>LR991048.1:2689653-7764346 GCA_905163495.3 Cosmia trapezina
TAAGCATTTCTCAGAATCTAAAAGTCATTTGGCAACACAAATCATTTTATACGTAAGAAGAAAGATTGTACTATACAACGTGTAACGTTAAATGCGCAAAACCTGTTAAGGGGTCATTGTACTCATCATTATGAACAACTTTTACTATGGGACCAAACCTGAAATCGCGAAAAAAAAATCAGCTGTTCAGTACATTTATGTTCACATAATTTGTCAAAATGTACTGAACAGCTGATTTTTTTTTCGCGATTTCATGTTTGGTCCCATAGTAAAAGTTGTTCATAATGATGAGTACAATGACCCCTTAAGAGGTTTTGCGCATTTAACGTTACACGTTGTATATGTGTAAAAAATAAAACATATCTGTCTTCAATCATTTACGAAAATAATTTTTTAAAGTGAGTATAAAATCGGGTGCATCGAACGGAACGGCCTAAGTCAGTCGCGCTCTGGCGCTCTTCGACGCAGGACCTATGTTGGTTGACCTCCCGCCGCCGCGCATGCGCCTCGCGTGATATATAGTCAATTGTAGTGCGACTAAATATTTTTAATCCTTTCATTTAAGTAATATTTTAAGAAGCTAATGTGGTAGGCACACTTACTTTAGGAGAATTATGTTACAATTCTTGAATTATGTTGTATTACTTGTAATATTGATATTGTAATTACAATATCAATAATACAATAAAATTTGGTCAAAATGTAAATCCAAGATGGTGGCTGCGAAAATTTTTAAATTTTTCGTCATGGGGATCGTTCCCATTGTTCTCGAGGATGCTAAAGCCGATAGTGACGTTAAAATGTAAATCCAAGATGGCGGCTGCGAACATTTTCAAATTTTTCATCATGGGTATCGTTTTCATGGTTCTTGTGGGTGCTAACGTCGGTAGTGTAGTCAAAATGTAAATCCAAGATGCCTACAAGAATTTTGGAGGATGAATATGGAGAAAAAATTTATATCAGATTTTTATTTGAAATCTCTACTGCCACAATCTCTATTGTGGATCCGTGACAAAGGAGACGGAAACCATGTCATATAAACTTGGGCCTGGGCCTTGGTTGTAAAAAGATGAAATTGGTGTCAATTTATAGCTACTATATTATCAAACCATCACTGAACATTTTGCGGATTTTCGCGGTCTGAGTTCCGAGTTAAAAGAGATGTAATAAAAGTGAGGTTACATAACGATCTACATATAGGTACTTAACAGCTGATTTTTGAAGTTCTTCAGCTCGACGACCACGTAAACTACAGCCTCTAGTCACTTTGCCACAATTTACACAACGATCCATGGTGCCAATATGAAATCAGTAGGCTGGTCGTAATATACAAAATAACAAGTTCAAGTCCAACGTTTATGCGGGGTTCTCCGTACCGTGTCCGGTGTGGTAGCAAGGTTCGTACAAGAAGCAAGATCAGAAGTCCGCAGAAAGAAAACATTGGTCAAGGAAAACATCAATAAAACTGTGGGAAATATACTCAAATCGCGACCGCACTAAACGATACGAAACGAGTGAGGCATAGATAAAGGCACTATATAAAGGTGTGTCCAAATATAGAGCGGCATTTGAGCGCGGCTGCCACGCGCGGCTAGCCGCGCTCTGATCGGACAAGGGCCGCGCGCGGCGGTGTTGAGCGTAATATATCTTCTCGTCTCACATCAGTGATGACCTCTGGCACTGAAACGTGCTCGCTCACAACATAATGGGTCTCAATCATAATCAGCCTATAATATTCCCACTGCTGGGACACAGGGCTCCTCTCGGTGAGAGGGAGTGGGCCGTAATACACCACGAGGACCCAGTGCGGGTTGGTAGATGTCACATGTCTTCGAATTTTTGGTTCTAGGCGGTTTCCTCACGATATTTTCCTTCACTGATTTGAGAGTAGTGGTGATGAAATTATTTACACAAAGTGCCTGCCTGAGTTCGAAACCATGACCTACTCGTATGTCGGGATCGTTACCATTGGGCCACCATTGCATTGCTCTCTTGGGCCGCATAGTGCAGTCAATCATCCCTTCTAGGATGATTGACTTCACTATCGGCTTCATCCTCGAGAACTATGAAAACGACATCCATGACGAAAAATTTTAAAATTTTCGCAGCCGCCATCTTGGATTTTAATTTTGACTTCACTATTGGCTATAGTCGAAATCGAAAACTATGAAAACGATACCTATACAAATCCTTATCACTTACCACTGACGTGCGACGTGTGGTCGACTGTATAGTCATTAGGTCGACTGGGCACGTACAATACCTGCCTAGGCTAATAAACATTATAAAACCAACCCCACACGAACGCAGCAGTACTATTATTTATTCTGTGGCAGCGGGGTGACCTACCTATTTGAAATTTGAAAACAGTAAACCAAACATTTGCGCATGAGGCGGCTTTATGTATTTATGTATTATTGTTGGTTCAAATTCAACTGTTTTATGAACTTGATGCGGTTGCTAAACCTATAATGCCGCAAGAAAAATAAATAATTATAGCTAGCGCGTGGCGTCTTTATCTATATTGAAATTGGGCTTAAATTGAACTGTTTTACACAAAAAAACTATGATTTTGGACAAAAGATGGCTCCGCTGTTAACAAAATTTTATTCTGATTGTGTTCTCCCAGAAATTATAGATCCAAGGAAATAGTCCGGGCGGCGGCTGCATGATCACTTACGTCATACAGTTACTGGAAAATACCACATTCCACGAAAAGTAGACTTAAAATAGGTAGGAAAAAATTTGGTCTGCCGGGGCTCAGCTTGGAGGATCCGTGGCAGTGAGGAGTTATGCTATCCACTTTGGACCATCACTTTACCTCATGTGGTTACTGAACGAAACCTTTTCGTTGGTTTTAGTGTCTATTAGTAGAGTCTAAAAAACTTTGTCGGCCGAGCGTGGTGTTGGAGGGTTTCGGAGTCCAACCATTTTTATGGCCACATCAGGTGGTCTATTTTACGTCATCGAGTTACAGGGTGAAACCAAGTTCTCCTAGTAGCTAAAATGATGCCCTTTAAAAATTCATTGGTCTGCCAGTTCGCAACCTGGCAGTTTTTGCAGTCCAACCAAATTTATACAGGGTGGAATTTTTAACCACACTTGAATGGAAAGTACTCTAAATACTGGAGATAGCAAATTTTACCCAAAGGAAACATTCCTTTATTTTTAAAAAGAAACAAATCCGCATTCAAAGATTTTCGAAAATTCGCTTGCCACACTCAGGAATCGAACCGACTAAAATCCGAAAAAATAACACCCTGTACTTTTATGGCATCAATCGATAGGGTCAATCATAAGGATCAAATCTCTCTAACAAACATGATAAATTAAATGAAAGGAAAACCATGAAATCGAAACTTTATATTCAATGGGACAAGATAAAGCACTTTTACGCAAAGGTCCATCAGATTACTTGTGTTAACACCTAATCAACTAACAATTAACAATTATCTGTGACATCAGTTATATAAAATGACGACCACTGCCTATATTAATAACCATTTCAATACCTGGATTGGTACAAATGGCACAATCAGAGGGGCAATTCTCGTATTTTTAACAACTTTCACAATGTCATCGCAGTCTCAATCTGTCAAAAATTGTATAGCGTTTTCCTACATTTTTGACATTTGATTGACGCTGGCATGAGATTGTGAACGTTATTAGGTACGAGAATTGGCCATCTGATGGCCTGCAAGATCAGCCGACCTCACCTTTTTAGATTTTTATGGGGATATGTTTTAAATCTAATTTACCAAAAATCCGTCCTAAATAGGTAATTGCGAAGTTGCCGTCCTTCAAGTACGCGTGTACAGAGTGTTTCTTTTACGTATCAATTTAACATTTTTAGTGAATATTTTAATATTAAAAAAAAATAAAAACCATTTTGTTTTCGAATGGTAATATTTTTTAAAGCATGTATGGATGCTATACTATTGCAGGTTAACGGGAACGCCCTCTGTTAGTTAAGAGCGTTAACGTCGCGCACGCTGGCAACGTCACATTTCTAAAGGTTTTTCGTGATTATTTTAATAAATTTAAATCATAGGACAATTTTCTCTCTCAAATTTTTAGATCGTTGGTATTTATAAGTATGTATGCAATTTTTTGACAGTAATTTTGTTATTTACTATTTATAAAATAGAATAATAGAAAATAATTGACAATATTTAATAATTATAAATTTGGTTGGACTGCAAAAACTGCCAGGTTGCGAACTGGCAGACCAATGAATTTTTAAAGGGCATCTTTTTAGCTACTAGGAGAACTTGGTTTCACCCTGTAACTCGATGAGGTAAAATAGACCACCTGATGTGGCCATAAAAATGGTTGGACTCCGAAACCCTCCAACACCACGCTCGGCCGACAAAGTTTTTTAGACTCTACTAATAGACACTAAAACCAACGAAAAGGTTTCGTTCAGTAACCACATGAGGTAAAATGATGGTCCAAAGTGGGTAGCATAACTTCTCACTGCCACGAATCCTCCAAGCTGAGCCCCGGCAGACCAAATTTTTTCCTTACTATTTTAAGTCTACTTTTCGTGGAATGTGGTATTTTCCAGTTACTTTATGACGTAAGTGATCATGCAGCCGCCGCCCAGACTAAAAAGTCGATCAATCCCCTGAGACAAATAAATAAAATAAATAATAAATAAACATCCTTGGACATTTCACACAACGCCATCTAGTCCCAAGCTAAGCAACCTAATGCTTGTGTTATGGTAACGAGATGGCTGATAAACTTCTTATATACATTTTTTTTTTGTAAATACATACATATTATAGATAGAAAAACACCCAGACTCGGAAACAAATACTTGTAGGTCGTACAAATATTTGTTCCGTGCGGGAATCGAACCCACAACATGCTGCGCAGCAGTCAATTGCTCAGCCACTGCGCCAACCGTGTCGTCAAATACAAATACTTTTATAAAACTTCAATTACTTATAAGTATACAAATACTTAAGCAAATAATTAAATTGAGTTTAGTTTTTATAAGTACCTACATAATATTATTTTCTTCATCCATATTTGTATAAATTTAATTAAAATACACTAATAATGTTTTGTGGACAGTCTTTTTATTTTCTCCGTAAACCTCTAGCTTTTACTTCAAAAAAATATAGGTACGCCATAGCTACAGATCAAGATCGTTTAGTCGTCGCAGCATCGCAACTGTATGCCGTACATGAGGAAAAACGCACACACGCGCACTCGCTACGCGGCGTCGAGCGTCAGATGTTTAAAATCCGAGCGCGAAAATAGGCGACCACAGTCTTAACTCAATGACAAGGAATGTTTCAGAATGAAGACATTACACGCCAACTCATTCTGACAAGAACTTTATCCGAATGAGATAGTTTATTTTTCTCTTAGTTGTTGTGATCAAATTTGACAGTCGGTGCACGCAAGTTTGCTACAAAACAGCAGCGCACCATCATGCCGTGCGCATCGGAAACCCTGGAACGGCAAACTTTCTGAGACGGAAATCGAAAATCGGTGTTTTATTTTTTATAATCGGCTTATTTGTTTTTTCAGATCTCTAACCTTTTAGTGTAGTTCGCAAGAAGTTTATGACGTATGGTTGACGTAGGACTCTAAAAACTCGACTGCATGCGAATAGAACTCGCATTTCGTTTTCGACCACGTTGCTCTATATTTGGAGAGAACATTGGCTGTGGTAGAGAACCCCAGGTAGCGGTTCCCATCAGGCAAGATCGCAAGATTCTTCATTTTTATTGGAGGAGTGATACCTACACCATATCTAAGCGACACATTATGTATTGTTTTCCGACATGCACAAGAACGAAGTCGCGGGCACAGCTAGTATTAAATAAAGATTACCGATGTACTACAGTTTTTTCTTTCATACATTTCCCGTGTTTCATATTTATGCTTTTGTAGGTAGATATGTGCTGCATGATTAATAGTATGTTGTCTTTTTTGTTGGTCATTAATAATTTCAAATATCTAAGTCGATTCCGCGTCAACAGGTCTGGGGTGGGTGTCCTATTGTGAACGCCTGCAAGATTTAAACAAGACGCGCGCTGTACCTAGTAAAAAAATCTGTTGCCTTTCCAAATTATTAGGCACTTCTTCGTAAAAAAAATAATAAAAGCTATATCTTTTTACCTTATGTATGTATGAAGCTCAAACTTAAATTCGTGAAAGTAGCAATTATTGATACAACAAACTTTTAGAAATTCTGCGTCCTTCATGCTGAACACGGAGGCGACCAGCCATCCTGACGTCAGAATGGCTGGTCAAAAAAATATTCATATTTCTCTGAATGCACCGTATGTAGCAAACATAAGCAATTGTGTAGCAATTCATGAATATAGGTACTTTCAGAGGCGCTTGCGACAGGCAACCAGCCATTCTGACGCTAACATTTAAAAGATATTTCATAAACTGAATAAGAAGGACTATGCCCCTATGTTTTTCTTTTTTCGTTGATAGTTGTCAAATTGGTACACTAGGCGTCTGTTGACAGCGGTCTGAATAGGCAATTTTGAGCATTTTTGGAGGGTTCTAGTTCTTATAAAAAAAAAAAAAAAAAAAGGTTCCGACGAATTGAGAACCTCCTCCTTTTGAAAGTCGGTTAAAAATAATATATCATCAAAAAGGAAAACATAGGGGCATACAAGTAACTGACATTTATATTTCTGTAAAAAATCATTGTTCTTTCAATCTTTATGGTCATTAACCAGAAAGAAAACAGGCGAGAGCGTTTATATCTTTTTGTATGGAGAAAAGAGCACCCAAATTTCCTCTTCCAGTTTATCCACTTACACTGGATAGTAATTACCTTCAACTTGACTACGTAGAGATGAGTAGGTAGGTACCTACTGTCCGCGAGGTCTAAGCTGAGCTTTGCATTTGTGTGAGTGCACATAGATAGTGTAGGTGTGACGTCCGGCATAGAGCTCGACGCGTTCTTTGTTTGGTTTAAAACCGGTATAAACTGCTTTTTGCCAATCAGCTTTTGTTATTTTAGTGCGAAAGGCCATGACCAAAACCATGTCGCATCGTTTTCGGCAACATCCGTATCATTAGTTTAGATGATTCTGAACCAGACTCAATGGGCAGCACCGGTCAGAAACGTCACAGTTTTAAGAGAGTCCATTTCTGCTATGTCAAAAAAAATAGGCGGATGGTTTTAACACAATGTCTGATAATAAAAAAATAAATGTACTTACACAAGTTTCGTCATTTTATTACGAAAAGTTTGTCTTCAGACATTTTGCTCGTCACCTGTGATTTTTACAGTTTTAGTCGTAAAACGATAAGACAAAAATTTTGGTCATGGGCTCTCGTACCATTTTGGTGATCACTCACACAAATGCAAAGCTCAGCTTAGGCCTCGCGGACTGTAAGTACATAATAAAACTACAAAAAACTAACAACAATACCATTTATTTGGTTATACAGATTTTTACATATAGCAACAATAATAGGATAGTTTTACTAATTTTGTCTCACATTATAAGTGATCAAAAAGTGAACAGTATAATGCGTCTAAATTCTAAACCTTTCGAAACACTAGAATATTGAATACATATATATTCATACATATTATTATAAATTAAATTAACAAAATATTCGTAAAATGGAAGACAATTCTGGAAGACTTCGAAAATATAATTTATATTATTTTGACACTGAAAATATATTTTCCGTATTGTAATTACCTAATTATACTTACTTACATACTACACAAAATGGAAGCACTGCGATTGGGTTGTTATTTTTTATTTAAAGTGACATCTATGGGCAGAGAAATTAAACTACTAAGCTAGCGTACTGACATCTGTCATCGAGTAGTAGAAAGAAGATTCTATTAGGATTTGTCATAACAAAACTTTTCAACTAAAATGTGAAATAGAAGCACAAGTAGCTCAGCTAATGACATTCACACGCTATATATTTACACATTATTAATTTAATAATTTGACTGATAGTGTCATTTCAATTTCTAAATAAATATTTATTTTAATAACTTCTGCTATTGGCCGCTAGAGTGCTAATTCAAAATAATTCTCGCCAGAAAAAGTATTAATGTGTCTATCTATTATTTATTTCCACAAACACCTAATAAATTTAAAACCCACCTTTGAGATTATTTCTCCGTCACAACTAACTACACCAACCGTCTTAACTATTCTACTCTTTCTATTGTCATCGTCACATCGTATTTTTGTTTATTTACATCCTTATGTATTACTTAGACTATACGCTCAAAGAAACTAGTTTTAAGTGTTATTGTTATACAAACCGAGCACATTTTACAATAAATTGAGAATAGATTTAAATGTAAATATAATAAGTAGTATGTAAACAGATTCTCATAAATAGGGATAAATACTCGCGTAATTTAACAAAATTAATTAAATAATAAATAATGATAAGTACATTTATCCTAACTTACCTATATCTAAACACCGAGACAAAGATCTAACACTGATAGAATGAATAATTATAATTTATTGCAGTATTACACATGAAATTATTCTTCCTAACATTATTTAACAAAACGCCATCTTTTGCTGAAACAGAGAAACATTTGCTTAAACTACTTGTCACTAGATGGCGCCAGTTATTTATTTTTTTAAATTATTTTAAATTTTAATGTCTCCAAGACGTGCCTTTGGCGGTAACTAAAAATATTTTATTTTTTCATTAAGCACCGAAAAGCTGTAAACTACAATGCGTTTTACAACATATCAAAATTTAACAATACTCTTTAATTGGCAAAACGGGAGATATGTTTTGTATATAAATAATGTGATTTTGATATCAATAAATATATATTTATTTTATACTTAACATACATTTTTATACGGAGTGAATGATAACTAAAAAATAACTTTTGTTCAATTTTGAAAATATTTTATTAATGTATGTATCATTCACTTCATACGCTATGCGTTATAAATAATCTAAATATATAAATAGTCTGCAGAAAATAAGTTTATAGCTCTCGAAGAAAACACTCACTTAATTTTAGATTAAGTACTTATCTAATAGATATCAACCATTGATATTTCAGTAACAGCAACCTACTGTACGATAGATCTTACGTTCATACTATTATTTTAGATCAATGACCGATGCCTATTTTAATTTTAAATATTTAATACATAAATAGACTTTATTTTCTTTGTCGCTACCTACACACATCATCTGTACCATTTACCTCATACAATACACACACACGCGCATTTACGCACACACCCCGACACAACAATCTACACAGTACATTTTTTCAACAACATTGCCAAAAGTCAAGAGGAAATACTAAACTACATACACATTCAACTGGCCAACTAGACAATTTGAGCTTTATAATCTCATTTCTTAAACCTATTTTAACGTACCTACCCTATTTGAAAATATATTTTCATTGTCAATAAAAATATTTAAATAATTATGTTATGATATTTATATATTTATGTGAAGGGACAACTTTTAATAAATAGGTATATTTATTTTATAATAATTTATTATAGAGACGGCTTCTTACACTCTCTTAGACGAAAACATTATATTTTAGAATTATAATTATTATAACGTTTCGGGAAGACAGTGGACCGCTAAGAGGAGATGAAAAATTTCATGTTTATTCTTTAAACGAGATATTGTGGATAAATATTATTGGAACTCTCAAGATATTTGCTGAAGTATTTGTTCAGATAAATCCTAATTATTAATTCTTGTTTGAAAAGTCACGTCGAATTTGAAGATTCGTAAGAGAAAAAGCTGGGGATGTAACTATTTTATTTTAAAAAAAGTAAAAAAATGTGTCGTTGTTGATTTTACTAGTAATACTAGACCATTTCTATATCAGCATATCTGCCTAGGACATGTCGAGATGCTAATAAAAATTAAGAGTCCTAAAATCGTTCTAAAATTAGCTAAAATTTTAAATTACTTATTCAAACGAACAAGACACACTCGGCCAATGTATATAAATTCATTCAAAAACCAATCAATTCCATTGTATTGTAAAACTTTCCAATTAGACAACAAAATACTCAATTTTTGTTAAATTACATGAACTTAGTTTAGCTACTCCTCAATAGATGGCGATAGTGAAGCTTGTTGTTGAGTTATTATTATTAATGAGTGAATATTCTATCCTCCCGCGCACACCTAAGATTGCTATGCATTTTTACAGCAGATAACAACTAGATAAATAAATCACTAGATCATGTGATATAATTACATTGTTTAAAAATACATAATATTTGGTAACGGCAGCGAAAGTACTAAAATAAAGTCACATTTCGTCATGATGAACGTTTGATAAACACGTAGACTATAAATAACAACAAGAGAATATTTTTCAAAGTCACATTTAACACCTAGATTTATTTCAAAATCTCCAGAATACAACAAAACATCCAAATGCAACATCTCTTCACAATTATTTTGCCATAAAAAAAGAAAATGTCTCCGCCGTTACCCAAATACAATTAAAGCTTTTTTTTTTTATTCGACAATAATGTCCTGTCCGAGACGGTCCATTTCCGCGAGCATGAAGTCCACGTCCTTCTCGGTGACGGCTGCTGAGGAGATGATGCTGCGATAGAAGTTGGGGCGGCGGTCGTCGGGCTGGTAGCCCACCATCAGGGTTCCCGACTGCATCATCTTTCCCTTCAATTTGGCGCACACCTGGAATTGTGAATATAGTTCCGCTATTAGATACTAGATGGCGTTGCGTTAGGTGTACGTTGCCCTCATAGTTAACCTCTCTTGCCCGCTAACGGTTATAGGCGGTTTTGGGTTATTGAAACCATTGTACCATGGAAACTAGTGTTTCGTAATCAAAAGTCAAAAATTGTGTGTCGTCAAGTAATATACAACGATGGCATTTCATATACAGGGTGTAAGTGTAAACAGTGGCAATCTTTTAAGGGGTCATTGTACTCATCATTATGAACAACTTTTACTATGGGACCAAACCTGAAATCGCGAAAAAATAAAACAGCTGTTCCCTACATTTTCACGAATTATGCGAACATAAATAAATGTATTGAACAACTGATTTTTTTTTCGCGATTTCAGGTTTGGTCCCATAGTAAAAGTTGTTCATAATGATGAGTACAATGACTCTTTAAAAGATTGCCACTGTTTACACTTACACTCTGTATGTAGGTAGTCATTATTCCTCCATTAATAACTTTATCACAAAATCAACAAACACAAAAAAAAAAAAAAATCCCATCCACCCACCTTTCCCAATTTGATTTCCTTATGTGCGTCATGTGGCATTCCCCTCAGCTGCTTCGGAAGGTACCAGAAGGACACGTTCACCATCTCGGGCTCCAGGATGAGGTGGAACTTGTCCGGCTGCTCCTTGATGCGGCGCACTTGGTACTCCGCCAGCTCCATGAGGCGGTCCATGTGGCGCTCGAAGCCGGAGGTGCCCTGGGGAAGTCATTGGTTAAGTTCTAGTTTACTTTTGAAGGGGCTGACGTGCGTCTAGCAAGTAGCGACACGAGTGTGTGTTGTGGTTTATGTACAACGTGTTAATGAAATAACCCAAAACCTCTTAAGGGGTCATTGTACTCATCATTATGAACAACTTTTACTATGGGACCAAACCTGGAATCGCGAAAAAAAAATCAGCTGTTCAATACATTTATGTTCGCATAATTCGTCAAAATGTACTGAACAGCTGATTTTTTTTTCGCGATTTCAGGTTTGGTCCCATAGTAAAAGTTGTTCATAATGATGAGTACAATGACCCCTTAAGAGGTTTTGGGTTATTTCATTAACACGTTGTATAGGGTGCTTTTTAATCTGTGAAAATAGAACCTAAGCAATTATATGCAGTAACGCATACGACGCACAAAAAGTCCGGCGCACAAAAAATCCGTGTCATTCTGGCAGATCGCGCCACACAAAAGTGCGCGAAAAAAATAGAACGTTTGCTTCAACACGCGCTAACGCAGACGACGCACACTTTTAGTATCGCACAAAAAGTCTGTTGTTTTCAGGGGACATAGCGTCTACTTTCGTACAGTTCAGCCGACATACCTAATGATCGTAAATGTGCGTCGTGTGTGTTGAGTCTGCGCACAATCCGCGACAGACATTTTGTGCGCCGCAGACTCGATCGCACAAAAAGTGTGTCGTCTGCGTTGCATCTAGGTCTTACAGTGTTCATGTCACAGTAAGATGGTTATAGTTATGTCCCTTGGTATGTAAGTTCAATTTTAAAGTACCCCGTATACCACTACGCAAACCTATAACACCCTTAGCTCCACCTCTTCGCCGTACAGTGCTTGGTGCTAATTCGCCTATACCCCGCATGTGCAAACTCATAAACGAACGCAGCGACCTGCGGGCCTAAAATGGCCACACTATGTAATTCCTCTAAAAGCGATTCATTTCCTGAATTCCCAGCAATTTATTATGATTGTGCTATTTGACATTAAACGTCAATAAAGCAATTCATAATTTGTGGACCATTTTACGAATCTCCCTATAAAACTGTGAAACAGATTGAAATTGAGAGAATTGTACGCAGATACCTAAATTATGAATTGTCAGTTTGTGACCGTTTTACGATTTCAAATATGATTCATAATACCTAGATTATCCTAAATTATGATTATGCCAAAGTGGCCGTTTTAGCCCCACGCAGACTCAATATCGACGTTTGTCAGACGTAATTAGTATTAGTATTTAATACAACTATGTAGAATTTAAATAGGTACATGGAGTCTTTATAAAGTCATATAATATCAAAGCCGGCAATCTCCACTTGCCACAAATTTGAGTTATCAACGAAAAACTTTTTTGTTCAGAAAGAAACATTAATGAAGATTGCCGATTTTGTTACCAACACTCTTATTTCGATCGCGTTTTCTATGAGAGAATGCCGCTTTTGAAGTGAATTTTGTTTTACAATATGGATAATTGACCATAGAGAAAGTGTTTACATTCATAACTTTTTTTTAACCAAAACTGGAGATTGCCGGCTTTGATATTATATGACTCTTATAATTAAATTGATGATTACATTTGCATGTGGTGTTTGCCTGTAATTGGTTGTGCAGTTAGATTTAAGACACAATTACTTATAAGTTCCTATCAGTATTATCCTATCTGCCGTTTAGGACCCTGTTACAAAGCAATCGAGTTGGAGTTCAAGTGGGAACCTATTACAAACATACCTTGCCACGCCACTGCAACCACAGCTTGAAGATATCATTGTGTCTTCCGCACTGGATCACCTTGTCACCAGTATCATACTTGGGATCATAGATCTTGTCAGTCATGAAGAGGTACTCTGCCGACATCGCGTTGCAGTTAAGTAGGATACCCTGGAAAGATGAGGTGGTTTAAGAACAAACATAACATAATCTACCAATAATTGTTATTAGCTCCTTAAGTTCTGAATTGAGCTGCACGATTACTGACAAATGCGTGCACTGACTGGACAGGTCCACTCAATCTGTGTGGTTCTTTCCTCCAAAGAACATTTTAGACAATCTACATGGTCTTCACATGATCTGACCCAGATTATGTCTGGTCTTTAAAAGAGACTGTGACCTCTGAGTTTGTTTCGGCGTTTCTTCTCAGAGTAGTCAGATAGGAAACGCCGACCTCATCTAGTTTTAAAAAATATGATTGACGTGTAAAAGTGTTTGTACAAACCTACATCTATATAAATAAAAAGAGAAGTCCTGACTGATTGACTGAATCATCAACGCCCAGCCCAAACCCTTGTACCTAGAAACCTGAAATTTTGCACATAGATTCCCTTTATAATGTAGACAAGGAATAAGGAAGGATTTCCCGGTAGCACGTTCCCATGGGATATTTTCCGACATCCACGCGGGCGAAGCCGCGCGGGAAGTGCTAGTATAGAAATAAAATGAGTTATCATTTACTACAAAACAATTTAGTAAGTAGGTACTTAATAATATACATACTTATCGACGATTGACTGCTAGCACTGACCTACTATCTATAAGAAAAAACCGGTGAAGAGCGAGTCAGACTCGCGCACCGAGGGTTCCGTACCATCATTTATATGTAATTTTTGTTTCATGATTTTTGAAAAACTGGTATTTAGAGACATCGTTTTATTTTTACTGTAATTTATACATAAATTTCTATCACATAGAATAATTTCAGATTTTTCTCTATGCAAACTTCGGAGATAAGGGGTATTTTTTTACATTTTTCATCAAAAGTCGAAAACTATGCGGCCTAAAAAAAAGAAAACAAAAATGTTTGAGAATGTGCAAACAGCGCTTTTTCATATGATACCCCACATTCCCTCACCACTTTGAATTTTTAAGACACCCTTTCAGTCCCTGTTGCAAAAAACCATAAGTATTTTTGTGTCTGTATTTTTGTGTTATTTGCAAAATAGTTGGGCAAACGTCATCTAAAACTATTCCAAATTTCAAGTTGATAGCATTAGTAATTCTTGAGATATTCAGACAGACAGACAGAGTCACACCATAAGGGTTCCTTTTTTACCATTTTGGTACGGAACCCTAATTACAGTTGATTTTTGGGCCGATACTTAGCGGCCCTCTCGAGAGTCTCAGGAACTAAAATTGACACATTGTTGCAAATGGCCGACGTGTTGTTTTGGTACGTCTCTGATGTTTTACGTCTAAATCGTGTTTTGTGAATTTCGTCTTTACTACGTGATATTTAGAACGCACACTTGTCTGCAACACGGGTTCCGTCCTGGGAGGAGTACAACAGGAAATTTACTTCACCTAATGACGCAGCTAGTGCCAGCTATTGACGCTGGTGGATGTCGCCTACCTAGATTTTCGGAAGGCGTTCGATACAGTCGATAATGATGTGCTGCTGTTGAAATTAGCCAACAGGGTTTCACACCTCACACTATTAAATTCTTCGCCGATTACCTGCGCGGCAGACGTTAATACGTTGACTGTGGCGGAGTCTTTTCTGAGATTTATTACACGAGATTGGGCGTCAGGCAAGGTAGTAATTTTGGACCGTTCCTTTGTATGTAGTGAAGGAAAATGCCGATCATGACAAACTGCAGCGGGATTTAGATCGAGTCACCGAGTGGAGTCAGGAAAACAAACTTTATGTCAACGTAGACCAATGCTCTATCCTTTCATGGACCCGCGCCCGCGCTCCGCGTCACCACGAGTACCACATAGAAGGTAAACCGCTGCAGAATGTCAGATCTGGGCATTCATTTCACCACGGATTTGCACTTCCGCAAACATTTCATAGAGGTATGCAAAAAGGCATACCTGCCGCAATCTAGGGTTTGTTTTGAGACAGGCAAATCAATTCACTAACATGAGTGCTTTAAGAGCTTTGTACGAAGCACTTGTAAAGAGCCACTTAGAATACAACGCGGCTATTTGGAGTCCTAGTGAAGCCAAGTACAGTACGATGCTATAGCGGTTAAAAGTAAATAAGTACAGACTTAGGTATCATTTGAAACACACTCATCATATGAAAAACCCGTTAATAAATTCAAAATACCACAAACAACAAGAGCTAAACTCCTCAATCTGTGTATGAACAGAACCATAGAGTTTGTAGAGCATTATGTAGATTCGGTATCTGTCGCGCACAGCTGTTTGTCTGTGAATCTATATGCTAAACAGCCACACCCCTACTCGTCCTCTAGAGGTCACTACCTCTAGAGGACGCGGTAGAGAGGAGTAAACAAGGATTACTAACAAACTACTAACCCGGCGTTACTTTTTTGTGGCGCAACGCGTATTATGAGTTGAAATGTTAAATACTTAACTCCGAGTTTGCAAACTCTACATCTATTCTTTTAACCCGATTAAACGTGCAAGTAAAAAAAAAACAATAAATTAAATAACTAAAAACAAATACTGACATGCAGTAAATATGCCAAGCGATTGTAGACCTATCCTATTAAAGTAAGCCAAACAATTTAGCTTATAAATGGCTGTTCCACGTCAGAACAATATGGTTCATGATAAATTCCTGTGGACCCCGCCTACACTCCATGTTTGAGGTTAGGGATGTGACTGTGTCGATATCGATAAAATAATTACAACATTAGTAGAAGGAAGCTTTGAGCGTATCAAATGCGTTGAGATAGGAACAGTACCAGGCTGAAAATATACTTAACTCTGCCTAACTCATGTCATTTTGTAGCCCGGGTATTGTAAGCTGTCTGTGGCTGTCGTTTTTCTTTCTGATGAAAGATATTTGGATCCGATTTGATGGAAACGCTTTCGCGGGCGCTGGACGTCTATAAACAGTAAAACTTCTGTTGTTTTTCGTTTAGGCTGAGCGCGCAATGCGGTGCGTTTTTCTAACGCATAATCTGTGCAGTATGGAATGTCTTTGAAGTGCGCGCATTGCGGTCATGCGTTTTGTTACTGTAGGCCCGCCCAGTGCGGCAGAACTAACGGAACGCACCGCATTGCGCGCTCGCCCTTATAGCGTCCGCGAAAGCATTGTAGAAAATAAATTAAAATCTCAATCTCTATTGCCTCTTTATGGAATCTGCTATTGCCTCTTTATGGAATATTTTAGTAACTATACTAAAATATTCCATAAAGAGGCAATAGCAGATTAGATATTTCAGATACCTACACTGCTGTAGCCTCTTTAATTAATGCTTCAATTCAATGAAAACAACAACATAAAGCTACTATGATGACCCACTTCCTTGTGAACATTCAAACATATTCTACAGCGCACCACAATAATTTCTTCCCCTCAATTTGATATTTTTATCGATACAACCACAGTCACAACCCTAATCTGTCAGGCACGCGGCACATTTAATTAAATTCCTCTTCGCGACACTTGGCAACATATGTTGCCAATTTGGGATCTACCCTTATCACTGCAATAAATAGAAAACCAACCTTATCATGTTAAAGTTACGTCTCAAAATCAGCGTTGCTATTGTTACATTTCAGCAAGAATTACTAGCTCTTAGGTAAATGGATTTTGGGCTTTGTTACAGCCAAATAAGGATGGAATTGTTTTAAACGTACGAAATGGTAAGGAATTTCGATGTTGTTCTGCAAACAAGTGGCTTTTCATATTATTTAAGTAGTTTGTGTAAATTTTAGTGTCATGGTGTTATTTTAAACTTGAATACATAATTTATGAGCTAACAATCATACTATTAATCTGGTTTCTTATAGTACTATAAAATTTTAAAATATCTTCTGCTGATTTTGTCCGCGTAACATTTCTTGTTCCGCCGACCCACCCCTTCGCCTCGCATCACCTGACCTCGGTATTAAAAATTATAATCGCTCCACCACACATTTGAGAATCACCCTACCCTCATTGAGGTATAAAACTACCATTAAACACAGACCTTACTGTGCGTCTGCAAATAATTGCTCGGCTTTTAGATTTAATAACTGCCATTAAACTTAACTGACGAGTTTTATTAAGGACTTTGTTTGTTCAGATAACACAGAAGGAGGAGGCGGCGGCGCCCGCCACTGCTGGCTGTGCCAACTGCCAGAACTAACCTGCTGGCTAAAGCACCTCTCACGCGAGCAATTCGTACTGTTAACGGAGTTCAGAATAGGTTGGACATTTTTTCGTGTTGCTTTAGTGAACTTGCAAAGGTAACATTAAATATAATATGTTACGAAAGCATTAATTAGTGTAATTTTAGGTTTATTGTTCATTTTGTGTTTAATGTTTCTTTTATTGTTTACTTTTTAATTTTTGACTGTTAAACATATTTAAGTTAATTTTGTATAATTTTACTGGTATCCTTTTAGTTATCAGTAATTTTGTATTAATGTACTAGTGTGTAATTGTTAGTAATGTAAGGTTATTTTAAATAATTAATAATTATTATAAGTAGTCTTAGCTGTCGCATTAGGTTTGTAACCTGTAATGATAGTGTAAGAGTTTTAAATAAATAAATAAATAAATAGAATATTTTCTTTGTCCATGATTTTATTTTCCTACCAAATGTTTGGATACTTGAGATAGGGCGTCAAGTTTTTCGAACGAAAATTATTGCAAAATTAACGAGATAATAAATATTCAAGCGCACGTAAACCGCGGTGATTGGTTGATTTATAATATTACTAGCTTTTGTCCGCGGCTTCGCCCGCGTTTATTACACATATAAACCTTACTCTTGTATTAGGTACTCTGTTTATTAAAAAAAACCGCATCAAAATCCGTTGCGTAGTTTTATCAACAAGCATACATAGACAGCGGGAAGCGACTTTGTTTTATACTATGTAGTGAAGTGTCTGCTTCACGACGTCCGAACTCCGAAGCCATACCGAACCGAATAAATTCATAAATTATCTGCCAAGTAAGTGATGAAAGGCCCTTAGTATATTTGCTAATTTTATTATTTTAACAGGAGTTCGTGGCTAAATAATAACAGCCACATGGGTCGAACCAAGGTTAAGCTACGCTTGCCGCGGTCGGCCCGTGGATGCGTAACCAACTTTACATACCGATACTCCCCCGTGCCTCGGAAAACGTTAAACCGTTGGTCCCGGCCGGTCGATTCTGTAAAAATCTCACCGTGAAAACTTAGGTGAAGTGAGTTTGTTTTTGCTAGGAATTGACACTATTGACAGCTCACTCCACGCTCACTTCATCTAAGTTTTCACTGTGAGATGGTTACAGAATCGCACTGCGGCTATTATTCGTGGATTTTTGACAATCGTTACGGGTCGTCAGAAGCCTAAAAAGTCTGGCACCCAGTCTTATCAAGAGGTATCGTGTTAGGTACCCAGTAACTGGGTTGTGGAGGTCAGATAGGCAGTCGCTCCATGTAAAATATTGGTAGTCAGCTAGTCCGGTTACCAGTGGCGTAACTGTACCGTTCGAGGCCCGTGGCAAATTCATCGGTTTTTTACTAAATGGGTAATAATAAATGTTGGGAGTTGGGATTCTCCTCTGACCGGGGGCCCCTTCCGGCTGGGGGCCCGTGGCATTTCGCCGACTTGCCACCCAGTAGTTACGCCACTGCCGGTTACACTGGAAGCCGACCCCAGCATCGTTGGGAAAAGGCTAATAGGTAGATTGTATTAACAGATATTTATATCAACTTGATAATACAAGTACTGCTGCATATTTAATGTGACAACCTCATTATCTGCCTAAAAGGAGACTTCGAATACAAATTTGTAACTATTTGCTGATTCGTGGCAATAAACCTCATGGCAAAAAGCGTCACTCCAAACTCCAGAGGACTAAGGCCGCATCCTAATCAAAAGTGATCATCGCGCCAATATGCGATCAATCAATCTGCCTAGCCTTTTCCCAACTATGTTGGGGTCGGCTTCCAGTCTAACCGGATGCAGCTGAATACCAGTATTTTACATGGAGCGACTGCCTATCTGACCTCCACAACCCAGTAACTGGGTAATACAATACCCCTTGGTAAGACTGGTTGTCAGACTTTCAGGCTTCTGACGACCAGTAACGACTGTCAAAGATCTACGAATGACAGCCGGGACTAACGGCTTAACGTGCTTTCCGAGGCACGGTACGTTAAGATGGTCACCCATCCACTGACCAACCCCGGCAAGCGTAGCTTAACTTGATGGATCGACCAGTGCGGCTGTT
The DNA here is from genome assembly GCA_905163495.3 of Cosmia trapezina. Taxonomy (NCBI): domain Eukaryota; kingdom Metazoa; phylum Arthropoda; class Insecta; order Lepidoptera; family Noctuidae; genus Cosmia; species Cosmia trapezina. The sequence goes on from LR991048.1 coordinate 2,709,235, forward strand.
ATTACTTAGCCAAGAGTTCCTTACGCGCCAATATGCGATAGTCACTTTCATATCTCACTTTTTGTTCGAAAACTGGAGAGCGCCCTCTGTCTGCATGGCCACGCGTTCCGGTTCTGCAGTGCGATTCTGTAACCATCTCACCGTGAAAACTTAGATGAAGTGAGCGTGGAGTGAGCTGTCAATAGTGTCAATTCCTAGCAAAAACAAACTCACTTCACCTAAGTTTTCACGGTGAGATTTTTACAGAATCGACCGGTCTGGTTAGGACGCGAGGTATGCCATATGGTATGCCGTATGACATATGGCAATCGCTTTTATAGGTGAGCGTCTACTGGTCCGCCACTTTCATACCACAACGTGTGGCTCAGGCGCAAAACGTCTCATTCGCATAATGTCGCGTTCAGTATCTCTTTAGCAAAATGTCGCATAACTTAAAAAAAAAATTAGCCAAGTCTTAGAGGATTTGACAGCTGAGAGGGCGCGGCCATCACGTTGCTGCGATGACGCTGTCAGTGGAGGGGGTGACACGCCATGAGCCGCCTGCTCAGGCTGCTCACTCGCCTCGGTCACTTTTGCTGCGGAGCTCGGATGGGACGGACGCGTATTAGTGATCATATTGAATTATTTTCTTGTAACGATTTTTCTAAATTTAAATAAATAGTTGTAGGTTGTTTTGTGGTTTCTTTTTAAAAAATTAGTAAGGCTTCTGATCCTTAAGATCAGAAGTGGGATTGGGCTAAATTACACGCGATTTAGATCGTTCGCCATCTTTTTAACCGGAAGTTATAGTGTTTTTGAGAGTGTTTAAAATTTTTCGCCACGTGTTCTTGATTTTGTCCGTGATTAGTTTTTGTGCATTTTAACGTGATTCGTCAAGTGTTTCTACTCGATTAGATTTTATTTCGTGTGTGTTTCTAAAGTAAGTAACCACGTGTTAATTTTTTCTTTTAATTTGCGCCTATTTTGTTATTCAGGCAGTGTTAATTTACGTTGCCTACAGTTATAATCATGTCGAGTCGTGAGTGCACGCCACGTGAGAGTACACCTAGGCGTAATTCTCGGGAAAATGATTCGCATAGCCGTCGCGATGTTCATAAAAGTCGTCGTGACCGTTATCGTCAATCGAGTAGTAGATCTCCTAGGCGTCGCGTCGTCGTGATAGATCAGAGTTTTCTGAAAGTCCACGTAGGCGTCGGGATAGTTCGTATGGGCGCCGGGATAGCCCTCGTCGCGACCTTTTAAATGAAATATTGGTTCGATTGAGCGCTTTAGAGGAACGGTTGCCTTTTAACAGTATCTGTACGTCTACTCCCATGCCGTCACATCCGAGCAGCACTCTGCCGCTGACAACTTCGGTGGTTGCCGGGCACCTGCTACCGGTAATACGGAAACACGTGCTACGGATAAAACCGTGACCACTGAGGCATCGCGGGAGGCTGACGCTGCGGACAGGATTGTGGGTGCGCTTTCTTCTCTAATTCAAGTAAGATCTAAGCATTACTTTATCTCAAATTTTGACCCCAGTGTGCATGATTTTGACATGTGGTGTGCGGAAGTCGATTGTGGGCGCGAGATATGTCAGTGGGACGTTCGGGAATGCCTGGGACGCATTGGTGGGTGTTTACGGGGTGATGCCAAGACCTGGCTCAACGACTGGGTGACCAGTGATCGGTCGTGGTCCAATTTTAAAATTGAATTCCGATCATTGTGCCCACGCGAAGTGGATATGGCTACTGTGCTATACGATGTTATGAGTGTGAATTCTGATAAATTCACTACTTATGCTGAATATGCGCGAAAGTCCCTGTTGCGACTGAGCATTGTTAAGGAACTTTCGGAGGAACTAAAAACCACTGTTGTGATCCGTGGCATCTCCGATCCCCAAGTAAAGGCCGCGACCGCCAATGCTAAGCTACAGTCAAGAGAATTAGTAGAATTTTTGTCAGTGTACCTTAAAGCCTAAGGGCGCGACACCTGTTGATAACAATCCTGTTCGCACGTCAAACTCAAATTCTTCTGATCCGCGTAAACGTAAAGACAGTCATGCAGTATGATCGATTAGTGTGCTTTTCATGTGGAAATACAGGTCACACACAGGCCGTTTGCCTTAAAAAGTCAGCAAAAATCGATGCGGGTTCTGATAAATCTTCGTCAAAAACCGAATCGACTAGCTCTAATTTTCAATCAACTAACTCGAATTTTAAACCTGTTAAGACTTGCACATTCTGTAAAAAAAAAAAAAAAAAAGGTTGCGAGATTTAGTTGAAACTTGTTTTGTTAAGGAACGTGTCGAATCGAAATCAAATAATAAAAATAATTCGAGTAACGTAAGTTTTTGCTCATAGTTTCCTCCAGACAAAACAATGTGATGTGTGACATTGTCGACGTCGACTGGTCGACGTTTTAATTGATTCTAGTTCTGATATTTCGCTGACTTCTGATGCTGTCTTAAAGCATTTTAGTTTAAATAAAATTACCACCTATCGCCGTATGCGTGGTATTGGAAGTCAAGATATAGAGTACACTTCCTATGTAAGCACTCTTATTGAATTTCCCGAATTATCTATAGAAGTAGATTTATTTGTTATTCCCCCAGATTGTATTCAGACTCCGATTTTGATTGGCACTGATGTTTTAAATCGTAGCGGAGTTACGTATAGGTACTCGAACAAATAACTCTCAACGGTTAGTCAGGGTTTCACATGTGAACAACGTGTCGACTGTAGAGTTCCCTAAGATAAGAACGCCTTTAGTAAGTGACGAAAAAGAGTGTTTGTTAGCTTTGTTGATTGAGTTTTTTTGATACGTTTACTACCGGTAAAGCGACCTCTACAGTAAACACGTGTTGTATGGAAATAAAAGTTAATAGTGACGTACCAATTTACTATCGACCTTATAAACTCTCCGCAGGCGAAAAGTGTCGCGTTCGCGAGATAATAAATGATTTGATTACTAAGGCAATTATTCATGAGTCAGTCTAATTACGCGAGTCACAGTCAGGACGGGTCTGATAGGATGTGCGTCGACTACAGAGCTCTAAATGCTATCACTAATAAAGAACGATTTCCGCTGCCGTTGATGCCGATGATGATGATCACATTGACAGGCAGGGTAGAATACCTAGTTGAGTTGAGTTAGAATACTTAGGTAGGCTCATTGGTCATGGTCAGGTACGGCCGAGCCCTAGTAAAACTGAAGCTTTATTTAAGTCTCCTAAGGCATGTAATGTAAGAGGCGTCCGTCAGTTTTTGGGTTTAGCGGGTTATTTTCGGAGGTACTACATTGCTGGGTATGCTTCGAAAACTGCTTATATTGCCAATTGCTTAGAAAAGGTCAGCCTTTTGTATATGGTACGGAGCAAGACTTAACACGCGATTTTATTATTAAAAGTCTTACTGAGGAATTCGTTTTAGCAATCTTCAATCTCAGTCTGCCCACTGAGCTTGTGCAAGAACATGAGGGTAGACAGAAGCGAGTTGTCAGCTATTTTAGTAAATCCACGCAGGGTGCCGAGTCCCGTTACGAACTCGAGACGTTGGCAATTATTCGCGCGTTACAACACTTTCAGCATTATTTGATAGGCTGTAACATACATTTTATCACGCCTGAAATGCACTGTGAAAACGGGCAGGTCGAGCGTTATTGCAGGACGGTCCTCAACATGTTGCGGATAGAGGCGAACAACAAGGATGTGCAGTGGTCCGATACGTTGTGGAAGGTACAGCTCGCCTTGAACATAACGAGGCAAGCCACGACCCGCACCTCGCCTCTGCAGCTGTTGACTGGCGTTGAAGGGACTACTCCAGTGTTGAGATCTCTTGTGCGAGATGTCGCGCTGAACGACTCGCATCCTCACCGAGAAGCTCTTCTGACGCTGAGAAGACAGGGGGCGTCTGAGTTGCTCGCTGAAAATCAGCAGCGGCAGGACGCGTACGTCAACGAGCGTCGCCGTCAGCCCGGTACATTTGACGTCGGCAGTTTCGTGTTCGTGAGCAAGGGCTCGCAGAGCACGGGGAAGCTGGACTCCGGGATGCGTGGCCCGTACAAGGTGGTACGAGCGCTCCCACATCACCGGTACGAGCTCGAGCTGATTGCTGGCTCGTACGGCAAGAAAACACAGACCGCCGCAGAACATATGGTTCAGTGGCGTGGTAAGTGGACCCCGGATGCTTGCGAAGTATTCTTCGATCATCTCGGTGGTGGTAAGTGGACCCCGGATGTTTGCGAAGTATTCTTCGATCATCTCGGTGGTGGTAAGTAAAAGCAGCATTGTGGCAGCTTTTTACTTATGGCCTTTTTATGTGGCAGTGGTTACTGGAACCCCGATAGTGGTTGCCAGGTTATGGCCTTTTTATGTGGCAGTGGTTACTGGAACCCCGATAGTGGTTGCCAGGTTATGGCCTTTTTATGTGGCAGTGGTTACTGGAACCCCGATAGTGGTTGCCAGGTTATGGCCTTTTTATGTGGCAGTGGTTACTGGAACCCCGATAGTGGTTGCCAGGTTATGGCCTTTTTATGTGGCAGTGGTTACTGGAACCCCGACAGTGGTTGCCAGGTGTTTTGGTCACTGGAACCCCGATAGTGGTTGCCAGGTGATTTTGTTTACTGGAACCCCGACAGTGGTTGCCAGGTGTTTTGGTCACTGGAACCCCGATAGTGGTTGCCAGGTGATTTTGTTATTGTTTCAGTAATGATTGAGGTCCGGAACTCTTTCATTGGTGATACGATAACCTATCTGCTACCCATTTTGATGTTATTGCTTGAAGTTGCAGTAAAACGCTTGTACTTTCATTGCAATGGGTAGCTCCAAGTTAAGCTTTCAGAATGTTGTGTTGATTTTCTTATGTTGGTATGTTTTAGGTGACGAGTCAAATGATGATGACCAGGCGCAAGGAAGCCTACCATTGGGAAACCCACCCAGTGGTGGCCATACGGACGAGGACCTGGAGCCAGGAAGCCAAGCTGACGAGGACGTTCAGCTGTCAGGAGAGGCCGTCTTAGAGGATTTGACAGCTGAGAGGGCGCGGCCATCACGTTGCTGCGATGACGCTGTCAGTGGAGGGGGTGACACGCCATGAGCCGCCGGCTCAGGCTGCTCACTCGCCTCGGTCACTTTTGCTGCGGAGCTCGGATGGGACGGACGCGTATTAGTGATCATATTGAATTATTTTCTTGTAACGATTTTTCTAAATTTAAATAAATAGTTGTAGGTTGTTTTGTGGTTTCTTTTTAAAAAATTAGTAAGGCTTCTGATCCTTAAGACAAGTTTAAAAAAAAAATGTTGTTTTTTTCCAATTTCTTATTAAATGTTTACAAGTTTTAAAACATATAAGATATGTTTGGAGTTTCCTAATGCGACATTTTGCGAAAGAGATATTCTGCGAAAGAGGCATTATGCTAATGAGACGTTTTGCGCCTGAGCCGTTATCCAACACATGGATGGACCAATTCAGTCTTCAGCTAGAGATAACTTAGAAGCTATAGCACTCACCTCATACTTGAAGTGCACGGTGGAGCACTGCAGCAGAGTGCCCATCAGCTTGTGAGGGTTCCACGTCACCGAGTCGGCCCTGAGGACAAAACAATATGATTGAATACTCAAATAATACAGCATTTGACAGACTCAGCGCCACCTTTGAGGCAGAGTAGTAGACCTTTTTTTTTTGCAGAATTGGCTTCCTTTCAAAACGTCCTACAAAATGTTCGTAACAGTGTATTATAATGATATGTTACGGCTAAAACCCGAAGTGCGGCTACACCTAGTTTTAACCGTCTAAAATCCGAACCAAACCGATAGGTCTAGCCTGTTAATTCCAGGGACCATTTTGGTTATATTCATTGAAAGGTACTTCCATAGAGTTTTCTAAGCAGAACACGTTGAACGCCAAGAAAAAATATGCATCTTCCCGTTCAAGCCGCGTCGGTCAGTGATGGTCGACAACTAGACTTTCCGTTCGGGCCGCGTCGGTCAGTGCTGACCGCGTTTTACGAGTGTTTTCGATCCATTCATACAGGCCGTAGGGCAGTGCGATCAAACTAAATCCCACATTCATTGACCCGCGTGGCCCTCTAGTTACTCCATATTACGATGGTTTTTGAAAAACGTAAAGGACTTAGAAAAAAAAACTTCAATTACCAAAGAGTAAAAATTTGTGTGGCGCGAAATTGGAAAGGCCTTTGTCCAGCCGTGGATTTTCCGGGCTGATGATGGTAAAAAAGTAAATTTTGTAGGATTGTGAGTTTGGATGTAGAAAGTAATCTCTAAATCTACTCATCCGATTTCAAAAATTCTTTCACTAATGGAAAGCTACGTTATCGATGAGTGATGCTATCACTAATATTATAAATCCACAAGTTTTTGTGTGTTCGTGCGTGAGTGTGGGGGTGTGTGCGTGAGTGTGTGTGCGTGCGTGAGTGGGTGTGTGTGTGAGTGAGTCAGTGTGTGTGCGTCAGTATGTGAGTGTGTGTGAGTTTGTAAAATATTTAGCAAAAACTATTTAAAAAATCGTTTTGTATAGGTACCAAAAAGTTTATTGGAGTAAATCTATTTATAAAACCCCTACCACTCTGGTGTATGAGCAGGCGGGAGTGCTTAGCGTTAGAAAAATATTTATATTTGAATGCTTGCGGCGATATCACCGGCACACAGTCCCCTATTTGCCAAAAACTAAAAAAAAAAAAAAATAGATATCCCGTACCACGGACAAGGAGCAAGTTTGCCAGAAAGCATTACAACAGTATAGCCTTTACGGCAATTTTAGCCAGTTCAAATTAGTTAGAGACGTGAACAATTTCCTTATAAAAAAGGAAATCTTACTTTGGCTCGAATGCTATAGCTATGATGATACGGAAAGCATTATCAGTAATCTAACCTAGTGGACAGACTCAGACAACACTCACTCACACACCTACATTCACACATTCATCACACATCTCACCACACACATTCATACACCTACATCCACACACTCATCTTACATCTCACCACACACATGCTACCTCTATAATTCAAAACAGATTATGTTCTAGATTTATTAGTAATTTATTTTTTATTTATTATTTTCTCATTTAATATTTTGTTCATTCATTTTTGCCACTATGATTATTATTTTTTAATATTTTATTTAATTTTTTCTTTTAATTATGTACTAATTCTAAAATGAAATGTAATGTTGTATTTAGTCTAAGCCCATATTGATGCATGTAACTGCAGAAACCTCGACCCCCGTCATACAGGCTGTCCTAGTTCAGGGGTCGAGATCTCATTGATGTAACGTACACTGAAGTTTGGAAATAAATTACTATTACTATTACTATAAAAATTAAACATAAAAGGTAAAGCAAAGCAAATAGTAATCAAAGTAAAAACAATAACTTTTCACAGTTTTTCTCACGAATTAGTTAGGTAGCAACAATAACAAGTAGCCTTATGAAAAGAAATACTGGAGATCATCATACATGAACGTTGGCAAAACATTCAACACACAGAAAAGGTTTATATATGCAAGTGTCACAAAAAGTAGACACTTTTTTAGGCTTAAGCGTAAGCGCGGGTGAATTTACAAACTCGGGAGACGCGGGAGGGGACCTGACACCGCGACCCGCGCGGCCCCCTTTAACGGAAACACGATTTTCTGTCTCTAGGAGCCGCGTCGGTCAGTGCTGCCCGACGTTTAATAACTCCATAAATAATTACTAAAGTTGACTTTTGTTAATAAAAACATACATTTGGACATAAGATATAAGTATCTAATTAAAAAAACATTTGGTCTCAATTTGGATAAAACTATGATTTTTGCTTGGCCTAAAGGGATAGTTCGCTGTCGGTCAGCACTGACCGCGTTGGCGTTCAACGTGTTAAACAAAAACCCATACTATGTGGGTAACAGCTTAATTTAAGCCGTTCAAAAGGGTTAAGCTTCAACTCTCTTTAAAACGATAACAGCGTAACATTCCGACTCGAAGCAATGTAATATGATCTCTCGATGATGGGCATACGTTGCAAATTGTTAATATGGTTACCCGAACAAAACTCATAAATTATATAGGTTATCTTAATGAAGGGGTAATACTTTCACTGAGTTTCAAGTATAGAACCCATTCAATGGGTTATCCTTATCGCTTTTACTAGGTTTCAAGGTTAAAATTAAAACCCATTCAATTAGTTACACATGGTGCCCTCACAAACGGCTTATTCCTTCGAAAGACTTAACTCTTACTAGGTACGGTCCTTTTATTTTCATGTTTAAATCAGTGTTAATAATCTACGTTTGTAGTAGCGCGAGTCTACGTTTGTCGTAGCGCGAGTGTACGTTTGTCGTAGCGCGAGGCTACGTTTGTCGTAGCGCGAGTCTACGTTTGTCGTAGCGCGAGTCTACGTTTGTCGTAACGCGAGTCTACGTTTATCGTAGCGCGAGTCTACGTTTGTCGTTGCTCGAGTCTACGTTTGTCGTAGCGCGAGGCATCGATTGTCGTAGCGCTAGTCTACGTTTGTCGTAGCGCGAGGCATCGATTGTCGTAGCGCTAGTCTACGTTTCTCGTAGCGCGAGTCTACGTTTGTCGTAGCGCGAGTCTACGTTTATCGTAGCGCGAGTCTACGTTTCTCGTAGCGCGAGTCTACGTTTGTCGTAGCGCGAGTCTACGTTTATCGTAGCGCGAGTCTACGTTTCTCGTAGCGCGAGGCAACGTTTGTCGTAGCGCGAGTCTACGTCTATCTGTCTAGCTTTTTTCCAACTATGTTGGGGTCGGCTTCCAGTCTTACCGGATCCAGTACTTTACATGGAGCGACTGCCTGTCTCACCTTCTCAACCCAGTTACTGGGTAGCACGATACCCCTTGGTAATAAAACTGGTTGTCAGACTTGGGCTTCTGACTACACCTAACGACTGTCAAATATTTACGAATGAAAGATGATACGTGCTTTCTGAGGCAAGAGGGACTCGGTATAGACACGATGCTCCTCTAAATATTGTGTTCGACCTAAATTTCGGCTCTCGTACCTTACTACTACGACAACCCTCGCTTCTAACCGCAGAACCATCGCACCGCTGCTAATCTACCCTCAAATTCAATCCCACAATTATTATGGAAATTAAATCTTAAAATTCAATGTTGATTTTTGACAAACCCAAGGTCATTAGTCAGATACCCCGGGGGTGACATCAGGCAATTTGCATAATGCCCTAATCAATTGTGAATCAACGCTCCCCATGTTACCCCTTCTATTTGCTTGTGGGGAATTGATTCGCACTTGTATGGGGAGAGTGGGGAAGTAGGGTAGATAGGGGCATTGTGTGATGAGCTAGAAAACTGTTGTAGATTATGATTTTGAGATTATTTTTTGGGGACATCACGTGTTTATCACAAGGTCTTCGGTCCAGCTTGTGGGAGACCTTGCTACGTTACGTCTTCCGGTACGCGGTCGCCACCCCAGAACCTTTCAGCCCCGTCGGCCATCTGTTTTGTGAGCAATGTGTCCTGCCCACTGCCACTAAGTTTGGCAATTCTTCGGGCTATGTCGGTTACTTTGGTTCTCCTGCGGATCTCTTCATTTCTGATTCGATCACGTAGGGAAACTCAAAGCATAGCCCTCTCCATTGTCCGTTGGGTGGCTTTTAGGCTTCTAATGAGGCCCACGTTTCAGTGCCATAGGTCATCACTGGCAATTTAATGTACCTAGAATAAGAAATTATTTTGGCGACCGAACGCTTGATAAAAGAGTACCATAACTTCTCGGCCTGCTGATATAGGAGTCAGGAAAATAAAGGTAAATTTGCCAAATTGCTTAATTTGTTCTTTTTCGGGGGTTTGTAGGCTATTTTCTTAGGAAAGTGGTTTGCAGACCTTTGGGGGGAGGGCAAATGAGTAATTTGGTATTGAATGAAAATTAAGTGTCCGCACTAAAACTTTTTTTGTAATACCGTTTGTACCGTTCCCACAGACAAACCGTGAAAACGGTTTTGCGGGGCATAGTGCTTAGCTTAAGGTTTTGTTTGTAAAATGTTATAATAAAAATAAATTAATAATAATAATAACACGCACTGCTCAAAGAATTTCGTCTTGAGACACTGTGGTATGTGGGACGAGAAGATTCGACGAAAGACCTCTTTCTCGAAGTTGGACGGTCTACCTAACTGGACAGTTTGTACTAAGAGAACAACTTCGAGTGCAGCGTCTCCGATCATCAAGAGAGCATGTATGTATAGTAAAATTTTGTCATGATTAATGCATCATAAAAATAAGGCAAGACAACATTTTTTTTTTTTCAATTCGGAAATCATTCATATTGTATTAGTTACGAACTTTATTAGTGTTAAAATGAAAATCAAAATTAAATTTTAAATCAAAATTAAAATCACAATTAATTTAATTTAATTTAATTTATTTATTTATATCAGATTCAATTATCCATATTTTTGTTAGTAGTATACTTAAGAATTATGTTAGTAATCAACGATTCAAATTCACCCACATTTATACTATATTCTAAAATTAAAATTATGAATTATAAAAATTTATAATTATATAAATTAAAAATCAATCAAAATTAAATTAAAATTAAATCAAAATCAAATTAAATTAAAAATAATAAACTAAAACATGACCATAACTTAGCCTCTACATAAAGATATCTTTCCTCAGCACCGGGCCCGCAGCTATGTATACGGGACCAGTACATCAGGAAAGGGCAGTCTGGCCTCTCCACAATGACCTTCAGGATGCTATTGGAGCTTCCACGAATGCTACGCATTAGGGATGCCGTTCTTTTGCGCATGATAACCTATCTATGCTTCCCTCAGCAAACATACCCGCCGCACTAAATGCTCGGTTCTTTTAAGCATACTTAGCGATATTTTTAAGAAAACACAGTACAGTACATATCCTATTTATTTATTTTTAGGACCCTACTTGTAAAACCAGTTTAACAGAGTGCTAAAGATTTATAGTTTAAGTTATAATAGGTGTAGTTTATTAGTACAGGAATATTTGGCAAAACTCAATTACGCAGACACGGCAAAACTACTAGAAATCTTAAAATAAAATTTCTTTCTACCAACTCTAATATAAATCTCTTCCTTAACCCAATTAATAATTGTCTCTACTTTATCTACTTTAATATTATTCGTTAATTTTATTTGAACAAAATATTTAGCTTACATAATCTAGTTTTAAAATAATTTATAACACAATTGCTCGTAAAGGGTCTCTTATTTCACCAATTTCAATATCGTAATGTATGTCATTACGTACTTGTGCGTTATTGTAATGTAAAAGGCACGAGCGGCACGAGTTTCAAGATGCTCCGTCTGAAACGAACGGTACTTTTTTAAATCTTAGCAAAGAGTTTTTATGTCAGAAAAGTGGTCAACATCTAATGAATAAAATTAACTTTGGGAGATAAAATATAAAAAATAGACATTTAATTCTTTAATTTAATTAATTTTGACAATAAATTACAATTTATCTGTAACAAAAACAAAAAAATATTAATTTACTTTATTAGTAATACTGACTGTTTTTGTGCCTTGAGCGCTGATGCGCGCGCATCTCTAATTTGTGAACAAGTAAAAATTATTCCGCGCACTGTTTCTTTTCGCTGTATTGTTTTTATTTGAAAATGTCGTCAAGTATTGATGAATTTATTAATTTGACACCACCAGAAGTGTCAGAGGCAGCGGAAAGGCTACTCTAAGCCTCTTGCCCGAAAAATCGACCGATAGATGAAAACAAGCAAAGATGCAAATTAATTTTCAGAAAGTGTGTTTTTAAAGATTTATTCGTTTAAGAAAGTCCGAGTTTTATTTATTTCCTCGCAAATATGTTATAAAACGTCGTATGACATACGTGCGCTTTGATAATTACAGCCTCAGCTTTCTTGTAGCCCTCGCCTACGGCTCGGGCTAGCAATATCGCCTCGGCTGTAATTTTCAACTTACCGCACTTATATCATAATGTACTATTAACTACTCTTCACTGAAAATATTGTAACTTCTTTTTAATTTAGCTTCTAATTTTACTGTTGTCTTCTTTTTAAATGTTTGATGTAAATTGATGGCCTGAAACACAGGTTTCATAAACCTAAATCAGGCAGGTCTACATTACAGTTACAATTAAATTTTTCTCAATTGTAATTAATTTAAATCTTACTTTTACTTTATACTTCAATATTTTTTTTTTTTTATTCGCGACATCATCCTATTTCCTTCACACGTCAACTAACTAATGCACAACAGATAGAACTTAACATTCATGAGCTCACACTAAGCACAAAGTTAAACAGTGACATCGTATTGACACAGTGCCGCAGTGGCGCCCTCTGCCAGCGCTTTAGATAATCCTCTGTTTTTACAGCTTTGAGGGTCGCAAGCGGCCGCGTTTACACCGAAATGTAACGATGGAGGATACGCGAGCTTTGGTAAATATATTTTTTGTTATGAGTACATTTACATACACATCTTTATTTAAGTACTTTTTTTTATATATAAAACTAGCCCGACAGACGTTGTCCTGTCTGAACGATCCTAGAACCCGACCGCAGCGCCACCTACCAGGAACCCATTCAAATATACACACAAAATTTCATCTAAATCGATCCAGCCGTTGTTATGCCACGTTTTATGTTTTTTTTTTTAGTATCCTATCCGTCTCCTGGTTCTAACCTACCTCCCCAGTCCCCACCAATTTTCAACCAAATCGGTTCAGCCGTTCTTGAGTTATAAATAGTGTAACTAACACGACTTTCTTTTATACATACACATTTGACATTTTCATAAATACGTATATAATATCATGTATTATATATATTAACTTGGCAAGAAACAAAGGCATTGCCATACAACGTGTCAATGCCGCCAGTCTCTTGGGTACTCTACCAGTCGACAGCGATGCGGAGGAATTTTTCGACGCCATGTTTTAGTTTTTTAATAGTTTTAGTTAGGTTAGGATATTATATTTTTAACTTAATATACTCCTTATGTGTACTCGTACCTACATATTATGTATCCTTAACCATAAATGGAGTTGTGGGAATATTTATAGCTAAGCATAATGCATCTATAATGTTCCTACTACTGGGACACGGATCTCTCTGATAAACAATTTAAAAAAAAAAACACTTCAAGGCTCGTAGTAATATATAGACATAAGCCAAGGGAACAGGAACTCTTGTCTATGCAATGAATTGCAATGTCAATCTATTATGCACCATATAAACATGTATTTGTATATAAATAAAAATGAATGGCTAAATGCAAAACTCGAGAACGATTCGGCAATTTTTTTTTCCAATCTTCGTTGAAGCCCGAGGAAGAGAAACATTGGAAAAGTTGCCGGGACAGTTGGAAAAATCAGGAAAACTGAAAGTGCATTTCCTATGGGAATTTTGTATGAATGATTGAAATTTGGACAGGACAACGTCTGTCGGGTCAGTTAGTTTTAATAAAGTAACTTTACACAAATATCTAAGCTTCACAATGCTTAGCAATGATAGGTATGATTATTATTAAAGCTGATGTTTGGTTGGTTTATGATTTAAGCTTAACAATGTCTTAATTTTTTCGACGCATTCGGTTTTTGACTAAGTACTCTATTTAACAATAAGGCCCATAGCACACGGCGTATTTTGAACGCGCAGATGACGCGCGTTTTCTGGCCTGTAGATTGATTTTAGTTCTTTCGTTTCTGAAACGCGCGTCGTCTGCGCGTTTAAAATATGCCGTGTGCTAAGGCCCTAACCCAGTTTACGAATTTAAACAAATTTAATATAGCAATTACATATAGAGCAGTGGTGACCCAGTGGTAACGGTCCCGACTTACGAGCTGTAGGTCGTGGGTTCGAACCCAGGCAGGCGCTTTATTTATTTATTTCAATTGGTCTTACGAGCTAACAGACATACCATCCAAAACGCTCATATGATTAATTTCCTTACAATTCAATTGTGGCTACACACACTCGTCTCCTTATTATACAATAGATTTTATAAAATAGCAATAATGCCCATGTCTATAAATATTTACATTATGCTAGTAATTTCATCACCACTGCTCTCCAAAACGGTGAAGGAAAACATCTTGCTCTGCAAAAACTTCGATCTTATTTATATAAGACCTTTTCGTATCTTATTTCAAATCTTTATCCCTCTTACAAATAAAACACGGAATAAAGTTATATCAGGAATAACAAAGGAATAACCATACATTTTCATAGGTTTAAACTTGGAATAACTTTATTCTTTGTTGTTCTTTGTAAGACGGTATAGTATTAAGCCACTATACGTAACGGTGTAACTGAGCCCCAACTTTAAACACTTCGCTTGATAAATGAGCAGGGCCCCAGTGCAGACGTATGTACCGACACTTTTTGTTTTTTTGTTACTCACAGCACAGACATACCTACTGTAGAGGGGGACTTTTAATTAATCTTAAAAGAGGTTTAATAGCAGCACTTCTGTAGGGACGGAGGAAGAGGGATTAAGCTTTTTTTTTACTTTTTGGAAGTATGGCACAGTGCTAATTGTTTTGCTTTATTTAGTTTTTGGTAAAAAACATATTAAAGAAAGAAAGAAAAACTGTTTATTCACGTGAAAGTGACGCACATACATAAAATTGTTGTTTATCATACATAAGCCTAAAAATAAAAACAAATGGGTATTTATATACCTATCCTATCATTTGAGTGGAGTTATAGTTAAACTATTCCACGAAGTCGTGTCTTGAAGCCTTTATATCGTTAGTCATAAGGTTTAAATTGCAATAACTAACACGCCTTAAAAATAGTTTAACTATACCATAAAATTTAGTAAGAAAGATGTTCAGTGTTGTATTGATGTTACACCGACACGCCTCTTTGCAAGAGATAGTGACATTTCGGAAAAAGTGTTTTTTGTTATTATTCGATCATATAATATTCGATCGTAGAATATTCTTGTGCATTATTTAAAAGTATGTTAGATAACTCATTTAACGTAAAAACACATTAAACATGTCATAACTTTTTTAAAGTTTACAAATCGCTTCCTGTAAAATGTCATTTTTCAAGATAGGACGTTTTTCTCCCAAAGATGCGACATAAAGTCACACTTGAATTTCTCTTTAAACATTTAAAAAACTATCCTACTATATTGTGAAAGTATGTATGTTTGTTCCTCAATCACGCAAAAACAGCTGAATGGATTTGGATGAAATTTGGCACACAGATCGTATATAACCTAGATTAACACATTATACTTTTTATCCTGGTAGTACATTCGTATGGGATAATTTCCAACCTCAACTTGGGTGAAGCCGCGGGCAAAAGCTAGTGGTTTCTAAATGAGATTGACCTGTCAATCCTGATGTCAACTTAACTAATTTTTAGGGATTAGGGATCCGTTTCTGAAATATTACGCTTTAAAGTACTAACAGGATCTGAGCTAAGCTGCGGACGGATGGACAGACAGACAGACAGACCGATAGACGGACGGACATAGCGATAAGGCTTCCTTGTTGACTACGGAACCCTAAGAATAAATTATTTAATGATGAACTCAGCACACCTCTCCTCTCAGTCGGGTAACCGATCAAAGCGATCAGCTGTAGCATTTTACCGCGGATTGAGAGCTTTTGAGATTGACATGTGAACTCACGGCCTGCTACGCCGCTACGAGCGTAGCCGCGTAGCGCTACGAGCTACGAGCTACGCGTAATCCTTGACGTGGAGTGTAGGGCTGGTAGTGCTGGTACTTGGTAAATTAACAGACCCTTTTTTATGAGCATGAAAAATAAAAGAAAGAAAAAAGAAACAAAAGAGAAAGAAAAGAAAAAAAGAAAAAAAAGAAAAGAAGGAAGGAAAAAGTAAAATAAAAGAAAAGAAAGGAAAAAAGGATGAAATTAAAGAGGTTTATTGTACAGTCAGCCTCAAAAAGGTAAACATACATACATTGACAGAAAAAGATTCTTGACAATAGTCATGATGCCTTGGTAAAAAAAAAAATATATATTTAGTCCGTCAGTCAGATAATAAAAAAATATTAGACACGTATTTTTTTCTTTATGATATTAATAAAAAATAACTTAGATACTCGTAACACGTGTTAAAGTTGAGGACTCACTACGTCACTTCTAAGTATAAAATCTAGCTAGGTTGGACGTCATGCCATATTTTAACTCAATGTACTGCCGTAATCTTTTGATTAACGTAAAAAATACGTGTCCAATATTTATTAATAACCTACATGACGGACAAAAAAAAGTTTTAGTCGTCAACCCTTCTATACGAATTCTTTTCAGGCCAAACTAGTTTGTCCTAGGTCAAACCGGTTTATCCTACGCGTGATATGTTGCAGTTCAGCCTAGACTTTGGAAGTAGCGCTCGCCAGCCGCTACTGCGACACCGCTAGCATCTTTTTTAAAGCTGACTGTACACTGAAAGACCGAACATCAAAAATCACAATTGCCCATTTTTTTTTGACATAATTAGTTAAGTCTCCTCTAGGATTAGTTCTAAATATTTTTTTTTTTTTATTAATTTTTTTTAGTATTGTTATTTTAATATGCTGTAATTATTTTGTGTGCCTTTTAGACTGTGCTAAATAAATGTATTTTCTTTCTTTCTTTTTCTTTCAAACATTGGTAAAATGTATGAAAACAAAACGAAATGGATCCATAATGTTTAAAATTAAAGAATATTATTTCTAGAACTTGTATTCCTACAACAAGCGTTAATGGTAATGATATAAAAAAATAGTTTGACAATTTTTTTTCCCATCATAATTTTCTTCCAAAAAACTCACTCCTGCCAACCCTACCTCACACGTCACACGCTCCACCGCCTACATCTGCTGCATTTAGCAAGATTTCCCCCCACCACCCGCACCGCGTCCCCCTCCCTTCGCGGGGGTACCTCGCGCGCGGCTTACTCCGGCGGCATTTAGCGTGGAACACTGATGATTGATGGACGCTAATAGCGCTCCGGATTAATAAGGGATAATAAGGAACTGTGCTACTTGTTTTGGAATTGTATGGAGTGAGGGTATCAATTAGGTGTTTGGGAGTAAGGGTGTGATTAAGGCTTAGGAAATAGTTCGTGTAAATAATTAAACTATTCCTTCTATTTGCTTAATGAAAGTGGTCCCTAAATCTGACTTCTAAAGACTTTTAAAGCATCTTAACTAACGCAGGCGTATAATTCGCCAATATCAATACGTAGTATAGTCAGCGTCAATAATACCGGGACGAACAGACTGTTCAAAATGATCTAAACAACTATGAAAATAAAATATTAACTCAATGACACCAGGAATGTTTCAGAATGTTGACAGTACACGACAACTGTCATTCTGCCAAGAACTTTATCCAATTGAGATAAAGTTTAATTTTCTTAGTTGTTGAGATAATTTAGAGCAGTCTGTTCGTCCCGATATTTTTGGCGCTGACCTTCAAGGCACTTGAGGATATCAAAAAAGACTCCTATTTTCAGCTAAAACTTTAGGAACTGATTATTTACATTCAGCATATCAGTGGTGGACTTGCACTACGAAAATCGCCTTTAATGCTACAACATAAATGTGCTGTCAACGTCTAATAGTTACGTAGACTGAGGTAGACTGTACCCGTTAAGCTGCATTATATTATCTTACCTCTCAATGCCAGTCAGGCGAGGATGGCGGTACTTCTTGGAGAACAGCAGACCACCACCCCAAGCAGCCTACGACAGAGACAACATAGTTTTGTTAATCAATCTTAGCGAATCACTCTGTACGGCTCACGTACAGACAAATTGCTAACGCCGCGACCTACTTTTCGCTACTCGTTTTATTTACTTTCATAATGATAATTATTTAGTCGACCAACAGATACCTTAGCAAGTAAACCTTTAGCATCCAACATAGCATCGTGTAACTTAACAATAAATTTAGAATCGTGAACTCTGTAGTTTTCATCAAGTCACTTAAACTGCAACTCAACTACTCTGATCCGTACTGTATACAAACTTACAAAGTGGTCCTTCGAGCCGGATCAGTTGCAGTGTAGGTGAGTTGACAAAACCACAAACTTCTCGATCCCAAGTTTATTGTAAAGTTACACGAAGTTTAAATTGGCGCGACTCGCGAGATAATATGCAAAATCTCCTGTCTAGTCGCATCACAAGTCTGTATCTTTTTGTATCTCTTCAATCAATTTTGTACCCAGTATAACGGTAAACAATCATATAGAATATACTCCACGAAATATGTAATAAATAAATAAATAATAAGTTTATTGTACAGACGCCAGCAGGGCAAGCCACCCGCAATTGTAAATTTTTCCCAATCAACCTTGAACCTAATGCTTTAGCGATAAAGATGAAAATCTTTGACAAATTGTAGTAGCTTGATGTCCTGGCGTCTGTACAAGGAGAAACACAAAACAAATACACTAAACATGATAGTAAAGTCCGCAAGCGTAAAATGAGCTTTGCATTTGTGTGAGTGCACATAGATAGTGTAGGTGTGATGTCCGGCATAGAGCGCGACGCGTTCTTTGTTTGGTTTAAAACCGGTTTATACTGCTTTTTGGCAATCAGCTTTAGTACGAGAGGCCAACACCAAAACTATGTCGCGTCGCTATAGAACGATAAGACGATTGAAGATTTTGTCTTAGGTACGTAAAAAGATAAGACAATGGTCATGGCTCTCGCACCATTTTGGTGATCACTCACACAAATGCAAAGCTCATCTTACGCCTCGCGGACTGTACAAGTGGTAGTCGGTAGCTGGTTCCTGAACTAAGTAAAACGATACTTGTATCTCAGGAGAATACTCACATCCACGTGCATCCACATGTCATATTTCTGGCAGATGTCTGCGATCTCCTCGAGAGGATCGAACGCGCCCAGCACCGTCGTTCCCGAGGTGGCGTTCACGAAGAATGGCACCTGATGGGGGAGAGAAGAGGTATTATCTAGCAATCATATCATCTGGGTAGCCTTTTTCCATCTATGTTGGGGTTGGCTTCCAGTATTTTACATGGAGTGACTGCCTATCTGAGCTCCACAACCTAGTTACGGGGTAATACGATACCCCTTGGTAAGACTGGTTGTCAGACTTTCGGGCTTCTGACGACGCGTAACGACTGTCAAAGATCCAAGAATGACAGCCGAGACCAACGGCTTAACATGCTTTCCGAGGCATGGAGGAGTCTCGGTATGTAAAGATGGTCACCCATCCACGGACCAACCCCGGCAAGCGTAGCAATGATATAATGGTTGACGACACGGTTGGCGCAGTGGTTGAGCGATTGACTGCTGCGCAGCATGTCGCGGGTTCGATTCCCGCACGGAACAAATATTTGTTCGACCTACAAGTATTTGTTCCGAGTCTGGGTGTTTTTCTATCTATAATATGTATGTATTTACAAAAAAAAAAAATGTATATAAGTAGTTTATCAACCATCTCGTTACCATAACACAAGCATTAGGTTGCTTAGCTTGGGACTAGATGGCGTTGTGTGAAATGTCCAAGGATATTTATTATTTATTTATTAATGGGCGGATAATCTCGACCAACGATTGATAAAAAATAAAGAAAGAATATTCCATCAGTCTTTAAAAAATATTTGTTTTGTTTGTCCCGTCAAACGGGAGCAGATTTTAAAGTTCGACTGGATCTATGGTTTGACTAATGTTATAACTTCTTCAAACACTTGAGATGATTACTTCTCTTAAGGTGGCGCCAGTCTTTGAACATGACTCTTGTTAGGAGATTTTAAAAGACGAGAGGACGAAGTAAGTAGGTAACTTATTTCTTTTTTTTATATAAAATTATATATTTTATTACAAATCTTAATTACAATATACAAGCTAACACTAAAAAATATACAGGGTGAAATTGAACAGATGCGACAAAATTTAAGGGGGTGTTCTACGCATCAATATGAACAACTTTTACTATGGTACCAAACCTGAAATCGCGAAAAAAAAATCAGCTGTTCAGTACATTTTGACGAATTATGCGAACATTAAATGTACTGAACAGCTGATTTTTTTTTTCGCGATTTGTGGTTTGGTCCCATAGTAAAAGTTGTTCATATTGATGCGTAGAACACCCCCTTAAATTTTGTCGCATCTATTCAATTTCACCCTGTATACAATACTTATGTACAAAAAAATTTAAAAAAAATATGTAAAAAAAAAGGGGAAGAGGGGGGGGGGGGGGGGGGGGGGGGGGGGGGGGGAGAACTTCAAAAATTTCGTCCACATCGCTGCTGTCAACGGGAAAAGTGCCCAAAAAGCTGGCAGCATTGCCACGCTGGATGGCAATGCTAATTCTTTGGGCTAAAAATAGGCCAGCCCTCTGGTCCCGTGTAGGTATAGGTAGAATCGACCAACCGCTTGGGGAAGTCCCGATAAACTCGATGAGCACTCGGACCCCAATGCCCAAGTGTTTCAACCCTAAACAATAATTGTGTTTAATTGTAGAACAGAGACATCGTGATTCGTAAAATTAAACTGATAGACGTTTAACGTTTGGATTCACTTGCATAAACCGCCGTCACTTCGTGTGCAGTAGTTTTTAAGTTTGTTAATATTTTTAATATGTATTAGTTTATTATTTTATTATTTTGTAATTTGTGTATTTTATCTATGGGCCTTAGTTGCCTGACAATAAAGGAATTATTATTATTTTTTGTTTACATATCTCGGGACCCTGGGATCCCGGTCCTTTGGAAGGCATACGAGGGTACGAAGCCAACTCGCAGAGGCCCCTTAGACAATTTTAAATTATGATGAGGCACCAGCCGACGATTATCCCTGTATGCAGTATGCAAGTGCAGCCAAGGACAACCTCCGGTTGGTGCAGGACTATTGCAGAACATGGAAACAAAACATATTGGGCTATGGCTTTGGGTGGTTGTGGACTGGTTACCTAGAACTATAGAAACACTATGGCCCCTGCCTGACTAATGTTTTGTATACAATAGATGAAATGGCAGGGGTGACTTGCACACTCAATAATGGGCCCCCGAAAACGGTCGCTAGCACATAGTGTCGTAGCGGCAAGGGGGCAACATGTCCTGAGGTGCTTGTGAGGAGTGGAGAGGTATCCCACGGTTCTCAGAACAATCCCAGAGCCCGGAAGATGGTCAAGATCCCTACAAACACTTACTGGAATACTTCCTTCCTCCGAGCACGTTTGCTCTTACGAATCTCCACTCAAGCCAGCCAATAAAGGCAAGAATGAGGTGGGAGCTCTGTTCCCGTCAGTGTTCACTCCAGCCGGCCAATAAAGGCAAGCCAGAGATGAGGAACAAGACTACTCCCGGGAGATAGGGTCCGTGGGGTCGCTACTGCCCAACAGCTCGCCACATGCTGCCCTGCGGGTTTCTGTATCTCTCTTGGTCTGGCTCCTCACCCTAGACCTGTTTCGGCAAAGTGAACTCTACTAGCACAGGCCCAGAGATCGGAGCGCGCAAGCCCCACCACGACGTCAACGTAGAGATACTGCGGTGGGGTTATTATTATTATTATTATAAACCACAATCCCTTTTGCCTAGACTATACTCACATTGCCTCTGTCCTTGTGGTACTTGACGAGTCGCTCCAGCTCGGCGGGCAGCATGCGCCCGCGCTCGTCGGACGGCACACATATGCAGTAGTCGGTGCCGAGCCCGCACACTGACGCACAGGACTTCACCGAATAGTGGCACTAAGGGGGCATAAATAGGAGTTAAGGTGACAATAACCGACTTTTTATCATTTAATACTGAAGATCATACGTATAAACCTCAGACTCGTCAAAATGTAGGGAGCAACTGATTTTTAGGGTACCCTTATAGTGCGACTCAGTCTGTCTGTCTGTGTCACAGCTGGATATCTCTAGAACTACTAATGCAACTTGAAATTTGGAACAGTTTTAGATGACGTTTGCCCAACTAAGTATTTTGAAAATAAGAAATAAATCAATTTTTTTTTGTAACGGGGACTGAAAGGGGGTCTTAAAAAATCGAAGTGGGGTTACTAGGGCATGTAGTGTATCATATGAAAGAGCGCTGTTTATACATTCTCAAACATTTTTTTCTTTTTTTTAGGCCGCATAGTTTTCGACTTTGATGAAAAATGAAAAAAAAATACCCCACCCAAGGGGGGTGGGGTATTTTTTTTTCCTCCCCCATCTCCGAAGTTTGCATAGAGAAAAATCTGAAATTATTCTATGTGATAGAATTTTATGTAGTTAAATATTACAGGAAAAATAAAACGAATGTCTCTTAATAGCACACTTTTTCAGAAATCGGAATGGAACCCTCGTTGCGCGAGTCCGACTCTCTCTTGACTGGTTTTTTTTTTTCGCGATTTCAGGTTTAGTCTCATAGTAAAAGTTGTTCATAATGATGAGTACAATGACCCCTTAAGAGGATAAAAACGATTAAAATTTCACCCTGTATAGCACTTGGTCTACTACTATGGGTTTCGCCTGCTCCGAGGGCTCAAAATACAAATACAAATAGTTTATTTTCTTTAACATGGTTTGTACTACATAGCTAGTGATAGAAGTGTCCTTTTAAGCAAATAAATGCCTGTATTAGGACACTCCGCTCTTCCGCAACTTAAATTTACGTAATGTACATTCACATACAAAATTAATCTAATGTTTACTATTTATATAATTTTGAGGCTCGGTTCATTTCTTCATACAAAATCAAACAGTGATTAAATCGCTTGAAACACAGCAAGAGTCTATGCTAACCTGTCAGAAACCTGAATACTGACCTGGTCAGAAGTGAACATGACGAGATGCCCCTGGATGCTGGAGAGCCCCTTCTCCTTGTACTCCGGGAACTTGTGGTGGCGAGCAGCCAGGAACGCGTACAGGTTGGAGATAGAACCACCTGGTGAAAGAGAAGAGAATTATCAGAATATGTTGTATGTTCAAGTGTACTGTGCAACAAAAGTGCCACACATATTAATACGGATATTGAATACGGATTTTATGTCACTCATGGCTTAAACGGGCTTGTACCCATTTATTAAACTTTTCTCTTTTAATTGCCCGGAATTAGGAGTTTTCGTGTTTGCACGTTTCATAATCTGCCTGGCTTTTTCCCAACTATGTTGAAGTCGGCTTCCAGTCTAACCGGATGCAGCTGAATACCAGTTTATTTATTACAAGGAGCGACTGCCTATCGGACCTCCACAACCCAGTAACTGGGTAATACGATACCCCTTGGTAAGACTGGTTGTCAGACTTTCGGGCTTCTGACGACCCGTAACGGCTGTCAAAGAACCACGAATGACAGCCGGGACCAGCGGCTTAACGTGCTTTCCGAGGCACGGAGGAGTCTCGGTGTGTATAGATGGTCATCCATCGACTGACCAACCCCAGCAAGCGTAACTTAACCTGATGGATCGACCCGTGCGGCTGTTATTAATTAGCCACGAGCACCTCATGGGACCAAATATGAAATCGGGAAAAAAAAAATCAGCTGTTCCCTACATTCGTATTTCAGGCGACACTCGCACAGACCCATAGATAAATACCTTAACTTAAACATACATATTTGAACATAAACAAAACATAGTTGTCAACATAGTTGGGAAAAGGCTAGGCAGATTGATTTTGAGTAAAAGTTGTTCATAATGATGAGTACAATGACCCCTTTAAATGGTTTATTTATTATTCATTATTTTTCTTGTGTCTTCAAAGAATCTTGTGATGTATGACTTGTCATTATGCCGGATATACTTATGCATATGTGAAAAACCTTATTATTACGGGTATTGGGTAAAAATCCTCACCGGGCGCTAGAATAGAGTCGCCAGTCCTCCAGCCGATCATGTTCCTCATCTTCTCCAGGACCACGTTCTCCATCAGGATGAACACGGGCGCGATCTCGTACGTGAACATGTTGGTGTTGGCGGCCGCCGTCAGCCACTCGCCGGCCAGCGAGATGATGTCCAGGCCGCATGACAGCTGGTTGAAGAAGTGGGGGTGACCTGGGAAAGATGGGAGATATAAAATAAAAGTAGAACTGCATACTCCTGGTGGGGAAGGGGGGGGAGTTTAGAGTAGGTACAAATATTATAGTAACCTCTACGAAACCAAAATTTTAGGCCCGTTTTAGGAACGTCACTCAATACTTAAGCATTACCACAGATTAATACAGATGGGACACTCGGCAAAATCATTTAAGCGACTCTTGTTACGACACAATAAAGTACAATTCAGGTCGCAGAACGCTTAATAACTACAGTTATATTCAACTACAAGTTGCCTCTCTTTCTATCGCGTAACTCTTATACCTTCTGACCTACTGAATTAGCCCCGCGGACGGGGCCCGCCGCTTACTTGTAGCTTCATACCTAAACTGCAGAGTGTCCCATCTGTATTAATCTGTGGCATTACTATTCTAGCCATTTGATTGGTTGAATCTAGTTTTATATAATGCTTGAGTATTGAGTGACGTTCTACGGGCCTTAGTAAAACTCGATGAACTTTAAAAACGGGTGCGCGATGAATTTTGATTTGAAATCGTTCTCCTGTGTTGTAGTATAGACACAAATGTTACATGCAAAAACCGGACAAGTGCGGTTTGGACCACGCATAATGAAGGGTTCCGTAGTTGGGATGAGTTTATCCCAAGAACAAACTTAACATTATAGTTGAAAAACATGTTCTCCCATACATTCCAAAAGTAAATGTAAGTTTGTACTCACAATATTGAGAGATTTACCATGTTATTTTAAGACCACAAACTTCTTATAGGTTTTCCTGTAATCTACAGGTATGGAACTATTTTCTGTATTTTTAAAAAAATTTAGGCTCAGTAGTTTCCTCTATTTTCTTAAATAACTTTAAAACGATTTATTTTAAAATTATAAAAAAAACATATTTGAGACCCTCATAGTAAGCCCTTTCATTTAATATGTCACACGGTACAGTTTGCAAAACTTTTTTTTTAAATTTTCTTATTTGCCCCCAAAGTGACTCCCATATGCAAAATTCATTTATTTACTTTAAACGTACGTGTTTGGGTCACAAAAATCCATATGTGTACCAAATTTCAACTTAATCAGTCCATTAGATTCGGAGTAAATTGGCTGTGACAGACGGACAGACAGACAAACACACGAGTGATCCTAATAAGGGTTCCGTTTTTTCCTTTTGAGGTACGGAACCCTAAAAACATGGAGCCGGAATCTATGTAGAACATAATGCACAAATATGTACTACGTATGAATCTTGTGCGGGAATTATGCACGAGTAATATTGTTTAGTACAGTCAACGTCAATAATACCGGGACGAACAGACTGTTCAAGTTCAAAACGATTTAGACAACTATTAAAATGAAATATTAAGTCAATGACACAAGGAATGTTTCAGAATTAAGACAGTACACGACAATTGTCATTCTGACAAGAACTTTATCCAATTGAGATAAAGTTTAATGTTCTTAGTTGTTAAGATCATTTTGAACATTCTGTTCGTCCCGATATTTTTGACGCTGACTGTATCACCATTTTGACTGTTTTATCTGTTTGCAATTTGAGTTTAAAAGAAAGACCAACCAAGACCCTTCTAAATTCGAAAGAAATTAAATAAGTACCCATACCACGCATCGAAAACAATAAACATTTTTCAATACTACACAAAAAAACATACACTACTGTTACATAAATTATCTAACACTCAATTCTATCACAAAGTGTCAATAACAAAGAAAAGATATTTATCGGGTCCGTTGGCGATCCGATTCGGATGTAATAGCACGCGCTATTACACCGCGGGATAACATCCGGTTTGTTGCCGGAAATAGTCGTCTTTGTGGTGGACGCTATCGATAGTTTTCAGGAAATTATTTTTTAAGATATCTTCACGCTCTGTGATTATTTTTGGGGAAAATAAAGTAAAGTAGGAGAGAAATCGTTTGTTAAAATATTTGATAATGAATTGATACATCACCTTCATTCCATGTTGAGCTCAAAATCAAGCTCAAATTCTTATAATACAGGGTGTAAGGGACAGCCCTCCGCAAACTGATAGGGTGAATTCGGTATGTCTTACTAAGATGACTGGTACATGAAATTTTTTCAGGAACGTTAAGGGAATCCAATAAACCTGATTTGTTTGTGTTTTTGTGCACAAATTGGAGCGTCTATTACTGGTTGGAAGGGGTAGATAATAGGTATGCGGTGAGTTCGATGAACTCTGTAGCTAGACAGAAAGTGAACAGCTGATTACTCTCGTCGTTGGTTAGAGTATTTCAACGTCCATTGCTGGTTTTAATTTTTTGCTGTTTTTTTTGCAGTTTTTTTTACATAAATGGAATGCTGCGAACACACAATGCAATTTTACATTGAAATAATGAAAATGTGACTGAAAAAAAAATTGAAAAAATGAAAATTTTCCTGAGAAAATTTCCGGTAGAATATGATTCAAAATGAGGAGCTGAATGCACCCTGTTAGTTTGGGGAGGGCTGTCCCTTACACCCTGTATTTTATTTCACACTAGTTTTTTCCCGCGGTTTTGCCCGAGTTTATTATACATAAAACCTTCCTCTTGAATCACTCTATCTATTAAAAAAAATCGCATCAAAATCCGTTGCGTAGTTTCAGACATCTAAGCATACATAGGGACACACAGACAGCGGGAAGCGACTTTGTTTTTAACCGACTTCCAAAAGGAGGAGGTTCTCAATTCGTCGGAATCTTTTTTTTTTATTTTTTTTTTTATGTATGTTCCCCGATTACTCGAAAATGGCTAGACCGATTTGGATTTTTCTTTTTTTGTTCGAAAGGGTATACGTCCCAAGTGGTCCCATGATCATCAAGTCAGGATCTGATGATGGGATCCCATGGAAATCGAGGGAAACCCTCAAATTTTATGGGCACATCTATATCGATTTCGGTATTTTTTATAGTAACTCGTGCATTTGCTCTCGGAAAGTACCATTCGGTGAGCTGGAACTGATGATGAAGACCACAGAGGGCCATCGGAAATACTCAATTATATCAAAGTATATAACAGGTTACGATTCGATTACTTTAATATGGTTTATGCTCGTCCAAATAATGGTAATGGTGACTTCACCATGAGCTCCATTTCTCCTGGTTCTTACTAGGAGAACTCCTCAACAATTAACGGCCCTGCATCGGGAAAAGCAACATTTTGTAAAACGTGATGAGCAGCTGACATTGGGTTATTGTAACTTAGATAAATTACAAACTGAACCACTAAAAAGTGAAAAATAAAAACTTTTTTACAAAAACAAAAACCGACTTCCAAAAAAAACACTACAAAGTGAAAAATAACTTTAATTTCGGAAGTCGGTGGCAAAAAACTAAAATACAGATCCAAAGACACCGACTTCCGAAATTAAAGTTATTTTTCACTTTGTAGTGTTTTTTTTGGAAGTCGGTTTTTGTTTTTGTAAAAAAGTTTTTTATACTATGTAGTAATAGTGATAACTTACATGGGCACTTATGAAACTCAGAAGCTAGATGCACGGTTCCATTTGGTCGTAATTTTATTTGGGCGGATCATTAGATGTAGTATTCTTGCTTGCCTTCTAACTATAGGCATTAACGCTGTGCGACCTGAATTGCACTTTATTGTGTCGTAGCAAGAGTCGCTATTTATTTAAATGATTTTGCGGAGTGAATCTTCTGTACTTGTTCTATTATATATTTATTATGTATTCTGTTCTATAGGTACTACTACTTAGAATGGGTTTCATGTCAGTACGGTATTTTACTCTATAGGAGAAAAAAATCTAAAAATATATTATTTAGATAACTTAGGCAAAAAGTAGTCGGAAAATGTTAGTTTTAGTTCGTAAAATAACAATATCAATTTTAAAATTCAATTCAAAGTTTTCAGCTTTTTTAATCTGTTTTCTAACACCATGAAAGTAGCCACCATGCCATGTTATTACGTCATACGGCTATGAAAATTAAAAAGTGTCAAATTAAAATGTCAACTGTCAACTGATCAGCGTATAAAAAGTGTTTGTTTACACGCCCAACTGACGTCATGACCACAGAGCAATATGGCGTCCACTGCATCCAGCGTTTTCGCGCGAAATTTGAAAATGTAAAATTTAAATGCATTTTTATAGCACTTATCGATTGAATAAAAATTTTGTTTTTCCGTGGCTTATTAGCACTATAGAATCTAATTGAGACACTTTTAAAAAATGGGTGTAATACCTACCCTATAAAAAATATGTGAACTTAACCGTTCAAAACAAATTCCTGTGATAAAATACCGGTACACTATCGGGATTCCCATTATTTTATTAAAAAAAACATGCACGGATCCACTAGTAATTCAATCTACCCCATAAAAACCGAGATACATGTCTATGACAGCTTCTATAGACCACAAATAATAAAGATAAGACTTCTTTGGTCCCCTATAAAAACTGTTTATCAGAAACACATATTTTTTGTGACATCTCTGAGGCGGGACCACAGATAAAAAATATAAATGAGGAGTGAGAACAGCGCCCTCTAGGGACTGAAGAGGGAAGTGATGATAGACTGGAGGGCTTTTTATCGCGAAATAGATAGATTATTAAAGGTCCCTGGAAAAAATGGTACATAACATAAGAATTATCTGTGCAGTAACATTGTAATAGAAAATAATATATATTGGTTTGGAAATCGGAAATATACTTGATTCAATTTTTAATAGTGAAGCAATTATTAATTTGTAATTTCTCATACCTACGTCAAATGATAAATGATTTTATTTCTGTGAGTAAGCAGGTTTGTAAGTACAAACAATTTTACATCAATAAATTTTACATGCCACGTTTAACAATCGATATTTATCACCGCTTTCAGAATTTGCCCATTGATTTAACGTACATTCTCAGCGTCTATTTGAGCCAAATTCAATGAAAAAAAAAAAAGTAAAAAGTAAAAGTAAAAAAGTTTATTGATTCCTAAAGCACTTACATGTTGCAAAAAATTTTGGTATGACACTGGATCCCGCACTAGGATAACCTGTGTTGCAGGATCCAGTCTCTTTCGACCGATAAAATTAATTTCAGAAGATTTAACTGATATATTAGAACAAAACAACGGTTTCAGTATAAACCTAAACCTAGGACCAAAAGGTAACCAAATGTATGTGTGTAAGTGATGAGTAAGTATGTATGTGATGAGTGTAAGTATGAATGTGATGGGTGTTAGTGATGATGAATACTCTAATAGTTGAAAGATAAAAGCTTTTCCGTTTCAACATAATTAAGCCCAAGCAGCCACTCCTGAACCTGTTCCTTGCACCTAAAGTTTGTCAAGGGGAAGATTTTAAGCTTTTAAACAAATAAAGTCGACTACATAACCTTCTACTTTTTTGAAGTCGGTTAAAATCAAAATAAATAAAACAGAGGGCTTACTATGAGCTCTTATAGCAGGGCAGAAGTTGAACGTTTCCAGTGAGAGAGAGAGACGGAGCTATATACGACGTATAACACCGTCTCTCTCTCTCACTGGAAACGTTCAATTTCTACACTGCTATAAGAGCTCATAGTAAGCCCCAGGTTTACTATGTCTCGTAAATATAATCCATACAAAAATAATGTACTGTGCCACATGTAAAGTGGGACTTCTGCATTTAGCTGTTCTGTGGCGTTTAAGCAACATATTGAAATGACAAGCTGTCATTGTGTTTTTATCTGTGATACTTTATTGATTTGTGGCGGGAAAAGGGGACTGGAGGTTTAATTAGATTTTTATGACAAAGGCGATGTTAGTTTAGAAAAACATCGGGTTTCAGTCTAATTCAGTTATTAAAACTGGTAAGACGATTCCTAACTTCCATTTTTTATACCATTTTAGATCGAATGAAAAAGTTAATTAAATTCATTTTTTTTTTAAAAAAAGGTACTTAATTTTATTCAATCATGTGGAAAACAAAGGAATAATTAACGACTTAATTATAAAATTACTTAATAAAATCGATAAATCGATAAATAGCTCTTTATGGCGTCTGAAATGAATATTTATAATATTTTTGTTCTCGTGGAACAAGGACTGTTATGCCGCAGTCCCATGGCCTGCTTTCTCACAGACCAGACCGCGTCAGGCCTGGCCGACAGGCCGTGGGCACAATCGGCTGCGGTGCGGTGTGACCGTATTTGGTATTTTTAGTACTAAATTGGTATATTTGAAGCTCTGAAGAATGACGATGGCATAAAACTCAAAAACTCTTAAGCATTTATTTCAAATAAACCAATTACAGGCACTTTTGAATTGTCAAGGGGTCGGTCTTGGGTCGGTCAGTCAGAAAAATATTTTTAGTAGACTAAATATCGCTATAATATTGGTAAAATTTCAACTGTCATGGTATTTTTTGATATATTCACCTGGCAACAGCTGAAAAGGAAAATACGTAGGTTTATACAATTAGAAACGGTCACACTGCTGCGGTGGCCTGTTGTCGCCCGTCCGATCGAATGTATGGCATGATCCGTGGGAATGCTCGGCACAGGCCGCGATAGGCCTCGACGGGCCGTGGGACCGCGGCATCAGACATACCTACTCCAAACTTTTTTGGACGAAAAAATAAAGCCTCTGTCTACTATGAAACCTAAATATTTAAAAAAAAAACTATCTACATAGGTATAACCCAAAACCTTAAATCCTATAAAATAATTCCCCCGTGCAGTTTTTAAAAGTGTGAATAGATAAACCTTATTACCCCTCCTGCATAATACGGTCATCCCTCGGGGGACTGTTTATCACGCCCCACAGCTGCGGGGGATCAACTTGAAGAGTAAACAGAATTCTATCCAACGGGATTTAGAATTAGAGGGATGAATTGTTTTTAAAAGAGATTTTGTTTGAGTGATGTGGTGGAATTTAAAAGTGATTTGCGTTACTTTTTTAAATGTTTTATTGACTTAAATATAATATTGATGTGTGATGGAATGCGATGAATTTTAATGTAAATAACGTTGCGTTTCTTAATGTAATAATTTAAATCATTTAATAGTTATTTATGCAACTGACGTATAATAAGGGGTATTAAGCCGAGTGTGATAATAGTATCACATGAGTGTTTTAATACCTAATTATGTACAGTTGCATACAAGACTTTATCTACATCCATGTTATCAATACTCTATAAAAGGTTCTGAAACAGTTTTTTGCAATACTAATACTCGTATCGAACATGGCGGCCGGCGTCATAGTATACGACGTGAATTCGAATAAGTTCTTTTTTTAAATTACGGCGCTGTTGTAGTGAAACGCGCGTGAATTACAATGTTCTTTTTTTGAAAACGAGTTGCATTATTAAATTCAGTACAACATTATAACACCCGTTTGGATGTTATTATGGTCACTATGACACTGGCTGTTTTAATGTTGGCAATAAGCTACCTGTTTCAGAAACTTTTATAGAGGATTTATAGCATGGGTGTAGATAAAATTAATTACGACACATTAGTTATAATTTATTTGGGCATGACTAATAATATTAATTAAATAATTAAAGCACGGGCACGGGCACGGGATATTTTGGCATAAATAATTATATTAATGATAAAACAGATTTTGAATTATTATAGATATTGTACGCCCTATTGGTATGTTACATCGACCGATAGTTATAATGGTAAGAACTGCTTTTCAACCTGTAGCAAACAATCAATGAATTTGAATTTGAACATTCTCGAAGGCTTTTTAAAATTATTATGTGGATCCGAAATAAAGTAGGTCTGTAATAATATTTTTTTTATGAGATGGTTCCCTAGTTTAACTCTTTAAACGTCGATTGCACACCCAGGTGTTCAGATAATAATAGAAAATCTATTGTGTCTGCTAATGGGCGTACGACGCGTTAAAGGTTGTTTAATGTTTTAATTTAAATTATACCTTTGCATTCCCACGCAGTAAGACAATTTTAAGTAGGTCTTGCCGATTCTCTTGTTCAATAACTAAACCAAAATTAGAGAATTGCTATCTTTTATTAACAGGCAGCGCGAGAAAAGGACGGCTATAGCTATGAACTAAGTTATAGATGTCAAACTAGTTTACGCCTTGCGCTTCACCGTGTTTTTAGTCGACATGATTTTACGAATCGTCTAATTCTGTATGGAAATATTAGTTCAACTAAATTTGACAGCTCTATTTTACGTCCGTCTCTTTCTTGTTTTATTCGAAAGAAAAAGTTAGCAATAGCCTAAATTAAGTTTAGTTTGTGCACAACAGAATCGGCACCAATGACAATCTAAATTGAGTCGGCCCAACCAGAATTCGGCTACGTGTTTAGTTCCTTCAAATAATAATGACAAGTCATCTTAAAAAAATGCTGGAATTTTGAATAGGTACGCTGAAAGTCCTTAATAAAACTTTTGCCTCACTGGCCATTTCACTTTAACTAATCTCAAACAAAAGCCGCATTCCCCGACATTACAAAAACTCCCCTACGCTAGTGGCGCCCTCTCAGATTAAACCGGTATTACGCAACACCTGACGGTGGCCCCATCTGTCGGGCGTGCGAGGGATTAATATTAAATTCCTTTTGACATATTAATATCTATTGCAGTAGCTTCTAGACTTTTGGAAAATAAGGTACTGTATTTTGTTAAATGTTTTTGTTTTTAAAGATAGTTTAGAACTACGCGATTGCCGCCGTGATAAAGGACTATCCACAAACGGTAGAAATGTATTCTGCTCCAATATTATTTTATAATTTACATAATTTACAATTTTTACTTTTTTCTTTTACAAATTTTCAAAAACACGCCTGTAATTCCAAAAGGCATAGGCAGAGGTGTACCTACCTGTATTACCTACACTCTCATTTCGGCAGTTGTTTAAATTCGAAATACACCATCTTTTTTTTTTGAAATCTTTATTTATAGAGGTTTTTCGCTAAATGCTAATATACACTACATAGATAAATACACTCTATAGATAAATACAAAAGGTTAACATTCATTTAAATTAGTTCATTTTACAGCTGGGTCTGTTCTTCGAGGCGAACTTAAGCATATTTATTATAGGAATTGTACTATCCTATTAAATCTCCAAAAGATGACTAATGAGTATGACAGTTTGCAGCTAGCCAGCAGCGTAAGTATTGAATGTATGGTGTGTGGCAACATTTTCTTTAAATTGTATTGGATTTTAAATCTGCAGTGACTTTTAAAAGACGGCTAAGTTTTAACATAAGACTTTAGCCTTCATTTACGGAGACGCGGGGCGTCGCGCGTCGCGGTGTGCGGCGCGGCCCGCACTAAATTCAAACATCGCGTCTCCGTAAATGAGGCCTGACTCATACCATACCTCAGCCTACTACGCTTTGGAATGGGCAACTAGCTTCATCTTTCTGACTGACCGACCTCTTGACAATTCAAAAGTCCCTGTAATTGGTTTATTTGACCTAAATGCTTTGAGTTTGAGTTATCATGAACGTCACACGATGCCCAGAAAACCCAAAAAAAATATCCTAAAAGCTTGCTATCCTTAGAAACACGTATATAACACGCATAATTACTAACTACAACAATAATCCAATAATTAACACAATCTATCATCCCAGTAGGGTGTCCACACAACCTACTCGGTATGCGACACGTCCTCAAATGATTCAATTTGTCCGCGCGTAATCCCTGACGAGACTATTCAGTGTAATATTCGGATGAAGCCGGTTTAATTCAGTTTGCAGCGGTTTGGAGCGGTGGGAACCGCAATCAGAGCAATTGTCCACGTGTATATTTTCGTTTTTTATGATCTTGTTTTAATTTTGTATGGATATGTAGCGTGGTATTGAATCGAGGAGTGATATGATATGAAAGTGTATGACTTTGTTAGATCTAATTGTGAGAAAAATAGAAAATAAACTAATGTAATAAAGTAAGTAATATGTCTTGCGATACCTATATGGTAACTTCATAGGAATTCATGACGCAGTTTTATAAACTGAAAGAACTATTGTGACTTATTAAGAACAATTTTTTTCACGCGAATTCTATCATTCTTGGTTATTCTAAATTATTTCCACTGTTTTTCATATCAAAGAAAACAATGATGAATGAATGAACAATGTTTATTGGAATTGAATACCCTCTATTTAAAAATAATTGTAGTACCTACAGCAATATTATTCTTTTTGTGCTTTTAACACATAACTCGTGGCTAAGTAATAATAGCCGCACGGGTCGATCTTGGTCAGTGGATGGGTGACCAACTTTACATACTGAGACTCCTCCTTGCCTTGGAAAGCACGCTAAGTCGTTGGTCCCGGCTGTCATTGTGGATGTTTGCCAGTCGTTACGGGTAGTTAGAAGCCCGAAAGTCTGACAACCAGTGTTACCAAGGGGTATCGTATTATTACCCAGGAACTGGGTTGTGGAAGTCAGATAGGCAGTCGCTCCATGTAAAATACTGGTATTCTGCTGCATCCCGTTAGACTGGAAGCCGACCCCAACATAGTTGGGAAAAGGATAGGCAGATTGATTGTGCTTTTAACACATCCTCAAATGAACATTAAAAAAGCTACCATCTCTAACCTTAAAGCAATTTATTTGGGGTCAGCGCAACATGCCATTCTCTCCCACACATCACTATTCAGCCATCATCTGAGCATTCGCATTCCTAGCCACCATCATCATCTACCTAGCCTTTTCCCTACTATGTTGGGGACGGCTTCCAGTCTAATAGGATGCAGATGAATACCAGTATATTACATGGAGCGACGGCCTATCTGACCTCCACAACCCAGTTACTGGGTAACACTATACTCATTGGTAAGACTTCCAGGCTTCTAACGACGAGATCCAGTAATGACAGCCGGAACTAATGGCATAACGTGCTTTCCTAGGTATGGAGGGGTCTCGGTATGTAAAGATGGTCGCTCATCCACGGACCGACCGCGGCAAGCGTAACTTAACCTGATCGATCGACCCGTACGGCTGTTATTACTCAACCAAAACCTCTAAAATCCAAGCACCTATAAAATTCCTCTCTCCGACCCAAATCTGACTATTATCCCCCATTCACTCTCGAAGATTGTATAAAAATCAATCCATAACAGTGGAATCCTAATCTAAATTCAACAATAGGGGGGGTGTTACAACGGACGGGAGGATGATCCATCAAACTATGTTAATACCTTACCATACCTTGGGGATGGGATACGGTGACCACAGTATGTGTTACTTGAAGGAGTAGTGTGGAAGTTTGAATATTGAGTTAGTTGAGGATGGAAAAGAAGGTAAGAGTTAAAATTTTAGAATAGAACAGATTTTTTTTTTATTTAGCGATGGTAAAGTGCAAAATGTTCCTATAGCATAATATGCTTTAATAATTTTCCCAATTTAAACACGATACCGCAAGAAACAATTTCGTGAAATAATACATACATAAATAAATACATACTCCTTTGGCTTCGTTTACGTTCATAATATCTGAGGGGCAATTCCTGTATTTATAACAACGTTCGCAATCTCATCTCAGTCTCCATCTGTCAAAAATTGTATAGCGTTAACATACATTTTCGACATTTGATTGTCGCTGGCATGAGATTGTGACTTGAATTTGAACGTTTTTTGGTATGAGAATTGCCCTTCTGATCATACACACACGCTCGCCGGTTGCGAGTACTATGCACCTAACCTTTGTTTTTTCGTGAAATCATGATTTATCAATTTAACTTAGGGGTTAGGGCCGATTTTTCAATCGTCAGATAACTTCTATCTCAGGAATAAATATGGCGGTTTGACATATTTTCTATACAAAAGCTGTCAAAACGTCAAACATATTCCCCAGATAAAAGTTATTTAACAATTGTAAAATCAGTCCTTACTAAGGAATAGTTATTGTGCAAAGGAAAATAAGGTACATATCATAAGAAAATAAGGTACATCAACCTTATGTTGATGGTTTTTAATTTATATAAAACACAAATATACCTACACAATCTTACAAGTTTTTTTTCCATGGTGATATGCTGAAACTACGGATGCCACCTGGTACATAGGTACCTATAGGTAGGTACTCTTTTCGCTTCGTTTACGTTCATAATTAAGTTTTGTTGTAAAACTGTCCCCAATATTCCTAATTCAACGGCACCCTATTCCCACTTCGCTCTAAAGTCCCTAATCCAATGATTTGCGTGACATTAGAGGCGCGCGCATGTAAATCTCTCGCTCGCTACTTTGCCGCCATATTTAACGTTTTTATGGCTATTTCCCGCGCTTTATAGTTTTATAGAGTTTGCCTGTAAGCTTATAGGTCTATGGCAATGAGAATTTATTAAAAAGGTTGGTCTAAGGTGTTTGAATTTATGATACCTTAAAATAATTTGGAGTAAATAACATTATAAGTATAGCATAATCAGCCTATAACGTTCCCACAGTTGGGACCCAGGCCTCTTCTCTGTGAGAGGGAAGGAGAGGAGTCCGTGCGCATCTTGCCTCTTCCTTATTTTATTGTTGTTACTTTTACCCGTTTTTAATTTAATTTTATGAAAATTAAAATTTTAAAAAAATATGAATTATAGAAGCTGCCAATATTTTATTGATTATTTATTTATTTTAGTACATGGAAGACTTACAGCTAATAAAAAGAAACAAAAAGGAAACCATAGTCAAATACAAATCCTCATTGTCATGGAATGGACATACAATGCGGTTTCTATATTGCTTGAGTCAAATTAAATATGTACTTACGACTATAATTTTGTGTAACTTGTTGATTAATAAATTATCTGAGTAAACTGGAGAACAAATAAAAGATACAAGTCAGAGAATTTTCACAGATCACAATTATAACTCTACTTTTTTCACACTCGGCAAAAACTTTTTAATTTCCAAACTACCCCATTCGAACTACTTCCGTGCTTGAGCTCAACAATCAATCCATTCGTCAGGGCTCAGCTCCGCTCTGCGTCGCTCAGCGTCGCTCAGACAAGCGATTGTCTCGCGCTTGGCCAAGCAAATGATTTGAGAGGGCGGCTGCGTTTGATGTGCTTCCGAGTTTATGTCAGATGTGAATGCGAGTGATGGCGACTATTAATTGACGTGGCAGAAGTTATCAGTTTTTACATTTTCATAACGAATTTTACAAAGTTCAATCTGCCAAGCCTTTTCGCAACTATGTTAAGGTCGGCTTCCAGTCTAAAAATATGGAGCGACTACCTATCTGACCTTCACAACCCATGGGTAATACGATACCCCTTGGTAAGACTGGTTGTCAGACTTTCGGGCTACTGATGACCCGTAATGACTGTCAAAGATCCACGATTGACAGTCGGGAACTCGGGACCAACGGCTTAACGGCAGTATCTCCATGTAAAATACTGGTATTCAGCTGCATCCGGTTAGACTGGAAGCCGACCCCAACATAGTTGGGAAAAAGGCTAGGCAGATTGATATCTGGGCAGTGACCTTCAATTAATTACCTACGACCGCTCGGTAGATAAATACGTGTCCATCAGGCCTCCCCTCGGTGAGAGGGAGTGGGCTGTAATCCACCACGCGGGCCCAGTGCGGGTTGGTAGATGTCACATGTCTTCGAATTGTTGGTTCTAGGACATGCCGTTTCCTCACGATGTTTTCCTTCACTGTTTTGAGAGCAGTGGTAATGATATTATTTACATAAAGTAAAGCGCCTGTCTTGGTTCGAACCTACGACCTACAACTCGTAAGTTGCAGCCGTTACCACTGAGCCAATACGGCTGCTCTACAATAAACATCACAACACAAGGAAAATCCTCATA
Source organism: Cosmia trapezina (assembly GCA_905163495.3). Classification (NCBI taxonomy): domain Eukaryota; kingdom Metazoa; phylum Arthropoda; class Insecta; order Lepidoptera; family Noctuidae; genus Cosmia; species Cosmia trapezina. The sequence goes on from LR991048.1 coordinate 2,746,925, forward strand.
CAAAAATAAAAAATAATTGAACCAAGAGTGCTTCTAAAATCCACAGTAAGTATCTATCTGATCGCCCATTTCCGGAAACACCCGACCTCACCCGAGGACAGCCGAGCATGCCTTAACCCTCAGCCCGCGGTGGTATCAAACAATTCCTGTATTTATAACAACGTTCGCAATCTCATCTCAGTCTCCATCTGTCAAAAATTGTATAGCGTTAACATACATTTTCGACATTTGATTGTCGCTGGCATGAGATTGTGACTTGAATTTGAACGTTTTTTGGTATGAGAATTGCCCTTCTGATCATACACACACGCTCGCCGGTTGCGAGTACTATGCACCTAACCTTTGTTTTTTCGTGAAATCATGATTTATCAATTTAACTTAGGGGTTAGGGCCGATTTTTCAATCGTCAGATAACTTCTATCTCAGGAATAAATATGGCGGTTTGACATATTTTCTATACAAAAGCTGTCAAAACGTCAAACATATTCCCCAGATAAAAGTTATTTAACAATTGTAATATCAGTCCTTACTAAGGAATAGTTATTGTGCAAAGGAAAATAAGGTACATATCATAAGAAAATAAGGTACTTACTTACATCAACCTTATGTTGATGGTTTTTAATTTATATAAAACACAAATATACCTACACAATCTTACAAGTTTTTTTTCCATGGTGATATGCTGAAACTACGGATGCCACCTGGTACATAGGTACCTATAGGTAGGTACTCTTTTCGCTTCGTTTACGTTCATAATTAAGTTTTGTTGTAAAACTGTCCCCAATATTCCTAATTCAACGGCACCCTATTCCCACTTCGCTCTAAAGTCCCTAATCCAATGATTTGCGTGACATTAGAGGCGCGCGCATGTAAATCTCTCGCTCGCTACTTTGCCGCCATATTTAACGTTTTTATGGCTATTTCCCGCGCTTTATAGTTTTATAGAGTTTGCCTGTAAGCTTATAGGTCTATGGCAATGAGAATTTATTAAAAAGGTTGGTCTAAGGTGTTTGAATTTATGATACCTTAAAATAATTTGGAGTAAATAACATTATAAGTATAGCATAATCAGCCTATAACGTTCCCACAGTTGGGACCCAGGCCTCTTCTCTGTGAGAGGGAAGGAGAGGAGTCCGTGCGCATCTTGCCTCTTCCTTATTTTATTGTTGTTACTTTTACCCGTTTTTAATTTAATTTTATGAAAATTAAAATTTAAAAAAAATATGAATTATAGAAGCTGCCAATATTTTATTGATTATTTATTTATTTTAGTACATGGAAGACTTACAGCTAATAAAAAGAAACAAAAAGGAAACCATAGTCAAATACAAATCCTCATTGTCATGGAATGGACATACAATGCGGTTTCTATATTGCTTGAGTCAAATTAAATATGTACTTACGACTATAATTTTGTGTAACTTGTTGATTAATAAATTATCTGAGTAAACTGGAGAACAAATAAAAGATACAAGTCAGAGAATTTTCACAGATCACAATTATAACTCTACTTTTTTCACACTCGGCAAAAACTTTTTATTCATATTCATATTCATATTCATATCTTTATTTGCATTCCATAATGTTTGAAAAGGTGTTACAAAGGCTTAAAGCTACGGTACAATTACGGACCCTGTAGGGCACAGCAAAAGAGTAAAAAATTAAAAATTAAAATTAAAATAAGAAACAAAAATAAAATTAAAATAAGAAACAAAAATAAAATTAAAATAAAATAACATTAAATCAGGAAACAAAATAACAATAATCAATTTTTAAAATATGTCATTAACATTAATTAAGTATATTATAATATTAATTTTATCAAGATCAGTCTATTAAATTATATCCATTAACAAAACTATTTGGTCAATTCAACGTAATCATATAATAATATTTATCTCTATTTACTAACTTGTATGGTGTTTGTTTCTGTTTAATAAATTTTTTTGTCCTCTAAGTATTCGCTTATTGTGTAATATGCTTTTTTAATTAATATTTGCTTCAGCTTATTTATAAATGTCGTATCGTTGGTTTCGTCTTTTAATGCATCAGGAAGTTTATTATATAATTTTATGGACATTACGTAAGGGCTATTGGAATGTAGTTTCATGCGCGAAGAGGGTAACATCAACATATTTTTATATCTGACAGATCGGTCAGTATGTTTATCGCCGCGGGTCGTGAAAAAATTTATGTTGTTCCTAACAAATTTGCATATTTCCAGGATATAGATAGATGGTAAGGTGAGGATTTTATGTTTTATAAAAAAGGGTTTACAGCTATCAGTTTGTTCGATGTTGACTATGATCCTGGTTAATTTCTTCTGTAGAATGAAAAGCGTAGGCGCGTCTGTGCTATTTCCCCACATTATAATGCCATAGCTGAGCCATGCATGAGCGTAGGCGTAGTACGTAGTAAGTGCAGTTTGCAAGTCTGTAGTTTTTTTGACTTCTCGAAGTGCGTAAGTAAATTTTGAGAGTTTTGATCGTACTTTGTTTATATGGGGCTTCCATGAAATATGTGTGTCAATTGTGAGTCCTAAAAGCGTAAAGTCATTAACTACTTCAATTTTTGTGCCATTTGTTGTGAAGTTAACAGGTAATGGGGGTTTTTGGTGAGGGTAGAAAGTCATTAGTTTGGTTTTTTTATAATTTATCTCAAGATTATGCTCATTCATCCATTTTGTTGTTTTATTCAATATTGTGTTTAACTGTTTATTAATATTACTATTTGTTTGGCATGTGGTAAGTATAGATATATCATCTGCGAATAGCACACATGGTTCTTTCATAATTTTTGGAAGATCATTGATGTAGATGATGAATAGGAGACATCCAATAACACTGCCCTGGGGAATTGATGCATTTATAATCTTCTTTTCGGACCTTATTTGAATTATTTGTTTTTGGTCGTGGTTAAAATATTCTATTTGCACATATTGCTCTCTATCTTTTAAGTAGGACGCAAACCACTTATGTGTAGTTCCACGAATTCCTATTCCATATAGTTTGTCTAATAAAATTTTAAACTGTACTTTGTCGTATGCCTTGGTCATGTCTAAAAGTATGCCCACCGCATATTTTTTATCATTTATAATATTAATAACTTCTTGCATATATTTATAGACAGCTATGGTTGTTGACCGATGTTTACGAAACCCGTTTTGAGCTTCGTCAAAGATTTTATATTTTTCACAGAAACTGTACACACGGTCACACATAGCCTTTTCGAAAATTTTTGAAGCAGTCGGTAGAAGAGCTACGGGCCGGTAATTATTGGGGTCAGCTTTTGAGTTTTTCTTAAATAATTTTAATTTCCAAACTACCCCATTCGAACTACTTCCGTGCTTGAGCTCAACAATCAATCCATTCGTCAGGGCTCAGCTCCGCTCTGCGTCGCTCAGCGTCGCTCAGACAAGCGATTGTCTCGCGCTTGGCCAAGCAAATGATTTGAGAGGGCGGCTGCGTTTGATGTGCTTCCGAGTTTATGTCAGATGTGAATGCGAGTGATGGCGACTATTAATTGACGTGGCAGAAGTTATCAGTTTTTACATTTTCATAACGAATTTTACAAAGTTCAATCTGCCAAGCCTTTTCGCAACTATGTTAAGGTCGGCTTCCAGTCTAAAAATATGGAGCGACTACCTATCTGACCTTCACAACCCATGGGTAATACGATACCCCTTGGTAAGACTGGTTGTCAGACTTTCGGGCTACTGATGACCCGTAATGACTGTCAAAGATCCACGATTGACAGTCGGGAACTCGGGACCAACGGCCTAACGGCAGTATCTCCATGTAAAATACTGGTATTCAGCTGCATCCGGTTAGACTGGAAGCCGACCCCAACATAGTTGGGAAAAAGGCTAGGCAGATTGATATCTGGGCAGTGACCTTCAATTAATTACCTACGACCGCTCGGTAGATAAATACGTGTCCATCAGGCCTCCCCTCGGTGAGAGGGAGTGGGCTGTAATCCACCACGCGGGCCCAGTGCGGGTTGGTAGATGTCACATGTCTTCGAATTGTTGGTTCTAGGACATGCCGTTTCCTCACGATGTTTTCCTTCACTGTTTTGAGAGCAGTGGTAATGATATTATTTACATAAAGTAAAGCGCCTGTCTTGGTTCGAACCTACGACCTACAACTCGTAAGTTGCAGCCGTTACCACTGAGCCAATACGGCTGCTCTACAATAAACATCACAACACAAGGAAAATCCTCATACAAAAATAAAAAACAATTGAACCAAGAGTGCTTCTAAAATCCACAGTAAGTATCTATCTGATCGCCCATTTCCGGAAACACCCGACCTCACCCGAGGACAGCCGAGCATGCCTTAACCCTCAGCCCGCGGTGGTATCAAACAATTCCTGTATTTATAACAACGTTCGCAATCTCATCTCAGTCTCCATCTGTCAAAAATTGTATAGCGTTAACATACATTTTCGACATTTGATTGTCGCTGGCATGAGATTGTGACTTGAATTTGAACGTTTTTTGGTATGAGAATTGCCCTTCTGATCATACACACACGCTCGCCGGTTGCGAGTACTATGCACCTAACCTTTGTTTTTTCGTGAAATCATGATTTATCAATTTAACTTAGGGGTTAGGGCCGATTTTTCAATCGTCAGATAACTTCTATCTCAGGAATAAATATGGCGGTTTGACATATTTTCTATACAAAAGCTGTCAAAACGTCAAACATATTCCCCAGATAAAAGTTATTTAACAATTGTAATATCAGTCCTTACTAAGGAATAGTTATTGTGCAAAGGAAAATAAGGTACATATCATAAGAAAATAAGGTACATCAACCTTATGTTGATGGTTTTTAATTTATATAAAACACAAATATACCTACACAATCTTACAAGTTTTTTTTCCATGGTGATATGCTGAAACTACGGATGCCACCTGGTACATAGGTACCTATAGGTAGGTACTCTTTTCGCTTCGTTTACGTTCATAATTAAGTTTTGTTGTAAAACTGTCCCCAATATTCCTAATTCAACGGCACCCTATTCCCACTTCGCTCTAAAGTCCCTAATCCAATGATTTGCGTGACATTAGAGGCGCGCGCATGTAAATCTCTCGCTCGCTACTTTGCCGCCATATTTAACGTTTTTATGGCTATTTCCCGCGCTTTATAGTTTTATAGAGTTTGCCTGTAAGCTTATAGGTCTATGGCAATGAGAATTTATTAAAAAGGTTGGTCTAAGGTGTTTGAATTTATGATACCTTAAAATAATTTGGAGTAAATAACATTATAAGTATAGCATAATCAGCCTATAACGTTCCCACAGTTGGGACCCAGGCCTCTTCTCTGTGAGAGGGAAGGAGAGGAGTCCGTGCGCATCTTGCCTCTTCCTTATTTTATTGTTGTTACTTTTACCCGTTTTTAATTTAATTTTATGAAAATTAAAATTTTAAAAAAATATGAATTATAGAAGCTGCCAATATTTTATTGATTATTTATTTATTTTAGTACATGGAAGACTTACAGCTAATAAAAAGAAACAAAAAGGAAACCATAGTCAAATACAAATCCTCATTGTCATGGAATGGACATACAATGCGGTTTCTATATTGCTTGAGTCAAATTAAATATGTACTTACGACTATAATTTTGTGTAACTTGTTGATTAATAAATTATCTGAGTAAACTGGAGAACAAATAAAAGATACAAGTCAGAGAATTTTCACAGATCACAATTATAACTCTACTTTTTTCACACTCGGCAAAAACTTTTTAATTTCCAAACTACCCCATTCGAACTACTTCCGTGCTTGAGCTCAACAATCAATCCATTCGTCAGGGCTCAGCTCCGCTCTGCGTCGCTCAGCGTCGCTCAGACAAGCGATTGTCTCGCGCTTGGCCAAGCAAATGATTTGAGAGGGCGGCTGCGTTTGATGTGCTTCCGAGTTTATGTCAGATGTGAATGCGAGTGATGGCGACTATTAATTGACGTGGCAGAAGTTATCAGTTTTTACATTTTCATAACGTATTTTACAAAGTTCAAACTGCCAAGCCTTTTCGCAACTATGTTAAGGTCGGCTTCCAGTCTAAAAATATGGAGCGACTACCTATCTGACCTTCACAACCCAGTTACTGGGTAATACGATACTGGGTAAGACTGGTTGTCAGACTTTCGGGCTACTGATGACCCGTAATGACTGTCAAAGATCCACGATTGACAGTCGGGAACTCGGGACCAACGGCTTAACGGCAGTCTCTCCATGTAAAATACTGGTATTCAGCTGCATCCGGTTAGACTGGAAGCCGACCCCAACATAGTTGGGAGAAAGGCCAGACAGATTGATATCTGGGCAGTGACCTTCAATTAATTACCTACGACCGCTCGGTAGATAAATACGTGTCCATCAGGCCTCCCCTCGGTGAGAGGGAGTGGGCTGTAATCCACCACGCGGGCCCAGTGCGGGTTGGTAGATGTCACATGTCTTCGAATTGTTGGTTCTAGGACATGCCGTTTCCTCACGATGTTTTCCTTCACTGTTTTGAGAGCAGTGGTAATGATATTATTTACATAAAGTAAAGCGCCTGTCTTGGTTCGAACTTACGACCTACAACTCGTAAGTTGCAGCCGTTACCACTGAGCCAATACGGCCGGTCGATTCTGTAAAAATCTCACAGTGAAAACTTAGGTGAAGTGATTTTGTTTTTGCTAGGAATTGACACTATTGACAGCTCACTCCACGCTCACTTCACCTAAGTTTTCACGGTGAGATGGTTACAGAATCGCACTGCTGCTCTACAATAAACATCACAACACAAGGAAAATCCTCATACAAAAATAAAAAACAATTGAACCAAGAGTGCTTCTAAAATCCACAGTAAGTATCTATCTGATCGCCCATTTCCGGAAACACCCGACCTCACCCGAGGACAGCCGAGCATGCCTTAACCCTCAGCCCGCGGTGGTATCAAACAATTCAATTATGTAGGTACTCAAATGTATCGGAATGATTGCCCCTACCCGCATTTATAGATCAAATCTTTGTTTTCTTTCATTGACGTAAGGAAAATGAAGTGACATTTATTTATAAGAATTGTGTTTTATTTTGTTTAAAATGTTTGATAAGTATGTATTACGCCATGCAGCAATAGTTTCTCAAATATTGGTTATTGAATGAGGATTTTTTTCCTATTTGTTTCGTTTCCAATTTTGCTAACCAACCAGCTAACCAAACCAACAAAATCTGTTCCGATTTCTGAAAAAGTGTGTTATCTAAGACATTGTTTTATTTTTCCTGTAATCTTTACATAAACTTCTATCACATTATAATAATTTCAGACGTTTCTCTATGCAAACTTCGGAGATAATGGGAGGAACGGTATTTTTTTTTTTTACATTTTTCATCAAAAGTAGAAAACTATGCGGCCAAAAAAAAAACAAAAAAATGTATGAGAATGTGCAAACAGCGTTTTTTCATATCGTCGCTAATCTAACTAAGTGACTTAACTGATTCGAAGAAAATTTTACGACGCAAACTATTTTTCTTTTTTTTTTTCGTAAACTATAGACATATCGGTCTCGATTTGTGCATTATCATGGGGACCGTAAGGCATAGGTACAGATAAGCTGATTAAACAAATCGATACAACTTGGAACATGTATTAAATTACTATAGTTAGGTCGGCTATCGGCTTAGTCCAAAATGTCAGATCTATACGTCAGTTAGTTAAATTAGCGACGATATGATACCCTACATGCCCTAGTAGCCCCACTTCGAATTTTTAAGACCCTTTTCTTTCTTATTTGCAAAATAGCTGGGCAAACGTCATCTAAAACTGTTCCAAATTTCAAGTTGATTGCATTGGTAGTTATAGATATCCAGCTGTGACAGATGGACAGACAGACATACTGAGTCGCACCATAAGGCTTTATTTTTACAATTTTGGTACGGAAACCTAAAAACGCAAAGAAAATACATAAAAACAAAAACTAAAAAAATGCAGTAAATACAAGCAGTAGTTCGAGTTCGTGAATCTTCGGAAATCTTTGTTTCCGAACGTCCCCGACCACGCCCGACCTCTCCCGAACCCTACACCGCAGCAAACAATTCAATTACTTGCTCAAATGTGTCGGAATGATAGGCCCCCGTTACTTACACACAGCTGAGCGGAATACTGTGCAGTCACTTATAATTGCATTCTCAAGCGATTCGATACACTTGCTGTAAATAAAGGGGGGGGCGGGGCAATGCTGGTGAAATGTATGAGTGGAATTTTTTATTTGTTAATATAGTACATTTTGATACAAGTGGAGAATGTTTATTATTGCATTCGAGGCGGAATTAACAGCCGAGCCGTAGGCGAGGTTGTTTTTGAGCCGAGAACTGCAATAACAAATGTCCACGTGTATCAAATGAAGTTTTTCAATACACTTTTGAAGAAATAAAATAAAATAACGAAAAATATTTTTGTATTGAATTATTAGGAAACTATGATTTAAATTTTCTTTTTTTTTCCGCGTTTTGCTTTCGCCAGGTTGAAGGAGAAGCAAAGGTGTAAAGCCGTTATACAGCCTAATATGAAAGAAAAGTTGAAAGTTTAAAAAAAACCGACCAAGTGCGTGTCGGATCACACACAATGAAGGGTTCCGTAGTTGAAAAGAATTTATCCCAAAAACAAACTTAACATTAAAATCCCAAAAATATTTTTTTTATGTGATCAAATTACAAATTACCAATTTTCGGACTTTTTCCTTTACTTATAAGACCTCGCTTCTTGCCAAATTTCATTATTGTAGGTCAACGGGAAGTATACCCATAGGTTTTGATTTACTTGCGAGTATCAAACTATGTCGCTTAAATGGCCGTATTTTTTTATTGCATTGACATAGAAGCTTGATTTTTTTAGGTCTCCAAGAAACCATAGATCTACGTATTTGATATTAATTTCAAGTTGATACCTTCACGCGTTCCTGAGAAAAGGGTCTTGACAGACTGACAGTCTTGAAAATATTTTGTTATGTGATAGAATGACAAATTAACAATTTTCGGACTTTTGCCTTTATTTGTGCTGTGAGACCTTGCTTCTTGCTAAATTTTATGATTCTAGGACAACGAGAAGTACCCTATAGGTTTTGATTTACTTGCAATTATCAAAATATATCGCATAATGGGCTGTATCTTTTTATTGCGTTGACTTAGAAGCTTGAGTTTTTTAGGACTACAAGGGACCACAGACTTACGTATTTGATATTAATTTAAAATTGATACCTCCACGCGTTCCTGAGAAAAAGGGTCTTGACAGACTGACAGACAGACAGACAGACAGGCGGACAACAAAGTGATCCTATAAGGGTTCCGTTTTTTTCCTTTTCAGGTACGGAACCCTAAAAATGAAAGTTTAAAACACAAATAAATGGTAATTTGTTCATACTTAAACGTTTTTTTTTATTGTAATACTTAATCATGGTTTTCGATGATATTCTACTTATAAACGTTATTTAAATATTCAAAAAATATTAACGCTGTAAAGACGCATATCTCTTTGCCGAGATTAAAAAAAAAACATACACCTCCGAATAGAGAGGACTGTCTCGCGGCAGTTTCATTTTGGCACAAAATTAATCGGGCGCGAGACGGTTGTGAATAGAGGCATTGAACCAATTTGAACTAAGTGTAGGTATAAGTTATCTGTGGCAATTTTTATTCCCGCACACGTGTTGAAAAATGAAAAATACATTGCATTCTGAACCTAATCGTAGTGCGATATGAACCAGTTTTCGAGGAAGTGTACTGAAAAACAATTTGTGGCGGCATCTACATTGCCACATGTGAACTACGCATAACACTGACACAGAATAATAAGGATACAGTAGTTTATCTGAGCGGTAGATCCTACTATCCTACTAATATTACAGTCATGTGAAAGTTTGTGAAGATGTTAGCATGTTTGTTACTCAATTACGCAAAAACGGCTAAACGGATTTCGATGAATTATTTTTTTGATTAACACATAGGATACTTTTTATCCCGGTACTATAGGTTCCCGTGGGATAATTTCCGACATCCACGCGGGCGAAGCCGCAGCAACGGCTGTAAATAATAATAAAAGCAGTTCATCCACTCACCGGTCTTGACCTGGTGCTTCAGCGCGACCTTGCAGTCCTCCAGGAGCTGCTTCAGCGGCAGAGGCTCGTCGTGCAGTTGGAAGTCGCACATCTTGAACATCTCCTCCGGCATACGGAACTCCAGGATCTAGAGGAGGAGAAGACAAAGTTCAGCATAGCTAGATAGTCAAACATGAGCAGGTATACAGTCAAATTAAATTCATCAGGTTAAGCTACGCTTGCCGGGGTTGGTCCCTGGATAGGTGACCGTCTTTGCGTACCGAGACTCCTCCGTGCCTCGGAAAGCACGTTAAGCCGTTGGTCCCGGCTGTCATTCGTGGATCTTTGACAGTCTTTACTCGTCTTTAAGTCTGACAACCGGTCTTCAAGGGGTATCGTATTACCCAGTTACTGGGTTGTGGAGGTCCCATTGGCAGTCGCCATGTAAAATACTGGTATTCAGCTGCATTTGGTTAGACTGGAAGCCGACCCAAAAAAGCTAGAAAAAAAAAAAAAGCTAGAAAAAGCTAGAGTTTGCTGGAGTTTGGAAAAGGCTAGGCAGATTGATTGAAGTACGTACAATTGACTCCGTAAAATCAACGTTAAAAATTAAAATCTTGCTTCTATTTCTTTGTTCAATAGGTATTTATTGATAATACCTACCACAATACTTATAGGTACTGAACTAAAACACTAATTAGTACCGATAAATGTAATAATTTTCAAATTTTAAATTATTACATTTATCGGTACTAAGGTTACATTATTAATAATCACCGGTAAATGTGATTAATTTATTACTTTTACCTCGACTTTTGGTAATTATTAGTAATGATACCTAGACTATTATTAATAATTTTCAATTTGTCACACTTACCGTAACATAATACAAGTAATTAATTTATGATAAGTTTATATATTGTACCACTCACCCAAAGCATAGACCCACACTAATCCAATCCCATTACTTACGCACGCTCATGCTCACGCACCTACACACAACACACATACACACACAAACACTCTCGCCCTCACACACATACACACACACAGATCCATACACGTACACATATCGCACATCACACATCCACCCCATACACACAAGTACACTCACGCAAATGCGCTCGCGCACCAATACATGTACCTATTTAAATATATATAAATGTAACTTGTAAAACCAAAATTAAATTAATTCAACTATTATAGGGGATCGGCACTGTTACTCCTTAATACAGGCTATTTCATAGTCTAGCAAGGAGAGCAGCACGTCACCCACATGATTGTTAGAGATTCAACACTACCCACTTTGTTAGAAAAGGTTACATGTTCTACAATCGGTTTTATATAAATAAAGATTATTATTTATTTATTTATTTATAATAGATAAATCAATAATGCGTCTAATTTGGGACAGCGCTCCTTGATGGGCGAGTCCTATTTTACTGGGTGGACGTGCGACGCGTTGCGTGAGCTCATCACATAGTTGTCTAGTTGTCTGGCATTTTTGCTGAACTGGGCCTTTTTGGCACAGCCGTGAGGCACACATTCCTGCATTGTATTTTTTTTGTTGTTGATGCATCGCAAATGTAGATTTTTTAATTTATTATTATTATTATTTTTTTGTTTTGCCTCTTTAATTTAGTCTGTGCTAAATAAATGTGTTTTTCTTTCTTTCTTCTTTCTTTCTTTACCTAGCACGAAAGCTAACCACTCAAGGTCATTGCCACATATTTGCGTATAAACAGCAGTTCCAGGAGACATACCTTCTCATTCCTATCGTTGACCTGGTGCACGAAGTCAAGCAGTACATCCACGACGCGCGAGAGGAACTCGCGCGTCTGCGGCTGCGCATCCTCGCGGTATGGGAGAATTGCTGCAACAAAGAAGAACAGGGTTATGTTTTAATTTATTTCATTTATTTGGGAAAAAAAATAGGAGCTCGTGGCTAAGTAATAACAGCCGCACGGGTCGATCTATCAGGTTAAGCTACGCTTGCCGGGGTTGGTTAGTGGATGGGTGACCATCTTTACATACCGAAATGAAATGAAATTTATTTACCGAGACTCCTCCGTGCTTCGGAAAGCACGTTAAGCTGTTGGTCCCGGCTGTCATTCGTGGATCTTTGACAGTCGTTACGGGTCGTCAGAAGCCCGAAAGTCTGACAACCAGTCTTACCAAAGGGTATCGTATGTATTAAGTATACCCAGTTACTACAAGACGGACAAAATAAAATTTAAATCATCATCTCTATATAGCTGGTCAAACTCCAGAATCATCAATTCATCATACATTTAGAGGCAACGAGAAAACCCACTGAATTTCAATAGGACAGTAATCAATGCACGTACTAAAAAAAAATATTTCCCTTACTTTTCATTTCCTATCCTGTCAAAGTTCAAGCAATACTTCATAGGAAACAATAACTTGACTGATCAGCTGACAATGGGTATCTTTAACAATACTAGCATTTACCAACTTGTTCTTACACTTCCAATAGCGGAGCTTGGACCTTATTGTTTAACGTTAAGTAAGGAGAAACGGTTGAGAATCAATTTTTGGAACCGCATAAATAATTTGGGAAGTTCATGATGTTCAAAATCAGAATGCAAGGTATTGTGCGAAATGGGACGTGTGTTGTGTATGGAGGATTTTGTTGTTTATTGTAATGGAGGTAAGGTTTAGTTTTGAGTTTGTTTTTGTGAAAGATATGTATTTGTTGTATAAATCAAAAACATCTGTGCTGAACACACAATATGAAGCGACTTTTGTATGGTGACCCTCTTTTTGGTGGAAATTATACAGGACCTACCCATTTTCACAGATTTTTTTCTGACCCCGTTTTCAATATTTTGTTAAATTATGTAATCCCTAAAAAACTAATTAATGAAAATTAAATGCAATATACTAGCCAGTCGCGACCGATGCGATGGTATTAAATTAATAAATCAATGAGCTTTAATATCATCTAAATCACTAGTGTGAATAAAATAAACGTAAGTTTAAAAAATTCTGCTTGATAAATATTTGGTTATTGAACTACGACAAGATGTATTTATTTTTAAACGCCATAAGGGGAGCGCCAGGGTAGCCCGCGAAATTCAAAATTTCTTACGTTTTTGCAATTTGCAAGTCAGGGCCGGTAGTCTCGACATTATTAACGTTGCCCTAACGATCGTTACGTTGCTCTGTGGTCTGATAAATTTTAAGGAACGGGCTCGAAGATGTGTCTGTGTCATCTGTGTGTCTTTAATAAAATCGAACTATTACCATTTGCCCGTCTCGAGGGTCGAGGGGAGCCCATTAGGACCACAGAGCATGTAATTAGTTAACGAATGTCGTAACGAAAATCGTAAAGAATGTCGAGACTGCCGGCCCAGTATTAGGTTGTATGTTGATTAAAGTATAATTAACAAATATGTATTTACAGAATTATAATCAGTAATCCATAAGTTAGTATAATCTTGAAATAGTCATTAATTAGGATTACTTACTCTTAAAGAATTTGATTGATTACTTTAATGATCATAATTCGGTAAATACATACTTGCTGCGGTCGCAAATCATATTTTGATCAACATACAACTTACTTACTTTTACTTTGGCCAGAGGCTTAGCATTGCCATACAACGTGGCAATGCCGCCAGTCTCTTGGGTACATTACCAGATAAGTAAAAGTACTCTGTGATTACCGGTCGACAGCGATGCACAGGAATTTTTCGACGCCATGTTTTAATTTGTGAATAGTTTTAGTCATGTTAGAATATAATTTTATTATTTTTAAGTTATGTTTTATTTCAATAAAAATCTTACATATGTATACAACTTAATACTGTCTTGCAAATTGCAAAAAACGTAAGAAAATATGAATTTCGCCTGCTACCCTGGCGTTTTCACCTTAACCTATGTTTTCTTTAGAAAAACTTTTACATAAACAAAACCCAAAACTATATTATCAGTAGTGCTAATTAATATCCCAAAACATGCTGTCTTGCACACACCCCAGGCCCCCACACATTCCTGGACACACAGGGGTAGATATTAAAAGCAGTGACTTTTTAATCAGTGGCCCTTTCGACCCGGCTACTGCAATGCGAGGGTTAGCACAGAATCACAGATGTGCTTGGAGGTTATGTTTCCAATACAAGTTGTGTTAAATATTATTATTAAATTAATTATATTATTAAATAATATATAATTATAAGTGTAAGTATTATTTATTATTATTTAATGACGCTCTAAAAAGTAAGAATCAAGAAAATATTCTCATCTGAAATTCAGATGAGAATATTTTCTTGTTTCATACTTTTAAGAGCATGATTTTTCTTTCTTTCTATAAGTAGTTAACCATAAGTACTATTTGCCTGTTACCCCTTTTCAGTAACACGTCCAGGGGGGCTAAAACGGCCACTTTGGCAGAATCATAATAGGATAATATTATGAATAATATTTGAAATAGTAAAACGGTCACAAACTGACAATTAAAAGGATAATATTATGAATAATATTTGAAATAGTAAAACGGTCACAAACTGACAATTGTTGTCACTTTGTGACCGTTTTACGATTTCAAATATTATTCATAATATTATCCTATTATGATTCTGCCAAAGTGGCCGTTTTAGCCCCGCAGTTCTCCGTCAAAATGCAGCGCCTCATCTCTAGTACCTACTACACAGTAACTCACTCTCAGAAGCACTTATCACTAATCCCCCCTCTATAACACGCATCGCTTGACAATGTTGTTCTGCTGTCAGTCGCATGCGTCAGACGGTCAGACCCTTTTACCGATGATGCTGGGAATATTCGGGATTAATAGTCTGTGTCATTATTTAATTTGAGACTTTTAAACAAGTATGAGGTATACTTTATTAGGGTTCCCTTCCGTACCTAAAGGGTAAAACGGGACCCTATTACTAAGACTCCGCTGTCCGTCCATCAGTATGGGAATCCAATAAATCTGATAACAGGTATGTGGTGAGTTCGATGAACTCTGTAGCTAGACAGAAAGTGAACAGCTGATTTCACGCGTCGTTCGTTAGAGTATTTCAACATCCATTGCTGGTTTTATTTTTACATAAATATAGTGCTACGAACACATAATATAATTTTACATTGAAATAAAGAAAATGTAATTGAAAAAACGATTAATTTTCCTGAGAATTTTTCCGGTGGAATATGATTCAAAATGAGGAGCTGAATGCACGCTGTTAGTTTGCGGAGGGCTGTCCCTTACACCCTGTATATGAACAGTAAGGAAACTAAGTACAAACGGTCGAAACGGCACACTCACACAGACGCATCGATGAGACCCGAAGTGATAGTCGCGGTGCTCTCAGTATATTTACTGTGGCTTAGGGCTCTCGTCGATACGCGCGTCTGTGTGTGTGCCTTTTCGTACGTTTGTTCGTAGTTTCCCTACCGTCCATATTTATACTGTGGTTACCCCTGTTTTACTTCTGTTTCCTAGGACTTATCTCTGCTAAAACGTTTCTTTCTTCATCCCATTATTCCCGTACAGTATGAAGAGCACAAAACTCGCTAACATTAAAACACATTCCCCTGACATTTGCTTCATCCCTTATCATTTTAACCGACAATATATTAAGAACCACTCACGTCACTTTCAGGGAAAATGTACCCTTATACTGGCTCAACCAAATCTGAACCTTATAGCTGTCCTTTTAGATTCCATATTCCCATATTTGTAACCTCAGCAAATATTCTTATAGCTTACAATAGAATCTAAACCTTATGGCCCTAAAGTACAATTCAGCTGAAAATGGGGTTGGCAAACAGTCTGAGTGCCCTCAATAGTATTTGGAAAGCATTACATCGCATTCCAGATGTTATTTGCTGTCCAATTTTACATGAACTCTGTGTTAATCGATTTTGAACTCTGTACGGTTGAGTTAAGGATTATGTTAGGTAGTTAGGACAGTTACAGTCGTGGAGATTGGTGTGAACTTATGTTGTCGACGTCATAAGCCGATTGTCAGTGATTGTACATTTTCTGGACGCGTGTTATGCTGAAGTGGGTTTTTGGTTTGAAATGTTTGATATTTTGGGTTATTTTGTATGTAAAATATGTAAATAACGTTATGTTAAGAATAAATGTTAGTTTTACACCTCTAATAATATATCAATGGTATTACAGGGTTTTTTTTAAGGGGGATGCAGCGCGAAGGTAGCCCGCGAAATTCATTTTTTCTTACGTTTTTTGCAATTTGCAGGTCAGTGTCAGGTTGTATGTTGATTAAAATATGATTTTGCGGCCGTAACTAATATGGCTTTACAGAATTATAATCATTACAACAGCCGCACGGGTCGATCTATCAAGTTAAGCTACCCTTACCGCGGTTGGGCCGTGGATGGGTGACCATCTTTACATACCGAGACTCCTCCGTGCCTCGGAAAGCACGGTCCCGGCTGTCACTCGTGGATCTTTGACAGTCGTTAAGTTAAGGGTCGTCAAAAGCCCGAAAGTCAGACAACCAGTCTTACCAAGGGGTATCGTATTACCCAGAAACTGGGTTATGGAGGTCAGATAGGCAGTCGCTTTATGTAAAATACTGGTATCTAGGTGCAGCCGGTTAGACTGGAAGCCGACCTCAACATAGTTGGGAAAAGGCTAGGCAGATTGATCTTACATTTAAATAAACATCCAGAAAATTAAATTCACAAATTGTTTAAAATCGACGCCAAAACTGAAATGTTTCCATTTATTTTACTCAAACATAGTAAACCAACCCTCCTTTGCGCGGGTGTAATAAATTCCCATAGTCGGGACAATTTGATCCGCGCGGTAATGACGAAGTATTAAGCAAATCTTTTAGTTGCCTCTACGTTTTCTCTTAGACCATTACACGACCAGAAAATAAAGGCTGCTTTTATTAAGGTGATACAAAAAAAGTGAACTGGGCGGGAATAAGAAAGTGACAGAGTCAATTACTTCCACATGCGAAAAAAAGAGAGCGCAACAACGCGCTGGAACCAAAATAAAAGCGCCAAATGAAATAAAAATTGTTTAAAAAATAAATTAAGCTATCTATCAAAATTATGTTCAGCCAAAATTTTCAATGACCTAATACGCACATTTTAAATGCAATTTTGCAATGAAATTACTTAGGATTTTAGAATTGTTGAAAAAAACATAAAAAAGTAGAGGTCTTTTCGGAATTAAATTCTATCGAGGAAATTTAACCCAATCGTGTTTTCCTTCAGTCAAAGTATTAATCAAATAGTCAATAAACATATATCCAAAAATTAAATCCATACATGCTGCAATAGTGAAATAAATGGTTACGAAAAATCCTCCAATTTATTTTGGTAGCGCCTTAATTAAATCTAAAAAACCGGCCAATTGCGTGTCGGACCACGCACAATGAAGGGTACCGCAGTTGAAAAGAATTTATACCAAAAACAAACTTACCATTGTAATCCCAAAAAAATATTTATTTATGTGACAAAATTATAAATTAACAATTTTCGGACTTTTTCCTTTACTTGTGCTGTGGACCTTGCTTGTTGCCAAAGGTCAATGGGAAGTACCTGTAGAAGGTTGGAAGACAGTTAATGATACTGCTTCGTTTAAGGTTGATGCGCCAGGGTAGCCCGCGAAATTCAAAATTTCTTACGTTTTTTGCAATTTGAAGGTCAGTGTGAGCTTGTATGTTGATTAAAATATGATTCGCGGCCGTAGCTAATACGGCTTTACAGAATTATAATCATTAGAATCAGCAATACAACTCCATAAGTTAGCATTTATCTCAAATCTAGCGATTTCATGAAATCATGAGGTTTGAGGTAAATGCTAACTTATGGAGTTGTATTGCTGATTCTAATGATTATAATTCTGTGAAGCCGTATTAGCTACGGCCGCGAATCATATTTTAATCAACATACAAGCTCACACTGACCTACAAATTGCAAAAAACGTAAGAAATTTTGAATTTCGCGGGCTACCCTGGAGCTTTCGCCTTAAGGTAAAATAAAGGTATATACAGGGTTACAGGTTAAGTCGACCTAAACCCTTTAAGAGGTGGTAGTTTCCATCATTCCTGACTGATTTGACTATGGAACCCCATACCCCAAACTTAACCGTTCTCAAGTTATGGGACTTTGAAGTTTTTTTTATAAAAATCCAGATTTTTTGTCTTTTGTCGCCTTTTTTTGTGTTTTGTACCTCTAATGTTTTTGTTTTTGTATTGTTTGTGTAGCAGATTAGTTGCTTCATTATTTTAAATACAAAAACTGCAAGTAACTGTACCAACTGAGTCATATTAGACGATTGATTGTTAAAAAAAGAAATAAATTTGTGGAAAGTTTTTTATTCTTTGTAAGATATTTTAAAAAAGTCTATGACAGTTATGCTGCAGATGTGCTTAAAAATATCTACGGTTCTTCAGCTTTCCGATAAGGTATAATTTGCTACGGTGTTATCAGGATTCTCGGAAAAATCATCGATGAAAGATTCCCAGGTAATAGCAAAAATAACGGTATTTCGTAAAGCTGCTCGCAGCGCCTATTGTCCTGCATTCTGAGGTCCTGCAATGGGTAGCGCGTCATGGACATACCGGACCAAAGGTTATAATATAAATTGCTTCATTAATATGAATTAATAAAGTTACGGAAAAATGCTTAGTCGTCGTTAGTGTATGGTTTCACCGTATAGGTTTTGATTTACTTACGAGTATCAAAAATGTCGCATAAATGGCCGTATTTTTTTATTGCGTTGACATATTATAGAAGCTTGATTTTTTTAGGACGCTAAGGGATCATAGATCTACGTAGGTATTTGATATTAAATTCAACTTGATACCTCCACGCGTTGCCGAGAAAAAGGGTCTTGACAGACTGACAGACAGACACACGAGTGATCCTATAAGGGTTCCGTTTTTTCCTTTTGAGTTACGGAACCCTAAAAATATATAAAAATGTCAGTCTAATCACACAACACACACACTAACTACTATTTTCTCTGGATTTGATTAGAGTATTTTTTTTTTCTATCATATTTCACTTATTCCATTTTACGATTTTTATTTTCTAAAAACGTTAACAAAAGCACAGCAAAACTATCAGAGAAAACTCTTTTAAATATCAATTGAGAGAACTTATGTTTTTATACAACACTTATTCATTCGCAATAGTACATTTTTCAGTGAACAATGTGTGTTATTTCAATTAGTACTACGATCCAACCCTCCACAGCCCGGGTGTAGTAAATACCCATAGTCGGGAGTTCTCGGGACAGTTTGATCCGTTCGGTAATGACGCAGTATTACAGAGAAGCCCTCATTTGTGAGGATCACTGCTTCGGGGATGTGTAGAGAGGAGTATATTTTTTTAAAAGAACTTTTTTATTTACTTTTTTATGTTCGCAGTTCAAGTTAATACTATATTTAAAAAACGGGTAAAGAGCGAGTAGGACTCGCGCACCGAGGGTTCCGTACCATCATTTTTAATTAATTTTTGTTGATAATTTCTGAAAAAGTGTGCTATTTAGAGACATCGTTTTATTTTTCCTGTAATCTTTACATAAACTTTAATCACATAGAATAATTTCAAATTTTTCTCTATGCAAACCTCGGAGATAAGAGGGGGGAACGGTATTTTTTTTTAATTTTTCACCAAAACTCGAAAACTATGCGTCCTAAAAAAAAGAAGAATATTGTTTGAGAATGTGCAAACAGCGCTCTTTCATATAGGATAGCAATATGCCCTAGTAGCCCCACTTCGCCCCCCCCCCCCCCATAAGACCCCCTTTCAGTCCCTTTTGCAAAAAAAAAACGTATATATTTTCATTTCTTTCTTATTTGCAAAATAGTTGGGTAAACGTCATCTAAAACTGTTCTAAATTTCAAGTTTTCATTAGTAGTTCTTGAGATATCTAGCTGTGACAGACAGTCAGACAGACTGAGTCGCACCATAAGCGTTCCTTTTTACCATTTTGGTACGGAATCCTAAAAACGCTATCAAATGCAAAAAGAACTTTTCAAATCCGACTGGTAGTTCCAGAGATCAGCGCGTTCAAACAAACAAACAAACTCTTAAGTTTTATAGATATAGATTAGTAATAGATAATTCTACTCATCACAATTTTTCACAAACAATGACAAAGCGCAATAAAAAAATCCCTCTCCACACTATAAAACAAAAAAAAATACACAAAAAATATTCTATTTCCCCTCGAGAATCCCTTAAACCCCCAGTCTATCAATTGTAGCCCACAAAGCTAACGTATGGGCTATCTGCTCCACACTGGCGTTTCGATGGGCTTTTAATACCTCTCGAAAAATGAAGATGGGATCCCGTGAACGATTATAAATTGTGGGCTTACGAATCTGACAGCGCGGTAATAAAGGGAATTTAGATTTTTATGAGTTTAATTTGTTTGGGCTATTTATGGGTCTTTTAAGGGTAGTGGCAAATGAGGGTTAGCTACTAGAGATTTTCTTTGTTTATTGAAGATTTAGAATATGTTTAGTAGATTGATTTTTTTAGGGTTCCGTACCAAAATGGTAAAAAGGAACCGTTATGGTGTGAGTGTGACTCAGTCTGTCTGTCTGTCACAGCTGGATATCTCAAGAACTACTAATGCTATCAACTTTAGAACTATCAACAGTTTTAGATGACGTTTGTCCAACTATTTTGCAAATAAGAAAGAAATAGTTTTCTTTTTTTTTTTGCAACAGGGCCTGAAAGGGGGTCTTAAAAATTCGAATTGGACTAGGGCATGTGGGGTATCATATAAAAGAGCGCTGTTTGCACATTCTCAAACATATTTTTTTTTTTTTATATGCCGCCTAGGTTTCGACTTTTGATGAAAAAATTTTTAAAAATACCGTCGCCTCCTTATCTCCGAAGTTTGCATAGAGAAAAATCTGAAATTATTCTATGTGATAGAAGTTTATGTAAAGATTACGGGAAAAATAAAACGATTTCTCTAAATAGCACCCTTTTTCAGAAATCGGAACGGAGCCCTCTGTGCGCGAGTCCAACTCGCTCTTGACCGGTTTTTTATCTATGAGACTGGTTTTTCTGTGGCTTATTTAAGAGGACTCTCATTTGTGGAGCGATTCGAAACCAAATGTAAGTCAATTGGCTTTCGAATTTTATGTATCTTTTTTGAACGAATATAGGTATACTATGTGAATTACTAGACTGATTTTCTTTATTTACCTATGAAATTGCCGATTTTTGATACCGGCTAGTGTGAAGATCTCTTTAATTCTATTTACCAAATTCAAATTACTTTTTATAGCATGATGTTTAAAAAAAAATCAATTGTTCATTTGTTTCCCGCCGTTCGATTTTTTCTGTAACCATGAAAAAATCTAAATAGTGTTCCGTCGTAGCACGCAATATTAACGACGTGTATGGAAAAGGTACCGCAAGTGAACGCTCCTTGCGTTTTTGATCACTTCCATTCTGGTAATTTTAATCTCAACAATGAGCCCCGGGGAAAAATTTCAAATTTATGTGGCGGCGAAAAAAGCCTTCAATGAATTCATCGATTCCCGTCCCCAGGGTTTCTATAGCAGAGGCATCAACGAACTTTCATTAAAATTACAAGTGCATCGACAATATTTCTTTAAAAAAAAACCGGTCAAGAGCGAGTCGGAGTCGCGCACCGAGGCGAGGGTTCCGTTCCGATTTCTGAAAAGTGAACTATTTAGAGACATCGTTTTTATGTTTCCTGTAATCTTTACTTATACTTCTATCACAGAATAATTTCAGATTTTCTCTATACAAACTTCGGATATAAGCCCCCCCCCTACCTTATGGATGGTATTTTTTTTTACATTTTCATCAAAACTCGAAAACTATGCGGCCTAAAAAAAGAAAAAAAAAATTTGAAGAATGTGCAAACAGCGCTCTTTCATATAATTTCCCCACATGCCCTGATAGCCCTACTTCCAATTTTTAAGACCTCCATTCAAAAATGGAAAAAAAAAACAAAAATATTTCTTTCTTATTTGCAAAATAGTTGGGATACGTAAAACTGTTCCAAATTTCAATTTGATAGCATTAGTAGTTATTTAGATGTATCCAGCTGTGACAGACGAACAGACAGACAGACTGACTTGCACCATAAGGGTTCCTTTTTACCATTTTAGTACGGAACTCTAAAAATTGTTTGGTTCTTTGAAAAGTGTCCATGTCCTTTCGAACTACACACATCAACACGGTCTGGGGATATTTCATACTCAATTAAATAACTCGAAAAGTACTGGCCGCATTGGAATCTTTTATACACCGATTTGTTTGTAATTTATCTCAGACTAATTCCAAATTCAAATTTTTAGAAAACAATACGAATTACTTTTAGTTACAGTTTTTTTTTTCATTTTTAAACGAAAGATAAAGTTAAAATTGAGGTATTGTAGCCATGCAACGCCAAAATTTAACGAGGGCGGAGATGTTACGAGCTGTGGGAATGCTGGAAGCTGGGTCTGTTCAGCGTAATGTTGCTGAGGCCATAGGGACCCACCAAAATGTAATTTCAAGATTGTGGACACGCTATCGTGCCACAGGTGAAGTAGCAGAGTGGCACCGGGGGCCAAGTCGCATCACTACCCCCAGACAAGACCGATTTTTGCAAATTACTGCGCGAGCTCAACCAAATGCAACGGCGACTCAATTGGTCCAAAGGCTGCGAGTGGAACACCAAGTGCTTGTGAGTGACCAAACTGTAAGAAGGCGACTGCATGAAAGCAATCTACGCTCTCGTAGACCACTCCGGGTCCCACCTTTACGGAGAGGCAATCGTGGACGACGATTAGGATGGGTTCGGAACCACGTGGACTGGGGCCGTGAGCAATGGTCCAATGTGCTGTTCACGGATGAATCCAGGTTCGGCTTCCATCCAGATTCACGAAGGACGCGTGTTTGGCGAGTTCCTGGACCATGGAGCCGTCTTCAGAGCCCTAAGGAAGTTCACCCATACCAAGGAGGAACAATTATGGTTTGGGCAGGAATTCGTCTTGGAGGACGGACGGATCTCGTTTGGGTGCGGGGCAATATGACGGCAGAACGATACGTCCAACAGGTGCTGGGGCCCGTAATCTTGCCCCACAGAACACAAATAGGGCAAGATTTCCTGCTCATGCACGACATCTAAATCCCATTGAGCATGCGTGGGATATGCTGCAAAGAAGAGCTCTGAAGGAAGTTCCTGAAAATCTGGCTACAGAAGATCAACTTTTTGCGCACCTCAGAAGGACATGGGACAATATTCCGCAGCAAGACATTGACAACCTTGTTCTGAGCATGCCGAATCGTTGCCGATGTGTTATGAACATCATGGACGCTTTCTCAGACTACTTACTAACTTCAAGTTTAAAACAAAAATTAAATGATTTTTCAATTTTTTTCAGTTTTTACTCACACATTAAAAGTTAATTCATATACGGTTTCCGTCTATGCTTCATTTTTTTTCCATAAAATCCTGATATTTTAATCTAAGTACCTTAACCATTATTAAAAAATGGTAGAATATTAAATAACGTATCTTTTAAATATAATACAGGTCATATAAATAATTAACACATTGATAGTAATTCGCTTTTTTAAAAATATCCCTAGACCGTGTTGATGTGTGTTCGCTACTATAAAGCAACTGAGCCAAAAACAGTTGTCGATCAAAATCGATTAAAGCCAAAATCCGACCCCCAACATAACCAAACAGAATATTATTCCACCAGATATCAGCACCACATAATAGCATTATAGAGGCTTACAAACACTCCTGAGTCCTGACTTATCAACACAAACATACGGACAGAAGAATTTTTAATTAAATTCCTGACGGTGGCTGTAAAACGCAGCTGTGTATTGTAGTTCAATATTATAGTCCGCACGCGCGTGTAACTAATCGGACGGAGGGTCGGAATTCCGGATGAAAAAGATTGGGCAAAAGGTCCACATAAAAAGAAACGATGGCGAATTATAGCAGACGTTATAAAGAATTTAAACTCAAAGCATTTAATTAAATTAAACTAATTACAGGCACTTTCGAATTATCAAGGAGTCGGTCAGTCAGAAAGATGAAGCTAGTTGCCCATTCCAAAGCGTTGTAGGTTCCTATGGAGAAGAACGGACAAGAAACTCCACGGATACTCTTTAAATATCAAATATTTTTACAAAATATTGGTTAGGTACTTCATTCATGTTAAAATTATACATGTGAGAATGATGTAAGAAGACGTCCACGTTAAAAGAATCCTGAGTAAACAATTCATATAGTAAAATAATTTTAAAAAATTGTCGTGGCAGCTAAGAGATGACCAGTCTCATCTGACGACGCCTGTTCACGAACATGACGCATGGATCAGCACCATTCAGCTCAACCATATTGAAGGGAACTAAATGATCCAACACACACGGTACAAACACTACCCACATTTTGTACACAACTTAGGTATCTATTGTTTTCTTTATCCCATTCTCAATGTGTACTTTGATTTGTATTATTTTTTAATTAATGTCACTTATTTTGCATATTTTTTACAATTTAAGCAATGCCGTAAATATATAATCTCTATACTAATAATTAAGCTGAAGAATTTGTTTTTTTGTTCGTTTGAATGCTCTAATCTCTGGAACTACCAGTCGGATTTGAAAAAATCTTTTTTCATTTGATAGACCTATTCTTGAGGAAGGCTATAGGCTATTTATCATCACGCTACGACTCTTAGGAACCGAGCAAAAAGAAAAAAAGTCAGAAAGAACGCTAAGCAAAAACGAAGTAATAGCACGGGCAGGTGATGCAATGCGACGGAGTGGGTCGGGGGGACAAGAAATTTCACGCGGACGAAGTCACGGTAAAATTTAAACAAGAAAACAATAAAGATTTATCAAAAGAAATGCATTAAGGACCACGCTACCGCCTTAGGAATTTCCTGTAATGATAGCAGTGTGTATGATAAATAAAATAAATTGTATTTTTTATAAAGTTTAAAAATTTTAAAACGTACAAAAAAGAAGTACTTAATTTAAAAATAAGCAGCAGTACTTAATGCCTCTTTTCACACGATGTAGTACTAGTGGTATTTCTGAACATATGTATTTAGTGTCACAAATGCCAACGCTCGGTCTCCGGGACCCCGTCGCAACAGAGGGTTAAAATGAAAATGATGAATTCTTGGAGCAAATTATTTGTGCTTTGGATGCTGCGAATAATTGTTAAGTCAAGTAAGTATTTTGAAATGTGAAATATTTTTGTTTTGTAGAGTTTTATTATCCACCCTTTTTACTCTCCGAGTTTTTTTTACCAATTTTTAGATAGGTGTAGTCTCGTGCTAGTTTAATGAATAATTAATATGAATAACAGTAGACACGTCTTTTCGAAATAACTAGAAAAGATTGTGTTCAGAAAACCAGTTTTTCAAAATACATTATTTTCACTAAGCACACTGCCCGCAACTCAAAACTCTTTTTTGACCCCAATATTCAAAATTAATTTATTTAAGTACTTTATCTGTCCGTGTTTGGGTCACAGAAATTCATGTGTACCAATTTCAAACATAATCGGTCAGTTAGATTCGGAGCAAATTGGCTGTGACAGACGGACAGACAGACACACGATTGATCCTTAAGAGGAAATGCGGGTGCTCTTTTCGCTATACAAACGCTCTCGGCTGTTTTCTTTCTGGTTAATGACCATAAAGCAATGATTTTTTACAGAAATACAAATATTAGCTACTTGTATGCCCCTATGTTTTCCTTTTTGATGATACATTATTTTTATAAGAACTAGAACCCTCAAAAAATGCTCAAAATTGCCTATTCAGAACGCTGTCAACAGAGGCCTAGTGTACAAATTTTGACAACTAACGAAAAAAGAAAAACATAGGGGCATAGTATATAATCCTTCATAATCAGTCCATTATTGGAAGAGGAAATAGGCGAGAGCCAAACCTCGAAATATGACTTTTTACAGCTTTTTACATAGGCTATTTAGTCGGATCTGCAGTTGTCCTTATCGCACGAATTTGAAGGCGGAGCGCTCGCAGAGCGACAGCAATAGTTTCTTCAAATACCTAATTTTCAAAAGTCTGGCCGCCCGCATTTCCTCATAAGGGTTCCGTTTTTTCCTTTTGAGGTAGGAACCCTAACAAACTCTTCAGTTATAGATATAGAGACAACAGGTAACTTGACAATGCATCAGACATTATCTCTCAAACGCCACCTAGTGTCAGTTTACGGAATTGGGCTAGTTATCCACCCTGCTAACTCCTACCCTTGTAATGTGATGCGCTTAGTGGGGAGGTTTATCATTTCCCGTGTCGGAAGTGGCGCCCTCTGACGGAAGTCACTGATAAGGCGCGTGCGGCTAAGTTTTTATCAGTTTAGCCCCACGCGGTTTATTTTCAACCCTAAGTTTTAATTAGTTTAGGGTTGAATTTTGAACATGATTTAATGTATCTAAGCATTAATTGGCCGTATTTTTTTATTGCGTTGACTTAGAAGCTTGATTTTTTAGAACTCCAAGAGACCATAGATTAGTATTTGATATCAATTTCAACTTGATACCTCCACACGTTCCTGAGAAAAAGGGGTCGCGATAATGCTACATTCAAAAACGATATTGGCTTTTAAAAGTATAAAAAACAAAGTCATTAAATTAAAACAATTAATCAACACTCTAAAACCGAACGCGTCGTGACTCGTGACGTCATCAGTGAGTAATTAATGACGGCATAAAGTACACTTCCATGTTTTCAATTGTAAGGAGTTAATTGATGTGGCCCGGATTAAGGTGGTTGCGCCGTGTAGCCCGCGAAATTCGATTTTTTTTTTGGGTTTTTTGCAATTTGCAGGTCCGTGTCAGGTTGTATCTTGATCAAAGTATGATACGCGGCAATAAAACATATGTATTTATATAATTTTAACCATAAAAATCATCAATACATCTCTCCAAGTTAGCCTCTTTGAATTTCGCGGGCTACCACTGCGCATCATCCTTAAGGCGATACTAAAATAAACTGAGGGCTTTATCAAACTCAAACTCAAACTTATGAATGAATGAATGAATGAAATGCACCGATCCCAGCGTGGTTTAACCAGACTCGATTTCTCGAATGAACCCAAAGATTCACACTAGCCCCTGTTGCCTCATGTTACATGGTGCAACAGAGACCATTGTATATCTGTGAGTAGACCGGGGGCGCGGTAATGGTAGGGAAGACATGCCCTTAGGATATGGATAAGGATTATACAGCCTATCCAGTATGCACCGTAAAATAGCAATGGAATAGTGGAGAGACGGGAAATAGCATTTATTTCAATTTTAAACCAATTACAGGCACCTTTGAACTGTCAAAGAGTCAGTTAGTCAGAAAGTTGAAGCTAGTTGCCCATTCCAAAACGTAGATCTCTATGGAGAAGAACGGGGAAGAAACTCCACGGACAGTCTTTTAAATCAAGATAAGTAATACAATCCTGGGTACATTATATTGTGTCCTTTATTTCGCATGTATAGATTTAATTTTTGGATACAATAAGTTTATTGACTATTTGATTAATACTTTCACTGAAGGAAAAGATAATTGTGTTAAATTTCCTCGCGAAATGACCTCTACTTTTTTATAAGTATTTTTTTTATTGTAATTCTCAAATCCTAAGTAATGTCATTGCAAAATTGCATTCAAAATGTGCGTATTAGGTCATTGAAAACTTTGGCTGAAAACATTTCTGTTAGATAAGTAGCTTAATTTATTTTTTTTTAAATATATTTGGTTTGGCGCTTTTATTTTGGTTCCAGCGCATTGTTGTGCTCTCTTTTTTTACGCATGTGAAAGTAATTGACTCTGTCACTTTCTTATTCCCGCTTTTCACATATCACCTTAAGGAAGACCGATGTATGCGAAATTCAAATTTTCTTGCGTTTTATGCAATTTACAGGTCCGTGTCAGGTTGTATCTTGATCAAAATATGATACGCGGAAATAAAACTTAAGTATGTATAAATTACATAATTTTAACCATAAAAATCATCACTACATGTCTCCAAGTTTTTTCGTGCAGATTCGTTAGATTTCGTTCGATCGAAGAATCTGCACGAAATCTAACTTAGAGAGATGTGTTGATGATTTTTATGGTTAAAATTATGTAAATACATGATTCGTGACAGTAAGAAATATTTATGTAATTTTAACCATAAAAATCATCAGTCCATCTTTCTAGATAATTAGATTGTTAAAAAAATTTGCAAATTGCCAAAAACAAAGAAAATTTGAATTTCGCGGGCTACCACAGCGCAATCACCTTAAGTGTCACCTTCTGGAATTCCGCCAAAGAGTATAAAGAAAGTAAATATAATGTACTTACAGTCGTAATACAAGTTGCCGACGGAAGACGTCAGTTTCGGTGTACCTTGTCCTGATAGAGACGCCATCCTTTCTCCCTGTACATACATACAAACATATTAGTATACAATAATATACATAGCTATAAATAAAGGTTAAGGACCACCAGCCAGGCTTAGAGGAATCTTCATTTGTTTTAAATAAAGACGGTAATTAAATAAATTGGTAGATAGAAGCACGGATTGCTCAGTTATTTTTTTCTTTCTTCATAATCTTTCCCATCATTCATTTTACTTTTGACATAAGCAGAAGCACGCTTCTAATAATTATAATAAACCATTTACTTCAGGCGACACAGGCCCATAGATAAATATAAACATACATATTTGAGTATAAACAAAACTTGTGTTAATAAAATATGACTTAAGACTATGTTAGACACTGAAGAAGAATGAAGCTCCTTATTTATTGACAGGCAACCATAGATGACAAAATGCAATACTTCATGGACTTTGATAAATTACATCTTCATGGACGCTGTTTTTTCTTTAGAATAAAATTATCAATGTGATAAATCGATTAAAACTTCTTCATAAATGAAGTCGATTGTTATAAGAAATAGAATCGGTAACTCATTAGGATATCACTGATTGATTAGTACTCGAGCTTATAGTTGACTTTTGTGTATTTGAAGATTTAAAGATCGCTATAGTCCACTCATCATTTAATAGTATTGGCAACATTTTGTGTAGGTTCATTTGAAACTAGCTTTTGCCAGCGACTTCGCCCGAGTGGATGTCGGAAAATATCCCACGGGAATGCCCTACCGGGAAATCCTTCCTTATTCCTTGTCTACATTATAAAGAGAACCTCTGTGCAAAATTTCAGGTTGCTAGTTTGAAGGGTTTGGGCTGGGCGTTGATGAGTTAGTGAGATAGAATCAGTCAGGACTTCTCTTTTTATTATTTAAATAAATATAGATGATGTGCAATGAAGCAGGATTTTACCTCAAAGGTTACGCACGAATACTGCAGGGTTAAATCATTAAAAATGCGATTGGCAAACCAGGATTAATTTGAAAGTATGTATGGTACCAAGTTTGACACAATTGTTTTTCTTTAATAATATTCATAGCGAATGAGTACTTAAATCTTGGGGGCCTTCTTTAAATAAGAAAGATGCCGACGGCTCGATGATCAACTATGTTGTCCATTTATTATGAGCAGACAGCAGAAGAACGCTGCTATATCCACTACCTTAGTTGCCGTTTACGATACCCGAAGGTTAAGAGCCATTTCACCAAATTTTAACGAAATTTTAATATTGCAGTTGTATTAAAATAATGCGTTCACGATACGTGAGCTCGGACATCAG
Source organism: Cosmia trapezina (assembly GCA_905163495.3). Classification (NCBI taxonomy): domain Eukaryota; kingdom Metazoa; phylum Arthropoda; class Insecta; order Lepidoptera; family Noctuidae; genus Cosmia; species Cosmia trapezina. Next base: position 2,776,692 of record LR991048.1, read on the forward strand.
GAGGCGGGAAAAAATGACACAGGTCCTTCCTCGATGGGTGCCCGCTTATGCAACGTAATTTATTCTAATTTAGAGTGATGTTAATAACGTTATTATGTCTAAATAAATGAAGGGATTTTAACAAAACTTTCGAATTAGTTTTGTTAAAGAACATAGTTTATTTTGACATATTTTTTAAAATTTCATTACGCGTTATTCAAACCAAAAAATCGCGATTAAATAGCGGTATAAAACGTAAAAATTGCCCCGAGACTTTATTTTTTTACTAATTAATTTTATTAATAATCGATATTCTAGTACATTAAAAGTCAACAAAATTATATGTCTGATGTTTTATGTATTTTTAAAAGTAAAATTTATGAATATTAATGATATATTTACGAGTCTGAAATTGACTCTGCGATGATTTTTCTGCAAACTAGTTGTGGGAGATTAATCGCCACAAAGTAAACAAATAAGTTTTTGTAAATGTGGGACATTAACATTCAATACGAAAGATTGGTATTTCTTTTAAATGTATTCAACAATGTCAGAGTTTTACCTAAGATGGTAAATTAGGTGACTAAAATCTTAGATATTCGCCCGAAAACGTGAAATGGCTCTTAAGGGCCCCACACATTTACACTTTGCCGGCGGATATCAACCTCTCAGTTAATATCGCTATAGATCACAGACTCACAGTTCCTTTTAAGGTTTTAGATTGACGACCCAGTGCTATCCCAAAGTGTGTGGTTTGTTGCCGTGCAGACCTGTATCGACAGGCCTTTTGGTGCCAATTTAGCGACTTGGGACATTTTGACATGAAAAGCGACATTTTATTTCGATTTAGACATAAATACTAATAGCAATGTCATATGAGATCTTGATTTGAATCTCTTTCAAGCCACTTTTTCATCCAATATTTTGTTTCTGATCATAAACAATGAAGTAGCTAAATATCACATCGTTTTTTACATAACATTAGCACTTTATGAACTGACACGAGAGAACCTGTTGACAACTATGCTTAGCTCCGGTAACTGCCGCTTGCAAGTGTGTGAACCGCTATTCAGGCCACTAGCCCGCGATATTGTGGTATGAAACTGCTGGTATCGACCGTTGCCAGCAGGCAATAATCGCTGTAGTGTGTGGGCTATGCAGGCCTTGGACGGCAGGCCGCCTGATAGGACCAGACACTGCAGGCCAACTGCGTAAAGTGTGGGGCCCTTAAGGGAAATTGGACCGTTTTGTGTGCCGTCGGATGCACGCATATTTTACATAAATGCTAAATTAATCAATATTATAATTGTAAGTCTTTAAATTCAATTTAATAGTCGATGATTGATAGAAAAATAATCACCAAGGTAAAATCATAAATAGCTTTTTACAAAGTTGCCAAATTAATTATTAGAAATCGTACTAAAAGGAAAATCAACATAGTTCTTAATTTAATCCAAGTAGAAAACCAAAGAAAAGTTTAAATTAATCTATACTATATTCAAATCAAGTTACCAAAAAAATCATCATTTAACAAAGAAAGGATTTTAAGGAAAACGGCCCGAAAAATAAAACAACATTTTAAGCACAAACTATTGAAAACTCCAGGAATACCATGCAATACCATAAAAATTAAAACATGCAACCCTTCTTCGTAGTCGGGTAAGGAGTTTTCATGCATCAAGAACAAAGGGCGTGTCAAAATCCAAGATGGCTGACTAAAAAGATGGAAATTGAACGAACCAACTGTATATGTTCAGCTATTTGCTTGCAGTAGGAAAAAAAGCCGTCCAAACTCAGCTTTGACATTACTCTAACTTCTAGAAAAGTCTGTGAACAGAGAGAAAGAAATACGTTAATGATTCTGACACTACGAGTACAATGTTGCCGGAGTAAAATAATTTAAAAAAATTAGTAGTTTTCTTTTCCGACGGCAATACATTTTTTTGTGAAAAATACATTTATTAAAAAAACGAAGAGAAATGTAATGACAGATGTATCTAGAAAAAAAACGGTAAAACAGACATACTAAATCTACTCTAACGAATAATTAACAAATTATTTTCAAGTGTTTTTCTCAGAATACATACCTTATTTGCAGCGCCCACAAAAAACTACTTATACGCTATATTTTTAGTCGAAAAACAAATAACTATATGCCTTAAACAGAAAATGTATTTAATAAAATACAAAGCGCGGATAATTGAGTTAGAATTTCTCATAAATGTAAGGGGAATTTTTAATACTGGTGCAATTTCAGCCTGAAAGCTGACAAGGGGGACCGCTCCAACAGTTTCAGGCAGACTGAAATCTGGGCACTTCAGGGGAGGCTTCAGGCTTCAGGGTTCGCGCATGCGCTGTGCAAAGGTCGTGGGGGGTGACATTTGGGCCAGGAGGAGGAGGGGAGTGACGGGGCTGGTCAATATTGAGAATCAGGTCATCAGATGTGGGCGTGGGTCCTTTGTTTTATGAAATGGTAGGTTAAGGATGGTAATTCCTTGTGGTGTTTTGGGAAAAGGTAAAATTAAACTGGAGTTAAGGCATCAATTAATGTTTGGAACAAAAGATGTCTTGGATCTGTCAGTAAAACGTGTGAACAACATCATATGAAGTATGCCAAAGCATTAAAGTAAAAAGTAAAGTAAAAGTTTTTTTTTTAAAGTAAAGTAAAAGTTTTTTATTTGGAATAAAAACAAATTGACACGACAACAACAATAGAAACAATGAACAATGGAAATGATGATAGCTGCAAAAGTTAAAACTGAGTCGCAGCCATCAACGCCCGTCTAAACGTAAGAAACACAAATGTTCCAGACTTAACTATAAAATGCTATCTATAACACAAATGCTACAAAACACTATAACAGTTTACCTAACTTCGGTATTTAAAAATAAAAATCGTAAACTTGCAAAAGAAATAAAATAATAACCATTATATTATTATTTTCTCATTTAATAATAAAAAATAAAAAAGGGTCGAGTCCAAGTGCATGTATCTGTGTCACACTCAGTCAAAATTGGCGTCAAGTTTCAACGAAAAAAAACCGGCCAAGTGCGTGTCGGACCACGCACAATGAAGGGTTCCGTAGTTGAAAAGAATTTAACCCAAAGACAAACTTAACATTGACTTAAAAAAAATGTTCTCCCATACATTGATATACGTCACGGACAATTCTCCAACTGTATATTTAAGTTTGTATTTATAAAAAACGATTTATAACATCACGCTTTGTTTTCCCGAAGGGTTGGGCAGAGGTGTACCTATAGTACACCCACATTTTGCCAGAATAAGAAACTAAAAACTATTTTTTTTATGTGATAAAACTACAAATAATCAATTTTCAGACTTTTTCCTTTACTTGTGCTGTGAGGCATCGCTCCTTGCCAAATTTCATGATTCTAGGTCAACGGGAAGTATCCTATAGGTTTTGATTTACTAGCGAGCATCAAAATATGTGCATAAATGGCCGTATTTTTTTATTGCGTTGACTTAGCTTGATATTTTTAGAACTTCAAGAGACCGCAGACTTACGTATTTGATATTAATTTCAACTTGATACCTCCACGCGTTCCTGAGAAAAAGGGTCTTGACAGACAGACGGACAGACAGACAGGCAGACAGACGGACGGACAACGAAGTGATCCTATAAAGGTTCCGTTTTTTCCTTTTGAGGTACGGAACCCTAAAAAATATTTATTATAAAGTTCGATTTTGTTGGTTTGTTTTTTTAGTAGACCATGACCTGGATTAGGACGGTTGTACGTTCTCGTGGGATAATTTCCGACCTCCACGCGAGCAAGTCCGCGGGCAAAAGCTAGTCATACTATATTGACGTGAATTTGATATAATTTTGCTTCAATTTTATGTTCATTGATTTCAGATCAAACAAAAGTACTTAGCTACATACAACACAGACATTATGTGTAAAACCTAACATTAAAAAAGTAATGTAAGAAAAAAATTCAAAATTGTGGAACAAACAATATTGTTGATTATGAAAATATCTCTTCTCCATTAAGAGGCCAATTTTTTTGTAAAAAAAAAAACACATACTGTACTGGTTTCGAAACAAATGTTCTGGTTGATAACTGCGTCTAAAAAAACGCGTAGCATCCAATGCTACGGCGTAGCACTTTTCGTAGCTAAACCAAAAAGCGTAGCAGATAAAGATCGTAGCTCGTAGCAGACCCGAATTTGTATATACTATAAACATTTTCATAGTTCAAACTTTTTTTTTTACATCTAGCTTAAAAAAAGAGAGGCCCAGCAGTGGGTGAAATCGGGAAAAGGATAATGATGATGAATATTTTCGTCAATACGCTATTTTACTCTATAAGAGAAAAAATCTAAAAATGTATTATTTAGATAGCTTAGGCAAAAAGCAGTCGGAAAATGTTAGTTTTAGTTCATAAAATAACAATATAAATTTAAAAATTAAATTCAAAGTTTTCAGTTTTTTAATCTGTTTTCTAACACCATGAAAGTAGCCGCCATGTTATTACTTCATACCGCTCTGTAAATTAAAAAGTGTCAATGTCAACTGTGAACTGATGGCCAATTCTCGTATTTAAAAAACTTTTTAACCAAAAAAAAAAACGACTTCCAAAAATCACTACAAAGTGAAAAATAACTTTGATTTAGGAAGTCGGTGTCTTTCGTTTTTTATTTACTTTCTTTTTTTTTGCCACCGACTTCCGAAATCAAAGTTATTTTTCACTTTGTGGGGATTTTTGGAAGTCGGTTTTTTTTTGTTAAAAAGTTTTTATTTCTCGTTTTTTAGTGGGTCTGTTTATAATTTGTATAAGTTACAATAGTCTAATGTCAATTGCTCATCACATGTTACAAAATATTGCTTTTCCCGATGCTGGGACGTTAAATGTTGAGGAGTTCTGCTGGTAAGAACCAGGAGAACTCCTCAACAACCACTCACCACACGCATTGTGTGACGAGTGGAAATTGCTTAGCAACCATATTAAAGTAATCGAATCGTGAAATATTTATCATTGAGTATTTCCGGTAGCCATCTGTGGTCTTCATCATCAGTTCCACTTCACCAAGTGGTGCTTTCCGAGAGCAAACGCACGAGCTACTATAAAAAATACCCAAATCGCTATAGGTGTGCCTATAATATTTGAAGATTTCCTTCCATTTCTCCAGGATCCCATCATCAGAACTGGATTTTGACAAAAATGGGACCATTTGGGAAGTATACCCTTTAAAACGACTTCTAAAAAAGGAGGAGGTTCTCAATTCGGATTGAGAACCTCCTCCTTTTTTAGAAGTCGGTTAAAAAACGTTCACAATCTCATGCCAGCGTCAATCAAATGTCAAAAATGTAGGTAAACGCTATACATTTTTTGACAGATTGAGACTGAGATGAGATTGCGAACGCTGTTAAAAATACGAGAATTGCCCCTCTGATCAGCGTATATAAAGTGTTTGTTTACACGGTGAACTGACGTCATGACCACAGAGCAATATGGCGTCCACTGCGTCCAGCGTTTTCGCGCGGAATTTGAAAATGTAAAATTTAAATATATTGGCAAAATTTTATTGAATAAAATTTTTGTGGTGGCTTATTAGCGCTATAGAATCTAATTAAGACACTTTTCAAAAATGGGTGTAATACCATATTCCGTTTGCACCAAATTCATTAACATTTTCACGAAATGCAAAAGCGTAGGCGATTACTCAACCAGTGTGGGTGTAGTATTGCGTGGGAGAGAATGCCGTAAACTGTGACCTTTTGTTTGTGGGCGGGAAACAAAGTGTGACGTAGGCGGTATAATAAAGGAGCTCGTGGGTAGTTCTTTTTGTATTTATTTGTATAGTTAGTTAGTCATTTACTTTAGTCTAGTATTAACTTGTACATTGTATCTACTAATAACAGCTACGAGCGATTTGCAACGTTAACGGCATCTGCTGTGGTCGATTTATGGATGGGTTACCATACATAAAACATGTTAAAGTAAATACAAAGACAGTTCCACCTTCAAATCGTCTGATCTAAACCAAAAACCGTACTGTAAAAGTAAGTATGTATTTGTATCTCACGAAAAAAACACGCGCTTCACTCGTGTTTACCAAGGGTACGAACACGCTGTGTATGTGTGTGTGAAGACGAATAGCGTCAGCACATAACACACACACACGCACTTCCAACTTCACCATTGTCTCAAACACAAACTCAAAGCATTTAATTTTTTTTTAACCGACTTCTAAAAAAGGAGGAGGTTCTCAATTCGGATGTTTGTGTTTTTTTTTATGTTTGTTCGCGCATAACTCCGTCGCTTGCCAACCGATTTGAAAAATTATTTTTTTGTTGGAAAGAGTATACTTTCCAAATGGTCCCATTTTTGTCAAAATCCAGTTCTGATGATGGGATCCTGGAGAAATGGAAGGAACTCTTCAAATCTTGACGACACGGTTGGCGCAGTGGTTGAGCGATTGACTGCTGCGCAGCATGTCGCGGGTTCGATTCCCGCACGGAACAAATATTTGTACGACCTTATTTGTTTCGAGTCTGGGTGTTTTTCTATCTATAACATGTACGTATTTAAAAAAAAAAAATGTATATAAGTAGTTTATCAGCCATCTCGTTACCATAACACAAGCAATTAGGTTGCTTAGCTTGGGGCTAGATGGCGTTGTGTGAAAACGTCCAAGGATATTTATTATTTATTTATTTAAATATTATAGGCACACGTATAGCGATTTGGGTATTTTTTATAGTAGCTCGTGCATTTGCTCTCGGAAAGCACCACTTGGTGAAGTGGAACTGATGATGAAGACCACAGATGGCTACCGGAACTACTCAATGATAAATATTTCACGGGTTACGATTCGATTACTTTAATATGGTTGCTAAGCAATTTCCGCTCGTCACACAATGCGTGTGGTGAGTGGTTGTTGAGGAGTTCTCCTGGTTCTTACCAGCAGAACTCCTCAACAATTAACGTCCCAGCATCGGGAAAAGCAATATTTTGTAACATGTGATGAGCAATTGACATTAGACTATTGTAACTTATACAAATTATAAACAGACCCACTAAATAGTGAAAAATAAAAACTTTTTAACAAAAAAAAAACCGACTTCCAAAAATCACTACAAAGTGAAAATTGAAAAATAACTTTGATTTTGGAAGTCGGTGGCAAAAAAAAAGAAAGTAAATAAAAAACGAAAGACACCGACTTCCGAAATCAAAGTTATTTTTCACTTTGTAGTGATTTTTGGAAGTCGGTTTTTTTTTTGTTATAAAGTTTTTTTTCAAATAAACCAATTACAGGCACTTTTGAATTGTCAAAGATCAAACTCAAAAACCCAAACTCAAAGCATTTATTTCAAATAAACCAATTACAGGCACTTTTGAATTGTCAAACGGTCGGTCAGTCAGAAAAATGAACCTAGATTGCCCATTCCAAAGCGTAGATCCTATGGAGAAGAACGGGCAAGAAACTCCACATCGGTCGGATCGGTCAGCTAGTCAGAAAGATGAAGCTAGTTGCCCATTCCGAAGTGTAGTCCGAGGTTCCTATGAAGAAGGACGGGCAAGAAACTCCACGGACACTCTTGTAAATCAAAATATTGTTCACATCATTCATATGAGAACAATGTAGAAAGACGTGCACGTTAAAAGCGTCTGTAATAAAAAGATAAAAACTAAAAACTACTAAATTAAAATAAGCCGTGGCAGCTACGAGTAAGTGACGACCAGTCCCAGCTAACGGCGCCCGTTCACGAACATGACGCATGGATCAGCACTATTCAGCTCAACCATTTTGAAGGGAACTTCCACCACCAGCGAGACATTTGAGTGAGCATGACATACTCTCTCAACCGCCATATTCAAGTCAATGAAAGCCGTACCCAGTAAACGGTAGCTTTATGTAAATGTATTGTAGCTAGTAACAGACCTGTATATTTGCTAAATTACTAGCATTGTATCCACCAACCCGCCCTGGGCCCGCGTAGTGGATTACAGCCCACTCCCTCTCACCGAGAGGTGGCCTGTGTCCCAGCAGTGGGAACGTTATACTAGGCTGAAGAGCAAAAGTGTAGGCGTATTGCGTAGGAGAGAACGAGAACACTCGTAAACAGTTACCTTTGTACTTGTGGGTGGAATACAATGTATGGTAAGCTTAAGGGGATACATCGACAAAAGTGTTTTTAAAATTCCTATAAAACCAAATGTATCTATATGGTTAAATCATTTGGCTTTTCTATAATACGTGTTATTTGATTATAGTGCCTAGTGTTGTACTAAAATCGAAACATGATTACTTGAATTTTTTTCAATAGAAACAAACTTACAAAATAACACCATCCTTTTTCTGTTTTATACGATTCTAGGTTTTGCCCGCAGCTTCGCCCGCACATGTATTATACATATATAAACCTTCCTCTTGAATCACTCTATCTATTAAAAAAAAAGCATCAAAATCCGTTGCGTAGTTTTAAAGATCTAAGCATACATAGGGACAGACAGACAGCGGGAAGCGACTTTGTTTTATAATATGTAGCGATACGTAAAAAGTTCCTTATTGTGCAGTAAAATTTGCTTTAAATCAAAGGTATTTAAATAAGTTTATCTACACTACACCCATGCTATAAATCCTCTATAAAAGTTTCTGAAACAGTTGGTTTATTGCCAACATTAAAACAGCCAGTGTCATAGTAACCATGGTAACCATAATAGCCTCCAAACAAGTGTTTTAATGTTGTACTGAATTTCATAATGCAACTCGTTTTCAAAAAAAGAACATTGTAATGCACGCGCGTTTCACTTCAACAGCGCCGTAATTTAAAAAAAGGAACTTATTCGAATTCACGTCGTATACTATGACGCCGGCCCCCATGTTCGATACGAGTATTAGTATTGCAAAAAACTGTTTCAGAACCTTTTATAGAGGATTGATAACATGGATGTAGATAAAGTCTTGTATGCAACTGTACATAATTCGCCTCGTGTGATAAATCCACATTCGTGTTTTAATACCCCTTATTATACGTCAGTTGCATAAATAACTATAAGAACTTTCTAAGCTAATAATTGACTTAAGTATAAAATAGTAAGTATTTTGACATAAATATACATTTAAAAGAAACGCGTCAAACTAGACAGCCATAACGCTATTTCTCTTACACACCGAGCTAAACCACGCTTCGATGTAGCCCCTTAAGAAATATTTAAGTATTCCACGCACGTTCTTACGTTTTGTTGTTCTGTAGATTGATGGAGGTAGTACCTACTTTTATATTCTTTGAGTTGTATCGTGGGAGATCTTAAAATAAGTAGGCTTCATAAAAAGGCTGGCAAAAAAGTGTTGAGAAAATGTTCTCTTAGAATAAATAATGTATTTTTATGTAAAAATGGTGTCTGATATATACAACTATTGATATACTAAATTTAATATGGATACAACGGAAAACTCTAGGAGAATACTTATATATAAGGAATACTTATATATTTTAGGAATATTTTTATTAAAGACGAATATACAACATGAGTTTTTGCTATGAGACTGCAGAATGAAAACTTAAACTATTTTCACATAGATACAGATGACTATAACACATAAATACCACTCTGTATTATTTTATTACACCTAGGTATTGATAATGTTTTACCTATGGATCAAATCCTGAAAAGGAACGGTACACAGGAAACCAAAAGAATCGAATATTTTATCACAGATTATAAATGCGAAAGTTTGTGAGTGTGTGTGTGTGTTTGTTACTTCTTCATGCTCAAACGGCTGGACCAATTTTGATAAAATTTGATTAGGCTACTTTTACGCGTGTAAAACCGCGGGGCAGTGCTAGTGCATTATAATTACAAAAACTTTAAAGTAAGTAAAGTAAACGAAAAAATTTTGATTTCAACCATCCTGCCTTCTGAGTTAGATTGCATGCTCATACATGATTGTCATGACAATATTTCATTCATCATAGCACACAATAAGATCCCCAATTTCACAACCAGGCGGCTGATAAAGATGGCCAGATGAAATCAAATCTTTTGGCAGTACCTATAAGGCTTACAATCGTATCGTAAATCAACAGAGTGCTCTGCAAGTAGGTCGTGACGTCATTCGCAGGGACGTCGCCTATTTGGGCACTGATCCAAACACAGAACTTGATTACACTTCCCTAAGACCTGCTTAGGACAGCGGACTAAGATATGAGGGCGGGCGGCGAGCGGAGCAACAAAAAAAAAATTGAAAAAAATAGAAGATAGATAGATAGATAGCTAGAATACTCTTTATTATGCACACCATAAAAATTACAGATATAAATTTATGTTAAAATTTTACATAGGGTGACACAATGGGCGGTCTTATCGCTAAAAGCACAAAAAAAAAAAGTATTTTATTCTCAGACAACCAAGGCCCCTAATGTTAGTTACAAAAAAAAAGTTAAAAAAAAAACCGGCCAAGTGCGAGTCGGACTCGCGTTCGAAGCCCCCTTAAATATTTGTTTTATTTTAATTTCATTATTAATTTTTAAAGTGATTTATAACTAAATATTCTGTGAATATTTCAAGCGTCTACATGTTGCCGTTATCAATATCGAGCAAAAACGAGCAAAAAAATCACAAAGATCACAAGTTTATTGTATGGGAGCCCCCTTAAATATTGATTTTCTCGCGCTGCCTGTTAGTAAAAGATAGCGATTCTCTAATTTTGGTTTATTGAACAAGAGAATCGGCACCAGCGTCGCAAACATCCCTGAAGCACTACAAGAACGCGGGAGTTGTATTCAGATATTGTACTCTGAGGGCGCTGTAGGCAGGTATAGCCCTACTGTAAAACCGGTCAAGGGCGAGTCGGAATCGCGCACCGAGGGTTCCGTTCCGATTTCTAAAAAAGTATGCTTTTTAGAGACATCGTTTTATTTTTCCTGTAATCTTTACATAAACTTCTATCACATAGAATAATTTCAGATTTTTGTCTTTGCAAACGTAGGAGTTAAGGGGGGGAGGGGACGGTATATTTTTTTACATTTTTCATCAAAAGTCGAAAACTATGCGGCCTAAAAAAAATGAAAAAATGTATGAGAATGTGCAAACAGCTTTCTTTCATATGATACCCGGCATGCCCTAGTAGTCCCACTTTGAATTTTTAAGACCCCCTTTCAGTCCCTGTTAGCAAAAAAATATAAATATTTTTATTTCTTTCTTATTTGCAAAATAGTTGGGTAAACGTCATCTAAAACTGTTCCAAATTTCAAGTTGATAGTATTAGTAGTTCTTGAGATATCCAGCTGTGACAGACAGACAAACAGACAGACAGACAGGCAGACAGACAGACAGACAGACAGACTGAGTCACACCATAAGGGTTCCTTTTTTACCATTTTGGTACGGAACCCTAAAAATGACTTGAATAATTTTAGAAAGCGGTCGTAAATAAGACACAGTGTTTGCCCGCGGCTTGGGCCGCATGGAGGTCGGAAACTATCCTACGGAAATGTACTACCGAGATAAGTATTTTATGTTCTAACTCAGCTCTTGATATGCCTCTGGACGAAATCCATTTTTTGAAATGATGACCACGTCTAAACGAGTATAGTCTTAACGATTTGGAAAAGTGGCCCCGTTGTTCTTCTAAACTACGCAACATATTTTGATGCATTATTATTAACACAAACGGGATATTTACACCAGTTTTTTTTTTTTTATTGTTTATCGGTGATCATCATGGTGCTTGCAACAGTGCCGAAATATCGGGAACTCGAACATAACAGTAAACATGGTAAATATCCCGTTTCACAAACGGGATATTTACCATGTTTACTGGTATGTTCGAGTTCCAGAGAGAGATGCAGTTTTCACAATAATTTAGAGATTTATTCTGGAAAGTTTAATGGAGCTCGTGGCTGTAGAGGAGCTCGTGGCTAAGTAATAACAGCCGCACAGGTCGATCCGTCAGGTTAAGCTACGCTTGCCGGGGTTGGTCAGTGGATGGATGACCATCTTCACATACCGAGATTCCTAAGTGCCTCGGAAAGCACGTTAAGCCGTTGGTCCCGGCTGTTATTCGTGGATCTTTGACAGTCGTTACGGGTCGTCAGAAGCCCGAAAGTCTGACAACCAGTCTTACCAAGGGGTATCGTATTACCCAGTAACTGGGTTGTGGAGGTCAGATAGGCAGTCGCTCCATGTAAAATACTGGTATTCAGCTGCATCCGGTTAGACTGGAAGCCGACCCCAACATAGTTGGGAAAAGGCTAGGCAGATTGATTCTGGAAAGTTTAATATGTATACAACGTGTAACGTTAAATGCGCAAAACCTCTTAAGGGGTCATCAGCTGTTAAAAAATCTGCTGTTCAGTAAATTTTGACGAATTATGCGAACATAAATGGACTGCTGATTTTTTTTTTCGCGATTTCAGGTTTGTTCTCGTAGTAAAAGTGGTTCATAATGATAAGTACAATGACCCCTTAAGAGGTTTTGCGCATTTAACGTTACACGTTTTATAAGTGTAATACATTCATATTTAACCCGTCGCACGCCAATTAGCAGACACAATAGTTGTTTTATTGTTATCTGTTAACTTATAAATATAATATAGTTAAAAGGTTTATCGGTGTCACTGCGGTGAAGCTGTCGACAGTCTCGGGCACCATGGCCTGTCCTGCTGCAGGAGCGCAGGTCGCATAGCACGGCACGCCAGCATTAACGATATTATTCGTCGAGCTCTTGTCACCGCCGGCGTACCAGCGGTATTAGAACCAAACGGCTTGGTACGTGACGATGGGAAGAGACCAGATGGCATGACATTGTTGCCTTGGAAGATGGGTAGGCCTCTGGTGTGGGACGCAACCTGTGTCGACACCCTTGCGCCATCTCATGTTCCAAGCACGGCGGGCTGTGCTGGCGCCGCTGCGGCGGCTGCTGAGACCCTCAAGCGGCGCAAATACTGTAACCTTATAGGTAACTATAGTTTTGAGCCGTTTGGGGTCGAAACGCTCAGGTCATGGGGCCCAAGTGCGCGTGGAAATTTCTCGGCGACTGGTCGAGACATCACGTGACCAGAGGGCTGGCTTGTTCTTTGGCCAAAGAATTAGCATTGCCATTCAACGTGGCAACGCTGCCAGTCTCCTGGGCACGTTTCCGGATGACATCGATGCGGACGAGTACTTCGACGCCTAAGTGTCCTTTTGTTTTTGTATTTATTTGTATATTTAGTTAGTCATTTACTTTAGTACTAGTATAGTGTTAATTTGTATATTGTTTAATATAGTTAAACATTCATGTTTTGCAAGTCGTAAAAACCGTGAGAAGCAGGGCGAGGTCGCTAGTCTATAATAATATAGATGGGTATATAAATCAATTTCTATTGGTCGATAGTCGCATTATATTCGCAATAAATAATAGTGGGCAAACATGTATGGGAGTTGGCCAAGCGTCGCCAAGGATGAATCATATACCAAATGAAAGCGTACAATCCGTACCCCAATCAATCTGCCTAGCCTTTTCCCAACTATGTTGGGGTCGGCTTCCAGTCTAACCGGATGCAGCTGAATACCAGTATTTTACATGGAGCGACTGCCTGTCTGACCTCCACAACCCAGTAACTGGGTAATACGATACCCCTTGGTAAGACTGGTTGTCAGACTTTCGGGCTTCTGACGACCCGTAACGACTGTCAAAGATCCACGAATAACAGCCGGGACCAACGGCTTAACGTGCTTTCCGAGGCACGGAGGAATCTCGATATGTAAAGATGGTCACCCATCCACTGACCAACCCCGGCAAGCGTAGCTTAACCTGACGGATCGACCCGTGCGGCTGTTATTACTTAGCCACGAGCTCCTCAATCCGTACCCCAATCATTCATTATTCATTTATTTTATTTTTTTTTAGTCATTCATTGTGCCCTTTCATTTGGTATATGATTCATCCTTGGCGACGCTTGGACCACATTTACCCACTATCTTTTAGGTGTTAGTCCTGTCGTATTGTACAGACGCCAGCAGGTCAAGCCACCCGAAACTGTCAAATTTTCCCAATCAACCTTGAACCTAATGCTTTAGCGATAAAGATGAAGACCTATTAAAGAAATATGACAGATTGTAGTAGCTTGATGTGCTGGCGTCTGTACATATTAATGTTTCTAAAACGTTGCTGCATCATAAAGTTAGAGTTCACGAGGCATTACGCCCAAACGCCCGTCGCCTACGCTTTCAGCTTTTCGTATTTTGGCAGTCTTGCTTTAGAAAAGTAATAATAATAAATAATGCCCCACCGCAGTATCTCTACGTTGACGTCGTGGTGGGGCTTGCGCGCTCCGAATTTTAGGTCTGTGCCGGTAGAGTTCACTTTGCCGGAACAGGTCTAGGATGAGGAGCCAGACCAAGAGAGATACAGAAACCCGCAGGGCAGCATGTGGTGAGCTGTCGGGCAGTAGCGACCCCACGGACCCTATCTCCCGGGAGAAGTCTTGTTCCTCACCTCTCGCTTGCCTTTATTGGCCGGCTGGAGAGAACACTGACGAGGAACAGAGCTCCCACCTCTTTCTTGCCTTTATTGGCCGGTTTGAGTGGAGATTCGCAAGAGCAAACGTGCTCGGAGGAAGGAAGTATTCCAGTAAGTGTTTGTAGGGATCTTGATCATCTTCCGGGCTCTGGGATTGTTCTGAGAACCGTGGGATACCTCTCCACTCCTCACAAGCACCTCAGGACATGTTGCCCCCTTGCCGCTACGACACTATGTGCTAGCGACCTTTTCGGGGGCCCATTATTGTGTGTGCAAGTCACCCCCTGCCATTTTATCCGTGTATTACAAAACATTGATCCGGCAGGGGCCATAGTCCTTTCATAGTTCTAGGCAACCAGTCCACTTTAGCCACTCAAATCCATTGTCCAATCTCTTTATTTCCATATACTGCAATAGTCCTGCACCAACCGGGGGTTGTCCTTGGGTGCACTTGCATAGTGCGTACAGGGATAATCGTCGGTTGGTGCCTCATTTCATTGAAAGCGTCTAACGGGCCTCTGGGCTTTGGCCCCTCGTACGCCTTCTAAAGGTCCGGGACTCCAGGGTCCCGAGAATTGTCAAGACACATAAATAATGATAATAATAATGTAGGTATGTAGCTCAGAGAAATATACGTAGCCTTTTTTTTGAAGCCGTATTTCTTTGTATTAGCCCGTTTGTAAAGACGAGGATGTCTGCTGCAGAGACATTTTTCGTTGTTTGTAATGTCGGGGACACACCAACGGGATATGCCGTTGATTATCGTGATGATGGGAATAGGCCGTAGGTGTAGCCACAGCTTATCGCGATAATTTGACAATGGCATTCACAAAAAAAAAAAAAAAAAAAAAAAACTGGGTTGTGGAGGTCAGACAGGCAGTCGCTCCATGTAAAATACTGGTAATCAGCTGCATCCGGTTAGACTGGAAGCCGACCCCAACATAGTTGGGAAAAGGTTAGGCAGATTGAGGCAGATTGAATTATCGGAATACTTGTCGCGATTTATTTATTTATTTATAGTTCATTTAAACGGCGATGTTTGTGGCTCCGACATAAAAGGATGAAATATGTTTATTTGACGACACGGTTGGCGCAGTGGTTTAGCGATTGACTGCTGCGCAGCATGTCGCGGGTTCGATTCCCGCACGGAACAAATATTTGTACGACCTACAAGTATTTGTTCCGAGTCTGGGTGTTTTTCTATCTATAATATGTATGTATTTACAAAAAAAAAAAATGTATATAAGTAGTTTATCAGCCATCTCGTTACCATAACACAAGCATTAGGTTGCTTAGCTTGGGACTAGATGGCATTGTGTGAAATGTCCAAGGATATTATTATTATTTTTTTTTTGTCTTTGACATATCTCGGGACCCTGGGGTCCCGGACCTTTGGAAGGCGTACGAGGGGCCGAAGCCAACTCGCAGAGGCCCCTTAGACAATTTTAAATGACGAGGCGGCACCAGCCGACGATTATCCCTGTATGCACTATGCAAGTGCACTCAAGGACAACCCCCGGTTTGTGCAGGACTATTGCAGAACATGGAATCAAAACATATTGGGCTATGGGTTTGGGTGGCTATAGTGGATGGGGTACCTTAAACTATGGAAGAACTATGTCCCCTGCCTTACCAATGTTATAATAGTATACACAGTTAAAATGGCAGGGGGTGACTTGCACACTCAATAATGGGCCCCCGGAAACGGTCGCTAGCACAAAGTGTCGTAACGGCAAGGGGGCAACATGTCCTGAGGCGCTTGTGAGGAGTGGAGAGGCATCCCACGGCTATCAGGACAATCCCGGAAGTACGGTCAAGATCCCTACCAGCATCTTACTGAAATACTTCCTTCCTCCGAGCACGTTTGCTCTTGCGAATCTCCACTCAAACCGGCCAATAAAGGCAAGAAAGAGGTGGCCGAGCTCTGTTCCTCGTCAGTGTTCACTCAAGCCGGCCAATAAAGGCAAGCGAGAGGTGAGGAACAAGACTTCTCCCGGGAGATAGGGTCCGTGGGGTCGCTACTGCCCAACAGCTCGCCACATGCTGCCCTGCGGGTTTCTGTATCTCTCTTGGTCTGGCTCCTCATCCTAGACCTGTTCCGGCAAAGTAAACTCTACCGGCACAGACCTAAAATTCGGAGCGCGCAAGCCCCACCACGACGTCAACGTAGAGATACTGCATTATTATTATTATTATTATTTGTTTGTTTGAATTAAACTTTTTTTGTAACATGGCTCGTATTAAGATTAAAGGCCTATTAATTTTTTTTTTTAATTTTAATAATTAGAACCATTTAAAAGCAGTTGTAGCTTCCTTAAAAACTTCTGTATTAAACCTATTTGCATTTATATTATTATTATTAAAATATAATAATATATAATATATATAAATATAATTATATATAATAATATTATATAAATATATATTATATATATTTTATTAATTTTATCATTATTATAAAAAGTCAGAAAGAACGCTAAGCGAAAATGTAAAAAGTACTTACCTAATAGCGCGGTCGGGCGATACGATATGACGCGGTGGGTCGGGGGAACAAGAAATATCATGCGGACGAAGTCACGGCCAGAACCTAGTTTTAAATAAAATTGCAAGGCAAACATTTTATAAACACAAAATGGTTACCGGAAAATCATTTCCTAAGGATGTTTTTGAACATCTATAAAGAAGTGATTTTCCTCAAGTTTCCTTTATTTACGAGAGTTGATAAGAATGATAAGAAGTGCCTTTTCCTGTTTCCAATTTTACGAACCTTATTTACATGAAAATAAAGATAACTGTTTGGTGAAAGGTTCATTGACAAAGACTTTCATTTACGCAAAAAAAAAAAAAAACAAAAAATGTTATTAACCTAAATTCAGCTCCTTTAAAAAAACACTGAAATAAAATTTACATTGGTACCATCGCGAAACTTTGCGGTAAACCACTTTTCGATCTTATTACTAACGCAATAAGGTGGAAAAGTGGTTCACCGGAAAGTTTCGCGATTGTACAAGTCTAGGTACATAATATCACGCCTGTATTAAGTACCCGAAGAGTCCTAACTAGGGCATCCAATCCCACGTACGCGGGATTCCGCTCTGTTTTTGCGGGATTCAACATGCGGGATCCGCGGGATTTGCGTGACAGAAAAAAAAAATTATTCGAAGAAAACTGGGCGACAATCGACAATATGCAGTCTTTAAAAGCAAGCACACCACGCGACTGTATTCTTGAGCGAGACAAATAAGGATACAGAAAAAGAATCGATACCTGAGTAGTTTTGATATAAAGTTCAGTATACTCAATATTTTTGTTTCGATACTTACTTTAATAAGCGTCGATACTTTTTACTTTACTCGATACATGAATTGGTCTATCTCTGATTCAGGGAGTTCTCGGTAAAATAAGATAACTGTTGTAAAATTGTTTGGACGATATCTCACGGTGAAGGCAATTTCGTCATTATTCCAATGCAATACAGTTGACAGTGATTTGTGGTAAGTATAATATCTAACTGCATACAACGAAAAGTATGATTTATTTGCAGTCCCGCAAATCCCGTATATCCGCGGGATTGTTGACCTTAATCCCGCAGGATTGCGGGATTGAGATTTTTATGCGGGATTTTATTTCCTAGAACCCACTTTTCGCCAGATAAGTTAAAATCCTAAGCATCCAATAAAAACGCAATATTTAAACCCAGAAAAAAAAAAAACAACAAAATAACTCCAAAAACAATAATTTTACAAAACGAACACAATATCATAATCATAAGTCCATCCTTTAAACACAAATTCAACCCCTTACCTTTCAAAGACCTTAACTCCTCAAACAGTGTATAATTTGTCGAACCAAATATCCTTCAATCTGTACGCTTTTACAAAAGGGGGGTGGAATTTCCCTCCTTACATCCCCCACCACCCCCAGGCCCCAGTGGAGGGGGCGTTTGACGTCAGCGCCACGCCCCGAGAGTGGGGGAAGTGCGCAACTACGGAATATACCTACATAGAAAGATATAGGTTGTATTTCCATTTACAGTGTAGTTGGTATGGGTAAATAATATATGTACACCTTGGATATTTTGTACTAGCTTTTGCCAGCGGCTTCGCCCGCGAGTATGTCGGAAAATATCCCACAGGAACATACTACCGGGAATTCCTTCCTCATTCCTTGTCTACTGCCCCCCTTATATCCGAAGTTTGCATAGAGAAAAATCTGAAATTATTTTAGGTGATAGAAATTTTTGTAAAGATTACAGAAAAAATAAAACGATGTCTCTAAATAGCACACTTTTTCAGAAATCGGAACAGAACTCTCGGAGCGCGAGTCCGACTCGCTCTTGACCCGTTTTTTGACATAATTTTCATGACAGCCGTTACTGCGGCCATTATTTGGCGCCAACCGCTGTCGTAGAAAACCAAAGCTTTACTTATAATAATTTGAAAATGACAAAAAAAGATGGAAAATTGACATATTTTCCCGTTAAAATGAGCGATAAATAACAGTGAGTGACCGCTAGATTAGCGATACTGTTATCAGTTAAAACCCCCTTTTTTGCGGGAAAGCTGCGCTTTAGATAAACCTTATCGTGAGTGATTTAAGTGGTTACAGAGTAGTGAAACAAATTAGAAGTCGCAGAGAAAAAAAATCTCTCACAAACGCTAACAAAACACAATCTGCTGCCTAGCCATTTCCCAACTATGTTGTTACCGCATACCAGTATTTTACATGGAGCAACTTAACACTTTCAGCTGAGCATCTGCGTATTGAAATGTTTGTTGCGCGGCACACTATTTTCTCATACAAAATATATGACGATTAGTGACGTTCTGATCTTTCATACAAGCAAAGATAATATGAAATGTGACACAACCGTTACTACACGTCGACGCTACGTTGCGAATGTACGCGTAATTATAATGTGTGTGTGTGACTAGCCTTAAAAAGTGTACAACAAAACTAACGTGGAGTGGCGCTAGCAGTCCGAAAATTTAAAGTGATACGGCGCGATGACGTAGCTTGAAGGAATTGGTATAGGCCGCAGCCGTTTATACACGTTCTTTAAAGAAAGACATATTTTTTGCTGACGTGATTAAACGTTGTGTCAAATAGCGTTTATCAAATTTTACGTATTATAACGTCGCTCCGCTCATAGTGTCAATCAGCCAATAACGTTCCCAATACTGGGACACAGGACACAGGGCTGCTCTCTGTGAGAGGGAGTGGGCCATAATCCACCACGCCGCCGACGCCGGCGCCGGCCCATTGCGAGTACGGGTTTAACCAAAAAAATTTAAATGGGAAAACCCAAATCGATTTACCCGATCTGAAGATGACACCATGATTAGCAGTCCTGGTTGTCACCACTAGACCAGCGAGGCAGTCCCATAGTGACGACATAGTGTGTGGGTGTGGGGGGGGGGTGTGCGTGTGTGTGGAATTTAATTTGATTTGATTTTAATTTGATAATTTTGTTAATAATTTTAATTGTGATGGTGATTTTAATTGTGTTGTTGATTCTATAATTTTTTAATTCTGTTTAATTGTACTTACCTATGACCAAAAGTTCATTGAAATGAATAAATAAATAAATAGTCGCATCGTTCATAAGTCGTTTGGTCAATCAACTTTGAATCATTCGATGTCAAAATGTACAATGCGTAGACTAAGAATAGGAATGACCTTGCGCCATATTGTGAAGATTTAGCAAAATAGATCAATCTCGTTTACACATTTGAAAGTCAGTGACATATTTTAACAAAAACAAATTCCAAAAACAGAACTAAAATGGATAAGGATAACACTACAAAACTTTGCAAGCCTTAGATTTCTAGCTTCAGTTGACAGTTAGAGGTCATTGACTTTCCTATTCTTATTTGAAACGCATTGTATAGGTTCTCTGTGAAGTTGTGAACCTCTATATCTATACATTACTCTGTAATCTACACTCCGAAGCGTGTTGTGACACAACGGAAGCCAAGTTCATAAAGCTTCATAAACTGTTGCTGATAACACAACCCCGGACTGAGTAAGTTGCGTTTTATATAATTATACTTCATTTTATTACATTTATTATGTATTTCTAAATCAGTGGCCCATAATTGTTTCTTATTAGTTTGTAGGTTTTACATTTTACATGTGTTATATGATATATGATTTTATTTCTGTAAGCAGGTTTGTACAATAGTACATTTTGATACAAGTGGAGAACATTTTGATTGGACATTGCAATAACAAATGTCCACGAGTATCAAATGACGTTTTTCAATACACTTTTGATGAAATAAAATAAAAAACACATAAAATAACGGAAAATAATTTTGTCATGAATTAATAGGGAACTATGATTTAAATTTTCTTTTTTTTTTCCGCGCTTTGCTTTCGCCAGGTTGAAAGAGAAGCAAAGGTATAAAGCCGATAAACAGCCTAATATGAAAAATAGAAAATTCAAATATTTTTGAGTTTAGAACACAAATAAATGTTAATTTGTTCATAAACGTTTTTTTTATTGTAATAATCATGGTTTTTGATAATATTCTTTAAAGAAACATTATTTAAATATTCAAAAAATATTAACGCCTTAAAGACGCATATCTTTTTGCCGAGATTAAAAAAAACATTCACCTCCGAATAGAGAGTTGTGAATAGAGGCATTGAACCAATTTGGACTAAGTATAGGTGTAAGTTATCTGTGGCATTCCCGCACACGTGCGGGAAAATAAAAAATCGCACGCGTGCGACATACATTGCATTGTGAACCTAATCGTAGTGCGATATGAACCAGTTTTCGAGGAAGTGTATTGAAAACACTTTTACACGTCAATCATATTTTAAAAGCTAGATGAGGTCGGCGTTTCCTAACTGACTACTCTGAGAAAAAAGGCCAAAACAAACTCAGAGGTCACTGTCTCTTTTAACTCTTTGAACGTCGAATGCACACCCAGGTGTTCAGATAACAATAGAAAATCTATTGTGTCTGCTAATTAGCTACGACGGGTTAAAGTCCAGACTTAATCTTGGTATCATGATCATGTGAAGACCTTGTAGATTGCAGTCTGAAATGGTCTTTTGAGGAAAGAACCACACAGATTGAGTGACCTGTCAATTCAGTGCACTCATTTGCCAGTAATCGTGCAGCTCAACTCAGAACCTAAGGAGCTCAACGATTCGACGAGCAATACCAAAGAAAGATCATGTATCAAATGATCTTTAGGCGGAAAACCCAAGGTAGACTGACAGAAAATGCACTGTTTGAAACAACCGGCCCTAGGGCATTAATTTGTGCGCTTTTGTGCAAGTTTAACTAATGCGTAGAGCATTTAATAAATAGGGGCCTAAAAATATTGATTTCTTGTGTTTAAAAACTAAAAGCCGACTACTGAAAAATCACGCTCTATAAAGTATGAAACAAGAAAATATTCTCATCTGAAATTAGAAAAAGACAGACAAATTAAAAATCCGGAGTCACGTACCTAATCTGTTCGATTTATACCCTAACATGACGTGTGACTCCGGATTTTTAATTTGTCTGTCTTTTTCTAATTTCAGATGAGAATATTTTCTTGTTTCATACGTTTTAGACCGTTATTTTTCAGTAGTGGGGTTTTAGTTTTTAAAGTTACTTTTTCTTGTAAGTGTACTTTATAGTCTAATAATAGAGTACGCTAAACTACTCTTTTTACATTAAACCGACAAGTTTGGCATAATTTTCACCGATGCCAGTCATGAGTGTGAAGTGGCGAGAAGAGAGGAACAGGCTTCATTCAATCTGCCTAGCCTTTTCCCAACTATGTTGGGGTCGGCTTCCAGTCTAACCGGATACAGCTGAATACCAGTATTTTACATGGAGCGACTGCCTATCTGACCTCCACAACCCAGTTACTGGGTAATACGATACCCCTTAGGGCCCTCGCCCACGGCGACTTTTTGTAGCGATGCTGTCGCGCGTTTACGAAATGTGCGACTGCATCGCTACTAACGCGCGTTAGTCGCATTTGCAACGCGCTACTAACGCGCTACAGTATCGCGACTGTATCGATGCAAACGCGCGACCGTGTCGGACGACATCGGGGAGAGAACAGAGGGAGGGTGGCGCGTGAGTGGAGAACCGAGCTTTCGTTGCCTACGCTTCGGCTGCTTACGTAAAAGCAGCACCAAAGACAACGTGACGAATGTTGCCTCAACTGAGTCCATCTTGCAACTGTAGCGATCGCAGGTATTTTTGTGCCGTTACTGAATCGCGTTTGCATCGCGACAGAAGCGCGCCAGTATCGCGTTTGCATCGCGACTGAATCTGGGCCCGTGGGCGAGGGCACACAGCTAGCGACCGCTTCGCGACTGTATCGATGCGGACGCGCGACAGCATCGCTACTGCATCGCTACAAAAAGTTGCCGTGAGCGAGGGCCCTTAGTAAGACTGGTTGTCAGACTTTCGGCCTTCTGACGACCCGTAACGACTGTCAAAGATCCACGAATGACAGCCGGGACCAACGGCTTAACGTGCTTTCCGAGGCACGGAGAAGTCTCGGTATGTAAAGATGGTCACCCATCCACGGACCAACCCGGCAAGCGTACCTACCTAGCTTAACCCTTATTAATTAGCCACGAGCACCTCAAAACCAAACAATACACAAAGCAAATTGCATATAAGCAATACATTCCTTCACCAATACACACAAATACACAGAGAATACATAAAAACAAACACAAGTACACAGTAAGTACATAACACAGTTACATAATCATTTCAACCTCTCGGATCAATACCGGATGCTCTCTCTCCCTCTAAAAATACCCATCTCTTTCTAACAAAGGTTTCGATATATCTGTCTCTTTCTTACGAAGGCTTTGTAGGGGGGTATAGATTTTCGCTTAGTGCAGAGTCTGACGATATAATGAAGGTTTTGTTGGATGAAGGGGGTAGACAGAAATGTTTAAGTAAGTAGATATGACTAGTTTAGACAAGTACACATTAATAATATAAATGACCTGGTGTCAAGCCAGTGCGAGCTGATAGCAGAGTACCATACATATCGATTTAAACCCCCCGTATGGTCTACGATTTTTTGTAGTTTTCCAGTTATTTTTGGGTCAACTTTGAACAAGAATGTACTAAATAGGGAATTATTTGCTGAAATCGGTCGTTATCTGAAATCTTGTGATTTTCATATTTTATATTATATTAATCTTTGTATATTTTTGTCAATCCTGATTTTGCTATTCCTCTACGTTTAATCGGAGCTCAGTTGATAAAAAAACATACATTTTATACCTACTACTATCCTTAACCACTAACATTGTTATGATAAAATGAGGGATCCAAAATAACTCGAAAACTACTATAAATCGTAGAACATACATGGTGGTTAAATCGATGGGATATGATACTCTAATACTCGTATCAGCTCGCACTGGCTTGACACCTTAAAAGAAACACCCTGTATATATACTATAGTCTAGAACTCTAGATCGATCAATCCTGAGGCTGTCACAAATAGGTGTAACCTAACCTCGAGGTCCCATAAAAGCCTTAACATGTAGCGTTAATAATAAATCCGGGGGCGTGGAGCCTGAGAACAAAGCACTTCAGCCCACCTCTTACATTAAAACTGCGAAACTCCTAAAAATAATCAGCCTTAATGTTCCCACAGGCCTCCTCTCTGTGAGAGTGCCCAGTGCGGGTTGGTAGATGTCACATGTCTTCTAATTCTTGCTTAAGGCTTGTCCGTCGCAAAAAACGCGGTCACTGTCGGACTGCATAGAAAAGAAAGAGAAGCGCGATGACACAACGCTTGCAAAATATGAAGTAATTATCGATTTACAAAAAATCTGTTGATTAAACTAAAAAAGTAATGACAAGAAATCATTCCTTATTAGCTAGTAAAGAACTGTATAAATTTATGAACACTTCTAATGAAAACTGTATGAGTATTAAGGTAACAAATCGTAAAAATAGACCGAAATAGACCTGTATTTAAGGTTTTTTTTTCCTTAGTTCTACAAACTAAAATAGATTTCAGGACACATGAAATCACTTCTTATGTATTGTAGATTACTGTGTATTTTTTCCTATCAGAAAGATGCTACAGTTACTGTAAAAGATGGTTACAAAGTTACTTAGTTTCGCTGTATTTTAGGAAGGAGCAGCCTTAAGTGGTCCGTTCTCCCTTCTCTTCCCTACTATCTCTACCTATTTTCTCCTACCTACATAGAAAACAACGGGGTAATTGCGTAATACATTATCAATCGGAATAGGTTTCATTTTGACAGTTCAACAACATTAATTGCGTTATTTACGTTGTCGAGCAGGCAAATTTTTCGAACACATGAAGCAATGGATTAGCAATTTGCTTCAAAATGATTCAGGTTCAAGTACTGCTTTTCAAATACGATACAATTGAATAAAATTAAGAGCTTTTAATAAGGTTTTTGTTTTAATTTTAATTTTCAGTGTTTTTCAGTGGAAACTTGTAAATGGCCTTCGGTTTCATATTTTGTAAGGATATTATCTACTTTATTTAGCTTTAAGTTTCGCGAACAAAATAAAATAAATAAATAAAATAATACAACGCCCTGAGTGTGAAGTTTAACAATGTGTTCATGCTGGCGGGGCTCCCGCGTTTTTGTAGCGCTTGTGGTATGTTTGATAAGGCGAGGATTGACGGCTTTCTTGCCATCATCCGAGACCGGTGTACCTCGATCCTTCCGCAGAATGCGTGCCAGCTCCCACAGAATCCTGAGCACGTTGTGCGGTACCTACCTACCTGTGTCCGACGATTCTGCGTCACTGGATCGGACTATGTGATTATACTAGGTCTACCAATACGTAGATACTATACTCCATCGGTTTAGGTAATTAAATAAAGGTAAACCAATAAAAAACACGTGTCTAGTTAACCGACTAAATGTAATACCTGTCACTTCAGTCGTCATGACACAGTTGTACCTACTCTTCAATTTAACAACGTTATGACAACGAATTATAAAATTGCTAAATTGAAGAGTAGGTACAACTGTGTCATCAACTCATCATGGCAAATGAAGAGACAGGTTCGTTTAGTCGTTTAACCAGACACGTGGTTTTTATTGTTTAACTTTATTTAATCACCTAAACCGATGGAGTATACCTAAGTGGATATAGTGAGACCTCCGAGTCCAGAGTTTAGCATAAGATTTTTAGGTTTTCTTTACTAACACTGTATGGATCTCTGTGGTCTAATAATAAAGTTTTTATTATTATTAAGTATTTAACAAGGCAAGATATTTCCATTAAAAATGTATATCTCATACAAACCAACTTTGAAATTGAAAAAACTTGAGAAGAATTGGTTCATCGTTACTCAACCATGCCTTCAATCTCAACAAAAAAGTTAAGTAAAAAAAAATTCTGTGATTTCAGATGGTAAGGATGAAATTATTCACCCTCATTCTGGGCGTGGCCCTAACAGGGGTAGCGCATACCGCCCCCGGCCAATCAGAGGTCACCAGCCCCGAAAATGAACCAATAGAAACGCAAGAAAATGACGCAGAAACGAGACGGGTAGATGTTCCCGAAGTGGTTTTGCAATTGAAATATGATAAGGGGGAACTGAATAGGATATATCTGACTCAGTTCAGGAAGGATTCTACGACGTGGGTCCCGTCAGTGTCTGCCAGAAGCAACTTGTGTGCAGACTTGTGTCACGCAGGTTTTTACTTGGCTGTATAGCTTTTGTCCTTTGCCTCGTAAAAAGGCAGTTTGTTTACGCGGCCATTTTGGTTTACGTGCTTAATGTGACGTTTCGTGAGTGTTTTTGTGTTTTTCTTTTGTTTTTTTTTTTGTGTTGAAATGAAGAGCTGTGATGGGTAAGTAACAATACCTTTTTTTCTTTTTTTTTGTTGTGGTGTTGTTTACTTATTTATGGACTTACTTAGGGTTTAGGTCTTTTTGAGAAACAGTGATTTTAATAATTCTTAAATACGTTTTTTTTTAATTGTATACGATTCTAAATATCAAAAAAAAATAGACCGATTCTCATTTAAATTAAATTAAAAATTAATTAATTTTAATTGAATTGATTATTAATTTAAATTGTTTTTCACTTTCATGTTGTTGTCATTTATGTACCTATTCCCTTTTATTCGTCTAAAAGACATTTAAATAGATATATTTTAAGTTTTTAAACATTTCTGTTTTTTTTTTATTGTGTTAAGGTAGGTATTATACCTTACCTGGTATCGGGAATAGGGTTATTTATTTAAATGTAAAGTATACTCAACTTACAAGCTCTTTGCAGCTGTAGAATACTGCTGTACAATAAATTGAAACTGACCACAAACCACCTGGTATTTAGGAATAAAAAATAAATCAATCAAAATAAAAAAACCACAAAAAAAAGAACAAAATCAGAATAAATTAGGTACCTACCTAATTGAACTTTTTCAAGGAGAAAATGATTTTTTTTTTCTTTTCTTAAAAAAAATCTTTGCATGTGGAATTGGCGGCACAAAGCGATAAGATAGAAGATAAATGCAATAGGTACAAAACTAAAAACATATTTTTATTTCATAGTATGTATCTAGTGTTGGCAATAAGCGTATCTTATAATTCGTCAAATCTCGCGTTTATTATGGCTATAAAACATATTAATTATGTAGATATATCTAGTAGGTAGGTACAGAGCTACCTACTAAAATGTGAAAGGAGGAAAAAAAAAACAATAAAGAGCAGCCCCTAATTTCTTTAGTCGGGACTGATTGATGAACGAATGAATGAAATGAATGATGAACATCATCATTTATATTTTTTATTCATTGTCCAAATGGAAGATGACTTCTGCAAAGCAGGCAAGTACCTACGGGGGATGCGCTAAGGTAGCCCGCGAAATTCATATTTTCTTGCGTTTTTTTGCAATTTTCAGGTCAGTGTCAGGTTGTATCTTGATCAAAATATGATTTGCGACAGTAACAAATACTTATATACTTACATAATTTTGATCATAGAAATCATCTAGGTATACATCTTAGATAGATTTGCCGTGTGCCGATTTACGAAATCAGACCAAACTACGGGAAATCTAACTTAGAGAGATGTGTTGATGATTCTTATGGTTATAATTATGTAAATCCATATTTGTCATTATCGTGAATCATATTTTAATCAACATACAACCTGACATTCACCGGCAAATTGCAAAAAACGCAAGAAAATTTGAATTTCGCGGTCTACCACAGCGGATCCATCTTAAGTAGGTACCTATACAGTCAAGAGCTATATGATTACTATGGACACCTCGGCAATAATATCTGATTTCATGATTCATCCAATAATACAGGCGGTCGGGGGGGTTTGGACTTAATGTCAAATTTCCATCTTTTCATATCATCTGAAACTCAAAATGTCTAATGCCCCAAAATGCCTGAAATTCGTATCGGCACTTTTTACTAATGACTGAATCAGTGTAAACAGTGGCAATATTTTAAGGGGCCATCATTATGAACAACTTTTACTATTGGACCAAACATGAAATCATGAAAAAAAAATCAGCTGTTCATTACATTTAAGTTCGCATAACTCGTCAAAATGTAGGGAATAGCTAATTTTTTTTCGCGATTTCATGTTTGGTCCCATAGTAAAAGTTGTTCATAATAATGAGTACAATGACCCCTTAAAATATTGCCACTGTTTATACTTACACCCTGTTTATGACGACAAATAGATGTGATCATTTGTGGTAGGCATTGTTTATGTTATGTAGTATCTACAAGAAAAGTGGCAGCACAAATAATTATTTGATGTCGAAGGAACACCAGCACAAATAATTATGTGATATCGAAGGAACACCAGCACAAATAATTATGTGATATCGAAGAAACACCAGCACAAATAATTATGTGATATCGAAGGAACACCAGCACAAATAACTATGTGATATCGAAGGAACGCCAGCACAAATAACTATGTGATATCGAAGGAACACCAGCACAAATAACTATGTGATATCGAAGGAACACCAGCACAAATAACTATGTGATATCGAAGGAACACCAGCACAAATAACTATGTGATATCGAAGGAACACCAGCACAAATAACTATGTGATATCGAAGGAACACCAGCACAAATAACTATGTGATATCGAAGGAACGCCAGCACAAATAATTATGTGATATCGAAGGAACACCAGCACAAATAACTATGTGATATCGAAGGAACGCCAGCACAAACAACTATGTGATATCGAAGGAACACCAGCACAAATAATTATGTGATATCGAAGGAACACCAGCACAAATAACTATGTGATATCGAAGGAACACCAGCACAAACAATTATGTGATATCGAAGGAACACCAGCACAAATAACTATGTGATATCGAAGGAACGCCAGCACAAACAACTATGTGATATCGAAGGAACACCAGCACAAATAATTATGTGATATCGAAGGAACACCAGCACAAATAACTATGTGATATCGAAGGAACACCAGCACAAACAATTATGTGATATCGAAGGAACACCAGCACAAATAATTATGTGATATCGAAGGAACACCAAAAAAACCGGACAAGTGCGTGTCGGACCACACACAATGAAGGGTTCCGTTGTTGAAAAGAATTTTTCCCAAAAACAAATTGAACATTGTTACCGGAAAAAAAAATGATGTGATAAAACTACAAATTAATAATTTTCGGACTTTTTCCTTTACTTGTGCTGTGAGACCTTGCTTTTTGCCAAATTTTATAATTGTAGGTCAACGGGAAGTACCTACCCTGTAGATTTTGATTTATTTGTCGAGTATCAAAATATGTCGTATAAATGGCCGTATTTCATAACGCGATGACTTAGAAGCTTGATTTTTTTAGAGCTGCAAGAGGCTATAGATTTACGTATTTGATATTTATTTCAACATGATACCTCCATGCGTTCCTGAGAAAAAGAGTCTTGACAGAGTGACAGACAGACAGACGGACAACGAAGTGATCCTATAAGGGTTCCGTTTTTTCCTTTTGAGGTACGGAACCCTAAAAACCGGCCAAGTGCGTGTGTCAATTTTTTTCAAAATTTTAGGCTCAGTAGTTTCGGAGATAAGGGCTGGGGAGAATGTTATGATCAATTTTCGACAATTTTTTTAAATAACTTTAAAACAATTTATTTTAAAATAATAAAAAAATATATACTTGAGGCCCTCAGCAAGCCCTTTCCATTTGATAAAATTTATGTCACACAAAACGCCCACGTGTTCACGTGTTTATGTCACGTGTTTTGTGTTTTTTGTGTGTAGTTTGAGGGGCCTGTGAGGGTCTCAAATATATTAATTTTTATAAGTAATTTTAAAATAAATTGTTTTAAGTTATTTAAGAAAATAGACCATTTACCATTCCGAAACTACTAAGCCTAAAAATGTAGAAAATAATTCTATACCTATAGATTATAGGAAAACCTATAAGAAGTCTATGGTCTTTAAATAACATGGTAAATCTCGCAATAATGTGCGTACAAACTTATATTTGCAGTTAGAATGTATGGGAGAACATGTTTTTCAACTATAATGTTAAGTTTGTTCTTGGGATAAATTCATCCCAACTACGGAACGGGCTTCATTGTACGTGGTCCCGACACGCACTTGAGCGGTTTTTAGGGTTCCGTAGTCAACAAGGAACCCTTATAGTTTCGCTATGTCCATCCGTCTGTCTGTCCGTCTGTCCGTCCGCAGCTTAGCTCAGAGACTCTTAGTACTAGGAAGCTATAATTTGGCAAGGATATACATATTCATCACGCCGAAAAAGTGATAAAATAAAATCATGGAAAAAAAAAATTTTAGGGAGTACTTTACGTGTACAGAAGGTATTCTGTACACGTTCTGTACAAGTGGGGATGTTTTTTATTCTCATCTACCCCAGGGTGTGGGGTGTTGTTGGATAGGTCTTTATGCCCCTGCCAGCTAAACGGTTAGTTTTGGATGGGTCAAAAAATTCACGGTAGTAGTATAAATAACGAAATTAAAAGGAAAACTATCACAGACTAAGAAGGTTTTTACGAGTAACTTGTAAAATGTACTTTGAACAGTAAAAATTTCGTACAAAATCCATTAAAAATTACTTATGTAACGTTGTTAGTTGTGTAAAACAGGTAGTAAATATAAGTTTATGAACCATGCAAAAATATACAAAAATAAAATCATAAAATTCGTATTATTAATGATTTTTAAATTAATAATATTTACGCTCGAATAACGACGGGCGGTGGCGTGCACTACGGAACCCTATTACTGCTCGTGGACCGACACGCACTTGGCCGATTTTTTAAACCTCGGTGTGCTAAATCTCTAGGTTACATTCAACAACAAGAACACAAAACCCGTCCATGCATTTATCCAAATCAAAATACCTACACCTAACCAACACCTAACACACATTTCTTCTCTCAGGACTCGGTGGCGAGGCCTGTGGGATCTCTATATGCTCGCAGCTGATCCCAGTGGGCCTGCAGACAGCACTGAAGGATACCAACCAGACGGACGAGGTCTACGGACACCCGAGGTACAACGTGTGTCCTGCGCTTTGTAAGAACCAGCTTGGTAAGTACACACAAAATAATAAGTTATGGAATCAGGCGTTACTTGGCGGAAATCCATGATAGTAATTTTTATTATTATGTGCCTAGCCTTTTCCCAACTATGTTAGGGTCGGCTTCTCTAACCACGACTGCGACTGTCTATCTGACCTCCACTACCCAGCAACTAGGTAACACGATACCCTTTGGTAAGACTGGTTGTCAGACTTTCGGGCTTCTGACGACCTGCCACGAATGACAGCCGGTACCAACGGTTTAACGTGCTTTCCGAGGCACGGAGGGATCTTGTTATGTAAAGATGGTCACCCATCGCGGACCAACCGCGGTAAGCGTAGCTTAACCTGATCGATCGACCCGTGCGGCTGTTATTACGTAGGCACAGGACCCTCATAAAATGTTTATTAACAATATTTAGTTTTAATTGTAATAACTAGATCCAGGATTGGATGTAGTATGAAGCGCCCTCCCGGTCGCAAAATTATTAAAGACATGCAGAAGTGTTAAGTTAAGCCTATAAGGTGCAATTTAAGTAACAAACGTCATTGTACTGGCAGTTTGAGTAATTTATGCGGCCTACCCAAATGTCTTTTCTTTGGTATTGTTCGTCGAATCGTTGAGCTCCTTAAGTTTTGAATTGAGCTGCACGATTACTGACAAATGCGTGCACTGACTGGACAGGTCCACTCAATCTGTGTGGTTCTTTCCTCAAATGACCATTTCAGACAGCAATCTACATGGTCTTCACATGATCTGAACAAGATTATGTCTGGACTTTCAAAGAGACTGTGACCTCTGAGTTTGTTTCGGCCTTTCTTCTCAGAGTAGTCAGTTAAGAAACGCCGACCTCATCTGTAAAAGTGTTTGTACAAACCTACTTGTTGTCAAACCCCTAAGTGTTTGTCGTGTTTATATAGAAATAAATTATTTATCATTTACTCATCATTATGAGCAACTTTTACAATGGGACCAACAATGTAATCGCGAAAAAAAACTGTTCCCTACAATTTTTTCGAGTTATGTGAACATAGTTATATGAGGAACAGGGTGTAAAGTTCACTCATCCTCCATAGAAAAGGGAGGATCCTCCGAGCAGGCGGGTGTTGTGGCTGGTGGGCTACTCGTACTTCCCGACGACGGTCGATGTCGGGATGTTGTATACAGGGTTACTTGACGTGTTCAGGACGTCATAGGGTTAAAATGCAACAAATTAAACCACTACTCAATCAATCTGCCTAGCCTTTTCCCAACTATGTTGGGGTCGGCTTCCAGTCTAACCGGATGCAGCTGAATACCAGTATTTTACATGGAGCGACTGCCTATCTGACCTCCACAACCCAGTAACTGGGTAATACGATACCTCTTGGTAAGACTGGTTGTCAGACTTTCGGGCTTCTGACGACCCGTAACGACTGTCAAAGATCCACGAATGACAGCCGGGACCAACGGCTTAACGTGCTTTCCGAGGCACGGAGGAGTCTCGGTATGTAAAGATGGTCACCCATCCACTGACCAACCCCAGAAAGCGTAGCTTAACCTGATGGATCGACCCGTGCGGCTGTTATTACTTAGCCACGAGCTCCTCCATCAGAAATTAAACCACTACTATAACAATAAAAATAAACCCCGGCAGATAAGAGATGACCTGCAGTCTCAACTGACGGCGCCCCTTTACGAATATGACGCGTGGATCTGGGGGTCTACTCCCTAAGCACGAAGCCCATAGTTTCGGCCTTCGCTACGGGCGTTTCCTACTCCGTAACATCTACGGACACATGATTGGTTCGGGGCCCGAACGAAGTATGAATAACACGATTTGACAGTTGTCCCTACTCCCGATGTGTTTTTGACCGTCCGAAAAATTAAGAGGAAATGTGGGTGCTCTTTTCTCCATACAAAAAGATACAAACGCTATCGCCTGTTTTCTTTCTGGTTAATGACCATAAAGCAATGATTTTTTACAGAAATATAAATATCAGCTACTTGTATGCCCCTATGTTTTCCTTTTTGATGATATGTTATTTTTATAAGAACTAGAACCCTCCAAAAATGCTCAAAATTGCCTATTCAGACCGCTGTCAACAGACGCCTAGTGTACCAATTTGACAACTATTAACGAAAAAGGAAAAACTTAGGGGCATAGTATATATCCTTCTTATTCAGTTTATGAAATATCTTTTAACTTGGTCCAATATGGGAGTAGGAAATAGGCGAGAGCCAAACCTCGAAATGTGACTTTTTACATAGGCTATTTAGTCGGATCTGCAGTTGTCCTTATCGCACGAATTCGAGGGCGGAGCGCTCGCAGAGCGACAGCAATACCTTCTTAAAATGCCTAATTTTCAAAAGTCTGGCCACCCGCCTTTCCTCTTAAACATTTACACTTGTTTTGATGGATCTATAAGTCAGACGAACGGATGAATGGACGGACGGACCGACGGACGGACTTAGGGAGTAGGCCCCCAGCACCATCCAGCTCAACCATTTTGTAGGGAAACCGACCTCAACATAGTTGGGAAAAGGCTATAGTGATTATGTGTTTATGTTATCTTTCTTTGGACAGGTGCCCCGCTCTGTAGCTGCTCCGGCCGTGATGCTGACCACTCTGTTGATTGGACCGCTGTCTGCACAGCATTCTGTTATGATGGATACGCTCTTAGCGGTAAGTCCACCACCCTTGTTCTAACTTGCTATTCCTACATCCACAACAATAGTCATTTGACTTTTTTTCAATAATATTAATATTCTTTAAAATTTACTAAACTACCCTATACTCCATCGGTTTAGGTAATTAAATAAACGTAAACAAACAAAAACCACGTGTCTGGTTAACCGACTAAACGTAATACCTGTCACTTCAGTCGTCATGCTACGACACAGTTGTACTCTTCAATTTAGCAACGTTATACAACGAATTTTATAGTTGCTAAATTGAAGAGTACAATTACTGTGTCGTAGCATGACCTCATTCTAAACTTCGAACCAGCAGTGCGATTCTGTAACCATCTCACAGTCAAAACTTAGGTGAAGTGAGCGTGGAGTGAGCTGTCAATAGTGTCAATTCCTAGCAAAAACAAACTTACTTCACCTAAGTTTTCACGGGGAGATTTTTACAGTATCGACCGGCTTTAGTGGTATTCTGTAAATATCTCACCGTGAAAACTTAGGTGAAGTGATCTTAAACTGAGCTGTCAATATAGTGTCAATCCCTAGCATCAGTTGGAATGACGGCTCTCTTCACGCTCACTTCACTTAAGTTATCACGGCGAGATGTTTACAGAACAGCATTGCAGCCGGTCTATTCTGTAAATCACACACGCGAAAACTTGCGTGAAGAGAGCTGTCATTCCACCTGATCCTGATGTTAGGGATTGTCACTTCACATCAGTTTTCACGGTGATATTTGTAAAGAAAAGATCGGCCGATTCAAAGTTTCAAATAAAAAACAAGTGAGAAGAAGTGATGCGAAGTGAGAGTGAATAGCGATGGAGATGCGAGTTGGTGTTTGAATTTTATAGAATCGACGTACTGAAGTAACAGGTATTACGTTAAGTCGATTATCCAGATACGTGTTTTTTTGTTTACCTTTATTTAATTACCTAAACCGGTGGAGTATACATACATACACAAACTGACTCTATTCCCATGGGGGTAGGCAGAAACTACAGAACACAACCTGCTATGTTATGATCCTTATATTATACTCCTTTTGCTTCGTTTACGTTTAAATACATCGTTAACTTACATTCGTAACGTTTTATTACTTAAATAAACTGTATCACTTTACAAAAATGCTTATTTAGGTGAAATAAAATCTTTTAGCAAGAAGAGTTTTGTTGGAGTGTCAAAAAGAAAACACAATAATTTAATCTTTGAATCTTTACCTACTACGAGCAAACTAGGTTTTTGCCTAAAGTTACACACACATTGATAACATGTTTACATTTTCGTTTTAACCAATTTTACCTTACAGGCTGCCCAACCTGTGAGACGACATCCACCGAGGCATCTGCGATCTTCCAATCCTCTCGGTCTCTCTCCACCTACGAGGGCTGGGCAGCATGGTGCAACGTACAATGCAGGCAAGGCCAGGGAGGGGCGGCCTGCAACTGTGACCGAGCGCCTTTCCAGTAACGTTAACCAATTTATGTTTTACCCTTGAAATGCTTTGAAAACTACGGCAGCAAGATCTCACGATTTTTTGGTTATGGTGTTAGTTTTATGGTTTTTAACGGTTTTTACCCTTTTTGTAGATTTTACCCTTTATGATTAATACGTAGTTTTAGAAGTTTTCTATGGCGTAAATAAATATTCCAATTTTAATTGTTTGGATCTGTTGTTAGAGATTTTTGTGTGTAAGTATAACACACTTATTGCCCGCACTATCGCACTAATAATATTGTTTTGCCATTTACATGACTTCACCCTTATATTATAATTATTCCTTATTTTATGTACTAAGGTAGGCATTTCAAAAGAATATATTAGCTAGATCAGGTAAAAATGCACATATTATTAAAATTTAAGCATTTCTATCTTATTAATTTTAATATACCACTTACATTTTTAATCACTTTAAATGATTTAATCGTACATTCAAGTGCAAAGTACATGGCTTACTATTAAGAACGTAGGTATATTAACATAATTAAAAATATTAGATAGTAACTAATCATTAATTATTGTTTTAATTCTTAAATTCATTTAAATCTAAGCACTGTTTAACCAACATATTTTAAGACGTATTTAATCATTAAATAATAATTGTAATTATAAAAATAAGAAATGAAAAATCTGCGCGCAAGACAATATTACGAGTATAACTTAAATGTAACATTCCATTTAATGTGATTTACATTTTTCATTTATTAAAGTTTATTTTTCATTTATTTTTGTTTTTAATTTATTTTTTCACCTTATATTTTGAACCTACCAGTCAATTATTGATTTCGACTCCCTAAATTTTTCAATTTTAATAATTCGTGTTGTTAAAAATAGTAAAAATGTTTAGCATTAAACGTGGTAGTCTGTGTCGTAAAAAATGTGTGTAGTTTTTACAAAATGGATTTTTTAATCGTATCTTTATGACTATTCTTATCGGGCTTAACCTGTTAAACTTTAATATGATACATTAACCCATGTTCGTCTCTCTATTGAGGACCACAATCCCAATAGAAAGCCAAATTTGAATCGGTTTCCAATGTGGTCATCATAAAAACAGATGATAAGTACATTTATCGTTCATTATTTGTTCATATCGTACATTCTTCAGTGTAAAAATCTTCCAGTAAATGGTTTAAGCATCCTGTATCAAATGGAGCATTGTGGTCCTTCAATAAAAAGATAAACAAAATGGATTTTTGAATGGTCTCGCAAAATCAAATAACAGAATAATAATAGAAGGTTGAAATAACGCGCAACTTCTTAAGGGGTCATTGCACTCATCATTATGAACTTGTACCAAACAAGAA
Organism: Cosmia trapezina; assembly: GCA_905163495.3. Classification (NCBI taxonomy): domain Eukaryota; kingdom Metazoa; phylum Arthropoda; class Insecta; order Lepidoptera; family Noctuidae; genus Cosmia; species Cosmia trapezina. The sequence continues at coordinate 2,813,172 of LR991048.1, forward strand.
ATTGCAAAAAAAAATCAGTTGTTCCGTATTTTTCAACGAGGTGTGTGAACATAAATGTAGGAAACAACAGATTTTCTTTTCGCGATTTCAGGTTAGGTCCCATAGTAAAAAGTTGTTCATAATGATGAGTACAATGACCCCTTAAGAGGTTGTGCATTATTTAAGTTACACCTTGTATATGACATAATTAAAATGATATTTTGAATATATTTTTCTTATTTTCGTAGATAAGATAAAAACAACTGTATTGTGTAGTTAATAGCCAGCGGAACTAGCCTAAACTAATTATTCTACTAATCTTAAATAATAGGATTCAATTATAATAATAATACTTAATGACGCGATCGAGCAATAACTTCATTGATACAAACTGGAAACAACGAAGTTTTTGTATTACAAAATAGTCACAAACTTGAAAAAACCAAGTTTTTGTAATACAAAATACTTAGTCAAAAACTTGAAAAAAGCAAGTTTTTGTATTACAAAATAGTCACAAACTTGAAACAACCATGTCTTTGTATTACAAAATAGTTAAGGGTTTTAATTGGCACTTCGCTCTAAAAATCTAAGCATAATAAGTACTCGTATAAAGAATTCAGGGGCAAGATATTATACCTTCTAAGCATAGGTACACAGTAAATAGTTTATGCATGTACTTAGGTATATTATGTTAAGTAAACAAGTTTGTGAGCAAAATTTTGTCAAGTATAGGTATGTACTTAACTTATAATCGAATGCTTTGCACTTATCTCATTACTATAAATTATTACTTAAACTTGTCACTTTAAAATACACCAATAAACTTCTTCATCCTAGTGCTCTGCTAGCATCCTTGTAACTGGAAAGACGTAAAAGTTAACTTACTCAAAAAATCATAGTATTTTCGCTATATTTTCGACTCCATCCCATGAGAGACCCTGAAAATGACCCTTAACATCAGTGACTATCAAGTCATAGGTCACGAGTTGGAAGTTTGGAACCTAGCACGCACCTCTGACTTTTCGGATTCATGAGCGTATTGTATAATTATCACTTGCTTATAAAACGGTGAAGGAAAAAATCGCGAGGAAACCTGCCTGAGAGATATTTCTCGACGGCATGTGATACAAGTCTGAGGACCATTAGGCGGCATAAAAACTCTGACACCAGATTAGTCACTAACCACACGAAAAACAAAAGAAAAACCTTAAATATAATATCGCTAAGAAAAGATGCAAGCACCTGCTTACCTTTCTCAAAAACCACTTAAAATTAAACATCCCCTAAATGCACTATTATTAAATTGGTATTGTATTAATACAATTATAAGACACTTTAAATTAGTTCACAAAATTGTATTGTATTAATACAATTATAAGATTTATAAGACACTTTAAATTAGTTCACAAAATGCCACGATTTTGTAGTGTTCACAAAGTTCGAGCCACGATTTTTTAAACAGACGCTGGACAGAATTTTTTAAACGTTCAAGTGCTAATTTACTCTGTAACCGTTCTATGGACACGAAGAGTAATAAAAAACTAACGAAACAATAGGTCTAAGATTATGATCGAGGTATTACAATGTAATAGAATTGGCATTTATGTTTTAATCGAAATCTTTACTTAGTTTAGACAAGATGTCATAAATTCTATCTGATTAAGGGGATACATCGATAATTTTGTGTTTTTAAAAAAAACACTATTGCCTATAAAACCAAAATTCCTGTAAAACCAAATGTATATGTGTTATTTGACTATATTATATTGTCTACTGCTGTACGAAACACGATTACTTGAAATTTTTTGGATAAAAAACATTCCAAAGTAGAACCGACTATTTTCTGTTTTATACGATTATACGTAAACAATTTCTTACTGTGCAGTAAAATTTACTTTAAATCGAAGGTATTTAAATATTTTAAGAACTTACAAAGCTAAAAATGGATTTAAGTATAGCATTTAGTCATAAATCTACATTTAACCGAAGCGCGTTTACGAGTAAATTCGGGTGCGCGTGAGAGTCTTCTATCTCGCGCGTCAAACTAGACAGCCATAACGCCATCTCACTGTGAGAACAGTGGAGCAATTGTCTGTTCTGAAAATTGTAAAATGTCCAAGAACCAAAAATTTGAAGACTTGACTTCTACCACTGGGCCCACGTGGTGGTTTCCGGCCCACTCCTTCTCACATATCGGAGACCTGTGTCCCAGCAGTGGGAACGTTACAGGCCGATTAAGTAACATGGAATTAAAATTGTATGTTTCATCTTCTACTCACGTATGGGCGAAGGAAAAACGATAAGACAGCTCATACTATACCTTCCGCCAGATAACCGTGCAATAAAAGTCGTTGAACATCTACCAATGTATTCCAATATTTCAAAACGATTCGAAAAAATGTTAAGGATTGTCGTTAACACGATCAAAAGAAGCGTATCATGGTAAGAGGCATCCTTGCACGTGGTGTGTTCTTTTTGTTTGCATTTAAGTTTCGAGACTTTTTATTACAAGTGGGGTTAATGACTTTTATTGCACCCTTATCTGGCATAAGGTATATTAAAATATACAGTCATCAAGGTTGATATCGCGGCTAATTGCCCACGATGTGATCATGAAAAGCTATACTCCATTTACAATAAGATTAGACATTTAAACAAACCTTTTTTACAGTCCGTTCAACCGATTTTGACTTCTATTCTCTAGGTATAAGGATGGTATTAAAGGCAGAAAACTGGTTACAATGCCAACTGTTTACTGCAGCTGCCATTTGTCATGCCACCAACGCAATAGAAGTCAAAATCGGTTAAACGGACTGTAAAAAAGGTTTGTTTAAATGTCTAATCTTATTGTAAACGCAGTATATATGTGTAGAATCTTGGACACAGCCAGTGTGCAAAAGAAATATGACACTTCTATCTATTCCATAGACACTAACATCACAGATTCTAAATTGATTAATTAGAACGACTCAATCAAGTTTTGTGGTGTATTAATTGTCTCTGGTTGTAGAGTGATTGTTCATCTTCATGGAATTTATTACATTCATAGTGTAAGTAGATGAACTGATAAAGTTTGGGACACAAATTATCAAGGACTTGGACGATGTATGACCCTGGGCCCCAAGTCTGCTATTTTTTAGAAATTCGTCATTCCAACACGATCCCATTGTCACTGCATTGTCATTTTTCTAAAATATCGTAATCTGCTAAATTCAAAATTTCATACAATGGAGTGTCAGTGGTTGACCATTGGAAAGTCATAATGACGCCATTATATTAGGAGATTACCAAACTTGTCAAAATCAACAATTATGAAATCAATGATAGACCATTCTGACACTATTGTAATAGCAGACTTGAGGCCCTGAAGGTGTACGTCCAACAATGGATGAATGAAGCTAGGAGTCACCAAACCGAAGAATAAGGAAATAATTAATTACTTGCAAGACACGATCTTTTCAATTGATCTAAAATGAACTCTGTTAAAAAAGGACAATTATATCGAATGAGTTAAGTATTGTAGTTCCTGAGTCATAATTATACTTTGATAAAAAAATACTCTTTTAACTGTAATTGTACAAATTCGTCTTAAAAAACTTAATAATAATATTTCAAATAATCAAATGTTATCAATTACCGAATGTAATAAAAGAAAATGTTTGAAAAATTACCGTGAAAATGGAAAATTCAGGAAAACTGAAATTGCATTTTCTGTGGGAATTTTGTATGAATTATTGAAATTTTGACATGACAACGTTTGTCGGGTTAGCTAATATGTAATAAAAAACTTCGCCATCCGCCTAGCCTCTTCCAATTACATGGAGCCGGCTTCCAATCTAACTGTAGGGGCTGAATTTCAGTCAACATTTATTTATTTACTTTAATAATAGACAAGCCTATGTAGAATGAAATTCAGCAATAATTAGGGAATATCAAAATCTTCGCCAATTTCTCTTGCTTTATAGCGTCTAATACCTAGCTGTAAGATTTTTGTCAGTCTAAAGCTCCATTTGCACGGTGCAAGTTTATTGCCTGTGCCTGTGTACCATAAAATTGAAGTGCAATTAACTAGCACCGTCTAAACAACGCGTACAATATTGTTGCACGATACGGGCAAGTTAGTTGCCGTTCAATCTTGGTATAGGTGCAGGTGTAAACGGCGTGTAATACAATCGCACGTAAGTACAATAAAATCGCATTCAATTCTGGCATTAAAATTTTCTATCATTCAAACATGAGCGAACGAAACAAGACGTTCAATAAAATTGAAGGAAATATTTGGGTAATACTTGAATCAATTGTACATGGACGTGCAACTCCGTGTTTACGAGACGAGGAAAAACTTGCATGCAATAACTGCCATGCAATTTTATTGCCTTGGTGAAAGTCGCATGCAATTTGCATTCAATTATTGTATGCCATTTTATGGAAATCGCACGCGTGTAATAACACTTGCATGCAATTCTTGAATGGCTATAAAATTTAACGTGCTTTATGGCATGCGATTATTGCTTGTGCAAATGGAGCTTAACGCGAGATATTGCTTCTAGATTGACAGATGTATAGTTTTTATGTAAATTATTTATGACATAATTATAAAAATAAATAATTAAATAACTTTATCGACAAAATATCATAGTTTTAAGATCCAAAATAGTTTATAAGGTGCAAAAGTGTGAACGTTTCATAATACCAGAATTAATTCATGATATGAATGAGGAAAAGTGTGGAAGGTGTTGAATGAATGAATGAGTGATTATGATCCCTGGTTTTTGAAATTCTGATCAAGTCTATGATTAAATCGGCTGTCACACGTCATGTTAGCTGTTGTAATCGTAACAGCTGAAGGCAAGCTGCTATCAGCCGCAGCGGGCTGGAGCGCAACGCATTTCCATACAAAAAAGTGCGGTTCGGACCGCCTGTTAGTAGTGTGGTGGCATCTACATCCCCATATGTGAACTGCGCATCACACTGATGTCACGCAAAATCCTGCATCGCGCAATCAGAGTTTACCGCACGACTAGCATATATACGTAGTACCGACATTAACCGTCGGGCAGCCCACCAGACACAACACCCGTCTGGTCGGAGGATCCTCCCTTTTCTATGGATGATGAGTGAACTTTACACCCTTTTTTTTTTTTTTTTTTTGATGGTGGGAAATCATCAAATCTGCAACCTATCAAATCTGTTGTCAGGACATTTGACAACAGATTTACTAGCCAATCGGTTGGTCGGAACAATGGCACCAGCCAAATCATCATCATACCCAACTCAGTCTTTTCCCAACTATGCCGGGGTCGGCTTCCAGTCTAATCGGATGCAGCTGAATACCAGTATTTTACATGGAGCGACTGCCTATATGACCTCCACAACCCAGTTACTGGGTAATACGATACCCCGTGATAAGACTGGTTGTCAGACTTTCGGGTTTCTCACGACCCGTAACGACTGTCAAAGATCCACGTATGACAGCCGGGACCAACGATTTGGTCCCATAGTAAAAGTTGTTCATAATGATGAGTACAATGACCTCAAGGATAACGATGCTTACATTAGACCCTGTATATATCGTAATCAGTAAAAATGTTTTATCAAAAGTGACTGAGGCTTGAATTTAAAAACATTGCCTTCCTTTTGGGTCTCACCGCAGTCGGATAAAAAACGATGACATTTCTATACTTCGCAAAGTCTACAAATTATTTTTTTAAATAAAAGAGACCGTTTATCGCCATCTTTATACGGAAACATTTGTAGGTATTGTTTGTTTCAAGATAAGCATAAACTGAAAACTTACATGCGTGCATTCAACGCTAAATAAAATGCATGTTTCAGAATATAAAAGTGAACATTGTATATAAAAAATCAGCCGCACGGGCAATGATATTATATAAATAAAGAGTTAGATATGGCACTAGCGCGCGCAATCTATTGCAGACAAATTCAGACAATTGTTGTAATTTGATTTAGTCGGCTAATAGCAGCGAGCGAAACAAAGCGTGTCCGTGGTGTGACAATATATCTAAATTTCCAAGCTATCTCTTTCTGTATCATACGTTCCGTATTATCTATCGCAGTCGTAGTTGAAAAATACTATACATCTTTATTAAGTAAGTACATTTGTAATAACAACGCAACAATATCCAAACGCCGCCACTCAGTATGAACGTAGCGTATCTTTCCTTTATAATATCATTGCGCAGGGGTCGATCGAAGGTTAAGCTGCGCTTGCCGCGGTCGGTTCTTGGATAGGTGACCATCCATTACATATTGACCCGTCGCACGCTATGTAGCAGACACAATAGATTTTTTATTGGTATCTGAACACCTGGGTGTGCAATCGACGTTTAAAGAGTTAAGACTCCTTCGTGCCACGGTCCCGGCTAACTATCGTAGATCTTTGACAGTCCTTACGGATAGTCAGAAGCCCAAAATTGTGACAACCAGTCTTACCAAAGGGGTAACACCGAACACGATATGTTCGCCGCTACCCCGTACTGGGTTGTGGAGGTCAGATAGGCAGTCGCTCCATGTAAAATACTGGTAATTAATCAGCTGCATCTGATAAGACTGGTCGACCCCAACATAGTTGGGAAAAGGCTAGGCAGATTGAGTTTTGTGTAAGTGGGGAATATTGTAGGTATATGCAAATATATGAGAGTATTAACAAAGTGACATTTTTTCAGCGATAACGATGATAAAAGTCAAAAATAAGAGAGAGAAAGGTTGTCGGGAAGGGTGTGAGTATTGGATTTGACATAAGCTACCGAAAACCTACGTCGACCCTGTTGAAAGTCGTGAAAGTGATACCCAATCAATCAAGCAAAAAGTAACTGCTGTGATTAGCTGACTGAAATGACCACAGCCATTAGCTGGGTCCATACCGGTCGATCCAGTGCGCTCCAATCGGGCGCGGCAGGAAAAGATCCAAATGCGTGGTCGGAGACTCGGGATGGACGCTCTGAGGAGCAGCCGACCCGAGTGCTGTCGGGTTTTTAGCAATGCTCAAAGGCGCCTCAGGTGTTTGGCGCGTTCTGTGTGGATCAACAATCCATACTGGAGCGCTCGGCAGGATCGCAGGTTTCCTAAAACGGATCGTGTGAAAGAATCTGCGATCCAAATTTGGATTGTCCGGTGTGGCCCAGCTAAATATCAGTTGACGTTTGTTAGCTAATTGTGATGATTTGATTACCCTTTCATAAACCAGGTGATACTTGAAACATGTATGATCATTTGTCAAGCTCGGGCCAAACTGAACCGAATCCCGCGCATGATAGAGGACGAAATGCGCTCACGCCGATTGTGTCAAATAACTTGTGTGGAGGTGTTCAAACTGGCCCTATAGTCACGTGGCTTCCTAAAGAATTGTGGCGGCATCTACAATGCCACATGCGAACTACACCTCGAAGACCTGACGTCACACAAATCCTGCACCGCGCAAGCAAAATTTACTATGCGAGCCAACTAAGAATAGGATCGCGCTTGCTGCCAACTTCACACGATAACTGTCAAATGAGTACTGCCGATAGCTGTCAAATACACGATAGCTGTCAAATTAGTACGCTTTAGTAATGAAGTTCGCGGGTATTGAGAAGCAAAATGGCGTCTTGACATTACTATTCTTATTTGGCTCGTATAGTAGTTTACATCCCGATATCAACCGTCGGGCAGCCCACCAGATACAACACCCGGTCGGATGATCATTCCTTTTTTATGGAGGACTATTGAACTTTACACCTGTTCCTCATGACCCCGATATGATAATTTTAAAATAATCGACGTGTGCAGTCGCGTCGGCATCCTGCATGGGATTGTGAAAGGATGTGTGTGTGTGTAAGTTGAAACTTCATGTCTGTATGTAATTAGTGTGTGTGTGTGTGGAACTAACGAATGTTGGAACTGTAGTGCTGTAATGCTATTCTGTGAAAGTTCACTGTAATAACTTATGTGAAGTGAGCTTGAAGTGAGCAGTGAGCTGTCACTTTTTCAACTGATACTACGGGTTGACACTACTGACAGCTCACTTCACATAGGTTAACACGGTGAGATTTTAACAGAATAGACCGGCTATTCTCTGAAAATCTCACCTTGATAACTTTGGTGAAGTGAGCTGTCAATAGTTTCAATCCCCAGCATGTGAATGACGGCTCACTTCACTTGAGTTATCACGGTGATATTTTTATAGAATAGATAGGCTGGAATGAGGGTGTGTGTCTGTGTGTGAGTGTTTAGTTATAAATCAACCAAGAATAATCACAATAAACAATATCACAAAGGTCTTCCATTAGATAAGGGGTAGTTTGTAAAATACATGTGTAAATTAACTTTAATCAATTAACATAATATTTTACCTGTAAATTATTATCTGTAAATATAATTTAGGAAACATTATATTTTTTAAATACATATTTTGATACCCTTGTTACTTGTTAAATTAATAAAATGTAGATTTAGGTAAGATAATAATTATTGCGTAAGGTAATAATAATATACATCGTTAGGGTAATTTCCGTTACCAAAATAAATAACTGTATATACATCCGTTAGTCGTTTATCGGCCTATTAGCAAGTAAATAATAGGTCCTCTCAAGCCCGACCGAGTGATTCACCCGTGAGTGACCCGTCGCCAATACCTTCAGGGCCGGGCGACTCACCCGTGAGTCACCCGACTCATGCGGCTTAGACCTCCATTATTACTATTAAATTGAGGGCTGATAATATCCTGTGTTGGCAGTTTCACTCTATGTCAGTGACGATAGATATTAACGTCTTGATGTTCTCAAGCCCCCCAGAAGTGTCAAAAATTTCGATTTCGAAGCTTTCGAGTAGCTTACTATGCGAGCCAACCAAGAATAGGATCGCGCTTGCTGCCAACTTCACACGATAGCTGTCAAATTAGTACTGCCGATAGCTGTCAAATTAGTACATCTGATAGCTGCCAAATAGACGATAGCGGTCAAATTAGTACTGCCGATAGCTGTCATATACACGATAGCTGTCAAATTAGTACATCTGATAGCTGCCAAATAGACGATAGCGGTCAAATTAGTACTGCCGATAGCTGTCAAATACACGATAGCTGTCAAATTAGTACATCTGATAGCTGCCAAATAGACGATAGCGGTCAAATTAGTACTGCCGATAGCTGTCAAATTAGTACGCTTTGGTAATGAAGTTCGCGAGTATTGCGGAACAAAATGGCGTCTTGACAGTACTATTCTTATTTGGCTCGCATAGTACTGAAAAACGAATGGTTTCGTTGCTTAGGGATCTGCTTACGTCGACGTTAGTGAAAACGGCAACTAGAGTTTCTTTGACGTCCTACTTATTACTTAATTATAGAAAATTAGTTATACCTACAACTTACATAGAGTAAAAGCGCGCTTTATGTACATAACGTTTGAAAAGTCACGCACAATAATTACTTAATTTCTTAAGATAGGTAAATTAAAACTCTCCTTAACTTTAGAGTATTTCTAGCTTAGGTATTAATGTCACGTTGACACCACGTAGCCGATGCAATATGCTCCATTTGCACGATGCTTTCTTGCCTGTAGCTGTACTTACCTACAGCAAAATTGAAGCTACAAATGACGTATGCTACCCATCATTCACGGTCAAAGAGGTTCGGACATTTTGTTTGGGACTGGCATACCTACTTATCGTCCGCCACTGGCGGCCAGTGATGAAACGACAAGATATTTGAGTTCAAAAACGTGAAAAAATAAAGTTTTAAATGTTTGAACTCAAACTCACGGTGTTTCACGGTGAAAACATACCTACCCCTAAAATACCTAGGTGAAGTCAGCTGTCAATAATGTCAATCCCTAGCATGGGGTGAAATGACAGCTCACTTCACACTCTACATTTATTATGGCTGCGTGTCCACCGCACACCACCGAACGGGACGACGCACGGTGGCGGTGGACAACAGCATGTATAAAAACTAGTACTTAAATAAGAACGTGCAGTAGTATCCTGCAGTGTCCTGCACGTAGGTATATATTGTGTACGTGCAAATCAATGCAAGTTAAGAATTGTGCTAGATAATATTTTTGGGTATAAATGAAATATTATGTGTAAAAAACACTGTTTTCGAAATTCTAAATTCACTGTCGCGGTTGTACATTTCTTTATGTAAAATATCTATAGTAATTATGTACCTATTTTTATTACTTAAAAAATAAATATTAATAAGAGGTATTAATAATGTCTTCACTTTTATTATTGTTAATTATCTCTGAAGTGTATTGTATATTTCTTATGTGTAGTGTGATAATAAAGACTCGTTCATAAAGAGCATTTAATTGCCTGTTGCATGCAATAAGTTGAATAAGTTGAAGCAATAATAAAAGTTGTTCGTGTAATCTATACAGTATCCTTTGATTTTGGTTTCAATTATTGCATGCATCGGACAACAAAATTGCTTCGTGTGAATTGACTTTAGACTGTTGTACACACAGCAGCACGTCAAGTTTACAAACTGTCAAATTTTCCATTTTAATGTTTAAAATCATTTGGAGAAAGACAGTTTGGTATTAACCTGATGTGCCGTTGTCTTTACAACATTTGACTTTGACTTTAACAACATACAGGGTGTAAGGGACAGCCCTCCGCAAACTGATAGGGTGAATTCAGTATGTCATTTTTCAGTTTGTAATTTTTTCAGGAACTTTAAGGGACTCCAATAAACCTGATTTGTTTGTGTTTTTGTGCACAAATCGGAGCGTCTATTACTGGTTGGGAGGGGTAGGTAATAGGTATGCGGTGAGTTCGATGAACTCTGTAGCTAGACAGAAAGTGAACAGCTGATTTCACGCGTCGTTGGTTAAAGTATTTCAACATCCATTGCTGGTTTTTTTTGCAGTTTTTTTTACATAAGTGGAGTGCTGCGAACACACAATGCAATTTTACATTGAAATAATGAAAATGTAACTGAAAAAAAAATTTAAAAAATTAAAATTTTCCTGAGAAAATTTCCGGTGGAATATGATTCAGAATGAGGAGCTGAATGCACCCTGTGAGTTTGCGGAGGGCTGTCCCTTAACCCTGTATACAGGTTGGAAGGGACATCGACGCGCAAACGGTTACCTACCACGTATTCAGTAAATCATTCTGAGCGGGGGGCTCATAATATTATAGAAATTTTTCATCGGTTATTGAAAAAAAAAATCTGCAGTTTCCTACAATAGTGCAATACCTACACGGTCAAAATGTATGGAAGAGCGGATTTTTTTTGGCGTGGAGTGGCGTTGGAGTGGCGGTTACAACATTAATTGAAACCACGTATTCAGCACATGATTCTGGTCGCGACCGTGTTGAAATTTTTCGTTGGTTATTTTTAAAAAATCAGCCGTTTCCTACAAAAGTTCAATACCTACGCGGTCAAAATGTATGGAACAGGTGGTCTTTTTTTTTTTAAATAACCGACGAAAAATTCGTACCTAACCTAATCGTATATTTGTATATTTGTTGATTAGATGTTAAAATAAACTTGTTTTTTTATTTGTAGTTAGTGGTATCACAACCATATCAAATTAAATACCTAGGTAGGCATCCTTTATTTGTATACAGGCTGTAGAAACACCCGTCCCGAAGCCTTCATCTATAAGTAGGTAGGGGAAGTACCTACGTCCAAAATGACCTAAACGGACAAAAATACACAACGGGCTTTTTTCGAATTGGTAGGTACAATGCTGCAGTTATCATTACATCATGTGACGTTTTGGCCATGTTGGCATGTACTACCTCTGTCAAGTTGTTAATGCCATTGGCAAAGAGTATAATAATAATATGGGAGGCCATGGGCTTCAGTCATGCTGGTCAAGCCGGTGTTAAAGTTACATGCTCATTTCTTGTGCGCGTAAAAGTTTTTGTTTTGATGGATTTCGTCCTATTTTGCTGACTTTTACGTGGTTTTTTATTACATTACTTTTGAATAATTATTTTAAAACTTAGTATCAGTGGCGCCATCTAGTGGTGAGTAGCCATCATTGGCAAACTGTAGTGCTAGTTTGAATAATCTTCATCTCACGACTGTATTACCATGGAACCTCAATTATTATTTTTGAGTAATTTAATTTAAAATCTCGAGCTTTTGTGTAAGTAACGCCTATCTAGCGGTGGGAAGTTACTAGTGACAGTATTTCTTGCCGTAATCTCTTCATCTGTCTCACATTCGCGATACTCATAATGCAAAATGCTAAATTTTGTTGGCCTCGGTCATAGATAATACTTTGTTCAATGTTTACCTAATCTTTACGGGTTCTGAGATGGCGACACGCCGCCGGTTTACGCTGAAAACCAGCGCCTTGACTCGTGCCTTCGTGCACGGGTCACGGCATTATGCTGAGCGTTAGCCGTTTCGCGCGTTAGTGACGCATAATTAAGTATTTGTTGTTTTTCTTTTTAAGTTTAAAATTTAGCTACCTAATTGTTTTTTATTTTTTATTATGTAAAAATTATTTAAAAACTTATTATTATGTAAAAACGAATGTATGTGCGTCATTTTTCGCGGGAATAAATAGTTTTTCTTTCTTTCTTCTTTCAAAAAAATAAATAAAAGAGGTGTGCAATGTGTAAATAATATCGTCGCTAATTTAACTAACTGACGTATCTGACATTTTGAAATAAGCCGATAGTCGACCTAAACAGAGTAATATTAAGGTCGGCTATCGGCTTAGCCCAAAATGTCAGATACGTCAGTTAATTAAATTAGCGACGATATGTACCTAATAAGATTTTATTCATAAGATTCTCAAGTATTTACCTACCTATATTATAGTTGCACTATGATACGTGTTGCTGCTATCCGTGCAAAATAAATATGCTCTTAATTAGTAAATATTAAATTAACTCGATTTAAAACTGTTGTGATGACAATAAGCAACTTTTTATAATAAATTAAATAAGTGTAGTTAAATATGATACAACAATTAGAATTAGAATCTGTAGGACGTAAGTACTAATATTCGCTATAAAATGTTTATTTCTGTAACATAATTAATTTTTATGTCAGTAGGTGATGCTCTGTGGTAGTAGGTAATCAATCGATGTATCGTAACGTTTTATAGTCTCAAAATGGATGTAAATATAATAGCTACGTGTTCTAGCAATGTGCAATGTTATAAGTAAATAATTAAATTAGATAATAATCATTGTTAGTCTATTCTGTTTATAAAATCCTGTGATACTTCTGTTCAAGTTATTTTTTCTAGTGGCAATGTTATCTAGTCTATGGTATTGTAAGTTTTAAAATGGCGGAAGAATTATGAAACTGGCGGGAAGAATAACAAAAAATGGCTGATGCATGAACATCTAATTGGATAGGGTTTTACTGGTTAATGGTTTGCTTACTTTATGAGAATTATGGTCTAATTTTTCAATCGTCAGATTAAAACTTTTTTTAAGTAATAAATATGGCAGTTTAACAGCTTTTGTAAAGAAAAAATGTCAAACTGTCATTTATATTCTTCAGATAAAAGATAAATGACTATTGAAAAATCAGCAATACGGATACGTGATCTATTATATTTCTGTAGATTATTATAACCGTTGATAGCGTGTCTCTAACTAATGTAAAACTTTTCAAAATGCTTGCCAATTAAGTAATGAGTCTAAATGTTTGTTCTCAAAAAAAAATAAAAAAAATGCTACAATCAAAGTGTAACGCTGTTTAGATGAGTTGTAAAATAAATGTGTAATGTTACCGTGCTGTTTTATTGCTTAACCACTATGAACACACGTTTATGAGATCGGCTAATAATATCCTTGGACATTTCACACAACGCCATCTAGTACCAAGCTAAGCAACCTAATGAATGTGTTATATTAATGAGATGGCTGCTAAACTACTTATATATATACATTTTTTTTTTTTTTGTAAATAAGTACAGACGCCAGCAGGTCAAGCTACCCGAAACTGTAAAATTTTCCCAATCCACTTTGAACCTAATACTTTAACAATAAAGATGAAAATCTATTAAAGAATTTTGACAGATTGTAGTAGCTTGATGTGCTGGCGTCTGTACATACATATTATACATAGAAAAACACCCAGACTCGGAACAAATACTTGTAGGTCATACAAATATTTGTTCCGTGCGGGAATCGAATGGAATCGAAAATCAATCCGAAAAGAGTTAAGTGAGTGAGTTGAGTTGAGTTAAGTTATGAGTGTATTTGCCGAATACACTCAAAACTTATTTTACTTGCGCGAGCGAACATGTGACTATCCCCCTGTCCCATACCTACCCTTAACCTCAGGCGTCGTCATAATAGAAAGCGATGGTCGCGCGAATACGCGATCGCGATCACTTATTGTTTGGAAAACCGGAAGCCGCCCTCTGTCGGCGCGACCACGCGTTCCGGTTCACCGAACAAAAAGTGATCGCGATATAGCGTATTCGCGCGACAATCGCTCTAAATTAGGACGACATCCGAGATGTAATATGCGTAGCGACATCTACACGGCTGCGTAAGAACTAGCAGCGAGCTACAAGCGTTAACAATGGCGCTACTGTAGGATTTACGTCACTCAACCGGATATCCTGTACTCGCAAGAAGTTTCTCGAGAAAATAGAGATGACGCAGTTTGCAAAACTGTGCCTGTAGTTCCAGGTTTTTCGCAGTCTCTCACCTATTCAAATAAATCCAAACTCCAGGCTACTGTCGATTTCATTATGAGAGTAGAAAGATCAAATTAATATCTTAACAAACCTGCATTTATTCACAACCATTCAATACGTTTCCGTGCCAAATACAATATCAATCAATGTTATTGTTCGCTGTATCGCTGTTCATAAATCCTAAAACCGAACATTTTGACAGTTTATTTAAACCAAATAGACGACAGCATGACGAGACCCAGTATACTATACGAAGTATCTCAAAGTAGTCTGTGACGAGACCCAAACGGGATCGCTATTCTTCAGACCACAGACTAAGTAGTATTCTTCAGACAGCTCTTTCACGCCTTTAACCCCCGAAGGATTAGGACATATAGGACTTACACCCGCATTTCGCCAGTTATGTTTGTCAAATGTAATACGAGGCGGGCCAATTCCCACCAAGCGGGCACAAAACCAGACTCCAGGCTGAAATTCCTGATGGCAATACTCAGTAACACCACAGATTAATACAGATGGGACACTCCGCAGTTTAGGTATGAAGCTCTACAAGTACGCGGCGGGCTCATCTCACTGGGTCTGGGCTGCCGCGCACCGGCCGGCTTGCACGTTTAGTTCGATACTCACTCACGCGCCGCGTCGTAATAGAACTTAGAAGACAACCCTATCGAGTCAGAAGGTATAAGAGTTACGCGATAGAAAGAGAGGCAACATGTAGGTGAACATAATTGTAGGTAATAAGCGTTGTGCGACCTGAATTGCACTTTATTGTGTCGTATCAAGAGTCGCTATTTATTTAAATTATTTTGCCGAGTGTCCCATCTGTATTAATATGTGGTAACACTGCCTGACCTGGGAATCGAACCCAAGACCATATCCTTATCAGTAACGCTTTCGACCACTAGACCAACGAGGCAGTCAATATTATAGTTGCTTAATACTTTTACATAAACGGCAAAATATAACTTTTCCAGACAAAAATCTATTATAACACATTACCATCCTTTGCGTCAAGCAGTTGGGTAGAAATAAATTAAAGCGGCATTATAAACTTTTAACTTTAGAACATCGTCAGAAGTGATGTCGTCTCTCTTTCTGACTATCACCGAGGACTAGATTTTTCTTTTTATATTAGCCGCTCAAAACTTCCTGAGACTCTCTTGTCCTATCAAAGGAGGCAACAGCACCTTAATTGCGTAACACACTATCAATCGGAATCGGTTTCGTTTTGACAGTTCAACAACATTAATTGCGTTATTTATGTTGTCGAGCTGACAAATTTTTCGAACTCATGAAGCAATGGATTAGTACTTTGCTTCAAAATGATTCAAATTCCGATTGATAGAAGAAATAACACGAAATAAAATAATAAAAGAACAAGTTCGGGCAAAATATGCGTCACATTCACGCAAAACGGCCATCGCCCAACATAATGCCGCGACCCCATGTGAGACAGTGCCCCATTTTTTTTTGTGGATGATAAATCATCAAATGGCTTCTCCCGCTCTGGGACTGAAAGGGACAGACTTTTACTGACTAAAACCCACCCGTGTTCCTTCAGTTGCCTGTGCCAGGGCCACGGTATCTCTTTCGAACAACTCGCGACACCGGCGGCCGGCGAGACAGCGCCCCAGCGTAGCAGCGCTGGTTTGCAGCGACAGCCGAAGCAGCAACGCAAAACGAAGAAAAATCGATAAAAGTACCTACACTTGTTGGCGCCTAATTAATTATTGACATCATTTTAGTGATAAAAGTTCAAAATTGAAGGGGATTTATTGCGAATCATTATAAAATAACCGTAAATATTGTAACCGTAATTTGCCGAAACGACACTGACATCGGAAAACAATATAGACTTGTCTATTGTTTGTTTGATAAAAAAAACGAAAACCTGAGTTTGACGGCTACTTTTTCTTATTTATTTTACGAAAACCAATGTTAGTAATGGGTTAATTAAAAATTAAAACATGGAAAACTTGTACTGCCGCTTTTGCGCTGTGGCTAAGAGCTCTGAAAAGCTTCTAAACTTACAGAACGATGCCGAAAAACACGACGAAATAATCTTAAAGCTTGCATTTGTTAACGCTGTGTATGTCAACGTAACTGGCGATGATAGGTTGCCGAAAACTGTTTGTTTTATATGCTACAATAATCTAAACAAAGCTTACGAGTTCCTGGACAGTGTGAAGCGAGCACAAGACTCTTTATCCAACATATTTACTGCAGCCGACGAAAGTAAATGCGACCTTTCAGATGATGATAGAATACCAGCTTTTGACGATTTCCTTAGCAATGACGACTCGACCACCGTCAAATTGGAGGATAATACCCGCAATAAGTACTCGGAAACAACAGAAATGGACATAAGATTGGAAGTAAAACGTGAACTTAAGGAGGAACCTGACTTAGACGACCAAACTTACGATGATTCGCTAAACGTCCAAGATATTCTAGATGCGGCGATATGTAATGCGTCCTTTAACTCCAACGTCACGATATATGCCAAAGAGTTATCAGATTTGAGTAAAAAGGTCGTTAAATCCTGGAAGGATTATCCTTGGGTGTGCGGTTATTGTAATATTGAATTTTTGAACATTGATATGTTGCGATCTCACTGTAAGGTGGTTCATGGTAAATGTTCTGCATTCATGTGCATTGATTGTAAAGCGGGGAGGAACGAAGACTTCACTAGCTTTATTAAACACGTCCGGAAACACAGGAAAATTTTGAGGTATGTGTTTTATAAAATTCAATAATCATCTTTCATTTTTATCAATTTGTTTGGTTTTGTTATAGCATGTCTTTCATAACAACTTGATTGTTTATTTATATAAATAGGTGTGTATAAAGGCTTACCAACTAAATACATAATAATATACAGCATTAACCCAGTAGGTGATAGTAAGAAAATGCTGTATTTACCTATAATTTGTTTGTTACTTTATTTATTTTAACATAAAACGGCCAAAGCCACAACACACATTTAAGAAACATATTATTTAAGTTAAAAAAAAGTAAACAACTACTCAACAGTCATACACTCTTCTCACAATACTTCACACATACTGACAAGATCTTCTTCCATTCATCTGCGAAAACATCACAGTCAGGCTTAGCGTCAAAGTTACATTTAAAAAAAAAAAAAAAAGTGTTTATTATCTTAAATCTATACAATTAAGTTGCCGGGGTTTCCCAGAAAGTAATCTGAAGATACTTGTGATGGGATAAACCTCGCTCTTCCTTGATTGATTAACAATTGATTTGTTGTGTTAGTGAGGTATAAATTACACATTTTTTATAAAATAAAAAGAAAAAATGAAAAAAAAAAAAAAAATGAAAATCGTGATTATGGCAGTATGTGAAAACTAGAGTGTGTTTTGTATAAATGTGCGTTTGTGAATGTATATTTTGTGTGTATATGTGTGTGTGTATGAATGGCTGTGAGTGTATGTGTGTGTGTGTCTGCATGCATGACATTCAACCCGTAGTCGCCAAAATGTCTTCCACGGCATCAAAATTTAGCGTGAAGAGCCACTCCGTCAATGTCCTCTTACACTCATACAGCTGCATAGGGTAAATATTAAGTATGCGATTTACTTTATTATAAACTCATGGGGCTTGCGTTACATTTTGGCGACTTGCAAATAGTGCATTTAGTTCTTTATTTTCTGTTGCTTCCTGTAATTTATAGAGTGTGTCTGAACATTGAAAAAATTTAAGAAACTTTTAGTTAATAGTCTGCAATTGTGTAGTAATTAGTTAGTTGTCTATTTTGTTATTATTATATTTCATTTTTATTTTTACCTTTTCTGTACCTTTAGTCATAAGATAAGATAATTTGCCTTTTATTACTTCCTCTTATTTTTGTCTGCTTATTAGCGCTATTGTAATTTTAAATATTGTGTCTACACTGTAGTAGCTTAGTAATATGTGGAAACGTCGTGGATTGTACATTAGCTTCTAATATGTTGTAATATTTACTGTAACTTATACTGTACAATTGTTTGTTTTCCATAAATAAATAAATAAATTGGTAAATCGAAATAAATAAACACACACTATTGTCCAAATATAATAGATTTTGCATACTACTGTATCAAAATTACAGGAAAATGAAAAAAAAAACTCATATAATAGAAAAAATAAAAACAACTTTTGTTACAAAAGGTTTGATTCTAAAAAAGTTTCAGTAGTATCTGAATTAATTAAGTAGAGGTAAATAAAAACAAAAGCAAACTTTTTGAAATAAAATAAAATAACTATTTATTTATTTAAAATTATTATGCTTAATTTAAACTTTACTGAAAAAATATCCCTTGATTTACTTTTGGTAAAACATTGTATAATAATGCACTAAGAGTACTGCTGTGGCTGTCATGGCATTTTAGTGCATCAGGGATGACTGCAGATAATAATATTGTAGGCCGCCATTATTAGAAAAAGATGTGCATCCCTGCTGACACGTGTTTGCAGTAGCACCAACAGTAGTAGTCCAGTAGTGTGATCACAGTTTGGCGGGATTCCCCCATGTTGCGAAGGTGGTAGCAACTCCATGCTGAATTTTAATTGTTTACTAATCTGTGTCTGTAGTTCTGTACCTACTATCACTATTAAAAAAATTATGAGTGAGATTCAATAGGTACAAAGTATTAAAAATTAAGCAAATAACAGATACATTATTATTTTTTAAATTACAATAGAGGTAGAAATCACAGTTTTATTTGAATAGCAATTTGGGAACAGTATTCAATTTTGTAGTGAGGTAGGCTGCATATCTAAAGTAACAAAACCAGTATTTTGTAGTGCAGTAGGCTGCATGTCTATGTACCTACAGTAACAAAACTAGTATTTTGTAGAGCAGTAGGCTGCATGTCTATGGTAACAAAACCAGTATTTTGTAGTGCAGTGGGCTGCTCGTTGTATGTTACTATAGACAAAACCAGTATTTTGTAGTGCAGTGGGCTGCTCGTTGTTTGTTACTATAGACAAAACTAGTATTTTGTAGTGCAGTAGACTGCACATCTATAGTAACAAAACCAGTATTTTGTAGTGCAGTAGGCTGCATATCTAAAGTAATAAAACCAGTATTTTGTAGTGCAGTAGGCTGCATGTCTATGTACAGTAACAAAACTAGTATTTTGTAGAGCAGTAGGCTGCATGTCTATGGTAACAAAACCAGTATTTTGTAGTGCAGTGGGCTGCACGTTGTTTGTTACTATAGACAAAACTAGTATTTTGTAGTGCAGTAGACTGCACATCTATAGAAACAAAACCAGTATTTTGTAGTGCAGTAGGCTGCATGTCTATAGTAACAAAACCAGTATTTTGTAGTGCAGTAGGCTGCATGTCTATAGTAACAAAACCAGTATTTTGTAGAGCAGTAGGCTGAATGTCTATAGTAACAAAACCAGTAAGTATCTAAACCGGCCTCGTATTCTGTTGAAACTCCGTTCTACATTAGGCCAGCTCAAGCTCCGTGTTACCACAGACGTGGGGTCGACTGTACACTTGTACAGATCAGCTTTGTACAGTCGACCGCATAATTTCAGTCAAACTGATAGATACCTAGTTTGAACTAAGACACTAAACGTTATACAACAATAAATCTTTATTGTTTTGATGATACTTAAGATAACTTTTTCTCATTTCCAGAAACCATTGCTACTACTGCAACTTAGTTCTAGACAAAACGGAAAGCTTGAGCTCCCACATAAAAGAACATTTCATGAAGTCACAAATACCCTGTCCACTCTGCGGTGAAATACTTAAAAACGAGGACTCTCTCAAGGTGCACCTACAAGACTACAACATTACTAAGCAAAAACGAAGGCCGAGACGTAAACCTGGGACACCGATCACTATTGAAGACCTAACCTGTGGATTGTGTAAAAAAGTGTACAAAAACCCCAACAGTCTTCGCGACCATATGAAACTTCACACTATAGACCGTAAACGAAACTACACTTGTGACCGCTGCGGGAAAATGTTCTACAATAAAGGTACGCTCACATCACACATCCTCTCACACGATAAGAACCGTCCACACGTCTGTAGGATATGTAATAAGTCTTTTTTGTACCCAAACATGTTGCGACGACATGTAGAAATGCATTCTGGAGTGAAACCTTTTTCTTGCGAGCAATGTGGCAGATGTTTTAGATTGCAGTACCAATTGAATGCTCACAAAATCATTCACACTGATTCTATGCCTTACGTTTGCTCTTATTGCAACAAAGCCTTTAGATTTAAGCAGATTTTAAAGAACCATGAAAGGCAACATACGGGTGCTAAGCCGTATTCTTGCCAGCACTGTGGTATGGAGTTCACTAATTGGTCGAATTATAACAAGCATATGAAGAGGAGGCATAATACTGATACGTCAAAGAAAAAGATTACTCCTGAAGGTGTGTTTCCAATAAATCCAGAGACAGGTCAGATCATGCAGGTACAGGATCCCGTTGGCACTGAAGAATGGAAGACCAAGATTATGATTCCGGGGAAGAGAGGAAAAAAGAAAGTTATTAAGCAAGAGGATAGTTAGCTAAAGTTGTGTGAAGGCATGTCAATCTGCCTAGCCTTTTCCCAACTATGTTTGGGGTCGGCTTCCAGTCTAAACGGATGCAGCTGAATACAACAAGAAACTTACAATCAATCTGCCTAGCCTTTTCCCAACTATGTTGGGGTTGGCTTCCAGTCTAACCGGATGCAGCTGAATACATGGAGCGACTGCCTATCTGACCTCCACAACCCAGTTACTGGGTAATACAATACCCCTTGGTAAGACTGGTTGTCAGACTTTCGGGTTTCCGACGACCCGTAACGACTGTCAAAGATCCACGAATGACAGCCGGGACCAACGGCTTAACGTGTTTTCCGAGGCACGGAGGAGACCCGGTAGTAAAGATGGTCACCCATCCACGGACAATCCCCGTCAAGCGTAGCTTAACCTGACTGATCGATCCGTGCGGCTGTTATTACTTAGCCACGAGCTCCTCAAGGCATGTACTGTGTATTAAAGATGGGTGCAGGATGAGGTTTACCATCTCTTGAAAATGGACAATTCCATGTTCTGTCGAGCCTTTTTCCAACTATGTTGGGGTTGGCTTCCAGTCTAACCGGATGCAGCTATTCACCCGTTTTTACATGGAGCAACTGTCTATCTGACCAGTGGTTTAGGCAGTTTGCTGAGTTAAATTGGCAAGGTTCATTTTGCATTAATTTTATGGAAAATAGATTTAAAATGATTTGTGAGAAGAGTTGGTGGCAAATTACGATGTCAATCAATCAACTCGGCCTATCTTAGTCCACTGTTGGACATAGGCCTCTCCCAGGCTGCGCCACAACACCCTGTCCTCCACCTTCCGCATCCAGTCTGTCCCAGCCACCTTCTTAAGGTCGTCGGTCCATCTATCTAAACTCAGTTGTTAAATGGTATAGTTCGATTCAAACTTAATGGCGGCTCCAAAGTTAGGATGGCGGCTCCGAAGTTAGCTGCAAGTGCAGGTATAGTACGATTCAAACTTAAGGCGAAAGCTCCAAGGTAGCCCGCGAAATTCAAAATTTCTTACGTTTTTTGCAATTTGTAGGTCAGTGTGAGCTTGTATGTTGATTAAAATATGATTCGCGGCCGTAGCTATTATGGCTTTACAGAATTATAGGTAATCATTAGAATCAGCAATACAACTCCATAAGTTAGCATTTATCTCAAACCTCATGATTTCATGAAATCGCTAGATTTGAGGTAAATGCTAACTTATGGAGTTGTATTGCTGATTCTAATGATTATAATTCTGTAAAGCCATAATAGCTACGGCCGCGAATCATATTTTAATCAACATACAAGCTCACACTGACCTTCAAATTGCAAAATACTTAAGAAATTTTGAATTTCGCGGGCTACCCTGGCGCATCAACCTTAAAGAACTAAATCTTAATTCTTAAATGAAAAAAACCGGCCAAGAGCGATTCGGACTCGCTCACCGAGGGTTCCATACCATCATTTATATTTAATTTTTGTTGATGATTTCTGAAAAAGTGTGCTATTTAGAAACACCGTTTTATTTTTCCTGTAATCTTTACATAAACTTCTATCACATAGAATAATTTCAGATTTTTCTCTATACAAGCTTCGGAGATAAGGGGGGAACGGTATTTTTAACCGACTTCTAAAAAAGGAGGAGGTTCTCAATTCGGATGTTTGTATTTTTTTTTTTTTTTATGTTTGTTCGCGCATAACTCCGTCGCTTGCCAACCGATTTGAAAAATTATTTTTTTGTTGGAAAGGGTATACTTCCCAAATGGTCCCATTTTTGTCAAAATCCAGTTCTGATGATGGGATCCTGGAGAAATCGAAGGAACTCTTCAAATATTATAGGCACACCTATAGCGATTTGGGTATTTTTTATACTAGCTCGTGCATTTGCTCTCGGAAAGCACCACTTGGTGAAGTGGAACTGATGATGAAGACCACAGATGGCTACCGGAACTACTCAATGATAAATATTTCACGGGTTGCGATTCGATTACTTTAATATGATTGCTAAGCAATTTCCGCTCGTCACACAATGCGTGTGGTGAGTGGTTGTTGAGGAGTTATCCTGGTTCTTACCAGCAGAACTCCTCAACAATTAACGTCCCAGCATCGGGAAAAGCAATATTTTGTAACATGTGATGAGCAATTGACATTAGACTATTGTAACTTATACAAATTATAAACAGACCCACTAAAAAGCGAGAAATAAAAACTTTTTAACAAAAAAAAAAAACCGACTTCCAAAAATCACTACAAAGTGAAAAATAACTTTGATTTCGGAAGTCGGTGGCAAAAAAAAAGAAAGTAAATAAAAAACGAGACACCGACTTCCGAAATCAAAGTTATTTTTCACTTTGTAGTGATTTTTGGAAGTCGGTTTTTTTTTTTGTTAAAAAGTTATTTTTTAACATTTTTCATCAAAAGTCGAAAACTATGCGGCTTAAAAAAAAGAAAAAAAAATGTTTGAGAATGTGCAAACAGCGCTCTTTCACATGCGCAACTTCGAATTTTTAAGACCACCTTTCAGTCCATTGCAAAAAAAAAAAACTTTCATATTTGCAAAATAGTTGGGCAAACGTCATCTAAAACTGGTCCAAATTTCAAGTTAGCATTAGTAGTTCTTGAGATATCCAGCTGTGACAGACAGATAGTGACTGAGTCGCACCATAAGGGTTTCTTTTTACCATTTTGGTACGGAACCCTAAGAAACTTAATTGAGCTTAACTAAATGGAGCCAAAACTATTGTCACCTTGACTGTAACTACCTGCACAGTTTGCACTCGCAGCTAACTTCCGAGCCGAAGGTTGAATCGAACTATAAGCCGACGTTCGCACCGGCGTAAAAAAATCGCGGCGATTTTTTTTCGCGCACTGCATTTTTAACGCTCTGCTTAGCGCCGGAACTTGAAAGTCCAACAGTGTGTTTTTCGTCGCGCCGGGATGCACTCTGTTTTTGTTAGGTTGGACTCTCGAAGCTCGGCTCAACACCGAGAGTTGAAAATCCAGTGCGCGATAAAATCCCGCCGCGATTTTTTTACGTCCGTGCGAACGTCGGCTAATAGTTGCGATGCGTCTCAAGACAGTTCAGACAATTTTTTGCACGGAAATAGGAACCTTATTTAGTACTCATTTAATTTCATTTTAGATTGCGGAGCAAATCACCAGGCTTGCTCACGGGGGGGTTAACTATTTCGGACTTCTATGACCAGCACCCTAATTGCATAATACACTTTCAATCACATTCCCAAGGATTTTGAAAGAAATTACTTTATGTCTGCAGTCCACGAGGTCTAAGTTGAGCATTTGTGTGAGTGCACATAAATAGTATAAGAGTGACGTCCGACATAGAGCGCGGCGCGTTCTTTGTTTGGTGTAAAACCGGTTTATACTGCTTTTTGGCAATCGGTTTTTGTTCTTTTAGTACGAGAGGCCATGACCAAAACCACGTCGCATAGTTGTAACAACAAAATCTTCAATCGTTTTACGTTAAAACGATAAAACAATTGAAGATTTTATCTTACGTAAAACGATAAGACAAAAATTTTGGGCTCTCGTACCTACCATTTTGGTGATCACTCACACAGCCACACAGTCAGCTCAGCTTAGGCCTCGCGGACTGTACTTGACAACGTAAATAAGGGGTCCATGAATTACGTGATGACATTTTTGTGATTTTTCGACCCCCTAAATATTATTGCACTCTGTTGGATTGTCAACGCTCGGCGCTAGTAAGAAGCGCCTACCTAGCGCGCAGTGGCGTCCTCTTCGTTTCTTTGGTTATTTCTTTTATTTTAACTGGCCACTATTTTCCGTTTTAACGATTAAAATAAAACTTAACAATATAAAGCTACTATTTGTAATAATAATAACGTATAGTCTTGTGGAGCACAACTATTCCGGCTTATATTCTGCATTTTCATTCTAAAATAATAACCAAACACGATGAGGGCGCTCGGTAGCCTCTTAAGGCTTGTCCGCCGTAAAAAGCGTGGTCACTGTCGGACTGCATAGAAAAGAAAGAGAAGCGCGATGACACAACGCTTGCAAAATATGAAGTAATTATTGATTTACAAAAAATCTATTGATCGGACCAAAAAAAGTAATGACATGAAATCATTCCTTATTATTTTGTAAAGAAAATCTGTATAATTTTATGAACAGTTTTAATGAAAATTGTAGGATGTATGGTAAAAAATAGACAGAAATAGACCTGGGTTTAGTTCTTTTTTTCCTTAGTTCTACAAACTAAAATAGATTTTAGGACACATGAAATCACGTCTTAGGTACTGTAGATTGCTGTGTATTTTTTCCTATCAAAAATATGCTATAGTTACTGTAAAAGATGGTCACAAAGTTACTTAGTTTCGCCGTATTTTAGGGAGGAGGAGCCTTAAGCCTAGCATTGAAAATCCAACAGTGCACTTTTATTTAAGGATTCATTTAAGTGTCACTTAGGATTGGTGAAAATGGGCATAAGACCCGCTGACTTGCAACTTCTACTGGTCGCTCTAAACTTCTGCCCTTGGCCCTTAGTAAAATATCAATACGGGCCAATCTTCTTCTTATCTAAATCTAAATCCCATAATATAAATTCTTAATAGTATTATCGAATAATGATTGATTTATGTAATAGTTTGTATGATCCTACAATAACCGTAATTTAAGTTGCGCACAGCTTTGGAAACATGAAAATGCAATATTATATTTTTATTATTAAAATAATGTAAAGCACACAATTTTAGTTTTAATAAAACTTAATAAAATAAGAGATTTTAATTTTATTTCTTATATCATATTTGGCTTACAATGCCTGTCGAGGTGAAGGCTCCGCTCTTCCCGTACTTTACAAACGTGCACACGGCTACACATCAAGCTATACATTTCCAGGCCCTATAAGTAAAAGTACTCTGTGTTTCCAGTTTACACTGACCACTGATGATGTAACCGTGCGTACTATAATATAATATACGAACCATAGACTTATAAAAAAGGAGGACTCCGCGCCACGCATATCGAAAGTGAAGCACGGACCGTTTGTACAAACACGACTCACGCACACATTTGCATCATAGTATGCCGACCGGCCGGAATTACGTGACACGAGCGACGGCGTCTTTGCAGGTACTCAAATCACGCACACATAGATCGGTACGGTGCTTCTTTCGATATGCGTGGCGCGGAGTCCTCCTTTTTTATACGTCTATGATATGAACATACAGTGCCGCCAGTGGCGTCTTCACTTATTGGCAACTTGAAACTTCAATCGCTGAGTTGCAGAAACGAATAAGGCGAAAGCGCCAGGGTAGCCCGCGAAATTTAAATTTAGTTATGTTTTTTGCAATTTGTAGGTCAGTGTGAGCTTGTATGTTGATTAAAATATGATTCGCGGCCGTAACTAATATGGCTTTACATAATTATAATCATTAGAATCAGCAATACAGCTCTATAAGTTAGCATTTACCTCAAACCTCATGATTTCATGAAATCGCTAGATTCGAGGTAAATGCTAACTTATGGAGTTGTATTGCTGATTCTAATGATTATAATTCTGTAAAGCCATATTAGCTACGGCCGCGAATCATATTTTAATCAACATAAAAGCTCACACTGACCTACAAATTGCAAAAAACGTAAGAAATTTTGAATTTCGCGGGCTACCTTGGCGCGGAGACTTTAAATATGATGCTTGGCATTTACCTACTCTTAGTGTCAAATTTCTTTAATAGATTTTCATCTTTATCGCTTAAGCATTAGGTTCATTCAAGGTTGATTGGGAAAATTTTACAGTTTCGTGTAGCTTGACCTGCTGGCGTCTGTACTTCGCTTTATAAACTGTAACACCATATTTTTACCTGTGTACCACAATAAACAATTTGAATTTAAAATATTCTGTTAGTATGGGTGACCACAACCCAACCATAATGAAAATCTCACCATTTCAGAATTCGGTTTTATCACTATTTTGTACAGCCCTACTTGATCTGGTACAGCCCAGTATACAGGGTGAAATTTTAATCGTTTTAATCCTCTTAAGGGGTCATTGTACTCATCATTATGAACAACTTTTACTATGGGACCAAACCTGAAATCGCGAAAAAAAATCAGCTGTTCAGTACATTTATCTACATCAAACTCGTCAAAATGTAGGGAGCAGCTGATTTTTTTTTTCGCGATTTCAGGTTTGGTCCCATAGTAAAAGTTGTTCATAATGATAAGTACAATGACCTCTTAAGAGGAAATAAGTAAGCAAAATATGTGGAACTAATTTTATATTTAAGACCTTTTATGTACCATATTTTATGCAAATAAAGATATTCTATTCTATTCTATTCTACCCTACATGCTACTGACACGATGTCGATGTCTTTTTATAGTGTATTATCTATGGTCGATGTCGATGTCATCCACCCCTACCTGTCAATGTCAAATACCCAACAAGTTCTACTTTCGTATTTCGTTCTATTTTTCTAGTTCTTCAAAAATATGTCGGTCTCCGCACAGTAAGAATCGCCTTGATATTCCAACATGAATAGCACCGAAAATGTTTACTGTCGCCTCTGTGCAGAGTTGATGCCGCAAAACAAACTCTTTGACCTGAAAACTGACAAGGAAAAATGCCGAGACATCATCACAAAGTTAGCTCGTTTCAATGTGCAAATGAATTTCAGCGATAATGTTTTGCCGAAAATGGTCTGTTTCACATGTATTATGTCGTTAAACCGTACATTTGACTTTGTTACTGCTGTGGAAAAAGCCCAATCAACCCTCAACGATTTAATTTTAATGCGCCAGATAAAACAAGAGAAAAATGGTTCTGAGGACGAAATCTTCATTTACGATTCTTCTGAGAGTTGTGAAAGTGATGAACCAATCATAAATATAAAAATTGAATCAGACCAGAAAGGAAAATCAACTTCCAAGTCATCAAAACTGAAAAATAAAAAGAATTCTGCATCAACTAAGAAAGTTATAGAAACTACTACTAGCTCGAAAGTGTCACACTTATCACAGTTAAAATTAACATGGAAGAGCTATAACTGGCTATGTACTTACTGTGAAACTCAGTTTCCAACAATTGATGAGCTACGGACCCACGCTATGGAATACCACAGCGCCTGTAATCCGTACCGCTGTACAGACTGTAAAATAAGGAAGTTACGTCTTGACAGTTTTATTCTGCATGTGAGGAAGCACAAGAGGTTCTTAAGATTCTCATGCTATAAATGCTCCATGGTATTTGGGTCAGTAATTGCAACAAATAAACACAAAGAAACACATAAAACAACAGATATTGTTTGTTTTGGATGCAATATGTGTTTTGAAAGCCAAGAGGAATTAGCTAATCACACTGCCACATATTTTAGAGGGACACGCGCAAGAAAACCTCGACCGCCAGTACAATTGCAAGGTGATAGTTTAAAATGCCCAATATGCGAAAAAGTTTGCAGAACTAAAACCAGTTTGAGCACACATTTATTGATACATACGGACCGTAAAAAAGACCATACTTGTGAGGTTTGTGGCAAATGTTTCTTTCAGAAAGGATCTTTAGCAGGGCACATGCTACAGCATTCTGATGTGAGGCCATTTCAATGTGAAATATGCAAATCTGCCTTCAAATCTGCGAGACGATTACGCCTCCACATTGCTATTCACGATGGAGGGAAACCGTTTTCTTGTGACCAATGTGGCAAACGCTTCCGAATTAAACGTCAACTTACTAATCATGCTATAATCCACACAGATTCACATCCTCATGTTTGCACATACTGTGACAAAAGTTTCCGTTTCAAAACAATTCTGAATCAACACATACGCCAACACACTGGAGTTAAACCCTACTCTTGTGCTCTCTGTCAACGGGACTTCACGAACTGGTCGAATTATAACAAGCATATGAAACGGAGACATGCTACAGATATGGCAAAGAAGAAACGCACTCCTGGCGGTACATACCCTATTGACCCAGTTACTGGTGAGGTTATGGTACCTG
Source organism: Cosmia trapezina (assembly GCA_905163495.3). Taxonomy (NCBI): domain Eukaryota; kingdom Metazoa; phylum Arthropoda; class Insecta; order Lepidoptera; family Noctuidae; genus Cosmia; species Cosmia trapezina. The sequence continues at coordinate 2,842,303 of LR991048.1, forward strand.
CTGAGGAGCAAATAACTGAATGGAAGAACAGAATGATGATAAAAGAAAATATGTAGGCAGACCAACAAAGAACTCGCAGATACCTCGGCGGCCGCTGCTACAGCTACCGGCGGATAACCGCGGCGCAGCAGTAACCCTCTTGCTCTGTGCAGAACAAGGAGTAAAGGATACTTGTAAGTGCAAAAAGCTCATAAGAAATTAAAAGTGAACATGAGAAGCACGGGAAGTATTTTAGTGTTTGATGAACATAAATGTGTGAATGTTTGAAACATCAAAAACAACCATTAGGGCTTGTGCTGACTGGCGCGACTCGACTCTGGTGAATATTGTTCTACCGGTCTTGTCACGCTGTCTGCGGGAGCCTTTATGGTGAAACTGGTGTACATCTGTATCTGTATGTCGCATATTTGAATGCTTTTCCGGGTGTTGGCGCTTTCAAAGCACTACAACCGAAATTAATCTTCCAAATGCACTTCATGTTAGTAAAAAAATAATTCTTATTTTTTCGGTATGTTAATATTTTGTCTCTATCTTTTTGTATTAGTTGGTAAGAGATAGCAATAGCTAATTAGGTAGGTAGCCTAAGATAAGTTAATAATTAACTGGATAATATTGAAGAATATGTGTTTTAATATAACTAAATAAATAATAAGCAAAAATACTGCATTTTTTTTCGCCTGTAGGTTGCAGCCAGCTTAGACTAAATAAAAAGAAACCAGTACCTACTTAGCATAAATTCGATTCAATTTTTCAAATACTGTCACGTTTTTATGCCGCCAAAGTGATGTCAGATATTTTCGATCACACCGAGTTAGCAGTAGCACGAAAATTATGTACTTAGATACGCATAATTATTACTTTAAATAGGTAAGTACTGTGTTATCTATGCGCATAATAGGTATGCTTATTATGAGTTAACACCAAAGCGTATATTATAACAATAGGGAGGTTAGCACATTCTTCTGAATTTAACTGATTAGGCAGATATACAAGATGCAATGACAGAATTTTGAAGACCATGCAGCATCCTAAAGAAGGACGGCCAAATCGTACCTGACTACGAGGCGGTGGTGTACAGATATGCCATGTATATGAAAAATCTAGTATTTTTTAAGGTCTTAAAAAACATAAGAAATAGATATTTAAGTCGCCAGAAAAAAAAGCACAAACACATTTTTTTTTAATAGCATAATTTGCAAATTATTTAGAATAACATGTTCAGAACGCACCTTTGACGATTCATTTTGCTTGCGAAAGCGCCAGGGTAGCCCGCGAAATTCAAAATTTCTTGCGTTTTTTGCAATTTGTAGGTCAGTGTAAGCTTGTATGTTGATTAAAATATGATTCGCGGCCGTAGCTAATATGGCTTTACAGAATTATAATCATTAGAATCAGCAATACAACTCCATAAGTTAGCATTTACCTCAAATCTAGCGATTTCATGAAATCATGAGGTTTGAGATAAATGCTAACTTATAGAGTTGTATTGCTGATTCTAATGATTATAATTCTGTAAAGCCATACTAGCTACGGCCACGAATTATATGTTAATCAACATACAAGCTCACACTGACCTACAAATTGCAAAAAACGTAAAAAATTTTGAATTTCGCGGGCTACCCTGGCGCATCAAATGATTCGCGGCCGTAGCTAATATGGTTTTACAGAATTATAATCATTAGAATCAGCAATACAAGTCCATAAGTTAGCATTTACCTCAAACGTCATGATTTCATGAAATCGCTAGATTTGAGATAAATGCTAACTTATGGAGTTGTATTGCTGATTAAGAAATGATTAAGTACTCAAAGATTATAATTATTCACGTTTTTCTGAATAGTTATTAGATGTAATTCAGTTCTATATACTTGTGTATCAAACCAACTAGTGCAGTTTTTATTATGTATTGGATTCTTGTCATAAAAATAATTATGTGGGTTCATAGTAAGTATCAGCATTTTGTTCAATTGTGTACAACGGAACGTCATAATATGTCATCGACGCGCGCCATGGATTGACAGTGTCTATACTGTCAATTACAACGGGTGTCAATTTGACACTAATATACTGTAGTGTGTAGTCTTTGCACCCGGCGATCTCGCATTGTTGTGTTGTTGTTGTTAGTGTGAATATTGTGATACGTACTGTACTGGATTTCCTTCTGTTGTTTGACCTTGGCATTGTTTTACAGACTGATTGTTAACTAGGTGCCGCTTGTGACGATTATTCTGTGCTTTTCATTTCCGGACACTGATAACCTCAAAAGTATTTTTTGCATTATTGAAATATCTTGGCTATTTAGATATTATTTTCGACAGTGATGGTGTTTACTTCATAAAACAATCAAATCTCACTATAATTAGCTTCTGTACACTGAAAATAAAACTCAGGTCCAGCTTCTATAGAAATTTGGCCGATGTTCTTTTGGCATCGCTTTTCTCGCCAGATAGGTATAGTGTTCCTCCGATATCATATTTGTGCAGCTACTTGTATATGCCTTTCTTCCTGTTCATAGTAATGTAATGCTTGTGACTGTACCTACCCCGAATTCTTAGTGATTACCTACACCTACCCCGAATTCTCAGTGATTAATTACCTACACCTACCCCGAATTCTCAGTGATTACCTACCACCTACCCCGAATTCTCAGTGATTACCTACCAGCTACGCCGAATTCTCAGTGATTAGCTACCACCTACGCCGAATTCTCAGTGATTACCTACCACCTATCTCGAATTCTCAGTGATTACCTACCACCTAACCCGAATTCTCAGTGATTACCTACGTTACCTTCTCCATGCGACGGGCAGGGTTTAGGGTATAAAAACTTTATTAAAAACTCCCGAAACAAAAAAATGTTGCTTTTTTTTTTTTTTTTTTTTAAGTCGGTTTTGGTTTTTTGTCTTTGTTTTTTGTAACAGTTTTTATCAAGTCTGTTCGGAAAAAGAGCCGTCGTGGCCAAAATGTGCATTATAACGCACGCACAGGAACTAACTATAAATACGAGCTGGTTTTTTTTCAACCGATGAATCATAATCATAAACTAAAAAAAATCAAAATGGCACAGATGCGCTATTGTTGTTCGCTAAACAAAAAAGGCGCCGTCACATCATACGACGGCTAGTCTCTTTCCGAACAGACCCTACCCTGAATAAGCAGAATGTTCTCGCTACTGGGACACAGGTTTGCTCTCCGCGATAGGGAGTGGTCCGTAATCCACCATGCCGGCTGTCACATCACATGTTTACGAATTATTGGATCTAGGAGAAGCCATCAGTTTCCCCATAATGTTTTCCTTCAACGCTAAGTGCAGCGCAGTGCTGAAAAAATAAAGTGCAGTCCTGTCGGGGGTTTGAAACTACTAGGTACTCCTAAGTCACAGATTACTATATATTATGTTACTGTCCAAACCCGATTTCAGGCCAAACTGGTTTGTCCTAGGCCAAATCGGTTTGTAACTAAGCCGGGGCAACCCGACCCGTAGGGTTTAGGTTAGCTTAGAACTGGGACCAACCGCGCGAGCGCTATTTCCTAAGTTAGGCTGTTAACTGTCCCTGGCTGCGACATATACAGGGTGACTTTGAAAACATGCTCAGACCAAGAAAAAAAGATAGACGGCGCGCCGCGAACATCAAAAGTGAAGCCATAAAACCGTGCTCCTGCAAGTAAACATACACGCTCACGCACACACCTACACTAAAACCATGCTCATCGCTCTTAGTACGTCACGAGTTGTCGTCAAGTAAACTTAAATTAAAAAAATAGAATTATGCCTTCCTGTGTAGTGAAAAGTTGCAAAAACAACAGCAAATCACATAAAAAGTCTCACGGAATGACTTTTCACTTGTAAGTACTTGAAATAACATCAAATCAATTTAACAAATGACAACCCTGCGATGCACACATAGAAAAAAATAGTGGCTTCAGTTTTAATGTTCGCGGCGCGCTGTCTATCTTTTTTTCTTGGTCTGAGGAAAACATGCGACAAAATTTAAGGGGGTGTTCTACGCATCAATATGAACAACTTTTACTATGGGACCAAACCTGAAATCGCGAAAAAAAAGTCAGCTGTTCAGTACATTTATGTTCGCATAATTCGTCAAAATGTACTGAACAGCTGATTTTTTTTTCGCGATTTCAGGTTTAGTCCCATAGTAAAAGTTGTTCATATTGATGCGTAGAACACCCCCTTAAATTTTGTCGCATGTTTTCAAAGTCACTCTGTATATCACGCGTGGGATAAACTGGTTTGGCATAGGATAAACTAAAAAAAGGAAAATTGCCAACACTGAAATTGGCAACACTTTAAAAAATGTCAATGTCAATTGTCAAATAAATTGTTTATTGTATTGAAATCTTTATTTAATTTATGATGTATATAATGTCATTGATTGAAATTGAAAGTAGTGTTGTCGGCGTGTTTATTTTGTAAAAAATCATCAATTGTTACCGGCATTTGTTGTTTTCAGTATTTGCTCTTACCTAAACTCACTTGACTGATGTGGCCGTTCATAGAGTGTATACTTATCAACCACCTGTGATCTTAACGCTCCAAAATGAATAACACAAAAGATGCAATGTACTGTCGCCTTTGCGCCGAGTTAAAACAACAAAATAGCCTCACAAACCTGCAGACTGACGAAGAAACGTGCCAGAAAGTCGTCAATAAACTGTCAAGATTCAACATAATTATGGATTTTCATGAAAATATACTGCCAAAGACTGTCTGCTTACTATGTATAAAATCCTTAGAACGAGCATTTGTTTTCGTAACTGCAGTCGAACAGGCGCAGGCATTTCTTAGTGACTTTATTCTTATACAAGTAAATACAGCTGCAAGTGATTCTTGTGATGAAAACATGTTGTATGAGCCTCCAGATAATAAAGATGGTATTATTGTGTTTAAAGACGAACAAAGTCAAGATTTAATGGAAGTGAATGACGATGGTACAAATGTAACTAAAAAATGTGATAGTGAGGTCATGACTGAGGTGTCTATTGATTTTAACTATTCTGTGATTAATGGAAACAGTGAAGAACATATTGAGAATAAGCATGATATACAACCATGTAGTGAAATTATTGAAGAAAATACTGATAAGGATGAATATGTTGAAACACTTGATTTATACCATGCTGAAGATAATAAAAACATCTTAAAAGTTATATTTGAAAAAGAACTAGATTCTGAACCAATTATATTAGACAATACAGCTTGTTGTAATATGGATAAAAGTGTACAACAATCACAACCTCAAGAATGCAATTCTATACAAATTCCACCAAAATGTTTGGCTGCTAGAGTTTATTCTAAAACTAACATAAATAAAATACAGAAACAAAAGAATAGTAACATGTCAACCAAAAATAGAGACACAGATGTAGAACCTGTAAAAATGACATGGAGGGATTATGAATGGAAGTGTTGTCATTGTGAAACACTATTCCCGACTATTGAAGAGCTACAGAAACATTCAATGCAGTACCACAATTCCTGTAACCCTTACCAATGCACTGATTGTGTTATTAGATGCTCAAATCTCAATCGTTTCATGAAACATGTTAGAAATTTCCACAAAAATTACTTACGTTATTCATGCTATAAATGCTTCAAGAAATTCCCTAAACCGCATCAAGCCAGGCTGCATAAAAATAAACTTCACGAAGACTCCAACTATGTTTGCTTGGGATGCAATACTCCTTTTCACAGTAACAGAGAATTAAAGGAACATGTTAATAAATACTACAAACAATTGTCAAGAAAAACATTTGATTTGTCATGTAATATATGCAATAAGAGTAATGCGAGCGCTAGAGATTTGCATAAACATTTACTTGGTCACCAAAATACTAAGAAGTATGTTTGTGAAACTTGTGGCAAATGTTTTGTGACAAAAGACCAATTAAAAAAACACATGATTCTACATAGTGCTGTAAAGATTCTGTATCCCTGTGATATATGTAATGCTTCCTTTAGTCGTGTAACTCAATTACGAAGCCACATAGGCATTCACTCTGGAATTAAACCATTTACCTGTGACCACTGCGGAAAAAGTTACCGTACAAAAGGTTATATTGCTAACCATGTGAAAATTCACATGGACTCTCTTCTTTATCCTTGTACATTGTGCAATAAAAAATTTCGTTCAGCCGCCTATTTGAAAAGTCATATACTTCAGCATACTGGAGAGAAACGTTATTCTTGTGCTCTCTGTCAACGGGACTTCACAAACTGGTCGAATTATAACAAGCATATGAAACGGATACATGCTACAGATATGGCGAAGAAGAAACGCTCTTCTGGGAGGACGTACCCTATTGACCCAGTTACTGGAGAGGTAGTAGTACCGAGAAAATAAGTGAATGTAAGAAGAGAATGAAGGTAAAAGATGAGATGGTGATGTAGGCAGACCAAGGATACTTAGAGCAGAGAATGGAAATGTAAAAATGATAAGCACAGGAAGTAATTTGGCAATTGAGCCAATGTCGACTCTGCTGACAGTGTCACGTCTAGACAGCAGTGCTGAGAGACGGGCCGTCGACTTTGCAGTTTGTGGTAGATCTACACATCATCTGCTGTTAGTACAAGAATTGATGAATATAAATGTGTGCTTGAAAAGTCAGAAACAACCATAAAGCATGCGCTGTGGTACATGAGACTGACTGGTGTATGTCACATGTACTATACGTCTCCAGGTGTCACCCCTTTAGCACTACAACCGTAATTGAATTTTTGATGTGTAACATCTTTCCTCTCGCTTTCCTGCAATCTGTGGGAGTGATTTCGTGAAAGGGACGGAAGTGTGTAACTGGAAGTGAAAATATTTTTCTAAGTTTTAAGTGATGGATTGAAATGTTGGTTAAAATTTGTTATGGAACTAGAAAGTACTTTTACCAAGGTGAGATGATAGATCACACACACACACATACCATACACACACTCAACACACCTCATGCAACTACTTTATGTTTCGCTCGTTTTTATTATATTCTATTTGAATTTTTGATATTATTTTAATCTATGACATTAAGGTTGATGCGCCAAGGTAGCCCGCGAAATTCAACATTTCTTACGTTTTTTGCAATTTGTAGGTCAGTGTGAGCTTGTATGTTGATTAAAATATGATTCGCGGCCGTAGCTAATACGGCTTTATAGAATTATAATCATTAGAATCAGCAATACAACTCCATAAGTTAGCATTTATCTCAAATCTAGCGATTTAATGAAATCATAAGGTTTGAGGTAAATGCTAACTTATGGAGTTGTATTGCTGATTCTAATAATTATAATTCTGTAAAGCCATATTAGCTACGGCCGCGAATCATATTTTAATCAACATACAACCTGACACTTACCTGCAAATTGCAAAAAACGTAAGAAAATTTGAAATGAATTTCGCGGGCTTATGGTAGCCCGCGAAATTCAAATTTTCTCGCATCCTCCATAACATAATTAAGTCAATTTCGCGGACTACCCTGGCGCTTAATGATTCCTATTTTTTTTATTATTATGAAATTTCTATTTGTGATAAATGGCTTTTTGCATTAAAAAATTCTAGTGTTTACCGTTTACCTACATTTTTGACATTTGATTGTTGCTAGCATGAGTGGCATGAGATTTTGAATTTTGAATTTTAACAGCATTTTGAATTTTAACGTTTATATGACGAGAATTGGGTTTGATTTATTTTGAATCATGCTACTACTTATATTTTATTAAATTGTTGTGCCCGACAGGGGTCCATGTGAACTTTAACATTATTACTAAGACCTTGTAAACACATGTCAGCAATAATTATGAATTTGAAAAAAAATAAATAATAATAAGTAATAATCTTCCAATTAAGCACTTCATGTTAGTAAAAAATAATTCTTCATGTGGGGGACAATGACTTAATTATGTTATGGAGGATGCGAGAAAATTTGAATTTCGCGGGCTACCATAAGCCCGCGAAATTCATTTCAAATTTTCTTACGTTTTTTGCAATTTGCAGGTAAGTGTCAGGTTGTATGTTGATTAAAATATGATTCGCGGCCGTAACTAATATGGCTTTACAGAATTATAATTATTAGAATCAGCATACAACTCCTTAAGTTAGAATTGACCTCAAATCTAGCGATTTAATGAAATCATGAGACACTGACCAGCAAATTGCTCCTTTTTTTATAATATCTTTTGTATTAGTTGGTAAGAGATAACAATAGTTAATTACAGTCTAAGATATTGTTAATAATGAACAGAATAATTGCAGAATATTTGTGTATTATTATGTAAATGAATAAATGATAAGCAAAAAATACTTACTGCATTTATTTTCTTTCACATCTCTTGTAGCTTGTGGCCAGTAGCATAGAATCGATTCTATTTTTTCAAATAGCATTAGCATTGATTAGATTACTGTCAGGTTTTTATGTTGCCAAAGTGATTTTAGATATTGTCGATCACAACAACGAGGTAAAAAGATAAAACATTCTAAAAATGAACGCCCCTCCACAAAACATGTTATTTCAATATGTGAGAGGAAATAATTATTGCAACACTTGTGTGCGTGCGGTGACTTTGCTGTAAACATGGACTCGTCGCCGCACTTAGAGGGTTAGAGGCCAACTAATCGTGCGATCAAACCGTATCGTACAGTAAAACCGGCCATCATTGCCATTAGCGGATATCTTTGCCCGATCACGAAAAATAACTAAAATCTTGAATTGTAAATAAATTTATATAGCAGGCTGACAACATTATTTACCCTAAATATTAAATAATGTTGTCAGCTATGTAAAATTTACAGTTCAAGATTGTAGTTATTTTTTTCGTGTTCAGGCAAAGATATCCGCTAAGGGCAATGATGGCCGGTTTTACGGTATCGTTCTGAATAGGAGATACTAGCATTGTACGGCGGGCCGCGGGAAGCATTCGCTTTGTACCTACGGAACGACACGTTCGCTGTCGCGGGTTCGTGTCATTTATACACACAACTCTGGCTGTTCGGTTTATTATTCTAACGTAAATTAGAGCCTAACGTTATAATTTGAAGGGTCCACTGCAACAATGATGAATGTCCACTGTCGTTTTTTTTAAGATAACTGGGTTTTAAATTTATAATCGGTGTGAAAAAACTCGGACCGGAAGGTAATGAAATGTTGTTTACTAAAGTTAAAGTATATGTATTTATTTATTATTTCTTTGACAGCAAGATGGCGGTCAGTGCGAGGCGCCTGCGACTGGACATTCATCGTTATTGTCGTGAACACCTGTGACGTTAAGCGTTCTAGCCGTGTAGCCAAAATATTAAAAACGTTTTATCTCGGGACTGTCAGCGATATTGCTAAGTTTGTAAACGCGATTTCATAACTACATAGTCAAGTGACCGAATGGCATTACTGAATAAGAAAAAATGTTTTTTGGACATTCATCATTATTGCAGTGGACCCTTCATTTGGTAAAACAGTTGCATGCGACTGTACATCTTGACACCAAATAGACCAAGAGCAAGGTGTAATGTTTTCAAAGAATTAAGAAGTTTTTAACCTAGTCATATAAACATGAAAACATGTATTTATTTGAGAAATTATCTCTCTCTGACTCTGACATTTATAAGGACTTTAGACCGATAAACTCTTCGATCTAGCTCTTAACTTAAAAATTTAACTCTTGAGACTAATTAGTGTCCTAGCTTTTGAGTTTCAAATTGGGCCAAGCTGGGGAGACGCTCTTCAGATCGGTCTTATAGGTGGCCGATCTTGAGCGTCTCCCCAGCTTGGCCACCTATAAACCGTTGATAACTTTTGAACAAGTGACCGACAAATTCTGTTGGCGACTTTCGACAAAGTATTTTTTTATCAAAATTGAAACCCCCTGATGGTGGCCATGCCAGTGTCAGTCACCACCACGCGTTTCATATTTATACAGAGGTTGGAATATGTAGAGGTAGTTACCTAAACTTCGAGCAAAGAAGTCGAGGGAATAAAATCCTGGAATCATAAACTCGACGATTAAATCTCGGGATAATTACGAAATTGCGAATTATTTATTGCACTTTCACACATTCGTAACAAATTACCTAAATAGGTATTTAAGTAGGTACCTAACTATAATAAACCAGCTTTTGCTAGCGGCATCTCCCATGTGGATGTCGGAAATTATCCCGCGGGAACTCGAATTTCGAGTTAAAAAAAAAAAAAAAAAAAAAACGAACGAACGTATGAATGATTCTCCCAAACCCAAAGATGTGGCCGCTGCATGAGGGTAGCTTGGTGAATTATGACGAACATTACAAAGCAGCGTCACGGTTGTTCAGCGCTTCTAGTGGTGTAGTGGACCATTGCGCAACAAGCTACGGCCTACGGCCTCGCACTCGGTCACTGCCCTTCTCCACCTGCCAACACCGCGCCTTGCCAGCTGTCCTACGCAGCTCCATTTGAGTTCCATAATTCGATCTCCGATATTGAGAACCTTCTTAAGGCGCGATGTTAGCTCAACATTGCTTTCTTGGATTGTCGAGTATGACGTAGCGCAATGAAACTATACGACGCAAAAAATACAGTGGACACAGAAAGGTTTAAAGATAAACTTTAACCGAATAGAATAGTAAAACATTTGGAAGTTGCTCCGCAAAAATACACTGACGTCGAACATCTCTATATTTTCAGCGATAACGACAATCTTTTTTTAAAGAATTTAATAGAATTAGCATTTTTTTAAAACTTTAACTGGACAATTATTTAATTTATTGTGTACATTCTAAATAATCTAAAGAAAACTGGGAAAATAAATGCACAATCGCAGCTTGGTCACAACTCGGCAACACAAATATTATTTTCAATTTTCAACCTTATTTCAAGGCAGCTAATGGTGACAATAGATTATGCGGTTGTGTGACGTTTAAAATCGTAGTCAGTCAGCGCCTTAAGTCTTCGGATCTCGACCTATTAGTTCCTTCCAGATGTAATGAAAATCAATTTTCGTTGCATTCTTTGCGTTTTTTAATCTTGTTGTTTGCCCTTTGTCTTTTGTTTATAATTATAATTTTGTTTTTACATTCATTCATTTTGTCTAGATCTGCAAATTTAGCCTCTCCAGTGGCCAGGTTAGAGGAAGTAGGGTCATCAGATGCTTGCTGTTTTATAATAGGCCTCTTCTTTCCCATCTCAATACCGTGTCTCCGTCTCATATGTTTGTTACGGTTAGCTAAGTTTGTAAAGTCTCTCGGACAAATGTCACAAGAAAATGGTTTCTCTCCAGTATGCTGAAGCATATGATTTTGTAAATATATGTCAGTACGAAACTTTTTGTTACAAACTGAGCAACTAATTGGAAAATAGTCTGTGTGACATTTCATGTGATTACTGATCTGACTTTTTGTTCTAAAATGTTTACTGCAGACGTCACAGGTGAACGGTTTGATCCCAGAGTGTATGCTAGCGTGGTATCTTAGTGAGTATACAGTTTTAAAGGTATTCTTACAAATTTCACAATGATACAAAGTCTTTTCAACATGTGTATTCATGTGAGTTCTTAAACTTGGTTTACTATCAAAGCATTTGCCGCATCTGTCGCAAACATGGTCTCTTTTCTTTTCTTTGTGCCTATTTAAGTGGATCCTCAAAGCCGTAATGTTTGCATATACTTTATTGCATGTACTGCAAGATAAATTGTCACTGTTACTATATGTGTTCCGTTTCCATAGAATATTATAATACTTGTTGACATGTTCTTCTAATTCAGTGTTACTAGAAAAGGGAGTGTTACATCCCAAGCAAACATGTTTAGAATTCTCATGTATTTTCGCCTTATGATCTAAGGTTTCCATCGTTCTAGGGAATTTCTCAAAGCATTTGTAGCATGAATAATGTAAGTACTTCCTGTGTGATCTGACGTGCTTGATGAAAGCGTTGAGACGTTGCTTTTTAATTTTACAATCAGTGCATTGGTAAGCGTTGCAGGTGTTGTGGTACTGCATTGAATGTTTCTGTAGCTCTTCAATATTTGGGAACAGCGTGCCACAATGCGAACACTTCCATTCGTAATCCATCCATGTCATTTTTACATACTGCACAGGTACACTGCATAATCTATTAATTTGTTTATTTGTGAAATCTTCTGAATATACTCGAGTATCGAATAGTATAGGTGCGTTTGGAGTTGAAATAGGTTGATTATGTATACTACGAACATCAGAACCTTCAGTTTTGGTGCCAACAGTACTATAACTTTGTTTATTCATATAATCTGCAGAATAAACTGAATTGTCTAATGGTGCGATTGGTTCCGAATTGTGTTCTGTTATTAATATGCATTTTCCCAGATTTTCTTTCGAAGCAGAGGGTACTTTAGTGTCTGTGATATTCAAATCATTTTCTCTAACATTGACATATTGATTCTCTCTATAGTCATAACTAAAATTAAGAGATTCATTTTCTTCAATATTTTTAACATTATTTACATCAGTATAATCATCAGTTTCATCATTTAGATATTTTTTTTCTTCATCAATGACATAAGAATATTGAGTAGTGTTCTTATCCTCATTGTGAACTTTTTCACTGCCTAAATTGTTACTATCAGCATTGTATACATTAAAGTTGTCCTCATTATCACATTCTTCATCATCATTATCATTTACATCCATCGGGTCACGACTATTTTCAACTTTAACGTCAATATCTTCTTCACTAACATCTGATGGTGCATAAAAGGTCATTTCACCATAAGAATCACTTTTTGTTTGAACCAGATTAAAGTCACTAAGAAGTGCCTGCGCATGTTCAACTGCAGTTACGAAAGCAAATGCTTGTTCTAAGGATTTTACACATATTATGCAGACGGTCTTCGGCAGTATATTTTCCTGGAAATCCATCTTTATGTTGAATCTTGACAGTTTATTGACGACTTTCTGGCATGTTTGTTCGTCAGTCTGCAGGTTTATGAGTTCATTGTGTGGTTTTAACTCTGCGCAAAGGCGACAATACACATTTTTTGTAGTATTCATTTTGACTGATTTTTTGGTATGTTAGATCGCAGGTTGTTACTGCGGATACATTCTAAGCACGGCCATGCCAAAAAAGTGAGTTAAGACAGCAGTAAAATACAGAAACGAATAACAATTAATAGAAAACATTGATTAAAAAATAAGTAATAAACACTTCATGAGAAAGAGACACTATTTATTTTGCCAAGTTCCAATACGATTCCAATAGGTTGACTTGACATGATACACATAAAATGACAATGACTTGACACTGACAAAAGAAACAGTCTTGCCATAATTCGTAAACAATAGACCGCTGGATATCTTCCTTTGCATTCACACAATAAAAAGAAGAACATGTTAACGTCACTAGCATAGAAAAGAGATAGAGTAAAAATATTTCTGTCCTTTATCGCGTGCCGGCTATGACCATTGATGTGCGCAACAAGTTTGACGTTTATGGCGGCTGCAGATTGAAATACAATGGTTTAATATTGAATACATCGAGATTATGCACAAAATATTACCTTTTCGTGCTCAATTCTGTATTATTACATTTGTGCAAATGTGCAAAATGGTAAAGTGCAGTGCCATAAACTCTAAAAGTGATAGTTCTGCCACGGCTTATTTTTAATTTAGTTGTTTTTAGTTTTTATATTTTTATTACGGACGCTTTTAACGTGCACGTCTGTTGTTTTCACATGTATATTTTCAAAATGAACGATAGGTATAGCCAATATTTTGTGAAATATTTTGATTTAAAAGAGTGTCCGTGAAGTTTCTTGCCCATTCATCTCCATAGGGACCTACTACGCGTTTATGGGCAACTAGCTTCATCTTTCTGACTGACCGACCCCTTGACAATGGGGAGGAAAACTAATTTTTTATCACGCTAGGTGGCACATGATCGACTGTCTTTTTTTCATTGATTTGACATAACGAACGATTGTCAAATTGTATGGATTTGTTTGTAAAACAATGTACAGTCGTTCAGAGCGCTATCTACAAACAGCTTTGCGTGTGGCTCCCCATTCAAAAGTGCCTGTAATTGGTTTATTTGAAATAAATGCTTTTAGTTTGAGTTTGAATAAAACATTGCAGTCGCATCATTACTCATATTTTTATTTCTCATCATGGAAACATGAAATACAAACTTCATTTAAAAAATCTTATTTTATGAAGAATATTGGGTAAAATGTACATCACTTGGTAACCCTTAACAAAAGATGTACTTTTTTTCTGTCCCTTTCGACGGCACGGATTCCATGAGTCTATAGAATTCACTGTCTTCGCCATAATTCCATGGTCTTGCAATGTCTCCTTGCCAACCTTGCCAATGGTGCGGATTCTCTTGTACACCGAACTACTAAACTGACTAAACTAAATATCACTAAAATTCCTTACTTTTGACAATGTTAGAGCTATTCTGCAAAAAAACCTCTAAAGGAGAGTGGGAAACAAATGTATGGGGTCTGGGCCGACCCTTCAATAGTAACATTTGATATACCGTTGGATAGGTCTTTTTAAGCGGAACAATATTGAAATTACTACTATAACTATGGTCAAATGTTACTACTTTCGGAGATACGACGTCATAAAGTCGTCTCAGTCGAACATATTCTTTACGGGGGAGTGATATGTAGGTTCGAATGACGTTTTTGCGAAGGTCGCCATTTCAAATAATTTTGCGAGTGGTACGCACGGCTACAGATCAAGCTATACATTTCCAGTACCTATAAGCTGATATCGCATTGTATAGGATTTCCTTCCAATGAGAGGTCAGTGTAAACTGGATGTGTATAGCTTGATGTGTTGCCGTGTGTACGCCATCGCCAATTCGAAAACTCAATAAATCGAAAACCGCTACCTATATCGAATGACGTTATCGCAAAGGTCGCCATTTCGAAAAAAATTGCGAGCAGTACTTACGCCAGTTTGGAAGTCATGGTATCGAAGTCCGATGTTGAGTTAATTTGTCTTTCTTTTTTTTTCTAAACCAAATCAAAAGACTATGCACTCTGCACGAGATCTAACTTAGAGAGATGTATTGATGATTTTTATGGTTAAAATAATGTATATACTTACATATGTGTTATTGCCGCGTATCATACTTTGATCAAGATGGACCTGCAAATTGCAAAAAACCAAAAAAAAATTGAATTGGCTAAAAAGTGGGGATGTGCAGTACGGAATCCTGTTGCGTGATTGGATTGGATCCCGTACTGCGCATCCCCACTTTTTTGCCAACTTGCGTGGTGTAGACTGTAATATTAAAATTCGTGACGCTGAAAGTGCGTTGAGCGCACAACTTCTGTCATCTTCACCATTCAAGCCGTCAGTTTCTATAGGTACGACATTTGTGTCGTAGTGCAAATGGTAACACCCTTGGAAGACCCTTGGTTTATATGGGGTGTTAACAGCATAGACAAGTCTTTATAGACTAAGAGGTCACAGGATTTTTCATAACGATCATGGATACGGTTAGATTTACTTCGATGGGTTGTAGAGTAGTCCCCTAATGCGAATGACGTCGGTCTGCCTGCTCTGAGTGGTTGCAACTTCGAGTTATAGCGCTTACAAGAGCCGTCATTGTTGCGAAAAAAAAACGATCAGGGAAATGGTCAGTTTTGGTACTCATTGAAAGGATGGCGTCTCCGCAGATGAAACAAGTTGGTCTGCCGGCTCTGAGTGGTTGCATTTCAGAGCTATGATGCGCGCAACATTGTTGCGAAAAAAAAACGATAAGAGAAATGACCAGTTTTAGGACCCATTCGAAGTATGGTGTCTCCACATGTGAAACGAGTTGGTCTGCCGGCTCTCAGTGGTTGTATTTCAGAGCAATCGTTGTATATGCAAGACGCTTATTTGTGGAGAAAGCCTAAAAAATACATCGAAAAATATCGAAGAAATATAATCTACAAAATTAGTAATCTGTGATTTACCCACAATAATAAGTTGAATTATTAAATATTGGATTTGTTCGATTACATTCTTCATTTTATTGATTACCGTTAAGTTGAATTTTTCTATGACTAAGCGCTTTGCGTATAACAATGCTCTGAAATACAACGACTAAGAGCCGGCAGACCAACTCGTTTCACCTGTGGAGACACCATACTTTGAATAGGAACTAAAACTGACCATTTCTCTTATTGACACCTCTTGACACCTCTAGCTTTTTCCCTATTCCTTTACAGGGGGGCCGGTCGCGCAGCGAGTATTACTCGGCGCAGGTGTAGGGTGGGGGTACGACACTGGCCGGCGTGCACTTGAAAAATTCGCCTATTGTCCCCTTTTTCGATGTATTTTTTAGGCTTTCTCCACAAATAAGCGTCTTGCATACACAACGATTGCTCTGAAATACAACCACTGAGAGCCGGCAGACCAACTCGTTTCACCTGTGGAGACACCATACTTCGAATGGGTACTAAAACTGACCATTTCTCTTATCGTTTTTTTTTTTTTCAACAATGTTGCGCGCATCATAGCTCTGAAATGCAACCACTCAGAGCCGGCAGACCAACTTGTTTCATCTGCGGAGACGCCATACTTTCAATGTGTACCAAAACTGACCATTTCTCTGATCGTTTTTTTTTCGCAACAATGACGCCTCTTGTAAGCGCTATAGCTCGAAGTTGCAACCACTCAGAGCAGGCAGACCGACGTCATTTGCATTAGGGGACTACTCTACAACCCATCGAAGTAAATCTAACCGTATCCATGATCGTTATGAAAAATCCTGTCACCTCTCGGTCTATTATTTTTCACGGTGACAATCGGTGACAATCCTGGGTTCGATCCCCAGCCATCCACGAGCTTTCAAGAGCTCCCCAAAATCCGGTACAACGCTTAATGAAAACGAAAAACGGTCCTTCGACAATCGTAAATCCGATCAGTATCGTAAGTGAGTGAAGTATCCTCAAGAACGTTTATTTCATGGCGCCCGCCATAAAATAAAATTTCTTAAAAATTTAAAAATACATTCAAAAAGGTATTGAAGAATTACGGTGCTCCAGAGAACATTATAAAAATGATATCTAATTACTGAATTCCCTTTTCAAAATACCCCCACTTGAAAGTCCAGACTTATTAACACGTATTCAAACTCTAACAAAACTCTAACGAGCTTATTGATGTCGGAACAAATCGAGATTTTGAAACAACAGAAAATCTTGATTAGAGTAGATCCATCTCCAAGTTATGTCTGCCCGATATTTTTAGTGCTATAGTCAGATATCAGCAATCGCTCGATATTCAATTTAAAAAATTTAAGCCGCTATGTAATGCAAACAAAGTTTCGCTTAATAAATATGTACCGTGTGCCGGATTTCTTGCAACCGAACGACTTTGCGATCAAAATAGACTTTTCTCAGACCTATTTTCACCTAGCAGTCAGCCCGTCATCACCCATTTCTGCGAGTATTATACGCAACAGAAAAGAAGTCGAGCTCGAAGCTCCTTCAGATGTCTGCAAAGAGTTATAGAGAGGCTATCAGAAGAAATGTCATGTTATACAAAAACTGTTATCCCATGTCTCAGTGAAGCCATCTAGCATAATATAGCAAAATTACATAATAGCCAAGCTTAGATAATATACATCTAAACTAGATCGAGCCACCGCGTGGCCGGTCATGAGACAGCAATATAATACTTTTAGGGTTCCGTACCTCAAAAGGAAAAAACGGAACCCATAAAGGATCACTCGTGTGTCTGTCTGTCTGTCTGTCCGTCTGTCCGTCTGTCACAGCCAATTTGCTCCGAATCTAATGGACCGATTAAGTTGTTTGGTACACATATGGATTTCTGTGACCCAAACACGTACGGCTAAAGTAAATAAATGAATTTTGAATATGGGGGTCACTTTTAGGGGGCAAATAAGAAAATTAAAAAAAAAAAGTTTTGCAAACTATACCGTGTGACATATCAAATGAAAGGGCTTACTATGAGAGTCTCAAATATATTTTTTTTTATAATTTAAAATAAATTGTTTTAAAGTTATTTAAGAAAATAGACGAAAATTGACCATTCCCCCCTTATCTCCTAAACTACTGAGCCTAAAATTTTGAAAAAAATACAGAAAATAATTCTTTATCTGTAGATTACAGAAAAACCTATAGGAAGTCTGTGGTCTCAAAATAACATGGTAAATCTCTCAATATTTTGAGTACAAACTTACATTTACAGTTGGAATGTATGGGAGAACATGTATTTCAACTACAATGTTAAGTTTGTTCTTGGGATAAATTCATCCCAACTACGGAACCCTTCATATTTATTTATTTTTATTTATTTATTTAACAATTTATGTAGGTACACACAAATAAACAGACAAACATAAAGGAACAGAAAAATACGTACAAAGGTGATGCTTATTTCAAAAGAAATCTCTTCCAGCATACCTGCGATAGGACAGAGGATAAAAAGAGATGTAGTGTGTAAGAGTAGAAGAGAAAATTAAATACATAAAATCCAAAATAAAACATACCTATAATATATACTTAAATACATACTTACATATTTCTAAAATAAATATCACTAAAATAACTAATAACTATGACGAAGTGGAAAGATAGTGTTCTTTCACTCTTCTTTTAAATACTGCAATAGTTTGGCAGTCCCTAATGTCAGGCGGAAGTGAATTCCACAACCGAACCGCGTGCACAGTGAAGCAGTAGGAGTAGAAGTCGGTGGAATGGGGAGGAGATTCATTCATAGTGCGTGGTCCGACACGCACTTGGCCGGTTTTTGGTAAAACTAGTATTCGGTCGCACGAAAATGAGGGTGGGGGTGAAGGGGGAGGGGAGGGTGCCCCCTCCCCCCAGGTACCACTCCCATGAAAAGAGAACGCACCATTCCTGAGAAAAACAAATTATTGTAACCTAACCTAAAAACACTTTTGTCAACACAAAGTTGCTTCTGCACGTCTCCGGCGCTGCGGGAAGTGCAACCCCTTCGCCCTTACGTAACAAAGGACAGGCACCCGAGCTCACCTCCGCAGCTTCGGCGGGGCTGCTCTCCCTCCGCGCCTCCGGATTTTTAAATACACTCTAGTGTGCCAGCCAAAAGACTACGTGGAGTCGGAGTGCCCCGATTCGGTTTTGGGACAGATTCGACCTATTTTTTAATCATAAAGTGGAGTAACACTAACTTCCTACTGAACTCAATTTCTACTAAGATACCAATTCTTTTTGCTTCCGTTTTATCAATTTTACACGACAGACAATATACTGGTACAGATTTAGTTGTCAATCGCCCATTTTTACGTTTCGTTAGACTATCTATGTAATTTGAGGTTATAAACAATTAGTATAAATTTCTTTGCAATAGGTATCTTTTAATAAGAGTGATATTGTTACAATCAGGGACCCAACCCCAACGACCTTCAACCACTGTCACCCCCATTTTCGTGCGACCGGGTATAAAGTCAACCCCGGTTTTTTTCTAGGTTATGTGGTATGAGAAATGAGGTTTAACGTAAGAAATCTACCATATTTTGGACTGAAACCCATGTCAATACATTCGCACAATGCAAAAACTGTCCAAAAAAGGTAAATTAATCGACGAAAGATAAATTTTGTAACAGTGAAAGTACTTTGTCTAACATTCAAAAGTTTGCCATGCAAAAATACGGCACGCCGTAAGGGACAGAAGATACGATGCTTTGTCTCAATTTTCCTAGGTACTTATTTCGTATATATGTGTCTCACTTCCACACTTCACACTGTAATCAAGGCAACGTCTAGATGTTTAATCTCATTGTAGCCAAGTTTGACATGAAACTTACCCCTCAGAAGAATAACTAAGACTTATCCGATACACTTTTACCGACACTAAACTTTGATTTAGCAACCGTGCACGCGTACCTCAGAAGAATAACTAAAGCTCGTACCTACCACACAAGACTGAGCATATGCGTGTGGTGTGAGGGCCACTTTATTCAAACTCTTTGAAAATATGCTTAGGATTTAGTGAACATTCCCAAAGAATTGTGAAAGTTGGAATCAGATTTTGTGAAAGTCAACTTTGCGAGAATATGGACTGTAAAGTGCGGCCCTCAGTTCTCACATAGAGGATTGAGGGCCCACCTGGATAAACTATAGACACTATAGATAAAGTCTTTATGCCAAAATCTAAGCTTATACCAAACAAAATTTGTGAAAACAAGATATTATCGCAAAACACTGTCCTACTTGGTATATCTTCGTTCAAAATGGGCCCTTAATCCTTACACACGTAAAAGTTTATCACGCAAATAAAATGAAACCATTAACTTATAGCTACTGTTTGTAATCCTATGAGATACTAAATAAGATAATTACCCATACAACTATGTGTATTATAAAATATGCTTTGCATTGTTCTCTGAGCACCTTATGTCAAAAATTATTGTCACCCTACCCTACTACACAATTCAAAAATAGTCGATTTCGGTATCTATTAAGATTTTTAGTTTAATCGTTATTCTTATTAGTAACAAATAACACCAATTTGTTGCACAATTTTTTTCACAAAAAGAGACTATTTTGTATTTGTCTAATCTTTCATACGATAAGCGTATTAAAACGGAAAACAAAATAAATGAAGGATTGAGGGCCCGAATTTTGTCAAGGTCATAACTTTCAAACAACAAGAAATGGTGACCTGCGCTTGCTTTCACAAATTTTCACAATTTATTTAGTATCTTATAGGATTACAAACAGTAGCTATAAGTTAATGGTTTCATTTTATTTGCGTGATAAACTTTTACGTGTGTGAGGATTGAGGGCCCATTTTGAACGAAGATATACCAAGTATAGACTAAGAGGTCACAGGATTTTTCATAACGATCATGAATACGGTTAGATTTACTTCGATGGGTTGTAGAGTAGTCCCCTAATGCGAATGACGTCGGTCTGCCTGCTCTGAGTGGTTGCAACTTCGAGTTAAAGCGCTTACAAGAGGCGTCATTGTTGCGAAAAAAAAAACGATCAGAGAAATGGTCAGTTTTGGTACACATTGAAAGTATGGCGTCTCCGCAGATGAAACAAGTTGGTCTGCCGGCTCTGAGTGGTTGCATTTCAGAGCTATGATGCGCGCAACATTGTTGCGAAAAAAAAACGATAAGAGAAATGGCCAGTTTTAGGACCCAGTCGAAGTATGGTGTCTCCACAGGTGAAACGAGTTGGTCTGCCGGCTCTCAGTGGTTGTATTTCAGAGCAATCGTTGTATATGCAAGACGCTTATTTGTGGAGAAAGCCTAAAAAATACATCGAAAAAGGGGACAATAGGCGAATTTTTCAAGTGCACGCCGGCCGGTGTCGTACCCCCACCCTACACCTGCGCCGAGAACCACCCGCTGCACGACCGTCCCCCCTGTAAAGGAATAGGGAAAAAGCTAGAGGTGTCAAGAGGTGTCAATAAGAGAATTGGTCAGTTTTAGTACCTATTCGAAGTATGGTGTCTCCACTGGTGAAACGAGTTGGTCTGCCGGCTCTTAGTAGTTGTATTTCAGAGCATTGTTATACGCAAAGCGCTTAGTTATAGCAAAATTCAACTTAACGGTAATCAATAAAATACAGAATGAAATCGAACAAATCCAATTTTTAACAATTCAACTTATTGCTTTGGTTAAATCACAGATTAATAATTTTGTAGAATATAGCTAATGAAACAACTCAAAAAATATAGAATGTTAGAAATAAGTAAATATTTAACTCTAAGTCTTAGCTATAATCTACAAAATTATTAATCTGTGATTTACCCACAGTAATAAGTTGAATTATTAAATATTGGATTTGTTCGATTACATTCTTCATTTTATTGATTACCGTTAAGTTGAATTTTTCTATAACTAATCGCTTTGCGTATAACAAATAACAATGCTCTGAAATACAACGACTAAGAGCCGGCAGACCAACTCGTTTCACCTGTGGAGACACCATACTTTGAATAGGAACTAAAACTGACCATTTCTCTTATTGACACCTCTTGACACCTCTAGCTTTTTCCCTATTCCTTTACAGGGGGGCCGGTCGCGCAGCGGGTGTTGCTCGGCGCAGGTGTAGGGTACGACACCGGCCGGCGTGCACTTGAAAAATTCGCCTATTGTCTCCTTTTTCGATGTATTTTTTAGGCTTTCTCCACAAATAAGCGTCTTGCATACACGATTGCTCTGAAATACAACCACTGAGAGCCGGCAGACCAACTCGTTTCACCTGTGGAGACACCATACTTCGAGTGGGTACTAAAACTGAGGATTTCTCTTATCGTTTTTTTTTTTCAACAATGTTGCGCGCATCATAGCTCTGAAATGCAACCACTCAGAGCCGGCAGACCAACTTGTTTCATCTGCGGAGACGCCATACTTTCAATGTGTACCAAAACTGAGCATTTCTCTGATCGTTTTTTTTTTCGCAACAATGACGCCTCTTGTAAGCGCTATAACTCGAAGTTGCAACCACTCAGAGCAGGCAGACCGACGTCATTTGCATTAGGGGACTACTCTACAACCCATCGAAGTAAATCTAACCGTATCCATGATCGTTATGAAAAATCCTGTCACCTCTCGGTCTAGTAGGACAGTGTTTTGCGATAATATCTTGTTTTCACAAATTTTGTTTGGTATAAGCTTAGATTTTGGCATAAAGACTTTATCTGTAGTGTCCATAGTTTATCAGGTACAGGTGGGCCCTCAATCCTCTATGTGAGAACTGAGGGCCCCACTTTACAGTCCATATCTCGCAAAGTTGACTTTCACAAAATCTGATTTCAACTTTCACAATTCTTTGGGAATGTTCACTAAATCCTAAGCATATTTTCAAAGAGTTTTAATAAAGTGGCCCTCACACCACACGCAAATGACTGAGCGACTTTTGAACACTAGGACCACAGACAGACTATATAGAATTAGCTTATATTTACGTGTGTAAATGCGCTAACTCTAGGTATTTGTCTCCGCCTCCTGAGGGGACGTACCTACTGAATTAGCATTTCTATACAGTGGCGATTAGGTTATCACATTACCTGAAACCATGTATTCAGTACAGTATTCTGGACCCCCCTGTGTTGAAATTTTTCGTCAGTTATTAAAAAAATTGCTTTTCCATAGTACATTTTCACCGCGTAGGTATTGCATTTTTGTAGGAAACAGCAATTTTTTTTTAATAACCAACGAAAAATTTCAACGCAGGGCGTCCAGAATACTGTACTGAATACATGGTTTCAGGTAATGTGATAACCTAATCGCCACTCTGTATACGCGGACGGGGCCCGCCGCGTAGGTAGGTACTTGTGGCAGGGAGCAGCCATTGACTTATATATTACTTTTTATATCAATGGGAGCAGCTGATTTTTTTTTCGCGATTTTAGGTTTGGTCCCTTAATCAAAGTTGGTAGAGTATAAATAGGTACTTACCTAAACTTGGAGGAAAGAAGTCACAAGAGTGACCTCTAATAAAATCATGGAATCATAAACATGACGATTAAATCTCGGGATTTACGAAATTGCGAATTATTTATTGCACTTTGAATACATTCGTAACAAATTAAATATTTATTATTATTATGTCGTTTATTTATACTTTTTCCTTATAAAATACATTTTTAAATATTTCTTAAAAAATAAATAAAAAACATTTAAAAATATAAAAAATAGTGATCCGCCGGTGTCGGGAGCAGGGTCCAAGCTACCGGTGGTTAGGGCTGCAGAGATAGGAACCTCCTCACAATACGAGCCGTATCGAGGAGTACTGCCTTCTGAATCTGGCCCTTGATCCAACCGCCTAACGAGAGCCTCGAAAGATGTTGGTCGAGGCTATCGGCCATCAGGCCGTTGGCCGTTACTACAATCGGCACAATGACAGCCGAGTTCACATTCCACATGTCAACAACCTCGTGAGCTAAGTCGAGATATTTTATTTGTTTCTCTTTCTCAGCTTTCACGAGGTTCCCGTCATGTGGAATGGTAACATCGACAATCATTGCGCGGCGCGTTAATCGATCTATCACCACTATATCAGGCTTATTGGCTACAATAGTCCTGTCAGTAATGATAGATCGATCCCAGTACAACGTGACATGGTCATTTTCGAGAACTGGGTCGGGCACATACTTGTAATACGGTACCTCAGAGTCCACAAGCTTATATTTCAAAGCAAGTTGCTGGTGAATAATCCTGGCGACTTGGTTATGTCTGTGCAAGTACTCGCCGTTAGCCAGACGAGAACAACCCGATATAATATGTCTGATAGACTCACCCGGACGGTGGCATGCCCGACACACGTCAACCGTCCCGTCCTTCATAATATACCTCCGGTAGTTATTCGTCAAGATAACTTCGTCCATAATTGCACAAACGAAACCTTCAGTTTCCCCGAAAAGGTCACCGAAACGTAGCCAGGATACGGACGCTAGGAAATCTACACCGGGCTCATGAAGAGCCCGATAGAAGCGTCCGTGAAGCTCCTTGCTTTGCCATACATTCTTGCGGTCATCGGTAGTAAGTACTACAGGTTTGCGCCAGTTCTCTTTAGCCATGGAGAGCGGGGTGAGTCCCTTGTCCACTGCGACCACATCACGGTGCATACCCACATCGGATTTTAAAAAATATTCTCTGAGGCTGCACACCTCGCGGTTGTGGAGGGTCTTCGCATTTAAAAAGCCTCGACCCCCGCACTTCCGCGGGATGTACAGTCTCATCACCGACGATCGTGGGTGATGCATCCGGTTTGCGGTCAGCAGTGTACGGACCCTCCTATCCAGGGCGTCAAGTTCAGTTTGAGTCCATTTGAGTATGCCGAAAGAGTACATCAGGACCGGCATGACCCAACCGTTGAAGGCGCGCACCTTGTTCCCGCCTGAAAGAAGACTAATTAATACCTTCTTCAGGCGACCAAAGAAGCGCTCCCTCAACGATTGCTTCATGTCAGCAACGTTGATACCTAACGCTTCCGACATACCCAAATATTTGTAGGTTTCGGATGAGGAGAGGGATCTAAGGTGTATGGAATCTGAGAGTTGAATTCCCTCGGATTCCATAATCTCTCCTCGTTTTACATGCATGACTGCACATTTGTCCACACCAAATTCCATCCTGATGGCGCTACTGAAAGTTTCAGTTACCTTCAGTAGCTCCATCAGTCGCAATTTGTTGGGGGCAAAGAGTTTCAAATCATCCATGTAGAGGAGGTGAGATATGACCTGACCACCTCTCCTCAGCCGGTAGCCTAGACCTGAATCCTCCAGCAGTGTGCTTAGTGGATTCAGGGCTAAGCAGAACCAGAGTGGACTCAAACTGTCGCCCTGAAATATTCCCCGTTTAATCCTTACAGGCTCATCATTCCCCTGAATCCGTCGACACCCTGGATAGCGAAGGACCGTCCTCCATTGCCCCATACACGACTCAAGGAAGGTGCGTAGAGTTGCATCAATTTTGTACAACTCCAGCACCCTCATGAGCCATGCATGTGACACCGAGTCATAGGCCTTCTTGTAATCTATCCAGCATGTCGACAGATCCTTGCGGGATCGACGAACCTGTTGGCTAATGGCCATGTCGATGAGGAGTAGCTCCTTAGTACCGCGGGACCCGTTCCTACATCCATTTTGAGAGGTAGACATAATCGAGTTACTGTCAATGTGCATATTAATTTTTGCTCTCAAAATGGATGTAAGAAGTTTATAGATCGTCGACAAGCACGTGATCGGCCTATAATTCTTGGGTTCCGCGGGACTACCTGACTTATGGAGCAGGTGGGTAACGCCTGTTGTTAGAAACTGCGGTAGCGACCCAGATTCTAAGGATGACTGGAATTGAGATGCTAGGCGAGTGTGCGAACTAATTAGCCATTTTAACCAAAAATTATGTAGTCCGTCCGGTCCCGGTGATTTCCAATTCGGTAACGGACGGACTGCTCTGGCTACATCTAATGGCGTAATTAAAACCGGTTCCATTTCTGGTATAGCTTCACACACTCGCTCAACATCTCTCATCCAGCCAGCCTCAACGTGACAGACGGGTACCGACCATATGCTGCGCCAGAATGTACTAGTGGCAGCATCATCCGGGCGGCACAAGTCCGTCACATTTTGTTCAGGTCGCTCCCAAGCTCTATAAACCCACCTCTCATCGCTCTGGAACATGCGATTCTGCGCGTACCGATCAACCCGCCGCTTATACCGCCGAATACGGCTCGCCCATGCACAAACTTTCTGCTTCAGGAAGTCGATGCGCTCTGTGACACGGGACATGTATTCTGGAGGACTGATTCCAGTCCCCAAGAATGCCCGCTTCACAAAGCGCATCACACGTGGACGTGTATTGCCCTGCCTGAAGCAGTATAGTTTGCCGATGAGTACCCTGGCCCCATCGATACGACGCTCGATCCTGCACTGCCAGGCTGGAACTGCTGGTTTTGGTCGAGTAGCTCCGTCACAGTTTGGAAACTTGACGTTAGCTAAACGACATGCCGCAACAGCCGCGCAATACAGGATCGAGTGTGTATCAACGAGATTCTCGCTGCTCTCGAAAAAATCCTTAAGCAGCGAGTCCAAGGCACACATCAGCGCCCTATTTTTCTTGTGCATGGGAAGGCGTGGTAGTCGGGGTCTAAGTTCGGTCGGAGTGGACCTATACTCGCGAAACGCATCCTCCAGTGCGCTCCTCAATCGGTCGTTGCACTGGCTACTTACTGTGGCGACCATATCATCCTCCTCTTCGACAACATGATTGGACCGCGGCGGGAGTGCATCAATAATTGAAGGTTGTACCGCGGTTTGTGTCGGATTTGAGATGATATGGTTGCTCAGTACCTCTGAGCGCAGCCTATCAAGTGCGGCATCGTCCAACCTATGATTGCGTTGGATGACTCGCACCTGATCCGATATTCGTTGGGCCGAAACGTTGACGGTTGGTTCCAGTTCCTGAAACAGAGACAGCATCCTAACACGGTACGCAGTGAGGTTAGTTCCCCCCTCTGTAGACCCGTAATATGCGCGCATGACGTTCTCGTTCATAGACTGAGTCCATCTCATGCGCTGCACACAACCACCGGCAGCGGGGACCCGGCTCGGGGCCGGTTGGCCCCTAAGTCCCAAGCTCCTCGGTGGCCGGCCTCTCCCCTGCCGACGTACAGGTGTTGGCGACGTCGGCGGGGAAAAATACTCGTCGCTCGAGCTCGACGCAACTGCCGCGGCCGGTGTCATCACAGCGCCCACAGTGGGGCTGGGTACCGGCGGCGGCGAGGCGGAGCTGAGCGAAGAATCCGGAGGTGGTGGGCGTGCTCGTGCAGCTGATCTCGTCAACATTTTTCAATTTTCATTCGTAGGTTTTCATTGTGTTTTGTCGGAGGTAACATGACAGATGTCACCTCCGGTTCGGCAGTTTTGAAATAAATCTGTAGGATTCTGGTGCATTTTAGTATTTTTAAATTATGTCTTGCTTATTATTGCTTCAGGATTGTTGTAAGGTTTCTCATAAACTATAAAAACTGCGATTAAAATTAATAAAACTGAAAATAAATATAAATGAAAATTTCGTGACGTGTTGACGTTGGTGTTGCCAGCTTATTTTATTTTTATTATTATTTCCTTTATTTCATTTGTATATACATATAAATTACATTTTTAAATGTTGAAATATAAAAAGTATAAAAACATTTAAAAATATAAAAAATAGTAGCCCACCGGTATCGGGAACAGGGTCCAAGCTACCGGCGGTCAGGGCTGCTGAGAGAGGAACCTCCTAACGATACGCGCCGTGTCCAGAAGTACCGCTTTCTGGATCAAGCCCTTGATCCAGCCGCCTAACGAGAGCCTCCTCAGGTGTTGGTCGAGGCTCTTGGCTATTATGCCATTGGCCGTCACGACTATCGGCACAATGATTGCTGTATCCACATCCCACATGTCGACAACCTCGCGAGCCAGGTCAAGATACTTAATTTGCTTATCTTTTTCGGCTTTCACGAGGTTCTCGTCATGCGGGACCGCTATATCAACAATCACCGTGCGACGCTCTAATCGATCTATCACCACTATGTCAGGCTTATTGGCAACAATAGTCCTGTCAGTGATGATAGACCGATCCCAATACAACGTGATATTGCCATTTTCGAGAACTGGGTCGGGCACATACCTATAGTATGGTACTTCCGATTCAACAAGACTGTATTTCAGAGCAAGTTGCTGATGGATAATCCTGGCTACAAGGTTGTGCCTATGCAAGTAGTCTCCGTTAGCCAGACGAGAACAGCCAGAAATAATGTGACGGATTGATTCCCCCGGACGGTGGCATGCCCGACAGATGTCAACCGTGCCGTCCTTCACAATATACTTCCGGTAGTTGTTCGTCATCATAACTTCGTCCATAATCGCAAAGACAAAACCTTCGGTTTCCCCAAACAGATCACCGAATCGCAACCAGGATACGGACGCTAAGAAGTCTACATCGGGTCCATGTAGGACCCGGTAAAAGCGTCCGTGAAGCTCTTTGCTCTGCCATACCTCCCTGCGGTCATTAGTATCTAATACTATAGGTTTGCGCCAGTTCTCGTTAGCTAAGGAGAGCGGGGTGAGGCCCTTATCTACTGAGACCACTTCTCGGTGCATCCCCACGTCGGCTTCTAGGAAGTATTCCCTGAGACTGCATACCTCACGGTTGTGCAGGGTCTTAGCATTTAAGAAGCCACGACCTCCGCACTTCCGCGGGATATACAGTCTCATCACCGATGACCGTGGGTGATGCATCCGATTTGCGGTCAGCAGTGTGCGGACCCTCCTATCCAGGGCGTCAAGTTCCGTCTGAGTCCATTTGAGTATGCCGAAAGAGTACATCAAAACCGGCATGACCCAACCGTTGAAGGCACGCACCTTGTTTCCGCCTGATAAAAGACTATTTAAAACTTTATTCAGGCGGCCAAAGAAACGTTCCCTCAGCGATTGTTTCATGTCAGCAGCGTTGATGCCTAACGCTTCCGACATACCCAAATACTTGTAGGTTTCGAGTGAGGAGAGAGATCTTAGGTGTATGGAATCCGAAAGTTGGGTTCTCACGGATTCCACAATCTCCCCTCGCTTTACATGCATGACCGCACATTTGTCCACACCAAATTCCATCCTGATGGCGCTACTGAAAGTTTCCGTTACCTTCAGTAGCTCCATCAGTTGCAAATTGTTGGGTGCAAAGAGTTTTAAGTCATCCATGTAAAGGAAGTGAGATATAACCTGACCACCTCTCCTCAATCGATAGCCTAGACCTGAATCCTCCAGCAGTGTGCTTAGAGGATTCAAGGCTAAGCAGAACCAAAGTGGACTCAAACTGTCGCCCTGAAATATACCTCGCTCGATCCTTATCGGTTCGCTATTCCTCTGGATATTTCGACATCCTGGATAGCGAAGGACCGTCCTCCACTGTCCCATACACGACATCAGGAAGGTGCATAGAGTTGCATCTATTTTATACAACTCCAGCACCCTCATGAGCCATGTATGTGGCACCGAGTCATAGGCCTTCTTATAATCTATCCAACATGTCGACAGATCCTTTCGGGAACGACGAACCTGCTGGCTAATGGTCATATCGATGAGGAGCAGCTCCTTAGTACCGCGGGACCCGTTCCCACATCCATTTTGAGAGGCAGACATGATGGAGTTGGTGTCTATGTGTTTGTTAATTTTAGCTCTCAAAATGGATGTAAGAACCTTATAGACCGTCGGTAGACAAGTGATCGGTCTATAATTTCTGGGTTCCGCACTACTACCTGATTTATGGAGCAGGTGGGTTATTCCTGTCGTTAGGAACTGGGGCAGTGATCCTGACTGTAAGGCTGACTGGAACTGGGATGCCAAGCGGGCGTGCGACCTTTGGAACCACTTTATCCAAAAGTTGTGCAGCCCGTCCGGCCCTGGAGATTTCCAGTTAGGTAACGGACGGACTGCACGAGCTACATCTTGGGGGCTGATGGTAAGTGCCCCCATTTGTGGTATGTGATCACACGCTCGCTCGACCTCCCTAGTCCAATCACCCTCAGTGTGACTGACAGGCACCGACCAGATGCTTCGCCAGAATGAACACATGGCGTCATCATCCGGTAGCTGCGTGTCAGCCACACCTTGGTCAGGTCGCTCCCAAGCCCTATAGACCCACCTTTCATCGCTCTGGAATGTGCGATTCTGAGTGTACCGCTCCACCCTCCGCCTGTACCGACGAATACGGTTTGCCCATGCACAGATCTTCTGCTTCAGGAAGTCGATACGCTCTGTGACGCAGGTCAAATAATCTCGAGGACTAATATCCATCCCCGAGAACGCCCGCCTCACAAAGCGCATCACTCTAGGGCGAGTATTGCCCTCCCTGAAACAGATTAGCTTGCCGATGAGTGCTCTAGCCTCACCTATACGACGCTCAATCCTGCACTGCCAAGTTGGTACAGCTGGTTTTGGTCGAGTAACTCTGTCATTATTATGAAATTTAACATGAGCTACACGACATGCCGCTACAGCTGCACAGTATAAGATCGAGTGGGTATCGGCGAGGTCTTTGCTGCCATCAAAACAATTTGACAGCTGCGAGTCTAGAGCACACACCAGCGCCTTGTTTTTCTTGTGCATGGGCAAACGAGGTAAACGTGGTCTAAGTCCAGGCGGAGTGGAACGGTACTCCCGGAAAGCATCCTCCAAAGCGCTCCTCAACTGTACATTGCATTGGGAACTCACGGATATAGCCCCGCTATCATCCTCTTCACCAACGCGGTCGGGTCGTGGTGAAGCACTTGGTAAATTTTGCAGTTGCACCGCGACCATAGGTGAATCAGATGTAACACGGCTATTCCGTGATTCGAGACGTAGTCGATCAAGTACGACGTCATCCAGCATATGGTTACGCTGGATGACCCGCACCTGATCCGACAGTCGTTGCGCCGACACGTTGACAGCTGGCTCAAGCACCTGAAACAGAGAGAGCATCCGACCACGGTACGCAGTCAAGTTACTTCCCCCCTCTGTAGCCCCAAAGTATGCGCGCATGACATTTTCGTTGACAGTTTGTGTCCACCTCATGCGCTGCACACTTCCACCGGGAGCGGGGACCCTATCAGAGGCCGGTGGGCCTCGGGGTCCTAAACTGGCCGGTGGTCGGCCTCTTCCACGTCGACGTACTGGTGGTGGTGTCGTCGGCGGTGAGAAGTATTCGTCGCTCGAGCTCGACGCAACTGCAGCGGCCGGTATCACTTGACTCACGTCTGGAGCAGGTTCCGGCAACTGCGAGGCGGAGCTTAGCGACGAACCCGAAGATGTTGGGTGTGTGTTTCGTAGGTGTTGCGCCCGACTTCTCGTCAGCATTGTACTGCTATTCTATTCTCCATATTTATTTGATTTATTATTCCATTCTCATTCTAGTATTATTGTAAGTTCTTCTTGTAATGTGATACAGTATTTTTTGGTTTATGTTAATTTCGGGTTGGAAGGAATGATGAAGGAACACCATATTGCACATAATTTATCATTGTTGCAAGATTGTTGCATTAATAGTTTAAAAATCTAATAGAAAATACACGGAGAAAATATTTTTACAACCGTCAGCTTGACAGTCGGGCCACAGATTCTATTATTATTATTATTATTATTTTGGTTAAACACACTAGCAGCTAATTAGCTGATGCGTGTGTATCAAATAGCTTGGAGATATTTAATCTGTCCAGTCCAATTTAAGTAAGCATAATATACTAGCTTTTGCCACCGGCATCGCCCACGTGGATGTCGGAAATTATCCCGCGGGAACTCGAATTTCAAGTTCATATGAATGATTCGCGATGTGCCGAAATGCTTGTCCAGACGTATCGCAACAACCCAAAGATATGATCGCAGCATGAGAGTAGCTTGGTCAATCATGACGAACATGACAGCAGCGTCACGGTTGTTCAGCGCTTTTAGTGGTGTAGTGGACCATTGCGCAACAAGCTACGGCCTACGGCCTCGCACTCGGTCACTGCCCTTCTCCACCTGCCAACAGCGCGCCTTGCCAGGTGTCCTACGCAGCTCCATTTGAGTTCCATAATTCGATCTCCGATATTGAAAACCTTTTTGTCTTCGGATCTCGACCTATTAGTTCCAGATGTCACAACAACAACAACAAAAACAAACAAACAAACAACAAACATCAATTATTTTCGTTGCATTCTTTACGTTTTTTAATCTTGTTGTTTGCCCTTTGTCTTTTACGATGTTCCATAATTTTTTTTTTCCATTCATTCATTTTGTCTAGATCTGCAAATTTAGCCTCTCCAGTAGCCAGGTCAGAGGAAGTAGGGTCATCAGATGTTTGCTGTTTTATAATAGGCCTCTTCTTTCCCATCTCAATACCATGTCTCCGTCTCATATGTTTGTTACGATTAGCCAAGTTTGTAAAGTCTCTCGGACAAATGTCACAAGAAAATGGTTTCTCTCCAGTATGCTGAAGCATATGCTTTTGTAAATTAATGTCAGTACGAAACTTTTTGTTACAAACTGAGCAAGTAATTGGAAAATAGTCTGTGTGAAATTTCATGTGTCTACTGATATGACTTTTTGTCCTAAAATGTTTACTGCAGACGTCACAGGTGAACGGTTTGATCCCAGAGTGTATGCTAGCATGGGATCTTAGTGAGTATACAGTTTTAAAGGTATTCTTACAAATTTCACAATGATACAAAGTCTTTTCAATATGTGTATTCATGTGAGTTCTTAAACTTGGTTCACTATCAAAACATTTGCCGCATCTGTCACAAACATGGTCTCTTTTCTTTTCTTTGTGCCTATTTAAGTGCTTTCTCAAAGCGGTAATGTTTGCATAGACTTTATTGCATGTACTGCATGATAAATTGTCACTGTTAATAAATATTTTCCGTTTCCATAGACTATTATAGTACTTGTTGACATGTTCTTCTAATTCAGTGTTACTAGAAAAGGGAGTGTTACATCCCAAGCAAACGTGTTTAGAATTGTCGTGGATTTTCTTCTTATGATGTATGGTTTCCATCATTCTAGGGAATTTCTCAAAGCATTTGTAGCATGAATAATGTAAGTACTTCCTGTGTGATCTGACATGCTTCATGAAAGCGTTGAGATGTTGCTTTTTAATTTTACAATCAATGCATTGGTAAGCGTTGCAGGTGTTGTGGTACTGCATTGAATGTTTCTGTAGCTCTTCAATATTTGGGAACAGCGTCCCACAGTGCGAACACTTCCATTCGTAATCCATCCATGTCATTTTTAGATACTGCACGGGTACATCACTTAATTTATTAATTTGTTTATTTATGTAGTCTTCTGAATATACAGTAGTATCTAAAAGTGTAGGTGCGGTTGGTGTAGAAATGGGTTGATTATGTATATTACGAACATCAGAATTCAGAATATTAGAATAAACTAAATTGTCTAATGGTGTGATTGGTTCAGAATTGTGTTCTGTTATTAATATGTCTTCTCCCAGATTTTCTTTCAAAGCAGAGGGTACTTTATTGTCTGTGATATTCAAATCATTTTCTCTAACATTGATGTATTGATTCTCTCTACAGTCGTAACTAAAATTAAGAGATTGATGTTCTTCAATATTTCTAACAATATTTACATTAGTATAATCATCAGTTTCATCTTTTATATAATTTTTTTCTTCATCAATGTCATAAGAATATTGACTAGTGTTCTTATCCTCTTTATGAACTTTTTCACTGCCTAAATTGTTACCATCAGCATTGTAAACATCAGAGTTGTCCTCATTATCACATTCTTCATCATCATTATCATTTACATCCATCGGGTCATGACTGTTTTCAAGTTTAACGTCAATATCTTCTTCACTAACATC
Organism: Cosmia trapezina; assembly: GCA_905163495.3. Taxonomy (NCBI): domain Eukaryota; kingdom Metazoa; phylum Arthropoda; class Insecta; order Lepidoptera; family Noctuidae; genus Cosmia; species Cosmia trapezina. The sequence goes on from LR991048.1 coordinate 2,876,086, forward strand.
TGATGGTGCATAAAAGGTCATTTCACCATAAGAATCACTTTTTACAGTTTTTGTTTGAACCAGATTAAAGTCACTAAGAAGTGCCTGCGCATGTTCAACTGCAGTTACGAAAGCAAATGCCTGTTCTAAGGATTTTACACATATTATGCAGACGGTCTTCGGCAGTGTATTTTCCTGGAAATCCATCTTTATGTTGAATCTTGACAGTTTATTGACGACTTTCTGGCATGTTTCTTCGTCAGTCTGCAGGTTTGTAAGTTCATTGTGTGGTTTTAACTCTGCGCAAAGGCGACAATACACATTTTTTGTAGTATTCATTTTGACTGATTTTTTGGATTTATAATATCGCAGATTGTTACTGCGGATACATTTTATGCACGGCCATGACAAAAAAGTGAGTTAAGACAGCAGTAAAATACAGAAACGAATAACAATTAATATAACACATTGATTTAATAGGTAATAACACAGATTAAGTGGTAATAAACACTTTTTTTTTTTTTTTTTTTTTCCTTTTTGGCAACTGAGCCGATGTCGACTATTCTGCCAGCGTCAAGTGGTGACGGCTTAGGGTGACGGCGGCGACGCAGTGACTTGAGCCGTCGAACTTTGCACTTCGTGGTAGTTACCTATTTTTATGTTAGCAGCTGAAAGGACGAGACAATTTTTGTTAGTAAACAGATTTTTTTTTTTTTTTTTTTTTTCCTACATATACCTAAATCTAACACCACAAGTCTACAGTTATATCTACAAAGTTAATAATACTACACACCAAACTACATTTTGATTTCATTTACTTTTAAAAACTTTGATAGAACTTGGACAAGTTTAGGAGAAAAGTTAGTCAAGAGGGAATGGAAGTTAGTAGGAAGAGGGATTTTAATTTTGGAGAGCTTACGGTACAAGTCAAAGGATTGGGAATATAAAGGACATGAAAAAAAGATATGGTCCAGAGTACCATCGTCAAGACCGCATTCGCACAAGGAATTGTCACGAACATGGATCTTGTTCAGGAATACTGGACTGCAGCAGTGACCAAGTCTCAGTCTACACAAGGATGTAACAGTTCTCTTGGATAATTTGGGGCATTTAAAAAACCAAGGTTTCCGCTGGATGTCGGGTTGAATAGCGGCGTAGTACGCCCCCTTAAGTTTCGAACTTACCTGCCACATTGCTGACCACGAGTTGTACAACTTGTTTTTGGTGTCAGTTCGTAAGTCGTAACTTTGTATTATGTAGTGCTTCTGATCCACCGGGTTAGATGAAGCAAATTTAGCAAGTGAGTCGGCGCACTCGTTGCCACATATACCCGAGTGACTAGGAACCCAAGCTATTTCGATGTTTAAACCGTTGTTTGAACAAATGAACAGTAAATTCAGTATATCGAAAATTATTTTACTGTGAATTTTAGATTTAAGTTGGTTTTGAGCTAAAGCTTGAATGCTGCTGCGAGAATCTGAGAAAATGACCGAATTTTTAATATTATGGGTTAAAATAAAATTGATGGCTTCTAGGATACCGATGCATTCCCCTGTGAATACCGAGGCCTCTGGTGGACATTGGAATAAGAGAGCAATTTTTGAGTTTTGAAAATATGTTGAAACTCCTGTACATCCCGTTGAGGACAATTTGGATGCGTCCGTATAAAACAAATTCCAACCCACCCAGTACTTCTTGATGGCCCGATCGAAGTCACCTTTTACGTCCTGGGATGTTTTGGAGATACCAAGACCCAAAACGATCTTTGGCCTGAACTGGACCACCTCATAAGCGGAAGAAAAGACCGGAAGAGAAGGGTATTGACAAACAGGTGAGGAGAGGTGTTTAAGCTCTCCGTACCTATTCATCAATGGAATATTCTTATTATTCCAGTAGGAAGACATGTTAAGAGAGAGGTAGATTTGGTCCAAAATGGGGTGTAAAGGATGGGACGAAAGGGAGAAAACTTTTGACAAGAAACGATCTGCTAAGTATTGTCTCCGAAGGTTAAGGGGAGGTTCTGCACATTCAACCTGTAGAGCATTAATGGGGGAGGATTTCATGGCACCAATTACGATCCTCAAACATTTGGCCTGGACAGAATCTAGTCTATGCAGAGCTTCCTTATTACATGGCTCAATTAGGTAACTGCAATAATCTAACACGCTTCTGACCAGCGCATTGTATATAAGCTTTAAAGTGTATGGGTGAGCTCCCCACCAGACGCCTGCCAAAGCCTTGAGGACCGAAACCGAGCGCTCACATTTTTTGACTGTGTTATCAATGTGAGCCACTCCCGAAAATTTGTAGTCCAGGGTAACCCCAAGAAACCTGGCCTTCTCCTTAATGGGGATGGATTGACCGTCAATACTAATGTCAACCTGCGGGATAAGGCGTCTACGAGTAAAGACAACTGCGGTGCTCTTTGGAGCACTTAAAGATAACCCGTGACCTAGGAGCCATTGGTTTAATGAGGACAAAGAGACATTAATGGATTGAGCGGCATCTTCAATAGAACTGCCACAGACCAATAGTGCAATATCGTCAGCATACTGAAGTACTTTACAGTTAAAATTTAGGCAAGAAGGAAGATCAGAGGTATAGATATTATATAAAAGGGGACTAAGTACGGATCCCTGAGGTAGACCTCTCCAAACCGACCTCGGTTCAGAGCTTTCCCCGGGGATCCTGAGTTGAACACTACGATCAGCGAAAATACTGCAAATGATTTGACGAATCCTAGCCGGAATTCTCAGCTCTTGCATTTTCTGCCTGAGAACTGGTAGGAGGACAGAATCATAGGCAGCAGAAATGTCTAAGAAAACGGCTACCACAGACTCATTCCTACTAAGGGCCAGCCGGATCTCTGATGTGAGGGTACCCACACTATCAGCTGTACCCATACCTTTCCTAAAGCCGAATTGAGTCGTTGGTAGCAGTTTCCTGTTTTCTACAAACCATTCTAGTCTGTTTTTAATCAAATGTTCTAAGAGTTTAATAAGTATAGACGATAGAGCAATTGGCCTGTAAGAACAATGATCACTAGGATCTTTACCAGGTTTTAATATAGGGATTACGATTTGAACCTTCCAATCAGGAGGAATATAGCCAGAAGTAAAACAATAATTGACTAAGTCCAGATAATATTTATGGGTCTTTTCACCAGCTTTAGTAATGAAGGAGTAAGGGAATCCATCCACTCCAGGAGCAGAATCTTTTACATGGGCGAGAACCGATTTAAGTTCCTCTAAAGTAAATGGCCTATCCAGGGGGTCATCTGAAGTCAGCTGAGAGACCGAAGCGGCACACTCATCCACTCCAGGAACATAAACTGGAGCGAGCTTAGAAAAAAACTGGTTACCCAGTTCCGCAGACAGTATGTACCCGGCGGTCGGCCTCACACTACTTCTGAAAGATTTCAGTTTACGCCACACTGCTGACGCTGGAGTGGATGGACCCAGTGAGTCACAATACTTCCGCCAACCTTCTCTCTTCTTATTTTTGAGTAATTTCTTGGACTTAGCCAAAATATGTTGAAAAGTAATGATGTTATCCAGGTTCATGTCAGAGTTGAAATTCATTTCGGCCTCATTCCTGGCCCTGATCACGGCAGAGCAGTCCCTATCCCACCATGGCGGGGATGGAATTTTGCCCGTTGGTGGTTTTTTTGGAGGGAAGACATCATCTGCTGTAGAGGATATTGTGTTGGAAAATGAGGAAAAGCATTCCTGAGCAGACTCCGGATTAATGGATGGAAGGGAAGAGACACGTAAGTCTACTATTTTTGAGTAGAGGTCCCAATCAGCTGAGTTCAGCTGGTATTTTAACAAAGGAGGGGAATTTTTTTCAGGGATAATTTTAGAAGGGATTTCAACCATGATAGGATAGTGATCACTCCCATAAGTCATATTCAAGCGACTCCAATTAAAAAGGCTGGCTATACTAGATGAACAGAATGTTAAATCAACACAGCTGCTGTTCTGCCCTGGCGCAGACCTACGAGTGGGACTGCCATCATTAATTACACATAAGTTAAGTTCATCTAGTATATCCACTAGCCCTGTACCAAAGTTGTCACAGATTTCAGATCCCCATCTATAATGATGGCCATTAAAATCACCCATAATTAATAATGGACCTTGTACAATACTTAACAAACTTTTTATTGTATTAAGATCTTCAATTTGTGGGTGTGCAATATAAAAACTAAATATATTTATATCCTCAGCCTTAACAGCAACAACATTGATGTTGTCACCAACAAAGGGTAGAGGAATCGGGGAGAATGGTACTTTGTTACTAATGAACAAAGCACATCCCCCATATCCATCTGGTCTGTCTTGGCGAACACCACTGAAACATGAAATTCCGAAATTACTTTCAGAACGAAGCCATGTCTCAGCGATGCTGCAGATCGATGGTTTGAACTTATTAATTAGGAAGAGTAGGTCAGGTTTCCTGGGAGAAACACTCCTCACGTTCCATTGAAGGAATGTCAGTGGGTGGAGCATTGTGGATATAATTAACAATGGATGTCAGTTTGTCGGCAACGTGGTCAGGTAGGGATTGATTTGGGTTAGCTAAAACAGTCAATAGCATGCTGGATATAATATTCAGAATATTCTCCGAGTTGTTAGGTCTGGTTGCACCTTCCCTAGGGTAAGCGCAACCGTTTTGGGAAGGAGAGAAGGAGTAGTTTTGAGTGAGGGCATTATGAGCCTGCTTATCAAAGCTAGGAGAAAGAGGGGCGTGGGATTTTTGTTTAAGGAAGACCGTTTTACGGTAAGATTTTGGGTTTTGGGGAAGTGGACTGGGAGAATGAGATGGACTGGCTACAGGATTAGAATTTTGGGATATTCTCGAGACTTCAGCATATGATCTCGAAACTGGAGGAAAGACCTGGTTTGCCTCCGCATACGAGACCGACTTCTCTGCCATAAGAGCTTTTATGGCCTTCTGCCGGCCCAATTCAGGACAAACCTTATTATTGGCATAATGGTTACCAGAGCAGGAAACACAAAAGGCACAATCAAGGGGTACTTGGCAACCCTCTCCTGGGTGGTCTTGACCACATTTGAAGCACCGAGGTTTCGAGCGACATACTGAACGTGTGTGACCATACCGACAACAGTTAAAACATTGAACAGTTGGGTACATGTATGTCTCTACGGAAAGAGCAGAATAAAAACAAAAAACACGTTTAGGTAAAATTTGGCCGTCAAAGGTTAGAACAACTGTTTGGGTAGGCTTCCATTCGGTTACACCCAGAGAAACCACCTTACGGTTCATTCTCCTAGCTTTAATTACAGGGCCGCATCCAGTGGGAACCTTGATGTTCTCTATGACTTCTTCTTCAGTCCACTCAGTGGGGACGTCTCTAACAAGACCTAAGCGAGTGATGTTAAATTGGGGGATTGAGGCAACAAAATTGTTTTTATCTAAAATGGGACTGATTAAAAAACTGTTAGCATCCTGGTGAGACTTGAATTCTACTGAAACCCGGTTTCTACCTAAGCGTTTGACACTGCCCAGTAGTATGTTGTTGAAATTATTCTGTGTCAGGAACATACCAAATTTGACGGGGTGCAGAACAGTACCTGAGGTCTGACCATCTTTTAAAGACGCGTGAACTATATATGGGGGGTAATCTCTCACCGTATATATCTGTCTTCCAATTGTGTTTTTGGCTTGCTTAGGAGGGTTGATTAAAGTAGCAAGGGGGGTAGTTGCAAATCTTTTCCTGTTTGTAGAATCGGAGTCTATAATATTATCTGATTGCACATTGCCGTCAGGAAGAGTAACAGTTAGCACCGGAGTGAGATCAAAGACATCAGGAGGGTCAGGGGGTTTTTTGGAATTCATGTTGGATGCCGGGTAAAATTTTTAAAAATAAACGAAATCAATGTTAAAACAAACCTTACACTAAAACACAAACACAATGAATAATCTCGATTGAAGTTAACACTAATAAAAACCACTAAAATCGGAAAATTCGCTACACAAACAAAGCGCGTGTAATGCCTTCACCACTACCCACGAAAGCCTTTTATTTTGATTCAATAAACACTTTAATCAAAGTTGAAGTTCTTTGTAGTTTGTTGACATGACACTATGACGGATAAATGACAATGACATGACACTGACAAATGAAACAGTCTTACCATGTTTCCTTCTTGCCAATGTTTAATTTTCTGCAATTTTACAAGAATTTACTAAAACATTACTATATCTATGGCAAGCAACCAAGACATTTGACATCGTCGAGTACAAAGGTTAATTAATATGGGCAACATAAATAATCTAAATTACAGTCTTCTGTCTATCTATATCTATAAAAATCAATGCCACTTTTCGTTGTAATTTTATAATTTTATCTCAAGAACGGCTGGGCCGATTTAGCTGATTTTGGTTTTGAAATGTTTGACTAGTCCAGCAGGGCTAACATGACAAGCACGAGAACACTGGATTGTGTTGCCTGTCCTTATTCTGCTGTTTAAATTATTATCTGTATTGTGCATTTTTTATTGTGTTTCTAAATGGGGTCGGCAAGTGAAAGCTGATCTCAGATGGCGCCACCTCTATACGAACCCTGTGTAGCCCGCGAAGCTCAATTTTTTTTGTTTTTTGCAATTTGCAGGTCCGTGTCTGGTTGTATCTTGATCAAAGTATGATACGCTTGATTTGATTAGCTTGGGACTAGACGGCGTTGTGTGAAATTTCCAAGGATATTTATTTATTTATTTATACGCGGAAATAAAACATATGTATTTACATAATTTTAACCATAAAAATCATCAATACATCTCTCTAAGTTAGATTTCGTGCACAGTCGTCACTAACGACTCTGCACGAAATCTAACTTAGAGAGATGTATTGATGATTTTTATGGTTAAAATTATATAAGTACATATGTTTTATTTCCGCGTATCATACTTTGATCAAGATACAACCAGACACGGACCTGCAAATTAAAAAACCCAAAAAAAATTGAATTTCGCGGGCTACGACTGCGCATCATCCTTAAGTGACATAAACATAATTATGCGCTTCGGATTTCTTATTTGCCTGGATTTCTTGACATTTTTCCGATGAAGAACAGTATGTTTTCCACTTGGAAAATAATTATGTGAGTTAAAAGAAGAAAACGAAGCGCCTCTTTATGTGGAAAGAAAGCAGAACTAATTGAATGGAATTTGTTGTTCATAGATTAATTTATATTTTTACAATTTTATGGTCTGCATGTTTGTTTCATGGTATTGAACGTTTACTTATGATACACTCTAGTGTATGATAACATTGTATCATTTACTTAATTTTCATTAACTTAATCTTGTTACCAATCTTTTCATAGTCACTTTCCTTGAAATGTTCATGACACACTCTCGCCCCGCTTTTATGCTCAAACTGTACTCGCCTTATCGCTTTGAGCCACAATTTTTTAAGTTTCTCATCTCGAGGAAACTGGTGGCCTCTAGTTTCTTTACAATTTGGTACACAATATCTTGGCATTTCCTCAATAATTGTGTCTAATTATGAATTCACTACAAATTCCGCACAAAAACTGCTTTGTTATTGGTCTGAGCGCTACTAGCGACACTTTGACAGTTGCCGGCCCCATTGTTTATCGTTTTTTACCTTGTTATAGTTTATATATCATCCCTGATCTCATACCTAATAAATTTAACCTATTTGTTTATAACATTCAAAATTATGCGTACTACTGCTAATAAGTTTGGTGCAGTCGTTATTGTAAAGTGTTGTGATCTATACTGCCTCTTGCTTCAAACATTTCCATTTCCCATTACGTTAATTTCTATTATTTTGTTCATAAGATCTTATACATACTTGCTGCTTGAACACGCTCTTATCATTAATACGTATTTATATTTTAACATTATCAATGTCAAATAAAAATATCACCATTTACTATCAAAATTGCAGGGGTATTCGCACAAAGTTACAGCATTTACTCACGAATATTCTTATTAATATATACGATATCATTATCTTAACTGAAACCTGGCTAACACCTGAAATTTATGCCAGTGAGTTCATAGACCAGCGTTATAGTGTATACCGTTGTGATCGTGATCGCAGTGCGACCAATAAACAAGACGGTGGAGGTGTACTGATTGCAGTTTTACGAACTTTAATACCTTCTGAATTAGATCTCTCATTAACACAGAACAGTGATCTCTCACACACGCACATTGAACACATTATGGTTGAGTTGCCTAGCACTGTCAAAAATAAAAGACACATTGTTAGTGCCTGCCTACATACCACCTAAGACTTCTGCTTTAGTGTATGATAAGCACTTTGAATTGCTACAAGAAGTGTTAGGCCATCCTAGTGTTGGCAGTTTCTTTGTGCTAGGAGACTATAATCTGCCTGAGGCTTATTGGCTAGTCTCCTCTGCAACAGACATCTCGAACATTGCTACATCATGTTATTCTGGAGGACCTTCGCCTGCGCAAATTTGAATATCTTGATTTCAGTACTGGGTGCTTCTCAATTTAACAGTGTAGTAAATGTCAATGGTAAAATTCTTGACCTAGTCATTTCCAATAACCCCTGTGATGTTTCTCATGTCTCAACTACACTGCTTCCGGTTGACACTTACCATCCTGTCCTGACGTGTGAGACCAGCCTAAACGTCAAAATCACCCCCATGACTAAAACTCCTCTTCACAAATATTGCTTTCATAAGGCAAACTTTGACAATATTAATCGCAACATACAGCAAATGAACTGGTCTGAACTGCTATGCCCCATGAAATCAGAGGAGGCTCTGGCTAATTTCTACACTGAGATAGATAATATTATTAAACAAGACACTCCGCTGGCCCGACCTAGATCAACTAACTATCCCATATGGTTCTCTCGTACTCTCATAAATATTGCTAAAAAGAAACAGAAGGCATGGATTAAGTGGAAGAAATATAATAACATTTCTGACTATGAATCATTTTCAAACTATAGAAAACAGTTTAAGGATACATGTCTTGGGTGTTTCAGTTCGTACATCAGTTCTGTAGAGGACAATATAAGTAAAAACATAAAACACTTCTGGACCTATGTTTCTAATCGAAAGGATAAACCTGGAATCCCATCTAAGCTTCAATACAAAAATGCTGAAACAACTGATCCAGGCATGGTATGTAATATGTTTTCCGACTTTTTTTACTCGGTATATGAACCGACATCTCCTTCTTTGTCACTGGAAGCCTCCGCAGGATAACAACCCATTACATGATGTCTCTATTTGCGATCTTTATTTTAGTGAGGAGAACATATTGAAGGAGCTTAAGTCCCTAGATCCAGCGAAAGGCCCTGGACCTGACGGACTTTCACCTTACTTCCTTAGGAACACTGCTACTTCCATCTGCAAGCCTCTATTTATTATTTATAATAAATGTATATCTGAAGGAGTTGTACCTAAACTGTGGAAGCATGCGTAGTGGAAGCATGCGTATGTTGTGCCCGTTCACAAAACTGGATCCAAACGCAGCGTAGAACACTATCGTCCTATTTCCATCCTGTCTGCCTTGTCGAAACTCTTTGAAAGGTTAGTCCATAACGAAATTTATCCTGTACTCCACAACATTATAATTCAACAACAACACGGTTTCGTAAAACGGCGGTCGACAAATACTAACTTAATATTATTTTCTAGCTTTTTGTTTGATTGTGTTGATAATCGTGTACAAGTGGATGCAGTGTATACGGACTTTTGTAAGGCTTTCGACAAGGTAGACCATGAAATACTACTAAATAAGATAGCGTTCAACGGAATCCGTGGTAATCTTCTAAGGTGGTTTACCTCTTATATAACCAATCGCAGTCAGAGGGTTGTAATTAATGGTCACCAATCTAACATCGCACAAGTGACCTCTGGTGTGCCTCAAGGCTCTATACTTGGTCCTCTTTTGTTTATTTTATATATAAATGACATCAGCCAATGCTTTCGCAATACCAAGTTTTTACTATATGCCGACGACCTCAAGGTATATAGAACCATACGACAAACAAATGATTGCCTTCTGCTGCAGCAAGATTAGGACCGACTATCCTGTTATTGCCAGAAAAATAAGTTACAACTAAGCTTACCCAAATGTAACTTCTTAAATTTTACAAAAAATAAAACTAAAATAAAGTATACATACACGTTGTGCAATGCCCCTCTACTTAAAGTGGACTTTATTCGTGATCTCGGTGTTATCATTGACTCTAAGCTCTGTTTGGATCTACATATAGGAAAGATTTATCAACTTTATGGATTTGTATTACGATCAACAGTTGATTTTAAAAAGCCTTCTTCCTATATTTACTTGTATAAGTCTCTTGTACGTTCTCAACTGGAGTATGCCGTGTCCGTTTGGAGTCCATATTACAAAAAGTACGTTGAAATGATTGAGCGTGTTCAACACAAATTCCTACGTACCATGCATTACAGATGCTATGGATATTATTTGCCTTATCAAGACTTGCTTGCAAAGTATAAGCTCGCAACACTTGAAAATAGACGTAAATATTTAGAAGCCATGAATTTATATAATATTGTTACAAACAAATTTGATTGCATTGAACTGTCCAACATGTTGTGTTATACGGTTCCTAGGACAGTCCATAGGCGAAAGGTGTGCGCTGGTAGATTATTTTCAGTGGGCACCTGCAAGTCCAACTCTGGTTTGCGTTCGCCTGTTCGCAGAATGGTTGATTCCTACAATAGGACTTTTGAACATATAGACATTTTTGCATGTGCTCCCTATAGGTTCAAAAGTCTTATACATAAGGAGCTTTCTTGAATTTTTAATTTTATATTTTTCTTTTTGTGCCATTTTTTTTTTTTAGTATCATGTATGTACCTACATTATTTTTACACACAATATACACACACACAAACAAATAAACACACAGACACACACACCCTCACATACACACACACCCCTACACACACATTACACATTATTATTTTAAACACAATACAAAAATGTATTTGTAACCCTAGCGATGATTATCATTTTCACTGTTTGTATTCCTGTAGTTAATCTGTGAACGGCGTTGTGGGCTGCAATATTGTCTATAAGTTTTGTGTATTTCCTTTTCTATGTTTTATATTGTAGCTGTTAATTGTTCCTTATAAATAAAATAAAATAAAAAACACGAGATATCACGATTTGTCGAAATTTGTCGTCGATTCTGACGTTATTATAATCCCTAACATGACCGTATAGCTTGAGTAAATTCGAAAAAGGCACTTTGACACTATCTCGCGACGTGAGACCGATGCACAATGTAGCAAGTTATTAAAAATAAATCATTTATAGCATAGCAACATCAGCTTGAGGTTCCGTTTTATTCCATGGACCTAATATATAGTCATGTCAACGATGTCAACAAACTATTGGAACTTGGCAAAATCTTGGTGTTTCTTTCTCTTGCAGTGTTTAATAAGTACCTGGTCTACACCTATTTTATAATGAATGTTTGAATGTTTTCTATTAATTGTTATTCGTTTCTGTATTTTACTGCTGTCTTAACTCACTTTCACACTCGTTAACAACCTGCGTTATTAACATTCCAAAAAATCAGAAAAAATGAATACTACAAACAAATATGTGTATTGTCGCCTTTGTGCAGAGTTAAAACTGCACAATGAACTCGCAAACCTACAAACTGACGAAGAAACATGCCAGAAAGTCGTCAATAAACTGTCAAGATTCAACATAAAGATTGATTTCCAAGAAAATACACTGCCGAAGACTGTCTGCTTAATATGTGTAAAATCCTTAAAACAAGCATTTGCTTTCGTAACTGCAGTTGAACATGCGCAGGCACTTCTTAGTGACTTTAATCTGGTTCAAACAAAAACTGTAAAAAGTGATTCTTATGGTGAAATTACCTTTTATACACCATCAGATGTTAGTGAAGAAGATATTGACGTTAAAGTTGAAAACAGTTGTGACCCGATGGATGTAAATGATAATGATGATGAAGAATGTGATAATGAAGACAAATCTAATGTTTACAATGCTGATGGTAAAAATTATTATTTAGTCAGTGAAAATGTTCTTAATGAGGACACTAGACAATATTCTTCTGTCATTGATGAAGATAAAATTGGTATAAAAGATGAAACTGATGAATATACTGATGTAAATAATGTTAAAAATATTGAAGAAAATGGATCTCTTAATTTTAGTTATGACTATAGAAAGAATCAATATGTCAATGTTAGAGAAAATGATTTGAATATCACAGACACTAAAGTACCCTCTGCTTTGAAAGAAAATCTGAGAAAAGGCATATTAATAACAGAACACAATTCTGAACCAATTGCACCATTAGACAATTTAGTTTATTCTAATATTCTGAATTCTGATGTTCGTAATATACATAATCAACCCATTTCTACACCAACCGCACCTATACTATTGGATACTACAGTATATTCAGAAGACTACATAAATAAACAAATTAATAGATTAAGCAATGTACCCGTGCAGTATCTAAAAATGACATGGATGGATTATGAATGGAAGTGTTCGCATTGTGGGACGCTGTTCTCAAATATTGAAGAGCTACAGAAACATTCAATGCAGTACCACAACACCTGCAATGCTTACCAATGCACTGATTGTAAAATTAAAAAGCAACGTCTCAACGCTTTCATGAAGCATGTCAGATCACACAGGAAGTACTTACATTATTCATGCTACAAATGCTTTGAGAAATTCCATAGAATGATGGAAACCATACATCATAAGACGAAAATCCATGAGAATTCTAAACACGTTTGCTTGGGATGTAACACTCCCTTTTCTAGTAACACTGAATTAGAAGAACATGTCAACAAGTATTATAATATTCTATGGAGACAGAAAACATTTATTAATGGTGACAATTTATCTTGCAGTACATGCAATAAAGTCTATGCAAACATTACCGCTTTGAGGAACCACTTAAATAGCCACAAAGAAAAGAAAAGAGACCATGTTTGTGACAGATGTGGCAAATGTTTTGATAGTGAACCAAATTTAAGAACTCACATGAATACACATGTTGAAAAGACTTTGTATTGTTGTGAAATTTGTAAGACTACCTTCAAAAATGTACGCTCACTAAGATACCACGCCAGCATACACTCTGGAATCAAACCGTTCACCTGTGACGTCTGCAGTAAATGTTTTAGAAATAAAAGTCAGATCAGAAATCACATGAGATGTCACACCGACTATTTTCCAATTACTTGCTCAGTTTGTGACAAAAAGTTTCGTACTGACACTAATTTACAAAATCATATGCTTCAGCATACTGGAGAGAAACCATTTTCTTGTGACATTTGTCCGAGAGACTTTACAAACTTGGCTAATCGTAACAAACATATGAGACGGAAACATGGTATTGAGATGGGAAAGAAGAGGCCTATTATAAAACAGCAAACATCTGATGACCCTACTTCCTCTGACCTGGCTACTGGAGAGGCTAAATTTGCAGATCTAGACAAAATGAATGAATGGAAAAAAAAAATTATGGAACATCGCCAAAGACAAAAAGCAAACAACAAGATTAAAAAAGTGATTAGCAAAGAATGCAACGAAAATTGATGTTTATTACATCGTACGAAGGTTTTTAATATCGGAGATCGAATAAATTATGGAACCTGGCAAGGCGCTGTGCTGGAGGTGGAATATGGCAGAGACCGAGTGCAAGGCCGTAGGCTGTAAATTGTTGTTGCGCAATGGTCCACTACTGGAGGGTGTTAAAGAATAGAATCGAGTCTATGCTACTGGCCACAAGCTACAAGAGAGGTGAAAGAAAATAAATGCAGTACCTACCTATTTTTTGCTTATCATTTATTCAGTTACATATAATACACAAATATTCTGCAATTATTCTGTTTGCTATAACATATCTAGACTAAGTAATTACCTATTGCTATCTCTTACCAACAATACAAAAAGATAAATTGGACAAATTGGATTGTGAAGGTGTAAACTTTCATACAAAAAGCGATAACGTTTTCCCCCCGTAAACATAGTCTAGTTTTCATATTTTTTGGGAAATGTAAAAAAACGAGGACCGTAAGTTTTCATTAGAATGAATTACATCGAAATATCAATATTTTTGACCTAAAAATAAAAACTTCCTCGAACGTTTTTATTTTTTAAAATTACAAATGGGTAGGTAATCAAATCATTACTTTTTCGTACCACTTGCTCAAAAAAGTGACATTCTATTAGGTATGGGCGTTATTTCACGTCACTAGTTACAACAATAACTAGCTACGGGGCATGTAACCGAATAACTAGTTTCGAGTGAAACGACAAACACGTGATTTTTGTAAGTAGTCTACCTAGTTACATGTTACATTACAATGCAGTGACCGAATGAATGAGCCGAGAGTTCCCGAAATCCCGAGCGGTGACACGAATAAATCCGAACTAGTTATGGGCCGAATAGCCAGTTTCGATTGAAACTACAAAGCGCAGGCCACACCGCCAGCTAGCGGGCGGGCGGGCTAGGCGGGCGAACATCGTTGCACCTCTTATTACATACTTCGGTTCACACCGCGAGCTGACCGAAGTATGTAATAAGAGGTGAAACGATGTTCGCCCGTCTAGCTGGCGGTGTGGCCTGCGCTTAAACACGTGATTTGTAATTAGTTACATACATTACAATTCAGTGACCGAGGAAGGAAAGATATCATTGATGGTTTGTTTATTTACGTTTAGTTCTGGTGACGCCTTCGAAGTCACTAGTTACGTTACGTTTCGCGAAAATCACGTAACGACCCACACCTACATTCTATGCCACAAAAAGCGAACATAACAATAGTCATTTAAACAGGGAAAGAAAATTGTACTGAATTTCATTTATCCTCTAAGGGGAGAATGTGATTTAAAGGGGTTTGGGTAAAAGTGGCATGATTTTTTAAATACGCGGCCACTAATGAAAAGTGTTTCATTAGAAAGAACTTTAATAAAAAAAAATGTTTCTTGAAGGGGGACCCGCTTTTTAATTTTTTACTTTAATTTTATTAGCCGAGGCTTAGTAAAAGCGTACCGTCTGGCACCCTTATGGTACTGAAATTAGAAGATGACAGACAAATTAAAAATCAAGTCACGTTAGGGCATGAATCGAACAGATTACGTGTGACTCCGAATTTTTAATTTGTCTGTCTTTTTCTGATTTCAGATGGGAATATTTTCTTGTTTCTTACTTTTTAGAGCATGATTTGTCAGTAGTCGGGTTCAAGGAGACATGGCATGGCAAGACCATAAACTGTTTAATTTGTCAGTGTCATTTATCTGTCATAGTGGCATGTCAACACAATCATAACACAATTGTCAACAAACTAACTATTGGGTGTCTCTTTCTCATGAAGTGTTTAATTACCTATTATAAAATAATTTTTTTCTATTAATTGTTATTCGTTTCTGTATTTTACTGCTGTCTCTCACTCACTTTTTTGGCATGGCCGTGCATAAAATGTATCGCAGTAATATATAAGTCAATGATCCGCGATAACAACCTACGATATTAACATTCCAAAAAATCTGTCAAAATTAATACTACAAAAAATGTGTATTGTCGCCTTTGCGCAGAGTTAAAATCATACAATGAACTCACAAACCTACAAAGTGACGAAGAAACATGCCAGAAAGTCGTCAATAAACTGTCAAGATTCAACATAAAGATGGATTTCCAGGAAAATATACTGCCCAAGACCGTCTGCTTAATATGTGTAAAATCCTTAGAACAAGCATTTGCTTTCGTAACTGCAGTTGAACATGCGCAGGCACTTCTTATTGATTTTAATCTGGTTCAAACAAAAACTGTAAAAAGTGATTCTTATGGTGAAATGAATTTTTATGCACCATCAGATGTTAGTGAAGAAGATACTGACGTTAAAGTTGAAAACAGTCGTGATCTGATGGATGTAAATGATAATGATGATGAAGAATATTATAATGAGGACAACTCTGTTTACAATGCTGATGGTAACAATTTAGGCAGTGAAAAAGTTAATAATGAGGATAAGGACACTAGACAATATTCTTATGTCATTGATGAAGAAAAAATTGGTATAAAAGATGAAACTGATGAATATACTAATGTAAATAATGATAAAAATATTGAAGAAAATCAATCTCTTAATTTTAGTTATGACTGTAGAGAGAATCAATACATCAATGTTAGAGAAAATGATTTGAATATCACAGACACTAAAGTACCCTCTGCTATGAAAGAAAATCTGGGAGAAGACATATTAATAACAAAACACAATTCTGAACCAATTGTACCATTAGACAATTTAGTTTATTCTAATATTCTGAATTCTGATGTTCGTAATATACATAATCAACCCATTTCTACACCAACCGCACCTGCACTATTGGATACTACAGTATATTCAGAAGACTACATAAATAAACAAATTAATAGATTAAGCAATGTACCCCTGGAGTATCTAAAAATGACATGGATGGATTACGAATGGAAGTGTTCGCATTGTGGGACGCTGTTCTCAAATATTGAAGAGCTACAGAAACATTCAATGCAGTACCACAACACCTGCAACGCTTACCAATGCACTGAATGTAAAATTAAAAAGCAATGTCTCAACGCTTTCATGAAGCATGTCAGATCACACAGGAAGTACTTACATTATTCATGCTACAAATGCTTTGAGAAATTTCCTAAAACAATGGAAACCATACACCATAAGACGAAAATCCATGAGAATTGTAAACACATTTGTTTTGGATGTAACACTCCCTTCTCTAGTAACACTGAATTAGAAGAACATGTCAACAAGTATTATAATGTGTATTATATGGGCAGCGGAGTTTTGATTTCTCAGTACGCGGACGATTTTGTTCTTTATTCAGTAAGTAAGAACACACAAGAAGGTGTTTATCTTTTGCAAAATTCATTAAACATTTTAGTTAAATTGCTTGCAAACATAGGCTTAGAAATTTCATCTTCAAAGAGTAAAGTATGCGTTTTTAAGAGGGGTTATAAAAGAGAATGTATTCATCTGTTAGTAAATGAAACATCGCTTCAAGTGGTAGATTATATTAAGTACTTAGGACTTTGGTTAGACCGGTCGCTTAGATGGAAAAAGCATATTGGAGAACTGGCCGGAAAATGTCTGAAATCTTTAAGAATCTTTCAAGTTCTCGCTGGGTCTGGGTGGGGGATACATCCATATTACTTGAGACTATTATATGTTTCTATTATTCGTTCAAGACTCGACTATGGCAACTTTTTATATGATAACGGATACAAGAGCAACTTAGTCAAATTGGACAGAATACAAAATCAGTGTATGCGCGTTATTGGAGGTTTTGTGAGGACAACTGCAATACACGTAATGGAGTGTGAGCTTCACCTTCAACCTTTATATGTACGCAGGTACTTTTTAGCCGGCAAATATTGGTTGAAGGTGAATTCGTTCCGGGGCAGTAAAATATTTCCATTGATAAACAATCTCGCTGAGTCATGTCACAGTTTATATTGGAGGCGTAAAAAGAAACCACTATTAGTGACTGTACATGAGTTTCTTATTGACTACCCTATACTTTCATCGCAGCAATTGGAAAGATTTTCTTTGAACACATGGGTGAGCAGTGTGGACCTATCCAATGTAGTAAAACCTTGTATAGATGTCATAGACAAACCGAAACATCAGTATATATGTAGCAACATACATGAAATTTGTTATCAGTATCTAAATACTAATTATTTACATTTTTACTCAGTCTATACTGATGGTTCACAGGAAGGTAATGAGTCCGGATGGGCTATTTTTGATCCGCAAACGAAGTCATCTATAAAATTTAGATCAAGTGCAAAAATTTCAATAATGTACGTTGAACTACTAGCGATCTCAGAGGCTATTTCATACATTGAGTCATTCGAATCAGGAAATTATGTAATATTGACTGATTCTAGGAGTGCTCTGCAACACTTGGCTCGGTGCACCTCGAATTGTCGAGGTGCTCCGATAGCCTATAAAATTTTAGATTCTATTGGTAAGGTCCAAGACAAAAGAATTGTTCTTCAATGGGTACCGTCCCATATTGGCTTGTATGGTAATGAAGAAGTAGATCGTTTAGCAAAAGAGGCTATCTCAGACGGAATATCTGTTGAATGTTTTCCTTTATTTGGTGACCTCTTGTATCGAGTTCGCGACCAGTGTCTAGAATTATGGAAAGAATACTTTGATGAGAGGTCGCTAAGTAAGGGAATTTGGTATAGAACCATTCAACATAGCCTGTCCAGACTTCCTTGGTTTGTGGGTGCAGATCTACATAGAAATGAGATTGTGACTGCTTTCAGACTACGTTCGGGACATATTCCGTTGAATAGCTTCGCTTTTCTAATGAAAAAGAGTGATTCGCCCAATTGTTCTGAGTGTGATAAGATAGAGGATACCACTCATATTTTAGCGGAATGTGTCCGGAACGAGGTTGAGAGGAGTAGCTATATCATAGAAAATAGTTTTAATTCTATTAATGTTGGCATGTATAATAGTATCTTGGCTGCTCCCTTGTCCAGCTACCTAATTGCGAAACACATTTTCGTCATCCTATTCAGACTAGTTGGTTTGGCTTCTACCGCAGTTTATTTTAATTTATGTCTTTCGAATTGCGAAACTACGTTAACGTGTGTAACCAACTCCAATCGTGGTTTGGAGTTTGAAGACAGTAAAGAGTGAACGATAAGCTACTAAAAGGGCTTATATTCGAATTGTAAAACTATTTTGACAGCTGGAAGTTTGTTTGAAATTTACGAGCAGTCGTTTTTGAAACAGAAGGCAACGTCGTGCCCGCAATCATTTTTCTTAGCAATTTGTTTGCGATTTTCTCATAAAATCTCCATAATTGTTACGAAATTATGTAAGTGAACATCTTCTTGATAAATAGTGAATGTGTTTTTGTGTAGAACCGCGATTGCCTGCAACGCTAAATCAATATATAGGGTATTTTAAATACCGAGGTTTTTGTTGCTTAGCGCGGAAGAACAACGCCTCAAAGATGAGCTTATTATAAGCCGCAGACTTTTGAGAAGTGCCTCAACTCTTATGGCTTTGTGAGGAAGTATTTTCTTTGGCTAATTCAAAGCATTATTTGAATTTTATTAAACCATTATCAGACACGGAGTTGGTCAGCTCAGAAAGTGAAGATACTTGCCCATTCCAAAACTTACCTATATCACAATGAAGAAATTATGGTTATGAAACTCCATGAACACTGTTAAAATCAAATTATTACAAAGCAAAAAAGTCCAAGCAAACAACGAACTTTAAACATGGTACCTAAGTGTCTTCAAAAAATGTGCATAAAGAAATAACATTTTATTTCAGGGCTTCATTGAAAAAAGCAATAAATATATAGAGGAACAACAAAAAAGCACAGTTTGAAGCATTTTATGTCAATGTATTATGTAAGGACTGATGAACATACATACAATGCAAATCGCACTATACCACCATCATCATCGTCAGCCACAACCCGCCTTCACCCTCTGCTGGGCATAGGCCTCTCTTTTCTTGTGGCAATCCAGAAAACATACCACCATACTTACATAGATCAATTTCCACATCATTGTCTGTTCAAGGTAGGTAATATCAATATTTCTATTGTTGAACATTAAATGTGGTGTCTGCAAAGCTCAGATTAAATAAAAAATCAAGACATTATAGCACTGCAAACAATACAGTGTAGCATGTGCAACACTACACCTTGTTCTGTACATAAAATTGGATTGGATTGGATTGGTGTAAATATGTGCATGTAAGAGTGTTCTTACATGCACAAGTTTAGGATACTCGAAATGTGAGGCCTCACATCACTGTTGACAGCGCTTTACTGGTTTTGCAATTAGTCTGAGCTTCAAAATGTTAGGCACAGCAACAATGTTACACACATATTTCTTGTTACTGGTGAACACAAATTATATAAGTAGGTAAGGCACCAATAAATGTAGTTGCCATACATACATACCTACAACCTACCTTTATGAATATTTCTTAGCAAATTAAAACAACAAACTAAAATAAAGAAAGTAGTAGGCAACTGAAATTAATTATTATTATATCTTTCAATAGATAAATACCCACATCATTACTATACCTAATATAGTAGTTTGCTAAGTAGTTTTGCTGTGCCCGACAGGCTCCACATGATCTAATTATAACTTTACCACATAAGAATACCTACAGGAGCCCGTGGCTACGTAATAACAGCCGCACGGGTTGATCCGTCAGGTTAAGCTACGCTTGCCGGGGTTGTTCAATGGATGGGTGACCATCTTTATATACCGAAATTCCTCCGTGCCTCGGAAAGCACGTTAAGCCGTTGGTCCCGGCTGTTATTCGTGGATCTTTGACAGTCGTTACGGGTCGTCAGAAGCCCGAAAGTCTGACTACCAGTCTTACCAAGGGGTATTGTATTACCCAGTAACTGGGTTGTGGAGGTCAGATAGGCAGTCGCTCCACGTAAAATACTTGTATTCAGCTGAATCCGGTTAAACTGGAAGCCGACCCCAACATAGTTGGGAAAAGGCTAGGCAGATAGATAAGAATACCTACATAATTATGGAATGCAATAAAAGTATTGAGTACTTATTGAGAATAATATCCAAGTACATAAGTAGGTACCTGCTATCTAATTTTTTTTTTTAATATATGTATCCAAGTCATTATTGTGTACTATAAATGTGTATCTTTTAGGATGTCCTGTGTGAATCCTCAAAATCAATAGCCTTGAAGGTGGTTTTCTAAATATTATGGTAGTTTAGGTACCTACTTGAGAGTTATTTCTAATGTTTATTGTTAGTTTATTTAAACATATTGCGCCGACCCCAAGTCACATGGGATAAGGGCAGGAAGATGATTGTTAGTTTATTATGGAGCCCTTTGCACTGAATTGGTTTTGGTTGAAAGGTACTTACCACAATAATTAGCAATATACAGGGTGTATCAGAAAGGTGTGGTTAAATTTAAGGATGTGGTACAGACCATAAAACTGAACAACTTTCTCCATAGGACCAACATCGTAATCGAGAAAAAATAATATCAGCCGTCCCATACATTTGGGTCGAGTAGGTATTTGAAGTTTTGAATCGGACAGCTATTAATTTTTTCTCGATTATGTTGTTGTTCCCTTGGAGAAAGTTGTTCAGTTTGATGATCTGTACCACACCCTTAAATTTGACCACCCTTTCTGGTACACCCTGTATAATTATATCATAGGTTCATCCACCTTTTATCTGTTATCAAATAACTCTGTTTGTGTACTTTTTAGTCAAGGCTCTATCCATCAGTACTTGTAAGGCACATAATCGTTGTTTATAGGTACCTAGCAGAATATTGTTGTTCTATAAAGTTGATAGATAGTGCATTGAATTGTTTAAGGGATAAGGATTTAAGTACTTATGTTCTTTTCTTTATAAATTGCAGGTGTCAGGCTTAACTACATCTGTGAAGTATGGAATGTCTTTGAAGTGCGCGCACTGCGGTGAGAAAAACGCATGCGTTTTAATCACCGTAGGCACCGCCGGTGCGCCAGTACCTACGTGCAGGGCCTTAAAATGCCAAATTTCAACTTACACTACAAATATTTGTTCCAATTCTTTTTGCCCATGTCTAAACACTCTTGTCAGTGGTTGTAATTGTATTGATAATAAATAAGACAGTTTTTTGTACCTACCATATTTTATTTCTACCTATTTATCTATACATAAAGAAAGTAATGAATGACAGTTAATTTAGCTAAACACCACTATTTTCTAAACACTAGAATAATCACTTCTTTATTTTGAAAAACCCAGTAAGTACCTGCTAGGTAGGCACGGCTACAGATCAAGCTATACATTTCCAGTATAAGCTTAATGTCGCATTGTATAGGATTTCCTTACAATGAGATGTCAGTGTATACTGGAAATGTATAGCTTGATGTGTAGCCGTGTGTACTCAATTTTTAAATACTTCATAAAATATCAAATTATTTTTATTTGTACCTTTAGTTCATAATGAAACACTTTATAATTAAAGTTTACACTTATCAATTAACACAATATCATAATAATATGTTTATATTGCTGTTGTGAACGACTTCAACAGTTTTCTAAAATAATGACAATGTTTTATGAAAAATCTTCAGTTTCTAGATACAAGATATATATTTATTTTGTAAAACATGAGTAAAATTTTACAGGTCTTATAATTAATGTGAGGTAGCTACATGTTTTGCCATTTGTGGCGTACAAAATTAGTCATACTAGACAAATACAAAAAAAAAACAAAGAAAGAGATTACAATGTCAATTTGAATTAAATTTTAATTAAAATGTAATCTATACTTAATTACAAAGTCAAAATTCAAATGTCAAAATTTAATTTGAGAATATTAGAATATATACAACTAAAATATCATTTATGAATTCATCTACACTGTAATAGCACTTTTCTAGTAATAACCCCCGAAGGGACTTTGTACTTTGAAAATGAAGTAGTTGCAGAGCAGCAGTGCAGTGATGTCATGTATAGCAGCAACGGGCAACATCTATGCTGCCTTCATATCGTAGGTGAAACGCACCGGGAACTCTCCTACAATTTGAAAACAAAATCACATTATTTCTGCTTGAATAAAGTACTTGAATAATTATAATGTGGCAAACTAGGCATATCCACTATGCCTTTATCAGCCCATGGTTGGACCAAAAGCCACCGGCCTAGTCTTCCACAACCCAGTTACTGGGTAATACGATTCCCCTTGGTAAGATGTTGACAGACTGTCAGGCTTCTGACAACCTGTAACAACGGCCTAAAATCTTCAAATGACAGCCGGGACCAACGGCTTAACATGCTCACCAAGGCACGGAGGAATCTTTGTAAGTATATAAAAATGGTCACCCATCCACAGATCCTTTAGTTTAAAACATTAGTTGGGTGTACCTATAGTGTAATGTGACTATGTAGAAAGTTCACCCAAGGGATCAAGTGTCCTGTCTTCCTTAGTAAGTTGCTACACTTGTTTCAATAATTATGTGTCAAAAAGCTTGGGTAGGTACCTTCAATGATTTTTATAAAAAATCCATGTTCAATAATATTCATGCCTTGCCATCAACTTCTTTCAAAATCCCTCCTATATTAGATTGATGTGGGTGGGCAGTGTTCCATTCTTGTATTTTCAGCTAGCACCGTCTGTGAAAATATTATGACCAATGTTTTGTAGTTAATTGTTATTTTGATTACTTAGTGGTTATTATAGTAAATTTATAGCATCTACTTATGTCCAAAAATATCAATTAACAATTATTTGAGTAGCTATTAAGTGAGGTTGACAGACTTAGGTATGTACCTAATAAATTATTTTAACCACAAAAAATAGTTAACCTCACTCATGGACATATAAAAAAGTACATCACGTAAGGTGCTTGTGTCTACGCAACAAAGGAATGATTGTCCGTATGTGGACAGACCAATAATGTACCTACAGCATGAGATGTGTACGAAGGTACACCTTGTCTTCTACAAACGTTATTCTTGGTTTACTTACTTGTAGGTAGTGCCGAATTGCCGATATCGAAATAGTAATAGGCAGTTTTCGCTATTGAGCAAAACAGACTCAACTTGACTCAAGTCTTAGTGCACCCACTACAAAGCCCTCTGCATCATCAACAGAGCGCTAGTTCTTGACCAGAGAAATCTCCACAATATGTAGATACATCCTAACGTGGTCACTTTAAGCCACAAATGTTCCAGAACTAGGTCAGTGGGCCGTCTTATTCATCATAGGCCCATGGTTCCTTTATTTATATAACTACTCTGTGCTTTATTAATAAATAATTTGTATGTTGAAAAATTTATTTTATTAATCAAGGCAGTTTAATCTTTATCAGTGTTGCCAACTTCTCTTTCGCGAGTCCACTAGCTAGCGGCGATTCTTCACACTACCAAAAATAAACTAGACAACTTTTTACCCGACTGCGGCGAAGCTCAAAAGGAGGGTTATGTATTTGACCTGTATGTAACTATGTATGTATGTATGTCCGTTTCTTTGTTACCTCGTAACTCCTAAACGAATGATCGGATTTGGATAAATTATACGTCTTTAGATTTGCCTTGGTGGCGCGAGTGTCACTGGCTACATTAACATCAAAAATAAAGTAAAATGGCGGATTTGAGATGACATATTGTGGAGTTCGAAATTTTTTTGTCTTCTTTATTCGATTTGTCACTTCGAATTACTTTTAAACATTATAAGTTGTATATATTTTTGTAATCACCTTTTAAAACCCTTCATTTTGATATCCAGTGGGATATCACATAACTCCTAAACGAATGAACAGATTTGGATAAATTATAATTATTATCACAAAACCACCGTCCACTAAAAGCAAAATTACTCCGCCAGTAGGGATGGCGAAACCCCCCCGTTTCAGTGGAGATTCCAATAAGTTGACAACACTGCTTTTCTATGATTTTTTCATTGGCCACAGATAACAAAAACGTGAAAAGAAAAACGTTTCGTTACTTATTTCAAATATGGTAGTTTTTGGTAGAAAGTGTTTTAAAAATTGGTTTTTAATTTTTCGGCAATCATTGAACGTTTTCATTTATATGCATTAGTAGACCATCAGTTGTAATTAAAACAAAAATAGATTTAAGCACAATAATTCGAAAACAAATAATTCCTATATGATGAAACTAAACGCTTCATCGAAACAGATTTTGAGCAATTGGTTAGTACATCTCTATAAAATTCCTATCGGTCGGGTAATTTTTTATGTCACAATTCCAAATATAATAGTCAAAAACGACAGGGGTTTGTTTAAATTTGGAATCTATTTCAGAAACAAACTGTGTTACGCAATTAGGGTGCAGGACAGCAAAAAAATTATATAAAATTGTACATCTAGGTATTAAGCGTAGATAGATATAGAATGCCCCTATGAGGGTGACATGGTCATACTGATCAAACCCTCTATAAATAAATAAAGATACAAAAAAAAAAAAAAAAAAGTATTATAATATTCTAAAGAAACGGAAAACATTTATCAACGGTGACACTTTATCTTGCAGTACATGCAATAAAGTCTATGCAAACATTACTGCTTTGAGGATCCACTTAAATAGCCACAAAGAAAAGAAAAGAGACCATGTTTGTGACAGATGCGGCAAATGCTTTGTTAGAGAACCAAAGAAGGTCGGCCAAATCGTACCTGACTACGAGGCGGTGGTGTACAGATATCCCATATATATGAAAAAATCTAGTATTTTTTAAGGTCTTAAAAAACATAAGAAATAGATATTTAAGTCGCCAGAAAAAAAAGCACAAACATATTTTTTTTTAATAGCCTAATTTGCAAATTATTTAGAATAACATGTTCAGAACGCACCTTTGACGACTCATTTTGCTTAAGAAATGATTTAGTACTCAAAGATTATAATTATTCACGTTATTAGATGTAATTCAATTCTATATACTTGTGTATCAAACCAACTAGTGCTGTTTTTATGTATTGGATTCTTGTCATAAAAATAATTATGTGGGTTCATAGTAAGTATCAGCATTTTGTTCAATTGTTTACAACGGAACGTCATAATATGTCATCGACGCGCGCCATGGATTGACAGTGTCAATACTGTCAATTACAACGGGTGTCAATTTGACACTAATATACTGTAGTCTGTAGTCTTTGCACCCGGCGATCTCGCATTGTTGTGTTGTTGTTGTTACTGTGAATATTGTGATACGTACTGTACTGTTTTGGATTTCCTTCTGTTGTTTGACCTTGGCATTGTTTCACAGGCTGATAACTAGGTACCGCTTGTGACGATTATTCTGTGCTTTTGATTTCCGGACACCGATAACTTCAAAAGTATTTTTTGCATTATTGAAATATCTTGGCTATTTAGATATTATTTTCGAAAGGGATGGTGTTTACTACATAAAACAATCAAATCTCACTATAATTTGCTTCTGTACACTGAAAATAAAACTCAGGTCCAGCTTCTATAGAAATTTGACCGACGTTCTTTAACAACTCACATGAATACACATATTGAAAAGAATTTGTATTGTTGTGAAATTTGTAAGACTACCTTCAAAAATGAACGCTCACTAAGATACCACGCTAGCATACACTCTGGAATCAAACCGTTCACATGTGACGTCTGCAGTAAATGTTTTAGAAATAAAAGTCAGATCAGAAATCACATGAGATGTCACACAGACTATTTTCCAATTACTTGCTCCGTTTGTAACAAAAAGTTTCGTACTGTCACTAATTTACAAAATCATCTGCTTCAGCATACTGGAGAGAAACCATTTTCTTGTGACATTTGTCCGAGAGACTTTACAAACTTGGCTAACCGTAACAAACATATGAGACGGAGACACGGTATTGAGATGGGAAAGAAGAGGCCTATTATAAAACAGCAAACATCTGATGACCCTACTTCCTCTGACCTGGCTACTGGAGAGGATAAATTTGCAGATCGAGACAAAATGAATGAATGGAAAAAAAAAATATGGAACATCGCAAGAGACAAAGGGCAAACAACAAGATTAAAAAACTGAAAGTGATTAGCAAAGAATGCAACGAAAATTGATGTTTATTACATCATACAAAGGTTTTTAATATCGGAGTTCGAATTATGGAACCTGGCAAGGCGCTGTGCTGGAGGTGGAATATGGCAGAGACCGAGTGCAAGGCCGTAGGCTGTAAATTGTTGTTGCGCAATGGTCCACTACTGGAGGGTGTTGACTACAAGAGAGGTGAAAGAAAACAAATGCAGTATTTTTTTGCTTATCATTTATTTAGTTACATTGTATACGCATATGTTCTGTAATTATTTGTTCATTATAAATTTATAACATATCTTAGACTAAGTAATTACCTATTGCTATCTCTTACCAACTAATACAAAAATATATTTAGGAGGATGCACGTTGTGGTAGCCCGCGAAATTGAAATTTTCTTTCGTTTTATGCAATTTGCAGTCCAATTACAAAAAATCGTAGAACATACATGGGGGTTAAATCGATATGTATGGTACTCTGCTATCAGCTCGCACTGGCTTGACACCTTAAAAGAAACACCTGTATATTATAATATAAAAACTAGGTCCGTAGG
This sequence comes from Cosmia trapezina, assembly GCA_905163495.3. NCBI lineage: Eukaryota > Metazoa > Arthropoda > Insecta > Lepidoptera > Noctuidae > Cosmia > Cosmia trapezina. The sequence goes on from LR991048.1 coordinate 2,903,223, forward strand.
TTTGCATTATAAAGAAATATTGCGTACGATATAAGTTATTAGCATATAAATATCTATATTTTTGACATAAAAACTTCCTCGTGCGTTTTTATTTTTTTAAATTAAATTAAATTGAATTACTAAAAATTAAAAACCAAAATTGTTTCATTTGGTTTAGGAGCTTGAAAACGTTATGGCCCAAAACAATATTTCAAAAAGGAAATGTAGGTAATTGCCTCCAAGACTTGCAACTCTATCACGCCCGGAGAGAGGCAGACCAAGCGGCATGAAACAGATAGCATTTTTAAAAATACCTACCCGCGCCGCGTATCGGCACTTCACAGTCTTCTTAACATAAGTCATTGTCCCCTCATACCGAATTAATGAAGATTTATTTTTTACTAACATGAAGAGTGCCGATACGCGAATTTGGAATATTATTACTTAGCTACTTATTTTTTTTTTTTTTCAAATTCAAATCTATGATGCTGACATGTGTTTACAAGGTCTTAATAATAATGATAAAGTTCACTTTATGAGTAGTTCTTCAAAAAGTGCGCGCAGCTTTCCCGCGTTTTTCGAGCTGCGCGTAGCTTTCGTGGCGAATTTTTTTTTTAGAGTACCTAATCTTCAAATAAATGGACACACATTTAAGATGCTCTAAAAATAATAAGTGCGATTTTGATTACCTATATGTAAATCGGTGCATAAACTACAGAGATATTCTATTTTGAAATTTCGGTTCCCACGAAAGTTACGAAAGACGCCACAAAAGTTACAAACGTATTTTCTATAAGCAAAATACAGTTTTAAATCCTTATTTTTTCATAAATTTCCTGTGGATTGAAGTTTATAAAATGAAATACTTATTATTTACGTATGAATCAACCAGTGGCGTGCACTCCATACATGCAAATAAGCTCTGCATACCCTGTAGTCCCATACATACATGCCCCTCTAAATGATAAATAACTATTTAAATTAAATAAAAAAACATGGTAGGTATTAAATGAAATCTAATTTAAAATCCGGCATTTGAATCCCCGTGTTTATAATGCGATTCCGCGCCATCTATTACTTTTTTATGGAACTAACACGTTGGAGCGGCGAACACGCGCCACCGATTCACCGCGCAAGCAGCGCTCCCGTGTGAGCAAAAGCACTACTACGCATTGCTTATTTTTCATACAACGCATCTCGTGAATTCTCGTGTAGTACACAGCAAAAGTGTGACTGTGTGCGTGAAAATGTGTGCGCGTGTTGGAGTTTTAGAAGCAGAGCTTACATTGCAAACCGTCCAAATTGAGAATCCGTAAAAGCACCGCTTATTCGTTGATTGTAGAGGATCAACTTTTTTTAGTCGGATTAATCAATTTATTTGTTCGTATTAGTTCGTAATTGTTATTCGCCATATTTATTGTTTCGATTGATTTAATATCATTGTTCGGTTGTATTTCTGGGCGGAACTGATTGATTGTCTAAGTAATTATTCAGTAAGTTTATTGTAAAAAACTAAAAAATATACCCGTGAGACCTGTGCTGGCCAAGTGTGTTGAAATAAAATAAATTCTGCCGCTTTTTCGACGTTATCTTTTGAGGAAGAAGTTAAATTGATTGTAAAGGGGTCCGTGTGTACGCGGGGTTTGGTTTAACACAAAAAAAGGTAATGCTACTTACTCGTTATTTACATAAAAAGTATTATGATAATTGTTACTGGCTAACAGCTAAAGGTTGTGTACACACAAACATATTGTATTGTTTACCTTGCATTTTATTTACAAATCAACATAAAAATTATATAAGTATGTATTTGGATCTACATATAACGGATGTTCAGATTTAAATAATTTGGATATTTTTGGTGGTCGCAAACAAACGCCATGCGAAGCCAATGGCGCCGTGTGGTAAGAGTCGGGTATGTAGGTAACTAGGTACCTACTGGGTAGGGTATCTAGTCGGTGGGACTCCGACCGAAAGAACCTGAAACTGATACTTAAGTTTTTTATTTTATTTTAACCGTGCATACCCTATCTGAAATCTCTGTGCACGCCACTGGAATCAACTTGTATTTGGGATCAACATAGTGTTTTGAGATCAGCTTATTATTACTTATTAGTAACGTAGGTTGCTAATTTAGCTTTGGTCCCAGTAATTAAACTGTAAAATTTACATCATCATCATTTCAGCCGAATGAGTCCACTGCTGGACATAGGCCTCCCCTAAGCACCGCCATTTCGACCGGTTCTATGCTTCCCGAATCCAGCAGATTCCTGCGGCCTTTACAAGGTCATCGGTCATCTGTTCTTCGAGCAATGTGCCCTGCCTACTGCCACTTAAGTTAAGCAATTCTTCGGGCTATGTCGGATACCTTCGTTCTACTGCGGCTTTCTTCATTTCTAATTTGATCACATAGGAAAACTCCAAGCATAGCCATCCATTCCACCTCCATTGCCTTTGGGTCTTTTAGCCTTCTCATAAGGCCCATTGTGAGCGACTACGTTTCAGTGCCGTAGGTCTTTACTGGCAACACGTATCGAAGACTTTCGTCTTGAGATACTACGGTATGTGAGAAGAGAAGATATTGCGAAGCTTCCTGAACGCTGCCCAGCCGAGTCAGATTCAACGATTGACCTCTTTCTTCAAGTTGGACCTCCCTAACTCGACAGTTTTTCCTAGATACTCGTCCACAACATACAGTGTAGTGTCTCCGATCTTCATGAGAGTGGGTGCTACATGGGCATTTGAGATGCCATTTGTCTTATTCATTTTCATTTTAAGACCGACTCTTTCGGAAGCTCTACTGAGGTCATCGAGCAGTGTACTGAGCTCCTCCATAGTCTCAGCCATGACTACTATATCGTCTGCAAACCGAAGGTGAGTGACGTACTCGCCATTGATGCCTAGCCCTTTCCAGTCCAGAACCTTGAAGACATCCTCCAGTGCAGCGGTGAACAGTTTCGGAGAGATAACCTCTCTCTGTCTCACCCCTCGCTGCAGAAGGATAGGTTTCGAGGTCCGTTCCTGGAGTCGGACTGACATAGTGGCGTTTTCGTACAGGCACTTCAGCACCTCAATATACCGATAGTCGAGACTGCAGTACAGCCCATGCCTTAATCGAATCGGAGGCTTCAGTCTTCTGTATAACATGTCGCAGCGTATACGTATGTAGTCTACGGTGCTATAGCCTTTACGGAATCCGGCTTGTTCGGGAGGCTGGAAGTCATCAAACCTGCGTGCGAGACAGATCGTGGTGACTTTTGAAAGCAGGTTGTAGACATGGCTCAGAAGTGAGACGGGTCTGTAATTCTTAAGAAGAACATTATCGCCCTTCTTAAAGAATAATACCACCACACCTCTGTACCATGCCTGCGGCGTTTTGCCCTCGAGTATGACGGAATCAAACAGAGCCTTAAGAACGGGTTTTTTATACTTTTGTCTGACAAGCACTGTACATAATAAAATTCATAAGGTATTTTCTTACTGTCAATTAGCCCATTGGCTAAACAGAATAGGTTGAGGTGAAGTAAGCCGTTAATTTGGCTACGAGAAAACATACAAACAGAAACACATACTACGAGTCGTTACAAGAAAAAAAATGAAGCACATACTCGTACACGCATACATAACACCTTTATTTTGAGATTCGCGACAATCGAGTAAATGCATCAGCGGCGTCACAAAACATCTGAAGTCATTATTTAATGCAGATATAAAACTTTCATGGTGCGCTACCTGACTTTCGTGGACAAATAACCACGAAAGTTGTGCCACGATAGTTACGAAAATTTCACATTTTTGAGAATTACTATTAAAGTTACAAGTAAATTAACGAACATAGTACTTGGGAATAATCTCGAAGATCTATCTTATTCCTTCATTCAAAATGAGTTGGAAAATTGTAAACATTATCCTTCAAAATTTGCGCATGAAAGTTTCTTGACCAAGGCTACCTACTTGAAAATATTCAAAGGTTAACTTATCTCATATTTTTTTTGTTTATGAGCAATGAATGTATTTGTCTCCCCCACTGATGCCCCGGGACACTACTGAGCGTCCGCGCAACTAAAAAGTGTAGCGACAAGTTGCCCCTCTTGGAAGATAAGTGCAGTTTTGTTGCGCCCTCGCGAAAGTAGGAAAATCGTGTGACAGAGACATAATGCCTATTAACTATTGTACATTAAGAGATACAATTAATATTCTTTGATCATTATGATGCCTAATTAAATACAATCAATTTGGTGTATTACATTATATGCTTATTAATAGAATCCAAAAGTTATCGAAGTTTGCGGTGAGCGCGAACAGTGTGACGCGCGAAGAACACCGATTTTGCTCCCGTTTTGGACACTAGATATTTTTTAAAATAAATATTATAAATAATTTTAGAAGTTTACTGTTGAAATTGTACCTGGGTCAGGCCGTAGATTTTGCCACATTAGATGTAACTTAACTCTCCGCTACATTTAAAAAAAAAAAGTATAAGACTTATACGTTTGTCAATCACAGCATCGTATTTCATATGAAGTGGTGAGCCGCGGCCACTAAACATATTTGATTATGTTCATAAACTTAGAAAATTATATGACATTTTTCTACAAAAAATGACGAAATTTTCATTAAAAACGTGAATCCGCTTTGGTAAGGGTGCACTTACGCCATCAGCAAAATAAAAATTTGAATACTTTTTGGTAATCTGTTTGATTTAACGTTATAAAATAATAGTTAGCTAGCCGTGTTTTTAATATGGGGTGGTGTTTCCTAAGAAAGTACATTCATTTTCACACATTTTTAAAAAACTAAAGAAAGTCAATTCTTTGCGCTACTTCTATTGCGCACCTATTATCTGCCCATTTTGTGGTGTTAAGACATTAGCAGGATTTGTATTTCAGTACTGGCAACGCTAAAGTAACTTTCGCTATGGTCAATACGGCGATGGTGGCCATATTTTCTTCAGTCCGATGTCAACTTCGTTCCAAGTAAAAAGTGTCACATTATTCGAGGAGTGCATTTTTTTAGATTTCAAGGTAAGTTTACAATTTATATATATTATTGTTATTGCGCATGATTTAATAGGCTGTGTGTGATGTTTTGAAGGCTAAATTAACCTGAGAAAATAGCTTATTATCGAGTTATTATAGATTTTATTTGCGCCACGGTTACGCAGAAACTACATTATGTCACTTTGCGATACCAGAGTGGCGTAGAATTTGCGCCACTTTTTTACGCTATCGAATAATGGTGCATGCACATTAGAGATTACTTGATATTGATTGCTACCAAATTATGACGCAATTCTTATGGCTTATTACCTAGTTAGTGTCCTAAACTTCATAAATGTTTAAAATATTTTTTGCAATGAAATTACTTACCTACACTGTGTAGGCTACACATACACATCAGGTGTGCGCACACCTCTATTTTGCGTTACTATTTTACGTCACTTTGCGCGACCGACTTATAGAAGATTTTGCGTCACCTTTGCGCTATTTGTGGCAAAATATACGGCCTGACCCACCTACACATAAATAAAGAGTAATCTGTATTTGGTCCTAAGACTGAATATTTAATAGGTTAGGAATTAAGACCGTGTGACCGCGTTTTGAGGGACCTCGAAGAACTACCCTTATACTTACTTTACTCTTTGGATAAAGTTCACATGGACCCCTGTCAGACACAACAATTTAATAAAATACCTATGAGTAGTAGCATGACTGCATGATTCAAAATAAATCAAACCCAATTCTCGTACATATAATCATTAAAATTCAAGTCGCAATCTCATGCCAGCAACAATCAAATATCAAAAATGTAGGTAGGTATACAATTTTTGACACATTGAGACAAATGAGATTGCGAACGTTATTAAAAATACGGGAATTGACCTCAGATGGCACACAAATTAAAATGCAAAAAGCCATATCACAAATAGAAATATATAAAAAAATGCGTGTGTCTTGGAACACTCAGTTGGGACGAAGTTCTTATTAATAATTATGATGAAAAATAATATGGTGTCGTTTCTAAAGTTTCCTATGGAGCTCACAATTTCGATTTCTAGCAAATATGCTATGCATATGTCATATTTGCTGCCATGGAACGACACCCATGACGGAAAATTTTAAAATGTTCGAAGCCGCCATCTTGGTTTTTCATTTTGACCTCATCATTTTCAGCGTCCTGGAAAACCACGGAAACGTCACCCATGAAGAAAAATTTTCGAATCCGCCATCTTGAATTTTAATTTTTACCTCATTATCGTTTTCAGCGACCTCAAAAATTTCATGGTTTTTGAGGTCGCTGAAAACGATAATGACACCCATGACGAAAAACTAGATTGGATTACATTTTGAGCTCGTTATCGTTTTCAGTGACCTCAAAAACCGTGAAAATTACACCCGTGACGGAAAATTTGGAAATTTTTGAAGCCGCTATCTTGGATTTTCATTTTGACCTCATTATCATTTTCAGCGCCCTCGAAAACCACGGAAACGACACCCATGACAAAAAATTTAAAAAATTTCGCTGCCGCCATCTTGGATTTTCATTTTGATCTCATTATCGTTTTCAGCGACCTCAAAAACCATGAAAATGCCACCCATGTCATTATTATTATTTCCTTTTTTACATTTTATACATTTAAGTCTTTCGACTATAATCTAATACGTTCTTCATGTACAGGTAGACATGGATTATCGGATTGGAAGGATTTCAGTAAAATAACACTTGTCACAATAACTCCACTTCAAAATAATTATAGATCGCTTAGATTATGAGAGATGTGCCGTCCACCGAGCACGTGGTTGCGTGCGTACTGCGATCTGAAGTTCACTCACTGTTAACCTGTTCACTGCCTGTTTAACAAAATGGCCACCTCACCAGCGCCCGGTGTTCGTTTTTGACGTTGACAGTTGTACGAGACAATCAAGTCAAGACGTCAAGAGTCAATTGACGGACTAGAAAAGCGGAAGCGCTAACAAATACAAAAACAAAAAACACGAGTCGTGACGGAAAAATCTTAATTTTTTTTCGCCTAGCCCCCATCTGCCAGTTCGTACCGTCCGATAAGGAACTAAAAAACAAAATTCAATTCACATGTGCTATAATAACCGCGGCATTTTGATCTTGCTGCCGTTAGTAGACACATTAGGAATAGAAAATTATGGAATGCAATCTCGAGTCCAGATTAGCAACTCGAGATCTCGCGTGCTAAGTCTGATGTCGAGATTGGCCATTCAAGATTTTTGAGAATTCTTTTTAAATATTTAATGCGTTTTTGTAAACAAAATTCTTAAACCTACTATAATTAAAATGAAAATTACACAAGAGTCTGTCAAGCGAGTCGTGTCCACTACCATTTAGCTGACGTAAATTTGAAGCCTAATAATACATGAGAGAGAGGCCATCGTTCTGTCCCTTTTTTCCATCCGTTCTCCCTCCTTGTCACGTACTATCGCCTTCTCTGTCTCTCCTTCCACCACCACTAGCAGTTGCAAACGTCGGTTTGCTTTTGGACTTGCCTCATTGACGTCGTTGTTCCTGTCCTGACAACACCTAATAAAGCAAGGTAAAAAACATTTATCCATCTTAAAGTGCTCGGGGAAGGATAAAGCGTACGAACCAATAATGAGTGATCAAAATATCTTACCGAACCAATATAATATGAGCACTCAAGATAAAGATAGTAACGTGCAATCTCGGAAAACAAAACGCCGTCGTGAATTAAGTAGCTCAACCACATCATCAAGTTCTAGTTCAAGTTCTAGTAGCTCTGATAGTTCACCAAACCATAAGCGTTCTCGTCGTTCGCGTAAAAGAAACAAACGTAGTCAAAGAGACCGTAAATTAGAAAAATTAGTAGAAGAGATAGCCGATCTTAAGAAAAATTTTGTGTATCGTGCTAGTGAACTTGACCGCGGGTCATTATATGAACATGATCGTGAAGATTGTTTAGATGATAATGTGAGCCGCCAGCTGTATTGCGATGATGTATCTATAGATGAACCGGATAATTCTGAATTAGGGCCAGAATTTTCACTGTCATTAGAGACGAAAATAAAAGATCCTGATATCTTAAAGACACCCAGTGCGTATTTAGAAATATTAAAAAATATTCAACGTTTCGACGATCCCGATTGGACAAATGTGAGGTATTCCGAAGTACAAAAAAATTGTAGACATACCCCCGGTTTCACGGAACTCGATGCGAATGATGAGTTGAAACGTTATGACGCTTCGCGCTCTTTAATTAATATGGAAAAAGCTTTTGGGTCGTTGTCTTTCGCACTTATTAAGCAAAAAGAACAGCTGCAAACGGAGCTTCGCTCATTTTTAAGCTGGACTAGGCAAACAGATAATCTGAACCATGACACGATTAGTGAAAAACTAACTGATATTTTTGTAAATGGTGAGTACCTATGCTAGAATTTCTAGCGATACTTTACAAATGATTTGCGGACACCGCGCTGAATGTATTCAGCAGCGAAGGGAAACAATCTTGGCTGGTGTCAGGGATCCCCTGCACAAGAGCATAATGAGAAAAATTCCACCGTCTTGTCACAATCTTTTCGGAGCTGAGCAACTTACTTCCACGTTAGAAAAAGCGGGTGGCGTGAATAAAGTATTTTGGCCTCGTGACAAGGATCGCGCTTCTGCACCGCAGACCGATCCAAGCACATCCACGACTCAGCGAAAGTTATCACTTCCGAGTCAGAGAAAGGTGACCTATAAACATATGGGGCATACCTCTTCAAGAGCAAATAATACACCTTTCTATAACAGCGGCAAACCCTTTCGAGGCCGGGGCGGTAAGCAATCAAATTACCGCAGATCCAATGATGATCCAAATACCAGACGCAAACCCTCTCCCTCATCCCACCGGGATAGGAGAGGAAATTTACGCAGATTCTGACTCAACGAGTTCGTTTCGCGCCGGTCAGCTAAGGCTTTTTCACGACCGGTGGAAGAAAATGGGCGCACCAGATTACATATTAAAAATAATTTCCGGCTACCGAATTCCGTTTGTACGAAAGCCTCCACTTCATATGCCCAATCTACAAAACTCAGTCCAGTCGACGCCTCATTCCCCAGAAATGGACAAGATTATTCACAAAATGATATCAGAAGAGGTGCTTACAGTCATGCCACTGACTCAAAGTTTCATTTCGACAATGTTTTTGGTTCCCAAAGGAGACGGGAATTTCAGACCGATTTTCAATCTCAAAGCCTTGAACCGATACGTCGACGCCTCCACCTTTCGGCTGATCAATATTTTCAGAATCCCAGACTTCCTTCAACCAAACGATTGGATGGTGAAAATAGACCTATCGCAAGCATATTTTCATCTGCCAGTTACAGAGGCTCACAGGAGATTCTTACGGCTAGTTTACCAAGGCCAATTGCTTCAAATGAACTGCCTTCCCTTCGGGCTCAGTTCAGCACCGAAAACATTTGCCTCTTTGAGCAATTGGATTGCCCAGACTCTTCGAGACCGCGGTATGCGTGTCGTAATTTATTTAGACGACTACCTGCTAGTCAATCAAAATCACGATACACTAGTGAGTCACGTCAAAATCACAGTGGACATCCTAAAATATTTAGGATGGATGATAAATTGCGAAAAGTCTATCCTACAACCGAGGCAAGCAATAGAGTATCTGGGCATATTATGGGATCCGTGGAAGAACATAAAATCACTTCCAATAAAAAAGTGCCTGAAAATGAAAACCATGATCACTCACTTGATCAACAAGCAAAAAGCATGCCTAAAGGAATTACAAAGCATCATAGGGATGATGAACTTTTCAAGCTTTGTTGTACCTCGGGGAAGGATAAATTTTCGTCAACTTCAAAGGCTATGCATCAGCATGTTACACCTGAAACCTACTACAAAGAATTCACTGCCCGAGGCAGCCCAGAAGGACTTACAGTGGTGGCAAAATCATCTCGAGACTTCGTCTCCTATCCATGTCTCACATCCAACACACTACATTGTCACCGATGCATCAGACAACGCCTGGGGTGCTTACATAAACAACACCTATGTGTCCGGCACTTGGAAAGCAGAAGAAAAACTTCTTCACTGCAACCAAAAGGAGATGCTTGCAATCCTAAAAACGATTCAACATTGTGGTCAGAGCCTGTACAAAGCCAGTCTACACGTTCAGTGCGACAACAAGACCGCGGTATCGTATCTGAGGAACGAAGGCGGTACAAAATCTCTAGCACTTATAGACCTGACCTACCAGATTTTGCAGCTCGTAGATTCTTACCAGATTCACTTCACTATTTACCACATTCCGGGCGTATACAACGTAGAAGCGGACAGACTATCTCGACTGAAGAGACTACCAGAGTGGCACTTACTCCCTCAAGTAACGCGCCTAATATTTACCCAATTAGGAACCCCGGTGATAGACTTGTTCGCGTCTCGGCGAGCCCATGTGGTTCCCAGGTACTGCACTCTGGATCACCGGGATCAGCAAGCCGAGTTTCAAGATGCTTTCAGCCAGATCTGGGACTACCCATTGGCGTGGATTTTTCCACCACCATTCTTAATACCCAAAGTGCTGATCCACTTGAACAAATGTCGAGGAATATTTCTGATAGTGGCCCCGAAATGGGACCAAGTCTTTTGGAGACCGGACCTGAAGAATCGGGCAATAGACAGCCCTTGGACGATCAGGGCGACACCCAAATTAGTGCCTAAATAAAAGCCCGCTGTTGTTTTGTCAACTCTCTGCTCTGCGCCGAAAGCTAAAAATACAACAGCGCCCTTGTACTAGGTACTATTAGGGTGCGTTTCCACTGACGCGGAGCTGGGCGGAGCGGAGAGGAGACGTGCAGGAATCGACCAATCATAATGGTTGAAATCCTCATCGCGTCTCTTGTCTCGTCTGTAATTGGACGATTCCTGCACGTCTCCGCTCCGCTCCGCCCAGCTCCGCGTCAGTGGAAACGCGGCCTTAGTGAAAACTGGCATATTGTCGTAAAGTGCAAAGTTGTACACACGGCTACATATCAAGCTATATATTTCCAGTATAAGCTGACCTGTCATTGTACGGAAATCTTATACAGTGCGAGATAAGCTGATACTGGAAATGTAATAAATAAGTCTCGATAAAAGACTTAAAATTGTCTAAGTAGTGTAACCATGCTCTAGACGTTTTGTAGACAGAATACTTAATGTCTTCTATCTACAAAAGCTTTAAGTAGTGTATTTCTGATTAAAACTATTAATATTAGGCGCATAATAAATACAATTTGTACTTATGTATCGCATGATTAGTAAACGAAAAAAGAGCAAGAAAGTACCAGGGTCCCAGAACGAGATTCTACATGCCTACTTCATTATAAGCCACGTATACCTACGTGATCACATTTGATGATTCGCCACAAGACGAGTCTCACCAATATTGTAGTCCTTCCTAGCGTTGCAAAACTTCGCAAGTTTTCGCAAGTATTCGGAATAATTGCGAAATATTCAAAGGAATACTTCGATTTGAAGGAATACAACTAGTAAGAATGTAGTAGGTAACCTACTTTTTGTTACCTATTAAGAATGAAATTATTGCCAGTAGGTACCTAGTTACGAATGTATGCGTACTTGCGTAGGTTGCTTGATGAGACTCGACTCGCCGAATATATTACGCCGTACCGTTACTTGAATTAACGCCATCTAGCGGGCAATGGTAGAATTGTAAATGAACACCTGCTCTCGTTAGTCGCTCGGCGACGCCAGCGCTCGCCTGGCATTGGCTTGATAGTAAAGTGGCACACCACCGAGCTTCGCAGCCATTCATTCATGAGTCAACGAAGTATTAGCGCTCCTGTACACGTTTTTATGGCGAATCCAGTGCCGGACAAGTGGGGGTTCAAGGGCAAAAATGCAGTGCGCCGACTATTCTATTGTTATCGCAAGAATCCGCAAGATGGTGCCACAGAAGCGTAGCAATAACTAGCGTGATTAGTCGTGTTAATGCGACGCTTTCTGCTACTGCAGTGACCAAGGTTTGCTGATTAGCTTATGAATGGTGGAAGATTGATTCGTGGGTATTAATGAATGCACTATCACCAATGCGGGACATAATATATGTAATTTGCAATGAGAACTGCGCCCCCATCTAGCGGTCAATAGTCGCATTTAAAAGATAATCCAATAAGTACCCGAAGTTGGTCGGCGCGCGGTGCCAGCAGCGAGCCGGGCGGCGTTCACTTACACACGTGATTTATGAAGCTCGAGCCCGTTCATTCATAAAATCAACGAGTATTATTCGATGCCTACGTACTAGCGCGAATATTTCCGCGTAAGTAGTTATCTACTAGTGGGAATAATTCCCTGTAAGTAGTTATCTACCAGTGACTCGGTAATTATTGTTTTATTTTTGTATGGTTGAGTTTAAAATGTCTATTTTGTGCCGATATTAGTGTCGATTCTCTTGTACATGGAGGGGCGCTAGGAGGGGGCAGCTTCAACATGTTCTTTATGGTTTTTTTTTGGTACCTACATGTAGAGGTTTAGGGGTTTATGGGTTTCATAAAGGGGGGCCAAATTTTCATTATTTTTGCGATAGGACACACCGTTTTCGAGATATAAGCAAAAGAAAAAAAAATGTACTGTATTTTATATCTCGAAAACGGTGTGTTTTTGCACTTGAAGTCAAACCTTGACTTCTTTCTTGATACTTACTTTAAACTATTTTATAAACTCAGTAATCTACCTATGTATTTACCTATCTACCACTTTCACACCTAAACCGCATACAAAAACTTATTACGTAAGTACTTATCTAAGTAGATGTAAAGAAATATTCGGAAGTATTGCGAAGTTTTCAAATCGAATATTACTCGGAGTCATGAATGAACGCAACATACTCATACGACAACAGCACACACGACACACACACGACGTAATGTTAGTTTGACTATTCACCGCTAGATGGCGTTAATTAACGCCATCTAGCGGTCAATAGTCAAACTTTAATAGATAAACTTGCGTGACCGCACATGTACTTAGCTCGGGGAATACTTGCGAAAACTACTCAAAACTTGCGAATACTTCCGAATACTTCCGAAGGGAATACTTCGGAATATTACTCTCCGGCAACGCTAGTCCTTCCTTCTTGCCTCAAAAACATGGGTAGGTACACGATTCAACACCGACATACAATACAATAATGTTCAGTTTCATAAAGGAGCTTTCGAAAAAGGTCCATTTCTCCAGGTATAGTTTTTTTATTTCTGGTTTTATCATTTCACTATTATTTAATTACAATATGTTTGTACCTAATACAAACAATAATTTGAAATCACTTACGGTCAACCGGACGCAAATTATCTCTGTGTAAACGAATTTTCCTGTTTGTCATAAAAATGTTTGGTCACCCTATTAGAAGGAGATAAACTGCATCAATATGACATATCTCTCTCTGCTCGTGTTTTTGGTATGAGAGCTCAGTCCAGTTTGTATAATAGGTCCATGCCATGCTACGATTAGGTCCATGGTACAGACAGACGCCAACATCAAGCTACTACAATCTGTCAAATTTCCTTAATAGATCTTTATCGTTTAAAGCATTAGGTTCAAGGTTGATTGGGAAAATTTGACACTTTCGGGTGGCTTGACCTGCTGTCGTCTGAACATTGCTTTTAAAATACATAATACAATAATCTTAATGGAAAATGGATCTAATGAACTAATACAATATTGTATGGCTTAGCCTAATCCAGGCCAAAAGAAAAGCAGAAGATAATGTCAATGAATAAAAAACTTTATTTTCAGTCATCTAAAGTTCAAACACACTCCTACATATCAAGCTATACATTTCCAGTATCAGCTTATCTCGCACTGTATAAGATTTCCGTACAATGAGAAGTCAGCTTATACTGGAAATATATAGCTTGATATGTAGCCGTGTGTACAACTTTGCACTTTACGACAATATGCCAGTTTTCACTAAGGCCGCGTTTCCACTGACGCGGAGCTGGGCGGAGCGGAGCGGAGATGTGCAGGAATCGTCCAATTACAGACGAGACAAGAGACGCGATGAGGATTTCAACCATTATGATTGGTCGATTCCTGCACGTCTCCTCTCCGCTCCGCCCAGCTCCGCGTCAGTGGAAACGCACCCTAATAGTACCTAGTACAAGGGCGCTGTTGTATTTTTAGCTTTCGGCGCAGAGCAGAGAGTTGACAAAACAACAGCGGGCTTTTATTTAGGCACTAATTTGGGTGTCGCCTATTGTTAGTGAAAACAGTACATTATTATATTAGAATAGGTACCTATATTTTTAAATTTTATTTTAAAATTCTGTGTTCAGTCTGTGTGACCATATTTAAATAAACATTTTTCAGTTATGTAACTGTATAGTTTGACAGATACCTAAAATAAATAAAAACTAAACAATTCCTTTGCGTGCAGCCCCATCACCTGCTAAGCCGTGTGCGTTACTGCAGCGGAATGTTGTCGCTTTTCAGGATTTCGTCTTGACAGGAATTAGTACCCAATCTCGTATAAATGTGCCCGTAATTTAGAATTTGTGCGTCCAGCCGATCCAAAGATATTCACGAAAAACAGATTCCGCTGGAGTAACGTTACTGCAGCGGCATGTTTTTTTACCAGTGGTCGTAGCTGGATACAAACTAGCTACTTAGATAGATATAATTTGTGCCTAATTGTGCCCAAAAAATAGAATTTGTCCGTCTTGAGGTTTCAGAGTTATTCAAGATGCCGCTGCGGTAACGTTTAGCAAATTGCTGTATCTCTTAAACGGCATGACGTAAAACTACGATTTTTTTTACTACGGCGGGTCTTAATTTGTGCTTAATTTGTGCAATTTTATTTTTTCTATAATCGACACCATTGGAAAACTAGAATTTTTTTTTCAAAAAGCCTAAAATCGATCCTCGCGCTTCAATGAGAAACCCTAGAAATAGAAACTTACCAATTGTGGTGATTTGTACCTTTCATAAACTCAAAGCATCATGTGAAATTCGATGTTTATATTCCAACTCCTTAGAGAGTTATTCCATTTTAATTAAAATCTGCCATGATATAATGTAACGCTCCAATACATGAGTTATTATTAAGTGACTGATATTATGATTATACTAATAATTAGTACCCTTATTAAATTGTTTATTCTTAAAGTTTCAGCTGAAAAAACCTTCTAACTACTTAGATATGAGAAAAAAACGATAGGGAAAGAAATCACACGATTAACCGAACAAATTCGAATGACTACATAAAAGCGGGCTCACAGTACATTATGCCCACCTTCTTAAATTGGTAGTATTATAATTGAATTTTGATGGGTACAGGTGCGTACAAATGGTTTAATTAGGTAACTATTTATTTACTTTTACATAAATATGTGACGTAGAGAGTTATCAGAGAGTAGGAAGTGACCTAAGGGCGAGCGCACACTGCGGTGCGTTTTTGTAACGCATAATCTGTGAAGTATGGAATGTCTTTGAAGTGCGCGCACTGCGGTCATGCGTTTTGTTACTGTAGGCCCCGCCCAGTGCGGCAGAACTAACGTAAACGCACCTCAGTGCGCGCTCGCCCGCTTATTGTCGAGTTTATTACAAACATAATGTTTCAAAAGTTTGATACTTAGTAGATTTTAAAAATATTAATAACCCCATACCGATATTGGTTCGTATGGCCTGATGACGTCACTTGCCTTAAATTATTATGTATGAATATGCACTTTTACCACCATAGACTTATGAAAAAAGGATGACTCCGCGCCACGCATATTGAAGTGAAGCACCCGGCTCCCGTTGCCACGCTTGCGAAATTAATTTTTTTTTACCTACGTTTTTTGCAATTTTCAAGTCAGTAATGGGTTGTATGTTGATCAAAATATGATTCGCGACCGTAACAAGTTTTACAGAATTATAATCATTGAAGTCATCAATACAACTCTATGACCGTAATCCTATTCAATTACTATTTCAAGAAATCTTGACATTTGAGCATTATAGGTACCTATTAACTTAAGGAGTTGTATTTTTGATTCCATAGACTTATAAAAAAAGATGGACTCCGCGCCACGCATATCGAAAGTGAAGCACCGTACCGATCTATGTGTGCATGATTTGAGTACCTGCAAAGATGCCGTCGCTCGTGTCTCGTCGCTCGTAATGGCGGCCGGTCGGCATACTATGATGTAAATGTGTGCGCGAGGCGTGTTTGTACAAACGGTCGCGGCGCTTACTGTGCTTCACTTTCGATATGCGTGGCGCGGAGTCCATCTTTTTTTATAAGTCTATGATTGATTCTAATGAATAATTTTGTAAATACATATTTGTTACGGTCGCGAATCATATCATAATCTTTATAAGTAAAAACAACAGGTATCATCAATACATCTCTCTAAGTTAGATTTTGTGCAGATTCCTCAAACAAACGAAATCTAACGAATCTGCACGAAATATAACTTAGAGAGATGTATTGATGATTTTTATGGTTAAAATTATATAAATACATAATTATGTTTTATTGCCGCGTATCATACTTTGATCAACCTGACACGGACCTGCAAATTGCAAAAAACTAAAAAAAAAAATGAATTTCGTGGGCTACCACTGTGCATCATCCCGGTCTCGCTCCGTTACTATAGTACCGCGGCCGGGCTGAAGTGCGGGTTTCCAACGTATTATATTGCGAAATGATAAAAATTATAAACTTACCTTAAAATCAGAACTAGGTACAAATATTAAAATAACATAATAGTTCCGGAAAACCGCTCTACTCTAACGCACAGAAAATACATGTGTGTCGATCTTCTTTATCACTGAACAGTTAATTTATTTCACCATAAGCACAATGTACCACAAAACCAATGCGTATTGTCCAGCCGAAATTACACGCGTCGTAATTATACACACAATTCCTTGAATTACTGGGAAAAAGATAATGTGCACAAGCTCTCCACACACGAGATTGGCGGCCAATTACTCGTGTCAAACAAAGTTAACACCGAACCGAACTAAAAGTGCGTTTCACGAATGTTGGTACCATTGTTTTTCATTGAAGAATGTTTACAAAAAACCATTCCATACGGCAACTTCGAATGAAGCAACGACAAGCTCTGGGGATTCCCCCCAAGTAATGTTTTATTATCCCGGTCGTTCTGACGGCATAGCATAGGGTAGATGTATTTTATATATTAATGTATGAGTGTAATAGTTCCGATTGACGAATTGGCTGAGATCTAGACAATATGGACATCCACTTTCCTCAATTTGTGTAGTACCTATTAAGTAGGTAACTAAATAATAAAACAAAATTTTACAGAGGTATCAATAATGCTATTTTATTTCAATTCAAAACTAAATCTATAAACGGTATTTTTTCTTTTATTTTTTTGGCAATAAAAATACACTTTCTCGTCAAATAAACCTTTTGTCTTTATTAGATTGCTGTACTTACTAACATTTGACTGAGAGTTTAAAGGTTTGCAAATCCTCAATATCATTTATGGCTTACACACTGTGTGTACGTAATACCCATTGAGTTATAATGTACTACGTACTTACGTAATACCTACGTGTTTTACAAAACAATAAATTATAAGTAACACTTTTGTGCGAGACTGTTTCAAAAAACGAAATGTTGTACTACATATTTAAGAAGGTTGGCACAATGTACTGTGAGCCCGCTTTTATGTAGTAATTCGAATTCGTTCGGTTAATCGCGTGATTTCTTTTCCTATCGTTTTTTTCTTATATCTAAGTAGTTAGAAGGTTTTTTCAGCTGAAACTTTAAGGATAAATAATTTAATAAAGGTACTAATTATTAGTATAATCAGAATATCAGTCACTTAATAATAACTCATGTATTGGAGCGTTACATTATATCGTATCCAGATTTTAATTAAAATCGAATAAATCTCTAAGGAGTTGGAATAGAAACATCTAATTTCACATGATGCTTTGAGTTCATGACAGGTACAAACCACCACAATTGGTAAGTTTCTAGGGTTTCTCATTGAAGCGCGAGGATCGATTTTAAGGTTTTTGAAAAAAAAATTCTAATTTTCCAATGGTGTCGATTATACAAAAAATAAAATTGCACAAATTAAGCACAAATTAAGACCCGCCGTAGTAAAAAAAATCGTAGTTGTATGTCATGCCGTTTAAGAGATACAGCAATTTGCTAAACGTTACCGCAGCGGCATCTTGAATAACTCTGAAACCTCAAGACGCACAAATTCTATTTTTTGGGCACAATTAGGCACAAATTATATCTATCTAAGTAGCTAGTTTGTATCCAGCTACGACCACTGGTAAAAAAACATGCCGCTGCAGTAACGTTACTCCAGCGGAATCTGTTTTTCGTGAATATCTTTGGATCGGCTGGACGCACAAATTCTAAATTTCGGGCACATTTACACGAGATTGGGTACTAATTCCTGTCAAGACGAAATCCTGAAAAGCGACAACATTCCGCTGCAGTAACGCACACGCTAAGCCCTCATTTACGCAGACGCGGGGCGTCATCGTCATGCGGCGCGGTGCGCGGCGCGGCCCGCACTAAATTCAAACATAGGGCGTTCCACAGACTTATATTGGCTAGACGACGCAAGTGTATGTACTTCGCGTGTAAAAAGGGAGTAAAATTGACTTCCTTCAGCGCCGCTTCCATTCAGTCCGCGCTCGAACGTTCTTGATGCCGGTCGTCAACCAAAAACTAAAAAATGCCAAATTATGCGGTATTGAGCTGTAGAAACTACACAAAAAAAGTGGGACGAGATAATGGAAACATTTTCTTTCATCGATAAGTCATATTGTTATTAAATTATGTGTTTTTTATTGCAAAATCAATTATTTTATGTTCATTGTGTTCTTACAATGAACACTATGTAACTGAGTGTGTATCAAATAGTTCATGATACATTGCCGTTTTTAGTTACAAGGCAGTATGTAGGACTTGTCTGTTAAAACACGCAATGAAAATTAAAATGATCGATATTTTCACTTGTCGCTCAGCTTCGTGGTACAGTCGCTATTCTCATTTTTCTGTCAAATAAAGCAAATAGTGTTGTACACACAGTTTGTACAGTCATTCTCGATTCTAATCGATTTTGGAAACAGAAGAATGATAATGTTTGCGTTGGGTTTTTTGTGACATGTAATTATTTTTTTTACTCCAATGTGCCAATTTAGTGATTTTGTTTAGAATATTATTAATTATATTTACAGATTTTCAAGTGATCCCAAAGTTAAATAAATATGGATTGAAGCGACGGGGCATGAAAATTGGTTCCCAACACAATATAGTCGAATTTGCTCTGTTCATTTTAATGAAGGCATCTTTACGGAAACAAACAGTTTCGACGCCTGACTGCAATTGATGTATTGAAGGGGTTAACTAATGCTGGAGTTGTGGATTGACTTTAGGCTCGAATTCACTGGCATCGTTCTCTAAAACCTAAAATTCTCTGTTTTATAGAAATCAGTAGGTACTTAGATGTTGTCGATGTCGGAACTCTTATGCGTATTGTTTAAGGCGGGAGATCCGATTTAAAAGTGTTCATCTAATCGAATCTGTTCCCGGTTTTTTGTTAGAATTTTAGGATTAAAGAATGGTGCCAGTGAATAGAACCAGCCGCAAGCTTTACATTTTATTTTACATTTGCTTTTTTTTCCAGGAATTATTAAAAATATTTTAATTTTTTTTTTTTACTAATTTATTTACTTAGTTCTGGATCGGATTTTATTTTATAATAGCGACTTCTACTGGCTTTTCTTTTTGTAGATAAAATTTCTTCTAGGGTTTTTTATTAACGTTGTAACTTTCCTACAACAAAGTAGGTACATAATAAGACTAATTAGGTTCAACCAACCAATAAGAACAAGTTATATAATGACATAATCGAAAATGACTAAAATTTCATAAAAAAAAAAAACAAATAATTTTAGATTTATCATTCCTCTGTCGTTTTATCATTCCTCTGTCGATGAACTCGAATAATCGATTGCAAAATCGATATTATAAAATTATTATTTTTTACTCAAATAATCTTTACGTAACACTCCCTCTTCCCTTTCGGGATACCTAGGCACAACCGGAAGCAGTGTGAAACAAGTAGGTATAAGATGCAAGCGGACGGAATGCTCGCACGCGACTTCTCGCTCCAAAGACGAGGCGAAACGCGGCGGGGCCTTTAAATCGTTTTGAATCGTTTACTCGCGGACGGGGAGTTCCCATCACTAAATCGCTCATGTGACGTCACAGTAGGTGGAAAAATAATGGCACGCTTGGTTTCTATTCAGACGATGAGACTTGCGTAATCTAGCCAATATAAGTCTGTGGGGCGTTCTATTAGAGAGCGTTTACGGAGAAGCGTTTAAGATTTCATACACTTGACGGCCCGCAGCCCGCAGCCCGCGCCGCACGACGCCCCGCGTCTCCGTAAATGAGGCCTAAGGGAATACTTTGTAAACTAGAACATGACAAAGTCAATGATATCAATAAAACGAAACATTTTGATAAAAAAAAAAATATTGTAAGTATAGGTTAGGTACCTAGAAATTATTATAGTCAAATTAGTTGACACTTGACACCTATGATTATTAATAAAAAATAATGACTGGCACCCATGATTATTAATAATTTATTATTAATTTTGAAAATAACTTACAATTATTATTATTATTTTTAAAGTGTCTTTGACGTATCTCGGGACCCTGGGGTCCCGGACTTTTGGAAGGCGTACGAGGGGCCGAAGCCAACTCGCAGAGGCCCCTTAGATTATTTTAAATTATGAGGAGGCACCAACCGACGATTATCCCTGTATACACTATGCAAGTGCACCCAAGGACAACCCCCGGTTGGTACAGGACTATTGCAGAACATGGAAACAAAACATATTGGGCTATGGGTTTGGGTGGCTGTGGACTGGTTACCTAGAACTATGAAAGGACTATGGCCCCTGCCTGATCAATGTTTTATTATTATACACGGAAAAAAAATGGCAGGGGGTGACTTGCACACTCAATAATGGGCCCCCGAAAACGGTTGCTAGCACATAGTGTCGTAGCGGCAAGGGAGCAACATGTCCTGAGGTGCTTGTGAGGAGTGGAGAGGTATTCCACGGTTCTCAGAACAATCCCAGAGCCCGGAAGATGGTCAAGATCCCTACAAACACTTACTGGAATACTTCCTTCCTCCGAGCACGTTTGCTCTTGCTAATCTCCACTCAAGCCAGCCAATAAAGGCAAGAATGAGGTGGGAGCTCTGTTCCCGTCATTGTTCCTCCAGCCGGCCAATAAAGGCAAGCGAGAGGTGAGGAACAAGACTTCTCCCGGGAGATAGGGTCCGTGGGGTCGCTACTGCCCAACAGCTCGCCACATGCTGCCCTGCGGGTTTCTGTATCTCTCTTGGTCTGGCTCCTCATCCTAGACCTGTTCTGGCAGAGTAAACTCTACAGGAACAGACCTAGAATTCGGAGCGCGCAAGCCCCACCACGTCGTCAACGTAGAGATACTGCGGTGGGGTTATTATTATTATGTCTTTTACATATCTTGGGACCCTGGGGTCCCGGACCTTTGGAAGGCGTACGAGGGGCCGAAGCCAACTCGCAGAGGCCCCTTAGACAGTTTTAAGTGACGAGGCGGCACCAGCCGGAGATTATCCTTGTATGCACTATGCAAGTGCACCCAAGGACAACCCCCGGTTTGTGCAGGACTATTGCAGAACATGGAAACAAAACATATTGGGCTATGGGCTTTGGGTGGTTGTGGACTGGTTATCTAGAACTATAGAAACACTATGGCCCCTGCCTGACTAATGTTTTGTATACAATAGATAAAATGGCAGGGGGTGACTTGCACACTCAATAATGGGCCCCCGAAAACGGTCGCTAGCACATAGTGTCGTAGCGGCAAGGGGGCAACATGTCCTGAGGTGCTTGTGAGGAGTGGAGAGGTATCCCACGGTTCTCAGAACAATCCCAGAGCCCGAAAGATGGTCAAGATCCCTACAAACACTTACTGGAATACTTCCTTCCTCCGAGCACGTTTGCTCTTGCGAATCTCCACTCAAGCCAGCCAATAAAGGCAAGAATGAGGTGGGAGCTCTGTTCCCGTCAGTATTCACTCCAGCCGGCCAATAAAGGCAAGCCAGAGGTGAAGAACAAGACTTCTCCCAGGAGATAGGGTCCGTGGGGTCGCTACTGCCCAACAGCTCGCCACATGCTGCCCTGCGTGTTTCTGTATCTCTCTTGGTCTGGCTCCTCACCCTGAACCTGTTTCGGCAAAGTGAACTCTACCGGCACAGACCCAGAGTTCGGAGCGCGCAAGCCCCACCACGACGTCAACGTAGAGATACGGCGATGGGGATTATTATTATTAATATTTTGGTTAAACACACTAGCAGCTAATTAGCTGATGCGTTTGTATCAAATAGCTTGGAGATATTTAATCTGTCCAGTTGATTCTTGAAGCAGTTCAGTGAGGGAGCCGTCACAACATTTTCCGGGAGCCTATTCCATGCAGTTACAACTCGGTTAGGCAAGAATTGCTTCAAAGGCTTTTTCTTTGATGAATTTTCCCATAACTTCAGGTAATGCCCACGCAAATGTTTGTTGGCATTCATAGTGTAAAGGTCTTGAAGGCTGGGTACTTCGTAGTGTTTAGAAAGTATTTTAGGAATGCAATCTCAAGCCTTTTTCGAGATTCAATCTCGTGTTGGTAATTATAGTAGTACTTAGGTGTAATTTTCATTTTAATTGGGTTTAAGAATTTTGATTTAAAAAAAGGCATTAGATATTTCAAAAAGAACTCAAAAATCTTGTATGGCCAATCTCGACATCAGACTTACCACTCGAGATCTTGAGTTGCTAATCTGGACTTGAGATTGCATTCCATAATTTTCCATTCCAAATATGAAATACTAACGGCAGCAACTTTAATATGCTGCGTTTAATATAGCACTTAAGCTTTACTATGCGTAAAGCGTCAACCACCACCTATTAAAGCAGTATTATTTTAATGTTACTTCAGTGGGAGAAAGAGATGGAGCTATACGGACATCTAGCTCAATCTCTTTCCTACACACAAATAAGATTAAAATAATACTGTATTGAGGTGGCGGTCAAGAGTCTAGATCTAAAACTCAGTGAGCTGTATTAACATGCTCTGAAACTTTAATCTCTATACAGGGTCAAATTAAATTACGTGGTTAGCAAAACTGGTGATGGGTATTGCTTAAACGGAACATACATAATCAGCCTGTAACATTCCCACTGCTGGAACACAGGCTTCCTCTATGTGAGAGTGAACCGAAGGGAAACTAAAACATGATAAATCGAAAAATATAATAATTGGATGATATTTTTAGTCACTTGAAATATCAGTTTAAAAATGGAACTTTCAAATACTTCAACAGTCACTCTCGGTGTCATCAGCAGACTTTTCTTTAATCTTGTCCTCAACACTCCTGCTTTTTTTTGGTCTTATCCTTATGTCTCCTAATATTTTTTTCTTCCATTCAAGCACTTTGTCCTTATCAGGATACATAATCTCCTTAGTTTCTGGATCTACAGCATAAAGTCCGTCGGATGTACGTTTCCTTTTAGAATTGTCAACACCATGCACATCTTTTGTATGTTTGTTGTAATTCGACCAATTCCTAAATGTCAGCGGACAATTATCACAAGAATATGGTTTTAGTCCAGTGTGCAAACGTAAATGTTGCATCAGTAAGTGTCTGAAGCGGAAACTCTTGTTGCAATGTGTGCACTTAAAAGGTCTAATGTCCTTGTGGACGGCACTATGAACCACCAATTCTTTAGATGACCGAAAACATTTGCCGCACTGTTCACAAGCAAATTGTTTCGGTCCAAAATGTATAGCAGCATGCTTTTTGAGTTCATGTTTGATCTTAAAACTGAAATTACAGACTTCACATTTGTATGGTCTTTCATCCGTATGTACAAATTGGTGTTGAATCAACTCTTTCCTGTTGTAAAAGCCACCACCACAAGTATTGCAAATATAGGTTCGTTTTCTATCGGTATGTACTAACAGGTGCCTGTGTAGTAGGAGCCTAGACTTCGGTGTTTTTTCACAGATGACACATTTAAGGCTCTCATTTTGCTTGACTACTAACGAACTTTGTTCTGCATTCTTGTAAAACATTGTCATATGGCCATCTAATTCCTCTTCGGTTAAAAAAGTAGAGTTGCATCCAGAGCATACATAATCAGTATTGAAATGTGTTGCTTTGTGAGTGTTCATTTCTAACAGAGTTTCAAATTTTAGAGAGCATTGATAGCAAGTTAGTGCTAGAACTGGGCGGTGTCTAGATATATGAATTATGAAGTTATCCATGTGTAGTCCTCGCGCTCTACAATCAAAGCATCTGTAAGGGTTGCAGGTCATGTGGTACTGCATAGAATGCACTTTTAACTCGCTAGGATTCTGGAAGAATTTATCACAAAAAGCGCATAGCCAATTATAGTCATGCCAGGTATCTAGGTCTACATTTGCTGAAATGTTGGGCTTTTTTCTTTTTCTATTAATTTGAATCGTTGTAGGTTTTGATTTAGTTATTCCTTTTTTTGACTTGGATTTAGAACTCTCTTCTTTTACTTCAGTTTTAGGTTCATATTCAATTTCAATGTTTTTACCGATCATCTTGGATTTATCATCAGTGATGGTATCTTCGCTTTTAATACTAACATCATCTTTGTTATCATCGTCGGAGACATACTTCTTATTATCTAGAGCCGAATTATCATGTTCATAGTCTTGAAAAGCCTCTTGTGCGAGGTCCACAGTAGTAACAAAGTCATAGGCGAGTTCCAAAGAATTAGTACATTCTACACACACCGTTTTCGGCAACTTATTATTAAAATCCACGTGTATATTAAATCGCGCCAACTTTTTGATGAGTTCTCGGCGTTCCTCTATGTTTATTTCCATGTTGGAGAGATCGCTGCTTGACTTCAAGTCGGCGCAAAGGCGACAGTATAAATCATTTTCAATAATAATATCCATGTTGACACTATAGATTGGCAACTAATAATGATAATGATCTTCAACTCTTCAGATTCATGGGAGAGTTATTATCTGTTTCTGGTAAAGTTAGGAGTGTTCGTCGTATATTATACCTCGTAAGCGGGAAACCACGTATGTAGCAGTCGATATCAATAACCATCACAATCCTGTCTACAATCAGCCATTTTCACAGACACAGACCATTTTTTTGTGCATTTTATTTTTTACGTCACGTCATGACGACAGTTTGACAGATCCACAGGATCACAGAACACAGATTAATGAATGACACTAATAACAGAACATAATTGACAATCAGAAAATAAACCGAAGACAAGCATAAAAACCGACCAAGTGCGAGTCGGACTAGCACACGAAGGGTTCTGTACTAATGTTTAATCGCAAAGATAACTTTGTATTTCATAATGATACTGTGTATTACAAGGTTATTTTTTGCGTTGCAGAAAATCGCCTATATTTAACGAGTCGGACACCGTTGACCAGACACACTGTATACAAGTCAGAGATCATGTACAGGGGTACTTAAGACGATCAATCTTGCATCAGTGCAATCCGAAATCGATAGATTGATGTCAGATGGATCGTGAAGAGAGGAATAAAACAAATACATTTAATGTTAATATTTATAGACATTTATATGCTAGTAGAGCCAAACAACGAGGCGATGTTTTAACGTTCAATATTCTTTTGAATTCACAATGCTTTGTACCCTTTTCTTTGAGATAAACCAGTCTATCAAATAAAACAAAATTCTCGATGACTGGCTGCAAAGAATTTTGTAAAAGAATAAAAATTCCCACCTTTATCAACGTCAATTGAGATAACTGATTCCACAATGTCATAAGTTCTTCTAAACAGAATGTAGGAGTCTCAATGTTATCATTATTACCACTAGATTCATTTTTGATTAAAGTAAAACCATTAGTGGTAGCATCTTTTATGTAGACTTCAAAATTGTTATCCATGTTTTTAGTTTTCACAGCTTTCCGTTTTTTTCTTTTTAATTTGCAGCTATCTGTAAAAAAAACACTATAGTAATTTCTCAGTTTAATAGTGTGCACAGGAAAGTAATAATTAGTATTTCAGATTTGCTAAAAATGTGGTGATACATTATTTGATCTATGGTCTATGGTTTGGGAAATCCACCAAACCAATCCGGTTTCCACGGTTTTGAGAAACTCTATGGATATACCCGATTCCACCATACATAACCTTATAACCAGCACTCCAATTGCGTAACACATCAATCGGAATCGGTTTCATTTTGACAGTTCAGAAACATTCATTGCGTTATTTACGTTGTCGAGTAGACCAATTTTTCGAACATATGAAGCAATGTATTAGCAATATGCTTCAAAATGATTCAGATTCCGATTGATAGTGTGTAAGGGTGCAAACATAAAGAAGCAGGCTTCCGGTTATAGTATCTACATACTTCTACTACATACATACATACTACATACATAACCTTTACTTACACTTCATCCATTTTTATTTATCTTTTATAAAGATTTATATTCATATATTGCGAATTGGTCTAAAACAATTCGTTTTCTATAAATTTTTCATTGTTATGACACTTACGTCAGGTTGTCAAGCTGTCATTATTTTTTTCTTCTATCTAACTATCTTTCATAGAGTTTCATAATGGCATAGACTATGAACGTTTCTTTTGATTTATGTAATCTAAATTCTTTTTATCAATATGTTAGGTCAAATATTGTATTTTATAGATAATTTTGATTTATTATTGAATAGCTGTATCTTAAATTACTTTTATAAAATTAATCCACACACACTTGAAATTCATCGAAGAGGTTAGAGGTTTTTCAACGTATATTACTGGCAGATTCAAGCATTGACTGTGGCGTTTGGCATTCTGATGACGGAAGGCTTCAAATGTGGAAAGGATCTGAAATTGGAAGACGATTTCGAAAAACGCTGATGAATCGATGGGTGGAAGACTCGGAGACTAGTCAGTTCTGCTCCGGAAGCTATAAACGAAACATCTCCTAAAAGTATTCTTCGACCGGGAAAACTGATTCCGTGACTAAAACTTACCCGACTGCGGTCGATCCCTAAAGGAGGGTTATAGAAAATAACCATTAATTTATCGGAGCGGTTCAATTCAAAATCTTCATCTTGTTGTTTGCCTAACCTGGACTTACTCAAATTACTACTTCAAGCTAACCTCTACCTACCTAAATAACTGTGTGTGTTAGGTAGGATGTGTTTTTTAAAAACCGGTCTGTATTTTTTATCTTTTAATATTTAATATATTGTTTCAAGTCTTACTTTAGCCCCCTTTTATTTCTGTAGGCTAGTAGATTTGTTACAGTCTGGCGCCCAATATAAAATCAAAGCTAGCCCTTTCAAATCTTTTTCAAAATTCTAAAATAAACTATCTCTAGTACTATTTCTTTTCGGACTCTTATTTGGCTTAGTCTCTTTTTTATAACATATATTAGGTTTCAGGTAGGTCTAATACTAACTTACTTTCCTCTTCAACACATACTTAACAAACTTATACTACACCCCCACACACATTCCTTTACCCACTGGTAATTGGCATCCATTCTTTGCTTGCGAGTGTTCTTAAAACCATTCGTGGTCACTTTCAAGTTGAGTTTGGCTTACTCTACAACGTATTATAGGAGAATATCCTGTAATCGTTACCACCTACACATAACTCTCTACTTCTACATCATTATTCTGCACCCCACACACTTGCACACCACTACGTTTACCCACTGGTAATCGTACCCATTCTTCGCTTGTGAGTGTTCTTAAAACCATCCGTGGTCACTTACAAGTTGGGGTTTGGTTTACTCTTCGACGTACTATAGGAGAATATCCTGTAGTCGTTTATACAAACCTAATATCTATATAACACCTATTACAAATACTTCACTATTCTACACTCTTACACACATACAACTATCGATGTGCCTCTGTGCCTTTTTTTTTGTTTGTGGTTATTTTTTAGTCTCATCATTAATTCGGATCCTCTAGGAGTCCTCTTAAACCCTCTAGGAGTACTCTTAACCCTCTAGGAGTCCTCTTAAACCCTCTAGGAGACCTCTTAAACCCTCTGCGAGACCTCTTAAACCCTCTGCGAGACCTCTTAAACCCTCTGGTAGACCTCTTAAACCCTCACCCTCTGGGAGACCTCTTAAACCCTCTAGGAGTCCTCTTAAACCCTCTAGGAGTCCTCTTAAACCCTCTAGGAGACCTCTTAAACCCTCTAGGAGTCCTCTTAAACCCTCTAGGAGTCCTCTTAAACCCTCTAGAGTCCTCTTAAACCCTCTAGAGTCCTCTTAAACCCTCTAGGAGACCTCTTAGACCCTCTAGGAACCCTCTTCTATACTAAGGGACCTCTTCTATACTAGGTGACCTCTTCTATACTAAGGGACCTCTTCTATACTAAGGGACCTCCTCTATACTAAGGGACCTCCTCTATACTAAGGGACCTCCTCTATACTAAGGGACCTCCTCTATACTAAGGGACCTCCTCTATACTAAGGGACCTCCTCTATACTAAGGGACCTCCTCTATACTAAGGGACCTCCTCTATACTAAGGGACCTCCTCTATACTAAGGGACCTCTTCTATACTAAGAGACCTCTTCTATACTAAGGGACCTTTTATATACTAAGGGACCTCTTAAATGCTAAGGGACCCTCTTAAACTCTCTTGAGTCGTCTTTAGCACTCACTCTCTTTGAGTCGTCTTTTGCACTCATTAACCCTTTCTTACGTTCTTTTAAAATATTTTAATCCTATTTAACATTAATCTTTAACCATGGATAGAATTATTTTCTTTGAACTTTTAAACAACTTCCCAGGACTTTTTAGAAATCTTTTCTCTTTTGAGATATTTTCTTTAATTTTTTACTAGAATATTTTTTTTTAAACTTATTATTTCACCCTTCAACATTAAAATACTCCCTCTCTCATTTAAAACTATTCGGTAAAAACTTATTCCACCTTTTTCTTTTTGAGCGGTAGCAACTCCCTAAATAAGCCTCTAATGCATTTTTTTTTTCTTTTTGGAGCGGTAGCAACTCTCTAAATAAGCCTCTAATGCATTATTTTCTGAGCGGTAGCAACTCCCTAAATAAGCCCCTAATGCAATTTTATTTTCTTTCTGAGCGGTAGCAACTCATTAAACAAGCCCCTAATGCATTCTCTATCCTTAGAGGTTTTCTTAAATCCTCTAATTCTTAAACTCAAGTCTCCCTTGAGCCTTTCTTAAACTTGAACTCTAACTAACGAGTTCTCTCTCTTAAACCAAGTTTTTTCTTAAACTTGGGTTATTCTTAAACTCAAACTAACTTGAGTTTTCTCTCTTAAACTTGGTTTTTCTTAAACCTTGAATCTTCTGGAGCGGCTAACAACTCCATAAAAATAAGCACTTGTTAAATATATTTTATTAATGGTTTTAGACGTGAGCGGATTACAACTCCGAAAATAAGCCTACTGTTATTGATTTATCAGGTTGAGTAGTGATCATTGAATGTGAATCCTACCTGACCTAACTTCGTAAGATGTCGGTGTGATTGAATGAAGTATGTACGTTTTGTGAATGCTGTAATATTTTTAACCTTCAAAATTTTCAATTGAGTTGAAAATTTTCTCGGGGTCGATGGGGAAATATAGTATCTACATACTTCTACTACATACATACATACTACATACATAACCTTTACTTACACTTCATCCATTTTTATTTATCTTTTATAAAGATTTATATTCATATATTGCGAATTGGTCTAAAACAATTCGTTTTCTATAAATTTTTCATTGTTATGACACTTACGTCAGGTTGTCAAGCTGTCATTATTTTTTTCTTCTATCTAACTATCTTTCATAGAGTTTCATAATGGCATAGACTATGAACGTTTCTTTTGATTTATGTAATCTAAATTCTTTTTATCAATATGTTAGGTCAAATATTGTATTTTATAGATAATTTTGATTTATTATTGAATAGCTGTATCTTAAATTACTTTTATAAAATTAATCCACACACACTTGAAATTCATCGAAGAGGTTAGAGGTTTTTCAACGTATATTACTGGCAGATTCAAGCATTGACTGTGGCGTTTGGCATTCTGATGACGGAAGGCTTCAAATGTGGAAAGGATCTGAAATTGGAAGACGATTTCGAAAAACGCTGATGAATCGATGGGTGGAAGACTCGGAGACTAGTCAGTTCTGCTCCGGAAGCTATAAACGAAACATCTCCTAAAAGTATTCTTCGACCGAGAAAACTGATTCCGTGACTAAAACTTACCCGACTGCGGTCGATCCCTAAAGGAGGGTTATAGAAAATAACCATTAACTTATCGGAGCGGTTCAATTCAAAATCTTCATCTTGTTGTTTGCCTAACCTGGACTTACTCAAATTACTACTTCAAGCTAACCTCTACCTACCTAAATAACTGTGTGTGTTAGGTAGGATGTGTTTTTTAAAAACCGGTCTGTATTTTTTATCTTTTAATATTTAACATATTGTTTCAAGTCTTACTTTAGCCCCCTTTTATTTCTGTAGGCTAGTAGATTTGTTACACGGTACAGACAAAGCTGTGCGAAAAGTTTAAACCTGTTTCTTTATAAGTGAGCGCATAAGATAACATAGAAATTAATACCTGCACCGATCGATACCGACCCGCCCGTACCGAACCTGTTTCTTTATGTATGCACCCTTATGCAATTAGGATAACCTGATGTGCTGTTGTCTGTACTGTACGTTATTTAGGAACTGAAAACAATACTCACGTCTAAACGCATATGTCTGCAGCACAGCTCTTGACAATAAATTGAAAACTAAATCTTCTAATTTCTCGTCTACAGACGGTGGCTGCGCAGCCAGTCTTAAAAAGGGCACCCTCATATACTCTTCTCCCTTAAACCTTCTAAAAATACCCATCAGACAATCACTTAAAGGGAAATTCATAAAAACTCCACCATCTCCTACCATTTTATGGTAACAGCAAGGCATTATAACCAGCGCCTGTGCATCAGCCATCTTTAAAAATAAGTTGATCGCGTCTATAGTCAAATCGGCGCAAGCATGAAGGCCGGTTATGCAAAATTCTCTATGATTTTCAAACTTATCGTGCAAATATCCTTGGATATTTTCATGGGAATTTTTTGTCACGGTGTGTTTTATATATTTGACATTATCTGTGGAGTTTGCATGGTATTTCCGCTGTCTTATTTTGGCGCCAACGTAATGACTTTCGTTACATTCAATTCCTAATATTCTGTAGTTTGTTGTTTCAAATAAAAGTTGATCCAAGTAGCCCTGGAAAGAAACATGAAAGTAAGAGGTAGGACTACATCAAGGAAATAATCTGTAGAAATTGTAACAGCGCCATGTGAGCGTTTTTGGAATGGCTAGGAAGGAAACTTGAAAAAAATGTTACTGTAACGTTACTTAAGTATATCAAAAACTGTTGTATTTTTGTCTCTGTTTTAGATTAGGGTTTTCGTTGTTTCTGCCTACCCCCACGGAAAAAGATGCGCGTGTAACTGCGTAAATGTAGGTTCTCACCAGTAGCTGGTTCATTCATTCAACATTTTAAGGTTTAAAATCATTAGGAGAAATTTGGCAGTTTGGTATAACCTCATGTGCTGTTGTCTGTATTTATCGTTTAAGTATATGAAAATCCTTACCAATCCTGATCCAAAGTCGACAACGACATCACAGCCACCATGTTCACAAGCTTCTTTGATTTCTTTAGCCAGATATATGATCTCATGTTTCTTCTTAGGACTAACAGGCACATTTATTTTGTTCTCCAAAGCATCTTCTGGAATATCCTCGTAAAAGACTTGCAACTTTTTCAGTTTCGTGAAAAAAGTGCTTAAAAAATCATCACCTATGGAGCTCAAGTCGAAATCTTTATCAAACACATCAATTTCTTCATCTTTTATATTGATTTTGTCCAAAATGTTGTGAATTAGTAAATCTGTGTTGGGGTAATTGAATAAATATTGATATTCTTGAAAGAATTGTAGACATTCTTCAAAATATTCTTCGGATTTCGCGAAATTCTGCGGTAATGACATCTTTTTCCAATATGAAACAGATAAAAGCTTTATGATTAAATAAAGCAACAATAAAATCAACACTTCATGCGAGTTTAGATAAGCAAAAAAAAACCCAGCGCGCGTTCGATCGAATGGTAGGTATTGGGTAATTGGCTGGATTAAGTTTGAGGGTTTGAGGCCTAATAAAATTCTCATGACTACTACAATACTACTATGTATACAGGCAATAGGTACTACGATAGTGCTTTTGTGTGTTGTGCTATTTCTTTAAGTATATCGTTTATCTATGACGACCAATCTGGACATCAGTTCATTCCGTGATTTTGGTCAAATTGATAGTGTAATGACGAATTGACGCAAGATATTCACACTTGAGGTGAAAGCACAGTGATGGTGTTTTTTTGCAATTTGCAGGTCAGTGTCAGGTTGGTTAAAATATGATTCGCAACCTCAAATTCAAACTCAAAGCATTTATTTCAAATAAACCAATTACAGGCACTTTTGAATTGTCAAGGGGTCGGTTTTGGGTCGGTCAGTCAGAAAGATGAAGCTAGTTGCCCATTCCAAAGCGTAGATCCTATGGAGGAGTTACGTGGCGCGTTAGTGACGCATAAATATGTATTTGTTGTTTTTCTTTTTAAGTTTAAAATATAACTACCCAATTGTTTTTTTATTTTTTAGCATTATGTTAAAAACGAATGTATGTGCGTCATTTTTCGCGGGAATAAATAGTTTTTCTTTCTTTCTTTTCTTTCTAGAAGAACGGGCAAGAAACTCCACGGACACTCTTTTAAATCAAATATTTTACAAAATATTGGTTACATTGTTCTCACATATAGGTATATTTTCAATATGGAAAATGTAACCAATATTTTGTAAAATATTTGATTTAAAAGAGTGTCCGTGGAGTTTCTTGCCCGTTCTTCTAGAAAGAAAAGAAAGAAAGAAAAACTATTTATTCCCGCGAAAAATGACGCACATACATTCGTTTTTAACATAATCCTAAAAAATAAAAAACTATTGGGTAGTTATATGCACGTTAAAAGCGTCCGTACTAAACAAAAGATAAAAACTAAAAACAACTAAATAAAAATAAGCCGTGGCAGCTAAGAGACGACCAGTCCCAACTAACGGCGCCCGTTCACGAACATGACCCATGGATCAGCACCAATTAGCTCAACCATTTTGAAGGGAACTTAATGATCCAACACACACGCCACTACCAGCGAGACATTTGAGTGAGCATGACATACTCTCAACCGCCAGGGCACATTCAAGTCAGTGAAAGACGAATCCAGTGAAAGGTAGCTTTATATTAGCTACACAGTGCTCACACATGTGCTATGCAATTATACAATACTATCAAATCAAGATGATCCGAGTTTGCAACCAAATAGTTACGTTTACAAAGCGTTTACATAACTAAAACCATAGGAATCATCAACACGTCATCCTGACATTTTAGAACTAATCTAACTTCGAGAAAGTTAGATTTGTTCTAAAATGTCAGAATTTCGGAAATCCTTGGTAATTTTGCGTACCACTGCGCTTTCACCAGTTTTCCTAATCGTTTGAGTTTGGTTTGAATTTGAACTGATGCCAGATTGATCGTCTAAGGTCCCCTTTATACTATACTCAGCGATCTATGATCTATCTATCCATCTATGTACGTAGGCTTGCTCATACACACAGACTTAGGAATACTACGTATCTCATACATAACACAATAAAGTACATAGGTACGTGCGTAGGCGTACCTATGTACTTTATTGCTACAGATCAAGCTATACATTTCCAGTATAAGCTGATCTCGCATTGTATAGGATTTCATTACAATGAGAGGTCAGTGTAAACTGGAAATGTATAGCTTGATATGTAGCCATGTGTACTAATTCCATGATTAAAACAGAAAAATTGCGGGCGCTTTACTTTGTGTACTTAATTTTAGGTATGGGCGTTATTTCACGTCACTAGTTACAATAACTGGATACGGGCAATGTAACCGAATAACTAGTTTCGAGTGAAACGATAAACATGTGATTTTTGTAACTAGTTACATTACAATGCAGTGACCGAATGAATGAGCCGAAATCCCGAGCGGTGACACGAATTAATCCGAACTAGTTATGTGCTTGTAGCCGAATAGCTAGTTTCGAGTGAAACTATAAACACGTGATTTTGTAAGTAGTTACGTTACATTACAATGCAGTGACGGACGGAGGAAAGATATCATTGATGGTTTGTTTATTTACGTTTAGTTCAAATTAGTTCGCTCATGGTCAAGAATAACTATTAATTGCCCCATGCATGTTTTTGCAATAGTTTGTTAAAACTCATTAATTTTGTTAATTATGTAATTGCATAGTTACAAAAACTAAATTTGTGATAAGTAACGTAAGTAATTACATTATGTAATTAATCATTTAATGTTTTCGTTTTGTAATTATCTGTAATACTTCGATAGAATAACCATGTTGAATCACTGAACAGAATTTGAAAAAATAACTAGTTACTAAAATCACTTGTTTTCAAAACTGGTGACGCCTTCGAAGTCACTAGTTACGTTACGTTTCGCGAAAATCACGTAACGACCCACACCTACTTAATTTAAATATTTCAGCACCACTGCTCTCAAGCTGTGAAGGAAAATATCGTGAGGAAACCGGCATTTCGTTCAACCAAAAATTTAAAGACATTGACATCTCTACCAACCAACCCGCAAGGCCGCAATGGAACAGGGAACACAGGGGCACAGGGAAGCGGCCTGTGTCCCAGCAGTGGGAAGTTGGGAACGTTATAGGCTGATTATGCTACGCAAAGCGACAAGGGGTAAATAAAAAAAAACCGAGTGTTAGAGACATCGTTTTATTTTTCCTGTAATCTTTACATAAACTTCTATTCTATCACATAGAATAATTTCAGATCTTTGCAAACTTCGGAGATAGGGGGTTTGGGGGAGCGGTATTTTTTGTCAAAAGTCGAAAACTATGCGGAAAAACAATGTTTGAGAAAGTGCAAACAGCGCTCTTTCATATGATACCCCACAAGCCCTAGTCTAGTAGTCCCACTTCGAATTTATTTTTAAGACGCCCTTTCAGGCCCTGTTGCAAAAAAAAAACTTATTTGCAAAATAGTTGGGCAAACGTCATCTAAAACTGTTCCAAAGGAGGATGCAAATTTTGGTCCCACCCTCCAATAGCTACGTGTGATACATCGCTGGATAGGTATTTTTGAGCTGAACAGAAGTTATTATGGCGACAAGTTTTAAATCTTAGTCCGTTCCGAGTTATGCTTTATTAAACATGGCAGTTTTAGCAATAGCCAAATAACGATTTCTTTGTAATATACAAGGTGTAAACAGTGGAAACCTTGTAAAGGGTAATTGTACTCATCATTATGAACAACTTTTACTACGGGACCAAACCTGAAATGTGAAAAAAAAATCAGCTGTTCCCTACATTTTGACGAATTATGCGAACATCTGCTGTTCAGTATATTTATACTGAACAGCTGATTTTTTTCGCTATTTCAGGTTTGGTCCTGGGCGTAACTCCTCTGCCGCGAGAAATCACGGTACAGCGGACAGAGCTCCGGCGGGATCTCATGGCGACATGGAGAGTGCGATTGTCGCAACCCAGCGCTGGGCACGCCACAATTGCGGCGATAAGTCCCCTCTTTGAGGAGTGGTTGGAGAGTCGCCACGGCGTCCTCACCTTCCGCCTGACTCAGGTCCTCATCGGACATGGTTGTTTCGGGAGGTTCCTGTTCCGGATAGGGCGGGAGGAAATGCCCGGTCGTCACCATTGTGTGGATCGCCCGGAGGACACGGAGGAGAATACAGTGGAGGTCTGCCCGGCTTGGGCGGAGCACCGCCGTGTTCTCACGGAGGCGATCGGCGGCGGCCACCTCTCGCGTCTGAACCTGGTCCAGGCCATGGTGCGGAGCGAGAGTGCATGTGAGGCCGTCACCTCCTTCTGCGAAGCAGCGCGAGCATTATCGCGAAGGAGGAGGCGGAACGCGTGAGGGAGAGGCAACAGTCGCGTCCTCGCGTCCCTAGTCACCGCAGGAGACGCCCTGGGCGACGGGAATCTACTGCCGATTCTTGCGGACGGCGAGCAATGGGTAGCTCGCCGTCGTCCGGTAAGAACCAGGCCCGGGTCGACGGCGCGTTGTGTTCCACGTGCGCCTTAAAGAGATGTCAGCAGTGTTGGGTCCAATAGGACCGATGCCGTCGGGGTTGCAGGTTGTTCGAAAGAGATACCGTGCCCCCGGCACGGGCAACTGAAGGAACACGTATGGGTTTTAGTCAGTAAAAGTCTGATACCAAACCAAACCAAAGATATATCAACAATGCGTTGCCACATATGTTTTCCAACTTCAGAATCGCTGCCGCTAACACAAACACAAACCACTTTCATACACCCATCGAAGATAATAATCAATACGCAGAAGCGTTCATCAACGAAATAAGGCAGAAGATAAATACACCTAATATTTTATACGAATACGTGGAAAGGAAACGTTTACTGCAGCGAACATTTACAAAATGTAATGTATACAGTAGAAATATACCGAGAAGCTGCACTAGAGGATTTACCTGGCATTGATGCTTGGCTCTAACGTGGTCGCATTCAGTCGCGACACATAAGAGCTAGAAGGTATAATTATTGTTACTTATTATTTCACACCATCAACAATCATTCAAAGATATTGTACCTGCATTACCGTAAAACATGGCAACTTTGCCCATAAATTTAAAAAATAAATGCTTAATTAATGATATTTTGGAAAATTTTAATAAATTGATTATTGTTTCGGTGCCACATAATACTATATGCTCATGTCTCGATACACAAAACTAAAAATAGTAAAAAAAAAGCATATTTATTAGTGAAAATAACAATTATAGGTGTTGGGCAAAAAATCATATAATGGGTGATTCATTCGGAGTTACTTTTTCCAAAACTAAAAAAAATATGAATAAAACAAATTTATCGGGTAATCTTTATTATAATACAAAAGAACCATTCCTTACATTTACTTTTTAACCGACTTCTAAAAAAGGAGGAGGTTCTCAATTCGGATGTTTGTATTTTTTTTTTATTTTTTTTTTTTATGTTTGTTCGCGCATAACTCCGTCGCTTGCCAACCGATTTGAAAAATATTTTTTTTGCTGGAAAGGGTATACTTCCCAAATGGTCCCATTTTTGTCAAAATCCAGTTCTGATGATGGGATCCTGGAGAAATCGAAGGAACTCTTCAAATATTATAGGCACACCTATAGCGATTTGGGTATTTTTTATAGTAGCTCGTGCATTTGCTCTCGGAAAGCACCACTTGGT
Source organism: Cosmia trapezina (assembly GCA_905163495.3). NCBI lineage: Eukaryota > Metazoa > Arthropoda > Insecta > Lepidoptera > Noctuidae > Cosmia > Cosmia trapezina. The sequence goes on from LR991048.1 coordinate 2,940,632, forward strand.
GAAGTGAAACTGATGATGAAGACCACAGATGGCTACCGGAACTACTCAATGATAAATATTTCACGGGTTGCGATTCGATTACTTTAATATGGTTGCTAAGCAATTTCCGCTCGTCACACAATGCGTGTGGTGAGTGGTTGTTGAGGAGTTCTCCTGGTTCTTACCAGCAGAACTCCTCAACAATTAACGTCCCAGCATCGGGAAAAGCAATATTTTGTAACATGTGATGAGCAATTGACATTAGACTATTGTAACTTATACAAATTATAAACAAACCCACTAAAAAGCGAGAAATAAAAACTTTTTAACAAAAAAAAAAACCGACTTCCAAAAATCACTACAAAGTGAAAAATAACTTTGATTTCGGAAGTCGGTGGCAAAAAAAAAGAATTTAAATAAAAAACGAAAGACACCGACTTCCGAAATCAAAGTTATTTTTCACTTTGTAGTGATTTTTGGAAGTCGGGTTTTTTTTTTTGTTAAAAAGTTTTTATTTCTCGCAGTTTAGTGGGTTTGTTTTTAAAGAATATTTCTTTCAAATGTTGTCCGTAACTGCGATTGAGGTGGTCCGTCACTGTCAATGGTGACCGTTATCGTACCATGATAACGGACTATTTGTTTCCTGAAATTGAAGCCCGGGATTTTCAGAACTTTTGGTACCAACAAGACGGCGCCACTTGCCACACAGCACGTGAAACCATGGCTTTGTTGCGAGAAAAATTTGGTGAACAGTTAATTTCGCGTTTCGGACCAGTCAGTTGGCCGCCTAGATCCTGTGATATCACACCCTTAGACTTTTTTCTGTGGGGTTATGTAAAGTCCAAAGTTTATATGGATAAGCCGCGTACGATTGATCAACTGGAAGCCAACATTACTCGCGTTATTCGCCAAATACCACTGGAAATGCTCGGTCGGGTCATCGAAAACTGGAACTCCAGAATGGGCCACCTTAATCGCAGTTACGGACAACATTTGAAAGAAATATTCTTTAAAAAGTAAATGTAAGGAATGGTTCTTTTGTATTATAATAAAGATTACCCGATAAATTTGTTTTATTCATATTTTTTTTAGTTTTGGAAAAAGTAACTCCAAATGAATCACCCGTTACATGGTAACTTTGCCCACATTACAGATCTCCGTTACTATGGACTTTATCACTATTCGAAAAGGACTGAATGAAAATACTGAGCAATGCAATAATGTATTAAATTATACGCCAAATATTCACATTCCTTGACCCTTAAAAATGAGTGGGCAAAGTCAAAAAGCCTTCTAGAACATTTTTCGTACAAAATGGCGATTGTTCAAGGGTTGTCACCATTGACAATACTTAACTATTTAATAATTTTTAGTGTGGAATATTATAATATATTATAATGATAAATTAAAAATAATATAACATCATTTTTTACATAATATGCTTTATTTCTGAAGTGTTCAAAAACTAAAAAATAATTTTAAAAAAAATTTTAAAAAAAAAAATTTTGAAATACAAATCTATGATAACAGTTTATGAAACCCAGTCGTTAATGCTAGATTTATAATAGTATCATAGGAGTGTTTTAATACCTAATTTTGTGCAGTTTCATACACAATCTCTTCTCGCATTCATTTAGACAGTTCAGAAATTAATAAGTTTATAATTCGAACTTTACGACATGAGAGAAGATAAATGCTTTAACAATTATATTAGAAATTATTTTATGAATTTTATCGCGGTAGCGGTAAAACAAGAGTACCTAGGTAGTTTGATTTCGATGTAAATACATATAGTTTTTAAGAACCTAAAACCAATCAACAAAAAACTTTAAAAACACAGTCAGAATTTGGAAGATACGAGCCCTCGTATCTTCTAAATCCCGACTGTGTTTTTAAACTTTATATGTTTAACAACATTATTAACTGTTCATCAAATCCGAACCCTCCTTTTTTTACTAGGTTAAAAAATGTACCTCGGGTGACAACCCTAGTGAAAAAGAAACGTTGGGCAATGTTGTCAACGATATTCAAAAAATATGCTTGTGACTTTGCCCACCGTTATATTTTATGATTATACGACGCATTTAGCGAAGAAAACTAGTCTATATTATTAATTTCCAATGTAATAACGGATGTACAACATCTGTGACAGCGCGTCACACAGTGTTGCCAGAAAAATTATGAATTTTTTAACATAGACAAAATGTTCTTACTAACTATAGACAAATTTGGTATGTATTAAGTTTTTAAAAAAATACACAACTGGGCAAAGTCAAATGTCGAGGGCAAAGTTGCCATGTTTTACGGTACCGGTCGACGTACTGTAGGTACCTTAGAGCATTTAACCTATGGAGATGGCATAGCTGAGCGAACCCCTCTGCCAAAGTCGACTGGCCATATGGCCATGCACGTTATATAAAACTAATTCATTTGGCGACAGCTGTCATTGTGTATCGTATTGTGTCGCAAGAAAGTGCTCCCAAAAGATGGTGAATTGTGCAGTTTCCTCGTGCGAAAAGCGATCTGCCACTTCAAATTTGCGAAACCATGGTGTTTCTTACCACATGTTAGTATAAATAATACATTCAAATACTTTTATTTAAGTACAATGTCGAAATAATCGTTGTTGACATTACGATAGAAAAATACAGTGGTACGTTGGTAGCGCAAACGTAGTACAGGAAGGAATTAAAGGAATTTGCATAGTGCAGGGACAACGTGAATGAATGATTGATACAATAAATGATTTTTTCAGTCAGTATGTTCAGTAAACACAGTTCAGTTTTTTTTTGTGAATGTATCTGGATAAGTCAGGTTGAAATTAAAAAAAATATTATTTATAAAATATTAATTTCAGTTCTTTGTGAGTCGATTTAAATTCTTTTCTTTTGTAGGCTTAGGCTATTAAAAAATAACAGTTAGTTCGTTTCGAATGTGAGTTTTTGCAGCTCATGCAATTTGAAAAAAAAATAATCCGCGGTGGAATAATTTAATAATTATTCCACCGCTTTCTAACCCCAAACCGCTCAAAAATATAATTACCGATAAGGTTATTATACTTCCGCCGCTTGAGGTATTCCGCAGCCGCAGCAGCAGTGTCAGCACAGCACGCCGAGCCATGAAGGTGGGATGGCGCAAGAGTATCGACACACGTTGCGTCCCACACTAAAGGCCTACCCACCTTCCATGGAAATAATGACATGCCGTCCGGTCTCTTGCCATCGTCGCGTGCCAAGCCATTGGGTTCTAATACAGCTGGAACGCCGACGGTGACAAGGGCTCGTCGGATGATGTCATTGATGTTAGCGTGCCGCGCTAAGCGACCCGCAATTCGGCTGCAAGACAGGCCGTGGTGTCCGAGGCTGTTGACAACTTCGCCACAGTGACAGCGGTGAGGAGATAATAATAAAATTTCTCACTTCCACGCTTCACACTGTAATCATGGCAACGTCTAGATGTTTAATGTCATTCAACTAGACTATGGCTATGAAGCCACTATGAACTAGCCCATGGCTATGAAGCCGCTATGAACTAGACTATGGCTATGTAACACTCGCATGTTTTCATTAAATTTCATACTAAAATATCAAACACCTCATTTAGTTTATTTAATTAGTTAGCTAGTAAACACCGAACTCAAATAGTTGTAAAAAAAAAGAAACCGAACGGGTAAAAGACGTGTATTTATTAGTATTTATTCTTTTGCCAGTTATCTATCCCTTGAGTTGCACCTACCATGTTTTGTCTCTGCATCACCCTAAGGTTGACTGGTAGAAAATGCCTAAGGCATTAAGTTCGCCTTTGTATAGTATTTTTTTACTTGTGCATAAAGTTTTAATAAATAATAAATAAATAAAAATAAAAGTGTTATTTTTAACGAAATAATAAAATTGGCTGTGTTGTTTTATTATTTATATTCTACACTTCCTACTTTTTTGACACGTATACCTACAATAAGCCCGCATTATAAAGGGGGCTCAGTATGTATCCCGAATTGCCGACCCTAAATGCAGAATGATAGGGAAAGGCACTGCAGTGCGATTCTGTAACCACTAACCATCTCACCGTGAAAACTTAGGTGAAGTGAGCGTCGAGTGAGCTGTCAATAGTGTCAATTCCTAGCAAAAACAAACTTACTTCACTTAAGTTTTCACGGTGAGATTTTTACTGAATCGACCGGCTGGTCCAGCATGTTATTTGAAAAAATATTTGACTCTATAAATAAATACAATCGTTCTTTTTCTAAAGCACTATACATTTTTTGGTCATTACTGGCTACCTACGTAGTTTCGCAGGCATTAATCATATTGCGTATTTTTGTGTAGGTACACACGACTACACATCAAGCTATATACATTTCCAGTTTACACTGATCTCTAATTATAAGGAAATCCTATACAATGCGAGATCAGCTTATACTGGAAATATACAGGGTTATTGGTAAAACACCAGCAACCTCTTAAAGGGTCATTGTACTCATCATTATGAACAACTTTTACTATGGGCCCAAACACGAAATCGCAAAAAAAAAAATCAGCTGTTCAGTACATTTTTATCTACATCAAACTCGTCAAAATGTAGGGAGCAGCAAATTTTTTTTCGCGATTTCAGGTTTGGTCCTTCAAAATCAAAATCAAAATCAAAATCAAAAGTCCTTTATTCAAATTAGGCTGAGAATCAGCACTTTTTGAACGTCAAAATTACAGTAAGACAGTCCCCACAAAACGCCCGCCCTTCACCACTTCCTAGTGCTTTAGCTGGGAAGAAGAAGTAGCGGAACAAACTCCCCAGCAGCACAGCTGTCTGTTCAGTTAGAAGAACTAGATTCTATACAATAGTACCTATGCAAAATAATTTACGCAACACAATACATTAAATTATATTTTTGTCAAATAAAATAAACAATTTTAGTACATAACTCATGTAACCTGTCATTATGTAAGCTGATCCTGGAGAAAGAACATAACATAAACATTGTCTTGAGTTAATCACAGCGACCAACTATTCTTATCGTTTAAGTAATCGTTGATAGAATAGTATGCCTTTGAACAAAGATTGGATTTAACTTTAATTTTAAACGCATTAAAAGGCAAATCTAGCAAAGAAGAAGGTAGCTTGTTATAAAAAGTTATACCAAGACCAACAAATGAGTTATGAACCTTATGAAGCCGATGAAATGGAGCACGTAATTTGTCCTTATTTCTGGTGTTAATATTGTGAATATCACTGTTTTTACTGTACAAATGTATATTTTGCCTAATGTATAAGATGTTGGCGAAGATAAACTGTGATGCCACCGTGAGAATACCAATATCCTTAAAAAATTCTCTCAGAGAAACTCTAGCTCCTAGCTGGTAAATTGCTCGAACAGCTCGTTTTTGAAGAACAAAAATATTTTGAATATCAGCCGCTTTGCCCCATAGCAGAATACCGTAGGACATAACGCTATGGAAATAACTAAAATAGACTAACCGAGCTGTATCAACGTCAGTGTATTGTCTTACTTTCCTGACGGCGTAGGCGGCTGAACTGAGCCTTCCCGCTAGGCTTGATATATGTGGGCCCCACTGAAGTTTAGCATCTACTGTTATACCCAGAAAAACTGCTAATTCTACAGTCTTAAGCACCTCTTCATCTAAGACGATGTTGGGTCCCAGATTTCTAACATTCGGTAAGGCAAACTTTATACATTTAGTTTTCTTGGCATTGAGAACTAAGTTATTTGTCGTAAACCAATCCGTAACCATTGAGAGTGCACTGTTTACATCATCAAAATCATGTCTGTTTCTGTCTACTTTAAAAATAAGAGAGGTGTCATCTGCAAACAGTACAACGTCACAGATACCCTTTAAATAGAATGGTAAGTCATTAATATACACTAGGAATAAGAATGGACCCAGTATTGAGCCTTGAGGTACACCTAACTGAACTGGTAGCCCGGAAGATTTCACACCATTAACATCTACACATTGGAACCTATTATGTAAATAAGAATTTATTACTTTGAGAGCTTCGTTTTGGACACCATAATGACGTAATTTACGCAAAAGCGTGTCATGGTGCACGCAATCAAAGGCTTTGGAGAGATCACAAAAAACTCCAATAAAAGTTGTTCATAATGATGAGTACAATGACCCCTAAAGAGGTTGCTGGTGTTTTACCAATAACCCTGTATAGCGTGATCTGTAGCCGTGCGTATTACATACAAGAAATTAAAATGAATGAACATTTATTCATTCATTCATGTAATGAAATATCACTCATTGTTTGTGTCACATCACTAGCACTGTCAAATTTTCGTAGTGTGGTGTATGTGTTTTCCTCGCCCCCCGCATAAAGTGGCAGAAAATGTTGTTTGGTGATTCGCTGCTTGCCATCTCCATAGTTAAATGCTCTAAGGTAGGTACTTGTGCGCATATTGTATTAATCGTTTGGTACCTAGGGTACGCCAGGCATAAGGGATTTGCAGGACCAGCCTTATTTTTAAATGAAGTCATAATAGGCGTAGAGTAGGAATAAAGATGTTTGATTTTTCTATAAAAAAATACAACGTAAAATACCTATTATCATTGTGTTTTATTTCCAAGAAGACTTTACGACTCTGATGATAACGGTAGGTAGGTAGATAATCATCTCCCTAGCCGTTTCCCAACGATGTTAGGATCGGCTTCCAGTCTAACTGGATACAGCTGAATACCACCACCAGTATTTTACATGGAGCGACTGCCCGCCAGTACCCGTTGAAGCCGTGGGTGCTGGCTGACTGTGTGACTCGCCGCTCGAAAGCTAGAGGAGGTGATGCTGATAACGTCACGCTGAAGGAGTTGCACGAAGGCTGCACTGACGTTGATCACGTCGGGGTCAGCAGTTTAGAGGCCTACATAGAAAAGGGAGGATTTTCCGACCAGACGGTTGATGACGGGACGTTGTATATATGCTAGTCGCGCGGTAAACTCTGATTGCGCGATGCAGGATTTTTGCATGAAAGTGTGGCTGACACAGGCTTGGCCACCATCAGGGATTTTACTTTTGATAACACAAAGATTTAGTCGTTAATTAGTCGAAATTTGTCGCCAAATATCAGAATTTGTCGGTCACTGGTTCAAAAGTTATAAGGGGTCATTGGTGGCCGATCTGGATAGAGTCTCCCCAGCTTGGCCACCTTTATATCTCAAAAACTAGGGCACCTAGCGAAGATCTGTTTTCTCCCAGATTTAGTCGCTAATTAGTCGAAATTAGTCGCCAAGTCACAGATTTAGTCGGGTCTTAGTTTAGAAGATATAATGAGTTCAATTTTTAAGTATAGTTCAAGAGCTAGATTGAAGAGTTTACGATAAAATCTTTGATCTAGCTCTTGGTCTGTACTTAAAAATTGAACTCATTATATCTTCTAAACTAAGACCCGACTAAATCTGTGACTTGGCGACTAATTTCGACTAATTAGCGACTAAATCTGGGAGAAAACAGATCTTCGCTAGGTGCCCTAGTTTTTGAGATATAGAGGTGGCCAAGCTGGGGAGACTCTCTCCAGATCGGCCACCAATGACCCCTTGTAACTTTTGAACCAGTGACCGACAAATTCTGATATTTGGCGACAAATTTCGACTAATTAACGACGAAATCTTTGTGTTATCAAAAGTAAAATCCCTGATGGTGGCCAAGCCAGTGTCAGCCACACTGCATGACATCATGTTACTGTGATGCGCAGTTCGTACGTGGCGATGTAGATGCCGCCACAAGTGCATTGTATTAAAGAAAAGCATTATTTTTGGCTATTGTTAAACTGACATGTTTAATCATAACTCGGAACGGACTAAGATTTGGAACTTGCCGCCATAGTAACTTTTGTTCAGCTCAAAAATACCTATCCAACGATGTATCACACGTAGCTATTGGAGGGTGGGACCAGAGTTCATTAAAAATCTTGCATCGTCCTTTCAAGTTGATAGCATTATAATAGTACCTAGCTCATGAGATATCCAGCTGTGACAGACACACAGTATAGTATAAAGGTGTGATACTCCCTGGCCGCGCCACAGTGGAAAATCAAAAAAACATGTTTGTAGATAAATTGTACCGTTAATGTACTATACGGAATGAGTAATGAAAAAAATTGTACCTCAAAGAATAATGAAATATAATGAAGTTTTGGTGGCGCGTATAAAGTAGTCTGTGCAGACACACTGAGTCGCACCTTATGGGTTCCTTTTTACTATTTCGGTACGGAACCCTAAAAACGGATGAGTGTAAAAAACATGAGGATAGGCAAGGAACTGCATTAAAAAAAAAAAGTTTGAATTTAAAAATAACATTTATTTACAGCAGTCTCAACATCAAATACTTGGTAATAAATATGCAACTAAGATGCTCTGACAATAAGATATATTGTATTCTAAAAAATGACTCCATTTTACAATGACAAAATTCAAATAACATGTTTACAGGGACGTAAAATACAGGGTGTAAGGGACACTCCATTTATGTAAAAAAAAAAAAACAAAAAACCAGCAATGGATTTTGAAATACTCTAACGAACGACGCGTGAAATCAGCTGTTCACTTTCTGTCTAGCTTCATTTCATCGAACTCACCGCATACGTGTTACCTACCCAGCCCAATCAGTAACAGACGCTCCAATTTGTGCACAAAACACAAACAAATCAGGTTTATTGGATTCCCATAACGTTCCTGAAATAATTTCATGTACCGGTCATCTTAGTATGATATACTGAATTCACCCCATCAGTCTGTGGAGGGCTGTCCCATACACACTGTATATTTACCTGCCTACTTGGAGCATCAGAGGTAAGTGAAAGGTGTTTTTCTGTGGCCGTTACACCTATATTTACCTTCCAGTTTTTTTTTAGATTATTTCTACTTAAGGGAGAAGCTCCAGGTAGCCCGAGAAATTCAAACGTTCTTTACGTTTTTTGCAATTTGCAAGTCGTTGACGAAAGCGCTAGGCTAGCGTAGCCCTCGGAATACAAATTTTGTTACCTTTTTTTGTTGGCAATTTTGCATTGGTGGAGACCCGGCTTTAGAATAGTCATTTACTCACGGCTTCACATCAAGCTATAGATTTCCAGTTTACACTGACCTCTCATTGTAAGGAATTCCTATACAACGCGAGATCAGCTTATACTGGAAATGTATAGCTTGATCTGTAGCCGTGCGTACCTACAACTCTCGTTTCATATTCAATTACCCTTTTGTATGAGTCGAGACTAGAGATGGGTCGAGGGCAAAAACAAATATGGACAAAATGGGCATAAACTTGGCATATTGGGCATAAATGAGTTTACGCCCAAATAAATGCCCGATCACTGGGCATAAAAACGAATAACTTTGTTTTGTAAAAATAAAGCAGGAACTTAACTTAAAATGAAACTTAATGTCAGTAGGTATTTTGTAAATTAAAGTTTTAATGAAATATTCAGTCATAGGATAATCAGTCTTGTTAAAAAAATCACAGTTGAAAATTCAAATACGTAATTATAGAAAATATAATTTTAACTCTCGTAAAATGAAAAATGAAGTGAAGTTTTTTAATTGGCTTTGGTACTACAATAATCATAAGTAAGTATTATAGTATGTATGTTCGTAAGCTGTAAGACTTCCGAATAAAATAAAATAAATGTTTGTCAATTTTTACCATCATCGTGGTCCTAATTATAATTTTGGCTTGATTTTGATGTCTATTACCTACGTAGACTAATAATAAGTAATGAAATCGCTCAATACAATGTAGATACCTAGATTCAGTCATCATCATCATCACTAAAGTTGATATTATTAGATGCAACATCAACAAATTCTAGGTTTCGGTTTGTTGCAGTGGATGTTGATGGGCGGGAATCAAAATCCTTAGGCGTATTGAATTGAATCGAGTTAACTGTCATAATCGATTTCCGTATCAAAATCGTTAACATTGGACAATTGGATACTTTTAGATGGATCATTATTTTCCTTTAAGGCGCAGATTTCCTGAAATGATCAAAAAGGTGGTTTTTTAAAGCTGTGTATCTCATAAACCGTAAATAATTTTGACATGTAAAAAAAATATGATATTTTCAAGTCCTTTTCGCATACAGTGATGGAAGCCAAAACATAATTAAACATACTTTAATGCAACAAAAAAATCTTTAAACATACCTCCTAATAATATTTAAAAGCTGCATTAGCAATTATAATTATAATTAAAAATATACCATGAAATGTCAAATTCCAAACTGCATCCAGTGATGGATTACTTTTTATTAAATAGTAAATTTCTAATTTTATACGGTTTATACGATTTTATTTGCACTTTTACGACATAATTCCGGTGCGCGTGAGAATCTTCTATCTCGTGCGTCAAACTAGACAGCCATAAAGCCATTTCACTTACACACCGAGCTAAACCAAGCTTGGAACCAGGGCCTTAAATTCCAATTGTATGCCAAAGATGTGATTTGAGCTGCTCTTTCTGTAGTAAGGCGATTTCGTTTAGCACTGTGAATGAAACGCTCGCTTAAGATGATTGCGCTGTGTAGCCCGCGAAATTCGTTTTTTTTTTTGGGTTTTTTGCAATTTGCATGTCCGTGTCAGGTCTCAGGTTGTATCTTGATCAAAGTATGATACGCGGAAATAAAACATATGTATTCATATAATTTTAACCTTAAAAATCATCAATACATCTCTCTAAGTTAGATTTCGTGCAGAGTCGTCATCTGTGAGAGTCGTCAAACGAACGAAATCTAACGACTCATACATTGATCAAGGGACAACCTGACACGGACCTGCAAATTGCAAAAAACCCAAAAAAATTGAATTTCGCGGGCTACCACTGCGCATCATCCTTAACAGGTAAAGCATACTCTTAACCTTATTATATCAATTTCTGGTTTATTGCAATATATTAGCTATAATCCAATATGTTTTTGTGAATTTACCTTTTCCGCACACTCAAATATAGCTATTTGAATGAAAAATTCTGTTAAAGTTTTTGCCCAGGCAAAAGGCATTTATTGGGCGTTAATGGGCATTTATCCGGCGTTTATTCAATGCGCCCAATATGCCAGGGCATTAACCCATCTCTAGTCGAGACCTAACCTAACTTAACGACTTGTATTGATAATAATTCTAATGATTAGAGTTCTGTTAACTTCTGTAAATACATATTTGTTAAGGTCGCGAATCATATTTTGTTGATAATTAACAACCTGATACTAAGGTCAGTATGTAATTGTGCAAATTGCAAAAAAAAACTTAAGAAAATTTGAACTTCGCGCTCTTGACCTTATCACATCCCTTAATCGACACTCGTAGGCAATAGGCTTATCGGATGCTGCTCCACAGAAGTCCTTAAGAAACGTACCTACATACATTCAACCCATAGTCGTAGACAAGCCTGCTAGCCAGGCTGAAGCCTAAAATTCAGCATTTTCAATCAATTAACGATCATACCTTCAGTCATTGATGTATAGAATAGGAAGATAGGGTACCCTCTAATGTCACGTAAAGATTTGTGGGACTAGAAATAATTACACTTAAACACGCACACAACTACATTTCCCGAAGTCGTGCGATGTGCGTCAACAATCGAAATAGAGTGAAATATTACGCAGGCTGTAGCGGGAGCGAGATAGCAATAATTGTCACTGTTACGTACCCATATCAATTATTCTTAATACGCCGCTTGTGTCTTCACACTCTTACGAATAATATATTTCTAACCCTTTCTGCAAATGGCGATCTCGCAGCAATATTAATCAGGAGAATTTACTTATTTAGACAATAACATTAATTTAACTTAATGTGCTACACAAACGCCATTTCGATTAGCCTGTAGGCCTAATTTATGCGGTCCACGTTAAGGAACGTCGAGGAGCGCGTACCTAGTCTTCCTATTTTATACATCAAGTCTTCAGTACATTAAGACTAGAAAATACGAACTACCTACATTTTGTCACTTGGTCAAGCAGCCAATAAACTGCCTTGATTTATTGTTGTGGTCCACTTATGGTTTCCCAAACATCAGTTCCTGCTTTAAGATCTTCCGAACCTACTCCAATGACCGATTTGCCACTAAATCTGTCTGCTTTCAAATATTTCTCGCACACTTCAATTAAATCCTCTTTTTTCACAGCCAGGACCCTTTCTCTCTGTGTCTTCCAAATGTCGTAGGACAAACCATACAAAAATAGGTCGATTCCTTTCATGTATTCGGCGACGGGCTGATCCATCTGCTGTAATATGGACAGTTTTGCTTCAAATAGGTTTTGATCATCAAGAAGTTTTGTGTTTCCGTTCATCCATTGAGCTGTTTCATCGAATACATTCATGGTCACTGTGGAATTGGGGTCCCTGTAAGAATAATAGTTGAAGACTCCATCTAAAGTTAACATAGCACCACCACCGTATGCCCCGTTTTGCTCTCTGACAACCGGGTGCAAATACTTTGAAGTTAGGAACCTTGAGAGCACTCGTAATTTAGGATAATCAGGGTCGGTGTAAGGTACAGTAGGAAGCACTTTGGCGCAGAAGTTGACAGGGATGTTCATAAGAATATGCACACCACGGTTTTTTTCAGAAATCTTCTTGTCTTCCGTCCAGTTAATTCTATTCTCTTCTTTTTGTTCTACATCTTTGCACAGTTCTTTACAAAACTTGTCTATGTTCTCTTGAATATGCATGTTTGAGTTACAATGATGGAAAGCTGATCTTAAATTGTTTCCTTTCAAAACTTTGTTTGCAATTATGTCAACAATAGATTGGACGTCTTCTATTTGGTAATTTTTCTGAATTTCTTGCATATTCATTATGTGTTTTAGTCCCATTAGATTCTCTTTACATTCGTCTACAGAGGTTATCAAGGCCCGAGCTGCCTGCATAGCATAACTATGACCACTGTCTACAATGCCATTGCTTAGAGACGAGCAATAGTTAGATAAGAGCATTTGCATTCTTTCGCTGTTATTATAGTTCGGTTTATTGAAGATTTCACTCCATATATCCATCATTTTAGGCAGATTTTCGTCTAAACAGTGACTGCTAATCAATATGCCTTGTTCATACTGGCCAGGTTGATCAATATGTTCCGTAATATGGCTGAGAAAGCCCAACCCAGATGTTGATCTACTCACATACTTGTCAAAGTCTCGATAATTGTAATTTTTGGTGTCAAATTTGTTGATTACGTATTCAAAGAATGGCAGCAGTTGCCTTTCATGGTCTTTCAGACATTCGGTCCCAACAACTCCTTTGAAATATGTGACTCCATTAGTGTTGGCCTCACACATCTGTAAGGGAATGATATCTGCAACAGTATGCTTCAAGGGCGGTGCGGTCTTGGTAAGAGTGATCTCATCAAGCTTTAGACAAGGTAGAATATCTAAGTTTTCAACTTTCTTCTGTACTTTAGAAAGTTCTAATCCTTCATTATATATCTTCTCTTTCTGACTTTGTGACAGATTATTCACTTTGAATTTTAATAATGTTGCTTCTTCTTCGTTTAATTTATCGTCGAACTTATCATCTGGTACCATTGTCATGATTAATTTATGATTGTTAAGAATGAAGTATTTTTCAATAACATCTTTTACATACTTTGGATCCATCAAGTTTGTCTTTAGTTGATCCAACAATTCGTTTACTTTCAAAGCATTTAATATTGGGCCATTATGGTTCCACAGGGGCATAAGATTGAAGAGTAGATTGAGACCGAACTTCGGCGATTGATGTTTGATTGATAACTCCAACCCATGTAGAACACTCTGAATGTGGTCTTTTTCAAAACCATTCACAAAAATGTCATTGAGTGTCTGGTCGAATATAGATTCTACCAACTCAAATTTTGATTTCTCAATATCTTTTAATCCCACAACAAATAATGTGTCTCTAATTTGGTTGTCATAGCCTGTGAGTGAATTGTAGCCTCCCGAAATGTTTCTTTCAATTAAACTTTTGTAGAAAGCTGAGTTTGGACCTATAACCATGAGTTCACTCAATGCCATCATCATAAATGTTTCATAAATGCTTGTGATGTCAGCCATAACATATCCTATAGCAATTTGATTTTGTTTTTCAATTGGAACTCCGTATTGATCAAGTCTGCATGTTATTTCCCTTCTTTGAGGTTTGTCCCAACGTGGCTGACTGGTTACAATTGAGTGCTTAGGGTCCAGAAACTCATATTTATTCAAATAAGCCTCATTGACAAACTTCAGGTTAGCTTCCAAAGGAAAATTACCATAGGAATAAATTCTAGCGTTACTTGGATGATAATAAGTTGAATGGAAATTCTTTAAATGCTCGTGAGAAAGTTGTGGAATGATTATTGGGTCACCACCAGAAACGTAGCCATATGTTCCTTTTGGTAAGATAGTATTAATGAACTTTTGTCCAAACAACGAACTTGTTTCTGAGAAAGCCCCTTTCATTTCATTGTATACAACACCTTTAAATATCAGATCAGAGGATTTATCTTCTAAATTTGTATGTTCCAGCCTCCAGCCTTCTTGTAAGAAGTCTAATCTAGATAGATTAGGTTTAAATACAGCATCTAGGTACACCTTCTGCAGATTCCTGTAGTCAGACTCATTTTGTGATGAGAATGGATAGAATGTGTAGTCAGGGCCTGTCAATGCATTCATAAATGTTGCCAGTGATCTGTTCAGCATTTTAAAGAATGGATCTCTAACGGGATACTTTTCAGAGCCACAAAGAACTGTGTGTTCTAAGATGTGAGGTGTCCCCATAGAATCTAATGGTGTTGTACGAAAACCTACTGAAAATACATTATTGGAATCATCTCTTTCTAAATGCAGGTACTCTGTTTTAGTCTTTTCATGTACTAGATAGTAAGCTGTCATATTATATTCTTTGATAGGTTCTACTTGGTTCATGAGGAAGCCGTGTACACATTTTCCTGGCTGCAGGGCTTTTGAAGTTGGTTCTTTCTTTTTAAGAATGCTGCTGCTATACATATTGCTGCATGATATCTGCCGGTGTTTCACACTGGACCGGAACTTGAATAGTCTTGAATACATTTTTGTTTAGCTGCTTTTCTTCCAAAATTAATCTGCAATGCACATACACCACTCACTATTTTTATAAAGAATATTTTAAGTAAATTAACTAATGAGAATGTTGCTAAGTTTTTTAGTGAAATTTTTTAGCCTTTCGATAAAGACCAGTGTACCTTGTCACCGCGTAAAATTGAAAAAGCGCTCGTGTACTCGTGTATCAATCCTTCCGCAAAAGAGTTGGAACACTAAATAATAATTTACGATAACTAGGGGCTATTAGTCGTTTAGTTAAACACTGATAAAGGACAAGCACAGTTATTTTATGTATTTATAAGTCAGAAATCGTAAAAACCAAATAATTTTTAAACGGAATGATAAAAACAAATGAAAAGTGATGCAATATTTTACTTACAATAAGTTAGCCAGACTATAGTTGAGGCTTGTATAGCTTACAATTAACAATAATTTGTAGCTGATGTTTTCTTATTATTGGTAAAGTTCCAACAGAAAATCCGGCGTTATTTTCTATTACAAATCCAGCATAACCTCTTTGCCATTTGCTATCGGCACAGACTATATAGGTTATCGGATCTTCGTTCGGATCGGAACTTTGACGTTTCTCAAACATATTACCATATGAAAAATTATTTTACTACTTACCATACAATAGTTATTTATAGTGCCTCTAATAGTGAATGAGAAAAATAAAGATTTATGACTTAAAGATTTATTCTACGAGTTGTTTTTCATCAGCCTTCAAAATAAAGAATCTGTGAAAGGAATATTTTATAACTTGGACGAGGTGGTCTTGAAAATAAATTCGCATCAAATAAAATTACGTGATTATTATTATTTGGCTTGGCAACTTCTACTACGTTTTGTAAGTGTCCCCCCACAGACTTCTGTCTGTGTGTCCCCCTGTGTCCCCCAAAGACATAGATCAAAAGGTGTCCCCATGTGAGTGTCCCGACAGGTCCTATTGTTCTGAGGTCCCGACAACGCGACGACGACCCTGCAGTTCTTTGCTGCGCTCATTTTATAAAAAAAATATTAGAAAAAAAAAATTACAGCTATGAATATACTTACTAATGAATTACCGAAAAATGATAAAGATAAATAAATGGTATTGACAAAAAAAAAATACTTACCGATAAAAATTAAAAAAAACTTTCTGACAACGGACACGGTACAAAATAGTGCAAGTTTTACATAAAAATAAAACTTGTATTATTAAGCAGAGACGATGCACAGCATCTGTGAGAGGGCGTTGTATACTTCCCGTTAGACGTCAGCCAATCACAGCTCTCGTGACGTCATATCCTCGACCAATCAGCGCCGAGTTCCGGTAGTCACGTGGTCCCAGGTGGCGTGTTCGCTAATGGCGGACCTTTGCCTCATAGAAGTCTCTCACCAGGAGACCTCAAAGGATGCTGTGCATCGTCTCTGCTTAATAATACAAGTTTTATTTTTATGTAAAACTTGCACTATTATTCGGCATGTGACGATGCACAGCATCTGTGAGAGACGTGTTTATAACTCCTGGTGACCACGACGACGCTATGTGAAATATGATAATATTTACTGAATAAAAATCATTATACAAATCAGGATAATATGTACCTCCAGCTATACCATCCAAAGTACCTAAAAATATTAATATCTTACTTACCTCCTCAAATATAGGATAAAATATTATTCTGGAAATAAGAATAATAAAATTAACAACAATCAAGAGGCTATCGATTTTAACTTATACCGAGAGGAATACCTTCTATTGGAAAATTTTCGTACCAGTGCAAAGAAAGTATTGCTGAACGCATACTT
This sequence comes from Cosmia trapezina, assembly GCA_905163495.3. NCBI lineage: Eukaryota > Metazoa > Arthropoda > Insecta > Lepidoptera > Noctuidae > Cosmia > Cosmia trapezina. Next base: position 2,957,442 of record LR991048.1, read on the forward strand.
CCAGGAGATGAAAAGATACAATTACCTATCACAGTCCATGATGCACTTGTATGTTTTGGTCTTCCTAATTCCAAGCTTGGCATACGTACGACTTACAGAACGAGTTCCAAACGTCGAGATCCAAAGACTTACGAAGGTTTTCGATATCGGAAAACAAGTTATGGAACTCAAATGGAGTTGGCAAGGCGCAGTCAGTACAGTGATGACAGGTGCAGTAAGACAGTAACCGAGTTGCGCCCAAGGACTGGAAGACGGAAGTTTGGTCGTCCGGTGGCAAGATGGGCGGACGACATTGTTACCATTGTGGGTAGAACTTGGATGAGTCTGGCACAAGATGGCGTGCGGATTGGCACAAGATTAAAAGTCTCTATTCAACAGTGGATGAAGTCAGGCTGTGGCTGATGATGATGAATTCAAAAACTTTCCTTAATTAAATAACCGAACGAAATATGTTTTCGTTAGCCATGACAAGATAGTTTCCAGCCTGATTGCCTGTACCCATCGTCTTTGATCCAAATACTGGGTAGAAAATTATGTGCTTACGCTGATCGAAGTAGTTATTTCCGAGACTCTGAGTAAAATAAAGTCATGGAATCAACGTGACTCTTTGAACAAAGTAATGTAGGAGGATTCGTCTGCATCCAGGTAATCAGTTCACTCGGGCCTATTTGGACTTCTCTGCTCTTGGAATGAGATAGCTTTTTAAGAATATCTTGTACTATAAGTCTGAATTCAAATTTATGTTACAGAATTGTCGTCCAAAGGTTAGAACTAAATATTTATGCAACAATATTGTATTACAAGTTAATCTCTAATGAATAGGAACGCCAAAAAATCGTGTCCAACTAATATTAATGGGACAATTAAAGTCCAAATCATGATCTCTACACCATTTGACCTACCGGGACCATTATACGAGGTCTGAGCAGGGACCTTTCAGCTTCTGAATCTTCCAACCAGAGCTCCATGTTTCGAACTCTTGAACTACTAGAACTCTAGCTAGAGCTAGCATGGCGATTTTCAAGGGTCTGCAAAGTGCTGGACGTCGAAGATCCGATAACCAATAGGCTCTCCTTCACATTGATCCATTATAAAGAAAACGCCTTGAGATGAATTCAGATGGTGAACAACTCGAGGGATGCGGCTTGGTGCCGGAAACATCGACGCCATTTGAAATAGCCACTGACGTAGCAAAATTAGACTGATGAGTCTGAACAATCTTTGGTAACATACTCCCTCACCACCCTGGTGGTAAAGAGGTCTACCTGTGCAACTCCTGCAAAAATATTCCTTATAGCTGGTCTTAGTAGGTGCCTCTCTGGCGCCCATTTCTCGCGGTACCTGTCTGCGATGTCATTAAATCTCCCTGGAATATAAAAATAAAATAAATATATTTCGCGTGTTCTCTTCGAGACAACGATGTCTAGAAGACTCAAGAGCTGGTAAGTAATGTGGAGTAAGGTCGCCAATCATGTTCCACATTCTTTTCGAACGTAGGAAACAACTATGCAGTTGTCCGATTGCAGGCACACAGCGACGACGAAGGCGAGATCGGAAATGTTGGCTGCTATTATTATAGAAAAAACTTCCTTTCAATTACAGGGCCAGCGCCGCTGGTCTAATTTTCACTTTCCTGAAACCGAAAAATCGTCTAACCGTAATCTGCAGCATCCGTGATCATGAAATGGTAAATCAACTCCGGGTGCAAGCGGCTCCGGATCCGGCTTTTCTAAAGTTGTGACCCACCATTTATATTACTCGCGACCGTTTATGATATTGTTACCAGTTTGCGAAGAGACGCTTCAGAGTCCGAGAAAGAATAATTATGTTGGAGACAATGGAGACGACTATTGGAATGACCAAGTTGGAAAGACAATAAATCAGTGATTTGAATCATTGGTGGCTTGGAGGTAAAATGGCAGATGCTTTCCCGTGACCATCCCGAGAAGGGCCTCCGGAGCCCGCAACATCTGCCACTGTCTCCGATTCGCTCGGAAACAGTCTCCATAGAACCAGTGTAGCTGCGAGTCATGAAGTTTTCGTTGGTGTTCCAAATGAAACCAAGGAATTCTATTCCATGAGAAGGATCGGTGACAGATTTCTTGTACTCTACTGTCCACTCTAGAACGTATAAAGACAAATCCATCTGAGAGCGTGGAAGACTTCTCGTTTGGCCTGCCCTGATTTCTTTCCATCGTAGATGTTGGACCACACAGTTGGTCAACGCTGCGAAATCCTTGTGCGCATGATAGACCGAACGGCAGGCAGGTCATCTTATCTGCTGTTCTACATGGATCACCATCTCTGGCGATTGTACGGTCTCGAGCAGAGCAGGGTTCGTACTGATACGATGAATCAGTGGTGGTTTGGAGGTAAATGGCAGACGCATTCTCGTGATCATTCCGAGAAGAGCCTACGGAGCCCAATCCGTACTGCCACTGTCTCCGATACGCTCGGAGACAGCCTCCGTAAAACCGGTGTGGCTGTTATTTCGCCTCACCCACGAGTCATTTGTCATAATATTTCTTGACAAAAATAGCACGCTCTTTTTAAGTGACTCGAAATGCTCCATTTTGAATGTAATTATGCAGTTAATTCTCATTAAATAAGCAATTAGAACTCGGAGAGATCTTACGCAGACCATCCCGAAGATTCACATTAGCAATTTCATCCAGGATGCGCTCCCAGCAATTTATAATGTATTCAGCTCGCTTTCCGCAACCTAGCTGTAGGATTTCCTCACTAATTTTGTGGAATTTTGATGAGGTAAAAATAATTCCGAAATTTTATCGAAAGTCAAACAATTAGAACTCCGAGCGATCTTACGCAGACCATAAGATATTATTAACAATTTCGCTAAGTATGCAGTTGATTCTCATTAATTAAGCAATTAGAACTCGGAGAGACCTTACGCAGACCAACCCGAAGGTTCATATTAGCAATTTCAACCAGGATGCGCTCCCAGCAATTTACAATATATTCAGCTCGTTTTCAGCAAACTAGCTGCATGATTTAGGAATGATTCCAAAATTTTATCAAATTCTCATTAAATAAGCAATTAAAACTCAGAGAGATCTTACGCAGACCATCCCAAAGGTTCATACTAGCAATTTCACCCAGGATGCGCTCCCAGCAATTTACAATGTCTTCAGCTCGTTTTCAGCAAACTAGCTGCATGATTTTCTCACTTATTTCGTGGAAGTTTTACGAGGGTATATATAAATGATCCCAAAATTTTATGGAAAAAACTAAAGGCAGAATCAGCAAAAGCTGTCCAATCAATTAACTTCTGTAAGTTTTGTTTGAGTAAATGTAGTAATTATGGCATTATTACATTTATCTGCTGTTCTAGGGCTGATCAATCTCTCGGAATTCGCCGCCTACTCGTTACCCACAACAAACTGTCGAAGTTCATCGTAATTATCGAACTCGACAAAGCCAGGTGCAACGTTATGAATCTTAAACGCGTCCGCGTAGCGCACATCCTTCCATGACGAATCAACGAACTTTTGTAACGCTTCACTTGATTTGGAGTAGAGCACCTTGGAGCAGCAGTCTTTAAGAAACGTACAAAGGCGCTTAAATTTAAACGCGCAAAACCACTGTTATTGGTAGCCGCCGCTGGGGGGCGGTACAAATTAAAGTCTAAAGGTATCATGGAGCCAAGTCCAAGAACCAGTTCAGTCATTATGTGCTGCTGTATAGGGTTATTCGGAGACGAACCGGATGCACCCACACATTAAAAAGCTAGTATGTACACTCACAGCCACTTGATAAACAAGATTTAAAATGTCTGATGACTCACCTGCCTTTCCGCCGTTTTACCTCAGTATCCAAAGAATCAGATTGCGAAGAGCTCGAATCGCGAACGGCTCGATATAGACATCAAGTCGTCGCCTGCTGCACTTCTTCATCCGAATCCGAATCACAATTATTTACAATTGCAATATTTATTTGTTTTCACTCTGAATATTAATTAAGTATTAATTTTATATCACTTTGAACTATAATGAGATTCAAATTCAAAATATTAATAAAAAGTAGCTGCAAACTCTAAACTAGATGTTACTAACTCGGGAAGTAACGACGCTATGAGGCAAAGGTCCGCCATTAGCGAACACGCCACCTGGGACCACGTGACTACCGGAACTCGGCGCTGATTGGTCGAGGATATGACGTCACGAGAGCTGTGATTGGCTGACGTCTAACGGGAAGTATACAACGCCCTCTCACAGATGCTGTGCATCGTCACATGCCGAATAATAAAATGCATTTTTGTGTGTCGATTACGACCGGGCTAGATAGACAAAAATAGTACTTACAAAAAAAAACAATCTACTTTAAAAAAAATATATAAACATGTTTGTGTGAACCTTATTTAAATTTTAATGAGAACCTCCTCCTTCTTTTAAAGTCAGTTAAAAATTCACGGGTTTTTCACAATTTTTAGCAAACTAAAATGTGTCTTTTCAATCGAAACTTGTTGTTGTCACGGTCATGGACCTAAAAAAAAAGGCGGACGCCGCCGCCGTCTCCTTTAACAATAACTGAAGCACCCATAGTAAGTCAGTGCGCTAATTTATACACGCCAGCACGCACACATTCACACCATAGTAAGTCTACCGGCCGCCATTACGTTACACGAGCGACGGCGTCTTTGCAGGTACTCAAATCACGCACACATAGATCGGTAGGGTGCTTCACTTTCGATATGCGTGGTGCGGAGTCCATCTTTTTTTATAAGTCTATGGTCACGGTATTAACACAGTATAAAAACATAGACTGTGGTATTAATATTCACAAGAAGCAACAAAACGTTTAAGTTTTTGACTTTGACATTTCCTTCAAAATTAATTTTTCTTTTAAAAACACGTGTTTACGTGTTGAGCTCATACCGAGCTCTTTTTTATTTATAAGTGTAACAAAATAAGCAAAAATGAGTTTGTACAACTTCAAAAAGATCGCTGTAGTCCCTACAGCAAAGGTAATTAATCGAAACTGTATTCCTGGATTCAATGTTTACGACATTTTCTATCATGTGTTCTAACCTCACATATTACGCACAATTTTTTATTTCAGGACTTTATAGACATAATACTGTCTAAAACACAGAGGAAAACCCCCACAGTGGTACACAAACATTACAAAATATCGAGGATTCGTGGGTTTTATATGAGAAAAGTGAAATTTACTCAACAGAACTTCCATGACCGTCTCTCCAGGATTATTCAGGTAAATAATTAAGATTTTCATATATAATTATTTTAAATAGTCTGCTAATATCTTTATATTAGAATTAACGCTGATTTGAAAGATATTTAGTTGAAATTTCATCTATTGCGCAAGATTGTTGACACACAAAATCATATAATACAGTATTCATATATACGCAAAATACGCGCATTGTCGTGGAGTTGCGGATACCAGCTCGTATTACCTACAGTATTCATAAACAACATCATTATAAATATGTAACATTTAATTGTATAATTGAAGCCAACAAGCTGCCTAAAACGTAAAATTGTAATGTAATTTTTTTTTTCTTCTGCCTAATGCAATTTACTGCTGCTATACTCCATTTACAATGAGATTAGACATTTAAACAAACCTTTTTTACAGTCCATTCAACCGATTTTGACTTCTATTGCGTTGGTGGCATGACAAATGGCAGCTGCAGTAAACAGTTGGTATTGAAACCAATTTTTTTCTTTTAATGCCATCCTTATGCCTACAGAATAGAAGTCAAAATCGGTTGAACGGACTGTAAAAAAGGATTGTTTAAATGTCTATCTGTATGTTATTGTAAATGGAGTATAGTTTCTAAGAAAAAGACAAATGTCAAACTATTGCTTCAAAAGGATGCAAAAGTTTACCCTAAGTCAGAATGAGAATACAATATTCATTTGACATGATGTATATCTAAAAAAAATAAGTCAAATGAAAGTGTCTGTTTGTAATGTCAAAATAACAGCTTTTTACTAAATGCATATGAAAGTATTTCGACGTTCAAAAAGTGCTGATTCTCAGCCTAATTTGAATAAAGGACTTTTGATTGATTTTTGAGTATATACAGGGTGGAAACTTTCAGCGGGGCAGTAAGGGGAAGTACATTATCCGTTGCAGCTACACGAAAATGGTTTTAGGAGACTATCCATAATTTTTTATGGAATTTTGATCCACATTCACAGATTTTCAAAAAAAAATACAGTTAGCAAGAAAATAGCCATTTTACACAAAAACATTTTTTGATACCAATCGATCCTGTTTCTAATACTGATCAAAAACTTTTATGGGACCAACCATCGTTGGAGTACTTAAAAAGTCACAAATTGGATTTTGTTCACAATTTTCATGGGTTTTCATTGAAAATTGTGAACAAAATCCGATTCAAATAGGGAAGTATTAACATCCACTAGCCGCGTGTGACAGCTAGTTGATTATAAAACTAACACTAATGTCATTGTTACTATTGAACAGGAATTCCCCAAACTAGATGATGTGCACCCGTTCTACGCAGATCTTATGAATGTGCTGTACGACAAGGACCATTACAAGCTCGGTCTTGGACAACTGAACACAGCTAGACATCTTATTGACACGTAAGTTAGAATAAATATATTTACAAAATCTTTAAATTGGATCTTAATTTGTACAATAACTCTAGCACATTGATTGATTGATTGATTGATTTATAAAGGTTTTTATTCACAAAAAGGTAAATGCAAGCAGCTAAATGTAAACTGACATAATCCAAGCAATGTTAAACAGGCTAAAACACTAAAAAAAAAATCAAAATTAAAAGTCCTTTATTCAAAAGGTTTTTATTCACAGAAAGGTAAATGCAAGCAGCTAAAATGTAAACTGACATAATCCAAGCAATGTTAAACAGGCTAAAACACTCAAAAAAAAATCAAAATCAAAAGTCCTTTATTCAAATTAGGCTGAGAATCAGCACTTTTTGAACGTCGAAATTACAGTAAGACAGTCCCCACAAAACGCCCGTCCTTCACCACTTCCTAGTGCTTTAGCTGGGAAGAAGAAGTAGCGGAACAAACTCCCCAGCAGCACAGCTGTCTGTTCAGTTAGAAGAACTAGATTCTATACAATAGTACCTATGCAAAATAATAACACTAATAACTTAATTAAACTAATAATATAATAGATACAAATAAGACTGCACTGATATGTAGGATTTGCAGCCCCACATTTTTCTAGCACAATGTGTAGGGGTATAGAGAACATAATTTTTTTTACAGCAGTAAGGTATTTCTGAAAATTCTTTGTATTGAATAAGCCCTTGTTCCCTCTGGCGATTTATTAAAAAAATCGCCCATGTGTATTTGGCCCGTTCGAAGCTGAGTACATTACTCAATACTGTTCGTCAGTCAAAGCGCGGCCTACATTAATTTGTTTGTCATATGGTCGCGCGCAGAGTCAGTGCTCTGACGCGCATTACCCATGGCAAAGACAAACTTTATTCCACTATTAGTTTGTGCGAGTTCGCTCGCGTACAGGTCTGAAAAAATATAATTTCGAAAATAAGAATCCACAGAAATGTACTACCCTATGTCCTAATCCAGGTCTACCAATGTGCTCTTAATACATTCAGCCGCTGAGACATATCAAAGTCAAATCATTTATTTTAAGTAGTCTTATTTATTTGTCGGTTGGTCAGAATTTACTCAGATAGATCCAGACACCATGTGGGCAGAAGATGGGTTTCATGCAATGAAAACACACTGGGTGATATACTCGGTGATTATTAAAATCACAAACTAACACAATCACTCCAAATCAAAATTAACACAACTACTGAGCACAACGAATCGAATACAGTTCCGCGACGTAGTAACCCCGATGCGATCAGACACTAGACTGTCCTCCTCGCCATGGACTTAAAACATCACGACTCTGTAGAAGCGCGCTGTAGGTGTGGGTAGATCACGTGATGTCGCCAGTGGCACTGCTCATAGAGATGTGCACTGCGTGAGTGCGGTGGGTATCCACCGCAGGTAGAGGCCTGTCCGTTTTGGAGATTGCAGGCGTAATATAATGTATATTGACCGTACAATATTATTATTTACAGAGTAGCAAAAGACTATGTCCGTCTACTAAAGTACGGAGACTCTCTGTACCGATGCAAGCAACTGAAGAGGGCGGCGCTCGGCCGCATGGCCACCATCATGAAGAGACAGGCTGCCAACCTTACGTACTTAGAACAGGTGCACTTTCAATTTTTCTCGCAGGCAAAGGCCTCCCCTTTTTCCTTCCAAACCTCCCTGTCTTGTGCAATCTCTGGCCATGTTGGTCCTTGTCAGATCGTCACACCACCTTTGCGTCGCGTCGGTCCATCTAGCTGGGGGGCGTCCCATACTACGCGTGCCTTAGATAATATACATCTAGATCGAGCCACCGCGTGGCCGGTCACGAGACAGCAATATAACACTTTTTCTAGGTTATGTGGTATGAAATGAAGTTTAACGTAAGAAATCTTCCATATTTTGAACTGAAACCCATGTCAATACATACGCACATTGCAAAAACTGTACAAAAAAGTTAAATTAATCGACGCAAGATAAATTTTGCAACAGTGAGAGCACTTTGTTTGGCTAACATTCAAAAGTTCGCCAAACAAAAATACGGCACGCCGTAAGAGACAGAAGATACAATGCTTTGTCTCAATTTTCCTACTAATTTCGTATATATGTGTCTCACTTCCACACTTCACACTGTAACCATGGCAATGTTCAATGTCATTGACGCTTGCCGGTACGCGGTCTCCACTCCAGGACTCGTCTGCTAAATATTAATAAGCAGCATTTGACAGCGGCTTCGCCTACGTGGATGTCGGGAATTATCCCAAGGGAACCGTACATTTTTCCGGGATAAAAAGTCCCCCGGGTCAAAATCGGATCGAATCGGATCGGGGAATTGGGTCGGATCGGGTCGGGTTAAAGTCACACCGACTTTAAAAGCCCAAAAGGCTTATGTGCTATTCCAGACTATAATCTATCTCTGTGCCAAACTTCCATCCATCAATCCAAACTTTCGCATTTATAATAGTAGTAAAAATGGCTTATACAGGGTGTTCGGCGCATGGACCGACACAATTTTTTGGGGGTGGGGGGGAGGGGGGGGTCATTTGCTGGGTTTCACCTATAGACCTCCATGTCCTAAGTGTGACGGTAATTGAGATATGTTTTTTTTTGTTCTTTCTTTGAATTACCCAAAATCTCGCTTTTGAATCGATATATTTTTTTTGTTTATGGTTGTAAAAGAACAAAATAATTTTTATTATAGTCTACAATGTATTCTTATTCGAAGTAAAATAAAAAAAATATAATTACCGTAATAAGTCTTTTCTTAAAACACTCCATAACTGACTCTCTAACTAGTATTTTGACTACATTTGAATTGTTTTTCATAGCGTGTAGCATACCCTTAGAAAGGGTACAAGCTAAAGAACTTTTTGAGATAAAAATAAGGTCAAAATGGCTTTATTTAAAAAAAAATGAATTTAAGAATAGTAATTTTTCATACATTTAAACATTTTTAAGACTTTGGAAGCACATAAGTCATTTTCTACTGATCAATTACATCAAATAATAATTTATTTAGAATAAAAATACATTGCAGACTATTATAAAATTTATTTTGTTCTATTGCAACCATAAACAAAAAAAAACAAACACACAAAAAACACAAACAAACAAATAAAAAACATACAAATATATCGATTCAAAGGCGAGATTTTGGGTAATTCAAAGAAAGAACAAAAAAAAAACATATCTCTATTACCGTCACACTTAGGACATGGAGGTCTTTAGGTGAAACCTAGCAAATGACCCCCCCAATCCCCCAAAAAATTGTGTCGGTCCATGCGCCGAATACCCTGTATTTTGCTGTATACAAAAAGTCGAATATCTTGGTTATTTCTTACTTGTGTGACCTTAGATAATTCAGTACACTGAAAGTAATGTTGTTTGTCCGCAGGTCCGTCAACATTTAGCTCGTCTGCCGTCCATCGACCCGTACACGCGCACCATCATCATCTGCGGGTTCCCTAATGTTGGCAAGTCCAGCTTCATCAACAAGGTATGTACCGACTCATTTTGTATCACCCTAAAGTAAATATTTAATTATAACTTAAGGATGTGGTACAGACCATCGTACTGAACAACTTTCCCCATGGGACCAACATCGTAATCGAGAAAAAATTAGCAGCCGTCCAAACCAATAAAGTTGGGTCGAGTAGGTATTGAAGTTTTGTACGGGACTAGTGTTAATTTTTATGACTTAAGGTTGATGCGCCAGGGTAGCCCGCGAAATTCAAAATTTCTTACGATTTTTGCAATTTGTAGGTCAGTGTGAGCATGTATGTTGATTAAAATATGATTCGCGGCCGTAACTAATATGGCTTTACAGAATTATAGTCATTAGAATCAGCAATACAACTCCATAAGTTAGCATTTACCTCAAATCTAGCGATTTCATGAAATCATGAGGTTTGAGATAAATGCTAACTTATGGAGTTGTATTGCTGATTCCAATGATTATAATTCTGTAAAGCCATATTAGCTACGGCCGCGAATTATATTTTATTCAACATACGAGCTCACACTGACCTACAAATTGCAAAAAACGTAAGAAATTTTGAATTTCGCGGGCTACCCTGGCGCTTTCGCCTTAAATGGTTCTAAATTGTCTACTATCTCCGCCTTAAAGCTTTGAACCCATCTTCAAATCACCCTGTATGTCTTCCTAGCTCAGGCATTTCCACTCACTTCAGCTTTGTGAGTCGCCTTTCATTCATCCTCTCTACATGACCAATCCATCTAAGCATAGTCTTTTCAATCTCACTATATCTTTTAACACCTCAAGTGTCTGAGTTTGGCTAATTTTAGACCCAAAACCCCAGCGAGTGGTTGGGTTGGGGGTTAGTTGCGAACCCCATAGGTTCACAACTACTGATGATGATATGTTTTCCATCGGATGATTTTTTTTTACATTTATATACAGGGTGTAAGGGACAGCCCTCCGCAAACTAACAGGGTGCATTCAGCTCCTCATTTCGAATCATATTCCACCGGAAATTTTCTGAGGAAAATTTTCATTTTTTCAAAAAAAAATTCAGTTACATTTTCATTATTTCAATATAAAATTGCACTGTGTGTTCGCAGCACTCCATTTATGTAAAAAAAAACTGCAAAAAAACAGCAAAAAAAAAAAAAAAACCAGCAATGGATGTTGAAATACTCTAACCAACGACGCGTGAAATCAGCTGTTCACTTTCTGTCTAGCTACAGAGTTCATCGAACTCACCGCATACCTATTATTACCTACCCCTCCCAACCAGTAATAGACGCTCCGATTTGTGCACAAAAACACAAACAAATCAGGTTTATTGGATTCCCTTAACGTTCCTGAAAAAATTTCATGTACCGGTCATCTTAGTATGACATACTGGATTCACCCTATCAGTTTGCGGAGGGCTGTCCCTTATACCATGTATATGTGATATAAGCTTATATACCTAATAAAAAAAGGGTTTTTGTTATGCACACAGGGGGTGCATTCGACACTTGAGGGGTTAAACCACTATGTTGCCTTATCACATCATTCATCATGAAGTTGATAAAATTGGTAATTGTCTATAATGTTTTGTGTATCTACAGATCACTCGCGCCGACGTAGAAGTGCAGCCGTACGCGTTCACGACAAAGAGTCTGTACGTCGGCCACACGGACTACAAGTATCTGCGATGGCAGGTCAGTTTGTACACATTATTTATTGCTACCCATTATTTATACAACGAGTAACGTTAAATGCGCAAAACTTCTTAAGGGGTCATTGTACTCATTATTATGAACAAGTTTTAGTATGGGACCAAACCTGAAATCGCGAAAAAAAAATCAGCTATTCAGTACATTTTGACAAATTATGCGAACAGAAATGTACTGAACAGCTGATTTTTTTTTTTCGCGATTTCAGTTTTGGTCCCATTGTAAAAGTTGTTCATAATGATGAGTACAATGACGCCTTAAGAGGTTTTGCGCATTTAACCAAAATCAAAATCAAAAATCAAATCAAAATATTTATTTGCTAGAATATGGTACATAAGGTGTTAATTTGTTTAGTTCAGCATATCCTGCCATAACATGGCGTGCAAATGTATTTAAAAAAAATCATGCGATGTCAAAATTAATCTATGTTACAAATTACAGAGTCTATTGTCTTGTCTTCTAAATATTCCATAATGGTGTAATATCGTTTAAATAGTAAAAATTTGAAAAGCATTTTTTTAAACATTGTCAGCGGTAAATCTTGAATAGTATTAGGTAAATGATTGTAAATAATAATCGACATGCAGTATACATTTTTCTTAAATAATTTTAGTTTTATTTGTGGCAGCCGAAGTCTGTCTTTATGCCTTGTTCGGCTGTTTGGCCTTTCAGTAATAACGTCAAATAAATTGTAATTTCTTTTAACAAAAATACAAATTTCAAAAATATATAAACACGGCAAAGGTAGAATATTAAGTTTTTGAAATAGGGGCTTACAGGTGTCTAAAAAGTGAGCTCCACAAATGGCTCGAATACATTTTTTTTGAGCTTTAAAAACTCTGTCAAAATCTACTGAGTTACCCCATATTATAATGCCGTATCTAAGTACGGACGATACATAACCATGGTAAGCCAGCGTTGCAGTGTCACGGTTTACAGTTTGCCTAATTCGTTTCAACACATAAATAAAACGATCTATTTTTACCAGAATTTTATCTATGTGTGTTTTCCAGTTGCAATTTTTATCGATCGTTATACCTAAGAATACACAATTATCGATAGTAGTCAATTGAGAATCTTTATAATTAATGTCTAGTTTATTTATGTTTGCATTGTATGTCTGAAATTGTATTATGTTTGTTTTAGTCATATTTATTTTTAAATTATTTTTTTCTAGCCAATCGATTGCATTATCCAGAGCTTGGACGATTTCTTTTTCTAAATTTTTGTTACTGTCACTCTTAATCATTATTGTAGTGTCATCCGCGAACAGTATGCAATCCTCAGAACAATAACAAAGCATAGAAGGAAGGCTAAAAACAGAATTCTGTAACTACCTTTATTCCCGTTCTATTATTAGGTACGATAAAGGTACGATAAAGGATGTGGGAAAGAGATGAATGTTTTACTCTTTGTTTTACTTTCTTGGCATGGTCACAAGATCAATTGTCATTTGGTTAAAAAAGTTATAGTATGACGCTGCCAAATTTGATAGTACTTTGTTTCAATGTCTGACAGTTCGTTCATTGAACTACCTGACTTATTCGCGTGTTCATTGTTTACGTGTTTGTCGTAATCTTCCCTGGTTTTGCGATGTTTTAATAATATTTCTACTGTTAGATTGCATGAATTCTTTGTTTAACTACAAGCAGTGAGTGTGTGGACGCTGTGGAGCAATTTCTTGTGTGGTTGGGGGCTGCCAGTCCCATTCATAGCGAAAATAAAATGAACAATAAATATTGACCTTCCATCGGTAAGTTTTTGCTCAATTTCTTGTTGCATATGATCAGATAAACGAATATAAATACATAACAAATATTGCTGTGTCACTATATAGCTGAAACCAGTCGTAATATTTATTCCAATAGAAGTTATTAGCGAATATTCGGAAATTGTTTTGGGGTTATCTTGATCAGCCATAGTGACGTAAATAATGTTGTCGATACTTTTCTTTTACAGATTTCCTAGACGATGTGAAAAAAAAATGGATAAATTGTATTGGTAGACGAAATTGGACTCAGCCACATAATATGCTCCAAGCATTTTACTTTGTATTCATTTGGTAATGAACCTATGAAATGGATGTAGCATGTTCTTTAAGTCGTCACTTAGAGAACATGCTGTTCCTACATTATTTGTTATGGATAGAACAGATGAAATAGTCTGATATACAGGATGAATTTTTTATCATGCACCAAATTGAAATGGGAGATTTTACTCATCATTATGAACAACTTTTACTATGGGACCAAACCTGAAATCGCGAAAAAAAAATCAGCTGTTCAGTACATTTTGACGAGTTTGATGTAGATAAATGTACTGAGCAGCTGATTTTTTTTTCGCGATTTCAGGTTTGTTTTCATAGTAAAAGTTGTTCATAATGATGAGTACAATCTCCCATTTCGATTTGGTGCATGATAAAAAAATCATCCAGTATTATGATATAATTAAGGTATTTTATTTGCAATAAATAGTATCCCGTTCAAATTAAAACTTGATTTATTACATTACAGGAAATACTTATGGAAGTCTGCGAAGAAGGACATAGCGCAGTACTGCAAATTAAAAGAACCGCTCACCATCAACAGCACATGAAGATCTAACATGAAGACAGGTATAACATTTCAGAAATATGTTCACTTGATATATGCGATACAATGATATTATATTAAAAATATCATTGATGCGATATTATTCTTCTAATTATCCCAGTCGGAAATATAATCGTGTGCAAATTTATTTATTTATTTTTAATAAAAAATACGTCATTGTAGGATCCCGTAGCAATGGAAGTTGAAACAGGACCTAGTACATCGGTACAGATTAATGAATCGCCACTGATATTAACATCTCGTGAAATCATCTCACATCAGTCAGGTAAGACATACAAATAAAACTATTTACCTAAATAAAAATGACGATAAAAAATCTTACATAAATTTTATTGAGAACTGTTCGTTTTAGGAATCCTTGACACAGATGACAATAACAAATTCAGAAATAATTGGATTCCATCCCGATTCAAGAAGACTGCGCTTATGGCGAGTTCCTGGTCGCCAGAGCCGACTCCAGAATCCTCAGGAAGTTCATCCGTATTATGGTGTGGGCTGGAATTCGCGTAACAGATTATTAAAGTTGCTAGGCAATTTATTTTTTTATTTAAAATATTTTCTGGTCGTTATTTATTTTTTTATGTACGAAAAGTTTTTGTCGCTTTGGTACCATTTTGAATTTTCATAATAAATTTTATTTTTTCACTAACAACCATTTTATTTAATCAAATAATTCAAATCTCTGTTAAATTACGCTTCTACTGATTTAAAATAATGTGTTACATAAAAAGTATTAAAATAAAAATTATTAGGTACTTTGAATACCCTTGTTCCCTAGACTTTGTTGAGTAGACTATGATGTAATCTAAAATTCAAATAAATATGAGAAAGTAAGTTGCTAAAAACACTTGCAAAACCGAATGTCTCCCACTTCTTTTCAATAAACTCATCAGTTATTATGGCAATTAAATACATTCTGGTTTAGCCGGGTCAGATTTAATACATGAAGAGCTGTCGGGAACCAAGGAAGACTTTGGTGATGATGATGACGAACTATTCAGTTCATACTTAAAGTATTGTTTCATTTTGAACGAATATATATTAAGTATTGGGATCATAAGTATGCTTAGTTACTTCAAAATTTTTGGTACACACGGCTACAGATCAAGCTATACATTTACAGTATAAGCTGATCTCGCATTGTATAGGATTTCCTTACAATGAGCGGTCAGTGTAAACTGGAAATGTATAGCTTGATGTGTAGCCGTGCGTACCTATGGTTATTATTCTTGGCAGTATAAGAAAGAATGTTATTGTAAATTCTATCGACGTTGAAATTTAGTGGGTACATCACTAGTCGAAATAAAATGAATGACAACCTACAAAATTTCGAAACGTCTTCTGTATACGTGTCCTTCTTTAACATCATAGCGGCTCCATAAGTCAAAATGAAACAAATATATTGAGTTCAGTTGCTATTTAAGCACTACTTCTATGCTTTGTTATTGTTCTGAGATGCAATCTTTACCTATAGCCTCTGGAATGTCGTTGATGTAAACTAGAAAGAGTAGTGGGGATACGATTCCTCCCTGTGGCGTGCCATAATTATTTTTTTTTGTATTCTGACCTATAGGTTTTTTGTTCATTTTGACACGTTTTTGTTATTTCCACGCATTGTACTCTTTCAGAAAGATAACTTTTGACCCAGTCGTTGGCCTTACCCCGGATTCCATAATGCTCAAGCTTTGAGAGTAGTGTTTTATGGCAAACAAAATCAAAGGCTTTTGTCATGTCTAGGAACACGCAACTTACCTTAGATTTTTGATTTAAACTTTCAGTTATGTATTTTACTAGCGCAAAACATGCCAAAGCAGTGGAACTGCCCTTCCTAAAACCGAATTGTTCTTTTTTAAGAATATCACATGATAATAAAAAGTTCTCTATTTTAATGTACATAACTTTCTCAAAGATTTTAGATAGTATTGGTACCAAAGTTATTGGGCGATAATTGCTCATGTCAGTTTTTACACCTTTCTTATAAAGAGGTTTGACAATTGACCTTTTCAGACGTGTTGGGAATACTCCTTCTGATAGAGACAGGTTTATAATGTAGGTTAATGGAGACACTAAACTCTTTGCACATATTTTTAACACTTTAGTGCTCAGGTCGTCATAACCCGTCGAGTTAGTGTTTCTTAGACTGCAAATTATTTTATAAATGTCCGATTCATCTACTGGTGTAAGGAAAATGCTTTTAGGATTTTGAGGAGTGTTTATTTTCATGTCATATTGCGAGTCCTTATGCGCAGTATTGGTCGTCTTTGTTTGGGATATATAGTAGTCATTAAATAAGTCACATATTTGATTTGGATTGTCATAAACATTACTATTAGCATTCACTGCGTCAACTTCAGAGTTACTTGTCATATTATTTGTGTTTGTTTTAATCATGTTCCAGGCCGCTTTACTTGTATTTTTGGCCTTATTTATGTAGTGTAAGCTATTAATCTGCTGAGCCTTGTGTATGCATTTTTTCAGTATTTGAGTGTAGTCGTCATATTTCTTTTTGTTTTGTTTTTTGTTATGTTTGTAGAGATGATATTTTAAATATAATGTTCGTTTTTTAACGCAGCATCTTTTTATACCCTTGGTTAGACCTCTATTTTTCACTTGTTTACAAGTATTTTTAAC
Organism: Cosmia trapezina; assembly: GCA_905163495.3. Taxonomy (NCBI): domain Eukaryota; kingdom Metazoa; phylum Arthropoda; class Insecta; order Lepidoptera; family Noctuidae; genus Cosmia; species Cosmia trapezina. The sequence continues at coordinate 2,974,468 of LR991048.1, forward strand.
TTTAACTATAGGAAAGCATAAATTGTAGAAAAGAGTAATTAAACGTTACACGTTGTATAGATACTAGCGGTACTAAGTAATTTAACGTTACACGTTGTATAGATACTAGCGGACCCCACAGACGTTGTCCTGTCTGAACCATCCTAGTACCCGACTGCAGCGCCACCTACCGGGTCTAATTGTATTTTCAAATCATCCAGGAACCCATTGAAATATACACACAACATTTCATCTAAATCGGTCCAGCTGTTTAGGAGGATAGGTGACAAACACATGTACAGAATAATTATATACGGCATGAAATTTAAAACATCTGACAAATTGAAATGGGAGATTGTATTGATCATTATGAACAACTTTTACTATGGGACCAAACCTGAAATCGCGAAAAAAAAAATTAGCTGTTCAGTACATTTGGACGAGTTCAATGTAGATAAATGTACTGAACTGCAGATTTTTTTTTTTTCGTGATTTGAAGTTTGGTCCTATAGTAAAAGTTGTTCATAATGATGAGTACAATCTCCCATTTCCATTTGGTACATGTTTTAAATTTCATCACGTATATTAAAAGATCTAATAAAATGCAAGATGTTCCCTATAATAGCACTTTCTATCTTTAAAAAGAGCATACACACTAAACTGTGATTGTAATGAACATTCAATCTGCCTAGCCTTTTCCCAACTATGTTGGGGTCGGCTTCCAGTCTAACCGGATGCAGCTGAATACCAGTATTTTACATGGAGCGACTGCCTATTTGACCTCCACAACCCAGTAACTGGGAAATACGATACCCCTTGGTAAGACTGGTTGTCAGACTTTCGGGCTTCTGACGACCCGTAACGACTGTCAAAGATCCACGAATAACAGCCGGGACCAACGGCTTAACGTGCTTTCCGAGGCACGGAGGAATCTCGGTATGTAAAGATGGTCACCCATCCACTGACCAACCCCGGCAAGCGTAGCTTAACCTGACGGATCGACCCGTGCGGCTGTTATTATTTAGACACGAGCTCCTCATTGTAATGAACATTATCCTAACTAATATTAGTACCTGGGCGACCGAGGTCTGCTCGGGTGTGCTTCCTACTACTTGTGTTCATAAACTTACAATATCTTTCTTTCCAGATCATAGACACCCCAGGTATCCTAGACCATCCTCTAGAAGAGCGCAACGTAATAGAAATGCAAGCAGTCACCGCACTAGCCCATCTCCGAGCCGCCATCTTGTACTTCATAGACCCGTCCGAGCAATGCGGACACAGTATAGAGGAGCAGGTAATAATACAGTCAAATTAAATTAACTAGCAAGACTCCAAAGATCAATCAATAAAAAAAACCGGCCAAGTGCGTGTCGTACCACGCACAATGAAGGGTTCCGTAGTTGAAAAGAATTTATCCCAAAAATAAACATTGTATCCCAACAATTTTTTTTTTAAGTGAACAATTTTCGGACTTTTTCCTTTATTTGTGTTGTGAGACCTTGCTTCTTGCCAAATTTAATGATTCTAGGACAACGGGAAGTACTTGATTCAACAATGAGTTGATGTTTTAATCTTAAAATACCTGAGCTGACAGATGTTTTCCTGTCCAAACATCATATAAGTTCCAATAGAAAATTCACTTTCAGTTTTCCCGAATTTTCTAATTTTCCCGGCAACTTTTCCAATTTTTCGTTTCGTAAGAACCTGGTTTCGGATTATTGCGAATATTTTAAAACAAAAATTTACCAAATCAGTTCAGCCGTTTTGAAGTGATGCGCTTAACAACGAACAGCATTTCATTTTTATTATACAGGGTGAAATTGAATTCATGGGCAATATTTTAAGGGGTCATTGTATTCATGAACAACTTTTACTATGGGAACAAACTTGAAATCGCGAAAAAAAAAATCAGTTTTTCCATACATTATGCTCGCATATAACTCGTCAAAATCCTACATTTTGACGAGAACAGCTGATTTTTTTCGCCATTTCAGGTTTGTTTCCATAGTAAAAGTTGTTCGTAATGATGAGTACAATGCCCCCTTAAAATATTGCCCATGAATTCAATTTCACCCTGTATCGAAGAAGATAGAGCAATATTTTATTATTGATTAATTAATCAACACAGTGAAATCAATCAATCAATCAATCTGCCTAGCCTTTTCTAAACTATGTTGGGGTCAGCTTCCAGTCTAACCGGATGCAGCTGAATACCAGTATTTTACATGGAGCGACTGCCTATCTGACCTCCACAACACACTGAAATATTGGACACCTATTTGCCACTTTCAGAATGCACCGTCTTAACACGGATATTCCCTTCCCCAGATATCACTATTCGAGAGCATAAAGCCTCTGTTCAGCAACAAACCGCTGATTGTGGTGCTCAACAAGATGGACGTGATGACTCCTGAGCAGCTGGCTCCAGGGAAGAAGGAGCTGGTGGAACAGCTCATGCAGACGTGCACCAAGGGGAACCTGGTCAAGTAAGTTTATATAAGTTTACTAGCTTTAGCCAGCGGCTTCGCCCGCGCATGTATTGTACATGTCGGATCGTCAGGATTTACTCAGATAGATAAAAAAAAAAAAAAAAAAGATAGATTCAGATACCATGTGGGCAGAAGATGGGTTTCGTGCAATGAAAACACACTGGGCCTATGCATTGTGATTATTAAAATCACAATCTAACACAATCACTCCAAATTAAAATTAACACAACTACTGAGCACAACGAATCGAATGCAGTTCCGCGACGTAGTAACCCCGATGCGATCAGACACTAGACTGTCGTCCTCCTCGCCATGGACTTAAAACATCACGACTCTGTAGAAGCGCGCTGTAGGTGTGGGTAGATCACGTGATGTCGCCAGTAGCGCGCTTGCGATTCGTTTCCTGTCCGTACTATTGACCGGATCCGACATACATATAAACCTTCCTCTTGAATCACTGTAACTATTAAAAAAACCGCTTCAAAATCCGTTGCGTAGTTTTAAAGATCTAAGCATACATAGGGACAGACAGCGGGAAGCGACTTTGTTTTATACTATGTAGTGATGATGTCAAGGCATATATTATTTTAATTTAAATTAAATGCCCAATTGAAATAACATATTTTATTGGATAAGAATTAATAAAATACCGGTCAAAATTTCTTCGGAAATAACAATGAAATTTTTATCAAATTCTGAAACATAAAAATTTTCAAAAAAAAATCAACTGGTTCCTTAAGTATCAAAATCGGCTTGGTTGTTGACGAGTAATAAAATTGCTATTTGAGTCGAAACGCATGATTAGGAGGTGAGTCGATTTGGTTGCTCGCTAGTGTAGTTTCAAAACGTAATTTATTTTTGACGTGATAGGTGTTTTATCTCACGAAAGCGAGCGAGCCATACTTGTATGTGTAAATGTTACATGCACATTGTCTCTGTGTGCGTAAGCTCGGGAGCGCGCTACCTGCAGGCACGCACACAAGAGCGCGTGTCTATACGCATTACATCTACAAGTATGGCTCACCCGCTTTCGTGAGATAAAACAAATTTAAAAGAGTTTTTTTTTTACCAATTTTCATTTATCGTTTATTGTTCCCAGCGCGGACCCCAACTCCGACTTATCAGTAGTCCCAGTCATGAGGATGTCCACCATGACGGAGGAGGGCGTACAGGAGGTCAAGATAGAGGCCTGCGAGCGGCTGCTGGGACACAGAGTAACCGAGAAAATGAGGACCAAGAAGGTAGGATCAAATCACTATCTTAATAATCGGTAGACGAATTATTTTAGGTATGCTGCCTAGGCTCTGAGAAAGAATGGTCCCGAAGATTAACGAAAGAATGCTTAAAACTTACAATCAACCTTAGATCACTACTATAAGGTTCATAATACACTGCAGCTGTTAGTCCCGTCTCACTCGCAAATATGGCGGGTGACTAACATGCCACGCGGTGCGTGCTAACATGGTGGCAGCTGCCGACTAATAGCGGTACAGGAAAAAGAAGCGCGGTGCGTGGAGTGTGCCGATTGGTCAATAGCATTTCCCGCGCTTTGAAAATTCATCTTCTGCGCAGGTACCTCGGTATCAGTTGGGTACTACTGTACGTATGTGTATATTATGATGATCATTATCATTTATTATGTTTATCATTTATTTCTTTGACAAAATAAACACACTAATACATGGTAGCCAAAAGCTACGTATCCAAACCTTAAAAGTTTGAAATTGTTGTCCATTTTTTGACATCGGGGCAGGTCACAATTTAACGGTCTACACAGTCTGTGTTATACACCAAGACCAAAGACAATACACGTTGCGTTATTAATATGCGTTGCAACACTGGGAAATTACAACAAAGAACAAACAAACAAACAAAACAAATCAAAACGATTGCAGAGTGGAAATCATCTACTTTTGTAATACTTATACAATGAATCTGCCTGCCTTTTCCCAACTATGTTGGGGTCGGCTTCCACTCTAACCGGATGCAGCTGAATACCAGTATTTTACATGGAGCGACTGCCTATCTGACCTTCACAACCCAGTTACTGGGTAATACGATACAACTTGGTAAGACTGGTTGTCAGACTTTTTTCGGGCTTCTGACGACCCGTAACGACTGTCAAAGATCCACGAACGACAGCCGGGACCAACGACTTAGCGTGCTTTCCGAGGCACGGAGGAGTCTCGGTATGTAAAGATGGTCACCCATCCACGGACCAACCCCGGCGAGCGTAGCTTAACCTGATGGATCGACCCGTGCGGCTGTTATTACTCAGCCACGAGCTCCTCGAGCGCAATACTTATACATACTGTTACAAGCTGGGGTTGGGGATAAATAAGTTTATGCCAGTTTATACCAAAAACACACTACATTTAAATAATCACAAATACAGTAATCAGAAACTTTAAGCAGAATCACTTTTAGCTCACTGTTAGTTCTGTTGTTCGCTGGTGTTCACTGTTTCGCATTCCTAGCTGAACTGCCATACACACCGCTGGCAACCGTCTATTTATATAACGAGTGTAAGCTTCTCGAAAGTTCGAGGCCATAATTCGAGAACATTCTAGTACTTACAGGAATGATCTAGAATGCTGAAAAACGACACTTAAGCATCTAGAAAACTCTGGAAGGGTGTAGAATGTTCTAGATAAATCTGTCACGAATTGACGTATCGTGTAGTTCTGCTACTCTATAACAGATGGCGTTAGCGTCTACTTAACAATACTTATGTAAATGTTTCTCATGATCTCCAAGGTGGACGGCATCCTAAACCGCCTGCACGTAGCAGTGCCAACGGCGCGCGACGGCAAAGCACGCCCAGCCGTCATACCTGCCTCCGTAGCCCTCAAGAAGCAACAGCAAGCGGACAAGCAAGCGCGCAAGAGGAAGCTGGAGAGAGACATCGAAGTCGAGGAGGGAGACGACTATGTGCTCGGTAAGTGGGATATTTCATACTCGGGGTTTGGGGTCACCAGTACAACGTGTACTCGGGGGTTGGGGGGTATTACATCCTCGTCAAATTTCAGGGTGTGATACAGAACATCAAACCGAACAACTTTCTCCATGGGACCAACATCGTAATCGCGAAAAAATTTTCAACTGTTCCATAGAAAACTTCAATCAATACCTACTCGACGCAAATGTATGGGACGGCTGATTATTTTTTCGCGATTACGATGTTGTTGCTATGGAAAAAGTTGTTCGGTTTGATGGTCTATACCACACTCTTAAATTTGTCGAGGATGGAAAACGACACGTTTTATAGAGGCATGAGGAACAGGGTGTAAAGTTCACTCATCCTCCATAAAAAAGGGAGGATCCTCCGACAAGACGGGTGTTGTGTCTGGTGGGCCACTGCCCGACGGTTGATGTCGGTACGTGTATACAGTGTGAGTCTTCATAATGTGCACATATCGAAATTAGGGAAACAATGCTTAAGGTTGAAGCGCCACGGTAGCCCGCGAAATTCAAAATTTCTTAGGTTTTTGCTATTTGTAGGTCAGTGTGAGCTTGTATGTTGATTAAAATATGATTCGCGGCCGTAGCCAATATGGTTTTACAGAATTATAATCATTAGAATCAGCAATACAACTCCATAAGTTAGCATTTATATCAAATGTAGCGATTTCAGGAAATCATGAGGTTTGAGGTAAATGCTAACTTATGGTGGTGTATTGCTGATTCTAATGATTATAATTCTGTAAAGCCATATTAGCTACGGCCGCGAATCATATTTTAATCAACATACAAGCTCACACTGACCTACAAATTGCAAAAAACGTAAGAAATTTTGAATTTCGCGGGCTACCCTGGCGCTTTCGCCTTAATTTTAACGATGTTAAATGTTAAAAAAAAATAATAATTAAAGTGTCTACTTGCTGAAGTATTGTATGTAGCAGTGTGCAAGGCCTATCTTTAACAGTTGATAGAAAATGCTGTGACTGAGTTATTAGCATATTATAATACGATACTACAAATAAAATGTCTAATGCAATGACATTAAACATCTAGATGTTGCCATGATTACAATGTGAAGTGTGGAAGTGAGACACATATATACGAAATTAGTAGGAAAATTGAGACAAAGCATCGTAGCTTCTGTCTCTTACCGCGTGCCGTATTTTTGCTTGGCAAACTTTTGAATGTTACCCAAAGAAAGTGCTTTCACTGTTACAAAATTTATCTTGCGTCGATTAATTTCACTTTATTGGACAGTTTTTGCATTGTGCGAATGTATTGACATGAGTTTCTATCCAAAATATGGAAGATTTCTTACGTTAACCTAGAAAAAGTATTATATTGCTGTCTCATGACCGGCCACGCGGTGGCTCGATCTAGATGTATATTATCTAAGGTCTAATGTATGACCATAACGTTATTATCGACAGATCTTCAAAAGAACTACGCGGAGATACCAGAGGATGAGCGACATGACCCCATCCCCGAGTTCTGGGAGGGACACAACATCGCAGATTACATCGATCCTGAGATATTTGATGTGAGTAAACGAAATATTATTGTGCTACAGCTGCCGAGCTGACATATTCGGTTTTATTACAAAACGAGGTTTTTCTTCTGTCATGGTTTAAACCATCGAGTCAGTTTTTGTAATAAGATCGTAGCTGTGATACAAATACAGTTCTTTATACAAAACTGACAACTTAGTCCGGTACTAAGTTGTCAGTTTTGTAAAACTGAGATCTTAATGTGTCGAAATAAAGTTGGAAATTCAAAAAAGGGTCCATGGTTTGAAGATGAACCTTGTTTTGTAATAAGATCGTTCGAGTTTAAGAAAGATTTAGTCACACAGGAATGTATGACAGAGACGGCGATCTTCAAATCCGAGCTTGTCCTAAATCTCGGTGTGCCCTCAAAATCTAGCATTTATTTCAAATAAACCAATTACAGGCACTTTAGAATTGTCAAGGAGTCGGTCAGTCAGAAAGATGAAGCTAGTTGCCCATTCCAAAACGTAGTAGGTACCTATGGAGAAGAACGGGCAAGAAACTCCACTCTGTCTCTCTCTTTTAAATTATATTGCTACAAAAATTTTAGTTACATCATTATGTTGAATTTATAATTAAATGTGAGAACGATTTATAAGAGACGTACTTACCTACGTTCAAAGCGTCTAGACTAGCAAACAGACACAAAAAAAAACAATTAAAATACGCCCTGGCAGTTAAGAGATGACCAGTCCCAACCGGCGGCTCCCGTTCACGAACGTGACGCGTGGATCACATAATAACGTAGAGAATGGATGAGCGTTAGCCTAACTAAAGTGACCACTCTATAGAAAGAGACAAACCGACTATGAGGCCTATACCTTTCTCTTTTCTGCAAGCCTGTAAAAGAAAATTAAATTTTATCGAATTGGTAAATTCAATTTGAATTTGTCATTTTCACAATGAGAATTCTAGAAAGAGACAACTACTGGCCGCACATTCTCTTGTCTCTGTCGTATTTTCTGTCTGTATTCACAGCATGTTATTGCTTTTACAGAGTTTTTATATTTGTTTTGGCCCGTTCGAAGCTGAGCACATTACTCAATACTGTTCGTCAGTCAAAGCGCGGCCTACATTAATTTGTTTGTCATATGGTCGCGCGCAGAGTCAGTGCTCTGAAGCGCATTACCCATGGCAAAGACAAACTTTATTCCACTATTAGTTTGTGCGAGTTCGCTCGCGTACAGGTCTGAAACAATATAATTTTGAAAATAAGAATCCACAGAAATGTACTACCCTATGTCCTAATCCAGGTCTACCAATGTGCTCTTAAGGGGGATGCGCTGTGGTAGCCCGTGAAATCCAAATTTTCTTGCGAATTATGCAATTTGCAGGTCCGTGTCAGGTTGTATCTTGATCAAAATATGATTCGCAGAAATAAAACATATGTATTTATATAATTTTACGAGAGGAGCTCGTGGCTAAGTAATAACTGCCGCACGGGACGATCCATCAGGTTAAGCTACGCTTAACGGGGTTGGTCAGTGGATGGGTGACCATCTTTACACACCGAGACTCCTCCGTGCCTCGGAAAGCACGTTAAGCCGTTGGTCCCGGCTGTCATTCGTGGATCTTTGACAGTCGTTACGGGTCGTCAGAAGCCCGAAAGTCTGCCAACCAGTCTTACCAAGGGGTATCGTATTACCCAGTTACTGGGTTGTGGAGGTCAGACAGGCAGTCGCTCCATGTAAAATACTGGTATTCAGCTGCATCCGGTTAGACTGGAAGCCGACCCCAACATAGTTGGGAAAAGGCTAGGCAGATTTTTTATTTACATAATTTTAACCATAAAAATCATCAATACATCTTTCTAAGTTAGATTTCGGTCAGATTACGTGAGAAATACATATGTTTTATTTCCGCCTATATATTTTGATCAAGATACAACCCGACACGGACCTGCAAATTGCAAAAAACCCAAAAAAAAAATAATTGAATTTCGCGGGCTACCACAGCGAAAGAAGAAAGAAAACCCCCTTAGGAGTTTTCTTTCTTTTCTTGTCAGATAGGAAACGCCGACCTCAGCTAGTTTTTAAAAAAATATGATTGACGAGTAAAAGTGTTTGTACTTACAAACCTACTTGGAATAAAATCATTTATTAGTCACCATTATTAGTCATTTATTTTAGAACTAGGAAAACTAGTAATTTTAGAATAGAATAGAATAGAATAATATTTATTTGTTTAAAAACATGGTATAAAAAGATGGTAAAATACAAAAAACAGTGCATACATGTTTTTGCTTAGCAGCGATAAGCATACAAATTTTTTACAAACATATTTTAATATTTATTGTCAAAGAAGTCTTTGACACTATAAAAACTATGACTACACAACCATTCATGCAATTTAATTTTAAATAATCTCATATTTAAGGTCTTGAGATTATTTGGTATCTTATTATATATACGTACACACATAGATATACAACTTTTATTAAATTTAGCTAGTCTCGGAAGGATATCAAGTACAAGCCTGTGAGGGTCACGTCGGTTACGACTAGTAATTTTGTATAGCAATGAAAACAAGCATTTTTAAATACTAAATTATTTAACATCTTTTTCCAGAAACTCGCTGAGTTGGAGAAGGAAGAAGATCTCCGCGCGGAGGGAGGCATGTACGCCGTGCCCAAGATAGAGCTGGACGAGACTATGAAGGAGATCAGAGAGCTGGCGCGCCAGATACGGTATGTATCATGTATTTGACTTAAAGAACGTCGGTCAAATTTCTATAGAAGCTGGACCTGAGTTTTATTTTCAGTGTACAGAAGCAAATTATAGTGAGATTTGATTGTTTTATGTAGTAAACACCATCCCTTTCGAAAATAATATCTAAATAGCCAAGATATTTCAATAATGCAAAAAATACTTTTGAGGTTATCGGTGTCCGGAAATCAAAAGCACAGAATAATCGTCACAAGCGGTACCTAGTTATCAGTCTGTGAAACAATGCCAAGGTCAAACAACAGAAGGAAATCCAAAACAGTACAGTACGTATCACAATATTCACAGTAACAACAACAACACAACAATGCGAGATCGCCGGGTGCAAAGACTACACACTACAGTATATTAGTGTCAAATTGACACCCGTTGTATTGACACTGTCAATCCATGGCGCGCGTCGATGACATATTATGACGTTCCGTTGTACACAATTGAACAAAATGCTGATACTTACTATGAACCCACATAATTATTTTTATGACAAGAATCCAATACATAATAAAAACAGCACTAGTTGGTTTGATACACAAGTATATAGAATTGAATTACATCTAATAACGTGAATAATTATAATCTTTGAGTACTAAATCATTTCTTAAGCAAAATGAGTCGTCAAAGGTGCGTTCTGAACATGTTATTCTAAATAATTTGCAAATTATGCTATTAAAAAAAAAATGTGTTTGTGCTTTTTTTTCTGGCGACTTAAATATCTATTTCTTATGTTTTTTAAGACCTTAAAAAATACTAGATTTTTTCATATATATGGGATATCTGTACACCACCGCCTCGTAGTCAGGTACGATTTGGCCGACCTTCTTTGCATGGAAATTATCTCGTTAGATCTTAAGGGCACGCTAGTCGCTCATTCTTCCATACAAATGTAGTTTGGTGATTACTCGTCTATTTGACAGTATACGTTCTATCTCGTTAGATCTTAAGGGCACGCTAGTCGCTCATTCTTCCATACAAATGTAGTTTGGTGATTACTCGTCTATTTGACAGTATACGTTCTATCTCGTTTGATCTTAAGGGCACGCTAGTCGCTCATTCTTCCATACAAATGTAGTTTGGTGATTACTCGTCTATTTGACAGTATACGTTCTATCTCGTTAGATCTTAAGGGCACGCTAGTCGCTCATTCTTCCATACAAATGTAGTTTGGTGATTACTCGTCTATTTGACAGTATACGTTCTATCTCGTTTGATCTTAAGGGTACGCTAGTCGCTCATTCTTCCATACAAATGTAGTTTGGTGATTACTCGTCTATTTGACAGTATACGTTCTATCTCGTTTGATCTTAAGGGTACGCTAGTCGCTCATTCTTCCATACAAATGTAGTTTGGTGATTACTCGTCTATTTGACAGTATACGTTCTATCTCGTTTGATCTTAAGGGTACGCTAGTCGCTCATTCTTCCATACAAATGTAGTTTGGTGATTACTCGTCTATTTGACAGTATACGTTCTATCTCGTTTGATCTTAAGGGCACGCTAGTCGCTCATTCTTCCATACAAATGTAGTTTGGTGATTACTCGTCTATTTGACAGTATACGTTCTATCTCGTTTGATCTTAAGGGTACGCTAGTCGCTCATTCTTCCATACAAATGTAGTTTGGTGATTACTCGTCTATTTGACAGTATACGTTCTATCTCGTTTGATCTTAAGGGCACGCTAGTCGCTCATTCTTCCATACAAATGTAGTTTGGTGATTACTCGTCTATTTGACAGTATACGTTCTATCTCGTTTGATCTTAAGGGCACGCTAGTCGCTCATTCTTCCATACAAATGTAGTTTGGTGATTACTCGTCTATTTGACAGTATACGTTCTATCTCGTTTGATCTTAAGGGCACGCTAGTCGCTCATTCTTCCATACAAATGTAGTTTTGTGATTACTCGTCTATTTGACAGTATACGTTCTATCTCGTTTGATCTTAAGGGCACGCTAGTCGCTCATTCTTCCATACAAATGTAGTTTGGTGATTACTCGTCTATTTGACAGTATACGTTCAAAACTAAAAACTAAAACTACTTCAATTTTTCTCGTCATTATTTAGGCCTGTATGGAAGCAGAATCGAAAAAAAAATTGATTTGGAAGTTATGAGCGTCGAAACTTCCACATTTCAACACTAATTTTAACGCATCTTCGGGCGTAAATTATAATTGGGCGACAATTATTTAATTTATTGTGTATATTCTGCATAATCTAAAGAAAACCCGGAAAATAAATGCACATATTCGCAGCTTAGTCACATCTCGGTAACACAAATATTATTTTCAATTTTCAACCTTATTTCAAGCTATCTAATGATGACAATAGATTATGCGGTTGTGTGCCGGTTAAAATCGTAGTCAGTCCGTGCCCGTCCGCGCAGATCTAAGACGATTGGCTTACCGATCATTGAAATGTCTTACGGTCTTTTGAAACAATTCAGAAAACATTTTATATTTATAATTTTAGTTTTTGTCCAGTTTTGCAATAAATTTAAACATCTAGCGTCCATTTATAGAGTCATGAGGAACATGGTGTAAAGTTCAGTTCTCCGAACAGACGGGTGTCGTGTCTGATGGGCAACTGCCCGACGGTTGTTTTTTTTTTTTTTTTTTTTTTTTTGAATGGCTTCTCGCAGTTGACCATGGGAGGTCGAGACTGTTTAACCGGACTTTCCTGTGGCTGCTTTAAGCGAGAGCTTAAAGCCTCCGGCCAGGCTTAAAACTAAGACTTAAAACTAGGGGTTTGAGCGACTCTGCACGTCGCTGCGGTAAGGGTAGGGAGGACAGCCAGAGGGTTCAGGCTGGGTCGTGACGCGATAACATCCAAGGTACGAGGTACGAGAATGATCGGTGGGCAAGGGGAGTTTAGTGGCGGGTTAGAGGCTACAGGCTCGGCTGCGCTCCCGGCTGGCGCAGCCTCGCCGAGTAGAGGGCAAGGGGGAGGTGGGCAATTACGTTTTCGACCTCGACGGCGGGGTCGGAACGTAGATCTTATCTTGCGTTTGCGGAGCGTACTGGTGGCCTTATTACTCTCCTGTAGGAGAGTTATAGGGTCATCAGGTTCGGAGAGACCCGACGGTTGATGTCGGGACGTTGTATATATTGCTAGTCGCGCGGTAAACTCAGATTGCGCGATGCAGGTTGTTGCGTGACGTCATGTCATTGTGATGTAGTTCGTATGTGGCGATGTAGATGACGCCACATATTCCCAAAAAAAAAAAACTACACCAGTGTATATTTTGGCCCGTTCGAAGCTGAGCACAATATTAAATATTGTTCATCAGTCAAAGCGCGGCCTACAGTATTTTGTTGTCATATGGTCGCGCGCAGAGTCGAATACTTTAGCGAGCATTACCCATGGCAAATACAACTGATTACCCTAACTTATACAATGCTTAGGTGCAGTGGCTCAGGTGGTAAGCACACGCCAAAATACCATAAAAAACCGGCCAATTGCGTGTCGGACCACGCAAAATGAAGGGTTCCGTAGTTGAAAAAACATTTTTTCCATAGATTGATAAACGTCACGACTCACGGTCAATTTTCCAACTACAAAAAGTTTGTATTCAAACATAAAAAAATAGTTATGTGATTAGAACTGTCCAATTAACGATTTCCGAACTTTTTCCTTTTCTTAGAAAGAAAGAAAGAAAGAAAAAGTATTTATTGTGACTCGCACAGAACTAAAACTAAAACACAAAATAAAAGTTGAAAACAAAAGAGAAACAAAATATAAAAAAATAAAAATAAGTAATTAAAATTCTTTTGCTGTAAGACCTTGCTTCTTGCCAAATTTCATGATTCTAGGACCCTATAGGTTTTGATTTACGTGCGAGTATCAAAATATGTCGCATAAATGGCCGTATTTTTTATTGCGTTGACTTAGAAGCTTGATTTTTTTAGAGCTCTAAGGGACCATATAGCTATTGTATTTGATATTAATTTCAACTTGATACAGTTGTTTTATCTCACGAAAGCGGGCGAGTCGTACTTGTATGTGTAAATTTTACATGCACATTGTCTGTGTGCGTCAGCTCGGGAGCGCGCTACCTGCAGGTACGCACACAAGAGCGCGTGTCTATACGCATTACATCTACAAGTATGGCTCACCCGCTTTCGTGAGATAAAACAACTGTACCTTCACGCGTTCCTGAGAAAAAGGGCCATTTGAGGTACGGAACCCTAAAGCATACTCAAGCAGAAATAATTGGTTTTTCGTTTATTATTCCAGTAACAAGAAGGCTGTGCTGAAGGACGAGTCCCGCCTGGTGAAGCAGTCCACCAAGCCGGTGATGCCGCGCACCAGCCGCGCCAGGGCCAAGGACAGGTCCACTGGCAAATTGAGAGAAGAGATGGAGAAACTTGGTGAGATCATCTGTCTTATTTTTGTACAGTACCATGACTAAAATTATGCGCTTCGGCAATATTCGTGTTTTTGAATTAAGTCCTGATTACGCGGTGCGATAGAGCAGTGGTGGCCCAGTGTTAACGACCGCAACTTACGACTTGTAGGCGCTTTACTTTGTGTAAATTATTTCATCACCGCTGCTCTCAAAACGGTGAAGGAAAACATCGTGAGGAAACCGGCATGTCTGACATGTATCAACCCGCGCTGGGCCCGCGTGGTAGATTACAGCCCACTCCCTCTCACTGAGAGGAGGCCTGTGTCCCAGCAGTGGGAACGTTAGGCTGATTATAATGATGTGGTGCGATTTAATTGCCTGTGGCATTCTATAAGTTGAGGCAACCATAAAAGTTTCACCGTCTGAACACTGTTCAGACCAGGGACCGTACAACCCCGGTTAAGAGTTAAGTCTTTCGAAAGGGTAGGTTACCTTTATCATGTGGAACTCCTTGAATGGGTTTTAGGTTAGAAAAAGGGTCAAAATCCCTTCAAAATGGTCCTTTAAAGCAATTCAAAAGAGTTACCTACTTCGTATGGGTTTTTGATTAACTGCTTAGAATAACGCTATTGAAAACCCTTTTGATGGGTAACCAGAATGGTCCCTGGTTCAGACGATGCAAGTTGTTTGTTGCTTCGATTTTATTGTATGCCACAGTCAAGAAACTTGTTTTGTGTAAATGGGGTTTTATTATGAATGAGCTACCAATGTCTGACTGTTGTGCCTCGTCGTCTGCCACACAATACTGCCCCCCATGTCATAATTACAGTAAGTCAAAAAATGTAAATGGTGGGAAATCGCTTTGTTTCGAGATGTTTAAGTTCAAAGTCATAACACCAGTAACACGACTTACTGTAATTATGACATCGGGGGCAGAATAGTTTTAAAAAGTTTTTTTGGAAGTACGTAAAGTGTTAATTTTCAAAGTAATTAATTATTTTGGTTTGTAAGAGCTTATACAATATTATTTTAGTTCCAGCAGTTAAAGTTATGCATCTAACTCAAATGTCGAACCTGGAAACTGTATCATTCATATTCCGACTGATATTTTTTTTAACCGACTTCAAAAAAGGAGGAGGTTCTTAATTCGGGTGTTAATTTTTTTTTTTTTGAAAACACCGTGTAATGTTGTAACAACTCTATGGCATATCATCATCTCCGAAGCTAGACGATGATTTCCGCGCATTACCCATGGCAAATACAATTATATTTACATCATACTAAGGCTACTTTTACACTGGCGCTCTTTTTAACGCGACGTTTCTTGCCGCGTACTGGATAATCAACGCTCTGCTTAGCGGCGTGAGTTGAAAATCTAATTTTGTATTTTTTCATAGCCCTAGGGATGTACAGTAGTACCCAACTAATATGGCTTATCGATGTACCTGCGCAGAAGATGAATTTTCAAAGCGCGGGAAATGCTATTGACCAATCGGCACGCTCCACGCTTTTTCCTGTACCGCTATTGGTCGCAGCTGCCGCCATGTTAGCGCGCGCCGCTTGACAGCCGCCATACTTGCGAGTGAGACGGAACTAACAGCTGCAGTGTATTATGAACCTTATAGTAGTGATCTAAGGTTGATTGTAAGTTTTAGGCATTCTCGTTAATCTTCGGGGCCATAATTTCTTTTCTGTGCGAACGAAGATTCACGACGCGCCTTATCAGTTGGGTACTACTGTACTCTGTTGGATTCTCAACGCTCGGTGAGACGCCGACAGTTGAAAATCCAGAGCACAGTCAAAAACTTCGCGTTAAAAAAAGCGCTCATATATGTCGCTTAAATGGCACTATTTTTTTATTGCGTTGATTTAGAAGCTTGATTTTTTTTAGAGCTGCTAGGAACCGTAGACCTCTACGTATTTGATATTAGTTTCAACTTGATACCTGCACGCGTTCCTGAGAAAAGGGTCTTGACAGGCAGACAGACAACGAAGTGATCCTATAAAGGTTTTTTCCTTTTGAAGTTCGGAATCCTAAAAACGAACATATCAGTCGTATAAATACGACTGAGGCGTCACGGGCACGAAATTGTCGGATTAATCCGACAGTGGCGGTCAATAGGTTTAATAATGTTTCTGAAATTAGATTTTTTTTTTCCAAATCTGAGTAGCACCACAGATTAATACAGATGGGACACTCCGCAGTTTAGGTATGAAGCTACAAGTATGCGGCGGGCCCCGTCCGCGGGGCTAATTCAGTAGGTTAGAAGGTATAAGAGTTACGCGATAGAGAGGGCAACTTGTAGTTGAACATAACTGCAGGTAATAAGCGTAGTGCGACCTGAATTGCACTTTATTGTGTCTTAGCAAGAGTCGCTTTTTATTTACTTAAATGATTTTGCGGAGTGTCCCATCTGTATTAATGTGGTAGCACTTGGCGTTATGGAGTTTCTGCCGTCCCTTATAGGAAAAAAGTGTTTATGTGGAAATAGTTTTCCAATCATTGATATTTTTTTTAAATTTCCTCAGGCGTCGACATGTCGGAAACGAAAGAGGCTCACTTCACCCGTTCCCGCTCCCGCTCGCGGTCCATGTCCGCGCCGGCCACCAAGCGCGCGCGCGCAGACGAGCGCGGACGCTCCGTCAGCAGACCTGCGCGAGATACCACCGGTGTCGGCAATGCTCTTGTAAGTATTTTGACGTGTTTTATCACTGTACTAGCCTATAAAACATTAGTTTTTGTTTACACTAAATCCGAAAAGGGGTCATGGTACTCATTATTTTGAACAAGTTTTTCTATGGGACCAACCCTGAAATCGCGAAAAAAAAATCAGCTGCTCCATACATTTTGCCGATTTAAGTGAACACAAATGTATGGAACAGGTGATTTTTTCGCGATTTCAAGGTTGGTCCCATAGAAAAAATGGGCAGTGAGTAGTCCAGTGGTAACGGCCGTGACTTAAGAGTTGCGGGTCGTGAGTTGGAACCCAGACAGGCGCTTTACTTTGTGTAAATTATTTCATCACCGCTGCTCTCATAACGGTGAAGGAAAACATCGTGAGGAAACTGGCATGTCCTAGAACCAACAATTCGAAGACATGTGGCATCTACCAAGCCGCACTGGGCCCGCGTGGTGGATTACAGCCCGCTCCCTTTCACAGAGAGGAGGCCTGTGTCCCAGCAGTGGGAACATTATAGGCTGATTGTGCATGATTATGACTATTATAGGATCTTCACAAAAGTTCTTGGACAATGATTACACATTGACAAATTAGTTTGGCCCGTTCGAAGCTGAGCACATTACTCAATACTGTTCGTCAGTCAAAGCGCGGCCTACATTAATTTGTTTGTCATATGGTCGCGCGCTGAGTCAGTGCTCTGACGTGCATTACCCATGGCAAATACAAACTTTTTGAGTACTTAAATTGTATTTTGTTGTAATTGTGTAATTGTATTGTATTTTCGTAGTATAAAACTGCACACATATTGAAATGATTACCATTAAAATATAACTGTTATTCCAACCATTTATTTTCTTTTGATATAAGCACACCTATGGAGTTCATTATTTATTGACAGGCAACCATAGACGAAAAAATGCATTCATGGACACTGTTTTATCTTAAAATTTTTCTTTAAAATAAAATGTGTTAAATGAAAAACTTCTTCATAAATAAAGTCGATTGTTATAAGAAAATAATCACTAATTGATTAGTACTCGAGCTGTAAAACGATAAATAAATGCTTGGAAAGTTAAAATGATGATTATGATACGATGTTATCCCCTATAATGTGGAACCCAAACGGAATCTAACGGGCGAAATGAAACCTCATATCCATATCTTTATTTGCGGTCAATAATACCTACCCTTTTAGGAAATCCAAGCATACTGTTATGTTTACTACGCGTGCCAACTAAGAATAGGATCGCGCTTCACACGATAGCTGTCAAATTAGTACGCATTGGTAATGAAGTTCGCGAGCATTGCGGAACAAAATGGCGTTTTGACAGTACTTGTCTTTTTTGGCGCGCTTAGTAAACCTAACCACATCATAATAATTATAAATATTTCTAAAATCCGCTCTCCGTATTACAGATGCAACAAAAGGCAAAGAGAATGGCGCACGTCGCCATCGCGAAGAAGACCAAGCGCATGGGTCTCAAGGGAGAGGCCGACAGGTTCATCGGCACCAAGATGCCCAAACATCTGTTCTCGGGCAAGCGAGGAGTGGGCAAGACCGACAGGAGATAAGTGGGCAACACGGAGTAGCTGTAAAGTGCTTTGGACGTTATGTGGTTATGTTAAGGTCGTGTGTGGATACATTTAAAAGTATATTTGAAGTTTTGTGTGACTTTTTATTATTGTTTAGCTGTAACTTGTCAGAGAAAACCATTTATGTTGATGTATTGTTTTGTAATCTATCATAGACTTTTAATTTGAAGTTATTATTGGTTTTTTTGTATCGGACTTTGTATTTATCGTTTTCATAATAATATCGTGGACTTGCTTCAGTAAGTCGACGTTCGCACGGACGTAAAAATATCGCGGCGATTTTGTTTCGCGCACTGGATTTTCAACGCTTTGCTTAGCGCCGAGAGTTGAAAATCCAACAGTGTATTTTCGACTCGCTGGGATGCACTCTGCTGTTGGATTCTCAATGCTCGGCTCAACAACGAGAGTTGAAAATCCAGTGCGGCTAAGAGGTCGTTATAAAACTAGGTTAAAGCAATTCTGTGAGACCGCACACGGCCTCACAACTAAAAGTATGTAAAGACATAAATATGTTGATTTTGTAAATGGAACAAATATGACGTTTGTAGAATCATTTGCCCAGCTGTGGTACAATTTAATAAATATCAAGTTTAAAACCACTGTGGAGTTATTGACTGTAAGCAAAAGATACACATTGGTATCGATTTTAACTTTATTCTCGTGTATTTCAGTGTGGCTATTGTAAATAATGCCATTAATTTGATCACTGTACTTGCTCAAATGACTTGTAATGGAGCTGAATTGAAATAAATACACTTATTTTAATTATTGCTTCAGTTTTATTTTGCCTCATTAAAAAAAGACGTTTAACAAAACCAGAGAGCGTTTGTGCAAAACTGTTCACGGTCTATAGAAAACGCGAAGATGCGTAAGATGCATTCTGCTTTCCGTGTCACGGATGCGTACGCGCACGTGTTTTCTATGGACAAAAGCTGAATTGAGCAGAGTGCAGTTAGTCCCATAGGCGGCTGAGGAGATGCTCGCGAAGGAGGAGGCGGAACGCGTGAAGGAGATGCAACCTCACGCCCCTAGTCGCCGCAGGAGACGCCATAGATAATACACTATATAAAGTGAGACGCCCTGGGCGGCGGGAATCGATAGGTAGCAGATTCCCGGCCATCGTAAGCTCGGGCTTGCGGACGGCGAGTAGTGGGTAGCTCGCCGTCCGGTAAGGACCAGGGGGTCTACTCCCTAAGCACGAAGCCCGTAGTTTCGGCCTTCGTTACGGGCGTTTCCTACTCCGTATCACCTACGGATGTATGATTGGTTCCGGGCCCGAACGAAGTATGAATGACAACACGATTATTTTGACAGTAGTCCCTACTCGCGATGTGTTTTTGCCCGTCCGAAAAATTTAACTTTTACACTTGTTTTGATGGATCGTTATGTCAGACGGACGGACTTAGGGAGTAGACGCCCTGGCCCGGGTCGACGCCGCGGTGTGACTGACACTGGCATGGCCACCATCAGACATTTTAATTTTGATAACATGAAAAATTAGTCGAAATTTGGGTACATTCCCGATGTCCACCACTGGGGGACAGCGAAACAACTTTTAAAAGTAATAGGGATGATGCCTGGGTAAAAAAAAAGAAATTCTATTTAGTCCGTCAGTCAGATAATAAAAAAATATTACACGTTTTTTTTGCTTTATCATATTAATAAAAAAATACTTAGTTATCACTTTATCACGCACTAAAGTTGGAGTGGGGGCTCGCTACGTCACTTGTACGTATAAAACCTAGCTACGCGTGACGTCAAGCCATATTTTAACTCAATGTATCGCCGTAATTTTTTGATTACGTAAAAAAAGAAAAAATAAGTGTCCAATATTTTTTAATAATCTCTATGACGGACAAAAAATAAATTTTTAGTCATCATCCCTATTCCCGCTATCCATGGTTAAAATAGGTCGAATCTGTTCTAAAACCGAATCGGGGCACCCCGACTTTACGTAGTCTTTTGGCTACCCCCTGTATATAATAAAAACCGGAGGTGCGGAGGGAGAGCAACCCGCACCTGCTGTAACAAAGCATAGGCACCCGTGCGAGCCGTAGCGGCTGAGGCTGGTCACCAGAGGTGACCAAAAAGCCAAAAATGCGGAGGTGAGCATGGGTGCCTATCCTTTGTTACGTAAGGCCGAAGGGGTTGCACTTCCCGCAGCGCCGGAGACGATGCAGAAGCAACTTTAAAGTGTTTTAAAGTTAGGTCTGTCCCCCAGTGGTGGACAACGGGAATAATTTTTAAAAGTTGTTTCGCTGTCCCCCAGTGGTGGCCAAACAAGTGGTGGACATCGGGAATAATCGGAAATTTTCCGCCAAATACCAGAATTCGACAATTTTTTTGTGTTATCAAAATTTAAATCCCTGATGGTGGCCATACTATGCCAGTGTCAGTCACACAAAACAAACGTGTTTTCTATGGACAAAAGCTGAATTGAGCGGATCAGTGTAGCATAGATAATACACTATATAAAGTAATACAGTGTAGTTAGTCCCATAGGCGGCTGACATGCGGCTGAGGAGCCATGTCAGCACTTGCCATACAAATCAAGCGTGCAGTTTTCTGACACAAAGACGTATATAAACTTACCGACTAGAATGGCGTCCTCGACAACGTTGTGCGCTCAATGCACTTTCGAGCGCCACGAATTTTATGAGTACTGCCGTCTCCAGACGTTGCCGGTGCGGGAATGCCGTGCTCTATGGTATGATGCTGCCGCCGCGGCAATGACGTGCTCTGTGGTATGACGCTGCCCGGCATTTTATGAGTACTGCCGTCTCCAGACGTTGCCGGTGCGGGAATGCCGTGCTCTATGGTATGATGCTGCCGCCGCGGCAATGACGTGCTCTGTGGTATGACGCTGCCCGGCATTTCCGAAAACAATATTTTTGTAATGTCCATTTAGTCAGTGTATCACCATGTTTATAAAAAAACTAGCTTCTGCCCGCGACTTCGTCCGCGTGAAATTTCTTGTCCCCCAACGACGCATCGCATCGCGACGCCTGCCCGCGCTATTACTTCGTTAGCGCTTAAGCATCCTTTCTGACATTTTTTCTTTTTGCTCGGCACCTAAGGTCCTTAGCGTGATGTTAAATAGCCTATATCCTTCCGCATCGCCTGCCCGCGCTATTACTTCGCGCTCGGCTCCTAAGGGCCCTAGCGTGATGTTAAATAGCATATATCCTTCCGCATCGCCTGCCCTCGCTATTACTTCGCGCTCGGCTCCTAAGGGCCCTAGCGTGATGTTATATAGCCTATAGACCTCAAGAACTGGGTTATAAAATGCAAAAAGTTTTTTTCAAATCCGACTGTGGTAGTTCCAGAGATAGCGCGTTCAAACAAACTAACAAAGAAACAAACTCTTCCGCTGTATTCCACCGACATTATTGAACAACGAATTAAGAATATCATTCTTAATTCGTTGTTATTGAAATAATAAATCGAGAGGGTCGTCAATCCGCGGAAAATGTCGCAATTCAGAAAAATTACTTATTTGCACAACGCCAACTATGGGTAAATTGATAAAACGTCCGCACTAAACATGTTCGCTCAAGAGCGACCGGTATGAATTAAAGTTATTTTGCGTTTTAGTAATTTTATATTATCTCCGAAACTGTATGACCAATTGACATACTGTAAAGGCCAAATCTTATCTCCATGATGTGATCATAAAATAACTTATTTTGATAAGGATTAATGTTTTGTTGTTTAAATAATCATCCAAACGTAAGTATGTCTAAAAAATACTTTTTTAAAGCAATAAAAGATGTATAAAAGATAAAATATAAAAGATAGAAATATGGTGTCGCGGACTTTTTTGTAGAATTATTTAAGACGGACCAGACTGCCATACATTGTTCTCAATTATAAACAACCGTTTAGGCAGCGCATGCAAAAAAGTCTGTTTAAAGAGGTATTTCTTTCCGACTTGTTAGATAAAAATTGTGATAGCTCGGCTAATATGCATGATATAAATATAATTTATAGCCTATAGCACTAAGGAATAATGTAGCTTTCTACTTGTGAAAAAATTTTTAGAATCGGATCATTAGTTCCGGAGATTACCCCCTACATACAAACTTACAAACTTACAAACATACAAACTTACAAACTTACATACAAATTTTACCTCTTTATAATATTAGTATAGAAGACTAGCGTCTGGCCGCGACTTCGTTCGCGTGGAAGTCAATAAAATACAGCTGATAATGTAGCGAGGTGAAACAATTTTTAAAATCGGTTAAGCATCTTTAGGGTTCCGTACAAAATGGTAAAAGGAACCCTTGGGGGGCGACTCGAGTCTGCCTGTCTGTCGTAGCTGGATATCTCAAGAACTACTAATGCTATCAACTTGAAATTTGGAACAGTTTTAGATGACGTTTACCCAACTATTTTGCAATTATGAAAGAAATAAAAATATTTATATTTTTTTTTGCAGCAGCGAGTGAATTGGGGTCTTAAAAATTCAAAGTGGGGCTACTAGGGCATGTGGGGATGGAGTATCACATGAAAGAGCGCTGTTCATTCTCAAACATTTTTTTTATTTTTTTTAGGCCGTATAGTTTTCCACTTTTGATGAAAAATGTAAAAAAAATACCGTTCCCTCCTTATCTCCGTAGTTTGCAAAGAGAAAAATCTGAAATTATTCTATGTGATAGAAGTTTATGTAAAGATTACAGGAAAAATAAAACGATGTCTCTAAATAGCCCACTTTTTCAGAAATCGGAACGGAACCCTCAGTGCGCGAGTCCGACTCGCTGTTGACCGGTTTTTTAAGTTTATCCATTACAAACAAACATAATATTTTCTGTTTATAATATTAGTTTAGATTTACACAGGTAAAAATAAAACACAAAATTAGCAAAATGAATGGCACATTTATATTTAATTAATATTATTCATTTTTATAATTAGACCTTTCTTGTAGTTATATTTTAATCTATGCATTTGAACAGGAAAAGAAAAACACAAATGCTCTATGTTACATAGGCTGCTGGGGTTGCCATTGACAAAAACAAAAAAATAATAACAAAAAAGCCTCTTTTTGTACACAATCTCCAGGACAGTATAACCGGTGTCTAATTTTACCATTCATAGGGTTCTGAGCATCAGTTGCGAATAAATTACAGGGCGAATGCGTACATATTAAAAAAATCTTAAAATAGACCTACATAGTACGCATAGACAACAAATTATAGATAATTATTAATAATAAAAAACTTAATTATCGCTAAATGGAAGAGGAATCAACTAAACTAAACTAAAAAGGGCGATAGTAAGTCTTATAACTAAAGGTAGAATACTAATAAAAAGATATTTTGAATTTTATAAGATCATTTGCGTCAATTTATCTATTACAAGTAAATTTAGATTTTATGAAAATCAATTTTGGGTTACTCTTGACAACACATCATTATCGTGATGAATTAAGAGAAAATAATGATATAAAAATAGAATGTAACTATGTTGCGAGTTAATAATTTATAGAGGACCGAAATATTATGTTTAATTTAAGAATGTTGCCACAAAAATGATGTATGTCAATAACGAGCCATTATTTTATTGGCAGAGTAATTTACAATTATTAACATATTTTTGCGGTGCAATATGTATGTTAGTATGACCAGCATTAAAAAAACTCGAGACATTACACAGTCAGTGATTGATTTCATAAAATTCAAGCATAATTGTGTTTGGAATAATCAATTATTTTAAAAACTATATTCATTATAATTTCATAAAAATAAATATTTAATCAAAATCAAAAACCTTTCCTCTAGGTATAACAGAGAAAATAATTAATCAAATACTATAAAGTATGTATAATTTCAAGAAGTTTTTTTTTTAGAAAATTATAATAAATAGAGCTTTCTCAAAATATACACGATTCATAATCTTCAATGTTTCAAGGGGAAATCAACCTTAAACCTATATAATACAGAGTACCATTTAGACTATCAACTAAAATGGATAGATTTAAGTCGGGTAGTTCGACAATAATTTTGCACCCGAATACAGTGCTAACTCCCGAATTTTAACATTGAATCAGATGCAATAATTTTGTTGAAATATTATGTAATTTTAGAAGGTTATAGAATGGATGACCGGTATTTTAATACGGTATTCATAAACCCATTATGGTATAATAGGACAAAAAAAAAATGTTTCAAGTTTATGATATTTTACGGCACAGAAAAAAAGTTCTCTCATTGCCAAACTAGGGTCGATCGAATAGTCGATTTTCCCACCCGTACGCAAAATACAACGTGGAAATGCGGATACCAGGAAGAAAACTGTCAAATTAGTTCCGCATAGATGGCGCCTAAGTGTTTGTTACTTTACTTTTGCTGTCAATGGAGTTCCTTGCTGAAAACTTTGCCGCGAGATGGCGCTAAGTGTTTTTTTTTGTCGTCGACTGGTCGCTCTGTCTTCAAGATGGCTGACAAAGTGACAAACATAACAAACAGCCCATTATAAAACCTTTTAACAAACTTTTGCAATTTTTCTTTATAAAACGTATTCTAGTATTTTTTTGAGTGTTGCAAAGTTAAGTATGTTCGAAAAATACCATGTCATTCAATCGATTACCTTTAACAATCGCCTGAACCCGACTCGGATAGTCGAAACAACTAAAGATACTATACTAAACGCATTACCGCAGTAACTGTGACAGTACGTATCATAGTAGTTTCGAATAACCTCCTCCTTTTTTGAAGTCGGTTAAAAATAATAATGTCATGATAATAATAACAATAATAATTTAGTTTCATAATATTTGTCAGAAATCGAATTGTTATCTAAATCATTGAGCGGAATTGGTAAATGTATTTTTTAAATTAAATATATACAGGGTGTAATCAATATTTATGCGATTTTTATTTTCAGGCTTGCGACTGTGACGATTTTTTTTTATATTGTGCGCGGTGTGTAAGAATTATATATTTTAAAAATTTAAAAATTAGATTTTTCCATATTTTAAAGTAAATACAGATTCTGATTTTTGATGTCGCTATTTTGGTTGTAAAGATATTTCAACTCCATATAGATCGGAAGTCAAAATGCGACTTTTTTAATGGCAAGACAAAGTCGCGATAGTCGCAAGTCTGAAAACGTTTAAAACATCTTTTTAACGGAATTAAACCAATGTCATTTGCTATATTTCCATTATTACGTAATATTCCCTTCTTTCTCTGTTCAAGAAAAAATAGCAAATGACAAAAATTTAAACAACAAAAAATAATTAAGTATATAAAATAAAAAACTTACACAAAAAAATGTATAAGTACTTTACGATCTCAAGGCGAATAGCTACCGAATATATTCTAAAAAAGAAAATTATTATTTATAATAAAAAATAATACTACGTTAGCTCGTAGATCTCCCGGACCGCGAAAAGTGTCAATATAGTGTCAAAAAAACAGAAATAGTGTCAAAGATACGATTCACTGGAGTTTTGGTACAAAAGTGTCACTTAAGTACTTTTCATAAGTTAGCAGCCATTTTTTTACATTTTTTTTTTGTAAATTTGTAGATTTTGCTCCTAAAAAACATATTTATATTAAAATAATACTACGTTAGCTCGTAGATCTCCCGGACCGCGAAAAGTGTCAATATAGTGTCAAAAAAACAGAAATAGTGTCAAAGATACGATTCACTGGAGTTTTGGTACAAAAGTGTCACTTAAGTACTTTTCATAAGTTAGCAGCCATTTTTTTACATTTTTTTTTTGTAAATTTGTAGATTTTGCTCCTAAAAAACATATTTATATTAAAATAAGTACTATTTTCATAAGTATTTAATTATTTCAAACATAATCATTACCTTCATTTTAAAATCATTGTTCTACAAATTTCCAAAAAAAAAAGTACAATTCACACCACTTGTTTAAGAGAAAGGATCACAAAACAACATACTGTTTTATTGTCTAGCTTCTGAAACTCAGCATAAAGCGGTGAAGTGGTGTCTATGGCAGCGACATAGAGAAAAAATATTTAAAAAAATCGTAATTAAAAATATCTTCATTTTTTTTTCTCATTTCTTACCTATCATATACCTATACATATACTAAGTTAATATTTTACATGGATTATGTCTTTGGATTTAAGACATAAAGAAAACTCCCCCCTCTCTGATGTTACGTTTTTTTATAAAACTATTTCTATATTCTAGTAATATACACACTTATATACTACAGAGTCCAAATATAAGTCACTACGCACTGCTCGTTACCATTTTTTAGTATTTTTTTAGTTATTTAAATAATTCTTTGGAACTCTCGTCCGATGTGGAGTTTTAAGTTGAGTTTGGAGTGTAAATTACCAATGATGACGTGATTGTGATGACGTCAGGCGGCAGTATTTAGTACCCATAGTTTAAGGCGGACTCAAGCATTGCTCGAGTATACGATGGGTAGGTAAAGATACAAAATTTTTAGTGATGTCACTGCCGAAAGAAGTCATTAAATAAAAGTTTTTAATTATATAAATTGTCATGATTATTAAATTCGTTACGTTGTTAGAAATTCGTGATAAATGAAGTACTTAATAATATGTTTAAGTGAAATAGGGTAAATATTAAAAAAAGAAAAAAATTATTTGAATACAAATCGATCAAGAGTCACCCGAAATAGAAGAAAAGACAATAGATCCATTTGTATATCGTAAAAAAAAATGTTTTTAGAATGAAAGGCGTTAAAATATTTTGGAAATAGAGAGCCT
Organism: Cosmia trapezina; assembly: GCA_905163495.3. NCBI lineage: Eukaryota > Metazoa > Arthropoda > Insecta > Lepidoptera > Noctuidae > Cosmia > Cosmia trapezina. The sequence continues at coordinate 3,001,506 of LR991048.1, forward strand.
AAAAAATAGTCACAAATTGGTAATTTTCAACACCAAACCCAACAATCACTGGGCACTTAAAAAACGTTGATTTTCGTTAAAAATCTGCTAGTAAAGTGTGTACTTATAATAAAAATAAACTTACGATTAAGTAAAATGTAAACTTTTACTTATGGCATTCCTCCGTTGGGAAGACAGTGTCCCACTCCCGTTCAACGGGCTTTTATTAAAAGTAATAAGAGAAATAAAAATAAAATGCAACGATTTCTGGTTTACGTGTGCATGTGAGTATAGTTGGCGAAAAAAAAAAAAATTTTTTTTCCAAAAATCTGCTTTTTTTCAATTCAGATTATTTTCGGTAAAAAAAATCAAGTAACAAAAGTAAATGAACAAAAATAAAATTTTAATGAAAAATACACAGTGTTATTTATAAAGTTTCTTGTACTTAATTTAATAAATATATTGATTGTCATGCACAATTCAATTTCATGCAAGATTTCAGATCTTTTTTACAGTAATTAAAAATCATTGGTATTAGGCAACTTTACCGTCATTGGTAAAAAATATCAATCTGTACATTTTTTTTCTCAAAGGCAGAAAAATCAGCATTTTTCATAGATATTCAATGTTTTTAACACTTTAACAAAAAACCATAATAAATAAAAATTCTAACTCCACATTTCTGCCTAGAACATTCTTTCTCGTCCTTTGTTTCATGAAAACATGACCCGATTTCCGAAAAAAAAAATAATAATACAAAAAAATCTTTTCATAGACATTTGTTACTCACATATCCCTCAAAAAAACCTCACACACACACGCAACCAATAATAAAAAGTTATATCCTTGCACACGTTAGTCGCAACTCGCAGTGGCGGGCGACAGTGGCGCGACTGTGGCGCGACTATTCCGTCGCTTGTGATGTCGCAGTGCGTAGCTAGGGCGCGGCGCGTCGCTATTGTGGCGGGCCCGTAGGCGGCTGGCCGGGTAACTGGCCCATGCCCTGCGGAGAAATAAAAAAGTAAGGAAATTGTAAACTTTAACCGTATACAACGTGTAACATTAAATGCGCAAAACCTCTTAAGGGGTCATTGTACTCATCATTATGAACAACTTTTACTATGGGACCAAACCTGAAATCGCGAAAAAAAAATCAGCTGTTCGCATTATTCGTCAAAATGTACTTAACAGCTGATTTTTTTTTCGCGATTTCAGGTTTGGTCCCATAGTAAAAGTTGTTCATAACGATGAGTACAATGACGCCTTAAGAGGTTTTGCGCATTTAACGTTACACGTTGTATATGGCTAAATTGGTGGACTATAGTTGTACTAGGATATCTTGGCGCATGATCAAAATCGAAATTAACGCCGCCATTTTGTTTTTTCAATACATTTCACAAAACAATAACAAAATCAGCTCAAAAAATATTGTTGAAAAGATGCTTTTTTGGAAAATGTAATAAATTAGCGAACTATGGTCGGAATTTTAATTAGCTGCAGTAAAATGACACTTCTAATCTGTCATTTCGATAAAAAAAAAAATTGCGACCACTTCCCCCCATGGACCATGGCCCCCGTGGGCCATGGCGGCCGTGGGGGGTTATTCCAACCAGCCCATCTCCACCACAACCTCCTTGACGTAACTATGGCTCAGACACACAACGTCTCTTTCGCATAATGTCGCTTTCGCAGAATGACTCCTTCCCAAAAGGTCGATGCCTCTTTCACAGAATATCTCTTTCGCAAAATGTCGCATAACTTAGAAAAAAATTTAGCAAAGTTTAAAAAAAAATGTTGTTTTTTCCAATTTCTTATTAAATGTTTACAAGTTTTACAACATATAAGCTATGTTTGGAGTTTCCTAATGCGAAATTTGGCGAAAGAGATATTCTGCGAAAGAGGCATCGACCTTTTGAGAAGGAGTCATTCTGCGAAAGAGACGTTTTGCGCCTGAGCCGTCGCTGGCTCAGCATAATATGACAAGGTTCTATGCAAGTTTATAAATGTTAGCGGCTCGACTGTACTTACCGGCATGGGTTGGTAGTGCTGCAGCGGCGCCGCCAGCAGTTTGGGCGCTTCCTCCGCCTTCTCCTCCTCGCGGCGCTTCAGACACGCTGCTTTAGGATTTAGGTTACGTTCTGGAAATAAAATTATCAAGTTATTAGACAGGTCCTTACACGACCAGACCAGGACCAGGATCTTATTATTGTCCGCTCAAGCGTCAGTCATTTTGACGTAAATGACGCCGCTCTCAGAAATTTTTCTAGTTTCCAAACGGTATTTATGATTTTGAATCATTTATTTGACGAGAATCCATCAGGCATCAGAGTAAAACTGCCCACATAGGATATTAGTCCTTATTAGAAGCAATAATAGAGGTTTAAGCGGGTTTGACGCATTTGGTGCACTTCTCAACTTGTACACCATGCTCAAATGGTGAACTTAGCAACTGGTGCACTTCTCATATGGCACACTTCGCAACTGGTGCACTTCTCAATTGGTGCACTTCGCAAAAGGAGCACTTTTTAAGATGAGTGGGGATTTGGAAAATTGTCTACAAATGAAAGAATCTTTGGTTTTGCGTAGGTAATTTTCTTAAAAATACAATCGACAAAATAATTTTAATTAAACTCTACATAAATAAAAAATAAGGTCACTCGGAAATAATAAAAATATAATTAAGTAAGAAAAAATTAGATTTACAGCAAAAAGATTCTTTCATTTTTAGAAAAATTTTCCAAATCTCCACTCATCTTAAAAAGTGCTCCTTTTGCGAAGTGCACCAATTGAGAAGTGCACCAGTTGCGAAGTGTGCCATATGAGAAGTGCACCAGTTGCTAAGTTCACCATTTGAGCATGGTGTACAAGTTGAGAAGTGCACCAAATGCGTCAAACCCGTTTAAGCCACGTGAATCGGGTGGTAAACGGGTTCACCAGCGGAGCTTGACTATAGTGACGTCCGTGGTAAACCCGTTTACCGGTGCGTCCTTGTCCTTGAAATCATAATAAGGTCCTGCTTCTGGTAAAAAGAGACTATTTAACGGTGGTGGTGCGGCTTTACAGAAGTCCTACAACCTCATCATCATTCTCCTGCCCTTATCCCAATTTATTTGGGGTTGGTGCAACATGGTTTTTTTTCCATACTTCTCTATTAGTCGTCATCTCGTTAGTCACCTAACGTCCTACAACCTTCGATCAAGAATATTCTGTTCGAAGCCTACAACTGAAAGGGAGTTGTCTTGTCACTGCAATGATATTAAAAAAAAAAAAAAATGCCACTAGCACTTCCCGCGCGGCCCGCTTGAATGTCGGAAAATATCCCATGGGAACAAAAATCCTTCCTTATTCCTTGTTTACATTATAAAGGGAACCGGGGGGTTTGTGTAAGGCGTTAATGAGTCAGTCAGTCAGGACTTTTCTTTTTATATAATACTAGCTTTTGCCCGCGGCTTTGCCCGCAATATCCCACGGGAACTTACTACCGGGAATTCCTTATTCCTTGTCTACATTATAAAGGGAACACCTGTGCAAAATTTCAGCTTTCTAGATCCAAGGGTTTGGGCGGGGCGTTGATGAGTCAGTCAATGAGTCAGTCAGACAGTCAGTCAGTCAGGACTTCTCTTTTTATTTATATAGATTAAGATTATTGTCCCTCTGCTGAGCAAAGGCTACTACAAAAAAAAAGAAGAAAAAAACTTAATGACGCATAAACATCAAGTTTTCATGAATCTGCTGCTTTTTGCAATTATTAACGTAAGCGTTCTCTTAATCCCAGTTTCTGACTTTTTATGTAACTTTGGTTAACCACAAAATTGTTTATTTTTCGTTTCTATCATGATTTGATATCAGTACCCATAGTTTCTGTGAAGTTTCTCTTAATTTAATCGGAGCCTGTAAATAAACTCATTTCCACTCACCTCTGACTTGCTGCTCTAGGGTCATTATGACCTCGACGGCCATATTGAGTATGCCGAGCTTGGTCTGTGGCTTATCACTCTTCAGATGGGTCATACACATCCTGCCCAATTCTTTTAGAGCTTCGTTTATATCTCGTATTCTTATCCTGTGGATGGAAGGGAAGCAGATTTTGGTCAGATAAAGTAGACAGATTATTTTCATAAATATTGTTTTAGAAAGCGTGTTTTCTACGCTCTATGCAATAAGTATTATTCATACGTGAAATTAATCAAATATTTTAGATTAGGGAGTACATATTTCAAGTAAGTTTCTTGAAGATCAAGTTTTATTTGTAAAATGACATTTATTTTACGAACTGATTATAAGGTCTATCTATTCATACACGAAATCTCTTCAGGGGTCATTGTACTCATCAATGAACAACTTTTAGTACGTAACCAAACATTAAACCGCGAAAAAAAATCAGCTGTTCCTACATTTTGACGAGTTATGCGAACAAATACACGGAACAGCTGATTTTTTTTGTCGCGATTTCAGGTTTGGTCCCATTTTCGTAGATTAGATATACCTTTTATTAATACTTATTATAGAGAGTAAAGGCACACGTGTTCTGAAATCATTTTTATTACTGCATGTATAACGTATAGAGCTACGCGTGCAATTCGAGTAGGTATTCTTTTTAATTCTTTACCAATTTAAGATTAGCATAAAAAAGTGCGTAAATGATAGACAAGTATTATATTAATTTAATCCATAACGATTGCACTCTCATTAAAAGCCATTTCGATGTTCACGCGAAGTCTATAGTGGTCAGATAAGCAAATGTTATGTTGAATGTTGAATGAAATGTTGTACAAATATTGCATAAACAATAAGGACATAGTTACTAAAAATCATGATAACTTATTTTTGGGTCACAGTGTGTATAATTCCTGAAATAAATATCGTTTATTTTCTACACAAAAAAGCTACAAAAGTAAACATATTACGTGTCCACTTTAAATAAAAAATTGGTCAAAGTGTAAGCCGACGGTTTTTGTAAAAAAAAAGGTCACAATGTGACATTGTCCTTTTTTTCTCCTTTGTATGAGCGCTAATTTCTCTCGCCACCACCCAGGGGGCACTATATACAGACCAATGTGTTGTATACTGTCCTATTCTCATCTCGCTCCCTCTTTACCCTCTTACCTCTCCCTCGCGTTGTTGGCCTGCCGCCTCTCTTTCTCGCGCATCGCCTTCGCTTGCGGGTTGGCCTCGTCGTCTCCTTCGTCCGCTGACGAACAACTGGTGCCCAAATGTATGGGTTAGATCGGGAAGATATTGTTTGCTAGTGGTTGGAGACTTTGAAAATTAGAGTGGGTATTATGATGCAGGCATTGATATATTAGAGGAAGATATGTTACGCGCTAACATCGTAATCACTAAACCTGTACTACATGCACCGAAACTCGCACATCTATTATCACAGTCGCAAACCTACAGTTACCGTCAGACAAGGACAGAGTTAGGAGCTGGCGCTGTCGTGCAAACGAAATCACGATAGCCGCCGAATGCTTACGATTATGAATGACACTGCATGTCTATCTCGCTTTCACAAACAAGGCGAAGCAAACATTAAATATTGTTATAATTTTCATCAAATTAACAGTTTTGGCTGTACTTACGAGTGAAAAGTACTCCCGTGGAACTTGCTTTTAGTTTTTGAACTATTTGTGCACATTTTGGAAACACATGAAGGCATTGTTGCTCCTTATTTAGACGATTACGGTAATTTTACTTAACGTGCTACACAAACGCCAGTTCGATTGTGACTAAGGTCAATTGTGTGCGGTTAACTCAATATATGCGGTCCACGTCGAGGAGCGCGAACCTTATCTTCCTAATTTATACACCAATGAATGCAGGGTATTTAATTCGAAAATTGGGCAGATTCGATGATGACTCCTATGGAGAACGGGCAAGAAACAAGACAAAAGAGAAAAGAAAACCAGAAAAAAGTTTGAAATATACAAATAGTAAAAGGACCTCTATTCACAGGAGATATGGTACATTATTCAAAGTCTCCAACAAACTTCTCATACCGGACCAACCGGGCCTCATTTATCAAATTAAATACTTTATTAATAAAAGAAACATAACCTGCCATTGTCCCCTTGACGAAGGCGGCGCGAGAGAGAGAGTTCTGCCGCTCCTGTTCTTATAGCTAGCGTGTTTTAAGTGACGAATGCACTTGAGCTTTGGACGTATTAAGGGGCCGTATACGAAATTTTGCTGATTTCTCTAATTTGCGTGATTTTAAAGTCGTAATTTTACAGTCAAAATACTGTATTTCTATAAGTTCTAATGCACGACATAAAATACCATTTTGATGATAATCTTATGAATGAGCTACATTTTTATTTTGCGTCGAGTTTATTATGCGAGAATTAGGTTGTTTTAAAAGATTTTTTAATAGCAAATACTTTTAATTTTTTGCATTTTTTTTTTCAGGAAATGGATTGACTTTGAATTGAAGTTTATTTCTGTTGTTTTCATTTTATGAACGAGAGTTCTAAGTGGCCTTAATCAAAAGCAATTATTTGCCAATATTCTCAAAAATTTGACTAAGTTGAATATTTTTTTACTCAAAAAATTTATATGAAAGTAGTACAAAAGTGATTCATACATTGTATATACAACTTTCACAAGAATACATTGTAATTTTTGCATACTCTTTAGACGACAAAATGATTCGTAAATATGAGATATTCTAAACCTCTTAGAGCAAAAATTCACAAAATAGTCGCCGGTTTAGGTCGATTAATCAAAATTAAACAATAAAAATAGAAAAGTAGCTCATACATTAGATCATAATTGAAATGATCTTTCATGTTTTGCATTAAAACTAACACAAATACTTTATTATAACTATAAAATCTCGTCTGTAAAATCATGTAAATCAGCGAAATCGGCAAAATTTCGTCTACGGCCTCGTGTGAGTGAGTGATGTCATTAATTGCTTGAAAGCATTGTTGTAATTAATTGATTCTGTTAATTGGCAACAGTTCGTAGGAAGCATGAATAGCTTTTTATGGTCAGTTTCCATCAAACTGAGAAATCCTCGCGGATGCTCGAGCACTTTTTAAATTTCCGACAAAGCTTTTTTACAGTTCGTTCCGATTTTGACTTCTATTCCGTTGGGGGCAGTACAAATGGCAGCTGCAGTAAACAGTTGGTATTGTAACCAGTTTTTTTGCCTTTTAATGCCATCCTTAGCATACGCAATAGAAGTCAAAATCGGTTGAACGGACTGTGAAAAAAGGTTTGTTTAAATGTCTAATCTTATTGCAAACAAAAAAAATAAAAAAATTCGTTTATTGCAGACAATTAACTGTCCATAATTTTTTTTTTGTCAAATGAGTGTTAATTAAATAAAATATTTTTGTTTAACCGTAAAGTTACATTCATTTGCATTTACAGTTTAGGTTATGAGATGGTTACGATAATTAATATTCATCATTGGGTCATTATACTCATCATTATGAACAACTTTTGCTATGGAACCAAACCTGAAATCGCGAAAAAAAAATCAGCTGTTCAGTACAGTTATGTTCGCATAATTCGTCAAAATGTAGGAAACAGCTGATTTTTTTTCGCGATTTCAGGTTTGGTCCCATAGTAAAAGTTGTTCTTGAAAGTGCAATGACCCCTTCAAATATTGCCACTTACACCCTGTATATCATTAAAAAAAAAAAACAAAAAAAAAACTGTGCATAAATTACATTCTTTTTGGTCACATTAGGAAGGGTTTTTCATAGCGGAAATGGTTCTTCTGTGTTTAAAAGACGGTTATGTAACCGTGCGATCTAGCACCCACATTATTCAAAGCTCAAGTGCCTTCGTGGACTGTCCAAAAGCTGATGATTCCCCGCGGCCGTTATTAATAAGCAGATGATTTAATGATTTGTTAATATGACCTATCATTTTTGACTTTTTATTACGTATCACGATTTCTTATTAATACTTTTTCCTTTTATTACCTGGAAAACACACAACCAATAGTTTTCTTAGGAAATCAATTTCAAACCTAAAAACTCATCTGCCAAGCCTTTTCCCAAGTATGTTAGGGTCGGCTTCCCGTCTAACCGGATGCAGCTGAATACCAGTATTTTACAAGGAGCGACTGCCTATCTGACCTCCACAACCCAGTAACTGGGTAATACGATACCTCTTGGCAAGACTCGTTGTCAGTCTTTCGGGCTTCTGACGACCCGTAACGACTGTCAAAGATCCACGAATGACAGCCGGGACTAAGGACTCAACATGCGCTTTCTGAAGCACGGGAGGGTTCTTGGTATGTAAAGATGGTCACCCATCCACGGACCAAGCGTAGCTTAACCTGATCGATCGACCCGTGCGGCTGTTAATACTTAGCCACAAGCCCCTAACATAAAAAACTACATTATCTAAATTATTTTCAAGGAAAATCTGCAAGAAAACTACACATAATTCCAATTAATAAGTTTGTTCTACGACTTACCCCTTCCGCCTACCTAGGAGTACCACACAGAAATGAACTTTAATTGTAAGACAATAAAGTATAAAATAGAGGACATTGTACACACTGTGACCCTGTTAGAATGGTGTGCGGCTGAAACTATAACACAATGTTAGTATATTATATACAGACTATATAATATTATATTATATACCATGAGATATATATGTGACTCGAAGGAAATATCTGGACTTTCGATCGTACAATGAGCTGAATTTGCCAGTTAGTGCTAAAATCCTAGCTTGAATTTAGTAATCTATACAAGCTGTAATTGCATCATTATGAACAACTTTTACTACGGGACCAAAGTTGAAATCGCGAAAAAAAAAATCTGCTGTTCCCTACATTTAGGTTCGCATAACTCGTCAAAATGTAGGGAACAGTTGTTTTTTTTATCCAACTGTCGTTTATGACGTGCAAGTGACATTCAACCCTAGGCCGATTGTAGCGGCATTTAGAACGCCACATGCGAACTACGCATCACACTGACGTCACGCAAAATCCTGCATCGCGCATGCAGAGTTTACCGCGCGACTAGCATTTACACAACATCCCGACATCAACCGTCGGGCAGTAGCCAACCAGACAACACACTTCTGGTCAACACAGATCCTCCATTTTCACCCTGTTCCTCATACCTCTACATGATATAAAATGTTTAACAAAAGCAAGGCTCAAATAGGCTGTGACAACTTCTTTCTTCACACGAAATGACTTTTTTTTTACTTATGCTCTAGTACTTTACTATTTTGATTAACATTCGTAGAATGTGTCGTAAAGGTCCAGATATTTCCGACGACGTAACCATGGTAAACAGAATGTTGGTAAAATAACCAAATAAACAGTGCAGAAGAATGATGATAACACAAATAATGGTAATAAGTGATGATAATCCAAAGAATATGGTGGAATGGGGAAGAAAACTGTTAAATTAGTTCCGCATAGATGGCGCTGAAGAATGATGATAACACAAATAATGGTAATAAGTGATGATAATCCAAAGAATATGGTGGAATGGGGAAGAAAACTGTTAAATTAGTTCCGCATAGATGGCGCTAAGTGTTTGTGACTTTCATTCAGCTGTCAATGGAGTTCCTTTCTGAACACTTTGCCGCGAGATGGCGCTAAGTGTTTTTTTCTTGTCGCCGATTGGTCGCTTTGTCTTCAAGATGACTTTGACAAGTGACACACAGCGCTCTCTTGCGGCGAAGCTTCCGGGAAACAACCCCATTGTCATGGAAGTGTGTTTACCATAGTCAGCAGTGTTGCCAATCCTACTGCTTTTTTAACAGTACCTACATCTACTATTTTTTGTACTTTAGACGCATTACGATTTTTTTCAGTTTGGTAGGGTTGGCAACACTGATTGTAACCTTAGAACGTGTGAAACTTAATTATAGAGAAAATAAAAGACAAATTCAATGGCATATTGTGTAAACATTTCTTAATAATTCAATTTTTTTAGGCAATAATTATGCGCAACATTTTATGCTAAAAGGTACCACTGTATATGCCTTTCGATAAAAACAATGGTCTAAAATACAAAAGTGACGTGAAAAAAGATATTTTGTTCAACCTTTTTTTTTTTTCAACAAGAATTGTTCCTCTTTTTTTTTTTCACAGTCAATTTTATAACTAAGTACAATTATAATTAAAAGAGATGTTGTCAATTTACATAGGAGATCCATCAAACATTATAATTTATCCCGGGAAGAAGAAAGGTACCCCAATGGGAAAGACAACTGTCAAAATGGCGCTGTCGTAGCTAGTTCCCAACACAAGGCGTGAGGTGGTTTTATTTTATTTTTACGAAAATGACGCGTTGTTGTGTTCCTAAATACTCAGAAATTCGAGTCCATCGTTTCCCGAGAGACCCTAAAATTAGAAGATGGTAGCCACCATCTTCTTTTTTTTTTAAACCGTAGAGATTAAAAAACAAAAAAATAACAGAGTAGAAATCATTATTTGAAGAAAAAGAAGTTTCAAATTCTAACACTTTCCATGTGAAATACTTGATTTAAAATATTGAAATAACCGAAAATAACGAAATAGTGAAATAAAACCAAACTCATGAATGAACACGAAATGGAATGAATGAATGAAATATCCAATTTATTGTAGGTCGTAGGGACCTAGCTTTGGTCACACCATCCACAGTTAGCTTTGCCCTACCTTCCCCATTTAGCGAAACGCGCCACCAGTAAAAAAATACTCTGCCATTTTTCGCATTCCCAGATCGAATTTTGAATTTTCTCAGCGTACCAAAAACTCCTGAACTCCTGTATAAACTGACAAACATCTCCCGTCTCCCTCCTTCTTTTACAACCGCACCTCTCTCTAACATTGTTGGCCTGCCGCCTCTCTCTCTCGCGCGCCGCCTTGGTGTCGGGGTCGAGGTCATCCTCGTCCGCAGACGAACAGCTCGGCATGGCGGGGTTGCTGGAGCTTTGAGAGGTATCACTTATTATGACATTAAAACTGGGGTATGCGGTAGTCGACTGGGTTAGTCGATTAATTTGAACACGAATTAATCAAATGATAGTTAGAGAGGTTAGTCGATAAAACTGATTTACATCATGACCATTACAAAAATGGTTGACCGCTACCACTGTACCGCGCCTTATGCTTGCGGCGTGGCGGAAGGCAGTGCAAGCCGCTTTCGACAACGCTTAGCCGACGTTCGCACGGACGTAAAAAAATCGTGGCGGGATTTTATCGCGCAGTGGATTTTCAACTCTCGGTGTTGAGCCGCGCTTCGATAATCTAACCTAACAACAACAGAGGGAATCCCAGCGCGACGAAAAACACATAGTTGAATTTTCAACTCCCGGCGCTAAGCAGAGCATTGAAAATGCAGTGCGCGAAAAAAATTCGCGATCGTCCGTGCGAACGTCGGCTTACGGCGCCCCGCGGTACAGCGGTATCGGTCAAATAATACACTAACATTATCACACACAGAGTGAGGTCAATGGTAAAAAGCGTCAGTAATTATAATAAGTAGAAGGAAATTCCATCTATCGATTCAATCATACTGTGATCAGTGATTAATCCATACTGATTGTAGAAATATCAACACATAATTAATTTCGAACGTGGATAACTTGTAATAAGGTTTATTTTAATTTGCGATGATATTTTTTTGTGATATTGCAACCAATATAATTGTATAGATTTACGAAATATTCCTACCAATATTATTGTTACAAAAGAAAATTGAAGGTTTAAAAAATTAACTCCAAAAACTTTAAGAAGTGCTTTAGACCTGAATAACTCTTTTACGTTCAGGGGCAAAATGTCCAATTCTCAAAATGTCCAAATCCCAAAATGTCCAAATCCCAAAATGTCCAACTCCCAAAATGTCCAATCTTTGAGAATGTTGTAAATGTGTTCCATAACTCATCAAAGCGCTTTTTTACTTGACTTATGAATGACAAACAATAAAAACAAAATACTGAAAGAACTTCTAAATATGTTATAGATATATGACAACATAGCTTTACGAAGTTCTTTCAGTATTTTGTTTTTATTGTTTGTCATTCTTAAGTCGTAAAAAAGCGCTTTGATGAGTTATTGAACACATTTACAACATTCTCAAAGATTGGACATTTTGGGAGTTGGACATTTTGGGAGTTGGACATTTTGGGATTTGGACATTTTGAGAATTGGACAACAAAACAAACAGCAAAATCAAAAGCTTATCAATGTAAAGTAGTTAACACAATAGCAATAAGACTCACTATCGCCTGGAGCGCTTGGAGTTGGGCGGCTTGTTGGCGAGTGCGTCGGCCGAGCCTGAGGAGGACGGCTTTGATTCTACGCCTGAGTCCGGGGGCTCTTTGCGTTTCTCTGGAAATAAAAACAGGATCATGAATGTGATAGATAGATAAAACGTATATTCGGTGAAATACATGTAGTTGAAAATTAGATACAAAGAGACTATCATCTTCCTGCCCTTATCCCATGTTACTTGGGGTCGGCGCAACACGTTTTCTTCTTCCATTCCCCCCTGTCAAATGTCACGCTATCATTCACTCCCTTCTCTTTCATATCATTCCTCACACAATCCATCCATCTTTTCTTTGGCCTTCCTCTGCCACTCCTCTGCCTCTCCATCCACACACATCCATTCATACATATACAACGTGTAACGTTAAATGCGCAAAACCTCTTAAGGGGTCATTGTACTCATCATTATGAAGAACTTTTACTATGGGACCAAACCTGAAATTGCGAAAAAAAAATCAGCTGTTCAGTACATTTATGTTCGCATAATTCGTCAAAATGTACTGAACAGCTGACTTTTTTCGCGATTTCAGGTTTGGTCCCATAGTAAAAGTTGTTCATAATGATGAATACAATGACCCCTTAAGAGGTTTTGCGCATTTAACGTTACACGTTGTATATTCATCACTCTTTTAGTCACATGCGTTTCGTCTCTCCTCATCACATACCCATACGAAGCCAAAGTGGAAATACAAAGAGACTGGTGAATCAATTTGTAAAACCATGTGATCCGACGGAAAAATCATCATCATCATCATCATTTCAGCCGAAAGACGTCCACAGCTGGACATAGGCCTCCCCCAAGCCCCGTCACTTCGACCGGTTCTGTGCTTCCCGAATCCAGCGGATTCTTGTAGCCTTCTCAAGGTCATCAGTCCACCTTGTGGGAGGCCTTCCAACGTTACGTCTTCCGGTACGCGGCCGCCACTCCAGAACCTTTCGGCCCCATCGGCCATCTGTTCTGCGAGCAATGTGTCCTGCCCACTGCCACTTAAGTTTGGCAATTCTTCGGGCTATGTCGGTTACCTTGGTTCTCCTGCGGATCTCTTCTTTTCTGATTCGATCACGTAGGGAAACTCAAAGCATCTCTCCATTGCCCTTTGGGTGACTTTTAGCCTTCTAATAAGGCCCATTGTGAGCGACCACGTTTCAGTGCCGTAGGTCATCACTGGCAACACGCACTGGTCAAAGACTTTCGTCTTGAGATACTGCGGTATGAACGGTGCGGTATGCGGTATGACAGGAAAATGTGGTACAAGAATAAGAATATAGGTTGCCTGGAAAAGATCGCAGAGAGATATAACGGTCATAGTTAGGGAGGCGAGGTAGCTAAATGGTGTAATTCAACGGCGCCGTCGAGACCTATCAAAATCGAAAGATAAAATAATTTCGAAAAGAAAAGCTCGTATGGTAAAACCATTTTAGCGGTGGGTTTGGCGTGTACGGTTTTTCAAAAATGTTAAAAAAAACAGTAACTTGGGCATTCTCGAGCGCGTCAGATATTCATACTACGTATGCCCCAAGTGCCTCTGATAACAACGGTATACTAATCTGCCGGTTTGCGTGGTGGGGGTAGGCATATAAAGTAGTCAAAAATGTAAAAAAAAAAATTTACTCGAGCGCGTCAGATTTTCGGAAGGGGTGATAAGTAGGCCCCAAGGAAGCTCCCTTTAAAAAAAACTGACGATTTCGGCGTGACGATAAGTTACGATGAATTTTTGAAAATGCAAAAAAAAAACGTTTTTTTTAAATACTCGAGCGCGTCAGATTTTCATAGGGGAGGTTTATCTCGGTATCCTGAAAGCACATTTTCTTAATCTGACAAAAATGTTGGTGGGTTCTCTTAATCTGACCGAAAAAGGTTTTTTGGTTTCTTTTTTCCTTTCTTTCTCCTTGATAAAACGGGGAATTTAAGAATGACAATAAAGCGATAGATACAACCAACGTATATACGTAAATGTAGATGAAATGTAGTACGAATTGTATTATTTATTGTATAAAAAAATGAAATGATATAAAAATTGTATTATAATTGTATTGTTATGTATGGCCTTTACATTTTTGCTCAATACAATTCAATATAATAAAAGTCACATAATTTAATCATCGTTATTTCATATAAATTTTTTTAACACCCTCAGTTTTCGAGATATACTCAAAAAACCGGGAGTTTGAGTTTTTATGATGCTTCAAGTCAAAAAGTTTTAACTTTGGACAGAAATGTAAAGAGACCTTTTTTATGTAAAATAAAATTACCTTTTTTGTTTATTTAAACTTTTTTTTTGTAAAATGTATCGTTCGCGACTTATATGCCGCAACGCGTTTTTCGGAAGACGAAATGGCTCCTCCACACTTCGGGTCATGCGGAAACCGGCAGATTTTGTATTTTTAGAAAGTTTTAGATTATATTCTTCAAAATAAAAATAAAAAAAATCGCGCTCGAGAATGCCGGATTAACGTTTTTTTTTTACAAGTTCTCGACCCTATAACTCGGCGGCGTCAAGGACTTAGCGTCAGATTAGTTAAATTTAGTCTTAAAACACTAAAATCAACCCCCAATATCTTAATCTGACGCGCTCGAGTATTTCAGACTATCGATTTTTTTTTACTAATCTGATCGTCTATCCTAGGCGCGCGTCACTACATATAGAGCTAAATACTTTACAAGGTTGTTCTATTAGGTCTAAGGTAATCTCTCATATCTTAAACTGCCACGCTCGAGTATTACCGAAATTCCCTTACTCGCCTCCCTAACTATCATATAGATTAAATTAAAAAAAAAACAAAGTGATATTTTGAATGACAGGCTGTTGATGCCCCAAAAAAAAACATCATTAAAATTTAATTTGACCTTGTAAGTATACTTTATTTGTACACCAGAAAAATACGATACAAGGAAAATAAATGAATTTACAAAACATGGGCGGCCTTATCGTTTCCTGCGATCTTACTGTGTGCGAGAAGTTTAAGTTTAAATAAATAAATACTAACTGGTGTTGGGCAGCACGTGTCGCTCCATCTTGATGGGCGGCTCCGCGTGCAGTGCGCCCAGTGCGCCCGCGCCGCTCAGCCGCGGGACTGGAATTATAGGTTTTTTTATTAGTAATCAAATATGTAAACAATATCATCAATATCAAAATAACCGCAATCATAGTGGCTCCAAGTGTAGGCAAAATGTGGACGGTATTTTTTCTAGTTCAATAAAATTACGAATCGCTGACACAACTGGCTTTTATTTTGACAACATGTAAAAAGAGTTAAAAAACCATAAATATATACAGTGTGAATTCATAGGCATCCTCTTAAGGGGTCATTGCACTCAACATAAAATCGTCTAAATGTGGAAGCTTGTAATTAGCGATTGTCAGTTGTTATTTTTGTAACCATTCATTTATTTACCAGTCTGTAAGCTTTCTTAAAATTGTAAAAATAAAATAAAAATAACATTATGAACAACTTTCACTATGAGATCAAACATGAAATCGCGAAATTCTCTACACATTCGCCTAGCTCGTCAAAATGTAGTGAACAAGCTGTTTTTTTTTTGCGATTTCAGGTTTGTTCCCATAGAAAAAGTTGTTCATAATAATGAGTACAATGACCTCTTAAAAGGATGCCCATGAATTAAATTTCACCCTGTATAAAACGGTCGCAACACCATCCCCCCGTGTAGCGATTCTACACAGCTACTAGACCCCTTCCAGTACAGCAAACTTTCTAGTGGGCCTCTCTAGCGTTCCGCCTTTAGTGACAACGTCAGCTACGCGCACAACCCCATCTATCCCCGGGTACGCTTTGGTCACGCGCCCCATAGACCACACTCCTCGGGATGGATCAAGATCTACGACTAAGACAACGTCATCAACAGCCAAATTACGATATCCGTCTCCTTGCTGCCTCTTTGTCTTGAGAAGGGATAAGTCTTCTTTGAGCCACCTACACCAAAAAACCTCAGAGAGGCGAAAAGCATTTTGCTCCTCTTTTGAAAAAAAAACTCCCGTCGTCCAGAGGGGTACGTAACTCCTGAATTCATGAGCTGCCTATTAAAAAATTAAAAAGTGAGGCTTTGATATATTTGTCGGATCCGGTCATTAGTACGGACACGAAACGAATCGCAAGCGCGCCACTGGTGATATCACGTGATCTACCCACACCTACAGCGCGCTTCTACAGAGTCGTGATGTTGTGAGCCCATGGCGAGGAGGACATTCCAGTGTCTGATCGCATCGGAGTTAAGACGTCGCGGAACTGTACTCGATTCGTTGGTGCTCAATCGCTTCCGCCGTGGTGAGCATTAAAACGTTCCACTCTACTGTACTTACAATATTGGAGTTAATTTGCTATTTTACAGTATGGAATATTGCAATAGATTATTTTTGGTTCAAACTATTAAGAGGAAAGGCGGGTGGCCAGTTAGGTATTTTAAGAAGGTATTGCTGTCGCTCTGCGAGCGCTCCGCCCTCGAATTCGTGCGATAAGGACAACTGCAGATCCGACTAAATAGCCTATGTAAAAAGTCACATTTCGAGGTTTGGCTCTCGCCTATTTCCTCCTCCAATATTGGACCAATTTAAAAGATATTTCATAAACTGAATAAGAAGGATATATACTATGCCCCTATGTTTTTCTTTTTTCGTTAATAGTTGTCAAATTGGTACACTAGGCGTCTGTTGACAGCGGTCTGAATAGGCAATTTTGAGCATTTTTGGAGGGTTCTAGTTCCTATAAAAATAATATATCATCAAAAAGGAAAACATAGGGGCATACAATTAACTGATATTTATATTTCTGTAAAAAATCATTGCTTTATGGTCATTAACCAGAAAGAAAACAGGCGAGAGCGTTTGTATCTTTTTGTATGGAGAAAAGAGCACCCACGTTTCCTCTTAATGACGGCTATGCAGTTACGCATTCAAGAGCAGTGGTGGCCAAGTATAACGGCCCCGACTTACTAGTTGTAGGACATGAGATCGAACCCAGACAGACACTTTGTGTAAATAATTTCATCACCACTGCTCTTAAAAACGGTGAAGGAAAACATCGTGAGGAAACCGGCGTGTCCTAACCAGCACTGGGCCCGCGTGGTAGATTACAGCCCACTTCCCCTCGAAAAGAGGAGGCCTGTGTACCAGCAGTGGGAACATTATGCTATGCAGTTATGCAACGTACATGCAAAAGAATTAAGCTCTCTTTGGTCATGGCTTATCTTAGGCAAATTCCTGACGAGGGAAATCTCATGTAGCACAATATTCTCTGGTAGCGTGATTGTCTGCTCCAGCATGTTCAGTACTGCTTCAGGACGCTCGGCACTGTACAGTAACGCAGACACGCTCTCCAGGGCGCGCCCGCGCACCGCGCAGCGTAAGCGAGCGAGATTTTCTGCAGTCGTAAACAAATGTTGAGTGTCGTGATAAGTGCTGTTAAACTTTAACCACTCAGTCGTCTTTCCACTAAATAGCATTCATTCTATACAACGTGTAACGTTAAATGCGCAAAACCTCTTAAGGGGTCATTGTACTAATCATTATAAACAACTTTTACTATGGGACCAAACCTGAAATCGCGAAAAAAAATCAGCTGTTCAGTACATTTCTGTTCGCATAATTCGTCAAAATGTACTGAACAGCTGATTTTTTTCGCGATTTCAGGTTTGGTCCCATACTAAAAGTTGTTCATAATAATGAGTACAATGACCCCTTAAGAGGTTTTGCGCATTCAACGTTACACGTTGTATACAGGGTGTAAAGTGTACACAGTGGCAGTCTTTTAAGAGGTCATTGTACTCATACTCATCACTTTTACTATGGGACAAAACCTGAAATCGCGAAAAAAAAAATCAGCTGTGCCCTACATTTTGACGAATTATGCGAACATAAATGTACTGAACCGCTGATTTTTTTTCGTGATTTCAGGTTTGCTCCCATAGTAAAAGTTGTTCATAATGATGAGTACAATGACCCCCTTAAAAGGTTGCCACTGTTTACCACCCTGTATTTATGAGAAAAGCTGTGTGAACTAATGTTTGTAGGATTCATTACAACATCAGGTCTTGACAATTTTTGGTGTGACGTTTCAAAGGGTCTAATTGTTGCATCATGAAGATCATAATTCGGATCCATGACATAAGTTTCCCCAGTCAAAACACGGTGACTGTCAATGTCTTTTCGCGGTCGGTCATTCTGTGGGAATTGACGACTGTCGTGAACCCAATATTGCGTACGGGATTGACTCACCGAACGAGTAGACCAGCCATCAGCCACCTGCGACGCCAGGTTCGCTAACGGCACGAGCTCTTCCACTCGTGTTACTTGCTGTTACGGTCGCGAGCTAGCCGCTGATCACGTATACGGTCGCGAGCTAACCGCTGTTCGGCGAGCTGCTGCTCACGTATACGGTCGCGAGCTAGCCGCTGTTCGGCGAGCTGCTGCTCACGTATACGGTCGCGAGCTAGCCGCTGTTCGGCGAGCTGCTGCTCACGTATACGGTCGCGAGCTAGCCGCTGTTCAGTGAGCTGCTGCTCACGTAAACGGTTGCGAGCTAGCCGATGTTCAGCGAGCTGCTGCTCACGTAAACGGTTGCGAGCTAGCCACTGTTCGGCGTGCTGCTGCTCATGTATACGGTTGCGAGTTAGCCGCTGTTCGGCGAGCTGCTACTCACGTATACGGTCGCGAGCTAGCCGCTGTTCTGAGAGCTGCTGCTCACGTATACGGTCGCGAGCTAGCCGCTGTTCGGCGAGCTGCTGCTCACGTAAACGGTTGCGAGCTAGCCGATGTTCAGCGAGCTGCTGCTCACGTAAACGGTTGCGAGCTAGCCGCTGTTCGGCGTGCTGCTGCTCATGTATACGGTTGCGAGTTAGCCGCTATTCGGCGAGCTGCTACTCACGTATACGGTCGCGAGCTAGCCGCTGTTCTGAGAGCTGCTGCTCACGTATACGGTCGCGAGCTAGCCGCTGTTCGGCGAGCTGCTGCTCACGTAAACGGTTGCGAGCTAGCCGCTGTTCGGCGAGCTGCTGATCATGTATACGGTCGCGAGCTAGCCGCTGTTGGCCGAGCTGCTGCTCACGTATACGGTCGCGAGCTAGCCGCTGTTGGGCGAGCTGCTGCTCACGTATACGGTCGCGAGCTAGCCGCTGTTGGCCGAGCTGCTGCTCACGTATACGGCCGCGAGCTAGCCGCTGTTGGGCGAGCTGCTGCTCACCTATACGGTCGCGAGCTAGCCGCTGTCCGGCGAGCTGCTGCTCACGTAAACGGTTGCGAGCTAGCCGCTGTTCAGCGAGCTGCTGCTCACGTATACGGTCGCGAGCTAGCCGCTGTTCAGCGAGCTGCTGCTCACGTATACGGTCGCGAGCTAGCCGCTGTTCAGCGAGCTGCTGCTCACGTATACGGTCGCGAGCTAGCCGCTGTTCGGCGAGCTGCTGCTCACGTATACGGTCGCGAGCTAGCCGCTGTTCAGCGAGCTGCTGCTCACGTATACGGTCGCGAGCTAGCCGCTGTTCAGCGAGCTGCTGCTCACGTAAACGGTTGCGAGCTAGCCGATGTTCAGCGAGCTGCTGCTCACGTAAACGGTTGCGAGCTAGCCGCTGTTCGGCAAGCTGCTGCTCACGTATACGGTCGCGAGCTAGCCGCTGTTCAGCGAGCTGCTGCTCACGTAAACGGTTGCGAGCTAGCCGATGTTCAGCGAGCTGCTGCTCACGTAAACGGTTGCGAGCTAGCCGCTGTTCGGCGAACTGCTGCTCACGTATACGGTCGCGGGCTAGCCGTTGTTCTGAGAGCTGCTGCTCACGTATACGGTCGCGAGCTAGCCGCTGTTCGGCGAGCTGCTGCTCACGTAAACGGTTGCGAGCTGGCCGCTGTTCGGCGAGCTGCTGCTCACGTAAAGGGTTGCGAGCTAGCCGCTGTTCGGCAAGCTGCTGATCACGTATACGGTCGCGACCTAGCCGCTGCCCGGCGAGCTGCTGCTCACATATACGGTCGCGAGCTAGCCGGTGTTCGGCGAGCTGCTGCCCACGTGTATGGTCGCGAGCTAGCCTTGAATGTAGCTGATTACCGTGAGGAATCTGACACACCAGATCTAGAACTTGATTTAGCAGGTTCAGTGCTAATAGTGGGATTCTGGCGAGATGCTACGGAGACCGGATCGACGGCCGCGGGTGTATCGTGGCTTCGTTCAAAAAGAGGTCCAATTCAGGGGACCGCCCGAGCTCACCGACGACGAGGGCATACGACTCCGAATGCATTTCGCCAGTATCCCGGAGCTGTGCCAGCTGCTTCGTTTTAGATCTAGTGTTCATCATCCGGCTCGAAGGACCAAAAAATGTAGGCACAATGTGGACTGTATTTTTCTAGTTCAATAAAATCACGAATCGCTGACACAACTGACTTTTATTTTAACAATATGTAAAAAGAGTGAAAAACCATAAAGACATACAAAAAGATCGCAACACCAAGAATAGATTCACTAGCTAGAGGTTCAGAGTTCGGTAGCCACGGAGCCTTCTCTGTTTCCTAAGTAAACCTAGTTCCTGCTTCGCTAGCTCCGCAGTCTTCAGGAACAAGGCAGTTAGGGGTGGTCTGAAGGGCGATAGCCACGCAGTCCCTTTCATACCTCCACTTAGGGTTGCCATTTGATAACACAACAATTATTGTAACGTGTACAAGTGTTGCCAATAAACCAAATTATCATCAAGAACAACGGGGCTTTGTTTCAACCAACCAGCAACAGTAAATTGGCTAAAACTGAAAAACTATTTTTATGGTTCCGTACACAAAGGGTGCCAATCCTTTCGCTAGAATTTGAAGCGACAAAGAACCATTTTTTTCACGCGTTCTTTCCTGCAGAAGACGATATAATACTCACCGGGCGGCGGTTGGTGTGGATGGTGTATATCCTGCGGGTACAGGTCGGGCGCTTCTGCGTGGTTGCGCAGGACATTGATAGCGTCGTCCAGACGCTCCTCCATGCGTGCACCCTGCATAATATTAATTAATTATTGTTTAAAACATACCTATTAAAGACAGCGCTTATAAAAACCTCTTAAATAACGGTAATCACCGCGAGCATTCGCTTCAAGAATTTGTTTTGCAAATATTCGTTGCCAGAACGTTTGTTACAGAACGAGCATTCACTCGAGAAACAAACGTTCGTTCGCGAGCAGAGCAATTTGAATTAGTTTCAGAGATATCGATACCCATCACGTCTGCGAGGTTTCGCTAGTTAATTGAATTTAACCCTATATAATTTAACCCTGTATAATTAAATATACAGGGTGTAAGTGTAAACAGTCCAAAAAAAATCATCTGTTCAGTACATTTATGTTCGCATAATTCGTCAAAATGTACTGAATAGCTGACTTTTTTTCGCGATTTCAGGTTTGGTCCCATAGTAAAAGTTGTTCATAATGATGAGTACAGTGACCCTTTAAAAGATTGCCGCTGTTTACACTTACACCCTGTATAATTAAATATATAGAAGTAACACTGCTAGCTCACGGGAAAAGGTTACATTACACAGGCGAATGCTCCCGGTGAGGGAGCGCTTTAAGATGAACCCTATTAATTATAACGTCTCGGCAACAACGGGCAATTTACGGCAATAGATTATAAGATTGTATAAAAATTGCCAAGAATTGCGCAATTTTAGTTGCATATGGAAGCGCACCATTAGATACCAATTATAGTCATTGAAACTACCACTGGAGTACGGAATTAAAATACCATACCCCCCGCCCCACCCCTCCCTACAAGATTAATAGTAGTGGTGAATTTCAGAACCATTTTATTAGAACGTTTACACGAAATATTTATGTTAGAATGTTTGCAAAAAATATCGTAATTTTTTTATTAAGAACTTTTTAATAATTATAAAAATAAAAAATAAAAGGATCACAAACAAACGCAAATAAAGGAACATACAGCATAAAACCATGCCACATAACTTTTATATACTATAACACATACATATTTACAAGATAATATCTAGTGTTATTGTCCAATTTCCTTGTAATAAAGAGATATAATTATAGTGCGCGCAAGTTCTAGTCACCACCTAGTAGGTGAAGGGGGAGAGGGGGGATTGACAAGATTGGCAGATTGGGTTAGGTTAGGTTAGGTTAGCTCCCCCGTCTCACCGCTCACATACCTCAGGCGGAAACTAACACTTGCGCGCATTAGTAACTATAAAAGCATTAAATTGACTGACTAGCTAGCGATTCTGCTTTTTTCTGTATTACAGCCCATGTCCGACACAAGAACAGAAGTAAAAGTAATTGCGTTTTCTAGCAATATTTTATTTACATTAGAATGCAAGTATTTTGTTTTTATAATTCAGTAAATTTTTATCAAAAAGACAATAAAACTAAATATTTTTGACATACAAGAATAACTGGAGTTTATATGCTATAGATATCCAATAAGCGAAATGTGACAGCATTGTTTTGTTTCTGTATTATTTCAAAAGCATTCACTCATCTGAAATTAAATTATGCTTTAAATAGAAGACACACAATACGCGCCACGAAAGATGAGACTTGACCGCACCTCCCGCGCTCTTTCCGCCGCCCCGATGACGCCCGGTCCCTTCCCGCATCTTAAACCTCATACCGCTAAAGAGACCTAAAATCGTCTACTGCGCAAGTCAAACCACGTGGTGTGTCCAGTCTCATCTTTCGTGGCGCGTATTGTAAACGTCAATTTTTTGATGACAAAAGCTTAACTCATCTGAAATTAAATTATGCTTCAAGTAGATCTTTCTAGACACATTTACACGTTAATTTTTTAAAACTATACTCCATTTACAACCAGATTAGACATTTAAACAAACCTTTTTTACAGTCCGTTCAACTTCTTTTAAATAAATTTTGACTTTTATTCCGTAGGCTTAAGGATGGCATTAAAGGCAAAAAAAGTGGTTACAATACCAACTGTTTATTGCAGCTGCCATTTGTCACGCCACCAACGCAATAGAAGTCAAAACCGGTTGAACGGACTGTAAAAAACGTTTGTTTAAATACCTATCTAATCTTATTGTAAGTGGAGTTTAACTACAGTATTTTTAAATCATGAAGCGACACGCGCTTAACTTGTGTTTACCAAGTGTACAAACTCGCTGTGAATGTGTGTGTAAGCGCAGGAGCTCTCGGTACCGTCCGAGACAGTGGCGAAATCGGAAGTGTGTGATGTGTGTGTGTTATGTGCTGTTGCTACTCGTCTTCATGCACACGTTCACAGCGTGTATGTCATAGATATGCCTTCACTCACTCTATATTTGTTCAAGTGTCGCCACCTCACACAAAAACAAAAGAAATAGATACGGCACACATGATGAATTTTTCGACGCACACTTATTGCACACATGCTCAAAAGGGGCGGGCACTAGAAAGTGTTCTTTGCTTACCGCCATCGCGCGTATATTATAGTAAGTTGTGACCGCGTGGAGGCTTACATGTTCCACGCCTCCAAGCCATATCCCTCGATACCCGTGGAGTTTGTACTCTTGGTTAACACAAGTAAAACACGCGTCGTTTCGTGACATAAAAATACTGTTAAAAGTGATCTTTTAACTATTTCTAGTTCTCAGTTAGTGTTTTGAGGAACTAGAAAGTTCAAATAATTTTCAACTGTTCAACATGATACCCAGAGCATATAACCCCCGACACAAAGTGACGTCATACTCACACAGTCGGAGTGATCCCTCAGGAACACCATGGCCTCGTCGAGCTGACGCTGCTCGGCCGGCGCGCCCTAACCAAGCGCACGTTACAGCGAGCAGCGGGGACACGCATAGACGTGAGGGGTGGAAAGATGCGTTTGTGACGTGAAAAGACGCGTTTGTGACGTGGAAAGACGCGTTTGTGACGTGGAAAGACATGATTTATGGTATCGGAAGACGCGGTATGAGTGGGAGGACGCGGTTTATGTTATGGAAAAATTGTTTATGGGAAGAAAGATACCGTTTAGGTATGGAAACATACTATTTATGAGACGGAAAGATGCGGTTGCTGGTATTATTTATTCGGCGACAAATGAAGACTACTAAGTTACATTTCAACTCAGTTGAATTTATAAGGGTACCTTTCGACATTATTCGCAATTTAGTAAGATTGAAGAAATCTCAAAACTTAATGATTATTTTCATGAACCGCATTGCATTGATGTCTCTTCTCTAAAAGTTCCAAAAAACTAATCATTCAACAGCAAATTGAAAAAAACTACCAATGCAACTATTTTTTTTATAAAAACTACCAAACTACACATCACTAGTACTAAAAACATATAAGAAAAGTCTATGGCACGAGTCCTCACTTCTCGCTGACTATTAAAAACAACATAAAACACAAAAAAAAATGTACACAGAAAATGTAATACGAACTTATGTGATGTCATTATATTAATGGTGTCTTTACTGAATTTTATTTAATGTAATAATATTCACATTTTCCATAAAGTTCGTATTACATTTCGAAAAAATATTAATTCAGAAAACAAAATCCAAAGCATCAATTAATCATTGAAAAAAAAAAGACAATTCAAATATCAAAATTATTGGGAAAATCGTAAAATTAGTTACATCCATGCGAAAAGGGGAACATGCATAGAAAACATTTTCATAATAATAATTACGGACTATCTCCCAATTAAACAAATAACTAATTTTCAACATTTGCTTTGAAAGCTTACAGACATTCCAATTGACCCAGAGTCAGCAATAGCGACCTAGCTCTCAATATAATAATAAAAATAAAGATATTTATGTAATATTGGAACCTAAGCACATCAACTTAGTTTCAAATAAAAGGTTATTCAATAGGGACGATCCTTTGACCGCGTATATCACCGAGAGGAGGCCTCTGTCCCAGCAGTGGGATATAAATTTGGCATCCACAGTCCACAGGTTTGTTTTCTGATCCATTTGTTTTAATTTTTATGAGATACTTTTGGAACAGACATTAAAGGCGTTCAGGGTCAAAATGTCCAATTCTCAAAATGTCCAAATCCCAAAATGTCCAATTTCAAAAATGTCCAAGTCCCAAAATGTCCAATCTTTGAGAATGTGGTAAATGTGTTCAATAACTCATCAAAGCGCTTTTAAGACTTATGAATGACAAACAATAAATACAAAATACTGAAAGAACTTCGTAAAGGTAAATAAGCTATGTTGTCATATATCTATATCATATATTTACCTTGACGAAGTACTTTCTGTATTTTGTATTTATTGTTTGTCATTAATAACTTCATAAGTCTTATAACAGCGCTTTGGTGAGTTATTGAACACATTTACCACATTCCCAAAGATTGGACATTTTGGTAGTTGGACATTTTGGGAATTGGACATTTTGGGAATTGGAAATTTTGACAATTGGACATTTTGGGATTTGGACATTTTGAAACCATTGGACATTTTGACCCTGAACGATTAAAGGTGCCTTCCCAATGATTTAAAAAATAAGGGTCCACATTGCAATGTCTATAAGCTTTAATACTAAGATAAATAATACTTGTCGTACTTCCTTCAACTCCATCGTTTTCGCGGGGCTAGTGTAAAATGCTGGCTAAACATCGTGGCAAGCAAATGTATCAAATTAGTTTGGATTTAAGGATTTTATATTTACATGTGGGATGAGTGTTGTGGTGGCAATGTGAACTTTTAATAATAACTACATTTTAAATGTTATTTTCTATAATAACTGCTTTTATTTTATCTTATACAGACGTGTGGTTTTTAAGGGTGTGGAACAGGCCATCAAAATGAACAAGTTTCTTCATCATAATCCAGAAAACATTATTAACTGTTAACAAAGCTTCAATACCTACTCTACCCAAATTGTGGTCCCATGGAGAAAGTTGTTCAGTTTGGTGTACCACACTCTTTGACCACACCTTTCTGATTTAAAAGAAAGAAAAAGTATTTATTCTGACTCGAACAGAAGAAGAAAGAAGGAAGATTTCTGATACAACCTATATTCTAGTACAAACACATTGACTAATGGGAATCTACACTAATTGGCGACAGATTGTCTAGAATTATCTATTTTAATTGTCTACTGATAGGTTCATGAAGTCTACTGATTCAGAGCTTACAATGTTTTAATTAATACTCAAGTTTTATTGTAATACAAGCGAAATTAAGTCTTCTCGTTACCTATCCCGCAATGTTTGAAGACGAAGGTCTTCAACTAGTGCGTCCTGCCTGTTATGACATACGGTGTTGAAACGTGGGCTGGCCCACAAATTTAAGGTCGCTCAGCGAGCTATGTAGAGGGCTATGCTCGGAGTATCTTTGAAGGATAAAATCAGGAATAAAGTTATTCGGAAAAGAATCGGAGTAAACGACATAGCTTGCAGAAGCAAACTGAATAAACAAACTGAAGTGGCAGTGGGCTGGCCATGTTTGTCGAAGGACTGATGGCCGGTGGAGCAGACGACGTGTGGGATGCCCCCCAGCTAGATGGACCGACGACCTTAAGAAGGTGGCTGGGGCAGACTGGATGCGGAAGGTGGAGGTCAGGGTGCCTATGTCCAGCAGTGGACTGCGAAGGCTGAGTTGATTGATTGATTGACAAAAGAAATTGGCATATTGTGTACCAACAGTACCTAAATTTTGGCACTTAAATTGAGATTTTACTCTCACCTGCCATATTGAGAATTTTCTGCCACAGACTCTTTATAAATATATATATATATATATATATATTTCGCTCTACTATACAAGTATATGTAAGAATAATAATAATATAATAATATACTATGTATGTATAAGAAAACTCTCACAAAACAAACTACCTATTACTCCATTTACATTATGATTAGACATTTAAACAAACCTTTTTTTACAGTCCATTCAACCGTTTTTGACTTCTATTCCGCAAAAGCATTAAAGGCAAAAAAGTGGTTACAATACCAACTGTTTACTGCAGCTGCCATTTGTCATGCCACCAACGCAAAAGAAGTCAAAATCGGTTGAACGGAATGTAAAAAATGTAGAGTAGTCTCACCACATTTCAAAGAAAAATGTCTTCATAAAAATGACCAGCTATTTCAGACTATTTAATTTATACTTACTATAGTTTCTACATTATTACTATCGTAAAGTCACATCCCCACCACAAGCCACACCATACTTTCAACTACTATTGCAACAGTCAGTATCTCCTCCACTCACCATATTGTTAGTCTGGAACACGGGCATGGGTGCGTGGTGGCCGTTGGTGAGCACGGGCGCCGGCGCCAGCGCATGCGGTGTGGACGCCGAGGGGGGCGACGACACGCCCGACGATACCCAGTTTGATTGCTGGAAAAGTGGGACCAATTAGTGATTAGTTAATGATCTTGAAGACCTTGAAGCCCATCAATCTGCCTAGCCTGTTCCCAACTATGTTGGCGTCGATAAGACCAGGTAGATTGATGGTCTTTTGAGAAAAGAACCACACAGATTGAGTGGACCTGTCCAGTCAGTGCTGCATTTGACAGTAATCGTGCAGTTCAACTCAGAACTTAAGAGCTTAACGATTCGACGAGTTCTACTATAGTTGTTTTATCTCACGAAAGCGGGCGAGCCATACTTGTATGTGTAAAAGTTACATGCACATTGTCTTTGTGTGCGTAAGCTCGGGAGCGCGCTACCTGCAGTTATGCACATAAGAGCGCGTGTCTATACGCGTAGATGTAATATCTACAAGTATGGCTCACCCGCTTTCGGGAGATAAAACAACTGTACGTGTCCTACCTGCGCGTTGTGATGATGGTGCTTGAGCGGCGGATAGAGCCGCGCGTGCAGCGGTGGCGGCGAGTGCACCGGCGTGGAGGGCGACGAGCCGTACGATGACAGGCTGCCGGCCTCGGCCGCCACCACGCCCGGCGTGCTGGCTGAGCCGCCGTACATCTGTTGGGGAGAGGAATGTGAAGATGGGAGGAAGATAGAAAAGATTTTATCTAAGAAGCCAAATATTGCAAAAAAGCCACGATATCTTCTAGAATTAATGACTTTAAGAAGAACAGTGCACTTACAGGTTGTAACGGGGGCTTGGCGACGAGCATGGGGTCTGTGGGTGAGTGGTGCGGCGCCGCGGCCCTGAACGAGGACATCGGCGGCAAGGGGAGCTCCGCCCCGCCGCCCCCCGCCTCGCCCACCGGAGCGCCCGCTATACCTGCAACATTGGGAAGAGAGGGTTCATTATGAGGAGCCAATAGTGCCCATTACCCTCAACCAGTTAAGCAGGTGGCTACAGGAGTTCACCCACACACAAACGGAAAGTTGGTGGTCCTCGACACCAGGCTGCAGGCAATCCAGGGAGGCTATGCCATCCCTGGACGGTAAGCTTACCAGGCGGTTATTAGGTCTGGACAGGAACGGGCTGCGCCTGGTGACGGGGACCATCACACTGCTCACTAAACAAACACTTCCACACAATAGGAATAACGGACAGTCCTCTATGCAGGGCCTGCATGAAGGCTGAGGTGACCGTTGCGCATGTGCTCTTTGAATGCACAGGCGTTACCCAGATTAGAATAGAAACTCTTGGAATACCCCGATCTTTCACAGATGTTCTTAACAGACCCAGAGATTTGATTAACTTCTGGAGGGAGGTGGGCTGGTTGGAATAACCCCCGACGGCCGCCATGGCTCACGCACAATGGCCCACATGAAGGACTAAGTGCGGAAACCAAATCCTTAACATAGAACATAGAAGGTCCATTAGAAGAAACAAACCAGGAAAATTGCAAGTGACAAGTTGCTCTTCAACAGAGTCCCTAGTACAAAAGCCTGAGAACCTGACCCCAGTGTCTCTTTTGGAAGAAGCTTGGTTTTCCATTACCACCATTTTCCAAAGGGGATGCTGTTCTGGAGAACATTAGCCATCTATTCTTAGGAGTAAGGTCTTACCTGGCGACGTAGCATAGGGGTCGTGCTGGTAGGCCGGCGGCGGCTGGTAGTAGGGTGCGCCCCACTCCCCGCCGGCGTAGTACGCCTCCTGGTAGGGGGCACCGGCGCCTGCGCCCTTGGGGGACGCGTATCGCGATGGGGAATCGTGTCCGAATTCATCGCTGCCGTACTGCGGAAGAAAGACAAAAATGAAGATTAGTTTATGATGGTTAGATAAGTTCTTTACGAGGATAGTTTCAGGGAGGCTAAAACGGCCACTTTGGCAGAATCATAATAGGATAGGTATTATTAATCATATTTGAAATCGTAAAACGGTCACAAACTGACAATTCATAATTTATCTGCGTACAATTCATCTGTTTGACAGTTTTGTATGGAGATTCGTAAAATGGTCCACAAATTATGAATTACTTTATTGACGTTTAATGTCAGATACGTCAAATAGCACAATCATAATAAATTGCTAGGAATTAAGGAAATGAATCGCTTTTAGAGGAATTGCTTAATGTGGCTGTTTTAGGCCCCCGGACTACCATGAAACAATGCATAATATGGTGTGAACAAGTTCATCAAGCAGTCGCTCCAAGATCTGGTATTCAACTGCATACGATTGGTTAATTCTTTAGCGCATTTGCGCCTTGGTACTTCAATACTACAAGTATAAAACATAAGACGCGAGGATATCACCTGGGATTTATTGATAAATTCCATGTTGGACGTATTTCCTTATGAAACATGGAACAATAAACACGCCATTCGAAATTCAACCTGTAACTTTAAAAATGTATGTGATGCAGTTTAAATATTTATTTATTTTTACCATTTGACAGCTTGAGAGGTAGACATCAATCAAAATTTCAAACTAACACTACTGAAACATTTATGAGTAGCTATGTCTCCTACGTACGAAGTCACCGATTCAAGAAACGGTGAGTTTTATTTGGCATTTTTGAAGCGGAGAATAAGGGTGTATTTCCACTGACTCGGAGCTGGACGGAGACGTG
Organism: Cosmia trapezina; assembly: GCA_905163495.3. NCBI lineage: Eukaryota > Metazoa > Arthropoda > Insecta > Lepidoptera > Noctuidae > Cosmia > Cosmia trapezina. Next base: position 3,031,608 of record LR991048.1, read on the forward strand.
TAGGAATCGACCAATCATAAAGGTTGAAATCCTCATTACGTCTCTTGTCTCGTCTGTGATTGGACGATTCCTGCACGTCTCCGCTCCGCTCCGCCCAGCTCCGCAGCATAACGGATAGCTCAGTGCGAGTTGGACTGGATCGTTGCTACTGTTACAGTATTAAACACTTGCAGTATTCGATAGCAGAAACTTAGCTATGTACTGTCGGTTCGGTCATCATAAATCATAACACAGGTCGCTTCGTGTACAAAACTTTAACATAATACAAAAATTCATGATTATAACCTTTATTTCATTATGACGCTTACTCATCTGCCTAGCCTTTTCCCAAAGTAACTACGCGCTGCCAGCAAAATATACACAGCTTTATGGTGAGTATTTTACCAGGCATCCGATCGGTTGCGCAACCAACCATAATTTTTTTGGCCGTGCGACCATGGTTGCGCCGCCACTGGTGTTCTACTGAGATAGGGCCCTTAGTTTACGCACTTACATCCACTTCAAAACATGGACTATTTTCCGTCTCAAACACTCCAGTTCTATTGCTAAATATCTACAGTACATATTAGGAGCGGGCCCCCGAGGCCACCTCACTATTGTTCACTTTTAGTAAGTACAACATTAGCAGTTAGTCACCGACCGCGACTCGAAATAATTCACTGATTACACTGACTAATAACACTTATTGGAACTGATCTATATTCGGAATTTTGTGTTTATTATTAAGGAAATATTTAGACTTTAGAAGAATGAATATACATCTAAAGTTTAGAGGTATATTCATTCTTCACTCGTTCAGGGTCAAAATGTCCAATTCTCAAAATGTCCAACGGTGTCAAAATGTCCAAATCCCAAAATGTCCAATTGTCAAAATGTCCAATCTTTGAGAATGTGGTGTGTTGAAAATGTGTTCAATATCTCATGAAAGCGCTTTTTTAAAACTTATGAATGACAAACAATAAATACAAAATACTGAAACTTCGTAAAGGTAAATAAACTATGTTGTCATAATATCTATAACATAAACGAGTATTTACCTTTACGAAGCTCTTTCAGTATCTTGTTGTTTGTCATTCTTGTCTTAAAAAAGCGCTTTGATGAGTTATTGCACACATTTACCATACACATTGGACATTTTGGGAGTTGAAAAATTTTTGGGTATTGCTCATTTTGAGATTTGGACATTATGACACCGTTGGACATTTTGACCCTGAACGTCTTCACTTCGATTTCTAAAATTAGAGTATTTTAATTATTGAAATTATCGTCGTGATCGCCCCGTGATTAATAAGGCCTCTTCTCTCATGAGGTTGTGGGTTCTTTTTCAATTCAAATGTAGTTTCTGAGTTTATCTTCGACATTAGTGGCATCGGTGAACAAAAATATAGTGAGGAAACGTCTTTCTAATAAGCAGGCACACACCATATCAGTCAGCGCAACAATAAGTCGCAAGTGTGCGCCATATCTGTGAGTTGCGACAGATGAGAAAGCTTCGTGATTGCGATTATTGTTAAGGCTTGTCCGCCCTAAAAAGCGCGGTCACTGTCGGACTGCATATAAAAGAAAGAGAAGCGCGATGACACAACGCTTGCAAAATATGAAGTAATTACCGATTTACAAAAAATCTAGGGATTGGACTAAAAAAGTAATCACATGAAATCATTCCTTATTATTTTGTAAAGAACTGTATAAATTTTAATGAAAACTGTGATATGGTAAAAACTCGAAAAAATATACAGAAATAGACCTGGGTTTAGCCTTTTTAGGGTTCCGTACCAAAATGGTAAAAAAGGAACCCTTATGGTGTGCCTCAGTCTGTCTGTCTGTCCGTCTATGTCTGTCTGTCTGTCTGTCTGTCTGTCTGTCACAGCTGGATATCTCAAGAACTACTATCCTATCAACTTGAAATTTGGAACAGTTTTACATGACGTTTACCCGACTATTTTAAAAATAAGAAAGACATAAAAATGTTTTTTTTTTTTTTTTTGCAACAGGGACTGAAAGGGGGTCTTAAAAATTAAAAGTGGAGCAACTATGGCATGTGGGGTATCATATGAAAGAGCGCTGTTTGCACATTCTCAAAAAAAAATTTTTTTTTTTAGGCCGCATTATTTTCGACTTTTGATGAAAAATGTAAAAAAAAATACCGTTCCCCCCCCCCCCCTTATCTCCAAAGTTTGCAAAGAAAAATCTGAAATTATTCTATGTGATAGAAGTTTATGTAAAGATTACAGGAAAAATAAAACGATGTCTCTAAATAGCACACTTTTTCAGAAATCAGAACGGAACCCTCGTTGCGCGAGTCCGATTCGCTCTTGACCGGTTTTTTTCTTTAGTTCTACAAACTAAAATAGATTTCAGGACACATGAAATGACTTCTTATGTATTCTAGATTATTGTGTATTTTTTTCTGTCAAAAAGATGCTATAGTTACTGTAAAAAATGGAAACAAAGTTACTTATTTTCGCCGTAGGTATTTTAGGAAGGACAAGCCTTAAGTCGTTCGTTTGTGGGAAGTGGACATCTCATTTGTAGTTAAAGAATTTGTGGTTCTTTAGCTGCCATTAAGAACGAAGATCAACACTGAGGATCGTAGTATAGGAACCTACAATACTCACTCACTCAATATGAACTTAGGTAGTAGGAAGTGTGACCGTTTTTGGTATTTTTAGTACTAAATTCGTATATATTTGAAGCTCCAAAGAATGACGATAGCATATTTTTATAATATTGGTACAATTTCAACTGTCATGGTATTTTTTTGGTATATTCACCTGGCAACAGCTGAAAAATACGTAGGTTTATACAATTAGAAACGGTCACACTCGTAGTAGTAGTCTTACAAATACTTATAGGGCTTGTGGAGTTGTGGCTAAGTAATAAAATCAGCACGGTCTGATCGACCAGGTTCAGGAGGCCAATTCCGGTGGCATGGAAATTATCTCCATGGTCGAAATATCAGTCGAGAAACTGCTTATCTCCGTCGAAAACGAAAAAATGCTATTCTAACGATCTCCATTCATAAATTTTTCGATCGCAAACCAGCGAGATATCACGGCTGGTCCTAAGGTATAGAGATATGAAATCTCCGTTGGAACATCTGTCAAAATTTACATTCGTAGGTTTATATTCGTTTTGTTTTGGTACCTACATGTAGAGGCTGCGGGGTTATTGGGTTTCATAAAGGGGGGCCCAATTTTCATTATTTTTGCGATAGGACACATCGTTTTCGAGATATAAGCAAAAGAAAAAAAAATACAGTAGGTACTGTTTTTGGACTTGAAGTCAAGGTGTTATGTTGGTGTGAATTTTAGTTCATGACAACTAATTTTATTCCACACCTTTATCGCGATTAAAAATAGTTTTATTTAGTTTGAAAATTAAAACCTACCTACGTCAGAAAAAGGACACAAATCACAGAGCACTATATAATACTACACAAATCATGCGAAATGCGTTTCGGATCACGCTACTTTGCAATTACTATTTTCAGTACCTAAGTTGGTAATTATAAAAAAAAAAACACAGATAAAGAAACACAATATACTAAAATTATCTTTTATAATGTGTTTGCTTGGATTTAATAAATTAAACATACGTTATTAATACTAAAAAAAGAAAAACGTAGCATAATCGATTATAATCAAAGTGAATCGATAAAAATGGAACGTCTTTTAGACGAGATTATTTTCTCCGTTGTAAATCTTTCTCCATGGTCTACCAGAATACGGTTTTTTGATAGTATCGAGATTTGAAACGGACATTGATGCGGAGATTTGAAACAGAGATTTATCTCTATGGTCGTGATATCTAGCTCGAGCCCGGAATTGGGTCCCAGATACGCTTGCCGGGGTTGTCACATGTCTTCGAATTGTTGGTTCTAGGACATGCCGGTTTCCTCATGATGTCTTCCTTCACCGTTTTGAGAGCAGTGGTGATGAAATTATTTACACAAAGTAAAGCGCCTGGCTGGGGTCGAACCACAGAACAGATAAACAAGACTCAAACCTACGACCCGTAAGTCGCGGTCGTGTCCACTGGGCCACCTCTGTTTTCTACTGTAGTGCTTACAAACGTACAAATGCATAGAACTTAATTCTACACTATACTAGAAAAGTTTAGGTAGTTAAATAAAGGTAAACAATCTTGGTGTGTCTTTTATCTTTTTTATTTTAAAACCTCAGTTTAAAAATAGAATGAAACTAAAAACCAATGTAAATACAACAATAATGATTACTAAATCAATTGAACCATTAGTTTAGGCAGTAGTTTATTTGTTTAATATGTGTTTGTGTAAAAAGTCACATCAAGATTGTTTACCTTTATTTAACCACCTAAACCTTTCTAGTATAGACTTAAGAGGCCGTAGACGAAATTTTGCCGATTTCGCTGATTCACATGATTTTACAGACGAGATTTTATAGTTATAATAAAGTATTTGTATAAGTTTTAATGCAAAACATGAAAGATCATTTCAATTATGATATAATGCTACTTGTCTCCGCTTGGGCGCACCTTGTGTCGCTCCGCATCGGTGTCACTGCGGTGAAGCTGTCGACAGTCTCGGGCACCATGGCCTGTCCTGCTGCAGGAGCGCAGGTCGCATAGCACGGCACGCCAGCATCAACGATATTATTCGTCGAGTTCTTGTCACCGCCGGCGTACCAGCGGTATTAGAACCAAACGGCTTGGTACGTGACGATGGGAAGAGACCAGATGGCATGACATTGTTGCCTTGGAAGATGGGTAGGCCTCTGGTGTGGGACGCAACCTGTGTCGACACCCTTGCGCCATCTCATGTTCCAAGCACGGCGGGCTGTGCTGGCGCCGCTGCTGCGGCTGCTGAGACCCTCAAGCGGCGCAAATACTGTAACCTTATAGGTAACTATAGTTTTGAGCCGTTTGGGGTCGAAACGCTCGGGTCATGGGGCCCAAGTGCGCGTTTTCTTTTTAAGGAAATTTCTCGCCGACTGGTCGAGACATCACGTGACCAGAGGGCTGGCTTGTTCTTTGGCCAAAGAATTAGCATTGCCATTCAACGTGGCAATGCGGCCAGTCTTCTGGGCACGTTTCCGGATGACATCGATGCGGACGAGTACTTCGACGCCTAAGTGTCTTTTTGTTTTTGTATTTATTTGTATATTTAGTTAGTCATTTACTTTAGTACTAGTATAGTGTTAATTTGTATATTGTTTAACAAAAGGATTAAAATGTATGAGCTACTTTTCTATTTTTATTGTTTAATTTTGACCTAAACCGGCGACTATTTTGTGAATTTTTGTGAGGTTTAGAATATCTCATATTTACGAATCATTTTGACGACTAAAGCGTATGTAAAAATTACAATGTATTCTTGTGAAAGTTGCATATACAATGTATGAATCACTTATTACGACTTTCATATAAAATTTTTAAGTAAAAAAATATTCAACTTAGTCAAATTTTTTAGAAAACTGGCAAATAATTGCTTTTGATTACGGTTCCTTAAAACTCTCGTTCATAAAATGAAAACAATAGAAATAAACTTCAATTCAAAGACAATCCATTTCCTGAAAAAAAAAATGCAAAAAATTAAAAACATTTGCCATTGGAAAATCTTTTAAAACAACCTAATTTTCGCATAATAAACTCGACGCAAATTAAAAATGTAGCTCATTCATAAGATTATCATCGAAATGGTATTTTATGTTGTGCATTTAGAACTTATAGAAATACAGTATTTTGACTGTAAAATTACGACTTTAAAATCACACAAATTAGAGAAATCGGCAAAATTTCGTATACGGCCCCTTAATGCACAACTTAAGGCTCTTACAGACAGAGGCGATATCGCGGTCGCGACGCGGTATTTCGATATTATATCCGTAGAAAAATATCGCGTCGCGACGCGATATCGCCTCTGTCTGTAAGAGCCTTTATGTCTACATTTACCATAACCAAACCACCTGGTTTCACCCCTTTGTTGCGTATCTAATCTACCACTACTTCTCCATAACAGTCTGCATGGACCATAACCGTCTCTTTAACAATAGACGCAAGTGTGCGCTGGACGGTTGGACCTTATTTGTCACATTGCGAGATGTCGAAAGTTTGAGATTATTGTAAGTCGTATGTGCAATGCTTGTGGCTAAGTAATAACAGCCGCTCGGGTCGATCGATCAGGTTAAACTACGCTTGCCGCGGTTAGTCCGTGGATGGGTGTCCATCTTTACATGCCGAGACTCCTCTCGGAAAACACTAATTTGAAGTATTTTTGGAATACCAGCGGTTCATTGTTCGGTTTGGAGGTAACTTTGGATTTAGTTTCTATCGAGAAAAATTTATGGAATCGTGTTTTCGTCTAACATAGTACCTAACATTAATCCTCAACTATACCATAATATTTATTTCAAAATTAATGCTGCAGTATTTTCGACATAACGGAGGATCACGCTAAGCCATTTGAGGTAATAGAAAATTCACTAAACTCCACCCTGTCAGGGAATGTGAAAGCACCAGCCGCGTCCCAAGTCCTAAAGAAAGTGGCTGCGGTCCAACATTCTTATTAGTCCGATGCATTATTAATTACCCGAGAACAGTTAACAACGGACCTAAGGACCAATGCGTTGAGAAACGGTACTTTGGAGACAGCTTTTGCCAATGATCTTTTTCTTATTCAAGGTCCTTTTGTATAACTGTAGGCTGATCTTCAAAAGCATTTAATTACACTGATGCCGTTCTTAACCTGGTAAGAAAAGGGTGAAGACTATAATAATGGTCAATTCTTATAAACAAAAACAGGCGGATTAAGGTCATAGCACACATATCAACTCGGAAAGGGATCGTCACCGTATCGTCTTTCGCCGCGCCGTCAAACAGGCGTCAACCTAACGTAAGCACGTAACGAAAGCGGACCGGTAGCTCCAATACCTCGACTCTGCTAACAGCTAGGTGACCCCGCGCTTACGTCAAAAACAGATATTGAATAAGAGTAAAAAGTTCATGACCAATGATACGAACTACAAAATATAGGTGTAATAGGTTACAACAGCAAATGTGTGTGTGCTACAGGCAGGCCGCAGGAGGGGTGAGAGGGGCAAGAGTGGACGAGGAGACGCAAGCGAGGTGACGGAGAGGCGTAAGCGCGGGGACGATGAGCCGTAAGCGCGGGGACCGCAGGTTGACCACGCTCCACACCGCGGTTCGTGGGCTTGTCGAGCTTGTCCCGAGGCGAATAGTTTACGTTAAGATTCCGATTAGTGTGCTTTTCAGTAGGGAGTTTCATACAAAGAATACGAGTTGATATGATTACGTTCCGTTTCCGAGTTGATATGTATGCTATGACCTTTAAGCAACGCAGAGTAGAGGTAACGGCCGCGACTTGTAGGTTCGGATCTTGACAGGCGCTTTACGTAATCAGCCTATAATGTTCCCACTGCTGGAACACAGGCCTCCCCTCTTCGAGAGGCAGTGGGCCGTAATCCACCACGCGGGCCCAGTACGGGTTGGTAGATGTCACATGTCTTCGAATGTTTGGTTCTAGGACATGCCGGTTTCCTCACGATGTTTTCCTTCACCGTTTTGAGAGCAGCGGTGATGAAATTATTTAACCCGCACGGGGCCCGCGTGGTGGATTACGTCCCAATCCCTCTCACAGAGAGGAGGTCTGTGTCCCAGCAGTGGGAACATTATAGGCTGATTATGCTTATGCAACGCAAAAGTAACAAAATCATTCCTACCTTGTTCCACAAAACTTCACGTACATACTGCAACCATTCAATAAACTATACTAGAAGTCAGAATGCACTCACCACAAAGCCCAGTCGATCCTTCACATCCGCATTACTGAGATAACTTGTTAAAATAAACTTAATTAATTAACAGTTCAGACGATGAGTCAATGCTAAGTCATTGTTCCCACATCGTCGCGGGCTTCCTGCTTTAGGTACTGGGTGCGTGTGGGGTAAGTTATGAACTGAGCGATTTACACGATGTTCGTAGCAAGAAACTTCTATGGAATCAATCAATCTGCCTAGCCTTTTCCCAACTATGTTGGGGTCGGCTTCCAGTCTAACCGGATGCAGCTGAATACCAGTATTTTACATGGAGCGACCGCCTATCTGACCTCCACGACCCACTGACTGGGTAATACGATACCCCTTGGTAAGACTGGTTGTCAGACTTTCGGGCTTCTGACGACCCGTAACGACTGTCAAAGATCCACGAATGACGAGACCAACGGCTTGACGTGCTTTCCGAGACACGGAGGAGAGACTTCTATGGAAGCTATCGTTAATTTAAAAAAAAAAAACATAAGATTCGAGTAAATGATTGAAAAGCCTGTTTGGAAAAACAAGATACTTAACGAATATTGATGTTGAGGACTTAGGTACTAATTTTAAGGTTCCGTACCTCAAAAGGAAAATACGGAAACATTCACTTCGTTGTCAGTCTGTCTTTCTGTCAGTCTGTCAAGACCTTTTTCGCAGGAACGCGTGGAGGTATCAAGTTGAAATTAATATCAAATACGTAGGTCTATGGTCCTTTGGAGTTCTAAAAAAATCTAGCTTCTAAGTCAACGCAATAAAAAAGTACGGCCATTTATGCGACATATTTTGATACTCGCAAGTAAATCAAAACCTACTGGGTACTTCCCGTTGACCTAGAACCATGAAATTTGGAAAGAAGGAAGGTCTCACAGCACAAGTAAAGGAAAAAGTACGAAAAATGGTCATTTCTATTAATATCACATGAAAAAAATTTTTTTTTGGGATTACTATGTTAATTTTGGTTTTGGGATAAATTCTTTTCAACTTCGGAACCTTTCATTGTGCGTGGTCCGATACGCACTTGGCCGGTTTTTTTTAATACTATATACGCTCTCGTTGATGAAAACGCGACCGCTCATAACTTACATCTTAATATTACTACGTAATTCATATGAAATCATTTTTCATTATAAGAACGGGAACAGATTTAGAGTAGACTTTATACTCGTAGAGATGTTTTTATGACTCATCATTTGATTCGGATAATCCGCTCTGGGTGTTGGGGCTAAGTGCATTGTAATAGGTCGGAATTAATACATACTGTGCACGCATTTCATGAAATAACATAAGACTTTTAATTGATTAATGTATGCTTAACTTAGTAAAAAATTGGAACAGGACCAAGAAGGACCATTTTTTTCTTTTTCCTAGCTTCTGCGCCCTACGACGATAGAGATTCTTCTCAATCTACATTATTCTTAAAAAAAAAATACTATATTCTAAAAGACTATATTCTTTTAAACCCAATATTTAATTAAATTCTGGACATCTATACAATACGGTAAATTTCAAGAAAAGAAAAGAAAAAAAAAAATAAAATTCAAGGTCGCTCAGCGCGCTATGGAGCGGGCTATGCTCGAAGTTTCTTTGAAGGATAAAATCAGGAATGAAGTTATCGGGAAATGAACCGGAGTAACCGACATAACTTGCAGAGTAAGCAAACTGAAGTGGCAGTGGACTGGTCATGTTTGTCGAAGGACCGATGGCCGGTGGAGCGTAGTGTGGGACGCCGCTCAGCTAGATGGACCGACGAGTTTAAGAAGTTGGCTGGGAGTTGGGACAGACTGGATGCGGAAGGCGGAGGACAGGGTACCCTATTCATAAAAATCTGAAACGCTCTATAAACCTATTTAAATTATAGAAGTGTTTTGTCTTCTTCTTTCAAACTCAAATCATAATTAGGTTAGGTTTTAGAGCGTTTTAGTTTTTTATGAATAAGGGGGGTAATGTTTTGACTTTGGTGTCCTATTTTACAACAGATGCCATTTTTTTAACCAAATTTTTGTAGATACAAATTTTTTGTACATTGACTTTCTAAAATCATTTACCGCTCCCCCAAGGAGCCAAGGGGCGTACACAATACATTGTCGATTCAAGATGTCTGTCACGTATCACATAACAGAAATCCATTAAGCAATGTCAAAAGTGGCGTCTAAAGGATATAGAATTACTGAATGGCGTTGAACAAAAAATAATGACTGTAGGCTACCATTTTGGATAATAGAAGTTAGAAGTTATCTTAGGATGTTTGAATCTTCCAGTAATTTGTCTAGTATCAATCAACGTCACTAGCAACTAATATTTCGCGTAATTTAAGTAGTGGTCAGTATTTAACCCCGTAAATGTCAGACGCACACATGGGGTGCGTAAGGGGAAACCAAGGAGAAACCTTTATCACCTTTTTAAGGTCCCGTACCAAAATGGTAAAAAGGAGCCCTTATGGTGCGTCTCAGTCTGTCTGTCTGTTACAGCTGGATATCTCAAGAACTACTAATGCTATCAACTTGAAATTTGGAACAGTTTTAGATGACGTTTACCCAACTACACTGGACAGCAAATAAACCGGGCCACCCGCTACCTTGGAACTCTGATTCGATTTTCTCAAAAAGTATATAACTTACAACTATCAAAGTTATACCTACAAAAAGTGCGTTCCATGATTATTCAAATGAAAGAAAACTCATTGGGATTAATCAATTTTTTAAGTGTTTATTAAGGATTTTACAAAAAAGAGTCGTTTTCCAGTCATGTTAATCGTTAGTAATCACAAACTAAAAAAAAAAAATTAAAGCCAGAAAAAAAGAAAAAATTAAAAATAAAGTTTTGGTTAGTATTCAGTATTAACTCCCCTTGCTCGGATAACTGCCAGCATCCTCGTATTCATCGACTTCACGAGCCTGACGATGAAATCTTGAGGAATTACATTCCACTCCTCTTCAATTGCGATTCGCAGCTCTGGAAGGCCTGTTGGAGCAGGTACCCGGGCTCGAACCCGACGTTTCAGCTCATCCCATAAGTGTTCTATCGGATTCAAGTCCGGGCTTCGAGCTGGCCAGTCCATTGAACGAATGCCAACATCGCGTAGATACTGGGTCACCACTTGAGCAACATGAGGCCGTGCATTATCATGCATCAACTGCATATCTTGCCCCATATATCCTGCGTACGGAACCACATGGTCTGCGAGTATTTCAGTAATGTAGCGATGAGAAGTCAATCCACGTGTACGGCCCGTAGGTTCGATGAAAACTAACTCTGTATGTGCAGTTAACGAGATACCGCCCCAGACCATTACAGATCCTCCTCCATAAGCAACAGTTTCCTCGATGCAACACTGAGAATAACGTTCTCCAGGACGACGATACACTCTCTGACGTCGATCACTTCCATGTAGACTCACCCTTGTTGATATAATTGATTTACTTACTTACAAAAATCAATCTTTAGTCGATTCTGCAATAATCGATATATCGTAGGTACTTATTATATAAATACTACCCACCATTATTATTACCTTACTTCATGTTTGAGCCTTGATAGAGACGGACGTATAACCTTCCTAGTGACTTATAATTGGCTAATAATAATCTTTATATTTTAAAAAGCCAGTAACTCGTTTTATTGAAGTGTTAGAACCTAAATTTCCAACAGGTTATGGGCCCAGGTTACGTTTTTACTGCAATATAAGTGGTTAAAAATTTAAATAAAAATACGGGCTTTGTCAAGTGAAATGGACGTGATAAAAGGTGCAAAAAGTGTTTATCATCGAATTGTTAGCCGGCACCAAAGACTAAAGTATATTATAGGGTACGGCAAGACGACACGCCGCCACCACGCCACGCCACGCGTAGCTCATTTGTTGCTCAACCTACCCTCAACTTATGATGGCGTGATAATTGCGATCGAAACTTTATCGGAGGATAATTTATTGCTAGCATTCGTTAAACCAAGGCTTTTGGATCATGAAGTCAAGTTTAAAAATGAGTCCAGTGATACCAGTGTCAAAAGTTTTGCAATTTGATGGAAAAATGGGCAGGAATTTCGAAAAACAAAATTCGATAATTCTCAAAATAATAAAGGGAATAATAGCTTCAACTAGGAGGTTAACAAGCAGAAGACTAAGTCTCAGTTCATGAAGTGATATCACTGTGGCCGCAAGAAGCATGTGAAAAACAACTGCTTCTACTTCAAAAGAGCTCAAACATTACAGCAGCAGCAGAAAATATGGAGAAGACAAGGACGGTCCAGGCAGTTAGAATCAGTGAACCATCCACGTCGAGCTATTTTTCTGGCTTTGCTTTTATGATGGCAGACTATCAAGCGGATCATGATGGAAGCAAACTTACTTTTCTGGAGCATCGGAGCATATTATAAACAGGGAAGATCTTTTCATTAGTCACACCGTCTTGCAAACGCCATTAAAATGTCTATTGCTTAAAATGGTGAATTTATTTCAGGGAACGATGTATGTGACCAGCAACATGGGCGTTCAAGAAGTTTTGGAGAACGTGTTCTTCTGTGCTGCGGTACCACCTGTTGTTCTTCACGAAAATGCAAGGAGCAGGGTTGACAGTCATTTTCGACCAGCAAGGAGCACAATACGTAAGGTTAATAAAACTATCATGCAAGGTATGTTAAAAAAAAAATAATTTAATTGCTGTAGATTTAATGGCATGTGTAAATAAGTGTCAATCTGTTTCTCGAGTATGCAGTAATAAAAATATGTACAAACTATGGCAGTGTTATGGCTGTATAACTATGTAAAAAAAAAAAAAAATAATAATTCATCGAAATTAAAAAAAAAAAAAATAAAATGGTCGATGACACCAGCCAAATCGAAACTGTTATGCGAGCCTGGATGATAAATTGTGTGAGGCCCACGGAGGTGAGGCCTGTATAAATAGGAAACAAAGGCGATTTCCGTCCATATCAGGTCAAAAATAAAAAAGTCATGTTAAACAGCTATTATTATTGTGCACTCAGATATTTGTGGACTATTGTTACTGTTTATACCCCCAACTAACGACAAATAAAAAAAAAACTACTTTGTACTTTTTGTTAATGAGTATACGCATTAGGTATACTTTGTTACGTACCTATTTAACTTATAAAAAATCAGATATGTTTGCTGTTTTTAAAGATTTCGTGGCTAAAAGCGAGGCTAAGTTTAATTTAAAATTAGTCAACTTGTACTGCGATAATAGTGGCAAACATTTATCGACTGAAATGAAAGGTTATTTATTGTGTAGAGGGATATCAGAAAAAAAAATATAATATCATTTAATAGTTCCGAGAACACCACAGTTGAATGGCGTTTCTGAATGTATGGTCAGAATCATTACTGAAAAAGCTCGCTCAATATTAAACAAAGTGTTTTGGGGCTATACGCAGTACTGACTGCTGATTATTTAATTAATTTGACCCCAACTAAAACTTTGAAACTTTCAAAAACATCATTCGAAATGTGGCATGATACAAAACTTAAAAAAAAAAAAAAAAAAATTGAAGGTTCAACTGTTTACGTTCAATAATAAAAGCAGTAAGACCAAGTTTGATCAAAAATCATGGAAAGGGATATTTGTGGGATATGAACCAAACGCTGTAAAGTTTGGAACCCAGAGTGCGAAAAATTACATATTAGTCAGGGATGTTATTGTTGATGAGACTGGATTTTTTAAATCCAGGTCAATCCTCAAGTCTGAAGGGAATATTAAAAATTCTCACGGCAAAACTGATGGTGTAATATCCAAGTCAGTGCCGGTCAAGTCTCATAACTCTGACAGTTCTAAATCAGATACGTCTATGGGCTAAATCTGATGAGTACTGAAGGGAATATTAAACATTCTCACGGCAAAACTGATGATGTAATAATATCCAAGTCAGTGCCGGTCAAGTCTAATGACTCTGACAGTTCTAAATCGGATACGTCTATGGACTAAATCTGATGAACACGAGTGTAAAATTCGCAAATTAAACCATGATAATTTAATTGAATCGGAGCAAATAATTGATATGAATACTTTCTGATAACCCGTCTTCACCAGAAGAAAACACAAATAAAATCCTGACGTTAGAAAAAGCAATAGGCCAAAAATCGTCCGCGTATTTCGTATAATGAAGACGATGATGATGATTGCCATTTTGTGTGCTCAGTCTATTCTATGTAAAATGTAAAATACCTACCAAATTCATTAGAAGAGATCAAAACAGATCTCAGTGAGAAAGTGCAATTAGGGACGAACTAAATTCTCTAAATAATACTTGGGCTTTAGTACCAAGAGCTGAAAATAAAAACATTGTCAATTTATTGTAAATGGATATTTCCTATAAAACATGATGAATTTGGAAAACCTTTAAGATAAAAAAAAAAACACTACTTGTTGCAAGGGGTTTCAGTCAAGAATACCTCACGGACTATAATAAAACTTTGGCACCAGCAGCATGAGTAGCGATAGCAGTTTCAGATGTATCTTGCTTTTGTGAATCAATTTAATTTGCTAGTTCATCTTAGGGATGTCAAAACTGCCTTCTTAAATGACGAATTAAAGGAAGATATTTATATGAAAGTCCCTGAAGGTATCTCTGGTCCAGATAATTATGTGTGTAAATTAAATAAAGCACTTTACAGGCTGAAACAGGCAGCTAGGTGTTGGTTTGAAGTCTTTGAGAGATCACTTAAAGTTAAAGGTTTTCAAAATTCTTCATTCAAATATTTGCTAGACAATGGAGATATACATACCTAAGCATATAATTATGTCATTTTATTTAAAGGTGTTTTAACATAATAGTATGTGCTGATATTGAAACAATTAATAATTTTAAAAGGTATTTAATGAGTAAATTCAAAATGACTTTTTTAGACAGATTAAAAAAAAAAAAAAAAAAAAATGTTTCTTGGTATAAAAAATTACAAGCATGTAATGAAATAACATTAGATCAAAGTGCATACAGTACGTGAAACAGTATTAAATAAATTTAATATGCACTATTGTAAACCTATCATAATCTATGAAGATAACAATGGCTGTATACGCATTGCAAATAATCCAACCAATCACAAAACATAGATATAAAGTATCATCTAGCTAAGGAACAGATTTAAAAAAAAAATGTAATAAAATAAAATTACATTCCAACAGTTCAGCAGTTGGCAGATGTTCTGACCCGCTATCACTTTTCAAGAGATGAGAAGTAAAATGGGCTTAGAATAAGATACTGATTGAATGTTTTGTGATTCTACATAATAATATGATTTATGATTAATTTAATTATTACTAAGAATAATTTAATGAAATGGTTTGATTAAGGTTTTCTGGGTTTTCCTTAATCCTTGGCAGCAAATGTTGGACCATTAGATGTATTTCCCAGCAAACACTAGGAAGTGAATATGTTCCGGTCATTTAGGTATTACTTTAATTTATTTTGTTTGTATAATTATGTAGATCAATTTTTGAGGGGGCGTGTTGATATAATTGATTTACTTACTTACAAAAATCAATCTTTAGTCGATTCTGCAATAATCGATATATCGTAGGTACTTATTATATAAATACTACCCACCATTATTATTACCTTACTTCATGTTTGAGCCTTGATAGAGACGGACGTATAACCTTCCTAGTGACTTATAATTGGCTAATAATAATCTTTATATTTTAAAAAGCCAGTAACTCGTTTTATTGAAGTGTTAGAACCTAAATTTCCAACAACCCTGGTCTCATCAGTGAAGAGTACATTACCCCACTGCTCTAACGTCCAATCTCTATGCTCTCGAGCAAATTCAAGTCGTGCTCGACGGTGGGCTACCGTTAATGCTGGGCCTGTTGCAGCTCTTTTTGGAGTCAGGTTCCGTTCTGCAAGTCTCCTTCTGACGGTATCTGAACTTATGACCCCTTGGCGTACGTCACGAAGACTTTGTTGGACTTGAACTGCGTTGAGGCGGCGATTTCGGAGAACAGTAAGTTGGATATAACGATCATCTGCCGCTGATGTAGCCCTAGGTCTGCCCGTACCTGGACGGCGATCGAATGCTCCAGTCTCTAAGTATCGTCTGTAAACTCGTTGCACCGAAGATCTGCTGATTCGAAGTCTCCGAGCGACCTCACGTTGCGCAACGCCTGCTTGAAGTAGTGCTACAGCTTGAGCTGCTTCCTGAGGTGTCGTATCCATTATTGACCGAAAAAAGTAGCAAAAATACACGCGTCTGAGCAAACGATGGACAAAAACTAAAGAAATGATAAGAAATATCCGACTACCCTCACTGTAGAAAAAATGAACGCTAATCGTGAACTCTAGTCAAAACAGAGCAAATCGTTAGAATTGTGTTTGTTGCTTGATTACAATGTGAGTTGACGGTACTTTAGAATAAATTTATAGTCATTTTAATAATCATGGAACGCACTTTCTGTAGGTATAAATTGATAGTTGTTAATTTTATACTTTTTGAGAAAATCGAATCAGAGTTCCAAGGTAGCGGGTGGCCCGGTTTATTTGCTGTCCAGTGTATTTTGCAATTAAGAAAGAAATTAATTTTTATTTTTTTTATTTTGCAACAGGTACTGAAAGCGGGGGTCTTAAAAATTCAAAGTGGCCCACTACTTACGGCATGTGGGGTTTCATATGAAAGAGCGCTGTTTGCACACTTTGCACATTCTCAAACATTTTTTAATTTTTTTTCCGCATTATTTTCGACTTTTGATGAAAAATGTAACAAAAAAAATACCGCCCCCCCCCCCCTATTCCCCGAAGTTTGCATGGAGAACAATCTGAAATTATTCTACGTGATAGACGTTTATGTGAAGATTATAGGAAAAATAAAACGATGCCTCTAAATAGCACACTTTTTCAGAAATCGGAACGGAACCCTCGGTGCGCGAGTCCGACTCGCTCTTGACCGGTTTTTTACCATGTTTAATCGTAAAATACCGATTAAACATGGTAAAAAACCGGTCAAGAGCGTCATCCGATGGCCACAGCCGCAAGCTTACAGTAGTTGGAAAAAGTGGCGCAACCAACTCTCCAGCAGCACAGCTGTCTGTTAGGTTAGAAGATGATCACGGTTGATCTGACTACGTGTCGAAGGTCGTGGGTTCAAAGTGTTCGAACCCGGGCAGGCGCTTTACTTTGTGTATTTTATTTCATCACCACTGCTCTTACAACGGTGAAGAAAAACATCGTGAGGAAACCGCCATGTCGTAGAATCAAACATTCGAAGCCATGCCTGCCGCGCTAGCGATATCAGCTGTAGGAGCCAATGGTTGTAGGCACCGTACACTATCACTTTGTGGATGTTGATTTAGTTATGGAGTACACAGAAAGAACCACAAGTTAAGTTTGAAGTTATAATATGATGTTTATGGTTAACAAGGTAAAGTTGTAGGGATTCTTTCTCTTGACCAGTGGTTTGTCTCACAGTTATTGTCTGACTCGATGTTTATTTATTAAAACGGTGTAATTATAGTGTAATATTAGTGACGCACGACATCCAAGTAGGTTGCTGCGTTTGCAAAGTAAATGTACAGTTGATGAGACCGTACATCAGCAGTAAGTGCGAATTTTGACAAAATGAGTTAAATATTGATCCTGAATCAGCGCAATGAGCTCTACAAGATGTGCTGACAGCTGTTTTAATCGGGAACCGGTAAATTTCGTTAAGGATAAAAGCACTAAGTCCAACGACAGCTACCAACTGGGCCCGCGTGGTGGATTATGGCCCGCTCCCTCTTGCTGAGAGGAGGCCTGTGTCCCAGTCCCAGGAGCGATCCAAGGTTGATCACCGTGGCAGTTCTTTCTGCATCAGAACGAGACTTGACTCGTAGTGGTACAATATTACGAGCTGCCCAAGCTGGTTTTTAGGGTTCCGTACCAAAATGGTAAAAAAGGAACGCTTATGGTGTGACTAAGTCTGTCTGTCTGTCTGTCACAGCTGGATATCTCGAGAACTACTAATGCTATCAACTTGAAATTTGGAACAGTTTTAGATGACATTTACCCAACTATTTTGCAAATAAGAAAGAAATAAAAATATTTATATTTTTTTTTGCAACAGGGACCGAAAGGGGGTATTAAAAATTCAAAGTGGAGCTACTATGGCATGTGGGGTATCATATGAAAGAGCGCTGTTTGCACATTCTCAAACATTTTTTTTATTTTTTTAAGCCGCATAGTTTTCGACTTCTGATGAAAAATGTAAAAAAAACACTCCCCTTATCTCCGAAGTTTGCAAAGAGAAAAATCTGAAATTATTCTATGTGATAGAAGTTTATGTAAAGATTACAGGAAAAATAAAACGATGTCTCTAAATAGCACACTTTTTCAGAAATCGGAACGGAACCCTCGGTGCACGAGTCCGACTCGCTCTTGACTGGTTTTTTAACAGTAACTCTGCCTTTTACGCCACATTTTCCTATTCAGCATCAACCGCTCAAATCCATCCATCTACAATAATTATCTCATTTATATTTACAGCACTGTTTGTGTGTTTGTGACCAGTGTAATTGACTGCTACTAATTTTAAACAGCGTGGGCCGCAGTACGATTATCTAATAGTACTAGAGATAGTACGCGCTTGCGCATGTATGATGGATGATGGATACTGAAATATGTACGACACGGTGAGTAATTACTGAAAAAATGATTTTCTTTTTGTTGTTTTGTCATTGCCAAGAACCAAGAAGTCTTTTTACATAGTATTAATTGGCAGAAGCAAGACTTAGTTTTTAAACATGATGCAAAAGTATTGGCGAAGAAAACTATTCTATCTTCAAATCTATTGGCGGTACCAGCTCATCACCAAAAGGTATTTCTACAATGTAGATTCTACATTGAATGGTGGTACCTATATTTTACGGTTCTTCTTAAGGAGGTGGATTGGATCGTGTTTATAATAGGAAATCTAAATTGGTTATTCAGTTCTTGGCATCTGATGTCTAATAGTTCAAACATCGCTTCCCAAAAGCCATAATGGTCAGGAGGAAAATATCCAAGGTAACGTTGGATCACTTGAATTCATTGTACTAATTTGAAAGCTCATTACAATGAACAATTTATTCTTTTTGACATGGAGACTGCTGAAAAAGTCGTACTATTATAAAGGTGTGTAGTTCACCAACTTACCCCACTCTCCTGACTAGTAGTCGGCGGAGGCTGCAGGCCATGCTCCTCATTATATCTTCTCCTCGCCCGATGCCTCAACAAAGCCGAGGCATCAGGCTGTCCAAACTGGAACACATGCTCCTCCTTTCCACTCAAGAACACTTTCTGCGCGTTCAACTCATAGTCTTTACCGGTAAAGTCTGTACTAACATATTCCGACCGAACACCGTCGAGGATCTCCGAGGATAACCGAAGACTGTCCGAGGTTTGCCGAAGATTGACATCGGAGTCACTTCGGTAGTTCTCACATATTTGATTGAATGTGTTGAAGTATTCACTTGCTAAGTCAGTCCGTGGTTCGTAGATGATTTCTGCGATTGGTGGAGGTTCAGTGGGGAGTGTGAATGTGGACTCCATGTTAGTGACGTCATGCCTGAGAGCCATTGTCGTCATGGAATCATTTGAATTTAAATTTCTTGCATTTGTTTGGACGCATCACTTTGTTTTGTTTTGGTCACTGTTCTGTTTTTGTTTCACTTGTTTTATGTAGTTTATTTTTTCGACTTTTGTTTTGTTTAATTGTTTTGGGTTACTTGGTTTATAGCATCAGTGTGTTTGTGCTGTCATTTTGTGAAGCTATGGAAACAAATTCAAGTTAGAATTTTTGTTAAGTACTAGATAAGTACCTCAGAGTTCATGTCTAGTCGTGCGGATCATCTTAAAACCTAAATGGAAAGCTCAAAACTATTGGAGCTCGTCTAAAATCTTTCATTCCACTCCACACACACACATACAAAAGAAACTATGGTACCAGACTTCATTTTCACAAAATAACAAAATCTTCACACTCCTAAACCGAAACAGTCAGACAGATTAAAATCAATTTCAACATCACTTCCTTTCAAAATCGCCAAAAAACAGCACTCACAAAAAAAAAAAACAATTTTCAACATGACTAAATTTTCGCTAATTTGCAATTGCAACACTTGAAATCGACCACCCTACAGAAGTAATCTAACCGCAAAACCACCATAGACAATAAGGATGAATTACGAAAAAAAAAGAACAAAATTACACACGGTCTGTGATCCCATAGAAATGTATTTAGCACCTTTACTTTTAAATCCCCTGGGAACATACAGAAAGACCAAAGGACCTATAGGTGAAATTCCATTTGGGTGAAAGGGCCAGGTAACTTATGATTGTGTATATTGTGAAAGGGTTTGCCAAATGTCATATTACTTGACAAGTGCATTGAATATTTTGGTATATCAAAAGTGGCAAGGTGTGGTCATTGTAGTTTTTGTTGATTGTCGCTTCATCGGTCACCATCGGTGAAAATTTGCGACGATTTTTTTTTTATAAGAAGACCACGTTTCGCATTGATGAAAAAGATTGCTACTGGCTTTAAGGCGAAGCGTGGTTTAGCTCGGTGTGTAAGTGAAATGGCGTTATGGCTGCCTAGTTTGACGCGTGAGATAGAAGACTCTCACGCGCACCGGAATTTAAACGCGCTTCGTTTAAATGTAGATTTATGACAAAATGCTACACTTAAATCAATTTTTAGCTTAGTAAGTTCTTAACATATTTAAATTTCTTCGATTTAAAGTAAATTTTACTGCACAATGAGGAACTGTTTACGTATAATCGTATAAAACAGAAAATAGACGATGCTACTTTGGATTTTTTTTCTATAGAAAAAAATTCAACATGTTTCGATTTTAGTACAGCAGTAGACAATACAGGGTGTAAGTGTAAACAGTGGCAATGTTTTAAGGGGTCGTTGTACTCGTCATTATGAGCAACTTTTACTTTGGGACCAAACCTGAAATCGCGAAAAACAAATCAGCTGTTCAATACATTTCTGTTGATTTTTTTTTTCGCGATTTCAGGTTTGGTCGCATAGTAAAAGTTGTTCATAACCCCACTGCACATATTATATCAAAATTAACTCCAAAAAGTTCATCTCTCAGGTCAGAAACCTCAAAAGTGAAACGCGTATACTTACACATTTTTTGCTCTCAATTTCAGAGAACAATCTCCACATAATTGCTGGCCATTTATGATACTGTTTTTAGGGTTCCGTACTTCAAAAGGAAAAAACCGAACCCTTAGGCAGGGACTTGAAAACGAAATGAATTTCGTTCCGTTATCATTAATGTTATCATATAACGTTCCAAAATTTGTAACGATACTAAAACTTAAAAATAACAATAACGTTACAAGAAAGAAACGTTAAAGAATATCATTTTCGTAGAACAAAATTTTAAGTAACGTTACAGGTATCAGTAACATTAAGCTTATCCGCTTGTAATAACGTTACAGGTGAAACGTTACAGATTCATTTGTAACGTTATTCTTAAGAACTTTTCTCGCTGACTACCGCTCCGTCGTCGCCCGGTAGCCTCGGCACATAGAAATAAGTACCTACTACTAGACTAGACGACGACGACGCGTTTCGTATGCGTGGCCGCACCGCACACAGCATGGTCATGAAGCTGGCAACGTTGCGTATCGAAATGAATGAATAACGTTATTATATCGTTATACTAATAACGATATATTGATAATATTGTTAGTGAACACATTAAGATTTCGTTCCGTTTGTCAGTATCGTTATAGCCAAGGTATTAATTTTGTTACGATCCTGGTGGAACGGTACAAATTATCGGTACTGGAACTACGCGTAACGTTATTTTGAGTAACGTTTCAAGTCCCTGCCCTTAGGTATCCGATTACTTCGTTGTCCATCTGTCTGTCAGTCTGTCAAGACCCTTTTTCTCAGGAAGGCGTCGAGGTATCAAATTGAAATTAATATCAAATACGTAAGACTATAATCCCTTGAAGCTCTAAAAAAATCAAGCTTCTAAGTCAACGCAATAAAAAATACGGCCATTTATGCCACATTTTGACACTCGCAAATAAATCAAAACCTAGCTTTTACCAGCGGCTTCGCCCGCGTGGACGTCGGAAAATATCCCACGGGAACGTGCTACCGGGATTATAAAGGGAACCTCTGTGCAAAATTTCAGCAGGTCCAAGGGTTTGGGCTGGGCGTTGATGAGTCAGTCAATCAGTCAGTCAGTCAGTCAGGACTTCTCTTTTTATTTATATAGAATAGATAAATCAAAACCTATATGATACTTGCATAAAGGGTCTTACAGCACATGGCAAAGGAAAAAGTCCGAAAATCGTTAAGTAGTTTTAACACATTTTTTTTTTTGCGATTACAAACTTACATTTGCAGTAGACCGTGACGTATGTATGTCGATGTATGGAAGAACATGTTTCTCAACTAAAATATCAAGTTTGTTTTTGGGGTAAATTCATCCCAAGTCCCAACTACATACGGAACCCTTCATTGTGCGTGGTCACCGACACACACTTGGCCGGTTTTTGTTCACAATAACAGCTGATTTGATACAAACTATGGTTTCTTCACATTTATCATAATACACTGAACTCTTAAGCTCACCAGATGACAGATTTTTTTGTCAATTCAAAACAATATGGCTTCTAAATGTTCTTGGTATTTAAAGGACACACGGGACGCCAACGCAAATTTTAAAGTAGGTCTTGGAATCTGAGATCAAGGTCGGTAACAGCATGTCTAATTGAGATGATAAGGCTTCGAGTTGTGCTACTAAGGACCAGGGGCCCTACTCCCTAAGTCCGTCCGTCCGTTCATCCGTCCGTCTGACATTACGATCCATCAAAACAAGTGTATTTTTCAGACCGGAAAATACACATCGGGAGTAGGGACAACTGGCAAATCATGTTGTCATTCATACTTCGTTCGGGCCCCGAACCAATCATCTGTCCGTAGGTGATACGGAGTAGGAAACGCCCGTAACGAAGGCCGAAACTATGGGCTTCGTGCTTAGGGAGTAGGCCCCCTGGTTCTTAAGATTTTGGTCCTAGGCTACGCACGGCTACAGATCAAGCTATACAATTCCAGTATAAGCTGATCTCGCATTGTGTAGGATTTCCTTACAATGAGAGGTCAGTGTAAACTGGAAATGTATAGCTTGATGTGTGTACAAGTGCACCATTGTGCAATGTTTTAGTAGCGATGAAATGGAAGTGCACATGTTTTTTTTGAAAGCATAATTTAGTAGCCCACACATTTTACTCAATGAACTGTGCTCTAAATAGGTACTAATCAAATCAAATGATCTTCATTACTATAGCCACAGAATACAATCATAATAGTACAAGTACAGATGCAAATTCACTGCAAAATCATTTAAGTAAATAGACACAATAAAGTGCAATTCAGGTCGCACAGCGTTAATTACCTACAGTTATATTCACTTAGAAGTTGCCTCTCTTTCTATCACGTAACTCTTATATCTTCTGACTCGTTATATAGGGTTGTCTTCTTTTACGACGCGGCGCGTGAGCGAGTATCGAACTAACGTGCGAGCCGGCCGGTGCGCGGCAGCCCACACTGAATTAGCTCGACAAGTCGAGCCCGCCGCGTACTTGATACGTAGTTGATAATTATTAATTTTAACTATCAAGTAGGTACCTATATAGTTTTTTTTAGTTGTAAAGTTTTCAACTTCACACGTTCCTGAGAAAAAGGGTCTCGATAGATTGAAAGACATATAGACAGATGGACAACGAAGATGTTATATTAAGGCTTTAAGTTTCGTTATGTGTGTATATTTTATTGTAACTTAAAATTCATCTTATTTTGAAAACTATCAGAACATGGCATTTGTATCTATCTGCCTAGCCTTTTCCCAACTATGTTGGGGTCAGCTTCCAGTCTAACCGGATGCAGCTGAATACCAGTATTTTACGTGGAGCGACTGCCTATCTGACCTCCACAACCCAGTTACTGGGTAATACGATACCCCTTGGTAAGACTGGTTGTCACACTTTCGGGCTTCTGACGACCCGTAACGACTGTCAAACATCCACGAATGACAGCCGGGACCAACGGCTTAACGTGCTTTCCGAGGCACGGAGGAATCTCGCTATGTAAAGATGGTCACCCATCCACTGACCAACACCGGCAAGCGTAGCTTAACCTGACGGATCGACCCGTGCGGCTTTTATTACTTAGCCACGAGCTCTTCTCCTTAGAACATGGTATTTGTATGATTTATTTAAAGTACCTACTTTTATACCTACCTATCTATTATATAATACCTATTAGAGGGTATTAATGTAAAATTAATTTGCATACCCTAAACAGACAAAATATGGATTGTACAGTCAACGGCCAGAAGTCCACTTACACCGCAATGACCATTATCGCCTGCACTATACGGGCTGCGGCGCTTATACCTATACGGGCTGCGGCGCCGAAGAAGGTCATAAGTAAACTAATTGCTATGCCATGGTTTTGTGAGATTGCTAGTCGACTTCTGGCTGTTCACATCTTTTACAACTGGTAACACGAACACGTATTTTCTGCAAATAAATGATTCATATTCTTATCCTTTCGGTTCAGTTTTTCCTTTTGAGGTAAACCTAAAAAAGGCTGTAATTTTGTAATTGTCAATCCGTAAAACACTGAACTTCCAGCCAACACTATTGACTAACCCTTCTGTACCGTACCACACAAGAATGCCGCCACCTAACCCGTCGCCTGCTACACAATTATGCACGTAACCCTTCGCTTGCATTCGCGGGTGGTCGCCACCGTGCTCGGCAACTCGACACCGATCAGCTGATTCCCACGTACTCATGCACTGTGCATGTACATCCTATTGTATGCAGAGGTGTCATGTTGTCGCGAAATACGGGCTGAGGGTAGTTATTGATTTTGGTTTTTCGTACTCGGTACGAGGCGCTCGTGGCTAAGTAATAACAGCCGCACGGGTCGATCTTTCAGGTTATGCTACGCTTGCCGGGGTTGGTCAGTGGATGGGGGACCATCTTTACATACCGAGACTCAGCTCCGTGCCTCGGAAAGCACGTTAAGCTGTTGGTGCCGGCTGTGATTCGTGGATCTTTGACAGTCGTTACGGGTTGTCAGAAGCCCGAAAGTCTGACAACCAGTCTTACCAAGGGGTATCGTGTTACCCAGTTACTGGGTTGTGGAGGTCAGATAGGCGACTGCCTATGCTCCATGTAAAATACAGATATTCAGGTTAGACTGGACGCCTACCCCGACATAGTTGGGAAAAGGCTAGGCAGATTGATTGTACTCGGCACGAATATTTAGAACCTAGCTAGCAAATAAGAATGGTTTTAAAATACAGGTTAATTTCCTGCATTGTATTTTTTTTGTTGTTGTTGGATCGCAAATGTAGATTTTTTTTTTTTTTTTTGTTTGTTTTGCCTCTTTAATGTAGTCTGTGCTAAATAAATGTGTTTTTCTTTCTTTCTTTCTAAATATTATGCGCAGTTTTGTCTTGTCTTGATCCTCAAAGGGTTAGGCAGAGGAGTACCTATAGTAGCAGCCCATAGATATAAGAAAGAAGGTGTCTGAGCGGGACTCGAAATCATAGCGCGATCACATAAAGAATATAGGTGAAACGCGAAAAAAAAATCACCCCCCATACATTCATGTTCGCATAACTCGTCAAAATGTAGGGAGCAGCTGATTTTTTTTTCGCGATTTCAGGTTTGGTCCCATAGTAAAAGTTGTTTGTTATCATGAGCACAATTGTATGTTTAGGTATCGGTCACTAATTACCAGTCAGCAGTCACCCTATATAATATATTTTGTTGATAATTAGTACCGCAGCGCTCGATAGATGGCGCTGGCGTCAAACATACAAACACACACACTCACAAACTTTCGCCTTTATAATATTAGTGTGATTAATCTCAACCATCCTAATCCCAACTAATATTATAAAATTAATGC
The DNA here is from genome assembly GCA_905163495.3 of Cosmia trapezina. Lineage (NCBI taxonomy): Eukaryota > Metazoa > Arthropoda > Insecta > Lepidoptera > Noctuidae > Cosmia > Cosmia trapezina. Next base: position 3,057,339 of record LR991048.1, read on the forward strand.
GAAATTGAGTTTGCTTGTTACGCTTTCACGCTAAAACGGCTGAAAGGATTTGTGTGAAATTTGGCACATGGGTAGAGCGTGACCTGGATACACACAACATACACAGACACAGGATACTTTTTATCCCGGTAGTACGTTCCCGCGGGATAATTACCGACGTACCGACGAAGCCGCGGGCAAAAGCTAGTTCAAAATAAATGAAAAAAATAACAGTTAGCCGACGTTCGCACGGACGTAAAAATATCGCGACGATTGTTTTTCGTGCACTGGATTTTCAACACCCTGCTAAGCGCCGAGAGTTGAAAATCCAACAGTGTGTTTTTTCGTCGCGCTGGGATGGATGCACTCTGTTGTTGTTAGGTTGGATTCTCGAAGCTCGGCTCAACAGCGAGAGTTGAAAATCCAGTGCGCGATAAAATCCCGCCGCGATATTTTTACGTCTGTGCGAACGTCGGCTAATACAGACATTATTATTTCAAAAAATGCAATAAAAACGTATCGGCTCGGGCACCGAACCTGCGTCCTTGACCTCGCACATCTGCCGACCCGACACCTGTCATATGGCGCCGATGTGCTATTCCACTCACATACCAGTGTTGCATGTGTTTACTATAAAATTATGGTTGGTTCCTGTAGTGTATTTTTTTTTTTTTAGAAATGCGTGTAAACTCGGAAGCAGATGGTAAAAGAATCAAAGATAACGATGTTTGAAACAAAATTAATGTATGTTTGTATTCCTCTTAAGGCGACGATAAACGACTTTTAATGTTTTAAACTGAAGTGTAAACGAGTAGTGTTAATGATTTGGAAAAAATGTATGTGAAATTAAAGCATTTTCTTAATAACCATATGATTAATAAATATATGAATATTTTAGATTTTGTTTAAATTACATAGTGTAATTAATTTATAAAGTTATCTCTAACGCGAATAAAAATCTGTGTCATAATGTGACGTGTAATCCGGAGTCACGCGTCATGTTAGCCTTAACATGACGTGTGACTCCGCATTATTAATTACTTAATCTGTCTTTTTCTAATTTCAGATAAGAATATTTTCTTGTTTCATACTTTTTTAGAGCGTGATATTTCAGTAGTCGGGTTTTAGTTTTTGAACTTACTTTTCATTTATCTTTTAGTAACATAATTCGTTTTGTTTTATGTATAATAAATTAATAACGCGTCTAATTTGGGACAGCGCTTCTTGATGAGCGAGTCCTATTACTGGCTGGACGTACGACGCGTTGCGTGAGCTCAGCACAGAACACGCAAACTAACATGCACTCAAGGCCGTTGGCATATATCTGCATCTTAAATAAATAACGGAATCAAGTGTTACTCTGCGGAAATCTATGACTGGCTAAATTGCGTCCCTTTAATTATTTATAAACGTCATGTGAATGTAAATGGTAAATATGACGATTATTAATAGACTAAAGGTATATTTCTCGACGTCCGAATAGGCACTACTCACCGGATAAATTCAAAATGCAACAGAATTTGTATGAAATTATCTTAAGTTGTGGTGAAACAGGCCCTAATGCTTTTTGACACTCTCTCAAGTTCAGCTCATCCAATTTTAGTGTAGAACACATTAAAACCTTTTCTGACCAAGCCAAACTCTTACCTACCTATTATACAAATCAAATACACGTGACACGTGTATTAATAAAATAAAATACTGCTTCAAAATCCGCCCACCTTCTTACAAAAAACAAGCCTTTTAAAACATTGAACACAAAAAAAAACACATTTTTGACAACACCCATAATTTTAAATTTATTATTCCACTAGCAACAGGGTGTGTACAAACGAACATAGCAATCACATCTTAAACACAGGGTGTTTGTATGACGTGGTGCTTCTTCGATGGCTACGTTAACACTGACGTGTCCTTGTAAATATTGAGGGGGTAGAATTGTTAAAAAATAAAAATACTTGTCACCCCTTTATTCCACGAATTTGTGTGTCCTATTTGACTTGACACCCACATTTCACCGGTTCCGCCCCATTGAGTAGGGGGCGAATTGGTTTGTTGTCTTTGGGAACGTGAAAGATAGTGCTACGGCTTGTATTAAATAATAATGTAACTAATATTTTGTAACAATAGATATAATTTAAGAGGGAAGGTGGCCTGCAATTCTCCATACAAATGTATTCCCCGGTTTTCTTCCTGAAGAATGCCCGTAAAAAATAAAAAAAAGACCCATTTTTACCGCCGTGATCAGAGAACCAACTACCAGACAAATTCTAAAAGTTTTTTTATTATTATTTTTATTTTATTATTAAGTATTTTATTTTAAAAGTTTTTAATATAAAAGAAAATGATACGAACCTAGACATATTCTTTCTTAAAATTTTAATGAAAAAAATAATTGAATCGGCTCAGATTTCGAGGAGAAAAAAGGGGAATACGGAACGTCGATATAATCGGTCTGAGCTGCAGCTGTCCCTATCGCACTCTCTGTTCGGGCGCAGGGCGACGGCAATAGTTTCTTCAAATACCTATTTTTTAAATTCCTCGCAGGCCACGTTCCCTCTTAAGAGTGTCCGTGGAGTTTCTTGTCCATTCTTTTCATAGGAACCTACTACGCTTAGGAATGGGCAACTAGCTTCATCTTTCTGACTGACCGACTCCTTTGACAGTGAAAAGTGCCCGTGGTTGCTTTCATTGCTTGAAATTGATGTGGGATAAGTCAATCAATCAATCTGCCTAGCCTTTTCCCAACTATGTTGGGGTCGGCTTCCAGTCTAACCGGATGCAGCTGAATACCAGCATTTTACATGGAGCGACTGCCTATCAGACCTCCAGAACGCAGTTACTGTGTAACACGATACCCCTTGGTAAGACTGGTTGTCAGGCTATCGGGCTTCTGACGACCCGTAACGACTGTCAAAGATCAACGAATGACAGCCGGGACTAACGGCTTAGCGTGCTTTCCGAGGCACGGAGGAGTCTCGATATGTAAAGATGGTCACCCATCCACGGACCAACTCCGGCAAGCGTAGCTTAGCCTGGTGGATCGACCCGTGCGGCTGTTATTACTTTCTTACTGTCAGATAATTTCATAGGTACAAATTCTGTTTCATTTTTGAATTTATTCGGTGAGTAGTGGCTATTCGGAGTATTCGGACATCGTGAAACAGGCCAAGTGCAATAATTACCCACTATTAGCATTGAAAACACACCTGTTGTCTGTACAAAAGGACCGATTTCGTAAAGCTGACCGGTCTGGTCCTTTTAGTGCTAATTGTAGAGGGAACATGACTTTTGAAAGAAGTTACTGCCCTCATTTTAAAATTGGGAGTTCAGTTTTGAAAGGGAGAAAGGATGGCTTGAAAATTTATTCATTGGACTGCTTTTTAGGGTTCCGTACCAAAATGGTAAAAAGGAACACTTATGGTGCTGTTATACCTTGGCCATGACATGACAGTAGAATGGCTGACCGCCATACAGATTTGGCTGATCAGCAAGGCATATTCATTGGGTTTGCACCTCAGTTCAGAATTCCTAAATCGTTCTATATCTGTACCAAATTCTATATTTAATTAAACTCTGTTTCCAGTAAATCAACAATAGTTTTTTTTTTTTAAAACAATATTCTGAACTCTCGTATAATAGTGCGACTCAAGTCTATCTGTCCGTCTGTCACAGCTGGATATCTAAAGAACTATCTAACGCTATCAACTTGAAGTTTGGAACAGTTTTAGATGACGTTTGCCCAACTATTTTGGGATTGAAAGGGTGTCTTAAAAATTCGAAGGCTACTAGGACATTTGGGGTAACATACCGTCGCTAATCTAATTAAGTAACGTAATAGGGGGCCTACTCCCTAAGTCCGTCCGTTCATCCATCCGTCCGTTTATCCGTCCGTCTGACTTAACGATCCATCAAAACAAGTGTAAAAGTTCAATTTTTCGGACGGGCTAAAACACATCGGGAGTAGGGACAACTGTCGTATCGTGTTGCCATTCATACTTCGTTCGGGCCCCGAACCAATCATACGTTCGTAGGTGATACGGAGTAGGAAACGCCCGTAACGTAGGCCGAAACTACGGACTTCGTGCTTAGAGAGTAGACCACCTGATTCGAAGAAAATTTTACAGGGCAAGCTATTTTCTTTTTTTTTGTAAACTGTAGATATATTGGTCTCGATTTTTGCATTATCATGGGGACCGTAAGGCATAGGTACAGATTCGCCGATTAGACAGATCGATTCGACTTTGAAAATGTATCAAATTACTGTAGTTAGGTCGGCTATCGGCTTAGTCCTGAATGTCAGATACGTCAGTTAGTTAAGTACGATATGTATGAAAGTCGGTTAACGGCGCCTTAAAAACGTTCAAAATCCCACTTCGTAGACAATCAAAGTTAGATAATTGTCAAAAATATTTGGAAAATTAAACGTTTTATTGACAGATTAAGACTAAGATTAAAAAGGCGTACGTTCCTCTAGTCGTTTACTCTAGTCTACACAATATTTTAAGATTCCTTTCTTCAACAATGTTCTCCTAAAGCAACTCCACCGTTACATGTGAGCGAGCTTACGAACGACACCTGCCCATCGAGACCGGTCGGCGCGGGCGCACCTAACTTTACGATTATTTTGACCCGCTTACCGAATATTTTTGGTAGCTTTTCTAAAATCGGATGTACTTTGGTGGCCAAGCATTGTAACTTGAAAAAACCTTTAGGTACATTTTATTTTTTACTAACATTTTTGTTGTTACTTACCTTGTCAATGAATATTTTAGTTTCGTATTCTTTTTTGTCTTTTTGGCGTTCTGTGAGGGCAAGTTTATCTCTTTATAGTAAACTAGGTTGTGCCCGCGGCTTCGCCAGCGTGGTATGTCGATGAAAAGTACCTTATGTCCTTTTCCAAGTCATGGGCTACCCGTGTGCCAAATTTCATCGAAATTCGTTAAGCACTTTTAGCGTGAAAGCGTAACAACAAACTCACATTCGCATTTTATGATATTAATTAGGAAGGTGACAAAAAGTTATAGCAGAAGAAATAAAGTATAAAATGAATTACTGCAACCGACAATCCATTTGCAAACTTGGTAAATAAAGGACCATCCCTTATGATTTTTAATTGTCACAGATCTACAATCATAGCAAGCTTTGTTAAGGCGGAGATTTCTTGAAAACGGTCAAAAAGGTGGTTTTTTAAAGGAGTGTATCTCATAAACCGTAAATAATTTTGACAAATAAAAGAAATATGATATTTTCAAGTCCTTTTCGCATACAGTGATGGAACTTAAAACATAATTAAACATACTTTAACGCACCAAAAAAATCTTAATAATCTTTAAAAGCAGTTTATACCTTCATTAACAATTATAATTATAATTAAAAATATACCATAAAATTTTAAATGCCAAACTGCATCCAGTGATTTTTTATTACTTATTAAATAGTTAATTTCTAATTTTATACGATTTTATTTGCGCTTTTACGACACAATTCCGGTGTACGTGAGTCTTCTATCTCGTGCGTCAAACTAGACAGCCATAACGCCATTTCACTTACACACCGAGCTAAACCACGCTTGGATGTAGGGGCTTAAGTATCCAATCAATGCTGAGAGCGTATTTCGTGTGAAAATTAATCTAGAATTATAATTACAGAAAATCTTAATTGCAATTACTCATCTTAAGACACCTTTCAACTTTGGATTAGATTAGAAACTTAATGAAGCATGAACTAGCGATACCATTTCAACCTTAAGGGCTTATTCCATTGGCTCAATTTAGTTTGAGGTTTTCAAACAGAGTTTATCCATTTTTAAGGTTCCGTAGTCAACAAGGAACCCTTAATAGTTTCGCTATGTCCGTCCGCAGCTTAGCTCAGAAACTCTTAGTACTAGAAAGCTATAATTTGGCATGGATATACATATTCATCACGCCGACAAAGTGGTAAAATAAAATCATGAAAAAAAAATGTTTTATGGGGGTATGTTTTTTTTTCTCGTCTACCCCGTGGTGTGGGGTGTTGTTGGATGGGTCTTTCAAAAATATTGCAGGTTTGTGAAAACAATTTTTCGATTTAGGGATCCGTTTCTGAAATATTAAGATTTAAAGTGCTACTATTTGTTAGAGTAAAGTTCCCCCCCCCCCCCCAGATAAATGGTTACTTTTGGATGGGTGAAAAAATTTATCTGACGACCTCAAAATTCGAGCATTTGGAAAGAATTCAAATTCAAATCATATACAGGGTGCATATATTCGAATTTCGATATTTTTTAACGATTATTAATTTTTTTCAAAATTTCTGTTTTTATTGTTCTAGTACGAAAAGTTCACTTCGCATTTTGTAGTATTTATTGAAACTTAACTAGGTAAGCCGTAGGTTACATTCAACTCCGTTCACCTATTTTTTCAAGACGATAAAAAAAATCATCGGCTATAAACATGTCGGCAAAATCAGACGACTGAATTCAGCCAAGTGGAACAGCCCCTTAACTACAAACTACGCATCACAGAATCACTTGACATAATTACTATCTACATACGTTTTCCCTATCAAAGTACTGCGCATAAAATCACGCGTTAGACCGGTATGCGCGGGCGCAGACCGCGCGTCGCCGGCTGACGTAGCACGGATGTGCCAGTAATGTATGCTGATAGATTCGTGATAGCACCTTCGTTTGTCGATAGAAGTTGTGCTGTTCAATCTGGTTTTTGGACAGGGATGGATGAAAATAGATTGCATGCAGCCGAGATGAGAATGTTGAGATGGACGAGTGGAAAGACGAAAATGGATAAAGTAAGAAATCACAGGGTGAAATTGAATTCATGGGCAATATTTTAAGGGGTCATTGTACTCATCATTATGAACAACTTTTACTATGGGAACAAACCTGAAATCGAAAAATAAAAATCAGCTGTTGCATACCTTATGCTTGCATAACGCGTCAAAATGTAACAGCAGATTTTTTCTTCGCGATTTCAGGTTTGTGCCCATAGTAAAAGTTGTTCATAATGATGAGTACAATGACCCCTTAAAATATTGCCCATGAATTCAATTTCACCCTGTATAAGGTTCTCTCTAAGTTTGATTTTGGAAATCATGACTTTTGAAACAAATCTAACTTAGAGAGATGTATTGATGATTCTTATGGTTATAATTATGTCAATCTGCCTAGCCTTTTCCCAACTATGTTGGGGTCGGCTTCCAGTCTAACCGGATGCAGCTGAATACCAGCATTTTACATGGAGCGACTGCCTATCTGACCTCCACAACCCAGTTACTGGGTAATACGATACCCCTTGTTGTCAGACTTTCGGGCTTCTGACGACCCGTAACGACTGTCAAAGATCCACGAATGACAGCCGTGACCAACGGCTTAACGTGCTTTCCGAGGCACGGAGGAGTCTCGGTATGTGCTATAGGCTTAACCTGATGGATCGACACGTGCGGCTGATAATAACATTACTAAACCACGAGGTACTCCTCCTCCTCCTTCTCCTAAACCGGGCTATCCTGTGGATGCCTTAATAAATTAAGGCCTCCAGTCAAAACTGCAATAGTAATCATACTTCCTTATGTACGCTCAGGGCCTCCTTGTATCTAAGCAGACACCAAACAATCGAAGTCATAAATATTCAGCACACGTTCTAACGTCCGTGGTGCTAAGTCGATCATACGAGCGGACATAATAAAAATATTGATAGTAAGCTCCGTGGTGCCTTCTGAGAGATTGTTGAAGGTACACGAGGTGCAGTCCTATTTCGTTTCATAAAAGCCATTTTCATTTTGCCATACTCTAAGATTTTACATACAGAGAGAGCACGTCAAAATGCTTAAGAGGAAATGCGGGTGCTCTTTTCTCCATACAAATGCTCTCGCCTGTTTTCTTTCTGGTTAATGACCATAAAGCAATGATTTTTTTTACAGAAATATAAATATTAGCTACTTGTATGCCCCTATGTTTTCCTTTTTGATGATACATTACTTTTATAAGAACTAGAACCCTAAAAAAATGCTCAAAATTGCCTATTCAGAACGGTGTCAACAGAGGCCTAGTGTACTTTGACAACTTTTACGGAAAAAGAAAAACATAGGGGCATAGTATATATCCTTCTTATTCAGTTTATGAAATATCTTTTAAATTGGTCCAATATTGGAGGAGGAAATAGGCGAGAGCCAAACCTCGAAATGTGACTTTTTACATAGGTTTTTTAGTCGGATTTGCAGTTGTCCTTATCGCACGAATTTGAGGGCGGAGCGCTCGCAGAGCGACAGCAATAGTTTCTTCAAATACCTAATTTTCAAAAGTCTGGTCGCCCGCATTTCCTTTTAAGGGGGGTGCGCTAAGAACTTGTTCACGTTGACTCGCGGGCGCGGTCACGAAATATCAAACATATGGCGTAATATCCAAGTGTTCACGTACGAAACGCACGCGCGGTCTAAGTAGCGGGCAAGCTAGCGACTGGCGCGCGCGGTTCGCTCGCGGCAATATCAAACGCGTGAGATATTAGTGTGTGTTCACGTAGAACTAGCGGCGCAGCGCGCGATTCACTCGCGCGACGTCAGGTAAGTTCAACCAGTATGAACTTGTCGCTAGAAACGGTAGCTCGCGCAAACGCCTGGCGGCCAATGTGAACACGAACTCGCCACGACTCCGCGCTCGCACCCGCCGCCGCACCCGCGCGTTCCTACGTGAACAAGTACTAAGGTAGCCCGCGAAATTCAAATTTTCTTACGTTTTTTGCAATTTGGTCAGTGTCAGATTGTATGTTGATTAAAATATGATTCGCGGCCATAACTAATATGGCTTTACAGAATTATAATCATTAGAATCAGCAAGCGGACGGACAGACGGACGGACATAGCGAAACTATAAGGGTTCCTTGTTGACTACGGAACCCTAAAAAGAGAAGTCCTGACTGATTGACTGACTCATCAACGCCCAGCCGAAACCCTTGGACCTAGAAAGCTGAAATTTTGCACAGAGGTTCACTTTATAATGTAGACAAGGAATAAGGAAGGAAATCCCGGTAGTACGTTCCCATGGGATATTTCGCGACATATTTACTATGACACTGGCTGTTTTAATGTTGGCAATAAGCTAACTGTTTCAGAAACTTTTATAGAGGATTTATAGCATGGGTGTAGATAAAAGTATAAAAGCGTGGGATTAAGTTCACCTTTGTCTCTCAATGATGATGTTGATGAATGATGATATCTTTGTCTCTGAATGATGATGAATGTCTTGAAATCCGTCAAAGACATTTCATGTCATGTCAAGTAACTTCATCATCCCATCATTGTCACACGCTATAACAGCAATCTTCAAAAAAAATATCCCGATATCGCTACATTATCTATAAAGTTCAACCGGATGTGAAAGCTAACGGAAGTAGTTCCCGGCAAGAGTGTCACGTTACCGGGTGCGGGAATCGAACCTGACACCTTCGAGAGTGCCAACTCACGCTACTACTGATGGTGTTTGAGCAAATATTGTGTGTTGGTGAAGACAATGTAGCTTTACTTTCAAAGTCTGACAACCAGTCTTACCAAGGCGTATCGTATTATCTAGTTACTGGGTTCTGGAGGTCAGATAGGCAGTCGCTCTATGTAAAATACTGGTATTCAGCTGCATCCGGTTAGACTGGAAGCCGAACCCAACATAGTGGGGAAAAGGCTAGGGATCTCCTAGGTTGCGAAAAGCTCCTCACAAATAAAAAGATTAAGTTTTTGCCGATGTTTGCGGAATGAAAAAAATTGTCAACCGAACTTATATAAGGTAGTTAATCAAATCAATCTGCCTAGCCTTTTCCCAACTATGTTGGGGTCGGCTTCCAGTCTAACCGGATGCAGCTGAATACCAGTATTTTACATGAAGCGACTGCCTATCTGACCTCCACAACCCAGTTACTGGGTAATGCGATACCCCTTGGTAAGACTGGTTGTCAGACTTTCGGGCTTCTGACGACCTGTAAGGACTGTCAAAGATCCACGAATGACAGCCGGGACCAACGGTTTAACGTGCTTTCCGAGGCACGGAGGAGTCTCGATATGTAAAGACGGTCACCCATCCACGGACCAACCCCGGCAAGCGTAGCTTAACCTGATGGATCGACCCGTGCGGCTGTTATTACTTAGCCACGAGCTCCTCATATAAGGTAGTTAATATAAGTCTGAAATCGCCAACCTGCCTTGCGCAAGCGTGGAGACGAATGCTCGTGCCTTCTCTGTATGAGAAGAGGCCTTTGCCATTGCATTATTGGTTACCTTGGTTTTGGGTAAACTTTTGAAGAGGATAATTTGCTCCTTTGAGTTGAAAACCCTTAAAAATTGCTTTAGTTTCGTCATTTTGGGAGGCTTAGTGAATTAGTTTACGTAACGTTTTGGAAGCACTCCCACAAGGTGGACCGATGACCTTGTGAAGGCCTCAGGAATCCGCTGGATGCGGGAATCACAGAACCGGTCGGAGTGGCGGTGCATGAGGCCTATGTCCAGCAGTGGACGTGTTTCGGCTGAAATGATGGTTTAGTGACTGGTGTTTCCACAAATCAAAACCATGAAGGCTTCGAAGAGCACGTTACGTTGTTCGGTTATGATGCGACTACATTTCACAATAGGTTTAGACAGTTTGAATGCCCTATAGTCCAACTTTGCATTCCCCAGTACCTAATTTGTGTGTGGAAGTTGGCATTGCATCTTGCAAAATTCTATTACTTAGCCGCATGAAGTTGAAGTTGACTGAAAGCCTTCCCAACATAGGAAAGGACAAAGTTGACCAGCGGGTTTTAAGTAAAATAACCGGTCAAGTGCGTTTCGAACGCGCGCACGAAGGGTTCCGTACCATTATCTATAAAAACGGCAAAAAAAAATCACCTTTGTTGTATGGATAAAATTTACTTTATTCTGTTTTTAGTAATTGTTGTTATAGCGGCAACAGAAATACATCATCTGTGAAAATTTTAACTGTCTAACTATCACGCTTTAGGCCGCGTTTCCACTGACGCGGAGCTGGGCGGAGCGGAGCGGAGACGTGCAGGAATCGTCCAATTACAGACGATCTCTATAATCGACGTCTATAATTAGACGATTCCAGCACGTCTCCGCTCCGCTCCGCCCAGCTCCGCAACAGTGGAAACGCACCCTCATGAACAGACGGACGGACAGCGGAGTCTTAGTAATAGGGTCCCGTTTTACCCTTTGGGTACGGAACCCTACAAAAGTCAGCGTCATTTGTTAGAAAAACGGACTGTTCAGACTGCTACGGAAGTATCGATACTCGTGGCGGCCTTAAATTATAGTAATAATATACAGAGCCTATATTACTTCATCTACGACCTCATTTCTCCCCTACCTACACTTAGCCCATAAAAAATGCATACCAGACGACACCATCCTCTAATTATGCCATAACTGTATCAAGCAATCGATTCGCGACACCACATCAAATATTCAGCTTCAAAGATGACGTGGTGCTTCACGAGTGGCACAGCCCTGGAAACTTGTCACTGGCTAGTAATTTTCTAGCATTATAGGCGAGTAATTAGGGCTGTGAGGAATGGAAGGTTTGCCAGCATTTGTGGTAGTTGAGGGCTGTAATAGTGGTTGAGGGTGTAATTTGTAACTGTTGCAGATAATATTGCAAAAAGCAGAGATATTAGGTCTTTACCTATGAAATTGCCGTTCTGCAGTACTGGCCATTTCAAATCAAAATAATTTTTGTTTGGCTAAGAATTCTAATTTCAAATTAATTTTATTTTAAAAACATGGATTTTTTTTTCCAAAAGTAGTCATTTGTTTATTGATTAGTGTTACATTTTCATCGCATTTCAATCTTTTTCGTCATCATGGATACATTAAAAATTCGAGTAATTATGGAATATGAGTACCGTCGTGGCAGCAACGCGGCACAAGCGGCACGCAACATCAACGACGTTTACGGAGCTAACACTACAAACCAACGCACCACCTGTTATTGGTTTGCTCGCTTCCGTTCTGGAAATTTCGACCTGAAAAATGAACCTCGCGGTCGTCCGAAGACTTTGGTCGACAATTACGAATTAAAGGCGATTGTGGAAGCTGATGATACACAATCTACGGCTGAATTAGCAGCAGCTTTCGACGTTAGCGTCAAAACAATATTGGTCCATTTGCGTCAAATTGGCAAGGTAAAAAAGCTTGACAAATGGGTGCCCCACGAACTCAATGATCGCCAGCGCGAAGTACGCGTCGAGACGTGCCTTGCACTGCTCAACAGACACACAAATGAAGGAATTTTGAACCGCATTGTTACCTGCGATGAAAAATGGATTCTGTTCGATAACCGCAAGCGCTCAGCAAGTTGGTTGGATCCTGGTTCAGCACCTAAACAATGCCCTAAACGAAAACTTACCCCTAGAAAAGTGATGGTCACTGTTTGGTGGTCTAGCGCCGGTGTGATTCATCACAGCTTCTTACCAAACGGGGTGAGCATTACTGCAGATGTGTACTGTGAAGAACTGAACACAATGATGGAGAAGCTGGCACATCTCCAACCAGCATTGGTCAATCGTTCGTCAGCAGACGGTCTCCAAGTTGCGAGAACTGGGGTTGGAAGCTCTCCGTCATCCGCCCTACTCACCAGACCTTGCGCCTACAGACTACTACTGTTTCCAGAATTTGGATAACTTCTTGGCGGGAAAAAAATTCAATACCCGAGAGGCAGTACAAAATGCCTTTGATGAATTTGTTGCCTCCAGACCAGCTGATTTCTTTAAGAAGGGCATCAATAAACTGCCACTGCGTTGGCAAAGATGCATTGATTGCATGGGTGATTACTTCGATTAATACAAATAAAAAATACATGAAAAAAATTCGTTTAAATTTTTTCATACAAAACGACAATTTCATAGGTAAAGACCTATTATTTACAATAATGTGAGGTAATGGTGAAAGGATTTTGAAAATTACGAGTTAGGATTTCCATGTATACATTCCTAAATATAGTCAACGGATACCACATTTATGAATGAGCAATTCTTTTTATTACTTTAGACCAGTGGTTCCCAAAGTTAACTGGTCCGCGACCCACCTAATAAAAACTTCCAAATACGGGACTGCACCTCTTGGCTGTCATGGAGAAAAAAGAAGTAAAATTTTTGTTCAATGAGAAGGATATAATATATTTTGTTCCCTGTTTTTTGTTACTATAGCTTTAGCATCAATTTTAGTTACTTTTAATTGCAATGATTTTAATACGCCCAATTTATTTCGGCAGGTACCTATTTAGTTTTAATATAGCGGTGCTTGGGGGTGGCCTATGTCCAGCAGTGGAAGTCCTTCGGCTGAAATGATGATGATGAAAATCTATGTTTCAAGGCCCATCCAATATTCGCTTGCGATAGTTTGGGAAACCCTGCTTTAGACCAAGACATTGGTGTCCAAGAACTAAGCGAAAGTGAATAGTCACGTTGGTCCAAGCCAAATTATGAACCATTTTCCTTAGGTTCCTAAAACAAAGGCTATCACGACTTGACTTGTAATTAAATTTGACAAATTAAGGATTAAGGCTCCTTCAAACAGGCACGACGCGAACCGCGCGCGGCACGAAGGTACGAAGGAGCCTTTAGAGCAGTGGTGACCCAGTGATAACGGCCGCGACTTACAAATTCTAGGTCGTGGGTTCGAACCCAAGCAAGCACGTTACTTTGGGTAAATTATTTCTTCACAACTGCTCTAAAAACGGTGAAGATCATGAGCAAAAAAATGTTCTAGAACCAAAAATTTTAAGACATGTGACATCTACCAACCCGCACTGGGCCCGCGTGGTGGATTACGGCCCACTCCCTCTCACAAACAGGAGGCCTGTGTCCCAGCAGTGGGAATATTATAGGTTAATAAGTAATCATGCTAAGCATTCAAAAAATATGCACTCTTGAAAGACGCAGGACGGCCATCTTTAGAATAACTAGAGTAAGGTAAAAGGCATATGTTATACAAAATGACATAATTGTTATTGTTTTAAACGTTAGTCATACAGATGGAAGGTCACGCGTGCATCGTCAGGGTTAAGCGATGGCGTGCAAGGTTTGGATTTTGATGGGTAATAATAATTTTAAAAATAACTCCCCCCCTAATTTTCTATAACTTTCGTTATTTTATAAGTAATGTATTCTGTCGATAACTCTATTCTATGCTGGCTGCTGAACATAGACTTCATAAGAGTTAAAAAAAAATAGTCCTACCGCAGAACAAAGGATCGCATGGTCTAAGAATAAGATGATTTTTTCCTTTCCGCTAAGAGATGAACTGGTATGAAGAAAGAAATAAAGTTATGATGTTTTACCTGTATTATAGGCATTTCATGCAACTTAGGTTACTTAAATAGTTTTGAAAAACCGACGGCCTGCACTATGCTAAACACGAGGATCGCCGTCAGATATAGGTAAGTACATAGATCTTTTTCTATTTTAAATTATATTATTACATGCAATAGGCTTCTAGAGGAGCTCGTCGAGCTCGCCGCACGGGTCGATCCATCAGGTTGGTCAGTGGATGGGTCACAATCTTTACATACCGAGACTGCTCCGTGCCCCGGAAAGCACGTTAAGCCGTTGGTTCCTTCCGTCATTCGTGGTTCTTTGACAGTCGTGACGGGTCGTCAGAAGCCCGAAACTTTGACAACCAGTCTTACCAGTATTACAGTCGCTCCATGTAAAAAACTGGTATTCAGCTGCATCCGATTAGACTGGAAGCCGACCCCAACATAGTTGGGAAAAAACTAAGCAGATTGCAGGCTTATAAGAGACATAATATATGAACTCCATTTTATTGTAATAAAATTAAGGTACGATTACAAACCCCGCTGCACGTGGCAGAGCTAGCGCAATATAGGTAGCTGCCGTGTTTGGTATGTAATCTCATTAAGCCTATAGAAAATGTATGGGAACCAGTAGCGACCCGGCAGAACTCCTGCAGTAGCGCTGCCGCGTGCAGCGACGATCGGACTCATAACTTTAAGCTGGTTGCAAGCACTTGTGGTTTTAATCAGAAGAAATTAGAAGTAAGACATGTTCACTCCAGCTTCCTCAATCGAAGAGTTTTCATAAGAATTGTCATGCGACAAAAAAGTTAATCATTTCAATAAAATAATCTACATTTTTGCTTGAAAGATAAGATTTGGATTTTCAAGAGTGTCTGTCTGCCTCAGATAAATTAGCTAAACTCGTTGAACAATACAATAACTTAAAACTTTAGTATTCCAAACTTAGATTGGCTTTTAGTTTTAAACTATTTAAATTGTTTAGGAAAGTTTTCTCAGAAACACTGAAATTATAATAATATAGTCTAAGTAACTCACAAATGATTAGAATATGTAAACTTTACCAACTTCAAAACTCCATTTGCAAATCATCATTTAAACAAATCCATTCAGAAACACATGACGTCCTGATAAAGAAAATAACAAAAATCGCCATCCTCTTATACAAAACTTTTAAAAATCGAACATTAAAAAAAACTCCTTTGTCACCGGTCAATTTCAAATTTGCAACATACAACCATACACTATTAAACGAGAAAAAAAAACATCACAATTCAATTTTCGAATCTAAGATCCGCGCGCTACGACGAAAAACTCAGAGGAAATTGTAGAAGAAGAAAAAATAGCACTATCGCGCTCTTACCGAGGGTAGAACAATCATTTGAAAACGTAAACACACGAGACAATGCTAGCACTAACGTCAACACTAGATAACACAGCCACTTTGTTACATCACACAAACTTTGTACGTGTTTCGTCGCGCGGCGCCGTAAGTCCGGGCGGCGAGGCGGCGGGGCTACTACTGAATAGCCATGGCCGCTTGCCGCTCACTTAGCTGGCAGTGTTGCCATCGACGGGTTGAGAATTTGCCTATTAGGGCAAGCCTTTTGTAAAGAGTAAACTTTTTGAGCGAAGTTTTTGGAGTACCTTGACCGTTTTCTGTCGTTTCTGTTAGGGAATCCAGTGTGATGTAGTGAAAATAACATAGTGTTATAATAAGCTATGGGAAACTCCATGGAAAATTTATAGAAATTGAACGAAGGTTGAAATAATAGCAATTTATCAATCTTACAATGAAATCATCGACATAAAACGTTTAATCTCTTGTTTGCACGTACCCTCTTACAATAACTTCAATTAAATCTCTAATATACAAACTTTATTCAGTCCAATTCAGTGCTACATTCCCAAACCCTTTACAAATCTATGTTTTATACAAAGTAATCAAATTCAACACCTATTATATCTCTCAAAACACACATATTCTTCAAACAAACCTCAAAAAGCATGTAACCCAAAGTTAATTCAACTCTCCCTACAACGTAGCAACAAAAGCTCCCATTACTCTGGCAACCCACTACAAAAAGCGACGTTGCCAATTCTCCAGGGGGGCGCGGGGCAGCGCGAACGTAACAATAAATGAGGTTAAAGTTTCCGAGCACAACTTTACAAGAGTACTTTTTTTCGAATTTCGAACACCAAAAACGGTTTCGTTCATTAAAAATTTGTTTTGTTTTTTTATTTTTTCAATTTGTTCGATGGTAGTTTGAAAGTTATGGCTGAAGTTTCAAAGTCAGAAACAGTTTTCTTTGAATAACTTAATAGTACCTATTTCGTAACTTGTAAACGAAAGTTGTTAGAACAATAAGTTACTAAACTTGATAGGTCATAGTGCTGTGTAGTATACGTACTAGGTCTTCTAATTCATATCGCCTCCCATCACATACTAAGCGTATTGTATGAGGCGACTATAGGGTTATTAAAAGAAGTCGTGTCATGAAAAATGTTCTTCCCTTCTTTGTATGAGAAGAGGTACTTTTGGAAAAAGTTAGAATCCAAGCCTGGAATGATGAAATGAGAGCTAAATTCAAAGAAAACACGCATTAAAATATCAGTATAGCAGCAGTAATTATTGAAGCGACAGTCCTACAGATTTTTGGTAACATGACTTATACATCAACAAGTTTCGCGTAAATCAGAGAAGATCCTATAGACAGTTGCCAGGGCCAAGATTCCTATCGAGAAGGTACAAGAACTGTAAAGTTATTTCAATATTATTGGTAACATTGTTATCATAACAAAAGCTGTATGTGTAAAGACAATGTGTAATCTAGGTTGGCAAGAGGGCTAGCCGTCTCCCTAAGATAGTGATTCATTAATAAGTAAAACCATTGATGAAAACTTATCTGCAGACAAGCAGTCAAGCATTCCTACAGATTTTCAACCTCCAATCAGTCATGAATATGAAATTGGATTAAAGCTACCTACGATATTATGTTTTCAGATAACAGTTGCTACGTCCCCTGATAAAACCAATTAGATTAATAACATCATCGACACTATTAGAAAGAAATAATTTACCAGATAAGAAAGACTTAAGATTTGCCTATCACCAAATATCAGTGATTCATTCAAATCATTGTTAGAAGTCATGATTTGGGCAAGGACGTTGTAAAACTAAGAATACCTATTATCAGAAGGCATTTTGTTAAACATGTAGACAACTGCTGTTCGGCTATCATATGTAGCTACGAAAATAGTAACTAACTCATGCCGGATTTTAACGATGTAGTACACCAGCAAAAGAGGCTTCCAATGATGATACTTTTTTACGATTACCATTAACTTATGTTCATTGTCTAGCTAACGTTATTAAAATATTTGGATATGATAAATAAGTTATAACTTCATAAGTCATTTATTTCATAACTACATTTTCATAAAATACATTTGGGAAGCTAGCGGAAAAGTGGAGTCAGGTCTATTAGAAAGCGATTTCAAAATAACTGCTGAAGGGGACTTCAGGACGTAACTTTTATAAAGCCTAAAAGTATATGATCCACTGCAATAACAAAATAAGAATTATATATGATAGGTATTCTTCAGGATATATGCTAGTTACATAGTTAGTGTGTTGAAAATATAATATAACTAATTGCTTCGCTTGATATTTTGCAGTAAATTACCAGTATTGTCATCTTGTAATCGATTATTCAGCGGAAACCACAAAAAAGACTAAGAATGTTTCATTTAAAGAGAAAAACTCAACAAAATTCTAAAAGCTTCCCTAACGAAGTGGATCTACATCACTAGGTCATCAAACATAAATAAACTAAGTTTATAGTTGTTCCACAGACAATAAAACTGATGGAATTAGATACTCGTTTAATCTGCTCTCTGGTATCCAGACGATAAATAAACAATCGAATTTGTCTTTGAGTACTTTTCCGATATTAACTTTTGGTCTAAAGTCTTCGGTTTTCGTTTTTAGTTAATACTAAGTAGGTTGTCTTTCGACGAATGTACAAGTATCTCCCGGGGCTCCGACTCATGATACTAGAACGAACAGTAGGGTTTTAGTCGGTAGGAGTCCGACATGAAATAACCCTCCGTTCTCCGCAGACAGATCCTCCGTCCATGAGGAGGCCTAACTAAAGTAAAAGTATTTTCATCAGACCCAGCAGGACTCGCAAAGGCCAGGGCAGGGCCTAAACTCAGTACTGGGTGGAAAAAGGCAGCAAAACATGATGATAATGACTCAGCAGAAAGATAAGCTTTATTCAGACAAAATTTGCAACCATGACGATAACTGATAAGTGAATTACAATTCACATACAATAGGATGCTGCTATGATTTGGTATTAAGGATATAAAATATTTATAACACCAGCCAGTAATTTAGTCAAAAAAGTTCAGAGCGACATAGCACTGTGAACAATACAGTGAAGCATTCGCAAAACTACACCTCGCTCTGTGCATACACGCTCACATGCACACATTTACACCAAATACAATTAAACTAAACCTCACTAAGTGCACACATGTTTATAAAACCGGCCTCACGTCACTGTTGTCAGCACTATGTGTTGATTTTTTTTATTTGGTCAGACGCTTTGATACCATACTTTGCTATTTGCGTGTTTTTGACTTCAGACGACAAAACAAGACTCATAAGATTATGTTTCTCCACGATGTTTTCCTTCATTGCCTTAGTGATGTATTAAATCAACTTTCATACTCCAAGTAGCATTTAAAGTCCCCGTGATACAACTGCAAGAAGCATTTAGATAAAATTTTTCCTCATACTAGTTCTCATTACTGCTAAAGCAAGATTTCTCGGTATCCAAATTCCTTGTTATTACTCCCAATTATAAAATATTATTTACACATTACATTTGTGAGTTACGCGTAAAATTCCGATAAAATCATAGACGGTCAGCGAGGAAAATGTAGTAATTCACTACAGTGTAACATTTGATAATTATGTGATTGAATCTGCGAATGTCAATACGTAAGTAATCCCCAAAGGGTTACATTACAATGTTTGTCCACCGCACAACGTCAATAGGACGTCAACGAGAAACGAGATTTTTGAACCGAACGCGACGTCCCGGTGACGTGACGTGCGTGAAAACTCGGCCATAGTAAATTCGGAGCCGCCATCTCGTCCTTGTTGACGTAGCGTTGGACAAACAGCCTTAGGATAATTCAATATCATTAATTATTTTGACACCGATCAAATTAGCGGTAAAGAAGCTAGAGGCATATTTATAGCTCTAGCAAGTCAGTTTAAATATAGCAATAGTTGGTTTTCTTCTTAGATGAATTAAGATTACCTCAACTACTGAGATGAGTGGTGATATTCAGACACAATCAATAGATAGTAGTAAAACAATGATAAAAATAAAATGCATTACCAATATAGGACGGGTATATAATGATGATTTAAATGACGCAGACGTGAAGCATCTTGCTTGTAACTTGGGGGCGTTTTGGGATTCCCGTATGAAATCAATATTGTAAAATCTACTTATATTAAATTGATAACAGCATTTATCACGCTCACATATAGAAAAGTGTTATTTTTACTTCGGCCAATTTTGAATCAATATCATCTCGATTTAATTACATATACCTTTGGAAGATCCCAATATGCCAAGGATAAGCATATAGAACAAACAAAAAACGAGAGGAATTCTCATTATTCAGGGTGCTGATTCCTCCGACGACGTGAAGATGCTTATCCTTGGCATATTGTGATCTTCCAAAGGTATATGAAGTTAAAACAAAATGATATTGATTCAAAATACTTGTGACGCGACGAGACGTTCGGAAGAAGACCACAATATGCCTTTTTCACATTCTGTCCTGTTCTAACACCTGTTACACCTATTACACCTCAGTGTACCGCTACCTTTTCGCGATTTCCTCTAGAACATTCACAACATGTCACATGTCACTGACAGACATGTCCTGACGAAGGGATCCTATATCTGCCACTAGCATATCATAGACGGGAGTTAATGTAAATATTACTCTTTTATTTTGTGTAACCTAGATTTTTCTGACTGTCGATTTTGTACGTAATTATATCTAGCTTGGTCAAGTCTCTAAGCAGTTATATCCCATGTTAGTTGTTACCATTGGTTAAGGTAATTGCGCTTTTCTTAAAAGTTAGTAATCTAACTTAGAGAGATATAGGTATTCATGATAGAAGTGTGTAACTGGGAGCATACAACAACCGGACTAAATGTCAACTTCACCTGCGCGCGGTACACCCTGCCACTGACGGACAAGACGCTGGCGACCTACCGCTGGTGGTACCAACAAGCCACCCTAAATTCTCCAGAGCGATGACGGGCAGCAGCGCCATCGTTACGGTTTCGCTGCTATGGTTTCACGGCAGCAGAGGTGTGCTACAGTCCTGAATATCATCATTGTACTTCCTGATGGAGAACACCTGAATAGCCGATCTATTCTGTAAAAATCTCGTCCTGAAAAAATAAGTGAAGTGAGCTGTCAATAGTGTCAATCCCTAGCATCATGTGGAATGACAGCTCACTTCACTCTGTCTAGCCTTTTCCCAACTATGTTGGGGACGGCTTCCACTCTAACCAGCTGAATACCAGTATTTTACATGGAGCGACTGCCTATCTGACCTCCACAACCCAGTAACTGGGTAATACGATACCCCTTGGCAAGACTGGTTGTCAGACTTTCGGGCTTCTGAAGACCCGTAACGACTGTCAAAGATCCACGAATGACAGCCGGGACCAACGGCTTAACGAGCTTTTCGAGGCACGGAGGAGTCTCGGTATGTAAAGATGGTCACCCGTCCACGGACAACCCCGGCAAGCGTAGCTTAACCTGATGGATCGACCCGTGCGGCTGTTATTACTTAGCCACGAGCTCCTCAATCACGTGGAATGACAGCCTTACTTCACTTAAGTATTCACGGTGAGATTTGTACAGAACACCGACTGGTCTTTAGGAGACTGAAGTCTACAACACGCAAACGTGGTGAACCAATGTTCGTTGCTTGCCTGCATGAGAATATTCTCACCAACATTCTTAAAGACGTAATTACAAACACAACGTTCATTTGTGTTTGTTTCATATGCTCACTAATAGTTACATCCCAAAAATTAGGACAAATTCCAATTGACCTAAAAACGAAATGAAACAATTGAAACAATTTTATCCAAAATCCTGTTCCTCTTGATATCAATGTATAATAACAAAATTAAATAAAGCACAATCGGTATCACAACAGATTATGTCGGTGACATCATCAGTACTATCATGCAGATATTTCTAATTATTCGTATTAGTCGATAGCTTATCAAAACTGTTCATAGTTTCGTTAACGTTGTCGAAGCGTGGTCTGCGGATTTTATTTTTACTTGATAAGAACTGTTCCGTATTGCTACGATTAGCTTGCATTCACTACCTAATTACCTACTAAGAGCAGTGGCGGCCAAGGAAGGCCAAAGAAAATATGGTTGGATTGTGTGAGGAATGATATGAAAGAGAATGATGGCGTGACGGTTGACAGGGGAGAATGGAAGAAGAATACGTGCTGCGCCGACCCCTCGTCAATCAATCAATCTGCCTAGCCTTTTCCCAACTATGTTGGGGTCGGCTTCCAGTCTAACCAGATGCAGCTGAATACCAGTATTTTACATGGAGCGACTGCCTGTCTGACCTCCACAACCCAGTAACTGGGTAATACGATACCCCTTGGTTGTCAGACTTTCGGGCTTCTGACGACCCGTAACGACTGTCAAAGATCCACGAATGACAGCCGGGACCAACGGCTTAACGTGCTTTCCGAGGCACGGAGGAGTCTCGGTGTGTAAAGATGGTCACCCATCCACTGACCAACACTGGCAAGCGTAGCTTAACCCGATGGATCGACCCGTGCGGCTGTAATTACTTAGCCATGAGCTCCTCTGCGCCGACCCCACGTAACATGGGATAAGGGCGGGAAGATAATGATGAGCAGAGGTGGCCCAGTGGTAACTGCCGAGACGACAACTCGTAAGTGACATTATGTAAATAATTTGAACACCACTGCTCTCAAAACGGTGAAGGAAAATATCGTGAGGAAACCGGCATGTCCTAGAATCAAAACTTCGAAGGCGTGTGACATCTACCAACTACCAACCCGTACTGGGTCCACTCCCTGTCACCGAGAGGCCTGTGTCAAAGGCTCCCAGCTGTGGGAACATTATAGGCTGATTATACATTACCGGATGATATTGTAAAGGCGACTATGAATACGTGATCTTCAGATAATCTGATCAAGGCTATGTCTGGACTTCAAAAGAGACTTCTGAGTTTGTTTCGGTGTGTCTTCCCAGAGTAGTCGGATAAGAAACACCGACCTCATCTAGTTTAAAAAATATTACTGACGTGAACAAGTGTTTGTATAAACTTAACTACAGAAATAAATATAATTAATACATCATCCATCACCCCCCCTTTGTTATAATCGCACCTGTTAGCCTATCTACCCAAATGATGAATAGAAAACCGATTAATAAATATAATTTCCGTAAAGCTAATTACGACCTCATCAACAAACACATGGATGAGGTCAATTGGTCCGCGCTATTTGACAATCTATCGTCGGAAGAGGCCGTGGAGGCTTTCTATAGTATGTTGAGTGACATAATAAGCCCACTTGTCCCCCCTGCAAGAACTAGATCACTTGACTTCCCAATCTGGTTTACGCCACAATTAGTTAAAATATTTAAAAAGAAGCAACGCCATTGGATAAAGTGGAAAAAATACAGCAACGTTAAAGACTATAATGACTTCTCCGAATGTAGGTCTATCTTCAAACATATGTGTAAAACCTGTTATGCCAGTTATATTAACTCGGTTGAAGATAGTCTCTCTAGTAACATAAAGTATTTTTGGTCCTATATTTCTAATCGTAAAAGTAAGTCAGGCATTCCGTCCACGATGCAGTACCAGAATGTCAAATCAAGTGATCCTGATGTTGTCTGCAATATGTTTTCGGACTTTTTCTTGTCCGTATTCGAGCCCGTGTCGCCAAAGCTCGCCACGTGGGGTCCACCGCAGCAGTGCGCAGATAATGGTAGCTTAATTAGTAATTTGTTTATTGATAAATCAAAAATACTCAGCGAGTTGAAGCGGTTGGACCCCTCTAAGGGTGCAGGACCTGACGGTCTTCCAGCAGCCTTTTTTAAGGCTACGGCTGATAATATTTGTGAGCCGATCTATATACTTTTTAATAGATGTCTGCATGAGGGTGTGTTCCCGGTGGTGTGGAAGCGAGCCAACATTACCCCAGTGCATAAGGGTGGCTCAAAGCATGACGTCGAACAATATAGACCCATCTCGATTCTGCCAACCTTGTCAAAGCTTTTTGAAAGACTTGTTCACAACGAGATTTACCCTCTTCTGCATAATATTATTATTCCTGAACAGCATGGGTTTGTTAAACGCCGATCTACAACATCTAACCTGTTAATATTTGCTAATTACCTTTTTGAAAATGTTGATAGACGATTGCAAATAGATGCAGTCTACACCGACTTCAAAAAAGCTTTTGACAAGGTTGATCATGAAATTCTGCTGAATAAAATTGCTTTCAATGGAATACGCGGAGATTTATTGCGTTGGTTTGTGTCGTACCTCGAAAACCGGTCACAAAGGGTTGTGGTTAATGGTCACCAGTCTGTCTCTGTTAATATTACTTCCGGAGTTCCACAGGGCTCTATTCTGGGGCCGCTATTATTCATTATTTACATCAACGATATTAAGAAATGTTTTAAAAAGTCCAAATTCTTGATGTACGCTGATGACTTGAAGGCGTTTAAAGTGATACGTACTATGGACGACTGCCAGTCATTTCAGGAGGACCTGGACAGACTAACTGCCTACTGTATTGTCAATAAGCTGCATCTTAGTATACCCAAGTGTAACTATATACACTTTACCAAGAATAATTTCATCTTCAATTTCAAATACAATCTAAACTGTGTACCCTTAAATAATACTTCTATAGTGAAGGATCTAGGTGTTCTCTTTGATGGCAAACTGTCCTTGAACCAGCATATTGAAGCCATAGTCAATAGTGCTTTTAAAATGTATGGATTTGTGATGAGATCTTCATCAGAATTTAAGCGTACCTCAACCTATCTCTTTCTGTATAAGACGGTCATTCGCTCTCAGTTAGAATATGCGGTCCCTATTTGGAACCCCTTCTACCAAAAGTACGTAGTTGCAATAGAAAGGGTCCAGCGCAAGTACCTCCGTGCTATGTACTACAGATGTTATGGGACTAAGACTTATCTGTCATACTCCCAACTTCTTGATAAGTTCAAGCTTATTAGCTTGGAGAACCGGCGCAAATACCTGGAGGCTAATGTGCTTTTTGATATTGTCCACAATCATTTTGATGCCATTGATCTGACGAGTAAGCTGTGTTATTCTGTCCCCCGAACAGTTCATGTGCGTCAGGTTCGTGCGCGTACTCTGTTCGCGCTTAGTTCTTGTCGTACAAACTCGGGCTTACGCTGCCCTATTCATAGAATGTTGGAATCCTATAATTCAAATTTCATTGATATAGATATATTTGCATGCTCGAAAAATAAGTTTAAATCTAATATTATAAAATTTTTATCTGAATCTGAATTGTAATCTTATTATTATTATTATTTATTTATTGCATAATTCAAGTAAATGAAATGAAAATTGTTTGTAATTGTATCTGATCTGATTTGGTTTTGTAGCTATAGCTAGCTTTATAGTACTTAACTTACTTATTTATTTAATTCTCAAATATTTGTTTATTTTATTTTGGTATTGCTCGCCTAGTGGCAACCATTGATTATTAAATAAGTTTTATCTGTGGATAATGCAGTGGACTGCAACATTACTACTCAAAGTTTTGTTAATCATATGTGTATATTAATGTTGTAGTTGTTTATTATCCCTTAATAAATAAAATAAAATAAAATAAAATCATCAGTTCCTACGTGCTATAATACCAGCCTATTATTGTCCCACTCTCTTCTCATACAGACAGAAAAGGCTAGAAAGGTGTAATGATCATGCATAGTAAAATCTCATTGGTCATTCGATCCTTTACACAATTTTGTTACGTACTGATATATCTGTAAACGCTTCTTCAAGGATATCAGATTCTCCTTCTAAGCTATGAGAATTAGCTTTGTTTTATTTTAAAGATGATTATGGCTTGAAAGGGGATGACTACCGAGATGACGTCTAATTTATAGAAGTATGGAAGGAAAATATACGTATGTTGCGTCGACCACAAATGAAATTGAGATAAGGGCAGGAGAATAATGATAATGATAGGACCAGTTTTAATCAACATAAATAAGAGATTAGGCACCAGATATATAATGGATTAGGTCAGGCTAAGCAGAAACGTTGCCTAATTAAC
This sequence comes from Cosmia trapezina, assembly GCA_905163495.3. Taxonomy (NCBI): domain Eukaryota; kingdom Metazoa; phylum Arthropoda; class Insecta; order Lepidoptera; family Noctuidae; genus Cosmia; species Cosmia trapezina. The sequence continues at coordinate 3,083,051 of LR991048.1, forward strand.
CGGACTTTCCTGTGGGTGCCTCAATAAATTAAGGCCACCCCTGTGGGGTATAGACCTCGCTTAGGGCGTCGCTGGGGGAGGACAGCAAAGGACAGGCTGGATCGGATTAAAGAAGCAGCAGCGTCCTCCTGTCTGCTTAAAAAAATTAAATTAAAAATTTAAAAAACCCCCAACGCAAAAAAGGAAAGAGAACATTTAAAAAGTCAAAAATAATACCTATCGTTGAGCCATCAAATTCGATTGAGTAATACCTATATATATTTTAATTACAGAAATTGATGGATGGCACGATAAGGTTTGCTCATTGAATTGGCGCTATAATTTCGCGGCGGGGTACCGCATATGTACATAGTCAATCAAGTGAAGGGTCTGACTTACTTATACGGTACCCCGCCGTGACATTATAACGCCAATTCAATGAGCAAACCTTATCGTGCCATCCATCAATTTCTGTAATTAAAATATATATAGGTATTACTCAATCGAATTTGATGGCTCAACGATAGGTATTATTTTTGACTTTTTAAATGTTCTCTTTCCTTTTTTGCGTTGGGGGTTTTTTAAATTTTTAATTTAATTTTTATTTTAAACTTTTTAAACAATTTAACAATACAGAAATGCATTTTTATTACTGCAGAATGATAAGTTTCTCTGCACATAACATTAACTTATAATGATGGCACCATCGTACTGCAAATAGAATTAAATACTGATAAAAAAACGAATACAAACACTACTATCTGCTATTTTTTTTTCAAGAGTGTACTGGATATCCTGACTGCAAAATCAGCTCATCGTGTAGCCACCATTGCATTGTATGTAGAATCAAATACTGATCAAAACGAACCCAAACACGACATATCTGCTATATTATTTTACCAAGAGTATTCTAGTGTGCTGGATATCCTGGCTGCAGCATCAGCTCATCGTGTTGCCACCATTGCATTGTATGTAGAATCAAATACTGATCAAAACGAACCCAAACACGACATATCTGCTATATTATTTTACCAAGAGTATTCTAGTGTGCTGGATATCCTGGCTGCAGCATCAGCTCGTCGTGTAGCCACCATTGCATTGTATGAAGAATAAAATTTTGATCAAAACGAATCCAAACACGACATATCTGCTATTACTTTTTCAAGAGTCTTCTAATGTGCTGGACATCCTGGCTGCAGCATCAGTTCATCGTGTTACCGCCATTGCATTGTATGTAGAATCAAATACTGATGTAAATGAATCCAAACACGACATATCTGCTATTACTTTTTCAAGAGTGTTCTAGTGTGCTGGACATCCTGGCTGCAGCATCAGCTCATCCTGTTGCCACCATTGCATTGTATATAGAATCAAATACTGATGTAAATGAATCCAAACACGACATTTCTGCTATTAATTTTTCAAGAGTGTATCCAGAACACTAGTGCTGGATATCCTGGCTGCAGCATCAGACCAAGAATTCCATAATCTTGCATAGATAGATAGCATACATGGATGTTTCAAATTTTAGGTAACACTAAGGTTTGAAAGTAAAGTAAATACCCATTACGCGTCTAAGATCCCTACCGCAGCTAACAAAAGAGCGAATAACTTTGAAACGGCTAAACCGATTTTGATAAAACATGTCTAAGAACCATCGCTGGAAAACCTGCTTTCAAATAAAAAAAACCGCATCCAAATCAGTCCACCCGTTTAAGCGCTACGGTGCCACAGACAGACACACAGACACACACACACACACACACACACACACACACACACATAGCGGTCAAACTTATAACACCCCTCTTTTTGCGTCGGGGGTTAAAAACAAACGAAGATCAGCAGCTTTTGTCCATTAATTTAAAGGCTTAGTGCCTTTTCATACGTCCCGGTTGCCGGGTAGCCGGCCCGGGCTAAGTGTATGGGCTTGTACGTTATCTTTCACATGTACCGTGTCCATACATTTAGGTGCCGGGTAACCAGCACCGGCTATCCGGCAACCGGGACGTGTGAAAAGGCACTTAGGATGTTCACATGCTGAATTGATACCGTTATAGACCAAAACAATGAGAATGTTTACATCACAACATCACCACGCCCCACCTATCAAAAAAGATTAAACAAAACCACAACTTTAGAATCTCATTCCACGACGCTTACAGAGAATCTCGTCCAACAAAATTGTTTACAATATAAAAATGTTTTAAGTGGATTATTAGCCATTACATGTCTATTGTCTATATAAAGATAACACAAACAAATTACAAAGTCTCTCAAACGTGGGCCGCGTTCAACGGCTGAATGACTTTTGAACTTCATCGGGTATTACTTGCTTGAGTCACGGAGCGACGTTGCCAGATCTCTCCCCCCGCTTTGTAGACAGGGACGGGGATATTAGAAAGAGATAGTGCAAGGAGTAAGGGAGCTTTACGATTACAGAGGATAATGTAAGAAAAAGTTTTGTATGGTGGATTATTTTGATGTGTTTGGTAAGTGAATGTTGGGATATACTTACGTGATGATTATGAAATTAGTCTTTGATATAATTTGTTTACATTACTGTTTCTTGGGGATTACATTGATAACGTTCGATGACGTCAATACTATGAAAGAGTCGGGGCTAAATGATAACAGCGGCATGGCTTACTGCGGTCGGTACGTGGATGCGTGACCATTACATATCGAGACCCCCTTCGTTCCTCGGAAAGCACGTTAAGCTGTTGGTCCCGACTGTCATTCGTAGATCTCTGACAACCAGTCTTACCAAGGGATAACGTGTTACCCAGTTACTGGGTTGAGGAGGTCAGATGCTATGCAGGTGATGATGATTCTCTTTCTTGGGGATTACATTGATAACGTATGGTGAAGTCAAATTGATTTAATAACTGTATTAATTACTATATAAGAGTCCAGTCATTATCTGAAAGCATGTTTTGTGATTTAAGACCGCTTTCTATAATATTATCTCAATCACAATCTTGATCGATCCTTGGGGTCTGCTCCCTAAGTACGAAGCCCGTAGTTTCGACCTTCGTTACGGGCGTTTCCTACTCCGTATCACCTACGGATGGATGATTGGTTCGGGCCCCGAACGAAGTATGAATGACAACACGATTTGACAGTTGTCCAAACTCCCGATGTGTTTTTGCCCGTCCAAAAAATTTAACTTTTACATTTGATGGATCGTTATGTCAGACGGAGGTACTGATGGACGGACGGACGGTCGGACGGACTTAGGGAGTAGGCCCCCTTGTCTGTAACCAATCAAAGGCCGAGGGTGTCAATCTGAGTCTTTGAGAGGATCATGATTGGGATTGAGATACATTATTGATTTCAGGCATTAGTCGATCTTAAGGCTTGTCCGCCGTAAAAAGCGCGGTCACTGTCGGACTGCATAGAAAAGAAAGAGAAGCGCGATGACACAACGCTTGCTAAATATGAAGTAATTATCGTTTACAAAAAATCTACTGATTGGACTAAAAAAGTAATGACATGAAATCATTCCTTATGATTTTGTAAAGAACTGTATAATTTTATGAACAGTTTTAATGAAAATTGTAGGAGTAATAATGGTAAAAAATAGAAAAAATAGACAGAAATAGACCTGGGTTTAGTTCTTTTTTTCCTTAGTTCTACAAACTAAAATAGATTTCAGGACACACGAAATCACTTCTTATGTACTGAGATTGCTGTGTATTAGGGTTCCGTACCAAAATGGTAAAAAAGGAACCCTTATGGTGTGACTCAGTCTGTCTGTCTGTCTGTCACAGCTGGATATCTCGAGAACTACTAATGCTATCAACTTGAAATTTGGAACAGTTTTAGACGACGTTTACCCAACTATTTTGCAAATGAGAAAAAAGTAAAAATATTTATATTTTTTTTGTAACAGGGACTGAAAGGGGATCTTAAAAATTCAAAGTGGGACTACTAGGGCATATGGGGTATCATATGAAAGAGCGCTGCTTGCATATTCTCAAACAATTTTTATTTTTTTTTAGACCGCATAGTTTTCGACTTTTGATGAAAAATGTAAAAAAAAATACCGTTCCCCCCCCCTTATCTCCGAAGTTTGCAAAGATAAAAATCTGAAATTATTCTATGTGATAGAAGTTTATGTAAATATTACAGGAAAAATAAAACGATGTCTCTAAATAGCACACTTTTTCAGGAATCGGAACGGAACCCTCGGTGCGCGAGTCCGACTCGCTCTTGACCGGTTTTTTTTTTCTTATCAAAAATATGCTATAAGTAGTTACTGTAAAAGATGGTCACAAAGTTACTAAGTTTCGCCGTATTTTAGGGAGGAGGAGCAGCGCTAAGTAGGCAGGCCAGACTCAGGACAATAGTTAACATTGTAAAGGATGCTAACTATAGACTGTTAGGATAGGAACCAAGGAACCAACTCAATCTGCCTAGCCTTTTCCCAAATATGTTAGGGTCGGCTTCCAGTCTAACCGGATGCAGTTGAATACCAGTATACATGGAGCGACTGCACATCTGACCTCCACAACTCAGTAACTGGGTAATACGATACCCCTTGGTAAGACTGGTTGTCAGACTTTCGTGCTTCTGACGACCCGTAACGACTGACAAAGATCCATGAATAACAGCCGGGACTAGCCGCCGCCGGGGCTTGACATGCTTTCAGAGGCACGGAGGAGTCTCGATATGTAAAGATGGTCACCTATCCACTAAAACCCCGGCAAGCGTAGCTATTCATGTATTAAAGAGAACTATGAACCAGGAGATGGGTTACAGGTAGAAACAGATATTTACCCGGCTAGATAGCTAACGATTTAGGCACTCAATACTCGTTCGTTTATTGCATTCCAGATTCCACAATGTGTAAACCAAGGAACCAACTATTCATGTATTAAAGAGGACTATGAAACATGAGATGGGCTACAGGTAGAAACAGATATTTACCCGGCTAGATAGCTAACGATTTAGGCACTCAATACTCGTTCGTTTATTGCATTCCAGATTCCACAATGTGTAAACCAAGGAACCAACTATTCATGTATTAAAGAGGACTATGAAACATGAGATGGGCTACAGGTAGAAACAGATATTTACCCGGCTAGATAGCTAACGATTTAGGCACTCAATACTCGTTCGTTTATTGCATTCCAGATTCCACAATGTGTAAACCAAGGAACCAACTATTCATGTATTAAAGAGGACTATGAAACATGAGATGGGCTACAGGTAGAAACAGATATTTACCCGGCTAGATAGCTAACGATTTAGGCACTCAATACTCATTCGTTTATTGCATTCCAGATTACACAATGTGTAAACCAAGGAACCAACTATTCATTTATTAAAGAGGACTATGAAACATGAGATGGGCTACAGGTAGAAACAGATATTTACCCGGCTAGATAGCTAACGATTTAGGCACTCAATACTCGTTCGTTTATTGCATTCCAGATTCCACAATGTGTAAACCAAGGAACCAACTATTCATGTATTAAAGAGGACTATGAAACATGAGATGGGCTACAGGTAGAAACAGATATTTACCCGGCTAGATAGCTAACGATTTAGGCACTCAATACTCATTCGTTTATTGCATTCCAGATTACACAATGTGTAAACCAAGGAACCAACTATTCATTTATTAAAGAGGACTATGAAACATGAGATGGGCTACAGGTAGAAACAGATATTTACCCGGCTAGATAGCTAACGATTTAGGCACTCAATACTCATTCGTTTATTGCATTCCAGATTCCACAATGTGTAAACCAAGGAACCAACTATTCATGTATTAAAGAGGACTATGAAACATGAGATGGGCTACAGGTAGAAACAGATATTTACCCGGCTAGATAGCTAACGATTTAGGCACTCAATACTCGTTCGTTTATTGCATTCCAGATTCCACAATGTGTAAACCAAGGAACCAACTATTCATGTATTAAAGAGGACTATGAAACATGAGATGGGCTACAGGTAGAAACAGATATTTACCCGGCTAGATAGCTAACGATTTAGGCACTCAATACTCATTCGTTTATTGCATTCCAGATTACACAATGTGTAAACCAAGGAACCAACTATTCATTTATTAAAGAGGACTATGAAACATGAGATGGGCTACAGGTAGAAACAGATATTTACCCGGCTAGATAGCTAACGATTTAGGCACTCAATACTCATTCGTTTATTGCATTCCAGATTCCACAATGTGTAAACCAAGGAACCAACTATTCATGTATTAAAGAGGACTATGAAACACGAGATGGGCTACAGGTAGAAACAGATATTTACCCGGCTAGATAGCCAAGGATGTAGGCACTCAATACTCATTCGTTTATTGCATTCCTGATTCCACAATGTGTACTTAGGTGGTCATTTAAAATATACCCATCGAGAAAGAGTTTTTAACGGTAATAACAATATTATTATAAAACCTCATGAATTTGAAGACGGAACTGCTGTCGATCTAATCAGATTACCAGACCACTGCCCGAACCGTTAGTAGGTAAGTGTCCTGAATATGAGGTAATGTAATAAAAAATGCAAGAGCTATCATGTTGCATATAGGGCTCAACAACTTGAAAACTTTCGCGTACCGACTTTGTAACATCCGAAGCTACCCGTGGTACCCCACTACGTGACACCATGGCAAGTAGTGGCTATCTGGTTATGGCTATAGGTTAGTTATTTGACAATAAGCAGTATACAGAAAGAAAAAAAAAAGAAAAGAAAGAAAAGAAAAAAAAGAAAGAAAAAAAGAAAAGAAAAAAAAAAAAAAGAAAAGAAAGAAAAAAGAAAGAAAAAAAAGAAAAGAAAGAAAGAATATCTTCCATGTTGCAAACTCAAACTCAAAGCATTTATTTAAAATTAACTTTCGCCCGCGTGGATGTCGGATAATATCCCACGGGAACGTACGGAATTCCTTCCTTATTCCTTGTCTACATTATAAAGGGAACCTCTGTGCAAAAATTCAGCTTTCTAGTTACATACTAATGTAATAGTACTAAACTAATACTTATGTATTTCATTATAAGCGAACTACTATTTGTTAAGTTCTTATGAGAAATAAAGTTCTCTAAACCGACATACAAGGGTTTGGGCTGGGCCTTAATGAGTCAGTCAATCAGTCAGTCAGTCAGTCAGGACTTCTCTTTTTATTTATATAGATAAATAAAAACCAATTACAGGCACTTTTGAATTTTCAAGGGGTCGATCAGTCGGAAACATGAAGCTATAGAGTTGCCCCTTCCAAAGCGTAGTAGGTTCCTATGGAGAAGAACGGGCAAGAAACTCTACGGACACTCTTTTAAATCAAAATATTGGTTACATCATTCATGTTGAAGATATAATACATGTGAGAACAATGTAGAAAGACGTGCACGTTAAAACCGTCCATAATAAAAAAATAAAAATACTAAATTAAAATAAGCCGTGGCAGCTAAGAGCAGTCCCTACTTTACTTCTTTCTTACAGGGTACGTATTATAATCCCGAATTTAAAAAGACCGAATTTTAAAATACCGATGGACGAAATCCCGAAAATTGAAACGCCGAATGTTTGTTTAGTCGAAAGTATAAAATCCCGAAAGTTAATTTGGCCGAAAGTTTGGTTTTCGTCAGCAGCACCCTAATTGAGTAACACATTATCAATCGGAGTTGGTTTCATTTTGACAGTTCAACAACATTCATTGCATTATTATTTACGTTGTCGGGCAGACAAATTTTTCGAACTTAAGAAGCAATGGATTAGCCATTTGTTTCAAAATGATTCAAACTCCGATCAATAATGTGTTACGCAATTAGGGTGCAGATTTTCTGTCTGCAGGGTTTAAAGGAACCTAACTAACCGAACTTCGGGGTGCCCCTGATGTCGACGGTCTAAGGTTAGGGTTTTCGTCAGCAGGTCAGGGGTCAGGTACCCCAGCTATAAAAAAATATGTAACATCATGTATGTATGTATGTTATGTGACATCAGGGGCATCCCGAAGTTCGGTTAGTTAGGTTCCTTTAAACGCTGCAGACAGAAATAGTTGTCGGCATTTTAAACTTTCGACCAAACAAGCATTCCGCGTTTCAATTTTCGGGATTTCATCCATGGGTATTTTAAAATTCGGTCTTTTAAAATTCGGGAGTATGTATTCCCCTCTTACATCTATGGTTATCTTAATAAAGGAGTAACCCTTTCACTGGGTTTCAAGTATAGAACCCATTCAAGGAGTTACACATGATAAAGGTAACCACATAAACGGCTTACCCCTTCGAAAGACTTAACTCTTAACGGGGGTTGTATACGGTTCCTGATTTCAATATCCTGTAGCAAAAACACCTTATTATCACAATTTCAGAAGCCACTGCATTTTGTCAGTACAGAATTCTGCAGTATGTTTACAAGTTCATAAATACTTTTACAGATATCTCAATGACCAATATTGTCAATGAAATACCGACCACTCAATATATTCGTAGGCGTAGCTTGACCAACCGCTGCCTACGCAAAGATGAGTATACTCTATTTTAAGGTTACACGTCAACGTTGGAAACAAGGAGTGTTTATTAGTTAAACCATGACCAATTTTAGGGAAAGGCGCCACTGGGCAATAATCCTACAGGGGGTGATATAGAGGATTAAAGTTTTAATGGGAAACCCAGCATTTGTTAAGTTAAGGATATGAAAATTCAAATTTATGCTTTTAGTAAGAAATAAAGAAATAGGTGGTACAGCGTTTTTGAAATGTCTGGGGGTAAAATAGGGGTTGATTTTAAAATTCACAAATCATATTAAAAATTTTGTGGTAGGTACCTACCTCTTTTTAAGAGATTTAAGGGATTGGAAATGTAGTCATAGTTCGTATCTTGAGATAACACATAGTCTTTATTTAATTCGACGTTTTCAGGTCGAAATTATTACAACAAATGAAAAATATATTAAAACAACGAAAAAAAATATTATTATGACTGGCATAGTCAATTTAAAATAAAAAGTTCCCCCCGGCCCCGTCGCGTCTATCTGTATGTTTGAACGCTACAAACTAAAAAACTACCGAACGGATTTTCATACGGTTTTCACCAATGGACGGAGTGATTCATTAAGGTTTTGTGTAAATTGGTTGAAATATGAAGATGATTGTTGAAGATGTCATAAAAAAATCATGCTGACTGGGAGCTTTAAGCCCATCACACACCAACGATATATCGTAGCGATTTGAGTTTACACAGTTCTATGAATCTGACGGCCCTAAACTTTTCCTACATCCACGCGGGCGAAGCCGCGGGCAAGCTAGTAAGTATCATAAATATTTAGGTATTAATTTAAGTGTCACTTTGGCTAGCTGAAAACGGGCATGAGATTTCTAAAGGCAATAAAAATGACAATCTCCTTCACCACACGTAATAGCACCTCCTGAAACCGAAGTTGGTAACATCGATTGAACTCGCTAAGTGGTGAAACTTAGTTTCAAACTGTTTCAGCTTCGTGCTACGACTTCTACCTACTGCTTTTCATTTACTGTGCTTTGACATGTCCTAGTCTTTGCTTTTTTTAAATTAGTTAGTTAGTTATTTTTGTTACTTAAGCAAGTATTTCTACCAAGTTTCAAGTTAATTAACCACATGAATAAGATTTTTCATATCTATCTATCTATCTATCTATCTATATAAATAAAAAGAGAAGTCCTGACTGACTGATTGACTAACTCATCAACGCCCAGCCCAAACCCTTGGACCTAGAAAGCTAAAATTTTGCACAGAGGTTCCCTTTATAATGTAGACAAGGAATAAGGAAGGAATTCCCGGTAGCATGTTTTCCGTGGGATATTTTCAGACACCCACGCGGTCGAAGCCGCGGGCAAAAGCTAGTTAACTATATTTTCTGTTTTCACCCCCACAGGGATTTTAAAAAATCGTTTGGGATATTTCGTAGCTTGACTGAAAGATTATTTACACCAATTTTCGAGTTAATCGAGCTCCGCTCCTCCTACCTGCCCTGTAAAATTGACTACGCCTTTTCACCCCTTTAGGGGGTCGATTTTCGAAAAACCCTGATATACGTTATTCTTCATTTTTGGTCTCAGTTTCGAGTTAATCGGACCGCGCGTTAAAATTCCTCCATACAAACTTTGACACCCCCCAATCCTTTCTGAGGGGGTAGTTTAGGAAAACTAAAAATGACAAACTTTATAATTTACTTAGATGCGAAGTTTCAAGTCTATTAACTCAATGAATAAGATTTTTCAAACAAACTTTCATCCCCTATTTGACACCCTTAGGAATGGAATTTCCAAAAATCCTTCATTATGCCTTGTCTACATTACAAAGGGAACCTCTGTGCAAAATTTCAGCTTTCTAGGTCCAAGGGCTGGGCGTTGATGAGTCAGTCGATCAGTCAGTCAGTCAGGACTTCTCTTTTTATTATATAGATAGATAAAACTACAAATTAACGATTTTCGGACTTTTTCCTTTATTTGTGCTGTATGACCTTGCTTCTTGCCAAACGTGATTCTAGGTCAACGGGAAGTATCCTATACTATAGGGTTTTGATTTACTTGCGAGTATCAAAATATGTTGCATAAATGGCCGATTTTTTTATTGCGTTGACTTAGATTTAGAAGCTTGATTTTTTTAGAGCTCCAAAGGACCGTAGACCTACGTATTTGATTTAAATTTCAGCTTGATACCTCCACGCGTTCCTGAGAAAAGGGTCTTGACAGACAGATAGACGGATCCTATAAAGGTTCCATTTTTTCCTTTTGAGATACAGAACCCTAAAAACAACTAACACCGCCAGACATAAGTCCCTGCAAGTTGCATCACCTCCTGATAAAATGATCGCCCTGGTAGGAGCTCCTACCATGAATAAAACAAACGTTAATAATATAGGACAGACTAAGCCAGGTCATCGGTCTAGATGGCTAACCCCGTGAGCCCCGTCAGCAAGAATTAAACATTCAGCTAACAATTACGTGGCAATTCCAACTGTATTAGCGATTCCACGATATGGAGGAAAGTCTTGGTTCAGACTTGGGTAATTGACGAATTTTTACTTATTAGTTTGTTTAATTTAAGAAGGAGCTCGTGGCTAAGTAATAACGGCCGCACGGGTCGATCCATCAGGTTAAGCTACGCTTGCCGGTGTTGGTCAGTGGATGGGTGACCATCTTTACATACCGAAACTCCGCCGTGCCTCGGAAAGCACGTTAAGCTGTTGGTCCCGGCTGTCATTCGTGGATCTTTGACAGTCGTTACGGGTCGTTAGAAGCTCGAAAGTCTCACAACCAGTCTTACCAAGGGTTATCGTATTACCCAGTTACTGGGTTGTGGAGGTCAGATAGGCAGTCGCTCCATGTAAAATACTATCCGGCTAGACTGGAAGCCGACCCCAACATAGTTGGGAAAAGTCTAGATAGTCTAGTAGATTTTGACGGACTAAATAGATTTTTTTTTTACCCTTTTAGCAGGATTTGCTCCCCAATTTAGGGCTTGTCTGCTATCTTTTCAGACCTTTTTTTTTTTTTTTTTTTTTGAGAGTGGGAAATCATGAAATAACTTCTCCCGCTCTGGGTGGAGCGGAAGGGCGTGTCAGACTTTTACTGACTAAAACCCACCCGTATTCCTTCAGTTGCCTATGCCAGGGCCGCGGTAACCCCTTCGGACAATCCGCGACCCCAGCGGCGTCGGCCCTATTGGACCCCGTCACTTGCTGACATCTCTTTGAGGCGCGCGTGGAACACAACGCGCCGTCGACTCGGGCCTGGTCCTTACCGGACGGCGAGCTACCCGCTGCTCACCGTCCGCAGGCCCGCGCCTACGGTGGCCGGAAATCGCCCCGCGATTCCCGCCGCCCAGGGCGTCTCCTGCGGCGACTGAGGGCGTGAGGCTGCCTCTCCCTCACGCGTTCCGCCTCCTCCTTCGCGAGCATCACTGCTTCGCAGAAGGAGGTGACGGCCTCCCATGCACTCTCGCTCCGCACCATGGCCTGGACCAGGCTCGGACGCGAGAGATCGCCGCCGCCGATCGCCTCCGTGAGAACACGGCGGTGCTCTGCCCAAGCCGGGCAGACCTCCACTGTATGCTCCACCCTGTCCTCCGGGCGATCCGCACAATGGTAACACCCGGGCGTTTCCTCCCGCCTTATGCGAAACAGGAACCTCCCGAAACAACCGTGTCCGGTGAGGACCTGCGTCAGGCGGAAGGTGAGGACGCCGTGGCGCCTCTCTAACCACTCCTCAAAGAGGGGACTTATCGCCGCAATTGTGGCGTGCCCCAGCGCTGGGCTGCGACAGTCGCGCTCTCCATGCCGCCACGCGCTCTCCATGCCGCCATGATCTTTTCAGACCTGCGACAAAATTTGCTAAGCCCTAAATTGGGAGCAAATCCTGCTAAAATCGCAGAATCCTGCTAAAATCTGGTCACGCTGAGCATAATACAAGTAGAGATACTAAATATCCCAGTGTGAACACGCCACAAAATTAACGATATACCGTGATATTTAAGTTCTTTGATTGCCTCCTTCGCCGATACGAATTCGATTAGTGGGCTCTTTCAGAAAGAATATCGGTTTGTCTTGTGCCTTCTATTCTAGGGGGCACGTTTATTTGTATCTGATTACTTAACGGCTCATCACATCACCTATTTAAAATAGATTTATCAGCGTTTTGTACTATTCATCCGGATCGAGGTGATCCGGCAGAGAACCAAAGACATAGCTCACAGAATAAGCAAGCTGAAGTGGCAATGGGTTGGCCAATTAGCTGTAGAAAAGATGACTGTTGGGGGGTAGACGAGTTTTTGAGCGGAGTCATCAATACAACTCTTTAAGAGCGTTAACGCCGACCGGCATTTCATACAAACTTTGAAGTCCTTGATTTTGAAAATGAATGAACCGATTTTCATGAAACTTCATACGTATAAGCAGGATACATAGGTCTAAAAAGTTAGTTAAGAACATTTTTGAAAAATAGTGTTACAGCTAAATGCATCCGATTTTAAATATTCCATAGAAACAGAGATTTCCAATTATCTTCTTTTAAATTAGACATTTTGAAAATGTTCTTAACTAACTTTTAAGACCTATGTATCTTGCATATACGTGTGAAGTTTCATTAAACTCGGTTCATTCATTTCGAAAAAAAATGACTTGAACATTTGTATGAAATGCTGTCGGCGTTAACGCTCTTAAGACCTGGTAATCCTATTAAATGACTATTTCATGAAATCTTTAATATTTGAAAATTATACTAACTTATGGAGTTGTAATAAGTTACTGATTCTATTTGTAATGTTTAAATTTTACTAACTTATGTAGTTGTAATTAGTTACTGATTCTATTTGTAATGTTTAAATTTTACTAACTTATGTAGTTGTAATTAGTTACTGATTCTATTTGTAATGATTACATTTTACTAACTTATGCAGTTGTAATTAGTTACTGATTCTATTTGTAATGATTAAATTTTACTAACTTATGTAGTTGTAATTAGTTACTGATTCTATTTGTAATGATTATATTTCTGTAAAAATACATATTTGTTACGGTTGCGAATCATACTATAATAATCAACATACAACCTACTACTGACTTGCATACTACAAAATACGTAAGAAAATATGAATTTCGCGAGCTACCCAGACACTTCCCCGTTACTGCATTAGACGTTCACATTATGATCAGAATGTCAACATGGCTAGATACATAGACGTATAAAAAAGGAGGACTCCGCGCCACGCATATCGAAAGTGAAGCACAGTAAGTGTGCCGGGACCGTTTGCACAAACCATAGAGCAACACGGCTCCGGCGAACCGGGGGGCCGTGTTGCTCTATGGCACAAACACGCTTCACGCACACATTTACATCATCACACGAGCGACGGCGTCTTTGCAGGTCTTCTTGCAGGTACTCAAATCACACATAGATCGGTACGGTGCTTGACTTTCGATATGCGTGGCGCGGAGTCCTCCTTTTTTATACGTCTATACCTAGATAACTTCAATTAACTCAGCTACAACGCTTACAACATAGCCTTCTTTAGGCGGAACTATACGCCAATGACCTTGAGTGGTTAGCTTGCGCGTTCTGTGCTGAGCTCACGCAACGCGTCGTACGTCCAGCCAGTAATAGGACTCGCCCATCAAGGAGCGCTGTCCCAAATTAGACGCATTATTAATTTATTATACATAAAACAAAAGGCATTTTAATAAAACACGTATACTAAAAGATAAATAATTAAATTACCTTTAAAATGGTGAAGGTTTCATAAAAATACGCCTGACAGTTTTTGCGTGATTCTCAGTTTTTTATCTGCGTTAGACATAACTTTACAAATTAATTACACTATTTAATATAAACATAATCTAAAATATTCACATATTAAGTTATTAAGAAAATGCTCTAATTTAACATATATTTTTTCCAAATCATTAACACTACTCATTTAGACGTGATCTTCAGTTTAAAATCATCAAAAGTCAGATAGCGTCGCTTTAAAGCCATTTGAAGCCACAATAAAATCATGAGCATCCCTCAACATCTAAGTGAATCAAGGCTCACGCCAATAAATCTAACGTGATATTACGCGTGCTCGTGACGTCACGACCCTCCCTGTGAGGGGGTCGTTGGGGTAGGGGGTGGGGGTGCACAGACCCCATTGTGAGCCGTGATGTACGGAGCGATTTAGATAATATAATGACTGGGGATGAAGTCAAATTGAGGACTGTAATGTGTCTCGTGTTGGGGGTAAGTGTTTATGTGGATTGGTGATGTACTTTTATGGCTTTACAAAATGGTATACCTATACTAGAAAGGTTTAGGTGGTGTAAAATAAACGTAAACAAATCTTGATGCAACTTTTTACACAAATACATATTAAACAAATAAACTACTGCCTAAACTAATGGTTCAATTGATTTAGTAATCATTATTGTTGTAATTACATTGGTTTTTAGTTGCATTTTATTTTTAAACTGAGGTATTAAAATATAAAAAGATAAAAGACACATCAAGATTGTTTACCTTTTTTTCACTACCTAAACCTTTCTAGTAAGTATAGTTGCTGTTGAGAGGAGCTCGTGGCTAAGTAATAACAGCCGCACGGGTCGATCCATCAGGTTAAGCTACGCAAGCCGGGGTTGGTCCGTGGATGAGTGACCATCTTTACAAACCGAGACCCCTCCGTGCCTCGGAAAGCTACCACTGCGCATCATCCTTAACGTTAAGGATGATGCGCAGTGGTAGCCCGCGAAATTATTTTTTTTTGGGCAGATTCGTCAGCTAACGAATCTGCACGAAATCTGCCTTAGAAAGATGTATTGATGATTTTTATGGTTAAAATTATATAAATACATATGTTTTATTGCCGCGTATCAGCATATTTTGATCAAGATACAACCTGACACGGACCTGCAAATTGCAAAAAACCCAAAAAAAATTGAATTTCGCGGGCTACACAGCGCAATCACCTTAAGGCCCAGGTTCCAAGAATGGTTTAGCTCGGTGTGTAAGTGAAATGGCGTTATGGCTGTCTAGTTTGACGCACGAGACAGAAGATTCTCACGCGCACCGGAATTATGTCGTAAAAATGCAAATAAAATCGTATAAAATTAGAAATTAACTATTTAATAAAAACTAATCCATCACTGGATGCAGTTTGGAATTTGACATTTCATGGTATATTTTTAATTATAATTATAATTGTTAATGAAGGGATAAACTGCTTTTAAAGATTATTAGGAGGTATGTTTAAAGATTTTTTTGGTGCATTAAAATATGTATAATTATGTTCTGACTTCCATCACTGTATGCGAAAAAGACTTGAAAATATCATATTTTTATTACATGTCAAAATTATTTACGGTTTATGAGATACACTGCTTTAAAAAACCACCTTTTTGATCGTTTTCAGGAAATCTGGGCCTTAAGCCGTTGGCCCCGACTGTCATTCGTGTATCTTTGACTGTCGTTACGGGTCGTCAGAAGCCCGAATGTCTGACAACCAGTCTTACCAAGGGGTTTACCCAGTAACTGGGTAATCACATCAGGTTAAGCTACGCTTGTCGGGGTTGGTCAGTGGATGGGTGACCATTTTTATATACCAAGACACTCGGAAAGCACGTTAAGGCGTTGGTTCTTGGCTGTCATTCGTGGATCTTTGACAGTCGTTACGAGTCGTTAGAAGCCTGAAAGTCTGACAACCAGTCTTAGCAAGGAGCATCGTATTACCCAGTCACTGGGTTGTGGAGGAGATAGGCAGTCGCTCCATGTAAAATACTGGTATTCAGCTGCATTCGATTAGACTGGAAGCCGACCCCAACATAGTTGGGAAAAGGCTAGGCAGATTGATTGAGTTGCTGTTGAGACCAGGACTCTCATTGTATAAAGAGGGGTAGAATTAAATTCACTATACAGGCTATGAACATTAAACCAATGTCAGTCTGCTGCAAAATCTGCATACTTAGATTGATGTTCCTCTTTTCCACCTCATCTGCCTAGCTTCCAGCCTTACCGGATGCACCTGAATACCAGTATTTTTACATGCAGCGAATGCCTACTGGTATGCAGCTGTATCCGGTTAGACTGGAAGCCGATCCTAACCCGAAAAGGCTATGCAGATTGAAGACATAGCAGCGTAGCTAAAACCATCAGAAGAAAGCTACACAATTTTATTACCCGACTGCGGCGAAGCCCAAAAGGTGTTTGACCTGTATTTTTATTTTAACAACGAAAATCACGACGATAAGGACAAAAAACAGTTCAATAAGATTCTTACGATAAATAGCTAAACATAGAACCCACACTATTGTCCACGGTTTAATCAAATAAGTAAAAATGGAAGCTGACTTTAAGAATATTGATTTATAAGTTACTACCTTTTCGCCGCGGCTTCGCCCGCGTGGATATCGGAAATTATCCCAAGGGAACCTGCTACCGGAAATTCCTTCCTTATTACTTGTCTACATAATAAAGCGAACTTCTGTGCAAAATTTCAGCTTTCTAGGTCCAAGGGTTTGGGCTGGGCGTTGATGAGTCAGTCAGCCAGTCAGTCAGTCAGTCAGGACCTCTCTTTTAATTTATATAGACGATTTGAATTTAGTGCAAAATTTAAAATTTAGAAACGAAGCTACAATTATAATATAAAGAATGAATAGCAAATAATTATAGTTAATTGTTTCAAGGAATTCCAATAAAAACTATAGCAATTTAATCCACCCTTGTTAAAGCTTCGTGTTAAGTTAAAGTTTATAAGTGCATCAAGGTCGGGGCCTCCGTGCTGCCTATTAATTATGTTATAAGTATTGATGTCCATCATTGAAGCTCAGTGGTGCTCAAACTATGAAACGAACAGGGGGCCTACAACGGCCACTTTGGCAGAATCATAATAGGATAATAGGTATTATGAATCATATTTTAAATCGTAAAACGGTCACAAACTGACAATTCTTAATTTATCTGCGTTTCGCAACTCATCTGTTTGACAGTTTTGTATGGAGATTCGTAAAATGGTCCACTAATTATGAATTGCTTTATTGACGTTTAATGTCAAATAGAACAATCATGATAAATTGGTGGGAATTCAGGAAATGATTCACTTTTAGAGGAATTGCTTAATGTGGCCGTTTTAGGCCCGCAGGACGCATTCATAATCATTAAACAAGATGTATCAAAAAGGTGTAGCCAAATTTTAGTGTGTAATAAGGATTTGTTCTCTGTTGACCTGATTTCCGAAAAAAGATTAAGGAGGATGCGCTGGGTAGCCAGCGAAATTCAAATTTTCTTGCGTTTAAACAATTTACAGGTCCGAGTCAAGTTGTATCTTGATCAAAATATGATACGCGGAAATAAAACCTTTAAACCCTTTAAAACCTTTAAGAATTTACATAATTTTAACAATAAAAATCATTCATAAGATTCGTTAAATTTCGTTCGTTCGAAGAATCTGCACGAAATCTAACTTAGAGAGATGTACCTATTGATGATTTTTATGGTTAAAATTATGCAAATAAGTACATTTATTTGTTATTGTCGCGAATCATATTCTGATCAAGATACAACCTGACACTGACCTGCAAATTGCAAAAAACGCCAAATAAAAAGCGAATTTCGCTGGTAAATTTAGTTTTTTTCGCTCACTGCGTAATCACCTTAAGTTAATTACGATGTTGTTTCGTGGTAAATGCCGTGTATACCTATAATAGGCTTACATATCAGTACTTTTATTACGTTATTACTCTGTTTTATATTTTTATGTACTGCTGTTGGTACATCGTATTCGAGAAAAAAATATCAGCCGTCCCATACATTTGGGTCGAGAAGGATTGAAGTTTTATACGGGACAGCTGATATTTTTTTCTCGTTTATGATGTTGGTCCCGTGGAGAAAGTTGTTCAGTATGATGGTCTGTCTGCTGTACCATAAATTGACCACACCTTTATGATATACACTTCACCTTTCTATCTGTATTGCTACTAACGTAATCTTTCAAGATCTGTTAAGATTTTGATTTTGATTTTGTCCTATTGCCACTTTCATTTCTATATTTTATGTATGTTTTTCTTTATTTTTTTTTGTGTTGGCACTTTTTTTTTTTAAATTTTTATATCTATTCATGTGAAGTGTAATAATTTAATTGTACTTTTGTGTGTTGTGCTTGTGCTGTGTCTTTTGTGTGCATCAAATAAATGTTTTATCTATCCATCTATCTATCTATCTATCAAAATATGTACGCTTAGGTTAAGGGGAATGCGCTGTGTAGCCCGCGAAATTATTAATTTTTTTGTTTTTTTTTTTGCAATTTTCAAATTTTTCAAATTCAAATTGTTTTATTGGGAACAACATGGGAACCAATTTTGTTAGTACACAACTTATACACTAGGGTTAGTAACTAAAACTAAAACAAATTAATGGGTCATGTATAGAGATCGGATAATCGGATGCATATTAACCTAAAGTTGTGGTGTTGGCTAAGTATGGAGTGGGCTTTTGGATTAAAAAATCCCAGAATTCCGGTATCGGCCAATTTTGACTTTTGATTATAGAATCGAATGTATAACTACTTAAGTTCAGATGTTAGTTAATATGGACTGCACTTAAAAAAAAAAAAACCCGGGATTCCGGAACGAAAATTTTTAAGTTCTGATTTTGGAATCGAATGTTTTAGTTAGGTACTTGCGTTCAGGTGTTGGCTAATATGGATTGTACTTTGGTATTAAAAAAATCCCGGGATTCACAAATTAATAGTTCTGATTATAGAATCGAATGTATATTTACTTACGTTTAGGTTTTGGCTATTAAGGAATGCACTTTTGTGTCGATCGTCAAAATGTCGCGATTACGGAATTGATAAATTAAGTATTTTTTGAAAGGGTAACTTTTTTATCACTAAATTTTCATAGGGTGTTCTACTCATGAGCAACTTTCACCATGGGATCAACCCGTAAGTCACGAAACATAAGTCAGCAGTTTCTTACATTTTGGTCGAGTAGGTATTGAACTTTTGTTTCAAACATCGTAATTTTTTTTGTGATTTCAGAGTTGGTTCCATAGTAAAAGCTGCTGAAATGTAAATCCAAGATGGCGGCTTCAAATATTTTCAAATGTTTCGTCATGGGTACTATTCATGGTTTTCGAGGCTGTTACAGCTGATAGTGACATTAAAATGTAAATCCAAGATGGCGGCTGCGAAAATTTTCAAATTTTTCGTCATGGGTGTCGTTTTATTGGTTTTCGAGGGTGTTAAGCCGATAGTGACACTAAAATGTAAATCCAAGATGGCGGATGCGAATATTTTTTAATTTTTCGTCATGGGTGTCGTTTTCATGGTTTTCGGGGGTGTTAAAGCTGATAGTGACACTAAATTGTAAATCCAAGATGGCGGATGCAAATATTTTTTTATTTTTCGTCATGGGTGTCGTTTTCATGGTTTTAGGGGGTATTAAAGCTGATAGTGACATTAAAATGTAAATCCAAGATGGCGGCTGCGAACACTTTCTAATTTTTCGTCATGGGTGTCGTTTTCATGGTTTTTGAGGGTTTAAAAGCCGATAGTAACATTAAAATGTAAATCCAAGATGGCGGCTGCAAACATTTTTAAATTTTTCGTCATGGGTGTCGTTTTCATGGTTTTCGAGGGTTGCAAAACCGACCGAAATGTTCGCAGCCGCCATCTTGGATTTACATTTTAATGTCACTATCAGCTTTAATACCCCCTAAAAAACCATGAAAACGATATCCATCACAATTTTTTTTTAATTTTCGCAGCCGCCACCTTGAATTTACATAATAACGCCACTATCGGCTTTAAACCCTCGGAAACCATGAAAACGGCACCCATGACAAAAAGTTTGAAATTTTTTGCAGTCGCCATCTTGGATTTATATTTCAATGTCACTATCAGCTTTAGCACCCCCGAAAACCATAAAAACGACACCCATGACGAAAAATAAAAAAATATTTGCATCCGCCATCTTGGATTTACAATTTAGTGTCACTATCGGCTTTAAAACCCTCGAAAACCAATAAAACGACACCCATGACGAAAAATTAAAAAATATTCGCATCCGCCATCTTGGATTAACATTTTAGTGTCACTATCGGCTTTAACACCCTCGAAAACCAATAAAACGACACCCATGACGAAAAATTAGAAAATTTTCGCAGCCGCCATCTTGGATTTACATTTTAATGCCATTGTCGGCTTTAAAACTCTCAAAAACCATGAAAACGACACCCATGACGAAAATTTAAAAATATTCGCAACCGCCATCTTGGATTTACATTTTAGTGTCCCTATCGGCTTTAACACCCTTGAATAAAACGACACCCATGACGAAACATTTGAAAATTTTTGCAGCCGCCATCTTGGATTTACATTTTAACGCCACTATCGGCTTTAAAACTCTCAAAAACTATGAAAACAACACCCATGACGAAAAGTTAGAAAATTTAGCGGCCGCCATCTTGGATTTACATTTTAACGACACTATCGGTTTTACAACCCTCGAAAACCATGAAAACGTCACCCATGACAAAAAAAATTAAAATGTTGGCAGCCGCCATCTTGGATTTACATTTTAACATCACTATCGGATTTAACACCCTCGAAAGGCATGAAAACGACACCCATGACGAAAAATTTAAAAATTTTGCAACCGCCATCTTGGATTTACATTTTCACGTCACTATCGGCTTTAACATTCTCGAAACCCATGAAAACAACCCCACCGATATAGTGACGGTACCTTCCAGGGACAACCATTTTAATTCGGCAGCTTTGTATTTCTCGCGGGGATCACGAAACGGAACGGAAACAAAAACGGAAAAAACAAACGGAATATATATGTGATCCCGATTTCCCGGTATTTCCAAATAAATAAAACCACGTTATATAAAAAGTCGTTTCCATACTATGTATCCGATTAGTTAAGCATTCCCACATTTTCTTGAATCCCGGGATTAATAGTAAGAAAAAAAATGCTAAGAAGCCGCTTCCATACTTTGTTAGCGAAATATTAACTTTAGGTTAATATGCATCCGATTATCCGATCTCTAGTCATGTACCTACGAGGCACTTCATGCGGACAATGATTCCGCATGAGATGCCTCAGCACAGGAGCTCTCGGGTCGTCAGCCACGACTTTCAGGATGCTGTTGCCACTCCCTCGAAGGTCCGTGTCTGATCAAAATATGATACGCGGAAAAAAACATTTATGTACTTATTTACATAATTTTAACCATAAAAATCATCAACACATCACTCTAAGTTAGATTTCGTGCAGATTCTTCGAACGAACAAAATCTAACGAATCAAACTTGGAGAGATGTATTAATGATTTTTATCGTTAAAATTATGTGACACGGACCTGCAAATTGCATAACGCAAGAAAATTTGAATTTTGCGAGCTACCCAGCGCATTCTCCTTAAGGTGTTTTTCTATGGGCCTGTGTCGCCTGACATAAATGGTATTATTATTTCCTTTATTTCATTAAATATGTATATAAATTATATTTTTAAATATTAGAATATAAAAATATTTCAAAATATAAAAAATAGTAGCCCACACGTACCGCGAACAGGGTCCAACCGTCCAAGCTACCTGTGCGGGACTGCTGAGAGAGGAACCTCCTAACGATATACGCCGTATCCAGAAGTACCGCTTTATTTAAGGGGGATGCGCTAAGGTAGCCCGCGCAAATCAAATTTTCTTACTTTTTTTGCAATTTGCAGGTCACTGTCAGGTTGAATGTTGATTAAAATATGATTCGCGGCCGTAAATAACTTGGCTTTACACTATTATAATCATTAGAATCAGCAATACAACTCCATAGTTAGAATTGACCTCAAATCGAGCGATTTCATGAAATCATGAGGTTTGAGGTCAATTCTAACTTATGGAGTTGTATTGCTGATATTTTTTTTACCATCGTCCTTTTTGGTGGTCTGAATTGTTTTTTAAATGTTTGTCCATCTATTTTAATAGGACCTTATATAACTCCCTTTTCAACAACTGTTGATTCCAAAATCAATCTGCCTAGCCTTTTCCCAACTATGTTGGGGTCGGCTTCCAGTCTAACCGGATGCAGCTGCATACCAGTATTTTACATGGAGCGACTGCCTATCTGACCTCCACAACCCAGTTACTGGGTAATACGATACCCCTTGGTAAGACTGGTTGTCAGACTTTCGGGCTTCTGACGACCCGTAACGACTGTCAAAGATCCACGAATGACAGCCGGCACCAAAGGCTTTCCGAATCTCGGTATGTAAACATGGTCACCAATCCACTGATCAACCGCGGCAAGCGTAGCTTAACCTGACGGATCGACCCGTGCGGCTGTTATTATCTTAGCCACGAGCTCCTGCTCGTAATGATGTTAATAAAAATAATGTAGGCTTAGTTTAGACTCCAGATCTTCCACAAATTACAAATTGTCTAAAATACCTGTCAAAGTGTCAACTTACTATGTTGTTAGTATTTTAAGAAATAAGTATGTAATTTGTGGGGATAAATAAACATAATTTTATTAATATTATTAATATTTAATTAATATTATTAATATATTATTAATATTTGAATGTAGATTCCATAAGCAAAAAATAAAATCAGCAATATCTTTGAGTACCACATCAATTAAGGTGATTTCAGGCGTACAAGCCAAGCCTATGTTTTATCAATTTGTCGCAAGCCTGTGATCAGACAATTTCAAAGGAAACGCTGGAACATGCAGAGCTTTAACTAATTTTATTTTATGTCTGACAATGGGCTGGTAGCTGGTATGGCTTTTATTTCAGTCTATGTGCGCTGTAAGCGGGGAAATTGATTGATTTGAAATTGTGGTATAGAATAGAAATGAATGTAGGGATGGGACTTAGAAAATTGTAATATTAACAGCATTGGTTTCACGATATTGTATTTTTAGGGTTCCGTACCTCAAAAGGAAAAAACGGAACCCTTATAGGATCACTTCGTTGTCCGTTTGTCTGTCTGTCTGTCTGTCAAGCCCACTTTTTCTCAAGAACGCGTGGAGGTATCAAGTTGAAATTAATATATAATACGTAGGCATATGGTCCCTTGGAATTCTAAAAAAATCAGGCTTTTAAGTCATCAAAACAAAGTAATACGGCCATTTATAAGACATATTTTGATAATCGCAAGTAAATCAATACCTATAGGGTACTTCCTGTTGACCTAGAATCATGAAATTTGGCAAGAAGCAAGGTCAGCAGAAGTAAAGGAAAAAGTCCGAAAATTGTTAATTTGTAATTTTATAACATTTAAAAAAAATTGTAATTACAATGTTAAGTTTGTTTTTGGGATACATTCTTTTCAACTACAGAAACTTTCATTGTGCGTGGTCCGACACGCTCTTGGCCGGTTTTTAGGGTTCCGTACCAAAATGGTAAAAAAGGAACTCTTATGGTGTGACTCAGTCTGTCTGTCTGTCTGTCACAGCTGGATATCTCAAGAACTACTAATGCTATCAACTTGAAATTTGGAACAGTTTTAGATGACATTTACCCAACTATTTTGCAAATAAGAAAGGAATAGAAATATTTATATTTTTTTTGCAACATTGACTGAAAGGGGGTCTTAAAAATTCAAAGTGGGGCTACTAGGGCATGTGGGGTATCATATGAAAGAGCGTTGTTTGCACATTCTCAAACATTTTTTTTTCTTTTTTTTAGGCCGCATAGATTTCGACTTTTGATGAAAAATGTAAAAAAAATACCGTTACCCCCCCCCTTCCCCGAAGTTTGAAAAGCGAAAAATCTGAAATTATTCTATGTGATAGAAGTTTATGTAAAGATTACAGGAAAAATAAAACGATGTCTCTAAATATCACACTTTTTCAGAAATCGGAACGGAACCCTCGGTGCGCGAGTCCGACTCGCTCTTGACCGGTTTTATTTTTTTATTATGAGGCATGTAATCATTAAATAGCCGAAATGGAGGGATCTAGTCAACCTCGTCAGTGCTTTACAGTTGTTGTCCGCGACTTCTGCGGTCCAGGATGAAAAGTAGCCTATGTCATTTTCCAGGTTCCAGGCTATCTATTTGTCAAATTTCATCTAAATCCGTTCAGCCGTTTTAGCGTGAAAGCGTATCAAACAAATAAAGAAACAAACTCACTTACGCGTTTATAATATTAGTTAGGATTACGATAGTTGGGATGATTTTTTTTTTATGTTGGTAAACCATGTCCTGCAAAAAAAAAAATAGAAAAAAAAAGGAAAAAAAATAGGGTGAAAATAGAGAAAACGAATTTTAAGTCCCCTATATTGCAACTTTCATCGAAATCGATAGAGCAGTTTTCAAGAACGCGATTACAAAGATACAAAATTAAATATTACTCATTTGACAGTATAGGTTATTGTACAAGGCGAAATATCTTTAACCGAAAGATTTTCCTAATATCGACAATCGACCACGTGGTTTTGATTTTGCATAAATCGAGTTCGCATAAAACCAGCTCCACGATCACATGTTTATGACCTGAATCAAGGTGATATCATAAGGTGAACAACCTCAACACAACCCTTATACAAACTTCAAGAGAAACTCCACGATAGGTTAGGTCCATAATCAAACAGTAACTTGTGAGGCAAAAAAATCTTATCAAATATAAAATACAGTTTTGTAAGGTCATCGACACAAACATACATAAATTCTTTCATACATATTCCCCCACTTTTCTACCCTACGCACCACCTGTACAAATCTTCGGACATACAGGTTCGGATCGACGCACGCGCCGCGACAGATGTTCACGTTCGGGCTTATTCGGAGTCGGAGCACTTCGGGTGCCTTCGGGTTTACGATTAAAGGAATTTTAAGGGTGTTTTTGTTCGAAAGTTGAAGTTTTAAGTGGGGCAGTTATTTTACTTTGTATTTGACAGATTAATTGCGATTCTGATTCTGGCTGTATTTATTGAGGAAGTTTTGCAAGAGAGCCACTGACAAGGGTGATTTGTTAAGAGTAATGATAGATTAAACATTGTAGGATATAAATTAAGTTGTAAAAGACAAAAGAAAAATGAATAGATACTCCGGTAAAGAAATCTTTGAATTAACTTTTGATCAGGGTTATAAACACATTCATTGTTCTCGCACGGTAAAAATAAACTGCTCAACAAAGAACTTTTCGAAAACAGTCAATCTGCCCAGCCTTTTCCCAACTATGTTGGGGTCGGCTTCCAGTCTAACCGGATGCAGCTGAATACCAGTATTTTACATGGAGCGACTGCCTGTGTGACCTCCACAACCCAGTAACTGGGTAATACGATACCCCTTGGTAAGACTAGTTGTCAGACTTTCGGGCACCTGACGACCCGTAACTGTCAAATGACAGCCGGGACCAACGGCTGAACGTGCTTTCCGAGGCACGGAGGAGTCTCGGTACGTAAAGATGGTCACCCATCTACGGACCAACCCCGGCAAGCGTAGCTTAACCTGGTGGATCGACTCGTGCGGCTGTAATTCCTTTGCCATGAGCTTTTCAAAAACAGTAAACTTTAATAAAATTAAAAGGCACGATAACTGATCATAACGTCTAAACGAGTAGTGTTAATGATTTGAAAAAAATATATGTTAAATTAGAGCATTTTGTTAATAACTTAATATGTGAATATTTTATATTATGTTTATATTACATAGTGTAATTAATTTGTAAAGTTATGTCTAACACGGATAAAAAACTGAGAATCACGCCACAACTATCAAGCGTATTTTTATGAAACCTTCACCATTTTGAATAGGCATATATTTTACTAGCTTCTGCCCGCGACTTCGTCCGCGTGAAATTTCTTTTTTGCTCGACCCACCCCGTCGCATCGCATTGCCTACCCGCGATATTACTTCGTTTTCACTTAGCGTTCTTTCAGACTTTTTTTCTTTTTGCTCGGCACCTAAGGGTCCTAGAGTGATGTTAAATATGTCTTCTATAAGATTTGGGCTATCATTAATGCAAAAAGATTTTTTAAAGTCCGACTGGTAGGGTAGTTCCAGAGTTTAGCTCGTTCCTTCACGACATCCCCTTCCGCTACCTCTCCCTCCGCCTCTTACTCACTCTCACACCCCCTTCACCACTTCCTCTTCGCTCTCTCTCTCTCACCACCCCGTCCCCTCCCTCTCCCCCTCTCCTCCACCTCCGGCTCACTAATCCCTCCCCACCCCTCAGCCCTTTCTCCCTGCGTCTATCATCCTCCCCCTCATACTCCTCACTACCCCTCCCTTGCCCCTCCCCTTCTAACCCTTCCTCCGGGGTAGTTTTAAAAAACTAATAATGACAAACTTAGGCAAATATTTGTGCCAAGTTTCAAGTCAATTAAAACCAAATTAATAACATTTTTCATGTAAATTGTATTCCCTGTTTTCACGCCCACAGGGGTGGAATTAAAAAAAATGGTTTGAGATATTACCATAGCTTGACTCAAAGATTATTTACACCAATTTTCGAGTTAATCAAGCCACGCAGTAAAATCCTCCCCTGTGAAATTGACTACCCCTTTTCACCCCGTTAGAGATAGATTTTCGAAAAACCCTGGCACACATTATTCTTTATTTTTGGTTTTAAGTATAAATACTGAGTTTTGAGTTAATCGGATTGCGCGTTAAAATTTTTCCATACAAACTTTGAGACCCCCCAATTCCCCTTTAGGGGGTAGTTTAGAAAAACAAAAAATCACAAAAATCATAATTTACTTAGATAAATATTCGTGCCAAGTTTCAAGTTTATTAACTCAAGGAATAAGATTTTTCATACAAACAATATCCCCCCTTTTTACCCCCTTAAAGGTCAAATTTCCAAAAACCCTTTCTTAGCGGATGCCTAGGTCATAATAGCTACCTGTGTTCCAAATTTCAGCCCAATCCATTCAGTGGTTTCAGCTGTATGTTGATAGATCAGTCAGTCAGTCAGTCAGTCAGTAACGCTTTCCTTTTATAGATATAGATGACTTCCGCAAACCAGTTACTGGGTAATACGATACCCCTTGGTAAGACTTTCGGGCTTCTGACGATCCGGCTTTTTACTAAATGCAATTATGAAAGTATATACAGGGTGGAATTTTGTAATGCCACCTGAAGGGTGGCATTACGTAGTAGCGTAATCTACTCCTTAAATCGTCAGCTATCTGCCAGTGAAAGTCCCGGTCCATCCGTTTCGCAGATTAGCCGGAACAAACAAACAGATAGACAAAAATTTAAAAAAATGTTTTTTTTTTTTAGTTATAATATGTACTTATAATGTACCGTTTATATACAGGGTGGAATTTTGTAATGTCACCTGAAGGGAAAGTACTCTTAATACTGTAGATAGAAAATTTTACTCAAAGAAAACATTCCTTAATTTTTGAATAGAAAGCAAACTGCATTCAAAGATTTTCAAAAATTCGCTTGAAATTTATGATTTAAAAAATAAAAAAAAAATAAAATTGAAGATTTCATCCTTATTTGAACCTAACGATCAATGCAATAAAAGTACAGGTTGTAATTTTTACAGATTTTAGTCGGTTCGATTCCAGGGTGTGGCAAACGAATTTTCGAAAATCTTTGAATGTAGTTTTCTTTATATTAAAAAATAAAGGAATGTTTTCTTTGAGTAAAATTTTCTATCTACAGCATTAAGAGTACTTTCCCTTCAGGTGACATTACAAAATTCCACCCTGTATATAAACGGTACATTATAAGTACATATTATAACTAAAAAAAAAAACATTTTTTTAAATTTTTGTCTATCTGTTTGTTTGTTCCGGCTAATCTGCGAAACGGTTGGACCGGGACTTTCACTGGCAGATAGCTGACGATTTAAGGAGTAGATTACGCTACTTTTATTTTAGAAAAAGAATTAGGGTTCCGCGCAAAAAATTAAAACCCATGAAATTGTGTGCGGGCGATGCAACGCGGTAGATCGGGGGACGAGATAGTTTTATTGAAATGTGTCTTAACTCTTAGGTGTGAACGAAGCCGCGGGGCGTAGCTAGTTTCATAATACAATCAATTTTCTTTCGACTCCCACACTAATAAAACAGTGATAATAGTTACGCAAATAATAAATAGGTTATATTTAAGGCGTGGAAGGTAACCTAACCTGTTACTATGCAACGCTCAGCACATTAGGAAACGATAACTTAATGCATGCATAACACTTATGTATGAGGGGCTCGTGGCTAAGTAATAACAGCCGCACGGGTGGATCAATCAGGTTAAGCTACGCTTGCCGGGGTTGGTCAGGGGAGACTCCTCCGTTCCACGGAAAGCACGTTAAGCCGTTGGTCTCCAGGCCTGGTTCTTGGATGTTTGGTATGTAGATAGCTTATACCCTGGATTAACACATAGGCTACTTTTTATCCCGGTCTACGCGGGTGAAACCGCAGGGCACAGCTAGTTGTTCTATAATTATGTCCTTGCCCAATTCCTAAGAAAAGCTAGATGCTTAACTAAGACGGTATCAGTATTTTCCCCCTACGTAGATACTCGAGCGCACCTCACCGGTACAGGCGGCGCGCGCGCAGGGGTCCTGAACACTATTCGCTATTCAATCGGACCCCTCGCGTCTTTTTGTGTCACGGTCGTTCAACTTCGCCTTTCATTGGATTACCATTCAAATTATGTGTTGGGGACCAGTGGGGTTTGATGGTTATTGTGAGATCACGTGGAAGTTTTGGTGGTGACTGGTGAGTCCAGTGAAGGATTCCCTTGGGCTGGATCACAACATATATATGATCTGTGGGCTGGATGGACTGAAAATGGGAACCCTATAGAAATAGATGGAAGTTGTGGTAAATGCTTTATTGTAATTCTTAGTAACCAAATAAAAAAATAATATTTACAAGTATAATACAAAAAGGAAGGGAAATAATTATAGGGCATCAAAAAATTCATCCGCATCGCTGTCGAAAGGAAAGGTGCCCAAAAGGCTGCCAGCATTGCCACGTTGTATGGCAATGCTAATTCTTTGGCCAAAAAATAGGCCAGCCCTCTGGTCACGTGTAGAGTCGACCAACCGCTTGGCGGTGTTCGTTTCAACCGCGCGGCCATGGCGTTAAAAAAAATAAAAAACTATGCCAACATTTTGTAACAATTTGTAAAAGTTGACTCCCAAAACCACAAATTTGTCAAAGCTATGGTTAAAAAGTTAGAAGGGTTTGAACGTGGCCGCGCCATCGAAACGAGGAGAACCGCGCGGCCACGGAGATCTCAGAAACTAAGCGTTGCACAGACCTGAAATTTTGGTAAACAACAGATTCAATTTGTAAACAATTTGTAAAAATATAGAAAAAAATCCTAGGTTAATATTTTAGGAGCTGTGAGACTAAAACCCCGTGGCCGCGCCATCGAAACGGTGACAAAAACGTGATAGCCGATATCTCGCTGAAAAAGCATCGCAGACGTCTAGAGTTTTTTGTAAAACCCAGATTTGAATTTGTCAAAACTTACAAAAATGCAACAAAAAATACTAGGTTAATATTTTAGGAGCTGTGAGACTAAAACCCCGTGGCCGCGCCATCGAAACGGTGACAAAAACGTTATCACCGATATCTCGCTGAAAAAGCATCGCAGAGGTCTGAAGTTTTTTGTAAAACCTAGATTTGAATTTGTCAAAACTTGTAAAAATACAACAAAAAATCCTAGGTTTATATTTCAGGACCCACGCCATAGAAACGGTGAAAAACACGTTATCGCCGATATCTCACTGAAAAAGCATCGCAGAGGTCTAAATTATTTGTAAAACCTAGATTTGAATATGTCAAAATTTGTAAAAATATAACAAAAAATCCTAGGTTTATATTTCAGGAGCCGCGCCATTGAAACGGTGAAAAACACGTTATCGCCGATATCTCACTGAAAATGCATCGCAGAGGTCTGAAGTTTTTTGTAAAACCTAGATTTGAATTTGTCAAAATTTTTAAAAATACAACGAAAAATCCTAGGTTTATATTTCAGGAGCTGTAAGACTAGAACCCCATGGCCGCGCCATTTAAACGGTGAAAAATATGTTATCGCCGATATCTCGCTGAAAAAGCATCGCAGAAGTCTGAAGTTTTTTGTAAAACCTAGATTTGAATTTGTCAAAACTTGTAAAAATACAACAAAAAATCCTGGGTTTATATTTCAGGAGCTGTAAGACTAGAACCCCATGGCCGCGCCATCGAAACGGTGACAAAAACGTGATAGCCGATATCTCGCTGAAAAAGCATCGCAGACTTCTAGAGTTTTTTGTAAAACCCAGATTTGAATTTGTCAAAACTTACAAAAATACAACAAAAAATACTAGGTTAATATTTTAGGAGCTGTGAGACTAAAACCCCGTGGCCGCGCCATCGAAACGGTGACAAAAACGTCATCACCGATATCTCGCTGAAAAAGCATCGCAGAGGTCTGAAGTTTTTTGTAAAACCTAGATTTGAATTTGTCAAAACTTGTAAAAATACAACAAAAAATCCTAGGTTTATATTTCAGGAGCTGTAAGACTAGAACCCCATGGCCGCGCCATCGAAACGGTGACAAAAACGTGATAGCCGATATCTCGCTGAAAAAGCATCGCAGACTTCTAGAGTTTTTTGTAAAACCCAGATTTGAATTTGTCAAAACTTACAAAAATGCAACAAAAAATACTAGGTTAATATTTTAGGAGCTGTGAGACTAAAACCCCGTGGCCGCGCCATCGAAACGGTGACAAAAACGTTATCACCGATATCTCGCTGAAAAAGCATCGCAGAGGTCTGAAGTTTTTTGTAAAACCTAGATTTGAATTTGTCAAAACTTGTAAAAATACAACAAAACATCCTAGGTTTATATTTCAGGACCCGCGCCATAGAAACGGTGAAAAACACGTTATCGCCGATATCTCACTGAAAAAGCATCGCAGAAGTCTGACATTATTTGTAAAACCTAGATTTGAATTTGCCAAAATTTTTAAAAATATAACAAAAAATCCTAGATTTATATTTCAGGAGCCGCGCCATTGAAACAGTGAAATACGGTTTTTTGTAAACCTAGGATTTTTGTTGTATTTGTAAAAAAATTATCTAATTCAAATCTAGGTTTTACAAAAAACTTCAGACCTCTGCGATGCTTTTTCAGTGAGATATTGGCGATAACGTGTTTTTCTCTGTTTCAGTGGCGCGGCTCCTGAAATATAAATCTAGGATTTTTTGTTATATTTTTACAAATTTTGACAAATTCAAATCTAGGTTTTACAAATAATTTAGACCTCTGCGATGCTTTTTCAGTGAGATATCGGCGATAACGTGTTTTTCACCGTTTCTATGGTGCGGGTCCTGAAATATAAACCTAGGATTTTTTGTTGTATTTTTACAAGTTTTGACAAATTCAAATCTAAGTTTTACAAAAAACTTCAGACCTATGCGATGCTTTTTCAGCGAGATATCGGTGATAACGTTTTTGTCACCGTTTCGATGGCGCGGCCACGGGGTTTTAGTCTCACAGCTCCTAAAATATTAACCTAGTATTTTTTGTTGCATTTTTGTAAGTTTTGACAAATTCAAATCTGGGTTTTACAAAAAACTCTAGACGTCTGCGATGCTTTTTCAGCGAGATATCGGCTATCACGTTTTTTTCACCGTTTCGATGGCGCGGCCATGGGGTTCTAGTCTTACAGCTCCTGAAATATAAACTTAGGATTTTTTGTTGTATTTTTACAAGTTTTGACAAATTCAAATCTAAGTTTTACAAAAAACTTCAGACCTATGCGATGCTTTTTCAGCGAGATATCGGTGATAACGTTTTTGTCACCGTTTCGATGGCGCGGCCACGGGGTTTTAGTCTCACAGCTCCTAAAATATTAACCTAGTATTTTTTGTTGCATTTTTGTAAGTTTTGACAAATTCAAATCTGGGTTTTACAAAAAACTCTAGACGTCTGCGATGCTTTTTCAGCGAGATATCGGCTATCACGTTTTTTTCACCGTTTCGATGGCGCGGCCATGGGGTTCTAGTCTTACAGCTCCTGAAATATAAACTTAGGATTTTTTGTTGTATTTTTACAAGTTTTGACAAATTCAAATCTAGGTTTTACAAAAAACTCCAGACCTCTGCGATGCTTTTTCAGCGAGATATCGGTGATAAAGTTTTTGTCACCGTTTCGATGGCGCGGCCACGGGGTTTTAGTCTCACAGCTCCTAAAATATTAACCTAGTATTTTTTGTTGCATTTTTGTAAGTTTTGACAAATTCAAATCTGGGTTTTACAAAAAACTTTAGACGTCTGCGATGCTTTTTCAGCGAGATATCGGCTATCACGTTTTTGTCACCGTTTCGATGGCGCGGCCACGGGGTTTTAGTCTCACAGGTCCTAAAATATTAACCTAGGATTTTTTTCTATATTTTTACAAATTGTTTACAAATTGAATCTGTTATTTACCAAAACTTCAGGTCTGTGCAACGCTTAGTTTCTGAGATCTCCGTGGCCGCGCGGTTCTCCGCGTTTCGATGGCGCGGCCACGTTCAAACCCTTCTAACTTTTTAACCATATCTTTGACAAATTTGTGGTTTTGCGAGTCAACTTTTACAAATTGTTACAAAATGTTGGTATAGTTTTTATTTTTTTTTAACGCCATGGCCGCGCGGTTGAAACGAACACGCTTGGCGATGTCCCGAAAAACTAAAAGGGCACTCGGACCCCATGGCCCTAGTGTTTCAACCCCAAACGGCTCGAACATATAAGTCCCAATAAGATTAGAGTATTTGCGCCGTTTGAGGTTTTCCGCACCTGCAGCAGCCGCCCCAGCACAGCCTACCGTGCTACGAA
Organism: Cosmia trapezina; assembly: GCA_905163495.3. Lineage (NCBI taxonomy): Eukaryota > Metazoa > Arthropoda > Insecta > Lepidoptera > Noctuidae > Cosmia > Cosmia trapezina. The sequence goes on from LR991048.1 coordinate 3,116,275, forward strand.
GATGGGATGGCGCAAGGGTGTCGACACACGTTGCATCCCACACCAAAGGCGGGCCGTTTGAGGTTTTCCGCACCTGCAGCAGCCGCCCCAGCACAGCCTACCGTGCTACGAAGATGGGATGGCGCAAGGGTGTCGACACACGTTGCATCCCACACCAAAGGCCTACCTACCTTCCAAGTGTGGTAAATTAAATTAAAGTAGTCCTAGTACTTCTTTAGTCAATGTTTTAAAATTGAAGCATTCGCATTTGAGCACCGATTCACTCTTAAAGAAGTACTAGGACACCATTGGACATGGCAATTCAGAAGCTACAACTCAAACGGTCTTATTACAAAACGTGGTTTTTCTTCTGTCATGGTTTAAACCATCGAGCCAGTTTTTGTAATAAGATACCTAGCTGTGATAGAAATACAGTTTTTTATACAGGGTGTAAGGGACAGCCCTCCGCAAACTGATAGGGTGAATTTAGTATGTCATGACCGGACCTAAGATGACCGGTACATGAAATTATTTCAGGAACGTTATGGGAATCCAATAAACCTGATTTGTTTGTGTTTTTGTGCACAAATCGGAGCGTCTGTTACTGGTTGGGTGGGGTAGGTAATAGGTATGCGGTGAGTTCCATGAACTCTGTAGCTAGGTAGAAGGTGGACAGGGACAGCTAAAGAAAAAAAAAAAGAAGAAAAGAAATACGTTTATTTGCGGTAAACATGACGCAAAGCACAACAAAATAAAAATAACAATTTGTAAAACAAGTTTGGGGAAAATATGCGTCACATCTACGCAAAACGGCTACCGCTCAGCATAATGCCGCGACCCCATGCGAAACGGAGCCCCAGCGCTGCGCAGCGCCCAGCTGATTTCACGCGTCGTTCGTTAGAGTATTTCTACATCCATTGCGGGTTTTTTTTGCTTATATGAAGTGCTGCGAACACACAACGTAATTTTACATTGAAATAAAGAAAAAGTAACTGAAAAAATTATTAAAAAAATGAAAATTTTCCTGAGAAAATTTCCGGTGGAATATGATTCAAAATGAGGAGCTGAATGCACCCTGTTAGTTTGCGGAGGGCTGTCCCTTACACCCTGTAGAAAACTGACAACTTAGTCTGGATAAAGTCCGAAATTCAAAAAAGGGTCCATGGTTTAAACCTGGGTTTGAAGATGAACCTTGTTTAAGACGGTTATCATTAACTCTAAAATATGTACTAGTACACCATAAAACCAAAAATTACAAGATCTAACGATTTCATGGTGTCCTAGTACTTCTTTAGTGAATGTTTTAAAACTTACTGATAACTTTCAGCCATTTTCAGCGCATTTTGTGAGGGTCTATGTTTATCAACAGACTGTGATAAAAGCTTAACTGAACTGATGCGACTTCTGTTTTAGTCAATCAGTAATTCAAAGCAAAGAAAAGTACCACAAACAAGGGAGTCAACGTACAGAACCCATCAATCATTTAAAATCATTGAATAAAGGGTTGCATTGCGCTTTAAAATTAAAAAAACCAAGACAATCCAACCTGAACTTTAAATGAACAGTCATAAAGACTACTTTTATGTTTACACATATAATGCCGTACATTTCCTTTGTACATCATTTCAATATGAATGTGACGTACTAAAATTATTATGTGGTGTCCACGAGACGAGATATAAGCATGTCAAGTTACTAAATACTGTCACATTTTCTAATTCCATTTTGAACTTAAAGATCAACATTTTAAGGTTTAAAATCATTTGAAGAAATTTGACAGTTTGGTATAACCTAATCTGCTGTCTGTACTATTAATTGTATATGCATAAATAGTATTTTCAATGGAGGGGCTTGTGGCTCAGTAATAACAGCCGCACGGGTCGATCGATCAGGTTAAGCTACGCTTACCGCGGTTGGTCCGTGGATGGGTGACCATCTTTACATACCGAGACCCCCCGTGCCTCGGAAAGCACGTGGTCCTGGCTGTCATTCGTGGATCTTTGACAGTCGTTACGGATCGTCAGAAGCCCGAAAGTCTGACAAGCAGTCTTATCAAAAGGGTATCGTATTACCCAGTAACTGGGTTGTGGAGGTCAGATAGACAATCGCTCCATGTAAAATACTGGTACCTATTCAGCTGCAGATGTGTCTTTTTACATTCTGTATCTTGATATAACTTCTATTACGAAAGTCGAAGACAAACACTGTTTGTCCACCGCACGAGGTTGTCTACTCCCTAAGCACGAAGCCCATAGTTTCGGCCTTCGTTACGGGCGTTTCCTACTCCGTAACACCTACGGACAGATGACTGGTTCGGGTCCCGAACGAAGTATGAATGACAACACGATTTGTCAGTTGTCTCTACTCCCGAAGTCCCGATGTGTTTTTGCCCGTCCAAAAAATTTAACTGTTACACTTGTTTTGATGGATTGTCACACGGACGGACTTACGGACGGACGGATGAACGGACGGTGTTAGGGAGTAGACGCCCAGGAACGGTACGTCAACGAGAAAACAAATGACGGCGCCGAAGTAAACGTACTGTCAATGTCGCTTCTTCGGCACCGTCATCTGTTGTTCCCGTTGACGCCCGTTCCCAGTGCCAACAGACAGCCGGACAACAGTGTTAAGAGACAAAGCTTCATTTTGACAAATATTATTTCAAATTCATTTTCCCTCATCAAATTCTACAATTTACCCAGTTTTATAAACACGTCCACCTCCCCCCTAATACCGGCTAACAATAACATGTAAAACCTTGCCCGCGTCTTAATCCACTCCCGCGCACCTCGCACAGAAACAGGCTTCAGCTAGCGCACCTGCCGCCCCAACCAATCACCGTGTTATGTGGCTTTTATTTAGTTTCACTTATGCTTATCACGCTTGTTGGGTTTGAGGGAGTCAGCAGGGAGCTTGCTTGTTTAATGAACATTTTTGCATGGCATGGTAGAAAAAAAATTGAGCTGAACTTTAGAATTGCGGAAAATAAAGAATAAAATTTCTTTATTATACAGGGTGTAAGTGTAAACAGTGGCAATATTTTAAGGGGTCATTGTACTCATCATTATGAACAACTTTTACTATGGGACCAAACCTGAAATTGCGACAAAAAAAATCAGCTGTTCAGTACATTTATGTTCGCATAAAGGCTCTTACAGACAGAGGCGATATCGCGAGCGATATTGCGATATTATCGCATCGCAACACCCGCTACGCGACACGTCGCGACGCGATATCGCCTCTGTCTGTAAGAGCCTTTATTCGTCAAAATGTAGGGAACAGCAGATTTTTGTTTCGCGATTTCAGGTTTGGTCCCATAGTAAAAGTTGTTCATAATGATGAGTACAATGACCCCTTAAAATATTGCCAGTGTTTACACTTACACCCTGTATTTGCAAAATAGTTGAACAAATGACATCTAAAACTGTTCCAAATTTAAAGTTGATAGCATTAGTAGTTCTTGAGATATCCAGCTGTGACAGACGGACAGACAGACAGACTGAGTCGCACCATAAGGGTTCCTCTTTACCATTTTGGTACGGAACCCTAAAAAGGGCAACAGAATGATTATGATGATATTATTATGTCTACAATAACCTCTCCGTAACTTCCATTGAAAATTGCCTATTAGATAACCAAGTTTCACTACATTTTTGAATATTGCAAAACCACAAAAATCTTTGACGTTAGAAACAAAAAAAACACTATATTTCTAGAAAGAATACATAAAATCGAAGAAAAAAATGTCAAAATAGCAAACAGCATTAAAAAGTCTAAAACATACGGTAAACCTGTCGAACTCGACATTTCCTATCAGAGGTCGATTCAAGAAAAACTAGAAGACAAATGGCTTAAAAGTGTAAATCAGTGTTGCCGAATAAAAATTTGAATAAATGGGGCCAAAAAAATGCATTTAGATTATTTTTTTGTCATCTTCTGCGCATCTGGACATGTTTTGTATTCGATAGAAGCAATTTGCAATTCTGCAGCTAAGGCGACGCTATCTGACTTTTGATGATTTTAAACTGAAGATCACATCTAAACGAGTAGTGTTAATGATTTGGAAAAAATATATGTTAAATTAGAGCATTTTCTTAATAACTTAATATGTGAATATTTTAGATTATGTTTATATTAAATAGTGTAATTAATTTGTAAAGTCATGTCTAACGCGGATTAAAAACTGAGAATCACGCAAAAACTATCAAGCGTATTTTTATGAAACCTTCACCATTTTAAAGATAATTTAATTATTTATCTTTTAGTATACGTGTTTTATTAAAATGCCTTTTTTTTATCCATACTAATATTATAAATTCGAAAGTAACTCTGTCTGTCTGTTTGTCTGTCTGTTACCTTTCACGCCTAAACCACTGAACGGTTTTCGATAAAATTTGGCAGGGCTATAGATGGTATCCTGGGGACGGACATAGGCTACTTTTTTTTTCAAAAATAATCCTACAGGGGTGATATAGGGGATGAAAGTTTGTATGGGAAACTCAGTATTTCTTAAGTTAGGGATATGAAAATTCAAAAGTATGCTTTTGGTAGGAAATAAAGAAATATGCGGTTCAGCGTTTTTGAAAAATCATCCCCTAAGGGGGTAAAATAGGGGTTGATTTTAAAATTTACAAAAGTGTACGGATTTCGATAAAATTTGGCAATTTTTATATTATATGGCATCCTGGGGAAGGACATAGGCTACTTTTTGTCTTAAAAATGATCCTAGGGGGTGTGATATAGGGGATGAAAGTTTGTATGGGAAACCCAGAACCACTGAACGGATTTTGATTAAATTTTTGTAAGGCTAGATGGTATCCTGGGGAATGGAGACGGACCCAGGCTACTTTTTTTTTTTTGAAATAATCCTACAGGGAGTGATATAGGGGATGAAAGTTTGTATGAGAGACCCAGTATTTCTTTGTTAGGGATATGAAAATTCAAATTTATGCGTTTGGTAGGAAATAAAGAAATGTTGCGGTTCACCGTTTTTGAAAAATCATCCTCTAAGGGGGTACAATAGGGGTTGAATTTAAAATTCACAAATTATATTAAAATGTTTGTGTACCTACCTCTTTTTAAGAGATATAAGGTATTGAAAATGTAGGCATAGTTCGTATCTTGAGGTAACATTTAGTCTTGAGGTAACAATTAACTTATGAACGAGTGGACACTCGGTCAAAAGGTATTTCTTATTAGAGTAAGTAAACAAATTCCCCCGCCGCGTATGTCTGTTTGTTTGAATGCGATAATGTCAAAAAGTACCGAACAGATTTTCATACGGTTTTCACCAATGAACGGAGTGATTCAGTGTATAATTAATTAAGGTTTTGTGTAAATTGGCTGAAATATGACTACGATTGTTGAAGATGTCGGAAAAAATCATGCCGACTTCCCAGTCGGCATACTTTAAGTCCACCATACACAGTAACGATATATCACAGCGATTTGAGTTTGCGCAGTTATATCGGACGGCCCTATGTTTTCCACATGAACGCTCCCATGGGATGTTTTCTGACATCCACGCGGGCGAAGCCGCGGGCAAAAGCTAGTGTATAATAAATTAATAATTCGTCTAATTTGGGACAGCGCTCCTTGATGGGCGAGTCCTATTACTGGCTGGACGTACGACGCGTTGCGTGAGCTCAGCACAGAACGCGCAAGCTAACCACTCAAGGTCATTCGCGTATAGTTCGGCCTTAAATGAATGCTTAGACAGGGATTCTAAACAAAAGATTCTATTAAAGGTATGGAAAATGTATACTTAACTTTGCGAGCGACTGCCTACCTGACCGCCACAACCCAGTAACTGGGTAATACGATACCCCTTGGTAAGACTGGTTGTCAGACTTTCGGGCTTCTGACGACCCGTAACGACTGTCAAAGATCCACGAATAACAGCCGGGACCAACGGCTTAACGTGCTTTCCGAGGCACGGAGGAATCTCGGTATGTAAAGATGGTCACCCATCCACTGACGAACACCGGCAAGCGTAGCTTAACCTTTTCCCCAATCTATACTACTAATAATAAAACTGAAGAGTTTGTTTGAACGCGCTAATCTCTGCAACTACCAGTCAGATTTGAAAAATTCTTTTTGCATTTGATAGCCCAATTCTTGAGGAAGACTATAGGCTACTTTAACATCACGCTAGGACCCTTAGGAGCCTAGCAAAAAGAAAAAAGTCAGAAAGAACGCTAAGCGAAAACGAAGTATCAGCGCGGGCAGGCAATGCAATGCGACGGGGTGGGCCACGATATTTCACGCGGACCAAGCCGCGGGCAGAAAATAGTGCAGGATAAAGGCAGAAAAATGATAGGGGCAAAAGGTTTCTTCAATGATCAGTTCAATAAAACCAGATGATGTTAGCACCACGCCAATGACTTCTACAATCCAGTTTCTGGGCACCACCGAAAATATACGACGCGAACAGTTGGCAGACTTTCGGATTTCCGATTCCTCATAACGACTAGCAAGGTTCATCATTGGTCTGCTTTCTCAAAGGCCAGATCGTGCTAGGCCAGTCCGAAAGGCAGTGGGAACTGACGCATCCGATGAGGCCTGCGGGTGGCCTGTCATCAGAATGCTCGGCAGGGGCCGTGGCTTCAAGCAGAGCCGGACCAAATTCGTCTCACAACAGTAAGTTCGACTAAACCTCGCAGATCAACACATTCATCATCCTTCAGCCGTTATCCCAATTTATTTTGTGGTCTGCGCAGCATTTGGTTCTTCTTCCATACATACATCTTTATCACCCGTCATCTCAGTAATCACCCCCTTTCTAGCTACATCATCTTTCATCTCGCAAATCATCGTTCGCTAACAACCACTCCAACCAACCACCCTCTAAATACCAGACCTTATAAGGTAACCAGTCACATATCTCAAGTCAAGGTATCCTAGTCAAAACAGGGTTGGTTTATAAACCGGACGCATTGTTTTAAAACCTAAGCGCGGTACCTACATCTCAATCGAGTTTGGTCTTGGAACATCTGCCTAGATAGTATACTGATGTAGTCTGATATCTTATGAATAAAGGGGTAGAGGAAACTTTGCAGGAAAATTATTAAGCAACGGGGTCATATTATAAGTCCTAAGTATCATGTGTGTTAACTTCCTACGAGTGGTTTTCGAAAGGAATGTCCTTCTTTAACTGAAAAGTCTCTAGGAAGCAGTGAAGGATGGCTGTCTCGCTTTATTTTGTAATTTTGACGTTCGAAATGGCACGATTGTCAATTACTTTTTATTTTGTCTAAGTATAGGGCACCAGCGTCCTTCTTTGCAGAAACTGGCACATCTTTCTTAGAAAGATTGATTCTCAGGATTGATTCTTGGATTTTTATTTAGTTTTTTTTGTAATTTGAAGCAAATCTTTTTTAATTGTACTACCGAACAGGTTTTTAAATAAATGTTTAATGGTAAACCCTCCATATTGGTGCCCAAGATACAGGCTTGCCTAGTTTGGGGCCAATGTAAAATCTTTGTAAACTAATTTAGCAATAAAGTTTTTATTTATTATTTTATTAAGACATAGTATTAATAGACTGCCCACGTAAGTCTACATAACGTGGTCAGCAGAACTGACTGCCTGGACAATTCCATCGTCAGACATACTGGCTCTTATAGCAGAAGTAACATTCCGAATGACATTGCCACCAAGTCTGTGCCCTAGACCTCTGCTTACCTCCTGAGCGGAGAAGACAGTCGCCACGTGACCGGTATAATTAGCCAGCCGTCGGGACGAGCCACCTGGCCGAAATATTTGCATACCGATACCGTTGCGCCGTGAATTTTGCGCTCTGAGGTGCTACTACGAGTATATGTTTTTGAGAGGTTGTGGAGAATAGGTTAAATTACTACTAATCATCTAGGTTTTTAATGATCCTAGGCTTTCTCAACTTTTCAGGCAAATATTGAAATTATAGGAGTCGAAAAAATGATAAGGTCAAAACAAGGTTTCTAAAATCTAATCAAGCCTTTGGCCAGTGAATCTGTGCTTAAATTAGAACTACCAAGGTCCAAGGAAGTAACTATGTATAAATGCAGCATCTGGAAGGACTGGAAGGGGACTCCCTAACCCAAAAAGGGCTAAGAATGATGGGGACTCATAGGCCCACAAATTGAGGAGTAATCAAAGAATATTTACGAATGCATGACAGTTCTAGAGGTGCACCATGGGCAGTTTACGGGCACCTATTGTTCAAATATCGACGATAGCAAGAAAAACTCGCCTAGAAATCTTTCACTCGAGAACAACTAGTACCGTCTCATGATCATTGTCAAGCAATATATTCGTCCATCTATTATAATGATCACATTTATATTCTATCGCGAGATATCAGGATATCATGTTTCTATACGCACCGCCGCTGTGAGATCGTTATGTAACATCATTATACATATATTGGGAACTTGAAGCTATAAGTTCAAGGTGTCATCTTTATTTTTGAGAGTTTTCCCCGTGTCGGGGTCAAGTTTTCTTGTAGATGATTTAATTTGCTTATCTTTACTATCTTTCTTCGCTTCGGTTCTATCTCAGTCTACTGCTGGACTAAATACTTGGTCTAAAGTTAGTTCTTACTACTTCTTTTGATTCTTTTCCATATTCTCTCTCTTACTCTCCTTCTATTTTCAGCTTTAGTGCCTAGAATCCTACATGTTGTCAATTTTCTGTCAACATGTAGGATTCTAGCACTAAAGCTAGCACTAAAGTCATGTAGGTACTTTGTATGTCGTCTTCAGCTTTAGCATTGTACTCCAGTTAATTTAACTTAAATATGAAAACGTTTTGTAAAAGATCCACAATACATTACTTATCTTTTTCGAACCTTTTTTCATTTTCTAAATGGTGTAACTAAGAAATTCTTAATAGCAGCCCTGAATTCGGGTTTAGTTCACGGTTAATTTAATAGCAATTATGCTTGTTCTCTAATAAATGGGACTTAAATAAGTATAACTGACGGGCATATGACATTCGAAATCAAGCAGTAAACCCGTAGAATTCAACCCCTTTCAAACCATATCATCTATCACACAATCCATAGATCGTGTCTTTGGTCTTCCCTCTACTCTGAAGCCGAGATAAATAAAGCATAGATAAGAATCATGTTCTGAATCCATGGTAACAAGTTGCGCGTCAATGTCCCTGCCACCTTGTATATGTATGTATATTCTTTGGCTAAAAACGATACAGTCTTTCTTTTGTTGATTTTAAAAGTATCGCGGACAGGTATACTGCTTACACATAGTGTGTTAAGTCTATTCATCTCAACCTTCAAGCCATCCACATAAATCCTTAGCGAAAGTATCTTTGTTACGCTTTCACGCTAAAACGTCTGAACAGATTTGAATGAAATTTTGCACAAGGGAAGACCATGACCTGGAAGAGAAAGATAGAAAAAAAAAATTGAAAGAAAAACTAGTATAGTTGCCGGCACGAGTCCTGAGCACAAACTCTACTCTTAAACCTAACGAATCTTATTTCCTATCACAGTTGTACACGGACGGGAGCAATGAAATCAATATATTATCAACCATATTTAGATACAGATAGAAAACAGAATACACGAAGACGCTGACGGGCAGATAAAGTTAACGTGGAATTTGTGCTCACGACTCGTCCGGCAATTATACTCAATACTTTCCTCACAACATGCGAACGGATTTCACAATACAAATCAATTTCACAACTTCCACCAATACTTCAGCTCGTGGTCCTACCGATACTACAGTATTATCTTATCGACACGTGCTAAGTGAGTCAGTGCTAATATTTGACCGTCTTGTTTACCAATGATTATAGTTACTCATGTTACCAACGGGGTTTTTGATCAAACGTTATGGGGGGGAAGACGTTCCCACCTTTGATAGATTTTAGATTAGGATATGGCCTTAAGGTTGATGCGCCAGGGTAGCCCGCGAAATTTAAAATTTCTTACGTTTTTTGCAATTTGTAGGTCAGTGTGAGCTTGTATGTTGATTAAAATATGATTCGCGGGCGTAGGTAATATGGCTTTACAGAATTATAATCATTAGAATCAGCAATACAACTCCATAAGCTAGCATTTATCTCAAATCTAGCGATTTCATGAAATCATGAGGTTTGAGGTAAATGCTAACTTAAGGAGTTGTATTGCTGATTCTAATGATTATAATTCTGTAAAGCCATATTACCTACGCCCGCGAATCATATTTAATCAACATACAAGCTCACACTGACCTACAAATTGCAAAAAACGTAAGAAATTTTGAATTTCGCGGGCTACCCTGGCGCTTTCGCCTTAAGGCGCGGACTGACTAACTGCGTAACCTATTGTCACCATTAGCTGACTTGAAATAAGGTTGAAAATTGAAAATAATATTTGTGTTGCCGAGAGGTGACTAAGCTGCGAATGTGCATTTATTTTCCGGGATTTCTTTAGATTATTCAGAATATACACGATAAATTAAATAACTGTCATGTTAAATTTAAAAAAAAATGCAAATTCTATTAAATTCTTAAAAAAAGAATGTCGTTATCGCTGAAAATACAGAGATGTTCGACGCCAAAGTGTATTTTTGTGGAGCAACTTCCTAATTTTTTATTGGGAATATTAAATTATTTTTTACTATTCTATTCGGTTAAAATTTTTCTTTAAACCCTTCTCTGTCCAAGTGTCCACTGTATTTTTTGCGTCGGATAGTTTCATTCCGTTACGTCATACAATCGACAATACATACGTCGACATACGTCGACAATCCAAGATACCTATTTTTGTGAATACTGAGCTAATACCGCGCCTTAAACCCAGCTCACACTCAACTCAGGCGCAGCACTAAAAACAAAGAGATCTCGCCATTCATTCGTATCGCGGGCCCAGTCAATACGTATGTGTGTGTGTTCATGAAAATGTCGTATCAAACGCACACAGAGTCGTTTCGTAAACATGGAACCAAGTTTGTGTGAAAAGAAAGGAGTTACTGATAGGCTAGGCTAGTTTGCTTACAGTTCCTTTATAGTATACTTATGAATGGCTGAAAATCAGGGTCAATAATGCTTCTGGTCAGCTGTTGGTCTGTCCCCCGAATGTCTTTTGAAGATCTTCTTTCATTTTTATATCGGCATGTCAGAGATACTACCTCAGGTTTTATCTCGCTCACACGATACTGCTCGCAGACTAAGTGAGAGCGAGACTGATTGCAGTGCTGGGCGCCGATATTTAGGTAATTGCTTTTTACGGTGAAAACAATAGTAATTTGAAAAAAAATAAAAAAACATAAGACCTGCTTTATAGTTAGTTCAGTTAGTATGCAAAGTTTCATGATCTAATTTGAAGTACTTTTTGAATACCAGCGGTTTATTGTTCGGTTTGGAGCCAACTTTGGTTTTTTTTTCTATCGAGAAAATTTTATGGAATCGTGTTTTCGTCTAACATAATACCTAACATTAATCCTTAACTTTACCTTAAATTTATTTCAAAATTAATGCTGCAGTTTTTTCGACCTAACGGAGGATCATGCTAAGCCATTTGAGGTAGTATAGGCCCTTAATGTCTTCCAATATTTGACGAATCCTAAAATCTTTTAGTCATTAGCTGTCATTAGACTAGATTTAGGATTACAGTTGTCACAGATGTAAGGTATTCTTTTTGTTATTGCCAGCCAGTGTCAAAAATTAGTCTAGAACTACAAAGAAATTAAAACTTTTTCTCTACCCAGTACTCGTTCATCACATAGCCTCCTCAAAACCACACTCCACCTAAACTTTCCCCCACTCCAGCGCAAGTAAAACAACAAAGCGCGCGCGCACACACACAAGCACAAGTTGCGCATACGCGCAGAGTGAGCGAATTTTTCGCGCAGGTTCTTGACCGGGGCTATTTCCGGCACGGGGAATCGAAACGGCGTTTTATCGCCCCGAGCGCCAGTGTATCGGAATGGGGGGTAATGTGCGAGCTTTAGCGGAAAGAGTTTTAATAAAAATGACGAAGTGGTAAAAGTTTTGATAATGATGGTTTGTCCTAATTGCCTGCAACGTAACAGCGTGTTTATTAGACGTGAATAATCCCAGTCGCCCCCCACATGGATTGCCATCAGGTGACAATGGGGAAAAAAATATATTGATAACATTTGGTGGTTTTCTTTAAATCTTGTTTGTATGTACTAATAAAACCACTTTGGAAATGTGACCGCCAACCCCGTCATCGCGGCCGTAAGACAGATAGCGATGAGTGGGTTTGGCGATCCACGCCGCAATGTACTGCGATTTGAAGGGGGGGCAATAAGATACCAGTCGCCACCCGGGGGCAACTGATATTATTGTTTTCTCAATTCATGTGGCGACTGGGACTATTCGATTTGACGTCATAACTCGTTTATCTACAGGCTAAATAATGGTACTCATGATCAGGCAGGATCGCTTCCAGTTTGTCAATTCAACAACTTACATGGCGTTGTATTCAAATTCAACTATTTACTTAGCATTTAGCTTCTGCCTTTTTTTTTGTGGATGGGAAATCATCAAATGCCTCCCGCTCTGGGTGGAGCGGAAGGGCGTGTCAGACTTTTACTGCTAAAAGACTGATCCACCCGTGTTCCTTCAGTTGCCTATGCCAGGGCCACGGTATCTCTTTCGAACAACCCGCGACCCCGGCGGCATCAGCCCTATCGGACCCCATATTTTTGCTGACATCTCTTTGAGGCGCGTGTGGAACACAACGCGCCATCGACCCGGGATTTAGCTACTGCCTGTGAATTCGTTCGCATTGAAGTCGTAACAGCCACATTTCCCGTCCGCGCTATTATAACTTCGTTTTCGCTTAGCGTTCTTTCTGACTTTTTACCCGACCACGGCAAAGCCAAAAGGAAGGGTTATGATTTTAGCAGTCTATGTATGTATGTATGTATATAAGTATGTATTTTAACCCGACTACGGCAAAACCAAAAGGAAGGGTTATGATTTTAGCAGTCTACTTGTGTATGTATGTATATAAGTATGTATTTACGTGTGTTCCACCGTAGCGCCTAAATTACTGAACCGATTTTGATGAATGAGGTATCAGTAGATTAGAAATAATGGTCCGGGTGACATAGGCTATATAAATTCTCCCTAAATTTAATATGCACGTAAATTTCTGACCTCGAAAAAAAATAACTTGAGATAATTATGACATGTTTGGTATTAAAAGAAAGGTCTTGACGAGCACATTACAAATATGTATATACCTATGTCATTATTGTTTAAGTAAATAAATATTTTGAACTTTTTAGATCAATTTTGTTTTTCCGTAGTTGGGTTACAGTTTTTTAAACTTTATTCTTGTTGTTCTCCTTGCTCGGCTCGTACGGTTTACCTGTTTGGAAGTTTACAAAAACTATGCAGCATTGAAGACTCCTCAGTACAATCAACTGACGTGTATCGCTTCTGCCTGTACCTTGGTCGTAGGCACCGGATATGTTAAGCGTACCCAGCGTTTAAGTCACAGGACATCTGTTCGCATCTATTGCTAATCACCAATAAACACTTTCACTCCTAATAGACTTAGGTACTAAAAGGAGACTCATAAAGAAGTAGTCCACACTTAGCTAATTTTTATTGCAGTAGGTACTTTGCACGTTCCTTGAGGGGACTACAGGACCTAAAACGTGGTCACTGTCAGACTGCATAGAAAAGAAAGAGAAGCGCGATGACACAACACTAGTAAATTATGCGTAGTATTTAAACGCACATCAAAAATTACAAATTTTTCCCAACAGAATACGTACATCAAAAATACTGTAAATTAAACTAAAAAGTCAGGTCGACGGAGCCCCGCTGCGCGAGACTCCTCTGTCTGCAGGGTTTAAAGGAACCTAACCAAACCGAACCTCGGGGTGCCCAATAATTATAATTTGTAGAAGTTTTGATATTAAACTAGTTAACTAGTAGTACAATAATAAGTTTATTAGACGAGCATTTGTTATTTTTCATGAACAGTTAGTATTTTTGATATATACCTAACTTTTAGGCATTATAAAACTTGCGTTTAGTTGCGTTCAGGTCCTGTAATTCCCGTTATTTATGGATCCTTAGGAACTGGAGGAGAAATCGATAGTTTTTGTGTTGTACTCAAATATTATTAACTACTTTTACTTTAGTGTTAGAAAATTGGAAGAGACTTATTAGACAAACGCGAAAGTAGTCCAATCAGGTCCAACCTATATCCTAAGACTGCCATGCTAGAAAAAAAGCCAAACCAGAAAAAAAACATGGATATAATTCGATGTTAACAATATAAAATATCGTCTCCTTTATAAACAATTCATGAACTATTTTCAGAATAAAAACGCTCTCGAGAATGTTAATTTTACCTTTCTGAAGAAGCATGGTCCGCAGATCAGAAAACCCGTTCCCTCCTATAACTTGCACAGCACCACCGGATGTGCTAACAGCAGTATCGCAATACGTCTGCCTGCATCCTTACGACTACAGCTTAATGATACCATACCTTAGGGAATTAACGATTGAGGACTTACCTGAAAGAACAAACAAAAAAACAAGATTAGTAATTTTCCATATTTAGTTGAAAAGTTGATCAACTGCACGTCCATGATAACAATTTGACATTAACAACACCTTTATCTCAAAGCAGTAACGGTGGTTTTCGTAGTTCTGACGTGCGGTTGACCGTAGCACAGTGACGTACTCAAAGAAACAAACAACTGTGTGATAGAAGCTAAAAATCCTATACAAAGTTATTGATGATAATTCAGGCCATGGAAACCATATCAGTAGGAGGCTAGGAGCTCGTGGCTAAGTAATAACAGCCGCACAGGTCGATCCATTAGGCTAAGCTACGCTTGCCGGTGTTGTCCCTGGTGACCATCTTTACATAACGAGACTCCTGCGTGCCTCGGAAAGCACGTTAAGCCGTTGGTGCCAGCTGTCATTCGTGGATCTTTGACAGTCATTACGGGTCGTCAGAAGCCTGAAAGCCTGACAACCAGTCTTAACAAGTGGTATCGTATTACCCAGTAACTGGGTTGTGGAGGTCAGATAAGCAGTCGCTCCATGTAAAATACTGGTATTCAGCTGCATCCGGTTATACTGGAAGCCGACCCCTACATAGTTGGGAAAAGGCTAGGCAGATTGATTGGAAACCATAGCAGCGAAACCGCAGTAGTACTTATATTTCAACTGATTCGCATGATGTTCGGCTACTCGAGTAGGAGGAACATCAGCGAAACATCATGTGGTTTCGCTGTTTCGCGATTTCGCGGCGGAGATGGGCCATTGTTACATAAACCAAAATTACAACCAAAAGCTTAGTTTCAAATCACTTCAGTCAGTGATAAAACTAGTGATCCAACAAATGCGGCTGATGATGTCAGGGCCCGTACTATGACGTGAAAAAAGATCATGGTTCCGTTGAGAAAAAAGGATGGTGCTATAGGTCGTATCCTTCTCCCTCTCACACTGGAACCATGATGGATCCATGATCATTTTTATTTATTTATTTGCTTTCATGCACATCACACATTTTACAAATTAAAAATTGTCGGTTTTTGTACATGAACCCTGTCAGGGCGCTGCAAAGCACAATGTTGGTTTGCTGTCGAGTTTGTAGATTTTAATTGATTAACATAAAATAAAATAACATAAGATCAGTAACATTAATTAGCATAATTTCCGAATAATATTTTGTTGTATGTCTAGATGTCATTAAGATGTCCAAGTAACAATGAAAAACACAATAAAAAATACAATAACACACAATAGCACAGATAACAGATACAGTCTATAAGTCAGGTGGTATTAATTTAGTAGGTAGGTAGTCAATTTAATAATAAAATTGAATTATGGTATGTCATTTACAATACAAAAATAAAATAAAAACAGATTTAATGTCACTCAGCTCAGGCCGGATCTTACAAAAATATAAAAAATACTAGAAATATATTATATAAAAAGTTACGAATTAAGTACCTAAAACATTGACCTACATACAAGCTACATCTATAGTTTTATCAGTTTCACGTCACGTTGCCAAACTTACCGTGCTAATGCAAAGTTATGTGCTTTAGGGCACATTTTGTATCGACTGTTGTCTAAAATTCTAAATGCAAGTTGACATTATCCGATCAGAAATAAAACAAAATTCGTTGTTCCCTGCACAAGCCATGCAACATCTATCACGAATTTCACTACTTCTCTCCACGGGCAGCTAAGCTGGGCTGCCCCGCTATCAGCTTGCTGTTTGGCTAATATTTTTCAGGGACCATTTTGGTTACCAATTGAAAGGGTTTTCGATAGGGTTTTTCTAAGCGGTTAATCAAAACCCATACGATGTAGGTATTAGGTAACCCTTTCGAATGGCAATAAAAGGAACCATTTTGGTTATCCACTGAACGGGTTTTCGATAGGGTTTATCTAAGCAGTTATACAAAAACCCATACGATGTGGGTAACCCTTTTGAACAGCTTAAATTAAGCCGTTCAAAAGGGTTTCACTTCAACACTCTTAAAAACGATAACAGCGTAACATTTCGACTCGGAGCAATGTAATATGATCTCTCGACGATACGATAGGCATACGTTGCAAAAGCTAATATGATAACCCGAACAAAACCCTTATATTATATAGGTTATCATAATGAAGGCGTAACCCTTTTACTGGGTTTCAAGTATAGAACCCATTCAATGGGTTATCCATATTGAAGGGATAACCCTTTTACTGGGTTTAGCCTAAAAACCATTCCAAGGAGTTAACCATGATAAAGGTAACCTCATAAACGGCTTACCCCTTCGAAAGACTTAACTCTTAACCGGCGTTATACGGTCCCTGATATTTTTACCACAGCATGATCTATTCTTGCTATGCTTGGTTCTTTGAAGGATAAAATCAGGAATAAGAATAAAGTTATCCGGCAGAGAAGCGGAGTAACCGACATAGCTTGCAGGGTAAGCAAATTGAAGTGGCAGTGGGCTGGCCATGTTTGTCGAAGTACCGATGGCCGATGGAGCAGAGGAGACCTGGAATGGAGACCGCTTAAGAAGTCTCCCAGCTAGATGGACCGACGACCTGAAGAAGGGGGTTGGGACAGACTAGATGCGGAAGCCGAGAGGCTGAGTTGATATTCTATTCTTCGGTCATGGCGAGAAGAAGTGGTTTATATAAGTTTTAGGCTAGATCCTACCTACCACCGCCATCTTTCCGCCTTTGCGTTTTATAAAGAATGTTTTAATAGCTCTCTCAGACATTGCGTGCTAACTCCAGATTGATAACCTAATTGTATAAAATTGCTGTTAGCTTCGATTGAATTTCTTTTGTTAGCAAACCTGTCTTGATGTTTTAAGAACAGCTTTCTACTGTTGCTAAAATATCTTTTGATGGTTTTGGTTCGTCTTTTGGTTTGGTTTGGTTTTGTAAGGAGCTCGTGGCTAAGTAATAACAGCCGCACGGATCAATCCATCAGGTTAAGCTACGCTTGCCGGGGTTGGTCCGTGTATGGGTGACCATCTTTAGATACCGAGACTCCTCCGTGCCTCGGAAAGCACGTTAAGCCGTTGGTCTCGCCTGTCATTCTTGGATCTTTGACAGTCGTTACGGGTCGTTAGAAGCCCGAAAGTCTGACAACCAGTCTTACCAAGGGGTAGCGTATTACCCAGTTACTGGGTTGTGGAGGTCAGATAGGCAGTCGCTCCATGTAAAATACTGGTATTCAGCTGCATCCTGTCAGACTGGAAGCCGACCCCAACATAGTTGGGAAAAGGCTAGGCAGATTGATTTGTTTGGTTTAGTTTTGGTACTATTATTATAAGCCTTGTCTGTGGTGGCCTGGAGATTCTTTACAATACTGTTGACTAAATTTTTTTTTGCCAGTCATGTAGTTTATTAAATAATATTGGACACGTATTTCTACTTTTTTTTCGTAATCAAAAGATTACGGCGATACATTGAGTTAAAATGTGGCATGACGTCACTCCTTGCCAGATTTTATACGAAAGTTTGTTATAAATAGTTGTGACGTAGTGAGTGTCCTCAACTTTAATGTCTTAGATAAGTATTTTTTTAATAATATGTTTTTTTTATTATCTGACTAACAGACTAAATAGAATTTCCTTTTTTTACCCACATAACATCTCTATTCTAGTACTTATAAATAGTCTACATTAAGTATAAGTTTGGATTTAACAAAAAGACTAGGTTAACTAAGTAGGAGAATGTGGATTCATAAATCTTCAACTGCCTAGCCTTTTTCCAACTATGTTGAGGTCGACTTCCAGTCTAACCAGATGTAGCTGAATACCAGTATTTTACATGGAGCTACTGCCTATCTGACCTCCACAACCCAGTTACTGGGTAATACGATACTCCTTGGTAAGACTGGTTGTCAGACTTTCAGGCTTCTAACGACTCGTAACGACTGTTAAAGATCCACGAATGACAGCCAAGACCAACGTGATTTCCGAGGGTCTTGGTATGTAAAGATGGTCACCCATCCACGAATCACCGTGCCAAGCGTAGCTTAACTTGAACAATCGACCCATGCGGTTGTTATTACTTAGCCACAAGCCCCCGACAACGTGGATTCATAAATTAATAAATAAATAAAAAAACCTAGCGACAAAAGACTGCCTTTTTAAAAAGTAAGCCGACGTTCGCACGGACGTAAAAATATCGTGGCGATTTTTTTCCGGCAACTGTATTTTCAACGCTCTGCTTAGCGCTGAGTTGGAAATCCAACAGTGTGTTTTTTCGACGCGCTGGGATGCACTCTGTTGTTGTTAAGTTGAATTCTCGAAGCTCGGCTCAACACTGAGAGTTGAAAATCCAGTGCGCGATAAAATCCCGCCGCGATATTTTTACGTCCGTTGCGAACGTCGGCTAACTGTGACCACATTGATGAAGAAACAACAAAAGAAACCAGGACTGGAAGTTCTGAAATCTGAAGACGCAGTTGTCAATGCTGGTTACTTTTCTGTTTGAGAAGACACATTTGACCTGCAGCGGTATAATTAGGTAACACAGTCGCAGAAAGTTCTACTTTTAAACTTTTTTTAGGATTCCGTACCTCAAAAGGAAAAACGTGTGTCTCACTCGTGTGTCTGTCTGTCTGTCCGTCTGTCACAGCCAGCCAACTTGCTCCGAATCTAATGGACCGATTAAGTTGAAATTTGGTATACATATGGATTCCTGTGACCCAAACACGTATGGGTAAAGTAAATAAATTAATGTTCAATATGGGAGTCGTTTTTAGGGGGCAAATTAGAAAATAAAAAACTTGAGAGGTGTTAAGGGACACCCGGATGGAACGAAGTTCCTTTCGATTAATTAGTGAAGGAATTGTAACAAAATTTTATTTTTATCATCATCATCATCATCATCATCATCATCATCATCACCATCATCACCATCATCACCATCATCATCATCATCATCATCATCACCATCATCATCATCACCATCACCATCATCATCATCATCATCATCATCATCATCATCATCATCATCATCATCATCATCATCATCACCATCATCATCATCATCATCATCATCATCATCATCATCATCATCACCATCACCATCATCACCATCATCATCATCATCATCATCATCATCATCATCATCATCATCATCATCATCATCATCATCATCATCATCATCATCATCATCATCATCATCATCATCATCATCATCATCATCATCATCATCATCATCATCATCATCATCATCATCATCATCATCATCATCATCATCATCATCATCATCATCATCATCATCATCATCATCATCATCATCATCATCATCATCATCATCATCATCATCATCATCATCATCATCATCATCATCATCATCATCATCATCATCATCATCATCATCATCATCATCATCATCATCATCATCATCATCATCATCATCATCATCATCATCATCATCATCATCATCATCATCATCATCATCATCATCATCATCATCATCATCATCATCATCATCATCATCATCATCATCATCATCATCATCATCATCATCATCATCATCATCATCATCATCATCATCATCATCATCATCATCATCATCATCATCATCATCATCATCATCATCATCATCATCATCATCATCATCATCATCGCGACACCACACTGTTCAATGCGAAATAGAAATGAAAATATCTGGCTTGCTTTCTATAAGAGTGAGAGAGAGAGAGAGAGAGAGACAGACAGAAAAACATGCGCACGCCGCACGGCTTACAATAGCTACCTATAGCAAAAAGTGTCGTGACAACTTTTCGTGAGACTTTTTTCCGTCTAGCCCCCTTTCACAACGCGCGATAAGGAACTTCGTTCCAAAAAATAAAAGTTTTGCAAACTGTACCGTGTGACATATCAAATGAAAGAAGTGTCTCAAATATATTTTTTTTATAATTTTAAAATAAATTGATAAAGTTATTGAAGAAAATAGACGAAAATTGTACCATCCCCCCCCCCTTATCTCCGAAACTACTGAACCTAATATTTTGAAAAAAATACAGAAAATAGTTCTTTACCTGTAGATTACAGGAAAACCTTTATGAAGTTTGTGGTCTTGAAATAACATACTAAATCTCCAATATTGTGAGTACAAACTTACACTTAACTATAATGTTATGTTTGTTCTTGGGATAATTTCATCCCAACTACGGAACCCTTCATTGTGCGTAGTCTGACATGCACTTGGCCGGTTTTCTGTTTACTAATGAGTATAATTCATAAGAATTACAAGAACCTACAACTTCCTTACCAAACAAGCCAATAAGTACCTACACGATATTCATAAAATCAAAAATTTGAATTCGGAAACGGAACGAGAGCGGCGCGGGCGCATTTGATTTTTTTCCTCAATCCTAGGGCGCTTTGTTGGCTCTATCTCTTTCACTCTTAGGCGTTCTATATACGTCTGTCTCATGTCGGGGGTGGGTATAGAGGGTGTTGAGCGCCAGATGTTTTGGAGATTCTCTTTTTTTTTTCTTTACGGTTTAACAATGGGGGCGAGCTTAAAATTTGAGCATATGGTCTGTGAACAGGTATTGATAGGCGAAATCTTCTATTTTTTTCGTCTGGCTATATCGTTTTTGAGTATTTGATTTTTGGAGTTTATATTTTTGCTGGGGTAATGAGAATTTGAGTCGTTTCTTTTTTTGTTGAGAATTTCTTTGGGATTATGGTGAGTTAGCAGAGCTCGTGGCTAATAACAGATGGTTCGAACCATCAGGTTAAGCTACGCTTGCCAAGGTTGGTCGGTGGATGGGTTACCTCCGTGCTTCGAAAAGCACGTTACACCGTTGGTCCCGGCTGTCATTAATTAATTCGTGGATATTTGACAGTCGTTACGGGTCATCAGAAGCCCGAAAGTCTGACAACCAGTCTTATCAAAGGGTATCACATTACCCAGACTGGATTGTGGAAGTCAGATAGGTAGTCGCTCCTTGTAAAATACCGGTATTCAGCTGCGTCCGGTTAGACTGGAAGCCGACCTCAACATAGTTGGGAAAAGGCTAGGCAGATTGATTGATTGACTTATCTTACATCAATTTCTGCACTTGAGATTTATCGTCTTTATCAGAAAGTTAAGCTTTAAGGCTTGTCCGTCGTAAAAAGCGCGGTCACTGTCGGACTGCATAGAAAAGAAAGAGAAGCGCGATGACACAACGCTTGCAAAATATGAAGTAATTATCGATTTACAAAAAATCTGTTGATTAAACTAAAAAAAGTAATGAACTGTATAAATTTATGAACACTTTTAATGAAAACTGTAGGAGTAATATGGTAACAACTCGAAAAAATTGACCGAAATAGACCTGGATTTAGGTTTCTTTTTTCTTAGTTCTACAAACTAAAATAGATTTCAGGACACATGAAATCACTTCTTATGTATTGTAGATTGCTGTGTATTTTTTCCTATCAGAAAGATGCTATAGTTGCTGTAAAAGATGGTTACAAAGTTACTTAGTTTCGCCGTATTTTAGGCAGGAGCAGCCTTCATAATATCAATACCTAATACACACATAAGAGGAAGTCTGAAAGTGGCACCGGTGACTGAAAAGTTGTGCGGAAATCGGTTGTCATGGTATGGGCATGTAATGCGGAGGAATGAGGAAAATGTCGTGAGGAAAGTTTTTAGTATGAATGTGGATGGCTATACGAGTAGGGGAAGACCAAAGAAACGATGGATGGACTGTGTTAAAGATGACATGGCTAGAAAGAGGGTGACTACCGAGATGACGACTTGTATATAATTCTTCTGTACGTATGTTTGTCACCTAACTCCGCCTTAGCGGCTAGACTTAGATGAAATTTTGTGTGTAGGTACATTTCAATGGGTTCCTGGATGGTTTGAAAACACAATTGGACCCGGTAGGTGGCGCTGAATTCGGGTTCTAGGATCGTTCAGACAGGACAACGTGTGTCAGGTCCACTAGTAGAAGTATAAATTGGGCTAAGGGCAGGAGAATAACCAGTTGTTCTTCAGCTTTTTCGTAACAGTTACCCAAAAATACAAAGCTACTATAATAAACTTAACAAAAGTCAACGTTGTCAAATCTATTACTTACACTTTTTTTTGTTGTGTATTTAATTAGGTGTGCAAGTCTTAAACAGGTAATTGCCGGTAACATCCATCAATATTGTTTTGGCAAAAAATCTGTTACCATTGTAAGGAGGTGCTAAATGTAAATATACAATAAACAGGGAATTTGTTGGAGATATTTTCCCACGCTGATCAGGTTAAGCTACGCTTGCCACGGTTGGTCCGTGGATGGGTGACTATCTTTACATACCGAGACCCCTCCGTGCCTCCGTTGGTCCCGGGTGTCATTAATGGATTTTGAACAGTGGCGTCTCTATATCGTTTTTGAGTTCCTATTTGATTTTTGGAGTTTATATTTTTGCTGGGGTAATGAGAATTTGAGTCGTTTCTTTTTTTGTTGAGAATTTCTTTGGGATTATGGTGAGTTAGCAGAGCTCGTGGCTAATAACAGATGGTTCGAACCATCAGGTTAAGCTACGCTTGCCAAGGTTGGTCGGTGGATGGGTTACCTCCGTGCTTCGAAAAGCACGTTACACCGTTGGTCCCGGCTGTCATTAATTAATTCGTGGATATTTGACCGTCGTTACGGGTCGTCAGAAGCCCGAAAGTCTAACAACCAGTCTTACCAAGGGGTATCGTATTACCCAGTAACCGGATTGTGGAGGTCAGATAGGCAGTCGCTCCATGTAAAATACTGGTATTCAGTTGTATCTGGCTAGACTGGAAGTCGACAAAAGGCTAGGCAGATGATGACCTCTGGATATCTACCTGGCCTGGGTGTCCTGATCGTGCTCATCCATAAATAGTCATATAGAATGGTTGAATGTCACGGAGTCATAGTGAGGAGATAGTTCCCACGAACACAGGAAGTGATGGGTAGAGTGTGGGATGAGGTGCGAGTGTAAGCGAGGATGTAATACTAACGGAATATCTATATAAATAAAAACCGGTCAAGAGCGAGTCGGACTCGCATACCGAAGGTTCCCGTTTCGATTTCTGAAATAGTGTGCTATTTAGAGACATCTTTCCATAAACTTCTATCACATGATAGAATAATTTCAAATTATTCTCTATGCAAACCTCGGAGATAAGGGAAGGGGACGGTATTTTTTTTTTACATTTTTCATCAAAAGTCGAAAACTATGCGGCCTAAAAAAAAATGATTGAGAATGTGCAAACAGCGCTCTTTCATATGATACCCCACATACCCTAGTAATAAATAAATAAAATAAATAAATAAATATTTTTGGACATTTCACACAACGCCATCTAGTCCCAAGCTAAGTAGCCCCACTTTGGATTTTTAAGACCACCTTTCAGCCCCTGTTAGAAAAAAGTATAAATATTTTTATTTATTTCTTATTTGCAAAATAGTTGGGTAAACGTCATATAAAACTCTTCCAAATTTCAAGTTAATAGCGTTAGTAGTTCTAGAGAATAATAATAATGTCATAATTATAATTGTGTGTGTGTGTAATAATTATAATTTAAAAGTGCTTCCTCTCTCCTAACTCACTTATTTTGCTGTGCCCGACAGGGTCCATGTGATCTAATTTTAAGTTTTACCACCTAAGTACTACATGTGGAATGCAATAAAGTATTGAGTATTGAGATATCCAGTTGTGACAGACAGACAGACTGAGTCGCACCATAAGGGTTCCTTCTTACCATTTTGGTACGGAACCCTAATAAAAAGAGAAGTCCTGACTGATTGACTGACTCATCAACGCCCAGCCCAAACCCTTGGACTTAGAAAGTTCCATTTATAATGTAGACAAGGAATAAGGAAGGAATTCCCGGTAGCACGTTCCCGTGAGATATTTTCCGACATCCACGCGGGCGAAGCCGCTGGCCAAAGCTAGTGTAAAATGTGTACAATCTTTCCAACCATTTATTTTACTTTAGCGTCCATGAAGTATTGCATTTTTTCGTATATGGTTGCCAATGGTTGTCTGTCAATAAATGAGGAACTTCATAGTCTAACCCATAGTCTAAGGATTTTATCGCACACTGGATTTCAACTCTCGTTGTTGAGCCGAGCGAGCGTTGAGAACCCAACTTAAAAACAACAGTGCATTCTAGCGCGTCGAATAAACATACTGTTGGATTTTCAACTCTCGGCGCTAAACAGAGCGTTGAAAATCTAGTGCGCGAAATAAAATTGCCGCGATATTTTTGCCTCCCTAGAAGACGTTTTCTTTCGCAAATCGCAATAACATTACCACTTCAATCCATTCCTATCCAATACCCATCTATTAACAAATCTCTTCCACCGAGTTCCACCACAAGCGGAACCACCCGCTCCCCGCTCACACTCCACCCACGCTTAAAAAAAACGGCTCTCCCGCATACAAAGCGAATACTTTCCGAACATCTGTCAGCATGGGGGGCGTCTTCCATCCCTCTCTGACGCAGTAAAGTGTTATGTGTCTGTCTCTGTCTGTAAGTTGGCAGGTAGACAACCTGAGTTTCGCGAGTCATGTTCAGGACTTGAAAGATCATTGGGTTACTATAGCCCCACCGCCGTAAATACGACCCTCTCGTGAACCAAAATGCTTCTGCAGAGGGTCGCGCTTGCGGCGGGCGGGATCTAGGACATGTATAGCTTGGTTATGATAATTTTTAGGGTTCCGTACCTCAAAAGGAAAAAACGGAACCCTTATAGGATCACTTATTTGTCCGTCTGTCTGTCTGTCTGTCAAGACCCTTTTTCTTAGGAACGCGTAGAGGTATCAAGTTGAAATTAATATCAAATACGTAGGAAGCTTGATTTTTTTAGAAAGTTCTAAAAAAATCAAGCTTCTATAAGTTAACACAATAAAAAAATACGGACATTTATGCGTCATATTTTAGTACCCGCAAGTAAATCAAAACCTATGCGGTACTTCCCGTTGACGTAGAATAATGAAATTAGGCAACAAGCAAGGTCTTACAGGACAAGTAATGGAAAAAGTCCGAAAATTGTTAATTTGTAATTTTATCACTTACAAAAATATTTTTTGGGAATACAATGTTAAGTTTGTTTTTGGGATAAATTCTTTTCAACTACGGAACCCTTCATTGTGCGTGGTCCGACACGCACTTGGCCGGTTTTTTTAAGGGTTTATGAGTCTTATAAAGAACTAACAAGCTTTGTTATTAGACTGGGATGAAATTACTGTACTAATTCGTGTGCATAGGTCATAAAGAGGAGCTCGTGGCTAAGTAATAACAGCCGCACGGGTCGATCCATCAGGTTAAGCTACGCTTGCCGGGGTTGGTCAGTGGATGGGTGACCATCTTTAAATACCGAGACTCCTCCGTGCCTCGGAAAGCACGTGAATCCGTTGGTCCCGGCTGTCATTCGTGGATCTTTGACAGTCGTCAGGGGTCGTCAGAAGCCCGAAAGTCTGACAACTAGTCTTACCGAGAGGTATCGTATTACCCAGTTACTCGGTTGTGTAGGTCATACAGGCATTATCTCCATGTAAAATACTGGTATTCAGCTGCATCCGGTTAGACTGGAAGCCGACCCCAAAATAGTTCAATTCTCAATTCTTTATTGCGTTCCATAATGTTATAATAACAGTTGGTAAGCTTAAAAATAATGTAACAATTATGGACCCTGTGGGGCACAGCATAGTAGGAGAGAGGAGGAAGAGCGCTTATTTTGGGCGCTTATTATTTATTTACTTATAAATGTATTTTGATTTCATGAAATACTTTCAGTATTCAGTAAATATATATAATATTATTTCCTTAATTAGTTATACAAGGTGTAAAATAAATAACCCGCAACCTCTTAAGGGGTCATTGTACTCATCATTATGAACAACTTTTACTATGGGACCAAACCTGAAATCGCGAAAAAAAAATCAGCTGTTCAATACATTTTGACGAATTATGCGAACATAAATGTACTGAACAGCTGATTTTTTTTGCGATTTCAGGTTTAGTCCCATAGTAAAAGTTGTTCATAATGATGAGTACAATGACCCCTTAAGAGGTTGTGGGTTATTTATTTTACACCTTGTATATTCCAGTTGTTCAATATTTGTATAAACTAAATATATTTGGTTACTGCAGGTACTCAGTCTATTGCACGATTATTTATTTGTTAAATGACTAGAATTTATTATTATATTTGGTTACTGTAGGTACTCAGTCTATTGCACGAATTATTATTGTAAATGACTAGAAATTATTATTAATTATATTTAGGTGAATAAGTATTTATATTAAATGTAATATTTGTATAATTAAATAGGTATTTATTATGTAGTATTAGTTGGGAAAAGGCTAGGCAGATTGAGGTCATAAAAGGTCATTCGCCGTGCCTCGGAACCTTCGCTCGAACCCAGGCACACTCACTGCGCTCAACGCTCTCTAGGACGCTAATGTGCTCGCGGATGAATGGAAGAAGATCTTGTCAGTAAGCAATACAACTCCATAAGTTAGAATTGACCTCAAATCTAGCGATTTCATGAAATTATGAGGTTTGAGGTAAACTCTAACTTATGGAGTTGTATTGCAGATTGTAATGATTATAATTCTGTAAAGCCATATTAGCTACGGCCGCGAATCATATTTTAATCAACATACAAGCTGACACTGACCTGCAAATTGCAAAAAACGTATGAAAATTTGAATTTCGCGGGCTACCTTAGCGCATCAACCTTAACATATTTAAATACCTTCGATTTAAAGCAAATTTTACTGCACAATAAGGAACTGTTTACGTATAATCGTATAGAGCAGAAAATAGACGATGCTACTTTGGATTTTTTTTTTATCGAACAAATTTCAAGTAAGTAATCATGTTTCGGTTTTAGTACAGCAGTAAATAATATAGTCAAATAACACATAATATGGAAAATCCAAATCATTTTACTTTTGGTTTTATAGGAATTTTAAAAACACAAAATTATGGATGTATTCCCTTAAGGCGCTACCAAAATAAATTGGAGGATTTTTCGTAACCATTTATTTCACTATGGCAGCATGTATGGATTTAATTTTTGGATATATGTTTATTGACTATTTGATTAATACTTTGACTGAAGGAAAACACGATTGGATTATATTTCCTCGATAGAATTTAATTCCGAAAAGACCTCTACTTTTTTATGTTTTTTTCTATAATTCTAAAATCCTAAGTAATTTCATTGCAAAATTGCATTTAAAATGTGCGTATTAGGTAATTGAAAACTCTGGCTGATCATAATTTTGATAGATAGCTTAATTAATTTTTAAACAATTTTTATTTCATTTGGCGCTTTTATTTTGGTTCCAGCGCGTTGTTGCGCTCTCTTTTTTTCGCTTGTGGAAGTAATTGACTCTGTCACTTTCTCCAATTTCAGCTCTTTTTCCAGTTCACTTTTTACGTATCACCTTAAGTTGAACTTGTAAAGGGTAGTGATGAACGAATATTACCGTTACGAATATGAATACCTGAGGGGCAATTCCCGTAATTTTAACAGCGTTCGCAATATCATGTCAAGAATCAATCTGTCAAAAATTGTATAGCGTTTAATACAATTTTTGACAGATTGAGTCTTGAGACGATATTGCGAACGTTGTTAAAATTACGTGAATTGCCCCTCTGATTCTACTTACTATTAGTTGCACGCAATTATTAGTCAAAGAAGGTTAAAGCAAATTAAACACGCTAAGGGCTAATTGTAATTTCTCAATAGTCAGCTAGATTTTATTTGTTTTATTTTATGTTATTAAAATAAGAAAACTTACAGCTTGGTTATAGATAGGTTATCGAATAAATATGGCGGTTTGACAGCTTTTTTATAGAAAATATGTCAAACTGTCATATTTATTCTTCAGACAAAAGTTATGACTATTGAAAAATAAGCCCATGGCAATATAGATATTTACATGTATAATTTAATAATTAAAATTAACTTTGAGTAAATTTTGATATAAAAAAACCTGTTTGTTGCAAGCTTTTTGGCGAAAAACGTTTCCTTTTTTTCTCTCTTTATATTTCCTGTTGATGAAAATTGCCCAATAACTTTTCTCACATTTACGGGGCGACATTATATTTAACAATTTAAAACCACTAGGCTAAACTTTTAGCACCAAGTCGATAAAACACAGTTAACACACAGAAAATGTCTTTGTAACTGATCCTTTTTACTAGTTTTTAGCTAAATACAATACGCGCCACGAAAGATGACCGCGCCTCCCGCGCTCTTTCCGCCGCCCCTATGACATCCGGTCCCGTCCCGCGCTCAGACCTCATACCGCTAAAGAGACCTAAAATCATCTACTGCGCAAGTCAAACCACGTGGTGTGCAGTCTCATCTTTAGTGGCACGCATTGTCCGTGCCCACTCCTGCCAATTTAGCTACAAACAAAAAATAAAAGGTCCCCACAATTGCTGACCATCTGTGGACGTGGAAACAAAAGATAAGAAAGTTTAAAGATTTTATAAATGAATCTTTATGTCTGTCAAAGTGTCAACTCAGTCGCAAGTCGATATGGGATTTGTAGGTAGTCACTAATACCCAAAATTTTTTTTAGTCCGTCATTTTGATTATTAAAAAATATTGGACACGGTATTTTTTCTTTTTTTACGTAACCAAAAGATTACGGCGATACATTGAGTTAAAATATGGCATGACGTCACGCCTAGCTAGATTTTATACGTAGAAGTGACGTAGCGAGCCCCCACTCCCCAACTGTAATGCGTGTTAAATCTAAGTATTTTTTAAATAATATGATAAAGCAAAAATACGTGTCTCATATTTTTTTACTATCTCACTGACGGACCAAATAGAATTTCTTTTACGAATGTTATGAAAGTATTCGCCACGTTGAAATTATTCGTTACGAATACGAATATTCGTATTCGTATTCGTTACATCACTTCTGTAAATAAGATCCTTATCGGAATCACTTTTACAAGTTCCTTAAAAAAAAAGCTAGATGGAGTTGACATTTCCTATCTGACTTCCTCTGAGAAGAAATGGCGGAACAAACTCAAGGGTCAGTCTTTCAGACATTTATGTGGGCGTCCAAGCAAAAAGGGTTCAGTTCTCGGCATTTAGTTTCCGAGTTATAAGAAGTTTTGTAAAGTTGGGTGAAAAAATTGCATTTCGCGATTTTAATTGATTATTAATAAATGCTCAATTAGCTAGAATTTCATATAGTAAATGACTTTATACGATTTTTTCAGAATTTCAACTTCTAATGTCTGATAAAACAAATATATGCCAGATTTTGAATATTTTTCAATCCTTACTATCAATTGACTATTCTAGATACCGAATCTAGTCTTAACCACAGATTAATACAGATGGGACACTCCGCAGTTTAGGTATGAAGCTACAAGTACGCGGCGGGCCCCGTCCGCGGGGCTAATTCACTAGGTAAGAAGGTATAAGAGTTATGCGATAGAAAGAGAGGCAACTTGTAGTTGAATATAACTGTAGGTAATAAGCGTTGTGCGACCTGAATTGCACTTTATTGTGTCGTAGCAAGAGTCGCTTTTTATTTAAATGATTTTGCGGAGTGTCCCATCTGTATTAATCTGTGTCTTAACTCAATACCCCACTACTGGACCCTTTTTGCTTGGACACCCACATATAAATCTTGGCAGGCTATATGAGGACCATGTAGATTAGTATCTGAAATGGCTTTTGAGGAAAGAACCAAGAGAAAAGGTAGGTAGTGCCCTTGCGCTTCGCTTGCCTCGTCTTGGCGGGGGCACTCCCGTGCCCCCAGATACAGATTTGAGAGAACCTCTGTCCCTTAGACTACTCTAAGACCTGTCCAGTCAGTGAAAGTCATATTGTTGGCTTGCTGCACGCTTTGGTGTACACTGTAAGTGCAGCAAGCAATTGTTACATAAATAAATAAATAATAAAGCATTTGTCAGTAATCGTGAAAAGTCAAACAAAAAACCAAAAAACTACGAAAAGCTATGATGATATTCATAAAGATTTATCTCTCTCTCTATCCACCCATGAAAGTGCATATTCGAACCCCAGTAGATACCAAGTCAGAGGAGCTCGTGTCTAAGTAATAACAGCCGCTCAGGTCGATCCATCTGGTTAAGCTAGGCTTACCAGGGTTGGTCCGTGGATGGGTAACCATGTTTACATACCGAGACTCCTCCGTGCCTCGGAAAGCAAATTAAGCCGTTGGTCCCGGCTGTCATTCGTGGAGCTTTGACAGTCGTTACGGGTCGTCAGAAGCCTGAAAGTCTGACAACCCGTCTTACCAAGGGGTATCGTATTACCCAGTTACTGGGTTGTGGAGGTCAGATAGGCAGTCGCTCCATGTAAAATGCTGGTATTCAGCTGCATCCGGTTAGACTGGAAGCCGACACCAACATAGTTGGGAAAAGGCTAGGCAGATTGATTGAGTACTTAATTTAGCTAAGTTTAATTCTTTATCTAAAACATTGAAAGTTTTGTGTGTGTTGAGATAACATCTTTTTGGTTCTGTTATTTGACGATAGATGGTATTAAATTCAGTAAAGTTTTATTTTAAAGTTACCAAATTAATTTTGACTTTATTGATAAGTAAGTTAAGACCGGCTTCTCTCTTACAAAAATTCACACCTCACCACCGCTCTCTATCCACCCATGAAAGTGCATATTCGAACCCCAGTAGATACCAAGTCAGCAAGGTCACTACAATCAATCTGCCTAGCCTTTTCCCAACTATATTGGGGTCGGCTTCCAGTCTAACCGGATGCAGCTGAATACCAGTATTTTACATGGAGCGACTGCCTATCTGACCTCCACAACCCAGTAACTGGGTAATACGATACCTCTTGGTAGGACTGGTTGTCAGACTTTCGGGCTTCTAACGACCCGTAACGACTGTCAAAGATCCACGAATGACAGCCGGGACCAACGGCTTAACGTGCTTTCCGAGGCACGGAGGAGTCTCGGTATGTAAAGATGGTCACCCATCCATTGACCAACCCCGGATGGATCGACCCGTGCGGCTGTTATTACTTAGCCACGAGCTCCTCACAAGGTCACTACAATAACACCATAAAATAAAATGCACCATGCATGCATCGCACCCCATCACCACGGTGTATTACACTGCAACGCAAAGGGTCGCGGGCGCACCCTCGCTAACATCCCTCCGTCTCTTTCACTCGTATTGTAAGAATGAAGTTCGATAGTGTTATCTCGCTCGCTCGCACTGGTAGGTGAGGGAGTAATGTGCTTTTTTTGGTTCACAGTTATGGATGTTGAAGAACGGTGTTTTTGGGGGTGGGCAGGATTTTAATGGCATGAAGTGCGTGATTTTATCAGCTAGTGGTAATAGAATTAACTAATAAGATTATCATTACAGCCTCAACTTTATCTATAATCAGCACCTTAATACGGATAATCATAGACTTATAAAAAAAGATGGACTCCGCGCCACGCATATCGAAAGTGAAGCACCCTACCGATCTATGTGTGCGTGATTTGAGTACCTGCAAAGACGCCGTCGCTCGTGTCACGTAATGGCGGCCGGTCGGCATACTATGATGTAAATGTGTGCGCGAGGCGTGTTTGTACAAACGGTCCCGGCATACTTACTGTGCTTCACTTTCGATATGCGCAGCGCGGAGTCCATATTTTTTATAAGTCTATGCGGATGATGCAACAAAAAACTATTTAGTCCGTCAGTCAGATAATAAAAAAATATTACACACAGGCCAAGTGCGAGTCGGACTCACGTACGAAGGGTTCCACCGTACCATCTATAAAAACGGCAAAAAAATCACGTTTGTTGGTTGTATGGGTTTGGTATCCCCTTACATATTTGTTTTATTTTAATTTAATTATTTATTTTTAAAGTGAATATTTCACTAAATATTCTGTGAATATATCAAGCGTCTACCTGTTGCCGTTATCAATATCGAGCATTAAAATCACGTTTGTTGTATGGGAGCCCCCTTAAATATTTATTTTATTCTGTTTTTTATCATCTCTATTATTCGAAAAATGCGAAACTGCAACAGCAAAGAAAAACCTAACTAATATTATAAATGCGAAAGTGAGTTTGTTTGTTGGTTACGCTTTCACGCTAAAACGGCTGTCTGTCAAATTTTCATCCAAATCTTGGATGAAAATTTGACAGACAGGGGAGACCATGACCTGGAAAAGGACATAGATAGGCTACTTTTTATCGACATACCACGCGGGCGAAGCCGAAGCTAGTAATTTACAAAATAAATAACAATATATTAATATTATGCGAACTAATTTTTAAAATAAATAACAATATATTAATATTATGCGAACAATTAATATTAAGCGAACCAATTAGTCGTTAGCTCAATAAAATAAAACTGCATAGCTGGCGCCACCTGTCGGTAAGCTCGAGATAAGCGCTGAATACAATGACTAGGCGAGTTTTTTTTTTTTGGCACAGGATGTAGTAATAAACGCTTGATTGAGGACTTGTAATTGGCTTGAATGAGGCAGAGCACCTAACCAGTTCTATTGGTTTTTAACCGACGAAAAAAAAACCGGCAAAGTGCGAGTACGCCACGCACAATGAAGGGTTCCGTAGTTGAAAAGAATTTATCCAAAAAACAAACTTAACATTGGATATAAAAAAAAAAAAATTATGTCATAAAATTACAAATTAACAATTTTCGGACTTTTTCCTATATTTGTGTTGTGAGACCTTGCTTCTTGCTAAATTTCATGATTCTAGGACGACGGGAAGTACCCTATAGGTTTTGATTTACTTGCGAGTATCAAAAAATTTCGCATAAATGGCCGTATTTTTTTATTGCGTTGACTTAGAAGTATGATCTTTTTAGAACTCCAAGAACCATAGACCTACGTATTTGATATTAATTTCAGCTGAATACCTTCACGCGTTCCTGAGAAAAACGGTCGTGCCAGATAGACAGACAGACGGACAAACAAGTGATCCTATAACAGTTCCGTTTTTTCCTTTTGAGATACGGAACCCTAAAAAGGAGGAGGTTCTCAAGTCGACACGTATATTTTTGTTGTGTGGGGTAGTACCACAACTAAAAAGTGAAAAATAAAATCTTTTTTACAAAAAAAAAACCGACTTCCAAAAAAAAACACTAGTAAAGTGAAAAATAACTCGGTGGCAAAACACAAAACCAATTACCAAAGACACCGACTCGACTAAGGCCACACTTTACAAATTCTCTTACGATTTGCTCTCCCCTATCGTCAACATGATCATCACTGCGGCTGTTTCTTGATGTCATGATGCTACACGGCATATGTAACAACCAATTTGATTGTATGGACCTAACAAACAAATTGTGTCTCAAGGTACCTAGAAGTGTTATTCGAAGGGGGGTACGCCTCCCTCAACTGTTCCACAGCAGGCATATGCAGGACCAACGCTGGGGAACGAGCACCTCTTCGTCGCCTTGTTGATACTTATAACACGTATTTTATGAAACTGGATATATTTTCTCAATCTAAGCAATCGTTTAAGAGAATGGCTCTTGATGTTTTATCTGGCGAGGTGATTTAAGTTATGTCAAGCTAATCTTAGCAACACAGAATTATTGTAGTACTTAGCAACTATTATTTTGTCTTTTTTTTTCTCTTTCATCACTTTTAACCTTTACTTAAAATGTGGACAATGGTGTAGGTTACATGTTTGTTAAATCTTAGTTTAAGTATTTTCTTGTATTTTGCAGCATGTAACTGCTTTTTGTCCCTAATAAATAAAATAAAATAAAAATAAAAAATCACAATTAATCATCAATAACTAGATACAACATAGAAAATCAAAACAAAACTCACACACACATGCATACATGTATATCCACACATTTTATGTGTAGGGCAGGTCAATGTGAAGGTTTAAAGCGATACTAAAATAAATTGGGGGCTTTTTCGTAACCATTTAATTTCAATTTCACTATTATTGCAGCATGTATGGATTTCATTTTTGGATATAATTATGTTTATTGACTATTTGATTAATACTATGACTGAAGGAAAACACAATTGCGTTAAATTTCCTCGATAGAATTTAATTCCGGAATACCTCTACTTTTTTATGATTTTTTTGCTTCTGAAATTCTAAAATAGTAATTTCATTGCAAAATTGCTTTCAAAATGTGCGTAATAGTTATGTAATTGAAAACTTTGGCTGAAAATATTTTTGATAATTTTTAAACAATTTTTATTTGACTTGGCGCTTTTATTTTGGTGCCAGCGCATTGTCGCGCTCTTTTTCGCATGTGGAAGTAATTGACTGTCAATCTGCCTAGCCTTTTCCCAACTATGTTGGGGTCGGCTTCTAGTCTAACCGGATGCAGCTCAATACCAGTATTTTACATGGAGCGACTGCCTATCTGACTTCCACAACCCAATAACTGGGTAATACGATACCCCTTGGTAAGACTGGTTGTCAGACTTTCGGGCTTCTGACGATCCGTAACGACTGTCAAAGATCCACGATTGACAGCCGGGACCAACGGCTTAACGTGCTTTCCGAGGCACGGAGGAGTCTTGCTTGGTATGTAAAGATGGTCACCCATCCACTGACCAACCCTGGCAAGCGTAGCTTAACCTGATGGATCGACCCGTGTTATTGTGTGTAGTGGAAGTAATTGACTCTCACTTTCTTATTCACGCCCAGTTAGCTTTTTACATATCACCTATTATGACACTTCACTTTTCGTATAACATTGACACTAGGCCCGCGTAGTGGATTACAGACGCGACTGCAGAACTAGTAGGAGGGATTGTGGAGCACTCAGCCACTGAGCCAGACAGGCTGAGACCGGGACCGTAGGTACATGGAAGACCAGCATAGCACTTCACTTTTAATATAACATTGACCTCCACCAACCCGCACTAGGCCCGCGTGGTGGATTACAGACGCGACTGCAGAACTAGTAGGAGGGATTGTGGAGCACTCAGCCACTGAGCTAGACTGGCTGAGACCGGGAGCGTAGGTACAAGGAAGACCAGCATAGCACTTCACTTTTAATATAACATTGACCTGAACCAACCCGCACTAGGCCCGCGTAGTGGATTACAGACGCGACTGCAGAACTAGTAGGAGGGCTGGGACCGAGAGGGTACTCATGGAAGACCAGCATAGCTATACACAATCATACGATACACCTCCGTGCCGAATTGAACATCAATCAATTACGGCATTTACGGCCCGCTCCCTCTCACCGAGAGGAGGCCTGTATCCCAGCAGTGGGGACATTCTAGGCTGATTATGGCTAAACAAAATGAGGGACATCTTATCAGCAGTAACTTTGATGGAAAAGTCAAAAATGTATTGGATTGACTAAAAGCAACAGAAGTCTGTTAACACTGCTAATTTTTGACATCATCTAAATTAACACAAAATGATACGATAACCTGCTTTTTAGCATTTCATTTAAGAGTTAATTTTCTTTAAAATTTTCATCTGTTCTGATTTTAATGAAGTATTTTTCTCAATAATTAAGATTTAAAAAACTCAAGTGATAATCGACTTTTGTACCGGAAAGCGAGTGTCATTTGTCTAGGCCTCTTATAAGAAACCTCCCAACTGGGAGGAATAAAACTTTATAAACGATGCTTTCTTTCTCTCTCCATACATAACTTATAATTCATTCTACAGAACATCAAAATAATACTACACACTCACATATTACTATACATACATAAACATACGTGGTTACTACGCCAGGGTGAGCGCGCACGCGATTGGCGTCGCACGCGCCAGGTGCGTAGGAGTCGCTCTGTCGGGCCCTTACCCTCCCTTCCCTCCGCTACACCCCCGCGTAGGGGGAAATGGGATTTTATGGGAATTAGGGATGGGGTGAAGTACGGTAATGGCTATCGATAGATTTGAAAATATGAAGGATAAGTATTCTTTTTTAATCGATAGTATGTAACTTGGGCCCAATAGGTGGCTAAGTTTATTGCGGCATCGGTGCCGTTTGTTATGTCCTCAAAAATGCAAGGATAAGAAATATGGCTTGCAATATGCTAAGATGATTTGAAGCAAAACGCTAATCTTATATATAATTCTTCTGTACGTGTGTTTGTCACCCAACTCCTCCTAAACGGCTGGACCGTTCCAGATAAAATTTTGTCTATATTTCAATGGGTTCCTGGACGGTTTGAAAACTCAATTGGACTCGGTGGGGTGCTGCTGTTGCTGTTCTAGGATTGTTCAGACAGGACAACGTCTGTCGGGTCCGCTAGTAGAATATAGTAATATAATATTATACTGTAGGACAATTTAACAAAATTTTGTACGCTTCCGTGCAGGCAGAATGCTGTTGCTATTTTGGTTATAACATCTCTCTCTATCTTTATAAAATCGATTTATTTCTAGCAAATAAACGTTTGATTTAATTTGATGGTGGAATGAATGTCAGTAGAATACATTACATGAATAAACGACAGGGTCATACGCTACTTAACGTGCCCTATTTATTGACAAATTGATCAAGTTTCAATTGACATAATGATTGCAATTTATTTCTTGATTGTCAAAGATATAAAAATTATGTTTGAGCACCCCTTTTAGCTCTAGAATCTTTGTTCTTGTGACTTACGTCCAAACTCAACTTTTTGAATGAGCGGTTTAAATACAGAACTTAAAAACACTCATTATTTATTCAATTCTTTAAGCACACAAAAGTACAGAGCCGGACATAATGCCATAGGCATACGATTATTTATATCAACTTTGCATGATGACAAGAAACACCACTCCATCCAGGACTATTACATCTACAAGCCAAGATTATATTCACAGATGGCAAAAAATCATTTAAAGTTTTCTGATTACCACATTTATAAACAAAAAATATATCACCACTCATTATGTCAATAATGTAAATAATGGACCACACACGGCGAAGGACTACATTATATTTAATCTGGCATGTTTATAAATATTTATATAGGATCTTGTAGTTTACTTGATAAGTTGAGAATTTAATGCTCCTTATTTGGTCATAATGTTTTTATGGTCAAGTAACGATAGGGAGGGAATTAAAAAGAAACCTTTCCGTTGGATCTCCTAAACTGTGGAGTAAAAATTAGTTGAGACTGGATTTTGATAATTATTGGGACTCCATTTTATCAAATGTCTGTATCAGCTGATGATAATGGTGCTAGTAGAGGATTTAGAAGTTTATAATCCAAAACAACGCATCTATTAAGCACCATTTCGGAAATAAAAGCAACTATTTAACAAACATCTATCCGAAACCTATACATCGTCCTATCGATATCACAATTCATCGACACTATCCCATCCCTAGCGTAACAAAAAAATGGTACGTGCCCATATCCACAGGTATAAATGACAAAAATAGGTGGATATAGATTATAATCTATATTTCTATAGAAATGTGACGCTTGCGCTGTTTATTGCTAACAGCTCGGCGTAAGCAGGCAAATCGGTAGTAAGTTCAAAGAAGGTATTATTGCTTGATGATTGTTTTAAAAAAAAATGTAGAGTTTTTCCAAATATTTCCGTTTTTGTGTGACGTAACATGAGCAAATTCATTGTAGTCGTCATCTCGGTAGTCACTCCTCACTTTCTAGCCACACTTACCATCTTTCACACAGTCCATCCATCGTTTCTTTGGTCTTCCCCTACTCGTATAGCCATCGACATTCATACTCAAAACTTTCCTCACGACATTTTCCTCATTCCTCCGCATCACATGCCCTTACCATGTCAACCGAATTCCGCACAACTTTTCTTTCACCGTTGTGAAAGAAAAGTTGTGCGGAAGTCGGAGCTCGTGGCTAAGTAATAACAGCCGCACGGGTCGATCCATCAGGTTAAGCTACGCTTGCCGGGGTTGGGCCGTGGATGGGTGACCATGTTTACATATCGAGATTCCTCCGTGCCTCGGAAAGCACGTTAAGCCGTTTGTCCCGGCTGTCATTCGTGAATCTTTGACAGTCGTTACGGGTCGTCAGAAGCCCGAAAGTCCGACAACCAGTCTTACCAAGGGGTATCGTTACCCAGTCACTGGGTTGTGGAGGTCAGATAGGCAGTCGCTCCATGTAAAATACCGGTATTCAGCTGCATCCGGTTTGACTGGAAGCCGACCCCGACATAGTTGGGAAAAGGCTGGGCAGATTTATTGATTATGTTTTTAAAAGTTATCGAGTTTTTTCAAATATTTCCGTTTTTTGTGACGTAACATGAGCAAAAACCCGATCAGAAAAAGTGTGATATTTAATACATGACTAAGGGGTACTAAGAGAAAGCTCTCCTTTACTATTCACAAATCATCATTCTCCTGCCCTTATCCCAATATATTTGCGGTCAGTGCAACATGTCTTCTTCTTCCATACTTCTCTATTAGTCGTCATCTCGGTAGTCACCCCCTTTCTAGCCATGTCATCTTTCACACAGTCCATCCATCGTTTCTTTGGTCTTCCCCTACTCGTATAGGGTCTTTCTCTGCTGGCCGCTGATGGAATAGTAGAGTAGACGCTCAATTCAAAAGAGGATTATCATAAATGTCATGTTATTAGGATTTTTGAGTTGGGGTCTTTCTCTGCTGGCCGTTGATGGAATAGTAGAGTAGACACTAAATTCAAAAGAGTAATCGCAGCTTCACTCTTTGAAATATTGTGACTATAGCCATCGACATTCATACTCAAAACTTTCCTGACGACATTTTCCTCATTCCTCCGCATCACATGACCATACCATGACAACCGATTTCCACACAACTTTTCTTTCACCGGTGTGAAAGAAAAGTTGTGCGGAAGGAGCTCGTGGCTAAGTAATAACTGCCGCACGGTTCGATCCATCAGGTTAAGCTACGCTTGCCGGGGTTGGGCCGTGGACTGGTACCCATTTTTACATATCGAGACTCCTCCGTGTCTCGGAAAGCACGTTAAGCCGTTTATCCCGGCTGTCATTCGTGAATCTTTGACAGTCGTTACGGGTCGTCAGAAGCCCGAAAGTCCGACAACCAGTCTTACCAAGGGGTATCGTTACCCAGTCAATGGGTTGGTTAAGACTGGTTAGTCTTACCAAGGGGTATCGTATTATCCAGTTACTGGGGTGTGGAGGTCAGATAGGCAGTCGCTCCATGTAAAGTACTGGTATTCAGCTGCATCCGGTTAGACTGGAAGCCGATCCCAACGTAGTTGGGAAAAGGCTGGGCAGATTGATTGATACTGGGGAAGGCTATATTTAGCAATATAATAGCTAAATAAGCTATAACCTAATAAGAAAAACCGGTCAAGAGCGAGTCGGACTCGCGCACGCTCGTGCAAACAGCGTTCTTTCATATGATACCCCACATGCCCTAGTAGCCCCACTTTGAATTTTTAAGACCCCCT
Source organism: Cosmia trapezina (assembly GCA_905163495.3). NCBI lineage: Eukaryota > Metazoa > Arthropoda > Insecta > Lepidoptera > Noctuidae > Cosmia > Cosmia trapezina. The sequence goes on from LR991048.1 coordinate 3,156,073, forward strand.
TTCAGTCAATGTTGCAAAAAAAATATAAATATTTCTATTCCTTTCTTATTTGCAAAATAGTTGGGTAAACGTCACCTAAAACTGTTCCAAATTTCAAGTTGATAGCATTAGTAGTTCTTGAGATATCCAGCTGTGACAGACAGACAGACAGACTGAGTCACAACATAAGGGTTCCTTTTTACCATTTTGATACGGAACCCTAAAAACCAAACAGTTTCACTAACAAGAAACTACATAGTCACGTGGCCATGACATGTGGCCTACACGTTCAGAAACCAGTGACAGACATACAAACATTGCGAAATATTGCACATCAATGAAATTGATTGCGTTTGGAGGGTAGGCACGTTTTTTGGGTGAATGTGCTACTTTTTTTTGTAATTAGTAGGTATAGGCACTCTGATAAGAAGTTATTTACATGTTTTAAAGTTTATTCACAAGGTCAGCGTAATATGTATCATTTCGAAGCATATTGCTAATTCATTGCCTCATAAATGTTCGAAAACTTGTTTTTTTACCGCTACCGTCTCTTTACATCTATGAGATATGTAATAAGAATCAGGATTTGGAGGATACGCTAAGGTAGCCCGCGAAATTCTTATTTTCTAACGTTTTTTACAATTTTCAGGTCCGTGTCAGATTGTATCTTGATCAAAGTATGATACGCGGAAATAAAACATATGTATTTATATCATTTTAACCATAAAAATCATCAATACAACTCTCTAAGTTAGATTTCGTGCTGAGTCGTTAGTTGACGACTATGCACGAAATCTAACTTAGAGAGTTGTATTGATGATTTTTATGGTTAAAATGATATAAATACATATGTTTTATTTCCGCGTATCATACTTTGATCAAGATACAATCTGACACGGACCTGAAAATTGTAAAAAACGTTAGAAAATAAGAATTTCGCGGGCTACCTTAGCGTATCCTCCAAATCCTGATTCTTATTACATATCTCATAGATATCTCATAGACTTTGGATTTTTTTTCTATAGAGAAAATTTTATGAAGTCGTGATTTTGTTTTACATCGTTAAAAAACTAAGTAACTTAGAGTTCTCAAACAAAAAACGTAATCTAGCTTAGTCTATCCACATTATGAAACATTAATTAGATTACTATCAAGCTGTAGAAAAAAATTGCACAGAAGCCGTGTTTAAGCGCCGTGTCAGGGGTTGTCGCGCGAAAGATTGGCGCGTGGGTGGATAACGGAGGAACTTGGCTTGTGCTTCCAAAACCGGTCTCAATTCGAAGGTCATCAAATCCACGTGTTAAAATATTAATCATCGAACACAAAGTGCTTTAATTAACAATAATGATGCACCATACTTATATCACGGACGTATGATGTACGTGCTCAATCTGTCTCAGAAGTAATATAGTTCATGTTATTGCTAAATCTTCTTTATGTTTGTTTGTACTGCGTTCTGATGGTAGTTATTGAATGAAAAAAATGAATAGTTTTAATTAAATAATTATAGCTTCTGCCCGCGACTTCGTCCATGTGAAACTTGTTTTAACTACAAGGTGTAACCATAGACTTATAAAAAGAGGAGGACTCCGCGCCACGCATATCGAAAGTGAAGCACAGTAAGTGTGCCGGGACCGTTTGTAAAAACACGCCTCACGCACACATTTACATCACAGTATGCCGACCGGCCGCCATTACGTGACACGAGCGACGGCGTCTTTGCATGTACTCAAATTACGCACACATAGATCGGTACGGTGCTTCACTTTCGATATGCGTGGTGCGGAGTCCTCCTTTTTTTATACGTCTATGGGTGTAACTTAAATAACGCACAACCTTAATGTCAGGTTGTATGTTGATTAAAATACGATTCGCGGCCGTAACTAATATGGCTTTACAGAATTATAATCATTAGAATCAGCAAAATTTCGTTTCGTTACTACAAGAACTATTGTATAACAGAAAAGTAATGAACAGTGAATACATTTTTCACCTTGCGCCCATGTGATGGTAGCGAAACGGCCAAGCCACATATTTTGACTAAGGTGTAGAGTTTGTGAAGTTAGGGCTTGGAGAGTTAGGGCGTGTAGAGTTAGAAGCTTGGCTCTACATGAGATTTGATAGCTTTTTGTCAATGCGAGCTATATGTGGTCTCGTATTGGCAACATTTTACATGAAAATGTTTTTGGTGGGATTTCATTTCTTTTTGTAAGTTGCTTATTATATTTATACGAGTATTTTTCTGTTGTTCATTTTTTCTTTCTTTTTTTGGGGTTATGTTGAAAGGTAGGAGATTAATAAACACTTATCGAAGTATATACAAGTGTATTAATATTATTCGTAATAATAAGTACTTATTATTTGCGGAAGTCTCATACGAATTTCCATCCCCTAGTTTAAGGGGTTGGGGGGTAAAAAGTCCAAGTTTTAGATTTTTTTTGTTGTTTGTGTACTAATACTAGCTTACATACCAAATTTCAGCTTTCTAGGACTTCAGGAAGTACCCTAAGAATTTTTATGATCATCAGTGAGTCAGTGACGAAATCGGGGTATTTTAGATATCAATAAAATCTAAAGTATAAGAGCTATGCAATTGAAACTTTATCCGTCTTATTACAAAAAAATGCTTAAGTACTGGTTTAAACCAAGACTAAAAGGTCTAGGATTGTTACGGTATTAAAGCTAGTACCAGGACCAAAATGTGTTTCGATTACAAAACGAAGACTATCGGAGGATCAGTTAGTACCATGGTTAGTACCAATGAAGGTCCATGCTGGGCCATGCTTTTAAAATATCCACAGATAAGAAACAAAAATGGCATTCTTTCATTCGTTCCTACAGTATTTATTTGAAGCAACGTTCCGTTTCTCTAAATATTGATATAATAGTATCACTTGAAATGTTTAAATAATTATTTATCAATACAAAAATAGGTCAAAAATTGTTCTTTGTCTATGTTACATTATATTGAACAAGCACAATTCGTACTTTTGACGCGCTTTTTATAAACAAGTTGTCATATTTTTTAACACCTCTAGCGTGAAGTGGAGCGACATATATTCGGCGAGCGTCGTCGCGCGCGTGTAATTTGAGAGTTGAGAGCCTTGAGACGAATGTTTTTGTTGCGTCCTATAATAACAAATACCTGGATGAACTTCTTATTTTCACTAATTGTTTTTAATATTACTGTTACTGCTATGTGGTTGTATGTGTGGTATTGTGGTTGTGTCTGGTTAAATTGTGAACTACTAATCGTAAAAAATGGAAAACAACAAAAGAAAAAACGGGTTGAAAACTGGATTTCTGAAGAAAAAGTTAGTAAAACATGGATTTTAAATTATTATTAGGTAAATAATAACCATCTTATTTCGACTACCTAACGCGATGTTCTTATATTCTTATTATTATATTAGTACCGCAGTTAGTCCAATAGATAAACTAGGGGTCTCTGTGGTTTAACTTTAGTACCATAGATAGTTCATGAACTAGTGATAAACTTCATTTTATAATAACGTTTTATTTAGTCATGGTTTAAACCTAGTAATAATCCCAGTACTATATTTAAATCGCGTTTTGTAATAAGACGGTATAGGTTTAAAAAGTCAAAAAAGTATGGTAGGTATGTCTGTTAGCTCGTAAGACCAATTGAAATAAATAAATAAATAAATAAGTCAACCACTGACATCATATCCCGAAAATTTTGTTTATCTGGTATAATCCAAACCCAAGTTAAGAAGGTTCAAAAATACGACGAAGTGCTTCGAGAAAAGGTAGGTAGTGCCCTTGCGCTTCGCTTGGCTCGTTTTGGCGGGGGCACTTCCGTGCCCCCAGATGACAAACCATAAATAGAAAATACTGAAAGAACTTCGTAAAGGTAAATATATGTTATAGATATATGACAACATAGCTTATTTACCTTTAATTACGAAGTTCTTTAAAAAACCGTTTTGATGAGTTATTGGACACATTTACCACATTCTCAAAGATTGGCCATTTTGGGAGTTGCGACATTTTGGGAATTGGACATTTTGACAATTGGACATTTTGACCCTGAACGGTCAAAAGCAGGCAAAAAAAAAAACAACAAAAAAAAAATACAAGGGAATCACGTAATTAATAAGTTCAACCGAAGTTTCATCATTTAAGCCAAATTAATGAAGACAAAACAAACGTGACTCATCATCAGTTTAGTTCAAAAACAAGCAGAAGATTATGGTTTATTACGTCAAAGCGAGTTCGATAAACAATATTATTGGACGACACGACAAAGTGTACGAAACTACGAACATTCCCAGAACACGTGACGATTCTTACACATACACACACATCTATGGAACTAGTGTAAAAGATAATATGGGGGAAAAATGAGAAATACCTATAGTCTTACTTACTATACCTGTAGGCTTGGACTAGATTGCATTAGAAAATAAAACGTAAGTATAAGAAACTCTCTAATATGCAAAATTCAACATGAGTGTTGTTTGTGTTTTAAAACATTCCTAGTTTTTAAGTAATTCTTAAAAATGCACATAGTGTTATTAATCGACAATATGACTGATTTACCAACTAAAATAATTATCTAAGTTTATGGTCACATAGTTTTCATATACAACTGGAGCACGTACTCAAACACAGCACAAAACAGACATGTGGTAAACGTAATACACAGGAATCTATATTCAAATTTAATATAAATAAAACACAAAATATATAAGTAAACAACAAAACAGTGCCGAAGAAGAAGTGGTGTCGTGTACACACGGCTACGCATCAAGCTATACATTTCCAGTTTACACTGAACTCTCATTTTTAGGAAATCCTATACAATGCGAGATCAGCTTATACTTACTGGAAATGTATAGCTTGATCTGGGCCCCAAGTCTGCTATTTTTTACATTCCAACACGATCCCATTGTCACTGCATTGTCATTTTGCTAAAAGTTCGTAATCTGCTAAATTCATAATTTCATACAATGGAGTGTCAGTGGTTGACCATTGGAAAGTCATAATGACGGCATTATGACGCCATTATATTAGTAGATTACCAAACTTGTCAAAATCAACAATTATGAAATTAATGATAGACCATTCTCACACTATTGTAATAGCAGACTTGAGGACCTGTAGCCGTGCGTACAAGCAAAATCAAGTGCTTAATACTATAGGTTAAGTGCTAAAATACAATACAATGACAACACACAACATGTACAAATTGATCATAGTGATAAAGATGATGATATTGCATCTAGATCTAAACATTTAACTACGACATAATAACAAAAATTAGTCACAAACAACATAAAAGTGTAAAAGCCAACAACAAGACAGTGCTAAACGACAAACAAATCTAAACACAAAACACAGGACAACAACAAAAAAGCCAACAGACACATATACAACAACAGCACGTGCTAAAACCAACACAGATACAACAACGGCCGTCTCACCCATTGTGGTGGCACGTCTGCATGTTGATGGTGCTGATGGTGGTGGTGGTGGCGTCTGTCGGGCTGGTGGTGGCCGTTGGATGCTGCGCAGGAGGTTGCCGCCACACCGTACTGGTGCAGAAATAGGGGGTGAACGGTGCTGTTTGTGGTTATATTGGAAAGTAGAGGTGAACAAGATTTGGTGGTAAAAGATTGTGGTAAAATTCTACGGATACATTTTGCAGTATTGTAGAAGATACATTGGAAAGTGAGCTAACGACAGATGTGTTAAATTAATGAGTAACGATTTCTTTAGTTTGTGTTTTTAATATGAAGAAATTATTTCTTTAAAAATAATGCTCTTGTTTCTAGAATTTCTGTAAACGTACTAGTCGTTAGGGGCGTGTGCCCTTCTAAAACTGATTAACATACTATGGTTTGCTTATAGAAAAGTTTATGTAAAGATTACAGGAAAAATAAAACGATGTCTTTAAGGCGAAAGCGCCAGGGTAGGCCGCGAAATTCAAAATTTCTTACGTTTTTTGCAATTTGTAGGTCAGTGTGAGCTTGTATGGTGATTAAAATATGATTCGCGGCCGTAGCTAATGTGGCTTTACAGAATTATAATCATTAGAATCAGCAATACAACTCCATAAGTTAGCATTTACCTCAAACATCATGATTTCATGAAATCGGTAGATTTGAGGTAAATGCTAACTTATGGAGTTGTATTGCTGATTCTAATGATTATAATTCTGTAAAGCCATATTAGCTACCGTCGCGAATCACATTTTAATCAACATACAACCTGATACTGACCTGCAAATTGCAAAAAAATGTAAGAACATTTGAATTTTGCGGGATACTCTGGCGCTGTAGCACACTTTTTCAGAAATCGGAACGGAACCCTCGGTGCGCGAGCCCAACTCGCTCCTGTCTGTAACCAGTTTCACTGAAATCATCCTGAAAACTGATTTCATTTACCAAAAACATAATCTTATTCAATTACACACTTCTCACCCCTGTTCATCTCTAACGAGACGACTCCCATACGATACCATCAACTATCAACTTAGATCTCACGGGGGCAAGGGGCAGGGAGAGCAGTCAAACTTAGTAATTGTACTCGAGAGGTTCGGAGTTCGGAGTTCCGGGCCCTTTTAGCGACGTTTACTGTAAGTGGCGTATAGGGATCAGCCCTTTGACGTAACTGTCTTGTTTTTTAATGAGAGAAGCTGAAGATAATAATATTAAAGATCACCATTTTCAAGGCTTACTGCCAGAGTTTGTACACGAGTAATCTATGGGTCAGTTACACCAAAAAAACTTTGGATGTCCTGCGCGTCCAGTACAATAATGGGTTCAGGATGTTGTTGGGACTTCCTCGCTACTGCAGCGCGTCAGAAATGTTTGCGCAAGCTCGTACCGACGGGTTTCACGCGATTGTGCGGAAAAAAACAGCTTCGCTTTTGAGGAGTCAGAGACAGTCGCAACAGCATCTTGAGAACTGTAGCGGAGAGCTTCAGCTCTCCAATTATAAAGCAGTTTGTGCGGAGGGTGATTGGTACTAACACTAGATAATAGGTTATTTAAATATTACGTTACTAACACTCTGGATTATTTATTCCGAAATAAAAATAATTAAATTAAAGTAAATTAAAATAATTCATTTTTGTTCTAAATCGAACTGTGTCCTAATCAGGGACTGTTCAACCCCGGTTAAGAGTTCAGTCATCGAAGGGGTAAGCCGTCTATGAGATTTCCTTTATCATGTGTAGCTCCTTGAATGGGTTTTAGCCTTGAAACCCAGTAAAAGGGTTATCCCTTCAATATGGATAACCCATTGAATGGGTTCTATACTTGAAACCCAGTGAAAGGGTGACCCCTTCATTAAGATCCAAAATGGTCCTTTAAAGCCATTCAAAAAGGTTACCTACATCATATGGGTTTTTAATTAACTGCTAAGAAAAACCCTGTCGAAAACCTTTTCAATGGGTAACCAAAATGGTCCCTGGTCCAAATAAACATTATTCTTTCTTTCTTTCTTTTTAACTCCCGATGGAAACAGAGGGGTGATATAAGTTTGTGTGTATCTGTCTGTGGCATCGTGGCTCCCAAACGACTAAACCGATTTAGATTTTGAATCATATATTAAGAGTGATACGAATGCGAAAGGAAAGTATGGGGGGGTTCTACTTTGTTTGGGAGGCAATGTATCGGCAATGACCTCGTAATTGCTGTCTTTAGGCGGTGACACAGAATAAATGCAATTAAAATACTTAGCAATAATAATAAATTAATTAAATAATATAGCAATAATAATAAATTCATGATCTCCTAAAACAGGGCTTCCTCTCTTCTACCCTTTTGCTGTGCCCTACAGGGTCCATAATGATCTCAATTATATAAATAACAGGCGGCGCGGGCGGTGCATCGCGTGATCGCGTCGTACGTGTCTCGCTGAGCGCGTATAGACCCTGACTGACTAACAACGTGAGGTTGTCGCGAGTTGTAAGTACTTATCTCGAGCGGTATGTATCAGTGCAACAGGGCTAGCGGTGATCAATGTCTACAGCTTCTTAACCTGTAAGTATTTTATCAAATCAAAAATGATTGTATTATGTTAATCACAACTTAAATTAAGGTGATTGCGCGGTGTGGCCCGCGAAATTCAAATTTTCTGTGTTTTTTGCAATTTGCAGGTCCGTGTCAGGTTGTATCTTAATTAAAATATGATACGCGACAATAAAACATATGTATTTACATAATTTTAACCATAAAAATCATCAATACATCTTTCTAAGTTAGATTTCGTGTAGATTCATGGAACGAACGAAATCTAACGAATCTGCACGAAATCTAACTTAGAAAGACGTATTGAAAATTTGAATTTCGCGGGCTACCACAGCGCATGCCCCTTAAACAAGATAATATTATTTAGTCTAGCAATACTAAATTAAAGACTGCTGTATTCTGGGTCCCAAAAGTAGTAAGTATGACTATCAGGTAGTACTATACTCTCCCACACACGTCTATAAACATATGTACTAGCGCCAGCCACTCGGCCGAGTTGCCGCTTCACTTTTATAGCCGGACGACTGTCTTATAGTACTGTCGCGTATAGAAGTGTAGTTAGTGGAGAAAATAATAAAATAATTTGTTTTGTGTTTATTATTGCTAGTTACCTTTACTGTGAGATATAATGGGGGGTCATGGAGTTCTAAAATACAGGCCTAGGCTTAGTTTAGACTCCAGATCTTCCACAAATTACAAATTGTTTAATACCTGTCAACTTAATATGTCTATAGTTAGAAAGCTGCTTTGATATTTGAATGCCATCACATAAAGTGCGTCAAAAATTAAGTATCATTAAAAAAACCTGCCAAGTGCGTCTCGGACTAAGCACAATGCAGGGGCCGTAGTTTGGATGAATTTATCCCAAGAACAAACTTAACATTGTAGTTGAAACACATGTTCTCCCAAACATTCCAACTGCAAATGTAAGTTTGTACGTACAATATTGGGAGATTTATTACATGGTATATCTCTTCATGGTAAAAGACTTATTAATTTTAAATATACAACGTGTAATGCTAAATGCGCAAAACCTCTTAAGGGGTCATTGTACTCATCATTATGAACAACTTTTACTATGGGGCCAAACCTGAAATCGCGAAAAAAAAATCAGCTGTTCAGTACATTTTGACGAAATTTGCGAACATAAATGTACTGAACAGCTGATTTTTTTTTCGCGATTTCAGGTTTGGTCCCATAGTAAAAGTTGTTCATAATGATGAGTACAATGACCCCTTAAGAGGTTTTGCGCATTTAGCATTACACGTTGTATATAGAACTATTTTCTGTATTTTTATCAAAATTTTAGGCTCAGTAGTTTCGGAGATAAGGGGGGGAATGGTTATTTTCGTGTATTTTCTTAAATAAATTTAAAAATAATTATTTTAACACTATAAAAATATATATTTGAGTTAAGCCCTTTTATTTGATATGTCACAGTACAGTTTGCTAAACTTTTTTTTTTTCTTATTTGCCCCCCAAAAGCGACCCCCAAATTAAAATTAATTTATTTACGTTACACGTCCGGGTTTGGGTCACAGAAATTAATATGTGTACCAAACAACTAAATCGGTCCATTACATTCGGAGCTTTTATTGGGAAGTATTAAGTAGATCCGGAATTATTATTTTAGAAATAATAAAAACAAAAATATACTCAGGTTACAATAATGCCGATTAATGATTAGGAACTAACGAATAGACTCGAGCATATAAAAGTACTTTGTGTGGCATTTAAAGACGCGTGTTGAGCAAATTCTAATTCTAACCCAATGAAAACGAATTACGACTAATACGACAAAAATATCATACATACCTAGTAACGATGATTTCCAGTTTTTTTTTTTTTATAATTTTCATAATTTGGAATGCTAAAATCGCCAAAACACACGATGAGTAATGGTCATTATTTTTGCTTAAGAAACTCTATAACAGTCGAAAAATTACGGGTTCATACAATATAACGCGTACATTGCCTTACTAAGAAGGGATTTACAAAATATAGCATACACAAATACAAATAATAAACATTCGTATCTAACACTTCTGTATGCAACAGTACGTCTTCAAACTAAGAGGCAACAAAGACAATGCGGCGAATTAAAAGCAACTTACCCCCCCCCCCCCCCCCCCGGCCAAGTTTCATCCCCTTTTATTGCTTTTCACCGTCGCTCTATAAATAGATACATTGTGTTGTATTTATGGGGTGTAGGTGTAGACTGTTGTAAGTAGAATTTGTCTGTGTATGTTTTTATGACTATTTTTAACCGACTTCCAAAAGGAGGAGGTTCTCAATTCGTCGGACCCTTTTTTTTTATTTTATTTTTTTATTTTTTTTTTATGTATGTTCCCCGATTACTCGAAAATGGCTAGACCGATTTGGATTTTTCTTTTTTTGTTCGAAAGGGTATACGTCCCAAGTGGTCCCATGATCATCAAGTCAGGATCTGATGATGGGATCCCATGGAAATCGAGGGACACCCTCAAATTTTATGGGCACACCTATATCGATTTCGGTATTTTTTATAGTAACTCGTGCATTTGCTCTAGGAAAGTACCATTCGGTGAGCTGGAACTGATCATGTAGACCACAGAGGGCCATCGGAAATACTCAATTATATCTAAGTATATAACAGGTTGCGATTCGATTACTTTAATATGGTTTATGCTCGTCAAAATAATGGTAATGGTGACTTCACCATGAGCTCCATTTCTCCTGGTTCTTACTAGGAGAACTGCTCAAAAATTAACGGCCCTGCATCGGGAAAAGCAACATTTTGTAAAACGTGATGAGCAGCTGACATTGGGTTATTGTAACTTCGATAAATTACAAACTGAACCACTAAAAAGTGAAAAATAAAAACTTTTTTACAAAAACAAAAACCGACTTCCAAAAAAAACACTACAAAGTGAAAAATAACTTTAATTTCGGAAGTCGGTGGCAAAAAACTAAAATAAAGATCCAAAGACACCGACTTCCGAAATTAAAGTTATTTTTCACTTTGTAGTGTTTTTTTTGGAAGTCGGTTTTTGTTTTTTGTAAAAAAGTTTTTATAAACTACTGTAATTATTCAGACGAAATTTCGCAGAGCCTACAATTTTTAGTTATAACAGAAATGTGGATCCTTATGGTTGAGGCAATTTTTTGCAATTTGTAGGTCAGTGTGAGCTTGTATGTTGATTAAAATATGATTCGCGGCCGTAACTAATATGGCTTTACAGAATTATAATCATTAGAATCAGCAATACAACTCCATAAGTTAGCATTTTGACGACACGGTTGGCGCAGTGGTTGAGCGATTGACTGCTGCGCAGCATGTCGCGGGTTCGATTCCCGCACGGAACAAATATTTGTACGACCTACAAGTATTTGTTCCGAGTCTGGGTGTTTTTCTATCTATAATATGTATGTATTTACAAAAAAAAAATGTATATATGTAGTTTATCAGCCATCTCGTTACCATAATACAAGCATTAGGTTGCTTAGCTTGGGACTAGATGGCGTTGTGTGAAATGTCCAAGGATATTTATTTATTTATTTATTATTTATTTACCTCAAACCAACATGATTTCATGAAATCGCTAGATTTGAGGTAAATGCTAACTTATGGAGTTGTATTGCTGATTCTAATGATTATAATTCTGTAAAGCCATACTAGTTACGGCCGCGAATCATATTTTAATCAACATACAAGCTCACACTGACCTACAAATTGCAAAAAACGTACGATATTTTGAATTTCGCGGGCTACCCTGGCGCATCATCCTTAGAGGCTTAAGGATGGCATTAAAGGCAAAAAAGTGGTTACAATACCAACTGTTTACTGCAGCTGTCATTTGTCATGCCACAAACGCAATAGAAGTCAAAATCGGTTGAACGGACTGTAAAAAAACCGGCCAAATGCGTGTCGGACTACGCACAATAAAGGGTTCCGTGGTTGGGATTAAATTAATTATCCCAAGAACAAACTTAACATTATAGTTGAAAAACATGTTCTTCCATCCATTCCAACAGTAAATGTAAGTTTGTACTTACAATATTGAGAGATTTACCATGTTATTTTAAGGCGGTGAGAGCCGTAAAAACGTCGTTTTGTTTAGTGTTTTATTCGTAGATAACACGTATTTAAATTTTGAAAAAAATATATTACTTAGTTCAGACTTCGATCTAGAAATTTCGGCCGTCCGATACACGATTACTTGCACTTTACTGCATCCAATTAAATCGCAAAGACAAGTCTAAATTATGATCTATATCTTATTTCATTTGATTTATTAGGCTTTGAACAATAAAACTTATGCCATAATAAAGGTCGTAAAAAATGTAATTTATAACGGCTATCATAATTTGAAATATCAAAATATTTATATCACTAATTCCAATGTCAAGTGTTTTCAGCTTCGCAAACGCTCGCCCTGAGCCGTTTAGTCCCGAGCGGAACGTGACGGAGGTCGGACGTGTGCCAATTTTTCGAACCCGCCACCCCCGCTAACTTCTGTCACCGGCTGCGACCGGCACAAATTAGCATGTGTTGAAAACAGTTGAATTTGAACGCTATGCCTATGTAAATAAAGACGTCACGCGCGCAAAAGCTTTATTGGTATTTATTTTTATCACGGCCTATGTTTACCAATCGCATCAAGTGTGTAAAACAGTTGAATTTGAACCCTACACTGGAGCTTATAAAGCCGCCTGACGCGCAAATTTTTGGTTCACTATTTTCAAATCTCAAATAGGTAGGTGCCACAGAATAAAGTTAGTACGGGTGGTTTTATAATGAATATCGGATAGGAAATGAGATTTCTTCATAACATCACGCCTGAATTCTTTCAAAGGGTTGGGCAGGGATGTTCAGAAAATAAGTAGGCCCTCAAATGTATTTTTCTGTATACCTACATAAATAAGATTTTTTTTTAAATTAAGTTTTTTTTCTAATTAGGTATCTTCTTATTTTTTTTGTATTTCAAGGTCAAAATGAAAATCCAAGATGGCGGCTGCAAAAATTTCCTATTTTTCGTCATGGGTGTCGTTTTCGTGATATTTTAGGTCGCTGAAAATGATAGTGGGGTCAAAATGAAAATCCAAGATGGCGGCTGCGAAAATTTCCTAATTTTTCGTCATGGGTGTCATTTTCGTGATATTTTAGGTCGCTGAAAACGATAGTGGGGTCAAAATGAAAATCCAAGATGGCGGCTGCGAAAATTTCCTAATTTTTCGTCATGGGTGTCATTTTCGTGATATTTTAGGTCGCTGAAAACGATAGTGGGGTCAAAATGAAAATCCAAGATGGCGGCTGCGAAAATTTCCAAATTTTTCGACATGGGTGTCATTTTCGTGATATTTGAGGTCGCTGAAACCGATAGTGGGGTCAAAATGAAAATCCAAGATGGCGGCTGCGAAAATTTCCTAATTTTTCGTCATGGGTGTCATTTTCGTGATATTTTAGGTCGCTGAAAACGATTGCGGGGTCAAAATGAAAATCCAAGATGGCGGCTACGAAAATTTCCAAATTTTTCATCATGGGTGTCATTTTCGTGATATTTGAGGTCGCTGAAAACGATAGTGGGGTCAAAATGAAAATCCAAGATGGCGGCTGCGAAAATTTTAAAATTTTTCGACATGGGTGTCATTTTCGTGATATTTGAGGTCGCTGAAAACGATAGTGGGGCCAAAATGAAAATCCAAGATGGCGGCTGCGAAAATTTCCTAATTTTCGGTCATGGGTATCATTTTCGTGATATTTGAGGTCGCTGAAAACGATAGTGGGGTCAAAATGAGAATCCAAGATGGTGGCTGCGAAAATTTCCTAATTTTTCGTCATGGGTGTCATTTTCGTGATATTTTAGGTCACTGAAAGCGATAGTGGGATCAAAATGAAAATCCAAGATGGCGGCTGCGAAAATTTCCTAATTTTTCGTCATGGGTGTCGTTTCCATGGTTTTAGAGGGTGCTGAAAACGATAGTGGGTTCAAAATGAAAATCCAAGATGGCGGCTGCGAAAATTTCCTAATTTTTCATCATGGGTGTCATTTTCGTTATATTTGAGGTCGCTGAAAACGATAGTGGGGTCAAAATGAAAATCCAAGATGGCGGCTGCGAACATTTTCAAATTTTTTGACATGGGTGTCATTTTCGTGATATTTGAGGTCGCTGCAAACGATAATGGGGTCAAAATGAATGACTATCGTTTTCAGCGACCTAAAATATCACGAAAATGACACCCATGACGAAAAGTTAGGAAATTTTCATAGCCGCCATCTTGGATTTTCATTTTGACCCCACTATCGTTTTCAGCGACCTAAAATAACACGAAAATGACACCCATGACGAAAAATTTGGAAATTTTCGTAGCCGCTATCTTGGATTTTCATTTTGACCCCACAATCGTTTTCTGCGACCTAAAATATCACGAAAATGACACCCATGACGAAAAGTTAGGGAATTTTCGCAGCCGCCATCTTGGATTTTCATTTTGACCCCACTATCGTTTTCAGCGACCTAAAATATCACGAAAATGACACCCATGACGAAAAATTAGGAAATTTTCGCAGCCGCCATCTTGGATTTTCCTTTTTACCCGACTATCGTTTTCAGCGACCTAAAATATCACGAAAATGACACCCATGACGAAAAGTTAGGGAATTTTCGCAGCCGCCATCTTGGATTTTCATTTTGACCCCACTATCATTTTCAGCGACCTAAAATATCACGAAAATGACACCCATGACGAAAAATTAGGAAATTTTCGCAGCCGCCATCTTGGATTTTCCTTTTTACCCGACTATCGTTTTCAGCGACCTAAAATATCACGAAAATGACACCCATGACGAAAAGTTAGGAAATTTTCGCAGCCGCCATCTTGGATTTTCATTTTGACCCCATTATCGTTTTCAGCGACCTCAAATATCACGAAATTGACGCCCATGTCGAAAAATTCGAAAATTTTTGCAGCCGCCATCTTGGATTTTCATTTTGACCGTAATCACGTCCTCTCAAGAAAAAAAAACTAGAGCATAAGAAGTTATGCCCCTCCGTTTTTTTTTTTTGTGTTGACATAACGAATAAAATAAAAAAAGAACTTTCCAAAACGGCTTCTAAATGACGGAGTACTGCAGTAACAAACATAAAAAAAAAAAAAATACAACTGAATTGATATTCTCCTCCGTTTTTTAAGTCGTTTAAAAATAACACATCATTGTTACGTTTAAAAATTAGCTGGACATCACTCACAATGCAGTCATTGGTGTCGTGGGGAATACTAGTTTCTGTCATTCCCGACGACACCACCAGTGGTGTCGTGGGGAATGAACGGTCATTTCGTAGTATTTAAGTTCGCTGAAAACGATAAAGGTCTCAAGCTAATTTCGAGCTTATTGACATTTTACAAACCCTTTGTTTTTTTGGTCCAGAATACTCGGTAAATGATCTGGAAGCTGAATTTAACACAAAAACATGAATGTCAATAAGGTCTAAATTCGCTTGACACCTCAGAAAGTGTCTAGATTATTATGCACATCATTTTTAGGGTGTCAAGCTAATTTCGACCTTATTGATATTTTACAAACCCTTTGTTTTTTTGGCCCAAGATACTTGCTAAATGATCTGGAAGCTGAATTTAACAAAAAAACATGAATGTCAATAAGGTCTAAATTCGCTTGCCACCTCAGAAAGTGTCTAGATTATTATGCACATCATTTCTAGGGTGTCAAGCTAATTTCGACCTTATAGACATTTTACAAACCATTTGTTTTTTTGGTCCAAGATACTTGGTAAATGGTCTGGAAGCTAAATTTAACAAGAAAACATGAATGTCAATAAGGTCTAAATTGTTATGTAACACATCATTGTTATGTAGCTGGACATCACTAACAGCACAATACAGTCGGTGGTGTCGCATGGCGTGGGGAATAGTAGTTTCTGTCATTCCCCACGATACCACACCAGTGGTATCGTTTTCAGTGGTGTCGCTGTCGTGGGGAATGAACGTAAAGTAAAATGGTGCGCGGCGCTTAGTTTTGAATCGTACGGGTAAAGGTCTTCGTGTCAGTCAGATTTTAAATCCACCTTATTCACAAAAATAAATAAGTATAAGTAGTTATTTTTATTTATTTTAACTGTTCAAGTTTACAATGAAATAATAATGTCTTAAACTTTCAAAAATACTTACTAGAAAAATAAAACAAAATAAACTTGTATACTAATCAGTTCAAGTTTATCTACTGCATTGCTCTATTCTGTGACGCAACATAGTACCTACTCGAGTTCATGAACTCATGAGCGGTGCGCTTGGCGCGCGTTTCCCGCGCATCGTAATTTATTACGTATCGCTACTCCTTGCGGGGGCTGCGGTAAGCATTTAATACCTACGGCGCTTGCTTGCACCCCGCCTTAAGACCACAAATTTCTTATAAATATTTTGTTTATTTTTTTTCTTGTATTTATTTCAAAATTTTAGGCGCGGAGATAATGGGGGGGGGGGGATGGATGATGGTACAGTTTGCAAAACTTTTTTTTTTATTTTCTTATTTGCCTTGCCTCCCTAAAAGTGACCCCCATATTCAATATTCATTTAAGTACTTTAGCCGTAAGTACGTGTTTGGGTCACAGAAATCCATAATGTGTACCAAACAACGGTCCAGTAGATTCAGAGCAAATTGGCAGTGACAGACGGACAGACAGACACACGAGTGATCCTATAAGGGTTCCGTTTTTTTCCTGTTGAGCTACGGAACTCTAAAAAGGTTTGTTTAAATGTCTAATCTTATTGTAAATGGAGTATACATAAGCAAAACCGCGAGCACAGTAAGATGCTCGTGCTGCTTGTAAACACACAGTTGGAACTCAGAACATCTGCTCGGACACGGCATTCTTTTACCGGTTTACGTTGTGGCCAGGCTTTAATACAGTATGGATAAATATGTGGTGTAGCTACGTCATAATTATTGTCCTGTGGCCTGCTAAGCCTACAGTTGAGGGCTTTCTTGTTGGAGTACAGCAAAAATAAACGACCTGACTTCAACACTTATATAGTCTTTGTGTTTCAATCAATCTGCCTCTAGCCTTTTCCCAACTATGTTGGGGTTGGCTTCCACTCTAACCGGATGCAGCTGAATACCAGTATTTTACATGGAGCGTCTGCCTATCTGACCTCCACAACCCAGTAACTGGGTAATACTATACCCCCTAGTAAGACTGGTTGTCCGACTTCTGACGACCCGTAACGACTGTCAAAGATCTACGAATGACAGCCGGGATCAACTGCTTAACGTGCTTTCCGAGGCACGGCGGAGTCTATTAGTATTTCTGTTTCTAACTCACCATAATATTAGTTTTTATTTCCGAGCCCGCCCTCAGCACTTGACTGAAATCCTGACTTTCTCATAGCGTCTGTACTCTTCTAAAGCCTTGCATGAGACCACACGTCTCACGTAATATTAGTAAATCACACCTTCCAATATATAAAGTAAAGGATAACAAACATACTATTGAAATCCTTAGAACGGTCTTTCCTTTGGCTTTCCCCTTTAAGTATGATGCGCCAGGGTAGCCCGCGAAGTTCAAAATATCTTACGTTTTTTGCAATTTGTAGGTCAGTGTGAGCTTGTATCCTTCTTATTCAGTTTATGATATATCTTTTAAATTGGTTCAATAATGGAGGAGGAAATAGGTGAGAGCCAAACCTCAAAATATGACTTTTTAAATAGGCTATTCAGTCGGATCTGCAGTTGTCCTTATCGCACGAATTTGAGGGCGGAGCGCTCGCAGAGCGACAGCAATAATTTCTTCAAATAGCTCATTTTCAGGAGTCTTGCCGCCCGCATTTCCTCTTAATCATAATAACAATTATCATGAGATTTGGCAAAAGATTACAACGAATAAGATTTCAGAATCCGATGAATTTTCAGTACTGCCCTTATGCACCTTATGTGGCCACTATAGCACAAACAATTTGCCTACCCCGATTAAAAGAAATACCTTGAATATAATTAAAAGTCCACGAAACTATCAATAAAATACTTTTATTGGTCATAAGTGGCCATTCATATTTCTCTTTCGTTAATTAGTGTTTAAGATCATCCGATATGTTAATTAGTAGTATATTCACGCTGTAAAGCCACAGGGGGTAAGCATCAAGGTGAAATTCATTTAATTATATGTCATACTTGTATACCTATAAAAGTTATTTCTTTTTTTTTATGAGGATTCCGTACCGAAAAAATATCAAAACAATTCCATTTTATTTCTTTTATTAATTTTTGTACTTATAAATAAGTACCTACATTTTTAAATATTTTTAAGAAAAACTTAAAAATATAAAAAAATAGTGGTCCGCTGCCGCGAGCAGGGTCTAAGCTACCGGTGGCAGGGCTCCAGAGACAGGAACCTCCTCACAATGCGAGCCGTATCGAGGAGTAGTGCCTTCTAAATCAGGGGGCCTACTCCCTAAGCACGAAGCCCATAGTTTCGGCCTTCGTTATGGGCGTTTCCTACTCCGTATCACCTACGGATAGATGATTGGTTTGGGGCCCGAACGAAGTATAAATGACAACATGATTTGCCAGTAGTCCCTACTCCCGATGTGTTTTTACCCGTCCGAAAAATTTAACTTTCACACTTGTTTTGATGAATCGTAATGTCAGATGGACGGATGAACGGACGGACGGAAAGACGAACGGACTTAGGGAGTAGGGACCCAGGCCCTTGATCCAACCGCCTAACGAGAGCCTCTAATTTTATCATAATCAATTTTTGCCGATAATTTGGTTTCTCTTCAATACGGTACAAGTTTGGTCCTTGCAAGGGCTAATTACTGATTGTTTGATATTCTAGGTCTGTGTTAGTTGTTGAATTCAACGCCATCTGTCGGTTGTAAATGAAATTAAGTTATAATTATACTAGACAAAATGAAGGATATCGTCTAGAAGTCTAGCTGATCTATAGTACGCAATTAAACAAGTTAGGTTTACGTGTTTTTTCTATAACTAAGCAATCTACAGGCAATGTGTCTAGAAGACTACAATGATTTCCGTATGTGATTATACAACGTGTAACGTTAAGGTTGATGCGCCACGGTAGCCCGCGAAATTCAAAATTTCTTACGTTTTTTGCAATTTGTAGGTCAGTGTGAGCTTGTATGTTGATTAAAATATGATTCGCGGTAGTAGCTAATATGGCTTTACAGAATTATAATCATTATAATCAGTAATACAACTCCATAAGTTAGCATTTATCTCAAATCTAGCGATTTCATGAAATCATGAAGTTTGAGATAAATGCTAACTTATGGAGTTGTATTGCTGATTGTAATGATTATAATTCTGTAAAGCCATATTAGCTACGGCCGCGAATCATATTTTAATCAACATACAAGCTCACACTGACCTACAAATTGCAAAAAACGTAAGAAATTTTGAATTTCGCGGGCTACCCTGGAGCTTTCGCCTTAAATGCGCAAAACCTCTTAAGGGGTCATTGTACTCATCATTATGAACAACTTTTACTATGGGACCAAACCTGAAATCGCGAAAAAAAATTCAGCTGTTCAGTACATTTATGTTCGCACAATTCGTCAAAATGTACTGAACAGCTGATTTTTTTTCGCGTTTTCAGGTTTGGTCCCATAGTAAAAGTTGTTCATAATGATGAGTACAATGACCCCTTAAGAGGTTTTGCGCATTTAACGTTACACGTTGTAAAAGCGAAAGCCTTTAAAACTGGACCAATTTTCGCTATTGTAGTTACGCTTACGGGTCACTGGAATCTGAACCTGAACCGACCTTATGTTAATTTAGTGCTACCTAAGTAAAATACAAGTTTCTCTGACGACGTCACAGTAGGTACATCTTTGGACCACCTGTCCGTTCGTCCGGACAATTCAGATGGACCGGTTCCGTCAAAATGTCCTAGAGTATGTTGCGAATGGAGACTTAGCGCGAAAATGAAATCACGTGGCTCGGGATTGTAATTGTGGTGAAAAAGTATGGCTAGCAAATAGAGGGAAGGATTTTATGAAAAGGAGTTGAACTAGTCTAGTTTTAGATGCCTCGCCTACTTACAAAATGCACAGCAGCAGAAGAGTTCCTTTCTACGCCAATTCTAATGTCAGTGTCAATTTGACGTTCATCACCGCAAATGTGAATTAAAGACACCACTGACTTACGTAAAAAGACAATATTCTGGGGAAACTTAAGACTTTAGGTCTATACTCGCCAATACGCAGTAAGCAAGTTTGGTAACCAGTGATCGTTCCTTCTTTGTCTATGAGGGGACAGTTTACAGCGGGGCAATTGCGTAACACACTATCAATCGGAATTGGTTTCATTTCGACGGTTCAACAGCGTTTATTGCGTTACATACTTCGTCGAGCAGACAAATTTTTCGAACATATAATGCAATGCATTAGCAATTGCTTCAAAATGATTCAGATTTCGATTGATAGTGAGTTACTCAATTAGGGTGCAGGCTGATATGATATACTGCCTTCAAAAGTAAATACGTACGAGCACTCCATTCACTCATGAATCCCAGAAACCAATACATAAAAATATAAACGACCGGTGATGTGTTTATTATAGTTAAATATAGACGGTTGTCGCCCGAGAATTAATTTGTATCTTTTTATTATTTATGTATTGTTAAAATTGGGAATATCGGCGAAAAAGAGTATGTTGTTATTAATTGCCGTGTTGATAATATCGATTGAGTCATCGTGGTTATTTTAATGGTCATTTTAAATTTCAATACGTACTATTCAAGTACAAAATGACCAAAGGCTGACGCAGATTCTTTTGACACATCATCCATGAACAATATCTCGGCTGTAGTGTTTGGAAACCTTCAATAAAGTATCTGATTTCCAAGCTAGGATGCCAAGACATCTGCCAGCTATCTCTTGAGAAGTTTAGACATCGTATAGTTTCAGGATTTCGTCCTGGTCGTGGTCCTATTTGGATTCCAATTCACTAAGTTAATCTGAGGTTAAGACCCACACGTTTATGATTCATAATATGAAGGATATTTCGGCAGAATAACAAAAACATTTCACTGAGATTACATTCGATTTATTCGTGATGACAATAGTTTGGGAATTCAAAAAAATGTATGCACAATTGCATACTCGACGTACGATGAAAGACAAAAGGAAGAAAGCAAAGGTCATGTCAAACTCAAATGACAGGTGACATGTCACTCGTTGTAGTTATAGGCTGGGTTTAGAAATCAGAATACAATTTCCAATCCAACATAATAGACTTAAAAAGATACTTTCCGAAACAAATCATGACTTTTTTAAAACTACCCACAACAAAACTAACATTTTCTGCAACCCCAAAAATAAATATACCCTGAATCGTTCACAAATCTGATTTATTCGATTCCTGCGCAGCCCTTTTTGCTGTGCTGTCAGCAAAACATATAACGTAACCTCCATATCTTGGATTTGCATTAGTATCCTTTTTTGCTGACGTATGTGAAGTTATAAATATTATATCTTTGCTAGTATTTTTTGGGATAAGTCTATTTTTGTGTTATTTAGCATATATTTTGGTTTACGACCAGTTTAACTAAAAAAAAAAACTTTTTAAAGAAGACGAGTTCACATAATTATATATTTTACTGGTTCGATTAAATAGCCAATTAAGTAACTTTTAGCATGGTTATCAATAAAAATCTTGGTAAGCAATTAAACATTTTTCCGGTTTACCTGTTTAATGCAGTGTTTTAATAACTTTTTCTTAGTAAAAACATTGCTAGAAGAAAAAAACAAAGCATTTTTCCCTTCAATTCTCGTAAATAAATTATAATCTTGTAAAAAACAAGATTGGTTCAGTGCTAATAAGACCAACCAACAGCAAAACTACAGTTAACAACAAAATATAGTCTGTTGCCTGTTGGTTTTAAGACCACAAAGTACTTACATATGTATGGTAACTCACTAAATTATGGCCTAAAGCCAAAAGCAACCACAATTACATATACTCATCTCACTAGTTTCCAATCGAGATGGTAAGCAGCTGATACAGTCATAGTTTTTGCTTGAATTCTAACATCAGATGAGCAGAACAATAAAAATACACTTCTCTACTATGCAAGAATGCTGTTTCGAGGACCAGTATGAAACAATTATAGGATATCTGATCTAAAAACGACGGCTAGTATGCAAGTATGCATAATATAAGACATATTAAGTGTTAACATTATATGAAACAAAAAAAATGTTATACATACTATGATTAGAGCTTGTCCACTCTGAAATGACGAGTCCTACTACTTCAGTTTGTATACGTACTATCGACAAACGCCAGACCTTTCCAATTTTGAATCAATTTTACTTGCAAGCTGCAATTGTAGGGCAAACAAAGTACCATAGGGCAGGGTGAATCAGTGTATACAAAAAGCGAAAAAGGTGCGTTTAAGGTGTAAAGGCGTCTGTTTTGTCGATAGTACACTACGATAAATGCGGTAGTGTGGCGCGTCATGACAGAGTGCACAAGCTCTAACTAGGTTTTGGGAAATAAAATAATAAAGTAAAATAAAATCAAGTTCTGAAAGACATCTAAAGTACATACAAAGTAGTATGAATTAATCTTACAAGAACTTACATCTAATACTATTACAGACTATCTAATATTAAAGCATACAATGTAGCACCTAAAACAAAAAAAAATAGCATGAATGAAAAAAAAAAACACTCACCATTCCATTGTCCATGCCCCCATATGGCGATTGGTATCCCGCCTTTTCTGTGACTGCAAAAGATAATTGATATGCACATTATTTATCTATACTTTAAATATATTGTTTGAATATATTTCTGTAGCCTCTTGCGTTCCTCAAACAAAAATGTGAAGTGTTTCTGTTTACGTGTTATGCCATTTTTACTACCTAAGCTTTTTCCGTTTAATCACTATTGCAATAATTATTCAATATAGCCGAAAGATACTTTCACCCCTTAAACGTCAGACGCACACATGGGGTACGTAAGGAGACACCAAGGAGAAACCTTTATATAATATGTATATAAAAGTATATTATCATAACATTAGAGGCGACCGCGGGCTTACAATAGTTGTGAACCTATGGGGTTCGTAAGGTTATACATTGCTACATAATTATGACGGGTTTTAAAGAGACAGGAGAAAACGTTGTGTTGTTAAATAAATACGCTACCTACTACTAAAATCGAATTCGTAAAATTTGGCGCCCGACATGGGGCATTCGAATTTTTTATAGTTTGAAATTATCGAAGAAAGGAATGTTGGATAAAGCCTACGCATATTGATAATTAAGGAAAGGAAAGACAACTAAAAATGAAAGAAATATTTAGAACAAATCCAATTAATAAATTCATGACACTTCAACACCGAAATTTGGCGCCCAACATGGGACCACAAGAGATGAAATTGTTTCATAACGTATTGAGAATTAATAGTTCGGAAAGTAATATAAAATGCACCAGCAGTATAATCGTATTACTCCAAACCTAACAATAACATTATAATAATAAAAACTCTTCCCTAAGCCTCACACAATAAAATACGAATTAAAAATCGTACCATTTTGATAAACCCATTAAAAAATCTTTTGTAAACTTGGTCTTGTAAACTTGTAGGGTTCTGAGTTCATGTTGTCAGTCGGTTAAAAAAGGGTTAAGCTGTAAAGTTGGTGTTACTGAATGATATATTGGCAATGCGGGTTTATTATTTGTCTATAATACCAAAGATTATCTAGGGTTAAAACAAAACATCGTTGAAAAACGACTTCATAAACAACTCCTGACACATTAAAAGAAATTGTAAAAAGAGCAAACTAATATTTGCGATGCGTGCTTATTTTAGCAATAGTACTTACTAAGGATGTTTTATTAAACTTATATTAGAAGAAGACCAAGTTTCTTCAGTCAACTATGTGTTGTAATTAAACAGAAAAAAAAGATGAACCCAAAAAGCAAAAGTCTGTTTCCATCTACCCTCAAAATTAAGCAAAGGCGTTGCTTAGAATTATTCAAATTAATTCTATAATTGCGAGCGTTAACGCCTACAGTGAGGGTAGATATTTATTAAACAAAACTCATTAATTACAGTTATGGCGATCATCATCCTTTGTTTACTTAGAGTAAAGCCTTTAGGAGTAATGAGATTTGTGGCGCTGACTGTACTTGTGTTGGAGAAATAATGTAGAAACAACCGTTTTAGTTATTTTTGGGTAAATTAGATGAACTGTTGTTGGTGAGAATTTGCAATATATCATCGACACACTATTTTTGATGAAGTATTCCGTCCCTCCATACTAACAGAAATAATCTTCTAGGCTAGGCATAGAAACATTATCAGAAAAAAGTTCAAAAATACATGGTTAATGGGATCCGACATTCATTCGGGGTGAAAATCAGCAAGCAAAGTCTGATACTACATTAAACTTATCAAAAGCTTTCGACGTCGACACACATTGCAAGATTGCAACAGAATGGCTCGTGTCTTCATGTTAATGAGACACGAGCCATTCTGTTAATATTATAACAAAATATTACAGTCATAGGAACCACAATAAGGGTTTTCATACCACCAGTTGGCGCCACTTTGACAAAAAGTCTTCCATTTCGTCAATAAATATATAAAATATATGATGACGTTCATCATTCAGTCACGAAGGAGAGGAGCTCGTGGCTAAGTAATAACAGCCGCACGGGTCGATCCATCAGGTTAAGCTACGCTTGCCGGGGTTGGTCCGTGGAGACCATCTTTACATACCGAGACTCCTCCATGCCTCGGAAAGCACGTTAAGCCGTTGCTCCCGGCTGTCATTCATGGATCTTTGACGCTCAGCTTTGACCGTCGTTACGGGTCGTCAGAAGTCGAAAGTTGACACTATTGACAGGTGCCCGGACCTGACGTCTCAGTGCTACCAACCTAGAGATCGTTATTTCAGAAAACCCTCATTCTTTGGCACTGCACAAAACTAGATGACATTTTTTTTTTCAATTTCGTCCCCCATATTTTTATAACACTATCATTTTGAATAGCTGTCACCTACCCTCAAACGGATGACGTAATTTCTGCGACACAATAGTACCCTCCGTTACAAAGCGAATGGTTAATCCAAATTATACAGTGAGCGAACAGGGGTAGGCAGAACGAGAGCCCTGATTGTTAGTTACGATTTGTGACGATTTTTTTTTGGGGTTTATCGATCGTTTTTGGAGATAGGGGAGGTTTATAATAATATGTGGCTTAATTTAATATAAAGAGTAACTTGAATTAATTAATTAAACAACTAGTCTATCATGTATCATGTTAAAATTGAGATGTGAGAGTGGAGATTCTTGCCAGCTCTTCTGCATAAGAAACGACCAATTGGAACCGAGCACCTAGCTTCTGACGTTTCATAAGTAGTATTCATTAAAAAAAATTGAATAGGCAACTTTAAAACAGACTAAAGCGGCTAAGTGCGAGTCGGACTAGCACAAGAAGGGTTCCGTACCACCGTACGCACGGCTACAGATCAAGCTATACATTTCCAGTATAAGCTGATCCCAACAAAAACATTTTCATGTAAAATGTTGCGAAGACGAGACCACATATAGCTCACACTGATAAAAAGCTATCAGATCTCATGTAGAGCCAAGCTTCTAACTCTACACGCCCTAAATCTCCAAGCCCAAGCCCAAGCTCCAAGTCTCATACAAATTTCGATCCCCTAGTTCAAGGGGTGGGGGGGTAAAAGTTCCAAGTTTTAGATTTTTTTTGTTGTTTGTAATACTAGCTTACATACCCAATTTCAGCTTTCTAGGACTTTATTTGCGGAAGTCTCATACAAATTTCCATACCCTACTTTAAGGGGTTGGGGAGTAAAAGTTCCAAGTTTTAGAATTTTTTTGTTGTTTGTGTACTAATACTAGCTTACATACCAAATTTCAGCTTTCTAGGACTTTATTTGCGGAAGTCTCATACAAATTTCCATCCCCTAGTTTAAGGGGTTGGGGGGTAAAAGTTCCAAGTTTTAGAATTTTTCAAAAATACGACGAAGTGCTTCGAGAAAAGGTAGGTAGTGCCCTTGCGCTCCGCTTGGCTCGTCTTGGCGATCTCGCATTCGATGGCAGATCTCGCATTGTGTAGGATTTCCTTACAATGAGAGGTCAGTGTAAACTGGAAATGTATAGCTTGATGTGTAGCCGTGTGTACAATATTTAACACTACATAATTATATTAATTTTTAACTTAATTTTATTTGTATTATATTATGTGTTATTCTAGAGGACATAGTAGACCACACTCTGATAAAATGTCTACTCACTGTCACTCTAAAAAGTGTCTACCGATTACGGTTCAAAAGATACAGCCCTGTGACAGACGGACGGACAGCGGAACTTATATAGTAATTTCCATTGTACAGACGCCAGCAGGTCAAGCCACCCGAAACTGTCAAATTTTCCCAATCAACCTTGAACCTAATGCTTTAGAGATAAAGATGAAAATCTATTAAAGAAATTTGACAGATTGTAGTAGCTTGATGTGCTGGCGTCTGTACATCAATGGTAATTTCCGACTAAAACTAATAGGCCCTAAATTAATAATTATGTCTCGCGTTTCGCTCTTTTTAAAATCTCTATGAAATCAACATTAAATCGTCGATTTTTCAGACGAACAACTTTTAATATGGGACCAAATCTGAAAACGATCAGGTTTGGTACCATCAGTAAAAGTTGTTCATAATGATGAGTGCAATGACCCCTTAAGTGGTTGCTGGTGTTTTACCAATAACCCTGTAAATGTACTGAAAGCTGAAATATAAGAATTAATCATTATAATCAAAGTGACCATAATTATTTCTCGCATCATTGCCAGTGTCTCTCGTGCTAACTTTACGCTTGGTTAATAAAAGAGGGGTGCTGTATTTCGCTGTTACAAATTACACGGTACCAAACAGTACCTAGGGCAGGGTGACTTTCCGACGACACGCTAATTATTTTATTTTATTTCCAGAGTTAGAACTTAAGCCAGTATTTAAGCCCTACCGTTACTGACATGTCTTGAAGGTGAAGCATCACCATTTATTTGCTGAGGCCGTTTGTCCCGATACATAACTGCATAGCCTTTTCTCAACTGTGTTGGGGTCGGCTTCCAGTCTAACCGGATGCAGCTGAATACCAGTATTTTACATGGAGCGACTGCCTATCTGACCTCCACAATCCAGTAACTGGGTAATACGATACCCCTTGGTAAAACTGGTTGTCAGACTTTCGGGCTTCTGACGAACCGTAACGACTGTCTAAGATCCACGAATGACAGCCGTGACCAACGGCTTAGCGGGCTTTCTGACGCACAGAGGAGTCTCGGTATGTAAAGATGGTCACCGATCCACTGACCAACCTGATGGATCGACCCGTGCGGCTGTTATTACTTAGCCACGAGCTCCTGTATATATCATAAGTAACGGCGATACTAAAATATGGCATGACGTCACGCCTAGCTAGATTTTATACGTGAAAGTGACGTAGCGAGCCCCCACTCCTCCCCACTTTAATACGTGTTATCCAAGTCATTTTTTATTAATATGATAAAGCAAAAAATACGTGTCTAATATTTTTTTATTATCTGACTGACGCGACTAAATAGAATTTCTTTTTTTTTACCCGGGCATCCCTATTGAACCAGAAAATATACACAATAACAGTGGCAATCGTGTCCATTTCACATGACATTCTGCGAACTACAAGCGCAAGCGCCACTTCAGGTAGGTATTACTATATAGTTTCGATATAACTTACGGCGCAAATTGAAAGCTCACTACAAATTATATGCTGTTCATAACAACAGTATTGATTGTGTGGTGCAAGTTGGAACATAGCGGAATAAATTGACATAACTTGTAATATTACTAATACAAAATCAATGTACAAGTTGCAGACGATAGAATGTTTAAATAGGTCTACAAAAAAAGTATGTTTTTAAGAGACGTAGATAAATTGTCGTTAATTGACTTGGATATCTGCTACTGTGGCGGCATCTATAACGCCACATGCGAACTACGCATCAAAAGACCTGACGTCACACAAATCCTGCATCGCGCAAGCAGAGTTTACAGCGCTACTGACATACATACAACATCCCGACATTCGGATTATCCTCTCGTTTCTATGGAATGACTGAACTTTACACCCTGTTCCTCATACCTCTACAATACCAAGATATTTAGAGCTTTGTTAGAACAAAAGTAGTTAGAAGCAAAATTGGTTTCATATTCCCAAAATTCATACAACATAGCCGACGTTCGCACATACGTAAAAATATCGCGGCGGGATTTTATAGCGCACTGGATTTTCAACTCTCACTGTTGAGCCAAATGTTGAGAATCCAACTTAACAACAACAGAGTGCATTCTAGCGCGTCGAAATAACATACTATTGGATTTTCAACTCTCGGCGCTAAGCAGAGCGTTGAAAATCCAGTGCGCGAAATAAAATCGCCGCGATATTTTTACGTCCGTGCGAATTTCGACTTAATTCGGTGTCAAGATACGTCTTAAAATAAAATAGAACCAACTTCTAGTTACAACAAGAAGACAAAAAAGCAAGCCAGCAGCCAATCAGCGCTTGTTTACCGCTGCTTACTTACACCACTCACCCAAAGAAATCAATAGCAAATTGCACCTTTACAATGTAATCATAAACACTACCTTCAGTGCAAGTCTTTTGGCTGGCAAAGCGCTACATTATAGAAAAGAAAATAATAACTAGTAATTTTATTGACAAAGAAAGAAATATAAACAAAGGCATTTTTTACAAGGAGGGTAGTACTAGAAAACTTAAACACGATTTCTGAATTGAGAACTTGTCAAACTACGCCCGCGAAATTCAAAATTCAACGGATTGAGGTCTTTTCGGTATTAAATTCTATAGAAGAAATTTAACCCAAATGCGTTTTCCTTCAGTCAGAGTATTAATAAAATAGTCAATAAACATAAATCCAAAAAAATAATCCATACATGCTGCAATAGTGAAATAAATGGTTACGAAAAAGCCCCCATTTATTTTGGTATCGCCTTAATTGTAATAAATGCTTTGAATTTATTTTGGTATCGCCTTAATTGTAATAAATGCTTTGAATTTCGAGTTAATGTCATTTGTAGGTAATTAGTTTCTTGTTGAATTGTTCCTTTGTCATCAAATAATAATCTGTCTGTCTGTTACCTAAGAACCAAAGCCAAAGAACCGATCATTATGAAACATTTGTCAGCCTGCGATCTGGATAAGGGCATAGACTTTTCATCTTGGATATTTGTATTAAAAAAACCGGCCAAGTGCGTGTCGGACTACGCACAATGAAGGGTTCCGTAGTTGGTATGAAATTATCCCAAGAACAAACTTAACATTATAGTTGAAAAACATGTTCTCCATGAAAACATGTTCTCTCAACTCACAATATTTAGAGATTTACGATGTTATTTTAAGGCCACAAACTTCTTATAGGTTTTCCTGTAATCTACAGATGTACTTAGAACTATTTTCTGTATTTTTTTTTCAAAATTTTAGGCTCAGCAGTTTCGGAGATAAGTGGGGGGAATGGTCAATTTTCGTCTATTTTCTTAAGTAAAAACGATTTATTTTAAAATTATAAAAAAATATATATTTGAGACCGTCATAGTAAGCCCTTTTAATTGATATGTCAAACGGTACAGTTTGCAATTTTTTTTTTATATATTTTCTTATTTGCCCCGTAAAAGTGACCTTCAAAATCAATTTATTTACTTTAGCCGTACGTGTTTGGGTCACAGAAATCCATATGTGTACCAAATTTCAACTTAATCGGTCCATTAGATTCGGAGCAAATTGGCTGTGACAGACGGACAGACAAGACACACGAGTGATCCTAACACGCAGAAAAAGTCGCGGGCAACAGCTAGTCCTAACTCATATTATAAATGCGAATGTAAGTTTGTTTGTTTGTTACCTTTTCACGCCTAAACCACTGAACCGATCATGCTGAAATTTTGCATATACGTTGTCAGGTGTACAGAAACGGACATAGGGTACCTTTCATTCCGAAATTAAATGATCCCGAGGAAAACAACAATAACGTTCTTATGAATCGATAATAGATGGCGCCACGTGAATTATATTATTACAAGCATAGTACAACAGCTAGTAGTTTATATTTACTATTTTAGTTCTCGAGTATTTCAAATAACCTGCACGCGTGTATTGGTCAGATCTATGAATGTGCAAAGCTAAAGGAAGAAGTGTGTTTAGGATCGCACCACGAGGCGTTACATCCAGTGTTTATCCTCATCGGAAAGAGATGTAAGTTTGTTACACATTGTGCTGATTTAACTGAGGAGCTCGTGGCTAAGTAATAACAGCCTTACGGAT
This sequence comes from Cosmia trapezina, assembly GCA_905163495.3. NCBI lineage: Eukaryota > Metazoa > Arthropoda > Insecta > Lepidoptera > Noctuidae > Cosmia > Cosmia trapezina. Next base: position 3,186,418 of record LR991048.1, read on the forward strand.
CCATCAGGTTAAGCTACGCTTGACGGGGTTGGTCCGTGGATGAGTGACCATTTTTACATATCGAGAGTCCTCCGTGCCTCGGAAAGCACGTTAAGCTGTTGGTCCCATCTGTCAGAAGCCCGTAAGTCTGACAACCAGTCTTACCAAGGGGTATCGTATTACACAGTTACTGGGTTGTGGAGGTCAGATAGGCAGTCGCTCCATGTAAAATACTGGAATTCAGCTGCATTCGGTTAGACTGGAAGCCGACGCCTACATAGTTGGGAAAAGTCTTGACCACTAAAGTTATTTAAAACGGGATACTCGTATTAATAAGACGTAGTACTTACATCTGATTTAAAAACCACTAAATTCACACCACATCAAAAAACATACAAAACTACCCTCGAATTAAGGATGCTTAGTAAATTATAGTGACATACGTAGAGCACGCTTAAAATGGCGCGCGACCGCCACGTGGCCGCGGTCAATTTGTTGACGCGCATTAATTGTCAATATGTCACATTAACTGTTTGACTAGCTTTTGCCCGCAATTTTGAGTAGAAAGGGGTTTAGATGGGAATGATTTTGTTCTCCAGGCATAATCTTCACCGCTTTTCTGGAAAGTATAAGTGTACATTTTTAGAATGTTATTCTATGTCTTACAATAAGTAAGTAGAGCTTTGGTGGACCCAAGACAAATTACATAAAATCTTCGCAATTACTCCTAAGTCACAGGATCTCCTAGTTTGGGAGTCAGGGTTTACTCTGTCTGTACGACCTTTATTCACTGAAATTCATGCGACCTAAAATAAAGAGTTTAGATTTTTATTTATTTAATAGGAATGATACCTGGGTAAAAAAAAGGAATTCTATTTAGTCGGTTCGTCAGATAATTTAGAAATATTAGGTTTTTTGCTTTACCTATCATGTTAATAAAAATGACTTCGATGAAACGCATTTTAAAGTTAGTTGGGGACTCGCTACGTCACATCTATAACAAACTATAAAATCGGGCAAGGAGTGACGTCACGCCACATTTTAACTCTATATTTATATCGCCATAATATTATGATAAAGTACGTAAAAAAATAAAAAAAATACGTGTCTAATATTTTTTAATAATCTAAATGACAGACAAAAAATAATAATAATAAAGATAAATTAAAGCCAAAACCACCCTTGATAGATAGAGGCAATGATGGGCAAAAAGAACACAATTCACTACAAACTCATCCCCTATAGGGGGTTAACCCCATAAGGCGATGAATTTTCTATAATCCTTCCTTATTGCTCACCTTCTTTATAAAAGGAACCCATGTGCAAAATTTCATGTTTCTAGAACCAGAGGTTTAGGCTGTTCGTTGTCTATCAGTGAAATAAATATACTTATTAAGTAGAAGCCCGAAAGTCTGACAACCAGTCTTACCAAGGGGTATCGTGTTACCCAGTAACGGGCTGTGGAGGTCAGATAGGCAGTCGCTCCATGTAAAATACTGGTATTCCGAATTATTGCATCCGGTTAGACTGTAAGCCGACCCCAACATAGAAAAGACTAGGCAGATGATGATATAATGTATGGGTATTTTTGAGAAGTTAAAAAATGCACCAAAAGGATTTTTCGAAACTTTAATTAAGTAATCATCCGAAAAAGAACCGGAGTAAACCGACATAGCTTGCAGAGTAAGCAAACTGAAGTGGCAGTGGGCTGGCCATGTTTGTCGAAGGACCGATGGCCGGTGGAGCAGACGAGTCCTGGAGTGGAGACCGCGTATAGGCGCGTGACGCCGTCAGCGTAGTGACGCCGCCCAGCTAGATGGACCGACGACCTCAAGAAAGTGGCTGGGACAGACTGGACGCGGAAGGCGGAGGACAGGGTGTTGTGTAGGAACCTGGGAGAGGCCTATGTCCAGCAGTGGACTGCGATGGGCTGTGTTGATTGTTGATTAACGAGGGGAACGAGACGAACACAGCTGTTTAAGGCGCAGATTTCCTGAAAACGATCAAAAAGGTGGTTTTTTAACGCAGTGTATCTCATAAATAATTTTGACATGTAAAAAAAATATGATATTTTCAAGTCTTTTTCGCATACAGTGATGGAAGCCAAAACATAATTATACATATTTTAATGCACCAAAAAAATCTTTAAACATACCTCCTAATAATCTTTAAAAGCAGTTTATCCCTTCATTAAAAATTATAATTATAATTAAAAATATACCATGAAATGTCAAATTCCAAACTGCATCCAGTGATGGATTACTTTTTTACGACATAATTCCGGTGCGCGTGAGAATCTTCTATCTCGTGCGTTAAACTAGACAGCCATAACGCCATTTCACTTACACACCGAGCTAAACCAATCTTGGAACCTGGGCCTTAATTGTGTATTCTTAATTAGAATAATTTTCATATTAACTGTGGAATCTAATTGGTTTACTTCAAGGAGAATCTTAATTGAATAATTTCTGTATTTAACTTTGATATCGAATGAAACAGAATTGCTTTTATTTGAAGCATTGATACAACTTGAATAATTATATTTCACTAGCATCTGCAAATGACTTCGTCTACGTGGACTTCAGGATCGGTTTACATTTATCGAGGATTTAATTTATTTTTGCGTAGTTGAATAACAAACATCGAAACAAACTTTCGCATTTATAATTATGAATATTAAGTAGAATTTAACTATTTATGTTAACTGTAACATATTCAGGCTCGGTCCAGGGGGTCTACTCCCTAAGCAGTTTCGGTCTCTCCGTAGTTTCGGCCTTCGTTACGGTCGTTTCCTACTCCGTATCACCTACGGACGTATGATTGGTTCGGGGCCCGAACGAAGTATGAATGGCAACACGATACGACAGTTGTCCACTCCCGATGTGTTTTAGCCCGTCCGAAAAATTTAACTTTTACACTTGTTTTGATAGATCGTTAAGTCAGACAGACGGATAAACGGACGGACGGATGAACGGACGGACTTAGGGAGTAGGCCTCCAGTTACTGGGTAATATGACACCCCTTAGTGAGACTGGTTGTCAGACTTTCGGCCTTCTGACGACCCATAACACCTGTCAAAGAGCCAAGAATGACAGCCGAGACCAACGCTTAAATGCTATCCGAGCCACGGGGGATCTCGGTATAATGAAGATAGTCACCCATCCACGGACCGACTGCGGCAAGCGTAACTTAACCTGATTGAGCGAGCGCCTAAGAGAATCTTATATCTACGTCAACGAAAATAAGGTTGAGAACGAACGAAGTCGAGACCCAAAAGCTAGTAAATTAATATAATAAATCACAGCAATTAAAAAATAAATACCAACCACTCAATAACTACAAAATTCACCCCCGAGACAATCCCCTATATCATCCCCTATGGACAGATATGAATCTGTACAGGGTCGTAACTCATCCCTATAGTTTCACGGTGGATTGGTCAGGAAAGAATCTGGTTTATTACAAGCAACCCCTTTATTTATTACTTGGAGGGTAATGATATTAAATGTTGTGTTGCGTGGAGGGTAGTTGGAAAATAATAAAACGAGAGATACAGATCTGAAAACTAAAATTCGATGGCGGAAATTCAGTTTTAATTAGACACGTCGTCTAATGTCGATGTGATACAAGTTCAACGCTCAGGGCCTTAGCACACCTCGCCGCCGGGGTCGCGGGTTGTTCGAAAGAGACAACGTGGCCCTGGCACAGGCAACTGAAGGAACACGGGTGGGTTTTAGTCAGTAAAAGTCTGACACGCCCTTCCGCCGCCCAGAGCGGGAGTTGTCATTTGGTGATTTCCCCTCCACAAAAAAAAAGGCTTTAGCACACCTCCGCGCGAAATTGGAAAACCACATGATAACCGCATGGTGATATTATTGCTATTCGAGTAGCGGAAAGCAAGTCACTTGAATTGAACTATAGTATAGTTAAAATCTCGCTGCAGACTTGGTCATAAATCATAATCGGAGTAGGGATGTGCGCTAGTTGCGCGCTCAAGGCCATTATCGATAACAGATGATGACGATGACTCAGACGAAGAATTTAAATTTTTCGTTTTATATATACGTTCTTTTGTTTATATATTTAATATGCTTTGTAGTAAATTTGGTAATAAAATAAAAAAAAATGTGTATTTATTTCTATCACCCTATCTATCTGCCTAGCCTTTTCCCAACTATGTTGGGGTCGGCTTCCAGTCTAACCGGATGCAGCTGAATACCAGTATTTTACGTGGAGCGACTGCCTGTCTGACCTCCACAACCCAGTTACTGGGTAATACGATACCCCTTGGTAAGACTGGTTGTCAGACTTTCGGGCTTCTGACGACCCGTAACGACTGTCAAAGATCCACGAATGACAGCCGGGACCAACGGCTTAAATTGCTTTCCGAGGCACGGAGGAGTCTCGGTATGTAAAGATGGTCACCCATCCACTGACCAACCCCGGCAAGCGTAGCTTAACCTGACAGATCGACCCGTGCGGCTGTTATTACTTAGCCACGAGCTCCTCCTTTTTTTATTTTATTTCTATCACCCATTTATAAATATATAAAACTATCGATATCACTCATCGACTGCAGTAATGCACAGGACTACGTGTGGGCGTGGCCTGCCCATAAGGCCCGTGAGTGAGAAAGAGAGCGAAACACTCGAATGATTTATGACCGAGTCTGCAGCGAGATTTTAACTATACTATACTGCGGTTTCGGCTATGGTTTCGCGGCGAAGGTAAAGTGTAATACTTTCACGCTAAAACGGCTCAACGGATTTGAATGAAATTTAACACATAGTTAGACCATGACCTGGATTAAGACAAGATAGGTTTTTTTACGCCGGTAGTACGTTCCCGTGGGATAATTTCCGACCTCCACGCGGTCAAAAGCTAGTTATTATCACTACATAGTATAAAACAAAGTCGCTTCCCGCTGTCTGTTTGTCCCTATGTATGCTTAGATCTTTAAAACTTCGCAACGGATTTTGATGCGGTTTTTTTAATAGGAGTGATTCAAGAGGAATGTTTATATGTATAATAAACGCGGGCGAAGCCGCGGACAAAAGCTAGTAAATATCATAAACGCGAAAGTAAGTTTGTTGTATAGGTAGAACATGACCTGGTTTAGGACATAGGGTACTTTTTATCCCAGTAGTACGTTCCCGGACAAAAGCTCTCATCCATCACTCGCTCAATTTTTTTTTTAAATTCTTTAAAAAATATTAATTTAATAAAAAAAAATATATAATCTGCAATAACTAAGTATGTACGCAAATCAACGTGCAACACGATCGCACGCGTGCACGCTTCGAGTGCGTTAACTGACATTACGTCACGCGTGACACGCTTTGTGGGTAGACAGGAAAATCAGAAGTATCACTTTGACAGAAACATTAAAAAATATTGATGGTGAAAATGGCTTCTGAATCCTGTAACATTTTCCGCTTTCCTTACAATCTACTGTGAAAAGCAAGTTGTGGGAGCTTTGCCCCCAAGCTTGGGATGCTGTCATTTTGAACAGGTTTCCTAAAACAGAGTGTATCAGAAAGTTGTGGTCAAATTGAAGGGTATGGTAGAGACCATCAAACTGAACAACTTTCTCCATAGGACCAACATCGTAATCGAGAAAAAAAAATGTAGGTACCTATTGAAGTTTTCTATGGGATTGTTGATAATTTTTTCGCGATTACGATGTTGGTCCCATGGAGAAAGTTGTTCAGTTTGATAGTCTGTACCACACCTTTCTGCTGTATTGTCTATTTTTGGAACACTGAGGTTAGTAACTAACCTCAGTGTTCAGTGTGTTGTGTGATTGAATACGCCGCGCCGTTTTAAAAATATGATTTCCGTGTATGTTTGACAAACCTACTTAGAGACTAAAATCATTTAAAAAACTTGACACAATAACAGGGCCTCAAGTCAGCTATTACAATAGTGTCAGAATGGTCTATCATTGATTTCATAATTGTTGATTTTGACAAGTTTGGTAATCTACTAATATAATGGCGTCATTATGACTTTCCAATGGTCAACCACAGACACTCCATTGTATGAAATTATGAATTTAGCAGATTACGAACTTTTAGCAAAATGACATTGCAGTGACAATGGGATCGTGTTGGAATGTAAAAAATAGCAGACTTTGGGCCCTGTTATTGTGTCAAGTTTTTTAAATGATTTTAGTCTCTAAGTAGGTTTGTCAAACACTTTTACACGGCAATCATATTTTTAAAACGGCGTATTAAATCAGTTTAATAATATTTTGTTCTGATTACTGTTTTCAGCATGCGGAGAAGTAGCGCTCTGTACCATCATTTTGGTCAACATTCAAAGGGACAGTTTTTATTAAAATAATACACTCGTGAAGAAAAGTGTTTTATTTTACTACAAAATAGCTGAAATTAAGTTAAATGAAACTTCTGTCACTCACTTTGTACAGTGAACAGGGTAATAGTAAAAAGTCGGTGCCCCCTGAAGTACAGTCGGCGTGTTTTTGTCGTTAATGTAACAAATATTGTCGACCGTGAACTGGAGCGATCGAGAGGGTGCGCGGGGCCGTATTCATAGTGTGGTAACAATTCTGGAACCCGTTCTATGTCACACACGTAAGTACATCAAACAGCGTGTTCAAAATGAATTTCTGTTATTTCTTACGATGGACATGGCTAAGTAATAACAGCCGCACGGGTCAATCCATCAGGTTAAGCTACGCTTGCCGGGGTCGATCAGTGGATGGGTGACCATCTTTACATACCGAGACTCCTCCGTGCCTCTGAAAGCACGTTGAGGCGTTGGTCCCAGCTGTCATTTGTGGATCTTTGACAGTCGTTACGGGTCGTCAGAAACCCGAAAGTCTGACAACCAGTCTTACCAAGGGGTATCGTATTACCCAGTTACTGGGTTGTGGAGGTCAGATAGGCAGTCGCTCCATGTAAAATACTGGTATTCAGCTGCATCCGGTTAGACTGGAAGCCGACGCCAACATAGTTTGGAAAGGCTAGGCAGATTCATTGGACATGAGAAATAACAGTGACTCAAGAAGGAATTTATGTCATCATAAACGACAAGTAAGTATCCATGAAGTCTGTCTATATCGCAATTAAAAATAATGATTTGGGATAAGATCTCTACTGATTATTGCTAAGAAGCTGATTTAAACATAGATAATATAATTGAATACCATTATTTTTACCCGACTGCGGCGAAGCCCAAAAGGAGGGTTATGTGTTTGACCTGTATGTAAGTATGTATGTATGTATGTATGTGTGTATGTCCGTTTCTTTGTTCCCTCGTAACTCCTAAATGAATGAATGGATTTGGATATATTATACGTCTTTAGATTTGTCTTGGTGGCGCGAGTGTCACGGGCTACATTAACATCAAAAATAAAGTAAAATGGTGGATTTGGGGTGACATATTGTGGACTTCGAAATTTTTTTGTCTTCTAATACCATCGAGTGTGGTATCAAAATGAAGGGTTTTAAAAGGTGATTACAAAAATATATACAACTTATATGTTTAAAAGTAATTCGAAGTGACAAATCGAATTTTGATAAAAAAAAATTGCTTTGAGCAGAGTTAGGCCCTCGAAGGCTTGGCTATTTGTGCACCTAACCAAAAAGCTTTTAAATAACCCTCACGGCCAAAACTCTTTGCAAGAACTAAATCTTTCACATAAAAAGCTGGAAATAAAAAAAGTAATTTAAAAACTAAAAAACCCGACTGCAGTAAAAAACTAAAACTGAAAAGCTAAAAACAAGCCCATTTTAAATTTAATAAAAGTTGGAAGCAGGCGGGACCCATTCCATTTTAAATGGCTCCCGCCTGCTTCCAACTTTTATTAAATTTAAAATGGGCTTGTTTTTAGCTTTTCAGTTTTAGTTTTTTACTGCAGTCGGGTTTTTTAGTTTTTTAAATTACTATTTTTATTTATGTATGCAGTACGCAAGTAAGTACATTGTAAGCATCACATTTCATTTTCACAGCCTTTTTTGACATTATTTCTAATTTCCGAAATGCATTATCAAGTTAAATCATGACTATGAATACGACTCACAGCACAGTACGAGGTACCCTCCCGCGTCTAATATGATTAATCGCTAAAATTTAACGCTTTCGTACTCCACTGTACTCAATAAAAACGATGCTCGGATTATATGCACTTTTGTTCGGCTGTACAGTGGAGAGGAAAAGTGTTTTTGAAAGCTATGATTTTAGTGGAGGTTTTCGGATTTTCTGCGACACACTTTTCGACATGACGGTACAAGTTGACAGGTTAACTTCATAACTTTGTTGTTGAGTGCAGTGGTACAGTTGTCATGAAAAGTGTTTTTAACGACGGAAAAAGTTGCTACAGTAAAGAATGACATTCTTAACGAATGAGTACACTTCGCTGCGAAACCCTAAAAACTAATCACTTATATACCTGCACAAAAAAAAAGTTATTAAGGTAGGCTCTATAATCCTTTTCCATATCCTAAGGGCACGTCTTCCCTACGATTACCGCGCCCCTCGGTCTACTCCTTGATATGCAATGGTCTCTGTAGCCCCATGAAACATGAGGCTCCAGGGCTAGTGTGAACCTTTGGGTTCATTCGAGTCTGATTAAACCACGCTGGGATCGGTGCATTTCATTCATTCATCATCATTCATATTAAGTAAGACTAAAACCATAATAAAAACCAAACCTTGAATTGACTCAATCAAGCCTTTTCCCAACTATATTAGGGTCGGCTTCCAGTATAACCAGACGCAGCCGAATACCAGTATTTTACATGGAGTGACTGCCTATCAGACCTCCACAACCTAGTTACTGGGTAATACGATAGCCCTTGATAAGACTGGTTGTCAGACTTTCTGGGCTTCTGCCAGCCGGGAACAACGGCTTAACGTGCTTTCCGAGGCACGGAGGAATCTCGGTAAGATGGTCACCCGTCCACGGACCAACCCCGGCAAGCGTAGCTTAACCTGATGTATCGACCCGTACGCCTGTTATTACTTAGCCACGAGCTCCTCAAACCTTGAATTGACTATGCTGGATATTATATTAGTTTCCTAACACATGCATTGTTTTTTTTGCTTATAAGGAGGCTCGAAACAGTAAAAACCCAGTTTTTATAAACAGAAGCATTAATAAACTTTTTTTTTTAAATTATATTTTCCAGAAGTATTGTATAGTACATACTTTAGAGGCATGAGGAACAGGGTGTAAAGTTCACTCATCCTCTATTGAAAATGGAGGATCCTCCGACCAGACGGGTGTTGTGTCTGGTGGGCCACTGCCCGACGGTTGATGTCGGGACGTTGTATATATGCTAATCGCGTGGTAAACTCTAATTGCGCGATGCAGGTTTACGTGACGTCATGTCATTGATGCATAGTTCATATTTTTTTGTATTTAATTATCAAGTACTAACGAATTGCTTGAAAGATTTAAATAATTATTTTCCTTCCCTTTATTAAAAACACATTAAACCCCAAAAACAACAACTACCCGAAACCAGAAAAAAAATAATTAAGTCTCTAAATAAATATAGCTCAGTGCTCCATTAAACCCTCTTATGTGCCGAGGGCAAACAGTAAGCACCGGTCAGAGGGTAGGCAATGTTTGAGGAACAAACAAAGGGAGTGTGTGTGGCTGCTTTTTTAGTGGCTCAATCAATTTACCCAGTCTCGATATAAATAGTGCGTCTATCTTTACGGGTGAATGAAATTCTTTTTTTTTTCGGAAGTGGTTTTCTTCAATGATAAGGCCAATGTCAGAATTATTTTTTATGCAATAAATAAATAAATAATAAATAAAATAAAATATCCTTGGACATTTCACACAACGCCATCTAGTCCCAAGCTAAGCAATCTAATGCTTGTGTTATGGTAACGAGATGGCTGATAAACTACTTATATACATTTTTTTTTTTTTGTAAATACATACATATTATAGATAGAAAAACACCCAGACTCGGAACAAATACTTGTAGGTCGTACAAATATTTGTTCCGTGCGGGAATCGAACCCGCGACATGCTGTGCAGCAGTCAATCGCTCGACCACTGCGCCAACCGTGTCGTCAAATTAGATTAAATTAAATTCAATCATTAGATCAGGGGGCCTAAAACGGCCACACTTCCCACAAGCAATTCCTCTAAAAGTGATTCATTTCCGGAATCCCAGCAATTTATTATTATTGTGCTAATTAACATTAAACTTCAATAAAGCAATTCATAATTTGTGTACTATTTTACGAATCTCCATACAAAACTGTCAAACAGATGAATTGCGTGCTATGACATAAATTATGAATTGTCAGTTTGTGACCGTTTTACGATTTCAAATGTGATGACATAATACATATTTGACGACACGGTTGGCGCAGTGGTTGAGCGATTGACTGCTGCGCAGCATGTCGCGGGTTCGATTCCCGCAAGGAACAAATATTTGTACGACCTAAAAGTATTTGTTCCGAGTCTGGGTGTTTTTCTATCTATAATATGTATGTATTTACAAAAAAAAAAATGTATATAAGTAGTTTATCAGCCATCTCGTTACCATAACACAAGCATTAGGTTGCTTAGCTTGGGACTAGATGGCGTTGTGTGAAATGTCCAAGGATATAAAAAAGATATAATATTATCCTATTATGATTCTGTCAAAGTGGCCGTTTTAGCCCCCTGGGGTGGCGAACCAATGACACGCGAAAAAATATTTTGGCCAGGCCACTGATCGAAACGGTTTGCGCACAGGTATAAGAAAGAAGGAGATGTGCCCAGTATGTTAAAATGTATCGGAACCCTGTGTCTCCACTTTGTCCCTTTCATGATTATAAAGACAAACACGGTAAAATACTTGTACTTACATAGGTATGGAAAGTGATTCCATGATTTACATGGCTTCGGTTTTTACAAGAAACCACTGAACAACACGGCATTCTTATAAATTGTCACGGTCACAGTCGAAAGCGCACTAGTTCGCGGAGACGGAATTTGTACTATGAACGGCTCATACTGAGCATGTCGCGCGGACACAGATTCGCCCGCTTGCCACTTCTCCTGTTTTTAAGGTTCCGTACCAAAATGGTAAAAAAGGAACCCTTATGGTGAGACTCAGTCTGTCTGTCTATCTGTCACAGCTGGATATCTCAAGAACTACTAATGCTATCAACTTGAAATTTGGAACAGTTTTAGATGACGTTTACCCAACTATTTTGCAAATAAGAAAGAAAGAAATTTATGTTTTTTTTGCAACAGGGACTGAAAGGGGGTCTCAAAAATTCAAAGTGAGGGTACTAGGGCATGTCGGGTATCTTATTAAAGAGCGCTGTTGCACATTCTCAAATATTTTTTTTCTTTTTTTTAGGCCGCACAGTTTTCGACTTTTGATGAAAAATGTAAAAAAAAATACCGTTCCTCCCCCTTATCTCCGAAGTTTGTAAAGCGAAAAATCTGAAATTATTCTGTGTGATAGAAGTTTATGTTAAGATTACAGGAAAAATAAAACGATGTCTCTAAATAGCACACTTTTTCAGAAATCGGAACGGGACCCTCGGTGCGCGAGTCCGACTCGCTCTTGACCGGTTTTTTTATATTTCTATGGGTTTGCATTACAACTCCATAAGTTAGAATTGACCAAGGCCGAGGTCAATTCTAAAATAATCAATACAACTCTCTAAGTTCATATTACCCTATCAAATGACTATTCCATGAAATCTTGAGATTTGAGGCCAATTCTAACTTATGGAAAGCTAACAAGCACGTGTTAAATTCAGTATTTTCTTCAATTCCCATCATAAATTAACTTTAATTCACCATTAAACAGTAGGACAAAGTAAATAAGTATTAGTTACAAGCCAAAGATCTATGTAAATGTGATAAAAAATAGACGCAGGCGCATCGTGTATGTAGCAACGCGGGAAAGGCTGAGTTGCTAATGCTAATTATTTTGTTCTTTTTCAGTTTAGAGCCTTGTTTTTATAGATCTAAGGTTGTAAATAATACGAGTTTGTTTTTGATTAAAAATGGTTTGGTTTATTCCGATTTGTTTCGTTTTAAATTTAGTTCATGGATTGAAGTTAGGGAGACAAAAATAAAAATAATAAAAAACGCAATTAGTCTTGTTTTTATTTTTTTCAAATTACCATTATTTTCACCGTAAAAAGCAATTACCTTAACTATCGGCGCCCAGCACCGGACTCAGTCCGCGAGCAGTATCGTGCGAGCGAGATAAAAAGCTGAGGTAGTATGCCCATACTACCTCAGCTTTTTATCTTAAGTAAATCTTAGGTCTTAAACAGAACGCAACAACAGAAAAACCTTAGATTTAGACGTAATTAATCGTATGTGTGAAAACAAGTGACGTTCACCATATCGGGAGATCAAACTTAATTGTCATGTAGAAAAACGCGTTTTCATAAATACATTAGCTAGCTTGTTAGTATCGTGCGAGCGAGATAAAAAGCTGAGGTAGTATGGGCTCTTAAGTAAATCTTAGGTCTTAAACAGAACGCAACAACAGAAAAACCTTAGATTTAGACGTAATTAATCGTATGTGTGAAAACAAGTGACGTTCACCATATCGGGAGATCAAACTTAATTGTCATGTAGAAAAACGCGTTTTCATAAATACATTAGCTAGCTTGTTAGTATCGTGCGAGCGAGATAAAAAGCTGAGGTAGTATGGGCTCTTAAGTAAATCTTAGGTCTTAAACAGAACGCAACAACAGAAAAACCTTAGATTTAGACGTAATTAATCGTATGTGTGAAAACAAGTGACGTTCACCATATCGGGAGATCAAACTTAATTGTCATGTAGAAAAACGCGTTTTCATAAATACATTAGCTAGCTTGTTAGTATCGTGCGAGCGAGATAAAAAGCTGAGGTAGTATGGGCTCTTAAGTAAATCTTAGGTCTTAAACAGAACGCAACAACAGAAAAACCTTAGATTTAGACGTAATTAATCGTATGTGTGAAAACAAGTGACGTTCACCATATCGGGAGATCAAACTTAATTGTCATGTAGAAAAACGCGTTTTCATAAATACATTAGCTAGCTTGTTAGTATCGTGCGAGCGAGATAAAAAGCTGAGGTAGTATGGGCTCTTAAGTAAATCTTAGGTCTTAAACAGAACGCAACAACAGAAAAACCTTAGATTTAGACGTAATTAATCGTATGTGTGAAAACAAGTGACGTTCACCATATCGGGAGATCAAACTTAATTGTCATGTAGAAAAACGCGTTTTCATAAATACATTAGCTAGCTTGTTAGTAATCCTATATGTGACCATTCATTAGTTGGAACTCCTGCTGTACACTGCATGATTAATTGGCATCTAATTGTTCAGAAAATGGGACGAAAATCACTGTATAGTATAAAACAAAGTCGCTTCCCGCTGTCTGTCTGTCCCTACGTATGCATGCTTAACGCGCAATTTCCTGCAAACGATCAAAAAGGTGGTTTTTTAAAGCTGTGTATCTCATAAACCGTAAATAATTTTGACATGTAAAAAAAAATAATAGATATTTTCAAGTCCTTTTCGCATACAGTGATGGAAGCCAAAACATAATTAAACATACTTTAATGCACCAAAAAAATCTTTAAACATACCTAATAATCTTTAAAAGCTGTTTATCCCTTCATTAGCAATTATAATTATAATTAAAAATATACCATGAAATGTCAAATTCCAAACTGCATCCAGTGATGGATTACTTTTAATTAAATAGTTAATTTCCAATTTTATACGATTTTATTTGCACGTTTACGACATAATTCCGCTACGCGTGAGAATCTTCTATCTCGTGCGTCAAACTAGACAGCCATAACGCCATTTCACTTACACACCGAGCTAAACCAAGCTTGGAACCAGGGCCTTAAATCTTTAAAACTACGCCACGGATTTTGATGCGGTTTTTTTTAATAGATAGAGAGTGATTCAAGAGGAAGGTTTATATGTATAATAAACGAAATAATATTTTTTATTAATATATTATACATAATTTTTTTTTTGTCCATTTGTTGATTATTAAAAAATAATATTTTTGTAAATAATATTTTAAACGTGTCCAGTATTATTGGACACGTATTTTTTCTTTTTTTACGTAATCAAAAGATTACGGCGATACATTGAGTTACAATGTGGCATGACGTCACTCCTTGCTAGATTTTATACGTAGTTTGTTATAGTTGTGACGTAGCGAGCCCCCACTCCCCAACTTTAATGCGTTTTATCTAAGTCATTTTTACGGTTCCGTACCTCAAAAGGAAAAAACGGAACACCTATAGGATCACTCCTGTGTCTGTCTGTCTGTCTGTCACAGCCAATTTGCTCCGAATCTAATGGACCGATTAAGTTGAAATTTGGTACACATATGGATTTCTGTGACCCAAACACGTACGGCTAAAGTAAATAAATGAATTTTGAATATGGGGGTCACTTTTAGGGGGCAAATAAGAAAATTTAAAAAAAAGTTTTGCTAACTGTACCGTGTGACATCAAATGAAAGGGCTTACTATGAGGGTTTTAAATATATTTTTTTATAATTTTAAAATAAATAGTTTTAAAAGTTATTTAAGAAAATAGACGAAAATTGACCATCCCCCCCCCTTATCTCCGAAAGTACTAAACCTAAAATTTTGAAAAAAATACAGAAAATAGGTATATACCTGTAGATTACAGGAAAACCTATAAGAAGTTTGTAGTCTTAAAATAACATGGTAAATCTCTCAATATTGTGAGTACAAACTTACATTTACTGTTGGAATGTATGGGAGAACATGCTTTTCAACTGTAATGTTAAGTTTGTTCTTGGGATAATTTTATACCAACTACGGAACCCTTCATTGTGCGTAGTTCGACAAGCACTTGGTCGGTTTTTTTTTTATTTATTAATAAAGCAAAACACAGGTGTCTAATATTTTTTTATTATCTGACTGACTGACTAAATATAAATTCTTTTTTTTTACCCAGGATTCACACATTCAGGACAAAATAACACATAAATAAATTAGAATTTATTGTAGGTAACGCGTAACTCTTTCCTCCGTGACAGTACTTTGCAAGTTATTTTTTTTACAAAAAGCTTAAGTCATTGAAAGAAAGAAAAGAAAGAAAAAACGTTTATTTGCGGCAAACATGACGCAAACCACAGCAGAATAAAATAATTATTTAAAAACAATTTGGCATTGCTACTGATTTTAACGAGAACGAATGCAAGTGAGCAAAGAAGTAAGTTATTATTAAGTTATTAAGTTAAAATCACCTGGGTTTGAAACCACCAACTCTTTAAGTCTAAGCCGTTACCACTGGACCACCACTGCTCTCAAAACGTTGAAGGAAAACATCGTGAGGAAACCGGCATCTGAGCCAAAAATTCCAAAACATGTGACATCTACCAACCTGCGCTGGGCCCGCGTGGTGGATTACAGCCCACTCCCTCTCACAGAGAGGAGGCCTGTGTCACAGCAGTGGGAACGTTAGGCTGATTATGCTAAGTTACGTACTGAAATAAAAAACCGTACAAGTGTGAGTCGGACACGAAGGTTTCCGTACAATATATGTTTAACAATCGCAAAGATAACTTTGTATTTCAAAATGATACTGTGAATTACAAGGTTATTTTTTGCAGTTGCAGAAAATCGCCCATATTTAAACAAAATACCTTATGAATCAGCGTTTTTAGTATTTGTCGATTAAATCCAGTAATGGTAAATGATATACTGAAGTTTCAAATGCATAATTTGTTTAATTGTTGCGATAGAGCTCGTACAAAAATGGTCAAAATTGACAACTTTTACGACCCCCTATTTCTTCATTGTTGAAGAGAAAAAAAAATATACATATTCGTACTCTACTCGATGAGTTCTAGACAATGACACCCCACATGCTAGGGTAAGAACTTTTTTAAAAATGAAAAGTTTATGGCCCCCTTTAATTTTTACGAAACACTAAAAATCTCACAAATTCTGCTAAACTGACTTTTTGCAGTTCAGTTTCAGAGGACCAATAACAACATTATTATTGTGCAAATAGTTAAAACCACTACTAGCACTCCAAATCCATTAACAGTCGTTAATTACTGAGAAATCAAATAGCTGACCCACTCAATCAGCTGATGACGCTAGCGATCGACCCATAACAAACAGTTTTATCAGAAAGGGGACGCCCAATCATTGGGATACTGTTACCATTTTGTCATTGATCTGTTTTTTAATGATAACTACTTTAAATAGTATTTAGAACACGGTCTACCGAACTCTGCTCGGGTGAAAATAGAAAAAAACTAATTTTCCTAGATATGAGACCTAGCTAGATCGACTTTCATCGAAGTCGTTAGAACCCATTTAGAACGTGATTACAAATATTGCTCACTAGCTGTTGCCCGCGGCTTCGCCCGCGTTGATGTCGGAAAATATCCCACGGGAACGAAAATCCTTGCTTATTCCTTGTCTACATTATAAAGGGAACCTCTGTGCAAAATTTCAGCTTTCTAGGTCCAAGTGTTTGGGCTGGGCGTTGATGAGTCAGTCAGCCAGTCAGTCAGGACTTCTCTTTTTATTTACTAGAATAGATAGATAACATTAACTTGGAAGAATATTACAGGATAGAAGACCCCCCCTCCAACATTTATATAGCTGGGTTTTTCGCAAATAATTAATTAAACAAAACATTCGTTTCTTTCATCAAGATTTACGATGATAGTAAGTGGTTGGTAGTCAAGAGATAGCAAAATAAATAGAGGCAGACAAATCCAAAGATGGGAAGATGACCTCAAGAAAATAGCTGGTCCGGTATGGACCCGTTTAGCAAGGGACAGGAATACGTGGAAATCTTTAGAGGAGACCTTTGTCGACTGACAAGCTGTTCCATTCAAACATCCAGTTGTCGATCATACAAATCAATCTGCCTGCCTTTTCCCAACTATGTTGGGGTCGGCTTCCAGTCTAACCGGATGCAGCTGAATACTAGTATTTTACATGGAGCGACTGCCCATCTGACCTCCACAACCCAGTTACTGGGTAATACGATACCCCTTGGTAAGACTGGTTGTCAGACTTTCGGGCTTCTGACGACCCGTAACGACTGTCAAAGATCCACGAATAACAGCCGGACCAACGGCTTAACGTGCTTTCCGAGGCACGGAGGAATCTCGGTATGTACAGATGGTTACCCATCCACTGACCAACACCGGTAAGCGTAGCTTAACCTGCCGGATCGACCCGTGCGGCTGATATTACTTAGCTACGAGCTCCTCGATCGATCATACAAATGCAAGTTAGAAATAATTAAATCAATGTAGTTTTAGTAAATAGGCATTTATTAATTGTAAGGAAAGAAACAGCATAAAGGCAATTTTATTTATTTTTATTTTAAGTGGTTTGGTGATCTAATAAATTTATTCTAGATGGCAAAAAAATATAAAAATCTTCATCAAAAACATAAATACTTAACCGCGTATAGTTCTCGCGTCATTACAACCTAATTCATATCGTATACGTGTATTTGCTCAGCTGCGCCCGCGCCGAGCCCCTATTGGACAGCGCAGCCGCCAATCGCAACGCGATCGAGTTTCGAAATTTTATTTCATTTTGATCAATTTGTTTCATGAATGCGTTTTTAATGAAGACTTGGAATGGAAGAAAAGATATTGTTTCTTTTCTTTCTTGTGACATTTTGGTCAGTTACTATAACTCCACATAGCATTTGGAAATGTTATCCAATCTTTATTTAATGGGGCTTGTGGCTAAGTAATAACGGCCGCACGGGTCGATCTATTATGTTAAGCTACGCTTGCCACGGTTGGTGCCTGGATGGGTGACTATCTTTACAGACCGAGACTCCTCCGTGTCTCGGAAAGCACGTTAAGCCGTTGCTCCCGGCTGTCATTCGTGGATCTTTGACAGTCGTTACGGGTCGTCAGAAGCCCGAAAGTAGTAGTAGTATCTGGGTTGTGGAGGTCAGATAGGCAGTCGCTCCATGTAAGATACTGGTATTCAGCTGCATCCGGTTAGACTGCAAGCCTACCACAAATTAAATAATTCCCGTATAATTTTATTAAATTATACGGGAAAAGTATAGGCGGATGATCCCATCTTTATTTAATACTTTATTCTTATAAAATAGATAAGTATTCAATGATATTCCGCGATTTATGGAAACTTGGATAGTCTCGATTGTCGATGACTGATAAGGAAAGTTATAGAAATCTACTATGAATCGGCTAAAATCTATATAAATAATAACAAACAAAAACAGTCGAATTGAGAACCTACGACTGACTCATCAACTCCCAGCCCAAACCATTGAACCTAGAAAACTGAAATTTTGTACAGAGGTTCCCTTTATAATGTAGACAAGGAATAAGAAAGGATTTTCCAGTAGTGCGTTCACGTGGGATATTTTCCAACATCCTCGCGAGTGAAATAATACAACCAAATTATTAGCTAACTTGCCAGATTTAATTACAGAAACATACGTATCTTCGAATTTCCAGTCTTCCTTTTTAGAGACGTTCTAATAATACTCAGAAATGGCCAATCTAAATACAGTGTTCCAGTTTAAATTAGCTCATAAGTATTCTCAGACAGACTGGCACAACTTATCAGTACTTATTGAAACAATAACACAAGTACTAGCGGGAAATAAATCATAATTACCGCTTGACTTACACGTCTTTGATAACCTGACTACGCATATTCTTGGGTCGGGAGTCAGCGAGTCAAATGTCGGAGATAAGGGGTATCGAAGTTCCTTTGTTTGTGGAAAATTGATCGTAACAAGATGTTTGGCGAAATATTATTTACCTACCCTCTTTTGCATTAAAATAGTGAGTGAGGAACTCGTGTCTAAGTAATAAAAGCTGCAGGGGTCGATCGACCAGGTTAAGCTATGCTTGCCGGGGTTGGTCCATGGATGGGCGACCATCTTTACATACCGAGACTCCTCCGTGCCTCGGAAAGCACGTTAAGCCGTTAGTCCCTGGTGTCATTCGTGGATGTTTGACAGTCGTTACGGGTCGTCAGAAGCCCGAAAGTCTGACAACCAGTCTTACCAAGGGGTATCGTAACTGGGTTATGGAGGTCAGATAGGCAGTCGCTCCATGTAAAATACTGGTATTCAGCTGCATCCGGTTAGACTGGAAGCCGACCCCAATATAGTTGGGAAAAGGCAGGCAGATTGATTACATTAAAATAGTGACGAGTGCATGAAGCTACTACAATCTGTCAAATTTGTTTAATAGATTTTTATCTTTATCTCTAAAAGTCTAAAGCATTAGGTTCAAGGTTCATTGGGAAAATTTGACAGTTTCAGGTGGATTGACCTGCTGGCGTCTGTACCATCGCAGAAATTAGATTCGTTAGATTTCGTTCGTTCGACGAATATGCACGAAATCTAACATAGAGAGATGTATTGATGATTTTAGACATAGCTTGCAGAGTAAGCAAACTGAGGTGGCAGTGGGCTGGCCATGTTTGTCGAAGGACCGATGGCCGGTGGAGCAGACGAGTGGAGACTGCGTATCGGTAAGCGTAGGTAGCAGCTCGATGGAGCGACGACCGTTTGGGACAAACTGGATGCGGAAAGCGGAGGACAGGGTGTTGTGGCTAGGGTTGCCACCTGTACTATATTATATAGTATCGTACTATATTGCGGTCAATTGTACTATGTACATTATAGAAATATAATATAGTACGAAAAATACTATATTTTCATTGTTAACTCCACTGCTGCACTTTTTTGTATAAACATGGACTAAATTGGAACGTACCTGGAGTGACGCGTTGTGAATTTTAGAACGAAACGCACTCACGAAGCCTCGTTACGGCTACGCAACGAAACGTCATATCTGTTTCTATTCTGTGGTGAGGTGAGGGAAGAAAGAAACAGAAGTTTAATTAAGCTCATTAAAAATGAATTTCTGATTTTTATTAATATGGAAGTAAATTGCTGTGATTCGTATAATTATTTTAAAAACAATAAACTGTTATTATCCAAAGCGCAGAGTAACAATAAATATACCTGTAAAAATAAATAATGTTATTCTGTGTTTGTGTGTTTCTTTTGTACCTACTTAAACTGGTGTGCAATAAAGTGATATATAGGATTGTAATTTGTATATAATGTTTAAACATGATGATTTGATGAATGAATGAATGAATGTGTACTATTTTTTTTCCGAAATTTCCCAAAAGTACTATATTTTGGCAAGGTTCTGAGAAAAATATTATATTTCTTAAAAAAAAAAGGTGGCAACCCTAGTTGTGGCGCAGCCTGGGAGAGGCGCATGTCCATCAGTGAACTGCGATAGGATGACTTGATTATCTTTCCATAGGTGCTGAAACAATGTGGCATAGGGATTTCAAGAGAATGACCCTGTACCTATTTCAAACTAATGTTATCAGTAATCCTTTTGCGATAAACGGTGTTTATGACAACAATCACATCCCATACGACCTTGTTTCAAGGTATCAATGAAAAGATCATGTTTCCCAAATATTTCATTGGGGATTATTCAGGCATTCATCTGTATAAATAAAAAGAAAGTCCTGCCTGACTGATTGACTGACTCATCAACGCCCAGCCCAGACCCTTGAACCTAGAAAGCTGAAATTTTGCACAGAGGTTTCCTTTATAATGTAGACAAGGAATAAGGAAGGCATTCCCGGTACTACGTTCCCGTGGGATATTTTACGACATCCACGCGGGGGAAGCCGCTGGCAAAAGCTTGTTTTGAATAAATCTTATTACTTACAAGATTCAATTTTCTGCGCAGATTAAGAAAACTGATTATGTAGTTAGTAAGCACATTGTAATAACAAAACAATACAAAGTCAAGTGTCACTCGTAAACAAGAGATAGTGGGTTCGAAGCTCGGTCGATAACAATTCAATTACACGACATTTATTTAATTTTATTAAGATTACATTTAAGTAATTACGCACTTGACATTTATTTTAATTAAATAAAAAATAGCAATCTGAGAAAAAAACTAATTCAATCAGGCCGAAACTGCAAGACTTTAAGGTTTGCTAAAAATGATCACGTTTCCGAATAGTGTATCCCTTTTATGATTAAATAAAGGGTGATTCTATTTTCGGAGCCTAAGGTTTCGGTCCTTTCGCTAAGTCCTAGGATATCAGAAGGCTAATTCCTGTACTCGCAATCTCAAATTAATTATAGATAATTATTAAAAACACATTTATATTGGGGCATTTATTTAACTCATCCAAAAACATAATGCTTATTGAGCCGAGTCCTTATTGTCCAAGTCTCCTGACCGTTTTCATTTCCTAGCCCTGATCGTTATCACTTATTCCTAGTTTAAAATATTTTCTTAGTAAGGAACTGCACCGGGTTAAAATATTTCTAGAAATTTACTGATTCCAAATCTTCAGTACACAAATACGTATGACTCGCACTTGGGCCAGCTTAATCTCATCTAAAAGCTTCATTTACAGTCACTGAACTAAACAGGCAGTACCCCCAGCAAACGAGCCTCCTAAAGAGTGCCGTCACCGCACGACAGACGTCCAAAAATGATTAATACCCTCCGTGTAACACTTTACAATAAACATACGTGACACTCCGTATTTGGTCGGGAAGTTTCTACAGTGTGATGTTTTTGTATCTGACAGGATAACTTTTGGACTGGCTTTCTACCAGTGCTGTTCTAGGAGTCCACCAAAGCAGAGACGAGACGAGAGGAGAGGAGTTGTGTTGGAAACAACCAATAGGATTTTGTTATTTACTTATCTCGTCTCCACTTAGCTTCAGTGGATACGTTGAGCAGAGAGGAGAGGAGCTGTCTCATAATTGCTTAGCGCGAACAAAACAGAGACGTGAGCTGTGCCTCGCAAGCTGGCGACGCCGGCGCGCAGCGGAGACGAGAGGAGATTGTGAGCAGCGTGCGGCAACGCTAGTTCCCCCGCGACGCACAACCCGCCCGCTCTATCTCTGATCTGATAAAGCCAGTACGCATATCCGCATATCTTCGGTGGATACCCTCTAGCTGTTAAGCATCTCCTCTCCACTCCACTTCGCACATTTCTGACCATCTCCGCTTTGGTGGAGTCCGGGCCGAAAAGAGGAGAGCGATGAAAAAAAACCTCCAAATATTGCTTCATGTTCAAAAGGGAGCTATTCTATTGGTGGATTTTTTCGCTCAGCGCCCCGAAGCTTAGGCGCGTAGATCTGGTGAAAAGCTGGATTTACATCAAGAGCTTAGCAGTGTAATGTTTCATGGTATATAGAATATACATACTTTAATAGATTGCGGCTTGTGTGTGCGGATTCGATTCGGGAATCATGGCCTTCAGTTTTGGACTAAGATTAAGGAGTTTACTCAGGCTATCAGCATCACCAAATAACTTAATGCCAGAAGAACATAAAACTTCATTAGATATGCAAGCGGAGTATATGGCTATTTATCGAATAAAACTTAACTATTTATTTCTGCAAACGATGGAAAACTATGTAACATATACCTACAATAAATAATTACGCACGCAAATAGATGGAGATACAATAATATGCAAATGTTTTACCATACATAGCATATTAATCAGAGATACCTAGTGCGCATGACTTGAATTCTTCGGATCGACACTTATAACGAGCCTTCTTTGCTTGTTGAGTGGATTCAGAGCACAATAAGATCACCCGGGTTTTGAAACTGTACAGTATTCATTAGAATTAAATGGTGTACGTGATAGAGGGTCAACGCTGTTCAGTCCCATTTTTTTTTCAAATACCCGACATCTCATAATTTTAACACCCTGTATAAGGTCGTCAATGGTACACAACTAACTCAATGTAACATAGTAATGCGGTACATTAATTCATACAGGTACTGAATACTGCATTATACAATATGTGCTGCTGTAAGACATAAGCGAAAGCGACGACTCGAAAAATATGCACTGAAAATATTCAGCTTACACTATTAAATTCAGTGCAGACACAACTTTTATTTAAAAATAGGTGGTCAAGCTACCTGTGATCACTACGCGATACACGCTGTTTCACTGTTTGCCCACAGCACCGGTAATGGGAAGTCAACGAGAAAACAGATGACGGCGCCGAAATAGCGACAGTACATTTACTATAGCCGAATAATCTCGTTTCTCGTTGAGGACAAACAGTCTTGGTGTCTTCATGAACGTTAAAACGGGGCTTTGGCTTGAACCACCCATCAACATACAAATACCATTTTGCCAAATGCTAAGTCTGCCCCTCCCCCCCTCCCCCCTCCCCTTAAAAAACCCCTAAAAAAAAAAGTCCCTCCTAAGTAAGTAAGTCCTTAAAGTCCCTTTTAAAATGCACAATGCACGTGAAATTTCGCTTTGTAATGCTAGCCCATTCCTTAAATTATTATACTAGGACGTGGTGTAGGGCGGGCGTTTTGGGGGACTGTTTTATGCACCTAGTTTGTCGTTCAGAAAGTGCACATTCCCAGCTTAATTATTAATTTACTAGCTTTTGCCCGCAGCTTCGCCGGCGTGGATGTCGGTTAATATCCCACGGGATCGTACTACCGGGAAATCCTTCCTTATTCCTTGCCTACTTTATAAAGGGAACCTCTGTGCAAAATTTCAGCTTTCTAGGTTTAAGGGTTTGGGCTAGGCGTTGATGAGTCAGTCAATCAATCAGTCAGTCAGGAATTCTCTATTTATTTACATAGATAAAAGATATGATCAAAGACCCCAAATGTAGGCTCCATACTTACAGAAATCTCTAAACGCTATCACTGTCATATCTTCGTGACTCTAAACGCTCCCGCAACCTCTTCTACCTTAGGCCACACTCACATAACGGGTACAATCATAAGCCTGCACCTAATACGGCAAGATAGTTCAATGACGATTGTCCAAAGCATTTGATTGATTGGCTCAGTAAACATTACTGCATGTTCTACGAATAGATTTCTAACGATAAAGTCGTGGGAATTGAGTAATTTTGAGGAAAATCTATGATAAAGTAGCCGTTTCGATGATTTTATCCGAATCCTTTTAGAATTTTCCGGCGTTGAAATGTAGCTCAGATATTAAGAGGATATATCGAAGCGTGGATTAGCTCGGTGTGTAAGTGAAATGGCGTTATGGCTGTCTAGTTTGACGCGTGAGATAGAAGACTCACTCGCTTTGTTTAAATGTAGATTTATGACAAAATGCTATACATACTTAAATCAATTTTTAGCTTAGTAAGTTCTTAACATATTTAAATACCTTCGATTTAAAGCAAATTTTACTACACAATAAGGAACTGTTTACGTATAATCGTCTATAACAGAAAAAGACGGTGCTACTTTGGATTTTTTCTATAGAAAAAATTTCAAGTCCTCATATTTCGGTTTTAGTACAGCATTAGATAGTATAGTCAAATAACACATAATGGAAAATTCAAATGATTTAATCATATACATTTGGTTTTATAGGAATTTTAAAATACACAAAAAATTATCGATGTATCCCCTAAGCTACCTGTATTAAAGTCGTCAAAAAAATGGTTATAGTACTTTACTTACGGTGTAAAGGTGCCAGACAAACAGACAGGCAGACATGAAGACTTTCACATTCATCATGAGTTTGAATATCCGACTAAAACAGGGTAAGTCAGGGGTCAGGGTAGGTTTAATTAAATGTGAGCCTGGATATCAGAGAATTCCCCGACTGCAAAGTTGTCTTTGCTCAAAGATACTAAATGAAGGTCAATTTTAAAAGTACAGTTGATATCACAACAGTTCTGAGACATGCAAAGTTTTTAATATAAGTTTTCAAAGGCCAATCACTGCCAAATACGGTGAGATAGATCAGTAACTATTGTCAATACTTTTAGATTGATTGATTTTTGGCATCCAAAGGACCAATGACCTGAAGAAGTAGGTAAGCTGGTTGAACCCAATGTTATAATGGATTTTGAGAGACCTATAACCAAGTGGTCTACTCCCTAACTCCGTCCGTCCGTCCGTCTGACATTACGATCCATCAAAACAAGTGTAAAAGTTAATTTTTTCGGACAGGCAAAAACACATCGGGAGTAGGGACAACTGTCAAATCATGTTATCATTCATACTTCGTTCGGGCCCCGAAAAAATTATCCATCCGTAGGTGATTCGGAGTAGGAAACACCCGTAACGAAGCCGAAACTACGGACTTCGTGCTTAGAACCGACTTTCAACCACACAATCTTGCCCGTCGCAGTCATAGACAAGCTTGTGTGGTTAGAAGAAGAAGCATACTGTCACACTTCAGAGCAAAGACCTCTTTTCATACAGAGAAGATGATGCGTTGACCAGTAACAGTAGGTTACTGGTCAACGCAAATATCAGACAGTTAGTTAAAAGAAAAAGAAAGAACAAAAACAGAAAAAGAACAAGTTCGGGGAAAATTACGTCACGTCCACGCAAAACGGCCATCGCTCAGCATAATGCTGCGATCCCATGCGAGACAGAGCCCCAGCGCTGGTTTTGAGCAACAGCCGACGTACCTATACTAGAAAGGTTTAGGTAGTGAAATAAAGGTAAACAATCTTGATGTGTCTTTTATCTTTTTTATTTTAAAACCTCAGTTTAAAAATAAAATGCAACTACAAAAACCAATGTAAATACAACAATAATGATTACTAAATCAATTGAACCATTAGTTTAAGCAGTAGTTTATTTGGTGTTTGTGTAAAAAGTCACATCAAGATTGTTTACCTTTATTTTACTACCTAAACCTTTCTAGTATAGTTCAGAATTCCTTACGAAGCTATTCTTCACCGAATGGCTACTGTGGTCAGATGAATCTTTGAACGCAGACCAAGATTTTGCTAACATTTTCATTAATAAAACTTAGCTTTTAACAACGCAAACATCCCACAAAGTCAAACATCCCATAACCATTGAAACATATTACAAAAAAAATGTTACATTTCACCAAAAAAATTTACACAAACTAAGAGAAATAACCAATATAATATACTTCACCAAAATAGATGTAGTCTGCTGATAATAAATCAATTTAACGGTACACGGCACACGTTAAATTGTGCCGGCAGAAAAATATATCGATACATCGACTAGGTAGAATCGATTCGGCGATTATGCAATACCGAGATTTTCTGAATATTTTTGGGATTTTGACAACAATGGAAAACCTTAAGTACCCAGTACTTAAGGTTGATGCGCCAGGATAGCCCGCGAAATTCAAAATTTCTTACGTTTTTTGCAATTTGTAGGTCAGTGTGAGCTTGTATGTTGATTAAAATATGATTCGCGGCCGTAGCTAATATGGCTTTACAGAATTATAATCATTAGAATCAGCAATACAACTTCATAAGTTAGCATTTACCTCAAATCTAGGTTTGAGATAAATGCTAACTTATGGAGCTGTATTGCTGATTCTAATGATTATAATTCTGTAAAACCATATTAGCTACGGCCGCGAATCATATTTTAATCAACATACAAGCTCACACTGACCTACAAATTGCAAAAAATGTAAGAAATTTTGAGTTTCGCGGGCTACCCTGGCGTTTTCGCCTTAAGTAAAAATAGCCTCCCCTAATTGGTGTTTGAAAGGCGGTTAAGCAAGTTGGAAACGTGATTAGTTAGGCATATCTAATGCTTACGCCTGCTTCACATGGGGGTAGGCAGAAACTATAGAACCCCACCTCTGCTACGATCCTTACATATTCCTATTGCCTCGTTTACCTTCATACACTGCTTTTGGAAACAAGTATTTTTACTACCTCAGGTTTTTATCTCGCTCGCACGATACTGCTCGCGAACTGAGTGCGGTGCTGGGCGGCGATTGTTTAGGTAGTTGCTTTTTACGGTGAAAATAATGGTAATTTAAAAAAATTAAAAAACATAAGACCTGCTATAAAGTTAGTTCAGTTAATAAGCAAAGTTTCATGATCTAATTTAATACGAAGTATTTTTTCTATACCAGCGGTTTATTGTTCGGTTTGGAGGTAACTTTGGATTTTTTTTTCAATTGAGAAAATTTTATGGAATCGTGTTTTCGTCAAACATAGTACCTAGTATTAATTCTCAACTTTACCGTATATTTATTTCAAAATTAATGCTGCAGTATTTTCGACGTAACGGAGGATCATGCTAAGCCATTTGAAGTAGTATTAGGCTCTTAATAGGATCGAATTCACGATCTTTATCTCGCCATTCGAGATGCGAGATGAGCGGACATTGGTAGTTGTTACCATGGCTGGTAGAAACTAGATTAGGCTGGCGCGTTGGGAATGGCACAAGAAAATATAGGATTATGCCCAGCTGTGGGTGAAGTGGGGCTGTGGATGATGGTGATGATCTCGCCATTCCGAATTAACCTTTGGACTACTGCTTCGTCGCTCTCTCGCTAGTAATAATTTTACTTTTATATCAATAAGTAAGGGTCAACATCTCGCAGGTCAACCTAGGAGGCTGTTGGCTGTCTTCCCGATGAGACCGAGTCGACGGCGCATTGTGTTCCACGAGCGCCTCAAAGAGATGTCAGCAGAGATGGGGTCCGATAGGGCCGATGCCGCCGGTGTCGCGGGTTGTTCGAAAGAGATACCGTCATTAAAAGTCTGACACGCCCTTCCGCTCCACCCAGAGCGGGAGAAGTCATTTGATGATTTCCCATCCACAAAAAAAGGTACCTAGCAAGCTTTTACTAAGCAGTGAATCCACAGCAAACAAAAACTCACTTCCAAAACATACAGATTACAGGATCGCTAAATCCGTAAAAACCTCCCTATTTATTATTATACTCTTTGGTAAAAATAAAACCTGTATAAGTTAATCAGGATGCAACAGATTATAACGTGCTAAACGGTAAACAATAACATCTGCTCGACTCCACAGGAAGTCGATTTCAATTTGAAAAATCGACTAACCTGGTTATGGGCATAAATTAACTTTTTTTTAGTGTTCTGTATTGTCTGTGACCGGTTTGCTAGAAATTAAAGTTAGTGGTCAAACGCGAGCCTATCAATTATAAATTATTATTAAAAAAAAGTTAACTGGTCTTCATGCGATTTATGAACGCGTCCTAATTATAAAGAACGGGCATAGGTATTCTTCAATGATAATAGTGTGTTTCTAATTTGAAGCGAATTGTCCTTATAAACCTTTTGGAATTACAGGTCCTTGACGGGAAAAGTAGAGGAAGAAGCCTTGATTCTTAATTCAGGTTTATCCTGTCTGAACTGAAGCTAAGCATTGAGATCTTCTGATGACATCTGGACATGGGGGGGACTAATAATATTAGTGACCGAGGTGAGTTAAGCAAAGACCGTTGCATTTTAAATAGGAATTTGGAAACGAAAGTTCGGATAACTCCGAGAAAGCTTCATCTCTTGAATATATGGGACCATTCATGGACGCTTCTCAGTTTTTCTTCCAGAGGATTGCCGATAAAACCGACTATTGTCAGTCAGGTATCCATGCTCTTAAAACCGGAACACACTTTATGCCGATTGGCGGCAAAAATACGTACCGTAGCAGCTAAACTGATGATTTCTTCCGATTTTAAACACCAAAACAACTTCAATTATACACGCAAATAAATCACAATTTCACAATTCACAGACATAACTGTGAGGAACGTATTAATTGATATAATATGACCGTTGACTCACTAGTCACACTAAAAATATAGCTAATAGGCGTTTCTAGGTCGCATGGACGATTCAACCGTTTTATTGCCATCGATGTGTTTGTGTCGTGTATCAACAAATCTCGGGAACTGATGGGACAGTGTCGATGTGGTTTTTTGTGATTGGGTAGTGACAGATTTGGCGGCAAATGAGTGGGAAGATATTTTAACGTTTCCTGAGCGGCCGTCTCGAGATTCTTCCGAATCCGATGCTGTTTTCACACAGCCAAAGAAAAAAATTAAGAAAAGAAAACAGTTTTTTTTTACGTCATGCTATTCTTTTAATCTCGTTCAGATTCAAAAATAGAACAATTGTAGTGAAGTATCTTACTAAGGGCATAAAACAGTCAGTGGAGTAAAGAAGTCGTAAAGATAAAGAGAGGGAATGAGATGATGCCTCTAAAACTAAGCTAACAAGGGATAAACAGAGGTTTTTCGGGGTTTAGACGAGCCTATACTGGCGAGTAGATGAATGATCGACTTTTTGATTTAAGGATGCTGAAGGGCAAACCTAAGTCCTTCCCGAAACTCTTTTCCGCGCCACCTCGGGAAATATTCTTAATTAGAAACGATTATTCTAGCCCGTGGCTAAGTAATAACAGCCGCTGGGGTCGATCCATCAGGTTAAGCTACGCTTGTCGGGGTTGGTCCGTGGATGGGTGACCATCTTTACATACCGAGACTCCTCCGTGCCTCGGAAAGCACGTCAAGCCGTTGGTCCCGGCTGTCATTCATGGATCTTTGACAGTCGTTACGGGTCGCCAGAAGCCCGAAAGTCTGACAACCTGTCTTACCAAGGGGTATCGTATTACTCAGTTACTGGGTTGTGGAGGTCAGATAGGCAGTCGCTCCATGTAAAATACTGGTATTCAGCTTCATCTGGTTAGACTGTAAGCTGACTCCAACATAGTCGGGAAAAGGCTGTGCAGATTGAGAAACGATTAAGTATTCGAATTTCCATTTCAGTGTAATCTAACTATTTTTCCATCTTTCAGAAACCTCATAGACAATTTATTTTATGCTAGAATACTCTACTTAATCTATACTCAATTTAAGACCTTATGACCAAACAGTAAAGATATAATTCCAAATGTATTTTTCTAGTTATTTACTTTGTAAGAATATTATTTACACAAGTGTTTTCTGCTAATAACAAATTCAAAATCCACAATGATTTAGACATGGTTTTTACAGATGATATGGACATGTTTTGGCCCATTTATAGAGAAAACATTATGATATTACAGAATTTTCCTTTCTGATATCACTGTACAAATCTGCGCCTATGAAATCCCACAGCTGGGCAGGTATGGCAAAACGATTTAAATAATAAATACTACACATACTAATAATACAACACTCTCATTGCTAAGATAACAATATTGTATGTTAGTGGTTTTAACAATTTTTTTTTCTTTTTGGAACGAAGTTCCTTATTTTTTTTCTTGGGAGTTTTTTTTTATGCTAACTATAGGGTGCCAAACAAACCGGCTGTCCACTAGTTTCTCCATTGCTTCTGCCCTCAACACACATGCTTATTATAGAAAAAGACAAGGGTAAGTCGGCGTTCGCACGAGCGTAATAAAACATCAGTTCAGTTCAGTCAGACATCTTTTGAAGTTTTTGACCTTAAAAATATGATGTTATAGATATTAAATTTTACAGACCAGTCAGTAAAGTAGTAAGAAATTAAACACGCCAATTTTAAATTATTGGTAGAACAGTTATTTAATAAATAGCTTTAGCCGGTGGCTTCGCCCGCATGGATGTCGGAAAATATCCCACTGGAAACCGGGAAACCCTTCCTTATTCCTTGTCTACATTTTAAAGGGAACCTATGTGCAAAATTTCAGCTTTCTAGGTCCAAGGGCAAGGCTGGGCGTTGTTGAGTCAGTCAATAAGTCAGTCAGGACTTCTCTTTTCATTTATATATAGATTTCCAACTGGCATAATATAGGCACTGGCACAAATCATACAATACATTTATAATTTCATTGATAGAATCTTGCCCCATGGCAACCATCAAGTTTACAAATTCATAATTCAGAAACAATGGTTCTGAATAGAAAAAGAGTAAACTTGATTATAGTACCGAGGTATGTTGAATAGGAGAACAATGTCTTTGAACTTTGTATTTTAGGGGAATTTTGACTATGGAAATGTAGCAAATTAACACTGTCCCTAATTAAAATGAATAAATTTGTAATTACCTAAGTTAATGATTTGATAAAGAAAATTATATTTAAAAAAAAAAAACATTCATGGTTGTCAAACTTAGCGGATATCAAAAAAAAAAAATCAAAAATCAAAAGTCCTTTATTCAAATTAGGCTGAGAATCAGCACTTTTTGAACGTCAAAATTACAGTAAGACAGTCCCCACAAAACGCCCGCCCTTCACCACTTCCTAGTGCTTTAGCTGGGAAGAAGAAGTAGCGGAACAAACTCCCCAGCAGCACAGCTGTCTGTTCAGTTAGAAGAACTAGATTCTATACAATAGTACCTATGCAAAATAATTTACGCAACACAATACATTAAATTATATTTTTGTCAAATAAAATAAAATAAACAATTTTAGTACTTAACTCATGTAACCTGTCATTATGTAAGCTGATCCTGGAGAAAGAACATAACATAAACATTGTCTTGATTTAATCACAGCGACCAACTATTCTTATCGTTTAAGTAATCGTTGATAGAATAGTATGCCTTTGAACAAAGATTGGATTTAACTTTAATTTTAAACGCATTAAAAGGCAAATCTAGCAAAGAAGAAGGTAGCTTGTTATAAAAAGTTATACCAAGACCAACAAATGAGTTATGAACCTTATGAAGCCGATGAAATGGAGCACGTAATTTGTCCTTATTTCTGGTGTTAATATTGTGAATATCACTGTTTTTACTGTACAAATGTATATTTTGCCTAATGTATAAGATGTTGGCGAAGATGAACTGTGATGCCACTGTGAGAATACCAATATCCTTAAAAAATTCCCTCAGAGAAACTCTAGCACCTAGCTGGTAAATTGCTCGAACAGCTCGTTTTTGAAGAACAAAAATATTTTGAATATCAGCCGCTTTGCCCCATAGCAGAATACCGTAGGACATAACGCTATGGAAATAACTAAAATAGACTAAACGAGCTGTATCAACGTCAGTGTATTGTCTTACTTTCCTGACGGCGTAGGCGGCTGAACTGAGTCTACCCGCTAGGCTTGATATATGTGGGCCCCACTGAAGTTTAGCATCTACTGTTATACCCAGAAAAACTGCTGATTCTACAGTCTTAAGCACCTCTTCATCTAAGACGATGTTGGGTCCCAGATTTCTAACATTCGGTAAGGCAAACTTTATACATTTAGTTTTATTGGCATTGAGAACTAAGTTATTTGTCGTAAACCAATCCGTAACCATTGAGAGTGCACTGTTTACGTCATCAAAATCATGTCTGTTTCTGTCTACTTTAAAAATAAGAGAGGTGTCATCTGCAAACAGTACAACGTCACAGATACCCTTTAAATAGAATGGTAAGTCATTGATATACACTAGGAATAAGAATGGACCCAGTATTGAGCCTTGAGGTACACCTAACTGAACTGGTAGCCCGGAAGATTTCACACCATTAACATCTACACATTGGAACCTATTATGTAAATAAGAATTTATTACTTTGAGAGCTTCGTTTTGGACACCATAATGACGTAATTTACGCAAAAGCGTGTCATGGTGCACGCAATCAAAGGCTTTGGAGAGATCACAAAAAACTCCAATAGCATTTTGCGAGTTTTCCCAAGCGTTAAATATGTGTTTCAGCAGAGCAACACCCGCATCTGTAGTCGAACGACCTTTAGTGAAGCCATATTGTTCATCGTGAAGGAGTCTGTTTAAATTAAAATGTTTTAGCAACTGCTTGAGTATTAACTTTTCAAATATTTTGCTAAATGCAGGTAAGATAGAAATAGGCCTGAAATTTCCAACGTCATTTTTATTACCGGATTTAAATAATGGTATGACTCTGCTACTTTTCATGAGGTCAGGAAAAGTTCCTAAATCAACACATTTATTAAAAGTAACAGCTAGATAGGGGGCTACGATGTGTATTATATTACTCAATAGTTTAATGGAGATGCCCCAGTAATCACCAGTGTTTTTAGACTTAAGTGTGTTAAAAACATTAACTACATCACGAGGTGTTACATGTTCGAAGCTAAATAAGCGACTACATTTGGGCACACTACTATGCAAAAGGTTTTCAGCTTTAGATGGGGACGAATTTAAGGAGCGAGTCGTAGTTATAGGTATATTGGCGAAAAACTCATTAAATGCCTCAGCTACGTCAGCTGCTTTACTAATTAATTTATTGTCAACCATAATCTCAAGTTGTTCTTCTTGTTTCACCGACTTACCCGTTTCATTGTTAATAATTTTCCAGGTTGTTTTTACTTTATTATTGGATTTTTTAATTGTATCGCTTAAAAATTTAGATTTAGCAAAAACACAAATGTTTTTAAATAATTTTGAATAATTTTTGACATACTCTAGGAAAGAAGTATCAAACCTGTATTTTTTCAAACCGTATAACTTGTATAGTCTCGCTCTACTTTTATAAATACCTGGAGTACCCCATTGGTTAAAGCCAACGGAGGTGCCATTAATGTTAATGGTTTTGGTCTTAAAAGTAGATTGGTATTCTTTTTGCACAACCTCAAAAAGGGCTCCATAGATTTCATTAGGATTCTCGTGTTTTGCTAGAGATGGTGTAATTCTACGAGCTATATTATTTTTAAACTTGTTGCAACGACTAGCTGTATATGGCCTGCATTCTCTTTTATGTGGCTTTTTATGTAATGGCATAGGGAAGCTAGCTAGTAAACCACAGTGGTCAGATGTTAGGTCACTTAGCACTAATTTATTTTTGACCTCACAATCACTAAATATATTATCAAGACATGTTGACGAAGTTGCCGTGATCCTAGTAGGTTCGAAAAACAAGTTAATTAAATTATAAGACCTGAACAGATTGAGAAGTCTAATACTTAATGGAGTAACATCTAAAATATTAATATTAAAATCTCCACATAAAATTATGCTTTTATTACTTGATTTTAACCTATTGAGTGTATCCTCCATAACCAACTCGAAACGAATAAAATCCCCAGAGGGGGGTCGATAAACGCAAATTATAAAGTATCGCTCGAGTTCAACACAAGACAACTATATTATTATTATTTATTATTATTAGTTATCCCCTTATAAACGCCCCACTGCACGCTGCAAGAAACGCTGCTGCGAATTTGTGGCATTTTTTACAAAGGTTCAATGAGATTGCAAGCAACAATGCATGCATGCATGTGTGTTCTTTGTTCACAATGGTTTATGAAGGAGACAGAGAGACATAAATATCTGAGATACTAGACGGGCAACATTGCTGCCATTGCAGGCAAAGCCTGCATGTGGCTGTCACAGGAGTGTGGGGATTGGCACAAGAAAAGAGAGGCCTGTGCTCAGCAGTTGGTGAAGTCGGGCTGAGAATGATGATAATGATGAAAAATCTTTCATGTAAAGTAGTGAAATTAACATCCAAAATATAATAATTATTATAGTTATGACCTCCAGTTGGTTTACAAACTGTTAGTCTAACTAATTATTAAGCTGTCTGACTATTTGTTGGTTTTGGTTTAAAATACTGGTATTCAGCTGCATCTAATTAGAAGCAATATCCAACTAGAAGCCGACCCCAACATAGTAGAGAAAGGCTAGGCAGATGATGTTTAGCATAATTAATATTCTAATTCATATTTTCTTAGAAGGATTTCAGCTAAATTACACTGAGCAAATCAAAAATATAACCTGGAAGTGTAATGTGGTTTTGTTAGTGACCAATTAGCATTATAAATAAAAGGAATGTCATAAGAGTTATGTAGAAATAATTATGACAAAAAGCAAACAACAGAACTTTGTTCATAGTGTTAATGATTCACATAACTATTTCAATGAAGGATGGAACTGAATCATAGATAGCATTATGCATTTAGATCAATATCAAATTATCAAATGGAACAGAAAATATGGTGTGGCAGACATATCATGCATATACATTCATCAATATTATTCCATTGAAGAAAATTCCTAGCATACTCCCAAGGTAGTTACTTTTTTTTAATAGTGCATGCCTAACGCACATAGTCGATTCCATAGACGCTCGAAGTCCGCGCCTAACGTGTGTAAATAAACAAAAAAAAATAAACTGTAAACATTGGCACAAAGAGAACTTTAAAACAACGATTCGCTAACTAAATACCCGTGTGTGTACACCTCTATAGAGCAGGCTGACAACGTTGTGTCCATTGATACTTGCGAACGAGAAAAAAAAATGCATCAAGAAACTTGCATACGACAAGACCACTTCTTTCTTGAGATAAATCTCCGAAAATTATCGTTTTTCAAGTCGAAAACGATAGGTTTACCTTATCCAGTCGTGAGCGAAGACGTCAAAGCAAATAAATCCCGAGAAACAATTCAGATTCGCACTGAAATCGCTGTAGCACAATGGTACAGGCACATTTGGTGTCGTACTATACGATCAAAACATAGCCTTTGTACGCCTAAAACGCGTTCATAAGGCATCGTACATAATTAAAACGCATACGTTAATGATTGCAGAAGGTTAACCACTGCTTTTGGTACGCGTAGGTTGGATTTTACGAACGTATTTTGAAAAAATGCTGTTGCTTTTCAACACAGTAATGGCATAACACGCAAACACTATGACTGATATTCACAATGAAACACTTCACAGAACCGCGATAGTTTGTTCGAGGAACGCGAGACGAGCCACGGTATGCATTTTCTCACTCACCTTGTTGTTTATTAGCTATTTTATTGAAACAGTTTTGAAAAACTTCATATAAATGCATAGGCTCGTCATCGCTCGTCGCCATTTTGGATTCTACTGTCCAAATAAAGCATAGACAATGTGGAGAATAAATTAAATGACTGACTGTTCGAAAACTTCAATGGAATGGAAAATAATTCAATAATAATTCCAAAAATTTAATTCCGAATCATAATTTCAATATTTTCCTGTTGTCTATAATAATTTTTATCGCTCGAAATATATAATATAAATTTTATAACGTTTTACTGGAACATTTTGTGATAGTGATTTAAAATCCTTTTCGTAATTTTAATGCTAATGTATTTTTCAAGAAGATTACATTCTTTCCAGTCTGTTTGTGATTACATTTTTTTCAAGACGAGAACTTTCTTTGCAAGTTCGCCAATTTAGTGACCTTATGCAAGAAAGAAATAATAAAGAAATCACCACCATAGAGAATTAAATAGTTACGTACGTTTCTTTTCTTATTAGAGTTTCAAAACGACTCGACTATCATCATTTTATTGTTTTCAAACTGTAATTATTCAGTAACAAGACGCATAAAAATCTGTTTACTTTCTTACTATAGTAGTAGTAGTAGTACTCGTATAGTTGATTCCATCTACCAAAGGCCGAAAGGAATGATGAATTCATGACGATAATAATTTCCGCTTATCCAATGGGGTTGGCTACTGTCAAAGTGGCGCTAGCATAGCTTTAACCAAAATTATATTCATTTGTATGAAGTATTTGTTTGTTTAAGATTTTACAAAATGCCTAAGAAATGTGAAGTGCCTTATTGCAAAGAAATAGGACCACACCAATTTCCGATAGCTGTAGAATTAAAAATAAAAGGTTAAAAAAGTAATAAAAAAAAGTGGTCTAATTCGGCTTTTTGTAGTATTGTATAATTGGCGAAAAGTATTATGAAATGTATACTTCCTACAAACAAAACTATTTCATAAATAAAATAGCTTGATGTATAATTTTAAGAGTATACCTTTCAATAAGGTCTGCTTTACTTCCTTGTAAAGAAGCACCTCGTTTTTTTCAGTTAAGCCTTTAGCTCGCTTATTCTTCATGTTGAGTACATGTTTATCTTATTATCTTATTATTCATCCTA
The DNA here is from genome assembly GCA_905163495.3 of Cosmia trapezina. NCBI lineage: Eukaryota > Metazoa > Arthropoda > Insecta > Lepidoptera > Noctuidae > Cosmia > Cosmia trapezina. Next base: position 3,223,013 of record LR991048.1, read on the forward strand.
ATATTTTGATGAAAAAATTTACAAAACCGAACACACAAATTGAGTAAACAAATGTGACAGGTGAAAGCTATGCTAGCGTCATCTGCCAAAAGTTTTAAGGAGCCAACCCCATTAGTAACTTTAGTGACTCTGTGGTATCTCAAATATAGAAAAGCCCAACACTAGAGATGGGTCATTGACGGTTTTTGAGTTAATGTAATTTAACTGTTAAACATTAATGGTCAACGGGTTAAAAAAACTGTTAATAAATAACAGGTTAAAATTTCAATGATTCAATCGTTAGCGATAATCGTCAATTTATTGTGTCAACGTTTACGATACGAACGAATACGCATAAAATAACAACTTTGTTGCAGTTTAGGTTGAGATTTGATAAGAAATAAGTTTTTTTTTTTATTAAACTGGAATGACCTTTCCTTCGTACTTATTCCAGGCTTAGGACTGCCTGGGTAAAAATAGTATCCAGGCGTACTTAAAAGATCATCTGATTGTATATACATAATTAATTTTTAAAGTAACGAATATTTCCGAAGGAGACTAAAGTCACAGAAATGAATAAAATAATATTGAAATAATGCATTGAGTGCGTTGACGTAAACTGACAACTAATATTTTCAACCTGTTTTTTCATTAATGATTAACAGTTAACCCGTTGACCAATGAAAAGTCGTTAAAAAAAACAGTTTATTGATTCAACGCCCACCTCTACCCAACACTACAGCAGGCATTTTTTTTTTTCACTGCGAAAATTAATTTTGACGTGAGAAAGAGCCTACAAAATTTTCGATTCGAGTGCACTTCAATGAAAAAAACACTCAACAATAACAACCTACATGTAACATGTTCTCATTGAATTCATTAAACACCCAAAATCAGGTAAATAAACATCGATAATCACCTAAAGTGGTCAAACAATCATTTTATGTGTATAAACGAAAACTGTTTTGTCACTAAATATAACCTTTTGTCATTGCAGATTTTAGTTAGTTTTAGTCAATTATCTTCAAGATATTCAAGTTTATTCCGTCATCGGAAGCAAAACAGCGGAAAAAATAAAAATGTGAGGGGGCAAGAGGCTTCGGTGGCAGTATATGATGCAATAGTTTGTCAGGAGAGTCTCGAAGAAACTATCAGGAACTTTGATAAGAATGTCTTGAGGTATGTATAGCCGGCGGACAAGGCTGAATAATATGGTACTACTATTGCTAGTTATGTAAAAGTTTTGTAGTTGTTTGTGGAATTTGCTTACATACATAACTATTATGTTATTGGCTTCAAAAATGATTATATTATTTATGAGCTTTATAAAGTATTATGTAAGAATAATTATGTTATTAGTGTTAACACTCAATGTTTTCATTGAAGTTGATTCCCAGTGTAAACAAATTCTATTGTTAGGCATGATCTCAATTTAAACATTGTGAATTTGAAAACAATTTTAACATAACAAGGGGAAACCAATGTGAAAAGTAATGTTTTATACCCGTAGGTAATATGGGCTGGTATCCGCAACTTGTGTGAATTTTGCATATGGATTTATACCTGTAACTGCACTTTGAAATGTAGTTTATAAAGAATTTCAACCTCACATTAAAAGCAAGCTATATTTGTATAAATCAACAAAAATATGTTAAAGAACTATGTTATTTCTCTCAATTAATATTATTTATGTTTTTTATTCATAAACAGAGGTAGAATAGGGGTTATTATTGAAACTCCAGCAACCCCTTAAGGGGTCATTGTACTCATCATTATGAACAACTTTTACTATGGGATCAAACCTGAAATTGCGAAAATAAATCAGCTGGTCCCTACAGTTTGACGAGTTTGATGTAGATAAATGTACTGAAGAGCTGTTTTTTTTCGCGATTTAAGTTTGGTCCCATAGTAAAAGTTGTTCATAGTGATGAGCACAATGACCCCTTAAGAGGTTGCTGGTTTTAACAAACAACAGAACTAAAAAGAGGGGATAATACCTCCTATAAAATTCCGGCATCATAAACATGACAATTAAATCTCGGGATTTAAGAAATTGCGAATTATTTATTATTATCAAATTGCAATATTATCCACTCTTGTTACTTCCTTCCTCAAAGTTTAGGTATTGATACTCTACCAATTCTGACCTCTGTTCATAAACAAATTATTGCTTTGCTAAATCAACATCATAAAATATTGCAAGAAGAATTGCTGAAAAAATCATGTAGGTACTTAACTTGTTAAATATAAAAATAAAACATTCAATAACTTTTATGCAAATAGCCCGAGTAAGTCACCGTACCATTCATTGAAACTTTGAATAAATAAATGTAGCTATAAATTATGTATTACTCTTTACTTTAATTTAATAAAAGATCAAAAAGAGCATTGACCCTGTCTGACTGCTTTTATACAGGGTGTAAGGGACAGCCCTCCGCAAACTGATAGGGTGAATTCAGTATGTCATACTAAGATGACGGGTAGGTGAAATGGTTGGGAGGGGTCGGTAATAGGTATGCGGTGAGTTCGATGATCTCTGTAGCTAGACAGAAAGTGAACAGCTGATTTCACGAGTCGTTCATTAGAGTATTTCTACATCCATTGCTGGTTTTTTTTGCACTTTTTTTTACATAAATGGAGTGCAGCAAACACACAATGCAATTTTACATTGAAATAATGAAAATGTAACTGAATTTTTTTTTTGAAAAAATTAAAATTTTCCTGAGAAAATTTCTGGTGGAATATGATTCAAAATGAGGAGCTGAATGCACCCTGTTAGTTTGCGTAGGGCTGTCCCTTACACCCTGTATAAATAAAACAAAAAACTTATGTAGTGTAAAAGATTCTTAGAATATTTTAAAGTCATCATCTGCCTAGCCTTTTCCAACTATGTTGGCTTATTTTAATATATGTTTTTCCCAACATAGTTGGGAAAAGGCTAGGCAGATCATGACTTTAAAATCTTCTAAGAATCTTTTACACTACATAAGTTTTTTGTTTTATTTCACTAGACACTTATATTTCAAGCTGTATGGGGTATATCCATTTTACCCACTGATGTACCCTACACTATTTGTACTGGGCATGGTAGGGTACAACGCGTTAAAGGTGCGACGGGACTTTGCACTCGCTTTGTAGTGAAGCTACTGGGGGGCACCTGGAACTTTGCGTGCCTGACCGGTACGTGTGGAGGCGGCGACGCCCGCCCCTGCTTGCTGTGCCTGCAGCCAGAACCAACTTGCTGGCGAGGACTCCTCTTACTAGAGCCATGCGTGTGGTGCACGAGGTTCACGAGAGGGTTGATGTATTGTGGTGCAACTTGAGTGAATTCGCAAAAGCTGCATTATAAAAAAAAAAAATATATATTTATTTGTTCAAGACTTAAACCTTTACAGTATTACATTTATTATGTAATTAGACTAAGATGGCAAGATACAAAACTAGTGTAACTGGGCTTAAACTAGGAGGATTCCTGTGCTATAAGCACCAGTTACTTCCGTCTCCACCGTTTCGAGCTGCCATTACAAGTGCGGTGCGGAGCAAAACAAGTATTATACTGTAAGTACAAATTACAATAATAGGAAATTAAAATTATTAATATAGACATGCGTGAGTGTGGATATGTATGTTCGTATGAGTGTGTGTGTATGATTGTGGGGTGTGTGTCAGTGTGTGTAGGGGTGAGTGTGGATGTGTATGTTCGTATGAGTGTGTGTTTATGATTGTGGGGTGTGTGTAGAGGTGTGTTTGTGCGCGTATGTATATGTATTTGCGTGTTGTGAATGGGCCTGAGTGGCTTAGTGTTTTATTTTATTTTATACTTTTTAGCATATTTTCTGTATTTTCATAATTTAGAGAGAGAAGGAAGTCGTCTAAGGTAAGTTTTAGTTTTTTTATCGGTAGGTTATATAACTGTGTATTTTTACTTATTTTACTATAAAGATATGGACCCATGTAGAACGGTTGTCTCCTATAGAAGTCCGTTTTACACGGTTTCAGGTCAAAGACTAGGTCCTTCCTACGTTTGTTCCTTAGTCCTTCCGGGTCATACGTTGAGCCTTTATGGGTTATAAGCAGAACCCTCCTGATATAAAGTTGTCGTACCGTTAAAACCATACAATCCTTATATAGTTGCTCTGTTGGATACTGAAAGTTTTTTTTGTGTATAACTTTTAGAACTGCTCGCTGGGCTCTTTCTAGGTTTAATATATGAGTCTTGTGTGTACTCCCCCATACAGAGATACAGTATTCCAGTACTGACTGGCATAATGATAGATAGATTATATATAACATGTTATTTAGATGTAGGTTAAGATTTAGGATATAGTATCTTTGTAATTTTATAGGATGTAGATTTAGGATTTAGCATGTAAGGCCACGCTATCGAATTGGATCGCAGATCTGTAATGGTAGTTGTAGGTAAGATTGCTGTAAATAAATAAATAATAAATATATAACATGTTATTTAGATGTAGGTTAAGATTTAGGATATAGTATCTTTGTAATTTTATAGGATGTAGATTTAGGATTTAGCATGTAAGGCCACGCTATCGAATTGGATAGCAGATCTGTAATGGTAGTTGTAGGTAAGATTGCTGTAAATAAATAAATAATAAATATATAACATGTTATTTAGATGTAGGTTAAGATTTAGGATATAGTATCTTTGTAATTTTATAGGATGTAGATTTAGGATTTAGCATGTAAGGCCACGCTATCGAATTGGATCGCAGATCTGTAATGGTAGTTGTAGGTAAGATTGCTGTAAATAAATAAATAAATAATAAATATATAACATGTTATTTAGATGTAGGTTAAGATTTAGGATATAGTATCTTTGTAATTTTATAGGATGTAGATTTAGGATTTAGCATGTAAGGCCACGCTATCGAATTGGATCGCAGATCTGTAATGGTAGTTGTAGGTAAGATTGCTGTAAATAAATAAATATATAAAAGCAGTCAGACAGGGTCAATGCTCTTTTTGATCTTTTACTAAACTAAAGTAAAGAGTACAAACATTAATTTATTCAAAGTTTCAATGAATGGTACGGTGACTTACTCGGGCTATTTGCATAAAAGTTATTGAATGTTTTATTTTTATATTTAACAAGTTAAGTAAGTACCTACATGATTTTTTCAGCAATTCTTCTTGCAATATTTTATGATGTTGATTTAGCAAAGCAATAATTATAATTATATAAAATATGCATATGCATTTAATACAGCAACTACGTTGGGGTCCACTTCCAGTATCACCGGATGCAGCTTAATACCAATATTTTACATGAAGCGACTGCTTGTCTGATCTCCACAACCTAACTGGATAATACAATACCCCTTGGTAAGACTGGTTGTCAGACTGTCGGGCTTCTGACGACCCATACCAAATGTCAAAGATCCACAAATCACAGCTGGGACTAACAGCTTAACATGCTTCCCGAGGCATGAGGGGTCTTGATATGTAAAGATGGTCACCTATCGACAGACCAACCCCAGCAAGCGTTGCTTAACCTGATGGATCGACCCCTGCGGCTGTTATTACTTAGCCACAAGCTCCTCCTACAATACATACAATGGGTTATTTTAGTCATTTAAGTAATTTTTGTTTTTAATTTCAGTGAGATGAAATCTATTCAGCTTCGTACATTAGGGACGAAGCCATGTGGTCCTCGGCTGCGAGAACTGGCCTCTGTTAGAAAAGTATCTCATATCTCGTCTGATAGCTTCGAAAAGAACAAGAATGGCTGGACTACACTACCTACTGTCACTGTCGACTTTACGGGGAGGAATACCAGGTACCTATGTTTGTACTGGTGATTGAATTACATGTTGACTCTGGTTAGTTTACAGGTTGATGTCGATTTCAACTCAAGTTACTTTACAGGTTAACTTAAATTAATTTACATGTTAACTTAATTTAATTTACATCTCAACTTAATTTAATTTATATTATTTTTTATTTTTTTTTATTGTGTACCTAGTTGATTTTATATTATTTTTAATTCCGTTTTAATTGTACATATATATGATCCAAAGATGATTGAAATAAATAAATAAATAAATTATAACTACATTTGATTTACATGTCAACTTAATTTAATTTACTTGTAAGTACACTCCAATTAATTTATATGTGTATTTCAATTACATATTTTTCTAGCACATCATTAATTATTTATCTACATGTTAACTTCAATGTAGTATTCAAATAAACAAACTTTCGACTCCTTCGAATTTACTAGTGAACTCCAATTAATTTACATTTTGATTACAGTTAATTTACATATAAACTTGAACTTGACATCTGAAATTAGTTTTAATTGATGATTCATTTACATGTCGGCACCAATTAATTGACACGACAACTTGAATTCATTTACCTGGCGACTCCATTTATTTTAAGTGTCTGTTAATCCACCAACTCCAATCACCCCACAAACGCTTTAACCCCCATGCTCTCCCCAGGTTCAGTTTCACAGATAACTTCGTAGGCCTTCTCGCTGGAGGCATGGGCAGTACCTTCAAGTATGCTGTACAGGTCCGAGGGTTCAAGACTGAGCGCGGGATCCATGCAGACCTGAAACGTAACCCTAATCTTATAAACAGACTGAGTAAGTTTTTTTTTATGTATTGTGGTTTCATTATGGATTGGTTGTCTGATTACTTTCTTGGCCGCTCGGAGAATGCCAAAGTCAATGAAATATTAAAAAAGGTTCTGGTTTTGTCACTAATAGACTCGTTTTTATTTACTCTTTTATTTCGCCATATTGGCCCCTATTTCACAAAAACATCAGCGTGGATGTCAATACTTCCTTAATTGAATCGGATCTTGTTCACGATTTCATGAGTTTTATTTTTTTTTGCGCAGGACCCTAATTATTTTTCTTAAACAGAAGTAACCTAAGTTACTCCTAATAACATTAGTTATCTGCCAGTGAAAGTGCCGTCAAAATTGGTCCAGCTGTTTCGGAAATTAGGCGGAATAAACAGACAGACAGACAAAATTTTTAATTAAAATTGTTTTTTTGTTGTAAGTACAGTTTAAACTTTCAGGTGCTTTTAGTAAAAAGCTGTCATTTTGACATTACTAACAGACTTCAATTTTATTTATATGTATAGATATAAAGCTACAGTACCCGGCGATAAATATTGCACATCGACCTTTGGAAAGAGACAATCGGCTAATTTCGGCTTCGTAGAGCGTTATCTCTGTCGCACGAAATACAAACAGTCCGGTATCTATTAGGAGCTGTTACAACAATTATGATTTGCTTCTTTTGATAATTCTTTTTATTCTTTGTTTAAAATACACCAATTTTTCAAGTGATGGCTTTAGGTTGGGGTAAAATAAAATAAAAAAAACATGTTCACATTAAGTTTACGTATTTAATTATTTTGTATAAACGAAATTGGTTTTTTGGGCTCCCTTTTTTTTGGAGTGCTGAACTTAATTTCAGTAGAATGTGTTTCAGTACTGACTTCGTTTTGTATATTGTTCAAAGTTCTGCTTGAAATTCCAGTGGCATTTGCAACTCGCTCTTGAACCTTCTTAAAATAACAACTTACATTTTCATCTTCATTTTTTTTAAATCTGTCAGCTTCGGTTACAAAATATTTATAAACATTGTAGATGATTTCGCGTGACTGACCTCGTAAAGGTTTCCCTCTTTTTCCTAAAGATGCCATAGTACAACTTTAAATTATTTTTTGGGGGTGTTAACAACTCTAAATATATATTTTGAACAACGACTGACAAAACGTCACATAGGTAGTGTGCGACAGAGATAACGCTCTACGAAGCCGAAATTAGCCGATTGTCTCTTTCCAAATGTCGATGTGCAATATTTATCGCCGGGTACTGTACACTATTGCTAAGTGCCATAGGATATGTTTATAGGGTATAGTTGACTTCTACGTGGACCAAGTTGCGAGCAAAAGTTAACCACTTATGGGCCGTATCCTGCGCTATTATGAAGTTCCTTATTGAGAGGCAACCATAGACGAAAAAATGCAATACTTAAGGTTGATGCGCCACGGTAGCCCGCGAAATTCAAAATTTCTTACGTTTTTTGCAATTTGTTGGTCAGTGTGAGCTTGTATGTTGATTAAAATATGATTCGCGGCCGTAGCTAATATAGCTTTACAGAATTATAATCATTAGAATCAGCAATACTACTCCATAAGATAGCATTTACCTCAAATCTAGCGATTTCATGAAATTATGAGGTTTGAGGTAAATGCTAACTTATGGAGCTGTATTGCTGATTCTAATGATTATAATTCTGTAAAGCTATATTACCTACGGCCGCGAATCATATTTTAATCAACATACAAGCTCACACTGACCTACAAATTGCAAAAAACGTAAGAAATTTTGAATTTCGCGAGCTACCCTGGCGCTTTCGCCTTAATGGACGCTATGAAGTTCCTTATTTACTGACAGGCAAACAACAACCATAGGCGAAAAATGCAATACTATGCGAGCCAACTAAGAATAGGATCGCGCTTGCTGCCAACTTCACACGATAGCTGTCAAATTAGTGCTGCTGATACGTCTCTTAGCTGCCACGGCTTATTTTATTTTTTTAATTTAAGTAGTTGTTTTTAGTTTTATCTTTTTTATTACGGACGCTTTTAACGTGCACGTCTTTCTACATTGTTCTCACATGTATATTTTCAATATGAACAATGTAACCAATATTTGTAAAATATTTGATTTAAAAGAGGGTCCGTGGAGTTTCTTCTCCATAGGGATCTACTACGCTTTGGAATGGGCTACTAGCTTCATCTTTCTGACTGACCGACCCAAGACCGACCCCTTGACAATTCAAAAGTGCCTGTAATTATTGGTTTATTTGAAATAAATGCTTTGAGTTTTGAGATAGCTGTCAAATTAGTACGCATTGGTAATGAAGTTCGCGAGTATTGCGAAACAAAATGGCGTCTTGACAGTACTATAGTGTAGTTAAAATCTCGCTGCAGACTCGGTCATAAATCATTCGAGTGTTTCGCTCTCTTTCCCACTCACGGGCCTTATGGGCAGGCCACGCCCACACGTAGTCCTGTGCATTACTGCAGTCGATGAGTGATATCGATAGTTTTATATATTTATAAATGGGTGATAGAAATAACATTTTTTTTATTGTATTACCAAATTTACTACAAAGCATATTAAATATATAAACAAAAGAACGTATATATAAAACTAAAAATAGAAAATTAAAATTCTTCGTCTGAGTCATCGTCATCATCTGTTATCGATAATGGCCTTGAGGGCGCGCAACTAGCGCACATCCATACTCCGATTATGATTTATGACCAAGTCTGCAGCGAGATTTTAACTATACTATAGTCTTATTTGGTTCGCATAGCACTTCATGGATGCTAAAGTAAAATAAATAATTGGAAAAATTATAGTAATTTTAACCCTCATTTTCTCCAGGACTAAGCGCCACAGACCCAACAGACAAGCAACAACAGAGTCCAGAAGTGGCACCCAGGTTGGAGAAGCTGCTCAATGAAGACGCCAACCACCTCACTCATCAACAGAAAGACAAAATCAAGATTGCTTTCGCTGAGGGGTATCTAGCAGGTATGTTACCGCCCAGTGGCGAAAGCACCTTACAACACGATTTTTAGGGTTCCGTACCAAAATGGTAAAAAAGGAACCCTTATGGTGTGACTCAGTCTGTCTGTGTCTGTCTGTCTGTCACAGCTGGATATCTCAAGAACTACTAATGCTATCAACTTGAAATTTGGAATAGTTTTAGATGACGTTTACCCAACTATTTTGCAAATAAGAAAGAAATAAAAATATTTTTATTTTTTTGCAACAGGGACTGAAAGGGGTCTTAAAAATTCAAAGTGGGGCTACTAGGGCATGTGGGGTATCAAATGAAAGAGCGCTGTTTGCACATTCTCAAACATTTTTTTTTATTTTTTTTAGCCCGCACAGTTTTGGACTTTTGATGAAAAATGTAAAAAAAAAATACCGTTCCCCCCCCCCCCCCCTTATCTCTGAAGTTTGCAAAGCGAAAAATCTCAAATTATTATATGTGATAGAAGTTGATGTAAAGATTACAGGAAAAATAAAACGATGTCTTTATATAGCACAGTTTTTCAGAAATCATCAACAAAAAATACATATAAATTATGGTACGGAACCCTGGGTGCGCGAGTCCGACTCGCTCTTGACCGGTTTTTGTTTGTTGTTTTTAGTTTTATCTTTTTTATTACGGACGCTTTTAACGTGCACGTCTTTCTACATTGTTCTCACATGTATATTTTCAATATGAACGATCTTATCGCATCAGCAACTCTATACCGCTATTGAAAAATGGCACAGTCAATATTGTCTACTATTGCACAAAAAATATAGTTACGCTACGGGTATTTAATTCACCATAACATTCAAACAACAAAAACGCCTATTAGCTTTGAATTACAACAACAACAAAAAATGTTCTACAATAACCCGGCGCCAAAACGTCATAATCGGGAACTAAAAATTCATAACAATAGCGATGCCCCGTCATGACGTCACTATAGGTCACGTGGCACCGCTTGATATGGACGAGAGCAAGCCGGTATACAACGGGTTACGATAGAGACAGATAGAGAAAAAATGCGTCAGCGAGAACAAGATGGAGAAATATTGCACATTTTATTTAGTTTTCACCTATTCAACTGTATTGTATTCGATTATTTATATTCCTATAATAATTTTAGAATGATAGTACTTATTTTAGCTAAGTTTAATTCTTTAACTAAAATATTGAAAGTTTTGTTTGTGTAAAGATAACATCTTTTTGGTTCTGTTATTTGACGATAGATGGTATTAAATTCAGTAAAGTTTTATTTTAAAGTTGCCAAATTAATTTTGACTTTATTGATAAGTAAGTTAAGACTTGCTTCTCTCTTACAAGAATTCACACCTCACCACTGCTACCGCCCATAGTGTCAGCCTAAGTAAAATTTCTACATTTATATCTGTAATGGTTATTGAGGAGCTCGTGGCTAAGTAATACTACGCTTGCCAGGGTTTGTCCAAGGATGTTTGACCAACTTTACATACCCAGACTCCTACGTGCCTCGGAAAGCACGTTAAGCCGTTGGTTCCGGCTGACATTCGAGTATCTTTGACAGTCGTTACGAGTCGTCAGAAGCCCGAAAGTCTGACAACCAGTCTTACCAAGGGGTATCGTATTACCCAGTAACTGGGTTGTGGAGGTCAGATAGGTACCATGTAAAATACTGGTGCATTCGGTTAGATTTTAATTTTCTATTTTTAGTTTTATATATACGTTCTTTTGTTTATATATTTAATATGCTTTGTAGTAAATTTGGTAATACAATAAAAAAAATGTTATTTCTATCACCCATTTATAAATATATAAAACTATCGATATCACTCATCGACTGCAGTAGGTAGTAGCACCATGTAAAATACTGGTGCATTCGGTTAGACTGGAAACTGACCCCAACATAGTTGGGAAAAGGCAAGGCAGATTGATTGTAATGGTTATGGTGTGCATAATAAAGAGTTTTCTATTCTATGTTTGTTGATTAATAGGAGAGAATTCCATTTTATCTTCCATGGCATACGTTTGGGGTTCCTAAGAAATCGGTACCGCCACAGATTAATACAGATGAGACACTCCGCAAAATCATTTAAATAAAAAGCGACTCTTCCTACGACACAATAAAGTGCAATTCAGGTCGCACAACGCTTATTACCTACAGTTATATTCAACTACAAGTTGCCTCTCTTTCTATCGCGTAACTCTTATACCTTCTGACCTACTGAATTAGCCCCGCGGACGGGGCCCGCCGCGTACTTGTAGCTTCATACCTAAACTGTGGAGTGTCCGATCTGTATTAATCTTTGGTACCGCTGTAAATTCACCGCCATCAAAAATTGTCGGTAGACGTTTGGCTTCTTTACTAAATGTACCTTGTGGGGGCGCCAGTGACGTCACAGACCCTGAGCGACTTCGGGTATAGTTAGGAGATGGCATTTTGGAGTGACCACCGCGAAATGTACCTTATCAAGACATCGCTACTCAGGTATATTTAGTAGCAACAGTTGAAATAAATCATTACTAAATTATACCCTATTTCGACACTAAAGGATGCAAGAGCGATCTAGATTATGATACTCCAATGATTTGATATTAATTTCAATTTGATACGTCCACGCGGTTCTGAGAAAAATGGTCTTGACAGACTGACAGACAGACGAACAACAAAGTGATCCTATAAAGGTTCCGATTTTACCTTTTAAATAGTAAACTAACTAACTAACTTTTTTTCTTCAGGTTCTCATCCTGATAATGTCCGCGGCACGAAAGCGTCCAAATACCTGAAGTTGGTACAACAGCTGCTGACGATCGTGCTGTTCCTGGCTATCTTCGTGAGCCTCATGGCGTCAGTCAGCGGGACTGTCTTCAGGTACGTACCTACAATACCATTTCAGCTATCCACTATGGTATAGTTAAAATCTCGCTGCAGACTCGGTCATAAATCATTAGAGTGTTTCGCTCTCTTTCCCACTCACGGGCCTTATGGGCAGGCCACGCCCACACGTAGTCCTGTGCATTACTGCAGTCGATGAGTGATATCGATAGTTTTATATATTTATAAATGGGTGATAGAAATAAATACACATTTTTTTTTATTTTATTACCAAATTTACTACAAAGCATATTAAATATATAAACAAAAGAACGTATATATAAAACTAAAAATAGAAAATTAAAATTCTTCGTCTGAGTCATCGTCATCATCTGTTATCGATAATGGCCTTGAGCGCGCGCAACTAGCGCACATACCTACTCCGATTATGATTTATGACCAAGTCTGCAGCGAGATTTTAACTATACTATAGCACAGATGAATACAGATGGAACACTCCGCAGTTTATGTATGAAGCTACAAGTACTCGGCGGGCTCGTCTCACTGGGTCAATTCAGTGCGGGCTGCCGCGCACCGGCCGGCTCGCACGTTAGTTCGATACTCACTCACGCGCCGCGTCGTAAAAGAACACAACCCTAACGAGTCAGAAGGTATAAGAGTTACGCGATAGAAAGAGAGGCAACTTGTAGGTGAATATAACTGTAGGTAATAAGCGCTGTGCGACCTGAATTGCACTTTACTGTGTCGTAGCAAGAGTCGGTATTCATTTAAATGATTTTGCGGAGAGAATCTTCTGTACTTGTACTATTATGTATTTTGTGTCTAGGGTATCATGTTACCCAGTAACTGGGTTGTTCAGTTAGATAGGCAGTCGCTCCATGTAAAATACTGGTATGTCGACACCAACATGTGGGGAAAAAGCTAGGCCGATTGAGATTAACAAACAAAAATGTTTTTTGTCGACAGAATCCAACTGGGTAACCAAGTGGAAGTAGACCCCGAGGACATATCCGTCACCTTCGACGATGTCAAGGGCGCGGACGAGGCCAAACAAGAGTTGAAAGATGTTGTGAGTAACCATAGGTTCTAGATAAAACTATACATAACTAGCTGACCCGACAGACGTTGTCCTGTCCCAATTTCAATATTCCCATATAAAATCCACTTTCAGTTTTCCAGAATTTTCCAATTTTCCCGGCAACTTTTCCAATTTTTCTCATCGTTTAAACCTTCCCTGGACTACGTCAAACATTTCAAAACCAAAATCAGCTAAATCGGCCCAGCCGTTCTCGAGTTATAAAATTACAACGAAAAGTGGCATTGATTTTTAACCGATTTTTCAAAAAAAAAGAGGAGGTTATCAATTCGTCGCGTATATATTTTTTTTTTTATGTTTGTACACCGATTTCTCCGTCAATTAAGGACCGATTTTGAAAATTTCTTTTTTTATTTGATAGGGTATGGCTCTCGAGGTGGTCCCATTGTCACCAAGTCAGAATCTGATGAGGGGATCCCATGGAAATCGAGGGAAACCCTCAAATTTTATAGACACACATATAGTGTGTTGGGTATTTTTTATAGTAACTTGTGCATTTTGCTCTCCAAAAGCACCATTTGGTGAAGTGGAACTGATGATGAAGACCACATATCGCCATCGGAACTACTCAATAATAGGTATTTCACGGGTTGCGATTTGATTACCAATTTATGCTCGTCCGTCACAATGCTTAAGGTGAAGTGGAGCTGATAGTGACTTCACCATCAGCTCCAGTTCTCCTGGTTCTTACTAGGAGAACTCCTCAACAAATTAACGTCCTAGCATCGGGAAAAGCAATATTTTGTAAAAGATGATGAGCAGTTGACATTAGGCTATTGTAACTTAGATAAATTACAAACTGACCCACTAAAAAATTAAAAATAAAAACTTTTTTACAAAAAAAAACACCGACTTCCAAAAAAAAAACTGCAAAGTGAAAAATAACTTTAATTTCGGAAGTCGGTGGCAAAAGAATAAAATACAGATCCAAAGACACCGACTTCCGAAATTAAAGTTATTTTTCACTTTGCAGTTTTTTTTTTGGAAGTCGGTTGTTTTTTTTGTAAAAAAAAAATATTTTTTTAGTGGGTCAGTTTGTAATTTATCTAAGTTATAATAGCCTAATGTCAACTGCTCATCATCTTTTACAAAATATTGCTTTTCCCGAGGCTGGGACGTTAATTTGTTGAGGAGTTCTCCTAGTAAGAACCAGGATAATAGTGCGAGTGCTGGGCATACGACTCTCCCGAACAGCGTCACTCGACCTCGTCTTCTGCAACTAGTCACTTTCACAATATTTAACACTACATAAATATACAACGTGTTTTGATATTTGAAAGTCGTTACGGGTAGTTAGAAGCCCAAAAGTCGGATAGTCAGTCGCTCCATGTAAAATACTGATATTGTATACAGCTGCATCCGGTTAGACTAAAAGAAAATCAAAATCAAAAGTCATTTATTCAAATTAGGCTGAGAATCAGCACTTTTTGAACGTCGAAATTACATAAGACAGTCCCCACAAAACGCCCGCCCTTCACCACTTCCTAGTGCTTTAGCTGGGAAGAAGAAGTAGCGGAACAAACTGTCCAGCAGCACAGCTGTAAGCCAACCTCAACATAGTTGGGAAAAGGCTAGGTATATTGATTGATATTTGAGGACTAAAAAGCATTTTTCTTCCCCAAACAGGTGGAATTCCTAAAATCTCCCGAGAAATTCTCAACCCTAGGTGGCAAGCTACCCAAAGGCGTGCTACTAGTGGGCCCCCCGGGCACCGGCAAGACCTTGCTGGCGCGCGCAGTTGCGGGCGAGGCACGGGTCCCGTTCTTCCACGCCGCGGGGCCCGAGTTTGACGAGATACTAGTCGGCCAGGGGGCCCGGCGGGTGCGAGACCTGTTCAGTAAGTTATATTGTGTTAACTTATCTTTGTGTATGTGTTTTAACGTATGTATGTGTGCGTGGCTGCGCTCACGCAAGGTTAATAGGAAATGCGGGTGCTCTTTTCTCCATACAAACCCTCTCGCCGGTTTTCTTTCTGGTTAATGACCATAAAGCAATGATTTTTTACAGAAATATAAATATTAGCTACTTGTATAACCCTATGTTTTCCTTTTTGATGATAGATTATTTTTATATAAGAACTAGAACCCTCAAAAAATGCTCAAAATTGCCTACTCAGAACGCTGTCAACAGAGGCCTAGTGTACAAAATTGATAACTTTTAACTTAACGAAAAAAGAAAAACATAGGGGCATAGTATATAATTAATTAATTACCCTTCTTATTCAGTTTACGAAATATCATTTAAATTGGTCCAATATTGGAGGAGGAAATAGGCGAGAGCCAAACCTTGACTGACCTTGATGTGACTTTTTACATAGGCTGTTTAGTCGGATTTCCAGTTGTCCTTATCACACGAATTTGAAGGTGCTCAGCGCTCGCAGAGCGACAGCAATAGTTTCTTCAAACACCTAATTTTCTAATTTCCTCATAAAGTGTGATTCGCGTCCGTAACAAATATGTATTTACAGAATTCTGAAAAGTCTGGTCGCCCGCATTTCCTCTTAAGTGATCAATAAAGCAGTACGTTCATAGCTGTTCCGTGTGTCACTTGTCTCCCTTCCAAACCAACTATCCGTACTCAACACTTTAAATAACGCACAACCTCTTAAGGGGTCATTGTACTCATCATTATGAACAACTTTTACTATGGGACTAAACCTGAAATCGCGAAAAAAAAAACTGCTCCGACCTAAATTTATGTTCGCATAACTCGTCAAAATGTAGGGAACAGCTTTTTTTTCGCATATCCCTAAACACATTAAATGATTGGCCTCAACCCGCGACGTGCATCGCAGTGCGGTTGTCACTGCCAAACAAATATCGACATTACGGCAGTTGAATAAAGTTGGGAATAAATTTTTATTACCTCGAGAGCGCGTCTAAGCGGAAAGAGACGCGCATCTCAAGGTATTTATTCTCAACTTTATTTTTAGGCATATAACGTTAATAAATGTTTGGCAGTGGCAACCGCGCCGTGCTACGCCTCGGCAGGCGTGCGCCGGCGCTAAGAGTAGGATCTATAATTTATAAATGTTTGAGAATGTGCAAACAGCGCTCTTTCATATGATACCCCCACATGCCCTAGTAGCCCCACTTCGATTTTTTAAGACCCCTTTCAGTACCTGTTGCAAAAAAAAAAAGATTTTTATTTCTTTCTTATTTGCAAAATAGTTGGGCAAACGGCATCTGAAACTGTTCCAAATTTCAAGTTATAGATAGCATAGCATTAGCAGTTCTTGAGATGTCCAGCTGTGACAGACAGACAGATAGACTGACAGACTGAGTCACACCGTAAGGGTTCCTTTTTACCATTTTGGTATGGAACACTAAAAGAGAAGTCCTGACTGACTGACTCATCAACGCCCAGCCCAAGCCCTTGGACCTAGAAAGCTGAAATTTTGCACAGAGGTTCCCTTTGTAATGTAGACAAGGAATAAGGAAGGAATTCTCGGCAGGACGTTCCGTGGGATATTTTCCACGCGGGTGAACCCGTTGGCAAAAGCTAGTTTAAAATAAATTGTGAGAAAAGTTTAATTATTGTATCGTTTTGTTACAGAGGCAGCTAAAGAACGTGCTCCGTGCGTGATATTTATTGATGAGATTGACTCCGTCGGCGCCAAGCGAACCAATAGCGTGCTACACCCTTATGCTAACCAGGTAAGGTTGATTTTAATGCCACAGCAGTTATTTCAAAAGCTTAAGTATAATCAGTCTTTAATGTTCCCATCAGTGCTGTGACACAGGCCTCCTCTCTGTGAGAGGGAGGGGGCAGTAATCCACCACGCGGGCCCAGTGCGGGTTGGTAGATGTCACATGTCTTCGAATTGTTGGTTCTAGGATATGCCGGTTTCCTCACGATGTTTTCCTTAAAAAATCAAATTATTCAAATTACCTTACGTTTTTTGCAATTTGCAGGTCAGTCAGGTTGTATGGTGATTAAAATATGATTCGCGGCCGTAACTAATATAGCTTTACAGAATTATAATCATTACATTCAGCAATACAACTCCATAAGTTAGGATTGCACTCAAATCTCATGATTTCATGAAATAGTCATTCAATAGGGTAATATGTAATTGCAAAAAACGTAAGAAATTTTGAATTTCGCTTCTGAATTCTAACCTGGCGCTTTCGGCTTCACCGTTTTGAGAGCAGTGGTAATTAAATAATTTAGGCAAAGTAAAGCGTCTGTCTGGGTTCGAACCTACGAACTACTACTACGAGTTTAGAACACAAATACAAATACAAAATCTTTATTGCAACAACAAGTATTTACATTTCATGTGCAAGCCCTGTTTCCCAAACTAGCGTGAGCTGTATGTTGGGAGTCAGATCCTTCCAGATAAATATGTCGAGCTAAAGTGTTACAATCATAACTTATAATAATTTATCTATTAATTAAGTTTATAACCAAAAGTTAAAAGTTTATAACGAAAAGTTTACAATCTGCGAACTAAAAATAGTGTGTGTGTGTGTGTGTGTGTGTGTGTGAGTGAGTGTGTGTGTGTGTGTGTGTGTGTGCATGTGCATGTTTGTGGGTGTGGGAGTGCGTGTGTGTATGTGGCAATGTGAGAGTGGGTTTTGTGTTTTACTGCTTTATTTTAATTTTAAAATTAGGAATAGATTTTCTATTTCGTCGTAATTTAATGGTTTCAGCCATAATTTTATTTTATTTTTAAACTGATAGTTAGATAATTGTTTGGTTTTATGAGCTATATTAAGTTTATTGTACAATCTAGGTGCTACATTGTTATAGTGATGTTGGGCAAATTTGCTTTTTACTCTAGGGATTGGGCATTCGTCTCTTCTTTTGCCAGAAGGTATTAGATATGGTACTGTGTTTTTATGACATTTACGTAAACATTGATACACAAACAACTTTCTGACAGACAGAACATCGGCCTTATCATAAACAGAATCTGTAGGATGTTGAAACGGTAGCGAGAGAAGTACTTTGAGCACAACACGCTGCGCCCTCTCAAGTTCAAGAAGATGTGTTTTGGCTGCCGAACCCCAGGAACATATACAATAGGTTATTACGCATTCTGCCTTGACTTTGTAGGTGTGAATCAAAAGTTTTAAATCTGGTATCAATCTCAAGTCTTTAAAAATGTAAATGAGTTTCCTTAGTCGGTTGCTAACTGCAGTTATGTGCTTCTTCCAACATAGTTTGTCGTCAATATTTACTCCTAAGTATTTAATTTCTGTGGATCTAACTAACGTGGCGCAGTTACAGCGTGGCAAAAGAGTATTGTAGGATCTGTAACAAGGGTAGGAATGTATGCGAACTAGGAAGTTTTTTGGTGAAGATGCTTTGGTTTTGCTGAAGCATAGAACTTTTGTTTTGTCAGTGTTTAGCGTTAATAAACTATCTTCAAGCCAAGAGGTGACCACAGACATGCCTTCCTCAGCAATTTGTTTAACGCTCTCCCAAGTGGCACTATGAAACAGTATGACAGTGTCATCAGCAAACATTTGAATATCAGCACCCTTTATTTGTCATTTACAGAGTTCGTTAATGTAGGTTAGAAACAATGTCGGGGCTAGCGTACTGCCCTGTGGCACGCCATATGACCCCCCACTAAAATTACTGAAACAATCTTCAACTCTAACGCATTGTTGCCTTTCTACAAGGTAATCCTCTAACCACAAAAGAGCATTCCCCCTGATACCAACGTTCTCTAATCGTGTTAGGAGGACTGGAATAGATACAGTATCGAACGCCTTCTGTAAGTCTAGAAAGACTCCAGAAACCCGTTACCAACATAATTCAAAAATTTGCTGAGGCCCATGAACACCGACTCCACCAACATGTGAACATCGAAGCAATTCAGCTGTTAGACCAGACTGATATAGTGCGAAGACTAAAACGAACAAAACCTTTTGAGTTAGTGTAGTGTAAAAAGTGTAGAAATAATAGTGACAATGACACTCATATAACACATGAACAAAGTGTTTATATTATTATATTAGACTCTAAGAAAGTGGAACGGACTTGTGTAAAGTACAATGAACACTATTCTAAGTTTTAAAATAATTATCACGTAAAAAATTAAGTTAGATTAAAATTGCTTATTAGTCTTGTAAGCTAGATTGTAATGAATTATTAAGAACCTGGTTCTTTTTAATAAAAGATAAAAAAAAGAATCTGCTGCAGAATCTGCTGGTAAATCTGCTGCAGAATCTGCTGATAATTCTGCTGCAGAATCTGCTGATAATCCCGCAGCAGAATCTGCTGTTAAATCTTCTGCAGAATCTGCTGATAAATCTGCTGCAGAATCTGCTGGTAAATCTGCTGCAAAATCTGCTGCAGAATCTGCTGGTAAATCTGCTGCAGAATCTGCTGCAGAATCTGCTGCAAAATCCGCTGCAAAATCTGCTGCAGAATCTGCTGGTAAATCTGCTGCAGAATCTGCTGTTTTAAATCTTCTGCAGAATCTGCTGATAAATCTGCTGCAGAATCTGCTGGTAAATCTGCTGCAGAATCTGCTGGTAAATCTGCTACAGAATCTGCTGGTAAATCTGCTGCAGAATCTGCTGCTGAATCTGCTGCAGAATCTGCTGCTGAATCTGCTGCTGAATCTGCTGCTGAATCTGCTGCAGAATCAGCTGCAGAATCTGCTGGTAAATCTGCTGCAGAATCTGCTGGTAAATCTGCTGCAGAATCTGCTGATAATTCTGCTGCAGAATCTGCTAGTAAATCGACTGCAGAATCTGCTGTTAAATCTTCTGCAGAATCTGCTGATAAATCTGCTGCAGAATCTGCTGGTAAATCTGCTGCAGAATCTGCTGGTAAATCTGCTGCAGAATCTGCTGGTAAATCTGCTGCAGAATCTGCTGGTAAATCTGCTGCAGAATCTGCTGGTAAATCTACTGCAGAATCTGCTGGTAAATCTGCTGCAGAATCTGCTGATAATTCTGCTGCAGAATCTGCAAGTAAATCTGCTGCAGAATCTGCTGTTAAATCTTCTGCAGAATCTGCTGATAAATCTGCTGCAGAATCTGCTGGTGGGATCTTAAGAGAATCGCTGCCTGGTCAGAGGAGAACTGCCTGTCGTTAAATCCTTCAAAAACCAAATATATGGTAGTTGGCACTAGACAACAGCTGGCTCGAATACCTATGATTCTTGACTTGGAACTTATGGGCGAACCAATTGAGCGAGTGTATGAAGCGCGGAATCTGGGTGTTATTATGGACAAAGACCTTCGTTTTGAGAAACACGTAGCAGACTCGGTTAGGAACTGTTTTTATCGCCTAAAGGTTTTGTACAATATGAGGCCTTATCTATCTGAAAGGCTACGAGAACAGCTAGTGGAAACCCTGGTTCTGTCTAGGTTGAACTATGCTGACACGGTTTACGGCCCGCGCCTATTAGCTCGTACAGACCGCCTCATCCAAAGGGTACAAAACGCCTGTGCTCGGTTTTGTTACAATATTCCTCGCAGAAGCCATGTAACACCATTTCTGAACAGGCACTTTACCCTAAAAATGAAGTCCAGACGCAAACTGCACTTGGCTTGCCTTCTGTTCGGTGTGATTAAATATCAGAAGCCGGACTATCTATACAACAAGCTAAGTTGGGTGGCGAGTAGACGGGAATGCGGGAGAAGGCAATGCTCGCAACAACTCACGACTCGGTCTCAGGGTACAGCCGCTTTTAGAGGCAGTTTTCGTTATGCGGCTTCCAAAATATGGAATAACCTGCCACCACCGATTAGAGAAATGAACACGATAGGCGCTTTTAGACGACGCTTACGGCAGTACCTCATAGAAGAGCAACAGAAGCTGGATATGGTCACACTAAATGTCTCAATTATATAATGTATGTATGTATCTATCAGTGTTTCTGTCGGTGAATGTTGCACGGAAATGTAAATAGCTGCTGTTTCTGGGAATTGCTCTCGCTCATGTTAACGCTCGGCTTGGCTCGCTGGCTCATGTCTCATAAGGCTCAGCCCGAAGATTGTTGTTGCGATATCCGCGGCATCGCTTGGTCCCATTTGCGTATGTGAGACCTGTTAAATTTTTTACTCAAAATCACACTACTATATTATGTACGTACACGATATTATTTATTATTATCTGACACAAACTTATTATTATTTTTTATTACACACGTTGCAGTATATTTATTTATTTATTAAAACTGATTTACATCCGTTACCTCACACTTCGGTCAAGTTGAAAACCAGCGTCAGGCACGTCTAGTTGTCTGGCATTTTTGCTGAACTGGACCTTTTTGGCGCAGCCGTCGGGCACACACTCATCGCTCTGTTATTTTGTTTTATTATTTTTTTATTTATTTTTTATTAAGTAGGTACCTATTGTTATACTTATTATGGTGTGTGCCTTTTAGTCTGTGCTAAATAAATCTATTTTCTTTCTTTCTTTCTTTTCTGGTAAATCTGCTGCAGAATCTGCTGGTAAATCTGCTGCAGAATCTGCTGGTAAATCTGCTGCTGAATCTGCTGATAATTCTGCTGCAGAATCTGCTAGTAAATCTGCTGTTAAATCTTCTGCAGAATCTGCTGATAAATCTGCTGGTAAATCTGCTGCAGAATCTGCTGGTAAATCTGCTGCAGAATCTGCTGAAAAATTGCTGCAGAATCTGCTGATAATTCTGCTGCAGAATCTTCTGGTACATCTGCTGCAGAATCTGCTAGTTAATCTGCTGCAGAATCTGCTGGTAAATCTGCTGGTAAATCTGCTGCAGAATCTGCTGCTGAATCTGCTGATAATTCCGCTGCAGAATCTGCTGTTAAATCTTCTGCAGAATCTGCTGATAAATCTGCTGCAGAATCTGCTGCAAAATCTGCTGCAGAATCTGCTGGTAAATCTGCTGCAGAATCTGCTGGTAAATTTGCTGCAGAATCTGCTGTTAAATCTTCTGCAGAATCTGCTGATAAATCTGCTGCAGAATCTGCTGCAAAATCTGCTGGTAAATCTGCTGCAGAATCTGCTGGTAAATCTGCTGCAGAATCTGCTGGTAAATCTGCTGCAGAATCTGCTGTTAAATCTTCTGCAGAATCTGCTGGTAAATCTGCTGCAGAATCGCTGTCGTTCTTGAGTCGCGGCAGCGGCTACCACTGGGATGTATTTGCCGCGTGCGCAGAGTAGCTCGCGTAACACCTTGCGTCTCGAGTGTTGCTGTCCCGTTTCTTCGCCGACTCTGAGACCTGCGCTCACTGCTGCCGTATCATGCGCTCCTGGTACTTCGCGGAATTTATTTTGTCGTATTTTTATTTAAAAATAGATAATTTAAATAATTTTGACAACTTTTAACACAGGTGGCTCACGTCCATACGCTTTCGCGGTCCGAGGGGAAGGGGGTGCAACAAACAATCAAAATAAATGTTAATTTGTTCATACACGTTTTTTTATCGTAATAATCATAGTTTTTGATGATATTCTATTTATAAACATTATTTAATATTCAAAAAATATTAACGCCGTAAAGACGCATACCTCTTTGCCGAGATTAAAAAAAAAAACATTCACTTCTGAATAGAGAGTTGTGAATAGAGGCATTGGACCAATTTGGACTAAGTATAGGTATAAGTTATCTGTGGCAATTTTTATTCCCGCACACGTGCGGGAAAATGAAAAATCGCACGCGTCCGAAATACATTGCATTGTGAACCTAATCGTAGTGCGATATGAACCAGTTTTCGAGGAAGTGTATTGAAAATATTTTTCCATTGGCTGGCTTGGAGACCAAAGACAATTTACAAGTCTACATTGCCTCTGCTCTGTGTTGTGAGTGTGACACTTGGAAATGAAAACATTAAACAATGTAACAAACAATCAAAACAAAAGTGAAAAATAATAATTTTATAACAAAAACAACAAGAACAAATGAGTCCGTGCGTCGTATCTGTGCAAGAACAGTCAATAAGAACAGTTAGATCTCTTCAATAACTTGTAATTTTCGTTTCAGACCATCAACCAGCTGCTATCAGAGATGGACGGCTTCCATCAAAACGAAGGAGTCATCGTGCTAGGAGCCACGAACAGGCGCGACGACCTGGACCAAGCGCTGCTCAGACCTGGCCGGTTCGACGTGGAGGTAATATATACACGTCGACATGACGCTTGTCACACTGAACGAAAGAGTCTGAGGAGTTTCTTGCCCGTTCTTCTCCATAGGGATCTACTACGGTTTGGAATGGGCAACTAGCTTCATCTTTCTGACTGACCGACCCAAGACCGACCCCTTGACAATTCAAAAGTGCCTGTAATTGGCTTATGTGAAATAAATGGTTTGAGTTTGAGTGAGTTTGAGTCATCGTGCTAAGAGATACAAAAGATATAGGCAAAATTAAAAGAAAACATTGGGAAAAAAACTTTTTACAAAACAAAAAAACAACAGACTTCCAAAAAACACTACAAAGTGAAAAATAAGTGGCAAAAAACTAAAATGCAGATCTAAAGACACCGACTTCCGAAATTAACGTTATTTTTCACTTTGTACTGTTTTTTTGGAAGTCTGTTTTGTTTTGTTTTTTTTTTTTGTATAAAGTTTTTTATTTTTCACTTTTTAGTGGGTCAGTTTGTAATGTATCTAAGTTACAATAGCCTAATGTCAACTGCTCATCACCTTTTTACAAAATATTGCTTTTACCAATGCAGGGACCTAGCCTCACTGATCCCAAACACCAAAATTATTGAAATAAAAGTTAAAAACTAAAACCCAACTACGACAAAAGCGCCAACTAAAAAGGTGAACAAGACATCAAAGATAGACAAATTAAAAATCCGGAGTCACACGTAATCTGTTCGATTTATGCCCTAACAAGACGTGAGACTCCGGATTTTTAATTTATCTGTCTAACCGACTTCTGCAAAAGAGATCAGGTTAAAAAATATATATATAAACATCCGAATTGATAACCTTCTGGTTATCAATTCGGATATAAACATCCGAATTGATAACCTTCTGGTTATCAATTCGGACGTTTATATATATATTTTTTGTATGTATGTTCGGGCATAACTTCGTCATATATAGGGTGACTGGTCCCTAGTGACCAATCCCTAAACACATGATTGTGCTCATGATAACAAACAACTTTTACTATGGGACCAAACCTGAAATTGCGAAAAAAAATCACCTGCCCCATACATTCATGTTCGCATAACTTGTCAAAATGTAGGGAGCAGCTGATTTTTTTTTCGCGATTTCATGTTTGGTCCAATAGTAAAAGTTGTTTGTTATCATGAGCACAATCATGGGTTAAGGTATCGGTCACTAATTACCAGTCACCCTATATAGACGGATTTGCAAAATATTTTTTTTGTTTGAAGGGGTTTATTTTTTGTTTGACTCTCGAGGTGGTCCCATTGGTTAGCAAGTCAGAATCTGATGAGTCCCCTCATCAGATTCTGACTTGTTGACAATGGCTATTGTAACTTAGATAAATTACAAACCGACCCACTGAAAAGTGAAAAATAAAAACTTTTTTACAAAAAAACAACCGACTTCCAAAAAAAAAAACACTACAAAGTGAAAAATAATTTTAACTTTGGAAGTCGGTGGCAAAAAATACAAATACAGATCCAAAGACACCGACTTCCAAAATTAAAGTTATTTTTCACTATGTAGTTTTTTTTTTTTGGAAGTCAGTTGTTTTTTTAACTTTAATTTTTTTTTAAATAGTCGTTTTACTTATACTTACATCATGTTCACATAAATTTCCATTGTCACCGTGTCTCCCCAGGTAAACGTCCCCACCCCAGACTACGGCGGGCGCCGCGAGATCCTAGAGCTTTACCTGGCGCGCGTGAGAGCTAACACGGACGTCAACAGCGACGTGCTGGCCAGGGGCACCACGGGCTTCACCGGGGCTGACCTAGAGAACATGGTCAACCAGGCTGCGCTCAAGTAATTATACAGATTTCACAAGAGAAGCTTCGGGAATTATCGTATATCTTCGGATATACGAATGAATACGAATACTATTAAACTTAGATAATATACATCTAGATCGAGCCACCGCGTGGCCGGTTATGAGACAGCAATATAATACTTTTTCTAGGTTAACGTAAGAAATCTTCCATATTTTGGACTGAAACCCATGTCAATGCAAAAACTGTCCAAAAAAGTTAAATTAATCAACGCAAGATAAATTTTGTAACAGTGAAAGTACTTTGTTCGGCTAACATTTGAAAGTTCGCCAAGCAAAAATACGGCACGCCGTAAGAGAGACAGGAGGAGACAGAGGATTCGATGCTTTGTCTCAATTTTCCTATTAATTTCGGATATATGTGTCTCACTTCCACACTTCACACTGTAATCATGGCAACGTTTAGAGGTTCAATGTCTTTGCTATTAAAACTCCGAACTACGCTAGGCCCGCTCAAGTTCATGATGCTTTTTTATGTAAAACAAAAAATAATACGTAGTCGAGTACTAATTTTAAAATCCTTAAAATTTTCCAGGGCTGCGATAGATGGCGCGAAGAACGTCTCAATGAAATACCTAGAAGATGCCAGAGACAAAGTGCTGATGGGTCCGGAGCGAAGGTCGCGACTACCTGATGAAGAGGCCAACACTATCACCGCCTACCACGAAGGAGGGCACGCTATTGTCGCGTACTTCACTAAGGTAACGCACATTTGTTTTTCTATCTATAACTAGCTGACCCTACAGACTTAGTCCTGTCTTAGCTATGAATATTCCAATGTAAACGCGCGAAGTTCCCGAAGGCGCAAGCTGAGAACATTTTGAATTGTGTAAGAAAACTTAATTTATATTTTAAGAATTTAACTACGATTTTTTGCTGAAAAGTAAAATACCAGAATAAAGTTAAAGTCAAAAAGTCTAAAATATGAAAAAGATTAATAGGAGCTAACAAATTTGAAAAAAGAAAATTATTTTGAGTATGAATGTCGATGGCTTTAGGAGTAGGGGAAGACCAAAGAAACGATGGATGGACTGTGTGAAAGATGATATGGCTAGAAAGGGAGTGACTACCGAGATGACGACTGATAGAGAAGTATGGAAGAAAGGGACACGTTGCGCCGACCCCAAATAGATTGGGATAGTGCGTTTGTATTTGTATCAAATCTCCACATATTTAGTACAGTAATGTTAGTAAATTAACTCTGTAACAATAAACTGTTTAGAAGTTTCTTTCATACTAACCTTGTCCTGCATCCGTTCTGAAGTGGCAATTGATTTTTATTTTACAATACTACATAGCTGACCCGCCAGACGGTGTCCTGTCAAATTTGAATAAATCGAACGGCGGGAAAACAACTGATTATAAAATTAATTTGAATTTGGAATTCTAATAGAATGACAGATCGGGAATCTTTCATTCTATTACAGCCCTGTTCAAATGTTTTGTGAAAATGAATTTTCTTCATATTTTTTTTTGACTTTTCCTATATTTTTAATAGTTATTCTGCTATTCGGGACGAAGAAAAATACAACAAATCAAAAACCATGAAAATCCGTTAAGCCGTTCTCGAGTTATAAGTGTTCGAACAAACCCGACTTTGTTTTATATATTAAGATATGCATGTATTTACAAAAAAAAATGTATATAAGTAGTTTATCACCCATCTCGTTACCATAACACAAGCATTAGGTTGCTTAGCTTGGGACTAGATGGCGTTGTGTGAAATGTCCAAGGATGTCCTGTCGGACGGAAATAAATATCCTGCCTGGACGGTGTGTGCGTTACGCACACACCGTCCTAGGGGGCTTACTATGAGCTCTTATAGCAGGGCAGAAGTTGAACGGTTCCAGTGAGAGAGAGACGGTGCTATAGGTCGTATATAGCACCGTCACTCTATCTCACTGGAAACGTTCAACTTCTGCCCTGCTATAAATAAATAAATAATAAATAAATAAATATCCTTGGACATTTCACACAACGCCATCTAGTCCCAAGCTAAGCAACCTAATGCTTGTGTTATGGTAACGAGATGGCTGATAAACTACTTATAGGTATACATTTTTTTTTTGTAAATACAAACATATTATAGATAGAAAAACACCCAGACTCGGAACAAATACTTATAGGTCGTACAAATATTTGTTCCGTGCGGGAATCGAACCCGCGACATGCTGCGCAGCAGTCAATCGCTCAACCACTGCGCCAAACGTGTCGTCAAAGCGTCAAAGTATAAAAGCTCTTAATAAGCCCCCTGTACTTTGATATCCCACACACACACACTTACATCCATCTCAAACTAGAAGCATTTATTTTAAACTAATTGAGCATGCATTTTGCATTTATTTTGAGCTAATTGGTGCTGATCCATGCGTCATGTTCGTGAACGGGTTAGAAATATGAAGCTAGTTGCCCATTCCAACGCGTAGTAGGTACCTATGGCGAACGTTCTTCTCCAAGAAACTCCACGGACACTTTTAAATCAAAATATGAAAGTCGCTAGTTTTTTTTTTGGAAAAACTTTTTTTATTATTGACTTTTTAGTTGGTCACTTTATAATTTATCTAAGTTACAATAGCCTAGCCTAGTCAACTGCTCATCGCCTGTTACAAAATATATATCTTTTTCCGATGCAGGGAATTTAATTGTTGAGGAGTTCTCCTAGTAAGAACCAGGAGAACAGGAGCTGATGGTGAAGTCACCATTCACCATCAGCTCCACCATATGCATTATGACGAGCATAAACTGCCTAGCAACCATATTAAAGCAATCGAATTGCAACCCATGAAATACTTAGGTTTAATTGAGTAGTTCCGATGGCCATCTTATATATTTCCGATCTCCACTTCACCAAATGGTGCTTTCCGAGAGCAATTGCACGAGTTACTCAAAAAAAAATACCCAAATCGCTATAGGGTGTGCCTATAAAATTTGAGGGTTTCCCTCGATTTCTATCAGATTCTGACTTGGTGACAATGGGACCACCTCGAGAGCATACCCATTCAAACAAAAATAATTTTTAAAACCGGTCCACAATTATAATCTATATAAATAAAAACAGAAGTCCTGACTGATTGACTGACTCATCAAAGCCCAGCTCAAACCCTTGGACCTAGAAAGCAGAAATTTTGCACAGAGGTTCACTTTATAAAGT
The DNA here is from genome assembly GCA_905163495.3 of Cosmia trapezina. Taxonomy (NCBI): domain Eukaryota; kingdom Metazoa; phylum Arthropoda; class Insecta; order Lepidoptera; family Noctuidae; genus Cosmia; species Cosmia trapezina. The sequence goes on from LR991048.1 coordinate 3,251,558, forward strand.
AGACAAGGAGGAAGGAATTCTTGGTAGTACGTTCCCGTGAGATATTTTCCAACAAAAACGCGGGCGAAGCCGCTGGCAAAAGCTAGTAATATAATATAATATCCTTGGACATTTCACACAACGCCATCTAGTCCCAAGCTAAGCAACCTAATGCTTGTGTTACCATAACGAGATGGCTGATAAACTACTTATATACATTTTTTTGACGGAGAAATCAAACAAAGAAACATTTTAAAAAAACATTCGAATTGAGAACCTCCTCCTTTTGGAAGTCGGTTAAAAAGGGACATGTTGCGCTGACCCCAAGTAGATTGGGAGGCAGGAGAATGATGATAATTTTTTTGTCGTATCTGCAGGACTCACATCCACTACACAAAGTGACGATAATCCCGCGCGGCCCGTCACTGGGACACACCGCTTATATACCTGCTAAAGAAAGGTAAATATTTTCAGCTCTATTTACAGTACGGCCGATTTATCTTGGTAGGTTGTTCCAAGATACTATTTTAGAAAATTGTAATTAAATCAATAAATAATAACGTTTAATGAAATTAAAATATCTTTATAAAACGAAAACGTGGAACCGTATACGCGTGTGAAGTTAATGTCGTGACTGAACGGCACGTTGTATAGATATTCATCTATTTGTAGCGTCACTTGACGCGAACCAAGACCTTTTTTTTAATAAAGCCGTTTTGTTGTACAGATATCACGTAACAAAACAACAGTTACTAGCAATGATGGACACAATGATGGGTGGCCGCGCTGCCGAGGAGCTGGTGTTCGGACCTGAGAAGATCACGTCAGGTATTAACTTCCACTATGTCCATCTACCACCACAGGCTTTCTATGAGCTCTTATAGTAAGGCAGAAGTTGAACGTTTCCAGTGAGAGAGAGACGGTGCTATAGGTCGTATACCAAAGACATTGAACCTCTAGATCTAGACGTTGCCATGATTACAGTGTCAAGTGTGGAAGTGAGACACATATATACGAAATTAATAGGAAAGTTGAGACAAAGCATCGTATCTTCTGTCTCTTACGGCGTGCCGTATTTTTGGTTGGCAAACTTTTGAATGTTAGCCAAACAAAGTACTGTCACTGTTACAAAATTTATCTTGCGTCGATTAATTTAACTTTTTTGGACAGTTTTTGCATTGTGCGAATGTATTGACATGGGTTTCAATCCAAAATATGGAAGATTTCTTACGTTAAACCTCATTTCTCATACCACATAAACATAACCTAGAAAAAGTATTATATTGCTGTCTCATGACCGGTCATGCGGTGGATCGATCTAGATGTATGTTATCTAAGACCCCTACAGTCCGGCGTCGAGAAAATACCTTCCAGTCTTATTACTCGAATATAGACCAACATAGTTGGGAAAAGGCTAGGCAGATTGATTGACAAACCTACTTACAGAAATAAAATCATTTAGTAAATGAATTCAATTTATCTTACAGGCGCCTCATCAGACTTGAAGCAAGCCACTTCAATAGCGTGCCACATGGTCCGCGAGTGGGGCATGAGCGAGAAAGTAGGCCTCCGCACTATGGAGACCACTCGCAACTCGCTGCAGCAGCAGGAGCAGCTGGGACCGTACACCAACGAGCTGGTCAGTTATGTTACAGCAACATTATCAGTAAGTAGGCCTCCGCACTATGGAGACCACTCGCAACTCGCTGCAGCAGCAGGAGCAGCTGGGACCGTACACCAACGAGCTGGTCAGTTATGTTACAGCAACATTATCAGTAAGTAGGCCTCCGCACTATGGAGACCACTCGCAACTCGCTGCAGCAGCAGCTGGGCCCGTACACCAACGAGCTGGTCAGTTATGTTACAGCAACATCAGAAAGTAGGCCTCCGCACTATGGAGACCACTCGCAACTCGCTGCAGCAGCAGGAGCAGCTGAGACCGTACACCAACGAGCTGGTCAGTTATGTTACAGCAACATTATCAGTAAGTAGGCCTCCGCACTATGGAGACCACTCGCAACTCGCTGCAGCAGCAGGAGCAGCTGGGACCGTACACCAACGAGCTGGTCAGTTATGTTACAGCAACATTATCAGTAAGTAGGCCTCCGTACTATGGAGACCACTCGCAACTCGCTGCAGCAGCAGGAGCAGCTGGGACCGTACACCAACGAGCTGGTCAGTTATGTTACAGCAACATTATCAGTAAGTAGGCCTCCGCACTATGGAGACCACTCGCAACTCGCTGCAGCAGCAGCTGGGACCGTACACCAACGAGCTGGTCAGTTATGTTACAGCAACATTATCAGTAAGTAGGCCTCCGCACTATGGAGACCACTCGCAACTCGCTGCAGCAGCAGCTGGGACCGTACACCAACGAGCTGGTCAGTTATGTTACAGCAACATTATCAGTAGGTAGGCCTCCGCACTATGGAGACCACTCGCAACTCGCTGCAGCAGCAGGAGCAGCTGGGACCGTACACCAACGAGCTGGTCAGTTATGTTACAGCAACATTATCAGTAGGTAGGCCTCCGCACTATGGAGACCACTCGCAACTCGCTGCAGCAGCAGTAGCAGCTGGGACCGTACACCAACGAGCTGGTCAGTTATGTTACAGCAACATTATCAGTAAGTAGGCCTCCGCACTATGGAGACCACTCGCAACTCGCTGCAGCAGCAGCAGCAGCTGGGACCGTACACCAACGAGCTGGTCAGTTATGTTACAGCAACATTATCAGTAGGTAGGCCTCCGCACTATGGAGACCACTCGCAACTCGCTGCAGCAGCAGCAGCAGCTGGGACCGTACACCAACGAGCTGGTCAGTTATGTTACAGCAACATTATCAGTAGGTAGGCCTCCGCACTATGGAGACCACTCGCAACTCGCTGCAGCAGCAGCAGCAGCTGGGACCGTACACCAACGAGCTGGTCAGTTATGTTACAGCAACATTACAGCAACAACAGCCAACAACATAACAGCATCAGCCACAACAACAACAGCCAACAAACAAACAGCAACAAAACATAACAACATAACATAACAGCCAGCCAGCTTAACATTATCAGCCTATAACGTTCCCACTGCTGGGACACAGGCTTTCTCTCTGTGAGAGGGAGCGGCCCAGTGCGTATTGGATAAAAGAAAAAAAAAAAAACATTTCATGCCGAATTCCTGTTTTAAGTTTTCTTTGTTTTAAGATCAGAGTGATGAAGAAAATTTGCCGTGGTCGAGCAGGTTCATAAATGATAAATGATAAATGATTTATTTCTGTAAGTAGGTTTGTACAAACACTTTAACACGTCAATCATATTTTTAAAAACTAGATGAGGTCGGCGTTTCGTATCTGACTACTCTGAGAAGAAAGGCCGAAACAAACTCAGAGATCACAATTTCTTTTAAAGTCCAGACATAATCTTGGTCAGATCATGTGAAGACCATGTACAGTCCCCGGCGATAAATATTGCAAATCGACCTTTGGAAAGAGACAATCGTCTAATTTCGGCTTCGTAGAGCGTTATCTCTATCGCACGAAATACAAACAGTCCGGTATCTATTAGGAGCTGTTTTGGAACAATTATGATTTGCTTCTTTTGATAATTCTTTTTATTCTTTGTTTAAAATACACCAATTTTTCTATAAGTGATGGCTTTAGGTTGGGGTAAAATAAAATAAAAAAAACATGTTCACATTATGTTTACTTACGTATTTAATTATTTTGTATAAACGAAATTGCTTTTTTGGTCTCCCTTTTTTTGGAGTGCTGAACTTAATTTCAGTAGAATGTGTTTCAGTACTGACTTCGTTTAATATATTGTTCAAAGTTCTTCTTGAAATTCCAGTGGCATTTGCAACTCGCTCTTGAAACAACTTACATTTTCATCTTAATTTTTTTTAAATCTGTCAGCTTCGGTTACAAAATATTTATAAACATTGTAGATAATTTCGCGTGACTGACCTCGTAAAGGTTTCCCTCTTTTTCCTAAAGATGCCATAGTACAGTACAACTTTAAATTATTTTTTGGGGGTGTTAACAACTCTAAATATATATTTTGAACAACGACTGACAAAACGTCACATAGGTAGTGTGCGACAGAGATAACGCTCTACGAAGCCGAAATTAGCCGATTGTCTCTTTCCAAAGGTCGATGTGCAATATTTATCGCCGGGTACTGTAGATTGGTGTCTGAAATGGTCTTTTTAGGAAAAAACCACACAGGTTGAGTGAGCCTCTCCATTCAGTGCACGCATTTGTCAGTAATCGTGCAGCTCAGCTCCCCAGATCGATTCCCGGGTCGGACAAAGTGTTATTAGGTTTTGGAACGAAGTTCCTTATCGCGCATTGTGAAAGGGGGCTAGACGGAAAAAATTCTTACGAAAAGTTGTCACGACACTTTTTGCTATAGTAAGCTATTGTAAGCTGTGCGGCGTCGCATGTTTCTCTGTCTCTGTCTGTCTCTCTCTCTGAACTTCGTTCCATCCGGGTGTCCCTTGACACCTCTCAAGTTTTTTTCTATCAGGAATTTGTCAGTAGCAGCCCGGAGTCTGGATTTGTGCCTGGTTGATGGCAATAGGCTCGCCCCTACTACATGGCACTTTGTGGGTGTACTACAGGTACACCTCTGTCAGTTTCGTCGCGTATGGTCAAATTCGCAATCGTTTCAGTGACTGAAAAACCGTCAAAATCGCGCTTGGTGAGAATCGCGATTGGTCCATATCTCGAACTGTCAAAATAGCGAATGGTCTTAACATTATAACGGAAATCCTTTTCAAACCGCTTCCGCCACAATCCGCTCGGCCAATAAGGTCGAGTCTAAGCTTCTAGAAGGTTCTAGAAGCTTCGAACCTTTGGAGTGAGACACGTATGTCAACCGTCAACTAGGCTGTGCACTTTTTTTAGATAGATTTACAAAACTTGATCTTGGCCCAGAACACAAACTGTTTAATAGGCACTTACCTAACTAAGATTATGTGTTTATGTTAAAACATAATTTTCTAATAACGAACCGTCAAATCTAACCAAACTTGACCTCTTCGCTCGCTCTTCTGTCGAGGGAAGAGCACCCCAAGGTTAGGTTTGGTTAGGTTCCTTTAAACTCTTTACACAGAAATAGGAGCCCCGCGTAACGGGGCTCCGTTGACATAGGAAGCAAGAGCGAGCGACCCCATGTCGAGGGAAGAGCACCCCAAGGTTAATATTGGACTAATCGCGCCTAAAGGTTTTGACGGATTGTGATTTTTCACGAATTTGACCATACGCGATGAAACGACCTCTGCCCAACTCTTCGGGAAATATAGGCGATAATAATGGCTGTTTGCAGGTGGACGGTGAAATAAAGAAGATTATGTCGGACAGCTATGAGCGCGCTAAGCTGATCCTGCGGACCCACGCCAAAGAACACAAGGCTCTGGCCGAAGCCTTACTCAAGTTAGTAACTCTTACTTAAACATAACTATGTATAAACCGTACGCTTTCCGGGGTTGGTCAGTAAATGGGTGACCATCTTTACATACCGAGACTCCTCCGTGCCTCGGAAAGCACTTTAAGCCGTTGGTCCCGGCTGTCATTCGTGGATCTTTGACTGTCGTTACGGGTCGTCAGAAGCCCGAAAGTCTGACAACCAGTCTTACCAAGGGGTATCGTATTACCCAGTTACTGAGTTGTGGAGGTCAGATAGGCAGTCGCTCCATGTAAAATACTGGTATTCAGCTGCATCCGGTTAGACTGGAAGCCGACCCCAACATAGTTGAGAAAAGGCTAGGCAGATTGATTGATGTGTAAACCGTTCATTGAGCCACAGTGTCCAGATACATCATAATCAGCCTATAATGTTCTAAATGTTCTAAATGCTAGGACAGAGAAAGGGTTGCCAACTACTATATAATATAGTATCCTACTATATTAGAGGCCTAATAATATATTTCTGATAAAAAATATAGTAGGCGAAAAATGTACTTTTCTAATATGGTTTTTAATTTAATATTTAATTTTGCTATACTTCTGTGGACCAGTATTACTCATAGTTTGATTTATTACACATGTTCAGTTCCATACCGTATATTTTTTATTTTTTCGCCATCTACTATATTTTTACAGGCAAAGCCATCGAAAATACTATAACTGATACAAAAAAAGCTGGCAACCCCAGACACAGGCCTCCTTTTTCGAGAGTATTACACTCACTTAAAGTGTGTCCCTTCTTTTACCTGCCGTACTGTAGATGCATTTTTTTTTTACAAATACGCGATCTTACCTTTTACGTTTCATCTAGAAAAAAAAAACAAGCATTATTCAACATCTCCATCTGTCCCACAGGTATGAAACCCTAGACGCAGACGACATAAAAGCTATAATGAATGGTGAAAAACTGAAAATGGAACACCACGGACGCCCCAACAAGGACCCGTCGGCCAACCCCGCCAACCCCACAGCCCCAGCCGGCCCCTCGGCCCCCGCCAGCTCGACGGGGCTCCTGGGGGCCCCGCACCCGGCCCCTGCGTAGTACCTGCCCCATACAAAACGTCTCAACTCAGTGCAAATTGAAAATTTTGCAGGCACACTTGTAAAGATTTTAAATAAAAATAAGTAAAACATGCTATGATTTAGTCTGAGTTTGATTGTAGCTAGACGTTGTGTCGGTTTGGGGATGTGTTATGAGGTGTGTGTTTCACGTCTAGCGTTGACGACGCGTAAACACTGCGTAGACGTCACGTAAACACTTCGTAGACGTCGCGTAAACACTGCTTAAAAGAAAGTCATGGAGATTAGTTTTTAAATAATTGTTGTTGTTGTCGTAATCAACTATCAACTTTTCGTATAATCAAATCACAACTGTCTTTGAATTTATTGACAGTTGTATGAAATGGCTATAATATCACAGATTGATACAGATGGAACACTCCGTAATATCATTTAAATAAAAAGCGACTCTTCCTACGACACAATAAAGTGCAATTCAGGTCGCACAACGCTTATTACCTACAGTTATATTCAACTACAAGTTGCCTCTCTTTCTATCCCGTAACTCTTATACCTTCTGACCTACTGAATTAGCCCCGCGGACGGGGCCGCCGCGTACTTGTAGCTTTATGCCTAAACTGACCTGAACATAATATGTCAATTTGCTTAACAATTAATTTCCCGGAGTACATATTATTATACTGCCCTAGAGTTTCATAGACGTGGTAGAATACGTTTGACGGTCGCCAAACGCTAAAATACAAAACCCATAAATATTTTCTTACGAAAGAGATAGCGCTATACATCGTGTATAGCTCCATCTCTTTCTCACACGGTAATATTAATTGCTCGATCACCTCATAGTACAACCCCAGTCTTCTGATAACAAGAAGCTACAAATTATTTGTAATTTAAATGTTTAATAAAACTAGCGACATTCTTTAGTAAATCTTTTAGTGAAAGTTGTAACACATGACATGTACTTATGATATTTTAAACTGTATTTTAATTAGATAAATGATAAAAATAAAGCAATGGTACCGATTCTGTTATGTACAAACTAAACTAGGCTATTGCTAACCTTTTCTCTCTAATAAAACAACCAGTCTTACCAACGGGTATCGTATTACCCAGTTACTGGGTTATGGAGGTCAGATAGGCAGTCGCTCCATGTAAAATACAGACCAATCCAGCTGCAATCCGGTTAGACTGGAAGCCGACCCCAACACCGTTGGGAATAGGCTAGGCAGATTGTTTTCGCCGTCTGTAGACGCTGCCGGGGTCGCGGTTCCGTACTCTATGATCCAATCAAACCCAGAGAAATGTCTACCCAGCTGAACCCTATTTCTCGCTGCAGCTTAAAAACTTCAGAATTATCATTTGCGAAAGTTCTGAAAACATTGAATAACACATTTTATCATTAGTGACATAAGGTGCAATTTGTTCAAACATCAACCACGCTAAATGTAAAAACAGACATTTGAAAGGTTATTTTTGAACTGACTAGATACTGGTACATAATAATATTGATACAGGTACATGTGTTACAACTTTTACCTAAACAGTGCGCCAAATATAACTTCAAATACAAATAAAAAGCTTCGCATACGAAAGTGAACATTATCCGAGTTGCATTAATGTTTATATTCGAATGAAACGCTTGCTCAGTTACTTATACGAATGTGAACGTTAATGACACAAGAGTAAGATTCATATTGGTATAAAACGCTTACATAGCACCTTACAGATGTTTGAAGCTGTATTTGACGTCGGCTTTTCGTTACTTTACAGGGTTAAATTAAATTAGCTAGTGAAACTGCTGACGTAATGGGTATCGATTCCTAAATCTGACAAAATTCGATCCGGCTCGAAGGACCAAAATGTACCGACGCATCTTAACAGTATTGCGGCCTTACGTGACAGACTTGATTTTTTTTTTTTGGATCATCGACCGCTGGTGGTGTTTTTACTTAAAGTACGAGTTAAGAAATCGTTTAAAAAAAAATCAGCTGTTCAGTACATTTTGGCGAGTTTCATGTAGATAAATGTACTGAACAGCTGATTTTTTTTCGCGATTTCAGGTTTGGTTCCATAGTAATAGTTGTTCATAATGATGAGTACAATCTCCCATTTCGATTTGGAACATGTTTTAAATTTCATCCCGTATATCACTAAGATCACTGCAACTGTTTATAGTTGTCAACTACACTGCGGTTGATGACGCCAAAAAAATCATCTAGTTTATTTATTTTTTGCTTGTATCATTTTTAGATACCCTGGACGTCGGCGAGTTTTGCTACTTGATTTAATTTGACCCTGTATCTCCAGTTGAATTTGTTATAGACAGTTATGGAAGAAGCAATACAATAAAAGTAAATTGTCATAGTCTATTAATTAGTCTCGAAGATATTTTGTGTATTTGTAAATGAAGAAAAACCAATAAAAATGTAAAACTGGAATGTGATTTTGATTGATGCTTGAGTGTCGAATCCTTGACTACTTAGGCCCTAGTACACACCTCCGAAGCGATACCATAGCAGCGGAACCGCAGTAGTTCAATTGAGTTCAATGAGGGTTTTCTGAAATGATGTCTAGGTACCATGGTAGGTACTGAGGCATAGATAATACACTATCTGAGACGAGGTCCGGGCAGCGTATATAGAAATGCTACTTCAGTACGTCCCCTCAGGCGGAGACGATAGAGTCATTGCCAGGCGTTAAACACACTTAAATGCTAGTGAATGCTAATTCCGTGTAAATGCTACTGAATACTAGCATTTAAGTGTGTTTAACGCTTGGAAATGCGCTAACCCTGGTATTCGTCTCCGCCTGAGGGGACGTACTGAATTAGCATTTCTATATACGCGTCCGGGCACCTGTCAATTTTAGACGTGACTTAATGATGAACGAATGAATGAAACAAATAATAAACTTCATCATTTATCAACGAATTATGAATATCATTCTTAATTCGTTGTCATTTATACTCATTTTCGAAATGGAAGACTTGATAAAGTGGCGCCAACTGAGCCCTTAGTGCGAGTTTCACGTTAACGTAAACGTCAGTTTGTACTGAAAATAAATAAGCGCTGCCTGGTGACTATATGCGAAACACAATTATTCCATACGAATTGACATACGTCAACGTTAACGTAAACGCGATCGAGTAAGTATAAAAAACTCGCACTAAGCCCTCTGGTGGCGTGAATTTTCATGAAAACCCACATTCAGCTGACTCGCACGAAGCATGCGGTCATAGAGTATAACTATTAAAAACATGCGGTTTCGCGGCGGAGGTGTGCTAAACCGACGTTCGCATGGACGTAAAAGTACCCTATACGGGTCGTCAGAAGCCCGAAAGTCTGACAACCAGTCTTACCAAGGGGTATCGTATTACCCAGTTACTGGGTTGTGGAGGTCAGATAGGCATTCGCTCCATGTAAAATACTGGTAGGTATTCAGCTGCATCCAGTTAGACTGGAAGCCGACCCCAACATAGTTGGGAAAAGGCTAGGCAGATTGATTATTCTCTTATAGGGTCATTGTACCTACTCATCATTATGAACAACTTTTACTATGGGATCAAACCTGATAGCGCGAAAAAAAAATCAGCTGTTCCCTACATTTTGACGAATTATGCGAATATACATGTACTGAACAGCTGATTGTTTTTTCAAGATTTCAGGTTTGGTCCCATAGTAAAAGTTGTTCATAGTGATGAGTACAATGACCCTTTAAGACGAAAACAACCATTAAAATTTCATCCTGTATATTGGAAGGTGTGATTTACTAACGTTGAGCGATTGACTGCTGCGCAGCATGTCGCGGGTTCGATTCCCGCACGGAACAAATATTTGTACGACCTACAAGTATTTGTTTCGAGTCTGGGTGTTTTTCTATCTATAATATGTATGTATTTACAAAAAAAAAAAATGTATATAAGTAGTTTATCAGCCATCTCGTTACCATAACACAAGCAATTAGGTTGCTTAGCTTGGGACTAGATGGCGTTGTGTGAAATGTCCAAGGATATTTATTTATTTTATTTATTTATTTATTACGTGAGACGTGCGTGCAAGGCTATAGAAGAGTACAGACGCTATGAGAAAGTCAGGATTTCAGTCAAGTGCTGAGGGTGGGCTCCGATATAAAAACTAATATTTATGAGTTACAAACAGAAAGACTCCTGTGTTGAAGTAGGGTCGTTTGTTTTTGCTATAGGTACCTACCTACTCCAACACACTTGATAACAAGTGTCCCTTTTAGAAATCTTATCGAGTGTTTTTAGGGTTCCGTACCAAAATGGTAAAAAAGGAACCCTTATGGTGTGACTCAGTCTGTCTGTCTGTCTGTCCGTCTGTCTGTCTGTCTGTCTGCCACAGCTGGATATCTCAAGAACTACTAATGCTATCAACTTGAAATTTGGAATAGTTTTAGATGACGTTTACTCAACTATTTTGCAAATAAGAAAAAAGTAAAAATATTTATATTTTTTTTGTTTAAGGGACTGAAAGGGGGTCTTAAAAATTCAAAGTGGGGCTACTAGGGCATGTGGGGTATCATATGAAAGAACGCTGTTTGCACATTCTGAACCTTTTTTTTCTTTTTTTTAAGCCTCATAGTTTTCGACTTTTGATGAAAAATGTAAAAAAAAATACCGTTCCCCCCCCCCCCTTATCTCCGAAGTTTGCAAAGATAAAAATCCGAAATTATTCTATGTGATAGAAATTTATGTAAAGATTACAGGAAAAATAAAACGATGTCTCTAAATATCACACTTTTTCAGAAATCGGAACGGAACCCTCGGTGCGCGACTCCGTCTCGCTCTTGACCGGTTTTTTTTAGTTCTTATTTCACACGAATTTAATGCTTCGCAAGTTAATCTAGTTTACTTTCAAGGAGTTCTAGTGACAGAATTATTATTTTTTCACTCATGTTATTCTTCTTAAGAATGGTGTTTTGTATTTGTACACACGGCTACACATCAAGCTATACATTTCCAGTTTACACTGACCTCTCATTGTAAGGAAATCCTATACAATGCGAGATCAGCTTATACTGGAAATGTATAGCTTGATCTGTAGTCGTGCGTAGAGGCCAGCAGTTCAGCACATCAAGCCACCCAACCTGTCAAATTTCTTTGATAGCTTTTCAACTTTACCGCAAAAGGATAAGGTTCATATTCAATTGGGAAACTTTGTTTTCCGACTTGCTAATTTTGAATCTCAGACAACATTTAATTTTGATCTTTGATAAATTAACCCTACGTCCTTTGCGATCGCCCTCAGGTGTTCTTATCATTACATAGTATATAAAACAAAGTCGCTTCCGCTGTCTGTCTGTCCCTATGTATGCTTAGATCTTTAAAACTACGCAACGGATTTTTTTAATAGATAGAGTGATTCAAGAGGAAGGTTTATATGTATAATACATGCGCGGGCGAAGCCGCGGGCAAAAGCTAGTTTTATATAAAATACAGGATGATTGGAACCATAGGTAATACGATAATATTGGAACCATTTAAGCCATGGTTGTCTAAGTCGGCGTTCGCACGAGCATAATAAAATCGCGGCGGGATTTTATCGCGCACTGGATTTTCAACTCTCGTTGTTGAGCCGAGCGTTGAGAATCCAACCTAACAAAAACAGAGTGCATCCCAGCGCGACGAAAAACACACTATTGGATTTTCAACTCCCGGCCCTAAGCAGAGCGTTGAAAATCCAGTGCGCGATAAAATCCCGCCGCGATTTTATTACGCTCGTGGGAACGCCGACTTCGAAGTCTTACACTCGTATTTATAGTCAAGTAAAAGTAATTACTTAAGTGAAAGTAATTGCTCAAGCAATGATTTTCTTTCTACAGTTTAGTAATTAGGTACTTGAAGTTAGAACTGTCATAGCTTAGAATTCTTACTATTTTCTTTACTTATGAATTCTACCCTCAAGTATGAAATTACTTAGTTGCAAGTAATTACTCAAGTAATTACTTTGATTATAAATACGAGCCTTAGTTACCATTTTTTTTAACCTACTTAATTTTTATGATTTTTTTCGAAAATTCCCAAAATTTTGATTAAAATGCTAATTATATAAAGCCAAATTGAATGATAAATGTATTCATATTAATTTAATCTAATTAAAGTAAGTAATGTGTAAATAATCTAGCAAAACATGTTGTAGGCCTTTGTGTCGTTAGACATTTTTTTTACACTATGGCAATGATTGTGTGAGTGTGATAAGTTTCAAATTAAAATATATTATATTTTAATTTGAAACTGAGTTATTTTAATATATATCTATCCGTCACAGTAGCGTCAAATATGATTAAGTCATAATAATTATGTGATGTTTCATTGTCTTGGAGATAAAGTTATAACTCATTGCCATTGTATTGTGCTATGAAGACAGTTTCGCTGACAGGCGAAAAGTGAGCCGCACGCGCACCGCTTTGACGGAAGTTCACATTTCGCTGATTCCGCGATGGTGGCAGTGTTGCCGATGACGACACAGCGTTGCTATGCTCATATTACCTACCATAGATATTAAGAATAGTACATTTTTGATACAAGTGGAGAACGTTTAGTATAGTATAGTTCTCGGCTCATAAACAACCTCGCCTACGGCTCGGGTGTTAATTCCGCCTCGAATGCAATAACAAAAATGTCCACGTGTATCAAACGACGTTTTTCAATACACTTTTGAAGAAATAAAATAAAATAACGAAATTATTTTTGTCATGAATTATTATGAAACTATGATTTATATTTTCTTTTTTTTTCCGCTCTTGCTTTCGCCAGGTTGAAGGAGAAGCAAAGGTAAAGCCGATAAACAGCCTAATTAATATGAAAAATAGAAAATTCAAATATTTTTGAGTTTAGATCCCAAATAAATATTAATTTGTTCACAAACGTTTTTTTTATTGTAATAATCATGGTTTTTTGATGATATTCTATTTATAAACATTATTTAAATATTCAAAAATATTAACGCTGTAAAGACGCCTAACTCTTTGCCGAGATTAAAAAAACATTCACGTCCGAATAGAGAGGACCGTCTCTGGCGCGAGACGGTCTGAATAGAGGCATTGAACCAATTTGGACTAAGTATAGTAATAAGTTATCTGTGGCAATTTTTATTTCCGCACATGTGTTGGAAAATGAAAAATCGCAGGCGTGTGAAATACATTGCATTGTGAACCTAATCGTAGTGCGATATGAACCAGTTTTCGAGGAAGTGTATTGAAAAGTAAATTTCTATGGTATCTACGTAGCAACGTTTCCAGTCAGCCTATTGTAAGTAATCTATATCTGCAGGGCTTACTGCAGGGTGTATCAGAAAGGTGTGGTCGATACAGACCTTCAATCTGAACAACTTTCGCCATGGGACCAACATCGCAATCGCGAAAAAATTATCAGCCGTCCCATAAATTTGGGTCGAGTAGGTATTGAAGCTTTGTACACAGAATGAAAGCGGCGCACTACGTGGAGGTGCGGGAGGTGCCTAAGAGAGCCTGGCCATAAATACATTTTGTAAAAATCGGCGCAGGTATATAGGGTGACTGGTAATTAGTGACCGATACATAAACACATGATTATACTCATGATAACAAACAACTTTTACTATGGGACCAAACCTGAAATCGCGAAAAATAATCAGCTGCCCCATACATTCATGTTTGCATAGCTCGTGAAAATGTAGGGAGCAGCAGATTTTTTTTTCGCGGTTTCAGGTTTGGTCCCATAGTAAAAGTTGTTTGTTATCATGAGCACAATCATGTGTTTAGGTATCGGTCACTAATTACCAGTCACCCTATATATTTGATTATAATTACCCCGAACTGTAGCTAAGAAGTTAGTCTACTATATTATACAGTAAATTATGTATGTGGCTAGTACTGGTTCATAGCAAAGAGCATCTATATACGATGATTCAAAAATGATCACAAAATCATCTTAATTTGATTTTTTTTCAGGATTATTTTGTGGTGAGCTAGCAATGAAAACTATACAAGTATTAAGTAAGTATGCCATTTCAGAAAGCTTATACATAATATCTATCTTATAGTTAGGGTTACCACCTTTTTTTTGAAGAAATATAGTATTTTTCTCAGAACCTTGCCAAAATATAGTACTTTTGGAAAATTTCGGAAAAAAAATAGTACACATTCATTCATTCATCAAATCATCATGTTTAAACATTATATACAAATTACAATCCTATATCACTTTATTGCACACCAGTTTAAGTAGGTACAAAAGAAACACACAAACACAGAATAACATTATTTATTTTTCCAGGTATATTTATTGTTACTCTGCGCTTTGGATAATAACAGTTTATTGTTTTTAAAATAATTATACGAATCACAGCAATTTACTTCCATATTAATAAAAATCAGCAATTCATTTTTAATAAGCTTAATTAAACTTCTGTTTCTTTCTTCCCTCACCTCACCACAGAATAGAAACAGAAATGACGTTTCGTTGCGTAGCCGTAACGGAGGCTTCGTGAGTGCGTTTCGTTCTAAAATTCACAACGCGTCACTACAGGTGCGTTCCAATTTAGTCCATGTTTATACAAAAAAGTGCAGCAGTGGAGTTAACAATGAAAATATAGTATTTTTCGTACTATATTATATTTCTATAATGTATAGTACAATTGACCGCAATATAGTACGATACTATATAATATAGTACAGGTGGCAACCCTACTTATAGTGTCTGGTATATGCATGAATATGCTATATTATATACTTATTTGTTAATATATTTAAGTGCCGAGGGCGCACACACACCTCTCCTACCAAATAAATATAATAAATAAATCAGTGGAAATTATAACTGAGTCTTTCATTGGTTCTCAAAACCCAACATACTAGAAATATTTATCTCATGACAAATAAAATAATAAATAGAAAGGTATATATCATTTTTGCGTATCTGAAACTTTCAATTATAGTTTTGACAGTTACTTACATAAATTTGCCGAAGGTCTATAGTAAATGATGTTAGGTAGAGAGGAAATTTATTATTATTAATTATACCTACTTACAGGAAGAAAAATAAAGTTTCAACTTCATTGCACAACTTATTACTTATGTTAATTTATTATACTTAATTATCGTGGCTAAGTAATAACAGCCAAGTTCAAGTTAAGCTACACTTGCCGGTGTTGGTCAGTGGGTGGGTGACCATCTTTACATATCGAGACTCCTCCGTGCCTCGGAAAGCACGTTAAGCTGTTGGTCCCGGCTGTCATTCGTGGATCTTTGACAGTCGTTACGGGTCGTCAGAAGCCCGAAAGTCTGACAACCAGTCTTGCCAAGGGATATCGTATTACCCAGTTACTGGGTTGTGGAGGCCAAATTGGGAGTCGCTCCATGTAAAATACTGGTATTCAGCTGCATCCGGTTAGACTGGAAGCCGACCCCAACATAGTTGGGAAAAGGCTAGGCAGATTGATTTATCATGAAATAGTAAAAATTTCTTATAAATAAATAGGGTGATGCTATTTAATTTACTTAAGTACCTACTTATTATTAGTTGTTAAAGGTTCTACTTGTGATATTTTATTAATTGCAGTTTATCTTTAGTTAATTAATGTATCGAGTAGGTATTTCTCACCATATTTTAGTTCTTAGCTACACAATATATTATCAATAAAACATACCGGAAACCGCATAACCACATATAATAGATAAAACCTTTGATTAAAGGAACAAAACATACACAACACAATGATAATTACTTAGTTCTTTATATCACATTTTACACACGTTTCAAACCAATTATTTTATTTATAGAATCTGCATAGCATACCTACTCAATAATTACATACCTAATGTTTTTCGTTCGTCATTGTCGTTAATAAAAAAGTGTACATGGTAGTGACCTACTGAAAGTGTAAATATAAATGTGGTAAGTATTACCTATATGCCATCATCTGTCCATAAAGTCCTGATTCCGGGCAAAGAGTCATTCGGCATTATTCAGTGTTACCTCTTGGACAGCTCTCCGATGATGCCCAGGAATTAAAGAACAAAGACTATAAAACGATTCAAAAATCATCATGCTAGAAAATGCTCTAGAGTAGCCACAAATGAAGATATTCTACACTTTTGTACACTTTAGACCACATAATAACAAGTTCAAAAAAAAACTTTTCTACAAAAAAAAAAACAACCGACTTCCAAAAAAAATTGCAAAGTGAAAAATAACTTTAATTTCGGAAGTCGGTGTCTTTGGGTCTGTATTTTAGTTTTTTGCCGTTATTTTTCACTTTGCAGTTTGTTTTTGGAAGTCGGTTGTTTGTTTTTATTTTTCATTTTTTAGTGGGTCAGTTTCTAATTTATCTAAGTTACAATAGCCTAATGTCAACTGCTCATCATCTTTTACAAAATATTGCTTTTCCCGATGCTGGGACGTTAATTGTTGAGGAGTTCTCCTAGTAAGAACCAGGAGAACTGGAGGTAATGGTGAAGTTACCATCAGCTCCACTTCCCCATATGCATTGTGATGGATGAGCATAAATTGGTAATCGAATCGCAACCCATAAAATACTTATTATTGAGTAGTTCCGATGGCCATATGTGGTCTTCATCATCAGTTCCACCTCACCAAATGAAAAAAAAAGCAAATGCACAAGTTAATTAAAAAATATCCAAATCTCTATAGGTGTGCCTATAAAATTTGAGGGTTTCCCTCGATTTCCATGAGATCCTCTCATCAGATTCTGACTTGGTGACAATGGGACCACTTCGAAAGCATACCCTATCAAATAAAAAAAAGAATTTTTAAAGTCGGTCCAATATTAACGGAGAAATCGGTGTACAAACATAAAAAAAATATATGTATATACGCGACGATTTTTTTTGAAAAGTCGGTTAAAAAACCTTCCAATAAAAAGTCTATGGAACTTAAAAGACGAAGCTTTGGAGCCAGTAGAATTACGCTTAAATGTTTTTTTTTTCTTATTTAATTTAAATTATTTTGAATTAATATGGGACCAAACCTGAAAAAAATGAGCTGTTCCCTACATTTTTATGTGAATCTCATAACTCGTTAAAATGTAGTGAACAGCTGATTTTTTTTTTCGCGATTTCAGGTTTGTTCCCGATGTAAAAGTTGTTCATAATGATGAGTACAATGTCTTTGTGTATGGATAGATAGACCGTATAAATACTTAGTAGGTAAACATGCGAATGTGAATGTACCTATGGCCTATGTTTAGGCACCTCATCATAGGTCACACTGGGTCAAAAGCCCTTTATAGCCTGTCTGCCCTAGCAAAGTCAAATGCATATTACCTATAGTGATCACAGTCACGGACGCATTAATCTTTGCTATTATTATTGGATCTTTTGAGGATTTTTTTTAATGTGAACTTATCTATCTATACCTACTTTAGACTGGGTATAGTATGTATACTATCCCTATATACCTACTATTAAACGAGCAATTTTAGGTATAAACATATATAAATATTTAGATTTGTCATCACATTCTCGAAAACGACTCTAACGATTTCGAAGAAACTTGCAATACGGGCGCGATCGATCTAGCTAGGTCTCATAATATCTGGTAAAATTCGTTTTCTCTGTATTTTCACCCAAAAAGATATGCCCGGATGCCCGCGCAGTTCACCTGAGCAGAGCTCGGTCGGCTAAAGAGTTTGTTGGTTTATTTGGTTGAACGCGGTAATCTCAAGAACTAGGTACTGGATCGAATTGAAATAGTGCCTAGATTTTGATACAAGTGGAGAATCAAAAACAACCTCGCCTACGGCTCGGCTGCTAATTCCGCCTCGAATGCAATAATAAATGTCCACGTGTATCAAACGACGTTTTTCAATACACTTTTGAAGAAATAAAATAAAATAACGAAATAGTTATTTGTCATGAATTAAGAAAAGAGGATTTAAATTTTCTTTTTTTTTCCGCGCTTTGCTTTCGCCAGGATGAAGGAGAAGCAAAGGTATAAAGCCGATAAACAGCCTAATATGAAAAATAGAAAATTCAAATATTTTTGAGTTTAAAACACAAATAAATGTTAATTTGTTCATAAACGTTTTTTTTTATTTTAATAATCATGGTTTTTGATGATATATTCTATTTATAAGCATTATTTAAATATTCAAAAAATATTAACGTAAAGACGCATAATAATATTAACTCTTTGCCGAGATTAAAAGAAACATTCACCTCCGAATAGTGAGGACCGGCAAGTGCGAAAATGAAACTGGCGCGAGACGGCTGTGAATAGAGGCATTGAACCAATTTGGACTAAGTATTCATGTATAAGTATGTACGTTGAGAGCAGTGGTGGCCCCGTGGTATTGGCCGCGACTTACGAGTTGTAGGTCGTAGGTTCGAACCCAGACAGGCGCTTTACTTTGAGTAAATTATTTCATCACCGCCGCTCTCAAAACGGTGAAGGAAAACATCGTGAGGAAACCGGCATGTCCTAGAACCAAAAATTCGAAGACATGTGACATCTACCAACCCGCACTGGGCCCGCGTGGAGGATTACGGCCCACTCCCTCTCACCGAGAGGAGGCCTGTTTCCCAGCAGTGGGAACATTAAAGGCTGATTATGTGTATTATTCATGTATACCGCACACGTGTTGGAAAATGAAAAATCGCACGCGTGTGAAATAGGTACATTGCCTTGTGAAGTGTGAACCTAATCGTAGTGCAATACTCGTATGAACCAGTTTTCGAGGAAGTGTATTGAAAAATTCTTTTAGCCCATTTATCGAGAAAGGCTATAGGCTATATAACATCACGCTACGACCAATAGGAGCAGAGCATCATTGAAAAATGTTGCCAAAACAAGGAAATTTATTCCTTTTTTTGAGAGCTTCCGTTGCGTGCGCTGCGTGAACAGTTAAAGTTACGCAGCAATCATGTATGACTTCTCTCCCCATCTTATCCTTTCTCATCCAACTCCCCCTTTCACCATCTCCCCCCCCCACCGCCTCCCCTATCCTTCCTCCCCCTCTCACCACCCACTCCCCTTCCCCCTCACCCTCTGCCCCTCAACCCCTACCAGCTCTCCCCCACACCCTCTCAGAACCCATTCCCCCTCTCACCATCCACACCCCTTCCCCTTTTTTTTTTTTTTTTTTTTTTTTTTTTTGAGGGTGGGAAATCATCAAATAACTTCTCCCGCTCTGGGTGGAGCGGGAGGGCGTGTCAGACTTTTACTGACTAAAACCCACCCGTGTTCCTTCATTTGCCTATGCCAGGGCCGCGGTAACCCCTTCAGACAACCCGCGACCCCAGCGGCGTCGGCCCTATTGGGCCCCGTCACTTGCTGACATCTCTTTGAGGCGCGCGTGGAACACAACGCGCCGTCGACTCGGGCCTGGTCCTTACCGGACGGCGAGCTACCCGCTGCTCACCGTCCGCAGGGCCGCGCCTACGGTGGCCGGAAATCGCCCCGCGATTCCCGCCGCCCAGGGCGTCTCCTGCGGCGACTCAGGGCGTGAGGCTGCCTCTCCCTCACGCGTTCCGCCTCCTCCTTCGCAAGCATCACTGCTTCGCAGAAGGAGGTGACGGCCTCCCATGCACTCTCGCTCCTCACCATGGCCTGGACCAGGCTCGGACGCGAGAGACCAGGCTCGGACGCGAGAGACCAGGCTCGTAGAAACTGCAGGGGGGGGGGGACACCCCTTCCCCTGCAGTTTCTACCACGACAGCAACGACTTTCGGAAGGGACAAGTCGGAAGTCGGAAGTGTATGCTGCTGATACCGACGGACGGCGTGAAAAGTAATCTCTCAGGCATTGAGTCTGATGGAGAGACTTCGATGAGATAATGGTCACCCATCCAAAGACTGGACGCGACAAGTGCAGCTTAACCGCGCAGATTGTCATTATTTAGACAAACCTATGCCGAGCCTCATTAAGTATAGTAAAAATTCTGAGCTGATGTAAACCAGACGATAACTATAGGTATAGAAAGATAGTCGTACCTAAATTACGGCTTTAATAAAAAACAAGAGTGGGATTTTAATAGAGTCTGACCGAATTTCGTTTTCGGTTTTCGGCAAATTTCGTTTTCAGCCGAAAAGAACATTATTTTGGGGCCGAGGCCGTGAAAAATTAAGTGTCGGCAAATGAATAGGTACTTTAAATACTAATTTATTTATTCAGAGAAAATCAATTTAGTTATGTACAACTGAAAGCACTTTAAGTGAGTGTAGTACTCATCATCTGCCTAGCCTTTTCCCAACTACTTTGGGATCGGCTTCCGTATAACCGGATCCAGCTGAATACCAGCATTTTATATGGAGCGACTTCCTATCTGACCCCCACAACCCCGTTACTGGGTAATACGATACCCCTTGGTAAGACTGGATGTCAGAATTTTGGGCTAACTTTGTGTAAATGTTTGTTATACTTACATATATAAAAAAATATATAGGTACCTCCTTACTTAGATAGAAACACATGGTTGTAATCATGATGACAAACAACTTTTACTATGGGACCAAACCTGAAATCGCGAAAATAAAACCAGCTGCTCTCTACATTTTGACGAGTTATGCAAACATGAATGTATGGGGCACCTGATTTTTTTTCGCGATTTCAGGTTTTGTCTCATAGTAAAAGTTGTTTGTTATCATGAGTATAATCATGTGTTTAAGTATCGTTCACTAATTACCAGTCACCTTATACACAACATTAGTTTTTGTTTATACTAAACCCGAAAAGGGGTCATTGTACTCATCATTTTGAACATTTTTTTCTATGGGACCAACCTTGAAATCGCGAAAAAAAAATCAGCTGTTCAGTACATTTTGAAGAGTTTGATGTATGTCCCATAGAAAAAAATGTTCAAAATGATGAGTACAATGAACCCTTTTCGGGTTTAGTATAAACATTTTTCTAT
The DNA here is from genome assembly GCA_905163495.3 of Cosmia trapezina. NCBI lineage: Eukaryota > Metazoa > Arthropoda > Insecta > Lepidoptera > Noctuidae > Cosmia > Cosmia trapezina. Next base: position 3,272,884 of record LR991048.1, read on the forward strand.
GGGACCAACCTTGAAATCGCGAAAAAAAAATCAGCTGTTCAGTACATTTTGATGAGTTTGATGTATGTCGCATAGAAAAAAAATTTGAAAATGATGAGTACAATGAACCCTTTTCGGGTTTAGTATAAACAAAAACTAATGTTGACGGTGTTGTTGTTGATGTTATGTGTTTTAATATGCGATATACGCGACGAATTCAGAACCTCCTCCTTTTTTTGAAGTTGGTTAAAAATGATTAAAAATTGACACTGCATTTCTTTTACTTATACCAAACAAAAAACTACCTGTAAACAAACAAAAACATTTTTTTTCTTTTTCGGCTTTCGGCCGCAAATACAAGGCTGAACCTGCTGGTTTTCGTTTTCGGCCGAAAAATAAAATCTATTTTCGCCCGGACTCTAGATTTTTACGACGTAGACTTTGGCATCACTGACCTATACCTACCTAATGCATTTTGGCGGTCAATGCCTCGCTTCGTGTTATTATTAACTTATGGAAGTGTAATGTAATATTCTGTCATCGTCGTCGAACTTCGAAGTCGATCGAATGATCATTCCGAAAACCAGCGGCGTCTGTGGACGTCGCGTCGCGTTTCTTAATGCATTTATGTGCGCAAAAAATTATTGAATTTTGTGCCGCGATTTTAAATAATTCTGCTAATATTGAGTGTGACACAGTGAGTATTTATTTTTATTCATTTTGTTTTATTTAGTATGCAAATTATTTGTGTAGGTATATTGCCGGTAATAGCTGGTAACGAAAATGCGTCGTAGTTTTTTGCCGCCGCGATTTTCAAGGCCATCGCTGCAATAGATAGACCGGTTGTTGACCTAGGTCAATACCGACTTTAATAAATTTAGTTATGTACCTATTAGGTAGTTTATGAGATTGTAGGTACAGACGGCAGCGAAGTCGGTTAATATTTCCTTTTTTTTTGTATCTTTTATACCTACTTATTATACAATAAAGTCGCTTTTCGTGTCTGGGGGTCTACTCCCTAAGTCCGTCCGTCCGTCAGTCCGTCCGTCTGACATAACAATCCATCAAAACAAGACGTACCTAATAGTAACATTTTTCGGACGGGCAAAAACATATCGGGAGTAAGGACAACTGTCAAATTGTGTGGTCCCGAACCAATCGTCCATGCGTAGGTGATACGGAGTAGAAAATGCCCGTAACGAAGGCCGAAACTACGGGCTTCGTGCTTAGGGAGTAGACACCCTGCTGTGTGGCAGCGTTGTTCTTCTAAACTAGGTACGCAACGGATTTTGATGCGGTTTTCACTATCATTTTTAGAGAATTTATTCCGAAAGGTTTATATGTAAGTAAGTATAATATATTAATATTTAGGTACCTAATTAGATATATTATAGAAACAAAGACATTAAATATTACTTAACAAACCTTCATATTTTGTCAAGTCGTAAAACCGCGTGAAGCAGGGCCGGGTCGGTAGTAAAAATGTTAAATTAAACTCGCTGATAACTCGTGAAATGCTGAAAAGCAGTGTAAGCCGACGTTCGCACGGAGCCACGGACGTAAAAAAATCACGGCGGGATTTTATCGCGCAGATTTACAACTATCGGTGTTGAGTCGAGCTTCGCGCGACGAAAAACACACTGTTGGATTTTCAACTCCGGGCGCTAAGCAGAGCGTTGAAAATGCAGTGCGCGAAAAAAAATTGCCGCGATTCTTTTACGGCCGTGCGAACGTCGGCTAAATGTCAGTCATATGGATGTTTCGATACAAGATATGCAAGTAAGTACTCGATACTTTTGTTTCGATACCAAGTTTTTGTATCAAATGAATTTATTCGATACATACTCGATATGTCGGTAATTATACCACAGGAACGTACTACCGCGGAAAAAAAAAGCCAAATTTCATCCAGATCTGTTTAGCCGTTCTGGGGTGATTGAGTAGGTACCAAACATCCACCCATCCAAACTTTCGCAATTGTAATATTAGATTAGAAGGAAGTATTGAGATACTACGTCGTATGTACTTATTACATCAATGGTAGGCAGTAGGACTCGTAGGATGATCCATTAATTCCCATTGGTCACATCTCTGAGCAGCATGGTTTGATTAAAATATCCTACTAGGCGAGCCAAATAAGAATAGTACTGTCAAGACGCCATTTTGTTCCGAAATACTCGCAAACTTCATTACCAAAGCGTACTAATTTGACAGCTATCGTGTATTTGACAGCCATCGGCAGTACTAATTTGACAGCTATCGTGTATTTGACAGCCATCGGCAGTACTAATTTGACAGCTATCGTGTATTTGACAGCTATCGGCAGTACTAATTTGACAGCTATCGTGTATTTGACAGCTATCGGCAGTACTAATGTGACAGCTATCGTGTATTTGACAGCTATCGGCAGTACTAATTTGACGCTATGTATTTGACAGCTATCGGCAGTACTAATGTGACAGCTATCGTGTATTTGACAGCTATCGGCAGTACTAATTTGACGCTATCGTGTATTTGACAGCTATCGGCAGTACTAATGTGACAGCTATCGTGTATTTGACAGCTATCGGCAGTACTAATTTGACGCTATCGTGTATTTGACAGCTATCGGCAGTACTAATTTGACAGCTATCGTGTATTTGACAGCTATCGGCAGTACTAATGTGACAGCTATCGTGTATTTGACAGCTATCGGCAGTACTAATTTGACGCTATCGTGTATTTGACAGCTATCGGCAGTACTAATGTGACAGCTATCGTGTATTTGACAGCTATCGGCAGTACTAATTTGACGCTATGTATTTGACAGCTATCGGCAGTACTAATGTGACAGCTATCGTGTATTTGACAGCTATCGGCAGTACTAATTTGACGCTATCGTGTATTTGACAGCTATCGGCAGTACTAATGTGACAGCTATCGTGTATTTGACAGCTATCGGCAGTACTAATTTGACGCTATCGTGTATTTGACAGCTATCGGCAGTACTAATTTGACAGCTATCGTGTATTTGACAGCTATCGGCAGTACTAATGTGACAGCTATCGTGTATTTGACAGCTATCGGCAGTACTAATTTGACGCTATCGTGTATTTGACAGCTATCGGCAGTACTAATGTGACAGCTATCGTGTATTTGACAGCTATCGGCAGTACTAATTTGACGCTATCGTGTATTTGACAGCTATCGGCAGTACTAATTTGACGCTATCGTGTATTTGACAGCTATCGGCAGTACTAATTTGACGCTATCGTGTATTTGACAGCTATCGGCAGTACTAATGTGACAGCTATCGTGTATTTGACAGCTATCGGCAGTACTAATTTGACGCTATCGTGTATTTGACAGCTATCGGCAGTACTAATTTGACAGCAATCGTGTGAAGTTGGTTGCAAGCGCGATCCTATTCTTAGTTGGCTCGCATAGCATTTTTCTACATAGTAAATGACGTCGTATTGACGAGGCATTGTTCGCATCTCTGAGCAGTGTATTTTATTTGAGCCAATTAAGTAGGTAGTTGCATCATCCAAAACATGCCTAATACTAAGCCTAATACTTACACAAAATATTTGTAAGCCGACGTTCGCACGGCCGTAAAAGAATCGCGGCGATTTTTTTTCGCGCACTGCATTTTCAACGCTCTGCTTAGCGCCGGGAGTTGAAAATCCAACAGTGTGTTTTTCGTCGCGATGGGATGCACTCTGTTGTTGTTAGGTTGTATTCTCGAAGCTGGGCTCAACACCCAGAGTTGAAATCCAGTGCGCGATAAAATCCCGCTGCGATTTTTTTACGTCCGTGCGTACGTCGGCTTAAAGGCGCAGACTGACTTACAACGTTTGTCTGAAAATTTTGTAATGTATTATTCGAGGCGAGCTTGGTTACAAAACGGCGCTACACTAAACGTGGCGAATGCTCGCTTCGAGCACTTGCCTCAAGCGCGCTCCATTTCTTGTTACAAAACGTCGATACACTAAACGTGGCGAATGCTCGCTTCGAGCACTTGCCTCAAGCGCGCTCCATTTCTTGTTACAAAACGTCGATAGGTACACTAAACGTGGCTAACGCTCGCTTCAAGCACTTGCCTCAAGCGCGCTCCATTTCTTGTTACAAAACGTCGATACACTAAACGTGGCAAATGGTCGCTTCGATTACTTGCCTCAAGCGCGCTCCATTTCTTGTTACAAAACGTCGATAGGTACACTAAACGTGGCGAACGCTAGCTTCGAGCACTTGCCTCAAGCGCGCTCCATTTTTTGTTACAAAACGTCGATACACTAACTAAACGTGGCAAATGCTCGCTTCGAGCACTTGCCTCAAGCGCGCTCCATTTCTTGTTACAAAACGTCGTTAGGTACACTAAACGTGGCGAACGCTCGCTTCGAGCACTTGCCTCAAGCGCGCTCCATTTCTTGTTACAAAACGTGGCAAATGCTCGCTTCGAGCATTTGCCACGCTGCACTTACCGGGGTTGGTCAGTGGATGGGTGACCATCTTTACATACTGAAACTCCTCCGTGCCTTGGAAAGCACGTTAAGCCGTTGGTCCCAGCTGTCATTCGTGAATCTTGGAAAGTCGTTACTGGTAGTCAGAAAATCAAAATCAAAAGTCATTTATTCAAATTAGGCTGAGAATCAGCACTTTTTGAACGTCGAAATTACAGTAAGACAGTCCCTACAAAACGCCCGCCCTTCACCACTTCTTAGTGCTTTAGCTGGGAAGAAGAAGTAGCGGAACAAACTCCCCAGCAGCACAGCTGTCTGTTCAGTTAGAAGAACTAGATTCGATTCTATACAATAGTACCGATGCAAAATAATTTACGCAACACAATACATTAAATGGTTATATTTTTGTCAAATAAAATAAAATAAACAATTTTAGTACTTAACTCATATAACCTGCAGAAGCCCGAAAGTCTGACAACCAGTCTTACCAAGGAGTATCGTAACCCAGTAACTGGGTTGTGGAGGTCGTATAGGCAGTCGTTCCATGTAAAATACTGGTATTCAGCTGTATCCGGTTAGACTGGAAGCCGAACCCAACGTACATAGTTGGGAAAGGGCTAGGCAGATTATAAAATTATAATAAATCAAAAATTCTTTATTGTCGCCAGTGCAGTGTAATCTAACATTATTAGTTAAATGCTCTAAGAACATTATGCAACGTATGTACTTGAGTGTAATACGTGAGCTCGACAAATGGATGTGCGATTAACGCTTGAGCGACAAAACGTACTGCGACTCACCGTAGTTCGAATGCACGCTTGTGCGACACACTGTACCTCGACAGCACGCCAGTGCGACAAACGATTGTGCGACAAAGTTCGACACTACGGTAGTGCGACAAACGATTTCATTTCAACCGCATCTTAATCAGCCTATAATGAAACACAGGCCTCCTCTTTGTAAGAGGGAATGGAGGGACCTAATCCAACCACGTGGACCCAGTGCGGGTTGGTGGATTTCACGTCTTCGATTTTTTGGTTCTAGGACATGCTGGTTTCCTCACAATATTTTCCTTCATTTGAGAGCCGTGGTGATGAAATAATTTACACAAAGTGCCTGTCTAGGTTCGAACCTACGACCTACTACGTACCTACCTACTCGCGAAGTCGCGGCCGTTACACTGGGCCACCTCATTTCAACCGTATCGTCCCATATTGAGAGGATAGTGGGTGCGTACTGGTCGGTTTGTTGCCCGCTCTCGGCGGACCTCGGAAAGAAGTTCACCGTCTCTACTCTACGTATAAGTTCTACAAAGCATGGTCTTACACAGAGCGCCTATGTGTTCATACCAACTGTCAGGTGTTCCGCGCTGGCTGTTACATTTGCCCTGCCCTGCATAGGACTCTAAGCGACGAGTTCTAGTTTATATATTGGGCAGGATCTCTTTGTCTAGTATTGGCTATGCTGGCAGTGCATGCCAATGTCTTAGGGGGCTCTCACCTTAAGTATCATATTATAATATTTAATACAAAGTTTGAGTCTTCAATGTCGTAGGTACTAGCGTGCTGTCGAGGTTCAGTGTATCCCACAAGCGTGCATTCGAACTACGGTGAGTCGCAGTACAGTTTTGTCGCACAAGCGTTAATCGCACATCCATTTGTCGAGCTCACGTAGTACACTCTATGTACTTAAGGTGTTTGCGCTGTGTATCCCGCGAAATTCATTTTTTTTTTTTGGGTTTTTTGCAATTTGCAGGTAAATACATATGTTTTATTTCCGCGTATCATACTTTTATCAAGATACAACCTGACACGGACCTGCAAATTGCAAAAAACCCAAAAAAAATTGAATTTCGCGGGCTACCACTACGCATTATCCTTACTTAGATGATTGAGTAGTATCTCTATGTAGTCTGTTGTCATTTCGTTCTGTTGAGAGTAGTCTGTCTGTGGTAGTGACAGTGACAGCCAATGGTGACAGCACTGACAGTTGCCCGTCCTGACTGCCCACAGCCAATCAAGTATCAACTTGTTCTTGATTTTTTCAATAAAAATAGGATTTTCTAATTTTGCAGTAACCGAAATACTTAACTTTGGTTTTTAATCACACCTTTTCATTTCATTTCAAGATGCCAGACCCCAGTGAAAGTTTTATCGTGGTAGAATGTCAAATAGCGCCGGATCAAAAAAACAAACATGTTTGTGTACCTAAAACTTGGGTCAAATGTAATATATCAGACAAAAGGGTGGCTATCGCATATCCCGCTGAAGATCATTCCCGTATTGCAACGAGAATTAAAAATAAAGAACCAGCAGATGACCTCTGGCAGTACTATATTGGAGATATAAAATATGAAGCAGGTATGATAATTTTTCTTACTTTCAAAATAATTTAAAAGAATCTTCTGATTGTGTGGTTGTGTCTTAGAGAGGCCTAAGCCTAGCAGTGGCTGAAGTCGGGTTGTGGATAGTTTGCAGTTCACAAAAGCAAGTTTAGGCTGATCACACACACATGGTGGTGCAGAGAACATTGAGAAGGAATGAGTAATGTTACATAGAACTCAATTAGCCTACTAGCACAGATTAATACAGATGGGACACTCCGCAAAATCATTTAAATAAAAAGCGACTCTTGATACAACACAATAAAGTGCGATTCAGGTTGCACAACGCTTATTACCTACAGTTATATTCAACTACAAGTTGTCTCTCTTTCTATCGCATAACTCTTATACCTTCTGACCTACTGAATTAGCCCCCCGCGGATGGGGCCTGCTGCGTACTTCATACCTAAACTGCGGAGTCCCCCATCTGTATTAATCTGTGATTTAACTTGATTAGCCTACTAGTAACAAATGATGTTAATGTTAAAAACATTAAAACCTTTTCATCATCAAATTTTATTTTAAATTGTTTATTAATTTTGCTTTTGTTTTCAGATTCTTATGAGGATGCTGTTGTTGGTTTTCTCCAAACAACCCGTGGAGAGAATAGTAAACAAATTGAAGACAAAAACAGTAAAAGTAAGTATTTTGTTATTAAAACTGAATAACCTTTCCAATTAACGCTTTCAAGGACACTATTCAGCCATAGCATTAATAACAATAAAACTTCTATTGTGTCTTGTTAGTATCCTTCAAAGTTAAATTTATAGTACCATCTCAAAACTTTGCGTAGAACCACTTTTTGACTTTATTACTAACGCAATAAGGTTGAAAAGTGGTTCACTGGAAAGTTTTGCAATATTACATACTAATATGGTAAACCCTGAATCACCTACCACCTATTATTGTCACACAACCATCTGCAATACGTCTGTGGGACCCGGGAGTAAAGTAATACTCTTTTGTAAAAGGAGATGTTGCAAAAGATATGGAAGCTGGGCCAGGTCCTTCTACAGCCGGCCCTATCAGAATACCAGTGCTGCAACACTTATTTCAATTGTCGCATCAACATGCTGAGATCTTTTGAGGGACCTTTTGGCTTCGTACAGGACTTTGTTTTTTTTATTTAATTTTAATTTTTTTTTAAATATTATTTTGTTTCTTTTTTTTTTTGTTTTTAACTTTTATCATTCTGTTTTTAGTTTTAGTTGATGATCTTCCTGTGCGAGTCACAATAAATACTTTTTCTTTCTTTCATTCTTTCAGTATGCTTACTTAAAAATAGGTAAATATATTTTACTCCTTAAATGTCAGATGCACACATGGGGTGCGTAGTGTCCAATTACTTTAAAATTACTTTGTTTGCTGGAATTGCTGGTAAAACAACAAGAAATTATACTTGAAATTGTAACACAACAAAAACCCATCATACCGCCATGACGGGTTTTAGTTTCGCTGCAATTAGCTCTTCGCGTTCGGAATCAGACCCACAACTTATAGTACATGTTGCAGTCCTACATTGGCTCCACATCACTACATTCATAGTTTGGTATATTTCCCTCGTTTGACGGATCTTGTTCCAACCACCGCTCGATAGTGACGTCATTAGAATCAATTTTAAACCAAGTAACGTAACCAGCCTGCCAGGGGTCTCTCAGACTTACTACGATAGTTTTTCACTTACCAGAGAAACTTACACTTACCACTTACACACGTACCTTCGAACTCAACGAGTGGTTGCGTGCCATTGTGCGGCAATCAGGGACGCAGTGAAAAGATACAGGAACTAACAAACTTACGAAACTTGGGCGAAAAATATTCACAATTTTAAATTCGTTGGGAGATGTGAGAGGTATGGTAGGCGGTTAAGGGTTAAAAATGCGAAAGTCCTGTCTGTCTGTTAACATATCTTAGGGGCTGAATGGATTTAGATGAAATTTAGCACACTGCCACACAGGTACCATGACCTTGGTTATGGCATAGGATACTTTTTATACCTGTGAAGCCATGGGCAAAAACTACTACTCAACCAATCTGCCTAGCCTTCTCCCAACTACGTTGGGGTCGGCTTCCAGTCTAACCGGATGCAGCTGAATACCAGTATTTTACATGGAGCGACTGCCTTTCTGACCTCCACAACCCAGTAACTGGGTAATGCGATACCCCTTGGTAAGACTGGTTGTCAGACTTTCGGGCTTCTGACGACCCGTAACGACTGTCAAAGATCCAAGAATGACAGCCTGGACCAACGGCTTAACGTGCTTTCCGAGGCACGGAGAAGTCTCGGTATGTAAAGATAGGTCACCCATCCACGGACCAACCTCGGCAAGCGTAGCTTAACCTGATGGATCGACCCGTGCGGCTGTTATTACTTAGCCACGAGCTCCTCTAAATACTACTACTACTACTACTACCTAATACTATCCTTACCTATCCTCATTGCATAATAATTGCAATGATTTTGATATTTTTTTCAATTTCAATGCAGATCATATCCATATCACTTAAATCTTGTTATTTTTTACAGTTGAGCCCGTCGCCGAACCAAAGAATTCGCTAAAAGTTCGCATAGTCGTGCCTAAACCTAAACCAAAATCTGATAAGAAGAAAAAGTCTGAAAAGAAATCTCTAAAAAAACATTTGAAAGAACATTCAAAAGACAAAATTAAAAAATCCAAACATAAAAATGTACAACGACATTCATTGAAAGAAAATATCCCTGATTCAGGTTATACTACTGGAATTACCACTTCCTCAGATTCTGTGGCCACAGAATTAAGTTCTCCCTATAAGCCAAGTTCAAATTGCCAAAGTAACGGTTTGCCAAAAAGTCTGGAATTGAAAATGGATGACATCATCAACAGCTCACCACAATATTATGTGAAACAATTAGCTAACAATCTCAATAATAATAATAATAACCCTGATTTATTTGAGAGAACACTAGAAAGTCTTGCCGCTGTAATGGAAAAAGATATAGACTTTACAAATGCCAATTTCTCACCAAAAGACACACAACTTTTGATGGACGCACAAATGAAGACTAATGGAATTTTTAAGTTTATCAAGCATGTGATGGTGGATGTCAGGAAAATGTACATAGAAGCACACGAAACTAAAAAAACTCTTGATCATATACTTTCGAAGTATATGACAAAGGAGGTTAAACAACCTCCTGCTACAGTTCCGATAGAAAAAGAAAATGATAAACAAAATGTTAATACATTTCAAGAAGAAACCCTGCAGGATGAGATGGACACCGAAGCTGACGATGGAATGGAAAACGAAACAAACGCAAATGAACAAACAGACAACACATCAATTATTAAGGATGAAAACTTGCTTGAAGGACAGGACACTGAAATGAACAACAAATCAGATAATGAGATATTTAGTGATGACGAATCAGTAACTAACAAACAATCAACACCACCGCCTTCGCCAGATGTTAAGAAACAAAAAAAAACAATAAAAAAAAACAAAAGGAATACTAAATGGACTTTAAAGCATCCGCATCCAGCCAAAGGCCTGATACCGCTAGGCGGACGAGACTCCCGCGTTTATATAAGTGCTAAAGGTTTACATGAAGCAAAACAAACATCTAGAAATGTAAAGCAATTCACGCGACAACTGTTTCGAGAGGTCTTCACTAAAGAAGCATTGGAAACTTGCTCAATGAGTGGAGGAAGACCTCGTTTTGGTCATGATGTCATTCGACCAGCTTTGCATTCTCATGCTAGAACTGTTATATTTACATATGCAATGAAATATGGGCAAGAGGTAGGGTGGGAATATGTAATATTAAGTGATCTTGTACAAAGTTTGAGATGTATGTTACAAAGTAGCAGAACGGACAGACACAAGGGTAGGATAATAAGGTATTAACCAATGATATTTTAAGTAATAGTACCTGGGAGACCGAGCTCTGCTCGGGTGAAAATGATAGCTAGATTGATTATTGCAATATTCATCGAAATCGTTAGAGCCGTTTTCGAGACCGTGATTACAAATATATACAGGGTGTAATTTTAATCACCGTTATCCTCTTAAGGGGTCATTGTACTCATCATTATGAACAACTTTTACTATGGGACCAAAACTGAAATCGCGAAAAAAAAATCAGCTGTTCAGTACATTTATGTTCGCATAATTCGTCAAAATTTACTGAACAGCTGATTTTTTTTTCGCGATTTCAGGTTTGGTCCCATAGTAAAAGTTGTTCATAATGATGAGTACAATGACGCCTTAAGAGGATAACGGTGATTAAAATTACACTCAGTATATATCTAAACAAATATTGCTCATAGGATTTACCCATGTCATCATCATCTGTCAAGCCTTTTCCTAACTTAACTTAACTCAAAGAGGGAAGGTGGCCTGTGATTCTCCATACAAATGTATTCCCCATTTTTCTTCCTGAATAATGCCTCAAGCAATCATTTTCATTTTTTTTTTTCACAAAATCTTAGCCTGCAATAGACACGTCCCTGTCATTTTCTTTTCTTCAGGAACTATTTAGTAAATAAAATATGACCCTCCAAAAATTAAAAAAAATGTCCCATTTTTACCGCCGTGATTAGAGGACTACCAGACACGTTCTAAAAGTTTTTAACATAAAAGAAAATGATTTTAACCTAGAAATACTCTTTCTTAAAATTTTAACGAAAAAAATAATTAAATCGGCTGTTTTCGAGAAGAAAAAAGGGGAATACGAAACGTCGATCTCGTCAAAATTTTTTGTGATATAATCGGTCTGAGGTGCAGCTGTCCCTATCGCACTCTCTTATCACTGTTCGGGCGCAGCGCGACGGCAATAGTTTCTTCAAATACCTATTTTTCAAATTCCTCGCAGGCCACCGGCTTCCAGTCTAACCGGATGCAGCTGAATACCAGTATTTTACATGGAGCGACTGCCTATCTGACCTCCATAATCATTCATAATTCATAATTCATTTATTAATTGTTTGTCACAGGTGAAAATAGTTCTTACAGTTATCATTTTTGTATCACTGAAACATACTCAGCGGGTGTACAATTTAAAAAAAATGACAATATTATTGGCTATGTTAAAAATAATTTTATAAAAATACAATTCCATTTTTTTAATGTTTGGTGGTTATTATCCATTGCATTGGTTGTTATAGTCAACCTCGTTTTACATTAATTACTATACTTAAGCATTATCGTCATTCGATTTACGTTTATATTAAAAAAAATAAGCATAACGTCGATTTTCAGTCGACCTCATCTTACATTCACTAATAGACATAATTCTTACGGTCATGCAATTTACCTTAGTTATGTCCACAACCCAGTTACTGGGTAACACGATACCTCTTGGTAAGACTGGCTTTCAGACTTTCGGGCTTCTGATTACCCGTAACAACTGACGAAGGTATAATGTTGAATGTTTTTAAAGACGGCCTATAACCGATATAACCTCAGTTTTCTTACAATATCATTGGTTTTAAGTTTTTAACTGATTTTGAATGAGAATATTAAGACTAATTTTATATGTTTTGTAGTTTTTGCTGTAAGTTTTTATCAATGAACAGTAAAACGAGTTTAAGAACTTCAAAAACTTGGGTTTGGACAGCGGTGCCGTCATATAACGGCCGCAAAGCGGACATCCATGACACCGTAATTTCAAATACTGGTGCCGTAATTTTCACGGTTGTAATGTGGCGGCCGCCGCTGTCTTAGTAAACCCAAGCTTTTAAACTAAGCCAAATGTGCCATTGTGCTGCCGCCTATGAATGTCTCCTGCTATAGTTAAAGACAAAGCAAAGGTACCATGGGAAAAACGAACATCTATACATTCTCATAATAAATTAAATGGATTTTTAATCGGATAAAATTAAGTTTATTGAGTACAATTTTAGGTATTAAACATGACAATCAACAAACAAGACACGAAGAATTTTAACCTTTTGATCGATTACATATTTCCGTGCCCGTACCGCTCGTGTCGTATTTCTGCGACAGAGAACATGGATGACTTTTCGTTCTATTTTCGTCCTATTAACTGTAATTTATTGTAGGTATTATTTTATCGATTTGTAGCCCGCGTGCTAGGGGCACGGCAATTGATATTTAGCCAAGCGGTCAAACTATACTGCGGCTAATGACCCCCATAAAAAATTACCAAATCTTTTTTTTTATTTTGTCGTATTTAGATATCGATACTAATCAAGTCTACGGAGTTTCTCTAGCTAATTTAATTTGACGCTGTATAATACCTACACCGTGAAAAAAAATCCCGTGCACACGATAACCACATCTGTGTGCAAGCGTTACTATAGCGGCCCAGCGCTGCACGCAAGATTTGTCCTTATGGCACAGATTAATACAGATGGGACACTGCGCAAAATCATTTAAATAAAAAGCGACTCTTGCTAGACACAATAAAGTGCAATTCAGGTCGCACAACGCTTATTACCTACAGTTATATTCAACTATAAGTTGCATCTCTTTCTATCACGTAACTCTTATACCTTCTGACCTACTGAATCAGCCCCCCGGGCGGGGCCCGCCGCGCACTTGTAGCTTCATACCTAAACTGCGGAGTGTCCCATCTGTATTAATCTGTGCTTATGGTGTATAGATGTTCGTTTTTCCGATAGTACGTGACCACCCCAGAGACATATAAGCCCCGCACGTTGATATTGCGATGGAACCTTGTCACAATAACAGCTGCGTGACGTCATCCACCGCAAAAAAAATACAGTTAACAAAAAGATAGACAGCAAAAAAGTTAATAACCTAGGGAGCGGACCCGACAGACGATGTCCTGTCTGAACGATCCTAGAACCCGACTGCAGCGCCACCTACCGGGTCCAATTGTGTTTTCAAACCATCCAGGAACCCATTCAAATATACACACAAAATTTCATTTAAATCGGTCCAACCGTTGTCATACAACGTTTTATCCGTTTTTTTTGTTTTTTTTTTAAGTATCTTATGTTGTCTCTTGGTTCTAAGCTTCGTTCTTGAGTTATAAATAGTGTAACTAACACGACTTTCTTTTATATATATATAGATTATATACATATATTTATTTATAGGTATTTAATTATATAGGTTTCCCATTAAATTACCTACTAATATTATAAAAGTGAAAGAAGTCTTGAACTGACAATTCGACTACGTCACTAAGATGGCCGCCAATCGCAATATCGACCTGAGGGGCTTATAACTGAAATGTCTCTTGTGTATGTATGTACTTACACTAATACTATCGCTTTTAGAATTTGTGTTATTTTAATTTTTGTTTAAGGGTGCATTTACGACGGATAGTCAAATCATTACTTTTTTAAACAAAAGTTTGTTTATTAAATAAAATGCTTTGTATTTTTGAAATGTTTTTGCGACGAATTGTAGGTAGATGTGCAAGGTACAATTCTTAACTATAAATATAATTTTAGATATGTCCAGTTTCTCAATAAATGTACAGAAGTGAAATTTTTACTTCGGTACATTTATTGAGAACCCGTAATTATGTACAGAAATATTTGTAGTTTGTAGTAATTATGTACAGAAATGTTTGTATTTGTAGTATTGTATTTAATAAACATACTTTTGTTTAAAAAAGTAATGATTTGACTATCCATCGTAAATGCGTCCTTAAGTTTAGGATTAAGGAATGTCTCAGTAGCAGAGCCCGGTTGATAGCAATATGCTCGCCCCCTATTGCAGTCCGCGAGGCCGAAGCTGAGCTTTGCATTTGTGTGAGTGATCACCAAAATGGTACGAGAGCCCATGGCCAAAATTTTTGTCTTATCGTTTTACGACCAAAACCACATGTGACGAGCAAAATGTCTGAAAACAAACTTTTTCGTAATAAAATTACAAAACCTATCCTACCTATCCTATTTACCATTTTTTAATATCAGACATATTGTGATAAAACCTGCCTATTTTTTTTTGATACAGCAGAAATGGACTTCCATAAAACTGTGACGTTTCTGACCGGTGCTGCCCACTGAGTCGAGTTCAGAATCATCTAAACTGACGATTTTATACGGTTTTGGCCGTAAAACGATGCAACATGGTTTTGGTCATGGCCTCTCGTACTAAAAGAACAAAAGCTTGAAAAAAAGCAGTATAAACCGGTTTGAAGCCAAGCAAAGGACGCCACACCTACTCTATCTATGTGCACTCACACAAATGCAAAGCTCAGCTTAGGCCTCGCGGACTGTACATGGGACTTACAAATAACTGGCGAAATCTGCCTAACCCTTCGGCGGTTATTGCGTCATGTTATGGAATTTAAGAGGAAATGCGGGCGACCAGACTTTTGAAAATTAGGTATTTGAAGAAACTATTGCTGTCGCTCTGCGAGCGCTCCGCCCTCAAATTCGTGCGATAAGGACAACTGCAAATCCGACTAAATCGCCTATGTAAAAAGACACATTTCGAGGTTTGGCTCTCGCCTATTTCCTCCTCCAATATTGGGCCAATTTAAAAGATATGTCATAAACTGAATAAGAACGATATATACCTACTCTTCCCCTATGTTTTTCTTTTTTCGTTAAAAGTTGTCAAATTTGTACACTAGGCCTCTGTCGACAGCGTTCTGAATAGACAATTTTGAGCATTTTTTGAGGGTTGTAGTTCTTATAAAAATAATATATCATCAAAAAGGAAAACATAGGGGCATACAAATAGCTAATATTTATATTTCTGTAAAAACTCATTGCTCTAAGGTCATTAACCAGAAAGAAAACATGCGAGAGCGTTTGTATGGAGAAAAGAGCAACCGTATTTCCTCTTAAGTCTTAGCAATAATAATTTTATTAATACTAATATTAATTTGTTTTTTTTTTGGTACTATAATAATGTACTTTCATCTTTCTTAATAGGATGTCTTTGAGTTATTGGAATGTGAACTTTTATAGTATAGTTAAAATCTCGCTGCAGACTCGGTCATAAATCATTCGAGTGTTTCGCTCTCTTTCCCACTCACGGGCCTTATGGGCAGGCCACGCCCACACGTAGTCCTGTGCATTACTGCAGTGTCTGCAGTCGATGAGTGATATCGATAGTTTTATATATTTATAAATGGGTGATAGAAATAAATACACATTTTTTTTTATTTTATTACCAAATTTACTACAAAGCATATTAAATATATAAACAAAAGAACGTATATATAAAACTCTTCGCATAAATGTGCTTTTCTTAAGTCTTCATCTTGCATAGTACTCATTAGTTACCCTGCATACTTAATGAATGGAGTATGTTTACGTGATAACCTTAATGATTCTGTTATCGATAATGGCCTTGAGCGCGCGCAACTAGCGCACATCCCTACTCCGATTATGATTTATGACCAAGTCTGCAGCGAGATTTTAACTATACTATAATCTATTAAGATTAAGATTGTTATTGCTTTTAAAGAATTTTTATGGAATGAGTCCATCACAAATAAGTTTTAGTGTAAAGTAGGTATTGATAGTCTAATTTAAAATTGCTGCGGAACCACTAAGCCTCCTCTTCGACGTCGACGTGTTCGTTCGTCGGTGACTACCAGAGTCAGGCTTGGATAATAGCGGCTTCCTCGAGAAGCTCACTGTCGATTCGCCTATACGACCAGTGAGGACCATCCATTTAGGGCTCCGACGGACGGCCACCGCCCGGTCGAAACGAATGTTACCGATGATTCGACATCACACCACCACGGCTCATGGATGTCCTCTGCCCGGGGTGGATAAAAAATTGTCGGGACATTGTTAAAACAGGCAAAACACGGTATTTAGCATCTCATGTTCTTTGAGATTGTTATGAAACACTATTAAAAAAAAAAAACCGGCCAAGTGCGAGTCGGACTCGCTAACAAAGAGTTCCGTACCATTATCTATAAAAACGGCAAAAAATATCACGTTTGTTGTATGGGAGCCCCCCTTAAATATTTGTTTTATTTTAATTTAGTTATTTATTTTTAAAGTGAATATACAATAACTAAATATTCTGTGAATATTTCAAGCGTCTACCTGTTGCCGTTATCAATATCGAGCAAAAAATCACGTTTGTTGTATGGTAGCCTCCTTAAATATTTATTTTATTCTGTTTTTTAGTATTTGTTGTCATAGCGTCAACAGAAATATAGCATCTCTGAAAATTTCAACTGTCTAACTTTCACGGTTCACGAGCGCATTAGCGGAGTCTTAGTAATAGGGTCCCGTTTTACCCTTTGGGTACGGAACCCTAAAAACAGGCGACTTAAATCTGAGTTTTTTTTTTAGTTGATATTTCTGTGTTTAGACTAAACAGAACCTTACTTTTTTGGAGATACAGTGTATATTACTATAACCCACAATCAACTCAGCCTATCGCAGCCCACTGCTGGACATAGGCCCCTCCCAGGCTGCGCCACAACACCCTGTCCTCCGCCTTCCGCATCCAGTCTGTCCCAGCCACTTTCTTCAGCTCGTCGGTCCATCTAGCTGGGGGGAGTCCCACACTAGGCTTGCCGATACGCGGTCTCCACTCCAGGACTCGTCTGCTCCACCGGCCATCGGTCCTTCGACACACATGGCCAGCCCACTGCCACTTCAGTTTGTGCTCAGGCTCACTGTGTTCACTTGAGCTTATCATAGTGTTTCTCAGTTTTTTAAACCTTAATCAAAATTTATGATAGGTATGTAACCATGCTCAAGGAACTAATTTAAACGTGTCAAACTCAAAATACTATCTTATTTCATTGTATGGCAGGCCAGTGGTAACAATATGGTATTGACAAACAACACAATATTGTTGAATTTGATTCTTGTGTCGTAGCAATAAGGTCGTTTTTCGTTGTGCAATTTTTAATTAGAATTATTAATTTTACTGGAAGTCTTAATAATGTTTTTGTAAGTTTTATCGTCTTTATTTTTTTATTGAACTGATTAAAATTTGTGTACATACAAATTCGTTTTATTTTTGTATACCTCAGCTATAAATTAAATATAAAATTTAAGCAAAAAGCTTTTTAGTACCTAACTAAAAAGTACTAAATACAGGGTGTAAGGGACAGCCCTCCGCAAACTCACAGGGTGCATTCAGCTCCTCATTTTGAATCATATTCTACCGGAAATTTTCTCAGGAAAATTTTCATTTTTTCAAATTTTTTTTCAGTTACATTTTCATTATTTCAATGTAAAATTGCATTGTGTGTTCGCAGCATTCCATTTATGTATACACCACAGACTACCTACAGTATTCTCTCCTTTCTCCCCATAATCCATCCAAAGGTTGTCTGTAAAAGATCGCTTTTAGCGATAAGACCGCCCATTGTGTCACCCTATGTAAAATTTCAACATTTATATCTGTAATTTTTATGGTGTGCATAATAAAGAGTATTCTATCTATCTATCTATCTATCTATGTAAAAAAAAAACAAAAAAAAACCAGCAATAGATGTTGAAATACTCTAACCAACGACGCGTGTAATCAGCTGTTCACTTTCTGTCTAGCTACAGAGTTCATCAAACTCACCGCATACCTATTATCTACCCCTCCCAACCAGTAATAGACGTTCCGATTTGTACACAAAAACACAAACAAATCAGGTTTATTGGATTCCCTTAACGTTCCTGAAAAAGTTTCATGTACCAGTCATCTTAGTAAGACATACTGAATTCACCCTATCAGTTTGCGGAGGGCTGTCCCTTACACCCTGTATACTTAGCTTACGTTAATAAAGAACTTGAATATTTTCTTAAAAGCTGTACGCTTATCAAATGTGAAGCATCCTTCTTCACACCTCACGCAAGTTTCATTATTACTTTTTAGGTACTTAATTAAAACCAGGTCCAAGCATAGATACTATATAAAGTAATAGGTCCAGCCAGGACATAGTGGACTTTAGAACGGACTATCATAATCAATTGCGAGTATACGACGTGTCCTCTGCTGTTGACCGCTGAGGAGTCCGGAGCCAATCCTGCGTGCAGCAGCCAAGTCATGGTGGACTTTAGAATGGACTGTCATAATTAAATGCATAGGTATATCTGTCTGTGCTGTCGACCGTTGAGGAACTCACTCGTCTGGAGCCAAGTAAAGAAAGCTGTCATTTTTTTCAAACAAGATTAGGAATTTCCGTCAAAATCCTTCGGCTTGCGTAATAGCAATAGCAAGCGCTATCGATAGGTTAAATAGGGACTTGTCAGCGATAAAAACCTGGTCAGATAGATTTGGTGTTGCAGTAAACCCAAATAAGTGTCAGGCAATCATAATTGGGAGTTCTCGTAATATTAGTAAGGTGGATAATACATTATTGCCACCTGTTCTCTTCAATGGTACGATCGTCCCATTTAGCACTGACGTGAAGGACCTAGGCTTGCACATCGATTGTACCCTGAACTGGCGTACTCAAGTCGCTAGGGTCAGTCAGAAGGTTACTGGAACGCTGCGGGCTTTGTACCGGCTGAAAAATTTACTACCATCCAGTACCAAGACAATGCTTGTGCAGTCCTTAATTTTCCCTATCATCGATTATGGTGATGTGTGCTACTATGACCTGAATGCAGATCTCCTCAACAAACTTGACCGTCTTTTTAATAACTGCATTCGATTCGTTTTCAATTTGCGCAAATATGACCATGTCTCTGCGCATCGGTCGCTTCTAAAGTGGTTGCCCATACGCCAGCGCAGAGAGCAAAGGGCGCTGACCACCTTGTTTTCATTTCTTGACTCTCCCTCTTCCCCTAGTTATCTAGCCCCCCACTTTCAGTACATTTGTGCCAACCACAATAGAAATTTACGTTCATCTCACAATCGTCTTCTTCTATGTCCCACTCACCGTACAGACTTCATTCACTCTTCCTTCTTCATTCAGTCTATCTCTCTGTGGAATGCGCTCCCCCCGGAAATCAGGATGGCAACCAACCGATTATCCTTTAAAGTTAAAGTTCGTGAACACATTCGCAAGAAGCTGGCAGTGTCATCACAACGGTAATGTTTCCCCATTGTTGGTATTATTTGTATTAGTATATTTATATATAATTAGGTATATATTATTATATTTATAGTTGGTAATAGGTATTATGTGTATCTTTATATTTAAATAAATATTTATTCCTAAATTTTTCGAAATTGCACCTGCCACTGCTTGTCTCTGCATCACCCAAAGGTTGACTGGTAGAAAATGCCTATGGCATTAAGTCCGCCTCTGTACATTTGTGCTTGAAGTGTTAAATATATAAATAAATAAATAGCAAGTGTAAAGGTAAATTACAGAAGGATTCGGGTCAGGGCAAGGAAACGTACCTCTAACGGGTATGGGATCAACTGAAGGGTAAGATGAATTATATATGACAGTACAGACGTACCCTACATTCCTAACTGAACGCGACTGTCTCGCGAATACTTGGATCGTTTACCTGAATAATGATGTCGTACATATGCGACTTGATTTTGATCGCGCGTCGCATTTCATATTATTTACACTCTCGACTCGCTTTCCTAAAAGGTGTAAGAACAGTCATCATCATCATCATCATCATCATCATCATCATCATCATCATCATCATTTCATCCGAAAGACGTCCACAGCTGGACATAGGCCTCCCCAAGCACCGCCACTTCGACCGGTTCTGTGCTTCCCGCATCCAGCGGATTCCTACGGCCTTTACAAGGTTATCGGTTCACCTTGTGGGGAGGCCTTCAACGTTACGTCTTTCGGTACGCGGCCGCCACTCCAGAACCTTTCGGCCCCATCGGCCATCTGTTCTGCGAGCAATGTGCCAGCCCACTGCCACTTAAGAGGGAAGATGGCCTGCGATTCTCCATACAAATGTATTCCCCGTTTTTCTTCCTGAATAATGCCTCTAGAGTCTAGAGCAATCATTATTTTTTTTCATAAAATCTAAGTCTGCTGCAGACACGTCCTTGTCATTTCCTTTTTTTCAGGAACTAATAATTAGTAAAGAAAATATGACCCTCCACAAATTACAAAAAATGCCCCATTTTTACCGCCGTGATTAGAGGACTATGAATGAATGAATAATGAAATGAATGAATGAAATGCACCAATCCCAGCGTGGTTTAACCAGACTCGATTTCTCGAATGAACCCAAAGATTCACACTAGCCCCTGTTGCCTCATGTTACATGGTGCAACAGAGACCATTGTATATCAAGGAGTAGACCAGGGGACGCGGTAATGGTAGGGAAGACATGCCCTTAGGATATGGATAAGGATTATACAGCCTATCCTCTATGCACCGTAAAATAAGCAATGGAATAGTGGAGAGACGGGAAATATAATTATGGATGGGCTTTTTTTTAAGATGACGCCGCCATGATGCTTCAAGTTCAGCTTCCCCGGTGAATCTTTTGGCGTTTAAATTGCGTTTTCGACTCTTTTTCTGTCGCTGCTATGCTATAATATAGGTAATCTGCCTTCTCGAGTCTTTTCTGCTTCATTCTGATGAGTTGTCAGCAGCAGAATGTCCAGGACGCGGTCGCTCCTCGTTGTTTATTTCCAGCTCCGACTTCAAATAATGTAATTTTTGTTTTTATTCAAAGTTCGACCTACTCCCCGCTGTTCACCAGACAAATTCTAAAAGTTTTTAAGGGGTTTCCAATTTTTTTTGCAGGTCCGTGTCGGGTTGTATCGTGATCAAAATATGATACGCGGAAATAAAACATGTATTTACATAATTTTAACCATAAAAATCATCAACACATCTCTCTAAGTTACATTTCGTGCAGATTCTTCGAACGAACGAAAACTAACGAATTTTTGAATTTCGCGGGCTACCACAGCGCATCCTCATAAAAGAATATGATAGGAACTTAGACATACTCTTTCTTAAAATTTTAATGAAAAAAAAAATAATTGAATCGGCTCAGTTTTCGAGGAGAAAAAAGGGGAATACGAAACGTCGATCTCGTCGGTCTGAGCTGCAGCTGTCCCTATCGCACTCTTTTATCACTGTTCGGGCGCAGCGCGACGGCAATAGTTTCTTCAAATTCCTCGAAGGCCACCTCCCCTCTTAAGGCCCTGGTTCCAAGCGTGGTTTAGCTCGGTGTGTAAGTGAAATGGCTTTATGGCTGTCTAGTTTGACGCACGAGATAGAAGATTCTCACGCGCACCGGAATTATGTCGTAAAAACAAATAAAATCGTATAAAATTAGAAATTAACTATTTAATAAAAAGTAATCCATCACTGGATGCAGTTTGGAATTTGACATGTCATGGTATAATTATAATTGCTAATGAAGGGATAAACAGCTTTTAAAGATTATTAGGAGGTACCTATGTTTAAAGATTTTTTTGGTGCATTAAAGTATGTTTAATTATGTTTTGGCTTCCATCACTGTATTCGAAAAGGACTTGAAAATATCATATTTTTTTTACATGTCAAAATTATTTACGTTTTATGAGATACACAGCTTTAAAAAACCACCTTTTTGATCGTTTTCAGGAAATCTGCGCCTTAAAGGCAATTCTTCTTGGTATGTCGGTTACCTTGGTTCTCCTGTGGATCTCTTCATTTCTGATTCGATCACGTAGGGAAACTACGACGCATAAAATACAGTGGACAGATTTTAACTGAATAGAATAGTAAAAAATAGTTTGATATTCCCAATAAAAATTTGGATCTATGTATTTTCAGTGATAACATTATTTTTTTAACCCAGATACTGCGACGGGACTTTTAAAAGGCCCAAAAAAATAACTGAATTAGCATTTTTTTTAAACCGACCCGACAATTATTTAATTTATTGTGTATATTCTGAATAATCTAAAGAAAACCCGGAAAATAAATGCACATTCGCAGCTTAGTCACATCTCGGCAACACAAATATTATTTTCAATTTTCAACCTTATTTCAAGCCGGCTAATGGTGACAATAGATTACGCGGTTGTGTGCCGTTTAAAATCGTAGTCAGTCCGCACCTTAAAGGTAAAATCGGAAAGGGTAAGGGTAAAATGAGTCTGGATTAAGGGTAAACAGTGGAAATAACAATAAAACATTCGTGTTGTAAATCAGCACGTATATTAAAGCTTGTCCCCCGGCGTGTGCTTGTTGGTACCCGTGTCGGCGGCGGTGAGCGTGCGCGCGCGCACGTTGTGCGTCGCGCTCGCCAGCACGTGCCGCGCCGACAGCGGGCAGCGCGTAGACGACGAGCTGCGGACAAGGAAATCTACATAAAGACACTGTAAAAACTTCTTGAAAGAAGCGTGGGGTGCTTTCGAATTATAGAGTTAGTGTAAGAATATCATACAAAGCATCCCACGCTTTTTTTCAATGACATTAATTATCTCGTTAAGTAATCACTTTCTTCTTATGTTGAATAATTATTTTTTTACTTTTTAGTTCAGTTTAATGGTAATAATGTGTTTTTCTATAATTTATTTTTAAATTTTTTAGTCTTCCCAAATAAAATTTATTCTATAATTATTATATTTATGATTGTATTATACATGTATATTTTTAATTTTATTGTTTTTATTTTGAATTACTGTAAATTTCGAATTAATCTGACCATTTAAAGTGGGTAAAAATCGAGTTCAAAGATTCCGTTACATACAAAAATACAGTTGAAGTTAATAAAAGCGTGTTAAAATATTGTGTAGATCGGCTTCGTCTAAAATACTGGTATTCAGCTGCATCCGGTTAGACTGAAAGCTAACCCCAACGTGCCCCAACAAAAAGTGCATTTTTTAATATCGGACACTAAATTGACTAGTGCACATGTCAAACTGGCTTACTTGCGGTGAGTTGCATGAAACCAACATAAGGGTGGTATTCCATTAGATAAAGATCTTTGTCCAATATACATTTGATCAAAGAAATTTGATCAATTTCTTTGATCAAATGTACCATTGGACAAAGATCTTTGACTAATGGAATACCACCCTTAGTTTAAATTGATGCTGTCACTTTTAGACTAAGAGGTCACAGGATTTTTCGTAACGATCATGGATACGGTTAGATTTACTTCGGTGGGTTGTAGAGTAGTCCCCTAATGTGAATGACTTCGGTCTGCCTGCTCTGAGTGGTTGCAACTTCGAGATATAGCGCTTACAAGAGGCGTGATTGTTACGAAAAAAAAAACGATCAGAGAAATGGTCAGTTTTGGTACACATTCAAAGTATGGCGTCTCCGCAGATGATAATATAAGTTGGTCTGCCGGCTCTCAGTGGTTGCATTTCAGAGCTATGATGCGCGCAACATTGTTGCGAAAAAAAAAAAGATAAGAGAAATGGTCAGTTTTAGTACCCATTCGAAGTATGGTGTCTCTACAGGTGAAACGAGTTGGTCTGCCGGCTCTCAGTGGTTGTATTTCAGAGCAATCGTTGTTTATGCAAGACGCTTGTTTGTGCAGGAAGTCTAAAAAATACATCGAAAAACGGGACAATAGCCGAATTTTTCAAGTGCACGCCGGCTGGTGTCGTACCCCCACCATACACCTGCGCCGAGCACCACCCGCTGCGCAACCGTCCCCCCTCTAAAGGAATAGGGAAAAAGCTAGAGGTGTCAAGAGGTGTCAATAAGAGAAATGGTCAGTTTTAGTACCTATTCGAAGTATGGTGTCTCCACAGGTGAAAAGAGTTGGTCTGCCGGCTCTTAGTGGTTGTATTTCAGAGCTCTGTTATACGCTAATGCTAATGATACAACTCAAAAAATATAGAATGTTAGAAGTAAGTAAATATTTAACTCTAACTCTTAGCTATATTCTACAAAATTATTAATCTGTGATTTACCCAAAGTAATAAGTTGAATTATTAGAAATTGGATTTGTTCGATTTCATTCTTTATTTTATTGATTACCGTTAAGTTGAATTTTTCTATAACTAAGCGCCTTGTGTATAACAATGCTCTGAAATACAACGACTAAGAGCCGGCAGACCAACTCGTTTCACCTGTGGAGACACCATACTTTGAATAGGAACTAAAACTGACAATTTTTCTTATTGACACCTCTTGACACCTCTAGCTTTTTCCCTATTCCTTTACAGGGGGGACGGTCGCGCAGCGGGTGGTGGTCGGCGTAGGGTGGGGGTACGACACCGGCCGGCGTGCACTTGAATAATTCGCCTATTGTCCCGTTTTTCGATGTATTTTTAGGCTTTCTCCACAAATAAGCGTGTTTGTATACACAACGATTGCTCTGAAATACAACCACTGAGAGCTGGCAGACCAACTCGTTTCACCTGTGGAGACACCATACTTCGAATATGTACTAAAAGTGACCATTTGTCTTATCGTTTTATTTTCGCAACAATGTTGCGCGCATCATAGCTCTGAAATGCAACCACTCAGAGCCGGCAGACCAACTTGTTTCATCTGCGGAGACGCCATACTTTGAATGTGTACCAAAACTGACCATTTCTCTGATCGTTTTTTTTTCGCAACAATGACGCCTCTTGTAAGCGCTATATCTCGAAGTTGCAACCACTCAGAGCAGGCAGACCGACGTCATTCACATTAGGGGACTACTCTGCAACCCATTGAAGTAAATCTAACCGTATCCATGATCGTTACGAAAAATCCTGTCACCTCTCGGTCTATTTCTTTTTGATGCAAAATGCTAGAAGGCATGAAGTCTGTGTTAAACTAATGTTGGTTTCGTGCAACTCAATTGCACGATTATCAGGTCATTTTGACATTTTTAACTGACTTCCAAAAGGAGGAGGTTCTCAATTCGACTGTTTTTTTTTGTGTGTTTGTTACGCGATTTCTCCGTCAATAATTGTGGACCGATTTTAAAAATTATTTTTTTGTTTGCTCTCAAGGTGGTCCCATTGTCACCAAGTCAGAATCTGATGAGGGGATCCGTGGAAATCGAGGGAAACCCTCAATTTCATAGGCACACTATAGCTATTTGGGTATTTTTTATAGTAACTAGTGCATTTGCTCTCGGAAAGCACCATTTGGTGAAGTGGAACTGATGATGAAGACCACAGATAGCCATCGGAACTAGTCAATTATACCTAAGTATTTCACGGGTTGCGATTCGATTACTTTAATATGGTTGCTAAGCAATGCATATAGTATGGTGCAATTCTCCTGGTTCTTACTAGGAGAACTTCTCAACAATTAAAGTCCCTGCATCGGGAAAAGCAATATTTTGTAAAAGGTGATGAGCAGTTGACATTAGGCTATTGTATCTTATATAAATAACAAACTGACCCACTAAAAAGTGAAAAATAAAAAACGTTTTTACAAAAAAAAAAAAAAAAAAACAACCAACTTCCAAAAAAAAAAACACTACAAAGTGAGTCGGTGCCAAAAAATTTAAAAACAGACCGGACTAGGGAAAAGGCTAGGCAGATGATGATGAAATAGGCGGACGACATTCAAAGCCAGTTCTAAATCTGTATAAATAAAAAGAGAAGTCCTGATCCTGACTGACTGACTCATCAACGCCCAGCCCAAACCCTTGGACCTAGAAAGCTGAGATTTTGAACAGAGGTTCCCTTTATAATGTAGACAAGGAATAAGGAAGGAATTCCCGGTAGTATGTTCCCGTGGGATATTTCCCGACATTCACGCAGGCGAAAGCTAGTAAGTAGATAATGAAAGTATAACTTACCCAGCCCAGACAGTAGGTAATGTGTGTGCGGAGTCTTCAGTCAGCTTGACGGCCAGCGCGCTGCGGACCAGCTCTTCTGCGAAGCTTCGAACTGCTGACAGCATCACCGCGTGGACGGCGCTGTGGACAATTAAAATTACAATAAGATACCAGCGGCGAGGTGTGAATTTTTGTGAGAAAGAAGTCTTAAGGACGACAGTACAAATGGGTAGTCAAATTATTACTTTTTTACACAAAAGTATGTTTATTAAATAAAATGCTTTGCATTCCTAGAATGTTTTTTGGCCGAATTGTTGATAGATGTGCATAGTACGATTCTGAACTGTAAATACAATTTTAGATAGGCACAGTTTTTCAATAACGGTACCGAAGTGAAAATTTTTGCTCCGGTATATTTATTGTAAAAAAAAAATAGACCGTTTGCTTCAACACGCGCTGACGCAGACGGCGCACGCTTTTAGTATCGCACATAAAGTCTGTCGTCTTCGCTGCACCTTCAGTGGGGGACATAGCGTCTACTTCCCTACAGTTCGGCAGGCAGAATGATCGAAGATGTGCGTCGTGTGTGTTGAGTCTGCGTACAGTCCGCGACGGACTTTTTGCATGCCATACAAACATTTTGTGCGCCACAGACTCGATCGCACAAAAAGTGTGTCGTCTGCGCTGCAAAAATGTTTGAGAAAGTGCAAACAGCGCTCTTTCATATGATACCCCACATGCCCTAGTCTAGTAGCCCCACTTTGAATTTTTGAGACCCCCTTTCAGTACCTGTTGCAAAAAAAAATATATAAATATTTTTATTTCTTTCTTATTTGCAAAATAGTTGGGTAAACGTTATGTAAAACTGTTCCAAATTTCAAGTTGATAGCATTAGTAGTTCTTGAGATATCCAGCTGCGACAGACAGACTGAGTCACACCATAAGGGTTCCTTTTTTACCATTTTGGTATGGAATCCTAAAAACAGCCCTTATAACACGGGAGGATGCGGTTCGTACTTTGTCATGGGGTCATAACCTGGTCAAAAGGGGGAGGATATAACGCGAACCCTTTTCTAACCGCTACC
This sequence comes from Cosmia trapezina, assembly GCA_905163495.3. NCBI lineage: Eukaryota > Metazoa > Arthropoda > Insecta > Lepidoptera > Noctuidae > Cosmia > Cosmia trapezina. The sequence goes on from LR991048.1 coordinate 3,300,284, forward strand.
GCCACAATCCGCTCGTCCAATAAGGTCGAAAACAAAAACAAATGACGCGCAGCCTTGTCGTTGACTTTTAGAGAGACGTATGTCAACTAGGCTGTGCACATCTATATACAGGGTGTCCGGTAAAGAATGGATAACCTTGGAAAAGCATATTACAGACATGATGGCCGTTCTTAAAAAAATACAAAAAAAAAAAATATCCCCACTAGTAGGTACACACGGCTACACATCAAGCTATACATTTCTAGTTTACACTGACCTCTCATTGTAAGGAAATCCTATACAATGCGAGATCAGCTTATACTGAAAATTTGATCTGTTGTCGTGCGTACATTATGATTTTTTGGAGTCTCCAAAAAAATTTTTTTTTTTTTTTTTTTTTTTTGTATTTTTTTAAGAACGGCGATCATGTCTGTAATATGCTATTCCAAGGTTATCCATTCTTTACCGGACACCCTGTATATAAAAGAAAGTCGTGTTAGTTACACTATTTATAACTCAAGAACAGCTGAACCGATTAGGCTGAAAATTGGTGGGGAGGTAGCTTAGAACCAGGAGACGGACATGGGATATTTAAAAAAAAAATGGATAAAACGTGGTATATCAACGGCTGGACCGATTTATAGATGAAATTTTATGTGTATATTTGAATGGGTTCCTGGATGGTTTGAAAACACAATTGGACCCGGTAGGTGGCGCTGCAGTCGGGTTCTAGGATCGTTCAGACAGGACATCGTCTGTCGGGGCCGCTAGTTTTTAGATAGATTTACTAAACTTGATCTTCCCCCTGAACCCAAACTGTTTATATTAAAGTACTTACCTACAAGATAATGTGTTTATGTTAAAACCCTTGAAAAAAACACAAAGCAGCACTCACCTATAAGAATATCCATTCCCCACATCCTCGTTTCTGAGCTCCACCCCAATATCGGCACACTTGCGCTCGATGAACAGGAAGCGCAGGCGCTCGTCCGTGTCCGCCACCGGCAGCGCCGACAGCCCGCCGCTGTCGCCGCACACTTCTGTCTTCACGCGCGTCCTGCCCGCTGGAAATTATTAAGTAAATAAATTTATAAAAATTATTTATTTCTGTAAGTAGGTTTGTACAAACACTTTTACACGGCAATCATATTTTTAAAAACTAGATGAGGTCGGCGTTTCCTATCTGACTACTCTGAGAAGAAAGGCCGAAACTCAGAGGTCACAGTCTCTTTTAAAGTCCAGACATAATCTTGGTCAGATCATGTGAAGACTGAAATGGTTCTATACTAGAAAGGTTTAGGCGATAGGTATGGCGGGCTGATACCAGTCGGCGAATGTACAAGTATCTCCCGGGCCCCCGACTCATGGCACTAGAAGAAACACTGGGGTTTTAGTTGGTAGAAGTCCGACATAACCCTCCGTTGTTCCCAGACGGAGGGTATCCCTGAGAATTTCCCGACGAAAAAAAAAGGTAATAAAGGGAAACAATCTTGATGTCTTTTATCTTTTTTGTATTAAAACCTCAGTTTAAAAATAAAATGCAACTGAAAACCAATGTAATTACAACAATAAAATAAATAAATAAATATCGTTGGACATTTCACACAACGCCATCTAGTCCCAAGCTAAGCAACCTAATGCTTGTGTTATGGTAACGAGATGGCTGAAAAACTACTTATGTACATTTTTTTTTTGTAAATACATACATATTATAGATAGAAAAACACCCAGACTCGAAACAAATACTTGCAGGTCGTACAAATATTTGTTCCGTGCGGGAATCGAACCCGCGACATGCTGCGCAGCAGTGATGATAGGCTCGTCCGACGTCACGGCATTTTGCTGAGCAACGACCTTTCTTGCACAGATACGACGCACGGATTAATTTGTTCTTATTATTTTTGTTATTATTTTTCCACTATGCAATTCGGATTTGTTTTGTTTTGTTTGCTGCATGTTTGTTGACATTTCCTAGTGTCACAACACAGAGTAGAGGCAATGTAGAGTTCATAGGCTAAGTAGTATTGTAGAATTACTGTTTTAAATTGTTGTCTTTGGTCTGATAACAAAAGACAACTTGGATACGAGGCTTTTGCTTACTTTGCATAATGTGTGTACTTTGTTATTTTTTTATTTTCTAATGTGCGTTTGGTAGTCTACCACACATACGCGGGTCACACGCTCTACGTGGGTGAAACCGCGGGGCACAGCTAGTGATTAATAAAAATAATAATATAGAACACTTTACCTAAAGACATGACATCAACCTCTTCATCATCAGAAACCGGAACTTCCGACACACTATCAGAATTTCGACTGCGTTCAGAAAAGTTTGAAACATCGAAAATTGACAGAGTATTTATATCATTAGGATTCGGATACAATTCTTTAATACTCGACTCCATCTTGCGAATATTCTCGAGATCGTTCCAAGATGACCAGTCGTCCGGTTCTGTTTTAATTTGTATTGTTTCCGATCTGATGGGGTAGTGTCCGTGGAGGCGGGAATAGGCGAGGATTTGTTTAGTCCGCCATATTGGTTCGATGACCGAACTGTGCTCCGATAGGATTTTGTTTATTAGCTTCGCTCGGGACCACTGAAAAATACAAAAAAAAGATAATGTTAAATTAAACTGGAACTGTTTTTAATAGATTTCAAAAAAGGAGGATCTGTATTAAATGAAGACTAAAAGACTCGAGTTTCTTACAATACTACCTATTGTAAGTAACTCGAGTCTTTTAGTCTTTTAGAGACTTGAGTAGATTTTCAAGACTAGGACTCGTTAGTCACATGAGTCCGAGTCCTTCGAGTCTCTGAGTCCTTTCGAGTATTTTAAGTTCTCTCAATTTTTTTTATTACCGTATGGTTACAAAATAACTACTTACTTCAATATTTCTTCTCTTAGCAAAATCCAATTTCCAATACTTCTCCTCAGTCTCAACAGCAAAAGGAAAATGCTTCACAAAATCTGAATCCCGAGCCTGATCAGTAATCAAAGGAATCTTCTTAATTAAATAATTAACACCACACCTTACATTATTCAATCTAGCAACACTAGAACACAATGTATCAAACAAACTCTTTTCCTTCTTAATTTCTACATTGGCAACACTGTCGAACTTTCTCGGTGTTGCCAGGTAACAATGATCATTTTCTATATGAGCAAAGTTAGATTGGACTTTAACATTTTCAGTATTTTTCAACATATTTTTAACTTCAGGTTTTAGTAAGGACACACCTTTCTTTTTTCTAAAAGATTTTAGTCCATTTGATTTAATTGGGCTTATTTTAGCAGTTTTTGTGTTATTAATGACTATTTCTTGAACTTTACTTAAATCTAGGGTTCTGTCCATTTCTAGGTAGTATATTTTCCCTGTGGTTGGATCTATGTATTTGACTATTCTTTTTTTAGGCGATGCTGGTTGACTTAAAATCTCATTAGGAATGTCAACATCTGCCTTATAATTTACATCCCATTCTTTCTCTGTCTTAATATTCACTTCGCTATATTCCTCTGTGACTTTTTCCGCCAAATTATTCTCAATACCAGCAACATTTTCCCCATCTTGTTTAGATTCTTCGGGCTCCTTTTTAATAGGTTTTATAATCATTTCGTCTACATCAACTTCTGTAGGTCCCTTTGAGAAGAATTCCATCCAGTTGTCAGTATGTGTGTCACAGTTTTCGATTACTTCAGGCACTATTTCCGTCTCTTTCTGTTCTATGACTGTTTCAGCTATTCTTTCTGTATGTGGGTCTTCTTTGAACTCGTATTCTAGCATTTCTGGGGTACTGTAGAGCCATACATCTATGAGAGTTTCGGCGCCTGAAAGGAGATTATTTATTAATTATAATCAACACAATCTAAGTGTCTAAACACAGTATGCCGAAGTTACGCGACCGAAGTTCGGCATGATTACGCCTGCAATGCTATTTGAATTAGGCATTGTTCAGACCAAACGTATTGTCGGCCGCTGACTGTGAGCGGCTAGTCCAAAATTAATAAAAAAAAAACAACTTCGGCCGCCGATTGACTAGCCTTTATTTTCCATATCTCACAGTCAACGGCGGACAGTACGTTTGGTGTGAACAATGCCTTACTGACGACACACTATGCCGAAATTACGTTGCGTTCTAGCGTACAACCGAACTTCGGTCGGGCGTAAGTTCAGCGGCAATTCGGCGGTAACGTATTCTGTAGAGCACACACTATACGCGACCGAAGTTCGGTTCGATTGCCGAAGATGATCCGGGGCGGGGACAGGGGGGACAAGACACTGAAGTTCCGCAGCTGAATTTCCGCCGCGTAAGTTCGGCACTTATGGTGTGTCATATCAGCCGAACACGTCGGAACGTAACATCAGCCGCGGAACTTCGGTCGCGTAACTTCGGCATAGTGTGTTAAGACACTAAGAAGTTCGTTTGGACAGCTGTCAAAATACTTTGTGTAGTGATGGGGAAACAAAATCGGTTGTTTTAAAAAACGGATTATTTATCTACGTTGTTTAAAACTGATTCTCCAGGCATATAATTTTATTACACGTACGAGTTTGTAATATTAGGTCTTTACCTATGAAATTGCCGTTCTGCAGTACTGGCCATTTCAAATCAAAATAATTTTTGTTTGGCTAAGATTTCTAATTTCAAATTAATTTTATTTTAAAAACATGGTTTTTTTTCCAAAAGTAGTCATTTGTTTATTGATTAGTGTTACATTTTCATCGCATTTCAATCTTTTTCGTCATCATGGATACGTTAAAAATTCGAGTAATTATGGAATATGAGTACCGTCGTGGCAGCAACGCGGCACAAGCGGCACGCAACATCAACGACGTTTACGGAGCTAACACTACAAACCAACGCACAACCTGTTATTGGTTTGCTCGCTTCCGTTCTGGAAATTTCGACCTGAAAAATGAACCTCGCGGTCGTCCGAAGACTTTGGTCGACAATTACGAATTAAAGGCGATTGTGGAAGCTGATGATACACAATCTACGGCTGAATTAGCAGCAGCTTTCGACGTTAGCGTCAAAACAATATTGGTCCATTTGCGTCAAATTGGCAAGGTAAAAAAGCTTGACAAATGGGTGCCCCACGAACTCAATGATCGCCAGCGCGAAGTACGCGTCGAGACGTGCCTTGCACTGCTCAACAGACACACAAATGAAGGAATTTTGAACCGCATTGTTACCTGCGATGAAAAATGGATTCTGTTTGATAACCGCAAGCGCTCAGCAAGTTGGTTGGATCCTGGTTCAGCACCTAAACAATGCCCTAAACGAAAACTTACCACTAGAAAAGTGATGGTCACTGTTTGGTGGTCTAGCGCCGGTGTGATTCATCACAGCTTCTTACCAAACGGGGTGAGCATTACTGCAGATGTGTACTGTGAAGAACTGAACACAATGATGGAGAAGCTGGCACATCTCCAACCAGCATTGGTCAATCGCTCGTCTCCGCTGCTCCTGCACGACAACGCGCGACCTCATACTGCACAGCAGACGGTCTCCAAGTTGCAAGAACTGGGGTTGGAAGCTCTCTGTCATCCGCCCTACTCACCAGACCTTGCGCCTACAGACTACTACTTTTTCCAGAATTTGGATAACTTCTTGGCGGGAAAAAAATTCAATACCCGAGAGGCAGTACAAAATGCCTTTGAAGAATTAGTTGCCTCCCGACCAGCTGATTTCTTTAAGAACGGCATCAATAAACTGCCACTGCGTTGGCAAAGATGCATTGATTGCATGGGTGATTACTTCGATTAATACAAATAAAAAATACATGAAAAAAATTCGTTTAAATTTTTTCATACAAAACGGCAATTTCATAGGTAAAGACCTATTATTTAACAGTTATTACATAAATTAAGTTTCAATTTCGCTAGCTAAATTAATTTTACCTTGTATACTCTGAAGGGGCACATTAAGGTGTATAGTACATCTAAATTTTCCCAGTTATGTTTTATTTAAATCTAGATTCTGAGCTGTTACTGAGTATTGATGGCGTGCATACGAAAAGCACCCTTATGGGGGTGACGGACAAAAATCGTTGACTGTACAATAGTATGGTTTTTATTTAACTCCTCACGTGTCTGAGTTTGGGCTATTTTTAGACCCAAAACTCCAGCGATGGGGGGGGGGGGGGGGTGGGGCTTAGTTGCGAACTCCATAGGTGCACAACTACTGATGAGGATATGTTTTCCATCGAATGATGTGTTTTTACGTTTATATATACAACGTGTAATGCTAAATGCGCAAAACCTCTTAAGGGGTCATTGTACTCATCATTATGAACAACTTTTACTATGGGGCCAAACCTGAAATCGCGAAAAAAAAATCAGCTGTTCAGTACATTTTGACGAAATTTGCGAACATAAATGTACTGAACAGCTGATTTTTTTTTCGCGATTTCAGGTTTGGTCCCATAGTAAAAGTTGTTCATAATGATGAGTACAATGACCCCTTAAGAGGTTTTGCGCATTTAGCATTACACGTTGTATATATGCGATATTAGCTTATATACCACTATTTAAAGGTTTTTCCTTATGCACACATGGGGTGCATTCGCCACTTGAGGGATTAATCGTTAAAAGAAATTTTTAGAGATATCTTCATGATTTTTTTCTATCGTATCAAATAAGTTGTATTACGTTATCAACACACTATCTAACTAGCATATAACTTGAAGAATATCATATATTTTTCTGATTTTGTTTACTGTAGAAAATCATATATCCCTCGCGTAAAGCGGAGTGTACAGACGCCAGCAAGTCCAGCCACCCGATACTGTCAAATTATCCCAATCAACCTTGAACCTAATGATTAAGCGATAAAGATGAAAATCTATTATAGAAATTTGACAGATTGTAGTAGCTTGATGTGCTGAGCCTGTACATCGTCTGACAGGTGCTCACCTAACATCTGCATGCCGGTGTAGTTCCTGTCCAGCTTGATGGTGTGCTCCACGGAGGCAGGTCGGTTGCGCTCCGGCATCGCGAAGTGCAGCTCGATCTTAGCCGGGAACTCGCCCCAGCCGCGACGGGATATGTGGTACGGAGGTTTGCTGTATAGAGGAACACGATATGAAAGTACATGTTTTATTTTTTTAGAAAACTTAGAGATAGGATTCAGATAGTAAAACGTTAGTGAAGGAAGGAACAAGTTTTAGTAGAACTGGATACAGTAGACAAGCAGGTATACTCCCTAAGCACGAAGCCCGTAGTTTTTAGTAGGCGACTCGGTTGGCGCAGTGGTTGAGCGATTGAATGCTGCGCAGAATGTCGCGGGGTCGATTCCCGCACGCGACAAATATTTGTACGACCTACAAGTATTTGTTCCGGGTCTGGGTGTTTTTCTATCTATAGTATGTATGTATTTACAAAAAAAATAATGTATACAGGGTGTAAGGGACAGCCCTCCGCAAACTGATAGGGTGAATTCAGTATGTCTTACTAAGATGACTGGTACATGAAATTTTTTCAGGAACGTTAAGGGAATAAAATAAACCTGATTTGTTTGTGTTTTTGTGCACAAATCGGAACGTCTATTACTGATTTGGAGGGGTAGGTAATAGGTATGCGGTGAGTTCGATGAGCTCTGTAGCTAGACAGAAAGTGAACAGCTGATTACTCGCGTCGTTGGTTAGAGTATTTCACCATCCATTGCTGGTTTTAATTTTTTGCTGTTTTTTTACATAAATGGAATGCTGCGAACACAGTTTTATGCAATTTTACATTGAAATAATGAAAATGTGACTGAAAAAAAAATTGAAACAATGAAAATTTTCCTGAGAAAATTTCCGGTAGAATATGATTCAAAATGAGGAGCTGAATGCACCCTGTTAGTTTGCGGAGGGCTGTCCCTTACACGCTGTATAAGTAGTTTATCAGCCATCTCGTTACCATAACACAAGCATTAGGTTGCTTAGCTTGGGACTAGATGGCGTTGTGTGAAATGTCCAAGGATATTTATTTTTATTTTAGTTTCGGCCTTCGTTACGGGCGTTCCTAGTCCGTATCACCTACGGACGTATGATTGGTTCGGGCCCCGAACGAAGTATGAATGACAACACGATTTGACAGTTGTCCCTACTCCCGGTGTTTTTGCCCGTCCGAAAAATTTTACTGTTACACACTTGTTTTGATGGATCGTTATGTCAGACGGACGGACGGACGGACTTAGGGAGTAGATACCCTGTAGTTGGCGGACTAAGCCAGTCGAGGGCCCGGGGCGGTAAAACCAAATGGCCCCCCCGCCCAGGAATGAACGTCAAAATAGTTAGCACGCTGCCTCGAAAAGTTTAGGTTTTCTTTTGACTATTAATACAGAAATAGGAGATACTTTGTCGACAACAGAAAAGTTAGAGCATCAGATGAATAGAAGATCGAGCGAAGAAGAGAGCGAACGAAGCAAGCGAAGCGACCTCGAACATTTTTGCACCACGCATAGTTTAAATTTTCTTTTGAACATTTATACGGAAATAGGAATTACTTTCAAATCAAATCAAAATCATTTACTTGCTAATATGGGTAATTACATAAAGTTGTTAAAAATAGAGCATAGTTCAACCATATTACGCCCTGAGGCATGCAAATCTCAAGCTTTAAACTGTATCACAACATTGTTTAATACAATTACTTGCAACAATAATTTATAATTAGGCAATAACACAATGGTAATTTCACCATGGCAAATAATAATATTATACTTTGTCAACTTATACAGTAAAGTGTGAAACTGTAGGATAAAAGAGCGAGCGAAGCGAGCTCGAAAATTTTAGCACCACACTCCGGATAGGTAAGGCCCTTTAACTATTCGTACAAACGCCAGCACATCAAGCTACTACATCTGTCAAATTTCTTTAATAGATTTTCATCTTTAACGCTAAAGCATTAGGTTCAAGGTTGATTGGGAAAATTTGACAGTTTCGGGTGGATTGACCTGTTGGCCTCTGTACATAAATAGGAGTTACTTTGTCAACTTAATCGACTTACGCAGAGAAGTCTGGGAAAAAAGAGAATATAGGTTGCAAGAGAGAGCGAAGCTAGCTTGAAAATAGCATCCTACGTTTATATTTAGCATGCGTAGGAGGGTCCCAACCACAAACTTCCTTTTACTTAGTGAACATATTTTGGTCTTGTTTGGGATTTGATTAAAAAGTTTTGTGAGTTTTGGGGGCCTCCAGGACCGAGGCCGGGGCGGGGGTGGGATGTGGGGGGGGGCTTAGTCCGCCAGTGATTTTGGCGACTGTCTTGTGTAATTTTGACTTTCATAAAATGTTGATTCTCTGCCTTATATGAATAAATGAGTTTTGATTTAGTCATAAGTTCATAACCGTAGAAATATAAAAAAACAGGAGAAGTGGCAAGCGGGCGAATCTGTGTCCGCGCGACATGCTCAGTATGAGCCGTTCATAGTACAAATTCCGTCTCCGCGAACTAGATCGCTTTCGACTGTGACCGTGACAATTTATAAGGATGCCGTGTTGTTCAGTGGTTTCTTGTAAAAACCGAAGCCATGTAAATTATGGAATCACTTTCCACATGTAAGTACAATTATTTTACCGTATTTGCCTTTAAAATCATAAAAGTGACAAAGGGAAAAAGTGGAGACACAGGGTTCCGATACATTTTAACATACTGGGCACATCTTCTTACTTATATCTATGGTCAGAACTCACTGTATGTGCACTTGGTGGTGCGGCGCGTAGGAGTGGTGCAGGCGCACGGTGACGGCGGTGACGATGCGCGAGATGTCGGGCGCGCCGGGCGGGCCGCGCACGTACAGCAGCCACAGGTGCGTGGAGCGGTCCAGGCGGGACGCGGGCGGCGCGTATTTGGAGGTGTTGCCTGGGAAAAAAGGAAAAAAATTGAGAGCTATGTAAATGATAGCTATTTTCTGAAAATCGTTCATTTGTAGTTTTATCACGTATTTTTTTTTGTGGTTACAAACCTTCATTGTGCGTGTTTCGGTAGTTGGGATGAATTTATCCCAAGAGAGTTCGCACGGACGTAAAAATATCGCGGCGGGATTTTATCGCGCACTGGATTTTCAACTCTCGGTGTTGAGCCGAGCTTCGAGAATCCAACCTAACAACAACAGAGTGCATTCCAGCGCGTTGAAAAAACACACTGTTGGATTTACAACTCTCGACGCTAAGCAGAGCGTTGAAAATCCAGTGCGCGAAAAAAAATCGCCGCGATATTATTACGTCCGTGCGAACGTCGGCTTAATGTAAGTTTGTACTCACACTATTGAGAGATTTACCATGTTATTTTAAGACCACAGACTTTTTATAGGTTTTTCTGTAATCTACAGGTAAAGAACTATTATTTCTGTACTTTTTTTTTTTCAAAATGTCAATTTTCGTTTAGTTTCTTATGTAACTTTAAAACAATTTATCTTAAAATTATTAAAAAAAAAATATTTGAGACCCTCATATATTTAAGCCCTTTCATTTGATATGTCACACGGTACAGTTTGCAAAACTTTTTTTTTTAATTTTCTTATTTGCTTCCCAAAAGTGACCCCCATTCAAAATGTATGCATTTATTTACTTTACCCGTCCGTGTTTGGGTCACAGAAATTCATATTTGTACCAAACTATATGTGTTCAACTCAATCGGTCCATTAGATTCGGAGCAAATTGGCTGTGACAGACGGACAGATAGACACGAGTGACAGAAAGTGACAGAAAAAAAATCGCGGCGATTTTTTTTCGCGCACTGTATTTTCAACGCTCTGCTTAGCGCCGGGAGTTGAAAATCCAACAGTGTGTTTTTTCAACGCGCTGGAATGCACTCTGTTGTTGTTAGGTTGGATTCTCGAAGCTCGGCTCAACACCGAGAGTTGAAAATCCAGTGCGCGATAAAATCCCACCGCGATTTTTTTACGTCCGTGCGTAAGAGTTCCGTTTTTCCTTTTGAGGTAATAAAGATTAGATAAAGGTAAAAAAACTTCAAAATACATCTCACTTACCAATAACAATCCTATATCGATACTTCATCTTATTCCTAGTGACTTCATCCAAGGTCACCACGTTGGTGATCTTGGGGTCGAAGTGCCGCGGCACCTTTTTGGGGCGGCTCGTGCACGGCTCCTCGCTCATCTCCAACATCATCTCGTCCGGCTTACGGTCCGGACGTAAGGTCTTTGTCGTGTCCGCTGAGATAGTGTAGTTGCGTTTTTGAAGCATGGCCTGTAGGGAAATAAAATCGATTGAAATATAATATAATAATATCCTCGGACATTTCATACAACGCCATCTAGTCCCAAGCTAAGCAACCTAATGCTTGTGTATGGTAACGAGATGGCTGATAAACTGCTTATATACATTTTTTTTTGTTATAGATAGAAAATACACAGACTCGGAACAAATCCTTGTAGGTCGTACAAATACTTGTTCCGTGCGAGAATCGAACCCGCGACATGCTGCGCAGAAGTCAATCGCTCAACCACTGCACCAACCGTGTCGTCAAACAGGCAGAGAGGAGCTCGTGGCTAAGTAATAACAGCCGCACGGGTCGATCCATCAGGTTAAGCTAAGCTTGCCTTGCCTTAACTTTACACCCTGTTCCTCATGCCTCTATACTGGTGACCCCGACGTGATCCAAACGTGAGGAAAAGGGTGTAAAGTTCACTCATCCTCTATTGAAAAGGGAGGATCCTTCGACCAGACGGGTGTCGTGTCTGGTGGGCAACTGCCCGACGGTTGATGTCGGGTATATGCTAGTCGCATGGTAAACTCTAATTGCGTGACGTCATGTCATTGTGATGCGTAGTTGGTATGTGGGGCACATTATTGAGTTTAGGGAAAATGGGTGACGAAGGTTTTTTTTTTAAAGGGCTTTTACGGCTTGGGAAATCAACCCTCCCCCCTCTAATCCCACAGAGAGAAACATTTGCCCCCCTTGAGCGAAAATCTTTAAGATCCGCGCATGTTCAGACTCGCAAAGATACGTCGGCTGTAGTGTACACTGCGTGCCACGAAAGATGAGACTTGACACACCACGTAGTTTGACTTGCGCAGTAGATTATAATTCTCCGATTCTGATTATTCTGATTTCTAGGTCTCTTTAGCGGTATGAGGTCTGAGATGGGAAGGGACCGGGCGTCATCGGGGCAGCGGAAAGAGCGCGGGAGACGCGATATTGCGCTCGTCAAGTCTCATCTTACGTGACGTCTACGTCTCAAGTGACGTTTGACGTCTATGTCGGTGCAGTCGTGTCTATTATTATTTTATCGGAAATAATTTAAAACACAAGTTTCGCTGTAATAATTTAATATATTAATAAACCTAGTGCAATATAGAGTGACATATATTGGAGTGAACAGTAAATAGTGCGCATAAAGGACATAAATCATCCATTTATTATCAAGGTGTCTTGGCGTAGTTTGACTGCTTACCCACTTAGTGGAAAAAGTTCCTGCAGCTCTAGCGCGCTACAGAGCCATCTATCTTTCTCGCGGCTATTCGATCGAGCGATCCTGTATCGAGACATCTGTAGCGCCATCTAGCGTGCGATCTTAGAACCACGTGCGTAGCAGGCTTGCGTTGGTTACCATCATGCCAGGTGCCAAGTGTGGAGGCTGCGGTCGTTTCCTCTCGACGGTAGAGGGCGCCAAGTGTGGTAAATGTCAGCTTCAATATCACCGTATATGTGTTGGTATTCCTACGAAAGCCACTATTACTGCTAGCTGGCGATGCCCCGAATGTAAGAAGGACCTCGTTAGGGACAACAGGGCAGAGACTCCAGTCAGAGGCGCTCCGGAAAGTTCTCCAGCAGTAACCTCCGTAGAACAGCCTTGCACGCCAGAAACCAGTACGCCAAATACTTCGGACGTCAGTTCGAAACCGGCACCTAAGCAGACTGCGTTCTCTTCTATTGTTGCCACTCCCCCGCCGTACAATCCCACTATAGTCGATGTCTCGGCTCGGGAAACCATGATCACAGGCTCCGACATGAAATTAATCATGGAGGAACTGAGAGCGGTGCGTGCGGAGATCCAAGGCTTTCGTAAGGAAATGGAGATGGAGATGTTAGAGCTCAAAACTTCGATGGGTACCTGCAATACGCGCATCGATGGATTAGAAGCCAGGGTGGACGCCTTGGAGCGACGGGTTTCTTCGGGTCCAGCGAATACTGGGGCAGTGGACAAGATCGTGGAAGATTTAAGACGCGAGCTCAACGATAGGGACCAGGATCTCTTGTCGAATGACATCGAGATAACAAATATACCCGAGGCTAAGGTCGATAACCCCATCCATGTCACCAAGGTCATAAGCCTAAAGTTGGGGGTCATCCTTGAGGAACGTGACATTGTCAGCGCAGAACGGGTCGGCGGGAGGCAGCTCAACGTGACGAGCTCTGCGGGTGCGACAGAAACTCGTCCGCGCACCATTGTCGTGCGCCTGGCGCGTCGTGATCTGCGCGATGAACTGCTGGCGAGCGCGCGAGTGCGGCGTGGTGCGACGACAGCGGATCTTGACATGTCCGGCCCAGCCCAGCGTTTCTTCCTTAATGAGCGCCTTACAAAAATTAACCGACAGTTGTTTCGGAAAGCACGGGACGCTGCTAGTCGCTTCGACTGGAGATTTGTGTGGACCAAGCGCGGCCGCATTCTTGCCAGGAGGAAGCCAGGTGACCCCACACAAAGAATCCGTTCCGATGAGGACATATCTCGGATATTTGGATCTGTCAATGAAACGGCCTGATTACATTAGTTTTGTCATCACCTTATTTTTGTTTTTTATTATTTTAATTTATGTTAAGTTTTTGTTAATTTTTTCTACTTGGGAGGATATGCGTCGCAACTGTTTCTGTCAGGAACTTGACCACAATGATCACAACTCGGCTGGTGTATGTAGTGAGATGCATTTAATATTAATACTTTATATATTTGTTCTATTAATCTATACACTAAAGACACTCTTTTCAACATAATAAATAAATAAAATAAAATAAAATAGCCTTTTATTTCTTGCTGTTTGAATATTACAGGAAAATAATAAAAATACTGCATGCAATCTTAAAAACATTTCAAAATTCATAATTAATTAAGTACATTTCAATCTCATTAAATCTCATTATTACATTATTATGATTATTATTTATTATTATTACATTTTATTATTTTAGTTATTTTAACAATTTCAGCTTTACTAGCAAGAACCCCTCTTATTAGAAGGTGAAGGCCTCCTCCAGAGATGACCAACGGTCTCTATCTTCTGCTGTACGCATCCAGCGAGTGCCAGCGACTTTCACAATGTCATCGGCCCAGCGAGCTACGGGCCTACCTCTTTTTCTATGACCTGATGGGCCTGGCCAATACGTTACTCTTAAAGTCCAGCGATCGTCTTTGAGTCTTGCAATATGTCCAGCCCATCGCCATTTTAGCTTTTGCGAATAGTTGAGAGCATCTATTACTTTTGTTTTGAGTCTTATACGATGATGGGGTATCTTTTGAATTTTTCTTAGTTTCATGACACTCCTTTCCATGCTTCTTTGACATGATGTTATTTTTGTTTTTAATCGACGGGTAAATTTCCATGTCTGGCAAGCATATGTCAATGATGGCAGTAGGCAGGTGTCCATGACTCTTTTCTTTGTTCTAATAGGCATACCACCTTTGAGTATTTCTTTAAGACTCCAAAACTTTCTCCACGTATTTTTTACTCTTCTTTCAACTTCCAAATCGTTGTTTTGTCGGTCAAATGAAATCTGTTTTCCAAGGTAAATGTAGCTGTTGACATAATTTAAAGGTGTGTTTTCAACGTATATGGGTGTTTCGATGTGATTTGTCATGACGTTTGTCTTGCTTAGGTTTATCTCCAAACCCGCCTTTTTACTTTCTTCATATAGTGAGTTTAACATCGACTGTAGCTGTTTTGTATCCTCAGAAAACAAGACTATGTCGTCCGCAAATCGTAAATGGTTTATGTACTTGCCATTTATATTTAAACCCAGTTTACTCCAGTCTAGTTTGCTCATGATTGATTCTAGCACCGCTATGAAGATCGTTGGGGATACTGGGTCCCCTTGTCTGACCCCTCTCTTTATGTGTATAGGTGGTCCTGTGGTTTCCAGCTTTATTCTGCTTGTGCTATTTTTATAAAGATGTTTTAAAACTCTTATGTACTCTATCTCTACTTCATGAGAGTGCAGAGCTTCCCATATTGATGAGTGGAGAATACTATCGAAAGCTTTTTGATAATCTATAAAGACTATGTATAATGGTTTTTGGAATTCCTGGTACTTCTCAATAAGCATCACTCTTTTCAACATACCCTAATATTATTCAAAAATTATATACAATCAACTATTTTACAATTATTCTAATATATGCTAGTTACAACTACAGTACATTATCTCTTCATCAATTAAACTACATTGTTGAACACAGTTCCTACCTCCATATATATATACTTACACTTTTTCAACATAAGCATGCAGATACACAATACATATATTTCATAGATGACAAATTCAAATGACTCCGAGTAAATGTATTAAGTTTGGACTACTGAATGCAGGCTCTCTAGGAACTAATCACGATGAATTTTTGACGGCTATGGGTAACCATGCTGTGGACATCATGGCTATCAACGAAACTTGGTTGCGTGTGGGTGAGGAGGACCGAGCGCCTAGTGTACCTGGGTACAAGCTTAAGCACATACCGCGACCTACGTCTGTACGTGGTGGGCGCGGGGGAGGGGTTGCTTTCTATATTAAAAATGGGGTTACTGCGCGGGTAAGAGTTCATCCGGATCATCCCAATGTTGAACAGCTCTGGTTAACCCTTAATGTAAACAAAAAAAAGTTACTCATTGGCACTGCATATCGTCCGCCATGGTTAAACTTGGAGCTTTTTCTCGAGGGCTTGACTGCCAGTATTGGTGGTTTGGCCCCCTACGATAATGTAATATTATTGGGGGACTTTAATGTTAATATGTTAGATGCCAATAACCCGAAAACTAAAGAACTTTTAGAATTTTTCAGCTACTTAAACCTACATCAATTAGTTGATACACCCACACACTTTGTAGGTGATAGTAGTTCGCTTATTGACATAATTTGCACTGATGCTTCAATCCGTAATGTCGTGGTGAATCATATTAGTGAACTCAGTCATCACTCGTTCATCACATGCGAGACCATTTTTAAGAAGCCTAAGGCTAATCCTAGATCAGTAGTTTTTCGTCCGCTCACAAACATATTAGAGGACTATTTTAACATTGACTTAAAAATTATACCATGGTCGATTATTGGTGATATGAGTGATGTCAATTCTATGGTGCAAACATTTAACTCTTTTATGATTCATTTGTTCGATCTCCACGCTCCCCTGAAAAGGAGGACATTTAAAACCCGCCCTACTCCATGGATTACTGAAAACATCAGACTTATGTCGTCGTTGAGGGATGAAGCTAGGGATAGATTTCGTAAATCTAAACTACCGTGTCATAAGGAATATTATCTGGATCTGAAGCACCTAGCAGTGGAGGCTCTAGTTAACGAAAAGACGGCATATTTTGCCAAAAGCATAAATAATCACATTAAGGACCCGAAACTACTGTGGCGCAATTTAAAATCTGATGTGCTTCCGGACCACAAACATAGATTGCTGCCAAGTCACTTCAACAACCCTGATGACATTAATGCGGCATTTCTGGACGTCCCAGGTAATTGTTGTCACAACATCACTCAGCTATCCTACTTTGAGTCTCATAGGTTTGGCCCTGCCTCATTCTCACTCAAAACAACCAATCCTGAGTCAATCCTGAAGATTATCAAGAGTCTAGGGTCAAACGCACAGGGTGTTGACGGTATAGGTCTCGATATGTTGTCTCTCACGTTGCCAACTACTTTGCAAGCCATTACAGAGATCATTAACCGGTCCATAGCCACGCGTACGTTCCCCGAACTCTGGCGATGCGCTATTGTACGCCCTATCCCTAAAAACAGTAACCCAGCTAACATGAAAGACTTGAGGCCTATCAGTATTTTACCCTGTTTGTCGAAGATCCTGGAACGTGTGGTTTACTTGCAGGTTATTGAATATCTGGAAACTAATAACGTTCTTCCAGACTTTCAGTCTGGTTTCAGAAAGGGTAGAGGTACTGCAACGGCTCTGGCTGATGTCGTGGGTAATATCCTTGAGGCACGTGACCGGGGGGAGGGTACAATTCTGGCTCTGCTGGACTTTTCCCGGGCTTTTGATGCTATTAATACTACTCTACTGCTGTCAAAATTAGCCTTCTATGGCTTCGACAGTGCTGCAGTGGAGTGGTTTAAAAGCTATCTCACCAACAGATCTCAATATGTAGAGATGCATATGGAGGATGGGTCAACAGTGTCATCCTCCCCCCTGCAAGTCTCAAGGGGTGTCCCTCAGGGATCGATTTTGGGCCCTCTGTTGTACATTCTGTACAGTGCAGATATTATAAAATCTTTTGTTAACTGCAAATACCATATGTATGCTGACGATATCCAGCTGTACATATCCTTCAAGGGGGAAGAAACATCTTTGGCAGTGCAGAAAATAAATGAGGATTTACATAGAGTGGTTGCGTGGTCGGAGGAGAACTCTCTGGTTCTGAACCCGCTCAAATCTAAATTTATGGTACTGGGCTCTAAGAAACAGGTTAGTGCAATACTGTCTGCCAACCCTGAGATAGTCATCATGGGAGAAAAAATTGAGAGAGTGGAGCAGGCATGCAATCTGGGGCTAATTATGGATCCAGAGCTGCGTTTTGAGGCCCATGTGACAAATGTTCTCCGAAATTGTTTTTATAGGCTAAAGGTTTTATATGGTATACGGAAATACCTAAGCATATCTGTACGGAAGCAACTTGTTGACAGTCTCATCCTATCCAAATTAAATTACTGTGACACAGTCTATGGACCATGTTTGCTTTCTAGAACGGAACGTGTAATCCAACGTATCCAGAATGCCTGTGTTCGTTTTTGTGTTAATGTCCCACGAAGAAGTCATGTTACTCCATTCATTAATGACTTAAAATTACTGAAGATGGCTGCCAGGAGGAAGCTTCATTTAGCCAGCCTGTTATTTGGTATTGTAACAACTAAAAAACCTCACTATCTCTATGTAAAGCTTACTTGGAAACAAAACCATCTAAAGAATAGTCTTCGCTCCATGGTATGCCCTCTGTCGGTGCCAATGCACAGAACTACAGCATTCAGGGGGTGTTTCAAGTATGCAGCCACACGCTGTTGGAATGATCTCCCACCACCAATGCGACGCCTGAAATCAATACAATCGTTCAAATTCCAACACAAAAAGTTACTCATACATAATCAAATGTCTCTATAGTATTGCTTCAATGTAAGTACCTACCTCAGGTGTCATGGCCTGCAGGCTTTGGTGTGGGGTCTTTCAGAGTGTGGGCTGCTTGGTGGTGCGCACGTCTGTCCGTGTGGCTGTGCTGGGGTTTGTGTTTCGTCATTTCATTTCATCCTTTTATGCATAGGAACGCCACATTTGTTTCTGTAATTTTTAGTTTAATCTAATTATTCAACTGGCACACTACGGTTTGTCAGGTATCGTCCCTTGTTTGTATCATATTCTAATTTATATTTATCCAATCTAATTTAATTAATTTATTAGTAATTTATTTCAATAATCTCGATGCATGAATCCACATTTTATTTTAACCAAGTAATTCTCACTTACCATTTCACCTTGATCTCATCTGTGTGTCCGAGTCATTGTCATCATTCACATCTAACACAGATTCACTTTACGTAGGAAATGCCTACTTAATCACCCAATACATCCTTTGTTTACATAATTTCATCCAAGTCAAAACATTAATTGCATAATGATACGCCATGTTAAAATATTATGTAATATTGTTCTAGTCTAGTATTTCCGCTGACAGCTGCGCGCACAGATAACGCATTCTGCGGCGTGGGAGTTGGTGCTGTCGCGGAACGGAATGTCATTTTCTGTATATTTTATCTATACCTTAGATCTATACTTTTAGAATTAACTTTATATTTTTATTTATTTTTAAATTTCATACTATTTGTTACATGCTGCACCGGTCGACGTCATCGCGTCAACGCCGGCTATCGCTGAAAACCAGCGCTGGGGCTCCGTTTCGCATGGGGTCGCGGCATTATGCTGAGCGGTAGCCGTTTTGCGTAGATGTGACGCATATTTTCCCCAAACTTGTTTTACAAATTGTTATTTTTATTTTGTTGTGCTTTGCGTCATGTTTACCGCAAATAAACGTATTTCTTTCTTTCTTTTCTTTCTTTCTTACGTGGCACGCATTGAACTGGTCTGATTTGCTAAAAGGGGGCGAGTACACCGGGCACCATAGACCATAAAAAAAGGAGGACTCCGCGCCACGCATATCGAAAGTGAAGCACAGTGCTATTATTGATCGAAGGTTTGGACAAACACACCTCACGCACACATTTACATCATAGTATGCCGACCGGCCGCCATTACGTGACACGAGCGACGGCCTCTTTGCAGGTACAATGCGATTCAACTAAGAATAGGAACGTCAATGACCTCTAACTGTCAACTGAAACTAGAAATATTCGGCTTGCAAAGTTTTGTAGTGTTACCCTTATCCATTTTAGTTCTGTTTTTAGAATTTGTTTTTGTTAAAATATGTCCTGCTCGGGTCACGCCACGGAACGCCCAAAACTTTAAAACATCAAACTCACCGAATAATCCTTTCTACTCTTATTCCTCGGCGCCCTGATCTTGAATATCTCGTCAAGGTCGACCGTCTGCTTGCCGAGCAGCTTGCGCACCGAAGGGTGCAGGCGGCGCTGACCCTCGCGCAGGGTTGAGGATACCTGGTGGAAATGAGGGTATATTGTATCATGGAGATTGGAAATTTTTTTGGCCTGTCTGGGTTCAAACTCACAACCTACAACTCGTAAGTCGGGGTTGTTACCACTGGGCCACCATGGACTGCTCTGTGATGACAGCAAGAAGCTGCCCTTATCCTCGTAAGGCTCAGGTCGATATACATTACGACCCAATAAATAATTAATTAATTAATAGGCGGGATAATTTAACCAAAAAATATGTTTAAATATCATGTCATAATTTTAGGTCGCTGGGTCGTAATTTAATGATTTTAAGAACTGTTTTGGGCCGGAGTGTCAACATATTTTTAGGGTTCCGTACCTCAAAAGGAAAAAACGGAACCCTTATAGGATCACTCGTGTGTCTGTCTGTCCGTCTGTAACAGCCAATTTGCTCCGAATCTGATGGACCAATTAAGTTGAAATTTGGTACACATATGGATTTCTGTGACCCAAACACGTACAGGTAAAGTAAATAAATTAATTTTGAATATGGGGGTCACTTTTAGAGGCCAAATAAGAAAATTAAAAAAAAAAGTTATGCAAACTGTACCGTGTGACATATCAAATGAAAGGGCTTAGTATGAGGGTCTCAAATATAGTTTTTTTATAATTTTAAAATAAATGGTTTAAAAAAAATAGATGAAAATTGGCCATTAGTACTCAGTAGTTTCGGAGATAAGGGGGGCAGCCCCCTTATCTCCGAAACTACTTAGCCTAAAATTTTGAAAAAAATACAGAAAATAGTTCTTTACCTGTAGATTACAGGAAAACCTATAAGAAGTCTGTGGTCTCAATATAGCACGGTAAATCTCTCAATATTGTGAGTAAAAACTTACATTTACAGTTGAAATGTATGGGAGAACATGTATTTATTTATTTATTTAATCAAGAACAATTGACATTGTGTGTGATACATTACATACTTAACTTAATAATATTAACATAAATTCTAAAATTAACAGCAGCAATAATAATAAAAATATATAAAAAAAAAAAAAAAAAAAACAATTTCTAAAACAATAATAATAAATAGCATGTTTTTTTAAAGAAAATTGGAATAATATTACAGTTCGTCTATTGAGTACAAGTTTTTATTTCAACTACACTGTTAAGTTTGTTCTTGGGATACATTCATCCCGACTGCGGAACCCTTCATTGTGCGTAGTCCGACACGCACTTGGCCGGTTTTTTGTCATTAAATTAGGTCGTTGGGCCTTACGAGGTTATAAAAAACCAAAAACAAAAACCATTTCATTTCATTCCATTCATTCATTTTTTTTTTAACCATAAAAAAAACTATTTGCATTCCATTCCACTCATTCATTGTTTTTTTTTTCCCATGTTTTTGGTTTTTTCCTAAAAACATTTTTATAAAAATAGTCTATGTTGACTTCTCCATGTGGGTTCCTCACCTCGGCTCTAGCCCTCGGTTCATGCTGTGCAGCAATCTCATCCTGCATCTGTCCATTAGTGAGTAACAGCTTCTGATCCTTGTAATAACTGTTCACTAACGCATACCGGAGACGATGGAGCAGACGACGAGATGTGGACATCCTGGAAACCAATACATAGATAGTTTTTATTTGATGGTAGGTGTGCAATTGTGCACAGGGGTAACTGGTACAGTAGTACCCAACTGATAAGGCGCGTCGTGAATCTTCTTTCGCACAGAAAATAAAGTATGGCCCCGAAGATTAACGAGAATGCTTAACAAGGGGGGTTGACATCCCCTAGGCTTTTCAATCTGTATGTTGATGGCCTCATCACTGAGCTCAGTAGCATGAGCATTGGATGTCGAATAAATGGAGTGAGTGTCAATAACATCAATTATGCCGACGATATGGTGCTGCTGGGCCCAACTGCTGGGGCAATCAGAGAATTGCTCAAAGTGTGTGAGACATATGCTGCCTCACACGGACTGATTTATAATGTCACCAAGAGTGAATATATGGTCTTTAAGGCCGGTGGTAGGTGTCCTGACTCTGTTCCGGAAATAATAAGGCTGAATGGGCTCCCATTAAACAGAGTGCCAAAATTTAAGTATCTCGGGCATTTCATCACCGAAGACCTTAAGGATGATATAGATATTGAGAGAGAGCGTAGGGCGCTAGCGGTCAGAGGTAACATGTTGGCCCGTAGATTTGCTCGGTGCTCTGACCAAGTGAAAATTACTCTTTTCAAGGCCTACTGTCAGAGTTTTTACACGAGCAATCTATGGGTCAGCTATACCAAGAGATCGCTGGATGCCCTGCGCATACAGTATAATAATGCTTTCAGGATGTTGTTGCGACTGCCTCGGTTCTGCAGCGCCTCGGAAATGTTTGCTGAAGCTCACACAGATGGCTTTCAAGCTATAATTCGCAAAAAAACCGCGTCGCTGCTGAGCAGAGTGCGAGGTAGTCGCAACTATATCCTGAGAGCTGTGGCGGAGAGCTATACTCCTAATATTAGGCATTTTGTGCAGAGGCTGATCAGGTAGGAAACATGTTTCCTTATCTGGTCGTCCTCTGCATGGAGTGTGCGTTATTTTACTTTTATTCTATTTGTACCTGTACTACTAACACTAGATTATAAGTCTTTGTAATACTAACACAATATGGATCACTGTTGTCCGAATTAAATGAAATTTAATTTAATTTAAAACTTACGATCAACCTTAGATCACTACCATAAGGTTCATAATACACTGCAGCTGTTAGTTCCGTCTCACTCGCAAGTATGGCGGCTCGAGTAACATCATGGCGGCAGCTGCCGACCAATAGCGGTACAGGAAAAAGAAGCACGGTGCGTGGAGCGTGCCGATTGGTCAATAGCATTTCCCGCGCTTTGAAAATTCATCTTCTGCGCAGGTACCTCGGTAAGCTTTATCAGTTGGGTACTACTGGGTACTGGGTGCAGCTTTACTGAATTATGGAATAGATTGGGAGTCAAGCTAACAGCCTACTTGATTGATAGTGCTTAATGTTTACTAAAGAGTATAAAAGTATCTCTTTTTAGGGTTCCGTACCTTCTTCTGCATAGGCTTTTCCCAACTATGTTGGGGTCGGCTTCCAGTCTAACCGGATGCAGCTGAATACCAGTATTTTACATGGAGCAACTGCCTATCTGACCTCCACAACCCAGTAAATGGGTAATACGATACCTCTTGGTAAGACTGGTTGTCAGAAATTCGGGCTTCTGACGACCCGTAATGACTGTCTGTCAGGGTTCCATACCAAAATGGTAAAAAAGGAACCCTTATAGTGTTTTCCTTTTTTTTAGGCCACATAGTTTTCGACTTTTGATGAAACATGTAAATAAAAATACCGTCCCCCCCTTGATGGTATTTTTATTTACATGTTTCATCAAAAGTCGAAATCAATCTCCGAAGTTTGCATTGATTGTTTACATCAAGCGAGCGAGCATTCTTAGAATATTCCATAGAATCTATGGGAGCTAAGATAGAACAATGAAGGAATGTTCTGTCTCGGTTTACACAAAATAATTTGATGGAGAATAGATAGAATGAGCATTCGCTCGTCTGATGTAAATCGGCCTTTAGAGAAACCAACAGCGGCATATATATGCTATATCAAACATGATTCCTCCTACCACTTTTAATTTATATATTATTATTACATTTCAATTTACGAGTTTCTCTGAGGTTTTGTCCTTTATTCTCTATTACTTATATCTTTTTTTACACCAACAGCATCCTGAAAACTATAGCTGATAGGTGTGACAGCTCCATACATTGGAAATTGGATACGCCTACACATTCCACTGAGGTGTAGTAATGAATAATTTGTGTTCTTTTTCTGGCAGATGTAAGTACTAACACTAGTTTCTAAGTTGTGTGTATATTAGATGGACTATATTTATGGATCGGAAATAAAAGATTTTTATTATTATATTTTTTATGCTTGCCGGGGTTGGTCAGTGGATGGGTGACCATCTTTACATACCGAGACTCCTCCGTGCCTCGGAAAGCACGTTAAGTTGTTGGTCCCGGCTGTCATTTGTGGATGTTTGACAGTTGTTACGGGTCGTCAGAAGCCCGAAAGTCTGACAACCAGTCTTACCAAGGGGTATTGTATTACCCAGTTACTGGGTTGTGGAGGTCAGATAGGCAGTCGCTCGATGTAAAATACTGGTATTCAGCTGCATCCGGTTAGACTGGAAGCCAACCCCAAAATAGTTGGGAAAAGGCTAGGCAGATTGATTGATTGAAGTAGTGAGTGAAGTTTGAACCTTTTTTTTCTTATTTTTTTTTTTTTTTTTTTTTGGCAATTGAGCCGATGTCGACTATTCTGCCAATGTCACGTTTTGACAGCAGCGCAGAGAAGCGGGCCGTCGACTTTGTACTTTGTGGTAGATGTTAGTCGCTAACAGAAAAACGAGGACAAAGGTTAAATGGGCAACATAAATAATCTAAATTACAATCATATATACAATAGCATGATAAATAGCACAAAAAAAAAAAAATACAATACATATTTACATAAATATTACGCACCAGCTACAATTTAATATTATTTTCATTTAAAAAAGTAGTTAAAATTTTAATAATTTTGGGAGAGAAGTGGGATAAAAAACAATGGAAGTTAGTTGGAAGAGGAATGTTACATTTTGAAATTTTTCGATAGAGATCGAAGGATGTGTTCAAGGAGCAGGAAAAAAATATATGTTCCAAAGTACCTTCCGCAAGACCACATTCACACAGGGAGCTGTCCCTAACATGAATCTTATTCAGAAACACTGGGCTACAACAATGTCCGAGTCTTAGTCTGCAAAGCGTCGAAACAGTTCTTTTGGACAATTTCGGATATTTAAAAAACCAAGGTTTCCGCTGGATGTCGTGTTGTATAGTTGCGTAGTAGACGCCCTTGACTTTTGAGGTCTTATTCCACGTTTTTGTCCACGAGTCAAACAATTTGGGCTTGGCACCATTTCGCAAATCGTAGTTATGAGCTACATAGTGCTTTCGGTCAGCCGGATTTGATGTGGCATACTTTGCTAACGAATCAGCGCACTCATTGCCAACAATACCCGAGTGACCAGGGATCCAGGCTATTTCGATGTCCAAGCCGTTTTGGGAACATTCAAATAACAGGCTTTTAATTTCTACGATGATTTGACTGTGAATTTTTTATTAGAATCTACAGTTTTCAGACATAATGGACCAAAAAGATCTTTTGAACTGTTATTTGTGAAAGTTAGGTTACAAAGAAGCCATATCAAAGTATGGAAGGTATGGGTGTTCCATACGCAAAATACGCGCATTGACAAGGCCCTATAACTGAAACAATGTATTAAGAAATAAACTTTAGACCTATCCAAGAATGTGTTGTTATATTTTTAAAGTTCATCTAAATACGAAACCAATAACTTTTCACAGCAATGCAAAGGTTGCATTTTGAACAAGAATTGCCCAAGATAGGAAAGGTTTGTAAGTTCAAGAATTCTAAAATGGCTTGGCTAATTAATTATAAATTTTGTCAGTATGAACTTTTGGCAAAATAACAATAATAAACATGTTGACACATTCAAGATTACAGTGGAAAACTTGCTCAACAAAACACCACATGGTACAACAAATACGTTATTTAAATTATTCACTCACAAATTAACCTCGAAAACTTTTCATAAATAGAAACAAACTTAGAAAAACATAACAAACCGTTGATCTATCAGCATGACTTCATTTTCACGGATTTCAAGCTCATTCAAAAATTCCCGCCTGATAATTTCTTTGATTTTCTCAACTTTCTCCTCTTCCGAGAAGCTTGGGGGCTCCTCCTTGACGCACACAGGAACCTCCGGGTAGTCAGGGTCATGATACTCCTTCTTTGGATCCATTCCTTACAATTTTTACAGTTAAAAATGAGTAACGCCCTAGGAGCGTCGCCTTATAATTACACTTTTTTACACTATTCCTATAGTCACGGCACTTTAGTTTTTGGTTGTTTATCACATTTATTCACAGCTCGATTAGGTGGGATGTTTATACTAACACTATTTAGTAAAAAACTATTGTAGTATTTAACCAATTTCCGCATTTGACAGTGGAAAGGTCAACAGCCGATTCATTCAAGTTTTTAACTTTTTTTTAAATGCATTCAGTGTGACAGACATAGGTCGTATTGTCATAGATAGGCAGACCATTTTTTGTGATGTTATTTTTATTCAGTTTTACGAGTGTCTTGAAGTGCGTAGAATTTATATAAACTTAACAATGCAACTAAACTGCAGAAATATTCCATTACTCAATAGAAGGTCGCACATGGCTGGCACACGTGCGGAGTTTTCCTTGAAAGCTAACTGATTTCAGTTAATAAACTAAATAAACAGCCTTTTGCAAAAAATGAAACTTACAATCGGCTGATAACGCAATAACATGACGTTATTTTTTAATTTTCTTAAAAGTTTATTTATCACATTAGCACAACAACTAGCAACACAGATGCCTCGAAAACCATATTTCAGTCTGACAACCCCACTACAAACTGTCAAATTTGTTACGTTGACGTTTTTGCGAAAATCCTTTCTTTATTTTACTAGAATTGTAATAAAATCTAAAACGGCCTCCAGTAACGGATCGCCGTCGCGTGGACAAAGGAGCATCGACCGTGATGTAAGGGCTCGCGGGGACGAGCACACGCCTATGTCAGACTCGCAGACTCAGGGCCCTGAGGCCATGACCGAACGACGTCCCTTCTTCTACCCAGACAGTAGTAGTGATACGGAGGAGTACAGAAGAGACGAGGAGCGTCGCAAGCGGTTATCGAAGCGTACTGGTCCTAATATCCGAACGCGTCCGACGATGCCGCCGAAAAATTTGACCGCTAATACTCCGACGCCCTCGACTTCGACTGCTCAAGAACCAACCAGGAATGGGCAGAAGACTCAGAATCAACTTGGTGAAGACCGTATAACGCTGGTGGTCGACAATACGAGGTTCGTGGTGGACCCTGCGCAGTTCACAGCTCACCCTAACACTATGTTGGGGAGGATGTTCAGCTCTGGTAAGTTTTTTTAAAATTATTTTTGGTGATGGACTGTGCAACTATCGTTTATTTTTTATGGTGACACATGATATTGAAATTGAAACTTCTTTGTGTTTTATCTGGAGTGAACTGGAAAGTTCTTAGAAGAAAAAACTTTGATAATTGAAACTTTTTAACTTTAATTTGATTTAATTTGAGTGAAATTGACTTAGAAATTATGCTAACAATGTATTTGTTAACTTTTTCTCTGGCAACCACCTCAATAGAATAGGTTTTTTGATACTCAATCGGATATACCATAAAACTACACTAGTTTTCTAATAAACATACTTTAATTTAAGACAAAACATTCCATACATTTAAAAAAATGCAATTTACAAAAAATATCAGCATAATTTCATAATGTTGTGATATTTAAACACATTTCTCAAAGAGATAGTCTTTTGTGGTGTTTGCCTACACTGACCCGGTTTCTCAATCTGATAATCCACTTTTGATATATCTAACAAAGAATCTAAAAGTATTTATCTGTTTTTACTAGATTATCTCTACTTATAGTTCAAGTAACTAAATCTTCATTTGTTTTCTTTTTGACTGTTTTTTTTCTTGTCATTTTGCTGGAAATGATATTAGTTGGGAAAAGGCTTTTGGCAGATTAATTTTTTTTGCTGCAAATTATATTTTATGTCACCACACTTTCATCATCATACTTTATTGCTGTTGCGAATTGGAAAATTATTTTTTTTTTTTGAAATGTATACAATATGTAACGTTAAATGCGCAAAACCTCTTAAGGGGTCATTGTACTCAACATTATACATTTATGTTCGCATAATTCGTCAAAATGTACTAATCAGCTGATTTTTTTTTTCGTGATTTCATGTTTGGTCCCATAGTAAAAGTTGTTCATAATGATGAGTACAATGACCCGTTAAGAGGTTTTGCGCATTTAACGTTACACGTTGTATACTTTCTAGGTCCCACATAAATTTTATTAACTTCGCTTGGGCAGTTTTGAGTTAGCTTCAATAATACGTATTTTTCCCACAATGTGAATGATGTTATAATAACTTCCTCAATCAATCTGCCTAGCCTTTTTCCAACTATGTTGGGGTCGGCTTCCAGTCTAACCAACTATTATGTACTTGCCCTCTTCCTCTCTCCTAATTTTTGCTGTGCCCGACAGGGTCCATATTGATATCTTACTGTATTATACCATCTTTTTATTTTACATAATATGGAATGCAATAAATGTTTGAGTATTTGAGTATTTGAGTAACCGGATGCAGCTGAATACCAGTATTTTACATGGAGCGACTGCCTATCTGACCTCCACAACCCAGTAACTGGGTAATGCGATACCCCTTGGTAAGACTGGTTGTCAGACTTTCGGGCTTCTGACGATCCGTAACGACTGTCAAAGATCCACAAATGACAGCCGGGACCAACGGCTTAACATGCTTTCCGAGGCACGGAGAAGTCTCGGTATGTAAAGATAGGTCACCAATCCACGGACCAACCCCGGCAAGCGTAGCTTAACCTGATGGATCGACCCGTGCGGCTGTTATTACTTAGCCACGAGCTCCTTCCTTCCGAGAGTTATAATAACTTCCTGTTATTGTAATTTACATAGCAGCAAATTTTTGTAGGGTAGGTACAGTCAGCGTCAATAATATCGGGATAAACAGACTGTTCAAAATGATCTAAACAACTATGAAAATGAAATATTAACTCAATGACACAAGGAATGTTTCAGAATGAAGACAGTACACGACAACTGTCATTCTGACAAGAAGTTTATCCAATGGGGTTGGCTCCTTAAAACTTTTCGCAGATGACGCTAGCATAGCTTTCACCTGTCACATTTGTTTACTTAATTTGTGTGTTCGGTTTTGTAATTTTTTTCATCAAAATACCAGGATGGATGATAAGATAAACATGTACTCAACATGGAGAATAAGCGAGCTAAAGGCTGAACTGAAAAAAATGAGGTGCTTCTTTACAAGGAAGAAAAGCAGACCTTATTGAAAGGTATACTCTTAAAATTATACATCAAGCTATTTTATTTATGAAACAGTTTTGTTTGTAGGAAGTATACATTTCATAATACTTTTCGCCAATTATACATTACTACAAAAAGCCGAATTAGACCACTTTTTTTGAATTACTTTTTTAACCACTTTTTTTAAATTCTACAGCTATCGGAAATTGGTGTGCACCTATTCCTTTGCAATAAGGCACTTCACATTTATTAGGCATTTTGTAAAATCTTAAACAAACAAATTATACTTCATACAAATGAATATAATTTTGGTTAAAGCTATGCTAGCGCCACTTTGACAGTAGCCACAACCCCATTGAGATAAAGTTTAATTTTATTAGTTGTTCAGATCATTTTGAACAGACTGTTCGTCCCGATATTTTTGACGCTGACTTTACCACAAGTAAAAAGTGAAAAATACGAACTTCCAAAAAACAGAAACTTTTTAACAAAAAAATCAACTAAGAATCAACAAAGTGAAAAATAACTTTCCGGAAGTTCTTTGGTTTTGTATTTTCGTTTGCCACCAAATTCCAAAATTAAAGTTATTTTTCACTTTGTAGGGTTTTTTATGATTTGAATAGTTGATTTTTTTGTTTAGAAGTTTAAAAAAGTTAATACTTAACTATCATAAAATACATTTTTAAATATTTCTTAAAACATATACTTATATAAAAAACATTTAAAAATATAAAAAATTGTGGTCCGACGGTGGGTGCCGAGAGCAGCGTCCAAGTTACCGGTGGTTAGGGCTGCAGAGATAGGCACCTCCTCACAATACGAGCTGTATCGAGGAGTACTGCCTTCTGAATCTGGCTCTTGATCCAACCGCCTAGCGAGAGTCTCGAGAGATGTTGGTCAAGGCTTTCGGCCATCAGGCCGTTGGCCGTTACTACAATCGGCACAATGACAGCCGAGCTCACATTCCACATGTCAACAACCTCGTGAGCTAAGTCGAGATATTTTATTTGTTTCTCATTCTCAGCTTTCACGAGGTTCTGGTGATGTGGAATCGTAACATCGACAATCATTGCGCGGCGCGATAATCTATCTATCTATCTATCTATCATTTCTGTTATTATTATTTAAAACTTTTCAAATTCCACTACTTGGCAAAAGCCCACCCACACATCAATTTCTAAGATCCCACACTTAATGCTAATTCTAACAATTACAGCTAATTCATGATAATTAGGTAATAAATACTAGGAAGCACATCAGCTATTTCATTAGAAATATGCAAATTACTTTCACTAACGATTACTCACCATTTTACTGAGAAATACCAACCCGTACTGTGCCCGCGTGGTGGATTACGGCCCGCTCCCTCTCACAGGGAGGAGGCCTGTCTGAGCAATATCAATCAATCTGCCTAGCCTTTTCCCAACTATGTTGGGGTCGGCTTCGAGTCTAACCGGATGCAGCTGAATACCAGTATTTTACATGGAGCGACTGCCTATCTGACCTACGCAACCCAGTAACTGGGTAATATGATACCTCTTGGTAAGACTGGTTGTCAGACTTTCGGGCTTCTGACGACTGTCAAAAGATCCACGAATGACAGCCGGGACCAACGGCTTAACGTGCTTTCCAAGGCACGGAGGAGTCTCGGTATGTAAAGTTGGTCACCCATCCACGGACCAACCCCGGCATTCGTAGCTTAACCTGATGGATCGACCCGTGCGGCTGTTATTACTTAGCCACGAGCTCCTCCTGTCTGAGCAGTTGGAACATTACAGGCTGATTATGTAACTTTGAATTCCGCGGGCTACGCTGTTGCTTTCGCCATAAACATTATCTGTCGAAATGTGGGTACACTATGTACACCTCTGCCTACCTGTTTGTAAAATACAGTGGTGATGTTACGATACTCTGAATACTGGGAAGTACATTAGCTTTCACTACATAATTAGTCACCATTTTACCGAGAACTTGCTCATTAAAGCACCATGACTAATGACAATGAGTAATGACTAATATCAGGCGATAAGGCGATCCCCTCAAGTGTCGAATGCACCCCATGTGTGCATAAGAAAAACTCTTTTTTTGTTAGGTATATAAGCTTATATCACATATATATAAATGTAAAAAACATCATCCGATGGAAAACCAATCATCATCATTAGTTGTGAACCTATGGAGTTCGTAGCTAACCCCCCTCTCCCCCCGCGTGTCAAATGCACCCAAAGTGTGCAAAAGGACAAAACTTTACATAATAGGTATATAAGCTTAGATTAGATCACATATATATAAACGTAAAAAAACATCATCCGATGGAAAAAAATATCATCATCAGTAGTTGTGAACCTATGGGGTTCGCAATTAACCCCCAACCCTCCCCACTCGCTGGGGTTTTGGGTCTAAAATTAGCCAAACTCAGACACTTGAGGGGTTAAAGCACCATGACTAATGAGTAATGACTAATATCAGGCGATCAGCTCGTAGATAGTTAAGCCGTTCGGGTCGATCCATCGGTCGGTCCTTCTTTACATACCGAGATACAGATGGGACACTCCGCAGTTTAGGTATGAAGCTACAAGTATGCGGCGGGCCCCGTCCGCGGGTCTAATTCAGTAGGTCAGAAGGTATAAGAGTTACGCGATAGAACCAGAGGCAACTTGTAGTTGAATATAACTGTAGGTAATAATAAGCGTTGTGCGACCTGAATTGCACTTTATTGTGCCGTAGCAAGAGTCGCTTTTTATTTAAATGATTTTGCGGAGTGTCCCATCTGTATTAATTTGTGCCGAGACTCCTCCGTGCCTCGGAAAGCACGTTAAGCCATTGATCCCGGCTGTCATGCCTGGATCTTTGACAGTTGTTACGGGCCGTCAGAAGCATAAAGTCTTACCAAGGGGTATCGTATTACCCAGTTTGTGGGTTGTGGAGGTCAGATTGACAATCGCTCTTTGTAAAATACTGGTATTCACTGTATCCGTTTAGACTGGAAGCCGACCCCAACATAGTTGGGAAAAGGCTAGACAGATGATGATTTAATTGATTGGTAAGATGCTGTGCTCATTTTGTGATGATCTCACGCCTTTTTTCTATGGGGGTAGGCAGAGTGTACAGGCTGCCACTTGCCACGATCCTTACATACTCCTTTTGCATGAAGAAATATTTTAGCGTTAAGGGGGATGCGCTAAGTTTGCCCGCGAAAAAATATTCTTACGTGTTTTGCAATTTGCAGGTCAGTGTCAGGTTTTATGTTGATTAAAATATGATTCGCGGCCGTAACTAATAAGGCTTTACAGAATTATAATCATTAGAATCAGCAATACAACTCCATAAGTTAGAATTAGCCTCAAATCTCATGATTTCATGAAATAGTCATTCAATAGGGTAATATTATTCATCTTTCTGACTGACCGACCCAAGACCGACCCCTTGACAATTCAAAAGTGCCTGTAATTGGTTTATTTAAAATAAATGCTTTGAGTTTGAGTTTGAATAAGAACTTAGAGAGTTGTATTGATGATTTTTAGTATTATAATTCTATAAATAAATATTAGTTACGGCCGCGAATCATATTTAGATCAACATACAACCTAATACTGATTTGCAAATTGCAAAAAACGTAAGAAATTGGGAATTTCGCGGGATACTCTGGCGCTTTCGCCACTTGTAAAGTTAAATTCTGAGATTTATTGCATAAAATAATATAATATCAAGAAATATGGACCTGATTCATCTTTAATTTTTTGCCTAGCTAATACCACATGACATGCAAACTCTGCTAATATAACAAAAAATCAGCAACCATCAATTTCAAAAGGTCATAATTAAATCCAACTTTCAAAGGAAACTATATCATTCCCCATGGAACTAAGGCTCATATTCCCAAAACACGTTTATTGTGATGACCAATTTGTCAAAAAGAAAGTCGTAACTCATTCCTCCTGTTAAAGAAAACTGAATCATGTCCAATGCAATTATGGTTTATTATTCCCAAAACATGTTAATTGCTCAATTTCTCTATAGGAAGATTGAGTCACTAATGAGTCAGTCAGTCAGTTCTAGGTCACTTATGTTTACTCACAGGTCATTGATCATAGACAACTGTTGACTTTATGTCGACCTATTTTGTTTAAAAACATTTTTGGTTAACCAGAAAGATTTTTTTGTTGGAAGTGTTTTTTAAACTGATGCATTGTAAATATTTATTGTTTGTTAAGTGATTTACTGTGATTAGTCCTTGACACACAAAAACATGGGAATTGTGTTCAAAAATATTAATAAGAAAGGTATTATTAGGATGGCAATGATATTATTTTTGACCAGCTTCGAAAACGCAGGAGATTCTCAATATTTAAATGATGTTTTTTTTTTATATTTGTTTTTTAATCCATTCGTATTTCCTATTAAAAAAATCCGTTATTTAAATGAAGAATTTTCAAGATAGAAAATGAAGCTCTTCTTAAAAATGATAGCAAATGTATGTAGATACTTACGTACATGTTTGTGCCATCCAATCTTCTATCTATCTATCTTGATCTATATAAATAAAAAGAGAAGTCCTGACTGACTGACTGACTAATTCATTAACGCCCAGCCCAAACCCTTAGACCTAGAAAGCTGAAATTTTGCACAGTGGTTCCTTATATAATGTAGACAAGGAATAAGGAAGTAATTCCCGGTAGCAGGTTCCCTTGGGATATTATCCGACATCCACGCGCCCGAAGCCGCGGGCAAAAGCTAGTGGAAAATAAGCAAATAATATTTTAAGAAATGGGAAACATTTTCTCAATGCGAAAGTCATAATAGTAATATCATTGTTTCTACATCCTGCAATAGACCTGTACTAACCGGGGGTTGTCCTTGGGTGCACTTGCATAGTGCCTACAGGGATAATCATCGGTTGGTGCTTCATTTCATTGAAAGTCATTTCATTGCGAGTCGGCGTCGGCCCCTCGTATGCCTTCCAAAAGTCCGGGACCACAGAATCTTAACACATATAATGCCGTACTAACAAATGAACTAACTGTTTTTTTTTTTTTGTAAAATACGTCCTTGGAATGTGAGGAATGTCTTAATTCACTATTTTCGTTACATTTTACATAATATAATAGTGAAATAAATAAATAAATAATGGTGGCTGCCATATATGGCTGACGCGGCGCCACTGTAATAAAATTCTCAATGGGGCCGCGTCAGCCAATTCATTCATTCATTCGTCAGCCAAGCCTGTTTCAATTTAGACCATAGATATGTTTGAGTTCAAACGTGTTTGAACATGATGATTTGATTTATTATGTTGCCAATGCCAATTTAAATATGAATAAAAGCAATTAAAACATTTACCTATAAGTTTCATTTGCAAAAAACCAACTATTTTTGTAATCACTCTTTTGTTTTCGAAACTTCCACTTACAAACTTAATATTTCTCAAAATGTAAGTAAAATTATCGATGCCATCACTACAGTTATAATTTACCAGGCCTTGTCAACCATACTACATACAGTTTAACACCAAAAACGTGGCTGACGACAAAAAATCGCGCTTTCAAAACAAGCATATTCCGTCAGCCACATATGGCTGACACGGCTCAATTGGTTTGGAAAATGTCAGCCATATGTGGCTGACGAGGCATTATATGTGTTAAGATATGTAAAGTATAATAAAAACAAAAAAGATAATCACACTGATATTATAAAGGCGAAAGTTTGTGAGTGTGTGTGTGTGTGTTTGTATGTTTGTTACTAAACTTCTTCACGCTCAAACGGCTGGACCGATTTGGATGAAATTTGCTAATTAGATAGCTTATAGCCTGTAAGCAGGTGAAACTACAGGGCACAGCTAGTATGATATAAAATAAGGACACCATGTTTTGAAACATGTTTCTATGTTTAAAAAAACAGTTTTAAAACATTGCCATACATAGTGCACTCAGCAAATAAAACCAGGATACAAAGAGTAAGTTAGAACAGTAGATCAGTTGATAATTAATTGATAGTAGAACTTCTTATCAAATTGTGTCATAAGATTCGAAGTAAATATCTCGATCAACAGAGATTTTATTACATAGTATGTTTTTTTTTAAATTCTATCTTTAGACTGGAATCAGATCCCAACATAGCTGGGAAAGGCTTGACAGATGAGGATGATTTTAATACCAAAAGTCTTTTTATTATTCTCTAAATAATAAGTTACTCCTCTGCTAAATTATTATCAAAATCGGTTCAGGAAAGCCTAGTCAATGATTCTCTTTCGCAGATATTATGTAGTTATTTCAATGATAGTTAAGGAGGATGCGCTGGGTAGAACGCGAAATTCAAATTTTCTTGCGTTTTATGCAATTTGCAGGTCCGTGTCAGGTTGTATCTTGATCAAAATATCATACGCAGAAATAAAACATATGTATTTACATAATTTTAACCATAAAAATCATCAATACATCTCTCCAAGTTAGATTTATTTGTGTTTTATTTCCGCGTATCATATTTTGATCAAGATACAACTTGACACGGACCTGCAAATTGCAAAAAACCCAAAAAATAATAATTAATTGTTAATAAGGTACGATGGGGTTGGCATATATCCGTGTAGATAAAAACCCCTTTTAATAACATACAATAAAAAAATAAAAAAGAAGAAAAATCGGTTCAGCAGTTCAACCGTTAAAATGAATCTAAAAAATAGAGAAACATACATTCACAATAGTTTACATGTTCCACGTAAGTTTTGGAACAACCCGAATGTTTTCTTCCTAAAAGAAAAGCTTATTCATTATCTGATCACGGAGCAAGGTCACAATTCGATCCCGATTTATTCTCGTGAGAAACATTCACAAACAAATGTAAAATAAACATTAATAAACACGTACTGTGTACTCTTTGACATTGTCGGTTAAAAATAGCTATCACTGTACCAAATCACGCGGGTAGGTAAATCTGTGAATTAATTGATCAATGAGTCGATGACTGTCAGCTTAAGGGGAATGCGCTAAGGTAGCCCGCGAAATCAAATTTTAATCAACATACAACCTGACACTGACGTTTTTTGCAATTTGCAAATTGCAAAAAACGTAAGAAATTTTGAATTTCGCGGGCTACCCTGGCACTTTCGCCTTAAATTGGTGCTATCTTCTATTTATGATAATTGCGCAATAGTAGCCCACGAAATTCAAATTTTCTTCCGTTTTTTGCAATTTGCTGGTCTTTTACATAATTTACATAATTTTAACCATCAATACTTACGTCTTTCTAAGTTAGATTTGTTCCAAAATGTCATGATTTCCGAAATTAAACTTAAACCGTCTTATTACAAAACAAGGTTCATCTTCAAACCCAGGTTTAAGCCATGGAACCCTTTTTGAATTTCGAACTTTATTCCGACACATTATAAAGATGTCAGTTTTACAAAACTGACAACTTAGTACCGGACTAAGTTGTCAGTTTTGTATAAAGAACTGTATTATCTATTACAGCTAAGTTCTTATTACAAAAACTGGCTCGATGTTTTAAACACTGACAGAAGGAAAACCTCGTTTTGTAATAAGACCGCAAGAGAACAAAGCTAACAGTTAAAATTATGTAAATACATATTTCTTATCAGCCGTGTATCATATTTTTATCAACATTCAACACTGACACTGACGTGAAAATTTCAAAAAACGTAAGAAAATTTTGATTTCACGGCTACTACTGCGGATCCCCCTTAATTAAAATCTTTAATTCATTCATTCACTGACAGTCATCGCACAGCCTAAACTGTGCTATACTAGAAGCATGAAATGATCTTGACCCAGACTATACTCACCTGCCAGGGTCGCGGGTTGTTAGAAAGAGATACCTTGGCCCTGGCACAGGCAACTGAAGGTACACGGGTGGGTTTTAGTCAGTAACGGTCTGACGCGCCCTTCCGCTCCGCCCGGAGCGGGAGAAGTCATTGATGATTTCCCATCCAAAAAAAAAAAATCCCAGACTACTCACAGGGGTGTTTGAAACGGAGTTAGCAACCTTTAATTTAAATTTGTCTAGACCACTTGTAAGAGTTTTCAAATGGTCTAGACTAGACAAATCATAACTCCCCGAAGAGAAGAAAAGCGCTCTAAACATGCAAGATGGGAGGGCTTAGTTTTTTTGTGGGGCGAAGAGATGCAAAACAATAAATGTTTCACCAGTCCAATCTCCACCTTGTATAATATACTAGCTTTTGCCCGCGGCTTCGCCCGCGTTTATTATACATATGAACCTTCCTCTTGAATAACTCTATCTATTATAAAAACCGCTTCAAAATCCGTTGCGTAGTTTTAAACATCTAAGCATACATAGGGACAGACAGACAGAGGGAAGCGACTTTGTTTTATACTATGTAGTGATTATGTCATAGTCTAAGGTCGATATGCAGTCTTTTCCCGGAATGACTGGTGTATCCTGGGTTTGACCAAAGTCTTCGGGCAAACCCCGAAATAAATTCCAATTTCGGCCTTTGACTAAAGTATATTTAGTCAAACCTAGAAGTTCCTAAGTTTTCAGTCAAATGTCGAAAGTAAAATAATCTGCTTCAAGCCCGAAACAGATTATTTTCAGTCGCTTCTATAGAATCAGATTCTATAGAATCAGTCGCTTCTATAGAATCGACTGGCAGACTCCGTCAAACGTGACGTCAGGGGCAACCCGAGGTTCGGTTTGGTTAGGTTCCTTTAAACCCTGCAGACAGAAATAGGGGCCCCGTTCATTTGTTTGGGCTTTGACTAATACTTCAAGTCAGACCTGAGGATTGACTAGTCAAACCTAGTGTGACGACTTTGACTATAACATAATATGTAAACTGGGTTTAAGGTCCGTATTACAGAAGGAAACTCAAGCACTGATCTTTGTTTAAATTTAGTTTAAATCTAGTTTCAACCAATGAAATGGCTTGAATCTAGTTTTAAGTAATGCTTGAGTACTGAGTGACGTTCTGTAATACGGACCTTAGAGTTTTTCCTGTTCAGTTTAGTGCACACACCCCTTTTAGTATCAGCTAATTTAATAGTAATGTGAACAACATCCATTATTCTGCTATCCCAGCTGATCGATCTTTATTATCTGTTATCAGCAACTCTCTAACACTGACACAGATTTTGATATCAGTGCATTGAAAAAATAATGTCAGGAGATATGGAACATTTTGAAATTTCCTATGCTCACATTTTTAGTCAGATGAGGTACAATTTTTTGTATTAAAACAAAACCGGTCAAGAGCGAGTCGGACTCGCGCAGTTTCCGTTCCGATTTCTGAAAAATTGTGCTATTTAGAGACATCGTTTTATTTTTCCTGTAATCTTTACATAAATTTCTATCACATATAATAATTTCAGACTTTTCTCTATGCAAACTTCGGAGATAGGGGGGGGGGGCTTTATTTTTTTTACATTTTTCATCAAAAGTCGAAAACTATGCGGCCTAAAAAAAAGAAAAAAGTGTTTGAGAATGTGCAAACAGCGTTCTATAAGATACTCCACATGCCCTAGATGTGGAGTATCTTATAGAGCGCTCTGAGTGGACCTGTTTAATCACTACATAGTATAAAACAAAGTCGCTTCCCGCTGTCTGTCTGTCCCTATGTATGCTTAGATCTTTAAAACTACGCAACGGATTTTGATGCGGTTTTTTTAAATAGATAGAGTGATTCAAGAGGAAGGTTTATATGTATAATACATGCGCGGGCGAAGCCGCGGGCAAAAGCTAGTTAGGTATAAGTATATACACATTTATATGCACCCAATTTCGTACTGCACAGATTATGATAAAGATAATACTTACACATATGTTTGCAATGACTAGAAATGTGCTTCTGCCTTCTCTATTATGGTAAGCCCAATCAGAGAATCAAACTTAGGACCACGTAACAGTCGCCGCTTATGATCAATAGACCATAAAACTCAACCAGAAAGAAAGCCTCTTGGTTGTTTATGACATTGGACAATATTTTAATCTTCGTCAGTAATGTAATTTGCAACATGCCTATAATTCCGATAAGATTAATCAAAATACGTGCTTCAACCTCTAACCCTATCCTGCACGAGGCATGCGCTTATGACGCACACAACGCATGACATAATGACGTAAGTGACACATGACGCACTGTCATTCATAGTGACAGCTGCACTGACGCAAGGAACGTCACATTGGAAACAAACAAACCGTGTTTATTTTATTGAATGTCAATATTTGTGATAGATTTCATACTATGTAACGTTTGATAATGCAATTTGATTGTGTGATGTGATTGATGTCACATAAGACTCAACATCATCTGCCTAGCCTTTTCCCAACTATGTTGGGGTCGGCTTCCAGTCTACACTACTAGCTGGATGCATCTGAATACCAGTATTTGACATCTTGAATTTAACGATCATTAAAAAATTCAAATTGACTGATAATTTTAAAATGGTAATCAGATTTTTTATTAGTAACATATAAGTCAATGTTACATTGTCACATAGTTTACTTGATCTCATTCTTTTTCATAAATTTTGTTATTTTATATTCAAAAAAATCTAGTCATATAAATACATTATAAATAACTTATAAAAAGGACAAGACAGAAAAGGTTTATGATATCTGAAGTGTCAAAAAATTACAGCTGTCAGAATTCCGTCGAATTAAAGATCATACTGTAATTATCAGTCCACAGATATAGATCTATATCTGTGTATCAGTCACTCTATGTATAAAAAAGCGCAAAACTTGAGAACGGCTGGACCAAATCGACAATTTTTTTTTTCAAATTTTCGTTGAGGTCCGAGGAAGGTTCTTATGAAGAGAAAAATTGGAAAAGTTGCCGGGAAAATTGGAAATTTCGGCAAAATTGAAAGGGAACTATGGGAATTTTGTATTGAATTAATTATTGAAATTTGGACAGGACAACGTCTGTCGGGTGATCGGGTCAGCTAATCTTAAAACTAGCTGTTCGTGACTTCGTGGTGGAGCTATCTCCAGTGGTTTTGGCTGTGTGTTGTCTGTTTTCATACAAAAATATCATACAAATTTCCGAGTTGTCCGGTGAATTTTCACAAAAAAATCTGTCATACAAACCTTGTCCTTTCAATTACAAACACAAGTAGCAATAAAATTTAAAAAACCCCCAACGCAAAAAAGAAAAGAGAACATTTAAAAAGTCAAAAATAATACCTATCGTTGAGCCATCAAATTCGATTGAGTAATACCTACATATATTTTAATTACAGAAATTGATGGATGGCACGATAAGGTTTGCTTATTGAAATGGTGCTATAATGTCGCGGCGGGGTACCGCATATGTAGATAGTCAATCAAGTGAAGGGTCTGACTTACTTATGCGGTACCCCGCCGCGCCGTGACATTATAGCACCATTTCAATGAGCAAACCTTATCGTGCCATCCATCAATTTCTGTAATTAAAATATATGTAGGTATTACTCAATCGAATTTGATGGCTCAACGATAGGTATTATTTTTGACTTTTTAAATGTTCCCTTTTCTTTTTTGCGTTGGGGGTTTTTTAAATTTTAAATTTAATTTTTATTTTAACATTTTTAAACTTTTTAAACAATTTAACAATATAGAAATGCATTTTTATTTCTGCAGAATGTTAAGTTTCTCTGCACATAACATTAACTTGTAATGATGCCACCATCTTACTGCAAATAGAATTAAATACTGATTAAAAACGAATACAAACACTACTACTTATCTCTTATTTTTTTTCAAGAGTGTACTAGTGTGCTGGATATCCTGACTGAAACATCAGCTCATCGTGTAGCCACCATTGCATTGTATGTAGAATCAAATACTGATCAAAACTAATTCAAACACGACATATCTGCTATATTATTTTACCAAGAGTATTCTAGTGTGCTGGACATCCTGGCTGCAGCATCAGCTCATCCTGTTGCCACCATTGCATTGTATGTAGAATCAAATACTGATGTAAATGAATCCAAACACGACATATCTGCTATTACTTTTTCAAGAGTGTTCTAGTGTGCTGGACATACTGGCTGCAGCATCAGCTCATCCTGTTGCCACCATTGCAATGTATGTAGAATCAAATACTGATGTAAATGAATCCAAACACGACATATCTGCTATTACTTTTTCAAGAGTGTTCTAGTGTGCTGGACATACTGGCTGCAGCATCAGCTCATCCTGTTGCCACCATTGCATTGTATATAGAATCAAATACTGATGTAAATGAATCCAAACACGACATTTCTGCTATTATTTTTTCAAGAGTGTATCCAGCACACTAGTGCTGGATATCCTGGCTGCAGCATCAGACCAAGAATTCCATAATCTTGCATAGATAGATAGTATACATGGATGTTTCAAATTTTAGGTCACACTAAGGTTTGAAAGTAGAGTAAATACCCATTACGCGTCTAAGATACCTACCGCAGCTAACAAAAGAGCGGATAACTTTGAAACGGCTGAACCGATTTTGATAAAACATGTCTAAGAACCATCGCTGGAAAACCTGCTTTCAAATAAAAAAAACCGCATCCAAATCAGTCCACCCGTTTAAGCGCTACGGTGCCACAGACACACACACACACACACACACACACACACACACACACACACACACACACACACACACATAGCGGTCAAACTTATAACACCCCTCTTTTTGCGTCGGGGGTTAAAAAAATACGTGCAACCGTTCTGAAGTGATACGCGTACAACACTTCAGAACGGTTCCAAGCGGGTCCTACCACACCTTCCGACTTTTTTTTTACATATTGTATAGTTCGTATTGGTACCGATACAAGATGAGAAGCATTGAAATCCATTAATTTTTCATTAGATATCCGATAATCCCATACAGACACCTATTAACCTTTAGCCAATAAAGGTGCACAGCCATTACCCTGGAGTTCATTGACGTGGTTCAGCCACAGAATGGGGTGCGAGGCCGTTAGCATTGCCATTTCTAGGGCACTATCCTGAACGCAGGCGCGGGGGGAAAGGCGTCTCTGGTTACATTTACAGGTGAAAATGGGTTCGGCTTTTGTTAGGTATCCGATGTTCGAAAAGTCTAATTTATTTTTAATAGACATGCAATTTTGAAAGTTATAAATAAAGCCCATTCCATAATGTAGTTCCTAGGAAATCGTGTTATGGGTTTCGCTGTCACAAGTGTTTAGTCAAATCATTACTTTTTTACACAAAAGTATGTTTATTAAAAAAAATGCTTTGCATTCTGAAAATGTTTTTTGCTAGAATTGTTGATAGATGTGCATGGTACGATTCCCTACATGTTCCCTACATTTTGACGAATTATGCGAACGTAAATGTACTGGACAGCTGTTTTTTTTGCGATTTCAGTTTTGGTCCCATAGTAAAAGTTGTTCATAATGATGAGTACAATGACCCCTTAAAATATTGCCACTGTTTACACTTACACCCTGTACAAAGTACTAGCCACGAAAAAAATGGAGTTTGTGATTTGTGCCGATACAAGAGAATTTCAAACCTCGCCAAATCGAGTTACTCAGTAAGACCTCATCAAAATTCATATAAAGGTCATTCGGCTCCAGACCTTAGCCCGAACTGCATAGGGTTCAATGTTGAAGTTCGCGAGTTCGTTCACTTAGGTTGTCTGGGGCGGTGAAGCATTGGATTTTGCGTTGTGGGGCACAACTAGTACAAGTACAATATTAGTTTTTACCCGACTACGGCAAAGCCAAAAGGAAGGGTTATGATTTTAGCCCCACTTTGAATTTTTAAGACGGGGTCTTAAAAATTCAAAGTGGGGCTACCTAGCTCTTTCAGTCCCTGTTTGCAAAAAAAATATTTTTATTTCTTTCTTATTTGCAAAATAGTTGGGTAAACGTCATCTAAAACTGTTCCAAATTTCAAGTTGATAGTATTAGTAGTTCTTGAGATATCAAGCTGTGACAGACAGACAGACAGACAGACAGACTGAGTCACACCATGAGGGTTCCTTTTTGGTACGGAACCCTAAAAATGGGTGTAATACCCTAGTCCGCGCCCTTTTCAAATTACGTGCAAAAATTCGGGTTGGGCGTTCAACTTTAGCTGAATGCTCTGTCTAGGTGCCAGGTCAATGCCCTTAGGTATAGTGCAACCCTTGGGATGGGAGCGACTCCCGGGGACTGAGGAGAATTGATTCTTATAGTCGTAGTAGTGAAAAAGAAGGTTGTTTAATAATGGTCTTTTTTTTTTGTACCGCCAACATTATTGACGCCTATTTTATATCTAATCCTCTTCCATACCAGTTCTCGCGTGCATGCCTCTCGTACTTCCATGCTACATACTTTGTCTTTCTCTTATCCATCACCATTTATCCTGTGGGTGAGATTCCCACTGAAGAGCTACTTCTTAGTCTTCTACTTTATTTATT
Source organism: Cosmia trapezina (assembly GCA_905163495.3). NCBI lineage: Eukaryota > Metazoa > Arthropoda > Insecta > Lepidoptera > Noctuidae > Cosmia > Cosmia trapezina. The sequence continues at coordinate 3,343,482 of LR991048.1, forward strand.
TATTTACTTTTCTATTTATCTTTTGGGAAAATAACTTGAACGGGTGCGTTTTTATTATACATATTTTAGCTTAGCTTATTTCAATATCAATCTGCCTAGCCTTTTCCCAACTATGTTGGGGTCGGCTTCCAGTCTAACCGGATGCAGCTGAATACCAGTATTTTACATGGAGCGACTGCCTGTCTGACCTCCACAACCCAGTAACTGGGTAATACGATACCCCTTGGTAAGACCGGTTGTCAGACTTTCGGGCTTCTGACGACCCGTAACGACTGTCAAAGATCCACGAATAACAGCCGGGACCAATGGCTTAACGTGCTTTCCGAGGCACGGAGGAATCTCGATATGTAAAGATGGTCACCCATCCACTGACCAACCCCGGCAAGCGTAGCTTAACCTGACGGATCGACCCGTGCGGCTGTTATTACTTAGCCACGAGCTCCTCTAGCTTTAGCTTAGCTTATTTACATATCACTTATTTTATTTACTTAAATCTACTAGTACAATATGTTGCATGTCGACATATTGTACTAGAAGATTTAAGCTCATAAGTTCATAACCTACTGCTTATGCAAATTTACAATTTATTACGCTAATGTCCTATGTTTACTATAACTATACAGGTTGAAATTGAATAGATGCGACAAAATTTTTGGGGGGGTGTTCTACGCATCAATATGAACAACTTTTACTATGGGACCAAACCTGAAATCGCGAAAAAAAAATCAGCTGTTCAGTACATTTAATGTTCGCATAATTCGTCAAAATGTACTGAACAGCTGATTTTTTTTTTCGCGATTTCAGGTTTTGTCCCATAGTAAAAGTGGTTCATATTGATGCGTAGAACACCCCCTTAAATTTTGTCGCATCTATTCAATTTCACCCTGTATATACTTTTATTTACTATAGATTTTTTTTTTTTTGATATGCAATAATAATGGTTGAAATTGCTTAATAATGGTTGAAATTGTTTGAAGTTTTGAACAATATGACATGATTAATATACCACCATGTGGTATAGACCACCATAGAGAGGAGCTCGTGGCTAAGTAATAACAGCTGCACGGGTCGATCCATCAGGTTAAGCTACGCTTGCCGCGGTTGGTCCGTGGATGGGTGACCATATTTACATACCGAGACTCATCCGTGTCTCGGAAAGCCCGTTAAGCCGTTGGTCCCGGCTGTCATTCGTGGATCTTTGACAGTCTTACGGGTCGTCAGAAGCCCGAAAATCTGACAACCAGTCTTACCAAGGGATATAGTATTACCCAGTTACTGGGTTGTGGAGGTCAGATAGGCAGTCGCTCCATGTAAAATACTGGTATTCAGCTGCATCCGGTTAGACTGGAAGCCGACCCCAACATAGTTGGGAAAAAGCTAGGCAGATTGAGGCAGATTGATTTTGTTTAATAATGATTGAAGTTGTTTGAACAATATGACATGAATAATATACAGAGTGTAGTACAGACCATCAAACTGATCTACTTTCTCCATGCGACCAACATCATCATCAATCATCAATCGAGAAAAAATTAAGTTCCATACATTTGCGTCGATTGAAGTTTCCTATGGGACAGTTGAATTTTTTTTTGGTGAATACGATGTTGGTCTCATTGAGAAAGTTGTTCGGTTTGATGGTCTGTACACACCTTTAAATTTGACCAACCTTTCTGGTTCACACACATCTTACTATCTTACTTCTTACTACTTATTATAAATGCGAAAGTTTGTATGGGTGTATGGATGTTTGTTATTCAATCACGCCAGAACGGCTGAACGGATCTGGATGAAATTATTATAGTCTGGAATAGCACATAGGCTACTTTTTATCCCGGAAAAATGTACGGTTCCCGTGGGATAATTTCCGACATCCACGCGGGCTGAAACCGCTGGGAAAAGCTGGTACTATACATACTATTCGGACTTCTGACGACCCGTAACGACTGTCAAAGATCCACGAATGACAGCCGGGACCAACGGCTTAACGTGCTTTCCGAGGCACGGACAACCCCGGCAAGCGTAGCTTAACCTGATGGATAGGCCCGTGCCGCTGTTATTACTTAGCCACGAGCTCCAAGTATGATAATATGATAAGAAATACTACAAATGAGATGTCATTATTACGACTGCCGTCTGACCTCAGTAGCTTCACCTTGCAGACTATTAGATCGATCTGAGATGAGAAGCACTGTAGCTAAGACTGTCTTATACTAGTCTAGGTTAGCTAACATGTTTATCCTTCCGTAAAACCTTTCAGAAGTGGGATTACCTCGGTAATCTGTATAAAAAAAAACCTCAAAGTTACCTCTTTTCGTAATGTTTAAATTAATCTCGTAACTACAAAATAGACCTTTTTTTCTTATTTTTTATATAAATTAAAAGGTAGTAAGATTGTTTAGCATAATACGCTGAGTTTGTTGTGATAAAATTATTAAAATAATTACTTTGTTATATAAAGGGTCTTTCAACAAGGACGGGTCGATGTTAAATTTAAATAAAACAAGCTGTATGTGAGATATTAAAGAAATTATTTTTTTATTTGAAAGGCTCATTTATGCCATTATTTATGAAATATGACAGGCGGCGTCATTGGTCCGCACTTTTTCAAAAACGATGATGGCGAGGCCATTACTGTCAACGGCGAGCGCTAAAGATCAATGAATAACAATTTATTGGTGACGTGAATTGGTCACAAAGATCGTGCGATTTGACCCCGCTATACATTTTCTTGTGGGGTTTTCTCAAGTCGCAGGTCTAAGCCAATAATCCGCAATCAACCGATGCCCTGAAAGTCAACATTACGCAGGCCATCGCTCAGATTCAGCCGGATCTATGCAGTAGAGTAATTGAAAGTTGGACCTCTCGGATCCGTGCCAAAGTTCGAAGCCGCGGTGGACATTTAAACGATGTCATATTTCATAAATAATGGCATAAATGGGCCCTTAAAATAAAAAATAATTTCTTTAATATCTTACATACAGCTTGTTTTATTTAATTTCAACATCGACCCGTCCTTGTTGAAAGACCCGTTACCTACTAAATGCGCGATGCAACCACTCGCGAGACTACTTCAGTTCAGTATACGACTCGAGAGCCACCACAACCCAGTAACTGGGCAATACGATACCCTTTGGTAAGACTGGTTGTTAGACTTTCGGGCTTCTGATGACCCGTAACGACTGTCTAATCTTAGGGCCTTAACTAAAATACAGCACAACAACTCGATAATTTGACAACATGTCGCCACATCAGTAGATTGCACCTGTGCGGGTCGCTAGTTTTTTTAGGGTTCCGTACCAAAATGGTAAATAGGAACCCTTATGGTGCGACTCTGTCTGTCTGTCTGTCTGTAACAGCTGGATATCTCAAGAACTACTAATGCTATCAACTTGAAATTTGGAACGGTTTTAGATGACGTTTACCCAACTATTTTGCAAATAAGAAAGATATAAAAATATTTATAATTTTTTTGCAACAGGGACTGAAAGGGGGTCTTAAAAGTTCAAAGTGTGGCTACTTGGGCATGTGGAGTATCATATGAAAGAACGCTGTTTGCACATCCTCAAACATTTTTTTTTTTTTTTCAAGGCGCTTAGTTATCGATATTTGATGAAAAATGTAAAAAAAAATACCGTCAAACTTCGGAGATAAGTGGGGTCTTATGTCCGAAGTTTGCATAGGGAAAAATCTGAAATTATTGTACGAGAATGTGATAGAAGTTTATGTAAAGATTACAGGAAAAATAAAACGATGTCTCTAAATAGCACACTTTTTCAGAAATCGGAACGGAACCCTCGGTGTGCGAGTCCGACTCGCTCTAGACCGGTTTTTTTCTAATAAAAATGTTTATGTATGCTATCTCTTGAACTTACGATGCAGAACAGATGGCATCTACTCGATATGACTGTCTGTCTAGTCTTAAATGAAAGGTCATTCACTGGATGGGTAGACGGTCAAGCCCCGAGAGTCGAACGAATGAATGAACTTTTGAACTATTATTGCACAGACTTTTGGAAAGTTCGTCCCTTGTGTTTGCATAAAATTAAATAATAAATAAATAATAATAAATATCCTTGGACATTTCACACAACGCCATCTAGTCCCAAGCTAAGCAACCTACTGCTTGTGTTATGGTAACGAGATGGCTGATAAATTACTTATATACATTTTTTTTTTTGTAAATACATACATATTATAGATAGAAAAACACCCAGACTCGGAACAAATACTTGTAGGTCGTACAAATATTTGTTGCGTGCGGGAATCGAACCCGCGACATGCTGTGCAGCAGTCAATCGCTCAACCACTGCGCCAACCGTGTCGTCAATTATATTACTTATGTTATTATGGGCTAATTTTACCAAAATCAGATATATTTTATACGTGCAATAAAATTGACTACTGACAGTTTTTGTATGGAGAAACTGTCGAAAATTCAAAATGTATTCGAAGATGTCAGTGTGACCGTTTTTGGTATTTTTAGTACTAAATCGGTACAGTCCCCGGCGATAAATATTGCACATCGACCTTTGGAAAGAGACAATCGGCTAATTTCGGCTTTGTAGAGCGTTATCTCTGTCGCACGAAATACAAACAGTCCGGTATCTATTAGGAGCTGTTAAAACAATTATGATTTGCTTCTTTTTATTCTTTGTATTAAATACACCAATTTTTCTTTAGATGATGGCTTTAGGTTGGGGTAAAATAAAATAAAAAAACATGTTCACATTATGTTTACGTATTTAATTATTTTGGAAAATTACAGCTGTTTTTAAATCTGTCAGCTTCGGTTACAAAATATTTATAAACATTGTAGATAATTTTGCGTGACTGACCTCGTAAAGGTTTCCCTCTTTTTCCTATAGATGCCATAGTACAACTTTAAATTATTTAAATTTGGGGGTGTTAACAACTCTAAATATATATTTTGAACTAACACTCTATCGCACTTGACCAACGACTGACAAAACGTCACCTATGAAGTGTGCGACAGAGATAACGCTCTACGAAGCCGAAATTAGCCGATTGTCTCTTTCCAAAGGTCGATGTGCAATATTTATCGCCGGGTACTGTACCTATATCTGAGGCTCCGAAGAATGATGATAGCTTATTTTTAGTAGACTAAATATCGGTATAATATTGGTACAATTTCAACTGTCATGGTATTTTTTTGGTATATCCACCTGGCAACAGCTGAAAAGGAAAATACGTAGGTTTATACAATTAGAAACGGTCACACTGATTAAGGCTACTGCTAGGCTGCTGGGTATAAAAGTTTGGTCAAATTCACCCAAATGAATTTTGAGAGATAGATTTTAATGAAGGAACACTGTTGTGACGAAACTTGGGTTTAAGGCCATACCCCGACCAAACGATCTTGAGCGTTCGGTCCTTCTCTGTCCCGCCGCTCAGCCTCGCTCTGTCCCGCTCCCTGCGCACGCCCTTCATAAAAATCATTTTTTTTTTTTTGAATTATTTAAATAAAAAAAGAATAGTGAACTTTAGAAATAAAATAAAACGTGAATAATTTACATTTTTAAATTATCCATCTATTAGTGTAATGCTCAAATGATTAGAACGTCACCTTTAGCAAAAGATGCATGGAATCAATAATTTTAGACACTTTTTTACAAGGAGATTTTAAATGTATTTATTTCACATAAAAACAAAAGTAAACGTGCAATGTGATGATAGAATATCGAACAGTAATAATGTGCTTCTAAATGTAATTTATTACTCTTAATTAATGAGTTAATAGCCTCTGAATAACGCCCTATCGCAAGGTTTTGGTCGGGGGATCGCCTTAATTGATAGAACTGTAAAAATGTCAATCAATAAAAAGCAATAATAATTGCAATAGTAATTGTGTGTAAGCAATGGTCACGTGTGATAGTGTCGCTGCAACTCCTTGCAGTTGCGTTGTCGCTAGTTGTTGCGACCCTTAACACGCGACGGCGAGCGAGCGAAGCGAGCGGTGCCGCAGTAGCGGCCGCCGAGCGCCATATCCCCTCTATTTTTGGTGAATCATTTGGGTTAGATGAGGCGGTGAATGTCTTGTATATTAGACGATGAAAGCCTCAGGGTCATTGACCTTGATTTCAAGGTCAACATGGTACTCGTTTATTTTTTTCGGCGTTTATTTTTTTGCGCACTTTGTTGTTTTCAATAATACACTAAAAAGGGTCTATTGTACCCAAAAAAAAAATAGCTAGTATATAAAATCGCTGGGTGCGTTTGTAAAGTGGTTCCTAAACTATTCGTTTTTATACAAATTAGCGCCCGTTCTCGTGTTGTGGTTTGATTGCAGTTGTGGTACGTGTGATCGGGACCTTACGCTTACTTTTTCAATGGGTAGATACATTTGAGTTTGAGTTAAAAGTGTCAAAATTGACCTTAAGGTCAAGGTCAATGACCCTGAGGTCAAGGTTAATGTCCTTGAGGTATCCCGTGGTGTTCCCCCACCCTACTACTCCCACATCCCACCGGGTCCCGAAGCCTTGATTAAGCGATGATTTTTGGTGAAGTCCTTTTCTTTTTATAGTACTCCGTTTCGTATCCTCTGACCAAAACTGGTACAGCTTCAGTATGGTGATACAGAATAACATTTTTTTTGGGGACATCCTAATTTCTAACGAAATCGATTTTGAGATACAGTGCGTTTCAAATAAGAATAGGATCGACTCAGCGCCATGTTGTGACGTCATAGCTATCAAATCGACTGAATTGGGTAGGGTGAGCAAAACAAGGTATTTTTTAGTTAACATTTATTTACGAATCACGAATGAAGAATTTGAAAAAAATGAAAAAAATTGTTACCAACAATGAAAATATGAAAGAAAGAAGCATAATTTATAAAAAACTAATTATGAATAATTTTTTGATGTCTGTTTTCACTTTGATTTAGCTAAGACAAAACAAAACGTTATTGATACGCAAATAAGTTTTCTTTGCAAACCGTACTTTTCAATCAACATTTGACAGATAGAGGTCATTGACGTTCCTATTCTTATTTGAAACGCATTGTATTTTTGCTTATCGTGAACTGTGGACAAATTTTTGCGTTTTTTGCTATTACAAAATGTTTTAAAATTAGTCTTTATTGAAATTGAGCTTGAAACAAATCCAATTTTTTAGTTTCAAAGCTCTGCTACCTTTTTTGAACTTATCAACAAGTGGAATCATATTTTTCAACGAGAGCTCTTTGACTATTTTTTCAAATCAAAAACAGTTGGTTTTAAAATTTTTAAAACGCAAAATTAATAACCCTTCTCTCCTTCCAGGTCTCGAATTCACCCATCCAAACGAGCGAGGGGAATACGAGGTTGCTGAAGGCATATCAGCAACAGTCTTCAGAGCCATCTTAGAGTACTACCGGCTGGGCAGCATCCGCTGTCCTCCCACGGTCTCCGTGCAAGAGCTGAGGGAGGCCTGTGACTACCTGCTCGTGCCTTTCGATGCAAACACCGTGCGCTGCCAGGTGAGACATGAGCGGTACTTTTTAGTGACCGATGTAGCAGATTGGGCCACGAGTGGTACTTTTTAGTGGCAGGTGTGGCTAGAGGTGGCTTGAATGGTACTTCGTGCTTTTCGATGCTTATACCGTGCGATGCCAGGTGATACATGAGGGGTACTTTTTAGTGACCGATGTAGCAGATTCAATTCAATTCAATTCAATTTATTCACTAACAATTTACATTGTGTTTGAAATAATTTTACATAATAAAATACACAAATACACACAACAATTTAAAAAAATACAATATTATTCAATGTCAACTTTAAAAAAAATAATAATAAGTAATAATAATTAATTTTTTAAAAATAAAGGGAATGGAACACATGTCCACGGATTGGGCCACGAGTGGTACTTCTTAGTGGTAGGTGTGGCTAGAGGTGGCTTGAATGGTACTTCGTGCTTTTCGATACTCATATCGTGTGATGCCAGGTGATACATGAGCGGTACTTTTTAGTGACCGATGTAGCAGATTGGGCCACGAGTGGTACTTTTTAGTAGTAGGTGTGGCTAGAGGTGGCTTGAATGGTACTTCGTGATTTTCGAAGCTAATACCATGCGCTGCCAGGTGAGACATGAGCGGTACTTTTTAGTGACCGATGTAGCCGATTTGCGATATATTGGGCCACGAGTGATTCTTTTTAGTGGCAGGTGTGGCTAAAGGTGGCTTTAATGGTACTTCGTGCTTTTCGATGCTCATAACGTGCGCTGCCAGGTGAGACATGAGCGGTGCTTTTTAGTGACCGATGTAGCCGATTTGCGATATATTGGGCCACGAGTGGTACTTTTTACTGGCAGGTGTGGCTAGATGTGGCTTGAATAGTATTTCGTGCCTTTCGATGCTAATACGTTGCGCTGCCAGGTGAAACATGAGTGGCACATTTAAGTGGCAGGTGTGGCTAAAGGTGGCTTGAATGGTACTTCGTGCTTTTCGATGCTCATAACGTGCGCTGCCAGGTGAGACATGAGCGGTGCTTTTTAGTGACCGATGTAGCCGATTTGCGATATATTGGGCCACGAGTGGTACTTTTTACTGGCAGGTGTGGCTAGATGTGGCTTGAATAGTATTTCTTGCCTTTCGATGCTAGTACGTTGCGCTGCCAGATGAGACGTGAGTGATACTTTTTAATGGCTGGTGTGGCTAGATGTGGCTTGAATGGTACTTCGTGTATTTCGTTTCTAATACCGTGCGCTGTCTACTGTTTAGTGACGATGTGGCAGATTTGCGATTTATTGGGCCACGTATGGTACTTTTTAGTGGCAGATGTGGCTTGAATGGTACTTTTGGATCATATCTTTGTAGCAGATGTCTTGGTGCGCTATAATATACACTTAGATCGGCCTCTGCCATCTTTGGAGTCTTTAGTCGTAAGATAAGCAGTGTTCTGAGCCATCTTAAAGAAGTACCGGCTGGGAAGCATCCGCTGTCCTCCCATAGTCTCCGTGCAAGAGCTGAGGGAGGCCTGCGGCTACCTGCTCGTATCTTTCGATGCCTATATCGTGCGCTGCCAGGTAAATGCCAGGAATATCACTCTCGCGTTAACATGACACATCTATCGACCTAAGAAACAGACTGTCACTCAGGTACGAGTGATGAGACGACTTTACGGACGGGGACTTTTCATGTGTGAAAGAACAATGGCAGCTTCCCATACATTGTTTTATTTGAAATTAAATTACTACGTCTTGAAATGAAAAATATCTTATTTAAATCAGCGTCATTTTCTGAGCTAGTTTGTGCAAGATTTTTTGTTAGAGAAGGCGCAGATTAATAGATATTCAGTGTTCAATTTTTGAACAACATAGGACAGAGTACAAACTTCTGGTCAAGTGTTTTAAACTGTCAACGGTTGTCAATGTCAACAACCAAGCAATATTTTTTAAGACTGAATAATAATACTCTTTTTAGTTCAGAATTGCCATTAACATTTGATGTCTTTTCTACTTTACTGCAATACTTTTATCTAAGGAAAAACACAGAATAAACTTAAATATACAAAAAAATTAACGTGTTATTTATTAATTAAAAAAATTAAATACTGCGGGTATACCACTTAAAAAAGTCTCTCCTACACCATTTAAAGCGCCAGTAAACATATGAAATCACTCTCAAATTTAAATCTCTCTCTTTCCAGAACCTCCGAGGCCTCCTCCACGAGCTCTCGAACGAAGGCGCTCGCCGTCAATTCGAGTCATTCCTAGAAACACTTATCTTACCCCTCATGGTGGAGTCAGCCCAGCGAGGAGACAGAGAGTGCCACGTGGTGGTGCTGCTGGATGACGACTCGGTGGAGTGGGATGAGCAGTATCCCCCTCAGATGGGGGATGAGTACTCGCAGACCGTCCTGTCCACGCCGCTCTATAGGTTCTTCAAGTATATTGAGAATAGGTGAGTGTTTTAACCCCTACTGTCTTGTGTGCAACCTTTGATTTAAGGGTTGGTTTGTTTCATAGAAATATAAAAAGCAGGAGAAGTGGCAAGCGGGCGAATCTGTGTCCGCGCGACATGCTCAGTATGAGCCGTTCATAGTACAATTTCCGTCTCCGCGAACTAGTGCGCTTTCGACTGTGACCGTGACAAATTATAAGAATGCCGTGTTGATCGTGGTTTCTTGTAAAAACTGAAGCCAAAACAAAAACTATGTAAATCATGGAATCACTTTCCATATGTACAAGTATTTTACCGTATTTGTCTTTATAATCATGAAAGGGACAAAGTGGAGACACAGGGTTCCGATACATTTTAACATACTGGGCACATCTCCTTCTTTCTTATACCTATAGTTTGTCTAGACCACTTGTAAGAGCTTTCAAATGGTCTAGACTAGACAAATAATAACTCCCCGAAGAGAAGAATAGCGCTCTAAACATGAGAGGGCTTAGCTTTTTAGGGTTCCGTACCAAAATGGTAAAAAGGAACCCTTATGGTGCGACTCAGTCTGCCTGTCTGTCACAGCTGGATATCTCAAGAACTACTAATGCTATCAACTTGAAATTTGGAACTGTTTTAGACGATACCTCTTGGTAAGACTGGTTGTCAGACTTTCGGGCTTCTGACGACCCGTGACGACTGTCAAAGATCCACAAATGACAGCCGGCATCAACGCTTAACGTGCTTTCCGAGGCACGGAGGGGCGAAGCCGCGGTCTCTAATAAAATTATTTTCTTTAATTCCAGAGATGTAGCCAAACAAGTGATGAAAGAACGCGGTCTCAAGAAAATCCGCCTCGGCGTCGAAGGCTACCCCACATACAAAGAAAAAGTCCGCAAACGTCCCGGCGGGCGCGCCGAAGTCATATACAACTACGTCCAACGTCCTTTCATACATATGTCTTGGGAAAAAGAAGAAGCCAAATCCCGACATGTCGACTTTCAATGTTTTAAGTCGAAATCTGTGACGAATTTGGCAGAGGCTACTGCGGATCCTGTGATCGAGTTAGATGCTAATAGGGTCAGGGATGAGGAGGTCCCTGAAGTGGTGGCGGAGCCCGAAGTAGAGGAAGCTCAGTGATTGGTGAGCCGCTCTTCTAGAGCGGTTGTGAAGTTACTAACCGGTATTTTCTGCTGGATTTGATTTTGGTCTATGTGTGATGGGGACGTGTGGGTTTGAAAATGGAATTCGAGAATTTGACAGTTGTTGGTTTTGAAAAATGGTGTTGTGATTTTGATGTTGGATTGAGTTTTGAAATTGGAATTGTGGTTTTGTAATGCGATTTCGGTTTTGTTAGGGTGTATTTTGAAAATGGATTGAGTTTTGAAATCAGAAGAAATCTGAGAGGTTAGTGATTTTTCAAATTCTTTTTCTGTATTGATTTTGGTGAACTGCTTTCAAAAGTTTTTTGAAATCTGAGTGTAAAGATTTCAAAATCAGATCAGATGTTGTTAGTACTAAAAAGTGTCACTAACAATGCCCACTCACACATAGACATCTGAAAAAGTGTCAAGAAAGTGCCAGGAGAAAGACTTTTGTACTTATTATTACGCACATAATGTCGTACAGTATGCTTTAGTACACTGGAGTGCATTAAAATAGGTCGATGTTAAATATACTGGCGAGCAAGAGAAATTGGTCAGTGGAATTATAAAAAATGGGCCTTAAAAGATGTTGCTGTTGCAAAATGGTGGATTATAATGATTCGCTACTTTTAATGTGTGTAAAAAAATGTGAAAAGTGATTTAAGTCTGTTCATTTAACATGTTTTTTTTTTTTCGATATTTTGTTGCCATTTTTTTCGTGTACTGTAAAATTTATTTAAAATATTCAAAAGCCGTATTATCGTTAAACTTAATGAATTAAAATATCAGAAGTATCTTTCAAAATGAAAAGTAAAGTTGTTTCTGTGATAAAAAATGGTTGGTGGGCCTATTTTTATGCACGTCTCAGTACTTTACATATTTGAAAATGTAAACAAAACTCATAGTTAACCAAAATATACCGTACTTACGTGTTTAGACGTCTTAATTTTACTATAGTTTTATCCTATGTCTTTACTCGCTTTTTGTGAAATGAACAAATTCTTAAAAACTATGAAAACGTAGTGAAATCTTGAAAAAAATATTGCACCACTTATAAGTATGGCTTGTTTTAAATTAAATTAAAATAACATAACAGCACACATGAAAATAATCATATTTATTTGTTTTTTTGTCTTCCTTCATACCTTGGTAATTACAGTATAATTTTAAATGTTTTTCTACCTACCCTCAATGACGTAGTTTCTTTATAATCAATCTATCTATTATCTCGTTTGTATATGGTGCAACATTTTTGTCAGATTAGTATATTTTGAGGAGTATTTGAATCATGTCTGAACTAAAGTTTGCTAGATAAACTTCTTATAATGTCCACTAGTTAACCTAAAATCCAGAATATACTGTCGTGCAAAATATACGCTCATTATATTTTAAAATTATTGCAAAACGAACTGAAACATTCCTATAGAAATGTGAGCGAATTATTCTGCACGACAGTGTAATTTACTTCTACACGTGTGAAAAACTGTTTTTTTTTTTTAAATTGTATACGCGGCAAAAAAATTGGTTTGCAGGCAAATAGCGACATCGTCATCATCTGCCTAGCCTTTTCCCAACTATGTGGGGGTCAGCTTCCAGTCTAACCGGATGTAGTTGAATACCAGTACTTAGAATACAACTGCGCAATTTAATGTTTTAGAAAGTGAAATGATATGCAGGTTCCTACGCCCCAATTGTTTGTGTATTATAAAACAGAATGGTTATAAATTTATATATGGAATTATGGATGTATGTTTTAACAAGTCTTATTTGTAATAAAATCATTAGTTTGATTTGATACAACAACACTCAGAAATAAAAACATCTTTATTTTACATGGAGCGACTGTCTATCTGACCTTCCACATCCCATTACTGGGTCATACGATACCCGGTGGTGGATTAAAGCAACTAACTAGCGCCGTCTGCATCATTATGTCTAATCTTTAATCTTTGTTTTGTTTTATTTTTTTTCAAAGCGTGACTTTTGCATACATTTTACAATAAATTCAGTATTTTTTGATGGCGTTATGTGTTTGTTACTCATTCATCTGTCAATAGCTTTCATTCAAGTATTCAAGAATAGCTTTCATTCAAGTACTTTGTTGAAAACTTTGCGGCGAGATGGCGCTGTGTTTTTTCTTGTCGCCGATTGGTCGCTTTGTCTTCAAGATGACTTTGACAAGTGACAAACACAGCGCGACAGCGCAGCGGATAAACCGGGCGTTAGTCACGTTAGTTAGAACATAGATGGCGCCAGTTGCCTGCACTCACTTTTTGCCGACTGTACTTTAAATACCCGTTAATGATCCTACTTCTGAATCTGCTAAAATTAATATTGTAATAAAAATTAACGAATTGATGGTTATTCGTAAGACTATTATTGTATTTAGATTTTGTAAAATACTTAGAGAATAATTTGTACGAAACATGTTAGATTTTGTATTAAAATTATACATATCTGGTGAAATTGGTGTTTTATTTGAGTAAAGATGCTCTTTTAGTCAATTGGGAATAGAGCTTGATCTAGAAAACTCATCTGTTGAGATTTTTCGTCTTTCGTATGGGTAATCATCCAGGCGGGGCTTACTATGAGCTCTTATAGCAGGGTAGCAGGGCAGAAGTTGAACGGTTCCAGTGTGAGAAAGACGGAGCACCATCCTTTTTTCTCAACGGATCCATGATGAAAATAAAAAAATCAAAAGTAATTTATTCAAATTGGCTGAGAATCAGCACTTTTTTAACGTCGAAATTACAGTAAGACAGTCCCCACAAAACGCCCGCCCTTCACCACTTCCTAGTGCATTAGCTGGGAAGAAGAAGTAGCGGAACAAACTCCCCAGCAGCACAGCTGTCTGTTCAGTTAGAAGAACTAGATTCTATACAATAGTACCTATGCAAAATAATTTACGCAACACAATACATTAAATTATATTTTTGTCAAATAAATGTTTTTCACGTCATAGTACGGGGAGTTCCTATTTAGTGTGTTAAAATAAATCCTCTGTTACTGTTATTGTCTTGGTCTCTGTGGTCTTTGTTTATGGATGGCTGTCAAAGTAATTTGACAAGTTTGACAACGGCACCAAAAAAACCACCTCTCTACCACAGACTACTTAGGGATACTACTCTACGTTCTGTTAAGCACGAGAAAAGTAATTTACGATCTCTACTTAATAACAATATAAAAATGGCTTTATGGGCACCCTTAAACCGTTCATTGTTCAAAAAGACTTCGACATATTTTCTAGTTGCAACGGTCTGCACATTTTTCTTCGAAAGGGCTTTCGATAACATCTGTCTAGAGATATTTGAAAGATTAAACAGAAACAAGCTGTGGAAGGACGTCGCTCATCGCTTCAAGCCGAGACCGCCGCCGCCGCCGCCCGAGCCCAAGAAGATATGTTAGAGCCGAGACCGCCGCCCGAGCCCAAGATATGTTAGAGCCGAGACCGCCGCCCGAGCCCAAGAAGTTATGTTAGTTTTCTTGATTAAAGTTTATCAAGATTAATTGGGTTTTTAATCATTACCTATGGCCTGGCTACAGAACACATCTACTCCTAGCGGAGGCCTGGCTGCACGAAATAAGCGAATAAGTGCCTACTATTATTCGTTTGAATGAAGTTTGAAAATAAATTGTCGAGGCGGGGGGGCTCAGTGACCGTGGCTTGGTCACCCACGGTGAAGCGAAGAGGAACCTTTCGCTTCGCTCGTCAGGGCTTTGGTCGGTAAGCCGACGACGCAGCTGCCAACAAGTATGTTGCGGTGCCGCTTGGGCGACAGCGCAACTGAGGCGGGCCGCGATGTCATATAGTACGAGGCCAATGACCTGACCCGTTGCAGGGGGACCAAGGATGCCCAGACACGGTGTCGTCTGGCGCCCATGTGCTGGTTTGGTCCCTGGGGTGGTCACGCAATGTGTTCTGGTGCGCCGGTGATGGGGAGTAGATACTCCTCAGAGGAGGGTCCGGTGACGGACAGCCGCGGCGGGTTCACTGATGAGTGCTAACGCGTGCCCGTGTTCCCGCCGTAAGCGGCAGAGGAAAAAGCTCCACGGTGTCCGAGTTTTAGTGGGTTAGAGTCCCACATAACTGCACTATCTCCCCGTGGTAGCCTAGTGCAGTATGCATGAGCATTTCTCCACGATGATAAAAATAAGTACTTACATTAAGGCGAAAGCGCCAGGGTAGCCCGCGAAATTCAAAATTTCGTACGTTTTTTGCAATTTGTAAGTCAGTGTGGGCTTGTATGTTGACTAAAATATGATTCGCGGCCGTAGCTAATATGGCTTTACAGAATTATAATCATTAGAATCAGCAATACAACTCCATAAGTTAGCATTTACCTCAAACCTCATGATTTCATGAAATCGCTAGATTTGAGGTAAATGCTAACTTATGGAGTTGTATTATTGATTCTAATGATTATAATTCTGTAAAGCCATATTAGCTACGGCCGCGAATGATATTTTAATCAACATACAAGCTCACACTGACCTACAAATTGCAAAAAACGTAAAAAATTTTGAATTTCGCGGGCTACCCTGGCGCATCAACCTTAAGGTGGATCCGCTGTGGTAGTCAAATTTTCTTACGTTTTTTGCAATTTGCAGGTCAGTGTCAGGTTGTATGTTCATCGAAATGCGATTCGCGACTATAGCAAATATGTATTTACGTAATTATAACCATGAGAATCATCAACACATCTCTCTTAACTTAGATTTGTCGTGGTTTGGTCTGATTTCCGAAATCAGATCAAACCACGGCAAATCTAACTATCTATGTATTGATGATTTTTATGGTCTATATTATGTAACTAAATATATATTTGTTACTGTCGCGAATCATATTTTGATTAAGATACAACCAGACAATCAATCAATCTGCCTAGCCTTTTCCCAACAATGTTGGGGTCGGCTTCCAGTGTTACCGGATGCAACTGAATATCAGTATTTTACATGGAGCGACTGCCAATTTGGCCTCCACAAACCTGTAACCTTAGAATTTCATAATCTAAGCCTGTAAATGGGTAAAACGATACCCCTTGGCAAGACTGGTTGTCAGACTTTCGGGCTTCTGACGACCCATAACGACTGTCAAAGATCCACAAATCACAGCCGGGACCAACGCGGCAACGGCTTAGCGTGCTTTCCGAGGCACGGAGAAGTCTCGGTATGTAAAGATAGTCACCCATCCACTGACCAACCCCGGCAAGCGTAGCTTAACCTGATAGATCGACCCGTGCGGCTGTTATTACTTAGCCACGAGCTCCTCAAATTATTGAACCTGACATTATCATCATAACTATCAAACCTGACACTGACCTGCAAATTGCAAAAAACCCAAAAAAAATGGATTTCGCTGGCTACCATAGCGCATCCCCCTACTCCCTAGTGTACATTTTCAAACTTCATAGTTGCTTTCTGGGGTTGGTCCGTGGATGGGTGACCATCTTTACATAGGTACCGAGACTCCGCCGTGCCTCGGAAAGCACGTTAAGCCGTTGGTCCCGGCTGTCATTCGGGTCGTCAGAAGCCCGAAAGTCTGACAACCAATTCTCTTACGCAGTTACTGGGTTGTGGAGGTCAGATAGGCAGTCGCTCCATGTAAAATACTGGTATTCAGCTGCATCCGGTTAGACTGGAAGCCGATCCCAACATAGTTGGGAAAAGGCTACGCAGATTGGAGATTGATTTTATTCGGTAAGTAGGCGCTATTCGGGCATCGTGAAATAGGCCCTCAGTAGTTTTAATTTACATCAAACTTTTTAATAGAGTGTTCGCAATATAAGTGCGCGCGGTTAAAATCGAAACTAATACACTGGACAGCAAATAAACCGGGCCACCCGCTACCTTGGAACTCTGATTCGATTTTCTCAAAAAGTATAAAATTAACAACTATCAATTTATACCTACAGAAAGTGCGTTCCATGATTATTAAAATGACTATAAATTTATTCTAAAGTACCGTCAACTCACATTGTAATCAAGCAACAAACACAATGCTAACGATTTGCTCTGTTTTGACTAGAGTTCACGATTAGCGTTCATTTTTTCTACAGTGAGGGTAGTCGGATATTTCTTATCATTTCTTTAGTTTTTGTCCATCGTTTGCTCAGACTCGTGTATTTTTGCTACTTTTTTCGGTCAATAATGGATACGACACCTCAGGAAGCAGCTTAAGCTGTAGCACTACTTCAAGCAGGCGTTGCGCAACGTGAGGTCGCTCGGAGACTTCGAATCAGCAGATCTTCGGTGCCACGAGTTTACAGACGATACTTAGAGACTGGAGCATTCGATCGCCGTCCAGGTACGGGCAGACCTAGGGCTACATCAGCGGCAGATGATCGTTATATCCAACTTACTGTTCTCCGAAATCGCCGCCTCAACGCAGTTCAAGTCCAACAAAGTCTGCGTGACGTACGCCAAGTGGTCATAAGTTCAGATACCGTCAGAAGGAGACTTGCAGAACGGAACCTGACTCCAAAAAGAGCTGCAACGGGCCCAGCATTAACGGTAGCCCACCGTCGAGCACGACTTGAATTTGCTCGAGAGCATAGATATTGGACGTTAGAGCAGTGGGTAATGTACTCTTCACTGATGAGACCAGGGTGAGTTTACATGGAAGTGATCGACGTCAGAGAGTGTATTGTCGTCCAGCAGGGCTAACATGGCAAGCACGAGAACACGAGATATCACGATTTGTCGAAATTTGTCGTCGATTCTGACGTTATTATAATCCCTAACATGACCGTTAAGCTCGAGTAAATTCGATAAAGGGACTTTGACACTTCTCTATCTCGCGACGAGAGACCGATGTAGCAAGTTATTAAAAACAAATCATTTATATCATAGCAACATCGGCTTGAGGTTCCGTTTTATTTCACTCATTTTTCATTTTTTTGCATGCAATTGGTATGTACTATAATGATTTTACGTGCACCTCTTTTAATACCTATTTGTTTAGTTTTTCATAAATGTTTTTCATTGGTGCCGAATTTAAATACAAAATGACGGAAATGAAAATTAGTGGCAAATAATATACATACCTACTCACTTGATAACTTAACATAATCAGCCTATAATGTAGGTACTGCTCTAGGCATGCCGGTTTCCTCACGATGTTTGCCTTCACCGTTTTGAGAGCAGTGGTGATGATATAATTTACACAAAGTAAAGCGCCTGTCGGGGTTCGAACCTATGACCTACAACTCGTAAGTCAGGGCTGTTACCACTGGGCCTCCACTGCTACACTACACTCACTAGAGAAGCACCACAAATGACAATGAACTAGAGATTTTAGTAATTATGTTGCGAAGGTTTGTTATTGCACTGTCATAACTCCCTCGATTTTGTTAATCAGCATAATTGGCAAAGTGACTGGTTATTACCTACTGAAAGGGATGCTCATCTACGTTATAGTGTACCCCTCCGTCACAGTTTCTCTCGCGGCCGCCGAAAAGAACTTCATTCCAATATAAATATAGTTTAAAACTAAGTATTTTCATTAATAATCATCATCATATCATTCTCCTGCCCTTAACCCAAAAAAACTTGGGGTTGGCACAACAATTTTCATTAGTAATATAATCACACTATATATAATAATATAAAGGCGAAAGTTTGTGAGTGCGTGTGTGCGTGTATTTGTATGTTGTTAGTAGGCACACACATAGGCTAGGTACTTTTTATCCCGGTCTACCAATATAAAAGTACTCTGTGCGGTCTACGCGGGTGCAACCGCGGGGCGCAGCTAGTGTAAAATAAAATTATGACTAAAGTACGTGAAATTATGAGACTTTAGTTCATTTTAGTTTTTTTTTTTGTTTATCATAATTTTGTCTACTCGTCTCGTCGTCAAAATCGAGGACGACTAAACGAGAGACGAATCGGGGATTTTCTCGTGTTTATTGTCAAAATTCTGTCAAAAGTCGAGTTATCTGAGGTGCCATGTTAGGGTTTGTCTTTCTCGACAACAAGTTTGACAGAACATTGTATGGCAGCGCTGTCAGAAAACGAGAAAAGCTTTGAATTGAACTGTCATAAAATTACTCGCGCGAGAGCAAGTAATTGTCGCGTGTGTTCATGTTAGGCCTCCTGGAGAACGTTATTCTCAGTGTTGCATCGAGGAAACTGTTGCTTATGGAGGAGGATCTGTAATGGTCTGGGGCGGTATCTCGTTAACTGCACATACAGCGTTAGTTTTCATCGAACCTACGGGCCGTACACGTGGATTGACTTCTCATCGCTACATTACTGAAATACTCGCAGACCATGTGGTTCCGTACGCAGGATATATGGGGCAAGATATGCAGTTGATGCATGATAATGCACGGCCTCATGTTGCTCAAGTGGTGACCCAGTATCTACGCGATGTTGGCATTCATTCAATGGACTGGCCAGCTCGAAGCCCGGACTTGAATCCGATAGAACACTTATGGGATGAGCTGAAACGTCGGGTTCGAGCCCGGGTACCTGCTCCAACAGGGCTTCCAGAGCTGCGAATCGCAATTGAAGAGGAGTGGAATGTAATTCCTCAAGATTTCATCGTCAGGCTCGTGAGGTCGATGAATACGAGGATGCTGGCAGTTATCCGAGCAAGGGGAGGGAATACTGAATACTAACCAAAACTTTATTTTTAATTTTTTCTTTGTTTCTGGCTTTAATTTTTTTTTTTCAGTTTGTGATTACTAACGATTAACATGACTGGAAAACGACTCTTTTTTGTAAAATCCTTAATAAACACTTAAAAAATTGATTAATCCCAATGAGTTTTCTTTTTTCTTTTGACGACACGGTTGGCGCAGTGGTTGAGCGATTGACTGCTGCGCAGCATGTCGCGGGTTCGATTCCCGCACGGAACAAATATTTGTACGACCTACAAGTATTTCTTCCGAGTCTGGGTGTTTTTCTATCTATAATATGTATGTATTTACAAAAAAAAAAAAAAATGTATATAAGTAGTTTATTTATCAGCCATCTCGTTACCATAACACAAGCATTAGGTTGCTTAGCTTGGGACTAGATGGCGTTGTGTGAAATGTCCAAGTATATTTATTTATTTATTTATTTATTTCATTTGAATAATCATGGAACGCACTTTTTGTAGGTATAACTTTGATAGTTGTAAGTTATATACTTTTTGAGAAAATCGAATCAGAGTTCCAAGGTAGCGGGTGGCCCGGTTTATTTGCTGTCCAGTGTAGTATGCCCCATCTAACCATCTTGCAGTTGTGTCAAGAGAGTGCTGTGTTCCATGTTCTTTAGTTTTCAAAGTAAATAAGTCCATCATTACGCCGAAAGTAATTAAAAGTAGGTACGTGTGGGTCAGAATGACGGGTGTATTGTTGCAGAAATAAATAATGTTATCTAAGAAAGGAATGTACCAGCAATGTAGGTCTACAATACCTTGGAGCTCTAAAAAATCAAGTTTAAAAGTCGACGCAATAAAAAAATACGGCCATTTATACGACATATTTTGACACTCGCAAATAAATCAAAACCTATATGTACTTCCCCTTGACCTAGAATCATAAAATTTGGCAAGGATAAAGGTCTCAGCACAAGTAAAGGAAAAAGTCCGAAAATTGTTAATTTCTATTTTATCACACAACATTTTGTTCTGCGATTACAATCTTATATTTTTGCAGTTGGAAAATTGACCGTGTCTTGTATCTTATATGGGAGAGCATGTTTTTCAACTGCAATGTTAAGTTTGTTTTTGGGATGAATTTATCCTAATTACGGAAGCCTTCATTGGGCGTGGTCCGACTCGCACTTGGCCGGTTTTTTCTTTTTATGATATGAGTTTTAGTAAAAATAGAGGACGTCGCTAACAACCGCACGGTTCGATCCATCAGGTTAAGTTACGCTTGCCTGGGTTGGTCCGCGGATGGGTGACCATCTCTACATACCGAGACTCCTCCGTGAGTCGGAAAGCACGTTAAGCCATCGTGGATCTTTGATTGACAGTCGTTACGGGTCGTCAGAAGCCCGAAAGTCTGACAACCAGTCTTTACCAAGGGTATCGTATTACCCAGTAACTGGGTTGTGGAGGTCACATAGGCAGTTGCTCCATGTAAAATACTGGTAGGTATTCAGCTGCATCCGGTTACACTGGAAGCCGACCCCAACATAGTTGGGAAAAGGCTCGGCAGATTGAGGCAGATTGATTGATTGAGTTTTAGTAAAAATTAAACGCAACATTATAATTTAGAATAAATAAATAATAATTTATTTGTTGAGTTGTAACGCGGCGAGTTGTTTCTTGAGCTCCAACAGTTTGTTAATCTCTGGATGCCAAACCGCCTTGTCTTTTGTTGAAGCCTTCAGTTTTCGTACTTTGTCAGCCTGCAATGAAAAAGAATATAATTATAATATTTACTAGCGCAACCTTAATTTTATTTCTAAAATATAAGTAGCCTGAGTTACTTCTTCTAATATCAGCTATCTGCCAGTGAATATGCCATCAAAATCAGTCCAGCCATTTCGGAGATTAGCCGGAACAACCAAACGAATAGACAGAGAGGACAAACAAATAAAAAAAAGTGTTTGTGTTGTGAGCTCTGAAATAATCTGAATCACTACATATTATAAAACAAAGTCGCTTCCCGGTGTCTGTCTGTCCCTATACAGGGTGTTAGTGTAAACACCGTTATCCTCTTAAGGGGTCATTGTACTCATCATTATGAACAACTTTTACTATGGGACCAAACCTGAAATCGCGAAAAAAAATCAGCTGTTCAGTACATTTTGACGAATTATGCGAACATAAATGTATTGAACAGCTGATTTTTTTTTCGCGATTTCAGGTTTGGTCCCATAGTAAAAGTTGTTCATAATGATGAGTACAATGACCCCTTAAGAGGATAACAGTGTTTACACTAACACCCTGTATATGCTTAAATCTTTAAAACTACGCAACGGATTTTGATGCGGTTTTTTTAAATAGATAGAGTGATTAAAGAGGAAGGTTTACATGTATAATAAACGCGGGCAAAGCTGCGCCCAAAAGCTAGTAAATAATAAACTTTGCAAACAATTTAAAATAGCTGTTGAAAACCATGTCATATTGAGTTATAAAATGTTATTGTAAATGTCCTATTTGGTGTCGAAATGATACTCCCTTATGTGCTTTCTAATGATATGAAAGAGAGAGCTGGTTCCTTACCTGGTCAGCCACTTCCTTCTCCAGCCCCTGCACATCACCGCCACTGCCGCTGCTGGGCGCGGCAGGTACGCTGCGTGCTGCCTGCAGCTGCCTCTTCAGATCCAACAGCTTATTGATCTCCGGCTGCCACACCAGCTTATCTTTAGTCGACGCTTTGAGTTGGCGGACTTTTTCAGCCTGAAAACAGAAAAAAATTAGGTTATTAAAAATTTACTTTAAGGTTGATGCGCCAGGGTAGCCCGCGAAATTCAAAATTTCTTAAGTTTTTTGCAATTTGTAGGTCAGTGTGATAAGATAAGATAAGATAAGATAAGATATTTTATTTTGCAAACATGGGTAGGTACAAAAGATGGTGACATAAAAATATAAGTAGCAACAACCATATTTAACCAGATGATGGCATGCAAAAGTACAAGATTCTAATACACAACAATAATAAAGAGAAATAATGTCAATCAAATTACAATTCAAATACACAATTCTTCTGCAGTCAACTATTTCGTATTAGAATTAAATAAAAATTAAATTAAATAAAAAATTAAATGTCATATTTTCATCATTTCTAATCATAAAAAGAGTAAGTAATTAAGACATTTCTTTTTCCATTAAAAATTCCGGCACACTATAATACGCTTTGTCAGCTAAAAAATTTCGAAGTTTTTTTTTAAATAATGTCAAGTTTAATTCTTTCCAACTCCTCGGTAATTTATTATAAATGACTGGCGCCATGTAGCAGACACTTTTGCGCATTAAAGCCGTTCTCGCACTAGGGAGACATAGCCTACTGTTATCACGCCTATTTCGTGGAAATACGTCAAATATGCGGTCAAAACGATCCGGATTTAGTTTTACAAACACTGCCATTTCAAAAATATATAAACATGGTAGAGTTAATATTTTATTCTGTCTAAAATATGGCACACAGCTATCAGTAGTTTGCAGTTTTAAAAAGGACCTTAAGCATCTTTTCTGTGCTTTGAATGCAGTTTCTCTTTCGGTGGAGTTGCCCCAAAAGATAACGCCATATCGTAGGTGGCATTCGACTAAACCATGGTAAGCAGTCAGGAGAGCGTCTAGATTTACAATAGACGACAAAGTATGTAAAGCGTATGCGGATGTGCTTAGTTTTTTGCAAAGTAACTCTATGTGTTGTTTCCAGTTAAGTTTTTTGTCTATTTCTAGCCCTAGAAATTTAGTACTTACTACATCGCTAATTGTATCATTATTATATTGCACATGCAGATTACTCTTATCTGGCATGCGTTGGTTAAAATGGATTATCTTAGTTTTGCTTATATTTATTCTTAAGTTATTTTCGTCTAGCCATTTTATAATCGATTTTAAAGAAATATTGATGTCATTTTCGTATGTATCTACACTTTTAGAAGGTATTGTCACGATACTGTCATCTGCAAATAGGGTCAATGGTTGTTCTATGCATTCCGGTAAGTCATTAATATATAATATAAATATCAAAGGACCCACAACACTCCCCTGCGGTACCCCGTAACTAACTATTCGCTCGTCTGACCTAAATATCTCGTCTTTTTTATTAACTAAATTAATTCTATTAATTTCAGTTATTTGTCGTCTATTATGTAAATAAGACTGAAACAGGTCTAGAACATTACCCCTTATACCATAAGCTTCGAGTTTCTTCAGAAGTGTAGGATGGTGGACATAGTCAAAAGCCTGCGTCATGTCGCAGAAAATGGCGCAGACTGGGTTTCGCTTATCTACATTATTAATGACATTCTGTATGAAATCAAAAATAGCCATATTTATTGTTCTGCTGGGTCTAAATCCTTTTTGTTGTTCACACAAAATATTGTTTTTTTCTAAGTATTTATATAGCTCTTTGTAAATAAACTTCTCAAAAATTTTTGAAATAATCGGAATTAGTGAGATTGGCCTATAATTTTCCATTAACTGTCTATTACCCCTCTTAAATATTGGTTTTATAATGGATGTTTTTAAAGCATCTGGATATTTGCCAGCACTTATACTAAGATTAAGTATGTGACTTAAATGTACACATACCTCATTAGCTACAGATTTAAGAATATTTGTAGAGAGGCCATCGTAGCCTACACTATTTGTCTTTTTCAGTGACATTATTATTTTATGTAAATCATCTGGTACGCTTGGTGCCATGAACATTGACTCCCTTCTTGTGTTTATTTTCCTACGTGTTTTAGATTGGGTGCTGTCCATTAATTTGGGCTGTATTTTATCAACAAAATAGTTATTGAAAGCACTAGAAATGTTCTTCGGGTTTGTTATAATATTATTACTAAATTTAATTTTATCAATACTCTGGCTGGGAATATTGTGATTTTTCTGGTTTATAATTTGCCAGGTAGTTTTGGCCATGTTTTTGGCTTTACTTATTTTATAATTGTTTTGTGCCTTTTGTGTCAGGTTTATAATTTTTTTATACAATTTACAATAGTTTTTAAATTTGGTTTTATTGACCTGACTAGGATTTAACCTCAGTTGCCACAAAAGGTGTATTTTTTTCCTGCTGCATAATTTAACGCCTTTGGACAACCACTTGGGTTTTTTTATAACATTAACTTTGACTCGAGTAAGCGGGAAACACAAGTCATAAAACAACTTAAAAGTGTCGATAAATGAATTATAGGCTATATTGGGATCATTTGTATCGTAGATTTCCGAAAAAGAAATATTTTTTATACAGTCTTTGAACTTAGCTATGTTCTCTGCATTATAGTCTCTTCTGGTCATGTACCAATAGTTAATAGAACACGTTTTTTTTACGGGGCATTTAAGCAACTGCGCTGTGTGATCTGATAGAGCAAACTCTATTACTTCGCCTTTACATGACTTATTATAATTGTGCGCAAAATTGTCTATACATGTCTGGCTGGCCATGCGGGTCGGCTGTTTAAATTCCAGTTTTAAATTAAAACTTAATAGTAGACATTCAAGCGTAGCAGAAATTCTATTCGACTTTAGTACATCAATATTAAAGTCTCCAGCTATTACAATGTTCTTACTACAGGTCTTTGATATCTCTTGTAGAAGTGTCTCAAGCTTATTCAAACATTCATTTAAATTATTTACATTTGGCACTCTATAAACACAAACGACAATTATCTTATAGCTAATAAGCTCAATGGCACAACACTCAAATACACCTGAAGATGATAGTTTCGCTATTTTAGGCAGTTCTTTCCATTTGTGCCCATTTTTAATGAGAATACAAGATCCACCCCTTTTTTTCCCCTTTCTGCAATAATACGCTGCTAAACAATAATTCGGTACATACAACTGGTTCTCATAACCTTCCATAATGAAGTGCTCGGTAACGCATACTACATCAACATATATTTGTTTATCCGCTAGTTGATCTAGACACACAGAAAGGTCATTTGATTTGTTTATTAAACCTGCTATATTTTGATGTAATATATTAACATACTTATTCGAGAAAAAACAACTCATTTGGCTCAGAGTTGTCAATTGTTTTAGAGTTAGGGTAAGGTGGATCATACAAGTCTATTTTGCCCGAATAGCCAATGTCTAAGTCCATGAATTGGCTTAATTTTTCAAAGATGTTGCTCATACCATAGTCATTAAGAGTCCCATTTCTCTTCGAAAACATCTTATAGTCATATGATAAATCTAGGTTAGAATCGAATAAGTAAGCATGCTCATGAGTACATATATCCAAATAAAGCATATTACTAAATGTTTCTATTCTGCAGTTAAACATAACAGAATGTTTAAATTTAAAGGTGGGTAGACAAAGTATGACATTTGTATGTTGTATTTTTGATAAAAGAATTATAATCATTTGAATCAGCAATACAACTCTGTATGTTAGCATTTACCTCAAATCTAGCGATTTTATGAAATCATGAGGTTTGAGGTAAATGCTAACTTATGGAGTTGTATTGCTGATTCAAATGATTATAATTCTGTAAAGCCGTATTAGCTACGGCCGCGAATCATATTTTAATCAACATACAAGCTCACACTGACCTACAAATTGCAAAAAACGTAAGAAATTTTTGAATTTCGCGGGCTACCCTGGCGCTTTCGCCTTAAGGTGAAAGCGCCTACCACGAGTTTGATCTATCCAGAAATATCTACCACCACCATGGTCATAATATTTTAAATTTTTGCATCTCTCTCACCTGTTCCGCAACAGCTTTTTCCAAGCTAATTGCATCACTACTTGAAGCACTACTCTGTGGCGCAGCTTGTGTCTTCAGAGCAGCTTCGAGCTGTTTCTTCAGATCTAACAGCTTGGCGACTTCCGGCTGCCACACTGCCTTGTCTTTACTTGACGACTTCAGCTGGCGGACTTTATCGGCCTAAAGAGAAGGGATAGAACTATAATATTACAAATATTCACCCATAAACCATTCATCAGCATTAGCCTATAATGTTCCCACTGCTGGGACACAGGCCTCCTCTCAGTGAGAGGGAGTGGGCTGTAATCTACCACGCGGGCCCAGTGCAGGTTGGTAGATGTCACATGTCTTCGAATTGTTGGTTCTAGGACATGCCGGATCCTCACGATGTTTTTCTTCACCGTTTTGAGAGCAGTGGTGATGATAATATTTACACAAAGTAAAGCGCCTGTTCGGGTTTGAACCTACGACCTACAACTCGTAAGTCGCGGCCGTTACCACTGGGCCACCATTGCTCTCATGGCCATAAACCATTTGTAAAGCTATTTTATAAACAACAAAGGCCAATGACCTTTCACTAGAATGGTACACTGACTAGCCATGTACACCCAGCACGACCCACTATCAACAATGTCTAGATACCACTAACAAACATCTAGTACCAGCATGGGACACTAAAGACCATCCATCGTCATTAAGAGCCACTAGAAAACATCTATCACCAGCTTGGCCCACTGACTACCATCAAACACCAGTATGGACCACTAACAACCACCGAAGACCAACATGGACCATTGACCATCATCAAAATGCACCACTTTTTCACTCACCTGTTCTGCAACGGCTTTCTCCAAGCTACTAGCATTACTACTCTGTGGTGGAGCTTGTGTCTTCTGTGGAGCTGCAGCTTGTGCCTTCTGTGCAGCTTCGAGCTGCTTCTTGAGATCTAACAGCTTGGCGACTTCCGGCTGCCACACTGCCTTGTCCTTACTTGACGATTTCAGCTGGCGGACTTTATCGGCCTAAAGAGAAAAGATAGAACGGTAATATTACAAACTGTTTAGGCAGCGCATGAAAATAATCCTGTTTCAAAAGGTATTTCTTTCCGACTTGCTAGACAAAAATTGTGATAGCTCGGCTAATATGCATGATATAAATATTATTTATTGCCTATTGCACTCAGGAATAATGTAGCTTTCTACCAGTGAAAAAAAAATAGAATTAGATCATCAGTTAAGGAGATTACCCCCTCAATACAATTTTTTTCTCTTTATAATATTAGTACTTATTATATTAGGTGTAAAAAAATTAACTGCAAGAACTTCGTCCACATACTCAACATCGAAAAACAAACACATTACAAAAAAAATTTTTCGCGGAATCGCAAAAAAAAAATCAGCTGTTCAATACATTTATGTTCGCATAATTCGTCAAAATGTACTGAACAGCTGATTTTTTTTTCGCGATTTCAGGTTTGGTCCCATAGTAAAAGTTGTTCATAATGATGAGTACAATGACCCCTTAAGAGGTTGTGGGTTATTTATTTTACACCTTGTATACTTATATTCACCAATAAACCATTGGTAATGCTGTTTAATAGACAACAAAGGTCATTTACCTTTCACTAGAATGGCACACTGACTGGCCATGTATCGCCAGCACGGCCCTCTATCAACCATGTCTAG
Organism: Cosmia trapezina; assembly: GCA_905163495.3. Taxonomy (NCBI): domain Eukaryota; kingdom Metazoa; phylum Arthropoda; class Insecta; order Lepidoptera; family Noctuidae; genus Cosmia; species Cosmia trapezina. Next base: position 3,371,523 of record LR991048.1, read on the forward strand.
ATACCTTCAGCATGGACCACTAACAACCATTCAGTATCAGTATAGGACACAAAAGACCACCCATCGTCATTACGGTTTGCTAGAAGAGCATGGCCGCACGCAACGGCCATAATGACGGCTGTCATGATAATGACAGCGGCAAAGATTTAAATCGCTAGATTTATCGCATTTTTGTTTCATTTTGACACCTCTGGCACGCAATAACGCAGTGATTATCACGGAAACGCTGTTTATATGTGTGTGAGCTCACGCTTGTCAGTGTGGACAGTTTTTTTGTGACTAAGAGGTTTAAAATGTCAAATACTCGTGAAATTGACAGATTTTCAAGACGACCGGCTCAACAGCCACTAGCAAACATCTGCCACCAGCATGGCCCACTGTCTACGATCTATCACCAGCTTGGCCCACTGCCTACCATCAGACACCAGTATGGACCACTAATAACCACCGATGACCAACATGGACCATTGACCATCACCAAAATGCACCACAATGCTTCAACTATTTCACTCACCTGTTCTGCAACGGCTTTCTCCAAGCTACTAGCATCACTACTCTGTGGTACAGCTTGTGCCTTCTGAGGAGCTGCAGCTTGTGCCTTCTGTGCAGCTTCGAGCTGCTTCTTGAGATCTAACAGCTTGGCGACTTCCGGCTGCCACACTGCCTTGTCTTTACTTGACGACTTCAGTTGGCGAACTTTTTCAGCCTGGAATTTTATGACAAAATATTATTTTCTCAAATCATCATCACATCAGCCTAAAAAAAGCATATTTTTTTTATTTCTTTCTTATTTGAAAAATAGTTGGGCAAACGTCATCTAAAACTATTCCAAATTTCAAGCATTAGTTGTTCTTGAGATAACCATCACTTCGATACAAACAAGTAGTGCTAGATGCAAAACATACTAATTTGAATATTACCTGTTGTTTCACCGCTTCTTCAAGCTCTGCTACCGCAACAATTCCGTTTTGCTGAAACAATAAACAGGAGTTTGAAGAAGAAAACGAAACAGCACTCTATGCGAATCATTGGTGATTGCAATATTTAATAATGAGTAACTGTAATATTATGGTTTTTTACTATAATAGTAGTTTATCTACACCCATGCTATAAATCCTCTATAAAAGTTTCTGAAACAGTTAGCTTATTGCCAACATTAAAACAGCCAGTGTCATAGTAACCATGGTAACCATAATAGCATCGAAACGGGTGTTTTAATGTTGTACTGAATTTCAAAAAAAGAACATTGTAATGCACGCGCGTTTCACTACAACATTGCCGTAATTTAAAAAAAGAACTTATTCAAATTCACGTCGTATACTACGACGCCGGCCGCCATGTTCGATACGAGTACTAGTATTGCAAAACACTGTTTCAGAACCTTTTATAGAGGTTTCATAACATGGATATAGATAAAGTCTTGTATGCAACTGTACAGACGCCAGCACATGAAGCTACTACAATCTGTCAAATTTCTTTGATAGATTTTCATCTTTATCTCTAAAGCATTAGGTTCAAGGTTGATTGGGAAAATTTGCCAGTTTCGGGTGGCTTGACCTGCTGGCGTCTGTACATAATTATCATGTGATACTATTATCACACTCGGCTTCGCCTCGTGTGATAAACCCACATTCGTGTTTTAATAACCCTTATTATACGTCACTTGCATAAATAACTATTATGAAACTGTTGCATAATGACGGCTCGGTTTTTAAATACACCCGTTGTAATGATGGATAGATGTAATTTCAGGTTTCACACGACATTTTCCTTCAAATTCAAAAATTCTAAATTCAAATTCATTTTCACCGGTATCTTTAACATAGTACAGTCAGCCATATTTTATTTAAATACCTATAATAAATAAAATATAAAAGAATTATAAAATTCTATCGATTCGTATTCTAACAAATTTCAAAATTTCAAAATTTATGCAAGGGTGGGTCAGCTAATGCTGTGGCTGTGTGTACCTCTATCTCTTTCTCACCTTATTAGCTCTCTCGCTCTGCGTGCCCGCGTACTTAGCGCGCAGCTTCTCCAACACTTCGGGCTCGATCTTCGCGAACAGCGGCTCTGGTTTGCCGATGATATGCCCATATGGTAGGTATTGGAGGAGGGATGGATTTCTGAATTTGAAAACAATGATTACAGTCGAGTTCATTAATATATTGGCCCTTTCAGGCTTCAAAAATGTATGAACGTCAAAAAAGTTCATAATATTGTGACAACTAGAGTATAGTTAAAATCTCGCTGCAGACTTGGTCATAAATCATAATCGGAGTAGGGATGTGCGCTAGTTGCGTGCGCTCAAGGCCATTATCGATAACAGATGATGACGATGACTCAGACGTAGAATTTTAATTTTCTATTTTTAGTTTTATATATACGTTGTTTTGGTTATAAATTGTGGTGGTAAATTTGGTAATAAAATAAAAAAAATGTGTATTTATTTCTATCACCCATTTATAAATATATAAAACTATCGATATCACTCATCGACTGCAGTAATGCACAGGACTACGTGTGGGCGTGGCCTGCCCATAAGGCCCGTGAGTGGGAAAGAGAGCGAAACACTCGAATGATTTATGACCGAGTCTGCAGCGAGATTTTAACTATACTACACACTACTATACTACTACTATACTATATATAATAAGCATCATTGAATTGTGGTCAAGATTTAGTTAATATGTGACTCCTTTTTCTCAGTAACATGAATACAGCCAAAGGAAAAGTCGAAAAAGAAGAAGCAAAAGCTGTCACATACAATGAATCTAAATCTTGACCACAATTTAATGATGCCTGTAGTTGTCACAATTTATAAACTTTATTGACGTACTTACATACATTTTTGAAACCTGAAAGGGCCAATATATTAGTGAACTCGACTATACCATTACCGCTAGATTACCAACTTTTCCAAAACGAAATTAAGAAAACAAACTACTTAGTAACCGTTACCCCCAAAACTGAGGACCACTTTAAAAGTCATACAAAAACATAAATGCAATCAAGATATTTATATCATCCATTTTGAAAAACTGGCTCGAGATCGCGTTTTATTTTATTTCTAAAATCCGAAAACGGCAAAGATCTAGGTAAAATGTAATAACTCACTCGGGATTAATCCTCAGTGTTTCCGGCTTCACATTGAGCTGTTCCCTCAATCTTCTGGAAGTCTCCGGCAGGTATGGAGACAGTAGCGCGCACAGTAGGCCGACCAGCTGACAGCAAAGACCTATGGCGGTCGCTCCACGCTTTCTGGAACACGAAATTTAAAAAATAAGTAAGTAATGAAATACAGTGGTATAAAATATTATAAAATATATAATTAAAGTCCGATTTAACATGAGGGTGTCCCTCTTTGTCCCGCTATGTTTAAAGCTCTTTGGCATATGCAACGATAGGGGCTGTCAAAATGGACCTATTATTTTGTAACAATTTTATTAATACAATTAATAATTAGAGTATAAAATTATGATACAAAAACCTTCCCACGGTTTCCACGGTTGTGTTTTAATGTAGGTATACTTGTCTATACACTAACGAAATGATGGAAAATGGCTGAAACCATAACTCATGGTTTAGTTCAGTCGCTACAATAACAGTTTACTATAAAATAATCACAATTGAGCTCACTTGTCATCATCGGATCCCTTCAGCAGCACCCATGGTTGTTGGAACTGCATGTGCTGGTTGCCGATGCGGGATATTGACAGGACGTGACGTAACGCCTCGCGGAGACGACCCTTTTCCATGTGTTGGACGTAGGCTGGGGAAGAAATGAAATAGTACATTATGATATAAGTGCGGTAAGTTGAAAATTACAGCCGAGGCGATATTGCTAGCCCGAGCCGTAGGCGAGGGCTACAAGAAAGCAGAGGCTGTAATTATCAAAGCGCACGTATGTCATACGACGTTTTATAACATATTTGCGAGGAAATAAATAAAACTCGGACTTAAACGAATAAATCTTTAAAAACAAACTTTCTGAAAATGAATTTGCATCTTTGCTTGTTTTCCATACGATGAAATTTTGATCCGCTTGTAAGTATCTATCGGTCGATTTTTCAGGCAAGAGGCTTAGAGTGGCCTTTTTCACTGCCTCTGAGACTTCTGGCGGTGTCGAATGAATAAATTCATCATTACTTGACGACATTTTCAAATAAAAACAATACAGCGAAAAGGAAAAGCGCGCGGAATAATTTTTACTTGTTCACAAATTAGCGATGCGCACGCATCAACGCTTTTTTTTTAAAGGCAAAGCACAAAAACAGCCAGTATTATTAAAGTAAATTAATATTTTTTTGTTTTTGTTACAGATAAATGGTTGTAATTTATTGTCAAAATTAATTAAATCAAAGAATTAAATGTTTAACATTTAATTCTTTAATTTTATTTTATCCCAAAGTTAATTTTATTCATAAAATGTTGACCACTTTTCTGACATAAAAACTCTTTGCTTTGCTTTCTTTGCTTTTTTTTCTTAAGATTTAAAAAAGTACCGTTGGTTTTAGACGGATCATGATAAACCGTACGTGTTACCTTATTAGAAAGAAACTCGTGCGTTTTACTTTACGATTACGCACAAGTACGTAATGACATACATTACGATATTGAAATTGGTGAAATAAGAGGCCCTTTACGAGCAAATGTGTTATAAATAATATTATTATGTATTTATTGTGTGCTAGCTTTTGCCAGCGTCTTCGCCGGCGTGGATGTCGTAAAATATCGGACATACTACCGGGAATTCCTTCCTTATTCCTTGTCCACATTATAAAGGGAACACCTGTGCAAAATTTCAGCTTCCTGGGTCCAAGGGTTTGGGCTGGGCGTTGATGAGTCAGTCAATCAATCAGTCAGTCAGGACTTCTCTTTTTATTTATATAGAAAAAAGAGGAGCTCGTGGCTAAATAATAACAGCCGCACGGGTCGATCCGTCAGGTTAAGCTACGCTTGCCGGGGTTGGTCAGTGGATGGGTGACCATCTTTACATACCGAGACTCCTCCGTGCCTCGGAAAGCACGTTAAGCCGTTGGTCCGGCTGTCATTCGTGGATCTTTGACAGTCGTTACGGGTCGTCAGGAGCCCGAAAGTCTGATAACCAATATTACCAAGGTGTATCGTATTATCCAGTTACTGGGTTGTGGAGGTCAGGTAGGCAGTCGCTCCATGTAAAATACTGGTATTCAGCTGCATCCGGTTAGACTGGAAGCCGTACTTGGGTATAGCTTCCAGTACAGTTCCAGTAGTTCACACAGGTATGAGTAACATAGACCAGCATGAACCATTATCTACCATCTATCACCAGTATGGCCCACTGTCTACCATCTATCACCAGCATGGACCGTTATCTACCATCTATGACAAGCATGGACCATTATCTACCATTTATCACCAGCATGGCCCACTGTCTACCATTTATCACCAGCATGGACCATTATCTACGACACGGTTGGCACAGTGGTTGAGCGATTGACTGCTGCGCAGCATGTCACGGGTTCGATTCCCGGACGGAACAAATATTTGTACGACCTACAAGTATTTGTTCCGAGTCTGTTTTTCTATCTATATTATGTACGTATTTACAAAAAAAAAATGTATATAAGTAGTTTATCAGCCATCAGTTACCATAACACAAGCATTAGGTTGCTTAGCTTGGGACTAGATGGCGTTGTGTGAAATGTCCAAGGATATTTATTTATTTATCTACCATCTATCACCAGCATGGACCACTGTCTACCATGTATCACCAGCATGAGCCATTGTCTATCATCTGTCACCAGCATGGTCCCTGTCTAAAAACTATCACCAGCATAGACCACTGTCTACCATGTATCACCAGCATGAGCCATTGTCTATCATCTGTCACCAGCATAGACCACTGTCTACCATGTATCACCAGCATGAGCCATTGTCTATCATCTGTCACCAGCATGGTCCCTGTCTAAAAACTATCACCAGCATAGACCACTGTCTACCATGTATCACCAGCATGAGCCATTGTCTATCATCTGTCACCAGCATGGTCCCTGTCTAAAAACTATCACCAGCATAGACCACTGTCTACCATGTGTCATCAGCATGAGCCATTGTCTATCATCTGTCACCAGCATGGTCCCTGTCTAAAAACTATCACCAGCATAGACCACTGTCTACCATGTATCACCAGCATGAGCCATTGTCTATCATCTGTCACCAGCATGGTCCCTGTCTAAAAACTATCACCAGCATAGACCACTGTCTGCCATGTATCACCAGCATGAGCCATTGTCTATCATCTGTCACCAGCATGGTCACTGTCTAAAAACTATCACCAGCATAGACCACTGTCTACCATGTATCACCAGCATGAGCCATTGTCTATCATCTGTCGCCAGCATGGTCCCTGTCTAAAAACTATCACCAGCATAGACCACTGTCTACCATGTATCACCAGCATGAGCCATTGTCTATCATCTGTCACCAGCATGGTCCCTGTCTAAAAGAAGAAAGAAAGAAAGAAAGAAAGAAAAACTATTTATTCCCGCGAAAAATGACGCACATACATTTGTTTTTTTACACAAACCTAAAAAATAAAAACAATTGGGTAGCTAAATTTAAACATAAAAAAGAAAAACAACAAAATACTTAATTATGCGTCACTAACGCGCGAAACGGCTAACGCTCAGCGTAATGCCGTGACCCGTGCACGAAGGCACGAGTCAAGGCGCTGGTTTTCAGCGTAAACCGGCGGCGTGTCGCCATCTCAGAACCCGCAAAGATTAGGATTGAACAAAATATTATCTATGACCGAGGCCAGAACAAAAATACTCTTACAAGTTCTGAGGTGGCTTTAGGCACAAAACGACGCTGTATCGGCGCGCACAAATGAGCAATTTCAATACTATTAAAATAAGAGCTAATCTTTTATAAAAACAAAAGTTACTAAACAAAAAATTGAACATTTCATACGTATAGTAATAATCCAAGATCAACCAAAAGACAAAATAATAAATTAAATTATGTGGCAACATTTCAACGCGTTCCGAGCCCAAAGACAAAAATCAAAAAACCAGAGAGTTCGCGATATGCGTATGCGTCAATTTTGACAAGTGCTCCTGCTTACTCAACCAACCACAGAAAATTGGAAATTACGTAATCAAACAAAATGGCGTAAAGAATTACAGAAACATGATGTCACTATGATGTAATGGGTGTAATAAGCTACAGCAATGATTGTGACAATGTTTATTAGTGTTTATGAGTGAAATGTGCAATATTATGAGACAAACCTAAAGAGTTGGAGGGTGACCCGCCATGTGCTATCTGCTTGATGCTTATTTGAAACAAATATGGTAAGTTATTAAAGATAAACATCACTATACGTACGATATTGTACTCAAAATGAAATAATAATAATGCATTGGTAATAAATTGTAAAATAAATTGCATTGGATAAATAGAGTAGGTAATATAAAATACCGAACATATTAAAATTGTACTTTCCATTTTATAGGACCACAACATAAAACAGGGATAAGGAATCGCTACAAGCTAACCCAGCAGACAGGAGGCAGAAAAGCTATGCCACAGCACTGCTGAAGATCCAAAATCAAGGACTGCAGGCCATGACCCGTGAGGTATGTAAACAACAAGGATACCATGTTGTACTACAACTATTGTTGTAAAGAAAGTTGTGTATCCAATAGCAACTTCTTATATTTATACTTAAAAACTATCACCAGCATAGACCACTGTCTACCATGTATCACCAGCATGGGCCATTGTCTATCATCTGTCACCAGCATGGTCCCTGTCTAAAAACTATCACCAGCATAGACCACTGTCTACCATGTATCACCAGCATGAGCCATTGTCTATCATCTGTCACCAGCATGGTCCCTGTCTAAAAACTATCACCAGCATAGACCACTGTCTGCCATGTATCACCAGCATGAGCCATTGTCTATCATCTGTCACCAGCATGGTCACTGTCTACAAACTATCACCAGCATAGACCACTGTCTACCATGTATCACCAGCATGAGCCATTGTCTATCATCTGTCACCAGCATGGTCCCTGTCTAAAAACTATCACCAGCATAGACCACTGTCTACCATGTGTCACCAGCATGAGCCATTGTCTATCATCTGTCACCACCATGTCCTACTGTCTTACCATCTATCTCATACATTCACACTCAACAAAGCCGCATTAATTCACATACTCGATATGCCATATTTACGAGCGGGTGTTGAGGGGTGTTGTATGTCAGTTATGAGTCCTAAACTATCTCTGTCTTATTACAAAACAAGGTTCATCTTCAAACCCAGGTTTAAACCATGGAAGGGTCCATTTTTGAATTTCGAACTTTATTCTGACACATTTTTACAAAACTGACAACTTAGTATAAAGAACTGTATTTCTATCACAGCTAGGTTCTCATTACAAAAACTGGCTCGATGGTTTAAACCATGACAGAAGAAAAACCTCGTTTTGTAATAAGACCGTCTCTCTCTAGTGAAGCCTGTTAGAAAAACACAGCAATACTACGTATGCTGCGTGCTCCGCACCACGAACTGGACTTATTTGCCGATGGATTAGGACATTTGTATAATAAATTCCGTATCATTTTAAATTACATAATTATTATAGTCATACATAATAACTGACTTGAGTTTTCTTATTTATAGACATGGGCATTATTGCTATTTTTTATAAAATCTATTGTATAAGGAGACGAGTGTGTGTAGATATTAAGCCATAATTGAATTGTAAGTAAATTAATCGTATTCGCGTTTTGAACTGTTAGCTCGTAAGACCAATTAAATAAATAAATAAATACTAATAATAATATGACTTACCAATAACCTCTCTGTTGACCAGCGCGATCAGCTCGTAGTCAGTCTGCGTCAGCGCCAGGTCGGGCACGCGACCCTTGAACGTGTTCGCGCAGAAACTTAGCGAGCGGTGGCAGAAGTTACCTAGGTTGTTCAGCAGTTCCGAGTTGTTACTGTGGGGAAAAGTTGACTACATAATTCACCTAAGTTGACTACATAATTCACCTAAGTTGACTAGATAATTCACCTAAGTTGACTAGATAATTCACCTAAGTTGACTAGATAATTCACCTAAGTTGACTAGATAATTCACCTAAGTTGACTAGATAATTCACCTAAGTTGACTAGATAATTCACCTAAGTTGACTAGATAATTCACCTAAGTTGACTAGATAATTCACCTAAGTTGACTAGATAATTCACCTAAGTTGACTAGATAATTCACCTAAGTTATAAAGAAGTAGGCACCCAGAATGGCCACCGGGGTCGCGGGTTGTTCGAAAGAGATACCGTGGCCCTGGCACAGGCAACTGAAGGAACACGGGTGGGTATTAGTCAGTAAAAGTCAGACACGCACGCCCTCCCGCTACGCCCAAAGCGGGAGAAGTCATTTGATGATTTCCCATCCACACAAAAAAAAGGAACATAGAATGATTTGCGAAAACAAAGTTAAATATTCTATAGTTTCTATACAATCGCCGTTAACCTCTTAAGGGGTCATTATATAGGGGGCATTATGAACAACTTTTACTATGAGACCAGACCTGAAATCGCGAAAAAAAAATCAACTGTTCCCTACATTTATGTTCGCATATCTCGTCAAAATGTATGGAACAGATAATTTTTTTTCGCGATTTCTGGTTATATCCCATAAAAATAGTTGATATCTTTTTGTCTCATTGTTAATTTTGCCTGTGCGGAAACAGAATAGTAAAATAAAAAGACATTAAATAGTTATGAGTCAACAAAATTTCATTTTTCTCGTTAGTCGTAAATAAGTAATAAAAGAAGTGTAAAATTGCTTGATTTTATGCAGTGGTTTTTACATAAAACTCGATTTTCGGCTGTCAGAAACTTTTAGGTAAATGAAATGTTCTCACCGTGTGCCAAGTTCAACCCAGCTAAAACTGGAGTCGGATGTCTCAGGTCTGATGCTAGCCAGGTAGAACCGCCACACGTCTGATGGTATACCTGTGTCCTAGAAAAGATAACACAGTTATTAAACTTTTTAAACTTTCGCGATTTGTACACATTATAAAACAATATCGAGAACGGGTCTTATCGCGATAAGACCCGTTCTCGATATTGTTTTATAATGTTACACAGTTATGTTTAAAATCGCCTCTTTGCGAGAAAAAAGGCAGACTGAGTCAGCTTGACGTTTATCTACCTCCCCCGTGTCACCGATCACATACCTCAGGCGGTGACTAGCACTTGCGCGCTCATTATAGCTACCATTTTAGTTTATTCTTGAAGGTTAAAGTAATTCTTCTGTTTATTGAAAAAAACATTATTTATGTTTTTTTAAACTTTCGCGATTTGTACACATTATAAAACACTATCGAAAACGGGTCTAATCGCGATATTCTTTTTAACGAGGTAAACAGGTACCTACTTGTTTCATATTGCAGCTGTAAAAAACCGTCAAACCAACAAGTCCGCGATAGCTGAGCATTTGCTGGAGGCTGGTCCAAACCACTGGATTCAACTACACAAGCCACAGGTTCTTTCCACTGATCGTTACTATTACTCCAGAATAGTACGTGAAGCGGTTGAAATCAGGAAATATAGAAATTTCAACAGAGAGGATGAATACCGACTGCTAGTGCCTACAACTTGGAATACAGTCATTAGCAAGTGCAAGCAACGCCGGTCGTCCGACGAGGTCCGCCAGTGTGTAGACGTCCTTAGTGTTGTGTGTAGAAGTACCGACAGTGACATTTATAAAAATTGTGAAGACCAAGTGAGGGTAGATGCACATACCCGCACTTTACGAAGACGTCGCTGAGCTGTCATCAGTCCTCCCGTGACCACGATCGCTGCAAGGCGGTCGAAACGTCGGGAAACAAGTAGGTACCTGTTTACCTCGTTAAAAAGAATATCGCGATAAGACCCGTTTTCGATAGTGTTTTATAATTATTTATGTTTTTTGTTGGTTTACCTGTGCATCACTTCCGAATACACCAACACCTCGAGACTTCGAGAACTTGCCGTCTTCATAGTTCAAGTATTCTGTAAGAGAAAAGATCATCCTTAAAGACTGGTTTTTGAAACCGTGTGAAAGACGGCGACACCGGTTTATACCAGTGTCGCCGTCCTTTCCATGACGGCTGTTATACAGGATGTATTAAAAAGATGTGGTACATACCATCAAACTGAACAACTTTCTCTATAGAACCAACATCGTAGTTGTGAAAAAAAAAAACAGCCGTCCCATACATTTGCAACGAGCAGAGGGCTTACTATGAGCTCTTATAACAGTGCAGAAGTTGAACGTTTCCAGTGTGTGAGAGAGAGAGAGACGGAGCTATATACGACCTATGGGACCGTCTCTCTCTCTCGCTAATAAAGTTCAACTTCTGCCCTGCTATAAGATATCATAGAAAGCCCCCAGGTATTGAAGTTTAGTATGAGACAGTTGATAATTTTTTCGAGATTACGATGTTGGTCCAATGGAGAAAGTTGTTCAGTTCACACGTTTCTAATACACTCTTTATGCCCGTCATCGTTATTTTAAGGAAGCCGTCATTGCGCCCACTATGTCAGCTATGGGACGTTACCGCTTTCTTAGAAAATTCGAGCGTTTCAGTAAAAAAAAAAATTGTTAGGACCACAGATTTAGAGTAGGCTAGATACCGCAAGCCATCGACGAATGTTTGTGTTGTGTACAAACTTGATGCGCTACTACTTTAGTTTGTGTTCGATCGCGCCAGTGGCTAGTTGTGTAATCGAGGATATAAAAGTCTGTTAGCTCACTGACGCTTAGCAATTGAAACGTTTCTGTTTCCGCTGAGCACATCACTAAATGGATGGGGTGAAGTTTTCTTAGGTATAAAAAACCGCTCAAGAGCGAGTCGGACTCGCGCACCGAGGGTTCCGTTCCGATTTCTGAAAAAGTGTGCTATTTAGAGACATCGTTTTATTTTTCCTGTAATCTTTACATACATTTCTATCACATAGAATAATTTCAGATTTTTCTCTTTGCAAACTTCGGAGATAAGGGGGGGGAACGGTATTTTTTTTTACATTTTTCATCAAAACTCGAAAACTATGGGGCCAAAAAAAAAGAAAAAAAGTTTGAGAATGTGCAAACAGCGTTATTTCATATGATACCCCACATGCCATAGTAGCTCCACTTTGAATTTATAAGACCCCCTTTCAGTCGTTGTTGCAAAAAAAAATATAAATATTTTTATTTCTTTCTTATTTGCAAAATAGTTGAGTAAATGTCATTTAAAACTGTTCCAAATTTCAAGTTGATAGCATTTAGTTCTCGAGATATCCAGCTGTGACAGACAGACTTAGTCACACCTTAAAGGTTCCTTTTTTACCATTTTGGTACGGAACCCTAAAAAGATGACACCGATGACACGCTCGGTTTTCATACCATCTAATGAACATGCGGTATCTAGCCTACTCTAAATCTGTGGTTATGACTTTTCAGAAAGTTTTTTTTCTAATATACATAATCCGTGTGAGAAATGTTCTCAAGGATTTCATCGCAGATTTGCCTTTATTACAAGCTTTTATTTAGTTTCCACTGTCTCGGTGTCTGTCTGTTTGTGATCAAATCTTGCAAGTTAAATTTGACCGACTTCCTGGTTTCCGATTAAGCTGAAATTGTACATACTAATGTAAATCGGATGACAATGCAATATTATTAGGAGCTCGTGGCTAAGTAATAACAGCCGCACGGGTTGATCCGTCAGGTTAAGCTACGCTTGCCGGGGTTGGTCCGTGGATGGGTGACCTATCTTTACATACCGAGACTCCTTCGTGCTTCGGAAAGCACGTTAAGCCGTTGGTCCCAGCTGTTATTCGTGGATCTTTGACAGTCGTTACGGGTCGTCAGAAGCCCGAAAGTCTGACAACCAGTCTTACCAAGGGGTGTCGTATTACCCAGTAACTGGATTGTGGAGGTCAGATAGGCAGTCGCTTCATGTAAAATATTGGTATTCAGCTGCATTCGGTTAGACTGGAAGCCGACCCCAACGTCCCCAACATAGCAGACAAATTTTCGGGATATGATGTCAGTGGTTGACTTATTAAACCTATAAAGTTTCAATTGCATAGCTCTTATACTTTAGATTTTATTGATATCTAAAATACCCCGATTTCGTCACTGACTCACTGATGATCATAAAAATTCTTAGGGTACTTCCTGAAGTCCTAGAAAGCTGAAATTTGGCGTTAGCGTCAAAACAATATTGGTCCATTTGCGTCAAATTGGCAAGGTAAAAAAGCTTGACAAATGGGTGCCCTACGAACTCAATGATCGCCAGCGCGAAGTACGCGTCGAGACGTACCTTGCACTGCTCAACAGACACACAAATGAAGGAATTTTGAACCGCATTGTTACCTGCGATGAAAAATGGATTCTGTTTGATAACCGCAAGCGCTCAGCAAGTTGGTTGGATCCTGGTTCAGCACCTAAAAAATGCCCTAAACGAAAACTTACCCCTAGAAAAGTGATGGGCACTGTTTGGTGGTCTAGCGCCGGTGTGATTCATCACAGCTTCTTACCAAACGGGGTGAGCATTACTGCAGATGTGTACTGTGAAGAACTGAACACAATGATGGAGAAGCTGGCACATCTCCAACCAGCATTGGTCAATCGCTCGTCTCCGCTGCTCCTGCACGACAACGCGCGACCAATACTGCACAGCAGACGGTCTCCAAGTTGCAAGAACTGGGGTTGGAAGCTCTCCGTCATCCGCCCTACTCACCAGACCTTGCGCCTACAGACTGCTTGTTTGATTCGTCTTGACAATGACTCTGGTTCTAGATGATGTCCAGACTAATAAAAACTTGTCTTATTTCCCTGGGTTTATAATGTACCTGTCGCGAACAGATGGCTGACCAGCACATGTCCCTCGTTGACGCCCATGAGCGTCGCCGGGAACATGACACAGTGGAATGGCACGTTGTCTTTAGCCATGAACTGGTACAGCTTCACCTATAGACAATAAACTACAGGTTAATTGTTTTGTTTATTAGACATCATCCATCACTATTTACATTAGAAGTTAAATCTCGCAATAGAAGTTAGAGATAAACTACGATAACATGGCGCGCCCCTCCAAATTACTGTTTCAATGTGTGTAGTGACGTGACTAGTCGAGCAACAAATCCGTGGATTTGTTTTTGTTTGACGGCCGTCTCATTACGCACACATGCGTTGTGAATCTTGGTGGTGCATTGTAAATACTTTCACAAATACTTTCAAACGTTTTGAATTTTGGAGGGGCGCGCCATGTTATCGTAGTTTATCTCTACCTGTATAATAATGTTACCCGTCAGTATAAAACTGCCCTCTTTGGGAAAAGTGTGTTTGCTATGGCCACAAAGATCTACAATAAGATTCCTAATGACATAAAAGAATGTGGCAATTTTAATGTCTTTAAAAATAAATTGTTGCAATTTCTTATTGAAAATTGTTATTACTCTGTTGCTGAATTTTTATTGACTTCAATTTGTTAAATGTTTCATGTATCTTGACGAAAGTTTATTGTTGTTGTCTTGTGTCTGTTGTGATTAATAGTAATAATAGAATTTATATCAAATTATTAGAATTTTATAATCATATTCCCATTTATCATTTATTTAATCATTTGTATGCCCAAGTTGCTGATCATGGCGTGAACATTATTAAGTATATAATTATGTAATGAACACCTGTATTTAACCCATGCATCACAAATAAACGATTTGATTTGATTTGATTTGATTTAATAAAGTTTAAAAAAACTGTAACCCGACCACGGAAAAATAAAATTGATCTAAAAAGTTCAAAATATTTATTTACCTAAACAATAATGACATAGGTATTTACATATTTGCTCGTCAAGACCTTTCTTTTGATACCAAACATGTCATGATTATCTCAATTTAATTTTTTTCGAGGTCAGAAATTTACGTGTACAGTCCACCATATTAAATTTAGGAAGAATTTATATAGCCTATGTCACCCGGACCATTATTAAGAATCTATCGATACCTCATTCATCAAAATCCGTTTAGTAATTTAGGCGCTACGGTGGAACACACGTAAATACATACTTATATACATACTTACATACATACATACATAAATACATACATACATAGACTGCTAAAATCATAACCCTTCCTTTTGGCTTTGCCGTAGTCGGGTAAAAATAGTTTTCCACATTCACGATAGGTACTTAGCTCCGCTACAGTGGTAGCCAACTGATAAGGCGCGTCGTGAATCTTCGTTCGCACAGAAAAGAAAGTATGGCCCCGAAGATTAACGAAAGAATGCTTAAAACTTACAATCAACCTTAGATCACTACTATAAGGTACATAATACACTGCAGCTGTTAGTTCCGTCTCGCTCGCATGTATGGCGGCTGACTAACATGACACGCGGCGCGCACTAACATGGCGGCAGCTGCCGACTAATGGCGGTACAGGAAAAAGAAGCGCGGTGCGTGGATTGGTCAATAGAATTTGCCACGCTTTGAAAATTCATCTTCTACGCAGGTACATCGGTAAGCCATATCAGTTGGGTACTACTGTACCATTTTGTTGATTGGCTTTTTTTAGTAGCGTATCGGTATGATCTGATTAACAGAAGAAATAGCGGATGAAGTCCGTGGATGGGTGACCATCTTTACACACCAAGACCCCTCCATGCCTCGGAAACGTTAAGCCGTTGCCGCGTTGGTCCCGGCTGTTATTCGTGGATCTTTGACAGTCGTCACGTGTTTTCAGAAGGCCGAAAGTCTGACAACCAGTCTTACCAAGGGTTATCGTATTGTGGCGGCATCTACATCGCCACATGTGAACTACGCATCACACTGACGTCTCGCAAAATCCTGCATCGCGCAATCAGAGTTTACCGCGCGACTCGCATATACGACACCCGTCTGGTCGGAGGATCCTCCCTTTTCTATGGAGGATCAGTGAACTTTACACCCTGTTCCTCATGCCTCTATAATATTACCAAGTAACGTTGTTGAGGTCAGATAGGCAGTCGCTCCATGTAAAATACTGGTATTCAGCTGCATCCGGTTAGACTGGAAGCCGACCCCAGCATAGTTGGGAAAAGGCTAGGCAGACGATGATGACGACAGAACAAATAGGTTTGAATAATCTGTAATTGGCCACGTCACACGAATGCTCGCGGAGAGATGGGCAAAGATCGTCACTCACTGTACGCGTGAGGGAGGACATCGCCGTCGAGGCAGGCCACGGCGAAGGTGGTGTGACGATCTGATAAGGTTTGCAGGGCCAACATGGCCAGAGATCGCACAAGACAGGTAGGTTTGGAAGGAAAAAGGGGAAGCCTTTGCCCAGTAGTGGAACACAATACAGGGTGTAAGTGTACACCTCCTTCTGCAAAGCAGTGATGCTCGCGAAGGAGGAGGCGGAACGCGTGAGGGAGAGGCAGCCTCACGCCCTCAGTCGCCGCAGGAGACGCCCTGGGCGGCGGGAATCGCGGGGCGATTTCCGGCCACAGTAGGCGCGGGCCTGCGGACGGTGAGCAGCGGGTAGCTCGCCGTCCGGTAAGGACCAGCAGTGCGATTCTGTAACCATCTCACCGTGAAAACTTAGGTGAAGTGAGCGTGGAGTGAGCTGTCAATAGTGTCAATTCCTAGCAAAAACAAACTCACTTCACCCCCGATTCAGCAGTGCGATTCTGTAACCATCTCACCGTGAAAACTTAGGCGAAGTGAGCGTGGAGTGAGCTGTCAATAGTGTCAATTCCTAGCAAAAACAAACTCACTTCACCTAAGTTTTCACGGTGAGATTTTTACAGAATCGACCGGCAGGCCCGAGTCGACGGCGCGTTGTGTTCCACGCGCGCCTCAAAGAGATCTCAGCAAGTGACGGGGCCCAATAGGGCCGACGCCGCTGGGGTCGCGGGTTGTCTGAAAGGGTTACCGCGGCCCTGGCATAGGCAACTGAAGGAACACGGGTGGGTTTTAGTCAGTAAAAGTCTGACACGCCCTTCCGCTCCACCCAGAGCGGGAGAAGTTATTTGATGATTTCCCACCCTCAAAAAAAAAAAAAAAAAAAAAAGGGTGTAAGTGTAAACAGCGACAATCTTTTAAGGCGTCACTGTACTCATCATTATGAACAACTTCTAACAACAATCGACGCCCCGCAACTTCTCTCTAAGGTTAATTTACGCGCCCCTACCAGATCTGCTAGAATACCCTTTCTTTTTCTTAACGTCCCCCGCTGCTGCACAAATCACAGACAGAATTCGTTCTTTATTATTATTATTATTATTCATTTATTCAAGTAACAAGGACTCATTAATACACACATAATTCGCTATATAAATACATAAAAACACACACAATACATTAAACATTCCAATACTAAACAATAACTACACGAGACATAAATTCATGTTGATAGCCGACGACTGGAAGTGACGTGCAAGTCACTGCAGCGCCTGATGTACGGACAGTCCAGCCTGTCGGCTATCATCATCAGAACGCTGTTGGAGCTGCCGCGCACCCTGCGCACCAGGGACCCGCTCCGCTTACGCATCGTTGCATAAAAGCAGTCGACGCTAGCGACGGCGAACATGCCCGAGGCACTACAGTGTCGCGGCAGCCCCATCAGCGCTCTGAAAGCGTTATTATATTGGACGCGGAGGGCTTTATATGCTTTTTGAGTGTGATTCACCCACAGACTGCACGCGCACGAGTTTATAAGATGCGCTAAGTCCTACAATAAATTAGTTGACTTTTCTGAATTTGACTTGTTCACCACTCATCATCTGCCTAGCCTTTTCCCAACTGTGTTGGGGTCGGCTTCCAGTCTAACCGGATGCAGCTGAATACCAGTATTTTACATGGAGCGACTGCCTATCTGACCTCCACAACCCAGTTACTGGGTAATACGATACCCCTTGGTAAGACTGGTTGTCAGACTTTCGGGCTTCTGACGACCCGTAACGACTGTCAAAGATCCTCGAATAACAGCCGGGACCAACGGCTTAACGTGCTTTCCGAGGCACGGAGGAATCTCGGTATGTAAAGATGGTCACCCATCCACTGACCAACCCCGGCAAGCGTAGCTTAACCTGACAGATCGACCCGTGCGGCTGTTATTACGTAGCCACGAGCTCCTCTTGTTCACCACTTTGACTTGTTCACCACTAAGCCGCATGTATTTATTCGATTACTTACTAAACATTGGTTGGAATTGGTTCAATAACTGTTTTATTTCACTTCATGACGAGGTATTATTGTGGTTGTGTGTCATTGTTTAAAGCACATATCTTTCTTTTTCTTTGTAACACGTTTGCTTTTATAGTAAATTATATGCGAAAACATGTAATTGGTTACTAGTTAATTAATTTGATATTAAATTTGTTAGTTGTTAATACTGTTTGTTTTCCGATTTAAATAAAATAAATAAATAAACTTTTACTATGGGACCAAACCTAAAATAGCGAAAAAAAATCTGCTGTTCCCTACATTTTAACTAATTATGCGAACACTAGCTTTTGCTTGCGGCTTCGCCCGCATGGATGTCGGAAAATATCCCACAGGAACGTACTACCCGGAAATTATTGCTTATTCCTTGTCTACATTATAAAGGGAAGTCCTGTGCAAAATTTCAGCTTTCTAGGTCCAAGGGTTTGAGCTGAACGTTGATGAGTCAGTCAGTCACGACTTCTCTTTTTATTTATATAGATATAAATGTACTGAACAGCTGATTTTTTTTCGCAATTTCAGGTTTGGACATAGTAAAAATTGTTCATAATGATGAGTACAATGACCCCTTAAAAGATTGCCACTGTTTACACTTACACCATGTATGTATAAGGTAGCAAAAACTTTTTTTTTTTTTAGTAACGTATCGCGGACAATCGCGTTGAACTTTTCGACCCTATTACCATGGTAATAAGGTTCAAAAACTCAGGTTCATTGTAAAAAGTGTTGTCTAAGTAAAATCATTTATTTCATTATGGACGCTGTTACAAATAAGTAGTCAAATCATTACTTTTTTACACAAAAGTGTGTTTATTAAATAAAATGCTTTTCATTCTTAAAATGATTTTTGCCCAAATTGTTGATCCGTTGTGCATGGTACGATTCTGTACTGTAAATGTAATTTTAGATAGGTAAATTTTCTCAATAAATGTACCGAAGTAAAAATTTTCACTTCGGTACCGTTATTGAGAAACTTTACATATCTAAAATTGGATTTATAGTACAGAATCGTACCATGCACATTTATCAACAATTTGGGCAAAAAACATTTTAAGAATACAAAGCATTTTAATTAATAAACATACTTTTGTGTAAAAAAGTCATGATTTGACTACTTATTTGTAACAGCGTCCTTAAGGCCGCGTATCCACTGACGCGGAGCTGGGCGGAGCGGAGCGGAGACGTGCAGGAATCGTCCAATTACAGACGAGGCAAGAGACGCGATGAGGATTTCAACCATTATGATTGGCCGATTCCTGCACGTCTCCGCTCCCCTCCGCCCAGCTCCGCGTCAGTGGAAACGCACCCTAAGGTTGATGCGCCGGGGTAGCCCGCGAAATTCAAAATTTCTTACGTTTTTTTGCAATTTGTAGGTCAGTGTGAGCTTGTATGTTGATTAAAATATGATTCGCGGGCGTAGCTAATATGGCTTTATAGAATTATAATCATTAGAATCAGCAATACAACTCCATAAGTTAGCATTTACCTCAAATCTAGCGATTTCATGAAATCATGATGTTTGAGGTAAATGCTAACTTATGGAGTTGTATTGCTGATTCTAATGATTATAATTCTGTAAAGCCATATTAGCTACGGCCGCGAATCATATTTTAATCAACATACAAGCTCACACTGAACTACAAATTGCAAAAAACGTAAGAAATTTTGAATTTTGCGGGCTACCCTGGCGCTTTCGCCTTAAGCACATAAAATGCACATTTGCATTGTTAAATTAATCAAGTATGATAAAATTGTACTAACGTTATGCTCTTTATCAGGTTTCCACCACTTCTCGAACTCCTTGGTCGCGGTCTGCGTTATGCTCAGGTAACCGATCGGCGCGTCGAACCAAACGTAGAATACCTGTACAAGAAAATATCAACTTGAATAAATATATCTATATAAGGTCGCATTAAAGGAGGAAGAGGAGCTCGTGGCTAAGTAATAACAGCCGCACGGGTCGATCCATCAGGGTAAGCTACGCTTGCCGGGGTTGGTCCGTGGATAGGTGACCATCTTTACATACCGAGACTCCTCCGTGCCTCGGAAAGCATGTTAAGCCGTTGGTCCCGGCTGTCATTCGTGGATGTTTGACAGTCGTTACGGGTCGCCAAAAGCCCGAAAGTCTGACAACCAGTCTTACCAAGGGGTATCGTATTACCCAGTTACTGGGTTGTGGAGGTCAGATAGGCAGTCGCTCCATGTAAAATGCTGGTATTCAGCTGCATCCGGTTAGACTGGAAGCCGACCCCAACATAGTTGGGAAAAGGCTAGGCAGATTGATAAGGTACCATTAAAATAGATGGACAAATTTCCACAGGCTGTCCTACCCATGAATATGAACAACTTTCCATAGTGAAAGTTTGACTATCACTGAAATCGCGAAAAAAAAATCAGCTATTCAGTATATTTATCTACACCAAACTCGTCAAAATGTAGGGAGCAGCTGATTTTTTTTTTTCACGATTTCAGGTTTGGTCCCATAGTAAAAGTTGTTCATATTCAAAGTCAAAGTCAAAGATTTATTTTGCAGATAAATATGGTTACAATAGTTCTTGCAATAGTAATATAGTAGCTTAACATATTTAATCATAACATAATGACGTGCAAATTTTTGTTAAATAAACAATCAGATTATTTAAATTTAAAGTCAAGGAATTGTTATAGTATTCATGGGAGTATTCATGGGTAGAACCCCTGTGGAAATTTGTCCATCTATTTTAATGGAACCTTGTATAATTCTTCTGTACGTGTGTTTGTCACCTAACTCCTCCTAAACGGCTGGGCCGATTTAGATAAAATTTTGTGTATATATTTCAGTGGATTTCTGGATGGTTTGAAAACACAATTGGACCCGGTAGGTGGCGCTGCAGTCGGGTTCTAGGATCATTCAGACAGGACATCGTCTGTCGGGACCGCTAGTAACAAATAAATAGATCAAAGGCGTTGGTCCCGGCTGTCATTCGTGGATCTTTGACAGTCGTTACGGGTTGTCAGAAGCCCGAAAGTCAGTCAAGCAGTCTTACCAGTATTACCCAGTAACAGGGTTATGGAGGTCAGTAGAGCAGTCGCCTCATGTAAAATACTAGTATTCAGCTGCATCCGGTTAGACTGGAAGCCGACCCCTTGGGAAAAGGCTATGCAGATGATGATCAGGTTAGACAAGAAGACCATTCCACATACCTTGTTAGTATACCCCTCGATGGGCACAGGTACGCCCCACTTAAGGTCTCTGGTCACGGCCCGGGCTCTGAGCGGTTCCCTCATCCACGCCCTGGACACAGCGCGCGCGGGAGGGGACCATTGCTTCTCTGCCGAGCTTATCCAAGTGCGGATTGAAGGTTCTAGCTGTGGACGAAATATAGAGTTTTAACATAAACACATTATCTATGTAAGTGCTTTAATATATAAACAGTTTGGGTTCGGGGGAAAGATCAAGTTTTGTAAATCTATCTAAAAATGTTTCTCTAAAAGTCAACGACAAGACTGCGTCATTTGTTTGGAAGCTTCTAGAACCTTCTAGAAGCTTCAACCTTATTGTCCGAGCGGATAGTGGCGGGAGCGGTTAGAAAAGGACTCGCGTTGTAGAGTTAATTTATTGCGAACATAGGCCACTATCTAAATGGATTGATGGCCATCAAAGGCTACATAAGTGAAAGGACAGCTGTGTAAAGTAGTCAATAGCCAGCAAGGGCCATTATGGCGCGGTATTAGCTAAATATTCACGAAAATTGGTTTCTTGGATTGTCGAGTATGACGTAACGCAATGAAACTATCCGACGCAAAAAATACAGTAGACAGAGGAGGGTTTATAGAAAAATGTTAACCGAATAGAATAGTAAAAAATAGTTCGATATTCCCAATAAAAAAATTTGGAAGTTGCTCCACAAAAATAAACTTTGGCATCGAACATCTCTGTATTTTCGACATTCTTTTTTTTAAGAATTTAATAGAATCAACATTTTTTTTAAACTTTAACCGGATAATTATTTAATTTGTTGTGTATATTCTGAATAATCTAAAGAAAACCCGGAAAATAAATGCACATTCGCAGCTTAGTCACATATCGGCAACACAAATATGTTTTAAATTTTCAACCTTATTGCAAGCCAGCTAATGGTGACAATAGATTACGCGATTGTGTGCCGTTTAAAATCGTAGTCAGTCCGCGCTTTGAGGCTACTCTTTCGAAAAAAGCTTAAAAACAGCGTGCAGATGAAGCAGTTTTTCGCCGGAACCTACAGAGATATTACATCTGAAAAAAATTGTTAGTAATCTACATGATATGAATCGTAATTTGGTTTAGCCATAATTTTTCTATCGGTATCACATAATAAGAAAAAAAAAACACCAAATCACCTCCAAATCGTTAAGATGAAACCATTTTACTCCTTCATTTTTATCAAAAGAATATAAAAAAAATATCTACTACTTTGCAATACAAACGAAAATGATTTGGTTTTGTTACTTTTTAAAAACATGTATATTTTTTATTATAATAAATTAAAAATGCGTCTAATTTGGGACAGCGCTCCTTGATGGGCGAGTCCTATTACTGGCTGGACGTACGACGCGTTGCGTGAGCTCAGGCCAGAATGCGCAAGCTAACCACTCAAGGTCATTGGCGTATAGTTCGGCCTTAAGTAAAAGTTAAATGTTACATATATAACCAGTATGGATCACTGAATAACTTCTAGGTCAATGGCCAGCATGGGCCATTGTGTAAAAAGCTGAATTGCCAGCATGAACCACTGTCAAAAATAGGTGTATAACCAGCATGGGCCACTGTAAACTACCATGGTCCAGCATGTGCCACTGAGTGAATTGACGGTGGTCAGCATAGACCACTGTGTAAATTGACGATGGTCAGCATAGACCACTGCGTAAATTGACGATGGTCAGCATAGACCACTGTGTAACTTGACGATGGTCAGCATAGACCACTGTGTAAATTGACGATGGTCAGCATAGACCACTGCGTAAATTGACGATGGTCAGCATAGACCACTGTGTAACTTGACGATGGTCAGCATAGACCACTGTGTAAATTGACGATGGTCAGCATAGACCACTGCGTAAATTGACGATGGTCAGCATAGACCACTGTGTAACTTGACGATGGTCAGCATAGACCACTGTGTAAATTGACGATGGTCAGCATAGACCACTGCGTAAATTGACGATGGTCAGCATAGACCACTGTGTAACTTGACGATGGTCAGCATAGACCACTGTGTAAATTGACGATGGTCAGCATAGACCACTGTGTAAATTGACGGTGGTCAGCATAGACCACTGTGTAAATTGATGATGAGCCAGCATGGGCCAATGTGTAAACTGACGATGGGCCAGCATGGGCCATTGTGTCAAGGTAAAAATGGCCACCTTACCTGTCCCAACTCGATAAACAGCTGTTCACTCGGCCTGATGGTGGGTGTATGTCCGCACACTTTACACTTGGGCTGTATGAGCTCTGTGGCGGTGATCAGTTTGCCGCATTTGTCGCACTGGTCGCCTCGCGCGCTCTCGTACCCGCAGCCGGGGTACGGACATGTGCCTTCGACAAATCTGTTGGGAGAATGAATGGAAATAAGTTATTGCAATGTGGTTTGTGGTTTTGTTTTGGCGAATAATGTAATGGCATACAAAACGACATAAGGGTTATGCGCTGTGGTAGCCCGCGAAATTAAAATTTTCTTGCGTTTTATGCAATTTACATGAGGAGCTCGTGGCTAAGTAATAACAGCCGCACGGGTCGATCAACCAGGTTAAGCTACGCTTGCCGCGGTTGGTCAGTGGATGGGTGACCAAATTGACATACCGAGACTCCTCCGTGCCTCGGAAAGCACGTAAAACCGTTGGTCCCGGCTGTCATTCGTGGATCTTTGACAGCCGTTACGGATCGTCAGGAGCCCGAAAGTCTGACAACCAGTCTTACTAAGGGGTATCGTATGACCCCGTTACTGGGTTGTGGAGGTCAGATAGGCAGTCGCTCCATGTAAAATACTGGTATTCAGCTGCATCCGGTTAGACTGGAAGCCGACCCCAACATAGTTGGGAAAAGGCTAGGCTGTTTGAGTGCGTTTTATGCAATTTGCAGGTCCGTGTCAGGTTGTATCGTGATCAAAATATGATACGCAGAAATAAAACATATATATTTACATAACTTTAACCATAAAAATCATCAATACATCTCTCTAAGTTAGATTTCGTGCAGATTCGTTAGATTTCGTTCGTTCGACGAATCTGCACGAAATCTAATTGAACTATTGAACACCATGCTAAGATTCTTAGGAACCTAGCAAAAAGAAAAAAAGTCAAAGAACTCTAAGCGAAAACGAAGTACAGTACCCAACTGATAAGGCGCGTCGTGAATCTTCGTTCGCACAGAAAAGAAAGTATGACCCCGAAGAGTAACGAAAGAATGCTTAAAACTTATAATCAACCTTAGATCACTACTATAAGGTACATAATACACTGCAGCTGTTAGTTCCGTCTCACTCGCAAGTATGGCGGCCGACTGACATGCCATACGCGGCGCGCGCTAACATGGCGGCAGCTGCCGACCAATAGCGGTACAGGAAAAAGAAGCGCGGTGCGTGGAGCGTGCTGATTGGTCAATAGCATTTCCCGCGCTTTGAAAATTCATCTTCTGCGCAGGTACATCGGTAAGCCATATAAGTTGGGTACTATTGTAATAGCATGGGCGTAATAGATGCGATGCAATGCGGTGGGTTGGGAGAACAAAAAAATCCACACGGACAAAGTCGCAAGCAGAAGCTAATGTTATCTATATATCTTAATATATAAAACAAAGTCGGGTTTGTTCGAACACTTATAACTCGAGAACGGCTTAACGGATTTTCATGGTTTTTGATTTGTTGTATTTCTCTTCGTCCCGAATAGCAGAATAACTATTAAAAATATAGGAAAAGTAAAAAAAAAAATATGAAGAAAATTCATTTCCACAAAACATTTGAACAGGGCTGTAATAGAATGAAAGATTCCCGATCTTTCATTCTATTAGAATTCCAAATTCAAATAAATTTTTTAATCAGTTGTTTTCCCGCCGTTCGATTTATTCAAATTTGACAGGACACCGTCTGGCGGGTCAGCTATGTAGTATTGTAAAATAAAAATCAATTGCCACTTCAGAACGGATGCAGGACAAGGTTAGTATGAAAGAAACTTCTACACAGTTTATTGTTACAGACAGGGGCGGCTGCCCCTTAAGTGCGCTCGTGCGCTGCACTACCAGATTTTAAAAGGTTTAGAAAGAAACCCAAAATGTTTAATACATCTGATTACCTATCTATTTAATACTTACGAAATAATGACGAACCAATTAAACTCTTTGCTAAACTATTTAAGACTTATTTTCGCTGTAAAGAAAATTCCTCGTGCGCTAGGCCGAGCGCACGGCGAGTGCTCATACAACTTCTATGAGATACGAGCTAAAACGCCTAGCGCGTGAGACAGAAGATAGTGGGTACAAACTGTATGGAGTAAAAAGTCCATTCTCGTGCGGCGCACGGGCGCCGAACTTGACCGAGCCGAACCGAAGATTACCGAGAGCTCCCGAGTGCCGCCGCGATTGTGCCGCGATGTTTTGTTTACATGAATAGTAGTGTTTATTTATTTTGTTTTAGTATTCGTTTAAATTCTGAAAGGATTTGATATAATTATGTGGGACAGTGTGTGTGTCAGCTGTGAAGATGAGGATTAACTTTGACTATATTAAAAACAATAAAAAATATTTTCAAAACAAACTAGAAAGAAAATCGATTGGACCGCCAAGGTCATTTAAACAAGAGTTCAAAACGAAAATGAAGCATTTACTCGAAGTTTTAAAACTGAAATGTACCTACATAGAAATTGAGCGCCTTTGTTTTCCTTGTATTATTTTTGGTGGCGATTCAATCATGTAGGTACCAAACCATAATAAAAAGGTGATCGAACCAACGAAATAAGAATGATACGTTGGATCGAACATTTCGTTTCGGAAAAAGTCGACGAATTGATAAAAAAAAAGTACCTTTAAGCAAAATGTCGTTTTATTGCATTTTTCAATCCTAATAATAATTAGTGAGTTAGTAAAGTGCACCACCAGTTCCATGACCCACCAGCCGCCACTGGTTACAGAGTTAATTTACGAACACTACTGTACTAAATATGTGGAGATTTGATACAAACACAAACGCACTATCACAATTTATTTGGGGTCGGCGCAACATGTCCCTTCTAGTCTTTGCCTGAAGTCTGCTGTTTCATTATAGAGTGGAAACATGCTATTTATGGCGAGGAAGTTACTAGTGAATTAAAGAAAAGTTTGTGATCAGAGTCCAAGATTAGGTGGATTTAGGTTATATTAGAAATCCTTTAGGAATCCGTAAATTGTCAATAAACAGAAGGGGAGACCAAGAAAGTTTTATTGAAGAATTGTTGTTATAATAAATAAATAAATAAATAATAAATATCCTTGGACATTTCACACAACGCCATCTAGTCCCAAGCTAAGCAACCTAATGCTTGTGTTATGGTAACGAGATGGTAATTATTTAATTATTATGTATATAATAATTAAATAGTATTTCTCTAAATTGTAAATTTTCTGATACACCTATAGTGATGGGAGACTGCTTATCAGCAAATGATTGGTAGTCTTATGCATCGCAGCACTTCTTCGACCTGATATAGTTTAATCTGTAAGTTTCTTGTCAGTGTGAAAAATATGTTAATTTGAAATATACTTAAGGGTAGTAGGTACATACTTATTTTGTTAAGTGGGAGTGTTGATTGTAATGTATCAAAATAAGGTTGTTACCTGCCTAATGTATGTTTGTTGATGATATTAAAAATAAATCTAGTCTTTGCCTGAAGTCTGCTGTTTCATTATATTTTTTACAAGCCTTCTGAGACTAATAGCTTTAGCAGTGTAATTTACAAGAGTAATTAATAACACATTATTTTATGAAACCAAATTGAATTTACTCAGGTAATTTTATCTAATATTCATTCGTTGGCAACTAGTAACTAATATTTTACTACCGTAGCTTCGAGAAACGCATACTAGTAAACTTGTAAAAAATATTCGTTCATGGACACATATTATTAGTCTAATAAGTTTTGAGAAATAGGGCCCAGGTCCCCTAGTAATAAATGTTAAAAATCTCACCGGTCAGCTAAGAATCGGTCACAATTCGTACAGAGTAGTTGATCCACAGACTGCGAGCTCACGAAGCCGTTGTCGCGCAGTTTTAAGAACATCCTCTGTGCTATTCTGTGGACAAAATAATACTGCATTAGTGCTGTACGGTGAACCCGCACATTTCATAATATTAATTAAGTAGGTTAAGCTACATCAGCGTTTGCATACGCGCGATCATTTAGTGTACTGGCTAAGTAAAATAAATCAGTGATTTTACCACACTCAACACGGGCGGTTTAATTGTTCTTCCCCGCGTTTCTATCATCACAAGTGTACAGAACAATCATCGTACGCTTGAACAAAGTGTATAGACCAGATCACGTCGTACATTTTTTTGGTCCTTCAATCTATCGGGTATATAGACCAAGATCAAGGTGTGTTGAAATCGCAGCCACACACTTGATTACAAATCGTTGAGTATTTCGCGACAGTTCCGTAGATACTTCAACTCAGTCCATTCAGTGAATCGTTCCAAGAAGACATCGGTGGAGCTGAATCAACATCTGTACTGCACACGGCGTCGGCAGCCCACAGTTGGTATCGCAACTCGTCAGTGTCCAAGTAAGATTGTTCCTTTTTATTAAATCATAATGGCCATTACAAGCGATCGTCAATCAGAAATATTAGAAGGTCTCAATAGGATAAAGATCAATTTCGGTAAGGATCCGTTGTCGAGAAAAACTCCGGAATACATCCAAAAGAGAATAGAGTCGTTGGATAACCTGTGGGGAGAGTTCGAACAAAATCATTTGAAACTCTCCGAGTTTCCGGATGAGGAACCTCAGTATTTCGCAACAAATTTTTATCAACAGGTTAAGAGCCTCTACCAGTCTACCCGAAACTTACTTACTGACTTTGGTTCGGATGAAAAGGGTACGCAGTCAAACCCTGAAGCCATTGAACTGTTGGCTCAACAGAGCACCAACTTTAGGTATTTCAGCAGGTTAGTGAGGAGCATCAACGTAGACGAAATATCCGAAAAATGGGAACTTGAAGACGAGCTTAGAAATATACAAGCCAAGTGGAACACCATTGATACGTTACATCTGCAAATCGACCACATACTTCAAGGTGGAGATGTATCGTACGAAAATGAATTTAGCATGTACGAGCGTAGCTACAAAGATATGAAGCGTTCGCTAAATAAGAAAATATCGTCCATGGTTCATGTACAACAGGCAACGCCTAAGCTCGAGATTCCTACTTTTACGGGGAAATACACGCAGTGGCCAACATTCTGTGACCTGTTTACAGAAACTATTCACGACAACAACACAATAACCAAGGCTCAGAAGATGCAACACTTGAAAGGAAAGCTCAAGGGAGAAGCACAACGCCTTATTCAACATCTTCACATTTCGTCTGAAAATTACGACACAGCTTGGGAAATTCTAAATCACCGATATAATAATGCTCAAGTTCTCTTTACAAATCAAATAGAGATATTTTTAAATCAGCCTTCTATCTCCAAGCAAACAGCTTATGAGTTAAAGCGGTTATATGATACCACCACGGAGTGCATCCACGCTATACACAACCTTGGTGTGAACACAAATACATGGGATCCGTTGTTAGTACATCTTCTCAGTAAGAAACTGGACCAGGAGACTTACTGTGACTACAAAGAGTCGCGTACCTCACACAGGGAACTCCCATCCTTGACAGAATTTATGACGTTCCTCGAAAACAAATTCACAGCCCTGGAACCCTTACACCGAAGAGAGAGAGAAACAACGAAGCCTGCCTTTAAACGGGAGTCTGGACAACAGCGTGACAAACCTGCAAATCATGGGAACCACTACAAGAAACAGTATCAAGTCGTCGCTACTCAAGGGCCAGACTGTCCGATTTGTAATACACGTCACTCTATTTACCGTTGCAGGAAATTTATGAAAATGACCCCGGGTGATAAATTGACCTTGGTAACAAAGAGTCAATATTGCAAAAATTGCCTTAATTATCATCCTGACAGTGAGTGCAACAGCACGAAACGTTGCAAAAAGTGTAACAGTGAACACAACACTTTATTGCATGATGTGTGTGTACCACATCAACAAACCGCAGCGATGACGAGCGCTACCGTGCAGCCATCACCGGTGCAGCATAATGTCAACCACGTCGCAGCTGATAATGAAGAAATACTGTTAACCACCTTATCAATAACTGTATTATCTGAAAACGGTACATATGTCACATTACGAGCGCTTCTAGATCAGGGGTCCCAAATTTCACTGATTTCAGAAAATGCGACGCAAATGCTAGGGTTGCAACGTCGACAATATCATGCCTCCATTTCAGGAGTAGGTCCAGTCTCCAAACAAAGCAAAGGAATTGTAACACTAGACTGCAAGTCCATCTACGGAGATTACACCCTGAAGACTCAAGCTTTAGTAGTATCAAAGGTCATAAACAGCCTACCGAACTCATCATTCCGCAAACAACCCTGGTCTCACTTGCAACATCTTCAGTTAGCTGACCCGGAGTACAACGTATCAAGACCAATCGATCTTCTTCTGGATGCCAGTGTATATTCGGAAATTATATTAAGCGGTCTTATCAAGGGCCCAGCGCAGGCCCCAATAGCTCAACAAACCAAAATGGGTTGGATCCTATCAGGAAATGTCAAAAGGTTCAACTGTCATGTCGCCATCAATAATATTGAAGAAATAGCCAAGTTTTGGGAGTTGGAGGATATTCACGACTCATCATCATCGAACGTGACTATTGGTGATCAATTTTGTGAAGATTTCTACAAAACCACCACGACACGCTTAAATAATGGAATGTATGAAGTTGGGATACCCATGATGCCAGGCTTCGAGCAACAACTCGGATCATCAAAGTTTAAGGCTACAGCGCAATTTAAACAATTAGAGTCAAAAATGTCTAAAAATAAATCATTTTCTTGTCAATACAAACAATTTATGAACGAATACCAAGAATTAGGTCACATGCGGCAAGTCGAAAGTACAACCGATCAGGCGTATTACTTACCACATCATGGTGTATGGAAACTTGATTCCACAACAACCAAGTTGAGAGTAGTTTTTAATGCCTCTTCCAAGACTACATCGGGTAACAGTCTGAACGACTTAATGTACAGTGGACCAAACTTACAACAAGACCTATTAGCACTTATCATAAATTGGAGGCAATACCTATATGTGATCACTGCGGACATTGAAAAAATGTTCCGTCAGATACTTGTTAGAGAGCAAGATCAGCCTCTGCAAACGATCATTTGGAGAGATTCAATGGATGATCAATTGAATCAATATCAATTAACCACTGTAACGTACGGGACCAAAGCAGCTCCATTTTTAGCCATGCGGACTCTAAAACAACTCGCGGCAGATGACGCCGAGAAATATCCACTAGCAGCAGCAGCTGTTCAGAACTCCTTCTACATGGATGATTTGCTGACTGGACAGAATACCGCCGATCAAGCAAATGAGCTACAAAAACAACTTATTCAAATGCTCCAGGGCGCTGGTATGAACCTGCGAAAATGGTCAAGTAACAAGCCAGAACTCCTGCAGAATTTAACTACCGACCAATTGAACAGTCCCTACGAATTTAAGTGTCTCGAATCCAGAAAGACTCTTGGATTAAAATGGAACCCGTCATCTGATACATTCATGTTTCAAAGTCATGTAATTCCTAAGAGCAATGCAGTAATTACAAAGCGGCAATTATTGTCAGAAGTATCAAAGCTATTCGATCCTCTTGGTTGGTTATCACCGCTTACAATCAGAGCGAAGCTACTGTTTCAACAAACGTGGTCCATTGAAACCAACTGGGATCAAGAACTACCAAAGGATATGCAAGAAAATTGGCTTAAATTAAAAGAGGATATCATCTGTATCGACAAATTCCGCATACCAAGATACTCAGGTAACACAGAAAAAACCTGTCAATTACATGCATTTTGCGATGCATCGGACAAAGCTTACGCTTGCGTTATTTACCTCGTCACCAAGAACAATAAGGGCGAGTACACATCGACAATTGTTGCTGCAAAAACAAAGCTGGCACCGGTCGCAAAGAAAACATCGCTCCCTAGACTGGAACTGTGCGGCGCGCTACTTCTATCCCAACTTGTAAAGAAGGTCATTGAGTCCTTACCAAATATAAGTATGACGCTTCATGCATGGACAGATTCCATGATAGTTTTGGGTTGGCTACACGGAGATATATCCAGATGGAAGTCATTTGTAGCTAACAGAGTTAAGCAAATAATCCACACACTCCCGGCAGAATGCTGGAGTCATGTCAGCTCCGAAGAAAACGCAGCTGACTGTGCTACACGAGGCATAACGTCTCATCAACTGTTCAACCAAACTTTGTGGTGGGAAGGCCCTGAATGGCTAAAAGGTTGCGAGAGTAAACATTCAGTTAAGATCGTATACCAGTCCCCAACAATAGAAACAAAAGCGGTTTGTGTGAACACAGCCTTAGTGGAAAATAATGTTACATTTATTACTGACTTACTGCAAAATTACAGTTCGTTGACACGAATTGTGCGGATTACTGGCTGGGTGTTACGTTTCATCAAGCGAATTCGCGATAAACAAAGTGCAACACATGGTTTTCTGGAGTCATCAGAAATAAACGACGCTTACAATTTAATTATTAAAAAAGTGCAATTACAGGAATTTCAACAAGAATTGCAACAAATTAAGTGTAAACAACACGTGAGCTCAAAAAGCAAGATTTGCAGTCTAAACCCATGGCTAGATGAAAATGGCTTATTAAGAGTTGGTGGACGTTTAAAACACGCCAGTATAAGCAAATCGGCGAAGCATCCCATCATCCTACCAAGCCACGGTCGACTTACTGATCTTATCATTAGTCAGGCACACATAACTACTTTTCACGGTGGTCCCCGACTAACTCTTTCCTACATAAGGGATAGATACTGGATCATCAGCGGAATCAGGACGGTAAAACGGCAGTTAAGACTGTGCGTTAAGTGTCGCCGATTTAACAACGAAGTTCAACAGCAAATTATGGCAGATTTACCACGAGCTAGAGTCACTCCGTCAAGGCCATTCACGCATACTGGTGTCGATTTCACGGGCCACATAGAGCTGAAAATCAATAAAGGACGCGGGATCAAAACAACGAAAGGATACGTAGCAGTCTTTGTCTGCCTATCAACGAAAGCGGTCCATCTGGAACTGGTTTCAGACCTGAGTACGGCCGCCTTTCTAGCAGCATTTCGTCGATTCTGCTCCCGACGTGGATCACCAGGCCACATGTATAGTGACAACGGTACAAACTTTGTAGGCGCTAATCGCCTCATGAAAAAGGAGTTTAAGGAGATTATCCAGAATATCAATCCGGACTTCTTTAACAAAATCAGTGAGCAGGACATCCAGTGGCACTTTAATGCACCAGCTTGGCCAAATGCTGGTGGACTTTGGGAGGCGGCTGTGAAGAGCCTGAAATACCATTTAAAAAGGGTCATAGGCGATCAACGTCTTACGTACGAAGAGTTTTCAACAGTACTTTGCCAAATAGAGGCGTGCCTGAATTCCAGACCTTTATGTCAACTCACGGAAAATTCAGACGACGACTGCCTTACTCCGGGACACTTCCTGACTGGGGGACCCATTTTATCACGGCCTCAAACTGAACCGGAATCATCAACACTAAAAGCGCGATGGCAACTCGTTCAAGCTATGACAAAGAATATCTGGCAACGGTGGTCATCTGAGTATCTGCAACAGCTACAAACCAGGACCAAGTGGCAACAGGCACGACGTAATCTTGAAGTCGATGACTTCGTCCTCATCCGTGAAGAGAACGTACCTCCGGGTAAATGGGCAATGGGACGAGTGCACCTACTTCATCCTGGAAAGGACGGGTATGTGAGAGTAGTTACTGTCAAGACAAGCAGTAACACCATACAGCGTCCAGTCAACAAGCTTGTATATTTGCCTGTAAATGAGGAGGTATCCCCACCAAAACCCATGAACCAGTGTGAGAATGAGACTTCCACTTCATCATCAGATCAAGTTGAAGGCAAGCGGCCTCCGCGACCACGAAAGAAAAAAACACTGCAAGCCTTTTTGATCAGTGTTTTACTAATGCTTTTGTTTGCATCTCCTAGTCTACAGCAGAAAGTGACGACATACAACGTTACGCAAATTCCTACAAACCAAGGACTTTACTTCGACAAGATGTGCAACCTCCAAGTTATCAAGGACGATTGGAAACTCATCGTGTTTTATAACATGTCCACGTTCTATCACGGAGTATCGGACATTAAAAAGTATGTGAAGCATTTAAAACAAACAGCCGATTGCATGGGATCGCAATACGACAGCGTCATCCTACAATTAGAGCACGAAGTAAAGGAACTTGAGCATTATCAAAACCTCCTTGAAAACCCAAATGCAAGAAGGCAAAAACGTGGTTTAATCAACGGAGTAGGATACCTGGCAAACACTTTGTTCGGAGTATTAGATGAAAACTTCGCTGAACAGTATAAACAGGACATAGAAAAAATAACTAATAATGAAAATTATCTCCAAAAGTTACTGAAAAATCAAACCATGGTCTTGGAATCGGAATACAACATTTTGCGACGCAGCGAGGAGACTATGAACAAACAGTTCAAATTTATAAAACAACATCTTCAAAACGTCACCGACGAAATCAATAAGGTGCGTCTGGACAACAGAAACGGCATTTATGTAACATCATCCGCCCTAGCTGCGAGTATCATATTGTCAAACTTAATGCGAATCCAACACACACTTATCAACACCGTGACAGACATCAGCCACGGTCGCATCGACCCGTACCTTTTGACTCCCGAACAGCTGGCTCGTCAGATCAACATAATTTCCGGGCAATTGCAGGGAAATCTGATGACCCCAATCGAGTCATCAAACTTATCCGAGCTGTACAAAATTATGAAGGCGTCTGCAAGGCTGTATGAAGGCTTATTATAGAGATAAAGATTCCGCTTGTAAGCAACGATATCTTCGAGTTAGACAGAATCATACCTATCCCTCAGAAAAGGGGGTCGAATCACATTCGCACAGTCCCAAGCTCACCATATATCGCCTACAATATTCAAAAGGACCACGCTCTTCTCTTATCAGATAGCGATCTGCAAGCATGCTTTCATATCATCAGTAACAATCGGCTACTGTGCTCCATTGACAAACCTGTTTACAATCTGAGAATAAAACAATCGTTATGTGATATCCAGACTGTAAGTAATATGAGGAGCGCTTGTAAACAAGACGTATCCACGTGCCATAATTATTGGGTCAACTTACATAATTCGAACTCATGGTTTTACACCTGTTGTGAGTCATGCGAACTCCGTATTTCCTGTATTGCTGACACGACAACGACGGTTATACGAGGCAGTGGTATCATTGACCTAGGTTATGGATGCACACTGAAATCAGATTCGTACAGTATTCACTCGCACAAAAACTATTTACGCTATTTAAACATGCGATCAAATATCGAAGTCCCACAGGTTTCCAAATTGAACTCTCTAATAAACACAACCTTGCCCAACGATTACGACGTACCGGAAAACCACACCCATATGTGGAATCAGCTTAGAGACCAAATAGCCAATATAAAGGAACAATCTACTACAGAACTAAACGTCCACGACATCCACCATTATTCCGTCGTGTACATTACCTTGGCCTTGGTTCTAGTCATAGGCGGCTTATGCTTATACATAATTATAAGAAGAAAGTGCCAAGCTGCACCTGCGCTGCAACAGCGTGAGATGTAGAAGAAAAACTCAGTTCCACACTCACAAAAACTTGTAACTGGATGACTTCACATAATTTAGAAATTAATCATGCTAAAACTAAACTAATGGTTTTCCACCCTTATCAAAAAGCTCCTCTACACTTAAATTTCACCTTTAACGGCTCAAAATTGGAAACTGTTGATGACTTTACACTACTTGGACTTACAATAGATAAGCATATCAACTGGAAAACACAAATACAAAAAACCCGTTCAAAAATCTCAAAATTCTCATACGCTCTTCGAGAAATTAAAAAGACCACCGATCTACAAACCGCCCTCACCACATATTATGCGTATGCCAATGCATGGCTTAGCTACGGTGTAACCCTCTGGGGAAATAGTACAGATGCACTGACACTCTTTACCCTACAAAAGAAACTAGTTAGAATCATGGTAAATATTGATCAAACTAACAGCTGCAAACCCTATTTTCTAAAACATAATATTCTAACCCTCCCCAGTATTTATATCCTAGAAATATGTAAATTTGTCCGTAAGCATCAAGAGTTCTACACAAAACGCGAAGACATCCAATCACAGTACACACTTAGGCACCGATCGAGGCTAAACATACCAACATCCAGGCTAAAAATGCATTCCACAAGTCCCTACGTAATGTCTATAAAGATATACAATAAATTACCAGAAATAATAAAGAAAGAAGAAAAGTTCAATATATTTGTAACAAAACTTAAAAACTTATTAATAAAAAAATGCTATTATTCCTTAGATGAATATTTAAATGATAAACATAAATAATAAGAGAAATGTTTAAAGTATATGTTAGGGAAATTACTAATATAATAAAAAATGACATAAGAATAATAATAATTGATAACAAAAATTAGTGATAGTCGCGCAATTTATAGATATGTTTAAAATAAAAATGGTATGATATGGTAATTATTAATATAACAATAAATGATAGTAATAAATAATCTAATATAATAATAAAATAATATAACAAAAATAATAATGCAATTAAAATACTTAGAAATACGAGTACTTAATAATAAATTAAATTGAATAATATAGCAATAATAGTTATTCATGATCTCCTAAAACACGGCTTCCTCTCTCCTACCCTTTTGCTGTGCCCTACAGGGTCCATAATGATCTAAATTATATATTATACCACCTAAGTACACATTATGGTAAAGCATTAAAGATATTGAGTATTGAGTATTGAGTATTGAGTATGTTGGAGGTACGTGTACGAGGCGAGCGAGCCTCGGGGGCGGAGGCGCAAGCCAACCGCACAGGACCAGGATCTACTGAGTGCGCGCGTGAAACAGTGCCAGTGCCAGTGATCAGTGAGTTCAGTGATATAAGTAAGACAACCGAAAGTGTAAATAAAGGGACCTCTCCTATGGTGAAATATTAACTAGGACAAAATCAGACAATTTAGTGTTAGGTGTACTTAGAATAGACATTTTTGAAATCACCTTGTATCAGCTTTCAACGAAAAATTGTATCATTTATCCTAAGTCATCATTTTTATTGTATTTTAGACGCACTAGGTTCATCTAGGTTCAACATATTCCCTCGTCTTCTCCTTTAGAGTTGGCAGTATGTACGGTGAACCCGCACATTTCATAATATTAATTAAGTAGGTTAAGCTACATCAGCGTTTGCATACGCGCGATCATTTAGTGTACTGGCTAAGTAAAATAAATCAGTGATTTTACCACACTCAACACGGGCGGTTTAATTGTTCTTCCCCGCGTTTCTATCATCACAAGTGTACAGAACAATCATCGTACGCTTGAACAAAGTGTATAGACCAGATCACGTCGTACAAGTGCGAAGTACCGAATAAGAGCTTAGAATAAGAATTCGGGTGTAATGTAACATTACAGATTGTACTTTGAGCATTACATTACAATACTGCCTCCCTGACTGATGAGCATTCGCTTGTAATGTAACATTACAGATTCGACTTTGAGCATTACATTACAATACTAACTCCCTGACTGACGAGCATTCGGGTGTAATGTGACATTACAGATTCGGCTTTGAGCATTACATTACAATACTACCTCCCTGACTGATGAGCATTCGCTTTTAATGTAACATTACAGATTCGACTTTGAGCATTACATTACAATACTAACTCTCTGACTGGTGAGCATTCGGATGTAATGTAACATAACAGATTCGGCTTTGAGCATTACATTACAATACTACCTTCCTGACTGATGAGCATTCGCTTGTAATGTAACATTACAGATTCGACTTTGAGCATTACATTACAATACTACCTCCCTGACTGATGAGCATTCGCTTGTAATGTAACATTACAGATTCGACTTTGAGCATTACATTTCACACGGTGTTCAGATGTTCGTTTCTCACATGGTATCATTTTACCACCCGAATAATTGTAGTTACTTACTCAGTCTGTTGCGGTGTGCTAGTCCGTCCGAAGTAGTCGAATCCGATGTTGAACCATCGATACACGTTGTTGTGAATGTCAAAGTATTTGTCACAGATCTCTCGGGGAGATATGCCTTCTTCTAACGCCTGCAAAACATGAAACCAGCATTAATTAGTAAGAAAAAAACCGGCCAAGTGCGAGTCGGACTCACCCTTGAAGGGTTCCGTACCATATATGATTAACAATCGCAAATATAACTTTGTATTTCATAACGATACTGTGAATTACAGGGTTATTTTTTGCAGTTGCAGAAAAATCGCCCCTATTTAAACAAAATACCTTTTAAATCTGCGTTTTTAGTATTTGTTAATAAATACAGTACACATGAGATACAGAAGTTTCAAATTCCTAACTTGTTTAATTGTTGCGATAGAGCTCGTACAAAAATGGTCTAAAATTGTCACTTTTAGATAGATAGATAGAATACTCTTTATTATGCACACCATAAAAATTACGGCCTCCTATGTCTTCATTTTTGAAGATAAAAATAAAAATACATTTGTACTCTACTCAATGAGTTCTAGACAATGATACCCCACATGCTAGGGTAGGATTTTTTTTTTTCAGAAAAAAAGATTATTTTAGAGCACCCATCAAAACGAGTCAAGTTATTGTAAGAAGATAAAATTATGATAAATGATACAAAGTATTAGCTTACCTTAGTTTCTGTGGCGGTACCATATTCGTCTGTGCCAGATATGTATAATGTGTTGTAGTCACATAATCGACAGTACCTGTGAAATTAAAACAATAAAATTACAAAATCAATCTGCCTATACTCCACTTACAATAAGATAAAACATTTAAACAAACCTTTTTTACAGTCCGTTCAACTGATTTTGACTTCTATTGCGTTGGTGGCATGACAAATGGCAGCTGCAGTAAACAGTTGGTATTGTAACTTTTTTGCCTTTAATGCCATCTTAAGCCTACGGAGTAGAAGTCAAAATCGGTTGAACGGAGTGTAAAAAAAGTTTGTTTAAATGTCTTATCTTATTGTAAATGGAGTAAAGCCTTTTTCAAACTATGTTGGGGTTAGTTTACAGTCTAACCGGATGCAGCTGAATACCAGTAGTTTCCATTGAGAGACTGCCTATTTGACCTCCACAACCCAATTACTGGGTAATACGACCCCTTGGTAAGACTGGTTGTCAGATTTTGCGGAGTGAATCTTCTGTACTTGTAATATTATGTAGTCTGTGCTATGACTATGGTTTTTTTTTCACACGCTTACTTACTCGTCTTTTTGTTCTTGCACAGTAAAAAACACTGATCGACAGTCCCTTTTCTAATCTTTTTTTTTATTTCACTAGATTCTCGCTCGTTTTCTCTTTTTTTTGGCATCTTCTAATTCCTATAAGAGCGTTGATCGCGCGCGGGCTGGCAACGTCGCATTCGACGCAGAGGTTTTTTTTTGTGATTATTTTATTACATTTAAATCAAAGGACAATTTCTTCTGACAGATCGTTGGTATTTATAAGTAGCTATGTATGCTATTTTTTATAGTTATTTTGGCAGTTACTCTTAGAAAATAGATAATAATTAACAATATGTCATTTTTTAAGAGTAAATTCCAAAATAACTGCCAAAAAATAACATACATAATTATAAATACCAACGATCTAAGAATTTGTCAGAGGAAATTCTCCTTTGATTTAAATTTAATGAAATAATCACAAAAAACCTCTAGAAATGCGACGTTGCTCATACGATCTCTTATTTATTTTGTGTTCACCTCGCAAATATATCAGCGGACAGCACGCAACCGATGATGTTGCCCAGATGTGGCACATTGTTTACGTAGGGAAGCGCTGAAGTGATGAGGATGTTCTTACGGTCCTTTACTGGTAAACTGAAAATTAATAGTTATATTAGTTTTTTTTTCGTGAACTTTGTCTGTTTTCTACCTACTAAAACCGAGGCTAGGAAAGCTCGTAAAGTATCCCACCGTTGCACTAAAACCCATATATGACAGTCATTTATTATTATTTATTTATTTAAAACATAACTTTACAGTGCTTACGACCAAATCACTTATATTCTAGTACTTAGCTAAAAACTAAAAATAGGAAAAAAAAATGCAAGAAAAAAATATTCATACTCACACTAATTCACACTGTACTAAGTCACATGAGTACTGTAATACTCACACTAATTTCCCAGGTATCAGCGGCTTCTGTAATTTCTTGAGTCCATTAACCCAGTTCTCTTTAGCCGCCTCTACTTCTTCCGCGGTGGCTCCTAGTTCTGCTGCAGCGCCTTCATCTGGTGATCTGGTGATATAATGGATATTTGTTCCATATGTTAAGTTCACCAGCAGGTCGACGCAGATTTGGTGAGCATTTATCCATTTTGGTGAATTTTTTTGGTAGTAATTATATTTTTAATCCCTTTTAGAATTGAGAACCGTGAACTCCGTTCGAGTTCAAAACTAGTCGAACAAACCCGAAATAAATATGTAAGTAATAAGAACTGAAAAAACATTAAAAATGAGGTCGTGTCTTGTGAAGCATATTGTTTATTTGCTTTTATTAGCACTTACCCGACAGGTGTGGACAAGCTGGCGGCCTGTGGGATGCCGAGCGCTGACGACGCACCGAACGGACCTGTAGCTGATCCGCCCCACTGCTTTAGAGCTTCCTGCAATACAATGATGACATCAGTGCTATATTACATTTTTGGGACCTTTAAGGGACCATAGACCTACATATTTGATATTAATTTCAACTTGATATAGATAGTGCAATCCACGAAGACGCCCTCTACTGCTCCTAATCGTTTATAGTATATGTGTGCAACGGTTAGGAGGAGTAGTGGGGCCCGTCTTCGTGGATTACACTATCTATACCTCCATCCACGCGTTCCTGATATAAGTGGTCTTGACTGACTGACAGACAGACAACGAAGTGGTCCCATAAGAGGTCTTTGGTTTTGTATATTCGTGTTTTTTGTATCAAGTGTTTTTGTAGACGTCGGTATTTTTTTTTTTTTTTTTGTAAAATAGGTTCTATTTTCACTTTTTAGTTGTGGTACAGACCTACCTACCTCACACAAATTTGAATACCACTACCTGCTATGAGTAAATTATTACATCATCCACATAGACTAAGAGGAAAAGTCACTGCATCACTGCGTACCTTTTGACGCAGTAGGGCGAATCTATCGATTTAACTAATGATTATGTAATTATTATTATTATTAATTATTATTTAATTATGTAATTTTTGACTCAAAGCTTTTGTTTGATGCGCACATTGACACTATTGTCAACAAGGCTTCCAAAGCGTTGGGTTTTATTTTTAGGGTCTCCTCTGAGTTCAAGAATGTCAAAACGATGAAAATTCTATATTGTGCTTTTGTCCGTAGCCATCTCGAATATGCTTCTCAAATTTGGAATCCTAATTACAATGTTTATATTAATCACCTTGAAAGTATACAAAGGCGATTTTTAAGGTACACTCAATATCGTTCTAATACTTATCTTCCTAACTATACTAGTCGGTGTAAGAAATTTCACATTCTTCCATTACACGAACGAAGGAAAATTGCAGATCTTGCTTTCCTATTTAATATAATGAACGGGTCTTCTGATGTCCCTGAGCTGGTGGCCAAGATTGGACTTCGTGTACCGTCTGTGTTTCGTCGTAGACCTCATCTCCTTCATGTACCCATTGCGAAAACTATTTACAGGCAAAATACATATATTTTAAGAGCATGTCGAATGTTCAATATTATGTGGCAGGATGTTGAGCTTGATTTATTCTCAAATAGTGTTCACAAATTTAAAAAAAAATTAAGTAACTTTTTCTTTGAAATGTAAATTTGTTGTGTTTAACGTATTTTAATTTTTGTTTATTCTCTTCAGTTGTTTCTATGTTTAATTCTCACGCTGTTTGTACCGTTTTGTAAATTCTATACATAACTTTATATAAGTGGAAACTTGTAATTGGCCTTCTTCTACATATTTATTCTGATTGCTTAAATGTTTTAGCTGTAAGTTTTCTTAAAATTAATAAAATAAAATAAAATAAATCTTTGCCGCTGTCATCACCTTCATGACAGCTGTCACTACGGCCGCAAGATCGCAAGATCGTCAATCTCACCTGAATAGCCTTAGCACTGGCCAGCTCCTCAATCCACCGCACGATGTGGCTACATTCAGCTATATAGACTTGCTTGAGCTCTGGGTTATAGTAGATCGGGTACAGCGTACTCCATACTGATATGTCCACTGGGGATAGTTTATCCTGTAAAAATAAAATTACTTATAATTAAAATGTGAACTATTCATTTTGAATGTAAAGGTGACTGATGAGCATTCGTGTGTAATGTAACATTACAGATTCTACTTTGAGCATTACATTACAAATATTACAATACTACCTCGCTGACTGATGAGCATTCGGGTGTAATGTAACATTAAAGATTCGACTTTGAGCATTACAATCAACCTACCTGACTGACGAGAATTCGCGTGTAATGTAACATTACAGATTCGACTTTGAGCATTCGCATGTAATGTAACATTACAGAATCGACTTTGAGCATTACATTACAATACTACGTCCCTGACTGACGAGAATTCGCGTGTAATGTAACATTACAGATTCGACTTTGAGCATTACA
This sequence comes from Cosmia trapezina, assembly GCA_905163495.3. Classification (NCBI taxonomy): domain Eukaryota; kingdom Metazoa; phylum Arthropoda; class Insecta; order Lepidoptera; family Noctuidae; genus Cosmia; species Cosmia trapezina. The sequence goes on from LR991048.1 coordinate 3,413,836, forward strand.
TTACAATACTACGTCCCTGACTGACGAGAATTCGCATGTAATGTAACATTACAGAATCGACTTTGAGTATTACATTACAATACTACGTCCCTGACTGACGAGAATTCGCGTGTAATGTAACATTACAGATTCGACTTTGAGCATTACATTACAATACTACCTCCATGATTGACGAGAATTCGCGTGTAATGTAACATATAATTGCTTGCAGCGACTGCTTGAGATCAGAGGCGACGCTCTTCGCAATCAGCACTGACGACACGGCCGAGTGGAGTCGCGTCGCTTCCCATTCTTACACTATCCGTATATAACTCACCCCCAACATATACTTGTGTGCCTGCAGCGTGTCGTTGGCAGTAGACAGCAACGCTTGCAGCGACTGCTTGAGATCAGAGGCGACGCTCTTCGCAATCAGCACTGACGACACGGCCGAGTGGAGTCGCGTCGCTTCCCATTCTTACACTATCCGTATATAACTCACCCCCAATATATACTTGTGTGCCTGCAGCGTGTCGTTGGCAGTAGACAGCAACGCTTGCAGCGACTGCTTGAGATCAGAGGCGACGCTCTTCGCAATCAGCACAGACGACACAGCCGAGTGGAGCCGCGTCGCTTCCCATTCTTACACTATCCGTATACAACTCACCCCCAACATATACTTGTGTGCCTGCAGCGTTTCGTTGGCAGTAGACAGCAACGCTTGCAGCGACTGCTTGAGATCAGAGGCGACGCTCTTCGCAATCAGCACAGACGACACAGCCGAGTGGAGCCGCGTCGCTTCCCATTCTTACACTATCCGTATACAACTCACCCCCAACATATACTTGTGTGCCTGCAGCGTGTCGTTGGCAGTAGACAGCAGCGCTTGCAGCGACTGCTTGAGATCAGAGGCGACACTCTTCGCAGTCAGCACTGACGACACAGCCGGGTGGAGCCGCGTCGCTTCCCATTCTTGTAGTTGTTGGCTGGGTGAAGTAAACTTTTGATTAGTGCGAAGGAACGGAGATTGTTGGATTTATAACGAAATACAACGTGCCGTTTTGCCTCGTCAAATTTAAGGGTGTGGTTTAGACCATCAATTCGAACAACTTTTTCCATGGCACCAAAATCGTAGGTAATCGCGAAAAAATAATCAGCCGTCCCATACATTCGCGTCGAGTAGGTATGGAAGTTTTCTATGGAATAGTAGAAAATTTTTTTGCGATTACGATGTTGGTCCCATGGAGAAAGTTGTTCGGTTTGATGTTCAGCCTGATATAAAACGACACGTTGTAGATGAGTTCGGGCGATTTAGTCGGCTCTCGGTCATCCGCACTGCTTTTTCAATTAAAAAAAGTTAATTTATGGTAGTCTTGTGGGGCCAGGGCAATAGGGGGCTACCGGGAACTATTTTTGATTTTTGTCTTTCTTTTTCCGTTGGCATTAACCTGTAAGCCATGTTCATTAAAGACAGTATAACTGTAATGCAGTGGGTTTCCACCAGAGCTGTGCGAGGAAGTGGTTTTTTTTTATATTAGTGTGAATTTATTTCTAGTACCTTATCTATCATGTTGAATGAATGAATGAATGAATGTTTCACCGTACAGTCCGCGAGGCATAAGCTGAGCTTTGCATTTGTGTGAGTGATCACCAAAATGGTACGAGAGCCCACGACCAAAAATTACGTAAGACAAAATCTTCAATCGTTTTACGTTTTACAACGATGCGACATAGTTTCGGTCATGGCCTCTCGTACTAAAAGAACAAAACCCAATTGCCAAAAAGCAGTATAAACCGGTTTTAAGGCGATCCCCCGACCAAAACCTTGCGATAGGGCGTTATTCAGAGGCTATTAACTCATTAATTAAGAGTAATAAATTACATCTAAAAGCACATTATTAATGTTCGATATTCCATCATCACATTACACGTTTACTTTTGTTTTTATGTGAAATAAATACATTTAAAATCTCCTTGTAAAAAAGTGTCTAAAATTATTGATTCCATGCATCTTTTGCTAAAGGTGACGTTCTAATCATTTGAAGATTACAGTAATGGATAGATAATTTAAAAATCTAAATTATCCACGTTTTTTTTTTTTTTTTTAAGATCACTATTATTTTTTTATTTAAATAATTCCAGCAAAAATGTGAATTTTTTTATTAAGCGGCGTGCGCAGGGAGCGGAACAGAGCGAGGCTGAGCGGCGGGACAGAGAAGGACCGAACGCTCAAGGTCGTTTGGTCGGGGTATGGCCTTAAAACAAGCAAAGAACGCGTCGCGCTCTGTGCCGGACGTCACACCTACACTATCTATGTGCACTCGCAGAAATGCAGCTCAGCTTAAACCTCGCGGACTGTACTATGTTATGTGTCTACATCACGCTAAGGTACGCTGGTAGAAAATGCTTAACGCATCAAGTCCGTCTTTTTACCCGACTGCGCCAGAAGGAGGGTTATGTTTTTTACCCGACTGCGCCAGAAGGAGGGTTATGTTTTTCGAGAGTATGTATGTATGTATAATTGTTTGGCACGCTCTGCGGCCTGAACGGCTCGATAGATTTTAGCTTGAGAGGTGTCATTAGATTCGTATTTACTGTGAGAGTGACACTGGGTACATCAAAATAAAAAAAAACCAAAATGGCGGATATTTGGCGCCAAATTATGTCTTAAAAATTTTTTTTTTCTCAAAACCTGTTGAGTGGGGTATCAAAATAAAGGGTTTTAAAAGGTGATTTTAAAAATATATACGACTTATATGGTTAAAAGTACCTCGAAGTGAGAAATCGAAAAAAAAAACACGTACAATAAAAACATCTGCGAAATCTTTCTTATTTGTAAACTAAAAAGCTGGAAATAAAAAAAAGTAATTAAAAAAATTAAAAAACCCGACTGCGTTAAAAGACTTAAGTTAAAAAAAAAACTGAAAAGCTAAAAACAAGCCCATTTTAAATTAAATAAAAGTTGGAAGCAGGGGGGACCCATTCTATTTTTATATTTTCAAACTCAAATGGATTCCAACTTTTTTTTAATTTAAAATGGGCTTGTAGCTTTTCAGTTTTTTTTAACTTAAGTCTTTTAACGCAGCAGTCGGGTTTTTTAATTCATTTCATTACTTTTTTTTAGCGTTATTTTTAACTGTACAAAAGTCTTCCACCAATAGATTTGCTTCATATTCAAAATACAGCATAGCTCTGGTGGAATGCCAGTATGTAAGTCACGTCCGCCTGGGCCATACGTGTCCTCGTATTGCGGCCGCCAAAGGTTCATTATAAGTAGAATTGGCTATTTAGTATTCAGTCAAGATTCAAGATTAATAAAAGCTATTCAAACTCTTAACTGCGACCATTGACCAGCATGAATAAACCACCGTATTGCATAGGCATGCACTCAAACTCAACACTCGCTTTCCCTTTAAAGCTCGTTCGAAATTAAACAATGTATGGAGGATGCGCTAAGGTAGACCGTGAAATTCAAATTTTCGTACGTTTTTTGCAATTTTCAGGTCAGTGTCAGGTTGTATGTTGATTAAAATATGATTCGCGGCCGTAACTAACATGGCTTTACAGAATTATAATCATTAGAATCATCAATACAACTCCATAAGTTAGAATGGACCTCAAATCTAGCGATTTCATAAAATCATGAGGTTTTATGTCAATTCTAACATAATTATAGAGTTTGCTGATTCTAATGATTATAATTCTGTAAACACATATTAGTTACGGCCGCGAATCATATTTTAATCTAGATACAACCTGACAATGACCTGCAAATTGCAAAAAACGTAAGAAAATTTAAATTTCGCGGGCAACCATAACGCGTCCCGCTTAATATATTATTATTTTAGTAGCCCATGTTGTCCCACCGTTGGGCAACTGCGTCCCTCCACTCTTTCTATTTCTCACGGCTCGGCTGTTCACCGTTGCGGTCCAATCGGAAGCTTAGTCACGAGAGAGCGCTGTGTGTTTGTCACTTGTCAAAGACGAAGCGACTAATCGGCGACAAGAAAAAAACACTCAGCGCCATCTCGCGGCAAAGTTTTCAGCAAGGAACTCCATTAGCAACTGAATGAAAGTACAAACAGTGAGCGCCATCTACGCGGAACTAATTTGGCAGTTTTCTTCTCGATTACGTCTTTAGCTTTTGCTCTACTTATTCCTCTTTGGCAAATAAGAGGCCTTTTTCTTGCAGGGGGACAATAATAGGCTGGTATTATAAATGTGATCGATCTAAAGCACCAAAGATTGAAACGAGTAAGTAGGTATGCGGTCGGTCGGTAGGAGTTAATCGCTAAATCATCTCATAGGCGCAGCCTTTTCCCAACTATGTTGGGGTCGGCTTCCAGTCTAACCGGATGCAGCCGAATACCAGTATTTTACATGGAACGACTGCCTATCTGACCTCCACAACCCACAATTACTGGGTAACACGATACCCCTTGGTAAGACTGGTTGTCAGACATTCGGGCTTCTGACGAACCGTAACGACTGTCAAAGATTCACGACTGACGATGACTTGTTTCGGGCTATAACGTTTTCACCCTCCGAAACATTTCCGAAATGAGACAATTTTGGTCTCATTAGATTCAGTACACCTTAATTTAGGTCTGTACGTTTTTTTTTTTTAGTAAATCAGTAGTTTAATTTAAAGAAAAAAAAAAAGCTCGAAGAAGTTTTTAAGTCAAAAATACATATAGTTAATTAGATGCTAATAGACCGAGAGGTGACAGGATTTTTCATAACGATCATGGATACGGTTAGATTTACTTCGATGGGTTGTAGAGTAGTCCCCTAATGCAAATGACGTCGGTCTGCCTGCTCTGAGTGGTTGCAACTTCGAGTTATAGCGCTTACAAGAGGCGTCATTGTTGCGAAAAAAAAAAACGATCAGAGAAATGGTCAGTTTTGGTACACATTTATTTATTATTTATTTATTTATTTATTACACACACATTTATTTATTATTTATTTATTTATTTATTTATTTTATTATTTTTTTTTATTTATTTACATTGAAAGTATGGCGTCTCCGCAGATGAAACAAGTTGGTATGCCGGCTCTGAGTGGTTGCATTTCAGAGCTATGATGCGCGCAACATTGTTGAAAAAAAAAAACGATAAGAGAAATGGTCAGTTTTAGTACCCATTCGAAGTATGGTGTCTCCACAGGTGAAACGAGTTGGTCTGCCGGCTCTCAGTGGTTGTATTTCAGAGCAATCGTTGTGTATGCAAGACGCTTATTTGTGGAGAAAGCCTAAAAAATACATCGAAAAAGGGGACAATAGGCGAATTTTTCAAGTGCACGCCGGCCGGTGTCGTACACCCACCCTACACCTGCGCCGAGCAACACCCGCTGCGCGACCAGCCCCCCTGTAAAGGAATAGGGAAAAAGCTAGAAGTGTCAAGAGGTGTCAATAAGAGAAATGGTCAGTTTTAGTTCCTATTCAAAGTATGGTGTCTCCACAGGTGAAACGAGTTGGTCTGCCGGCTCTTAGTCGTTGTATTTCAGAGCATTGTTATACGCAAAGCGCTTAGTTATAGAAAAATTCAACTTAACGGTAATCAATAAAATAAAGAATGTAATCGAACAAATCCAATATTTAATAATTCAACTTATTACTGTGGGTAAATCACAGATTAATAATTTTGTAGATTATAGCTAAGACTTAGAGTTAAATATTTACTTATTTCTAACATTCTATATTTTTTGAGTTGTTTCATTAGCTATATTCTACAAAATTATTAATCTGTGATTTACCCAAAGTAATAAGTTGAATTGTTAAAAATTGGATTTGTTCGATTTCATTCTTTATTTTATTGATTACCGTTAAGTTGAATTTTGCTATAACTAAGCGCTTTGCGTATAACAATGCTCTGAAATACAACGACTAAGAGCCGGCAGACCAACTCGTTTCATCTGTGGAGACACCATACTTCGAATAGGTACTAAAACTGACCATTTCTCTTATTGACATCTCTTGACACCTCTACCTTTTTCCCTATTCCTTTACAGGGGGGACGGTCGCGCAGCGGATGGTTCTCGGCGCAGGTGTAGGGTGGGGGTACGACACCGGCCGGCGTGCACTCGAAAAATTCGCCTATTGTCCCCTTTTTCGATGTATTTTTTAGGCTTTCTCCACAAATAAGCGTCTTGCATATACAACGATTGCTCTGAAATACAACCACTGAGAGCCGGCAGACCAACTCGTTTCACCTGTGGAAACACCATGCTTCGAATGGGTCCTAAAACTGGCCATTTCTCTTATCGTTTTTTTTTCGCAACAATGTTGCGCGCATCATAGCTCTGAAATGCAACCACTCAGAGCCGGCAGACCAACTTGTTTCATCTGCGGAGACGCCATACTTTCAATGTGTACCAAAACTGACCATTTCTCTGATCGTTTTTTTTTCGCAACAATGACGCCTCTTGTAAGCGCTATAACTCGAAGTTGCAACCACTCAGAGCAGGCAGACCGACGTCATTCGCATTAGGGGACTACTCTACAACCCATCGAAGTAAATCTAACCGTATCCATGATCGTTATGAAAAATCCTGTGACCTCTTAGTCTATAATAACTTATATCGTGCGCAATATTTCTTTATAATAAAAACGTACGGACCTAGTTTTTTTCATTATATCTACAACATTTACAAAAAATATTAAAATTAGACTATGTTTACGGGGAGAAACGTTAACGCTTTTTGTATGAAAATTTACAGCTTCACAATCGTCTTATAATTTTTTTCGTATCGTTTTGAAAAATTGGAATACATTGGTAAAGGGTCAACGACTTTTATTGCACGTTTATCTGGCGGAAAGTATAGCGATTTATTGCTGTAGTTTTCAACTAATCTCTTGCCACAATAATAAAAACTAAGACATACCACTGTCCATCATCGGACAGATCCAACACAGGGAACAGGTACTGCGCCGCGGCGTTACTCGAGAAGAAGCTCACGTTATCGTCGACCTCCAACAGGGGGAGCTGGCGCGGCCCTGCGAATACATCGTCTGCAATCACAGACGGAACGCTCAGTTGCCGTTACCCAGGGTTAGTTTAAAAGCTTTTGTGTTAGGTTGATGACAGTTGGGGTTTATTTATAAATTAAAAATTTTGAAAGGCAAAAATGTATGGTTAACCAGTCGCTAACATTAATGTATAAATATGGGAAGATAGGGTAGTCTATAATGTCACGTACACATTATTGGAATAGAAACAATTACATGTAAACACACAACTACATTTCGCGATGTTGTGCGTCATGTGCTCAGCAACCGAAATAGAGAGACGTATTAGGCGGGCTGTAGCGGGAACGAGATAGCAATAATTGTCACTATAACGTACCCATAACAAATCTACTATACGCCGCTTGTCTCTTACGAATCATATCCCTGTCCCTTTCTAATATATTAATCAGGAACATTTTAAAGAAAATTAAGTTTTGATGTACTTACGAGTGAAAAGTAATCCAGTAAACTTGTTTCTGGTTTGTGAACTATTGTGCATTGTTGCTGCTTATTTAGACGATTACTGTAATTTTACTTAACGTGCTACACAAACGCCAGTTCGATAGTGACTAAGGTAAATTAGGCCCCTGAGCACAATTTATGCGGTCCACATCGCGTAGCGCGAACCATATCTTCCCTTTTATACATCAATGGTCGCTAATTATTAATTAAATGCAACGTTTATAAATAAACTCCTAAGTTGAGAAGGTGAGAAGAAGTGGAAAGTACTTGCTATGTACACATGTATGTTGTTGTGTTGCTTGTATGTTGTTGTGTGTTACAGGATACTATTTCACGGCATCATATAACTTTTTTGATTTGATTTAATTATGTTGGATATTATTAGTTGTGTTGTGTTGTGGTCGTGGGTTCGAACCCAGGCAGGCGCTTTTCTTTGGAGCATACAGTCTCTCAGTGGTCTGCCGGCTTGGGCGGAGCACCGCCGTGTTCTCGCGGAGGCGATCGGCGGCGGTGATATCTCGCGTCCGAACCTGGGGGCCTACTCCCTAAGTCCGTCCGTCTTTCCGTCCGTCCGTTTATCCGTCCGTCTGACATTACAATCCATCAAAACAAGTGTAAAAGTTAAATTTTTCGGACGGGCAAAAACACAGCGGGACTAGGGACAACTGGCAAATCATGTTGTCATTCATACTTCGTTCGGGCCGCGAACCAATCATCCATCCGTAAGTGATACGGAGTAGGAAACGCCCGTAACGAAGGCCGAAACAACGGGCTTAGGGAGTAGGCACCTGGTCCAGGCCACGGTACGGAGCGAGAGTGCATGGGAGGCCGTCACCTCCTTCTGCGAAGCAGTAATGCTCGCGAAGGAGGATGCGCAACGCGTGAGGTAGAGGCAACTTTCGCGCCGTCACGCCCCTAGTCACCGCAGGAGACGCCCTGGGCCGCGGGAATCTGTAGCCAATTCCCGGCCATCGTAGGCGCGGCCATGCGGACGGCGAGCAATGAGTAGCTCGCCGTCCGGTAAGGACAAGGCCCGGGTCGGGTGTTCCACGCGCGCCTCAACGAGATGTCAAAATGGTAACTTATTCTGTCATTTATTAAGTGCTTACGATAGTACTTACAAATTAAGCTATCAATATTATCATTTATAAATTTAAACATAAGATACTAGTTTTTTTTTATAAGAACATCAATAAAAAAACCGGTCAAGAGCGAGTCGAACTCGCGCACCGAGGTTTCCGTTCCGATTTCTAAAATAGTGTGCTATTTAGAGACATCATTTTATTTTTCCTGTAATCTTTACATAAACTTCTATCACATAGAATAATTTCAGATTTTTTACTTTGCAAACTTCGGAGATAAGGGGTGGGGAACGGTATTTTTTTACATTTTTCATCAAAAGTCGAAAACTATACGGCCTAAAAAAAAAGAAAAAAATGTTTGAGAATGTGCAAACAGCGCTCTTTCATATGATACCCCACATGCCCTAGTAGCCCCACTTTCAATTTTTAAGACCCGCTTTCAGTCCCTGTTGCAAAAAAAATATAAATATTTTTATTTCTTTCTTAATTGCAAAATAGTTGGGTAAACGTCATCTAAAAGTGTTCCAAATTTCAAGTTGATAGGATTAGTAGTTCTTGAGATATCTAGCTGTGACAGACAGACAGACTGAGTGACACCATAAGGGTTCCTTTTTTTACCATTTTGGTACGGAACCCTAAAAACAGCTTATCACTTGTTGATAAGGTTATGTAAATATTATTATCATACTTTTTATTTTGATTTTATTTTTGTTCTAGCTTCGCCCGCGTCCGCGTGGTATGTCGATAAAAAGTAGCCTTTGTTCTATTCCAGGTCATGGTCCACCCGTGTGCCAATAATCCACCCAAATCCGTGCACCCGTTTTAGCGTGAAAGTGTTACAAACAAACTCACTATATAAGTTAGGATTGGGAATTGAATCAAGTGAACATGCCTGATAACAAATCAGCCGTTTTTTAGGGTTTGGTTAGTAAAATGGAACCCTAAGTCGGTGTTTCCACGAGCGTAATAAAATCGCGGCGGGATTTTATCGCGCACTGGATTTTCAACTCTCTGCTTAGCGCCAGGAGTTGAAAATCCAACAGTGTGTTTTTCGTCGTGCTGGGATGCACTCTGTTTTTGTTAGGTTGGATTCTCAACGCTCAGCTCAACAACGAGAGTTGAAAATTCAGTGCGCGATAAAATCCTGCCGCGATTTTATTTCGCTCCGCTCGTGCGAACGCCGACTTATAGGATCACTTGGTTGTCCGTCTAACTGTCTGTCTATCAGTCTTTCCCTTCATATCATCCCTTTTTTCTATTTTTTTTTTGTTTTATATTTTTTGCATGGAGCCCTAATTCTTTTCCAAAATAAAAGTAGCCAAGTTACCCCTTGTAATATTATCTTATCTTATATCTCTGTTATTTTGACATTAGAAACAGACACTTAAATTTTATTTGTTTGTCTATAATTATTGTGTAAAACTCTTAACGACACGGTTGGCGCAGTGGTTGAGCGATTGACTGCTGCGCAGCATGTCGCGGGTTCGATTCCCGCACGGAACAAATATTTGTACGACCTACAAGTATTTGTTCCGAGTCTGGGTGTTTTTCTATCTATAATATGTATGTATTTACAAAAAAAAGATGTAAGGTTACCCGGGGCTATTGTAACCAGGGGGCAAATGTAACGGTTTGAGATAACTTGTTATTGTTGCGTTTCCATGCTGTCTAGGATTAATCAACCAGTTACATTTGCCCCCTGGTTACAATAGCCCCGGGTGACTTTATATAAGTAGTTTATCAGCCATCTCGTTACCATAACACAAGCATTAGGTTGCTTAGCTTGGGACTAGATGGCGTTGTGTGAAATGTCCAAGGATATTTATTATTATTATTTATTTATTATTGTTGGAGGTCCTAAATCAATATTAGACCATTTGAGTATGAATGCGGATAGCTAGGTATAAGAGTAGGGGAAGACCAAAGAAACGATGGATGGACTGTGTGAAAGATGATATGGCTAGAAAGGGGGTGACTATTGAGATGACGACTAATAGAGAAGTATGGAAAAAAAGGACATGTTGCACCGACCCCAAATAAATTGGGATAAGGGCAGGAGAATGAAATGTAAGCACATTTTAAATTTTATTCTGTCAAGTTATTAATCCAATGCCGAGTCACAGGCAGGAAATAAGAATCGTACAAGAAAAAATAAAGTTATGGAACCAACTTAGACAAAAAAAAATGGTTCTTCTTTAAATATGGAATTGAGCAGTGGACACATGGTCATTTAGCATGGTATGGCATGGTAGAGATGAGCGATTGTGAATGACATTATTCGAATGATTCGATTGTAGTAGTCATTCAAATTATTTGAATAACCTTACAACTCATTCGAATTTGAAAAAAATCGAGAAGTAAATAAGAATGTATTGCGACGTCTCATTCCTTCCGATTCAAATTTCATTATTACTAGTTTATATTCGAACATCCGTAACCTCATCTAAAAGTAAACTCTATGTTCTGAGAAAAAATACCCAATTTCGTGTGGCATATTTGTATGGCAAACTGAATGAATGAAGTAGCGGTTTGCAAATCAGTAACTATTAACTTATTACTACAAATATCAATGAAAAGTAGACTTTATTATACTACGAAACAGACCAATTTTGTATGACAAAGTAAATGAATGAACTAGCGGTTTGCTTCGAATTTGCGAACTAGCGATCAATTGTTTTTGTATTTGAATGTTAATATTAGTAGTATCAAACCATTCGATTATTGGAATTAGTAACAATCGCCCATCGCTATGGCATGTTATGGTATCTTTTAGTCTAAAAAACTGCACGCCCCTCCCTACACTGCTTATTGAATGCACTAGTTAGATTCATACACTTAAGTATAGAAATTTTAGTGGAGGACCGTGCAGTTTTAGACTGAAAGATCTCTAGCGACTTCATGAAATTTCTCAATGGCAGGCTCAAGCATGGAAACAGATAACTAAATGTAAAATAAAGTTTTTCCTATTGTGATTAATAAAAATGAAATAATACGCACAGGAATTGCCATTTAACGAATGAAATGCATGCAAATATTGACATTACTACACATGAGAGAAGCTAAACACACCAAGACCAGTTAATTTTCTAATGACGAAGAGGAAAATGCACCTACCTTCGAACGATGCACTGACAAGTTCAACTTTCTTTCCCGCTAAATTAGCAGCAATAAGCAGCTTTAGCGTGGAAGTGTTGTTTTGGTTTGTATAAATCTTCATTTTAATACAATTTTCAGTCTTAAACGTAATTTTAAAATCAATAACAATTTTCCATAACCTCTATGTCTACGGGATCTACCCAGCTGGCAGAAAAATGTTTTTTTGCAAGATGTGAGAATGACACTGTTTTTTCTCTCTTTCTTACAGAGCTTTTTAGAAAGAAATCGACATACATTTGATGCTCTATTTCATAAATTGTACGAATGGAAGAACGAACATGCTTAAAAGTGACAGCACTGACTGCAAGACAGTTTCGCACTATTACCCAGCTAAATACAATTTAACTCGCGTTGTTGTCTGACAAGGTAAAAGTGTGACTTACAACACCTGATTGGATAATACATATTTTTTTTTTTTTTTTTTTTTTTTCTTTTGGCTTCGCACGGTTTGTGCATTTAGCCAATGTCACGTTTAGTTTCGTAGGTACAAAGGTAGGGAAACGAAGATATTATTTTGAATAATTCATTAAAACGGGATTTAGGATAGTAGGACGGTATATAGGATCAGTATGTGATGTTATAATTAATGAGCAAATTACATTGATGAAAATTTACAATTTAATATTATTTACAGTAATGAATGAGACTATACATTTATAAATAGGAAAGCTATTTGTACAAAGTAAAGAAAGTATTGAGGTAGGAAAAGGAGTTCTGAGGGACAAGAGGTTACTGAAAAAAGAAGAACGGTCATATAAGGGACAGGAGAAGAAAATGTGATTTAGGTCGCCAACGTCTGTGCCACACGAGCACATGGGGTCATCGATGATATGAAATTTAGCAAGATGGGCTGGAGAACAAACATGACCTAGTCTCATCCGTATTAGAACTGAGGTCTCCATCTTGCCAAACTTTGCAGTGCCAAACCACGGTTTTTCCGGAATATCGGGTTGAATTACAGAAAAATAACGGCCCTTGGATTTGCTACCGATATCCCAAGCTACCTTCCAGGTGTCCCGAAGAAAAGTCTTTGGTAACGTCATAATGTCATTGCTAAAATTTATGTAAGGAGCTAAGTCCCCACACTGCACCGCATCACCGGCGAGTTTATCAGCCACTTCATTGCCATGGATTCCAGCATGGGCCGGAATCCACGCAAATTGCAAAGTGTTACCTTCAGAGATGGTTCTAAACGCAAATTCTCTTATCAAATAAATGATTGAAAACTGTGATTTGTGTTCGAAAGGGGATTTATTAATGGCTAGAAGAGCACTTTGAGAGTCTGTAAAAATTATGGTTTTTTTGAGCTTAAAAACACGAGTATATTCGATGGCTTTTAAAATACCAAAGCATTCCCCCGTAAAAACAGAAGTTTCCGGAGGCAGTTTTATTTTTTGTACAATGTTGTATTGAGAATGGTAAGTACCTATCCCAACACAACCCGACGGAGAACGCTTGGCAGCATCCGTGAATATATGATGGTACTCTAAGTGTTCAGCAAGGAAATTATTAAAGCTTATACGACAATTGGGATCTGATTTACTACTGACACAGTTATATCTAATGATGGGGCTGAATTGTAAACTCTCATAACTACAATTAAATATGGGAAGTTTATTGGAACGGTGAATAGGAGAAGAAAGTGATAGGAATTTTTTATAGCTTACAACTAAACAAGGAGCACGTTTATGGGACCAGTAATCTGAAGATTCAATCTGTAACACTAAAGAATCTAGTTTAGGAATGAGAGGATGAGTTGAGAACTGAAGAATCCGGAACAAATATTTGTCAGATAAGAATTGTCTTCTAAGATGCAAAGGAGCTTCTCCGCATTCAACTTGGAGTGCATTAATGGGACTAGACTTCATAGCACCCGAAATAATGCGTAATGCTTTAGACTGAATGCGATCCAATTTTTTAAAAGCCATAACACTACCAGGTTCTAAAACGAACAAACCATAATCCAGAGTGCTTCTGATAATTGCGTTGTAAATAAGTTTCAAAGAAAACGGATGTGCACCCCACCATACACCAGAGAGGCATCTAAGCATGTTTAGGTGATTTTCACATTTGTTGACAATATAATCACAATGAGGGACACTACTTAATTTACAATCAAGTATTACACCTAGATATCTGAATTTATCTATAACTGGTATAGGTATATCCTTATAAAAGAGGTTTACCAAGGGAATATTTCTCTTCCGGGTGAATAAAACAGCCGCGCTTTTAGACGTGGATAAATCCAAACCGTTTAGGTGTAACCATGACTTCAAAGTAGACAAAGCAGAATTGATGGCACAGCTAGCTTGTTCAACAGATTGGCTTGAAGAATATAATAATAAGTCATCGGCATATTGAAGAACCTTAACATGATTAGTAATTAAAGACGAGTCTAGATCAAAAGTGTAAATATTGTATAGAAGGGGACTGAGCACAGAACCCTGTGGGAGACCTCTCCATACAAGATGAGATACCTCATGATCTCCTATTAGCATGTTAACAGAGCGTTCAGTCAGAATATTAATAATGAAATTCGATAAAATCAATGGAACCTGTAAGGCTTTTAATTTATTTTGTAAAACTGATAATACAACATTATCCTAAGCTGCATTAATATCAAGGAAAACTGCAATGGTGGATTGGTTATTAGAGAAGGATAATTGAATATCCGATGTTAAAATACTTAAACAGTCAGTTGTACTTTTACCTTTTCTAAAGCCATATTGTGAATCTGCCAAAAGACGGTTACTTTCCACATACCATTATAGACGATTTTTAACTAAGTGTTCCGCTAATTTCATCAGAATTGATGATAAAACTATGGGACGGTATGAAGAAGCATCAGATGGGGTTTTATTTGGTTTAAGGAATGGCAACACCATTTGACGTTTCCATTCAACAGGGATGTTTCCTGTATTCATGATAGAATTAATAAGCTCTAAATAATAAATAAGGACGTCATCATTTAAATTAGCGAAAAAGGAATACGGGATGCCATCAATGCCTGGTGCAGAATCCTTAGTTTTATGAATAACACCCTTTAATTCAGTGAGAGTGAATGGAAGATCTAGTGTCGTCGTCGTGTCTTGGATATTAGTTTTGGATACGAGAGACAGGTTAACCTCTTCCGGGACCCAAGGCGGTGCTAATTTATCTAAAAATTCACTGGCTAAAGAATCAGGGATAGGAGAAGGGTTGTTGTAAATGGACCTAAATTTACGGATATTGCGCCAGACAGTGGTAGGGTGAGTATTTGGAGAAATTGATGAGCAAAAATTACGCCAAGATTCAAATTTTTTCTTCTTAAAAAGTTTACAAGTTTCATTAATTAGGTTAGTGACGATTTCAAAATTAATATCGGACATATCAAGGTTATAATTGTATTCAGCCTCTTTACGTTTCTTGACCAATTCAGTGCACTCGGAATCCCACCATGGAGGCGAGGGAATTGTACTAATATTGTTATTTTTTACAGGGAAAACTTCATCTGCCGCTGCGATTAATATGAGTGCTAAAGCTTCAGCACAACTATTTTCATTGCCATCAGAAATAACAGGCAAGGAGCAAAGCTTACTGTCAACAATGTTCCTAAATTTGTCCCAGTCATTATTATTTCTATTAGGTAGTTTATGTTTTAAGTTAGATCTCCTTAATGGAGCATTTGTTTTGGAAAGAGGATAAGAAATAACTATTGGAAAATGATCACTACCATAAGTAGAGGCTAGAGTATGCCAAGTTAATGAAGAGGCTAAGTTTGGAGAACAAATAGAAAGGTCGATTGCGCTTTGGTTCTGAGTGGGATCTGAGCGACGTGTGGCAGCTCCTGAATTCAAGATGCATAAATTATGTAAGTCTATTATATCTAGTAATTCATCACCATAACAATTAGTAGTTGAACAACCCCATGATTGGTGATGGCAGTTAAAGTCCCCCAATATTAAGAAAGGCTTTGGAAGAAATGAAAAGAGATTATTCATCTCTTGGAGAACAGAAGAGGAAGGGTGAGGAATGTAAATAGAAACAAGACAAGTGTGATGAACTTTAATAGCTACAATTGAAATTTCCTCACTATGAGGAGGTAATGTAATAATAGAAAAAGGGATAGAATTCTTGATAAGTATAGCTACTCCACCATACCCATCAGATCTATCCTCTCTAATGGTTAAATAACCATTAATTTTAAAAATATGATTCGATTTGAGCCAAGTCTCTGCTAAGGCAAAGGCAAATGGCTCATATTTGTTTAAAAGATATATAACATCACTCTTTTTGTTTACTAGACTGCGGCAGTTCCACTGGATTATTTTGGATGTGTTGTCCATTATGAATGGATTGAGATACATTGAAAGACGGGGCAACGTTGGACGGTGAAATGTTGAACTGAGAAAGAAGATTGTGTAAAGCAGAAAGAAAATCGTTTATGGAAAAATTTGTGTCGTTTTTTTCATTATTATGATTAATAGAAAAAGCACAACCATTTGATGGTTGTGGAATGTCATAATCTTTTATAATGGCATTGTGAGCCTCTTTATTATATCCTTGTACCGATTTGGGAGGGGACCGTGGTTTAAGGAAGACAGTCTTCTTATAGCTACTTGAAGCAGGCATTCTGTTAGGTGAAGAGATTGATGGGGTGTGTGCAAAGTTTTTGGAAGGAGAAGATAAAAGTGTATCAGCATATGACTTAGTTACTGGTGGGTAACATTTTTCCGCTTCAGCATAAGATACTGAACTTTGTGCCATATATGTTTTAATTAATTTTTGCCTAGAAAATTCTGGGCAAGACTTATTCGTAGCATAGTGAAAACCAGAGCAAAGGCAACAAGATGCACTTTCTTGTTCTCTTTCACAACTGTCCCCAGTGTGGCCTTGGCCACATTTATAACAGCGAGGCTTGGACCTGCACTGAATTTTAGTGTGTCCAAAACGACAGCAGTTAAAACACTGTACGGTAGGGAATATATATAAATCTACAGGTAATGCATTATAGCACATAAAAATTCTTTTTGGTAGAACCTGCCCATCAAATGTAACAACTATGGATTGGGATGGTTTCCAAACGGTTGTACCATCAACAGTGGTTTTAAAATTGAGACGTCTGACTTTTAAGATTGGCCCACAACCTATAGGTACCGTTATGTTATCAATGACCTCCTCGGGAGACCATTCCGCAGGAACACCACGCACTAAACCCATTCTGGTAACATTAAAAGTAGGTATAAAAGCTTTGTAATTATATGTTTCAAGACTATTATGTGTAATAAAAGAATTAGCATCCAGAAAGTTCGAAAAAGAAAGAGAAATTTTATTGCGTCCAATTTTCTTTACGCTACCGTTGATAATATTTTGGAAGGCGTTGTGCTTTAAGAACTTGCCAAATGTGATTGGGTGCAGTGTCGTTCCATCATCTGGTGAAATTATGATTTTTTGAACATGAATGACAAAAGGCGCGCTGTCCGTTTTACCGTATGTTTTACGACCTATCTGTGGTTGAACAACTGAGGGCAGAGCAGGGATATCGGGCACTTTGTTATTAGAACGAGGTATTTCACTAGTGACGATTATTTCAGATTTTGGCTCTGATGTAATAGGTTTTAGAGTAGAGTCAATGCAATCACAACCAGAAGACGCGGAACCGTGGTTTTTCCGGGTACGGCGTCGTTTATTGCAGTTCTTACACACATGTACACCACGGCTTCTTTTCAAATGACGAGTCGAAGACGACCCATCGGTATCCATGCCCGATTCATTGGACATCGAAATAGTTACAAAATTGCCTGCCGGGGGAACGAAGTCCCCCGGATCAGGCGGGTCTTTCATTGTTCACAAACAAAACTAGCTAAAAAAAACTTACCACTACCGATGAAAATATACAACACTAAGATTAAACTACAAGTAAAAGAAAATAGAACACTAAAACTATGACTACTGTTATATACCTACCTCTATGGTTGTGACATTCATGTTTACTTAGTTACGACATTAAATAAAATATATTCTAGTACGATGATTGTAATTTATTTCATTGGCGACGAGGATTAAGTGATAAAATGGACGCGGAACAATTTAAAGAATTTATACAAATTCAACGGGAACAACAACAGCAAATAACAGACGTTTTGCAGCAACTCGTGTTACAACAACAGCGACCGACAGCGGCGACCCCCACACCAGCAACACCTGGTACGGAGTCTACCAGCTCGGCGAACACCAACAACAACTGTAATAAACTCACAATTATTAAAAATTTCAAGTGCGATACGTTTAACCCTTCTACTACGTCGGTAGAATATTTTTTAGATTTTTTTGAAAAAAAATGCGATATCTGGGACGTAAGCGAAGACGACATCAGGAAAGAACTATTATTTTCTTGTTTAACTCCAGAAGTCTTTCACGATCTGAAAGTAGCACTCATACCCGTTTTTGAAAAAAGTCAATACAAAGACGTAAAGTCTAAACTACTAGACTTACATAGAGCTAAGACAACGAAATTCAAAGCTTTGACTGAGTTTTGGAATTGCGTGAGAGACTGCAATGAGACTATGGAACACTACGCTAACAGGCTCAAAAAACTCGCCACCGACTGTGGCTACAAGGACGACTTGTTCGAGCGTCTGCTGCGTGATCGATTTGCGACCGGCATAAACCACCCGCAGCTAGAAGTGGATCTGAAACAGAAATGGCCTGATTTACAAGAACATTACGATGGAAAGACTGTGGAAGTTACATTTGCCAAATTCTTTGCAGTAACTCAGTCTAGAGAGCTTGCTGAAGGTGACATTCACGTCGTTTTACCTGCTGCCACAAACAAAGTCAGAGCAAAAACCAACACGGCGCATCACAACAAACAGAGTACGTTTTTACGCAGGATTGGTCTAGACCAATGCCGTCGATGCGGTGCATATGATAGACATAAGGTGGGCGATTGTAAGGCAAAAGACCATATTTGCAAGGAATGTCAAACGCTAGGACATTTTGAAGATTGCTGTATCAAGACTGGAAGAGCATATTTAACGAACACCAAGTCAGGGAAGAAACGAGCAATCAAAAACGAAAACAAATTACATAAAATTAGGAACACTGACAGCGACGAGTGTTTATCAGAATCTTCTACATGCTCATACGATAGTGAAGATGTCTACAAGATTGAACGCAAAAGGAACAAGGACAGCAAGCGCATTGACGTCACACTCAATGGTGTCAAATGTACGTTGGACTGGGACCCGGGATCGGTATACTCCATCATTAGTACAGAGTTTTGGAAACGTATTGGAGCACCCCCTTTAACAAAGGCACCGAAACTACGTGCCTATGGGAACCTCAAACTCAAACCAAAAGGACTTACGGACGTAACAGTTGAAATCCTTGGAAAACAGAAAATTTTACAAGTTATAGTTATGGAAGACGCCAACCCCATGCTTTTTGGTCTCCAGTGGAGCGAGATGTACGACATGACTTTTCCAGAACCCGTCTATTCGGTTAAACCTACTCAACGAGATACCAGAACACTTAAACAGGTATTAGACACTTTCTCGCCTCTTTTTGACAACAAACTAGGAAAAGTTAAAAATTACGCAGTTAACATCCATATTAGACATGGTACCGTACCGAAACACGTTCCTGCCCGACCCGTTAAGTTCGCTTTGTGCAAAAACATAGAAAGAGAACTTCAGCGTTTAGTGGACGAGGGAATAGTTACCAAAGTTGATCCAAATATGACGCCCTTGGAATGGGCAACACCCACAGTCAACGTGGTCAAAACAAATGGCCAAATCAGAATTTGCGGTGATTTTCGCAGCACTATTAACCCTGCCATGGTAACACACGCTCATCCAGTCCCGCTATTTGACCAGTTACGTCAAAACCTTGCAAACGGAGTTAAGTTTTCGAAAATCGACTTAAAAGATGCGTACTTACAATTCGAGATCTCTCCAGAGTCAAAAAAGTACCTGACAATATCTACTCACAAAGGATATTACCAATACAATAGGATGCCTTTTGGAATATCAACAGCACCCTCGATTTTTCAACACTACCTTGATGAACTACTCGGTGGTATACCAAACGTAGCGATTTATTTCGATGACATCGCCTTAACAGGGAAGGATGACGCTGAACATCTCGAAACACTGTCTACTGTGTTTGACAAATTACAACGGGCTGGCTTAAAAGTCAACTTAACAAAATGCTCATTCTTCCAAACAGATATCGAGTACCTGGGTCACACAATCAGCAAGGAAGGAATACGACCAACTAAATCTAAGATTGAAGCAATAACAAAAGCGACACCGCCTACTAACGCTCAAGAACTACGGTCATTTCTTGGCCTCGTAAATTTCTACGAAAGATTCATACCTCACCTGCACAGTTTCTGTGCGGACCTGCATGCACTAACTGGCGCGCGCCAAAAGTGGCGATGGACAGATAAAGAAAACACAGCGTTTGAAAATACTAAAATGCTGATTTGTGAATCAAAACCACTTGTGGCTTTTGACGAGAAGCGTCCGTTGTTTTTAGCGTGTGACGCCTCGGAAAAGGGCGTGGGTGCCGTATTATTTCATAAAGCGAATGATCAAATTCAACCTATCGTTTTTGCGTCAAGAAAGCTGAGATCAGCGGAATCTAAATATTCAGTTATTGATCGAGAAGCATTAGCCATATTTTTCGGCATCCAAAAGTTTGACCAATACTTACGTGGCACAAAATTCACACTCGTCACTGATCATAAACCCTTGATTCACGTTTTAGGCCCACAGCGCAATTTACCGAAGCTTGTTAATAATCGCTTAATACGTTGGGCTTTGATCATTGGTAGCTATGACTACGACATCGTCTTCACAAAAGGACAACTTAATTTTATAGCTGATTATCTTTCCAGGATGCCCAATCCTGATGAGAAACCATCCCGTGTAGAATTGACAGTACACAGAATAATAGCTCAGCTAAATCATAACAGTTTTTCAGATTTAGCGTTGACAGAAGAAATAATAAGGGATGCGTCAAGGAATGATCCTATTTTCAAACAAATTTCGGAGAACATTAAGACAGGTTGGCGGGAAAATTCATATTCAGATATCTTAAAACCTTATGCTCGGAAACGCAACGAATTGTCCATCGAAAATAAGATTATGATGTGGCAGGGTCGAATAGTCGTTCCGAATACGCTCAGGAAGACTACATTGAAATACCTGCACACAGGACACCCAGGAACTTGTGCAATGAAAGCACTCGCACGTTTTTACGTATGGTGGCCATCGATCGACGATGATATTGAAGAGTACATCAAATATTGTCGTAAATGCCAAGAAAACCGGCCAAATAACTCTGAATTGCCTGTGTACTCCTGGTCCGTTCCTGACAACCCATGGGAAAGACTTCATGTCGATTTTGCGGGACCATTTGAAGGAAAATACTGGTTTGTTCTAGCAGATGCGCTCTCAAAATGGATTGAGATCAAGCCCATGAACCAAATAACTACAAACAAACTGTGTGAAGAATTAGACTCTATATTTACAACGTTTGGTTTGCCACAATTTTTGGTGTCTGATAACGGGACACAGTTTACCTCCCGGGAATTCCAAAATTATTGCAGAGACAAGGGTATTCTACATATTAAGTCATCTCCATATCACCCGAGGACTAATGGCTTGGCAGAACGCCTGGTTCGTACTTTCAAAACTAGAATGTCTTCAAGTGCGAGCGATGGCATGACCCTGAGAAGGAGGCTAGAAAACTTCCTATTTTCCTACCGTATAACACCTCATAGTGCCACCGGAAAGAGCCCAGGTGAAATTTTGTTTGGGCGTCGGTTGCATTGTGCTCTGGATAACGCGCGGCCTAACCCTAAAAGAACTCTGCAACACAAGCAGATACAGGCAAACATTGAGTCTGAGAAACGAATCCCATCTTTTAAAGCAGGTGACAGTGTTTTTGTTCGCGCCCGAGACGGATCGCGATGGCTACCTGCTACAATATCAAAGCGTACGCACAGATATTCTTACGCTGTGAAAACTTCAGACGGTGTAGAGAGGAGATATCATGCAGATCATGTGCGTTTCCGTATAGCAGACTCAATCAGTCCAGCTGTTACTGATCTTCCTCCTCTACGTTCGTCAACACCTGTTGGACACCCACTAACACCTCCGTCCACCCCTCATTCTCGCCCTTTGCCTCGTTCCACACCTACGCCTCATTCACTTACTTTTTCCACACCTATCAGACAGCGTTCACCATCATTCACATTTAGCAATCAGCCAGAGTCACCTCACCCAACGCCTCAACTAATCCAACCATCAATTTGGTCCTCCTGCCAGGCTACTCAAGACTCGCCTGATATTAATCCAAATGTGATGGAGGAGCACATCGTTCCAAGTTCATCAGGCACACAGAATCAAGCGGGCATTCCACGACAAGCCAGCGCTGAGACACCTGGTCTCCCGCTGGCCACGGCTGTCTTGCAGGGAGCACCAGCAAGGCGCAGTGGGCGCACCACCACGAAGCCACGACGTCTTGTCGAGGAGATGTCGTAGCTTCGTTGGAATGGACGAATGTTATATACCTACCTCTATGGTTGTGACATTCATGTTTACTTAGTTACGACATTAAATAAAATATATTCTAGTACGATGATTGTAATTTATTTCAACTACTGATCTTATAATTAGGGTTTTTTAAATTTACAAATTTTATATCAAAAAAGACGCGTCCGCCAAGTTAGATGTTTCCCGCGCTTTTTCTAATACATATTTATTTGGCTTTATGTTCAGTCAGTCAGTTTGTTCATTCCAATGTGTAAAAAGTCAATAAAAGGATCCTCAATCCTCAAAACGACACGGCTATAAAGGCGAGCGCTCACTGTGGTGCGTTTTTATAAGTACGCGCACTGCAGGGGTTGGATCTAGAATCGTTTGGCAGGAGGAGGGGGGTGAATGAGGTGAAAGTTGGTAGGGGTTGGGTCCCTGATTATAACGCTACCACTCTCATTACAAGGTAATGCATATTTTTCGAGAAATTAAAAAATTGTTTCTAACCTCAAATCAGATAAACAGTGAAACAAAATGGCAAAATGGGCGACTGACAACCTTTTATCAATATATTGTCTGCGGTATAAAATGTCGTGTAAAATACGTGAAACGAAACGCAAAAAAAAAAGTCAGTGAACCACATTTAACCTAGAAATATACTTACATTACTCTTTGCTAGAAATTCTGCTCAGAAGGAAGTTAGTGTGCATGTGCACCCCACTTTATAGTTAAAATAGGTCGCATCTGTCCTAAAACTGGGGCCTACTCCCTAAGTCCGTCCGTTCATCAGTCCGTCTGACTTAACGATTCATCAAAACGTACACGAGTAAAAGTTAAATTTTTCGGACGGGCTAAATCAGATCGGGAGTAGGGACAACTGTCGTATCGTGTTGCCATTCATACTTCGTTCGGGCCCCGAACCAATCATACGTCCGTAGGTGATGCGGAGTAGGAAACGCCCGTAACGAAGGCCGAAACTACGGACTTCGTGCTTAGGGAGTAGACCCCCTGAATCGGGGCACCCCGTCCCCGACTTTACGTAGTCTTTTGGCTGGCATACTAGTGTATATAAAAATCTGGAGGCGCGGAGGGAGAGCAGCCCCCGCCCGCTTAAACCCAGCAAACCGAAGCTGCGGAGGTGAGCATGGGTGCCTGTCCTTTTTTACGTAAGGGCGAAGGGGCTGCACTTCCCGCAGCGCCGGAGACGTTGCAGAAGCAACTTATGTGTTTAGAGGTTAGGTTACAATAATTAGTTTTTTTTTCTCAAGAATGGTGCTTACCTTTACATGGGAGTGGTGGGGGGGTTAGGGTAACCCCACCCCCACCCCCCTCAACCCCTATTTCTGCCATACGATACTAAAAGTACCTAACTAAAGTGTTTTGAGGTTAGGTTAGCAATAATTAGTTTTCTCAAGAACGGTGCATTACCTTTTCATGGGAGTGGTGGGGGGCTCAGGGTACCCCCCTCCACCCCCACCACCCTCCTCCTGCCAAACGATTCTAGATTTTAACTATTGATTCCCCTTGAGTGAAGTCAGTAAAGTCCTTTTGTTTATTATAAAACATCATGTTGAAGTTAAATAATAAGTTAGATGAATTTATGAAATATAAAATAATATATCTACACGAGGAGAAAGTTTCAATAAGAGAGATTTCTCGGAGACTTAAGATAGCTGTAAGTGATTTATAATCATATATTTACTCTTTAAAATTAAATAAATAGGTACAGAGACATATTAATAAAATATCAAACTTTCAACCACTTTCCTACCTGACTACCCACATGTTATAAAAAATCTTTTTAATTTATAATGTTTTGTTTTAGAGAAATACAGTCAGACTATGGATTAGACGAAACAGAGAAACTAATAATATCAAGCAATATCGTCCAGGAACAAAACCTAAGATGTATACTCCAGAATCCGAACGCCACCAAGCCATAGTTACTAGACATGTTGAAAATCCTAAAACACCAACTCGCTCAACTGCAATGGATTACAATATTTCTGTTCAAACAGTAACACTGCATTTACATGCAGCCGGAATGAAACAAGAAAAACCTTCACCATTTACATTTACTCCTGCTCATTGCGAGGAAAGGATCCGTTTTGCACAAGATTATTTAAATTTCGACTGGGAAGGAAATATTGTGATCTTCAGTGATGAAAAGTATTTTAGATCGGATAAAAAGGGACATATGTAGTGTGGCAAAAAGCGTACAAACAGAGACAGCTAACTTGTAAAACCGAGGGTACAATATCACTTGGTTACTGGGCGTGGATGTCCTCATGGGACCAGGTGAATTGGTGGAAGTTGATCGTAATTTAAATAGTACTCAGTATTTGGAGATCCTGCGTGACATCATGCTGCCATCTGTGAGAGCTACCTATCCAGATGCAGAAATTTACTTTGTGCACGATAACTGCAATTTCCACCGTGCAAGTATTGTGCAAGATTGGTTGGCAACCCAAGAAGGTGTTAATGTTATTAACTGGCCGTCAGAAGGTCATGATTTGAATCTCATTGAAAACTTATGGGAACAAATTATTTTAAAATGGGATCGACCGTTACTCATAGACTACTATTATATATCCGTTACTGGTGACTAATGAAAAGGCTGATATGGTGTCATCCTCATGGGAGGAGATGAGAGGGAATAATCTATGTTGGAACATGGTGAGCAATATGCAGAGCCGCTTACAACAAGTCATAGACAGAGGTGGTGCACCACTCCGCTACCTTAGTACCAAATCTACTCTAAAGTTAAGTTGAGTAGCATAACGTATAAATACGCAGATTAATTAATTCTCAACCAAAACCATTTTGGTTTCAAATTGGATGGGGCGGGTCACATCAGCAGCATGCACGATGTCTGCTGGGCTAAAGACTACTCAAAGGGTGCCTGAAGGTAGACGGCGCCCCCGAGGCGCAGGTCAGAAAGAGGTGGCGAGATGACCTGGACGCGCCACGGGTACTGTGAGGGCTGGCCTGAGGTGGCGCGGGAAATGAGTTCCTGGAAGGAACGAGTTAAGTACTTATTATAAAATAAAGTCGCTTTTGTGTGGGGATTTTGTTCCGAAAGGTTTTTAAGAATAATGTCAAGTCGTAAAAACCGTACGAAGCAGGGGGTCTACTCCCTAAGCAAGAAGTCCGTAGTTTCGGCCTTCGTTACGGGCGTTTCCTACTCCGTATCACCTACGGACAGATAATTGGTTCGGGGCCCGAACGAAGTATGAATGACAACACGATTTGACAGTTGTCTCTACTCCCGATGTGTTTTTGCCCGTCCGAAAAATTTAACTTTTACACTTGCTTTCATGAATCGTTAAGTCATACGGACGGATAAACGGACGGACGGATGAACAGACGGACTTAGGGAGTAGGCCCCCCGGGCCGGCTCGCTAGTTAGATAAATAACTTTCTCAAGTTAGTATTGCAAGATAGACTAGATAATGTAGTCTATCTAGTTTTGTAAGTAAATCTTCAAGCGCCGCATTACCGCATACGAACATGGCCGTTAACGTTATACAATTAATGTCTATATTCGTATGCGGCGCTTACATTCAAAGTTAATGTTCGTTATTACTAATACTAGGTGAATGCCTAAATAAAAGCGCGCTTTCAGTTCGTATGTGACGCTTGCTCATACGAGTATGAACACTACGCGCGTGAGGATAAGGTTACAAGTCAGCTCTCTATTAATCTTACCCTATGTCCGCCTTTGTACAATCATTTTTACTGGTACACAAAAGCTTTATTAAATAAAAACACTGATTCTATTTCATAAAAGTTTATTTTAGTAAAAATTAAATATCTTTCTTCACTAAATTTCATCTCTACGCAATATTTAATCACTATATTTAAATTACACAATATAGATTTTGGAATAAAACTTAATTAAGACAAAAGAGTAAAATGCAAATGAGTAATAATATTTTTCACATTACCGCCAGGTACATACAACGTGTAGATACAATAGTTAGTCAGCCCGAAAGTCGTGACCCTCAGTCTTACCAAGGGGTATTATGTTAACCAGTAACTGGGTAGTGGAGGTCAGATAGGCAGTCGCTCCATGTAAAATACTGGTATTTAGCTGCATCTGGTAAGACTGGAAGCCGACCCCAACAGTTGGGAAAAGGCTAGGCAGATGAGATACAATAGTTAGGCATAGATATTCAAAAATAGGATTATTTATTTTAAAATATTACTTCTATTGCATTTCATATTATTTACAAAAGGAAAGGTTGTTTTGAACCTCAGTTTGGATTTAATAGTAGTGTACATACCTACATTTTATTCTTACAAAAATACTTTTAATTTATGCATTATTAGTTGGGATTTTCCAGTACAATATTTGTGGTAGACATTAGATTATTTTACTACTAGACTTTTAATGTTATTTTTAGGAGACAACAAATAGGTACAGTCTGACAACATTCAAAGGTGCCATGGTTTATCTTCGGAAAAACAGAAATAAAGCAAATAAAATGTTACTATCAACCAATAGAAATTGATTTATATTCCCTCCTAAATTATTTTTATTATAGACTAGCTGACCCGACAGACGTCCTGTTTAAATTTAAATAATTCATTCAAAATTCCCATAGAAAATAAATTTTCAGTTTTACCGAATTTTCCAATTTTCCCGGCAACTTTTCCAATTTTTCTCTTCATAAGAACCTTTCTCGGACTTCAGCAAATATTTAACAAAAAAAATACCCGAGTTGGTCCAGCCATACTCGAGTTTTGCGCTTAGCAACACATTTAGCCATTAATTTTTATTTATATAAATAGATAGAGATTGACGCACTAATGCCGTCACTCCCGATTATTGGACCAGTCACATTTAATTCGGCAAAGTTCGGTTTCTCCGAAAATAAACGATAGAGCCTTTAAACGTTGTCATTAGCCAATTTATTGCAATTGCATTATAGACAGTTTCATGTTAATTTAAGCCTAGCAGGTTTATATTGCAGTAAAGCTTTGGTTTCCTAGGAAAGCGGTTCCGTCATGTTATAACGGCCGCCATGAAAATCGTGTCATTTTCACCAGTACTATTTGTCAATAAGCTGTCAAAAATGCTCTATATTTGGACCACTGACATAATATAAATCATATAATGGACTCTGACTATAGAAAAAAAACAGTTGTACAAATATGAGGCATACCGACGCCAAAATCATAAAAATACTGCCTACTCTAAAATTTCTTAATTTTGCGTAAGTGAAAAAGGATAAACGTGTTTTTGACAGTTATTATATTGCCAACACTTAGCGTCATTTGAATCCGCTCGCTGTTTTGAAAGGCCTAAAGTTAGAAAACCTGGGTTATTTTTACCCGTAGATAATATGAAAACTTTTATTGATGTTATAATTTTGGTATAGAAACCAGGTCAACAATGTGCGATGGGCAGGGGCTTTGTCTGAGCCATATGGGTTGGAGTGCGGGGTGAGGCAGGGGGGTTTGAGCTCACCAACGCTCTTTAACCTATATGTCGACGGGTTGATTGGCAGGCTCAGCAGCATCAAGATCGGTTGTCATATCGATGGAGTCTGCACTAATAATATCAGCTACGCAGACGATATGGTGCTGCTGAGTGCGTCAGTCTGTGGCCTCGGAAAGCTTGTGGCCATTTGTGAGGAGTATGCCGACTCACATGGCTTAATTTACAATTGTAAAAAAAGTGAATTCATGGTCTTTGGGGCCAGGGGTAGGTATCCTGTGTATGTGCCACCAGTTTACCTTAATGGTATGCCATTAGAGAGGGCATACAAGTTTAAATATCTTGGCCACATACTTACCCCTGATCTCAGAGATGATGACGATATTGAGCGGGCGCGGAGGGCCTTGTCGGTTAGAGCGAACATGCTGGCTCGCAGGTTTGCTCGTTGTTCAGTAACCGTTAAAATTACGCTTTTTAGAGCGTACTGCACTACGTTTTACACGAGCAGCCTGTGGGCTAGGTATACTCAAAAATCGTACAGTGCCCTCCGCGTGCAATACAACAACGCATTCAGAGTACTGTTGAGGCTGCCCCGCTACTGCAGCGCATCAGGGATGTTCGCGGACGCACATGTGGATTGTTTCTTTGCCACAATGCGTAAGCGCTGTGCGTCCCTGGTGCGTGGGGTGTGGGGCAGTAGCAACAGTATCCTGTCTTTAATTTCAAGCAGGCTAGACTGTCCATACGTGAATCGCTGCTGCGCCATTTCCCATGGAATGGTGGAGCCGCGGTGAAGCGTCGGACAGTACAGCCGACGTGTATATTAAATATGTATTTGTAAATTGTCTTAATTACTAACGTAGGATAAGTTGTTTACTAACAAATGAGTCTTTGTTACTTGCTTAATAAATTAAATTGAATTGAATTGAATTATATAGAAATGTGTTGGTTTTCTTGTAGGTTGCAAAGTCCATAGGTAGTGAAAAAGAAGATTAAATACGTGATGATGATATTGATCAAGTGATTTCAATGTCAGTGATTTGGACAGCTGTTTTTGTGTGACCGGTCACCACTTTCTCAGGAAACCCAAGCTTAGGTATAATTTCATTGCCGTGTCAAGACATTACATACTTACCTAAATTTACATACAATTTGAAACCATTAAGAATAAATTAACCACAGTGCATTTTTGTTATGAATACTTAAGTATGAAGTTTACAAACTTTTCTTTGTAATTTATAATAACAAAAGACAAAACTTAGAAAGTTTTGAATTATTATTGTTTCATTTATCGAAAATAGTAGGTGACTTACATATTCTACAAGTCAACTATAATTCAGTTTAATAATAATTTATTGCTTGATTCGTTTATATTAAAATTACATGAATCTTCAAAGGCTCACATGCAAGGTACATAATAAACTTAAGTTGCCAACAAACTTATATATTACTGATTTTATTTCATTTTATTTTCTGTTGCGGTAAGTATGGATGTGTGTAGGTAAGTATTCTTAAATTATTTTGTTTGCAATATTGTACTTAATAGTGTAGGTAACTGTAATTTATAATGAATGCCACATTATTAGGATCACTATAATCTTTCCAACCATTTTTTTTTCTATAAGTAGTGTGTCCATGACGTATTGTATTTTTTGTCTATGGTTGCCTGTCAAAGAACTTCTATGTCAAAAGTAAAATAAATGGTTGGAAGCTTGTTGGAAGAGTGTATGTAAATTACTACTGATCACAGAATATGAACAAAAAAAAAGAGGGTCTGTGGTAATCACAGCATGATACAAGTGAAAACATACGACTGTAGCCGACTATACGCGATTCATCGTCACCGACCGACTGGAGCCGAGTATATCCGATTCACCGACACCGACCCGAGCGTGACGGTTCAATTTCATTCACTGTTCGGGGGGTCTAAAACGGCCACTTTGGCAGAATCATAATAGGATAATATTATGAATAATAATTGAAATCGTAAAACGGTCACAAACTGACAATTAAAAAAAAAAAAAAAAAAAAATATCCTTGGACATTTCACACAACGCCATCTAGTCCCAAGCTAAGCAACCTAATGCTTGTGTTATGGTAACGAGATGGCTGATAAACTACTTACATACATTTTTTTTTTGTAAATAGATAGAAAAACACCCAGACTCGGAACAAATACTTGTAGGTCGTACAAATATTTGTTCCGTGCCGTCATAATATATTGTCAGTTTGTGACCGTTTTACGATTTCAAATATTATCCTATTATGATTCTGCCAAAGTAGCCGTTTTAGCCCCCCCCAGAAAGAATGCAAAGTGCGCTTAAAGAATTTTTCACTAAAAAAAAAACCAAATATTTTTGAATATGCCTAAAATAGATCAACACTAAAATACACGTTTCACTTCAACAAGATGTTTTGTCACTAGTAACTGTAAATTAATTATTATCTTAATTAATTTACTTACTCCGTCCCGGTTTTTTAACTCGCGACATTTTACAATCCCGTAACTACACCACTATTCTTAGGTCCACCA
This sequence comes from Cosmia trapezina, assembly GCA_905163495.3. Lineage (NCBI taxonomy): Eukaryota > Metazoa > Arthropoda > Insecta > Lepidoptera > Noctuidae > Cosmia > Cosmia trapezina. Next base: position 3,444,026 of record LR991048.1, read on the forward strand.
TAATTTAATTTTACTTTATTTATTCAAAAAATATATTCTATTTCGAAAAAAAGAATTTTCCATTCTTCTTTTTTGTCATTTAAAACAATTTAGTTAGCTCCACTACACTATTTTCTAAATCGTATCATAATGATATATGAACAAAAAAATTGTACGAGATCTCATACGTAGCAAACATCGGTTATAGGAGTTTGATTATTTTATTTATAAATAAATACCACTTTAAAGTACTACTTTTACAAATATTAACATTATGTAAAAAAAAAAAAAACTAGCTGGTAATATTATTGAATTTATTAAAAAAATTGGACATTGAAGTGAACAAACCTATTTTTTTTATATCAAATGTCAGTTTATTGTAAACGTCAGTTTCGTCAGTTCGTTATAGTAAACGTTAGTTTTAAAACTAAATAGAAAAGTGAACAATATTTATAACTAAAAGTATCATCTCCCTCACAGTCACACTGCCTTATACTTAATTCTATTCTATGATATCTGTACTAAGTCTAATACATTTATAGAGTAGTTTTAATTTAAATAGGTATCTTCCTCGTTACCAGAACTATGCTGTTTTATGGTTGTGTCTCAAAATATTCTGATGTTTAGAAGATAAAAGCGTTTTAAAGATCTCCTAATTTTTTGGAGTCGGTTAAAAACAAAAATAAAACTGTGTGATTTTTTTTTTAATCAACTCTTGTTTTTTTTTGTTTATTTCTTTCCTTGTATATAATTATTTTAAAAACAAAATCACAAAACAACTACAGAGCTCATTTATCAGTCCATTTGCGAGCCCAAAAAACAACTAACGTTATGCAGAGTATCACAAAAAATATTTAACAAAAATTGTACACCATCTTTTTTTTAATGGCAATCTTTCACTAATTTTCAGTTTCAATAAGCTTAAAAATTAAAGAGCCAATTTTAGTGCTTTTTATTCTTGTAAGTAATAATTTATTTCCATAGTTTTTATGCGAATTTTTTAAGGGAAATAGTATATGGAAAATATTGAGAGAACTTTGGCCAAGAATGTGAAATATTATACAATATTTTCTAATACCTATATAATATGTTTCCAAACTATAAGAATTAGTTACTGTAGTTTATAAGTAAGCTCCTATTAATTTATATATTAGGTGTACTTGATGACCAATAAATATAAGTACTGAAAACACTGACATTTTCAAGACAAAGAAATAAAATCTTTCTTTTATTCGAGCCTTAAAAGGTAAATTAGTTAAAACATTTCAAAATTTCGTCCCAAATCCATTTTCACAATCCAATCCTCTATTCCTAGTCCTACCATTTCAATATACCTGCAACTAAAATTAAAAGAAGGTAGAATTGATCAAATTAATAAAAAGCACTGGTAGTCCCAATTTCTACATTTTACCATCGAAATACCGACGACGTAAACAGGTTCTATTTTTAGAACTCAAGCAATACTTGACGTTTCAACAAAATATTGCCAGGTAAAAAAATACCCGCATTTTAATAGGAGCGGCAACTTCACTCCTGGGGTGTTGACTATAGACTATGTGATACGGGCGCTGAGAGTGGGGATACCTTCTCCCGGTTCTTGCATTGTGAGTTACTGGCTGTATTTAGGGAGCCCGACCAGTCGGCTAGTTGTGTGACCGGTCGGTAGAACTTCGTTGACGTTCGGTTGAACACTGGGAGGAGCTCGTTCGCTTCGTTTGATAGAGCCTGTGGAGGAATTAAAATAAACATGAATTAGAAAATTGTTAACCATTCAAAAATCTTTCGCCTTTTTGTATGAACGAAAGCGAAGCAAAAAGAGTATGTAAGGATCCTAGCAGATGGCGTTCATTAGTTTCTGCCTACCTCCATGGGAATAAGGAGCAAAGTTGTTTGTTGTAACAATTTTCACAATCTATCGAGTTATGTTTGTAAAGCAATAATTATGACTCGTCTGCATGTACTATCGACAAAACCCTGTAGAAACCCTGCCCCTATGGTCCTTTGTTCTCGTCCAACAATAGAAAGTCGGAACGGCACAAAATATTTGCAAGCGAAATTGTTTCAAAATTGGAAAGTCCTGACGCTTGTCGTGTACGTCGTTTTGTCTCCTCTCTATCATAAAGTCTACATCTAACAAACCACACTTTAGCATTCTATTTCCTTCACAAAATTTAATTTTTGGTAGTCAATTAAGCAAGATATTCCAGTAAGTGACTCACTTTCAAGTAAATGACGGCGTCAGTGCCGTATCCCTCGCAGGAGACCAGCATCAGGTCGCCGTGGAAGTAGCGCGCGTACAGCCGCGAGATCGGCAGGCCGTACCCGTAACCTATGAAGAAATTATATGGATAAGTTCATAGTAAGTATTTAGGGCCTCTATTTGCTCAATTAAGCTAAACTAGATCTTAAAAATAGGTTATTTGCATATCATGGTCAACAGCCACAACGAAAACCGTCCTTACTGCTACGAAATAAAGACGCTGTCAAATGCAAACTGTAACCATGGCCGTGCGGTTGAATGTACGGTCAGCAAAAGAAGTCGGTTAACACTGTTACTTTTTGACATCATCTAAATTAACACAAAATGATATGATAACCTGCTTTTTAGCATTTTATTTACTAGATAAAAGTTAATTTTGTTTAAAATTGACATCTGTTCCGATTATAATGAAGTATTTTTCTCAATAATTAAGATTTAGAAAACTCAATTGTTAATCGACTTTTGTTGCTGACTGTACTTAGCACAAATATTAGAATTTGAGTGTAAAAGGAAGGGGGGGGGGGGGGGGTTAGGTGGGTAGGGTTTTTTTTTCGGTATTTGGGTGTTAAATAAAAATTACATTTCCATTAAACATGGGATAATTTTTTGAAGTAATTTTGCTTGCTACACTGCAGTTGTTTATTTCTACTGTATCGTAAGTGTACTCACAGAAAACTATTAGCAGTCTATCCCACATAATATTCCGTGCGGGAATCGAACCAACTTCAAAGAACAACTTGAAGCAACTCCTACCAAAAAAAAAGATAATTTTACCCAATGATAACGCAGAAGCCAATCGCTTAACCACTGCGCCAACCGAGCCGTCACAAAGTAAATTATAATTATAAACATGAGAGCATACAATAGTATTGCAGTACTCAATACAATTTATCGATACCACAGATTAATACAGATATGTATGAAGCCGCAGTTTAGGTATGAAGCTACAAGTACGCGGCGGGCTCATCTCACTGGGTCAGTTCAGTGTGGGCTGCCGCGCACCGGCCGGGGAGCACGTTAGTTCGATACTCACTCACGCGCCGCGTCGTAAAAGAAGGCGACCCTAACGAGTCAGAAGGTATAAGACTTACGCGATAGAAAGAGAGGCAACTTGTAGGTGAATATAAATGGAGGTAATAAAGCATTGTGTTGTGTTGTTGTGGTCACATTACAAATCTACGCACGCACAAAGTCGCGATTGACAGAAACAGAAAGATGTTTTAAATTCGTTTAGCGATAAATGTATTGAGTGCTTGCGGTGCAAGCGGGCCTAACATATATTTTTGACAAATATGGTCTGATATTTCCAATGCTAATATGGGCTAATATTTATCCGAGAAATGACTTAGAATTTTTGACAGTTTTCCCATACAAAAACTGTCAGACGTGAATTTTATTGCGCGGATAAAAGATATCCGAGGTTGGAAATCAGCCCTCAGTATTCTATTAAATGTTTTATAACAATTACATATCTTTAAAAATCAATTGCCCTGCATTAGTCTTGCTCACTAAAACTCAAAAATGGCATGACCGATTTTAATTTTTGTTTTGTTTGCTCTAATGCAGAGGTGGTTTAAAATTTTAAAAAATTGAAAAAAACAAAAGATTTAGTATAATAGTATTTAAGTAAAAATCAATTGCCGAGCACTAGTCTCGCAGAATCTAGAAAATGGCTCGAGTGATTTGAATATTTTTTTTTGTCTTGTTCCCCTCATTTTAGGGTGGTTTAGGAAAAAGAAAATCAAGAAAACCAATCGTAATTGAAATTTTTACAGGACCACGCTAGCTAGTTTGAAATATTTCTTTGTCAAACTACCGCCAAAAATACGCCAATAAAATTGCCTATTTTTTTTTGTCGTAAAATCTTACATATACTATACTAATCACCACGCTTGGCAAATGTTTGCGATAAAAATTATGAATCATGGTACTTTAAACATAATTGCCGAAATGTGGGTATACACTAGGTATACACTAGGTAGGAAGACTAACCTAGACCTTCGTGGATTACAGTCATGTGTAAAAGTCATGTAAGTACTTACCAGCTAAAGGCACGGTGTGTGCGTCAGACTTGGAAGGCTGCGGCGCGGTACTGTACATGTACTTGAACAGCAGGTCCGTCACGCTGCGCGGGATACCACCGCCGCGGTCTGATAGCTGGGAAAAAAAAAACATATTTGTTACAATAAATCTCCATCTATTTTGCGGTCGCGATTTAGTTTCCAAACATGTTCTTGGAAACACAAATGTAAAACGCTCACATACGAGTTCAGTTTGTGCTACAATTTCAAGCATTTTTTTGATGACTTTTTCTGAAATCAACTGGCTTTAAAAAACTGAGTTTGGGTTTAGCCAAACGGAACCTACAGAAAACTAGACATTTCAATTTTTTTAACAGAATATTTTCGCTTCTGCAACATTCCGATTTTGCGTATACTACTCAAGTGTTCTTACTCCTTAGACAACAGAGGGCTTAGTGCGAGTTTTTAAACTTTCTCGATCAATAAATTGAAATAAATTGATCACGTTAACGTAAACGTCAGTTTGTACTGAAAATGAATAAGCGCCGTCTGGTTACTGTAATAGGAAACACAATTATTCCATACAAATTGACGTACGTCAACGTTAACATAATCGCGATCGAGTAAGTATAAAAACTCGCACTAAGCCCACTATTCCTTGGATGTTGTTACACAATTACATAAGAAAAAAAAAATTGATGATTTAACTAAAACAGATCCTCAAAAAATAAATCTATGTGAAAACTGCCTTTTTTTTGCCCGCAATGTCGCGGCCATATTAACGGGATATGCCGTTGATTATCGCATTGAAGGGCGTTAGCCGTAGGTGTAGCCACCACTTACCGCGATAATTTGACCAAATCTTGACCGAATTTAACTACCGCGATGTTTATGGCGATGATGGGCATTGACGTTGCCGTTAATGTGATCGCGGCATAAAAAAAATTCTCTATTTGTTCGTGAATAATAAACGGCAAGAACCATTAGTATTTTCATACTGTGTCGTGTTAAACTGAGGTCAGAAAGGCAGTCGTTTCATGTAAAAAAAAATCAGGTATACAACTGCATCCGGTTAGACTGGAAGCTGACCACAACATGGTTGGGAAAAGGCGTGCAGAAGATGACCTTGAAGTTGGCCTTTTCAGTTGCTATAACTCTCAGTGTACGGACTGAGTGAAAAAGCGTCCAGCGGAGCGTTCAGCGTTGTGCAATTCCCATATATTCAATGTACTCTGTGACTCAGGAAGTCAGGACACCTACGTGTTAATGCATGTGTTTGACACGAACGCCGCACGCTCCGCCCCGCTGGACGCTCGATTGTAGCGGGCACTCAGCCCGTACACTTACCTTGACAGACACTTCCTCCTGGCTCCATCCAATCCACCCATACCCCTAACCTCACACATTAGTCATACTCATCCCCCTTACCTTGACAGACACATCCTCCAGTCCCCTCGTGATGTTCACAGTGACAGGTTGTGGGCTGTTCTCATGGGTTTCCATCCTATCCACCTATCCCCCTAACCTAACATATTACCGACTCATCCCGGTTTCCTTAACAGACACATCTCCCTTACCTTGACAGACACATCCTCCTGTCCCCTCGTGATGTTCACAGTGATAGGTGGTGGGCTGTTCTCATGGGTTTCCATGGTAGCTCGCATGGAGTTCTTGAACAGCTCGAACAGCATGTGGTAGAGATGTGATGGCACATAGACGATGGGCATTGGTCGTTCTGATGCAACTGTAAGAGGAGGAAACATGGCATAAGGACTTCATCCAATAAAAAAGATGTTGTAACTGTTAAAAACAATTTTCTAATTTACATTAATTTTGCTTCACACTCAACAATCAACTTTAACTTAATGTAGTTTAAGTGGATTTTCGAGCGACTATTTCTAATGAAAGGTCCTAAACACAATATCAAACGGAATTTGAACTTTATCAGAAATTACATTGAGTTTGTTGTTTCAAAACTTGATAGTTATCTGAGATTCACAGTTGTACTCTTCAATTTAGCAACTTTATAATTCGTTGCATAACGTTGCTAAATTGAAGAGTACAACAGTGTCGTAGCATGACGACTGAAGTGACGGGTATTACGTTTAGTCGGTTAACCAAACACGTGGTTTTTTTATTACCGATGAAGTATAATACTACTTAAATAACCCTGTAACTGTGTGTGCATTGTGCAATAAATAAATAAATAAATAATAAATATATATGAATAAATAAACAAATCAAGCTAACCCTCACCCCCATCCTGCAGCAGCTGTAGCTCAGGCGACGCCAGATAATACCGATCGCATAGGAACCGTGCGTTCTCGTACGCATCCCGTACGACTGCCGCCACGTCGCACGCGGGGTCAATAGACCCAATATGGCGGCCACCGTTGCCGATGCCTGTCACTGACGCTTGTCGGGGACCCACGCCGATTTGTTCACCGAAGAGGAGCGCTGAGAAAAAGGAGATCGAAGGTTAAAAGAGAAAAGCTTATTAAAAGGCAAGAGAGCAATGTGTGTCACGACCAGGGACTTTACTACCCAGGTTAAGGGGTAAGCCGTTTATGAGGTTGGTTACCTTTATCATGTGTAACTCCTTGAATATGTTTTAACCTTGAAACACAGTAAAAGGGTTATCCCTTCCATGTGGATAACCCATTGAATGGATTCTATACTACCCAGTGAAAGGGTTACCCCAAGATAAACTATATAATATAAGAGTTTTGTACGGGTAACCATATTATCAATTTGCAACGTATGCCCACCATCGAGAGATCATATTACATTGCTTCTAGACGGAATTTTACGCTATAATCATTTTAAAGAGAGTAAAAAGCTTACCCACACATCGCATGGGTTTTTATTTAACTGCTAAGAAAAACCCTATCCAAATACCTTTTAATGGATAGCCAAAATGGTCTTTTAAAGCCATTCAAAAGAATTACCTACATCGTATGGGTTTTTGATTAACTGCTTAGAAAAACCCTATTGAAAACCCTTTCAATGGTCCCTGGTCACGACTGCTTTGGGCTGCAGGTGAAGATCGATGCTGGACATCCTTTTATTCCTGACCTTTTTACGAATATCAAGGCCCGTAGGATTCGTAAAAACATACGAACCTACGCCTTTTCTTTTCTGGAAACCATGATGGCTAAAGGTAGGCAATTTGAGAATCTAATCAGCCATCAGGTACTTTTCGTCACTGGGCCTTTAATTGTAGCCATAATATTGCCTCAGATTTAAAAGTTTAACCTTGATTAATGAACTGAGCCTCTCACAGTCACAGACTCACAGTCCACTGCACAACATAACCCTCTCCCAATTAACGTCGTAACATGTTTTTCCACCTTCTGTATCCAGTTTTTCCTTGACTTTATAGAGGCATGAGGAACAATGTGTAAAGTTCACTCATCCTCCATAGAAAAGGGAGGATCCTCCGACCAGACGGGTGTCATGTCTGGTGGGCAACTGCCCAACGGTTGATGTCAGGACGTTGTATATTTGTTAGTCGCGCGGTAAACTCTATTTGCGCGATGCAGGATTGCGTGACGTCAAGTCGTTGTGATGCGTAGTTCGTTTATGTGGTTCATGGATGCTAGTAATGGTGCCAAACATGTAGACGAATTCTGGGCCGAGTTCATTTAGATTCCTATCGATACGCTAAGAAAAATAAGGTGGTTCATCATTTTTGACTTACATTTAGGCATCGATATGGGAAAAAACTTACTATGCTGATTAATTAGCATCCTAATAGATATCCGGCTCATGTAGAAGCGGTCCAGGAAGTACTGTATGGAGTTCTCAGTGCTGGGGTCCACCTCATGCGACTCCTTCAGCTCCAAGACGCCTTGGGCCATAGTTTGGACAACGTCGGCGTGGCGGTTGCGTATGTGGACCAGCCGTTCGCAGAATCTGGGGGAGAAAGAAACTAGAATGTTAGGTCTTTTAGAATTTTTTGGAGAGGTCATAATAAACTGCTAATGTGTTTTAGCTTTTCTCTCATTAATTTGATAAAGGTCCGAAGATTTTCGTGGTATTTAACTGTATGGGAGCCCCCCCTTCCCCCCTTAAAAAGATATAAAAAATATTTTTGACAGTTTGTATGGCTTTGGATCAAAAAGATGCTTATACTGCGAAAATTTGAAGACTGTAGCTCCAACCGTTTTGGCTGTAAAACCTGTGTGACAGACGACGGACAGATGGACATATGAGTGACAGCAATAGGGCTCCGTTTGGACCCTTCCCGTACGGAACCCTAAAAGCAACTTCTGTCTTATATCTATGATGTAAGGCCGCAAAACCTACCCACACAACTACTATGCAAAATTAGTGTGAAACGAATTACCAAAGTTGGCTTAGTTTCAAGAGATAGAATAAAAGCTATGCACCTCATGTTGGCACCGGTTGTAGTATGGATACCTACACGTTCTCAGATATTAATATTATAGCATACTTTTGTATTATCATCTGCGCTAGTAGGTTAAAGTAACAACTGCGCCGATAGATTACCTCTGGGTTCATAGCAGTGACCGTATAACCCCTGTTAAGAGTTAAGTCCTTCGAAGGGGTAAGCCGTTTATGAGGTTACCTTTATCATGTGTAGCCTTGACTGGGTTTTAGGCTTGAAAGCAGTAAATGGGTTATCCCTTCAATATGGATAACCTACTGAATGTGTTCTCTAATTGAACCCAGTGAAAGGTTTACACCTTCATAACCTATATCACATACGGGTTTTGTTCGGATTAAGTACCATAAGTATAAGCTATTTGCAACGTATGCCTATCATCGAGAGATCATATTACCTACATTGCCCCAAGTCGGAATGTTATGCTGTTATCGTTTTTAAGAGAGTTGAAGTGTACCTAACCCTCATTCAAAAGTTTAACTGCTTAAAAATACCCTATCGAAAACCCTTTCAATGGATAACCAAAAGGGTTACCTACACCGTATGGGTTTTTGATTAAGATCGATGAATTAATTGTAAAGGGTGTTAAATTGAGACTGCAATGGGTTCCTTCGCATATTGGGATACAGGGCAATGAAATGGCTGCTGACATGTTGGCAAAATATGCAGCTAAACATGAAAAAGAAACTAATATAACTCTAGATTATGCAGAAGTTTTACCTAAATTTAAAAATAAGTGTTATGATAATTGGAGAGAGTATTTTGATAAACGTTCATTGGAAAAAGGGATCTGGTATAAAACCATGCAGGGTCAGCCTTTTCGTGTGCCCTGGTTTATGAACAGTAATTTAAGTAGAAAATTATTTGTTACAGCTTATAGACTCAGATCTGGACACATTCCATGTAATAAGTTTGCGTTCATGATGAAAAAACGAACTCGCCTAATTGTGTGGAGTGTGGAGTTGTGGAAGATTTACATCACATATTGATGGACTGTGTTCGATACGAGTCTAATAGAAAGGATCTGTTTGAGGTATTGAGCTTGAACCGACTTGAAATAGGCACATTCCATAAAATTCTGTCTGAGCCAAATGGTGATGATGCGAAGAGGAGTGATGATAATTGTTTCCCAAATTCGTGGATTGGCAGGGGAGGACCAATCCCCTGGCCTCCGCGATCGCCCGACCTCACTCCGCTCGATTTTCACGTGTGGGGAAGGGCAAAGGAACTAGTTTACACTACAGAAGTAGAAAGTAGAGAAGATTTGATAAATCGAATTAATACTGCTTTCGAAGTTATGCGACAGGAGATGCTGCTGCGCACAACGACTGTAGAAATCAGACGAAGATGCCGCGTCTGTATTGTAAATGAAGGGCGTCAATTCGAACATTTGTGATTTATTATTTAAATAAATTATTTAACATTTTTTAATTGTTTCCTTAACACACCTAACTGGTACAGCATAATTTGAATCGACCATTTAATTTTTACCAACCTTGCAGTATTAAATTTCGCAAAACATTTCACTTTCCGTAAAGGTAGAGTTTCGTCAAAAATGTCCTACTTGATAAAATTATGAAATAACTCTTAAAGTTTTTTTTTTATAAAAGCAAATTACATACCATTAGAAAGCTCACACACTAGGGATGTTTTGCTAGAATTGGAACTCCTCAATCATTTTTTGTTTTTTTTTTAAATGCAAGTTGAAATTAAGATTTAAGTATTTTTTTACATCTTTCTGTAAGTTTGAGGACTCATAACTTTTTTTCTAGCTAACATCTGAATAAAGCAATAATTTTATAAGAATCTGCCAACATAAAAGTATGAAAAAAAAAAACTAAATATTCCCTGTTTCACCCACTTTTAATAAAAATTACACTTTAAAGTTAAAAAAGTGGTGAAACAAGAAAAAAGATAAAAAAAAATAATTAAAAATATCCAGTGGGCCAGGGCCAAATAAATTAGGGCTGAGTAAGTAGCAGATGACCCCAACTATCCACCATTTTCGTATGTTCAACGTTCTGCCAAACACCCTGTATGTTGTATGCTGTATCGCTGTGTATACTACGGCACCGAAGACCACACAACCATTTCATGAAATGGCCGAATACTTCATGAAATGATAAATTCTAAGATCTGGATACGATATAGATAATACTTACGAGCTCAATATAGGAGGGTCCGGTTCCATCGTCTCAAACTGTATGATCTCTTCAAAGGACCTCTCATACCATTGGTTGACCAGGCCGACTGAAGGCATCCGCAGCAGGTTCTCTGGCAGCAGCGCTATCTCTTTCATGATGTTCGCCAACCTGTAAGAGAGAAAGAGATGGATATAGTTTAGGGCGTTCACATTTTTTGAAAAAGTTCTATTTTCGAAGAGGTCTTTCCAGCCAGTTCCATGCCTACCTGATCAAAGTTTTTTCTAAATCTTATGTTAGCAGTTCAACAGTTGTGATTAGTTTACCGAAACAAAAACAATCAATCTTCTTCTTCAATCTTCTTCATTTCAACACTTATATCTGTAATTTTTATGGTGTGCATAATAAATAAATAAATATAAATAAATAAATATCCTTGGACATTTCACACAATAAAGAGTATTCTATCTATCTATCTTCATCTGCCTAGCCTTTTCCCAATTTGCCGTGGTCGGTTTGCCGATCTGACCTCCACAACCCGATACCCCTTGGTAAGTCTGGCCAGCAACCAGTCATGTACCTACGCTTAAGTAAAACAGATTTGATAACAGTTTTCAGGGAGCATTTTTACTTCTTTTCACAGTTGGGAGAGCGAGGGAAAAAGGAATTCGACTGCTTGCAACTGGGAAAATATTTATTTATTTACTAGCTGCTGCGCCCCGTGGTTTCACCCGCGTAGACCTGGATAAAAAGTAGCCTATGTGTTAATCCAGGGTATAAGCTATCTACATACCAAATTTCATGCAAATCGGTCCAGCCGTTTGAGCGTGAAGAAGTAACAAACACAAAAACACACACACACTCTCACTGACAAATTTTCGCCTTTATAATTAGTGTGATTTTAATATAGGTACTTAAGTACAAATAATGTCTGATTTTCCTGAACATGAAGGAAAATCACAGATATAATGATAAAATTAAATAACAATTTGTAATTGATTCAAAATTGCAATGAGTAATCTTGATAATCCGAATAATAATGTAGATAGAAGATACTAGTAATAATTGATTACAATTTGCTAGATAACATTTACGAGAATATCATCTTCCCGCCCTTATCCCATGTTACTTGGGGTCGGCGCAACACGTTTTCTTCCTCCATTCTCCCCTGTCAACCGTCACGCTATCATTCACTACCTTCTCTTTCATATCATTCCTCACACAATGCATCCATCTTTTCTTTGGATTTCCTCTCCTTCTCCATCCATCAACATTTATATTCATGACTCTTAGTCACATGCTTAGATTCAAGATACTAATGAGTATATTTTAATGTCCTTGCCTGCAAACTACCTACAATCTAATTGTTATCAATTTCACTAAACTTTGTTTGAAACATTACGTAGTTCGGAACACAAATATTTAGCTAAGATACAGAATTATTTTAGCACTGTAAATTATATTTGCAGTGCAATTTAGTTATTTTGGTAGACTATAAATAATTTCTTATGAGAATCAGTCTTTTTACGTAACATACTCGCAATCGTAATTGCATTACAAAAGCGTTTGTTTTCACTAATGTCTAGTGTCCGACCGAAACTGGTTTTTACGACCGAAACCAAAACCGAATTTCGGCAACGGTCTCAGTTTCAGCCGAAACCGAAACCGAAACCGAAACTTCCTCACAAGGATCATGTTTTAAGGGAAAAATAAAAAACGTTATTATAATCAGTTTTATTTTTAGGGTTCCTTACCAAAGTGGTAATAAAAAGGAACCCTTATGGTGCGTCTCAGTCTGTCTGTCTGTCACAGCTGGATATCTCAAGAACTACTAATGCTATCAACTTGAAATTTGGGACAGTTTTAGATGACGTTTGCCCGACTATTTTGCAAATAAGAATGAAATAAAACTATTTTTTTTTGCAACAGTGACTGAAAGGGGGTCTTAAAATTTCGAAGTGGGTGGGGCTACTAGAGCATGTGGGGTATCATATGCAAGAGCGCTGTTTGCACATTCTCAAACATTTTTTCTTTTTTCAGACCACATAGAACACCGTCCCTCCTCCCTTATCTCCGAAATTTGCATTGAGAAAAATCTGAAATTATTCTATGTGATAAAAGTTTATGTAAAAATTACAGGAAAAATAAAACGATGTCTCTAAATATCACACTTTTTCAGAAATCGGAACGGTACCCTCGGTGCGCGAGTTCGACTCGCTCTTGACTGGATTTTTATCTTTAAATCAAACTCAAACTCAAAGCATTTATTTCAAATAAACCAATTACAGGCACTTTTGAATTGTCAAGGGGTCGGCCAGTCAGAAAGATGAAGCTAGTCGCCCATTCCAAAGCCTAGTAGGTTCCTATGGAGAAGAACGGGCAAGAAACTCGGATACTCTTTTAAAAATAAAGTTACAAAATACTAGTTACATCATTCATGTTTAAATTAAATTAATAAAATTATACATGTGAGAACGATGAACGTTAAAAGCGTCCGTAATAAAAACATAAAAAAAAAACAATTCTAAATTTAAATATTAAAATAAGCCGTGGCAGCTAAATCACATAGCTATGCAGTCTTCGACATTTTCACTTATTGATAATCAACATTTAAGAACCCCCCATTTAAGAAAAAAATATTAATTGCGCCTTAAAAATACATAAAATAGGTGAGGTGTTTATTTGAGTAGCTACTACCTAAAAGAAGAATCTACCTACTAGAATTTACCGCGCCGAACATGACCGAGCACAGCGCGAGAACTCCCGAATGCAGTTTCGGTTTCGGTCGTAGTTTCGGCAGGTTTGCCGCCGAAACCGATACCCGTTTTTTTGCCGAAACTCGACCGAAACCGAAACCGAACTTTCGGTCGGACACTACTAATGTCATTGCGATTGAAAATGCCAGTTGATAAAAAGTAAGTTTAAAACTACTGAACCGACTACTGAAAAATCACACTCTAAGGTCCGTATTACAGAAGGAAACTCAAGCACTGATCTTTGTTTAAATTTAGTTTAAAACTAGTTTCAACCAATCAAATGGCTTGAATCTAATTTTAAGTACTGCTTGAGTATTGAGTGACGTTCTGTAATACGGACCTAAAAGTATGAAACAAGAAAACATTCTCATCTGAAAGTAGAAAAAGAATAAGAATAATTTATTGTATAATAAGTTACATTTGTTGTGTTGTTTCCCTGGAACTCACACTAGGATTCCCTGTGTCGTGAGATCCAGGCTGCTTCGTTCCGTTAACATCTGTTGCTACTCTATGAAATAGGTTTGAAAATGTTACAATAAATTTCTTAATTTCAAAGTTACAAAAGAAAACTAAAATGCTAATAATACACAAAGAAAAATAGTAAATAACCAAATATGTATGTATGTGGTGTGGGGGTGTGTTGGTGTGTGTATGTGTGATATGGTGTGTGATATATAAATAGTATGTTTGTGTTATAGAATAGTAATTATATAAATATAAATATATGTATGAGTGCATTTTTTTAGGTTAAGAAGTTTTCAGTCATATCGTAGTCATAAGAAGCCATTTTGTAACCGTAGTTTTGCATTTATTATGAGTAAGTTGTAGAATTTTGACAGACAAATTGAAAATCCGGAGTGACACGTCATGTTAGGCATAAATCGAACAGATTACGTGTGACTCCGGATTTTTAATTTGCCTGTCTTTTTCTAATTTCAGATGAGAATGTTTTCTTGTTTCATACAATAGAGCGTGATTTTTCAGTAGTCGGGTTTTAGTTTTAAACTTTTTTTTTTTTTTTTTTTTTAATTTATTTAAAGGGCTTTGTCGCTTAGCGACCACATCGCCCAGTGCAGAAAAACACAAAATTATTAATTATAATCTACCTAATAACTAACTTGTACAATTCTTTAGCCTTATCGGACACTGGAAAAGCAAGGATGGAATTACAAAAGCCAATATCGTAACTTTTATACCGTCCGAAAACATTACTTCTAATATTTTCATTCCGGACACACTCCATCAAAATATGACAGACATCATCAACTTACTTTTTATTTAAATTATTTTGGGGTTATAATTTCGTGATAAATTTTATTTGCAGAGCCGCTTTACATTTTTTAATTAATTAAAGAAGAATAACAATAATTGTTATTATTATTTTAGGTTGGTTTGGAGAGAAAATTATGTTTGGCTCATGTCTGAGACGTGATTTTTGAAATTATTTCTAACTATCGGTTGATCACAAGCAAAGCCGCGAGCAACAGCTAACAATATAATATATATTTGGAATGTGCTAATTAAGCCCTTTCATTTAATATCAAACAAGGCATCATTAAAAAATGTTTTTGTTTTAGTTCATGACTTTATGTCCGCTTGACGGCGCCATATTCAATTTAATGTGACGTCACATAGCCTATAAGCGGACAATCAAGACGATTCTATAGATACCTCGTTTGTCAAATTATGACAAGCAGTTTAGAAGTTATGAGGGAACAGATGAACATACATACATACATACTTACATACATACAGATAGCGCGCGAGTTGAATGCAGAGCTTAGGAATGCGGTAGTGCTGTGACCTAATTATAATTACAATACACTGCAGGCGCGTGAGGTGGGGCGTGCGGATAGCGGGGGGAGATGCTAGCTCTTTACCTCAGACCCCGAATGCATTCAACTCGCGCGCTATCTGTACATACATCTGCTCAAAATCATAACCCTCCTTTTTGCTTCGCTGTAATAAAATGGAAAATATTTAACTGATCCTCTAAAAACTAAAAGACACTTTTTAAATTAATGAATTTTTAGAATCTTTTGCGCTTCTAATGATGCACACTTTTTTTTGTTAATAAATGAGCCATCATTTTTGCGGTCGCATAAATTATTAGCATTTGTTGTTTCTTGTAACTCAATAGTTATTAGTGTATGTTATAGTCAGTACGCAAAATACGCGCATTGACGTGGAGTTGCGGATACCAGCCCGTATTACCTATATCTTATAGTCAATCCTCGAAGCTCCGGCGAAAGCGCCAGGGTAGCCCGCGAAATTCAAAATTTCTTACGTTTTTTGCAATTTGTAGGTCAGTGTGAGCTTGTATGTTGATTAAAATATGATTCGCGGCTGTAGCTAATGTGGCTTTACAGAATTATAATCATTAGAATCAGCAATACAGCTCCATAAGTTAACATTTACCTCAAACCTCATGATTTCATGAAATCGCTAGATTTGAGGTAAATGCTAACATACAGAGTTGTATTGCTGATTCTTATGATTATAATTCTGTAAAGCCATATTAGCTACGGCCGCGAATCATATTTTAATCAACATACAAGCTCACACTGACCTACAAATTGCAAAAAACGTAAGAAATTTTGAATTTCGCGGGCTACCCTGGCGCATCAACCTTAAGCCTAAACAAATGAAGTTTTTCGGCCTCTGACTAAAGAATTTTCGTCAAACCTCGGAGAAACTAATTTGGTCAGGCAAACGTCGAACCTCAATTTAATTAAATCGGGGTTTGACCAGTCAAACTAACTAACCTCAAAATACCTCTTAGGTTAGGCTTGGATTAGGGTTTTCGTCTGCAGGTCGACGGAGCCCCGCTGCGTGGCTCCTATTTCTGTCTGCAGGGTTTAAAGGAACCTAACCAAACCCAACCTCGGGGTGCCCCTGACGTCGACGTTTGACCGAGTCTGCCAGTCACTTCTAGGATCGACTAGGCAAAGCCCGAAACAGATTAATTTACTTTCGATGTTTGACTGAAAAGTTAGGAAGTCTGTGCTATGACATTGTATATTTATAGTTTATGGTTGCCAACCATAGAAATATATGTATTTTTTTAACTATCGTTGCCAACACATAACTTTTCACCTTGGTTCTATTTGTGTTCGTATGTGCACATAATTGCAGCATCCTGAAGTTAACAAGGATATAATTATTATCTGTACATAGGTACGGGCCTTATGTAACGTGTCTAATATACACTAGACTATGATTGATATGATATGATTGTATGTGTACTACTCCCTATTGACCGATAACTTGGTATGTGTGGTGCAAACTGTTAGTATAAGTTGGTTGTTATTAAATAAATAAAAAACCGGTCAAGAGCGAGACGGACTCGCGCACCGAGGGTTCTGTTCCGATTTCTGAAAAAGTGTGCTATTTAGAGACATCGTTTTATTTTTCCTGTAATCTTTACACAAACTTCTATCACATAGAATAATTTCAGATTTTTCTCTTAGCAAACTTCGGAGATAGGGGGGGGGGGGGGGGGCGATATTTTTTTATACATTTTTCCTCAAAAGTCGAAAACTATGCGGCATGAAAAAAATAAAAAAAATGTTTGATAATGTGCAAACAGCGTTCTTTCATATGATACCCCACATGCCCTAGTAGCACCACTTTTAATTTTTAAGACCACCTTTCAGTGTCTGTTGAAAAAAAAAACATAAATATTTTTATTTCTTTCTTATTTGAAAAATAGTTGGGTAAACGGCATCTAAAACTGTTCCAAATTTCAAGTTGATAGCATTAGTAGTTCTTGAGATATTCAGCTGTGACAGACAGACAGACAGACTGAGTCACACCATAAGGGTTCCTTTTTTACCATTTTGGTACGGAACCCTATAAACCCTTTTTGACGAAGATGCAAAACGACACGTTATATGAAAAACTTTCTTATATCTATGGAAAAACCCAATAACACTGCTCTACCTGGGAATCGAACCCAGGACCTCGTGCTCGGCAGTAGCACTTGCCATCACTAGACCTACGAGCTACGTACGCACGGCTACAGATCAAAGCCATAATACATTTCCAAGCATTTTTTTATAAGCTGATCTCGCATTGTGTAGGATTTCCTTACAGTGAGAGGTCAGTGTAAACTGGAAATGTATAGCTTGATGTGTAGCCGTGCGTGATGCCTAGGCCGCACACATCGCGATAACCCGAAGATTCGCGTAATTGCGATGTATGTAGCCAAGTATTCGCGTATACTTCGGAGCTTCGTGCGTAGTCGCAAGGACTTCGCTCCGCTGTCGGTAAACTCTCGCAGATCGCGATGAACTTCGCTTGCGCGGCCACACTTCAGTCGGCCCCCACCCTTCTTGCGTAGTGGACGTGTTAAGTTAAACTACACTGCATAATATAGCTGAAGCCGTAACATGGATTGGAGTAATGATAAAATTTTATCATCCACTTCCTCCTTTTTCTTGCTTTCAATTAGTTTTTTACATGACATAAATGTAAAAAATAATTATTTGCTGCCATAAAATACAGAGCAACCGCGCCGTCCATTTTGTTTTTTGCGTTTGTACATCGCTCGTACATCACGATAAACTTGACAACACGCACTATGTGGCCGCGCAGCTTCGCTGTAGACCGAAGACGGAGTTTATCGCCCGAATGTCATCGCGATGTGTGCGGCCTAGGCAAAATAGTCATTGCAGAATGCAACATTTTTTTTGAAGTCGGTTAAAAAGCGATTGGAATTGTACGTGAGTAACGCAATTCGAGTGTTACATACAGAAGCTCTCAAGCTCACAAGTTTAACCGAAGCCATTTAAGGCGCGGTATTAGCTCAGTATTCACAAAAATTGGTTTCTTGGATTGTCGAGTATGACGTAACGCAATGAAACTATCCGACGCAAAAAATACAGTGGATGTTAAGGGTGGGTGTACATTTTGGTCCTTCGAGCATTTGAATCACGCGGTCCCCTTGCCCACTATAGGATTGACTTTGACAAACTGACACTTCAGAGAACTGGGGGTTGGTGTGCTCAACAAAGCATCAGTTTTCAGTAATCTGAAGTACATTGTACTAGGGTATTCTGTCGGAAAGCCTCTCGTTGCGGATCGGTCACTGGCCTCCCACAAGCGGGTCTAACCAGTTGATAGAGAAGTCGCACGGACATAACAAGAGCGCAGATACCACTAGTACGGACTTACCTATTAGAGTAGGGTAGGGCCGTCAAGAAAGAAGAAAGAAGATCACTATGGAAATACAGGAGATAAACGAATTAATCAGAAGCCAGGAAGCGGATTACAATGAGATTAGAATTTTATATTCTTGTCTCATTTCCCCTCACTGTGGCCAAGACACCTTTAGCCATCTCTGATCAGTCTCGTGAGTCTGCGGGACTGGCAGTGAGTGTACCCTTCCCGCACCCTGGATTCCTGTCTACTGTCCGTCTGTTACCTTAGGTCGCACGGTGCAGACATCCTGAATTTATTTATATATTTATTTATCACATATTAGGTATATGGTAGGTTAGGGCTGTAGGGCTTATAGGGCTTAGGGTCGTAGGTACCGTTAGGCTTGTAGGTCTTAGTAGGTTCCCGTAACTTATCACTTAGCTACATGTACCACCGCACCTTTAACAGTATTGCGGCCTTACGTGACATCTGTTAAGGGTGGGTGTACAGTGGACACAGAAGGGTTTAAACAAAAACTTTAACCGAATAGAATTTTCATTTTCATTTAATTTTCATCTTCAATGAAAACTTTTGGTCGTATCTCTGTACCAAATGGAAGTCTTATAAAATGTGTATGTCAAAATCAAACAATGTGAAAATTTTGAAGTTTATTTACAGTATAGTATACAAACACTGACAAATATTACTAGTTACATATTTTCAACTACAGTTTTAAATTAACACACAATTTAGTGTTCTTAAAATATTATAACTAGTTTTGCTAATGAATATCCACAAAACATAGAAATTATTTGTTATACCGAATAGAATAGTAAAAAATAGTTTAATATTCCCAATAAAAAATTTGGAAGTTTCTCCACAAAAATGAACTTTGGCGTCGAACATCTCTGTATTTTCCAGCAAGACGACATTCTTTTTTTTAAGAATTTAATAGAATTAGCATTTTTTTTAAACTTTAACCGTACAATTATTTAATTTATTGTTTATATTCTAAATAATCTAAAGAAAACCCGGAAAATAAATGCACATTCGCAGCTTAGTCACATCTCGGCAACACAAATATTATTTTCAATTTTCAACCTTATTTCAATCTGGCTAATGGTGAAAATAGATCACGCGGTTGTGTGACGTTTAAAATCGTAGTCAGTCCGCGCCTTAAGTAAGTTAAGTACCCATACACCGCAATGGTGTTAATTAACTTAGCTGATTCATTGTCACCTACGCCCGACCATACAAAGTGATTGTCTTTGTTCAATTTCAACAGAGATCGATGAAATACACAAAACATGTAGATGAAAATATGAGGAGCTCGTGGCTTTTTTTTTTTTTTTTTTGAGGGTGGGAAATCATCAAATAACTTCTCCCGCTCTGGGTGGAGCGGAAGGGCGTGTCAGACTTTTACTGACTAAAACCCACCCGTGTTCCTTCAGTTGCCTATCTGGCCGGGTATCTTCTCAAAACTACCCGCGACCACAGCGGCGTCGGCCCTATTGGACCCCATCACTTGCTGACATCTCTTTGAGGCGCGCGTGGAACACAACGCGCCGTCGACTCGGGCCTGGGGGCCTACTCCCTAAGCACGAATCCCGTAGTTTCGGCCTTCGTTACGGGCGTTTCTTACTCCGTATCACCTACGGATGGATGATTGGTTCGGGGCCCGAACGAAGTATGAATGACAACATGATTTGCCAGTTGTCCCTACTCCCGATGTGTTGTTGCCCGTCCGAAAAATTTAACTTTTACACTTGTTTTAATGGATCGTAATGTCAGACGGACGGATAAACGGACGGACGGAAAGACGGACGGACTTAGGGAGTAGGCCCCCAGGTCCTTACCGGACTGCGAGCTACCCGCTGCTCACCGTCCGCAGGCCCGCGCCTACGGTGGCCGGAAATCTCCCCGCGATTCCCGCCGCCCAGGGCGTCTCCTGCGGCGACTGAGGGCGTGAGGCTGCCTCTCCCTCACGCGTTCCGCCTCCTCCTTCGCGAGCATTACTGCTTCGCAGAAGGAGGTGACGGCCTCCCATGCACTCTCGCTCCGCACAATAGCCTGGACCAGGCTCGGACGCGAGAGATCGCCGCCGAGGAGCTCGTGGCTAAGTAATAACAGCCGCACGGGTCGATCCATCAGGTTAAGCTACTCTTGCCGGGGTTGGTTGGTCCCTGGATGTGTGACCATCGTTACATACCAAGACTCCTCCGTGCCTCGGAAAGCACGTTAAGCCGTTGGTCCCGGCTGTCATTTGTGGATCTTTGACAGTTGTTACGGGTCATCAGAAGCCCGAAAGTCTGAAAACCAGTCTTAACAAGGGGTATCGTATTGCCCAGTAACTGGAGGGCAGATGCAGTCGCTTCATGTAAAATACTGGTATTCAGATGCATCCGGTTAGACTGGAAGCCGACCCCAACATAGTTGGGAAAAGGCTAGGCAGATTGACATTTGTTCACAAAGTAATAAAAGCTGAAAGTATTTCGTAAACTTAATTTAGAGTCATAGACTTATAAAAAACAATGGACTACGCGCCACGCATATCGAAAGTGAAGCACCGTACCGATCTATGTGTGGATGATTTGAGTACCTGCAAAGACGCCGTCGCTCGTGTTAAGGCTCTTACAGACAGAGGCGATATCGCGGTCGCGACGCGATATTTCGATATTATATCCGTAGAAAAATATCGCGTCGCGACGCGATATCGCCTCTGTCTGTAAGAGCCTTTACGTAATGGCGGCCGGTCGGCATACTATGATGTAAATGTGTGCGCGAGGCGTGTTTGTACAAACGGTCCCGGCATACTTACTGTGCTTCACTTTCGATATGCGTGGCGCGGAGTCCATCTTTTTTTATAAGTCTATGTTTAGAGTGTAACAGACTTTATTGACGACACGGTTGGCGCAGTGGTTGAGCGATTGACTGCTGCGCAGCATGTCGCGGGTTCGATTCCCGCACGGAACAAATATTTGTACGACCTACAAGTATTTGTTCCGAGTCTGGGTGTTTTTCTATCTATAATATGTATGTATTTACGAAAAAAAAAATGTATATAAGTTTATCAGCCATCTCGTTACCATAACACAAGCATTATGTTGCTTAGCTTGGGACTAGATGGCGTTGTGTGAACTGTCCAAGGATATTTATAATATATTTATGAGACAGCAAAAAAAAAACTGATAATTATAGGCACAAACTAGCAAAACATATGCATTTAAAAAAATTAAATATTTTTGAAACATACCTAGGTACCTACTATCCTATTTTATGCATCAATAATATTATTTTTATTTTTTCGCCATCCATTTTACAGACAATGCCTTCAAAAATACTATATTTGATGTAAAAAAAAGTTGGCAACCCTAGGCACATCCCTGTATTTTGAATAGTCACATCTCTGTATATCTTGAATAGGCACAACATTTTGGTAATTTTTTCGTAAAAAATACTACTTACACATTGATAGGTACGCAAAAAATAACAGATCTCCGATTAGAACCTAAACATTTTTGCGCACGTTTTAAAATTTTGAACGTCGTCGTAGATTATCAGTTGTTGTTATCGTAACGTTACGTTATCATATCACAGATAAAACGACATAACGAGATACCCCGGCGCGACCTTGATTCGCGCGTAAACAATGCGTCATCGTTGGCTGTCATAAACGCAGGCGGGAGCGATTTTTATAGGGCCTTTAAGAGCCTACCTTAGGTTTTTATCTCGCTCGCACGATAGGTACTGCAG
Source organism: Cosmia trapezina (assembly GCA_905163495.3). NCBI lineage: Eukaryota > Metazoa > Arthropoda > Insecta > Lepidoptera > Noctuidae > Cosmia > Cosmia trapezina. Next base: position 3,466,486 of record LR991048.1, read on the forward strand.
TGCCATTCTGTAACCATCTCACCGTGAAAACTTAGATGAAGTGAGCGTGGAGTGAGCTGTCAATAGTGTCAATTCCTAGCAAAAACAAACTCACTTCACCTAAGTTTTCACGGTGAGATTTTTACAGAATCGACCGGCTGCGCGCACTGTGGTGCGTTTCCGGTAGTTCTGCCGCACTGGGCGGGGCCTACAGTAACAAAACGCATGACCGCAGTACGCGCACTTCAAAGACATTCCATACTTCACAGATTATGCGGTAGAAAAACGCACCGCAATGCGCGCTCGCCCTTAGTGAGAGCGAGACTGAATGCGGTGCGGGGCGCCGATAGTTTAGGTAATTGCTTTTTACGGTGAAAATAATGGTAATTTAAAAAAAAAAAAAAAACATAAGACCAGCACCCTAATTGCATAAGACATTATCAATCGGAGTTTGAATCATTTGGAAACAAATTGCTAATCCATTGCTTCATATGTTCGAAAAATTAGTCTGCTCGGCAACGTAAATAACGCAATGAATGTTGTTGAATTGTCAAAATGAAACCAAGTCCGATTGATAATGTGTTACGCAATTAGGGTGCTGCTTTATAGTTAGTTCAGTTAGTATGCAAAGTTTCATGATCTAATTTAAAGTACTTTTTGTTCGGTTTGGAGGTAACTTTGGATTTTTTTTCTATCGAGAAAATTTTATGGAATCGTGTTTTCGTCTAACATAGTACCTACTTAACCAACTCAACTTTACCATATATTTATTTCAAAATTAATGCTGCATTTTTGACATAACGGAGGATCATGCTAAGCCATTTGAGGTAGTACAGGCTCTTAAGAGAGGACGTGGCCTACGAACAATTTGAAAAATAGGTATTTGAGAAACTATTGCCGTCGCGCTGCGCCCGAACACTGATAAGAGAGTGCGATAGGGACAGCTACAGCTCAGACCGATCACAAAAATTTTGTCGAGATCGACGTTTCGTATTCCCCTTTTTTCTCCTCCAAAACTGAGCCAATTCAATTATTTTTTTAATTAAAATTTTAAGAAAGAGTATGTCTAGGTTCCTATCGTTTTCTTTTATGTTAAAAACTTTTAGAATTTGTCTGGTAGTCCTCTAATCACGGCGGTAAAAATGGGTTTTTTTTTGTAATTTTTGGAGTGTCATATATTTTCTTTACTAATTAGTTCCTGAAAAAAAGGAAATGACAGGGACGTGTCTACAGCAGACTTTGATTTTACGAAAAAAAAAAAAAAAAAAGATTGCTCTAGAGGCATTACTCAGGAAGAAAAACGGGGAATACATTTTCACAGCTACCCTCTTAAGGCGAAAGCGCCAGGGTAGCCCGCGAAATTCAAAATTTCTTACGTTTTTTGCAATTTGTAGGTCAGTGTGAGCTTGTATGTTGATTAAAATATGATTCGCGGCCGTAGCTAATACGGCTTTACAGAATTATAATCATTATAATCAGCAATACAACTCCATAAGTTAGCATTTATCTCAAATCTAGCGATTTCATGAAATCATGGGGTTTGAGGTAAATGCTAACTTATGGAGTTGTATTGCTGATTCTAATAATTATAATTCTGTAAAGCCATATTAGCTACGGCCGCGAATCATATTTTAATCAACATACAAGCTCACACTGACCTAAAAATTGCAAAAAACGTAAGAAATTTTGAATTTCGCGGGCTACCCTGGCGCATCAACCTTAATGCGTTTTATCTAAGTATTTTTTTTTATTAACATGATTTAAAGCAAAAAAAAAAATTATTATCTACATAACGCAAAATATTTTATCTAAGTATATAAATAAAAAGAGAAGTTTCACATAAACCTACATGTGCACTTAAGAAACGTCAGAAGCTAGGTTGACTGACGGACTAAATAGAATTTCTTTTATCATTCCTATTAGTATTTCTCTCATATCTTTACCATTTCCAACACACGCACAAATCACGCAATGATAAGAAATAGCTTCCGCCTCAGCGCCTCATCTTAACATACATACGTTATCTTAAGGCTCTGCCCGGAACCTTCCAGATATTATCTGAACACTTCATATATAACCCCACGTAGTGACAGATATATACCTAATAGCTGACAGATTTTACAGTCGTAAACTTATCGATGTATTGATAAGAATACTTACGAGAAACTAGGTCAGTTCTGAAGATTGACAGAAAACCAGTGGACCCAATTAAAAAAAAAAAGGTTCTGTATTCGACCCGTATGTATGTATGTAAGTATGTTTGTTTATCCGCGATTTTCTCAAAAACTAATGAACCAATTTTGATGATTCTTTCACATACGTGATCTACATACTTTCAGGAAGGTTTTAGTATATAATGCATTAGGTATTTATTCTTATGTACGAAGTTATATGCATAAATTAACTGTATCTCCGGCATTTCTAAGCGGATTTTGATGATTTTTCTTTTCGTTCGTGTTGGGCATAAGTAATTGTATAGTCAACTAAAAACGGAAAAATACATTGGTTTAAGTACTTTAAAAAAAAGTAAAAACCCACTTCAAAAGCGTAAAACGAATAAAATAACTTTCATTAAAAACTTAACAGTTTCTGAAGTCGGTGTCTTCAATTCTTCAATGCGACTTCAGAAGCTGTTAAGTTTTTAATGAAAGTTATTTTATTCGTTTTTGAAGTCGGTTTTCACTTTTTTAAAGTAAGTAAATTTTTATTAAAAACTATCCATCATCATCAATTCATCACCAACTAAATTTCCTGTAGGTAAGTAAGTGTAATATGTTCACGAAGTTTTTCTTCTTTCGTGAGCTCGCTCTGTCAAATTCAGTAGCGGTGCTGATAAAGTTTTTAATAATGCTATTGTTTGAGAAGCCGTTGAATGTATTAAAGGTAAGAACTAAACAAGCACGGGTTTTTATAATTTTGTATAGTTACTTAATCCGTATAATTCTGTTTGTCATAAATTCTTTTACTTACTGATAAAAGGTGCCAACAGGGGTTTTGCATAATTATTAAGAGCCTATACTACCTCAAATGGCTTAGCATGATCCTCCGTTAGGTCGAAAAAACTGCAGCATTAATTTTGAAATAAATTTAAGGTAAAGTTAAGGATTAATGTTAGGTACTATGTTAGACGAAAACACGATTCCATAAAATTTTCTCGATAGAAAAAAAAGCCAAAATTGGCTCCAAACCGAACAATAAACCGCTGGTATTCAAAAAATACTTCAAATTAGATCATGTTTGCATACTAACTGAACTAATTATAAAGCAGGTCTTATGTTTTTTATTTTTTTCAAATTACTTTTTTCAAATTTCAAATTCAAATATATTTATTGTTTGTTACATGTCTAAAATGATCATATAGTTGAAATAGTAGCAATGTGTAACATACCTTTATAGGCGTACAATATTATAATGTCATTATTAACAGTTGGTCTAGCTAGTCACTAGACTGTGGTCGCCTATTTTCGCGCTCGGATTTTAAACATCTGACGCTCGACGCCGCGTAGCGAGTGCGCGTGTGTGCGTTTTTCCTCATGTACGGCACACAGTTGCGATGCTGCGACGACTAAACGATCTTGATCTGTACTGTAGCTATGGCGTACCTATATTTTTTTGAAGTAAAAGCTAGAGGTTTACGGAGAAAATAAAAAGACTGTCCACAAAACATTATTAGTGTATTTTAATTAAATTTATACAAATATGGATGAAGAAAATAATATTATGTAGGTACTTATAAAAACTAAACTCATTTTACTTATTTGCTTAAGTATTTGTATACTTATAAGTAATTGAAGTTTTATAAAAATATTTGTATTTGACGACACGGTTGGCGCAGTGGCTGAGCAATTGACTGCTGCGCAGCATGTTGTGGGTTCGATTCCCGCACGGAACAAATATTTGTACGACCTACAAGTATTTGTTTCCGAGTCTGGGTGTTTTTCTATCTATAATATGTATGTATTTACAAAAAAAAATGTATATAAGAAGTTTATCAGTCATCTCGTTACCATAACACAAGCATTAGGTTGCTTAGCTTGGGACTAGATGGCGTTGTGTGAAATGTCCAAGGATGTTTATTTATTATTTATTTTATTTATTTGTCTAAGGGGATTGATCGACTTTTCCTTGGATCTATAATTTCTGGGAGAACACAATCAGAATAAAATTTTGTTAACAGCGGAGCCATCTTTTGTCCAAAATCATCGTTTTTTTGTGTAAAACAGTTCAATTTAAGCCCAATTTCAATATAGATAAAGACGCCACGCGCTAGCTATAATTATTTATTTTTCTTGCGGCATTATAGGTTTAGCAACCGCATCAAGTTCATAAAACAGTTGAATTTGAACCAACAATAATACATAAATACATAAAGCCGCCTCATGCGCAAATGTTTGGTTTACTGTTTTCAAATTTCAAATAGGTAGGTCACCCCGCTGCCACAGAATAAATAACAGTACTGCTGCGTTCGTGTGGGGTTGGTTTTATAATGTTTATTAGCCTAGGCAGGTATTGTACGTGCCCAGTCGACCTAATGACTATACAGTCGACCACACGTCGCACGTCAGTGGTAAGTGATAAGGATTTGTATAGGTATCGTTTTCATAGTTTTCGATTTCGACTATAGCCAATAGTGAAGTCAAAATTAAAATCCAAGATGGCGGCTGCGAAAATTTTAAAATTTTTCGTCATGGATGTCGTTTTCATAGTTCTCGAGGATGAAGCCGATAGTGAAGTCAATCATCCTAGAAGGGATGATTGACTGCACTATGCGGCCCAAGAGAGCAATGCAATGGTGGCCCAATGGTAACGATCCCGACATACGAGTAGGTCATGGTTTCGAACTCAGGCAGGCACTTTGTGTAAATAATTTCATCACCACTACTCTCAAATCAGTGAAGGAAAATATCGTGAGGAAACCGCCTAGAACCAAAAATTCGAAGACATGTGACATCTACCAACCCGCACTGGGTCCTCGTGGTGTATTACGGCCCACTCCCTCTCACCGAGAGGAGCCCTGTGTCCCAGCAGTGGGAATATTATAGGCTGATTATGATTGAGACCCATTATGTTGTGAGCGAGCACGTTTCAGTGCCAGAGGTCATCACTGATGTGAGACGAGAAGATATATTACGCTCAACACCGCCGCGCGCGGCCCTTGTCCGATCAGAGCGCGGCTAGCCGCGCGTGGCAGCCGCGCTCAAATGCCGCTCTATATTTGGACACACCTTTATATAGTGCCTTTATCTATGCCTCACTCGTTTCGTATCGTTTAGTGCGGTCGCGATTTGAGTATATTTCCCACAGTTTTATTGATGTTTTCCTCGACCAATGTTTTCTTTCTGCGGACTTCTGATCTTGCTTCTTGTACGAACCTTGCTACCACACCGGACACGGTACGGAGAACCCCGCATAAACGTTGGACTTGAACTTGTTATTTTGTATATTACGACCAGCCTACTGATTTCATATTAATAATAATAATAATATGTTTATTTTTGCCAAAAACTGTGCTTTACAATTCCTTATAGTCTACATTAATAGATAGGTTTACATTGATTTTTAATAAGACGCAAAGGAAACTTTGCTTATGAACTCCACACTCGGTCAAGCCCGTCTCGTGGAGTCCTTGGGTGGTATTACCTTGCGAAAAATGCGCATTACATTAAATATTTGTTATTGCTACAATCGAGACAAATGAAATAGTGAGCAATTAAAACATCTTATATACTAAGGACTGTTAAACTAGTCGCGGGTTGTCTGAAAGGGTTACCGCGGCCCTGGCATAGGCAACTGAAGGAACACGGGTGGGTTTTAGTCAGTAAAAGTCTGACACGCCCTCCCGCTCCACCCAGAGCGGGAGAAGTTATTTGATGATTTCCCACCCTCAAAAAAAAAAAAAAAAAAAAGGACTGTTAAACTAAAAGAATCAAAACGAAAAGAAGAATATGTTGACGCTATGTGCGTGAGATTTCTGTGTGTTTGTGTGTGTGTGTGTGTGTGTGTGTGTGTGTGTGTATATGTGGGGGTGTGTGAGGGTGTGTGTGTGTGTGTGTGTGTTACGAAATTACCTTTAAGAGTGATTCGGATTCACTGTAGGGTTGGGCTAGCAGCCATTTGCGAACAATCTTTTTGACTAGGCTAGTTCTAGATACCACCATATATATGTTCTATATTGGCACCATGGATCGTTGTGTAAATTGTGGCAAAGTGACTAGAGGCTGTAGTTTACGTGGTCGTCGTAGTTTACGTAGTTAGCATGGCACCAGTGGGACCTGAACCCATAGTGCCGCTCCCCTTCGGGTACTTGCGCACTCTGGTAAGGAAACGTACCAGGGACCAGCATCATAAGCTATGGTCGGACCAAGGTGAGTGTAGGCAGGCTAGGGAAGCACTCCCTACAATTGATGGCCGCCTCACGAAACAGTTTCTTCGACTAACTAAACAACAGCTGCGTACAGTTACAGCTGCTTTAACTGGCCATGGGTCTTTTAATAAACACCTCTTTGTCATAGGAGTTACAGACAGTCCGCTGTGCAGGGCCTGCATGGAGGACGACGAGACAGCAGCTCATGTGCTTCTAAACTGCCCGGTTGTCGCCGCATACAGGGCAAAGTACTTCGGTAACCCAGGTACCATCCGGGAAGTTGTCAGTAATGTCAAGGCGCTGCTGGCCTTCTTTGAGGAGCTGGGGTGGATCGAATAACCGATTTTCCCACCCATACGCAAAATACGCGCATTGTCGTGGAGTTGCGGATACCAGCCCGTATTACCTATTACCTATACGTGGTCGTCGAGCTGAAGAACTTCAAAAATCAGCTGTTAAGTACCTATATGTAGATCGTTATGTAACCTCACTTTTATTACATCTCTTTTAACTCGGAACTCAGACCGCGAAAATCCGCAAAATGTTCAGTGATGGTTTGATAATATAGTAGCTATAAATTGACACCAATTTCATCTTTTTACAACCCAGGCCCAGGCCCAAGTTTATATGACATGGTTTCCGTCTCCTTTGTCACGGATCCACAATAGAGATTGTGGCAGTAGAGATTTCAAATAAAAATCTGATATAAATTTTTTCTCCATATTCATCCTCCAAAATTCTTGTAGCCATCTTGGATTTACATTTTGACTACACTATCGACGTTAGCACCCACAAGAACCATGAAAACGATACCCATGATGAAAAATTTGAAAATGTTCGCAGCCGCCATCTTGGATTTACATTTTAACGTCACTATCGGCTTTAGCATCCTCGAGAACAATGGGAACGATCCCCATGACCAAAAATTTAAAAATTTTCGCAGCCACCATCTTGGATTTACATTTTGACCAAATTATATTGTATTATTGATATTGTAATTACAATATCAATATTACAAGTAATACAACATAATTCAAGAATTGTAACATAATTCTCCTAAAGTAAGTGTGCCTACCACATTAGCTTCTTAAAATATTACTTAAATGAAAGGATTAAAAATATTTAGTCGCACTACAATTGACTATATATCACGCGAGGCGCATGCGCGGCGGCGGGAGGTCAACCGACATAGGTCCTGCGTCGAAGAGCGCCAGAGCGCGACTGACTTAGGCCGTTCGATGCACCCGATTTTATACTCACTTTAAAAAATTATTTTCGTAAATGATTGAAGACAGATATGTTTTATTTTTTACACATATATAGTACAATCTTTCTTCTTACGTATAAAATGATTTGTGTTGCCAAATGACTTTTAGATTCTGAGAAATGACGTGTTTTTTTGTAGTCGATTTCTCGATTTTTGATTATCTTAGACGTGATTAAAATACAAGTTAATGAATTAAAAATCAAACTTTTCTCAATGCATTTTAAATTTCAGGATATGCCTCTTCGAATGAATACCACTTTACCTTCTTAATTAGTAGTAATAATTGGTGTAAGATTAGTTCAAAGTTGAGCCTTCGCGCGTCATCTGGAAATCGCGCCTTCGAAATCGACTGTTTTCGTAGTCAATAATTCAATTTGAACAAGTTTTTTTTAATAGACTTTAAATAAAAATATATGATAATTACGATGATTGAAGTCAAAAGAAGCTAAAAAAATAAATTATGTGACCAAAATCACTTCAAAATCTCCCAAGTTCTCGATTTACGTATGAAAAATGCAACAACGCTCTTAAAAGAAATATTATAAAATTAATAATTATGCTTAGTCAAATTATTCATTGAAATATTTATGCATCACTTATTCAAATTATACATTAAAATATACTCATATACATTCAATAGTCAAAACATTATCCATTCAAGTTTTGTCATTAAAAACTTACCATTATTTTCACCGTAAAAACCAATTAGCTAAACTATCGGTGCCCCCACCGCAACCAGTCTCGCTCTCACTCAGTTCGCGAGTAGTATCGTGCGAGCGAGATGAAGACATGAGGTAGAATTTATTTAATGTTAACGAATTTGTTTTGTACCCTCATCCTAGAACAGTGCAGGATGGAGATTCGAAACCCTATAGAGGCCAGTTACAGGTCACCTGTATGAACCTTTAACTGTCATATGAGACACAATTTTTAGGGTTCCGTACCTCAAAAGGAAAAACGGAACCTTTCGGAAAATAGTGCCCATCTTTGACTAGCTCTATCTTCGCAACCAATGAACCTAGAGTGCTTGAGTTAGGCTCAAATAGTACAGACGCCATCACATCAAGCTACTTATACAATCTGTCAAATTTCTTTAATAGATTTTCATCTTTATCGCTAAAGTATTAGGTTCAAGGTTGATTGGGAACATTTTACAGTTTCGGATGGCTTGACCTGCTGGCGTCTGTACCAAACTTAGTTTGCTTCACCAAAATATAGAACAAAGATACTTAAAAACGCGTCCTATATGGTACCTATACTTTTCTATATCTATCTGCCTAGCCATTTCCCAACTATGTTGGGGTCGGCTTCCAGTCTAACCGGATGCAGCTGAATACCAGTATTTTACGTGGAGCGACTGCATATCTGACCTCCACAACCCAATTACTAGGTAATACGATACCCCTTGGTAAGACTGGTTGTCAGACTTTCGGGCTTCTGACGACCCGTAACGGCTGTCAAAGATCCACGAATGACAGCCGGGACCAACGGCTTAACGTGCTTTCCGAGGCACGGAGAAGTCTCGGTATGTAAAGATAGGTCACCCATCCACGGACCAACCCCGGCAAGCGTAGCTTAACCTGATGGATCGACCCGTGCGGCTGTTATTACTTAGCCACGAGCTCCTCCTCAGGGCACCTAACAACATAATTATAAAAGAATCGTAGTAACATGAGCGTTTGCGATGTTTACATTTTTTGTGTCGATTATGACTGGGGCCGTATTATGACGTGTTAATGCCATCATGATTCCGTTCAGAAAAAAGGACGGTGCTATCGGTCGTATATAGCTCCGTCTATCTCTCACACTGGAACAATGATGGCTTTAACACGTCATAATACGGCCCCTGGGCTAATATCTTCACAAGGACTAATACGGTATGGAGCTCACATATGTGCAATAAATTCTACCAGATACTTGGTATCGCCTTTGCTGACGATATACAAAAAATAAACGAAATCGGTGCAGTAATTAGGTCAAAAAGTAGAGTTTTAATATTTAGTAAATTTAAACACTGTATAATTGGACCACTAGGTCAATGAATTAATGAACTTGAATCCTTGAACATGTGTGCAAACAAAAAAAACACGTTCGGCGATTGAGCACTGTGGTCCACCGCAGGTGGCCAGCTCGGTTGTCTAAACAGAGTGATTTCTTCTACTGAATTTATAATGATATTTATTTTGTCTGAAAAGTTTACTTTTTAAATTTACTTATGGTTTTTAATTTAATACTTAATTTTGCTATACTTCTGTGGACCAGTATTGCTTATACTTTGATTTATTACACATGTTTCATTTCCATACCGTATAAATTATGACATTGAAAAAGTCACATTGTATTGACAAGTAAAGTAAAATAGTAAAAAAAAATATTTACCTGACAGGCAGCTCTTTCCGCAGAAAGAGAAATGATTTACTTTCGCACGCATTTAAACCTGAAACAATGAAAAAAAAAACAATTATTACATAATTCTTAACAAACTGACGTTACATTCAAAACAACGCCTTCAACTTTATCATTTGTCATTGGAGAAAACACAATATAAATTAGCAAATATACCTTTACAAACATTTATTTGAAAAATATTAAATTATTTGCTAAATTACCTACAATGAAACACCGCATCCTTATTACGTAACACAATTGCAATCGCTTTCAAGTTGCTAGTTCAATGATATTCATTGCGATTGCGATGAATTTGTCAAAAAAAGTGATAGCAACTATCAATTTCTTTCAATCAACTTTGCAATTTCTCTTCTGTGTCTAACCAGTCCGAAAACAAATCTTCTTTTACAAAGTAGATAGTCAATTACGATTCTCCATGTAAAAACGAGTCGACTGCAGGCAATTTACAATTATTATTAATCTATAAGTTTGTACTAATATAATAAAGCTGAAGAATTTGTCTATTTTTTTGTGTAAACGCATTAAGCTCTGGAACTACCAGTCGGATTTGAAAAAATATTTTTGCATTTGATAGCCCAATTTTTGAGGAAGGTTTATAGACTACTAGCTGTCCCGACAGACGTTGTCCTGTTCCAATTTCAATAATTCAAAATTCCCATAGAAAATCCACTTTCAGTTTTCCCGTATTTTCCAATTTTCCCGGCAAATTTTCCAATTTTTCTCTACGTAAAAACCTTCTCCTGACAATAATAAACACAACAAAAAAAAAATTAGCGAAATTGTTCCATCCGGTCACGCGTGATGCGATGACCAAGGGAAACAGGGATTCATTTTTATTTATATAGATTACGACCCTTATAAGCTGAGCAAAAAGAAAAAAAGTCAGAAAGAACGCTAATCGAAAACAAAGTAATAGCGCTGGCGGGCCATACGTTGCGACTCGGTGGGTTTGGGTAATAAGAACTTTCACACGGACGAAGTCGCGGGCAGAAACTACTTTTTTTACAAGACATTATCCAATAACATGCTCAATTGCTTACTATAAATCCATCAAGCCCGCTCTTGTATCAATAAAATTACAGATAATAAATAAAAGACAACGTCACTACTTATCTTTATTATGAACTTTCAACAAACAAGTACTTGTTACACGTGTCTTTAGAAAGTTCAATGACATACATAAACTGACGACTTGATCCCGTGGGGGTAGGCACAAACTACAGAACGCCACCTGATACAGTGACACGATCCTTACATACAGGGTGTAAGGGACAGCTCTCCGCAAACTAACAGGGTGAATTCAGATCCTCATTTTGAATCATATTCCACCGGAAAATTTCTCAGGAAAATTTTTTGGAGGATTTCAATGTAAAATTACATTGTGTGTTCGCAGCACTCCATTTAATTTAAAAAAAAAACAGCAAAAAAAAAAAACCAGCAATGGATGTTGAAATACTCTAACGAACGACGCGTGAAATCAGCTTTTCGTTTTCTGACTAGCTACAGAGTTCATCGAACTAACCGCATACCTATTAACTACCCCTCCCAACCAGTAACAGACGCTCCCATTTGTGCACAAAAACACAACACGCTTCGTTTACGTTCATTCATACATCTGCACCCTAATTGCGTAACAAACTATCAATCGGAATCGGAAACATTTCGAAGCAAATTGCTAATCAATTGCTTCATAATTATGTTCGAATTTGTCTGCTCGACAACGTAAATAACGCAAAACTAACAAACATTAATTGTGTGAGCTCACTCTTCTCAGATGTGGGCATTTTTTCGCGCGCTTAATAGGGCGAAGGCACATCTACGATTTAAATCTTTGAATAGCGGGCAAAGCTCACATGAAATTAGGTAGGAAATGGAACCTCATTTCGTGGGTTACACGCGTGGGCCGAACTTGAAACTCAATTTATTTATTAGAACCTCATTCCACTGTCCTTCATTCCTTTACCAAAATTTCGAATTCTCTATTTCACCCTACACTGCTTTACCATTTTCTGAGCCGTCGAATCGGAAAGTTGTTTACAGTAAATTGGAAGTGTTAAAACACAATCGTCTGCAAAAAGCCGATAATAGTTCTTCTCCCTAGTTCAATTTAGAAGATAATCAGCCTATAATGTTCCCACTGCTGGGACACAGGCCTCATCTCTCCGAAAGTGAGTGGGCTGTAATCTACCACGCAGGCCCAGTGCGGATTGGTAGATGTCACACGTTGTTCTAGCTAGGACATTTGAGCGGTCGGCGCCATAATTTTAATACTAGGCCGTCACGGCGATTCCGTGCTTTTTGAGAGGCAAAGGCGGATGAGGATTACTTTTCATAATAACGTTGCGAATATTAGACGGCAGTCTCCGTCTTCACTTCTACATAGTAAAATAAAATCTCAAATTCATTCACTCACTGACTCTGCTACGTCATACCGTATATAATAACTTAAATTCCATTAAAGTCGCACCGTAAGTAATTTTTGAATTATATTTTTCATAAAAAAACTATTGAATTTCGGTAGAACATTTTGATGGCTTAATTTGTTGTATTTTACTCTACTATGACGTGCTGCAAGGAATACGTCGAATAAAAATAAATAAAATAAATATCCTTGGACATTTCACACAACGCCATCTAGTCCCAAGCTTGCTTAGCTTAACCTAATGCTTGTGTTAATTACAAGTAATCCTGTATACGGTAGTCCTAGTCAGTATATGTACTTATGTGTATTCTCTTCTTACAGCAACTAACTTTATGTTGTCTTGTACTTAGTTCTAGAACCTCGCGCAAGTAAACAAGTACTTATCTCTAAACACAACACAGTCGGTAGGCTGCTCACGTTCTACTACTACGTTGCTACTAATTGCAAACGGGAGTGAAGCTATCTTTAGATACATAAGTGTTTGTATAGACAGACGTGGTGTCTTGTCTACATACTGACTGTAAATGGCTTAATGTTGCAGTTCAAGTGTGTTTCAGATATTTAGTCGTTTTGAAAAATGTCAGTAGTGGACAATGACAGTCCTTAAGGCAATGGTTTGATATAACTTTGGCAGCAAATATTACATCTTTTAATCTTCTAGCCAATCAAGCCCAGATTTATTGTGAGATCAAAGGGAAGTGCTTTTTGGTATCTAACTATCAAGCTACTATTACGTAGTTACGTATGTACGTTAGTATTAAGCTTTGATAGTATTTCTGTTTAATTTTTGCTTTTGCACACTCATAATCACAAAATTGCATTAATTTTGTCAATTCTACATTCTGACATTGACCTAGTGCTCAAACCGACGAAAAATTTAATTTAGTACATCACCATTTGAAAGCGAGTGCAAGGGGTATATTACCCGGTTACTGTGTTGTAGGCTGTGGCTAGAAGACAAGATGTCGGTCGTCCAGCTGCGAGATGGGCGGACGACATTGTTGCCAACGCGGGTAAAACCTGGATGAGGCTGGCACAGAAGCGTGGAGATTGGTACAAGAGACGAAAGGCCTGTGCCCAGCAGTGGGTGAAGTCAGGCTGTGGATGATGATGACGATGGGGGGTTATGGAGGTCAGATATCGCTCTATGTAAACTACTGGTACCCAGCTTCATTCAGATGGACTGGAAGCCGACTTCAGCATAGTTGGGAAAAGGCTAGGCAAATAGACATTGAAAGTGATTGCAATTACAATGCAAGATTGCTTACGGAAAGCAAGCGAAGAGTGAAGCAATGCAGCATGTTTACACGGCTAGCAAAAAAAAAAGGAGTGATGTAAGTACTTTGAAGTTTTTACTCAAACTTGGGTCGGTTGTTTTCGCGTTAGTCAAACCGGTTAGTCACTTACGACTGACGAGTAACCCAAGTATACAAAACAGCTGCCACTTGTGTATAAATAAATTAACCCGCCGCCTCAAGGTAATCTGGTGGTCACAGTAACGATAATAATGTTAATTTGTTATGCAATCAATGCAACGACGTACTTACGGCGGCCATTGTATCTTGTAACAGGTGGGGTAAAAGTAATCACCCTATTGGAAGACGCTATAACTTTTGCAAATGGCGGCATAAATGTCAATTCTGGTTTGACATTTGTGAAGTAAAAAGATGCGGAATACACGTCAACAAGCTATAGAAAGCTGTACTCCTCAACCACGTCGTCTAATCTCTCGCTTTAGCGATTTGCACTGACCGGCCAGATCACCCGTTTTGACCGCTCCAGACTATTTTTTGTGCGGTTACTTGAAGTCCCGGGTTTATGTAAACAAGCCTCAGACTCTTGAAGACCTTAAAAATAATGCAAGAACCTATCGCCTTCTGACACAAGTGATGAAAAATGCCACACCCGATATCATTTTCTCGACTTGATGGGAAAAAAATCTAAGTTATTAAATATATAAAAATATACATCCACAAGTAGAACCAACATTTTTCATTCCTAAAAAAAAATTCAGCAAAACAACATCGGGTGATTACTTTTGCCCCACCTTGTATATGAAAAGAATAATACAAAATTGCCTAGTTCTATGTATATCACAAATATCACCCGACCGTATTTGTGGTCAAAATGATGGACTTCATCAAAAAAAATTGTTCCCAAATAAGATCAGTTAGAGGTTATTATATTATGTTTTATGTACTTAAATGATTTGCCCTCAAAGCGTCCATATAATTAACATTGCTGTTTCTGGGAAACCCAACATGGACTTTTTATATTATTTTTATTTATTTGGGTTGGTAACACAATTTACATACTTACATAACTTGCCAAACGTGAGTTGGCGCAGTGGCTGAGCGATTGACTGCTGCGCAGCATGTCGCGGGTTCGATTCCCGCACGGAACAAATATTTGTATGACCTACAAGTATTTGATCCGAGTCTGGGTGTTTTTCTATGTATAATATGTATGTATTTACAAAAAAAAAAAAATGTATATAAGTAGTTTATCAACCATCTCGTTACCATAACACAAGCATTAGGTTGCTTAGCTTGGGACTAGATGGCGTTGTGTGAAATGTACTTACCAAGGATATTTATTTAATTTCAGCCAATTAAGTACCATTGTAAAGGGGGCGTGCCGCGTGACACATTCTTATGCATATAAACAAAAATTCGCTTCCATTCCGTTCCGCGGCAATGTAAATTGAGCTTACTAGTCCGAATTAGGTTTTTATGGTAAGAAAAATTGTAAAAGTTTCCCGGATCTTTTTAAATTCGGGCATAACTGAACGTTTGTATTTCTAAGGGATTTTTGTATTGGAATGCTTAAGACAACGTCTGTCTGGTCAACTTGTGACGAATAAAACTCATAATAGGTCTGTATTATCATTATTTAAATCCGCTGAATGATTCAACGAAAAATAAAACCTTTTGTTATAAAATCGACAATCCGTCGCAATTCACCAGCTCTGTGACATATTTTAATACAGGTGATAAATAATGGATGATGATCGTATTTGAATTGTAAACAATCAGAATTAATTAGATACAAACTTTGTACCTATAACTTTTACTTCAACAAGTATTTTATGAGGAGCCATTGATGTATAAAATTCGGTGAGGAGCAGATTAATATACTTAAGTTGAATTGGAATACTTTTACTTATTTACTTGAAAAATACAAAAAAAAAAACTCAGTTCTTACAACAGATCCAAACCTTCCCAACAATTTCAATTCCAATGCATTAACTTCAATTTCATTCCCATTTTATTCTAACGTAAGTACAATATTTTCATTCAATTATGTGATTGCTATCCCTTACACCCAAACATTCCGCAAATTCACGAAATGTTTCCGTTCTTTTCTAACACTACTTATTCATGCCTGTCTCTTTCTGGCAACCGAACTTATCGGACAGCGCACTTTGCACCGGCACAGTTTATAAACAAAACGTGTCCTTGAAATCTAGAAACAAGATGGCGGTTCAAAGTCCAACAGCTGTCCACAGATAGTTTTGGCGCGAACTGGAAAAGTTGGCACAATACAAAATGTTTTTTTAATAGGTACAGCGTTTTGGCGGTTATAATTAGCCGTAAATCTAACGTTAATTACTTGAAAATATTGTGTTAATTTAGTCACCTAGCTTGAATCAAGTTGAGTCGTACTATTATTATTATAAGCCCAAAAGTAATTTCAAATAGGACACGAGATTTTTGTTGAAAGAACCAGGTTTCTACAAAAGTAAAGAATAAAACCAGTCAGTCTGGAATAACTAAGCCGAAAAAGAGAACAAGAAAAATTATACAACAGGAGTTGACGGAGGGACCTGAGGATTTAATAAATGTCAGACATTATTTTCGTTCCCACTTCTAAGTTGCACGTCACAATTTACTGTGGGCAGTATATCTAATATAGGGATTACAACGGCATTGCTAGCAAAAAAAAAACAAAGCTAAGCCCGTCCTGTCAAGTCAGGGCACAAATACAGCAGAATCAGCAGAATTAGAATCAAATTCCATAGATAAATCAACATAAATAAAGATCAAGTCAAGATGTTGTTTATTAACTACACAGACAATTAATTCCCCAAAATTAACAATTCTAGTAATCGTATATATTGTTGTTAATTGCCGCCGTGTTTTCCCAGACAAACAATGCCACTATTGTTAAAACGTTCTAGAACAAAACTCTAAAGCGTTCATTAAACTGCGGGATGCTGCCGTGCATTGTCGGGAGCTGTCAATTACGATTGTCATACCAATACTTACAACAATCGTAACGGTTATTCAGAAGCAGTCGCCCAGATGTCTGACAAGCGGTCCAGTGGCCTTAGCCTTTAGCCTTAATTGAAGTTGTCAACAGTCAAAATGAAAGCGATTGCAAATGCGTCACGCAATAACTGCGCGCATTAGCCTGGGAGCCAATCACAGCGTAACTAACAAAATGATAGGATATTAATTTAAACACGTAGACGATGTAAGGTGTACTAGAAATTAAATAACATGTAGTACGGACGAATTGGTTGTCGTGTAGAAAATATAATGCTCGAATTATTTGCTGGACGTTGTGCCAATAGTCTAACGAGACGAGGGTCGGTTGGCGATATGCCGAAGACGTAACACTAAAAGTGGTGGGATTTCCGCAATGATATAGATGTGGAGTATGCGTTATTTTCATGAACAAGGTTGTTTAAAACCATGAGGAATTGATTTTAGTGAACACTTACCCGGGTTCGGAATTGAGGATTTGAAGTTGAGAATGACACCTGTCAGTTTGGACATTTTCTAGTTGTAATATGAATGAATTAATGATTGAATGAATTGCACCGACCCCAGCGTGGTTTAACCAGACTCGATTACTCGAATGAACCCAGAGATTCACACTAGCCCCTGTTCCCTCATGTTACATGGTGCAACAGAGACCATTGTATATCTGTGAGTAGACCGGGGGGCGCGGTAATGGTAGGGTAGACATGCCCTTAGGATATGGAGGGGATAAAGAGCCTACCCCGTATGCACCGTAAAGCAAGCCTTGGAATAGTGGAGAGACGGGTATAATATGGATGGGCTTTTTTACGACGTTGCTGCCATGTTTCTTCAAATCCAGCTTCCTCGGTGAATCTTTTGGCGGTTAAACTTAGTTTTTGACTCTTTATGCCACTGCTATGCTGTATTAGTTGTTATTTCCAAAATCATTGTTTGAGGTCTCGCTGCTATCCGTTTCCTGTTTCTTGCTCGCTAGCAGCCTTCTTGATGTATCTCTTTATTCAGCCGGGTCCTCTTGGACAATTTCTAGTTGTAATAGGTATCAAATTCGCAAAACACATATTCGTTAGTATGACACTGACAGGTGTCAATGTCAAGAACGCATTCTCTCGAAGGCCAGACTATAATTTGGCATTACTTAATGAAAACCCGCATTCAAAATTTCTCACGTTTTTTTGCAAATAAACTTTTAATTTTGCGGGTTACATTGAAGGAACCTTAAGTAATGCTAAACTAGTTTGACAACTTTTCAACTTCAAAACGCGCAACAGCAGTGTGCGAAGAAGCTCTATAAAAGAGCTCTATTCTGCGAGACAGTCGAGGTCAAGATCAGGCTAGATCGTTGACTGATAGTAGGGTAGGGGGGCGCATGACAAAACAAGGTCGTTGACAGTTTTGGAAAAGAACGTAAGTGTGATTCTAAACAAAGCAAGCCGCAGCACGGTAACAGCATCAGTACGGAATGTTTAAATTAGTTTATTTACAGTAGTCGTTAAAGCTGACAAAAATATTCCTAGACTTCGACGCGCGGAAAGTTTAGCTACAAAAACTAGAATGATTCAGAGATGAATTTTGTTTTGTGTAAAAAATATAGCACGTATCAGATCGATGTGGATTTTTTTAATCTTAGAGCCTTTGATGTTAATCTCAAGCTGGATCATTCCAATTCTGACAAAGGCCTCCTTAAGACCTTCATTTACTTCGTTCCTGATCAGTCCTGACTCCCATAGAGACAATCAATAAATTAATGAAAGGCGGAAAAAAAGCTTACCGTGTAAGAAAAATTTTTCGGAGAACGGAGAAGGTTTAACAACGGATTGGGGTTAAACACCAATGAAGTAATTGATAAATTGGTGATTTAATAACTGTATTATCCCGGACAGTAATCCAGAGATTCATTGCTAAATCGCAGGATGTTACCGACATAGCTTACAGAGCTGAAGTGGCAGTGGGCGGTGGAGCAGACGAGTCCTGGAGTGGAGAGCGCGTGCACCGGCAAGCGTAGTGTGCTGGGGTAGGCCCCCCAGCTCGATTGAGCGACGACCTTAAGAGGAGGCTGGGACAGACTGGATGCGGAAGACAGAGGACAGCCCTATGTCCAGCAGTGCACTGCGGTAGGCTGGGGTGAGGATGTTACATTGACGGGAAACTGACAAGCGCTTTCCCCATTAAACAACAATGAGATATCTTTCTTACAGATGAGTATGATTCAGAGTATTGGTTTATCTATATCTACAGTCTAAAGATGTTGGCAATAGCACGGGGACGACTGAGTTGGACTTTGGAGCCTATAGAACACACACGATTTTGTTTACTACATGCATTTTAAGAAGAAGTGACTATGAATTGGTAAATGAGCTATTTAAAGGCTAGGAATTAGTCGGTTTGGTCAAGTTGAGAGGATTATTGAAAGGCGACTAACAAAAGGCACAAGGCAGATTGAGTGGAAACGCCGGAATGGAACGCCTCCCTAGGGACATATTCAACGTCACTTTATTGGTGATGTTCTTCGGGAAGGTCCGTAGTACTCAGTAGTCACAGCCGGCAGAAAGCGGCGGACGGATGACAGGTAGAATATCAAAATGAATGATACTCTCCTTGCATTCGATCTCTTTTTGTTTGTTATAACAATACGGCTTGCAGTTGAACTAAACAATGCTAAAGTTGTTTTGAACTAACTCACTTTGGAAATGTTTGTTACAACTTACAACAGTCACAGAGAAAGCAAGTCACAGAAATGACATAATATACTTATTTCAGTTCTTACGAATGTTTGTGGAAATAAAATTACTCAGCTGATAAAAATCTCAGTCATAAACAAGCTAATTATAGAAAAACTATAATCCGATCTAGTCTAGAAAGACCGCTAAACATGAATCAAATTAGATTTTTAATGTTCCGTACGTAATATTTTTGATGTAAGTAAAATAAAATGATGGGGATGTGAATTAGAATGATAACTAAGGTTTATGAACATGGATTTGTAGGTTAACTAGTTACTAACAAACATTGAAATTGAATTCATAAGAGTAGGAATGACAAAATAATTCTAATGACAGTTTTTAACGTAAGTACGCCATGCCAAGCTGTTTAAAAATACAAATGCATTCACATCAACATCATTTTATTTTACATGGCAATTACATTCGTTTAAATAATATAGTTGATTGCGGGAACATACTGACATCACCCAAGTATTTGAAATATTTTAAATGAAAATTGAGCGCGGAAATTTTCCTCAGTAAAAAAGGTACATTATGAGAAAGAAAGAATGCAACTGTTGAACAATATTAATTTCGTTGTTACAAGCTTACTTACTGCTGTTTTCGTTGTTAAGCTTACTGTAAAAATGAATACAATTGTTATTGATTGCAATGTCAAATAATATGCAATTGTGAACGATTGCAATTTCAAACTGAATGCAATTGTGACTGATTGCAAAGTCGAAATGAAATTGATTGCAAGTGAGTTTGAGGTTTATGATTTCAATCCAACTGTTCAAAGATAATCCAGAAAAGGATTTTATTTTGGTTTTTCATACGTTTCTGGATTATTGAAACAGCTACTATTATCAGCATTAGTGATAACTTGTAACTTGACCAGTTTGACACAACGATAACCCATTTCCTGATAATTTAAATCAGCACATACTGACATATTATACAGGGTGGAAGGGACATCGACGCGCAAACGGTTACCACATAATTATTCAGTAAGTACATCATTCTGAGCCCCCCTCTATAGAAATTTTTCATCGGTTATTGAAAACAAATCTGCTCTTCCATACATTTTGACCGTGTAGATATTGCACTATTGTAGGAAACTGCAGATTTTTGTTTTAATAACCGATGAAAATTTTCTATGTAGGGGGGCTCAGAATGATGTACTGAATACGTGGGAACCGTTTGCGCGTTGATGTCCCTTCCACCCCGTATGTCAGTATGATCTATATATACTTAAGAGGAAAGGCGGGTGGCCAGACTTTTGAAAATTAGGTATTTTAAGAAGGTATTGCTGTCGCTCTGCGAGCGCTCCGCCCTCGACTTCGTGCGATAAGGGCAAATGCAGATCCGACTAAATAGCCTATGTAAAAAGTCACATTTTGAGGTTTGGCTCTCGCCTATTTCCTCCTCCAATATTGGACCAATTTAAAAGATATTTCATAAACTGAATAAGAAGGATATATACTATGACCCTATGTTTTTCTTTTTTCGTTAATAGTTGTCAAATTGGTACACTAGGCGTCTGTTGACAGCGGTCTGAATAGGCAATTTTGAGCATTTTTGGAGGGTTCTAGTTCTTATAAAAATAATATATCATCAAAAAGGAAAACATAGGGGCATACAAGTAACTTATATTTATATTTCTGTAAAAAATCATTGCTTTATGGTCATTAACCAGAAAGAAAACAGGCGAGAGCGTTTGTATCTTTTGGTATGGAGAAAAGAGCACCCACATTTCCTCTTAACTTTACATAATAAAAACAGCTGATGTTTATTTATTTAAGGCGACGCTATCTGACTTTTGATGATTTTAAACTGAAGATCACGTCTAAACGAGTAGTGTTAATGATTTGGAAAAAATATATGTTAAATTAGAGCATTTTCTTAATAACTTATTAAGAGAATATTTTAGATTATGTTTATATTAAATAGTGTAATTAATTTGTAAAGTTATGTCTAACGCAGAATTAAAAACTGAGAATCACGCAAAAACTGTCAGGCGTATTTTTATGAAACCTTCACCATTTTAAAGGTAATTTAATTATTTATCTTTTAGTATACGTGTTTTATTAAAATGCCTTTTGTTTTATGTATAATAAATTAATAATGCGTCTAATTTGGGACAGCGCTCCTTGATGGGCGAGTCCTATTACAGGCTGAACGTAAGACGCGTTGCGTGAGCTCAGCACAGAACGCGCAAGCTAACCACTCAAGGTCATTAGCGTATAGTTCCGCCTTAACACTTGAAGCATAGATGTACAGAGGCAAACTTTATGGCTGTTATTTTAGTATATTGTGTATCTTTGGAGGAGCTCATGCGTGGCTAAGTAATAACAGCCGCACAGGTCGATCCATCAGGTTAAGCTACGCTTGCCGGGGTTGGTCCGTGGATGGGTGACCATCTTTACATACCGAGACTCCTCCGTGCCTCGGAAAGCACGTTAAGCCGTTGGTCCCGGCTGTCATCCGTGGATCTTTGACAGTCGTTACGGGTCGTCAGAAGCCCGAAAGTCTGACAACCAGTCTTACCATGGGGTATCGTATTACCCAGTACTGGGTTGTGGAGGTCAGATAGGCAGTCGCTCCATGTAAAATACTGGTATTCAGCTGCATCCGGTTAGACTGGAAACCGACCCCAACATAGTTGGGAAAAGGCTACGCAGATTGATTGTGTATCTTTGGACTTAGACTAGCTATTTAAAAAATAAATATACCTACTTAAAACAGGTGATAGGTACAATTTTTCCATACTTTCTTCCGATAAATCGTTTTCAAAACGTTTCCACTGTGACGCGTCCCACGTAACGACGCCGACGCCAGATTGCGCCGTCTGTTGACTTTCAGCCAAAATTCCCGCAACTTTCTCATCACCGATGTATCTGTGACGTCATACACACGTAAAGGTTGTCATTGTTACGTTGAAGGTTAGAAAAGACTTGACGGCGCGACTAAAGATTTTACAACGACTGTACAGAGTTGATTTTAGAACGATCGCGACAGCTGTCAACTTGAGGTAACTCCGGGTACTAGGGAGGCGGCCTCTCGCGGAGAGTTTGGGTACTAGGAGGTTGAAGAGGATTTATAAAAAGCCGGTGGCATTGATTTATTGAGATTGTGATATTAATAAGGGTTGTGACTACCCTGGCAGTGCAGTGAGTTGAAGGATTTGCGCTCGCGCCTACTACCGGGTGGAACCTCGTTTACATTCAGAATATCATTGACTTACATTATCTGCTCGCCCGCAATAATAATACCTCTTCTGATAAAGACTACGTAATGCGTTTAGACTTTTCTTTTACATCATAATGAGTCTGTGATGTGAGTCTGTTATGCCGGCTATCGCGTGCCGCGCCTGTTTGTAGGAGCCTTTACAGTATTCACTACGTTCAAAGCTATCTTCGGAAAAACCGAAATATAGAGAGTAAAATGTGACTAACACACTAATATTATAAAGGCGAAAGTTTGTGAGTGTGTGTGTTTGTATGTTTGTTATTCTTTCACGCAAAAACTACTGAAAGGATTTTGATGAAAGGTACACACTCACAGATAGTTTATAACCTGGATTGACACATAGGATACTTTTTAGAGACTTACGCGGGTGAAACCGCGGGGCGCTGCTAGTCGATCAATAGAAATTGATTTATATTCCTTCCCACCTAATATAATATTTTATCATAGTACTGTACGTAAAGACTGGATATTAAAATCAACATGATACCGTAAAGACAAGCGACTCCTGTGGTTTGTAATATCCGACAGAACATGATATCGATAGCGTAACCAGAAACCTAGGTGTGCAGTAACGTGGTCTGATGTTCCACTATGTAGTGCTTACTGAAACGGAATAGGTTTCCAGTACATTGCGAAGCGTGTGTGGTGTAACTATGAATGATAGGCTGAGGAATGATGTGACAAGGCAACGGTGCCGATCAAAAGATTTAGTGACAAAAATTGAAAAGAGTATGCTTTAGATGGTTTGATCATGTTGAGATGAATGAAAGGCGACGCCCTAGGAAAGACATACATGACCTTATTGGTGGTGTTCTTCAGAAAGGTCAGGTGCGTAGTACTCGCTACTAGCGTGCATGTATGACCAGATTATGAACGTAAACGAAACAAAAGGAGTGTATAAGGATCATAGCAGGTGGCGTTCTGGTGTTTCTGCCTACCCCCATGGGAAGAAGGCGTGAGATTTGCCAAGCAGTATGACATAAATAGAAAGTCAACATGGTAAACATTGCGAGGAGACACCTGAAACTATGAATGAATGAATGAATGAAATGCACCGACCCCGGCGTGGTTTAATCAGACTCGATTACTGGAATGAACCCAAAGATTCACACTAGCCCCTGTTGCCTCATGTTACATGGTGCAACAGAGACCATTGCATATCAAGGAGCGCTATAGTGGTAGAGAAGACGTGCCCTTAGGATATGGAAGAATTATAGATCCTACCTACCGGATATGCCCATCATATGAGACGCCTGAAACCAGCTCAAAAATTTCAGAAGCGGTAGACCTAGTAAATAAGGTAACGTTTTACAATTTAAAAATAGCTCCAAAACGTAAGTACCTACTATGAATATCGATAGACAGAGTAAACATCGTAAACACACAAGGTCGAAACCATTTTAACAACAGTACCGTAGCAGATTGCATAATGTTATTATAATAATAACAAGTACTGCGATTGCTGTAAAACCGTTGTGTTGTTCACAATAACACCAGAATGTCATTATTGTTATCTATGGATAACAATGCCGTTTATTTAACACTTGGCCGCTTTTCTAAAGTTGAGGGGATCGGGGAAGTTGCGGGGAACCTCCAAGCATTCGCATCGTTGATTTTAATAAACTTGCATTCAATCTGCCTAGCCTTTTCCCAAGTATGTTGGGGTCGGCTTCCAGTCTAACCGGAGCAGCTAAATACCAGTATCAGTATCTTACATGGAGCGACTACCTATCTAACCTCCACTACCCAGTTATTGGACTGGACTGAAGACTGGTTGTCAGACTTTCGGCCTTCTGACGACCCGTAACGACTGTCAAAGATCCACGAATGACAACCGGAACCAACGGCTTAACGTGCTTTCCGAGGCATGGAGAGGTCTTGGTACCTATGTAAAGATTGTCACCCATCCACAGACCAACCGTGGCAAGCGTAGCTTAACGTGATCGATCAACACGTGCGGCTGTTATTAATTAGCCACGATGTTGGCAACTTCTTTTCATTTCCGTGTGTCCAGCTCTTTCCAACTTTTTTCTGAATTTTAACAAAAGTTAACTAAAGTATTTCCGACATCAAAAAAACAATTGTTATTCGGAAATTTCGGTTAAAAGAGTGTTAAAGTCTCCATCTTTAAATAGAATGGACTGCTTTCTGCTTATGACTATTTATTTTTATTTACTACGAGTTTTGTTGATGACCGAGAAGTTTGACGTCTAAGTTAAGCCATATTAAAAACATTTTTATGCGATGAAGCTGATTTCGTACCCGCATACAGTTCGATACTCATTGAGTCATTACTATGATTCACTTTTCGAACTTATATTGTATTTTATAAACAAAATGAATGATGAATGATAATGAATGTCATTGAACTGTAAACATGAAAGCGATTGCAACTGAGTGCCTTACGTAATAAGACTACATTTTGGATTCGATTTTCGAATCGATACAAAAAGTATGACCACCATAAACGGTTCCTTATAAATATTAGTCCAATGGAAATTAGATAAGAAATAACAGTGGCATCTTTTGACATACTTACTAATAAAAAATAACTGCGAGTATTGCGACTGTACTGTACGTTTGCCAAGTACACGTAAATTATGGAATATCTCGTCATAAACGTTCATTGTAGCAACATATTAGGAGGCCAAGATGGGCTGTTATGATAACCAACCACGATTGTTGAGTTTTTTGTACTTTTAAATTGATAAACCAACCGATCCCTTCTAAATAGAGATATCAAAGCAAACGTGAGTTGAATCACACTAATAACACACACTAACACTAACACACTAATATTATAAAGGCGAAAGTTTGTGAGTGTGTGTGTGTTTGTATGTTTGTTACTTCTTCACGGTCAAACGGCTGAACCGGTTTGGATGAAATTTGGTATTTACATAGCTTATACCCTGGATTAACACATAGGCTAAATTTTATCCCGGTCTACGCGGTTGAAACCGCTGGTCGCAGATAGTATTTCATATAAATGAATTGTGGTTACGGTGGTCGTGGAAGTTTTGAATATGAATGTGGTTATACGAGTAGGGAATGAACAATGAAACGATGGAAGGCCTGTATGAAAGATGACATGGCTAGAAATGGAGTGACTACCGAGATGACGACTAATAGAGAAGTATGGAAGAAAAAGACATGTTTCGCCGACCACGATGATGAGCGTCCAATGTAAATTGGCAGTTATAGACGGCGCTGCTTGAAAAGGCTATTTATATCAACGTTACATCAAATTCAGTTCACTAAAATCTAAATAGTTCCTCATTTTTCCGCATCCAAGATAAGTTGGTCATCTGATGACGTTTACTCTTCAAAATGACGTCTCACACAAAGTTTTATAAACATCACGTAATATTCTATGAAACTTCAATAATAAAATATTATGGTTTATTTACAAGTTTGTTATTATGGCACGAGATGGAAATGGAGGCTGGTCTGGCGCTAATTATTTGAATAATATTTATTCGAAATACGCCACAGACACTAACTGGTTTACAAATAAACACTTTGTAGCTATTTGGTATTATTTACTATTTTTACTACAGCACTTATAAGAAAACACCACTTAAGACGTTGATTTTTAAATCAATGTTATGTCGATTTCCAACAACAGAATTATTATCAATTTCACCAGCCTTTTTTTGGGGTTGGCTTTCAGTCTAACCGGATGCAGGTGAAAGTATACCAGCATTTCACATGGAGCGACTGTCTATCTGAACTCCACAACCCAGTTACTGGGTAACACGATACCCCTTGGTGGGACTGGTTGTCAAGACTTTTGGGCTTCTAACTACCCGTAAAGCCTGTCAAAGATCCACGAATGGCAGCCGGACCAACGGCTGAACGTGCTTTCCGAGACATGGAGAAGTCTCGGTATGTAAAGATACACGCCACAAGGGCCAATCGAAGCCGATCGACCCGTGATGAAATAATAAAAGTCCATCGTTTATTCAAAACTCTGCTTATTTAAATTCAGAACTTCTGAATAACTGAATAAGTATGCTGAATGAAACTGATTAGTTACGTTTTAAAACAGTAGGTAAGTAGTTGGTTTTGCTTTTCCACACATCATTGGAATTAGCAATGGAAATTAAGTAATTTAAAAGTTGTAAAACACTTACCTAATGTTCGTGTATTGCATTGTGTTTATCTACCAAATGCATTATTGCAGTACTTAATTACTTATCTATTAAATTGCTGCTTCAACGAACTACAATTTCAAAATGGTTTTTTTCTTAAACGATGGCAGTAAGAATCCTCGGTAATAGAAAAACAATTTAAATTACCTACCTAATACCTACGTATTTATCGTGGACTTTAGGGTGCTTATTCTTGACATAAAACCCACATTTACACATAAACCCAGGGGGGTAGAAACTACAGAACGCCACCTGTTACGATCTGTATCCTAATTCTGAAGGATTTTGAAGCAAATTGCTAATCCATTGCTTCATAAATTCTCGAAAAATTTGCGAGCTAAACAACGTCAATAACGCAATGAATGTTGTTGAACTGTCAAAATGAAACGCATTCCTACTGTAAGTGTGTTACGGCATTACCTCGCTGATCATACACGCACACCGGTTGCGAGTACTACACACCTGACCTTTCTGAAGAACATCACCAATCAACTACTTGTCCTTGTACCTTTTATTACAGTTACTAATTGCAATTGTTAAAAAAAAGTCTTACAGGTGTGAATTTACAAAGGGCATTGAGGACAATTCCATTCGGATAGCAATTGATTGAACACAACACTTCTCGTTCATTCTTCGCTCAAGTATTCTTTGTCAGGTTATCTTCTTGACCTTAATAAGAAAATGCTATTTCATACTAAGCAAACACTTAAAAGTTATAAACAAAAGGATGTTTTGCCATTGTGTGATAAGTTTAAGTGATAGCCCTATCTGATTATAATGTGTTGTTGTAATGAAATGGCCATGGATTCGAGAAGCTAGTGGTTAAAATTTAACCGTTAAATGGATATTGTAAAAAAAATCATGATTTGACTGAAAAAAAAAACCGGTCAAGAGGGAGTCGGACTCGCGCACCGAGGGTTCCGTTCCGATTTCTCAAAAAGTGTACTATCGTTTTATTTTTCCTGTAATCTTCACATAAATTTCTATCACCTAGAATAATTTCCGATTTTTCTCTATGCAAAGTTCGTAGATAAGGACCGGGGGTGCCCATCTACGAACTTTGTACATTTTTTGTGTATTTTTTTTTACGTTTTTCATCAAAAGTCGAAAACTATGCGGGCTAAAAAAAATAAAAAAATCCTTTCCTTTTTTCCATTTTGGTACAGAACCCTAAAAACATTGCAGGTTTTTTTTTGGGTTTCACTTGAATCCCTGTTAACTTAGACTGCTTCGTTGGTCAAAAGGCTACTGCTGAGTACGAGGTCCTGGGTTCGATTAACTTCGATTCCTGGGTAGGGCAGTGTTATATCGTTTTTCCATTCCTGAGAAAAAGTTCTTGACAGACTGCCAGAAAGGCGGACAAGGAAGTGATCCTATAAGGGTTCCGTTTTTTCCTTTTAAGGTACGGAACCCTAAAAAAAACAATTATCAAATGCTTATGAAGTTATGACATAATTTTCATTGATAAGGTGTAAAGTAATTATATTATTTTAAACATTGAAAGAACGTGTTTTGTTGATAAGATTGTTATTACTTCGTAATACCTTTCGAGGTTATTTGGCATAGTGATAGCAGCTGTTTTTACATCGTAAAATCACTCCTATATTCTTTGAAAATGATGCCAGTAACAGAAAAGTGGAAAGGAAATCGTTTGGCTTGGAGGGACGAAACGCATGTGACTAAAAGAGTGATGACTAAACATGTTGATAGATGGAGAGGCAGAGGGAAGCCAAAGAAAAGATGGATGGATTGTGTGAGGAATGATATGAATGATAGCGTGACGGTTGACAGGGAGAATGGAAGAAGAAAACGTGCTGCGCCGACCTCAAGTAACATTGGACAAGGGCAGGAAGAAGATGATGACTCTTCAAAGTGTAGACATAGCTCACAGTCTTTACCAATATCATCATCATCATCATTTCAGGCAAAAGACGTCCATTGCTGGGCCATAGCATAGCACTTCGACCGGTTCTGTGCTTCTTCCGGTGATTCCTAGCACCCTTTGCCTCACCGTGGCCTTGACCGCTACCGTATCCAAGGGTAGGGTGGGCCGCCGGGCAATAGGGCTATTTTTGCCATAATAGCGACTCTTGGCAGGCGGGTTGGACATCGCAGTATGGTGTTAAAATACATAGAGAACACTGCTGCCTACACATAGTAAGTCCCTTAGTCGCCTTTTACGACAGTCACGGAAAAAAATAGGGTGGTGCTTTACGTCTGGCACCATACGGAATCAGAATGCTAGTGCTGTTGTAAACATTTTAGCCAGTAACCAAAAAAGAAGGCAGACTTGTTGCCTTCCGCCTAGATGGCACTAAGTGTTTGTTGCTTTCCGTCAGCTGTCAAAGGAGTTCCTTGCTAAAAACTTCACCGCGAGATGGCGCTAAGTGTTTTTTCTTGTCGTCGATTGGTCGCTTTGTCTTCAAGATGACTTTGACAAGTGACAAACACACAGCGCTCTCTTGCGGCGAAGCTTCCGGGAAAAAACGCCATTAAACCTGATTCAGAAAGACGAATAAAAAAAACAAAAATATGAACGAAAATTACATCTCTCAAATTAAGTCAAAGGAAAACTTTACAACAATTTTACGTCTTACTTTAACAAAAGCTACTCTCCTATTAGTAAACAAATCTTAGATAATTCAAATCTGCATAATTAAAATTATTTTCGCAACAAAATATAAATATTTATGAATGAGTCCGAGTCGAGGTCAATTTTGTTGACGCAACAAAAACCACGGTCAACACACTCATGAATGACCGAATGAGAAAGCAGATAAAGAAATGTCTCACTCAGATCATGTGACTGTTCAGCGTCGTATTTTTGTGCTTTTTACGGAAACTGCACCCTAATTGCGTAACGCACTCGTAATTGTAATCGCTTTCATGTTGCCAATCGGGAAGGCAACTGTCAAAATGGCACTGTCGGTCGTAGCTAGTTCCCAACACAAATGATTAAATGATTTATTTTCTGTAAGTAGGTTTGTACAAACACTTTTACAGGTCAATCATATTTTTTAAATTCATAATTCATTTATTAATTGTTTGTCACAGGTGAAAATAGTTCTTACAGTTATCATTTTTGTATCACTGAAACATACCCATGGGGTGTACAATATTTATTACGCATGTCAATATTATTGACTATGTTAAAAATAATTTTATAAAAATACAATTACATTTTTTTAATGATTGGTGGTTATTATCCATTGCATTGGTTGTTATAGTCAACCTCGTTTTACATTAATTACTATACATAAGCATTATGGTCATTCAATTTACGTTTATATTAGGCAAAAAAATAAATAAAATAAAAATAAGCATAACATGTCGATTTTTAGTCGACCTCATCTTACATTCACTAATAGACATAATTATTACGGTCATGCAATTTACCTTAGTTATGTCAGAAAAATAAAAATAAGTTTAATATGTCAAGTTTTAGTCAACCTCTTAAGCACTACATATTCATTAAAACTAGATTAAAACTAGATGAGGTCGACGTTTCCTATCTGACTACTCTGAGAAGAAACGCCGAAACAAACTCAGAGGTCACAGTCTCTTTTAAAGTCCAGACATAATCTTGGTCAGATCATGTGAAGACCATGTAGATTGCTGTCTGAAATGGTCTTTGGAGGAAAGAACCACACAGATTGAATGGACCTGTCCAGTCAGTGCACGCATTTGTCAGTAACAAATCGTGCAGCTCAACTCAAAACTTAAGGAGCTTAACGATACGACGAACAATACCAAAGAAAAGACATTTGGGTAGGCCGCATAAATTACTCAAACTGCCAGACTGTGACTAAACCTATACACAAGCTAATAATATAAGGCATGAGGTGGTTTTACTTTTTTTTGCGAAAATGACGCGTTGTTGTGTTCCTACAATACTCCGAAATTGGAGTCCACCATTTCCATAGAGACCCTAAAATTAGAAGATTGTGGATTAAAGCTATTCGTAAAGATTAAAAAAAAAATTAAACAGAGTTCGAAACATTTTGAAGAAAGTGATAACGAGGAAATATTTAAGGTTTTACATTCCGACACTTTCCATGTCAAATACGTGATTAAAAATATTGAAATAACCGAACATAACTAAATAGTGAAATAAAACCAAACTCATGAATGAACGAAATGTCTTTATTATAGGATTTAGGGACCTAGCTAGTCACGCCATCTACAATTAGCTTTGCCCGACCTTCCCCATTGCGTAACGCACTTGTAATTGTAATCGCTTTCATGTTGCCAATACATCGATCACTATGCCAACAGAATCAATTGCTTTCGCTTCATTTGTTTCATCAGAGATTCAAAATTGTTAAAATAAAAATAAATAAATAAATAAATATCCTTGGACATTTCACACAACGCCATCTAGTCCCAAGCTAAGCAACCTAATGCTTGTGTTATGGTAACGAGATGGCTGATAAACTACTTATATACATTTTTTTTTGTAAATACATACATATTATAGATAGAAAAACACCCAGACTCGAAACAAATACTTGTAGGTCGTACAAATATTTGTTCCGTGCGGGAATCGAACCCGCGACATGCTGCGCAGGCTGCGCAGCGCAGCAGTCAATCGCTCAACCACTGCGCCAACCGTGTCGTCAAAAGCGATTGTGTGACAAGTGACAACTAGTTTTAAAGATCACAACTGATTTCAATAGTAAGTAGGTGGAGTGGAACTGGAAGAGTATTATTATCAAAGTTACGAGTCGCTTTGACCCCAAAAACCTGTAAGTAGTAGTTTTATATCAAATTAATTATGTAGGCATTTTTAACGGCACCTGCATGGGTAATGAGAACAAATTGAAACTACAGTCATGTAGGTACTTAGTACTAGACTGCAGGTCACCCAATAACAGATCTATGGAATTTGAAAGCTTTGAAAACTCCAAACCTCCTTACTCTTTAGAGATCCTGATTCTGATATCAATCTCACGATAGGCAGTCGCTCCATGTAAAATACTGATTCAACAGCCGACCCCAACACAGTTGGGAAGTCTAAGCAGATTGATTGACTTTCAGAAACCGTGGTAAATTGTTTGTATTAAGTATGGTTAAACAGTAGCTATACGTCTGGGACTCCTTTTCATCTTTCTACAGTAACAAAGGTGGACAACAAATACAGTCAAACAATGACTCATCAGAACACTTCATAGATCTAACGTTCTAATTCCAACAAGCTGATGGGACGATGACGTAATATTTACAACACAAAGCGCGCCACGTGCACCAACACAGGGCTACACACACAGCACACACCCACTCAGACACATGCACTTATCAATATTAAAGACACGTAAGTACTACATAATTATTGCTTTATGCATTTAATATAAGTTTTTAACCCATCTCCCTCGAGTGATCTTTGACTCAGAATTTTAACAAGGCTTCTACTAAATTCTGTAAAAAAACAACAGCTGATTCTCTTATCAGTTGATACTTGATACAGATATTTATCATTCAAATTATCATAACCACCCAAGGACATTGAACTGCGGCTTAAAATCTGAAGCAATTTATCCAAAAATAAATGAAGGATCAATGTTTTTCGAACTTTGATTGTTCCTATCTTTTTAATACGCTTTACAACCGTGACAGTGATAGTTTTATCCAAAGCGTAGAATTGGTATTGTACTTATGTTTTATGATAACAATTGACAGATCTTTTTGATGTTTCGATAATGAAACAAATGTCAGATTACCGATATTTATCATCATGTGCGGGTTTAAAACGCTACTCTCCAACCATAGACCATGGACTACTAAAAAGGAGGACTCCGCGCCATACATATCGAAAGTGAAGCACCGTACCGATCTATGTGTGCGTGATTTGAGTACCTGCAAAGACGCCATCGCTCGTGTCACGTAATGGCGACCGGTCGGCATACTATGATGTAAATATGTGCGAGAGGCGTGTTTGTACAAACCGTACGGCATACTTTCTGTGCTTCACTTTCGCCACGCATATGCGTGGCGCCCTTCTCCTCCTTTTTTTATAAATCTTCGCCAGTCCTCCTTTTTTTATAAATCTATGCCATAGACGTATTTTATAAGTCTAAGGGCGAGCGCGCATTGCGGTGCGTTTTTCTACTGCATAATCTGTGAAGTATGGAATGTCTTTGAAGTGCGGTCATGCGTTTTGTTACTGTAGGCCCCGCCCAGTGCGGCAGAACTACCGGAAACGCACCGCAGTGCGCACTCGCTCTAAGGCTGAGGCTACATTAGGCCGCGACGCAACCTGCGACACATGAGCGATTAAAACAAATAAATGAATGCTCACGTATATGGCTACACCGTACATCAAATATTACTCTCGTTATTCGTTTCGCTCTTCCAGTCGCATCGCAAATCGCTGCTTACAGTAGCCTCAGCCTATGTCTCCAACTATCAATGGTCGCAGACGCAGTAGTCCAAAAAAGTTAAGGAATAGTAGATGCTATACAGAGTCCAAAATCTTTTAGGCCAGCTTGAACGTAGGCGCGAGCCGATGCGCAGAATGCAAAATTAAGTTATCAATTGGGAATACTATACGCAAGATGGCGGTCGGGCTAACGTCAGCCCGGACAAAAAGATTGGAGATTATTGTAAAATAGATACTTCAGGCAGAAACTCAAAGCATTTATTTCAATTAAATCATTTACAGGCACTTTTGAATTCAGAACGATGAATCTAGTTGCCCATTCCAAAGCGTAGTAAACTAGATTCCTATGAAGAAGAACGTGCAAGAAACTCCATGGACACTCTTTTATTTAAATTACATTGTTACAAAACATTAGTTAAGGCGCTACCAAAATAAATTGGAGGATTTTTCGTAAGCATTTATTTCACTATTGTAGCATGTATGGATTTAATTTTTGGATATATGTTTATTGACTATTTGATTAATACTTTGACTGAAGGAAAACACGATTGGGTTAAATTTCCTCGATAGAATTTAATTCCGAAAAGACCTCTAATTTTTTATGTTTTTTTCTATAATTCTAAAATCCTAAGTAATTTTATTGCAAAATTGCATTTAAAATGTGCGTACTATGTAATTGAAAATTCTGGCTGAACATAATTTTGATAGATAGCTTAATTTATTTTTAAACAATTTTTATTTCATTTGGCGCTTTTAGTTTCAGCGCGTTGTTGCGTTCTCTTTTTTTCGCATGTGGAAGTAATTGACTCTGTCACTTTCTTATTCCCGCCCAGTTCACTTTTTTTGTATCACCTTAAATAATTGAGAATGTTTAAACAATGCCTGTAACTCATAAATAGCAGCTTTTCTTGTTATAAAAACGTCGTAAATACGATAAAGCCAAAGCAGGAAGTATTTACCTAGGGCGCGGAAGGAAATAATCTACGGTCAAGGAGATTGGTCACGCGTTGTCTGCAAATAAACTTAAGTACACAGCGTACCTACCTAGAGGGCATGCAAAAACGATTAACAGGATAAGAGACTCAAATAAATGCTTCAAGACCAGAAATGAAATGAGATTTTTTTTTCCTAGTCAAATCAAGTTTTTAACCGCAATTCAGCACCCTAATTACGATAGCGCTACCAATTACAATCGGTTTGTGATTGTGAGTGTATAGAATCAAGTTCTTCTAACTGAACAGACAGCTGTGCTGCTGGACAGTTTGTTGCGCCACTTCTTCGCAGCTAAAGCACTAGGAAGTGGTGAAGGGCGGGCGTTTTGGGGGATTGTCTTATGTAATTTTGACGTTCAAAAAGTGCCGATCTTCAGTCCAGTTTGAATAAATGACTTTTGATTTTTGAAACAGACATGCAGATTGATACACATGCAAGCTATTATTTCGCGAACGATCACTTTATGTCTAGCGATCACAATTACCTAGTCGTTGCTAGGCTACAGGCGACAATAGCTTTATAAATAGGGTTACCACTACCAGTTTAAATAAAAAGATTTTTTTTTTTAACTTGTACTGTATATGTATATATTTATTTGATTTCTTATTTAGCTTTTTGTAACTGTCATCTCATTTTATGCAACGCCGGTTGTCACTGAAAACCAGCGCTCAGGCTCTGTCTCGCTTAGGGTCGCAGCATTATGCTGAGCGATGCCCGTTTTGCGTGGACATGACATCTATTTTCCCCCAACTTGTTATTTTTGTGTTTTTTTCTTTACGTCATGTTTTACCGCGAATAAACGTATTCTTTTTCTTTTCAAATAATAAAGTCTGTAATGAAATTAAAATAATAGCCCGGGTACTTGAACAGTGCTCTCAAGCATTTAAATTTTGACGTTATAGGTGCACGTTATTTTTTGTTAAAGTCGCCAAAGTCGCAAAGAGATAAAACGCAAAAACAGCACATGAAACATGGCGTAGCGACATAGCAAAGTTTCCATTATATAAATCACACGAATGTGACCCGACAGGATATTGTGGAATCCAGAAAAGACAGACAGCACACATTACTCGTCACCATCTAACACTATATCAAGATTGATCAAACGACCGACCGTTGTAAGGACGGACGTTGCAATTTTCCTTTACATAATTCGACAACTCCAAGGCCCAAGATGGATGGCGCCGAAGAGGCCGACCCAAAGAAAGATTGACTTGGCGAGATGACTTGGACGCGTACCTCGGAGGCTGGGGGCCTACTCCCTAAGCACGAAGCCCGTAGTTTCGGCCTTCGTTACGGGCGTTTCTTACTCCGTATCACCTACGGATGGATGATTGGTTCGGGGCCCGAACGAAGTATGAATGACAACATGATTTGCGATTTGTCCCTACTCCCGATGTGTTTTTGCCCGTCCCAAAAATTTTACTTTTACACTTGTTTTGATGGATCGTAATGTCAGACGGACGGATGAACGGACGGACGGGAAGACGGACGGACTTAGGGAGTAGGCCCCCTGGTGCGAGGTGTCGCCGAAAAAGGAATAGAAGGTCTTTGTCCAGTGGAGGTTAAAAACTAGAGCAAAATACATATTGGCATGGCAACCCTAACTAAAGATCTGATTGAAGTGCACTTATAAAGCCATTCATATTTATCGTCAACAAGTATCTGCAATTGATAAAGTAGACTCAATGTGGACTTATTTTTGAACGATAAGATCGAATAAGAACAAGTAATATCTTCTTAAGATATTATCATAGTACAAGTAAGCTCAATATACCCATCACATAAGTTATACCGCATACCTCATGTGATAGGTATATTGAGCTGAAGTATTTTGAACATTGTTTGTTAGTTAAGTTTACAAATGAAGTTAAAATAAAAGCGTGTTAATGTGAATCTTTGGGTTAATTCGCGTTTTTTCATCTGAAATTTCTGAGTGACAGCCCGAAGTATGGATTTGTGCTCGGTTGATGACAACAGTCTGTAAATCTGTAAAAAAAAATCAGCTGTTCAGTACATTTATGTTCGCATAATTCGTCAAAATGTACTGAACAGCTGATTTTTTTTCGTGAATTCAGGTTTGGTCCCATAGTAAAAGTTGTTCATAATGATGAGTAGAATGACCTCTTAAGAGGTTGCTGGTGTTTTACAAATAACCCTGTATTAGTAATCTATGAATTAAAAAATAACAAAATATTGTCTATGTCTCATGTAGAGATCGGATAATCGGATGCATATTAACCTAAAGTTAATATTTCGCTAACAAAGTATGGAAGCGGCTTCTTAGCATTTTTTTTCTTAATATAAATCCCGGGATTCAAGAAAATGTGGGAATGCACAACTAATCGGATACATGGTATGGAAACGACTTCATAACTAACGTGGTTTTATTTATTTGGAAATACAGGGAAATCGGGATCACATAAAAAACACACGCGGGTGCGAACATTTTCTGATTTTTCGTCATGGGTGTCGTTTTATTGGTTTTCGAGGATGTTAAAGCTGATAGTGACATTAAAATGTAAATCCAAGATGGCGGCTGCGAACATTTTTCATGGTTTTTGAGAGTTTTAAAGCCGATAATGGCGTTAAAATGTAAATCCAAGATGGCGGCTGCGAAAATTTTCTAATTTTTCGTCATGGGTGTCGTTTTTATTGGTTTTTGAGGGTGTTAAAGCCGATAGTGACACTAAAATGTAAATTCAAGATGGCGGCTGCGAAAATTTAAAAAAAAATTGTGATGGATATCGTTTTGATGGTTTTTTAGGGGGTATTAAAGCTGATAGTGACATTAAAATGTAAATCCCAGATGACGGCTGCGAACATTTCGGTCGGTTTTACAACCCTCGAAAACCATGAAAACAACACCCATGACAAAAATTTAAAAATGTTGTCAGCCGCCATCTTGGATTTACATTTTAATGTTACTATCGGCTTTAAAATACTCAAAAACCATGAAAACGACACCCATGACGAAAAATTAGAAAATGTTCGCTGCCGCCATCTTGAATTTACATTTTAATGTCACTATCAGCTTTAACACCCTCAAAAACCAATAAAACGACACCCATGACGAAAAATCAGAAAATGTTCGCACCCGCCATCTTGGATTTACATTTTAATGTCACTATCAGCTTTAACACCCTCGAAAACCAATAAAACGACACCCATGACGAAAATTAGCAAATGTTCGAAGCCGCCATCTTGGATTTACATTTTAATGTCACTATCAGCTTTATCACCCCCGAAAACCATGAAAACGACACCCATGACGAAAAATTAGAAAATTTTCGCAGCCGCCATCTTGGATTTACATTTTAATGTCACTATCATGTCATGTTTATGTAACAGCCTCGAAAACCATGAATAGTACCCATGACGAAAAATTTGAAAATATTTGAAGCCGCCATCTTGGATTTACATTTTCAGCAGCTTTCACTATGGGACCAACTCTGAAATCACAAAAAAATTACGATGTTTGAAACAAAAGTTCAATACCTACTCGACCAAAATGTATGAATCAGCTGACTTATGTTTCGTGATTTACGGGTTGATTCCATAGTGAAAGTTGCTGATGAGTAGAACACCCTATGAAAATTTAGTGATAACAAAGTTACCCTTTCAAAAAAATACTTAATTTATCAATTCCGGAATCGCGAAATTTTGACGATCGACACAAAAGTGCATTCCTTAATAGCCAAAACCTAAACGTAAGTAAATGTACATTCGATTCTATAATCAGAACTATTAATTCGTGAATCCAAGAATCCCGGGATTTTTTTAATTCAAAAGTACAATCCATATTAGCCAACACCTAAACGCAAGTACCTAACTAAAACATTCGATTCCAAAATAAGAATTTAAACATTTTCGTTCCGGAATCCCGGGTTTCTTTTTTTTTTTTTAAGTGCAAGTGATAACTAACATCTGAACTTAAGTAAATTATACATTCGATTCTATAATCAGAAGTCAAAATTGGCCGATACCGGAATTCTGGGATTTTTTAATCCAAAAGCCCACTCCATACTTAGCCAACACCTCAACTTTAGGTTAATATGCATCCGATTATCCGATCTCTAACTCATGTGTTATCCGACAGATGTGAACGGACGCTGGTCCCAATAACAAATATACCTACTTCAAGAAGTCGTCTTATTTCAAGAACCTCGCTCAGCTCCACCAGAACCCAAGCAGGCCCAAATACAACATCCCCTGTTACATGGGATTTAAGCATTACTGTCGAAATTTGGGTCTAACCTTTATAGGTACACCTCTGCCTACCTCTTCGGAAAAACAAGGTGTGATGTTACATTATTTAATTTAGTATTGCAAACGCGACGTGTAAATAAATACGTCGTGCGAGGTCGCCTGCTAATCAGTAGGAAGGGTACCATCCAAGTGTCCATCCGTCTACGGTGTCTATTTCTAGAACATGCATACTTTACTATGCAGTTAGTAGTTCGTTCTAGTGGTACTGGTTTTTAGACCTTTTGTTTCGGCAATTTAAACAGTATCTATTCCGTTATTTTAGGTGTCGAGGAAACGAATTAAAAACAAAAGGAGCGAGCCTTACAGTAGTTGCATATGATGTAACATCTGACATTTCACCTTTGTTATGGTACTTTCTAGTTCCATACTAATTATGCAACATTTGAATCCGACACTCAAAACTTTTAGAAAAATATTTTCACTTCCTGTTACACGCTTCCGTCCCTTTTCACGAAATCACTCCCACAGATTGCAAGAAAGCGAGAGGAAAGATGTTACACATCATATTTTTTTTTTTAAATAAATTGTTATTCCGAACGCAACGCAATTACGGTGTAGCATCCTTATTCTGTAATTGAACTGCCAAAATGAAAGTGATTGCCATTAGAATTGCGTTACGTAATAAGGCCAATTGACGATTCCCGCATTTTTTAACATGCAACATTATCAGGATCAGTCCACAAGAGCGAAATAATCAGTTAAGTGCAAAAAGGTCGAGGTCGACAATAATAGCGGGTCGTAAACAGACTTGTAAAGTGATACTACGTGACTTGCAACCGACATTCGTGTTACCCATTACGATTAATAATTATCACTCTATTGTACTGTGCTATAGTCTTCATTTATTATAGCCAGGGACCATTTTGGTTACGCAAAGAAAGGGTTTTCGATAGGGTTTTTCTAAGCAGTTAATCAAAAACCCATACGATGTAGGTAACCCTTTTCAATGGCTTAAGGATGATGCGCAGTGGTAGCCCGCGAAATTCATTTTTTTTTTGTTTTTTTGCAATTTGCAGGTCCGTGTCAGGTTGTATCTTGATCAAAGTATGATACGCGGAAATAAAACATATGTATTTATCATAGACTTATAAAAAAAGATGGACTCCGCGCTGCGCATATCGAAAGTGAAGCACAGTAAGTATGCCGGGTCCGTTTGTACAAACACGCCTCGCGCACACATTTACATCATAGTATGCCGACCGGCCGCCATTACGTGACACGAGCGACGGCGTCTTTGCAGGTACTCAAATCACGCACACATAGATCGGTAGGGTGCTTCACTTTCGATATGCGTGGCGCGGAGTCCATCTTTTTTTATAAGTCTATGGTATTTATATAATTTTAACCTTATAAATCATCAATATATTTCGTGCAGATTCGTCAAACGAAGGAAATCTAACGAATCTGAAATGAATTTCGCGGGCTACACAGCGCAATCACCTTAAAGGACCATTTTGGCTATCCATTGAAAGGGTTTTCAATAGGGTTTTTCTAAGCAATTAAACAAAAACCTATACTACGTGGGTAACCCTTTTGAACGGCTTAAATTAAGCCCTTCAAAAGCGTTACACTTCAACTCTCTTAAAAACGATAACAGCGTAACATTCGACTCGGAGCAATGTAATTATGATTTCTCGATGATGGGCATACGTTGTAAATAGCTAATATGGTAACCCGAACAAAACCCTTATAATATATTAGGTTATCTGAATAAAGGGGTAACCCTTTCACTGGGTTTCAAGTCTAAAACCCTTCGATAAATAATAATGATCGAAGCTAAAACCCAATCAAGAAGTTACACATGATAAAGGTAACCTCATAATCGGCTTACCCCTTCAAAAGAGTTCGACTCTTAACCGGGGTTGTGCGGTTCCTGAATAGCTTCCATTAAGTTTTGTACGGTCACTGAAATGTTTTTCTCTAGGTTTATTTTGGTTGCTCTAGTAATCGCAAGAGCTAAGTACAGCAGTAACTAGATAATACGATACCCCTTGGTAAGACTGGTTGTCAGTAGCCAACCCCAATTTAGTTAGGAAAAGGCTAGGCAGATGATGATGAATACCCATGCACTTTACAACCCGCCAGACTAAACTAGGAAGCAGTCACTAACAATGATGGCGACTATTTTTAGAACAGTTTGAGTTTAGAACTGTCAGATTGATTCATTTTTATTGGCCTGCAAGTGATTTATATTCTAGCAATTTAAAATGGCCAATTTGACTCCTGGAGTGGAAACTACCCAAATTTAGCTGGAGACGGCAGACAATTTGACTCAAATGAATGACCATTTTCAATTGGTTGGTGAAATGCCGACCAGAACCCTAATTGGTAGCACACTCAATTGAAATTGGTTTCGTTTTGACAGTTCCACAACTTTCATTTCGTTAATTTACGTGGTCGAGCAGACACATTTTTTAACTTAAGAAGCAATTGATTAGCAATTTGCTTCAAAATGATTCTCAAACGGTTTCAAAAACGGCGGAATTCAAAAACGGCTTAACGGATTTGGATGAAATTTGGCACACAGATAATTTATAACCTGGATTAACACATATGATACTTTTTATCCCGGTAGTAGGTTCCCGTGGGATAATTTCCGACAACCACGCGGGCGAAGCTGCGGGCACCGGCTAGTATACTAATAGATTTCACTTTCCACCCATTGTGTCCAAACCTTGGTAAGATTTCTATATTTATATATCTGTAACTTTTGTGGTGTACCTACTTATTAAAGAGTTTTTTATCTATAACTACTATGTTGACAAACATTAATTTACAAATTTTTGGCATCGTGTCAACTGTTTCAAAGTTCAAACTCTGTTGCTATGGATTAAAACCTTTAAAAACGTTTGCTTGCGCTTGCGCATCTTACATGACGATATTAACGTGGA
Source organism: Cosmia trapezina (assembly GCA_905163495.3). Taxonomy (NCBI): domain Eukaryota; kingdom Metazoa; phylum Arthropoda; class Insecta; order Lepidoptera; family Noctuidae; genus Cosmia; species Cosmia trapezina. Next base: position 3,507,826 of record LR991048.1, read on the forward strand.
CGTCCACGTCACGGCATCAAGATACCACAGGGAAGTAAAATGTATGGAAACGTGTAGGTAAGCGTATTTCCATACATTTTATGGGCGTGGACGTCCGGTCCACGATAGTATAGTTAGGCTTCAAGTACACGACGCCGCAGCCGCACCGGCGCCGCACCGCTTGTTTTTGTATACGAATGAAAACCGCATATGCGCCGCACCGGAACCGCGTGTAGGTACTTACACCTTATTGATGCTGAGACAAATAATAAAGCATTGCAAACGATCACAGTTCAGTAAAGCATTGCCAACGAAACTGTAAAGATGTCTGCTTTTCATTATAATATTTTTAGGGTTCCGTACCAAAATGGTAAAAAAGGAACCCTTATGGTGTGACTCAGTCTGTCTGTCTGTCACAGCTGGATATCTCAAGAACTACTAATGCTATCAACTTGAAATTTGGAACAGTTTTAGATGACGTATACCCAACTATTTTGCAAATAAGAAAGAAATAAAAATATTTGTTTTTTTTTTGTAACAGGCACTGAAAGGTGGTCTTAAAAATTCAAAGTGGGGCTACTAGGGCATGTGGGGTATCTTATGAAAGAGCGATGTTTTCACATTTTCCAATTTTTTTTTTCTTTTTTTTTAGGCCACATAGTTTTCGACTTTTGATGAAAAATGTAAAAAAAAAATACCGTTCCCCCCGACCTTATCTCCGAAGTTTGCAAAGCTAAAAATCTAAAATTATTCTATGTGATAGAAGTTTATGTATAGATTACAGGAAAAATAAAACGATGTCTCTAAATAGCACAGTTTTTCAGAAATCATCAACAAACATTACATATACTTAAATGATGGTACGGAACCCTCGGTGCGCGAGTCCGACTAGCGCTTGACCGGTTTTTTAAATATGAATATGATTTTAACTTTAACCAAAACAAAACAACAAGGTTTTGGAGCGGTATGAATCTCAAGTATTGTTTCTAGCCAGAAAACTATCAATGACGCGACGCGATATTATTACCTATTATATTTGTTAGTTTGACATTATTTTTAAAACTGTTTATAATTTTTTAATATCTAATACTTATAATACTTAAATTTCACTTGAAATGTCAATTAATAATTCATAGTTCTTTGTTGTATTGCATGCTTAGATTATGAAATGTCCAGATTCCGTGTTCAGTACAAAACGTAACATAAAACGTGAAGCCAATTTTTATACGTGTGTGAGTGAGCACCGTGTACTACATAACGCATTTGCGTATGTGTGCAACATGCGAGTAATACCAGCGCATAGAGATTACCCTAAAATAGTGGGAAAATTTAAATATAAAAGGAACATTGAAAAGGAACTTTAAAAATAAAAGAAAAAAGTGTGAATTTGGTCAAAATTAAAATCCAAGATGGCGGCTTCGAAAATTTTCAAATTTTTCGTCATGGGTGTCGTTTTCATGCTTATCTAGGGTGTGAAAGCCGACGATAACGAAAAATTTGAAAATGATTGCAGCCGCCATCTGGGATTAACATTTTAACGTCACTATCGGCTTTAACACCCTCGAAACCCATGAAAACAACCCCACCGATATACTTAACCATGTCCGGGGGCTTAACGTCCGAGGCACGGAGAAGACCCGGTATGTAAAGATGTTCAACCATCCACGGATCAAAATTAATAAAACCACATAATATAAGAAGTCGTTTCTATACCATGTATCTGATTAATTGTGCATTCCCGCATTTTCTGGAATCCCGGGATTTATATTAAGAAAAAAAATACTAAGAAGCTGCTTCCACAGTTTGTTAGCCAAATATTAACTTAAGGTATATATGCATCCGGTTATCCGATCTCTAATCATCATTAATTCCCAAACACTAATCATCATCATCTTCCTGCCCTTATCCCATGTTACTTGGGGTCGGCGCAACACGTTTTCTTCTTCCATTCTCCCCTGTCAACCGTCACGCTATCATTCACTTCCTTCTCTTTCATATCATTCCTCACACAATCCATCCATCTTTTATTTGGCCTTCCTCTGCCTCTCCATCCATCAACATATATATTCATCACTCTTTTAGTCACATGCGTTTCGTCTCTCCTCATCACATGCCCATACCAACCCAAACGATTTCCTTTTAACTTTTCTGTCACTGGCGCCACTTTCAAACTTCCTCTTATATACCTACTCATTTCTTACTTTATCCATGCTCGTCACTCCACACATCCATCTCAACATTCTCATCTCCGCTGCATGCAATCTTTTTTCATCCGTCTTCTTCAATGCCCAGCATTTCGATCCATAACGTGCGACAGGCCTTATCACGGACTTGTAAATTGTTCCCTTTAACTTGAGGGGCATCCGTGGGTCGCAAGTTGTTCCTGTAACCTGTCGCCATTTCATCCATCCTGAGTTGATCCGGTGCGTTACGTCTCGGTCTACTTCGCCATCCCCTTGGACAAGCGACCCGAGGTACCGAAAAGCGGAGCAGATCGGTAAGGGCGTTCCGGCAAGAGACATGGGCACAGGACCCGAAATCACAAAACAGATACTCCGTTTTGGTCCGACTTACTCCCATTTCATCCAATTCCCAAACACTAAAAGCCTACCTAAAAATGTATACTGGGCATTCTGTAGCAAACTATCAGAAAGTGCCTATCAAAAATAAAATCCACAATAAATAATTGTCCAATAAATTAAAATAATTTTGAAGAGCGAGCGCATTCCAAATTTAAATTCAATTATAGAAACAACTCAGCGTGAAATTCAATAAATGAGGTACCAGTGGCAATAGGTCCTGTCAGTTGACTTGGTTTTAATATAATATCCTAAAAAGGTTAAACTTGCAATAGAAAAGTGTAAATTGCTATTTAAAAAAAACAATGCTTATTACATTTTAAAGGATAAAACAATTTTATTTCAATTTCTAAGTATCGATTTCTGACATTTGTCTTATTAAGTACTCGAATACCTATGTGTGTGATATTTGTAAAAAGTAAAAATGTTTGTTCGTGTGTTTGGGTCCAATTGGGAGCGCCTCCGAACTATACGGTTGAAGAAACAAACTAACACTCACAAAAAAAATCATCGTCCATGTTAATGAAACTCCTTAGTCATCCCTCGTTTTTTTCGTGAGGTGTTGAAAATTTGGGTAAATTTTTTCATGCCCTAGGCAACACTTAACAGTTATTGTGTCAAATTCAATGTCACATTCTTATTTTTTCGTTTTCGAAATTAACTATGAAATACACGGTGAAATTGAATAGTTACGTATGAAATGAGATATTAGTGCGCTTTTCTTTTTTTGTAGTGTAATTTTTGCACGATTGCACAGCACAGACTGACATTTTTTTTAAAATTAAAACACCCGGCTCGTGACGTTTGCGGGGCGAACGTTCCTTGACGTCTGGCGCGGGGATCGAACTAGTCACTAATATTGGTTACTAAAATTTGGAATCAATTTACGGTAGCCTACTAGGAATCTGGACATTTCATAATCTAAGATATTGCATGTGTATTATTCAACACAATGTAAAAATTGTTTTATGAATAAATGAAATGAAATATGTCATCACAAAGAGTATTTTCAAAGAATTTAAAACAAAGACAGAGTTTACACTTGTAATATAAGACAACAAATTACAACTGAATAAAGAAATAGGATGACTGTTAGTAAAAGTAATGTTTACAAATGCATAGTCTTTTTTAAAATTATGAATCTTTGTTTGAAACAAAGTCAAGAAACTGCTGCGAATGCTTGTTCCAAGAAATTAATTACCACAAAAGACAATATGAATCAGTCTAAAATAAATATAGAAATTTATTATATTAGGTTTCCTTTTATGAATATCTGACTCCCCTTTAGGACTTAAACTTTATGTTGTTGAACACCGTTTTTAAGATAGTTGTCTTGTCAATCAATCGACCAATAGACGCAAAAGATTATGACAGCATCCACACATTTTACTCTTTATTTTTTTTTTTCTAGTGGCAATCTAGTAAACTTTTCTTTTCTCAAGAACTTATCAAACGTATTACCATTATGCCAGAACTGTCAAATCCTAGCAAAGTTTTTTATAACACAATAAAACACGTTATCAAACTTTATTACTTTTTAATTTATTGCCTATAACGTCGAAGGAACACGCGGTAAATTCAAGTTGTTTATTTACTTCGTCGCTACAACCGTGACTCATCGTCGGCCATGTACAAAATTTCGATCTGCAAGGTTTCTTTGAAATTTCTAAGAACTTCTACCTGCTTTTGGTCACGTAGTAGTCTTGAACTGTAAAGGGTCCCCGAAACAATCAATCACAGTTGATCAATTGGCAACAATTTCTATTGTCAATTCTATTCTATTGTCAATCGCTTCAATTGCAGTTGGTAGACGATAAATTTGTGCATCAATGTAATCAATCACGTAAAAATTGACAATACAATTGATTTGTAAGGTTTGGTAAGATAATGGTTAGGAAAGTTCTAGTTGATTGTGGTTCGAGTGGATACGCAGCTTTAATTTCGTTTGGTTTTTAATAAATTAAAGTAGGCACTTGCATACATAACTTAATCATGAGACCGATTTTTGAAACGTTTGTTATTCACACAAAATTCATAATCATTCCTATTTTCTAAAGATAAATTGGCAGTACAACCTTATTTTTTCGTTCATTCAACGCACAGGTAGTCGATTTTTTTGTGTTAATACAACTTGATTTTACTTGACACACATCACAAATTAAGTTTGATGTGAAGTCATTCACCCGAACATCGTCATTTCTAACTGAAATATCAATAGTGTTTGACAAGGAACGAAACTAATCACCATCATTAACTGTTTCTAGGATTCTACTTTATTTTTATCTGAATAATCTCTATTCACACTTGCATCGATTCACCTCGCTTTAATACCTACGTCTAAGTGCATACGTTATGTATACAAATCTCTACCATTACCAATTTCTTCAATAATGAAACTATTTTCTACTGCTTTCAAATTGTTAAGTTCTTCAACATTAAATTATTCATCAAAGCCGAGATTGAAATTGTTTTAGACAGAAGGCGTTAGCACGACCTAGATTTTAAGGTCGTCCAACGTTCGTTGGGCGATAAGGGCCGGCGGAAAACCTAACTCTGTAGCAACCTAGTTGAAAGGAGTATCATTATTTAACAGTCATAATGGGGTCTACTTTTATAAGGGCCACCAGTTGGCGCCACTAGCACGGAAGGTATCTGTCAAACATGAAACAAAAGTTTGTAGGTTAGATTACATAGAAGTTCGATGTTTTTGTTTTACAATCTTGAAGCCAGCAATTTAAAAACATATTTATAAGTTTCTTGAAAGCACTTTAAGCCGTTGGTCCCGGCTGTCATTTGTAGATCTTTGACATGATCGTAACGAGCCATCAGAAACCCGAAAGTCTGACAACCAGTCTTACCATGGGTTATCGTATACCCAGTTAGTGGGTTGTGGAGGAAAACAGGCAGTTTCTCCGTGTAAAATACTGGTATTCAGCTGCATCCGGTTAGACTGGAAGCCGACCCCAACATAGTTGAAAAAAGGCTAGGCAGATTGTAAGAGGTTGATGAAAAAGGCAAATACATCCATTCTTTATATAATACAGGAAGCATATTTATAGAAGTCTGGTATGGATGCAGTGGCAACAACATTGACCTAGAGATGACGTGTGGCATCGCGCCAAAATGGCGGTATGCCGACAAAATACTGTTAAAGTATAAAGTTATTGTGGATGCGACGTTTTAATCGTCTTTGTTGCTTTGTTTGATTATAATTTCTTCGTCAGGTACACTGATGTGACAGCCAAACCTATTACCTACACCAAATCCATTTACATTTGAAAATTTCTCAAACAGTGCTACGAATAGATTTTTGAGAAGGGCTGCTTTTTAGGTAATTTAAATAACAAAATGTTTTAAAGGCCCCACATTGCGTGCCAAAAAGTCGTAGGAGTTCTAGGTTGAGAACGTTGAGGCTGATGAACAAGTAACACAAAAGAAGCTACCTTTGTTTTATTATAAAATCATTTGAATGTCCAACTTCGTCTTTAAACAATCAAACAATTGAACTTGAGAGGAATCTCAAAGAAGTCAACAGAAAACAATGCTGGCATATTTCCCTATTGTATTACCTACGTTACGATTGCAGAAGTAAGAAGTTTGTGGTTCATTGACGACATCATCATTCTCCTGCCCTTATCAACATGTCTTTTTTTTTCTTCCATACTTCTCTATTAGTCATTTCGGTAGACACTCCCTTTCTAGCCATATCATCTTTCACACAGTCCATCCATTCTTTGGGTCTTTCCCTACTCGTATAGCCATCCACATTCATATTGAAGACTTTCCACGCTTGATAATTTCTACTTTTTTTTTTCATAGAGAAAGAAGATTTATTAGTTTACTAACAAATGCATCTTGAAAGATGGTCATGGCTGTCATTTGTACCTAGATCTTTGATCGTCGTTACGGGTAGTCAGAAGCCCGAAAATCTGACAACCAGTCTTACCAAGGGGTATCGTGTTACGCAGTTACTGGGTTGTGGAGGTCAAGTCAGTCCATGTAAAATACTGGTATTCCGATGCATCCCGTCTGACTAGAAGCCGACCACAACATGGTTGAGAAAACTTTTTTACAAAAACAAAAACCGATTTCCAAAAAAAAACACTACAAAGTGAAAAATATCTTTAATTTCGGAAGTCGGTGTCTTTGGATCTGTATTTTAGTTTTTTGCCACCGACTTCCGAAATTAAAGTTATTTTTCACTTTGTAGTGTTTTTTTTTGGAAGTCGGTTTTTATTTTTGTAAAAAAGTTTTTATTTTTCACTTTTTTGTGGTTCAGTTTGTAATTTATCTAAGTTACAATAACCCAATGTCAACTGCTCATCACGTTTTACAAAATATTGCTTTTCCCGATGCAGGGACGTTAATTGTTGAGGAGTTCTCCTAGTAAGAACCAGGAGAACTGGGGCTCATGGTGAAGTCACCATTACCATTATGCATTTTGACGAGCATAAACCATATTAAAGTAATCGAATCGCAACCTGTGATATACTTAGATATAATTGAGTATTTCCGATGGCCCTCTGTGGTCTTCATCATCAGTTCCAGTTCACCGAATGGTACTTTCCGAGAGCAAATGCACGAGTTACTATAAAAAATACCGAAATCGATATAGGTGTGCCCATAAAATTTGAGGGTTTCCCTCGATTTTCATGGGATCCCATCATCAGATCCTGACTTGATGATCATGGGACCACTTGGGAAGTATACCCTTTACCAGCCATTTTCGAGTAATCGGGGAACATACATATATATAAAAAAAAAAAAAAAAAATGTTCCGACGAATTGAGAACCTCCTCCTTTTGGAAGTCGGTTAATAAATAGGCAGATAATGATGATACATTTTCAAAGATTTTCAGCGCATATTTACAGCGTATAATTTAATACTTTAATTTGTTCTACTGTAATATATTCTGTGCTATAAGTACTGAAACGGCAGATTTTCCGAGAAAATTTAATTTTCTTAAGAAAGCAGAGGAAACCTTTTATCATCGTCGTCTATATTGACATGACTTCGACGGCAACAAAATAATTGTGAATAACGTAAACAGTTCCACCCACTCTTCAACGAAAAATAGACGACATCGAAATTTTCCACCGTTCTCGTTTCAATCTTAAATTCACTGACAGACATTTGTATGGAAGTTCGTCATTTTTGTCGATGGGAAATCCCTTCGGGCATACGGGTTGTATTGTATGTTAATAAATACGCAATTAGGTTTAAAACGTACCAAGGTCATATGAACGAAGCAAAAGCATAGTATAAGATCTTAGCTTGAGGCTTACTGAATTTCCTCCCTACCCCCATGGAAAACAAACGTGAACTCATCTAATATTGGTATGATAATACGAAAATCCGCCATTTAAATTCATCTGTCATATGGCCCACACATGCTGGGTTAACCTATATTCTCACAGTCTCAATGACCTCCACTCAAGGTCAGAACCCCGTAGTTTTCGTTCTGAACTTTAGCTAGCCTTGATATGACCTTGAGCGTAAAAGCTTTCTGTAGTAGCATAATAGTGACAAAGTGCTACTACGAAGCCATTTGTGAGTGATATTTCAGGTGTTTTTATTAGGCTATGATCCACTACATCAGTTCCGAATTTTTTTTTCGTACCATGGAGAATTTTTGTGTATTTTAGACACTTATTCTTTTTGTAGATACTACTGAGTATGAACCCCAAAAATGGCTTGAACTATAATGCGTCACGATTTTGTTTTGAGACGGATTGGAAATCACTGTATATTTTTAGCAGTCAAAAAAGCGCTACGGGCTGAACCAATGGCATAATCTGTTAGTACTTAGCAGCTTTCTACGACCCTACCGGGAGTGGCTTGTCATAAAAGTGTATTTGCTAAGCACTTGCACCGATTAAAGTGCAAAGCAAACTAGGTGCTAAGTTATAAAACAAGTATATCTACTAAGTTAATAGTCATTCAGAGAGTCAGAGTTAAGAGAAGCGAGAAATGGGGCAAAAGATGAGACCTTTTTAAACGAGAAAAACAGACGCCACATTGTTTTTCTGGCAGAATCAATAGCAACTATGTTATTGGCATTATCTTGAGTAACTTTCATCCGAGAATTTACTTAGCTTACTGGTCAAAATAAAAATCACCTAAGATTACAATTAATGCAAGGGCAAGGAAATGATACGGGTTCACTTCTGCTGCTGCTTCTTTCTACTTTGTTAAAGAAGCTAAATATTATGTGTCAATCCACGAGCAACTTTCAAAGAAAATTTATTACGATTTCTGTTTCAGAATTCCTGAAATCTTTCCAAAAAAGTTTAGAGAGCCTATATGATCAGGCAGGACATCCTTCAATATAAGTCATAACTTCACAATGGAACTACGTTTGACAAACGCACGAATGATCACATAAGTTCGTTACGTTATCAATTGACGAAAGTTTGACATGTGATTTGGGTCGTGAATGTCGAGTTTCATATAAGTTTTATATTGATGATATTTTCGTTAGTTACATCCAACACTCCAAAAAATTTAATGCAGAACCGATTCAAAACGAGACTATACGAGTCTGTGCGAGGTTTCAAGGGTCTTAAAGTTATTAACTTCGCAAAGCACGAGGATCACTCCAATTTCACTAATTCAAAAGCTTTTAACAATAAATAAGCTTGTACAAAGCTTCAACGGTTCTTGTAAACAACAATAACAGAAAAAAATGAAGTTGTTCAACCTTGTTCAATATTTCATGACGAGCTCTCTAACCATTTAAATCTTTATTACTTACTTCAGCTATAGTTATACCTACGGTCTGGCTGTTACGTAACCTGACCTTTAGAAACCCTGGGTCTTTAAGTTACGTAAACGTAATATCACTGAGGGTTAGCTTCGATAATGGAGTATACTAGGAGTACAGTCGTTTATAAGGAAGACATAGTGATTATTTTACTACCGGACTTGAGCACGGTAGAATGGGTGTTTTCTATAAAACTGGCATTGATTTCTGGGCAAAAATATTACTTACTAAAAGTTTATAGATATCTATGGGTTTACTTAATGAGATCGTATTATGTCATCTACCTGTACAGTTCTTGATAACACGTTGGTTCAGAATTCTTTTGAAATAATCCTTTAATCGCATTAAGACACCCACTGAGAGGCATGAGGGATCTGATGCTTGTCGGAAATTGCACACATTTTTGCAGGCTCCCATTAATCTCTAACGACAGGAAATACCAAGAATCGTCGTTTGGTAATATAAAAGTAATTCTCACTGTGAGGTTCAGTCATTACCATCCAGAATTCCTGGACAATCCAATTTCGAATTGTCTCTCGCTTCATTCTTCTGCTGGTATTCGTTTTGTCCACATCTACCTACGTTGGAAGGTAGTAACTATTTGAAACAAAGGTCCTTAAATTATATAGTACATACCAATTCCATGTTTGGAACACTATATCGTAACCTTCCTATTGATCCGAAGTATATGAGAGATGTCGATTGAAATGACGGAAATAGTTTCCCTCGTCGAGAAGTTTTCAGTTTGAAAATGGAATTTATTCATGCTCTGTGCAAATGTTGGTCCTAGCTCCCAGTGCTACAGAAAATGTATTCTTGTCTTAACACCCAAAGATCCAGCATTGACCATCACGCTTAATCACAATCAATATTTGTTTACTCACGATGTTAAATTTTTAATAAATTCGTCACCTTTCACTTGCCAATGTAAAGACATCTAATAAAACTATATTACTTTACAATACAATAAATAATTTCACGAAATCCTTTGTAAAACATAATAATGATAGTGTTTATCTGTAGCAAAGGGGGATAAGATTGTATTGCATGCATGCGAATGCAACATGATACGGGAGTGAAGGCTGACAAAACCCGGGTTTTATAACAATAACAAACTTAATAGGTACCAGGTTTCTGGCGGGAGAAATCAGGGCTGTCAAAACTGGAGATGTTTTTTTTTGTAATTCTTTGTATCATTTGTTAAGCTGACATGTGACTCTTCACTCGATCGAATTATGGTTAATTTTTTTGTTTCGTTCTACATTTACACGAGACCGAAAAAGTTATTAAATAAAATAGGAAGGAACGTGCATCTGCTCGTTTCATTACATTTTGGATTTTATTTTCTCTTCTACTCTTACACACGTTGTCTACATCTCTTTTTCTCTTCTGCCCTATCGCAGGTACCTATGCTGGAAGAGATTTCTTTTGAAATAAGCATCACCTTTGTACGTATTTTTCTGTTTGTCATTCGGTTAAATAAAAAAAATAAATAGGTACATTTTTCGATAATTTGATAGGCGAGTGCCAAAATCCAACACGGCAACACCGGATGATCGGTTAAGGCGACAGAGCTGCTAACCAGCAGGGCCACCATTGAAAAATTACGAAAGCCGACGTTCGCACGGACGGACGTAAAAATATCGCGTCGTTTTTTTTTTCGCGCACTGGATTTTCAACGCTCTGCTTAAGACCAAGAAATAAGAAAAAGAAGGAGAAGAAGTTTTCGCCAAGAGTTGAAAATTCAACAGTGTGTTTTTCGTCGCGCTGGGATAAACTCTGTTTTTGTTAAGTTGGATTCTCGAAGCTCGGCTCAACAGCGAGAGTTGAAAATCCAGTGCGCGATGAAATCCCGATAAATTTATTTTTCACTTTTGATTCATTTTGTGACTTCGCTTCGACTGAAAGATGCTGAATGAAAGGCAAAAATGAACAAAAAGTCTGATATCGGCTTTAGCGAAAGCAAGTGTAAGAAGTTCTGTAAAGCAAAACAATGGAGTGTCAAGGAGGAAAGTTGTTTTACCTTCTGTAGGTACTGTATGTCCCGAAATTGCCGTGCAAAGCCAACCTGACGTGTGGCAAAGTTATAATTTATGATGAGCATTGAGCATTTCCCGTCAGACGTTCGAGCCGGAACGGAACCCAATTTCCGAATGGCAGCCAGCGCTTCTCGCTAGTTTCCAAATCGCAGCATCACTTAACGAAATGTCAGGTGCAAAAAATGCGTTTTGATTTGGCTATTTGCATGCCAGTTATTTGTCATAACATCTGCATAACGAGCATTTTTACAGAAATCGTAATTAAATACTTAATAAGCATTTTTCTTCAGTAGTACAGTTTACTTAGAGCGAAAGCACAAGGGTAGCCCGCTAAATACAAACTTACGTTTGTTGCAATTTGCAGTATCAAGTTGTATGTTGACCTAAAATTCGCGACCGTGACGTAAAAAAAAACTTTTTTTTTCACCAAAACCTGTATCAGTAACAGTTGATAAAAAAAAATACTTACTGTCAGCCCTAAACTGGTGGTCCAGTTAAATGCAGTTGTGTGTGTACAATGCGTAACAAAACAGGCACCACAGTGAGTCAGCAACCTAATTTAGTGTACTTATGTGGCCTACATAAGATAACATTATTATGAGAACAGTTATTTTTAGTTGTATCACTTTATGTTGGAGGAAAATCGAGTAAGCATTTCAGAAGGGAAGAAAGAAAATTTCTTTTTTATTTTTGCAAAAATTGCCTGATAAAAACTTTTTTTAATTACCTACTTATTGGAGAATAAGGATGCAGTATTTCGGGAGGGAACAAAAGTATGTAATACTTCTAAAATGTTTGAGGAAATCTTTATTGACTTTGGTGATAATATTTTAGTTTGTTTCTAGCTTATTTTCTCTTGTCCTTCTTCACACAAATTTTAATTTTGAGTTCTTCAGCAAACTAATTTCATTCAGGAAGTTCAGTGTGTTTAGATAACCTGAGAAAATTTTGAAGTTAAAAATTAACTATAAAGCAAAATAACTACAAAATTGAGGTACTGGATTTGGCATCTAGACTAATATAAATGTTACCTATTACAAGGAATTAGTTCTTGTTATAGAAAGAAGATAGGAAATAAAAATATTATCTTATAATCAAGAAAAAAAAATAGGGAAAATCATGAAGTTCCTCTAATTATAATAGCGAAAAGTTAAATCAATAAAATATGTGTAGAGGAAAACCTACTAATAGAACAAAACATTGCTACTTATAATATGTTATTGTAAAACAAAAAAAAAATAGTAATAAATAACATTAAACATTGGGCAGTTATCAGTATTTATCGCTATGTTCAACTAAATAAGTTTATTGCTATGTTCAACTAAATAAGTTTATTACATGTTCAACTAAATAAGTTTATTACTATGTTCAACTAAAAAAGTTTATTACTATGTTCAACTAAATAAGTTTAATACTATGTTCAACTAAATAAGTTTATTACTATGTACAACTAAATAAGTTTATTACTATCTTCAACTAAATAAGTTTATTAGGTACTATGTTCAACTAAATAAGTTTATTTAAGACCCAGAAACGGCAACACACTGCCTCGTTGGTCTAGTGGTTGCAAGTGCTACTGCTGAGCATCCTGGGCTTGGTTTCCAGGTCTGCCAGAGGTTTTTCTATCTGTAGCAGCCCGGAGTCTGAATTTGTGCCCGGTTTATGGCTATAGGCTCGCGGGATTATGTGGAATTACGTGGGACTTACACATGACTGGCAAAATGTGGATGTACTATAGATACACCTCTGCCCAACCCTTCGGGGTAACAAGACGTGATGTTGTGTTATGATGATGCAGAAAAGGCAACACACAGAAGTTTGGATGGCTATGACTACACTGCACAAAAGCCCCTGCCTGTGCCCAGCATATATCAGTTAAAAAAAAAAAAAAACAAACTACTACACTACAGTTCTAAAAAAACATAACTTGAAACTTATTAGATTAAAAAAGTATGGAAAGTACTATAAGTATTTTATGATTAAAGTTTTATAAGCATTAGTGACGCCGATAGGTAGTACGTTAACTGCGTATGAATATATAATTTGATTCAAATGACTGGTCTTGCGAAATGCAACCTACTGCAGTGTATTAAGCCAAGGTCAGAAAACATAAATAATTAAAAAATAAACACGTCCGTTTTGCAATGACTTGTTAAAAAATTACGTACGTCGTTATAAACTTCCGAAACGTTACTAGAAGCCCTAGAATTACGGCAGGATGTCCGATCATCGAATTCGCTTGACGACTAAAAAAATAACAAATATTAAGGTCAGGCAAAATCGGTAGGACCGACCTTGTTAGGATATCGAACTTATTGCGAAAGCATAATACATTGTAATCAAATTAATAACATTACTTACCAAAGTCTATAAATTGTTTTATAGACAGCGGCGAGGGGTTGAATTGCGAGTAGAAATCAAGCATTTTCGTAACATTGGAGAAAATAGCCCCCGCTAACCTCATCTTGAATAACTTTTAGCAACGTTTACAAACTGAAGAACTGTTCAATATCCACGACAAAACTTATTCACAGTCACAGATGATTAGAACACATGTTTTCAAAATTAATAATTTTATTTTTCACCGGCACTAACTTCACACGAAGAGAAAAAATTTCGACTGAAGTCAGTGTTGCCCCTTTCTGAAGCTTATATATTTCAAAGTGACGTGAACTTTGATCCTCATCCTCATCCTCAGTGTTGTGAGAACAATAATAGGTAAATAGATTCTGCCGACAAACTGTCCTGCAGTTTGGCAGAAGATCTGTAAAATACTCTTGTGTAACTTTTGTTGAAATAAATTAAAAAAAAAAAAAAAAAAAAAGATTATTTTGTTGTAATATTTTACTGTTTCAAGGAGTTACGTTACGTTGATAAAACTACATTTGTTGTGGAATTGGTCTTTAATATTATTCCACCACAAAAACTTGAAATATTCACGATCTTCAGGCCATACTGATATTTGTAAAAATGCTTTCTTAATATCAGATGTAATGCCAATAGCATTTTTCCTGAAGTTTATTATCAATTTTGGTAATAGCTCAATTAAATTTGTTCCCTTCAAGCACATATTTAAAGACAGGCCATTTTTGTCCACCGCGGACGCGTCAAATACTTGTCTAATCTTGGTAGTTAGGCTCTCCGCCTTGACGACCGCGTGGTGAGCTAAATAGTGACCGTCCTTGTTGTCATCATTTTGTACTGTTTCGATGATCCCACTATTTAACCATTCCTTAAATACGTTATCGTACTCTTCTATAATACCTGTGCTTTCTAATTTAGATGTAGTTGACATTAACCGCTTAAATGCTAATCCATAGTTACTTTCGAGACATTTTGATGCATCTTTCCACGGGAGCCTAACTTCATACCTACCACTATCATTGACTTTCACCGTACTATTGAAAAAATTCAGTACCTCTGACTCTACTTTCTTTTGGCATTTTATTTCAGTATCATCTTTAATACCCATTGTCTCTAATGACCAAAAATCCTGAACGTCAAATGAACTTGTATGAAATGTACTTACATTACTTATCGAACAAGATGTACCAACCACTGGACCCTGCACAGTCCAACCTAGTCGTGTTTCTAAAGCCAACAGGTTTTCGTCCACTCGCACCGATCGACCGGTGATAATGCAACCTAGAACATCAGAACCAATTAGTAAATCAATAATAACATTGTCATCTATACAATCAGTGATCACAACACCTTTCTTTTTCAATAGAGATACAATGATATCGCTTTTCTTCAGTTTCGGAAGGCTTCCACAGATTACTTCTTGTTCTAAAGCTTGTATCTTAAATACGAAGCTGCTATTTAAATTCTTCACGCTGAAGTCATCCTATATAGCAGACACTACGGAAAATTTAGCTCCGTTGACTCCTTCAATGTTTTTACATGTAGGAAAAGAAGGGAAAGATGTCCTGGATATGGGTCATATTGATGGTCAGCTCTTGACTGGACGTTGGCGTTATATTAAAAGTTTATGTGGCGATCTGAAGCAGCGCTTTCGCAGCGAATACCTGGCTCTACTTACTCAGAAATCAACAGCTAATATTATTAATACAGTTGAAATCGGAGACATAGTTTTGATAGGGTCTGAAGATGTAAAGAGGGTTAAATGGCCATTAGGTATTGTTGTTGAGACGTTACAAGGGGTGGATGGTCATAGGTGGGTGGTCTCCATCCACCCCTTGTAACGTCTCAACAACAATACCTAATGGCCATTTAACCCTCTTTACATCTTCAGACCCTATCAAAACTATGTCTCCGATTTCAACTGTATTAATAATATTAGCTGTTGATTTCTGAGTAAGTAGAGCCAGGTATTCGCTGCGAAAGCGCTGCTTCAGATCGCCACATAAACTTTTAATATAACGCCAACGTCCAGTCAAGAGCTGACCATCAATATGACCCATATCCAGGACATCTTTCCCTTCTTTTCCTACATGTAAAAACATTGAAGGAGTCAACGGAGCTAAATTTTCCGTAGTGTCTGCTATATAGGTTAGCGGCCGAGAATTAATCATTGCTTCGGTTTCACACAACACAGTCAACAGTTCATTATATTTAAGCGCTGCCCTACCAAGCACTCTCCTTAGCACTTCTTTAACCGTACGTACCATTCTTTCCCAGAATCCTCCCCACCATGGCGCTGACGGAGGTATAAAACGCCATTCAATCTTTTGCGTAGAGGTCTCCTGTGCTATTTCATTCCACTTGATGTTCTTAAGTATTGAACTTGCTCCGCGAAAATTCGTTCCATTATCTGTATATACTCGTATTATCCTTACGGAACCACTTCTTGCCACAAACCGGCGGAACGTTAGCATAAAGTCTTCTGTAGACAGTGAAGAACACAAGTCTAAATGGACTGCACGGTATGTAGCGCATGTGAATAAAACGATGCAGCATTTTTCTCCCGTCTTTAAATACAGTGGCCCAGCCAAGTCTATACCGGTTGCCTCAAATGGACTGCCACATTGTATCCTGTCTATAGGCAACGGTGCGGAAGGTACTGAACAACTCTTGCTGCTGAAACGCTTGCAAACGACACATTGCCGCACAACCTTTTTGGCAAGACGACGTATGCTTATAATCCAATATCTTTCACGAAGTTTACTAATTAACGTTTGTGATCCCGCATGAAGATATTTTACGTGAAAATATTGAACAATTCTCTCAACAATAATATTATCACTTGACAGTAATATAGGTGACATGAAACCATCACTGTCGTTGCTCATTGTTAAACGAGTCTTAACACAAACGAGTCCTTTATCATTAAAAAAGGTTTGTAACTTCTTATTGTTTTTAGTTAGTAAAGAAGTTTTGCAATAAAGTGTATCATCTCTTGGGTTCCATTTAAGACCTAATACTGAAGTGGTGACGACCTCTTCATCCGTGATGACTGGACCTGTGATTCTGGGAAAGAATGGTACGTACGGTTAAAGAAGTGCTAAGGAGAGTGCTTGGTAGGGCAGCGCTTAAATATAATGAACTGTTGACTGTGTTGTGTGAAACCGAAGCAATGATTAATTCTCGGCCGCTTACCTATATAGCAGACACTACGGAAAATTTAGCTCCGTTGACTCCTTCAATGTTTTTACATGTAGGAAAAGAAGGGAAAGATGTCCTGTCACGGTCGCCAAATGATACAAATTGGGTCGGGAATTACTTTATTAACTACAACGATTTACTTGTAAAAGGAAAAAAGATCACAAGCACTTTTTAGAAGAAAATGGTTTTTTAAAAAACTGTCATTATAGAAATATATGAAAGTATGAAAGTCTACTGATTTTTTCTGTGATCTTTTTTCCTTTTACAAGTAAATCGTTGTAGTTAATAAAGTAATTCCCGACCCAATTTGTATCATTTGGCGACCGTGATAATGGATAAGGCAAAAGAGTCGAGGAAAATTATACGTCAACGGTTTACAAAATGCGTGAGTAAAGTTGAAAATATTCTGTCTCAGAAAGATAAAAGCGCATTAATACCCGAGTATGAAAGGCTAGGCAAACTGTTCGGCGAGCTCTCCATCGTTCAAAATAAAGTGTTAGATATGTGGTTGGACGATGATCAGAGGGATGAAAGGCTGTTGGAACAAGATATAGATGCCTCCGATTGTTACGAAGCTCGTTGGTATGAAATTAAATATAAAGTTAAAGAATTTTTAGATGAAGAGTCGCAATGTTCCAATAAAGGTACCGTTAAAGAGATTGATAAGACTAGCAATTCATCAGAAACTATTAAAAAGCATCGTAATTTTAGACTACCCCAATTGCAGCTTCCATCATTCGATGGAGAAATAAAGAATTGGATTGGTTTTTGGTCTCAATTTAAGAAAATTCACTTAAATAGCGACATTGACAATGATGATAAGTTCCAATATCTTCTACAATGTATGGAGCAGGGTTCAATTGCGAGAGAATTAGTAAAGAGTTTTCCACCAAATGGAGAAAATTATCACAAGGTCGTAAAGCAATTAAAGGAACGATTTGCTAAAGATGAGCTTATTATTGAACACTATGTTCGTGAGTTATTACATCTAGTGTTAGCTCAATCCAAAGGTGCAACAATATCATTAAGAGCACTTTACGACAAACTCATGACGCAAATTCTGGCGTTAGATTCATTGGGTGTAACTCAGGAGAAGTATGCAGCATTTTTGTATCCATTAGTTGAGTCGGCCTTACCTGAGGACGTATTAAAGGCTTGGAACAGATCGCATACTCATGTAGGCCAAGAAGGTAATACACTCACCAAATTGCTTACTTTTGTGAAATTAGAGGTGGAGTCGGATGAGAAGATACGTATGGCACGTTCAGGATTCTCAGAGAAATATTCAGACGCTGAGCCGACCGCAGCCTGTTTTACCACTACTGATAAGAAGAATGAGAGAAACCAAGCACAAAATAAAGTAGAAAAAACCGATAGAAAGTGCTTATGGTGCGACAAAACTTCACACGCTAGCTCAGAATGCCTTGTGGCCATAAAGAAAACGCTAGAGGAACGAAAGGACTTTGTACGGAATAAGAAAGCTTGTTTTATTTGCCTGACAATCGGTCATATGTGGAATCGGTGCAAAAGACATCCTAAATGTGTGATCTGTGGTAGAAGGCATTATCCCATCATGTGCGGTAACCTGGATAAAGACAAGGACACAATCACTCAACGGACCACTGACAACTCTAATACACAAGAAACTGTACTAAACCAGTCGTCTTCATCAAAGACCGTTTTGTTGCAAACTTTAAAGATTAACCTTGTGCACGGCAGTAATAAATTGACAGTAAGAGCTTTACTAGACTCTGGTGCACAACGTTCATTTGTAACAAGCGAGATAGTTAAAAAACTAAAACTAGAGCCTATTGACGAAGTAGAGTTGAGTCATACGTTGTTCGGAGGAGCTGTCACCAAAAAGCAAAAACACAAGTTATATGACTTCAGCGTGAAGAATTTAAATAGCAGCTTCGTATTTAAGATACAAGCTTTAGAACAAGAAGTAATCTGTGGAAGCCTTCCGAAACTGAAGAAAAGCGATATCATTGTATCTCTATTGAAAAAGAAAGGTGTTGTGATCACTGATTGTATAGATGACAATGTTATTATTGATTTACTAATTGGTTCTGATGTTCTAGGTTGCATTATCACCGGTCGATCGGTGCGAGTGGACGAAAACCTGTTGGCTTTAGAAACACGACTAGGTTGGACTGTGCAGGGTCCAGTGGTTGGTACATCTTGTTCGATAAGTAATGTAAGTACATTTCATACAAGTTCATTTGACGTTCAGGATTTTTGGTCATTAGAGACAATGGGTATTAAAGATGATACTGAAATAAAATGCCAAAAGAAAGTAGAGTCAGAGGTACTGAATTTTTTCAATAGTACGGTGAAAGTCAATGATAGTGGTAGGTATGAAGTTAGGCTCCCGTGGAAAGATGCATCAAAATGTCTCGAAAGTAACTATGGATTAGCATTTAAGCGGTTAATGTCAACTACATCTAAATTAGAAAGCACAGGTATTATAGAAGAGTACGATAACGTATTTAAGGAATGGTTAAATAGTGGGATCATCGAAACAGTACAAAATGATGACAACAAGGACGGTCACTATTTAGCTCACCACGCGGTCGTCAAGGCGGAGAGCCTAACTACCAAGATTAGACAAGTATTTGACGCGTCCGCGGTGGACAAAAATGGCCTGTCTTTAAATATGTGCTTGAAGGGAACAAATTTAATTGAGCTATTACCAAAATTGATAATAAACTTCAGGAAAAATGCTATTGGCATTACATCTGATATTAAGAAAGCATTTTTACAAATATCAGTATGGCCTGAAGATCGTGAATATTTCAAGTTTTTGTGGTGGAATAATATTAAAGACCAAAATAAAAAGTTGATAACATACAGGCACCAGCGTGTTGTATTTGGAGTTACAACGAGCCCTTTCCTACTGGCAGCTACAATATTGAAACATTTAAAAAAGTACGACTCAGAGACTGCCGAGATGTTGAGAACATCATACTATGTGGATAATTGTGTAACTAGTGTAAATAGTCTGGAGGATATGCATCGTTTTATACGTGAATCCAAAAGAATCATGCTTGAGGGCAGCTTTGAGCTTCGATGCTGGGTGACAGGTCCAGTCATCACGGATGAAGAGGTCGTCACCACTTCAGTATTAGGTCTTAAATGGAACCCAAGAGATGATACACTTTATTGCAAAACTTCTTTACTAACTAAAAACAATAAGAAGTTACAAACCTTTTTTAATGATAAAGGACTCGTTTGTGTTAAGACTCGTTTAACAATGAGCAACGACAGTGATGGTTTCATGTCACCTATATTACTGTCAAGTGATAATATTATTGTTGAGAGAATTGTTCAATATTTTCACGTAAAATATCTTCATGCGGGATCACAAACGTTAATTAGTAAACTTCGTGAAAGATATTGGATTATAAGCATACGTCGTCTTGCCAAAAAGGTTGTGCGGCAATGTGTCGTTTGCAAGCGTTTCAGCAGCAAGAGTTGTTCAGTACCTTCCGCACCGTTGCCTATAGACAGGATACAATGTGGCAGTCCATTTGAGGCAACCGGTATAGACTTGGCTGGGCCACTGTATTTAAAGACGGGAGAAAAATGCTGCATCGTTTTATTCACATGCGCTACATACCGTGCAGTCCATTTAGACTTGTGTTCTTCACTGTCTACAGAAGACTTTATGCTAACGTTCCGCCGGTTTGTGGCAAGAAGTGGTTCCGTAAGGATAATACGAGTATATACAGATAATGGAACGAATTTTCGCGGAGCAAGTTCAATACTTAAGAACATCAAGTGGAATGAAATAGCACAGGAGACCTCTACGCAAAAGATTGAATGGCGTTTTATACCTCCGTCAGCGCCATGGTGGGGAGGATTCTGGGAAAGAATGGTACGTACGGTTAAAGAAGTGCTAAGGAGAGTGCTTGGTAGGGCAGCGCTTAAATATAATGAACTGTTGACTGTGTTGTGTGAAACCGAAGCAATGATTAATTCTCGGCCGCTAACCTATATAGCAGACACTACGGAAAATTTAGCTCCGTTGACTCCTTCAATGTTTTTACATGTAGGAAAAGAAGGGAAAGATGTCCTGGATATGGGTCATATTGATGGTCAGCTCTTGACTGGACGTTGGCGTTATATTAAAAGTTTATGTGGCGATCTGAAGCAGCGCTTTCGCAGCGAATACCTGGCTCTACTTACTCAGAAATCAACAGCTAATATTATTAATACAGTTGAAATCGGAGACATAGTTTTGATAGGGTCTGAAGATGTAAAGAGGGTTAAATGGCCATTAGGTATTGTTGTTGAGACGTTACAAGGGGTGGATGGTCATAGGCGTGTAGCGCGAGTTAGAACCGCAAGAGGTGAGTTAATCAGGCCTCTGCAGCGCCTATTCCCTTTAGAGGTTCGTCATAGAGATGTGCCAGCCACTGCACCTGCACAGCAGCTGCCCACTAAAATGCATGTCACTCGTTCCGGTCGGCTGGTGAAACTGCCCACTAGGTATTTATAAATTTAAATTTATTTTACTTTATTATTCCCGATTAGTGTTTTAGTTTTATATAGATTTCTTCCGCTTTCTCGCGGGGCCGGAGGATGTTGTGGAATTGTCTGTGGCACTTTTTAGAAGAAAATGGTTTTTTAAAAAACTGTCATTATAGAAATATATGAAAGTATGAAAGTCTACTGATTTTTTCTGTGATCTTTTTTCCTTTTACAAGTAAATCGTTGTAGTTAATAAAGTAATTCCCGACCCAATTTGTATCAACATTACTGTGTCGCTATTAATTTTTGTATGAAGAACAAAACAAGTGATGAAAGAATAAGTAGCTTCGAAGCGCAGCATGGCGCTGTTTGTTCTAAGGACTAAAATGTCAACAATAATCATCATCGATAATTCATAAAAAATGCACTAGGTGCCAGACCAGATGCTTTCGTTTCAAGATTATTAAAGAAACTCTCTCACAGAACAGCTGAAAAAAAAATTAGAAAAGGATTTTAGTAACAAAAGTTTGGAGGCGGGCACTAAAGAAGGTTCTATTCTATTTTTCTCTATGGCAATGGTGCCGATGTCGACAATTCTGCCAATGTCAGATGTGTTGGTTGTGAGAAAAAGAAGGTTGCTGGCGCTGGGCACTAAAGAAAATGTGACACTGACAGTGACAGTGTGACACACATTACTGTATTTGACATTGACAGTTGACAGCTGTTCTGCTGCAGAACGAAAACAAGTTTAAGTTTATCCAAGTTTTCTAAACCAAGGAAATTAAGGGTAGTTTCTCAAATTATATTTAGGAAATTAGGATGTTAGGTTAGAAAAGAAGCCACACTGATGAATAAGATAAAGTTCCTCGTTCCCAAACCTATCTGTTTCCAATTGCATACAATAAGATATGCGTCTGTGAGTTCTCCCCATTCTGTTTCCGATTCCTTCTTTGTTTATCTTGCTCTATTACCATTTTCCTGCCCTAACGCATCATCATTTTTCTGAGGATCTAATTTGCATCATTGCATTGAATTTCTATTCTATTATTTTCAGTCACTAATTCATATCTTTAATCTCAGCTGTCATTTTAGAATTGTTTAGAAAATATGTAAGGTAAATACTGCTACTAGCTATAGTATCGTAGTGCTTTTACTAAACCTGTTCCACAAACATGTCAATCAATCTGGCTAGCCTTTTCCCAACTATGTTGGGGTCGGCTTCCATTCCACAAACATAAAGCATTGAATATTCTATTCAGTAAAGTAAAGAAAGTAATTTCTGACTCTGAAAGTCTGATCAATATAATCACAGGAGTAAATTTAATGTTGTTAAGTATAGATAAAGATTGCATAACTGAGTAAAATGTACAGTCATCAACAAAAGTCGATTAAAACTTGTATTTTCTAAATCTTAATTATTTAGAAAAAATGTACAGTCATCAACAAAAGTCGATTAAAACTTGTGTTTTCTAAATCTTAATTATTGAGAAAAATGTACAGTCATCTACAAAAGTCAATTAAAACTTGTGTTTTCTAAATCTTAATTATAGAGAAAAAATGTACAGTCATCAACAAAATTCGATTAAAACTTGTGTTTTGTAAATCTTAATTATTGAGAAAAAATGTACAGTCATCAACAAAAGTCGATTAAAACTTGTGTTTTCTAAATCTTATGAGAGAAAATGTACAGTCATCAACAAAAGTCGATTAAAACTTGTGTTTTCTAAATCTTAATTATTGAGAAAAAATGTACAGTCATCAACAAAAGTCTAAAACTATGCGGCCTAAAAATAAACAAAAAAAAGGTTTGAGAATATGCAAACAGCGCTGTTTTATAATTATGATACCCCACATGCCCTAGTAGCCCCACTTCGATTTTTTAAGACACCCTTTCAGTCCCTGTTGCAAAAAAAAACATAAGTATATATTTTTATTTCTTTCTTATTTGCAAAATAGTTGGGCAAACGTTATCTAAAACTGTTCCAAATTTCAAGTTGATAGCATTAGTAGTTCTTGAGATATCCAGTTGTGACAGACAGACAGAGTCACACCATAAGGGTTCCTTTTTACCATTTTGGTACGGAACCCTGAAAAGTACAAGCTTGATGGGCTTGTAGTTTTTTTTTTGGGTTCCGACTCTGTCTGTCTGTCCATCTGTCTGCTGACCTTCGATATATTTATGGAACTCTTGTGCTCATGCTTCTAGACCCAGCAGTTTAGGCTGTGTGGTCTCTCAGGGAATAAAATGTATTTTAGATTTTTATTGAGGCGGTACTTAACTAATTTTATTCTATAACTTTTAGAAGATGCACAAAGTCTTTGTATACGGTACATTAAAACAAGGCGAACCAAACCACTATTGGTTGCAAGACGAGAAAAATGGTGCTAGTAAATATTTGAATGATGGCGTCACCAAAAATCTGTACCCTCTCATTATTGCAACTAAGTATAATATACCATTCCTGTTGTACGCTCCGGAGTCGGGGTATCAAGTTCAAGGTGAGAGTTTTATTCATGATTATTCACGTTTAGGGGGCCATCCTTAATTACGTCACATCACATGTTAACTCTATCAGTTTTTTTTAATTTAAGATCCGCGCCATCTACTGATGAATGGTTGAAGTATTAGTAATCACACTAATATTATAAAAGCGAAAGTTTGTGAGTGTGTGTGTGTTTGTGTGTTTGTATGTTTGTTACTTCTTCTACGCTCAAATGGCTGGACCGATTTGGATGAATTTTGGTATGTAGATAGCTTACACCCTGGATTAACACATGGGCTACTTTTGTCCCGGTCTACGCGGGTGAAACCGCGGGGCGCAGCTAATGTGATTTAATTTAATTTGATATAAGTAGAGTACTTTATGGATGGCCCTTTCGTAGTAGGTAACATTCTTGAAATTTAGCATGCAAACGACTTCCATGTCATCTGTTCCACTTGGTTGACTGGTAGAGAACGTCATGATATTATCGTAGACGTTCACGTCATCACGATAACACAGGGTAGTAAAATGTGTGGAAATACATGAAGACACTTTTTTTCCGTCCACGATAACGTTATAACGTGCACGTATCAGTCAATCTGCCTACCCTTTTCCCGACTATGTTGGGGTTGTCTTCCAGTCTAACCGGATGCAGCTGAATACCAGTGTTTTACATGGAGCGACTGCCTATCTGACCTCCACAACCCAGTAACTGGGTAATACGATACCCCTTGGTAAGACTGGTTGTCAGACTTTCGGGCTTCTGACGACCCGTAACGACTGTCAAAGATCCACGAATGAGAGACGGGACCAACGGCTTAATGTGCTTTCCGAGGCACGGAGGAGCCTCGGTATGTAAAGATGGTCACTCATCCACGGACCATCCCCGGCAAGCGTAGCTTAAACTAATATATCGACCCGTGCGGCTGTTATTACTTAGCCATGAGCTCCACTATAATGTGAACGTATTTCCATACATTTTATGGACGTGGACGTGGACATGGACGTCCAAGATAATATCGTCACGATAGAAATGTCTGCCTGAACGAATGTTTCTGAACAAAACAGAAAATAGTGAACTCCTGCGTTCACTGCCTGCGTTTTATTTTCAATGCTCTGTTTAGAGAGAGAGAGTTGAAAATACTGCAGTGTGTTTTCTTGACACGCTGGGATTAGCTCTGTTGGATTCTCAAAGCTCGGCTTAATACAGAGAGTTAAAATCCAGTAGGTACAGACAACAGCACATCAGGTTATACCAAACTTTCAAATTGCTTCAAATGATTATAAACCTTAAAATGTTGATGGTTAAGTTCAAAATCGAATGAGATAATTTGACAGTTTGTGGTGACTTGACCTGCTGTGTACAGTAGGTAGGTACGCGAAAAAAAAAAGTAGAAAACGATTCTTTGTTTCAGGTGAAATATATGAAGTAGACGACAACATGCTTGGCAAACTAGACATTTTAGAGGAGCACCCAAATTACTATGTACGGGAAAAAGATGAAATCTTGGTTTATAATAAAAAGTAAGTAAGTCTTATTATTTCTATGCTCGGACTTTTGATTTATTAGCTGTAGTAAAATGACACTTCTTGATTGTCATTTCGTTAAAAAATATTCCCATTTGATAGCGAAATGACAGTAAAAATGACAGAAGAAGTGTTATTTTACTGCAAGTAATTAAAAGTCCGACCATAGATATCATCATCTGCCTAGCCTTTTCCCGACTATTTTGGCGTCGGCTTCCAGTCTAACCGGATGCAGCTGAATCCCAGTATTTTACATGGAGCGACTGCCTATCTGACCTCCACAACCCAGTTACTGGGGTAATACGATACCCCTTGGTAAGACTGGTTGTCAGACTTCCGGGTTTCTGACGACCCGTAACGACTCAGAGATCCACGAATGACAGCCGGGACCAACGGTTTAACGTGCTTTCCGAGGCACGGAGGAGTCTCGGTATGTAAATATGGTCACCGATCCACGGACCAACCCCGGTAAGCGTAGCTTAACCTGATGGATCGACCTGTGCGGCTTTCTAGATAGGAAGATAAAAAAAAAACGAAATTCCTCAATTTTTCTCACCACATCGTCATCATTTCTTCAACTAGTAACTTAAGCGACCTACTCAAAACCCTGCCTGCAGGGTCCTGCTTGCAGTACCACTTTCAATCGTATTGTGTGTATGCATTCAGGGCCGATATTTTAATTGTTCACCCCATTGATGTATAAGTTAGGAAGATAAGGTTCGCGCTAAATTGTGTTAACGCACACAATTGACCTTAGTCACAATCGAACTGGCGTTTGTGTAGCACGTTAAGTAAAATTACCATAATCGTCTAAATAAGCAGCAACAATTCCTTCAAAATATCTGAAGTACCGATGTCACACCAGTGGATGGGTCACACAAATATGACAAAGGGGACGGGGGTCCCCAAAAATCATGTAATTCGTGTGACGTAATTTATGGATGACCCCTAACACCCTGTTTATAAATTTTCAGTATAAAAGAAGAGCCAGAATCAATCCAATGCTGGGTGTATTTTCTGAAGAACTTTAAACCGGAGCTGTTGCAGAGGCAACAGTATGAAACCTACAGCTCAAGAGGCCCCCACGGATTGGTCTACATGGACAGGTCTCAAAGAGATTATTCATATAATTATAAAGCCGAAATTAAGCCTGATAATTTCTGAACCAACACTGTAATGCAGGTAAATGTCAGTAGATTAATTTTCTTCGGTTTTCTTTAAATAAGATATTTACTTACCTACTTAAACAATAAAGAAGTACTTTAATAGTTATAGTCAAAAAAGTCGCTAAGTTCTAAGAGTTGCAAAATTACTTGTTAGACAGAGAAAGCACTATAGAGAGTAGAGAGCTTTAGTAACATCGTTTTGTTTTTGGTGAAAGCGGTACCCTTCGCAACTGCGCAAACTAATTCAAATTTTGTTACGGGTCGCGATCGCGAATCATATGATAATCATCATACAACCTGAAACAGGGGGCCTACTCCCTAAGTTCATCCGTCTTTCCGTCCGTCCGTTCGTCCGTCCGTCTGACATTACGATCCATCAAAACAAGTGTAAAAGTTAAATTTTTCGGACGGGCAAAAACACATCGGGAATAGGGACAACTGGCAAATCATGTTGTCATTCATACTTCGTTGGGACCCCGAACAAATCATCCATCCGTAGGTGATACGGAGTAGGAAACGCCCGTAACGAAGGGCGAAACTGCGGGCTTCGTGCTTAGGGAGTAGGCCCCCTGACCTGCAAATTGTAAAAAGCGTAAGAAACTTTGAATATCGCTTGCGGGCGCATCCGCCTTATTTAAAACTGACATTTCTGCTTGCGCTGTCAGACTGTCAGACTATTTATTATGCTTTAAAAAAAATATTCGTCGTTTTTTTATTGAGTAAATTGCCATTTTAAAAAAAAAAAAAATAATTCAATTTAATCTACTGAAATTTTTCTGGATGTCGGTGACTTGCGATTTTATTGAGGCGCGTCCATACCTCGGGCTTTGAAAAATCCATCGCGGTTCCAGTGCGGGTTGGTAGATGTCACATGTCTTCGAATTTTTGGTTCGGTTTCCTCACGATGTTTTCCTTCACCGTTTTACACAAAGTAAAGTGCCAGTCTGAGCTCGAACCTACGACCTGTAACTTGTAAGTCGCGGCCGTTACCACTGGGACCACCACCACCGTTACCACCATCGCTCACGTGGATGAGTACACAATGTATATCATAATCCTTCTATGGACAATGTCCTTTCTCTACGAACGAAGTTATACATTATGTATCGCATAATTAGCGGTGGTTAGGTACTGGCAGCCGCCGGTTGGCTGCGAATTTACTCATGAGAGTTGAAGAGTACCTATCTAAGGAAGAACACATTAACCTTCGCTTCGCTTGTAGATATACAAGTGCCGTGCCCCTACAGCTCGTGTCGTATATCTGCGACAGAGAACATGCATGACTTTTCGTTCTATTTTCGTCCTATTAACTGTAAATTGATTGTAGGTATTATTTTATCGATTTGTAGCCCGCGCGCTAGGGGCACGGCAATTGATATTTAGCTAAGCGGTCAAAAGGTAAAAAAAAATATGGTCGCACAATTCAACCTCTATCAGATAAGCGCTGTTAAGAAGAAAATTAATTTACAATCACTTTTATTTTCTTTTTTAGGGTTCCGTACCTCAAAAGGAAAAACGGAACCCTTATAGGATCACTTCGTTGTCCGTCTGTCTGTCTGTCAGTCTGTCAAGACCCTTTTTCTCAGGAACGCGTGGAGGTATCAAAATGAAATTAATATCAAATACGTAGATCTATGGTCCCTTGGAGTCCTAGAAAAATCAACCTTCTAAGTCAACGCAATAACAAAATACGGCCATTTATGTGACATATTTTGATACTCGCAAGTAAATCAAAACCTATGGGGTACTTCCCGTTGACCTAGAAACATAAAATTTTGCAAAAAGCAAGGTCTCATAGCACAA
Organism: Cosmia trapezina; assembly: GCA_905163495.3. Taxonomy (NCBI): domain Eukaryota; kingdom Metazoa; phylum Arthropoda; class Insecta; order Lepidoptera; family Noctuidae; genus Cosmia; species Cosmia trapezina. The sequence continues at coordinate 3,536,204 of LR991048.1, forward strand.
GTAAAGGGAAAAGTCCGAAAATTGTTAATTTGTCATTTAATCACATAAAAAAATATTTTCAAGTATGTCAGTCTGTCAAGACCCTTTTTCTCAGGAACGCGTGGAGGTATCAAATTGAAATTAATATCAAATACGTAAATTAATGGTCCCTTAGAGTTCTATAAAAATCAAGCTTCTAAGTCAACGAAATAAAAAAATACGGCCGTTTATGCGACACATTTTGATACTCGCAAGTAAATCAAAACCTATAGGGTACTTCCCGTTGACCTAGAATAGTGAAATTTGGCAAGAAGCAAGGTCTCATAGCACAAGAAGTCCGAAAATTGTTAATTTGTAATTTTATCACGTAAAAAAATCTTATTTGGGTTAGATTTGTTTTTGAGATTAATTCTTTTCAACTACGGAACCCTTCATTGTGCGTGGTCCGACACGCACTTACGAATACAGGACAATTTTGGAATCTCTATACAACGTGTAACGTTAAATGCGCAAAACCTCTTAAGGGGTCATTGTACTCATCATTATGAACAACTTTTAGTATGGGACCAAACCTGAAATCGCGAAAAAAAAATCAGCTGTTCTTCAGTATATTTTGACGAATTATGCGAACAGAAATGTACTGAACAGCTGATTTTTTTTTCGCGATTTCAGGTTTGGTCCCATAGTAAAAGTTGTTCATAATGATGAGTACAATGACCCGTTAAGAGGTTTTGCGCATTTAACGTTACACGTTGTATAAATTTTAACTTCGGAATAAAAATTGATTTTTGACGGTTTTGTATCAAACTAACGAAGAATAAATATGGCATTATTCTTCAAGAACAAGTTAACTGACGATTAAACAATCGGACCTTGAGTCAATAAAAAGGAGAAAAATTATTTAAAAAAAAATAAAATGCCATTTAAACTAAGTAGGTATGTAATTTTAGAAATATCTTTATAATTATTATCTTTCATTTGCAGCAAATCTTCCTTACATGAAATGGAGGAAATGGAGGACTTATTAATTAAGAAGAAAAAATAATTTGCCTAAAGTAAAATCAATTATTTAAAAAGTACCTGCTTGGAAATTACTAATAACTGTATTTAAGTTTCTGTTTTTTAATTTAATAGCTAATTAGAACATATTAGGTCGGGGAAAAAGTTCCTTCGTATTTTATATACAAATTCAAGACACTTTTTTTTTCATAGTTTATTATTTAGTTAGGTATGTGTCATTTGCCAAATGGGTCAAAACTGTTTTGTGGTCAATTTCTTCAGCTACGTCGTAACTACTGATATGCCGATTTTGCTCCGCTTTTTAAAAAATGGCATCCATTTTATCCGTAATAGGGCGACCAGAGCGACGTGCATCTTTGACATCAAAATTTCCGGATTGAAAACGCTTAAACCAAATGTGTGCTACTCTCACAGACACTGCACTAGGTCCATAAACATCGCAAATTTTTTTCGCGGCTTGCGTTGCATTTTTACCTTTTTTGTAGTAAAATTTTAAAATGTATCGAATTTCTTCATTAGATTCTTCATCTTGACAGTACGAAAAACAAATGAAAATCACACATTTTCCTAATTTGAATTTGGAATTATGTTAAAATTTAAACTTTCAATGATATCAAAACCAGCCAGATACAAACAGTAGAGCCAAAGAAATTTCATATACAGGGTGTTTGGCGCATGGACCGACACAATTTTTTGGGGGATTGGGTGGGTCATTTGCTAGGTTTCACCTCAAGACCTCCATGTCCTAAGTGTGACGGTAATTGAGATATGTTTTTTTTTTGTTCTTTCTTTGAATTACCCAAAATCTCGCCTTTGAATCGATATATTTTTTTTGTTTAGGGTTACAATAGAACAATATAAATTTTATAATAGTCTGCAATGTATTTTTATTCTAAATAAATTATTATTTGATGTAATTGATCAGTAGAAAATGACTTATGTGCTTCCAAAGTCTTAAAAATGTTTAAATGTATGAAAAATTACTACTCTTAAATTCATTTTTTTTTTTAAATAAAGCCATTTTGACCTTATTTTTATCTCAAAAAGTTCTTTAGCTTGTACCCTTTCTAAGGGTATGCTACACGCTATGAAAAACAATTCAAATGTAGTCAAAATACTAGTTAGAGAGTCAGTTATGGAGTGTTTTAAGAAAAGACTTATTACGGTAATTATATTTTTTTATTTTATTTCGAATAACAATACATTGTAGACTATAGTAAAAATTATTTTGTTCTTTTACAACCATAAACAAAAAAAATATATCGATTCAAAGGCGAGATTTTGGGTAATTCAAAGAAAGACAAAAAAAATATATATCTCAATTACCGTCACACTTAGGACATGGAGGTCTTTAGGTGAAACCTAGCAAATGACCCCCCGAATCCCCCAAAAAATTGTGTCGGTCCATGCGCCGAACATCCTGTATACCTATAAAATACGAAAAAACTTTTTCCCCGACCTATTATGTCACTATGTGAAATTAAAGTAGTTAGTTTTTATGTAGTTTTTGCTTGCTCTTCCAACTTAGTCGAGCGCGAGCGTAATAAAATCGCGGCGGGATTTTATCGCACACTGGATTTTCAACTCTCGTTGTTGAGCCGAGCGTTGAGAATCCAACCTAACAAAAAGAGTGCATCCCAGCGCGACGAAAAACACACTGTTGGATTTTCAACTCCCGGTGCTAAGCAGAGAGTTGAAAATCCAGTGCGTGATAAAATCCCGCCGCGATTTTATTACGCTCGTGGAAACGCCGACTTAGTCTTTGTCGAGGGAGCAGTGATCAATGATATATAGGGTGTAAGGGACAGCCCTCCGCAAACTGATAGGGTGAAATCAGTATGTCATACTAAGATGACCGGTACCTACATGAAATTTTTTCAGGAAAGTTAAGGGAATCCAATAAACCTGATTTGTTTGTGTTTTTGTGCACAAATCGGAGCGTCTATTACTGGTTGGGAGGGGTAGGTAATAGGTATGCGGTGAGTTCGTTGAACTTTGTAGCTAGACAGAAAGTGAACAGCTGATTTCACGCGTCGTTGGTTAGAGTATTTCAACATCCATTGCTGGTTTTTTTTTTGCTGTTTTTTTTACATAAATGGAGTGCTGCGAACACACAATGCAATTTTACATTGAAATAATGAAAATGTAACTGAAAAAAATTTTGAAAAAATGAAAATTTTCCTGAGAAAATTTCCGGTGGAATATGATTCAGAATGAGGAGCTGAATGCACCCTGTTAGTTTGCGGAGGGCTGTCCCTTACACCCTGTATGTATACGTCATTGGCAGTGATGGCCCAGTGCTAAAGCCCACAACTACCGAGTCGTGGGTCGTGAATTCGTACCCAGGCAGGCACTACCTATCAACCTACCTAGCCTTTTCCCGGAGGCCTGTGTCCCAGCAGTGGGAACATTATAGGCTGATTATGCCGTGGGTCTACTGCCATCTAAAATAAGTTGGTAGGGTGATAGGTTTTAGTTCTTCTAATCTGATGCCTTTTTTGACCAAGTATGGCGAAAGTGGCAGGGTAGCCCGCGAAATTAAAATTTTCTTACGTTTTTTTTCAATTGATTGTAACAATGAGCTACAATTGAAAAAAAACGTAAGGAAATTTTAATTTGAAAAACGTAAGAAAAATCATCAATTAATAGTTTTTATCTGTTTTTCATTAATCATTAGAATCAGCAATACAACTCCTTATTAGAATTGACCTCAAACCTTTCTAGATTTTTTTTCAATGACTTGCAAATTGCAAAAAACGTAAGAAAATTTGAATTTCGCGGGCTACCTTAGCGTATCCCTTGGCCAAAAACGTCATGTTTTCATGAAATATTCTTAAATTCGACCAATTTATTACACAATACAACCTGATACTTAGTGAACCTACAAACTGCAAAAAGAAAGTTTGAATGTTATTGACTTCCCTGAAGTTTAAACTATGAATACATTCACACGCCATTGTATAGATTTCAGAAATCCTTCTTTTTGTGTGCACCCTGGGCCGCACCGCACCGCACTTTTTTATATGAAAAAGTGTTGCGCTGCGGTGTGGCTGCGGCGTGATGCGATGATTTTCAACTCACGGTGTTGAGCCGAACATTGAGAATCCAACAGAGCGAATCCCAGCGCGTCAATAACCACTGTGGGATTTTCAACTGTCAGGCTACGAAATAGGCTTGGTTCAGGGGCTGCGGGCTCGACAGGAATCTCGGAGGTCCCTACACGATCAAAATTGCTTGACAAGCACGAAAAAATCACCTGCTGTCAAGCAATTTTGACCGTCTATGGACCCCTTAGAACTTTGCGACCGAAATCGGTAGTAAAGCGATTGCAAACCAGAAAGTTTACTGATGTCAGTGTGAAAGAGTTTCTTTTTCTTTTTTTTCAGTAACAATGAATCCGTTTTAGAAGATTTGGACGATGATGATGACGTATTGCTGAATAGCTAAATTATTTTAATAAAAGAACATTAATTGAAACGAATTGTTTTTGATAGAAGTCTGCATTCCTAAAGTAATATAAATATCGACCATGTTTCAAGTTTATTTTACTATTTACACTTGTTAGTACAAAAAAATATATTTTTAAATAGTTTGATGTTTTATTTATTTTCAAACTCCTTACTTATATCAAAATTTTTAACAAAGTTCATATACTTGCACTCTTGCACTAAACATAGGTAAGTATTTATCAACTCCTTTTTAATATTCTTTAGCGAAGCATAGGTACACACGGCTACACATCAAGCTATACATTTCCAGTTTACACTGACCTCTCATTGTAAGGAAATCCTATACAATGCGAAATCAGCTTATACTGGAAATGTGTAGCTTGATCTGTAGCCGTGCGTACACAGCAGCAGGTCAAGTTACTACAAACTCAAATTTTCTCATTCGGTTTTGAACCTAACCTTCAACATTTTAAGGTTTAAAATCATTTGAAGAAAGGAGACAATTTTTTTGGGCCCACTACACCTCCTTTAGGGCATGGTCAGCGTTATCGCAAGATGGCGTGTCATGACGTCATCTATGACGATTGACGGGAAATCGTTATCGCGCTCACGCTAATTCGGAACGAGTTTTACGAACGAAATGAGCACGCTCAAATCCATTACATCGCATCTCGGAACGCATCCATTGTTTGTTGTCACACTTGTCACTGTTGTCAGATCAGCTGACAGCTGTCATAAAAAGCATGTTTCGCAAATAGGTTATGTTTAGATTGTTTTGATTTAATGTTTTGAGATCTTTATGTGTAACAAATGTGATAAAAGTCCTTCACGTTACCCAATAATGGATTTTGCACGTAAGCAGCTAGAGAAATACGGCTGGACCGATGGTAATTATTTAATTTCATAACTTAAGAGTTTTGTTTTCAAGGACCCGTCTACAAAACCTCTAATAGTCCAGTAAAAATAGTGTTTGAGATTGCATTAAAGACACTTTAGTAAATTGGTTTTGAAATAATAGTATAGTTATTTACGTATGCATTCGTGGCAATTTTGTGTTCATATGGTCGGAGGAACCTCAGAAATACCTAAAGTTGTGTTTTTACTGTTTAACGTTAAACAAAAAACACACTTTAGGTGAAAAGTAAGATTATCGTCTACAGCCAGCCTAAAATTATAGTACATAAGTAATCCCTCGGTTTGGGTACAAAATTCTTAACATTACGAGATTTTTTCTTTCATGGTGTGATAAATGAGACTTAAAAAATCGCACTTTCGGGGATTTTTCTGTTTATACATTCCAAACGTTAGCCTCGAACCTATGTTCAGTTTTCACCTTGGTGACTTCTCAGGAACATAGTTAAAAAGTGTTTTATCATGTTTTGTATATTGTACATAAAAGACACTTGAAATATTTTTTAGGCTGTGCATTAACATTTTCATTCTTCATATGTAAGTGTCATAATCCCCTGATTAAGTGATAAGGATTCTTCGCAAAATGCATAAAACCTAAATTACCTACACAATATAAAATGCCAACCTTGACCGAGCGCCTTGCATCCCCCGCGTCGGTGTGCGAGAGGGACGAAGTTATCGGATGTGAAAAAGATGGAGCTATTGTTTAACTGCTCAAATAATTACTGAAAATTTTCTTCTCATTACGCAATGAGATTGTTTACTATTTTCATTTCTCGGATAATGCGCCAATGATTTTACATACAAATTGCCGAAAACATTAGTATACAAATCAAAAATGCGAAAGGTATAATACCATGCCTATTCTGCAATCTACCCACTCGCGCGACAATTGCACGAAACTGTACCGGAACGAAAAGCCAGGATTGTCCGACTACACGAAACTGACGTTGTTGTTGTTACGTCGTCAAAGAGAAAAATCTGAAATTATTCTATTGTTAGGACTTTAATAAACTCAGTACACAGTTACACCTATGGGATATAATAAATGCGCTTTACATCAGGATAAGCGCATTTTTTCTATCAACTACCGCCTTCTGGTTCGAATCATGTAAGGTAAACGCGGGTGAAGTCGACAGGACCCAGTAGTCGTCTAATTATCTAAAAACATCAATATCTTTTTCTACTAAACACAATGATGTTAATAGTACTAGATCAGTAGTGTACGGCGCCGAAGCGTTACTACATCGTATATGTCCGCAGGCATATCCGAGTTCAGTTGTCAGCTTGACGTCAAGTGAGCAATTGCTTAGCGATAAAAATATCAAAATAGTGAAATGTGCGATTAAAATTTGTATGTCACGGTCTGAAAAGATTACTAAGGCAAGTGGTAATACATTTCACAAGTAACTTTGCTGAATTTTGTTCAGATTATCCAAAAATTTATCAAACATTGTTTTTGCCATCAGTGTTCTGATGTTGTGGACTTTTGGGAGTTTAGTGAATGACGAATGTATGTTCCTGTAAGTCTAAATTATTATTGTAGTCTGTTTGGATTAAACATACTGTACAGTACCCAAACACTCACTGAATGGAAAAGTACCCAAACAGTCACTGAATACAAAAGTAACACATGTCACGTGTAAGTATGTCAAAGGTTTTAACCTAATATATCACTACATCGTCCACCAAAATTAATTTTATTAGCAATAAATAATCTTATATGTAATGACTAATGACTATGAGTTTATATTTTTAAATGAAAAATAATAGATTGTTTATGATCACATTGTGTTATATAGTGGTGTGCTGTGCGAAAATAAACCGGTTCATTTTCAATTAAAGTAAACTAGCTGCGCCCTGCGGTTTCACCCGCGTAGACCGGGATAAAAGTAACCTATGTGTTAATCTGGGGTATAAGCTATCTACTTACCAAAATCCCAAATCGGTCCAGCCGTTTGAGCGTGAAGAAGTAACAAACATACAAACAAACAAACACACGCACTTACAAACTTTCGCCTTTATAATATTAGTGTGATGTGATTACTGTGATTAGTAATCGATTATTAAATCGAATTGTTAAACTACGATCAAATACAAGTTAGTTTATAAATCCAAGATACGTTTCAGAATTTTTAAGATTGACAAACTTATCTAACTCAGTAGTGAAACCCAGAACAGTCGTCGTAATTTCTTTTAAATGACGTACTTTTTTAGGGTTCCGTACCTCAAAAGGAAAAACGGAACCCTTATAGTATCACTTCGTTGTCCGTCTGTCTGTCTGACTGTCTGTCAAGACCTTTTTTATCAGGAACGCGTGGAGGTATCAAGTTAAAATGAATATCAAATACGTAAGTCGTCTGTGATCCTTTGGAGCTCTAAAAAAATCAAGCTTCTAAGTCTACGCCGTAAAAAAATACGGCCATTTATGCAACATATTTTGATACTCGCAAGTAAATCAAAACCTATAGGGTACTTACCGCTGACCTAGAATCATGAAATTTGGCAAGAAGCAAGGTCTTACAGCACAAGTAAAGGAAAAAGTCTGAAAACCGTTATTTTGTCATTTTATCGCATAAACATTTTTTTTTTGGGATTTCTTCTTTTTCAGCTACAAATGTTAAGTTTGTTTTTGGATACATTCTTTTCAATTACGAAGACCTTCATTTTGCGTGGCCCACACGCGCTTGGCCGGTTTTTATTACTATTAAAATGGATCGAAACAGATAAACTATAGTAATTTACGTTATTTAATTTTCATCGCAACGTATGTACATTCATCATAAACGCGTCAATAGGTGCAGTACTAGACAGAGTGATCTCTTATTTGTTTTCCAGGGTACCTAAAGATCAGAAGCACATGGAAATATTCCATAATACAATCTTTCATTATAATTGATTCAATGAAAACCTTCATTAAATTCTTGGGAAATGATGTTGATCGTGGGCAACTCTGGCCGTTTTCGGGTAACAATGTCTTGTCTCATTTCAACGTAATTAGTTTGACGGTAGAAGAAGTGAGACAAACATAGATTATTTTGACAGATTGACATATTTATGTATCCGTTTCAAAGCTACGTGTTTAAACTCGTACAAGTCGGTACGTTTGTCTGAATTATTTTGTAGGACGCTGCGCCTCTAGTATTATAATACCTCATTGACTAAACATTAAACTTGCCGATTTTATGGCAACCTATTCTTGGTAACATATTGCAACGTCTGAAATATTTTACTTGAAAAGTGTGTCCGACAAAAATTTAATTTTTTTGCAAGTTCAGCTGCTAAATGTGAAGTCGGCACGTAGTTTTGTTTTTCGATTTGTGAAACTTCAGTTGGGTCTACGCTAAGTCTGATTATTTGATGAATTAGTTAAGTTAATTTGCTAACGATAGGAGTAACTTGAAATTTGGAACACTTTAATCACAAAAGTATTTTTTTTCGAACGTGACATCTATTGGTACCTAAAAATTCCTACTTGACCCAGATCTCGTCATTTAATAGTTGCCTCTAAACCCGCCAAATTCTAGGTATTTTAGTGTTTTATGCCACAAAATGCGAATAATAACTATTACTGTGACCGCAACATAGTTGTTAACGCTTTTGTACACACAACATTAATTAAATTTTTTGAAAATTACATTTTGCAGTAGTAAACTACTTAATACATTTACGGTTTAGTTTAAGTCATAATGAATTTGCTTCCTAAGATAAATTTATGGGTAATAAAGGGTGTGCAAGTTGTTAGAATGATTAGCACCACTGGGCCAAACTGGTCCACTGGATCCGGCGGGTCCTTCACATGCCCTAATCTTGTTGATTCTGGAAAGAAGCCAGTTGATTCCAAAGAGAAAATTATTAAGAACATGTCATGCGTTGAGCCACATCGTTCCAGCGTATATCTTCGGCAAAACCGAAATATAGCAAAACCCGGAAGGCACACAGACTGTCGCTAAAGCTTTGGCAAAAACAGAAGCGACTGGCAAGGAAGCAAGTGAATTCTTAACACGTTTTTACGGTGACCAGGTAAAATATTATTATATTATAATAGCAGGTCACGTTACTACAAACTGTAAAATTTTCTCATTCAATTTTGAACTTAACCTTCAACAATTGCTCAGGTGCTGGTAAAACTGCAGGCATACCAGGCCTGGGCTTCGGCCCGTAATGACAGGTGCGACTGTCAACGTGCTCGCGCAATGTTAAAAGAGCGTTAAATTCTCCCGCCATGTATTGCGAACGGGTGTTACGGAAGGCGCGTTTTGACCATGTTGGACGAATTGAGGCCAAGTTGGCATCCTTTCTGGTAGCAAGGAGTTCTGATCGCTGTCTAAATGGGTCTAGACAAATTTCTGCCATTTGCTGCCTCTTATGCTTAAGTCTGATGGAACGCTGGCTCATCCCGCGCAAGAAAGTGCAAACTTATTAGCCTTTATCTTTGCCGAAAATTCACGCCTTGATGCGGCCTCTAACATACCCCACTGTAGTTCCACAATGCCGGAGATGGCAATTTGGTCAAGTTCAATGCTCTGAAAACAAAGGCGTCTCTTTTCACTGCCAAAAGGAGTCAGTTTCAGTTATCTCCTACTTTCCGAGAAGCATCTGTACTGGTTACCGACCGCCTAGAGCTTTTGGGCATGGAGTTGACGTCTGATCGGCTCAACCTTAATTCCGGACAAAAACTGATTCTGTCAAAAGCACAGACTTAATTCCGGACAAAAACTGATTCTGTTATTCTGATCGCACATATTTTTTTGCCAGACGTCTCTTAAAATTTTTAAGCAAAAATATGTTACAATTTAATTAACCTTGCTGTTTTTATTACCTCCTGCTCTGCCTCTCTCATCTACCTACCTTTTGTTTCTTAGACTCTTAACAAACACGTACAGTATGTTCAAGGTCTGAGAGTTCACATTAACACAAAAAATTGAACACGACTGGGTCCTTTTGACGAGTAATAGTACAAATCCGACGACTATTGGTACAAATCGCCCCCTTTTTTTTTAACTATCTAAAGTACAAAAATTACCTATTAGTCTCTTTTTGCATGGAACATTTGTTCCATTCTGTATCTGAGAAGGACGTTGTTAGCTGCGCTACAGTTTATACTTTTGCAGCTATCATCGTTTTACTTGTGTACCTAGGTACTTCTTGTGTTATTGTTCCAAAATATATTTTTTTTAATTTTGCTGATATTAATATTTTGCCTAGAAGTAGGTACACGCGGCTAGACATCAAGCTATACATTTCCAGTTTACACTGACCACTCATTGTTAGGAAATCCTATACAATGCGAGATCAGCATATACTGGAAATGTATAGCTTGATCTGTAGCCGTGCGTACTATTTCATTTTAAAACACCACATCTTTGTTTACTCATGTGGTCTAATTACACGAATCCAAAATAAAATTTATGTAATAGACGCGGCCGCTTGATGCATCGCGACGCCGCCGCCGCCACCCGCCCGCCGCGCGCCGCCCGCTCGCACCCTCTCGCGAGTGTTTCATTTTCATTTAATTATTAGAAATGCTTTAGAGATATTCAGGGGATTTCTTCCAATTTGAGTAGACAAAAATTGTTGGTAGTAAGATTCATAAAAATATCCTGGGTGTCTTTAATGTACAAGGGTTAAATACAAATTTAACTTCACGAAAAAAAAAGTATAATAGTCACATTGGTGATAATTTACCTAGTTATTTGTAGTAACTATTTAAATACTTTGACAAAATTTCACTCTCTAGGTAAGTACTGTTTTGAAGTTATCATTTATTTTATATAAAATAGTCAATGTGGTACTTAATATGTTGATTTTGACCGGGGATAATTATTTCCATAATTAAAACTTTTGAAAAGGAGCAGTCATGTACAAAATCACCAGTGGTCCATTTTTTGTTCCCACTTAAATTTAATGTTATTGCTATAATTGCTAATAACTCAATATATATAAAAAAAAAATCGGGGATTACTGTCAATTTATGTATTTCAGCTATTTATATATTTAATTCTGAATTATCACCCAAAGAGCATTTATTGCAATCTACTCCATACAAATCGATCTATTTTTACTGGACTATAATAAAATGTTACAAAGACTTGGTCAGTGGGTCGTCTTAGACATACATCTCTGAAGAAGGTATTTCTGTACATAAATCAATGTAAATACCAAACTTTCGTAATTATTTGTAAACTCCAGTCTCCGATTGCATTTAATACACATATTTCCTATTCCGTGACATATATTAAAAAGCATTGTTTTTCAGGCAAAGGACTTGGTAAAAATGAGAATGGCATATCGGAGGCTCTGAAGCCTAAATTAAAGCGTAGCGTGGCGGGAGTGGGTCACGATGCTGCGGCTGAGTTCAATGAGCACTGGTGGACTACCCTGTATGATAAGGCTGCTGCTAATGTAGAGGTGGGTACTATCTAATAGATTAATGGTGCCAAAGGATGTATAGTTTGATTCAAACTTAAAGGCGGCTTGGAAATTAGCTGCGAGTGCAGATAATTTTGGCTCCATTTAGTTAAGCTCGATAACTTTTTTTGTTATTTAAGATTTAGCTCCATTATGTTTTAATCATATTATACCTGCACTCATAGCTAACTTCCAAGCCGCTATTAAATTTGAATCAAACTATACTGAGTATTAGTTAATCGTTCTGGGAATCAGTATGGAGTTATTATGGCAGCGCAAGCACATGATTAGACTATCGGCGACTAAGTTATGTAGCCGTACAATAGCGACTAATCTATTGGTTGACTAAAAATCACAAGTGTGCACTCATGATTACCATCATTGTTCATTTCAATCATCATTGTTTGTTATTAACAGTACATTTATATGTTATAATAAACAGAACAGTACACATTTACTAATCATTTGTACACATTTGTTGCTATATTTATGCAATTTGATAAATGAACTGGAGGATTTCAAGAATTACTTACTGAAAAACTCATAAACATTCAGCTTATCAAAATCCTCTAAATTCCACATTCCAGTATCATAAATAGCCATGCCATTATACTGTATCTCTAACATAGTTATAATAAAGCTCAAATGTTCCAGGTAAAAGAAAAAAACGGTAAAACAAAGAAAATCAAAACAAAAGATGACAAAGAATTTGTTATCACAAACAGTACTTGGAAATTAAATAAGAAGCAAAATGATGCTGAAAATGAAGAACAGTATGCAGATTACTTTGTCAGAACTGCGGTGCTAACGAATGGTGCTAGTAATGTAGAGAGAGTACGGGAATCTGAGTCGGAGGATGATGGTGATAAGAAAGATGTGTTTATGATGACCGATGAGGAGTTGTTTGCGAAGTGTGAGGGAAGGACTGCTCATAAGTAAGTATTTTGTATTATCTATTTTAAGGCGAAAGCGCCAGGGTAGACCGCGAAATACCTCATGATTTCATGAAATTGCTAGATTTGAGGTAAATGCTAACTTATGGAGTTGTATTGCTGATTCTAATGATTATAATTCTGTAAAGCCATATTAGCTACGGCCGCGAATCATATTTTAATCAACATACAAAGTCACACTGACCTACAAATTGCAAAAAACGTAAGAAATTTTGAGTTTCTCGGGCTACCCTGGCGCATCATCCTTAAGGCGAAAGCGCCATTGTAGCCCGCGAAATTAGAAATTTCTTACGGTTTTTGGTTGTGGAGGTCAGATAGGCAGTCGCTCCATGTAAAATGCTGGTATTCAGCTGCATCCGGTCAGACTGGAAGACAACCTCAACATAGTTGGGAAAAGGCCAGGCAGATGAGTTGAGTTGGTTCGCTGTCATGAATAATTATTTTGGTTTCATGTGAATAAGTACTATTTGCAAGTTTATGTTAGTGGTCTCTTGGAGACAATATGTGAATTGAAAGCCCTGTAAATCATAGAAGGAATGCTGTTGTCTAGCAATGCAATTTTTGCAGGCTTAAAATACCTAGAAGAGATGGTGACAGACAACTTCAGTGTCTATATTGGATAGCAGTATTTGCATTTGTCTCCAATTTGTCACTTTTGATTTCAATTATTAAAGAAAATGTATTTAATGTATTACAGGGGCGCACGCCACGGTTTGAATGCTACAGGCAAACTAGCAAGGATAGCTCAACAAGAAGCATTACTTCTGTCACAATCAAAATACAGTGAATATTCACATGCCAAGAAATTAAAAGAACAAGTTGAAGATATAAACCTACATAGTGACTCTGATGGCACGGAACATAAAAAGAAGAAGAAGAAAAGAAAACGCTGCAATAGTAACGACAAATCTGGAAACAAAACAGAATGTGTATTGGCTGAATCAAATGAAGTTCCTTTGCCAGATAAAAGCGAAGTGACAGAAGATGACAGTGCTGCCAGTGTGATAAAAGTTGTAAAAAATAGTAGAAAATCTAAAAAGTCTAAGAAGAAAAATTTTCGGGACATTGAAGTGATTCCAGAGGAAGATGAAGATGTTTCAAAGCCTAAGAAAATGAAGGAAAGGGAGGATGTTGAAACGGCTGAAGCTGTGGAAACGAATAATGAAGAATATATAATATCTACTGAAAATAAAACTAACAAAAAGAGCAAAAAGAAAAAGAATAAAAGTAACTGATGACAACTTTATAAGTAAAATAATTATTAAATCGTGTATGTTTTTAAAGCTGTTTTTACATTTTTTTGTCCAACCTTGTAATCAACCGGTGTAATAATATAAAACTGACACGCAAAGCTCAGAAAACGCTAGCGGAAGTATCCATGTGGGCCCCAAACTAGGCACAGTCTGTAACTTAATGGCTCACAGTTGATTCAGAAACAGTAATTGCGATTTTTATGGTTCCGTACATCAAAAGGAAATACGGAACCCTTATAGGATCACTCGTGTGTCGTCTGTCTGTTCCTCTGTCACAGCCAATTTGCTCCGAATCTAATGCACCGCTTAAGTTGAATTTTGGTACACATGGATTTCTGTGACCCAAACACGTACGGCTAAAGTAAATAAATGAATTTTGAATATGCTTGTCACTTTTAGGGGGCAAATAAGTTTAAAAAAAAAGTTTTGCAAACTGTACCGTGTGACATATCAAATGAAAGGGATTACTATGAGAGTCATATATATATTTTTTTAATTTTAAAATAAATAATTTTAAAGTTATTTAAGAAAATTGGCCGAACCACCCCCTTATCTCCGAAACTACTGAGCCTAAAATTTTGAAAAAAAAAATACAGTAAATACCTGAAGATTACAGGAAAACCTATAAGAAGTTTGTGGTCTTAAAATAACATGGGAAATCTACGACAATATTGTTGTAAGTACAAACTTACATTTACTGTTGGAACGTATGGGAGAACATGTTTTTCAACTTTAATGTTAAGTTTGTTCTTGGGATAATTTCATCCCAACTAGGAACCGTTCATTGTGCGTAGTCAGACACGCACTTGACCGGTTTTTTTTATAAAACACCCACCCACAATAAAGGCATCTATTTTGTGTACAACTATAAAGAACATTCTATCTTTTTTTTATTGTGAAATGGGCATGGGCCTGCTCTTGGCCTCAATCTCGCCAGATGGAAAGCGATGGATGAGGTCTATAGGTCTACGATGAGACGAGACGAGCCTGCCCAGAAGATGCCTGGGGGCTTACTATGAGTTCATAAAGCAGGGCAGAAGTTGAACGTTTCCAGTGAGAGAGAGAGAGAGAGACGGAGCTATATACGACCGACGATAGTAAGTCCCCTGTTCACTCATGTTTTGAAGGCTTAACGGTTATAAGTGCAAGGGACCAATTATTATTCAATATCGATCTTGATATTAGATAGATAAGATTGCGATTGAATAGGACCACTGCTGCCTGACTGTGATTCGAGTAGAAATATATTGTATTTTTATTTGGACCATAAAAAAAAAGAACATTTAGTAGGATTTTTTATAAATTAATAGCAATACTAAGTGTTCCTTCTGTCAAAGTTGTCAATATTTTTACTGAAATACAGTAACGAAAAATTTATTAAAAAATGTCCCTAGGGAAGATATTCGCGCTTGATAAAGTCGCAAATTTCTTCAATATCATCCGCCAAAATGGTGGAATTAGAGGATCCTTGTATAAACTATACAGGTAAGGAATAATTTAATTTATTATGTAATTTGTTTTTAGGTTATGTTTATCCGAAATTTTTACACAGCTGATAGTTTCATAGCTAATAATTACGCAGTTTCTGGATTTCAGGGACGAACAGATGTCTAAATGGCTTTAGATACACGCTTTTCATCCTTGTTACTTTATCAAGTTATAACAATTGACACCTACTTTGTTTATTGAATTCGAGAGAGAGAGAGCTCTAAGTAAATAGCAATAATCAATGATTTCAAAGTAATATATAAGTCAATGGCAAAAACAATATTCTGCAGTATCCTACAACAGGGCAATGACGTCTTTTCATACAAATAACTATCAAATTATCCTATCACTTCTGCTGTTTCCTCACAATGTTTTATTTTACAGTTGCTGATTAATTTCTTCGTTCTTTTTAGAATAAATATAGAATCTTTTAACCCAATTAAAGTTACCAAATTAAATAATGTATTAGTTATAAGTAGGTACAAATTTTTTCAGGCCAAATGGTAGAATGTACCTGGAACCAAATGTTTTAAGCAACATTTTCTTTTCTATTGTAAATCATCTGTCTAGCCTTTTCCTTTTCCCAACTATGTTGGGGTAGGCTTCCAGTCTAACCGGAAGCAGCTGAATACCACTATTTTACATAGAGGGACTGCCTATCTGACCTCCACAACCCAGTTGGGTTAATGGGTAATACAATACCCCTTGGTAAGGCTGGTTGTCAGACTTTCGGGCTTCTGACGACCTGTAACGACTGTCCACCACAAATGACAGCCGGAAGTCTCGGTATGTAAAGATCGTCACCCATCCTCGGACCAAACCCGGCAAGCGTAATTTAATGAATCAACTCATGCGCCTGTTATTACTTTTTTTTTTTTTTTTTTTTTTTCCTTTTTGGCAACTGAGCTGATGTCGACTATTCTGCCAGCGTCAAGTGGTGACGGCTTAGGGTGACGGCGGCGACGCAGTGACTACCCACAAGCTCCTCTTTTCTATGAAATGCTTATATTTTCAGACAAGATGAGCTTAAAGACGGCACGCTAGTAGGAGAAGACAAATATGGCAACAAATACTTCGAGAACCCTCGCTTCTTCTATGGAAGGAACCGCTGGGTCGAGTACAATGAGAAGGTTTACTTGAACTATGATGGCAGCCAGGTAAAGCAGCAGTATTCATTGTGTTTTGTATTTCTTGTGTATGTAATGAATTGAATGATTCAATTTATGTTTGTGAACCTTCTCAAATACTGTGGGCAGAAAGTATTATTTAGATTTATTTTACAATAAAGATTTCTACATGATGTATTGATGTATCTGTAATTCGTAAATGGTGTACATAAAAATGAATAGGTATTCTATTATACATGGTGTATCAGAAAGGTTTGTGCAAGATTAAGGATGTGGTACAGACCATCATTCTGAACAATTTTCTCCATGGGACTAACATCGTAATCAGAAAAAAATAGTCAGTTGTCCCATACATTTGGGTCGAGTAGGTATTGAAGTTTTGTACGGGACAGCTGATATATTTTTCTCGATTAAGATGTACTTACTACATGTTTGATGGTCTGTACTACACTCTTAAATTTGACCACACCTGTCTGATACAGCCTGTAAATGATACTTAGGGCTGATTTATGTTTTTTTTTTTTTTTTTTTTATTTATTTATGGTTTTGATTTTTTTTTTTTATTTAGGGATAATTGTGACTATATAATAATTTCCCTACCAACTGTATACATTATGGTACGCAATAAAGAAATTGAGAATTGAGAATTGAATTGAGAATTTCACCAATGAAACTGAACACAATCATAACAAATGTAAACTGCGTTCTTGAGCTGTCATCAGTGTCAATGTTCCACAACAATGATGACACTGACAGCTTTTAAACGCAGTTTAGATGTGCTGATCACGTTCAGTTTTTTGGTGAAACCCGTGCTTAATGTTTAAAGTAATCATCACACTGGAAGCTATAATGCTGTTACTACAAATTAAGTAGCTTAGATTCCTTTGTTTTGTCAATTTTCAGATTCATCATAATAGTTTTGGTAATAATTTATTTATTTATTTATTTATTACTTATTAGCCTATTTATATGGCTAGATTGTAATAAGATTACGGGTCCATCCTATTGATGAACCCTATGACAAGGGAAAAAAAACCAAGATGTTAGGTATAGGTAGGTATAGGTAATACGAGCTGGTATCCGCAACTCCACGACAATGCGCGTATTTTGCGTATGGGTGGGAAAATAGGTTATTCGATCCACCCCAGCTCCTCAAAGAAGGCCAGCAGCGCCTTAATATTACTGACAACCTCCCGGAGGGTATCTGGGTTACCGAAGTACTTTGCCCTGAATGCGGCGACCACCGGGCAGTTTAGAAGCACATGAGCTGCTGTCTCGTCGTCCTCCATGCAGGCCCTGCACAGCGGACTGTCTGTGACTCCTATGACAAAGAGATGTTTATTAAATGACCCATGGCCAGTTATAGCAGCTTTAACTGTACGCAACTGTTGTTTAGTCAATCGGAGAACCTGTTTCGTGAGGCGGCCATCAATTGTAGGGAGTGCTTCCTTAGCCTAACCAAGATGTTACAAACTTGCTTAAAAATATCTTAATTTATTGTTGCAATTAGTTCTACTTTAAATTTGTGTTACAGGTCCCCGCTGAATGGTATGGTTGGCTCCACTACAAAACCGATCTTCCCCCACACCAGGTACTTAATAAATTATTTTAAATGACATATTTAGGAGATGTCAAAGAAACAATGAATGGACTGTGTGAAACATGATATGGCTAGAAGGGGTGTGACTACCGAGATGAAAACATGTTCTGCCACCACTAATAAATTGGTATAAGGGCAGAAGAATGAAGAGGATTTAGGAGATGCCAATGCATATTCAAGTGGCAATATGTGTGTCACAGTTCTGTGTTCTGAATTCCGAGCAAGGGATATAATAATATGCACGGAGCAAATACAAAGAGGAGACGGCCTAAGCAACTGTGCACTGTGATTTTCAACTAGGTCCTGACTAGCGTTGCAAAACTTCGCAAGTTTTCGCAAGTATTCGGAATAATTGCGAAATATTCAAAGGAATACTTCGATTTGAAGGAATACTACTAGGAAGAATGTAGTAGGTAACCTACTTTTTATTACCTATTAAGAATGAAATTATTGCCAGTAGGTACCTAGTTACGAATGTATGCGTACTTGCGTAGGTTGCTTGATGAGACTCGACTCGCCGAATATATTACGCCGTACCGTTACTTGAATTAACGCCATCTAGCGGGCAATGGTAGAATTGTAAATGAACACCTGCTCTCGTTAGTCGCTCGGCGACGCCAGCGCTCGCCTGGCATTGGCTTGATAGTAAAGTGGCACACCACCGAGCTTCGCAGCCATTCATT
Organism: Cosmia trapezina; assembly: GCA_905163495.3. Lineage (NCBI taxonomy): Eukaryota > Metazoa > Arthropoda > Insecta > Lepidoptera > Noctuidae > Cosmia > Cosmia trapezina. The sequence goes on from LR991048.1 coordinate 3,555,079, forward strand.
CATGAGTCAACGAAGTATTAGCGCTCCTGTACACGTTTTTATGGCGAATCCAGTGCCGGACAAGTGGGGGTTCAAGGGCAAAAATGCAGTGCGCCGACTATTCTATTGTTATCGCAAGAATCCGCAAGATGGTGCCACAGAAGCGTAGCATTAACTAGCGTGATTAGTCGTGTTAATGCGACGCTTTCTGCTACTGCAGTGACCAAGGTTTGCTGATTAGCTTATGAATGGTGGAAGATTGATTCGTGGGTATTAATGAATGCACTATCACCAATGCGGGACATAATATATGTAATTTGCAATGAGAACTGCGCCCCCATCTAGCGGTCAATAGTCGCATTTAAAAGATAATCCAATAAGTACCTGAAGTTGGTCGGCGCGCGGTGCCAGCAGCGAGCCGGCGTTCACTTACACACGTGATTTATGAAGCTCGAGCCCGTTCATTCATAAAATCAACGAGTATTATTCGATGCCTACGTACTAGCGCGAATATTTCCGCGTAAGTAGTTATCTACTAGCGGGAATAATTCCCTGTAAGTAGTTATCTACCAGTGACTCGGTAATTATTGTTTTATTTTTGTATGGTTGAGTTTAAAATGTCTATTTTGTGCCGATATTAGTGTCGATTCTCTTGTACATGGAGGGGCGCTAGGAGGGGGCAGCTTCAACGTGTTCTTTATGGTTTTTTTTTGGTACCTACATGTAGAGGTTTAAGGGTTTATGGGTTTTATAAAGGGGGGCCAAATTTTCATTATTTTTGCGATAGGACACACCGTTTTCGAGATATAAGCAAAAGAAAAAAAATGTACTGTATTTTATATCTCGAAAACGGTGTGTTTTTGCACTTGAAGTCAAACCTTGACTTCTTTCTTGATACTTACTTTAAACTATTTTATAAACTCAGTAATCTACCTATGTATTTACCTCTCTACCACTTTCACACCTAAACCGCATACAAAAACTTATTACGTAAGTACTTATCTAAGTAGATGTAAAGAAATATTCGGAAGTATTGCGAAGTTTTCAAATCGAATATTACTCGGAGTCATGAATGAACGCAACATACTCATACGACAACAGCACACACGACACACACACGACGTAATGTTAGTTTGACTATTGACCGCTAGATGGCGTTAATTAACGCCATCTAGCGGTCAATAGTCAAACTTTAATAGATAAACTTGCGTGACCGCACATGTACTTAGCTCGGGGAATACTTGCGAAAACTACTCAAAACTTGCGAATACTTCCGAATACTTCCGAAGGGAATACTTCGGAATATTACTCTCCGGCAACGCTAGTCCTGACGTCATCATGTAGGCGTGGCCTTAGTCAGCGTATTGTTGGCGTTCGTCCTGTGCACAACTTTGTAAACATTCCTATTTTCCAAACATAATTCTACCCGACATTAGATGGTGACTTACTTGGTGCCATGGGAACTAAAAATATTTAGGCACGTAGAGCTCAGTACTAACATATTTTAATAATAATATGTACTGAAATTAGTTCAACATCTATTTCTAAAGACCCTTTAATGGCCAAAATATTATTTTTGTAGTTTTTATATCATTTTATAAACATTTTCTGAATACGACCCTGTTGCATCCTGCACTCAGTGACATCTAGTGTGAGATAGTTACGTAACTGCAAAGTAAAATTGACAGGACGAGCAAATAGTTTGCCTATTGACCGGTAGATGGAATCACCCCGCAGTGTCACGCGTTGTTTCATAGGGAAATCTGATTACATCGTGTCTTTGTATTTGCTCCGTGGATATGAGTCTAGGGCTCTAGGGCTCTACATAATCTTTTGCTAGAAATGGGGATAGGCAATATCATCTCATCGTTCTGCCCTTGTCCCATGTTACGTGGGGCCGGCGAACTCGTTTTATTCTTTCGTTCTCCGCTATCATTCATTTCCTTCTCTTTCACATCATTCGTCACACAATCCATCCATCTTTTCTTTGGCATTCCTCTTCATCCATCAACATTTTATATTCATCACTCTTTTAATTAAATATTGCTAGGCAATATCATCTGCACGAAGAGATACTCGGGATTTGATGTTAAATAAATTTTAATTTAGCAAATATAATTCCTAACTCCAATCCAATTATTTTTTGCATAGCAAATGTGTACAAGAACTTTATAATAATTACAATTTCGCATGGAACTTGTCGGGCACAAAAATTTAAAACAATATGAATAGGTAGTAGCATAATGTAAAATCATTTAAGTGAATAGGAATTGATTGAATGTCATACAAAGCTTGTGATTCAAAAATAGGATGTATCGAGTCTATAGAAATAAAAATGAATGGCTAAATGTGTTGCTAAGCGCAAAACTCGAAAACGGCTGGACCAATTCGCCTATTTTTTTCTCAAATATTCGTTGAAGGCCGAGGAAGGTTCCTATGAAGAGAAAAATTGGAAAAGTTGCCGGGTAAATTGGAATATCCGGGAAAACTGAAAATATATTTTCTATGGGAATTTTGTATGAATTATTGAAATTTGGAGAGGACAACGTCTGTCGGGTTAGTATTTAAAATAAACACACTCCTGTTTAATGCACAAAGGTTGGATTGTTAAACATTCCTATTGTTACGAGCGGGCGTTCGGGATAAATAAATTTATGCCATTTTACACCGAAAACACACTATATTTAAATACATAATCACAAAATACAGTAATCAGAATATTTAAGCAGAATCACTTGTAGCTCACTGTTAGTTCACTGTTGTTCAGTGTTCACTGTTTCGCATTCCTATCTGAACTGCCATACACCGCTGGCTACCATCTGACGAGGGTAAGCTTCTCGAAAGTTCGAGGCCGTAATTCGAGAACATTCTAGAACTTACAGGAATGATCTAGAATGCTGCAAAACGACACTTAACTATCTAGAACATTCTGGAAGGGTTTAGAATATTCTAGATAAATCTGTCACGAATCGACGTGTAGTTCTGCTACCCGATAACAGATGGCGTTAGCGTCTACGTAACACTATTATTAAACAAGGCCTATTTAATTCACATTCTAGGACCCCAGCAGACCTAAATACAAGTGGATGGTTGACTTCACGGAGAACATGTCTGGAACCACTGGTCAGTACGTACCTTACAGCACCACCAGAGCAAAGGTGGAGCCCTGGGATCCCAAGAGTAAGAGCGCCTAGGTCTTCACGAGAAGACGACAAGACAACATTACATCTTCTGTGGAATATATTATTATGATTTAGTTGTAATTTTAAATAGAAAATGGAATAAATCATTGAGTTCATTGTTGATTTTTGTTTTGTTTTATTGTTTTTTATATTACTATGATAGCGCTGAAAAAAGATTGCATGCAGCGGAGATGAGAATGTTGAGGTGGATGTGTGGAGTGACGAGAATGGACATTTAAGAAATGAGTATTTAAGGCGACGCTATCTGACTTTTGATGATTTTAAACTGAAGATCACGTCTAAACGAGTAGTGTTAATGATTTGGAAAATATATGCTAAATTAGAGCATTTTCTTAATAACTTAATATGTGAATATTTTTGATTATGTTTATATTAAATAGTGTAATAAATTTGTAAAGTTATGTCTAACACGGATAAAAAAACTGAGAATCACGCAAAAACTGTCAGGCGTATTTTTATGAAACCTTCACCATTTTAAAGGTAATTTAATCATTTACCTTTTAGTATACGTGTTTTATTAAAATGCCTTTTATTTTATGTATAATAAATTTAGTGCGTCTAATTTGGGACAGCGCTCCTTGATGGGCGAGTCTATTACTGGCTGGACGTGCGACGCGTTGCGTGAGCTCAGCACAGCACGCGCAAGCTAATCACTCAAACTCATTGGCGTATAGTTCCGCCTTAAGAGGAAGTTTGAAAGTGGCGCCAGTGACAGAAAAGTTGAAAGGAAATCCTTTCGCTTGGTATGGGCATGTGATGAGGAGAGACGAAACGCATGTGACTAAAAGAGTGATGAATATACATGTTGATGGATGGAGAGGCAGAGGAAGGCCAAAGAAAAGATGGATGGATTGTGTGAGGAATGATATGAAAGAGAAGGAAGTCATCATAGCGTGACGGTTGACAGGGTAGAATGGAAGAAGAAAACGTGGTGCGCCGACCCCACGTAACATGGGATAAGGGCAGGAAGATGATGATTACTATGATGGCGCAATAGCTCCATATCTCCTTTACCAATCAATCAATCTGCCTAGCCTTTTCCCAACTATGTCGGGGTCGCCTTCCAGTCTAACCGGATGCAGGTGAATACCAGTATTTTACATGGAGCGACTGCCTATCTGACCTCCACAACCCAGTTACTGGGTAATACGATACCCCTTGGTAAGACTGCTGGTCAGACTTTCGGGCTTCTGACGACCCGTAACGACTGTCAAAGATCCACGAATGACAGCTGAGACAACGGCTTAACGTGCTTTCCGAGGCACGGAGGAGTCTCGGTATGTAAAGATGGTCACCCATCCACTGACCAACCCCGGCAAGCGTAGCTTAACCTGATGGATCGACCCGTGCGGCTGTTAATACTTAGTCACGAGCTCCTCCTCCGCCTCCATATCTCCTTTACCATTAGTTACTATTTTTAACTATGTTAAGTAAGTACAGACGCCAGCAGGTCAAGCCACCCGAAACTGACAAATTTTCCCAATCAACATTGAAGCAAATGCTTTCGCGATAAAGATGAAAATCTATTAAAGAATTTTGACAGATTGTAGTAGCTTGATGTGCTGGCGGCTGTACCATGATGAATTCAACACATAATTCCAGATCAGCAAGCGTAGTTTCGTCGTATAAAAAAAAAAATCTTCAGTTCCATAGAAAAGTGTACTTACCTACGCGGGTACGCGGTCAAAATGTTTGGAAGGGTTGGTATCAGAATGACTGGATCGCAAATTGACCACATCGCTCTTAGTCCAAATCTCAAAATGTCTAAATCTCAAAATACCTAAGTCGCAAAAAGTCCGAACAGTTGTGTAGGCACCTATACCTACATTAATCTCTTTGGTTCTTAATGTGACTTTTTTTCTTACTTTCCCTAAACCCTAAAACCCAAAATTCACTCTTTACACCAAACTTGAACCAAATCGGTCCATTTTGATGCTTGAACAAACAGACAAACCTACAAACAGACAAAAATGTTAAAATCACCTATTTTAGGTAATGTAATTATGTATTACACTTACTTTTTTAAATAAAGGGCTTATGGCTAAGTAACAGCAGCACGGGGTCAATCGATCAGGTTAAGCTACGCTTGCCGCGGTTGGTCCGTGGATGGGTGACCATCTTTACATACCAACACCCCTCCGTGCCTCGGAGAGCATATAAAGCCGTTGGTCCCGGCTGTCATTCGTGGATCCTTGACAGTCGTTACGGGTCGTCAGAAGCCCGTAAGTCTGACAATCAGTAATACCAAGGGGTATCGTGCTACGCAGTAACTGTGTTAAAAGTTTTTATTTTTAAATTTTTAGTTGTGGTACCTACCCCACACAATTTCGAATACTTACCACTACCTGCAAAATAAAATTAGAACACCATCCACTTAGAGTACTAAGTGGGAAAAATACGCTAACTCAAAAACTACCGAAGCAAAGTTAATAAGTTTTACATGGAACCAACTTCGAGGTAAACCGATTTGAACGATTTTTATTTTATTCGGGAGGGTCCCGAATAAAATAAAAATCGTTCAAATCGGTCTACACTGTAAAAAGTAATACATGGGCAAAAAAAAAAAAGCGCCTCGACTTGGGAACCTCCTCCTACTTTTTTTGTCGGTTAAAAATAAGTGGAACATCGTGCTAGGTGCCAAGCAGCTGACAAGGCTGACATCATTGTTTTTCTACCATCCACGTCGGATCTGCGTGGCCGAAGTGATAGCATTCGGAACAGTTTAATTCGTATCATACTGCCACTTATTACTTCTACTTAAAACCAGTTTGCACTGCCACGGGTCCTGGCGAGTGGCTCTCAAAGTTTTATACTTAGGGTCTATTTCACGATGTCCGACTAGCCACTAGCCACCAATGATTAGTGATGACTTGATGACCGAATAAATTCAAAAATGGAACAGAATTTGCATGAAATTATCATAGACCTATAAAAAATCTTTTTAAGACTATTTGGTCTGAGGAAATTATCTGCCAAGTAAGTTATTAGGAACGTAATCGTAGGTAAATAGACCCTTTTTTTTTTTTTTTTTTTGAGGGTGGGAAATCATCAAATAACTTCTCCCGCTCTGGGTGGATCGGGAGGGCGTGTCAGACTTTTACTGACTAAAACCCACCCGTGTTCCTTCAGTTGCCTATGCCAGGGCCGCGGTAACCCCTTCAGACAACCCGCGACAGGTAAATAGACCCTTAGCCGCGTTTTTGAAAAGAGGTTCTTGATTCTATGTGTTTAACTTAATAAAACACAGATAATTTTCTTTTCGCGTGTTTACTTACTTACCTACTCGCGATTTGGTCGCGTCATCAGCCGAAAGACGTCCACTGTTGGACATAGGCCTCCCCAGCCTCCCCTAAATTTTCATGGCAGAATTGAATGCGATTATATTGTATGTGCGATTTTATTGTACGTGCTGTTTGCCCGTAAAATATTGTACGTGTTGTTTAGACGGTGATATGGTACATTGAGCAGGAATTTTATGGTGAAAGTTAAATTTATTTCACAGACTTCTTTTCGCCCTTTGCGGGAGATTTGTGTCCATCTGTGTCCTATATTACGTGACATTGATTGATGTGTCGATATTTTTAGACACAGATCTACGGATGTTGAGCAACTGTTGTTTTGATTATAAATAGACAGACAGTGGTACTTTTGTTATGTGTATATTCTTACTTATTGTGCAATGTTGAGGATAAAGTAGATTCTGGATTTGATGAAAGTTTTGCAACTTATTTCGCAATTTATCAATTGCCATCAATTTCTATTTTATTAATAATACTGTCAACCGCTTCAATTCCACTTGGTACTGTAATGATTTTTAAAATAATAATTACGAATAAGACTTTTTTCCACAAGCGACAGATGGCGCTAGTGATTGCACGAACTTTATACATCCGTTTAGGTATTCATTTGTAGAATACTATTATTAAAGTATATTTCTTTAATACAGTTGGTAAATAATTATTGTTTAAGTTTTAAAAGTTTATTTATAATAATCATAAGGCTAATCATAAGTCATGAAATTATTTAAGTCAGTCAAGTGATTGTGTGTACTGTTTACTTTGCTCTGATTGGTCGTTAGCCGGCTGAGTGTTCACTTCCGTTTAAAGTGGGGATCCTTCAGTTGGCAACTGATTTGCTAGGACAGAGTCAGTCTTTTTCTAGGCTTTGACCTGTAAGCATATCTGACGGATCCGTGCTACTTTTATTAAATTCATGATGATAAGTGATAAGTGTGATAACTGTGATAAGTGATTGTTAATAACCATGTGTTTTGGAATTAAGTTAATAAATTATATTCAATACTGCAATTGAGGTGTATGATTTCGTCACATCTCAGAAGTGGGATATGCCTACAAAAAAAAAAAAAAAAAAAAAGCCTACAATAATAGTGACTTAAGAAATATTAGGTTATGTGTGCCTACAATAGGAAGCCAAGTGTGCTTTAATTACTAGAGGCTATGTATGCCTATTGAGCCATGTGTGCTTAGTTGTCAGAGGTTATGTGTGCCTACAATAGGAAGCCAAGTGTGCTTTAATTACTAGAGGCTATGTATGCCTATTGAGCCATGTGCGCTTAGTTGTTAGAGGTTATGTGTGCCTACAATAGGAAGCCAAGTGTGCTTTAATTACTAGAGGCTATGTATGCCTATTGAGCCATGTGTGCTTAGTTGTCAGAGGTTATGTGTGCCTACAATAGGAAGCCAAGTGTGCTTTAGTTACTAGAGGCTATGTATGCCTATTGAGCCATGTGCGCTTAGTAGTTGTAGGTTATGTGTGCCTACAATAGGAAGCCAAGTGTGCTTTAGTTACTAGAGGCTATGTATGCCTATTGAGCCATGTGCATGTGTACCTAGTTGTTAGAGGTTATGTGGACCTACAATAGGAAGCTAAGTGTGCTTTAGCTACTAGAGGCTATGTATGCCTATTGAGCCATGTGTGCTTAGTTGTCAGAGGTTATGTGTGCCTACAATAGGAAGCCAAGTGTGCTTTAGCTACTAGAGGCTATGTATGCCTATTGAGCCATGTGTGCTTAGTTGTCAGAGGTTATGTGTGCCTACAATAGGAAGCTAAGTGTGCTTTAGCTACTAGAGGCTATGTATGCCTATTGAGCCATGTGTGCTTAGTTGTCAGAGGTTATGTGTGCCTACAATAGGAAGCCAAGTGTGCTTTAGTTACTAGAGGCTATGTATGCCTAATGAGTCATGTGTGTGTGTGTCTTTTGCTTTAGTTATTTTTTCTCTTTCCCTAGACATTAATTTTACTTGTTTATTTTAATGAGATACTTTTAATTGGACATTACGTTAATGTAGGTACTAAAGTTTAAAGAGATAATTATTATAAAATGAGCTTAAAATTACATAAGTATTCAAATTATTCATGTGATGACAGTATGCCCTGGACTGGGTTATTATTATTGACTTACTAGATTATTATAAATGACTAATGGGACATTAATGTGACAAGTTACCAAATTATGTAACTGTATTAACCAGTGTATTATTATGTTTGAGGCAAACTTCAGAAGAAGAGCCGCCTGTTACAAGACAAACACAGGGGCTGTGTCGAACAAGGCAGAGAAAAAGACGACACGTGCAAAGAAGCGATCTAAATGGAAGCGCAAGATGTCTACTTCGACCTCTTCGTCTTCAAGCATGATATCTGATACAACAAGTACACCACCACGACGCAAGAAACAGAAAAGGACATCAAGTTATTCTCAAAAAGAGGTTCTGAATCTTTTGAATGTTTTTCAAGGAAGGAAAAGATACAAGATATATTTATTTTGTAAAACATGAGTAAAATTATACAGGTCTTATAATTAATATGAGGTAGCTAGATGTTTTGCCATTTATGGCGTATATAATTAGTCATACTAGACAAACAAATAAAAAAAAAAGCAAAGAAAGAGATTACAATGTCAATTTGAATTAAATTTTAATGTCAAAATTTATTTTATAATTACAAAGTCAAAATTCAAAATTAAAATTTAATTTGAGAATACTATACAAGGAAAATATCATTTATGAATTCATCTACGCTGTAATAGCACTTTTCTAATAATAACCCTGAAGGGACTTTTTAAATTTGTTTATAGGCATACATTTAATAGAATCAGGTATTTTACTATAAATATTTGGAGCAATACCAAAGAAACTCTTTTTTTTTAATAAAGCAGTTTTGCATTTGATTCGGCACAACAAATTCTCATATTGGGATTCGTTTTTACAAACAATGCAGTTTCTAATATGTACAAACATGGTAAAGTTAGTATTTTTAATTTTTTCAAAGAAAGGAACACAACTATCCGTTATTCTCAGACCACACATTGATCGTATACATCTTTTTTTGAATCCTGAATATAAGTTCTCTATTAGTTGACTGTCCCCAAAAAAAAAAAACAACACCATATCTTAAAAAATAGAAGCGACCAATCCATGATATGCTGTTAATAGAATGTCAGCATTAACTTTCTTGGATAATTGAAATAATTGATATGCAGATTTACTCGGACACTTGCAGATTTCCTCTAAGTGAGATTTCCATGTTAGTTTATTATCTACAGTTGTACCCAAGAACTTTGCATTCGTAACCTCTTCTACTATAGGGTTATTATACGTAATGTTAACTGGTGGATACTTACGACGCTGGTGGCAATGAATAACTTTTGTTTTATTTAGATTAATTACAAGATTCTTACTGTCAAGCCAATTTATAATGTCACTCAAAGAATTATTTATGTCATTTTGATAATTAGGTACTACAATTAATATATTCCAATCTTAAACGATAATAATCATTTGAATAAAGTTATACCGGAGTTCGATCCTTCTAGTAACTCTGAGTATTGAAGAAGGTGAATGAATGTGCATATACGAATGGGAAGAGAAGCAGACCATACATTTTTCTCTATAAAACCTTGCTGAGCTTGCCAAAAATGGTTCGAAACCCGAGTGTAGTATTTAGTTGGACTGAGTGGCAAGCCAAACTTACAAAGGAGTTTCCAAGTGAGCAAAATTATGGTCAGATCGAATCGAGTGTAGAAGTACTGGTTAATATGACTTTATGCAGACTGCTTTACTGATTGGTTAAAATTGTACTGAATTACCATCCATAGCTTTATTTAAAGACAATAGTAGGTACGTTATTCTTTTGCAAAACTCCTGGGCTCCGTTGTAACGCCAGTGATTTTGAATTCAATTATCTTTCAAAACCACATTCAGCTATCTAACATATCACAAAAAAACATATTCGAATTAGTTCGAAGTTTTTGCTTTATGTTCTTGTTATTCTGGAGATGTTTAACATATAAGGTTAATAGTAGTAAACCTGGTAAATAATGTAACTTACGTTAGGCTACTTGTCGTATAGGCACAGGTAAGTGTTGCCTAGTTCTGTCAAATCTTTTTGACGCCATACCAGACACGTTACAAAGTTTAAGAGATGAGGCCAGCACCAATATCCGAGTTGGCCCAGAAAGACAAAAAGCTAATTATGATGCCGAAAGGCCTGTTAGTACCTATAAAGAAGGTTCGTGCAAAATCATCGAGTTTTAGATAATGACCAATATAAAATTGCTGAAATTCTGGGATTTAATAAAAGTCAACATCAAAATTAAATAATGTATTTCAAATAGGCACTTTTGAGCGTCAAAATTAAAAAAAAAATTGTTTCTAGCTGTCCCTTCCAAAATTTAGCGTTACCTACTCTTTAAAAAAAAACTGTTTTACAATATTTTGTATACATTAATAAATCATATGTGAAGATGATACAACTAGAATAAAAATTAATAAACTTGTTAGGTAAAAATAATTAAAAATGAACAATGACAGATAAATTAATTATGTTAAAGATACATTGTAAAAGTATATACGATTTTCTTGAAATTTTAACAAGTAACAAGTCGTGAGTTAAAGTAATCACAGAATGTAAAATCAATGTCATAAAATAATAACGTCACGTGTCATACAATTAAATTAGCAACCAGTTTGATTTCATCTCGACTCTAGATTGTCCTATGAACAGGACCAGCATGTTTCCAAGCATTCTAATCCTGGATTAATCCTATAATTTGTATTATGCTTGTTTACAAAGCGTATTTTTAATATGAGTTCTGAATTTTCTTTTATTTAATTGCAATATGTCACAAAATATTTTGTTGTAACATTTAACACAGCAGGTACCCAGGCAGGCAGGTAGGCAGGTAAAAGATGTAAATAAAATAACAAAAATTCGGTATTCTTTAGCTAATCTGAAAAATGGTTGATCTATTTTATCTTTATTTCTAGTAGGTAATAAAATTATGTCTATCACTTATTTTATTAAAAAAAAAACGAAAAATAAACGGAAGAAAAAGCATATAAAAGCATAGTTTCCGATGACTGTAAGACCATAAAAGTTCATCAAATAATAATAGTAGCTCATCTTCTGGTGCTGAAAGTAATAATGTTGACGATAAACCATGCCCCAGAATCAAATCCGAGATCAATGAATAACCGAATGTAATGATTATATAGGTATGTAAGGTTTATTTTAATTTAACTGTTATTGGAATTGTAAAATCGTGCGTCAGGAGATCGCACGATGTCAGATGGCCGAATGTAATGATTTTTAAAATAATAATTACGAATAAGACTTTTTTCCACAAGCGACAGATGGCGCTAGTGATTGCACGAACTTTATACATCCGTTTAGGTATTCATTTGTAGAATACTATTATTAAAGTATATTTCTTTAATACAGTTGGTAAATAATTATTGTTTAAGTTTTAAAAGTTTATTTATAATAATCATAAGGCTAATCATAAGTCATGAAATTATTTAAGTCAGTCAAGTGATTGTGTGTACTGTTTACTTTGCTCTGATTGGTCGTTAGCCGGCTGAGTGTTCACTTCCGTTTAAAGTGGGGATCCTTCAGTTGGCAACTGATTTGCTAGGACAGAGTCAGTCTTTTTCTAGGCTTTGACCTGTAAGCATATCTGACGGATCGTGCTACTTTTATTAAATTCATGATGATAAGTGATAACTGTGATAAGTGATTGTTAATAACCATGTGTTTTGGAATTAAGTTAATAAATTATATTCAATACTGCAATTGAGGTGTATGATTTCGTCACAGTACCTAGATGATCAGTTTGCGCATTAATGTGTATCAATCACGTAAAAATTGACAGTTGCAATTGTTGATCGTTTCGGGGACACTTAGTCGACGATCGCACGGACGTAAAATATCACGGCGCACACAGGTGAAAAATGCATAAAAGTTGGCATAAACCTATTTTGCTTCGGTTTTTTGAGTAATTAAGTTTAAACAGTGTTTTAATAATAAAAAATATATTTTTGAGTTACAATTACAAATTTTATAGTTTTTAAATAGGTCCTACATATATATTTAAATACCTAACATTTTTTTAATAAAAAATATTTTTTTTATTCAATAAATAAGTAGGTATTATACAAAATTCATTACATTCGCATTTTAAATAGGTAATTCGGGTAAAATAATATACTAAAACTAAGTTTAATGATTATTATTTATTGTTCTTCACAAAGTAAGCTAATTTCCAAAGGTGATAAGGTTATACATTTTTTGGGGGTTAGTTTTCTTAACCCTGTAATGAAGGGATCTGATGACACCAATAACCGGTGATAGGTGTCTTCCATGGCCATCGTGCGTGAAAACTTTCTTGAAAATTGTTCTCTGTATTTTCTTACATCTTTATTACGGCTTTCTTGGGCGTCTTCCCCTAGGAGGCCAATAGCTATACCCATACTTCCAATTATCTGGGACCCATGTACTAAAATCTTATGGAGGGTAGTAGGCATATTAAACCATGGGTAGTTCATTACAAAACTTGATGCAGTTTTTAGGCAGAAAATACGAAATTTTTCAATATTTATTTTATATCCACATGACAAAATGTTCAATATGGTGTGTAGTCTTTTAATTATTCCTACGTTTACTCCCGTTATCTCTGAAACTTCTTCAGGGTGCCGAAAGAATACGCGTGCTGTGCACAGAGTTCATAGTTTCTGTGATATTTTTTTAGTTTTTGTCTGTAGATATAGATCAATTTACTGATAACACTTTTTATATCACTAGATAAATCATCAGTTTTCAAGCAATTTTGTATCTTTTCATATAAGAAATTCATCCTGTCCCCACCATTTCTTGAGGTACACTCTCTATAGTACTCCACGAGAGTCCTTCTACTGATCTGAATCTCTTCCCAATTAGATCCTACAAAAAAAAAATATATAATTAAAATTTGTCATTTGATACTTATAAACGCTTTTTTCTTGAAAGTTAGCATTACTTAGCGTCAATTTTTTATAATAATTTAATGAATAGAGTATACTCTTCATAAAACTTCGAGTTTTAAATCGTGATAGGGCAGTAATTTGTACTTTTCGAGTGGCAGAAGTTAATTTGCCGTTAAAATTTATAAAAGCTTTATTCAAACACCAATAAAGTATCCAATTAATATGATTGTGTTTTTTGAATGCATAAATAACGAAATTTCATTACCTCCTTGGACGGAATCCATTCAGAAATGTTGAATATCACGCAAAATGGACTAAAAAACCACGCTTAATATTGCACGTTAAAACGAACTGAACACATCCGCCGCTGTACAAGTTAAACTTTGGACTAAGATAGACAGCAGCACGAGTCACTTACGGGTATGTGCGTGCGCGGGTAGCTTGCTTAGTCCGTTGTTATTCGATTAACAATAGATAAGACGCATTTCGCTGGTCTTTTTTTTGTGTAGTTTATGCCAACTTTTCTGCATTTCTCACGTGTGTGCGGCGGGATTTAATCGCGCACTGGATTTTCAACTCTCGGTGTTGAGCCGAGCATTGAGAATCCAACCTAACAACAACAGAATGCATACTAGCGCGTCGTAAAAACACACTGTTGGATTTTCAACTCCCGGCGCTAACCAGAGAGTTGAAAATCCAGTGCGCGATAAAATCCCGCCGCGATTTTATACGCTCGTGGAAACGGGGGTTAACTGTGGTGGCCGCCAGTCCGCCACATAGCGTCCGCAATTTACCAGCGAATGACGTCATGTCGCCAATGAAAAGTAAGTTTGTGTTCTCCTAGAGAGAGTTTTTGACACCGTAAAGTCACGTGTGTAATTTTCATGACGGCCGATACCTAAGTGGCGGCCATCGCTCTTCTAGGAATGAACCTTAGTACCATAGTAATAAAGTCGAAAAGTGTTTCACCGCAAATGTCCGCGATGGTACGCAGTTATGCACGTCTACAGATCAAGCTGACGACACTGTTGGTGCAGTGGTTGAGCGATTGACTGCTGCGCAGCATGTCGCGGGTTCGATTCCCGCACGGAACAAATATTTGTACGACCTACAAGTATTTGTTTCGAGTCTGGGTGTTTTTCTATCTATAATATGTATGTATTTACAAAAAAAAATATGTATATAAGTAGTTTATCAGCCATCTCGTTACCATAACACAAGCATTAGGTTGCTTAGCTTGGGACTAGATGGCGTTGTGTGAAATGTCCAAGGATATTTATTTTATTTATTTATTTTTAAGCTATACATTTCCAGTATAAGCTGATTTCGCATTGTATAGGTTTTCCTTACAATGAGAGGTCAGTGTAAACTGGAAATGTACAGCTTGATGTGTAGCCGGTACATTATATTACGGTTTGCAGGTAGAGTAGGTACAGATAGTCATGCCTTGCAGCCTAGTGAATAGGTACCTGCAGGTACATACTTACCTAAGTGAAAAGTGGATTTTAAGAAACTAACATACTGTGTGCAGGTTTGATTGTATGGGTAGGTGATATTTCTTTGTTTAGCCTGACTGTTGATTTGTCAATACAGGAAAAATTCTATTGAGAGACTAGGTACGCTAATTTATTATACTTATGTAGAAATTAAAAATATTACAAACTACCTAAAATACACTATTGTGTATTTTAGGTACCTAGTTTGTAACATTTTTAATTTACCTACACACACACTACGATGCACTTTCAAATAAAGTATTTTAAATTTATAATTATTTTATTTCTCCTTATTTTCTCCAATTCACTTTTTATAACACACGAAATTCTTGTGTCCGCCTCCCAAAGCGTGGTAATTAAATCATCCAAATCAAAAATGGTCGAAATGGTAATAAAAAAACTTTTAGAAACTTTGTAACGAACCAACTGCCCACAATATATCTATATTATACTAGCACATGGTTCCAGATGAAGCTTTTCGGCTAATAACCATGCGATATTCAACCTTATCGAGTTACAATACATATTAGATTTGTTCAGCAAAGTTTACAACTATGGTCACACTAATGCAATTTGTCAACTGCAAAAGGAAATGGACTTTAGTTTAACAGATATAAGGTTCGAAGTTGCTTGTTCTAGTCAAATAAGCTCGGAGTACGAACAAAACTTTTTTTGCCATCACAGGTAAAAATATCTTATAACTCGACTCAAATCCAGTGAAAATGCGACGCGGCGCGGTTCGTACGCGTCTTAATAAAAACTTTTTGTAGTTTTGTAAGTTAAAATGTTAGGTACTCAGTTTTCGATGAAAAATGCACAAATAAATGGAATCTTTGTGTTCTAACTCAGTGTATGTGCAACCGTGGGCCGTTTGACATGTGTTCCCATTTATAAATCAGTTTCGAAATTCAAAATAGTTGTGTGGTGTGCAAAAGGTGTGCTGTTACGTTTGGAAAACAGGATTTTGTGATTTTTATAAACTTTATGGTAAGTTTTAAGGTTATAATTTGATGGTAAATCATTGTTTTTGTTGGGGCGTGTGATTTTGAAGTATGAACGGTGAAGAACAAAGAAAACGTAAACTAGTTTTGAAAGTAAGCGGCATAAAATTTCGTTAGTTGTTAGGAGGACCGGTAACAAGGATGTATTGTTTATGATCTTTGCCTCATTTTTTTTTTTTGTTAAAAAAAAAAGTTGGAGTGGCAGCTAAAATGGATCGCATTTTACATAATTATATTTCTACGTAAGAAATAAGATAATTGACTACGTGGGTAGGTAACTATGTCTAGAACTTTTTCCTTCTTAATAACTTAGTCATTTATATCCTATAAGTTATGTATTGATGTCTTAGTGTCGAAAACTTAATTGAGAATAAAAACTTTTAGTTTGAACTTCCTTTTGCGATAAACTTTGACCTCCACTCATTCACTCATTAAGAACCCTTCAGACGGTGCACTTTAATGGCTAATTTCTATAGACTGTTAGGGCTTTATGGTCAAACTTAGCCATAATTGAATGTCAAGATTTGTCGTCCTGCAAAGCAATAACAACTTTTCGATGTGCGATTGTTTTCTCTGGTGCCATTCAACAATGTTTCTCTGAACTATGAAATATTTTAACATAAGCTAAGCATTCTCCTGTTTAAGAGCAATCTCTACGAAATGGAGGTATGCTCCAAGAAGCTAGGCCCATGAAAGTAGGTAGACTAGGCAGATGTGAAATTGCAGCCAATCATAATCAACAAAATAATTCACCATAAAAATTTTTGGTAATAAATACCTTACTCTAATCTCGATGTGGATATGCACAGAGAATTTAAATTGTATTGCCTTTCTAAAGTAACAATATTTTATGTTCTCGATAACTGATGAACCCACCATGAAACAGTTATGGCTGCTAATAGTTTTAGTTCTAAAGGCGTATAGAATTATTATAAACTATAAAGACTACAAAAAGTTTCTAATAGCTTCTATGCAAAATTGTGGACATTGGTAACACCTATTGATGGATACAGCTATTATGCTAGCTGTTGATAGATAACTGCCTCTTGAAACAGCAAAACTATAAAGCTAACAAAAAGTCCAGCAATGGTTACAGTGTTTAGAGGAAAAGGTAATCCGGGGTCTAAATGAGAACATATTTCTTAGTATATACAAATCTATAGGTATCTATACTAATAAAAAAGCTGAGTTTGTTTTTTGGTTTGTATGTTTGAACGCTCTAATTTCGAGAACTACCAGTTGGACATGAAAAACTCTTTTTGTATTTGATAGCCCTGTTCTTGAGGAAGGGAGGAAGGTTATAAGCAGTTTAAGATCATGCTAGAACCCTTAGGAGCTTAGCAAAAATAAAAAAAGGCAGAATGAACGTTAAGCAAAAGCGAAGTAATAGTACGAGCAGGTGATGAGTAGGCGTGGGTTGGGGGAACAACATTTTTTTACGCGGACGAAGTCGCAGGCCGAAGCTAGTAAATAAATAAATCAGACTGTGGTCCTACAGGGCAAAGGCCTCCCTTTATTTTTTTTTCCACTCAACACAATCCTGCGCCGCGCTGGACATTTTTTTAGGTCAAATGTTTCTTAGTAACAAACTAATAAAACTTGCTTTGGAAGTCAGTTCTCTTTCTCTTCATATTTAGATATATCAAAAGCTTCAATCATCCATGCAAGCTAAAAATGTCAAGCATGTTAAGCAACAAGTATGGACCAAATACACTACCCTGTAAAATTCCGAATTTTATTAGTAACAGCTGGCTGCTGAGATTGATAACTGTAACTTAGTTTTTGCAGTTGAAGAAGTAGCAAGCACTAAAGTAGAAACTCTCTTATTGGGATCGTGTCACCTTATGCAAGAAATAATCGATCGTGCGATGTAATCGAAAGCTTTACCTATATTACCTATAACTTCTTCGACGAAGTATTTTTTTTTTGTTGAAATAATAAAACCCCAAATAAGTCAAATAACATTCATTGAATTTACCTTCTTCCGTATCCAGTTTACCTCAGATCAATGCACCATTAGGAACATCTACCTAACTAAAATCCTTATCAATTAGCTGTTATTAGTTCACTACAAGTTTTTATCAACACTTCTGTACAACTAATAAGAAACTTAGGAATGTATCATCTGTCATTCTCTGCAAGCTGTAAGCTCCCGTACGCATTGCTGCACGCATTCCGAGTTCTGTTCATGTTGCCATGTCGTTTTATACAAGTAACCTTGTTGCTAGCCTCGTCCATTATCCAACTTTGCTGTTGCCAGATGCGGGTAATCATCAGTATTGTACGGAAGGTTACCTACATTGTGACAATTTCTTTCGCAATCGCAACAATCTGATGGTTTTTTTGAAAAAGAAGTTTACTTACTAGAATAACCTGGAACTATTGAAATTACCAAAGTGTAAAAGATGGTGGCAGAATTAGAAGCTTACTTTTTTTAGAAAAAACTGTTTCAAAAGCTGTTTACCTAAATACTAAATACAGGAAGATGCCCATAACGTCCACAGTGAGTCTTTGTATAATTTTGGTCATAAAAACTATTTAAAAAGGGAAAATAATCGTAAATGATCTTTAATGTCTTTATTCGAGGTTCGGGAGTATAAATATAGCAACGAACGAAGCAAACGGTGTATGATCATGCATTTTTAAATCTAAGAACTTCGGGGTACTGGCACCGATTATCCTTATTAGGTAAGTGTCCTTGATCGCAGTATGTCCGCTTATTACTAAACGCTCGACCGTCATCAGTTCACTATCGCCAAAAAAGGTATAATTATTGAAATAAATTAACATGATCAAATCAATCCAGAAGATTACCTGTAAGACCTGGTTGAGACTAGCACAGACCAGCGAAACATGGTACAAAAGGAGGGAGGAGAGGGAGACGTGTACTTAGCAGTGTGTTGAACAAGGATGCCAATGATGATGATCAAATCAAACTCCCTTCCAAGTGCAGAGTTCCATATAACCACTAAACTTATTTTCAAATTCGATATCGGCTTCATAGACTTATAAAAAAAGATGGACTCCGCACCACGCATATCGAAAGTGAAGCACCCTACCGATCTATGTGTGCGTGATTTGAGTACCTGCAAAGACGCCGTCGCTCGTGTAACGTAATGGCGGCCGGTAGACTTACTATGGTGTGAATGTGTGCGTGCTGGCTTGTAGACATTAGCGCACTGACTATGGGTGCTTCAGTTATTGTTAAAGGAGACGGCGTCCGCCTTTTTTTTTAGGTCCATGATCGGCTTACGCTTTCATTCCCAATTCCATGTTGTCTACCTGTTTCATCCCTGTAACATCACTTTGAATTTATGGAACTTTATCAGGTAAGAACTTTTTTTCTTAACAAGGGTTGCTGTGCTGGTCAAAATTCCTATATAATTTTTTTTTGGTTTATGGGCGCTGCGCGCTGGTTGATGGCGATTTTTATTACGCACCCCGTGAGTTTGATAATGGTTCTGGCTGGTTATGAATTGTTCTCAATTGGCCACATAATATATTAAGTGGCCAATTATGTTTTGCAGAATTCGTAAGGCTATGGGAATCGTCACGGTTTATTTTTCAAAACGCATTGAAGAGCCTGCGCCCTAATTTCGTACGCATAATATATAGGTATAAGAAAGAAGGAGATATGTCCAATAGTTGAAAATGTATCAGAAGCAGAACCCAGTGTTTCCACTTTGTCCCTACCACCCGCTACAACTACACGTGCAGTTTAGTAAAAGCAATAGATACGAAGTCGCAATTCATAAATCAGAAAGTAAAAAGAAAGAAAGAAAGAAAGAAAAAGTATTTATTGTGACTCGCACAGAACTAAAACTAAAACACAAAATAAAAGTTGAAAACAAACAAAATATATAAAAAAAAAATAAAAAAAATATTAAATAAAAAACAATAAAGTCCTGTACGAGGCCAAAAGGTCCCTATCTCAGTAATCAATTACTCGTATAAACATTCTCCCATCAAACACAGTTTTTTTTGTATTTCTATGTGCGTAACAACAGACTTTCAGTCACTATCGGAATGTTTTTGAAGGATATTGCTAATCCATTGCTTCACATGTTCGAAAAATTTGTCTGCTCAACAACGTAAATAACGCAATGAATGTTGTTGAACTTCCAAAATGACAGCCATTGCTACTGTAAGTGTGTTATGCAAAAACCCCTCAGTTATGTGCTTCTGTAGAGAGTGAATACAAAGAAGAAAAGTGATGAATGATTATTTATTTTGTTTTTTCACAATATATTTTACCATTAATGTTCTCTATAGACTTCCTGTCTTCTTCGTTTAGCTTTTAAATGATGAATAATTGATTTGAGAGTTTCTTTTTTATGCTTTTTCACAGTAGAATGGCTTGTTTATCTTATTGTCTCGTGCTAAACATAATATATTAACAGATTCGTGAATTATAACCGCTAGTCAATAGCTTGCACCTAAAATAGTCTTGGTTTGACGCAGAATGTGCACTTCGCAAAATGTGCACTTGACGCAAAATGTGCACTTCGCAAAATGTGCATTAAAAAAAAATGTGCACTTTTCATGTTTGAATCAATGAACATAGCAAACTAATAATTTGGTTAATCCAATTGGTTGATAGAATCATAATAGGTCATTCTATTACCAAATCATTCAACCACCAATAAACAAATCCATCTCAACAAGGCATAAAACAATTGACTGCTATTGCCAAATTAAAAAAAGAACCACAAGAACAATGGCCGCCGCTGTCACTGTCATTGCGCGCGCCATTACGATTGATATAGTAATAAATGTTATGGCTACGTTCTCACAGTCATCAAACGCTAAGTGTTGGGTTACTTCGCTCGGAACTAATAGTGCGGGCATTGGCTTCTGTTGGGCATGACTTAGTTACAATAATGGAATGTGTGGAGAATGTTTTCCATGGCGTTTGGCGAGGGAAATGCGTTGTATCAGCTGGTTGTGTTGTTCAATACGGTATTTTACTCTATATGAGAAAAATTCTAGCTAAAAAGATAGCTTAGGCAAAAAGCAATCTGAAAATGTTAGTTTTAGTTCATTAAATAGCAATATAAATTCTAAAATCCAATTCAAAGTTTTCAGCTTTTTTAATCTGTTTTCTAACACCATGAAAGTAGCCGCCATGTTATCACGTCATACGGCTGTGTAAATTAAAAAGTGTCAATGACAACTGTCAACTGATCAGTTTAATTAAAGCTATGTTTACAAAGCCAACTGACGTCATGACCATAGAGCAATATGGCGTCCACTGCGTCCAGCGTTTTCAAAAAATTACGCGCGAAATTTGAAAATGTAAAATTTTGTATGGCACTTATCGGTTGAATAAAAATTTCGTGTTTTTTTTGTGGCTTATTAGCTCTATCTATTACAGAATCTAATTGAGACACTTCAAAAATGGGTGTAATACCCTATTGTTACTGAAATCTATTACAACTCGTCATCATCATCCATAGCCCGATTTCACCCACGACTTGGCTTAGGCCTCTTCTTTTGTCAATCCTCACGTTGTGCCAGCCTCATCCAGGTTCTACCTGCGATAACAACAATAGGGATGTAGTTTCTAGGTCCAAGGGTTTGGGCTGGGCGTTGATGAGTCAGTCAGTCAGGACTTCTCTTGTTATTTTTATAAATAAAAAACTATTGGACACGTATTTTTTCTTTTATTACGTAATCAAAAGATTACGGCGATACATTGAGTTTAAATGTGGCATGACGTCATCCCTTGCCAGATTTTATACGTAGTTTGTTAAAAAACTTGTGACGTAGCGAGCCCCCACTCCTCAACTTTAATGCGTTTTATCTAAGTAATTTTTTATTAACATCATCATCATCATCTTCCTGCCCTTATCCCATGTTACGTGGGATCGGCGCAACACGTTTTCTTCTTCCATTCTCCCCTGTCAACCGTCACGCTATCATCCACTCCCTTCTCTTTCATATCATTCCTCACACAATCCATCCATCTTTTCGTTGGCCTTCCTCTGCCTCTCCATCCATCAACATGTATAATTGTATATTCATCACTCTTTTAGAATTTTTTGTTAACATTCGGTATAAATTGATAATCAAAAAATACGTGTCTAATATATTTTTATTAAGTGACTGAGGGACTAATATAGAATTTCTTTTTTTTACCCAGGCAACATCTCTATTTAAAAAAAATACTAGGAGTAGAGTAGTATAGAGCAGGCTAATAAAAAAAACAGAAAAGCGAGAAAAAGAATTTATTTGCACTAAAACACCGTTAATAAGGGACACTAAGGCTTAGAAAACAGATATCACCACAAATTCTATTGGAGGTCACAAGACTGTAGTACAATAATTTTCCCACAAGTTCAAGCTGTTTCCTATAACATTGTGGAATATGATCCCGCAGTTCTTACTACATAGAAATCGTGACTCGATAGCACCTACTATTTCACTTTAATCTATTTGAAATTCGCCGACACAAAAGGAAAAATCACGAGAAACCAAACTAATGTTATGGCGAAAACGAATCTTTCTGTGTCTGCATTTGATATCAAAATTCATACTTACAATAGTACATTTTGATAGAAGTGGAGAATGTTTGTTTATAACATGTATCAAACGACGTTTTTCAATACACTTTTGAAGAAATGAAATAAAATAACGAAAAATATTTTTGCACTTGCCGGTGCCAAGTTCAAAAATGAAACTGGCGCGACGCGGTTGTGAATAGAGGCATTGAACTAATTTGGACCAAGTATAGGTATAAGTTATCTGACATGGCAATTTTTATTCACGCACACGTGTTGGAAAATGAAAAATCGCACGCGAACCATATCGTAGTGCGATATGAACCAGTTTTCGAGGAAGTGTATTGAAAGTATCAATCAGCTTTGTTTGGATATCTGAATTTGTCTGATTTTGTTTGGACTTTTTAGGGTTCCGTACAAAAATGGTAAAAAAGGTCTGTCTGTCTGTCTGTCTGTCACAGCTGGATATCTCAGGATATCTCAAGAACTACTAATGCTATCAACTTGAAATTTGGAATAGTTTTAGATGACGTTTACCCAACTATTTTGCAAATAAGAAAGAATTAAAAATATTTATATTTTTTTTGCAACAGGGACTGAAAGGGGGGCTTAAAAATTTAAAGTCGGGCTACTAGGGTATGTGGGGTATCATATAAAAGAGCGCTCTTTGCACATTCTCAAACTATTTTTAAATTTTTTTTACGCCGCATAGTTTTCGACTTTTGACGAAAAATGTAAAAAAAATACCGTTCCCCCCCCTTATCTCCGAAGTTTGCAAAGAGAAAAATCTGAAATTATTCTACGTGATAGAAGTTTATGTAAAGATTACAGGAAAAATAAAACGATGTCTCTAAGTGGCATACTTTTTCAGAAATCGGAACGGAACCCTCGGTGCGCGAGTCCGACTCGCTCTTGACCGGTTTTTTTATTATTAGCTAGTAACTATCCCACTACAGAACAAGGCCTCCAGGTAACCTGCGAAATTCAAATTTTCTTACGTATTTTGCAATTTGCAGGTCACTATCAGATTCTATGTTCATCTGAAAAAGATTCCCGACCGTAACATATACATGTAGGTACCTACCTTAGGAAGTTTTCAAATGATGTTAACATTCAATATTACGTCAGAGGTACTTAAAAAGTAAATAATATGCCATTGAAATGCTATTGTTTGGTTCTTGGAAAGCAGATTCTTAAATTATCACAAACTTCTAAAAAGTCCTAAGCTAAAAATTGCATAGGTACTTAATTTAATTTCGCAGAAATTATCTTCCCTCATAATTACATCAGTGTGACCTAAGATCAAATGACGCACTTAACAAAGAATCACTGTACAGAACAGAGAGTCTCAGTAGTACTTCCTGCTAAATTGAGAGGCTCAATTCTTTATGGTTATCATAATCTTTAGACTTATGCAAATTGCGTGAGCAAAAATACACGTTTTTACTTCAAATCTAGCGATTTCATGAAATCATGAGGTTTGAGGTAAATGCTAACTTATGGAGTTGTATTGCTGATTCTATTGATTATAATTCTGTAAAGCCATTTTATATACGGCCGCGAATCATATTTTAATCAACATACAAACTCACACTGACCTACAAATTGCAAAAAACGTAAGAAATTTTGAATTTCGCGGGCTACCCTGGCGCTTTCGCCTTAAAACAATAGCATTTCAAAATATATTTAAGTAAGTAAGTTAACAATTTGCAAAGACGCAAATTATCCATTGTTTGTTTTTAAGGCTTTACATCGAAGAATGGTTTAGCTCGGTCTGTAACTCTGTAGGTAAGTGAAATGGCGTTATGGCTGTCTAGTTTGACGCGCGAGATAAAAAGACTCACGCGCACCAGAATTTAAATGCGCTCAGTTTAAAATTAAATGTAGATTTATGACAAAATGCTATACTTACAGTGTGATTCAACTAAGAATAGGAACGTCAATGACCTCGAACTGTCAACTGAAACTAGAAATATACGACTTGCAAAGTTTTGTAGTGTTATCATTATCCATTTTAGTTATGTTTTAAGTTTTTGGAATTTGTTTTTGTTAAAATATGTCACCGACTTTGCAAATGTGTAAACGAGGTGCTGTTTTGCTAAATCTTCACAATATGGCGCAAGGTCATTCCTATTCTTAGTTGAAACTCATGGTAAATCTACATAGTTTTAGCTTAGTAAATTCTTAACATTATTTAAATACCCCTGATTTAAAGCAAATTTTACTGCACAATAAGAAACTGTTTACGTATACTTAAGGCTCTTACAGACAGAGGCGATATCGCGTCGCGACGCGATATTTTTGTACGGATATAATATCGAAATATCGCGTCGCGACCGCGATATCGCCTCTGTCTGTAAGAGCCTTTTATCGTATAAAACAGAAAATAGACGGAGCTACTTTAGAATTTTTTTTGTGCCGAAAAAATGTCACGTGATCAATTAATCATGTTTCGGCCGATTTTAGTACCTACAGAAGTAGACAATATATTCAAATAACACATATGGAAAGCCCAAATGTTTTAACCATATACATTTGTTTTATAGGAATTTTAAAAACACAAAATTATTGATGTATCCCCTTAACTTCTGTACTTTGTGCAAGTTTGAAAGTTTCTTAACATAATTTTAAATATGTTTTGCTACTTACATACAATGGAATGTCACACAAGGTGGATGGGCAGAAAGGTATTGCTGACCTTGCCCATGATGTAAATGCCGGCTAAGTGCGAGTCGGACTCGCACACGAAGGATTCCGTGCCACTGTATAAGCACGCATACGTTTAAAAAAAATACTACATAATAAAACGAAGAATATTTTTCGTCTTAAATTTTAACAATAGCAAAGATAACTTTTTATTCCATAATGATGAATATATTTTGATCAACATACAACCTGACCTGCAAATTGTAAAAAACGTAAGAAAATTTTAATTTCTCGGGCCTTTTCTCTAAGTACCTAAGTATAACTTCTTTTTTCGAGGATTTTTTTAAGAAAAAGTCCATGCTTTTTATAAGATACAAATAGAAGTTAGTGTTATTATTACGTTGTAATAAGTAAGCTAAGTACTACAGAGTTCGTAAACGAAAAACAAGCAAAAGTATTATGTAAGCATCGAGCAGGTGACATGCTGGATTAGGCGCACAATGACACATTCGCAAAATTACATATTGACGCAAAATGACACATTTGCAAAATGTCTTTTCTCACACTAGCAAAATTACACATTCTAAAAATTTTCGTTTTGATAATATGCGAAAATGGCATTTTGCGAAAATGGCGTTTTGCTAATGCGACGTTTTGCGATGTAGCGTTTTGAGAATATGACAATTTGAGAATGTGACATTTTGCGAAATTACAATATGTCATTTTGCGAATGTGGCATTGTGCGCATAATCCGATGCTGTAAGTAGTTTCTGCCTATCTCCATGGATCGGAGAAGGCGTGAGTTTATGTATTCAATACTCAATATATTTATTTGCTTTCCACAATGTTAACGTATTTGTGTACGTATGTTTTGTTATGTATGTGGTTCGGCTTGCAAAAGGTGACGAAAGTAATGAAAAAGTAACTTGAATTTCAAGTTTTCCATTAAGGTAATGAACTAATGAACAAAAACTGCATTTTGTTTTCGAAATATTCTCACCGAGTTACAGTAAACAGTGCCAAGGCATTCTTTAAGAAATCGCTTTTAGACATAATAATGTTTGGTGGAAAGTTTTAAAATATTTCTCAACACAATAATTTAAAGTCTTGTAAATTCTTTGCTATAAGTTTTCTGTAATGTAAGTTTGCACCTCAATAACAAATTAAGGGGATACATCGATTAATTTTGTGTTTTTAAAATTAAAAAAAACCAAAATATGTGTTTAAATGATTAAATCATTTGGATGTTCCATATACGTGTTATTTGACTATATTGTCTACTGCTGAACTAAAACCGAAACATGATTAAGTACATACTTACTCGAAATTTTTTCGATAGAAAAAAAATCCAAAGTCTATTTTCTGTTTTATACGAATAGACCTGCACCTTAATTGCATAACACACTATCAATTGGAGTTGGTTTCATTTTGACAGTTCAACAACATTCATTGCGTTATTTACGTTGTCGAGCAGAAAAATTTTTCGAACATATGAAGTAATGGATTAGCAATTTGTTTCAAAATGAAACCAACTCCGATTGATAATGTGTTACGCAATTAGGATGCAGGGCCAAACCGCTCAAAATATCGTAAAAAAAAATTCTTAGCAGTATACGAGTGGTCGGAAAATTTAGTTGATGATGTAAATAACGTAGGAAAAATAGTCCAGACTCGGAAAAAGTTCTGGAAGAGGGGTGGGGGGTAATATATTCGGTTTTAGGGGTTTGTACTCGTTTTTTTCCGATTTGCGGCTAAACTATGCATCCTCTCGAAAAAAGTTAAATATAAAAGTGGTAGATAATAAATAAATCTTTAACTTTCATTTCATACATTATTACCCATAACATCAAAATTATCGAGAAAAACGCAAAAAACCGTTTTTTTGGTTTTTAATTTATAACTATAGCAAATATTAATATTTTTTCATGAAAATTGGTGAAAATGTGCTTTTTTGTGTATTAAACAAGCCCATTTTTTTTTAAAACGAAATATTTATTTGTCGATGTTTTATGAAGAAAATACAAAAAAATTACCTTATTTTCAATCGAAAAATTTGGTTAGTAAATTTTAGATAAATGACCTTTACCAGTGCTCAGAAATATAATATTGTTTACGTACAAAAATATCGTTAAAAAAGCGAACAACCGAAAAACTACTTTTCAAAACTCGATTTTTCGAAAATCGAATGTAATTCATATAAAGCGTTACTTCTTATGAAATACTCTGTTATTCAAGTAATTTACAGGTACTTAACTATTCTCGGCTTTCAGAATCCCGAAAACATTGTCCAAATCGCAATTAAATAGCACCTCAAGTGTTTTTTATGTACTAATTTATAAACCGAAAACCCCACCCGGGGTTTGAGGGAGGTTAGTTGCGAACCCCATAGGTTCACTCCTACTGATGATGATTTTTTTTCCATCGGATGATGTTTTTTACGTTTACATATATACTATTATAAGCTTATATACCTATTATATAAAGAGTTTTTCCTTATGCACACATGGGGTGCAGTCGACACTCTTTGTTGTTTGTAAGTATTTACAAATTATCACTTTTAATACTTGTCATAAACTTGATTATAAAATACAAAAATTAAAAGTAAAATAATTTTATTGAAATCTTTTTTCTTCGTGGGCACGTCTTCATCGCCAGAACTCACCAATTATAAGAGAGGTAAGTACTTACATTTTTTCATGGATATTGCTAATTAGTAGAAATAAAATACATACCAACAACACAAAAAATTATTAGGCAGAATAGGTATTTTTCATTGCCATTCCATTTAAATAGACAATTTTTTTTAAAAATTTACTTAAGGAACAGTTTTTGTTTGTTTTTTATAATTTCCTCGCATTACTGATGAAAAGTAGAGTGATCAACTCGCGTGTACGTGATTACTTACATCCTATGTTTAACAAATCGAATGTCTATTTCGATGCTTTGAAAGCCGAGAATAGTTAAGTACATGTAAATTACTGGAATAACAGAGTTTTTCGTAAGAAATAACGCTTTTGATGAATGTAAATGTTTATTATCATTTACGTTCGGTTTTCGAAAAATCGATTTTTGAAAAGTAGTTTTTTTCGGTTGTTCGCTTTTTTAACGATATTTTTTATGTAAACAATATTATATTTTAATTCCCTATGAAAGCTGAGATTTCAGCGAAAAAAATGAGCACTAGTAAAGGTAATTTATCTAAAATTTACTAACCAAAATTTTCGATTGAAAATAAGGTCATTTTTTTGTATTTTCTTCATAAAACATCGACAAATAAATATTTCGCCTTGAAAAAATTTGGACTTGTTTGAAACACAAAAAAGAACATTTTCACCAATTTTCATGAAAAAATAATAATATTTGTTATGAATTAAAAACAAAAAAAACGGTTTTTTGCGTTTTTCTCGAGTATTTGAGGTTAGGGGTAATGTATGAGAAGAAAGTTAAAGATTTTTTTAATATCTACCACTTTTACATTTTACTTTTTTCGATAGGATGCATAGTTTAGCCGTAAATCGGAAAAAACGAGTACAAACCCCTAAAACCGTATATATTACCCCCCCCCACCCCTCTTCCAGATCTTTTTCCGAGTCTGGACTATTTTTCCTTCGTTATTTACATCATTAGGTAAATTTTCCGACCACTCGTATACTGCTAAGAATTTTTTTTTCCTCAAACAGGATTGGCCCTGTCTAGAATATACGTCAACAGTTAAATATTGTGCGTGTATTGTGTGTGTTGTTGTAATCGACGGTATTTCAATAAAGTCCTATAATTGATTACATTTTTCAAAAAAACATCTTTTCATTTAACAATCATCCCGTGTGAGCGAGAGAGGTTACATAATAATTTACCTACCTACTATACAGGGTGTAAGTGTAAACAGTGGCAATCTTTTAAGGGGTCATTGTACTCATCATTAAGAACAACTTTTACTGTGAGACCAAACCTGAAATCAGCTGTTCAGTACGTTTATGTTCGCTTAATTCGTCAAAATGTAGAGAACAGCAGATTTTTTTCGCGATTTCAGGTTTGGTCCCATAGTAAAAGTTGTTCATAATGATGAGTACGATGACCCCTTAAAAGATTGCCACTGTTTACACTTACACCCTGTATACATTATGGTACGCAATAAAGAATTGAGGATTGAGAAAATGCCCTCTTAAACTATGCTCCATTTAATGTTCTCAGTAGAAAGTGACAGTTGGTAATGTGACACAATTCTGCCAATTGCCTCGCAGCGTTAATTGACCCACAGTATGTAGACACAGGCCAGCGGCCTCCAGCAGGGAGTAGGGAGGGGAGAGACTTTAATAAGCACATCATAAGATTTCAGCTTTGTCTGTGGGATATTGCATTTGCGATGGCTCTGGTATTTACTATCTATAGTCGGCGATAGCCACTTTACATTTACAACCGTCGTATTTTACAACCGATCGGGCCCTGTTTAAGGTGATACAAAAAAAGTGAACTTGGCGGGAATAAGAAAGTGACAGAGTCAATTACTTCTACATGCGAAAAAAAGAGAGCGCAACAACGCGCTGGAACCAAAATAAAAGCGCCAAATGAAATAAAAATTGTTTAAAAATAAATTAAGCTCTCTATCAAAGTTACGTTCAGCCAGAATTTTCAATTACCTAATACGCACATTTTAAATGCAATTTTGAATGAAAAAACTTAGGATTTTAGAATTATAGAAAAAAACATAAAAAAGTAGAGGTCTTTTCGGAATTAAATTCTATCGAGGAAATTTAACCCAATCGTGTTTTCCTTCAGTCAAAGTATTAATCAAATAGTCAATAAACATATATCAAAAAATTAAATCCATACATGCTGCAATAGTGAAATAAATGGATACGAAAAATCCTCCAATTTATTTTGGTAGCGCCTTAATAAACGACGAAACTTGGTACGACACTTGGGACAAAACTTAATATACAGGTAATTTGCGACTTTATAGAATTTTTTTGTCGTCAGGGATTTTTGATTGGAGTGGTACTTCCTCCAAAAAGGGGCAAAAAGGAGGCTACTGGATATCTTCGTCTTAGGAGTTCCGATTTCGATGGTTTTTTTTTATTTTAATAAGTTGGTCTCATAAAAATTTGGTGAAGAGCATGAGATGAGGATGTGATGAAAAAAAAACCAGTCAAGAGCGAGTCGGACTCGCACACCGAGGCGAGGGTTCCGTTCCGATTTCTGAAAAAGTGTGCTATTTAGAGACATCGTTTTATTTTTCCTGAAATCTTTACATAAACTTCTATCACATAGAGTAATTTCAGATTTTTCTCTATGCAAACTTCGGAGATAAGGGGGGACGGTATTTTTTTTTACATTTTTCATCAAACGTCAAAAACTATACGGCCTAATTAAAACTGCGAATAACTTTCATGTTGACAGATTCAACTAAAATCAAATGCATCGCCATTTTCAACCATATTTGTATAACTTTACGATTTACTATCTTACCTTGAAGATTTGCGTCTTACCGCGCCTTAAACTGTTGACTTTGTTTCTTTCTATGCGTTTTCTTAAATTATACTCCAATTTTATTCGCCTTTCAAACTCAGTTCCCACATTCTTTTTAATATCTCATAATTTAGCTGCAACTACAGTTTGCATTCAATGTTGAACTTCCTCAGTGAAAGTATTCTGTCCTATGTTATTAAGGTAGTAATTGCAATGTACGTATTATTATGTACAATGGCGGCTTATTTCGCATGTCAGAGGTCAGTGAAAGTACTATTTATGGGCATTTTACGGGTATGTTGTTTGTGTAGTGATGTTGGATTAATGGAGATGTTTTAGTTAATTAATAGGGTGCTAATTAAGGTTTGTCCGCCGTAAAAAGCGCGGTCACTGTCGGACTGCATAGAAAAGAAAGAGAAGCGCGATGAGTCGATGACACAACGCTTGCAAAGTATTATCGATTTACAAAAAATCTATTGATTGGACTAAAAAAGTAATGACATGAAATCATTCCTTATTATTTTGTAGAGAACTGTATTTTATCAATACTTTTAATGAAAATTGTAGGAGTAATATGTCATTCTTAATTCGTTGTGCCACGGTCGGTTTGTGGATGGATTTTGTTATAAGTAAGTTTGTAAATAAATTAATAATGCGTCTAATTATGGACAGCGCTCCTTAAGAGGAAATGCGGGCGACCAGACTTTTGAAAATTAGGTAATTGAAGAAACTATTGCTGTCGCTCTGCGAGCGCTCCACCCTCAAATTCGTGCGATAAGGACAACTGCAAATCCGACTAAATAGCCTATGTATAAAGTCATATTTCGAGTTTTGTCTCTCGCCTATTTCCTCCTCCAATATTGGGCCAATTTAAAAGATATTTCATAAACTGAATAAGAAGGATATATACTATGTCTCTATGTTCTCTATACTGTTGGAACTGCTGAAGATTGTAAGAATAGCTTTGCATTGTGTAGACTCAATCACCATTGTATTGTATAATTGCTTAGCACATGTGTGAGTACTATGTACATACTCTAAAGCTACCATTTACTGGGTACGTCTTTATTTGACTTGGATGTGCCCTAGCGGATGAGAGTGTGTCATGCTCACTCTAATGCCTCGCTGATGGTGGCGCGTGTGTTGGATCATTTAACGAATCCATACGTCAGGTTCGTCAACGGGCGCTGTTGGTGGAGGCCGGTCATACCTTAGCTGCCACGGCTTATTTTAATTTTAATTTTGAATTGTTTTTTTTTAATTTTTTTAATACGGACGCTTTTAACGTTCATCGTTCTCACATGTATAATTTCAACATGAATGATGTAACCAATATTTTGTAACCATATTTTGATTTAAAAGAGTGTCCGTGGAGTTTCTTGCCCGTTCTTCTCCATAGATCTACGTTTTGGAATGGGCAACTAGCTTCAACTTTCTGACTTACCTACTGACCGACTCTTTGACAATTCAAAAGTGCCTGTAATTGGTTTAATTGAAATAAATGCTTTGAGTTTGAGTTTGAGTTTTTCTTTTTTCGTTAAAAGTTGTCAAATTTGTACACTAGGCCTCTGTTGACAGCGTTCTGAATAGGCAATTTTGAGCATTTTTTGAGGGTTCTAGTTCTTATAAAAATAATATATCATCAAAAAGGAAAACATAGGGGCATACAAATAGCTAATATTTATATTTCTGTAAAAACTCATTGCTTTATGGTCATTAACCAGAAAGAAAACAGGCGAGAGCGTTTGTATGGAGAAAAGAGCACCCGCATTTCCTCTTAATGGGCGAGTCCTATTACTGGCTGGACTTTCTACGCGTTGAGTGAGCTCAGGGAGTTTACTATGAGCTCTTATGCATGCAGAAGTTGAACGTTTACCAATGAGAGAGAGACGGAGCTATATACACCGTCACTCTCTCTCACTGGAAACGTTCAACTTCTGCCCTGCTCTATGAGCTCATAATAAGCCCCCAGCACAGAACACGCAAGCTAACCACTCAAGGCTGTTGGCAATTTGGCATATTGTTGCTGTTGTTGTTTATTTTATTATTATTATTTTTATGTGTCTTGACAATTCTCGGGACCGTGGAGTCCCGAACCTTTAGAAGGCGTACGAGGGGCCAAAGCCAACTCGCAGAGGCCCGTTAGACGCTTTCAATTAAATGAGGCACCAACCGACGATTATCCCTGTACGCACTATGCAAGTGCACCCAAGGACAACCCCCGGTTGGTGCAGGACTATTGCAGTATATGGAAATAAAGAGATTCGACTATGGATTTGAGTGGCTAAAGTGGACTGGTGGCCTAGAACTATGAAAGGACTATGGCCCCTGCCGGATCAATGTTTTGTAATACACGGATAAAATGGCAGGGGGTGACTTGCACTATCATTGTGTGGATCGCCCGGAGGACACGGTGGAGCATACAGTGGAGGTCTGCCCGGCTTGGGCAGAGCACCGCCGTGTTCTCACGGAGGCGATCGGCGGCGGCGATCTCTCGCGTCCGAGCCTGGTCCAGGCCATGGTGCGGAGCGAGAGTGCATGGGAGGCCGTCACCTCCTTCTGCGAAGCAGTGATGCTCGCGAAGGAGGAGGCGGAACGCGTGAGGGAGAGGCAGCCTCACGCCCTCAGTCGCCGCAGGAGACGCCCTGGGCGGCGGGAATCGCGGGGCGATTTCCGGCCACCGTAGGCGCGGGCCTGCGGACGGTGAGCAGCGGGTAGCTCGCCGTCCGGTAAGGACCAGGCCCGAGTCGACGGCGCGTTGTGTTCCACGCGCGCCTCAAAGAGATGTCAGCAAGTGACGGGGTCCAATAGGGCCGACGCCGCTGGGGTCGCGGATTGTCCGAAGGGGTTACCGCGGCCCTGGCATAGGCAACTGAAGGAACACGGGTGGGTTTTAGTCAGTAAAAGTCTGACACGCCCTTCCGCTCCACCCAGAGCGGGAGAAGTTATTTGATGATTTCCCACCCTCAAAAAAAAAAAAAAAAAAGGGGGTGACTTGCACACACAATAATGGGCCCCCGAAAAGGTCGCTAGCACATGGTGTCGTAGCACATAGTATTACCGTCCGCCATTTTGGTTTATTTTACCTGTACCCATGCTTTGTGTCGTAGACAGAGAATTCTCTTCGCTTCTTTGTGTGAACATAAGAGACTTTCTAAACGTCTTGAAAAACGTTGACTGTCACGACTCCAAGCCAGTGCGATTCTGTAACCATCTCACCGTGAAAACTTAGGTGAAGTGAGCGTGGAGTGAGCTGTCAATAGTGTCAATTCCTAGCAAAAACAAACTCACTTCACCTAAGTTTTTACGGTGAGATTTTTACTGAATCGACCGGCTGGTTGATGAAAAGTTGTTCATAATGATGAGTATAATGACCCCTTAAAAGATTGCCATTGTTTACAGTTACACCCTGTATAGTAGTGTGCACGCAAGCGCTAGTCACTGAGGTATGTGAGCTGTGAGATGGCGGAGGTAGACAAACGTCAAGCTAAGTCAGTCGGCCAATTTTGTCATTGGCGCCCTCTCCCGTAAAACCTCTCACATAAATCAGGCGGTGACTAGCACTTGCGCGCTCACTGTAGTGTCACGTACACTTCGTAATTCGAAAGTGTTAACCTGTTACTCAATCATTTCATCTCTTCCTGGGTAATTTCACACAAACCACATTGCGGTTGAGATTGCTGATGGATGAAAAGAATGCTCCTTTGAAGGATAAAGGCTCCTGTAGACAGGCGCGACGCGACTCTGGTGGAACAATTTCATCATCATCATTCTCCTGCCCTTATCCCAATTTATTTGGGGTCGGCGCAACATGTGCTTTTTTTCCATACTTCTCTATTACTTCTATGAAAATTTCATTAATGGCGCACCGAGCTTTTGCCTTCGTCTCTGTCTTTTTTTTTACGTGTAAAGAGTAAAGAAAATCCAAGAAAATACACTTTTCCACTTTTTCAATGTTTTTCGTTATTATTTACATCTTAATGCTGTTTTTTTTTTTAAATTTGAAGCAAATTAACATAACACATAATATACACACATAATACACACGCACACACATACACATAATATATAAACCAACAGATTTAAAATAATAATTTATGTACATGGTATATAAAAAAGGAGAGGAAAGGATCATAGGGCATCAAAAAATTCGTCCGCATCTGCCCAAAAGCCTGGCGGCATTGCCACGTTGTATGGCAATGCTGATTCTTTGACCATTAGATAAGCCAGCCCTATGGTCACGTGAGGAGTCGATCAATCGCTTAGCTATGTCTTGAAAAGCAATAAATAAAAAAATAAAAAAAATGTTCTTAATTAAAAAACTAACGTGTATAAAGGCTCCAGTCATCTATGAACTTTATTTTAGTAAATTAATCATAATAATAAATTACTTATTTATATAAAAAAGTAGGGAAATAGAGGAAAAAATTACTAAGGTAACTTTCGAATTTATTCTATCGAGGCAACTTTATCGAATCGTGTTTCCAGCGTGTATATTGTCTAGTTTATATACCCAATAATACCAACATATTTCCTTAAATTTTAATTTAATTGCTTACTACTTCAAACAACGGTTTTAAAAACGTGTTTGTGTGTATAAAAAGCTCGGTGCCCCGTTAAAATTGTCCTACCGGTGTCTCGTTGCGCCTGTCTGCATGAGCCTTAAGGCTTGTTCTCCCTAAAATACGGCGAAAATAAGTAACTTTATTCAATTTTTTACTGTAGATAACTATAGCACCTTTTTGATAGAAAAAAATACACAATAATCTAGAATACTTATGAAGTGATTTCATGTGTCCTGAAATCTATTTTAGTTTGTAGAACTAAAGAAAAAAAAGGCTAAACCCAGGTAATATGTACTGTGTTCAGCAATAAAGATTTGAATTTGAATTTGTCTATTTCTGTCTATTTTTTCGAGTTTTTACCATATTACTCCTACAGTTTTCATTAAAAGTGTTCATTTAATAGTCAGTTCAGTTCTTTACAAAATAATAAGGAATGATTTCATGTGATTACTTTTTTAGTCCAATAGATTTTTTGTAAATCGGTAATTACTTCATATTTTGCAAGCGTTGTGTCATCGCGCTTCACTTTCTTTTCTATGCAGTCCGACAGTGACCGCGCTTTTTACGGCGGACAAGCCTTAAATTGGATTATTCTCAGGCTGATACATTTAAATCTCGCTCAAGAGCTGTTAGTTTCATCACCTTCTTCATATCGTGCCGGTGACAAAAATAATTCGAAAAAAACTGTGCAAGTGCGTGTCGGACCTCGCAAAATGAAGGGTTCCGTATTTTTTTAAATTTTTTTCGGTACATGTAATATGGCTTATCGATGTACCTGCGCAGAAGATGAATTTTCAAAGCGCGGGAAATGCTATTGACCAATCGGCACGCTCCACGCTTTTTCCTGTACCGCTATTGGTCGGTAGCTGCCGCCATGTTAGCGCGCGCCGCTTGACAGCCGCCATACTTGCGAGTGAGACGGAACTAACAGCTGCAGTGTATTATGAACCTTATAGTAGTGATCTAAGGTTGATTGTAAGTTTTAAGTATTCTCGTTAATCTTCGGGGCCATACTTTCTTTTCTGTGCGAACGAAGATTCACGACGCGCCTTATTAGTTGAGTACTACTGTAAGTAGTGACTATTCAGACATCGTGAAATAGGCCGTAAGCAACAAGAAAAATGTACCCAAGATCTTGATTTAAGGGGATTACAGGACCTAAACGCAACTAAACGCAAGTTTTATAATGCCTAAAAGTG
Organism: Cosmia trapezina; assembly: GCA_905163495.3. NCBI lineage: Eukaryota > Metazoa > Arthropoda > Insecta > Lepidoptera > Noctuidae > Cosmia > Cosmia trapezina. Next base: position 3,591,393 of record LR991048.1, read on the forward strand.
TAGGACCTATTGCAGTAAACACAATCAGAAAAAATACATAATATTCTTCAGGATATAATATGCTAGTTAGATAGTGTGTTGAAAACATAATACAACTAATTTGGTACGATAGAAAAAAGTCACTAAGATACCTATATTTTTTTTAACGAATAAAAACCATACTAATATACACAGAACAGATAAAGAGGTTAGGTACCTCTTTATCTGTTCTGTGCTAATATACATGCAATAATTCTGATTTTTTGTCAGATTATTCTACAAGCAACATATTAACGTAACAGTGTTTTATTTTTTTAGTCCAATCAATAGATTTTTTGTAAATAGATAATTGCTTCATATTTTGCAATCAATTACCAGGGTTGTGTCATCGCGCTTCTCTTTTTAGGGTTCCGTACCAAAATGGTAAAAAAGGAACCCTTATGGTGTGTTCAAAAGTGCCTGTAATTGGTTTATTTGAAATAAATGCTTTGAGTTTGAGTTTGAGTTTGAATTGTCGGATTATGATTATCGCCTGTCACATGTTGATTTTATGAATTGTCGGATTATGATTATCGCCTGTCACATGTTGATTTTATGAATTGTAGGATTATGATTATCGCCTGTCACATGTTGATTTTATGAAATTGTCTGGATTTGTGCTGTCCCTGTCCGGTTAATCTCAACAGGCTCGACCTCAGTTACATGAGACTTATTTAAGGCGCAGATTTAGTGAAAACGATAAAAAAGGTGGTTTTTTAAAGCTGTGTATCTCATAAACCGTAAATAACTTTGACATGTAAAAAAAATTTGATATTTTCAAGTCCTTTTCGCATACAGTGATGGAAGCCAAAACATAATTAAACATACTTTAATGCACCAAAAAAATCTTTAAACATACCTCCTAATAATCTTTAAAAGCTGTTTATCCCATCATTAGCAATTATAATTATAATTAAAAACATACCATGAAATGTCAAATTCCAAACTGCATCCAGTGATGGATTACTTTTTATTAAATAGTTAATTTCTAATTTTATACGATTTTATTTGCACTTTTACGACATAATTCCGGTGCGCGTGAGAATCTTCTATCTCGCGCGTCAAACTAGACAGCCATAAAGCCATTTCACTTACACACCGAGCTAAACCAAGCCTAGAACCAGGGCCTTAATACCATAAGTATCTAGTGAGTGTGGTTGTAGGTTAGGTTATACAACGTGTAACGTCAAATGCGCAAAACCTCTTAAGGGGTCATTGTACTGCTCATTATGAACAACTTTTACTATGGGACCAAACCTGAAATCGCGAAAAAAAAATCAGCTGTTCAGAACATTTATGTTCGCATAATTCGTCAAAATGTACTGAACAGATTTGATTTTGATTTTATTTTATTTTATTTCTCTCAAAATCAGTCTGCTTAGCCTTTTCCCAACTATGTTGGGGTCGACTTCCAGTCTAACCGGATGTAGCTGAATACCAGTATTTTACATGGAGTGACTGCCTGTCTGACCTCCACAACCCAGTAACTGGGTAATACGATACCTCTTGGTAAGACTGGTTGTCAGACTTTCGGGCTTCTGACGACCCGTAACGACTGTCAAAGATCCACGAATGACAGACGGGACCAACGGCTTAACGTGCTTTCCGAGGCACGGAGGAGTCTCGGTATGTAAAGATCCATCCACTGACCAACCCCGGCAAGCGTAGCTTAACCCGATGGATCGACCCGTGCGGCTGTAATTACTTAGCCACGAGCTCCTCCTTTTATTTTATTTCTCTATGACTGTTAATTTAATTTATTTTTTTATAATCCTATTTTTCCCCAATTTTCTATATGTGTTTTGATTTCTATTCAAATATTTTAAATGCTATGACAACTTTGTTAGCTTATATATTCTATTATGCATGCTGTGGTCTCCTGTAAGTGAAGGAGTACATCTACGTGATACTTTTGTCGTTAATACTTTTTCTTGTGTTTGTGTACATCCTTTGTTGGAGATCCTAAATATCAATCAATCTGCCTAGCCTTTTCCCAACTATGTTGGGGTCGGCTTCCAGTCTAACCGGATGCAGCTGAATACCAGTATTTTACATGGAGCGACTGCCTGTCTGACCTCCACAACCCAGTAACTGGGTAATACGATACCCCTTGGTAAGACTGGTTGTCAGACTTTCGGGCTTCTGACGACCGGTAACGACTGTCAAAGATCCACGAATAACAGCCGGGACCAACGGCTTAACGTGCTTTCCGAGGCACGGAGGAATCTCGATATGTAAAGATGGTCACCCATCCACTGACCAACCCCGGCAAGCGTAGCTTAACCTGACGGATCGACCCGTGCGGCTGTTATTACTTAGCCACGAGCTCCTCGTGGAGATCCTAAATATATAAATAAATAAATAAATAAACAGCTGATTTTTTCCCCCCCTAAGCGGTTTTGCGCATTTAACGTTACACGTTGTATAATAGGTATGCCTAAAATTTTTTTTGCCCGTCATTTAGATTATTAAAAAATATTGGACTCGTATTTTTTATTTTTTTACGTATTCAAAAGATTAGGCGATACAATGAGTTAAAATATGTCATGACGTCACGCCTAGCTAGATTTTATACGTGGAAGTGACGTAGCGAGCCCCCACTCCCTAACTTTATTGCGTTGAAAGCATGAAACATGAAAGCAAAAAATACGTGTCTAATATTTTTTTGTTATTTGACGGATTATATAGATTTTTTTACCCAGGCATCCATATTCTCTGCCTATACTCCTTCAGGAAATTCAGTCGTGATATTATGTAAAACACTTCGTTATCAGCCATTTATTTATAAGTAAGTAGGTATGTAAACTTCTCGTTAAATTGCACCAACACCGGCCGTTGTCAGAAGCCGTAAAAGCGCCAAAAATGGCAATACAAGTTGATAATGACACCTGTCAGAAATCAATTAAATACAGGCACGACTATACCTACTATAGTCTGTTTCAAAAGTATATAATGAAAGTGTAAACAAACCTCGTTCAGGTTAAATTCTTACGCAATGACTCAGGGAATTAGTACCTAACACAAAGTTTTAACTTTACAAGGTGTACTTGAATAATGGATCAAACGTAATGGGTAGGTGCTCACCTGGATTTCCACCAATTATGTAATTATTTGAATAGTTAAAAAAACCTACATATAATATTTATTACCTACATGTTTTTTTAATCAAGATATTTTTTTTCGAATTTTACTATTTATTCTACCAGAATACAGTTTTTTAAATGATAAAAATTTTAGGTAAGTAACATATTTGTAAATAAATAATTTTTTATTTGCCTTACAAAAAAAATCTTGAATTGGAAAGTTTTTTTTACGATTAAAAGACAGAATCGAAAAAAAAACTCTTCAAATTAGTTGTTTGAAATCATCCTGTATAATATCTCACCACTTTTACGTAAAATATTTTTATAAACATTAATAAGTAAATTATAACTAAGTAAGTATGTAATTGAAAATTCATTGACGAAAATTGATGTTATAAAATAAAGCTCATTGCCAAAAAGTGTCACTACAAATTGGCATCCACTAGTACGTTTTCTGATCCATTTGTTTACTTTGTCATCAGACACTTTTGGAACGGACTATAACTACTTACCTTTCACCAGACTGAGTGATTGACAAGCGTTAAGATATTTGACGAAACTGATATTATATTTTGTCACAGTTGAAAATACTTACGATATTTTTCCTTATAAGTTCATTAAACCTACGTATACAAGTATTATCTTTTTTAGGGTTCCGTACCAAAATGGTAAAAAAGGAACCCTTATGGTGTGACTCAGTCTGTCTGTCTGTCTGTCTGTCTGTCCGGCTGTCTGTCTGTCTGTCTGTCCGTCTGTCTGTCTGTCTGTCTGTCTGTCTGTCACAGCTGGATATCTCAAGAACTACTAATGCTATCAACTTGAAATTTGGAACAGTTTTAGATGACGTTTACCCAACTATTTTGCAAATAAGAAAGATATAAAAATATTTATATTTTTTTTGCAACTCGTACTGAAAGGGGGTCTTAAAAATTCAAAGTGGGGCTACTAGGGCATGTGGGGTATCATATGAAAGAGCGCTGTTTGCACATTCTCAAACATTGTTTTATTTATTTTTAGGCCGCATAGTTTTCGACTTTTGATGAAAAATGTAAAAAAAAATACCGTTCCCCCCCCGCTTATCTCCGAAGTTTGCACAGAGAAAAATCTGAAATTATTCTATGTGATAGAAGTTTATGTAAAGATTACAGGAAAAATAAAACGATGTCTCTAAATAGCACACTTTTTCAGAAATCGGAACGGAACCCTTGGTGCGCGAGTCCGACTCGCTCTAGACCGGTTTTATGCAATGTATCACGCGTCTCTCCACCATTCCTTTGCCTACTATTATTAGCCGACGTTCGCACAGACGTAAAAATATCGCGGCGGGATTTTATCGCGCACTGGATTTTGAACCCTCGTTGTTAAACCGAGCATTGAGAATCCAACAGAGTGCATCCCAGCGCGTGGAAAAAACACACTGTTGGACTTTCAACTCTCGGTGCTAAGAAAAGCGTTGAAAATCCAGTGTGCGATAAAAAATGGCAGCGATATTTTTACGACACGCGCTTTACTTGTGGTTAGGTACCAAGTGGCGACGCGTCGGCTTAGGATGCATATCCGGTATGGCTCTAATAATCCTTCCATATACCCATGGACACGGTCTTCCCTACTATTATCGCGCCCCGGTCTACTCCTTGATATGCAATGGTCTCTGTAACCCTATGAAAGATAAGGCTCCAGGGGCTAGTGTGAATCTTTGGGTTCATTCGAGTAATCGAGTCTAGTTAAACCACGCTGGGGTCGGTGCATTTCATTCATTCATTCATTCATTCAATAAGCCACTAATTTTTAATTGCAAAAAACTAAAAAACTATGGCTTACTAAGTATGGCTTAAATATGATGAATTGAAGATACTATAGTTAATATAGTAAATTGATAAATTGTTCGCGGACGCATGCATCGACGGGTTCGCCGCCATCATGCGGAAGCGTTGTGCGTCCATGGTCCAGCGCTTTCGCTCCTCCTCCAATGGCATCCTGAATGTGTTTTCAGACCGGTGGGACTCTCCCCTCTTACAAAGACGGGTAAGAGTGCAGACACACTTGTCCGGGTAGGCTGGTGTACCGTTGAACTATTCGTTCAGCGGTGCACTGGTTTATTTGCATAGGTGTGGAGTTCAAGGGTCCTATTATTATTGTAATTTAATTTAATACCTACTAACATTAGGCTAAGTTATATTGCTACTAACATCATATGGATTTTATGCGAAATAAAATATTTGAATTTGAATACTGGCTGAGATTTCGATGCGTGCCTCAGAAATTCTACAATCAAGTTTTATTTCTACAATCTGCTGTTCCACGTCTGGAAAAGGTTTTCTTTCACATTGCTGGGGTCTACTCCCTAAGTCCGTCCGTCCGTCCGTCAGACATAACGATCCATCAAAACAAGTGGTGGGCCTCAGACTCCTGTTTGATTCACGGCGTAATTTTCGCGGCGAAGTCGGCGCGTAAAGCATGCCCCTCCACACTTGCTATCGTTCACAGTTTACTTCGCGCACTCGTCAAGAATGGACGCCCAAAAAATGTGCACTGTTATCTGCATGCAGCTGTTTTCACGCGCGAGTGTGGATGCGTTCGTATTCACGCGACTTTGACGCGGGCGCAAATACCGACACTGAACAGGGAACAAGGCGAAGACCGTGAACGGGTGCGAAAGCCACCCACACTCGGGGTCGGGGTCGCGGCTTTCACGGGTGTTCACGGCGCGAATGTGGAGTCCGCATAAAAGTTAGATTTTTGGACGGGCAAAAACTCATCGGGAGTAGGGACAACTGTCAAATCGTGTTGTCATTCATACTTCGTTCGGTCCCCGAACCAATCATACGTACGTAGGTGATATGGAGTAGGAAACGCCCGTAACGAAGGCCGAAACTATGGACTTCATGCTTAGGGAGTAGACCCCTGGTTCCTTCAAGGTAATTTCACTATGGAATAATTTAGACTAGATAATATTATTGGGTTGCTAGCTTATTCTATGGTTGCTAGAATAAGCATAGGATAGGAATTGATTCGATTGTATTTTCTGCTAAACTCAGTTGCATTTATTATTATCGAAACTCACGATGTTTTCCTACACCGAATATTGTGCTGTCTTTAAATATTTATTTATTTTATTTATTAAATCTTTGTGCACAAGTAAAAAAAATACCGTACAAAGGCGGACTTAATGCCTGAGGCAAATATTAAGATTAGCAAGCAAAATTAAAAGAGTTACTTTCGCCATTATAAAATTAAAAATCAATTACCAATCAATCTGCCCTAGCCTTTTCCCAACTATGTTGGCGTCGGCTTCCAGTGTAACCGGATGCAGCTGAATACCAGTATTTTACATGGAGCGACTGCCTATCTGACCTCCACAACCCAGTGACTGGGTAATACGATACCTAGCCCTTGGTAAGACTGGTTGTTAGACTTTCGGGTTTCTGACGACCCGTAACGACTGTCAAAGATCCACGAATGACAGCCGGGACCAACACGGAGAAGTCTCGTTATGTACCTATATAAAAAATTACTACCAATCAGCAAAAATCTAGTCCAAAATCTAGGCTGAATAGCAGCCTTCACAAACAACTAAGCATTATCACGTCTTCCCACGCTTAAAAACAACAAAAAAACACTCACGAATTGTTGACAAACCGCTTCGCCGAGGTTAATGACCGCGCGTAAACGTTCATCATTCATTCACTGAGTGAATGATCTGTGCCGATGGTCGTTCAAAAGATGTTTTGATTCGCTCGTTGCGAGATTTTCGCTAATTATTTTTGGTGTTGGTTGCTTCTATTCTTATTTGATGTGGCTTCTTAGGGTTCCGTACCCGAAGGTTACCGAACAGAACTCTATTACTAAGCCTCCGCTGTCTGTCCATCCGTCCGTCCGTCCGTCCGTCCGCGTCCGTCCGTCTGTCTGTCACAGGGCTGTATGATGTATCTCATGAACCGTAATAAGTATACAGTTGAAATTTTCACAGATTGTGTTATTTAGTACGGCTCAGCAAAATAAAATAAAATATATTAAAGATAAAAATAAAATATAGATAAAAATTAAAGGGGACTCCTTTAATTTTTATCTTACAATAAACTTTTCATTTTGAAAAATATTCTTACCCTAGCATGTGGGGTGTCATTGTCTAGAACTCATCGAATAGAGTACCTAGGTAGGTAAGTACAGACGCCAGCACATCAAGCTACTACAATCTGTAGATTTTCATCTATACCGCTAAAGCATTAGGTTCAAGGTTGATTGGGAAAATTTGACAGTTTTGGGTGGCTTGACCTGCTGGTGGCGTCTGTACCAACAAACATTTTTTGGTTTTTTTTTTGTCTTCAAAAACGAAGAAATAGGGGGTCGTAAAAGTTGTAAATTTTAGACCATTTTTCTACGAGCTCTTTCGCAACAATTAAACAATTTAGGAATTTGAATCTTCTTTATATCATGTACCATAATACTGTATTTAATCAACAAATACTAAAAACGGCGATTCATAAGGTATTTTGTTTAAATATGGGCAATTTTCTGCAACTGCAAAAAATAACCATGTAATTCACAGTACCACTATAAAATACAAAGTTAGCTTTGCGATTGTTAAACATATAATAGTTCTTTACCTATGAAATTGCCGTTTTGTATGAAAAAATTTAAACGAATTTTTTCCATGTATTTTTTATTTGTATTAATCGAAGTAATCACCCATGCAATCAATGCATCTTTGCCAACGCAGTGGCAGATTATTGATGCCCTTCTTAAAGAAATCAGCTGGTCGGGAGGCAACAAATTCTTTAAAGGCATTTTGTACTGCCTCTCGGGTATTGAATTTTTTTCCCGCCAAGAAGTTATCCAAATTCTGGAAAAAGTAGTAGTCTGTAGGCGCAAGGTCTGGTGAGTAGGGCGGATGACGGAGAGCTTCCAACCCCAGTTCTTGCAACTTGGAGACCGTCTGCTGTGCAGTATGAGGTCGCGCGTTGTCGTGCAGGAGCAGCGGAGACGAGCGATTGACCAATGCTGGTTGGAGATGTGCCAGCTTCTCCATCATTGTGTTCAGTTCTTCACAGTACACATCTGCAGTAATGCTTACCCCGTTTGGTAAGAAGCTGTGATGAATCACACCGGCGCTAGACCACCAAACAGTGACCATCACTTTTCTAGGGGTAAGTTTTCGTTTAGGGCATTGTTTAGGTGCTGAACCAGGATCCAACCAACTTGCTGAGCGCTTGCGGTTATCAAACAGAATCCATTTTTCATCGCAGGTAACAATGCGGTTCAAAATTCCTTCATTTGTGTGTCTGTTGAGCAGTGCAAGGCACGTCTCGACGCGTACTTCGCGCTGGCGATCATTGAGTTCGTGGGGCATCCATTTGTCAAGCTTTTTTACCTTGCCAATTTGACGCAAATGGACTAATATTGTTTTGACGCTAACGTCGAAAGCTGCTGCTAATTCAGCCGTAGATTGTGTATCATCAGCTTCCACAATCGCCTTTAATTCGTAATTGTCGACCAAAGTCTTCGGACGACCGCGAGGTTCATTTTTCAGGTCCAAATTTCCAGAACGGAAGCGAGCAAACCAATAACAGGTGGTGCGTTGGTTTGTAGTGTTAGCTCCGTAAACGTCGTTGATGTTGCGTGCCGCTTGTGCCGCGTTGCTGCCACGACGGTACTCATATTCCATAATTACTCGAATTTTTAACGTATCCATGATGACGAAAAAGATTGAAATGCGATGAAAATGTAACACTAATCAATAAACAAATGACTACTTTTGGAAAAAAAATCCATGTTTTTAAAATAAAATTAATTTGAAATTAGAATTCTTAGCCAAACAAAAATTATTTTGATTTGAAATGGCCAGTACTGCAGAACGGCAATTTCATAGGTAAAGACCTAATATTACTATATATGTTTAACAATCGCAAACGCGGAGGGAACCCAAGCCCTACTCAAATTATACCTAACGTAAATACAAGCTAAGATCAGAGTGCAACGCTCTGCAGTCATAACTTGTCTCTGGTTATAGATAGAAACCATGAATACCAATTTAAGGCTTCCACTCAGCACGCAATAGCAATGGGGGACCCATGCGAGGACAGCGCTTATGAGCGGGCTGTCTAACTTGCCGAACGTCTTGTCTAAAATCAATGTCTAAGTTGTAAAATGTCTAAGAAGCAAAACGTCTAACATGCAAAAGTCTACTATGGTAAATGTCTAAGAAGTAATATGTCTAAAATGTAAATTACCTTAGCAGCATTACGTCTAGTAAGATGAAAAGTCTAAGGGCCCCCACACATTTACAGTCCGCCGGCAGTCCACCGGCAAACTGTTTTTGACAGTTTTTAGGGTTCCGTCCAAAATGGTAAAAAAGGAACCCTTATGGTGTGACTCAGTCTGTCTGTCTGTCTGTCTGTCACAGCTGGATATCTCAAGAACTACTAATGCTATCAACTTGAAATTTGGAACAGTTTTAGATGACGTTTACCTAACTATTTTGCAAATAAGAAAGAAATAAAAATATTTATATTTTTTTTTGCAACAGGGACTGAACGGGGTCTCAAAAATTCAAAGTAGGGGTACTAGGGCATGTGGGGTATCATATGAAAGAGCGCTGTTTGCACATTCTCAAACATTTTTTTTATTTTTTTTAGGCCGCATAGTTTTCGACTTTTGATGAAAAATGTAAAAAAAAAACCGTTCCCCCCCTTATCTCCGAAGTTCGCAAAGCGAAAAATCTGAATTATTCTATGTGATACAAGTTTATGTAAAGTTTACAGAAAAAATAAAAGGATGTCTCTAAATAGCACACTTTCTCAGAAATTGGAACGGAACCCTCGGTGCGTGAATCCGACTCGCTCTTGACCGGTTTTTTTATGAATGACGGCCTGCCGGAGTGCCGGCGGACTGTGTACTGTTTGGGGACCTTTAGACGCAAAACGTCAAAGATCAAAAAACAAAAGTTAAAAAATTACTTGGGTTTAATTTTACGAAAGGTTTAATCCGTTGTTCCCTCATTACCGCCTGATACTCTGGTGCTATGGTTAAAAAAAAAACTCCCGGGGACCAACTAGGCAGTAAGTACTGGCACTGGTAAGTCCATGGAGAAATTATTTTATCAACTAATTCCTCCATTAAAACTTCGAAATAAAAGGGCTTCGGGTTCGAATTCCACCGGAGCCATCACATTATCATCATCATTGAACATCTTATGTACCTTTAATACCCATGTTTGCAAAGTAATAAATGATTTGATTTGATTTGATTTGATTTGCCAACATGTGACGCTCAAAAATGTTGGATTTCGTAGTCATGGACGTTTATTTATTTGTGTACCTATATTATAAGTTATAACTCATCACACAAATGACTTCGGCGGGATTCAAACCAGCAATCCTCTATTCCGGAGGTAGAGTCTGTCAAGCGAGTCGTGTCCAATGAAAAAGGAGGCCAAAATTAAAAATCTTACATGTGTCAACACTGATATAGTACGCTGAAAACATGTTTGATACTTGAATTTTTGTAGATAAAAAATTTCTTAAAAAAGTGCATTTCAATGTACTTAGGTATTTATTAGTCACAATTAGAACTAAAATCAGAATCTAGAAATTCAATGCCTTCTTATGAGAAATCACTGTCAGTATCATGACGCACAAAAATGATGAAGGGTTCCAACTCCGGATCGGTTATCCTTTGTTTTCTACATGAATAGTGTGATCTGTGCATTTATCCATTAAATATATTTCTTTTCCATTCTTCTTTAAATTTCCATTAATACAAATTAAATAATTGAGCTAAAAGTATCAAAATGCTGTAGCTTAGTAGAACAGAAGTTGTGACAATCCGTTTGACAATAATAGTATTGCCATTATAAGAAATCAGCTAACTCGCTTGACAGACTCTAGACAAACCTACTCGTAGCTATCACCGAACCAAAGGAGTCGTCAAAATAATGTTGTATCGTCTAATACCTACCCATAGCACAGAGATCCTAGTTTGGGACTAGACAATGCGAAGACAGAGACAATGGGAGTGAATGTCTGGAAATTATTTATAATTATTATTATTGTTTATATTTTAGTTATAATAAAGGGGAACGACCAAAGCTCCATACATTTTGGGCCTAAACGTTACACGAATCAAATTAGTGTCATTTGAAAACATGTATCAAATCAAACATTTCCTAGAAATTAGGTGCAGATTGGTTGGTGTTTAATTGTATAATGTTTTTCTGCAAGTTAGGCTGTCTGCATTTTAGTCATTATTAGTAGTTGTTTTGCTTTAAAGACGTTTGGCAAGTTAGACAGCCCGCTCACAACTGAAACTAAAGGGACTGCGGCCTTCAACCACCTTCAACACTACAATAATAATTAAGTACAGCACTAAATCCACCATCTAATGGCATTTAAACTGCGAGACAGGACAATACAGTTTATTAGATCGTCGAGTGATAGCCTGAACCCATTTGATCTCCATTTTAAATGCCATCTGCGGACAGCGACATTCTAAAAAAAGATTTGATATCGTCTCGTTTGGCCAGTATAACTTTGTCAATTATTATGGCGGCTTTATTAGCGAATTTATCATCTGCCTTTTCCCAACTGTGTTGGGGTCGGCTTCTAGTCTAACCGGATGACACTCTTCCAACTTCGCCATTGTCTCGGACGGTACCGAGAGCTCCAGCACTTACACACACATTCACAGCTTGTTTGTAAGTACACTTGGTTTCCTTCACCATTTTGAGAGCAGTGGTGATGAAATTATTTACACTTTGGAGGCATGAGGAACAGGGTGTAAAGTTCACTCATCCTCCATAGAAAAGGGAGGATCCTCCGACCAGACGGGTGTTGTGTCTGGTGGGCTACTGCCCGACGGTTGATGTCGGGACGTTGTATATATGCTAATCGCGTGGTAAACTCTAATTGCGCGATGCAGGTTTGCGTGGCGTCATGTCTTTGATGCGTAGTTCATATGTGGCGATGTAGATGCCGCCACATCACTCCCCTCCGGAGACCGGAGGTCGATAGTGGGCTGAGTCGTGTATCTTGCGATGCTTGCCAGTGCCAGTTGTGGTTCCAGTGAGTCGGAACCGGGTACCGCATAGTTCACGGTGAGTCGGAACTGTCTGCGGTGATACCCCAGTGAGTCGGGGTGGCGCTGCGTTATGCTCCAGTGAGTCGGAGTGTACAGCGCTGGGTTGAAGCTGAAGGTGATGACCAGGAATGCGCGTCCGCTGCATGCTGGTGGTCAGGATACCTGTTGAAGCCGTGGATGCTGGCTGGCTGTGTGACTCGCCGCTCGAAAGCTTGAGGATGTGATGCTGATGACGTCACGCTGATGTAGATGCACGAAGGCTGCGCTGACGTTCATGCTCGGGGTCACCAGTTTGGAGGCATGAGGAAGAGGGAGTAAAGTTCACTCATCCTCGATTGAAAAGGGAGGATCCTCCGACCAGACGGGTGTCGTGTCTGGTGGGCTACTGCCCGACGGTTGATGTCGGAACGTTGTATATATGCTAATCGCGTGGTAAACTCTAATTGCGCGATGCAGGTTTGCGTGGCGTCATGTCATTGATGCGTAGTTCATATGTGGCGATGTAGATGATTGATCTATAATGATATACAACACAAGGAACACTTGCTGAAGGATATTTTTGAAAAATATGAGAATTCACAACGACAACTTAGTGACCGCTTATTTGAGGCTGGGGAACTACTGGATTTGGTGAAGTGTAATGCTGAGAGGTATGAGTCTTTAACTAATACCCTCTCTTTTAGCTGTGTCTGCTCCCAGGAGCCCCAGCCTCAACTTGTTACACCCGCACCCTTAGTGGCTCAGCCAGTAGGTAGCTGTATGGATAAAGATATCAATATTATGAATAGTTTGACAACTTATGTTTTTTCTGACAAATTTGGTCAAGGTTTTGGTAGTATATTTAATCAGTGTTTGCAACATTATGTAATTAATAATTGTTTACCCGGTGCCAGTATTAGCCATTTAATTAAAAATATTAAATTGACAAAAATAAACCCCAGTTCCACTGTTATACTATTATATGGGGATAGCTTATCTGTAAGAAAAAAGGACATAATTGAATGTGTCCATTTGATGTTACATCTCAATGAGACCAAGAACTGTAAATTTATTTTCTGTGCATTGCCTTATTCAACATATTTGTCTGATGAGCAAAATAGTCACATTTATAATTTAAATATGTTAATTTATAATAGAACTTGTCATCATAGTGACGCTATTTTATATTTTGATTGTAATCAATTTATTACTGATTACAAACTGACTAATTATGAAATGTATTTGCCACCTAGTTGTAGGAGACTTATTGCTAATCTTTTAGCATACAATATACATAGTGACACCGGTACTTGTAGTGTACCATCGAATACTGTTAGTAGTAGTACTAATATCATTTTTGATACGCCTTGTAGTTTAAACTATTAGGTGTGACAATGGGTAGGCCGCATAAGTTGAATGTTGTACATCAAAACATGCAGGGTCTGTCCGGCAAAGAGTTAGAGTTAAGTTTATTTATGGAGAACTATGATGTTCAGGTGTTATGTTTGACTGAACACTGGTTGAAGGAACATGAAGTAGTCTTTATGAATGATGATTATTTTACTGTACAAAGTGCATTTGTGAGAAAAAGTGCTATTCGCGGTGGGTCTTTAGTTCTTGTTTCAAACAAGTTGAAATGTAAACAACGTTTAGATATAGTTAATCTTTCTATTGAGCGCATTGTTGAGTTGTCTTGTGTTGAACTCGAGCGATACTTTATAATTTGCGTTTATCGACCCCCCTCTGGGGATTTTATTCGTTTCGAGTTGGTTATGGAGGATACACTCAATAGGTTAAAATCAAGTAATAAAAGCATAATTTTATGTGGAGATTTTAATATTAATATTTTAGATGTTACTCCATCGAGTATTAGACTTCTCAATCTGTTCAGGTCTTATAATTTAATTAACTTGTTTTTCGAACCTACTAGGATCACGGCAACTTCGTCAACATGTCTTGATAATATATTTAGTGATTGTGAGGTCAAAAATAAATTAGTGCTAAGTGACCTAACATCTGACCACTGTGGTTTACTAGCTAGCTTCCCTATGCCATTACATAAAAAGCCACATAAAAGAGAATGCAGGCCATATACAGCTAGTCGTTGCAACAAGTTTAAAAATAATATAGCTCGTAGAATTACACCATCTCTAGCAGAACACGAGAATCCTAATGAAATCTATGGAGCCCTTTTTGATGTTGTGCAAAAAGAATACCAATCTACTTTTAAGACCAAAACCATTAACATTAATGGCACCTCCGTTGGCTTTAACCAATGGGCTACTCCAGGTATTTATAAAAGTAGAGCGAGACTATACGAGTTATACGGTTTGAAAAAATACAGGTTTGATACTTCTTTCCTAGAGTATGTCAAAAATTATTCAAAATTATTTAAAAACATTTGTGTTTTTGCTAAATCCAAATTTTTAAGCGATACAATTAAAAAATCCAATAATAAAGTAAAAACAACCTGGAAAATTATTAACAATGAAACGGGTAAGTCGGTGAAACAAGAAGAACAACTTGAGATTATGGTTGACAATAAATTAATTAGTAAAGCAGCTGACGTAGCTGAGGCATTTAATGAGTTTTTCGCCAACATACCTATAACTACGACTCGCTCCTTAGATTCGTCCCCATCTAAAGCTGAAAACCTTTTGCATAGTAGTGTGCCCAAATGTAGTCGCTTATTTAGCTTCGAACATGTAACACCTCGTGATGTAGTTAATGTTTTTAACACACTTAAGTCTAAAAACAGTGGTGATTACTGGGGCATCTCCATTAAACTATTAAGTAATATAATACATATCGTAGCCCCCTATCTAGCTGTTACTTTTAATAAATGTGTTGATTTAGGAACTTTTCCTGACCTCATGAAAAGTAGCAAAGTCATACCATTATTTAAATCCGGTAATAAAAATGACGTTGGAAATTTCAGGCCTATTTCTATCTTACCTGCATTTAGCAAAATATTTGAAAAGTTAATACTCAAGCAGTTGCTAAAACATTTTAATTTAAACAGACTCCTTCACGATGAACAATATGGCTTCACTAAAGGTCGTTCGACTACGGATGCGGGTGTTGCTCTGCTGAAACACATATTTAACGCTTGGGAAAACTCGCAAAATGCTATTGGAGTTTTTTGTGATCTCTCCAAAGCCTTTGATTGCGTGCACCATGACACGCTTTTGCGTAAATTACGTCATTATGGTGTCCAAAACGAAGCTCTCAAAGTGATAAATTCTTATTTACATAATAGGTTCCAATGTGTAGATGTTAATGGTGTGAAATCTTCCGGGCTACCAGTTCAGTTAGGTGTACCTCAAGGCTCAATACTGGGTCCATTCTTATTCCTAGTGTATATCAATGACTTACCATTCTATTTAAAGGGTATCTGTGACGTTGTACTGTTTGCAGATGACACCTCTCTTATTTTTAAAGTAGACAGAAACAGACTTGATTTTGATGACGTAAACAGTGCACTCTCAATGGTTACGGATTGGTTTACGACAAATAACTTAGTTCTCAATGCCAAGAAAACTAAATGTATAAAGTTTGCCTTACCGAATGTTAGAAATCTGGGACCCAACATCGTCTTAGATGAAGAGGTGCTTAAGACTGCAGAATCAGCAGTTTTTCTGGGTATAACAGTAGATGCTAAACTTCAGTGGGGCCCACATATATCAAGCCTAGCGGGAAGACTCAGTTCAGCCGCCTACGCCGTCAGGAAAGTAAGACAATACACTGACGTTGATACAGCTCGTTTAGTCTATTTTAGTTATTTCCATAGCGTTATGTCCTACGGTATTCTGCTATGGGGCAAAGCGGCTGATATTCAAAATATTTTTGTTCTTCAAAAACGAGCTGTTCGAGCAATTTACCAGCTAGGTGCTAGAGTTTCTCTGAGGGAATTTTTTAAGGATATTGGTATTCTCACAGTGGCATCACAGTTCATCTTCGCCAACATCTTATACATTAGGCAAAATATACATTTGTACAGTAAAAACAGTGATATTCACAATATTAACACCAGAAATAAGGACAAATTACGTGCTCCATTTCATCGGCTTCATAAGGTTCATAACTCATTTGTTGGTCTTGGTATAACTTTTTATAACAAGCTACCTTCTTCTTTGCTAGATTTGCCTTTTAACGCGTTTAAAATTAAAGTTAAATCCAATCTGTGTTCAAAGGCATACTATTCTATCAACGATTACTTAAACGATAAGAATAGTTGGTCGCTGTGATTAATTCAAGACAATGTTTATGTTATGTTCTTTCTCCAGGATCAGCTTACATAATGACAGGTTACATGAGTTAAGTACTAAAATTGTTTATTTTATTTTATTGGACAAAAATATAATTTAATGTATTGTGTTGCGTAAATTATTTTGCATAGGTACTATTGTATAGAATCTAGTTCTTCCAACTGAACAGACAGCTGTGCTGCTGGGGAGTTTGTTCCGCTACTTCTTCTTCCCAGCTAAAGCACTAGGAAGTGGTGAAGGGCGGGCGTTTTGTGGGGACTGTCTTACTGTAATTTTGACGTTCAAAAAGTGCTGATTCTCAGCCTAATTTGAATAAAGGACTTTTGATTGATTTTGATTTGATTTTGATTTTTGATGCCGCCACAACACAAAGTAAAGCGTCTCGCTGGGTTCGAACCCACGACCTACAACTCAAGTCGGGGCCGTTATCACTGGGCCACCACTGCTCTCTGTTTTAATGTTATGTGCCAAGAAATACCGGTCCCTTTTAATATCGATATCATGTCGACAAGCTGATTACAAAACTTGAATGACTAATTCCATTTATTTTTATTTGCCATTCAATAAAATACAGCTGTAAACATGGACCTCTTTTGTTGACGCGTCGGTTAGAACAGCTGTTTGCGACGGATGTGGCCATAGAGACCGGATGTAGATGGATTAACTGTTGTTTTTGCTGCCATAGTGCGCCCGTATTTGTTTTTTGCCCGCCATTCCAGTTGGAGTTGGCAAAGGTATTTATTGCAGAAGTATGTGGATATTATCTCATTGTTTGTTCGCGCTAGTTTCTTTGTTGGTGTTCCTTTTAATTGTTATTTTATTCTAATTGGAATGCCTTTAATATTTTTTTAGGGTTCCGTACCAAAATGGTAAAAAAGGAACCCTTATGGTGTGACTCAGTCTGTCTGTCTGTCTGTCTGTCTGTCTGTCTGTCACAGCTGAATATCTTAAGAACTACTAATGCTATCAACTTGAAATTTAGAACATTTTAGGTGACATTTACCCAACTATTTTGCAAATAAGAAAGAATCAAAATTATTTATAATTTTTTTGTAACAGGGACTGAAGGGGGTCTTAAAAATTCAAAGTGGGGCTACTAGGGCATGTGGGGTATCATATTTATGAAAGAGCGCTGTTTGCACGTTCTCAATTTTTTTTTTGTTTTTTTTTAGGCCGCATAGTTTTCGACTTTTGATGAAAAATGTAAAAAAAAATACCGTTCCCCCCCTTATCTCCGAATTTTGCAAAGATAAAAATCTGAAATTATTCTATGTGATAGAAGTTTATGTAAAGATTACAGGAAAAATAAAACGATGTCTCTAAATAGCACACTTTTTCAGAAATCGGAACGGAACCCTCGGTGCGCGAGTCCGGCTCGCTCTTGACCGGTTTTTTATTTATTTGAACCAACTAAGTAACTATTTACACTAAGCCGACGTTCGCACGAACGTAATAAAATCGCGGCGGGATTTTATCGAGCACTGGATTTTTAACTCTCGAGCTCGGTGTTGAGCCGAGCATTGAGAATCCAACCTAACAACAACAGAGTGTATCCCAGCGCGACGAAAAACACACTGTTGGATTTTTAACTCCCGGCGCTAAGCAGAGCGTTGAAAATGCAGTGCGCGAAAAAAAATCGCCGCGATTTTTTTACGTCCGTACTAACGTCGGCTTATAGTGACATACCATAGACTGAGCAAATAGAATAAAAGCCGGGCCATATTTATTTTAATGCAAGTTTATGGTGCACCTCTGCTTGTCCCTTCAGCGACTAATGGCGTGATGTTATGTTATTCCTAAATAAGAATAGGTTATTTTATTTGCATGGATATAGTAAGAGTCATACAACGTCATCCACCCAGTGCTAGTTGATTTGAAATGAAGGAAAGAAAGAAATAAATAAAAACGTTTATTTGGACACAGTTCGTGAAACACAAAACACAAAAAACAAAAGAAAAAAAGAACTGTGTCAAAAAAATAATATTATACTTAACAGTAATCTTTTATTGGCATTTTCTTACTTGACCGCGACTTACGAGTTGTAGGTCGTGGGTTTGAACCCAGACAGGCGCTTTTCTTTGTGTAAAATTATTTCATCGCCACTGCTCTCAAAGTCAAAACGGTGAAGGAAAACATCGTGAGGACACCGGCATATCCTAGAACCAAAAATTCGAAGACATGTGACATCTACTAACCCGCACTGGACCCGCGTGGTAGATTACAGCCCGCTGCCTATCACTGAGAGGAGGCCTATGTCCCAGCAGTGGGAACATTATAGGCTGATTATGATGAGACAAAGCATTTCTTTTTGCATTTTCTCAGTTATTATTGTTTTATTTCTTATAATGATTGTATCTTCATTTTTTCTGCGTACCTAAATTAATGGGGAGGAAAACTAACTTTTTATCACGCTAGGTGGCACATGATCGACTGTCCTTTTTTCATAGATTTGACATAACGAACGATTGTCAAATTGTATGATTTGTTTGTAAAACAATGTACAGTCGTTCAGAGCGCCATCTACAAACAGCTTTGCGTGTGGCTCCGCATTGAAAGCAGTGATTACACCGCTGATAACATACTTTTTCGGTTGAAAACGAAATGTGCCAAAAATGGACATGCGGCCCAAATTGACGAACCCGTAAACGAAGTTCGTTCGGACTCAAATGACTGTTAAATAAAGCCTTACTATCTCTTTCCAGCATCACCACGTTGAACATGTCGCTGGGTGACGTCACTTCAGCTCGCAGCTCGCCGGCTCCAGAAGCGTGCCCCGAGTGCGATACCAGCGCTTCTGTGACTTCTGATTTACACAAGGTATGAATGATCATTCTTGACTACACACTAAGTACAACATCTTCCGAAGGGTCCTCCTAACCGTATACCTAAGGAGACATTAGACTGGAATCCCCAACGAAAGTAAAAGTTGATAAAAGCGCTCTTCCTCTCTCCTACCTATTTTTATAATTTTGCTGTGCCCGACAGGGTCCATAATTGTTTCTTCTAATTGTATTTTAACATCTGTATATGTACATTATGGATTGCAATAAAGAATTTGAATTGAATTGAATTGAATTAAAAGCATGCACATTGACGGCGGATTCGGGCATTTCCACCATCCGCCATTCAGCAGAACCCGTGGTGGCGGCGGTAACGCGTTCCACGCGCGCCCTTAGCCAACGTTCGCACGGACGTAAAAATATCGCGGCGATTTTCTCGCACTGGATTTTCAACGCTGTGCTTAGCGCCGGGAGTTTAAAATCCAACAGTGTGTTTTTCGTCGCGCTGGGATGCACACTGTTTTTGTTAGGTTGTATTCTCGAAGCTCGGCTCAACAACTACAGTTGAAAATCCAGTGCGCGATAAAATCCCGCCGCGATATTTTTACGTCCGTGCGAACGTTGGCTTATTGGACGTCGCGGGGGGAATTTTACACCTCACTCACCGTGAGGCCTGAAGTAGCCCGCAAAGGTTAGTCGGGGATCGTGGATGGCGCACAAGTTCCCATGATCCCTGGTCCAAGTGTGCGAAGGGAACACCGGGTGGTTTTTAGTCAGTAAGAGTCTGACAGACTAGGGTGGAGGGCATCCATGAGGATGCTCCACCCTGCATGACATGCAAGCAGATCATCAAAATGGATGGAGAGCCTTTGTGGATGCCCTGTGCCCTGGAATAAGCCAAGAACATGGAGTCGGTGGTGGTCTTACCAAATGCTATACACAGATGAATTACATGCATGAATCAATCTGCCTAGCCTTTTCCCAACTATGTTGGGGTCGGCTTCCAGTCTAACCGGATGCAGCTAAAAACCAGTATTTTACATGAAGCGACTGCCCTTCTGACCTCCACAACCCAGTTACTGGGCAATAATACGATACCCCTAGGTAAGACTGGCTGTCAGACTTTCGGGCTCCTGACGACCCATAACGACTGTCAAAGATCCACGAATGACAGCCGGGACCAACGGCTTAACTTGCTTTCCGAGGCACGGAGGAGTCTCGGTATGAGAGACACCCATACACGGACCAGCCGCGGCAAGAGTAGCTAAACCTGATGGATCGACCCGTGCTGCTGATTACTGAGCCACGAGCTCCTCTCACATGCTTGAATGAGTATCAATATTTTCATTTTGCAGCTACTGCAGAGAGGTCAAAAAAGCACGAGTCACACTCATTTAATGAAAGCCTCAACTTCGTATTAAGCCTGATCAATGTAACAAAACAGTCTGATATAAAAGCAGATTAAGGAAGACAATTTTTATGCTAATAGGACCTCATCGACGTTACGTCATTCTTAGATTATGGACTCTCTAAGTGATCATATACACGAGCGACACGTTGCCAACGGCAGATGCAACTTAAGCCGTAGACGCGTCGACGTTAGCCACAGACGCGTCCAACTGCAGCCGTCGACGCGTCGGCGGCTAACTAAAATCTGTACCAAAAACACTTCTAACATCATCTTTTTCTCAATTCCAGTACCAAGTAGCCTGCACATGCAAGCCGGCATCAGCTCAGTACGCATGCGCGGATGACCCGGGGCCCCCTCCCCCCGCGAAGACTGACACACCCCCCGCACTGCCTCCGCGACCACCTACCAGCGTGCTTGCAGCTACGAACCGGAGGAATAATGGTGAGTTTGAGATGAATGTGGTGGAGGATGAGAAATGGATGGTAAAAGATGGTGACTGGCAAACCAATTTCAACATTTTTAACCGACTTCTAAAAAAGGAGGAGGTTCTCAATTCGGATGTTTGTATTTTTTTTTTTATTTTTTTTTTTATGTTTGTTCGCGCATAACTCCGTCGCTTGCCAACCGATTTGAAAAATTATTTTTTTGTTGGAAAGGGTATACTTTCCAAATGGTCCCATTTTCGTCAAAATCCAGTTCTGATGATGGGATCCTGGAGAAATCGAAGGAACTCTTCAACTATTATAAGCACACCTATAGCGATTTGGATATTTTTAATAGTAGCTCGTGCATTTGCTCTCGGAAAGCACCACTTGTTGAAGTGGAACTGATGATAAGTGTGGAACTGATATAAGACCACAGATGGCTACCGGAACTACTCAATGATAAATATTTCTCGGGTTGCGATTCGATTACTTTAATATGGTTGCTAAGCAATTTCCGCTCGTCACACAATGCGTGTGGTGAGTGGTTGTTGAGGAGTTCTCCTGGTTCTTACCAGTAGAACTCCTCAACAATTAACGTCCCAGCATCGGGAAAAGCAATATTTTGTAACATGTGATGAGCAATTGACATTAGACTATTGTAACTTATACAAATTATAAACAGACCCACTAAAAAGCGAGAAATAAAAACTTTTTAACAAAAAAAAAAAACCGACTTCCAAAAATCACTACAAAGTGAAAAATAACTTTGATTTCGGAAGTCGGTGGCAAAAAAAAAGAAAGTAAATAAAACACGAAAGACACCGACTTCCGAAATCAAAGTTATTTTTCACTTTGTAGTGATTTTTGGAAGTCGGTTTTTTTTTTGTTAAAAAGTTTTTTTTTAACTAAGATCTGAAAATAAACTTTTCTAATGAAATAGGTGGTGTCGGCGATGCTTTCCGAGGTCTAAATTGTCCGATTTCTTATTCCTTCATATTCTTATTTTTCCGAATTCTTATTTTTTGATATTCCGAATTTTTCATATTCTTTTATTTACACTTTCTCATTAATACATGTTCCATTTTAGTCCACATTCTGTATTTCCCCTAAATAAGTACAATCACACTAAAAAGTTTGTAACAGATTTTGTTCCACACACATGATTCAACTTGTAATACATAATATACTATTTGGAGGGAATTATATGTCATTTACATAAGCATTCTTATCTCGGATAAAATCCTCTGATTTGTTATATCAAATAGATGCATGGATAAATTCAAAAAATACTTAACGGATTTTAAAAATTATTTCACATATAAAAAGCTACATTATCAGCGAGTAACATAGGCTATATTTTTTTTTAAATAATTGATATCCCTACGAAAATTGCAATAATGTAACTCAAGGTATCAAAAGTATGTCTTTTTTTTTCTTTTTATTTATTTAGAGGCTTTTACCTTACAAAGGTACGTCAGCCTCATCATAACCTAATCTAACTAATTATTACCCGTAATTATAATATTACTACTAATAATATATTATTGCGTAAGCGAGGGACAGTGATGCAGCAATGCCTTTAAAGTCCAAGTTTAGATTTAGGACAATACCAGGCTAAAAAGAAAAAAGTAAATACCATGCCATGTAAAAAACATGTCATAACATATAACATGACAATAAAATCAAGAGGGTAGGCTAACATACTATCTTACAAAAAGTACTAGCTGAAATAAATGGTTTTGATTTAAAGTTTGTTTCATTATCTGATAAAAAAATATATTAAGGCAATCCATTTATTTTCCATTTTGTATCGAACTGTACACATTCGGAAAATGTTGGTGTTAGGACAATAAATAATTAAGAAACCTAAGAATTCGGAAATATAAGAATTTGAAAAAATAATAATTATGAAAAATAATGTTGCGTATTTTAAAGAATTCGTAAAATAAATAATATGGAAAATCGCTAATTTGGATTTTGTCGCTGACATCACCTGTACCTACTTACTTGTCACAAAAGCGACCTCTAACATGACATGTAGGTCTTCGGCCTAAAAATATCAACAAATCTTGAAGAAAAGGTTACTTTGCTGTTATTTGAAAAGCGTTGCGATATTCGGCGGCGTAGAATCTTATTGTTATCTCAATGTTTAATGTTTTCCGGACATCAATTTAATTTTTTTGTCGAATTTCTAACTATGAAACGCTTAAAACTTATTGTTATGGACCATAGAAATGTATTCAAAGTGTGGGCGAAAATGTTCCCACCAAAACGAAACCGAAATGTAATTCAAATCAAAAGATTCGTAAAAAAAAAATAAACTCACATCCTTACGTCAAACCTTTTTGCACAAATCTACCTGTTCTATGTCTAAAAAAAAATCTCTATCTATAATACAGTTTAGGTACACAACAAAATCTATAAGTCGCATTCCCATACATTTAATTTATGATCTTTCTACCTGAGCCACATAAAGAACCCATTGCTTCTGCGCGAAACGGCCATTGTCAAATCGCATAACCTTACAACAAACTCAATAATGCAACGCGAATTTGTTTATTGTGAAAATAAACTCGAATAAAACGTGAATTGATAATATTCGTGTTAAATTACAGTTATTTCGTTAAAAATTGAACGTGGTTTGTGTTATAAAGTGAGAAAAACTAAAGAACGGGGGAAAAATAAAAGAAGAATTTATGGAATTAAAAATGAATGAATTGATAAGTTTTAAATTAGGAAATGGAAGTGTAGACCTTTATTCAGCCAGTGCTTGTAAATAAGATTGTTGTTATAAATGTAAAGAGGTCATTGTTCTTTACGCTCGGCTAGCTTGGGGTGTAAATATCGATTTTATAGAAAAAGCGCGAGATTTGAAAGTTCACGGTGGAATTTGAACGTTGTGCTTGTGCATTGTTAATGAAAATTAAAAAAAAATTAAATAAAGTGACATGGCGGGAAATCGGAAGCTACATTTATAATTATTGTAAATAAAAATAGTGGAATTACAATACTTATTGTTTATTTTAAATTGAATAGATTAAGTATTGTTGTTTTAAGTGAATGTTGGATTATTAAAATGGGTGACTGTTTAGTTATTTTGTGATGCAAGCGTGTGGTGTTATGCAAGTAGTACAATACCAAGTATCGACTCCAAGATCAACCATAGCAGCTGAAGTACCTCAACACTATGTGCCACCACCACCATACTTTGGTAATTTTTATTAAATTTTAGACACGACATTTCAATCGCCCGAGGAGCGCGTAGCTAAGTAATAACAGCCGCACGGGTCAATCCATCAGGTTAACCAACCCTGGGTTGGTCAGTGGATGGGTGACCATGTTTACGTACTTATACTCCTCCGTGCCTCGGAGAGCACGTTAAGCCGTTGGTCCCGGCTGTCATTCGTGGTTCTTTGACAATCGTTAAGGGTCGTCAGAAGCCCGAAAGTCTGAACCAGTCTTAACCAAGGGGTATCGATTTACCCAGTTACTGGGTTGTGGAGGTCAGATAGGCGGTCACTCCATGTAAAATACTGGTATTCAGCTGCATCCGGTTAGACTGGAAGCCAACCCCAACATAGTTGGGAAAAGGCTAGGCAGATTGATTATATTTGAATCGCCAGGTTAACGAAATTTTGAATTTCGCGGGCTAAACTGGCGCTTTCGTCCTAACACGCTGTAAACGAATAGTCTCGAAACAACATTTACGTTTTTATTTTTTCAAAACGATGAAAACTTTTTACGACTTCAAAATATAGGCATGTTATGTTAAAAAAATGTCCGCTTCTGAACACGCTCGCCGCAACTTTTGAATCGCAATAAAAAATGTACAGTCGAGATCGTGGTTAAAATATTTGTGGTTCGTGCGTTCAAAGTTTGATGGTACAATTGTATAGTTCAGTGTCACGGTGAATTAACAATTTGTCGGTTTAGGTAAAAAGTTTAACCACAGAAAGGTAATTCAGGTTTTTGGTAGTTTGATGAACCATGAAAGTATTAACTAACAGGAATCGGATTAATGTATACGAGTTAGGAACTTTCTGAATTAGCTGGTGGCAAAAATGAGTTTTTTTTTACAGGACATTATCAACTCATAATGTTCCAACTGCTGAATCTCATCTCCGTGAGACGGAGTGGGCTATAAAGGCTAGTGCAGAATGGGTAGGGCAGCGTCGCGCCGCAACACATTGCAAAAATCTTCCTTGATTCATAACTTTACAGCCTTAGGGTGGCTACGTTATAGTTACCGTCAAAGTTACTTTTAACAATAACATGAGCATAGAATCTTGCACCGTCATGTCAAATGTAAAAGTTAAAGTTCAGAGCAGGGACATGATATTCGACGCGTCATTCCGAGTGTATAATAAAAGTGTAAAATTGTATAACAAGATCCTTCTGATTCCAGCTTCGGTCGGATGCAACGGGAATGAGGGTACGTGCCGTCGGCGTAAATACGCATGGTGGTGTGTCGGATGTGGAGCCCTGGCGGCCGCGCTGGGCGGCTTACTGGCAGCACAACACATCCTGCTGCGGGCTTACACTGCTTCTCCGCAGCATCTGGAGACTGTGCCCGCCGCTGTTCCGGCCGCTATGGTGAGACAGCTTCATAAATAGACCTTTTTAAGGTTCCGTACCTCAAAAGGCAAAGACGGAACCCTTATAGGATCACTTCATTGTCCGTCTGTCTGTGTCTGTCTGTCAGTCTGTGTAGACCCTTTTTCTCAGGAACGCGTGGAGGTATCAAGGTTAAATTAATTTCAATAAAGTAAGTCTATGGTCCCTTACAGTTCTAAACAAATCAAGCTTCCAAGTCAACGCAATAAAAAATAAGTCCATTTAAATGCGACATAGTTTATAAAATCTCTAAGGTACTTCCCATTGACCTAGAATAATGAAATTTGGCAGGAAGCAAGGTCTCACAGCACAAATAAAGGAAGAAGTCCAAAAATTGTTAATTTCTAATTTTATCACATAAAAAAAAAATTGGCATTACTGTGTTAAGTTTGTTTTTGGGATTAATTCTTTTCAACTACGGAACCCTTCATAGTGCGGGGTCCGACACGCACTTGGCCAGTTTTTTTTCATCGTGGAGAAATGCTCATGCATACTGCACTACCACGGGGAGATAGTGCAGTTATGTGGGACTCTAACCCACTAAAACTCCACGGTGTCCTCTGCCGCTTACGGCGGGAACACGAGCACGCGTTTGCCAATTTTCGGGCGCAGAGGATAGGGAGAGCGGCCAACATCATACCGACACTCCTCCTCCGCTGCGGCCCCACCGCGTTCGCCATCAGACGGTGGCGAGTTGGCGACCCCGTCAAGGCCACGGAAGGTAGGGAGAGCGGCGCTCTCCCGTCGCGGCCTCCAACCCTCGGCCGCGATACCTCCCATACAACATCGCGGCCCGCCTCAGTTGCGATGTCGCCCAAGCGACACCTACGTGTTAGCCGCTACGTCGTCAGCTTACTGGTAAAAGCCCTGACGAGCGGCCCTCCTCGGGTTCCTCTTCGCTTCATCGTGGGTGACTAAGCCACGGCTACTGAAGCCCCCCGCCTCGACAGTGCGGGAACCCACTGTGTGGTCATAAATAGACCTTAATAATCATAATATTTTAGAGGAACGAATTGTGAGTGTCTTGTTTCTTCTTTGTAAAGGCAGGATCTTCCATTCAGACAGTTGATATTGTCTGCCCAGTCCTGACACTGACCGTATATCGATAGACTTATCCAGGGCCGGATTTAGGGGTCCAGAGGCCTCGGGGCAACAAAGGAGTGGAGGCCCCCTTGCCCTAAATTATTTTCCAAATAAAATGAACAATTTTTTTCAGTCGAGTTTTTCAATAAATAATTTATTGTGAAACCAAGTAGTCTCTTAGTATTTAACAAACACATATAAATATAATCGGAAACAAGAATTATCTGAAATTAAATTTTAGTGTTAACGA
Source organism: Cosmia trapezina (assembly GCA_905163495.3). Lineage (NCBI taxonomy): Eukaryota > Metazoa > Arthropoda > Insecta > Lepidoptera > Noctuidae > Cosmia > Cosmia trapezina. The sequence continues at coordinate 3,618,379 of LR991048.1, forward strand.
ACGGAACCTTTCGAGCTTTTTTTGCCGAAAAATCGTTGATGATTTCGCTGAAATCCAGTTCTCGGAGTAAATCGCTTTCAATGCTCAGGAGAGAAAGCTTTGATAGACGGTTTTGTCCCATCGTGGTTCGAAGCCTATTTTTTATAATTTTCATTTTTGAAAATGAGCGCTCTCCAGTGCAATTTGATACCATCAAAACCAAATACATTCTCAATGCAATTTCGAGGTTTGGGAATGTAGCTCTGAAATTTTGATCTTCGAGAATTTGGTAGTAAAATAGTTCCGGCGATTGATCTTTTCCATAGTCCTTTTTGTATGATTCAATCAAAGACACAAATTGAACCAACTAGTAAACTAGGTTTACTAGTTGAAATTTGAAAGAATTTTTTTTTTCCGAAGTCTCTATTGTGGAGGCCCCCTGCTTGTGGAGGCCCCGGGGCTTTCGCCCCGGTTGCCCTCCCCTAAATCCGGCCCTGGACTTATCTAGGTGTATAGATCCCGCGAATTGGCAAACGTACACACGGATGGGCCCAACTAGATGGATCATTGATTTACGAACTTAAAAGATCGCCTGCGATAGACCAGTTAAGAACCCATATTTTATTACCTCAGGTTTTTATTTCGCTCGCACGATACTGCTTGCGGACTGAGTGCGAGCGACACTGTGTGCGGGGCTGGGCGCCCATAGTTTAATTGCTTTTTACGGTGAAAATAATGGTAATTTGAAAAACATAAGACCTGCTTTACAGTTAGTTCAATTAGTATCCAAGTTTCATGATCTAATTTGAATTATTTTTAAAAACATAACGTTAAGGACGGCGACTTTTTGTAGCGATGCTGTCGCGCGTTTACGAAACGAGCGACAGCATCGCTACTCGAATCGAATCATGGTGTAGGCGAGGGCAAACAGCTAGCACCGCATCGCGACTGTATTGATGCAAACGCGCGACGACATCGCTACTGCATCGCTACAAAGAGTCGCCGTGAGTGAGGGCCCTAAAAGCGTCTGTAATAATAATAATAAAAAAAAATAAAAAAAAAAAAAAAAATATTTAACAGTAAAAAGTATTGCCACAAATCAGATCCTAACCCCCAAACTAGGCCTGGACCTGTATTTTGGGGGTCAGCGTTCAGCCATGGGTTTTATTTCCAATCTAACAGCATTTAAGAGGAGTGTCAGTAGAAAGTTAACAGCCAAGGTTATTGCCATTTGGTAACACATATAGGTCAAAATAGCTTTCATTAGGTACAGAAGAAGGTAAAACACATAAAATATGTAGGGATTAAAATTACAAAAAGAAATTAAAAATGCAAAAAAAATAAATTTAAATTAAATAAATTTAAAAAAGCCGTAGCAGATAAGATATGATCAGCCTCTACTGACAGCGCCCGTTCACGAACCTGACGCATGGATTAGCTAAATGATCCAACACACGCGCCACCATCAGCGAGACATTAGAGTGAGCATGAGCAGAGATTAATACAGATGGGACACTCCGCAGTTTAGGTATGAAGCTACAAGTACGCGGCGGGCCCCTAGGTCAAAAGGTATAAGAGGTAGGTCAAAAGGTATAAGAGTTACGCGGTAGAAAGAGAGGCAACTTGTAGTTGAATATAACTATAGATAATAAGCATAATGCGACCTGAATTGCACTTTATTGTGTTGTAGCAAGAGTCGCTTTTTATTTAAATGATTTTGCGGAGTGTCCCATCTGTATTAATCTGTGGCATGACATACTCTCAGACATTCAAGTCAAAATGAACTGTTCTCTTGTTCCAGCTGGTGTTGACAGGTGTCTGTATCATGAGCCTCGCCCGCCGCCGCAACAGATACAGCTATATGGTAAGAAAAGTATGTTCGATGTCATTCATTATATCACTGCTTGATAGTATGTTACGCCTTTGAATACTGCATGAGATTTTACGAGTACTAAGTATGTCCGCACTTTTTTTTTTTTGACGACACGGTTGGCGCAGTGGTTGAGCGATTGACTGCTGCGCAGCATGTCGCGGGTTCGATTCCCGCACGGAACAAATATTTGTACGACCTACAAGTATTTGTTTCGAGTCTGGGTGTTTTTCTATCTATAATATGTATGTATTTACAAAAAAAAAAATGTATATAAGTAGTTTATCAGCCATCTCGTTACCATAACACAAGCATTAGGTTGCTTAGCTTGGGACTAGATGGCGTTGTGTGAAATGTCCAAGGATATTTATTTTATTTTATTTATTTCTTTTTTTTTGAGTTTACTTTTTTTTTTTTTGGATCGATTTATATACTTCTATGGCCCGTAAGGGAATTTTTTGAGGAGCGAAATAGAAGAAACAAAACAAACGTCTTTACACCTTAAAATTGCTTTTTGTATAGCACTGATTCTTGAAGAAACCCTGCTCCTATGGTCCTTTGTTTTCGTCCAACAATAGAAAGTTGGAACGCCACAATCTATAAAACACCTGAGTTTTCACCAAACCTCACAGCTGCTGTTGCACATTGCTTTTACTCTGCTTGTAAATTGTTGAAAAGGAGAGCTAACAATCATGATTTGAAAAAAAAACTGCATTTCTCCCTAACCGAGTTTTCATTCTGAATGACATTTTGTGACCTTCAATTTTATTGGCACCCCTACTGATCATAATCAGTGTTGAAGTAAGAACTATTGCCTCCAACATAATATTTTATGGCATCGTAATAAAACCAATAACGGTGTAGTTGCACGACACTAATTAAGCCATAAACACGCTTCTGTAAAGTTTGTATGTACTATGCCAATCATTTTTGACACTAATCGCTTAATTTTATGCATCCAAATCATGTTTATAAAAGCAACGTTACTATAGTACTCGCGTTATGAATTGAGTCGTCGGTCCATAAATGTCAGTAGCAATAACAAGTTGCACGACGCTAATTAAGCCATAAACACGCTTCTGTAAAGTTTGCATGTACTATGCCAATCATTTTTGACACTAATCGATTAATTTTATGCATCCAAATCACGTTTATAAAAGCAACGTTACTATAGTACTCGCGTTATGAATTGAGTCGTCGGTCCATAAATGTCAGTAGCAATAACAAGTTGCACGACGCTAATTAAGCCATAAACACGCTTCTGTAAAGTTTGCATGTACTATGCCAATCATTTTTGACACTAATCGCTTAATTTTATGCATCCAAATCATGTTTATAAAAGCAACGTTACTATAGTACTCGCGTTATGAATTGAGTCGTCGGTCCATAAATGTCAGTAGCAATAACAAGTTGCACGACGCTAATTAAGCCATAAACACGCTTCTGTAAAGTTTGCATGTACTATGCCAATCATTTTTGACACTAATCGCTTAATTTTATGCATCCAAATCATGTTTATAAAAGCAACGTTAATATAGTACTCGCGTTATGTCGGTTCATAAATGTCGGTGCAACGTCTTGCGTCTTATCGATGACTCCATAAGCTCCATAAGTGCGAGTGAGACAATGATTTAGGGCCCGACGACTCATTTCGTGGCGACTGTAATGCTTTTGTTTTTGTAACTTATGTCGTACTACGTCATGTTTTAATATTTAAAAATATAATTTATATGTTTAATTATAAATAAATAATCCATTTACAAAATATTATTATTAATGAATGAATTATGAAATAAAGGAAATAAAAATAACAACAGAGATTTATACACCAAGACAAGAAGCGGCCTACAGTAGAATCATTTAATTTTGAATGTTGTTTTGTACCAGATCAAAGTGGTTGGTGCTTGCTGCCTGGTGTGTGCGCTGACCTGCGTGCTCGTCACCATTACCACCACCGTCATACATATGAACAAGTTAGTATTTGACATGACTTACTAGATCACTATGTACCTTCGGTAAGACAAGGGCACAACTGCACTTTTTCCCTTTTCTTTACTTAAAAAATCATAAATAGTAAATAAAAATATTTAACTCTTGTAAAGTACTATCAACGACTTTTGTCCGTCACCCCCATAAGGGCGCTTTTCGTATACATGGGTCAGTGGCTAGCCGCGCCTGCATTGCCTACATTCTTTTTGTATACCAATAGCGCTTCGGTGCACATAATAAAAAAAGGTTACGTATTATAAAAAAAAGGTAAAAAGGGACGCGCAACCAGTTACCATGGATGGGTGTCTACTGTCTATTGGAAAAAAAAACTAGAAATAGGATTTTTAAAGTAATTTGGCTATAGGGGTCTTTTTTATTTTTCATTTGTGGATGGGAAGTCATCAAATGACTTCTCCCGCTCTGGGTGTAGCAGGACTTTAGACTTTTACGGACTGAAACTCACCCGTGTTCCTTCAGTTGCCTGTGCCAGGGCTCCGGTATTTCATTCGAACAACCCGCGACTCCGGCGGGCTACGGGGGCCTGAGGCATCAGTTCATTTTGGAAAAGGGCTCTCTTGCCCAAAGTAGTTTGGGAATTCTTGCTGTAGAAAATGCCTATATCATCCAGCACTATATTACCTCGCATTCCTTTGTTCAGCAGTGTGAATGTTTCAAGTATCCAACGTAATAATCTTGTTTCAGACTACAAACCCTCAAGTTCTGCGAGTATACCAAGTTGACTCGCACCTGCACGTGCTTCTCAATGCCGCCTGACACACAGCACAGTGTGTCTGATGATGAGGGTAAGTGAACTCTTCTTCTCTGTGATCAGCATGTTCTGTAGAAAAGAAATAGCTCGTGCCGTAGTAAAAAAACCGGTCAAGAGCGAGTCTGAGGGTCTACTCCCTAAGCGTCATGCTTTTCGCGATTTCAGGTTTGGTCCATAGTAAAAGTTGTTCATAATGATGAGTACAATGACCCTTTAAAAGGTTGCCACTGTTTACACTTACAACCTATATAATTGAGATCACTATGGACCCTGTAAGGCACAGCAAAAGGGTAGGAGAGAGGAAGCCTAGAATGCTCTTTGAGACATCGTTTTATTTTTCTGTAAACATAAACATAACACTAACACTCATAACATAAACTTCTATCACATAAAATAATTTCATATTTTTCTCTATGCAAACTTCGGACATACGTGAACGGTATTTTTTTTTACATTTTTCAGCAAAAGTTGAAAACTATGCAGTAGGCTGCATAGTTTTCAACTTTTGAAAAAAAAAGAAAAAAAAAAATGTTTGATTATGTACAAACAGCGCTCCTTCATATGATACCCCACATGCCCTAGTAGCCCCACTTCAATTTTTTATGACCCCCATTCAGTCCCTGTTGCAAAAAAATGTATATTTATTTATTGGAACTTTTCGCACTAAAAACTGTACAAAGGTGGACTTAATGCCTTAGGCATTCTCTACCAGTCCAAGGGTGGTGAAGAGATTGAAGGCAGGTGCTCAGTAAGAGAGGAATACTTTTATTTCTTTCTTATTTGCAAAATAGTTGGGCAAACGTCATTTAAAACTGTTCCAAATTTCAAGTTGATAGCATTAGTAGTTCTTGAGATATCCAGCTGTTACAGACGGACAAACAGACAGATTGAGTCGCACCATAAGAGTTCCTTTTTACCATTATAGTACGGAACCATAAAAGATAGCCCCCCTCCCTTACGTGAGATTGCGTGAGATTCGGCTCGACCCTCCAAACGCCTCACGTCTGTGTTTTTGCAATCGAGTTTTTTGTTTTTTTAAATAATCTGATTTTGCCTTTCTGTCTTGTTGGTTAAATTGACAATTTAACAGCCAAATGTGGCGGATAAGATCATAGATTTATGTTTTATGACAGATACAATACAAGGTACTAGCAACATATTTTATTGGTACCTACCTAATAAGCCTTTCCATTCTCCCCAGGAGTACGCTGCGTATTCGAAGGCGTATCAGAATGCGGCGTAGTGCACGGCGCGCTGTATTGGTGCCTACGCGGCGTGTTCGCGTTGTCGGTGAGCGCGGTGCTCGTGTGCATCTTCAGCTGTATGCTGGCGTATCAACTGCTCAGGTGAGTTTGTATTTTTAGCAGTCAGGCCAAGCGCAGATCTAGGATTTCGACGGGGGGTAGGTGGTATAGATAGTGCAATCCACGAAGACGCGCCACGCTACACCTAACCGTTTAAAGTATGTGTGTGCAACGGTTAGGAGGAGTAGTGTGGCGCGTCGTCGTGGATTGCACTATCTATAACTGTTGATTTTTTTGTATTTTTTACATATTTGTATTAATTTTCACCGTAAATTGCAGATTTTGACTTTACAAACTTGTGAATTTACAGAGTTGTAATCATTGGTTGTAATCATTAATAAATCTCTCTAACTTCAAATTAACCTATTGACTTACTTTGTCACGAAATCATGACATTTTAGACCAATTATAACTTCGAGGGATGTATGGTTCTAATGATTATAATTGTGTAAATACATATTTGTTGTGGTCGCGAATTATATTTTAAGATACAACTTGACACTAGTCTGCAAATTGCGAAAAACGTAAGAAAATTTGAATTTCGTGGGCTACCTTTGCGCATCCACCGAAAACTGTGCATTTGAATAAGTACTCAGATGTTTTGGCGTGAAAACGTAACAAACAAACAAACAAACTCACTTTGGCATTTATAATATTAGTTAGGATTAGGAGTAAAATGCAGATACAGTAACAAAACAAATATTTATTTGGAAATTATTAAGACAATTACAAAAAAAACCTAGTAACAATAGAAAATAAATGGAAATTACAATTAATAAAGTTTTACACTGCGGCTAAAATAATCCTTTCGTAATAAAAAGTTTCTCAATGCCCCTAGCTCAATATTATCGAAAAAAATACATACTTCCAATTTTATACGAAAAATAAAGAAAATATAAAAAAAAAAGATTTTTGGAATCGAAACTGAATAATGCAATCTTAGTAACTAGTGAACAAACGTGTCTTCACTTTCACGTTTTTATCTTAGACTAGCTGACCCAACAGACGTTGTCCTGTCCCAATTTCAATAATTAAAAATTCCGATAGAAAATCCACTTTTAGTTTTCCCGAATTTTCCGATTTTCCCGGTAACTTTTCCAATTTTTTTCTACACATGAACCTTCTCCTGACAATGATAAACACAAAAAAAAAAGAATTAGCGAAATTGCTCCATCCGTTCACGCGTGATGCGATAACCAAGATTCATTTATAAATATAGTTTCACGTTTCTAAGTTTACATACCTTTTTTCGCAAATATCTTCGATTTATTTGGACGGTCTTGAGAGGCTAAATTCGTTCTGCGCTGCGTTGTCAGTCAAACTCTGTAGCTTCCGATGAATAGATTCTATAGCAATCTGTTGGATATGCTTCCTCGTTTCCAGGATTTTAATTGAGTGCTTCAGGCCTGTGAGCATCCATTTCACTTCCACATACTCGATTACATTAGGGACTTGATACTTTTGTTTCACTTTTCGTATTTCATTCAGCCTTTGAGTGAGTATGTCCACTTGAACTTGGATCAAACCGTTTTCCTTGTCCAATTGCACAGTCATATGTTGCTTATTCTCGATAGTCGACAACACTTTGTTCAAGTAAGAGTTTTGCTCCATCATTGCCTTTTTATGAATTGTCAGGTTCAAATTAGCGTCACCAGTCAATTTTTTAAGCTCTTCTAACTGTTGAAACTTGTGATCTATCATTTTCAAACATTCTCCGTTCTCTATTTGAAGTTTCTCAAAGTCAACCGGCCTCAGACTCTCGCTGAGCTCAGCTTTCACTTTGATCTGACCTTTCAGTTTGCTGTACTGAGTGTTTAAGGTACTGGTTCTCAACCGCAGCTTGCCTATTTGACTATCCGATATCTTCACCCATTCCGTCATGAATCGTATCCATATTTCAGCTGGGATTCGTTGAGCTATTTTATCCCAGCCATCTACCAATACCTCCTGACGGAACATTGTATTGGCCCTTTCAATGTCGGTTTCTTTCAATCCTACTTCTTCCAATTTTGCTTTTAATAGAGCATGTTGCTTCGCTCCTCTGTTCCTTGCCTTGTTCAGGTTAGTGACCAGGACTTCCATTTCTTTGTTAACTAATTCGGCTCTTTCTAAAACGTTGATCTTTGCCCCAGCTCCGAAGAAGATGGTTCCACCGCTGAGTTTGGTTTTGGATTCTGCTCTCCGAGTGGAAACCCGAGAAGGGCTGGCCAGCATCCTTGAGGGGGAACTCTGGTGCCTCGAAGGGCTAGTCAGCATTCTCGAAGTGCTTATAAGCGTGTCAGCGAGACCGAATTTTGAGATGCCCGTTCTCATCAATGTTACTGAAGTGCCGGAAGTGATTTTGGTAGCGTACTCTAAGGCTTGATACACACCGCTCATCAATGAAGGTTCTAATCTCATTATGGTCTTTTCTAAGATTTCGTTTTCTAGGGTTAGTATTCTGACTTTTTCTTTTAGGTCAGTTACAAGTTTCACGAGTTCTTCGTCAGTAAGAGTATCCATATCCATCTCCCATCGGCTATTGCTCACTGACCGAGAGTTCTGACTCAGATTATAATAGCTCCTTCCTCCTGTGTTGGTCACTGACATTTTCTTTTCAGTTTCTTTAAATAATTAACAAAAAAAATAAAATAGTATCAAAGCTACAATTTCAGCTCTGCAGTCAGTGTTTGGCGAATATGTCACCTGCCTTTATATGTCATGTGTGAAATATTTATTCATATGTGGCAGCCAGGCAACCGTTGCCATGGTAATAGGTTTTAGTGACGTGTCAGTTTCAAAGTGTATTTGGCCAATTTCATTTGGTGTTTGACCTTCTAAAGAGGGTTTTTATGGAGGGCGAGCACGAAAAGCAAACGAAAATTGATAGTTTTTTTTAGGTTACGACCGAAATAGGCGAAGTTTTCTCTTTTTTTTTGGGGTTATTGGTTTCATTTTATGGTTTTGCTGTATCGTATCGAATAAAGGTATTTTGCTGAAAATAGGAGCTCTGAAGATTGTTGTGACATGGGTTGTGACTATGTAGACTCAAACTCAACAACTCAACTTTTATTTCTATCAAATCATTTACAGGCACTTTTGAACTGTCAGTCGGTCAGTTAGTCAGAAAGTTGAAAGATATAAATCAATGCGAAGCACACATATGTCAAGACGAGTTTTTCCCCGCGGCTTCGCCCGCGTGAATGTCGTAAAATATCCCAAGGGAACCTGCTACCAGGATTTCCTTCCTTATTCCTTGTCTACATTATAAAGGGAGCCTCTGTGCAAAATTTCAGCTTTCTAGGTCCAAGGGTTTGGGCTGGGCGTTGATGAGTCAGTCAATCAGTCTGTCAGTCAGTCAGTCAGTCAGTCAGTCAGTCAGTCAGTCAGTTAGTCAGTCAGTCAGGACTTCTATTTTTATTTATATAAAAGATGTTACAAAATCCTGGACCGTACAAATTATTCTTGTTGCTTCTATATTTCAGAACCAATGTTCAGAACCATAGATTTAATCTATGTTCAGAACAATGTAAAAAAAAAACAATTCTAAATACAAGATAAGATTCTGATAAGCCCCAGGGGGCTATGACGTGAAAAAAGATCATGGTGGTTCCAGTGTGAGAGAGAGAGAGAGACGGAGCTATATATATATAGTACCTATAGCACCATCCTTTTATCTCAACGGAACCATGATGGATCCATGTTCATTTTTCACGTCATAGTACGGCCTCTGGTAGTTACGAGATGACCAGTACCAGTACCTCTCGGTACCCTTTCACGAACATGACGCATGGATCAGTACCATCCAGTTAAACCATTTTGAAGGGAGCCGAATGATCCATCACACGCGCCACCATCAGCGAGACAATTGAGTGAGCATGACATACTCTCAACTTCCATGCTCTATGCAACCATGTACACACGGCTACGCATCAAGCTATACACTTCCAGTTTACACTGACCTCTCATTGTAAGGAAATCCTATGCAATGCGAGATCAGCTAATACTAGATATGTATAGTTTGATCTGTAGCCGTGCGTACCATGGCAGAAACGAATATCTGAACACCGTGGAAAAAAAAAACCAGAGCACACGATGACCACATCAGAGGCCCAATTCTCGTACCTAAAAACGTTCAAATTCTAGTCGCAATCTCATGCCAGCGACAATCAACTGTCAAAAATGTAGGTAAACCTCAGAAGAATAACTAAGTTATTCTTCTGAGAGGTAAACGCTATACAATTTTTGACATAATATTGAGACCGAGATGAGATTGCGAACGTTGTTAAAAATACGGGAATTGTCCCTCTGTTAGCAAGCGTTACTATAAGGCCGAGCGCTGCAAGCAAGAATAGTCCTTACGATGTTTAGATGTTCTTTTCTCCGATAGTACCTTACTGATGAGAAGAAGAAAATTTTCACTTTGATTAAACAAAATACAACACGTTATACAATATCAACATTTATTAAAAAAAAAAAAACTAAAATTAGCTTTCCATAAAATTAAAATAATCAAATTAAGATTATACATGCATATGAGAAAAGTATGGACGAACAAACCACTCTTCATTATTCTCCTGCCCTTGTCCAATCTATTTGGGGTCAGCCCAACATGTCCCTTTTTTCTTTACTTCTTTATTAGTCGTCATCTCGGTAATCACCTCCTTTCTAGCCATGTCATCTTTCACAAGTCCATTCATCGTTTCTTTGGTCTTCCCCTACTCTTATAACCATCGACATTCATACTCAAAACTTTCCTCACGACATTTTCCTAATTCCTCCGCATCACATGCCCATACTATGACAACCGATTTCCGCATAAATTTTTAGTCACCGGTGCCACTGTCAAACTTCCTTTTATGTTACTCGTTTCTTGTTCTATCCATTGAGTAACACCACACATCCCTCTTAGCATTCTCATCTCAGCTGTATGCAATTGCCTTTCATTCATATCTTTTGTGGCTCAACATTCTGATCCATACAAGACAGCAGGTCTAACCATTGTTTTATATCTTAAGAGGAAATGTGGATGTTCTTTTCTCCATACAAAAAGAAACAAACGCTCTCGCCTGTTTTCTTTCTGGTTAATGACCATAAAGCAATGATTTTTTACAGTTATTTTTATAGGAACTAGAACCCTCCAAAAATGCTCAAAATTGCCTATTCAGACCGCTGTCAACAAACGCCTAGTGTACCAATTTGACAACTATTAACGAAAAAAGAAAAACATAGGGGCATAGTATACAGGGTGTAAGGGACAGCCCTCCGCAAACTGATAGGGTGAATTCAGTATGTCATACTAAGATTACCGGTACATGAAGTTTTTTCAGGAACGTTAAGGGAATCCAATAAACCTGATTTGTTTGTGTTTTTGTGCACAAATCGGAGCGTCTATTACTGGTTGGGAGGGATAGGTAATAGGTATGCGGTGAGTTCGATGAACTCTATAGCTAGGCAGAAAGTGAACAGCTGATTTCACGCGTCATTGGTTAGAGTATTTCAACATCCATTACTGGTTTTTTTTTTGCTGTTTTTTTTTTCATTTTTTTTTTTACATAAATGGAGTGCTGCGAACACACAATGCAATTTTACATTGAAATAATAAAAATGTAACTGAAAATTTTTTTGAAAAAATGAAAATTTTCCTGAGAAAATTTCCGGTGGAATATGATTCAAAATGAGGAGCTGAATGCACCCTGTTACTTTGCGGAGGGCTGCCCCTTACACCCTGTATATCCTTCTTATTCAGTTTATGAAATATCTTTTAAATTGGTCCAATATTGGAGGAGGAAATAGGCGAGAGCCAAACCTCGAAATGTGACTTTTTACATAGGCTATTTAGTCGGATCTGCAGTTGTCCTTATCGCACGAATTCGAGGGCGGAGCGCTCGCAGAGCGACAGCAATACCTTCTTAAAATACCTAATTTTCAAAAGTCTGCCCACCCGCCTTTCCTCTTAAGGGGATTGCCGGAGTCGCAGATTACTAAACAACATATTTGATAAACATAATTACGTAGTTAATACAGGGTGGAACGGACATCGACGCACAAACGGATACCACGTATTCAGTACATCATTCTGAGCCCCCTTATATAGAAATTTTTCATCGGTTATTAAAACAAAAATCTGCGGTTTCCTACAATAGTGCAATACCTACACGGTCAAAATGTATGGAAGAGCAGATTTTTTTTTCAAAAACCGATGAAAAATTTCTATATATAGGGTGACTGGTAATTAGTGACCGATACTTAAATACATGATTATACTCATGATAACAAACAACTTTTACTATGGGACCAAACCTGAAATCGCGAAAAAAAAATCAGCTTCCCCATACATTCATGTTCGCATAACTCGTCAAAATGTAGGGAGCAGCTGATTTTTTTTTTCGCGATTTCTGGTTTGGTCCCATAGTAAAAGTTGTTTGTTATCATGAGCACAATCATGTGTTTAGGTATCGGTCACTAATTACCAGTCACCCTATATAGGGGGCTCAGAATGATGTACTGAATACGTGGTAACCGTTTGTGCGTCGATGTCCCTTCCACCCTGTATTATTATTACCTAATTATGTTTAGTACAAAGAAGTAAACCTAGCGATGTATTTCTAAGTAAATGAATTTCTTTCGCTTATAATGTGACAGTTTTGTCCCCATTACAATTCAAATTAGATTTTATTAATATTTTTTATTTAATATTTATAATGTAGATGTATTGAAGTTACAGTGAGCACTCAGTGACTCAATGATAGACTTTGTTTTTCAAAATTTTGTGAACTTCAATATATCTACATTACAAATATTGAATAAAAATATTAATAAAATCTAATTTGAATTGTAATGGCGACAAAACTGTCACATTATAAGCGAAAGAAATTCATTTACTTAGAAATACATCGCTAGGTTTACTTCTTTGTATTGTCTTTTTTAATTTAATGTAATGAATTTTATAAGTACAAAATAGATAAGTATTTAGAGTTAATGTAGAACTAATCGCCTATCTAGATTTTGTTTTTTTAAAGTGCGTAATTTCAAAGTATATCGCCGGCTAACTGTTATATAGAAGAAGAAGTCATTTTTTATAAAAACTAAAACGGAACAAATTGCGTATTATGCATATTTCGATAGAACAAATATAGATCTAATTATTTAATGTATTCGTTAAAACGCAGAGCATCGCTAGGTACAGAGACATCGTTATAAGGTGTACGTATTTCCAGTCGTGGACACAGATAATTATAATACTACATAATATCGTCACGCTAGAAATATTATAAAACCGCACACTGGCTCAAAATCGCATTGCAGGTCAGTCGCGAGGCAAAAAGTCGCATGGGCTGCAAACCTTCTTAGATGCATTATATATAGTTGCTACCTCGCACATACCTGAGGAATTTATTGACTCTCCCTTGCTTTTAATATTCTTCTTACTTAATAATATCTTAGACAGGTTCAGACTTTTCTTTCTAAAATTATTTATAGCACATTGTTTAATATTAAGACTAGTCTCCAACCGTTTAATGGAGTTCTTCAATTCACTTCTTTCGAGAGCAACCCGTACATAATCAAGTACATCTGGAACAAAATAAGCCTTTCCTAGCTCCTGAATCCAATTTAAGCGATCCTCTAAAATGACAACTTGTGATTCTAGAATTTCTCTTTCAGCATCCAACTTTGCAGTTTGGCGTTTCTTTACAATTTTCAGCTGTTGTACTTTTGTTAGGTAGTTGGTCATAGTCTTCAAATCATCCTTGTGCCTTGTTACATTCAAGTTAGCGTCTCCCGTCATGGCTTTTTGTCCATTTAAGTTCTTATTTTTGAGTTCTATAACTTTCTTTGCTTCTTTGTTTTCTATTTTTTTTACTTCGATGTCTATAGGTAACAGGCGTGTTTTCAAGTCCTTTTTGCGTTTAATATCATCTCTCAATTGGCTGTGCCGAGTGTTTGCGGTGCTCGTTCTTAGCCGCAACTTGCCTATTTGTCTGTCAATTTTCTTGCCCTGCTCTGTCATGAATCTGATCCATGTCTCGGCGGGAATTCGTTTTGTCATCGCCTCTACGCCATCAATCACCACCTCCTGTTGGAATTCCAGAGTCCACTTTTGGAAGTCAGTGGTCCGAAGAGCAATTTCTTCTAACTGAGCTTTTATGTAAGCATTTTGCTTTTCCGTAGTGCTTTTTACTTTCTTCAAATCATTCTTTTGGTTTTTCATAACAGCGTGAACTAGTTCTAGCTTTTCTTCGACATTGATCTTTGGTCCTGTGGCGCTGATTATAGACCTGGAAATTTTGACTGAAGGCGCCCTGAGCGAGGGTTCTAATTTCCGATGAGAAATTCTGGAATGGCTCTTGATATATAAGGAGCTTCGCGCGGTGTCTGTCGTGGCGAGTCTTGACCGACTTGAGTCTGACAGGTTGAATCTCGATCGGCTTGAGTCTGTCAATGCGAATCTCGACCGACTTGTACCGTCCATAGTGGATGCAGATTGCGATAGTTTCATAGCGAAAGCTGAGTACAAACCGGTCATTAAGGATGGTTGTAGCCTCATGATGGTTGCCTCCAAGACTTCGTTCTCTAAGCGAAGAATTCTGACTTGTTTCTTGAGGTTTTCCACAGATCTTATTAAATCAGCGTCGGATACAGCTTCGATCGCGATAATGCTTAAATGATCCGATTCTATACTGCTGGTGCCGTACACCATTTTTATGAGATAGGTACCTACTTATACCAGCTTAAATCTTAATCTAAAGATCTCAGATCAAAAATTGTTCGCAGAACAAAGTTTAGCACAGAATTTGAAACAACTTCGTCTGTCAAAATGACTGTTGTATGTTGTCTGTGACTGTTGTTCTCAGCATATTCTTATTGGTTCAAATACAGAACTATTATACTGCTTAAAAAAGGAGGTCTTTTTAAAAATTCTATCATACATGGCCCGACTGAATAAGTACATGTCGGCGTATTCTCGCCGTCGTCGCCGGAGTCACACATATTGGTTTGCACCAATATATCACATAGATATGGTAATGGTGACAATAAATTACGCGGTTGTGTGCCGTTTAAAATCGTAGTCAGTCCGCGTCTTAAATGAATATTTAATTTTCTTCTAGTCATGAACGAAAGAAAATGTACTGGGAGCAGTTGGAGCTTCGCTGCAGGTCGCTGTACCGACCCTCCACCGGACAGGCCGCGCCCTCTGCCGGCAGACAAGTGCAGGTAAGAATACAATATACCCTCAGGCCAAAACGAGATAAATACATAAAATTGCAACTTATACAAATATCAACTTTAAACTCAAGCCGTCTTACAAATAAACACAGAATAAAGTTATTCCAAATTTAAACCTATGAAAATGTATGGTTATTCCTTTGTTATCCCTGATATAACTTTATTCCGTGTTTTATTTGTAAGAGGGAAGTAATCTAAATTGATTTTTGAGTGAAAAAAACTATCGATAACTTCTTAAAATAATTTTAGTTGCAATGGAAACTGAACCATACGCAATTAAGTAAAAGTTTTTAATCACCAAGCATGAAATTTATTTCGTCTCGTTGGCTTTGGTTTATTGAATAGTAGAGGTCTTTGTTTTAAGAGTTCGTCTAGGCACTAAATAATAAAGTTACAGTTCGTCTGGGCAGTGAGTGACCTTAATCACGCTATCTACAATATGGTATTTTACTCTGTAGGAGAAAAAATCTAAAAATATATTATTTAGATAGCTTAGGCAAAAAGCAGTCGGAAATGTTACTTTTAGTTCGTAAAATAACAATATAATTTTTTAAAATTCAATTCAAAGTTTTCAGTTTTTTTAAATCTGTTTTCTAACACCATGAAAGTAGCCGCCATGTTATTACGTCATACGGCTGTGTAAAT
Source organism: Cosmia trapezina (assembly GCA_905163495.3). Lineage (NCBI taxonomy): Eukaryota > Metazoa > Arthropoda > Insecta > Lepidoptera > Noctuidae > Cosmia > Cosmia trapezina. The sequence goes on from LR991048.1 coordinate 3,634,142, forward strand.
TAAAAATTGTCAATGTCAACTGTCAACTGATCTATATAAAGTGCATATAAAGTGTTTGTTTACTCCTCAGAAGAACAACAAGCATAGAAGTAGTGCTTAAATAGCAACTGAACTCAATATATTTGTTTCATTTTGACTTATGGAGCCGCTATGATGTAAAAGAAGGACACATATACAGAAGACGTTTCGAAATTTTGTAGGTTGTCATTCATTTTATTCTGACTAGTGATGTACCCACTAAATTTCAACGTCGATAGAATTTACAATGACATTCTTTCTTATACTGCCAAGAATAATAACCGTAGGTACACCCGGCTACACATCAAACTATACATTTCCAGTTTACACTGACCGCTCATTGTAAGGAAATCCTATACAATGCGAGATCAGCTTATACTGGAAATGTATAGCTTGATCTGTAGCCGTGCGTACCTAAAATTTTGAATTAACTAAGCATCCTTATGATCCCAATACTTAATACATTCGTTCAAAATGAAACAATACTTTAAGTATGAACTAAATAGTTCGTCATCATCATCACCAAAGTCTTCCTTGGTTCCCGACAGCTCTTCATGTATTAAATCTGACCCGGCTAAACCAGAATGTATTTAATTGCCATAATAACTGATGAGTTTATTGAAAACAAGTGGGAGACATTCGGTTTTGCAAATGTTTTTAGCAACTTACTTTCTCATATTTATTTGAATTTTAGATTACATCATAGACTACTCAACAAAGTCTAGGGTCTAAATAAAAATTATTAGGTACTTTGAATACCCTTGTTATTCAAAGTACCTAATAATTTTTATTTTAATACTTTTTATGTAACACATTATTTTAAATCGGTAGAAGCGTAATTTAATAGAGATTTGAATTATTTGATTAAGTAAAATGGTTGTTAGTGAAAAAATAAAATTTATTATGAAAATTCAAATTTTTGTACATAAAAAAAAAATAACGACCAGATAATATTTTAAATAAAAAAATAAAATGCCTAGCAACTTTAATAATCTGTTAGGCGAATTCCAGCCCACACCATAATCATTCCGCCCTGGTACGAATGAACTTCCTGAGGATTCTGGAGTCGGCTCTGGCGACCAGGAACTCGCCAAAAGCGCAGTCTTCTTGAATCGGGATGGAATCCAATTATTTCTGAATTTGTTATTGTCATCTGTGTCAAGGATTCCTAAAACAAACAGTTCTCAATAAAATTTATGTAAGATTTTTTATCAACATTTTTATTTAGGTATTTACCTAAATAAAAATGTTGATAAAAAATCTTAAATCTTTAAACTAAGTTTTATTTGTATGTCTTACCTAACTGATGTGAGATGATTTCACAAGATGTCAAGATGAGTGGCGATTCATTAATCTGTATCGATGTACTATGTCCTGTTTCAACTTCCATTGCTGCGGGATCCTACAATTACGTATTTTTTATTAAAAATAAATAAATAAATTTGCACACAATTATATTTCCGACTGGGATAATTAGAAGAATGATATCGCATCAATGATATTTTTAATATAATATCATTGTATCGCATATATCAAGTGAACATATTTCTGAAATGTTATACCTGTCTTCATGTTAGATTGCTGTTGATGGTGAGCGGTTCTTTTAATTTGCAGTACTGCGCTATGTTCTTCTTCGCAGACTTCCATAAGTATTTCCTGTAATGTAATAAATAAAGTTTTAATTTGAACGGGATACTATTTATTGCCAATAAAATACCTTAATTATATCATAAATTCATAATACTGGATGAATTTTTTATCATGCACCAAATCGAAATGAGAGATTGTACTCATATCATTATGAACAACTTTTACTATGGGAACAAACCTGAAATCGCGAAAAAAAAATCAGCTGTTCAGTACAGTTATCTACATCAAACTCGTCAAAATGTACTGAACAGCTGATTTTTTTTTCGCGATTTCAGGTTTGGTCCCATAGTAAAAGTTGTTCATAATGATGAGTACAATCTCCCATTTCAATTTGGTGCATGATAAAAAATTCATCCTGTATATCAGACCATTTCATCTGTTCTATCCATAACAAATAATGTGACGACTTAAAGAACATGCTACATCCATTTCATAGGTTCATTACCAAATGAATACAAAGTAAAATGCTTGGAGCATATTATGTGGCTGTGCTTTTTGGAGTCCAATTTCGTCTACCAATACAATTTATCCATTTTTTTTTCACATAGTCTAGGAAATCTGTAATGAAATGAAATGAAATGAAATTGTTTATTCTGTAAATAGGATATCGAAATCACTTTTACACGTCATATTTTTTTTTAAAATAAGCTAGATGAAGTCGACATTTCCTATCTGACTACCCTGAGAAGAAATGGCGAAACAAACTCAGGGGTCAAAGTCTCTTTTAAAGTCCAGACATAATCTTGGTCAGATCATGTGAGGACCATGTAGATCCAGTCTGAAATGGTCTTTTGAGGAAAGAACCATAAAAACTTGAGTGGACCTGTCCAGTCAGTGCAAGCATTTGTCAACAATCGTGTAGCTCAACTCAGGATTTCAGGAGCTCAATAACTCGACGAACAATACCAAAGAAAGGACATTTGGGTAGGTCGCATAAAGTACTCAAAAATATCAGACCATCAATAAAACTAAAAAAGAAAAAAAAAAAGATCCACATAGTGCTCACATTTACAATAATTTTAATTTTTTAATAATTTACATTAATTTTTTAAATAAAGGTTTGTCATTTTGGTTATTATAATGAGTTTTGGTATTATAAATATTACAAAAATGATTGAATAGCTCAAACCCAAAAAAAAAGTATCGACAACATTATTTACGTCACTATGGCTGATCAAGATAACCCCAAAACAATTTCCGAATATTCGCTAATAACTTCTATTGGAATAAATATTACGACTGGTTTCAGCTATATAGTGACACAGCAATATTTGTTATGTATTTAATTCGTTTATCAGATCATATGCAACAAGAAATTGAGCAAAAACTTACCGATGGAAGGTCAATATTTATTGTTCATTTTATTTTCGCTATGAATGGGACTTGCAGCCCCCAACCACACAAGAAATTGCTCCACAGCGTCCACACACTCACTGTTTGTAGATAAACAAAGAATTCATGCAATCTAACAGTAGAAATATTATTAAAACATCGCAAAACCATGGAAGATTACGACAAACACGTAAACAATGAACACGCGAATAAGTCAGGTAGTTCAATGAACGAACTGTCAGGCATTGAAACAAAGTACTATCAAATTTGGCCGCGTCATACTATAACTTTTTTAACCAAATGACAATTGATCTTGTGACCATGCCAAGAAAGTAAAACATAGAGTAAAACATTTATCTCTTTCCCACATCCTTTATCGTACCTTTATCGTACCTAATAATAGAACGGGACTAAAGGTAGTTACAGAATTCTGTTTTTAACCTTCCTTCTATGCTTTGTTATTGTTCTGAGGTTTACTCTGCCAACTGACGTCATGAACACAGAGCAATATGGCATCCACTGCGTCCAGCGTTTTCGCGCGAAATTTGAAAATGTAAAATTTAAATGCATTTTTATACTTATCGATTGAAGAAAAATTTTGTGTTTTTTTAGTGGCTTATTAGCACTATAGAATCTTATTGAGACGCTTTTCAAAGATGGGTATAATACCCTACTAGGTTTGCCCGACAATCTCTATTTCTCTCCTTCTCTATTTCTAATATTCTATTCTATTCAGAACTTTTTCTAAAACTTGATATGCCGTATAAATAGCCAAAATGTGGTTATAAAAAAGCAATGACAGATGTCTATTATCTAAGTAAAGTCTTAGATAATAGACATCTAGATCGAGCCACCGCGTGGCCGGACATGAGACAGCAATATAATACTTTTTCTAGGTAATGTGGTATGAGACATGAAGTTTAACGTAAGAAATCTTCCACATTTTGGACTGAAACCCATGTCAATACATACGCACAATGCAAAAACTGTCCAAAAAAGTTAAATTAATCGACGCAAGATAAATTTTGTAACAGTGAAAGCACTTTGTTTGGCTAACATTCAAAAGTTCACCAAGCAAAAATACGGCACGCCGTAAGAGACAGAAGATACGATGCTTTGTCTCAATTTTCCTACTAATTTCGAATATATGTGTCTCACTTCCACCCTTGACACTGTAATCATGGCAACGTCTACAGGTTTAATGTCATTGAAAAAAGTAATTCTGGCCTGGCTGACGTGTGATACTTTCACACTTTCACAGATAATAAATGATCTATCTGACGTCCGTGTGTTCAAGATGTTCAAATTAGAACCATAGACTACTATTATATATTAGAACGGAGCATTCGCCCATAATCTTATTTATTATACGAGTAATAGTGTTCTGTGTATTGTGTATATATGCTTTGGGATCTTTGATGATATGAGTGACGATTAAATTTTTTAAAACTAAACTGTTTTCTAAAAGAATAAAACAATGTTAAATATGAAAGATATACCCCTTCGCAGGATTTGTTATGTATCAGCTGCAGTACTGTTATTACTGATTGTAATTTTCAGAGCAACTGCAGTTGTTGTGCACAGTGTCACCCCACCCAGCCAGCGTGGGACATCAGTCTTCAGCATCGTTTCTGGGCGCCGGGTAAGTTGAATTTATTTATTTATTTATTTAACTGACCAACTTACACTAACAGTAAAATACTACACATACAAGTTATAGGTCATATATAGGTACAGATATAAGCTAAAACAATATTATAACATACATTTAAAACAAGATGAAACACACCACAAAATTAATCCACATAAGAAAAACATAAGTAATATCTACGACGCAGAGATAGTACTAGGAGTGGCAATAGACTCCAGGTAAGCATTAGCAGTTTGCAGGAACCTCAGTTCGGTACTTGCAAAGGCATCGAGCGACTCATCATACTGTAATATAGTAATATATGATTGATGAGGATAAGGGACTGTTTTTTTTTTAATTGACTATTATCAATCATTCTCCTGCCATTATCCCAATTTATTTGGTGTTGGCGCAACATGTCCGTTTTTTCCATACTTCTCTATTAATCGTCATCTCCCTAGTCAACTAACGGGCAATGAAGATGGCTATGCTTGGAGTTTCCCTACGTGATCGAGTCAGAAATGAAGAAATCCGCAGGAGAACCAAGGTAACCGACCTAGCCTGAAGAATTGCCAAACTTAAGTGGCAGTGGGCTGGCACATTGCTTGCAGAACAGATGGCCGATGGGGCCGGAAGGTTCTGGAGTGGCGGCCGCGTACCGGAAGACGTAACGTTGAAAGCCTCCCACAAGGTGTACTGATGATCTTGTAAAGGCCGCAGGAATCCGCTGGATGCGGGAAGCACAGAACCGGTCGAAGTGGCGGTGCTTGTTGTTGTGGGTGATATTTATCCAGCAGTGGACGTCTTTCGGCTGACATGATGATGATGATGAATAGGTGGCCACATTAATAACAGCGTCACTGGCGTAGATTCTCAAAAGAGCAGGTGAATGGACACTTGGGAGTTTGGGACATTCCAGCAAGAGGGTCATGTTCTGAACAATGTGATCCCCCATTTTACCAGTTTATATTGAGCGAGAGAGCGTGTCAGACTTTTACTGACTAAAACCCACCCGTGTTCTTTCAGTTGCCTGTGCCAGGGCCACGGTATCTCCTTATACCCCCCTTTATATCTCTCTCGACCCCGGCGGCATCGGCCCTATCGGACCGCGTCACTGCTGACATCTCTTTGAGGCGCACGTGAACACAGCGCGCCGTTGACTCGGGTCCGGTCCTTACCGGACGGCGAGCTACCCATTACTCGCCGTTCGCAAGCCCGCGCCTACGGTGGCCGGGAATCGGCTTCAGTGGCGTACCTGAGTACGCAATCCATTGAGTGCTTTCCTTACAGGCCACTGCAATACACGGCCAGGTGGCGGATGTTCCTGGATTTTTAAGAAGTCGGGTAGTACAGTATTTCTATCTCACGAAGCGACATGCACGCGTTTTACTTGTGGTTACACGCTGTGAATGTGTGTGTAAGCGCTGGAGCTCTCGGTACCGTCCGAGACAATGGCGAAGTCGGAAGTGTGTGATGTGCGTGCGTGCGTGTGTGTGTTATGTGCTGACGCTACTCGTCTTCACGCACACGTTCACAGCGTGTTTGTACACTTGGTAAGCACAAGTAAAGCACGTGTCACTTTGTGAGATTAAAATACTACAGTTGGCTTAGACCTTACAGTCCATTTTAAGTTGTAACCGTTGATATAAAAATTGCATCATATCAAAGCCTTTTCCCAACTATATTGGGGTCAGCTTCTAATCTAACCGGATGCAGCTGAATACCAGTATTTTACATGGAGCGACTGCCTATCCGTCTTCCACAACCCAGGAACTGGGTAATGCGATACCCCTTGGTAAGACTGGTTGTCAGGCTTTCGGGCTTCTGACGACCCGTAACGACTGTAAAGGGTCCACGAATGACAGCCGGGACCAACGGCTTAACGTGCTTTCCGAGGCACGGAGGGGTCTCGGTATGTAAAGATGGTCACCCATCCACTGACCAACCCCGGTAAGCATAGCTTAACCTGATGGATTGACCAGTGCGGCTGTTATTACTTAGCCACGAGCTCCTCTTCCTTTATTTACCTACATCAAACTCGTCGAAATGATCGACTAGTCGGATTTTTTAACGCAATTTGAGGTTTGGTCCCATAGTAAAAGTTGTTCATAATTATGAGTACACTGACTCCACTATTTACACTTACACCATGTAAGTATATGATATTTGTTCGAAAGGCGCTTACTAAAATAATGTTATTTTACTCACAGGTCGTATAGGCAACCTATACTCTCCGAACCCCGGCACCGGCAGGAAGACTTCTGCGTGGAGCTGGTTCCCTTGGCCCAGGAGTAACAGTCAGAAGTAAGTCGCCTATTCCCTAAAACCCTAGTTTTCTATTCTTAGCCTCTTCAAAATATCACTTATTTGACAACGTTCTTCCAGTACTCGTTAATAGAAGTAATGTAAAGGATGATTTAAGGAACTTAAATTCAACTTCTCTCTAAGGTTAATTTACGCGCCCCTATCAGATCTGCTAGAATACCCTTTTCTTTTTCTTAACGTCCCCCGCTGCTGTCAAATTACAGACAGAATTCGTTCTTTATAAGATGCGCTAAGTCCTACAATAAATTAGTTGACTTTTCTGAATTTGTCTTGTTCACCACTAAGCCGCATGTATTTATTCGATTACTTACTAAACATTGGTTCGAATTGGTTCAATAACTGTTTTATTTCACTTCATGACGAGGTATTATTATGATTGTGTGTCATTGTTTAAAGCACATATCTTTCTTTTTCTTTTTCTTTGTAACAAGTTTGCTCTTCATAGTAAACTAGCTTCTGCCCGCGACTTCGTCCGCTTAAAATTTCTTGTCCCCCCCCCCCCTCACCCACTAACCCCCACGCATCGCATCGCAACGACTGCCCGCGCTATTACTTCGTTTGCGCTTAGCATCCTTTCTGACATTTTTTATTTTTGCACGACTCCTAAGGGCCCTAGCGTGATGTTAAATAGCCTATATCCTTCCGCATCGCCAGCCCGCGCTATTATTTCGCGCTCGGCTTCTAAGGGCCCTAGCGTGATTTTAAATAGCCTATAGCCCTCCTCAAGAACTGGGTTATAAAATGCAAAAAAATTTTTTTCAAATCCGAATGGGGTAGTTCCAGAGATAGCGCGTTCAAACAAACTAACAAAAAAACAAACTCTTCCGCTGTATTCCACCGACATTATTGAAATAATAAATCTCGCAATTCAGAAAAATTACTTATTTGCACAACGCCATCTATGGTTAAAATTGATAAAACGTCCACTCTAAACATGTTTGCTCAAGAGCGAGCGGTATGAATTAAAGTTATTTTGCGTTTTAGTAATTTTATATTATTTCCGAAACTGTACGACTAATTTCCATACTGTAAAGAGCAAATCTTATCTCCATGATGTCCTTGTGATCATAAAATAACTTATTTTGATAAGGATTAATGTGTTGTTGTTTAAATAATCATCCAAACGTAAGTATGTCTAAAAAATACTTTTTAAAACAATAAAAGATGTATAAAAGGTAAAATATAAAAGATAGAAATATGGTGTCGCGGACTTTTTTGTAGAATTATTTAAGACGGACCAGACTGCCATACATTGTTCTCAATTTTAAACAACCATTTAGGCAGCGCATGCAAAAAAGTCTGTTTTCTTTCCGACTTGTTAGACAAAAGTTGTGATAGCTCGGCTAATATGCATAATATAAATATAATTTATAGCCTATAGCACTCAGGAATAATGTAGCTTTCTACCAGTGAAAAAATTTTTAGAATTGGATCATTAGTTCCGGAGATTACCCCCTACATACAAACTTACAAACATACAAACTTACAAACAAATTTTACCTCTTTATAATATTAGTATAGATTATATGCGAAAACATGTAATTGGTTACTAGTTAATTAATTTGATGTTAAATTTGTTAGTTGTTATTACTGTTTGTTTTCCGATTTAAATAAAATAAATAAATGATTTCCACCAATCGGCTCGCATCGCATCGGATCGGAACGGATTTTACGATCTTTAAACAGTATTAAATCTTGTACACAGTATTTAAAGTCTATATTACCAAGGCGTCTTCCACGACACGCTATCGTAGTCGAAAGTATACTACGACGCGCGATCGGCTCCGTTCGCCAATACACGGTAGGAATGAAACTGCTTGACTTGGCGCAGAAACGGATACGATCGCAAGCGACGGTACGGAGCCGAACGTTTGCGTCGACATCCTGCTGGACTCTATCGGTTGTAGCCGCATCTGGTCGTGTCCTTTCCGATCCGAAGGGATGCGAGCCGTTTGGTGGAACTCATCCTTAAGTTTCATGAATAGGGATGATGACTAAAAATTTATTTTTTGTCCGTCAGAGATTATTAAAAAATATTGGACACGTATTTTTTCTTTTTTTACGTAATCAAAAAATTACGGCGATACATTGAGTTAAAATATGGCATGACGTCACGCGTAGCTAGGTTTTATACGTACAAGTGACGTATCGAGCCCCCACTCCCCAACTTTAATGCGTGATAGCTAAGTATTTTTTTATTAATATGATAAAGCAAAAAATACGTGTCTAATATTTTTTTATTATCTGACTGACGGACTAAATAGAATTTCTTTTTTTTTACCTACGCATCATCCCTATTATTGTAAGAATGCAGTTTTTTAATGCGGCTTTTGTTTCATTGATTTTTCTGTACGATAAACTTGATACGGTAGTAGGTAATACTTGCTCTCTTGGTTTGCTCTAAACGGGGTGTAAGTGTGGCAATTTTTTAAGGGGTCATTGTACTCATCATTATGAACAATTTTTACTTTGCACCAAACATGAAATCGCAAAAAAAAAATCAGCTGTTCCCTACATTTTGACGAATTATGCGAACAGAAATGTACTGAACAGCTGATTTTTATTCGCGATTTCAGGTTTGGTCTCATAGTAAAAGTTGTTCATAATGATGAGTACAATGACCCCTTAAAACATTGCCACTGTTTACACTTACACTCAGTATTAATGTTTTTAGTATAAAATAATAAAAGGTACAACAAAACTAAAAATTACTAACACATTTCTATTTTTATTTCACATAATTCTGAACAAACGTCTTTGTTCAAAAACCTGGATCCTCATGATCCTCCTGAATTTTGGACCTGTTCAGGATTCGCTTTCCTAAATATAAACTATCCGTTTCTCAGCTCCCGTTGCCGCATGGGCGTCCCTCAGTCCGGAGACAGCGCATACGGCTTCTGCGACACAGACGCGCCGCCGACGCAGCAAGCACAGACCTACGATGACAGATACCCGCACTCCTTCAACCAGACCCCCTTCACGAGGGCACAGAGCTCCGGGACATTCGCACAGGGGACCAGCTTCGCGCAGGCTCAGGGGAACTTTGCACAGGGATCCGGGAATTTTGTACAGGTTTGTACTTAATAGATTTTTAGTAAATATTACCTGACCCGACAGACATTGTCCTGTACCGATTTCAATAATTCAAAATTCTCATAGAAAATCCACTTTCAGTTTTCCCGAATTTTCCAATTTTCCCGGCAACTTTTCCCGGGAAGATTTGACCGGTAAGAAAAATTGGAAAAGTTGCCGGGACAAATGAAAGTGGATTTTCTATGGGAATGTCGAATTATTGAAATTGGGACAGGGGGCTAAAACGGCCACTTTGGCAGAATCATGATAGGATAATAGGTATTATGAATCATATTTGAAATCTTAAAACGGTCACGAACTGACAATCCTTACTTTATCTGCGTACCATTCATAGCACGCAATTTTATTTATTTTGTGTTGTTAAGCGTCGTGAGCGCACTGGCACTCGCGTTCCTTTGCTTGTCATTACTGTGCCCACAGATTATAAGTAGTATTGTTAATGCCACAGATACTTTGTGGGTAGACAAGAAATGTGGTAACGCGGGGCGCTCACACGCGGACTGAATTAAGTTGTTTTTTTTTTTATATTTATTATTTGTGTTTGTAACGTTTTACATTTTATCTATTTGTATCTATTTATAATTATTTATGTAATTTAGTATATCTGCCCGTGACATCACAGCGGGCCCTATCAGAATACCAGCGGTGCGACACTCATGTTAATAGACTAAGAGGTCACAGGATTTTTCATAACGATCATGGATACGGTTAGATTTACTTCGATGGGTTGTAGAGTAGTCCCCTAATGCGAATGACGTCGGTCTGCCTGCTCTGAGTGGTTGCAACTTCGAGTTATAGCGCTTACAAGAGGCGTCATTGTTGCGAAAAAAAAACGATCAGAGAAATGGTCAGTTTTGGTACACATTGAAAGTATGGCGTCTCCGCAGATGAAACAAGTTGGTCTGCCGGCTCTGAGTAGTTGCATTTCAGAGCTATGATGCGCGCAACATTGTTGCGAAAAAAAAAACGATAAGAGAAATGGCCAGTTTTAGGACCCATTCGAAGTATGGTGTCTCCACAGGTGGAACGAGTTGGTCTGCCGGCTCTCAGTGGTTGTATTTCATAGCAATCGTTGTATATGCAAGACGCTTATTTGTGGAGAAAGCCTAAAAAATACATCGAAAAAGGGGACAATAGGCGAATTTTTCAAGTGCACGCCGGCCGGTGTCGTACACCCACCCTACACCTGCGCCGAGAACCACCCGCTGCGCGACCGTCCCCCCTGTAAAGGAATAGGGAAAAAGCTAGAGGTGTCAAGAGGTGTCAATACGAGAAATGGTCAGTTTTATTACCTATTCGAAGTATGGTGTCTCCACAGGTGAAACGAGTTGGTCTGCCGGCTCTTAGTCGTTGTATTTCAGAGCATTGCTATACGCAAAGCGCTTAGTTATAGCAAAATTCAACTTAATCAATAAAGTGAAGAATGTAATCGAACAAATCCAATATTTAATAATTCAACTTATTACCGTGGGTAAATCACAGATTAATAATTTTCTAACATTCTATATTTTTTGAGTTGTTTCATTAGCTATATTCTACAAAATTATTAATCTGTGATTTACCCACAGTAATAAGTTGAATTATTAAATATTGGATTTGTTCGATTACATTCTTCACTTTATTGATTAAGTTGAATTTTTCTATAACTAAGCGCTTTGTGTATAACAATGCTCTGAAATACAACGACTAAGAGCCGGCAGACCAACTCGTTTCACCTGTGGAGACACCATACTTCCAATAGGTACTAAAACTGACCATTTCTCGTATTGACACCTCTTGACACCTCTAGCTTTTTCCCTATTCCTTTACAGGGGGGACGGTCGCGCAGCGGGTGGTTCTCGGCGCAGGTGTAGGGTGGGGTTACGACACCGGCCGGCGTGCACTTGAAAAATTCGCCTATTGTCCCCTTTTTCGATGTATTTTTTAGGCTTTATCCACAAATAAGCGTCTTGCATATACAACGATTGCTATGAAATACAACCACTGAGAGCCGGCAGACCAACTCGTTTCACCTGTGGAGACACCATACTTCGAATGGGTCCTAAAACTGGCCATTTCTCTTATCGTTTTTTTTTCCAACAATGTTGCGCGCATCATAGCTCTGAAATGCAACCACTCAGAGCCGGCAGACCAACTTGTTTCATCTGCGGAGACGCCATACTTTCAATGTGTACCAAAACTGACCATTTCTCTGATCGTTTTTTTTTCGCAACAATGACGCCTCTTGTAAGCGCTATAACTCGAAGTTGCAACCACTCAAAGCAGGCAGACCGACGTCATTCGCATTAGGGGACTACTCTACAACCCATCGAAGTAAATCTAACCGTATCCATGATCGTTATGAAAAATCCTGTCACCTCTCGGTCTATAAGTGCCGCAGCATCATGCTGAGATAGGGACCTTTTGGCCTAGTACAGGACTTTTTTTGTTTTTTATTTACTTATTTTTATTTTTTTTATTTATATTTTGTTTGTTTTCAACTTTTATTTTGTGTTTTAGTTTTAGTTCTGTGCGAGTCCCAATAAATACTTTTTCTTTCTTTCAATTCATCTGTTTGACAGTTTTGTATGGAGATTCGTGAAATGGTCCACAAATTATGAATTGCTTTATTTGAAGTTTAATGTCAAATACGTCAATCATAATAAATTGCTGGGAATTCAGGAAATGAGTCGCTTTTAGAGCAATTGCTTATTGTGGCCGTTTTAGGCCTCCAGGACAACGTCTGTCGGGTCCGCTAGTTTTATACTATCTAATAATAAAATGCACAAACCGTGCGAAGCCAAAAGAAAAAAAAATAAAAAATAATAAAATGATGTATCTTTCCAGGGTCAAGGCAACTTCCCTCAGCCGAACTTCTCCGGCGAAGGTTTTGGTGAAGCAAGCGGTAGCTTCGATGCGGCCACCGGCGTGTGGGGCCCTCCTCCTCCTTACAGTCCTCAGGGTAGGAGTGGCAGCAGGTCTGTATACTTCCTGTTCTTAGGGAGCTGAATCTCTTCCCTTGCTTCATGTATATTAAGGCGGCCACATTTTGACTGCTTTACAATATTATAGTATCATATTATTGGAGATGTGACGAAATCAATAGTTCTCCAATCAGAATGACCTGTGACGAAATCAATAGTTTTCCAATCAGAATGACCTGTGACGAAATCAATAGTTTTCCAATCAGAATGACCTGTGACGAAATCAATAGTTTTCCAATCAGAATGACCTGTGACGAAATCAATAGTTTTCCAATCAGAATGACCTGTGACGAAATCAATAGTTTTCCAATCAGAATGACCTGTGACGAAATCAATAGTTTTCCAATCAGAATGACCTGTGACGAAATCAATAGTTTTCCAATCAGAATGACCTGTGACGAAATCAATAGTTTTCCAATCAGAATGACCTGTGACGAAATCAATAGTTTTCCAATCAGAATGATCTGTGACGAAATCAATAGTTTTCCAATCAGAATGACCTGTGACGAAATCAATAGTTTTCCAATCAGAATGACCTGTGACGAAATCAATAGTTTTCCAATCAGAATGACCTGTGACGAAATCAATAGTTTTCCAATCAGAATGACCTGTGACGAAATCAATAGTTTTCCAATCAGAATGACCTGTGACGAAATCAATAGTTTTCCAATCAGAATGACCTGTGACGAAATCAATAGTTTTCCAATCAGAATGACCTGTGACGAAATCAATAGTTTTCCAATCAGAATGACCTGTGACGAAATCAATAGTTTTCCAATCAGAATGACCTGTGACGAAATCAATAGTTTTCCAATCAGAATGACCTGTGACGAAATCAATAGTTTTCCAATCAGAATGACCTGTGACGAAATCAATAGTTTTCCAATCAGAATGACCTGTGACGAAATCAATAGTTTTCCAATCAGAATGATCTGTGACGAAATCAATAGTTTTCCAATCAGAATGCTAATGAATATTAATTAATTAATTTCCTATGTATTAATCCTAATTATCCTCGTTCCAGACACCACTTACACCACCAAGACCCAGCGGCCGCGACACTCCTGCACCACCACCACATGGAGCCACGCTCGGCCATGCACGACCATCCCACGACCATGCACGAGCATGCCGCCGCCATGCAGTCCCACACCTGCGCCAGGAACAGCTACCTCATGCAACAGCACATACCACCCAACGACATCAGAATCACCAACCCGGAATTAGCCCGAATCAACCCGGAGTTAGCCCGAATCAACCCGGAACTGGCTCGAATGAACCCGGAATTGGCTGAATTTGCGCGATTAAATCCGGAATTGGCTCGTTTAAATCCGGAATTAGCGCGATTGAATCCGGAATTAGCTCACATGGGGCAGATGTATCCTCAGGACGTGGCGGAAATGGCTCGTTTGCAGGCGGAGTTAGTTCATATGCCACCGGAAGTGAGATTCAATACGTTAAGAGGACATTTGGTTCCGTATCGGTGTCAAAGGTTGGGTATGAGCGCTAGCAACCTGCATAGAGATTGTAGGATTGATGATACAGTGGCTATCGAGTGCTTGCATCAGAAGACTGGGAGTAAAGGTTGGTGAAATTGAAATAATAGTCACTTTAAGGCTTTATTTTCTTGCGTTTCATGCAATTAGTCATTTTAACCATAAAACTAAATTTTAATGTGTGTGTGTTTTGTAAAACTGACAACTCAATGTGTCGGAATAAAGTTTGAAATTCAAAAAAGGGTCCATGGTTTGAAGGGTGGGTTTGAAGATGAACCTTGTTTTGTAATAAGACAGTTTCTGTTTTGTAAAACTGAAAACTTAATGTGTCGGAATAAAGTTCGAAATTCAAAAAAGGGTCCATGGTTTGAAGGGTGGGTTTGAAGATGAACCTTGTTTTGTAATAAGACAGTTTCTGTTTTGTAAAACTGAAAACTTAATGTGTCGGAATTAAGTTCGAAATTCAAAAAAGGGTCCATGGTTTAAACCTGGGTTTGAAGATGAACCTTGTTTTGTAATAAGACAGTTTCTGTTTTGTAAAACTGAAAACTTAATGTGTCGGAATAAAGTTCGAAATTCAAAAAAGGGTCCATGGTTTAAACCTGGGTTTGAAGATGAACCTTGTTTTGTAATGAGACAGTTTCTTTTTTGTAAAACTGACAACTTAATGTGTCGGAATAAAGTTCGAAATTCAAAAAAGGGTCCATGGTTTAAACCTGGGTTTGAAGATGGACCTTGTTTTGTACTAAGACAGTTTCTTTTTTGTAAAACTGACAACTTAATGTGTCGGAATAAAGTTCGAAATTCAAAAAAGGGTCCATGGTTTAAACCTGGGTTTGAAGATGAACCTTGTTTTGTAATAAGACGGTTACAGTCGAATTTGAAAGATTCATACAGACCCCAATTATTATATCGCAGAACGAATTTTATTTAATTTACACCTAATATATAATCTAATCGTTTTGTAAATGTTCAGTTTCAGATCAGAGCACAGACTCGTGTCAGAAACAAGGCAAGGAGAACCTCGGCTTCCAGAATGACAAACATTCTCCTCTAAGGTTAGTATCCTGTCCGCAAACTGATAGGGTGAATTCAGTATGTCATACTAAGATGGCCGGTACATGAATTTTTTTCAGGAACGTTAAGGGACTCCAATAAACCTGATTTGTTTGTGTTTTTGTGCACAAATCGGAGCGTCTATTACTGGTTGGGAGGGGTATGTAATAGGTATGCGGTGAGTTCGATGAACTCTGTAGCTAGACAGAAAGTGAACAGCTGATTTCACGCGTCGTTGGTTAGAGTATATCAACATCCATTGCTGGTTTTTTTTTTTGCTGTTTTTTTGCAGTTTTTTTTACATAAATGGAGTGCTGCGAACACACAATGCAATTTTACATTGAAATAATGAAAATGTAACTGAAAAAAAAATTGAAAAAATGAAAATTTTCCTGAGAAAATTTCCGGTGGAATATGATTCAGAATGAGGAGCTGAATCACCCTGTTAGTTTGCGGAGGGCTGTCCCTTACACCCTGTATACAGGGTGTAAGTGTAAACAGTGGCAATCTTTTAAGGGGTCATTGTACTCATCATTATGAACAACTTTTACTATGGGACCAAACCTGAAATCGCGAAAAAAAAAATCAGCTGTTCAGTACATTTACGTTCGCATAATTCGTTAAAATGTAGGGAAAAGCTGATTTTTTTGTCGTGATTTCATAGTTGGTCTCTGGTCCCATAGTGAAAGTTGTTCATATTCATGGGTTGGGTAGACACGCTGTGAAAATTTGGTAATATAGACAAACAATTTTTTATTTTTTTATTGAAAATAAAAAAAAACTAAAAAACCCGACTGCGGTAAAAAACTAAAACTGAAAAGCTAAAAACAAGCCATTTTAAATTTAAGTAATAAAAGTTGGAAGCAGGCGGGACCCGTTTGAGTTTGAAAATATAATAAAAAAAGTAATTAAAAAAACTAAAAACCCGACTGTAGTAAAAAACTAAAACTGAAAACTAAAAACAAGCCCATTTTAAATTTAATAAAAGTTGGAACAGTGCACAAATAGCCAAACCTTCGCGGTCCTAACTCTGCTCAAAGCAATTTTTTTTTATCAAAATTCGATTTGTCACTTCGAATTACTTTTAAACATATAAGTTGTATATATTTTTGTAATTACCTTTTAAACCCTTCATTTTGATATCCCACTCGTTGGTATTAGAAGACAAAAAAAAATTCGAACTCCACAATATGTCACCCAAATCCGCCATTTTACTTTATTTTTGGTGTTAATGTAGCCAGTGACACTCGAAAAAACAACAAACAAACAAATCTAAAAACGTATAATCATTGACCGGGCCAACCGCGCGAAGAAATGGCACCAGCGCGCTGGCCCTAAAATGAAAGTTTAGGGCCAGCGTGACTCAGTCGGCCGCGGTCCGCGCCCGGGAAAGTCACTCTGTCAAAAAAATGCCAAGCTGCGTTGTAAGGCTGCAAAAATTACGATACTAAGATTAAAAAGCAACATGGGATATCGTATCATCAGTAGGTAACCTTATATTAGGTCTTTACCTATGAAATTGCCGTTCTGCAGTACTGGCCATTTCAAATCAAAATAATTTTTGTTTGGCTAAGAATTCTAATTTCAAATTAATTTTATTTTAAAAACATGGATTTTTTTTCCAAAAGTAGTCATTTGTTTTGCTCGCTTCCGTTCTGGAAATTTCGACCTGAAAAATGAACCTCGCGGTCGTCCGAAGACTTTGGTCGACAATTACGAATTAAAGGCGATTGTGGAAGCTGATGATACACAATCTACGGCTGAATTAGCAGCAG
Source organism: Cosmia trapezina (assembly GCA_905163495.3). NCBI lineage: Eukaryota > Metazoa > Arthropoda > Insecta > Lepidoptera > Noctuidae > Cosmia > Cosmia trapezina. The sequence goes on from LR991048.1 coordinate 3,651,480, forward strand.
CTTTCGACGTTAGCGTCAAAACAATATTGGTCCATTTGCGTCAAATTGGCAAGGTAAAAAAGCTTGACAAATGGGTGCCCCACGAACTCAATGATCGCCAGCGCGAAGTACGCGTCGAGACGTGCCTTGCACTGCTCAACAGACACACAAATGAAGGAACTTTGAACCGCATTGTTACCTGCGATGAAAAATGGATTCTGTTTGATAACCGCAAGCGCTCAGCAAGTTGGTTGCATCCTGGTTCAGCACCTAAACAATGCCCTAAACGAAAACTTACCCCTAGAAAAGTGATGGTCACTGTTTGGTGGTCTAGCGCCGGTGTGATTCATCACAGCTTCTTACCAAACGGGGTGAGCATTACTGCAGACGTGTACTGTGAAGAACTGAACACAATGATGGAGAAGCTGGCACATCTCCAACCAGCATTGGTCAATCGCTCGTCTCCGCTGCTCCTGCACGACAACGCGCGACCTCATACTGCACAGCAGACGGTCTCCAAGTTGCAAGAACTGGGGTTGGAAGCTCTCCGTCATCCGCCCTACTCACCAGACCTTGCGCCTACAGACTACTACTTTTTCCAGAATTTGGATAACTTTTTTGCTTGTATGAAGAAGGTATAGGTGAAATGTTCAGACGGGCGTATCCTTACTTTTGAAATCATTGCGTATAATTTATCCAAATCCGTTCATTCGTTTAGGAGTTACGAGGGAACAAAGAAACGGACATACATACATACATACTTACATACAGGTCAAACACATAACCCTCCTTTTGGGCTTCGCCGCAGTCGGGTAAAAAAACTAAGTAATCTATTGTTCTAAAACAAAATTCGTATCTATCCACTTTAAGAAACAGTAATTGGTTTCACATCCATTCATACAAATGTTTTGTGTACAAGCTGTGTATAAGTGCTAGCCACACCGTCGCGCGCCGACAAAAAAAAGTCTCGAACATTCGTGATGACGTAACGCGCGGGGGTTAGTGGGTAATCGTGCAGCTCAACTCAAAATGTATTGATGTATCTTTGTTTTCCAGATCATCATTGCAGGACTGCCGCGCAGCCAGCAATCAGAACGCGGAGTCTGAAGTATACTTCGCAGACGTGTCCAGCTGCTGCAATGTGAGTGTTAAGGTACTGACCTTTTTCATTGTTCATTACTCTATGAACGTCAATCTGCCTAGCCTTTTCTCAACTATGTTGGGGTCGGCTTCCAGTCCAGTCAATACCAGTATTTTACATGGAGCGACTGCCTATCTGACCTCCACAACCCAGTAACTGGGTAATACGATACTCCTTGGTAAGACTGGTTGTCAGACTTTCGGGCTTCTGACGACCCGTAACGACTGTCAAAAGATCCAACGTGCTTTCCTAGGCACGGAGGAGTATCGGTATGTAGAGATGGTCACCCATCCACTGACCAACCCTGGCAAGCGTAGCTAACCTGATGGATCGACCCGTGCGGCTTTTATTATTGAGCCACGATCTCCACGTTACTCTATGAACGTATGAACATTTAAAAGAGTAACCATGGAGTTTCTTGCTGGGATGAAGCCTGGGTCAAAAAAAGCAATTCAATTTAGTCCGTCAGTCAGATTATAAAAAAAAGTATTAGAAAAGTATTTTTTGCTTTATCATATTAATAAAGTTGACTTAGATAAAACGCATTAAAGTTGTGGGGCTCGCTACCTCACAACTAAAACAGACTATTTATAAATTTAAGCAAGGATTGACGTCATGCCACACTTTAACTCAATGTATCACTGTAAACTTTTAATTTTACTTAAAAAAAGAAAAAAATACCATGTCCAATATTTTAGAATGATGACCGACAAAAAAAAAAAATTGCGTCGTCCCTATTGGAACCGTGCACATAGCTTCTGACGTTTCATAAGTGCCTATGTAGGTTTATGTGAAATTTATTTATTTATTTATTCAAATCTCCCTTACACTATCATTACAGGTGTATGTACCCAATGCGGTCATTTACAAAACTACTTATACTAACTTATTTAAAATGTAATTATAATACAAGGTGTAAGGGACAGCCCTCCGCAAACTTACAGGGTGCATTCAGCTCCTCATTTTGAATCATATTCTACCGGAAATTTTCTCAGGAAAATTTTCATTTTTACAATTTTTTTTTCAGTTACATTTTCATTATTTCAATGTAAAATTGCATTGTGTGTTCGCAGCATTCCATTTATGTAAAAAAAAACTGCAAAAAAAAAACAGCAAAAAAAAAAACCAGCAATGGATGTTGAAATACTCTAAACAACGACGCGTGTAATCAGCTGTTCACTTTCTGTCTAGCTACAGAGTTCATCGAACTCACCGCATACCTATTACCTACCCCTCCCAACCAGTAATAGACGCTCCGATTTGTGCACAAAAACACAAACAAATCAGGTTTATTAGATTCCCTTAACGTTCCTGAAAAAATTTAATGTACCAGTCATCTTAGTAAGACATACTGAATTTACCCTATCATTTTGCGGAGGGCTGTCCCTTACACCCTGTATAACTAAAAAACTTGAAATTAAATATTTTGAAGTTGAATTTGAACATAAAACAATTGACCTGCTTGAGGTCCTATTCTTCTAAAATGTCATTAAATAGGTTTCTTAAAAAGAGACATAAATCATAAAAACTCGATGAAAAAAATATTAAAGGTGAAAATATGGTGAAAATGTGAATATATCCGATAAAAATGAGTATAATAATCTTTGTTTTATTCCAGGCCGACTGCTGCATGAACGCCAACGTCTCAGCTCTAGTAGGAACCATAGAGAATCATCCCGAGTCCACATCTGAGTCAGACACCGGCTCCTTCACACTAACGCGACAGCAGCGCCCCCAGCCGCAAGTCGGCTCGAAGCGGAGACCACGACAAACTGACAAACACATGAAGAACCAGGAGAAAATGAGACAAGTACTCAATAACTCTATAAGGTTGACAGAACATCAAATAGATCAGTTGAACAATTCTATGAGAATGAATGAACGAATTGAGCGTGAACGAATGAGTGATCGAATGAATGAGACAAGGTTGAGTGAAAGGATGAATGATTCTAGGGATAGGTTGAATGATAGAGAACGGATTGAACGAATGAATGATGTAAGAATCAGTGATAGGATGAATGAAACACGGTTGAGTGAGAGAATGAACGATTCTAGAGACAGGTTGAATGAAGGAAGGGTGTGTGAGCGAATGGAGAGGTTGAATGATTCGCGAATTAGCGACAGAATGAATGATTGTCGCATCAGTGACAGAATGAATGAAACTAGAATGAGTGAGCGTATGAATGATTCTAGAGACAGGATAAACGATTCTAGGACTTGTGAGGTCATGGACCCTAGAATAGAACGAATGAACGACTCTAGAATCAGTGACAGATTGAACGAGACAAGACTAAGTGAACGCTTAAACGATGCCCGCGTTTGCGAGCGTATGGCTGAAGCAAGATTGGAAAGAATGAATGACTCAAAACTTAGTGACAGAAGCGACACTCGCCATAGTGACCGTATGAACGATTCTCGTCTTGAACGAATAAACGACTCACGTCTCGAACGAATGAGCGACATAAACTCAAGCATCAGAATCGATGGCAGTCCAAAAATGCGTTCTCACATAAGTCCATTACGGATCGCTAGATCTAGCCCCAAAAATGTACCTAAAGACCATCCTAGGCAATCAAGTTCAGACTCAAACAAGCCTGATTTTAGGCAAATATCACCTCTATCTCCCAACACCGAAGAATCATTATTGTCTGATGATGAAAGGCCTCAGGATATAGTATATTCGAACGACCCTGAGTCTTCTAAATGTTTGGGGCCAGATTCACAATATGAGCCTGTGAGGGATGGAAAAGAGGAGATTTTGAAGACGAATCATCATCATTGTTATAGTGATACTAATACAATGGATTCTGGGTGGCAGAGTGGCTCTGAGAAACAGGTTACAGACTAGTACAGGATTCTGACTTTAAAATTAAAAGCGGATAAAACTACGGTTTCCTACGGCCGCAGTGACGGTTGTCATGAAAATAATGACAGCGGCAAAGATTTAAGTCGTTAGATTCGCCCTACCGCGTCAAAAGATATTCGAGTTCCTGTTTCGGTTTGATACTTCTGACACACAATGACGCAGCGACTTGAGTTGACTGTCATGGAAAAGCTATTTAATAAATGTGTGAGCTCACTCTTCTCAGTATGGACGATTTTTCGCATGACTAAGTACGGCTTAGATAATATACATCTAGATCGAGCTACCGCGTGGCCGGTCATGAGACAGCAATATTATACTTTTTCTAGGTTATGTGGTATGCAATGCAAAAACTGTCCAAAAATGTTAAATTAATCGACGCAAGATAAATTTTGTAACAGTGAAAGTACTTTGTTTGGCAATATTTTAAAATTTTGCCATACAAAAATACGGCACGTCGTAAGGGACAGAAGATACGATGCTTTGTCTCAATTTTCCTACTTATTTCGTATATATGTGTCTCACTTCCACACTTCACACTGTAATCATGGCAACGTCTAGATGTATAATGTCATTGAAGTACGGTGATGGCAAATCTAGCGATTTAAATCTTTGGGGGACGGGGTTTGATAATGACAGATTTTCATGATGGCCGCTACGGCCGCTTTTCTAGGAAACGAAAGCGTTACTCCTTTTTAACCTTATGAGTTTCTTTAGTAAAATTAGAAGTTGTAAGAAGCATATAATATTATATCACGCCTTGTTCCCCGAAATGATAGGCAGAAGTGTAGCGATAGTACCCCCATATTTTACCAGATATGTCCCATGTAATAGGGGTGAGCATCGCCATCAACTGTATTGAAAGATTTTCGTAAACGACAAAAAAAAAAGTCTCTTTATGATTTTTTTGTCGTTGTTTTTTATAGCATTAAACTATGGTTCTCGCCAATGACTATGAATTTGTATCAGTGTGACTGAGCAGTGAGGAAAATATTTGTTTATCTTTCCAATTATTTCTTAGTTCAAGTTTTCTATGTGTTGTGCTAAACCTATGGAGTTACTGTAAATGATAGACGTATTACTAGATTTTAATAAAAGTGTCCGCAATATTCTGCACTTAGTCCTGTATGATGTGGAAGAGGGTTTTCTGAAATGACGTTCACTAGGTGGCAGCACTGAGATGTCTGGTCCGGGCACCTGTCAATAGTGTCAAATCACCTACATTTTCTTTAGTCGTGACTGAACGATGAACGAATGAATAAAACCAATGATGATTGTCATCAATTCATCATATATGTATTCATTGTCGAAACGGAAGACCTCTTGTCAAAGTGGCCCCAAATGGTGGCGTGAATTTTCAAGAAAACCGTCATTTACTAAAAATGAATATTATTTTTCTTAACGAAAGATACGTTTAAGTTAACGAATGTAAATCTTGATCTTTCCAATAAAATCCTTGAGTTAATAATTCATTAATCATTCATTCATCTCATTACCATTCATTCATCATTCACTTTCATTCACCGTAATTTTTATTGAACATTCATTCATTTACCGCTTTTTCATAATTCATTCATCTTTCATTACCTATTCATTCAGTCAATAGATTATTATGCCAAGGAATGTAACAAAAAAAAATGTCATAAGTACTTCTACGTTTTGACGCATGACTTGCCGGTTTCAGAATTTGACGTAATCATTATTAATTTCTTATTAATAATAAATTATTATTACGTAAAAAATTATAAGTAGGTGTGTTAATAATGCTCTCTAAAAAGTTAAATAATATTGAGATTATTATTTGTAATGAAATCTCGAATTTCTAGATCGCGTAGGTAAGTTTTTAAAGAACTTTTTTTGAATGATAGGACTATTATTACTATTAATAATACCGAATTATGACTATGTCATATGTCAACAGTAACTATAATTATTATTGTATTCAGAATCATAGCTAATTGACATGCATTGCCACTCAACTATATACTTTAGCGTTATGTAATCTAAGTTGAGTTTTGAGTGAACATTTGTACTAAATGTAATACATTTTGATTGCAGTCGAATTTGAACTTTGTCATATATGATATTGAGTTTGTAGTTCCTTATTAAATATATATCTAAGATTCTGAATCCAAGTTAATGCCAATGCCAATATTGCCAATACTCGTATTTCGAGTAATAATTTACTATGTTGCGTAAATGTGGATGTATCGTGCCAACTAGATTATAACGTAACTAAAAACTTCTGATAGTTAATCGACTTAACAAAAATGAAACTAGTTTAGCAGAAAGATCCCATTCAAATGAAAATGTAGGTAAATAAATAAGAAAAAAAAAAAAGGATCGCAAACCTTTATTCACATCTTTGCCCAGCAGCGGGACACAAAATGGACTAGAAAAAAAAAATGTTCAACTTGTGTCAGATTTTGGCACGATTTTACCAGTAAGTAAATCTTTCTGCAAATTAAGTTCTTCGAGCAAACGACAGCATTTATCAATAAAGTTCTGTGTGTAGAAATTTCAGTTCGTTCTGAACCGTTTCTACACATAATTTCTTCCGTTAAACTAGTTTCATCTCAAATGAAAAAATGTTTTATAATAAAAACGACCAAACTTAGATTCCTATGATCATGATTCAAGGAGGTACTCAGTTTTGACTACTGCTGAAACATTTTTTTCTATTAGAAACGAACTACCTTGTACCTTTTATGAAATATACTTTGATATATTCCTTAAAAGTAGTTCATTTCAAATGTACTGTGGCTTATTGTATTTTTAAGTTATCCCTCTGTTAAACAATATATTTTTTTATATTCATCCGTCCACCCATTTGTTGTTTGTTAATCATTCATTCATTCACTATATTATATTTCACCATGAATTTATTTATTCTATTACTGTTTTAACTGATTTTGCTGCAAAAAGTCCAGCGAATGAAATAAAATCCATTCACTTTTCCATTCATCGTTCCGTTCATTCATCATTCATTCGTTCTTGGTTATTTTTTCATTCATAAAAACAGGTACCTCGTATACTTAATAACCACTCAGGCTATTTTCCTAATAGTCTAAAACATCAGTCTAAGTATAAAAAAAAGTATTATTTTTATCAAACCAATGTTGCCATAAAGGTTTCTTTTTATTTTTTCTTTCATTTAAAGCCATAAGTTGTGTAAATACTTTATAATTATAAGTACATATGTGTAGTGTAATTTTTTTGTCTATTATTATTGACATTATACAGGGTGCAGAAATGTTTTATTGAATAAAATTCAATTTATGATTTAGTTTGGAGTTTTAGAAAAAAAAAAACAAGAATATTTTATTTAAGGGTCGGCTATTGGAAAACACGTTATGGGATTGTGATAAGTTTACATAGAAAACTTAAAGTAGTGGCCACGAAAAACTAACGTCTGGCTAACTTAAGAGTTTCACCAGTCAGTGAAAAAATTGGATTGAGGATAAACCTAGTAGATTCTCGTTAAAAAAATTTAATATCACTAAAAACGTGTAAAAAGCACTGCCGTATTTTGATAACTTAGGCGTTAATAAGAAAAAAAGAAACGCTAATTATTGTACTTAAATAAAGACAAAAAACAATAGTGAACCCGTAGAATTTTTCTGATTTCCATAACATTACTTTGTTTTGCGTAAAAAGTTTGGAAACTTTCAAAATTTTCGCTATAGTACTTTCTTTGGAGATTTCTGGTGTGAAAATTCAATGGGTTCACTGTCCTGTGTTGTTTTTATTTAAGTATAATATTAATTAGGTAACTTTTTACGAACGCCAAAGTTAATGTGCTATTGCACATTTTTAGTGATATTATTTTTTTTTTAACAATCATCTACAAGGTTAATCCTCAATCCGATTTTTTCACTGACTGGTGAAACTCTTGAGCTAGCCAGATATTGTTTTTCGTGGCTATTACTTCATGGTTTTCTGTATAAACTTATCGAAAACTCATAATACGATTTCCTACAGCCGACCCTTAATCAGAGTAATTTTTAATTTAAACTAAGAAATGTTTTGCTTTTATGAGAAATGATTTTTATCTACATTAAAATATTACTGCATCAAAATTTCGTAGTTGCTAGATTTGTCGCTGTAATGCCAATATGGAATTGTTTAAATATTATTATGTATACAGGGTGTACAAAATAAGATTTGGTCTTCGTTTTGAGAAACATGGCTGGCTCTCCTAATGTCCAAGAAAAAAATTTTGGTCAAATTACTGATTTTGGAATCAGCGGGGTAATTGCGTAACACCACATAATACATAATAGTACAAGTACAGAAGATTCACTCTTCCTATGACACAATAAAGTGCAATTCAGGTCGCACAGCGTTAATTATCTACAGTTATATTCACTTAGAAGTTGCCTCTCTTTCTATCGCGTAACTCTTATACCGTCTGACTTCTGGGTTGTCTTCTTTTACGACGCGGCGCGTGAGTGAGTATCAAAGCGCGGCAGCCCACACTGAATTAGCACGACAAGTCGAGCCGCATACTTGTAGCTTCATACCTAAAATGCGGAGTGCGTCTGGCCTGGTAATACATAAAATGGCATTTTGACAGTTTAGATACGTTCATTGCGTTATTTTCATTGTTAAGTAGACAAATTTCTATAATTATAATCTAAGTTAGATTTCGTGCATATTCGTTATATTGACGAATCTGCACGAAATGTAACTTGGAGAGATGTATTGATGATTTTTATGGTTAAAATTATGTAAATACATATGTTTTATTGCCGCGTATCATACTTTGATCAAGATACAACCTGACACGGACCTGCAAATTGCAAAAAAACCAAAAAAAAAAAAAAAAAATTGAATTTCGCGGGCTACACAGCGCAATCACCTAAATTCCCATGTAATAGGGAGCGAGCTTATTGCCATCAACCGTGCACAAATCCAGACTCCTCCTGCTACTGAGAAATTCCTGAGGAAAAACGCAATAACCCTTTTTCCGACTAATGTCGCAATTACCCCGCAGACTCATATGAAGTAATCACCCTGTATACACTTGTCTATAACTTGAACATTTTGTGTATATTCGTTATACTCGTAATTTAAGTGTGTTAGCGTTGACATAAGTTCTAGATGTTAAGTTATTTTTGACTACTCGCTTCAATATTGTATGAAAAAATCACTCATTTTAGCCACCGACCGTTTTGAAAATTTCCAAATAATTTTATTACTTATAAAAAGATCAATAGAGATGATGTCTGAGTAAAAAAAAAAGAAATTCTATTTAGTCCGTCAGTCAGATAAGCATAGTAAAACAAATAATTAGATAAAACGCAGTTGGGGAGGGGGGGCTCGCTACGTCACAACAACGTATCTTTTGATTACGTAAAAAAAGAAAAAAATTGTGTCCAATATTTTTTAATAATCTGCAAGACGGACAAAAAAAAATTTTAGTTACAATCTCTATTGGGCAACATTTGCATCTAGCGTAGGAGTTTTTCTCGCTGTAAACGCGACGGTAAAGCTACGGTTTCTAGAAGAGCGGTGACCGCCACATAGAGTCCGCAAATAACCGGCGAATGACGTCACTGAAAGGTTATACGGTATGGAACTGGAACCATATGCAATAAATTAAACTGCAAATAATACTAGTCTACAGAAGTATAGCAAAATTAACTATTAAATTAAAAATCGTAAATTAAAAAAGTGAATTTTTAACAAAATAAATTCGATAAAAGTAATCACTCTGTTTAGACAACCGAGCTGGCCACCTGCGGTGTACCACAGTACCCAATCCATGCCTAACATGGTTCTTTTGTTTGCACACATGTTCAAGGATTCAATTTCATTGATTCATTGACTAAGTGGTCCAATTCTACAGTGTTTAAATTTACTTAAAATTAAAACTCTACTTTTTGACCTAATTACTGGACCGATTTGGTTAATTTTTTGTATACAGTCAGCAAAGGCGATAACAAGTATGTGGTAGAATTTATTGCACATATGTGAGTTTCATACCGTATATAAAAGTAAGTTTGTGTGTTCCCCTAGAGACCGTTTTTTGACCTCGCCGTTATGTGGCGGCCACCGCTCTTCTCGGAACCGTAGCGTCAATGTGACGTCACCAACGTCAGATGTGAACCATTATTTCAAAACAAAATTGTCTATGTTCTAATGTTTAAAAAAATCCTAAATTTTTCCGATAATATTATTAACTATTTTTAATAACTCGAGGAATTATTATGAAAATTATTAAAGTATTGTATGAATATAGTTGTGATTTTCATTTACTATTAGATTTAAATAACGACTACTTTAATTGCTATGTACCTATATTGTTAGATCATTTATTGATAACGGTTCTATTAAAAGACTGAAATCTTAACGTGGATTTTTATTTATAAACTTAACTTTATTATTATTATTTTTTCATTTAATTATTTCTGCCGAAAATTCCTGAAAAAAGAAAACGAAATTCGGTCGGATTCCAGGGACTACAAACTCCAGGGACTGCAACGATTCTCGCAATTTATCCCGCTTGGGGGCGCTGTTGTAGATGTAGATATGTCAAGTATAGAACTACTCAAATTATCTAGTCATTGTACTTTACCAAGGGGTGAGGAGCTCGTGGCTAAGTAATAACAGCTGCAAGGGTCGATCCATCAGGTTAAGCTACGCTTGCCGGGGGTTGGTCAGTGGATGGGTGACCATCTTTACATACCGAGACACCACGGAAGCACGTTAAGTCGTTGGTCTCGGCTGGCATTGTGGATCTTTGACAGTCGTTACCAGAAGCCCGAAAATCTGACAACCAGTCTTACCAAGGGGTTTCGTATTACCCAGTTTTTGGGTTGTGGAGGTCAGATAGGCAGTCGCTCCATGTAAAATACTGGTATTCAGCTGCATCCGGTTAGACTGGAAGCCGACCCCAACACAGTTGGGAAAAGCCTTTGATTTGATGTCCTGTACAGCGCCGGAATATTATTAATAAATATTGTAAATGCATTATGCTTTGAGAATAATAAGGGAAACTAAAAAATAAAACGACAACCAATTTCGAAATATTCTTTTTATTTTTTTTAAATTCCTAATCAATTCCTAGACTTATAGTTAGGCAAAGGACCCTCTTTACAAATCAACAATATTAGTTGGAACGAAGTTCTCTATCGCGGCTTGCCATACTGGTAGAAATCGTCACGTAACGAAAAAGCGTTCATACGTAATATGTTTTAGGTCCCATTTTTCAATAGACAGTTTTTCGGTTATTGGTTTTTGATGCAATTTTGATCCTTTTTTTACATGCAAGCTGTAAAAACCGCTATGTGATAACTTACTAATAAACACTTAGCGATTTTTGTACGCACAGTGACGATTTATTCCTCAATTAAAAGTTATCTGACGATTGAAAAATCAGCCCTTAGAAAAAAAAAACTTAGCATTTGAAACTTGAGATTAAAACCATACTAGATGGCTCTATATTAATACATAATATACAGCGAGCGAAAGGAACTACGTTCCAAGCTGGTTTCCCGCGACAACAACCGACTATTTTTTTTAGATGAAACTGTTTTAGTAGAAACCCTGTTTACCATAATGTTTTTATTTAAAATCCCTTCCCCGATGTTAGTAAAAAAAAAACATGGAAGAAATACTTTCTTTTAATTTTTTTTTCATCTTTTGGCGCTTGACAGAAAATTGACAGGAAATATTATTGAAAAACAAGATGGCGTCCTTAGTTCCTATTGTTGCCACGCGCCAAAAGATCCTTGTATATGTATATATTTATGTTTATACCATAGATTTTGTATACCGGGTCAAATTGAATTAGCTAGAAACTCTGCAGACATGATGATGATCTAAACATGATGAAACAAAAAATAAATTAATTTGATGGAGTTTTTTTTGGTGTCATCAACCAGTAGTGTAGTCACTTGAAATATCAGTAAAAAAAACAGTTTTATATGTAAACTTCAAAGACATGATGGGTATTGATATCTAAACACAAAAAAAAAAAAATAAAACGGGTTTTCTCAACACATACTTCAAGTAACGACTCCAACAGCGGTCGTTGGACAAAATTTTTTTTTTTTAATTTGACCCTTTATACCACGCTAGTAGTGTACTAAATGTATGGTTTAACAGCCCTGAAATACAGTTCATGTATGCCAAAATCCGTATGAATTAGGTCTGTGGGTAATATTACATATACCCTACTATAATAAATGTATTAAGTATATGAATCTAGCTAGCTCAATCAGGCAACTCACAAATAGTACTTAAAATCTTTGAATAAGTACTACTCGAAGTAAAGCCAAAGAAAAAAAGCAATACTTTGGGCCTATTTCACGATGTCCGAATATCCACTACTCACCGAATAAATTTAAAAATGGAACAGAATTTGTATGAAATTATCTGCCAAGTAAGTTAAACGGAACTTAATCGTAGGTGGTGAAACAGGCGCTTAATCTTTGTAAAAAGGGTCCCTAAAAAGCTAGTTTTTTTAAAAATTGTAATCACACGAAGTGAAAGTAAGTATTGCAAGCACCAAAAAATTAAACTAGTAAAAAATAATAAAAATATGGCCGATGACAGAGATTTTTTCAAAATCTTAGAAGTGTTTTTATTTACGTACTTATATAGGTATTCTTTTGTGATTAAAGGTTTAATAAAATAAAATAAACGTCTTCTGGCTTTTAAAAAAGGAAACAAAAGGTTGCCAGTATTTGAATTCAAGAATATTTATATTTTTTTGTTTACAAAAGCAGAAGGTTCTAAAAAAATACTATTATTATTTTACAGTCACGACTCCGAAAAGGCATGTTTTTCTTACAGGTGTAAGTGCACTATGTTAAATATTCACAATTAATGGACCGAGGTTATCTATGGAACAGTTATCATAAGACTAGTGGACTTAATGCGTCTGCATTACAATTTTGTAAAGCGCACATTATAAGAAAATCCTTTAAACAAATTGAAAATAAAGATAGCATAATGTTTAACTAGAATTGGCATGACATTTAGCCAGTTTAGTTTAGCATGACAAGAAAAAACCGGACTTAGCATAATATTTTGCCAGAGTTGGCAAATTTTGTTAGACTCTGCATGACATTTAGCCAAGTTTGGCATGTCATTTAGCCTGAGTTGGCATAATAATTTGTCAGAGTAGGTAACTAGCCAAACCTGGCATAATATTAAGCCCGAGTTAACGTAATATTTTGTCAGAGTCGGCATGACATCTAGCCAAACTTGGCATGACATTTAGCCAAACTTGGCATAATTAAGCCAGAGTTGACGTAATATTTTGCCAGAGTCGGCATGAGATCTAGCCGAACTTGGCATGACATTTAGCCAAACTTGGCATAATATTTAGCTAGAGTCGGCATGACATTTAGCCAAACGTGGAATAACATTTTGCCAGAGTTTGCATGATATTAAGCAGGTATAACATGTAGAAGGAATGCCTAAAAACATTAAAAAAAAGTGATTAGTAGCAGTTGTTTTAAATAATGTGCGCTTACTTTTACACTGGTATTAAATCATTAAAATCTAAACTACATTAATTACGTCCTTAGCATTACGTTATTATAGTTAAATCACTTTATTTTTAAACTAAGTTCGATGTTAATGTCTACGGAATGGTTCAGAGCAATAAAGTACTTTAACTATTAAGTTTTTTGGCAAAAATAATAAGTACTTACGTAAAAAATATTTAAAAAATTTGAGGAAGTATAAAAAAGACGTTAATTTTAAAGTCTTTCAATTGGACGGATTCAGAAATAGTTCCATAAGCCACCAGTATGAATGGCGCTGGTAGCACAAGAGATACAATTTTTTTCTTCTAAATTTAAAATTAATACCAGTCAACAAAAATTTTGCATATTTTTTCCCAAAAATTCCTCATGGAACATTCCTTTTATTATTGCCATGGTACAAAATCCTTTTTTTATTTGAACAAAATTAGCAAACTAATTAGGACTAATAGACTGCTTGTAAGAATGCTCGCTTTGCTCTCAATGATGGTGTCTTGCTCGTATACGAGCACGTTTTTCGAAGTATGCTCGGCTACTGTTGCTGGGGTTCCGTCCATGTCTCCTAGACGCTGGTTCGCGACTTTAAGGTTCCTCAGGAGTGCTAGTACGTCTTCTGAAAGAGATGAAAGATAGGTACAAATTAAATAAATAAAATAGTTTACTAGTAAAACAAGTTTAGGTATAAACAAAATTCTTGATAGGATCCTCCTTTTAGGCAGATAGTGCCTGTATTAGTAGAGTCCGCTTCCATAACAAGTCGTGTTACAAGAAAAATCAAAACGAATAAAAACCAATCGTAAATTAAAGTTAAAACAATCTCAGAAGTCCGATTTGATATGAGGGTGTCCCTCTTTGTCCCGCTATGTTTGTCTCTCTTTGGCATATGTGTTAGAATAGGTCAATGTAATAAGTACTTTTTAGTTAGCAACACTGTTGGCCATACACACAATGATGAAAAGTTTTGTAGTAGGTATTCAATGGGGAGGAAAACTAACTTTTTATCACGCTAGGTGGCACATGATCGACTGTCCTTTTTTCATTGATTTGACATAACGAACGATTGTCAAATTGTATGGATTTGTTTGTAAAACAATGTACAGTCGTTCCTAGCGCCATCTACAAACAGCTTTGCGTGTGGCTCCCCATTGTTAATGGAGCGTTGAAACGGAAAAATAATAAAAGTAGTTTTGTCTCTATAAACCTGTTGTTTTGCTCACAGATACAGGATTAGGTGCCTGGGCCCATAACCTGATAAGAATTGTAGCAAAACAACAGGTTTATAATATGAAACGATATGGGCTGTCAAAATGAACCTATTATTTTGTAAGGTCTAAAATAAGGGGGCGATTAGAGGAGCTCGTGGCTAAGTAATAATAGCCGCACGGGTCGATCCATGAGGTTAAGCTACGCTTGCCGGGGTTGGTCAGTGGATGGGTGACCATCTTTACATACCGAGACTCCTCCGTGCCTCGGAAAGCACGTTAAGCCGTTGGTCCCGGTTGTCATTCGTGGATCTTTGACAGTCGTTACGGGTCGTCAGAGTCAGTTACTGGGTTGTGGAGGTCAGACAGGCAGTCGCTCCATGTAAAATACTGGTATTCAGCTGCATCCGGTTAGACTGGAAGCCGACCCCAACATAGTTGGGAAAAGGCTAGGCAGATTGATTTATAAGAGAAGGGGGCAATTATAGTTCCGTGTTTTCTTTGGTTCTTGCGATTAGAAATGCTTTACCCTGGAACGAAAATATTCAGGAGTAGCACTTCCCGCGCGGCTTCACCCGCGTGAATGTCGGAAAACATCCCATGGTAACAAAAATCCTTCCTTATTCACTGTCTAATGTCTACAATATAAGATAAGTGTGATTATTTAATCAATTAATGTTACCTCCAATCGCCTGAAACACAGGATTTCCTAGTTCAGGCACAAGTCATGGGTGAACTTGCCATAGATTTAAGGAAAACTGTATTTAACGTCAGTCCTTATATTTTTGAATAAATTTGATTTGATTTGATTTGATTATAAAGGTAATCTCTGTGCAAAATTTTAGCTTTCTAGGTCCTAGATGCTGGGCGTTGATGAGTCAGTCAGTCAGGACTTATCTTTTTATACAGGTAACAGTGGCAATCTGTTAGTGGGTCATCGTACTCATCATTATGAACAACTTTTAGTATGGACCCAACCTTATATCGCGAAAAAAAATCAGCTGTTCGCTACATTTTCACGAGTTATGCGAACTGAACAGCAGATTTTTTAAAAAAGTAAAAGTTGTTCATAATGATGAGAACAATGACCCCTTAAAAGATTGCCACTGTTTACACTTACCCCTGTATAATATTAAGATTATGAAAATAATTACTGGATATAATGTATATTTAATACATGAAAGAATAATATTTGAGGTTTGCCAACATTAGTCAGGACGCGATGAAAACTTGGGCCTCACAGAATCGGGATGGATAATTATGATATGATGACCATTAATATTATTTATTTATTTTATTTATTTATTTAACAATTTATGTACACACAGAAAAATAGATAGATATACATGATACTTATAATTAGGAGTACAAAGGTACTGCTTATTTCTATAGAAATTTCTTCCAGCAGACCTGCGAAAGGAGAAATGAAAAGAAATGTAGACAATAGTGTGTGAGAACAAGAAGAGAAAAATATGACTAGTCGAAGTCTTAAACTAAAATATTAAATATACCTACACATATAACGGAATACAAAATTAACATATACTTAAATAAATACATAAAGCTAAAAATATATAAACATACATATACTATATATAAATACTCACATTTGAGAGGAAAGATAATGCTCTTTTACTCGACATTTGAACAGCGACACAGTTTTTAAATCGCGAATGTTAGGCAGTAGCGAGTTCCACAATCTTACAGCATGGACAGAGAAGGAATAAGAATAGTAGCTAGTTTTATGAGGATGAGATTTAAGGAGGGATCTAAGGTGTGATCTACACGGTGCGTCGCTAGGGCGAGCGTAAGAAAAACGCTCGCGCAGGTAGGAAGGATAAGACGGGTTGTGTAAGATGTTGAAGAGGAGACATAAAATCCGAGTGTTCCTGCGAAGGCGGATTGGGAGCCACTTGAGTTCCTTGCGAAAGTGAGAAACATGGTCATACTTTCGAAGACCAAAAACAAAGCGAATGCACAAGTTTTGCAAGCGCTCAAGCTTATTTAATAGCTCCTCAGTAGCATCCAGGTAGCATGCGTCGGCGTAATCTATAATTGGCTGAATAAGCGTTTGTGCCAAAGAGATTTTAGTCTTCAAGGGCAGGAGACTTTGAAGGCTTTTCAGTGAATGAAAGGAGAAATGAACCTTTCGACTGACCTCATTGACTTAAGCACGCCACGAGAGATTGGAGTCAATAATTACGCCCAGATCTTTGGCAGTTTCGGTATAGTCAATGCGAACACCATCGAGATATAAAGGCAACAGAGATGTAACATCAGCCGCACTGCGAACGAATCTGCTGCCTATAATCATGGCTTGAGATTTAGTTGGATTAATTTGCAGACCAAACGACTTAGCCCAACCGCTGATGCAGGCCAGGTCATGATTCATAGCAGCAATTGCGGAACCCGCGTCAGCTACCGTAAAATGTCGGTAAATCTGCAAGTCGTCTGCGTAGAGATGAAAACTAGAGGAGATTACTCTGGTAACAAAGTTGATGAAAATTGAAAAAAGAAGAGGAGAGAGAACGCTACCCTGAGGAACACCCTCAGTGAGGCTACACAAATCAGAGAAAGACTCCTCCAGGCGAACACACTGAGAGCGTCCCCGAAGATAAGAACTAAACCAAGCTAAAGCTGAAGAAGAGAGATTGATAGATTTGAGGATACCAAGCAGAATGTCGAAATCCACCGAGTTGAAAGCGCTACTAAAGTCAAGCAATACAAGAACAGTAAGCGACTTATTCTCCATTGCCCAGCGGATGTCGTCAGTTACTTTTAAAAGTGCGGTTACAGTACTGTGACCTGAGCGAAAACCGGATTGAAAAGGGGATATTATCGAGTTTGACGCTAAGAAAAATGATAATTGTCTATGAACTAAGTGCTCAAAAACTTTAGAGAGAAATGGAAGAATAGAAATAGGTCTAAAGTGGGTTAATAAAGTAGGATTATTAGTTTTAGGTAAAGGTATTATGTGAGCCTGTTTCCAAACTGACGGAAATGAGCAAGAGGAAAATGAGTGGTTGAAGATGTGAGTTAGAACAGGAAGTAACGAGGAAAGGATAAGGGTTATCATTCTTGAGCACAACTTATCATTACCGACTGCTGAAGAAGTAATTGCAAGTATAGATTTCTTAACGTCTTCCTCAGTAACATCGCTAAACTTAAAGTGAGGACATTGTGGTAACGGTACACTAGCAAGACTCTCTAATGTCGCAGCTTTGACAGACGGATCAAGAGAAAAGGGAAGGAGAGAGAAATGTTTATTGAGATCATTGAGGTTCACATCCTTGCATTGGTTGGTAGGTGCCTTGCCTATGCCTACAGATTTGAGAAATTTCCAAACATCGGAAGAACAGCGGTTATTGAGTTGTTCGTGGAAATAGCGTCTCTTAGCATCTTGACACAGACGACTGCAGCGATTACGTAGGGATTTGTAATAAGAGAGATTCAGCTCTGAAGGTCTGCGCTTATATCTGCTCTTAGCTTTATCCCTGCGAGCCATAAGCTCTTTAATTTGTAGCGTTATCCATGGTGCAGGGTTATGTCGGACTTTGACACGTCGGATAGGGGCATGCTGGTCATATAAACTGAGAACGGTTGCGTTAAAACAGTTCACCTTATCGTCGATGTCATCATACTCAACCAGAGGGGTCCAGTCGAGATCGCCGGCATCACGCTGCAAAGCCTCCAGGTCTATGCCCTTGAAGTTCCGGAGAAATAAAAACTGGGATTTACGCTTGGGAACACGGATACGATAGGAAAGATAAATAAGATCGTGGTAAGAAAAAGTAGCCGTAAGTTGACCATGGTAAGAAACATTCTTAGGAGAGGAAACAATCATAAGATCTAGAAATGAGGGTGAACAGTTAGGAAAATAGTGAGTTGCAGATAGAGGCAAAACTTGAAGATTGAAAGAAGACAATAGTGAAAGGAGTTTCAGGGAGCGAGAGTCATTTTTAATCAAGCAAGTATTAAAATCACCCATTAAAATAACGTGCTCATACATGGGGCAAAGATCACTGAGAGTGGAGTCTAGAGAATTAAAGTAGTCAATGTGAAGATTAGGACTGTAAAGCACTGCAAGCAAGACTTTTGTGTTATATTAGAGATTATTAGTGTGTGTGTGTATTAGAGATGATGACAAAAATTTTTTTATCAATCATGAATATTATTGAAAAACCGGCCAAGTGCGTGTCACTGTCAAACCACGCACAATGAAGGGTTCCGTTGATGAAACGAATTTATACCAAAAACTACCTGCGCCCCGCTGTTTCATCCGCGTAGACCGGGATAAAAAGTAGCCTATGTGTTAATCCAGGGTATAAGCTATCTACATACCAAATTTCATACAAATCGGTCCAGCCGTTTAAGCGTGAAGAAGTAACAAACATACACACACACACACACACTCACAAACTTTCGCCTTTATAATATTAGTGTGATTAGTGTGACAAACATAACATTGTAATCGTTTTTTTTTGTTTAAACTTCAAAGTAGAGATGAGACGTATATACTGGTAGAGGTATATATACCAAGTATGTGCTTCCCAGTACATAGACCGGGTACGGACCGAAATACTGGGTAAATACCTTGAAGGTATGACGTCAGACGCATAGTACGATACGAACCGCTACCACAAGGTATAGCGCCCAGTTTTATCGGTAGTTCGGTACGCCGAAGTAACCCGAAGCTACCCGACAGCTTACGAAGGGACCCGAAACGTCATTCGTGCTTTATGAACATTCGGTTGATTTAATTTAGTTAGACAAAATGGGTACTTATTTTTACGTGCATAAGGAACATAATAGCATAATGACATTTTTTGTCACGACGTGAAAGAGTTCCTTAGTTTGTTTATGTTAGGGAATATTATTGCGTGCTTGAATGTTTACATTATTTATATAGAAATAACTAGAATTCATTAATAACCATCGTCATACTCTTAGCCGACAGTCCTAAGCCTGGTAAAGTAGGAAGGAAAGATTTCATATCTCATAATGCATAATTACGTATAGGTACTTGAAACGTCGTACCTACATTATATTGGAGGCATACCATACTTATCGCATACGTTTACTTATCGAAATCCTACCACACCCAAATACTTAGAAGTATTTTGATACCTGGTATTTGTACCAGGTATTTAGTGATACCCATACCTTAAAGGCCGGGTATGGAGAATGGCAGGTATATCTCATCTCTACTTCAAAGATGTGATAGGTAGCGGTAACTAAACACGATAAAACATAATAAAACAGTTTTTCTCAACTCTTCATGTAACAATTCTAACAGCGGTCGATGACATCACAAAAATATAAATCAAATATTTATTTTTTATTTTATCGTGTTTATATTGCGTCTACGGAATTTAGCTAGCCAATTTAAAATAACCCTGTATATTGCGTAGTAGGTACCACATAAATAATGTAATTATTAAGCTATATAAGTATACAGGGTGATTTTTTTAAGTGACCGTGGACGGCCAAATCCGAAACCAAGAGGAATAGCGAGAAGTACTCAAAGGAGTCTCGGGCTCGATTTTGATGAAAAATAAAACTGCATCATTGGATTTTTGAAAAATAAATATTTCTAGCCAGGAATCAAACCCATTAATTTTGAAAAAACAAAAAATACTGTTCGATAGTGACTCTAATAAGGATCGAATCCTGGGAAGTAATGACATACGGCAAACTAAAGGAAAGAGCTCATTTTTAGCAAAATACATTTTAATTTTTTTTTAAGTTACCAACCAATTAAATCTTATCTGATTAATTGTTCAAAATGATGACCATTGTTTTCAATACATAACTGGATTCGACGTCTCAAGGATTGTACTGCATTCAGTATTACAATATTCCTCATAGTTTCGAATTTGGCCATCCACGCCCACTTGAAGAATTCACCCTGTATAGGTCATCTCATCATAGACGCCGCGACCGCGAATATATCAAAAGCTATCCATTTTAATTTCAAAATGAGTTATATCGCACTCAAATCCCTTTCACAGTAATAAATATTAAACCACGCTGATAGGGGCTTTTAACTTTTAACTCATTAATCATAGGAGGCTTTTAAATAAATAATATAGTCCTGTATTTCTCCAGAGGAACCTACAACGCTTTGGAATGGGCAACTAGCTTCATCTTTCTGATTGAACTACCCCTTGACAATTCTAAAGTGCCTGTAATTGGTTGATCTATCTATCTGTATAAATAAAAAGAGAAGTCCTGACTGACTGATTGACTGATTCATCAACGCCCAGCCCAAACCCTTGGACCTAGAAAGCTGAAATTATGCACAGAGGTTCCCTTTATAATGTAGACAACGAATAAGGATGGAATTCCCGGTAGCAGGTTCCCTAGGGATATTTTCCGACATCCACGCGGGCGAAGCCGCGGGCAAAAGCTAGTTTGAAATAAATGCTTTGAGTTTGAGTTTGAAATTTTAAATAAACAAAAAGGGTTAGGCAGAGGTGTACCTATAGTACACCCACATTTCCCAAAGGGTTAGGCAGAGGTGTACCTATAGTACACCCACATTCCCCAAAGGTTTAGGCAGAGGTGTACCTATAGTACACACACATTTCCCAAAGGGTTAGGCAGAGGTGTACCTATAGTACACCCACATTCCCCAAAGGTTTAGGCAGAGGTCTACCTATAGTACACCCACATTCCCCAAAGGTTTAGGCAGAGGTGTACCTATAGTACACCCACATTTCCCAAAGGGTTAGGCAGAGGTGTACCTATAGTACACCCACATTTCCCAAAGGGTTAGGCAGAGGTGTACCTATAGTACACCCACATTTCCCAAAGGGTTAGGCAGAGGTGTACCTATAGTACACCTACATTTCCCAAAGGGTTAGGCAGAGGTGTACCTATGGTACACCTACATTCCCCAAAGGGTTAGGCAGGGGTGTACCTGTAGTACACCCACATTCCCCAAAGGGTTAGGCAGAGGTGTACCTATAGTACACCCACATTCCCCAAAGGGTTAGGCAGAGGTGTACCTATAGTACACCCACATTTCCCAAAGGGTTAGGCAGAGGTGTACCTATTGTACACCCACATTTCCCAAAGGGTTAGGCAGAGGTGTACCTATAGTACACCCACATTTCCCAAAGGGTTAGGCAGAGGTGTACCTATAGTACACCTACATTCCCTAAAGGGTTAGGCAGGGGTGTACCTGTAGTACACCCACATTCCCCAAAGGGTTAGGCAGAGGTGTACCTATAGTACACCCACATTCCCCAAAGGTTTAGGCAGAGGTGTACCTGTAGTACACCCACATTTCCCAAAGGGTTAGGCAGAGGTGTACCTATAGTACACCCACATTCCCCAAAGGTTTAGGCAGAGGTGTACCTATAGTACACCCACATTTCCCAAAGGGTTAGGCAGAGGTGTACCTAATAGTACACACACATTTTGCCAATTATGTTGAAGTCCCATGTAATAGGGGGCGAGCCTATTGCCACCAACCGGGCACAATATCAGATTCCGGGATCCTACTGAGAAATTGATGTTGGAAAATCTCCACTAGACCTATGAGCAGTGAAATATTAAACTACTTAAAATATATGTAGGTAAGACATAGTTTGCATCGGCGCGGGCGTTAGGAAAAGACATAAACGCGCGATTTAAAACAATAAACACAACAAAACAACAAAAACAACAACAAAAATAAAAACAACACACCACCACAACCAAATATAAATTGGGTAAAATTAATTTAATTAATTATTATGATTAATTTATTTAATTTAAACTTTTATTTAGTTACTTTAGTAACTAAAAAAAACCACGCACAATGAAGGATTCCGTAGTTGAAAAGAATTTATCCCAAAAACAAACTTAACATTGTAGTTGAAAAACATATTCTCCCAAACATTAATATATACCTACGTCAGAGTCAATTTTCAAACTGCAATTGTTTGTAATTCCAATTTTTTTTGTGATAAAATTACAAATTAACAATTTTCGGACTTTTCCTTTACTTGTGCTGGTCCAAACATGATTCTAGGTCAACGGTAAGTAACCTATAGGTTTTGGTTTACTTGCGAGTATCAAAATATGTCGCATAAATGGCCGTATTTTTCTACTGCATTGACTTAAAAGCTTGATTTTTTTAGGACTCCAAGGGACCCTGGTATGTGATATTAATTTTAACTTGATACCTCTTCGTGCTCCTGGGAAAAAGGGTCTTGACAGACAGACAGACGGACAACGAAGTGATCCTATAAGGGTTCCGTTTTTTCCTTTGAGGTACGGAACCCTAAAAAATTAGGTGATGCTGTGGTTTGTGAAATGTTCTTCATAAGCAACGTCGTTTTTTCATGTTGCAACATTGAGAATACCTACACAAATAATTTTTTGCCAAATTAATTTGTGTTGTTGTTAATAGTTTTAAGAGGAAAATAGTATAAATAGAAAGAAGAGTATAAGGTCCACAAACCTGCCTCTTTCTGCCCCTCCTCATAATCCACCTTGATGAAGGTAGTCAGTGACACCTCGTACACCTTGTTGGAGTCAGCTCCGGAGCTAATCGAGCGACGCTTTCTGCCGTATGCTATCTGACCGTTACTGCATTGTACCTGAAAATATAATCCATGTATATTTTCTCTAGAATGGGAATAAAAAAGTATAAGTATTGTTCAAAATTATTACAAAAAAAAAAGCTTTTATTAGTCTGGTAACTGGGTTTGTTGAGGTCAGACAGGCAGTCGCTCCATGTAAAATACTGATATTCAGCTGCATCCGGTTAGACTGGAAGCCGACCCCAACACAGTTGGGAATAGGGCTAGGCAGATTGATTGTTAATATGTGTCTGTACCTAATATCACCTAACACTAAAATTGTTACTAACCCTATAGAACAAAAAAACACAAAAAAAAAACAAAAGAAAAAGAAAAAAAAGAAAGAAAAAAAAAAACAAAAAAAAAAGTATCCTATTATATTATGACGCTAACAGGCAGGGGAGCTTTTTCCAGAGTTTAATTGCGATCATCCATCCATTTGTCACGCCAACTGATGATTAAGACATTGTACTCAGTGCCATTTTATTTCTACCTTTCAAATACTCTCAACTACTCACCCCCTGGCACTTGTCGAGGCACACGGTGACGGTTCCCTTGAACTGCACGTACGAGGTGTCGGGGAACTTGAAGGCCTTGAACTTGGCAGTGAGCGTGTCTCCATCAGCTGTCACGAAGTTGTCAAACAGGTACGTGTCCACTGAGCAACTGGAAACAAGGGGAAAGTTGTCAACGATATATGTAGGTTGAGGCAGATAGAAGCCCGAAGAATTGTCAAAGTTAACTGGCAGTGGCAGGGCACAGAACAGATGTTCTGCGAGCAATGTGCCCCGACTTACGAGTTGTAGGTCGTGGGTTCGAACCATATAAGAAAGAAGGACATGTGCCCAGTATGTTAAAATGTATCGGGACCCTGTGTCTCCACTTTGTCCCTTTCATGATTTTAAAGACAAATATATGGTAAAATATTTGTACTTACATATGGAAAGTGATTTCATAATTTACATAGTTTTTGTTTTGGCATCGGTTTTTACAAGAAACCACTGAACAACACGGCATTCTTATAAATTGTCACTGTCAGAGTCGAAAGCGCACTAGTTCGCAAAGACGGCCATTTGACTATGAACGGCTCATACTGAGCATGTCGCGCGGACACAGATTTGCCCGCTTGCCACTTCTCCTGTTTTATATATTTCTATGGTTCGAACTTTAGCAGGCGCTTTACTTTGTGTAAATAATTTCATCACTACTGCTCTCAAAACGGTGACGGAAAATTCGAAGACATCTACCACCCGGCACTGGGTCCGCGTGGTGGATTACAGCCCATTCTTCACAGAGAGGAGGCCTGTGTCTCAGCAGTGGGAACATAACAGGTTGATTATGAGAAGATGCCGTTACCCTGAAGTCGGAAGATAATAAGCTGATATCAAGACTTACCCATTCAATATAATAGTCTCCACTTACCCCATTCAATACAATAGTCCACACTTACCCATTCAATATAATAGTCTCCACTTACCCAATCAATATAATAGTCTCCACTTACCCATTCAATATAATAGTCTCCTGCTGTTTCCCAGTATCGGTGACATGCATGTAGTTGACCAGTAGTCCGTAGATCGGCGCCGACTTCTCGTTCAAGAAGATTTCCATCGTCAGAGGAGTTCCAGGAGTTACTGAGATCTCACCGGATACCCTGGAACATGGTTGGTTAAAAATTAGGTTATGTATTATCATGAACAACGTCCATGGTTAAGAAGCCATTTTGAAACCCTGCCTGTTCTTTTTGCTGGTTCGCTTACAAAGTCTTTGATAATAGTTCAAGAACTATTGACAAAGACTTTGTAACTAAAGACTCAGCTCGCTAATGTCTAATGTTTATAAAATATTCTTTATGATAATACTTGTATTATCATTATCATAAAGAATATTTTATAAACATTAGACATTAGCGTGATGAGTCTATAGTTAGAAATTTATTTATTTGTAACAAGATTTAAGCTTTAAGATTTTGAATTTTTTTATTAATTTTAATTTAAAAAAAATATTTGTTAGTTTCCAATTTTATCTTTTTTGTTATTATATTTTTTTTGTGCTTTTACCAGTGATGCAAAATTAGTCGTAAATTAAACTGAAAATACCCTAGTGCTGGAACAATGAATAAAATAAAACAATCTTTTTAGTTAATTGACCAATGAAAAAAGAAGTAGCCGTGGATTTTAAAACAATTGTAGGTATACTTACTGTTTTCCATTCTGCTTCACGATAGCACCCAGTACTGGTTCAGGCGCCTTGCCTTCTTCGTAACGTGTTATGTTGAGTACACTGAAAAATTATACAATACACTAAGGTATGTTTCATTATAAAAACCTTTTAAGGGTGCTTTTCCATCAGAGATATGCTATGCAACGTTGTTATGGATAGTGGATACCACTACACACAAACACACCCCCACACATAACCCTCACACACGCAAAAACCAACACACACACCCTTACACACAAAACACAACAAACACACTCACATATACACCACTCAAGAACATGCATGCACTAAATTCCCTTCGTTTTATGATATATTTTAGTTTTGTTGCATAAATTATTAATGTTCCAAAATCGGGTGAAGACACCGACTCCTGTAACACAGGTACCACCTAGCTCAGGAGTTAGGGCTTCAATTGAAAATGTTACTCCATTTTTAGGGTTCCGTACCACAAAAGGAAAAACGGAACCCCTATAGGATCACTTCGTTGTCCGTCTGTCTGTCTGTATGTCTGTCTGTCTGTCTGTCTGTCCGTCTGTTGTCTGTCTGTCAAGATCCTTTTTCTCAGGAACGCGTGGAGGTATCAAGTTGAAATTAATATCAAATACGTAAGTCTATAGCGCCTTAGATTTCTAATAAAATCAGGCTCTAAGTCGACGCAATAAAAACATACGGCCATTTAAGCGACATATTTTGATACTCGCAAGTAAATCAAAACCTATAGGTACTTTCCGTTGACCTAGAATCATGAAATTTGGCAAGAAGCAAGGTATCACAGCACAAGTAAAGTAAAAAGTCTGAAAATTTATTATTTGTAGTTTTCTCACATACAAAAAATCACAAATATCACAAAAAAAAAAGTTTTTAGTTTTCTTTTTCTGGCAAAATGTGGGTGTACTATAGGTACACCTCTGCCCAACCCTTCGAGGAAACAAGGCGTGATGTTATGTTTAAGAATAGTGTTTTCCGAATATAAACTGAAATATGCAGTTGGAGAATTGTCCGTGACGTATATCAATGCATGGGCGTCATGTTTTTCAACTCAATGATAAATTCTTTTCAACTACGGAACCCTCCATTGTGCGCGGTCCGACACGCACTTGGCCGGTTTTTTTATGTATACCAATGATTCTTGTATGCTATGTGGACCAATGCATGTGATTGGTGGATATCACAATCATTGGACCTCATAGCTGGTGGGTGATTCAACTGAGCTACGTTTCGTCGTAGCTATGCGCAGAGTAGTGTACCTCACTCGATACGTCGCATAGCTCGAGCTGCGGATCTTCCTCGCACAGGTACCTTGCGGCGGCGAATTTTCATAGCATAAATCTTGCTCTCTCCGCTACATACCCTAGCATCAGTGGACACGGTCACTATATAGTTTCGTAGCTTAGCTTTTAGGTATATTTTCGTAGCATAGCTGCATAGCACATAGGTAGTGGAAAAGCACTCATACACGTGGATAGAACAACTCCATTTTGTTGCCATCTGGAAACGTGCCAAGAAAAGTGGCACGGGCCAGTAGGCCTTGAACTTTTGGATGGATGAAGTTGATGTGGTTAGGAAGCCGGTGAATTGCATGAGGCAAGAATCGTGGCTAAAAAATTAAGCAGAACAAATTATTGAGGAACTTTCTAACTAGGCATTGAGATTTGGTTAAAAAGGTCTTCTGAAATTCTTGAACAAATAACATTTCTCGGAGGA
Source organism: Cosmia trapezina (assembly GCA_905163495.3). Taxonomy (NCBI): domain Eukaryota; kingdom Metazoa; phylum Arthropoda; class Insecta; order Lepidoptera; family Noctuidae; genus Cosmia; species Cosmia trapezina. Next base: position 3,678,665 of record LR991048.1, read on the forward strand.
CTTTAGCAAGAAATATTTTTGAAGAATCCTGCCAGAAGACAAAGCAAGAAGATTTGGTAAATAACCTTCATTGAAAGACGAGAGAGTTGCACAAATAAATTGCCTGAACCCGCGAACTTTCCACTGAAAAAGCGACGCACGCGATAAATGTGTCCCGAAACGAAAAACGAGGATTGTCCAAGTGCACCAAAGTGAACCGGAAGGAAAGGTGACAGCGCGCGCATTCCGGCTCTTACTTTTTAATTTTTTGAAATTTTGTGTGTGGACCCACCCCTTGCATTCTAAGTTCTTTGAAAAGGTGGTTAGGTGTAGTATATTTTTGCCAAAAGCCGTGAGGTTGTATCGGCATTAAAAACAAAGTTAGTCTGTGGTTGAATAATCCCAAAACTAGTGTGACCGATTTTGGTATTTTTAGTACTAAATTGGTATATTTGAGGCTCCGAAAAATGACGATAGCATATTTTTAGTAGACTAAATATCGGTATTATATTGGTAAAAACAGCTGAAAAGGAAAATACTTAGGTTTATACAATTAGAAACGGTCACACTGCCCAAAACCCAGTCAAATAAACCTGATGCTGTACTCACTCAGGCTCATTGAAGTCCAGCGGGAAGGGATGCACGTCTCTCTTGGTGAGCGCGCGCAGGGTGCCCTCCACCTCGCACCTCGCCGTCACCGTCTCCACGTCGCCGCCGCCTGATGAGTTCTCTATCACGATCGTGCGGTAGAATGAGCGCTTGCCCTGGAACGGAGAAACAGTATAAACTTGTTAATTGACTTATTATGTTCGAGCCGTTTGGCATGACACACTAGGGCCACGGGGAGGGAGTGCCCACTTAGTTTTTCAAGACATCGCTAAGCTGCCAAGAAAGCTGGACCAAAAAAGCAAGTCCGCAAATGCAGTCAACTAAATGTGTTAAAACTCAAAGCATTTAATTCAATTAAAACATTTACAGGTACTTTTGAACTTGTCATGGAGTCGGTCACTCATAAAGATGAAGCTAATTGCCCATTTCAAAAAGTAGTACTTAATTACTTAAGGAGAAGAACGGGCAAGAAACTCCACGGACACTCTTTTAAATTATGATACTGTTACAAGAATATTAGTTACATAATTATGTTGAATTTATAATTAACAAGCTGCGCCCCGTGTTTTCATCCGCGTATACCGGGATAAATAGTAGCCTATGTGTTAATCCAGGGTATAAGCTATCTACATACCAAATTTCATCCAAATCGGTCCAGCCGTTTGAGCGTGAAGAAGTAACAAACATACACACACACACACACTCACAAACTTTCGCCTTTATAATGTTAGTGTGATATGTGAGAACTATGCAAAAAACGGCGTACATGTTTAAAGCGTTCAGAGTAGGAAACAGAAAACAAAAAAAAAAAAAATACGTGTGGCAGCTAATAGATGACCAGTCCCAACTGACGGCGCCCGTTCACGAACATGACGCATGATCAGCACCAATTAGTTCAACCATTTTGAAAGGAGGTGAAAATAGTGACCTAAGGACCTGTATAGTTAGTGCAATCCACGAAGACGCGCCCCACTCTTCTTCCCAATCGCTTGCAGTACAAGTATGGATCATTGTATGAAAGATAAATTTTATTATAAGTAATAATTTTCCGTTTCTTTTTTGTTGATTGTATGTATACCTCTACTTTGTTTCTTATTAATTTCTCGTGTGTTGTTATATTGTTTTATTTTTAATTGTGTTTTGAAAATTTTGCTGTACAACGCCTTAAATTTATTTAAATCTGTTATGTTGTATACATATATCTTAAATAAATAAATAAATTGTACATGTGTACGCACTGCTTACCTATACCCATAGATAATTACCTGTAATTAGTGTGTATCGACAAAACTAAAACACTAGCGGAATGGTGCACACTTGCACTGTAAGCTGTTAGGAAGAAGAGTGGGGCGCGTCTTCGTGGATTACATTAACTATATTATGTTACTGGCTGATTTCGTCATCACATACATCCAGTGATGACGAAATCAGTTGAATGCTTCTTGTAAAACTCCTGTGTCTGTAGATAAAGACGTTATACTTCTAGGTGAGGAGGTGATTGCTACTCACGGTCAAATTATTCAGCACTTTGACGACGCCGCATCTGTGATGGTCTTGTAGATCCAGCACGAACATCGCGACGTTGCCGATCATCTCGGGCTGACACGGCTTGTACTCTAGAAATAATTACAATAACATGATTACAAAAACATGATCTTCATTATTTTTCTTCTTGAATTATTCCCGGTGGATTATTCTTTAAGGATGTCATTGAAGGAGCTGTAGTGCCTTGTGAACGAGTTCTTTCGAGAAAGAACCATGACACATAATATTTCTGGTGACAATATTGAGGTGCTCGTGTCTAAGTAATAACAGCAGCACGGGTCGATCGATCAGGTTAAGCTAGGCTTGCCGCGGTTGGTCCGTGGAAGGGTGACCATCTTTACATACCGAGACTCCTCCGTGCCTCAGAAAGTAATCCTACTTCCTTTTCCGAATACCGTCCTATCTCCATCTTGCCTTTCCTCTCCAAAGTCCTAGAACGCCTTGTCCACAATCAGCTTAGTGTTTTTCTTTGTAAGAATAGTCTGCTGAATCCTTTCCAATCCAGTTTTCGTCCTGGTCACAGCACCGCTACAGCGTTAGTTAACGTCACTGATGACATACGGTTAGGCATGGAAGGAGGAAATTTGACGGTTCTTGGATTACTGGATTTTAGTAACGCATTTAATACTGTCGATTTCGATATCCTGCTTGGCATGCTTCGCTCGCTTAACATATCTCCAACGGCGATTGACTGGTTTCGTAGTTACCTGTATGGCCGCCGGCAACGTATATGCATAGAAGAGTCTTGCTCTTCTTGGTATTATACTTCTGCCGGTGTACCTCAGGGTGGCGTTTTATCTCCTTTACTTTTCGCAATATTTATAAACTCTATTTCCAAAAAACTTCTTTCTTCCTACCACCTTTATGCAGATGATTTACAAATATATAAACACGCTGCTCTTTCGGATTTGGTTGATGCAATTAATACCATAAACAAGGATTTGGTTTCAATTTGCGAGTGGAGTGAGGCACATGGATTGCAGGTTAATCCATTGAAGACTCAGGTCATTGTTGTTGGCAGCTCAAGGATGACCCCCAAAATAAACTGGGCGCAGCTTCTCCAAGTTAAATTTAACGGAACTGTTATTCCGGTAAACGAGAAGGTTAAGAACCTTGGAGTTTGGATCGACAAACATCTTTCATGGGGTCCCCAGCTACAGGACGTAAGTCGCAAAATTTTTGCATCTGGTAAGTCCCTGAGACGATTGCGGAACTTTCTTCCAACTGCCACTAAAACTGCGCTTGCGCAATCCCTTTTACTTCCCATCCTTGACTACGCTGATGTCAGTTATCTCGATCTCACTGAGGCACAACTAGATAAACTTGAGCGACTTCAAAACTTTTGCATAAGATTTATATTTGGCCTGCGCAAATATGATCACATTTCTGAATTTCGTACAAAGCTCAAGTGGCTTCCCATACGTCTTCGCCGGAATTCTCATATCTTGTTTCAGCTCTACAGTATTCTGTTCAATCCTAAAACCCCTTCTTATCTTAAAGAGCGTTTCAAGTTCCTTCATGACACACATAATAGATATCTGAGGTCATCGGAAAACTTGAGGCTAGAGATGCCGCTACATTCCACCAGTTTTTATGACAGATCATTCACTGTTCAAGCAGTACGATTGTGGAATGACTTGCCCGTGTCGATAAGGCGTGCACAATCTTTGTCAACTTTTAAAATTTTGGTGAAAAAACATTTCCTCTCTCTATAAATATCGTCATTACGTATAGTTCCTTGCTCTTTTTCAAGTAGTATATATAAGTATATATTTCTATAAGTTCTGTATTTATGTATGTATAAATTGTATGTATATATGGTACACCACAGACTACCTACAGTATTCTCTCCTTTCTCCCCATAATCCATCCAAAGGTTGTCTGTAAAAGATCGCTTTTAGCGATAAGACCGCCCATTGTGTCACCCTATGTAAAATTTCAACATTTATATCTGTAATTTTTATGGTGTGTATAATAAAGAGTATTCTATCTATCTAAAGTATGTTAAAAGCCGTTGGTCCCGGTTGTCATTCGTGGATATTTGACAGTCGTTACGGGTCGTCAGAAGCCCGAAAGTCTGACAGTGTTACCAAGGGGTATCGTGTTACCCAGTAACTGGGTTGTGGAGGTCAGTTCACTGTAAAATACTGGTATTCGGCCTGCATCCATAGGACATGATTTTCCATAAAAACCGAAACATAATTACTTACTTGCAATTTTTTCTATAGAATTTTCAGAGTCGCACCGTCTGTTTTCTATAATTATACGTAACCAGTTTCTTATTGTGCAGTAAAATTTGCTTTAAATCGAAGGTATTTAAATATGTTAAGAACTTACTAAGCTAAAAATTCATTTAAGTATAGCATTTTGTCATAAATCTACATTTAAACGAAGCGCGTTTAAATTCCGGTGCGCGTGAGAGTCTTCAATCTCGCGCGTCAAACTAGACAGCCATAACGCCAATTCACTTACACACCGAGCTAAACCACGCTTCGATGTATCCTCTTAATTACCTATAGGTCCACAGCAAGATAAATAAAGACATATTCTCATACATACAAACAAGGACCAAGCACTGATCACTAGGCTTGCTTTTCATTCCTTAATTGTCTCATGGTGAATTATTAATATTAACAATACACGCTTGTAAAAGTCGTGAGTGCGTCCCGGGATTCGATTTAATTATAACAGCACGTGTCCTGAATATGAAGTGGTATCGTGGAATAGGGAGATTGTTAGTTGGGTTGGAAATAAAGTAGCATAGATGGACTAAGAACTTCTAATGATTTTTATGGAAGAGAGACTTAAAGAAGAAAATTTGGGTTAAGTTATAGAGGTATGAAGAACAGGGTGTAAAGTTCACTTATCCTCCATATAAAAGGGAGGATCCTCCGACCAGACGGGAGTGTGGTGTCTGGTGGGCTACTGCCCGACGGTTGATGTCGGGATGTTGTATATAAGGTGTATCTATTCAAACACGAAATCTCTTAAGGGGTCATTGTTCTCGTCATTATGAATAACTTTTACTAAGGGACCAAGCCTGAAATCGCGAAAAAAAATCAGCTGCTCCCTACATTTTGACGAGTTTGATACTGAACAGCTGATTTTTTTTTCACTTAAATAATAATAAATGTTTTACATGCTCATGCAAAACATATATTATTATTATTATGTAAGTAAAAGATAATAATATAAAGATTAGTGTCTTCAAGATGACAAGTGACAACAGCGCTCTCTACCTTCCGGGAAACAACACCATTGTATTTCCGTTCCTCCCATCCCGACTCAACATCGTGAGGAATCAATCCTTTCCTTCTCACAGCTGGGAGCGCCATCAAAATTCAGCCACATTGATATATCTGCCGTCAGCACGACCTCATTGAGACGTCACTACCGCTTCACTTTGCCTGACGTCTTTATTTTTACATAGCTATTATTTAGATAATTTCTTCATTGGGAAAGATTTGAAGTATCGCATTATCATGTCGCCATCGAGTTTAGGAATAGTAACAGTGCCTTGACGTACCGTACTCCTTAGGGCGTACGGTTTCTTGAGTCAGAAACTGGGGGCTTACTCCCTAAGTCCGTCCGTCCGTCCGTCCGCCCTTCCGTCTGTCCGTCTCACATAACGATCCATCAAAACAAGTGTAAATGTTAAATTTTTCGGACGACTAAAAACACATCGGTAGTAGGGACAACTGTCAAATCGTGTTGTCATTCATACTTCGTTCGGGCTCCGAACCAATCATCTCCGTAGGTGATACGGAGTATTAGGAAACGCCCGTAACGAAGGCCGAAACTACGGACTTCGTGCTTAGGGAGTAGACCCCCTAGTCCATCCCTGGTACGGAGCGAGAATGCATGGGAGGCCGTCACCTCCTTCTGCGAAGCAGTAATGCTTGCGAAGGAGGAGGCGGAACGCGTGAGGGAGAGGCAACCTCACGCCCTCAGTCGCAGGAGACGCCCGGGGCGGCGGGAATCTATAACCGATTCCCGGCCACCGTAGGCGCGGGCTTGCTTGTGTTGGACCTCGCACAATGAAGGCTTCCGTAGTTGAAAAGAATTTATCCCAAAAACAAACTTCACATTGCAGTTGAAAAACATATTTTCCCATACATTAATATACGTCACGGTAAATTATCCAACTGCAAAGTTTGTAATTTCAAATTTTTATTTATATGATAAAATTACAAAATAACGATTTTCGGACTTTTTCCTTTCCTTGTGCTGTAAGACCTTGCTTCTTACCTAATTTCATGATTCTAGATCAACGATAAGTACCCTATAAAGGTTTTGATTTAGGTACTTGAGAGTATTAAAATATGTCGCATAAATGGCCGAATTTTTATACTGCGTTGACTTAGAAGCTCTAAGGGATATTTGATATTAACTTCAACATGATAACTTTACGCGTTCCTGAGAAAAAGGTTATTGACAGACAGAGAGACGTACAACGAAATGATCCTATAAGGGTTTCGTTCTTTCCTTTAGCGGTACGGTACCCTAAAAACTATAGCTGAGCACTATGCCTGAGTTGGAAATCATGCCCACATCGAGTCTGGGTATGATTCCCAGCGCAGACAAAGTAATTCTGTTGAATGTTCAGGAGTTCTGGTTCATGTCGTTTGGTGCTGTATCTAAGCCAGTATTCTATGATTAGTTTACATTGTATACTACATAGGCCTACGTAGTCTGATACAATTAACAACGTAGATAAGGGTCATAAAGACATAATTATACGCCATTGAACCACAGATTAATACAGATGGGACACTCCGCAGTTTAGGTATGAAGCTACAAGTACGCGGCGGGCTCATCTCACTGGGTCAGTTCAGTGTGGGCTGCCGCGCACCGGCCGGGGAGCACGTTAGTTCGATACTCACTCACGCGCCGCGTCGTGAAAGAAGACAACCCTAACGAGTCAGAAGGTATAAGAGTTACGCGATAGAAAGAGAGGCAACTTGTAGGTGAATATAATTGTAGGTAATAATAATAAGCGTTGTGCGACCTGAATTGCACTTTATTATGTCGTAGCAAGAGTCACTTTTTATTTAAATGATTTTGCAGCATGTCCCATCTGTATTAATCTGTGATTGAACTACTAACAAGCTAACTTCTCATATTTTCACAATTTCGCAGTTTCCCAACTAAGAACAATATGGCGACCTCTTTTGTTTTAATTACTATGCGAACGAGCCACTTTCACTGACTTTACTTACGGCTATGTGAAAACAAAGATCCGCCATCTTTGTATGTAAGTGTAAGTCGAATTTAGTGCCTGCTTCATTTGTTACGCCGTACGGCCGTATTATCCTAAAGCTCAATTTACAAGTTTCTGGAACGTTCAAGAGCAATAATCGCATGCCATAAAACACGTTCAATTTTATTGCCACTCAAGAATAGCATGCAAGTGTTTACACGCGTGCGATTTCCATAATGGCATACAATAATTGAAGGCAAGTTTTGCCGTTCAATAAAATTGCATGCGATTTACACCGATGTAATAAAATTGTAAGTTGATTATTGCATGCAAGTTTTGCCTCGTCTAAACGCAGAGTTGCCTCGGACTTGTCCTGGTACATTTAATTCATGAATCCATATTTAAGCTGCCAAATATTTCATTAAATTTTATTGAACGTCTTGTTTCGTTCGCTCATGTTTGAATGATATAAAATTTTCATAGATTTTATTGTACAGACGGCAGCACATCAAGCCACCCAAAACTGTCAAATTTTCCCAATCAACCTTGAACCTAATGGTTTAGCGATAAAGATGAAAACGTATTAAAGAAATTGGACAGATTGTAGTAGCTTGATGTGCTGGCGTCAGTACGTGCAATTTCAGTGTACGTGCTGTTTACACCTACACCAGTTTTGAGCGGCAACTGACTTGCATGTTGTTCAGACGGTACCAGTTAATTGCCCTTCAATTTTATGGTATGCTACACTGCAATAGAGTTGCGAAGTATGAAGCACTGAGAAACGACGCTTTTATTAAATTCTTCTTTATTAAAGTCTTGTCAGTTGTGAAAGCAATTTCAGTCTTGAAAATTGAAGCAGTATAAAATTGAAAACATAATAACTGAACTCGTTGGTTCAAGAAGCTTTGTTATTGGAGTATAGTTTTCAATGTTTTTGTTGGTATATTTGCTTGAGTGCTAGCTGACAGTTACTGCAAATAAATTTAGTTTAGTGTCTTGTGTTTCATAATGTTAATTACATACTATTGTATAGAATTAAGTTCTTCTAAGTGAACAGACAGCTCTGCTGCTGGGGAGTTTGTTGCGCCAGAATGACTTATGATTTATTATAAATCATAAATCTACAGGGTGTCCCGTAATTAACGGACCACCTCTTAAGGGTGTCATTGTACTCACCATTATGAACAACTTTTACTATGGGACCAAACCAGAATCGCGAAAAAAAAAATCAGTTTGCGAACATAAATCTGACTTTCGGTCTTCTGGTGACCCCGTAACGACTGTCAAAGATCCACGAATGACAGCCGGGACCGACGGCTTAACATGCTTTCCGAGGCACGGAGCAGGGGTCCTACTCCCTAAGTCCGCCCGTCTTTCCGTCCGTCCGTTCATCCGTCCGTCTGACATTACGATCCATCAAAACAAGTGTAAAAGTTAAATTTTTCGGACGGGCAAAAAAACATCGGGAGTAGGGAGAACTGGCAAATCATGTTGTCATTCATACTTCGTTCGGGGTCTGAACCAATCATCCATCCGTAGGTAATACGGAGTAGGAAACACACGTAACGAAGAACGAAACTACGGGCTTCGTGCTTAGGGAGTAGGCCCCCAGTCTCGGTATGTAAATATGGTTCCACCCATCCACGGACCAACCGACCCGTGCGGCTGTTATTACTTAGCCATGAGCTCCTATACAACGTGTAACGTTGAATGCGCAGAACCTCTTAAGGGGTCATTGTGCGCATTATTATGAACAACTTTTAGTATAAGACCAAACCTGAAATCGCGAAAAAAAAAAATCTGCTGTTCAGTACATTTTGACGAATTATGCGAACAGAAATGGTACTGAACAGCTGATTTTTTTTCGCGTTTTCAGGTTTGGTCCCGTAGTGAAAGTTGTTCATAATGATGAGTACAATGACCCCTTAAGAGGTTTTGCGCATTTAACGTTACACGTTGTATACCTACACATGTTTGAGCAAATAAATCTTATCTTAAGGTGAAGCTTACCTTTGAGCTGTTCCAAGTAGGTGATACTCCTGTCTCCATCCATGGGGATGGTCACCTTCATGACCTCTGGAGTGCATTCTACTTTCGATTCTGATCCTGTAACAATAGGAGAAAAGGTTTTATTAAAGTGGGTAACATTATTATAAATAAACCGGCCAAGTACGTGTCGGATCACGCACAATGAAGCGTTCCGTAGTTGGGATGAATTATCCCAAGAACCAACTTAATTTTGTAGTTGAAAAAATGTTCTCCCATACGTCGTACGAGTAAGTCAATTTTTACCAACTGCAAAAAGTAAGTTTGAAATTGCAAAACTTTTTTCTATGTGATAATACTAAGTACCTACTAATTATCGTTTTTTGGCATTGATTTTACATCAATGTTTTTTGGACATTTTCCTTTACTTGTGCTGTGAGACCTTACTTCTTGGCAAATTTCATGATTCTTGGTCAACGGGAAGTACCCTTAAAAGTATGATCCTGTGTGAGCGAGAGAGGTGACAAAATGCGACAGCCCTCTAAGAAAAATGAGGTTAGGTATATCTGCTGAAATTAGAAAAGTCACATTGGTAGCTACCGTCAAACTTGCACCACTTTCAAACAAAATCTGAATAATAGTGAAGCATGTTGCTAATCCATTGCTTCATAATGTTCAAATGTCTACTCAACAACGTACTTAAGGCGACGCTATCTGACTTTTGATGATTTTAAACTGAAGATCACGTCTAAACGAATAGTGTTAATGATTTGGAAAAAATATATGTTAAATTAGAGCGTTTTCTTAATAACTTAATATGTGAATATTTTAGATTATGTTTATATTAAAAAGTGTAATTAATTTGTAAAGTTATGTGTAACGCAGATAAAAAACTGAGAATCACGCAAAAACTGTCAGGCGTATTTTTATGAAACCTTCACCATTTTAATTGAATTATTTATTAGGTAATTTAATTATTTATCTTTTAGTATACGTGTTTTATTAAAATGCCTTTTGTTTTATGTATAATAAATTAATAATGCGTCTAATTTGGGACAGCGCTCCTTGACGGGCGAGTACTGTTACTGGCTGGACGTACGACGCGTTGCGTGAGCTCAGCACAGAACGCGCAAGCTAACCACTCAAGGTCATTGGCGTATAGCTGCACCTTAATGAACGCAATCAATGTTGTTGAACTGTCAAAATGAAAACGATTCCTACCGTAAGCGCCTGTTTCACGATGTCCGAATATTACGAATAAATTCAAAAATGGACCAGAATTTGTAATATTATTGTAGATAATTTCATACAAATTCTGTTCCATTTTTGAATTTATTCGGTAAGTAGGTAGTGGCTATTCGGACATCGTGAAATACGGCCTTAGACGACGTTCGCACGGACGTAAAAATATCGCGGCGGGATTTTATCGCGCACTGGATTTTCAACTCTCGGTGTTGAGCCGAGCATTGAGAATCCAACCTAACAACAACAGAGTGCATCCCAGCGTGCAACGCGTCGAAAAAACACACTGTTGGATTTTCAACTCTTGGCGCTAAGCAGAGCGTTGAAAATCAAGTGCGCGAAAAAAAAATCGCCGCGATATTTTTACGTCCGTGCAAACGTCGGCTTGGTGTGTTAGGCAATTACTAAGGCTAAGTTGATTTTGTTTAGTCAACGATAAAAGTATATTATTACGACATTGTTTAAAGTCACTATGTAATTTAAATCGTGTCGTGCAATACTTTTACCGATCACCGAACCACAATTTTAGTTGTCGCATTTCACCAGCACACATCAAACGTTGCAATTTAAACCTTATGCCAACAGCTATAAAAGTCACCTACCACGCTCCTGATTGGCAACGACTATACCAATACTCGATCAATATTGGGAAACCCGAAAGATAGCCTTTCAAACCGGTAGCCAGCCATCTTGTTTAACAGGTTATGAGTAGGGTTGCCAACTTTTTGTTCAAGAAATTAACTGTTTAAAGTGGGAAAATTTAGCGGAAAAATCAATAATATTTTGAGTATGTTTTTTTTTTATTTTAATTTTTAAATAAGTAGATACATAATTTATTACTAGTACCTACTAGTGCTTCTCGCGCAATCTCATCTATTTTACAAAATACAAATACAAATACATTTTATTTGTTGTACATAGGTGGGTAGGTACAGATGTTGTAATTATAAAAAGAACTCTATGTCTAACCGTCCTCGGTGTACAAATATCATTCAGGTACGTACAAACATGATAACTATAATAAATGATTAAATAATTATCACACATTATTAAATACTTATGAATTTAAATTGTCAACACTAAAAAAAAAAAAAAACATGATTACAAAGACTTCATTTGCCTTACCAAATAAATAAAGAACGATTTTTTTTCTGTTTGGTTCTCAATTTTTACCAATATAAACACCAAGTTTTCACAAAGTGACGGACAACCGTATTTTGGGGAAAAATATATATTACAGTAATAATTATTGCCCTTAACCATTTCCTTGGTACCTAAATGCCCTATTAACTAAATGATGTAAAATAGAAGAAGATAGCTTTGTTCTTCTATTAATTATAACAGTTTTGCGTTAAAAACGTTCTCCTGTAAAATCATGATTTTGTAGATAATCGTTTATACTTTGCGGCCATAGAGTACAAAGTTCTGTACTATCTTTAGCATAGCGATTCCAAAGTAAAATTGTCTTCACTACTATAGACAATTGTCAGTTGTCAGTGTAATTTTGACAGTTTGAATAGAAAACTTTTTCCGAAATAGTCTACATAAAAAAGGACCTAGACAAAGATCGTTGGAACTAATTTGGAACGAAAGACAAAATTACAGATTCTGGAAGGTTTTCTACGGTGCGATATCAGGAGAAACGAAGTTGATAGAAAAGATTGTGGCGGCATCTACATCGCCACATATGAACTACGCATCACAATGACAATCCTGCATCGCGCAATTAGAGTTTACCACGCGACTAGCATATATACAACGTCCCGACATCATCCGTCGGGCAGTTGTCTACCAGACACGACACCCGTCTGGTTGGAGGAGCCTCCCTTTTCTATGGAGGATGAGTGAATTTTACACCCTGTTCCTCATGCCTCTATACTGGTGACTCCGACGTGATTACTAGTACGCTATGCTACGCGTGCACGCGAAAAAAATATTATTATAAAGTTTTTTATAGTATGGTTGACAACCCTATTGATGAGACTGCTTGACCCCTTGCATTTGTTATGTCATGCATGTGTCATGCACACAAATATAACCAAGGTGGGGTATTGTTCGTTTTAAAGCATAATTATAGTGATAATATAATAGGTCTGCTTGCCCTTTGATATTGTATTGCTTGTCAAGGCTAAGTAATAATAGCCGCTCGGATCGATGCATCAGGTTAATCTACGCTTGCCGGGGTTGGTCAGTGGATGGGTGACCATCTTTACATACCGAGACTCTTCCTTACCTCGGAAAGCACGAGTAATAACAGCCGCTCGGATCGATCCATCAGGTTAAGCTACGCTTCCCGAGGTTGGTCAGTGGATGGGTGACCTAATTGCATACCGAGACTCCGCCGTGCCTCGGAAAGCACGTTAAGCAGTTGTTACCGGCTGTCATTCGTGGATTTTTGACAGTCGTTACGGGTCGTCAGAAGCCCGAAAGTCTGACAACCAGTCTTACCAAGGGGTATCTTACGAGTATTACCCAGTCACTGGGTTGTGGAACTTGAGGAGGTCAGATAGGCAGTCGTTCCTTGTAAAATACTGGTATTCAGCTGATGTCCAGGTGATTTGATATCCAGGGTAAAATGCGTTAAAAGAATGGTCACCCATCTTCGGAGAAACAATCACAGTCATCTTAACCTCTCCGACTTAAAAAAATTACCTTCAAACCTCTTCCCCACATAATTTCGTCTTACAATGTAAATAAAAATGCCTTACCTAGGCCTCTGCTTACCCACAGAGCGTGAAGCTAAAACCAAGGGCATCTATACATGAGTACGTCCATTATTTAGATAACATAAAGCTGGTTCACACGCGAGGTCCGCCGCCCGGAACGAGCGACGAACCGACATCGCGATGGACCGTGTGGAGGGGCCATTATGTTTGGTGTTGGGAGGATAAATCTCAATCTACCTAGCCTTTTCCCAACTATGTTGGCGTCAGCTTCCAGTCTAACCAGATGCAGCTGAATACCAGTATTCGACCTCCACAAGTTCCGCAGCCAAATTACTGGGTAACGCGATACCCCTTCGTTGCCGGACTTTTGGGCATTTGATTACCCGTAATAACTGTCAAAAATCTACGAATGATAGCCGGGGCCAATGGCTTAACGAGTTTTCCGAGGCACGGAGGGGTCTTGATATGTAATGGATGGTCACCCATCTACGAACCGACTGCAACAGCGTTGCTTAGTCTTCGATCGACCCATGCGACTGTTATCATTTAGCCGCGAGCCGCTCCTTGATGGGGGAGTCCTATTACTGGCTGGACGTACGACGTGTTGCGTGAGCTCAGCACAGAACACGCAAGCTAACCACTCAAGGCCGCTGTATATCTATCACTGGCTGGACGTACGACGTGTTGCGTGAGCTCAGCACAGAACACGCAAGCTAACCACTCAAGGCCGCTGTATATCTATCACTGGCTGGACGTACGACGTGTTGCGTGAGCTCAGCACAGAACACGCAAGCTAACCACTCAAGGCCGCTGTATATCTATCACTGGCTGGACGTACGACGTGTTGCGTGAGCTCAGCACAGAACACGCAAGCTAACCACTCAAGGCCACTGTATATCTATCACTGGCTGGACGTACGACGTGTTGCGTGAGCTCAGCACAGAACACGCAAGCTAACCACTCAAGGCCGCTGTATATCTATTACTGGCCGGACGTACGACGCGTTGCGTGAGCTCAGCACAGAACACGCAAGCTAACCACTCAAGGCCGCTGTATATCTATCACTGGCTGGACGTACGACGCGTTGCGAGAGCTCAGCACAGAACACGCAAGCTAACCACTCAAGGCCGCTGTATATCTATTACTGGCTGGACGTACGACGCGTTGCGTGAGCTCAGCACAGAACACGCAAGCTCAACTCAAGGCCGCTGGCACTTATCTGCGTCTTAAAGCATTTATCAAGCGTGATGTCTGCGTCATATTTTATACTTAAAGTCAATATAGATAGAGTTACTTTTTCAGTAAAAATTCAAAAACGCTCGAGCACTTCGAACACTCGAACATCTTCTTCTTCTTCCGTCCCCGATCCCTTTATTCGGGGTCGGGTCTCCTCACTTTCCTGCGCCAAGTGATTCTATCTAGGGTTGTTGGTTCAGGCAATTGGGCTTTCCTGATGTCTCTTTTCATAATTGACTACCAGGTCAATGGCAGGTATCTGCCTCTCTTCAGTTCAGGTTTAGTGCAATTTGTACCATATGATCTTCATTGCGTCTTATAACATGTCCATACCATCTTAGGCGGCTTTCAGTAATTTTTTCAACGATTGGTGTGACTTTAAAGCTGCCTCGTATGTACTCATTGCGGACTTTGTCGAGGCTGGTCACACCCCCTGCCCATCTAAGCATCTTCATTTCATTGGTATATGGACCTTTTGTTCATGCGTCTTATATAATGTCCAGCATTCGGATCCATACAATAAAGCAAGACGAACTGCTGTTTTATATACGTTACCCTGTGTTACAAAAAGTGTTCGAGCATCCGCGAGGATTTTTCCTTGTGGAAACCGACCGTTAGATGCATCGCAGACGCGTTGCCATCTTGGACACGGAGCTCAAATGAAGTGACAAGCATCGGGACCCATAAATAAGACTGCAGCGATGCTCGTTCGTCGCAGAAATACGGATTTTGATAATACTCTCAAAATCAAGGTAAGAAGAATGTTTAAGAAGCAATTTTGTTAGTTATCGACAAGATAGTGATTGTAACTACTGTCCTAAGTCTTTCAGAACACATGGCCACCACAGTAATTCAGAGGAATGTAACTATTGGATGAAGTGAACAAACGATTCATTGCAAATCATTTCATCATTTGGCTTCCGTGCCCATCTTATACGTCTTATAGAAACGACTTTGTCTCTGTCTTTGTGTGATGTTTGGACTAGGGTTGCCACCTTTTTTGAGTGTTTATCGAATAAAGTTTTTTTTTTCATTTCGGCAGAACAAAAATAAAGTACCTACTTACATAGCATAAAAAAGAGTACTTATTTATTTATTACTTATTTAATTGAAAATATACATACATTTTGTTGCTCTTCGCAACATTGAACAAATATAAATTGTCTTTCTTGAATATAGTTCCCCTTTGCAATCAAACTTTAAATTCAAATATATTTATTTATTTAAAATATACGTATACAACATAACAGATTTAAATAAATCAAAGGCGTTGTACAGCAAAATTTATATGATCAACGCCTTTATATTTAAGTTTAGGGTAAGCTTTCTTACCTTCGTCTCTCCACTTTGCATTCATAGAGAAGAAAACTCTCTCAGTTAACGCTGAAGCAGCAGGCACAGACAAATTTTGACGAGATCGACGTTTCGGTTTCCCTTTTTTTCTCCTTGAAAACTGAGCCGATTCAATTATTTTTTTCATTAAAATTTTAAGAAAGAGTATGTCTAGGTTCCTATCATTTTATTTTAAGTTAAAAACTTTTAGAATTTGTCTGGTAGTCCTCTAATCACGGCGGTAAAAATGGGGCATTTTTGTAATTTTTGGAGAGTCATATTTTCTTCACTGATTAGTTCCTGAAAAAAAGGAAATGACAGGGACGTATCTACAGCAGACTAAGATTTTATGAAAAAAAAAAATGTTTGCACTAGAGGCATTATTGAGGTAGAAAAACGGGGAATACTTTTGTATGGAGAATCGCAGGCCACCTTCCCTCTTAAGGGCCCTCGCCCACGGCGACTTTTTGTAGCGATGCTGTCGCGCGTCCGCATCGATACAGTCGCGAAGCGGTCGCTAGCTGTGTGCCCTCACCCACGGGCCCAGATTCAGTCGCGATGCAAACGCGATACTGGTGCGCTTCTGTCGCGATGCAAACGCGATTCAGTAACGGCACAAAAATACCTGCGATCGCTACATTTGCAAGATGGACTCCGTTGAGGCAACATTAGTCACGTTGTCTTTGGTGCTGCTTTTACGTAAGCAGCCAAAGCGTAGGCAACGAAAGCTCGGTTCTCCACTCACGCGCCACCCTCCCTCTGTTCTCTCCCCGATGTCGTCCGATACGGTCGCGCGTTTGCATCGATACAGTCGCGATACTGTAGCGCGTTAGTAGCGCGTTGGCATCGCTTCTGTAGCGCGTTGCAAATGCGACTAACGCGCGTTAGTAGCGATGCAGTCGCGCATTTCGTAAACGCGCGACAGCATCGCTACAAAAAGTCGCCGTGGGCGAGGGCCCTAAGATATAGATAACGTCGTTGGCTTAGATTATGAACATTTCATAATCTAAGGTCGTTGGGACTTAAACATATCTGGCGAAATGAGGGTGTGGTATAGGTACACCTCTGCCCAGCTCTTCGGGGAAACAAAGCGTAGTGTTATGATTCTGCTTGTTTTATACGCCACATGTTAAAGCGAAAAATAGAATCGATTTTCTACCAAAAATTAAATTGATACCTAAAGTTATACTACTTATACAAAGTTTAACTTAAATAACGCACAACCTCTTAAGGATGACCATCGTACTCAACATTATGAACAACTTTTACTTTGGGACCAAACCTGAAATCGCGAAAAAAATCAGCTGAATGGGCAGCTCATCATCCCGATACGTAAAAAAAACCGATTATAAATTACTAGCTTTTTCCCGCGGCTTCGCCCGCGTGGAAGTCTCCAGGAATAAAATTTTTCATACAAACTTTGAATCCCCGTTTCACCCCTTTAGGGCGTGAATTTTGAAAAATTCTTTCTTAGTGCATCCCTAGACTTCATAAGGAACCTACGTGCCAAATTTGGAATCTTTAGACCAAGCGGTTTAGGCTGTGCGTTGATACATCAGTCAATCACTTTTGCCTTTTATATATGGTGATTATATATATGGTGAATATATGGTAAAAAAACAGCTGCTCCCAACATTTTGACGAGTTATGCAAACATTAATGTATGGAGCAGCTGATATTTTTTTCGCGATTTCAGTTTTGGTCCCGTAGTAAAAGTTGTTTGTTATCATGAGCACAATCATGTGTTTAGGTATCGGTCACTAATTACCAGTCACCGAATTTGCCGAAAAATAATGGATATTTTCACTATGAGAATATTAAGTACTTAATTAGATATGCCGAAGGACCCAGTAAAATGAGGACACAGTTAAAACCAAACCGTATTTTTTGTACCTGAATTTTTATTTCTGCTACAACTAAAATCTTTAATTCATTCCATTTTAAATAAAGAATTCTCACAATTCACATTCTTCCACACGGTCTAGTAACTTCATAGCAAATCCCGGAACGTTCCTGCCTCATGGTCGCACTACACTATCTAAAGAATGCTACCTCTAGTCGAAATATAAATGTTTAATTGCAAATCATTTCAAGTTCATTATAAACTTCCGCGTTCGACTGCGAATTGATGAAAATAGTGATATTTTCCAAGGGAGAATTGCCATTCAATGTGGCAACACTGCCAGCCTTTTGGGCACTTTTGCCACTGACTGTGATGCGGACGAATTTTTTGATCAACGAGCTCTCCTCTATACTTACTTAAACTTGTATATATTTTAGTGTTAGATTGCATATTGTATTTATATTTGTGTGTACAAAAGAAATAAGTAGATCTATATACTATGTAACTCAAGAACGGCTGAACCGATTTGGCCGAAAATTGGTGGGGAGGTAGCTTAGAACCAGGAGACGGACATAGAATACTTTAAAAAAATACGGATAAAACGTGGTATAACAACGGCTAGACCGATTTAGATGAAATTTTGTGTGTATATTTGAATGGGTTCCTGGATGGTTTGAAAACACAATTGGACCTGGTAGGTGGCGCTGCAGTCGGGTTCTAGGATCGTTCAGACAGGAAAACGTCTGTCGGGTCCGCTAGTAATATTTTAGATGGAAAAATCATAGTTTGTAAGTAAATTGTTACTGACGACGCGACGTCATGAGTCCGTGATATTTGAAAATAAATATTTTTATTATAAGTATTGTTTATTATTATTTTCAATGAAGTATAAATAAAGTCATGTTATTAAGACCAGCCCCTCGGAATCATCGCGTACCAGTACTTTTAAAAAAGCACATTTTTTTCATAATGTATTGTCTATTTTACACGCGCCGCGAACTGTTATTATTATTTTTTTTAGAGGCGTAGACTATGAAAATGTTTTTGTCTCTTTTTTTTTAAGTACCAGAGGGGCACGTCAAGGATCATAACCATTGTTAAACGATCCCTAACCACTAATCTTGTCTATTAATATTTCCTCTTCACCTACACATATTTTATAGCTTTTTTTGGCGCAAAAAGTAACATTTATGTATGATAGACCACTATATCATATAAAATAGTGAAACTTCTAAGTATTCCCGGAAGTAAAGCAGACTATACGGTTCGCGTAACATAAACCGTCTTTATTGGTGTGCAGACTACAGTAGGGGTCTTTATTCGTGTGCAGTTGCTTTTTCTAACAATGAGTTTTACATATACCTACAAAGAATTTCAAGTTTATTTTTATTATTGTATGGCTTCATCTAGTAAGTTAGCTTAGTACAATGGCTAGTAAAGTTGACATTTCACTTTTTTTACCCAACTATGTTTATAAAGATAAGTTTTCTATTTATTTCAGGTTGTTTGAACCTCATTTTAGATGCAGACAGCAAAAAAGATGGAGGTGCAAAAACTGTTAGCATCGAAGGAAAAGGGTTTTCGCAAAATGATATTTAATTTCAGTTAGATAGGTACCATTTTTATACGAATCAACATCTGGGGATTGCCAGCAATCTGTGAAGGGTGGTATTTATGACAATTTAATCCTTTGACCAGTCATTCATAATCAGCCAACAATGTTTCGCTACTAGGAACACAGGTCTCTTCTCTGTGATAGAAAATCCCAGCCACTGATAGATCTATTTTCAGCACAACACTAATACAGGGTTATTGATAAAACACCAGCACCTTCTGAAAGGGTCATTGTACTCATCATTATTACAAACTTTTACTATAGCACCAAAACTGAATTCGCGAAAAAAAATCAGTTCCTCCCTACATTTTGACGAGTTTGATATTTGTGATAAATGTACTGAACAGTTTATTTTTTTTCGCGATTTCAGGTTTGGTCCCATAGTAAAAGTTGTTCATAATGATGAGTACAATGACCCCTTAAAAGTTTGCTGGTGTTTTACCAATAACCCCGTATAAATAAAAAATGATGGATAAATATTTTGTTATGCGCAAAATTCGAGTTGCAATTTTTTTTTTTTTGCAATATTTTTTTAAGTCCGTGGAAGGTTCCTATGAAGAGAAAAATAGGAAAAGTTGCCGGGAAAATTCGGGAAAGCTGAAAGTGTATTTTCTATGGGAATTTTGTGTTCGGGTCAGCTAATTATAATAATAAAGGTTGAAAACGCTTTGCGATACAACGGTGAAAAAAATGTTAGAAAGGTACCTATGTTGGCAAAAACATGGGAAAAAGAAATTAAAAAAATGTCGGCCATTTTGGTCGTATAAAAACATAAAAAGGATTGCACTGTATCAGGTGCCTCATCCCTTCCACAGCGTAATAAAAATATATTAAGGCAGTGAAAGGGTTATCTATGATGGTTTCCTTTATTTATGGTAATGTGGTGTTTATTGTAAAAGCTTTGTTTTTTTTAACGGACGTGTATCTTTAATCTCAACACAATATTTAAAAACATTATATTGAGACTTTAAAAAAAATTTGTAAAGTGAAAAATAACTTTAATTTCTAAAGTCTGTGGCAAAAAACTAAAATACAAATCCAAAGACACCCACTTCCGAAATTAAAGTTATTTTTTTTGGAAGTCAGCCGTTTTTTTTTATAATTTTTTTTTTTGATAAAAAGTTTATAAATAAAAAAAAATGTCAACCCTCCGTTTGCTACGGACTGAACCCGCCTGCAACCTTTACACATAAACCCCTACTTGCTACCACAGAACCAGCGGTGATGGCTTTCTTGATAAGCTACTAATTTCGGAGAGGCTCCGTATCTCGCACAAATCCTGCTCGTTATCATCATCTGCTGTAGGTAGACCGTCAGGTTTGCAGCCATTCCTGGTAACCGACTGGTCACTAGTATTGTTTCCGTGTTATGTGGGCCAATGCATAAGCGGTAGCGGATTAAAGCTTTGGTTTCAGAAAACAGTGAACGGTCACACGTTATTGGCTGTCTAAAACAGAGCGTTTTTTGACACCTAATGTGAAATACTGGTGAAAATGACAGATTTTATGACGGCTGTTATAATAAATGATGGAATCGGAATATTTTTATAAAAAAATATTTAAAAATATAATTATATGTTTAAAAATAAAATAAAGGAAAAAAAATATTGTAATTATTTATTTATTGATACTTTGATACCTAATGTCAAATACTGGTGAAAATGACAGATTTTCATGACGGCTGTTATAATAAATGATGGAACTAGAATGTTTTTATAAAAAATATTAGACATGTAAATGATATGTTTAAAAATGATATAAAGGAAAAAATATTAATTGTAATTATTTATTTATTGATACCAAAATGTACACAAAGAACGAAATTTTACTTTTTGAATATTACATTAGATTAATGACGAGGAAGATCTCGTTGCTAACTAATAACAGCCGTACGGGTCGATCCATCAGGTTAAGCTTTCCACCATCTTTAAACCACCTTTAAATACCAAGACTCCTCTGTGCGTTTCGAGTCGTAAGAAGCCCGAAAGTCTGACAACTAGTCTTACCAAGGGGTATCGTATTACCCAGTTACTGGGTTGTGGAGGTCAGACAGGCAGTCGCTCCATGTAAAATACTGGTATTCAGCTGCATCCGGTTAGACTAGAAGCCGACCCCAACATAGTTGGGAAAAGGCTAGGCAGATTGAGTTCTCTTCCCGCTACCGCCCATACCTTGCGCCATGTTCACAGTTAACGTTTAACCCAGCGGCCGCTCCGATAAGGCGCGTCCCTGTATTTATGTGAGAGCGAGCCACGGGCCGTAAATCTGCGCATGCGACCTGCCTTATGCGGCCGAATAAATTAACTGTTCTCTTTCTATTATACCTAGAACTTCAAAAAGTTTTAGCTTTATAATAAGTCCCTTAATAGGTCTCATCGAGGATTTAAGGTGCGTTTAAAATGCCCGTCGGCAATCCTTTCTTTGGATGTCGCATAAATGAATATTCACGTCTTATTTTTAGTAAAATCCCCGTTATTCTAGTGGGAAAATCTTTGTGGATATTCTTAGGGATCCAACCTGGGGAAGGCGAAGTGTAGTTGGCTTCTCATCAGTCGCTATCCTCAGCACATGCAAGAGTTCTGGAGTCTCCGGTAGCCCGCATCAATTCTACTCCTGAACTACGCTGAAAACTCTGGTCTCTACGACTTTATTTTATAATAAGTATCCGGATATAGAGTCTGGCCACGCTAACTCTGCAGTGAAATAAATGGGCAACCCCAAAAAGTTTTACATTTGGTATCGTGTATGTAGATCTAATGATTTTGGTATTTTGCCTTTTGATTTTTGCATAATAGATTATTTATCTAAGAATGTTTTTATTACTTTTCCGTAGTACAGACGGTGATGTCTTATACAGATTTCCAAATTCTACCATTATTTCACTGCAGAGTTAGCGTGGCCAGACTCTAATAGGTGTTTTTTTTAGAGGTTTGGTTTTTAAATTGGCAACACTTTTTCTAGTGATTGTCAATTTGAAAGTTGGCGGTATATTTTTGGTCAGTACGTTTTGCCATTTCACAAGGGATAGACTTACTTCAGAACAACGCTTGCAAATTGCAAATTTTGAAAACCATGGTTCATGGTTCATGGTTCGCCAAACTTACCGTGCCCTACGTCCATTTTACGGTCGACATAATCGTCCATCCGAGCAAGTTATTCTCACACATATGGATTACTTTCTTTGGGGATATGTGAAGTCACACGTCTACGCAGATAAACCACAGACGTTGGACCACTTGGAAACTAACATTTGCCGCGTTAGTGCCGATATATGGCCCCAGTTGCTCGAAAAAGTGATTACGCATTATTCGGGACAGCTGTGGCGCCCCCCCTCGGAGGGTCAGGTAGCGCCGCGCCGCCGCCCGCGGCTGCTGGAGCTGCCCGCCGCGCGCACCGAGCGCGGGCGACACGCGCCCACCAACCGCGTACTCCGCACTATCGGGGACATACTTGCTCAGCACCACGAACTGGACTTATTTGCCGATGGATTAGGACATTTCGTATAATTTTAAATGACATATTATAGTCATACATAATAACTGAGTTGAATTGATCACTATTAGTTGACACTAAACTGACATTATATTCTGCTGCTGTATTAATTCGTCGTTGTAATCTAATTTTTATTATTATTTATAGACATGGGCATTATTGCTATTTTATAAAATCTATTGTATAATAAGGAGACGAGTGTGTGTAGCCACAATTGATTTGTAAGGAAATTAATCATATGAGCGTTTTGGATGGTATGTCTGTTAGCTCGTAAAACCAATTGAAATAAATAAATAAAATAAATAAATAAAATAAATAAATAAAATAAATAAATTAAATAAATAAATAAAATATTCCCGAAATCATTTCTAAGCACTAATGGCATAAGAATATCTTTTAAATAAAACAATACCATGATAATGAACTTTATTTTTAGGTGTTTTATTTCATTTTGAATTTACATATACCTCTAAAAAAACACCCTTTAGAAGAAATTGATCTCGGTCAGTCTCACAAAATCCTCGGCGGTTATATTCAAAGACTCCTTACGTCAGACCCAGACGTTAATAGTTTATTCAGAACACGTCAGATGGCGCTTTTGCACGCCACCGGATGTGATGCGTGTGCGCACGGACGGCGACTACATTATCGAGCAGTGACCTATTTTTATGGCGGTTTTTAATTTATTTCGTACTGTATAAAAAGGGCTATAGGTTTTTTGTGGGCTGTTGGATTGGTTGGCGGTTGTAGTATGGTTGTTAAAGGGCTGAAAAAAAATATGACTTGCATTGGCAAATAAGTACAACTTGATTAAGGATGATGCGCAGTGGTACCCCGCGAAATTCATTTTTTTTTTAGTTTTTTGCAATTTGCAGGTCCATGTTAGGTTGTATCTTGATTAAGGATGATGCGCAGTGTTACCCCGCGAAATTCAATTTTTTTTTTTGTTTTTTTTGCAATTTGCAGGTCCATGTTAGGTTGTATCTTGATTAAGGATGATGCGCAGTGTTACCCCGCGAAATTCAATTTTTTTTTTTGTTTTTTGCAATTTGCAGGTCCATGTTAGGTTGTATCTTGATTAAAGTATGATACGCGGCAATAAAACATTTGTATTTAAATAATTTTAAGAAGATTTTAACCATAAAAATCATCATTACATCTCTCTAAGATAGATTTCGTGCAGATTCGTCAAACGAATGAAATCTAACGAATCTGCACGAAATCTAACTTAATCTAACTACAAGAGATGTATTGATGATTTTTATGGTTAAAATTATATAAATACAAATGTTTAATTGCCGCGTATCACATTTTGATCAAGATACAACCTGACATGGACCTGCAAATTGCAAAAAACTCAAAAAAAAAAATGAATTTTGCGGGCTACACAGCGCAATCACCTTAAACATTTTGTAATCAATCGAAAAACATAACCTCTAAGATACTAAAAAGACTTGAGCCATTCCTGAATTCTTAAAACTTGTGGTTATACGATGGCATTATATTATGTTACTTAGTTAAGTAGTTGTGGTTATGTGTATAATTTTCCGGTTGCAAAATGTTTTTGGAACGAAGTTCTTGACCGCATCTTGTAGTAGGAGTAAACTATCAGAAATTGTGGCGTAACGAAAAATCGTTATGACAACAGTTTCAAGTGTCAAATGTTTTTGTTATTTAAAGAAAACTGTAGCCCTGATCAGCAGAATGCGTGGCAGCTGCAACGGAATTCAGAAAACTGTAGCAGATACGATCTTTTCTCCGTTGTGGAGATGCTTTGTTAAGCGTGTAATTTGAATGTGTTTTAAATTTAATTTAACCCCTCAAGAGTCGAATGCACCCCATGTGTGCATAAGAAAAACTCTTTTTTTGTTAGGTATATAAGCTTATATCACATATATATAAATGTAAAAAAACATCATCCGATGGAAAACCAATCATCATCATTAGTTGTGAACCTATGGAGTTCGTAGCTAACCCCCCCTCTCCCCCCGCGTGTCAAATGCACCCAAAGTGTGCAAAAGGACAAAACTTTATATAATAGGTATATAAGCTTAGATCACATATATATAAACGTAAAAAAACATCATCCGATGCAAAAAATATCATTATCAGTAGTTGTGAACCTATGGGGTTCGCAACTAACCCCCAACCCTCCCCACTCGCTGGTGTTTTGGGTCTAAAATTAGCCAAACTCAGACACTTGAGGGGTTAATTTGAATTTGTTTTAAATTTAATTTAATTTAATTCAATTTAATTAAAATTTAATTTAATTTAATATAAATATTTTAAATTTTTAAATTGAAATCAGACTGCATGGATCCAATAAAATCTCTACTAAATCTATCTGAAATAAATGAATTTAAGGTTGCTGCGCCAGGGTAGCCCGCGAAATTCAAAATTTCTTACGTTTTTTGCAATTTGTAGGTCAGTGTGAGCTTGTATGTTGATTAAAATATGATTCGCGGCCGTAGCAATCATTAGAATCAGCAATACAGCTCCATAAGTTAGCATTTACCTCAAACCTCATGATTTCATGAAATCGCTAGATTTTAGGTAAATGCTAACTTATGGAGTTGTATTGCTGATTCTAATGATTATAATTCTGTAAAGCCGTATTAGCTACGGCCGCGAATCATATTTTAATCAACATACAAGCTCACACTGACCTACAAATTGCAAAAAACGTAAGAAATTTTGAATTTCGCGGGTTACCGTGGCGGGATTCTCAATGAACGGCTCAACAACGAGAGTTGAAAATGCGCAATAAAATCATCGATATTTTAACGTACGTGCGAACAACGGCTAAGTTTCTATCGGTGTCTTATTTGTTTGTCGTGCGTTTAGCTAGAAATAGGCCTCGACATACATTAGGAGAGGTTAGTGTACCTAAGCACGTGACTTGCAAAAAGACTCGTATAATGTCCTAAGCTAGTCATTATTTATTTATTATTTATTTATTAAAACTTTATGCACAGGTAAAAAAATACTGTACAAAGGCGGACTTAATGCCTGAGGCATTTTCTACCAGTCAACCTTAGGGTGATGCAGAGACAAAACATGGTAGGTGCAACATAAGGGATAGATAACTGGAAAAAGAATAAATACTAATAAATACATACATATAAACAAAATAAACTTTGTCAGGAGAAATAACGAAAGGTAGAGGAGAAAAAGAAGGAGAGGCACATAGACTTATAAAAAAATATGGACTCCGCGCTGCGCATATCGAAAGTGAAGCACAGTAAGTATGCCGGGTCCGTTTGTACAAACACGCCTCGCGCACACATTTACATCATAGTATGCCGACCGGCCGCCATTACGTGACACGAGCGACGGCGTCTTTGCAGGTACTCAAATCACGCACACATAGATCGGTAGGGTGCTTCACTTTCGATATGCGTGGCGCGGAGTCTATCTTTTTTTATAAGTCTATGGAGAGGCATTATCTGCCTAGCCTTTACCCAACTATGTTGGGGTCGGCTTCAGCTGAATACCAGTATTTTAAATGGAGCGACTGCCTATCTGACCTCCACAACCCAGTAACTGGGTAATACGATACCCCTTGATAACACTGGTTGTCTGATTTTCGGTCTTCTGACGACCCGTAACAACTGTCAAAGATCCACGAATGACAGCCGGGACCAACGGCTTAACGTGCTTTCCGAGGCACGGAGGGTTCTTGGTATATACAATATAAAGATGGTACCCATCCACGGATCGATCAGGTGCGGCTGTTATTACTTAGCCACATAAGTATTTCCTCTGACACATTGAAAAAATCACGTTTTGTGGAGGGGCGTTCATTTTTAGAATGGTTCATCTCTACTTACCCCACACCAATTTCGTATACCACTAGTTGATGTAAACCACAGTGACTAACTGATGAATTATTAAAACATTACCAAGATACACAAAGCGGATTAAGTACGTATTGTCGAAGCTAACTCAAAAACTGCTAAGTTGCAAGTTTCCTCTACCAAATGAGAAAATAATTTTCAAAATCGGTCCAATAGACGAAAATATCGATGAATGTCTCCTTTTTTGAAGTCGGTTAAAAATGAAATAATATTAATTTGACTTGATTTAAAACCTAGTAGGTCACGTCGTAGAATGTTCTAATCGTGTTTCTGAATGCATCTTGGCTTCTAGAATCCTACAAAGTAAAAAAAAAGTCCGGTATACAGCAATGCTTATTATTGCTTATAGACGATACAATTTAGGGTTCCGTACCAAAATGGTAAAAAAAAACCTCTTATATTGCGACTCAGTCTGTCCGTCTGTCAAGCTGGATATCTCAAGAACTAATACTAATGCTATCAACTTGAAATTTGGAGATCACGTTTGCCCAACTATTTTGCAAATAAGAAAAAAAAAAACAACATTTTTTTGTCTTAAAAATTCGAAGTGGGGCTACTAGGGGATGTGGGGTATCATATGTAAGAGCTCTATTTGTAAATTCTCAAACTTTGTTTTTCTTACCGCTCCCTCCCTTATCTCCGAAGTTTGCATAGAGAAAAATCTAAATCATTCTACATGATAGAAGTATAATGTAATGTAATGTATGTGTGTGCATGTATGGGGGTGTGTGTATGTATGTGTGTGTGTATGTATGTGTGTGTGTGTGTATTACAGGAAAAATAAAGCGATGTCTCTAAATAACACATTTTTTCAGAAATCGGAACGGAACCCTCGGTTCGCGAGTCCGACTGACCGGTTGACCGCGAGTTGACCAGTTTTTTACCTCGTCTAAGAGCTCGTGCGTACCCATCCTAAGTAATCCTAAGTAAATAGTGTATGTTAGAAAAAAGCCCATAGCTTCCCGGACGAGAGACATCTAGGCCAGGTATGCAGGTGACCGGCTCTCTCGGCCATATGTGGACCTGTCTAGGAACAAGTCTTGAACCTGATCCCACTGGGGTAATGGTAGAATTATCTTTTTATCATAAGTGCATGTTTTTAACGGGCAGCATTTGCATAGGAATGGGATACTTTATGAATAAGTTAAAAACCGGTCAAGTGTGTGTCGGATCATGCGTAGTGAAGGGTTCTGTAGTTAGAATTTTATTTACGCATGCACAGTTTTGATTTTAAGGACTACAAAAATATGTTTGTAATTTATAGTGTTTCTCAAAAAAACTGTGAAAAACAAAGTTATTACGCGGTACTTGCTAATAAAAAAATAGAAAAATATCATGAACTGGAGGACTAATACCCGTCGAGAGGTCCTTAGTTAAATATTGTGTACTTACTTGAACTCATTTTTGTAATAGAGGAATAAAGTCATTTTTATATTTTTATTTATTTAATCGAAAACATCACATAATTATCTCACAAACTCAATGAATCTGCCTAGCCTTTTCCTTTTGGGGTTGGCTTCCCGTCTAACCGGATGCAGCTGAATACCAGTATTTTACATGGAGCGACTGCCTATCTGACCTCCACAACCCAATAACTGGGTAATACGATACCCCTTGGTAAGACTGGTTGTCAGACTTTCAGGCTTCTGACGACCCGTAACGACTGTCAGAGATCCACAAATGACAGCCGGGACCAACGGCTACTAATCATTTTAATTGTGGTATCCAACGATACCCCACATGCTAATTAATGTGCATTGAATTTTTATTTTCGTCAATCGGTATGTATAGGGAGTGTTTTTTTCACTACAACATTATGTAGCTGTGCACTTTCTTGCCAATTTTCATCGATATAGTGCCAACATTCTCCAATTCAGCCATTTTAATGGCTGTTTGACTTCTGGATGGATAGACAGACGAACAGACAAAAGAAGAACAGAAAAAAACAGGCAAAGTTCCATACATTCTGACCGCTGGTGTAGGGGGTTACTATAATAATGTCCAAATCATAATAATGTCCAAAAATAAAAATTGTCCAAAAATAAAAATAACTAAAAATAAAAAAGACACAAAAATAAAATGCCCAAAAATATAAATGTCCTAATAATAATGACGTCCAAAAAACATTTCCAATAAATTAAATATTTAGGGAAGTAACTATAGTCAGTACCGAGTCAGAATTGTTCACAAAGAGGTTCCGTACACATTTGTATTTTTTTGACAGATACCATACCATAAAAAATATACCTAAACAAGAAATGAATCCGGGTGATTGTGGGACCCGGATTAATTTCATGTTTTTAGGTATGGTATAATGGACTGTGGAGCCTTAATAATAAACCCTAAAAACAGGGATGTCCATAAGTCACCCAGTTTCTCTAGAGTAAAAATAGATAAATGCCATCTCTTTGCTAAATTAACTTTTGTATAAAACAGCTTTTTTACACCCTGTTCATAAATAAGTCTACTCAGGTATACATATAGCAGTCACTTCATAATACATAGCAATATAAAAATTGGCGAGGGTCCAACTCCAACCGTTGTATCGTATAATTTGCGGAACCCTAATCAATATCGTCTGCCTCAATAACCTACTGACAAGAGTGACAAGGCAGACTGTAATGGAATATAGAGTCCTACATGTTATCGAAATAGCTATACCTACATTAAATTTTATGATATACTTAATCATAACCATAACCATCTTATTACAAAACAAAACAAGGTTCATCTTCAAACCCAGGTTAAACGGATCACTAGCATCCATGGACACTTTTTTGAATTTCGAACTTTATTCCGTCACATTAAGTTGTTAGTTTTACAAAAGTGACAACTTAATAACGGACTAAGTTGTCAGTTTTGTATAAAGAACTGTATTTGTATCTAGGTTCGTATTACAAAAACAAAAGTGACAACTTAATAACGGACTAAGTTGTCAGTTTTGTATAAAGAACTGTATTTGAATCTAGGTTCGTATTACAAAAACAAAAGTGACAACTTAATAACGGACTAAGTTGTCAGTTTTGTATAAAGAACTGTATTTGTATCTAGGTTCGTATTACAAAAACAAAAGTGACAACTTAATAACGGACTAAGTTGTCAGTTTTGTATAAAGAACTGTATTTCTATCTAGGTTCGTATTACAAAAACGATGGTTTAAACCATGACAGAAGATAAACCTCGTTTTGTAATAAGACCGCATATACACATTATTAACACAAACGGAATATATACCATGTTTACTGTTATATTCGGGTTACCGATATTTCTGCAATGTTGCAAGCACCATGATCACGGATTTATGTATTTATTTATTTATTAGGTATACCAACAGCAGTACATACAAAAAAATAATAAGACAGAGTAATATACAATAAAAGTACTGGCATGTATGCCTATTACAGGTATACACAGCATTCACTAAAAAACAACAACGTAATTAACTTAAAAATAAAAACTTATGAACATATAAAATAAAATACATTTTGAATTCGAAATTCAAAATTGTGAATATTTACATTAAAAAAAAGAAAAATATAAAATGTTAAAACACGGAAGGTGCTTGAGTGGAATAAACTAAGATTTATTAAGAACATGAGTTACAATAAAATAAAATATATTATTAATTTATTGGTTAGTTTATGCACTCGCATATCTCTGAGACTGATCTTCTAAACTTGTTAAATGGTACTCCGTGTAAAGGCTCTTACAGACAGAGGCGATATCGCGGTCGCGACGCGATATTTCGATATTATATCCGTAGAAAAATATCGCGTCGCGACGCGATATCGCCTCTGTCTGTAAGAGCCTTTAGTCGGTTTCTGACGATTTGCAAAAGCTGTTGTAACTTCTGCATATTCGGACCAAGGGAGCGTTGAGACCAAGATTGGATTTGCAGAAAGGGATATGAAGCAACCTGGTGATGGGATGTCTGGGAAAATAAATAAACTGATACGGATAAACCCGTTTGTGTTAGTAATAATGTTAGTGACCATGACAGTTTAAAAACTTATAAGACCGCATATGTTTATTTGCTTAAAAGTAGGCACTAAGCGTGCCAACTAAGAATAGGATTGCGCTTGCTGCTAACTTCACACAACTGCTGTCTAATTAGTACGCATTGGTAACGAAGTTCGCGATTATTGCGGAACAAAATGGCGTCTTGGCAGTACTATTCTTATTTGGCTCACATAGTACCTAAAATAAAGGTGTTTACAAAGTTTTGTGATACATTGGCAAACATCATATTTTAAGGTGGATCCGCAGTGGTATCCCGCGAAATTCAAATTTTCTTGCGTTTTTTGCAAGCTACCACTTAACTGTGGATTCACTTTAAGTCATGGTAGTTTAAGGCATGCAAACATTGAGAAGAAATTTTTGCGTGTGCGAGTCGGATCACGCACAATGAAGGGTTCCGTAGTTGAAAAGAATTTATCCCAAAAACAAACTTAACATTGTTGTTAAAAAACTAGAAATCTCAAAAAAAAAAATATCTCTTATTAAGTGCCTATTTGAAATAAAGGTTTTGTGGCTTTGTCGAAAATAAAATGGATTTTTGGATCACGATGAAAGTTTGAAATGGAAAATGCGATTTGTAGTTCTCACGCTATAAATACATTATTAACCGTAATACCGTAAAAAACTCTATGAATATAAATAAACTACTCGTATAGTAACTTTAGTGTCGACACATCGCATTACCATATGAAAGCATAGAGTGATGTAAATTACAATATTTGTATATAGAGCGGTACTTTATGGGCGCAGAAAAAGGCTTATCCGTAACGGCACTTTAGCGGTAGTGATGGGAAAGTATCGATAATATTCAATGTCGAAATGGTTTTTATTTTACCAAGGAGTGAAAGAAGAAAGTAGGACTAAGAACTCCTAATACATAATCTCAAACTTCAAACCAAACAAACTTTGTTACAGCGGGCGGGGGCTGCTCTCCCTCCACGCCTCCGGATTTTTATATACACTCTAGGAGTAACAGCCAACAGACTACATGGAGTCTGGGTGCGATTCGGTTTTGGAACAGTTTCGACCTATTTTAACTATGAAGTGGTGGTACACTAACTTCTTTCTGAGCAGGATTTCTAAGTTGCTATTAAAACCAGATAAAACAAACAAATGACACTGACACATGACGCAAATGGCATACTTACTTATTTTTTTTTTACGTTTCGTTTTAACGATTTTGCACGACATTTTACACCACAGACAATCTTATACTTTGTATTTGGTTGTCGATCGCCCAATTAAACGTTTCATTCATTTAAATCTTAACTGTGGTTTCGTTTCACTATATATCTGATATGAGGTTAGAAACCATTTTTACTAAGGCGAAAGCGCCAGGGTAGCCCGCGAAATTCAAAAATTTCGCGACAAATTTCGAAATTTCGCGGGCTACCCTGGCGCATCATCCTTAATTTCTCGAAAAATATACATTACCTTGTAATAAGAGTGGTAGCGTTATAATCAGGGACCAACCCCTACCAGCTTCCAACCCTTTTACCCCCCCTCCTCCTGCCAAACGATACTAGATTCGACGCTTTTGTTTTGTTTTTGTTTACTACTAACCCTAACCCATAAGATGTTGCTTATAAATCCGATTTTTTTTTAAAGTTGAGGTGAGCTTGAAGTGAGCTGTCATTCCATCTAATGCAAAATTGACAGCTCACTTCACATAATTATTCATTGTGACATTTTTACAGAGTACACCCACAAAATTGTATTGCAAGTTTTACTTTCACCTGGAAGACTCGAATTGTCTGCGGTGGTCGTAAATCGACTACGGCATTAAACTAGAAAGTGCAGGTGGTGCTTACATAGTGATTTCCTGGGGGAAACCTTAAAGACCTGATTTCCCTGAGGAATGCAGAGCTAAGATGATAGTTAGGTACTATAAAAATAAGTACATATAGAGAGTAAGAAAAAAGAAAGACAAATGTTTATTTGGACACAGTTCGTGAAACAAAAAACATAAATATGTAGGTAGTAACAAAAAAAAAAACTCGACTGCAAAAAAGTCAACTTATGTAATGTACTAAAAAGGCCGAAACAAGATTGACAATAGAAAAAAAAAATTAAAACTAAAAACAAAGTAAAGTCTACTTCGGTTTAACATACTATATTATGAGCTGTTTATTTATTTATTTATTGACACACCAACGACTTATTCACTAAATCATTACATTCAATATATTCTACATCAACAGCTTTATGGTGAATTTGTCACTTATAGGTGTGTACAGCACTTGTATAATCAATAATAAAAATTAAAATGGAAATAACAAAATTAAAATTTACAAAGTTTACATTGAATTTAAAATGACAAGTAGTTAAATTAAAATACAGTATAATTCAAGAATTAAAAAAAAACATCAGTTAAATTGGAATAGTAAAACAATTATAAATTGAAACTATAAAAATACAAATAAATTAGTTAAATTGGAATATTATAACAATTGTACATTGAAACTATAAAAATAACAAATAAATTAGGACATCATTACATTAAATTAAATTGAATGAAATTGTACAATATTAAATACATTGGATGGAGTCACACAAATACACAAATAACATTTTGTAAAAGAAATAAACAAACAGATCGATCAAGAACTGAGAACGTATCGTAGCTGTTAAGTTAAATACCCGCAATAAGTTTGGTAGCAGGCGGCACCCATTTGCAAATTATAAACCGATGGAAAACTAATGGGTCCCGCCTGCTACCAATATTAATGCGTACTTTATAATAAAATTCGTTATAGAACTCTTCAATTTAGCAAAAATTGAAGAGTAAGTACAACCACAGCTTAATACAGATGGGACACTCCGCAGTTAAGGTATGTTGCTACAAGTACACGGCGGGCCCCGTCCGCGGGGCTAATTTAGTACCACTGCCGCGCGCCGAACGTGTAAGAGTTACGCGATAGAAAGAGAGGCAATGTGTAGGTGAATATAACTGTAGGTAATTAGCGTTCTCCGAACTGAATTGCACTTTATTGTGTCGTAGCAAGAGTCGCTTTTTATTTAAGGTTGATGCGCCAGGGTAGCCCGCGAAATTCAAAATTTCTTACGTTTTTTTGCAATTTGTAGGTCAGTGTGAGCTTGTATGTTGATTGAAATATGACTCGCGGCCGTAGCTAATATGGCTTTACAGAATTATAATCATTAGAATCAGCAATACAACTCCATAGGTTAGCATTTACCTCAAATCTAGCGATTCCATAAAATCATGAGGTTTGAGGTAAATGCTAACTTATGGAGCTGTATTGCTGATTTTTATGATTATAATTCTGTAAAGCCATATTAGCTACGGCCGCGAATCATATTTTAATCAACATAAAAGCTCACACTGACCTACAAATTTCAAAAAACGTAAGAAATTTTGAATTTCGCGGGCTACCCTGGCGCTTTCGCCTTAAATGATTCCCCATCTGTATTAATCTGTGGTACAACTATGTCGTAGCATGATGACTAAAGTGACAGGTATTACGTTTAGTCTGTTAACCAGACACGTGATTTGTTTTGTTTACCTTTATTTAACTACTTAAACCGATGGAGTATATAGATTGTCATATTTATTTCGACGGAACGTCTTTGAACGTCCACTTTATGAGTGAAGTCACATCACTATACCAATCCTTTTACGACCGCCACTTTCATAAAATAACATCACTATTATGACATTACATGAGTACATACCTGCCTACGTGTAGGCAGACTTAATTGCTTTATTTTTCTGCCAGCTATGTAGGTTATAAACCCATTTATGATTTAAGAGGGCTGGCGCATTTTTTCACGTCTCGCGCTAACACTGGACTAAATTAAAAAAAAATGTTAAATGAAAAAAAAAAGCTTTTTTGAAAATGTATTCAATTAGCGAACTACAAATAATACAAATTTAATAGGTATCTAATTATTAAAAATATATTTCTATTGTGTCCCACTAAATTATATGGACAAACTAACTCTGAAATCGTGAGCAAAAAATATTACCTATATTTATCTACAAGAAACTCGTCAAAATGTAGGAAGCAGTTGATTTTTTTTTTTTCGCGATTTCAGGTTTGGTACCAAAGTAAAAGTTGTTCATATTCATGGGTAGAACACCCTGTGAAAATTTGTCCACCTATTTTAACTGAGCCCAAAAAGTATTATCTGTTTTTGAGATGAGTTAAATAAAATGCCACAATAAAAATGTATTTTTAATAATTACCTATTAAATTAATATTATTCACTAGTTCGATAATTGATTTAATTTTTCAAAAAAGCATTTTTTAATTTAACATTCTTAAAAATTTGTTCCCGTGTGAGCGAGAGGTGAGAAAATGCAATAGCCCTCTTAAACAGTGTGATGCTATTTCCGTATTGCATTGCCTATGGCGCTTGCCTTATTCTCGTGGGTAAAAATGGTTATCTAGGCAAAGGAAAGTGCCCTCAATTAAAATAATTGTACATAAACTCAAACTCAAACCGTCTTATTACAAAACAAGGTTCATCTTCAAACCCAGTTTTAAACCATGGACCGTTTTTTGAATTTCGAACTTTATTCCGACACATTAAGTTATCAGTTTTACAAAATTGACAATTTAGTTCCGGACTAAGTTTTTAATTTTTGTATAAATAACTGTATTTCTACCACAGCTAGGTTCTTATTACAAAAACTGGCTCGGGTTTAAACCATGACAGAAGAAAAACCTCGTTTTGTAATAAGACCGAAAGCATTTATTTCAAATAAACCAATTACAGGCACTTTTGAACTGTCAAGGGGTCGGTCAATCAGAAAGTTGAAGCTAGTCGCCCATTCCAAAGCCTAGTAGGTTCCTATGGAGAAGAACGGGCAAGAAACTCCATAGACGCTCATAATTTTTTAGGGTTCCGTACCAAGATGGTAATTTATTTTATTTTATTTTTACAATTTTAAGAAAGCTTACAGACTAATACACATAAATGGTTACAAAAATAACAACTGACAATCGCTAATTACAAGCTTCCACATTTAGATTACAATGTTTTATAGAGAAGATCAAAAAAGAAAAAAGAAAAATGCTATAGAAATTGGGTAGGTATGCCATATAAAACGAGCAATCCCGAGCACAGAATTCCTTAATGGGTGACTGACCCATTAAAGAACTCCTCACTCAAGATTTTCTTGATTCTTAACGGACTCGTGCAAAATAAATCGACTTCTAAATACGATGGCAGGTTGTTAAATAATATTGCACTGCGTATACAAAAAGCATTACGCCTATAATTGGGGGGGGGGTGGTCTTAAAAATTCGAAGTGGGGCTACTAGGGCATGTGTATCATATCGATGCCTAACAGCCAAAAAGGGATAAGCGATTTTTTTTTCGAAATCCATCCATCCATCCATCCATCCAAAATCCATCCAATCCATCTATCCATTCCATCCATCCAAAAAAAAATCCATTTTGACCGTGTAGGATTTTTTATTGCACTATTGTAGGAAACTGCAGTTTTTTTTTCAATAATCGATGAAAAATTTCTACATAGGGGGGCTCAGAATGATGTTCTGAATACGTAGTAATCGTTTGCACGTCGATGTCCCTTCCACCCTGTATAATATTTATGGTTAGAATCGGCTTTTTTTCTGCGTCTATTCATCTAAGTATCATACAGTGTACGCACCTTATGAACCTTTTGAAACATGTTCTGAACCTGTGTTATGCAAATAAATGATTTGATTTGATTTGATTTCGTGATTTCGCAAAAAATGTCGCTTATTCCTTTTTGGCTGTTAAGTATCGATATGAAAGAACGCTGTTTGTATATTCACAAACATTTAAAAAAAAATAACTAACTTATGGAGTTGTATTTACTGATTCTAATGATTATAATAAAATTCTGTAAATACATATTTGTTACTTACGGTCGCGATTCACACTTTAATCAACAAGTTGCCTAACTCATTTAAGGAACTTCCCATTCCCATGTTCAAGAAAAAGCTGACAAGTTGGTTATTGGACAACTGCTTTTATGACATTAGCGAATACCGGAATATTGTAAAAATCCAAGATGACATGTACTAATTTTTGACATTGATTTATGAGTGTTATAAAGGTTATAATTATAATAATATTAATTCATAATGGACTTAAAATCAATTGTACTTAGCTTATTTAAGATTATGAATTGTATTGTAGCTTATTTATGAGTGACATTTGAATATTTGTACACCATAAGTTGTGGTAGAATGTTTAGATCTTAAACAAATATTAACACCTTACCATGTAAAACTACATTCTTACAAATAAATTCTATTCTATTCTATTCTACAACCTAATGCTACTTGCAAATTGCAAAAAACGTAAGAAAATTTGAATTTTGCGGTCTACCTTGGCGCTTCCTCCATGAACATTGTATACTGACCAGTTCTACAATAATGTTGCCACAACAAAAAATAATGACACAATTTCAAAGAGCCCGTTTTCCATTGCCACTTAAGGGAGTCTTGAGTTATAAAAATGCATAAGAGTCAGGTGTGACCAGCTGAACAAGTTACTATTACTATTAATAGAATAAATTAATAGTGCGGTATGTGGGTAGTAAAAACTTACTATGTTACAAGTGCTTGATATACCAAGTTAAATGGATAAATAGGTTATGAGTCTGTGGCTATTTTAAGATAACTATGAATATACGTTGACTGACTAGGTTAGTCTAGTCTCCACTAGCACAGAACGAAAAGTCAGCATCAAAAGTCGATTATCACTTGTGTTTTCTAAATCTTAATTATTGAGAAAATTACTTCATTAAAATCGGAACAGATGTAAATTATAAAGAAAATTAACTCTCATCTAATAAATGAAATTCTAAAAAGCAGGATATCGCATCATTAGATGATGTCAAAAAGTAGCACTGTTAACCGACTTCTGGTGCTGACCGTACTTAAAAAACCGGTCAAGTGCGTGTCGTACCACGCACAATGATTGGTTCCGTAGTTGGGATTCATTTATACCAAGAACAAACATAACATTATAGTGAAAATGAAAAATGAAAATGAAAATGGTTTATTCGTTTTACAAGTAATATCTTAACAACTAGTGATTGGAGCCTCCTTTTAAGCAAATAAGCCTGTATTAGGAGACTCCGCTCTTCCAAATCAATTAGTTTAATTTACATGATTTCTATAGTAATATAAAGAAAATTAAAATTAAATCTAAAATAAATAAAAACCTAAAACACAAAAAAATACGCAGCCCGTACGCAGGCATGCGAGTGTGTGAGTGAGAGTGAGAGTGTGTGAATGTGAATGTGAGTGTGTGAATGTGAATGTAAGTGTGAGTGAGGTGTGTTAGTGAAAAATGAGAATGAATCAGAGTGTATGCGTGAGATTATGGATGGTGCAGGCATCAGACTGATGTGTAGGGTTATATATATTTTATTCCAGCAGCGTCTCCGTTTCGTCATAGGTTAGTGGTTTTATCCAATTAGTTACAATTTTTTTACATTTATTTTGTTTCTTATCGTATACGTAAATCTCTTTGTTAAGTCTATTGTATAGCTGAGCTGAGCGTTTTTTGTATTGAATACGGGCAAACTTGGTTTTGGTTTGAGGAACTTCCGCTATTAAATATTTTCTTCTTTTCAAGGTTAAGTTGGGGTCAAAAGTAAGAGTTTTGTGTTTCTTTAAAACCGTTTTAATAATATGTAGTTTTCGCACCGAGAGTAAATCGCTTATTTGGTAAAGACTTTGTGTAGGATATCTAAGTTTTTTAAAGTACATAAGTTTAATTAAAGCTCGTTGTGCCCGCTCAAGATTTATGAATTTAGACTTCGCTGCACCGCCCCAAATGGGGATGCAGTACATTAAGGCGGACTGTACCAAAGCTACGTATATTAATTTCGTTGAGTAGGTTTCTAGGGGTATTTGTGCTGGTAGGTGCTTTTTTTGGTACAATATACCGCAGCGTTTTGAAAATCCAGCTCAGTTTTCTGATTCTGTTAGTGACGTGTTCAAGATGGGGTTACCACGATAGTCTCTGGTCAACAATAACACCAAGATATTTAGTTTGTGACACTTTGACTAGAGTTGGACATTGACAGTTATTTGCATCATCGCACATAAGTATCATAGTAGTTGAAAAAAATGCTCTCCAATACATTCCAACTGCAAATGTAAGTTTGTATGCACAATATTGAGAAATTTACCATGTTATTTTAAGACTGTAGACTTCTTATAGGTTTCACTGTAATCTATAGGTATAGAACTATTTTCTGTATTAAAAAAAATAAGCTCAGTAGTTTCGGAGATAAGGGGGTGGGGAATAGAAAGAAATTTTTTAGAAGGAAATTTTCATCTGTTTTCCTAGATGACTTTAACACAATTTATTTTGAAGTTATAAAAAAAATCTATTTGAGACCCTCACAGTAAACACCTACTTACTAGAAAGGTTTAGGTACTTAATGAAAAAAAGGTAAACAATCTTGATGTGTCTCTTATCTTTTTAGGGTTCCGTACCAAAATGGTAAAAAAGGAACCCTTATGGTGTGACTCAGTCTGTCTGTCTGTCTGTCACAGCTGGATATCTCAAGAACTACTAATGCTATCAACTTGAAATTTGGACCAGTTTTATATGACGTTTACCCAACTATTTTACAAATAAGAAAAAGTAAAAATATTTATATTTTTTTTTGTAACAGGGACTGAAACTGCTACTAGGGCATGTGGGGTATCATTTGAAAGAGCGCTGTTTGCACATTCTCAAACATTTTTATATATTTTTTAGGCCACATAGTTTTCGTGTTTTGATGAAAAATGTAAAAAAAAAACCGTTCCCCCTCCCTTATCTCCGAAGTTTGCAAAGATAAAAATCTGAAATTATTCTATGTGATAGAAGTTTATGTAAAGATTACAGGAAAATGTCTCTAAATAGCACACTTTTCACACACACACGCGCGCACTTTCAGAAATCGGAACGGAACCCTCGGTGCGCGAGTCCGACTCGCTCATGACCGGTTTTTTTATTTGAAAACCTCAGTTTAAAAATAAAATGCAATTAAAAACCAATGTAAATACAACAATAATGATTACCTACTAAATCAATTGAACCATTAAAGCAACAGATAAAGCAGTAGTTTATTTGTTTAGAGTGTGTTTGTGTAAAAAGACACATAAAGATGTTTACCTATCTATACACTTACCTCACGGGGATGTAGATCGCTCACAGACAAATGGCTCCAAAGCCTGACGTATGTGGAGTTAGAAAATCTAGTGACACATACTTACCTATGATTGAAATACCGGATGACTTTTTTTACCGTCTCGAAAAAAATTGGGTATATTAGGTGAACGGAGTAGAAGCCTATGGCGTACCTAACTTTTTTTTTTTTTTTTTCAAAAAAAATAAATAAAAAAGATCAAAAATTCAAATCATATTATGCAGATTGCATGTGATTTAAATTTGGATATTTTTAAAAGATTTTTTTTTTAAATTTCTGTTTTTATGGTACAAAACTGATAAGTTTACATCGAATTTCTAGTATTTATTGGTACTTAGATAATTTTTTCTGTCTAAGCTATTAAAAAAAAAAAAACTAGGTATGCCATAGGCTTCTACTCTGTTCACCTAATATACCCAATTTTTTTCGAGACGGTAAAAAAAGTCATCCGGTATATCCTGGTTTTCATATTCCTTTCGTCCCCTTCCTAAGTATACAGATATGTACACCCTGACACATCCATACATACATACATACATATATACATACACACATATCACATTAGAGAACTGGAACATCTTAATCTTAATTATTTTTGATTTATTTTAGATTTTTAAGATTTAAACAAATTTAATAATCCACTGGTATTTGAATTGATTTAATTTTTTACAATATTATTATTACATTATTCTAATTATAAATAAAATAAATGATTTTTAATAATGTTGGAACGCCGATGTCTCTCATCTTAGTGGTGGGCGCTAATGGCTGCAACACAGTTTTTTAACGATAGTAGCTGTTAACGTACACGAAAAAAATTGTATAAGAACCAGTTTTTGTTCCAAATAAAAAATAAACCTTTATAACCTAAACCTTTCTAGTATAGATGACATTGCAAAAGTCACATTAGCAAAACCAAGCCATACCCTAACCTCAAAAGTCGTAAAAATATTAGCAGCCACATAAAAACTTAAATTTTAAGTCTTGCTGGAGTTAATTATTAAATACTAAAGTGTTCATGTAGCATTGCGGGTTTAAACCTACCTGAAAGTCCTGAAACGACCCTTAGCTTTTCTTAGCGCTAAGATAATTGCCGTGTTAATGCACAGTTTTACTGTAATAGAGATATTAAAACTAAGTTATAATTACTTCGTGGCTGGTTAGTTTAATTTTTAGGATTCCGTAGCAAAATGGTAAAAAGGAAGCTATATGGTGCGACTCAGTCTATCTGTCTGTCCGTCTGTCACAGCTGGATATCTCAAGAACTACTAATGCTATCAACTTGAAATTTGGTACAGTTTTAGATGTCGTTTGCCCAAAAATAAGAAAGAAATAATGAATTATTTAATAATGATTAATTATTTTTCAATACACTTACTCGAAAACTGGTTCATATCGCACTACGATTAGGTTCACAATGCAATGTATGTCGCACGCGTGCGATTTTTCATTTTCCCACCCGTGTGCAGGAATAAAAATTGCCACAGATAACTTATACATAAAGTTAGTCCAAATTGGTTCAATGCCTCTATTCACAACTCTCTATTCGGACGTGAATGTTTTTTTTTAATCTCGGCAAAGAGATATGCGTCTTTAAGGCGTTAATATTTTTTGGATATTTAAATAATGTTTCTATATAGAATATTATCAAAAACCATGATTATTACAATAAAAAAAACGTTTATGAACAAATTAACATATAATTGTGTTCTAAACTCAAAAATATTTGAATTTTATATTTCTCATATTAGGCTTGTAGCGCGTAGGCATATTAAATATCTTTAGTCTTAGGCAATACCTATGTATGACGTAGCTCATATTATCGTTTATCGGCTTTATACCTTTGCTTCTCTTTCAACCTGGCGAAAGCGAAGCGCGGAAAAAAAAGAAAATTTAAATCATAGTTGCCTAATAATTCATGACAAAAATATTTTCCGTTATTTTATTTTATTTCTTCAAAAGTGTATTGAAAAACGTCATTTCATACACGTGGACATTTTTTATTGCATTCGAGGCGGAATTAAAACACCCGAGCCGTAGGTGAGGTTGTTTTTGAGCCGAGAACTGTTCGTATTGAAACGTTCTCCACTTGTATCAAAATGTATTTCAATACACTTCCTCGAAAACTGGTTCTTATCGCACTACGATTAGGTTCACAATGCAATGTTTTTCACACACGTGCGATTTCTCATTTTCTACCACGTGTGCGGGAATAAAAATTGCCACATACTTAGTCCAAATTGGTTCAATGCCTCTATTCACAACCGTCTCGCGCCAGTTTCATTTTGGCACTTGGCACCGGCAAGTGCCAAAATGAAACTGGCGCGAGACGGTCCTCTCTATTCGGAGGTGAATGTTTTTTTAAAATCTCGGCAAAGATAATTATATGCGTCTTTACGGCGTTAATATTTTTTGAATATTTAAATAATGTTTATAAATAGAATATCATCAAAAACTATGATTATTACAATAAAAAAAACGTTTATGAACAAATTAACATTTATTTGTGTTCTAAACTCAAAAATATTTGAAATTTCATATTTCCTTTGCTTCTCCTTCAACCTGGCAAAAGCAAAGCGCGGGAAGAAAAGAAAATTTAAATCATAGTTTGGTAATAATTCATGACAAAAATATTTTTCGTTATTTTATTTTATTTCTTCAAAAGTGTGTTGAAAAACGTCGTTTGATACACGTGGACATTTGTTATGAGCCGTAGGCGAGGTTGTTTTTGAGCCGAGAACTAAAACTACTAATATTAAAACTAAAAATATTCTCCACATATGTATATGTATATCAGAATGTGCTATTTTCAGAATTTTATAACACTGTTTTTTATGTTTCCCATGGATTTAAAAAACTAGTAAGCGCGGTCTTTGTCGGGTCATAGCGCCTTAAACCAAACCATTTACAAATAATTCAACTCTTTTAATATCAAAGTATTTGTGCAGACTGCCTATAAATTAGATAGTAGTGTTACCCTTTGACACGGAATTCACAATACCATTCATCTTTTCTTATAAATATGCACTATTAAAAACATGTTTTTATTATTATAACTCTAAGATAAAAAGTCGTAAGGTCTTAACACTATAAAATTTTATCGACAAACGCTTCCACATCACTAGTTTATAAACAGCAGTTGTCATTTGTATGTAGGATGCATGGAATTAGTATATACTGTATGTAGGATGCATGGAATTAGTATATACTATATTGTAGGATGTTAATTATGTAGGTAAGGTAGTTAATAACTATGATTATATTACAGTAGTTGGAAAACGTACAGCCTAAGGCTAACCATTTTGTAGCGAGTTCGCAGATATGGATTGCATAAAGTATGTAACCGCCTTGTGGTTAAGTAATAACAGCCGCACGGGTCGATCGATCAGGTTAAGCTGCGCTTGCTGTGGTCGAACCGTGGATGGGTGACCATCTTACATACCGAGACCGCCAATGGTCCA
Source organism: Cosmia trapezina (assembly GCA_905163495.3). Taxonomy (NCBI): domain Eukaryota; kingdom Metazoa; phylum Arthropoda; class Insecta; order Lepidoptera; family Noctuidae; genus Cosmia; species Cosmia trapezina. The sequence continues at coordinate 3,721,919 of LR991048.1, forward strand.
CTCTCTTATTCGTAGATCTTTGGTAGTAGTTAGGGATAGTCAGAAGCCCAAAAGTCTGACCAAGGGATATCGTATTACTCAGTAACTGGGTTGTGGAGGTCAGATAGGCAGTCGCTCCATGTAAAATACTGGTATTCAGCTGCAGCCGGTGAGACTGGAAGCCGACACCAATAATCAAAATCAATCTGCCTAGCCTTTTCCCAACTATGTTGGGGTCGGGTTTCAGTCTAACCGGATGCAGCCGAATACCAATATTTTTTAAGGAGCGACTGCCTATCTGACCTCCACAACCCAGTAACTGGGTAATACGATACCCCATGGTAAGATTGGTTGTCAGACTTTCGGGACGACCCGTAACGACTATCAAAGATCCACGAAAGACAGCCGGGACCAACGGCTTAACGTGCTTTCCGAGGCACGGAGGATTCGCGGTATGTAAAGATGGTCACCCATCCACTGACCAACCCCGGCAACCGTAGCTTAACCTGATGGATCGACCCGTGCGGCTGTTATTACTTAGCCTCGAGCTCCACGAGCTGGGAAGCCGACCCCACCATAGTTGGGAAAAGGCTAGACAGACGATGATGTTTAATGTGGATATTCTGCCACATAGCATAATGCATAACTCATTCCAGTGAGCTCAAAGTAAGGTAATAATTTGTGCCAATAACTATAAACTCTATGGCTAAATGGTAGAAATGAAAATGACATCTTAATAAAACTGGTAGTTATTGAGGTAAAAGGTACAGACAACATTATATCAGGTTATACCAAACTGTCAAATTTCTCCAAATGACTTTAAACCTTAAAATGTTGATGGTTAAGTTCAAAATCGAATGAGAAAATTTGACAGTTTGTGTACCTAAGCTAGTTACTATCTAAATGTGTCCTACCTAATGTCTAACTGAATACATAATTACGGTAACAGAGTCTATCTGGGTTTGCTTCTAAACAGGTGTCGGTAATAGCCGGTAATAAAACACTAGGGATGTGGGTGTAGTCGATTTTGAGAATCGAGTTTGAATAGTTTCTGGTTTGGGGCTTGTGGCTAAGTAATAATAGCCGCACGAGTCGATCGATCAGGTTAAGCTACGCTTGCCGGGGTTGGTCTCCTCCGTGCCTCGTTAAGCCGTTGTGGTCCCGGCTGTCATTCCTGGATCTTTGATAGTCGTTACGGGTCGTCAGAAGCCCGAAAGTCTTACCAAGGGGTATCGTATTACCCAGTTACTTGGTTGTGGAGGTCAGATAGGCAGTCGTTCCATGTAAAATACTGGTATTCAGCTGCATCCGGTTAGATTCCAACCCCAACATATTTGGGAAAAGCAAATCTTACGCAGTACCCAGCACAGGACCACTTTCGCTCGGCACCAATTTTACATTCTTGGTTCTTCTTATCTGTACAATAAAATCAATGAACAACTAAAAATAATGGATCTAAACTCTCACAACCTGAAAAACAAACTGACTGGATGGCTACAACAAAACAACTACATATTTACGGAGTCTTTACTTACATTCATAGAATAATCCCAATAATCATTACACTACCCAGTTACTGGGTTGTGGAGGTCACTTATGTAGTCGCTCCATGTAAAATACTGGTATTCAGCTGCATCCTGTTTGACTGGAAGCTAGCTAGGCTAGGCAGATTGATTGAAACATATTCATCATAAGTAGATGGAATAACCTAACAAAAATAATCCCAAAACGTGACTTTTCTAAAAATTAGACAGCCTGAAGAACAAACCCACTCTTCGGCCTGTCTCATTTTTAGAAACGCCATGTTTTGGCCATTTTTTCTCAGATACTTAATAGAAAAGCTAACTACATAGAATTCAGATAACATCGTTAGTGAACCCACCCACGTTACCATCAGGCAATCTTAAAAAAAACACGAAAAATAATCTACCTTTTTCAAATCTTCAACAAAAATCGACTAAAACGATAAAATAAACTCAAAACTATCGACAAAACTCGACTAAACAACTAAACTCACCCCATCCCTATAATTACAGTACTACGCATACCTTATAGTTAGTATGTAGATAGTAGTTACGTAGGTATGTGGGTAACACAGAGACATACAAACCGGGCAGTGCTGGGCTGATTGCCTGCACTGACCTAGGGGCCAGGGGAAATTGTCGTGAACTACTAGTAGCCACACACTAGCTCACTAGCCGGTTAAAATTGTCTGGAAAAGATCATTCGGAGTTGTTTATTAGAAGTGGCGTTGGATGAATTTATGTGTGAGAGGTCATAAGTTCTGGATTTGGTTGTGACTTATGGACTAAATACACTTAACTAGGTCAATTCAGCTTTTGTCCATATAGAAAAAAAACCGGCCAAGTGCGTATCAGACCACGCACCATGAAGGGTTCCATAGTTGAAAAGAATTTATTCCAATAACGAACTTAACATTATCGTTGAAAAACATGTTCTCCCATATATTCCAACAGTAAATGTAAGTTTGTACCTACTCACAATATTAAGAGATTTATTTACTTTAATTTATTTTAAGACCACAAACTTTTTATAGGTTTTCCTGTAATCTACAGGTAAAGAACTATTTTCTGTATTTTTTTCAAAATTTTAGGCTTAGTAGTATCGGAGATAAGGGGAAAAATGGTAAATTTTCGTCTATTTTCTTAAATACTTTAAAGTAATGTATTTTAAAATTATAAATAAATATTGGAGACCCATACAGTAAGCCCTTTAATTTGATATATGACACGGTACAGTTTGCAAAACTTTTTTTTTTTTTTAATTGGCCCCTGAAAGTGACCCCCATATTCAAAATTAATTTATTTACTTTACCCGTACGTGTTTGAGTCACAGATATCTATATCAGTCCATTAGATTCGGAGCAAATTGGCTGTGACACACGGTTCCGTTATTTCCTTTTGAGGCACGGACCCTTAAAAACAGTTTTGTATCGAACGACGCGGAAAGCTGAACGCATCCATTCAGCTTTCCGGAGCCCTTTTTTTTGGGATGGGAAATCATCAATTTAATTGTGTCTGGGTGATGTTTGCCCGCTAAGATTGATCTGGCTGTTTACAAATATTATTGAAATAGTTCCATAATTAAGTAGCATTAACTATATAAAAATTAAGACTCTAAACTATATTTAAAATTTCTTAAGAAATAAGCAGTACCTTTGTACTCCTATTTATAGATATGATGTATCTCTATATATTTTTCTGTGTGTACATAAATTGTAAAATAAATAAATAAAATGACGTCCTTTTTTGAGAGCTTTAGAGCGTCTGGCAGAAAAAAAAACGCTGACGGGAAGTGTCTGACAGTATTGATATTAATTCTTAACAAAATTCTGTTTAAACATACATAAAAATCAGCAGTCAGACTTTAAAAAAAACGAGTAATATTTTTACGTAACTTTGGTATACTTAATACCGGAAAATTGTCCGTCGGCCCAAGCGTCCGTTCACAGTAGATACATACTAACACTACTCTATCCCATACATTTTGTTAATCAGCAAATAAGTCTCTGGGATTTTGGACTATATGTAAATAAATTACGTCAATGTTCATATTTTCAGAAACGGGCCACTTTTTTAAAAATTTTGCTTATACAGGTCGCGTCGAGGGGCCCCTGTAGATAGGGCCCCATTGATACTGCTGGTACGGCGGCAGATACTAAACATACAGACACAAAGAAGACTTTTGTATTTGATAAACGGGTAGCTACCTACTGAATTGTTAAAGACGTACTTAAACAACAGTGAGGGGTGGCTGTTGGAGGCATCTATTGTTAATTTTTGACGGTTGAAAAGTGCTGATTCTAAAGCTCCATTTACACGGCGCCATTTTATTGCCTGTGGCATACCATAAAATTGACAGGCAAATATCTGGCACCGTATAAACTACACGTACAATATTGTTAGACGATACGGGCAACTTTGAAAACTGGTATAAGCATGTACAAGAAAATCGCACAGTACATACAATAATTGCTCGTACAATAAAATCGCATTCAATTCTGGCGTGATCTGACATTTGTGCTGTCATTGAAATATGAGTGCGGTAAGTGAGGGTGTGGTAACCGTTGTTGCTATTTTGAGGCAAGAAATCAAATCAAGAACAACTTGAAAAATATCTTGAGAAGCGTTCAATAAAATTTAATGAAATATCATGTCTAGGCAAAACTTGCATGCAATAATCGCCTGTCAATTTTATTGCCTGGTGTAAGTCGCATGCGATTTTATTGAATGGCAAAACTTGCATTCAATTATTGTACATGCCATTTTATGGAATCGCACGCGTGTAAACACTTCATGCAGTTCTTGAATGTCAAAAAACTTGAACGTGCTTTATGGCATGATGTTTATTGCTCTTGAACGTTGCAGAAACTTGCCCCGTGTAAACGGCGCTTTACTCGAATTGGCACAAATGAATTTCCATTTTGATTCTTAACAAAAAGGTTTTTTATAATGCCTGAGTGCCAAACTCGCAGCCAAATCCTTTGCCGGTCTATATAAATAGATTGCCATCTGTTTGTTCAGAGAAAAATGAGAAAACAAATGACGGCGGCCGGCGCCGAAGTAGCGGCAGTACATCTCGTTTCTCGTAGACATCCTGTTCCCGGTACGATGGACAAACAGCTTTGCGTTTAAGTTTTTTTCTCTAAGACCGAGATCTACAAGGTGTAACTTAAATAACGCACAACCTCTAAGGAATCATTGTACTCATCATTATGAACAATTTTTATTGAAATGGGAACTTCCCGCTGGTTAATTCTGCGTGGTTAACACGAATGATGCGTTCTACTGGTTAACAGTGTTGAGCAAACCGACATTTGTTTCCCAATAGTTAATACCCTCGTTTCGCGAATAGTTTATGAGTTAGGTTAAAGAAAAGTAAAAAGAAATAAAAAATATAACTGTTCTTGAAAGTGCTTTAATTAAGACTCGAGGCACCAAATTAATAATGTTTTCTTGAAATAGATAATCACAAAAAATAATGTGCCTCAAGTCTTAATTAAAGCACTTTCAAGAACCGTTACCTATATTTTTTATTTGAATATTACTCCTGAATTATTCGCGAGACGAGTATTAACTATTGGGAAAAAAAATGTCGCGTTCGTCAACATTGTTAACCAGTAGAACGCATCCTTCCCAGTAGTGAATAGTGTAATCCACGCAGTATTAACCACCGGGAAGTACCCCCTGAAATCACGAAAAAAAAATTAGTTGCTCCCTACATTTATGTTCGCATAACTCGTCAAAATATAGGGAACAGCTGATTTTTTTTCGCGATTTCTTGTTTGGACCCATATTAAAAGTTGTTCATAATGATGAGTACAATGATCCCTTAAGAGGTTGTGCGTTATTTGCACATTTTGATAGTTGTGCGCACAGATCATAATATGTTATTCAACAACAAATTGCAAAACCACAATCCCCCAACACAATTTAAAAATTCACCAACTCCTTAAGAAATTATTATTGTAGAGTCGATAACAACATGGCTACGCGTTCAGCATAATATATGTTTGAACGAGACACAAGATTTGTGTAGTTGTGCGACAGAAAGCCAAAGTTCGCAAGGACATAAAAATATCGCGGCGATTTTTTATCGCACACTGGACTTTCAACGCTTTGCTTAGCGCCGAGAGTTGAAAATCCAACAGTGTGTTTTTCGATGCACTCGGATGCACTCTGTTGGATTCTCAAAGGTCGCCTCAACGCCGAGAGTTTAAAATCCAGTGCGCGATAAAATCCCGCCGCGATATTTTTACGTCTGTAGGTACGTCGGCTAACAGAAATAACGCTTAAAGTAACGTTTATAAATCATGCCCGAAACTTTATCTCTTAAACAAATATGTATGTACCTACTTATCTACGGTGAACAAATTTCCTAGAGTTACCTCTAAATTCTATTTGCATGTAATAATTGAAGATAGAACCATGTCCCGCCCGTGGTAGTACATACGGTGGATATGTCTGAGTGTTATGCTTTCAAATTAAGCCCCCGAGCTAGTCGTGGGTACCTTAATATCTTACGAGATTAGGCTGGCTACACGCAAGCGATTAAGGGACGACCGGACGAGTGATTTCTTTATGACCAGGAAATAATACATACTAATAATACACAGGGTGTATTAGAAAGGTGTGGTACAGTCAATCACACAGAACAACTTTCTCCAAGGGACCAACATCGTAATCGCGAAAAAATTATCAGTCGTCCCTTACATTTGGGTCGAGTAGGTAGGTATTGAAGTTTTGTATGGGAAAACAGAGGGGCTGTACTCAACATCGTAATCGCGAAAAAATTATCAGTCGTCCCTTACATTTGGGTCGAGTAGGTAGGTATTGAAGTTTTGTATGGGAAAACAGAGGGGCTGTACTATGACGTGAAAAAAGATCATGGATTCCGTTGTGAAAAAGAAGGTGCAGGTCGTATATAGCTCCGTCTCTCTCTCACACTGGAAAAATGATTAAAAAAAAAGTTTTTCAAACTGTACCGCGTGTATATCAAATGAAAGTGTGAGTCTTAAATATATTTTTTTTTATAAATTTAAAATAAATAGTTATAAAGTTATTTAAGAAAATAGACAGAATATGCTCTGCTATAGAAATCCTGGGGACGGGAATCGATAAATTCTTAAAAGGCCTTTTTCGCCGCCTCATTGGATTTGAAATTTTTCGTCGGGGCTCATTGTTGAGATCAAAATTTCCAGAACGGAACCGATCAGACCAAAAACGCACCGTGCGTTCACTTGCGGTACCTTGTCCATACACGTCGTTAATATTGCGTGCTGTCTGTGCTGCGTTGGTGCCACGACGGAACTCGTATTCGAAAATAGCGCACTATTTCGATTTTTCCATGGTTACAGAAACATCGATATCAAAGAAAAATCGAACGGCGGGAAAACAAATGAACAACTGATTTTTTTTTAATACCATGCTAATATTATAAAATTAATTTGAATTTGGAATTCGAACTACAATGAAAGATGATCTTCACACAAGCCGGTATCAAAAATCGGCAATTTCATAGGTAAAGACATAAAATTTGTAGAAAGTCGTCGGTCTATGGTACTCCTAACCCGACCCCATGACCTAGGGCCAGTTCTGTGGTACAGGACCAGTGATTGTACATGTCGGCCGTGTGTGATTGATGACCCACAGCCTGTGAAAGTACTGGGAGACCTAGTCACAACCTAAGCCTTCACTTGTTGGTAAAGTTAGGTGATAAAATCATGCGGTTATCTTGTCCCAGCTAATATACTGGGAAGTGGTGAAGGGCTGGCGTTTTGGGGTTCAAAGTCATATCATTTTTATTTCAAGTAGGCTAAACCACTTTTAAACGTCAAAATTTACAAGCTAATAAAATTTGGCATGTTTCCTGGGTTAAAAAAAAGAAATTCTATTTTAGTCCGTCAGTCAGTTAATAAAAAAATAATAGACACGTATTTTTGCTTAAACATATTAATAAAACAATACTTAGATTACGTAAAATTTATACCAGAATATAAGTTAGTTCATTAGAAATTAAAACACTAAACAAAAAAAAAATAAAACCGAAAGTAAACGTAATTAAAACTGGATAATGCGTTGCCGTCATTCAATATATTTAATAAGTCAGAACGCAATTTTGTGATAGGCCTCATAGGAATACTATTCAAGGGAAGAATGGCCAAGCTTACTTACTTCACCCGTGAATATCAGCCGGTCGATTCTGTAAAAATCTCACCGTGAAAACTTAGGTGAAGTGAGTTTGTTTTTGCTAGGAATTGACACTATTGACAGCTCACTCCACGCTCACTTCACCTAAGTTTTCACAGTGAGATGGTTACAGAATCACACTGCTGGTCAGTAGCGAAGTAACATCGATTCTTACCTGAAAAGAAATAAAAATAATTACATTACTGAAATTTATTTATTACGCACTACATAAAAACTTGTCCTGCAAGTATAATGTCTTATATTAAATAGTTCGCCCCTTAGGCCCCCTTACATGGTACTCGGATACAGGGTGAATTTTTCAAGTAAGCGTGGATGGCCAAATCCGAAACCGACTAAGGTGAGTATAGTAGCCAACAGCGCCATCTTTGAAAAAAATATCAACCAATATTTAAAAACCTTGGTTTGTTACCTCTACCCTCACTTTACATTTATTGCCTCGTTTACATTCAGCCCCTGCACCAGAGTACTTTTACTTATGCCCCTGCCGCTGCTCCTCGCGCTGCCGGCGATACTTCCCTAAATACTGCCGCAGCAGGATCAAGAGAAGTGTGTGTTTACATACTGCCCTACCACTCACATCACTTTCGACTTTCGGCAATGGCAGACGTCGAAATAATTACAGCGTCCGCTCTGTGTCTTCTTACAATACATAATTATGTTCATTGTTTAAAAAGATATAAAATTCAAAAAAAGAAAATTTGTCGTCGTAGAAGATGGTGGATGATATCTATCCATCGTAATAGAACTCTGTAAGTACCTAACCACCTACATAACTGATTTTTGTGTGCATATACCCTATACTTGGGTGGGTAAACTAAATTCTAATGACCTATACCCATATACATAAACAACTGTTTTTTTGTTTCATTTTGACAGTAAGAAAATAAGGCGGCACGCACATCCGATTCGTTCAGGCGCTCGGCGAGAAGTGAGCGACGGAGCTGAATGTAAACACGCACTGCCGCTCGCTCTGCCCGTGCTTTGACTTCGGCACAAAAAACCGCTAATTTGGGGAGCGCCGGGCAGCGCGAGTAGCAGGGGCAGCAGCAGAAGTATCGTGTTTACATACTCGTCCTGCCCACTTCCCTGCCCACTTCCCTGCTCACTTCGGCTGAATGTAAACGGGGTACCTATATGAAACATGTATTTATTTTATTTTATTAATTTTAAGAAAACTTACAGCTAAAACATTCAAGTAATCAGAATAAATATGTAGAAGAAGGCCAATTACAAGTTTCCACTTATATAAAGTTATGTATAGAATTTACAAAACGGTACAAACAGCGTGAGAATTAAACATAGAAACAACTGAAGAGAATAAACAAAAATTAAAATACGTTAAACACAACAAATTTACATTTCAAAGAAAAAGTTACTTAATTTTTTTTAAATTTCTGAACACTATTTGAGAATAAATCAAGCTCAACATCCTGGCACACAATATTGAACATTCGACATGCTCTTAAAATATATGAATTTTGCCTGTAAATAGTTTTCGCAATGGGTACATGAAGGAGATGAGGTCTACGACGAAACACAGACGGTACACGAAGTCCAATCTTGGCCACCAGCTCAGGGACATCAGAAGACCCGTTCATTATATTAAATAGGAAAGCAAGATCTGCAATTTTCCTTCGTTCATGTAATGGAAGAATGTGAAAGGGGAATGCCTGAAAAATGCTTGAAATAGACAGAAACTACTTACAGTCCTTAATTCTATTTAGAATAAAGCGCCGTTTACACGGTGCAAGTTTCTGGAACGTACAAGAGCAATAATTGCACGCCATAAAGCTCGTTCAAGTTTTTTGACATTCAAGAATTGCATGAAGTGTTTACACGCGTGCGATTCCATAAAATGGCATGTACAATAATTGAATGCAAGTTTTTCCATTCAATAAAATCGCATGCGACTTAATCCAGGCAATAAAATTGACAGGCGATTATTGCGTGCAAGTTTTACCTAGAAATTATATTTCATTTAATTTTATTGAACGTCTTCTCAAGATATTTTTCAAGTGGTTCTTGATTTGATTTCTTGCCTCAAAATAGCAACAACGATTACCACACCCTCACTTACCGCACTCATATTTCAATGACAGCACAAATGTCAGATCATGCCAGAATTGCATGCGATTTTATTGTACGAGCAATTATTGTATGTTCTGTGCGATTTTATTGTACATGCTTATACCAGTTTTGAAAGTTGCCCGTATCGTGCAACAATATTGTACGTGTTGTTTAGACGGTGCCAGATATTTGCCCTTCAATTTTATGGTATGCCACAGGCAATAAACTGGCGCCGTGTAAATGAAGCTTAAATTAGGTATAATGAAATAATTCTCAAGTTTGTATACCTAGGGTGGAAATATAACGATCTTTAAAATATTTAACTTGATATCCGTCTAATTCCTTCTTATTTTATCATGGAGGTCAGTGTTTATTTGACATGAGTAATCGACATTCAGCCAAACAGGAATCGTCAAATAATCTTTAACGAACTATTTTATAGAATTATTGCACAGTTATCATTCATTTAATATAATTCGACCTATTTATACCGTAAATCTAATTAAAATAATATATGCATGTCAATATTAATTAATATCAAATTATTTTTAAAATAGAAAACGTATCGTAGGCTGTATGCATCATGTCCTTTGCCTTACTGACACTTTGACATTACTGCATTTAATTTTTTCGATTGTTGATTTGATCGATTCATGGTTTTGCGTTTGCGACTTGAGTTACTAGTATATTACTTTTTAGGATATTTAACGACGACTTTCGCCATTTTTTAAGGATTTTGATTTTACTTCTGTACACGTTACCCATTTTTGAACACGGGCTTAGATTGGACCCGCCGAAACTTCGACTCGGCTTTTTGACGACGGACCTGAACCTGCTTTATATTAAACGACGCTGCTATTATTTCGGACTTGTGCCGTGTTTATTTAAAAATGGATAGAAACGTACACTGTGTTAATTGCTATCTCGATATTGCATCGATGAGACGTAATCTTTTATCAGTGCAAAATGATGAAGTACGTGGTTTAATACAGGCATGGATAACACAACAAGCTGTAAGTACTGAGATTCCCTAGGTGTCTTGCCTATTTATGTTGAACGCACTGACATACAACAATAAGTACATTATGGTTTGTTCTTTTTCACAGGTTGAACAAGACAGTGTTGTTTGTGATGCATGTCTAAGATTAGCAATTCAAACTATCACCGAGACACCAGGAACCAGTCGACCAGATAGTCGACAAGTAGGCATATATAGCATCGTTATTGTAACTACCTAGTGGGACGGCGAACAGATGGTACCTGTGCTCATACTATGTCAATAATATGGTACTTAGCTTGGGCCCGGTACCAATCCAATATCTATCCTCCTGCACAGTTTCTTTATGGTATATTAGTGGTTTTTAATGATGATTAAAACATTTAAATGCTGTTTTGTTGTATAATTATTGCATATTAATCCTTAACCTTGACTTAACCTATATTTTAGAAAAAATGTTTGGAACTGGCTTCTACCTAGTTTTTTGATAATTATTGAATTTGTAATGGATTCCCTACGATTTGTAGTGCAATTTGGCGTATATTTCATTGTTGTCCATATCAAGCATTTTTTTGTATGGCTGATGGGCAATTCCCTTTCTTACACCGACTAGTATAGTTAGGAAGATAAGTATTAGAACGATATTGAGTGTACCTTAAAAATCGCCTTTGTATACTTTCCAGGCGATTAATATAAACATTGTAATTAGGATTCCAAATTTGAGAAGCATATTCGAGATGGCTACGGACAAAAGCGCAATATAGAATTTTCATCGTTTTGACATTCATGTATGTTCGTATCAAACAACGAAGACTTATTTAAAACTGCAAATGATGTGTATCCAAGAAATCGTAGAAATCCATTCAGACTCGTATTAAATGATGTGTATCCAAGAAATCGTAGAAATCCATTCAGACTCGTATTAAATGATGTGTATCCAAGAAATCGTAGAAATCCATTCAGACTCGTATTAAATGATGTGTATCCAAGAAATCGTAGAAATCCATTCAGACTCGTATTAAATGATGTGTATCCAAGAAATCGTAGAAATCCATTCAGACTCGTATTAAATGATGTGTATCCAAGAAATCGTAGAAATCCATTCAGACTCGTATTAAATGATGTGTATCCAAGAAATCGTAGAAATCCATTCAGACTCGTATTAAATGATGTGTATCCAAGAAATCGTAGAAATCCATTCAGACTCGTATTAAATGATGTGTATCCAAGAAATCGTAGAAATCCATTCAGACTCGTATTAAATGATGTGTATCCAAGAAATCGTAGAAATCCATTCAGACTCGTATTAAATGATGTGTATCCAAGAAATCGTAGAAATCCATTCAGACTCGTATTAAATTATGTGTATCCAAGAAATCGTAGAAATCCATTCAGACTCGTATTAAATGATGTGTATCCAAGAAATCGTAGAAATCCATTCAGACTCGTATTAAATGATGTGTATCCAAGAAATCGTAGAAATCCATTCAGACTCGTATTAAATGATGTGTATCCAAGAAATCGTAGAAATCCATTCAGACTCGTATTAAATGATGTGTATCCAAGAAATCGTAGAAATCCATTCAGACTCGTATTAAATGATGTGTATCCAAGAAATCGTAGAAATCCATTCAGACTCGTATTAAATGATGTGTATCCAAGAAATCGTAGAAATCCATTCAGACTCGTATTAAATGATGTGTATCCAAGAAATCGTAGAAATCCATTCAGACTCGTATTAAATGATGTGTATCCAAGAAATCGTAGAAATCCATTCAGACTCGTATTAAATGATGTGTATCCAAGAAATCGTAGAAATCCATTCAGACTCGTATTAAATTATGTGTATCCAAGAAATCGTAGAAATCCATTCAGACTCGTATTAAATGATGTGTATCCAAGAAATCGTAGAAATCCATTCAGACTCGTATTAAATGATGTGTATCCAAGAAATCGTAGAAATCCATTCAGACTCGTATTAAATGATGTGTATCCAAGAAATCGTAGAAATCCATTCAGACTCGTATTAAATGATGTGTATCCAAGAAATCGTAGAAATCCATTCAGACTCGTATTAAATGATGTGTATCCAAGAAATCGTAGAAATCCATTCAGACTCGTATTAAATGATGTGTATCCAAGAAATCGTAGAAATCCATTCAGACTCGTATTAAATGATGTGTATCCAAGAAATCGTAGAAATCCATTCAGACTCGTATTAAATGATGTGTATCCAAGAAATCGTAGAAATCCATTCAGACTCGTATTAAATGATGTGTATCCAAGAAATCGTAGAAATCCATTCAGACTCGTATTAAATGGCATTCCTAAGATCTACAAAATACAATAACAACTGTTTAGCAATTTTTGTACGTATTTATAATAATACACCAAGCAATTTAAAAACGCTGACTTCTAGAGCATAATAAGTACAAATTATTTATATAGCTCACAAATACACAACAAAATTATTATATTATAGAATTCTGAGGTGCTAAACTAACAAATAGCTTAGTATTATGTGATATAACGCATACCGATAAGTTTGCATGTAAGCACTAATTTTAATGTAACACCTATACTGCCCTGCTAAGCCGAAAGGCGCCATCTCTGAGATACGCCCTTTTAGTTTTGTTTTATACCATTCAATAGCTAGAATAGTTTCGCATCTAATGGTATAAGCCAAATAGCGATATCTAATTTAAAACATTATAATAAACCACTAAGAAGTTTTTTTATATCTCAATTTTTGGAAAAATCCATTCACAAAAAGTCGTTTTTCCCAAAACTTACTCTGATTGAGTTAGCGCTTTTCAGCTTATCATGGCAGTATAATACCATAATGCAAACTTTAATGCAAATTAAATGAATTTGAATTTGAAAAAATAATAAGTCAGGAGATATGGAACATTTAGAAATTTCCTATGCTCACATATTTAGCCAGATGAGATAGAATTTTTTGTATAAGAAAAATCAACACCCTAAACCTCCTAGGTTCGAAGTTACAGCAGTTCAAAATATTCCATAAATCCAGACTTATTAATTAGGGTTCCGTACCTCAAAAGGTAAAAACGGAACCCTTATAGGATCACTTCGTTGTCCGTCTGTCTGTCTGTCAGTCTGTCTAGACCCTTTTTTTCAGGAATGCGTGGACCTTCACGCATTCCTGAAAAAAAGTTGAAATTAATATCAAATACGTAAGTCCCTTTGGTCCCTTGGAGTTCTAAAAAAATCAAGCTTAAGTCAACGCAATAAAAAAAAAATACGGCCATTTATGCGACATATTTTGATACTTTCAAGTAAATCAAAAGCTATAGGGTAGGACTTCCCGTTGACCTAGAATCATGAAATTTGGGAAGCAGCAAGGTCTCTCATCACAAGTAAAGGCAAAGGTCCGAAAATTGTTAATTTGTAATATTATCATTATCACTTATAATTTTTTTTAGGGATTAAAATGTTTTAGGGTTCCGTACCAAAATGGTAAAAAAGGAACCCTTATGGTGTCACTTAGTCTGTCTGTCTGTCTGTCTGTCACAGCTGAATATCTCAAGAACTACTAATGCTATGAACTTGAAATTTGGAACAGTTTTAAATGACGTTTACCCAACTATTTTGCAAATAAAAAAGAAATAAAAATATTTATATTTTTTTTGCAACAGGGACTGAAAAAAAAAATGAAAATTCAAAGTGTGGCGACTAGGGCATGTGGGGTATCATAATATATTAAAGAGCATTGTTTGCACATTTTCAAACATTTTTTAATTTTTTTTTAAGCGGATTTGACTTTTGATGAAAAATTTAAAAAAAAATACCGTTCCCCCCTTATCTCCGAAGTTTGCAAAGAGAAAAATCTGAAATTATTCTATGTGATAGAAGTTTATATAAAGATTACCGGAAAAATAAAACGATGTCTCTAAATAGCACACTTTTTCAGAAATCGGAACGGAACCCTCGGTGCGCGAGTCCGACTCGCTCTTGACCGGTTTTTTTGTTTTTGGGATAAATTCTTTTCAACTACGGAACCCTTCATTGTGCGTAGTCCAACACGCACTTGGCCAGTTTATCAATGGTGGCGCTGCCGGTTAGCAGTTCCATCAAAACAACTACTTACAACCATCTTATCTCCTCTCAGTCCAAATACCCGTGCTAATTGTCACCTTTACCACAAAACCTATAATTTAGACCTCTTTCCACCTCCCTGAGACACTATCTCATCCAAACCATGTTCCCATACAAATATTTTCACACAATTATTAAGATGACGCTCAGATAGAATCTTTAAAACTAGATTAGATTTTAATACTGTAATTTAGAAAAAATCCCACGACTTATCTCGAATCTGAGAGGGTTATGCTATTATTACTTACATACTTACACATATAAGTTAGTCTGGGAAAGAAATATAGGAAAGAAAGAATGAGTTAAATTGTTCGGTTTTATGCCATTTGCAAATGTCTGTGTCTTTAATTTAGTCATTGGACTTGGTATGAAAAAAAATTTTGAGAGCAAAGAGCGCTCTTTCATGTTACCCCCACAGATTTAGAGTAGGCTAGATACCGCATGTTCATTAGATAATATGAAAACCGAGCGTGTCATCTGTTTTATACCTACGAAAACTTCACCCCAGCCATTTAGTGATGTGCTCAACGTAAAAGAATTGTTTCAATCGCTAAGCGCCATTAAGACCTTCAGGAACCGAGAAAAAAGGAAAAAAGTCAGGAAGAATGCTAAGCGAAAACGAAGTAATAGCACGGGTAGGCAATGCGATGCGACGGGGTGGGTCGGGGGGATAAGAAACACGCGGAAGAAGTCGCGGGCAGAATCTAGTTACTTATAATATAACACCACGCCAGTTTTCCTCGAAGGGTTCAACGGAGGTGTATAGCTGTTTATCGGACACCGGCTCTGGGATTCTACTGCATAATCAGCCTATATACTGCCCCACTATACTGTTCCCACTGTGTTCACTATACTGTCTATACTGTTCCCACTGCTGGGACACAGGCGCCCTCTCTTCGAGATCAGTGGGCTGCAATCCACCACGCGGGCCCAGTGCGGGTTGGTAGATATCACATGTCTTCGAATTTTTGGTTCTAGGATATGCCGGTTTCCTCACGATGTTTTTTTCACCGTTTTTCGAGAGCAGTGGTGATGAAATTATTTACACAAAGTGGATGGGTTCGAATCGTACCCACAACCGACACGTAAGACTGGGTCGATACCACTGGGTCACCACTGTTCCAATGATGGGATGGTATTGAGAAATCCCTAATGGAAAAATAAAATACTAATTTGCCTGACATCTGACAAGCCCGGTTGCGAATACTAGACCAACACGGTAACTCGTAATAAATTTTTAATCTGTCCATTATTAGTATGGTAATGAAAACCTACAAAATGACGGAATAACAGGATTTTAATTATTACCGTACACTCTACCATATTGTGGTAATATTTCAAAGGAAACTAACAATAAAATTACCTGCTCATTGCAAACCTACAAACATTTTTGTGTATGCCTTGGTGGCGCCACTAGTCAAGGAACGATGTCAAAATTGCATCAAATCCAGTAGTAAAGTCTGTCAAGCGAGTCGTGTCCACGACCATTTACCTGATTTCTTATAATGGCAATACTATTATCTGTCAAACGAATTGTTACAACTTCTGTTCTACTAAGCTACAGCATTTTGATACTTTTAGCTCAATTATCTAATTTGTATTAATGGAAAAAAGAGGAATAGAAAAGAAATATATTGAATGGAAAAATGCACAGATGACACTATTAATGTAGAAAACAAATATAAAGTAAGGGGCAGCATAACCGAAACGGAGTTGGAACCCTTCATCATTTTTGTGCGTGATGATACTGACAGTGATTTCTCTTATGAAGGCATTGAATTTCTAGATTCTGATTTTAGTTCTAGTTGTGACTAATAAATACCTACATTGAAATGCACTTTTTAAATTTATGCCAAAGAAATTTTTTATCTACAAAAATTCAAGTATCAAACATGTTTTCAGCGTACTTTATCAGTGTTGACACCTGTAAGATTTTTGAATTTCCCGCCTTTTTCATGGGACACGACTCGCTTGACAGACTCTACCAGTACATTCTATGTTAGTTCCCTATTTCGCCACACGCACTGATAAGTTTGTCGGTCTATACTGTTGTGATTATTAAGTTGACAGCTGAAGCGTGTTGTTTATCGTAAATTATGTTGTCTTTGACCGTTCCTTTTGCGGTAGAAGGCGCTTGGGGACGCCCATGTCTAACTGCGAACATTGCCGGACATGTTTGAAAATGTAAGTTAGTAGGTTAGTAATACTAACTTAGTATTACTGTTAAGGTGATAATGTAAAAGGCGAACTGGGCGGGAATAAGAAAGTGATAGTCAATTACTTCCACATGCGAATAAAAGAGAGCGCAATAATGCTCTGGAACCGAAATAAAAACGCCAAACCAAATAAAAATTGTTTAAAAATAAATTAAGCTATAGTTAGTCAAAAATATTTTCAGCCAGAGTTTTCAATGATTTTGAATGCAATTTTGCAATGAAATTACAGAAAAGAAAATAGGACTTTTCGGAATTAAATTCTATTGAGGATTTCCTTCAGTTAGAGTATTAATCAAATTACCTAATATTAATTTTTAGTGCTGGGACTAGATTCCTTTCAAGAAAATTATGTTGACAGTTATAGGGTTCCGTACCAAAATAAATAAATAAATATCCTTGGACAATTCACACAACGGTAAAAAGGAACCCTTATGGTGCGACTCAGTCTGTCTTTCTGTCCGTCTGTCACAGCTGGATATCTCAAGAACTACTAATGCTATTAATTTGAAATTTGGAACAGTTTTAGATGAAGTTTGCCCAACTATTTTACAAATAAAAAAATTTTTTTTTTTTGCAACAGGGATTGAAAAGGGGTCTTAAAAAAGTGGGGCTACTAGGGCATGTGGGATATCATATGAAAGAGCGCTGTTTGCACACTCTCAAACTTTTTTTTAGGCAGCATAGTTTTCGACTTTTGATGAAAAATGTAAAAAAAAATACCGTTCCCTCTCTTATCTCCAAAGTTTGCATATAGAAAAATCTGAAATCATTATATGTGGTAAACGTAAAGATTACAGGAAAAATAAAACGATGTCTCTAAATAGCACACAGAAATCATCAACAAAAATTACATACGGAACCCTTGGTGCGCGAGTTCGACTTGCTCTTGACGGGTTTTTTTTATAGCAATAAACTAAGTTAAGCTAGCGCTTTCTGAGATAATATCGCCAAACATACCGAGAATCATACAAGTCAACACATAATACTAAACACCCACAAGCTGCGAAGATGTTATTTGGTTTCTCGGTTTATTTATTTATTTTTTAATTTATTTATTTATTTATTCTTCGGAAAGCTTACAGTCTAATATCTTTAAAAGTAAGTTATGTACAATATCGATTACAATTGCCATTTAAAAGCTTCCACAAATTAAAAAACTATGTGCCTAAAATTAAAAAAAAGAAATAGAACATACAAAAATTAAAAATTAAAAATTAAATCTACAAATTTTTCTAAACAAAACAAAACATACTTATTCATATTTAAAAAAACAAAACATTAAAAGATAATTCTTAGTATCTGATAATAATTGTGACAGTTTATTGTGCTAAAACATAATATTAATGATGAGTAATGCTACTCATTGCGGTCTATAACAAAGTATTCATTGTTTATAGTTCTTCTTAATGTGCTAGGGCTGGTTTTAAATAGATCACATCAAAATGAGAAGGAAGGTTATTGAAGCTAGGGGTAACCCTATAGCCAATTATTGCTAAGCTAGGGGTAATAAGCTAGGGGTATAAGCTAGGGGTAACCCTATACCCAATTATTGCTAAGCTAGGGGTAATAAGCTAGGGGTATAAGCTAGGGGTAACCCTATAGCCAATTATTGCTAAGCTAGGGGTAATAAGCTAGGGGTATAAGCTAGGGGTAACCCTATACCCAATTATTGCTAAGCTAGGGGTAATAAGCTAGGGGTATAAGCTAGGGGTAACCCTATAGCCAATTATTGCTAAGCTAGGGGTAATAAGCTAGGGGTATAAGCTAGGGGTAACCCTATAGCCAATTCTAAAAATCAGAAATTCAAAGAAAATTAATTAATTCAGAAATCTAAAGTGTCGGTTATTAGTATTTCCGAATAGCGGTTTGTTATGTGACCTATATTCAGCAAATCGAACATTTAGTTTTAATCCCTGTTAAGGTTTCCGAATTCAATACTTGTACAGTCAGCGTCAAAAATATCGGGACGAACAGACTGTTCAAAATTGTTCTCAACAACTAAGAAAATTAAACTTTATCTAAATTTTATTGGTTAAAGTTCTTGTCAGAATGACAGTTGTCGTGTACTGTCTTCATTCTTCTGAAACATTCCTTGTGTCATTGAGTTAATATTTCATTTCATAATTGTTTAGATCATTTTGAACAGTCTGTTCGTCCCGGTATTATTGACGCTAACTGTCAATCTGCCTAGCCTTTTCCCGACTATGTTGGAGTCGGCTTCCAGTCTAACCGGATGCAGCTGAATACCAGTATTTTACATGGAGCGACTGCCTATCTGACCTCCACAACCCAGTTACTGGGTAATACGATTCCCCTTGGTAAGACTGGTTGTCAGACTTTAGAGCTGACTTACGACCCGTAACGACTGTCAAAGATCCACGAATAACAGCCGGGACCAACGGCTTAACGTGCTTTCCGAGGCAAAGAGGAGTCTCGGTATGTAAAGATAGTCACCCATCCACTGACCAACCCCGGCAAGCGTAGCTTAACCTGACGGATCAACCCGTGCGGCGGTTATTACTTAGCCACGAGCTCCTCTTGATTATTGACGCTGACTTACTACCTCAAAATCAAAATCAAAATATTTTATTTTACATAAACCCACATGGGTACTTGTGAAACGTCAGAAGCTAGGTGCACGGTTCTAAATGAGTTTCCTATGGAGAAGAGCCGGCAAGAAACTCCATGGTTACTCTTTTAAAAATAATTGGCCTTTACAATATTTAAAAAAAAAAAATCTGGCCAAGTGCGTGTCGGACCACGCACAATGAAGAGTTTCGTAGTTGAAAAGAATTTATCCCAAAAACCAACTTAAAATTGTAATTCCAAAAAAAAAATATTTTGTAAGTACTTGTACTGTGAGTCCTTGCTTTGCTTCTCGCCTTTGATGAGTCTAGGACAACGGGAAGTACCCTAAAGATTTTGATTTACTTGCAACTATTAAAATAGGTCGCATAAAAATGGCCGTATTTTTTTATGGTGTGACTTAGAAGCTTGATTTTTAGAACTCCAAGTGACTGTAGACGTATTTGATATTAATTTCAACTTGATACTTCCACGCGTTCCTGAGAAAAAGGGTCTTCAAAGACTGACAGACAGACAGACAGACGGACAACGAAGTGATCGTTTAAGGTTACCGTTTTTTCCTTTTGAGGTACGGAACCCTAAAAAACTAATTAGGTCTCGCCCACGTTTGCAACAGAACAGTCGCAACGGTTAACCCAAATAACGTCCATCAGTTCCGGTCCTACGCATATGGTTGTCGTACGGTGTGCAATAAGCCTTATTTGGTTACATTTGACCAATTCTAGCTTGACCGCTCCGCGTTATTTAAATTGTATGAAAGTGGAGCGAATGTGCCGAAAAATGGATTTAGGTGTGCCCCTAATTTCGGCACTAGGGACGTAATATCGGCTTTAGTCAAATGTCAGACTATTATTACGCTTCATTAGGTAACATTGAAAAAGGCCTACACAAAGTGACACATCAATCTGCCTAGCCTTTTCCCAACTATGTTGGGGTCAGCTTCCAGTCTAACCGGATGCAGCTGAATACCAGTATTTTACATAGAGTGACTGCCTATCTGACCTCCACAACCCAGTGACTATGGTTGGATTTTAAATTATCGTCAGTAAAATGACACTTCTACTGTAATTTGTATGTACCTTTAAACTTAATCGGTCCATAGATTCGGAGCAAATCGGCTGTGACAGACGGACAGACAGACAGACAGACAGCCAGACACACGAGTAATCCTACAAGGGTACCGTTTTTTCATTCGGAGGTACGGAGACCCTAAAAACAGTACTTTTTGGGATTAAATCACAAAAAAAACTTTAGCATACACTGTGTTCGTTATTCAAACAATTTCAACTCCCACTTTAAAAGAACGGCCTTCTTACCGAAAAAGGTAACACGTTTGGTAACGTTACTATACACATAATTGAACCTTAACTCAAGGAGGTAAGGAATGTTTTTAGTTTCTCGGGTGGTAATGTAAAGTTGGTTTGCAACCCACTCAAAGCCTTGCGGCCTACTCGATGGCGTCATTGGTTCAAATCCTTTGGTATTTTGCCTAGATTAAATTTCTTTGTTAGGTACTTAATTTATAAGAATTTAGATTGTAACAGTATTTTCAGGAAAAAATCTAGACTAATTATATTAAGAATATTTTGCATAATTTTATCTTAAGCTAATATAATTTTCAGATTGCCGTTTTGTGTTAAAATAAAATAAATAAAATGAATAAAACTCCGATTGCTAACCGAGTATCAGTATTCTGCCGAAACCGGACTTTCGGCAGAAATCATAATCGGCACATCTCTAGACGATGCTAGTTCCATTAAAAACCGCGAACACTCGCGACATTGTTTTAATTAAATCGCAGAATGCGTGTTCGTGCACTAATTGCTTACAAAATGACCAGGCAAAGAAATTAATTTAAAAGTGGAATGCTTTATTCGTTTTTATTTTTAAACTAGAGAAGGGACTGGTCTCGCCTTTTTTATTAGTTTACTCTGAAGCTTTTTTCATACATAATTTTATTGTACGAGAAACATTTTTTTTTTAATTAATTTATTACACATTTTTAGGGTCCGTAACTCAAAAGGAAAAAACGGAACCCTTATAGGATCACTCGTGTGTTTGTCTGTCTGTCTGTCTGTCCATCTGTCCGTCTGTCACAGCCAATTTGATCCGAATCTAATATACCGATTAAGTTGAAATTTAGTACACATATGGATTTTTGTGACCCAAACACGTACGGCTAAAGAAAATAAATGAATTTTGAATATGGGGGTCACTTTTAGGGGGCAAATAAGAAAATGAAAAAAAAAGTTTCACAAACTGTACCGTGTGATATATAAAATAAAAGGGCTTACTATGAGGGTCTCAAACATATTTTTTTTATAATTTTAAAATAAATCGTTTTAAATTTATTTAAGAAAATAGACGAAAATTTTGAAAAAAATACAGAAAATAATTCTTTACCTGTAGATTACAGGAAAACCTATAAGAAGTTTGTGGTCTTAAAATAACATGGTAAATCTCTCATTATTGTGAGTACAAACTTACATTTACTGTTGAAATGTATGGGAGAACATGTTTTTCAACTATAGTGTTAAGTTTGTTCTTGGGATAATTTCGTCCCAACTACGGAACCCTTCATTGTGCGTAGTCCGACACGCACTTGGCCGGTTTTTCTTTGCCCAACTGCATAGCAGGAGCTTCGTCAAATGTTGATTGTGACTAATTTTTCGGCAAATGATCGATGAGTCTTCATACATCAATAATCGAAGATCGAGTCGATGGCAGAAAATCGAATAGTAAATTATTTGAAGAAAAGCATTATTATAAAAGCACCCATCTACTTCACCACAAAGAGTTCTGTCGACCCTCATCTACGCACAATAGCGTGAACACACACTGACCGCTGACTTAAGTGGTTCACACATTATGAGTGGCCACGAATCGATTAAAAAGTATGATTGAAACGATCGAACATTAACATTTTAAATGATGTAAGACTTTGAGCGACAGCTTGCGTTAGTAACATGGTATTTTGATGCCACACAATATTTATTTACCTATTTTCTACGAGTAAAAACGAGTACGAGTAAATATCTGTACCTGTGTAATTAAGCTTTATTAAGCAATTGTTTGTTATCCTGAAGAAAATAAAAAGAATAAGTAAAATAAAAAAAAAATTAAATGCATAACAAACGGGATATTTAACAATGCCGAAATATCGGGAACTCAAATACAATAATAATGTTAGTGACCATGACAGTTTAAAAACTTAAATAAAATGCTGTTCGTTGGTACTCGTAAGTGCATCAGAAAAATTAGAAAAATTGCCGGGAAAATTGTGAGATTCGGGAAAAACTGAACGTCCCTTTTTTAATGGGATTCTTGTATGAATTATTGTGGACAGGACAACATTTCTGTCAGGACTGCTAGCCTTCTATACAGGGGTACTGGTAACTCGACCACTTCCTTGCAGGATGTCATAGTAGGGTTAAAAAGCAAAAAATTAAGCCACCAAATGTTCTACCGAAATTCAGTTTATTTTTTCGTAATTTTTATTTTTGTCCGACAAAAATTACGAAAATAAAACGTTTAATTAATGATCTTTGCCAAAGGTTAAGGCATTTTTGAACTTTTAATTATTAGCAAAGAACTGCTGCTGCATCATCTATATTACTAACTTAAATCCCAGTATAGTCGCGCCGTAAATCATTTTTAAATTGGATTTTTCATATTAAAACTAGAAATAGAAGTAACTCAAAAACTACTGAATTTCGGTAGAACATTTGGTCGCTTAATTTTTTGCATTTTAACCCTACTATGACATCCTGCAAGGAAGTGGTCGAGTTACCAGTAACCCTGTATAAATAAAATGCTGTTCGTTGGTAAGCGCATCACTAATTCAGAATGGCTGGACCGATTTGGAAAAATTTTGCTTTTAAAATGTTCGTAATAGTCCAAATTAGGTTTTTATTAGGCATGCATCCATACATACGCCTTTTTGCCGATACGATAGATACCGATACTCTTATAAAAATATCGACGGTACTGATACCGATTCCGGTTTCCGATACGCTTATTGGATTTAAATGAAGGTACAATAAAAAAAACCTAAGTTGGGTTAATTTTTATAAAATAATATATTACAGACTTACAATTAGATTTATTAAAAATAATAATTAAAGCTTAGTAATTAATATGTATGTATGTAAATGTGTAATAGCAAAGCCGTTGACACAGCCTTAACCGAAAATCGGCCAATAAAGAAAAACAAAAGGGGCGATATAACTAATTTCCTTAAACCAAGGCCCACATTTAATCATACCAACAACGAAAATGAACAACAATCCTATAACTATTCAGAATAGCAACTACCAACACCCCCCTCTTCACTCCCAACACGGCTGGTCCCCGCGGGAGCTGTAGACCAAAACCCTCCAGGGAAGAAAAATTACCCTTCAAGCAACTCTACAATGAACGCATCAATTAATGAGAGTAATGTTTTATACATAGCAACATATAACGTCCGAACTTTATCAACTTGTAGCCGTTTGATAGAGCTAATGGAATCATTTTGAACTTTTAATTATTAGCAAAGAACTGCTGCTGCATCATCTATATTACTAACTTAAATCCCAGTATAGTCGCGCCGTAAATCATTTTTAAATTGGATTTTTCATATAAAAACTAGAAATAGAAGTAACTCAAAAACTACTGAATTTCGGTAGAACATTTGGTCGCTTAATTTTTTGCATTTTAACCCTACTATGACATCCTGCAAGGAAGTGGTCGAGTTACCAGTAACCCTGTATAAATAAAATGCTGTTCGTTGGTAAGCGCATCACTAATTCAGAATGGCTGGACCGATTTGGAAAAAATTTGCTTTTAAAATGTTCGTAATAGTCCAAATTAGGTTTTTATTAGGCATGCATCCATACATACGCCTTTTTGCCGATACGATAGATACCGATACTCTTATAAAAATATCGACGGTACTGATACCGATTCCGGTTTCCGATACGCTTATTGGATTTAAATGAAGGTACAATAAAAAAAACCTAAGTTGGGTTAATTTTTATAAAATAATATATTACAGACTTACAATTAGATTTATTAAAAATAATAATTAAAGCTTAGTAATTAATATGTATGTATGTAAATGTGTAATAGCAAAGCCGTTGACACAGCCTTAACCGAAAATCGGCCAATAAAGAAAAACAAAAGGGGCGATATAACTAATTTCCTTAAACCAAGGCCCACATTTAATCATACCAACAACGAAAATGAACAACAATCCTATAACTATTCAGAATAGCAACTACCAACACCCCCCTCTTCACTCCCAACACGGCTGGTCCCCGCGGGAGCTGTAGACCAAAACCCTCCAGGGAAGAAAAATTACCCTTCAAGCAACTCTACAATGAACGCATCAATTAATGAGAGTAATGTTTTATACATAGCAACATATAACGTCCGAACTTTATCAACTTGTAGCCGTTTGATAGAGCTAATGGAATCATTAAAAAACATAAAATACGACATTATAGGTCTCTCTGAAATCAGAAGACTTGGAAACTCAATTGAAGAACACAGCGACTTCATCCTTTACTACATAGGGGAAACACCGGGACTATACGGTGTAGGATTCATAGTTAAAAAACACCTGAAGAATTATATTGAAAGTTTCTGAGAGAGTAGCACTACTTAATGTAAAATTCAATAACTTCGAAACAAGCATAATTCAAGTTTACTCTCCCACTGAGGCGGCAAGTGATGAAGAACTACAATCTTTCTACGACACTGTTGACAGAGCTTTACAACTATCAGGAAGAAATACAATAGTTATGGGTGACTTTAATGCCAAGATTGGCCAACCGAAACCTAATGAAAAATTAGTCACGAGAAGTCACGGCTATGGCAACAGAAACAGTAGAGGAGATAAACTCATTGAGTTTGCTTACGAAAACAACTTATGTATAATGAACACTTTTTTCAAAAAAAAAAACAATCAAAGATGGACTTGGAGATCTCCAGATGGCGCCACGAAAAACGAAATAGACTACATTTTAACTAATAGGCATAGAAATATTCAAAACATGCAAGTTTTAAATGTCACTTTCCCTTCAGATCATAGACTTGTCAGAGCCTCATTGATACTGGAAACGAAAAAGAAAAGTCGGAAAAACTTTGGCAACATTCCAAGAGCTTTACTGAAAAATGATGAAGATGTATCAAGGTACAAAGAATCACTAAGTAGCTGTTCAGAGAACTTACACAACTGTCAAGAAATCGACACTGTTCAAGAATATTATGACAAAATATTAAGCGCCATAGACAGTAGCCTTAAAAAAGCTCACGTACCTCACCCATCGAATAAAATAAGTATACTGTCAGTCCACACGAAAAAGTTGATCCAACGAAGACAAATACTACAAACATCCAAACCAAAGACACGTTCTATGAAAAATGAACTTAAAGCTTTGTACAAACTTGTGAGTAAATATATACGTAACGACTATAAGAATCATCGTACACAAACGATTGAAAAACACCTCAATACTACCGGCAGCGTCAAGAGAGCATACAAAGAGTTGAGATCACACAAAACATGGATTGAAGGACTTCGAGGACCATCAAATACAACACAAAATAGGTCAGAAATACTACAAATAGCAACAGCCTTCTACAGGAATTTGTACAGTTCTCAAGATCAAGAGTGCTACCCAGTTAACACGCACATACCAGCAGATAGAGATAAGATTAGCGAAATGGATGAAGCAGAAGTGATCAGAGGAATTAACTCACTCAAGGAAGAGAAGAGTCCCGGTCCCGATAAGATCACAAATGAAGCATTAAAGAAAGGACTCCCACATCTAGCAACTCCACTAGCGCGACTTTTTAACATGGTATTGCATTCTTCATGTACCCCTAGACAATGGTCCGAGTCAGACATAATCTTGCTCTACAAAAAAGGTGACTCTAACAACATAAGCAATTACAGACCGATCAGCCTACTGCCATCAATTTATAAATTATTTTCATCCCTTATAGAAAAGAGAATAAGAACATCAATCGAAAAACATCAACCTATTGAACAGGCCGGTTTTCGAAGAGGCTACTCTACTGTGGACCATATCCATTCTCTAGAAATGCTTATTGAGAAGTACCAGGAATTCCAAAAACCATTATACATAGTCTTTATAGATTATCAAAAAGCTTTCGATAGTATTCTCCACTCATCAATATGGGAAGCTCTGCACTCTCATGAAGTAGAGATTGAGTACATAAGAGTTTTAAAACATCTTTATAAAAATAGCACAAGCAGAATAAAGCTGGAAACCACAGGACCACCTATACACATAGAGTGGTCAGACAAGGGGACCCAGTATCCCCAACGATCTTCATAGCGGTGCTAGAATCAATCATGAGCAAACTAGACTGGAGTAAACTGGGTTTAAATATAAATGGCAAGTACATAAACCATTTACGATTTGCGGACGACATAGTCTTGTTTTCTGAGGATACGAAACAGCTACAGTCGATGTTAAACTCACTATATGAAGAAAGTAAAAAGGCGGGTTTGGAGATAAACCTAAGCAAGACAAACGTCATGACAAATCACATCGAAACACCCATATACGTTGAAAACACACCTTTAAATTATGTCAACAGCTACATTTACCTTGGAAAACAGATTTCATTTGACCGACAAAACAACGATTTGGAAGTTGAAAGAAGAGTAAAAAATACGTGGAAAAAGTTTTGGAGTCTTAAAGAAATACTCAAAGGTGGTATGCCTATTAGAACAAAGAAAAGAGTCATGGACACCTGCCTACTGCCATCATTGACATATGCTTGCCAGACATGGAAATTTACCCGTCGATTAAAAACAAAAATAACATCATGTCAAAGAAGCATGGAAAGGAGTGTCATGAAACTACGAAAAATTCAAAAGATACCCCATCATCGTATAAGACTCAAAACAAAAGTGATAGATGCTCTCAACTATTCGCAAAAGCTAAAATGGCGATGGGCTGGACATATTGCAAGACTCAAAGACGATCGCTGGACTTTAAGAGTAACGTATTGGCCAGGCCCATCAGGTCATAGAAAAAGAGGTAGGCCCGTAGCTCGCTGGGCCGATGACATTGTGAAAGTCGCTGGCACTCGCTGGATGCGTACAGCAGAAGATAGAGACCGTTGGTCATCTCTGGAGGAGGCCTTCACCTTCTAATAAGAGGGGTTCTTGCTAGTAAAGCTGAAATTGTTAAAATAAATAAAATAATAAAATGTAATAATAATAAATAATAATCATAATAAAAATAATGTAATAATGAGATTTAATGAGATCGCAAATTGAAATGTACTTAATTAATTATGAATTTTGAAATGTTTTTAAGATTGCATGCAGTATTTATATTATTTTCCTGTAATATTCAAACAGCAAGAAATAAAAGGCTATTTTATTTTATTTTATTTTTATTTTAATTAAAATGTAATATTTGTAAGATTACAGACTTACAATTAGATTTATTAAAATTAATAATTAAAGCTTAGTAATTAAAATGTAATATTTATAAGATTTTTGTTTAAAAAATAAAGTATTCTCAAGTTTAGCTAGATAGGCGATTTCCCAGAAAGTCTGTTTGAAACCTGCGCGAGCTACGGAGTCTCTCAGATGATAGAACTCATTTGGAAAGTAAAGTATTTCTGCGCCATTTTTTCCAGTTTGGGTATAAGTCGTCATTATTAGTGCCTAGTTTGCAACGAAATAGACGAAACAGCATGCGCGTTTACATTACTTTTTTGAAGCGCGAAATTTGAAAAGTAGCTATCGTTGTACCGGCAATATAAATATCGCCGACGCCGATATATTGGCAAACCCAAAGTACTACTGATATATCAGCATTGGTATTGGTATCGGATGCATCCCTAGTTTTTACGGAAATAATAAAAAGTTGCGGGAAAATTTGGGAAAAACCGGACGTCTTTTATTCAATGGAATTCTTGTAAGTATGAATTATTGAAATTGGACAGGACGTGTGTCGTGTCAGCTAGTTTATAATAAGATTCAAAACCATTGTTATAACAGGAGCCATTAGGGTAAAACCATGGACCTAATATACAAACTGGACTGAGCTCTCATACCAAAAACACGAGCAGAGAGAGATATGTCACATTGAGGCAGTGTATCTCCTTCTAATAGGGTGACCAAACATTTTTATGACAAACAGGAAAATTCGTTTATACAGAGATAATTTGCGTCCGGTTGACCATAAGTGATTTCAAATTATTGTTTGTATTACAAACATATTGTGATTAAATAATATAAAGAAATAGACCTTTTTCGAAAGCTCCTTTATGAAACTGAACATTATTGTGTTCTATGTCGGTGTTGAATCGTGTACCTACCAATGTTTTTGAGGCAAGAAGGAAGGACTACAATATTGGTGAGACTCGTCTTGTGGCGAATCATCAAATTTGATCACGTAGGTATACGTGGCTTATGATGAAGTAGGCATGTAGAATCTCGTTCTGGGACCATGGTACTTTCTTGCTCTTTCTTCGTTTACTCTACAGAGCTGGTTTGGGTAAGTATGTAATTGAAGCAAAGGGAACTAAAATGATTCTGGAATTACATCCAACCATATTTGTTGAATTTCCTCTTTGGATGGAAAGCTGTAAACAACTTAAAAATAATGCTATTTCAATCATGCGATACATAAGTACAAATTGTATTTATTATGCGCCTAAAATTAATAGTTTTAATCAGAAATACACTAATACTTTAGCTTTTGTAGACAGAAGACGCTAAGTCTTCTGTCTACAAAACGTTTAGAGCATGGTTACACTACTTAGACTCAAAATTGTTATTATTTAGTAACAATTTTAGGTCTTTTATCGAGATTTATTTAAATCTTTGTTATTCCTTACAAGTTCCTTACCTGTGAAATTAAATGCCACAACCAGCATAACATTCACTTTTACATTTCTTGATGCAACACTTTCTCACCATTTTCGCTATATAAATTGAAAAAAACCGCCATGAAACCATTGATGTCAGATTTCAGTGTTACCAGAGTAATTATATGATAGCTACCAAACATTAATCAAAATTATATTATTTTGATTATTTTACTCATGGAGCTTACTTATAAAATTATTGACTATGATATACAGATTGTAAACCTATAAATAAAATTATTTAAAACTAATCTAAATGCTAAAAAAAATATACGTAACTTATTTTACCTACTTGTAGTTGGTAAAATTTTCTACCATCTTTATCATTTTTATCTGTTGGCAATTGAGCAAAAGGGACAAATTACTCAAGTCGGGCTCTCTCTCTCTCGGCTCGTTTTGCCTAGCCTAAGATATCCTATCAAAAGTAAACCTAAAGTACAATACCTAAGGTTAATTTTTGTATGATACGATTTTTGGAGAGCTCAGTCCTGTTTATATAGTATATTAGGTCCATGGGTAAAACAAAGTAACAACAACAAAAGCCACAACGAAACGCCGCCATCTTTAAATCACAGACTAAAAATAAAAACTAACTTTTTTTTTTCTTGCCGCGAAAGCGTGTTCGCTTTATCGTCATTAGGGAATATTTTGCACATACAGCCTGCTTGCTACTCTAATTATGGGCTAACAAACAATGTGCATTCTCAGAAATGGCGACAAGCCGTGTAAATACATGTATGTGAACAAGACCTTACTTTGAGTTTATTTTTAGAAGAATAACGCGCTTTTGAGAAGAATGTTAAAATGAAAATAGAATAAAAAAGCTATGAAACGTGAGTGGAGTTAGTTATAAGATTAATTAATATTCTGGCTGTAATGTTATGTAGACGATGCAAGGATTTCAGACTGACATTTAATTTAATTTTTAAATTACATAATACATCTTTGTAATACTATTTCGTGTTATTTCAGGTACAGAGGAGCTTGTGACTAAGTAATAACAGTCGCACGGGTCGATCCATCAGGTTAAGCTACGCTTGCCGGGGTTGTTCGGTGGATGGGTGACCATCTTTACATACCGAGACTTCTCCGTGCCCCAGAAAGTACGCTAAGCCGTTGGTACCGGCTGTCATTCGTGGATTTTTGACACTCGTTACGGGTCGTCAAAAGCCCGAAAGTCTGACAACCAGTCTTACCAAGGGGTATCGTATTACACAGTTACTGGGTTGTGAAGGTCCGATAGGCAGTCGCTCCATGTAAAAAACTGGTATTCAGCTGCATCCCTGTGCTGGAAGCCGACCCCAACATAGCTGGGAAAAGGCTATTCCGCAAAAAGTTAGCAACTCCATAACAACATGTGTCGACACCCTTGCGCCATCCCACCTTCCTAGCACGGTGGGCTGTGCTGGTGCGGCTGCTGCAGGCGCGGAAAACCTCAAACGGCGAAAATATTCAAATATTTTTGGCAGTTATACAGGGTGTAAGGGACAGCCCTCCGCAAAGTAACAGGGTGCATTCAACTCCTCATTTTGAATCATATTCCACCGGAAATTTTCTCAGGAAAATTTTCATTTTTAAAATTTTTTTTTCAGTTACATTTTTATTATTTCAATGTAAAATTGCATTGTGTGTTCGCAGCACTCCATTTATGTAAAAAAAAACTGCAAAAAAAAAACAGCAAAAAAAAAAACCAGCAATGGATGTTGAAATACTCTAACCAACGACGCGTGAAATCAGCTGTTCACTTTCTGTCTAGCTACAGAGTTCATCGAACTCACCGCATACCTATTACATACCCCTCCCAACCAGTAATAGACGCTCCGATTTGTGCACAAAACACAAACAAATCAGGTTTATTGGATTCCCTTAACGTTCCTGAAAAAAATTCATGTACCGGTCATCTTAGTATGACATACTGAATTCACCCTATCAGTTTGCGGAGGGCTGTCCCTTACACCATGTATTTACGAGCCGTTTGATAAATGATAAATGATTTATTTTCTGTAAGTAGGTTTGTACAAACACTTTTACACGTCAAACATATTTTTTTTAAAACTAGATTAGTTCGACGTTTCCTATCTGACTACTCTGAGAAGAAACGCCGAAACAAACTCAGAGGTCACAGTCTCTTTTAAAGACCAGACATAATCTTGGTCAGATCATGTGAAGACCATGTAGATTGCCGTCTGAAATGGTCTTTTGAGGAAAGAACCACACAGATTGAGTGGACCTGTCCAGTCCAGTTTGGGGTTAGAACACTAGGGCCATGGGGTCCGAGTGCCCACTTGTTTTTTAAGACATCGCTAAGCGGTTGATTGACCCCTCACGTGACCAGAGGGCTGGCCTATTTTTTGGCCAAAGAATCAGAATTGTCACATTATTGCCAAACAACGTTGCAATGCTGCCGGCCTTTTGGGCACTTTTCCTGTTGGCAGCGATGCGGACGAATTTTTTGATGCCCTATGATCTTTTTCCTTCCTTTTAATATAGGTATAATGCCAATATTATTGTTTTAAATCCGTTATAATAATGTATTATATACATACAAATAAAAAGGGAACTACTGTACAATCGCACCCGGCGCTTTTACATAGTAGCTATTTTTTTTTGGGTAGAATAGACCCTTTTTAGTGTATTTTTGAAAACCCCAAAGTGCGCAAAATAATAGTCGCCGAGAAAAAAAAAGTAGCCTTTTTACAGTACCAGTACCATTGACCTTGGCCTCAAGGTCAATGAGACTGAGGTCAAGCTTTCATCGTCTAATATAAGAGACATTCACCGCCTCATGTAGCCCAAGTGATTCACCAACAATAGAAAGGATACTATTCTAACCTAACCCAAATCATTCACCAATGTGAATTTTCGGACGCGCGGGTGTGATAGTACAGTGGAGCCATAATCAATCAATCTGCCTAGCCTTTTCCCAACTATATTGTGGTCGGCTTCCAGTCTAACCGGATGCAGCTGAATACCAGTATTTTACATGGAGCGACTGCCTATCTGACCTCCACAACCCAGTAACTGGGTAATGCGATACCCCTTGGTAAGACTGGTTGTCAGACTTTCGGGCTTCTGACGACCCGTAACGACTGTCAAAGATCCACGAATGACAGCCGGGACCAACGGCTTAACGTGCTTTCCGAGGCACGGAGAAGTCTCGGTATGTAAAGATAGGTCACCCATCCACGGACCAACCCCGGCAAGCGCAGCTTAACCTGATGGATCGACCCGTGCGGCTGTTATTACTTAGCCACGAGCTCCTCAGTGGAGCCATAAAAAGACATGTAATCCTTAGCAAGTTTTTCCAGAATACCCCTGCTTTTAAATAAAATTAGCGTCGGTCGTCGGCACCATCAAAGCGTCAGATACGCAGTAAATAACAAGATAACGATCTACACGATGCTTATAGAGCGACACTCGAGTCTATGGTAGCTCGTCTATGGTACCTTAGTAACCTATTTACTTACTAGCACTAGTAGTTTATATGAATATAACTTGATCATGTTGGTTTTTATCTGCGATCGGAACGGTGAGTCAACTTGTTGCTTTTATTTTTATATTTAAGGATAAGTATACAGGGTTATTGCTAAAATACTAGTGCTAGTATTTTAGCAATAACCCTGTATACTTATTCATAATGATGAGTACAATGACCCCTTAAGAGGTTGCTCAACCTCTTAAGGGGTCATTGTGCTTATAATTATGAACAACTCTTAGTTTTTTTTTTTTTTTTTTTTTTGTTATTAGTGTTCAAAAAAAGTGTAACGCAGAGTTCCAAATTATTTCTTTAAAAAACCACAGAAGCCTATGTGTAGTATGTGACCAAACCTGAATTCGCGAAAAAAAATCAGCGTTTCCGCGAGCTTCAGCGTTTTTCGTAGCGAGCAGCTTATTTTTTTCGCGATTCCAGATTTGGTCCCATAGTAAAAGTTGTTCATAATGATGAGTACAATGACCCCTTAAGAGGTTGCTGGTATTTTACCAATAACCCTGTATAACAATAGTTATAATTGCAAGAAACTCGTGCGTGGCTAAGTAATAACAGCTGCACGGGTCAACGGTTAAGCTACGCTTGCCGGGGTTGGTCCGTGGATAGGTGACCATCTTTACATACCGAGACTCCTCCGTGCCTCGGAAAGTACGTTAAGCCGTTGGTCCCAGCTGTCATTCATAGATCTTTGACAGTCGTTACGAGTCGTCAGAAGCCCGAAAGTCTGACAACCAGTCTCACCAGGGGTATAGTATAATAGGGGTTGTGGAGGTCAGATAAGCAGTGACTCCATGTAAAATACTGGTATTCAGCTGCATCCGGTTAGACTGGAAGCTGACCCCAACATAGTTGGGAAAAGGCTAGCCAGATACATACGATAAAATATAACCTATTGTTTAGGTTGTAAGTATTTTTCTTGACAGCCAGAAATAAACAATGTTATAAAACCTATGTAAGTACATCTAATATCAAATTACTAACTCAATAAAAATACAACTCAATAAAAATACAACCAGTACGTCGATTCTGTAAAACTCAAACAACAACTCGCACCTCACATCACTCACTCTCACTTCGCATCACTCACTTCTCACTTGTTGTTTATTTCACACTTTGAATCGAGTTCGAGTGCGAAGTGACAAGGAATTACCTTACGGAATGCCACTTCTTACGTCATCTCATACTTTATCTGTCAAAATCTCACGGTCAATTTAGTTCAACTCGCTGACACGTTCGCAAGGGTAGCGCTAGTGTAAATTCGAATTATTTACCGAGATTTTAGAATGCCAATCAAGAAATTCACAGCGGATTCAGGATTCGAAGTTTAGAATGAGGTCTTACAGAATCACACGGCTGTATAACAAAAATCTTTTGCAAGTAATGATTACATTTAACTACCTCAAATAAACATTTATTATCTGTTTTAGTTTATCAACTTAATTTACACGCAGTCAGACAGACCTTATGCAAATCGAGTCAACTTCTCTATTAAAATAACTATGCAACAAAAAGGTTTTTTATCTCGAAAAAAAATACTCTACCTAATACGACTTGTGTTTAAAATATCTTTTGAAATAATAACATTGGCTATAAAGAGCAGAAATATCGGTGTTACAGCGCAGTAAGTTGAATAAGGAATGCGATAACTACCAATAATATCGATATAAACCTATCAGCAGATTCGTATCGATATGGCCATCGATTTACTGCTGTATTTGGCTTCCCTAGCGAGTGTAGTGTTGCCAAATAATTTAAACGCATTCTAAAAGAGGTTTAAGATTTAAACTTGAAATGGGTAACCTCCTTAGTGGGGTTTTCTATTTTATTGTTTTCTGCACTACTGTTACTTTTGTTTATATGGGGCTTGTGGCTAAGTTATAACAGCCACACGGGTTGATAGATCAAGTTAAGCTACGCTTGCCGCGGTTGGTCTGTGGATGGGTGACCATCTTTACATACCAAGACTCTCCGTGTCTCAGAAAGCACGTTAAGCTATTGGTCCCGGCTGTCATTCCTGGATCTTTGACAGTCGTTACGGCCTTACGGGTCGTCAGAAGCCCGAAAGTCTGACAACCAGTCTTACCAAGAGGTATCGTATTACTCAGTAACTGGGTTGTGGAGGTCAGATAGGCAGTGGCTCCATGTAAAATACTGGTATTCAGCTGTATCCGGTTAGACTGGAAGCTGACACCGAGGGTTCCGTTCCGATTTCTGAAAAAGTGTGCTATTTAGAGACATCGTTTTATTTTTCCTGTAAACTATAAACTTCTATCGCATAGAATAATTTCAGATTTTTATCTTTGCAAACTTCGGGAAAAAAGGGTTACGGGTTTACATTTTTCATCAAAAGTCGAAAACTATGTGGCCTAAAAAAAAATAAAAAAATGTTTCAGAATGTGCAAACAGCGTTCTTTCATATGATACCCACATGCCCTAGTAGCCCCACTTACACACTGTTACAAAAAAAAACATAAATATTTTTACTTTTTTCTTATTTGCAAAATAGTTGGGTCAACGTCATCTAAAACTGTTCCAAATTTCAAGTTGATAGAATGAGTAGTTCTTGAGATATCCAGCTGAGCCAGACAGACAGATAGACAGACTGAGTCACAACCATAAGGGTTCCTTTTTTACCATTTTGGTACGGAACCCTAAAAAGGGTCCATACAGTGCACGCATGTGTCAGTAATCGTCTAGCCTATGGAGCTCGAGGATTGAACATCGACTAAACATCTGGAATACATACCTATCCTGCAGAACCATTTACATCAGTTATTGATACACCTGAGGCCATGACAGTCTTATTACTTCTCAATGGACATGTTTCCAATAGACTAGTCGATAAATAATTCACCCCAAGATGTCGCTTTATTACGGACGTCAATATTTCACGAAGAAATTAAACTGAATCGGACTTGGATGGAATTTAAAGGTGATTTTAGGGTTCCGTACCAAAATGATAAAAAGAAACCCTTATGGTGCGGCTCAGTCTGTCTGTTTGTCCGTCTGTCACAGCTGGATATCTCAAGAACTACTAATGCTATCAACTTGACATTTGGAACACTTTTAAATGACGTTTTTCCAACTATGAAGCACCCTATCTGTAATCAGAACTAATCTACTGGTAGTGACCGGGAGGTCACTATGGTTGCGTAAAAGTTACCATGTCAAAAAATGTCCAAAAAATCCCCGTACCTACTCTGTGGAAACGAAAAAATGGTTGATGTCATCACAATACATTTAAGGGAGCAGAGGGCTTAGTGCGAGTTTTTATACTTACTCGATCACGTTAACGTAAACGTCAGTTTGTACTGAAAATAAATAAGCGCCGCCTGGTGACTATAATGGGAAACACAATTATTTCATACGAATTGACATACGTCAACTTTAACGTAAACGCTATCGAGTAAGTATAAAAAACTCGCACTAAGCCCTCAGTTACCTACTTAATGTCCAGTGATCCAGTGGCTTTTAGGATGTGCGCTGTCGGTAACAGGTCAATAACAGGTTATGATTATAAGTCTATACGCCACTCCTCACTAAGTAAGAAAGAAAATTATCAAACATAACAACAATAATAATAAGTGCTTTCCTCAAGTTATGATGGTTGACTAAGAAAATTATGTTATTATCGTGTTCCGACTCCATAGACAACTTACCTACCATAGTCTAACAACCTGCCATTATTTATGCACAATTGTTGTTCGAAACAGAACGTCACTACATACTTGCAACACTGCAACACTTAAAACTGTTGTTTTGACAGAGACGTACAAGAAAATTACGTAGATTAAAAAAAAAACTAGGACTTGGGACGAAATTGAAATGTAGGTTTCATCCATTCTTATAAAAAGTTCCTTGAGTGAGTGACGAGTGACAGACGTACAATAGATAGCCTGAACCATTGTCGGAAGAAACATCATGAATGGCTTTTCTTTAAAAAATCATATTTAACCCCCGAGCCCCGGGTCAAAGTGGAACGAACTTTTTAAACCACTCCTGAAATCTGTTCAACAATAATAGACCAAGCTTATTACGAGACATTATAAAGAAAAATCATTTAAAAGTAAAATGGAACCTCTTTTCGGTTTCAAATAAAATGTTCTTAAAACTTCTTTCTAACTTTGTGCTCCCTAAAACTAGCAGACCTTACAACACTGTTCACGACACCGCGACGCGGGAAAAAAGTAAAATTGACACCGGTTTAAAAATAGAACGCGTTCCCGCCGCCATTGTTTTTTTCGCAAGCGACATTAATATTTTCTCTGGAGCCAGGTCTTTTTACATTGTTACTATAAAAAAGAACTTTAATGGACGGTGTCTTTGCACATCATGAAAGCATCATTGCAATTTGTTGGGTCCTGAGTTATTACAAGTATGGCGACTTTATTACTTTTATTTTATTTAATGGCAGGCTTTAAATTCGCAAGTGTTTTACGTTTCAAACCGTGTGTAATCCTAGCTTTTTGCAGAACTCGTTTAATGCACCTGTGCGCGCCATTTTTAGATAGGACACTTGAATTTATTAATGCATAATGGTGTATTTGTTGAGTGTTTATTTATTACGTTCGGAAGGTATGGATCTTTAATAAAAGTAGGTAATCAGTTGCTTGTATGATTCGAAACGCACGTACCTACTTCGTGAGGATTTAAATATATTCTAAGTTCTTTTAGCTTGTTTCAAAACTACTTTTAAGTGTATAATTATATTTCATTTACAAAAAAAATACTCCACAGTAAGGAGCTGTAGTGTAATCGTGTTAGACACTCGCAATTGTAGGAGCTTTCATATTGACAACTTAATAATATTCATTGCCATGGTCTAGTTACCGAGAAATGAGAAATAAACACGAACTGATTTTTAGGGTTCACTTCGTTGTCGGTCTGTCTGTCTGTTTTTCTCAGGCACGCGTGGAGATAATCAAGTTGAAATTAATATCAAATACGTAAGTCTATGGTCCCTTGGAGCTCTAGAAAAATCAAGCTTCTAAGTCAACGCAGTAAAAGTATACGGTCATTTATGCGACATATTTTGATACTCGCAAGTGAATCAAAACCTATAGGTTTTTACCGTTGACTTAGAATCATGAAATTTGGCAAGAAGCAAGGTATCACAGCAAAATTATAGGAAAAAGTCCGAAAATTGTTATTTTCTAACTTCATCGCATAAATTTTTTTTTTTCGGATTTTCTGTTTTTCAATTACGGAACCTTTCATTGTGCGTGGTCCGACACGCACTTGACCGGTTTTTCTTTTTTTTTTAATAACGATTACTGCTGCAGACAATTCACATACGCTAGGAAAACATTACTAGTTTCCAGTCTATCCAGATATGGTAGAATATTATTTTTTACACTGGTTGTTGTTGTGAAAAGTTAATAATAGGTCTTTACCTATGAAATTGCCGTTTTGTATGAAAAAATTTAAACGAATTTTTTTCATGTATTTTTTATTTGTATTAATCGAAGTAATCACCCATGCAATCAATGCATCTTTGCCAACGCAGTGGCAGTTTATTGATGCCCTTCTTGAAGAAATCAGCTAGTCGGGAGGCAACAAATTCTTCAAAGGCATTTTGTACTGCCTCTCGGGTATTGAATTTTTTTCCCGCCAAGAAGTTATCCAAATTCTGGAAAAAGTAGTAGTCTGTAGGCGCAAGGTCTGGTGAGTAAGGCGGATGACGGAGAGCTTCCAACCCCAGTTCTTGCAACTTGGAGACCGTCTGCTGTGCAGTATGAGGTCGCGCGTTGTCGTGCAGGAGCAGCGGAGACGAGCGATTGACCAATGCTGGTTGGAGATGTGCCAGCTTCTCCATCATTGTGTTCAGTTCTTCACAGTACACATCTGCAGTAATGCTCACCCCGTTTGGTAAGAAGCTGTGATGAATCACACCGGCGCTAGACCACCAAACAGTGACCATCCCTTTTCTAGGGGTAAGTTTTCGTTTAGGGCATTGTTTAGGTGCTGAACCAGGATCCAACCAACTTGCTGAGCGCTTGCGGTTATCAAACAGAATCCATTTTTCATCGCAGGTAACAATGCGGTTCAAAATTCCTTCATTTGTGTGTCTGTTGAGCAGTGCAAGGCACGTCTCGACGCGTACTTCGCGCTGGCGATCATTGAGTTCGTGGGGCACCCATTTGTCAAGCTTTTTTACCTTGCCAATTTGACGCAAATGGACCAATATTGTTTTGACGCTAACGTCGAAAGCTGCTGCTAATTCAGCCGTAGATTGTGTATCATCAGCTTCCACAATCGCCTTTAATTCGTAATTGTCGACCAAAGTCTTCGGACGACCGCGAGGTTCATTTTTCAGGTCGAAATTTCCAGAACGGAAGCGAGCAAACCAATAACAGGTGGTGCGTTGGTTTGTAGTGTTAGCTCCGTAAACGTCGTTGATGTTGCGTGCCGCTTGTGCCGCGTTGCTGCCACGACGGTAGTCATATTCCATAATTACTCGAATTTTTAACGTATCCATGATGACGAAAAAGATTGAAATGCGATGAAAATGTAACACTAATCAATAAACAAATGACTA
Source organism: Cosmia trapezina (assembly GCA_905163495.3). Taxonomy (NCBI): domain Eukaryota; kingdom Metazoa; phylum Arthropoda; class Insecta; order Lepidoptera; family Noctuidae; genus Cosmia; species Cosmia trapezina. Next base: position 3,761,544 of record LR991048.1, read on the forward strand.
CTTTTGGAAAAAAAAATCCATGTTTTTAAAATAAAATTAATTTGAAATTAGAATTCTTAGCCAAACAAAAATTATTTTGATTTGAAATGGCCAGTACTGCAGAACGGCAATTTCATAGGTAAAGACCTAATATATTTCACACATTTAGGTAAAAACTATTTTGTTAATCCACCAAACATCTTCAAAAACTGTCGCATGATGTTATATTCTAGGTAGTACGTAAATTAAAGATAGTCCAACCACAAAACTGTGCTTATCAGTTAGTGAAGCTAAACAACTGTTTAACACGTCAGTTTGACGTAAAACTGACATATGACACTCGTTGAACAAGTGTTTATGTTTTTGTATTTTTTTTTTCTGTTGGCTTCGTTCGGTTTGTGCATTTCATGGACGTAATATACTATATGTGCATTTAGCCAATGTCACGTTTAGTTTCGTAGGAAAAATTTTATATAAAAAAAAACTTTTTTACAAAAACAAAAACCGACTTCCAAAAAAAACACTACAAAGTGAAAAATAACTTTAATTTCGGAAGTCGGTGTCTTTGGATCTTTAGTTTAGTTTTTTGCCACCGACTTCCGAAATTAAAGTTATTTTTCACTTTGTAGTGTTTTTTTTGGAAGTCGGTTTTTGTTTTTGTAAAAAAGTTTTTATTTTTCACTTTTTAGTGGTTCAGTTTGTAATTTATCTAAGTTACAATAACCCAATGTCAACTGCTCATCACGTTTTACAAAATGTTGCTTTTCCCGATGCAGGGACGTTAATTGTTGAGGAGTTCTCCTAGTAAGAACCAGGAGAAATGGAGCTCATGGTGAAGTCACCATTACCATTATTTTGACGAGCATAAACCATAATAAAGTAATCGAATCGCAACCTAACCTGTTATATACTTAGATATAATTGAGTATTTCAGATGGCCCTCTGTGGTCTTCATCATCAGTTCCAGTTCACCGAATGGTACTTTCCGAGAGCAAATGCACGAGTTAATATAAAAAATACCGAAATCGATATAGGTGTGCCCATAAAATTTGAGGGTTTCCCTCGATTTCCATGGGATCCCATCATCAGATCCTGACTTGATGATCATGGGACCATTTGGGACGTATACCCTTTCGAACAAAAAAAGAAAAATCCAAATCGGTCTAGCCATTTTCGAGTAATCGGGGAACATACATAAAAAAAAAAAAAAAAAAAAAAAAAAAAAAAAAAAAAAAAAAAAGGTTCCGACGAATTGAGAACCTCCTCCTTTTGGAAGTCGGTTAAAAAGACGCGTCCGCCAAGTTCGAAGTTTCCCGCCATTTTTTTGTATTAACACAGATAGTTATCACACGCTGACATTGATCTTCATTTATTTGTATTTATCTACAGCCAGCAACATAATTCTTCTTTTTCAAGTTATAATTACTGACAGTGAATAATTCTCGTCTCTTATTTTCCTTTATTTTGTTTTGCACTGATACAGTTACGATTTAATTGAAATGACACCAATTTTTTATTTTTTTTTATGTATTTACTTATTTGGTACAAAAAAAAAAACTGGGTGATATGATAGTAAAAGTACTGGTATGTATGTATAAACACAGCATTCACCACAAAACAACAAAGTAATTACTTTAAAAAAAAAAACTTCTGAAAACATAAAATAAAATACAATTAGAATTCAAAATAAAAAAAAATAAAAAAAAATATCACGGAAGGTGAAAGGGTATAATGAGTGTGTGATATTATAAGATTTTATATGTACATGAATTACAAAAAATATTTAGCTATTGGTTAGTTTATGCACTCCCATAAGTACCTCAGAGACTGATCTTCTAAATACACCGTGTAAGTCGGTTTCGGACGATTTATAACTGCTGTTGTAATTTCTGCATATTTTCACCAAGGGAGCGTTGAGACCAAGATTGGATTTACAGAAAGGGTTATGAAGCAATTTGGTGATGGGATGTCTGGGAGGTTTTGGGGGATACGCAGTTAAATCAGCCGGTAACTTCTGACAAACAGCTTAATCGAAGAAAAAAAAACCGGTCAAGAGCGAGTCGGACTCCGTATCATAATTTATAATTATGTAATTCTTGTTTCATGATTTGTCAAAAACTGTGCTATTCAGATACATCGTTTTATTTTTCCTGTATTATGCATAAACTTCTATGACATAGCATAATTTCAGATTTTGCTCTATGCAAATTTCGGAGAAAATTGGGTTCGCAACCGTATTTTTTAAACTTTTTCATCAAAACTAAAAAAAAATGTTTGAGAATTTGTAAACAGCGCTCTTTCATAGGTATATGATACCCCGCATGCCCTAGTAACCCCACTTCGAATTTTTAAGACCCCATTTCAGTCCCTGTTGCAAAAAAACCGTACATATTTTTATTTCTTTTTTATTTGCAAAATAGTTGGACAAACGTCATCTAAAACTGTTCCAAATTTCAAGTTGATAGCATTAGTAGTTCTTGAGATATCCAGCTGTGACAGACAGACAGACAGACTATAAGTCACACCATAAGGTTTCCTTTTTTCCCATTTTGGTACGGAACCCTAAAAACAACAACATACAACAAGCTACATGCATGTCTCTATTAACTTATAATTTTGATAAATTACTCCACTATACGTCACTCATTGTTCATAACTCTCTCACACAATTAATACTTAAAAGAGGTTCTATACCATCTTGATAGTAATCGGGGTCGTAGGCAGATCGTGTGAAAACGATATCAATCTATCAGCGTTCTATTATCTGTGGCACAAAATGGCGGCCTGTCAAGATGTAATTATGGCGGTTTTTTTTTCCTTTAATTGTATATTATGGCTTTCGTTTTATGGCTGTGAATAGAAATGCAGATTATATTAAAGCTATAAAAGTTTTATTACGATAGATTTTCTAATTATTGTGTGCCTTATAACGTTAACCAATGTACTGTGCAACAGACATAAAATTACAGTTCCGTGTTAGTCAATTTTCGCGCCATTTTCACACATTCGCAGGCATTTAAAGTTTTAATGATGTAAGTGTAGAAATAATTTATTACTACTTAAGTGGCTTCCTTATTAAGGTATATTATTAGTAATATGTGATGTGAGAGAAAAGGAGGAGCTCGTGGTTAAATAAAAACCGGCCAAGTGCGAGTCGAACTCGCGCACGAAGGTATTCCGTACCAATAACTATATAAACGGCAAAAAAAAACACGTTTATTGTATGGGAGCCCCCCTTAAATATTTCTTTTATTTTAATTTAATTATTTATTTTTGAAGTGAATATATAACAAAATATTCTGTGAATATTTCAAGCGTCTATCTGTTGCCGTTAACAATATCGAGCAAAAACGAGCAAAACCATCACGTTTGCTGTATGGGAGCCCCATTTATTCTGTTTTTTTAGTAACTATTTATTATTTTACTAGCATATAACTGCTCATCAATGATACTATCTCTGTCGGAAACGATGCCAGGTGAGATATCGTGCTTTTTGGCCAACCCCACCCGTGAGTTCGAGCCCGCGACTAGTTTAACCTTAAGGCGGTTTTAGCCTACCAAAACATAGTTAGGAGCTGGCTAGGTATACGGTCAAAGCTTATGAATAATAACAAAGGGGAATACGGTCAAAGAACTTTTGCAGTGAAAATAGACCTCAGGGTGCCAAACATTATTTGATGTCAAGGGCTGTCACTGATTAATATTTAAATGATAAACATAAATAATATAAGAAATGTATATAGTGTATGTTAAGGAAATTAATAAAATAATAAAAAATGATATAAGGATAATAATTAATAACAAAAATTTGTGATAATCATGCAATTTATATATGTATGTTTAAAATATATTAATGATATGGTAATTATTAATATAACAATAAATAATAATAATAAATTAAATAATATAGCAATAATAATTATTAATGATCTCCTAAAACAGGGCTTTCTCTCTCCTACCCTTTTGCTGTGCCCTACAGGGTCCATAATGATCTCAATTATATAGTTATACCACCTAAGTACACATTATGGTAAAGCAATAAAGATATTGAGTATTGAGTATTGATGAAGAAGTGTAAGCAAATAAAATCTTTCGTGAGTTCCTTCTGTTTGATTTGTTCTATTCTATTCTATTTCTTGTTGTGTCAAGCAAAGCCGATGACGACCATTCTGCCAATGTCAGAAGTGAGATGGAAATCAAGTGTATTGAAAAAAAATAAAAAATTAAAACTACGACGATACAGTTGATCTTGTGAGGTTAGTACGGGATTGAAATTACTTATATTATTATAAATTGTTAGAACATTAAATATACGTATACCACATCCACACAGACAGACATTTGTGGAGATAAATCATAATTTTATATTATTGTGACGGATGAAAATGATTGTTAGAACCTTTCGTTTTGACAGAACCAGAACCGTTTAGGACCAGAGTCCTTGTCAAGATGAATCAAACGACCCCAAACTCGATAGGGTTGCGTCGGTTTATTACTGAGTTCCCATGGCCACCTTCCGTCTCCATCATCAGATCAGCTCCATGTTATAATAATATTGAATTGTCATCAGATTTGCATAAGCATGTAAAATTTCAGCTCAATCGGAAACCGGGAAGTGGGTCAAATTTAACTTGCAAGATTAGATTATACAGACACCAGCGGCCTTTTTTTTTTTTTTTTTTTTTTTTTTTTTTTTTTTTTTTTTTTTTTTTTTTTTTGAGGGTGGGAAATCATCAAATAACTTCTCCCGCTCTGGGTGGAGCGGAAGGGCGTGTCAGACTTTTACTGAATAAAACCCACCCGTGTTCCTTCAGTTGCCTATGCCAGGGCCGCGGTAACCCCTTCGGACAATCCGCGACCCCAGCGGCAGACACCAGTGGCCTCAAGTCTGCTATTACAATATTGTCAGAATGGTCTATCATTGATTTCGTAATTGTTGATTTCGACAAGCTTGGTAATCTACTAATATAATGGCGTCATAATGGTGTCATTATGACTTTCCCGTCACCAACATAATCAAAAAATTTGCTGAGGCCCATGAACACCGTCTCCACCAACATGTGAACATCGAGGCAATTCAGCTGTTAGACCAGACAAATATAGTGCGAAGACTAAAACGAACAAAACCTTTTGAGTTAGTGTAGTGTAAAAAGTGTAGAAATAATAGTGACAATGACACTCATATAACACATGAACAAAGTGTTTATAATATTATATTATATCAGACTCTAAGAAAGTGGAACGGACTTGTGTAAAGTACAATTAACACTATTCTAAGTTTTAAAATAATTATCACGTAAAAAATTAAGTTAGATTAAAATTGCTTATTAGTCTTGTAGGCTAGATTGTAATTAATTATTAAGAACCTGGTTCTTTTTAATAAAGGATAAAAAAAAAATTATGACTTTCCAATGGTCAACCACTGACACTCCATTGTATGAAATTATGAATTTAGCAGATGACAACTTTGAGCAAAATGACAATGCAGTGACAATGGGATCGTGTTGGAATGTAAAAAATAGCAGACTTGGGGCCCAAGACAGGTGAAACTAAATAAAGGCTTGTAAAAGTTCTAAAAACCAATTTCTGTAACGTGCCAACCATATACACTTCATTTGATCCCCAGTGCTACAACCTACCAAAATTCGTGGACAAAAAAAGTCCTTTGTCCGAAACAAGTAGAGCGTGTAGGGACTAACGTATCGTAGCTGAAATTATAGCCTTTTGTGGAACTAATCGGATCAAGATTATGGGGGCCACAATTGGGAACCATTTGGGGGACAAAAAAGGGGGAAAAAGGTGAGTGATTGAGTGAAGACGGATGTTTGAGGAAATAGTTCGTTTTGTGGTTTGTGGCGCTTCTTTTACTGTGTTTCCCGGTTTTCTGGTAAAAGATGAATTATTTATGTAGTGAAGTGTAGTATTTATGCTGTGAGATACATTGATATTTTAATTTTGTATTGTTTTTAGGGTTCCGTACGTCAAAAGGAATAAACTGAACCCTTATAGGATCACTTCGTTGTCCGTCCTTCCGTAAATCCGTCTATCTGTCAAAAGTATGTCAAAACCCATTTTCTCAGGAACGCGTGGAGGTATCAAGTTGAAATTAATATCAAATACGTGAGTTTAAGATCCCTTGCAGCTCTAAAAAAATCAAGCTGCTAAGTTAACGCAATAAAAAAATACCGCTATTTATGAGACATATTTTGAAAGCACGTTAAGCCGTTGGTCCCGGCTGTTATTCGTGGATCTTTGACAGTCGTTACGGGTCGTCAGAAGCCCAAAAGTCTGACAACCAGTCTTACCAAGGGGTATCGTATTACCCAGTTACTGGGTTGTGGAGGTCAGATAGGCAGTCGCTCCATGTACAATACTGGTATTCAGCTGCATCCGGCTAGACCGGAAGCCGACCCCAACATAGTTGGGAAAAGGCTAGGCAGATTGATTGATGAGACATATTTTGATACAAGCAAATAAATCAAAACCGGTACGGTTTTGATTTGACCTGAAATCGCGAAAAAAAATCAGTTATTCTCGCATAAAGACTCTTACAGACAGAGGCGATATCGCGAGCGATATTGCGATATTATTGCGTCGCAACGCTACGCGACACGTCGCGACGCAATATCGCCTCTGTCTGTAAGAGCCTTAATTCGTCAAAATGTAGGGAACACCTGATTTTTTTTCGCGATTTCTATTTGGTCCCAAAGAAAAAGTTGTTCATAATGGCCCCTTAAAAGATTGCGACTGTTTACACTTCACAGCCTGTATATTCATTGTCATACAAATTAGCGCGCGTCCACGTATTGTCGTTGTGGGTGTAGTTGTGGTAGCTACGTTTGATCGCCGTGATCGGACCCTTAAATAAACATTATCTTTCCTTCCTTCATTCCTAGTAACTGTTTCTCAGACACCACCCAAGTTGCTAGAATGCTGACAGAATACATTAATATATTTTACTAATTGATTCGGAATGAAATAGCTTTCACGAATCGTTTAGCAAATTCTCGGAAATTCAATCTGAAACTGATCACTTGGGCACAGGATAATAAAACTACAGTAGTTCATCTCGGCAGTGACCTTGAATTAGTTACCTACGGCTGCTCGGTAGATAAATACGCGTCCTTAAGAGCCCGTTCACAGGGACGTAATAAAATCGCGGCGATTTTATTTCGCGCACTGGATTTTCAACGCTCCGCTTAGCGCCGAGAGTTGAAACTCCAACAGTGTGTTTTTTCGATGCGCTAGTACGCACTCTGTTGGATTCTCAACGCTCGGCTCAATAACGAGAGTTGAAACTCCAGTGCGCGATAAAATCTCGCCGCGATTTTTTTACGTCCGTGCGAACGTAGACTTCGTGCGTAACTGCCGCGTGCTCGAACTGCTGCCTACTGATATACTGAGCTTTCGAAGCGTTTTCTTTGAAGATGTAATACTGCCTACCTTGGCTTGGGTAATGAAGTCAGGTTTGTGAACGAGAATTAATTTATTGTTGATTAATTGATGTTCTTGATTTCTAGGTAGGTTGGTATAGAGAAGTCTAAAAAAAACTTAAATGTTTTGGGCTCTAAAAATGCTTTAATTTATACCTACTTACTCGTTTTCTTTGTCATGTAGTCTTCAGCATACTTTTGAACCTATAGGTAATGTGCCCATGGATTATTCGGTTTAGGACAGATTCCGGTTTCGGACACAGGCCAGGGCTTTAATTTTTTTGTATAAATGTATAGAAAGCGTGTGCCAATGACAGACAATGTATGACAAAAAGATACACATGGAATACACATACTTACCAGTAACTTGGCTTTAGGTAATTAAGCGGCAGGCCAAGGTAACAGTAATAGCTTCTCGTTTAAGGTTCAAATTCATTTAAAACGTCACATTATACATACATCGCATTTTGACGCTTTTAGCCGGCGTTCGCACGGACGTAAAAATATCGCGGCGGGATTTTATCGCGCACTGGATTTTCAACTCTCGGTGTTGAGTGGAGCTTCGAGAATCCAACATATCAACAACACAGTGCATCCCAGCGCGTCGAAAAAATACACTGTTGTATTTTCAACTCTCGGCGCTAGGCAGAGCGTTGAAAATCCAGAGCGTGAAAAAAAATCGCCGCGATATTTTAACGTGCGTGTGAACGTCGGGTTAGTCGTTTAATATCGGTCTACAATAAAAGTGGATGGTAACCGCTTTATCAAACCTATTAGATAATCAAGTTGCTATAATTCTACGCCTAGGAATGCAAAATACAGCTACATACATAAGTAAATATTTTGAACAGTGAACCATTTCTGATGTAGTCCTAATCAAAATTCGGATCACTAATCGCACAGTGTGCAGAATAGAATAACAATTTGACAAAAACGTATTTGAATAAGTAGACATTTTTATTTCGCGTTTGTGAGAAGATTTAATATATTTAAAATTCAAATCTCGTGCAAAATGGCGTTGTAAGTTCTAAAAAGGCACATTTTTTGCTACTTTTTTATTTTTAAAACTAACTAGGTAATTTTCTGATGCTTTAAAAAAGGCCAGTTTGCAAAAAACGGGACGACACGGTTGGCGCAGTGGTTGAGCGATTGACTGATGCGCAGCATGTCGCGGGTTCGATTCCCGCACGGAACAAATATTTATACGACCTAAAAGTATTTGTTCCGAGTCTGGGTGTTTTTCTATCTATAGTATGTATGTATTTACAAAAAAAAAATGTATAAGTAGTTTATCAGCCATCTCGTTACCATAACACAAGCATTAGGTTGCTTAGCTTGGGACTAGATGGCGTTGTGTGAAAGTGTCCAAGGATATTATTATTATATTAAACCCTCCGTCAGGAAATAAAGGAGGGTTATGTCGGAGTACTACCGATTAGAACCCCACTATTCCTTCTAGTACCATGATTGGCCACAAGACACGGGCGTCCTTTCTGTGAGAGGGAATCGGCCGTATTCCACCACGCGGGCTCAGTGCGGGTTGGTAGATGTCACATGTCTTCGAATTTTTGGTTCCAGGACATGCCGGTTTCCTCACGATGTTTTCCTTCACCGTTTTGAGAGCAGTGGTGATGAAATAATGTACACAAATTAAAGTGGCTGCCTGGGTTCGAAGCTACGACCGTAACTCGTAAGTCATAGAAGTTTTTACTGAGCCACCTCTGCCCTTGCCAAGTCGGATCACCCCGACCAAACTATTCTATTCAAAGGACGAATATGACCTTACTTAACTCAATCAATCTGCCTAGCTTTTTCCCAACTATGTTGGGGTCGGCTTCCAGTCTAACCGGATGCAGCTGAATACCAGTATTTTACGTGGAGCGACTGCCTATCTGACCTCCACAAACCAGTTACTGGGTAATACGATACCCCTTGGTAAGACTGGTTGTCAGACTTTCGGGCTTCTGACGACCCGTAAGTCCCGTAACGACTGTCAAAGATCCACGAATGACAGCCGGGACCAACGGCTTCACGTGCTTTCCGCGGCACGGAGGAGTCTCGGTATGTAAAGATGGTCACCTAACCACTGACTGACTTACTTAACTACTAGGTATAATTATCTCTTTTCCAGTGAATCTGTTTTATTATTTTTGACAGTTTCTCCACACAGGCTACAAAAACTGTCAAACGTCAATTTTATTCCCTGGAAAAAAGATGACGTTGAAAAAATCAGCCCTAAATATAAAATATTCATTTAATCTTCCATCACACAAACATTACTCTTCGTCAAAAATTTCATAAAACTAATCACTATAACCTTCAAATAACCGTTAATAAATGGTACTGATGACGTCACCAACCCCACCCACTTATCCGCACAGTGGTACACGATCACGTATTGTGTACAAAATTCGCCAAGTCACCGACCGTTTAGCACTGTGTGCCAAACCAGTTAGTTAGGTGGACAAAAAACTTCATGTGCCATGTTTGATTTCTGGTGCAATAACCTTGGTTGTCAGAAAAAAGTTTACTTATATACTTAATAGTGTATTGGTCTGATAGTAACCGTTATGATTAATAGGTAGGTGCGATTTGATCGAGCGGAAAATAGGAGCTCTGATTAATAGGGTAATTATTGAATAATAATCATCACAATGATTTGAGGAACTACTGGCTTGTTGTGGTTAATTCATGGATGGGAGAACATTCTTTACAAATTGAGGACACAACGTCAAGATATTTTACTGGTTACATAGGTCAACTATGAGATGAGAATATTGAGATGGATGTGTGGAATGACGAGAATGGATAAGGTAAGAAATGAGTATATAAGAGGAAGTTTGAAAGTGACGCCAGCGACAGAAAAGTTGAAAGGAAATCGTTTGGCTTAGTATGGGCATGTGATGAGGAGAGATGAAACGCATGTGACTAAAAGAGTGATGAATATACATGTTGATGGATGGAGAGACAGAGGAAGACCAAAGAAAAGATGGATGGATTGTGTGAGGAATGATATGAAAGAGAAGGGAGTGAATGATAGCGTGACGGCTGACAGGGGAAAATGGAAGAAGAAAACGTGTTGCGCCGACCTCACGTAACGTGGGATAAGGGCAGGAAGATGATGATATAGGTCAACTATAAAATATTTATAATCAGACTTTTGAAATCTAGTCAAACTTGCTACTTACTAAAGAAAGTTATAGTCTAGATGCCATGGCTAAGCATACCTATATTCTAAAGAATCTAGTAAAATGTTCAATATCGAAAAGAAACTCCGTTTGTATCATCTACCTTTTACCAACTATGTTGGGGTCGACTTTCAGTCTATCAATATCAGTATTTTACATGGAGCAACAGCTGCCTACCTATATTAATCCACAACCCAGTTACTGGGTTATAAAACACCTCTCGAAAAGCAACCAGTCGGAAATAATTATGTTTTTAAACAAACCCTTTACTTTAATATTAAGCCCACTGCACAGCATCGCAACTAATTAACAATATCACAACAAAGTTAGTCGACATTTAAATACATAATTATACCCTAATCAAAGGCAACTTGTGACAGTAACTGGGAAACTCTGCTTTTCCACAAACCGTTTCACAGCTTTTAATTAACAACATTAGGAAAACAAAAAAGTTTTGTACAAGACAGTTTTTAGTTCTGCGACTGGCGCAAAAAACCAGGAAAAAAAAATTAAAGATGATTATAATACCCTTGATTGTACAGTTGTACACTGCTACAGTATTTTTATCTCACAAAGCGCACGCTTTTAAACCGACTTCAAAAAAGGAGGTACTGTATTCGACCCGTACGTTTGTATGTCCGCGATTTTCTCAAAAAGTAATGAACCAATATTGATGATTCTTTTACTAACGTAATTTACATGCTTTTAGGAAGGTTTTTAATATAATACACTATGTATTTTTTCATATTGTACGAAGTTATATGCATAAATGTACTGTATCTCCGGTATTTCTAAGCGTATTTTGATGATTCTTGTTTTCGTTCGTCTTGGGCTTATGTAATTGTATAGGTATTCAACTAAAACTGGAAAAATATATTTACTTAAAAAAAAGTTAAAACCGACAAAAAAAATACAACTTGTAGTTCTGCAAACTGTAGACCTCGCGAGCACAATCTTTTTTGCAATAATTTTGAGGAGATATTCTGCTCATCTCGCCGAAGATCCTCATCAAGACATTCACCATTTTTTTATAAGACCAACTTAAAGTTCATCATCATTTCAGCCGAAAGACGTCCACTGCTGGACATAGGCCTTCCTAAGTTTAGGCTTTTCAAATGAAAAAAAAAACCATATAAATAGTATCTCATATGGCGGAGATATCCAGTAGCCCCATTTTTGCCCCTTTTTGGAGGAGGAAGAACTCCTCCAATCAAAGATCTCCAACGACAAAAAAAATCTATAAAGTCAAAACCTGTATACCAAGTTTCGTTTAGATCGGTTGTAAAATATGACCTTTAGAGGAGTAGCAACAAAGTGACAGAGGGAAATTTAGCCAGGCTGGATGCAGACACTACCCTCGGTCAAAAAGTCAATTTTATATTTATTTCCAAAGCTCAGTGGCATTTAACCCACGGGTGAGTTATTAATAAAAGATAACATGTCTTTTCCACGCCCACGCACGCTCTACCCACTGTGCGGTGTTAATCTTCTTATAACCTATTATGTTAGATTGATTGCCCTTTTTTTGTCGGCACTGTCTGGAGTTTAGTGACTTCTAAAGAGGGTTTCACATTTGTGTATTGTATCTAGTTGATATTAAGTAGGCTACCGGTTTGATTAGGATGCCTTGGTTTCATAAGCAGTTCTTTAAAAAAACTCAGATTTAAAAAAAGCTTACAATATCTTTACTTTCGTATGAGGAATAGAATAGGATACTTTTTTATTATTTTTTGTTGTTTTTTTTTTATTTAAGTACTTACCTATATATTTTTTTTTTGTTTAGTTTCTTAGTTTAAAATTTTGAGACGAGTGGAGTATCACTCTGGAATTATGATATTTTTTACATGTCAATTCACTGGGTTTACAATATTTGCGAGAATCCACAGAAATGACATCGGTAGCGCGAAAAGTCAAGCGTAGTCTCAAAAAGGTTTTTCTTTACATATTAGTCCTCTTAAAAAGTTGCCAAAAACCTCTTCGACTCAAGGAGACTTCTCTTTGAATGACGTGGAATCAAGGATTTTTGAAGAAAGGAGATAAAATTGTTACGGGCCCCTAAATTTACCCTTTATCAATGGTCTGTAACTCGGAGAGAAGTAGTAAGTAACGAGGAGCTCGTGGCTAAGTAACAACGGCCGCACGGGTCGATCCATCAGGTTAAGCTACGCTTACCGGGGTTGGTCCGTGGATGGGTGACCATCTTTACATACCGAGATTCCTTCATTCCTCGGAAAGCACGTCAAGCCGTTGGTCCCGGCTGTCATTCGTGGATCTTTGACAGTCGTTACGGGTCGTCAGAAGCCCGAAAGTCTGACAACCAGTCTTACCAAAGGGTATCGTATTACCCAGTTACAGCGTTGTGGAGGTCAGATAGGCATGCCCTCCATGTAAAATACTGGTATTCAGCTGCATCCGGTTAGACTGGAAGCCGACCCCAACATAGTTGGGAAAAGGCTAGGCAGATTGAATGAACAGTGGTCTGTTCCGATACACTGGAAAAACAGTAGTGTTTCAGGATCATAATCATTTATTTGCAAAGAATGTAGGTCAAGCCCATTCAAAACAATTCCTGAAAGACAGTCCAATATTTTGACGACACGGTTGGCGCAGTGGTTGAGCGATTGACTGCTGCGCAGCATGTTGCGGGTTCGATTCTCGCACGGAACAAATATTTGTACGACCTACAAGTATTTGTTTCGAGTCTGGGTGTTTTTCTATCTATAATATGTATGTATTTACAAAAAAAAATGTATATAAATAGTTTATCAGCCATCTCGTTACCATAACACAAGCATTAGGTTGCTTAGCTTGGGACTAGATGGCGTTGTGTGAAATGTCCAAGGATATTTATTTATTTATTTATTTATTTGATTGCATGTATCGTTTTTAAAATTAATTACAATTTTAATTTGTAATTAATTTTAATTTGTAATGTTATTGATTTTTTTTATTTTTTGTTATTTTCTCTATTTTATTGTATTAGGAATCTGTGAATTTTATAATTTTAATGAACGTGATTTTATTTGTCTATGATTTCCAACACAATGTGAATTTTTCCTGAATAAAAATTGAATTGAATCATTATAGCTAGGTACACTCAAAACAAGGAAGAAATCTAACAAGGGTCGTCACGTCGAGGGAAAAATGCAGACGACTCCCAGTCCAAGGAACCCACAAGTTTAAAACAATGATGTATATCAATAAATTTCTTTCACAATGGTTGTCAGCAACCATATAAGGTTGCCGGAATGACCGCGAAGAATGAGTAACCAATGAACCAAAAAGTCCCGTTGGGTCTTCAGTAGTTGCAAAAAATTTATTGATTTTAATTACGTTCTTCATGTGGGCGATATATTTTTATGGTGTGGGCGGTGTTTCTTTGAACTTTGGCGTGTTTTATTATCCTTGGTATGACTAAAGAATATTATTATAACGGAGTCGGGCAAAACACGGATTTAATTGATTTTGAAAATCTACTAAGTATAGAACTGCTACTATTGTATAGAATCAAGTTTTTCTAACTGAACTGTTGTGCTGCTGGGGAGTTTGATGCGCCATTTTGGTACTGTCAAAAGTAATTTTGATGTTCAAAAAGTGCTGAATCTCAGCCTAGTTTATTTTTATTTATATGTAAATAATACATAAACTAACAGATTTAAAATAATGATAATTATGCACATGGCATATAAAAACTTTTTTACAAAAAAAAAAAAAACTGACTTCCAAAAAAAAACTACAAAGTGAAAAATAGCTTGCATCTGTATTTTAGTTTTTTGCCACCACCTTCCGAATTCAAAGTTATTTTTCACTAAGTAGGTTTTTTTTTGTTAAAAAGTTTTCTATTTTACACTTTTTAGTGGGTCCGTTTGTAATTTATCTAAGATAAAATGGCCTAATGTCAACTGCTCATCACCTTTTATTAACCGACTTTCAAAAAATCCGTTCTCAATTCATGGCGTAAGTATAAATATTTATATCTTTTTTTAAATTCTTTTTTACGATGCAATGAAGTTAATTGTTGAGGAGTTCTCTTAGTAAGCACCAGGAGAACTGGAGCTGATGGTGAAGTCACCATCTTAATCTTTAGGTTCATTCGAGTAATTGAGTCTGATTAAACCACGCTGGGATTGGTGCATTTCATTCATTCATTCATTCATTATATTGCGATATAAACTTACTTTACACTGGCTCCTGGTGTTGTTACCTAGCGCAGGAGTCAGGGCTTTAATTTACTTGTGCACCTTTTTTTATGCCAATAAATAATTTATTATTATTATTTTGGTTGTATACATTTTTGTATCTCGGCTGATCTGCCGGTTTTATAGGGTAACACGGGCCAAAGCCAAGTGCTACCCCTGAGAGTGCTAACCTAAGTGATATTTGATGATAATATATTATTGCGTAATGATATTACATTTTGACTTTGTGTTGCAGTGGCGAGTACTGTGTCTGCGTGTGATATTTGTGCGTCACTGGTCGTTCTGCAAAAATTTTCGGACAATTCTGCAAGTGTTCATAGCAGCTGTCTATTATTATTAAACTACACTAAGTTCCTTCTATATTATGGCCCCATCCATAACTAGACAAACTCTCCAATACCATAGCTAATATACCCGCCTAAAGGCGATAGTCATGGAAATGCCTCGTCGTGGGTTGACACGACATTATAGTACTTGTCACGTTCATTCTGTGAACATGTTCTGTGGTTGCAATTAAGAATAATAATAACATGGATGATATGAAAAATAGATCCGGGAAATTATGATAAGAAAGACATATATTATAGAAGAATGTCTATTCGCCTAAGGTCAGTGTATGTCTTTCTTTCGCCCCTCCGAAAGAAAGACATAAACTGACCTTATTGGTGACTAGCTTTTGCCCGCGGCTTTCCCGTGGAAAATATCCCACGGGAACGTACTACCGGGAATTCCTTCCTTATTCCTTGTCTACATTAAAAAGGGAACCCCTGTGCTAAATTTCAGCTATCTAGGTCCAAGGGTTTGGGCTGGGCGTTGATGAGTCAGTCAATCAGTCAGTCAGTCAGTCAGGATTTCTCTTTTTATTTATATAGATAGATAGATAGATAGAAGATGTTGATTATGAACGTAAATGAAGCAAAAGAAGAATGTGGAATACGGTATTTTAATCTATATGAGAAAAAATCTAAAAAAATATTATTTAGATAGCTTAGGCAAAAAGGAGTCGGAAAATGTTAGTTTTAGTTCATAAAATGACGAAATAAATTTTAAAATTCAATTCAAAGTTTTCAGTTTTTTAATCTGTTTTCTAACAACATGAAAGTAGCCGCCATGTTATTACGTCATACCGCTCAACTGTCAACTGATCAGCGTATAGAACGTAGACAGAGAATGTATATAAAGTGTTTGTTTACACATTCACTGTCTTTGGTTTACACCGTTTACACGGTGAACTGACGTCATGACCACAGAGCAATATGGCGTCCATTGCGTTCAGCGTTTTCTCGCGAAAGAAAATGGGAAAAAAAATTGTCTGCTTGGCAATGTAAATAACGCAATTCATTCATTCATTTTCAAATAACTTTATTTAATCAAAATAATATAACAAAATGCACTTAACCTAAGCTACATTAACACATAAATTGAAGCACTTCATGAGGCTAACGATTCGCCTTTCAAAGTTTTCGAGACTTGATCTTAGCAACTGATTACACCATAAACTCGACGTTCAAACATAAGAGGGAACATGATTTTAATAGTGCAAATTATTTAGTACCTTATAATTTTGCTACTTGCATGTAGGTACATCAACAAAAAGTATTTAAATAATTTGCTGATCGCGCGGTGAATTGCATTTGCAAGTAAATACAAGCAACCGCGCGACCATAAATAACGCAATGAATGTTGTCGAACTGTCAAAATGAAACCAACTCCGATTGATAATGTGTGACGCAATTAGGGTGCTGGTCATACTTTGCAGGCTGGGACCACACACAAAATAAACTAAGTCCCAAACATCGACACAAACCATAAACTTTCTGACTCTATAATTATACACCGTTATCTTCAATCATAACATAAATTAAAATGATAATCGCCCTCTCATCAGCCACGAATTTCATACAACGTTAAACAGCGGTTCAAAAAAATTAATGTTTTCACACTAAAATCATATAGAACATGAGTTTAACGGCACTGTTACCGTAAAACGTATGAAAACTTAAATTACACGGTTTTGATTTTTGGCCACGATTTTACGTGGCTTGGCACACTGGCCGACTAATGTACTGCGATGGTCATTCGAACTAGATTTTAACGCGTAGTGAATCGAAATGGATGGTAACATGGAAACAATGTGGGTTCATTGTAGTTACGTTTTTTTTAGGGTTCCGTACCTCAAAAGGAAAAAACGGAACCCTTAGGTATAGTATCACTTAGTTGTCCGTATATCTATCTGTCAGTCTGTCAACACCCTTTTTCTCAGGAACGCGTTGAGGTATCAAGTTGAAATTAATATCAAATACTTACGTATAGTAGGCTTAAGGTACCTTGGAGTTTTAAAAAAATCAAGCTTCTAAGTCAACGCAATAAAAAAATACGGGCTTTTATGCGACACATTTTGATACTGGCAAGTAAATCAAAAATTAAAAGGTACTTCCCGTTGATCTACAATAAAGAAATTTGGCAAGAAGCAAGGTCTCACAGCACAAGTAAAGGAAAAAGTCCATATTTGTAATTTTATCTCATAAAAAAAATGTTTTTTGGTACTACTTCTTCCGCTTCCTTCGATTCGTCGGTTTATAGTGTTTTTCTTTTAAAATGTGTACTTTTTATTATTTTTTTTTTCTTCTCATTTAGCATGCGTTCGTTATCATACTCAAATGTCATTTCGTGGACAATAGTGTGGGTTATACGTTTTCTCGACTGTTAAATTACTACTTTGTAAATGCTGTACTGTATAACTGTTTTTTGTCCCAAATAAATAAAATAAAATAAAATAAAATAAATAAAATACTTACAATGTTCAATTTTTTTTTTGGAATAAATTCTATACAACTACGGAACCGTTCATTGTGCGTGGTCCGACAAGCACTTGGCTTTTTTTTTTTAAATAAAACAGGGACCAGTGGCTAAAGGATAACAGCCGCACGGGTCGGGTGAAGGTTAAGGCGATCCCCCGACCAAAACCTTGCGATAGGGCGTTATTCAGAGGCCATTAACTCATTAATTAAGAGTAACAAATTACATCTAAAAGCACATTATTAATGTTCGATATTCTATCATCACATTGCACGTTTACTTTTGTTTTTATGTGAAATAAATACATTTAAAATCTCCTTGTAAAAAAGTGCCTAAAATTATTGATTGCATGCATCTTTTGCTAAAGTTGACGTTCTAATCATTTGAGCATTACACTAATGGATAGACAATTTAAAAATCTAAATTATCCACGTTTTATTTTTTTTTAAAGTTCGCTATTCTTTTTTTATTTAAATAATTCCCGAAAAAATGAGATTTTTTTGATGAAGGGGCGTGCGCAGGGAGCGGGACAGAGCGAGGCTGAGCGGCGGGACAGAGAAGGACCGAACGCTCAAGGTCGTTTGGTCGGGGTATGGCCTTAAGCTACGCTTGCCGGTGTTGGTCAGTGGATAGGTGACCATCTTTACATACCGATACTCCTCCGTGCCTCGGAAACCTGGTCCCGGCTGTCAGAAGCCCGAAAGTCTGACAGCCAGTCTTACCAAGAGGTATCGTATTACCCAGTTACTGGGTTGTGGAGGCCAGATAGGCAGTCGCTCTATGCAACATACTAGTATTAGTTTATAATGCAGTGAACTTGCAGTGAAATAAAACTAAGACTTACCTTTAGCCAAAGCAGCATGTACGAAGCAAAGACACAGGAATAACTTAATAGCCGCCATTTTGAATATTTTACAAGGTTTATGGAAATCACAAATCACTTGACACTTTTATGTACCTGAAAAAAAACAAAATTAATAATTAAATAACATTCTAATGGCAACTGATTTCTGTAGGGAGGCATTTGTTTATACATTGCGACAAGTAATGGGGTATTATGATAATTTATGTAATTTTATATTAGGTAGAGCTCTTTCACAAAGAGCTATTAGGCATCTGTCCCATTGCCGGCGATTAGCGAGAAGCGAGTAGATTAGCAACTAGAAACGAGTTGATTGTTTGACAGAGTTCTCGCCGGTGCAACGGTGGTGCGAATAGTCAATGATCAACTATTAATATATTATGTCATAGTCAAAGGCCGATATATGCAGTCTCTTCCCGGAATGACTGGTTTATCCTAGGTTTGACCAAAGCCTTCGGGCAAACTCCGAAATAAATTCCAAATTCGGCCTTTGACTAAAAAGTATTTTTAGTAAAACCTAGAAGTTACTAAATTTTCAGTCAAACGTCGAAAGTAAAATCATCTGTTTCGGGCTTTGCCTAGTCGATCCTAGAAGCGACTGGCAGACTCGATCAAACGTCGACGTCAGGGGCACCCCGAGGTTCGGTTTTGTTAGGTTCCTTTTAACCCTGCAGACAGAAGTAGTCGACCTGCTGACGAAAACACTAACCCAAGCCTAACCT
This sequence comes from Cosmia trapezina, assembly GCA_905163495.3. Taxonomy (NCBI): domain Eukaryota; kingdom Metazoa; phylum Arthropoda; class Insecta; order Lepidoptera; family Noctuidae; genus Cosmia; species Cosmia trapezina. The sequence goes on from LR991048.1 coordinate 3,780,726, forward strand.
AGGTGTTTTGAGGTTAGTTAGTTTGATGAGTCAAACCCCAATTTCATTAAATTGAGTTTCGACGTTTGCCTGACCAAATTAGTTTCTCCTAGGTTTGACTGAAATTCTTTAATCAGAGGCCGAATAACTTCATTTGTTTGGGCTTTGACTAAGTCTTCAAGTCAGACCTGAGGATTGACTAGTCAAACCTAGGAGAGCCGGAGCCCTCCGTGCCTCGGAAAGCACGTTTAGCCGTTGGTCCGGGTCATTCTTGGATTTTTGACAGTCGTTACGGGTCGTCAGAAGGCCGAAAGTCTGACAACCAGTCTTACCAAGGGGTAACGTATTACCCAGTACTGGGATGTGGAGGTCAGATAGGCAGTCGCTTCATGTAAAATACTGGTATTCAGCTGTATCCGGTTAGACTGGAAGCCGACCCCAAAGTAGTTGGGAAAAGGCTAGGCAGATGATGACAGGGTAAAATTAAATTACATTTTCCAGTGTTCGATTAAGCTGAAATTTGGGATACGTATGTAAAATTTTGGTACCATGAAGCTGATCTGATGATGGTACCGGAAGATGCCACAGGTGTTGGATTTGATGTTGTAATCTAATTTCTAAACGCAACCTATAACGACAACGAGTGACGTATGTCATCTGTCATTCGAGTTTGACGTAACCGACACTTCCGTATGTTGTATTGCCACCCATTTAGTGTCGACCGTGCATTTGATTGTGTTCTTTTGTTTCCACATTTTCCTGTACTTTGTCGTCACAATTAAAATCATAAGTAATCTCACGAAATTGTTGTTTTTCTGCCGAAATATCCAACAACAGGAACTCAGTAATAAAACGACGCAACCCTATCGAGTTTGGGCTCGTTTGATTCGTCTTAACAAGGACTCTGGTTCTAGATGATATCCAGAATAAAAACTTGTATATATAAATAATAAAATAAATAAATAAATAATATCCTTGGACATTTCACACAACGCCATCTAGTCCCAAGCTAAGCAAACTAATACTTGTGTTATGGTAACGAGATGGCTGATAAACTACTTATATATTTTTTTTTTTGTAAATACATACATATTATAGATAGAAAAACACCCAGACTCGGAACAAATACTTGTCGGTCGTACAAATATTTGGTCCGTGCGGGAATCGAACCCGCGACATGCTGCGCAGCAGTCAATCAATCGCTCAACCACTGCGCCAACCGTATATCTTTTTTTAATACACTATTTTTGGTATCGATGGGACATCGCGAGGAAACCGGCATGTCCTAGAACCAAAAATTCGAAGACATGTGACATCTACCAACTCGCACTGGGCCCACGTGGTGGATTACGGCCCACTCCCTCTCACCGAGAGGAGACCTGTGTCCCAGCAGTGGGAACATTATAGGCTGGTTATGCTATGTCGATGGGAACCCATCGGGCACTCGGCTTTTTATAAGAAAACCGAACCACGGAAGTCCCTTTTCCGCGTGTTATAGCCTCGTTAGTGTGAGTGCAAAGTGTATCTAGGTATGTGTGCTGTGTTGTAGGGATGTGCAGAGACGGACACTCACTCTCGTTCTAACCTTAAGGCGAAAGCGCCAGGGTAGCCCGCGAAATTCAAAATTTCTTACGTTTTTTGCAATTTGTAGGTCAGTGTGAGCTTGTATGTTGATTAAAATATTATTCGTGGCCGTAGCTAATATGGCTTTACAGAATTATAATCATTAGAATCAGCAATACAAACTTCATAAGTTAGCATTTACCTCAAACCTCATGATTTCATGAAATCGCTAGATTTGAGATAAATGCTAACTTATGGAGTTGTATTGCTGATTCTAATGATTATAATTCTGTAAAGCCATATTAGCTACGGCCGCGAATCATATTTTAATCAACATACAAGCTCACACTGACGTACAAATTGCAAAAAACGTAAGAAATTTTGAATTTCGCGGGCTACCGTGGCGCATCAACCTTAAGCTAGATAGCTACCTACTACACTACAAAAAATATGTAGTGTAGGTAGATTCATATTAATTAGTTAGCAAGTATGTCGGTAGATGTAAGTTGTACATGAAGGAGTCCAATTATAGCTCTGTTGTCGAACGCCTGTCTTTTATTGAGTAGTCTCCAAATATTACAGTGGCAACGAGGATTGCAAAATTCGAAAAATTTCGCGTGTGATTCGTATTGTATCGTGCATATTTCCGATTTGTCGCGAGTGTACGAACAGGAAATACGATGTCGATAGGAAAAAAACCGGCCAAGTGCGTGTCGGACCACGCACAATGAAGGGTTCCGTAGTTGAAAAGAATTTATCCCAAAAACAAACTTAACATGAGTTGAAAAACAGTGTTCGTTTCAACCGCGCGGCCATGGCGCTAAAAAAAAAAAAAAACTATGCCAACATTTTGTAACAATTTGTAAAAGTTGACTCCCAAAACCACAAATTTGTCAAAGCTATGGTTAAAAAGTTAGAAGGGTTTGAACGTGGCCGCGCCATCGAAACGCGGAGAACCGCGCGGCCACGGAGATCTCAGAAACTAAGCGTTGCACAGACCTGAAATTTTGGTAAATAACAGATTCAATTTGTAAACAATTTGTAAAAATATAGAAAAAAATCCAAGGTTAATATTTTAGGAGCTGTGAGACTAAAACCCCGTGGCTGCGCCATCGAAACGGTGACAAAAATGTGATAGCCGATATCTCACTGAAAAAGCTTCGCAGACGTCTAGAGTTTTTTGTAAAACCTAGATTTGAATTTGTCAAAACTTGTAAAAATACAACAAAAATTCTAGGTTTATATTTCAGGAGCTGTGAGACTAAAACCCCGTGGCCGCGCCATCGAAACGGTGACAAAAACGTTATCACCGATATCTCGCTGAAAAAGCATCGCAGAGGTCTGAAGTTTTTTGTAAAACCTAGATTTGAATTTGTCAAAACTTACAAAAATGCAACAAAAAATACTAGGTTAATATTTTAGGAGCTGTGCGACTAAAACCCCGTGGCCGCGCCATCGAAACGGTGACATAAACGTTATCACCGATATCTCGCTGAAAAAGCATCGCAGAGGTCTGAAGTTTTTTGTAAAACCTAGATTTGAATTTGTCAAAACTTGTAAAAATACAACAAAAAATCCTAGGTTTATATTTCAGGACCCGCGCCATAGAAACGGTGAAAAACACGTTATCGCCGATATCTCACTGAAAAAGCATCGCAGAAGTCTGAAATTATTTGTAAAACCTAAATTTGAATTTGTCAAAATTTGTAAAAATATAATATAAAATCCTAGGTTATATTTCAGGAGCCGCGCCATTGAAACGGTTAAAAACACGTTATCGCCGATATCTCACTGAAAATGCATCGCAGAGGTCTGAAGTTTTTTGTAAAACCTAGATTTGAATTTGTCTAAATTTGTAAAAATACAACAAAAAATCCTAGGTTTATATTTCAGGAGCTGTAAGACTAGAACCCCATGGCCGCGCCATTCAAACGGTGAAAAATATGTTATCGCCGATATATCGCTGAAAAAGCATCGCAGAAGTCTGAAGTTTTTTGTAAAACCCAGATTTGAATTTGTCAAAACTTACAAAAATGCAACAAAAAATACTAGGTTAATATTTTAGGAGCTGTGAGACTAAAACCCCGTGGCCGCGCCATCGAAACGGTGACAAAAACGTTATCACCGATATCTCGCTGAAAAAGCATCGCAGAGGTCTGAAGTTTTTTGTAAAACCAAGATTTGAATTTGTCAAAACTTGTAAAAATACAACAAAAAATCCTAGGTTTATATTTCAGGACCCGCGCCATAGAAACGGTGAAAAACACGTTATCGCCGATATCTCACTGAAAAAGCATCGCAGAAGTCTGAAATTATTTGTTAAACCTAGATTTGAATTTGTCAAAATTTGTAAAAATACAACAAAAAATCCTAGATTTATATTTCAGGAGCCGCGCCATTGAAACGGTGAAATACGGTTTTTTGTAAACTTAGGATTTTTGTTGTATTTGTAAAAAAATTATCTAATTCAAATCTAGGTTTTACAAAAAACTTCAGACCGCGATAACGTGTTTTTCTCTGTTTCAATGGCGCGGCTCCTGAAATAAAAATCTAGGATTTTTTGTTATATTTTTACAAATTTTGACAAATTCAAATCTACGTTTTACAAATAATTTCAGACCTCTGCGATGCTTTTTCAGTGAGATATCGGCGATTACGTGTTTTTCACCGTTTCTATGGCGCGGGTCCTGAAATATAAACCTAGGATTTTTTGTTGTATTTTTACAAGTTTTGACAAATTCAAATCTAGGTTTTACAAAAAACTTCAGACCTCTGCAATGCTTTTTCAGCGAGATATCGGTGATAACGTTTTTGTCACCGTTTCGATGGCGCGGCCACGGGGTTTTAGTCTCACAGCTCCTAAAATATTAACCTAGTATTTTTTGTTGCATTTTTTTAAGTTTTGACAAATTCAAATCTGGGTTTTACAAAAAACTTTAGACGTCTGCGATGCTTTTTCAGCGAGATATCGGCTATCACGTTTTTGTCACCGTTTCGATGGCGCGGCCACGGGGTTTTAGTCTCACAGCTCCTAAAATATTAACCTAGGATTTTTTTCTATATTTTTACAAATTGTTTACAAATTGAATCTGTTATTTACCAAAATTTCAGGTCTGTGCAACGCTTAGTTTCTGAGATCTCCGTGGCCGCGCGGTTCTCCGCGTTTCGATGGCGCGGCCACGTTCAAACCCTTCTAACTTTTTAACCATAGCTTTGACAAATTTGTGGTTTTGCGAGTCAACTTTTACAAATTGTTACAAAATGTTGGCATAGTTTTTTTTTTTTTTTAACGCCATGGCCGCGCGGTTGAAACGAACACGAAAAACATGTTCTCCCATACATTGATATACGTCACGGACATTCTCCAACTGCATATTTAAGTTTGTATTCGCAAAAAACTATTCATAAACATATCATCACGCCTTGTTTCCCCGAAGGGTTGGGCAGAGGTGTACCTGTAGTACAACCACAATTTGACAGAAAAAGAAAACTAAAAACTCTTTTTTTTATGTGACAAAATACAAATAATCAATTTTCAGACTTTTTCCTTTACTTGTGCTGTGAGACTTTGCTTCTTGCAGAATTTCATGATTCTAGGTCAACGGGAACTACCCTATAGGTTTTGATTTACTTGCGAGGATCAAAATGTGCCTCATAAATGGCCGTATTTTTTTATTGCGTTGACTTAGAAGGTTGATTTTTTCAGGACTCCAAGGGACCTTAGATCTACGTATTTGGTATTAATTTCAACTTGATACTTCCATGCGTTCCTGAGAAAAAGGGTATTGACAGACTGACAGACAGACTGACGGACAAACAAGTGATCCTATAAGGGTTCCGTTTTTTCCTTTTGAGGTACGGAACCCTAATTAAGGAATTAGACATAAGATCCGCCACGTGGTCAGTGTATGTGGCCCGGTTAGATATGTAGGTACTTTAAGGTGAACGAAATAGAGGACGACACAAAATTGCCTCCGCTATCTTTACGCTAGGCTACGCTTTTTTTTGGTAAATGATAAATGATTTATTTTCTGTAAGTAGGTTTGTACAAACACTTTTACACGTCAAGCATATTTTTTTTTAAACTAGATGAGTTCGACGTTTCCTATCTGACTACTCTGAGAAGAAACGCCGAAACAAACTCAGAGGTCACAGTCTCTTTTAAAGTCCAGACATAATCTTGGTCAGATCATGAGAAGACCATGTAGATTGCAGTCTGAAATGGTCTTTTGAGGAAAGAACCACACAGATTGAGTGGACCTGTCCAGTCAGTGCACGCATTTGTCAGTAATCGTGCAGCTCAACTCAAAACTTAAGGAGCTTAACGATTCGACGAACAATACCAAAGAAAAGACATTTGGGTAGGCCGCATAAATTACTCAAACTGTCAGTAAATGGTAAAGTCTAAAAAGTAATTTATAACTTGATATTCAATCACCGATTGCAGCCCCTAAAACCCATAATTCGCGTAACCGAGTTTCTCTCCAACTTAATGAGTTGACTACTCCACTATCTCCGTATGTCCGTCTGTACAGTTTACGTGGTACCGTAAATGGTTCAGCCTACGCCTCGCTGGCTGCCACCAGAGCGTGTCGGGTTCGATTCCGGGCCACTGATTGATAATTAAAATAATCATTACCTTTGTGTGAGCAAGTTAGTTTATTCATTGGCAACATGTGATGTGGTTACAATTAAAGTTCCGGGTCGAGTGAGGCTACATGAATGATTTCTTTATGTCACAACTAGCAGCGCCCCGCGGTTTCAGCTGCGTAAGTCTCGGACCCGTAGGAATATCGGTATAAAAAGTAATCCAAGTTATAAACTATCTGTGTGCCAAATTTCATCAAAATCCGTTTAGTAGTTTTTCGTGAAAGATTAACAAACATCCATTCATCCATCTTCACAAACTTTCGCGTTTATATTATATACTAGCTGCGCCCCGCGGTTTCACCCGCATAGACCGGGATAAAAAGTAGCCTATGTGTTAATCCAAGATATAAGCTACATACCAAATTTCATCTATTTCGTCTATTCCTTATGTTTATTGGTACCGATTTGACGATTGGTGCTCATCTTTTTTTTTTGATGTCTTGTCGAGTTTAAGATCTCTTATTACTGTATAGCTAGCCGTGAAAACCTGTAATTGGCTTCATGTTTCTTATTGCAGTATATTTATTGTTTTTATGTAAAGCTGTTGGTTTTCCACATGATAAATAAATAAATAAATGAACCAGTCCAGCCGTTTGAGCGAGAAGAGGTAACAAACACACACACACACGCACTCACAAACTTTCGCCTTTATAATATTAGTGAGAAGTGTGATAAGATAAGTGTGATATCAGTAGGAAAAAGTCTAATAAAATTACGCAGGCTTAGTGCGTGTTCAAAAAGCTTGCTTTACGAAAGTAAGATGGTTTGCCTTCAGCTGTTTCTCAGAAATTGAACACTGCAAGCCAATTGGGTAACAACCTTACGTAACAACTTTCATTCACAATCCGAAGGATTTTTAAGGCGCAGATTTCCTGACGCCGATCAAAAAGGTGGTTTTTTAAAGCTGTGTATCTCATAAACCGTAAATAATTTAGACATGTAAAAAAAATATGATATTTTCAAGTCCTTTTCGCATACAGTGATGGAAGCCAAAACATAATTAAACATACTTTAATGCACCAAAAAAATCTTTAAACATACCTTCTAATAATCTTTAAAAGCTGTTTATCCCTTCATTAGCAACTATAATTATAATTAAAAATATACCATGAAATGTCAAATTCCAAACTGCATCCAGTGATGGATTACTTTTTATTAAATAGTTAATTTCTAAGTTTTATACGATTTTATTTGCACTTTTACGACATAATTCCGGTGCGCGTGAGAATCTTCTATCTCGTGCGTCAAACTAGACAGCCATAACGCCATTTCACTTACACAGCGAGCTAAACCACGCTTGGAATCAGGGCCTTAAGGAAATCATCATGTTAGAAAAGTTCGCCTGCTTGACATCGTAATGACGTGAATGTTGTTGAATTGTCAAAATGAATGTCATTGCCATTGTCAGTGTATTCAATTACCCTTTAGGTTTAATTGAAATGAATCTGTGGTTAAATTCATAATTCATTGATTTTATGAAGAATTTTTGCATTGCGTCGAAATGTATGACTACGACTTTTTTTTATGTTGTGGTTAGTGATTAATCTGCTAATCTGTGAGAGGATCTATTAAACGCGTAACAAGTATTGCAACAGTAATTAAATCCTAGAATATATTGGACATTAAGAACCATCGCGGACGTTTGTGGTGAACCACTTTTCAACCTTATTACCATAGTAGTAAGGTTGAAAAGTCACCGCGGTCAGCGGTGTGTGTGTGTGTATATTTTATATTGAAAAAAAAAGAAGTCATTTTTATGAGATACACCGCAGGACGCATTCCAATTAATCGAAGATGTAGTAAAATTACGATTTCTACATGGGATATAATGTGTGTAACTATTAATTTTAGATTTTTATTTCTTTAATAAAATTAATATTGTAGAATAAGCCAAGATTAAAACATCTTAGTTATCAAACACGGTTGGCGCAGTGGTTGAGCGATTGACTGCTGCGCAGCATGTCGCGGGTTCGATTCCCGCACGGAACAAATATTTGTACGACCGACAAGTATTTGTTCCGAGTCTGGGTGTTTTTCTATCTATAATATGTATGTATTTACAAAAAAAAATATGTATATAAGTAGTTTATCAGCCATCTCGTTACCATAACACAAGCATTAGGTTGCTTAGCTTGGGACTAGATGGCGTTGTGTGAAATGTCCAAGGATATTTATTTATTTATTTATCTGAGGCACGGAGGGGTCTTGGTATGTAAAGATGGTCACCCATCCACGGACCAAACCCGGCAAGCGTAGCTGAACCTGATGGATCGACCCGTGCGGCTGTTATTACTTAGCCACGAGCTCCTCCTTCATTTTCTCAAGAGTTGTTATGATATTAGTTTATTTAACTACAAAATTGGTGAAGAAGTAAAAAATGACCTTTACAGCAATAAGTACTAACATTTATACATTTAGTTTTTTCTTTGACTACAGAAGCGGAAATGGTCTTTGTGGTAAATACATACTTCTTTGTTTAAAGATGAGTCTGTAACATTTGAACTTAGGGTTGCCAACTTGCCATTAAAATGTTACCAGCATAAATTAACATTAGAACCAGAATTTTTACTGGAATTCCTTTGCTAACGTGAAATTTTTGGAACAATTATGAACTACTAGCTTCTAGTATGTCGATAAAAAGTAGCCTATGTCCTTCCTCAAGGTTCAAAGTATCCCCATACCAAATTTCATCAAAATCGGTTTAGCCACTTAGTAGGCATGAAAGCATGACAAACAAACATCAAATCTTTTCTCTTTCTAGTATTAGTTTAGTAAGTCTATGAGTTTTAGGAGTATTTGGAATGATGAACACAGAGATAATGTAGAATGTAAGGACCAGGGCCCCAAGTCTGCTATTTTTTACATTCCAACACGATCCCATTGTCACTGCATTGTCATTTTGCTAAAAGTTCGTAATCTGCTAAATTTATAATTTCATACAATGGAGTGTCAGTGGTTGACCATTGGAAAGTCATAATGACGCCATTAATTAGTAGATTACCAAACTTGTCAAAATCAACAATTATGAAATCAATGATAGACCATTCTGACACTATTGTAATAGCAGACTTGAGGCCCTCCACGCTTAGCATGACGACGTTTTGTCGACAGAAGAATAGACAAAACTACACATTGCCATGCTTAGACGCGTAGAATGCGTACAAATATTTCTACTATCTGCACGCTTAGCATGATCGCCGTAGAAACGGGTTTTGTCGACGGAAGAATAGACAAAATGGAAGATAGTAGAAATATTTGTACGCATTCTACGCGTCTAAGCATGGCAATGTGTAGTTTTGTCTATTCTTCCGTCGACAAAACGTCGTCATGCTAAGCGTGCTGCCATTTTGTCTATTCTTCCGTCGACAAAACCCGTTTCTATGGCGGTCATGCTAAGCGTGCAGGCGACAGAAATCCAGACTCAGGGCTAGTGCTGGGACCTATCAACAACAACAACAAAATTGGCAAACTAATAAATAATAATATTAATTTCATAAAACACAGTTTTATCGTGGCATTTATTTAACTCATCTCAAAGGTGATAAAAATGTGACAACCCTCATAAGCTTCTAACTGATAAGGAAAAACCCTTCTAATCTTAGTCATAGCTTACATACAGGGTGTAAGGGACAGCCCTCCGGAAACTGATAGGGTGAATTCAGTATGTCATGCTAAGATGACCGGTACATGAAATTTTTTCAGGAACGTTAAGGGAATCCAATAAACCTGATTTGTTTGTCTTTTTGTGCACAAATTGGAGCATCTATTACTGGTTGGGAGGGTTAGGTAATAGGTATGCGGTGAGTTCGATGAACTCTGTAGCTAGACAGAAAGTGAACAGCTGATTTCACGCGTCGTTGGTTAGAGTATTTCAACATCCATTGCTGGTTTTTTTTTTGCTGTTTTTTTTTGCAGTTTTTTTTACATAAATGGAGTGCTGCGAACACACAATGCAATTTTACATTGAAATAATGAAAATATAACTGAAAAAAAATTTGAAAAAATGAAAATTTTCCTCAGAAAATTTCCGGTGGAATATGATTCAAAATGAGGAGCTGAATGCACCCTGTGAGTTTGCGGAGGGCTGTCCCTTACACCCTGTATATATGAAAAAGTCAAGTTATGAAGACGTTCGTATGTACATTTATTTATTAGATAGTTTCACTAATTATCTGACCAAACTGGTTTCTTTGATTGCAAAAGGATAAGACTTTATCTTTCGTACTGAACTTTATCACCTAAGTAATAACAGCCGCACAGGCCCATCCATCAGGTTAAGCTACGCTTGCCGGGGTTGGTCTGTGAATGGGTGACCATCTTTACATGCCGAGACTCCTCCGTGCCTCGGCGTTGGTCCCGGCTGTCATTCGTGGATTTTTGACAGTCGTTACGGGTCCTCAGAAGCCCGAAAGTCTGACAACCAGTATTACCAAAGGGTATTGTGTAACCCAGTAACTGTGTTGTGGAGGTCAGATAGGCAGTCGCTCCATATAAAATATTGGTATTCAGCTGTATTCGGTTTGACTGGAAGCCGACCCCAATATAGTTGGGAAAAGGCTAGGCAGATTGAATTGAACTAGGTATATATTTCTCGCTGGGATCAAACAGTGTGTTGTAATGTTTGCCTTATTATTATTTGTACTAACATTGAGCCATGGGAGGTCGCTCATAATGAATATTAATATCAAAGAGATTTAATTCATGGAATATTGTTTACCTTCTAAGTACGGATAGCATAATTAATTTTCATAATTATCACAGGAGGTATTTAATAAGGGGTTTCTCAAAAGCTTTTAATAAGCTTTTGAAATATAACATAAGAGTATGAGTCACGAAAAATAAGTCTGACAACCAGTCTTACTAAGGGGTGTCGTATTACCCAGTAACTGGGTTGTGGATGTCATATTCATCTGTAAAGCTATGTTGGTATCGGCTTTTAGTCTAAACTGATGAAGCTAAATAAAGAAAGAAAGAAAAACGTTTATTGGGACACAATTCGAAACCCACAAAAAAATACCAGTATTTTACATAGAGCAACTGTCTATCTGACCTCCACAACTCAGTTACTGGATAATACGATACCCCTTGGTAAGACTGGTTGTCAGACTTTCGGGCTTTTGACGACCAGTAAAGATCTACAAATCGTCGCCAACACCGCAAACGGGCGAACCTCAAATAAGAAAATTTTACAGGAGAGCCAAAAAACGTTTTTTTTCTCCCGATGACGAGCTTATTTTGACGGATTAAAAAGAAAATATTATAATAATGAAAAAAATCAAATGCGAAGGTATACTATGGAAACAGGACTACAAAATTAATACAAATATAACAATTTACAATGCTAGGTTTTCCGAAGAAAAACCGAGAAAAAATATACGCCTTTTCGTCGCGCCTCTTTATCACCAAGACATACCGTTTATCTATAATATTCTCTTAGAGTTACGTCTCGATGCATTATGATAATATGCGTTGTTTTAAATAAAAAAACTGTAGGTACTCAATACAATCAAAAATAATTATTCTAAGTTATTACCTACAATGAGATCACAAACTTAATATTTTCAAAACACACCAAATTACTTAATAAGTTCAGATTCTTTGTTAGTAAACCTGTGTATTATAGTTAACATCAAATAAAAATAATTTGGTATTTAACACAGTTTCATATAAATCGTTAATTTAGAAAAAGGTAACAAATACAATCAGAAATAAAAATAAAACAATGCTATTCCTACTGAAGTACAATATCATCTGCAGAAAAAACAAGTACCATAGGTAAATAAAATTTGTAGGTACTATGTCATTAAACTTAGCTACAATCTTAAATCTTTTAATAGGCGAATAAGTTGGTGCTACAGTAATTAACAGTAAATATAATCACTATCTAGTTATAAAAAAAAAAGACTAGTATTATGAAGAGATCAATGAGAATTTCAGCCATAAATAGTTATAATTTTATTAACTGAAGTGACTTGTATTATAAGTTCGAATCATAATTATGTATTCATACAATATTTTTAGATAAATTAAAAACAATAAGGTTTGTTAAACCTTTATCACCTTACTCATGTGGAAATTTTTATAGTAAGTTTGATGTTCATGGAACCTAATAATGTAATAATAGAGCAGTCTCCAGAACAAAGGCTGAGCAAATCGTCAAATTTAGGCTTAGAAATCTTTGTTTATTAATCATTTAGTGGCCATATAGGTTCCTTTAAGAATTTAACTTGCGATCTTCTGACAGAAATGGACCTGTAAACAACGTCAGTGTGACTTGTTTTAATATACAATGTCGTCGGCGTTTCTGTATCTACCTTAAACTGAACTTATAAGTTCCATAAAGGAACTAAGGGCTTTCTGCATTACGCGCGAGAAGTCGCCGCTATAAGGCGAACTTCGAGTTTCGTCTTTTCGTAAAATTTCCCTAGAACTGATTTTGAGATACGCCGTCAATCTTTTTTCGTTTCTATTAGTCATAGAGCTTCGCCCTTTTGTGACGACATAGAGCTCGACAAATGGAGCATTTTTTTTTACTTAACTAATTTTTGACCATTTGTATGAGGTTCGCCCCTTTGCGGTGTTGGCGACGAAATGACAGCCGAGACTAAGAGACGCGAAGGGATCTCGATATGTAATAGACGATCACCCATCCACTGACCGACCTTGCCAAGCATAGCTTAACGGTCAATCGACCTATGCGGCTATTATTATATAGCCACAAACCCTCCTTCACACAATCCATCCATAATTTCTCTAGTGTGAAGTATTGTCTAATAATGATCGAAAGAGTTTAAATACGAGTTTTCCATTTTCCTAAGACTTTATTAAATGTTCCCAGTTTTCTGACAAAGACTGTAATAAAACTTTTAAGAATGAAGTATTCATCAATAAAATACCTTATTAGCTGTTAAAAATAATAAATTTTGATGGGTAGGTATTTTGTTATGAACTTTATGACTGCAATATTAAATTTTATGTCAGACACTTGATTCATATATTATTATCTTTAACTGTGCTATGACTTCATGGGGTTTTAAAAGGAATCTAACGGTCACCCGTTGCACCAAGTCGATTTAAGAATCTTTTAAAAATTTCACCGTGAAAATTTAAATTAATTATAGAAAAAAAAACTTAAAGTAGCACCGTATATTTTCTGTTTTATACGATTATACGTAAAAAGTTCCTTATTGTGCAGTAATATTTGCTCTAACTCCTTAAAAATATCAGACGCACCCCATGTGTGCCTAATGAGAATTAAATCAACGGTACGTATTTAAATATGTTAAGAACTTACTAAGCGTCCATTTCATCATTTTGTCATAAATCTACATAACGAAGCGCGTTTGGTTCCGGTGCGCGTGAGAGTATTTATTTTACTTACACACCGAACTAAACCACGCATCGATTGTATCCTCTTAAGGCGAAAGCGCCAGGGTAGCCCGCGAAATTCAAAATTTCTTACGTTTTTACCAATTTGTAGGTCAGTGTGAGCTTGTATGTTGATTAAAATATGATTCGCGGCCGTAACGAATATGGCTTTACAGAATTATAAAAATATGTAGTGGTCAAATATCGAGCCTTTTCTTTGAAATCTTTTCTTTTAGACTTCTTGTTTGTTATTCTAGGAAACATCGAAGATGTAAATATTTTATAGTATAATCGTGCGGTGACATCATTGAATGGTCACCGACATTTCCTTATTACCGGTTCATTTTATTGACTTATGTAGATATTGTATCTGCTAATATCAAACTGTCTTAGCCGACGACGTAAGGTACTGACACACATGCTCATAAAAAGCATGCTTATAAGCATGCTTACTCCAAAACATACTAGAAATAAGCATGCTCATTAACATGCTACTAATGAGCACTTGCACAATAAAAGCATGCTTTCGTGCTAGTAATGAGCACGTCTGTCAGTAGCTTTATGCACGGACGTAAAAATTTCGTGGCGATTTTTTTCGCGCACTGGATTTTCAACGCTCTGCTTAGCGCCGAGAGTTGAACATCCAACATTACTCCTTTTTCTTTGCACAATCCATCTTTTCTTTAACCTCCAACTCCCTCTCCATCAACATTTTATATTCAGCACTCTATTAGTCATATGACGTGTTTCTGCAGATCATAAGGTGGGCTTATAAAGGCAGTTTAATATGATTATGGTCATGTATGCAGAGCGCGTGGGAGACAGAAACAGCAGTCACGTTGAGTCACACTTGCCTTGATCAGTTCTCAAGACTTGTAAGCACAAAGACTCTTGAGGTCATTTCAAGGTCCATCCTTTTGTACAACACAGCCTTTTGCGGGCCATAGCTGAACTAAGTAATTCTTGCTTTGAAAGTTAATTCTAGTTGGATTTTTTTACTCTTCTTTAATATTATAAATATTGAAAAGCTGAAGAGTTTGTTTGGTTGAACGTGCTAATCTCAGAAACTTCTGTTTCGAATTGAAAAATTCTTTTGGTAAGATGGTTGTCAGACTTTCCGGGTTCTGACGACCCGTAACGACTGTCGAAGATGCACGAATGACAGCCGGGACCAACGGCTTAACGTGCTTTCCGAGGCACGGAGAAGTCTCGGTATGTAAATTTGGTCACCCATCAACGGACCAACCACGGCAAGCGTAGCTTAACCTGATGGATCGACCCGTGCGGCTGTTATTACTTAGCCACGAGCTTCTAATTGCATCTAAGTAGGTATTATTTTGTTTCAAGCCGTTTGTTCAAAAAGAAGGAGCTCGTGGCTAAGTAATAAACGCCGTACGGGTCGATCCATCAGGTTAAGCTACGCTTGCCAAGGTTGGTCCGTGGATGGGTGATCATCTTTACATACCGAGATCCCTCCGTGCCTCGGAAAGCGCGTTAAGCCGTTGGTCCCGGCTGTTATTCGTGGATCTTTGACAGTCATTACGGGTCGTCAGAAGCCCGAAAGCCTGACAACCAGTCTTACCAAGGGGTATCGTATTACTCAGTTACTGAGTTGTGGAGGTCAGATAGGCAGTCGCTCCATGTAAAATACTGGTATTCAGCATCCGGATAGACTTGATGCCGACTCCAACATGCAAAAAGGTTGGAGACTCTTCTGATAGAAAGTAGACCAGCCTTCGATTCTTGGTAAGGCGGTTGACTTTCCATGATGCGTAGGACGAAGACCTTGTTGCCTTCATTTGTGAAGGCTTTTAATTGCATCTAAGACATTATTTTCAAGAGGTTGGTTGGTGTAAAAGGGCTCGAGATTCTTTTGATAGAAAGTAGACCAGCCTTCATTTGTTTTTTATTATAATCTATATATATAAAAATCAATGCCACTTTTCGTTGTAATTTTAAGACTCAAGAAAGGCTGGGCCGATTTAGCTGACTTTGGTTTTGAAATGTTTGACGTAGTCCAGGGAAGGTTTAAACGATGAAAAAAATTTGAAAAGTTGCCGGGAAAATTGGAAAATTCCAGAAAACTGAAAGTGGATTTTATATGGGAATATTGAAATTGGGACAGGACAACGTCTGTCGGGTCAGCTAGTAGATTATAGGTGGTAGGTAGGTCGCCGTTTATCGGTTTTTATCGTGTTACCCAGTAACTGGGTTGTGGAGGTCAGATAGACAGTCGATCCATGTAAAATACTGTTATTCTGCATCCGGTTAGACTAGAAGCAGACTCCAAAATAGTTGGGAAAAGTTTAGGAAGATTATGAGTTCGACCTTTTTAGAGTCGTAAATAACTTTCTTATAAAACTTAACAGCTTCTGAAGTTAGTGCCAAGCTAAGTAGGTGCACTGAAGACTTGAAGACACCGACTTTTTATTTTTCCATTTTTAGTTGATTTATGACAATTAAGTAGGAATCATCAAAATCCACTTAGAAATGCCGGAGATACAGTACATTTATGCATATAAGTTCGTACATAAGAATAATTATATAATATATTATATAATAAAACCTTCCTGAAAGTATGTAGATCACGTTAGTGAAACAATCATCAAAATTGGTTCATTCGTTTTTGAGAAAATCGCAGACAAACAAACATACATACATACATACGGGTCAAATACAGAACCTCCTTTTTTGAAGTCGGTTAAAAACATGCGGCATCAGCTGATTAAACTAGCTATACGCTAGATTATTTCCTAGCTGTTGACTGACCTATTGTACTTACATAAACAATGCTTTTCAACATCAAAATCTATAAATAGGATCCGTTTGATCCATTAATCTATTTACTTGTGAAAATGTAGATTGCTTTACTGTTTTCACTTGCACTCAGTCACATTATTAGCAACAGATTAATACTATATCTACTACCTATCGTTAGCCTTTTCACTCTCACCTGTTTTAATACACCTCTCTTTCTCCCACATGTTAACAATTCAACAAAGTTCCTGGAACGAATTGTTTGACAGCTCGAGTTCTTAAAAAGTTAAAAAAAGAACGAAGAAAGGTTATGTTTGGAAACTCGTCAAAGCTCTAAGTTGAACATTAAAGTTGTTTGTTTAATTTAAAAGGTTTAGTCAATCTACTTAAAACTTAACAAAGTTTGTTAAGTACATTTTAACGATAATAGGTCTAAAGTGTTCACACCTCAAAGTTTATGTCATTAGAACTTTGCGTGTGTAGGAGTTAACTTAAGTAGTTAGCTAAACTTGGCACTAAAGTCCTTCAAACAACATTTTAATCACAAACCAAATTCTTCCACACTTACGTAATCTTAAACAGGTAAAACCACGAAAAAAAAAACCAAGAAAATACTTACAAAACAGACAAAAACACTCACATCACTTGCACTGCACCAAAAAGTTTTGATAACCTCAAAATTTTGACAGCTGATCAAACAGAAATCGAATTTGGAACTCAATTAAACAGATTCTAATTACAAATACATGTTAGATGTATTCTTATTACGTTTTCCGGGCGTGTTTTTGTTGTTTGACGAAAGCACACACGTCCGTTCCGTGCGACGGTAGCAAGGCGACTGGTTTTTCTCCTTGACTTGAATGCTTGATTGAGTTAGGCTGCGTTTACGCAGGTGGCTTGGCTCTTGGGTGTGCTAAGGCATTATGCAGGTTAGGTGCTGTTTATTAGTCATTTGAGTACAGTTTTAAAACCTCTATTAACTATTTTATGTGTGGACTCTGACTCCGGTTTTAGTATCGTACCTATGTGAATTTAGTACGATCATCATTTTATCTCGTTTTTCATGAATGCGTGGATGTCGAAAAATATCCCACGGCAACGTACTACCGGGAATTCCTTCCGTATTCCTTGTCTACATTATAAAGGGAACCTCTGTGCAAAATTTCAGCTTTCTAGGTCCATGGGTTTGCGCTGGGCGTTGTTGAGTCAGTCAATCAGTCAGTAAGTCAGTCGGTCAGGACTTATCTTTTTATTTATATAGAAGATAGAAGTATGGAAGAAAAAGACATGTTGTACTGATCCCAAATAAATTGAGATAAGGGCAGCTGAATGATAATTATGATGATGATGATTTGTAAATGTTTTTTAGGTTAGCAGAATGAAGGATGAAGACGACTTTTCCTGTTGAAAAATTTACCAAAGAAAATCAATGTTCCTGTCTGTCCCTGCCTGCAAATCTTCGGCCCAGGAGTCGTGGCACCTTTGCTGAATCGTGGTCTCCTCTCAAGGACTCATCTGCTTTGATGACCATCGGTTCTTCGGCAGACATGTCCACATTATCAGTTCCGCTTGCTACCTCTGCAATATTATATTATATTTTTTAAAGATTTTGATGACCCTGTTTTTAAAATTGATCAAATATTTTAATTTCACTGTGCTGAAGGCTACAGTCTTATTGATTCTTTTTCGTCATCAGATTCAATGTGTTTGGTTTCCAATTTATCAATTCATGCCTAAGGTCATTAGACCAAAACTAAGTAAAATTAATTAGCTTCATTTTCCGCAAGTGCTATCACTGTTATCAGTGAATCTGTTGTCAAATCTCGCATTTATTGTGTCAATATTAATGTATTATCTATGAAACATCTGTATATATATAAATAGAATTAAAGTGTCTGTAATGTAAAAATAACAGCTTTTTACTAAATGCATTACTTATAAAAAAAAAACTGTCTTTAAATTTTTTGTCGTCTTTCTATCTGTTTGTTCCGGTTAATCTCCGAAAGTGCTAGACCGATTTTGACGGGAGTAACTTAGGCTATTGTTTTTAAAAAATAATCAGGGTTCCGCGCTAAAAATCTAAGCTTTATATCGCTCTATATTAGTATTAATTAATTAAAAGTACCTATTCGTAAACTCTGCGAACTGAACAAACTTTTTTCGTTAAATTCGACGTTGACGAAGTCGCGGGCAACATTAGTAACCTTCTAGAATAAATTTTCTATATGATAGTGAAAACCGCATCAAAATCCGTTGCGTAGTTTAGAAGGACAACGCGGACACACAGCAAGACAAACACGAAAAGGGACTTTAATGCATAATAGGTATGTATAGATGTAGATATAGCTGCATTGCCATTCGTGGATCTTTGACAGTCGTTACGGGTCGTCAGAAGCCCGAAAGCCTGACAACCAGTCTTACCAAGGGGTATCGTATTACTGGGTAGTGGAGGTTAGAATATGCAGTCGCTCCATGTAAATACTGGTATTCAGCTGCATCCGGTTAGACTGGAAGCCGACCCCAACATATTTGGGAAAAGGCTAGGCAGATTGATTATTTAATTGACAGTCAGCAAGGTAGGTATTTGACCATATTATTATTATAATTTATTTTATTTTATTATTAAATTTTACAAAAAAATCTTAGGTTAGTAAATGCCCCGCAAATCAGTTTTCATGGTTTGTCTGTGGGAACGGTACAAACGGTATCACTTACAAAAGGTTTAGAGCGGACACTTAATACCAAATTATTCATTTGCCCTCCCCCAAGAATCTGTAAATCACTTTCCTAAGAAAATAGCCTACAAACCCCTTAAAAAAGAACAATCCTGACTACTTAATCAGCAGGCGATGGGTTGAGAAGGTATGGTACTCTTTTATCAAGCGTTCGTCACCAAAATAATTTTCTATTCCATGTCCAAAGCATATGCGTGTGGTGTGAGGGCCACTTTATTGAAACTCTTTGAAAATATGCTTAGGATTTAGTGAACATTCCCAAACAATTGTGAAAGTTGGAATCAGATTTTGTGAAAGTCAACTTTGCGAGATATGGACTGTAAAGTGGGGCCCTCAGTTCTCACATAGAGGATTGAGGGCCCGCCTGTACCTGACAAACTATGGACACTACAGATAAAGTCTTTATGCCAAAATCTAAGCTTATACCAAACAAAATTTGTGAAAACAAGATATTATCGCAAAACACTGTCCTACTTGGTATATCTTCGTTCAAAATGGGCCCTCAATCCTCACACACGTAAAAGTTTATCACGCAAATACAATGAAACCATTAACTTATAGCTATTGTTTGTAATCCTATAAGATACTAAATAAATTGTGAAAATTTGTGAAAGCAAGAGCAGGTCACCATTTCTTGTTGTTTGAAAGTTATGACCTTGACAAAATCCGGGCCCTCAATCCTCCATTTATTTTGTTTTCCGTTTGAATACGCTTATCGTATGAAAGATTAGACAAATACAAAATAGTCTCTTTTTGTGAAAAAAATTGTGCAACAAATTCGATACTAGAAAACAATTAAAAGACCCTTTATTGTAAATAAAAATCGAGTTTTATTTTTGTTCCCTGAATTAGGAAATAGGGTGACAACAATAGGGTATTTTACTCTATATGAGAAAAAATCTTAAAATATATTATTTAGATAGATTAGGCAAAAAGCAGTCGGAAAATATTAGTTTTAGTTCAATAACAATATAAATTTTAAAATTAAATTCAAAGTTTTCAGGTTTTTTTAATGTTTTCTCAAACCATGAAATAGTAGCCGCCATTTTATGACGTCATTCGGCTGTGTGAATTAAAAAAGTGTCAACTATTAATTGATCAGTGTATCTCTTAGAGCAGGTATAGCTTTCACTTTAAAATCAAAATCTTTACCGTCCATACGTATTGTGTGTATAGAGTCATGAGGAACAGGGTGTAAAGTTCACTCATCCTTTATTGAAAAGGGAGGACCCTCCGACCAGATGGGTGTTGTCTCTGGTGGGCAACTGCCCCACTCTCACATCCTCCCTCTCCCCTGTCAACCCCTTACCGCATATACTTACCGGTAACATCTCCCTCCCCCTTTCACCACTTCCCCCTTCCCTTCCCGCATCCCCCCTCCATAATTCCCTCCGGGGTAGTTATGAAAGACTATTGACAAACTTTATTACATACTTAAGCAAGTTTTTGTGCCAAGTTTCAAGTTAATTACCGAAATGAATAGATTTAAGCCGGGCAGACCTCCGGGTGTATGCTTCACCGTGTCCTCCAGGCGATCGATGGTGACAACCGAGCGTTTCCTCCCGCCTTATGCGAAACAGGAACCTCCCGAAACAACCGTGTCCGGTGAGGACCAGCGCCAGGCGGAAGGTGAGGACGCCGTGGCGCCTCTCTAACCACTCCTCAAAGAGGGGACTTATCGTCGCAATTGTGACGTACCCAGCGCTGGGTTGCGACAGTTGCACTCTCCATGTCGCCATGATCCCGCCGGAGCTCTGTCCGCTGTGCCGTAATTTCTCGCGGCAGCGGAGTTACGCCCCGGCGTTTTGCCTCCTCGCGCCACTCCCACACGGCACGGGAGTGCGTGCAGGGCTTTACCGGTGTCTGCGGTAAAATTTAGGGTTTACCGACTGAATACCGGTAAAAGTCCGAAATTAAAGATAGTTTTAGAATAATTCGGGGTTTTACTGGTGAGATTTGGTAAATAATAGGATTTACCCGTAAATCCTAATATTTACCGCAGTTCGCGGTTTTACACTAACATATAGGTAGATGAGTATATATCAAAACAAGCTTACATGTACTTACATGTACTTATTTGTTATAATATTTCCGTAGACAGAGAATTCTAGTAACTATTTTCGTAGTTTTCTCAATCAATTGACATGACATATATAATAAAAAGAACATCACTGTACTTTTTCTTTGTAGTAGTCGCATAGACAAACTAATGAGGTTGAACTCCAAAACTCCTCGATTTTATGTGAAAATGTTTGGAACATAATAATCCTTAAATAAAATTAAATATCAACATTCACTACTCCAAGATAATTACCCATACAACTATGTGTATTATAATATACAGGGTGGAATTTTGTAATGACACCTGGAAGGAAGTACTCTTAATAATGCAGATAGAAAATTTTACTCAAAACATTCCTTTATTTTTGAATAGAAAGCAAACTGCATTCAAAGATTTTCGAAATTTCTCTTCTCCCACAACCGGGAATCGAACCGGCTAAAATCTGAAATAATTATACCCTGTACTTTTATTGCATCGATCGTTAGGGTCAATTATAAGGATGAAATCTCTCTAACAAACATGATAAATTAAATGAAAGGAAAACCAGGAAATCTTAAATTAATTTAATTTTTTACAAAAAATGGTAAACTAACTAATTAGTTGCTCGAAATGGGCTCCATTCTCTTGGATACACAAATTTATTCTTTTAACGAATTCATTTCTAGTAACCTTTAATAAAGTGTTGTGGTGAATATTATAAATCGTATTCTGAACTTCAACTCTCAACTCGTTGTCATTCGCATAAGATTTCATGTAAATTTGATTTTTTACATATTCCCACAAAAAAAAATCTAATGGGGTGAGATCTGGCGATCTCGCAGGCCATCTGATTGTGCCGTTTGTACCAATCCAGGTATTAAAATGAAAGTATTGTCACCCTACCCTGCTACACACTTCAAAAATAGTTGATTTCGGTATCTATTAAGATTTTTAGTTTAATCGTTATTCTTATTAGTAACAAATAACATCAATTTGTTGCACAATTTTTTTCACAAAAAGAGACTATTTTGTATTTGTCTAATCTTTCATACGATAAGCGTATTCAAACGGAAAACAAAATAAATGGAGGATTGAGGGCCCGGATTTTGTCAAGGTCATAACTTTCAAACAACAAGAAATGGTGACCTGCTCTTGCTTTCACAAATTTTCACAATTTATTTAGTATCTTATAGGATTACAAACAATAGCTATAAGTTAATGGTTTCATTGTATTTGCGTGATAAACTTTTACGTGTGTGAGGATTGAGGGCCCATTTTGAACGAAGATATACCAAGTAGGACAGTGTTTTGCGATAATATCTTGTTTTCACAAATTTTGTTTGGTATAAGCTTAGATTTTGGCATAAAGACTTTATCTGTAGTGTCCATAGTTTGTCAGGTACAGGCGGGCCCTCAATCCTCTATGTGAGAACTGAGGGCCCCACTTTACAGTCCATATCTCGCAAAGTTGACTTTCACAAAATCTGATTCCAACTTTCACAATTGTTTGGGAATGTTCACTAAATCCTAAGCATATTTTCAAAGAGTTTCAATAAAGTGGCCCTCACACCACACGCATATTCCAAAGCTATTCTCTTAGCAGTTAGTACCGATACGTAAGACGAAGAATATGTACTAAAATAAATCAATGAGACTACAGTGTGTAACCGCCTTTATTTAACACGATTGCGAAGTGAGCCTTCGACGTCTGAGCTTTTTAGCAATTCTATAACATCCTTACTTAATACACACTCCAAATGAAACTCAACCTAATAGCTTGGTACTGAATACTGGATTTTCCTTGGACGCTTACTCATTTCACAAGACAATAGAATTTCGACTGTGTGTTTTGAAGAGCAAGACAGGTTTTGGGTTGTATCTTGTTATAGCCACAAAAGTTTTGATAGCCACCGCGTTATTACAAGCCTCCTTTGGTTTACCGACTTTAGAAAGAGTGGTAATGAGTGTTACACGGTTTCTTTTCTATTTTTATGTCGATGTCGAAGGTCGCGGTTTTGCGGAGATGTAGGTGTCTGGGTGAAGATCGGGCAGTCTCAGTTATCTTCGGGTGAATTTGGGTTTAGTATTTTCGGAGTTTGACGGATGACGGAAAATCCTTTGCAGTAAGTACTGTTTTTTTCCCTGTACTAATAAGAACAACTTCTTATCTATATTAATAAATTCATAAAAATTGATTAGTCTAATAGACTAAAAAACAATTTGACTCTAACTTTATTTTACGTGATTATAGGTAGCGAGATTATGGAGATCGGATAATCGGATGCATAATTACTTAAAGTAAGTTTTTGGCTAAGAAACGATGGAAGCGGCTTCTTAATTTAAAAAGAGAAGTCCTTACTGACTGACTGACTCACAACGCCCAGCCCAAACCCTTGAACCTAGAAAGCTGAAATTTTGCACAGAGGTTCCCTTTATAATGCAGATAAGGAATAATGAATTTCCATGATCTAGTTGTCAGAAGCGCGACTTCTGAGCCTGGGGGTCTTGGGTTCAGCCACCGGGTCATTGCAAATCCTTCGCAGAACTGTATTTTGTTCCCATAAAATCTATAACGATATTAATAAATTCTTAATAATTGATTAGCCGAATAGCTCTAACTTAATATTTTACGTTATAGATTATGGAGATCGGATAATCGAATGCATATTTTTTTTTGCTATGAAACTATAGAAGCGGCTTCTTAATTTTATTTATCTTAACATAAATCCCGGAATTCCAGAAAATCCAGGAATCCACAACTAAATAAAAATGACAAAATAATAATGGGTTATTAGATTTTATCCAATGGGAAATTCTCAGTACCATCCAATAAACAACTCGGTCCTTATTTTATTACACTTAAAAACTTAGCTAGCTAAAAGTTCGTATACAATGTAAATCTATGCCTACCCCTTTAGCGTAGGTAATCAGGCGTGATAATATGCATATTATACCATCCACACATTATTAAATGCTTAGGTAAGTTACCGTTTATTCATGCATTCGCAAACGTTTTACAAAACTTCAGAATTTCGAGGACATTAAAATTTGCATAATGTATCGGAATTGGGTCTCATACATTTGATTCTTCTTACTTCTGATTCTACGAAGAGTTACGGAAATAGCCGAAGACAGAAGATGGCTTACCGAAGATGATTTACTGTGATTGATTTCTGTCGCTAATGGCCACCGTGTCGACCTCACCACCACTGGATTGTGTTTCCATTAATTTGTGTTTGTTTCAACCACGCGGCCATGGCCTTAAAAAAAAAAACTATGCCAACATTTTGTAACAATTTGTAAAAGTTGACTCCCAAAACCACAAATTTGTCAAAGCTATGGTTAAAAAGTTAGAAGGGTTTGAACGTGGCCGCGCCATCGAAACGCGGAGAACCGCGCTACGGAGATCTCAGAAACTAAGCGTTGCACAGACCTGAAATTTTGGTGAATAACAGATTCAATTTGTGAATAATTTGTAAATATATAGAAAAAAATCCTAGGTTAATATTTTAGGAGCTGTGAGACTAAAACCCCGTGGCCGCGCCATCGAAACGGTGAAAAAAACGTTATAGCCGATATCTCGCTGAAAAAGCATTGCAGAGGTCTGAAGTTTTTTGTAAAATCTAGATTTGAATTTGTCAAAACTTGTAAAAATACAACAAAAAATTCTAGGTTTATATTTCAGGAGCCGCGCCATTGAAACGGTGAAAAACACGTTATCGCCGATATCTCGCTGAAAAAGCATCACAGAGGTCTGAAATTTTTTGTAAAACCTAGATTTGAATTTGTCAAAATTTGTAAAAATACAACAAAAAATCCTAGGTTTATATTTCAGGAGCCGCGCCATTGAAACGGTGAAACACACCTTATCGCCTATATCTCACTGAAAAAGCATCGCAGAGGTCTGAAGTTTTTTGTAAAACCTAGATTTGAATTTGTCAAAATGCCTGCGCTAATACTTCGTTTTCACTTTACTTTCTTTTTGACTTTCTTACTTTTTTCTCGGCTCCTAAGTATCCTATCATGATGTAGGACAGAGCAGTTGGACCACTGCCCCGGACTGGTTAAATAGCTATAGCCTTTTCAAAAACTGGGCTATCAAATGCAAAAAGAATTTTTCAAATGCGACCAGTAATTCCAGAGCTTAGCGTGTTCAAACATACAAACAAACAAAAAACAAACGAACTCTTCAGCTTAAGATTTATCTGGTAAAGCAGATAGAGTAAAGACTGTTCGTTCATCGCAACGGGACCGGGGCTTCAACGGCAAAACAGGGGGTCCACTCCCTAAGTCCGTCCGTCCGTACGTCCGTCGGTATGTACGTCTGACATAACGATCCATCAAAACAAGTGAAAAAGTTAAATTTTTCGGACGGCCAAAAACACATCGGGAGTAGGGACAACTGTCAAATCGTGTTGTCATTCATGCTTCGTTCGGGAACCAATCATTCATCCGTAGGTGACACGGAGTAGGAAACGCCCGTAACGAAGGCCGAAACTACGGACTTCATGCTTAGGGAGTAGACCCACAGATTACGGCGCCAAAGTAGCGACAGTAGATACATTTAGTATGCCGCCGTCATCTGTTTTCCCGGTGACGTCCCGTTCCCGGTGCGGTGAACAATCGGTGGTAGTCTGGACACTGACACACCACACCATAATCTATTCTAATCTATTTCTTATCATGGAAAGCAAAGCTGATGTCGACCATTCAGCCAATGACTAAAGTGAACTGAAAAAAGCAAGTGTGCATACTTAAGAGCGTTAACGCCTACAACATTTCATACAAATTTTCAAGTAATTTTTTTTCGTAATGAATGAACCGAGTTTAATGAAACTTCATACGTATAAGCAAGATACATAGGTCTCAAAAGTTAATTAAGAACATTTTCGAAATGTCTAATTTAAAATAAGATAATTGGAAATCTCTGTTTCTATGGAATATTTAAAATCGGATGCATTTAGCTGTAACACTATTATTCTAAAATGTTATTAACTATCTTTTTAGACCTATGTATCCTGCTTATACGTATGAAGTTTCATTAAAATCGGTTCATTCATTTTGAAAAACAAGGACTTCAAAGTTTGTATGAAATGCCGGTCGGCGTTAACGCTCTTAATAAAAGTTAAAAAAACCTGTGAAAAGCGAGTCGGACTCGCGCACCGAGGGTTCTGTTCCGATTTCTGAAAAAGTGTGCTATTTAGAGACATCGCTTTATTTTTCCTGTAATCTTTACATAAACTTCTCATCATATATAGAATAATTTCTGATTTTTATGGACCTCTATATCACACACACCCACACCTCACACATCCCCACCCCCCATACACACACAAAACACAATGCGTATTCCTTATTTAAATAATGTTTAGTATTGTTTTATATTGTTAAAAAACCTTTGGCATTCTTTCAAAATTATTCTCTCAACTTATTTATTTATTTATTCAATTGGTCTTACGAGCTAACAGACATACCTACCATCCAAAACGCTCATATGATTAACTTACAATTCAATTGTGGCTACACACACTCGTCTCCTTATACAATAGATTTTCTAAAAATAGCAATAATGCCCATGTCTATAAATAATAATAAAAATTAGATTACAATTTGGAGGCATGAGGAACAGGGTGTAAAGTTCACTCATCCTCCATAGAAAAGGGAGGATCCTCCGACCAGACGGGTGTTGTGTCTGGTGGGCCACTGCCCAACGGTTGATGTCGGGACGTTGTATATATGCTAATCGCGAGGTAAACTCTAATTGCGCGATGCAGGTTTGCGTGACGTCATGTCATTGATGCGTAGTTCATATGAGTGGCGATGTAGATGCCGCCACATCACTCCCCTCCGGAGACCGGAGGTCGATAGTGGGCTGAGTCGTGTATCTTGCGATGCTTGCCAGTGCCAGTTGTGGTTCCAGTGAGTCGGAACCGAGTGCCGCATAGTTCACGGTGAGTCGGAACTGTCTGCGGTGATACCCCAACGAGTCGGGGTGGTGCTGCGTTATGCTCCAGTGAGTCGGAGTGTACAGCGCTGGGTTGAGGCTGAAGGTGATGACCAGGAATGCGCGTTCGCTGCATGCTGGTGGTCAGGATACCCGTTGAAGCCGTGAATGCTGACTGTGTGACTCGCCGCTCGAAAGTTTGAGGAAGTGATGCTGATGACGTCACGCTGAAGGTGTTGCACGAAGGCTGCGCTGACGTTCATGCTCGGGATCACCAGTTTGTAGGAATGAGGAACAGGGTGTACAGTTCACTCATCCTCTTTTGAAAAGGGAGGATCCTCCGACCAGACGGGTGTCGTGTCTGGTGGGCTACTGCCCGACGGTTGATGTCGGGACGTTGTATATATGCTAATCGCGTGGTAAACTCAAATTGAGCGATGCAGGTTTGCGTGACGTCATGTCATTGATGCGTAGTTCATATGTGGCGATGTAGATGCCGCCACAACAACGACGAATTAATACAGCAGCAGAAAACAATGTCTGTTTAGTGTCAATTAACAGTGATCAATTTAACTCGGTTAATATGTATTGTTAAAGTAAACTGGAAGAGCTGGACCACCTGATACAAGCAAATCTTGTACGTTGTGGTGCCTCCGAAGTTAAAGCTATGCAAATTACAAAGTTGACGAAATATTTTTTTTTTTTTTTTAACGTGCAGACCACAGGACACGCAAAGCCTTTACAACGTTATTTAGATGAAATCGTTTTTAAGACGACTCTGTGAATCTGTTTGTCTTATCCTAAAAACCTGTTGAGTGCAATGACCTTACAGAGTGGTTTGACATGCACAGCCACTGTAGGTAATTAAATTGTCTGTTGGTTCCCATGAGCGTTTGCAGAGACGAAAAGTAGATGATTTTGAAAAAAAAAAAATATAATAATAATTATTCACTTAGGTCAAAACTGCTTTCTCTACTTTTTTCTTTGTCACTGCTATGCTGTCTTGCTCCAAAGTCATCGTCTGAGTTATCGGTACGATTTTTTAAATAACTATAGCTGACGCGACAACTGTCTTAGCTATGAATATTAAAATAAAAGTGAAGTTAAAATAGTCGTTAAGTTTTCTGAAATATTTCCAATTTTCTGCAAAATTTTCTTGATTTTTTCTTTCATAAGAATCTTCTGACAATAATAAACACAACAAAAAAAGAATTAGCAAAATAGTTCTATCCGTTCACACGTGATGCGATGACCAAGGGAAATAGGGATTCATTTTTAGGGTTCCACAGTCAACAAGAAACCCATACCATCTTAATACAAAACAAGGTTCATCTTCAAACCCAGGTTTAAACCATGGACCCGTTTTTTTGGATTTCGAACTTTATTCCGACACGTTAAGATGTCAGTTTTATAAAACTGACAACTTAGTAACGGACTAAGGGTGAGCGCGCATTGCGGTGCGTTTTTCTACCGCATAATCTGTGAAGTATGGAATGTCTTTGAAGTGCGCTCATTGCGGTCATGCGTTTTGTTACTGTAGGCCCCGCCCAGTGCGGCAGAACTACCGGAAACGCACCGCAGTGCGCGCTCGCTCTTAGTTGCCAGTTTTGTATACAGGGTGAAATTTTAATCGTTTTAATCCTCTTAAGGGGTCATTGTACTCATCATTATGAACAACTTTTACTATGGGACCAAACCTAAAATCGCGAAAAAAAATCAGATGCACATTTTGACGAGTTTGATGTAGATAAATGTACTGAACAGCTGTTTTTTTTTTCGCGATTTCAGGTTTGGTCCCATAGTAAAAGTTGTTCATAATGATGAGTACAATGACCCCTTAAGAGCATTAAAACGATTAAAATTTCACCCTGTATAGAACTGTATTTTTATCACAGCTAGGTTCTTATTACAAAAACTGGCTCGATGGTTTAAACCATGACAGAAGAAACACCTCGTTTTGTAATAAGACCGTTAAAGTTTCACTGTGTCCGTCCGTCTGTCTGTCCGTCTGTCCGTCCGCAGCTTAGCTCAGTGACTCTTAGTACTAGAAAGCTATAATTTGGTATGGATATACATATTCATCACGCCTACAAAGTGGTAAAATAAAATTACAGTACACGTAAAGCGGGGATGTTTTTTTTTTCTAATCTATTTCATGGTGTGGGGTATTGTTGGATGGGTCTTTCAAAAATTCTGTGGGTTTGTGAAAACAATTTTTCGATTTATTGATCCATTTCTGAAATATTAAACTTTAAAGTGCTAATTTTTCAAAAGTGAGTCAAGTGTCCCCCCCCGTGCAACGGTTAGTTTTGGATGGGTGAAAAAATTTCACGGTAGTAGTATATTAACGAAGTCAAAAGGAAAACTATCACAGCTAAGTAGGCTTTTCAATGTTTACGAGTAATAGTCAACCAACTACGGAACCCTTTATTGTGCGTGGTCCGACACACACTTGGCTGGTTTTATTATATAATGGATTATTATTTTAGATTAAAACAAACCCAGTGAGTTGGAATCATCATCATCCCCAGCCCGATTTCAACGACTGCTCTCACTTCACTGCATAGGCCTCTCTTTTCTTGTATGTACCAATCCCCTCACTCCTGTGCTGATCCAGGTTCTACCAGCGATGGTAACAATGTTGTATACTTCACTACAATTTGGACATTGTGCTCATTCTCGCTTCTTTTTCATCCAATCAATAGCCAATCCATTTAACTTTTTTATTTAACCAACATTTTGATTATTACAACAGGATGATGAACGAAAAAAAAAAAACAAAATAAAAAAGTCGATTGCGCGCAAAGGAAATACTTCATATCCAATATTGTTGAACAAAACAATATAATTTGATATACGGCGTTTTTTGGAACTAAACTGAAGTGTACTGAATTTGAATGGAAGTTGCTTTGCCTTTGCAAGTGGCGCCACCCCGAAGGATCAAGATTTATTGGTCGAGGTCTGTGAAGCTCGCGTTTTTGCGATGAGTTGCAGTACCGGTTGGTATTGATATGTGGTGGTAAAGTAGTTCCTTTTTATTATGTGTTTATTTTTAATCACAGTGGTTTGTGAGGCTAAATTACGCGGTGAGTTGATTGGGACAGAGAATAATAATTGCGAAATTTGTGATGATTTCTGGGTTAGTGAAAGTAATTTCTAATTTCTAATTTAATTTAATAATAATTTAGGTAATCACGGGCTATCAATTGCACTATAATAAAAAAACCGGTTAAGAGCCAGTTGAACTCGCGCACCGAGGGTACCGTTCCGATTTCTGAAAAAGTGTGCTATTTAGAAACATTGTTTCATTTTTTCTGTAATCTTTACATAAACTTTTATATCACATAGAATCATTTCAGATTTTTCTCTATGCAAACTTAGGAAATAAGGGGGGGGGTTATTATTTTTTATTTTTCATCAGAAGCAGCGCTCTTTCATATACCCCACATGCCCCGTATATGCAAATTTTCAAGACCCCCATTTAGTCCCTGTTGCAAAAAAATAAAACAGTTTGATTTCTTTCTTATTTTCAAAATAGTTGAGCAAACGTCATCTGTTCAAAACAAGTTGATATATTTTTTTTTTATTATTTTTCTGTACAACACGTTACATATAACTAAGAAAAATAAGTTATCGGGTAGGTACCGCATAACGTCAATTTATTTTGAAATTACTTTCACTAACCCAGAGTTTAGCTCTGGGTTAGTGTTAAAGTGACTTAACTCTCCCACATCGGTGGGTTAAATATTTAAAAATTTAACTCTAGGTTTACCTCTAACTCTCAGTGACGCAAGATTAATTATTTAACTAACCCTGAGTTAGCTGTTAACTCCGAGTTATTTAGCTTAACCCATGAACGCGCAAGTGGCCCTAACTTAACTAAACCTGAACTTTAAGATTCCAAGAAAACAGAGGCAGATTTGCATTTAATTTTCAACTAAAGTCCTCAAGGGGTTTTAAGTTTCAACCCGAAACGTTTTAAATTATTCAACATTCTTAGAACCTCCATAAGGTTGAACAAACACATTATGTTTGTAGCGCCTACAGTAAATGTTATAGCAGAAATCTGTCGCAATATGATTAAGTTTTCTTTGCTCATGGATAATGTGTAGGCGGTTAAGTTAACATTAAGTTATTCGCAATATTGTCTTTGCTTCGTTCCTTATTCAATTAAAAATGTAATAATATCAAATATATATAATTTAATATCATATTTAGTAAGGTCTAACCCTTGAGTAGATCATCATCTGCCTAGCCTTTTCCCAAATATCTTGGGGTCGGCTTCCAGTCTAACCGGATGCAGCTGAATACCAGTATTTTACATGGAGCGACTGCCTATCTGACCTCTACAACACAGTTACTGGCTAATAAGATACCCCTTGGTAAAACTGGTTGTCAGACTTTCGGGCTTCTGACGACCCGTAACGACTGTCAAAGATACACGAATGACAGCCATGCTTTCCAAGGGATGGAGGGTCTTGGTATGTACAGATGGTCACTCATCCGTGGACCAACCGCGGCAAGTGAAGCTTAACCTGACTGATCGACCTGTGCGGCCGTTATTACTTAGCCACAAGCCCCTAGTATCTATAAAGGTGTGGTACAACATATCAAATACAAGTCAAGCATACATCCTACTCAATTAATTCGATGTTTTACCCCTCTTCCTGTCCCCCACCCATCCTCTTTGCCCACCTAGTGACGTAAGCCGGTGTCCGGGGCCCGGGATAGCTGCATTGATTGCACTGGCGCACTGCAGATGCGCTGGATGTAATTTTGCGTTGTAGGGATGGGATGTGAACGATGTAGGTTGTGGTATCGATAGTTCAATTCAATTCAATTAATTTATTCATTAAATATAAGCTTACAGTTTACACCGAATCACATATTATATCTATATGATAATTACACGTATATTAAATTACATTACAATGTCAATTAAAAAACTTAGACTAACAAAAAACGAAGTAAGACAAAAAAATTGCAAACAGAAACAACCTTACATCAACAAGACGACACGGTTGGCGCAGTGATTGAACGATTGACTGCTGCGCAGCATGTTGCGGGTTCGATTCCCGCACGAAACAAATATTTGTACGACCTACAAGTATTTGTTCCGAGTCTGGGTGTTTTACTATCTTAATATCTATGTATTTACAAAAAAAAATGTATATAAGTAGTTTATCAGCCATCTCGTTACCACAATACAAGCATTAGGTCTCTTAGTCTTTTTAAAGACTATTAATTTATCAAGTAGAAAACAGAGGGTTAAGATAGGGACATACATCAGTGATGACGTGGAGGTATCATTCGGCGTACCTCAAGGAAGCGTATTAGGACCAACGCTTTTCTTATTGTACATTAATGACCTAAGTAACTTAAAAGTAGATAACGCAAAAATCTTCTCTTACGCCGATGATACCGCCATTGTCTTTTATGGGAATAACTGGTCCGAAGTAAAGCTCAAAGCTGAAATAGGTATGGCTCAAACTGCTAATTGGCTTAATGAAAATCTCCTTACGTTAAATGCAAACAAAACGAATTACATATGTTTTACAATTAGAAATCGCTCACAACCAGATCAAGATTTAAATATCAAAATACATTCTTGTAATCAAGCCAATAATTATCCCTGTACATGTCCAATAATTAATAAAGTAACACAAACAAAATATTTAGGTGTTATAATTGACCAACATTTAAGTTGGTACTCTCACCTCGAACATGTTGCTAACAGAATACGTAAATTGAGTTGGATATTTAAATCATTGAGATACGTGGTCCCTACAAGTGTAGCCACAAAAGAGGGCGCTAAGAGAAATCTTCTAAATGAAATCTACACTGCCCTTCCACAGTCTGTGATAGTCTACTGTATACCCGTATGGGGTGGGGCAGCGAAATCTAAATTTATAGATGTCGAACGAGCGCAAAGAGGTCTGATAAAAATAATGTATTTCAAGAAACGGAGATTTCCTACTGAAAGTCTATATGAGATCAGCGGCCTGCTATCTGTTAGGAAATTATATATCTGTGCCGCGATCCTAAAAAAGCATAAGACACTTAAGTATGACAAAAACATAATATTAAAAAGGAGAAAAGATATTATTGTGCAAGTCCCACAATCTAAAACCAATTTTGCTGCTACACAGTACAATAAACAATCAGCACGATTATACAATAAAATTAACAAAGACATATACATATACACTGAACAACTTCATAAAGGTAAGAAAATGCTAGTAGAATGGTTAAAATCACGCACGTATGCAGACATCGAATTACTGTTACAATAAGTGGAAATTAGTTATACTTGCACCGTCACACCTACACTTACATGCTCCCTCATACACACATCCACACCATCCACACACCTCTCACACTCCACACACCTCACACACATCACGCGCCACACACACTTGACACACCTCACACACCCCACACACATCACACACTTCGCACACCTAACACAACCACATCAATGTATTCACTGTGTTTAATTCACGAGCGAGCGAGCGTGTTTGAAGTAATAAAAATAATACTTTATGTAAATGGCAATAAAGCACGAAACACGCGCTCGAAAAAAAGATATGTGTATTAGACAAAAAAAAAATTAAAATAAAATTATTTTTGTATTTTTTAAGTTGTACAAACAGCCAAAGCTGTGGAAGAGCGGAGTCTCCTAACACAGGCGTTATTATGCTTAAAAGGAGGCTCCAATCATAAACTAATATATAAACTATGTAGTTGGTACAGTAATAAATATTTTATTTATTTTATTTTTATTTATTATTTATTTATTAGGTTGCTTAGCTTGGGACTAGATGGCGTTGTGTGAAATGTCCAAGGATATTTATTTATTATTCATTTAACTTAGGAATACAAATTAATTTTTCACATTCAGATAAATATAAATTAGACAAGTTGTGTGATTGTAGTTTGCGAGTCAACAAAACTTTTTACAAAAAAAAAACAACCGACTTCCAAAAAAACACTACAAACTGAAAAATAACTTTAATTTCGGAAGTCGGTGTCTTTGGTTTTTTATTTACTTTTGTTTTTTTTTTGCCACCGACTTCCGAAATTAAAGTTATTTTTCACTTTTTAGTGGTGTAATATAAGTTATATAATATCTTGTGATATTATATCTTATGGTTTAATTATATTAAGAATTTGAATTGCTATCTTAATAATTATATTAAAGTCTTCTCATGTAGCTGCACCTCCTAATTTAAATTTAATGGGGGAAATTAGTTTAATTAATAGATTAATGAGATGATCTTGAATTTCTATATTAATAATAATATTAATTTCTTTTTTCAGTGCTGGGTATACTTAGTTTATATTTATATTCATTTGTTCAACATGGAAAATATTATTCTGTTTTTTATAGTTATTATACAGGTGTTTCTCGAGAATATTTAATATTAATATTGCATTGATTACCTTTAAATATTTTAGTTTTAAAGATTGATTATAGAATAATTTGATTTTATTTAAATAATTTAATAAAAATATTGATTTGTGGTGTCAAAAATATGAATAAATTCATTTTAAATTATTAATAATATAAAATATTCAATTTGTTTTATTTCATTTATTTTTTTATTCTTGATAAGAATTATAAATTTTATATTTATAATTTATTTTTTATAAATAATATAACTATTATATTAGAGTGAGAAATTATTTCTTTTAGTTCTGTTGTTGTTGTTTTTAGTTTTGTTGTGTTAGTGGTGTGCATTTATAGCCAAAATGGTAAAAAAGGAACCCTTATGGTGTCACTCAGTCTGTCTGTCTGTCTGTCTGTCTGTCACAGCTGGATATCTCAAGAACTACTAATGCTATCAACTTGAAATTTGTAATATTTTTAGATGACTTTTACCCAACTATTTAGCAAATAAGAAAAAAAAAATATTGCAACAGGGACTGAAAGGGGGTCTTACAAAATCAAAGTGGGTCTACTAGAGCATGTGGGATATCATATGAAAGAGCGCTGTTTGCACATTCTCATGCATTTTTGTTTGTGCCGCTTAGTTTCCGACTTTTGATGAAAAATGTAAAAAAAAAATTACTGTTCGCCCCATATCTCTGAAGTTTACATAGAAAAAAATCTGAAATTATTCTGTGTGATAGAAGTTTATTTAAAGATTACAGGAAAAATAAAACGATGTCTCTAAATAGCACACTTGTTCAGAAATCGGAACGGAACCCTCGGTACCCGAGTCCGACTCGCTCTTGACCGGTTTTCTTACGTCTTTTGCCATTTGCAAGTTAGTATTAGGTTGAAACCCGCGGCCGTGGGGTCCGTATGCTCCTGGTCTCTCTAAGGTAGTCGGGTAAAAGCTAGAACCTTATCGATAGTTTGTCAAGAACATCACTATTCGTCCTGTTTACGTCATCGGTTTTCCTAACCCCGTGGCATCTAACGGTGAATCTAATCAAAGCACTTGTGAATCCAAAGTAAACCTTACGAACCTGTAATACAGTTCAATTTCACTTGGCAGAATTTTTGTTCAGGAATAACTATCAATGTAAATGAGACCTTTACTATAATAAATAGGGTTCATTCTCCTGTGGCCGATATTATGCATTCAGTGGGTTGTATAGAAAACATAGTTTTAATTTAACTAGTTCATTGTATTTCAGGAATAGAAAATGCTGGTCTTTTAGTTAAAATGTCACACGCCATGTTTATTTATTGTATAGACTAAAATGTCATGATTTCCAAAATCAGCTCAAAAGACAACAAATCTAACTAAAAGAGATGTATTGATGATTCTTATGGTTATAATTATGTAAATACGTTTGTTTTGGAATCGCGAATCAGAATTTTAACCGACGAAAAAAGAGAGGAGGTTCTCAAGTCAATACTTTTTTTTATATGACCACGCATAACTTTTTATAGAGTTGTTCGATAGTGGTATTCGAATTTGTCTAGGCTGGTACCACAACTAAAAGTGAAAAATAAAAAAAAAACCGGTGAAGTGCGTGTCGGACCACGCACAATGAAGGGTTCCGTAGTTGAAAAGTATTTATCCCAAAAACAAACTTAACAATTGATCCCAAATTTTTTTTTGTGTCAAAAAATTACAAATTCACAGTTTTCGGAATTTTTACTTTACTTGTGCTGGGAGACCTTGCTTCTTGCCAAATTTCATTATTCTAGGTCAACGGGAAGTATCCTATAGGTTTTGATTTACTTGCGACAGTTGCGAGTACCAAAATGTGTCGCAAAATGGCCGTATTTTTTTTATTGCGTTGACTTAGACGCTTAATTTTTTTAGAACTCTAAGGGACAATAGACTTACGTATTCAATTTTAATTTCAACTTGATATCGCGTCCTTAAGAAAAAGGGTATTGACAGACTGACAGACTTGAACATTTTTATTATGTGATAGAATTACAAATTAACAATTTTCGGACTCTTTCCTTTATTTGTGTTGTATGACCTTGCTTCTTACCAATTTTCATCATTCTAGAACAACGGGAAGTACACTATAGGTTTTGATTTACTTGCGAGTATCAAAAATTGTCGCATAAATGGCCGTATGTTTTTATTGCATTGACTTAGAAGCTTGAGTTTTTTAGGACTTCAAGACACCGCAGACCTACGTATTTGATATTAATTTCAACTAGATATCTCCACGCGTTCCTGAGAAAAACGGTCTTGACAGACTGACAGACAGACAGACAGACGGACAAACAAGTGATCCTATAAGGGTTCCGTTTTTTCCTTTTGAGGTACGGAACCCTAAAAATACAAAAAAAAACAACCAACTTCCAAAAAAAATTTAACTTTAATTTCCGGATGACATCGATGCGGACGAGTACTTCGACGCCTAAGTGTCCTTTTGTTTTTGTATTTATTTGTATATTTAGTTAGTCATTTACTTTAGTACTAGTATAGTGTTAATTTGTATGTTGTTTATAAATAAATATATCATTGATAAAAAAAAAACTTCAATTTCGGAAGTCGGTGGCAAAAATTGAAAATACAAAACCAAAGCCACCGTCGTGTTTTTTTTTGGAAGCCAGTTGTTTTTTTTTTTTGTAAGAAATTTTTGATCAAGATACAAACTGATAGTGACCTGGAAATGGCAAAAAAATGCCAGAAAATTTGAATTCCGCGGGCTACCACTGTTTAATTTCTCATGTTTAATTTCATCATGTTTCTCTATAACAGAAATCAATTAATGTTACCATTACAAACCACCATGTTGAATTAGTTCTTAAAATTAATAACTGTGATATTGAATTAATGTTTATTATGTACATTTTGACATGTGTACATATCGCTGAACAAGGAATGTACTAATACAGCTCATAACACCATGCCTATATTCCCAGGAGAGGTAAGCAGAGGTATGGCTTCAACCACAATTTCACTAGTCATGTTATAAGTCAAGTTTTTTTTTCTTGAATTTTTATTTTATATTTTTCTTTTTGTGCCATGTTGTGAGTATCATGTACATTAATGGTACACACAATATACACAAACAAACACGCACACAAACAACACACACGCACACCCTCACACACAGACATTACACATATACACATTATTATTTTTATAACACATTTGCTCGTAAAGGGTCTCTTATTTCACGAATTTCAATATCGTAATGTATGTCATTACGTACTTGTGCGTAATTGTAATGAAAAACGCACGGGTTTCTTTTTAATACGGTAAAACGTAAGGTTTATCAATATGCTCCGTCTAAAACGAACGGCACTTTTTAAATCTTAGCAAAGAGTTTTTATGTCAGAAAAGTGGTCAACATTTTATGAATAAAATTAACTTTGGGAGATAAAATATAAAAAATAAACATTAAGTAAATTAAAGAATTAATTATTTAATTTACTTAATTAATTTTGACAATAAATTGCAACAACAACAAACAAAAACAAAAAATATTAATTTACTTTATTAGTAATACTGGTTGTTTTTGTGCTTTTGCTTAAAAAAAAAAGCGCTGATGCGCGCGCATCGTTAATTTGTGAACAAGTAAAAATTATTCCGCGCGCTTTTTCTTTTCGCTGTATTGTTTTTATTTGAAAATGTCGTCAAGTAATGATGAATTTATTAATTCGACACCGCCTGAAGTCTCAGAGGCAGCGAAAAAGGCTACTCTAAGCCTCTTGCCTGAAAAATCGACCGATAGATACTTACAAGCGTATCAAAATTTCATCTTATGGAAAAACAAGCAAATTCATTTTCAGAAAGTGTATTTTTAAACATTTATTCGTTTAAGAAAGTCCGAGTTTTATTTATTTCCTCGCAAATATGTTATAAAACGTCGTATGACATACGTGCGCTTTGATAATTACAGCCTCTGCTTTCTTGTAGCCCTCGCCTACGGCTCGGGCAAGCAATATCGCCTCGGCTGTAATTTTCAACTTACCGCACTTATATCATAATGTACTATAAACACATTAAGTAAAGTAGTAAAGTTTAAAAAAAAAGCGATTATTATTTTCACTGTTTGTATTTATTTATTTAACACTTCAAGCACAAATGTACAGAGGCGGACTTAATGCCATAGGCATTTTCTACCAGTCAACCTTTGGGTGATGCAGAGACAAGCAGTGGCAGGTGCATTTTCGAAAAATTAAGGAATAAATATTTATTTAAATATAAAGATACACATAATACCTATTACAAACTATAAATATAATAATATATAC
This sequence comes from Cosmia trapezina, assembly GCA_905163495.3. NCBI lineage: Eukaryota > Metazoa > Arthropoda > Insecta > Lepidoptera > Noctuidae > Cosmia > Cosmia trapezina. The sequence continues at coordinate 3,819,449 of LR991048.1, forward strand.
CTAAGTATACATAAATATAAGCACAAATAAATATACATAAATAGTTGTAGTTTGTATCCTGTAGTTAATCTGTGAACAGCGTTGTGGGCTGCAATATTGTCTATAAGTTTTGTGTATTTCTTTTTCTGTTTTATATTCTAGCTGTTAGTTATTCCTTTTTTAAACAAAAAGAAAATAAAATAAAAAATGTTGACCTATCCCATGTACAGTCCGCGAGGCCTAAGATGAGTGATTTAAATTTATTTGCCTAATTTTTGCATTTGTGTGAGTGATCACCAAAATGGTACGAGAGCCCATGACAAAATTTTTTGTCTTATCGTTTTACGTAAGAAATCTTCAATCGCCTTATCGTTTAACGTTTTACAACAATGCGACATGGTTTTGGTCATGGCCTATCGTACTAAAAGAACAAAAGCCGATTGCCAAAAAGCAGTAACTGGTTTTAAACCAAATAATGAATGCGTCGCGCTCTATGCCGGACGTCACACAAACTCAGGAATAGCTGCAATATGGCTGTAAATCATGAGTAAAGGCGGCTGATGGGAGGGGTGGGGGTATAGAGGCATGAGGAACAGGGTGTAAAGTTCACTCATCCTCTATTGAAAAGGGAGGATCCTCCGACCAGACGAGTGTCGTGTCTGGTGGGCAACTGCCCGACGGTTGATGTCGGGACGTTGTATATGTATATGCTAGTCGTGCGGTAAACTCTGATTGCGCGATGCAGGTTGCGTCAAAGTCAAAGTCAAAGTCAAAGATTTATTTGCAGATAAATATGGTTACAAAAGTTCTTACAATAGTAATATAGTAGCTTAACATATTTAATCATAACATAATGACGTGCAAATTGGTAAATAAACAATCAGATTATTTAAATTTAAACTCAAGGAATTCTTTTATAGTATAGAAGGAATTTTCAATTAACCACCTGCGTAAAGCCCTTCTGAAGGGGACCATTGGAAGTTCTTTAATTTGGTTAGGAATCTTGTTGTAAATCTGAATACACATAGGATAGCAACTTCGCCTATATAGTTCCGTTTTCATTCTGGGATTAATTAATCTATTTGGCGTGACGTCATGTCATTGTGATGCGTAGTTTGTATGTGGCGATGTAGATGCCGCCACAGGGGAAGTTAGTAAAATACAGCAGAGATTTCTAAATAACTTTATTTACAAGGCATACAAGGCATAGGCATATCTATCCACCGCGTGGGGATCTCCACCTCATGGATAGAGGTCTCCTGTTGTAGAACGAGCGCGACACCAGCGAGTGTGGGTCGTAGCGGTTGAAGTAAGCTGGGTCTTCTATGCTAAACTCGGGAAGGTCTTGGGCGTCTATGTACTGAAAAACCGAGGAAAATATTAGTATTACTAGCAGTAAACAGTGAAAACAGTGGCAACCTTTTAAGGGGTCATTGTACTCATCTATACTTATAATAAATCTGTAGAGAGGTCAATTCTGTACATGATATATATTTTCAAAATAACTATCAGGGGGTAATTAGTGATCGAAACTGATGCCAAAAATGCAATCAGTAAAATTTTTGTCTGTCTGTCTGTCTGTCTGTCTGTCTGTCTGTCGGTCTGTATGTTCCTTATAGAAACAAAAACTACTCGACGGATTTTAACGAAACTTGGTATAATTATTCTTCATACTCCTGGGGAGGTTATAGTATACTTTTCATCACACTACAATCAATAGGAGCAGAGCAGTGAAGGGAAATGTTGGGAAAACGGGAGAAGTTGCTCCATTTTTTAAGCTTCCGTCGCGTGTGCAGCCTTAATGGTTAAAGCTACATAGAAATCATTTATGACGGAAATGTTCTACATAAAATTATCTAAAAAATATCCCACAACAGCATATGTCTATCTTTTATGGTTGACTCACAATAACACGTGTAACTCCCGATAGCTTAGCAGTCCAATACATTAACTTAATAACATACAAGGAGTTACACGCTGACGAAGTCGCGGGCACAGCTATTAATAATAATATTCTGCGGTTCCTTATTGCGATATTTTTCAACAGTATTGTGGATTGGCATATTACAACGTGTAATGCTAAATGCGCAAAACCTCTTAAGCGGTCACTGTACTCATCATTATGAACAACTTTTACTATGGGACCAAACCTGAAATCGCGAAAAAAAAATCAGCTGTGCAGTACATTTTGACGAATTATGCGGACATAAATGTACTGAACAGCTGATTTTTTTTCGCTATTTCAGGTTTGGTCCCATAGTAAAAGTTGTTCATAATGATGAGTACAATGACCCCTTAAGAGGTTTTGCGCATTTAGCATTACACGTTGTATATTTCCCTACTAAAATTCTGTCTGTTACATCAAAACCACTGAACCGTGGGGAAGGACATATGGTACTTTTTTACGAAAAACGACGGAAACGCGGACGAAGTCGCGGGCAAAAGCTAGTAAATGAATAAATTTTACTATGGGGCCAAACCTCAAATCGTGAAAAAACAAGAGCGAGTCGGACTAGCGCCCCGAGGGTTCGGTACCATCATTTATATGTAGTTATCGTTGATGATTTCTGAAAAACTGCCTTATTTATTTATTTATTTATGTAACAATTTATGTAGGTACACACAAATAAACAGACAAACATAAAGGAACAGAAAAATACGTACAAAGGTGATGCTTATTTCAAAAGAAATCTCTTCCAGCATACCTGCGATAGGACAGAGGATAAAAAGAGATGTAGGCGTGTGTAAGAGTAGAAGAGAAAATAAAATACATAAAATCCAAAATAAAATATATAATATACACTTAAATACATACATTCTTCTAAAATAAATATCACTAAAATAACTAATAACTATGACGAAGTGGAAAGATAGTGTTCTTTCACTCTTCTTTTAAATACTGCAATAGTTTGGCAGTCCCTAATGTCAGGCGGGAGTGAATTCCACAACCGAACCGCGTGGACAGTGAAGGAGTAGGAGTAGAAGTCGGTGGAATGGGGAGGAGATTTAAGGAGGTTTCTAAGATGCGACCTGCAAGGCACATCAAAAGGACGGGCGTAGGAAAAGCGTTCCCGTGCTTACCGTGCCTCGGAAAGTACGTTAAGCCTTTGCTCCCGGCTGGCATTCGTGGATCTTTGACAGTCGTTACGGGTCGTTAGAAGCCCGAATGTCTGATAACCAGTCTTACCAAGGGGCATCGTGTTACCCAGTCAAATTCAAACTCACTTTTCAATTGTAAAGCAACTGCTTTGTGGAAGTCAGATAGGCAGTTGCTTCGTGTAAATACTTGTATTTAGCTGCATCCGGTCAGATTGGAAGCTGACAACTACATAGTTAGGAAAAGGCTAGGGAGATGATCAGTAGCATGCTATTCTAATAGTCATAATGCGATAATGTATATTTTATATCTGCTCCGTATAATGCTAAATTTGGTAGGTACTAGTGGAATTACGTATATTCCTGATGCTAAAATTACATTTAGGTAGGTTCTCGAACATCTTTTTAGGGTTCCGTAGTAGGTACCCAAAGTTTTTCTTATTTATTATTCTTTTTAAATTTTCGCGATTTGTACACATTATAAAACAATATCCTGAACGGATCTTATCACGATAAGACCCGTTCTCGATATTGCTTTATTAATCTTTATTTAATTAGGGATTTTTATGACAATCCCATCATACCCTAAATAGGGGTCATACGCATTGCGATTATGAAAATGAAATCATCAAAAAAAAAAATCGAAATCGTGTTTAATCGTAGTAGTGTGTAAACACACACTACTACGGATTTCATTTAGGCCATGAACCTGAACAGGGCCTCAAGTCTGCTATTACAATAGTGTCAGAATGGTCTATCATTGATTTCATAATTGTTGATTTTGACAAGTTTGGTAATCTACTAATACATATAATGGCGTCATTATAACTTTCCAATGGTCAACCACTGACACTACATTGTATGAAATTATGAATTTAGCAGATTACGAACTTTTAGCAAAATGACAATGCAGTGACAATGGGATCGTGTTGGAATGTAAAAAATAGTAGACTTGGGGCTCAGACGCTTTGCATCTTCACCATTCGGTTGAGACAAAATTTTATGGAATGTGCGCATCCCAGCTTAGATCGGTTCAACCTCAAGACCTCACTTTTAGACCCATATCGAAGACAGTCCATCAATACGTGATGTATCTGTCGCAGCCAAATGGTTTAATTAGCCGTTTGGTCAACCGCCTAGCCTTTTCACTAAACGGCGGTTAGTTAGTCAGAAAGTTGAAGCTAGTTGCACATTTCAAAAAGTAGGTATCTATGGAGTAGAACGAGCAGGAAACTCCAAGGCAGACAGTCTTTTAAATCAATGTATTACAAAATCCTGGGTGCATTATTCTTGTTGCTTCTATATGTGAGCACAATGTAAAAACATAAATAAAAACAATTTAAAATAAACTTTAGCAGTTAAGAGATAACCAGTCTCAACTGACGGTGCCCGTTCCCGAACATGACGCATGGATCAGCACCATCCAGCTTAATCATTTTGAATTATGGGAACTGAATGATCTAATACACGTGCCACCATCAGCGAGACAAATAAGTGAATTCCACAGTTACCAACGTTGTATTATGTATATACATCTATCTATATAAATAAAAAGAGAAGTCCTGACTGACTGACTGATTGACTGACTCATTAACGCCCAGCCCAAACCTTTGGACCTAAGAAAGTTGAAATTTTGCACAGAGGTTCCCTTTATAATGTAGACAAGGAATAAGGAAGGAATTCCCGGTAGTATGTTCCCGTGGGATAATTCTCGACATAAAAAGAGAAGTCCTGACTGACTGACTGATTGACTGGCTCATCAACGCCCAGCCCAAACCTTAAACATAGAAAGCTGAAATTTTGCACAGAGGTTCCCTTTATAATGTAGACAAGGAATAAGAAAGGAATTCACCGTAGTAAGTTTCTGTTTTTCCGACATCCACGCGGGTAAAGCCGCTAACAAAAGCTAGTGTAAATTAATTATGTTCTAAGTATTATATTATTGAATAAATAAATGAGTATATGTGTGTGTCACATGTATCTATATATTTTTAACAATAAGATACAGATAAGCAGTTGAGATTTTCACAGTAAACGTTTAAAAACGACTTGTATCATGCCAAATAAAATCAACGGAAGGTAAAGATAACAGCTTTAGTGGTGTACGGAACCAAAACCCATGAGTCCGAGTCGGACTCGTACTTTGCCGGTTTTCCTTTAAATCTGCTTCCAGAGTGTTATTCTATTACCTATCTTTAGATTTTTTGTATTTTTGCGAAAAGTGTGTGGGTTGGTATCTACTCAAATCTTACGTATTTCTTTTCAGACGGGTTTACGTTTTCTACTTAAAGAATAATGTAAGAAAATTGTTAGATTCGTTAAGAATTTGTTTGGAGTTCTTAATAATATATAAAGTTGTACGCACGGCTACAGATCAAGCTATACATTTCCAGTATAAGCCTATCTCGCATTGTATAGGATTTCCTTACAATGAGAGGTCAGTGTAAACTGGAAATGTACAGCTTGATGTGTAGCCGGGTACATCCGAATTGGCCACCCCGTCTAATGGGCTTTTTACACGAGCCCAATAGCTGAGACCATGAACGAATTAACCACTGGACCTGACACATAAGCGGACGTACCTTTACCGGTCTTGTCAGTAACCAGGAAATTCTAGCCTTGGTCGCTTGTTTTTGCGTCAGTCTCAAGCACTTACTCGTCAACAAAACATCTCCCAAAAATGACTAAATGTTCAGTTAAATGGTGTAAAAACTATAGCGGCGGAAGCAGCATTATTTCTTTTCACTTGTAAGTAAATTATATTTTTAGTAAATTATATTTTTATAGTGTATATAGTGAATTAGTGGTTGAAAGAGTTTTCATACATTTGTATTTTATGTCAGGTCCAGTGGTTAATTCGTTCATGATTGAGACAATCCAGTAAGCCAATAAAAAAAGTATCGTCTAAATAGAGACAATCCACTCCATTGGATTGTCCTGGAGACAATGTTCAAGACAGGCCAGTGAAATACAACGGTTTCAAATTTTTGCTTATAAATTGTCTTGGCTTACTGGATTGTCGCAGCTATTGGCTTCGTGTAAAATGCTCATTAGTCTTCCCGTACATGTACAGGACAACCTGCTTCTCTCTTACATAACATAACAAAATGAGCCTATAACGTTCCCACTGCTGGGAGACAGGCCTCCTCTCTGTGAGAGGGAGTGGTCATAATCCACCACGCGGGCCCAGTGCGGGTTGGTGGATATGTCACATGTCTTAAAATTTTTGGTTCTAGGACATTTCCTCATGTTTTCCTTCACCGTTTAGAGAGCAGTGGTGATGAAATAAATTAAACAAAGTAAAGCGCCTGTTGGGGTTCGAACCTACAACCTACAACTTGTAAGTCGCGGCCTTTATCACTGGGCAACCACTGCTCTCACTGGGCCACCACTGCTCTGACTGGGCCACCACTGCTCTGACTGGGCCACCACTGCTCTCACTGAGCCACCACTGCTCTCACTGGGCCACCACTGCTCTCACTGGTCCACCACTGCTCTCACTGGTCCACCACTGCTCTCACTGGTCCACCACTGCTCTCACTGGTCCACCACTGCTCTCACTGGGCCACCACTGCTCTCACTGGGCCACCACTGCTCTCACTGGTCCACCACTGCTCTCACTGGGCCACCACTGCTCTCACTGGGCCACCACTGCTCTCACTGGGCCACCACTGCTCTCACTGGGCCACCACTGCTCTCACTGGGCCACCACTGCTCTCACTGGGCCACCACTGCTCTCACTGGGCCACCATTGCTCTCACTGGGCCACCACTGCTCTGACTGGGCCACCACTGCTCTCACTGGGCCACCACTGCTCTTACTGGGCCACCACTGCTCTTACTGGGCCACCACTGCTCTTACTGGGCCACCACTGCTCTTACTGGGCCACCACTGCTCTTAGTGGGCCACCACTGCTCTCACTGGGCCACCACTGCTCTCACTGGGCCACCACCATTCATCATCATTCATCATTCCATGTAAAATACTGGTATTCAGCTGCATCCGGCTAGACTGGAAGCCAACCCCTAACATAGTTGGGAAAAGCCTAGCAAATTGATTAATTGGTCTGTACCACATACCACACCCTCAAACATGACCAGGAGCCGTACTATGACGTTATGAAAAAATATCATGGATCCAGCATGGTTCCGTTGGAAAAAAGGATGGTGCCGTATACATCGTGTCGTTGCCTCTAAACGTTAAATAAAACAATAGATAAGGTATTTTGAGGTGCACTTTTGTGAATGAAGTCTAGCTTTATTGCACCATAACTTCATCCACACAGCGATTTGGGACTTCCCGCCATAACAATAGTTGAAGTACATAAAAAAACCTTTCTAATGATATATCGCATGTTGTTATTGGTTCCTGGGCTGGCTTCCATACTTTCTTGCCCGTCCTCCTTTAAGGGTGTGGTATAGACCATCAAACCGAACAACTTTTTCCATGGCACCAACATCGTAATCGCGAAAAAATAATCAGCCGTCGCCGACATTTGCGTCGAGTAGGTATTGAAATTTTTTATGGGACAGTTGAAAATTTTTTCGCGAATACGATGTTGGTCCCATGGAGAAAGTTGTTCGGTTTGATGTTCTGTACCACACCCTGAAATTTGACGAGGATGCAAAACTACATGTTGTATAGCTCCGTCTCTCTCTCACACTGGAACCATGATAGATCTATGAACTTTTTTCACGTCATAGTACGCACGGCTACAGATCAAGCTATAAACTGATCTTGCATTGTATAGGATTTCCTTACAATGAGAAGTCAGTGTAAACTGGAAATGTATAGCTTGATGTGTAGCCGTGTGTACCGCCCTTTTTGTTTTGTAATAAAAAAAATATTAACAAACCTGAATTAAAGCAAAGACACTCAAAATGAGGCCTAAAACTTTTATCACAGACGCCATTTTCATCCGAAATACTTTTAAAATGGCGCGCAAATCACACTCATTTTCATTTTTATACCAAAAATAACCGATTTAGGCTGAAAATTGGTGAAAAAGCGTGGCTTTTATGCTTAATCCTCATTACAAAGGCATAGAGTTTATAATTCAATGGCTTCAGGGCAAGTAGACTATGTTAGACTAATCGTATTGGTGTACTTGATTTGACAAGGCAAAGAGTAAATCGATTTCTTTTTAAGATTCCGTAGCCAAATGGAAAAAACCGGTCAAGAGCGAGTCGGACTTGCCCACCGAGGGTTCCGTTCCGATTTCTGAAAAAGAGTGCTATTTAGAGACATCGTTTTATTTTTCCTGTAATCTTTACGTAATCTTCTATCACATATAATAATTTCAGATTTTTCTCTTAACAAACTTAGGAGAAAAGGGGGGGGGGACGGTATTTTTTTTTACATTTTTCATCAAAAGTCGAAAACTATGCAGACTAAAAAAAAAATTTAAAAAAAATTGTGAATGTGCAAACATTCCCCTTTCATATGATACCCCACATGCCCTAGTAGCCCCACTTTGATTTTTTAGGCTCCCTTTCAGTCCCTGTTGCAAAAAAAATATAAATATTTTTAATTCTTTCTTATTTGCAAATTAGTTGGGTAAACGTCATCTAAAACTGTTCCAAATATCAAGTTGATAGCATTAGTAGTTCTTGAGATATCCAGTGACAGACAGACAGACAGACAGAAGGATAGACAGACTGAGTGTCACCATAAGGGTTCCTTTTTTACCATTTTGGTACGGAACCCTAAAAACGGAGTTCACCGTGTATGTCTGTTCGTTCGTCCCAATAACAAAAAACTATTTAAGGGCTCCTTCAAACAGGCGTCGTGCGACGAGCGGTGCCTTGTGTTGCGCGCGATTCTATTTACTTTTTCCAAAAAATCCCCTAAATTTAGGGGAAAATATCCTGAGTCAAGGTCAAGTGACCAATGGTTTTATTTTTATAAAATGGCTAAAAAAAAGAAAATAATAATAATAATAAATGATAATTATATTCATAAATATAAAAAAAAAATATCTTTTTTTTATAGGTACATAAAATATATTTTTTCGTTTTTTTTTCTGAAATGGCTTTTGATACTTTTAGCTCACAACCATTCTACATAATAAAATTCATAAGGTATTTTTCTTACTGTCAACTGGCCTATTGGCCCACAAGTAAGAATATTTTGTTTCTTTGGGATGTTGTCCGAATGTCCAGAACTTGTGGCTAAATTGCTGAGGTTGTTTTTTCTGTTGTGTCGAAACACCACCTGAGGCCGTGAAGACACCCGTTATTGGCCGTACCTTCAGCACGCACACGCCCGGTTTCTCGACGGCTACTCAAATCTAAAATCAAGTAACAAACTGGTTAAATTAACAGACCAGTCAAATCAAATTGGGTTGCTGAATTTGGCGATTACGACAAAATTAATTAATCAACGATCAATGTCAACGATTAAAGAAAATAGATTATGTGTATGGCAACATCGTATTCTTCATTCATTTTGACAAATAATTCGTTCAATTGAATGTTAAGTTGACACTGTTGACCAAGGCGCCATTTTATTGAAAATTTGAATGTTACCCTTAAACCCCTAAACCTCAACACGTAGGTATCAAAAAAAAAAATATCTTAACAAAAATATGTACCGTAGTTAAAGTACCTAAGTACCTATAGAATTTTTAGTGTTTGATTTTTAGGAGGAGCCCGTGGCTAAGTAATAACAGCCGCACGTGTCAATCTATCAGGTTAAGCTACGCTTGCCGGGGTTGGTCAGTGGATGGGTGACCATCTTTACATACCGAGACTCCTCCGTGCCTTCGTGCAGAAGTTGTTTTATTAATTATAACTAGAAAATATCCAAAGAAAACAGAAAATCACAGGGAACACAAAGATAATCGCCCAAGCTCGACAGATTAGCTAACACAACATTTGACAGTGGCTTGACATGACATTCGAGCTTAATCGTTTGTTCAGAAACCCAAATTCTGAATTAACAAGAGATTTTTGTACTAATTTGATTGTTGTGTTAAGTGATCAAAGATGCAAATCAAAGTACTTAATCAACGTTCGTGCAACTCGTTTTCGACTTAACAAGAGATTTTTCACATGGTTAGTTAATTTTAGATTTGAATAGCCGTCGAGAAACCGGGCGACAGTGTCACGAGCTAACTAGTCTTTTGACATCAACACTGGAGTGTGACTTAATTGCAGGGAGATGGATAGATGTGTGTCGTGAACGTTTAAGATTCTGTGAGATGATGAATGAAAGATAGATAAGTAAAAAGTAGTAATTTTTAACCGACTTCTAAAAAAGGAGGAGGTTCTCAATTCGGATGTTTGTATTTTTTTTTAATGTTTGTTCGCGCATAATTCCGTCGCTTGCCAACCGATTTGAAAAATTATTTTTTTGTTGGAAAGGGTATACTTCCTTCAAAATCCAGTTCTGATGATGGGATCCTGGAGAAATCGAAGGAACTCTTCAAATATTACAGGCACACCTATAGCGATTTGGGTATTTTTAGGGATCCGTACCAAAATGGTAAAAAAGGAACCCTTATGGTCTCACTCAGTCGGTCTGTCTGTTGTGACAGACAGACAGACAGACTGAATATCTCAAGAACTACTAATGCTATCAACTTGAAATTTGGAATAGTTTTATATGACGCTTACCCAACTATTTTGCAAATAAGAAAGAAATAAAAATATTTATATTTTTTTTGTAACAGGTGCTGAAGGGGGCCTTCAAAATTCAAAGTGGAGCTACTAGGGCATGTGGGGTATCATATGAAAGAACATTGTTTGCACATTCTTAAACATTTTTAAATTTTTTTTAGGCCGCATAGTTTTCGATTTTTGATGAAAAATGTAAAAAAAAATACCGTTCCCCCCCCCTTATCTCCGATGTTTGCAAAGGGAAAAATCTGAAATTATTCTATGTGATAGAAGTTTATGTAAAGATTACAAAAAAAATAAAACGATGTCTCTAAATAGCACACTTTTTCAGAAATCGGAACGGAGCCCTCGGTGCGCGAGTCCGACTCGCTCTTGACCGGTTTTTTATAGTAACTCGTGCATTTGCTCTCGGAAAACAACATTTGAAGGTGTGAAGTGGAACTGATGATGAAGACCACAGATGGCCATCGGAACTACTCAATTTATAAGTATTTTAAGGTTGCGATTCGATTACTTTAATATGGTTGCTAAGTAATTTAAGCTCGTCAAAATGCCTAATGGTGATGATGACTTCACCATGGAGCTGCAGTTCTCCTGGTTCTTACTAGGAGAACTCCTCAACAATTAACGTCCCTATTTTTTTTTTTTTTTTTTTTTTTGTTTGCATCGGGCAATATTTTGTAAAAAGTGATGAGCAGTTGCCATTGGGCTATTGTAACTTAGATAAATTACAAACTGACCCACTAAAAAGTGAAAAATAAAAACTTTTTACAAAAAAAAAAACAACCGACTTCCAAAAAAAACACTACAAAGTGAAAAATAACTTTAATTTTGGAAGTCGGTGGCAAAAAACTAAAATACAGATCCAAAGACACCGACTTCCAAAATTAAAGTTATTTTTCACTTTGTAGTGTTTTTTTTGGAAGTCGGTTGTTTTTTTTTGTAAAAAGTTTTTTCTGTTTCTATTCTGTTGATTGCATTTTTATCTCTATATTGTTTCTTATTTTGTAAATGCTAATTTCTCGTGTTCTATTTGTTTAATTATTTTATTTTTTATTGCCTATGTTTTGTTAACAACACCTTAACAACGCCTTAATTAATTCATTCATTTATTTCAGACCAAGTCCATAGTTCACATATTATAATGATATATAAAAAAAATAAAAAAAAACACATAAAAACATGTCATTAAAATAATCAAAACATTAAAATCAAATAAAATAAAATTACACACTACATTTCAATAAATTAAATATAGATTAAAATTAAATTATAACACGTTGAACAATCAATAAATCAAAAACAAAATTAATCATACACAACATAATCAATATAATAAATAAATTTTAAAAATATCTCAAATAATACGAGGAGAGGCGCTAACATGAAGCTGCTTCCACCTCTGTATCAGGGACAGGTCCCACCGCTCGGACAATACCCTCAGGAGACTGTTCGAGCTGCTTCGTAGGCGCCTTAATAGTGAGGCGCTCCGCTTCCTTATGATCGCGAAAAAATCATCGGTCCGCGCTTCAGCAAACATAGTCGAAGCACTACAAAACCGCGGAAGCCCTAACAGTATCCTGAAAGCATTGTTGTACTGCACGCGCAGGGCGCTATACGCCCGCTGCGTAAAGTTGGTCCACAGGCTGCACGTGTAAAACGACTGACAATATGCCTTAAATAAAGTTACCTTCACAGGTCTAGTACATCGCGCAAACCCAACCTTAGATTTATTTAAATCTGTTATGTTGTATACCTACGTATATCTTAAATAAATAAATCACTGACTCAAAAGTTTTCCAAAATGTTTTTATAATCACGAATACTCGTTCAAGGGTGGACTCTACCTCTGAAAGATTTGCACAAATGAACAAAGGCTCTTATTGTATATATATATATATAAATATTTCTTCAGCTTCAAAATGGCATTCAGCATAAGGGCTCTTTTGATGTCCGTTTGAAGACTCTCGCTTTTATTGTAAGAGGTAGCCACTGAAATTGATTCAAGTGTCTTAAATTTTTGTCTGACCTCTTTTTTTGATATACTTACCGTTTACGAGAAAAATCCAAAAAACCTCAAATTTTACCTTTGAACCCGAATAACTTTTTTAGCGCACACAGATCGATGAGGACTTTTGACATTTTATTTCTAATGTCCCAAAGGTCTCCACCAAAATTTTGCTCAGTCGGAATTTTTGTTATTTTACCACTACTTTTATGACTAATTTGACCGGACAATATTTCAAAAAGCCAGGTTTTGTTGTTTGAAGATATAATCAACTGTAGTAAGAGTTCCTACATACGGAGTCGACAAACTGAAGTGACCGACATGTCGACCGATGTCCGGTGAGCAGACGAGTCCTGGAGTGGAGACCTCGTATCGGCAAGCGTAGTGTGGGATGGACTGCTAGATGGACTGATGACTTTAAGAAGGTAGCTGGGAAATACTGGATGTAGCCTAGGAGAGGCCTATGTCCAGCAGTGGACTGCGATAGAAAGAAAAAGAAAGAAAAAAAAACGTTTACTTGCGGTAAACATGACGCAAAGAAAGGATACAAACAGAAAAAGAACAATTTGGGGGAACATATGCGTCACATCCTCGCAAAACGGCCATCGCTCAGCATAATGTTGCGTTTACACAGTGCAAGTTTCTGGAACGTTCAAGAGCATTATAATCGCATGCTTTACTATCACATTCAATTTTATTGCCACTCAAGAATGGCATGCAAGTGTTTACATGAGTGCGATTCCTTAAAATGACATACAATAATTGAATGTAAGTTTTGCTATTAAATAAAATCGCATACGACTCATACTAGACTAAGAGGTCACAGGATTTTTCGTAACGATCATGGATACGGTTAGATTTACTTCGATGGGTTGTAGAGTAGTCCCCTAATGCGAATGACGTCGGTCTGCCTGCTCTGAGTGGTTGCAACTTCGAGTTATAGCGCTTACAAGAGGCGTCATTGTTACGAAAAAAAAACGATCAGGGAAATGGTCAGTTTTGGTACACATTCAAAGTATGGCGTCTCCGCAGATGAAAAAAGTTGGTCTGCCGGCTCTCACTGGTTGCATTTCAGAGCTATGATGCGCGCAACATTGTTGCAAAAATAAAACGATAAGAGAAATGGTCAGTTTTAGTACCCATTCGAAGTATGGTGTCTCCACAGGTGAAACGAGTTGGTCTGCCAGCTCTCAGTGGTAGTATTTCAGAGCAATCGTTGTGTATGCAAGACGCTTATTTTTGGAGAAAGCCTAAAAAATACATCAAAAAACGGGACAATAGGCGAATTTTTCAAGTGCAAGCCGGCCGGTGTCGTACCCCCACCCTACACCTGCGCCCGCTGCGTGACCGTTCCCCCTGTAAAGGAATAGGGAAAAAGCTAGAGGTGTCAAGAGGTGTCAATAAGAGAAATGGTCAGTTTTAGTACCTATCCTAAGTATGGTGCCTCCACAGGTGAAAAGAGTTGGTCTGCCGGCTCTTAGTGGTTGTATTTCAGAGCTTTGTTATACGCAAGGCGCTTAGTTATAGAAAAATTCAACTTAACGGTAATCAATAAAATAAAGAATGAAATCGAACAAATCCAATTTTTAATGATTCAACTTGTTACTTTGGGTAAATCACAGATTAATCATTTTGTAGAGTATAGCTAATGAAACAACTCAAAACATATAGACTGTTAAATAAATAAAATAAATAAAATAAGCCTTTATTGCTGGTTCTACAATGTTTACTAAATTATTTCTTTATTATATCTACTAATTTTTCTTAAATATCGACGTTCAGTGCACTTTTTCTATAAACAGCTTGTCCTTCGACAAAGGCCTCCTCTAAAGATTTCCACCTCTCTCTATCTCTCGCCCTCTGAATCCAGTCTGGACCAGCTACTCTTTTGACGTCGTCCTCCCAACGTTTCACTTGTCGTCCTTTGCTCCTTTTTCCGTCCCTTGGGTACCACTCTGTTATTAACTTTGTCCATTTCTCTTTTTCCTCTCTTAACATATGTCCTGTCCATCGCCATTTTTGTGTTTTACATAATTTTTTCGCGTCTTTAAACTTAGTTATACTTTTTATTTCTTCCAATCTTATTTTATCTCTTCTTTTGACTCCAATTACACTTCTTTCTATACTATTTTGACATACGTTTATTTTATGGATTAGTTGTTCTGTCAATGCCCAAGTTTGGCAACCATAGGTCAAGCACGGCAGAATACATATGTTGTAAACTTTTCTTTTATCTTTGATTGGCATGTCTCTGTTTTTCATCACTTCGCTAAGGGACCAAAATTTCTTCCAAGTCAGTTGTAGAAATTAACTGTCCTAAATAAATGTAGTCTTCTACGTAGTCTATTGGTTCCCGATTTACTGTGATACTGGTCTTTAAGGAATTGGTCATAATTTTGGTCTTTGTCGTGTTCATTGACAGCCCTGCTTTCGCACTTTGATCTGATAATTGTTGTAGCATTTGCTCTAGCTTTTTTGGGCACTCAGAAAACAGAATGAGATCGTCTGCAAAGCGTAGATGGTTTAAGTTTTCGCCATTTATGTTGAGTCCATTTTCATCCCATTCTAAATTCCTGAAAATCATCTCTAGAACTGCTGAGAACAGCTTAGGTGAGATAGGGTCCCCTTGGCGGACGCCTCTCTCTATAGGGAACTCCTCACCCGTTGTTTCCAGCCTGACTTGTGCAGTACTCTTCGAGTATATGTTCTTCAGTAATCGTATGTACTTTCCTTGTATTCCTTGACTATGCAGTGCCTTCCAGATATATTCGTGTTCTAAGGAATCAAAGGCTTTATTAAAATCAACGAATCCCAAATAATAAGTTTTGTTGTACTCTTTATATTTTTGTAAAACTTGTCTAAGAACATGTATGTGATCTATGGTTGAAAATTTGCTACGGAAACCAGCTTGCTCTTTTGGTTGGTTTTCGTCGAGTACAATGGAAATTCGAGATAATAATATTTTGGAAAAAACTTTATAGACATTAGACATAAGACTGATGGGTCGATAGTTCCCGACCTCGGTTTTATATCCTTTTTTATGTAACAATATTATTGTTGATTTAGTCCAGTCAGTAGGAATACTTTCAGTCTCTATAATTTCGTTAAATATGTCTGTCAATATAGGAGCAATCACTGACATAGTTAATTTTAGTAGTTCATTTGTTATTTGATCCGATCCAGGAGTTTTGTCCATTTTTTGTGTGTTAATTGCTCTTATTGTTTCTTCTTTTAGTATTATCGGTATTGGTTCAGAATCTATAATGTTACACTCCTTTACTTTTGGGTTCTTACTTTGGTACAGGTTTCGATAATAGTCTGTGGCTACATTAAGTATTTCAGGTCTTTTGCTGGTGTGGTTCCCATGTTTAGTTTTCACACTAGGCATCCAGTCTTTTTTAGTGTTTAGTTCTTTTATAGCTTTCTTTATTCCACCGGTTTTTTCAATATGCTTTTTCAATGTATTTTGTCTTTTAATTTTTTTATCCTTTCTAATACTTTCGTTTATCTTTTTACTAATTTCTGATATTCTAGAGCGGTTGTCCTTGCGTTCCTTTCCTTGTAATAGTTCTTTCCTTTCCTGTAGTAGCTGCTGTGTCTTGGTAGAAATTGTTATTTTATTTTCTGTATTTACTTTCCTTGTTTCAGTTTTTAGTATGTTCATAGCTTTTTCATATTTTTCTTGGGTTGTTTTGCTTTTCTCGTCGTCTTTTCCTATAAGTGCTTTTAGGTTGGTCATAAGCTTGTCACTATTGCCAGTACATAGCAGGGCTGAACTATCTTTTTGCCATCTCCTGTTTCTCTTTATAGGCGTACCTGTTAATGTAGCACGCACCATTTTATGGTCTGAATGGAAATTTAAATTGTGTATAGTTGATACGTCTTTGAAAACCTTAGTGTTGTTTGACATGATAAAATCTATTTCATTTTTATAAAGTCCGTTTGGGGAAATCCATGTCCACTTCTTTGTTTTCTTTTTCTTATAAAAGCTATTGAGGATCCTCAGTTTGTTTCCTAATGCAAAGTTAACTAATCTTGCACCGTTCTTAGTTCTTTTGCCATCTCCGTATTTACCTACTGTGAATTCTTCCCCCTCATTATTACACATTCCTATCTGTCCATTAAAGTCACCCATTACTATAATATTCTTGTGCGAATTTTGGATAGTATTTTGTAAATCTTCGTAAAATTTTTCTATGTTTGCTGTATCCTCTTTTTTATCTGATTCAGTTGGCGAGTATGCTTGAATGATAGACCATTTTTCATTATTATTTACGGGCAGTGTTACGTTCAAGATTGTTATTCTCTCGGAGATCCCTTTAATTTCCTCAATTTTATTAGCAAGTCCTTTTTTAATTAAAAATCCCACACCATACTGCCCTGGTGTCCCGCCTTTATAGTGCAGGATGTAATTACCATGATCTTCTATCCCTTCTCCATATCTTCTCATTTCGCTGATTCCTATTATATCCCATTTTATTTCTGCTATGGCTAGTTCAAGTTCAAGAAGTTTCTCAGGCGTTCTTAGTGATCTTGTGTTAAAGGTGGCTATACATATATCTGAGGTATCTGAAGTATTTTTACCAATCTTTAGAGGGTCTATATAGACTGTTAGAAGTAAGTAAATATTTAACTCTAAGTCTTAGCTATATTCTACAAAATTATTTATCTGTGATTTACCCAAAGCAATAAGCTGAATTATTAAAAATTGGATTTGTTCGATTTCATTCTTTATTTTACTGATTACCGTTAAGTTGAATTTTTCTATAACTGAGCGCCTTGCATATAACAATGCTTTGAAATACAACGACTAAGAGCCGGCAGACTAACTCGTTTCACCTGTGGAGACACCATACTTTGAATAGGAACTAAAACTGACCATTTCTCTTATTGACACCTCTTGACACCTCTAGCTTTTTCCCTATTCCTTTACAGGGGGAACGGTCATGCAGCGGGTGCAGGTATAGGGTGGGGGTACGACACAGGCCGGAGTGCACTTGAAAAATTCGCCTATTGTCCCGTTTTTTGATGTATTTTTTAGGCTTTCTCCAAAAATAAGCGTCTTGCATACACAACGATTGCTCTGAAATACTACCACTGAGAGCTGGCAGACCAACTCGTTTCACCTGTGGAGACACCATACTTCGAATGGGTACTAAAACTGACCATTTCTCTTATCGTTTTATTTTTGCAACAATGTTGCGCGCATCATAGCTCTGAAATGCAACCAGTGAGAGCCGGCAGACCAACTTTTTTCATCTGCGGAGACGCCATACTTTGAATGTGTACCAAAACTGACCATTTCCCTGATCGTTTTTTTTCGTAACAATGACGCCTCTTGTAAGCGCTATAACTCGAAGTTGCAACCACTCAGAGCAGGCAGACCGACGTCATTCGCATTAGGGGACTACTCTACAACCCATCGAAGTAAATCTAACCGTATCCATGATCGTTACGAAAAATCCTGTCACCTCTCGGTCTATACCGAGGCAATACAATTTTATTGCAAGGCGATTATTGCATGCAAGTTTTGTCTCGTCTAAACACGTAGTTGCACGTCCTTGTACAATTGATGTACACCGTGATGACGTTGATGACCCGTAAATCAATTGTACAAGGACGTGCAACTATGTGTTTAGTAGTTGCGCTGCCAAATATTTTATAAAATTTTATTGAACTTCTTGTTTCTTCGTTCATGTTTGAATGATAAATAAAAATATGACAGCATTCAATGCGATTTTATTGTACTTGCGATTTTATTGTACTTGCGATTTTATTGCTGTTTACACCTATACCCGTTTTGAACAGCAACGAATTTGCCCGTTTAGTGCAACAATAGTGTACGTGTTGTTTAGACGGTGCCAGGTAATTGCACTTTCAATTTTATGATATAAACTTGCGCCGTGTAAATGCTGCGACCCTATGAGAGACTACGGATTCAAGAGTGGAGACTAGAGAGGCGATTTGGAAGCCTGTCGAATGGTTGTGAATAGCTATGCTGATCTTCTTGTACAGCAGCACCAGGACACTCTGTCCTGATGTAACATCATTATATTACTGTGTATCTGAAATAAAGATACCGAGACGGGGCAGTAAGTGTAGTATCTTAACCGTTGTAGCTACTGGAAAACCGTCATAGGAGACTGTACATAACTTTTTGAGAAAAAAGAAAAAAATGTAAGTACAGTCTGAAAGAAAATGGGCAATTTTGACAATTTGATCCGGTTTCTTTTAAGGATCAAAAAACTCTATGGAACTTACTGAGTTTTGAGTACCTACTAGAAATTACATTCTGAGAAAAATATCCTCAGAAACGTTTACTTATAAAGTTATACCTAAGGGACAAGGTTTTTGCGATTTTTGACTTTTTTAGTCCTTATCTAATGATAAGGACTAAAAAAGTCAAAAATCGCAAAAACTGCAGTGTAAAACTCCAACTTACTTTGTTGTACTCCAAACCAAGTACTTCTTTCTAGTACTCTAAACCTCAGTTGGTCTCAGAGACTTTTTTATATTTTTAAGAAACAGGATCGATTGTCATTAAAAAAGTTTTTGTGAAAATTGCCCATTTTCTTGCTGACTGTACAATTTTTCCAAAATCTGTGAATGCAGATCAAAATTTCTCAAAAAGTTAAGGACAGACTCTAAAGACTGTTTTCTTGTGGCTACAACGGTTAAGGTACCTGCCCTTATTGCCCCATCTCAAAAATCCACCCTGTATAATAAAAAAAAAAAAGTTGTGTTTATTCTGTTATTGTTGTTGTTAGTTGTTGACTATAAAATTGTTGCATAGAATTAGTAGGTAGGGTTGTTAATACATATATGAAATTTTGCTTAGATTTGGTTTTTCAGATGTGGTTCAAAGGACAATGGGCGAAATAATAACGACATTGCTGACATAATTTATATAATTTAACACATATTTAATACACAAGGTACATATAATGTAGTCTTATGATAGCTATAACAACAGTACATTTAGAGACGTTAGGCCATCAACACAAAACAATCGGAGAAGATATTTTATATCTTTAACAAATGTTATGGGCGAAAAAATATCTCGACATATCATTAAATAGTTTCAGAAAATAGGTACACATCACAGTATTTAGGCTATATTTTTTATTTATTTTATTATTTCGACAAACATCAACGGATTTGAAAACAGTGAATATACGATAAAAATGTGATAACAATTAGATTTTTTTATTAAAAAAAACTTTTTTTTCATTTGATATGTATTTCCTAGGCACCTAGCATAGTTTGAGAGTTTCACTAAAATTTAAGCGAGAAATTAAAAAATATTTCTTACAATACTCTTATCTTAGGACTAGCCATACATGATATGTTTAGTAATAGATTTTTATTAATTTTAACATCAATATTTACTAATATAAATGCCTCAGCCAGTAAGATATGTATTTGTTTCATTGAAGACTTATTAATTAATGTTATTTTTAAATCTATTCATAATATTTAGAGATTAAACACTTTAAAATTGTTTTTTATAATAAGATGTGACAACTGTCACCATAAATACTAATTTTTAAATAACATTCATAAGTATTTAATATTGAAACATTAATCTCCATATTTCTAATTCTACACAATAAATTAAAAACTAAAAATGATATGTCTCAGCTTTGCCTATCTTTCTTTTTATCTTTTTTTCAAAGCGTCTTTTATATAAATAAAATGTAGCGTATCGGTTGACCGTTTTTCGAAGCGAAATTTCATATTTTTTTCTCCATTTTTTGTTTTGCAATTACGCTCACAAAAAAATAAATTAAATAAAGTTATAAGGACCAAATTTATTTACTAAATGTAAATAAGATTAAAAGATATGGCGAATGTTAAAAAGAAAGAGTAAAAGTAATAAAAAATCTGATTTATTTTTATGAAAGTTATGGGCGTAATCACAAAACTTTTGTCGTTAATGAGTTTGACATAAATTTTTACGAGTACCAGTTCTTAGCAATGGAGAGCCTCGTAAAAGATTTGTTATCTTTTTTACTAATAAAAATCTAAAAAGATTGGTTGAAGCTTTGTTTTTGCAAATTATAGAGGTTCTGTAACTTTTATTAGTAAAAATGATGTTTTTTTTTGTCACGTTGCGTAAAATGATAATTGTAATAACTTCTGTCAATTTTTATAATGGTGACGCAAATATTTTTCCTTCCACCATCTTACCAAAGTAACTGAAAGTTAATAACTTTCTTTACATTTAATTTCCAAAAAAAAAAAAAAAAACTCCAGCCAACATTCAAGATCGTACTCAAAAAATAAATTTAATAAAACAAAATGACGGGCTATACTATGTACCATTTTACGCGACGCGAAATGTAAACAAATTAATGAAGTCTGTAAACGCCAATGCGTTTCTCCCCAGCGGTGTGCTGTACAAACTCGCGGATTTGGTCAGTGGCGACGGGTCCAATGCATACCAGGGGCTCCTTGAAATATCCGCAGCTCTGTGGGCAAAAATATACATGTTATCTAAGTCAAGTCATCTGTTTCTAATTATCACTGTACAGGGGTAAGGGACAGCCCTCCGCAGACTGATGGGGTGAATTTAGTATATCATACTAAGTTGACCGGTACATGAAATTATTTCAGTAACGTTATGGGCATCCAATAAACCTGATTTGTTTGTGTTTTTGTGCACAAATCGGAGCGTCTGTTACTGATTGGGAGGGGTAGTTAATAGTTAAGAGGTGAATTCGATGAAATCTTTAGCTAGACAGAAAGTGAACAGCTGATTTCACGCGTCGTTCGTTAGAGTATTTCAATATCCATTGCTGGTTTTTTTTGCAGTTTTTTTTTCCTAAATGCAGTGCTGCGAACACGGAATGTAACTTTACACAAAATGAATAGCTGCACCATGTTAGTTTGCGGTGGGCTGTCCCTTACACCCTGTATAGTTAGAGATCCCTCAGATACTGGAGGCTGAGGAAACCGTCGCAGATGTGCTCTTTGAAAGCACAGGCGTCACCCAAATTAGAACAGAAACCCTCAGGTCCCCCAGATCTTTGCAGATATTCTGTACAGACTAGGAAACCTAATCTGCTCCCGGAGTGAGGTCGGCTGGTAGGAAAGCTCACGTACAATGGTCCACTTGAAGGACTAAGTGCGGAAACCAATTCTCAGAATAGAATCCTCAGACCCTTTTCAATTAAGATTGCCTGGAATATGATGTTGAGATAAATAAATAAACACCGCGTCTGCAAGACTTCTTTCGTGAGATGGACTTCTAGAAGTTGGTCGGAAGAGGCGTAAACAAATGAAAGGCTAAACTGGGTTCTATTTGTCGTCGCCCGTATTGGGAAAATAGGGGCAAGGGCATTGATTTACAGTAATATAAATATAAATCAATTGTCAAGGCTCTAGAGAGAGGAACCTCCCAATATAAATAAATAAATATAAATAAATATCCTTGGACATTTCACACAACGCCATCTAGTCCCAAACTAAGCAACCTAATGCTTGTGTTATGGTAACGAGATGGCTGATAAACTACATATATACATATTTTTTTTTGTAAATACATACATATTATAGATAGAAAAACACCCAGACTCGGAACAAATACTTGTAGGTCGTACAAATATTTGTTCCGTGCGGGAATCGAACCCGCGACATGCTGCGCAGCAGTCAATTGCTGAACCACTGCGCCAACCGTGTCGTCAATATCTACGCACCAGTGCCCAGGAGCCCTCGAGCCAACTGTTTATGAGAAAGTTCAGGTATTAGTCGAGGTTCTTGGGTATTATGTCATTGGCTAGATGAAACGACTGTCGGCATAATGATTGCTGAGTCTATGATTAATTTTAGCAGAAGGCAGATGATTCAACTACAAATAATTCATGACGTGTCATCATCTGCCTAGCCTTTTACCAACTATGTTGGGATCAGCTTCCAGTCTAACTGGATACAGCTGGATATTTTACATGGAGCGACTGCCTATCTGACCTCCACAACCTAGTAACTGGGTAATACGATACCCCTTGGTAAGACTGGGTTGTCAGACTTTCGGGCTTCTGACGACCCGTAACGACTGTCAAAGATCCATGAATGACAGCCGGGACCAACGGCTTAACGTGCTGTCCCAGGCACGGAAGAGTCTCGGTATGTAAAGATGGTCACCCCTCCAGATCGACCCGTGCGGCTGTTATTACTTAGCCACGAGCTCCTCTAGTTCATGACGCGTCATGAACTAGAGGAGCTCGTGGCTAAGTGATGCCTAAAAAGAAGATCTAAAAAGTTAGTAATGAAAGCCGGGATCAACGGTTTAGCGTGCTTTCCGAGGCACGAAGGGGTCTCTTGGATATGTAATGGATGGCCACACATCCATGGACCAACCCCGGCAAGCGTACCTTCGATCGAGCCGTGCAACTGTTATTATTTAGCCACGGAACCCTTAAAAAAAAGGTTTCCGTGATAATCACATGAAATTGATACAGGAATCGACCAATTTATGCTAACGAAAAGACGGTTATATCTAGCGATGGGTAATATAATCAGGTTGAATATAATAATATTTTTCCTCGAATATGCTCTAACTTCGATATTTTCCTCAACCAAAGTGATTTCATCATATTTTTCCCCTAAACCCGTGTTCAATATTCCAAGCCCTGATATATTTTTTCTAAGAAGCAATTAATTTAAATAAAACTTTTGACAAAGGAAACACTTCTTAAAACTTGGAAAATTATTTATATTGGAGTGGCTTTTCAACGAATTAGGGACGTTTTAAGGGCATTTTAATGAATTTAAATGGGAAATTTCTCAAGAATTTTAAGTATTATAAAAATAATGCCTTTACTTATATTTTGTAAAATCACTTAAGAAAAAAAAATTGTACCCTAAATGTATTAATCATGTTTAAGGAAATGTCTAAATGGCTGGGGGACACTTCCCATGACCCAAGGGCTGACTTTTACCTTGGCCAGAGGCTTAGCATTGCCATACAACGTGGCAATGGAGCCAGTCTGTTGGGTATATGACCAGTCGACAGCAACATATTATGCGCATGATTTTTCGACGCCATTTTTGGGGTTCCGTACCTCAAAAGGAAAAAAACGGAATCCTTATAGGATCACTTCGTTGTCCGTCTGTCTGTCTGTCTGTCTGTCTGTCAAGACCCTTTTTCTCAGGAACGCGTGAAAGTATCAAGTTGAAATTAATATCAAATACGTAAGTCGATGGTCCCTTAGAGTTCTAATTAGTTGTTATTTACATACGTTTCATTTTAATCTAAGTATGTAATGTAATGAATGTGTAACTGATTAACGCAATAGAACCAAAACAATGATTTTTTGATTTTTTGACAGTTTGTCTATTTGTTTGTGCATTTGTGCGCGCTAATCGCAGAAACAGCTTAACCGATTTGGATGTGGTTTTCGCTAATGTATTCTGGCAAGCTTCACTTAACATTTTGTTTTATTTCAATCGGTTCTTATTATAGGAAATTTATGTCAGTTTGGAAATATTACCTAGTTACTGGGTTGTGGAGGTCAGATCTATAATACTGGTATTCAGCTGCATCCGGTTAGACTGGAAGCCGACTCCAACATAGTTGGGAAAAGGCTAGGCAGATTGATTGATTAGAAATATGGAAAAAAAACCATCTAGCTAGTTTTTTTTTATTGCGACGTGTAAAAGTGATTCGGATATCCTATAAACATTCCATTTCACACAAAAATATAACAATAAACTTATATAAACAATAAAAATATCTTTAAGGATAAAACCACGAACGGTCTTCAAGAAAAAGTATTTTTCGTGCGCCTTTTAACTTAATAGGTCCCGAGTTTTCAGAGTTAATATTTTTATTAAGACTCTGACGTCCCCTAAATGTATTAAGCACCGTACTGATATTGTAAGTGGATTTTATTGAGGAAAACGAAGTATTTCTTCAGGTTTTAACAAAAACAGTGTTCCTTCTTTTTTATTATTTCTTTTGAGGGGGAATGGGATAAACGGATATTGTCTGGGTAAATAAAGTTCTAGATTATTTTGAAAATATCTCCACACATTTGTAAAATAATCCCCGATTGGACTTTATAATATATTTTGTGGCTACCGACTTCCGTGTTTTTGATGTCGGTTGTTTTAGGACCCTTCACCTCACTTACTAGCATAACCATAATCAGCCCTATAATGTTCCCACAGCTCGGACGCAGGCCGCTTCTCTCCCGGAGAGAGTGGGCTGTAATCCACCACGCGGACTCAGTGCGGTTTGGTAGATGACACATGTCTTCGAAAAGAGCTGATAATCTTCAAACGGCTGGAAAGATTTTTAGCTAAGAACACTCTTTTTCAATCTCACCTTCTCTCTTTTGATCACACCTTTCAAAAAAAAAACAAAAAAATCTAAATCGGTTCAGTCGTTTGGGAGCTACAATGTCACAGACAGATACACACGTTAAACTTATAACACCCCTCTGTTTCCGTCGGTGTGGGGTCTAAAAAGTGCTCGAGTATCTGCGAGAATTTTTCCGTGGAAACTGACTCTAAGAAAGCGGTGAACTGTCACACAATAACGGCTGTCCAAATACAGAGCATTTTTTGACACCGTAATGTCAATTACTGGTGAAAATGACCGATTTTCATGATTTCATTTTCATTATATATGACGGAATTTAACCGCTTTCCAGGAAAACCGAAGCTTAAAGTTGAAAGTAAAATGTTCTCTTTTAAATGAGGAAGGAAACTGTCAAATTAGTTCCGTGTAGATGACGCTAAGTGTTTGTGACTTTCATTCAGCGGTCAATGTAGTTCCTTGCTGAAAACTTTGCCGCTGAGTATTTTTTATTGTCGCCGATTGGTCGCTTTGTCTACAAGATGATTAAGGCCCTGGTTCCAAGCTTGGTTTAGCTCGGTGTGTAAGTGAAATGGCTTTATGGCTGTCTAGTTTGACGCACGAGATAGAAAATTCACACGCGCACCGGAATTATGTCGTAAAAGTGCAAATAAAATCGTATAAAATTAGAAATTAACTTTTTAATAAAAAGTAATCCATCACTGGATGCAGTTTGGAATTTGACATTTCATGGTATATTTTTAATTATAATTATAATTGCTAATGACGGGATAAACAGCTTTTAAAGATTATTAGCAGGTATGTTTAAAGATTTTTTTGGTGCATTAAAAAATGTTTAATTATGTTTTGGCTTCCACTGTATGCGAAAAGGACTTGAAAATATCATATTTTTTACATGTTAAAACTATTTACGGTTTATGAGATACACAGCTTTAAAAAACCACCTTTTTGATCGTTTTCAGGAAATCTGCGCCTTAAGTGACAAATACACAGCGCTCGGCGAAGCCACCCAATAAGGAATCAAATTGTTTCACAATCGGAAAAAAAAATTAAAACTATTTTATCGCACAAAATCACAGTAAAACGAATTCCAACAAAATCACTGTTCAGTTAAACACAAAAAGATATTGTAACAAGGAGAAAGTATATTTAAAAGGAATCTTTCGTATTCATGTTTATTTCCACGCCTAAGTAAAAGGCTTTTTGTCTCAAAATCTTTTTCTGGAAGTATGTTTGAATATAAATCATATTTTTCTGAATCTGAATAGGTTTCTCATATGTCTTTGCATTTGATATTTTACATACCGATACCTAACGGCCAAAAAGGGATAAGCGACATTTTTTTGCGAAATCTCGAAACTAAAATCTTTTTCTGGAAGTATGTTTGAATATAAATCATATTTTACTGATTCTGAATAGAATTCTTGTGTCTTTGCATTTGATATTTTACATACCGATACCTGACAGCCAAAAAGGGATAAGCGATATTTTTTGCGAAATCACGAAACTTAGATGAATAAACACAGAAAAAAAGCCAATTCTAACCATATTATACGGGGTGGAAGCGACATCGACGCGCAAACGGTTACCACGTATTCAGTACACAATTCTGAGCCCCCATAAAGAAATTTTGCATCGGTTATTGAAAAAAAGATCGGCTCTTCCATACATTTTGACCGTGTAGGTATTGCACTATTGTAGGAAACTACAGATTTTTGTTTAAATAACCGATTAAAATTTTCTACGTAGGGGGCTCAGAATGATGTACTGAATACGTGGTATTTGTTTTGGTGTATAATGTAAAACAGAATAATACAGTACAAATAATCATCTACCTAGCGTTTTCCCAACTATGTTGGGGTCGGCTTCCAGTCTAACCGATGCAGCTGGATACCAGTATTTTACATGGAGCGACCTATCTGACCATGCCTATCTGACCTCCACAACCCAGTTACTAGGTAATACGATACCCCTTGGTAAGACTTGTTGTCAGTCTTTTGGGCTTCTGACGACCCGTAACGACTGTCATAGGTCCACGAATGACAGCCGGGACCAACGGCTTGACGTGATTTCCGAGGCACGGAGGGGTCTCATGTAAAGATGGTCGCGGAAAGTGTAGCTTTACCTGATCGATCGACCCGCGCGCCTGTTATTACTTAGCCACGAGCCCCTCAATCACAGTACAACTGGACTGCATAATTTTAAAGTTCAATTGGTCCCAAAAGAGCTATTGTGTAAGAGCCGACCTTACACACGAAATTACAAAATTAAGTATACATAACGCCAGAGCAGATTAGGACATATAAGGGTTCTCTTGGGTGCCTCTTTTTATGACGCTTGGTTAATAATGGGGGCTCGAGGAGCTCGTGGCTAAGTAATAACAGCCGCACGGGTCGATCCATCAGGTTAAGCTACGCTTGCCGGGGTTGGTCCGTGGATGGGTGACTTCTCCGTGCCTCGGAAAGCACGTTAAGCCGTTGGTCCCGGCTGTCATTCGTGGATCTTTGACAGTCGTTACGGGTCGTCAGAAGCCCAAAAGTCTGACAACCAGTCTTACTAAGGGGTATCGCATTACCCAGTTACTGGGTTGTGGAGGTCAGATAGGCAGTAGCTCCATGTAAAATACTGGTATTCAGCTGCATCCGGTTACACTGGAAGCCGACCCCAACATAGTTGGGAAAAGGCTAGGCAGATTGATATATTGGTTAATAATGGGGGCTAAAAAAAGTCCCAGTTTTTTAAATATTTTAAACGTAGTGAAATCGACGGCGACGACGACGACGACGACGACGACGTGATTGAAATCGCGTGTGCTACCAACGGATTGCCTCATGAAAGACCAGAAATAAAACTTTTGCCAACCTTTGTCATAGAAATAAAATGTTTTCTACAAAAAAATACCACCGTCTTCCAAAAACAACACTACAAAGTGAAAAATGACTTTAATTTCGGAAGTCGGTGGCAAAAAACGAAAATACGTTTAACCATACAACGACTTCTGAAATTAATAGTAGATTATGCACCGAGGGGCTAAAGTTGTGTCTTATGTCACGGGCGTCATATTGAATCTCGAGCGCAATGAAGGATTCGGGATTTAACTCCCGAGCACAGCGAGGGAGGTAAGAGTTTAACTCACGAGCGAAGCGAGGGAGTTAATACAAGAATCCTGAATGCAGCGAGGGATTCAAGCTAGCCCAAGGCAAAGACACCTTTAGCCCAGAGGAGGATACTCTACTTTTTACACCTACTGTGAGAAAATAATAGCCATAGTACGAAAAACAAAGTATTTATTAAATAAACAAATAGTAAGAATAACATATTTAGAACTAGTTAGTTATATGCACTTACATATTAATTGAAGTGAACGGTAACATTTGAGACATTAGTCCAGTTGTGCAAAGGTAAAGTTAAGTTTTTATTTGGTATGTTTATACAGTGTGTCTGTATATGGACTGGCGAAAATTAAGGGTGTGGTACAGACCATCAAACTGAACAACTTTCTCCCGGAGACCAACATCGTATTCGCGAAAAAATTATCAGTCGTCCCATACATTTGGTCGAGTAGGTATTGAAGTTTTGTATGGGTTGACTGATTTTTTTTTCACGATTACGATGTTGGTCCCCGGGAGAAAGTTGTTCAGTTTGATGGTCTGTACCACACCCTTAATTTTCGCCAGTCCGTATACAGACACACTGTAGATGTTGATGTGGAATAAAAAAAAAAAAAAAAAAATGGTTCGTAGTTATCTAATTATTCTTACAATATTATGTCTTCGAAAACATGGCAACGATATGAAGAAGCAGTCGTTATGATTTTGTAGGAAATCGAGAATATCATCCACGCGTAGTAGGTAAGGGTTTCGAGAATAGCTTTCCTCTTTCTGGCACCAAAGGGTGTTTGTTAGTACTATACTGCCAATTTAGCTGAGCATGTGAGATTCCAAATTCAAATCACATTATTGACCAGCGGGTCATAATGAAATCCAGTACAACATTATTGACCGGCTGTGCCCCCGGCCACTAATGACTTACTTTAGGTTAAGGTTGCTTGACATATAATTTGACATTTTCGAGCAGGTGGTGTGAAAAATTATTTTTACATTGTATTGTGTTGTTTTAGTAAGTCGGTTGTATTTTTTTGTTTTTATTTTTCATTCATTTATTTTGACGTGGAGTTGCGGACACCAGCCCGTATAGGTACGTAGTCGTCGTCGTATGTGGCGGCATCTACATCACCACATATGAACTACGCATCAGGGTGTAAGTTCACTCATTCTCTATTGAAAAGGAAGGATCCTCCGACCAGACGGGTGTGGGGTCTGGTGGGCTACTGCCCGACGGTTGATGTCGGGACGTTGTATATATGTTAGTAGCGCGGTAAACTCTGATTGCGCGATGCAGGTTGCGTGACGTCATGTCATTGTGATGCGTAGTTCGTATGTGGCGATGTAGATGCCGCCACAATATCTTTCAGTAAGCTGCAAATACCCAGGATATCTCACCTTCCTAGGCTTCTGCCGGTGTCGTCGCTGCATGATGCAGCACAGACCCCTGGTGACGTCACACTCGCTGGAAGAGTTGCAGTCCTCGTTGTATTGCTTGCGGCCGGCGGTCGGTGGGCGGCAGACGTGCATCTCGCCTGAGTGGAGAGAGAATATTAAGTCTTGTGTAGGTTGAATAAGAGTGAAATTTCATTGAATCTAAAAGACGTCAATACAACGTGGCGTTTTGAATCCTCGTCAAAGTTCAGGGTGTGATACAGAACATCAAACCGAACATCTTTCTCCATGGGGCCCCATGGAGAAAGTTGTTGTCGTTGTATAATTTGAAAAATCAAACTTTTATCAGTGCATCTTTTCAATTTTCATATACTAAGCTGAAGATCAGGATATCTCCAATTCAATCAAGTTGTTCAAATATCCAATCGTCTCGATATTACTTTTAGAGCATCCGTTTAGGACCTATCCAGCTTGTATAAGCATAGGATAAGCATAATCAGCCTATAATGTTCCCACTGGTGATGCTGGGACACCGGCCTTCTCTCGGTGAGAGGGAGCGGGTCGTAATCCACCACGCGGGCCCAGTGCGGGTTGGTAGATG
The DNA here is from genome assembly GCA_905163495.3 of Cosmia trapezina. NCBI lineage: Eukaryota > Metazoa > Arthropoda > Insecta > Lepidoptera > Noctuidae > Cosmia > Cosmia trapezina. The sequence goes on from LR991048.1 coordinate 3,849,573, forward strand.
TCACATGTCTTTGAATTTTTAGTTCTACGACATGACGGTTTCCTCACGATGTTTTCGTTCACCGTTTTGAGAGCAGTGGTGATGAAATAATTTACACTAAGCAAAGCGCCTGTCAGGGTTCGAACCTATGACCCGCAACTCATAAGTCGCGGCCGTTACCACTGGGCCACCACTGCTCTCCTAAATCCTGCTATCCAGCTAGATCTTGATTTATTAAGGACAATAAGGGCCTGTTTCACCAGCTTATTAAGTTCCTATTAAGTTCTGTTCAATTTTTGAATTTATTTGGTGAGTAGTGGCTATTTGGACATCGTGAAATAGGCCCTTAATGATTTAATTACGACAAAGATTATAATTATGTTAAAAATATAATATACTAACCTAACTAAAGCTATTAAAAAACTAAAATATGGCGTCGAAAAATTCCTCCGCATCGCTGTCGACTGGTAAAGTACCCAAGAGACTGGTGGCATTGCCACGTTGTATGGCAATGCTATCCTCTGGTCAAGGTAAAAGCCAGCCCTTGGGTCACGGGAAGTGTCACCGAGCCGTTTGGAGATTTCGTTGAACAAAATTGTCATGAGAATGACACTAGCAAATTACAAAAGTAATAAGTAATAACAGTCACAAGTGCGCAAGATGTGTTATGCCATTCCAATAAAAACTCAAGATCTAATTAATTATAGTCAACAACAAAAGTCTCATTAATTATTAAGCGAAATTTATTTCATTCAAATCGGAACATAAGTACTTAAAATTTTAAAACCAGTAAACGAAAAAAAGCACTTTATCGAATAATTTTGTGTTAATTTAAATGACGTCAAAAAGTAGCAGTGTACCGACTTCTGTTGCTGACCGTGTTAACTCTTCAAACGTCGAATGCACACCCGTCGGTGCATAAGGAAAACCTTTACATAATAGGTATATAAGCTTATATCACATATATACGGAAAACCACAGACAAACCGTGAAAACGGTTATGCGGGCATAGTTAATAGTTAGCTTTTTTTTTTGTAAAATGTAACAATAAAATAAATAAGATAAGCAAATGATGTATCTTGACCTGGCTCGCGAGGTTGTCGACATGTGGGATGTGGATACAGCAATCATTGTGCCGATAGTCGTGACGACCAATGGCATAACAGCCAAGAGCCTCGATCAACACCCGAGGAGGCTCTCGTTAGGCGGCTGGATCAAGGGCTTGATCCAGAAAGCGGTACTTCTGGACACGGCGCGTATCATTAGGAGGTTCCTCTCTCAGCAGCCCTGACCGCCGGTAGCTTGGACCCTGTTCCCGATACCGGTGGGCTACTATCTTTGTATATTTTTAAATGTTTTTATACTTTTTATATTTCAACATTTAAAAATGTAATTTATATGTATATACTAATGAAATAAAGAAAATAAATAATAATAATAACCAATCATCATCTATGGGTTTTGCAACTAAACCCCCACCCGCCCCCCGGGGTTTTGGGGTGTGCATTCGACGTTTGAAGAGCTAGGGCAAAGGACAAACGTTACTCACCAGGTACCACTTCCTCACACACTAGTCCAGCATCGCATTGGTTTTCTCGGTTGCAGATCTCGCCCAGCTTCCTGCCGGCGAAGGCTGGAAGGCAGCGACCACCATCCTCTGAGGACAATTGATTTGTATTAAGGCGATACCAAAATAAATTGGGGGATTTTTCGTAACCATTTATTTCACTATTGCAGCATGTATAGATTAAATTTTTGGATATATGTTTATTGACTATTTGATTAATACTCTGACTGAAAGAAAACACAATGGGGTTTAATTTCCTCGATAGAATTTAATTCCGAAAAGACCTCTACTTTTTTGTTTTTTTCTGTAATTCTAAAATCCTAAGTAATTTCATTGCAAAATTGCATTCAAAATGTGCGTATTATGTAATTGAAAACTCTGGCCGAAAATATTTTTGATAGATAGCTTAATAGCCTCGGAAATGTTTGCTGAAACTCACACAGATGGCTTTCAAGCTATAATTCGCAAAAAAAACCGCGTCGCTGCTGAGCAGAGTGCGAGGTAGTCGCAACTATATCCTGAGAGCTGTGGCGGAGAGCTATCTATATATATAAAATTCAAAGTCCTGACTGACTGATTGACTGACTGACTGATATATCAACGCACAGCCGATACCGCTGAACTTAGAGACTTGAAATTTTGCACATAGATACCTTATAGAGTGTAGGCATCCACTAAGGAAGGATTTTTGGAAATTCCATCCCTAAAGGCGTAAAATAAGGGATGGAAGTTTGCATGAAAAATCTTATTCCTTGAGTTAATAGACTTGAAACTTGGCATGAATATTTATCTACATAAATTATAAAGATTGTCAGTTTTAGTTTTCCTAAACTACCCCCTCAGGAGGGATTGGGGGGTGTCAAAGTTTGTATGGAGGAATTTTAACGCGCGGTCCGATTAACTCGAAACTTAGTATTTATACTTAAGACCAAAAATGAAGAATAACGTCATCAGGGTTTTTCGAAAATCTACCCCTGGGGGGGTGATAAGGGGTTGTCAACTTTACAGGGCAGGTTTTACTGCGGGGCTTGATTAACTCGAAAATTGGTGTAATTAATCTTTCAGTGAAGTTATATGCCATCCCTGTGGGGGTGAAAACAGGGAATATAGTTTACTTATATGAAAAATCTTTTTCATTTAGTTGGCAAAAATACTTGCCTAAGCAAGTAAAATGAAGTTTGCAGAGGGAAGGGTTGAAGGGAGGGGGGAAGTGGAGGGCATGGTAAGGAGGGAAGTGTGGTGAGAGGGAGGGGGCAGGGGTGGTGAGGAGGGACAGGAGAGGATGATGGAGGGAGGGGGAGAGGGATAGGAGGGCGCAGTGAGGGGGAGGGTGTGGAGAAGGGAAGAGGGGGAGGGCAGGAGTTGGTGATGATAGAGGGGAGGGAAAATCGGTTGGGGTGGTATGCGAGAGGGTGAGAGGGTGAAGGGGAGGTTAGCGGGAAAGAGATGTGGTGAGAGGCGTGAGAAGGATGGAGAGGGTGAGTGGGGGTGGTGGTGAAGGGGATGATATGAGAGAAGTGAGAGTGGTTGGGAAGGGGAGGGGTGAAAGGGGGAAGAGTGCCTTCACATCTTAAAGTTGCTTTTTATATAGCACTGATTCATTGAAGAAACCCAGCCCGACAGAAATTACCGAAAAATAGAAAGCCAGAATCTCGGAACGGCACAAAAAACAGTAAACTCCAGTCGTGCGTCGGAGCTCACACACACCCTTTTTTTTTGTTCATTGGAACGTGCAAATCTCAGGAACTATCAGTCGGACTTTAATAATTATGTTTACATTTGATAGCCCAATTCTTAAGAAAGGTTAAAGGCATGTTTAACATCACTCTAGGACTCCTAGGTGCCAAGCAAAAAGAAAAAAAAGTCTGAAAGAATGCTAAGCGAAAATATTAGCGCAGGCAGGTAATGCGATGCGCCGGGGTGGGTTGGGCGAACAAGAAATTTCACGCGAACGAAGTCACGGGCAGAAGCTATGTTAATATATAAAAAGAAAGGTCCTGACTGACTGACTGACTGACTCATCAACGCCCAGCCCAAACCTTTGGACCTATAAAGGTGAAATTTTGCACAGAGGTTCCCTTTATAATGTTGACAAGGAATAAGGAAGGATTTTTGTTCCCGTGGGATATTTTCCGACATCCACGCGGGCGAAGCCGCGGGCAAAAGCTAGTACTCCTAATATAAGGCAGTTTGTGCGGAGGCTGATCAGGTAGGAAACATGTTTTCTTATCCGGTCGTCCTCTGCATGGAGTGTGCGTTATTTTATTTTTAACCGACTTCCAAAAGGAGGAGGTTCTCAATTCGTCGGAACCTTTTTTTTTTTTATTTTTTTTTTATGTATGTTCCCCGATTACTCGAAAATGGCTAGACCGATTTGGATTTTTCTTTTTTGTTCGAAAGGGTATACGTCCCAAGTGGTCCCATGATCATCAAGTCAGGATCTGATGATGGGATCCCATGGAAATCGAGGGAAACCCTCAAATTTTATGGGCACACCTATATCGATTTCGGTATTTTTTATAGTAACTCGTGCATTTGCTCTCGGAAAGTAGGTACCATTCGGTGAGCTGGAACTGATGATGAAGACCACAGAGGGCCATCGGAAATACTCAATTATATCTAAGTATATAACAGGTTGCGATTCGATTACTTTAATATGGTTTATGCTCGTCAAAATAATGGTAATGGTGACTTGACCATGAGCTCCATTTCTCCTGGTTCTTATTAGGAGAACTCCTCAAAAATTAACGGCCCTGCATCGGGAAAAGCAACATTTTGTAAAACGTGATGAGCAGCTGACATTGGGTTATTGTACCTTAGATAAATTACAAACTGAACCACTAAAAAGTGAAAAATAAAAACTTTTTTACAAAAACAAAAACCGACTTCCAAAAAAACACTACAAAGTGAAAAATAACTTTAATTTCGGAAGTCGGCGGCAAAAAACTAAAATACAGATCCAAAGACACCGACTTCCGAAATTAAAGTTATTTTTCACTTTGTAGTGTTTTTTTTGGAAGTCGGTTTTTGTTTTTGTAAAAAAGTTTTTATTTTATTTGTACTGTGGCGGCATCTACATCGCCACATATGAACTACGCATCAATGACATGACGTCACGCAAACCTGCATCGCGCAATTAGAGTCTACCACGCGATTAGCATATATACAATGTCCCGACATCAACCATCGGGCAGTGGCCCACCAGACACAACACCCGTCTGGTCGGAGGATCCTCCCTTTTCAATGGAGCATGAGTGAACTTTACACCCTGTTCCTCATGCCTCTAAATTGGTGACCCCGAGCATGAACGTCAGCGCAGCCTTCGTGCAACTCCTTCAGCGTGACGTCATCAGCATCACTTCCTCAAGCTTTCGAGCGGCGAGTCACACAGCCAGCCAGCATCCACGGCTTCAACGGGTATCCTGACCACCAGCATGCAGCGGACGCGCATTCCTGGTCATCACCTTCAGCCTCAATCTCAACCCAGCGCTGTACACTCCGACTCACTGGAGCATAACGCAGCGCCACCCCGACTCACTGGGGTATCACCGCAGACAGTTCCGACTCACCGTGAACTATGCGGCACCCGGTTCCGACTCACTGGAACCACAACTGGCACTGGCAAGCATCGCAAGATACACGACTCAGCCCACTATCGACCTCCGGTCTCCGGAGGGGAGTGATGTGGCGGCATCTACATCGCCACATATGAACTACGCATCAATGACATGACGTCACGCAAACCTGCATCGCGCAATTAGAGTCTACCACGCGATTAGCATATATACAATGTCCCGACATCAACCATCGGGCAGTGGCCCACCAGACACAACACCCGTCTGGTCGGAGGATCCTCCCTTTTCTATGGAGGATGAGTGAACTTTACACCCTGTTCCTCATGCCTCTAAAGTACCTGTACACTAACACTAGATTATAAGTCTTTGTAATACTAACACAATATGGATCACTGTTGTCCGAATTAAATGAAATTTAATTTAATTTAATTTGAATTTATTTTTAAACAATTTTTATTTGATTTGCCGCTTTTATTTTGGTTCCGGCGCATTGTTGCGCTCTCTTTTTTTCGCATGTGGAAGTAATGTTTAAATTCAATCTCTTAGTATTGTATAATTGCATAGCACATGTGTGAGCACTATGTAGCTAATATAAAGCAACCTTTTACTGGGTTCGTCTTTCACTGACTTGAATGTGCCCTGGCGGTTGAGAGTATGTCATGCTCACTCAAATGTCTCGCTGGTGGTGGCGTGTGTGTTGGATTATTAAGTTCCCTTCAAAATGGTTAAGCTAATTGGTGCTGATCCATGCGTCATGTTCGTGAACGGGTGCCGTCAGTTGGGACTGGTCGTCTCTTAGCTGCCACGGCTTATTTTTAATTTAGTTGTTTTTAATTTTTATCTTTTTTATTACGGACGCTTTTAACGTGCACGTCTTTCTACATTGTTCTCACATCTATATTTTCAATATGAACGATGTAGCCGATATTATGTAAAATATTTGATTTAAAAGAGTGTCCGTGGAGTTTCTTGCCCATTCTTCTCCAGGATCTACGCTTTGGAATGGGCAACTAGCTTCATTTTCCTGACTGACCGATCCAAGACCGACCCCTTGACAATTCAAAAGTGCCTGTAATTGGTTTATTTGAAAAAAAAAATAGGCTCTGTCACTTTCTTATTCACGCCCTGTACACTTTTTACATATATCACCTTAACATTTTGTCCTAAGTGATAATCTGTAAAGTTCAGTTTACAGTCTAAGATTGCCTTACAGGACCTTGAGATTGTTGTACACGGCACTGGCCGACTCGGTAATTAATTATGGTTTAACTAGTTATGGAAGAACTTATAAAACGTATCTTAGAAAAATTTATAATATTCAGATAAGGATATTGAAAATATTGGTACCATATAAAATTAAACTAAAATTTAGGCCCAATTATGATATGTTATTTAAATATTGTAAGATCTTAAATGTGTTTGATAAAGTCAAATTGGGTATTGCCTCTGATTATTCTGAGTTTGTGAATAAGCTGCAGAAAACAAACAGACCAAACTTTGTTCGTAACCTGTCGTATTTGCCTCTATATAAGCTGCCAAAGTATAATAATGTGTATGGTAAGAGAGCCTGGACGTACGCCTTTCCTAACATTCTAAATAAGCTGCCAAAGGAAATTGTAAAAAAAAATAGAAAACAATTTTCAACAAATTAAAAATATCTTAAAAGCCTACTTTACCGTGGGGAAGTTTGGAATGGAGGAGGTCTGCGTGTAGGCTTTATCTAAAGTGAGTAAACTCTAAATAAGCTAATAGTGCACATAATCTTATTGTAATGCAAGATTGAGCGCTATTTTTATGTATAACGTCACGTCAATTTTCAGGAAATAAATAGTTTTAAATTTAATTTAATTTTAATTTTAAGATCCCCGGGCCGCCAGACCTTACTTATTTGCTGATTAACAAAATGTATGGGATAGAGTAGTGTTAGTATGTACTTTGAACGTACCTGCTAGCTTGGGCCGACGGACAATTTTCAGGTATCAGGTACCTACTAAAGTTACGTAAAAATATTACTCGCTTTTTAGGGTTCCGTACCAAAATGGTAAAAAAGGAACCCTTATGGTGTCACTCAGTCTGTCTATCTGTCTGTCTGTCTGTCTGTCTGTACGTCTGTCTGTCTGTCTGTCACAGCTGGATATCTCAAGAACTACTAATGCTTGAAATTGAAATTTAGAATAGTTTTAGATGACGTTGACCCAACTATTTTGCAAATAAGAAAGAAATTAAAATATTTATAGTTTTTTTTGCAAAAGGGACAGAAAAGGGGGTCTTAAAAAATCAAAGTGGGGCTACTAGGGCATGTTGTGTATCATATGAAAGAGCGCTGTTTGCACATTCTCGAACATTTTTTTTCTTTTTTTTAGGCCGCATAGTTTTTGACTTCTGATGATAAATGTAAAAAAAAAATACCGTTCCCCCCCTTATCTCCGAAGTTTGCAAAGAGAAAAATCTGAAATTATTCTATGTGATAGAAGTTTATGAAAAGATTACGGGAAAAATAAAACCATGTCTTTATATAGCACACTTTTTCAAATATCGGAACGGAACCCTCGGTGCGCGAGTCCGACTCGCTCTTGACCGGTTTTAAAAAGTATGATTGCTGATTTTTTTCATGTATGTTTTACAGAATATTGTTGATAATTACTCAATACTATCAGGCACTTCCCGTCGGCTGTTTATTCCGCCAAACGCTTTAAAGCTGACAAAAAATGACGTCGTCTTACTTTATAGTTACGAGTCTTAATTTTTATATAATGAAACTCCGGGAACTATACGTATTTCAATACTATTTGTAACCAGCCAGACCAATCGTAGCAGTCAAACATTCCCCAGACACAGTTAATTGTGTCTGGGGAATGTTTGACAGATAGTTAACCATAGTTAACTCTTAAGGCTACTCTTTCGAAAAAAGCTTAAAAACAGCGTGCAGATGAAGCAGTTTTTCGCCGGAACCTACAGAGAAATTACATCTGAAAAAAATTGTTAGTAATCTACATGATATGAATCGTAATTTGGTTTAGCCATAATTTTTCTATCGGTATCACATAATAAGAAAAAAAAACCCCAAATCACCTCCAAATCGTTAAGATGAAACCATTTTACTCCTTCATTTTTTATCAAAGAATATAAAAAAAAATATTCACTATGCAATACAAACGAAAATGATTTGGTTTTGTTACTTTTTAAAAACATGTATATTTTTTTGTGTATAGTAAATTAATAATGCGTCTAATTTGGACAGCGCTCCTTGATGGGCGAGTCCTATTACTGGCTGGACGTACGACGCGTTGCGTGAGCTCAGCACAGAACGCGCAAGCTAACCACTCAAGGTCATTGGCGTATAGTTCGGCCTTAAATTGGGGCCGTTACCACTGGGCCACCACTGCTCCTTTCCGATTAATGTCAAGGCCGAAATGTCTCACTACAAAGAATCCTGTAGATACTTATCCCTTCAAACGAGTCAATTTCGGATACAAAAGCTATATCCTGCCCGTTAATGAAACGCCGATTTGTGTTGATTTGTAACAGATAGTGAGAGGAAAGGTTTCGTATTTATATTAGAAATATCCGTTCGGTAAATAAAGGAAAAAGGCTGCCATTTTCGTGAAAGTCGTACGTATTAAATTATGGGATGGGAAACAGCAATGTCTTGTCTGCTTATAAGTACCTACCTACACACTTCGATCCGCAATCTGTCTGTAAATGGTATCTAATAACCTAAATATTAAAGCAACTGCACGCGTAGCATGATGACATTTTGACGACGGGAATATAGACAAAATGACACATTGCCATGCTTAGACGCGTTGAATGCGCAGAAATTTTTCTACTGTTTATGGCAACACAAAGTTTAAGTATTTTTAGCAATGACATTATACATCTAGACGTTGCCATGATTACAGTGTGAAGTGTGGAAGTGAGACACATATATACGAAATAATTAGGAAAATTGAGACAAAGCATCGTATCTTCTGTCCCTTACGGCGTGCCGTATTTTTGCTTTAAAAATGTTGTCAAACAAAGTACTTTGCATGGCAAAATTAAAAATGTTGCCAAACAAAGTACTTTCACTGTTAATATTGCTGTCTCATGACCGGCCACGCGGTGGCTCGATCTAGATGTATATTATCTAAGATTTTTAGTCTATGTTAGATGACATGTAATAACTTTGGAGTGTGTCACTGTGTTTTTCCGCTAGCTAGCTAACGTGCGTTGAGCTGTATTTTATTACGACCTAGGTTCCGATCATCTTTGTACTTGATGTGGGGTCACCTTGATTGTACCCCCTAAAGTACCCCCAAAAAGGAATGAAAAACAAAAACAAAAAAAAGTTGTTTACTCATTAGTTTTCGAATTAAAAACAAAAAGTAGAGTGCGTTTCATCAAATAGTTCCTCTGCCGCAACGTTGGCTCCACTATTGTAGAATGAAAACGATACGCTACCGTTGTTAAAGCATGGAAATGATAGGTCCATTGTTAAAGTTTAACAGTGGAGCCAACATTACGGCAGAGGAACTATTTAATGAAACGCAGTCTAATCATCAAATACACTCCGCTATTCAAATGTCACCTCATTTTACGGTATCTCATGTCATTTAGAGATGAGCTGGAGTTAACCCTAAACATTTCAGAGAAGATTTAGTCACGTCCAAGGGGACTTATATCATATTCTTAAACGGGATCAAACATTATTTATCATCACCTAACACCCCCAAAAGACAACCTTTTCAAATTCACCTCCGAAAATATGAAACATTACAACCCCTTACATCACTAATGATTTTATAATTATTTCTCGGTTTTCTATAAACGTTCGTAATTATTTATTTACGCGAAAATCCTTTTGAAGTAATTTATTTAAACCACACATTTTTGAATGTAGAGTCGAACGATGAATTCTTTATGAGAAGGGATGAAACCGTTTCACGCTGTTTAGAGACGATATGAATATTATGTTAGTTGTAGTCAGTTCCTGTTGAATTTTTTAGTTCAGGGGTAGACGGAAAATTTAATTATGTACGTTATGCCTTTGAACGTAGTCTGGTGAACGAAGCTGGTTTATTACGAGATTATAAGTGCCTACAGGGACTTGTTGGCTGAATCACCAGTACGCAGACTGTACTTAGCAAGATTATTTTTAATATTAAATTAATTTCAGTCAGTAATTGAACTACTGCAAAGAGCAATGCCTTCGCATACAGAGAAGGAGATTTGTGTAGGTAATGTGTATTGTCAATTCGACGGGTGCAAAGTAAAAAGAGTTATGTATATACAAAACAGCTATTTTTCAGGAGAGCGCAAAATCAATTTGCCTAGCCTTTTCCCAACTATGTTGGGGTCGGCTTCCAGTCTAACCGGATGCAGCTGAATACCAGTATTTTACATGGAGCGACTGTTTATCTGACCTCCACAACCCAGTAACTGGGTAAACGATACCGCTTGGTAAGACTGGTTATCAGATTTTCGGGCTTCTGACTACCCGTAACGACTGTCAAAGATCCACGAGTGACAGCCGGGACTTACGGCTTAACGTGCTCTCCAAGGCACGGAGGAGTCTCGGTATGTAAAGATGGTCACCTATCCACGGACCAACCCCGGCAAGCGTAGCTTAACCTGATGAATCGACCCTTGCAGCTGTTATTACTTAGCCACGAGCTCCTCTGAGAAGAAAATTGCCAATAAGGTCACTATAATGTCCTTTTAGCCGCCCCATATGGCTGTTTCTAATAGAAGTCTTTTTTTTTTCTATGTCGGAAACATAGTTTCTGCGCTTTATAAGAATAGTATAGATCTAGAACCACTAAACCTGGTATTGAACCTACGATTCGCTGAGTAACAAATTTGTCGAAAAACCGGCCCACCGTAAAAGTGTTTTTTAAAAATTAATTTTCTTTGATCTTTTAAAAGGAAAATGCTTTGAAAATGTCCTAATTTATTTATCGAACCCTTCGCTGCTTATGACATCCGAAATTCTGCTTAAAATATGTTTATAGCCAAACTGCCCACACAAAATTACATTCATTACCTTAATAACAAATGAGTAAAAATGGTTTAGAATTAATTAGTTAAATTGGACCTTTCATGTACTCGTAGGTACTAATGATATTTAATTTCGTCTTAATTTTAAAATTATACAGGGTGTAAGGGACAGCCCTCCGCAGACTGATGTAGTGAATTCAATATATCATACTAAGATGACCGGTACATTAAATTATTTCAGGAACGTTATGGAAATTAAATAAACCTGATTTGTTTGTGTTTTTGTGCACAAATTGGAGCGTCTGTTACTGGTTGGGAGGGGTAGATAATAACTCTGTAGCTAGGCAGAAAGTGAACAGCTGATTTAACGCGTAGTTCGTTAGAGTATTTCAACATCCATTGCTGGTTTTTTTTTTTAATTTTTGCTGTTTTTTTTACATAAATGGAGTGATGCGTACAGATAATGTAATTTTACATTGAAATAAAGGATTTGTAACTGAAAAAAAAAAACAAAAAAAAATGAAAATTTTCCTGAGAAAATTTCCAGTGGAATATGATTCAAAATGAGGAGCTGAATGCACCCTGTTAGTTTGCGGAGGGCTGTCCCTTACACCCTGTATTCTGTGAAACCATAATGTTTTAAAATATAATTTAAGATTATTTACTTAATACGGCTAAACACATTTCAATTCTATTTGTAAAATGAATATGCCTTGTTGCTGTAATGCTGGCAAGTGCTACTGCTGAGCATGAGCTCCTGAGTTCGATTCCCAGGTCGGACAAAGTGTTATTGGGTTTTTAGGGTTCCGTAGTCAACAAGGAACCCTTATAATTTCGCTACGTCCGTCCGTCCGTCTGTCTGTCCTACCGCAGCTTAGCTCAGAGACTCTTAGTACTAGAAAGCTATAATTTGGCATGGATATACATATTCATCACGCCGACAAAGTGGTAAAATAAAATCATGAAAAGAATTTTTTTTAGGGTACCTTCTGTACACGTAAAGTGGGGATGGTTTTTTTTTCTCATCTACCCCATGGTGTGGGGTGTTGTTGGCTCGATACGCATTTGGCTGGTTTTTTTTCTCATCTACCCCATGGTGTGGGGTGTTGTTGGCTCGATACGCATTTGGCTGGTTTTTTTTCTCATCTACCCCATGGTGTGGGGTGTTGTTGGCTCGATACGCATTTGGCTGGTTTTTTTTCTCATCTACCCCATGGTGTGGGGTGTTGTTGGCTCGATACGCATTTGGCTGGTTTTTTTTCTCATCTACCCCATGGTGTGGGGTGTTGTTGGCTCGATACGCATTTGGCTGGTTTTTTTTCTCATCTACCCCATGGTGTGGGGTGTTGTTGGCTCGATACGCATTTGGCTGGTTTTTTCCATCTGGAATTTCTCGTTGCTGGCAATAGGCTCGCCCTCTATTACATGGTGGTTTGACCTCTGCCTACCTTCATGAATGACGGGCGTGATATTATGTTAAGGCGCGGAATGACTACGATTTTAAACGGCACTCAACCGCGTAATCTATTGTCACCATTAGCTGCCTTGAAATAAGGTTGAAAATTGAAAATAATATTTGTGTTGCCGAGGTGTGACTAAGCTGCGAATGTGCATTTATTTTCCCAGTTTTCTTTCGATTATTCAGAATGTACACAATAAATTAAATAATTGTCCGGTTAAAGTTTAAAAAAAAATGCTAATTCTATTAAATTCTTAAAAAAAAGAATGTCTTTATCGCTGAAAATACAGAGATGTTCGACGACAAAGTGTATTTTTGCGGCAGCAACTTCCAAATTTTTTACTGGGAATATTAAACTATTTTTTACTATTCTATTCGGTTAAAGTTTTTCTTTAAACCCTTCTGTGTCCACTGTATTTTTTGCGTGGGATAGTTTCATTGCGTTACGTCATACTCGACAATCCAAGAAACCAATGTTGAGCTAACACCGCGCCTTAAGTACGTTATTTCATTAGTTAAATTGGTCCTTTCATTGTTTCATGTAATAATTCAGTTTTAATTAAATTTTGTCTTGATTCTAATTAGATTCTAGGAATCCACAATATTTTAACATATAATTTGAGTCAAAGATTTAGTATCAAAATTATTACTTTGTTACTTATTACGGCTTACTTTAAGAGGAAAGGCGGGTGGCCAGACTTTTGAAAATTAGGTATTTTAAGAAGGTATTGCTGTCGCTCTGCGAGCGCTCCGCCCTCTAATTCGTGTGATAAGGACAACTGCAGATCCGACTAAATAGCCTATGTAAAAAGTCACATTTCGAGGTTTGGCTCTCGCCTATTTCCTCCTCCAATATTGGACCAATTTAAAAGATATTTCATAAACTGAATAAGAAGGATATATACTATGCCCCTATGTTTTTCTTTTTTTGTTAATAGTTGTCAAATTGGTACACTAGGCGTCTGTTGACAGCGGTCTGAATAGGCAATTTTGAGCATTTTTGGAGTGTTCTAGTTCTTATGAAAATAATATATCATCAAAAAGGAAAACATAGGGGCATACAAGTAACTCTTATTTATATTTCTGTAAAAAATCATTGCTTTATGGTCATTAACCAGAAAGAAAACAGGCGAGAGCGTTTGTATCTTTTTGTATGGAGAAAAGAGCACCCATGTTTCCTCTTTTAATACGGCTTCAAAAGGCTGAATAAAATTGACTAGATCTTTCAATATTCGAACCCATTTCTGTTATCATTCTATTACATACATAATAAACTACAGAACGCCACCTACTTCGATCCTTATGGCGGACTCTCGCCGAAGCATTTTTCGAGAGGTCGAGTGATTTTTCGAGATCTTACGACAAAATCGCTTTCCACAGCCAAAATTCCGAAACAAGTTTTTTATAAAATGCGCTACGGCATTTTTGATATGAAAAATATATAATAATATCAGAATTTTGAAATAGGTATGTATGGAATATCTAGAAAAAAAATACATCCCATTAAAAACCATAAAAATACTAAAAAAACTCAGAATTAACTGTAAATTTCTCCTTACTACAATAATATTATTACGTAAAATAATACCAGAATAAACGAAAATTAGAATAAAATAAATTTTCATACTCATCATCTGCCTAGCCTTTTCCCAACTATGTTGGGGTCGGCTTCCAGTCTAACCGGATGCAGCTGAATACCAGTATTTTACATGGAGCGACTGCCTATCAGACCTCCACAACCCACTAACTGGGTAATACGATACCCCTTGCTAAGACTGGTGGTCAGACTTTCGGGCTTCTGACGACCCGTAACGACTGTCAAAGATCCACGAATGACGAATCACGAAACGATCCACGAAATTTTCTTGCCATAAACATAAAAAAAACAAATAAGACAAAATACACGACATATTTTACAACTGCCAAATTGCTACGAGTACATAATACGATGAGTCGCCATGCTTCAATATAGCTAATCCTATCAAAAAGTAATTTTCTGTTAGGCCTCTAATGTTACAGAAAATTGCCCGGCTTGGGCAGAACACCGCCGTGTTCTCAAGGAGGCGATCTCTCTCGTCCGAGCCTGGCCTGGCCTGGCCTGGTCCAGGCCAGGGTGCGGAGCGAGAGTGCATGGGAGGCCGTCACCTCCTTCTGCGAAGCAGTAATGCTCGCGAAGGAGGAAGCGGAGCGCGTGAGGGAGAGGCAGCCTCAGGCGGGAATCGGTAGCCGATTCCCGGCCACCGTAGGCGCGGGCTTGCGGACGGTGAGTAGTGGGCTGTAGCTCGCCGTCCCGTAAGGACCTGGGGGTCTACTCCCTAAGCACGAAGTCCGTAGTTTCGGCCTTCGTTACGGACGTTTTCTACTCCGTATCACCTGCGGACGTATGATTGGTTCGGGACCCGAACGAAGTATGAATGGCAACACGATACGACAGTTGTCCCTACTCCCGATGTGTTTTAGCCCGTCCGAAAAATTTAACTTTTACACTTGTATTGATGGATCGTTAAGTCAGAAGGGCGGATAAACGGAAGGACGGATGAACGGACGGACATAGGGAGTAGGCCCCCAGGCCCGGGTCGACGGCGTTGTGTTCCACGCGCGCCTCAAAGAAATGTCAGTAAAATATGGGGTCCAATAGAGCCGATGCCGCTGGGGTCGCGGGTTGTTTGGAAAAGATACCGTGGCCCTGGCATAGGCAACTGGAGGAACACGGGTGGGTTTTAGTCAGTAAAAGTCTGACCGCTCCGCCCAGAGCGGGAGAAGTGATTTGCTGGTAGGCCTCTAATTTAGAGGCTGTACTCAATTGTAAATATTGTATGCTCACCAAAACTTCTTCTATTTAAAAATACATTTTCATGACAAACTTCCATTTTAATTAGGCAACCTGTTTATTCACGACTGAATTAAACATACACACAAAGGCTGTATAAAAAAAATAAACATTTAAGAAAAAAGTTTCGATTTAAAAAGAGTCCGTACAATTACAAAAGCTTTTTTATTTTTATACTAACACACACGACAATGAAAACACATCACGCGTTTCCCTTTAAATGGAAAACCAGAGTAAAAAGGAAATAAAAATAAACATAATACGACTACTTTCATTTAGCACTAAATGGGTTTTTAATGGTTTTTCCTGCGTGCTACGTGTTTGCAAAAGTAGGTTTATATATAAACTGCAAAAAAAGGCGATAATGGTCGTAGTTCAGAAAAAGAAGTCTGACTCGCAAACGAAGGGTTCCGTAACAAAGTAAAATATTTAACACTACATATTTTTTCTTTTCTTGTATGTTCCCCATACAAGAAACGGAAAAATGTGTTTAATTTTTAAGTTTACTTTATTTTTATTATTTGTTGTTATAGCGCCCATAGCCATGCTACAAAATCTGTGAAAAATTTCAAGTGTCGTCTGCCTAGTATTGTTCGAAAGTTACAGCCCTGTGACAAACGGACGGACAGAGGAGACTTAGTAATAGGGGGACGGGTACGGAACCCTAAAAAGGGTCGTGTATTGTAATTCATTTGAAAAGAGGGCGTAAATGGTGTTAAAGAAAAATACAATATGTCATTTTGTAAAGAGTTCGCAGTTCGCACGTCAAGCTTTTTTATACAATGGGGGAAAAATGGTAATAAAAAAGCGGTAGTAGTAGTACCCTATTGTATTGAAATAAAAAATCAAAAATAAACGTTTCAATTAAGAAAGTGACGGCTTAGAAAGAACGGTTTTTTTTTTTCTAATATCGTCTTGTAAGAGTTCTTTGACCTGCTTTGGAAGAGGCTGGTATTATAATAATATCACTGCAGAAAATTGGGATTATCGATTCCTTCACAACGAAAAAGCCTAGAGAAACCGTTAATAAATAAAGATTTAGTGACGACACAAACGATTTTTATTGCTTTATTTTTTTTCGTGATATTCCCAATGTTTTATGTTTAATCTTCAATTTAACATTCAATAGAGTTACAAAAAAAACCAATGCAAAAAATTCGTTTCAGTAACGTCACTAACTCATTATTCAGTAACAGTTTCTCTTCGTTCCTCAGTTATGAAGATCACGTTGGCCGAATGTCCTGATATTCCGGGAACTGACATTCATTTTACTTTTAACCGGTTGCATTACGAGTAAAATTATAGCAGTGGTCGTTTGTCACAAAAGCTCGTGAGCTCGTGGCAAAGTAATAGCAGCCGCACAGGTTGATCGGTCAGGTTAAGCTACTCTTGCCGGTGTTGTTCAGTGGATGGGTGACCATCTTTACATACTGAGACTCCTCCGTGCCTCGGAAAGCACGTTAAGCCGTTGATCCCGGCTGTCATTCGTGGATCTTTGAAAGTCTGACATCCAGTATCCTGTATCTGGTTAGACTGGAAGCCGACCCCAACATACACATAGGCTTGGGAAAAGGCTACAGGCAGATTGATTTTTGTTTGTCACAAAAGCGTCCCTAACTCTTTATTCAGTAACAGTTTCTCTAAGGTCCTCAGTTATACGGGTTCGATTCCCGCACGGAACAAATATTTCTACGACCTACAAGTATTTGTTCCGAGTCTGGGTGTTCTTCTATCTATAATATGTATGTATTTACAAAAAAAAATGTATATAAGTAGTTTATCAGCCATCTCGTTACCATAACACAAGCATTAGGTTGCTTAGCTTGGGACTAGATGGCGTTGTGTGAAATGTCCAAGGATATTTATATTTATTTATTTTATTTTATAGAGTTTCAGGTTGGCCAAACGTTCTGATATCAAGACGTTCGGCCGTATATAAATGCCTATTATAACTATAACTTTCGAACTGTTCTGTCACAAATTCTTTGGCTGGCATCTTTATGCGTCACCATTCGTCACTAAAAACTGGAGTAGGTAATCTAAGTCAATGAGTAGCAGCCAGCTCCCTACCTCGATTGGCTAAACGTTTTGATGTACAGACAACAGCACATCGGGTTATACCAAACTGTCAAATTTCTACAAATAATTTTCAAAGTTAAAACGTCGTAGGTTAAGTTCAAAATCGAATGAGAAAATTTGACAGTTTGTAGTTACTTGACCTGCTGCTGTGAAAAAGCTAGTATTACTTATTTCTTTTTAAATCGTCATTCGTGTCATTGTCATTATTGGATCTTTGACAGTCGTTACGGGTCGTCAGAAGCCCGAAAGTCTGACAACCAGTCTTGCCAAAGGGTATCGTATTACCCGTCACTGGGTTGTAGAGGTCAGATAGGGATGTAAAATTTCAACATTTATATATGTAATTTTTATGGTGTGCATAATAAAGAGTATTCTATCTATCTATCTATAGGTAGTCGCTCCATATAAAATACTGGTATTCAGCTGCATCCGGTTAGACTGGAAGCCGACCCCAACATAGTTGGGAAAAGGCTAGGCAGATGATGAGTATGAAAATTTGTTTTATTCTAATTTTCGTTTAATCGTTAGGATTAGTTGTTATTTACATACGTTTCATTTTAATCTAAGTATGTAATGTAATGAAAGTGTAACTGACTAACGCAATAGAACCCAAAACAATGATTTTTTGATTTTTTGACAGTTCGTCTATTTGTTTGTGCATTTTGTGCGCGCTAATCTCAGAAACAGCTTAATCGATTTGGATGTGGTTTTCGCTAATGTATTTTGGCAAGCTTCACTTAACATTTTGTTTTATTTCAATCGGTTCTTATTATAGGAAATTTATGTCAGTTTGGAAATATTACCCAGTTACTGGGTTGTGGAGGTCAGATATATAATAGTGGTATTCAGCTGCATCCGGTTAGACTGGAAGCCGACCCCAACATAGTTGGGAAAAGGCTAGGTAGATGATGATCGTCTTTGAGCTAATCCATAAATAATTCGTACAATAAATAACAACGCTTCATTTTTCCGGAACGTCCCTAAGTGGCTGCTTTTAACTTTATTTGCTCATTTACTATAACTACATTGTTTACTCTATAAAGGTAACACGGAAAGTTCAAGGGATGTTTATTTTTAGCAAGGAAAACAACTGCCCACATGAGGGTAGTCGTAACAAAACATGGTTGTCGTTAGGGTTCCGTACCAAAATGGCAAAAAGGAACCCTTACTTATGGTGTGACTCAGTCTGGTCTGTCTGTCTGTCACAGCTGGATATCTCAAGAACTGCTAATGCTATCAACTTTTTTTTTGCAACAGGGACTGAAAGTGGGTCTTGAAAATTCCAAGTGGGGCTACTAGGTCATGTGGGGGTATGATGTTTGTATATTCTCAAACATTTTTTTATTTTTTTGGGCCACATAATTATTATGTAGTTCTCGACTTTTGATGAAAAATGTAAAAATAAATACCGTTCCCCCCTCCCCTTATCTCCGTTTTTTCAGAAATCGGAACGGAACCCTCGGTGCGCGAGTCCGACTCGCTCTTGACCGGTTTTTTTTGATGAGTTAGCTACCTAATATTTTTTATGAGTTATCTACCTAATATTTTTTATGAGTTAGCTACCTAATATTTTTTATGAGTTAGCTACCTAATATTTTTTATGAGTTATCTACCTAATATTTTTTATGAGTTAGCTACCTAATATTTTTTATGAGTTAGCTACCTAATATTTTTTATGAGTTAGCTACCTAATATTCCGTCTATAATATTCCATAACTAATGTGATTATTGAATTTGTAACAAAGAGTGTACAAAAGTACAGTTTGTATAGGAGAGTTCTTGAGATATCCAGCTGTAACATACGGACAGACAGACAGACTGAGTCGCACCATAAGGGTTCCTTTTAACCATTTTGGTACGGAAGTACGGAACCCTCAAAAACCGGACAAGTGCGAGTCGGACTCTATAAAAACGGCAAGAAATCATATTTGTTGTATGGTAACCCCCCTTAATATTTGTTTTATTTTAATTTAATTATTTATTTTTAAAGTGAATACATAACTAAATATTCTGTGAATATTTCAAGCGTCTTCCTGTTGCCGTTATCAATATCGAGCAAAAATGAACAAAAAAATCACGTTTGCTGTTTGGGAGCCCCCATCATCTGTGAAAATTTCAACTATCTATCTATCACGGTTCATGAGATGCAGCCTGGTGACAGACGGACAGACAGACAGACGGAGAAACGGACGGACAGCGGAGTCTTAGTAATAGGGTACGGAACCCTAAAAACGATTACTGAATTCAACGGAAAATGGGCCAGATATATTTGTGTTCGCAGTTCTTCTTTGGTAGTAAAAATGCTGCTGAAAGCTTCGTTAGGAAACCTAGGCTTAATCGTCTGATACCGCCAACACACTGTGAGGGAACGTATTGATTAACACTTTGAGCGGAGCGACGTTTAATACGTAAAATTTGATAAACGCTATTTGACACAACGTTTAATCACGTCAGCAAAAAATATGTCTTTCTCTAAATAAATTCTCTGTCTTCGCTACATAACGTGTATAAACGGCTGCGGCCTATACCAATGGGGAAGAAAACTGACAACTTTTTCCGCAAGGTGTCGCTGGTAACGCTCGGCTCACAGAAAATTAAATTAGCTGTCAAATTACATACAAAACTTGTTTACAAAAAACTTTGGATGGCATCTGACAAAAAAATTACTGCCTTTGCGCGTAATCTGTTGTAATAACAATGAAAATCATTCATTTCCAAAAGACTTACGATTTAAAAAATATGGGAAAGGGCGACTAAGATACGCAATTTTACATCTTTCGAAAATTCGATGATATGTTCATATCCATATTGGTATCAGCAGTTTCATGCTGCTGAGATATCTCACAATTCAAATTTACGATCAAGTGATTCGATTCTGTAACAGGTTTAATTAAAATTCAGATTTAAACATCGAATATGTTAAAAAACTACTGTCTAAGTACGTAAAAGTTTGTAATTACTAAGATAATTAATGAACGACATGTTGTTAATATAAAATTGGGTTATTTTCATCAATTCTTAACAAGAAAATAGGTTGTAAATATCTGCTGACCAGATCCGCTTTTCGGCGTCTTAGTGAAGCTCCTCGGATCTTCAGTTCAGCTTTTAACTGAGGTACTGTCCACGTTGAATACATTGTTCGTTGTATTAACAAAAAACAAACGGTAGTTTATGTTACAATTATTTAAAACCCGAAAAACATTGAGACATAAAAATGACAGTGCGATGTTATGAGTAGAGCGTTAGCAGCGCCACCTGTTCATAGCTTTGCGATTTCTTCCCCATTCCTTCAAGCTACGTCATCGCGCCGTATCACTTTAAATTTTCGGACTGCTAGCGCCACTCCACGTTAGTTTTGTTGTACACTTTTTAAGGCTAGTCACACACATACATTATAATTACGCGTACATTCGCAACGTCGTGTAGTAACGGTTGTGTCACATTTCATATTATCTTTGCTTGTATGAAAAACCAGAACGTCACTAATCGTCATATATGTTGTATGAGAAAATAGTGTGCCGCGCAACAAACATTTGAATACCCAGATGCTCAGCTGAAAGTGTTAATCCGAGAAAGAGAAAGGTCCTAAAGCTATCAGTGTTAACTAAATCATCATCTGCATCTTCTGCCTAGCCTTTTCCCAACTATTTTGGGGTCAGCTTCCAGTCTAACTGGATGAGGAGGACACCGTGGACTTTTAGTGGGTTAGGTAGAGTCCCCCTTATCTGCACTATCTCCCCGTGTTAGTGCAGTATGTATGAGCATTTCTCCACGATAAAAAAAAAAAAAAGTCTAATTGGATGCAGCTGAAAACCAGTATTTTACATGAAGCGACTGCCTATCTGACCTCCACAACCGAGCTACAGGGTAATACAATACCCCTTGGTAAGACTGGTTGTCAGACTTTCGGGATTCTGACGACCCGTAACGACTGTCAAAGATCCACGAATGACAGCCGGGACCAACGGCTTAACGTGCTTTCCAAGACAAGGAGGAGTCTCGGTATGTAAAGATGGTCACCCATCCACGGACCAACCCCGGCAAGCGTAGCGTGAGATGTACTAACAGTCGAGTTCATTTATTTTCCCTGGCCCTTTCAGTCTTCAAAAATACATTATATTATTATGAACGTCAAAAAGTTCAAGCATCATTAAATTGTGGTCAAGATTTAGATTCATTCATTCATTCATTCATTCATCATTCATTCATTCATTTCATTCAGATTCATTTTTTTAGATTGAGACTGCTTTTCTCAGTAGGTACTTAACATAACATAATCAGCCTATAGTGTTCCCACTGCTGGGACACAGGCCTCCTCTCAGTGACAGGGAGTGAGCTGTAATCCACCACGCGGGCCCAGTGCGGGTTGGTAGATGTCACATGTCTTTGAATTTTTGGTTCTAGGACATGCCGGTTTCCTCACGATGTTTTCCTTCACCGTTTTGAGAGCGGTGGTGATGAAATAATTTACACAAAGTAAAACGCCTGCCTGGGTTCGAACCTACAACCTACAACTCGTAAGTCGCGGCCGTTACCACTGGGCCACCACCGCTCTCGTACTTAACATGAATACACCCAAAGGAAAAGTCTCATCGAGTTTCACTAGTACTACACAATATTTCATTTCATCTCATATTTCAGCGGCACAAGTAAGCAGTTTTCCTCACAGCTTCAATATTTCACGCAACTTGAATGAAAATAAACTATAGCCAGTGAAAATGCTGAAATACTTCGTGAGCTGTAAAGTGCTGAAAGGAATATTAATATTAAATGTAGGTATGTCGTGTTAGCTTTTTTCCAACTGTGTTGTCTGAAAGTGGGATCAGTGACTGAGAAGTTGAATGGAAATCGATTGTCATTTGTACATACCTAGCTTTTTCCCGCGGCTTCACCCGCATTTATTATACTTATAAACCTTCCTCTTGAATCATTCTCTCTATTAAAAAAACCGCATTAAAATCCGTTGCGTAGTTTTAAAGATCTAAGCATACATAGGGACAGACAGGCAGCGGGAAGTGACTTTGTTTTATACTATGTAATGTACATGTTTTTATTTTTTTTTATTGTTTATTTTAAAAAAAAAACAGTTTACTTAAATTAGTTAAACACTTAAATATACCACAGAAACCATCGCGGGTTATGTGATGGGATTGTGGCTGCAGGGGTCGATCGTTCAGGTTAAGCTACACTGCCGTGGTTGTTTCGTGAATGGGTGACCATACCAATCTTTACGTACCAAGACCCCTCCGTGCCTCGGAAAGCATTTTAAGCCGTTGGTCCCGGCTGTCATTCGTGAATCTTTGACAGTCGTTACGGGTCGTCAGTAGCCCGAAAGTCTGACAACCAGTATTACCAAGAGGTATCATATTACCCTGTTACTGGGTTGTTGAGGTCAGATAGGCAGTCGCTCCATGTAAAATAGTGGTACCTACCTATTCAGCTGCATCCCCCTAGACTGGAAGCCGACCTCAACATAGTTGGGAAAAGGCTAGGGGATATTTTTCATCATAATGTAGGTATGTAAAGTAATGTTAGTACACACGGCTACATATCAAGCTATACATTTCCAGTATAAGCTGATCTCGCATTGTATAGGATTTTCGTACAACGAGAGGTCAGCTTGAACTGAAAATGTATAGCTCGATATGTAGCCGTGTGTACCTACAAACATAATCAAACTTCAGTTCCGTGAGTAAAGTACCTAGTCTAGTACATAACTTAGTAGGTAATCTAATTAAAATAATTTGCATTGTAAATTAGAGGTAAATACATGGTTTTTATGTTAATTCAGGTAATTATTTATGTGCTTTCGTATTAGTAATTCTACAAAGTAGGTATAACCTTGAACTTTTAGGTAAACAAGGAAGTAGATATTTAATGATATTTCTGCATCAGCCACAACTTTTACTACGGTACCAAACCCGAAATCGCGAAAAAAAATTTGCTGTTCAGTAGGTAGGTACATTTATTTACTTAGGTACATCAAACTCGTCAAAATGTGATTTTTTTTCGCGATTTCAGGTTTAGTCCCATAGTAAAAGTTGTTCATAATGATGAGTACAGTGACCCCTTAAGAGGATATTGGTCAATAACCAGTAACCCTGTATACAAATATGTACCTACACATTCATTTTAAAATAAAATTAATTAAGTCCGTAATGATTTTCTTCACCACTTCAAATAAAAAAAAAATCAAATTATTTATTCTTTCATTTTTTTTCTTTTTTTTCTTTCTTCTTTTTTCTTTCTTTTTTTTTCTTTTCTTTTTCTTTCTTTTGTTCTTTCTTTTTTTTCTTTATTCTTTTCAATCTTCGACGTCCGTTGAATGCGCTAACAGAACTAGATTTTTTTGCGATAGTGCATAATATGTGCTATAATATATGCAAATCGTAAAAGAACTAGCTACATTAGCATTATTGATGACGAACATCATGGTTTTCTCTCTTAAACCCCTCAAGTGTCGAATGCACCCCATGTGTGCATAAGAAAAACGCTTTTTTTGTTAGGTATATAAGCTTATATCACATATATACAAGGTGTAAAATAAATAACCCACAACCTCTTAAGGGGTCATTGTACTCATCATTATGAACAACTTTTACTATGGGACCAAACCTGAAATCGCGAAAAAAAAATCAGCTGTTCAGTACATTTTGACGAATTATGTGAACATAAATGTATTGAACAGCTGATTTAACCAATCATCATCATTAGTTGTGAACCTATGGAGTTCGCAGCTAACTCCCCCTCCCCCCCCCCCGCGTGTGAAATACATCCAAAGTGTGCAAAAGGACAAAACTTTACATAATAGGTATATAAGCTTAGATCACATATATATAAACGTAAAAAAACATCATCCGATGGAAAAAATATCATCATCAGTAGTTGTGAACCTATGGGGTTCGCAACTAACCCCCAACCCTCCCCACTCGCTGGGGTTTTGGGTCTAAAATTAGCCAAACTCAGACACTTGAGGGGTTAACCTGTAAAAACTATATAAGAAAACCGGCCAAGTGCTTGTCGGAATTCGCACATTTAGGGTTCCGTACCAAATCTGATTTATCAATATATTGGTATTTGTTAGTAAAATTATACGTAATAATAAACATGTCGCAATAGGGCTCCGTTTGAATCTTCGGGTCCGGAACCCTAAAAACGTTTACATAAACATTTTATTAAATTGTAATCAATAGCATGACAGGAGCTCGTGGCTAAGTTATAACAGCCGCACGGGTCGATCCATCAGGTTAAGCTACGCTTGCCGGGGTTGGTCAGTGGATGGGTGACCATCTTTACATACCGAGACTCCTCCGTGCCTCGGCAAGCACGTTAAGCCGTTGGTCCCGGCTGTCATTTGTGGATCTTTAACAGCCGTTACGGGTCGTCAGAAGCCCGAAAATTTGACAACCAGTATTACCAAGGGGTATCGTATTGCCCAGTTACTGGGTTGTGGAGATCAGATAGGCAGTCGCTTCATGTAAAATACTGGTATTCAGCTGCATCCGGTTAGACTGGAAGCCGACCCCAACGTAGTTGGGAAAAGGCTAGGCAGATTGTAATCAATAGCATAATAGCAGTCCAGAGGCAATGTCCTAACCAAAGCGATCGTCCCGCAAAACGACAACGTTTGCGTTCAATGGCGAACATGACGTGTCGTCACGCCGACAGAGGGCGCCTTCCGGTTTTTCAAACTTCAATTTTATTGAATGACATTTATGAACGCGAAGATTACGTATTAACTATCATCGCTCTGGTTAGGACACGGCACGGAGATTTATTAAATACACCCTAATGTAGGTAATTTAGGCACATAATATCATGATAATAAAAGTTGTTCACATAATCTTCGAAGACCGTTGATTTGAGCTGATATCACTATTTTTTTTGCGATAGTGCATAGTATTTCATCCATTCAATCATGCAAATCGCAAAAGAAGTAGCGACATTAGCTTATGAAGACGAAGACCAAGGAATCAGTATTTAATTAGCAGTATAAGTTGTAATAAACATATTATTTACACGTTCAATCAATCTTTATAGAACATCCGCACGGGTCGATCGATCACGAATTTTGATTTTCAATTTTCAAAAGTCCGAATTTCATAAAACAAATTTTGGAATTATTAAAAATTTCATTCGGAATTACGAAAATCGGTATTTTGAACCATTCGGAATTATAAAAATCAGTATTTTGAACCATTCGGAATTATGAAAATCGGTATTTTGAACCATTCGGAATTATAAAAATCAGTATTTTGAACCATTCGGAATTATAAAAATCAGTATTTTGAACCATTCGGAATTATAAAAATCAATATTTTGAACCATTCGGAATTATGAAAATCGGTAAGTATTTTTAAATTCGTATTTGTGACTGACAGAATAAAGTTTTTCGTATTTATGTAGTGTACCCCATTTTTACATACCGAGACCTCACGTGCCTCGGAAAGCACGCTAAAGCCGTTGTGCCCGGCTGACATTTTTAAATCTTTGGCATTCGTTACGGGTCGTCAGAAGCCTAAAAGTCTGACAACCAAGTTTTACCAAGGGGTATATCACCTAGTTACTCGGTTTTGGAAGTCAGATAGGGAGCGGTTAGACTGGAAGCTGACCCACATAATTGGGAAAAGGCTATGCTGATGGTGATCATAAATGAAGAAGTGTGTTTTAGCATAGTATCATCAGTTTCTGCAGCTTTAAGTTCCTGGAAGTCGAAGCCGAAGTCTGCAGAACCTTAAACACCAATAAAAGTTCACATTGGACATGGACTTTTATTGGGGTCTATGACTCTGACCGAAGATAGCTCCTTCATTTTCATTCTTCTTTTCAAGTACCTAGTTCTTCTCTGTTCTTCTCGAAATGCAGAGTTATTGGATTTTTAACACGCTTTTATTAGCTTCACCTGAATGTATGTAACAGAATCTTTGAACTCGATTTTAACCCACTTTAAAAAAAATAATATAATACCTACATAAATATAATAAGGATAAATTTAATTTGAAGAAGAACTAAAAAACACGCTTTTATAGTAGATCGAACTAAAAAATGAAATATAAATTATAGTTTTTAACATAAATAGTCGGGGCGAAGACCTAATTTTGTAAAATCTAATAGAAGTATCTAAAAAAATGTGCGCAGCCTAGTTGACTGTTGACATACGTCTCTCTAAAAGTCAATGACAAGGCTGCGCGTCATTTATTTCGAAGCTTCTAGAACCTTCTAGAAGCTTCGACTCGACCTTATTGGACGAGCGGATTGTGGCGGGAGCGGTTAGATAAGGGTTCGCGTTATAAGTTTAAAAATATTAAAGTGAACTAAAAAGTAAAAAAAAAAAATCATTATAAGAATAAAGTGATTAACGAGAAAATCAATGTCATCTATCTATCTTCTATCTATCTATCTATATAAATAAAAAGAGAAGTCCTGACTGACTGACTGATTGACTGACTCATCAACGCCCAGCCCAAACCCTTGGACCTACAAACCTGAAATTTTGCACAGAGGTTCTTTTTATAATGTAGACAAGGAATAAGAAAGGAATTCCCGATAGTACGTTCCTGTGGGATATTTTCCGACATCCACGCGGGCGAAGCCGCGGGCATAAGCTAGTTGTAAAAAAAAAAGCGTGGGGTGCTTTCGAATTACACAGTTAGTATAAGAATGTCGTACAAAGCACCCCAAGCTCAGAGTTGGACACTTCGTTCACCGCTGGCACTGACCAGTACCTGAATTAAAAAAGTAATCCTGTAGGTTGACTGTGCTTCTAAGTACTTACCGGTATCCAGACACAGTAGACCTCGGCAACAGTCTCCGTTGGTAGTACAGGGGGCGCTGTAGCAGTGGCCGGGCTCGTCTATGACGTCATCGATACGGTTGCCTTCCAGAGCCTCAGCGTACACTTCCTCGGGTTCCTGGTGAAGATTGCAAGAACAGGTGATAATGTCTTTGAGAATACCACTTATGCTTGTTTTTGCAAAGAAATTGAGGCTACTTTTCAGGTGGTTACTCTTGAGTTAGAGCTGAACGTCCATTCCATTGCTGAACTGTATTGCTGACAGTGAGCGTCTAGTTAAAAAAATATGAAAAAACAACTTCTGCCGCCGATTGACTAGCCTTTATTTTTCACACAATCTCACAGTCGGCGGCGGATAATACGTTTGGTGTGAACGATACCTTACAGTCCGCGAGTTCTAAGATGAACTTTGCATTTGTGTGAGTGCACATAGATAGTGTAGGTGTGACGTCCGGCATAGAGCGCGACGCGTTTTTTGTTTGGTTTAAAACCGGTTTATACTACTTTTTGGCAATCGGCTTTTGTTCTTTTAGTACGAGAGCCTATGACCAAAACAATGGCGCATCGTTGTAAAACGTAAAACGATTGAAGATTTTGTCTTACGTAAAACGATAAGACAAAAATTTTGGTCATGAGCTCTAGTACCATTTTGGTGATCACTCACACAAATGCAAAGCTCAGCTTAGGCCTCGCAAACTGTACGCGTATATCATCGTCGGTTGAGCGGCCGATTACGTTTTTCGCCAACCATTTTTCCCCGCTCTAATCAAGGCCATCAATGAGAATTTATCTCAGCATGTTCAGCAACAAATCACAATATATTACCTACTAAATCCATTGTACTATAAATACAAATTAAACAGGCTCACGTTTAAAGGCCAGGACCTTTACGTCAGTATAATGCGCAATGACCCGTAAAAAGCCACGGATTTACGCGTCAAACTGCCACGGGATTACGCGCGTAATAATTATGAGGTAAGAATTTAGTTTATGTGGAGAGAGAGAGGAGCTAGTGGCTAAGTAATAACAGCCGCACGGATCGATCCATCAGGTTAAGATACGCTTGCCGGGGTTGGTCAGTAAATGGGTGAAAATCTTTACATACCGAGACTCCTCCGTGCCTCGGAAAGCACGTTAAGCCGTTGGTCCCAGCTGTCATTTTTGGATCGTTGACAGTCGTTACGGGTCGTCAGAAGCCCGAAAGTCTGACTACCAGTCTTACCAAAGGGTATACCCAGTTACTGGGTTGTGGAGGTCAGATAGGCAGTTGCTCCATGTAAAATACTGGTATTGAGCTGCATCCGGTTAGACTGGAAGCCGAGCCCAACATGTTGGGAAAAGGCTAGGCAGATTGAATTTAGTTTATGTGTTTTTAATATGGGTGTTTTGGGTGCTATATTGTACTATTTATTTAATTTTTCTTTGCCACTTTCCAACTTCCTCTTCTGGTGGCATCAACAACGCCATATCCTATTAACTGCGAGAGAGACCACGAAGGTCCGATGTCAAAATCGTTCCTGTCTGTGAATCGGACCCCAGTGGTCCTATCCGCTCCCGACGTTAAATTTGACAGTTTTTGTATTCATAAACTGTATCTTTACTGGTCTCACTTGCACAAAGTGTAGGGAAAAAACAAGGATGGCAAACCGTCATATGTCAAGTCTCTAAAACAAACCAACAACGGTAACACCCAGAAATAAGCGAGCGAAAGCGAGACCATCCAGAAATACTCTCACACAAAAAGCCCACAAAGAACAAAATGGCCGTCACATTGCCTACTGTGTACTACGATTGTCACTGATGTCTCGCAAAACCATTAATTCGCCGCACTACTCTATAGATTATACAACGTCCAGACATCAACCGTTCGGGCTGACTCAACAACCGTCTGGTCAGAGGATCCTTCCCTTTTCTATGGGGAATGAGGCTAGACACTATGTCTCCTAATACAATACCTGTACATTCTCGCCACTCCACACATTCGACTTCAATATCCTCATTTCCATTATATTCAATCTGTTTTCATCAGTCTTCTTCACGGCACAGCATTCCGATATATCAACGCTGTTGGAGGAATGGAGGTACAGTGTGGGAGCTCTCTTTTCCTCTCTTGAAAAGGGAGGATCCTCCTTAGTATTGATGTCAATTTTTCCAAGAAAAAACTCAACATTCTCCTGCCCTCATACCAATTTTTATGGATGAACAGAGATGTACTTAAGGAGAAAACATGCTGCAAACCAGCATGTTTTCTTCTTCAGTACGTCTCTGTTAGCCGTCGTCGTCTCTCTTTCTTTCCAGACAACCTTTCATACAATCCATCCATTGTTTCATTGGCCTTCATTATTATCTGCTTAGCCTTTTCCCAACGATGTTGGGGTCGGCTTCCAGTCTAACCGGAAGCAACTGAATACCAGTATTTTACATGGAGTGGCTGCCTATCTGACCTCCACAACCCAGCTACTGGGTAATACGATATTCCTTTATAAGACTGATTGTCGAAGTTTCGGGCTTCTGACGACCCGTAACGATTGTCAAAGATCCACGAATGACAACCGGGAACAACGACTTAACGTGCTTTCAGAGGCACGGAAGGCTTTTGGTATGTAAAGATGGTTCACTCATCCACGGACCAATCGCGACAAGCGTAGCTTAACCTGATCGATCGACCCGTGCGGCTGTTATTTCTTAGTCCTTTCATTGGTCTTCCTTCCAAAAGAAAAACCTCTCGTCCCCTTCCTTTTTTTGAAGTTGGTTAAAAATTGGCAAGATTTCAGTAGTGCAGCGTATCAGGTGGTCTTTGTTCCGGCGCAGCGCCTCACACTATCGAAGAGCCAATTTACACAACGACGTTAAGTCACCACTATGTTGTTTTTGGCAGGCGTTTGCTTTTGCTTTGATATTTTGATGCATGTAAAGTCAGTCTACCGATATTCATTACACCATTTTATATATACCTAATTGGATTTTAATTAGCCCCATTGTATACTCAAAATATATAGTCCTTTTGCTAGCTACATAATTTAAAAAAACCACACAGTCATTTGAAAATGCTTTAATTCACTGATGCACTCACCTGTCCATACGGATAATGGCGGTACGGCGAGCGCCCGTACCCCAGATTGGCCAACATGTCGGAGCTGAACCTATTGAATAGGCCACCCCACGCGTGGGCCGCGCCAGCCACGCTCAGCACCAGCACTGCGGTCACAGCCATCGTGGTACTGTGGGCAAGAAAAAGAGAGTTAGATGAGAGGAGAGAGAAGATCTTGTAGTAGAGTAGGGAAGAGTAGCTTTTAATTTTTTTGAAGAACATTCCTCTAATCGTCCTTGAATCAACTTGTATGAAATCTGTACGATAATGTATATAAAACATTAGTTTTTGTTTACACTAAACCCGAAAAGGGGTCATTGTACTCATCATTTTGAACAACTTTTACTATGGGACCAAACCTGAAATCGCGAAAAAAAAATCAGCTGTTCACTACATTTATCTACATCAAGTCATCAAACTCGTCAAAATGTACTGAACAGCTGATTTTTTTTTCGCGATTTCAGGTTTGGTCTCATAGTAAAAGTTGTTCAAAATGATGAGTAGGTACAATGACCCATTTTCTGAATGATTTAGTGTAAAAAAAAACTAAATGAAAAAAAGAAAAAAAAAAATAATAAAAAAGAAAGTCGTGTTAGTTACACTATTTATAACTCAAGAACAGCTGAACCGATTTGGCTGAAAATTTGTGGGGAGGTAGCTTAGGACCAGGAGACGGACATAGAATACTTAAAAAAAACGGATAAAACGTGGTATAACAACGGCTGGACCCATTTCGATGAAATGTTGTGTGTATATTTGAATGGGTTCCTGGATGGTTTGAAAACACAATTGGACCCGGTAGGTGGCGCTGCAGTCGGGTTCTAGGATCGTTCACGGCTGTAAATTTTTTTTTTTTCAGTTAGTAAAACAAAACAACAAACACTGAACTGAATAAAGTTATTTTTTTTAATCCCACTAGCATCATAAATCACATTGTTCTATTTCTGTTAATTGTTTGAATGGAATGATAAATATATTCTGTGCTAAATGAGGCCCGCTTGCATCAAACCAATCAAATGTATATCAATCATACAATGTATACAGGGTGTAAGGGACAGCCCTCCGCAAACTAACAGGGTGCATTCAGCTCCTCATTTTGAATCATATTCTACCGGAAATTTTCTCAGGAAAATTTTAATTTTTTCAATTTTTTTTTCAGTTATATTTTCATTATTTCAATGTAAAATTGCATTGTGTGTTCGCAGCATTCCATTTATGTAAAAAAAACTGCAAAAAAAAAACAGCAAAAAAAAAACCAGCAATGGATGTTGAAATACTCTAAACAACGACGCGTGTAATCAGCTGTTCACTTTCTGTCTAGCTACAGAGTTCATCGAACTCACCGCATACCTATTACCTACCCCTCCCAACCAGTAATAGACGCTCCGATTTGTGCACAAAAACACAAACAAATCAGGTTTATTGGATTCCCTCAACATTCCTGAAAAAAATTCATGTACCGGTCATCTTAGTATGACATACTGAATTCACCCTATCAGTTTGCGGAGGGCTGTCCCTTACACCCTGTAGGTATAGAGATTAAAGATTATTTGAATTTATTATATTTTGTCTATCTGTATATTTGTTACATTTTTACGCCTAGGATAGGCCATGACCTGGGTTCGGGCATAGGACAATTTTTATTCCGCTAATACTTTCCACTGGCATAATTTCGAAGATAGTCCCGGCTGTCATTCGTGGATCTTTGACAGTCGTTACGGGACGTCAGAAGCCCGAAAGTCTGACAACCAGTCTTACCAAGGGATACCTATCGTGTTACACACTGGGTTTTGGAGGTCAGATAGGCAGTCGCTCCATGTAAAATTCTGGTATTCAGCTGCATCCGATAAGATTGGAAGCTGACCCCGACATAGTTCGGAAAAGGCTAGGCAGATGATGGGTAGGTTTCTATAGAGAGGAAGCAGCAGGAAACCCAACGGACACTCTTTGAATCAAAATATGAAGGCTGCTCCTCCTTAAAATACGGCGAAACTAAGTAACTTTGTAACCATCTTTTACAGTAACTATAGCATCTTTCTGATAGGAAAAAATACACAGCAATCTACAGTACATAAGAAGTGATTTCATGTGTCCTGAAATCTATTTTAGTTTGTAGAACTAAGGAAAAAAAAACCTAAATCCAGGTCTATTTCGGTCTATTTTTTCGAGTTGTTACCATATTACTCCTACAGTTTTCATTAAAAGTGTTCATAAATTTATACAGTTATTTACAAGCTAATAAGGAATGATTTATTGTCATTACTTTTTTAGTTTAATCAACAGATTTTTTGTAAATCGATAATTACTTCATATTTTGCAAGCGTTGTGTCATCGCGCTTCTCTTTCTTTTCTATGCAGTCCGACAGTGACCGCGCTTTTTGCGACGGAAAATATTTTAGGTTACTTCTGAGTTATGACGCATTTTCCCTATCATGTTTACGTGCTACCAAAAAAACCAATATATTTGATTCATACGTATTCGAACACGCAATAATATGTGGTTATGAATCAAATCTAATTGGTTACCTTACCTTTTATAAGTTAGCTGTCTTTACTTGAAATTAAATTATTCATTAACGAACAGTATTAGGTTCTGTGCGAACGTATAATTTGTACAATTTGCAAGATGAAGCTGTTCAGCGTAACGTTGATACTTTTAGTATTTTGTTGTTTTATTTATACCGGTAAGTTTTTTTGTTTAGTTAAGTAATCTTTTTTTGTTAGCCCCTCGATTGTACGCTGACGGAATTAAAAAAAAAAATCTCGTTATTTCATTAAAATCAATACGCTGTCGGATATATATTTTTTTTTAATTCTCGTTAATTCATTAAAGTCAATCAATCTGCCTAGCCTTTTCCCAACTATGTTGGGGTCGGCTTCCAGTGTAACTGCTGAATACCAGTATTTTACATGGAGCGACTGCCTATCTGACCTCCACAACCCAGTAACTGGGTAATATGATACGCCTTGGTAAGACTGGTTGTCAGAATTTCGGGCTTCTGACGACCCGTAACGACTGTCAAAGATCCACGAATGACAGCCGAGACCAACGGCGTGCTTTCCGAGGCACGGAGGAGTCTCGGTACCTAAAGATGGTCACCCATCCACAGACCAACCCCGGCAAGCGTAGCTTAACCTGATGGATCGACCCGTGCAGCTGTTGCTCTTGTTAATTCATTAATCAATCTTAATAGGATATTTTATTATTTTTTATAACATTGTTTTTTATAAAATCAGCGCGGCAACCACAGCGGCCTCAAAGCGGGAGAGATATTAATTTCAACTTGATACCTCCACGCGTTCCTTAGAAAAAGGGTCTTGACAGACTAACAGACAGACAGACGGACAACGTAGTGATCCTATACAGCGTGTTTTTTTTTAATATCCCATAACTGGTATTAATGAGACCATCGTTATAAACAACTTTTACTATGGACCGAACCCAAAATCGCGAAAAAAAAATCAGCTGCTCCCTACATTTTGACGAGTTATGCGAACATAAATGTAGGGGCAGCTGATTTATTTTTTTCGCGATTTTGGGTTCGGTCCATAGTAAAAGTTGTTCATAATGATGGTCTCATTAATACCCTAGAGTTAAGGGATATAAAAAAAACACGGTGTATAAGGGTTCCGTGTTTTCCTTTTGAGGTCGTACGCTCATCACTTTAGAACGGTTGCATTTATTTGGCTAATTCTTTTTTACATTCGGCAGTTAATTTTTATACATACAGGGTGTAAGGGACAGCCCTCCGCAGACTGATGGGGTGAATTCAGTATATCATACTAAGATGACCGGTACATGAAATTATTTCAGGAACGTTAAGGGAATCCAATAAACTTGATTTGTTTGTGTTTTTGTGCACAAATCGGAGCGTCTGTTACTGGTTGGGAGGGGTAGTTAATAGATATGCGGTAAGTTGGATGAACTCTGTAGCTAGACAGACAGTGAACAGCTAATTTCACGCGTCGTTTGTTAGAGTATTTCAACATCGATTGCTGGTTTTTTTTTTTGGTGTTTTTTTTCAGTTTTTTACATAAATGGAGTGCTGCGAATACAGAATGCAATTTTACATTGAAATAAAGAAAATGTAACTGAAAAAAATATTGAAAAAATGAAAACTTTCCTGAGTAAATTTCCGGTGGAATATGACTCAAAATGAGGAGCATTCAGCTCCTCATTTTGACCACCCTGTTAGTTTGCGGAGGGCTGTCCCTTACACCCTGATAGATTACAAAGATTGAAATGGTTAGATTCGCCCTACTGCATCAAAAGGTCGCGTTTCTGTTTCGTTTTGACACCTAAGCTATGAAACACAATTTTGCATGCTGCCATGGACAAGCCACACAGCCACACGGCACTTTTATGTGATACTAGCTGCGACCCATGGCTTCGCCCGCGTAGACTGGGATAAAAAGTAGCCTATGTGTTAACCCAGAGTATAAGCTATCTACATACCAAATTTCATCCAAATCGGTCATACGAAAGGCGAATGTTTGTATGTTTATACAAACTTTCGCCTTTATAATATTAATTAGTGTGATAATTACTCGAGACTTAATAGCTATTTTTAGTTTTGTAATTTATATACTATTTTTTTCAGTTTTTGGGGATGTTATTAGAGGAACATGCAGTACAATAACGTACAAATATCATAAACACGAAATCGATGCACTTCAGGCGATACCCAACCGTACGCAAGAAGAAACAGAAAGGCTAGAATATATAATAGAACAAATAAACAATTGTAAGTTGTAAAATACCTCAATAGTTAAATGGATATTTGGAGGCTTCTTTGACTACTGATAGAATTTTACTTTCTTTTTTATTTCTTTCTTTTTTTTCTTTTCTTTCTTTTTTTTCCTTTTTCTTTTCTTATTGTGTACCTATGTGTTATAAAATCTGTAAAAATACCATAATTCAGACAAATAAATGAATCTATTTATATTTCTACCTCACTTTATATTACCGAATTAATTCTTGTACAGACGCCAGCACAGCAAGGTACTACAATCTGTCAAATTTCTTTATTAGATTTGCATCTCTATCGCTAAAGTATTAGGTTCAAGGTTGATTGGGAAAATTTGACAGTTTCGGGTAGCTTGACCTGCTGGTGTCTGTACATACTTAGTTCATTTTATGGCCATCCATGTTAGATTATATTTTTTTTTTTTTATTTTTTTTTTTTTTTTTTACCCTGTGAAGACTTTTCTTTAATTTTGAAATGTAGCAACAATAAATAATATTCTATTCAACCATATTCAAAATTGTCAAACTTTGAACTTGTATTTGTTAAATACGAGGTTACTTTGTATTAAGGTGTGTATGTGTGTGTTATGTCTTTTTTTTGTAATGTGAGTCTTGTTTGTCCAGAATAAACATTTTTTTTTCTTTCTTTCTGTATTAATTCTCAAACTACCACTGACGTAATTACACCCCCTTGCTTACCCACAACACAAAAACACAAAACACACACACCATGACATTATTTAAAATTATTTATTCTCTCTTTACGTAATCCTACCGAATTGCGTTGCGTTTTGCGTGTACTAAATAAAATTGTGCCTTATTACCTAAGGCAGTAAGTTTATTCTACTCTACTACTAACTACTTAATTCTCTTGTATTAGGATAAACGTAGTTTCAGGGTTACTTGTAATTCGACGTATTCCTTGCAACACGTTATATTAGAGTTAAAATGCAACAAATTAAGACACCAAATGATCAACCGAAATTCAGTTTTTTTTTTGTATTTTTTTAAGAAAAATATGAATTACGAAAAGTAAAGAGTTTCGAAATAATTATATCTTTGGCAAAGTTTTAGACATTTTTCAACTTTTAATTTTTAACAAAGTTCTGATACGGCATAATAACTTAAATTACAGTAAAGTCGCACCGTAAATAATTTTTTATTGTATTTTTCAAAAAAAAAAAAAAAAACAAAGAATCTAATTAACTCAAGAAATATTGAATTTCGGTAGATTTTTGGTGGCTTAATTTGTTGCATTTTAACCCTATTACTCCTGCAACGAATACGTCGAATTAAAAGTGACCCTCTCTAAACATGATTCAATAAATAAATAAAATGTACTAAAGGTAGATTCACACACATTTCAACACAATTTACTAAATTAAATTCAGTCAACCAATCAAATAGCTGTGTGCAAATACCCATATAATTTGGTTGATATTAATCACCCCAATCAAGTTTAATTGGGATTCTAAGTAATTGGAATGTACATAATTTGCTGTTTGAGATGGGATGTTAATAAATAACAATATATTATGTGACGAACGAACTAGAAACACTACTATTATGGATGGTGGCCTGGATCTTGGATAATCAAAAACTGATATACAACGCGCTGCAGCTATAGCGACATTAATTAAAGGCACAGGTAGGCCTAGTGGTCAGTAATCATAAAAAATATAATTAGATAAAATAATTAATAAACAATTAAACTAAATAATTATCATCATTCTCCTGCCCTTATCCCAATCTATTTGGGGTCGACGCAACATGTCCTTTTTTTCCATACTTCTCTATTAGTCGTCATCTCGGTAGTCACCCCCTTTCTAGCCATGCCATCTTTCACACAATCCATCCATCGTTTCTTTGGTCTTCGTCTACTATTATAGCCAGCAACATTCATAAAACAAGTAAACTAAATAATAAAATAATAAACCAAAATAAGGATCACTTTATGCAAACGACTCATTGAAGTCCTAAATAAATAAATATCCCAATAAATAATTAATCCTAAATAAATAATTAAATAAATAAAGATGATTTTTTAGAAAATTGTAAATAAATCAATAAATAATAACGTTTAATGAAATTAAAATATCTTCTTAAAACGAAACCGCGGAACTGTATACGCGTGTTAATGTCGCTATGGAGGCCGCACGTTGTAGATAAAAAACACTCAAACAATCCCCACTCTTCCACCACTCACCCACTCCACCTCTGCCTAACCCTTCGTGGAACACAGGCGTGATGTTATATTATCTGTTTAAAACTCAAAAATATTTCAGAAAATAAATAACAATTTCTTTTTTATTCGTCATGTAGATTATTAAAAAATATCGGACACGTATATTTTCTTTTATTAAGTAATCAAAAGATTACGGCGATACATTGAGTTAAAATTTGGTATGACATCACTCCTTGATAGATTTTATACGTAGTTTCTTATAGTTTTGACGTAGCGAGCGTCCACTTTTATTTTATTAAGATGAAGCAAAAAATACGTGTCTAATATTTTTTTTTAATACACTAAATTGAATGTCTTTTTTTTTACCCAGGCATCAGAGCATCTTTAATTTAAAAAATCGACCAGTATTTTTTAACTCCCAGGTAAGTATAAGTTTTTAAACTGTCATGGTCAATCAAGTTTATGTTTCCCAATAACTTACCTGGGATATTAACACAAACGGGAAAAAAATAATAATAATATCCCGTTTGTGTTAATAATAATCCCAGGTAAGTTACTGGGAAACATAAACTCGGGCAGGTAGCTCCACTTTAAGCGGAAACCCCAAAGAATATGTACTCGAAAATATATTGAAAATACTTTTTGATTTTTCCTCCCAACAATAGCTGCCAATTACGTTAAAGTAATATTCAATTGTCTTCAGATTCAACCCACACTAAATTGTTTCGCCCCCAAAGCTACTTTCAGATCCCTTTAACAAACACGACTTCCTTAAAATGTCTCGTGTTCAGTCGCCCCCGGGGTCTATTGAGCTAGATTTTAATAATTAAATACGTACAATTTCTTTAGTAAATGTTAGTTGAACCCTTAGGGGTTCTTATAATTAAATTATCTCGAAGACAGTTGCTGTAGTACCTAAATAGAACTTTAAGTATTCATTAGGACCTTTTGTGAAGGTTGTAACTTACAATTTTATGTGAATAAAAATGTCTGCGAATATTTAAGAGCAATTTTATTTAGGGGTGAAAGTATACATGAAAAAGAATCTTTCACCCCTTGGGGTTGAATTTAATTTTTTCTTTACAATTTAGTAATATGTTTTTAAATGTTATTATTTTTTAAACAAGTTTGGAAGAGCATTTTTGTTGTTACAATTTGCTGGTAATACGTGCGTAAATTAATTAAATTATACATGTACAATTCGCTCGAGCTCGTGGCTAAGTAATAACAGCCGCACAAGACGATCCATCAGGTTTAGCTATGCTTGCCGGGGTTGGTCCGTGGATGGGTGACCATCTTTACATACCGTGCCTCGGAAAGCACGTTAAGCCGTTGATCCCGGCTGTCATTCGTGGATCTTTGACAGTCGTTACGGGCCGTCAGAAGCCCGAAAGTCTGACAACCAGTCTTAGAAAGGGGTATCGTATTAACCAGTTACTGGGTAGTGGAGGTCAGATAGGCAGCTGCTCCATGTAAAATACTGATAATTATTCAGCTGCATCCGGTTAGACTGGAAGTCGACCCCAACATAGTTGGGAAAAGGCTAGGCAGATTGATGTAGACAAAAGTTGCTATACTTTAGGTAAGATTACGTAATCTACACTATTTTTCCCTTTGAGATTAAAGCAACATTATTTTAATTAAGTCTGTGTATCAAGTATTAAAGTTCCTCACAATAGGACCCGAGGGAGTCTTTATACGCGCGAAGTGTTACAAAGGGAAGTTACAAATAGTAGGCACTTTATAATGCATGATATTACAATATACTGAGCCAATCTGGTTGCCCAAAAGTTAAGTTATTTATATGGGTAGAAACATCTAATTTCTAAACGATTTAATTAAGGTACTACCCCGATCAAAACCTTGCGATAGAGGGTTATACCTCATTAATTAAAAGAAATAAACTACATCTTTTTAGGTTCAAACACAGAAAATAACTAATAAGTGGTTATTACATGACATGCAATGTCTATATATATCTACTATATGGATATCTATATTTTTAAAGTTAGTGTGCAATCCACTTTCTAACACATGCATCATCTACCTGTAAGTGATTGTTGCACTGTTGCATATATATTGTTGCATGTAGCTTTTAACATATAACTTGTGTAAACAATTTTATTGTTGGTTAACCAATAAAAAATAAAATCTTTTGCTAAAGGGGACATTATTAGCGTCCTCCACACGTACAGTTCGGACCGCGCATCTTGGACTGCGTTCCAAACCGCAGTTACAGTTACAGTGTTTCGGAGTAAATTGATTTAACTTATTTCGTCAATAGCGCCCTCCACACGTACAGTTCGGAGCGAGGGATGGAACGGCGCGTGCTGTTTCCCGCGCTCCGAACTGTACGTGTGGAGGGCGCTATTCTATTAATTTGAGGATTACACTAATTTATAGATAGATTCACGTTTTATTTTATTTGAAAATATTGCTTTTCTTTTTTACTAAAATAATTTCAAAAATTGAGTGAATTCTATGATAATGGAGTGTGCGGAATAATAATAATAGTGGGACAGAACGAGTCAAAGCGGCGCACAGTGGGCTGAAAATCGGCTTTCATAGACTTAGGGATTTCTATCTGCAAGTGCCGGATTTTTTCCTGGATATTGCTTCTATTAGTTGTTACTATATTCAAAAATGACACCGGAGTTAATTCTGGACAAAAACGAAGGAATTATAATTTTTTTACGAAAAATTTGTATGAAGCTAGTATAAAAAAGTTAATTATCTCGCAAACAGCAAGGAAAACCGTAATATCC
The DNA here is from genome assembly GCA_905163495.3 of Cosmia trapezina. Lineage (NCBI taxonomy): Eukaryota > Metazoa > Arthropoda > Insecta > Lepidoptera > Noctuidae > Cosmia > Cosmia trapezina. The sequence continues at coordinate 3,889,622 of LR991048.1, forward strand.
TTACAGGTGGTTATAGTACTAATTATTTATGATTTTTTGACATATGTCATATAACGGTTTTCGCTGCTAATTTTTTTTTAAAAAATCGTCAAAATATTTTTACTTATTTTTACGTATGAAACGGTTCCTTTTAGTGACTTAATTAAGAACATTGTTAATTATAAATAATTTTAATAACCCAAATATTAAGACTATATAAAACAAGAAAAATATTAAAAAAATAGAAAAAATGAAATCAAATATTAAACATTTTCCTTATCACTGTCGTTGTCGGACTCCAATTCTGAGTCAGAATCCAGATTGGATATATCTAAAAACTCGAACTCACTTTCCCGAAACTGAATTAATTCGAGAGTTTCAGCAAAAAAGCTCTGCTTTCTTTTGGCATCTAACTTAGGCCTTTGTGCACTTAGGAAAGGATCCGAAGAAACAATAAGCATATTTAAGATATCTTGATTACAATCTTGCCTGCTTCTTTTCCGCGAATGAAACATCATTCGCGGAAAAGAAGCAGGCAAGATTGTAAAAAGAAGTCTTAAAGATTTTAGGAGGTCCTAAAATCTTTGTTTCGAGACTCTGAGGCTTCTTCCGAGACTTCCGAGAGAGTCCCAATCGGCACAATATCATTTTTCTCGATTATGTCAGCCCCGTGTATTAGTAATTTATGTACGGTTGACGACATGTAGTACCAGTCGTACAATTCCACGTACTTTTCTGCTGTTTTGCGGGCAAAATCTTTAAATTTTATTACGTCGATCTTCTCGCCAGATGTTATCGCTTGCAAAATCACAGCAAATCTTTTAATAAGATCTTCGTCCAACCCGGTAATAGCTGCAGTTTTATTGGGAAACTCAAAAAACTTTCTTGCGGTATTCCCGTCATTGGTAGTTCCCGAGCCTTGTTTTACAATATCAATCAACAGATTGAGCTGATCTTTGAATTTATTTTGAATAGATTGTTTTCTGTTCTGCAACATTTCTTTGTCCTCATTACTTCTCGCTGCCCACCGTTTGAAGTCGAGCCTGTACGCAATATGTAACAGACATTCCATACAATTAATACGTGCGTGTAGGGATGACAAGCCAAATTCGTATATGTCAGCACACACAGTCTTTGATGTTACAACATCTAAGCGGTTCATTTCCGTAGGTTTTGCTAAGCACAGGTAGCACGATGCATTTGATCTGGCCTCAGAAAGGTACGTGCAGACTTTGGCGTCGATCATTGTCATCATTAGTTGATGAGTCACCATGTTATTATTAATGCACTCTGTGGGGTTAAGGTCCTCAATTTCATCATCCATTTGTCTTTTGAAACCAATGACAACTGCTTCGCTCTCCTTTACAAAAGTAAACTGAACTGGACGACAATACAAAGTTGAGCATGGTTTTGGGTTCGTCCATACAGTATTATCACCATCTGTCAGTTTTAGTGGCACCAAGGAGGTCATGAAAATGCTTGCATCATCTTGCTCACCCTCCATTTTCTGCTTGTATCGGCTTTGGTTGGAAGCACCATCAAATCCCCACTTGGATATCAGCTTTAGCTGCTTATTTTGCACATCTGCATAGTCAGAAAGACTTTGAAGGATCCTCGTCACCGTGATGTCAAGTAAAGCTTGAAGTGTAATCCTAGCCGAGGAATCCGTAACTGACACTGATTGCTTCGGAGGGTAGCAATCAAGCTTAGTTTGTTGCACTTTATAGTAGGATGGATAAATATCCTTAGCACCTTCCCGAATGGCAGCCTCTCGCAAAGTAATATATTGCCACTTTGACAGTTTTAGTGAAAGAAGCAATCCAAGTGCTTTCTCTGGTGTAAATATGATTTTTTCACTGGTTTCTTAAGCGTTTCTTTAATTTTAACGGCTGCTTCAGGATTTTTCATTATGTATTCGATCACAGATGCCATATCCTCATGCCCTTCTTCTTTTAAACGCGCTGCAGCTGCATATGCCAATTCACTGGAGTCTTCGCCTGTATGATCATCAGATCTTCTCTTTTTCTGTTTACTTCCCAAATCTTCGAATGGTTTTCGGGACCTTTTTGTCATTGTTCCAACGGACAATGATGCCGACGACGAAGGTTCTTGAGAGTCTGATTGTGCTCTTGGTATCTCATCAACAGTTGGTTCTTGATTAACTAAAGCTTGCACACAACTTGGCCAATCAATATTTGCTTGCAGCCAATTTCCGTACAGTCTTCTGAAGTGATCAAGGAATCGGTTGGATTTCTGCCATCTCTGTAAAGCAGCTCGCGTGAATTTCCGACAAAATTCTTTGAGAGTTACTCGATCTTCGGCAGAAAGGCAATTGCCTATGCGGGATACAACTACACCAAACAATACTTCATGATTAAATGAAGTACTTTCACTTTTTAGAAGAACAAACAAGTCTAAATTGGTGATTAAACTTTCCATTTTAAGATTTTATAGTCGCAGGGCAAAAATTTAGTGTTAGCAGTTACACCGTTGTGAACAATCTAAATTATAAAGCAAAATTTTAGCCCTTTTATTGCAAAACGTCGATAATTAGTTAACTACCCTCATTAGAGTTTTAAAAGATGTGCTAATGAAAATTTATAATCGTCCAAAACATTTCTTAGAACTCTTAGCACAACTAATCAACAAATTAGCTTACTTATCAGAAATCATTAACAATAATTTAATCACCTATTCAGACTTATTAGAAGACTAAACAATTTGTTATTTGGTATTTTGAATGTATGTAAAGTTTTAAAACTCATTTTGTATTGATAAATATCTAATTCAAACATAGTTGGCTAAGTGTGGATGTACTATAAACCTCTGACTACTCCTTCGGGAATATAGGGGTGATGCTATTTTATGTTACGTGTTGTTAAAAGTCTGTGTTCCTCAACCTAAACATCAAAAGGAACATTTTCATGTGTAAAAATAAATAAAAATATTTTGACGATTTTTAAAAAAAAAATAGCAGCGATAACCGTTATATGACATATGTCAAAAAATCATAAATAATTAGTAGTATAACCACTTGTAAGGATATTACGGTTTTCCTTGCTGTTTGCGAGATAATTAACTTTTTCATACTAGCTTCATACAAATTTTTCGTAAAAAAAATATAATTCCTTCGTTTTTGTGCAGAATTACCTCGGGTGTCATTTTTGAATACAGTAACAACTAATAGAAGCGATATCCGGCAAAAAATCAGGCACTTGCAGATAGAAATCCCTAAGTCTATGAAAGCTGATTTTCAGCCCACCGTGCGGCGGGACAGAGAAGGACCAAACGCTCAAGGTCGTTCGCTCGGGAAAGCGCCTTAAGTTATTAGTTTTTGTTACATTATTAAAGGTATCGTTGAAATTTTTAGGGACCCCTTTTTATTAAGAGGTAAATACTAAAAGTCTCATTTGTTTAAATTACAAATAGCTTGATCAAAAACTATAGCCTCTCAATTGACCAATTTATCATCCAACCTATTGATACTAGTATATTGTCTGTATTCCAATTTAAACGCCCTAGAACAGGGATTCCCAACCAGTGGGGCGCGCCCTAGGGGGGTGGGGGGTTGGGGGGGGTGCGGCGTAGAGTGATTCAACGGGGGGCGCGGCGGCTTCAGCTGTATGTTACTTTTTATTTATTTAATTATTTTTTTTTTAATTTATTAAAGATAACGCAGTGTTTACCATCTACTTCTTCTCAAAATATCCAAGCCTTAGTAAAAAGGCGGTTAGTTACAGAATTAAAAATACAACATCTTGAACGAGAAGCAACAGGTACTTACAGTAATTGTTGATAATATTTTAATGTAGGTATAGAGTAATGAATAGCTCAACTGCATTTTATTTCTTTGTTCGTTCGCGCAAAAAAGGCAAATAATTTAGGTCTGTATTTATAAACTCTTTTTTTACTTTTGAATTATGAAAAGCAAATAACAGCCAAGGTACTACAGAATTCGGCGTCAAAATAAACAACATGTTTTAAAAAAAAAGAATCATCAAAATCGGACAACTCTACTTATAAAAAGTTTTGCGTGGTCATAAATAAAAAAAATAAAAAATAATAATAATACGCGTCGACTTGAAAACTTCGTCCTTTTTTCGTCAGTTAAAAATAGAATGTTTTCGCTTACCAGTGCACAGTGGTTCTATATTTGAAAATGATAGAATCTTCAAATTAAATTCAGTTGAAGACTGCGCTCCACTATTGCCGAGTTCACACACCTGACGACTCATTTCCAACTGGCCAACAGCTCCAGGTAAAATATTATATACCTAAGTACACTGCACAATCATGCGTACTGGAAGCCTCGGACCCCACCCGTTACTGCAATATTGATCCGCCATCCGGGTATACAATCAATCTGCCTAGACTTTTCCTAACTATGTTGGCGTCGACTCCCAATCTAACTCATTTCCTCTCTCTTTAAACATCGTCATTACGTGTATAGTTCCTTGCTCTTCTTCAAGTAGAATATATAAGTATATGTATAAATTGTATGTATATATGGTACACCACAGACTACCTACAGTATTCTCTCCTTTCTCCCCATAATCCATCCAAAAGTTGTCTGTAAAAGATCGCTTTTAGCGATAAGACCGCCCATTGTGTCACCCTATGTAAAATTTCAACATTTATATCTGTAATTTTTATGGTGTGCATAATAAAGAGTATTCTATCTATCTATCTATCTAACTGGATGCAGCCGAATACCAGTATTACACATGGAGCGACTGCCTATTTGATTACCACAACACAGTTACTGGGTAATACGATACCTCTTGGTTATCTAATAATACTGGTTGTCATACTTTCGGGCTCCTGACGACTCGTAATGACTGTCAAAGATCCACGAATGACAGGCGGGACCAACGGTTCGTGCTTTTCGAGGCACGGAGGAGTCTTGGTATGTAAAGATGGTCACCTATCTACGTACCAACTCCGGCAAGCGTAGCTTAACCTGATGGATCGACACGTGCAGCTGTCATTACTCTTGCTAAAACCCGTCTTTACGAGAAACTCAAAAAATAGATTTGAACAATATAATTTAGAAATGATAAAAAAATACAGTATTGCTGTAGAAAAAACACTTATACTACCTAACACACTCAGAAGAAAGGAGGACGGAGGTTTGATTGGAGAAGAACTAGAAATTTGCGTCAGGCTAGTATAGGCATCAGGCTCGTCAGCTCAGAGGCGTTGAGTTCCGCTTCCCAGTTTATACTATACAGGGTGTAAGGGACAGCCCTCCGCAAACTAACAGGGTGCATTCAGCTCCTCATTTTGAAGTATATTCCACCGGAAATTTTCTCTGGAAAATTTTCATTTTTTTTTTTCGTTTTTCAGTTACTTTTCCTTTATTTCAATGTAAAAATACATTGTGTGTACGCAGTACTCCATTTATGTAAAAAAAAGCAGCAAAAACAAAACCAGCAATGGATGTTGAAATACTGTAACGAACGACGCGTGAAATCAGCTGTCCACCTTCTACCTAGGCTACAAAGTTCATCGAACTCACCGCATACCTATTACCTACCCCTCCACACCAATAACAGACGCTCTGATTTGTGCACAAAAACACAAACAAATCAGGTTTATTGGATTCCCATAACGTTCCTGAAATAATTTCATGTGCCGGTCATCTTAGTATGATGTACTCAATTCACCCCATCAGTCTGTGGAGGGCTGTCCCATACACCCTGTATAAATGACAAGGAACCTTCATAGACTAAGCCAGTAAGAAACTCTATGAGAGAAAGTTAGATCAATCAATCAATCTGACTAGCCTTTTCCCAACTATGTTGGTATCGGCTTCCAGTCTAACCGGATGCAGCTGAATACCAGTATTTTCCATGGAGCGACTGCCTATCTGACCTCCACAACCCAGTTACTGGGTCTTCTGACGACCCGTAACGACTGTCAAAGATCCACGAATAACAGCCGGGACCAACGGCTTAACGTGCTTTCCGAGGCACGGAAGAATCTCGGTATGTAAAGATGGTCACCCATCCACTGACCAACCCCGACAAGCGTAGCTTAACCTGACGGATCGACCCGTGTGGCTGTTATTACTTAGCCACGAGCTCCTGAGAGAGAGAAAGAGAAATGAGAGAAAGTTAGATATAAGAAATAAATTATGACAAGATAAAGATGTTTGTATACATCAATGACCTAAGCCTTAAGCTCATCAGTACCTACCTTAGTGCTCATACAATGACCTAAGCCTTAAGCTCATCAGTACCTACCTTAGTGCTCATACAATGACCTAAGCTTTAAGCTCATCAGTACCTACCTTAGTGCTCATACAATGACCTAAGCCTTAAGCTCATCAGTACCTACCTTAGTGCTCATACAATGACCTAAGCCTTAAGCTCATCAGTACCTACCTTAGTGCTCATACAATGACCTAAGCCTTAAGCTCATCAGTACCTACCTTAGTGCTCATACAATGACCTAAGCCTTAAGCTCATCAGTACCTACCTTAGTGCTCATACAATGACCTAAGCCTTAAGCTCATCAGTACCTACCTTAGTGCTCATACAATGACCTAAGCCTTAAGCTCATCAGTACCTACCTTAGTGCTCATACAATGACCTAAGCCTTAAGCTCATCAGTACCTACCTTAGTGCTCATACAATGACCTAAGCCTTAAGCTCATCAGTACCTACCTTAGTGCTCATACAATGACCTAAGCCTTAAGCTCATCAGTACCTACCTTAGTGCTCATACAATGACCTAAGCCTTAAGCTCATCAGTACCTACCTTAGTGAGCATACAACTAATAATTTTAGTTATGGAGTACAGTCATGCGTACTGACACAGGTGAGGTCGTTGCACTGATGTATTGATCTGATCCGGATGCTATGCAGCCCGCTTCAAGTGGAGTCTATAATAATATATATTAATTTGGTCATAATATAGTGTAGATAATAGATACTGTAGAGGCTTTGAACGTTATCCATCTTATTACAAAACATGGTTCATCTTCAAACCCAGGTTTAAATCATGGACCCTTTTTTGAATTTCGAACTTTATTCTGACACATTAAGTGGTCAGTTTTACAAAAAAAACAAAAGTTTTGTATAAAAAACTGTATTTCTATCATAGCTAGGTTCTTATACAAAAACTGGCTCGAAAGTATAAACCATGACGGAAGAAAAACCTCGTTTTGTAATAATACCGTATGCGTTTTAACATGTAACCTCCGTGGATGCTTAAAATGTGTTAGGAAATGAGACAAAATATGATTTAATTTTTTTTTGCAAAATGACGTGTTGTTGTGTTCCTAAATACTCAGAAATTGGAGTCCACCATTTCCCGAGAGATCCTAAAATTAGAAGATGGTGGATTCAATCCATTCGTAAAGACTAAAAAACAATTAAACAGATTTCGAAACCTTTTGAAGAAAATATTTAAGGTTTTAAATTCCAACACTTTCCATGTCAAATACATGATTAAAAATATTGAAATAACCGAAAATAACGAAATAGTGAATTAAAACCAAACTCATGAATGAACGAAATGTCAAAAACTCATGAATGAACGAAATGTCAAATTTATTTTAGGCATTAGACTTAGCTATGATCACGCCATCTACAATTAGATTTGCCCGACCTTCCTCATTCTTAGATATTCTCTAATCTTCTTTAATAAATATCAAGATTTACACGTAATTCTTGATATTAATTTCAAGCATACAATTTACAAGACTGCCTTTGTATTAAGTAACATTACCTACATATATCATCATATCATTTCAGAAAATATAAAAATGAATCCCTATTTCCCTTGGTCATCGCATCACGCGTGAACGGATGGAACAATTTCGCTAATTCTTTTTTTTGTATTTATTATTGTCAGGAGAAGGTTCTTATGAAAGAAAAAATTAAGAAAATTTCGCAGAAAATTGGAAAATTTCATTTCAGGAAATATAAAAATGAATCCCTAATTCCCTTGGTCATCGCATAACGCGATGACCAAGGGAAATACAATTTTATTTCACATTTTTTTTTTTCTATACTTATAATAAATCTGTAGAGAGGTCAATTCTGTACCTGATATATATTTGCAAAATAACTATCAGGGGGTAATTAGTGATCGATACTGATGCCAAAAATGCAATCAGTAAAATTTTTGTCTGTCTGTCTGTCTGTATGTTCCTTATAGAAACAAAAACTACTCGACGGATTTTAACGAAACTTGGTACAATTATTCTTCATACTCCTGGGAAGGTTTTAGTATACTTTTCATCACGCTACAATCAATAGGAGCCGAGCAGTGAAGGGAAATGTTGGGAAAACGGGAGAAGTTGCTCCATTTTTTAAGCTTCCGTCGCGTGTGCAGCCTTAATGGTTAAAGCTACATAGAAATCATTTATGACGGAAATATTTCACATAAAATTATCTAAAAAATATTCCACAACAGCATATGTCTATCTTTTATGGTTGACTCACAATAACACGTGTAACTCCCGATAGCTTAGCAGTCTAATACATTAACTTAATAACATACAAGGAGTTACACGCTGACGGAGTCGCGGGCACAGCTATTAATAATAATATTCTGCAGTTCCTTATTGCGATATTTTTCAACAGTATTGTGGATTGACATATTATATTTCCGAAAGTCAATCTGTCTGTTACATCAAAACCACTGAACCGTGAGGAAGGACATAATGGTACTTTTTTACGAAAAACGACGGAAACGCGGACGAAGTCGCGGGCAAAAGCTAGTAATTAATATTTAGACATGTACGAGATTATTAATTAGTAAAGTGCTTTGTTTATTACTGCTCTAAGCACTAATTAAGCGGTACATTAAAATTAATGTATACCTACTGTCTAGTGTCTGTCAAGGCTAAGTAGGTAATAACAGCCGCACGGGTCAATCAACGCTTGCTGCGGTTGGTCCATGGATGGGTTACCATCTTTACATACCGAGACCTTTCCTTGCCTCGTAGAGATGTTTTTATTCCATTAATGAATATTTTGAATGTAAAATGTAAAAATTAAATATTATCTTATCATTGCTATTTTATATTGACATTGTAAATTATTGTTTCAAATGATAAGAATTTAATTTGATTTTTTTGTTTGCATGTAATAATTTTAATTTTAATTATAAAATGATTATTAATATTTTTGTGTTATGTTATTACTAAATGTGTACTGCATGCACTAAGATAACCAAGATGTAAAATCTAAATATTTGTACCTATGGTTGATATGCCGAGTATAGTGAAACCCATGACATATGTTAAGAACTTATGTAGCTATCTATATTCATGCAAATAAATATCATTCATTCATTCATTCGGAAAGTACGTTATGCCGTTCGTCCCGGCTGTCATTCGTAGATCTTTGACAGTCGTTATGGGTCGTCAGAAGCCCGAAAGTCTGACAACCAGTCTTACTAAGGGGTATCATATTACCCAGTAACTGGGTTGTGGAGGTCAGATAGGCAGTCGCTCCATGTAAAATATTGGTACTCAGCCGCTCGGTAAGACTGGAAGCCGACCCCAATACAGTTGGAAAAGGCTAGGTAGATGATGGTAAATGAATTAATTTACTAGTTATGTTTCAAGTCCAGACTTTATTAGAACTAGCTTCTGCCTGCGACTTACTTACATACTATAAAAAAAAAAAAAAATCAAGAGCGAGTCGGACTCGCGCACCGAGGGTTCCGTTCCGATTTCTGAAAAAGTGTGCTATTTAGAGACATCGTTTTATTTTTCCTGTAATATTTACATAAACTTCTATCACATAGAATAATTTCAGATTTTTCCCTTTGCAAACTTCGGAGATAAGGGGGGGAAACGGTATTTTTTTTTACATTTTTCATCAAAAGTCGAAAACTATGCAGTCAAAAAAAAAAATAAAAAAATGTTTAAGAATGTGCAAACAGCGCTCTTTTATATGATACCCCACATGCCCTAGTAGCCCCACTTTGAATTTTTAAGACCCCCTTTCAGCACCTGTTACAAAAAAAATATAAATATTTTTAATTCTTTCTTATTTGCAAAATAGTTGGGTAAACGTTATATAAAACTCTTCTAAATTTAAAGTTGATAGCATTAGTAGTTCTTGAGATATCTAGCTGTGACAGACAGACAGACAGACTGAGTGACACCATAAGGGTTCCTTTTTTACCATTTTGGTACGGAACCCTAAAAACCGGCCAAGTGCGTGTCAGAACACGCACAATGAAGGGTTCCGTAGTTAAGATGAATTTATCCTAAGAACAAACTTAACATTGTAGTTGAAAAATATGTTCTCCTTTATATTTCAACTGTAAATGAAAGTTTTTTACTCATAATATTGTCATTTTTTTTTATTTTGAGGCTACATACTACTTATAGATTTTCCTGTAACCTACAGGAAAGGAACTATTTTCTGCATTTTTTTCAAAATTTTAGGCTCTGTAGTTTCGGAGTTAACTGGGAATATAAGTTTTAAGTTGTTTAACTTAATCGGTCCATTAGATTCGGAGCAAATTGGCTGTGACAGACGGACAGACAGACACACGAGTGATCCTATAAGGGTTCCGTTTTTTCCTTTTGAGATACGGAACCCTAAAAATACCCTATGACATTCGGCCATTAGTGTAGCTTTCTGCCAGTGAGTAAATTTTCGAAATCGGATCAGTACATCCAGAGCGACTATCTCCTACATACAAACTTACAAACTTTACCTCTTTTATTAATGTATAATAATGTTGATTATTCTTAAAATATTACGTCTTAGGGCTGGCATTCTTAAAGTTGGCAGCGTGGCAAATAGCTGTCAAATAGTATTTCGCTGTTTTGATTAATTAATCATTATTATGAGGAGCTCGTGGCTAAGTAATAACAGCCGCACGGGTCGATCCATGAGGTTAAGCTACGCTTGCCGGGGTTGGTCAGTGGATGGGTGACCATCTTTACATACCGAGACTCCTCCGTGCCTCGGAAAGCACGTTAAGCCGTTGGTCCCGGTTGTCATTCGTGGATCTTTGACAGTCGTTACGGGTCGTCAGGAGCCCGAAAGTCTGACAACCAGTCTTACCAAGGGGTATCGTATTACCCAGTTACTGGGTTGTGGAAGTCAGACAGGCAGTCGCTCCATGTAAAATACTGGTATTCAGCTGCATCCGGTTAGACTGGAAGCCGACCCCAACATAGTTGGGAAAAGGCTAGGCAGATTGATTAATTAATCATTATTACTAAATTATATTATAAAATACCGCTAAATATTTGTGTTGTAATAAAATATCGATGATGAATTGGAACAATAACACTCGATTTAAAAGTTGTAGGTGTAAAAATAGCATTTGGAAGGTTTCTATGTGCTTTTTAGGGTTCCGTACCCGAAGCGTGCCAAAAGGAATCCTATTACTAAGTCTTCGCTGTCCCTCCGTCCGTCCGTCTGTCTGTCAGCAGCTGTGCTGCTGGGGAGTTTGTTCCGCTACTTCTTCTTCCCAGCTAAAGCACTAGGAAGTGGTGAAGGGCGGGCGTTTTGTGGGGACTGTCTTACTGTAATTTTGACGTTCAAAAAGTGCTGATTCTCAGCCTAATTTGAATAAAGGACTTTTGATTTGATTTGATTTGATTTGTCAGCGGGTTGTATCTCATGAACCGTAATAGTAGACAGTTGAAATTATCATAGGTTATGTATTTGTACGATCTACAAGTATTTGTTCTGAGTCTGGGTGTTTTTCTATCTATAATATGTATGTATTTACAAAAAAAAAAAAATCTATATAAGTAGTTTATCAGCCATCTCGTTACCATAACACAAGCATTAGGTTGCTTAGCTTGGGACTAGATGGCGTTGTATGAAATGTCCAAGGATATTTATTTATTTATTTATTTTTATTTCTATTGCAGCTCTAACAAAAAAAAATAAATAACGTTAAAAATTATTGGGGGTCCCATACAAGAAACGTGTTTTTTTTAAATGAAGAATTTTAAAAAAATGTAGTGTTAAATATTGTACGGTGGTACGGAACCCTTTGTGTGCGTGTCTGACTCGCACTTGGCCAGTTTTGTTCTTGTCTGTTTGTATGTATGTACATAATAAATGTACATGGTTGAATAAATAAATAAATACTAAGTAATTCAGGCTGACGACCATACTTAGGAAAAATTATATAGGTTGTTCATTGAGTTAGTTTAAAAAGTTGTGTTGAAATTTACGCGCGAAAATAATTATTGGACATGTTTTCAGCACAGTGATAAAAGTATCCGTGAATTAGGAAATTTTATTTTTTTTACAAAAACAAACCCATTTTAAAAGCAAACGCAGTTTTTTATCATTTTGGAAGTGATTTCAGAAGCAATAAAATCCTATTCAATAACTTTCCGGCGCATATTAAGTAATTTAATAGTTATTTTTAAACGGTTTTGACACACAAAGGCCAAAGGTTGTTTTTTGCACAAAACATAAAAAAATAAACATTCACGGAACAACATTATGTATACTATGTCGGGAATCCAAAAATAATGCGGCCGCAAAACTTATAATCTAATCAAAAACAACATGGCGAAAAAAAAAATAACAAAATCTTTTCTAAGCCCGAACATTCTTAATTCAAAACTTTATCTTCGCCACAAAATACGAAAACAAAACCAAACTTTTTAATCAAAGTTCGAAATTCAAAATCCTAAAAAAATAAAAACAAATGCAGCTAAAGAATCCCATTCACGGTTAAAGCTCCCCATTACAACCTTTAATAAAATTGTTAAAAAATCAAAGCAGAAATAGGATGAGAGGTACTTACCGATGCATGACTGCTGTCTTCGGCGTTCCGTGGAGAACTGGCGATCCATACCAGGCTTCCCACTGCGCATGATGGGGAGGGTATAGGGTGCGGCTAGGTGGGCGGGTAAGGCAGTGCGACTTATAGGATGTTGGTGAGATAGAGGCGACTTTTTTGTCGGGGTTTTTTTGTTTTAGTAGTAAAATGTACGAATTAAAGGCACTTAAGATATTTTAGCTGTGCCTTCGGGATGGCAAGAGACTTGCTATTTGGCAGATTACTTGTACTACCAGCTAATAACATACAAAAAGTTTTTTGTATTCAGTATTTTTTAAGAATTTTCTTGTCTTTAAGACTACCATCATGCGATTGAGAAGTGAACAATCTGTATGGAAATAGGCTTCCGTAACAGGGAACTCCAATATTCCGAACAGAGTGAGACATTTTTGCACTTCTAGCACAACCGAGCTACGCCGTAGCACTTATAGGCTACGCCGTAGATGGGATCGTAGCGAATAAAGACGAAACGGATTCAACAGCAGTGTTTGAAATGGTACGTCGTGTTTGAAATTACAAAAATGGGTTTTAATTTTGTATTATACTTTGTACTTGAAATTCAGTCCAAAATAAAAAAAAAAAAAAAAAATTAAAAAAAAAAAAAAAAAAAAAAAATACTAGTCTAGCCTAGTATCCAATTGTATTTTGAGTATGGGGGAGACGCTTTTGAAAAGCACAATTAATTATAAAAATTGCGTAAATGGTTTTTGTTAGTTCCAGAGAACCAAGTACTATCAAGAAGATAATTTAGTCAGCCAAGCATGTCGATATGACAATTTCTATTATTTAATACTAGCACATCCCGCACGGCTTCGCGCGCGTAGATGTCGGAAAATATCTCACATTCTACCGGGAAATCCTTCCTTATTCCTTGTCTACATTATAAAGGAAACCTCTGTGCCAAATTTCAGCTTTCTAGGTTTAAGGATGTAGGCTGGGCGTTGATGAGTCAGTCAGTCATTCAGTCAGGACTTCTCTTTTTATTTATATATAAAAAACATAACTAATATTTCTTAATGTTTTTCGCCTACAAAGCTATTTCCGATATTTGTATGATAGCATTTTAGTCGCAAAGTCGCATAGCTAAATTCTCCTACAAGATAGATTCCTTACTTATCAGTAATGGAGGCACGAAAATATTCCTGACGTCAGATGAGCGTCAACATATGCTTCACGTCTTTTATGTAAGGGGGTAGGCAGGGATTTAGATTATAGAAGTTATTTTTGATAAAATAATATGTTGCTGTAGAAGTATGATGCCAAAGTACTCCAGTGTGTCAATCTGCCTCGCTTTTTCCCAATTATGTCGGAGTCGGCTTCCAGTCGGTACCAATACCAGTATTTTCCATGGAGCGACTGCCTATCTTACAACCCAGTTACTGGGTAATACGATACCCCTTCGTAAGACTGGTTGTCAGACTTTCTGACTTCTTCCCGTAATAACTGTCAAAGATCCACGAATGACAGCCGGACCAACGGCTTAACGTGCTTTCCGAGGCACGTAGGAGTCTCGGTATGTAAAGATGGTCACCCATCCACGGACCAACCCCGGCAAGCGTAGCTTAACCTGATGGATTGACCCGTGCGGCTGTTATTACTTAGTCACGAAATCCAGTGTATCTGTTAGAACATATGTTTATTTTGTTGTCCCTGTGTGGTTATAAGTTAACAATGAATTAAGTGGGATTTTGTTGCTTTCAACTTTCATAAAGGAATAATGAGGGGCTCGTGGCTAAGTAATACCAACCACCGGCTGTGTGGATCCACCTTTATATTTAAAACATCTGTTTCTGAATCCATCTCTACTCCATTTACAATAAGATTAGATATTTAAAAAAACCTTTTTACAGTCCGTTCAACCGATTTTGACTTGTATTCCGTAGACTTAAGGATGGCATTATAGGCAAGCAAGTGGTTACAATACCAACTGTTTACTGCAACTGCCATTTGTCATGCCACCAACGCAATAGAAGTCAAAATCGGTTGAACGGACTGTAAAAAAGATTTCGTGTAATGTAAATAAAATAATAATGTTAATGTTGTTGTTTTGTTGTTGTTTTTATGTTATGTTGTTATGTTTGTGTTTGTTGTTGTTGTTTTATTGTTGTTATGTTAATGTTGTGTTGTATTGTTGTTATGTTATTGTTGTACATTTCGCATGGGGTCGCGGCATTATGCTGAGCGGTGGCCGTTTTGCGTAGATGTGACGCATATTTTCCCCCATATTGTATTTAAATAGTTTATTTTATTTTATTGTAATTTGTGTCATGTTTACCTCAAATAAACATTTTTCTTTCTTTCTTTCTTCTGTATAATGTTTTGTTTTGTATGTATGTGCGCTGTGTCTTGTGTAAATGGAGTACTTAATCTATATCTATAAAAGGAAAGCGTTACTGACTGACTGACTGACTGACTGACTGACTGATCTATCAACATACAGCTGAAACCACTGAACGGATTGGGCTGAAATTTGGAACACAGGTAGCTATTTTGACCTAGGCATCCGCTAAGAAAGGGTTTTTGGAAATTCGACCTTTAAGGGGGTAAAAAGGGGGGATATTGTTTGTATGAAAAATCTTATTCCTTGAGTTAATAAACTTGAAATTTGGCACGAATTTTTATCTAATTAAATTATGATTTTTGTGATTTTTTGTTTTTCTAAACTACCCCCTAAAGGGGAATTGGGGGGTCTCAAAGTTTGTATGGACAAATTTTAACGCGCAATCCGGTTAACTCAAAACTCAGTATTTTATACTAAAAACCAAAAATAAAGAATAATGTGTATCAGGGTTTTTCGAAAATCTACCTCTAACGGGGTGAAAAGGGGTAGTCAATTTCACTGGGGAGGATTTTACTGCGTGGCTTGATTAACTCGAAAATTGGTGTAAATAATCTTTGAGTCAAGCTATGGAAATATCTCAAACCATTTTTTTAAATTCCACCCCTGTGGGGGTGAAAACAGGGAATACAATTTACATGAAAAATGTTATTCATTTGGTTTTAATTGACTTGAAACTTGGCAGAAATATTTGCTTAAGTTTGTTATTATTAGTTTTTTAAAACTACTCCGGAGGGAGGGTTAGAGGGGGAGGGGCAAGGGAGGGGTGGTGAGGAGTATGAGGGGGAGGATGATGGACGCAGGGAGAAATGGCAGGAATTAGTGAGGAGAGGAGGAAGACACGGTAAAGGCTGAGGGGTGGGGAGGAGTTGGTGAGCCGGAGGTGGAGGAGAGGGGGAGAGGGGGAGACGGGGTGGTGAGAGAGAGAGAGCGAAGGGGAAGTGATGAGGGGGGTGTGAGAGTGAGTGAGGGGGGAGGGAGAGGTAGCGAAAGGGGATGTGGTGAAGGAACGAGCTAAACTCTGGAACTACCCTACCATTCGGACTTTAAAAAATCTTTTTGCATTAATGATAGCCCAAATCTTATAGAAGGCATATTTAACATCACTCTAGGACACTTAGGTGCCGAGCAAAAAGAAAAAAAAGTCTGAAAGAACGCTAAGTGAAAACGAAGTAATAGCGCGGGTAGGCAATGCGATGCGACGGGGCGGGTCGAGCAAAAAAAAAATTTTACGCGGGCGAAGTCGCGGGCAGAAGCTAGTTACTTACATATTTTACAAATATAAAAACTTTAACTTTGCACCCGTGCGAACTAAGAGTGGGTCGCTAAGGCCGTGCCTGGCACGACACGTTTCTATAGGGTGACTAGTAATTAGTGACCGATACCTAAACACATGATTGTGCTCATGATAACAAACAACTTTTACTATGGGACCAAACCTGAAATCGCGTAAAAAAAATCCGCTGCCCCATACATTTATGTTCGCATATCTCGTCAAAATATTGCTGATTTTTTTTCGCGATTTCAGGTTTGGTCCCGTAGTAAAAGTTGTTTGTTATCATGAGCACAATCATGTGTTTAGGTATCGGTCACTAATTACCAGTCTCCTTAGATATGTAAGTAACGAAACTCGTAAACAATGTTTTCAAGTTGAGTGGATATCAGTAACTTTGTACAACGTCATACGCAGTAATATTTATCTATTTTAGTATTCACATGCATATGACGTCAGAGTTATAAGGTAGTTGTATTTCACCATCATTGTAATTTAATCCTTAGAGACATGACGATAAAGTCACATGTCACTTGCTCGTGTGTTGCAATGGTTATCTATATAGCTTCAACCTGCTTGTGACACGTTATGACGTAAGACTTTAGTTATACATTTGACACAAGATTTTATTTGTACACTAGCTGCACCCCGCGGTTTCACCCGGATAGACCGGGATAAAAAGTAACCTATGAGTTAATATAGGGTATAAGCTATCTACATACCAAATTTCATCCAAATCAGTCCAGCCGTTTGATCGTGAACAAGTAACAAACATACAAACACATACACACACACACTCACAAACTATTGCTTTTATAATATTACTAGCTGCGCTCCGCGGGTTCACCTGAGATAAAAAGTACCTAGGTTATATGTTAATCCAGGGTATAAGCTATCTAATTACCAAATTTCATCCAAATCGGTCGAGCCCTTTGAGCGTGAAGAAGTAACAAACACATACACACACACACACTTTCTCCTTTATATAATATTGTGAAAGTTTTGAGTATGAATGTGGAAGGCTATAAAAGTAGGTGATGACCAAAGATACGATGGATGGACTGTGTGAAAGATGATATGGAGAGAAAGAGATTGACTCCCGAGATGACGACTAATAGACTATGGAAGAAAAAGGCATGTTACGTTGACCTCAAATAAATTGGAATAAGGACAAGAGAAGGATCCTACAAAATTTTATTTTATTTTCCAAATCGCGCTTTTGCTTCTTCTTTTAGTCTCTAAAAGTAAAGAACTCTTAATATACTATAAACAAATATTCATGATATTCAAACACTTTAATAAAAAAAATAAAACAGCAAAAATATACAACAACAAAAATTTTAATAAAACACCAAAACTTAACTACAACAACTGACTCAAAAACGCTTTAACAACCATCATCAGTATGTAATGGCAACAACGCACCACCGATGCTTGTCAACACGTCATCTGTCAAATCTGTCACAGCCGATATCAGAGTTGTCAACAACCCTTGAAGGTTGACCCCATTCACGGGTGGCGTATTAGGGTTAGCTCCGCTGACATACTCTGGCAAAGATCTTAGGCAGTTTACAATTTATAGTGAGAGCCTGCGAATAGCGCTTTAGTAAAGAGGTTTCCATAGTTGCAAGATCTACCGGTACCTATATAAAATAAATGGAACAAGATAACACAATAATAAAAAAATAAAACAAAAAATACAACAACGAAAATTTATTTAAATAAAACACTAAAACTAAATTACAACAACAAACACAATAACGCTTTAACAACCATCACAACCAACTGCAGTAACCCCGGTAACAACGCACCGCCGATGCCCGTCAACAAATCATCTGTCAAATCTGTCACAGCCGATATCAGAGTTGTCAACAACCCTTGAAGGTTGACCACATTTGCTGGCGGAGAATTAGGGTTTGCACCGATGGCATATTCTGGCAAAGATCTTAGGAAGTTTACAATAGCAAGGGCTTGAGAATATAGCTTTAACAAGGAGGTTTCTAATGCTCCTAGGTCTACCGGTATCATGCAGCTGATGTTTGCAGGGAGAGTGTCGAATATTGAGAGCAGGGAAAGAAGGAGGTTGTATACGTTGTTTAGGAGTGGTAGAAGGATGTTCACAAGCGGGTAGACCGCTGGTAATTGCGTGCTGGCTGATACGCATTGCTGTAACAATGGACACAAAAATGTAATTTTTTATAAATCTATTTTTTTTATATACGCATATTTTTTGCAGAGTTGTCCGATTTTAAAGATTCTTGTTTTATTCGCGAGGGCTTCGATGTTAGTCCCTTGTAAAATTTAAAACTAAAATTTATCCCTAAGGCTAGAAAAATTGGGGTTAATGGGACTAAATATTCTTTTTTTTTATGTATGTTTCCCCATTACTAAAAGATGGCTAAACCGACGTGCAAAAATATTTTTTTATTTGAAACATACAATTTTTTTTTAACTTTGCTTGGGTAGTTTTTGAGTTAGCTTCAAGAATACGTATTTTTCCCACTTAATCTATGTGGATGATGTTATAATAACTTCCTGTCATTGTAATTTACATAGCTGGTAGTGGTATTTGAATTTGTATGGGGTAGATACCACAACTAAAAAGTGAACAATAAAAACTTATTTACAAAAAAAAATCGACTTCTTACTTTTTAGTTGTGCGTACCACAACTAAAAAGTCAAAAATAAAAAATATTTTTGCAAAAAATTAAAACGACGAAAAAAAATCTGAAAAGCGAAAAATAAAAAAAACATTTTAGTCTAAGCTCCTAAATTAATTTGAGCAACAAATTTTGAGTCAAACAAAAAAACAAGCAAATTAATTACGTAAACCGTAAAATGGTAGATAAATAGATCTTTGTCGAAGGTTTATTTGGCGCCACCTAAAAAGTTATTTAACTTAATTATTTTAGGAGCTTAGTTATACTAAAAGGATTTTTTATTCCATTCAAATTCAAATTTTAATTGCATATGTCATGTGTGTACAAGATCTTAATAATATTAAGATTATAAATAATATAATTTTATTTTTCGCTTTTCTGTTTTTTTCGTCGGTTTAATTTTTAGTAAAAAAGTTTTTCATTGACAGTAGGTACCCACTAACTGTTGCACAGAGGAGGTTCCGGATTAGTCTTTTGAGAGGTAACGATGGCCCTTTCATATGCAGATGGTGACCACCGGGGTGGTTTTAGTGAGGTAAAAATCCCACACTGACCGGTATTTTCCCGTTTTATGAAGATTTCCCCCCGAAAACAAAAAAAAAAGGTACCTACCGCCTAAGGTAACCGTAGATATTAATAAAGAAAATTGGTGGCGTGGTGGTCATGGTCAGTATGAAAAGACATTTATTGAAAATATTTTAAACTTTACTAGATGGAAAGGCACCTGTACTTTAAATCAAATGATTTATCACTTCTACGTGCAAAAATCAAGACACATCTAGATTTGATATTTAGATAATAATAATCTATACTGATACTAATAACAAAGCTAAAAAGTTTGTTTTTGGTTTGTTTGAACTCGCTAATCTATGGAATCTAAAATTATTTTTGCATTTGATAGCCCAATTCTTGGGGAAGGTTTTCTTGGGGTTCTTGGGGTAGGCTACGCTAGGACTTAAGAGCCGACCAAACAGAAAAAAAGTCAGAAAGAACGTTAAGCGAAATCGAAGGAATTTTAGCAGGGGTAGGTAATGGGATGCGACGGGGTGGGTGGGGATTAACAAGACATTTCACGCGGACGAAGCTATAGTCTATTATAATACAGGGTGTAAGGGACAGCCCTCCGCAAACTGATAGGGTGAATTCAGTATGTCATACTAAGATGACCGGTACATGAAATTTTTTCAGGAACGTTAAGGGAATCTAATAAACCTGATTTGTTTGTGTTTTTGTGCACAAATCGGAGCGTCTATTACTGGTTGGGAGGGGTAGGTAATAGGTATGCGGTGAGTTCGATGAACTCTGTAGATAGACAGAAAGTGAACAGCTGATTTCACGCGTCGTTGGTTAGAGTATTTCAACATCCATTGCTGGCTTTTTTTTTGCTGTTTTTTTGCAGTTTTTTTTTTACATAAATGGAGTGCTGCGAACACACAATGCAATTTTACATTGAAATAATGAAAATGTAACTGAAAATTTTCCTGAGAAAATTTCCGGTGGAATATGATTCAGAATGAGGAACTGAATGCACCCTGTTAGTTTGCGGAGGGCTGTCCCTTACACCCTGTATAACATCTTTGTATTCAACGGGTCGTTTTGCATCCTCATCAAATTTAAGTGTGTGGTAAAGACCATCAATCCGAACAACTTTTTCCATGGCACCAACATCGTAATCACGATAAAATAGTCAGCCGTCTCATACATTTGCGTCGAGTAGGTATTGAAGTTTTCTGTAGGACAGTTAAATTTTTTTTTGCGATTACGATGTTGGTCCCATGGAGAAAGTTGTTCGGTTTGGATGTTCTGTATCACACCCTGAAATTTGACGACGATGCAAAACTACACGTTGTATATACACAACAAATGTATACTTATGCCGAATTAATTTCCCAAGTTTTCTACTTATATTTTTTAACAGGTTTTCTAAAGTGTATGTATGTTTTGTCTTACCGTAGCTGTAACTGCTGCAACTAGACACAAAAAAACTAAACCAATCTTCGACATTTTAAAAAGAAATGTTACACCTTCCCTAAAATTATATTTACAATGTTTATTTCTCGTTAAAAACAGTTTTATATACTTATAAGTTACTTCACATATTTCTAATGTAAAAATGATAATGGCTGGTAATCTTTTATCGTTTATAATTTCACAAAATAGTTGCCTTATAGTAATCGATGCAAAGAAGTTTGCGTAACAACTTTTCTAGTACCATCACAACACAATATATGTTTCTATTGCAGAAATTTTCTCTGTGTTGGCAAACAGGCTAACGCTCTCATCATTCTCTTGCCTTTATCCCAATCTTTTTCGGGTCGGCGCAACATGTCCCTTTTCCATACTTCTCTATTAGTCGTCATCTTGGTAGTCACCTCCTTTCTAGCCATGTCATCTTTCACACAGTCCATCCATCGTTTCTTTGATCTTCCCCTACTCTTATAGCCATCGCCATTCATACTCAAAACTTTCCCCACGACATTTTCCTCATTCCTCCACATCACATGCCCATACCATGACAACCGCTTTCCGCACAACTGTTCAGTCACCGGTGCCACTTTCTAACTTCCTCTTACGTACTCATTTCTTATTCTATCCATTCGTGTAACACCACACATACCTCTTAGCATTCCCGTCTCAGCTGCATGCAATTGCTTTTCAATCATCCCTTTTGTGGTCCAACTTTCTGTCAATACAAGACCGGTAATCTAACCATTGTTTTATATGCAATGCTGGAGTCGCAGATTGTTCCCGTGACCTGCCGCCATTTCGTCCATCCAGTGTTAATCCTGTGCTTAACCGTCTGATCTATTCTATATCTTCGCCATCGCTTTGCACAAGTGAACCAAGATACCGAAAGTCGGAGCAGACTGGGAGAAGCGCGCCATCAAGCGCTATGGCTCCAGAAACGCTCTATTGGCCCATTCATAAACTGTGAGAATATGTAACCGTTGGCATCCTTCCAGGAGTGAAAGTCCTCATGAATATAAACAACTTTTGCTATAGAAACAACTCTGAAACATCTGCTGTGTCAGCCAAAAATTTTATAAGAGATGTGTTATCAAAATGCATGAAAGACGTAATTTGTGTTTAGCATTAGGTACCTATCACTGCCTCGTTTTTCTGCATGGGGTCCTGCAATTAAGGGGATACATCGATAAATTTTGTGTTTTTTAATATTCCTCTTTATCCAAATGTCTAAGGTTAATCTTTTGGAATTTCCATGTATCATTTAAATATATTGCCTACTGCTGTATTAAAACCGAAATATGATTAAGTACTTGAAATTTTTTCGATAGAAAAAAATCCCAAAGTAGCACCGTCTATTTTCTATTTTATAGGATTACTAGTTTCTGCCCGCGACTTCGTCCGCGTGAAATGTATTTTTTGCTCGACCCCCCCCCCCCCCGTCGCATCGCATTGCCTACCCGCGCTATTACTTCGTTTTCACTTAGCGTTCTTTCAGACTTTTTTTCTTTTGCTCGGCACCTAAGGGTCCTAGAGTGATGTTAAATATGCCTTCTATAAGATTTGGGCTATCATTAATGCAAAAATAATTACTATTTTTAAAGTCCGACTGGTAGGGTAGTTCCAGGCAGAGTTTAGCTCGTTCCTTCACCACATCACCTTCCGCTACCTCTCCCTCCCCTCTCACTCACTCTCACACCCCCTTCCCCACTTCCCTTCGCTCTCTCTCCCCACCCCGTCCCCTCCCTCTCCCCCTCTCCTCCACCTCCGGCCCACCAACCGCTCCCCACCCCTCAGCCTTCACCATGTCTTCCTCCTCTCCTCACCAATCCTGCCCTTTCTCCATCCGTCTATCATCCTCCCCCTCACACTCCTCACCACCCCTCCCTTGCCCCTCCCCTCTAACCCTCCCTCCGGGGTAGTTTTAATGACAAACTTAGGCAAATATTTGTGCCAAGTTTCAAGTCAATTAAAACCAAATGAATTGTATTCCCTGTTTTCACCCCCACAGGGGTGGAATTTAAAAAAATGGTTTGAGATATTTCCATAGCTTGACTCAAAGATTATTTACACCAATTTTCGAGTTAATCAAGCCACGCAGTAAAATCCTCCCCTGTGAAATTGACTACCCCTTTTCACCCCGTTAGAGGTAGATTTTCGAAAAACCCTGACACACATTATTCTGTATTTTTGGTTTTAAGTATAAATACTGAGTTTTGAGTTAATCGGATTGCGCGTTAAAATTTTTCTATACAAACTTTGAGACCCCCCAATTCCCCATTAGGGGGTAGTTTAGAAAAACAAAAAATCACAAAAATCATAATTTATTTAGATAAATATTCGTGCCAAGTTTCAAGTTTATTAACTCAAGGAATAAGATTTTTCATACAAACAATATCCCCCCTTTTTACCCCCTTATAGGTCGAATTTCCAAAAACCCTTTCTTAGCGGATTCCTAGGTCATAATAGCTACCGGTTTTCCAAATTTCAGCCCAATCCGTTCAGTGGTTTCAGCTGTGTGTTGATAGATCAGTCAGTCAGTCAGTAACGCTTTCCTTTTATAGATATAGATACGTAAACAGTTCCTTATGCTGCAGTAAAATTTGCTTTAAATCGAAGGCATTTAAATACCTTTATTGAGAATTAATGTTACGCTGAAAATTGATTTAAGTATAGCGTTTTGTCATAAATCTACATTTAAAAGAAGTGCGTTTAGTTCCGGTGCGCGTGAGACAAACTAGGCAGCCATGTGGCGGCCCCAGCGCCATCCTGACTGCGTGTGCCGGCAGATGGGACTCGGTACTGATGGCGCACTGGATAGGCCTTCACGCGAGGGCAAGCGCCTAACAAGTATCACCTACTTTTTACTTTTACTAACACTAGGCTAAGAACATTGTTACTAACAAAGATAAATTAAATTAAATTAAAATTAAATTTGGCCATAATGACATTTCCTATACACACCGAGCTTCGATGTATTCTTTTAACACCCAGGTCGAGCAAAGAGATCATCAGATTACTCCGTTAGCAATTTCTCAAACGCTGCCTTTTTTTTTTGTGGACGGGAAATCATCAAATGACCCTCCCGCTTTGGGTGGAGCGGAAGGGCGTGTCGGACTTTTACTGACTAAAACCCACCCGTATTCCTTCAGTTGCCTATGCCAGGGCCACGCGCGGTATCTCTTTTGAACAACCCGTGACCTCGGCGGCCTCAAAAGCTGCCTGGATTCTGGATATATGCTCGATTACTTAACTCGCCCCGATTCGTCCCTTGTTATATGGGACTTGAATTATCATAACTCAGATCAACAAAAAAAGTAAGATGGATAGCCGCGAACGTCAAAGTGAAGTCACCTTTTTATCTATGTGTCGAAGGGTTGTCATTTGTTAAATTGTTTCCCTATAATTTGGGGAATAATATTGTATGGTTAAGTTATCATTATAGATTTGTTTAAACGAATGGGGAAATTTTAAATCGTATTATGGCAACCCTCGCACTTGAATGTCACTGCGTTTGTTCATTGTGGTTTTTTTGTTCCAAGTAACCTAAAACTCATAGTTTATTTATTAATAAAACGATATTATTTCAAGTACTTAGAAGTGAAAAGTGACTTTTTATTTTTTATGTGATTTGCAATTTTTTTTACAAGTTTTTACTACACAGGAAAGCATCATTCTATTTTTAGGGTTCCATACCAAAATGGTAAAAAAGGAACCCTTATGGTGTCACTCAGTCTGTCTGTCTGTCTATCACAGCTGGATATCTCAAGAACTACTAATGCTATCAACTTGAAATTTAGAACAGTTTTAGATGAAATTTACCCAACTATTTTGCAAATAAGAAAGAAATAAAAATGTTTATATATTTTTTTCAGCAGGGACTGAAAGGGGGTCTTGAAAATTAAAAGTGGAGCAACTAGGGCATGTGGAGTATCATATGAAAGTAGTGTTGCCCAAATTCAGTCTTGGTCTTGCAGTCTTGGTCTTGTTCTTGCGTTTTTGCAAGACCAAGACCAAGAACAAGACCGCGTATTTTTAGCAAGACCAAGACCAAGACTGACCGTGCAAGACTTGAGCAAGAACAAGACATAGCCTGCAAGACTCTTGCGTCTTGCAGCTAGGACTTAGCGCTATTTCACTGAGTAGTTAGGTGTAACAGTTCGGTGTATAGGTAGGTACGCTTAGGAATTCTATGAGACGCAAAAAACTGTATCAAAGAATATGAAAAACTGGACCTATGCGCATTACGACTAATACCATAAACATAGCGAATAAAAAAATATCTATTAAAATCAAACTGAGTGCATGCATAGTTATGTTTTAACCATCGGCACTTTGATAATGCGGCATCAAAGGTTTTGTACTTACTTCTCAAAGAAATTTGCCGCTTTTCGGAAGTACATGGTTATGATACACGCGCCGGCGGCTTCTTTTGAAATCTAAAACAATCGTTGCCGCCACGCCGAAATCATAACATTTGTGACACTATTTGATTGCCGCCATAGGGCGTAGGTATACTCATGCAAAATAATTTCGAATTTTTTTAAGAGTACCTACAGGTGTTCCAAAGAATAAATAAGTTTCAGAGTGCTTAGAATGAAAATGAATACATTATACTGATCACGCAAGTAGTATTATGATTAGGATAAAATGGTAAGGATAGGTAGTAGATGTCATATTAATTCATTCTAGTAAGTATATATTATAATATTGATTACTTATATGGTTTTAAACTAATTACTTAGGTACTATTATTGTACATTTAGTCATTATATTTCTTAAGTTTTTACAAGAAAAAATAGCAAAAAAGTGTTCAAATATCACCCGTTTAATAAATATTGTAGCCACTTTTAAATATACTTGAAACGTGTAAAAAAATTCTACAAAACTAATAAAATAATATAAAAAGCGTAGGTACAGGTCTCCCAAAGTGATAATGCACATAGAAATCTTCGTCACTGTTCGGCAACGGTCGTATTCCCCGAGCGTCGGAAGACGACATGTATATAGAGTGGTTAAGTGCATAATTTAGTAGAATTATGTGGTTTGTGCTAAAAGAGATAAATATTGATTTATCAGTAACGAAATTTGATTCGATAATTCCATGTAAGTAAATAGTGAGGAAAATCACACGATTGCGAATATGCTACAATTTTTGTTGGATTGAATTACTTCGAAAATTTTATAGTACTTTTCAAGTATCTTACTGAAGCTCGTGTAATGATGGAAGAAAAGAAGGCTTAAATAACACAAGGTTTATATTAGAAGAAGAAAAATGGTTTTCAAACACAGGTTTACATTAAAATTTAGAAATCTAATCATTACAATCTCAGTTCACTAGTATTTACAGCACTCATCATTCCAGAATAATATTACAATTACAAAAAAAATAATCAATAATCAGAATCAGGGAGGATCTCTATTCCTGACATCTTAGATTCATCAGAACTTTCATTATGCTCTTGCTCATTTACATGTTAGTGTATTTACCAAATAAACTATTTAAATTTGAGTAAGATAATTAAAGTTTAAATTAAATTCACTTTTGAAAACAAAAACTTTTTACAAAAAAAAAAACAACCGACTCCCAAAAAAACACTACAAAGTGAAAAATAACTTTAATTTCGGAAGTCGGTGTCTTTAGTTTTTTATTTACTTTCGTTTTGTTTTACCACCGACTTCCGAAATTAAAGTTATTTTTCACTTTGTAGTGTTTTTTTGGGAGTCGGTTGTTTTTTTTTTTTGTAAAAAGTTTTTATTTTTCACTTTTTAGTGGTGCCTACCCCACACAAATCTGAATACCACTCTGCAAAATAAATTAGAGCATCGTCCACATAGATTAAATGGAAAAAATACGTTAAGTCGTGTCAGAAGTTTGGTAGGCGTAGTTTTAGTTGACGGACATAACGAGGCTATGAAATCTGCCTTCTGACAATCAAGGCCACACATAACATACAACTCAAGTAGCGCAATTTGAAGCGGCATATAATTACCATTAAAGCATTTATAGCCAGAGTGCACCTCATGACAATTCCAATAAGCCCAAACACGGCTAGGATACATTGTTTTATTACTGAGTTCCGATGCCTATCTTCCGGCTTCTTCATCAGATCGGTTCGATGGTAACATTTTCATCAGAACCATTTATTTAAAGCTTCGTCATAGTCGCTTAACTATTTTAATCTTATTGCTATCCGTGAAATACTTTTCATCGTTGAGGAGTTTCCGTGGCCATCTGTGGTCTTCTCCATCAGTTCCACTTCACCAGATGATACTTTCTGAATGCAAACGCTTGATTTGTTGATGAAAATACCATAATCGCTATATGTATGCCTATAATATTTGAGGACTTCCCTCGATTCCTCATGGATCCCATCATCAGAACTAGATTTTGATAAACATGGGACCAATCTGGAATTATACCCTGTCTAATAAAAAAAGAATTTTCCGAATCGGTTCATAAATGACGGAGTACTGAGGTAACAAACATACAAAAAAAAAATAACATACAACCGAATTGAGAACCTCCTCCTTTTTTGGAAGTCGGTTAAAAACCAAGAAGGGTGTGTAATAGCAGCTCTATATAATTCCACACAGAGAGAACACGTGCAGTCACCACCAATGTATAAAGACGACTGACGGACCTTTGACTGACCGGCGACCGCCACCGCCCGCCCCAATTGTTTTCGATTGTGTACACATGATATTGACTCCTATTTGTTTCGAACAAGGTGCAAAATGCAAGTGCATTGTTTAGGGCTCTTACGATTCAATGATTCGGGTGTTTCCGAGAATACGACAATTAGCGAAGATCTGCATGTGCATTATTAATTTGGGAATACTGTACTTACCTACTAATAAAATAAAAAGCCTGCGATAAGAGTTTTGTATTACTTACCAGCCCGAATATCTCTGAGAGAGATGATGAGAGTAAGTATTTACTAGCTGTACCCGCGACTTCGTCCACGAGGAATAGTAACTTTGGAGGTATAGTGACGTTCAGGACTTATTTATTTATTTTAAAACTTCTGTCATCAAACATACAAACGAACTCTTCAGCTTTATAATATTAGTATAGATGTACGCCAAAACATTCACTTATATGTAAAGAATAGTGATTGGCACTAATTCTATTTTATTCACGCGTCGCGTCTGTACAAGTAGGTAATATTTAGTGTGTGTTTGTACGCCGCACGCGGCATTGTTTGATTTGCGGCGGCATCCTTTTCATAGAGCCGGCACGTGGCGAGGCGGCGCGGTAGAAAGCAAGGAAACGTACTATAAATAAAGGAATTATTTTAATTCCAGTCATTTCCAATTGAGCTGTGCTTCGAGTCTAACTTAATAATTGTTTTTACTAATTCTCGTTGTTTTCTAAAAACGTATCACGTGTACAATTTAATATGAGTGACGAAGATTCAAATTATTCTAGTCCGAGTAACGAGAGTTTGAGTCACAGATCTAAAAGACCCAAAAGCAAATTTGAGGAGTTTTTCGAAATAATTCATGCATCCCAAACTGCTTTCTGTAAATTGTGCCAACATAAAAAGATTGAAATAAAAATGAAAAACAGAAACACTTCAGGCTTAAGGAAACATCTAATATCTTTCCACAAAAAGGAATCAGAAATATTTCTTCCTGTTAAACCAAAATTAAGTGGAGATATCACAAGCTTTTTAGTAACCGCTGGAAGAAGTGGACAGGTAAGAATATTTTTTTAACAGTTAAAAGAATTTTAACTCCGCGTAGCTATTCATGCGATACTTTCAAAAACGCCATTAACTTACGTAAGTATTTTTGAGTTAGTGGTGTTTTCATCTAGGGGTGCGACATATTAAGTATGTAATTATCGTCTTAAATATTTTTTATAAACACCCATATTTTCATTTAATCGGCCAGTAACAACTAAGTACTTTATTTTGGTAAATTACAGTACAGTGCAACCTTAATATAACAAATATCAATTTAACGATTTTCTCGATTTAACAACAACAAACCTCCTCCTCTTATACGCTCAAACCTAGTATGTTTTAAATAATAACACAAGATTTATTGTTTTGTTTCAGTCGGAAAACAGCAGTGACAACATCACGACAGCTACAGTTGATTGGGTGGTGAAAAAATATCTTCCCTTCTCATTTTTCGATGACGAAGCTACACAAGTATATTTTCGACGTATTTGCCCTAATATGGTGTTTCCTAAAAGGTCTACACTTAGAAGGAAAGTCAAAGAGCGATTTGAAGAGCTCCAATTGAATCTCAAGGAACGACTTCAACAATTATCATCTAAAATGTCTTTTACCATTGATGGGTGGACGTCAATTGCTGGTAGGAGTTACTACGGGGTTACTATTCATTATATAGACAACGAATGGAAGTATCAATCTGTAGTTCTTGATTTTATACCATCACGCGGTCGACATACTGGGGAAGATATTGCAACGATTTTCCATGAATGTTTATTGGAATATGGCATAATTGATAAAATACAAGGCATCACGGTCGACAACGCAACTGCAAATACCAAATTTATGTATGAACTGGGCAAACAGCTGCCGCCACACTTTGATTCAGACAATCAACATTTCCGGTGCTTTGCTCACATTTTAAACCTTGGTGTACAAGATTTATTAAAGACCTTAGCATTACACTGTGAGCCTGACACTAACGCGCAAGATCAGCAGTACGAAGACTATGCAGACGAAACTGAGGATGAGGAAGATGAAGAATCTGCACCAAATATTGCTGACTCGCGTACATCTGTAACAAAGTTACGCAGTATTTCCAGTAAAATAAAAAGAAGTGAGATAGTGAAGAAGAAGTTTCAGTCTGCTTGTGAAGCAGCTGGCGTGCCATCAAATCTAAATGCCATTCTTGACTGTCCAACGAGATGGAATTCCACACATGATATGATTGGATTTGGTTTAAAAGTGAGAGCGGGCATTGACATATTGTGCAGTTCTGTCACCGAATTAAATGATTTTCAAATCACAGCTAATGAATGGCAGGTACTCGAAAAATTACATAAATTTCTAATAAACTTTAAACTTTTAAGTACAAAACTTGGTGGAGACAAATATGTTACATTACAGTCATTGTATCATTCAATCTCTTGCTAGATAAAATTGAATCCATGGTAAAACAGTTAGATGAGAAACCTAATCGATCTGAAGTGGATGAAAGGCTCATTCTAGCTTTCCAAGCAGCTCGAGACAAAATGCTTAAACATTACAAGAAGAGCAACTGGATTTATTGTACTTCTTTAATTTTAGACCCAAGGCATAAGGCTCAGACTTTTGACCTGACAATGTGGGGGAAGCAACTTAAAACAGAAAGTCTGCGCAAGTTCAATGAACTTTATGAAGAATATAAAAGTCTACACTCACTGAACAAATCTCTGGAATTACCAGAAAAAGAAAATAAAGTATGTGATGAAGATGAAGACGTAATAGACTTTGATAAACTCTATGAATGTCCCTCGACGTCATCTGGATCTTGTCTTCAAGGCTTAGTGATAGACGAGTTGGAGGAGTACCTGAGAAAACCAAGAACTGCCAGCTCGGAAGACATTTTAGATTGGTGGAGGACGCATGAGACAGAGTATCCGATTTTATCGAAAATGGCCCGTGATTTTCTCTCAATACCTGCAACTTCAGTACCTGCTGAGAGGTTATTTTCTAAAGCATCATTAGTAATTAGAAAACATAGAAATAGGTTAAGTGATGAGTCAGCCAGATGGTTACTTTGTATTAATTCTTGGTCAAAAAAATTGATATAAAGTATCATAACCTAATGATAAAGCTGTTGATTTGTGTTGTATTTTATTTTTTATTCAAATAAATGATAAATCGTAAAACTCTTTTATTAAATTTCTTATAAGTTGAGGGTTCAATCTCTTTCTAGACAGATAAGTATTGTTCTTTAAAATACAGTCAAGTTATTGTAATTAATTTGTCTTTTTACATGTTTTAGCAAATGTAAGCTTATAAATCATAAATGTTTATTAAGAAACAGTTACTTCCATGGAAAACGACATATAGGTCAGTTGATTTTTCGAATTTCTTATCAAATCTTCAGTTATTTATTAATCTGCTTGATCTTTACTATGGCTATGTTAATTCAAGCTCACAATGTTGCAATTCTAATACGTTTTTCTAAGATTTAAAGTAAACTTTAATAAATAGTAATAGACTAATAGGTAATTGCAAGACTTGCAAGACTCTTGCTGCAAGACCAAGACCAAGACCAAGACTGGGAGCGCAAGACCAAGACCAAGACCAAGACCAGGTGTATTGGCGCAAGACCAAGACCAAGACTGGCTAAGTCTCGTCTTGTTCTTGCATTTGGGCAACACTATATGAAAGAACGCTGTTTGCACATTCTAAAACAATTTTTATTTTTTTTTAAAGATTACAGGAAAAATAAAATGATGTCTCTAAATAGCACACTTTTTCAGAAATTGGAACGGAACCTTCGGTGCGCGAGTCCGACTCGCACTTGACCGGTTTTTTTATTTTAACTATGTTAACTAGACGACGACTCGTCACGTATTACGAGCGGTGAGCGTGGTTTAAGTTGTATGTGTGTGCGTGAGCGTGTATTTTAATTGCAGGAGCGTGGTTTTGTGGCTTCACTTTTGATGTCGCTCCATCTTCCTTTTTTTGTTGATCTGAGCGTCATAACTGTTGAAACGTGCGTGTACACCGATCCTTTCTGGTTTTGTACGCGTGCGTGACGTTATACAGTCTGATATCAATGACATAATGATGATTATTTACGATTTTAAAGTTGAATGACCTTAAAAGTAATACAATGAAAGTAACCAAATGTATTTTTAATGACAGGTAAT
Organism: Cosmia trapezina; assembly: GCA_905163495.3. Classification (NCBI taxonomy): domain Eukaryota; kingdom Metazoa; phylum Arthropoda; class Insecta; order Lepidoptera; family Noctuidae; genus Cosmia; species Cosmia trapezina. Next base: position 3,921,478 of record LR991048.1, read on the forward strand.
TTGCTGAAGTAGCCTTGAATTAAAGTAGATTAAACTTATTATTGCTATGGGTGTGGGTGGTGTGGGTTTCTAAATAAACAATAGGATTAATAGGGTGTAAGTGTAAATAGTGGCAATATTTTAAGTGGTCATTGTACTCATCATTATGAACAACTTTTACTATGGGACCAAACCTGAAATCGCGAAAAAAAAATCTGCTACTCCCTACATTTTGACGAATTATGCGAACATAAATGTACTGAACAGCTGATTTTACAATAAAACATTTATTTTCAGGCAACAATGGCCCATAGACATGTACCCTACAAACTAACATACAGAAAAAACCACAGGAAAAGTTGTTCATAATGATGAGTACAATGACCCCTTAAAAGATTGCCACTGTTTACACCTTCACCCCGTATAAAAGATTTGGTACTATTGTTGTAGATAGTAGGTAGAGATTTATACTTAGCTTGGGACTAGATGGCGTTGTATGAAATGTCCAAGGATATTTTTATTTTTTTATTTATTTAGAGAATCACGCTAATATTATAAATGCGAAATGTGAGTGTTTGTATGTTTGTTACTCCGTCATGCTCAAACGGCTGTACCAATTTGGATGAAATTTGGTAAGTAGATAGAGCTTATACCTTGGATTAACACAAAGGCTACTTTTTATATCGGCCTACGCGGGTGAAACCGCAGGGCGCAGCTAGCATTGAAGATTATTCTCCTGGAAAGTTATCTAAGTACTAGCTGCACCCCGCGGTTTTATCCGCGTAGACCGGGTTATAAAGTGGCCCCGCCGTCCCCAACGAATAACATCGTAATAATAAAAAGTAAAATTTACAGGAAAAATAAAAAACCGTTTTTAGATTATAACTTCATAACAGTTTTGCATAGCAAGATCGTTAACATACCTATTAACTACCGAAATGAATAGGCGCTGGTTCGTGGTAGTACAAGATAAAAATCAATTTTTTAATATGTCAAAAGTAATAAAAAAGACAATAGAAAAAAGTATAAAAACAAAGACAATTATAAAAGAGGTGCGTTCTGCACAATACCAATAGATAGCTATTTTTTTTTTAAATTAAAGAGTTATCATTTAAAAGGTGTAATCGCACCTCTAGAACAATATTTCCCCATGCACTTCTAGCGCAATAGTTGATTACGATATTATTCGCTGGGGACGGCGCTATGTGTTAATTCATGGTATAAGCTATTTACATACCATCCAAATCGGCCCAGCCGTTTGAGCGTGAAGAAGTAACGAACACACACACACACACACAAACTTTCGCCTTTATAATATTAGTGTGATTATCACCATACATATTTTTTTTTTTTTTTTTATATTAATAATAAGTATTCTTTATAGTTCTCTCATAATCACAAACACAGTACAAAGTCAAGATAACACTTAATAGAGACTGGTGTCTGTTGTAGGTAAAACCTGTATTACAGATCACCAAATTAAAAATTAAATGATTATTTTTGAATTATTTAGTTAGGTAATTAATCATCGTCAGTTATTATATATTATAACTGACGAAATGTTGACATAAAGGTTATAATTTAATCATCGTAAACCTCTTAGGGGGTTATTGTACTCTTCATTGTGAACAACATTTACCTACTATTGGACCAAACCTGAAATTGCGAAAAAAAATCAGCTGTTCCCTACATTTTGAAGAGTTATGCGAACATAAATTTAGGGAACAACAGTTTTTTTTTTCGCGATTTCACACTTGACCCTTCGAAGAATGCAGGTGTCAAATCAATCCACCTATAGCCTTTTCCCAACTATATTGGAGTTGGCTTCCAGTCTAACCGGATGCAGCTGAATACCAGTATTTTACATGGAGCGACTGCCTATCTGACCTCCACAACCCAATTACTGGGTAATACGATACCCTTGGTAAGACTGGTTGTCAGACTCGTAATGACTATCAAAGATACAGGAATGATAGCCGGTACCAACGTCTTAACGTGCTTTCCGAGGCACGGAAGAGTCTCTGTAGGTATGTAAAGGTCACCCACGGACCAACCCCGGCAAGCGTAGCTTAACCTGATGGATCGACCCGTGCGGCTGTTATTACTTAGCCACGAGCTCCTCGAATCTAATTACTAACCTACGTCAATAAAATTGAACTTGACCCGTTTTCAAAATTGCTGCTTGTACAAAATTGTTGTTCGTCTGAGTCAGAAAGAACAGTGCATAATACAGCGGAATGTTCAGTTTTGATTTGTAAGCGATTCTTTCATTACTAACCTACTTACTTTATTCAAAGGCGACTGTTGAATGAGCAGATTTTCATGTCTTATAATAGCACTAGCTTTCGCCAGCGGCTTCGGAAAATATCCCACCCATCCCATCCCATCCCATCGTGGATGTCGGAAAATATCCCACGGGAACGTTCTACCGAGAATTCCTTGCTTATTCTTAGTCTACATTACATAAAATAAGTTTAAAAAACTGTCACCCCACTACGAAATTCGCTTGTTTTTATCAATTTAAACATATTTATTTGTTTAAAAAATATGACATATATACATATTTATAATGTGCTCATCAAGACCTTTTTTTGATACCAAACATGACATGATTATCTCAATTAATTTTTTTTCGAAGTCAGATATCTACGATATTCAATTTAGGGAAAATTTATATAGCCTATGTTACCCAGACCATTATTTAAAATCATTGATACCTCATTCATCAAAATCGGTTCAGTAATTTAGGCGCTACGGTGGAACACACGTAAATACATACTTATATACATACATACATAAATAGACTGCTTAAATCATAACCCTTCCTTTTGGCTTTGCAGTAGTCGGGTAATAAAAAGGAACCTCTGTGCAAAATTTCATTTTTGTGAGGAGCTCGTGGCTAAGTAATAACAGCTCACGGATCGATCCATCAGGTTAAGCTACGCTTGCTGCGGTTGGTCAGTGGATGGGTGACCATCTTTACATACCCAGACTCCCCCGTGCCTCGGAATGCACGTAAAGCCGTTGGTCCCGGCTGTCATTCGTGGATCTTTGACAGTCGTCAGAAGCTCGAAAGTCTGACAACCAATCTTACCAAGGGGTATCGTATCGTTACTGGGTTGTGGAGGTCAGATAGGCAGTCGCTCCATGTAAAATACTGGTATTCAGCTGCATCCAGTTAGACTGGAAGCCGACCCCAACATAGTTGGGAAAAGGCTAGGCAGATTGATTGCTAAAGTTGGCAGATGTCACAGGTACTCGAATTTTCGTTTCAGGGGCATGCCGGCTTCCTCACGATGTTTTCCTTCACCGTTTTGAGAGCAGCGGTGATGAAGTAATTTACACAAAGTAAAGCGCCTGTCTGTCTTTAGTCTTTACACGTAATCAACTGCAAACTGTTAAAATTACTAAACGAATTATGTAAAACAATTGCACATATCTTTAGTTAAAAGATAACAGGTCTATTTATAAAGACTAACTTCGGAAACTATAGACAAATATAATTTATATCTAGATTTAGTGTTGACGTTAAATATGCGTACGTCTGTTGTTGTCTTTGGATTGTCTGTGGCTGTGCTGGTTAGTATACTTTTTGTTTTATGTTGATATGAGGCAATATTTTAATTTAGCTGAAAATACGAAAAAAATCTTGAACCGTGAGACTTGAGACTACAGAAATCTCAGTCCCTTAAATAATGTTCCATGAGGCAGGCCGTTGTGGGCCTGTTTTCCACCTCAAAATAAAAGATTCATCACTGTACTTAGCAGTACTGCGGTGATGGTGGGAGGGGAGTGATATGTAGGTCCGAATGACGTTTATGCGAAGGTCGCCGTTTCGAAAAAATTTGCGAGTGGTAAGCCAGTTCCAAAACTCATTAAATCGAAAACCGCTATAACGAATGACGTTATCGCGAAGGTCGCCATTTCGAAAAATTTTGCGAGCGGTACGCCAGTTCGGAAGTCCGATGTTGAGTGAATTTGTCTTTCTTTTTTTTTTGTTTCCCAAACCAAATCAAAAGACCATGCTCTCTGTGTCTCGTCTCATTGGGGTCGATAGTTCGATTCTCAGATAAATTAACTCAACATCGGATTTCGATACCATGACTTCCGAACTGGCGTACTGCTCGCAAATTTTTTCGAAATGGCGACCTTCGCAAAAACGTCATTCGCACCTACATATCACTCCCTGGTAAAAGGTGCTGGAAAAAACCTACAAACTATGAATGCTGATTAAGCCATAGAGCGTTGGCGCACTGTATCCGATTCGAATCCGAGAAATAACTGAACTGATCCGATGGCGCACTAGATCTGAATTACATCCTGCCGAATTCATAACTTTTTGTTCGGATTGTCATTTCTCTGATTCATATCGGATGCAATGATGCAATGTACAAACAGTCCTTGAAAAAGAGCGCCACCATTATCCTTTTGTTCTTTTCATTGCTAACGTTATTCATTTGTTTTTCAGATCGGCCAAACCCAAGCAATGATTCCAGCATACTCAGTGTCCGCTCTTCGTTTAGCTTTCGACGAAATTTCCACCGTTTTACCCATAGCCAATCAACTGGCTTGCCTTCTCTTACCATTCTTGATAAACCTTATCAACAATTTGAACAATTTGTCCAACATTGTCCAGAATTTGACACCAGCATTGTTGCCTTACTTTGGATGTACTTTACCGTTACTTTATGCAACTTTGACAGATCTAGCATCCGTGTTATTCTTGTATATAAGTGTATTAATCTCTCTATTTAGATCTAATGTGTTGGCAGCCCCTGGTTTGTTATTGGGATTAGTTGTTCAAATTCTGAATTTAGTGCTCAATTTGTTGAGCGGTTTAACAGATGGATCTGGCTTATTGAGTAGTCTAATCAAACTGATTACTAGTATCGTTGTTGAGTTGGAGAAGTTGTTGGTTTAATTATTTTTTTGTTGTTATGTAAATAAATGTTTTGAAAATTATGCGTATTTTTTCTGATTGCACTTTGCTATTCCTAGTTATGCTTTGCCTGAATTAGACATGCTTCACTGTGTTTCTATTATCTCTTAAAGTGTTTTAAATATTATCTGAATGAATGAATGACGTAACGTTGGAATGCCTCCCGCAAAGTGAACCTGTGACCTTGTAAAGGCCGCAGGAACCGGTCGAAAGTGGCGGTGCTTGGGGGAGGACTATGTTCAGTAGTGGACGTCTTTCGGCTGAGATGATGAATGAATGAAATGCACCGGCCAGAGCGTGGTTCGACTAGACTCGATTACTCAACCCAAAAACCCCAAAAAATCATACTAGCCCCTGTAGCCTCATGTTTCATGGTGCAACAGAGAACATTGCACAACAAGGAGTAGACCGGGGGACGCAATAATGGTGTAGAGGTCGTGGCCCGATTATTAGGGCCGTCAGTACGTCCTATAGTCGGCAAAGGTGCATCCTATAATCGGCAAAGCAATTGTGGAGAGATGGATTATATTTATCTATGGATGGGGCGGGGCTTATTTATTTATTTATTCACTCCAAACATACAAATATCTTTACAGGCTAGACCCAATGCGATATTGTAGCACAAAAACAAATTAAATAGTTCCACTGCTTGAACCATAACAAATTCTATGGGTCGCTATTCTCTCAAATTCACCCAAAGTCCAACAGAATATGTCGACGTCATCAGCAATGAGGTTGAGAGTGCGGAGCGCGCTCGTCAGCGGCGCCTCACGCAGCAAGTTAGTTCGCGAGCGCGGTATCGCCAGCAGCCGCGGCTGACGACGACGACCCACGTACCCATCTGGCACGACTAGTTCGACCCTTCGCAATATATCCGCATTGTGTATCTTCCCTCTAACTATCTTAAATATATAAGTAACAAGTGTGAGTTGCCTCCTGACCCTAAGTTCGTTATATCCGACCATACCCATGATAAATAGAGTTGGATACAGCAATGGATAAAATGGATACACCCCGTATTCCCTCATATATTTATATCTAATCAATTTATTTTGTACGCACTCCAACATGAGACGACACGCTAGGTTGATTCCAGTTTCACCAGTGAATCTTTTGGCGGTGTTAAACACTACTTTCTGGACTCTTTTCTTCTTCGTTCCGATGAGTTGTCAGCAGCAGAGGGTCCAGGACGCCGTCGGCCCGCTACTCGTTGTTTATGGTCAACTCAGACGCAGTACAATTTCTACCAGTAAGCTCGCTTCTTGGTGTACCTCAGGTTGTCGCGATTATAGATATTATAGTTCTATAGTTCAATGGTTATACACACTAATCCGCACATTGATAAATAATATATCATAACAAGAGATATCATGGAGTTATAATTTAGTATTACTTAATGGCTAATTTGAAAAATGAATCTCTATTTCCCTTGGTCATCGCATCACGCGTGAACGGATGGAACAATTTCGCTAATTCTTTTTTTGTTGTGTTTATTAATGTCAGGAAAAGGTTCTTATGAAAGAAAAAATTAAGAAAGTTGAGCGGAACATTAGAAAATTTAAGAATATTTATGAAAACTTAACGGCAATATTAATTTTACATAACTGTCAACGTCTGTCGGGAATCTTTCATTATAGGTATTTAAAATTCCAAATTCAAATTGATTTCATAATCATTTGTTTTCCTGTCGTTCGATGTATTGAAATTTTGACAGGACATCGTCTGTCGGGTCAGCTAGTAATAAATAAATTACCATAAATAAACCATTGACTGTTATTATACCCGATATCAAATCCAGCTTTTATAAGATTTAACTTAAGGCGCGCTGTTAGCTCAATAATCACAAAAATTGGTTTCATGGATTGTCGAGTATGACGTAACGCAATGAAACTATCCGACGCAAAAAATACAGTAGACAGAGAAGGGTTTAAAGAAAAATGTTACCCGAATAGAATAGTAAAAAATAGTTTGTTACTCCCAGTAAAAAATTTGGAAGTTGCTCCACAAAAATAAACTTTGGCGTTGAACATCTCTGTATTTTCAGGGATAATGACATTATTTCTTTTTTAAGAATTTAATAGAATTAGCATTTTTTTTAAACTTTAACCGGATAATTATTTAATTTATTGTGTATATTCTGAATAATCTAAAGAAAACCCGGAAAATAATTGCACATTCGCAGCTTAGTCACATCTCGGCAACACAAATATTGTTTTCAATTTTCAACCTTATTTCAAGCCATCTAATGGTGACAATAGATTACGCGGTGTGTGCCGTTTAAGGCGCAGATTTCCTAAACGAACAAAAAGGTAGTTTTTTAAAGCTGTGTATCTCATAAACCGTAAATAATTTTGACATGTAAAAAAAAATATGATATTTTTGTGTCCTTTTCGCATACAGTGATGGAAGCCAAAACATAATTAAACCTAAAAAATATTTAAACATACCTCCTAATAATTTTTAAAAGCTGTTTATCCCTTCATTAGCAATTATAATTATAATTAAAAAATATACCATGAAATGTCAAATTCCAAACTGCATCCAGTGATGGATTACTTTTTATTAAATAGTTAATTTCTAATTTTATACGATTTTATTTGCACTTTTACGACATAATTCCGGTGCACGTGAGAATCTTCTATCTCGTGCGTCAAACTAGACAGCCATAACGCCATTTCACTTACACACCGAGCTAAACCAAGCCTGGAACCAGGGCCTTAAAATCGTAGTCAGTCCGCGTCTTAAGAGCGTTGACTCGGTACGGCATTTTTTCGAAATTAATGAACCGATTTTAATGAAACTTCATACGCATAAGTAGGATACATAGGTCTAAAAAGTTAGTAAAGAACATTTTCTAAATGTCTTATTTAAAAAAAGATAAATGGAAATCTCTGCTTCTATGGAATATTTAAAATCCGTCTAATTTTGCTGCAACACTATTTTTCGAAAATGTTCTTTACTAACTTTTTAGACCTATGTATCTTGCTTATGCGTATGAAGTTTCATTGAAATCGGTTCATTCATTTCGATAAAAAAGGACTTGAAAGTTTGTATGAAATGCCGTACCGAGTCAACGCTCTTAAGTATGATTAATCAGAGACTTGATTGACCTTTTAGAACCGGGCGCTAGTCTTGTCACTCTACTACAGTCCGGCCATTGAAAGAATGCGTTCGTGATACGCATCATCAGTTGAACAATTTCTAGTTGTAATAAGGATTCAATTCGCAAAACACATGTTCGCTAGTACGAAACTGACAGATGTCAAGAACGCATTTTCTCGAAAGCAGATATAATTTCTATTATAAGCTGATCTCACATTGTATAGGATTTCCATACAATGAGAGGTCAGCTTATATTAGAAATGTTTAGCTTGATATGTGGCCGTTTATAACTTATTTCTAAAACCATTGCTATGCTTTTATCAAACTAGATATTAGATCTTAAGAGGCGTTAAGTTTCCTAGCGAAAGCTAAGTGCACACTTAGAAATAATGAATTTTGTATGAGAACTGAACGGGGCAAGATTCTAGAAGCTTCCATAAAAACAAATGGTGCGCAGTCTTGTCATTGACATGATAGCTGTCTCTCAACCGTCAATAGGACTGTGCATATTTTAGATAGTATTTTTTACAAAACTTTATTTTCGCCCCGAATCCTATTATTGTTTATTAAAGCACTTACCTAAGATAATGTGTTTATGTTAAAACATGTTTTAATTACTTAGTTGAAGCAATAGATCTAGCAAAACTATTGTAATAATTGAGAAAGGAATTGAATAGTGTGAAACTGATAAGCATCTGCGTGCCTAATCAAGATCGATCTTAACATCTGAAATCGATATCCTTATCATTCGATATAACTTAATATAAATTCAATATTATATAACGGCACGTATTTGAATATTAGATTTTGTTACGGACAGTGATATTTTTATGAAAAGTGTTTTAATGTTCGATTCGAGTTTTTGTGAATAATGACTTTAAGAGAAGATGATTTTAAGAATAGTTTTGTTTTTCTCATACGGAATATTGGTACGTACTTTATTGATGATATTCTAGTCACTGCTAGACCGTCTTGAATTACCAATGTGTGAAACTGCATATCGCATATTATTAGGGTTCCGTACCAAAATGGTAAAAAAGGTACCCTTATGGTGTGACTCAGTCTGTCTGTCCATCACAGCTGGATATCTCAAGAACTACTAATGCTATCAGCTTGAAATTTGAAACAGTTTTACATGACGCTTGCCCGACTATTTTACAAATAAGAAAGAAACAAAAATACATATGTTTTTTTTTGCAACAGGGGCTGAAAGGGGGTCTTAAAAATTTTAAGTGGTGTTACCAGGGCGTGTCATATGAAAAAACGCTGTTCGCACATTCTCAAATATTTTTTTTCTTTTTTTTAGGTCGCGTAGTTTTCAACTTTTGATGAAATCTGTTAAAAAAAAATACGGTTATCTCCGAAGTTTGCATAGAGAAAAATCTGAAATAGTTTATTTAGGTATAGATTACAGGAAAAATAAAATGATGTCCCTAAATAGCACAGTTTTCAGAAATCATCAACAAAAATTACTTAGAAATGATGGTACGGAACCCTCGGTGCACGAGTCCGACTCGCTCTTAACCGGTTTTTTAACTTTCCTGCTTTTAACTGCCTCATTGATCTAGTGGTCCTTACAAGTACAAATTCTTAGGGTGGAGAAAGAAACCCACTACCTGCCACTTTTACAACCCGTATTAACTTAGGCGGGTTAAATATGTAGGGGAAATACTGGTATTCAGCTGCATCCGGTTAGACTGGAAGCAGACCTCAACATAGTTGGGAAAAGGCTAAGCAGATTGAATGAATAGAATTTGAAATTGTTATCTATTAGGGATGGGCCTAAATTCGTTTTATATTCGGTTTAACCGAACATCGGAAATCGGCCGAAATTTGGTTCAAATGCCGAACATTCAATACAAGAATATAATCAAATAAAATTATAAGTATATGCAAGTTGGAAAAGTGATAGTGAGTTACTCCTTCCGAGGAATGCAAGCATAATTTTGTTAAGTTAATTTAAGTGTTAAGTTGTTAAAAGTTTAAAAGTCGTTCATTCTACAAAATTATAAATAAATAGGCATATTAAATACACTAGAGTTTACCTTGTTTTATATGCCTTTTAAATGCTTTTGTTTTAAGAATTTTTTTCGATACAATTAATAGGTATTTACATAAGAATACGATGTTTGTACGTAGAATTATTTGTTCGTTTTTACCTACACAATACAGTTGTTATAATCAACCATCCTTTCATTCCAGGTATCGTCCAACAACGGATATCCGATAATACCTGCTCAAACATATCCTATTTACCAACAGAATGGGTACGCAAATCCCTCTGCTTACCAGCCACGCGACATCACACCTTATTTACAAAGTATGATGGTTCAAAATCAATCGCCGTCTTTGAACTTACCACCTTCTAATATAAGGCAAATTTTATTGAACACAATCTTATCTAGTCAACCAATGCAAACGATTTGCGACCAAAACTCAAGAGCTTACGGTTCGAATTTGGTTGATTTTCCTAATAATGCTATTATGCCGAATGCTTTAAACAATAATTTTGCAGCTCCTATGATAAATGAGTATGTAAATAATCAACGAACTGGTGCAAATAAGGAGGATAAAGTAGTAGATAGTAATACAGATAATAAACGAAAGAGACATAAAAAGAAGAAGTCAAAATCTAGAATAAATCATGACGACACTGAAAATAATCAAAATCTTACAAGCAAAAATGATACAGTCAATGATTTACAAGGTAGCAATAGCACTAGAAAATCAAAAAAACGTTCTCGCAAACTGAAAACTGAATCTGCTTCTACTGACAATCGAACAAAAAATAATGGAAATGAAAACAATAAGAAAGCTAAAAAGAAAAAAAGGAAAAATAAAGAAAATGATGTGAAAAATCTTGTTGCAGAAGAAACTAAAATTGAAGAACCTAAACGACGAAGACGTCACAAGAAAAAAACGAAATCAGGTAAAGATAATGCAAAGCAAGTAGTTTCAGAACAACAAACAACGCCTAATCCAAACCAAATACAAGAAGGTATAAGCTTGGCTCACTTTACTGAAGGAATTTTTGAAGAAAATAGAGTACCGAGAAATCCTATAACTGAAGATAATGATTTATTTAAATCAATTCACCACCCGGAAAACATTGCCAATAGTTTTAATTTCAATGGACTGCCGCAATTTAATAATCCTGCTATGAGTAACTTCTTTGCCAACTATAAAAATATATACCAGTCCATGATGGCTAATACTAAGGGTATCAATGATCAGAGAGTGGTAATAAAAAGAAAACCTAAGAGAGGAAATAAGAATAATAAAACTAAAGTTGAAGTGAAAAACAAAAACTCTACTGTAACTAAAGCTAATGTTCAAACAAATCGTTCAAAACCAATAGTTAGTCCCAAGATTAATGTAGTAACTACAGAAAAAACTATATACATCAAAGAAAAAACACGTACAAATATAGATCCAATTCCAAAAGATGAAGGTTTAAAATCTAGTGATAAACCATCTGAAGTAATTGAAGCTACTATACATACATTTGAGAATGAAGAAATCAAAGATATGGAATTCAATATAAATGACCCTGTTACCAACTATGAGCGATACATTGATGATTATTACCCACAGTTTACGGATAGTGCAGCGTATTCTACTGCAAATAATAGAGAGGTATACATTAAAAACTTGGGCGAAACCAAATATTATTATGCAATAGATAAAGGGAACCCGGAATTTATAAACCAAATGCGGTTCGAAAGCTTTGGACTCCCCGAACGCATTACAAAAGATTATGAGATAAATAAAAAATATGATGATGCAGAACAAGAGGGTGTAAGAAATGCTTTTAAACCGGATTCCAAAGATGTAAAAGAAGATAAAGTACAATTTCGCAGTCCACCACAACTAGAAATACCTGATTTTCAAACTAGGAAAATAGAAAGGAGTGAAATTAACTCACAACCTTTCTACGATTTTGATGAAAATTACGACTGTGATCCAAGATTTCCAGGTGATAAGGCATCCATTTATTCAGAAGCTAAAGTCCCATATTATGCAGGAGATAAAAAAAATAGTCAAAAGATACAGAAAGATAAACATAAAGACGTAGAAACAGTATTCGCAAAATCGAAAGTTGTAAATTACGGCCCAGTGTACAACCCTGATGATTCGGCATCTTCAGGAACAAGTTATCAAGATTTCATAGATGACACCAATTTTAAAGAAGGCGGCACTTCTTATATTTTTGCAACTTCTTTGGATTACCCAGAAATATTTTAGTAGAAGGAAATGGTACTATAGTTTGGAATGCCAAGAAGAAGAGAAAATAATTTTATGAGACTTATGTGTGACACAGGTTTAATTTTTAAGCTATTTATGACAATAAACTTTAATGTAAGTAATAACATATTTAACTACTTAAATTTTTCTTACTTTAAACAGTTTTTTTTATATAACAAAAACACCAATTTGCACGTCACTTTATGCTGCTTTTCCACCAAAGATGTGCTATGCTACGATGCTATGGATGCGTTTGATATCCACAATTATCAATAATTGGTCCAGATAGCTTAACACTGGTGGAAACGGGTTCAACTATGTTTTTTAAATATGGATGGATGCGTGCTATGGATGGGAGCTATGGAGTGGAGTAGCTGAGTGCACCTTCTTTACAGCTACCTCGCGGCAGCCCATCTTCATAGCACATCTTACTCGCTCCGCTACACAGCTTAGCATTAGTGGAAACGGTCACATAGTTTCGTAGCTTAGCTTTCACATCCTCGCAGCATAGCTGCATAGCACATCTCTGGTGGAAAAGCAGTCGGTCCCGCTCACGGCCTCGAGAGATACGACTTGCGTCAAGCGACCCGCGCGCGGGTCCACTGTTTCCATCTGTTGCTCCGCAAATCACTTCACGGCGACTCATGGCATGGCCATGGGAATAATATACCATATAAAACAATTCGGCATACATGTTTATTATAAACCAATTCAAATTACACATATTACTCCTTTTTCGCCCAATTCACTTTTCACCTGACACCTGACCTTTAGAGAGGGAGTAAAAGCATTTAAATAGTTTCCTTTTATATACTATGTAGGTACACTCTTCTGAGAAATGATACGTCCTTCGATATATATTTCACCTTTGTGATACAGACTATAATAAAATAATTGTTCATGGCTCCTGAAGCTTACATTAAACCAGTTCAGAAATGTATCTTTAATATGATTTCTGAGAATTCTGTCTAACTTTCTAAACTCAGACTCAAAGTCAAACCACCTTATTCATAAAAAAACTAAAACGCTCTATAAACCTATTTTACTTATAGAAGTGTTTTGTCTTCTTCTTTCAAACTCAAATCATAAATTCGAAAGAAATTGACGAGACACTTCTATAATTAACAATAATTTAACACCATACTACTTTTGAATAACTACATTCTGACAAATAAATATTTAAAAAAACTTAAACAGGTTTATAGAGCGTTTTAGGAATCAAAACCATTTAGATTTCTTGCATTTATTTCAATTAAAGTAACGGGGAAAGTCGGGCAAAGCTAATTATTGTATGTCGTGATCATAGCTATGTCCCTACGGCCTATAGTAAATTTCACATTTCGTTCATTCATGAGTTTGCTTTTGTTTTGTTGTTTGTTTGTTTTTGTATTTCGTTGTTTTCGGTTATTTCAATAATTTTAATCAAGCATTTGACATGGAAAGTGTCGGAATTTTAAACTTTAAATATTTCCTCGTAATCACTTTCTTCAAAATGTTTCGAACTCTGTTTATTTTTTTTTTTTTTCGAATATATTTAATCCGCAATTGGGTCTCTCGGGAAATAGTAGACTCTAATTTTGGAGTATTTAAGAACACAACAACGCGTCATTTACGCATTATAAAATAAAACTACTTAATGCCTTGTATGATTAGCTTGTGTTAGGAACTACCTACGACAGCGCCATTTTGACAGTTGCCTTCCCCATTACAGGCACTTTTGAATTGTCAAAGAGTCGGTCAGTTAGTCAGAAAGTTGAAGCTCATTCCAAAACGTAGATCTCTATAGAGAAGAACGCACAAAAAACTCCACGTTCCATCTTTTAAATCATGATGTATTACATATATTACAAAATCCTGGGTACATTATTTTTGTTCCTTAGGCGAAAACAATTTAAAAAACAATTCAAAATATAAGATTAAAGATAAGCCTTGGCAGTTAAAAGATGACCAGTCTCAACTAACGGTGCCCATTCACGAAAATGACGCGTGGATCAGCACCATCCAGCTCAACCATTTTGTAGGGAACCGAATCTATATTTATATATAATTGACATACAAAAATACCAGCATAATTATTGTCTCACTGCAGGGCAAAGGCCCCTTCTCATACGAGATAATCACGCTTGCAAGACGGGCATAATGTATTATAAATATTTATATATTATACACATTATAAATTTAAGTCGCTTTTCGTGGTTGTCTATAATACCGTGTCGTTCTTCTAAACTTTCACTATAATTTAGAAAATTTATTCCGAAAGGTTTATAAGAATAATACATCATTAATAAAAAAATAACTGCACGAAGTAGGCGTGAGTTGCTAGTATAAGATAAATAGTTAACTTGTTAGGTTGCTTTCGTATTCTTGATTGTTTAATGTTTAGTATTTATTTAGGATTGCTGGCCGTTATTTGGGAATGCTGGTATGCTTACGTATTTATTATCTTGGTAAGTTAAGTAAATATTATATCCGAGATTATAATCAGCTTAAAATATGGGAATTCCAAGTAACCCTATTAGCACTTTTATCAAATAAAACAACAAAATTATGTTAATAAAACGACTTTATTTAAATTTCTAACTTATGTTTAAAATAGCTTATAACTTATACGTATAATTCCAAAAAGATCATTATTTCAAATGATAAATATTACATAATGCATTTTTAGCTTACAGATAAAAATGCTAACAATGTATCTAAGTCGTCCCAATCAAAGCTCTCATCATTATTTAATATTTCAGCTATTATCATCAACTCTGTTAAGTTTTCAACATCAGAATCTTTTCCCGATGAACTTACTCTATAAACAGGAGGTTCCATATAAAATGGTGACGCAATAGTAGGGTATGAAGGCAAATATGGTGATGGCAAACATGATGGGCAGACTTGAGGTGATGAAAAGGTAATCATTGATGTTGGAGGTAATACAGTTGCTGTAGGCTGTGGTGAAGAAATAAACAAAGGCTGACAAGAAGACAATTCGAATTCTGATGATTTGCAAGGTACATCTGATGATACAATAGTGTATGTTTCAATATCTGGTGGATTAATAAAAATGGGTAAGCTCACAATGGGTAATATTAGTTCGTTTATTACTAGATTATCTTGTGGCAATGGCCAAACAGGTAATGTTTGTTTAAGTATGAACTCAGGATTATCATAAGGAGAAGCAGAGTCTGTGTAAGACTTGTATGAAGACAGTATATTCTGAGCTGTGTTTGACACCAAATTGTTAATAGATGATACCGCATCTAAAGTAGATTGAGCTTCCATAGCTGTAGAAAAAGGAGACTGGTTTATGTAAGAGATAGAAGGAGTTTGTGATATTTTAGAAGGAAAATTGGTGATTGGAGAAAATGCAGAAGATCCCAAAGAAATGGTGGGTATTGGTTGAAGTGGAATTATTGGCGGCGAATATTTAAGAGGGTTTGTAAAACATTCTTCACTAAATAATGGATGTTGATGAGAGGCTATTTTTGGTGCAAACGGGTTGGAAAGATCTAGTTGTTCCAAATTGGGGACATTTTTTGAATCAGCACATGTTTGACAATTGCTACTGGTAACATTTTTATGCATTTTTTTTAATGTCTCTACCCAAGCACTTATGATAGAAAATATGTCAGGTGTATTAATACCATTTGAAGAGTCAAAACTACTAAGCTTGTTTGACAGCATATCAACGATTCGAGAAGCTGTTGAAATTGGCACCAAAGACGTTCCTGGAGAATTTAAAAAGTTAGAAGGTGATCCTAATGCCGAAGGCCTAATGTTAAGACGAGTACAAGGTTTCAGTTTGAAGTCAGGTATTTTATCGGCCATGTATGGCATAGAACTACGTAGTATTTTTGGATCTGTACAATATTTTAAAACTGGAGGTAACAAAAACTCGGATGGTTCAATTAATTTGGATTCAAAAGAAACGGAAGCTGAGCCATAATTTGCTACCGGAAACACGGGTTTAATGTAAAAGGGTACATTTGAAGGTATTTTCGGTAGCTGTACTGTATTAATAAGTATCGGGAGCTCTGCAGTTTTTATTGGGTTCGAATATGTTGACAAATAAGGGCCATTTCTGCCCGCGAGTAAATTTAGACTGGTGTCAGAAGTTAAGGTTTTTGGGCTTAATAAATTACAGGAACCAGATTGACTTGAAAAGTCGATATTGCCAGCTGCCTTATATGAGATAGGTCTGAAACTTATAGGCAACATTTCAGAAGGAGTCCTTACTCCTGGTAAATGCATAGAATTGTAGTATAATGGATATGGCGAAGAGCATGAGCAAGAAGTAAATGGGGATAAAGTATTTGAATTGAGTTGTTCTGAAAATGAAGGGTTTCTATCTTCCAAAGTAAGTGATGAATCTAAAGTTGTAGATCTTGATACTGGTGTGATACTTGGTTGTGCTAAAAGACTATTGCTTTTTGATGCTGAACAAAGAACATCTGTGTTACTACTTTTTAACGGTTTTACAGGGACAATTGGCAACGATTTGATGTTTGATAATAAAGAATAAGTAGGTAAAGCATTTGGTGGGTTAGTAGAGGATGATAAAAATTGGTATTTATATGGCAATGGTACGTCTGGTGTACCAATATCTGGTTTATCATTTATTATAGGAGCATTACATAGTTTTGAAAACTTTTCTCTTAATTTTTCTGGCATTTTTACATCTGTGATTGATAATGAATCAATCTTAGGTACAGGTAAAGCTTTAGATGATGATGTAAGAGCCACTGGAAATAAACATTCTTGAGGTCCTGGAGCTGCTGAAAATGATTTAGGTATTATATCTTTACTGTCACATACTAGTGATGAAACAGTTGAAGGGGAGAAGGGCTTGGGTTTTACTGGTGTCACTGTTCCTATTACATCTGCGAGTGGCAATGTGACTCCACCCAAGGATTCTGTGGTGACTGTCTGAAAACAAAAGGATTTGTCAAAATAATTATGATAATTTTATTAGGGTCGATTACACTACTCTATCCATACAATATATGTATATCTAACAGGAGCTCGTGGCTAAGTAATAACAGCCGCATGGGTCGATCCATCAGGTTAAGCTACGCTTGCCAGGGTTGGTCAGTGGATGGGTGACCATTTTTACATACCGAGACTCCTCCGTGCCTCGGAAAGCACGTTAAGCCGTTGGTCCCGGCTGTCATTCGTGGATCTTTGACAGTCGTTACGAGTCGTCAGAAGGCTGAAAGTCTGACAACCAGTCTTACCAAGAGGTATCGCATTACCCAGTTACTGGGTTGTGGAGGTCAGATAGGCAGTCGCTCCATGTAAAATACTGGTATTCAGCTGCATCCGGTTAGACTGGAAGCCGACCCCAACATAGTTGGGAAAAGGCTAGGCAGATTGACACTACTCTATCCGAATTTTCATGAACATACAAAAAAGATACTAACTTAAACAGTATTTCCGCATATTTTTAGATATAATATCTATTCTTATATTTTGCTTGATGGCCTAAGACATTTTCTCATTGGAACTGATCTAAAAAGTAATTCAGGAATTGGTACTTGGTTCTTTTTGGTTTTTACGACCCTCTAGAATAAAAAAGAAAAGAATTGAAGAGAAGTAAAAATTAATATTTACAAGTATGGGAAAAAGGAAGGGAAATAATTATAGGGCATCGAAAAATTCATCCGCATCGCTGTCGAAAGGAAAGGTGCCCAAAAGGCTGGCAGCATTGCCACGTTGTATGGCAATGCTAATTCTTTGGCCAAAAAATAGGCCAGCCCTTTGGTCACGTGTAGAGTCGACCAACCGCTTGGCGATGTCCCGAAAAACTAAAAGGGCACTCGGACCCCATGGCCCTAGTGTTTCAACCCCAAACGGCTCGAACATATAAGTCCCAATAAGATTGGAGTATTTGCGCCGTTTGAGGTTTTCCGCACCTGCAGCAGCCGCCCCAGCACAGCCTATCGTGCTAGGAAGATGGGATGGCGCAAGGGTGTCGACACACGTTGCATCCCACACCAAAGGCCTACCTACCTTCCAAGGCATTATAGTCATTCCGTCTGGTCTCTTCCCATCGTCGCGTGCCTAGCCAATGGGTTCTAAAACAGCTGGCACCCCGGCGGTGACAAGTACGTATATCAACGGGTGTCCCACAGGGATCTATCTTAGGACCTATTTTATTTTTATTATTTATTAATGACTTGATTAATTATCTAAATACAATTTTACCGGACATTGAATTAGTCATTTTCGCAGATGACACAAATGCCATAGTGGCAGCTAATGACATGGTAGAGTTGACAGAAAGAGTAAATGCTACGTTACAAGCATTTCATGTGTGGTTCACGGCAAATAAATTATTTATTAATAGTAAAAAGACTCAAATTATGTTATTTAAAACTACAGCCCGCAACAAAGATAATTTAAATGTTGCCTTAAATGAAGTCGAAATTGAGCTCGTTGACGATGTAAAGTTTTTAGGTATACATATTGACCAACTGTTAAACTGGAAACCAGAATTAAAAGCAATTGATGCATCGGTATCGTCTGCATGTTACGTTCTGAGAGCTCTGAGAAATGAAATCGGCATAGAGCAGCTAAAAATTGTATATTTTGCGTTAGTGGAGTCCAAAATTAGATATAGCATACTTTTTTGGGGAAATAGCTATGAATATAATAGCAGAAGAGCTTTCATACTACAAAAACGTGCAATTCGTACCATGGTCCGCATCTCACAAAGGGAAAGTTACCGACAACATTTTATCAATTTAGCCATACTTACAGTACCAAGTCTTTATGTACTGGTACTTTTATGTAATATGGCCAAAAACATGCAGGACTATGAGACAGTAGATGAACGGCAGATAAGGGAAGGCACCCGTAGACTGGACTTAAAGAATAAACATTTTACTAATTATAACCTAAGAATTGTTAAACACAGTCCACGATACCAGTCTGTAAAATTATTTAACAGGCTGCCTTTAGACATAAAAAGTGCTGTCTACAGTAGCGCTTTCAAAATAAAACTAAAAAATTTCCTACTGAATAAGTGTCTGTATGCTGTAGAAGAGCTTTAATTTTTATTGAATTGTATTTTATTTTATTGCGATAATCACAGGTTGTTAATTTTATTGGATTTTGTTCATTATTATTTATTATTAATTAATTCAATATTCTATGCTAATTTATTTTAACTTTTTTTTTGTTTTTGTTTACTTTAATTTGTTTTTTAAAATGTTATTATTTTAAATTTGTTAACCATATTGTTTTATTTACATGCCGAATTGATATTGAAGAAACGTATTTTTTATTTTGAAATTGTGTAATTTATAAAATTCAAATGTAAATTATTTTAGTGTTATGCTGTAATTATGTAATTTAATTTAATTAATTAATTAGTAACTTTATGTGTAAATTCAGATACAATTTATTTGTTCATGAATAAATGACTAATGACTAATGACTTATTGATGCTGGCGTGCCGTGCTATCCGGCCTGCGCTCTTACTGCAGGATAGGCCATGATGTCCGAGGCAGTCGACAGCTACGCCGCATTGGCAGCGATGCGGAGCCACGCAAGGAGCGCCCAGACGCAGACAGGTAGCGAGCCGGAAGGTGGTGTCACCCAGCATAGTTCCTATGTTGGGTGACGGTAGTGCCTGAAGCCAGAGGCCCGACTCCCACTCACCCACAGCCAACAGGCGGGCAAGAGAAGTTGAATTGAAATAGTGTCCTTACGTGCACATTAGAATAAATAAGAATGTATATTACTTATTGCAAAAATATTTACTTTGTGGCTACAACGTCACATGCGAACTACGCATCAAAGACCTGACGTCACACAAATCCTACATGGCGCAAGCAGAGTTTACAGCACGATTGGTATATATACAACATCCCGACATCAACCGTGGGGCAGTTGCTCACCAG
Source organism: Cosmia trapezina (assembly GCA_905163495.3). NCBI lineage: Eukaryota > Metazoa > Arthropoda > Insecta > Lepidoptera > Noctuidae > Cosmia > Cosmia trapezina. The sequence goes on from LR991048.1 coordinate 3,941,638, forward strand.
ACACAACACCCGTCTGGTCGGAGTATCGGATCCTCCCTTTTCTGTAGCGAATGAGTGAACTTTACACTCTGTTCTTCATACCTCTATCATCGCTCTCAGCCTCATCAGCAACCTTGGCACAGCACACTGCACTTTTTTTGGCCGGTCCACAAGCAACCCCCTTCAACCGTCTCCTGGTCGACGCCGTCAGTCAGTCTCAACCCGGTGCATAACGCAACGCCATCCCGACTCACTTGGAAATTTCCGCAGACGGTTCCAACTCACCGTGAACTATACGGCACCTGGTTCTTACTCACTAGAACCACAACTGACCCTGGCAAGCAACACAATATGCACTGACTCATGCTACTATCGACTATCCGGTCTCCGAAGGGGAGTGATGTGGCGGCATCTACAACCACATGCGAACTACGCATCGAAGACCTGACGTCTCATAAATCCTACATCGCGCAAGCAGAGTTTACCGCGCGGCTGGCATATACAGGGTTATTGGAAAGTCACGATCTCTATAAGGGGTAAAAGTAGAGGTCATTAGGTATCAAATCACACATGGGTACATTGGATCAAAAATTCAATCCAATCTGCCTATCCTTTTCCCAACTATGTTGGGGTCGGCTTCCAGTCTAACCGGATGTAGCTGAATACCAGTATTTTACATGGATCGACTGCCTATCTGACCTCCACAACCCAGTTACTGGGTAATACGATTCCCCTTGGTAAGACTGGCTGTCAGACTTTCGGGCTTCTGACGACCCGTAACGGCTGTCAAATATCCACGGATAACAGCCGGGACCAACGGCTTAACGTGCTTTCCGAGGGACGGCGGAATCTCGGTATGTAAAGATGGTCACCCATCCACTGACCGACCCCGGCAAGCGTAGCTTAACCTGACGGATCGACCCGTGCGGCTGATAATACTTAGCTTGGGTCAAAAATGACCTTCGAAATATTTATTTTTTTCAAAAAACAGTGGACATGAAATGTGATAAAATTTTGTTAGTTTTAGGTTATGTTTATATTATATTTAATTAATTTTTAATAAATACAACAAAACATTTATATGTGATTGATTTTTCTTTCCTAATAAATCTAGTTTATTCAGTAATAAAAATAAAAAAACTGTTCCTTACATTTTGTCGAGTTATGCGAACATAAATGTAAATAAACATCTGGAGGCGCGAAGGGAAGGTAAACCCCGCCTGCTATAACAAAACATAGGCCCCCGTGCGAGCCGTAGCGGCTAACATAACATAACATAATCCTTAACATAATCTTTATTACATAAGGAAGTGGTTACAATTAATGTGAAGTCCCTGACACGTGTGCTAGGTGGTTAACCTTTGTTACAAGAGCCAGTGCCTCTCCCGGGAGGAAATACTATTGAAAAACTTATGCAATAAGATAAACAATGAAAAATAAAAAGACTAAACTAATACAAAATAAATAACTAAATGAAAATTGTTTAGAACGAGCCTGTAGTAGTGATTGTGTGTGTGCGTGTGATGTGTGTGGTGTGTGTGTGTGGGGGTGTGTGTGGGTGTGTGCTTGAAGTATGTGTGTGTGTATGTAAATTGAATTGGATGTACAGGAAAAATTTACTGGGATCGCGAGTAATGGATGAAGTTGAGAATGTCTAAGAATGGGTGCCTATCCTTTGTTACGTAAGAGCGAAGAGGTTGCACTTCCCGCAGCGCTGGAGAGCTAAGCATCAGCCAGCAAGTTCATTAAATATTGTATTAGACGTATCGGCTGAATATCATTCAGCCGATAGTTGAACGGCGGTGTTTAGTGATAAAGCTAGGCGGTTGACTAAACGGGTAATTAAACCAGTTGGCTGTGAATTATACACAAATTATATGTGTACATAACATTTAAGGCCGAACTATACGCCAATGACCTTGGTGGTTAGCTTGCGCATTCTGGCCTGAGCTCACGCAACGCGTCGTTGTCCAGCCAGTAATAGGACTCGCCCATCAAGGAGCGCATTCCCAAATTAGACGCTTTTTTAATTTATTATAATAAAAAATATACATGTTTTTAAAAAGTAACAAAACCAAATCATTTTCGTTTGTATTGCAAAGTAGTAGATATTTTTTTTATATTCTTTTGATAAAAAATGAAGGAGTAAAATGGTTTCATTTTCTTATTATGTGATACCGATAGAAAAATTATGGCTAAACCAAATTACGATTCTTAACATGTAGATTACTAACAATTTTTTTCAGATGTAATTTCTCTGTAGGTTCCGGCGAAAAACTGCTTCATCTGCACGCTGTTTTTAAGCTTTTTTCGAAAAAGTAGCCTTAAAGAGAATAAAATCGTTACCCCGCGTCCTAACCTAACCAAAAACTATCGTTGCGCGAATACGCGCTTACACCATCGATTACCTGAATAGTAACGTTCATACGAGACTTGGATGTTCGCGCGGCTGTCTCCTACATAAAAAAATCTGCTGTTCTCTGCGTAGAACTACCTACCTACTTCTAATTTGTTTTGTTAAGTGTGAAAGTGGTATTATAATGTTAGTTTTAAGATAATTACGAACTGTGTGTAGCAATACTTTATTTTAAGCTACGCTTGATGGCACATTTTGTTTATAATCATTTATGATGATCGAGATGGCGCTGCCGTCACGTACAGCTCAACTCCGCGTTAAAAAATAATATTAAATAGTAAAAAGCTTATTTTAGTGATTTTGTCATGCAGAATGTTATTAAATAGAAGCAGTGACCCCGTACAAGTGAAGTCAATAATTATTTTCACGATTTATCATATATTCCAACCAAAACAATTGAGTGCTAAGTGAATGTAAACAAAGTGATAAAAATCATTTCAAAAACATTGAATATGGTATGGACTACGTATAATACATAAATTCCCAAACATACAATTCATATAAAATAGCAAAAACTAAGTGAAACTTATGTGATTTGATCAAAACAAAGTGTACAAACGTTAATTGTGTATACAATTTTAAATAGTGCGCGCGCATAATTTTTTTAAAAAAACAGGCGTCATAACGAACTTTTAAATTATCGCATAAACAGAAGACCTATTTCAATACATTACTCAACAGTCTTCGTGGCTCATTACGTTAGCACTGCACACTAGAACTAGAGTTGGCGTGTTTGGTCGTGACTTCGAACCTCACACAAGACAATACTTTTTGTCAATTCGCCAAATAAAAATGTCACAACAAACAAAAATGATAACTCGATATTCAACGAAAATTGCACTCAAAAACCAAAAAACAAAGTCGGTGGAATCCCTTAACCAAACTTTCACATCAACTAGTTCAGAAATATTCGCCAGAAGTTTACCAGATTTATCAACAGAACACAACTCGTACATTTCCGAGTTACAAGAAGAGATCAATGTTTTGAAACAACAACTTGAAATTGCTCATAATAAAGTAGATCAACTTACTATCGAAACTATTTCATTGAAAAAAGAAAAGGATGAACAGCAGTCAGAAATAATTAACTTAAAGAAAATTTGCAGAAATAAGAATACAGCCAAAGCAGAAAACAAAATCGGTCAACAAAAAACACTGTTTGCTCAAAAAGAAATAAATGACCTAAAACAACATGGTATTTCACAAAAACGGAATACTCCAAAAGAGTTCAACAATCCAATCATAGAGGGCGCTGTACACAAAAAAATAACAGAACAACAAGACCACTCGCAACATCGGATTAACTCAAAAAAGTTCATCAGTTCAACAATAGATGGCGTTGAAAGCAATAATGCAAGAAATGATAATTTATCATGCCAGGCAGTAGCGGAAGTTACTCCAGAAGCAGTTCCTAAAGAAATTCAGCAAAAAAATAAACGAAGAATATTCATCATAGGAGAACAACAATGCGTGGGACTCGCGCAAAAATTAATTAAGTCTAGGGAGGAAAATGAATACGAACAGTACAAAATATTTTCCTTTATTAAACCATTTGCCAAATGTAACGAATCACTTAGAGCATGCTATAGTTTAGATCTTACAGAAAATGATTGGATAATACTATGTATTGGTCAAAATGATCAAAACCCGAATCAAATTCAGTTTGAATTGCTGAATGTATTAAACTATTTGCATAAGCATAATGTATTAGTACTGAGTATTAATAAAAATCTGTACTTAAATGAAAATAAGTTAAATACTCTTTTAAAATTTACATGTCATACTTTTCATAATTGTCAATTTCTGGATCTAAATAATTTATATGAATATTATTATAAATACCGTTACTTTCAGATTCATACATGCAGGATAATAAATTCAATTATAGATGCAGAGGACTATTATAAGGCTAAATGCATTCCTTCTGGACAAAACAATGAAACGCTATTTGGATTAAGTCAAAGTGCCAAAACGAGTACGCCTAAAAAAGGTACCATTCCCTATTATTTCCGTGCTGTTAATCTAATTCCAGATAATACACTGCCTAAAGATAACAACGAATCTTTTTTATACATAAATTAAATGATGCTGAAGAAGAAAAGTTAAAAATAAGATTACTCCACCAAAATATTGCAGGGTTATTAAATAAAGTAGATTCTATTGAATTATGTCTAAATGCACTTGAAAATGAAAAATGTCCAATACAGATCCTATGCTTCAGTGAGACTTTCATTAAAGCAGGAGATGAGTCAAATATTAATATTAAAGGGTATAAAGTATGTAGTCACTACTCAAGAAAGAAGCAAAAGCGTGGTGGTACGTGCATTTTAACTTATAGTGGAATTAATTGTAAGCCAATAGAAATTTGCAAGGAATACTCTTGTGATAATATTTTTGAATGTTGCGGAATAGAAATTCCTAGTATGAACACTATTATTATTTGTTTATACAGAGTACCTTCATCTAGTTTAAATTCTTTTTTTAATAAATTAGAAATACTATTACATAAGCTATTATATAAAATTGTAAATAAAAAAGTCATAATAACAGGTGATTTAAATATTAATACACTAGTCAACAACAACAACACGATAAACTTAAGAAACATACTAGCTAATTTTAACCTAACATTACACATAAATGAACCTACACGTCAAAACAACTGCATAGATCTTATAGCAAGCAACCTTGTTGACGCTATTGGTACAGTTCACCCATTATATCTATCTGATCATGATACTGCTCAAATATTAGAATTTCCAGGAAACTATAAGAAAATTGAACAATATTGGTACTGTCAAAAACAAGATTTTAGTAAAGAAAACATAGAAAAATTTACATATTATTTATCACAACTATCCTGGCAAGAAGTCTACACAGAACCTGATATAAATAAAGCGTTCAATTATTTTCATCAAGAACTCATATTATTCTACAAACTGTGTTTTCCTTACTACAAAGTTAAAATGACTTCAAATTTACAATCTCCAAAATGGCTTACTAAAGGGCTAAGAAAATCTAGTGCAAATGGAAGACATTTGAGATTTTCATATTACAGACATAAAACAAAAGAGACCCACAAAAAATATAATAACTATGAAAAATTACTTAAAAAATACATTGTATGGTCAAAGAAAAATATCAATAAAAAATTGATTAACCAAGCAAATAACAAGGGCAAAGCTACTTGGAACATAATAAAAGATAAAAATGATAGTGTTAGGACAATAAATAGTATAGCATCGTTAAAGCACAACGGAGAACTTATTCAAGAACCTACTCAAATAGCATCAACATTTAACAAATTCTTCATCAATATTGCCAATGATCACAACTCGAACGTTATAAATAAACAACCACAGGCTCAAACCCAGATAAATGATAATTCCATTTTTCTCAGACCGACCACGGAGCAAGAAATCATTAATATAATAAAATCATTAAATGACACCAAAGCAGTAGGTTATGACTCTATCTCCACACGGATTATTAAGGCAAGTGCTCATGTCATAGCCCCTGTTCTTAACCATATTATAGAAAGTTCATTAACACAAGGAATATTTCCAGAAAATTTAAAGCATTCTATAGTTAAACCATTATTCAAAAAAGGTGATCCAAAAGAACTAAATAACTATCGCCCTATTACACTTGTGCCTGTGTTATCCAAAATCTATGAAAAGATATTCTACAACCGATTAATAAGTTTCCTAGATAAGCATAATGTTCTAAAACAGGAACAAAACGGTTTTCAACATAATAAATCAACATCTTTAGCAGCATTTACTCTTATTAAAAAAATCACAGAATATCTAGACGAAAAAATTCCGGTTGTAGTAGTCTTCTTCGATATGAGTAAGGCATTTGATTTTGTGGATCATAGCATCTTACTAAAGAAATGTGAAAAATATGGTATCCGTGGTGTCGCTCTAGATTGGATAAAAAGTTTTCTAACGGGCCGACAACAATGTGTTGAAGTTACTAATTTAAATACAAACCTTGAATCCACTGTATACAGATCCTCATCTAAACTAAATAAATATGGCGTACCCCAAGGGAGCGTTTTGGGCCCCTTACTATTTTTACTGTACATTAATGATTTACCCGACTCAATTAAGTATGATAGTGTCCTATTCGCTGACGATATCTCTGTTATAGTGCCTAATAAAACTGAAAGTTCAAGTCATGAAAGTAAAATACACGAAGCCGTAGAGTCTGTAATCAAATGGCTTGAATCAAATAACCTATGTGTAAATATATCCAAAACAAAACTAATTAAATTTCGTACACACAAATGCAAACTTCCCGATAGTATTAACATTAAAATAAAAGATAAAAACATAGAAGAAACAGAAAATATTACATTCTTAGGTATAACTTTAGACAAATTTTGTAATTGGAAACAACACATTAACAACGTATGCAATAAACTAAATAGATTTGTGTACGCATTAAGGAAACTTCGTATTGTGTCGGATGAAAAAACAGCCCGCATAGCATACTGTGGATACGTTGAATCAATATTAAGATACGGACTTATAATATGGGGAAATTCAACTGATAATGATAAAACATTTATTGCACAAAAGAAATGTGTAAGAGCTATATGCGGTGTCGGTCCACTTGAATCTTGTAGGCCTTTATTCAAAAAGATGAAATTATTAACTTTGACCGGCATGTATTTGTTTGAGGTATCAGTTTTTGTAAGGAAGCATAGAGAGTTCTTTAGATTCAAAGGTGACAATTATACCAAACAGAGACCCAGGGATGCAACAAAAATTCTTATTCCATTTTGTAATACAACACTAACTAAAAAGAATGTTTATCATATGTGCATCACTATTTTTAACAAATTACCAAAGTATTTAAGAGAACTCCCATTTAAATATTTTAGAGTAAAACTGCGCAGATGGTTAGTAGAAAATTGTTTTTATACACTGCAAGAATTTATGCAGCATAGGGAAAAAAACATTATTCTAAGATAAATATCAGGTAATTTAATCAAAATTGTTATGATAAGGTTGTTTTGTAATTTTATATTAGATCATAAATTCATAAGGTAGTGTGTATTAGATTATATTAAGGTTTTTATTAGATTATAAATTATGGATAAGTTAAGGTTATCTTGTAATTTAAATTAGACTAGGTATATTTTATAGTTTTGTAGTGTGTGTTCCTACTGTAATTTAAATTAGTAGGTACCTACATGTTGTAAATCCTACTTATTTTAATAACCGATTTGCATGCCCTGAACAGGCAAAATATGGACTGTGCTTACACCACCAATTTTACATCTGGTAAAACCTGTATTTTGTGCAAATAAATTATTCTTAAATTAAATTCTTAAATTCTTAAATTCTTAAATATGTTTTTCTCACTATGTGAATTTGTTCATTCTTTTGAAAAATAAATATCATTAACCGTACATTATATAAAAATCAATTGCTGTTCGTTTGTCTCACTAAACTCGAGAACGGCTGGGCCGATTTAGCTGATTTTCGTTCAAAGTATTTGTCATAGTCCAGGTAAGGTTTAAACGGTGAGAAAAATTGGAAAAGTTGCCGGAAAAATTGGAAAATTCGGGAAAATTGAAAGTGGATTTTCTATAGGAATTTTGAATTATTGAAATTAGGACAGGACAACGTCTGTCGGGTCAGCTAGTTTCATATAAAAGCGATGATCACGTACTCGCGCGAAGATTGCTTTTGGTTAGGACGTGGCTTTATGTTTGACTTGACAAACAGAAGCCTGGGACCTGGTGAAGCCTTCTACAATTCTACACCCTGGATATTTGTATAAAAAAATAATTAAATACAAAATAAACGCAGATGAAGTGGGGGGCAACAGCTAGTTCTCTATAACTTAGGAATTAAATAAACACAGTATTGATTCTAGTAGTCTAAATAAAGGAATGACTAATATGCACTTTCCTTGTAAATACATATAAGGTGTATCTATTCATACACGAAATCTCTTAGGGGTTCATTTGTACTCATCATTATGAACAACTTTTAGTATGGGACCAAACCTGAAATCGCGAAAAAAAATCTGCTGTTTCCCACATTTTGACGAGTTTAGTAGAGGACATTGTTTAGATAATCCCCTCAATTGGCATGTGCAAAAAATTCTTAAAATTGAAGTAATTATCATTTCGAACACATAAAGTAAGCTTAGCGTAAGTTTTTTAAACAAAAAATTTGTTTTAATTAGACTGCCTAAAATTTAAAATTTTTCGCTCAAAATGGTTTGTAGATCCTAATTTCAATAATTTGTATAATATCCTCGTAAATGATACCTCAAAGGAAAGAGCGATTATCACATATTAGATATCAGATATTTTCAAAAATATTTGAACAAAAAAAGCACCGTTCGTTTTTTTTTTAAATAAGGTTTTCAGAAATGATTCATGATTTTTTTAAATTTATATGAACTTTAAATGTCTGTAAAAAAAATGTCTAACGACACAGAGGCCTAAAACATGTTTTGCTAGATTGCTTACACATTACTTTAATTAAATAAAATAAAAATGAATTCATTTATCATTCAATTTAGTTATAAATAACCAGTTTAGTTAAAATTTTGGCAATTTTCGAAAAAAATCTTAAAAATTAGGTTAAAAAAAAATGGTAAGACTTCGTCTAAGACAACCATGGCTTAAATTGTTCTAAACTGTCTGTACTATCTTCGCCTTAAAGCTTTGCACCCATCTTCCAATCACCTTGTATATGCGAACATAAATGTAGAATAGCTGATTTTTTGTTCGCGATTTCAGGTTTGGGCCCAAAGTCAAAGTTGTTCATAATGATGAGTACAATGAACCCTAAGAGATTTCGTGTAGTTGTACCACGTGAGGTGGCCACTTCGCACGAATTCACCCAGAGAAACTCAAAATATTTATTGCAATTAAACCAATTACAGGCACGTTTAAACTGTCAAAGAGTTAGTCAGTTGTCAGAAAATTTAAACTACAGTTACCCAGTTCCAAAACGTAGATCTGTATGGAGAAGAACGAGCAAGAAACTCCACGGACACTCTTTTAAATCAAGATATGTATTACAAAATCCTAGCTTATTGCTTCTATATCGTCGCTAATCTAAAGGTGGGTTGCACCAAGTGCTGGGTTATAATTTCCGTCAAAGTTAAAATTACACATACATATAGATATTACACGAGTTAAGTACTAAAATTGTTTATTTTATTTGACAAAAATATAATTTAATGTATTGTGTTGCGTAAATTATTTTGCATAGGTACTATTGTATAGAATCTAGTTCTTCTAACTGAACATACAGCTGTGCTGCTGGGGAGTTTGTTCCGCTACTTCTTCCCAGCTAAAGCACTAGGAAGTGGTGAAGGGCGGGCGTTTTGTGGGGACTGTCTTACTGTAATTTCGACGTTCAAAAAGTGCTGATTCTCAGCCTAATTTGAACAAAAGACTTTTGATTTTGATTTTGATAGAATGACTACTGGCTGTTGCACCGTCATGTCAAATGAAAAAGATAAAGTTCGGAGCAGGGACATGACATTCGACGCGTCTGACAGAAGTGACAGATATTTAACAATAATTTTAACCAGCCAAGCGTGGGAGGTTAAAGTTATAGTTAAAGTTATGACGTCAGCTAACAAATTGTCAAATGGAACAACCCATTTTTTGTCTAACTGGAACTTTAACCAGAGCGTGAGTTGCACCATCTTACTTTAAGAAATTCAAAATTTCTTACGTTTTTTGCAATTTGTAGGTCAGTGTGAGCTTGTATATTGATTAAAATATGATTCGCGGCCGTAGCTAATATGGCTTTACAGAATTATAATCATTAGAATCAGTAATACAACTCCATAAGTTAGCATTTATCTCAAATCTAGCGATTTCATGAAATCATGAGGTTTGAGATAAATGCTAACTTATGGAGTTGTATTGCTGATTCTAATAATTATAATTTTGTAAAGCCATATTCGTTACGGCCGCGAATCATATTTTGATCAACATACAAGCTCACACTGACCTACAAATTGGTAAAAACGTAAGAAATTTTGAATTTCGCGGGCTACCCTGGCGCTTTCGCCTTAACAATAACAAACATCGAACTGAAGGTGCGATGTTTGTTATTGTTAAAGTAAGATGCTGCAACCCACCCTTATAGTGACGTAACTGATTTGAAGAAAATTTTACAGAACAAGCTATTTTTCTTTTTTTTTGTAAATTGTAGATATATCGGTCTCGATTTTAGCACTATCATGGGGACCATAAGGCATACGTACAGATTCGCCGATTAGACATATCGATTCGACTTGGAAAATGTATCAAATTACTATAGTTAGGTCGGCTATCGGCTTAGTCCAAAATGTCAGATACGTCATTTAGTTAAATTAGCGACGATATGTGAGAACAATTAGAAAAAATATTTAAAAACAATTCAAAATATAAGATTAAAAATAAACCCTAGCAGAAGAGAATGATGACCAGTCCTAACTGACGGCGCCGGTTCACGATCATGACGCGTGGATCAGCACCATACAGCTCGACCAGAGGGAGGAGAGGATGGGCAAAGGTCGTCACTAACTGGACGCCTGAGGGAGGACATTGCCATTGAGGTAGACCGCAGTGAAGGTGGTGTGACGTAATGACCTAATCATGTTTTCGGGGCCTACATGGTCAAAGATCGCGCAAAATAGACAGGTTTGGAAGCAAAAAGAGGCACAAGTGCAAAGGAGCACAGTGGGGCACAACAAAAAAGATTGCATACCTGATATATCACACAAAGAAGAAACATTCTCGTCCCCATACTGGCAACTTAAAAATGAAACTTAACACACTGACACCTATTTATAACCTCAAAACAATGGTTATTATAAAACCAATTCCTGGAAAAATGTGTGTGTACTTAAATGTGTTTTAATATTATTATTTGTAATACTTTTGTGTGTAATTTTGGTGATAAATGTAACTCATAATTACGATTTTTTTTAATGAATTTGTGTTTTCTGATGTAATATTAACTAACATACACTACGCTACAAATTAAATGGAGGAATGTGAAATTTTTATCTCCCGACCATCATTTTGACGTAGTCGGGCACTCAAATCGTCGTAGTCGCATTTTAGGTTCAACCACTGCATAGAGCAATATTTTGTATAAAAGTATACGTCACATGGGTAGTATTTAAACGCATATCAAAAATTACGGAGTGATACGTAGGTTCGAATGACGTTTTTGCGAAGGTCGCCATTTCGAAAAATTTTGCGAGTGGTACGCCAGTTCGAAAACTCATTATATCGAAAACCGCTATATCGAATGACGCTATCACGAAGGTCGCCATTTCGAAAAATTTTGCGAGCATTACGCCAGTTCGAAATTCATGGTATTGAAATACGATGTTGAGTAAATTTTTCTGGGAATCGAACTCACGGCCCCAACGAGACGAGACACAGAGAGCATGGTCTTTTGATTTGGTTTGGAAAAAAAAATAAATAAGAAAGACAAATCAACTCAACTGACTTCCGAACTGGCGTACTGCTCGCAAAATTTTTCGAGTTATTCGATATAGCGGTTTTCGATATAATGAGTTTTCGAACTGGCGTACCACTCGCAAAATTTTTCGAAATGGCGACCTTCGCAAAAACGTCATTCGAACATACATATCACTCCCCAATAATTACCAATTTTTCCCAACAGAATACGTACGTCAAAAATATTGTATGCACATCAAAATTTGCATGTTTAAAATAAATAAATTAAACTTAACTTCAGGTCGACAGAGCCCCGCATCATAATTACTGTTTTCATATACACAATATGCAAATTATGTGCTACGGTAGCATCTGCTCGAATTTAGCATAATTTTGTGGTACTACATAGCTTGTGTATCCCAGCCTTTATTCTTAGATCTCATTATAATATAGTTCAATTTGCATTTTTTCGGGAACTAAGAAAAATCGCTCCATGTACCATGAGCGATCTATACCCACCTAAATGCACAAAAGATGATAAGAAGAAGGTTTTTAGTAGTTTTATAGATACGACTTATTTCGCAACAATAAAACCATGGGCAAGCATATACAAAAACAATATACATAGATAACAATCATAAATTATGTAACATAACATTTTGATAATAAATTATATCGAAATATTAATATATTAAGCAATAAACAGAAACGTAACACGATTGCCTAAGGCGTACGTGACTTTCCCAACAGATAATTATATTATCTAAATAATATTTCTTACTGTTATAAAAGAAAGATTGTTTGAAAGCAGTTTACGAAATAAGTTAGAGCGAAGAAAAACACTCCGAAGTGATACACGTTGAGAATAAGATCTCGTTCTATTAGGGTTCCGTACCAAAATGGTAAAAAAGGAACCCTTATGGTGTGACTCAGTCTGTCTGTCTGTCTGTCACAGCTGGATATCTCAAGAACTACTAATGCTATCAACTTGAAATTTGGAACAGTTTTAGATAACGTTTACCCAACTATTTTGCAAATAAGAAATAAATAAAAATATTTATATTTTTTTTGCAACAGGGACTGAAAGGGGTCTTAAATTCAAAGTGAGGATACTAGGGCATGTGGGGTATCATATGAAAGAGCGCTGTTTGCAAATTCTCAATTTTTTTTTTTTAGGCCGCATATTTTTCGACTTTTGATGAAAAATAAAAAAAAATACCTTTCCCCCTTTTTCTCCGAAGTTTGCTAAGAGAAAAATCTGAAATTATTCCATGTGATAGAAGTTTATGTAAAGATTACAGGAAAAATAAAACGATGTCTCTAAATACCACACTTTTTCAGAAATCGAAACGGAGCCCTCGGTGCGCGAGTCCGACTCACTCTTGACCGGTTTATTTGAGAAGTGGCTTGAGTTTCAATATATCTCTGGTTTCATCATCATTCTCCTGCCCTTATCTCAATTTATGTGGTGTCGTCAACAAGTCTTCTTCTTCTATTAGTCATCTCGGTAGTCACCCCCTTTCTAGTCATAATCTTTTACACAGTCTATCCATTTTTGGTCGTCCCTTAAGCTCCATTTACACGGCGCCATTTTATTGCCTGTGGCACACCATAAAATTGAAAGGCAAATATCTGGCACCGTCTAAACCACACGTACAATATTGTTAGACGATACGGGCAACTTTGAAAACTGGTATAAGCATGTACAAGAAAATCACACAGTACATACAATAATTGCTCGTACAATAAAATCGCATTCAATTCTGGCGTGATCTGACATTTGTGCTGTCATTGAAATATGAGTGCGGTAAGTGAGGGTGTGGTAATCGTTGTTGCTATTTTGAGGCAAGAAATCAAATCAAGAACAACTTGAAAAATATCTTGAGAAGCGTTCAATAAAATTTAATGAAATATCATGTCTAGGCAAAACTTGCATGCAATATTCGCCTGTCAATTTTATTGCCTGGTGTAAGTCGCATGCGATTTTATTGAATGGCAAAACTTGCATTCAATTATTGTACATGCCATTCTATGGAATCGCGCGCGTGTAAACACTTCATGCAGTTCTTGAATGTCAAAAAACTTGAACGTGCTTTATGGCATGCAATTATTGCTCTTGAACGTTCCAGAAACTTGCCCTGTGTAAACGGCGCTTTACTCTATAAATTTATCATTCAAATCAAGTAACAAGACTCATAGTGTTAGTAACAATAATATACTTACAAACTATGTTAGTAAAAAAAAGCTTCCGACGAATTGAGAACCTCCTCCTTTTTGAAGTCGGTTAAAAAAACCGGCCAAGTACGTTTCGGACTACGTGCGTAGTATAAATCCATATGTATACCAAATTTCAACTTAATCGGTCCATTAGATACGGAGCAAATTGGCTGTGACAAACGGACAGACGGACAGGCACACACACGCGCGGGCGGACACGAGTGATCCTATAAGGGTTCCGTTGTTTCCTTTTGAGGTACGGAACCTTAAATACATTAACACAGAAACAATCTGTGACATCACTGCTGCAAGGTGACAGGTCCAGCCGATACCTTGCAGGAGTGGCTCACAAACGCACAATCTAGCCTGCTGGCTACCATAGACAGGATGCTGTTGGTGCTACCCCGCACCCTAATAACCAGGGATGCGCACGGCATCCGCATCACAGTGTAGAAGCAATCAACGCGAGCTTCAGCAAACATCCCTGATGCGCTGCAGTATCGAGGTAACCCCATCAGAACCATGAATGCGTTATTGTATTGAACGCGAAGGGCGCTGTATGATTTCTGAGTATAATGAGCCCACAGACTGCAAGAGTAAAACGACGTGCAGTAAGCACTAAATATAGTGCGCTTGACCTCTTTAGAGGCACGCCTGAATCTGTGGGCAATCATGTTAGCTCTAACACACAGCGCCCTCCTCTCCCTGACAATATCCTCATCATCTATGAGGCCAGTGGTCAATATAATGGTAACCCAGATATACCGGATGACTTTTTTTTACCGTCTCGAAAAAATTGCGTATATTAGGTGAACGGAATAGAAGCCTATGGCATACCTAACTTTTTTTTTTTTTTTTTTTTTTTTAAATCAAATGTTGTAATCATATGCAGGCTGCATATGATTCGAATTTCGATATTTTTAAACGATTTATTATTTTTTTTTTTCAAAATTTCGTTTTTATGGTACAAAAATGAAAAGTTTACATCGAATTTGTAGTGTTTATTGGTACTTTGATATTTTTTTCTGTCTAAGCTATTAAAAAACTAGGTATGCCATAGGCTTCTACTCTGTACACCTAAAATACCCAATTTTTTTCGAGACGGTAAAAAAAGTCATACAGTATAAGACCCACACTGGCAAAAAAAAAAAAAAAATATGAAGTCACCCTGGGATATTGTAGCCAGGGGCCAAATGTAACTGGTTGATTAGTCCTAGACAGCATGGAAACGCAACAATAACGTCAAATCTCAATCCGTTACATTTGCCCCCTGGTTACAATAGCCCCGGGTGACCTCATAGTATTTTAGTGTGTGTGTTTTATTATTTTTTTTAAATAGGTCGACCCTCACAAGGCGCACACCGCTTAGCTTCAGTAAATGTACAGCTTCTGGGTACTTACCCCTGGTCCCAAAGACCATGACCACACTCTTCTTAAGGCGGAGATTTCTTGAAAACGATCAAAAAGGTGGTTTTTTAAAGCTGTGTATCACATAAACCGTAAATAATTTTGACAAATAAAAAAAAACATGATATTTTCAAGTCCTTTTCGCATACAGTGATGGAACTTAAAACATAATTAAAAATACTTTAATGCACCAAAAAAATCTTCAAACATATCTCTTAATAATCTTTAAAAGCTGTTTATCCCTTCATTAGAAATTATAATTATAATTAAAAATATAATTTACCATAAAATGTCACATGCCAAACTGCATCCAGTGATGGATTTATTAATGATTAAATAGTTAATTTCTAATTTGATACGATTTTTTTTGCACTTTTACAACATAATTCCGGTGCGCGGGAGAGTCTTTCTATCTCGCGCGTCAAACTAGACAGCCATAACGCCATTTCACTTACACACCGAGCTAAACCACGCTTGGATGCAGGGCCTTAACATTATATGCCAGACCATGTAGCCTGGCATATTGCTTGCAAGTGGCCATGAGTGTCTGAAGCCCAAAGGTTGACGCGCTCCACAGCACCATATCATCGGCGCTACAGCTGTGCTTATCTATACTAAGTACATGGTAGAAAAAACCAATTTTCCCAGATATACAAACACAACAATTTTCATCGAAACCGTTATAGCCATTTTCTAGAACGTGATTACAAAATTTATTATACGTATACAAATACTAGCTGCGCCCCGAGGTTTCACCTGCGTAGACCGGAATAAAAAGTAGCCTATGATGTGTTAATCCAAGGTATAAGATATCTACATACAAAATTTCATTCAAATCGGTCTAGCCGTTTCAGCGTGAAGAAGTAACAAACATACGAATACACACACACACTCCCACAAATTTTCGCCTTTATAATATTATAGTGTGATTGCTCATTTAATAGTATTAATTTACAAGTCAATAATAATTTACAAGTCTGTGATAAGGCCTGTCGTACTTTATGGATCGGAATGCTGGGCAGTGAAGAAGACGGATGAAAAAATATTACATGCAGCGGAGATGAGAATGTTGAGATGGATGTGTGGAGTGACGAGAATGGATAAAGTAAGAAATGAGTATATATACGAAGAAGTTTGAAAGTGGCGCCAGTGATAGAAAAGTTGAAAGTTGGTGTAAACTGTAAGCTTATATTTAATGAATAAGTGAATTATGAAAGGAAATCGTTTGGCTTAATATGGGCCTGTGATGAGGAGAGACGAAACGCATGTGACTAAAAGAGTGATGAATATACATGTTGATGGATGGAGAGGCAGAGGAAGGCCAAAGAAAAGATGGATGGAATGTGTGAGGAATGATATGAAAGAAAAGGGACTGAATGATAGCGTGACGGTTTACAGGGGAGAATGGAAGAAGAAAACGTGTTGCGCCGACCGCGACCCAAGTAACATGGGATAAGGGCAGGAAGATGATGATGATGCTCATTTAATAGTATAGGATATAGGATATTATAATAAAGCTGAAGTTGGAGTTTGTTTGAACGCGCTAATCTCTGAAAGTGACAATCGTATTTGAAAAAATATTTTTGCATTTGATAGCCCAAGTCTTGAGAATGTTTTTAAGCTATTTAACATCACAGTATGACCTTTAGGAGCCGAGCAAAACGAAAAAAATAGAAAGTACGCTATATTTTAATTTTATTGAATGTGTAAATTTTTATTGTGTGTGTGTGTGTGTCTGGGGTTGTGTGTGTGTGTGTACTGTGTGTGTGTGTCAATTTAATTTAATTTTAATATTTTTAATTCTGAATTGGTTGTTGTTTTTATGGATCTCAGTTATCTGAATTAAATGAATTTTATTTTATTTATTTATTTATTTAAGCGAAAACGAAGTATTAGCACAGGCGGGAATCGTGGCTGTTATTTTAAAATGTTTGTGGTGTTTTAAGACTTCCACGCGAATGAACTCGCAGGCAGAAGTTATAACTATATTTCTTTCTATCTGTGTGTAGAACTAGAAGGTACAGTTAGCGTCAATAATATCGAGACTAACAGACTGTTCAAAATTATCTAAACAACTATGAAAATTAAATATTAACTCAATGACACAAGGAATGTTTCAGAATGATGACAGTACACGACAACTGTCACTCTGACAAGAACTTTATCCAATTGAGATAAAGTTTAATTTTCTTAGTTGTTGAGATCATTTTGAAAAGTCTGTTCGTCCCGATATTTTTGACGCTGACTGTACAAGAGTATTAAATTTACTTCCGTTATTTCAAATCTAAAACCTGTTTTTCATAATAATATTCTATGGTCACAATGTATTTAGTTTTTTAAACAAATCTATCATTAATAAGAAAGCTCCCATATTATTATTATACTCTTTGTAAGAAAGAAAGAAATAATAACATGGTTGATGCGCCAGGGTAGCCCGCGAAATTCAAAATTTCTTAAGTTTTTTGCAATTTGTAGGTCAGTGTGAGCTTGTATGTTGATTAAAATATGATTCGCGGCCGTAGCTATTATGGCTTTACAGAATTATAATCATTAGAATCAGCAATACAACTCCATAAGTTAGCATTTACCTCAAATCTAGCGATTTCATGAAATCATGAGGTTTGAGATAAATGCTAACTTATGGAGTTGCATTGCTGATTCTAATGATTATAATTCTGTAAAGCCATATTAGCTCCGGCCGCGAATCATATTTTAATCAACATACAAGCTCACACTGACCTACAAATTGCAAAAAACGTAAGAAATTTTGAATTTCGCGGGCTACCCTGGAGCTTTCTCCTTAAGTATTTGGCAGAAGTTCGTGAAACACGAAATTAAAAATTTAAAAAAATGCTAAGAATAATCCGACAGTACATATTTTTATTTGAAATAGGACTCGCTTCAAAAGGCAAACATCACTAATCTATACGTACATATAGAGGTTTTATAGGGTAGCCATCACGTAATCAATCACTAGTCCAAGTTCTCCCTACACATTTCTTGTGTAAAAATATACGGAACAATAAAAATGCGAACACTTCCTTTTTATTTTATTTTATTTTTATTTTATTAACTTTGGTTACAGATAGGTTAACATTAGTGAAAGAGACAATTACAAGTTTTCATTGACAAAACTAGGATAGAACACGAGACAGTAGACAGGTAAGGAAAAGTAAGAAGTAAAAGAACTCTGAGCGAATAAAATAGAACATGAGAAGTGTCAGTGATCTTCGAAGAAGCGGTCTTATTGAGTCGTAGTTAGTGGAAAAAACCGGCCAAGTGCGTGTTGGACCACGCACAATAAAGGGTTCCGTAGTTGAAAAGAATTTATCCCAAAAACAAATAAACATTGTTACCGAAAAAAAATTTTTTTTTATGTGATAAAACTACAAATTAATCATTTTCGGACTTTTTCCTTTACTTGTGTTGTGAGACCTTGCTTCTTGCCAAATTTCATAATTCTAGGTCAACGGGAAGTACCCTGTAGGTTTTGATTTATTTGCGAGTATTAAAATATGTCGTATATAGGGCCGTATTTTTTTATCGCGATGACTTAGAAGCTTGATTTTTTTCAGAACTGCAAGGGACTATACTCTTACATATTTGTTATTTATTTCAACTTGATACCTCCTCGCATTTCTGAGAAAAAGGGTCTTACAGGCTAACAGACTTGAAAATATTTTTTTGTGTGAAAAAATTACTAATTTACAATTTTCGGACTTTTTCCTTTACTTATGCTCTAAGACCTTGCTTCTTGCTAAATTTCATGATTCTAGGACAACGGGAAGTACCCTATAGGTTTTGATTTTCTTGCGAGTATCAAAATATGGCGCATAATGGCCGTATTTTTTATTGCGTTGACTTAGAAACTTGATTTTTTAAGAGCTCCAAGGGACCACAGACTTACGTATTTGATATTAATTTCAACTTGATACCTCCACGCGTTCTGAGAGAAAGGGTCTTGACAGACTGACAGACAGACAGACAGACGAACAACGAAGTGATCCTATAAGGGTTCCGTTTTTTCCTTTTGAGGTACGGAAACCTAAAAAGGGTCCTTGTTTCACAGACAGAAATTTCATAGAATTTCGTTTCTCAGAAAATGTTTCATATAATATTTGGTCCTTGTATTTTTATTTCTAATATTATTGTTTCAACAACTATTTACTTGAAAGAAACATATTGTACAGAAACACAATTCAATGAATTTTATAATCACATTTTTTTATTTAACAAACTTATCAAACAGTAGAATTATTTTTTAAAGAATATTGTTTGTTCGGTGTATTTTTCCAGGGTATTTTATTTCAACGAAAATGTAAAAATAAAAAGCTAGTGACAGAAACGAATCGCTGCAAAACCGACTCCACCTAGTCTTATCTGCCCTACCCTAGAGTGTAATTTAAATTCGCGTAGGCGCGGAGGGGCGAGGCGGCCCGCGAGCTGAGGAGCAGGAAGTTCTGGAAGAAGGCTGTTCTGGAGGAAGGCTGAGGCTGGCCTCGCCGGCCAGCCTCAGCCGCGGCGGCGAGCGTTAAAACCATCTGCGACGACGGCTCGCGTGAGGCCGCCCCGGAGCCCCGCAGCGCCGGAGCCGTGACACAAACCATGCCTGCTGCATGTTGCATGCTTGCCTGCATGCTGCATGCTTGCCTGCATACTGTATGCTTGCTTGCATGCTGCATGTTGCATGCTTGCCTGCATGCTGCATGCTTGCTTATATGCTGCATGCTTGCTTGCATGCTGCATGCTTGCCTGCATGCTGCGTGCTTGATTATATGCTGCATGCTTGCTTGTATGCTGCATGCTTGCTTGTATGCTGCATGCTTGCTTGCACGCTGCATGTTGCATGCTCACTTGCATGCTACATGCTTGCTGCATGCATGGTGTATGCTTGTTTGCATGCTTCTTACAGGGTACAGTAGGTTTGTTTAGAACAACGGAACGCATTATTTTTGTGAACGTGGTGTTGTAAATTGATGTTTATGGTATGAATTTTATTAAAGGAATTGAAACGTTTAGAAACTGTCACTCGATAAAATGATATTCTTGTAATAAGATTTATATTAAATAAACAATATAATATGGATAAATACGATACCCCTTGGTAAGACTGGTTGTTAGACTTTCGAGCTTCTGACGACCCGTAACAACTGTCAAAGATCCACGAATGACAGCCGGGACCAACGGCTTAACGTGCTTTCCGAGGCACGGAGGGGTCTTGATATGTTAATATGGTCACCCATGCAGGGTATAGATATTATTACACGAACATGGGGAAAAAATACAACAGAACAAAGAAAAAATAACAAAATACCTCCTGCTGCCAAGCAACGTTACTGTGTTCCGGTTTGAAGGGTTAAGTGGTCTCTGAGATGGCAATAACTCACCTATGATGTGGGGGTGACCACTTGCTTGCTTGCCACCCAAAAATAGAGACCGAGTTAAGGTTTTTTTTTATATTAAATTTATTAAAAAATCTATTAAAAAGCCACATTTTAAAGGATTTTTTCATTAATAAAACCTAATATTAAGTGGTACCGACTGCTAATTTACATTGTATTGTACCTACACACAATTCAAAATTCACTCACACGTCAATTATTCATATATGAATATAATACACTACATTATTCTATAATATTATGGTATAAAATATAAAAACCACACCCTAACACACAAAATTGTATACGTAAATAAAACAGAATATTTACATACATACACTATATTTTAATCTAATATAATTTACCCTTCGTATTTGACATATTAAAGTATATATATTATTATACTCGTGCTTCGTTTCTTGAGATTAGTAACCTGAAATAATAAAATTATTACTTATTTACACTTGTAGTATCACCCAGGATTCACCACATAGCACTGTATTTTGAGAGATAAAGACATTTTTTTTTTTTTTTTTGCGAGGTAGACGTGCCCTAAAACTCCGCTTGTCATTCACGTTACAGTGCTTCACCACTGCACACATTTTTCTCGTCGGTACGGATTAAAAGTGTTTTTTCCAGTGTTTTTTAACAAAATAAAAATGCCGAAGAGGAAACGTGATATTGGCATCGACAAATTTAGCAAGAAGTTTCGCAAACTGGAGAGAAAATTAAAACGTGCCAAGCGGCAACGTTCTTCAATATCGCCTTCATCTCGAGAGGACTCGATGCTCTCTGCGCATAGATATGAAGGTATGTTATTTGTTATTACTACAAATTACAGGCGAAACAAACAAATATCTTGGCCGCGCAATACCTAAACAAAGGTTCGTTAAATTCACTGGAATTTGACACATACCTACTTACTTTTTATTCGAACTCGAACAGTACAAAGGTCTGTTTATATCGTTATCTACTATGGTGCGTTCAATTCATTGGAATTGCAACATCTACCATTCAGTTCAGGAAAGACGTTCAATTCACTGGAATTGCAACCTTTCTCATTGACTTGTAGCAGCGGAAAACTCAATAGAGGTCTTCTCGGACGATGACTGCAATATGGAAATACCTAGACTGGAATCAGTTAATACAGGCCGTCTCGTTAAATGAGACGTCGCGGGCGCCGTCCCTTGCACCGTCCCCCGCGCCGTCCGCCACGCTGCAACCACGCGCGCCATCGCCGCCGCCGTCGCCACAGCCAGACCCGCTGTCGCCTCCGTCCTCCCCGCGGCCGCCCCCGCGACCCGCTGATCCTTGCCCGGTCGCTGAGCCTCGCGCAATCGCTCCTACCACCAGCGATATTACCCCTGATGATGACTCAATCGACATACTAGGTGTTGATCCCACACAAACCACCGAGTATGGCAAAGATATTCACGTTGGCCTAGCTAACCGCCTAGAACATTTAATTGTCAATGGATTGGACAACGACGTGCGGAAGGAATTAGGGAAAAAAGCAGAATGTGTGACACGTCACACTACTCAGTCAAAAGGCGCTACTTTGCCTTGTCGTCTTTAAAGAAAGACATTAATGACCAATTGATGCAGACAAAGATTGACAAGTATATTTTCGGAGAGACTGGCTGAAACCTTGAAGACTGCCAAAGCTGTGACAAAATCTGGTGCCGATATAAAAGCCGCTTACGATAAAAATAGGAAGACCACTCAACCTCAGCCATCAACTTCGCGTGGTTTAAACTGGAAGGCTCCCCCTTAGACTCGCAGGCAGTCGGGCCCGCAGAGGAGCCGCCAGCCTTTTCCGCCTGCTGGAGCGAGGGCGCCACCGCCGCCGCCGCCGCCGCCGCACGCCAACTGGTCGAGGACATCGGGCTATCAGCCGCGGCCGACGCGGCGCCAGTAAATGAGGTACAATATGCTGGTCGTTTAGCGACGTTTGCAAGACAATGGTCTCACCTTACACAAGACAAAACTGTTCTTTCTTTTCTTGGATCACAGGCTATAGGATACAATTTTCTAAAAAAGTCTCACAAGCAAAAGTACCTTCTGTTCCTGTTTTAACACAAACTGAGATTAATGATTTTTTGCAAAATTATTGATAGTCTCATGACAATTGGCGCTATATCCGAATGCGCCCCGTGCGCCAATCAATTTATATCAAGTATTTTTCTTGTGCCTGAACCGAATGGCAAGAAAAGGTTTATCCTGAAACTAAAAAATCTAAATAAACATATACAAACTGACCATTTCAAGTTGGAGGATTTACGCACAGCAGTTAAATTAATGACAAAAAATTGTTATATGGCAACTTGTGATCTCAATGATGCATATATTTTATTAAAAATCCATCCAGACTACAGAAAATATCTCCGTTCTCAATTTGACAATAAGTTATTTGAATTTCATGTCTTGCCATTCGGTTTAAACACAGCTCCCTACGTTTACACTAAATTGATGAAACCTGTCGTTGAATTGCTCAGATTGGCTGGCTTTATATCTACTATAATTATAATCTAGATGACCTATGTTTTATTGGATATTCATACAACGATTGCTTAAACAATATTAATATTTCATCATCCTTAGGATTTATCATCAACTATGAAAAAGTTGCTTACAACCTTCCATGAGATGCAAATTTTTGGGTTTTATCTTGATACCCAAAAATTTTTTAATCATTTTGCCCGATCATAAGAAGCAACGCCTAATTAACGAGATTTACATGTTTATGAGATTAAAGCGTATCAAAATCAAAGATTTTGCAAAATTGGTCGGTTTGTTAATTTCTGTTTGTCCAGCCATATAATACGGCTGGCTATAAACCAAATAATTAGAACGTTGTAAGTACCTTAGTTTACAAGGTCACGACGATTACAATCGTTACATGAGTATCCCCGATCACCTGCACCATGACCTGAGATGGTGGCTACAAGCCTTAGTAAGGCTTGAGAACCGTATCAAAGATGATACCTACTCGGTCGAAATATTCTCTGACGCCTCAACTACTGGGTGGGGTGCAGCGTGTGGCTCAGAGATGGCGTGTGGCTGGTGGTCGTTATCAGAGCAAAAACAGCATAATATAAATTACGTGGAACTTTTGGCCGCCTTTTTTTGCACTTAAAGTTTTTGCAAGGGACCTTCACGATTGCCAAATACTTCTACGCGTTGATAACACCGCCATTAGCTATATCAATCGGATGGGTGGAATTCAATATCCACTCCTAACTAAGGTAACAATGGATATTTGGCAATGGTGTGAGTCCCGAAAATTTTTTGTGTAGGTACGTATGCGTATTACATTAAATCTGCAGACAATACCATAGCAGTTAAAGAATCAAGACGCAACCATCCAGATATAGAATGGAAAATATGTTTTCCTCTATAGGTACTTGAAAAGTTTGGCACACCATGCATTGATTTATTCGCGAGTCGTTTTCACAGAAAATGTATAAAACATTGCTTGGCATAGAGACCCAGACGCTTTCGCAATAAACGCCTTTACAATTAGCTGATCAAACATGTATGTCTATGCATTTCCGCCTTTTCCAGTTAATATTTTAAAAACTTAAAAAAAAAAAAAAAAAAAAACGAATGATTAAGCAAAGGGCATCGTAATAGTACCTTTATGGCTTACGCAGCCTTGGTTCTCCTTGTTTAAAAACTTATTAATATCGGAATTAATTGCTTTTAAATCAGACAGTTACAATAGTATAGTTTTTGATCATTCCGGCAACACCAACATTCAAAACCATCTTACCCTGGCTGCAGGGATTTTATCAGGGGAGCCTTATCGCGAAGAACCGTCCCGGAGTCGTCGGAACATATTAATGCTCGCCTCTTTAGCCGACAGTTCTATCAGGCAATATGATGTTTGTTATAAAAAATGGTTCGATTTCTGTGTTCAGAATTCCCTTGATTTTTATGCCACATCGATTACCGATGTACTGAGGTTTTTAACAATGTTTTTTGATGCTGGTACTAAATACAGTAATTTGAATAGTTTCAGAGCGGCCCTATCCTTGATATTGGGACCTAGTGTCTCCAAAGATGAAAGAATAAGGTTTTTTAAAGGTGTGTTCCGTTTACGTCCACCCATGCCTAGATACAATGTAACGTGGGATACTTCATGCGTTCTATCCCACTTAGCTACTTGTTATCCTAATCACGCATTAGTGCTATTTCAACTGACAAAAAAAAAAAAAAAAATGTATAACCTTATTAGCTCTCCATAGGGTCCAGACCTTTTCAAAAATCAATATAAAGATCATTGAAATAAAACCTAACGAAATCATTAAAAAAAAAAAAAAAAAAAAAAAAAAAACCAATCAACCTCTCTTGGTATTGCCTTACTTTTTACAGAAAAAAGAAATATGTACTGCACAGACATTAGTTGATTACATTAAGAAAACTTCATCGTTACGTAAAAGTGATACTTTATTTATCGGATGCAGGAAGCCCCATAAAGCGGCGACCATACATACGCTGTGTCGCTGCATAAAGAGTACGCTCCATGCGAGCGGGATCGACGTATCCGTATTCTCGGCGCATTAGCACGAGACACGCCTCTACATCTAAGGCCCACCAGCTAGGCGTAAACACTGATCAGAAAACCGCTGGCTGGTGTAACAATTCAGATACGTTTTTCAAATTTTATCAGAGAAATATAACTAAATATGACCCGTCAATCTTAGCAAGAGCTATTATTAATAATACAGATCATTAAACTTCGTAATTGACACAAACATCAAACTATGTAATTGATTGAAATCCTATTATATAATATAAAAAATTATTACATTTCCGTACTAAGTATACTTACCTATAATATGAACTTAAACTACTAAATTATATAGTATTATGTATTAACATAGATGCAACATGATTTTGATGATGTGTTAAACAAAATATTGATTCTGATATTGGCGTTGATATTTTCAGAATTATACCTCTCAAAGTCTACAAGTGTAAATAAGTAATAATTTTATTATTTCAGGTTACTAATCTCAAGAAACGAAGCACGAGTATAATTGATGATTAAACGAACTTACTTGTACGTGAAGTTCGATCATAATTATACGAAGTGCTTCGTTCGAAGAGATTAGTAACTCCCTCCCGCCCAACCCAAATCTATTCCAAAAATATCAACGTTAGACGTTGGTTACAGATACTCTAAACTAAATGACAAGCGGAGTTTTAGGGCACGTCTACCTCGCAAAAAAAAAAAAAAAATGTCTTTATCTCTCAAAATACAGTGCTATGTGGTGAATCCTGGGTGATACTACAAGTGTAAATAAGTAATAATTTTATTATTTCAGGTTACTAATCTCTTCGAACGAAGCACTTCGTATAATTATGATCGAACTTCACGTACAAGTAAGTTCGTTTAATCATCAATTATAGTACAGCATATAAAAACCACTCTCTCCTAACCTAACACACAAAATTATATACATAAATACATAAACAAACTCAAGTAATCAAAATATATAAATTCTATGTACGTAGTTATAATTATAACATCCATATTACTAATAAGATAAAAATATAAATTTACGAGAATAACAATATAACAACCATGTGCCTACTTTAACCGCGGTGAAAAAAATCACTGTGTCATGGGCTTTAATAAACATCTATTGTATTTTTATATGACTGTACTCGTCAGCTCATGCACACCTACCCGCATTAGCGCATAAGATGTCGTGCACTTAGTTCAATTATTTTCTACAATTACCCTTGTACGAATTTACTAAAACTGTTACGAAATTCTAATGTCATTCCTGTTATTGACTTCTTGTACCAACCCACTACGCAAATCGGCCTCATGTATTTATAAGTTATAATATTGTATTTTCTCTGTAAGTGATTGTAAATCTTTTGAGAAAATAAATGTATAAAACCGTAAAACCGTAAATTTAAAACAGAATATAACTAAATGTGACGAATTTTTTTGTCTAAGGGCCTATTAAATCACACGATGTCCGAATAGCCACTGCTTACCGACTAAATTAAAAAATGAAACATAATTTGCATGAAATTATCTGCCAAGTAAGTTAATGGGAACTTACTTAATCGTAGGTGGTGAAACAGGCCCTATGACTTAATTAACTGACAAGCTGATATTTTCACAAGTAAGAAATGTATTAGGAAAATTGCCATTTCCTGCTGAGCATGAAACATTTTTCATTTTGCCTAGTTACCAGGCGAGCGAGCTATATTATAACCCGTCCATAATCTTGGCAGCGTTTTGGTGCATAAACTTTTCCCGTATAATTCACCTTATTGAAAGATGCCCGACAAAGTTAGAGGTCATATAATATCGATACAACTCCCACGTGTCTGGTATAGAGATGAGCCAAACTTTCAATATGTTGCTGTAATGATATTTATTTTATCAATATCGAATATTATTATTCGTGGAAGTATCAAGTTGATATTAATATCAAATACGTAGGTCTGTGGTCCCTAGGAGTTCTACAAAATCAAGCGTCTAAATCAACGGAATAAAAAAATACGGCTTTATTATATGCGACATATTCTGATACTCGCAAATAAATCAAAGTACTTCCCCGTTGACCTAGAATAATGCAAGAAGCAAATTTAAATGCAAAAAAAAAAACAAAAATTATTATTTTGTAATAATTTTATCACTTAAGAATTCTTTTTTTTTGGTATTACAATGTTAAGTTTGTTTCTGAGATAAATTCTCTTGAACCACGGAACCCATCATTGTGCTTGCTCCGACATGCACTTGGCTGGTTTTTTATTTATAGGTACAGCCTAAAATGGGACAGGCCCAGTTCCATCCTAATTATCAGATAACAAGGGTAATAAAATTAAAAAAAAAAAACAATTTAATCAGAAAAAAATATATTTAATAACCCTACTTATCAATAAAAAATAAATAAGTAACACAAAATCAATAAATATAATTGTAGGGTCCAAAGCCGCAAGAGCTCATAGGAGAGACTACCGGACTAATTGGGGCCATCAGTCCATAGTCCAAACCTGGTACTGTAACTTCTGGAGGAGACAACGGCAAAGTGTTACTAAGGAGGTTACTGACCACTAAAAGCTGCAAAGCATTTGCCAGATTATTGGCTACAGTACTATCCTGAATGATAGTCGCAGCTGGCATCTTATTGGTCACTAAAGTCTCCACGCCGTAAGGAACCTCCATGATTGGAGGGCCGTAGTTGGGACCAATGATCATCTGGTTTTGTAGTAGAGATTCGGCTACTGGAAGAGGCATTGGTAGGAGGTTTTGTTGCAAGCCTGGTATGAAGCGGTTTACGCAGTTTGCGTTGATGGTCTGTAAAATAAACGGTTTTATAGTTAGAAGTATGAAGGAATGTAATTTCTACTGTTCTAACTCCATAGACTTAGGAGCGTTAACGTTTTCGACATGGGTGTCATTTTCATGGTTTTTGAGGTCGTTGAAAACGATAATGAGGTCGAAATGAAAATCCAAGATGGCGGATGCGAAAATGTTTAAATTTTTCGTCATGGGTGTCATTTTCATGGTTCTTGAGGTCGCAGGATACATAGTAAAAGTTAGTTAAGAACATTTTCGAAAAATAGTGTTGCAGTTAAATTCGACTGGTTTTAAATATTCCATGGAAACAGAAATTTCCAATTATCTTTATTTTAATTAAGACATTTCGAAAATGTTCTTGACTTACTTTTTAGACCTATGTTTCATTAAAGTTTCATTAAAATCGGTTCATTAATTTCGAAAAATATAAGGACTTGAATTTTTTTATGAAATGCCGTACGGTGTTAATGTTCATAAGGACTAAAGTCGTGATGAAACCTAGACTTATTAGTTTGAAGTAAGTGTGGTGAACACTGCTCGTTCATTCTCTGTATGAACATCAGTTTTCTTTTATGGATAAAGTTTCACTATGGCAACCCTTTTGAAGTTGTCCCTTGGAACCCGTTTACGACCTAAATGCAAGGAATGTATCGTAATTTTAATGGAACAAGGGCCTATTTCACCATTTATACGATTAAGTTCAATAAAATTTCGTCTACACGTTCACAGTCGTGGCGTAAAATATGCTCCGTTTGACCATATAAATGATAATACAACTTCGCCTTAATTATTAGAATGAAATACTTACGTTGAATAATGCAATTTGTATGCAGACAAAAGCAATGATTTTAGTCGCCATCTTTTAGAGAATATCTAGAAACAGTTTTAGAATTGAATACTATACGCAGTTTAGATTTTAATAAACTTTATATACTAAAGTTTTATCTTTAAATATATCTAATCAATAATTGAGTACTATGTGATAGTATGTAATAACTTACTGCATTGTATGATAAGAGTTACACGCTTTTGTAACACATGAACTACGTCTTGCTATATAGTTAACTAGCTTTTGCCCGCGGCTTCGCCCGCGTGGATTTTGGAAAATATCCCACGGGAACGTACTACCGGGAATTTCTTCCTTATTCCTTGTCTACATTATTAAAGGAACCTTTGTGCAAAATTTCAGCTTTCTAGGTCCAAGGGTGTGGGCTGGGTGTTGATGAGTCAGTCAATCAATCAGTCAGTCAGTCAGTCAGGACTTCTCTTTTTATTTATATAGATTATTAGGAAATACTTTGTTCAATGATTTCTTTAATTCTTAGATGTTTTAAGGGTTTTGATTTTTTTATTTACAATACGTCGCATTTCCACATAAGTATCTACAATGTTAATCTTACATTCCTTATGAGTGATATTTCCTAAACTTGAACATATTCATCTATTCAGCACTTTTCACAAAATTATTCGGCGCCATGTTTTAGTTTGTGAATAGTTTTAGTTTAAGTTATGATATAATTTTATTATTTACGCATAATATTGTAAATAAATAAATAATAATTGCCTTAAAGTACTTACTTTCTCAAAGTCATTACATTGTAGAGCTTAATATGGGAATGTTCCTGAAATAAATGATTATTTAATTTTAATTTAATTTAAATAAATTAATTCTCAAGGACAGTCGGATGAAGTAAAAAAAACAAAACCAAGTCTGATCTTTTAATAAATTAATTTATTTTACATAATAATGATTGCTATCCGCTAAGTAATATGGTGGGATTTGCGCTCCCATATGTGGATGCATGGGCCAAGGCCCATGATGTGCTGGACCCATAATATGTGGAAATATGGGGCATTGCCTATTTGTTGGAACACATACAGAAGGGGGGCGCGAACAAAAAAAAAAATACCTACCCCATTGAATGGGGACCGTTGTTTAGAACTGATCGAGTAGATAAATACTGTATTTTTCTTTAAAAAATATTGGAAAACAAAGGAATGAGAACGACCCCTTGGTAAGATTGTCAGACTTTTGGGCTTCTGACTACCCATAACGACAGCTGAGAACCGAGAATGACATCCGGGACCAACGGCTTAACTTGCTTTCTGAGGCACGGAGGGGATGGATGGACGTCCATCCATGAACCGACTGCGGCAAGCGTAGCGATGGATCGATCCACAGATCATAAAAACAGGCTTTTATCATTTAGCAGTTGCAAACTTGAAATCGCTTGAAATGCATTACCAACTGCTAGGTAATGTATTTTTAATGGATTCCATTCTTGCAGGACAAAGGTTAGGTAAATAAAAATCATCAATACATTCCTTAATCCATAATTTAACAAAATTTATTAAAACTGAAGTTGTATTTATTAGATACTCAAGTATTAATTAATTTTAAGTTTAGAAGCTCCACGACCATGTTTTGAGTTTAGACCATCCGTTTCCGTTTTCTGTGTCGTAGTAATTTGTACTCGCTGGGGGTATGCTCCAGGTTATCGGCCATTTTCGAAGTAACCAGTTAACGGGTCCTAATGGTGATGAAAACGGTGAGCCAAAAAATGCTGAAATACATACATTTTCGTTTACTTATTGCTGGTTAATCAAAAGGCCTCTGTCGTAATTTTTTTTGGACTGTCTATTATTGGAATTTTTTGATAGATGGTAAGATAGTTTGAAAAAAAAAAAATAACGATCAATAAAAACATCCAATTTTGATGCACAAAAGTCCACAAAACTTGCTTCCTGCATCGCTTGAAATTATGTCAAAAATGTGCATGAAATGTGAAAGATTTTGAAACTTTTAGTAAGTGTGTAAATATGAGTCCCGTACGGTTTATAGAATTACCCTTGAACGATGTATAGGCGACTCTTTTGTTGTGGAATCTATCAAATTGATAGATTATACATAGTAGAATAGGTACCAAGTAGATAAGTATGAAAATTCCTTTCACTGGTCCATTGTGGATCCAATCCCGGGCAGGTGGGAGGAACAGGGGCACATGTCCCCCCTCCCAAATAGTTAAAACAAAATCGAATCGTCTGAATGGACTGGCCTGAATACATATCCATCAAGATATTACTTCAATGATGAACGCTGAAGAAGTTCAGCAACAGTGGTGAAATCACCAAGGATAGCAGAAAAACATGGATGCAGACAGAAGTAATAGTGTAGTGCAATTTGGATTTTCTTTATGTCTTACAAAGAATGCCACCTTTGATTTGACTGTGAGGTGTTTAGGAATCAAGTATGTCATAAAGTCAATACTGCGATGATAAATTCGTCTGCAAAGCATAGTGACAGTGAAATTGCTTCCCCACGACTGTCAACAGAAAGGGTAAGGGTGCAATCAGACCGTGGTTGACGATGTCGACCATCGTCTCCAGTTTATGTTATGTTACCTCATACATTATGACACCCCAGGGTCAGCGCAGACAGAGCAGCTAAATTCTCTACCATGTTCTTTGCTGCCAACTTATGGCAACTTATGAGGAAATATGCAAGCATGCTTAAACAGACGTAAAAGGGAATCATAGCCAGAGGCAAATTTGCAGTTTTGGTCGCCCTAGGCCCCAGGCAATGTACCAGCCGCCCCTTTCTCAGCACCCATCATATAGACTACATAATGAATTTACTTTATTGCCAACTTTAATAACTGCTAGTTAGTTAAGTACTGATTTTTTTCGCGATTTCAGGTTTGGTTGTTCATAATGATGAGTAGGTACAGTGACCCTTTAAGAGGATATTGGTCAATAACCAGTAACCCTGTATTTACCTACGAAAGTGATTTATGAAGATTATTGTTACACGATGCGGTGCGGTGCGGCCCGCCATAATGTGCCAGAGTCTTTACTTAGAATATTTAGGTAGGTACTTTCAGTTATTTCTCCTTAAAATCAGTTTTTTGTCAGATTGGCCGCCCCTAATATCTGGCTGCCCTAGGCCTGGGCCTAATGTGCCGTAGGGCAAATCCGCCTCTGATCATAGCACATCTTGCACGCTATTTTGAATTATATTTTTTGAGTTTTTCTTTCTGAGCTGACCCTGAAGATATTAAGAGTAAGGTTCATGGTCAGCATCGAACATTTACGTGTTGGTGATGATGACAATGATGGTGGATCAGAACAATGACTCCGGTCTAGTAGGTGATGTATGCTGTTCGATGAAGATGCAGGTGATGAGTGGTCGATCAAACGATTAGCATCTGAAAAATTATGACATTGTTTCAATCAACTTTGGTGATGATTTTTTTTTTTTTTTTATGATTGCGTTGAACCTACTACAAGATGCATTTACGGCAAATGATGACCGCTTGTCAGCATTTGCCGTAAATGCAATGCGTAACGCAGCGATTTTTTTTATGATTGCGTTGAACCTACTACAAGATGCATTTACGGCAAATGATGACCGCTTGTCAGCATTTGCCGTAAATGCAATGCGTAACGCAGCGAACGCCCTCTCCCCCCCCGCGTGTCAAATGCACCCCAAGTGTGCAAAAGGACAAAACTTTACATAATAGGTAGATAAGCTTGATTACATATACAGGGTGTCCGGTAAAGAATGGATAACCTTGGAATAGCATATTACAGACATGATGGCCGTTCTTAAAAAAATACAAAAAAAAATATATCCCCACTAGTAGGTACACACGGCTACACATCAAGCTATACATTTCTAGTTTAGATTGACCTCTCATTGTAAGGAAATCCTATACAATGCGAGATCAGCTTATACTGAAAATTTGATCTGTTGTCGTGCGTACATTATGATTTTTTGGAGTCTCCAAAAAATATATTTTTTTAAATATTTTTTTTTTTGTATTTTTTTAAGAACGGCTATTATGTCTGTAATATGCTATTCCAAGGTTATCCATTCTTTACCGGACACCCTGTATATAAACGTAAAAAACATCATCCGATGGAAAACATGTCATCATCAGTAGTTGTGAACCTATGGGGTTCGCAACTAACCCCCAACCCTCCCCACTCGCTGGGGTTTTGGGTCTAAAATCAGCCAAACTCAGACACTTGAGGGGTTAAGAAACAAGTGCTTGCAAAGAAAAATGTGAAACAAACTAGAATGTTGTGTTTATGTGTTATATTATTATATTGCCTTTATTTAACCGTAGTAAGGTGGTGGTGCTCCGGGGAATCCGGTGGCAAAGGGTAATCCGGGTATATAGGGGTTAAATCCGGGGATAAAACCCGGGTTATAGCCTGGGTAGAAAGGGGGTATCCAAGCTTCGATACTCTGGAAAGAAAACAAAACCTTTAAATATCAATGAGTCATTATTTTTATAACATTAGACTTATCTGATGAAAAACTAATGGCTGTTGGAGCAGATACTACGGTTGAGGTCCAGCTAGTAAGTGTAAGAAGCGGCAATATATTTCTATATATGTTCAAGTAATTATATAGGTTTGCCGAGTAGAGCTACCAATACGTGAAATTGCTGATTGTGTTTAAAATCTATCATTGAAATCTAAGAAACAAATCAGTTTAACAACAGCGGAATGCCAAAACAAAAAACACGCACTCCACACAAATTGTTGATGTATTATTAATCAAATAACCAATAATTTGGTTCAGCTGTAGCAATGCTCTCATAACATAACATGACGTCTGTAATCCTCGAAGAGATAAGCAGAGGTAGTACACCCACATTTCGACAGTTATGTTACGTCCTATGTGATAGGGGGCGAGGATATTGCCATCAACCGGGCACAGATCCAGACTCCAGGTTGTTACTAAGAAATTCCTGATGGAAAACGCATTTAACACTTTGCCTAATCTGGGAATCGAATCCAAGATCTCCTGCTCAGCAGTAGCACTTGCGACTACTAGACCAATGAGGTAGTCCATATTGCAAAAACAATGCATCAAGGTCACTATCAAGGTCAGATGACAGTATTTTCATATAACTGTACATATCCACTAAAATGCCATCTGGTCAGCCTGGAAGATAACCCTAACGAAATTGACGAATAAATAGACAGATCAGATCGTTGTAAGGATTCTAAGGATGTGCTACAATCACACAGTTTCTTATACAATCCAGCCCTCTATTTCTATAATATCATCATCATAATGCCTTTGACTTCAGCCACGGGTGCACCGACATGACCTCGTCGAGTGCATTTTCAAACTGACCTATTGTCAACTCGGGTCTACACCAGTTTCTTTGACGACTTTATTTTTCTAAACCTGTAGTGTCATCCTCTGGGCAAATGCTTCCTCTACTTCTACACAAATCTCTCTACCTTTTGCGATTTCTGGCTACTATTCTCCCGCAAACATAGCCAGAACTCCAC
The DNA here is from genome assembly GCA_905163495.3 of Cosmia trapezina. Taxonomy (NCBI): domain Eukaryota; kingdom Metazoa; phylum Arthropoda; class Insecta; order Lepidoptera; family Noctuidae; genus Cosmia; species Cosmia trapezina. The sequence goes on from LR991048.1 coordinate 3,976,125, forward strand.
ACCGTTGACTCTAAAACACCAAATATGAACGCACCTGAACCAAAGCGACGACAGCCACAATAAAAACCAAAAAAATTGTCGTAGAAGTCATCTTGAATTTACACTCCGTCGATTCAAATTAAGAACTTCGACAACGCGCGTGCTATTTGATGCTATATACCGAAATTGTCGACAAATCCCCACATTGTAGTTAATTTAAGCAGAACATGGGACTATTATCACGGTTGTTATAGCGACAAACAATACAAACGGTTTAGCGGTAAAATAACAGTAATTTTAGATTAGATGAAATTAGGCCTCACGTATTGGAGTAATCGGTTGGTATTCAGATAATTTTTATGTAGATATGCATTGTAGGGAACAAGCTATTGTGAAACAGTGTGATAATGTCCCCAAAATAGTTGGGAAAAGGCTAGGCAGATTGATTGAGTGTGATAATGCCACTGATGGATAAGAAAATTCTTCTTTAGTAGTAGTAGGCAGCTGCATTCTAGTACCTTTATATTACAATATCGACTCTTTCCGCTACAAAGGGCGTAAAGTCCATTTTGGGCCCAATTCAAGACTGCATGAAAAAGTGAATTTGCCCCAAAATGGTCTTTACGCCCTTTGTAGCGGAAAGAGTCGATATGATCAGCATTTTTTAACCGACTTCAAAAAGGAGGAGGTTCTCAATCCGTCGGAACCTTTTTTTTTTTTTTTTTTTATGTATGTTCCCCGATTACTCGAAAATGGCTGGACCGATTTCGATTTTTCTTTTTTTGTTCGAAAGGGTATATTTTCCAAGTGGTCCCATGATCATCAAATCAGGATCTGATGATGGGATCCCATGGAAATCGAGGGAAACCCTCAAATTTTATAGGCACACTTATATCAATTTCGGTATTTTTTATAGTAACTCGTGCATATGCTCTCGGAAAGTACCATTTGGTGAACTGGAACTGATGATGAAGACTACAGATGGCCATCGGAAATACTCAATTATATCTAAGTATATCACAGGTTGCGATTCGATTACTTTAATATGGTTTATGCTCGTCTCTCCTGGTTCTTACTAGGAGAACTCCTCAACCATTAACGTCCCTGCATCGGGAAAAGCAATATTTTGTAAAACGTGATCTGCAGTAGACATTGGGTCATTGTAACTTAGATAAATTACAAACTGACCCACTAAAAAGTGAAAAATAAAAACTTTTTTACAAAAAACAAAACCAACTTCCAAAAAAACACTACAAAGTGAAAAATAACTTCAATTTCGGAAGTCGGGGGCAAAAACCTAAAATGCAGATCCAAAGACACCGACTTCCGAAATTGAAGTTATTTTTCACTTTGTAGTGTTTTTTTGGAAGTCGGTTTTGTTTTTTGTAAAAAAGTTTTTTTTAATAACAGTGATTAGTATAATAATGATTGTTGTGAACTGCTACTGATGGCGACATCTCGGGGCAAGCCAGTAGATCAAAATCTACGTCATACTATCTCTCGACTGTGATTGGTTTTAATTTTAAATATTGTTCCCACTACCCTCTCCTTGAATCATGTAAGATGGAGATTACACAAATATTTTTGCTCGTTTACCAACACATCGTATTTTATTTGAAAATCCACTACACGACCTGTAAAACACCAAAGTTTTCACCAAACCTCACCGCTGCTGCTACAATGATGATTTGGTAAATCAATCTGCTTAGCCTTTTCCCAACTATGGGGTCGGCTTCCAGTCTAACCAGATGCAGCTGAATACCAGTATTTTACATGGCGCGACTGCCTATCTGAACTCCACAACACAGTTACTCGGTAATACGATACACCTTGGTAAGACTGGTTGTCAGACTTTCGGGCTTCTGATGACCCGTAACGACTGTCAAAGATCCACGAATGAGTGCTGGGACCAACGGCTTAAGGCGCTGTGTCTTGTATTTTCAGGATTATTGACATTCATTTTTTTTAAGAATTTAATAGAATTAGTATTTTTTTAAAACTTTAACCGGATAATTATTTAATGTATTGTGTATATTCTGAATAATCTAAAGAAAACCCGGAAAATAAATGCACATTCGCAGCTTAGTCACATCTCGGCAACACAAATATTGTTTTTAATTTTCAACCTTATTTCAAGCCAGCTAATGGTGACAATAGATTACGCGGTTGTGTGCCGTTTAAAATCGTAGTCAGTCCGCGTCTTAACGTGCTTTCCAAGGCACGGAGGAGTCTCGGTATGTAAAGATGGTCACCCGATGCACTGACCAACCCTGGCAAGCGTAGCTTAACCTGATGGACCAAACCGTGCCGCTGTAATTACTTAGCCACGAGCTCCTGATGAGTTGGTATAATATGAAAATTGGAAATACAGCAACGAATAAAATGCTTTTTTGTAACAATAATTTATTTTTTATTTCAATGCTTATTTACAATAAATAACCTTATAATTACGTTGTTATAAATTATTATAATTAAGTACTTTGACGTTAGACAAAGGGCAAAAGCCCATCCATTCCTTTTTTTCGATGACTACTGAACATTCTGGAACGAACTTTAAAGAAAATAAGACTATCTTTGACAATCAAAACAGATCGTTCATAGAAAACAAATCTTTATCAGCCATCATAGAATAAGGGCTCTGAAAGTCCTCCCTCGGATTCATTGACCCATACTGAGTAAAAATATAATCTGAATATGACGTACTTGGACCTAAAGCTTCGTAAGGTGACATTAAATACATACTATTTCTTGTAGGTCTAACTTGAGCTATATTAGGTTCAGAAAAACTTGACGAACCTACAAAGTTAGAATTTGGCATAGCAACTTGAGCTTGAGAATAATAATGAGCTGAATCGGGTTCTGAATAAGGAATTTCCTTCGCTTTTGCAACTGGTGAAGCTGCGGGAGCTGGTGCATTTAAGATGTTACTTACGATTAATAATTGTAGTGCTATAGCTAAATTGTTAAGTAATCTAGAATCAATACTTGAAGGATTTGCTGGTTTAACTTCAGTCGGTCTTTGAGCAGGTAACTGTTGTAAACCAGAAACCAGATTAGGAAGACCTAGGGCGGAAAATGAAGATATTCCAGTTGAGGGTCTAACTTGATTGGTACTATGGTTAGGAGGTGCTGCTGTCTGTTGAATTACTGGTAGTTGTTGTAATCTTGAAACCAGTTCAGGTAGAGCTGAGGCAGAGAATGATGGTAGTCCAGTGGTAGATCTTGGTTGGTTGGTCGGTGCAATGTTTGGTGGTGGTGCAGTTTGCTGGGTGACTGGTACTGTGATTGTGTGAGATGAATGTGGTGTCCCTGTTAGGTGTAGATATTGCTGGATTGTTGGCTGTGCGTATACTGATAAGATCTAGAAACAAAAAGGATTAAGATAAAATTAAAGATATTCATTTTGTTACTTCTGCGTAGTTAGAGTTACGACCTTGTTTTTGACCTGACCTGGTAAAACTTTGGATAAAATAGGTATTCCTTCTGTCTTCTGATAAACATATTACTGTTGCTTCTAATATGCAAGTTATTTTTATGTCTATAACGCCGCTTATAATTCCAACGGGAACTGATGAATTTACATAATTATTTTGCTTAGGTAAGGCCAACTAACCTAATTGCGTAACGCACTTACGATCAAAATCGGTTTCATTTTGACAGTGCAACAACATTGACATTATACGGTGTCGAGAAGACAAATTTTTTGAACATAATGAAGCCATGGATTAGCAATATGCTTCAAAATTATTCAGATTCCGATCGATAGTGTGTTACTTAATTAGGGTGTAAGGTTTGCCTTTTTAATGAAATGAAGTTATAAAACACTATCGAAAACGGGTCTTATCGCGATATTCTTTCTTTCGATAGTGTTTTATAATGTGTACAAATCGCGAAAGTTTAAAAAGTTGAAATGAAGTTATCAAACAGTAAAGTAGTTAATAAGTTTCATACCAAATATCAAATTCATGAACCTATCTTAATAATTAAAAGAAGCAACACATACCCTAAATATGCAAGTGTGCATCACTAAAAGACAAATGATCTCCCTCGCCATGTTGCCACAGAATAATAAATTATTGAACTACTATCAAACCAATAATGTAAACTCATTGATATAGATGCGGTTATCTTTCATCTGTATGAAGTGATGTAATTATAATCTTACGTGCATCTAGAGATAAGATGATTGTGTGATTTATCTGCTCAAGTTGGTACCATTTCTAAGAGATGCTGATTAAACTACTGGCCTATCGATACATCTGCTTATGTGGAAATGTGTCTTCGTGCTCGTGAGTACCATTTTCAAGAGATTTGATTACTTGATTTGACGAGCCTTTTGCAGTCATGGCTGAATAAAGATTTTTAATGTTGTACGATTCTTGTTGCTATAGGCAATGATGTATAGGTATCGATTGTCACTTGTTGAAATAAATGAAAGGACGTCTTTGACGGTTAGTCAGATTTCTGTAAGTTTGTAACGAAGTTTTACTAAACGGTACCGTGTTACCGAGTACATAACTATGTTGTGGGTGGAGCTCAGATAGTCTTTATTTAGATCTTCAGATAAAATACTGGTTCCAGTTAGACAGGAAGCCAACCCCATCATAATTGGGAAAAGGCTAGGCAGATAATGCGTCTAGCTTATTTGGTCAAACAATAAATTTATGTCATTGTAAAACAATAAATTAAAATTCATCACAATAATGTAGATTAAACCGGACATTCGACCCATACTACGTTATTTCAATTATGAATGCATTCGAAGTGACTCCGGAAACTGCATTGACATTCTGTTCCGGAATTGCAAATGAGGAGAAACATAATAATAAATATAATGTTGCGTCATCGATATTGAAATTAATTTTGTGTGTACTCGTAGATCGTTTATACTCTGTGAAATAATTAACACGTCATCATTTATTACGTCTGTTTCTTCTTTAGGAAATATTTTAGAACGAGTATTCTATAGTTTTCACCAATATTGCTTTTTTCAGTCGTCGTTTTTCACTGTTAATAACCAAATAGTCAATATTTGGTTATTAACAGTGATACGAGGAAAATTATTTTAACCGTCGACAGTCTGACAGCTGGTAGCCCACGAGTCTACGATTGACATAAGGGTAAACGGTTTGTTCTATGTTCCTCTCAGGACATAAGAGTTATCATGAGGTTTTAAATAGGGGACTGTTTCGTTAGGTACGTATACTCGTATTATGTTAGAACTTATGTATGATATTGATAAACAACTAATACTAATAACTTTTATTGTGTATATAATTACATACTTTCGTCGAACGTAATTAAGTACGTTATCTATTTCGAATTAATTTGCTGTCGTGTTATTATTTTTTTTGAAATCATTATCAATATAGTATAAAAAGAGGATGTACGCTGTCATTATTACATTTTACAAGATGTTGGCTTTATTATTACTTGTTTGCGCAGTTTGCCAGGTAAGCTATTAAATAATTAAGAAAATTAAATAAATAAATAAAGAATACTTAATTAGATTTCGTGCCAGTCCTGTCGTTTTAATCCCGAACTAATCATGTTCTTGTATTTTTCAGACGCAAGCCCAATTCCTGTCACGTCTACCACTTCCAACACCAGGACCACAACTTTGTAACCCACCGCCACAAATATGTAACCCACCACCACAAATCAGCAACCCACCACCAGTAATCTGTAACCCTCCACCAGTAATCTGTAACCCACTACCACAGACTTGTAACCCACCACCACAGATATGTAACCCACCACCGGTCATCTGTAACCCACCACCAGTAATCTGTAACCAACCACCACAAGTCTGCACCACATTACCAAATGTGGTCACTACTATTGTAGACAATTCAGTTTCAAATTCCCTTGCTAATGCCATCCAGCTTCTCATAGTAAGCAATCTTATTGAGAATACTATGAAACCACAATGTGGTTGTGAACCTATCTATTCTCCTGTCATTGACTACCTAACTCCTCAAATAGACTACATGAAGCCTTGCAACCCTTGTGAGCCAATTATTACTCCTTGTGACATTATCCCTCCATGCTGTGACCCGATAGAAATTATACCTAATTTTTGCTACCCAGAAGTGTTGCCAATACCCAATGTTGGTTGTGGTTGTGGGTCTGTCGGACCAAATTATGGTGTAGCAACTATTGTGCCAAACTATGGATGTGGCTGCGATGGTTTTGGACTACCGAATGTGGGGTGTGGATGTGATGGACCAAAAATATATAGTCTCCCTAACTTGGGATGCGGTTGCGGCTGTGACAGTTGCGGTCCAAAATATTGTATTCCAAATGGATGTGGTTGTGACAAGTTCAATATCCAGAACTTCGTACCCAATATTGGTTGTGGGTGTGATTCTTGTGGACCAAAGAACATTGGATACGAACTTTTAGCCAGTATATTGGGGTCAAGGTGTGGTGGTTGTGATGGACCATTGTTTCCTCCACAAAATTGTAACTGTGGTTTCCCCAACCTGCCAGTCTTGTTATATTGACCCTTGTTGTTGTCCTAATAGAATCTATTATTAATTTTCTCAAGTATAAGTCTGTTCTTGTTTTAATGGTAAATAATAAAAAGTAAAAAAAAATATTTTCTCTTGTTTACTTTTTTTTTTCTTTCAATATTCATCTAGACAGATTATGCCACCCTCATTGTTACAAATCGACTTTTTACACTACTACTCAACAGAAAAAAAATATCTTGCCTAAAATGCCTTTGCGACTAATGCCAATATTTACGAGGCTGTAGGTACAGCATCCTGGCTGCTTCCGAAGCAGGGGGTCTATTGCCTAAGCATGAAGTCCGTAGTTTCGGCCTCCGTTACGGCCGTTTCCTACTCCGTATCACCTACGGACGTATGATTGGTTCGGGTCCCGAACGAAGTATGAATGGCAACCCGATACGACAGGTGTCCCTACTCCCGATGTGTTTTAGCTTTTACACTTGTTTTGATGGATCGTTAAGTCAAACGGACGGATAAATGGACGGACGGATAAACGGACGGACATAGGGAGTAGGCCCCCAGGAGCAGCAAGTACGCTGTTACATACCCCAGTCTCGCACATACTACTAAATACTATAATTACCTCGTCTTTCCGGCTCGTTCCGGACACACTCCATGACATTATTATGATAAACATCTTCAATATTAAGTTGCATTCCACACAATTTGGTGACTCGACTTTACCCATCTCTTGTTTACAGAGTATTTTTTAAAATGTTTATCAAAATTTTCACAGAGGTTCTACCCATGAAGATCAACTTTCACTATGGGACCAACTCTGAAATCACAGGTTTTGTAACTTTTGTATGAAACAGCTGATTTTCTTTTTCGTGATTACCGAGTTGGTCCCTTAGTGAAAGTGATAAAAAAGTTGCCCTGCACAACTTTTCTTTTTTCTCCTTTAGTGGTATTCACTTAGATAAAAGTATTCAGTGCCTTGTTGATCTAAAAGTAGCAAGTGTGACTTTTTAGTCATCCTGGATTCAAAGAACTGGTTGAGCAAAGTATTAGTTTTTCGATTAGGAATTTCTCAGTAGCAACTCTGGAATTGAGCTCGATTGATGCATGTATTGTGCGTGCCAAATAAGAATAGTACTGTCAAGACGCCATTTTGTTCCGCAATAGTATGGCAATACTCGCGAACTTCATTACCAATGCGTACTAATTTGACAGCTATCCTATTCTTATTTGGCACGCTTAGTAGTAGCTGAGAGCAGTGAAGAAAGAGCAGGGGTGGCCAAGTAGTAACGGCCCCGAATTACGAGTCGTGGTTGTGGGTTCGAACCCAGACAGGTGCTTTACTTTGTGTAAATAATTTCATCACCACTGCTCTCAGAACGGTGCAGGAAAATATCGTGAGGAAACCGGCATGTCCTAGAACCAAGAATTCCAAGTCATGTGACATCTACTAACCCGCACTGGGCCTGCGTGGTGGATTACAGCCCACTCCCTCTCAGAGAGAGGAGGCCTGTGTCTCAGCTGTGGGAACATTATAGGCTGGTTAGGTATGTGATGCATGTAGCTTAAACGTAACTGGTGAAATATGGATATAATGATACCTACATACACCACTGCTCTAGGTTTTGATTTATTTGCGAGTATCAAAATGTCGCATAAATTGCCGTATTTTTTTATTGCGTTCATTTAGAAGCTTGATTTTTTTAGAGGTCCAAGGGATCATAGACGTACGTACTTGCTATTAATTTCAACTTGATACCTCCAACCATTCCTGAGAGTAAGGGTCTTGGCTGACTGACAGACAGACAGATATGAAGTGATCCTATAAGGGTTCCCTTTTTCTTTTGAGGTACGGAACCCTAAAAACCTAAAATAAAGACATAAAAATCAAACACAATGTTTTAATTTAAAAATAATTTAATATTCAACAAATAAATCAGCAGAAATTAACATCTCTTAGAATTAACCCTGTATATTACTTAGCATACTCATTATAGTGTTAAGCAACCCATTAACATTTGCAGGACTTGCTTGTGGTGATTTAGGACAAGGCATTGTAGGAGCAACGGCTCTAGGAGGCAACGGCAACATATTAGGAGAAATCACGATAGGCGTAGGAGAAACAAAGTCAGGATTAACAAAATTAGGAGGATAAATATTAGGAATGTAGTTAGTGATAGCGTTAGGGGAAAAATTAGGAGCAGGAATGTTAGGAGCAATGGAGCTAGGAGAATTAATAACGTTAGGAAAAAGTGGGTTACTACAACCACAAGACAGAATAGGCGATGACATTATTTCAGTCAAAATTGGAGCAGCGAACTGCCTTCCTACATCAGAATTCTGACTATTCTGCAGCAAATTGCTGACAATCATTAGTTGTATGGTATTTGCTAGGTTTTGACAGATTTCAGGCGAGCAGTCAGTGATTATAGTAGTGCTAGGTGGCGCAGCGATGTTAGGCATAGGAACTATGTTGTTGCAAGGAGGCTCGCTGATCACTGTAGGAGTAGGTAGCTGGTTAATATAGTTGCCAGTTTCAATCATCTTCTCTCCTATTGGTCTGTTGATAAAGTTGTATGGTGGTGGGCGAAGCACCTGTGGTGTGGCAATCTGAAAAAAAAAATTGCATTATTAAATCGTTTTGGTTACATCTTTTAGAAACTTTGGTTTTATTAAACACACTGTGTTGACCGCAGATTGTGTTTATGTCATTATTTTATTTGTCCCCCTTTAAACAAAAAAATCAATAATAATATTATGTAAAGTGGTTAAAGCATTACATTATTTAGAAATACTACAATAATATAATAATTTCTAGCGTAATACAAATAAAATCTACCTGATTATGAAAAGTCACGAGCGAAACCACTATTAAAAACTTCATTTTGAAAATAAAATTACTAAATGATCTTAAATCAACTGCTTTTATTGAAATATGTATTTTAAAATGTTACTCCATTATTTATCCTGCGGTTATAATCTTAGAATCGTGTCTTATCTTTTATTTTTAATAGATATAATAATATATGTGAGCAATGTACCTAATTGTAGGAAACATTTTAGTAATTTTGATTCCGAGTAATGTTTTCCTCATCACATTATCATAAAACTTTTACATTATTATCTAACTTATTATCTGCATTATTATCTTTTATATATGTTGCACGGTCAGCAACGAAAGATATTCAAAAGGTAAGGTAAAGTTAAGTAAGGTAGGTAAAGTAAAGTATGTTACTTTTACAAATTAAGCCCACGTACACACAGATTTGAAAATCCAGTGCGCGATAAAATCCCGCCGCCGCCGCGATATTTTTACGTCCGTGGGAACGTCGGCTAAGTTCTATCTGAATTAAGTTGCCGACTGTTTCATCAATTTTGTTATCTATGAGTGTTATCTATCAATTTCTACAAATGTATACAGGGGAAGCGCTAAAATAGTCCGCGAAAATCAAATTTTCTTACAATTTTTGCAATCTGCAGCTCAGTGTCTGGTTGTATGTTTATTACAATATGATTCTTAGAACAATCCCAGAGCCCGGAAGATAGTCAAGATCTTTTCAAATCGGATGACTCTGTAAAAAGTTATCCTACATAAAAAATATATACATAGTGTGGCGTAAATAGTGGTCCAACGTTAAGGGGTCGATACACCGTATATTCAGCTATCACCTACCACAATTTGAACCATTTTTTCCAGTCTAAGAATTAGTAGATTATTAACCAAGGGGATAAAGCAGTGTCTTCTGTCGCGTGTGACGATTTAAATCGCGAGCGTAACGAAGGACTCGAGGTTTACTCCCGAGCGTAGCGAGGGTGTTAAAAACTGAAATCACGAGCGAAGCGAGGGATTTAAGACGAGTCCTGAGTGTAGCGAGGGATTTAAGTTCACCTTAGACTAAGACAGCTTTATCACCGAGGAAAATACTCTACTTTTCGTACCATTTGCGAAAAAATTAACACAATCATAATATGAGATAAGCATTTATTAAAAATAATGGCAATTACAAGTAAAAATAAATTAAAATAAACTTAACGTTTATGTATTTGAAGAAAACAAAAACGCGGCAAATTCCTAGACTAATATTTTTTTGTCGGAAAAGCAAAGGCATCAAGCTCATACGGCCTCGTCGGTTTTCGTAATTTTATTTAATATTCATAACTGCATAATAAATGCGTATTCCTTTTTTAAAAGATGTATAATGCTTTATATACAAACTCAATGGTGTAAACACAGATGTAGTTCAGTATAAATTTCGGTAAGTATACCAAATTTAAATCATATTCAGAATGAAATTCAGTACAATTTTCTTTCCCTGTTTTTAACAGATTAAAAATGACTATTGTTATGTTCCCTTTTTGTGGCATAGAATGTCACTTTTTTGAGCAAGTGGGACGAAAAAATATTTTTGTAATATTATTTGAAAAATCGACACCTTGCTTTACTAATTTGTCTGTAGTTTCTATATATGACATTATTTTTTAATTTCGTGTTTTGTTTATAACTGTGAAATACATGTTCTATCACATGCAAAAAAAATGTGCTAAAGTAAGTTGCCAATATTAAAAAAAAAAATGTTTTCTGAGACCTACGAAAAATAATGGTTCAAATTGTGGTATGTGTCAGCTGAATATACGGTGTATCGACCCCTGAACGTTGGACCACTATTTACGCCACACCCTGTATATATTCGTGTCGAATTTGAGAACCTCCTCCCTTTTTATCTTCACTTAAAAATACCTTTGGAACATTGCAAATGGACCTGCCTGTATAATTGGAAATACTTAGGGTAGGACTTATAATTAGATGCAGGAAAATGACACTTCTAATGTCATTTTTACCTTAATTTTGCTAACAAATGGGAACATTTTTTAACGAAATTACAGATAAGAAGTGTCATTTTACTGCAGATGTTTAAAAGTCCGACGATAGTGATTCAATGAAACAATAAAATACATCACAAAAAATATTTTATTCACAAAATAATTGGCTTAACCAAAGGAGCAATCTCAGGGCTCACAGGAGCCGCTATTATCAACGAATCACAAGGCGACGCAATCGGAATGTATGCTCCAGTTGTCAAAAAGTCTAAAGCAGGAGCAAAATACTTAGCAACCAATGGAGAAGCTGATGGAAAGTATCCTAGACCACACGATAACTCAACTGTCTTAGGAGGCAGAATGAGTTGGTCGTTGCAACCACAGTTGCCGCAAGGTTTGCGACAGTTAGGGATGTAGTCTAGTTTTTCCAGATTAGAAAAATATACTGTTTCTTGCGGACACTGGCATGGGCTGCAACCGGAGGTGCAACCTGGACAACGCGAGAGCGCTGTTGTCATCTGCGAAAAGTAGATATTTGAGGTTACAAGTATAGGTAACTACTGATGAAGTACTGCTAACTTGTATCTGAGGAATAAATTTGGCGGTTTGACATATTTTTTGTACAAAAGCTGTTAAAAAGGCCAAACTTGACAGATAACAGAGTAAATCTGATGATTGAAAAATCAGCCCTTAACACGCTCAGAGCCATGTGTGTATATCCTGATATACAGCCTAATGTTTTTGTCCCAAGTCAGTGTATAACCTGGTGATACAACTCTAGAACAGAACTTCACAGGCCGGTGTATATTATTGATTTATACACCGTTGCGAACATTTAATGAGGACGTTTAGAGATGAAGCAAATTCTGCAAAAAATTAAAATTTAGACGTCAGTCCACTATTTTTGCCTCCAAGGTTCCTTGGCGCAGAGTGTGATAATCAAATAATAAAATTAACGGACAATACTCACATTGATTGCAAAGACAACCATCAACACAAACAAAAAGCGTTTGTCCTCCATAATGAATCTAGGTACTAAGTATAAAAAGACGAAATAGTGATACCACGTTGTTTATATCCTTGTAAAATATCATAGATGTCCTAACAAACGCTGTATGTCGACTGCTTTCTATGATGGTGTAATTCTGAAGTTTAGTAACCCATTTGTACATTACTTTGTTTGGAAAACAAATGATTGAAGCCAGGTTAATGATTTTTTTTCGATAGAAAAACATTTTGTCCTAAATCTACATTTAAACGAAGCGCGTTTAAATTCCAATGTGCGTGAGTCTACTATCTCGCGCGTCAAATTAGGCAGCAATCGCCATTTTATTTACCTACCTACACACTGAGCTAAACCACGCTTTGATGTATCCTCTTAAATCTGAAAGGGTATTGCAGCTTCTATGACAAACGAATTTGTAGACAGAAAAATAGCATTATAAGTTACCAACCTCGAACTAGCAAACGCTTACAAAAGAATGGTCAAAGATAATGTATACTTCATAATCCTGCAATTAGATTACAAATTAATCAATAGTTCCATTCATTTATTGCCTTACGTTGTTTTCAAATACTTAGATAGGACTTTTATCTTTTTATTAAAAAAAACGCAACACTAATATGCTTTTTCCAATAAATTAAACTGTAAATGATAAAATGTGTTTTTTTTGCTGTGGGATTAGACGGAAAATGACGAAGATTCTGCTGCTATTTTTTATTAATTATTTTTTAATAACTAAGGTAAATGTAAAGTTGTATTATTTACATAGTTATATAAATATCAGCTACTCATTTTCCAATTTTGCCATACTCATTGCCATACTATTGAAAGCACGCTAAGCCGTTGGTCCCGGCTGTCATTCATAAATCTTTGATAGTCGTTACGGGTAGTCAGAAGCCCGAAAGTCTGACAATCAGTCTTGCCAGGGGTATTGTGTGTTTTATCTAGTAATTGTGTAGTGGAGGTCAGCTATGCAGTCGTTCCATATAAAATACTGGTACTCAGCTGCATCGGGTTAGACTGGAAGCCAACCCCAACATAGGAAAAGGCTAGGCGGATGATGATGCCGTACTATTAACACTTCTCTCAGTGTTGGTGTAGGTATTGAAATTGCTGAAAAAAAATATTATTTATTGACAACCCTGTTTATATTGTAGTGTAGCATGCGTAATATTTAAATCCTACGTTGTCTTAAAAACTCATCATACATTGGATTTTCCACGCATTCCTTAAATTTTGGGATAAGACAAACAGTCGAGGAATAGTAAAGATGTATGTTCACACATAATTTATTGTAACGTTATCAATTTGATATCGTGCTTACGTTAACTTTAATTGAAGGCGTTTTGTAACATTTTTTCTTTTACAGATAAGTCACGCCCAGTACACCAACCGAGATTGGCCCAATGCACCACCAATACCTACTGCCAAAGCACCAGCTCCAGAAACAGCTGCACCAACACCAGTGCCAACAAATTCACCAACATTTGACGGAATAACGCCAAAATGTTACCCAGAAACTGCTACAGCGTATTTCTTGCCAGCGCCACCTTCGTCACCAAAAATAACTGTTTTAAATCTCAATGTAAAAGATGTCCCACCTAATTTAAACCAAAACGGGCGAGAAAAACCTTTAAATCTTTTCAAAGAAGTCCCAGCAACTTCGTCTTTCCCGCCTAGCTGTGAAATGTCAAGCCGTGTCGCTGTCCCGCCACCACCACCATGTTTAATTGGGCTGCCAGACATAATGGATGAGATTCCTTCCAAAACACAAGAAAGAATCAGTCGTTTAACAAAATCAGGAGAAAAGGCTCCGGTATGCGAATCATGTGCAGCTTTAATAAAGAACTTGCCGATTTTTAATTTTGATCAAGAGTTGTTAAATGGATTTTTGGCTGGTATTGGAATATAGTTTTAATTGTATTCAGCCTTTCATGGCTTTGTAAATAAATATTTTTAGTATAACTAAAATGTGTTCGTTATTATTTATCTTCGATATTTTAGTTTCCTTCCTTTTAGTTTTAATTGTCCACTAGGATTCTAATTAATTGGAAAAAAGCAAAATACCAAGATACCAATACTATTAAAACCATTGACTTATATAAAAAAGCTACATCTGCTCTGCTGTCAGTGCTCAAGCAAGGTATATTTGGCTTTTTGACGTTGACTCCTGTCAAAAAGTTTAGTGAATGCGGCTGTCATTCCTTTCGGAAATTGTAAATCCCGAAATTTTGTTAAATTATTAACAATTCCTGAATCAAAGGCAACAAAATGGTTGAGGCACAGAAGTATAGGGTCGAGCAGGAGATGACGAACCTCGTCAATGAGTTGGACAAGAGTTATTTACGTAAGATGCAAGTAAGTGAGGTTATGTTCCCGATAGCATGCAAGACTTATGCAATAATTTTAGGGCGGAGATACTTCCTACTTTATTCTTCAAAAGTAAAGGCCATAACCTCAGCAACGTAACGAGTAAGAAAAAAAATAAAATGTCAAATGGTTTTGGACCGAAAAATATTTTTGAAGAATTTTATGTCAACTTAAGGATAACAGGATCCTTTTATTGATAACAGGTCACCAGAATTACATTTATTTCATTTGTCATACATTACCGTCACAGGACCTCATCTTCAATAGAATATTCTCTAATTAAAGTTTTTTTTTAGGGTGATATGCATAGATGTGCGGCCAAATGTTGTGATGACCCTCACACCTCCTTAGAGCGGGTGCATGGCTGCATAGACTCCTGTACTGGACCTCTTAATCAAGCTAATAATTATGTGCAGGTAAAATTATTTACTGTTTGATGTTTAATTTAAACTTTAAGGTAGAAAATAAGCAATGAGAGGTGTAGGTAACAGTTTGTAGTTATTGAAGTCTTAGATCAGTAAAACAGCAGTTGAACCATATGATTACTTTTTGTTGTTGAAGCTTTGATCAACCAATTGCTACCAAAAACGGCTGCCATTGCCCACATCTGACCAATTTGAAAACAAAATCTTGTGCAGACAATAAACACAATTAGTTAGCTAGTATTACTATAGCAGCCGAGCGCTGCAACCAAGAATAGTCCTTAAGGTGTAAAAAAAAAAAAACAAAGCATTTATTTCAAATAAACCAATTACAGGCACTTTTGAATTGTCAAGGGGTCGGTCTTTGGTCGGTCAGGCAGAAAAATGAAGCTAGTTGCCCATTGCAAAGCGTAGATCCTGGAGAAGAACAGGCAAGAAACTCCACGGACACTCTTTTAAATCAAATATTTTACATAATATTGGTTACATCGTTCATATTGAAAATATAGATGTGAGAACAATGTAGAAAGACGTGCACGTTAAAAGCGTCCGAAATGAAAAAGATAAAAACTAAAAACAACTAAATTAAAAATAAGCCGTGGCAGCTAAGAGACGACCAGTCCCAACTGACGGCGCCCGTTCACGAACATGACGCATGGATCAGCACCAATTAGCTCAACCATTTTGAAGGGAACTTAATGATCCAACACACACGCCACCACCAGCGAGACATTTGAGTGAGCATGACATACTCTCAACCACCAGGGCACATTCAAGTCAGTGAAAGACGAACCCAGTAAAAGGTAGCTTTATACATACATACATAGTGCTGCATGTCTTTGCTACATAGTGCTCACATAATAGTATATAATGTAACTTTCCTCGATAGCACAATGATACTTTTAACGGACTAAGGAAACCAATCCCAATAACATAGACTGCTGAAGATTAAGAAGAGAGAACATTTTCTTTGCATTGTTTAAATTCAATCTCTTAGTATTGTATAATTGCATAGCACATATGTGAGCACTATGTAGCTAATATAAAGC
Organism: Cosmia trapezina; assembly: GCA_905163495.3. Classification (NCBI taxonomy): domain Eukaryota; kingdom Metazoa; phylum Arthropoda; class Insecta; order Lepidoptera; family Noctuidae; genus Cosmia; species Cosmia trapezina. Next base: position 3,992,239 of record LR991048.1, read on the forward strand.
TACCTATTACTGGGTTCGTCTTTCACTGACTTGAATGTGCCCTGGTGGTTGAGAGTATGTCATGCTCACTCAAATGTCTTGCTGGTGGTGGCGTGTGTGTTGGATCATTAAGTTCCCTTCAAAATGGTTGAGCTAATTGGTGCTGATCCATGCGTCATGTTCGTGAACGGGCGCCGTCAGTTGGGACTGGTCGTCTCTTAGCTGCCACGGCTTATTTTTAATTTAGTTGTTTTTATCTTTTTCATTACGGACGCTTTTAACGTGCACGTCTTTCTACATTGTTCTCACATCTATATTTTCAATATGAATGGTATAACCAATATTATGTAAAATATTTGATTTAAAAGAGTGTCCGTGGAGTTTCTTGCCCGTTCTTGTCCATGATCTACACTTTGGAATGGGCAACTAGCTTCATTTTTTTCTGACTGACCGGCACAAGACCGACCCCTTGAAAATTCAAAAGTGCCTGTAATTGGTTTATTTAAAATAAATGCTTTGAGTTTGAGTTTGATAGAACTATTGCTGCATTGTAATTGTCATGAGATCAAAGGTCAATTTTTCAATTGTCAATAATTTGTTTTCCGTGGAATAAAATTGATGTCTGACAGATTTTGTATAGGAAAGCTGTCTAAAATTCAAAATGATTCCCCAGATAACTTATCTGACTTTGGAACTACAGCTTTTTAGTTTAGTGAGTTCATTTCAAAGCAAAATGGTTTCAAATTAACAATATTCTGGTTTCCTTGAGGTGTTAGGCAGAGGTGCACCTTTAGCACACCCACATTGGGGGGAGGGGGGGGGGGGTGTATTGACATCAGCCGGGCACAAATCTGACTCCGGGCTACTACTGAGAAATTTCAGATGGGCAAAGGCATATTTGTATAATTATGTTAATCATAGATACCAATGTACTTATACCCCTTTCTTCAACTTTCATTTTAATAATTTCCAGAGCGAGATCTCCCACTTACAGAACAGATTACAGAGATGTGTGATGGACTGCAATGATTCTGCACGAGACAGACTGGGCTCTGATCCTAGTCAGGAGAAGGTGTGTATTCATACTTGACTTAATTATTATTATGATTTTATTTTTGTTAGCTGGGCAAAGGCAGATTCAGATTAATTGGCCGGTTTTGTGCGATCTCTGGTCATGTTGGCCTTGCAAACCATGTTTATAATTATTTAATCAATTTAATTTAATACTTCTCTAAGTACTAAAGTGGCATTACAAAAACAAACGCAAATGTCACATTTTCGAGTAATTCAATATTTTTGAAGATAACTAACCTTTGAGAATTTATAACAAAAACCAACACACAAAATATTTTTTTTTATTAAGTATTATTATCTGCTTGCTAACACTTCAATACATAATCATCAAACATAACATGACAATTTATTATCTTTAATAGTTTTTAAATTACACCTACAAATCTTTACAATTTTCACAACTTTGAGCATGTTTTTTGACATTTCTGCAACAAAAAAAAAATGGTTGACATTTGCTTAAGATTCATTTGGTTGCAATTGCAAATGACCGCTCCTACACTCCCATAATGAACTGCCGTCATAATAACCTATAACTCTGTGTGTAATATATTAACTATTTAATTCCATTTCCATTTGCAGATCGACAAAGCCACAATAGAATTCGAGAAGTGTGCAGTGAAATGTGTAGACAAACACGTTGGCATCATTCCTAACATGTTGAAGACCATGAAGTCGGTCCTCGCCAGCGGTAAACCTCCTCCACCGAGGAATGAATGAAAATGAAGTGAAGTGAATGATGTGAGACGGTGATGTGTTATATGATGGTGAGAGGTTTCATGCAAATGCCTGGTTTCTTAAAGTAATTGATACCTATCACAATTAATCTGCTGTCAAATCTTATGTTGCAAAGTGCTACCGCTGAACATGGGGTCCGGGTCCTTAGTGCGACAGGTCTGCCATCTATTGGGGGTTTTTCTCAATAACTGCTGTTCTGGATTTGTGCCCACTGAATGGCAAAAGGCTTGCACCATATTACTGGTTTAAATTCCATTATCGTTATGTGGATCTAGATGAACATAATATTTTACTATTTGTTTGAATGCAGATCATCTCGTCTGCCTAGCCGCCCAACTATTTTGAGATCGTCTTTCAGTCTTACCGGATGCAGCTGAATACCAGAATTTTACATGGAGCGACTGCCTGTCTGACCTCCACAATCCAATTACCCCTTGGTAAGACTGGTTGTCAGACTTTCGGGCTTCTGACGACCCGTGACTATTAAAGATCTATGAATGACATCCGGGACCAACTGCGTGCTTTTCGAGGCACAGAGATAAAGATGGTCACAAAACCACGGACCATCGGTGCGGCTGTTATTACTTAGCCACAAGCCCCTCAATCGGTTACCAAATACGGGTTACGCAATTACCTCCCATATTTGACAGCAGATTAAAAGATCAGACACTTATCAAGCTTTTTGAAACTTAGAATGAGAGTAGACTATGTTGTTTGGGTCTCAGCATTTACTTAGATGTAGTTATTACAATTATGTACAGTAGTACTCAACTAATAAGGCGCGTCGTGAATCTTCGTTCGCACAGAAAAGAAAGTATGGCCCCGAAGATTAACGAGAATACTTAAAACTTACAATCAACCTTAGATCACTACTATAAGGTTCATAATACACTGCAGCTGTTAGTTCCGTCTCACTCGCAAGTATGGCGGCTGTCAAGCGGCGCGCGCTAACATGGCGGCAGCTACCGACCAATAGCGGTACAGGAAAAAGCGTGTAGCGTGCCGATTGGTCAATAGCATTTCCCGCGCTTTGAAAATTCATCTTCTGCGCAGGTACATCGATAAGCCATATTACTTGGGTATTCCTGTATTTATTTTTATGTCAGTGGCAATCTGGTGACGAACGAACAATGAGTGTTTTCTGAAATTACATTCAATCTTAGATAATATTGCATTCAATAGTTGGCAGCACTAAGACGTCAGGGACACCTGTCAAAAATGTCAAAGCGCCTATATTTTTGTTTTTTCGAGGTTCAATGTCTTTGGTTAGTCGTGACTGAATGATGAAAGAACGAATGAAACGAATGGTGAACGTCATCATATATTTTATATCAAAGACATTATACATCTAGACGTTGCCATGATTACAGTGTGAAGTGTGGAAGTGAGACACATATATACGAAATAATTAGGAAAATTGAGACAAAGCATCGTATCTTCTGTCCCTTACGGCGTGCCGTATTTTTGCTTTAAAAATGTTGCCAAACAAAGTACTTTCACTGTTACAAAATTTATCTTGCGTCGATTAATTTAACATTTTTGGACAGTTTTTGCATTGTGCGAATGTATTGACATGGGTTTCAGTCCAAAATATGGAAGATTTATTACGTTAAACCTCATTTCTCATACCACATAACCTAGAAAAAGTATAATATTGCTGTCTCATGACCGGCCACGCGGTGGCTCGATCTAGATGTATATTATCTAAGTTTTATATATTCATTGTTGAAACGGAAGACCTCTTGTCAAAGTGGCGCCAACATTTGGCGTGAATCTTCACGAAAACTCATTTAATTATAAATGAGTTGCAATTATTTTGTTTTTGTTGTGTTATTCATTAATTTGCGCTCGCTGTCTATAAACAGATAGTAAAATTTAATATACCACTGCATTTGTGTCACCACATCGGTCTAATGTCTCCATTTTGTACAGTGTGTAAATACCATTGATGTATAAATAAGGAAGATAAGGTTCGCGCTCCTCGACGCGGACCGCATAAATTGTGTTAACGCACACAATTGACCTTAGTCACAATTGAACTGGCGTTTGTGTAGCACGTTAAGTAAAATTACCGTAATCGTCTAAATAAGCAGCAACAATACCTTAATGTGTTTTCAAAATGTCCACAAATAGTTCAAAAACTAAAAGCAAGTTCCACGGGATTACTTTTCAATCGTTACTTACAGCCAAAAATGTTAATTTGTTGAAAATTATAATAATATTTAATGTTTGCTTGGCCATGTTTGTGAGAGCGAGATAGACATGTAATGTCATTCATAATCGTAAACATTCGACGGCTAACGCGATTTCGCTTGCACGACAGCGCCGGCTCCTATCTCTGTCCTTGTCTATCGGTAACTATACGGTTTGCGACTGTGATCATAGATATGCGAATTTCGGTGCATGTAGTCGTGCGCCGAGTCCAGATTTAGTGATCACGATGTTAGCGCGTAACTTATCTTCCTGTAATATATTAATGGCGTGTACCAGGACGGTGTAGTCAGAATAAGTCGTACCGTACATTTGGGTCGAGTAGGTATTAAAGTTTTGCATGGGACGACTGATTTATTTTTACGCGATTACGATGTTGGTCCCATAGAAAAAGTTGTTCAATGACGATGGTCTGTACTACACCCTTATTTTGACCACACCTTTCTGATAAATGCTATAGAGGAGCTTTAATGTAAAAATCTAGCATTATTTTAAAATTGTGTTAAAAAGTAATATTAATTTGGTTTCCCTGGTAATTACTATCATTGAGATGTTTCAAGCTCGAAAGTCTGACAACCAGTCATACAAAGGGGTATCGTATTACCTAGTAACTGGGTTGTGGAGGTCAGATAGGCAGTTGCTCCATGTAAAATACTGGTATTTAGCTGCATCTGGTTAGACTGGAAACCGACTCCAACATAGTTGGGAGCCCAGCATAGATGTTTCATGCGCGACTGGTAAATTCGTAAATCATTCCTAAAGGTATGAATATTATTTACGAACTTTCAATGTTGATTTCCATTTCTGTTAGATCGAACATAATAACATTAAAATAAATACAGAGAAGACTTCTTAATTAAAAGAAACTACTTATAATAATGTACTCTATGTAATTATTGTATAAAAAACTACTACTTACCTACATATTTACAAGCAATGACATACATCTAGACGTTGCCATGATTACAGTGTGAAGTGTGGAAGTGAGACACATATATACGAAATAATTAGGAAAATTGAGACAAAGCATCTTATCTTCTGTCCCTTAAGGCGTGCCGTATTTTTGCTTTAAAAATGTTGCCAAACAAAGTACTTTGCATGGCAAAATTTAAAAATGTTGCCAAACAAAGTACTTTCACTGTTAATATTGCTGTCTCATGACCGGCCACGCGGTGGCTCGATCTAGATGTATATTATCTAAGTTTACAAGTATGCACTTGTGCTCAAATGACATAAAAACACTATTTTGTTACTCAATGTTGCCATTGTATAAAATTGTTTAGTAGGATTTTAATAAAATTATGTGTACAGTTTAGAGTTAATAAATGTTGAATCATAATCTTTTGTTTTTTTTTCAATACAATGATTATAATATGCTACTTTTCCTGTTCTATAGCTAAGTCAAGTACCTACCTATAGTCTGCTTCAAAACTTTTTGATGATAGTCTAAACAAATCTTGTTCCGGTTAAGGCAAAAGCGCCAGGGTAGCCCGCGAAATTCAAAATTTCTGCCATTTGGAAGTCGGTATTATGTTGTATGTTGGTCTAAATGTGATTTGCGGCCGTATCCAATATTTATTCATGGAGTTATAATCATAAAAATCATCTATACAACTCTCTAAGTTCATATTAGCTTATTGAATGACTATAATTATCATGAGATTTGAGGCAAATTCTAACTTAAGTTGTAATGCTGCCTCTAGTGATTATAATTCTGTAAAGCAATATTAGTTACGGCCGCGAATCATATTTTAATCAACATACAACCTGACACTGACCTGCAAATTGCAAAAAACGTAAGAAAGTTTTAATTTCGCGGGCTACCTTAGCGCATCTTCCTTAAATTCTTACGCAATCATTCACCACTAAAGGGTCGGTTTTTAGGGTTCCGTACCAAAATGGTAAAAAAGGAACCCTTATGCTGTGACTCAGTCTGTCTGTCTGTCACAGCTGGATATACCTATCAAGAACTACTAATGCTATCAACCTGAAATTTGGAACAGTTTTAGATGACGTTTACCCAACTGTTTTCCAAATAAGAAAGTAATAAAAATATTTTACATGTCGCAGGTGTATGACAGGTATATGACAAAATCAGGTTTTTTTTTATCAAAAACCTAGGCTTTTGATCAAGAACCGGTCGACGGAGCCCCAATGCGCGGGGCTCCTATTTCTGTCAGCAGGATTTAAAGGAACCTAACGTAACTGAATCTTGGGGTGCCCCTGACGTCGACCGTCTTCTTCCGGTTCTTGATCAAAAGCCTAAGTTTTTGATAAAAAACCAGATTTTGTCATAAACCTGCAAAACACTACTACAAAACAAACAGAGTTGCAGATATTTGTTTTTGATGACAATAATTTTTGCAAGCGTTAGGTACACTCCCGCGCTTGTGTTGCTAATTTTCATGAAAAAAGAATACCTATGATTTAATAATTTAGTTGTTGAATAAAAAGGTTTCATGGATAATATTTTGAGGCTGGAATTTGATTTTATTAACAGACAGATGTTGAATCTCTAAAATACCTATAAAGTAGCCCACTTATAACATTAGTCGCTGAGGTATTAATTCAGAAGCGAATATATTTCTCGGTAGCTAGAGTCATATTAATTTACGTTCGTAAATTATTGACGCTGGATTTTTTGTTAAACTGTTGGAATAGTAAAGAAGATGAATTAATATATATAATAGAAGCTGTTCTATTAACTCGTTGCTTACCTACGTACAAAAAAAAAACTGGCCAAGTGCGTGTCGGACCACGCACAATGAAGGGTTCCATAGTTGAAAAGAATTTATCCCAACAGCAAACTTAACATTGGATATTGTAGCCGACGGGCATGGGGTTCGGGCCTCTGATTGAAAGTCCTTGTAAATTTACTGTACTTTAATTTACCAATACACTTGAGAACACAAACAAAACAAGAAAATAAATGAGTAACAGACTCGAAAACGTACTATTACTAGAAATGAGAGAGTTAAAGATCTAAGATGGCCGGCGCTTTCCGGGCGCGGCTTGAAACGCGTAGCGTTGCACAAGGATCGAGGTTGGACTGCGCTGTTTGCGGCGCTGCGACCGCGAGGGACTCCTGCTCCACAGCCGCGCCAGAAACGGGGCGCGCGGGAGAAATCGCGGCGCGTGATTGGTCGCCCAAGTCAGTGGCACCAACATTATTATTAAACCTATGGTCGTGGGGTTGCCGCGCTACATACTCCCCCTCTAGATCACGATTACGCCCTCGATCGTGGTCTAGCCCTACATTAAAATCATTAAGAATAGGTTGTAAACGAGGTCGGCCTCGCTTTTTCTTTGGCTCCAGTGGCTGAGCGCGTTCATCTACTCGTCCTCGAAAAGGGGTGAGCTGATTAGCGTGGAATTTGCCCAATATCTCACCAGGATTATCATCAGACGCGATTAGGTATGTTGTTGGACTCACTTTCTTCTTCACAACATATGGCCCATCCCTTTTAGGGAAAAACTTAGCAGTCTTTGACTTGCTGGCGTCGCTCAGCTGATGGGTAGCCAATAGAACCTTGTCATTTACTTTAAAATCCTCTCCTACTCTTCTCGAACGATCAGCGTAAGTCTTCCTTCTGTCCTGCAGTTTTTCTACTCTATCACGGACTTCACTTAAGGAGTTTAAAAATTTTGTCAGGTAAGGAGTGATCTGTGGTACAAAATTATCCTTCTCTAAGACTGCCCTTGGATCATTGTACACCTCTAACGGTGACCTCAGCTCACGTGCAAACGTCAAATATGCAGGAGTAACCCCTGTTGTTTCACAGACCGCGCTGTTCATACTGAACCGTACTATCGGTAGCTGCTTAGGCCATGAAGGGTGATCCGTACCAACCAACAGGGCCAATTGGGTCTTCATATCCCGGTTTTTCCTTTCAGCTGGATTGGCTTCTGGGTGGTAATAGGGTATCAAGTCTTGTGTAATGCCGAGAATGAACATGCATTTCTGCATGACCGCTGAAACAAATTGGACACCATTGTCCGAAATAATGCGACGTGGTAAGCCGAACCGAAGGAAATACTCTTCTATGAGTACTTTCGCGCAGGCGACAGAGGTTGCTTCTTTGAGAGCATACAATTCTACCCATCTTGTCGCGGTATCTTCCACTAACAGGATCCACTTTTCCCCGTTTTCGCCCTCTGGCAGTGGTCCAAATAGGTCGATAGCCAAGACTTCATTGCGCTGGTTTAAAATCGGTGTTTGAATCAGACCAGGTGGCTTTTCATTTGTCGCTTTATAGCGTTGACAAGAGGAACATGATTTTACATAATCGGTTACAATTCTTCTCATGCCAGGGAAGTAATAGTTTTGAGCTATTTTCTGGTATGTTCTCTCTATACCAGGATGACCTGCAATTGGAGCATCATGACATTCTCTTAAAATCCCTTCACGTATGCTTACAGGTATTACTAATTGCGGCGACTCGTTGTCTGTATCGGGGTTATAGCGATAAAGGATACCGCGTTCCATGAGATAACCACGTTCTGTCCAACGGCGAGACGCAACTTCTTCTGTATCCTCTAATTCCTTCACAATTTTAATTAAATCTGGGTCAGATTCTTGTGCTGCACGTAGCTCCGTGAGATCTCGCGTAGGTAAATCAATAATGACAGTACATATTCCACAGGATTCACGAGACTCATCTGTACAGACAGGGCGGCTGAGTGCGTCGGCCACTACATTTACCTTTCCGGGAGTGTACTCAAACCGGATGTCATAGGCCTGCAGCTTTAGTGCCCAACGCACTAAACGACCAGAAGGTGACTTCAAGGACAGCAGCCATTTCAAGGGCTGGTGATCACTGGCTATAACAACTGGATGACCATCAATGTAACCCCGCATACGGTCGACTGCCCAGACGACCGCCAGAGCCTCCCGCTCCGTGGTCGAATAATTCCGTTCAGCCGCTGATAACAAACGGCTGGCAAATTCAATGGGTCGTTCTTCATTCTTTTCACCTTGAAGCAACACTGCGCCTATCGCATAGTTGCTCGCATCTGTGCGCAGGATGAATGGCTTGGAGTAGTCAGCCTGTATGAGGATCGGCGCTGACGTCAGAAGCCTTTTCAAGTTACTGAACGCTTCAGCCTGTTGTGGTCCCCATATCCAAGGTTGATTTTTCCTTGTCAATCTTGTCAGTGGCTCTGCTACCTCCGAAAACTTGGGAATAAATTTCCTGAACCAGGAACATGTTTGTATAAATGTTCTGAGGTGTCCCAGTGCAGACGGCTCTTTCATGTCTAATATGGCTTGAATTTTCCTTTCATCAGCTGAGACTCCGTCCTGCGAGATCACATGACCTAAATATTTAACCGACTCTCGTGCAAACACACACTTTTCTCGGTTAGCACGCAATTTGAACTTCATCAGCTGTTCAAAAACGATTCGCAGGTCTTCCAGGTGCCTCGAAAAATCCCCCTGCGTTATAATTAATAAATCGTCTAAATATCCTAGTATTGTGACGTCCTTTAGTGCTGAACCAGATCGCATTCTGTCTATCAGACGCTGAAAAGTAGCCGGCGCGTTCTTCAGACCGAACGGCATCCTTTTAAAACGAAAAGTTCCGAAAGGGGTCACGAAAGCCGTCTTATCCCTATCCTCTTCTTTAACTGACACTTGCCAGTAGCCAGATCGCAAATCTATTGTACTCATGTGACAACGTCCACGTTTAGTAGATTGCAACAGTTCATCAATACGAGGCATTGGATAGGCGTCACTCTTCGTAATCGAATTTAACTTTCGATAGTCGACGCAAAACCGGAAACTGCCGTCACGTTTAGGTACTAGCAGGGCTGGCGCAGCCCATGCAGATTCGCAATCTTCAATAATATCTTCTGCTAACATTTTGGTAAGCTCTTGCTGCATGATCTCCTTCTTTGCAGGTGTCAGGCGATATGGAGGCGTCGCTATCGGCAAATTATTTCCCGTATCTATATGATGCTCTCCATATGGAGTCGGCTCCCCAATCGAATTAAACATATCCTGAAAATTCGTGAGCAATTGGGCAAGCTCCTCACGCTCCTGATCCTCTAAACCTGCACCCTCGTCATCGCGTAAAACATTCATCGCGGCGTACGAATTTTGACGAGGTGAAAAAGTTTCCAAAATCAATTTATACTTTTGATCACTACTATCCGAAAAATGCCAAAGGCACTGCTTAAAATTGATAACGAGACCGGCACTGTTAATAAAATCAATACCTAAAAGTGTTTCATTATCTTTCGCTTCGGGGAAAATTATAAACTCGGTGGGCACAATTTTATGAAAAAGTTTCACCTGTACCTCTGCAACAAGCACCTCCATCAGGCGCGTGCAACCATCCGCCAGGCGGATGTTTCTAGTGCACTGTTGCAAAGGATGGCCTTTTTCCTTTAACACGCGAAAAAGTGTGTGACCGGCAATACAGCCCCTAGCACCAGTGTCCAGTAACGCTGTCCCATTTTCCCCCAAAATACCTATTTGCATCAAAGGTCTATTATTATTAGGCTCCCCCTTAATTGAACCTCCCTTAGTCCGACCCTGTGCAGACGCGAGGCGTTTCTTACAATTTTTATTATTAACATTTACCGAGCATAATCCTAAATATTTATCAACGCTATCACTATTACAACATAAACATAAACAATCACACTGAACATTAAATAAACCCTGACCATTTGAATTATTGTTTACGCAACATGATATGGCAACATAATCGTTATCAGCTGATTGAACAGATTGAATTACATGCCCGTGTTGCGAACGGGTTTCAGTTGAATTTACAGAAAACTTAGTGTCTCTATTATTATTATAACCAATGAAATTATAACACACATTTTTACCGACATTAGAACGCTCGTTAGTATGTTGCAGTTCAGTAACACAATCACAGTAAAGTTTTAAGTTACGCCCAGCGTTGCAAGACGCTGGGTTACCTGTGGTACTGGCAGGAACGATGCGAGGCGGGCCCGGCGACTTCCGACCGCGAGGAACGATATCGTTACGCTCACGGACGGTCGCTAGGCAACGGGCAGCGCTGCCGCTCGCGGCCTTGGCGCGGCCGCACGTACTCTGCGGGGCCGGCGCGGGTGGCGGGACGCTTGCGGCTGTCGGCTCGCCCGACGCGCATTCATCGCGCACGATAACGCTATGATTACGGGAACCGCGCACTTTTGAATTTACGCTATCACTAGTTGTCGTAACCGAATAGAATGCGTTTTGAGAACTAGATTTGCACTTTTCACACTTCGATTTTATAACGTTAGGGGCACCGCACCCATAACATTGAATAGCTTTATTTTTGTTTACGCTATCATCACTTTTTACGTTATCACTTTTATCATTGTTTATTAACTTTTTACATTGCGATTTTTCATGTCCCCATTTCTTGCAGTAACTGCACGACAGTCTTTTGCTGCGAGTGTTTTTATCACTTGGTGCCGAAGTTGAAGGGGCGCCGGCGACGGCCGCTTGGTGACTGGCGCTCGATTGCGTCAGTGCCGGTGTCTTGTCGCATGCGCTGTCTTCTAACGATTCTTCGATCGCTCTGGCACGGTGCAGTAACTGGTCGAACGATGTTATGGAGTTACGATCGAGCCGCTTTTTTATTCTACGATCGAGAAGCCCGTATACCATATCCAGTTGAACTTTTTCACTTAGATCTTCTTGTGGCAATCTCGATAAAAGCGCTCTCGTCTTCGCAATAAATAAATCAGTTTTGTCCGTACCTTGTCGCAATGAAAACAATTCCAAATATATACGAAATGGCGGGCGATGCTCTCCGAATGCACTTTTTAGTTTTTGCATAGCATCCGGCCATGACGTGGTGCTGGTTTTTATACCCTGCCACCATAATGCTGCCGAGTCTACTAGCAACATGGAGAGTCCTTTGACAGCGTTATCATCTGATATCTGAAGGCAGTTCTTGTACACTGTTATTGCGTCGATAAACCCGTCGACATCAGCGGACGATCCGTTAAATCGAGTTGTGCACTTTGAGAAGTTCGCGGCGGGCGCTGACATGGACACTTCAGTAGGCGCCGGTGTCGAAGTCCTAACATCTTGGATGAGCCTCGCGAATATCTCTGCCTGACTCTGCTGCAGTGATTGCATCAGAGTTGCAAACTGACCCTGGTCCATGGTGATGGACGTGAACATCTCTTCTGTTTCATCTTCATTTTCTTCTCCCTGCTTCTTGGATTTATTTCTTGTTACCATCGTCGTTGGTGTCGTTGGCATCCTGACAACGAAAACGGAACCTCGTGGCGAACTTTTATTCGCTGGAAACGCCCTCGTAGCGCTTCAGATTCCGAAGTTCCCGCGTGTAGGTAGGTACGTGTAACCGAAGCCTTCCTCCTGGAGAACAGACGCCGACTGCGTCGTAATGCTTCGTAAAAAAAAATTTTGCAAGCACGTGTCGTCAGAGGCCCCTACTGTTGGGACGCCAAATGTAGCCGACGGGCATGGGGTTCGGGCCTCTGATTGAAAGTCCTTGTAAATTTACTGTACTTTAATTTACCAATACACTTGAGAACACAAACAAAACAAGAAAATAAATGAGTAACAGACTCGAAAACGTACTATTACTAGAAATGAGAGAGTTAAAGATCTAAGATGGCCGGCGCTTTCCGGGCGCGGCTTGAAACGCGTAGCGTTGCACAAGGATCGAGGTTGGACTGCGCTGTTTGCGGCGCTGCGACCGCGAGGGACTCCTGCTCCACAGCCGCGCCAGAAACGGGGCGCGCGGGAGAAATCGCGGCGCGTGATTGGTCGCCCAAGTCAGTGGCACCAACATTATTATTAAACCTATGGTCGTGGGGTTGCCGCGCTACAATATCAATTTTTTTTTATGTCATAAAATTACAAATTCACAATTTTCGGACTTTTTCCTTTACTTGTGCTGGGAGACCTTGCTTCTTGCTAAATTTCATTATTCTAGGTCAACGGGAAGTACCCTATAGGTTTTTTTTTACTTGCGACACTTGCGAGTATCAAAATGTGACGCAAAATGGCCGTACTTTTTTATTGAATTGACCTAGAAGCTTGAGTTTTTTAGGACTTCAAGAAACCATAAACCTACGTATTTGATATTAATTTCAACTTGATACCTTTATGCGTTCCTGAGAAAAAGGGTATGGACAGACTGACATTTTTGAAAATATTTTTTATGAGATAGAATTACAAATTAACAATTTTCGGACTTTTTCCTTTACTTGTGAGGTGAGACCTTGCTTCTTGCCAAACATGAATCTAGGACGACGGGAAGTACCCTATAAGTTTTAATTTACTCGCGAGTATCAAAATATGTCGCATAAATGGCCGTATTTTTTTTATTGCGTTGATTTAGAAGTTTGATCTTTTTAGGACTTCAAGGATAGACCTAAGTATTTGATATTAATTTCAGCTTGATACCTTCACGCGTTCCTGAGAAAAACGGTCTTGACAGACTGACAGACAGACAGACAGACAGACGGACAAACAAGTGATCCTATAAGGGTTCCGTTTTTTCCTTTTGAGGTACGGAACCCTAAAAAGACGCTAGGTTGCAGGTGCTAAAGAAAACTTTTGTTGCTGCACTTATAATTTTCCATTTTTATCATCTGAAAACATCTGTTCCAACTTTTTTCGTAAACCTATGAAAAAAGTTTTGAATTAGGTAGGTAGGTTAGGTTGTGTTAATTGGTTGAACAGTATCGATTGTAGATAGACCAATAGGTAAATAAATAAATTACCAAGGAAAACACATAATTATCATTTCGAATGTATTTGTCTTATTTATCACGTCTTCGATAGATAAAACTAAGTACCTACTTATTACCGTATGAAAATAAAAAAATATTAGGTAAGTATGTATTATGTTAACCGTAGAGGTATTATATTTTGGGCACGCCACAATTGCGGCGATAAGTCCCCTCTTTGAGGAGTGGTTAGAGAGGCGCCACGGCGTCCTCACCTTCCGCCTGACGCAGGTCCTCACCGGACACGGCTGCTTCGGGAGGTTCCTGTTTCGCATAAGGCAGGAGGAAACGCCGGGGTGTCACCATTGTGTGGATCGCCCGGAGGACACGGTGGAGCATACAGTGGAGGTCTGCCCGTCTTGGGCAGAGCACCGCCGTGTTCTCACGGAGGCGATCGGCGGCGGCGATCTCTCGCGTCCGAGCCTGGTTCAGGCCATGGTGCGGAGCGAGAGTGCATGGGAGGCCGTCACCTCCTTCTGCGAAGCAGTGATGCTCGCGGATGAGGAGGCGGAACGCGTGAGGGAGAGGCAGCCTCACGCCCTCAGTCGCCGCAGGAGACGCCCTGGGCGGCGGGAATTGCGAGGCGATTTCCGGCCACCGTAGGCGCGGGCCTGCGGACGGTGAGTAGCGGGTAGCTCGCCGTCCGGTAAGGACCAGGCCCGAGTCGACGGCGCGTTGTGTTCCACGCGCGCCTCAAAGAGATGTCAGCAAGTGATGGGGTCCAATAGGGCTGACGCCGCTGGGGTCGCGGGTAGTTTGAAGAAGATACCGCGGCCCTGCCATAGGCAACTGAAGGAACACGGGTGGGTTTTAGTCAGTAAAAGTGTGACACGCCCTTCCGCTCCACCTAGAGCGGGAGAAGTTATTTGATGATTTCCCACCCTCAAAAAAAAAAAAAAAAAGTTATTATATTTAATTTCTTAATGTGCCTACCACGTAATTAGACGAGGTCGCCTAGTGCTCGCTCAAAGATTACGATTGTATAAAAAATTTGAATCGACTTATGTTGCTGACCGTCTACCTACCTACCTACCACCCTTTACTTAGGAAGGCGATAGGTTTAGAAAAATAATAAAAAAAGTAATAAAAAAAACTAAAAAACCCGACTGCAAAAAAACTAAAACTGAAAAGCTAAAAATAAGCCCATTTTAAATTTAATAAAAGTTGGAAGCTGGCGGGACCCATTTGAGTTTGAAAATACACTCCTTTGCAAAAAAAACGGGCGGTTTGGATTTTTCTACATTATTGGTAATCATTTAGTTCTAAAGAGGTTTTAGTAGCCAAACTATTTTACTGGCACTTAACAAAGAGTCTGCGTAATATGAGAAAAAAGTTAATTTCAAATTCGAAACTGTTGTTTTTAAAAATAATAATCCCTTTTTCAGTTTATGACTTTTTATTTACTATTCGCGGGTTTGCGGTTAAAAGGTTATCAGGCAACTGAAACTAATAGTTAGGGAGGCGAGTAAGGGAACTTCGGTAATACTCGAGCGTGGCAGTTTAAGATATGAGAGATACCTTAGTAGACCTAATAGAACAACCTTGTAAAGTATTTAGCTCTATATGTAGTGTCGCGCGCCTAGGATAGACGATCAGATTAGTAAAAAAAAATCGATAGTCTGAAATATTCGAGCGCGTCAGATTAAGATATTGGGGGTTGATTTTAGTGTTTTATGACTAAATTTAACTAATCTGACGATAAGTCCTTGACGCCGCCGAGTTATAGGGTCGCGAACTTGTAAAAAAAAAACGTTAATCCGGCATCCTCGAGCGCGATTTTTATTTTTTTTATTTTGAAGAATATAATTAATAATAATAATATATTAATAATAAATAATAAATTAATAATTAATAATTAATTAAATAATATTATTATTAATTTAATAATTAATAATTAATAATATATTAATTTTGTATGTTTTGAAGTGTACATGTTTTCTTTTGTTTTGTATTTTTTTTTTTGGTGTACAATAAAGTATATATAAATAAATAAATAAATAATCTAAAACTTACTAAAAATACAAAATCTGCCGGTTTCCGCATGACCCGAAGTGTGGAGGAGCCATTTCGTCTTCCGAAAAACGCGTTGCGGCATATAAGTCGCGGACGATACATTTTACAAAAAAAAAGTTTAAATAAACAAAAAAGGTAATTTTATTTTACACAAAAAAAATCTATTTACATTTTTGTCCAAAGTTAAAACTTTTTGACTTGAAGCATCATAAAAACTCAAACTCCCGGTTTTTTGAGTATATCTCGAAAACTGAGGGTGTTAAAAAAATTGATATGAAATAACGATGATTAAATTATGTGACTTTTATTATATTGAATTGTATTGAGCAAAAATGTGAAGGCCATACATAACAATACAATTATAATACAATTTTTATATCATTTCATTTTTTTATACAATAAATAATACAATTCGTACTACATTTCATCTACATTTACGTTGGTTGTATCTATCGCTTTATTGTCATTCTTAAATTCCCCGTTTTATCAAGGAGAAAGAAAGGAAAAAAAAAGAAACCAAAAAACCTTTTTCGGTCAGATTAAGAGAACCCACCAACATTTTTGTCAGATTAAGAAAATATGCTTTCAGGATACCGAGATAAACCTCCCCTATGAAAATCTGACGCGCTCGAGTATTTCAAAAAAACTTTTTTTTTTTGCATTTTCAAAAATTCATCGTAACTTATCGTCACGCCGAAATCGTCAGTTTTTTTAAAGGGAGCTTCCTTGGGGCCTACTTAACACCCCTTCCGAAAATCTGACGCCCTCGAGTAAATTTTTTTTTTTGCATTTTTGACTAAGTACTTTATATGCCTACCCCCACCACGCAAACCGGCAGATTAGTATACCGTTGTTATCAGAGGCACTTGGGGCATACGTAGTATGAATATCTGACGCGCTCGAGAATGCCCAAGTAACTGTCTTTTTTAACATTTTTGAAAAACCGTACACGCCAAACCCACCGCTAAAATGGTTTTTACCATACGAGCTTTTCTTTTCGAAATTATTTTATCTTTCGATTTTGATAGGTCTCGACGGCGCCGTTGAATTACGCCATTTAGCTACCTCGCCTCCCTAACTATAACTTCTCGTTATTTTTATTAGAATAATTAATGTTTGTCGCCTAATCCTGCCTTATTGTGACGTAAAACAGATATCTTTGTGTCGATTGTAATGGCAGAAAAAGCAATAAGAGCTAGTAAAATTATAGCGCTGCTGGAAGTGGGGTGTAGCCAATGTTACGGTTCACAGCGGTTAAACGTGAGTCGTTCCACCGTCCAAAGAACCTGGACTCGATACCAAGAGACAGCTTCCATTCAAAGAAGGCAAGGTTCTGGGAGAAAACGTTGCACACAACCACGAGACGACCGCTTTTTAGTGACTCATGCGCTGAAGAACCGCAAATGCAGTTACATAGACCTCAAAAGAAACCTTAAAGAGGTACGAGGAGCACAAGTTAGCCTATGGACAGTGAGGAGGAGGTTTTTAGCGGTTGATATACGCAGTCGACGACCAGCACGGGCCCCCAAGTTACTCCGTGTGCACCGGATTGCTCTACTGAGGTTCACTAGAAATTGTCTATCTTGGTCTCTGGGTAACTGGAGTAGCGTACTCTTCTTCGATGAGGCTTGAATTTGTCTGAATGGTGAGGACCGACGTCGGCGAGTGTTAGGAAGACCAGAGGAACGCTATGCCGACGTGTGTTTTGAAGAAATCACCCCTTATGGTGGAAGGTCCGTTTTGTTTTGGGCGGGCGTAACTTCCAGCTATCGTACCGAGATAGTGTTTATTGAAAATGGCTCACTAAATGCGCAAAGGTATATAACAGGAATAATTTGTCAACATGCACAGCCCGCACTGACTGTAATTGGTGAAGATGCCATTTACATTGACGATAATGCTCGGGACCACCGTTCTGGCGACGTAGATGCTTATATGCAAGAGGTCGGTATTCGTCGTCTGGATTGGCTAGCGCTGAGCCTCGACCTTAACCCCATTGAGCACGTCTGGGACCTCCTAAAAAGGCGAGTACGATCTGTCCAACCCCTTCCACTAAACATCAGGTAGCTTAAACGTGTGATTTCGACTGATTGGGAACACATTCCACAGGACACCATCAAAAGCCTGGTGGGAAGCATGCCAAGACGATTGCATGCCGTAATCGCTGCAAGGGGAGGTCATACTTGTTATTAATTTTTATTTTATAATGCCTTTTTTTATTAAAATACCCAAAAAAATAGTCGTAGTCTTAATTTAATTATACCCTAAAAATTTCCATTTTAACACGACTCTCTGTTTAGATTGACTAAAACACCGATTCCAGGATTTTAGTTTTTTAAACCATATTCTCAATGATAATAAGAAATTTCTAGTCATTTATGCTAACGACATACTAAAAATATTAATATTATCCGTAGAAAAGCCAATGACTGTAAGGTGCCCGTTTTTTTTGCAAAGGAGTTTATAAAAATGGAATGGCTACATAGCGCAATCACCAAGCTTTTTTGGATAAGTGCACAAAAATAGCCAAGCCTTCGCGGTCCTAACTCTGCTCTTAGCAAATTTTTTTATCAAAATTCAATTTGTCACTTCGAATTACTTTTAAACATATAAGTTGTATATATTTTTGTAATCATCTTTCAAAACCCTTCATTTCGATACCCCACTCGATGGTATTAGAAGATAAAAAAATTTCGATCTCCACAATATGTCACCCAAATCCGCCATTTTACTTTATTTATAATGTTCATGTAGCCAGTGACACTCGCGCCACCAAGAAAAATCTAAAGACGTATAATTTATACAAATCCGTTAATTCGTTTAGGAGTTACGAGGGAACAAAGAAACGGACTTACACACATACATACAGGTCAAACACATAACCCTCCTTTTGGGCTTCGCCGCAGTCGGGTAAAAACAGACATTCTATGAAATCGATAGATTGTTTGGTACCTAAGTAAAATTGTTATTTGCGTGTTACTATACCTAATAATTAATTATCAATTTTAAAGCAATTTATTATGACGTAAAACTATCTATTTATTACTCGATTTAATAACTTACAATCGATTACCGAATCTTATGAAAATCGATAAGTTTTTTTAACGTAATTTTTCGACTTATCAAAATATTGACAAACAATGAACTAGGTAGGTATATAAAGACAACATTTGTTTGATTTTTCATTGTATTCATTGGTATTTATTGTTAATAGCAGTTAATTAATTTAATAACTAATAAGTAATTAAAAATGTATTTTGGGAAATTATCGATTATTTTACTGTTTGCGTTGTGCGTAGTTGTAAGTATAATTTTTATATTTTACGTTCTTTGAATAAGCTAAAGGTAGGTACTGGTAGAGCTACACTTGTCCCGCGAATAGATTTATTCCGAACTAATACCAACAAACTAACACCACAAATTTAATTATTTAAAAAGTGGTATCCGTTCGGAACAGAAAATAAATACAAGTTCAAACTAATACCACAAATTTAATTATTTAAAAAGTGGTATCCGTTCGGAACAGAAAATAAATACAAGTTCAAACTAATACCAGAAATTTAATTATTTAAAAAGTGGTATCCGTTCGGAACAGAAAATAAATACAAGTTCAAACTAATACCACAAATTAAATTATTTAAAAAGTGGTATCCGTTCGGAATAGAAAATAAATACAAGTTCAAACTAATACCACAAATTAAATTATTTAAAAAGTGGTATCCGTTCGGAATAGAAAATAAATACAAGTTCAAACTAATACCACAAATTAAATTATTTAAAAAGTGGTATCCGTTCGGAATAGAAAATAAATACAAGTTTAAAATAATACCACAAATTAAATTATTTATAAAGTGGGATCCGTTCGGAATAGAAAATAAATACAAGTTCAAAATAATACCACAACTTAAATTATTTAAAAAGTGGTCCAAACAAAATACCAGTGGTATTAGTTTGTTGGTATTATTTCGGAATAAATCGGAATAAATCCGCGAATAAGTCGCAGTCTTGGGTCTTCAGGGTATCCGTAAAGGTATCACTACTTAACAATTCCTACACTTAGATGATAATTATACGGGTCGTCAGACTCCCGAAAGTCTGACAACCAGTCTTACGAAGGAGTATCGTATTATACCCCGTAGCTGGGTTGTGGAGGTCGTAATAGGTAGTCGCTCCATGTAAAATACTGGTATTTAGCTGCATCCGATTAGACTGGAAGCTGCCCCAACATAGTTGGGAAAAGGCTAGGCAGATGATAACTAACTTAACAATTTCTGCCATCAAGCAGTATGGCTGCCTTTGACGACAATGTGGTTAAAGCGCTCTCTTTTACCTACAAAGCCATTTTTTTTCTGGTCCTACTGTGCATTTTTAAAAAAAATCGTTTTTACCCGGCTGCGGCTGAGGGTTATACCTACATGTTTGATCTGTATGTATATTATGTATGTCCGTGCCTATGTCCCCTACTAACTATTCAACAGACCAACTGATTTTGATGAATGATATTACCTATGTCGTTAGATTTGTCTTTATTGCGCGAGTGTCAGGTGTCACTGGAATTTTAATTTTAATTAAAATAATAATATAGTCGGGTTACAGAGTTTAAACTTAA
This sequence comes from Cosmia trapezina, assembly GCA_905163495.3. Classification (NCBI taxonomy): domain Eukaryota; kingdom Metazoa; phylum Arthropoda; class Insecta; order Lepidoptera; family Noctuidae; genus Cosmia; species Cosmia trapezina. The sequence goes on from LR991048.1 coordinate 4,012,592, forward strand.
TTCGTGTTCTTGTTTATTTCAGATCAACGCCCATAGATCATCGAAAAGAAAAATTGCAAAATCTAAGAATAAGATTAAAAAGTCTGGCCTTCAGAACTTCGGATTGCCTGGATGTGGATGTCAGAATACTCTAATAGACATCATCAACTGTGGATGTCGGGGCCCTGTAATTGAACCTGTATACGCCCCTGTGGCTTTACCCACCCCTGGACCTGTAATAGACGTACCTAACTATAGATATGCAGAGCCTATGGAAATTAATCCTTTAGGATGCCTGTTCCCAACCATTGATGTACCCAGCTATGGAATTCTTGCTTCACCCATGGCAATACCAAGTATTGAGATCATAGCACCTGTTTTGGATGTTCCCTGTGGATGTTCGGGCCCCTGTGGATGTCCTGTCCCCAAATGTGGATGTAATAGAGTACCTGCTGTCAAACTCCCAGCGTGCCCTTATGGGTCTCTAGCGGCTATTGATGTCCCGAAATGTGGATGTCAAGGTCTGCAACTTCCTACATGCTCTTATGGTATTAGTTCAGTCATTGAACTGCCGTCGTATGGACCAGTGTCCTCTTGTGGATGTCCAGGACCCTGTAGCTGTGCAGGCATACCTATGTCACCATGTGAATGTTTGGGTCCCTGTAGCTGCTCCAGCAATCAGTTATCATCCTGTGGATGTTCAGGCCCCTGTGGCTGTGCAGGAATTCCGTTAACCGCCTGTGAATGTATGGGCCCCTGTTCATGTCCTGCAATGCCGGTATCGTCTTGCGGTTGCAACGGACCCTATGGCTGTGCAGGTATACCAATCTCGTCTTGCGAATGTTTGGGTCCCTGTAGCTGCTCCGGTATTCAGTTATCATCCTGTGGATGTTCAGGCCCCTGTGGCTGTGCTGCCATGCCGGTATCATCTTGCAGTTGCAACGGACCTTGTGGCTGTTCAGGGATACCTGTAGTGTCTTGCGGTTGTAACGGCCCCTGTAGTTGCGCTGGAGTACCATTGTCACTCTGTGGTTGTGCTGGCCCTTGTGGATGTTCTTTGATGCCAGTGTCATCTTGCGGTTGCTCTAGCCCATGTGATTGTTTAAGTTTAGCTGTATCTTCCTGTGGTTGCTCGGGGCCCTGCAGTTGTGCAGGGTTACCAGTCCCATCATGTGGTTGCGCCGGCCCTTGTGGTTGTTCAGGGCTACCAGTCCCATCTTGTGGATGTTCAGGACCCTGTGGATGTCTTGGCATCCAGATGCCATCGTATGAATGTCAGTTGCCTGCGATAGAGGTGCCATCTTGCGGATGTGGGTGTGGCGTCCCTGGATGTGGGTGTAACCCTAAGTACTTACGTCAAGTAACTTTGCAACCACCTTTCTTGTGATTATTGTTATTATTTATAAATTAAGTGAGTGTAAATAAAATGATGTGGTGTTATAATAAGAATATTGTTTTTTTTTTTGTCTTGTTTACCTTCATGGTCATTGAACCATAAATTTAACGGGGTTAAGCAATATGAGACGTGACCATTAATTTGGCTGAACATGGCCTTCAATACGGTCAACACGAATCAACAAGTTCAGAATTATTTAACAAAACTGATTAGAAGTAAGGGCGGGTTACTATGACTCTAGGCATAATTTGCGCCCAAATTGAGACAGATTTTTTAGTTTAATTAAATCTACACAAAGTTTCGCAAGTACGCGTCTATATCACTTTGACAAGCATGTACATCTTGGAAGTAGGCAAGTTTGTCAGAAAGCATGCGTCACTATTCCCATTGGTTAAAGACCTACGGGCGGCCGCAGCAACGAAACTTAAGATCCCAAAACAAACTAGCTCAGCCAAGGTCAAAACTTGCTATGTATCATTCAGGACCGCTTATAATGTGCATTAAAATTTACAACAGATTACCAGACGATATTAAAAATATAGAACATGGAAATAAATTTGTAAACGCACTTAAGAAACACCTTATACAGAAGTGTTATTACAGCCTCAAAGAATTCTTTACTTAAAAATGTTACTTCCTACTAAATTGTGCAAATACTTATAATAATGTTGATCAATTAAATATGTATAATAAAATTACAAAAATGACATTAAAATAATAATAATAATGTATGATGTTTATAAAAATGTTATAATAATTATAATGTACTGATTTAATAATAATATAATGTAATAAACTCATTTAATAATAGGTAAAATATAATATTTATGGACTTAATGTAAAATTTCCATTTCATAATAATTGAGTGTAGTATGTAATTAATAATGTAGGATAATTTAATGTCATGCATGCAATATTAAACCTAGCTGTAGGTACCTGCAAATATGTTTGCTGTGCCCTAGCAGGGTTCATGTTTGAAACAGAAACTATGTACCTACCTAACATCTTGTAGACAACATGAATGCAATAAATAAATAAATATCTCCATTTTATTAGTTACCGAAGGACATACGATGTTTGGTTATGCGGTCGTGAGTCACGACTAGTGACTAGTGATGGATTAATTAGCATTCGCATTCATTGTTAGCATGCGAATGCTTATTTAGCATTTAGCAAATGAAATATAGTTGCGAATTTCTGTGAAATGTGAAATGAATTATTATTCATCCCTTCGTACTTCATAGGTCGACAGCGCGTGCAGTGCGCGCTCTCTGTCGCACCCACGAAAAGGTGGAACTACTAAATCTATCTGTTTCACGTGATCCTGACCTCGTTCGCAAGTGAAATTATTAGCAATTTAGCAGGTGGTGCGAATAATGAAGTCAAGCAATTATTATCTTCGATTAGCTCATACTTAGGATCGTATATTGAGTGAATGCGTATGATTGTATTGTTAATAATAATTTGTGATTTTGTGTGGCACGTGAATGGCGCGCGATAATTTTTTAAATTGTTAAAAGTTAGCCCGCGAACGCCCTCTTTATTTCACATACTAACAAAATTCACATACTTGACTATTATTAATTATCGTCAAATTAGCAAATAGCATAGCAATAGCATTTAGCGTGCTAAGACTCAAGAATTCGCATGCTAATGAAATTTATTCTAAATCGCATTCATTGCCATCACTACTAGTGACACTTCGGCAGTTTTGTCTCCTCTCAAGTTATACCTTAGGTCAAAGTAACTCGCCCTTACGGTACTCCATTTAAGTTTTAAACAATTCGTCTGTTCGTCAAATATAATAACGCAATCAATATTGTTGAATAATATTATCAATATCTAATTGCTTTGAGGATAATTTTGAGTATCAATGTCGATGGCTATAAGAGTAGGGGGAAGACTAAAGAAACGAGAATTAGACTGTGTGAAAGATGATAATAAGGCTAGAAAAGGGGTGTCTACCGAGGTGACGACTAATAGAGAAGTATGGAAAAAGGGACATGTTGCGCCGACCCCGAATAAATTGAGATAAGGGCAGGAGAATGATGATTGGCGTTGCATGTTTTAATATCTTAAAATTAAGTAGGTCCAGCATACAATAACGTCACCAATGATCAGGTGCATGGACTCTTACTTACGCCATAAATAATGATGATGCACCAATAATGCTAGGAGCAGATAAATCACGATTCGAATCGATAAACTAAGTAATCGATTCTGAAACTTTACATTATCTGGTAATCGATTGCTGTAATAAAGCAGATAAATTAAATTGATCTTTATTATATAAACTCTTTATTCATGAACATCAGTATATTCATTTGCACTGCATAGAAAAGGTAAGATCTTTTTATAATATTAAAGATTTTGAGTTACTACTTATTTTGATCTCATGACGAAATATTTCAGTTTTCTTTTCCTTTTCTTTTTAGATCTTCTTATTTGTCAAAACTGTTTAGTTTTTGAATTCATATTTTTTTAAATTTTATATAATTTTTAGGCGCAGCTTTAATAATTTTGTGAAGGTCGTGTATTCCTGTGATTAGTTTATACATCAGGTCTATTAACTACTTTTGTTAATTAATGTAAAATGTATAAACTGTTGGCATACATATGATAAACTAGCTGACCCGACAGACGTTGTCCTGTCTTGACTATGCATATTTTAATGTAAACGCGCGAAGTTAAAATAGTCGTTAAGTTTTCTGAAATTTTACAACTTTCTGCGAAATTTTCTTATTTTTTTCTTTCATAAGAACCTTCTCCTGACAATAATAAACACAACAAAAAAAGAATTAGCGAAATTGTTCCATCCGTTCACGCGTGATGCGATGACCAATGGAAATAGGGATTCATTTTTATATATACAGATAAATAGATACAAAGACACGTGATTTCCTTGTCTCTTCTTTGTTTTAACGTTAACATGTAGGTACAAAACTTTGTGCACCATTTTGGGAACTTGCTAACTTAATTTGTTTTGTTGTCTACTTCTGTTTCAGTCAAAAATGCAGTTCACACATCTAGCGATACTTCTGTCCATCACTCTAGGATCATCGTTAAGTCAGAAGTTAACTCAAAATGCGGTAACAGCACTTCTTCAAGGCATCTTATCACCCAAAAATACAGAACAAGTGATGCAAATGCTGTCAGCTGCAGCCGACAAGAAGGGGGCACTACCTAACATGTCTGGGATAGTCAACAGAAGATTTGCCATCGCTGACAATGTCCCAAGAACTGTAGTAAGAACTGAAGCTCCTAATACGATGGCACAATTTATACAAATACCCCAAGAAATGTGTATGAAAAAGAATGTAGTCGTTCCAAATTCAAATAATGTCGTCGTACAAAATGCCAATCAGATGGTTTTACCAAAACAAATGGTCGTTCAAAGAAGAACTGAAACGGTTTACCCGAAAAATGTGATGATACAGAATGGTGGAGAAGTTACACTGGCTAAAAATGTAATTGTAAGAAACAATGAAATGCCGAAAAGAGTAGTTGTACAGAACAACGAATATGCTCTAAGAGTTCCACAAATGAGAACTCCTGAGTTGGTTCAGCAAAAAGTTTTGATAAGTCCACAAAATATGAGACCTGCAGAGGTCCAGCAAAAAGTATTGATAAGTCAACCTCAAATGACTGAATATGTGACTGTACCTCAGCAAAAAGTCTTGATTCGTAATGACAATTTTTTCCTGCCAGCCGCTTCCCCAGTTTCAGCATTAACAGTATCCTCTTCAAGCTCTCTACCGCCAGCAATGCCACAATCAAGAGGCCAGTTTTTGAGGAAAATTCCAATTCCTCCACCAACTTTGTGACTGAGAATAGGTAGGCTTACCAGGTATTCATTCAGTTTCGAAGTGATGATTTTTGAGTGATTAATCCCGGTTTCTGAAGAATTCTTAAACGGAGTTTAAACTCTCAATAGCTATTGATTCGACAAAATTATCTCTTTAAGCGAATTCCTTTCTTATGCTCGGTTTTTGAGGTCCTCCGTTAGACCCTCGATAGTAATTTACTCGACTTTTAAACAAAATTTTTCCTTAACGAGGTGTTCGGAAACACGATATCGAATCAATATATCACTATCGAATGGATAAACTCCGTTTAAGGGTGAAGCCAGAAGAGCGTAATTTTTTGAGTTGTGAGTCGCGTTATTTCTGCTACATTCGGTTTCATACAAAAATCCTGTTTCGTTCACACGGCGACCCAAAATGAGTTGTCTACCGACTCACAACTTACGTACTCAGAAATTAACGCGACCGAAATTACGCGACTCACAACTCAAAAAATTACGCTCGTCTGACTTCACCCTAAATACCCCAGAAACCGGATTTTAGCTTATTTATTCTGAGTTCTTACTTTTGTTTGTGTTGTCAAATATTGAGTTAGTCATTAAGTTCTTAGTTTTTAAGATAATTTATTTGTAATTAAGTTTGAAGAAATAAATTGATTGTAGGTAATAAATTGATTGCTGAAGAAAGAAATGAATTATTTGTTTTTGCTTGTTAGTTCCTAATGTTGCACTAAGGTAGGTACTTTTTGTTGGTTTGTCCAGTCGGAAACAGAGAGAGAAGCTACATGCATAATAACAATATCGAAATCGAAACACTAATACGAAAGTATATTAAGGCTTGTCCTCCCAAAATACGGCGAAACTAAGAAACTTTGTGTCCATCTTTTACAGTAACTATAGCATATTTTTGATAGAAAAAAATACACAGTACCTAATCTACAATAAATTAGAATTGATTTTAATTGTCCTGAAATCTATTTTAGTTTGTAGAACTAAGGGAAAAAAACTAAATCCAGGTCTATTTCTGTCTATTTTCTCGAGTTGTTACCATATTACTCCTACAGGTTTCAATAAAAGTGTTCATAAATTTATACAGTTCTTTACAAAATAATAAGGAATGATTTCATGTCATTACTTATTTAGTCCAATCAATAGATTTTTTGTAAATTGATAATTACTTCATATTTTGCAAGCGTTGTGTCATCGCGCTTCTCTTTCTTTTCTATGCAGTCCGACAGTGACCGCGCTTTTTACGCCGGACAAACCTTAATAGGCACAACTATAAGTACCTACGCCTTTAGAAAGTCATACAAAAAAAAAAACCATAGTCAGTCATGTGGACTGCCGTCAGAAGTGAAAACTTGACACCGCAATACTAGTCCAGTAAAAATAGATCGATTTGTATGGAGTAGATTGCAATAAATGCTCTTTGGGTGATAATTCAGAATTAAATATATAAATAGCTGAAATACATAAATTGACAGTAATCCCCGATTTTTTTTTAATATATATTGAGTTATTAGCAATTATAGCAATAACATTAAATTTAAGTGGGAACAAAAAATGGACCACTGGTGATTTTGTACATGACTGCTCCTTTTCAAAAGTTTTAATTATGGAAATAATTATCCCCGGTCAAAATCAACATATTAAGTACCATATTGACTATTTTATATAAAATAAATGATAACTTCAAAACAGTACTTACCTAGAGAGTGAAATTTTGTCAAAGTATTTAAATAGTTACTACAAATAACTAGGTAAATTATCACCAATGTGACTATTATACTTTTTTTTTCGTGAAGTTAAATTTGTATTTAACCCTTGTACATTAAAGACACCCAGGATATTTTTATGAATCTTACTACCAACAATTTTTGTCTACTCAAATTGGAAGAAATCCCCTGAATATCTCTAAAGCATTTCTAATAATTAAATAAAAATGAAACACTCGCGAGAGGGTGCGAGCGGGCGGCGCGCGGCGGGCGGGTGGCGGCGGCGGCGTCGCGATGCATCAAGCGGCCGCGTCTATTACATAAATTTTATTTTGGATTCGTGTAATTAGACCACATGAGTAAACAAAGATGTGGTGTTTTAAAATGAAATAGTACGCACGGCTACAGATCAAGCTATACATTTCCAGTATATGCTGATCTCGCATTGTATAGGATTTCCTAACAATGAGTGGTCAGTGTAAACTGGAAATGTATAGCTTGATGTGTAGCCGCGTGTACCTACTTCTAGGCAAAATATTAATATCAGCAAAATTAAAAAAAAAATATTTTGGAACAATAACACAAGAAGTACCTAGGTACACAAGTAAAACGATGATAGCTGCAAAAGTATAAACTGTAGCGCAGCTAACAACGTCCTTCTCAGATACAGAATGGAACAAATGTTCCATGCAAAAAGAGACTAATAGGTAATTTTAGTACTTTAGATAGTTAAAAAAAAAAGGGCGATTTGTACCAATAGTCGTCGGATTTGTACTATTACTCGTCAAAAGGACCCAGTCGTGTTCAATTTTTTGTGTTAATGTGAACTCTCAGACCTTGAACATACTGTACGTGTTTGTTAAGAGTCTAAGAAACAAAAGGTAGGTAGAAGACTAAATGCTAAGATTTACTAAAGGTTGTAGCAGAGCAGGAGGTAATAAAAACAGCAAGGTTAATTAAATTGTAACATATTTTTGCTTAAAAATTTTAAGAGACGTCTGGCAAAAAAATATGTGCGATCAGAATAACAGAATCAGTTTTTGTCCGGAATTAAGTCTGTGCTTTTGACTCGATGGTTGAGCCGATCAGACGTCAACTCCATGCCCAAAAGCTCTAGGCGGTCGGTAACTAGTACAGATGCTCCTCGGAAAGTAGGAGATAACTGAAACTGACTCCTTTGGGCAGTGAAAAGAGACGCCTTTGTTTTCAGAGCATTGAATTTGACCAGATTGCCATCTCCGGCATTGTGGAACTACAGTGGGGTATGTTAGAGGCCGCATCAAGGCGTGAATTTTGGGCAAAGATAAAGGCTAATAAGTTTGCACTTTCTTGCGCGAGATGAGCCAGCGTTCCATCAGACTTAAGCATAAGAGCCAGCAAATGGCAGAAATTTGTCTAGACCGATTTAGACAGCGATTAGAACTCCTTGCTACCAGAAAGGATGCCAACTTGGCCTCAATTCGTCCAACATGGTCAAAACGCGCCTTCCGTAACATCCGTTCGCAATACTTGGCGGGAGAATTTAACGCTCTTTTAACATTGCGCGAGCACGTTGACAGTCGCACCTGTCATTACGGGCCGAAGCCCAGGCCTGGTATGCCTGCAGTTTTACCAGCACCTGAGCAATTGTTGAAGGTTAAGTTCAAAATTGAATGAGAAAATTTTACAGTTTGTAGTAACGTGACCTGCTATTATAATATAATAATATTTTACCTGGTTACCGTAAAAACGTGTTAAGAATTCACTTGCTTCCTTGCCAGACGCTTCTGTTTTTGCCAAAGCTTTTGCGACAGTCTGTGTGCCTTCCGGGTTGCCCTCCGACATAGGTAACGATTTTATTTGCTATATTTCGGTTTTGCCGAAGATATACGCTGGAACAATGTGGCTCAACGCATGACATGTTCTTATTAATTTTCTCTTTGGAATCAACTGGCTTCTTTCCAGAATCAACAAGATTAGGGCATGTGAAGGACCCGCCGGATCCAGTGGACCAGTTTGGCCCAGTGGTGCTAATCATTCTAACAACTTGCACACCCTTTATTACCCATAAATTTATCTTAGGAAGCAAATTCATTATGACTTAAACTAAACCGTAAATGTATTAAGTAGTTTACTACTGCAAAATGTAATTTTCTAAAAATTTAATTAATGTTGTGTGTACAAAAGCGTTAACAACTATGATGCGGTCACAATAATAGTTATTATTCGCATTTTGTGGCATAAAACACTAAAATACCTAGAATTTGGCGGGTTTAGAGGCAACTATTAAATGACGAGATCTGGGTCAAGTAGGAATTTTTAGGTACCAATAGATGTCACGTTCGAAAAAAAATACTTTTGTGATTAAAGTGTTCCAAATTTCAAGTTACTCCTATCGTCAGCAAATTAACTTAACTAATTCATCAAATAATCAGACATAGCGTAGACCCAACTGAAGTTTCACAAATCGAAAAACAAAACTACGTGCCGACTTCACATTTAGCAGCTGAACTTGCAAAAAAATTAAATTTTTGTCGGACACACTTTTCAAGTAAAATATTTCAGACGTTGCAATATGTTACCAAGAATAGGTTGCCATAAAATCGGCAAGTTTAATGTTTAGTCAATGAGGTATTATAATACTAGAGGCGCAGCGTCCTACAAAATAATTCAGAAAAACGTACCGACTTACCGACTTGTACGAGTTTAAACACGTAGCTTTGAAACGGATACATAAATATGTCAATCTGTCAAAATAATCTAAGTTTGTCTCACTTCTTCTACCGTCAAACTAATTACGTTGAAATGAGACAAGACATTGTTACCCGAAAAACGGCCAGAGTTGCCAACGATCAACATCATTTCCCAAGAATTTAATGAAGGTTTTCATTGAATCAATTATAATGAAAGATTGTAATATGGAATATTTCCATGTGCTTCTGATCTTTAGGTACCCTGGAAAACAAATAAGAGATCACTCTGTCTAGTACTGCACCTATTGACGCGTTTATGATGAATGTACATACGTTGCGATGAAAATTAAATAACTTAAATTACTATAGTTTATCTGTTTCGATTCATTTTAATAGTAATAAAAACCGGCCAAGCGCGTGTGGGCCACGCAAAATGAAGGTCTCCGTAATTGAAAAGAATGTATCCAAAAACAAACTTAACATTTGTAGCCGAAAAACAAGAAATCCCAAAAAAAAAATGTTTATGCGATAAAATGACAAAATAACGGTTTTCAGACTTTTTCCTTTACTTGTGCTGTAAGACCTTGCTTCTTGCCAAATTTCATGATTCTAGGTCAGCGGTTAGTACCCTATAGGTTTTGATTTACTTGCGAGTATCAAAATATGTTGCATAAATGGCCGTATTTTTTTACGGCGTAGACTTAGAAGCTTGATTTTAGAGCTCCAAAGGATCATAGACGACTTACGTATTTGATATTCATTTTAACTTGATACCTCCACGCGTTCCTGATAAAAGAGGTCTTGACAGACAGTCAGACAGACAGACGGACAACGAAGTGATACTATAAGGGTTCCGTTTTTCCTTTTGAGGTACGGAACCCTAAAAAAGTACGTCATTTAAAAGAAATTACGACGACTGTTCTTGGTTTTACTACTGAGTTAGATAAGTTTGTCAATCTTAAAAATTCTGAAACGTATCTTGGATTTATAAACTAACTTGTATTTGATCGTAGTTTAACAATTCGATTTAATAATCGATTACTAATCACAGTAATCACATCACACTAATATTATAAAGGCGAAAGTTTGTAAGTGCGTGTGTTTGTTTGTTTGTATGTTTGTTACTTCTTCACGCTCAAACGGCTGGACCGATTTGGGATTTTGGTAAGTAGATAGCTTATACCCCACATTAACACATAGGTTACTTTTATCCCAGTCTACGCGGGTGAAACCGCAGGGCGCAGCTAGTTTACTTTAATTGAAAATGAACCGGTTTATTTTCGCACAGCACACCACTATATAACACAATGTGATCATAAACAATCTATTATTTTTCATTTAAAAATATAAACTCATAGTCATTAGTCATTACATATAAGATTATTTATTGCTAATAAAATTAATTTTGGTGGACGATGTAGTGATATATTAGGTTAAAACCTTTGACATACTTACACGTGACATGTGTTACTTTTGTATTCTGTGACCTTTACTCATGAAATTCATGCGACCTAGTTTTTAAGTATTGTTGAAGGTTTTTTTGTATAAAATAAAGATTTTTATTTATTTTATTTATTTATTTTACTGTTTGGGTACTTTTCCATTCAGTGAGTGTTTGGGTACTGTACAGTATGTTTAATCCAAACAGACTACAATAATAATTTAGACTTACAGGAACATACATTCGTCATTCACTAAACTCCCAAAAGTCCACAACATCAGAACACTGATGGCAAAAACAATGTTTGATAAATTTTTGGATAATCTGAACAAAATTCAGCAAAGTTACTTGTGAAATGTATTACCACTTGCCTTAGTAATCTTTTCAGACCGTGACATACAAATTTTAATCGCACATTTTACTATTTTGATATTTTTATCGCTAAGCAATTGCTCACTTGACGTCAAGCTGACAACTGAACTCGGATATGCCTGTGGACATATACGATGTAGTAACGCTTCGGCGCCGTACACTACTGATCTAGTACTATTAACATCATTGTGTTTAGTAGAAAAAGATATTGATGTTTTTAGATAATTAGACGACTACTGGGTCACTGTCGACTTCACCCGCGTTTACCTTACATGATTCGAACCAGAAGGCGGTAGTTGATAGAAAAAATGCGCTTATCCTGATGTAAAGCGCATTTATTATATCCCATAGGTATAACTGTGTACTGAGTTTATTAAAATCCTAACAATAGAATAATTTCAGATTTTTCTCTTTGCTGCCGTAACAACAACAACGTCAGTTTCGTGTAGTCGGACAATCCTGGCTTTTCGTTCCGGTACAGTTTCGTGCAATTGTGGGTAGATTGCGCGAGTGGGTAGATTGCAGAGTAGGCATGGTATTATACCTTTCGCATTTTTGATTTGTATACTACTGTTTTCGGCAATTTGTATGTAAAATCATTGGCACATTATCCGAGACATGAAATAAATTGTCTTTCCGAAGCTCATTAAAACATAGAGTTTTAAAACCTTTACTGCCAACGGTGACAGAATCATTATCTAAGGACTTTCCGCATATTACGCAAGACATAATAAATAAGTACCAAAATCCGGGCGCATCGTAAACAATCTCATTGCGTAATGAGAAGAAAATTTTCAGTAATTATTTGAGCAGTTAAACAATAGCTCCATCTTTTTCACATCCGATAACTTCGTCCCTCTCGCACACCGACGCGGGGGATGCAAGGCGCTCGGTCAAGGTTGGCATTTTATATTGTGTAGGTAATTTAGGTTTTATGCATTTTGCGAAGAATCCTTATCACTTAATCAGGGGATTATGACACTTACATATAAAGAATGAAAATGTTAATGCACAGCCTAAAAAATATTTCAAGTGTCTTTTATGTACAATATACAAAACATGATAAAACACTTTTTAACTATGTTCCTGAGAAGTCACCAAGGTGAAAACTGAACATAGGTTCGAGGCTAACGTTTGGAATGTATAAACAGAAAAATCCCCGAAAGTGCGATTTTTTAAGTCTCATTTATCACACCATGAAAGAAAAAATCTCGTAATGTTAAGAATTTTGTACCCAAACCGAGGGATTACTTATGTACTATAATTTTAGGCTGGCTGTAGACGATAATCTTACTTTTCACCTAAAGTGTGTTTTTTGTTTAACCTTAAACAGTAAAAACACAACTTTAGGTATTTCTGAGGTTCCTCCGACCATATGAGCACAAAATTGCCACGAATGCATACGTAAATAACTATACTATTATTTCAAAACCAATTTACTAAAGTGTCTTTAATGCAATCTCAAACACTATTTTTACTGGACTATACGTCAAATTAGCTAGCGTGCATGGACCTAATATCCATATCCATACTAATATTATAAATTCGAAAGTAACTCTGTCTGTCTGTCTGTCTGTCTGTCTGTCTGTCTGTCTGTCTGTCTGTCTGTCTGTTACCTTTTCACGGCTAAACCACTGAACGGATTTCGATAAAATTTGGCAAGGCTATAGATGGTATCCTGGGGACGGACATAGGCTACTTTTTTTTTCAAAAATAATCCTACAGGGGGTGATTATAGGGGGTGAAAGTTTGTATGGGAAACTCAGTATTTCTTAAGTTAGGGATGTGAAAATTAAAATGTATGCTTTTGATAGGAAATAAAGAAATATGCGGTTCAGCGTTTTTGAAAAATCATCCCCTAAGGGGGTAAAATAGGGGTTGATTTTAAAATTTACAAAACTGCATGGATTTCGACAAAATTTGGCAAGGCTTTATATAGCATCCTGGGGAAGGCCATAGGATACTATTTTTTTCAAAAATAATACTACAGGGGGTGATATAGGGGATGAAAGTTTGTAAGGGAAACCCAGTATTTCTTAAGTTAGGGATAACAAATTTATGCTATTGGTAGGAAATTAAGAAATATGCGGTTCAGCGTTTTTGAAAAATCATCCCCTAAGGGGGTAAAATAGGGGTTGATTTTAAAATTTACAAAACTGCACGGATTTCGATAAAATTTGGCAATGCTTTATATAGCATCCTGGGGAAGGACACAGGCTGCTTTTGGTCTTAAAAAATAATCCTACAGGGGGTGATATAGGGGATGAAAGTTTGTATGGGAAACTCAGTATTTCTTAAGTTAGGGATGTGAAAATTAAAATGTATGCTTTTGATAGGAAATAAAGAAATATGCGGTTCAGCGTTTTTGAAAAATCATCTCCTAAGGGGGTAAAATAGGCGTTGATTTTAAAATTTACAAAACTGCATGGATTTCGACAAAATTTGTCAAGGCTTTATATAGCATCCTGGGGAAGGCCATAGGATACTATTTTTTTCAAAAATAATACTACAGGGGGTGATATAGGGGATGAAAGTTTGTAAGGGAAACCCAGTATTTCTTAAGTTAGGGATAACAAATTTATGCTATTGGTAGGAAGTTAAGAAATATGCGGTTCAGCGTTTTTTAAAAATCATCCCCTAAGGGGGTAAAATAGGGGTTGATTTTAAAATTTACAAAACTGCACGGATTTCGATAAAATTTGGCAATGCTTTATATAGCATCCTGGGGAAGGACACAGGCTGCTTTTGGTCAAAAAAAATAATCCTACAGGGGGTGATATAGGGGATGAAAGTTTGTATGGGAAACTCAGTATTTCTTAAGTTAGGGATGTGAAAATTAGAATGTATGCTTTTGATAGGAAATAAAGAAATATGCGGTTCAGCGTTTTTGAAAAATCATCCCCTAGGGGGGTAAAATAGAGGTTGATTTTAATTACAAAACTGCACGGATTTCGACAAAATTTGGCAAGGCTTTATATAGCATCCTGGGAAAGGACATAGGATATCCCCTAAGGGGGTAAAACCGGGGTTGATTTTAAAATTTACAAAACTGCACGGATTTCGACAAAATTTGGCAAGGCTTTATATAGCATACTGGGAAAGGACATAGGATACTTTCAAAAACAATACTATAGGGGATGAAAGTTTGTAAGGGAAACCCAGTATTTCTTAAGTTAGGGATAACAAATTTATGCTATTGGTAAGAAGTTAAGAAATATGCGGGTCAGCGTTTTTTAAAAATCATCCCCTAAGTGGGTAAAATAGGGGTTGATTTTAAAATTTACAAAACTGCACGGATTTCGATAAAACTGGGAAAGGACATGGGCTACTTTTTGTCTTAAAACATAATCCTACAAGGAGTGATAAAAGGGATGAAAGTTTGTATGGGAAACCCAGCATTTCTTAAGTTAGGGATATGCCCTATGCTTTCCACATGAACGTTCCCATGGGTTATTTTCCGACATCCACGCGGGCGAAGCCGCGGGCAAAAGCTAGTACTATATAAACAGGACTGAGCTCTCCAAAAATCGTATCATACAAAAATTAACCTTAATGAATGCAGTTTAGGTTTACTTTTGATAGGATATCTTAGCTGAGGCAAAACGAGCCGAGAGAGAGGCCCCGAGTTGTGGAGTGTGTCCCTTTTGCTCAATTGCCAACAGATAAAAATGATAAAGATGGTAGAAAATTTTACCAACTACAAGTAGGTAAAATAAGTTACGTATATTTTTTTTAGCATTTAGATTAGTTTTAAATAATTTTATTTATAGGTTTACAATCTGTATATCATAGTCAATAATTTTATAAGTAAGCTCCATGAGTAAAATAATCAAAATAATATAATTTTGATTAATGTTTGGTAGCTATCATATAATTACTCTGGTAACACTGAAATCTGACATCAATGGTTTCATGGCGGTTTTTTTCAATTTATATAGCGAAAATGGTGAGAAAGTGTTGCATCAAGAAATGTAAAAGTGAATGTTATGCTGGTTGTGGCATTTAATTTCACAGGTAAGGAACTTGTAAGGAATAACAAAGATTTAAATAAATCTCGATAAAAGACTTAAAATTGTTAGGTACTAAATAATAACAATTTTGAGTATAAGTAGTGTAACCATGCTCTAGACGTTTTGTAGACAGAAGACGCTAAGTCTTCTGTCTACAAAAGCTATAAGTAGTGTATTTCTGATTAAAACTATTAATATTAGGCGTATAATAAATACAATTTGTACTTATGTATCGCATGATTGAAATAGCATTATTTTTAAGTAGTTTACAGCTTTCCATCCAAAGAAGAAATTCAACAAATATGGTTGGATGTAATTCCAGAATCATTTTAGTTCCCTTTGCTTCAATTACATACTTACCCAAACCAGCTCTGTAGAGTAAACGAAAAAAGAGCAAGAAAGTACCATGGTCCCAGAACGAGATTCTACATGCCTACTTCATCATAAGCCACGTATACCTACGTGATCAAATTTGATGATTTGCCACAAGACGAATCTCACCAATATTGTAGTCCTTCCTTCTTGCCTCAAAACATGGGTAGGTACACGATTCAACACCGACACAGAACACAATAATGTTCAGTTTCATGAAGGAGCTTTCGAAAAAGGTCTATTTCTTTATATTATTTAATTACAATATGTTTGTAATACAAACAATAATTTGAAATCACTTATGGTCAACCGGACGCAAATTATCTCTGTATAAACGAATTTTCCTGTTTGTCATAAAAATGTTTGGTCACCCTATTAGAAGGAGATAACTGCCTCATGTGACATATCTCTCTCTGCTCGTGTTTTTGGTATGAGAGCTCAGTCCAGTTTGTATAATAGGTCCATGCTAGCGTGTCGCGCGTAGATAATTATACATCTAGATCGAGCCACCGCGTGGCCGGTCATGAGACAGCAATATTAACAGTGAAAGTACTTTGTTTGGCAACATTTTTAAAGCAAAAATACGGCACGCCGTAAGGGACAGAAGATACGATGCTTTGTCTCAATTTTCCTAATTATTTCGTACTAGCTTTTGCCCGCGGCTTCGCCCGCGTGGATGTCGGAAAATAACCCATGGGAACGTTCATGTGGAAAGCATAGGGCATATCCCTAACTTAAGAAATGCTGGGTTTCCCATACAAACTTTCATCCCTTTTATCACTCCTTGTAGGATTATGTTTTAAGACAAAAAGTAGCCCATGTCCTTTCCCAGTTTTATCGAAATCCGTGCAGTTTTGTAAATTTTAAAATCAACCCCTATTTTACCCACTTAGGGGATGATTTTTAAAAAACGCTGACCCGCATATTTCTTAACTTCTTACCAATAGCATAAATTTGTTATCCCTAACTTAAGAAATACTGGGTTTCCCTTACAAACTTTCATCCCCTATAGTATTGTTTTTGAAAGTATCCTATGTCCTTTCCCAGGATGCTATATAAAGCCTTGCCAAATTTTGTCGAAATCCGTGCAGTTTTGTAAATTTTAAAATCAACCCCGGTTTTACCCCCTTAGGGGATATCCTATGTCCTTTCCCAGGATGCTATATAAAGCCTTGCCAAATTTTGTCGAAATCCGTGCAGTTTTGTAATTAAAATCAACCTCTATTTTACCCCCCTAGGGGATGATTTTTCAAAAACGCTGAACCGCATATTTCTTTATTTCCTATCAAAAGCATACATTCTAATTTTCACATCCCTAACTTAAGAAATACTGAGTTTCCCATACAAACTTTCATCCCCTATATCACCCCCTGTAGGATTATTTTTTTTGACCAAAAGCAGCCTGTGTCCTTCCCCAGGATGCTATATAAAGCATTGCCAAATTTTATCGAAATCCGTGCAGTTTTGTAAATTTTAAAATCAACCCCTATTTTACCCCCTTAGGGGATGATTTTTAAAAAACGCTGAACCGCATATTTCTTAACTTCCTACCAATAGCATAAATTTGTTATCCCTAACTTAAGAAATACTGGGTTTCCCTTACAAACTTTCATCCCCTATATCACCCCCTGTAGTATTATTTTTGAAAAAAATAGTATCCTATGGCCTTCCCCAGGATGCTATATAAAGCCTTGACAAATTTTGTCGAAATCCATGCAGTTTTGTAAATTTTAAAATCAACCCCTATTTTACCCCCTTAGGAGATGATTTTTCAAAAACGCTGAACCGCATATTTCTTTATTTCCTATCAAAAGCATACATTTTAATTTTCACATCCCTAACTTAAGAAATACTGAGTTTCCCATACAAACTTTCATCCCCTATATCACCCCCTGTAGGATTATTTTTTAAGACCAAAAGCAGCCTGTGTCCTTCCCCAGGATGCTATATAAAGCATTGCCAAATTTTATCGAAATCCGTGCAGTTTTGTAAATTTTAAAATCAACCCCTATTTTACCCCCTTAGGGGATGATTTTTCAAAAACGCTGAACCGCATATTTCTTAATTTCCTACCAATAGCATAAATTTGTTATCCCTAACTTAAGAAATACTGGGTTTCCCTTACAAACTTTCATCCCCTATATCACCCCCTGTAGTATTATTTTTGAAAAAAATAGTATCCTATGGCCTTCCCCAGGATGCTATATAAAGCCTTGCCAAATTTTGTCGAAATCCATGCAGTTTTGTAAATTTTAAAATCAACCCCTATTTTACCCCCTTAGGGGATGATTTTTCAAAAACGCTGAACCGCATATTTCTTTATTTCCTATCAAAAGCATACATTTTAATTTTCACATCCCTAACTTAAGAAATACTGAGTTTCCCATACAAACTTTCACCCCCTATAATCACCCCCTGTAGGATTATTTTTGAAAAAAAAAGTAGCCTATGTCCGTCCCCAGGATACCATCTATAGCCTTGCCAAATTTTATCGAAATCCGTTCAGTGGTTTAGCCGTGAAAAGGTAACAGACAGACAGACAGACAGACAGACAGACAGACAGACAGACAGACAGACAGACAGACAGACAGACAGACAGAGTTACTTTCGAATTTATAATATTATTATATATTATATATTATATATTATATATTATATTATTATATATTATATTATATAGTAATATAGTATATATAGTATATAGTATGGATATATGTGTCTCACTTCCACACTTCACACTGTAATCATGGCAACGTCTAGATGTATAATGTCATTGGTGTCGCTTGATGCGTGGTACATGATGCGTACTGCGAACTCATAAGATCGACCAAAAATCAGTCGACAATAACAATATTTTTTTCTTTAATCAAAATAACAATGTTAACATTAAAATATACCACTAATAGGTGAGGAGCTCGTGGCTAAGTAATAACAGCCGCACGGATCGATCCATCAGGTACCAGGTTGGGTTGGTCAGTAAATGGGTGACCATCTTTACATACCGAGACTCCTCCGTGCCTCGGAAAGCACGTTAAACCGTTGGTCCCGGCTGTCATTCGTGGATCTTTGACAGTCGTTACGGCTCGTCAGAAGCCCGAAAGTCTGACAACCAGTCTTACCAAGGGGTATCGTATTACCCAGTTACTGTGTTGTGGAGGTCAGATAGGTAGTCGCTCCATGTAAAATACTGGTATTCAGCTGCATCCGGTTAGACTGGAAGCCGACCCCAACATAGTTGGGAAAAGGCTAGGTAGATTAACTAATAGGTACACTCGACTTATTTACAATAATTAGGTACACTACACTCAACGCGCCTAATGAAGTTTTCACTTCAATATTGTATGAGAAATTATTAATCGCACACCAGAAAAATATTCTTACTTCTAATAATCTAAATGTACACCAAATCAATGATTGCACTATTAAATAAATAATAGAATATCAAAACTTGTACAAATAATAATCATTACATAAACATACATCTTTGTCCAAAGTCACAACAAAAATATTAATTATTATATCAAAAATACTAACTGTTCATCAAAAATATCAAATACGCATCTAATAAACTTATTATTGCACTATTAGTTGACTAATTGAATATCAAAACTTGTAAAAATTATAATTATTGGTCAGGTTCGGTTTGGTTAGGTTCCTTTAAACCCATAGACAGAAATAGAAGCCCCGCACAGCAGGGCTCCGTCGACCTGACGTAAAGTTTAATTTATTTAGACATGCAAATTTTGATGTGCAAACAGTATGTGTGATGTACGTATTCTGTTAGAAAAAAAACCGGCCAAGTGCGAGTCGGAGTCGCACACGAAGGGTTCCGTACCATATTATATGTTTAACAATCGCGAAGATAACTTTGTATTTCATAATGATACTGTGAATTATTACAAGGTTATTTTTTGCAGTTGCAGAAAATCACATTTAAACAAAATACCTTATGAATCGCTGTTTTTAGTATTTGTTGATTAAATACAGTAATATGGTACATGATATACAGAAGTTTCAAATTCCTAATTTGTTGAATTGTTGCGCTAGAGCTCGTACAAAAATGGTCTAAAATTGTCAACTTCTACGGCCCCCTATTTCTTCATTTTAGAAGATAAAAAAAAAAAAATATGTTTGTACTCCACTCGATCAATTCTAGATAATGACATCACATGCTAGGTTATTTTTTTTTTTTTTCAAAATGAAAAGTTTATTGTATGTGGAATTATTTTTTATCTTTGCTTTATTTTTATTGCTTGTTGGAACCGTAATAGAAATACACAATCTGTGAAAATTTCAACTATCTACCTATTACGGTTCATGAGATAGTGACAGACGGACGGACGGATGGGCGGACAGCGGAGGCTTAAGTTCATTCGCACAATATTGAGAGACTAGCTAGACTGCCTGCGGCTTCGCTCGCGTGGATGTCTGGTTTCATGGGTTTTAATTTTCTTGCGCGGAACCATAATTATTTTTCTAAAATAAAAATAGCCTAAGTTACTCCTTATAACATCAGCTATCTGCCGTCAAAATCGATGAAAATTCGTTTGGGAAGTTTCCATAACTTGACTCAAAGATTACATAGGTGTACCATTTTTTGAATTAATCAAGCCACGCAGCAAAATCCTCCTTTTAAACATTTAAGTATCCCTTTTTGGTCCCAGGTAACGACTGTCGAAAAACCCAAATACTTAATATTGTTTATTTTATATCAAAAGTTGAGTTTCAAGTTAATCGGACTGCGCTTTAAAATTCTTCCATACAAACTTTAACATCCCTAAACCCACTTTGAGGGGTAGTTTTGAAAAACTAATAATGACAAACTGTATAAGTACATATTTGTGCTAAGTTTCAAGTTCATTAACCAAATTAATAAGATTTTTCATAAAAACTGTATCCCTGTTTTCACGCCCACAGAGGTAGAATTTCAAAAATCGTCTGTGGTTTTTCTATAACTTGACTCAAACATTATTTACACCAATTTTCGAATAAATCAAGCCCCCATAAAAGTCCTCTGCTGTAAAATTTACTACGTGAGAATTTTCCAAAAAATGTACCGCTAAGGCGTGAGCCTTAGGGGTAGATTTTTGGAAAACTCTGATACACGTTAGTCTTCATTTTTGGTCTCATGTATAAAACCCGAGTTTTGAGTTAATCGGACCGCGTGTTAAAATTCCTCCATACAAACTTTGACATCCCCAATCCCTCCTTAGGGGGTAGTTTAGGAAAACTAAAAATGATAAACATTATAATTTACTTAGATAGATGAATATTCGTGATAAGTTTCAAGTCTATTAACTCAAGGGATAAGATTTTTCATACAAACCTTCATCCCCTATTTTACACCCTTCGGAAAGGAATTTCACAAAATCCTTCCTTAGTGGATGTTTACACTGTATAAGGTATCTATGTGCAAAATTTCAAGTTTCCAGGTCCAGCGGTTTGGGCTGTGCGTTGATATATTAGTCAGTGACTCGGCCAGGACTTTGATTTTTTTATAAATATAGATTTACCATGTTATTTTATGACCATAGACTTCTTATAGGTTTTCCTGTAATCTATAGGTAAAGACCTATTTTCTGTATTTTTGAAAAAAAATTAGGCTCAGTAGTTTCGGAGCTAAGGGGGGGGGGGGGGGGAATTGTCAATTGCCGTCTATTTTCTTAAATAACTTCGAAACAATTTATTTTAAAATGATAAAAAAAAATTATATTTGAGACCCTCATAGTAAGGACCTTTCATTTGATATATCATACGGTACAATTTGCAAAACTATTTTTTTAATTGTACTTATTTTCCTCCCAAAAGGGACCCCCATATTCAAAATTCATTTATTTACGTTACATGTCCGTGTTTGGGTTACCAAAATACATATGTGTACCAAGTTTCAACTTAATCGGTTCATTAGATTCGAAGCAAATTGGCTGTGACAGACGGACAGACGGACAGACAGACAGACAGACACACGAGTGATCCTATAAGGGTTCCGTTTTTTCCTTTTGAGGTACGGAACCCTAAAATTGGTAATTTTTGTTGTGCGTTTAAATACTACTCATATTGTAGGAATGTTTTAAATCATTTCACAAATTAATGAAGGTTTCAGTAGATATAAAGTTTAGAAAGTATGTATCAATTTGAATCAAACTCAAACTCAAACTCAAAGCATTTATTTCAAATAAACCAATTACAGGCACTTTTGAATTGTCAAAGGGTCGGTCTTGGGTCGGTCAGTCAGAAAAATGAAGCTAGATTGCCCATTCCAAAGCGTAGATCCTATGGAGAAGAACGGGCAAGAAACTCCACGGACACTCTTTTAAAATCAAATATTTTACAAAATATTGGTTACATCGTTCATATTGAAAATATACATGTGAGATCAATGTAGAAAGACGTGCACGTTAAAAGCGTCCGTAATAAAAAAAAAAAGATAAAAACTAAAAACAACTAAATAAAAATAAGCCGAGGCAGCTAAGAGACGACCAGTCCCAACTGACGGCGCCCGTTCACGAACATGACGCATGGATCAGCACCAATTAGCTCAACCATTTTGAAGGGAACTTAATGATCCAACACACACGCCACCACCAGCGAGACATTTGAGTGAGCATGACATACTCTCAACCGCCAGGGCACATTCAAGTCAGTGAGAGACGAACCCAGTAAAAGGTAGCTTTATATTAGCTACATAGTGCTCACACATGTGCTATGCATTTATACAATACTAAGAGATTGAATTTAAACAATGCAAAGAAAAATTTTGTTCAAAATTCTGACTCAAAGAGGTTGCTCTAATAAATTAGTGAAAATACTGGTGAATTTCATAAAAAAACTAAATCAAAGTCCATTTGCTATGAGAAAAAAAAAGAAACAATAAAAAGAAAACTTAATGGCATCACACAAATATTTTGACTGAAAATGGCCAGTTGTCGCCCTAATTATAAATAGGAAAAAGAGGATGAACATACTTTCAAAACTGTTTGGAATTAATTGTAGAATGAAAAAATACCGTGAATTTTATTATATTTTTGTTAGCATTTCCATAATAATCTTCTATCAATATAAATAAAAAGAGAAGTCCTGACTGTCTGACTGACTGATTGACTGACTCGTCAACGCCCAGCCCAAGCCCTTGGACCTAGAAAGCTGAAATTTTGCACAGAAGTTCCCTTTATAGTGTAGACAAGGAATGAGGAAGGAATTCCCGGTAGTACGTTCCCGTGGGATATTTTTCGACATCCACGCGGGCGAAGCCGCGGGAAAAAGCTAGTTATTAATAAAACTAGCCAATCTTACACCAAGAGTACGAGAACGTTCCAATTAGAGGTCCAAATTTTTTTACTAACTAAATAAAAAAAAAGTATCCTTGGACATTTCACACAACGCCATCTGGTCCCAAGCTAAGCAACCTAATGCTTGTGTTATGGTAACGAGATGGCTGATAAACTACTTATAAACATTTTTTTTTTGTAAATACATACATTCTTGTATGTATTTACTGCTGCTGTATTAATTCGTCGTTGTAATCTAATTTTTATTATTATTTATAGACATGGGCATTATTGCTATTTTTAGAAAATCAATTGTATAAGGAGACGAGTGTGTGTAGCCACAATTGAATTGTAAGTTAATCATATGAGCGTTTTGGATGGTATGTCTGTTAGCTCGTAAGACCAATGGAATAAATAAATATATAAATAAATAAAATAATTATAGATAGAAAAACACCCAGACTCGGAACAAATACTTGTAGGTCGTACAAATATTTATTCCAGAAAAAAATTGATTTTTTTGATGAAGGGGCGTGCGCAGGGAGCGGGACAGAGCGAGGCTGAGCGGCGGGACAGAGAAGGACCGGACGCTCAAGGTCGTTTGGTCGGGGTATGGCCTTAATTTTATCCTATGCATAGTAGAAGATTCGCGCATTTTCCGTTTTCTCAGAATAAATTTATTTATTAACTTTAGGTATATCGGGAGGTGTTATAGTCAACCTAGTACCTTCAGGACATGCTTTATTACCCTAGATAGACTATAACTTGCTCGTCATAAACGACTAGTGGATATTTGCACGTCATAAAACGACCAGTTGAATATTTGCGCGTCGTAAAAAGACCAGCTGGATATTTGCATGTCATAAAACGACCACTTGGATATTTGCACGTCGTAAAAAGACCAGCTGGATATTTGCATGTCATAAAACGAGCAGTTGGATATTTGCACGTCGTAAAAAGACCAGCTGGATATTTGCATGTCATAAAACGACCACTTGGATATTTGCACGTCGTAAAAAGACCAGCTGGATATTTGCATGTCATAAAACGAGCAGTTGGATATTTGCACGTCGTAAAAAGACCAGCTGGATATTTGCATGTCATAAAACGAGCAGTTGGATATTTGCACGTCATAAAACGACTAGCTGGATATTTGCATGTCATAAAACGACCAGTTGGATATTTGCACGTCGTAAAAAGACCAGCTGGATATTAGCACGTCACAAAACTACCAGCTGGATATTTGCACGTCATTAAACGAGCAGTTGGATATTTGCACGTCGTAAAAAGACCAGCTGGATATTTGCATGTCATAAAACGACCAGTTGGATATTTGCATGTCATAAAACGAGCAATTGGATATTTGCATGTCATAAAACGACCAGTTGAATATTTGCACGTCGTAAAAAGACCAGGTGGACATTTACATGTCATAAAACGACCAGTTGGATATTTGCATGTCATGTCCTATCACGGTCCCTTCGCTTGTTGTCAATTATAGGCAATACTACTCCAGCACAAGAAGGTTGACGTGTTTTCTCCGGCTTATTGCCCTATTAAGGAGTACAGGTAACTAACTATTCAACTAGGATTTACATAAGGAACCTAGGTTCAACTAGGTAGAAAAAGGGCTTAATTTATTTGGACCCTCAAAAGTTCATAATAGTTTGGTAATTAGGTACTTAGGTACTCTTTTCAATAGTTTAAAATGTTTGAGATAGATGTCAAATGTACCCAAAGGCGTAGGCGTAAGGTATCCTAACTAACTTTCACGCTAAAACGACTGAACAGATTTGGATGAAATTTGGCAAATGGGTAGACCATAACCTGAATTAGGACATAGGATACTTTTTATCCCGAGGTAGTACGTTTCTGTGGGATAATTTCCGACCTCCAAGCGGAGAAGCCGCGGGCAAAAGCTAAAAATTAATAAAAAAATATCAACAAAATAATTTAATTACCTAAATA
This sequence comes from Cosmia trapezina, assembly GCA_905163495.3. Lineage (NCBI taxonomy): Eukaryota > Metazoa > Arthropoda > Insecta > Lepidoptera > Noctuidae > Cosmia > Cosmia trapezina. Next base: position 4,037,587 of record LR991048.1, read on the forward strand.
AATAACTTAATTAAATACAAGGAGGGGGAATAGGTATCTTCTTCAAATACTGGCATCTACTACAAGTGTTGGCAGGTGGCAACAGAGGAGAAAATGGCGCCATAGCAGATACTGGCGAGGCTGCTGGCAGGAACGGATTACCCAACGGCAAACCAGCTGGCAACGCAGCTTCGTATGGTTCCAAGCAACCGCAGGGCGCTTTTGCCACGGCTCTTGGCACGGCTGCAGGGACTGGCAGGGAGAGAGGTAATTCGTAGGGTGTTTGCATAAGTGGCAACGGGGCGGGATTGCCACATGGGCAACCTGGCATCATAGCTGGTGCTGTTCGTGGGTATGGCGCGAAGATTTGAGATTGTGCCTGCAAATAAAAAGGGAGAGATTTAATAATTACATTTGTAAGGTTTCTGGGTTGCTGTTTTATCAAGGACCATTTCGGTTACCCATTCAAAAGTATTTCGATATGGTTTTTCTAAGCAGTTAAACAAAATACGATGTGGATAACACTTTTGAATGGCTGCCGTTCAAAAGGGTTAAGCTTCAACTCTCTTTAAAACTATAACAGCGTAACATTCCGACTCGGTGTAATATGATCTCTCGATGGTGGGCATACGTTGCAAATTGCTAATATGGTTACCCGTACAAAACCCTTATATTATATAGGTTATCTTATTGAAGGGGTAACCCTTTCACTGAATTTCAAGTATAGAACACATTTGGATTTTTACTGGCTTTCAAAGCCATGATAAAGGGAATCTCATAAACGGCTTACCCCTTCGAAAGTCTTAACTCTTAACCGGGGTTTTACGGTCCCTGGTAAAGGAGGGTTAGATAGAATAGAAGAAATACTTACGCCAACAAAAATAGAGAAAACAATAAAAATTATAGAATTCATGTTGTATTAAGTAGTTTATCAATTACACTATGATTAACTAAACAAATAGTATTGGTTTAAGTACTGAATTATTATCAAAAATTTTGTAACAGAACAATCGCAATTTTCATCATTTATACAAACACCTGTTACATTATAATTATATAATATTCTTAATAGATAAGGATTTCTATTAAATCTGGCTATCAATCTGCCTAGCCTTTTCACAACTATGTTGGGGTCGGCTTCCAGTCTAACCGGATGCAGCTGAATACCAGTATTTTACATGGAGCGTCTGCCTATCTGACCTCCACAACACAGTAACTGGGTAAAACGATACCCCTTGCTAAGACTAGTTGTCAGACTCTCGGGCTTCTGACGACCCGTAACGACTGTTAAAGATCAACGAATGACAACCGGGACCAACGGCTTAACGTGCTTTCCGAGGCACGGTGGAGTCTCGGAATGAACCGTGAAGACACGGTTGGCGCAGTGGTTGAGCGATTGACTGCTGCGCAGCATGTCGCGGGTTCGATTCCCGCACGGAACAAATATTTGTACGACCTGCAAGTATTTGTTCCGACTCTGGGTATTTTTCTATCTATAATATGTATGTATTTCCAAAAAAAATGTATATAAGTAGTTTATCAGCCATCTCGTTACCATAACACAAGCATTAGGTTGCTTAAATTGGCACTAGATGGCGTTGTGTGAAATGTCCAAGGATATTTATTTATTTAATGTAAAGATGGATTCACGAACCAACCCCGGTAAGCGTAGCTTAACCAGATGGATCGACCCGTGCGGCTGTTATTACTTAGACACGAGCTCCTCCATGATCTCTAATATTGATAGACGTACCTACATATCCTCTAAGTAAGATAAACAGAGCTACATTAAATAATAGAGAACAATAAATAGCTGGCATGCTTAGTAAGTTCAGTGGTTGAGATATTGGCTCTAGGCTCTAGCATTAAGCGCCGTTTACACGGTGCAAGTTTCTGGAACGTTCAAGAGCAATAATTGCATGCCATAAAGCACGTTCAAGTTTTTTGATATTTAAGAATTGCATGAAGTGTTTACACGCGTGCGATTCCATAAAATGGCATGTACAATAATTGAATGCAAGTTTTTCCATTCAATAAAATCGCATGCGACTTACACCAGGTAATAAAATTGACAGGCGATTATTGCATGCAAGTTGTGCCCAGAAATGATATTTCATTTAATTTTATTGAACGTCTTCTCAAGATATTTTTCAAGTTGCTCTTGATTTGATTTCTTGCCTCAACATAGCAACAACGATTACCACACCCTCACTTACCGCATCAATGACAGCACAAATGTCAGATCATGCCAGAATTGAATGCGATTTTATTGTACGAGCAATTATTGTATGTGCTGTGCGATTTTATTGAACATGCTTAAACCAGTTTTGAAAGTTGCCCGTATCGTGCAACAATATTGAACGTGTTGTTTAGACGGTGCCAGATATTTTCCCTTCAGTTTTATGGTATGCCACAGGCAATAAACTTGCGCCGTGTAAATGGAGCTTTATGGATCGCAGGTTTACTCCAGACTACATTTTTGTATGAGGTAGGTTGATTCAGATAGTTTATTCCGAGGACCTGGTGCTGTATGTTAGTAAAGACTGCTTTCGTTCTGAGTAGAACAAAATAATAGTACAGTCAGCGTCAATACTCGTAATATCGGGATGAACAGTCTGTTCAAAATTATCTAAACAACTTAGGAACATAATCGTAGGTGGTGAAACAGTCCCTTATACTTAGGAAAATAATCGTAGGTGGTGAAACAGTCCCTTATACTTAGGAAAATAACTATAAAAAAAACTATAAAAAAATGAAAGAATGTTTCAGAGTGAAGACAGTACACGACAACTGTCATTCTGACAAGAACTTTATCTTAAAGCATAGGCTTATAAAAAAGGAGGACTCCACGCCACGCAATGACATTGAACCTCTAGACGTTGCCATGATTACAGTGTGAAGTGTGGCAGTGAGACACATATATATGAAATTAGTAGGAAAATTGAGACAAGGCATCTTCTGTCTCTTACGGCGTGCCGTATTTTTGCTTGGCGAACTTTTGAATGTTAGCCAAAGACAGTGCTTTCACGGTTACAAAATTTATCTTGCGTCGATTAATTTAACTCTTTTGGACAGTTTTTGCATTTTGCGTAATGTATTGACATGGGTTTCAGTCCAAAATATGGACGATTTCTTACGTTAAACTTCATTTCTCATACCACATAACCTAGAAAAAGTACTATATTGCTGTCTCATGACCGGCCGCGCGGTGGCTCGATCTAGTTGTCTACTATCTAAGACGCCACGCATTGTACAAACACGCATCACCCACACATTTACATCATAGTATCCCGACCGGCCGCCATTACGCGACACGAGCGACGTCGTCTTTGCAGGTACTCATTTCACGCACACATAGATCGGCACGGTGCTTCACTTTCGATATGTGTGGTGCGGAGTCCTCCTTTTTTATACTTACGTCTATGTCCTAAAGTTTAATTTTCTTAGTTGTTGACATCATTTTGAACAGTCTGTTCGTCCCAATATTTTTGACGCTGACCCTTATATCCCTACCTACCGTAGGCTGTCTCACAGAATATTATAGCTACAGTAGTCTACCTGGGCAGTGTCCTTGAATTAATTACCTACGGCCGCTCGGTAGATAAATACGCGTCCGTTCGTGCGTAACTACCGTGCACTCCAACTGTTGCGTACCGGTATATACTGAGATTTCCAAGCGCGTATTTTCGGCCGTTTTCTATTTATTTATTAACTGTGGATGACTTACAGCTAAAACAAACATAATAAAAAATTGTATGTGGGACTGACAGCCAATTAAAAGTCATCACTTCTATTTATTTATTTTTATTATTTATTTCTCAGTACATGGTACATTAAATTCTTAATATTAATAATAACTTACCTACTACCGTTACCGGTGTAGAAATATTAAAATTAAAGTTAAAGTACAATTTTATTCTATTCAATTAAATTCTATTATTAAATATAAATTAGTTTTTAAATTCCATTATTATTATATTTATAAATTTTTTATTTATATCATTGTACCTAAGTAAGTACATTAAGTACATAATATATAAACTAACACAGATTAAAATAATAATATGTACATTGTATAAAAAAAGGAGGGGAAAGGATCATAGGGCGTCAAAAAATTCGTCCGCATCGCTGTCAATAGGAAAAGTGCCCAAAAGGCTGGCAGCATTACCACGTTGTATGGCAATGCTGATTCTTTGGCCAAAAAATAGGCTAGCCGTCTGGTCACGTGAAGAGTCGACCAATCGCTTAGCGATGTCTTGGAAAACTAAGTGGGCACTCGGACCCCATGGCCCATAGTGTTGCGTTGTTGTTGTTCCCCTTGTTGAATGTATGAAGTTGTAATACTGCTTACTTTATTATACTGTGGCTGTATGATCTACGTTTAGGATAAACCTTTTGCCCGTCATTTCCATATCTTTACAAGTTGCCATCTGGAATAGGTATGTTGTAATAATTTATCTAATCAAAACATCAATGCAGTAATAAGTTTTACATAATATTTGATAGTAAAGATAGCGTTCACAGATAAAACATTCATACATAAACAGTTGTAAGACACGATTAAGTTATACATAGATCGAAACCATTGCTGGTGGTATTTTAGTTCAGAAAACTCAAATAATAAGAACTTCAAAAATATTTCAAGAAAGCTGTCAAATTCAAAACGAACAAAAAACATAAAAATTTAGTCATTATAGATTTTTGTTTTCATGATAACAAAACAGAGTCTTTAACTGAAACCAAAAATTTGAACTTTGCGGTTGCTTTTTCAAACGTAACGGTTTTTAACTTAAAATTAAAATGGCCGTAATGATGAAAGTATTTGGTGTGTTGCTGATACAAACATTATTGTTGAGTGTAAGTATCTATACAGGTTGTTAGGTGAAACGAGGGACATACTTTAAAGAAGTGTAGTACTCATGAAAATGAACAACTTTTACCATGGATCTACCCCTGAAATATGAAAAAGAAAATCAGCTGTTCTCTACAAAGTGCAAAACCTACACGATTAAAATTTACGAGACAGCTGATTTTTTTTTTCATATTTCAGTATTAGTTCTGTGGTAAAAGTTATTCATTTTCATGAGTAGGTACTACACTCCGTTAAAATATGTCCCTCGTTTAATTTAACACCCAGTATAATACATACCATACCATTTATAACTCAAGAACGGCTGGAGCGATTTTTACGATGTTTGATTTGTTGGATTTGTCTCCACACTGAATAGCAGAATAATATTATTAAAAAATACGAAGAAAATTCATTTTCACTTACATGAAATTTGGACAGGGCAACGTCTGTCGGATCAGCTAGTTTTTCATAAAACCAAGTTCCTTTCTCTCTCTCTCACTCAACAGAATGTCTAACTATTATCAACTGAAGAAATAAATAATTTTGAATTTGAATATTTTTTTATTACTAAGCTGATTTTTCTGACCCACACTAGTAAAGATAACGATAATTTGTTTTGTCATACAATACAGACTTTAATTTCTTTCTTCCAGAATGTCTTCGCCCAATACAGAGTCCAGAACTTGCCATGCGGACCACAGATTCAAAACCCACCCTCCAGCCAACCACAGCCGCCATTTATAAACTTACTACTGTCAACATACGCATCAAACATGCCTTTACTTGACAAACTAAATAACATAGCAGCTGTCATTCAAAAGTTACCGCCAAAAAATCCAGGAATTACTCAAAAAAGGAGCTATATGGCAGAGGCATTGAAAAAGACAGCCTTGGAAAGTTTAATGTATGCTGCCAATGCTTGCAAGTGTTCGCAGATGGCTGAAGGCAGAGTTCCTTTGCCGCAACCTCAAATGACAGTTGGGAATGACGTTCTAGCTAATAGGGTGGTAAACGTCAGATATGACAGGTATGCTTGATTTGAGGAGAAAACCAATCGTGTTTATTTTAGAATAAGATTTGTTTTTAATTATTTATTGGAATTAAATTATTTGATTGATTGTAATTAGTTTTTTTATTTATATTTTGTCATACCTCTGTTACCTACGTTCAATAAAATGTAGGTACGGTACTCCTTTAGCGAATATAAACCTACATACACTTACTATATTAAAGTCTGTCCTCCGATTAGGAGGTCTTTATTCGACTTCTACCAAAAAATGAAGAATCAATAAATCTATGTTTTTAAAATAAAGTTTTCTGTAAAAAGTTTCAGTTTATTCATTGGAAGAGGTTGCTTTAGAAAAATACAGAAAATACTGGTGAATTTCGTTTAAAAACTTTCGAAGACCATTAATATTGTAATGAAAAAAAAAAAACAAAGAAAAAGAAAACTTAATGGCATCGCCGTCATCGCACAAATATTTTGACTGAAAACAGCCAGAATTTGTCTGCATGAAATAAATAAACACAAGGAGTATTCAATGTGTACTAAGCTGAAATAAAATTAATGTGAGTATTTTATAAAGTAGGTGGGCAGTAATGTCCGTAGAAATTGTATATTGTAGGGTTCCGTACCTTAAAAAGAAAAAAAACGGAACCCCTAAAGGATCACTTCGTTGTCCGTATATATCTGTATGTCAGTCTGTCAAGACTCAAGACCCTTTTTCTCAGAAATGCGTGGTGGCAGTATCAAGTTGAAATTAGTATCAAATTTTAGGTCTACGGTCCCTTGAAGCTCTAAAAAAATCAAACTTCTAATTCAACGCATTAGAAAAACTGCTATTTAGGCGACATATTTTGATACTCGCAAATAAATCAAAACATAATAAATAAACGTAAAATTTGTCAAGAAGCATGTTCTCGTAGCATAAGTAAAGGAAAAGGTCTGAAAATACCTAGTTAATTTGTGGTTTTATCACTTAGAGCATATTTTTTTTGCGGTTATAAACTTACCTTTGCAGTTAGAGAATTGACCGTGACGTATGGAGAACATGTTTTTCAACTACAATGTTTGTTTTTGGGATAAATTTTTATTAGGTACCTACTTTGGAAACAGTTTTACACAAAAGTACATTATATACACACACACAGGGTACACACACAGGGGGGTAGGGGTTACAGGGGTAGTATGACATCGATTTGCAATTACAATAACCACGAATTCAGCAATTGTGGTTATTGTAATTGCAAATTGATTGATTGTAATTGCAGATTGGTTGATTCAAGACCCCATAGCCATAGACTTATAAAAAAAGATGGACTCCGCGCCACGCATATCGAAAGTGAAGCACAGTATGACCGTTTGTACAAACACGCCTCGCGCACACATTTACATCATAGTATGCTGACCGGCCCCATTACGTGACACTAGCGACGGCGTCTTTGCAGGTACTCAAATCATGCACACATAGATCGGCACGGTGCTTCACTTTCGATATGCGCGGCGCGGAGTCCATCTTTTTTTATAAGTCTATGCCCATAGCATAGAAATTTTTCGTTGGTTATTCAAAAAAAATAATTAATCTGCTGTCTCATAAAATAGTATAGTGTGCCCGCCCAGTGTTACCAGGTTTAAGGGTCTCGAGCCGCGTACTGAACTGAAGTAGGCTCGCGAATGGTTCAAATCAAATCAAATCAAATTATTTATTTGCTTATTACAGGTAGGTACAAATAAATAGGAAGTACTCTGTATCGTTATTATTTAGGTTGCTTAGCTCGGGACTAGATGGCGTTGTGTGAAATTTTCAAGGATATTATATTATTATAAATATTATTATTACCTAATAAGGTGTGCAAAGGTTTATAGTTATAGTTATTGTTATTATAGTTTAGGTTGCCTCGCGCATTTGTATTTAAACATAGTAATTATCTTAATAATTTTATCACGACAAACTCACACTGAGTTTGCGCTAAACAATCTTCTACCTTTTCATTATTTTATCTAAAAAATAAGAAAAAAATCGTCTGTTTTGTAGCTATGAGATTGATGAAACAGTACGAAAAGGGGTAATTTTGCGATTTTCTTTCATACAGCAAAGTGAATCTAATCGTGTTATTAAAAGCGAGTAGCTATCCTATCCGCCAGATCATTAAATAAGAATATCTTTTTTTCATAATTTTATAACACTGTTTTTTTATGTTTCCCATGGATTCGCGCTTAAGAGGCCCAAAAACGATCAATTCCAATTATCCATTTTACGTGCACATTTAAAAAAGATAGAAATCCCTAAAAGTGGAAATACTGGTTGATATTGCCGATGCAAAATCCGAATGCAGTGAACCCTATCGGCATTTTGTAAATCCGACGGACCGATTCCGACCCGGTAGACGCGCAACTTTAGTCGCTTTCTGGAAATTCAACGCGCACAAACAAAACAACAATGTCTAGACAATATCCTCAAAACGCAAGGTTTTCCAGAGCTTGGTCCTTCCTCCAAGGTCTAACCTTATTGCGAAGGTCAAGGTCATTCTTTCTCCTTGTATGTGACCTTGCGTCAAGGAAAGGTTTTCTGGTAACCTTGAAACGAGGACGCTTCAGCCTCAATGTTATACAGATAGCCTTGATATAATTTAATGGAGTGCTAGGGGGCTTTGGGGTCATGCCTTTTTTGGAAGTTTCGGATAATTTGTAGGTTATGAAATTTAAATCTATTTACTTAAGTACTGTAGAGACTTCAACTTTAAGCGTTTTAGCATGCAACCTTCGCGGTAAGTAAATAGATTACGAGACAAACTTGGATTTGAATATAGAGCTTAGACGTCAGTGGGATGGCCTCAGGCCGAAACGCTAGATATAAAAAAAACTGGACAAGAGCGAGTCGGACTCACGCACCGAGGGTCCCGTTCCGATTTCTGAAAAAGTGTGCTGTTTAGAGACATCGTTTTATTTTTCTTGTAATTTTTACATAAATTTCTATCACATAGAATAATTTCAAATTTTTCTCTTTGCAAACTTTGGAGATTCAAAAGTCTAAAACTATGCGGCCTAAAAAAAAATTAAAAATGTTTGAGAATGTCCAAACAGCGCTCTTTCATATGATACCCCACATGCCCTAGTAGCCACACTTTGAATTTTTAAGATCCCGTTTCAGTCCCTGTTGCTTAAAAATATAAATATTTTTATTTCTTTCTTATTTGCAAAATAGTTGAATAAACGTCTTCTAAAACTGTTCCAAATTTCAAGTTGATAGCATTAGTAGTTCTTGAGATGTCCAGCTGTGACAGACTGAGACACACCATAAGGGTTCCCTTTTACCATTTTGTATTCTCTCGTGAGCGCCCGTGTGAGCACGGGCCCAAATTTATAAGAATCTTAAAATGAAAAGATGCTTTTTTGAAAAAGGAATCAATTCGCGAACTAGTAAATAATATTAATTTAATAGGTAGGTAATTATTAAAAAACTACTTATACTTACAAAAACTACTACTACTAAACACTCTATTACTTTTAAAAACTAATTTTATTATGGCATTTATTGAACTCTCTCAAAAACAGATTATGACAGTGACACAAACAGAGGCAAAGATTTAAATCGTTAGATTCACCCTACTGCGTCAAAATATAGTTGCATTTCTAATTCTTTTTGACACCCCTGACATACATTGACGCAGTGACTACAGTTAATTGTCATGGAAATGCTGTCACTCTTCTCAGTATGGACACTTTTTCTTGTGACTACGTACGGTGAGGACAAATCTAGCGATTTAATTATTCTAAAATTAAGTTACATAAAATACCTACAAAAGTAAAAGATTATTGATGTTTGAAGTTACAACTGCACCCAAACTCAAAAAATAATTAAGTAATACAAAGATAATCAAAAAAGAATCCCATAAAAGCTAGAAAAATATAAAAATCACGTCTTTAATGATAGTGACACAATATTCAACTTTTTATTATAACTGAATCGAGATAAAACGCGTATTCTTAATAAATTATTAACATATTGATAAGCACAATACATCTATATAATTAGATAAAGAACTGAATAGATTTTAGTTGCAGAATAATAGAGAAAGTAATGAGATCTACAATAGTAAAATGATTTTAGAAGTGTTCGGTGTCCTTCAAGTTATTTTAATTCAGGTAATGTTTTGTTCAAATTTAAAAAAATAATTTAACTCACGTTTTGACAAATTAGACAAATAGATAATAATGATTAGATTTGACTTAAACATTTAATAAATTAAAACTATATTGCCGATCTATTCTCTAAAAATCTTGAGGTAGTCCTACAAGACCTAAACGCAAGTTTTATAATGCTTAAAAGTATATGATATACTGCAGTAATAAAAATCAAAAAAATATATGATATTCTTCAGGATCTAAGCTAGTTAGATAGTGTGTTGAAAACATAATACAACTTATTTGATACCATAGAAAAAATCACGAAAATACCTCTAAAAATTTCTTGTAACGATTAAAAACCACACTAATATACATACAATAATTCTGATATTTTGTCAAATTATTCTACGAGCAATATATTAACGTAATAGTGTTTTAATTTTTTAGTCCCATCAATACATTTTTTGTAAATAAATAATTACTTCATATTTTGTAATAAATTACAAGCGCGCTTCTCTTTCTTTTGTAGGCAGTTCGATAGTGACCGCGCTTTAGGTCCTGTAGTAACGTGTAGTTAACGTGAAAACTTAGGTGAAGAGTGAGTGGTCAATAGTGTCAATCCCTCAGATCAACAAAAAAAGGAAGATGTAGCGCCGCAAACATCAAAAGTGAAGCCACAAAACCGTGCTTCTGCAAGTATAATACACGCTCACGCACACACATACAACTTAAACCACGCTAACTCTCTTAAAACGTGACGAGTCGTCGTCTAGTTAACATAGTTAAAAAAAACCGGCCAAGTGCGTGTCGGACCACGCACAATGAAGGGTTCCGTAATTTATCCCAAAAACAAACTTAACATCGGATATCAAAAAAAAGTATGTCATAAAATTACAAATTCACTATTTTCGGACTTTTTTCTTTACTTGTGCTGGGAGACCTTGCTTCTTGCTAAATTTCATTATTCTAGGTCCACGGGAAGTACCCTATAGGTTTTGATTTACTTGCGACAGTTGCGAGTATCAAAATGTGTCGCAAAATGGCCGTATTTTTTTATTGCGTTGAGTTTTTTAGGAAATCAAGAAACCATAGATTTACGTATTTGATATTAATTTCAACTTAATACCTCTATGAGTTCCTCAGAAAAAGGGTCTTGACACACTGACAACTTTGAAAAAAAATTTTTATGTGATAGAATTACAAATTAGCCATTTTCGGACTTTTTCCTATATCTGTGTTGTAAGACCTTGCTTCTTGCTAAATTTCATGATTCTAGGACGACAGGAAGTACCCTATAGGTTTTGATTTACTTGCGAGTGTCAAAAAATCCGTATTTTTTTATTGCGTTGACTTAGAAGTTTGATCTTTTTAGTACTCCAAGGGACTATAGATTTACGTATTTGATATTAATTTCAGCTGGATACCGTCATGCGTTCCTGAGAAAAACGGTCTTGACAGACTGACAGACAGACAGACAGTCAGACAGACGGACAAACAAGTGATCCTATAAGGGTTCCGTTTTTTTCCTTTTGAGGTAACAATATAAAATCACATAAAAAGTCTCACGGAATTATTTTTCACTTGTAAATACTACATATAACAACGTGTTTTAATTAAATAAACTATGAGTTTTAGGTTACTTGGAACAAAAAACCTCAACGAATGAATGTAGTTACATAAAATGCGAGGTTGCGTACGATTTAAAATTTCTACATTATAGGGAAACAATTTTACAAATGGCAACCCTTCCGCACACACATAAACAACGTGTAACGTTAAATGCGCAAAACCTCTTAAGGGGTCATGGTACTCATCATTATGAACAACTTTTACTATGAGACCAAAAATTAAATCGCGAAAAAAAAATCAACTGTTCAGTACATTTTGACGAATTATGCGAACATGAATGTAGTGGACAGCTGATTTTTTTTCGCGATTTCGCGGTTTGGTCCCATAGTAAAAGTTGTTCATAATGATGAGTACAATGACCCCTTAAGAGGTTTTGCGCATATTTAACGTTACAAGTTGTATAAAAAGGTGGCTTCACTTTCAATATTCGCGGCGCTCCATCTTTCTTTTTTCTTGATCTTGGGTCAATCCCTACTATCATCATCCTAGTAAAATTACAGCTCATTAGAAGCTGACTTCACCTAATTTTTCACGGATAGATGTTTACAGAATAGCATCGCTGCTATAGGACATAGGCACCAGGGTTGATGATATCGTCAAAGTCGCCAGAAATACCTGGATAAGGGACGCACAGAACTGGGATGGCAGAAAAAGGAGAGGCCTATACCCAGCAGAGAGTGATTCCGGGCTAAAATGATGATAATATTATGATGATCGCTGCTGAATCCTTTTTGTTGTGATCGCTTTCAAAAAATTCTAGTTTAGGCACATACATAATTATTTTGTTGTTTTTGTTCACAGGCCATTTTTGCTCAGCTGTCGACTCGAAATCTGTCAAGCCAGAATGTGGCAGGATATGGCAGATCTAGAAGACAGATCGATAACCCACCAGTTGGTTCGCCAGGAAGCGGGGATTTGTCAATAAATGGTTTTGCCAACATTATGCCATTTAGAAATGGCATGACGTTTGGCAATTTACCTCGTGGCAATGGATTGACAAATAACTTTGGATTGAACAATGGATTCGTAAACAATTTGGCTTTTAACAATGGATTGCCAAATAGCTTTGGAATTAACAACGGAATGGCATTGCCAAGTAATTCTCCATTTAATTTGCCATTTTCAAATATGAATATTGCGCCACAGAACAGACTACTACCAAACGTAAATGGCATAAATACTAACGGATTACCTTCTAACATCCCAAACGGATTGCCAAGTTTTAATAATGTGCCAAACGAATTTCCAAGTTTTAATAATGTGCCACATGGGTTGCCAAGTTTTTATAATGTGCCAAATGGATTGCCAAGTTTTAATAATGTGCCAAACGCATTGCCAAGTTTTAATAATGGGCCAAATGGGTTGCCAAGTTTTAGTAATGTGCCAAACGCATTGCCAAGTTTTAATAATGTGCCAAATGGGTTGCCAAGTTTTAGTAATGTGCCAAACGCATTGCCAAGTTTTAATAATGTGCCAAATGGGTTGCCAAGTTTTAATAATGTGCCAAACGCATTGCCAAGTTTTCATAATGTGCCAAATGGGTTGCCAAATTTCAATAATGTGCTAAACGGATTGCCAAATATTAACAATCCGTCAGTCGCCAATAAGATTCTTAACTCAAACAATGTGCCAGTTGAACAAAATATTATGAATTTAAATCATTTACCAGCTGCTAACTCATTGCCAGATATTAATAATATTCTGCCAATACCTAATGGTTTGCCAAGTATTAATAACTTACCATGTGGCAACGCCTTACCACTAAGTAACGGATTGCCACTAAATAATTTGCCAAGTGGCAATCTTTTGCCACCAATAAACAATCAACTGCCGTATCTTAATAACTTTCGAATAACTGAAATTGATATTGGAAATGGAATAGCAGACATGAACAGATTTCCCCGCAATGATCTGACCGTTGACAATATGCCACCTAGTGCAAATAATTTTCAAAGTGGCAATGAATTGACACAACAAGTTCCTGCTGTGATGTCAAACATAAACAACTATCAAAATAACAATGGATTTTTAGGCTTTACGAATACGCCTCCGGCTAGTATATTGCCAAATAATGTGCCAGTCGATAACAGATTTTCAAGTATCAACAATTTTCCGAACGGCAATCACGCATCCAATATTGCCAGTCTAACACAAAATATCAACAATAAGCAATTAAACAATGGGCTGCCGGGTATCAGCAATTTTCAAAACTTCGACGTAATGCCTGTCGACGAAAAATGTTTCGTCAGTAATGTTCCTTTTAGTAATGGACTTGCAAATGCCAATTATTTTCCAGCCCATGCTGCTATGCCAAATTCAAACAGTAGGCTGGTGAATGCCATCAACAATGGCATGCCGCTTTCTAATGGAGGATATTTAAATGACATTTTATTTGCTAACAATGGCATATCAGTCAACATGCCAGAAAGAGAAACATGCTCACAAAATACTAATGGCAACGGATTTTCAAGCAACGATTTCCAATTCGGCAATGTTCAAGTGCCAGTCAACAAATGGCATTATGACTTTGTAGGGGCAAAGATGCCAACTAACCAGAATGCACTGTCCGAAGGAGATCAAATATTTTCAAATGTGCCAAGCCATCACCAGTCTGTTTTGATGCCTGCTAATTTGAATTTGGCACAGGAGTTGATCAAGAATTTGAAAATAGAAGGTAATATACCATTTTTAAATGGCTTGCCAGTTGCTGGTATTACCGAAACAGTGACTATATTAAATAGTCCGTGTAGTGAATAGTTTGTAATACACATTTAGTGTTTTTGTAAATATTTATTTATTTTAGATAAATAATTATGGTGTAACTATATTAAAAAGGACGTAATGTTTTGTTGTTACCTATGTAGGTAAGTAGATAAGATATTTATTGTTATTTTATTTCATTGTTTTCTTTTTATGTACTAAAAATAAAAATCGCATAAAATGATTTTTTCTTTTCTTCAAATCTTTCCTAGTTTTCGTATTTCAGCAAGAAACAAAATATGTTAACAATTCTCAAAAAGGTCCGAGGAGCCTGCAAGGTATTTTTGTGGCGGCATCTACATCACCACATAAGATCTACGCATCACACTGATCACGTCACACAAAATCCTGCATCGCGCAATTAGAGTTTACCGCGCGATTAGCAGAAATACAACGTCACGACATCAATCGTCGGGCAGTTGCCCACCAGACACGACACCCGTTGGTCGGAGGATCCTCGCCTTTTCTATGGAGGATGAGTGAACTTTACACCCTGTTTCTCATACCTCTATAGGTTAGGTTAGGTTAGGTTAGAGCTGTGGCCAACCCCACGCGAGTCCAGCGAGGCAAGCAAGTGGTGCTGCGGCAGCGGCTGGCGAGCGCTACTTCCTAAGGCTAGGCTGTTAACTAAAAGGCTAATTAAGGTAATTGGCTGCGACATAATCACGCGTAGGATAAACCGGTTTGGCCTAGGATAAACTAGTATGATTGTGATTTTCATTAAGAGATGCAATCTGTAATTTTTGCCCATCTAATGAAAGCGAAATCTTAAGCCCGTATTACCGAACGTCACTCAATACTCAACTCGTCACGCATTACTTAAAACTATATAGGGTGACTGGTAATTAGTGACCGATACCTAAACACATGATTGTGCTCATGATAACAAACAACTTTTACTATGGGACCAAACCTGAAATCGCGAAAAAAAAATCTGCTGCTCCCTACATTTGGACGAGTTATGCGAACATGAATGTATGGGGCAGCTGATTTTTTTTTCGCGATTTCAGGTTTGGTCCCATAGTAAAAGTTGTTTGTTATCATGAGCACAATCATGTGTTTAGGTATCGGTCACTAATTACCAGTCACCCTATATAAAGCCATTTGATTGCTTGAAACTAAAGTTTTATGTAATGTTTGAGTATTGAGTGACGTTCTATACGGTAGAAACTTAATATTCATCGGGCTATCATTTTTTTTTTGATCTGTTTCTCAATCCTGAACTTTGTCTTAAGTTTTTGCCCACCTCTTGAAGACGCAAACGTTATATTTTATTTTATTTTCTCTATTTTCGGAAAGCTTACAGACTAATAACATTATAATAACAATAATATAAAATTAAATTGCTAATTACAAGCATCCACAGAAAAATTATTACTCCCTCTAGCTAGACTAAGTTACACCTTCTTATACCTTCTTATCTGTACTTATACCTACATTATATTATACCTAAGCAAATCAATAATTTCTCAAAGTTGGTACCTAAGTGAAACTAATTTGTTCAAATTTAAACTAGCCCGGACGATTATTGATATATAGTTCTAGGTACTATAGTATTATAATTCTGAATTATAATTGGCCAATTTATATGCACATGCTTTATTCACTGTTTATAGGTTATGTGTATCACGTTTCCTCAACTGCTTACGGTACTTTAAACGGTTGCGTTATTTTGCCGTGCATACTCTTTACGGCAGTCTAGATGTCGCCGCTATTATGCCGTAACCTGACGGCACTGTAACCGTTAGTGATACAATGCCGCTAGCGGCACTATAATAAAAAAAATTTAAAAACCCGACTGCGGTAAAAGACTTAAGTTTAAAAAAAAACTGAAAAGCTAAAAACAAGCCCATTTTAAATTAAATAAAAGTTGGAAGCAGGCGGGACTCATTTGAGTTTGAAAATATAAAAATGGAATGGGTCCCGCCTGCTTCCAACTTTTATTTAATTTAAAATGGGCTTGTTTTTAGCTTTTCAGTTTTTTTAAAGTGAAGTCTTTTACCGCTTTTTAAATTTTTTTAATTACTTTTTTTATTTCCAGCTTTTTAGTTTACAAATGTGAAAAATATTGCAGATGTTTTTATTGTACGTGTTTTACGACTTGTCACTTCGAGGTAATTTTAACCATATAAGTTGTATATATTTTTGTAATCACCTTTTAAAACCCTTTATTTTGATACCCCACTCGACAGGTTTTGAGAAAAAAAAAAAATTTAAGACATAATTTGGCGCCAAAAATCCGCCATTTTGTTTTTTTATATTTTGTACCCAGTGTCACTTTTACAGTAAATACAAATCTAGCGACACCTCTCAAGCTAAAATCCATCGAGCCGTTCAGGCCGCAGAGCGTGCCAAACAATTATACATACATACATACTCTCGAAAAACATAACCCTCCTTCTGGCGCAGTCGGGTAAAAAAACCTGGCATAATCTAGTCAGTGTATTTGTGTGTCAGCACAAACCGCTAGTATTATAAATGAACATAACAAAATTATTATAACTATTATCATTATTTTAATAAACTACGTAAAAGGACAAAGGACATACATAAATTACCTAACTATTTCTAAAAAAGCACTGATATCAAAAGTATTATTTATTCCTGGTCACGTATTGCTTATATATTACAAGTTATAGTAAACTATTCGGTTTTACTTGTGTAGGATAAACTGAAGAAAACAAAACTTTTTTACAAAAAAATACAACTGACTTCCAAAAACAACACTAAAAAGTGAAAAATAACTTTACATACATCTCGAATTGAGAACCTCCTTCAATTAAAAGTTAACAATTTATAGTCGGTTAAAAAGTTAAGTGTGATCGAAAGAGGTCTACTTTGAGCTTTGTATTTGTCAAGAGTGATTATGGCTACAAAAGTATTCAAAATCTAGTCCAATAAATCTATTAGTACAAGTAAGAAATTGGTTTCTCATTCTAAGTTATCAGATAACCCTAGTCAACAGCAATCAGTACTAATACTATAAAGAGGTATTTGTAAGATTGTATGTAGGTGGTAATCTTCGGAACTACTGATCCGATTTCGAAAATTCTTTCACTAATACATAGAGTATTAGTGGCCCAGTGGTAACGGCCCTGATTTACGAGTTGTAAGTCGTAGGTTTGAACCCCGGCAGGCGCTTTACTTTGTGTAAATAATTTCATCACTGCTGCTCTCAAAACAGTGAAGGAAAACATCGTGAGGAAACCGACATGTCCTAGAACCAAAAATTCAAAGACATGTGACATCTACCGACCAGCACTGAGGCCGCGTGGTGGATTACGGCCCACTCCCTCTCACTGAGAGGAGGCCTGTGTACTAGCTGTGGGCACATTATAGGTAGGCTGATTATGTAATACATAGAAAGCGATCAACTATTTATTAATTAAGTACACATAATTATTGTTCATCCTTGCCGCACGAGCAATCGGACAGAGTGTCTTAATATTGGTGCAATATGGATATATGTTTTAGGTACCTATCTATCTATCTATATAAATAAAAAGAGAAGTCCTGACTGACTCATCAACGCCCAGCCCAAACCCTTGGACCTAGAAAGCTGAAATTTTGCACAGAGGTTTCCTTTATAATGTAGACAAGGAACAAGGAAGGAATTTTGGAAATTCCATCTCTAAGGTGGTCAAACCGGGGATGAAAGTTTGTATGAAAAATCTTATTCCTTGAGTTATTAGACTTGAAACTCGGCACGAATACTTATCTAAGTAAATGATAAATGAGGAGTGAGGGGTGGGGCAGAGAGGAGGTTTACAGGAGGAGGTTGGCAGGTGGGGTGAGAGGTCCGATAAGTAAATTTTGACATTGAAATTCACACGCACACAATACACACAGCACCTACATACTTATAATTTGACTTAATTACTGACCTATGTTACGTTATTTTATGATTATTATTTTATCGATATTTGTTTTTAATTTAATTTGTATCTTATTTTAATTTATGAATGAAAATGATAATCTATGAGTTGTTCTCACCCTAACCTGTATTATAGCATCATGACGCCAATATAAGTCTGTGATCATGACAGTTAGCATGTTAAAATTAATATTAGGTACAGAGGTTTGTTTATTATTGTGAAACTGTAGCTTAACGACCTGTTTATATTGCTGTGCCCTAGCAGGGTTCATGTATGAAACTATGAATACTTGTACCAACTTATACTACATGAATGCAATAAATGATTATGATTATGATTATGAGGTGGGGTGAGGGATTCAGAGATTCCCTTTATAATTTAGACAAGGAATAAGGAAGGGTTTTCATTCCTGTGGTATATTTTCCGACAACCAGATTCCGACAAGCTGCGGGCAACAGCTAGTGTTTAAATACACGGACGAAGTCGCAAGCAGAAGCTATTAGAAAATATAGTAAGTACCTAGCTGTTGTTGTGACGAATCCTCGTTCCTTCTACGAGATGCTTTTGCAATACAGTTAGTTTGGAACTAATATGATTTAGTTATCAACATACAGACGACCATAATGTATGTTTTTATGTATATTAATTGTCTCAAGATAATGTAGGACGTTTCGTATAAAAGTGGGTCACGTAAGAGACTTTTGTTTTGTGCAATTGTGTTTCAATACTACAAAATGTGTCGTACTTTGATTTTCATTGTTTTACTGGTGCTAGTGTTGGAGGCAAGTTTATCTGTTTCATTATAAATTAAGTTTCTGTAAAAACCCTGACTAGGTAGGTAGGATAGACATCGTGTCAGTATCATGATTCATGAAGTAACTAAAAACCGGTAAAGAGCGAGTCGAACTCGCACACCGAGGGTTCCGTTCCGATTTCTGAAAAAGTGTGCTTTTTAAATACATCGTTTTATTTTTGCTGTAATCTTCACATCACATAGAATAATTTCAGATTTTTTTCTATGCAAACTTTGGAGATAAGGGAGGGGGGGAGGTATTTTTTTTTTAATTTTTCATCTAAAGTCGAAAAATATGCGACCTAAAAAAAGAAAAAAAAAATGTTTTAGAATGTGCAAATAGCGCTCTTTCATTATGATGCCCCACATACCATAATCGGCCCATTTCAAATTTTTAAGACCCCGTTTCAATCCCTGTTGCAAAAAAAACAAAAATATTTTTATATCTTTCTTATTTGAAAAACAGTTGGCCAATTGTCATCTAAAACTGTTCCAAATTTCAAGTTGACAGCATTACTAGTTCTTGAGATATCCAGCAGTGACAGACGGACAGACAGACAGACTGAGTAGCACCATTTCCTTTTTACCATTTTGGTACGGAACCCTAATAAAAAAAAAAAGAAAAGAAAAAAAAAGACCGCCCATTGTGTTACCTTAGGTAAAATTTCAACATTTATATCTGTAATTTTTATAGTGTGCATAATAAAGAGTATTCTATCTATCTATGTAACTAATGATTTTAAGAGAATACAGGGTGTAAGGGACAGCCCTCCGCAAACTAACAGGGTGCATTCAGCTCCTCATTCTGTATCATATTCCACCGGAAATTTTCATTTTTTCAAAAATTTTTTCACTTACATTTCCATTATTTCAATGTAAAATTGCATTGTGTGTTCGCAGCACTCCATTTATGTAAAAAAAAACTGCAAAAAAAAACAGAAAAAAAAAACCGTCAATGGATGTTGAAATACTCTAACCAACGACGCGCGAAATCAGCTGTTCACTTTCTGTCTAGCTACAGAGTTCATCGAACTCACCGCATACCTATAACCTACCCCTTCCAAACAGTAATAGACGCTCCGATTTGTGCACAAATACACAAACAAATCAGGTTTATTGGAGTCCCTTAACGTTCCTGAAAAAATTTCATGTACCGGTCATCTTAGTATGACATACTGAATTCACCCTATCAGTTTGCGGAGTGCTGTCTCTTACTCCCTGTAGACAACAGCATCCTTGGCAGAGGTGACCCAATAGTACACCTACATTTCCTCAGTTATCTTTGGGTCACAGTAGGTATATGCCATCAACTGGGCACATGTCCAGAGTCCTCCAGCCTGCTACGATAACTTCCTGATGGAAAACTCAATAACACTTTGGCTTACCAGGCAATCATATCCAGGATCTCATGCTTAGCAGTAACGCTTGCTTGCACTATTATAGACCATCATCATTCACCTGCCCTTATCCCAATCTATTAGGGGTCGGCGCAACATGTCCCTTTTTAGGGTTCCGTACCAAAATGGTAAAAAAGGAACCCTTATAAAATAAAATAAATAAATAAGCATTTAATTCAGAATCACTTCCATATTTGTTAGTAACAATGTGAACTTATAACCTAGTGTTAGTAACATTTACATTCCTCATAAGCTGGGTGGGGCAGGCTGGGTGGGGTGGGTGAGGTGTTTGGGTGAGGTGGGGTTTGTGGCTTATGGTGTGACTCAGTCCGTCTGTCTGTCTGTCGGTTTGTCTGTCTGTCTGTCACAGCTGGATATCTCAAGAACTACTAATGCTATCAACTTAAAATTTGGAACAGTTTTAGATAACGTTTACCCAACTATTTTGCAAATAAGAAAGAAGTAAAAATATTTATGTTTTTTTTTTGTAACAGGGACTGCAAGGGGGTCTTAAAAATTCAAAGTGGGGCTACTAGGGCATGTGGGGTATATGAAAGAACGCTGTTTGCACATTCTCAAACATTTTTTTATTTTTTTTCGATCCGCATATTTTTCGACTTTTGATGAAAAATGTAAAAAAAAATACTGTTCCCCCCCTTATCTCCGAAATTTGCAAAGATAAAAATCTGAAATTATTCTATGTGATAGAAGTTTATGTAAAGATTACAGGAAAAATAAAACGATGTCTCTAAATAGCACACTTTTTCAGAAATCGGAACGGCACCTCGGTGCGCGAGTCCGACTCGCTCTTGACCGGTTTTTTCCATATCCACTCCTCATTCCATTCCTCCGCATCACAAACCATGACAACCGATTTCTGCACAACAGATTTGCGTGCTCTAGACCAACGGCCAATAATTAAAATTACCGTTTTGTTGTAGTATGTCACATCCTACCCCGATGAAGACTACATACTCGCCTACATACCGATTAAAGAATTGACTCACTTAACATCAGAGGTAAGAAAGATTTAAATATTTTTCTTTTACACCACATAGCACTTAACATAACAAAGAACTATATCCCGGTAGATAGCTATATCCCTAGGGATATACTATATCATGGCTACAACCAACATACATCTACATTCCACTTTTTTCTTTTACAACTACATAAGGAGGATGCGATAAGGTAGCCCGCGAAATTCAAATTTTCTTACGTTTTTTGCTATTTGCAGGTGTTGCAAAAAACGTAAGAAATTTTGAATTTCGCGGGCTACCCTGGCGCTTTCGCCTCAACTAAATTCAATAAGCTCTTTACTTATCCATAATTTACTCAGGCCTATGAACATTATCAAAGGGTTTAAAATGAAGGAATTGAAATTGTATACAGGGTGTAATTTTAATCACCGTTATCCTCTTAAGGGGTCATTGTACTCGTCATTATGAACAACTTTTACTATGGGACCAAACCTGAAATCGCGAAAAAAAAATCAGCTGTTCAGTACATTTATGTTCGCATAATTCGTCAAAATGTACTGAACAGCTGATTTTTTTTTCGCGATTTCAGGTTTGGTCCCATAGTAAAAGTTGTTTATAATGATGAAAACAATGACCCTTAACAGGATAACGGTGATTAAAATTACACCCAGTATATGTTTTCCCCGCTGAATAAACACTGCCTGAATAAATGAATTTGCATGATTTTTGACGATTTTGTTTTTATTTCGGATTGAAAACACCTAAACGTTCCAATTTAAGCTCTATTTTATAAATTTCTAATCTTTCTATTTTACAGAACATAGAAGTAATACTCGTACCATACTACAGCAATGCACTCTTCTACGACCCTTGGTACTACCAAAGCATGATGATGCAAAATTTCATGTCACCTTACCAGCAGACTACAGGACCTGTAACTTTTGGTGGCCAGGTCAAAGCTAAAGGAGCCGTCACGATTACAGGAAGGTTTGGGAATGAAGGCTACGGAAGTGAGTCTAACAGCTGTACTTAAGGCTTGTCCGCGTAAAAAGCGCGGTCACTGTCAGACTGCATAGAAAAGAAAGACAAGCGCGATGACACAACGCTTGCAAAATATGAAGTAATTAACGATTTACAAAAAATTGGACTAAAAAGTAATTATATGAAATCATTCCTATTTTGTAAAGAACTGTATAAATTTATGAACACTTTTAATGAAAACTCGTTAATCAGAATAATATAAACAATAATCAGTATAAACAATAAGTAACAGTAAACAGTATAAACAATAATCTGTAGGAGTAATGTGGTAAAAACTAGAAAAAATAGACAGAAATAGACCTGGGTTTAGCCTTTTTTTTCTTTAGTTCTATAAACTAAAATATATTTCTGGACACATGAAATCACTTCTTATGTATTCTAGATTATTGTGTATTTTTTTCAAAAAGGTGCTATAGTTACTTATTTTTGCCGTATTTTAAGGAGGACAAGCCTTAAAGTAGATGCGCAAAGGTAGCCCGCAAAATTCAAATTTTCTTACTATTTTTGCAATTAATAGGTCAGTGTCAAGTAGTCTGTTGATAAAAATATGGTTCGCGACTGTAACACAAATGTATTTACAGAATAATAATGATTAAAATGACCAATACAATACAACTGTCTAACAGAAATTCTTATACAAAATCCGAAATTCGATCATAATTTAAAAAAAAAAAAAAATTATGTTTTCATAACAGACTTATGTTCAGCAGTGGTTAGTTTATGCATATGTCTTGGCCAGATCTTAGAATTGATTATTTCATGGAGATCGGTCACTACATGAAATGGCCAGATAAAACTGGCCATATCGTTTAAATGTCAATGTTTAATGATAGTCGACGTTTGGTCTTTAATTTTAATTTTTATTTTTTTTTTAATTTATTTATTTACATAAGAGAAAAACTCCATATCATAAAATAATGACATAGAACATAAACACATAATCACAAAATCATAAAAACGTTAGTGTGTTAGTAACAAACTTGTACCTAATTATTATGCTAGTATTGTTAGTACCTATACCTAACTGATGCCTATGGCTGTCCTAATCCACTTCTTTTGGAAAGGACAGTCAAAGCGTGCAGAAATAGCTAAAAAGCTACGTGCTTTAAACACAACCATTTCATTTATGAAATGACCGAACACTTTTCATGAAATGAACGAACACTTCATGAAAATGATCATCATCCATACTAATATTATAAATTCGAAAGTAACTCTGTCTGTCTGTCTGTCTGTCTGTCTGTTACCTTTTCACGCCTAAACCACTGAACGGATTTCGATAAAATTTGGCAAGGCTATAGATGGTATCCTGGGGACGGACATAGGCTACTTTTTTTTTCAAAAATAATCCTACAGGGGGTGATATAGGGGACGAAAGTTTGTATGGGAAACTCAGTATTTCTTAAGTTAGGGATGTGAAAATTAAAAGGTATGCTTTTGATAAGAAATAAAGAAATATGCGGTTCAGCGTTTTTGAAAAATCATCCCCTAAGGGGGTAAAATAGGGGTTGATTTTAAAATTTACAAAACTGCATGGATTTCGACAAAAATTGGCAAGGCTTTATATTGCAACCTGGAGAAGGACACAAGATACTATTTTTTTCAAAAATAATACTACAGGGGGTGATATAGGGGATGAAAGTTTGTAAGGGAAACCCAGTATTTCTTAAGTTAGGGATAACAAATTTATGCTATTGGTAGAAAATTAAGAAATATGCGGTCCAGCGTTTTTGAAAAATCATCCCCTAAAGGGATAAAATAGGGGTTGATTTTAAAATTTACAAAACTGCACGGATTTTGATAAAATTTGGCAAGGCTATATATAGCAATCCTGGGGAAGGACACAGGCTACTTTTGGTTTTAAAAAATAATCCTACGGGGGGTGATATAGGGGATGAAAGTTTGTATGGGAAACTCAGTATTTTTTAAGTTAGGGATGTGAAAATTAAAATGTATGCTTTTGATAGGAAATAAAGAAATATGCGGTTCAGCGTTTTTGAAAAATCATCCCCTAAGGGGGTAAAATACGGGTTGATTTTAAAATTTACAAAACTGCATGGATTTCGATAAAATTTGGCAAGGCTATAGATGGCATCCTGGGGACGGACATAGGATACTTTTATTTAAAAAAATAATCTTACAGGCGTGATATAGAGGATGAAAGTTTGTATGGGAAACCCAGAACCACTGAACGGATTTCGATAAAATTTGGAAAGGCTATAGATGGTATCCTGGGGAAGGACCTAGGCTACTTTTTGTCTTAAAAAATAATCCTACAGGGGGTGATATAGGGGATGAAAGTTTGTATGGGAAACCCAGAACCACTGAACGGATATCGATAAAATTTGGCAAGGCTATAGATGGTATCCTGGGGACGGACATAAGCTACTTTTTTTTTCAAAAATAATCCTTCCAGGGGGTGATATAGGGGATGAAAATTTGTATGGGAAACTCAGTATTTCTTAAGTTAGGGATGTGAAAATTAAAATGTATGCTTTTGATAGGAAATAAAGAAATATGTGGTTCAGCGTTTTTGAAATATCATCCCTTAAGGGGGTAAAATACGGGTTGATTTTAAAATTTACAAAACTGCACGGATTTCGACAAAATTTGGCAAGGCTTTATATAGCATCCTGGGAAACGACATAGGATACTACTTTTAAAAAAAATAATACTACGGGGGGTGATATAGGGGATGAAAGTTTGTAAGGGAAACCCAGTATTTCTTAAGTTAGGGATAACAAATTTATGCGATTGGTAAGAAATTAAGAAATATGCGGTTCAGTGTTTTTTAAAAATCATCCCCTAAGTGGGTAAAATAGGCGTTTATTTTAAAATTAACGAAACTGCACGGATTTCGATAAAATTTGGCAAGGCTATAGATAGCATCCTGGGAAAGGATATGGGCTACTTTTTGTCTTAAAACATAATCCTACAAGGGGTGATTTAAGGGATCAAAGTTTGTATGGGAAACCCAGCATTTCTTAAGTTATGGATATGCCCTATGTTTTCCACATGAACGTTCCCATCCCATGTGATATTTTTCGACATCCACGCGGGCGAAGCCGCGGGCAAAAGCTAGTACTCTTATAAATGGCATTATCGTGACGAAAGCAACCTATTTATCGACATCCCTAGCTGACCACTGGGCATATCGCATTTCACGCGGTTAGTGGCACCCCGACCAAATGGGTTAGGTTAGGTTGGAACTGTGACCAACCGCGCGCGAGCCAAGAGAGCGCTACATCCAAGCCGGTCGCTGTTACTTGGCTATTTAGTATTTTTAAGACCGATGCACAACAAAAACAAAGTGACATCAACGCCTCTACCGGTGGATAATATAACTATTTGACGATATGAATGATCACTAATATTTGGCCACATCTTGAAGTAGTCGTGCGTTTAACTGTTCATATCGTCTAACGTTGAGTATTCAATGATCTAGCCAGACCACATCATGATGTGAGCAGCAGTCGATTTTCTATTTCATGAAATCCAACCGTTTTATGACAAGGTGGAACACTTCATCAAATTATTCTAAGATCTGGCTACGGCACATCCACCATATATACGTAAAAAGGTAGATATAAAAAGGAGCTCGTGGTTAAGTAGTAACAGCCGCACGGGTCGATTTATCAGTTTAAGCTACGCTTGCCGGGGTTGGGCCGTGGATTGGTGACCATCTTTACATACCGAGACTCCTCCGTGCCTCGGAAAGCACGTTAAGCCGTTGGTCCCGGCTGTCATTCGTGGATCTTTGACAGTCGTTACGGGTCTTCAGAAGCCCGAAAGTCTGTTAACCAGTCTAACCAAGGGGTATCGAATTACCCAGTTACTGGGTTGTGGAAATACTGGTATTCAGCTGCAACCCGGTTAGACTGGAAGCCGACCCCAACATAGTTGGGAAAAGGCTAGGCAGATTGATTTTGAGGTAGATATAATCATCCTATTATGTCCCAACTGCCGGGAAACAGGACCCCTTTCTTCGCGATGTGAGTGCCCAGTGCGGGTTCTTAGATGTCATAATACTTCGATTTTTGATTCAAAGACATGCCGATTTCCTCACGAGTTTTCATTTACCATTTTGAGAACAGTTGAAATGAAATAAATTGTACAAAGTAAAGTGCCTGCCTAACAATATCAGTGCCTGTCAATCACTACCATATAAACTGCTTTGCAAAAAAAACGGGCACCTTACAGTTATTGGCTTTTCTATGGATAATATTAATATATAAATAGTATGTCGTTAGCATAAATGACTAGAAATTTCTTATTATCATTAAGAATATAGTTTTTAACCCTTAAATCCTGGAATCGGTGTTTTAGTCAATGTAAACAGAAAGTCGTGTTAAAATGGAATTTTTTAGGGTATAATTAAATTAAGACTACGAGTATTTTTATGGTATTTTAATAAAAAAAGACATTAAAAAATAAAAATTAATAACGAGTATGACCTCTCCTTGCAGCGATTACGGCATGTAATCGTCTTGGCATGCTTTCCACCAGGTTTTTGATGGTGTCCTGTGGAATGTGTTCCCACTCAGCCGAAATCACACCTGATGTTTTGTGGAAGGTCGTTGGACAGGTCGTACTCGCCGTTTTAGGAGGTCCCAGACGTGCTCAATGGGGTTAAGGTCGGGGCTCCGCGCTAGCCAATCCAGACGACGAATACCGACCTCTTGCATATAAGCATCTACGTCGTCAGAACGGTGGTCCCGAGCATTATCGTCCATGAAATGGCATCTTCACCAATTACAGTCAGTGCGGGCTGTGCATGTTGACAAATTATTCCTGTTATGTACCTTTGCGCATTTAGTGAGCCATTTGCAATGAACACTATCTCGGTACGATAGCTGGAAGTTACGCCCGACCAAAACATAACGGACCTTCCACCATAAGGGGTGATTTCTTCAAAACACACGTCGGCATAGCGTTCCCCTGGTCTTCGTAACACTCGCCGACGTCGGTCCTCACCATTCAGGCAAATTCGAGCCTCATCGGAGAAGAGTACGCTACTCCAGTTACCTAGTGTCCAAGATAGACAATTTCTAGTGAACCTCGGTCGAGCAATCCGGTACTCACGGAGTAAATCGGGGGCCCGCGCTGGTCGTCGACTGCGTATATCAACCGCTAAAAGCCTCCTCCTCACTGTCCATAGGCTAACTTGTGCTCCTCGTACCTCTTCAAGGTTTCTTTTGAGGTCTATGTAACTGCATTTGCGATTACTCAATGCCTGAGTCACTAAAAAGCGGTCGTCTCGTGGTTGTGTGCAACGTTTTCTCCCACAACCTTGCCTTCTTTGAACGGAACCTGTCTCTTGGTATCGAGTCCAGGTTCTTTGGACGGTGGAACCACTCACGTTTAACGGCTGTGAACCGTAACATTGGCTACACCCCACTTCCAGCAGCACTATAATTTTACTAGCTCTTGTTGCTTTTTCTGCCATTATAATCGACACAAAGATATCTGTTTTAAGTCACAATGAGGCAGGATTATGCGACAAACATAAATTATTCTAATAAAAATAACGAGAAGTTAGTTTTAGTTGCCTGATAACCATTTAACCGCAAACCCGCGAATAGTAAGTAAAAAGTCATAAACTGAAAAAGGGATTATTATTATTAAAAACAACAGTTCTGAATTTGAAATTAACTTTTTTTCATACCCAGACTCTTTATAATGTGCCAGGAACATAGTTTGCCTATTAAAACCTCATGAGAACTAAATGATTACCAATAATGTAGAAAAATCCGAACTGCCCGTTTTTTTTGCAAAGGAGTGTAGATGATCTTAATTAATATTTCAAATTACTCAACTCTAGAATAAGAGTTGTGCTGATCCAACACTTGTTAATATCTTATGGCTGCATTGATACTGATCACGACTCAACGGGTTTACTGCTTGATTTCGAATGTCATAAGCCCGATGGCTAATTCCCCGAAATCATAAGATCGAACGTCCGAATTGCCGAAATTCCATAGCATCGATAAACCACAATTTCGAATAGCCATTAGATCGAGCGTCCGTTTCGCCGAAAAGCCATTGTAACGATAGTCCTATACATCGAACGTCTCCTATTGGCTCGACGTACCAGTAAGTCGAAAGCTATTCTACATCAAATATTCAAGAAGAGTAAAAGAAGGAATGTAAAATGGGATAAATTGATTGTAAAACGGATGAGTGTTATACAACTTTTAGAAATTAAATTTATCCGATAGCAAAAATCGAGGTATTCCACTTAGAGCACTGAAAAGCAGTACCTCCCCTACTAATATGGTGTTTGACAGGTAAACACCACCAGCGACGGTCTGACTCTTAGCGGGATAAATTGGCAGTGTCTTTCCCCATTACCGTGTGATAATAGTACATTTTGATACAAGTGGAGAACGTTTGTTATTGCATTCGAGGCGGAATTAACACCCGAGCCGTAGGCGAGGTTGTTTTTGAGCCGAGAACTGCAATAACAAATGTCCACGAGTATCAAACGACGTTTTTCATTACTCTTTTTAAGAAATAAAATAAAATAACGGAAAATATTTTTGTCATGAATTATTAAGAAAGTATGATTTAAATTTTCTTTTTTTTTCGCTCTTTGCTTTCGCCAGGTTGAAAGAGAAGCAAAGGTAAAAGCCGATAAACGGCCTAGTATGAAAAATTCAAATATTTTCTAGTTTAGAACACAAATAAATGTTGATTTATTCATTAACGTTTTTTTTTAATTGTAATAATCATAGGTTTTGATGATATTCTATTTATAAACATTATTTTAAATATTCAAAAAATATTAACGCCGCCGTAACGTCGTTTGATACTCGTGGACATTTGTTATTGCAGTTCTCGGCTCAAAAACAACCTCGCCTACGGCTCGGGTGTTAATTCCGCCTCGAATGCAATAACAAACGTTCTCCACTTGTATCAAAATGTACTATTATCACACGGTAATGGGGAAAGACACTGCCAATTTATCCCGCTAAGAGTCAGACCGTCGCTGGTGGTGTTTACCTGTCAAACACCATATTAGTAGGGGAGGTACTGCTTTTCAGTGCTCTAAGTGGAATACCTCGATTTTTGCTATCGGATAAATTTAATTTCTAAAAGTTGTATAACACTCATCCGTTTTACAATCAATTTATCCCATTTTACATTCCTTCTTTTACTCTTCTTGAATATTTGATGTAGAATAGCTTTCGACTTACTGGTACGTCGAGCCAATAGGAGACATTCGATGTATAGGACTATCGTTACAATGGCTTTTCGGCGGAACGGACGCTCGATCTAATGGCTATTCGAAATTGTGGTACATCGATGCTATGGAATTTCGGCAATTCGGACGTTCGATCTTATGACTTCGGGGAATTAGCCATCGGGCATATGACATTCGAAATCAAGCAGTAAACCCCGACTCAACATATCAAGACAGAAAAAGACTACTACTTACAACAAAATAAAATATATTACTCTTTCTGTTTACAGCATCATATTCAGCACCTGCCACACCATTAGTCGTAACATCTCAACCAACATGGCCGACAACTTCAACTTGGTTGGTAGATACAACATTGCCAACCATTAGAACTTTACCAGAAATCATCTTGCAATCTCCAACAATCAACCAGCCGTTTATAGACACCGTGTCATCAACAGTGTCCGTGCCAACTAAACCCATGCCATTTATAGTTGTAACAACAACGGTTGCTAATGATGTTGAGTTAAATGGCAATGTGGCTAACCCAGTTAAGTTTGGTGGCATGGTGCCAGCATCTGGGCGTGTTAAGATTTGTACTCATTTTTGTTGATAATTTTATTTATTCACTTTAATAAGTCATCATCATCTGCCTAGCTTTTTCTCAACTATGTTGGCGTTGGCTTCCAGTCTAACCGGATGCAGCTGAATACAGCTGTTTTACATGGAGTGACTGCCTGTGGTAATACTGATTGTAATTTATTATACTAAGTATTATTTAAAATTATATATGTCGCTTTCAGTTTTTATATGTTAGAAGATAATTTAGATTACCAGTAAGTAATTTGAGGTCTTCATAAATATAGCGTTTATTTTGTTTGTTTTTTATTTCAAAGACCCACTTCTGTTATATTAATCTAACACAAATACAATACAATAACAACAAACACAACAATAATAATAATAATAATCCCCACCGCTGCATCTCTACGTTGACGTCGTTTTGGGGCTTGCGCGCTCCAAACTTTGGTACTGTGCCGGTAGAGTTTACTTTGCCGAAACAGTTCTAGAATGAGGAGCCAGACCAAGAGAGATACATGAACCCGCAGGGCAGCATGTGGTGAGTTGTTGGGCAGTAGCGACCACACGGACCCTATCTCCTGGGAGAAGTCTTATTCTTCACCTCTGGCTTGCCTTTATTGGCCGACTGGAGTGAAAAAACCGGCCAAGTGCGTGTCGGACCACGCACAATGAGGGTTCCGTAGTTGAAAAGAATTCATCCCAAAGACAAACTTAACATTGTGTTGAAAAACATGTTCTCCCATACACATATACGTCACGAACAATTCTCCAACTGCATATTTAAGTTTGTATTTGCAAAAAACTACTCATAAAAATAACATCATGCGTTGTTTCACCGAAGGGTTGGGCAGAGGTGTAACTATACACCCATATTTAAACAGAAAAAAAACTAAAAACTATTTTTTTATGTGATAAAACAACAAATAATCAATTTTTGGACTTTTTTCTTTTATTTGTGCTATAAGACCTTGCTTCTTACCAAATTTCATGGTTCTAGGTCAACGAGAAGTACCCTATAGGTTTTGATCTACTTGCGAGTATCAAAATATGTCGCATAAATGGCCGTATTTTTTATTGCGTTGATTTAGAAGCTTGATTTTTTTAGAGCTCTAAGGGACCATAGACGTACGTATTTGGAATTAATTTCAACTTGATACCTCCACGCGAACCTGAGAAAAACTGCCTTGACAGATGACATACTTGAAAGTATTTTTTTATGTGATAAAATTACAAATTACCAATTTTCGGACTTTTTCCATTACTTGTGCTGTAAGAGCTTGCTTCTTGCCAAATTTCATGGTTCTAGGTCAACGGGAAGTACCCTATAGGTTTTGATTTACTTCCGAGTATCAAAATATGTCGCATAAATGGCCGTATTTTTTATTGCGTTGATTTAGAAGCTTGATTTTTTTAGAGCTCTAAGAAACCATAGACTTACGTATTTGGTATTAATTTCAACTTGATACCTCCATGCGTTCCTGAGAAAAATCACCTTGACAGATGAAATACTTGAAAGTATTTTTTTATGTGATAAAATTACAAATTACCGATTTTCGGACTTTTTCCATTACTTGTGCTGTAAGAACTTGCCTCTTGCCAAATTTCATGGTTCTAAGTCAACGGGAAGTAATAGGTTTTGATTTACTTGCAAATATCAAAATATATCGCATAAACGGCCGTATTTTTTTATTGCGTTGATTTAGAAGCTTGATTTTTTTACAACTCGAAGGGACCACAGATTTACGTATTTGGTATTAATTTCAACTTGATACCTCTACGCGTTCCTGAGAAAAAGGGTCTTGACAGACAGACAGACGGACAGACAGACAGACGGACAACGAAGTGATCCTATAAGGGTTCCGTTTTTTCCTTTTGAGGTACTGAACCCTAAAATGATGAGGAACAGTACTCCCACCTCTTTCTTACCTTTATTGGCTGCCTTGAGTGGAGATTCGCAAGAGCAAAAGTGCTCGGAGGAAGGAAGTATTCCTATCTCTATAGAGAGACAGAGCTATATACGACGTATAGCTCCATCCTTTTTGCTCAACAGAATCATGATGGATCCACGATCTTTTATCACGTCATAGTACGGCCCCTGGTGTTATTGTACTGCATTTAATTTCATTGATAAAAATCTTATTGTGATAATTTAATGTAAAATTATCACATAATTATTTCATCAGTGATAACTTTCTACATCAGTCGAATATTTCGCGAACATGTCCTATCATTCGTCAGTTATCGATTATAGAATCAGTGTTTTTCTTTAGAATCGATTTACAAATACCCTTCCTATATTGTTTCTCTTTCAGTTGATCATTCATAATCATTCTTAACCTCCAAGAACAAGGTATAAATTTTTAATTTAAATTTTGCTGATTGTTTTTATTCTTATATAGATTAGTTTTGAAAAACGTTGTGATATTTTATTCTAGTCTATAAAATTTAATATAGCTGTGCAATTGTTCACTATTATAATTTTTTTGAGATGATCACTTGGTGCTGTTTATTTCTTACAGTGGTCGTACAGGTAAATAAAAAATATATTATTATTTCTAGTGGGTATTTATTGTATCTACGATAGTATTATTATCTACTAGATATTAATTCAATTACGAACTAACACTAGCAATTAAGGTATGTCTGAAATTCTAGGCATAATATTATAATTGACTATATTAATCTTATAGAAGCACCTATTCTTCGGTTAGCGAAAATTAAAAAGCAAGTAGTAAGAAAAACGCACATATTATAATTAATTATTATTATTTTCCTTTTCAGTATACGTCAGGACAAGCAATACCATATGGCGTGCCAAACAGATCCATAAATATTGGCAACAATGTCAGAGGCGTGCCAAACGGCATGGCAATGGGTAATGGCTTGCCTAGTGGGATTGGCAGGACTATGCCAATCGCTGCCAATAACATGGCAAGAGGAAATATTATTAACCGTCAGAATTTAGAAAATCCTTACTACGCCAATAATAATTTAGTAAACAACTATGCTTTTGGGAATAAAGCAAATGCAAACTTGCCTAATATTGTTGATA
The DNA here is from genome assembly GCA_905163495.3 of Cosmia trapezina. Lineage (NCBI taxonomy): Eukaryota > Metazoa > Arthropoda > Insecta > Lepidoptera > Noctuidae > Cosmia > Cosmia trapezina. Next base: position 4,070,838 of record LR991048.1, read on the forward strand.
CTAATTTAGCAAATCCTTTAATTTCTGCCAGTCAAGTTTTAGCAAATGATATCACTGCAGCAGCACTAGAAAACTTTGCCAATGCCAATCAAATGCAAGACATTGGCACTCCTGCTGTTATAGCCAACATACCAAAAGTTGCAACATATAACTTTGGTAATAGTCCCATTCCTGTAACAGTTACTGGCAGTCCACAAGGTAACCTTCCTGTTGGCATAAATATTCTGGCAGATAACTTGGAAGTAAAGGGTATGGTGACTGTGGTTGGCAGAATGCCAATCTTTGGCACAGTGTCATTAAATGGCAATGTGCCATCAGATGGCAAGGCGTCCGTGAATTATAGCTGTGGTTCACCAGCTGCAGTTTAGTGTTGTTTAATTATTAATTTATTGTAGAAATAAAGTTATTTATTCATTCAATTTCACTGTTTTAATTTGTTTTCTTTTGAATATCTAGCAGTACCTTCTGGTCTATTTTATTTGCTTGATCTTTTAATACCTAGACAATCATAATTAAAATCATCATTAATATTGTATTTTTTAAATTTTTACACATTGTCTAATGAGTAAAAATTAAAAAAAATAAGAGTAGTTAATACATAAAATTTGAGCTGCAGAGTATATTACCAAATCAATGACATTTTCCACATATAATATGGTAAACAAGTAATAAAACGCATGCGAGTGTATGATTGATATTACTGTAAAAAATATTTTATGTATTTGAACCACCACCCACCACCCTTGAACGCGAAGGCAATGACCCAGAAAAATATTACTTCTGCAATCAGGTAGTGATGCTGTACTATTATAGGTAAAGGTTTCGGTGTAATTACAGGCATTTGAAATACACCTGCGATGGCGATGTCCCAAAATCATGGGTGAAAAGCGGGGATATAGTTTGAATAAAAATTCTTAGTTAACTTCTTAAATGTCAAACGCACCCCATGTGTGCGTAAGGAAAAACCAAAAAGAACAAGCAGCAAAAACCAAAAAGAAAAGTCAAGCCAGTGCGAGCTGATAGCAGAGTACCATACCTATCGATTTAACCCCCATGTATGTTCTACGATTTTTTGTAGTTTTGGAGTTATTTTGGATCCATCAATGGTAGTGGTTAAGGATAGTAGTAGGTATAAAATTTATGTGTTTATTATCAACTGAGCTCTGCTTATACCGGGTGATTTTTTAATGACCAGCCAAATTTTCACAGGGTGTTCTACCCATGAATATGAACAACTTTCACTATGGGACCAACTTTGAAATCACGAAAAAAAAACCAGCGGTTTCCTACAAAATTCCAATACCTACTCGATCAAAATGTATGAAACAGCTGATATTTTTTTTGCTATTTCAAAGTTGGTCCCATAGTGAAAGTTGTTCATATTCATGGGTAGAACACCCTGTGAAAATTTGGCTGGTCATTAAAAAATCACCCTGTATGTAGAGAAATAGTAAATATCAGGATTGACAAAAATATGCAAAGTAATATATTATAAAATATGAAAATCACAAGATTTCAAATACACCCCCCACTTTCAACGACTGATTTCAGCAATTATTGCCCTATTTGGTACATTCTTGTTCAAAGTTAACCCAAAAAAAGATATAATTTTTTTAAGCCATCATCTCGTTGAATTAGGAAAAATATCGAAAAAAAATGATAACTCGAAAACTACAAAAATCGTAGAACATACATGGGGGTTAAATCGATAGGTATGGTACCCTGCTATCAGCTCGCACTGGCGAACGTAAAATATCATCATCCGATCCGTTCACAACGACTTACAGTAGTTGTGAAACCTATGGGGTTCATAACGTCATACATTGCTACATAATTATTATGTAAGGGGTAATAAATTAAAAACTTGCCACTAATATTGGCTACAGTAAGCAATAAAACCATTACTACTTAGTTTTCAAAACTACCCCTCAAGGGGGAATTCAGGGGTGTTAAAGTTGCCGCTGGGGTCGCGGGTAGTTTTAAGAAGATCCCGGGGCTTGGCATAGGCAACTGAAGGAACACGGGTGGGTTTTAGTCAGTAAAAGCCTGACACGCCCTTCCGCTCCACCCAGAGCGGGAGAAGTTATTTGATGATTTCCCAACTTCAAAAACAAAAAAAAAATGGTGTGTTAAAGTTTTTACTGTAGAATTTTAACGCGCGGTCCCGGTAACTTTCAAATCTGCTTAAGAGCCTGATCATCTTCCTGCCCTTACCCCATGTTACGTGGGGTCGGCGCAACACGTTTCCTTCTTCCATTCCCCCCTGTCAACCGTCACGTTATCATCCACTCCCTTCTGTTTCATATCATTCCTCACAGAATCCATCCATCTTTTCTTTGGGCTTTCTCTGCCTCTCCATCCATCAACATGTATATTCATCACTCTTTTAGTCACATGCGTTTCGTCTCTCTTCATCACATGCCCATACCAACCCAAACAATTTCCTTTCAACTTTTCTGTCACTGGCGCCACTTTCAAAATTCCCCTTATATACTCATTTCTTACTTTACCCATTCTCGTCATTCCACACATCCATGTCAACATTCTCATCTCCGCTGCATGTAATCTTTTTCATCCGTCTTCTTCACTGCCCAGCATTTCGATCCATAAAGTACGGCAGGCCTTATCATGGACTTGTATATTTTGCCCTTTATCTTGAGTGGCATCCGTGGGTCGCAAGTTGTTCCTGTAACCTGTCGCCATTTCATCCATCCTGGGTTGATCCGGAGCGTTACGTCTCGGTCTACTTCGCCATCCCCTTGGACAAGCGACCCGACTGCTTAAACAGCCTATAACACATTTTTAAATACGCGCACTCTTGGCTCCGTTACGGTATATAATGCTTTGGGGTAATAATACAAACGCAATTAAGTTGTTCAAGCTACAAAAAAGGTGCATAAAAATCTTGACGATTTTGAGGTATTGACAACTGTAGACCACATTTTACAGAACACAATATTATTAAACTCACATCTCTATCATATCTCCGAAATATTATGTCTGTTTGTCAGGAGAAATATATCCCTTTTCTTCATAGGAGATCTGTCGCGTTTTTTCACCTCTTTCGCTCACACGGGACCAAACTTTTAAGAATGTTGTAAGTGAAAAGATGCTTTTTAACCGACTTCCAAAAGGAGGAGGTTCTCAATTCGTCGGAACCTTTTTTTTTTTATTTTTTTTTTTTTTTTTTTTTTATGTATGTTCCCCGATTACTCGAAAATGGCTAGACCGATTTGGATTTTTCTTTTTTTGTTCGAAAGGGTTTACATCCCAAGTGGTCCCATGATCATCAAGTCAGGATCTGATGATGGGATCCTATGGAAATCGAGGGAAACCCTCAAATTTTATGGGCACACCTATATCGATTTCGGTATTTTTTATAGTAACTCGTGCATTTGCTCTCGGAAAGTACCATTCGGTGAGCTGGAACTGATGATGAAGACCACAGAGGGCCATCGGAAATACTCAATTATATCTAAGTATATAACAGGTTGCGATTCGATTACTTTAATATGGTTTATGCTCGTCAAAATAATGGTAATGGTGACTTCACCATGAGCTCCATTTCTCCTGGTTCTTACTAGGAGAACTCCTCAAAAATTAACGGCCCTGCATCGGGAAAAGCAACATTTTGTAAAACGTGATGAGCAGCTGACATTAGGTTATTGTAACTTAGATAAATTACAAACTGAACCACTAAAAAGTGAAAAATAAAAACTTTTTACAAAAACAAAAACCGACTTCCAAAAAAAACACTACAAATTGAAAAATAACTGTAATTTCGGAAGTCGGTGGCAAAAAACTAAAATACAGATCCAAAGACACCGACTTCCGAAATTAAAGTTATTTTTCACTTTGTAGTGTTTTTTTTGGAAGTCGGTTTTTGTTTTTGTAAAAAAGTTTTTATTTGAACAATGTAATCAATTAAAGGACTAGTAAATAATGTTAATTTAATATGTAACTATTAAAAACACATTTTTACTGTGGAATTTATATAACTCATCTCAAATCAGATAGGTAATACTTTTTGAACTGAGTTTAATTGATAACATTTTTGAAAAAAGCATCTTTTCCTTTAAAATTCTTAAAAAAATGGTTTTATTTGAGCGAGAAAAGTGTCAAAATGCGCCAGTCCTCTTAAGGGCCTATACTACCTCAAATAGCTTAGCATGATCCTCCTTTATGTCGAATACTGCAGCATTATTTTTGAAATAAATATATGGTAACGTTGAGGATTAATGTTAAGTACTATGTTTGACGAAAACACAATTCTATAAAATTATCTCTATAAAAAAAAATCCAAATATCCAAACCCAAACCGAACAATAAACCGCTGGTATTAAAAAAATCATGGAACTTTGCATACTACCTGAACTAATAAATAAAGCAGGGTCTTATATTTTTTATTTTTTTTTCAAATTAAGTAAATTCCTGAAAATACATAAACTCATGAAAATAAACATGTACGTTGATTCTGTAAGATTCAAACAACAACTCGCTATTCACTCTCACTTCGCATCACTTTATTCTGTAAAGCCTCCACTACACTACTCGCGAAGTTGCTTCGACGAAGTACTCGTCGAAGCTGACCGAAGTCAGAAGTACGTGACTACACACTCGTGCAACTTCGCGAGGAGGTCAGTTGCGCGCGCTTTGCACCACAGACTAAGTAGTATTCTTTGCACCATGGATAATGTTGAAGTGGCAGCTGCCGTTGCAATGTGCACTCTCGCTTATTATAATTACGTGCAAATTTATCACGCGACAATTTGAAGTTAGTCGAGTAGTGTAGTCAGACGCTTCGTCGGTGCACTTCGGGCCCTTTGACTCGGGCGCAAAAACCGACAACGATCGGAAGTCGCGCGAGGCGAGCCAAGGTTGCACGAAGCGAAGCGAAGTGGCCGTCCACACTACCGTATTCGCCTAACTTCGAGTAACTTCGCGAGTAGTGTAGGAGGAGGCTTTAAAATCTCACCGTGAAAACTTGGGTGAAGTGAGTTTGAAATGAACTGTCATTCCAGCTGATGCTAGGCATTGTCACTATTGACAGCTCACTTTAAGCTCACTTCACCTAAGTTTTCACGGTGAGATATTTACAGAATATCACTGCAGATTCGAAGTTTAGAATGAGGTCTTACAGAATCACACGGCTGTGTTCATAAGGGTAAATAAAATTTCGTAACTATATTCAAAAATTATAACCATTTATTGTACAACTAAATAAATGCACATCAATAACATACAATACACTTTAAATTATGACTCACTATTATAACATAATATATATATAACATCTAACATCTAGTACTGTTGATTGCAACCACAGTTATTATTGTTACTGGCAACACTCACTAAGCCACCAGCTGGCACAGTCCCCTCAAACGTAACATAGCCAATGACAGGCACATTGCCAGCTACAGCCGTGTTGCCACCTACTGGCAGCTCGCCAATTACTGCCACATCACCGTAACCTACATTGCCAGCGTTTAAGGCATTATTGCCAGCTAGGCCACTGAATGCCAAGTTGTTGTTGAGTGGAAGGTTTGCTAAGTTAGCACCAGCAAAATTTCCAGCGGCCAAGTTACTTGTTGCAAGGTTTCCAGTAGCCAAGTTATTAGCAGCAAAGTTGGCGCTGGCCAAGTTATTGCCAGCAAAATTTCCAGCGGCCAAGTTACTTGCTGCAAGGTTTCCAGTAGCCAAGTTGTTAGCAGCAAAGTTGGCGCTGGCCAAGTTATTGCCAGCAAAATTTCCAGCGGCCAAGTTACTTGCAGCAAAGTTTCCAGTAGCCAAGTTGTTAGCAGCAAAGTTGTTTCCGCCAAAATTATTTGCTGCAAAGTTGTTGACACCGAAATTAGGACCTAGGCCACTGGGGGTCAGACCATTTAATCCTAGTCCATTTCCTAGTGGTCCATTTGGTCCAAGACCATTGCCCAATCCAAAGCCATTTGATGGAAGTCCGTTCAATCCGAATGAATTGCCACCAAAGCCGAGAGTTTGACCAAAAGCATTCTGCGAAAAAATAAAATAATATCATGATTTAAAAATAATAATACTAAGAATAAACACACACACCAATATTGTACACTATGTTCGCAATAAACGTTTTGGTTTTGACTTTGACTTTTAAATTAAATTAATTAGTTACGGATTAGCGGTATTTTATGATGATTGCTTGAAACCTGTTTTTTTTAGAGGCAATCTCTATCAATATTTGTATATTTTTAATCACGTTCTCGAAAACGGTTTTAACGATTTCGATAAAAGTTATAATGTAGGGGTTTACGCGGTCAAAAAATCGATCTACCTAGGTCTCATCTAATAAAATTCATTTTCTCTATTTTCACCCAAGTAGAGGTCGAGGTTGACCAGATACTTTTTAATAGAATGCACACTTTTTTGCATTTCAAAACAATAAATGTAGTAAACTATTTTTTTTATCCGAGTGCGACAGAAGGGGTTATGTTTTTTTGGAGAGTATGTATGTATGTATAATTGTTTGGCACGCTCTGCAGCCTGAACGGCTCGATGGATTTTAGTTTGAGAGGTGTCAATAGATTTGTATTTACTGTGAGAGTGACACTGGATATATCAAAATAAAAAAAAACTAAATGGCGGATTTCTGGCGCCAAATTATGTCTTAATTTTTTTTTTTCTCAAAACCTATCGATTGGCCCGTCAAAATAAAGGGTTTTAAAAGGTGATTACTTACAAAAAAAAAATTAAAAAAAGTAATAAAACAAAAATACTCAATATTTTTTACATACTATTAAAACGCTCTTTGACTCGCATAAAATATGTTGTAATTATTTCATGTGGCCCTCCTTTAAATCTATTTCCCCATCCCAAAAACTAACGTTAATATTTCAATCAACCACTCTCAACAGAAAATCAGTAGCTTTGACAGCAGAAAATATTGCTTTTACAGAAGATGTTAAACGCAATACATACCTGGATGAAACAGAAGACTGATATAATAATAATTAAAGACGACATGATGATAAAATTAAAATAATTGTAATGAATCAAACTACTCGGCCTATAACTTATATACTTAATTATTTCATAATTTAATTCATGTAATGATTGACAGATAATATAAAATATAGTAAGTGCATACGATTTTATTGATTTAAAAACTAGCTAAATGTCACGAAGAGAGATTAAATATCTGTAAGAATTTTTTTTTTAATGTTGTGTCACCAGTAAAGGTTTTTTTAGGGTTCCGTAGTCAACAAGGAACCCTCATAGATTCGCCACTTCCACGGCGTCGTCGGCAGCACAACGATCACTTTGGCTGCATGTTTTGGAACACAGAGGGCAGGATAGGAGGCGTGGAGAATAGTTTGCGACATAACTCCACAGCCACAGCCCTAGCTGTTGTTCAGTCGAGGTTGCCCCACTTTACATCTTCTTATTTGTGCCCGAAGATGGTTCAGGGAGTTCCAAGTGGACCACGAAAGGTTACAACCTACAGGTAGATGCTTCTTCATAGCATGTCGATGGCAAAAATAACTCGAACAAACAAAATAAATACAAGTTTTTAGGGTCCCGTACTAAAATGGTAAATAAGGAACCCTTATGGTGTGACTCTGTCTGTCTGTCTGTCTGTCTGTTACAGCTGGATATCTCAAGAACTACTAATGCTATCAACTTGAAATTTGGAACAGTTTTAGATGACGTTTACCTAACTATTTTGCAAATAATAAAAAAAAAAATATTAATATTTTTTTTTGCAACAGGGACTGAAAAGGGGACTTGAAAATTAAAAGTGGCGTTACTAGGGCATGTGGGATATCATATGAAAGAACGCTGTTTGCACGTTCTCAAACATTTTTTTATTTTTTTTAGGCCGCATAGTTTTCGACTTTTGATGAAAAATGTAAAAAAAAATACCGTTCCCCCCCCCCTTATCTCCGAAGTTTGCAAAGAGAAAAATCTGAAATTATTCTATGTAATAGAAGTTTATGTAAAAATTACAGGAAAAATAAAACGATGTCTCTAAATAGCACACTTTTTCAGAAATCAGAACGAAACCCTCGGTGCGCGAGTCCGACTCGCTCTTGACCGGGTTTTTTATTTGGCTCAAAATTCAACAATGCGAATAACGTTCCCTGACCCGTGCAAGATTCTGTGGAGAGACGCTGCATAAACACCGGAGATCTGAGCCATCCATGAACACCCACTTGTTGAGGTTGTCCTTTCTGCAGCCTACTTGGGTACGAAGTCTTTTTAAGGTTTTCGATGTAGGCCACGGTAACTTGTGCCCGGAGGAGAGGCTCTTTGATGGTTCAACAAAGAAATCAGGAAGTTTAAGCAGTTCTTTCCAAAGATCACATGTTTCTGTGGACTCACGCACCCAAGAAAATTTTTGCGGCTTTTGACACTTTGAGCGGAGCGACGTTACAATACGTAAAATTTGATAAACGCTATTTGACACAACGCTTAATCACGTCAGCAAAAAATATGTCTTTCTTTAAAGAACGTGTATAAACGGCTGCGGCCTATACCAATTCCTTCAAGCTGTCAAGCTACGTCATCGCGCCGTATCACTTTAAATTTTCGGACTGCTAGCGCCACTCCACGTTAGTTTTGTTGTACACTTTTCCAGGCTAGTCACACACATACATTATAATAAAGCGTACATTCGCAACGTCGACGTGTAGGGTTGTGTCACATTTCATATTATCTTTGCTTGTATGAAAAACCAGAACGTCACTAATCGTCATATATTTTGTATGAGGAGAAAATAGTGTGCCGCGCACATTGAGTTAGAAGCAAACCTCATTAAAATGTGTAAAAAAAGTCTAGCCACTATTTAAACGCGACGACGTAGCTTTGAAACCACTAAACATTTAAAAGTAAACATATATCTTTCTCACTTACACAAGTCGCAAGAACAATACTGTCGCTTAGATTAGACAAAGATCGCAATATAAACATGCAATGGCGGTGAATGGCGGGATGGGGTTGCCTACCCATGCGAAACTTTACCCAAGTTTTTAAACGTTGAAAAAAAAACGTAACGTTTAAACGTTAAACGTTAAGTTATTTTTTAAATAGGTATGTGAATTATGTATTTCTTGTTGGATGTGTATTAGAAGTTTATAACTAATGAAAATAATCAAGACATTTTCATTTTGAACATTTTTTATTTCCTTTAGTACATTTCCATACATATAATTTACATTTATAAATATTAGAATATACAAACATTTGAGAATATAAAAAATAGTAGCCCACTGGTATCGGGAACAGGGTCCAGGGTACCGGTGGTCAGGGCTGCTGAGAGAGGAACCTCCTAACGATACGCGCCGTGTCCAGAAGTACCGCTTTCTGGAGCAATCTTCCTTAATCCAGCTGCCTAACGAGAGCCTCTTCAGGTGTTGATCGAGGCTCTTAGCTATTATGGCATTGGCCGTCACGACTATCGGCACAACGATTGCTGTATCGACATCCCACATGTCGACAACCTCGCGAGCCAGGTCAAGATACTTAATCTGCTTATCTTTTTCAGCTTTCACGAGGTTCTCGTCATGCGGGACCGCTATTTCAATAATCATTGGGCGACGCTCTAATCGATCTATCACCACTATGTTTGTCTTATTGGCAACAATAGTCCTGTCAGTGATGATAGATCGATACCAATACAACGTGATATTGCCATTTTCGAGAACTGGGTCGGGCATATACCTATAGTACGGTACTTCCAATTCCACAAGACTGTATTTCAGAGTAAGTTGCTGGTGGATAATCCTGGCTACAAGGTTGTGCCTCTGCAAGTAGTCTCCGTTAGCCAGACGAGAACAGCCAGAAATAATGTGACGGATTGATTCCCCCGGACGGTGGAATGCCCGACAGATGTCAACCGTGCCGTCCTTCACAATATATTTCCAGTAGTTGTTCGTCATCATAACTTCGTCCATAATCGCAAAGACAAAACCTTTGGTTTCCCCAAAGAGTCAGTTTTCTATAAGTCCTTTTCTTTTTGAAGGTTTTTTAATTATTCCATGAATTGCACTGTTTTATCATTTACATTTAGCTGCATTTCGTCTTCTTCGCTCAACTCAGTTCCTTTAATAACATCGTTTATTTTTTTTATTTCTAGTCTTTTATTTTTTTGTGATATTTTTTTTTTCTTAGTCTTTTAGCCGATACATTTTTCAACCGGTGAATTATTTTCCTCATTTTGTGCTTTCGGGGCGTTTCAGTTAATTCGTCTATCTCTTCGTCGGTTTCCACAGCATCCACATCCATATTTTCTTCTTCTGAAAGCTCCACCTGCTATTAGAATAACGGTTGTCCTGAAAAATATACAATTTACTGTAGGCAAAACAACTCTTTACAAACTAAAAACTAAGTTGAAAAAAACATTCAACAATGTAGTTTGAGTCGATATAAACTAATTTGTTGCTGTGGGAGTTTAATGAGAAGGCATTTTTTGTTGGATAATATTAATTGCCGCAAAAAATCATTACTTTTACAATAAGCATTAGAATTTCTTGATTGCACAAATAAACACGGCCACATTCGCTTTTTGGTCCTATTTTATCTTGATCACGGAAGTGCTTCGAACAAATGACAGTAGATTTAGTAGGTAGCCAGTCAGTATCTTTTCTCAGCAATCGGATTATTGATTGAGAAGCATCTTTAGGTAGTCTGGAACATTGTTAATCATTATTAAAAAATATTTAAAATCGCTTATTCCATAAATTAAAAACTCCCACAAATGTGGGAAACTAAAACATAGTTTTTAGTTGTAACACTGATCATAATTAAAAAAAAAACTACATTTTATTTATTTTCCTGCGTTTTTACGATGATATAAACACAGAAACAATAAACTTACGTGTGGAAAGTAATTCCGGTAGTTTTTGTGATCTAGAATCGCATTCTTTCATTACGCATTTACCCATTTTGGCGATATTTTTTGTCGCGTGTCACTCGGTTCACTTCGGCTGCCGTCGTAAAGAGCACTGAACTGACGTTAGTTACGCATACGGCCGTGGCCGTATGTTCAGTGGCAACGCCTTGGCGCGGCAATTGCTAATCTAGTGTAACATATATATCAATGGCCGCGCAACAAACATTTGAATACCCAGATGCTCAGCTGAAAGTGTGGTACTGGGTTAAACTCTCTGCTCGACAAGATTTTGACATAAGACATACAAGCTGACTCGACGGGTTGTTACCATGGACCTATTATACAAACTGGACTGAGCTCTCATACCAAAAACACGAGCAGAGAGAGATATGTCACATGAAGCAGTTATCTCCTTCTAATAGGGTGACCAAACATTTTTATGACAAACAGGAAAATTCGTTTATACAGAGATAATTTGCGTCCGGTTGACCATAAGTGATTTCAAATTATTGTTTGTATTACAAACATATTGTAATTAAATAATATAAAGAAATAGACCTTTTTCGAAAGCTCCTTTATGAAACTGAACATTATTGTGTTCTGTGTCGGTGTTGAATCGTGTACCTACCCATGTTTTGAGGCAAGAAGGAAGGACTACAATATTGGTGAGATTCGTCTTGTGGCGAATCATCAAATTTGATCACGTAGGTATACGTGGCTTATGATGAAGTAGGCATGTAAAATCTCGTTCTGGGACCATGGTACTTTCTTGCTCTTTTTTCGTTTATTCTACAGAGCTGGTTTGGGTAAGTATGTAATTGAAGCAAAAGGGAACTAAAATGATTCTGGAATTACATCCAACCATATTTTTGAATTTTTTCTTTGGATGGAAAGCTGTAAACTACTTAAAAATAATGCTATTTCAATCATGCGATACATAAGTACAAATTGTATTTATTATACGCCTAATATTAATAGTTTTAATCAGAAATACACTACTTATAGCTTTTGTAGACAGAAGACGCTAAGTCTTCTGTCTAAAAAACGTCTAGAGCATGGTTACACTACTTATACTCAAAATTGTTATTATTTAGTACCTAACAATTTTAAGTCTTTTATCGAGATTTATTTAAATCTTTGTTATTCCTTACAAGTTCCTTACCTGTGAAATTAAATGCCACAACCAGCATAACATTCACTTTTACATTTCTTGATGCAACACTTTCTCACCATTTTCGCTATATAAATTGAAAAAAACCGCCATGAAACCATTGATGTCAGATTTCAGTGTTACCAGAGTAATTATATGATAGCTACCAAACATTAATCAAAATTATATTATTTTGATTATTTTACTCATGGAGCTTACTTATAAAATTATTGACTATGATATACAGATTGTAAACCTATAAATAAAATTATTTAAAACTAATCTAAATGCTAAAAAAAAATATACGTAACTTATTTTACCTACTTGTAGTTGGTAAAATTTTCTACCATCTTTATCATTTTTATCTGTTGGCAATTGAGCAAAAGGGACACACTCCACAACTCGGGGCCTCTCTCTCGGCTCGTTTTGCCTCAGCTAAGATATCCTATCAAAAGTAAACCTAAACTGCAGTCATTAAGGTTAATTTTTGTATGATACGATTTTTGGAGAGCTCAGTCCTGTTTATATAGTATATTAGGTCCATGGTTGTTACGAATTACGTCATGAAATTCAGGAATTTACATCAACTTTCCACATTCGAATTTATTTAGAAAAATATGTTACCGCAGCTATTTTATACAATAAGTTTGTGGAAAATATCTTTAATTATATGTTGAGATCGGTCAAACCACGTCCGTCTACTAACGGCGAAAGTTGTATAAAATCCTGTATTATTTATTATTATTCCTAGATTCGCTGAAAATGTGTCCATAAACAACCTTCTCTCTTGCTGAAAAAATGCAAAAGGGCAAAATGAAGATATTGTCATTCTCTTTGCATTCTTACTTTTACCATTTATCATACATAAACTACTTAAAAAACACGATCAAATCTTGATAAAAATTCCAAAAAAATTGTGTTGCGACGTGACACTTCTGTGTTGGCCGTCTACCTAATTTTCTTATTTCGATTCAAAAGTTGCATTCAGCCTAATCGATACTCGCAATAAAATCGAGCTTGACAAAAATTAGTAGAATCTGAATAAAAACTCTTTGGTATATTTTCCAATAATTATTTTATTTTTGATACTACTATATATATACAGTATGGATAGGGGTGTAACTTTTTAGGGTTCCGTACATCCGAATGAAAAAACGGAACCCTTATAGGATCACTCGTGTTTCTGTCTGTCACAACCAATTTGCTTCCAATCTACTGGATCGATTAAGTTGAAATTCGGTACACATATGAATTTCTGTAACCTTAACACGGAAGTGTAACGTAAATAAATGAATTCTGAATATGGGGTCATTTTGGGGGCAAATTAGATAGATAAAAAAAATTAGATAGATGAAAAAAATTGCAAACTGTTGGTGTGTAAGAGATAAGACATATCAAATGGAAGAATGTTGCGAGGTTCTCAAATATATTATTTTTATAATTAAAAAATACCCCCTCCCAAAACCACAGAGCCATTAAAAAAAACCGGCCAAGTGCGTGTCGGACCACGCACAATGAAGGGTTGAAAAGAATTTATCCCAAATACATACATTGATATACGTCACGGACAATTTTCTCCAACTGCATAATTATTGCAGTTTGTATTCGCAAAAAACTATTCATAAACATATCATCACGCCTTGTTTCCCCGAAGGGTTGGGCAGAGGTGTAGCTGTAGTACACCCACATTTTGCCAAAAAAAAGAACACTAAAAACTATTTTTTTTATGTGACAAAACTACAAACAATCAATTTTCAGACTTTTTCCTTTACTTGTGCTGTAAGACCTTGCTTATTACAAAATTTCATGATTCTAGGTCAACGGTAAGTACCCCATAGGTTTTGATTTACTTGCGAGTATCAAAATATGTCGCATAAATGGCCGTATTTTTTTATTGTGTTGATGTATAAGCTTGATTTTTTAGAACTCTTAGACTTATGTATTTGATATTAATTTCAACTTGATACCTCCATACGTTCCTGAGAAAAAGGGCCTTGACAGATGAGGTACTTAAAAATATTTTTTTATGTGATAAAATTATAAATTAACAATTTTCGGACTTTTTCCATTACTTGTGCTGTAAGACCTTGCTTCTTGCCAAATTTCATGATTCTAGGACAACGGAAAATACCCTATAGGTTTGCGAGCATCAAAGTATGTCGCATAAATGCCCGTATTTTTTTATTGCGTTGACTGAGAAGCTTGATTTTTTGAAAACTCCAAGGGATACGTATTTGGTATTAATTTCAACTTGATACCTCCACGCATTCCTGATAAAAAGGGTCTTGACAGACAGACAGACAGATGGACAACGAAGTGATCCTATAAGGGTTCTGTTTTTTCTTTTTGAGGTACGGAACCCTAAAACATAAGTAAGTACAGAAAATAGTTATTTGATTTTACCCGGAGATTTCGATGAAAATTTGAAAGGAGTTGTATATTCTTTGAATGAATGAATGAATGCTTTATTTGTAAACATAGGTCAATGTACAATATTGTGCGAGATGTTACGGATAAGTAGATCCTCTATGTTTTGCCCAGAGGCGTACAAATATAATTAATTAACATTGTCGAATTTCACATTATTAATAAAATCAATAGGTACATGCATATCAATTAAAAAAAAAATATATATAAATCAATTTCAAATGTCAAATAGATTAATAATAATATAGTCGTAAAGAATCTCGTGAAAGCTGAGAAAGATAAAAAAATCAAGTATCTTGACTTAGCACACGAGGTTGTCGACATGTGGGACGTAGACTCTGCAATCATTGTACCGATAATCGTTACGGTTAATGGCCTAATAGCACAGAGCCTCGAGCAACACCTCAGGAGGCTCTCATTGCGCGGCTGGATCAAGGGCTTGATTCAGAGAGCAGTACTCCTGGACACGGCACGCATAGTGAGGAGGTTCCTCTCTCTAGAACCCTGACCACCGGTAGCTTGGACCCTATTCCCGATATCGGTGGGCTACTATTTTTATATTTTTAAATGTTTTTTTTTATTTTTGTTTTTATAAAAATATTTAAAAATGTAAATGATATGTACATAAATGAAATAAAGGATATAGTCGTAATAATACTTCTAATGTGAAATAAAATTCTAAATCAACAAAATAGGTGAGATGATGTACAGTTTTCTGAAGGGCTGCTTCAGAAAACTGTAAATCATCGCACCGCTAAATAATGGTGTGTTGTAGTGAAATTACGATAAACATTACGGGAATGCATTAGGGGCAGTGAATCATATATCATTTAATTATTTGACGAATTCATCCATTGTTCAAGGTAATTAAGCAGTGGTAATGAAGTTTTTTAATATCCAAAGTCGAATTTTCGCGCCAATAATGTCTGTTTACATTTTTTCTTATCACAAATATCACACACACACATGAAGTACGATTTAAAATGTGACAAATCTTATTCAACATATTATAAACAATAAGAAATTGCCCACATCCTGTCGTAATATAAAAACACAGGTCCAATAATACGTAATATTGATTACCACTGCTCAATTTGTGTTCGAAATCACCGACTATTATTGTTTTTTTTATTGTAATGATGTGTGATAGCTATGCCAAACGATTTTTTTAAATTTCGATTGACTCGAGTAGGCATTGAGCTATAATATAACTAGAGAAGCAAACCTCATTAAAATGTGTAAAAAAAGTCTAGCCACTATTTAAACGCGACGACGTAGCTTTGAAACCACTAAACATTTAAAAGTAAACATATATCTTTCTCACTTACACAAGTCGCAAGAACAATACTGTCGCTTAGATTAGACAAAGATCGCAATATAAACATGCAATGGCGGTGAATGGCGGAATTTTACCCAAGTTTTTAAACGTTGAAAAAAAAACGTAACGTTTAAACGTTAAACGTTAAGTTATTTTTTAAATATGTGAATTATGTATTTCTTATTGGATGTGTATTAGAAGTTTATAACTAATGAAAATAATCAAGACATTTTCATTTTGAACATTTTTTATTTCCTTTAGTACATTTCCATACATATAATTTACATTTATAAATATTAGAATATAAAAACATTTAAGAATATAAAAAATAGTAGCCCACCGGTATCGGGAACAGGGTCCAGGGTACCGGTGGTCAGGGCTGCTGAGAGAGGAACCTCCTAACGATACGCGCCGTGTCCAGAAGTACCGCTTTCTGGAGCAATCTTCCTTAATCCAGCTGCCTAACGAGAGCCTCTTCAGGTGTTGATCGAGGCTCTTGGCTATTATGGCATTGGCTGTCACGACTATCGGCACAACGATTGCTGTATCGACATCCCACATGTCGACAACCTCGCGAGCCAGGTCAAGATACTTAATCTGCTTATCTTTTTCAGCTTTCACGAGGTTCTCGTCATGCGGGACCGCTATTTCAATAATCATTGGGCGACGCTCTAATCGATCTATCACCACTATGTTTGTCTTATTGGCAACAATAGTCCTGTCAGTGATGATAGATCGATACCAATACAACGTGATATTGCCATTTTCGAGAACTGGGTCGGGCATATACCTATAGTACGGTACTTCCAATTCCACAAGACTGTATTTCAGAGTAAGTTGCTGGTGGATAATCTTGGCTACAAGGTTGTGCCTCTGCAAGTAGTCTCCGTTAGCCAGACGAGAACAGCCAGAAATAATTGATGGACTGATTCCCCCGGACGGTGGAATGCCCGACAGATGTCAACCGTGCCGTCCTTCACAATATATTTCCAGTAGTTGTTCGTCATCATAACTTCGTCCATAATCGCAAAGACAAAAACTTCGGTTTCCCCAAAGAGTCAGTTTTCTATAAGTCCTTTTCTTTTTGAAGGTTTTTTAATTATTCCATGAATTGCACTGTTTTATCATTTACATTTAGCTGCATTTCGTCTTCTTCGCTCAACTCAGTTCCTCTAATAACATCGTTTATTTTTTTTATTTTTGTAGTCTTTTATTTTTTTGTGATATGTTTTTTTTGTTAGTCTGTTAGCCGATACATTTTTCAACCGGTGAATTATTTTCCTCATTTTGTGCTTTCGGGGCGTTTCAGTTAATTCGTCTATCTCTTCGTCGGTTTCCACAGCATCCACATCCATATTTTCTTCTTCTGAAAGCTCCACCTGCTATTAGAATAACGGTTGTCCTGAAAAATATACAATTTACTGTAGGCAAAACAACTCTTTACAAACTAAAAACTAAGTTGAAAAAAACATTCAACAATGTAGTTTGAGTCGATATAAACTAATTTGTTGCTGTGGGAAATTAATGAGAAGGCATTTTTTGTTGGCATTACCTATAATTTGATAATATTAATTGCCGCAAAAAATCATTACTTTTACAATAAGCATTAGAATTCCTTGATTGCACAAAAAAACACGGCTACATTCGCTTTTTGGTCCTATTTTATCTTGATCACGGAAGTGCTTCGAACAAATGACAGTAGATTTAGTAGGTAGCCAGTCAGTATCTTTTCTCAGCAATCGGATTATTGATTGAGAAGTATCTTTAGGTAGTCTGGAACATTGTTAATCATTATTAAAAAATATTTAAAATCGCTTATTCCATAAATTAAAAACTCCCACAAATGTGGGAAACTAAACCATAGTTTTTAGTTGTAACACTGATCATAATTTAAAAAAAATCTACATTTTATTTATTTTCCTGCATTTTTACGATGATATAAACACAGAAACAATAAACTTACGTGTGGAAAGTAATTCCGGTAGTTTTTGTGATCTAGAATCGCATTATTTCATTACGCATTTACCCATTTTGGCGATATTTTTTGTCGCGTGTCACTCGGTTCACTTCGGCTGCCGTCGTAAAGAGCACTGAACTGACGTTAGTTACGCATACGGCCGTGGCCGTATGTTCAGTGGCAACGCCTTGGCGCGGCAATTGCTAATCTAGTGTAACATATATATCAATGCGAGTAGGTAATTAAATGACGAATGTCAGAAATCGATACTTGGAAATTTGAATAAAATTGATAACAATAAATAATCATTGTTTTTAATAATAATTTACACTTTCCTAATATAATTTTAATCGTTGTTCGGAGATTATATTGAAACTGAGCCAACACACAGGACCTATGACTGCATAGGTAACTGATTTTTTCTGGATCACGTCGGGGTCACCAGTATAGAGGCATGAGGAACAGGGTGGAAAGTTCAGTCATCCTCTATTGAAAAGGGAGGATCCTCCGACTTAACAGGTGGCGTGTCTGGTGGTCAACAGCCCGAGGATTGATGTCAGGATGTTGTATATATATGCTAATTGCGTGTTGCAGGATTGCGTCACGTCATGTCATTGTGATGCGTAGTTCGCAAGTGGCGATGTACAGATGTCTTTGGCCCACTTTTCTATTCTGCTTCTGATAGTATGGCCTGCCCACTTTCATTGTAATTTTTAGGGTTCCGTACCTCAAAAGAAAAAAACGGAACCCTTACAGGATCACTTTGTTATCCGTCTGTCTGTCAGTCTGTCTGTCAAGACCCTTTTTCTCAGGAACGCGTGGAAGTATCAATTTAAAATAATATAAAATACGTAAGTCTATGGTCCCTTTGAGTCCTAAAAAACTCAAGCTTCTAAGTCAACGCAATAAAAAGATACGGCCATTTATGCGACATATTTTTATACTCGCATATAAATCAAAACCTGTAATACGGCCGTTTATGCGATATATTTTGATACTCGCAAGTAAATCCAAACCTATAGGGTACTTCCCGATGTCCTAGAATCATGAAATTTGGCAAGAAGCAAGGTCTCACACCATAAGTAAAGGAAAAAGTCCGAAAATTGGTAATTTGTAATTTATTCGCATAAGAAAAAAAATTTGGGATTTTAATGTTAAGTGTGTTTTTGGGATAAATTCTTTTCAACTACGGAACCCTTCATTGTGCGTGATCCGACACGCACTTACCCGGTTTTTTTTATTGTGAATGTTAGGTCTGTAGTAATGTATTCTTTTCCTTATAAGTTTCAGTTTTTTTGACATACGAGGTACTACAGCGACGATATACGTGACCATAAGTTTCTGCATAATAATGTAACAGGCAGAAACTTAATAAATTATTACACCAGGTATATCATCGGAAAGTTCTGTAACCTACTCAAATAACGAATGTAAAAATATTCCAATCCAATATCTAATCATTGTATTATTACCTACCTAAATTAATACAGTATACTAAGTTCTCTGAAATCCTTATTCGTAACATAAAACATACTGTAATACTTACGCATTTACTTAGCACACAAATTACGTATAATTTTATTTTATGAAATAGTTTAATATAAAAAGTTCAGAAGCACTTCGAAAATATCATTCAAATATTTGTTACTCAGTACAGCACTACAACAAAAAAAAAAAAAACAAAATGGCCTGCAAAGTTGTGCTTTTGTTTGCTTCTGCACTTTTCGTCAAGGTAATAAATAAGAGGTATTCCACTTAGGTCACCGATTTGAACGGCACTTCCTCGAACGTCACCTAAACACTTCCACTAAGGGCACTGAAACAAAATTTAGTAAAGTTCCGTTCGGTGGAATATATTATTGATATTGCTTTCAGTCCCCGAACGGCACCTACGTTTTTTTAGACTGTTTGTTTGTAATGCTGGGACTTTCTTTGCTCAGGACATTACCGACTATAACATATCAATACGCAAGTGTGAACCACGCCCAGGGCTACGATGTCGTTTTTTGTTAGGTTTTTTTTTTGTTTTTTTTTTCTATTCTTTTTAAGTCTTGTTCGCCAAATGTTTCACAAAAGTAGTATGCTTGGCAAAAAAAATATTTGATGATTTTTTTTCTTTTTTTTATTGTTATCTTATTTTTTACATAAATAAGACAACAATAAGTATATTTATATTTGTTTTTTTTTATATATATTCTTTTAAAGTCTTGTTCGCCAAATGTTTCACAAATATAGTATGCTTGGCAAAAAAAAATATTTAATGTTTTTTCTTCTTCTTTTTTTACATAAATAAGATAACAATCAGTACATTTTTATTTGTTTTTGTTACGTTTATTTTTTTTTTATTATTTTTATTTTTCTTCTTTTAGTCTTGTTCGCCAAATGTTCCACAAATATAGTATGCTTGGCAAAAAAAAATATTTAATGTTTTTTTTTCTTCTTTTTTTTACATAAATAAGATAACAATCAGTACATTTTATTTGTTTTGTTGCGTTTATTTATTTTTTCTTGTTTTTATCTTATGATTGTTTTCTTATTTATGTAAAAAATACGATTACAAAAAAAAAAAGTAACAAAAACAAATTTTCCTTTTCAGACCATCTCAAGCCAAGCCATCGGTGCTTGCAACAGCATTGCTGGTACTACCTTAGCAATTGATGAGCTCGCTTTAGCTGGCAACGCGCTGGCTTACGGCTCCAACTTAGCCGGACGAGGATTGGCAGCAGGACCCTTAGGCTACCCAGGAAGCTGCAACACCTACGGCCTAGCTGCTAACTCCTTTGTCCCTTCAAGCGGTGGTGGCTTCGCAGTCAAAAGCGTGTCCCCCATTTCCCCCACAGGCATCACCGTGTTCTCTGAGAACGCTATCGAAGGAGACCTCGCTGTGAACGGAGAGCTGCCGTTCTTGAGTGCTGTAGTTCTGGAGGGAAATTTACCTTCTTGCGGCGCTGGTGGTATCAACTACGGCTGCGGGAGTGACGCTGTTGCTATTTTGAGCGAAGGCGTTGGTGCTGCTGTTGGCCCTTATGGTGCTGTTGCTCCAGCTGCTGGTATTGCTCCCGGCAGAGTTGGTTACGGCCCTGGTCTGGCCGGTCCTGGTCTCTCCGGTCTGGGTGCCCCTGGTCTCGGTCTGGGTGCTCCTGGTCTGGGATACAATGGTCGAGTTGGCGCCGGCTGTGGCTACAACGGAGTCTTTTAATTTAAAGATATTATTGTAATGTTGTTGATTTTTCATTTGAGTTTTAATTATAATGAAAATTAATTATTGAATTTGTGTCTTATTACCCAATACTACTACTGACATTACTGACTAGCTTAATACAAATACTTTGATGATGCAATCAGCTGACGCACTTCTTAAAGCTCGGAACAATATTTTCTCTCAAGTTATGCTACACAAAATGTACCTTAAATGAGTATGTTATCTTTATATATATATAATTCTTCTATACGTGAGTTTGTCACCTAGCTCACACTACAACACTAAACTGCTGGTTTGCTTCTACGTGGGACTACCTTATTGCTATTACTTATTAAATTTTTTATATGTAGACAGTACTTACTATTCCTTTGTATTTTACGAGTAAATTGTTTCTAATTCTTCTTCGCTTCGCTCTTGGCAGAGCGGTTGTGGTCACAATTAAGTGTGTAGTCGTGCTCACCTCACAATCTCTCTCTATCTGGTTCTGTTAGCTGACAGTTTGTTCCATTCATTAACAGGGCCTCCAGCCCCAGATTTATTTTGATCGGTCCACCTCATCCATGACCTCCCACGTGGTTTTTTACCCTCTACTCTGCCCTGAACCACTAGACGTTCTATGGAGTCATTATCTCGAGACATGCCCAAACAAATTCAGTATTCGAGACTGTACTAGTGCTGATATGCCGAGTTCTTGGAGTATGGAAACGATTGTACGGAATTCTCTCCTTGAAATCCCAAGAATTCTTCTCCAGCACCACATTTCTAGATCGTCTACTTTTTGCTTTTCCAGTTCTCGTAATGTCCACGTCTTAGGGGGCCTATTCCCTAAGTCCGTCCGTCTTCCCGTCCATCCGTTCATCCGTCCGTCTGATATTACGATCCATCAAAACAAGTGTAAAAGTAAAATTTTTCGGACGGGCAAAAACACATCGGGAGTAGGGACAACTGGCAAATCATGTTGTCATTCATACTTCGTTCGGGTCCCGAACCAATAATCTATCCGTAGGTGATACGGAGTAAAAAACGCCCGTAACGAAGGCCGAAACTACGGGCTTCGTGCTTAGGGAGTGGGCCCCCAGGTGCGTACAGAAATATGGGGAATACGAGTGTACGGTCGAGCCTGATCTTAGTGGCCTTAGAGATGTTGCGATTCCTTCATAATTCTTTTTATGTTTGTCCATTGTCCCTCTAGCCATAGCCATACGCTGTTTCACCTCATCCACGCAGCTGTCATTGTTCACGATCATAGCACCAAGATATACGTATAACTGTACTACGTCCCAGTTCGCAATCTTTATCACGTCTTGCGAGTTGTTGTTGCTACGGTTAGTACTATTATTTATTCTGTGCTACGGTCTACAATCATTATCTTGATTTTACTCCTTAACCTCACCGGGAGCATTCACCTGTACTGTAACAGTTCAGATTCAAGCATCACCGATCAGCATCAGTGAGTGAGGAGAACCGAGCATTATAGTGCGCAACTTGTAATGATACAATTTGTAACATTACATTCGCAAGAGCCATTTGCCTGTTACAATGTAACAGTAGTGAGTGGGAGCACCCGTGATACAATTTGTAACATGATTAATCTTATTGATTCTTGAATTGTTGCATTAGAAGCCAACGCCCGTAGCATTTGCTTATAATGTAATGAAAAAAACCGGCCAAGTGCGTCTCGGACCATGAACAATGAAGGGTTCCATAGTTGAAAAGAATTTATCACAAAAACAAACTTAACATTGGATATCAAAAAAAAAAAAAAATTGTGTCATAAAATTACAAATTCACAATTTTCGGACTTTTTCCTTTACTCGTGATGGGAGACCTTGCTTCTTGCCAAATTTCATTATTCTAGGTCCACGGGAAGTACCCTATAGGTTTTGATTTACTTGCAACAGTTGCGAGTATCACAATTGTGTCGCAAAATGGCCGTATTTTTTTATTGCGTTGACTTAGAAGCTTGAGTTTATTAGGACTTCAAGAGACTATAGACCTACGTACTTGATATTAATTTCAACTTGATACCTCTATGCGTTGCTCAGAAAAAGGGTCTTGACACACTGACAACTTTGAAAAAACTTTTTTATGTGATAGAATTACAAATTAACAATTTCCGGACTTTTTCCTATATTTGTGTTGTGAGACCTTGCTTCTTGCCAAATTTCATGATTCTAGGACAACGGGAAGTTCCTAACCTATAGGTTTTGATTTACTTGCGAGTATCAAAAAATGTCGCAAAAAAATCAGCTGCTCCCTACATTTTGACGAGTTATGCGAACATAAATGTAGGGAGCAGCTGATTTTTTTTTCGCGATTTTGGGTTCGGTCCCATAGTAAAAGTTGTTCATAATGGTGAGTACAATGACCCCTTAAGAGATTATCCATTAATTACGGGACACCCTGTATATGTAAAGATAACATTCTCATTTAATGAACATTTTGTGTAGCATAACTTGAGAGAAAATATTGTTCCGAGCTTTAAGAAGTGCGTCAGCTGATTGCATCATCAAAGTATTTGTATTAAGCTAGTCAGTAATGTCAGTAGTAGTATTGGGTAATAAGACACAAATTCAATAATTAATTTTCATTATAATTAAAACTCAAATGAAAAATCAACAACATTACAATAATATCTTTAAATTAAAAGACTCCGTTGTAGCCACAGCCGGCGCCAACTCGACCATTGTATCCCAGACCAGGAGCACCCAGACCAAGACCATTGGCACCCAGACCGAGACCAGGAGCACCAAGACCGGAGAGACCAGGACCGGCCAGACCAGGGCCGTAACCAACTCTGCCGGGAGCAATACCAGCAGCTGGAGCAACAGCACCATAAGGACCAACAGCAGCACCAACGCCTTCGCTCAAAATAGCAACAGCACCACTCCCGCAGCCGTAGTTGATACCACCAGCGCCGCAAGAAGGTAAATTTCCCTCCAGAGCTACAGCACTCAAGAACGGCAGCTCTCCGTTCACAGCGAGATCTCCTTCGATAGCGTTCTCAGAGAACACGGTGATGCCGGTGGGGGAAATGGGGGACACGCTTTTGACTGCGAAGCCACCACCGCTTGAAGGGACAAAGGAGTTAGCAGCTAGGCCGTAGGTGTTGCAGCTTCCTGGGTAGCCTAAGGGTCCTGCTCCCAAGCCTCGCCCGGCTAGGTTGGAGCCGTAAGCCAGCGCGTTGCCAGCTAAAGCGAGCTCATCAACTGCTAAGGCAGTACCAGCAATGCTGTTGCAAGCACCGATAGCTTGGCTTGAGATGGTCTGAAAAAGAAAAATAATAAATTATAACTTTAACCCTTGTATTATTTACTTGATCCTGATCAAGTAAATAATATAATAAATCCCCTCCAGACCGAATTTCAGCCATGGCGGCTAATCTCAGCGGAGACTCGCCATAGACAAGACACAGGAACATTCTGTTTCCTCACTCTCACAGTCCGATGGGACGGCAATCCAACACGATCGGAGAGAGATCAGGCGCACGACCAATGGCTTAACGTACTTTCAGAGCCATGGCGGAATTACACCGCCAACATCTAAACTAATAGCCTTATTACTGAGAGAGATGTCAGCAGTGACGGGGTCCGATAGGGCCGATGCCGCCAGGGTCGCGGGTTGTTCGAAAGAGTTACCGTGGCCCTGGCACAGGCAACTGAAGGAACACGGGCGGGTTTTAGTCCGTAAAAGTTTGACACGCAGTCATTTGATGACTTCCCACCACAAAAAAAGGCTGTTACTGAGAAATTCCTGATGGAAGAAACCAATAACCCTTTGCCTGATCTGGGAATCGAACCCAGGACCCCACGCTCTTCAGTCACGCTTGCAACCAGTCAAGTAAATAATAAACGTACGCACGGCTACAGATCAAGCTATACATTTCCAGTATAAGCCGATCTCGCATTGCACAGGATTTCCTTCCAGTGAGAGGTCAGTGTAAACTGGAAATGTATAGCTTGATGTGTAGCCGTGTGTACGTACAGAAAACAATCAAATTGTACTTTATGAACACTTTGTCCTATTAAATTTATACAAAAATAATTACGAATTATTTATTACCTTGATGAAAAGTGCAGAAGCAAACAAAAGCACAACTTTGCAGGCCATTTTGTTTTTTTTTTCTGGTGTAGTGCTGTACTGAGTAACAAATCTTTGAATGATATTTTCGAAGTGCTTCTGAACTTTTTATAATAAAGTATTTCATAAATAAAATTATACCTAATTTGTGTGCTAAGTAAGTATTACATTTGTTTTACGTTTCGAATGAGAATTTCAGAGAACTTAGTATACTGTAGTAATTTAAGTATAATACAATGATTAGATATTGGATTGCAATATTTTTCCATCCGTTAGGTGACAGAACTTTCCGATGATATACTGGTGCAATAATTTATTAAGTTTTTGCGTGCACTAACTATACATGGTTGTAGGTTAAACGAGGGACATACTTTAACGGAGTGTTGTACTCATGAAAATGAATAACTTTTACCACGGAACTAACCCTGAAATATGAAAAAAAAATCAGCTGTCTCGCACATTATAAAGAACAGTTTTGCACTTTATAAAGAACAGCTGATTTTCTTTTTCATATTTCAGGGTTAGTTCCATGGTAAAAGTTGTTCATTTTCATGAGTACACTTCGTTAAAGTATGTCCCTCGTTTAACCTAACAACCTATCGTCACTGTAGAATAAATACCTCGTATGTCAAAAAAACATATTATTGGGTTAACGGTTTCGCCGTATTATAAAATACGTGGTTTTCATTCGAATTATCCCCTCACGCGTCAAGTGCACACACGGGTGTGCATAAGGAAAAACCTTTACATAATAGGTATATTAGCTTATATTAAATACATATTAACGTAAAAAAACATCATCCGATGGAAAACCAATCATCGTCAGTAGTTGTGAACCTGTGGGGTTCGCAACTAACCCTCCCACCCCTGGGGTTTTGGGTTTATAAACTAGACGTCGTTCGACGTCCCAAGGGTTATACAAAGAAACCGGCCAAGTGCGTGTCGGACCACACACAGCGATGGGTTCCGTCCGTAGTTGATATAAATGACATGTCTGGTGAGCAATGGACGGTTGTCTAGGTAGTCAAAGACAGTGTTCAGTAATGTTTGTTATATTATTATAATCGTCGTATTTTGAGGTTTATCAAATAATAAGTTTCAGGAGTCAGAAACTTACCAAAACTGGACAAAATAAGGTTTATACGACGGGATTTTTCTTAGTTTTATTTTATTATAACGCCATCTGTGAGCGAACACAGGTACTAATTGGTGGTTTCCTTTGTGAGGTAAGTGAAACACTGTGAAACATTTAATATTTTGTTGGTCTGAGATCAGATTTTGCAGTTTTTTTGGATATTTCAATTTGTGTGACAACAATGTAAAGCACCTACTATCTATTGAATAAGTGCTTAACAATTTTTTTATAATTAAATCACAAAATATTCTACTTCTATAATGTACACAAATACACATAAAATCAACTGAATGATATTTGCATCATCTTTAATTCCGTATTTCGATTTCCATAATATTATTTATACTTACCTACATAACTTGTTGGTACTGAATTGGGATTAAAATAAATAAAACTATGCATTTATTGCCAAACAAATTATTTTAATGTAGCATAAGTACATACAATACTTAAATAAAATGATAAAAAACATTAACTGTCTTCTAGAGACAACAAAACATTGTCCAAAGATGACGCTGGTGCTAGCACGTTTATCTTGTTACCTCGCCTTACCAAGAAATACTATACCAGCGTCATGACATGACAGCAATTCAGCCGACTGTTCGATTCCCCACCAAACAGTTGCAATAATAGCCTAAAATCGCATCTAAAGGAGAATTGCTTGCTAGGTACCATTGTTACACCTATTCAATATACAGTGCCTTGAAGTGTTACTGGCTCGCTTGTAATTTGGTAGGCTTGCAGCTGATCTGTACGAGCACCTCGTTGTGCTACTGGTGATAAAGGAGGCAGTAGTGGTAGCGGCGGCGGTGTCGGTGGGACAGCCAGTTGTGTTGTGGCGGCGATGTTGGTGCTAGACACAGTGGTGGCGGCGGTGCTGATGATCCATGTTCCACGTATGTGCATATGGATTGAGGGCCCGTTTTTTGAACCTTTGCGAAACGAAATAAGACTTATAGGGGATTTAGTTAAAAATAGTAAAAACTTAAAGCAAAGGTCCATAAATTTCTTAAACGTGAATTAAAACTTTTACGGTTAACTAACTTGGGCCCTCAATCCAGACGCTTGCATAAAGTGGCATAGTCTAAATCTCAGTAAGTACTATCTCTGGGTTAATAATTTTTGTTTAAGAATTTCGTTAAGAATTTCTTAAATATTTTAAGAAATCCCCAAATCTGTAGAATATGACATTACAGATTTATGGCGATATATGTAGGGCCCTCAATTTAGTATTGTTTGTACTGAGGAATCTGCAAAACATGAATTTATCTGAAGAAATACATAACTATGACTTTAACATATTTTACTTAGATAATAGGTGAATTAGTTAAAAAGAAATAATGACACAAAAGTTAATTGTTTAGAAGTAAATGAAAGTCGAATTTTATTAAAACGTCTGAACTGAGAGCCCAATATTTTCGGCTTTATTGACTAGGCTCGACCTCATAGATGAACACAAATTAGAATAAGATTTTTAACTATTTCTTAATTAAATTGTAACATATCGTCCGTCCTTCTAAATATTATACTTTAAGAGAAAATTGATTTTTAACTTTTTATATGAGAAAAATTTGTAGGGTGACCATAATGTTCATAGTAAGTACCTGTACATTCTGTAAAGCGCAGTCGAAAAGTCATAATATTTGCAGCTAAAAGTATTAGATAGGTGCCTACTATTTACAAATTTATTTTCTTTTTTTTAGTTGCCTAAAGCAAATAAAAAAAAACATTTATTTAGCTTTAACAGTGTTTGCATATAAGTCTTATTTCGTTTCGCAAGGGTTCAAAAAACGGGCCCTCAATCCATACGCACATGTTCCACGGATGGATGAAACAACATCCTATTGTAAGTCCCTTGATGTATCATGAATCAGGTGTCGATTCGCTCGAACCCAACAGGCTTGACATGCATAAATGTTGCCATATCCTGAAAATATTATTAAAATATATTAAATATATTTTAATAATATTATTAAAATATATTAAATATATTTTAATAATATTTTATTAAAATAATAAAATTTTTATTACATGGCAACATGACATAACTGGCGAAAAGTGGGGTGTACTATACGAGTAGGTTCACCTCCCCTTCGGGGATCGCTGGCGTGATGTTATGTTTATGTTATATTTTTACATGACAAACACTCTTTCCATCTTTCGTGATCATCGTTCCATCGCTCGTCTTTCCAGTTTTGACGGATAAGTCCAATTCGTTTTGCCGTTTTCTTTCAAAGTCATTACCTACTTTTAATAAAAATAAATAATTCACGTGATAACTATTATTTAACATCATCATCATCTCTCTAGCCTTTTCCCAACTGTGTTGGGGTCGGCTTTCAGTCCTACCGGATGCAGCTGAATACCAGTTTTTTACATGAAGCATAGACAGTCGCTCTGAACTCCACAACACAACCTGATAGGTAACTATTATTATCATTGGAAATAAAAGGTACTAAAGGGCTGTCCACTGCCACTAAAACGTCGGCGTCTTGGATTTCTGAGTCTGACTGAGATACCACGTCCACGGCAGACCATTGTATGACCTAGCAATCTCTCATCATCAGCAGGTTCGGTATTTAATCAATTATAACAGTCGTGACAAGCTATAATAATTAACACTGTATTTTTCAAATTACAACTCAACTGCTCAATATACTGCCTTTACTGCACTTATAGAGGCGTACCTGATTTGCTAACCATCGAGCAAATCTCACTTGCAGGTTGCAGGGTTCGCCAGCTTTGACACGATATGTTTGCGAATCTGCTGCACAGCGACGCCACAGTTGATGCATGGGGTGCACAACATAATGTTATGTCAATGTATGTCAATGTCATTTCAAAGAAGTAATAAATACTTACCTTCATTTTAGGAAGTGGGTATTGAAAAAAAAAAACACGTTTGATGTGAATACAAAATTATTTCAGTAAAATCTAATATTATCTTATTTTATACGCATTTACGTGAATAAATTCCTTTGATCTAAAATAAGCGGCCTATAGTTATTTTTCACAATCTATAATTTATTAAGGTTGATGCGCCAAGGTAGCCCGCGAAATTTAAAATTTCTTACGTTTTTTGCAATTTGTAGGTCAGTGTGAGCTTGTATGTTGATTAAATATGATTCGCGGCCGTAGCTAATATGGCTTTACAGAATTATAATCATTAGAATCAGCAATACAACTCCCTAAGTTAGCATTTACCTCAAATCTAGCGATTTCATGAAATCATGAGGTTTGAGGTAAATGCTAACTAAACTAACTGCTAACTGCTGGTAAATGGTAACTAATGCTAATGCTATCTGACCTCCACAACCCAGTAACTGGGTAATACGATACCCCTTGGTAAGACTGGTTGTCAGACTTTCGGGCTTCTGACGACCCGTAACGACTGTCAAAGATCCACTAATAACAGCCGGGACCAACGGCTTAACGTGCTTTCCGAGGCACGCAGGAATCTCGGTATGTAAAGATGGTCACCCATACAACCAACCCCGGCAAGCGTAGCTTAACCTGACGGATGACCCTTGCGGCTATTATTACTTAGCCACGAGCTCCACTTCATGGGACATATACATAACTAACAAAATATGAGTGTATACTATATGTGCACCTTGGACCAAGGTGCATGGTCGGACCAAGGTGAGTGTAGGCAGGCTAAGGGAGCACTCCCTACAATTGATGGCCGGCTCACGAAACAGGTTCTCCGACTAACTAAACAACAGCTGCGTACAGTTACAGCTGCTGGCCATAGGTCATTTAATAAACATCTGTTTGTCATAGGAGTCACAGACAGTCCGCTGTGCAAGGCCTGCATGGAGGACGACGAGACATCAGCTCATGTGCTTCTAAATGCCCGGTGGTCGCCGCATACAGGGCAAAGTACTTCGATAACCCAGGTACCCTGCGTGAGGTTACCAGTAACATCAAGGCGCTGCTGGCCTTCTTTGAAGAGCTGGGGTGGATCGAATAATCGATTTTATCACCCATACGCGAAATACGCGCATTGTCGTGGAGTTGCGGATACTAGCCCGTATTACCTATTACCTATTAGGGGTTATTCCCGCTTTTTCGTCAACACTGTTGACGATCGGGAAAAAAAAGTTTCGTTCGTTCACAGTGTTGACGAACGCTACTTATTATTTCGGGTAATTCCCGTTCGGTAACACCTTTCGTTCCTGTTGTCAACACTGTTGACGATCGGGAAAAAAAAGTTTCGTTCGTTCGCAGTGTCCATGAATGCTGGTTTTTATTTTTAAAATATGGAAATAAAAATAAAACATGTCATGGATTTTCAAATGTTTAATTACGACAAAAGTCTAGTTTAATTGATAAAAAATGTTGGATGTTGTTCCATTTGTAGAATTTAAGTTAGTAGATTGCAAACTTCCCTTTGCAGCAGGCAGGTATAGCGATGCCGCGCCGGTAGCCGGTAACAGTAGATAAAATAAACAATAGATTCGCACACTACCCCCGACCGGCCTATTCTAGTACGTTATCCACCATAACACATAGGGGCGTAGCCCCTCTGCCGCGGAGGCAACACGGTGGCCCGTCAATACAGGCCCCTCATCATGGCGGCCTTGTACGGCCTACAGATGCTGGGGCGCAGCTATCGCGCCCCTGTGTATAGTTGCTATAATTGTGTCTGCAGGCACGCCACGACGCTGCTAGTCAGCGCCGCTTTCTTCACCGTACCCCGGCGGTCAAACCCCTACCAGGTGGAACCCCCATCTACATGGGTGAAGCCCAGCAGAAGGCGACCAGCGACAGAGGTACGGACTCGACGTTCCTACAGAATGGTGAGTGGCCCCCGCCCATCACACTTTCAGAGCGAGCCGATCCTGCGTGGGTTAGGGGGACCGTGTTGTGGGTGTGTGGGTAGCATTGTGTTGTGTGGCGCCACCCGGTGTCTATGCGAGAAATGCGCACGCCCGCGCTGCGTCTTCGCATGTGTGTTTAGAGCCTGTGTAGAGGTGAATGTCTGATGTTACACGCCTAAATTATCCTAGCACGCGCCACGCAGCAGGTGTATGTAGTGTTGTGGAGTCTATTTGTCACAAGTGAGCCGCGTGTAGACTGAGGGCGACTCACTCGGAAGCTCGGAGGCTCTGATTGGCTAATTCAAGGTCTTGGTGGATAACGTACTAGAATAGGCCGGTCGGGGGTAGTGTGCGAATCTATTGTTTATTTTATCTACTGTTACCGGCTACCGGCGCGGCATCGCTATACCTGCCTGCTGCAAAGGGAAGTTTGCAATCTACTAACTTAAATTCTACAAATGGAACAACATCCAACATTTTTATCAATTAAACTAGACTATTGTCGTAATTAAACATTTGAAAATCCATGACATGTTTTATTTTTATTTCCATATTTTAAAAATAAAAACCAGCATTCATGGACACTGCGAACGAACGAAACTTTTTTTTCCCGATCGTCAACAGTGTTGACGACAGGAACGAAAGGTGTTACCGAACGGGAATTACCCAAAATAATAAGTAGCGTTCGTCAACACTGTGAACGAACGAAACTTTTTTTTCCCGATCGTCAACAGTGTTGACGAAAGGGTGTTACCGAGCGGGAATAACCCCCTATTAGATGCACCTCTGCCTAACCTTTCGGGGTATACGGGCGTGATGTAATGTTACCTTGACCTGGGGTAGGCGAAGGATTGATCGAACGCTTTCTAAAACCACACAGTATTCTCCCATATGTATTGGTCAGAGTGTGCGTTCAACGAAATCTGAGGCAAGATATAGGCACTTAAGTCTTAGTCCTGTAACTATACTATCAAACTCAAACTCAAACTCAAAGCATTTATTTCAATTAAACCAATGGGGAGCCACACGCAAAGCTGTTTGTAGATGGCGCTCTGAACGACTGTACATTGTTTTACAAACAAATCCATACAATTTGACAATCGTACGTTATGTCAAATCAATGAAAAAAGGACAGTCGATCATGCGCCACCTATCGTGATAAAAAGTTAGTTTTCCTCCCCATTACAGGCACTTTTGAATTGTCAAAGAGTCGGTCAGTAGGTAAGTCAGAAAGTTGAAGCTAGTTGCCCATTCCAAAACGTAGATCTATGGAGAAGAACGGGCAAGAAACTCCACGGACACTCTTTTAAATCAAAATATGGTTACAAAATATTGGTTACATCATTAATGTTGAAATTATACATGTGAGAACGATGAACGTTAAAAGCGTCCGTAATAAAAAAATAAAAAAAAACAATTCAAAATTAAAATTAAAATAAGCCGTGGCAGCTAAGGTATGACCAGCCTCCACCAACAGCGCCCGTTGACGAACCTGACGTATGGATTCGTTAAATGATCCAACACACGCGCCACCATCAGCGAGGCATTAGAGTGAGCATGACACACTCTCAGCCGCCAGGGCACATCCAAGTCAAATAAAGACGTACCCAGTAAATGGTAGCTTTAGAGTAGGTACATAGTACTCACACATGTGCTAAGCAATTATACAATACAAAGGTGATTGAGTCTACACATCACCATACAACCTAGAATACATCAATTGGTCACGTAATATGGGAGGGGCTCGTGACTAAGTATAAATGACAGTCGCACGGGTCGATCGATCAGGTTAAGCTACGCTTGCCGCCATTGGTCCGATGTGTTGATCTTTACATACCGAGAGTCATTCGTGGATCGTTGACAGTCGTTACGGGTCGTCAGAAGCCCGAAAGTACGACAACCAGTCTTACCAAAGAGTATCGTATTGCCCAGTAAATGGGTTGTGGAGGTCAGATAGTCGTTCCTTGTAAAATACTGGTATTCAACAGCATCTGGTCATATTGAAAGTTGACTCCGACATAGTTGGGAAAAGGCTAGGCAGATGATGATGTGAACTACCTATCCTAACTATATATAACTATATAACTAACTAACACAGGAAGGGATGGTGGAAACTCTACAGGAACTGCAATTAGAAACTATTCGTCACCCTCCGTATTCGCCAGACCTTGTTCCAACTGTCTACCATTTTTTTCGTGATTTCGACAATTTTCTACGTGATAAAAGTTTTATTCTCAGGAGGCAGTACAAAATGCTTTCACACAGTTTGTCGAATCTAGATCACGAGAGTTCTATCGCAAAGGCATAAATGACCTTCCTATTAGATGGCAGCAATGTATAGATAATAATGGTAATTATTTTGATTAAATTAATATGTTAAATAAAAAAAAAACTATTTTAAATTTTTCAGTACAAATTGACAATTTCATACTTTAACCCCTAATATAATATTATAAAATAAAAAAATATAAAAAAAATTAAATCGACTTCAAAAAGAAATTAACTCAAAATTATGAAATAACTTTAATTTCGGAGACAACAACTACCGAAATTAAAGTTATTTCATAGTTTTGAGTTAATTTCAATTTGAAGTCGATTTAATTTTTTTAGATTACTTTTTATTTGTTTGTGTTAGGTATTCATGTAGGCGTTTGTAAATTGCAGTTGCCACTGAATAGAGTCCTATGGTAAAATTCCGTCACATTATCTATTTGGTTTGGAGGTAAGGTTATAGGTATATGTCTCACTTATAATAATCAAAATACAATATACGTACTTACTCGAACTTTTATTTATACATAAAAAATATATAACAATTTATCTAATAAACAGCCCCACATCCACCCAGACCGAGTCCAGGGCGTCCAGGGTAACCCAGTCCATTACCCAGACCTAGACCTGCGCCATATCCAAGACCACCAGACAGACCACCCGCATAGCCTAGACCACCTGGGTAGGCCACAGGACCAACAGCAGGGGAGATGCCTTCGCTCACAATACCAACAGCGCCACTCCCACAGCCATAGTTGATGCCACCAGCACCAGCAGTAGGCAAAGCACCTTCCAAAGCAATAGCTCCCAAGAAAGGCAAGTTGCCGTTGACGGCTAGAGCACCTTCGATGGCATTCTCAGAGATGACGGTAATACCAGTAGGGGCAATGGGGGAGACGCTCTGGACTGCAAAGCCGCCGCCGCTGGTTGGGGCAATAGTCTTAGCTGCGTAACCACAGCCCAATCCTGGGCCAGCGAAGGGAGCTCCAAAACCTATACCACCAGCTCCGTAGGCTAGTGAGTTGCCAGCAAGGGCGTTGCCAGCCAGTACCAACTCTTCAGCACCGAGAACGTTGTTGATGGCGCCAAGGCATTGCTGAGCTGCGATGATCTGTGAATAAGGAATTTACCTAATTTAGCTAGATGTTCTTCTGTGCCTTTTTTGGAAAAGTCTTGAAAAGGAAATTTAGCACGAAGATACCTTCTTGCTAAATCTCGTCACTCTCACTCAGAAGGATGGTGATGGCTCGACATTTATAAATAACATTGTTTTTTATTTCTTCTTTTGTCTGTGATCCTCAAAACTATAGTGAGGACTATCAGAACAAAGCGTATTTACTCCTTTTAAAAAAAAAAAAAAAAATCTAACAAATTTTTAACACCTAACTCATGTCAAAATATGACGTATGAAACTGTATTCGTTTATACAGTAAAAAAAAACTAATCTAACGTTTCAAAAACATTAAATTTAGTTGTTTCTTTGTGTCTTCTCATCTATATTAACAAAAAGAGAAGTCCTGACTAACTGACTGACTCATCAACTCCCAGTCCAAACCCTTGAACCTAGAAAACTGAAATTTTGCACAGAGGTTCCCTTTATAATGTAGACAAGGAATAAGGAAGGATTTCCTTATTCCTTGTCTCCTCGTTCTCGTGGGATATTTTCCGACATACGGCAAAAGCTAGTTTAAAATATCCAAAAACAGATTATGCGTTTATCTCAAAAGTTTTAATGATGGAGTTAATACACATTGATCTGTTACTTCTCCTTCATTTTGTTTTATTGCACTTTTAGTTGCAATTTTGAAAAGCCAATGGCAAACTTTATAGGTATGTACTTGTTATTTTAACTCACCTTAACAAAGCAGGCAGAAGCGCAAAGGACAAGAATAGACTTGGCGGCCATTTTGGATTTGTATGTTTATCCGTGGGATACAAACTTGTGAATGATTTTCGTGTCCAATATCGAAGTTTTTATACTAATTATTTACCTTATTATTTAGTAATTTATTTTGTAAGATCTAATTAATGAAATTGTCGATAAAGGTTTACGCACTTACGTGATATATTTTCTTCATCGTATCATGTACTTTTATGTAATACCTATCAGAAAGAAAATTGTGTAATACCTAAGTAGGCATAGCTTGAGGGGCTCGTGCCTATGTAATAACACCCGATCTATCGGGCAACCGATTGATTGAGGGTTAAACTACGCTTGCTGAGGTCGTTCCGTGGATGGGTGACTATCCACGGACGGGCGAGGCATGGAGGGGTCTCGATATAATATGTAATGACATATCGACACCCCTCCATGCCTTGGAAAGCATATTAAGGTGAGTATTATAGCTGTTAACAGGGCCACCATTGAGAAAAAAAATAATAATGCGTCGTTCGCATGGACGTAAAAATATCGCGACGGGATTTTATCGCGCACTGGATTTTCAACCCTCGTTGTTGAGCCGAGCGTTGAGAACCAACCTAACAACAACAGAGTGCATTCTAGCGCGTCGAAAAAACTGTTGGATTTGCAACTCTCGGCACTAAGCAGAGCGTTGAAAATTCAGTGCGCGAAACAAAATCACCGCGATATTTTTACGTTCGTGCGAACGACGACTTAGTCGGGAGATGCCAGATTTTGAAATTTTCTATGCACAAATTTTTAGGGAAATTTTAAAATGTTCTATATCTCCAGAATTAATCATTTTTCAAAGGCGACTCATTGAAAAATTAATAAGTCTGGAGATATGTAGCATTTTTTTGTGAAATAAGAGTGATGCTATGTCTATTTCAAAGTGTACCTACCTAAACTAATACGTGGTACGTGCTGCCATCTATTCAACCACTAGTAAACTTAGATCAACTCAAGTTACCATAATTTCTTTCACAAATCAACAGATGTCGTTCCAATATCTTTCTCTCGTCAACGTGGTCGCATGCCCTAGATCATAAGTTCCTGAGTTCGATTACCAGGTCGGACAAAGTGTTATCGGGTTTTTCCATCAGAAACTCAGTATCAGCCTGGAGTCTGGATTTGTGTCCGGTTGATGCCAACAGGCTCGCTCTCTATTATTACATGGGACTTTATCCATTCGATAGTGATTATTGGTCCAATATCGTGTTTCTGAACACTTTCATAAGGAAGAATTTAGCTTAAAAGTCGAGAGAATTGTACTATCGATGATTTATCTGAGGACCTCAAAAATCGACCATATAAGAAAGGAATTTGGTTAAATAGATCATTTTGTCGAATCGATAGCACAGATTAATACAGATGGGATACTCCGCAAAATCATTTAAATAAAAAGCGACTCTTGTTACGACACAATAAAGTGCAATTCACGTCGCCAAACGCTTATTACCTACAGTTATATCCAACTAAAGAAAGAAAGAAAGAAACACGTTTATTTGCGGTAAACATGACGCAAAGCACAACAAAATAAAATAAAAATTTGTAAAACAAGTTACCTCTCTTTCTATCGCGTAACTCTTATACCTTCCGACCTACTGAATTGGCCCCGTGAAAGGGCTGCGTACTTGTAGCTTCATACCTAAACTGCGGAGTGTCCCATCTGTATTAATCTTTGTCAATAGCTAGAGAGAGAGAGTCTAAACTCCGTTTAAGAAGTCTTCGGAAAGCGTGCATTAATGATGTAGGTTCACTCTAAGTATGCCTCTGCCTTACCTAGCAGAGATTACAGGCGTGATGCTATGTTATCTTTTATCTTTATAAAGATCTATATTATCGATTGTTCTAAGAAAATCATTGATACTTACGTGATTTATCAAACAATTATTAAGTGTATTTCAAAATACATAAAGTATAATATAAAAGGAATTTTAAAACCGTTCTGTAGTCATTAGAGATTTTTCTGCTCATTAATAACGTCATGTCTTCTTCTTTTGTCATATTTTGTATTCAGATATTCATTATTCAGGTAGTTTTCTTGATTTATCAAAAATGGGACCGGTGATTTTTCATAGTGGCTATTTTTTTTTGGTAGTAAATATACAGTTTTTATTGTATTTTTGACAACACCAAAGGCCCAAACCTATAAAAAATCATAGGTACCGAGAAAAAAATCGCCAAAGTTTCTTTCGGGATTAATAATTAATTGAAACCATTCAGTACATATTTCTGGACCACCCAGTGTTGAAATTTTTCGTCGGTTATTAAAATAAAATCTGCTGTTTCCTACAAAAGTGCAATACCTACCCAGTGAAAATGAAACAGCACTTTTTTTTTTAAATATATAACAATAAACAAATACATTTTAATGCAGTGGGGTCTAGTATCATGTACTGAATACGTGGTTTCAATTATTGTGATATCTAAATCGCCACTCTGTGTGTTTAGTGGATGATCTTAAGCTTGCATGACTTAGCTGACGTTCGCACGGACGTAAAAATATCGCGAAGGGATTTTATCGCGCACTGGATTTTCAACTCTCGGTGTTGAGCCGAGCATTGAGAATCCAACCTAAAAACAACAGAGTGCATTCTAGCGCGTCGGAAAAACACACTGTTGGATTTTCAACTCTCAGAGAAGCAGAGCGTTGAAAATCTAGTGCGCGAAAAAAATCGCCGCGATATTTTTACGTCCGTGTCAACGTCGACTTAGGCCGAGATCTATAAGCGTTACTTAGCACATACTTTGGCTGAGCGTTATTCCTGTCACTGTCAAACTACATGTGCAAGATAGAGACGGGAACATTTCTAAGCCAAAGCAAGTCCAAAGTAATGTTTGTAGAACTTGGTCGGAGAGCGGCCATATTTTTTCTATTAAACTTACAGTTGATTTTCATTTCTTTCAGTATGCATGCAGTCAACGTGTCAACGGACCTAATGGACTTGGTAGCCCATTACAAGGACAAGCACAACTTGGTGGAATAGGTCCAATGGGATCTAATCAAGCACTTGGCCCATACGGTCAAATTATGCCTAATGGTCAAGCAATTGCTGGCATACCAAATCAAGCTTATTCTGGCATACCAAATCAACCTTATTCTGGCATACCAAATCAAGCTTATTCTGGCATGCCAAATCAAGCTTATTCTGGCATACCAAATCAAGCTTTTGCCGGTGCAGCATCTGGCATCCCAAACCCTGCATACGGCGGAGCTGGCAACGGTGAAGTAGCTGTCAATGGCGAGTTGCCAGTATCTGGCATGACTTCTGTAACTGGCAATGTGCCATTGACTGGCAAAGTGGCATTTAGTGGCAACGTGGCTTGTGGCGGTATTGTCACTATTACTGGCAACTGTGCTTCTTGTGGGCAAAATGCCCCATCTTATGGCCAAATGCCATCGTATGGCAATAAGCCTTATGGGTATTAGGTTTTAAGTGTTTTATTATTTAAGAATTTATAAATTATTTTATTTATGCGTTGTCGGGAATTACTATTATTTTTTAAATAAATTAATATTGAAACATTTTTATGTTTTACCATTTACCTGTAACTCGTCATAATATTTTGTGTGGTTGCAGAGTGTGTTTTATAGTTCAAAAAAGTGACATCCTTTTTAGGGTTCCGTACCTCAAAAGGAAAAAACGGAACCCTTATAGGATCACTCGTGTGTCTGTCTGTCTGTCTGTCTGTCTGTCCGTCTGTCCATCTGTCACAGCCAATTTGCTCCGAATCTAATGAACCGATTCAGTTGAAACTTGGTACACATATGTATTTTTGTAACCCAAACACGGACATGTAACGTAAATAAATGAATTTTGAATATGGGGTCCCTTTTGGGAGGAAAATAAGTACAATTAAAAAAAAAGTTTTGCAAACTGTACCGTGTGATATATCAAATGAAAGGTCTTACTATGAGGGTCTCAAATATATTTTTTTTATCATTTTAAAATAAATTGTTTTAGAGTTATTTAAGAAAATAGACGGAAATTGACCCCCTTAGCTCCGAAACTACTGAGCCTAAAATTTTGAAAAAAATACAGAAAATAGGTCTTTACTTATAGATTACAGGAAAACCTATAAAAAGTCTATGGTAATAAAATAACATGGTAAATCTATATTTATAAAAAAATGAAAGTCCTGGCCGTGTCACTGACTAATATATCAACGCACAGCCCAAACTACTGGACCTGGAAACTTGAAATTTTGCACATAGATACCTTATACAGTGTTAACATCCACTAAGGAAGCATTTTTTGAAATTTCTTTCCGAAGGGTGTAAAATAGGGCTGGAAAGTTTGTATGAAAAATCTTATCCCTTGAGTTAATAGACTTGAAACTTATCACGAATATTCATCTATCTAAGTAAATTATAAAGTTTATCATTTTTAGTTTTCCTAAACTACCCCGTAAGGAGGGATTGGGGATGTCAAAGTTTGTATGGAGGAATTTTAACACGCGGTCCGATTAACTCAAAACTCGGGTTTTATACATGAGACAAAAATGAAGACTAACGTGTATCGTATAGATAGGTATAGAGTTTTCCAAAAATCTACCCCTAAGGCGTGAAAAGGGGTAGTAAATTTTACAGCAGAGGATTTTATTGGTGTCTTGATTTATTCGAAAATTGGTGTAAATAATGTTTGAGTCAAGTTATAGAAAAACCACAGACGATTTTTGAAATTCTACCTCTGTGGGCGTGAACACAGGGATACAGTTTTTATGAAAAATCTTATTAATTTGGTTAATGAACTTGAAACTTAGCACAAATACTTATACAGTTTGTCGTTATTAGTTTTTCAAAACTACCCCTCAAAGTGGGTTTAGGGATGTTAAAGTTTGTATGGAAGAATTTTAAAGCGCAGTCCGATTAAATTGAAACTCAGTATTTATACTTTTGATATAAAATAAACATTATTAAGTTTTTAGGTTTTTCGACAGTCGTTACCTGAAGGACCAGAAAGGGATACTTAAATGTTTAAAAGGAGGATTTTACTGCGTGGCTTGATTAATTCAAAAAATGGTACACCTACGTAATCTTTGAGTCAAGTTATGGACACTTCCCAAACGAATTTTCACCGATTTTGACGGCAGATAGCTGATGTTATAAGGAGTAACTTAGGCAATTTTTATTTTAGAAAAATAATTATGGTTCCGCGCAGGAAAATTAAAACCCATGAAACCAGACATCCACGCGGGCGAAGCCGCAGGCAGTCTAGCTAGTCTCTCAATATTGTGCGTATGAACTTAAGCCTCCGCTGTCCGTCCATCCGTCCGTCCATCTGTCACTATCTCATAAACCGTAATAGGTAGATAGTTGAAATTTTCACAGATTGTGTATTTCTATTACGGCTTCAACAAGCAATAAAAATAAAGCAAAGATAAAAATTAATTCCAGATACAATAAACTTTTCATTTTGAAAAAAAAAAAATAACATAGCATGTGATGTCATTATCTAGAACTCATCGAGTGGAGTACAAACATTTTTTTTTATCTTCTAAAATGAAGAAATAGGGGCCGTAAAAGTTGTAAATTTTAGACCATTTTTGTACGAACTCTAGCGCAACAATTCAACAAATTAGGAATTTGAAACTTCTGTATATCATGTACCATATTACTGTTTTTAATCAACAAATACTAAAAACAGCGATTCATAAGGTATTTTGTTTAAATGTGTTTTTCTGCAACTGCAAAAAATAAGCTTGTAATAATTCACGGTATCATTATGAAATACAAAGTTATCTTTGCGATTGTTAAACATATAATATGGTACGGAACCCTTCGTGTGCGACTCCGACTCGCACTTGGCCGGTTTTTTTAAAATTAAATAATTATATTAGGCTTTTCACTACAAATGCACGAATAGAACAGTATGTGTCAATTTCAAATGCTTGATTACTTTTTAAATATTCATCTGTGACATTAGTGGTAAAATGACCGAAATTAATTCGTAATTCAATAATGCTAATAACATTCACAAAAAAAAAATAGTTTTTATCGAATTACGTATTTATTTTTTTACTAGCGGACAGACGTTGTCCTGTCTGAACGATCCTAGAACCCAACTACAGCGCCACCTACCGTGTCAAATTGTGTTTTCAAACCATCCAGGAACCCATTGCAATGTACACACAAAATTTCATCTAAATAGGTCCAGCCGTTCAGCATTATTCAAATAAAGAAATCCTTTTTGTACTTTGCACGGTATCGAGAGCCAAATACACCACTAAAGCAATTTTTTGACATTTAGGTAAAGTCGGCGCCATAATGCTAGACCCGCAAAGGTTGGCAGCAAGCGATTTCTAGCGTTAGGCTGCTTTAACACCAGAGATGTGCTATGCAGCTATGCCGCGAGGATGTGAAAGCTAAGCTACGAAACTTTGTGACCCTTTCCACTATAGTATAGTTAAAATCTCGCTGCAGACTCGGTCATAAATCATTCGAGTGTTTCGCTCTGTTTCCCACTCACGGGCCTTATGGGCAGGCCACGCCCACACGTAGTCCTGTGCATTACTGCAGTCGATGAGTGATATCGATAGTTTTATATATTTATAAATGGGTGATAGAAATAAATACACATTTTTTTTTTTTTTTTTACCAAATTATTTTACTACAAAGCATATTAAATATATAAACAAAAAAACGTATATATAAAACTAAAAATAGAAAATTAAAATTCTTCGTCTGAGTCATCGTCATCATCTGTTATCGATAATGGCCTTGAGCGCGCGCAACTAGCGCACATCCCTACTCCGATTATGATTTACGACCAAGTCTGCAGCGAGATTTTAACTATACTATAATGCTAAGCTGTGTAGCGGAGCGAGTAAGATGTGCTATGAAGATGCGCCGCCGCGAGGTAGCTGCGCGAAGAAGATGCGCAGCTCGAGCTATGCGATGCATCGACAGTAGGGAAGGCACGGGGAGCGGCCGTTACACCACTCGCGCATTCATAGCTCCCATCCATAGCACGCATCCTTCCAAATGTCTCTTTCTCATAATGTCGCTTTCGCAGAAAAAGGAGTCATTCTGCGAAAGCGACATTATGAGAAAGAGACATTTTACTACCAGTAGACATTTTGCGAAAGAGACGTTTTGCGCGTGAGCCTGATATATAATTAACATAAATCGATTAATTTAAGCTGAACAGTAAAAGTAAAAGGGGCTATTTGACGATGTCCGAACAGCAACCACTCACCGAATAAATTCAAAAATGGAACGTAATTTTTATGAAATTTTACCAAGGGTTATCCTATTACCCAGTAACTGGGTTGTAGAGGTCAGGTAGGCAGTCACTCCATGTAAGTGGAGTTACCCAGTAACTGGGTTGTTCCCACTGACGCGGAGCTGGGCGAAACGGAGTGGAGACGTGCAGGAATCGACCAATCATAAGCACCGCACCACTCGCATGCATGACTTAGTATGCATGCGAGTGGTTGTCAGACTTTCGGATTTCTGACGACCTTTAAAGACTGTCAAAGATGCACGTATGACAGCCGGTACCAACAGCCTAATGTGCTTTTCAAGGCATGAAAGGGTCTTGGTATGTAAAGATGGTCACCCATCCACGGACCAACCACGGCAAGTATAGCTTAACTTAGACACAAACCCCTCTGAATT
The DNA here is from genome assembly GCA_905163495.3 of Cosmia trapezina. Lineage (NCBI taxonomy): Eukaryota > Metazoa > Arthropoda > Insecta > Lepidoptera > Noctuidae > Cosmia > Cosmia trapezina. Next base: position 4,113,586 of record LR991048.1, read on the forward strand.
TGTGAAATAAATTATTTTATTTATTTATTTAAAACGCAAAGTAAAATACGATTAATAACTTGCAGATGGAAAGAATGCAGCATTACTAAGACAATGTGTCAGCAGAATAATGAGCAATATGGCAGTTTTGCTCGCGACCTACAGAAACGGATGCGTCAGCAAGGTTGTTCATTATGCAACGTTTATTATGATTAGTTGACTAAAATGTCTGCTTACTTGGCTCTGAGTATGAAATGACAGACTAGCAAATTGCAGGTCACTGCACCGTTGTTATTGCGACTTTATGTACGGATTTCACCGACTCAATTTTTCAATTCAATTCAATCATTTAATTCAGAAATTATCCATATTGCATTAGTTTGTATTAGAACTTACAAACAATATTAGTGTTAAATCAAAGTTAAATTAAAACTCAATTAAAATTAAATGAAAACTAAATTAATAATAAACTAAAACACGACATGATCAATTTTTTACTTTACTTTATTTTATTTTATTTTTTTTTTGTTTTTTTTTTCTCTCAGTATCTTTTGTAAATTATCTGAGATTACGAATTCAAGTACCAAAATATTTAATTATTTTAAAATTAATTATTTTAAAATTCTTTAATTTTAGTTTTTCATGTACTTACTTATTTTGTTATTGATTAACAGGCTTTGTTTGTGTACATGTAGTTTAGGAAGAGGGAGGTCTTCTGTTACAGGTATTTTTACATACTTAAAAGAAGGCCTCTAAAATGTATCTGTTATACCTGTTGATTACGAAATAAATAAACTTATAAACTTATTATAAACTTATTACTAAAACATGACCATAACTTATCCTGTTCATCAAACTAATATTATAAAGGCGAAAGTTTGTGAGTGTGTGTGTGTATGTTTGTTACTTCTTCACGCTCAAACGGCTGGACCGATTTGGATAAAATTTGTTATGTATATAGCTTATACCCTGGATTAACACATAGGCTTTTTACACGGTCTACACGGGTGAAACCGCGAGGCGCATCTAGTAAAATATTAATTTAAATATCTTTCCTCGGTACCGGTCCCGCAGCTATGTCTACGAGACCAGTACATCAGACAAGGGCACTCTGGCCTCTCCATCAATGAAACTAAACGAACATCGATCAGCACTTAAACTGCGTTCAAGAGTTGTCAGTGTCAATATTTTAATTTTGACATTGACAGCTCTTGAACTCGTTCAGTTTCCCCCCACACATTCCAACTGTAAATGTAAGTTTGTACGCCCAATATTGAGTGATTTACTCTTATAGGATAGACTTCTTATAGGTTTTCCTGTAATCTAAAAGGTGTCGTTTTGCATCCTTATCAAATTTAAGGGTGTGGTATTTTAGAGGCATGAGGAACAGGGTGTAAAGTTCATTCATCCTCCATAGAAAAGGGAGGATCCTCCGACCAGACGGGTGTTGTGTCTGGCGGGCTACTGCCCGACGGTTGATGTCGGGACGTTGTATATATGCTAATCGCGTGGTAAACTCTAATTGCGCGATGCAGGTTTGCGTGACGTCATGTCATTGATGCGTAGTTCGTATGTGGCGATGTAGATGCCGCCACATCACTCCCCTCCGGAGACCGGAGGTCGATAGTGGGCTGAGTCGTGTATCTTGCGATGCTTGCCAGTGCCAGTTGTGGTTCCAGTGAGTCGGAACCGGGTGCCGCATAGTTCACGGTGAGTCGGAACTGTCTGCGGTGATACCCCAGTGAGTCGGGGTGGCGCTGCGTTATGCTCCAGTGAGTCGGAGTGTACAGCGCTCGGTTGAGGTTGAGGCTGAAGGTGATGACCAGGAATGCGCGTCCGCTGCATGCTGGTGGTCAGGATACCTGTTGAAGCCGTGGATGCTGGCTGGCTGTGTGACTCGCCGCTCGAAAGCTTGAGGAAGTGATGCTGATGACGTCACGCTGATGTAGTTGCACGAAGGCTGCGCTGACGTTCATGCTCGGGGTCACCAATTTAGAGGCATGAGGAACAGGGTGTAAAGTTCATTCATCCTCCATAGAAAAGGGAGGATCCTCCGACCAGACGGGTGTTGTGTCTGGCGGGCTACTGCCCGACGGTTGATGTCGGGACGTTGTATATATGCTAATCGCGTGGTAAACTCTAATTGCGCGATGCAGGTTTGCGTGACGTCATGTCATTGATGCGTAGTTCGTATGTGGCGATGTAGATGCCGCCACAGTATAAACCATCAAACCGAACAACTTTTTCCATGGCACCAACATCGTAATCGCGAAAAAATAATCAGCGGTCCCATGCATTTGCGTCTAGTAGATATTGAATTTTTTTATAGGACAGTTGAAATTTTTTTTGCGAATACGATGTTGGTCCCATGAAGATGTTATTCGGTTTGGTGTTCTGTACCACACCCTGAAATTTGACGAGGAATGCAAAACGCCTCGTTGTACCTATAATTATAGGACTATTCTCTGGATGTATTTCAAAATGTTTGGCTCAGCAGTTTGGGAGATAGGGGGAGAGGGGGCTTATGGTCATCATATATTTGAAATCCTCATAACAAGCGCTTTTATTTTATAAGTCACACAACACAGCTTGCAAAACTTTTTTTAAAATTTTCCAATGTTTCCCCTAAAAGTGAACCCCATATTCATTTATTTGTGTTACACGTTCGTGTATGAGTCACAGAAATTCATATGTGTACCCAACTTAATCATTCCAGTATATTCAGAGCAAATCGGCTGTGACAAACGGAGAGACAGACAAACGAGTGATCCTTTATGGGTTGCGTTTTATCATTCGGACGTACGGAACCCTAAAAATAGCCCCTATGGAAGGACCACTGTCTTCTTAGAAGCTATTTATTTAATAGTTTTATCTTGAACTACAAAATTAGGTTACAAAGACGGAATTAATATCTATTGTAGTCTGAAAGTTTCAAAAATGTTAAAATAATTTCTAGAAATTTCTTGTAGGAACGATTACCTATAATATAGATACAAGAAATTTCTGATGTAACAACCCAGATGATCCTAGATGTAACACGTAACATATTTTATATATATCTATATCTATTTATATAAAAAGAGAAGTTCTAACTGACTAACTGATTGACTGACTCATCAACGCCCAGCCCAAATCCGTGGACCTAGAAAGCTGAAATTTTGCGCAGAGCTTCCCTTTTAGACAAGGAATAAGGAAGGAATTCCCGGTAGTACGTTACCGTGGGATATTGTCACGTGGGCGAAGCCGCGCGGGAACAACTAGTATTATAAAACATGTCACGTGTTACATTTGGGATGGCTTATAGGAAAAAAACCATTTAATTCTATGTACTGTTCCTGAAAGTTGGCAAGATGATCGAGCTCGTGGCTAAGTAATAACAGTCGCACGGGTCAATCCAACAAGTTCAGCTACGCTTGCCGTGGTTGTCCCGTAGATGGGTGACCATCTTTACATAACGAGACTTCTCCGTGCCTCGGAAAGCACGTGAAGCCGTTGGTCTCGGCTGTCATTCGTGTATCTTTGACAGTCGTTACGGGTCGTCAGAAGCCCGAAAGTCTGACAACCAGTCTTACCAAGGGGTATCGTATTATCCAGTTACTAGGTTGTGGAGGTAAGATAGACAGTCGCTCCATGTAAAATACTGGTATTCAGCTGCGTCAGGTTAGACTGGAAGACGACCCCAACATAGTTGGGAAAAGGCTAGGCAGATTAACTGTTCCTGAAAGTTGGCACACATGACACAGTCATTGTATTTATGTAGCTCAACCCTATCTTAGGCAGCTCAACGACCATAAAGCATGTCATGCAATTTTCATGCATGCATAATGACATAATCACTACGTATTACCTCAAAAACGTGATTTTTCATCAAGTTCAATGTAAAAATCAGGTGCATTATCTGTAAGCAAAAACAGGTTATTTCATATTTTGCTAACGTAACATATTGACGTAATTTTAATATATATTTCTTTATCATCGATTGCGGAGAAATAATGTAATATGTCAGTATAAAACGTTGGTGCGTTCGATTCAAAATCATTCCCTTGTTTGTCCTCAATACAAACGTTAAAAAAAAACAAAATGGCCGCCAAAGCTTTCTTTGTCTTATGCGCTTCAGCTTTATTGGTCCAGGTGAGTTATCATTCAACTTTATCATCATTCTCCTACCCTTATCCCAATTTATTTGGGGTCAGCCCAACATATTATCTTATTCTTCCATACTTCTTCTACTAGTCGTCATCTTGGTAGTCACTCCCTTTCTAGCCATATCATCTTTCACACAGTCCATCCATCGTTTATTTGGTCTTCCCCTACTCGTATCCATATTCATACGAGTATGAAACGTATCTATGATCGGGAAAAATACTCAAATAAAAATGACGTCAGGAAAGTTTTGAGTTCAAAACTTTCCTGACGTCATTTTCATTTGAGTATTTTTTCTTATTTTTTTCTGTCAACGATCTATGAAATATTATGTAAGAATTTTTATTATATTGTTAGACATAGTCACATACAGTAGTTTTATCATCATCAACATTGGAGACCACAAGAACCAAGAGAATTGTCTCAATTTTATTAATGAACAAAAAAAATTGCTTACAGTTTGCTCTTTTTATTTTCAGACCATTTCAGCCCAAGCGATTGGTTCTTGCAACAACATTGCTGGCACTGTCTTAGCGGCTGAAGAGCTCGCTTACGGCTCCAACCTAGCTGGACGTGGCTTGGCAGTTGGACCCTTAGGCTACCCAGGAAGCTGCAACACCTACGGCCTGGCTGCTAACTCCTATGTTCCGTCAAGCGGCGGCGGCTTTGCAGTAACCAGCGTGTCCCCCATTGCACCCACCGGCATCACCGTGGTCTCTGAAAACGCTATTGAAGGAGCTATTGCTGTGAACGGAGAGCTGCCATTCTTGAGTGCTGTGGCTGTGAAGGGAGCTTTACCCACTGCTGGCGCTGGTGGTATCAACTATGGCTGCGGGAGTGGTGCGGTTGGTATTATCAGCGAAGGTGTTAGTGCTGCTGTTGGTCCTTATGGTCCTATTGCTCCTGCTGCTGGTATTGCTCCTGGCAGAGTTGGTTACGGTCCTGGTTTGGCTGGCCCTGGTCTGGGTCTTGGTGCCCCCGGTCTGGGATTCAATGGTCTCGTTGGCCCCGGCTGTGGCTGCAAAGGAATTTTCTAAGTTATGAATTTGTTGTACTTTGTTGATGTTGATTTTTCTTTTGTGTTTTAATATAATTATGAAAATTTTTAACTATGTGTTATTTATGTTTTGAAACCTTTCACAGTACATTACTACATTTTCACTAATATTGTCTCTCTTTATACCTTTATCAACATGTGAACAGTTATTGGGACTAAAATAATATGCGATGTATTTTCAGTTTGAGTAAAAAAAGTCTACCTACTTTAACAAATTCAAGTAGTTACTTCTTTCATAACATAATATCACGCCTTTAATCCCCGATGGATAAGGCAGAGATGTACCTATAGTACAACCACATCATAAATAAAGATTTTTTTCAAAAACATCATCATTACAACAAGTAAATTCGGCGTATATCAAACTATTAGATAAATGTTACAAATAAATAAAAAATAAAAAAATACACACAAACTAAGCGACAAGTGAATCGTGACAAGCGAGTACACCGTGAAGTCCGTGAGTCATATTACAAACAAAAAAAAAACCGGTCAATAGCGAGTCGGACTCGCGTACCGAGGGTTCCGTTCCGATTTATAAATTTAATTTTTCCTGTAATCTTTACATAAACTTCTATCATATAGAATAATTTCAAAATTTTCTCTTTGCAAACTTCGGAGATAAGGGGGGGGGGGGTTATGAAAAATCTTATTAATTTGGTTAATGAACTTGAAACTTAGCACAAATACTTGCATAAGTAAGTAATAATGTTTTTCATTACCTATTAGTTTTTCAAAACTACGCCTCAAATGAGGTTTAGGGATGTTAAAGTTTGTATAGAAGAATTTTAAAGCGCAGTCTGATTAAAAAAATGGTACTTTGAGTCAAGTTAGGAAACTTGCCAAACGAATTTTCACCGATTTTGACGGCATATAGCCAACGAATTAAGAATGAATAGCTGATGTTTTAAGGAGTAACATAGGCTATTTTTATTTTAGAAAAATAATTAGGGTTCCGCGCAAGAAAATTAAAATCCATGAAATCAGACAACCACGTACAGTCCAGTACAAACTTACTAAGCCTCCGCTATCTATTACGGCTATAACAACAAATAATAAAAATAAAGCAAAATATAAGGGGTCGGTCCCCATACAATAAACTTTTCATTTTGAAAAAAAAATAAAAATTTTAATCTAGCATGTGGGGTGTCATCGTCTAGAACTCATTGAGTAGAGTACAAACATATATTTTTTTTATCTTTTAAAATTAAGACATAGGGGGCCGCAAAAGTAAATTTTAGACCATTTTTGTACGAGCTATAGCGCAACAATTCAACAAATTAGGAATTTGAAACTTCTTTATACCATGTAGGTACCATGAATACTGTATTTAATCAACAATACTGAAAACGGCGATTCATAAGGTATTTTGTTTAAACATGGGTGATTTTCTGCAACTGCAAAAAATAACCTTGTAATTCACAGTATCATTATACAATAAGTAAGAAGTTATCTTTCCGATTGTTAAACATATAATATGGTACGGAACCCTTCGTGCGCGAGTCCGACTCGCACTTGACCGGTTTTTTATTTAATTCTTCTGTGTGTGCTTTCCAGTTCAGACGTTTGTCAATTGTTACACCTAAAAATTTAGCTGTGTCTACCTTTTTTAAAAGAGTTAATTTGTGTTGAACATTAATATTTGGTGCTTCTAGACGTTGACTGAAGAACATAATTTTTGTTTTTTCAATATTATTTTTTTAATTATTATTATCTAACCAGTTAATTATTGAATTGATTATGTTATTAATTTCATGTTCAAAATCTTCTTAATCTTCTTAAAAAGAAAAGTCCAGACTGACTGACTGACTCATGAACGCCCAACCCAAAGCATTGGACCTTGAAAGCTGAACTTTTGTACATAGGTTCTCTTTCTAATGAAGACAAGGAATAAGGAAGAATTTTTGTCCCGTGGGATATTTTCCGACAACCACGCGGGAACTGCTACTGGTTAATAAAGTTTTTCCTTGAATTTTTTGTGTTTGATGTTTAAATAGAAAATTTAGTGACATCGAAAGGTTTATTAAAGTATGTACCTAATGAAATAGCAGGAGAAAAGTGATATTTAGTGACGAGTTCTGAAAAATTTAAACAAAATACATAAAAATTGGGTTTTCTCGAATCCCATCAACTTTAGCCTAAGCTTTATGCGGTGTTAAATTGTTGCTAATGGGTTACACCCTATTACATTCTGGAAGAAATTGATCAAATTACAAGTCACACTGATATACAAATATAGATTTATCGAAATGTTCTAATACCCATTATTTTTACATAAGGGGAATAATTGACAAACAGTGCTATTGTGGCGGCATCTACATCGCCACATATGAACTACGCATCAATGACATGACGTCACGCAAACCTGCATCGCGCAATTACAGTTTACTACGCGACTAGCATATATACAACGTCCTGACATCAACCGTCGGGCAGTGGCCCACCAGACACAACACCCGTCTGGTCGGAGGATCCTCCCTTTTCTATGGAGGATGAGTGAACTTTACACCCTGTTCCTCATGCCTCTAAATTGGTGACCCCGAGCATGAACGTCAGCGCAGCCTTCGTGCAACTACATCAGCGTGACGTCATCAGCATCACTTCCTCAAGCTTTCGAGCGGCGAGTCACACAGCCAGCCAGCATTCACGGCTTCAACGGGTATCCTGACCACAGCATGCAGCGGACGCGCATTCCCGGTCATCACCTTCAGCCTCAACCCAGCGCTGTACACTCCGACTCACTGGAGCATAACGCAGCGCCACCCCGACTCACTGGGGTATCACCGCAGACAGTTCCGACTCACCGTGAACTATGCGGCACCCGGTTCCGACTCACTGGAACCACAACTGGCACTGGCAAGCATCGCAAGATACACGACTCAGCCCACTATCGACCTCCGGTCTCCGGAGGGGAGTGATGTGGCGGCATCTACATCGCCACATATGAACTACGCATCAATGACATGACGTCACGCAAACCTGCATCGCGCAATTAGAGTTTACCACGCGATTAGCATATATACAACGTCCCGACATCAACCGTCGGGCAGTGGCCCACCAGACACAACACCCGTCTGGTCGGAGGATCCTCCCTTTTCTATGGAGGATGAGTGAACTTTACACCCTGTTCCTCATGCCTCTAAACTATAGTTACAGAAAATATCGAATTATGAGAAATTCAGATAGCTAACGTGAGTTTCTCATCATGATTAAAAATTACTATTTAAGGGTTTAATTTAATAAAGTATTTGCGTTTTTCTCAGTATAACACCAACACTTAAAAAACATTTATTTTACTGAACATATTTATTTATTTATGAATCAATCATAACTCCAAACGGTGCAGAGATCCTCCCTAGTATAGGTAATTATAAGGAGAGCCACAGCCGCAAGCGCACTGGCCGGAGATGGACACGGCACCAGCAGCTGGCACATCGCCGCCGAAGCTCACAGCGCCCATGATGGGGACCTGACCAGCAACAGCGGTGTTACCGGCCACTGGCAGCTCACCAGCGACCGCCACGTTGCCTTCACCGGAGCCGCCGTACGGGGCAAGTCCAGCACCACAACCGGCGGCGGGGTACGCAAGACCATCATAAGCCAAACCCGGAGCATTCAAGCCGTAAGGACCAGCCACCAACGGTGAACCAAAAGCTGGGGCAATGGCTGGGCCGTAAGCACCAAGGCAGGCCTGGCTGAATACATTCTGCAAAAGTAATAATCATGATATATCTACACAAATATTTACACACAGACACTAAAATAAGTAATCCTTTAAATACGAAAAAAACAGAAAGAAAAAGTAGAATTCAAAACAGCAACCACTTACTTGCACCAAGCAAGCTTGGATGCAGAGCAACAGAACAGTGAAGGAAGACATGTTTCAAGTTATTTCAACAGCTGAAAACTGAATGATGACCAAAAATTTGTGTCACATTTTATACTCAGACTTTTGTTCATATCAACTACGTTTACGAAATTTTGGAAAACGTGACGATTATTGTGTCAATTAAAAGAAAGTGTTTTTTTTTTGTTAGTAAATAGTAGGCTTATCGTGCTTGCACATGCTATTAATTAATAACAATTACCTACTTACAAATTTTCTCGGAACTTGATAACTTAATTGGGTATAAAACCTTCAACAGTTACACTGAATATCACTCTTGTGTCAGCACTAGAAAACAAACTACAATGTCTGTCAAAGCTATCCTCGTCCTCTGCGCTCAGGCGCTCCTGCTCAAGGTAAGGATTATTTTTTAGAAGGTTATATGATATATACAATGAACTTACTCAAAAATGTAAATGTTTGATGTGACAAAATATTTTTACAATTTCAGTCTGCACTTGGACAGTCATGCACCAGCCGCGCTGCGGTTGCTGATATCTCTGCACTTGATGCTCCCTACGGCTTAGGCGCCGGTTGCGGCTTGGCAGCTCCTGGTTGGCCATATGATGGACTGGCATACCCTGGTGCAGGCTGGGCAGGCAGAGGTCTGGCTTTTGATGGACTGGCCGCTGGCTACGCAGGCAGAGGCTTGGCTTACGATGGATTCTGCGCCCCCACCATGGAGTTCAGTCCCACCAGTGGTGGCGCTCTGCCTGTCTCCAGCGCCTCCGCCATCGCTCCCGTCGGTATCTCCGTAGTGTCTGACAACGTTTATGAGGGTTGTCTGGCTGTGGGTGGTGAGCTGCCGTTCGTGGGTACTGTTGGTGTTGAAGGTGTGGTGCCTTCTGCCGGTGCTGGTGCCGTCAACCATGCCTGTGGTAATGGCAGGAACGCCATGATCAGTGAGACGGCTGCCTTTGCCCCGGCTGCCACCTTGGCCCCTCTTGCTGCTTACGGTCCAGCCGTGCGATTCTGTAACCATCTCACCGTGAAAACTTATGTGAAGTGAGCGTGGAGTAAGCTGTCAACAGTGTCAATTCCTAGCAAAAACAAACTCACTTCACTTAAGTTTTCACGGTGAGATTTTTACAGAATCGACCGGCAGGTTGAATGACGGCTGACTTCACGCTCACTTCACCTAAGTTATCGCGGTGAGATGTTTACAGAATAGCACTACGGCAGTGCGATTCTGTAACCATCTCACCGTGAAAACTTAGGTGAAGTGAGCGTGGAGTGACCTGTCAATAGTGTCAATTCCTAGCAAAATCAAACTCACTTCACCTAAGTTTTCACGGTGAGATTTTTACAGAATCGACCGGCTGGTGCCGCCTTCGCTCCCGCTGCTCTTGCTGCTCCTGGCCTCGGCCTTCGTGGTGGCTGGGCTGGCAGGGGTTGTGGCTGCGCCATCTAAGAATTGATTCGTTGAGTTATACCGATTGACATTCAAACTGAATAAATCAATATCCATTGACGGTTTTGGTACTTTTATTTATCAGCTTCTTCTTACTGGATAGGTTTCAGTGTTATTTATTACTGAGGATATAAAAATATGATGCTTATGTAGTATGACAAAGGATTTGTTTCTATGGTTTACAAAAACATTTAAGCGTCAAAAAATAATTACTTAGTTGTTCTAAAACAAGATGAGGTCAGTGCAAATATAACATTCGATTTTAGTCAATTTTAGGACAAAATTACAACTAATGGTTACGGAACGTTGCATAATACCTACACGTTGTAATATATCGAAGTAATTACAGCAAAAAGAGTGCGAGCTGAAAGCACAGTACCATACCAATCGATTTAACCCCCATACGATCTACGATTTTTTATAGTTTTCTAATTATAATTTTACTAGCTTTAGCCCGCGGCTTCGCCCGCGTGGATGTCGAAAAATATGCCACGGGAACGTACTACCGGGATTAAAAGTACCCTAAGGCCGACGTTCGCACGGACGTAAAAATATCGCGGTGGAATTTTATTGCGCTCTGGATTTTCAACTTTCGGTTTTGAGCCGATCTTCGAGAATCCAACCTAACAACAACAGAGCGCATCCCAGCGCGACGAAAACACTGTTGGATTTTTAACTCTCAGCGCTAAGCAGAGCGTTGAAAATGCAGTGCGCTAAAAAAATCGCAGCGATATTTTTACGCCCGTGCGAACGTCGGCTAGACAATAATTATCTTCTCGCACTGCTTATATAGTACTCGAGGAGCAGCGCGCAGATTGATATCTGATTGCTGGAGGATAATAAATCTTAAAACCAAACAATAGTAAACGGAAAATTACCAACATGCATGCCTATGAAAGCAACTTTAAAGCGAAAATATAAATCCTTTTTATTTCCTACCCCGTGGGAATTAAAAAAATATTAAGACTAAATGTTACTTCAAGATACGAATTACCCAATCCCATAAATCTCTTAAAAATCAAACACATAAATTTGAATTTTCATATCCCTAACTTAAGAAATGCTGGGATTCTCATAAAACTTTCACCCCCTGTAGAATTATTTTTTTAAGACAAAAAGTAGGCTATGTCATTCCCCAGGATGCCATCTTAGTCTTGCCAAATTTTATCGATATCTGTGCAGTTTTGTGAATTTTAAAATCATCACCTATATATATTACGACCTTAGGGGATGATTTTTCAAAAACGCTGGACCACATATTTCTTTATTTCCTACCAAAAGCATAAATTTGAATTTTCATAGCCCTAACTTAAGAAATGCTGGGTTTCCCTAACAAACTTTCATCCCCCATATCACCCCCTGTAGGATAATTGTTTAAAATAGTAGTCTTGCCAAATTGTATCGATATCCGTGCAGTTTTGTAGATTTTAAAATAACCCCTATTTTACACCCTTAGGGGATGATTTTCCAAAAACGCTGGACCACAAATTTCTTTATTTCCTACCAAAAGCATAAATTTGAATTTTCATTTTCCCATACAAACTTTCACCCCCTGTTTTGAGACAAAAAGTAGCATAAGTCCTTTCCTAGGATACCACCCTAAAGCCTTGCCTTTATCAAAATCTGTTCGGTGGTTTAGGCGTGAAAGGTAGACACAGACAGGTGGTACAGACAGACAGACAGAGTTACTTTCGAATTTATAATATCAGTATGGATAATTGTTATTATCCTCGCTAGAGAGCTCCGATAAACGCGTGCGATCTCTGCTAATCATAAAGTGCTATAGGGTGAAGCGCGGCCTTTGACGCGCTATTTATGTACCGCCGCCCGCTATGTCCCTGCATTTTTAACCGACTTCTAAAAAGGAGGAGGTTCTCAATTCGGTTGTATTTTTTTGTATGTTTTTTACCTCGTTACTCCGTCATTTATGAACCGATTCGGAAAATTCTTTTTTTATTTGAAATGGTATACTTTCAGATTGGTCCCATTTTTATCAAAATCCAATTCTGATGATGGGATCCATGAGGAATTGAGGGAACTCCTCAAATATTACAGGTATACATATAGCGATTTTGGTATTTTCATCGACAAATCAAGAGTTTGCATTCAGACAGTATCATCTTGTGAAGTGGAACTGATGAAGAAGACCACAGATGGCCACGGGAACTCCAATAATAAGATAAGTACCTATTTCACGGGTGGCGATAAGATATCTCGATTAAAATAGTTAAACGACTGTAACGAAATGGTTCTGATGAAAATAGTACCATCGAACCGATCTGATTAAGAAGCCGGAAGGTAGGCATCGGAACTCAGTAATAAAACAATGTATCCTAGCCGTGTTTGGGCTTATTGGAATTGTCATGAGGTGCACTCTGGCTATAAATGATTTAATGGTAACTAAATGCCGCTTCAAATTGCGCTACTTGAGTTGTATGTTATGTGTGGCCTTGATTGTCAGAAGGCAGATTTCGTGGCCTCGTTATCTCTGTCAAATAAAACTATACCAAACTTCTGACACTGCTCTATCGCGACGTATTTGCCTTTTTGCAAAGTTTTTATTTGAGATGGTATACTCCTGAGACTGTCTCATGAAAATATCTTCATGTTCTGATGAGTGGCTTTTGAGTTAGATTCAATAATTTAATAGGTACGTATTTTTCCCATTTAGTCGATGTGGATGATGCTCTAATTTATTTTGCAGAGTGGTATTCAGATTTATGTGGGATAGGTACCACTAAAAAACGAAAAATAAAAACTATTTCCAAAAAAAAACAACCGACTTCCAAAAAAACACTACAAAGTGAAAATAACTTTAATTTCGGAAGTCGGTGGCAAAAAAAAACGAAAATAAATAAAAAACCAAATACACCGACTTCCGAAATTAAAGTTATTTTCCACTTTGTAGTGTTTTTTTGGAAGTCAGTTGTTTTTTTTTTTTGTAAAAAGTTTTTAAATCTGTGATATCTTAGAAAATATTCATTTAAATTACATGCTGTAAAAGGCCATATTGATCTATAGTAAATGCACAATGTATTTAAGATACTTAATTGGATAAGGATTAATGCTGTATTGCTTAAAATCGCTTCGTAATTAAGCCATTATTTCTCGTAAAAAGTAGAGGATAAAAAATGGTTATTGTGGGTTATCCCTGAGAGATAGACATATACCATTGTGGACTTTTTTGCAGAACTTTTTAAGGTGTACAATACTGTAGTACATTATTTTGATCTATCTCATAGAGTTCAGCCAGCGTTTGCAATGTAAGCAAAAAAATGTGTTTATTTACGACATCACATTAGAATACTCTAAAATTATCAGTGTTTCTCTACTATATTATGCATGTATTATACATATAAACCTTCCTGTTAAAATTATCATTGCATATTTTTGTCAATCCAGATAAATACTATTTTTCTACGTTAAAGCAGAGCATAGTAGATAATAAAAACATAAATTACATACCTACTACTATCCTTAACCACTACCATTGATATGAAATGAGTGATCCAAAATAACTCGAAAACCAAAAAATCGTAGAACATAAAAGGGAATAAATCGATAGTTATGGTACACTAACTATCAGCAAGCACTGGCTTGACACCTTAAAAGAAACACCCTGTCTAAGGATAGTAGCAGGTGGCGTTCTGTAGTTTCAGCCTACCCCTTTGGGAAGAAGGCGTGAGCTTATGAATGTAAGAAACTGAAATAATCACGAAACCACAAACCATAGATCAGATAATGAGCTTCATGAGTAGTTTGATGAAATGCTTAAAAAATTACCACAGTCAAAACATGGTCAAAAGCAAACATGAGTAAAAGCAGAATAGATAGGCCTTTACACAGGCTTTTTAACTCATAATTTCTATTTATTGGGTGTATTCAGACGGCCCAATTTGAGCTGCAAAAAATTTTATCATCATCATCATTTCAACAAAAGCCGTCCACTGCTGGACGAAGGCTTTTCCCAAGCACCACAACTTCGACCGGTACTTTACATAAATCAGAATTGATTCTATGATATTATTTGACTATTTATCACTATTAATTGCGCGCTTCACTACTAGATGGCAGTGCATATCTCATTGTCATAACAATATCTCGTCGCGGCGGATTTCTATTCTGTACAAGGCCAGAACGCAAGGTTGTGAAACTAATCGCGTATTGATTGGAAATCACTTTTTTACTAAGGTTTTCCAATCTTTACAAGATTGTTACGCAGATACTCGCGAATACTCTAATAAATAATAATAATAATATATAAATAGAAAGCCAATATGCATACGGACTAATCGTGTATAATAATAGCAGTAAACTGGTCTAATTAGCCAAGTGCCAAGGCAGCCGCCAGCGAGCACTACTTCCAAAGGCTAGGCGGTTAACTGAACGGCTAATTAAACTAGTTTGGTGTGATGTACAGGCTCTATCAGAAAAGTGTAGTCAGATTTAAGGGTGTGGTACAAACCATCAAACTGAACAACTTTCTCCATGGGACCAACATCAGGAATCGAGAAAAAAATATCAGATGGCCAATTCTCGTACCTAAAAACGTTCACAATATCATGCCAGCGTCAATCAAATGTCAAAAATGTAGGTAAACGCTATACAATTTTTGACAGATTGAGATTGAGACGAGATTGCGAACGTTGTTAAAAATACGAGAATTGCCCCTCAGGTGTCCTGTAGAAAATTTAAATATCTAATCAACCGAAATATATGGGACGGCTGATAATTTTTTGTCATGTACTTATTCTTTTAGAATCAAGCAAATAAATAGTTTATGATGTAACACTTGGTACAGTCGATTTTATCCCAAACTAAGTATCGAAGTGATCTAATTGATTTAATTGATTTTCTATGGGGATAATTAAACAATGACATACAGTGTTATATTAACAGAAAATATTGAATTATGAGAAATTCAGATTGGTAACATGAGTGTTTATCATCATGATTAAAAACTACTATTTTTGTGTGGTATAGTAATGAATTAGTATGACTACAACAGTTAAATGTGTTATTAGCCTTTGTACTCCTAATTATAAGTATCATGTATACCTATCTATTTCTCTGTGTGTACATAAATTGTAAAATAAATAAATAAAAAAACATAAATTTTACTGAAAATATTGATTTATTTATGAATCAATCATAACTCCAAACGATGCAGAGATCCTCCCTAGTATAGGTAATTGTAAGGAGAGCCACAGCCGCAAGCGCACTGGCCGGAGATGGACACGGCACCAGCAGCTGGCACAGCGCCGCCGAAGCTCACAGCGCCCATGATGGGGACCTGACCAGCAACAGCGGTGTTACCGGCGACTGGCAGCTCACCAGCGACCGCCACGTTGCCTTCACCGGCGCCGCCGTACGGGGCAAGTCCGGCACCACAACCAGCACCGGGGTATGCACCAGCGAAACCAGCGCCGGGGTACGCAAGACCATCATAAGTCAAACCCGGAGCATTCAAGCCGTAAGGACCAGCCGCCAGCGGTGAACCAAAAGCTGGGCCGTAAGCACCAAGGCAGGCCTGGCTGAATACATTCTGCAAAAGTAATAATCATGATATATCTACACAAATATTTACACACAAACACTAAAATAAGTAATCCTTTAAATACGAAAAAAACAGAAAGAAAAGGTAGAATTCAAAACAGCAATCACTTACTTGGACCAAGCAAGCTTGGATGCAGAGCAACAGAACAGTGAAGGAAGACATGTTTAAAGTTATTTCAACAGCTGAAAACTGAATGATGACCAAAAATTTGTGTCACATTTTATACTCAGACTTTTGTTCATATCAACTACGTTTACGAAATTTTGGAAAACGTGATGATTATTGTGTCAATTATAAGAAAGTGTTTTTTTTGTTTGTAAATAGTGGGCCTTATCTTGCTTGCACAAGCTATTAATTAATTTCAATCACCTACATAGTAATTTTCTCGGAACTTGATAGCATAATTGGGTATAAATCCTCCATCACTTGCATTAAACATCATTCTTGTGTCAGCACTCGAAACAAACTACAATGTCTGTCAAAGTTATCCTCGTCCTCTGCGCTCAGGCGCTCCTGCTCAAGGTAAGGACTATTTTCTGGAAAGTTACATGATATTAACAATGAACTGTCTCTAAAAATATAAAAGTTTGATGTGACAAAATATTTTTACAATTTCAGTCCGCACTCGGACAGTCGTGCACCAGCCGCGCTGCGGTTGCTGATATCTCTGCACTTGCTGCTCCTTGCGGCTTGGCAGCTCCTGGTTGGGCATATGATGGACTGGCATACCCTGGTGCAGGCTTGGCAGGCATAGGTCTGGCTTTTGATGGACTGGCCGCTGGCTACGCAGGTAGAGGCCTGGGTTACGATGGATTCTGCGCCCCCACCATGGAGTTCAGTCCCACCAGTGGTGGCGCTCTGCCTGTCTCCAGCGCCTCCGCCATCGCTCCCGTCGGTATCTCCGTAGTGTCTGACAACGTTTATGAGGGTGGTCTGGCTGTGGGTGGTGAGCTGCCGTTCGTAGGTACTGTTGCTGTTGAAGGGGTGGTGCCTTCTGCCGGTGCTGGTGCCGTCAACCATGCTTGTGGCAATGGCAGGAACGCCATGATCAGTGAGACGGCTGCCTTTGCCCCGGCTGCCACCTTGGCCCCTCTTGCTGCTTACGGTCCTGGTGCCGCCTTCGCTCCCGCTGCTCTTGCTGCTCCAGGCCTCGGGCTTCGTGGTGGGTGGGCTGGCAGAGGTTGTGGCTGCGCCATCTAAGAATTTGATCTTTTAAATATTATTGACATTCAAACTGAATAAATCAATATCCATTAATATTTTTGGTACTTTTATTTATCAACTACTTCTTACTTGTTACTTATATCTTCTATAGATGGTAATTTATTAATACCACTTTTAGAATGTATGTATAAACCTTTATTAACGATAGCGTACAACGTGCTACGGTGCTACAGAACAAAAATACATAATCAACAGTGCGGCGCTAGTGCTGCCCCTGTTCACTAATAGTGCTGGGCACATTTTAGTTTACTATGACACTTTTCTCTGCTTTAATAAAAAAAAAATACATTTTTTTTTTAAATATATATGAGTACCTAACTATAACTAAATTTATTAATCTATACTAATATTATAAAGAGGTAAAATTTGTATGTAAGTTTGTAAGTTTGTATGTAGGGGGTAATCTCCGGAACTAATGATCCAATTCTAAAAATTTTTTCACTGGTAGAAAGCTACATTATTCCTGAGTGCTATAGGCTATAAATTATATTTATATCATGCATATTAGCCGAGCTATCACAAGTTTTGTCTAACAAGTCGGAAAGAAATACCTCTTTAAACAGACTTTTTTGCATGCGCTGCCTAAACGGTTGTTTATAATTGATAACAATGTATGGCAGTCTGGTCCGTCTTAAATAATTCTACAAAAAAGTCCGCAACACCATATTTCTATCTTTTATCTTTTATACATCTTTTATTGTTTTAAAAAAGTATTTTTTAGACATACTTACGTTTGGATGATTATTTAAACAACAAAGCATTAATCTTTATCAAAATAAGATATTTTATGATCACAAGGACATCATGGAGATAAGATTTGGCCTTTACAGTATGGCAATTGGTCATACAGTTTCGGAGATAATATAAAATTACTAAAACGCAAAATAACTTTAATTCATATCGGTTCCTCTTGAGCAAACATGTTTAGAGCGGACGTTTTATCAATTTACCCATAGATGGCGTTGTGCAAAATGTCGGTGGAATACAGCGGAAGAGTTTGTTTTTCGGGTTCCGTACCAAAATGGTAAAAAAGGAACCCTTATGGTGTGACTCAGTCTGTCTGTCTGTCTGTCTGTCTGTCTGTCTGTCACAGCTGGATATCTCAAGAACTACTAATGTTATCAACTTGATTAGATAATATTTACCCAACTATTTTGCGAATAAGAAAGAAATAAAACGATATGTATTTTTTTTGCAACATAGGCTGAAAGGGGTCTTAAAAATTCAAAGTTGGGCTACTAGGTCATGTGGGGTATCATATGAAAGAGCGCTGTTTGCGCATTCTCAAACATATTTTTATTTTTTTTAAGCCGCACAGTGTTCGACTTTTGATGAAAAATGTAAAAAAAAATACCGTTCCCCCCCCCCCCCCTTATCTCCAAAGTTTGCAAAGAGAAAAATCTAAAATTATTCTATGTGATGCAAGTTTATGTAAAGATAACAGGAAAAAAAAAAACGATGTCTCTAAATAGCGCACTTTTTCAGAAATCGGACCGGTTTTTTTTTTGTTAGTTTGTTTTAACGCGCTATCTCTGGAACTACAGTCGGATTTGAAAAAATCTTTTTTTCTATAGGCTATTTAACATCACGCTAGGGCCCTTAGGAGCCGAGCACGAAGTAATAGCGCGGGCAGGCGATGCGGAAGGATATAGGCTATTTAACATCACGCTAAGACCCTTAGGAGCCGAGCGCGAAGTAATAGCGTGGGCAGGCGATGCGGAAGGATATAGGCTATTTAACATCACGCTAGGGCCCTAGGGGCTCGGCTCCTAAGCCGAACGCGAAGTAATAGCGCGGGCAGGCGATGGAGAAGGATATAGGCTATTTGACATCACGCTAGGGCCCTTAGGAGCCGAGCGCGAAGTAATAGCGCGGGCAGGCGATGCGGAAGGATATAGGATATTTAACATCACGCTAGGGCCCTTAGGAGCCGAGTGCGAAGTAATAGCGCGGGCAGGCCGTGCGGAAGGATATAGGATATTTAACATCACGCTAGGGCCCTTAGGAGCCGAGCGCGAAGTAATAGCGCGGGCAGCCGATGGGGAAGGATATAGTATATTTAACATCACGCTAGGGCCCTTAGGAGCCGAGCGCGAAGGAATAGCGCATGCAGGCGATGCGGAAGGATATAGTCTATTTAACATCACGCTAGAGCCCTTAGGAGCCGAGCGCGAAGTAATAGCACGGGCAGGCATTGCGATGCGATGCGTCGGGGTTGGTGGGTGGGGGGTACAAGAAATTTAACGCGGACGAAGTCGCGGGCAGAAGCTAGTCAATTATAAATGTTGTCCACACTGTAACAACTGGTTTACATGTCGTTTCCACTTTAGACCATCCACCTCAACAGTATAAGTCACACCTGGGACTGTGATTTCAATAATTTTACCAAGTGACCACTTCTTTTTGTTTTTTCTTTGATCTTTTACTATAACCTTTTCTCCAATGTTAAATGTTTTAAATGTGTCTTTACTGCTTATTGTTTGTTTTATTTGTTCAATATCTATTTTATTGTTGATTGGATTTGGTCTTAGTAGTGAAAAACGACATCTCAACTCTCTATTCAACATCAATTTCGCCGGGCTCTGCCCCGTTGTTTTATGCATTGTACTTCTGTAATCGAAAAGAAATAAATTACAAGCATATTCTACTGTGTGGCCGCTCTCCATAATTTTCACCACATTATGACTTAAAAGATTCTACAAACCGCTCTGCCAACACATTGGTAGGCGGATTATATATTGGGGTAAAGCTTTGTTTTACTCCCAGCATTTAACAAAAACTCCTGAATTCTTCACTTGTCCATGTGGGACCATTGTCTGTAACTAAATGTAATGGGTGACCATTCCTCACAAAAATACTTTTAAATACTTGTATTGTTTTCTGGGCCGTTATATTATTCATTACAAATGATTCTGGCCATTTTGAATATGCATCAAATAATTACCAAATACATTTTTGGATACAGCGCACAGTGTTTTTTTTTCCCCAAAAAGTGACATCAGCTTTTTATTGAATATTTCTACTCAATAGTTTACTAAAAATGCACGAATAGAACTCCAGTATGCCAATTTTGTATACTCTATTTTTAAATTGATTAGCAAATACTTTTCAAAATAAACGTTTTTGAAACTAGGGTCAAATTTAATAAATGGATTTTTTTTAGGTTTCCTGTAAATACATAAAAAAAAAAACAGAATTGTATCTATGATTATATTTTTTCCTGTCAATTAATTATCTATTAATGAATACTGTTTGCAGTCTTATTCTCTTCTCGTCTTCTTCTCGTCGTCGCAAGCGATTGATTTTTAGTGACGGATCGACAGCTTTTGTACGTGTGTGCACCGTTACTTTATTAACACTGTTTCTAATTTTATCTCTCCGTTAAAATATTGTAATTCAGTTATAATCAAGCAAACAAATAGTGTTTATGATGTATAAATGGATACAGTCGACTTTATGACATAACTTTCGAAACCCATTACCTATGTGAATGGGAAATAATTGACAGTGTTACAAAAAAATCTAATTATAGGCAATTCAGATTCATAACTGTTGCTATTTAGGGTGGTGGTAGTGAGTTATTTATGCAGTATTTGCGTTTATCTCAGTATCGAGATCGATAAAAAAAACATAAATTTTACTGAAAATATTGATTTATTTATGAATCAATCGTAACTCCAAACGATAGAGAGATTCTCCCTAGTATAGGTAATTATAAGGAGAGCCACAGCCGCAAGCGCACTGGCCGGAGATGGACACGGCACCAGCAGCTGGCACAGCGCCGCCGAAGCTCACAGCGCCCATGATGGGGACCTGACCAGCAACAGCGGTGCTACCGGCGACTGGCAGCTCACCAGCGACCGCCACGTTGCCTTCACCGGCGCCGCCGTACGGGGCAAGTCCAGCACCACAACCGGCGGCGGGGTACGCAAGACCATCGAAAGCCAAACCCGGAGCATTCAAGCCGTAAGGACCAGCCACCAGCGGTGAACCAAAAGCTGGGGCAATGGCTGGGCCGTAAGCACCAAGGCAGGCCTGGCTTAAAACGATCTGTAACAAAAATTCAATGTCATTAAAATGATAGTTGCTTGGATCAAAATGCGTGAAAGTCTTTGGCGCCTGACTCACCTAAAATCAAGATATAATAAATCCTTACACAGGGTGACTGGATCTGGACACGCCATAGCAAATTCGCCCATTTGCTAATTATTAGACCTTACTTACCCTAACTAAAGTTTTATAGTTTAGGAGATATGTAATTTTTTTTTACTGAGGTTTTTCCAAAATTTGATATTCAAGCATTCATAACTTCAGTTTTTTTCATTATTTTAATATTTTTAGGGTTCCGTACCTCAAAAGGAAAAAACGGAACCCTTATAGGATCACTTCGTTGTCCGTCTGTCTGTCAGTCTGTCAAGACCCTTTTTCTCAGGAACGCGTGGAGGTATCAAGTTGAAATTAATATCAAATACGTAAGTCTGTGGTCATTTAGAGCTTTAAAAAAATCAAGCTTCTAAGCCAACGCAATAAAAAAATACGGTCATTTAAGCGCCATATTTTGATACTCGCAAGTAAATCAAAACCTATAGGGTACTTCCCATTGTCCTAGAATCATGAAATTTAGCAAGAAGCAAGGTCTTACAGCACAAGTAAAGGGAAAAGTCCGAAAATTGTTAATTTGTCATTTTTACACACAAAAAAATATTTTCAAGTCTGTTAGCCTGTAAGACCCTTTTTCTCAGAAACGCGAGGAGGTATCAAGTTGAAATAAATAAAAAATATATAATTCCATAGTCCCTTGCAGCTCTAAAAAAATCAAGCTTCTAAGTCATCGCGTTAAAAAAATACGGTCATATATACGACATATTTCGATACTCGCAAATAAATGAAAACCTACAGGGTTCTTCCCGTTGACCTAGAATTATGAAATTTGGCAAGAAGCAAGGTCTCACACACACACACAACAAGTAAAGGAAAAAGTCCGAAAATTATTAATTTGTAGTTTTATCACATAAAAAAAATATTTTTTTTCGGTAACAATGTTAAATTTGTTTAGGGATAAATTCTTTTCAACTACGGAACCCTCTAATGTGCGTGGTCCGACACGCACTTGGCCGGTTTTTTTTTAGTATTTGTTGGTAGTCTTATACATTTGTGATCAAAATACGTTGGAACTTCCCTCAAAATAGGGTTAAAAAATAAGATATTACGCTCAAAAAATTAAAAAAAAACTTTAGGATCAAATTCGACCTGAAATTAAAAAAAAACTAAATAAAGTAATAAAAGACCCAATAAAGTATAAAAATTGACATATCTCCCAAACTAAAAAACTTTAGCTCGGGATACTTTCCCGAGCTAAAGTTTTAGGTTTAGGTTCAATAATTAGTAAATGACCTCTTCTATGTGCAAATATTCTATGGCGGGTCAAGACCCAGTAACCCTGTATAAACCTTTTAAGGTTGAATAGAATGTGTAGGAACAAGGTTTCTAAACTACAACTGCTGGAAGTAAACATAGTTAAATTTAATGTAAAAAGAAGGATATAAAAAGAGAAGTAGTCCCATACCTGGACCAAGCAAGCTTGGATGCAGATTAACAGAACAGTGAAGGAAGACATGTTTGATGTTTATTCAACGAAAAATTGAAGACTGAATGGTTTACTTCTAAATCATCACACTTTTATACCTAATGCACTTTCTTATCACCTTTAAAGTAGGTACTTAGTATTTCAATTCAGTTTCAACATTTTGTCTTTAGTGTTTAAATTCGTCTTAATAAGTGTTGAGTTATTTTATTTCCGTTACAAAATATTCAGTTTATCAGTTATTAATGAGAATAAAAGTTACCTATATACCAATGATTCCTGGAAAATTTCTTCGTAGCTTAGTATATAGCCTTTGGAAGGTGGAACGCAAATCATTCGATAGTCAGCATTTGCAGTAGTACCAAGTACATTCCCTACAATGGCAGCCAAGGCTATTCTCATCCTCTGCACTCAGGCGCTCTTCATCCAGGTAAACCAATTTTATATCTGTATTTTTGTTAAGGTACCTAACTACTTGGTTTATTTTTGTTCAAAGCTTATTTGGGTCAGAATGATTTTTACTCAGATCAACAGTATTGTTGTTCGAAAATTTTGATACTCGCAAAAACAAATCAAAACCGATAGGGTTATGGGGGTTTTTGATTTGTTTGCGAGTATCAAAATTTTGATAAGTTGGCCGTATTTTTTTATTGCGTTGACTTAGAAGCTTGAATTTTTACAGTTCTAAGGGATTATAGACATACGTATTTGACATCAATTTCAACTTGATACCTCTACGCGTTCCTGAGAAAAAGGGAATTGACTAACTGACAGACAGACAGTCGGACAACGAAGTGATCCTCTATGGGTTCCGTTTTTTTCTTTTGAGGTACGGAACTCTAAAAAATATTTTTAACATCTTAATTTATACTTTTTATAGTCTGCCTTCAGCGCTTGCACCAGCCGCGCTGCAGTCGAAGCATCAGGAATCGGTTCTCCCTTCGGATATACTGATTCTTTTGTCCCTGGGTTAACTGGTTTGGCATATTATGACGGATTCTCCGCTCCATCATGGGGATATGATGGAATCGCATACTCTGGTGCTGGCTGTGCAGGTCGAGGACTAGCTTACGATGGATTCTATTCTCCTGCAATGGAATTCACTGCTACCAGTGGTGGAGCTCTGCCTGTCACCAGCTCCTCAGCAATGGCTCCTGTCGGCATCTCTATTGTTTCTGAGAATTTGTATGAAGGTGCTCTGAACGTGGCTGGAGAGATGCCGTTTGTGGGTACCACTGCTTTGGAAGGCAAGTTGGTCACTGCTGGTTCTGGTGCTATTAACCATGGTTGCGGAAACGGGATTAATGCTATGGTAAGTTCAGTAATTATATTCTTTTACAATTTACTTTCTTAGTCTTCTGAATCCCCTCAATCAAATTGTTTTGCATTTCAAAACATTAAAATATTTTCATATCGTTTTGTGATAAAAGATCACACATGCAATTTTTAATAAGTGACATTACAACTAAAAATTCTTGAGTTTTTAGATACATTCTGTTTTAAAAAAATTCTTATTGGAACGAAGTTCCTTATCGCGCGTTGTGAAAGGGGGCTAGACGGAAAAAATTCTTACGAAAAGTTGTCACGACACTTTTTGCTAGTTTTTTTTTTCAAATTTAGAGCGTTTTACGATTTGTGATAGGACTCATAAAGCCAATTATTACTAAAATTGAGTCTACTGATTAAGTTTATATTACATTATATTTATTAATAATAAAATAAATAAAATGTTATTACAATTCCTTGACTAATTAATCGAAAGGAACTTCGTTCCATCCGGGTGTCCCTTGACACCTCTCAAGTTTTATATAAGGTGCTATAAAAATATCTGCCATGGCTGCAATAGGAGACAGTATTGTATATATAGATTAAGATAAATGATTAATCTTATGTCATGAATTTTTGCTTACAAAAAAATGTGCGTATAAATTTGAAATTATTTATTTGTATGAAACCGTCCCGTAGTAATTAATGTTCATTCATAGAACAGTAATTAGAAGGAGGTAGCAATTACTTTCATTAACGAAGCGACACATCGCGCGTAGTTGTGAACCACGTTATAGGCAGAATAAAGTAAATGTTTATTTATTTACTTTATTTTCTCAAATTGATTTAACTATTCCGGGGTACGAAATTTCTTCACTATTGTAATCTATATACACAATACTATCTTCCATTGAAGCCGAAGCATATATTTTTATACCACCTTATTATATACCTGTCTTGTATATAAAGGGTCAATAGTAACAGATTTTTCTTTGTTTATTTCCAGTCTGCTCTCAGTGGTACTTTCAGCCCTGCTTCAGTAGCAACGGCTGGCCCTGCTTATGGCGCTGGTTTGGCCTACGATGGACTCTACGGCCCAGGTTTGGCCGGTTCAGCCTTCGGTGCCAACGCTTTCGCATACGACCGTTTGATGGCACCTGGTTTTGTAGCTCCCGTCATGGCATGCGATGCTCTGCCATACGCTGACGCTGCATGGACAGGAAGAGGTCTGGCTTGCGATGGTTCACCCTTCAACGGCATTGAAATCACTCCCACCAGTGGTGGTGCTCTCCCCGTCTCCAGCGCCTCTGCTATACCTCCCACTGGTATTGCGGTAGCGTCTGACAACATTTATGAGGGTGCTCTGGCTGTGGGTGGTGAACTTCCATTCGTGGGTACTGTTGCTGTAGAAGGTGTGGTGCCTTCTGCTGGTGCTGGTGCCGTCAACCATGCCTGTGGAAATGGCAGGAATGCCATGATCAGTGAGAACTCTGCTTTCGGTCCAGTTGGTGGGTATCCTATAGGTGCTTACGGCCCTGCTACTGCCTTCGCTCCTAATGCTTTTGCACCTGTATTTGGTGCTTCTCCCTGCGGCTACCGTGATGGTCTTGGCAGAGGATGCGGTTGTGCTTACTAAGTGTTTAACTTTAGTTCGATTATGATTATGTAATATTATATTTTTGATATTCAATAAATTGAACTTTATATTACTACTTATTTTTTTTCCTGCAATTTATTTATTGTTATTATAATGTTTTCGATGGGCCACATATTACAATTATTCACAACATACAAGGCTGGTTTTATCGTCACACCGCTAGAGGCGCCGCTGAGCAGCGCGCTGTTAAGAGGAAAGGCGGGTGGCCAGACTTTTGAAAATTAGGTGTTTTAAGAAGGTATTGCTGTCGCTCTGCGAGCGCTCCGCCCTCGAATTCGTGCGATAAGGACAACTGTAGATCCGACTAAATAGCCTATGTAAAAAGTCACATTTCGAGGTTTGGCTCTCGCCTATTTCCTCCTCCAATATTGGACCAATTTAAAAGATATTTCATAAACTGAATAAGAAGGATATATACTATGCCCCTATGTTTTTCTTTTTTCGTTAATAGTTGTCAAATTGGTACACTAGGCGTCTGTTGACAGCGGTCTGAATAGGCAATTTTGAGCATTTTTGGAGGGTTCTAGTTCCTATAAACATAATATATCATCAAAAAGGAAAACATAGGGGCATACAAGTAACTGATACTTATGTTTCTATAAAAATCATTGCTTTATGGTCATTAACCAGAAAGAAAACAGGCGAGAGCGTTTGTATCTTTTTGTATGGAGAAAAGAGCACCCACATTTCCTCTTAACAGCACAAGCAAGCACAAGTTGCTCAAACACGTGACGATAAAACCAGCCTTAAGGCGCAGATTTCCTGAAAACGATCAAAAAGCTGGTTTTTTAAAGCTGTGTATCTCTTAAACCGTAAATAATTTTGACATGTAAAAAAATATGATATTTTCAAGTCCTTTTCGCATACAGTGATGGAAGCCAAAACATAATTAAACATACTTTAATGCACCAAAAAGATCTTTAAACATACCTCCTAATAATCTTTAAAAGCTGTTTATCCCTTCATTAGCAATTATAATTATAATTAAAAATATACCATGAAATGTCAAATTCTAAACTGCATCCAGTGATGGATTACTTTTTATTAAATAGTTAATTTCTAATTTTATACGATTTTATTTGCACTTTTACGACATAATTCCGGTGCGCGTGAGAGTCTTCTATCTCGTGCGTCAAACTAGACAGCCATAACGCCATTTCACTTACACACCGAGCTAAACCAAGTTTGGAACCAGGGCCTTAATGGCTGTAGCGAGTAGAAAGTCCTTACGCATGCTGCTGGCCATTCAAAACATATTGTTTACTTGATTTTGCCTATGGCTTTGTCCGCGTAGCGGTCGCAACTTATTCCACAGAAACGTATTAGGGTCAGCGCACACCAAAAGCAGAACATTTTCTGAGACTATTGAAAAATTAATCTTATGACAATTCCATGCATTGCAAAATTAAATACACGCCAAGCATGCTCGAGCATGCTCGAGCGTAGTCGAGCATCAACTTTGGACGATTTAATTTTGCAATGTATGGAATTGTCATAAGATTCATTTTTCAATAGTCTCAGAAAATGACCTGCTCTGCTCTACTCTTGGTGTGCGCTGACCCTTACCGAGACAAAAAATATTCTATGTGTTACTTTAGGTTTTAAACTATCTGTGTCAAATTTCATCCAAATCCGTTCAGTGGTTTTGCGTGATTGAGTAACAAAAATCTAAACTTTTACATTTATAATATTACTAGCTTTTCTCAGTGGTTTCGAAATTATCCCACGGGAACTGTACATTTTTCCGGGATAAAAAGTAGGCTATGTGCTATTCCAGACTTTAATCTATCTCTGTGTCAAATTTAATCCAGATTTGTTCAGCCGTTTTGGCGTGATTGAGTAGCAAACATCCATCCACCCATCCAAACTTTCGTATTTAGTAGGATTAGAAGGTTTCGTCGATCAGGTTAAGCTACTATTTCCGGGGCTGGTTACCATCTTTACATACCAAGACCACTCCGCCCCTCGGAAAACACGATGCAAAGCAATGGCGCGTCGGTTAATAGTTGCAGGGATATTGCCCTACATACATCATGTTACACGTATTTTTGCTTACCTCTCCCAAAATCAATTCGTTTTCTTTGATTTGCCTTGTTTTACATTGTGTAGGTACCTTCTAATATGGTACATCACTAGTACCGTAAAATGGAGTTACTTTGAGAGCTGGGGTGACTTCGATGATAGCTAAACTTGGTATGTTTTTTCGGTTATAATTCGGGATACTGAACGCAGCCAAAATTTTGCTTGTTCTGTTGGCGAGACTGACCGATCGGCCATATTTTCCTGAAGTCTTGACGAAAAGATGTCGCCAAAACCAATTAAAAGTATTTGTTAAAGTTTGATACACAGGTATTATTATTTTTTTCCTTATAAAATATTTGCAAAGGAAATGTTCGCTTTTTGTATCATGGACGTTGGTTTTTAAGTCCAAGAAATCTAAGAAGCATCAAACTACAACTAAATAAAAACGACAAAAATATGGAACTTAGAACCACTGAATTAATATTTTTAAACACCCCCATTTAAGAGAAAAATAATAAAGTATTTAAATATTTTATTTATTGATGACAACCCAAACAAAACCCCCACACAATGACATTAAACATCTAGACGTTGCCATGATTACATTGTGAAGTGTGGAAGTGAGACACATATATACGAATATTAGTAGGAAAATTGAGATAAAGCATCGTATCTTCTGTCTCTTACGGCGTGCCGTATTTTTCACTGTTACAAAATTTATCTTGCGTCGATTTATTTAACTTTTTTGGACAGTTTTTGCATTGTGCGAATGTATTGACATGGGTTTCAATATAAATAAATAAATAATATCCTTGGACATTTCACACATTATGGACTATTTCTTACGATAAACTTCATTTCTCATACCACATAACCTAGAAAAAGTACTATATTGCTGTCTCATGACCGGCCACGCGGTTGCTCGATCTAGATGTATATTATTTAAGCCCCCATACATTGACAACGTCTTAATTGACACGATCCATGTTTATTTAAGAAAAAAAAAAGTATATAAGTAGTTTATCAGCCATCTCATTACCATAACACAAGCATTAGGTTGCTTAGCTTGGGACTAGATGGCGTTGTATGAAATGTCCAAGGATATTTATTTATACACACACCCCCACACTCACACACAACACAAGACATGCCTTACTGAACTAGCCTTAGAATTGAATATGACATATTCATTTACGCTCAATCGCACTCCGACCCACAAGATTCAAGCCTTGCTTAGTTTGTGGGTCAACGGTCAAACCATTTTTTTTTTGTGATGTACAAAGTTGAAATTTTGTGTTTAGTCTGTTTCATCACCTTTTCTTTAAATAAACTTTTTGTATTTTTTTTTTTGTATTTATTATTTTATTATATATTATTTTTAAGGACTCATTAATAACAATATACAAGCTAACACTGAAATATATACATTATGTACAAGTATATAATAAGAGAGCAGTGGTGGCCCAGTGGTATTGGCCGCGACTTACGAGTTGTATGTAGGTCGTAGGTTCGAACCCCGGCAGGCGCTTTACTTTGTGTAAATTATTTCATCACCGCTGCTCTCAAAACGGTGAAGGAAAACATCGTGAGGAAACCGGCATCTCCTAGAACCAAAAATTCGAAGACATGTGACATCTACCAACCCGCACTGGGCCCGCGTGGTGGATTACGGCCCACTCCCTCTCACCGAGAGGAGTCCTGTGTTCCAGCAGTGGGAACATTATAGGCTGATTATGTATGTTATGTAAACAGGGTGTAAGGGACAGCCCTCCGCAAACTGATAGGGTGAATTCAGTATGTCATACTAAGATGACCGGTACATGAAATTTTTTCAGGAAAGTTAAGGGAATCCAATAAACCTGATTTGTTTGTATTTTTGTGCACAAATTGGACCGTCTATTACTGGTTGGGAGGGGTAGGTAATAGGTATGCGGTGAGTTCGATGAACTCTGTAGCTAGACAGAAAGTGAACAGCTGATTTAAACCTCGTCAAGGTAACAGCCTCGTGCAAGAGAAGAAGTCACAATCGTGCGCAAGAAAACTTAAACGACTAATATAAACTATTTAAGATCGCAAAAAGTTCGCTAAAAATTCAATTTACAGCTTTGACAGGATCAGATGAGGAGGAGGATAAAGTTAATGATCATAAAAAACTTCAAACATAAATTTCTTATTTCTTGTTTATTCTCATTGAAATCTTCCAAAAAGGGTGATTTTTGAATGACCAGCCAAATTTTCACAGGGTGTTCTACCCATGAATATGAACAACTTTCACTATGGGACCAACTTTGAAATCGCAAAAAAAATATCAGCTGTTTCATACATTTTGATCGAGTAGGTATTGAACTTTTGTAGGAAACCGCTGGTTTTTTTTTCGTGATTTCAAAGTTGGTCCCATAGTGAAAGTTGTTCATATTCATGGGTAGAACACCCTGTGAAAATTTGGCTGGTCATTAAAAAATCACCCTGCATATTTCAATCTAGTACAGATAGTCGTAGGGGGCACCGCAGCCACACGCGCACTGTCCAGTGATAGACACGGCACCAGCAGCAGCCACAGGACCACCGAAGCTCACAGCACCCATGATGGGGACCTGACCGGCGACGGCGGTGGTACCGGCGACTGGCAGCTCACCAGCGACCGCCACGTTGCCTTCACCGACGCCGCCGTATGGGGCAAGTCCAGCACCACAACCTGCAGTGGGGTATGCGCCAGCAAAACCAGCGCCGGGATACGCATATCCATCATAAGCCAAACCAGGACCAGCTAAGCCGCAAGGACCAGCAAAAGCTGGAGCGATCGCCGGGCCGTAAGCACCAAGGCAAGCCTGGCTGAATGCATTCTGGAAAAATAATAATCATGATTGACCTACAATGCACAAACTTTTAAATGGAATCTTTATCTTAAATATAAAAAGAAAAGTCCTGACGACTACCTCATCAACGCTCAGCCCAAACCATTGGATCTAGAAATGAAATTTTGTACAGAGGTTTTCTTTATAATGTAGACAAAGAATAAGAAAGGATTTTTGTTCCCGTGGGGTATTTTCCGATATCCTTGAGTGCGAAGCCGCGCGTGAAGTGCTTGTACCTAAGTCATAAAACGGCAGTCATCAAAGTAATAACGATCTAATTTTGAGCTCCAATACGAAAATAATAATTTCAAAGCGAGTTTACACAGAAACAGAACAGAACAGATCTTATATACGAAACTGCAACAAAAACAGTTATATTATTAGAAACAAAAATACACTCACCTGGACCAAGCAAGCTTGGATGCAGAGCAACAGAACAGTGAAGGAAGACATGTTTGTTGTTTGTTCAACAAGAAGCTGCAGACTGAATGATGACCTAAAATTGTTGTAACATTTTATACCCAGCCCCTTGTTGATATCACAGTTTTCGAAATATTTAAAAACGTGACCGAAATATCTTAGAAAATTATTACGCGTATTTTTGTTAGTAAATCGTAGGCTTATCGTGCTTGCACAAGCTATTAATTAATTACACTTACCTACATACTAATTTTCCCAGAAGTTGATAACACATTGGAGTATAAAACCACCAACAGTTGCACTAAACACATCATTCTTGTGTCAGCACTCGAAACAAACTACAATGTCTGTCAAAGCTATCCTCGTCCTCTGCGCTCAGGCGCTCCTGCTCAAGGTAAGGAGTGTTTTATTTTATGAACAAAATTTAAAAGACATCATTGGAATAATCGTGTTACATATAATTAAAATTTACTGATGTTAATGATTGTGTTCCAAATACAAAATAATGTGAATTTGTGATGTAGAAGTAACTAACAAGATATTTTTACAATTTCAGTCCGCACTCGGACAGTCGTGCACCAGCCGTGCTGCGATTGCTGATATCTCTGGACTTGCTGCTCCCTGCGGCTTGGCAGCTCCTGGTTGGGCATATGATGGACTGGCATACCCTGGTGCAGGCTTGGCAGGCAGAGGTCTGGCTTTTGATGGACTGGCCGCTGGCTACGCAGGTAGAGGCCTGGGTTACGATGGATTCTGCGCCCCCACTATGGAGTTCAGTCCCACCAGTGGCGGCGCTCTGCCTGTCTCCAGCGCCTCCGCCATCGCTCCCGTCGGTATCTCCGTAGTGTCTGACAACGTTTATGAGGGTTGTCTGGCTGTGGGTGGTGAGCTGCCGTTTGTGGGTACTGTTGGTGTTGAAGGGGTGGTGCCTTCTGCCGGTGCTGGTGCCGTCAACCATGCCTGTGGTAATGGCATTAACGCCATGATCAGTGA
Organism: Cosmia trapezina; assembly: GCA_905163495.3. Classification (NCBI taxonomy): domain Eukaryota; kingdom Metazoa; phylum Arthropoda; class Insecta; order Lepidoptera; family Noctuidae; genus Cosmia; species Cosmia trapezina. The sequence continues at coordinate 4,145,640 of LR991048.1, forward strand.
GACGGCTGCCTTTGCCCCGGCTGCCACCTTGGCCCCTCTTGCTGCTTACGGTCCTGGTGCCGCCTTCGCTCCCGCGGCTCTTGCTGCTCCTGGCCTCGGGCTTCGTGGTGGTTGGGCTGGCAGAGGTTGTGGCTGCGCCATCTAAGAACTTGTTCAATAAATTCGAATTGTATAACTTAATAAATCAAAATTTTATAATTTTAGTACTTTTATTTGTAATTCTTTTGAAGCTTTTGAATAACATAACTCAGATCAATAATTCTATGAATGAACTAAAATTTTAGTCATAGAAACTATTTTTTTATTACTAACTTACTGAATGTTAATACTCACATAATAATCATAATTATCATTATCTGCCTAGCCTTTTCCCAACTATGTTGGGGTCAGTTTCCAGTCAAACCGGATGCAGCTGAATACTAGTATTTTACATGGAGCGACTTCCTATCTGACCTCCACAAATTAGTAACTGGGTAATACGATACGCCTTGGTAAGACTGGTTGTCACAGGCTTTCGGGATTCTGACGACCCGTAATGTCAAATATTCACGCATGACAGCCGGGACCGACGGCTTAACGTGCTTTCCGAGATACGGAGGAGTTCGGTATGCAAAGATGGTCACGCATCCTCGGACCAACCGCAGCAAGCTAAGCTTAACCTGATCGATAGACCCGTGCGCCTGTTATTACTCAGTAATATCATTTACCTAATTAATGGAAAATAATTAAAAACTTATTCCCTGTTGAAAAGGCAAAGCACAATATCCACGAAACTTTGACAAAATGCCATAAAAAGAAAACTATTTTAAACTATTTTCTTTACTAGCTGACCCGAAAGCAATGTCCCGTCCCGGCGTTCAGTTTTTCCCGAATTTGAAAATTTTCCGGGAAAATGTTTGAATTTTTCATTATATTATACGCTGTGATTTTGGCCAGGCCACCTCGTGCATTTAATATTAATAATATAATATTCAGTTAACGTAAGCCAAGTTTGATTAAATTAATCCTTTGGAAGCATTAATTCATAGTTTTTAGGGTTCCTTACTGTTTGGAGATGAAATTAAAGTCTTCTTCGATAGTATTAGGCGTGTAATTAACTAATTTAAGTTTTACATATTTGCAATGCGTGTCGTGTTGTATGTCGACCGATATGTTCAATGCGACGGTGGCGCTCCGCGCGGAGGAATTTGTTACCACGCCCCGCACTCCTCTCCCCTCTGCTGTCCAGTGGTGGTGGGCTCGCCGCTCATGGTGTTGATGCGTAGACATGCCCCCCGCCTTGGAGTAACAGCCTCCAACGAAGAAGTAGAAGTAGGTAGAAGTTGAGAGAAGAGTTAGGGTTCTTCCTCTTTTAGCAGCGGACACAATCTGGGGTATGATCTTCGTATTACTCCGTTAGCTGTTTTAATGTCAGCTACGCGTGCTAGTCCGTCCTTGCCCGGTGAAGTACTTATGACTCGTCCAAGACGCCATTTCAAGGGTGGCAAATTGTCGTCTTTAATGAGCACTAAGGTATTAGGTGCTATTGTGTCGGTGTTGGATTGCCATTTACTCCTCGTCTGCAGCTCCGAGACGTACTCCTGCGACCACCGCTTCCAGAAATTCTGCCTCGTCTGTTCGATGCGCTCGTAGCGGACCAAGCGTGAAGTGTTTGCAGCTGTGAGGTCTTCGTAGGCAGGAGCAACGAGCGGCCGGCCAATCAGGAAATGGGCTGGTGTGAGAGGGAGTAAGTCGTTTGGGTCTGAAGACATGGGATACATAGGTCTGGAGTTTAGGAGGGCTTCTATTTGTGTCAATAAAGTGGAAAATTCTTCATAAGTGAAGTTTACGTTTCCTACACGACGGAGATGATGTTTAAAGGATTTAACCCCTGCCTCCCACAAACCTCCAAAATGTGGTGAATAGGGAGGAATAAAGCTAAACTTAATATTTTCGTTTGCAGCAAAATTTAAAATATTATTTTCATTAGTAGTTAAAAATTGAGAGAATTCCTTTAGTGCGCCTACAAACGTTTTTCCGTTGTCGGAAAATATTTGCGCGGGTTTTCCACGACGAGATAGGAACCTTTTTAAAGCCAATAAGTATGCCTCAGAAGTTAGACTGGTGACTAATTCTAAGTGTATTGCACGAGTAGTAAAACATATGAATAGGCAAACATAACATTTTTCCAGTTTTGAACCCCTTCCCTTGCGATTCAGTATGAAAATAGGTCCCGCATAATCTACACCGCAGCGCAAGAAAGGATACCCCGGTTCCAGTCTTTCAGGAGGCAAGTTACCCATTTTTACTGATATTGCCTTCCCTTTCTGGCGAGTACATGTAATGCACTTATGCGCTGTCTGCTTGGCTAAATCACGACCCTTGAGTGGCCACCAACTTTCTCTAATAGTAGCTAAGAGCAGTTGTGGACCAGCATGAAGTAGACGTTTATGTTCAAATTGGAAAAGAAGTCGCGTGAAAGTATGTTTGGAACACAATAATATGGGATGTTTTTTACTATACGAGAAGGTATGTGAATTTACTAATCTACCTCCCACTCTAATAATGCAATCGGAATCTAGGAACACATCAAGACTAGATATATTTCTCATAGATTTAATAGGTAAATTTTTTATTAATGCATTAAAAATGATTGGAAATGACGTTTGCTGTGCTAACCGTACTAAAACTAAAGTTGCTTTACTTAATTCATCAGACGTAAGCGCGCCAGTGCTACGTTCTGTTCTGACCTTGGTTCGTGCATTATGAATGAATCGTAACAAGTAAGCGGCTGCACGTCTCATGCGATTAAAATTTGAAAAACGTTCAAAGGTAAAAATACTAGTAAAAGTTGATTGTGTAAATAAAGAATTAACATTTGATTTAATTTCTGGTAAATCGTGCAAATTAATTATTTCATCGTGATTATTTTGTTTAAAATTAGTGTTAATTTCGGTTAAAAATGCTGGCCCGTGCCACCAAATATCTGAGTTTTGAAGCGCGTCGAGCGTGAGCCCGCGAGATAAAAGATCAGCCGGGTTGGTTTTACCAGCAACATGTAACCACGGTAACTCACCAGTCAACTCATTGATTAGCACTACTCTGTTCTGAACGAATGGTTTTAACAGATTAGGTGAAGTTTTAATCCAGTTTATGACAATCGTGGAGTCAGACCAAAAGTATGTGTTATCAAAAGTTAATCTCCATGACTGAATAATTTTTTGATATAACTTAGCACCAACTAAAGCTCCGCATAGTTCAAGTCGCGGTATTGTAACTGGTTTAATTGGTGCGACTTTACTCTTAGCACAAAGTAGTCTAACAGTGACCGGTGAATTATCGTTGTATGTACTTATGTATGCACATGCACCATATGCATCCTGTGATGCATCCGTGAAAATATGTAAATCTGTGTAGTTTGTATTCACTTGTCTAACATGACGAGGAATTTTTATGTTTTGTAGATGTTGAAGCGTGTCAATAAAGTTTTTCCACATAAACAAAATATTATTAGGTACTGGATCGTCCCAACTTAACTTACAAAGCCATAGTTTTTGTAAAAGTATTTTTGCAATTATAATTGAGGGTGATAATAAGCCTAATGGGTCGTACACCTGTGAGACAACAGACAAGATAACGCGCTTAGTCACATGAGTGAAAGTTTGATCAATTTTTGTAGTAAAATATAGTAAATCTAAATAATTCAACCAACCAAGACCGAGAGTTTTAGTTAAACAATTTTCGCCTAAAGCCAATTCTTTTGTTTGATCTGTTGTAGAAGTCTCCAGATTAAACAACCATTTACGTAAATGGAAGCAACCAGATTTTAAAACATCATTTACTTTGGTACAAATGTCTAATAAACATTGTTTATTATCATGACCCGTGATTAAATCGTCTACAAACAGATCTTCATCTATTACTTGCTTTATGACGTCATCCTCGCACTCAGATGCCAGCTGTTTGATGCAACGAATACTTAGGTATGGAGCGGACGCGGTACCGTATGTCACTGTATTAAGCTGGTACACACCGAGTTCGTCCGATTTATTTTCACGCCAAAGAATTAACTGGAAGTTTCTTTGATCCGGTTGAATATTAATTTGTCGATACATTTTTTCGACGTCAGCGCATGCAACAAATCTAAACTGTCGAAAACGTAACAAAATCGAGAAAACGTCATTATGTAAACTAGGGCCAATATACTGAATATCATTAAGCGATTTGCCCGATGTTGATTTTGCACTTCCATCAAAAACTACTCTAAGTTTTGTAGTACTACTATGAACTCTTAAAACACCGTGATGCGGTAAAAAATAATTTGGTGATGGATAGTGATTGACTCGACTCATGTGTCCTAAACTTAAATATTCATTCATAAAATCACAATATAATTTTTGTATTCAGGTGTAGATTTATCTAATTTAAGTTCAAGTGCGTGAAAGCGGTTTAGCGCGAGTTTATACGTATCTCCTAGTGTGTCACTAGACTCAGCTAATGGAATGCGCACAAAAAACCGTCCCGTGTTATCGCGGTACGTAGTTTGCACAAATAAGTTTTCACATAAAGACTCGTCCTTAGTTAATTTATTTTGCGGAATTATTTCTTCTACCTCCCAGAATTTTCTAAGTTGAGTATCTAATGATTGTGAGTAATTGCATTGAACTCGATTGTTGCGTGAAGGTTTATCATTCAACAATGAACCAGATATTATCCATCCCAACTTAGTACTCTGAAGGTATGGACCGCTACTTAGTCGAATTAGACCGTCATTTAAAAGTTCCCAGAACCTATCTGCCCCAATTAATAATTCGATTCTTGATGGCGAATAAAAATTAGGATCTGCTAACTGTACATGTTCAGGGATATTTATGTGTGATTTTGTACCTAAAGATGGCAACTGAGCTGTAATTTGTTTTAAAACTAAACATTTAAAGCGTGTATTATATTGTGTAGTTTTAGACCTCAAATGGATTTCGCATGATTGTGTGGAATTAGTCACCGAGTCACCTACCCCGGAGACTTGCACAGTGGACTGTATTAAATTAAGATTTAGTCGTTTGCATAAAGATTCTGCAATAAAGCAATGCTGACTGCCGTTATCTAATAAAGCGCGAGTAGTGACAAAATTATTGCTTTTATCTGCTACCTCCACTAATGCAGTAGACAGCAGTACCGTCTCTAATAATGAATGAGTAGTACTTTGATGTGTTGTGTGAGATGCAGAATGTAATGTGGTAGTGTTTGAAGTGTTAGCACTAGTCGTATCCTGCGGCGATGCCTGTGAATTAAGCGCAACAGCTGACGATGTGGATGCATCCGAATTATCGTCACATTTATCATGAATTAAACTGTTGTGTTTCTTATTGCATTGCTTACAAGGACCGAACCAGCACTCATCTACCGAATGACTACCGCGTAAACAATTACAACATAACTTCTTTTCATTAATGAATTTAATTTTATCGTTAATAGATAATTTTAAGAATGAATCGCAAGAATAAAGCGGATGGTTAGCTTGACACATAGTGCAAATACGAGGACGTTTGGAATTTTTATTATTAGATTGTTTATTTTGTGTTGATGTGTAACTATGTGATTTGTTTGGTTGTTGTGAATGTGATGGTTTCTTTACGTTATTGTCCGTGGTAGATTTACCATGTGCCAAATGAATAGTCTCTAGTACGTCAGCCCTATTTTTAAGAAAAGTAATCAAATAATCAAGAGATAAACATGAATTTGACTGCTTATGACTATTTATAATTGAACTTTTATGAGTCTCCCATTCTCTTTCAGTAACTGAATCAAGTTTAGATGTAATTAGGTAAATAATTAAGGTGTCCCAAGACTCAGTCGATTCGCCGAGGTTTTTGAGGGAACGTAGATTTTTGAGAACGGTGTCTATAAGCTTACGAATTTGATTAGATGATTCCTTATTAAGTGACGTAATAGAAAACAAAGCTTTTACATGGTTTTGCACAAGTAAACGGTTATTATTGAATCTGTTTTCCATTAACTCCCATGCTATATTGTAATTATCAGAGGAAAATTCCAATGACTTAATCACCGATAATGCACTGCCAGTAAGAGAAGACCGTAAATAATGGAATTTTTGCACATTATCTATTTCTTTAGAACTGTGGATGAGAGATAGGTAAGTATCGCGGTACTCTAACCAGTGATCATAAGAGCCGTCAAAGGAAGGAAGTGAAATTGTAGGTAATTGAATTTTACTAGAAACTTTAGAAGAATTTTGAGCGTTATTTGCGTTAATAATACACTTAGCTTTAGTCACATAGGTATAATAGTGGGTTTCAAAAGTTTCCCTCTCAGATAATTCCTTTTCTGTTTGACTATCAGGGATTTTTAAGTCTATTTCATCCTGAATTTCTGAAAACTGCTCTAACAATAAATCTGCCTTTTGTAAACGCGTTTGTAATTCTGTTTTAATGGTTTCAGTAATAGGCATTATTTCTACAGAGTCTACATACTTCATGAATAGTCGAAATTTACCGCGAACAACACCTCTTCTTTTATTTAAATCTTTAATTATATCCTCTTCTGACGGAGGTTTAGTCATTTTGGAGTTTGTGGTAGACAGTGGAAAATACTAGTTTGTAAAGATTTGCAAAGGATTATTTTTATTTAAACGAAGTTGAGGGTAACGGCAAAACAAAAATCTTTAGGCGTTTTTAACTATTTACCGGGAATAAAACACTAGGATTTCACACAATATTAACACAAATGAAGCACTGAATATAGAACAAAGGGATAAGGATGAAGAATGATGATTGACCTGACCGTTTTATGCTGGTTCCGTGGATGACTTCGCTGATGGCCTCGTGCGTCCGATTAATGCTGGTCGCTACGATTTCTTCTGCTGCATCCGGCTCGAAGGACCAAAATATGTTTGGAGATGAAATTAAAGTCTTCTTCGATAGTATTAGGCGTGTAATTAACTAATTTAAGTTTTACATATTTGCAATGCGTGTCGTGTTGTATGTCGACCGATATGTTCAATGCGACGGTGGCGCTCCGCGCGGAGGAATTTGTTACCACGCCCCGCACTCCTCTCCCCTCTGCTGTCCAGTGGTGGTGGGCTCGCCGCTCATGGTGTTGATGCGTAGACACTTACCTCAAAAGGAAAAAACGAGACCCTTATAGAATCACTTGTTTGCCCGTCTGTCTGGCTATCTGTCAGTCTGTTAAGACCCTTTGCGGCTTTGTCTCAGGAACGCATAGAGGTATCAAGCTCAAATTATTATCAAATACGTAGCAGGTCCTTTGGAGCTCTAAATCAAGCCTATAAGCCAACGCAATAAAAATACATCAATGCGACATATTTAGATACTCGCAATTAAATCAAACCTACAACCTACTTCCCGTTGACCAAGAACCATGTTTGGCAAGAAGCCAGGTCTCACAGCGCAAATAAAGTAAAAAGTACGAAAATCGCTAATTAAAAATTTTATCACGTAAGTAATTATTTTTCTTTTAATAAATTGTTTTGCTCTACGACACCCTTCCTTGTGCGTGATTTGATACCACTTGAACAGTTTTTGTTTTTTTCATAATTTTTATCTTCTTTCCCAATGCAATTAATAAAATTGCACTCCCAGCAACGGAACACATGGCTAAGGGCTAATTTGGCAATAGCCAGATAACTTTTATAGAAGAATAAATAATTATGACTGTTTGACTTACTTTCTATACAAAAGCTGTCAAACCACCATATTTATTCCACAAATAAAAGTTATCTGACGGTTGAGCCCTACGTCGGTATCCATCTTGATTGAATGACCATAGAATTTAAGAGATACGAAATAATATTTTATGATAAATATAATAGAGATATTCGGGCCTTAGGTTGTTGCCAAAAAGTCTGTCAAATTAATAAACAATAAAATTCTTTAATTTCATTAAGTGACAGCATTTTTACTAAAATGATAATTCATTTACAACATACAGAAATGGTGTCTTAAACATACCTAAGTCCCCCCGAGGCCCTGACTCCCAAACAAGGATATAATCTATGACAAAATGACAGTGATCTTTATTTTCGTTGAGATAAGGTTGCTTCCAGTTTGCTGCTTTCACAAATAAATGGACTGTAGTTTACATGGAGCGACTGCTTATTGACCTCCACAATCCAGTTATTATAATACGATACCCTTTAGTAAGACTGGTTGTCAGACTTTCAGGCTTCTGACGATCCGTACGACTGTCAAAGATCCACGAGTGACAGGTGGGATCAACAGAGTGAACGTAACATTTTAAAATCAATTACCTGTTAAGGAAAAAAAAAAAAATAGTTGCTGGGTATCAATCGTCGTATATTTTCAGATTATGAAGATTTACATGCTTTGTTGTCTAGTACAGATAGTTGTAGGGGGCACCGCAGCCACACGCGCACTGGCCGGCGATTGACACGGCACCAGCAGCAGCCACAGGACCACCGAAGCTCACAGCGCCCATGATAGGGACCTGACTGGCGACGGCGGTAGTACCGGCGACTGGCAGCTCACCAGCGACCGCCACGTTGCCTTCACCGACGCCGCCGTATGGGGCAAGTCCGGCACCACAACCGGCAGCGGGGTATGCGCCAGCAAAACCAGCGCCGGGATACGCATATCCATCATAAGCCAAACCAGGAGCAGCTAAGCCGCAAGGACCAGCAAAAGCTGGAGCGATCGCCGGGCCGTAAGCACCAAGGCAAGCCTGGCTGAATGCATTCTGGAAAAATAATAATCATGATTAACCACATTGCACAAACTTTCTAAATGGAAACTTTTTCTTAAATATGTAAAAAGCTGACTGACTGACTCATCAACGCTCAGCCCAAACTATTGGATCTAAAAAACTGAAATTTTGAACAGAGGTTCCCTTTATAATGTAGACAAGGAATAAGGAAGGATTTTTGTTCTGATATTTTCCGATATCCATGAGTGCGAAGCCGCGCGGGAAGTGCTAGTACCTAAGTCATAAAACGGCAGTCATCAAAGTAATAATGATCTAATTTTGAGCTCAAATACGAAAATAATAATTTCAAAGAGAGTTTACAAGAATCTTATATACGAAACTGCAACGAAAACAGTTATATTATTAGAAACAAAAATACACTTACCTGGACCAAGCAAGCTTGGATGCAGAGCAACAGAACAGTGAAGGAAGACATGTTTGTTGTTTGTTCAACTGCAGACTGAATGATGACCCAAAATAATTGTCACATTTTATACCCAGCCCCTTGTTGATATCAAACAGAGTTTCCGAAATATTCAAAAACGTAACCGAAATATCTTAGAAAATTATTACGCGTATTTTTGTTAGTAAATCGTAGGGTTATCGTGCTTGCACAAGCTATTAATTAATGACACTTACCTACATACTAATTTTTGTTGTAATACTGGCTGTAGTAGACGCCTACAGTATTTTATCTACATAGAACAAGTTCGTAAATGCTATTCTGTGTCATATTGAGAACAGAATAAAGATGTCACTAACCTATCACATACGTTTCTAAAGCTTATTTTACAACAATTTTTCCAGAAGTTGATAACACATTGGAGTATTATATAACCACCAACAGTTGCACTAACCACATTATTCTTGTGTCAGCACTCGAAACAAACTACAATGTCTGTCAAAGCTATCCTCGTCCTCTACGCTCAGGCGCTCCTGCTCAAGGTAAGAAGTGTTTTATTTTATGATTAAAATTTAAAAGACATCATTGGAATAATCGTGTTATAATTAAAACTTACTGATGTGAATTATTATTATTATTACATTCTTTATTTTTCGGACAACAATGATCCAGCGTGTTAGTAAACAATATTATAACTTAATACTAGTGTTAGTAACTCAAATACAATAGAAAAGACAGAATAAATAAATAGATAGGGTTGTGAAAAGGACATCCCCAGTTAATGGTTAGTGATTGTCCTTCTCACAAAACTTATAATAATCGGAGAGTCAATACTCTCCGCCACAATTTTAAGAATGCTGTTGTCACTCGCCCGCAACCTTGACAACAGCGACGCGGTTTTCTAACGAATGACGGCGTGGAAGCCGTCAGTTCGGCTTTGCGCAAACATAGAAGAAGCGCTGCACCATCGTGGCAGTCCCAACAGCATCCTAAAAATATTATTATATAGTACGCGTAGGTCATCCAGCGTTCTTTTGGTATAGTTGACCCAAAGATTCCCCGTGTAAAAGCACTAGCAATATGCCTTAAAAACTATTACTTTCCCTAGATTGCTACACCGAGCGAATCTTCGGGCCAACATGTTACCTCGGACCGCCAATGCCCTACGCTCCCTTTCAATATCAACACTGTCCTTAAGGTCGTCAGTGAGGAAATGCCCTAGATATTTGAATTTAGTCACTCTTTTGACGTTCAAGCTGTTAAGGGTAATGTTAGGTATAGTATCTGGGCATTCACCGCCGGCCCTAAAGACAATGTATTCGCACTTCTTAACATTATAAACAAGCCCATGTGAGGCAGCATACGCCTGACAGACCCTCAGCATTTCATTGATTTCAATTATGATTGTGTTCCAAATAAAAAATAATGTGACTTTGTGATGTAGAAGTAACTATATAACAAGATATTTTTACAATTTCAGTCCGCACTCAGACAATCATGCACCAGCCGCGTTGCGGTTGCTGATATCTCTGGACTTGCTGCTTCCTGTGGCTTGCCCGCCCCTTGCGGTTTAGAACCTCCCGGTTGGGCATATGATGGAGTGGCATACCCTGGTGCAGGCTTGGCAGGCAGAGGTCTGGCTTTTGATGGACTGGCCGCTGGCTACGCAGGTAAAAGCCTTGGTTACAATGTATTCTGCGCTCCCGCCATGGAGTTCAGTCCCACCAGTGGCGGCGCTCTGTCTGTCTCCAGCGCCTCCGCCATCGCTCCCGTCGGTATCTCCGTAGTGTCTGACAACGTTTATGAGGGTTGTCTGGCTGTGGGTGGTAAGCTGCCGTTCGCGGGTACTTTTGGTGTTGAAGGGGTGGTGCCTTCTGCCGGTGCTGGTGCCGTCAACCATGCCTGTGGTAGTGGCAGGAACGCCATGATCAGTGAGACGGCTGCCTTTGCCCCGGCTGCCACCTTGGCCCCTCTTGCTTACGGTCCTGGTGCCGCCTTCGCTCCCGCGGCTCTTGCTGCTCCTGGCCTCGGGCTTCGTGGTGGTTGGGCTGGCAGAGGTTGTGGGTGCGCCATCTAAGAACTTGTTTAATAAATTCTAATTATACAACTTAGTAAATCAAAATGCAATAATAAAATTATTGCATTTTGATTTACTTACTTTTATTTGTAATTTTTCTTTAAGCTTTTTATCAACATAATTCAGATCAATATTTCTCTGGGTGAAGTAAAGTTTTCATCATAGAAATGATTTTTAATTACTTACTGAATGTCAATACTCACATACTTAATCATATCATTCACCTAATTACTGCAAAACCATTAAAAACTTATTCTCTATTGAAAAGGCAAGGCACAACATCCACGAAACTTTGACAAAATGCCATAAAATAAAACTGTTTTAAACTATTTTCTTTACCTACTAGCTGACCCGAAAGCAATGTCCCGTCCCGGCGTCCAGTTTTTCCGAATTTGAAAATTTTCCGGGAAAATGTTTGAATTTTTCATTAATTTACTATACGCTGTGATTTTGGCCAGGCCACCTCGTGCATTTCTTTAATATTCAGTTAACGTAAACCAAGTTTGATTGAATTAATCCTTTGGAAGCATTAATTCATAGTTTTTTGGGTTCCGTACCTCAAAAAAAAAAAAACGGAACCCATATAGAATCACTTGGTTGTCCGTCTGTCTGGGTATCTGTCAGTCTGTCAAGACCCTTTGTCTCAGGAACGCATGGAGGTATCAAGCTCAAATTAATATCAAATACGTAGCATGTCCCTTGGAGCTCTAAATCAAGCATCTAAGCCAACGCAATAAAAAAATACATCTATGCGACATATTTCGATACTCGCAATTAAATCAAACCTTTTTTTTTTGAGGGTGGGAAATCATCAAATAACTTCTCCCACTCTGGGTGGAGCGGAAGGGCGTGTCAGACTTTTACTGACTAAAACCCACCCGTGTTCCTTCAGTTGCCTATGCCAGGGCCGCGGTATCTTCTTAAAACTACCCGCGACCCCAGCGGCGTCGGCCCTATTGGACCCCATCATTTGCTGACATCTCTTTGAGGCGCGGTTGGAACACAACGCGCCGTCGACTCGGGCCTGGTCCTTACCGGACGGCGAGCTACCCGCTACTCACCGTCCGCAGGCCCGCGCCTACGGTGGCCGGAAATCGCCTCGCGATTCCCGCCGCCCAGGGCGTCTCCTGCGGCGACTGAGGGCGTGAGGCTGCCTCTCCCTCACGCGTTCCGCCTCTTCCTTCGCGAGCATCACTGCTTCGCAGAAGGAGGTGACGGTGACGGTTTTTTTCAGTCCGCACTCGGACAGTCATGCACCAGCCGCGGTGCAGTTGCTGATATCTCTGGACTTGCTGCTTCCTACGGCTTGGGCGCCCCTTGCGGCTTGGCAGCTCCTGGTTGGGCGTATGATGGACTGGCCTACCCTGGTGCAGGATTAGCAGGCAGAGGTCTGGCTTTTGATGGACTGGCCGCTGGCTACGCAGGCAAAGGCCTGGGTTACGATGGATTCTGCGCCCCCACCATGGAGTTCAGTCCCACCAGTGGCGGCGCTCTGCCTGTCTCCAGCGCCTCCGCCATCGCTCCCGTCGGTATCTCCGTAGTGTCTGACAACGTTTATGAGGGTGGTCTGGCTGTGGGTGGTGAGCTGCCGTTCGTAGGCACTGTTGCTGTTGAAGGTGTGGTGCCTTCTGCCGGTGCTGGTGCCGTCAACCATGCCTGTGGTAACGGCAGGACCGCCATTATCAGTGAGACGGCTGCCGTTGGCCCGGCTGCCACCTTGGCCCCTCTTGCTGCTTACGGTCCTGGTGCCGCCTTCGCTCCCGCTGCTCTTGCTGCTCCTGGCCTCGGGCTTCGTGGTGGTTGGGCTGGCAGAGGTTGTGGCTGCGCCATCTAAGGGTATCTATCAAAAAAATTGTTCTATGTTTTCCCTTTTCTGGCAATTTGGGGTAAATAAATCATATTTCAATTATAATTTTTGGTTTTTTCATTATAAATCACTATGTGGTGGTCCTGCGATCATTTATAGAAATACAAATTAATGTCAAATGACGAAGTGTAAAATTATGTTATACAAGAATTACAGTTGATTTGGGCTTAGAAAAAAGTGTACAAGCCCAAACTTTTTTACGTAATAACAGCCGCACGGGTCGATCGTTCAGGTTAAGCATATCTTGGCACAGTTAGTTCGTGGATGGGTCCCATTCCTCTCCTTGGCTTGCAAAGCACGTTAAGCCGTTGGCCCCGGTTGTAATTCGTGGTCTTTAACAATCATTACAGATAGTCGGAAGCCTGATAGTCTGACAACCAGTCTTACTAAGGGGTATTGCAAAAAAAGCCGGCCAAGTGCGAGTCGGAGTCGCACACGAAGGGTTCCGTACCATATTATATTTAACAATCGCAAAGATAACTTTGTATTTCATAATGATACTGTGTTTTGTGATACAACGTTATTTTTTGCACTTGCAGAAAATCACATTTTAACAAAATACCTTATGAATCGCTGTTTTTAGTATTTGTTGATTAAATACAGTAATATGGTTCATGATATACAGAAGTTTCAAATTCCTAATTTGTTGAATTGTTGCGCTAGAGCTCGTACAAAAATGGTCTAAAATTGTCAACTTTTACGGCCCCCCATTTCTTCATTTTAGAAGATAAAAAAAAAATATGTTTGTACTCCACTCGATGAGTTCTAGATAATGACATCACATGCTAGGTTTTTTTTTTTTTCAAAATGAAAAGTTTATTGTATCTGGAATTAATTTTTATCTTTGCTTTATTTTTATTGCTTGTTGAAGCCGTAATAGAAATACACAATCTGTGAAAATTTCAACTACCTACCTATTACGGTTCATGAGATAGTGACAGACGGATGGACGGATGGACGGACAGCGGAGGCACAATATTGAGAGACTAGCTAGACTGCCTGCGGCTTCGCCCGCGTGGATGTCTGGTTTCATGGGTTTTAATTTTCTTGCGCGGAACCATAATTATTTTTCTAAAATAAAAATAGACTAAGTTACTCCTTATAACATCAGCTATCTGCCGTCAAAATCGGTGAAAATTCGTTTGGGAAGTTTCCATAACTTGACTCAAAGATTACGTAGGTGTACCATTTTTTGAATTAATCAAGCCACGCAGTAAAATCCTCCTTTTAAACATTTAAGTATCCCTTTTTGGTCCTTCAGGTAACCACTGTCGAAAAACCCAAAAACTTAATATTGTTTATTTTAGATCAAAAGTATAAATAAATACTGAGTTCCAAATTAATCGGCCTGCGCTTTAAAATTCTTCCATACAAACTTTAACATCCCTAAACCCACTTTGAGGGGTAGTTTTGAAAAACTAATAGTGACAAACTGTATAAGTATTTGTGCTAAGTTTCAAATTCACTAACCAAATTAATAAGATTTTTCATAAAAACTGTATCCCTGTTTTCACGCCCACAGAGGTAAAATTTCAAAAATCGTATGTGGTTTTTCTATAACTTGACTCAAACATTATTTACACCAATTTTCGAATAAATCAAGCCCCCAATAAAATCCTCTGCTGTAAAATTTACTACCCCTTTTCACGCCTTAGGCGTAGATTTTTGGAAAACTCTGATACACGTTAGTCTTCATTTTTGGTCTCATGTATAAAACCCGAGTTTTGAGTTAATCGGACCGCGTGTTAACATTCCTCCATACAAACTTTCACATCCCCAATCCCTCCTTATGGGGTAGTTTAGGAAAACTAAAAATGATAAACTTTATAATTTACTTAAATAGATGAATATTCGTGATAAGTTTCAAGTCTATTAACTCAAGGGATAAGATTTTTCATACAAACTTTCATCCTCTATTTTACACCCTTCGGAAAGGAATTTCAAAAAATCCTTCATTAATGGATGTTAACACTGTATAAGGTATCTATGTGCAAAATTTCAAGTTTCCAGGTCCAGCGGTTTGGGCTGTGCGTTGATATATTAGTCAGTGACTCGGCCAGGACTTTGATTTTTTTATAAATATAGATTTACCATTTGTTATTTTATTACCATAGACTTCTTATAGGTGTAATCTGTAAAGACCTATTTTCTGTATTTTTTTTTTAATTTTAGGGTCAGTAGTTTCGGAGCTAAGGGGGGGGAGAATGGTCAATTTCCGTCTATTTTCTTAAATAACTTCAAAACAATTTATTAACATGATAAAACAAATATATTTGAGACCCTCATAGTAAGACCTTTCATTTGATATATCACACGGTACAGTTTGCAAAACTTTTTTTTAAATTGTACTTATTTTCCTCCCAAAAGGGACCCCCATATTCAAAATTCATTTATTTACGTTACATGTCCGTGTTTGGGTTACCAAAATACATATGTGTACCAAGTTTCAACTTAATCGGTTCATTAGATTCGGAGCAAATTGGCTGGGACAGACGGACAGACGGACAGACAGACAGACAGACAGACACACGAGTGATCCGATAAGGGTTCCGTTTTTTAGTTTTGAGGTACGAAACCCTAAAAAGCGAAAAATTTCTCCTTTTTTCCGGTTTTTTGCTTAAAACTCGAAAAGTATATACTTTTAGTAAATTGCTTGTTTACAGAAATTATAGTACTTAAAATTCTCTGCAAATATCACTAAGTATTTAGTTTTTTTTTCAGACGAACCGTTCGGTTTCAAGTGCGAGTTGAAAAAAAAGCTATAATAAGTTAAAAATACAAACTAACTAAAACTATTAAAAAAAAACTAAAACATGTCGTCAAAAAATTCCTCTGCATCGCTGCCGACTGGTAAAGTATCAAAGAGACTGGCGGCATTGCCACGTTGTATGGCAATGCTTATCCTCTGGCCAAGGTAAAAGCCAGCCCTTGTGTCAACGAGCTGTTTGGAGATTTCGTTTAACAAACTATGAGCACTCGGACCCCACGGCCCAACGGTTTCAACACCAAACGGCTCATAAATATACTTCCGCCGCTTGAGGTTTTCTGCAGCCGCAGCAGCAGTGCCAGCACAGCACGGCGAGCCAGGAAGATGGGATGGCGCAAGAGTATCGACACACGTTGCGTCCCACACTAAAGGCCTACCCACCTTCCATGGAAATAATGAGCTGCCGTCCGGTCTCTTGCCATCGTCGCGTGCCAAGCCATTGCGTTCTAATACAGCTGGAACTCCGACGGTGACAAGGGCTCGTCGGATGATGTCATTGATGTTCGCGTGCCGCGCTAAGCGACCTGCACTTCGGCTGTAAGACAGGCCGTGGTGTTCGAGGCTGTTGACAACTTCGCCACAGTGACAGCGATGAGGGGAACAAGAAGGAGCTCCAAGTCGCAGGGAACCAGTGACGCGGAAAGTAGTGACAAAAGTAGTGGCGGAAAGTAGTGACAAAAAACAAAGTGCCTATGTTCGACGACGAATAAAGTTCATTTTTAAAAAATTGAAGATCATTTAAAACAGTTTCTACATCGCCTCCCAAGGTTCTATCATCAAGAT
Source organism: Cosmia trapezina (assembly GCA_905163495.3). Taxonomy (NCBI): domain Eukaryota; kingdom Metazoa; phylum Arthropoda; class Insecta; order Lepidoptera; family Noctuidae; genus Cosmia; species Cosmia trapezina. Next base: position 4,162,255 of record LR991048.1, read on the forward strand.
ACCAAACGTTAAATTTGGAATTTAGCTGTCGAATAATTCGGTGAATGGCTAAATTAAAAATCCCTGGTCCGAGGGGGTCACCTTGTTGACAGCCAACAGCAGGGGTCTACTCCCTAAGCACGAAGTTTGGGTTGGATCTAGAATCGTTTGGCAGGAGGAGGGGGGTGAATGGGGTGAAAGTTGGTAGGGGTTGGGTCCCTGATTATAACGCTACCACTCTCATTACAAGGTAATGCATATTTTTCGAGAAATTAATAAAAATTGTTTCTAACCTCAAATCAGATAAACAGTGAAACGAAATGTCAAAATGGGCGATTGACAACCAAATTTGTATCTGTATATTGTCTGCGGTGTAAAATGTCGTGTAAAATTGGTGAAACGAAACGCAAAAAAAAAAAATCGTTTGTTTCACGAACGAAATCGTTGATTTGATCATTCTCCAATTCCAATAGGAATCTTTCATTCCGTTTCTCCCCGAGTTGCGTGAATGTGTTCTGTGTGCTTCGTGATATTTTTATTGTGGTTTTCTTCGACGACTCTGGCTTTTCCTTTGGACTTTGATTTTCTACCTTCTCGATTGACCTACGCTTTTATACTGGATACCGATTTTCTGCCTAAACGATTGACCTACGCCTGTATACTGGACACCGATTTTCTGCCTAACCGACTGACTTTCACGCGTAATTTCCTGGACTCCGATTTGCCGCCTTATTCTACCATGGAGGAAGAACCGCAGCCATCGACTAGCCGTTCTGCGGTAGAGGATGAACCTCAGCCATCCACGAGCCGTTTTGCGGTAGAGGATGACCCTCAGCCATCCACCAGCCGTTCTGCGGTCGAGGACGAACGTCGGCCATCGACGGACAGTTCTTCAGGAGAGGAAGACGATGAACCACAAGCTAAGCGTGTGCATCTCTATGTGGAGGAAGTGCGTGGCATGTGGAACTTAGTGAAAGTGTACCGCCAATTGGGCACGCGTGAGCAGGCTGTTGCATTTGCAGAGGAAAGGGGCATGATACCCTCTCGAAAAGTGTGCAACTACCACAAACAACCAATGAAAGTGGAATATACAACCAATAAAACAGTAGGCTCTTTTGTTTGCAATAGAGGGCCATGTAGAGCCAAATCCAAAGTGAGCCGAGGCAAAGGCACTTGGTTTGACAACATTAAAATTGACATGTCACAAGTAATTTATCTTATGTACGCCTACTCAGATAAGTTCAGTTACGACAGAACAATTAAAGAGGATTTTTCTGAAGGAGAGCACTGCCTTTCTAGGTCAACAATAAATGACTGGTTTAATTACTGTCGAGAGGCAGTTGTAGTTTACCAGAAAAACAAAGAAACAGTTGCCGGGAAGATTGGAGGTCCCGGCAAAATAGTCCAAATAGATGAAAGCAAGTTTGGGAAAAGGAAATACAATAAAGGTACAACTGAATAAATTAACAAAAACATATCATTATTTTTAAGGTGTAGGTATACATACAATCAAATTAAATCTTTTTTTTTTTTCAGGTCGTCGAGTTGAAGGAAATTGGATTCTGGGGATGATCCAGGATGGGAGTGAGGATCTACGTTTGGAAATCTGTCCAGATAATGTCCGATCCGCTGACGTTCTGGTGCCCTTAATACAGAAACATGTGGCTGCGGGCACCACCATACATACAGATTTCTGGCGGGCCTATGATTGTCTGGCTGACTATGGTTTCATCCACCATAAGGTGAATCATAGTGATCCAGACAATCCTTTTGTGGCTAACGACGGAACACATACTCAAAGAATCGAGTCACAGTGGCGTGTCGTAAAAAAGTTTTTTTCAAGAGACAATTATAATAATCGTGCAAATATGGGTGACTTACTATATGAATATCTGTGGAGAAGAGAAGTAGAAAGGCACAAAAGAGATCCTTTTGAGGAGTTAATTAAAGTTGTTAATTATGGATTTAATAAATAATAAATTTATTAATGTTTTGTTGCTTTATTTGTTTTTATAACAACCTAGAAATTCTGCTCAGAAGGAAGTTAGTGTGCACCCCACTTTATAGTTAAAATAGGTCGAATCTGTCCCTAAACCGAATCGGGGCACCCCGACTTTACGTAGTCTTTTGGCTGGCATACTAGAGTGTATATAAAAATCCGGAGGCGCGGAGGGAGAGCAGCTCCCGCCCGCTGTAACAAAGGGTAGTAAGTGGTAGGCTGTAAATAGGGGCTCACCTCCGCAGCTTCGGCTTACTGGTCGCCTCCGGCGACCAGCCTCAGCCGCTGCGGCTCACACGGGTGCCTGTCCTTTGTTACGTAAGGGCGAAGGGGCTGCACTTCCCGCAGCGCCGGAGACGTTGCAGAAGCAACTTATGTGTTTAGAGGTTAGGTTACAATAATTTTTTTTTTTTCAAAAATGGTGCTTACTTTTACATAGGAGTGGTGGAGGGGGGTTAGGGTACCCCCACCCCACCCCCACTCAACCCCTACTCCTGCCAAACGATACTAAAAGTAACTTTAAAGTGTTTTGAGGTTAGGTTGCAATAATTAGTTTTTCTCAAGAACGGTGCATTACCTTTTCATGGGAGTGGTGGGGGGTACTCAGGGTACCCCCCCACCCCTTACCCCACCCCCCCACCCCCCCAACCCCCTCCTCCTGCCAAACGATACTAGATTTTAACCCGAAGTTTCGCCCGTAGTTTCGGCCTTCGTTATGGACGTTTCCTAAACTAAAAATCCCTGGCCCGAGGGGGTCACCTTGTTGACAGCCAACAGCAGGGGGTCTTCTTCCTAAGCACGAAGCCCGTAGTTTCGGCCTTCGTTATGGACGTTTCCTACTCCGTATCACCTACGGATGGGTGATCGGTTTGGGAGCCGAACGAAATATGAATGACAAATGATTTGACAGTTGTCTATACTCCCGATGTGTTTTTGACCGTCCGAAAAATTTAACTTTTACACTTGTTTTGATGGATTGTAATAACAGACGGACGGACTGACGGACGGACAGATGGAGTTAGGGAGTAGACCCCCAGATTCCAGAAGGTTGTCCCGACACAGTAATTTAGAAGGGTGTCTGTAACATTATAAAACAATATCAAGAACGGGTCTTATCGCGATATTCTTTTTACGAGGTAAACAGGTACCAGGTACTTGTTTCCCGACGTTTCGACCGCCTTGCAGCGATCGTGGTCACGGGAGGACTGATGACAGCTCAGCGACGTCTTAGTAAAGTGCGGGTATGAGCATCTACCCTCACTTATCTTATCTTGGTCTTCTTTTGTCGGTAACATTGTCAAAGGAAATGAATAAAATTGCACTCAAGCAACGGAATTCATGGCTAAGGGCTAATTTTTCAATAGCCAGATATATAACTTTTATCTGAAGAATAAATATGACAGTTTAATTTATTTTCTATTCAAAAGCTGTCAAACCACCATATTTATTCCACAAATAAAAGTTATCTGACTTTTGAATAATGATGATAATTCATTTACAACATACAGAAATGGTGTCATAAACATAGGTCCAATGACTCCCAAACAAGATTTATATCTGTGACAAAATGATAGTGATCTTTATTTTCGTTGAAATAAGGTTGCTTCTGTTGTTCTCCTAAGGTTGGTTCCGAAACTGTTTTTACAAACAAATAAATCGATTCAAAGGGTGTCTAATAAGAGCATCTACGCGCGGATTGAACGTCATCATCATCATCTGCCTAAACTTTTCCCAACTATGTTTGGGTCGGCTTCCAGTATTTAACATGAAGCGACTGCCTATCTGACCTTCAAAATCCAGATATTACGTAATACGATACCCCTTGGTAAGACCGGTTGTCAGACTTTCAGGCTTCTGATGACCCGTAACGACTGTCAAAGGTCTACGAGTGACAGGTGGGATCAACAGAGTGAACGTAACATTTTGAAATCAATTGCCTGTTAAGAAAAAAAAATAGTTGCTGGGTATCAATCGTCTTATATTTTTAGATTATGAAGATTTACATGCTTTGTTGTCTAGTACAGATAGTTGTAGGGGGCACCGCAGCCACACGCGCACTGGCCGGCGATAGACACGGCACCAGCAGCAGCCACAGGACCACCGAAGCTCACAGCGCCCATGATGGGGACCTGACCGGCGACGGCGGTAGTACCGGCGACTGGCAGCTCACCAGCGACCGCCACGTTGCCTTCACCGACGCCGCCGTACGGGGCAAGTCCGGCACCACAACCAGCAGTCGGGTATGCGCCAGCAAAACCAGCGCCGGGATACGCATATCCATCATAAGCCAAACCAGGACCAGCTAAGCCGCAAGGACCAGCAAAAGCTGGAGCGATCGCCGGGCCGTAAGCACCAAGGCAAGCCTGGCTGAATACATTCTGGAAAAATAGTAATTATGATTGACCACAATTCACAAACATTCTAAATGGAATCTTTATCTTAATAAAAATACACATATAAAAAGAAAAGTCCTGACTGACTGACTGACTCATCAACGCTCAGCCCAAACTATTGGACCTAGAAAGCTGAAATTTTGCACGGAGGTTCACTTTGTAATGTAGACAAAGAATAAAGAAGGATTTTTGTTCCCGTGTCATATTTTCCATGAGTGCGAAGCCACGCGGGAAGTTCTAGTACCTAAGTCATTAAACGGCATACATCAAAATAATAATGATCTAATTTTGAGCTCCAATACGAAAATAATAATTTCAAAGAGAGTTTACAAGAATCTTTTACACGAAACTGCAACGAAAACAGTTATAAATATTATTAGAAACAAAACTTCACTCACCTGGACCAAGCAAGCTTGGATGCAGAGCAACAGAACAGTGAAGGAAGACATGTTTGTTGTTTCTTCAAAAAGAAGCTGGAGACTGAATGATGACCCAAAATTGTTGTAACATTTTATACCCAGCCCCTTGTTGATATCAGAGTTTTCGAAACATTTAAAAACGTGACTGAAATATTTTAGAAAATTACTAAGCGTTTGTGTGTTAGTAATAGTAGGCTTATCGTGCTTGCACAAGCTATTAATTAATTAAACTTACCTACATACTTAATTTTCCCAGAAGTTGATAACACATTGGAGTATAAAACCACCAACAGTTGCACTAAACACATCATTCTTGTGTCAGCACTCGAAACAAACTACAATGTCTGTCAAAGCTATCCTCGTCCTCTGCGCTGAGGCGCTCCTGCTCAAGGTAAGAAGTGTTTTATTTTTGGATTTCATCTAACATTGGAATAATCGTGCTATGATCGTAATAATAATTAACTGATGTAAATGATTGTGTTCCAAATACAAAATAATGTGAATTTGGGATGTAGAAGTAACTAACAAGATATTTTTACAATTTCAGTCCGCACTCGGACAGTCATGCACCAGCCGCGCTGCAGTTGCTGATATCTCTGGACTTGCTGCTCCCTACGGCTTGGGCGCCCCTTGCGGCTTGGCAGGTCCTGGTTGGGCGTATGATGGACTAGCCTACCCTGGTGCAGGATTAGCAGGCAGAGGTCTGGCTTTTGATGGACTGGCCGCTGGCTACACAGGCAGAGGCCTGGGTTACGATGGATTCTGCGGTCCCGCCATGGAGTTCAGTCCCACCAGTGGCGGCGCTCTGCCTGTCTCCAGCGCCTCCGCCATCGCTCCCGTCGGTATCTCCGTAGTGTCTGACAACGTTTTTGAGGGTGGTCTGGCTGTGGGTGGTGAGCTGCCGTTCGTAGGCACTGTTGCTGTTGAAGGTGTGGTGCCTTCTGCCGGTGCTGGTGCCGTCAACCATGCCTGTGGTAATGGCATTAACGCCATGATCAGTGAGACGGCTGCCTTTGCCCCGGCTGCCACCTTGGCCCCTCTTGCTGCTTACGGTCCTGGTGCCGCCTTCGCTCCCGCGGCTCTGGCTGCTCCAGGCCTCGGACTTCGTGGTGGCTGGGCTGGCAGAGGTTGTGGCTGTGCCATCTAAGGGTATCTATCAAAAAAATTGTTCTATGTTTTCCCTTTTCTGGCAATTTGGGATAAATAAATCATATTTCAATTATAATTTTTGGTTTTTTCATTATAAATCACTATGTGGTGGTCCTGCGATCATATTATAGAAATACAAATTAATGTCAAATGACGAAGTGTAAAATTATGTTATACAAGAATTACAGTTGATTTGGGCTTAGAAAAAAGTGTACAAGCCCACACTTTTTTACGTAATAACAGCCGCACGGGTCGATCGTTTAGGTTAAGCATATCTTGGCACAGTTAGTTCGTGGATAGGTCCAATTCCTCTCCTTGGCTTGCAAAGCACGTGAAGCCGTTGGCCCTGGTTGTAACTCGTGGTCTTTAACAGTCATTACAGATAGTCTGACAACCAGTCTTACTAAGGGGTATTGCAAAAAAAGCGAAAAATTTCTCCTTTTTTCCGGTTTTTTGCTTAAAACTCGAAAACTTTATAGTTACTTTTAGTAAATTGCCTGTCTACAGAAATTATAGTACTTAAAATTCTCTGCAAATATCACTAAGTATTTAGTTTTTTTTTTTCAGACGAACCGTTCGGTTTCAAGTGCGAGTTGAAAAAAAGCTATAATAAGTTAAAAATATAATATCTTAAACTAACTAAAACTATTAAAAAAAACTAAAACATGGCGTCAAAAAATTCCTCTGCATCGCTGTCGACTGGTAAAGTATCCAAGAGACTGGCGGCATTGCCACGTTGTATGGCAATGCTAATCCTCTGGCCAAGGTAAAAGCCAGCCCTAGTGTCAACGAGCCGTTTGGAGATTTCGTTGAACAAACTATGAGCAGTCGGACCCCACGGCCCAACGGTTTCAACCCCAAACGGCTCAAAAATATAATTACCGATAAGGTTATTATACTTCCGCCGCTTGAGGTTATCTGCAGCCGCAGCAGCAGTGCCAACACAGCACGCCGAGCCAGGAAGATGGGATGGCGCAAGAGTATCGACACACGTTGCGTCCCACACTAAAGGCCTACCCACTTTCCATGGAAATAATGACATGCCGTCCGGTCTCTTGCCATCGTCGCGTGCCAAGCCATTGCGTTCTAATACAGCTGGAACTCCGACGGTGACAAGGGCTCGTCGGATGACGTCATTGATGTTCGCGTGCCGCGCTAAGCGACCTGCACTTCGGCTGTAAGACAGGCCGTGGTGTTCGAGGCTGTTGACAACTTCGCCACAGTGACAGCGATGAGGGGAACAAGAAGGAGCTCCAAGTCGCAGGGAACCAGTGAGGCGGAAAGTAGTGATAAAAAACAAAGTGCCTATGTTCGACGACGAATAAAGTTCATTTTTAAAAAAATGAAGATCATTTAAAATAGTTTCTACATCGCCTCCCAAGGTTCTATGATCAAGATACCAAACGTTAAATTTGGAATTTAGCTGACGAATAATTGGGTGAATGGCTAAACTAAAAATCCCTGGCCCGAGGGGGTCACCTTGTTGACAGCCAACAGCAGGGGGTCTTCTTCCTAAGCACGAAGCCTCGGCGTAGTTTCGGCCTTCGTTATGGACGTTTCCTACTCCGTATCACCTACGGATGGGTGATTGGTTTGGGAGCCGAACGAAATACGAATGACAAATGATTTAACAGTTGTCTATACTTCCGATGTGTTTTTGCCCGTCCGAAAAATTTAACTTTTACACTTGTTTTGATGGATTGTAATGTCAGACGGACTGACGGACGGACAGACGGAGTTAGGTAGTAGACCCCCAGATTCCAGAAGGTTGTCCCGATACAGTAATTTAGAAGGGTGTCTGTAACATTATAAAACAATATCAAGAACGGGTCTTATCGCGATATTATTTTTTACGAGGTAAACAGGTACCAGGTACTTGTTTCCCGACGTTTCGACCGCCTTGCAGCAATCGTGGTCACGGGAGGACTGATGACAGCTCAGCGACGTCTTCGTAAAGTGCGGGTATGAGCATCTACCCTCACTTATCTTATCTTGGTCTTCTTTTGCCGGTAACATTGTCAAAGGAAATGAATAAAATTGCACTCAAGCAACGGAACTCATGGCTAAGGGCTAATTTTTCAATAGCCAGATATATAACTTTTATCTGAAGAATAAATATGACAGTTTAATTTATTTTCTATTCAAAAGCTGTCAAACCACCATATTTATTCCACAAATAAAAATTATCTGACTTTTGAATAATTAGCCCTAAATCGTTATCCGTCTTGATTGAATCACCATAGAATTTGAATGATATGAAATCATATTTGCATGATAAATATAAAAGAGTAATTGGGGTCTTAGGTTGCTGCCGACAAATCTGTCAAATTAAAAAAAAAAAAATTCTTTAATTTCAAAAATTAATTTACAACATACAGAAATGATGTCATAAACATAGGTCCAATGACTCCCAAACAAGATTTATATCTGTGACAAAATGATAGTGATCTTTATTTTCGTTGAAATAAGGTTGCTTCTGTTGTTCTTCTAAGGTTGGTTCCGAAACTGTTTTTACAAACAAATAAATCGATTCAAAGGGTGTCTAATAAGAGGATCTACGGGCATAGCATGAACGCGCGGAGTGAACGTCAGCATCATCATCTGCCTAATCTTTTCCCAACTATGTTTGGGTCGGCTTCCAGTATTTTACATGAAGCGACTGTCTATCTGACCTCCAAAATCCAGTTATTACGTAATACCATACCCCTTGGTAAGACTGATTGTCAGACTTTCAGGCTTCTGATGACCCGTAACGACTGTCTCAGGTCCACGAGTGACATGTGGAATCAACAGAGTGAACGTAAAATTTTGAAATCAATTGCCTGTTAAGAAAAAAAAATAGTTGCTGGGTATCAATCGTCTTATATTTTTAGATTATGAAGATTTACATGCTTTGTTGTCTAGTACAGATAGTTGTAGGGGGCACCGCAGCCACACGCGCACTGGCCGGCGATAGACACGGCACCAGCAGCAGCCACAGGACCACCGAAGCTCACAGCGCCCATGATGGGGACCTGACCGGCGACGGCGGTAGTACCGGCGACTGGCAGCTCACCAGCGACCGCCACGTTGCCTTCACCGACGCCGCCGTACGGGGCAAGTCCGACACCACAACCAGCAGTCGGGTATGCGCCAGCAAAACCAGCGCCGGGATACGCATATCCATCATAAGCCAAACCAGGACCAGCTAAGCCGCAAGGACCAGCAAAAGCTGGAGCGATCGCCGGGCCGTAAGCACCAAAGCAAGCCTGGCTGAATACATTCTGGAAAAATAGTAAGCATGATTGACCACAATTCACAAACATTCTAAATGGAATCTTTATCTTAATAAAAATACACATATAAAAAGAAAAGTCCTGACTGACTGACGGACTGACTCATCAACGCTCAGCCCAAACTATTGGACCTAGAAAGCTGAAATTTTGCACGGAGGTTCACTTTGTAATGTAGACAAAGAATAAGGACGGATTTTTGTTCCCGTGTCATACTTTCCATGAGTGCGAAGCCACGCGGGAAGTTCTAGTACCTAAGTCATTAAACGGCATACATCAAAATAATAATGATCTAATTTTGAGCTCCAATACGAAAATAATAATTTCAAAGAGAGTTTACAAGAATCTTTTACACGAAACTGCAACGAAAACAGTTATAAATATTATTAGAAACAAAAATTCACTCACCTGGACTAAGCAAGCTTGGATGCAGAGCAACAGAACAGTGAAGGAAGACATGTTTGTTGTTTCTTCAAAAAGAAGCTGGAGACTGAATGATGACCTAAAATTGTTGTAACATTTTATACCCAGCCCCTTGTTGAAATCAGAGTTTTCGAAATATTTAAAAACGTGACTGAAATATTTTAGAAAATTACTAAGCGTTTGTGTGTTAGTAATAGTAGGCTTATCGTGCTTGCACAAGCTATTAATTAATTAAACTTACCTACATACTTAATTTTCCCAGAAGTTGATAACACATTGGAGTATAAAACCACCAACAGTTGCACTGAACATCATTCTTGTGCCAGCACTCGAAACAAACTACAATGTCTGTCAAAGCTATCCTCGTCCTCTGCGCTCAGGCGCTCCTGCTCAAGGTAAGAAGTGTTTTATTTTTGGATTTCAACTAACATTGGAATAATCGTGTTACAATAATAATTTACTGATGTAAATGATTGTGTTCCAAATACAAAATAATGTGAATTTGTGATGTAGAAGTAACTAACAAGATATTTTTACAATTACAGTCCGCACTCGGACAGGCGTGCACCAGCCGCGCTGCGGTTGCTGATATCTCTGGACTTGCTGCTCCTTGCGGCTTGGCAGCTCCTGGTTGGGCATATGATGGACTGGCATACCCTGGTGCAGGCTTGGCAGGCATAGGTCTGGCTTTTGATGGACTGGCCGCTGGCTACGCAGGTAGAGGCCTGGGTTACGATGGATTCTGCGCCCCCACCATGGAGTTCAGTCCCACCAGTGGTGGCGCTCTGCCTGTCTCCAGCGCCTCCGCCATCCCTCCCGTCGGTATCTCCGTAGTGTCTGACAACATTTATGAGGGTTGTCTGGCTGTGGGTGGTGAGCTGCCGTTCGTGGGTACTGTTGGTGTTGAAGGGGTGGTGCCTTCTGCCGGTGCTGGTGCCGTCAACCATGCGTGTGGTAATGGCAGGAACGCCATGATCAGTGAGACGGCTGCTTTTGGCCCGGCTGCCACCTTGGCCCCTCTTGCTGCTTACGGTCCTGGTGCCGCCTTCGCTCCCGCTGCTCTTGCTGCTCCTGGCCTCGGGCTTCGTGGTGGTTGGGCTGGCAGGGGTTGTGGCTGCGCCATCTAAGAATTAATTCGTTGAGTTATACCGATCGACATTCAAACTGAATAAATCAATATCCATTGACAGTTTCGGTACTTTTATTTGTCAACTTCTTCTTAGATCTGACCCAAACGTGTGTTCAATATCAACTTGTGTAAGAAAAAATTACCTACACAATCAGCTGATGATAGTGATATCTTCACACCCTCTGCTCTCTTTCTTATCTCTATCTCTACCTACATCATTGCATGATTCTATTACCATATATTAACTGGACTGGACTAAAAGCCTTCAAGATAGCAACCAAATATGTTTATATTTGGTTGCTATATTGAAGGCTCTTACACTCGTATTTATAGTCAAGTAAAAGTAATTACTTAAGTAAAAGTAATTGCTCAAGCAATGATTTTCTTTCTATTCGCAGTCTTGTCATTAACATGATAGCTATCTGTCAACCGTCAACTGGAATGTGCACATTTTTGATAGTATTTTTTACAAAACTTTATCTTCGCCCTGAATTCTATTATTGTTTATTATAGCACTTACCTAAGATATTGTGTTTGTGTTAAAACACTATTTTGGCTAAAGTAAAATTTAAACCAACTTCATATTTTACGATGTGTTGCAAAAACATATAAATAGTAGTAGCCATAGTAGTGGCCATTATTATAGACGAGCTACGTACGATGAGTGTTAAATAAAACGTGTCATAGCATGCTTCTATATGCAATATAGTAACTTTAGTTTGTACGTGGATGCCCATCGAAAGGCAAAGAATGTATGCAATATCATAATAAAAATAAATAAATTACAGGATATAGGAGTAAGAAGTCTATAATATAAAATGTCATTTATTGAATAACAAACAAAAACAATCAAATTATAATAAAATACTTAATAAGCGCAACCGCATCTTCTGCCAGCACCACGACGGTAACTGAAGGGAGAAGCACCAAATCCAGGTGCAAAGACAGATGGTGCAAAAGCAGCAGCAGGACTGTAAATACTCCTAGGGCCATAGGCACCAGAAGGGGCGAAAGCAGAAGACTCACTGATCATAGCGTTCCTGCCATTACCACAGGCATGGTTGACAGCGCCAGCACCAGTAGAAGGCACCACACCTTCCATAGCAACAGTACCTACAAATGGGAGCTCACCACCCACAGCCAGACACCCCTCATAAACGGTGTCAGACGCTACAGAAATACCATTGAGAGACAAGGCAGAGGCGCTGGAGACGGGGAGAGCACCGCCACTGATAGGAGTGATTTCAATGTCGTCGAAGGGAGAACTGTACGTAATACTATCGCAGCCCAGACTTCTTCTGGCCCAAGCAGCTTCTGAGTATGGCAGAGCATCGTATGACATGACGGGAGCTGCGAAACCAGGAGCCAACCTGTCGTACGCGAAAACGTTGGTATCGAGGGCTGAACTGGCCAAACCGGGGCCGTAAAGTCCATCGTAGGCCAAACCAGCGCCGTAAGCAGGGCCAGCCGTTGCTACTGAAGCAGGGGTGGAAGTACTACTGAGAGCAGACTGGAAGTAAACAAAGAAAAATCGGTTACAATTGACGTCGTTGTATAAGACGAGCGTTTAAAAAGTTTATTTTAAAATTATTTAAAATTCTCGAGGGTTTTTGAGTTCAAGCATTGTAATGATTTAAAATTGAATATGGTGGGAAACTTACCATAGAGTTAAGCCCGTTTCCGCAAGCATGATTGATAGCACCAGACCCAGCAGTGGCCAAAAGGCCTTCCAAAGCAGTGGTAGCCACAAACGGCAGCTCCCCAGCCACGTTCAGAATACCTTCATGCACATTCTCAGAAACAATAGAAATTCCGACAGGAGCCATTGCTGAGGAGCTAGTAACAGGCAGAGCCCCACCAGTGGTGGCAGGAGAGTAGCATCCATCGTAAGCCAGCCCTCTGCTAGCACAACTAGTTCCAGGGTATGGTATTCCATCAAATGGACCATATGCAAAACCATTAAAACCAGGGACAAGAGAACCAGCAAATCCAAAAGGGGAACCAATTCCTGATGCTTCGACTGCAGCGCGGCTGGTGCAGGCGCTGAATGCGGACTAAAATCGAAAAAAAAGTTGTGAGTTTTAGTGTTCTTTGGTATCCAGTGGAACTAAGGTGAAAATGATAGTACTAAAGAACAGAACAGGACTTTTTGGCACTAAATAAATACATAAACGGTTTAAAAAAGTTGAAATGCATAACTATTAAAATGCGCAACAAAAACATTGTTGATAAGTTAGTAAAAGCAGAAAATAATAATAATGATAGTGGAACCATTTTGAAAAACGTTACGTAAGGCTGACCTTGCAATATTTGCCCGAAAATTTTAATAATGCTCAATGTACGCTAAAATTTTAATAATGCTGTATGATACATAAACAAATCTTCAGCTTATTAAAAACACATATTACCATTAAACTTTGACTTTCAGGTTTAAACAAAGATAAACAAAATAGTGAAGTATTAAAAGGGGAAAGAAGTGCAAAATGTTAGTAAGTTTACCTGGACGAGAAATGCCTGAGCGCTGAGGACGAGGATAGCCTTAGCTGCCATTGTAGTGAACATACTTGTTACTGACACAGGTACTGATGGTACTACTGCAAATGCTGACAATTGAGTGATATCCGTTCCACCTTCCAAAGGCTTTTATACTAAGCTACGAAGTAATTTTCCAGGAATCATAGGCATAATTATAGATAATTGAGTCTATGATAACATATTATAGCCTAATATTTTGTTACGGAAATAAAATAACTCAACACTTATTATGACATACATAGGTAATTACTGAAGACAGAATGGTGAAATTAAATAGAAATAATATCTATTAAAGCTGATAAGAAAGTGTGTTTCAGTAGTTAAAGTGTTCTATCTATCTATCCATCTATCTATCGTAACTATAAAAGTGTAATAGAGTCTATGTAAATAGTCAGTCTTCAGTTTTTCATTGAATAAAATATCAAATATGTCTTCCTTCGCTGTGCTGTTGCTCTGCATCCAAGCTTGCTTAGTCCAGGTAAGGCATCACTTCACTAGGGTTTCGTACCTCAAAAGAAAAAAAAACGGAACCCTTATAGGATCACTCGTGCGTCTAGGCTGTTTGTATGTCCGTCTGTCACAGCCAATTTGCACCGATTTAATTGAAATTTGGTACACATTATGAATTTCTGTAACTCAAACATGGATGTGTCTGCCAGGGTCGCGGGTTGTTCGAAAGAGATACCATGGCCCTGGCACAGGCAACTGAAGGAACACAGGTGGGTTTTAGTCAGTAAAAGTCTGACACGCCCTCCCCGCTCCGCCCAGAGCGGGAGAAGTCATTGATGATTTCACATCCAAAAAATAAAAACATGGATGTGTAACGTAAATAAATGAATTTTTAATATTGATTTTTAATTTTTATTATTATTTTTAATTTTTAATTTTTACTATTGGGGGGCAAAAAAGAAAATAAAAAAAAATTTGCACTCTGGACCGTGTGACTTCAAATGTGAGTGTCTCAAATAGTTTTTTTTTATAATTTTAAAATAAAAAAGTTGTATGCTGTATATAAATATATCGAGCTAAAACTTGTTTTCTCAATTTTTGATGAAGTAGTTTTGAGAGAATTATTTATTTTCTAATATCTTGACGTCCCCACTATTCAGACTGAAACTGACAAATTCAAAAGGAAATATGCTGACCGGCTCTCGGTTCATCCAAATACCCTGGCCAATGAACTATTAAAACGTTTAAGTACTAACGGTGAAAAGGCTGAAAAGGAAGGATGTGCTCTAAAAAGGCAGTCGGTACACTGGTCTCTTCGCCTAAACGCCATATCCACTGCATCCCATCTGCTTATAGTCTTGCGACTGACTGCAGATTAAACTGAAATAAATAAAGTTTTTACGTTTCTTGGTTTAAGTTACTCTATTTTTAATGATACTGAATTTTTCTTACAGAACGTTTTCAGCCAGGCATGCCTTGGGGCTTCCAGCTCGCTCTCTTCAGCTTTTGCTTCTCCCATGCTGGCTGGTCCTTACGGCGTGAATACTCCCAGTTTCGATTATGATGGACTTGCGTACCCCGCTGCCGGTTGTGGTGCTGGACTTGCCCCGTACGGCGGCGCTGGTGAAGGCAACGTGGTGGTCGCTAATGAGCTGCGAATCGCTGGTAACACCGCTGCTACTGGACAGGTCCCCATCATGGGTGCTGTGAGCTTCGGTGGTCCTGTGGATGCTGCTGGTGCCGTGTCCATCTCTGGCACGTGCGCTTGCGCCTGTGGTGCTCTCTACTAGTATCTGAAGTACGTAGATGAATAGACGAAAGGTTAAATAATGAAACTTAAAAGCAACTGACTTCCAAAAAAAACACTACAAAGTGAAAAATTACTTTAATTTCGGAAGTCGGTATCTTTGGTTTAGTATTTTTGTTTTTTGCCACCTACTGCCGAAATTAAAGTTATTTTTCACTTTGTAGTGTTTTTTTTTTGTATAAAAGTTTTTATTTTTCACTTTTTAGTTGTGGTACTACCCCACACAAATTCGAATACTACCTGCAAAAGGAATGAGAACATCATCGACATAAAAAGTAGGAAAAAAAAATGTAGGTTTTGGCAAAGTTAATAAATTTTACATGGGACTAACTCCGAGGACTAACTCCCTTCCGAATAAAATAAAAAAAAACAAAATCGGACAACTCTGTAAAAAGTTATGCGTGGTAATGGTTATACATAAAAAATAGTAGATTATGCACCGAGGGGCTAAAGTTGTGTCTTATGTCACGGGCGTCATATTGAATCTCGAGCGCAATGAAGGATTCGGGATTTAACTCCCGAGCGCAGCGAGGTAGTTAAGAGTTTAACTCACGAGCGAAGCGAGGGAGTTAATACAAGAATCCTGAATGCAGCGAGGGATTCAAGCTAGCCCAAGGCAAAGACACCTTTAGCCCAGAGGAGGATACTCTACTTTTTACACCTACTGTGAGAAAATAATAGCCATAGTACGAAAACAAAGTATTTATTAAATAAACAAACAGTAAGAATAACATATTTAGAACTAGTTAGCTATATGCACTTACATATTAATTGAAGTTAATGGTAACATTTGAGACATTAGTCCAGTAATTGTGCAAAGATTAAGTTAAGTTTTTATTTGGTACGTTTATAGATGTTGATGTGTAATTTAAAAAAAAAAAAACTTGAGAGGTGTCAAGGGACACCCGGATGGAACGAAGTTCCTTTCGATTAATTAGTGAAGGAATTGTAACAAAATTTTATTTTTATACTTATCATCATCATCATCATCATCATCATCATCATCATCATCATCATCATCATCATCATCACCATCATCATCACCATGTTCGTTTCGATTAATTAGTGAAGGAATTGTAACAAAATTTTATTTTTATACTTATCATCATCATCATCATCATCATCATCATCATCATCATCATCATCATCATCATCACCATCATCATCACCATCATCATCATCATCATCATCACCATCATCATCATCATTATCATCATCATCACCATCATCATCATCACCATCATCATCATCACCATCATCATCATCATCATCATCATCATCATCATCATCGCGACACCACACTGTTCAATGCGAAATAGAAATGAAAATATCTGGCTTGCTTTCTATAAGAGAGAGAGAGAGAGAGACAGACAGAGAAACATGCGCACGCCGCACGGCTTACAATAGCTACCTATAGCAAAAAGTGTCGCGTGACAACTTTTCGTGAGACTTTTTTCCGTCTAGCGTCTTCTTTCACAACGCGCGATAAGGAACTTCGTTCCAAAATAAAAAAAAAAAATAAAAAAAAAAATGAAAAATGGTTCGTAGTTATCTAATTATTCTTACAATATTATGTCTTCGAAAACATGGCAACGATATGAAGAAGCAGTCGTTATGATTTTGTAGGAAATCGAGAATATCATCCACGCGTAGTAAGGGTTTCGAGAATAGCTTTCCTCTTTCTGGCACCAAAAGGTGTTTGTTAGTACTATACTGCCAATTTAGCTGAGCATGTGAGATTCCAAATTCAAATCACATTATTGACCAGCGGGTCATAATGAAATCCAGTACAACATTATTGACCAGCTGTGCTCCCGGCCACTAATGACTCACTTTAGGTTAAGGTTGCTTGACATATAATTTGACATTTTCGAGCAGGTGGTGTGAAAAAATATATACGTGTCGTTTTGAGAACCTGTGTACTTTTTTTTTCGTCGGTTAACACGTTCGCTGCCAACCTACGAGCATACTCGTAGTACAAGATCTGGGCCCCACTGCCGACTACGATTGTGCTCGTAGTTAATGTATGCGATTTCTAACGAATTCTAGTAGAGTGGCAGTGAAAGGAGGGGCGGTGTTAAATTCTTTGGCATTTGAGGTAAAACATTATTTAATCACAAAAAGAAGTTTTAATAGATTTTTTTTGGGTACATCTCTGTGAAGTCAAGACCATTTTGTATGGTGGCAATGGGCATACAAAAAAAAATTACTACGAGTATACTTCGCTCACTGAATACAAAAGGGCCACAAGTCGAAAAAACCTGAAATTAATTTTATTTCAAAAATGAGGTCTAAATCGACTAAACTTTTTAGTTTATAAAAGTCACTTATCAATTTCGCATCACTTTTCCCAAACCGACTGCCCGCCTTTTTTGCATTGGAGCATTTTGTTAGCTGACTTCAGTGCAAGGCCGCCATTTTGTCATTTGTGACCTGAAACTCGACGCGAACGCACGTCAGTTGCATATTGTCTGTCATTTATCCATGTTTCTACGTTTCACTAATAAGAGACATTATAGAATAAAATTATTACGAAGAAGATTTAATAAACCATTTATTTGTATAAAATTGAGTTTTATTTTTGACATAAGTTTTGTTACATTGATCCAAATTTTGAATACAAAAGGGACTTTAGTGTATTTTTAGCTTCATTATTAACAGCTATTAAAATGTTCATATTTTTAATCGATAGAGCACGTAAAACTGTATCTAATTATATATTAACATGTATATTAACAAAATAAAAATTATGACTTTTTTTTAAAAAACGAGGTCTGAATTTTGTTTTTGGCCGTCGTATAAAATGTATGCCTTTTGATTTGTGGTCCTTTTGCATTCAGTGAGCGACTTGTTTGGCAGCGAACGTGTTAAAAATAAATAAAGTGGACATTGCCATCATTACCTCACCTCGTCTCTGTAACCTTTACATTAATCAGCTGATTGTTGAATTCAGCAGCACCCGTATAGGCTGGTACATTGATGGAGTTTGTATTAACATTACAAGTTACGCTGTTGACATGGTGCTGCTGAGTCCATCAATAAGCGCACTCAGCCGTCTTATTAGGATGTGTGAAGATTACGTGGTCACTCAGGGACTCAGGTACAATGCAAAAAAAACCGGACAAGTGCGTGTTGGACTACGCACAATGAAGGGTTCCGTAGTTGGTATGAAATTATCCCAAGAACAAACTTAACATTATAGTTGAAAAACATGTTCTCCCATACATTACAATGGTTAATGTAAGTTTGTGCTCACAATATTGAGAGATTTACCATGTTATTTCAAGACCACAAACTTCTTATAGGTTTTCCTGTAATTTACAAGTATAGACCTATTTTCTGTATTTTTTTTTTAAATTTTAGGCTCAGTAGTTTCGGAGATAAGGGGGGGGGAATGGTTAATTTTCGTCTATTTTCTTAAATAACTCTAAAACTATTTATTTTAAAATTATAAAAAATATATATTTGAGATCTTCACAGTGAGCCCTTTCATTTGATATGTCACACGCTACAGTTTACAAACCTTTTTTTTTAATTTTCTAGTTTGCCCCTAAAAGTGATCCTCATATTCAAAATTCATTTATTTACTTTTGCAGTACGTGTTTGGGTCACAGAAATCCATATGTGTACCAATTTTCAACTTAATAGGTCCATTAGATTCGGAGCAAATTGGCAGTGACAGTCGGGCAGACAGACAGACACACGAGTGATCCTTTATGGGTTCCGTTTTTTTTCTTTTGAGGTACGGAACCCTAAAAATGTGAATTATTGGTATTCAAGGCGGGCACCAAATGCTACACTAACAATCCCTAATCCCTAATAATCCGTTATCTAGAGTAACAAAATATAAGTACCTGGGTCACTGGGTCACTCATGACCTGAAAGATGACTTGGACATAGAAAGGGAACGCAGGACGATGGCTGTCCGAGGTAATATGCTGATCCGCAGATTTGCCCGTTGTATGACACAAGTCAAAATAACCCTTTTCAGAGCATACTGCCAGTGTTTTTACGTGCAGTCAGGTATACGCTTAGGGCATACAACGCCCTGCGTGTCTAGTATAACAATGTATTCAGGATAATGTTGGGTCTACCACGCTTTTGTAGCACTTCCCGAATGTTCACCGAGGTCAGGGGGCCTACTACCTAAGTCCGTCCGTCTTCCCGTCCGTCCGTTCATCCGTCCGTTTGACATTACGATCCATCAAAACAAGTGTAAAAGTTATTTTTTTTGGACGGGCAAACACACATCGGCAGTAGGGACAACAGGCAAATCATATTGTCATTCATACTTCGTTCGGGACCCGAACCAATCATCCATCCGTAGGTGATAAGGAGTAAAAAACGCCCGTAACGAAGGCCGAAACTACGGGCTTCGTGCTTAGGGAATAGGCCCCTAGGGTTTATGGTTTTCAAGCCATTATACGGAAACGGTGCGCTTCTATTTTCGGCAGAATACGTGCTAACTCCCACAGCATCCTGAGTGTGTTGTGTGATAGGTGGGACAGCCCCATGCTGGCTCACTGGATAGGGCTGCACATGTAGATGCCAGTCGTTTCGATTTTGTACATAGTGTGGTTGTTACTAATATTAGGTTAAGACTGTTACTAACAATATAATCAATCTGCCTAGCCTTTTCCCAACTATGTTGGGGTCGGCTTCCAGTCTAACCGGATGCAGCTGAATACTAGTATTTTACATGGAGCGACTGCCTATCTGACCTCCACAACCCAGTAACTGGGTAATACGATACCCTTGGTAAGACTGGTTGTCAGACTTTCGGGCTTCTGACGACCCGTAATGACTGTCAAAGATTCACGAATAACAGCCGGGACCAACGGCTTAACGTGCTTTCCGAGGCACGGAGGAATATCGTTATGTAAAGATGGTCACCCATCCACTGACCAACGCCGGCAAGCGTAGCTTAACCTGACGGATCGACTCGTGCGGCTGTTATTACTTAGCCACGAGCTCCTCAAAATTACTAACAATATATGGATCTTATATAATTTGATCTGAAATAAATAAATTATATAATGCAGTTTTTTTTATTTTTATTATACTTCTGTTTAATCCCAATACCTACAGGTGTGATGATAAATGCTTATGCTACACCACAGAACATAATTATAACTTTAGTTACTATTCTAAAGTGTGCTAAAGTAATTTGATCTTTGTTTATAAACCGGCTCGTGCCATATCGTGTCATATTATTATGCAGATTATGCATTTACATAACGGGGCTTGTGCCTAATTAATAACAGCCGCACAGGTCGACCGATCAGGTTAAGCTACGCTTGGCGCGGTTGGTCCGTGGATGGGTGACCATCTTTATATACCAAGCCATGCCTCGAAAAGCACGTTAAGCCGTTGGTCCTAGGTCCTAGCTGTCATTCATGGATCTTTGACAGTCGTTACGGGTCGTCAGAAGCCTGAAAGTCGGACAACCAGTCTTTACCAAGGGGTATCGTATTAGTATTGTAGAGGTCAGATAGGCAGTCGCTCCATGTAATAGTACATTATGATATAAGTGCGGTAAGTTGAAAATTACAGCCGAGGCGATATTGCTAGCCCGAGCCGTAGGCGAGGGATACAAGAAAGCAGAGGCTGTAATTATCAAAGCGCACGTATGTCATACGACGTTTTATAACATATTTGCGAGGAAATAAATAAAACTCGGACTTTCTTAAACGAATAAATCTTTAAAAACACACTTTCTGAAAATGAATTTGCGTCTTTGCTTGTTTTCCATACGATGAAATTTTGATCCGCTTGTATCTATCGGTCGATTTTTCGGGCAAGAGGCTTAGAGTAGCCTTTTTCGCTGCCTCTGAGACTTATGGCGGTGTCGAATGAATAAATTCATAATTACTTGACGACATTTTCAAATAAAAACAATACAGCGAAAAGGAAAAGCGCGCGGAATAATTTTTACTTGTTCACAAATTAGCGATGCGCACGCATCAGCGCTTTTTTTTTAAGGCAAAGGCACAAAAACAGCCAGTATTATTAAAGTAAATTAATATTTTTTTGTTTTTGTTACAGATAAATAATAATTATAATAATAATGTTAATGTTATTATTATTATATTATAATTATTATAATTTATTGCCAAAATTAATTAAATCAAAGAATTAAATGTTTAACATTGAATTCTTTAATTTTATTTTATCCCAAAGTTAATTTTATTCATAAAATGTTGACCACTTTTCTGACATAAAAACTCTTTGCTTTGCTTTCTTTGCTTTTTTTTTCTTAAGATTTAAAAAATTACCGTTGCCGTTGGTTTTAGACGTACGTGTTACCTTATTAGAAAGAAACTCGTGCGTTTTACTTTACGATTACGCACAAGTACGTAATGACATACATTACGATATTGAAATTGGTGAAATAAGAGGCCCTTTACGAGCGAATGTGTTATAAAATATACTTACAGATTCAGATGTATCCGGTTAGACTGGAAGCCGACCCCAACGTAGTTGGGAAAAGGCTAGGTAGGCTGATGATGACAACAATAACTATAAACCTTTGCACACCTTATTAGGTAATGATACAGAGTACTTCCTATTTATTTGTAACATCTGTGTATACCTCCCTGTATTATGCAAATAAATAATTTGATTTGTTGTGCAGCTACTTAAGAGGAAACGTGGGTGCTCTTTTCTCCATACAAAAAGATACAAACGCTCTCGCCTGTTTTCTTTCCGGTTAATGGCCATAAAGCAATGTTTTTTTACAGAAATATAAAAATCAGCTACTTGTATGCCCCTATGTTTTCCTTTTTGATGATATATTATTTTTATAAGAACTAGAACCCTAAAAAAATGCTCAAAATTGCCTATTCAGACCGCTGTCAACAGACGCCTAGTGTACCAATTTGACAACTATTAACGAAAAAAGAAAAACTTAGGGGAATAGTATATATCTTTCTTATTCAGTTTATGAAATATTTTTTAAATTGGTCCAATATTGGAGGAGGAAATAGCCGAGAGCCAAACCTCGAAATGTGACTTTTTACATAGGCTATTTGCAGTTGTCCTTATCGCACGAATTTGAGGGCGGAGCGCTCGCAGAGCGACAGAAATACCTTCTTAAAATACCTAATATTCAAAAGTCTGGCTGCCCCCATTTCCTCTTAAAGTTGGCCATTATGTTTAGATGAAGAATCAAATTAGCAATTTAAAAATTTATTTAGTTTTTTAAATACCGCATCTTCAATTTGCGTTTTCCATGACATATTTTTGTCAATCCATAGTCTTAAGAATTTGCTGGTATCCGTTTCCTCTATTTTTTTCATTTCATAATGTACATTCAATGTCAAAGGGGTGTTTCTTTGGGAATAAGTGACTATTTTTGTTTTATCTAAATTTACTTTATGATTATTACATGTTAATCAATTATAATGTCATTTAAAGTATCGTTTATGTCTAATGTTTTTAAAGTATCATTTATGTTTATGCTGACAGACTTGAAAATATTTTGTTATGTGATAAAATCACAAATTAACAATTTTCAGACCATTTTCTTAGCAGCAACCCGGAAGCAACCTTATTTCAACAAAGGTAAAGATCACTGTCATTTTAACGGATTTGTTATTGGCTGCAACCATGTAACGCTAGAAGATGTTGTAACGATCTAAGAACACTGTGATTTTGACGGTAATGCAAAATGAGGTGGCAAGAATGTTAACAAAACACTGTTCATTTGATCGCCGATAACTCTCTAACTGTTTACATTTATTTGGAAGCGCAACCTGGCAACATCGCCATGGTGTTTCATAAGATAAATGACTCTACGGTCGTTAATCATATTTTTAACCATTATCAATCTGAAAGGTGACCAACAAAATGTAAACAAAAACGTAACAGCTTGGCGCTTAGGTACGCCTCAAAGGAAAAATGGATGAAATCTATTTTCTTTTTAAAGGGCTTTAAAAACTAAATGATTTTACGGCCAAGAGTTTTGTCATTGACAGACTGACGGATTCAATCCGATCAATGTCAAAACAAGAGAATCTATGCTACCAAAGGATTACTGCAACGAAAACTTTTCCGTTACGTTAGCTAAAAAATAAATGCAGGCCATTAAACGACAATAATTTGTCAAGGTGGCCATTTTATAGATCGCTTTTAGCGATAAGACCGCCCATTATTGTGTCACTCTATGTAAAATTTCAATATTTATATCTGTAATTTTTTATGGTGTGCATAATAAATAGTATTCTATCTATCTATCTATAAAAAATCTAAATCGTTTTCTTTTTAAATGACATTGTGCCTGTAATTTGGGATTCAGTTTTTAATGATTTTACAATATAAGGTGAATGTTTAGATTATTATGCGCATATTGACATTAATTAAGTTACTAATAAAAAATAGGTTCTATCACTAAAACTTAACTTTATTCAGCGAATGAAGATCAGAATTATGTTGAGCATGGAAAAAAATTACAAATAAAAGTACAAAATTATTTTACTTTGATTTATTAAGTTGTAGTAATCAACAGTTTTTGAACAAGTTCTTAGATGGCGCAGCCACAACCCCTGCCAGCCCAACCACCACGAAGCCCGAGGCCAGGAGCAGCAAGAGCAGCGGGAGCGAAGGCGGCACCAGGACCGTAAGCAGCAAGAGGGGCCAAGGTGGCAGCCGGGGCAAAGGCAGCCGTCTCACTGATCATGGCGTTAATGCCATTACCACAGGCATGGTTGACGGCACCAGCACCGGCAGAAGGCACCACACCTTCAACAGCAACAGTACCCACGAACGGCAGCTCACCACCCACAGCCAGACAACCCTCATAAACGTTGTCAGACACTACGGAGATACCGACGGGAGCGATGGCGGAGGCGCTGGAGACAGGCAGAGCGCCACCACTGGTGGGACTGAACTCCAAGTTGGGGGCGCAGAATCCATCGTAAGCCAGGCCTC
Organism: Cosmia trapezina; assembly: GCA_905163495.3. Lineage (NCBI taxonomy): Eukaryota > Metazoa > Arthropoda > Insecta > Lepidoptera > Noctuidae > Cosmia > Cosmia trapezina. The sequence continues at coordinate 4,186,237 of LR991048.1, forward strand.
TGCCTGCGTAGCCAGCACCAGGGTAGGCCAGTCCATCATACGCCCAACCAGGAGCAGCCAAGCCGCAAGGGGCGCCCAAGCCGTAGGGAGCAGCAAGTCCAGAGATATCAGCAACCGCAGCGCGGCTGGTGCACGACTGTCCGAGTGTGGACTGAAATTGTAAAAATATTTTGTCACATCAAACATTTATATTTTATAGACAGTTCATTGTTAATATCATATGAGCTTCTAGAAAATAATCCTTACCTTGAGCAGGAACGCCTGAGCGCAGAGGACGAGGATAGCTTTGACAGACATTGTAGTTTGTTTCGAGTGCTGACACAAGAATGATGTTCAGTGCAACTGTTGGTGGTTTTATACTCCAATGTGTTATCGAATTCCAAGAATAATTGGTATAATATAGGTAAGTGTAATTAATTAATAGCTTGAGCAAGCACGATAAGCCTATTGTTTAGTAACAAATAAACGGTTATTTTCATCAATCAATTTCTGTCACGTTTTTTACAAAATTTCGAAATTATATGTAATTGATATCAATACCTACAGGACTGAGTATAAATGTTACAACAATTTTGGGTCATCATTCAGTCTTCAGCTTCTTGTTGAACAAACAACAAACATGTCTTCCTTCACTGTTCTGTTGCTCTGCATCCAAGCTTGCTTGGTCCAGGTGAGTGAATTGTTTCTAATAATATACCAACTGTTTTCATTGCACTGTTTCACATATAACTAAGATTCTTGTAAACTCTCGTTGAGGTTACTATGTATTTTCGTATTGAAGCTCAAAATAAGATCACTACCTATAATGTACCTACTTTTTTGTCCGCGGTTTTATGACTTATTCGATTTAGAATGTTTATGCATTGTGGTCATGTCAGGTCAATCATGATTATTACTTTTGCAGAATGTATTCAGCCAGGCTTGCCTTGGTGCTTACGGCCCAGCTTTTGGTTCACCGCTGGCGGCTGGTCCTTACGGCTTGAATGCTCCGGGTTTGGCTTATGATGGTCTTGCGTACCCCGGCGCTGGTTTCGCTGGTGCATACCCCGGCGCTGGTTGTGGTGCTGGACTTGCCCCGTACGGCGGCGCCGGTGAAGGCAACGTGGCGGTCGCTGGTGAGCTGCCAGTCGCCGGTAACACCGCTGTTGCTGGTCAGGTCCCCATCATGGGCGCTGTGAGCTTCGGCGGCGCTGTGCCAGCTGCTGGTGCCGTGTCCATCTCCGGCCAGTGCGCGTGCGGCTGCGGCTCCCTCTACTAGTATCGGTACAAAGTTAACATACGAAATGTTGATTGAGACCACTAAAAATAAATGAAGTGTACATAGCTATTTTTTATTTCTTCTTACTTCAAACCTCTGCCCTACCCTTTGTGGATTGCAGCGTCATGATATGTTATACGGTAATTTGATCTTTGTTTATAAACGGCTCGTGCCTTTAAATACAATAATTGTTATACAGTAGGTAAATACGAGTAATAAGTTTTAATATAATACAATTAGCTGACATAACATTATAGGTACAGTTGAACAAGCTATTATAGGGTTCAATGTTTTTTGTTACTGTTTTTGTTGTTATAAGTATTGGCGTGTGCTAGCTGACATTATGGAAAATAATATAATATAATATAATCGGATATAAACTTGAGTTAGTGATACAACTTGAGTGCGCGTAACACCTATGTTCATTAGTTCCGACAAAAAAAAAAAATATCCGTGCAAAAAGTTATTTCAGTGCTTTGGGTTCGATAGAAACCGAAAGTATTAAGACTATTAAAGACGTGTTGGTATAAATTTTGTGCTCTAAGGTGTAAACGACAACGTAGTGACAAAAAACAATTGGCAAGTAATATTAATATACCGACATCGACATTAAAGTGTTGAAAACCAGTTGATAGAGTGAAACGCGTAAGTGACTCGAATCCCACGGCGCTTACGACGTTCTTCTCGCCGATACACGTTGCGTTGACTCTTCGAGGGCCTTTATTAGCGTGTGATTTATTAACGTGCACAAGACTTTATTTATCCCATTTTTTACAAACACGTTTTTATTGGCTAATCATCAATATGAACTGCGATTGTTGTTCAGGAATTATAGCCGAAGGAAGCTCCGTTTTTAATTGTTCGTCGTGCCGGAAGCCCTACCACTCAGCATGTCTTACAAACTTGCTAGGTTCCGATTTCCAACTGAGTGAACAGTATAACTGGTTGTGTCCGACCTGTAAGCCAAAGATGCGAAACGCAGATAATACCCCTGTACGCAACAGTCAAGGTGGTGATCAAAACATAACGCTAAGGAAAAAAGGAGCATCGACAAATATATCAGTCGAAGTATCGCCCAAGGAAGGGCCTGTTACGTCATCCGAAGTTAACCGCATCATGAAGAAGCAGATAGATGATCTTATGCGGCACCTAAACGAAACTTTGGCGAAATATGTAAACAAAGAACTGAAGGCTATAACGGACAAAATAGAGGGACTTAATACGTCAATGGAATTCATGAACGAAAAGTTTGAGGAAATGAAGACAGAGTTTTCACTGAACACCAAAGTAGTCTCTGACATTAAGAAAGAAAATGAGCAACTCAAAGCCACCGTCAAAGACTTGAGCGGGAGATTGAACCAGATGGAACAGCAAGCTCGTTCTTCGAATTTGGAAATTCAATGTTTGCCGGAGCACAATAATGAGAATTTAGTGTCTACTGTTATGAATATTAACAGAGTTATATCAGGTGATTTAACAGAGAACTGCATACATCATGTCACTAGAATTTCAAAACAAACCCCATCTAACAAACGCCCAAAATCCATTGTGGTTCAATTCAGCTGTCCGCGAGTTAGAGACAATTTTCTAGCTGCTTCTATTAAGTTCAACAAGAATAAAACTACGGAAGAGAAGCTCAACACAGCTCTACTTGGGATTGGTGGTAAAAAGGAAAATGTTTTCATTGTAGAACATCTGTCTCCTGTGAACAAAGCCTTACACGCTGCTACTAGAATTAAATGCAAGAGTTTGGGTTATCAGTATGTGTGGGTTCGTGGCGGAAGGATTTTTGTGAGAAAAGTTGATGGCGCAGACTACAAATATATTAAGGATACCGAAACGTTAGACAAACTGCAATAGGTCTCATTGGATTGTTTTTTTTTTTTTTAATTTTCTTTTATAAGGTATTGGATTAAGATTATAAAATTCGATCAGTTAAAAATTTACTACCAGAATGTCAGGGGTATCAGATCAAAACTAAATAACATTTATCAAGAGGTCGCCTGCTGTTCATACGATATTATTATGTTTACTGAGACGTGGTTGCTGAGTAGTATCTTTGACTCAGAGATCATGGATGGGCGGTATACCATATATAGGCGTGACCGGACCATTAATACGTTCAATAACAAAACTGACGGTGGTGGGGTCCTTATTGCTATTTCTACAAAACTTAAATCACACAGAGTAGCTAATTTTGAAAGTTCATGCGAAGATCTCTGGGTCAGGCTATCGCTTGGAGTGGGTGGAAAAAATAAAGACATTTATCTTTGTACTGTATATTTACCCTCACCGATACAGCCTAGATTGTTAGAGCATTTTGTTGATAATACAAACCAAGTGTTGGAACGTGTTGATGACTGTCTAATACTGGGCGACTTTAACATGACATCTATTAACTGGCTCGGAGCTGATGGCAAAGTGATAAAAGTACCCCAGAGGACTTGTTCCAGTTTGGAACAGACTCTTTGGGATTTCATTTTGCTTAACAATTTTTCTCAGTATAACTATTTGTGCAATCATAATAATAAAATTCTTGATTTGGTATTTACGAAGTTAGACAATGTTACTGTAACTTCACCAGTGGATGTTCTCTCTAAGGTCGATCCTCACCACCCCCCTATGTTATGTGAACTCTCATTTTCTCATGTTCTAAAGCCACAGAAATGTATTCCTAGAACAAGATTAAATTATTTAAAGGCGGATTACGAGGCAATTAATGCAGCTCTATTAGAAGTTGATTGGGTGAGAGAATTGGAGTTTTCCATGACTGTCGATCAAATGGTGGACAAATTCTATAATATATTGTATGACTTAATACAGAGATTCGTACCACAAGTTGTAATTAGAGAAACTAAATATCCATACTGGTTCTCTAAAGACCTCATTAAAAGGCTAAATGAGAAAAACCGCTTACGACTTAGAATTAAAAAATACAAAAATCCCTTGGACATTATTGCTTTGGATTCATTAAAAAAAAGATGCAACCGTATGGCTACTTCCTGCTATAATACATACATGGCGGATATAGAGGATAAAATTACATCGAACCCAAAGTATTTTTGGAGTTATTTAAAGATGAAGAGAGGTGGAGCTAGTAACTACCCTGGTTCTATGACAGATGGTGTGAACAGTTCCGAGAATATTAACGAAATTTGTAACTATTTTGCAGCTCACTTTTCTAAGGTGTATTGTACTGATAAAAGTGATGGTCGTGTGAATTTGGATTGCTGCCTGAGTAATAATATTTTGAGTCATATAACAATATCCCAGGATCAGATCCTCAGAGAGTTAAAGAAATTAGACGTTACCAAGGGCGCTGGCCCGGATAATGTACCTTCCTTGCTTTTACATAAGTTATCAGATAGTCTCTCGTTGCCATTAAGTTTGTTATTCAATGGTTCGTTATTTCAGGGTGTATTTCCAAGCAAATGGAAGGAAACTAGAATTGTACCCATTTTAAAGGGCGGTGATCAGTCTGATGTGACCAACTATAGGCCCGTGGCTATTCTTTCTGCACTTTCAAAAGTTTTTGAGGCACTTATATGTCCTGCATTGTCCAGACATATGTCACAGCTCATTATAGATAACCAATATGGGTTTATGAAAGGTAAATCAACTGCTACAAATTTGGTGACTTATGCTGATCGTATTATTGAAGAAGTTGATGCGCGTATTCAGGTTGATGCAGTCTATACCGACTTCAGCAAGGCATTCGACACAGTCGATCACAGTTTGCTTGTTGAAAAGCTGAAAATGCATGGTGTGTCGGATCCCTTGCTGAGTTGGTTCAAGTCATATCTGACAAAGAGGACACTTAGGGTTGTGATGAATGGCTGCAGTTCTGATCCATATATAGCCACTTCAGGAATTCCCCAGGGTTCTCATGTGGGACCACCTTTATTCACCCTTTTCATTAACGACATATACAAGTGCTTTCAGAACTCTAGTATATTTCTATTCGCTGACGACCTTAAAGCCATAAAAGCAATTAGAAAGCCTGCTGATTCAGTACAGTTTCAGGCTGATTTAGATAGACTGAGTGAGTGGTGTAAGCACAATAAAATGTCTTTAAATATCAAAAAGTGTAAGCACATCAAATTTACTAGAAAAAAAAATGTCTCACCCACAGCATATAACTTTAATGGTCAACTGCTTGAGGAAGTGGATTCTATACGAGACCTAGGCGTTCAATTTGATAAAAAGCTTGGTTTTGTTGAGCATATTGACAAAGTCACATTAAAAGCAACAAAAGTACTAGGTTTCGTCATGAGAGAGTGCAAAACCTTTAAAAAAGTCAAAACCAAAAAAATTATGTACAACTCGCTAGTCAGGAGTCACCTAGAGTATTGTAGTGTTGTCTGGTCTCCTAAATATAATGTGCACATCAAACGTATCGAACGATTGCAGAAAAGATTCTTATGGCATCTTACTTTTCACTGTGGTATGGGTAAAAGGTTGAAATCGTACCGGGAAAGATTAAAATATTTTAGGATAGTCTCGTTAGAGAAAAGAAGAGATATGTTGGATTTAATTTTCCTTAAAAGACTAGTAACAGGCTCTTTGAACTGTCCCGAGTTGCTTAGTAGGATATCCTTCCATGTGCCACGAAATCTACCAAGAAAATCGAATAGGAAACTGTTTTGCATGCCAAAATGCAATACAAATTTAAGGCAACATTGCTCATTATATAGAATGTATGCTGTGTACAAAGAACATGATGAAGAAATTGACTTATGTCATACATCAGTACCTACTATCAGAAAAATGTTTAAATATAACTCGCAAAATAATTAAGTTTAATTCTGTTTGGCCTAATTAGCTTAATATTATCGGCAGTTTAGTTGTTTTTATTATTTAATTGTATTTTTATTTCATCTTTTTCATTAGTTATAAGCGCATAATGTAGTGCATGCAGTGCTCTTCTTTAAGTAATGGGGCACTTAGACCTAAGTTTGAAATGTTATACTATATACATGTAATAGTGTACTCATTGTTGAGGAGCCAAATAAAATAAATAAATAAATAAAAATAAACTATAAACCAAAACAAGTTCAAAGATGTACAGTCAGTGAAAATGCTTTGGTAATATAGCGTTATCTAAAAATAATGTTTATCATATGTGCATTAAGTACTATTTTTGATAAATTACCAAAATCTATAAGAGAACTCTTATTTAAATATTTTAGAGTAAAACTGCGCAGATGGTTAATAGAAAATTGTTTTTATACACTTCAAGAATTTCTGCTATGGGATCTTCATACTACAGACACTTTACATCATATACCTACTTACACTTTGCATCATTATTATTATCTCTTTTATTGTTTTTACATTCATATTTGGCGAATCGGTTTATAAAGATTTGTTTTCTTCGAAATAAAAACATTTTAATATATTTTTCATTGTTATGACACTTACGTCAGGCTGTCAAGCTGTCATTATTTTTTTCTGCTATCTAACTTTCTCTCATAGAGTTTCTTACTGGCTTAGTCTATGAAGGTTTCTTTTGATTTATATAAATTAAATTATTTTTATCAATATGTTAGCTCAAATATTGTATTTTTATAGATAATTTTGATTGTTTATTGAATAACTATATCTTAACTTACATTTATAAAATTAATTCACACGCACTCAGAATTAATCGAAGAGGTTTTTCAACGAATATTTCTGGCCGCTTCATGCATAGACAATTGGCATTGGATGAACGAAAACTTCAATTATGGAAAGTATTGGAAATGAGAAGATGGTAAAAAAAACGCCGAGAGGAATATGGAATGGATTACTGGGAGATTCGTGAGTTCTGCTTTGGTTTCTGAAAGAGAAGCATCTCAATTTATCGCATCGCTAATTCGCTAGCAAACATATCTACGTCCGGGAAATCTCTCCTTCTTCGCTGTTCCCTAAGTGACCTGTGATCAATACCGATTTTACTGAAAAGCGGAACCCAACCCCTCGGAGCTTACGAGGCCTGATGCCTAACCTGGCCTGACGCAATTACTGTTTTCTTCTACTATCAAACTTCCGTCTTCCTTAGTGTGTGTTAGGTAGGTTAGGTGTTTTTAGGGTTCCGTACCAAAATGGTAAAAAAGGAACCATTATGGTGACACTCAGTCTGTCTGTCTGTCTGTCAAAGCTGGATATCTCAAAAACTACTAATGCTATCAACTTGAAATTTGGAACAGTTTTGGATGACGTTTACCCAACTATTTTCCAAATAAGAAAGAAATAAAAATATTTATATTTATTTTGCAACAGGGACTGAAAGGGGGTCTTAAAAATTCAAAGGGCTACTAGGGCATGTGGGGTATCATATGAAAGAACGCTGTTTGCACATTCTTAAACATTGTTTTCCTTTTTTTTAGGCCGCATTGTTTTCGACTTTTGATGAAAAATGTAAAAAAAAAAAATCGTCCACCCCCCCCCCTTATCTCCAAAGTTTGCAAAGAAAAAAATCTGAAATTATTCTATGTGATAGAAGTTTATGCAAAGATTACAGGAAAAATAAAACGATGTCTCTAAATAGCACACTTTTTCAGAAATCGGAACGGAACCCTCGGTGCCCGAGTCCGACTCGCTCTTGACCGAATGTTCGCATTCAATTTAGTGCAACGAAAGTATGTTTGTAGAAATTTAGTTCCATTTTATGTAACTAGATGGCGTTGGTCTTTTACGTCACATTCTTGAATCGCGGTGTTAAGAATTTCCGTCAATTACCTTAGGTTTAATGAATGTATGTTTTTTCTTTGGGGGTAATGATATCACGCCAAGATCTAATACAATAATATAAGTACTATCAAGCTATCCGGTGTTTTATTTATCCGAGTTACGCGAAGTAAAGCATAAAGTGTACACCGGTTTTTTCTAAATCGTTACTGTATTTTTATCTTTTCTAAAATATATTGTTCAAATCTATTTTTTCACCCCTTTTATTTTACTACAGAGGGAAAAAATATTATTTTAGGGTAAATATTATAGGTAAATAAAAATTGTTATGTTAAGGTTGCTTTGTAATTTATATTAAATTATATTAAGGTTGTGTGTATTAGATTACATTATATTAAGGTTTCAATCAATCAACTCAGCCTACCGCAGTCCACTGCAGGACATAGGCCTCTCCCAGGCTGCGCCACAACACCCTGTCCGCCGCCTTCCGCATCCAGTCTGTACCAGCCACTTTCTTCAAGTCGTTGACCCATCTATCTGGGGGGCGTCCCACAAAATTAAGTTTATAATTAAGTTTATTTTCCATGAGTGTATTGACAGGTTTGCATCATTTAATCGTGCATATTAAACTTATTTAATAGCGTTTTTGTGTAGGTATGCACTTTGATCTAATGTTATTACATTAGTATGCCTTGTAATTGTAACGTTGTTAACCATTTTATTACCTAAAACCGGCCAAGCGCATGTCGGACCACGCACAATGAAGGGTTCCGTAGTTGAAAAGAATTTATCCCAATGAAAAACTTAACATTGAGTTGAAAAACATGTTCTCCCATACATATACGTCACGGACAATAGGGATGATGCCTGGGTAAAAAAAAAGAAATTCTATTTAGTCCGTCAGTGAGATAATAAAAAAATATTAGACACGTATTTTTTGCTTTATCATATTAATAAAAAAATACTTAGCTATCACGCATTAAAGTTGGGGAGTGGGGTCTCGCTACGTCACTTGTACGTATAAAACCTAGCTACGCGTGACGTCATGCCATATTTTAACTCAATGTATCGCCGAAATTTTTTGACTACGTAAAAAAATAAAAAATACGTGTCCAATATTTTTTAATAATCTCTATGACGGACAAAAAATAAATTTTTAGTCATCATCCCTATTCTCCAACTGAATATTTAAGTTTGTATTCGCAAAAAGCTATTCTTAAACATAACATCACGCCTTGTTTCCTCGAAGGGTTGGGCAGAGGTGTACCTAAACAAACATTAAACCAACATTTTGCCAGGAAAAGAAAACTAAAAACTATTTTTTTTGTGTGATAAAACTACAAATAATCAATTTTCAGACTTTTTCCTTTACTTGCGCTGTAAGACCTTGCTTCTTACCAAATTTCATGATTCTAGTGTAATGATTTTTAAAATAATAATTACGAATAAGACTTTTTTCCACAAGCGACAGATGGCGCTAGTGATTGCACGAACTTTATACATCCGTTTAGGTATTCATTTGTAGAATACTATTATTAAAGTATATTTCTTTAATACAGTTAGTAAATAATTATTGTTTAAGTTTTAAAATATTTATTTATAATAATCATAAGGCTAATCATAAGTCATGAAATCGTTAGCCGGCTGAGTGTTCACTTCCGTTTAAAGTGGGGATCCTTCAGTTGGCAACTGATTTGCTAGGACAGAGTTCACAGGTTCAGTCTTTTTCTAGGCTTTGACCTGTAAGCATATCTGACGGATCCGTGCTACTTTTATTAAATTCATGATGATAAGTGATAACTGTGATAAGTGATTGTTAATAAACATGTGTTTTGGAATTAAGTGAATAAATTATATTCAATACTGCAATTGAGGTGTATGATTTCGTCACATCTCAGAAGTGGGACATGCCTACAAAAAAAAAAAAAAAAGCCTACAATAATAGTGACTTAAGAAATATTAGGTTATGTGTGCCTAAAGTAAAGTTAAGTGTGCTATATAATGGAAGCCAAGTGTGGTTAGCCAGGTGTGCTAAAGGTTAGCCAAGTGTGCTAAAGGTTAGCCAAGTGTGCTAAAGGTTAGCCAGGTGTGCTAAAGGTTAGCCAAGTGTGCTAAAGGTTAGCCAAGTGTGCTAAAGATAAAGCCAAGTGTGCTTTAAAGTTTTTGTTTGGCCAAGTGAGCTAACAAAGACTTGGGCCAAGTGTGCCCGATACGAACAAAGCTATCCTGGAGCACGTAAGTAAAGCATGAATTTATCGATTAACTATGACCTAGATTCATCGATTTACTATTGACTAAGTACGTCAGATTTTAAAATATTTGGCCATGTGTGCAAAAGGCATCTAGGTATTTAATCAAATCTCAAATAATTCCTATTTTCTTTCCTCTAATGTAATGATTGTGCCTATTTTTGTGAACCTCAAATAATTCTTCTTGTGGAGCCTTAAAAATGCTAATTAGCCAAGTAGTGTTATCTAAGGTACGTACAAGTGTGCTTTAGTTACTAGAGGCTATGTATGCCTATTGAGCCATGTGCGCTTAGTTGTTAGAGGTTATGTGTGCCTACAATAGGAAGCCAAGTGTGCTTTAGTTACTAGAGGCTATGTATGCCTATTGAGCCATGTGCGCTTAGTTGTTAGAGGTTATGTGTGCCTACAATAGGAAGCCAAGTGTGCTTTAGCTACTAGAGGCTATGTATGCCTATTGAGCCATGTGTGCTTAGGTGTTAGAGGTTATGTGTGCCTACAATAGGAAGCCAAGTGTGCTTTAGCTACTAGAGGCTATGTATGCCTATTGAGCCATGTGTGCTTAGTTGTTAGAGGTTATGTGTGCCTACAATAGGAAGCCAAGTGTGCTTTAGCTACTAGAGGCTATGTATGCCTATTGAGCCATGTGTGCTTAGTTGTTAGAGGTTATGTGTGCCTACAATAGGAAGCCAAGTGTCCTTTAATTACTAGAGGCTATGTATGCCTATTGAGCCATGTGCGCTAAGTTGTTAGAGGTTATGTGTGCCTACAATAGGAAGCCAAGTGTGCTTTAGCTACTAGAGGCTATGTATGCCTATTGAGCCATGTGTGCTTAGTTGTCAGAGGTTATGTGTGCCTACAATAGGAAGCCAAGTGTGCTTTAGTTACTAGAGGCTATGTATGCCTATTGAGCCATGTGTGTGTGTGTCTTTTGCTTTAGTTATTTTTTCTCTTTCCCTAGACATTAATTTTACTTGTTTATTTTAATGAAATACTTTTAATTGGACATTACGTTAATGTAGGTACTAAAGTTTAAAGAGATAATTATTATAAAATGAGCTTAAAATTACATAAGTATTAAAATTATTCATGTGATGACAGTATGCCCTGGACTGGGTTATTATTATTGACTTACTAGATTATTATAAATGACTAATGGGACATTAATGTGACAAGTTACCAAATTGTGTAACTGTATTAACCAGTGTATTATTATGTTTGAGGTAAACTTCAGAACAAGAGCCGCCTGTTACAAGACAAACCAGTAGCCCCTGTGTCGAACAAGGCAGAGACAAAGACGACACGTGCAAAGAAGCGATCTAAATGGAAGCGCAAGATGTCTACTTCGACCTCTTCGTCTTCAAGCATGATATCTGATACAACAAGTACACCACCACGACGCAAGAAACAGAAAAGGACATCAAGTTATTCTCAAAAAGAGGTACTGAATCTTTTGAATGTTTTTCAAGGAAGGAAAAGATACAAGATATATTTATATTGTAAAACATGAGTAAAATTATACAGGTCTTATAATTAATATGAGGTAGCTAGATGTTTTGCCATTTATGGCGTATATAATTAGTCATACTAGACAAACAAATACAAAAAAAAAGCAAAGAAAGAGATTACAATGTCAATTTGAATTAAATTTTAATGTCAAAATTTATTTTATAATTACAAAGTCAAAATTCAAAATTAAAATGTCATAATTAAAATTTAATTTGAGAATACTATACAAGGAAAATATCATTTATGAATTCATCTACGCTGTAATAGCACTTTTCTAATAATAACCCTGAAGGGACTTTTAAATTTGTTTATAGGCATACATTAATAGAATCAGGTATTTTACTATAAATATTTGGAGCAATACCAAAGAAACTCTTTTTTTAAATAAAGCAGTTTTGCATTTGATTTGGCACAACAAATTCTCATATTGGGATTCGTTTTTTACAAACAATGCAGTTTCTAATATGTACAAACATGGTAAAGTTAGTATTTTTAATTTTTTTTAAAGTAAGGAACACAACTATCCGTTACTCTCAGACCACACATTGATCGTATACATCTTTTTTGAATCCTGAATATAAGTTCTCTATTAGTTGACTGTCCCCAAAAAAAAAAAAAAAAAAAAAACAACACCATATCTAAAAAAAAAAATAGAAGCGACCAATCCATGATATGCTGTTAATAGAATGTCAGCATTAACTTTCTTGGATAATTGAAATAATTGATATGCAGATTTACTCAGACACTTGCAGATTTCCTCTAAGTGAGATTTCCATGTTAGTTTATTATCTACAGTTGTACCCAAGAACTTTGCATTCGTAACCTCTTCTACTATAGGGTTATTATACGTAATGTTAACTGGTGGATACTTACGACGCTGGTGGCAATGAATAACTTTTGTTTTATTTAGATTAATTACAAGATTCTTACTGTCAAGCCAAACTTACAAAGGAGTTTCCAAGTGAGCAAAATTATGGTCGGCTTCTAGAAGAAACGTTAGCTCGTACGACTCAAAGTAATGATAACTCATCTGAATATTTTTACGACAAATTAATGCTTATACACAGGTGTCATATTACTGGTCAAAGAGCCGTAGATTGTATAACTCACGGTATTATTGATTGTCTGTGTCCGCGTTGTTCTTCGTAGATACGCAACGGATTTTGATGCGGTTTCCACCATCATTTAGATAGTTTGTTCTGGAAGGTTTTTATGTGTTATCCATGTATATTAAACATAAACGTAGATAGTATTGAAATTTGCCATCAAGTCGTGAAAAATAGGTTTTTTTTTAGCACTTACATGGTGTGCGCTGACTAAATGGTAAGAGATACATAAAATTAATGTTCTATGGGATTGTATATATTAAAAAGTTCAACAGGAAAGTCTATGCAGAAAAGTCTGCATGTGTCTTTCTTGTAAGGATTATTCACAGTAACAATTTTTATCTTTTACAATTTAAAAAAAAATATATAAATTGTTATTTCCAAAGATAATTTGACGGTTATATTACTAATCCTTATCCAATAAAATACGTTAATTTAATTGGGAATTTCATTACGATTAAAATATGCTTTGACATCGTATCATTTAATCGAGTGTAGAAGTACTGGTTAATATGACTTTATGCAGACTGCTTTACTGATTGGTTAAAATTGTACTGAATTACCATCCATAGCTTTATTTAAAGACGATAGTAGGTACGTTATTCTTTTGCAAAACTCCTGGGCTCCGTTGTAACGCCAGTGATTTTGAATTCCCTAGAAATTATTTTTCAAAACCACATTCAGCTATCTAACATATCACAATAAAACATATTCGAATTAGTTCGAAGTTTTTGCTTTATGTTCTTGTTATTCTGGAGATGTTTTACATATAAGGTTAATAGTAGTAAACCTGGTAAATGATGTAACTTGCATTAGGCTACTTGTCGTATAGGCACAGGTAAATGTTACCTAGTTCTGTCAAATCTTTTTGACGCCATACCAGACACGTTACAAAGTTTAAGAGATGAGGCCAGCACCAATATCCGAGTTAGCCAAGAAAAACAAAAAGCTAATTATGATGCCGAAAGGCCTGTTAGTACCTATAAAGAAGGTTCGTGCAAAATCATCGAGTTTTAGGTAATGACCAATATAAAATTGCTGAAATTCTGGGATTTAATAAAAGTCAACATCAAATAATGTATTTCAAATAGGCACTTTTGAGCGTCAAAATTAAAAAAAAAAAAAAAAAAATTGTTTCTAGCTGCCCCTTCCAAAATTTAGCGTTACCTACTCTTTAAAAAAAACTGTTTTACAATATTTTGTATACATTAATAAATCATTATTATGTGAAGATGATACAACTAGAATAAAAATTAATATACTTGTTAGGTAAAAATAATTAAAAATGAACAATGACAGATAAATTAATTATGTTAAAGATACATTGTAAAAGTATATACGATTTTCTTGAAATTTTAACAAGTAACAAGTCGTGAGTTAAAGTAATCACAGAATGTAAAATCAATGTCATAAAATAATAACGTCACGTGTCATACAATTAAATTAGCAACCAGTTTGATTTCATCTCGACTCTAGATTGTCCTATGAACAGGACCAGCATGTTTCCAAGCATTCTAATCCTGGATTAATCCTATAATTTGTATTATGCTTGTTTACAAAGCGTATTTTTAATATGAGTTTTGAATTTTCTTTTATTTAATTGCAATATGTCACAAAATATTTTGTTGTAACATTTAACACAGCAGGTACCCCATAAAAGATGTAAATAAAATAACAAAAATTCGGTATTCTTTAGCTAATCTGAAAAATGGTTGATCTATTTTATCTTTATTTCTAGTAGGTAATAAAATTATGTCTATCACTTATTTTAATTAAAAAAAAAAAAAAAAAAACGAAAAATAAACGGAAGAATACAATATAAAAGCATAGTTTCCGATGACTGTAAGACCATAAAAGTTCATCAAATAATAATAGTAGCTCATCTTCTGGTGCTGAAAGTAATAATGTTGACGATAAACCATGCCCCAGAATCAAATCCGAGATCAATGAATAACCGAATGTAATGATTATATAGGTATGTAAGGTTTATTTGAATTTAACTGTTATTGGAATTGTAAAATCGTGCGTCAGGAGATCGCACGATGTCGGATGGCCGAATGTAATGATTTTTAAAATAATAATTACGAATAAGACTTTTTTCCACAAGCGACAGATGGCGCTAGTGATTGCACGAACTTTATACATCCGTTTAGGTATTCATTTGTAGAATACTATTATTAAAGTATATTTCTTTAATACAGTTAGTAAATAATTATTGTTTAAGTTTTAAAATATTTATTTATAATAATCATAAGGCTAATCATAAGTCATGAAATCGTTAGCCGGCTGAGTGTTCACTTCCGTTTAAAGTGGGGATCCTTCAGTTGGCAACTGATTTGCTAGGACAGAGTTCACAGGTTCAGTCTTTTTCTAGGCTTTGACCTGTAAGCATATCTGACGGATCCGTGCTACTTTTATTAAATTCATGATGATAAGTGATAACTGTGATAAGTGATTGTTAATAAACATGTGTTTTGGAATTAAGTGAATAAATTATATTCAATACTGCAATTGAGGTGTATGATTTCGTCACACTAGGTCTACGGGAAGTACACTTATAGGTTTTGATTTACTTGCGAGTGTCAAAATATGTCGCATAAATGGCCGTATTTTTTTATTACGTTGACGTAGAAGCTTGATTTTTTAGAAATCTAAGGGACCATAGATTTACGTATTTTATATTAATTTTAACTTGATTCCTCCACGCGTTCCTGAGAAAAAGGGGCTTGACAGATAACATACTTAAAAATATTTTTTCATGTGATAAAATTATTAATTGCCAATTTTCGGACTTTTCCCATTACTTGTGCTGAAGACCTTGCTTCTTACTAAATTTCATTATTCTAGGTCTACGGCCAGTACCATAGAGGTTTTGATTTACTTGCGAGTATCAAAATGTGTCGCATAAATGGCCGTATTTTTTTATTGCGTTGACTTAGAAGCTTGATTTTTTAGAACTCCAAGAGACTACAGACATACGTATTTGATATTAATTTCAACTTGATACCTCCACGCGTTTCTGAGAAAAAGGGTCTTGACAGACAGACTGACGGACAGACGGGGTACTTTCCGTTGTCCTATAATCATGAAATTTAGCAAGAAGCAAGGTCTTACAGCACAAGTAAAGGAAAAAGTCCACAAATTTTTAATTTGTAATTTTTTCACACAAAAAAATATTTTCAAGTCTGTCAGCCTGTAAGACCCTTTTTCTCAGAAACGAGAGGAGGTAGCAAGTTGAAATAAATAACTAATATGTAATTCTATAGTCCCTTGCAGCTCTAAAAAAATCAAGCTTCTAAGTCAACGCAATAAAAAAATACGGCCATTTAAGCGCAATATTTTGATACTCGCAAGAAAATCAAAACCTATAGGGTACTTCCCGTTGTTCTAGAACCATGAAATTTGGCAAGAAGCAAGGTCTCACAGCACAAGTAAAGGAAAAAGTCCGAAAATTATTAATTTGTAGTTATATCACATACAAAAATATATTTTTTCGGTAACAATGTTAAATTGGTTTTTGGGATAAATTCTTTTCAACTACGGAACCCTTTATTGTGCGTGGTCCGACACGCACTTGGCTGGCTTTTTTCCCTAGACACCATTTATTTCTTTTATTTCTACCTTTACATTCACACATCATTATTCATGTACGTTGTAAGTAATTTAAAGTGCTTCACACTCCTTTTCTTTATTCCTAATCTCTAAACTCCGCTTCTGAAGGTGACCTTTACACACATTCGCCTTAAGTGTACACTACACATTCGCTTGCGCTTACACTGCCGTGGTCACCGTCACGAGGGGATAAGCAGAGGATTGGCTACTCACATTATGGACGTAAATTCCAGGGAACAAAGTTCGGGTTTTCCGTACGGGTTTTTGTACCCGTGAAAACCATTGCTGCGTCACTTGGTGACATCATAAGCTCCTGCCACGAGACACCGCTGCCGGCTTCTGGCTTCCGACGCCACTACAGGCATCGGGCTACCGGCACCACCACCGACAACCCTGCGGGTCCTGCACCTGGCTCCTCAGCTTCAGCGTCCCTACAGCTACGCGCAAGCCAGGATAGTACCTACTAGACGCGCCTACTTCCATAATAGCAGAAAGAAAGTTATGACGGCATTTGTAATCCACGACCTTAGAATAAATTTATTGAAAGTGTTGGTGAGTTTCTATTGCTACCAGTAGTTTAGGTAACTTTTACGCTGCATAATTTTTATACCAAGAAACAATTTTATCTCTTTTAAATCAGTAATTTTGAATTTACTAATTAAATTCCTTTTAAAATTTTTAATTATTTCTATATCTATAAAACAACAAATATTTTTATGTAAGTACATCTCCATTGACTAGTAAATATTGACACCTATTCAACTGAAGAATTTTAAAAACCTTCTCCTTTAAAGAGATCGTTAAAAACTTCAAACCAACATGTACGAGTAGCTGCCTGCATGTTTCAGCCCGTAAAGGACTTACTTTATTTAATTTACACAGAATATTATCTAGACAAGAGATACCCTCAGGGACTCTAATATCTTCCTTTAATTCGTCATTTAAGAAGGCAGACGACGACAACAAATTGTCGAGGTGGCCTTAGCTGGGTGAATATCCCAGCGGCAAATTTTACGTGTCCACGTTGAGAATCGAGGTGTTAAATGTTAGGATGTATCTGATTTTTTTTTTATAGTGAACTACGTATACTTGGTTCAATTACGGCCACTTTTTTTTTTTAATAAGTGTATACAAATAATCAGGAAAAAAAATCGCCTTAAAATTCAAGTTGGGTTGCCTGTCCCAGCTCTATTGTGGGATATAATTGCATTCACCAAAGAAACAATTTAAGGTATATTTAAAAAATAAATAATGTCGTTAGTATAAGACTTAGTATTAGTTAGTACACTAATAATGTCGTAGGTATAAGACTTAGTATTAGTTAGTACACATTATCACAAGTATAAGGATTAGTATAAGACACATTATCTAAAAACAAATAAACCATACTAAAAAATCAAATTTTATAAAATATCTAAATCGTTTTCTTTTTAAATGGCGTTTTGTCATTATTTCGTGGATAAAGTGCCTGTAATTTGACGGTAATTTGGCTTTTCAATAGGGAATAAGTTTTTAATGGTTTTATATTAAATAAGGTGATTGATAAGATTATTATGTGCGTAGTGACATTCAGTAAGTTAATAATAAAAAAAATCGTTTCTAAGACTAAAACTTGACTTTAATCAGTGAATGAAAATATTTACAAATAAAAGTACAAAATGATTTAACTTTGATTTATTAAGTTGTAGTAATCAAAAGTTTTTGAACAAGTTCTTAGATGGCGCAGCCACAACCTCTGCCAGCCCAGCCACCACGAAGCCCGAGGCCAGAAGCAGCAAGAGCAGCGGGAGCGAAGGCGGCACCAGGACCGTAAGCAGCAAGAGGGGTCAAGGTGGCAGCCGGGGCAAAGGCAGCCTTCTCACTGATCATGGCGTTAATGCCATTACCACAGGCATGGTTGACGGCACCAGCACCGGCAGAAGGCACCACACCTTCAACAGCAACAGTACCCACGAACGGCAGCTCACCACCCACAGCCAGACAACCCTCATAAACGTTGTCAGACACTACGGAGATACCGACGGGAGCGATGGCGGAGGCGCTGGAGACAGGCAGAGCGCCACCACTGGTGGGACTGAACTCCAAGTTGGGGGCGCAGAATCCATCGTAAGCCAGGCCTCTACCTGCGTAGCCAGCACCGGGGTAAGCCAGTCCATCATATGCCCAACCAGGAGCAGCCAAGCCGCAAGGGGCGCCCAAGCCGTAGGGAGCAGCAAGTCCAGAGATATCAGCAACCGCAGCGCGGCTGGTGCACGACTGTCCGAGTGCGGACTGAAATTGTAAAAATATGTTGTTAGTTACTTCTACATCACAAATTCACATTATTTTGTGTTTGGAACACAATCATTAACATCAGTAAATTATTATAACACGATTATTCCAATGTTAGATGAAATCCAAAAATAAAACACTGCTTACCTTGAGCAGGAGCGCCTGAGCGCAGAGGACGAGGATAGCTTTGACAGACATTGTAGTTTGTTTCGAGTGCTGACACAAGAGTGATGTTCAGTGCGACTGTTGGTGGTTTTATACTCCATTGTGTTATCGAATTCCAAGAATAATTGGTATAATATAGGTAAGTGTAATTAATTAATAGCTTGAGCAAGCACGATAAGCCTACTGTTTATTAACAAATAAACGGTTATTTTCGTAAATCAATTTCTGTCACGTTTCTTACAAAATTTCGAAATTATATGTAATTGATATCAATACAGGACTGAGTATAAATGGTACAACAATTTTGGGTCATCATTCAGTCTGCAACTTCTCGTTGAATAATCATCAAACATGTCTTCCTTCACCGTTCTGTTGCTCTGCATCCAAGCTTGCTTGGTCCAGGTAAGTGAATTTTTGTTTCTAATAATACCAACTGTATTCGTTGCACTGTTTCGTATACAAGGTTGATATGAGCGAGAGGCATTAGATTAGACCACATATATACTATAGGTGCATAGTGTAAACTCGGAACTATTAAAAAAGTTTAGGAGAAAAACAAGAAAACAAATTTTTATGATTTATTTTTGATCCTTTGTAGAGATTTCCACTGACCTGCTAACAAAATGATAACGCCGCGTCAAAAATTCTGTCGTTTTAAGGTGTATGACCCTAGATAACTATGCGTAGGTACTTAGTCAGCTATTAGGGCAGATAATTATTCAACAAAGTAAAAACTAAAAAATAATCCTGTGACTAAACTATTGCTTCTATTTATCTGATTTTTAATGTAGAGGCTGAAAATGATGCAAAGAATAAGTGGTTTAATTTAATGCCTCTCGCTCATATCAACCTTGTATATCTTAACTTGTACTTGTATTTATGTAAACTCTCATTGAGGTTACTATTTTCGTATTGGAGCTCAAAATGAGAACACTACTTATTACTTTGTTGTCCGCTGTTTTATGACTTATTCGATTTAGAATGTTTATGCATTGTGGTCAATCATGATTAATACTTTCGCAGAATGTATTCAGCCAGGCTTGCCTTGGTGCCTACGGCCCAGCTTTTGGTTCACCGCTGGCGGCTGGTCCTTACGGCTTGAATGGTTTGGCTTATGATGGTCTTGCGTACCCCGGCGCTGGTTTCGCTGGTACATACCCCGGTGCTGGTTGTGGTGCCGGACTTGCCCCGTACGGCGGCGCCGGTGAAGGCAACGTGGCGGTCGCTGGTGAGCTGCCAGTCGCCGGTAACACCGCTGTTGCTGGTCAGGTCCCCATCATGGGCGCTGTGAGCTTCGGCGGCGCTGTGCCAGCTGCTGGTGCCGTGACCATCTCCGGCCAGTGCGCATGCGGCTGCGGCTCCCTCTACTAGTATCGGTACAAAGTTAAGATACGAAATATTGATAGAGACCACTAAAAATAAATGAATTGTACATAGCATTTTTTTATTTCTTCTTACTTCAAACCTCTGCCCTGCCCTTTGTGGATTGCAGCGTGATGATATGTTATACGGTAATTTGATCTTTGTTTATAAACGGCTCGTGCCTTTAAATACAATAATTGTAATACTACTGTATTACAATTATTGTATTTAAAGGCACGAGCGGTAAGTACGAGTAATAAGTTTTAATACATATAATACAATTAGCTGACATAACATAATAGGTACAGTTGAACAAGCTATTAGGGTTCAATGTTTTTTGTTACTGTTTTTGTTGTTATAAGTATTGGCGTGTGCTAGCTGACATTATGGCAAATAATATAATATAATAATAATATATAATCGGATATAAAGTAATAACAAAACAAGTTTAAAGATGTAAGGTACAGTCAGTAAAAATACTTTGGTAATATAGCGTTATCTAAAAAGAATGTTTATCCTAAGTGCATTACTATTTTTAATAAATTACCAAAATCTATAAGAGAACTCCCATTTAAATATTTAGAGTAAAACTGCGCGGATGGTTAATAGAATTTTTTTTATACACTTCAAGAATTTCTGCTATATGATCTTCATACTACAGACACTTTACATCATATACTTACACTTTGCATCATTATTATTATCTCTTTTATTGTTTTTACATTCATATTTGGCGAATCGGTTTATAACGATTTGTTTTCTCCGAAATAAAAACATTTTAATATATTTTTCATTGTTATGACACTTACGTCAGGCTGTCAAGCTGTCATTATTTTTTTCTGCTATCTAACTTTCTCTCATAGAGTTTCTTACTGGCTTAGTCTATGAAGGTTTCTTTTAATTTATATAAATTAAATTATTTTTATCAATATGTTAGCTCAAATATTGTATTTTTATAGATAATTTTGATTGTTTATTGAATAACTATATCTTAACTTACATTAATTTATAAAATTAATTCACACGCACTCAGAATTAATCGAAGAGGTTTTTCAACGAATATTTCTGGCCGCTTCAAGCATAGACAATTGGCATTGGATGAACGAAAACTTCAATAATGGAAAGTATTGAAAATGAGAAGATGGTAAAAAAACGCCGAGAGGAATATGGAATGGATTACTGGGAGATTCGTGAGTTCTGCTTTGGTTTCTGAAAGAGAAGCATCTCAATTTATCGCATCGCTAATTCGCTAGCAAACATATTTACGTCCGGGAAATCTCTCCTTCTTCGCTGTTCCCTAAGTGACCTGTGATCAATACCGATAAATACTGAAAGCGGAACCCAACGCCTCGGAGCTTACGAGGCCTGATGCCTAACCTGGCCTGACGCAATTACTGTTTTCTTCTACTATCAAACTTCCGTCTTCCTTAGTGTGTGTTAGGTAGGTTAGGTGTTTTTAGGGTTCCGTACCAAAATGGTAAAAAAGGAACCGTTATGGTGACACTCAGTCTGTCTGTCTGTCTGTCAAAGCTGGATATCTCAAAAACTACTAATGCTATCAACTTGAAATTTGGAACAGTTTTAGATGACGTTTACCCAACTATTTTGCAAATAAGAAAGAAATAAAAATATTTATGATTTTTTTGCAACAGGGACTGAAAGGGGGTCTTAAAAATTCAAAGGACTACTAGGGCATGTGGGGTATCATATGAAAGAACGCTGTTTGCACATTCTTAAACATTGTTTTCCTTTTTTTTAGGCCGCATAGTTTTCGACTTTTGATGAAAAATGTAAAAAAAAATATCGTTCCCCCCTTATCTCCGAAGTTTGCAAAGAAAAAAATCTGAAATTATTCTATGTGATAGAAGTTTATGCAAAGATTACAGGAAAAATAAAACGATGTGTCTAAATAGCACACTTTTTCAGAAATCGGAACGGAACCCTCAGTGCGCGAGTCCGACTCGCTCTTGAGCGGTTTTTTCTAAATCGTTACTGTATTTTTATCTTTTCTAAATTATATTGTTCAAATCTATTTTTTCACCCCTTTTATTTAGGCCAGTAGATTTGTTACACTGCAACAGAGGGAAAAAATATTATTTTAGGGTAAATATTATAGGTAAATAAAAATTGTTATGATAAGGTTGCTTTGTAATTTATACTAAATTATACAGAGTGTAAGGGACAGCCCTCCGCAGACTAACAGGGTGCATTCAGCTCCTCATTTTGAATCATATTCCATCGGAAATTTTCTTAATTTTTTAAAAATTTTTTTCAGTTAAATTTTCATTATTTCAATGTAAAATTGCATTGTGTGTTCGCAGCACTCCATTTATGTAAAATAAACTGCAAAAAAAATCAGCAAAAAAAAAACCAGCAATGGATGTTGAAATACTCTAACCAACGATGCGTGAAATCAGCTGTTCACTTTCTGTCTAGCTACAGAGTTCATCGAACTCACCGCATACCTATTACCTACCCCTCCCAACCAGTAATAGACGCTCCGATTTGTACACAAAAACAC
Organism: Cosmia trapezina; assembly: GCA_905163495.3. Taxonomy (NCBI): domain Eukaryota; kingdom Metazoa; phylum Arthropoda; class Insecta; order Lepidoptera; family Noctuidae; genus Cosmia; species Cosmia trapezina. The sequence goes on from LR991048.1 coordinate 4,208,956, forward strand.
AAACAAATCAGGTTTATTGGATTCCCTTAACGTTCCTGAAAAAATTTCATGTACCGGTCATCTTAGTATGACATACTGAATTCACCCTATCAGTTTGCGGAGGGCTGTCCCTTACACCCTGTATTAAGGTTGTGTGTATTAGATTACGTTATATTAAGGTTTCAATCAATCAACTCAGCCTAACGCAGTCCACTGCTAGACATAGGCCTCTCCCAGGCTGCGCCACAACACCCTGTCCTCCGCCTTCCGCATCCAGTCTGTCCCAGCCACTTTCTTCAGGTCGTCGGTCCATCTACCTGGGGGCGTCCCACAAAATTAAGTGGGTTGGTATCAGAATGACTGGATCGCAAATTGACCACGTCGCTCTTAGTCCACATCTCAAAATGTCTAAATCTCAAAATACCTAAGTCGCAAAATGACTACATCGCAAAAAGTCCAAACAGTTGTGTAGGCACCTATACAGGGTTGATATCAGAATGACTGGATACATCATCATTCATCATCGTCATCTGCCTAGCCTTTTCCCAGCTATGTTGGGGTCGGATGCAGCTGAATACCAGTATTATATTACCCAAAATAGGTGATTTTAACATTTTTGTCTGTTTGTAGGTTTGTCTGTTCAAGCATTAAAATGGACCGATTTGGTTCAAGTTTGGTGTAAAGAGTGAATTTTGGGGAAGCACATTATAGTCTAGGGAAAGTTAGATAAAAAGTCACCTTAAGAACCAAAGAGATTAATGTAGGTATAGGTGCCTACACAACTGTTCGGACTTTTTGCGATGTAGTCATTTTGCGAGTTAGGTATTTTGAAATTTAGACATTTTGAGGTTTGGACTAAGAGCGACGTGGTCAATTTACGATCCAGTCATTCTGATACCAACCCAATTAAGTTTATAATTAAGTTTATTTTCCATGGGTGTATTGACAGGTTTGCAATCGTGCATATTAAACTTATTTAATAGCGTTTTTGTGTAGGTATGCACTTTGATCTAATGTTATTACATTAGTATGCCTTGTAATTGTAACGTTGTTAACCATTTTATTACCTAAAACCAGCCAAGTGCATGTCGGACCACGCACAATGAAGGGTTCCGTAGTTGAAAAGAATTTATCCCAATGACAAACTTAACATTGAGTTGAAAAACATGTTCTCCCATACATATACGTCACGGACAATAGGGATGATGCCTGGGTAAAAAAAAAGAAATTCTATTTAGTCCGTCAGTGAGATAATAAAAAAATATTAGACACGTATTTTTTGCTTTATCATACCTATTAATAAAAAAATACTTAGCTATCACGCATTAAAGTTGGGGAGTGGGGGCTCGCTACGTCACTTGTACGTATAAAACCTAGCTACGCGTGACGTCATGCCATATTTTAACTCAATGTATCGCCGAAATTTTTTGATTACGTAAAAAAATAAAAAATACGTGTCCAATATTTTTAATAATCTCTATGACGGACAAAAAATAAATTTTTAGTCATCATCCCTATTCTCCAACTGAATATTTAAGTTTGTATTCGCAAAAAGCTATTCTTAAACATAACATCACGCCTTGTTTCCTCGAAGGGTTGGGCAGAGGTTTACCTAAACAAACATTAAACCAACATTTTGCCAGAAAAAGAAAACTAAAAACTATTTTTTTTTTGTGTGATAAAACTACAAATAATCAATTTTCAGACTTTTCCCTTTACTTGCGCTGTAAGACCTTGCTTCTTACCAAATTTCATGATTCTAGGTCTACGGGAAGTACACTTATAGGTTTTGATTTACTTGCGAGTGTCAAAATATGTCGCATAAATGGCCGTATGTTTTTATTACGTTGACGTAGAAGCTTGATTTTATTAGAAATTTTAGGTACCATAGACTTACGTATTTGATATTAATTTCAACCAGCACCCTAATTGCGTAACACATTATCAATCGGAGTTGATTTCATTTTGACAGATCAACAACATTCATTGTGCTGTTTACGTTGTCGAGCATACAAATTTTTCGAACTTAAGAAGCAATGGATTAGCAATTTGTTTCAAAATGATTCAAACTCCGATTGATAATGTGTTACGCAATTAGGGTGCTGATACCTCCACACGTTCCTGAGAAAAAGGGCCTTGACAGATGACATACTTAAAAATATTTTTTTATGTGATATAATTATAAATTAACAATTTTCGGACTTTTCCATTACTTGTGCTGTAAGACCTTGCTTCTTGCCAAATTTTATGATTCTAGGTGAACTGGAAGTACCCTATAGGTTTTGATTTACTTGCGAGCATGAAAATATGTCGCATAAATGGCCGTATTTTTTTATTGCGTTGACTTAGATTGATTTTAAGCTTGATTTTTTTAGAACTCCAAGAGACCACAGACATACGTATTTAATATTAATTTCAACTTGATACCTCCACGCGTTTCTGAGAAAAAGGGTCTTGACAGACAGACTGACGGACAGACAGACAGACAGATGGACAACAAAGTGATCCTATAAGGGTTCCGTTTTTTCCTTTTGAGGTACGGAACCCTAAAAATTAAACAAACCTAAACGTTAGTCATTTTAAGTGTCGCTTCCAACCGATCGTATCGCCTGTATTTTGTCTCACTCGCTTTCGGTCTTAAAACCAGTTTTCTTCTCACTCCTTCGGGCTTTTACGCGCTGCGAGCGGCGTTCGCCGTTCCAATCTGCAGAGGTCAGTCGACGATCGCGCTTCCCTACATCACTTGCTTGTGCGGAACGTTACACGCGCGGCCTCGCCTAATTGAAGTTCCATTTATTTCCTAAACTTTACAATACTTTATTTATTTAAAAGTTTAAATTTAAGAATAGTATCAGTGCTTCAGTAAACCCCATATTGGGTAAGTGTTAACAATTCATTTACCATGTGTCATGGTGGTCAATAATTTGCAAAATTATTTCATCATTTTTAGGGTTCCGTACCTCAAAAGGAAAAAACGGAACCCTTATAGGATCACTTCCTTGTCCGTCTGTCTGTCTGTCTGTCAGTCTGTCAAGACCCTTTTTCTCAGGAACGCCTAAAGGTATCAAGTTGAAATTAATATCAAATACGTAGGTCTGTGGTCCCTTGGAGCTCTAAAAAAATCAAGCTTCTAAGTCAACGCAATAAAAAAATGCGGCCATTTAAGCGCCATATTTTGATACTCGCAAGAAAATCAAAACCTATAGGGTACTTCCCGTTGTCCTATAATCATGAAATTTAGCAGGAAGCAAGGTCTTACAGCACAAGTAAAGGAAAAAGTCCGAAAATTGTTAATTTGTAATTTTTTCACAATTTTTTCACACACAAAAATATTTTCAAGTCTGTCAGCCTGTAAGACCCTTTTTCTCAGAAACGCGAGGAGGTAGCAAGTTGAAATAAATAAAAAATATGTAAGGCTACAGTCCCTTGCAGCTCTAAAAAATCAAGCTTCTAAGTCAACGCAATAAAAAAATACGGCCATTTAGCGCCATATTTTGATACTCGCAAGAAAATCAAAACCTATAGGGTACTTCCCGTTGTCCTAGAATCATGAAATTTGGCAAGAAGCAAGTTCTCACAGCACAAGTAAAGGAAAAAGTCTGAAAATTATTAATTTGTAGTTTTATCACATAAAAAAATATTTAAAATATATTTTTTCGGTAACAATGTTTTTGTTTTTGGGATAAATTCTTTTCAACTACGGAACCCTTTATTGTGCGTGGTCCAACACGCACTTGGCTGGCTTTTTTTCCTAGACACCATTTCTTTCTTTTATTTGTAACTTTGCATTCACACATCATTATTCATGTACGTTGTAAGTAATTTAAAGTGCTTCACACTCCTTTTCTTTATTCCTAATCTCTGTAAACTCCGCTCCTGAAGGTGACCTTTACACACATTCGCCTTAAGTGTACACTACACATTCGCTTATGCTTACTCTGCCGTGGTCACCGTCACGAGGGGTTAAGCAGAGGATTGGCTACTCACATTATGGACGTAAATTCCAGGGAACAAAGTTCGGGTTTTCCATTGCTGCGTCACTTGGTGACGTCACAAGCTCCTGCCACGAGACACCGCTGCTGGCTTCTGGCTTCCGACGCCACTACAGGCATCGGGCTACCGGCACCACCACCGACAACCCTGTGGGTCCTGCACCTGGCTCCTCGGCTTCAGCGTCCCTACAGCTACGCGCAAGCCAGGATAGTACCTACTAGACGTGCCTACTTCCATAATAGCAGAAAGAAAGTTATGGCGGCATTTGTAATCCACGACCTTAGAATAAATTTATTGAAAGTGTTGGTGAGTTCCTATTGCTACCAGTAGTTTAGTTAACTCCTACGCTGCATAATTTTTATACCAAGAAACAATTTTATCTCTTTTAAATCAGTAATTTTGAATTTACTCATTACCTTTTTTCCTTTTAAAATTTTTAATTATTTCTATATCTAAAAAACAACAAATATTTTTATGTAAGTACATCTCCATTATCTAGTAAATATTGACACCTATTCAACTGAAGAATTTTAAAAACCTTCTCCTTTAAAGAGATCGTTCAAAAACTTCAAACCAACATGTACGAGTAGCTGCCTGCATGTTTCAGCCCGTAAAGCACTTACTTTATTTAATTTACACAGATTATTATCTAGACAAGAGATACCCTCAGGGACTCTAATATCTTCCTTTAATTCGTCATTTAAGAAGGCAGACGACGACAACAAATTGTCGAGGTGGCCTTAGCTGGGTGAATATCCCAGCGGCAAATACGTGTCCACGTTGAGAATCGAGGTGTTAAATGTTAGGATGTATCTGATTTTTTTTTATAGTGAACTACGTATACTTGGTTCAATTACGGCCACTTTTTTGTTTTAATAAGTGTATACAAATAATCAGGAAAAAAAATCGCCTTAAAATTCAAGTTGGGTTGCCTGTCCCAGCTCTATTGTGGGATATAATTGCATTCACCAAAGAAACAATTTAAGGTATATCTAAAAAATAAATAATGTCGTTAGTTTATGACTTAGTATTAGTATAAGACACATTATCACAAATATAAGGATTAGTATTAAGACACAATATCTAAAAACAAATAAACCATACTAAAAAATCAAATTTTATCAAATATCTAAATAGTTTTCTTTTTAAATGGCGTTTTGTCATTATTTCGTGGATATAGTGCCTGAAATTTGACGGTAATTTGGCTTTTCAATAGGGAATAAGTTTTTAATGGTTCTATATTAAATAAGGTGATTGATAAGATAATTATGTGCGTATTGACATTCAGTAAGTTAATAATAAAAAAATCGTTTCTAAGACTAAAACTTGACTTTCAATTCGATCAAAATTATGTTGATCAAAAGCATGAAAATATTTACAAATAAAAGTACGAAATGATTTAACTTTGATTTATTAAGTTGTAGTAATCAACAGTTTTTGAACAAGTTCTTAGATGGCGCAGCCACAACCCCTGCCAGCCCAACCACCACGAAGACCGAGGCCAGGAGCAGCAAGAGCAGCGGGAGCGAAGGCGGCACCAGGACCGTAAGCAGCAAGAGGGGCCAAGGTGGCAGCCGGGGCAAAGGCAGCCGTCTCACTGATCATGGCGTTAATGCCATTACCACAGGCATGGTTGACGGCACCAGCACCGGCAGAAGGCACCACACCTTCAACAGCAACAGTACCCACGAACGGCAGCTCACCACCCACAGCCAGACAACCCTCATAAATGTTGTCAGACACTACGGAGATACCGACGGGAGCGATGGCGGAGGCGCTGGAGACAGGCAGAGCGCCACCACTGGTGGGACTGAACTCCAAGTTGAGGGCGCAGAATCCATCGTAAGCCAGGCCTCTGCCTGCGTAGCCAGCACCGGGGTAAGCCAGTCCATCATATGCCCAACCAGGAGCTGCCAAGCCGCAAGGGGCGCCCAAGCCGTAGGGAGCAGCAAGTCCAGAGATATCAGCAACCGCAGCGCGGCTGGTGCACGACTGTCCGAGTGCGGACTGAAATTGTAAAAATATGTTGTTAGTTACTTCTACATCACAAATTCACATTATTTTGTGTTTGGAACACAATCATTAACATCAGTAAATTATTATAACACGATTATTCCAATGTTAGATGAAATCCAAAAATAAAACACTGCTTACCTTGAGCAGGAGCGCCTGAGCGCAGAGGACGAGGATAGCTTTGACAGACATTGTAGTTTGTTTCGAGTGCTGACACAAGAGTGATGTTCAGTGCGACTGTTGGTGGTTTTATACTCCAATGTGTTATCGAATTCCAAGAATAATTGGTATAATATAGGTAAGTGTAATTAATTAATAGCTTGAGCAAGCACGATAAGCCTACTGTTTATTAACAAATAAACGGTTATTTTCGTAAATCAATTTCTGTCACGTTTCTTACAAAATTTCGAAATTATATGTAATTGATATCAATACAGGACTGAGTATAAATGGTACAACAATTTTGGGTCATCATTCAGTCTGCAACTTCTCGTTGAATAATCATCAAACATGTCTTCCTTCACCGTTCTGTTGCTCTGCATCCAAGCTTGCTTGGTCCAGGTAAGTGAATTTTTGTTTCTAATAATACCAACTGTATTCGTTGCACTGTTTCGTATACAAGGTTGATATGAGCGAGAGGCATTAGATTAGACCACATATATACTATAGGTACATAGTGTAAACTCGGAACTATTAAAAAAGTTTAGGAGAAAAACAAGAAAACAAATTTTTATGATTTATTTTTGATCCTTTGTAGAGATTTCCACTGACCTGCTAACAAAATGATAACGCCGCGTCAAAAATTCTGTCGTTTTAAGGTGTATGACCCTAGTTAACTATGCGTAGATACTTAGTCAGCTATTAGGGCAGATAATTATTGAACAAAGTAAAAACTAAAAAATAATCCTGTGACTAAACTATTGCTTCTATTTATCTGATTTTTAATGTAGAGGCTGAAAATGATGCAAAGAATAAGTGGTTTAATTTAATGCCTCTCGCTCATATCAACCTTGTATATCTAAACTTGTACTTGTATTTATGTAAACTCTCGTTGAGGTTACTATTTTCGTATTGGAGCTCAAAATGTGAGCACTACTTATAAGTACCTACTTTGTTATCCGCTGTTTTATGACTTATTCGATTTAGAATGTTTATGCATTGTGGTCAATCATGATTAATACTTTCGCAGAATGTATTCAGCCAGGCCTGCCTTGGTGCCTACGGCCCAGCTTTTGGTTCACCGCTGGCGGCTGGTCCTTACGGCTTGAATGGTTTGGCTTATGATGGTCTTGCGTACCCCGGCGCTGGTTTCGTTGGTGCATACCCCGGTGCTGGTTGTGGTGCTGGACTTGCCCCGTACGGCGGCGCCGGTGAAGGCAACGTGGCGGTCGCTGGTGAGCTGCCAGTGGCCGGTAACACCGCTGTTGCTGGTCAGGTCCCCATCATGGGCGCTGTGAGCTTCGGCGGCGCTGTGCCAGCTGCTGGTGCCGTGTCCATCTCCGGTCAGTGCGCGTGCGGCTGCGGCTCCCTCTACTAGTATCGATACAAAGTTAAGATACGAAATGTTGATTGAGACCACTAAAAATAAATGAAGTGTACATAGCTATTTTTTATTTCTTCTTACTTCAAACCTCTGCCCTACCTTTTGTGGATTGCAGCGTAATGATATGTTATACGGTAATTTGATCTTTGTTTATAAACGGCTCGTGCCTTTAAATACAATAATTGTAATACAGTAGGTAAGTACGAGTAATAAGTTTTAATATAATACAATTAGCTGACATAACATAATAGGTACCTACAGTTGAACAAGCTATTAGGGTTCAATGTTTTTTGTTAATGTTTTTGTTTTTATAAGTATAATTGGCGTGTGCTACCTAATATTATGGAAAATAATATAATATAATAATAATATATAATCGGATATACACTAATACCAAAACAAGTTTAAAGATGTAAGGTACAGTCAGTAAAAATACTTTGGTAATATAGCGTTATCTAAAAAGAATGTTTATCCTAAGTGCATTACTATTTTTAATAAATTACCAAAATCTATAAGAGAACTCCCATTTAAATATTTTAGAGTAAAACTGCGCAGATGGTTAATAGAAAATTGTTTTTATACCCTTCAAGAATTTCTGCTATAGGATCTTCATACTACAGACACTTTACATCATATACTTACACTTTGCATCATTATTATTATCTCTTTTATTGTTTTTACATTCATATTTGGCGAATCGCTTTATAAAGATTTGTTTTCTTCGAAATAAAAACTTTATTTTAATATATTTTTCATTGATAAGACACTTACGTCAGGCTGTCAAGCTGTCATTATTTTTTTCTGCTATCTAACTTTCTCTCATAGAGTTTCTTACTGGCTTAGTCTATGAAGGTTTCTTTTGATTTATATAAATTAAATTATTTTTATCAATATGTTAGCTCAAATATTGTATTTTTATAGATAATTTTGATTGTTTATTGAATAACTATATCTTAACTTACATTTATAAAATTAATTCACACGCACTCAGAATTAATCGAAGAGGTTTTTCAACGAATATTTATGGCCGTTTCAAGCATAGAAAATTGGCATTGGATGAGCGAAAACTTCAATTATGGAAAGTCTTGGAAAGTATTGAAAATGAGAAGATGGTAAAAAAACGCCGAGAGGAATATGGAATGGATTACTGGGAGATTCGTGAGTTCTGCTTTGGTTTCTGAAAGAGAAACATCTCAATTGCTTTTTTCCAAGGCTATATCCAACTATGCAACTTTACCAACACTGCCAAGTGTTAACGGTCCGGCAGTTGTTCATATTCATTACAGTATTAAAAAAACACTCTGAACTTCCCATGATTCACGATTTCCTTTCACTAAATAGACGATCATCAAATGTTTGTTCTATCATCCGATTTAACACTGCTTTCTCCCATAAGTTTTTCTGTTTTCTTGGCACTTTTCTATACAACTCTATCAATAGCAAAATACATATTTACACAGATACAAAAGCTATTTGTAAAAGAAATTTACGCATTTGGCTTTTAAATCTCGACTACACTGCCACTGAAAACTTATTAAAACCAGTGTCTTAACACCCACGCATTTACACTCACACTCCTACACTTACAATCATCCATACACTCACCCTTACTCTCATTCATACACTCATTCATTTTATTCTTCATTTTTCGTTAATCTCATTTCTATTTTATTTTGTTTTGTCTAAAAACGTATCATTAATATTAATATATCTACTTATAATTTGTACTTTTCATTGAAAGTATATCTTGACTAACCATTTGGTAATGTAACATGTGTAACAAAAGAGCCGGGTGATCTGTAACTCAGGGCCCTCCTACTTCAGACACCTTTCTCTATATAAGATTGTGCATATAATATCTAGTGCCTGTAATACTAAATGAGAAAAATAAAGATTTTTATGATTATGATTTTAATTTATCGCATCGATAATTCGCTAGCAAACATATCTACGTCCGGGAAATCTGTCCTTCTTCGCTGTTCCTTAAGTGACCTGTGATCAATACTGAAAAGCGGAACCCAACCCCTTGGAGCTTACGAGGCTTGATGCCTAACCTGGCCTGACGCAATTACTGTTTTCTTCTACTATCAAACTCCCGTCTTCCTTAGTGTGTGTTAGGTAGGATAGGTGTTTTTAGGGTTCCGTACCAAAATGGTAAAAAAGAAACCGTTATGGTGACACTCAGTCTGTCTGTCTGTCTGTCAAAGCTGGATATCTCAAAAACTACTAATGCTATCAACTTGAAATTTGGAACAGTTTTAGATGACGTTTACCCAACTATTTTGCAAATAAGAAAGAAATAAAAATATTTATATTTATTTTGCACCAGGGACTGAAAGGGGGTCTTAAAATTCAAAGGGCTACTAGGGCATGTGGGGTATCATATGAAAGAACGCTGTTTGCACATTCTTAAACATTGTTTTCCTTTTTTTTAGGCCGCATAGTTTTCGACTTTTGATGAAAAATGTAAAAAAAAAATCGTTCCCTCCCTTATCTCCGAAGTTTGCAAAGAAAAAAATCTGAAATTATTCTATGTGATAGAAGTTTATGCAAAGATTACAGGAAAAATAAAACGATGTGTCTAAATAGCACACTTTTTCAGAAATCGGAACGGAAGCCTCGGTGTGCGAGTCTGACTCGCTCTTGACCGGTTTTTTCTAAATCGTTACTGTATTTTTATCTTTTCTAAATTATATTGTTCAAATCTATTTTTTCACCCCTTTTATTTTACTAGGACAGTAGATTTGTTACACTGCAACAGAGGGAAAACAATATTATTTTAAGGTAAATATTATAGGTAAAAAAATTGTTATCTTAAGGTTGCTTTGTAATTTATACTAAATGATATTAAGGTTGTGTGTATTGGATTACATTATATTAAGGTTTCAATCAATCAACTCAGTCTATCGCAGGCCACTGCTGGACATAGGCCTGTGCCAGGCTGCGCCACAACACCCTGTCCTCCGCCTTCCGCATCCAGTCTGTCCCAGCCACTTTCTTCAAGTCGTTGACCCATCTAGCTGGGGGGCGTCCCACAAAATTAAGTGGGTTGGTATCAGAATGACTGGATCGCAAATTGACCACGTCGCTCTTAGTCCACATCTCAAAATGTCTAAATCTCAAAATACCTAAGTCGCAAAATGACTACATCGCAAAAAGTCCAAACAGTTGTGTAGGGTTGATATCAGAATGACTGGATACATCATTATTCATCATCGTCATCTGCCTAGCCTTTTTCCAGCTATGTTGGGGTCGGATGCAGCTGAATACCAGTATTATATTACCCAAAATAGGTGATTTTAACATTTTTGTTTGTTTGTAGGTTTGTCTGTTCAAGCATCAAAATGGACCGATTTGGTTCAAGTTTGGTGTAAAGAGTGAATTTTGGGGAAGCACATTATAGTCTAGGGAAAGTTAGAAAAAAAGTCACCTTAAGAACCGAAGAGATTAATGTAGGTATAGGTGCCTACACAACTGTTCGGACTTTTTGCGATGTAGTCATTTTGCGAGTTAGGTATTTTGAGATTTAGACATTTTGAGATTTGGACTAAGAGCGACGTGGTCAATTTACGATCCAGTCATTCTGATACCAACCCAATTAAGTTTATAATTAAGTTTATTTTCCATGGGTGTATTGACAGGTTTGCAATCGTGCATATTAAACTTATTTAATAGCGTTTTTGTGTAGGTATGCACTTTGATCTAATGTTATTACATTAGCATGCCTTGTAATTGCAACGTTGTTAACCATTTTATTACCTAAAACCGGCCAAGGCCGAGTTAGGCGCGGCGCTAGTGTGCCACTGTTTACATCGGCTCCGTATATTACTGAGATTAAAAATAAGAAAAAGTGTTATTCCCTAGAAAAATCGGTGTAAGTGTGCTCAAATATTGCCACTCTGCAAGATAAATTGTGAATTTCGATCAATTGCCCCAGGAATTAACGGAAATTGTGAAAATAACTTGAATGAGTAAAAACGTTATTGTGAATCCCTTCGTGCTCAATTCGACGGAAAAATCAACGAGGAGTGAACGGATAGCGCGAAGTGTCGATTAAACATAACATAGAGGAATTTGGAACGGAAAAAGTGAAAAATAACCAAAAAGTGAAAAATAACGACTACATGACGTGCAAAAATCGATTCTTTGAAAACGCCATCTATTGATACTAGCAAACACTTTAACCACATTGTTGATTCCCGACGCGCTCGACGCTCACTGACATAATACTAGCAAAGGCCACGAGAGGGCCGAGAGGGCGGCACCAGCACCAAAACAAAACAACTCGATCAACCCTAAATCTATCTAATCTGTGCAACCATTATAAACAATAAACAATGGAAGAAGTTTTGTTTGCACTCCGAAACATCCAAAAAGAACTGGATGAACAAAAAATTATGATTCAAACAAGTGGAGAGAAAGTTACAGACCAAGTAACACAAAACATAAACAAAATATTGGACGAAAAGTTCAATTTCTGGGAAGGAAAATTCGATAACCTCAAAACCAAAGTGGAAAATCAAGAGAAAAGACTGTATTTTTTGGAGAAACAAGCAAGAATAAGGAACATTGTCTTTTTTGGCATAGAGGACACCGAAACTTCATACTCAAATTTGGAAAGAAACTTAATCAAGTTCATAGAACATCATCTCTCTATAAAATTGGATTGCAGAGAAATTCAGGAAGCAAAGAGAATAGGGAAGAAAGGAGAAAAACCACGACCAATTATTGTGACATTTTCAACTTTGGGAGTAAAAATAGATATATACAAACAAAGAGGAGCACTTAAAGACACTCCGTATTATTTAAAAGAAGATTATCCACAATACATTTTGGAAAAAAGGAAGGAACTGCAAAAACAGGTACGTGAAGAAAAGGAGAAAGGAAACACTGTGATAATCAAGTATGATAAAGTGGTAGTAATAAATGAAAACAAGAACACAGTAAGCAACAACAAAAGAATTCTCTCTGTTTCACCTGAAAATCATACCCTCACACAAGATAAGGAAAAAACCCAATCAAGTAAGAAAAATAAAATACAAAAAAACATACAAAGATCATCTAGCTTGTCTGAGGGTGTTCCGAAGCCGGGCATACTCAACTTCCTTACTACCAAAAATCCTAACAACATACCTAATAAACAGGACAACAAAAATAATAATATATAGCAACTACCGCCCCCCTCCCACAAAGAAAACAAGCAAAATAAACCAGCAATACATAAACAACATCTTCCAATCCGGTTGGTCCCCGTGGAAGATTACGACCAAAACCCTCCAACAAATCAAGCCAATCGTCTAAAGAAACTCTATATAATGACATACAATGTTAGAACACTCTCATCATATGAACGTTTAATTGAACTAAGCGAAGCATTGAAGGAAGTTAAATATGACATAATAGGACTATCTGAAACAAGACGTACCAGAACAAAAATAGAAGAATACAAACAGTTTATACTCTGCCACTCAGGTGACACTCCTGGTATGTATGGGGTAGGCTTCTTGATAAAGAAAAAACATAAGAATAATATAGAAAGCTTCATAGGCTTCACAGAAAGAGTTGCATTACTAAATATCATAATTGATGGGACTTACATATCCATCATACAAGTGTATGCACCAACTGAAAAAGCAAGCGAAGAAGATATTGATAACTTTTATACGACAGTCCGCACAGCAATAAAAGCCGCTCATAAAAATTACATATTGATGGGAGACTACAACGCTAAATTAGGAATACCAAAAAAGGAAGAAAACCTGGTCATGAAACTGAACGGATATGGTGAAAGGAACGAAAGAGGCCAAAAACTGATTAACTTTGCAATTGAAAACAAACTTTGTAGTACGGGTTTCAGTGTAAATAATACTCCAAGATAATACTTGAGACCTATATTTTAAATAACACACAACACACAGGAATGTTATACAAAAAGAAACACAAATGTGGGTAGAAAGTAAAAAAAAACTAAAACCTATCTTAATGCCAAGAAGGTAATACAATAAACAGCTAAGCTAATATACTAGTAGCCACAAGGTAAGCGTTAAGACAAAAGGAAGTTAAATGATACGCTAATCACATAAGCAAAACAAAACGAATCAAGTAAACACAACTTAACGAGGTGAAAAAATATTACAGTGCTATTGCTAAACAAAGGCTATCTATTACCTATAAACCTATGCGTGAAGCGCTAGAAGCTAAATAACTCCACGAACAATACGGCACACTGGTAATATTCCGTGTTACGAAAGCACTACCAAGTGTGTGACGTATCGTATGCAGAGCGCTCAACCAGCTACGGGAGTTGTTCCGAGTCGTCGGATGCAATGCCCGCGCAGAGTCGAACTGCCGTTGCCGGGCGGCGGCACGCCTTATATACGCGTGGCGCTATGCGGCGACGCGTAAGTATGCGTGTGTCGAGTGCTTGAGAATGTGTTAAGGTGGGCACTCGTGTTAGCCGTGCGCGCATTTGTTTACTTCGTTACAGTCTCCCCCTCTGGCTCCGAAGACGTCTCGGCGAGGGAGACAGGCTCGATGGTTTCTTTCGTGGTCGTCCTCGAGCTGGTTTCGGAAGTTGAGTGGTGGTGGCTTTGACAGAGGTAAGTGGTCCAGCTGTTTTGGGTGGTCGTCCACGCTTTCGAATTGGCAGAGCTGGTGTTGGTAGTGAACTTCCAGTGTCACTTTGGAAAGGGCGTAGTGCAGATGAATGGTATAGCCCTACACTCTGATTTGGTGTTTTAGGGTCTGCGACATGGTAAGAGCTTGGTCCATGATTCCTCAAAATTATACAGGGTGTCCCGTAAATAATGGATAATCTCTTAAGGGGTCATCGTACTCATCATTATGAACAACTTTTACTATGGGACCAAACCTGGAATCGCGAAAAAAAAATCAGCTGCTCCCTACATTTTGACGAGTTTGATGTAGATAAATGTACTGGTCAGCTAATTTTTTTTCGCGATTTCAGGTTTGGTCCCATAGTAAAAGTTGTTCATAATGATGAGTACAATGACCCCTTAAGAGATTATCCATTATTTACGGGACACCCTGTATAAGGGCCATCTCGGCGTGGGGCAAGTTTTGAGCTGAATCCTTGGGCGGTCCTACTAAGGGTGTGTGTTTCAACGAGGACTTGATCTCCAGGTTTATATTTTGGGCTAGGTCTCCTGCTTTTATCTACATATTCCTTTCGTTTTTCTTCTTTTCCTTCTTGTACTTCTCTAACTCTTTTAAATGTTTCAGCCAATATTAACAGTTGGGGTGTGATTTCGTGAATAAAATTTTCAGACGAGATTATTTCACGGAGATCGTGTTCATTGTCATCGGGCGTTCTTAATTCTCGGCCGAATGTGAGGTACGCTGGAGTATGTTCAGTCGAGGAACAAACTGCAGTGTTCATGGCAAATCGAATGCTTGGTAGTTTCTCTGACCAGGTCCGATGATCATCTCCTACAAGGATGGCGAGCTGAGTTTTAAGATCCCGATTGCGGCGTTCTACTGGATTAGTTTCAGGATGGTACACGGGCGTAAAGGCGTGCTTGATGTCAAAGCAATAGGCTACTTGCTGCATAACAGCGCTGACAAACTGAGTGCCATTGTCACTGATTATTCGTCGTGGCATGCCGTACTTTAAATACACCTCATTAATGAGAGTCATCGCGCAATTCGTTGCAGTTGCATGTTCTAGCGGGAATAATTCTACCCATCTAGAGGCAAGATCTTCAACGATGAGTATCCAGGACATTCCATTGGATGACGTAGGCAATGGGCCAAATAGATCAAAGGCGATTACTTCGAACCTTTTGTTCATCGCAGTTGTTTGAAGAAGTCCAGCTGGTTTCATATTGGACGGTTTGTACCTTTGGCATGACAAACAATTTCGAATGTAGTTCTCGATGTCCTTCCTCATGCCTTTCCAATAGTACCGTTGAGCTATTCTAGCTAATGTTTTATCTGTACCGTAATGACCGGCAGTAGGTTCATCATGATATGCCGATATTACATGGGTTTGTTCTTGTACAGGCACAAGAAGCTGACTGTTATCATTATCACCATCAGGATTGTAGCGGTATAGTAAACCGTTATTCATGACGTAACCCTTTTGACACCAGTAGCGTGCTTCTTCTTCATTAGTACTCTCAAACGAATTTACTATCTTTTCTATGTCTTTGTCTTTCATTTGTGCTTCTCTTATTTCTTTAGGATTCTTCCCTGGCGTATCTACCACAATACTGCATATTCCACAGCTTTCTTTAGTTTCAGCATCACAATTAGGGCGAGACAACGCATCTGCTACAACGTTCGTCTTTCCAGAGATATACTTTATTGTGATATCATACGGCTGTAGCTGGAGAGCCCACCTTGCTAACCGTCCAGTTGGGGATTTTAATGACATTAGCCATTTGAGAGCCTGATGATCCGTCAGGATTGTAATAGGCGTCCCTTCTATATATCCTCTAAACTTGTTAAGTGCCCATACAACTGCGAGTGCCTCGCGTTCAGTCGTAGAGTAATTTCTTTCGGCTTGATTTAGCAGTCGACTAGCATATTCCACGGGGTGTTCCTGTTCACCCTCCCCCTGCACAAGAACTGCACCGATAGCATAATTGCTGGCATCAGTTTTGATAATATAGGGTTTTGAGTCATCTGCTTGAGTCAATATGGGACTAGTCGTGAGAAGTTGTTTGAGTTTATCATAGGCAGTTCTTTGTTCTTCCTCCCACAGCCATTTAGCCTGTTTCTTAGTTAGCCGGGTTAGGGGTTCAGCAACTTTGGCAAATCCGGGAATGAATCTCCTATACCAAGAGCACATTTGCAGGAATGAAAGCAAATGTTTTAAATTTGTAGGTGCAGGCATGTTTACAATTGCACTAACTTTGTTAGGATCCATCTGTAGTCCCTTTGGAGTAATATAATGCCCTAGGTACTTGATCCTTGAACAACAGAATTTGCATTTATCCTTATTAGCTGTCAAGTTATATTCGTGAAGTCGAGAGAAGACATCTTGAAGATCGCTCAGATGTTGCTCAAAAGTTGGAGACAGGATAATCAGATCATCGATGTATATACACAATTTAACATGGCTCAGAGACACGCGAAAACCATCCATCAGTCGTTGAAAGGTGGCTGGTGCATTGCGCAAACCGAAAGGCATCCTTAAAAACTTGTAAAAGCCAAATGGTGTTACAAAAGCAGTTTTGCATTGGTCCTCTTTCTTTACTCTAATTTGCCAGTAGCCTGCACGGAGGTCTATTGTAGACATATATGGCGTAGGTTTAGCGTCGTGCAACAAATCATCTATGCGAGGTAGTGGATACACATCCGGCGTAGTAATTGCATTTAGTTGACGATAGTCAATGCAAACTCGTGTTCCACCATCTTTCTTAGGAACCATAACTACAGGTGCAGACCATGGAGAGTTGCATGGCTCTATTATCCCTTCTGCAAGCATTCTGCTTACTTCATCCTTCAGAATTTGAGTTTTTGCAGGCGGCAAGCGATATGGTGGGACGGTAATTGGTCTGTGATCTCCTGTGTCAATGAAGTGCTCTGTTTGTGTTGTAGGTTTACCATTGGAAACAAACGCATTGGCATTCCTCTCTATAAGATTTTGCATGCGTACAAACTCCTTGTCGCTTAGAACACAGTCAGACTCTTCGGCATCTATCGCTGAAATATCCGTTCTAGGTGAATTAAACAAGGATCTAGAACCTGGTGACAATTCCATGGTGCTTTCTTCTATCGACCTTCTAGCATCTCGATACAATGCATCTACTACTGGAGAATAGCCATCAAACAATCGTTGACGCTTACTCGGTGGAGTAGAAAATTCAGTTGGCACTGGTGGGCCATACGTAGGTGTTTGTGGACGTACTGCACTAGTTTGACAAATCTCCATATTTGTAGGTGCGTCAATACCAACTAATGGCTCACTTTGAGGTTGTACAATTGTATTTTGGGATACGTCAGGAGAACACACACTCACTATGGGACCATACGGTCGAATTAAATTTTGTTCGACATGACTCGATGTTAAAGTTTTCGGAGTTACAGCATTTTCTGGTGAACTTGACATTGGAGAAATAATCTCTGGTAGACTAGCGATGCCAATCAAATCGGCGATCATTGTCTCGCAGACATCTTCTTGTTTCAAGTCATAAACTTTCGCAGGATCATCAAGAAATCGACATGTTAGCTGAGGCAAGTTAAGAACCATCTTGGCATCTTCGATAAAACCAACTCCCAGTAATGTCTTGTTACTTTTAGTATGAGGCAAAACAATGAAAGGAGTATTGATTACTCTTCCATAAATAGTAACTGGTGCTACAACAGTCCAGACAGTCTGCATTTTAGGTATACCATCGGCCAACGTTATGTTCATAGTCTCCTTTCCGAACTTATATCCGTCTTGCGTCAGACAAACGAAAAGCTGATATGAGGCTACACTTGACTTAGCACATGTGTCTATGAATCCATCACCTTTTATGTCACCAATACTAATTGGTACTGTGGGCCTAAGGCGTTTGGCACTAGTGGTGTTTATGGAACAGAAATTGATGTCTTCCGTTCCCACACGCTGAACATTGCACTTCGGACAACGACTTCGTACGACACCTGGTTCGCCGCATCCGTAACATGAAAATTTGGGCTTCACTGTTTCATCAGGTTTAGTTTCTACTGGCTTCCCTGGAAGTTTCTGCTGCTCAACTTTCTGTCGTTTTCTACAGACATCCACAGAGTGTCCTGGAAGTCTGCAGTAATTGCATCTAATTTTGGACTTAGGATTGCTTACTGTTGTTTTAGACACCTGTTCTTCTTCAGCTCTCTCTCCCAAATTACGCTCAATCTCTCTAGCCTTCTCTAATAAATCATCGAAATTTTTTATAGCTTCTCTAGATATTTTTTCTCTAATCTCAAAACGAATTTGGCCGAATACCAAATCTATCTCCTGCTGTTCACTATGCCCTGGTGCAGGAAATTCAGCCATGAGAGCACGTTTTTCCGCTATGAATATTTCCGTTAAAGTATCCTTTTTTTGCTTTCCTTCCACTATCTCTTGATATATTTTATATGCCAACTTCTTGGGCGCAAATGCGTGCCGCAAGCGTTCTTCAAACTGGCTCCAAGTTTCTACCTGGTTCTTAACGCCTTGCCACCAAGTAGCAGCATCATTTGTTAAAATTAATGGCAGCCCCGTTAGTGCGTCTTCATCTTCTATAAGCTCCACTTTCTTGAATACACACACCGCTGCTAAGAAAGACTCGACCTCAGAAGCGCTCTTATTGCCACTATATTTCACTGGACATCTTACCATTGAACTCTTGTGCTTTGACCCTGAAGCAACTGCAGCCAGCAGTTGGTGGAACTGTTCAGACGACATAGTTATTGTAGATGAAGCTGAAGCGGAACCACTCTTATTACCATCCATTGAGTCCTTCTTCTTCCTTCTCTGCGGGTTATGCTGTACTATAAACCTCTTGGTTCGTACTGTTGGTCTAGGTCTCAGGTTTCTCTCTGGAGGATCCACGATGGGCGCCAAATTGTAGTACGGGTTTCAGTGTAAATAATACTCCAAGATAATACTTGAGACCTATATTTTAAATAACACACAACACACAGGAATGTTATACAAAAAGAAACACAAATGTGGGTAGAAAGTAAAAAAAAACTAAAACCTATCTTAATGCCAAGAAGGTAATACAATAAACAGCTAAGCTAATATACTAGTAGCCACAAGGTAAGCGTTAAGACAAAAGGAAGTTAAATGATACGCTAATCACATAAGCAAAACAAAACGAATCAAGTAAACACAACTTAACGAGGTGAAAAAATATTACAGTGCTATTGCTAAACAAAGGCTATCTATTACCTATAAACCTATGCGTGAAGCGCTAGAAGCTAAATAACTCCACGAACAATACGGCACACTGGTAATATTCCGTGTTACGAAAGCACTACCAAGTGTGTGACGTATCGTATGCAGAGCGCTCAACCAGCTACGGGAGTTGTTCCGAGTCGTCGGATGCAATGCCCGCGCAGAGTCGAACTGCCGTTGCCGGGCGGCGGCACGCCTTATATACGCGTGGCGCTATGCGGCGACGCGTAAGTATGTGTGTGTCGAGTGCTTGAGAATGTGTTAAGGTGGGCACTCGTGTTAGCCGTGCGCGCATTTGTTTACTTCGTTACAACTTGTAATACTTAACACATTTTTCAAGAAAAAATCTAAAAATAAATGGACCTGGAGATCCCCAGACGGAAAATATAAAAATGAAATCGATTTTGTGCTATCTAACCAACCATACATGTTCCAAAACATAGAAGTGCTGAATATAAACTACCCCTCAGATCATAGACCAGTGCGAGCAACAATAATACTTACACAGAAAAAATTGAGCAGAGCTAAATATCATAATAAACCAAACTTTTCTTTAAAAAGTGACGAAGAGGTACTAAAATATATGGAATGTTTGAAATCTGACGAATCTCAAAGATTATTTGATCATCCAGAGAACACAACTGTGCAGAGATATTATGATAATATTGTAAAAGCTATTACCAGGAGCCTTCAGGTTGTTGAAAACACAATACCAAAACCCGTTAAAACCCATAAAATACTGTCAGAACACACACTACATTTACTAAAAAAGAGACGGGAGCTGCAGAAAAGCAAAAACAAAAATAGAACCACAAAAAATTATATCTCGGCACTTTATAAGCTTACAAGTAAGTACATAAAGAAAGACTACACAAACCACAGATATAACATTATTAAAAAACATCTCAACAGAACAGGAAGTACGAAGAAAGCTTTTAAAGAATTAACACCAAACAAAACATGGATTGATGGACTGAAGAAAAATGGTAAAACATCACACAACCGGTGTGAGGTTGTTAATATAGCAACCGAATACTACAAGAACCTATACAGTGCCAGAGAATACAACATTAGTAATCCAAATCAAAGTACCACAAACACAATCGGAAACAGTAGTGTACCTCAAATAGAGGTGAATGAAGTCATAAGAGCAATGAATAAACTAAAATTAGACAAAAGCCCAGGATCTGACAACATTACAAATGAAACTCTAAAAGTAGCTACACCTATGCTAGCTGTACCTTTCACAAAACTGTTTAACCAGATTCTGGAAACTGAAGAGACACCCACCCAATGGTCAGAATCCAACATCATTCTAATCTATAAAAAAGGAGATCCAAACGACATTGGAAATTACAGACCAATAAGCCTGCTACCATGCATTTACAAGCTCTTCTCCTCAATTATTAACGAGAAAATAAGCACCACAATAGAAGCAAAACAACCTATAGAACAAGCGGGATTTAGAAAAGGATTCTCAACCATTGACCACATCCATACACTAGAGCTTCTTATAGAGAAGTACCAAGAAATGCAGAGACCACTCTATCTTGGATTCATTGATTACCAGAAGGCCTTTGACACCATTTCACATGACAGCATATGGGAAACTCTAAGGCAACAAAAAGTAGAAGATCAATACATACAAGTAATCAAAAACATCTACAAGAATAGTAGAAATAGAGTGAAACTAGAAACAGCTGGCCCCTGGTTTCCAGTGAAAAGAGGAGTAAAACAAGGTGACCCCCTATCCCCCAAGTTATTCATAGCTACACTAGAATCTATAATGAGCACACTAGACTGGAGGAGATACGGCATACAGATTAAAAACGACTACCTAAGTCACCTACGATTCGCAGACGACTTAGTGTTAATTTCGGAAACTAGTTCTCAACTACAAACCATGATAGAGTCATTAAACGAGGCTAGCAAAAAAGTAGGCTTAGAAATGAATCTCTCGAAAACTATGTTAATGACTAACACTAACAACACCAGGATGCCAATATCAGTTGAAGGTGAACCCCTGACGTACACAGAAGTTTATACATACCTTGGAAAGCAAGTAGGGTTCAACCGAAATTGCAACGACCTTGAAGTAAACCGTAGAATACAACTAACATGGAATAAGTACTGGAGTTTAAAAGAAATATTCAAGAGCAACCTACCTACCCATCTCAAAACCAAAGTCTTAAATTCTTGCCTTCTGCCTTGCTTAACATATGGTTGTCAAACATGGAGGTTCAGCAACAATGTAAAAAACAGGTTAGTCACATGCCAAAGAGCAATGGAGCGTAGCATGCTGAATTTAAAGAAAATACAGAAAATTCGACATTCAAAAATTAGACAAGCTACCAAAGCTACTGATGTACTAGTACAAGCCTTCACTTCAAAATGGAAATGGGCTGGGCACGTAGCACGCCTTCAGGACCAGAGATGGACTAAAAGAGTGACAACATGGAAGGGCCCACAAGGAAAACGAAAGAAGGGAAGACCTAATACTAGATGGGACGAAGACATAAAGAAAATAGGAGGTTCAAACTGGTTTAAAGTAGCTAAATCCAGAGAAGATTGGTTAGCGTTGGAGGAGGCCTTTACCTGTGGAGGGGTTCTTGCAAGTGTAAATTAGTGCACAAAAAAACTACAAAAATTATATTTTAAAAATTTGGAATTAATTTATTACCTAAAGGAAATAAAAGGCTTTTTTATTTTATTTATTTATTTTATTTATTTATTGTGTAGGTATGCACTTTGATCTAATGTTATTACATTAGTATGCCTTGTAATTGCAACGTTGTTAACCATTTTATTACCTAAAACCGGCCAAGTGCATGTCGGACCATGCACAATGAAGGGTTCCGTAGTTGAAAAGAATTTATCCCAATGACAAACTTAACATTGAGTTGAAAAACATGTTCTCCCATACATATAGGTACGTCACGGACAATAGGGATGATGCTTGGGTAAAAAAGAAATTCTATTTAGTCCGTCAGGATAATAAAAAAATATTAGACACGTATTTTTTGCTTTATCATATTAATAAAAAAATACTTAGCTATCACGCATTAAAGTTGGGGAGTGGGGGCTCGCTACGTTACTTGTACGTATAAAACCTAGCTACGCGTGACGTCATGCCATATTTTAACTCAATGTATCGCCGAAATTTATTGATTACGTAAAAAAATAAAAAATACGTGTCCAATATTTTTTAATAATCTCTATGACGGACAAAAAATAAATTTTTAGTCATCATCCCTATTCTCCAACTGAATATTTAAGTTTGTATTCGCAAAAAGCTATTCTTAAACATAACATCACGCCTTGTTTCCTCGAAGGGTTGGGCAGAGGTGTACCTAAACAAACACTAAACCAACATTTTGCCAGGAAAAGAAAACTAAAAACTATTTTTTTTGTGTGATAAAACTACAAATAATCAATTTTCAGACTTTTTCCTTTACTTGCGCTGTAAGACCTTGCTTCTTACCAAATTTCATGATTCTAGGTCTACGGAAAGTACACTTATAGGTTTTGATTTACTTGCGAGCATCAAAATATGTCGCATAAATGGCCGTATTTTTTTATTACGTTGACGTAGAAGCTTGATTTTTTAGAAATCTAAGGGACCATAGATTTACGTATTTTATATTAATTTTAACTTGATTCCTCCACGCGTTCCTGAGAAAAAGGGGCTTGACAGATAACATACTTAAAAATATTTTTTCATGTGATAAAATCATTAATTGCCAATTTTCGGACTTTTCCCATTACTTGTGCTGAAGACCTTGCTTCTTACTAAATTTCATTATTCTAGGTCTACGGCCAGTACCATAGAGGTTTTGATTTACTTGCGAGTATCAAAATGTGTCGCATAAATGGCCGTATTTTTTTATTGCGTTGACTTAGAAGCTTGATTTTTTAGAACTCCAAGAGACTACAGACATACGTATTTGATATTAATTTCAACTTGATACCTCCACGCGTTTCTGAGAAAAAGGGTCTTGACAGACAGACTGACGGACAGACGGGGTACTTTCCGTTGTCCTATAATCATGAAATTTAGCAAGAAGCAAGGTCTTACAGCACAAGTAAAGGAAAAAGTCCACAAATTTTTAATTTGTAATTTTTTCACACAAAAAAATATTTTCAAGTCTGTCAGCCTGTAAGACCCTTTTTCTCAGAAACGAGAGGAGGTAGCAAGTTGAAATAAATAACTAATATGTAATTCTATAGTCCCTTGCAGCTCTAAAAAATCAAGCTTCTAAGTCAACGCAATAAAAAAATACGGCCATTTAAGCGCAATATTTTGATACTCGCAAGAAAATCAAAACCTATAGGGTACTTCCCGTTGTTCTAGAACCATGAAATTTGGCAAGAAGCAAGGTCTCACAGCACAAGTAAAGGAAAAAGTCCGAAAATTATTAATTTGTAGTTATATCACATACAAAAATATATTTTTTCGGTAACAATGTTAAATTGGTTTTTGGGATAAATTCTTTTCAACTACGGAACCCTTTATTGTGCGTGGTCCGACACGCACTTGGCTGGCTTTTTTCCCTAGACACCATTTATTTCTTTTATTTCTACCTTTACATTCACACATCATTATTCATGTACGTTGTAAGTAATTTAAAGTGCTTCACACTCCTTTTCTTTATTCCTAATCTCTCTAAACTCCGCTTCTGAAGGTGACCTTTACACACATTCGCCTTAAGTGTACACTACACATTCGCTTGCGCTTACACTGCCGTGGTCACCGTCACGAGGGGATAAGCAGAGGATTGGCTACTCACATTATGGACGTAAATTCCAGGGAACAAAGTTCGGGTTTTCCTTACGGGTTTTTGTACCTATGAAAACCTTTGCTGCGTCACTTGGTGACGTCATAAGCTCCTGCCACGAGACACCGCTGCCGGCTTCTGGCTTCCGACGCCACTACAGGCATCGGGCTACCGGCACCACCACCGACAACCCTGCGGGTCCTGCACCTGGCTCCTCAGCTTCAGCGTCCCTACAGCTACGCGCAAGCCAGGATAGTACCTACTAGACGCGCCTACTTCCATAATAGCAGAAAGAAAGTTATGACGGCATTTGTAATCCACGACCTTAGAATAAATTTATTGAAAGTGTTGGTGAGTTTCTATTGCTACCAGTAGTTTAGGTAACTTTTACGCTGCATAATTTTTATACCAAGAAACAATTTTATCTCTTTTAAATCAGTAATTTTGAATTTACTAATTAAATTCCTTTTAAAATTTTTAATTATTTCTATATCTATAAAACAACAAATATTTTTATGTAAGTACATCTCCATTATCTAGTAAATATTGACACCTATTCAACTGAAGAATTTTAAAAACCTTCTCCTTTAAAGAGATCGTTCAAAAACTTCAAACCAACATGTACGAGTAGCTGCCTGCATGTTTCAGCCCGTAAAGGACTTACTTTATTTAATTTACACAGATTATTATCTAGACAAGAGATACCCTCAGGGACTCTAATATCTTCCTTTAATTCGTCATTTAAGAAGGCAGACGACGACAACAAATTGTCGAGGTGGCCTTAGCTGGGTGAATATCCCAGCGGCAAATACGTGTCCACGTTGAGAATCGAGGTGTTAAATGTTAGGATGTATCTGATTTTTTTTTATAGTGAACTACGTATACTTGGTTCAATTACGGCCACTTTTTTTTTTTAATAAGTGTATACAAATAATCAGGAAAAAAAATCGCCTTAAAATTCAAGTTGGGTTGCCTGTCCCAGCTCTATTGTGGGATATAATTGCATTCACCAAAGAAACAATTTAAGGTATATCTAAAAAATAAATAATGTCGTTAGTTTATGACTTGGTATTAGTATAAGACACATTATCACAAATATAAGGATTAGTATTAAGACACAATATCTAAAAACAAATAAACCATACTAAAAAATCAAATTTTATAAAATATCTAAATAGTTTTCTTTTTAAATGGCGTTTTGTCATTATTTCGTGGATATAGTGCCTGAAATTTGGCGGTAATTTGGCTTTTCAATAGGGAATAAGTTTTAAATGGTTCTATATTAAATAAGGTGATTGATAAGATAATTATGTGCGTATTGACATTCAGTAAGTTAATAATAAAAAAATCGTTTCTAAGACTAAAACTTGACTTTCAATTCGATCAAAATTATGTTGATCAAAAGCATGAAAATATTTACAAATAAAAGTACGAAATGATTTAACTTTGATTTATTAAGTTGTAGTAATCAACAGTTTTTGAACAAGTTCTTAGATGGCGCAGCCACAACCCCTGCCAGCCCAACCACCACGAAGACCGAGGCCAGGAGCAGCAAGAGCAGCGGGAGCGAAGGCAGCACCAGGACCGTAAGCAGCAAGAGGGGCCAAGGTGGCAGCCGGGGCAAAGGCAGCCGTCTCACTGATCATGGCGTTAATGCCATTACCACAGGCATGGTTGACGGCACCAGCACCGGCAGAAGGCACCACACCTTCAACAGCAACAGTACCCACGAACGGCAGCTCACCACCCACAGCCAGACAACCCTCATAAATGTTGTCAGACACTACGGAGATACCGACGGGAGCGATGGCGGAGGCGCTGGAGACAGGCAGAGCGCCACCACTGGTGGGACTGAACTCCAAGTTGGGGGCGCAGAATCCATCGTAAGCCAGGCCTCTGCCTGCGTAGCCAGCACCGGGGTAAGCCAGTCCATCATATGCCCAACCAGGAGCTGCCAAGCCGCAAGGGGCGCCCAAGCCGTAGGGAGCAGCAAGTCCAGAGATATCAGCAACCGCAGCGCGGCTGGTGCACGACTGTCCGAGTGCGGACTGAAATTGTAAAAATATGTTGTTAGTTACTTCTACATCACAAATTCACATTATTTTGTGTTTGGAACACAATCATTAACATCAGTAAATTATTATAACACGATTATTCCAATGTTAGATGAAATCCAAAAATAAAACACTGCTTACCTTGAGCAGGAGCGCCTGAGCGCAGAGGACGAGGATAGCTTTGACAGACATTGTAGTTTGTTTCGAGTGCTGACACAAGAATGATGTTCAGTGCGACTGTTGGTGGTTTTATACTCCAATGTGTTATCGAATTCCAAGAATAATTGGTATAATATAGGTAAGTGTAATTAATTAATAGCTTGAGCAAGCACGATAAGCCTACTGTTTATTAACAAATAAACGGTTATTTTCGTAAATCAATTTCTGTCACGTTTCTTACAAAATTTCG
Organism: Cosmia trapezina; assembly: GCA_905163495.3. Lineage (NCBI taxonomy): Eukaryota > Metazoa > Arthropoda > Insecta > Lepidoptera > Noctuidae > Cosmia > Cosmia trapezina. Next base: position 4,235,597 of record LR991048.1, read on the forward strand.
AAATTATATGTAATTGATATCAATACAGGACTGAGTATAAATGGTACAACAATTTTGGGTCATCATTCAGTCTGCAACTTCTCGTTGAATAATCATCAAACATGTCTTCCTTCACCGTTCTGTTGCTCTGCATCCAAGCTTGCTTGGTCCAGGTAAGTGAATTTTTGTTTCTAATAATACCAACTGTATTCGTTGCACTGTTTCGTATACAAGGTTGATATGAGCGAGAGGCATTAGATTAGACCACATATATACTATAGGTGCATAGTGTAAACTCGGAACTATTAAAAAAGTTTAGGAGAAAAACAAGAAAACAAATTTTTATGATTTATTTTTGATCCTTTGTAGAGATTTCCACTGACCTGCTAACAAAATGATAACGCCGCGTCAAAAATTCTGTCGTTTTAAGGTGTATGACCCTAGTTAACTATGCGTAGATACTTAGTCAGCTATTAGGGCAGATAATTATTGAACAAAGTAAAAACTAAAAAATAATCCTGTGACTAAACTATTGCTTCTATTTATCTGATTTTTAATGTAGAGGCTGAAAATGATGCAAAGAATAAGTGGTTTAATTTAATGCCTCTCGCTCATATCAACCTTGTATATCTAAACTTGTACTTGTATTTATGTAAACTCTCGTTGAGGTTACTATTTTCGTATTGGAGCTCAAAATGAGAGCACTACTTATTACTTTGTTGTCCGCTGTTTTATGACTTATTCGATTTAGAATGTTTATGCATTGTGGTCAATCATGATTAATACTTTCGCAGAATGTATTCAGCCAGGCTTGCCTTGGTGCTTACGGCCCAGCCATTGCCCCAGCTTTTGGTTCACCGCTGGCGGCTGGTCCTTACGGCTTGAATGGTTTGGCTTATGATGGTCTTGCGTACCCCGGCGCTGGTTTCGCTGGTGCATACCCCGGTGCTGGTTGTGGTGCCGGACTTGCCCCGTACGGCGGCGCCGGTGAAGGCAACGTGGCGGTCGCTGGTGAGCTGCCAGTGGCCGGTAACACCGCTGTTGCTGGTCAGGTCCCCATCATGGGCGCTGTGAGCTTCGGCGGCGCTGTGCCAGCTGCTGGTGCCGTGACCATCTCCGGCCAGTGCGCGTGCGGCTGCGGCTCCCTCTACTAGTATCGGTACAAAATTAAGATACGAAATGTTGATTGAGACCACTAAAAATATATGAAGTGTACCTACATAGCTATTTTTTTTTCTTCTTATTTCAAACCTTTACTTCCTTAACCTTTATTCCCTTTGCGGAATGCAGCAGGCGTAATGTTCTATGTCACGAAGTCCGTTTGGCTATGAATGTTGTCAAGCGTGCACATGCACATTGTTTTTGTGTGCGTAACCTCGAGAGCGCTCAGTGTCGATCGGTTACACACACAAGCGCGCTTGTCGGGATACGTCACTACGTCACTACTACAATCAAAGCCGAACGGACTTCGTGAAATAGAATATCTGTACACAGGGTGTTAGGTTAAACGAGGGACATACTTTAACGCAGTCATGAAAATGAACAACTTTTACCATGGAACTAACCCTGAAATATGAAAAAAAAACCGACCAAGTGCGAGTCGGACTCGCGCACGAAGGGTTCCGTACCATTATCTATAAAACGACAAAAAACACGTTTGTTGTATGGGAGCCCCCATTAACAATTTTATGTATACAATGTGCGACACTTTCTCATGATTAAACAGATGTTCTTTTCTTTTTTTATTAAATATTTGTTTTATTTAAATTTAATTATAAATAAAGTGAATATATAACTTAATATTTTGTGAATATTTCAAGTGTCTACCTGTTGCCCTTATCAATATCGAGCAATACGAGCAAAAAAATCACGTTTGTTGTATCGGAGCCCCCAATGTTTATTTTATTCTGTTTTTTTTTAGTATTATTTGTTATAGCGGCAACAGAAATACATCATCTGTGAAAATTTCAACTCTCTAACTATCACGACAGACCGACAGACCGACGGACAGCGGTGTGTTAGTAATAGGGTCCCGTTTTACCCTTTGGGTACGGAACCCTAAAAAATCAGCTGTCTCGTACATTTTGCACTTTGTATAGAGAACAGCTGATTTTCTTTTTCATATTTCAGGGTTATTTCTATGGTAAAAGTTGTTCATTTTCATGAGTACCTACTACACTCCGTTAAAGTATGTTTACGTTTAACCTAACAGCCTGTTTTGTAATTTAATCTTTGTTTATAAACGGCTCGTGCCACAGCGTGTCATAATGTTTACATTGTGCAATAATCATAATACAGTAGGTAAGTATTGTGTTTATTAATACAATTAGCTGACTTAACATAAATAGGTATAGTCGAACAAACTTTTAGGGTTTCAATGTTTTTTACTGTTTTTTAGGGTTCCGTACCTCAAAAAGAAAAAACGGAAACCTTATAGGATCACTTCGTTGTCCGTCTGTCTATCTGTCGGTCTGTCAGTCTGGAGGTAACAAGTTGAAATTAATATCAAATACGTAAGTTTATCGTCCCTTAGAGTCCTAAAAAAATCAAGTTTCTAAATAGACGCAATAAAAAACACGGCCATTTATGCGACAGATTTTTATACTCTAAAGTAAATCAAAACCTATAGAGTCCCGGTGACCCAAAATCATGAAATTTGGCAAGTAGTAAGATCTCACAGTAGAATTAAAGGAAAAAGTCCAAAAATTACTAATTTGTAATTTCATCACGTAAATTTTTTTTTTTTTGGGATTACAATGTTAAGTTATTCTTTTCAACTATGGAACCCTTCATTGTGCGGGGCCCGACACGCACTTGGCTGGTTTTTTTTTGGTATAAGTATTGGTGTGTGCGGCTGACATTATAGCAAATAATTTATGTTACTGTTTTGTGGTTCTTTGTTTTGTTTTGGAAGCAGACCCTTAGTTGGAAAAAGGCTAGGCAGATTTATTTCTGGTTCTTTGTAATATTAATTTGTAATACTCTGCGTGCTACTTATTGTATACAGGGTGACCTGAAATTAGTGGCGGACCCGTTAAGGGGTGATAGTAGGGATCAATTCCAGTCGATATCACTCTTAGACCTACTGTCCTAAAGTTAACCCATTTCAGGATATTCCTACTTAAAGAATTTTACAAAAAATACCCTACTTTAAATCTTAAAATAGCTGTAAATCCTAAAAATTGGTCTTTCTGGTACTTTTTTTTTTTTTGTTTTGCATCAAAGATATTCTAAGTAAGGAATTATTAATAGCGATGTCTTCGTAAATGTCGGTATCTTACGCGAAAATCGTTTAAAAAGATTTAAAGTAGGGTATTTTTTGTAAAATTCTTTAAGTAGGAATATCTTGAAATGGGTTAACTTTAGGACAGTAGGTCTAAGAGTGATATCGACTGGAATTGATGCCTACTATCACCCCTTAACGGGTCCGCCACTAATTTCAGGTCACCCTGTAGAATTAAGATCTTCTAGCAGACAGCTGGGTTGCTAGGGAGTTTGCTGCGCCACTTCTTCTTCCAGCAAGCACTACAATCTGGCCGTTGACAGAATGCGTTCTTGATACCTGTTAGTTTTATACTAACGAATATGTGTTTTGCAAATTTGATCCTTATTACAACTAGGAATTGTCCAACTGATAGGTGTCAGAAACGCATTCTCTCGACGGCCGGACTGTATCTAAGTGATAAAGGGCAGCTGTGGCGGGGACTGACCTATATAATTTTGAGGTTCAAAGAATAAAGGTCTTTTGATTATGGTAAACAGGCAGCTAACCTGTATATATAGGAGCTACACTATCAAAATATTGTTAGTGTGCTGAGTAGTAAATTCTTACGCACACAATAAAACGACAGACGAAAGAATATTGACAGTGTAGTGGAAAGATTAATATTTTTTCCTGTATCCCAAATAGCTTGTTTAACTGTACGTTTTCCGTAAAAAAACATTTTATATAAAACAATTAAATGCATAAAATATCATGTGACGATGCTCATATTTTTAATTCATTGTTTTCATTTCATTAGTCTGTTATGTTATTCATTATTTATGTATTATCATCAATCTTAGGAAATATTTATGTAAACTAATTTGCACTTATGATACCTGAGATACAGGTTTATCCCAGTTCAGGTTAATCCCATTATTATATACCTACCATTTTAGTTTAGGCCTTAATATTGTAAATATGCACTATTTAAATGAATAAATAATTAAAATAAAATAAAAAAAGTTCGATGGTCTAAAACACTCCTTAAACTTTTTAGAGTTATTTTTTTAACATCTTATTATGTTTTAAATAAATAAACCTTTATTTTCAGACTAGAGATTCATAAGATACGAGTAAACGAGTTGGCACTTACTAACTAACTAAAACACATCATCAATAGTTACCATCTCTCATAATTATCTGAATAGCGATCTGTGATGCCGGGGCCACACTATACGGCCATCGCCGTTGATTATCGCGTTGAAGGACGGCAACCGTAAGTGTAGCCACCACTACGACGGCGATAATTTGACAACGAAATTCACATCAAATTTGCCGATGGACGAGGGGTGTGAATTCAATGAGCATTGACGTTGACCGTTCAAGTGTGGCCACTCAATTCATGAACAACGGAACAATTACCGCGATGTTTAAAGTTTTGTTTTTTTGTTTTTATGGGCATTGACGTTGTTGTCGTATAGTGTGGGCCCGGCATGGGCCGCCATCCAGCGGCATATAATTTGGTAATCCACCCTGCCGGCTACAGTAGCCGTCACGAGGCTGTTAGGGCTGTCCCGACCCATCAGTGATACGATTCAAAAATCTTGCGAAGCAGAGGTACGCCGCTACTAATAAGTACTATAACGGGTGTAATAAGATACTTGCCGAAGCCGAAAGCCACATATTCTACCCATTATTTGGATTGTTTTTTGTTGATTGACGACACGGTTGGCGCAGTGGTTGAGCGATTGACTGCTGCGCAGCATGTCGCGGGTTTGATTCCCGCACGGGACAAATATTTGTACGACCTACAAGTATTTGTTCCGAGTCTGGGTGTTTTTCTATCTATAATATATATGTATTTACAAAAAAAAAATGTATATAAGTAGTTTATCAGCCATCTAGTTACCATAACACAAGCATTAGGTTGCTTAGCTTGGGACTAGATGGCGTTGTGTGAAATGTCCAAGGATATTTTATTTATTTATTTATTGTTTTTTTCCACTAGACCATACCTAGGAATCCACTGGTTCTGGAGATATTGAAGGTCAAAGCGGCGTTTTTTTTTTCGACAAGTACCTACGCGTACCGTAGAGCGAAGGGGCGGCTTAACTTCGTTTGTCTGGGTACGCGTTACATTGCGCGTAATAAAAAATTGCTTTTTTTTAACCTAAAAATAAAAGTCGTTTCCCGCAATAATTTTAGCGCCAAGCTATACTTAGTTAGATGTACAGTATGCATAGTTGACGGCTTTGTGATGTGCCTTTTTAAACCCTTTATTACCTAGCTAGGTAATATTTTAAGCTACCGTCTCAGCTTGTGAAGCTGCTTACTGTATTACATAGGCAAGAAACTATTAATATTTTCCTCAATATATAATATAACATCACGCCTGCTATGTATTTCCCGAAACACTTTTTCTTGATAAAGTAAAATTTGAAAAATATATCAGCTGTTGCTAGTGATCACAAACTTTTTTTGATGTGTGTACCTACTCCCATTTTTCGTCAATTTTGCTTATATTGCTTATAAATAAATCAAAATATTGCTTTAAAACGCAATGCTTCAGTAAATGTAAATGGCAAGAAAATGCTTTTCAAACATTCTGCAAAACGCAAAAATAACTGTCTCGTCTGAGGATGGAACTCACCTCCCTAGGTTACCACGCATGCGCTAAGTCTGGACCCTCCCGCGTGCAACGCACTCAAAATGCGTGGACTGTACCACCCTTGCATTAAAACCTAAAATTGCATTCCAATCAGCAGCATCCTGCATCGCGCAATCAAAGTTATCCTGACAAGTTTTATAAATACAAGTTCCGAATTCAAATATTTGGGGAGTCCGTTTCTACACAGTAAAGCAGTGTTCAGGATAGGGCTGCACTTAACTATCCCTACGTTGTCGAGTTTCGGCTCTAAACCGATGGTCTCATTGACACTTGCGCCATATGTATGGGGTCGGCACCAAGTACATATGGTCGGTGGCCAGCCAGAGGTTTAGCCGCGTAATGCTCGACTATTCCCCTACGACCTGTGTGGTCGGAAGCCGACGGAGCCAACGAGTGAGGTGTGTAATGCACTTCTAACCCACTGTTGTAGAATCTTTGACTCTCTTTTGTTTTTAGGGTTACGTAAAAATCAAGTGGTCACCGTGGAGTTCTATAAAAATCAAGCTTGTAAGTCAATGCGATAAAATTTATACTTCCCGCGCGGCTTCGCCCACGTGGATGTCGGAAAATATTCCACGGGAACTTACTACTGGGAATTCCTTCCTTATTCCTTGTCTACATTATAAAGGAAACCTCTGTGTAAAATTTCAGCTTTCTAGGCTCAAAGGTTTGGGCTGGGTGTTGATGAGTCAGGCAATCAGTCAGTCAGTCAGGATTTCTCTTTTTATTTATATTAGGTATCTACGTAAATATAAATAAAAGAGAAGTCCTGACTGACTGACTGATTTACTCGCGAGTATCAGAATATCTATCTAGATATTCTGATACTTGCGAGTAAATCAATATCTATACGGAGATTCCCGTTGACCTAGAATCATGAAATTTGGCAAGCAAGGTCTCACAGCACAAGTAAAAGGAAAATTCTGAAAATTGTTAATTTGTAGTTTTATCACATGAAAATATAGTTTTTATATTTTTTTTTTTTTTGCAAAATGTGGGTGCAGATATTATAGGCACCTCTGCCCACTCCTTCGGGGAAACAAGGCGTGATGTTATGTTTAAAAATATTTTTTTTTGCTAATACAAACTCAAATATGCAGTTGGAGAATTTGTCCGTGACGTTTATCAATGTATGGGAGAACATGTTTTTTAAATAAAATGTTAAGTTTGTTTTTGGGATAAATTCTTTTCAACTACGGAACCCTTCATTGTGCATGGTCCAACACGCACTTGGCAAGTTTTTTAAATTCAAGGTTGTTCTTCTGTTTCTGTTCTCCGTGTTTTCGCAATATCTAGGGATATTGCGAAAACACGGATAATTTGACAATGGTGAAAACATTTCTTAATCTTACTGGAAAAAGATAGGATTTTCGCGAAAATTCGAATTATCAAATCATCCTACAACCAATCAATCAATTTTGGTTGCTAAGCCGTAGAATGATTTGATAATTTTAATTTTCAATAATTGAAATCATCCTGCGACATATACAGGGTGTTTCTTTTAAGGTGTCAAGCCAGTGCGAGCTGATAGCAGAGTACCATAGCTATCGATTTAACCCCCATGTATGTTCTACGATTTTTTGTAGTTTTCGAGCTACAATTTTTTTTCGATATTTTTCCTGATTCAACGAGATTGGCTTTAAAAAATTATATCTTTTTTTTGGGTCAATTTTGAACAAGAATGTACTAATATTATTTTAATAAATTGTTTACTGAAATCTTGTGTATCTGAAATCTTGTGATTTTCATATTTTATAATTTATTATTATCTTTGCATATTGTTGTCAATACTGATATTTACTGTTCCTCTACGTTTAAACAGAGCTCAGTTGATAATAAAAACATATATTTTATACCTACTAACTACTATCCTTAACCACTACCATTGATATGAAATGAGGGATCCAAAATAACTCGAAAACTACAAAAAATCGTAGAACATACATGGGGGTTAAATCGATAGGTATGGTACTCTGCTATCAGCTCGCACTGGCTTGACACCTTAAAAGAAACACCCTGTATATGTACGAGTATATCAATAAATTGCTGTTCGTTAGTCTCGTTAAAGTTAGTCTCGTTTTTTTTTTTTTGTTTGCAGGGGTGGTTAAAAAGAAAAAAAAAAAGAAATTTAAATTTGTACAGGACAACGTCTGGTGGGTCAGAAGGTCTTCAATAATGTTTAGAGTTGTACATTTTGTGGTCTACTTTTTGTAAAATAAAACGTTCTGGTGAATCCTTATTAATTACACGACTGCCCAAAAAGTAGTGTAATGTATTCAGGTTTGGTGTATGTTTGTATGTATGCATGTATGTATGTGAGTTTCTTTCCACCATAACTTTGAAATGCCTGAACCAATTTAGATGTATGGTTATCCTTACATCATCCCGAGTGATATAAGCTATATAATTTTTTGAAAAAAATCAATATGGCGGCAGTATGGCTCCATTTTGAAATATGAAAAAAAAAAAAATTCTTCAATTCGTACAATATGGGTATCAAATTGAAGGCCTTGAACAGCACTGTGGCGGCATCTACATCGCCACATACGAACTACGCATCACAATGACATGACGTCACGCAATCCTGAATCGCGCAATTAGAGTTAACCGCGCGACTAGCATATATACAACGTCCCGACATCAACCGTCGGGCAGTAGCCCACCAGACACAACACCCGTCTGGTCGGAGGCTCCTCCCTTTTCTATGGAGGATGAGTGAACTTTACACCCTGTTCCTCATGCCTCTATACTGGTGACCCCGACGTGATCGTCAGCGCAGCCTTCATGCAACTCCTTCAGCGTGACGTCATCAGCATCACTTCCTCGAGCTTTCGAGCGGCGAGTCACACAACCAGCCAGCATCCACGGCTTCAACGGGTATCCTGACCACCAGCATGCAGCGTACGCGCATTCCTGGTCATCACCTTCAGCCTCAACCTCAAGCCAGCGCTGTACACTACGACTCACTGGAGCATAACGCATCGCCACCCCGACTCACTAGGGAATCACCGCAGACAGTTCCGACTCACCGTGAACTATGCGGCACCCGGTTCCGACTCACTGGAACCACAACTGGCACTGGCAAGCATCGCAAGATACACGACTCAGCCCACTATCGACCTCCGGTCTCCGGAGGGGAGTGATATGGCGGAATCTACATCGCCACATCACTCCCCTCCGGACTCGCCGCTCGAAAGCACTTTAAAAAAAAATTAATTTATTGGCATCAACCACGTTTCATACATTTTTGGTCCAAATGTGAAAGGTCCTTTTTGGTCCAAACAAAAATTGTGCTACATTCTATTAGAATTTGTCAGACTGAGCATTTAATCAGGCTTTAGTAAGACTGCGAATGTCTATATTGTCACTAAAATGTATAAAATAAAAATAAATAATTAAAAAAAATAAAAAACACGACTACCCTGACAAAAAACGAAATAAAAAGTAAAAAACAAGTCATATTCTCTGACAAAACAGATAAATAAAATTGTCATTGCAATCGGGGACCATTCTGTGGAACAATTTTTAATCTAAGAGGTCCCCCGACTGCAATGACAATTTTATTTATCTGTTTAGTCAGAGAACATGACTTGTTTTGTATCATTTACTTTTTAGTTCGTTTTTTGGCAGGGCAGTCGTGTTTTTTTAATTTTTTAAATTATTTATTTTTGTTTTCTCTTCTCTCACTTTTTGTTTGTAGTTATTCAAACCAGTGATGAAGCAAAAAGTATAGGGTTCGCGGTTTCTTTTTTTCAAATATGTTTGCTGTTCCAATTCACATTAAATAAATAAATAAATATCCTTGTACATTTCACACAACGCCATCTAGTCCCAAGCTAAGCAACCTAATGCTTGTGTTATGGTAACGAAATGGCTGATAAACTACTTATATACATTTTTTTTTTGTAAATACATACATATTATAGATAGAAAAACACCCAGACTCGGAACAAATACTTGTAGGTCGTACAAATATTTGTTCTGTGCGGGAATCGAACCCGCGACATGCTGTGCAGCAGTCAATCGCTCATATGCGTGTGGTGTGAGGGCCACTTTATTGAAACTCTTTGAAAATATGCTTAGGATTTAGTGAACATTCCCAAACAATTGTGAAAGTTGGAATCAGATTTTGTGAAAGTCAACTTTGCGAGATATGGACTGTAAAGTGGGGCCCTCAGTTCTCACATAGAGGATTGAGGGCCCGCCTGTACCTGACAAACTATGGACACTACAGATAAAGTCTTTATGCCAAAATCTAAGCTTATACCAAACAAAATTTGTGAAAACAAGATATTATCGCAAAACACTGTCCTACTTGGTATATCTTCGTTCAAAATGGGCCCTCAATCCTCACACACGTAAAAGTTTATCACGCAAATACAATGAAACCATTAACTTATAGCTATTGTTTGTAATCCTATAAGATACTAAATAAATTGTGAAAATTTGTGAAAGCAAGAGCAGGTCACCATTTCTTGTTGTTTGAAAGTTATGACCTTGACAAAATCCGGGCCCTCAATCCTCCATTTATTTTGTTTTCCGTTTGAATACGCTTATCGTATGAAAGATTAGACAAATACAAATAGTCTCTTTTTGTGAAAAAAATTGTGCAACAAATTCGATACTAGAAAACAATTAAAAGACCCTTTATTGTAAATAAAAATCGAGTTTTATTTTTGTTCCCTGAATTAGGAAATAGGGTGACCACGATACGGTATTTTACTCTATATGAGAAAAAATCTTAAAATATATTATTTAGATAGATTAGGCAAAAAGCAGTCGGAAAACATTAGTTTTAGTTCAATAACAATATAAATTTTAAAATTAAATTCAAAGTTTTCAGGTTTTTTGTGTTTTCTCAAACCATGAAATAGTAGCCGCCATTTTATGACGTCATTCGGCTGTGTGAATTAAAAAAGTGTCAACTATTAATTGATCAGTGTATCTCTTAGAGCAGGTATAGCTTTCACTTTAAAATCAAAATCTTTACCGTCCATACGTATTGTGTGTATAGAGTCATGAGGAACAGGGTGTAAAGTTCACTCATCCTTTATTGAAAAGGGAGGACCCTCCGACCAGATGGGTGTTGTCTCTGGTGGGCAACTGCCCCACGGTTAATGTGGGGTTGTTGTATACCTATATGCTAGTCGCGCGGTAAACTCTCATTGCGCGATGCAGGTTGCGGGACGTCATGTCCTTGTGATGCGTAGTTCGTATGTGGCGATGTAGATGCCGCCACATGTGTATTACAAGAAGTAACAGGCTAGAATGGAGATGTTACAAGCATTAAAACAACAAATGTGAAAATTAAACTTTTTATTCACTATTTATAAATTACTAGATAAAAAAAAAAATCCTAAAACACTAATAAAAAAAACAAAACTATTTTTGGGCACTCGTGGTAACACGTTAAGGTCAGTGTAAGGTTGTATCTTAGTCAAAATATGATTCGCGACATTAATAATTAAGTATTTACATAATTTTAACAATAAAAATAATTAATTACCTACGTAACGCGGCCTTATATAATGTGTGTGAACGTGCACTTAAGCGCGGCAACGAGAGTATACACCCCCGCCCGCGCCCCCGCACTAGCCCGCCAGTGGACAAACTAACGCGGGAGCGTACGTCACGCTCGCTAAAGTTTAAATTTAGTCGCCTAATTTACCATCTTAGGTAAAACTCTGACATTGTTGAATACATATCTTTCGTATTGAATCTTATTGTAACACATTTACAAAAACTTATTTGTTTACTTTGTGGCGATTAATCTCCCACAACTAGTTTGCAGAAAAATCATCGCAGAGTCAATTTCAGACTCATAAATCTATCATTAACATTCATAAATTTTACTTTTAAAAATACATAAAGCATCAGAAATACCTATAATTTTGTTGACTTTAAATGTACTTGAATATCGATTATTAATAACATTAATTAGTAAAAAAATAAAGTTTCGGGGCAATTTTTACGTTTTATACCGCTATTTAATCACGATTTTTTGGTTTGAATAACGCGTAATTACATAATAAAAAAACATGTCAAAATAAACTATGTTGTACAAAACTAATTCTAAAGTTTTATTAAAATCCCTTCATTTATTTAGACATAATAACGTTATTAACATCACTCTAAATTAGAATAAATTACGTTGCATAAGCGGACACCGATTATTACAGCGCGAGTGCCCATCGAGGAAGGACCTGTGTCATTTTTTCCCGCCTCCTGATGTCCGAGCTCACGTATCGTGAACGCATTATTTTACTACGACTGCAATATTAAAATTTTGTGAAATGGCTCTTAAACGCTTTTTCCGGAATTGAGTTCAGTTCTCACCGCGAATTCTCCTTTATTTATGTGTTCTACCGAACAAAACGTGTGCCACGAAGTGGTAATTTGAGTTTAGGAAAAAGAAAGAAGTCGGCTATCTGCGGGTGTGGCTATAGGGGTCAGTTATCTGGTGGATAAGGTATTTGCTCGATGGTATTTGTTGAGTTTTTGGTCAAAAATTCGTTCACCAATGGCCTTGTGCGAAGGCGCATTATCGTGGTGCAAAATCCAAGAATTTTCTTTCCACAAATCTGGCCTTTTTCGTAGAATTTGCTGTCTTAAACGCCGCATAACGCTCAAATAATATTCTTTATTTACTGTTTGACCTTCCAACAAAAATTCCGAATGCACAACACTGCGATAAGCAATGAAAACGGTCAACATGACTTTGTCTTTTGATCGACTTTGGCGTGGTTTTTTCGGTTTCGGTTCAGTTGGATGGCGCCACTCCGAAGCTTGTTGACTAGTTTGCATGTCAAACTCAAAATCCCACGTCTCGTCACCAGTAACAATGCGTTTCGTGAATGCTGGGTCGGATTGGAATTGACTTGTTCTAGCATGCCCTCAGCGACTCTTATGCGATTGAGTTTTTGGAGAAAGTTCAGGACTTTTGGGACTATGCCGCTCGGTTAGTCCCAAAAGTCCTCAATTTTCTCCAAAAACTCAATCGCACAAGAGTCGCTGAGGACATGCTAGAACAAGTCAATTCCAATCCGACCCATGGTAAGACCCATGTTGCCTCTCGGAAGGAAGGAAGTACTGGAAGGAAGGAGTTACGCCCCGGCGTTTTGCCTCCTCGCGCCACTCCCACACGGCACGGGAGTGCGTGCAGGGCTTTACCGGTGTCTGCGGTAAAATTTAGGGTTTACCGACTGAATACCGGTAAAAGTCCGAAATTAAAGATAGTTTTAGAATAATTCGGGGTTTTACTGGTGAGATTTGGTAAATAATAGGATTTACCCGTAAATCCTAATATTTACCGCAGTTCGCGGTTTTACACTAACATATAGGTAGATGAGTATATATCAAAACAAACTTACATGTACTTATTTGTATGACTATAATAATATTTCCGTAGACAGAGAATTCTAGTAACTATTTTCGTAGTTTTCTCAATCAATTGACATGACATATATAATAAAAAGAACATCACTGTACTTTTTCTTTGTAGTAGTCGCATAGACAAACTAATGAGGTTGAACTCCAAAACTCCTCGATTTTATGTGAAAATGTTTGGAACATAATAATCCTTAAATAAAATTAAATATCAACATTCATTACTCCAAGATAATTACCCATACAACTATGTGTATTATAATATACAGGGTGGAATTTTGTAATGACACCTGGAAGGAAGTACTCTTAATAATGCAGATAGAAAATTTTACTCAAAACATTCCTTTATTTTTGAATAGAAAGCAAACTGCATTCAAAGATTTTCGAAATTTCTCTTCTCCCACAACCGGGAATCGAACCGGCTAAAATCTGAAACAATTATACCCTGTACTTTTATTGCATCGATCGTTAGGGTCAATTATAAGGATGAAATCTCTCTAACAAACATGATAAATTAAATGAAAGGAAAACCAGGAAATCTTAAATTAATTTAATTTTTTACAAAAAATGGTAAACTAACTAATTAGTTGCTCGAAATGGGCTCCATTCTCTTGGATACACAAATTTATTCTTTTAACGAATTCATTTCTAGTAACCTTTAATAAAGTGTTGTGGTGAATATTATAAATCGTATTCTGAACTTCAACTCTCAACTCGTTGTCATTCGCATAAGATTTCATGTAAATTTGATTTTTTACATATTCCCACAAAAAAAAATCTAACGGGGTGAGATCTGGCGATCTCGCAGGCCATCTGATTGTGCCGTTTGTACCAATCCAGGTATTAAAATGAAAGTATTGTCACCCTACCCTGCTACACACTTCAAAAATAGTTGATTTCGGTATCTATTAAGATTTTTAGTTTAATCGTTATTCTTATTAGTAACAAATAACATCAATTTGTTGCACAATTTTTTTCACAAAAAGAGACTATTTTGTATTTGTCTAATCTTTCATACGATAAGCGTATTCAAACGGAAAACAAAATAAATGGAGGATTGAGGGCCCGGATTTTGTCAAGGTCATAACTTTCAAACAACAAGAAATGGTGACCTGCTCTTGCTTTCACAAATTTTCACAATTTATTTAGTATCTTATAGGATTACAAACAATAGCTATAAGTTAATGGTTTCATTGTATTTGCGTGATAAACTTTTACGTGTGTGAGGATTGAGGGCCCATTTTGAACGAAGATATACCAAGTAGGACAGTGTTTTGCGATAATATCTTGTTTTCACAAATTTTGTTTGGTATAAGCTTAGATTTTGGCATAAAGACTTTATCTGTAGTGTCCATAGTTTGTCAGGTACAGGCGGGCCCTCAATCCTCTATGTGAGAACTGAGGGCCCCACTTTACAGTCCATATCTCGCAAAGTTGACTTTCACAAAATCTGATTCCAACTTTCACAATTGTTTGGGAATGTTCACTAAATCCTAAGCATATTTTCAAAGAGTTTCAATAAAGTGGCCCTCACACCACACGCATATAATCGCTCAACCACTGCGCCAACCATGTCGTCAACATTATGGCACGTTTTCCAACAAACGTAATGTTGACCTTATTAAGCCACTTTTTCTAAGCCTAATCATCATCTGCCTTCATCTGCCTGCCTTTTCCAACCATGTTGGGGTCAGCTTCCAGTCTAACCGGATGCAGCTGAATACCAGTATTTTGCATGGAGCGACTGCCTATGTGACCTCCACAACCCAGTAACTGGTTAATTAGTAAGACTAGTTGTCAGACTATCAGGCTTCCGACTATCTGTAATGATTGTTAAAGACCACGAATTACAACCGGGGCGAACGGCTTCACGTGGTTTGCAAGCCAAGGAGAGGAATTGGACCCATCCACGAACTAACTGTGCCATGATATGCTTAACCTGAACGATCGACCCGTGCGGCTGTTATTACGTAAAAAAGTGTGGGCTTGTACCTACACTTTTTTCTAAGCCCAAATCAACTGTAATTCTTGTATAACATCATTTTACACTTCGTCATTTGACATTAATTTGTATTTCTATAATATGATCGCAGGACCACCACATAGTGATTTATAATGAAAAAACCAAAAATTATAATTGAAATATGATTTATTTACCCCAAATTGCCAGAAAAGGGAAAACATAGAACAATTTTTTTGGTAGATACCCTTAGATGGCGCAGCCACAACCTCTGCCAGCCCAGCCACCACGAAGTCCGAGGCCTGGAGCAGCAAGAGCAGCGGGAGCGAAGGCGGCACCAGGACCGTAAGCAGCAAGAGGGGCCAAGGTGGCAGCCGGGCCAAAGGCAGCCGTCTCACTGATCATGGCGTTAATGCCATTACCACAGGCATGGTTGACGGCACCAGCACCGGCAGAAGGCACCACACCTTCAACAGCAACAGTGCCTACGAACGGCAGCTCACCACCCACAGCCAGACCACCCTCATAAACGTTGTCAGACACTACGGAGATACCGACGGGAGCGATGGCGGAGGCGCTGGAGACAGGCAGAGCGCCGCCACTGGTGGGACTGAACTCCATGGCGGGACCGCAGAATCCATCGTAACCCAGGCCTCTGCCTGCGTAGCCAGCGGCCAGTCCATCAAAAGCCAGACCTCTGCCTGCTAATCCTGCACCAGGATAGGCTAGTCCATCATACGCCCAACCAGGAGCTGCCAAGCCGCAAGGGGCGCCCAAGCCGTAGGGAGCAGCAAGTCCAGAGATATCAGCAACTGCAGCGCGGCTGGTGCATGACTGTCCGAGTGCGGACTGAAATTGTAAAAATATCTTGTTTGTTACTTCTACATCCCAAATTCACATTATTTTGTATTTGGAACACAATCATTTACATTAGTAAATTATTATTACGATCATAGCACGATTATTTCAATGTTAGATGAAATCCAAAAATAAAACACTTCTTACCTTGAGCAGGAGCGCCTGAGCGCAGAGGACGAGGATAGCTTTGACAGACATTGTAGTTTGTTTCGAGTGCTGACACAAGAATGATGTGTTTAGTGCAACTGTTGGTGGTTATATACTCCAATGTGTTATCAACTTCTGGGAAAATTAGTATGTAGGTAAGTGTAATTAATTAATAGCTTGTGCAAGCTCGATAAGCCTACTATTACTAACACACAAACGCTTAGTAATTTTCTAAAATATTTCAGTCACGTTTTTAAATGTTTCGGAAACTCTGATATCAACAAGGGGCTGGGTATAAAATGTTACAAAAATTTTGGGTCATCATTCAGTCTTCAGCTTCTTTTTGAAGAAACAACAAACATGTCTTCCTTCACTGTTCTGTTGCTCTGCATCCAAGCTTGCTTGGTCCAGGTGAGTGAATTTTTGTTTCTAATAATATTTATAACTGTTTTCGTTGCAGTTTCGTGTAAAAGATTCTTGTAAACTCTCTTTGAAATTATTATTTTCGTATTGGAGCTCAAAATTAGATCATTATTACTTTGATGTCTGCCGTTTTATGACTTAGGTACTAGAACTTCCCGCGTGGCTTCGCACTCATGGAAAGTATGACACGGGAACAAAAATCCTTCCTTATTCTTTGTCTACATTACAAAGGGAACCTCCGTGCAAAATTTCAGCTTTCTAGGTCCAATAGTTTGGGCTGAGCGTTGATGAGTCAGTCCGTCAGTCAGTCAGGACTTTTCTTTTTATATGTGTATTTTTATTAAGATAAAGATTCCATTTAGAATGTTTGTCAATTGTGGTCAATCATGATTACTATTTTTCCAGAATGTATTCAGCCAGGCTTGCCTTGGTGCTTACGGCCCGGCGATCGCTCCAGCTTTTGCCGGTCCTTGCGGCTTAGCTGGTCCTGGTTTGGCTTATAATGGATATGCGTATCCCGGCGCTGGTTTTGCTGGCGCATACCCGACTGCTGGTTGTGGTGCCGGACTTGCCCCGTACGGCGGCGTCGGTGAAGGCAACGTGGCGGTCGCTGGTGAGCTGCCAGTCGCCGGTACTACCGCCGTCGCCGGTCAGGTCCCCATCATGGGCGCTGTGAGCTTCGGTGGTCCTGTGGCTGCTGCTGGTGCCGTGTCTATCGCCGGCCAGTGCGCGTGTGGCTGCGGTGCCCCCTACAACTATCTGTACTAGACAACAAAGCATGTAAATCTTCATAATCTAAAAATATAAGACGATTGATACCCAGCAACTATTTTTTTTTCTTAACAGGCAAATTGATTTCAAAATGTTACGTTCACTCTGTTGATTCCACCTGTCTCTCGTGGACCTCAGACAGTCGTTACGGGTCATCAGAAGCCTGAAAGTCTGACAATCAGTCTTACCAAGGGGTATGGTATTACGTAATAACTGGATTTTGGAGGTCAGATAGACAGTCGCTTCATGTAAAATACTGGAAGCCGACCCAAACATAGTTGGGAAAAGGTTAGGCAGATGATGATGCTGACGTTCACTCCGCGCGTTCATGCTATGCCCGTAGATCCTCTTATTAGACACCCTTTGAATCGATTTATTTGTTTGTAAAAACAGTTTCGGAACCAACCTTAGAAGAACAACAGAAGCAACCTTATTTCAACGAAAATAAAGATCACTATCATTTTTTCACAGATATAAATCTTGTTTGGGAGTCTTTGGACCTATGTTTATGACACCATTTCTGTATGTTGTAAATGAATTATCATGTCTGTAAAAACACTGTCACTTTTTTGAAATTAAAGAATTTATTTTTTATTAATTTGACAGACTTGTCGGCAGCAACCTAAGAACCCAATTACTCTATTATATTTATCATACAAATATGATTTCATATCATTCAAATTCTATGGTGATTCAATCAAGATGGATAACGATTTAGGGCTAATTATTCAAAAGTCAGATAACTTTTATTTGTGGAATAAATATGGTGGTTTGACAGCTTTTGAATAGAAAATAAATTAAACTGTCATATTTATTCTTCAGATAAAGGTTATATATCTGGGTATTGAAAAATTAGCCCTTAGCCATGAGTTCCGTTGCTTGAGTGCAATTTTATTCATTTCCTTTGACAATGTTACAGACAAAAGAAGACCAAGATAAGATAAGTGAGGGTAGATGCACATACCCGCACTTTACGAAGACGTCGCTGAGCTGTCATCAGTCCTCCCGTGACCACGATCGCTGCAAGGCGGTCGAAACGTCGGGAAACAAGTACCTGGTACCTGTTTACCTCGTAAAAAAGAATATCGCGATAAGACCCGCAAAATTTTGTCCGCAAACCTCAGATTCGGATTCAGCACCCCAAAATACATATGGAATGAAAGAAATTAGAACTACCCCACAACATGCCCAGTAAAAACACAATTTAACTGAACTAAAGTAGGTACTCTATAGGTTTTGATTTAATTGCGAGTATCTATGTCGCATACATGGGCATATTTTTTTAATGCGTTGGCTAAGAACTCGATTTAGAGCTCCAAGGGACCTGCTACGTATTTGATGTTAATTTAAGTTTGATATCTCCATGCATTCCTGAGACAAAGAGTATTGACAGACTGACAAATAGCCAGACAGACGGACAACCAAGTGATTCTATAAGGGTTCCGTTTTTCCTTTTGAGGAACGGAACCCTAAAAACTATGATTTTTTGCTTCCAAAGGATTAATTCAATAAAACTTGGTTTACGTTACCAGCACCCTAATTGCGTAACACATTATCAATCGGAGTTGGTTTCATTTTGACAGTTCAACAACATTCATTGCGTTATTTACGTTGTCGAGCAGACAAATTTTTTGAACATATGAAGCAATGGATTAGCAATTTGTTTCAAAATGAAACCAACTCCGATCGATAATGTGTTACGCAATTAGGGTACTGAATAATAAAGAAATGCACGAGGTGGCCTTGCCAAAATCACAGCTTATACAATGAAAAGTTCAAATATTTTCCCGGAGAATTTTCAAAATTCGGGAAAAACTGAATGCCGGGACGGGACATTGCTGTCGGGTATTACTTTATATAGTGTATTATCTATGTTGTCGGGTCGGCTAGTAGGTAAAGAAAATAGTTCAAAATAGTTTTCTTTTTATGGCATTTTGTCAAAGTTTCGTGGATGTTGTGCCTTGACTTTTCAATAGGAAATAAGTTTTCGATTTTTGGTGTATGATAGTTAGATATTATGTGAGTATTGACATTCAGTAAGTGATAAAAAAATCTTTTCTATAATAAATAGGTACTTTACTTCATCCAGAGAATTATTGATCTGAATTATGTCGATCAAAATCTTAAAAAAAAATTACAAATAAAAGTACTAAAATCATTGCATTTTGATTTATTTAGTTGTATAATTAGAATTTATTGAACAAGTTCTTAGATGGCGCAGCCACAACCTCTGCCAGCCCAACCACCACGAAGCCCGAGGCCAGGAGCAGCAAGAGCAGCGGGAGCGAAGGCGGCACCAGGACCGTAAGCAGCAAGAGGGGCCAAGGTGGCAGCCGGGGCAAAGGCAGCCGTCTCACTGATCATGGCGTTCCTGCCATTACCACAGGCATGATTGACGGCACCAGCACCGGCAGAAGGCACCACACCTTCAACAGCAACAGTACCCACGAACGGCAGCTCACCACCCACAGCCAGTAAACCCTCATAAACGTTGTCAGACACTACGGAGATACCGACGGGAGCGATGGCGGAGGCGCTGGAGACAGGCAGAGCGCCACCACTGGTGGGACTGAACTCTATGGCGGGGGCGCAGAATCCATCGTAAGCCAGGCCTCTACCTGCGTAGCCAGCACCAGGGTAGGCAAGTCCATCATATGCCCAACCAGGACCTGCCAAGCCGCAAGGGGCGGTCAAGCCATAGGGAGCAGCAAGTCCAGAGATATCAGCAACCGCAGCGCGGCTGGTGCACAACTGTCCGAGTGCGGACTGAAATTGTATAAATATTTTATTACGCACTACAACACACACTAATTTTGTTTGAAACAGTAACACAACTTGTAAATCGAATCAATTATGGAAATAATTGTTACAAAATAAAACACTGCTTACCTTGAGCAGGAGCGCCTGAGCGCAGAGGACGAGGATAGCTTTGACAGACATTGTAGTTTGTTTCGAGTGCTGACACAAGAGTGATGTTCAGTGCAACTGTTGGAGATTTTATACTCCATTGTGTTATCAACTTCTGGGAAAATTAAGTATGTAGGTAAGTGTAATTAATTAATAGCTTGTGCAAGCACGATAAGGCCTACTATTTACTAACAAAGGAACACTCATTTATTTGAGACATATCGTCACGTTTTCTAAAATTTCGAAAACAGTTGTTATCAACAACGGGCTCAGTATAAATGTGCCAACAGTTTAGGGTCATCATTCAGTCTTCAGCCCTTCGTTGAATTAACTTTAAACATGTCTGCCTTCACTGTTCTGTTGCTCTGCATCCAAGCTTGCTTGGTCCAGGTAAGTGATTGCTTGTTTTGATTTCAACTTTAATTTTGAAAGAACTATTAATCTTAAATATAATTCTTCTGTACGTGTGTTTGTCACCTCACTCCTCCTAAATGCCTTGACTGATTTGGATGATATTTTGTGTTTTTGTGTATTTTGTGTTTTTTTTTTATATTTCAATTGGTTTCTGGATGGTTTGAAAACACAATTGGACCCGGTAGGTGACGCTGAAGTTTGGTTCTAGGATCGTTCAAACAGGACAACGTCTGTCGAGTCCGCTAGTTTGATTCATATTTTCTGCATGTAAATGAACGTGTAGATTCATTATGTTTATTTATTTTGCAGAATGTATTCAGCCAGGCTTGCCTTGGTGCTTACGGCCCAGCGATCACTCCAGCTTTTGCTGGTTCTTACGGCTTAGCTGCTCCAGGTTTGGCTTATGATGGACTTGCCTATCCCGGCGCCGGTTTCGCTGGGGCATACCCCGCTGCTGGTTGTGGTGTTGGACTTGCCCCGTACGGCGGCGTCGGTGAAGGCAACGTGGCGGTCGCTGGTGAGCTGCCAGTCGCCGGTACCACCGCTGTTGCTGGTCAGGTCCCCATCATGGGCGCTGTGAGCTTCGGCGGTCCTGTGGCAGCTGCTGGTGCCGTGTCTATCACCGGCCAGTGCGCATGCGGCTGCGGTGGCCCCTACTACTAGACAACGTTGCTTTTTTATCATTCGAACAATCGAAAATTAATAAATGAGAATATTCTTAGCAGAAATAGTTGTTGTTTTCTTGTTAAAAGATAGAAAGCAATGAAATCGTGCTTGTTTTAGAAAGCAGCTTCAACAAAACTTTTTTTAGCTACCAACAAAATAATCCATAATATATGGGAAGTCCTACGTCAGCGCTTTTCGGTACACGAAGGAAAACATTCCAAACTTGTGTCGATAAAGTAAACCTCAAGTCAAAACGCAATAAAACTTACTTTGCATCGTAGCATTATGCTGAGTATCATCACAAATAGGTACAAAGTGCCATTGCTAATTTTATGTATACCAAAAAAATCTGCTGTTCGCTTTGTCGAGTTATGCGAACATAAATGTAGGGAACTGCTGATTTTTACGTTTGGTCCCTCAGTAAAGATTGTTCATAATCCCTCCCCCTACACCTTAAGAGGTTAACGGTGATTAAAATTACACCCTGTGCTTATACTAAAATATAACACAGATATACAGGGTTATTGGAAACATGTCACGTTCCCTTTAAGGGGTAATAGTAGAGGTCATTAGATACCAAATCACTCATGAGTACACAGGTCATAAAGGAATCACCAGTCCATTCTAAGGTTGCCTGGAAGAGATCGCAGAAAGCGATAAGGCAGCCCATTGTATATATTTTTGAAGTGTTTAATTTAATTTTTTGTTATGTATTTTTGTAGTGTACAATAAAGTATATATAAATAAATATAAATTAATCACATCAGTTTGGATAGGGATGAGATACCAAAGAGGATATCAGTGTGAATAAGTATGTGATATCAATGAGGATATCAGTATGGGTAGGTATTAATTGATAGAATACGAGAATTTTAATAACACTTATTTACTGACAATCAAGAGAAGTCGTCACAACAAGAAAAAATCTCCTTAAAGAGATCTATCCATTGGTATATCAGAACGATTTTTGGCGTCAGATTAACCCAATCTGCTTTAATAACAAAGGGTTCCGTATCACTGTACTATATAGTATAGGGACCCCATAAATTTTTAATTCTATATTATTTTTACGGTTCTGTACCTCAAAAGGAAAAAACAGAACCCTTATAGGATCACTCGTGTGTCTGTCTGTCTGTCTGTCCGTCTGTCACAGCCAATTTGCCCCGAATCTGATGAACCGATTAAGTTGAAATTTGGTACACATATGAATTTTGGTGACCCAGACGAGTAACGTACTTATACAGTGGAAACATTTACTAAGGAAGGATTTTTGTAAATTTCATCCCTAAGAGGATAAAATAGGGCATGAAAATTTGTATAAAAAATCTTAGTCCTTGAGTTAATATACTTGAAACTTGGCACGAATATTTATCTTAACAAATTATAAAGTTTATACTTTTTAGTTATACTAAGGAAGGATTGGAGGGTGTCAAAGTTTGTATAGAGGAATTTTAACGCGCGGTCCGATTAACTCAAAACTCATTTTTTATTCTTGAGATCAAAATTGGAGACTAACATGTATCAGGGTTTTCGAAAAATCTACCCCTAAGGGATGAAAAGGGGTAGTCAATTTTACTGGGGCCTTGATTAACTCGAAAATTGGTTTAAATATTCATTAAGTCAAGTCAAGTTATGAAAACATCCCAAATGATTTTTAAATTTCCACCCCTGTGGACGTGAAAACAGTAAAACAAATTTTAACCTAGCATGTGGGGTGTAAGTTATTGTCTAGAACTCATCGAGTGGAGTGAAATTTTGTTTTCATCTTATAAAATGAAGAAATATGAAGGGTAGGAGTTGTCAATTTTAGACCATTTTAGTACCAGCTCTATCGCAACAATTCCACAAATTAGGAATTTGAAACTTCTGTAAGAATTTAATCAATAAATACTAAACACGGCGATTCAAAGGTATTTTGTTTCAATATGGGCGATTATCTGCAACTGCAAAAAACAACCTTGTAATTCACAGTATCATTATGAAATACAAAATTATCTTTGCGATTGTTAAACGCATACGGTACGGAACCCTTCGTGCACGAGTCCAACTCGCACTTGGCCGGTTTTTGTTATAGCGGACATATATAGTAATACACACTCTGTAAAAATTTGAAGTGTCTACCTATTACGGTTCAAAAGTTATAGCCTTGTGACGGACGGACAACGGAGTCTTAGTAATAGGGTCATGTTGGCACCCTTTGGGTTCGGAACACTAAAAATGCACAATTTTACAGGCAGGTATAAGTTGTGGGATTACATCGCTGATAAAAATGCTTGGCGCAATGCTGGTCCTGCTTCTCAACCACAATGAATTGATTAGCATTTGAAAACACTGTTGGAGATGCTCTGGATTTAAAGACTGTCTATTTGCACTGTATAAACTCAATCTGCTTTGTATTCTAAAGCACAGGTGTGAGTACTATCCTAACTATCTCGAAAAGTTGAGCTTTACACCAGAGCCAAAAAGCTATTTCAAAAATTCATAACTAGTAAACTAGCTGAATCAGAGAAGTCATTTTTGGAACACGTATATTATTTATTGAAATTAATCAGATGCCACCAATAAAAAGAAAAAAAAAGAAAAAATAAAGAAATAAATGTAAAGTTAGTCTAAAATGCGTTTTACAGGTAGTTACAGCAATTGGTATTTCAATTTATCGTGGTAGTTGTAATTTATGGCACAACGAAGTAGCTTTAAAATTCAAAGTTACAACAAAATCGTAAAACGATTCTGTATGGTTGTTATTTTTTGACTGGTCGTTGATTTTGCTGTATCTTTTTAACATTTAAATTGTTGATTTTTCGGTATTTATAGCATTTTGAAGTTAAAAAAATTTGAAAAAGTCAACGTCGTATCATAAAAAAACATAGTAGGAAACCATCGTAGGACCATCCGACGCAGTATTTTTTTCTAAACTAAATGATGCAAAATAAATATTTTGGCAGTTTTAAAGATGCGACAAAATCACTTTCCAGCGTCTGTATTTATATCTTACTTACTACTATTATAAATGCGAATGTGTGGACGGATGGATGTTTGTAACTCAATCACGCCAGAACGGTTGAACGGATCTGGATAAAATTTGGCGCATGGCTACCCGTGTGCCAAATTTCAAATCCGTTAACCCGTTTTAGCGTGAATGCGGTATACAAACAAACAAACAAACAAACTCACTTTCGCATTACTAAGAAATTGTTTATAAATAAAAGTAACAAAAATATAAATGCATTATTGATTTATTAACTTGGAGGAGCTTTGAATTTCAATCAGTTTTCTTTAAGGAATAAATTATAAAATGGCGCAGCCACATCCCCTGCCAGCCCAACCACCACGAAGCCCGAGGCCAGGAGCAGCAAGAGCAGCGGGAGCGAAGGCGGCACCAGGACCGTAAGCAGCAAGAGGGGCCAAGGTGGCAGCCGGGGCAAAGGCAGCATTCTCACTGATCATGGCGGTCCTGCCATTTCCACAAGCATGGTTGACGGCACTAGCACCGGCAGAAGGCACCACCCCTTCAACAGCAACAGTACCCACGAACGGCAGCTCACCACCCACAGCCAGACAACCCTCATAAACGTTGTCAGACACTACGGAGATACCGACGGGAGCGATGGCTGAGGCGCTGGAGACAGGCAGAGCGCCGCCACTGGTGGGACTGAACTCAATGGCGGGGGCGCAGAATCCATCGTAAGCCAGGCCTCTACCTGCGTAGCCAGCACCAGGGTAGGCAAGTCCATCATATGCCCAACCAGGACCTGCCAAGCCGCAAGGGGCGGTCAAGCCATAGGGAGCAGCAAGTCCAGAGATATCAGCAACCACAGCGCGGCTGGTGCACAACTGTCCGAGTGCGGACTGAAATTGTATAAATATTTTATTACGCACTACAACACACACTAATTTTGTTTGAAACAGTAAAAAAACTTGTAAATCGAATCAATTATGGAAATAATTGTTACAAAATAAAACACTGCTTACCTTCAGCAGGAGCGCCTGAGCGCAGAGGACGAGGATAGCTTTGACAGACATTGTAGTTTGTTTCGAGTGCTGACACAAGAGTGATGTTCAGTGCAACTGTTGGAGGTTATATACTCCAGCAAGTAATCAAGTTCCGAGAAAATTAGTATGTAGGTAAGTGTAATTAATTAATAGCTTGTGCAAGCAAGATAAGGCCTACTATTTACTAACAAAGAAACACTCTAATTTATTTAAGACATATCGTCACGTTTTCTAAAATTTCGAAAAAATAGTTGTTATCAACAACGGGCTGAGTATAAATGTGCCAACAGTTTAGGCTCATCATTCAGTCTTCAGCCCTTCGTTGAATTAACTTTAAACATGTCTGCCTTCACTGTTCTGTTGCTCTGCATCCAAGCTTGCTTGGTGCAGGTAAGTGATTGCTTGTTTTGATTTAAACTTTAATTTTGAAAGAACTATTAATCTTAAATATAATTCTTCTGTACGTGTGTTTGTCACCTCACTCCTCCTAAATGGCTTGACTGATTTGGATGATATTTTGTGTTTTTGTGTATTTTGTGTTTTTTTTTATATTTCAATTGGTTTCTGGATGGTTTGAAAACACAATTGGACCCGGTAGGTGGCGCTGAAGTTGGGTTCTAGGATCGTTCAGACAGGACAACGTCTGTCGAGTCCGCTAGTTTGATTCATATTTTCTGCATGTAAATGAATGTGTAGATTCATTATGTTTTTTTATTTTGCAGAATGTATTCAGCCAGGCTTGCCTTGGTGCTTACGGCCCAGCAATCACTCCAGCTTTTGCTGGTTCTTACGGCTTAGCTGCTCCAGGTTTGGCTTATGATGGACTTGCCTATCCCGGCGCCGGTTTCGCTGGGGCATACCCCGCTGCTGGTTGTGGTGTCGGACTTGCCCCGTACGGCGGCGTCGGTGAAGGCAACGTGGCGGTCGCTGGTGAGCTACCAGTCGCCGGTACCACCGCTGTTGCTGGTCAGGTCCCCATCATGGGCGCTGTGAGCTTCGGTGGTCCTGTGGCTGCTGCTGGTGCCGTGTCTATCACCGGCCAGTGCGCGTGCGGCTGCGGTGGCCCCTACTACTAGACAACGTTGCTTTTTTATCATTCGAACAATCGAAAATGAATAAATGAGAATATTCTTTGCAGAAATAGTTGTTGCTTTCTTGTTAAAAGATAGGAAGCAATGAAATCGTGCTTTTTTGGAAAGCAGCTTCAACAAAACTTTTTTTAGCTACCAACAAAATAATCCATAATATATAGGAAGTCCTACGTCAGCGCTTTTCGGTACACGAAGGAAAACATTCCAAACTTGTGTCGATAAAGTAAATCTCAAGTCAAAACGCAGTAAAACTTACTTTGCATCGTAGCATTATGCTGAGTATCATCACAAATAGGTACTTAGTGCCATAGCTAATTTTATGTAAACCAAAAAAATCTGCTGTTCGCTTTGTCGAGTTATGCGAACATAAATGTAGGGAACAGCTGATTTTTAGGTTTGGTCCCTCAGTAAGGATTGTTCATAATCCCTCCCCCTACCCCTTAAGAGGTTAACGGTGATTAAAATTACACCCTGTACTTAAACTAAAATATAACACAGATATACAGGGTTATTGGAAACATGTCACGTTCCCTTTAAGGGGTAATAGTAGAGGTCATTAGATACCAAATCACTCATGAGTACACAGGTCATAAAGGAATCACCAGTCCATTCTAAGGTTGCCTGGAAGAGATCGCAGAAAGCGATAAGGCAGCCCATTGTATATATTTTTGTAGTGTTTAATTTGTTTTTGTTACGTATTTTTCTAGTGTACAATAAAGTATATATAAATTAATATAAACTAATAATATCAGCTTGGATAGGGATGAGATACCAAAGATGATATCAGTGTGAATAAGTATGTGATATCAATGAGGATATCAGTATGCGTAGGTATTAATTGATAGAATACCAGAATTTTAATAACACTTATTTACTGACAATCAAGAGAAGTCGTCACAATAAGAAAAAAATCTCCTTGAAGAGATCTATCCATTGGTATATCAGAACGATTTTTGGCGTCAGATTAACCCAATCTGCTTTAATAACACAGGGTTCCGTATCACTGTACAATATAGTATGGGGACCCCATAAATTTTTAATTCTATATTATTTTTACGGTTCCGTACCTCAAAAGGAAAAAACGGAAGCCTTATAGGATCACTCGTGTGTCTGTCTGTCTGTCTGTCTGTCCGTCTGTCACAGCCAATTTGCCCCGAATCTGATGAACCGATTAAGTTGAAATTTGGTACACATATGAATATTGGTGACCCAGACGTGTAACGTAAATAAATGATTTTTTTAATATCTTGGCCTTTTTTGGGGGAAAATAAGTAAAATAAAAACAAAAGTTTTGCAAGCTGTACCGTGTTACATATCAAATGAAAGGGATTACTGTGAGGGTCTCAAATATATTTTTTTTTATAATTTTAAAATAAATTGTTTTGAAGTTATTTAAGAAAATAGACGAAAATTTACCATTCCATTGATAAGGGGGTGGGGGCCCTTATCTCCGAAACTACAAAGCCAAAAATTTGAAAAAAAAATCAGAAAATAGTTCTTTACTTGTAGATTGCAGGAAACCCTATAAGAAGTCTATGGTCTTACATGGTACATGGTAAATCTATATAAATAAAAAAATCAAAGTCCTGACGGAGTCACTGAATAAATATCAACGCACAGCCCAAACCGCTGGACCTAGAGACTTGAAATTTTAACTTATACAGTGGAAACATTTACAAAGGAAGGATTTTTGTAAATTTCATCCCTAAGGGTATAAAATAGACCATGAAAATTTTTATCAAAAATTTTGAATATGGGGGTCCCTTTTGGGAGGAAAATAAGTACAATTAAAAAAAAAGTTTTGCAAACTGTACCGTTTGATATATCATATGAAAGGTCTTACTATGAGGGTCTCAAATATAATTTTTTTATCATTTTAAAATAAATTGTTTTGAAGTTATTTAAGAAAATATACGGAAATTGACCATTCCCCCCCCTTAGCTCCGAAACTACTGAGCCTAACATTTTGAAAAAAATACAGAAAACACTGGTCTACATCAAAATTGCCTTTTACATGAAATATACTATATTGATTGTATTCCACTCGCTGAACATAAATATACAAGTTAAAATTCATAGTTAGCTCTTATTGTGCATTTATGCCATATAAATATAATAGCGGGTAGCGCGACAGATAAATATATCACATTAATGATGATAACTCAAAATATTTAGTGATTACCCGCGGAAAAATGTTATTATTTCACATTTGTTTGTTGCGTTTAACGCTGACTGTGTTTTGTTCAACAGTTAAAACGTGAAATTGTTACCGTTTTTTTACATTTTTAGTGAAAAATCTACAGTTTTCGTTATGTCGCGTAAATGTGTTAATAGTGCAGACAATTTTTGCTACATTTGTGGTAAGGTGACCCTTACTAACCAAAGATGCTCAATAACACAACGTTTAGAAACTGCTTACTTCCATTATTTTGGAATTAAAATTAAAAACCACTGGTAAAATAAGAGCTAATTAAAAAAACATATTCTTGTTTTTCTATTCAGTAACCTTAAAGCAATATAAAAATAAAGTATTCAATTGAAAGGCACACAAAAAGTTACATTTTGTAGACCAGTGAAATAGGTCTTTACTTATAAATTACAGGAAAACCTATAAGAAGTCTATGGTAATAAAATAACATTGTAAATCTATATTTATAAAAAAATCAAAGTCCTGGCCGAGTCACAGACAAATATATCAACGCACAGCCCAAACTGCTGGACCTGGAAACTTGAAATTTTGCACATAGATACCCCATACAGTGTAAACATCCACTAAGGAAGGATTTTTTGAAATTCCTTTCCGAAGGGTGTAAAATAGGGGATGAAAGTTTGTATAAAAAAATCTTATCCCTTGAGTTAATAGCCTTGAAATTTATCACGAATATTCATCTATCTAAGTAAATTATAAAGTTTATCATTTTTAGTTTTCCTAAAAACTCGAGTTTTGAGTTAATCGGACCGCGTGTTAACATTCCTCCTTACAAACTTTGACATCCCCAATCCCTCCTTAGGGGGTAGCTAAGGAGGTATTGGGGATGTCAAAGTTTGTATGGAGGAATGTTAACACGCGGTCCGATTAACTCAAAACTCGAGTTTTATACATGAGACCAAAAATGAAGACTAACGTGTATCAGAGTTTTCCAAAAATCTACCCCTAAGGCGTGAAAAGGGGTAGTAAATTTTACAGCAGAGTATTTTATTGGGGCTTGATTTATTCGAAAATTGGTGTAAATAATGTTTGAGTCAAGTTATAGAAAAACCACAGACGATTTTTGAAATTCTACATCTGTGGGCGTGAAAACAGGGATACAGTTTTTATGAAAAATCTTATTAATTTGGTTAATGAACTTGAAACTTAGCACAAATACTTATACAGTTTGTCATTATTAGTTTTTCAAAACTACCACAAAGTGGGTTTAGGGATGTTAAAGTTTGTATGGAAGAATTTTAAAGCGCAGTCCGATTAACTTGAAACTCAGTATTTATACTTTTGATATAAAATAAACAATATTAAGTTTTTGGGTTTTTCGACAGTCGTTACCTGAAGGACCAAAAAGGGGTACTTAAATGTTTAAAAGGAGGGTTTTACTGCGTGGCTTGATTAATTCAAAAAATGGTACACTTACGTAATCTTTGAATCAAGTTATGGAAACTTCCAAAACGAATTTTCACCGATTTTGACGGCAGATAGCTGATGTTATAAGGAGTAACTTAGGCTATTTTTATTTTAGAAAAATAATTATGGTACCGCGCAAGAAAATTAAAACCCATGACACCAGACATCCATGCGGGCGAAGCCGCAGGCAGTCTACCTAGTCTCTCAATATTGTGCGTATGAACTTAAGCCTCCGCTGTCCGTCCATCCGTCCGTCCGTCTGTCACTATGTCATGAACCGTAATAGGTAGATAGTTGAAATTTTCACAGATTGCGTATTTCTATTACGGCTTCAACAAGCAATAAAAATAAAACAAAGATAAAAATTAATTCCAGATACAATAAACTTTTCATTTTGAAAAAAAAAATAACCTAGCATGTGATGTCATTACCTAGAACTCATCGAGTGGAGTACAAACATATTTTTTTCATCTTATAAAATGAAGAAATATGTAGGGTAAGAGTTGTCAATTTTAGACCATTTTAGTACCAGCTCTATCGCAACAATTCAACAAATTAGGAATTTGAAACTTCTGTAAGAATTTAATCAACAAATACTAAACACGGCGATTCAAAGGTATTTTGTTTCAATATGGGCGATTTTCTGCAACTGCAAAAAACAACCTTGTAATTCACAGTATCATTATGAAATAAAAAAATATCTTTGCGATTTTTAAAGGCATATGGTACGGAACCCTTCGTGTGTGAGTCCGACTCGCACTTGGCCGGTTTTTTTGTTATAGCGGGCATAGTAGTACACACTCTGTGAAAATTTTAAGTGTCTACCTATTATGGTTCAAATGGCTCAGCCCTGTGACGGACGGACAGCGGAGTCTTAGTAATAGGGTCATGTTGGCACCCTTTGGATTCAGAACACTAAAAATGCACAATTTTGCAGGCAGGTATAAGTTGTGGGATTAAATCGCTGATAAAAATGCTTCGCGCAATGCTGGTGCTACTTCTCAACCACAATGAATTGATTAGCATTTGAAAATACAGTTGGAGCTGCTCTGCATTGAAAGACTGTCTGTTTGCACTATTTAAACTCAATCTGCTTTGTATTCTAAAGCACAGGTGTGAGTACTATCTTAACTATCTCGAAAAGTTGCACTTTACACCAGAGCCAAAAAACTATTTCAAAAATTCATAACTAGTACACTAGCTGAATCAGAGAACTCATTTTTGAAACACGTATATTATTTATTGAAATTAATCAGATGCCACTATTAAAAAGAAAAGAAAAGAAAAAATAAAAAAAAAATGTAAAGTTAGTCTAAAATGCGTCTTACAGGTAGTTACAGCAATTGGTATTTCAGTTTATCGTGGTAGTTGTAATTTATGGCACAACGAAGTAGCTTTAAAATTCAAAGTTACAACAAAATCGTAAATCGATTCTGTATGGTTGTTATTTTTTGACTGGTCGTTGATTTTGCTGTATCTTTTTAACATTTAAAATCAATGATTTTTCGGAATTTATAGCATTTTGAAGTAAAAAAAATTGAAAAAGTCAACGTCGTATCATAAAAAAACATAGTAGGAAACCATCGTAGGACCGTCCGACGCAGTATTTTTTTCTAAACTAAATGATGCAAAATAAATATTTTGGCAGTTTTAAAGATGCGACAAAATCACTTTCCAGCGTCTGTATTTATATCTTACTTACTACTATTATAAATGCGAATGTGTGGACGGATGGATGTTTGTAACTCAATCACGCCAGAACGGTTGAACGGATCTGGATAAAATTTGGCGCATGGCTACCCGTGTGCCAAATTTCAAATCCGTTAACCCGTTTTAGCGTGAATGCGGTATACAAACAAACAAACAAACTCACTTTCGCATTACTAAGAAATGGTTTATAAATAAAAGTAACAAAAATATAAATGCATTATTGATTTATTAACTTGGAGGAGCTTTGAATTTCAATCAGTTTTCTTTAAGGAATAAATTATAAAATGGCGCAGCCACATCCCCTGCCAGCCCAACCACCACGAAGCCCGAGGCCAGGAGCAGCAAGAGCAGCGGGAGCGAAGGCGGCACCAGGACCGTAAGCAGCAAGAGGGGCCAAGGTGGCAGCCGGGGCAAAGGCAGCATTCTCACTGATCATGGCGGTCCTGCCATTTCCACAAGCATGGTTGACGGCACTAGCACCGGCAGAAGGCACCACCCCTTCAACAGCAACAGTACCCACGAACGGCAGCTCACCACCCACAGCCAGTAAACCCTCATAAACGTTGTCAGACACTACGGAGATACCGACGGGAGCGATGGCTGAGGCGCTGGAGACAGGCAGAGCGCCGCCACTGGTGGGACTGAACTCAATGGCGGGGGCGCAGAATCCATCGTAAGCCAGGCCTCTACCTGCGTAGCCAGCACCAGGGTAGGCAAGTCCATCATATGCCCAACCAGGACCTGCCAAGCCGCAAGGGGCGGTCAAGCCATAGGGAGCAGCAAGTCCAGAGATATCAGCAACCGCAGCGCGGCTGGTGCACAACTGTCCGAGTGCGGACTGAAATTGTATAAATATTTTATTACGCACTACAACACACACTAATTTTGTTTGAAACAGTAAAAAAACTTGTAAATCGAATCAATTATGGAAATAATTGTTACAAAATAAAACACTGCTTACCTTCAGCAGGAGCGCCTGAGCGCAGAGGACGAGGATAGCTTTGACATACATTGTAGTTTGTTTCGAGTGCTGACACAAGAGTGATGTTCAGTGCAACTGTTGGAGGTTATATACTCCAGTAAGTAATCAAGTTCCGAGAAAATTAAGTATGTAGGTAAGTGTAATTAATTAATAGCTTGTGCAAGCAAGATAAGGCCTACTATTTACTAACAAAGAAACACTCTAATTTATTTAAGACATATCGTCACGTTTTCTAAAATTTCGAAAAAATAGTTGTTATCAACAACGGGCTGAGTATAAATGTGCCAACAGTTTAGGGTCATCATTCAGTCTTCAGCCCTTCGTTGAATTAACTTTAAACATGTCTGCCTTCACTGTTCTGTTGCTCTGCATCCAAGCTTGCTTGGTGCAGGTAAGTGATTGCTTGTTTTGATTTAAACTTTAATTTTGAAAGAACTATTAATCTTAAATATAATTCTTCTGTACGTGTGTTTGTCACCTCACTCCTCCTAAATGGCTTGACTGATTTGGATGATATTTTGTGTATTTTGTGTTTTTTTTTTATATTTCAATTGGTTTCTGGATGGTTTGAAAACACAATTGGACCCGGTAGGTGGCGCTGAAGTTGGGTTCTAGGATCGTTCAGACAGGACAACGTCTGTCGAGTCCGCTAGTTTGATTCATATTTTCTGCATGTAAATGAATGTGTAGATTCATTATGTTTTTTTATTTTGCAGAATGTATTCAGCCAGGCTTGCCTTGGTGCTTACGGCCCAGCAATCACTCCAGCTTTTGCTGGTTCTTACGGCTTAGCTGCTCCAGGTTTGGCTTATGATGGACTTGCCTATCCCGGCGCCGGTTTCGCTGGGGCATACCCCGCTGCTGGTTGTGGTGTCGGACTTGCCCCGTACGGCGGCGTCGGTGAAGGCAACGTGGCGGTCGCTGGTGAGCTGCCAGTCGCCGGTACCACCGCTGTTGCTGGTCAGGTCCCCATCATGGGCGCTGTGAGCTTCGGTGGTCCTGTGGCTGCTGCTGGTGCCGTGTCTATCACCGGCCAGTGCGCGTGCGGCTGCGGTGGCCCCTACTACTAGACAACGTTGCTTTTTTATCATTCGAACAATCGAAAATGAATAAATGAGAATATTCTTTGCAGAAATAGTTGTTGCTTTCTTGTTAAAAGATAGGAAGCAATGAAATCGTGCTTTTTTGGAAAGCAGCTTCAACAAAACTTTTTTTAGCTACCAACAAAATAATCCATAATATATGGGAAGTCCTACGTCAGCGCTTTTCGGTACACGAAGGAAAACATTCCAAACTTGTGTCGATAAAGTAAATCTCAAGTCAAAACGCAGTAAAACTTACTTTGCATCGTAGCATTATGCTGAGTATCATCACAAATAGGTACTTAGTGCCATTGCTAATTTTATGTAAACCAAAAAAATCTGCTGTTCGCTTTGTCGAGTTATGCGAACATAAATGTAGGGAACAGCTGATTTTTAGGTTTGGTCCCTCAGTAAGGATTGTTCATAATCCCTCCCCCTACCCCTTAAGAGGTTAACGGTGATTAAAATTACACCCTGTACTTATACTAAAATATAACACAGATATACAGGGTTATTGGAAACATGTCACGTTCCCTTTAAGGGGTAATAGTAGAGGTCATTAGATACCAAATCACTCATGAGTACACAGGTCATAAAGGAATCACCAGTCCATTCTAAGGTTGCCTGGAAGAGATCGCAGAAAGCGATAAGGCAGCCCATTGTATATATTTTTGTAGTGTTTAATTTGTTTTTTGTTATGTATTTTTGTAGTGTACAATTAAGTATATTTAAATAAATATAAATTAATAATATCAGTTTGGATAGGGATGACATACCAAAGAGGATATCAGTGTGAATAAGTATGTGATATCAATGAGGATATCAGTATGGATAGGTATTAATTGATAGAATACCAGAATTTTAATAACACTTATTTACTGACAATCAGAGAAGTCGTCACAATAAGAAAAAAATCTCCTTGAAGAGATCTATCCATTGGTATATCAGAACGATTTTTGGCGTCAGATTAACCCAATCTGCTTTAATAACAAAGGGTTCCGTATCACTGTACAATATAGCATGGGGACCCCATAAATTTTTAATTCTATATTATTTTTACGGTTCCGTACCTCAAAAGGAAAAAACGGAACCCTTATAGGATCACTCGTGTGTCTGTCTCTCTGTCCGTCTGTCCGTCTGTCACAGCCAATTTGCCCCGAATCTGATGAACCGATTAAGTTGAAATTTGGTACACATATGAATTTCTGTGACCCAAACACGGACGTGTAACGTAAATAAATGCAATTTGAATATTTGAATATACCGTGTTACATATCAAATGAAAGGGCTTACTGTGAGGGTCTCAAAGATATTTTTTTTTATAGTGTTAAAATAAATTGTTTTGAAGTTATTTAAGAAAACAGACGAAAATTTACCATTCCATTGATAAGGGGGGGGGGGGGGCTTATCTCCGAAACTAGAAAGCCAAAAATTTGAAAAAAAAAAAAACAGAAAATAGTTCTATACTTTTCGATTGCAGGAAAACCTATAAGAAGTCTATGGTCTTACATGGTACATGGTAAATCTATATAAATAAAAAAATCAAAGACCTGACTGAGTCACTGAATAAATATTAATGCACAGCCCAAAGCACTGGACCTAGAGACTTGAAATTTTAACTTATACAGTGGAAACATTTACTAAGGAAAGATGTTTGTAAATTTCATCCCTAAGGGCATAAAATAGGGCATGAAAATTTCTATCAAAAATCTTAGTCCTTGAGTTAATATACTTGAAACTTGGCACGAATATTTATCTAAACTAAAAGTAAAAGAGTATAAAGAGAGTATAAAGTTTATACTTTTTAGTTTTACTAAAGAAGGATTAAGGGGTGTCAAAGTTTGTATAGAGGAATTTTAACGCGCGGTCCGATTAACTCAAAACTCATTTTTTATACTTGAGATCAAAATTGAAGACTAACATGTATCAGGGTTTTCGAAAAATCTACCCCTAAGGGGTGAAAAGGGGTAGTCAATTTTACTAGGGGCTTAATTAACTCGAAAATTGATTTAAATATTCATTAAGTCAAGTCAAGTTATTACTTGACTTGACTTAATTGGTAATAGGTAATAAGGGCTGGTGTCCGCAACTCCACGTCAATGCGCGTATTTTGAGTCAAGTTATGAAAACATCCCAAAAGATTTTTAAAGGAGAAACCCAAACCCCATAGAAACTCGGGCCTGGGTGTTACAGGGCTGAAATTTGGCCATAAATTAGAGAATTTAAAAAGGTTTCACGAGCCCAATTTTCTCGTCTCCCAGCAATGGCCAAATTGGTAAAATTAGACTTTTTAGGGTATATTTATTATTTGATGATGATGTTGATGGTGACGAATTCTTCTCAGAAGAGAACGTCCACAGTGAATACACACTCGTCGGTGTATTGTAGGTGTATGTTCACTCTCTTCTGGTCTATTTCCCTCAAGAGATACAGTATTTGCATGATTCCAGCAAGCTTGGCAGATAAAATCATTTTCATTTACCTGAAGCAAGCATTTATCATTTGACTATTAAGTGTAGCACTAGCATTTAGCAATAAGCATGTGAGTGGCATATTAGGGTAGGGTATAAGTGGCCTTATTACAGTCCCACTGCAAGGAAACAGGCCTCCTCTCTGAGAGAGGGAATAGGCCGTAATAAACCATGCAGGTTCAGTTCGGATTGGTGATGTCACATGTCTTTGAATATGAATTAGTTGCACATTTTGGTATCATTTTATAAAATAAAACTATCAACAGACAACTGAACATAAGCGATAATACTATTTAGTTTGATCACATTAAATAATTACTTAGTACAAAAATGTTGCAATATGAAAATATCGGATACTAACGGTTTGAAGCGCGACCCATTCCTGTACAATTGAAAAAATCATTTCATCTTCCAATCTTCGCCTTCCTATTGTATTGCAGCGGTCCGTTGCTATACCGCAATTAATGCATAGGCTCATGATGTCGTTAATTATAACCAGTCCTCAAAAGAACGATACAGATCCGGTTTTCTAGCAAAGGTCACCAGGAGTGGCAGGGTACGGTGTCCAATGTTCAAGCGCGAGGGTCAGTCAGGTCAGAAGGCAATGAATTTCGGAGTGCAGTAGTCGAGCAGAGGTCTTATGAAATAATAAATCTCGAGAAATACAGAAAAACACATTCACTTGCGCAAAAATACGAAAAGCGAATGACATTAATGACATGACATTACAACCATGACAATAGAGAAACGTTGATGTTGACATTTGCCGTTTACTGGTGCAATCCGTGGTGCAATCGATTTTATTAATTATTTAATTCTTTTCATGATTTTTAATGGTGCTTACGTTAAAAATCAATTTAGATTTCAGATTTTTTATATTACATTGATTTTAATACCGAAAAAAAATATTATACTAAATAATAGAGTATTATTTAATAATTTGTAACAGTATCGATTTCCACTAAATCGATTATATTTTTAGAGTACGCTCTATTGATATAATGCCAGCGTTTGTGAGGTTTGTGACGTATAATGGAATAAGTTTTGTAACGGTTTACAATGATTGCTTAAAAATAAAAAATTAAAATCTACTTATTTTCTTCACTTGGCCATTGTAATTGAGGCTAATATTTTAATGGGTTAATCAAGGAAAATAGACGATTTTTTTGGTATATATTTGATTCGTGTAACGGTTAAGCCCAAAAACGGGTTTCTCCTTTCCACCCCTGTGGACGTGAATGTAAGTTATTGTCTAAAACTCATCGAGTGGAGTAAAATTTTGGTTTCATCTTATAAAATGAAGAAATATGTAGGGTAGGAGTTGTCAATTTTAGACCATTTTAGTACCAGCTCTACCGCAACAATTCCTCAAATTAGGAATTTGAAACTTCTGTAAGAATTTAATCAATAAATACTAAACACGGCGATTCAAAGGTATTTTGTTTCAATATGGGCGATTATCTGCAACTGCAAAAAACAACCTTGTAATTCACAGTATCATTATGAAATACAAAATTATCTTTGCGATTGTTAAACGCATACGGTACGGAACCCTTCGTGCGCGAGTCCAACTCGCACTTGGCCGGTTTTTGTTATAGCGGACATATATAGTAATACACACTCTGTAAAAATTTGAAGTGTCTACCTATTACGGTTCAAAAGATATAGCCTTGTGACGGGCGGACAACGGAGTCTTAGTAATAGGGTCATGTTGGCACCCTTTGGGTTCGGAACACTAAAAATGCACAATTTTACAGGCAGGTATAAGTTGTTGGATTACATCGCTGATAAAAATGCTTGGCGCAATGCTGGTCCTGCTTCTCAACCACAATGAATTGATTAGCATTTGAAAACACTGTTGGAGATGCTCTGGATTTAAAGACTGTCTATTTGCACTGTATAAACTCAATCTGCTTTGTATTCTAAAGCACAGGTGTGAGTACTATCCTAACTATCTCGAAAAGTTGAGCTTTACACCAGAGCCAAAAAGCTATTTCAAAAATTCATAACTAGTAAACTAGCTGAATCAGAGAAGTCATTTTTGGAACACGTATATTATTTATTGAAATTAATCAGATGCCACCAATAAAAAGAAAAAAAAAGAAAAAATAAAGAAATAAATGTAAAGTTAGTCTAAAATGCGTTTTACAGGTAGTTACAGCAATTGGTATTTCAATTTATCGTGGTAGTTGTAATTTATGGCACAACGAAGTAGCTTTAAAATTCAAAGTTACAACAAAATCGTAAAACGATTCTGTATGGTTGTTATTTTTTTACTGGTCGTTGATTTTGCTGTATCTTTTTAACATTTAAATTGTTGATTTTTCGGTATTTATAGCATTTTGAAGTTAAAAAAATTTGAAAAAGTCAACGTCGTATCATAAAAAAACATAGTAGGAAACCATCGTAGGACCATCCGACGCAGTATTTTTTTCTAAACTAAATGATGCAAATAAATAAATAAATAAATAAATAAATAAAATAAATATTTTGGCAGTTTTAAAGATGCGACAAAATCACTTTCCAGCGTCTGTATTTATATCTTACTTACTACTATTATAAATGCGAATGTGTGGACGGATGGATGTTTGTAACTCAATCACGCCAGAACGGTTGAACGGATTTGGATAAAATTTGTCGCATGGCTACCCGTGTGCCAAATTTCAAATCCGTTAACCCGTTTTAGCGTGAATGCGGTATACAAACAAACAAACAAACTCACTTTCGCATTACTAAGAAATTGTTTATAAATAAAAGTAACAAAAATATAAATGCATTATTGATTTATTAACTTGGAGGAGCTTTGAATTTCAATCAGTTTTCTTTAAGGAATAAATTATAAAATGGCGCAGCCACATCCCCTGCCAGCCCAACCACCACGAAGCCCGAGGCCAGGAGCAGCAAGAGCAGCGGGAGCGAAGGCGGCACCAGGACCGTAAGCAGCAAGAGGGGCCAAGGTGGCAGCCGGGGCAAAGGCAGCATTCTCACTGATCATGGCGGTCCTGCCATTTCCACAAGCATGGTTGACGGCACTAGCACCGGCAGAAGGCACCACCCCTTCAACAGCAACAGTACCCACGAACGGCAGCTCACCACCCACAGCCAGACAACCCTCATAAACGTTGTCAGACACTACGGAGATACCGACGGGAGCGATGGCTGAGGCGCTGGAGACAGGCAGAGCGCCGCCACTGGTGGGACTGAACTCAATGGCGGGGGCGCAGAATCCATCGTAAGCCAGGCTTCTACCTGCGTAGCCAGCACCAGGGTAGGCAAGTCCATCATTTGCCCAACCAGGACCTGCCAAGCCGCAAGGGGCGGTCAAGCCATAGGGAGCAGCAAGTCCAGAGATATCAGCAACCGCAGCGCGGCTGGTGCACAACTGTCCGAGTGCGGACTGAAATTGTATAAATATTTTATTACGCACTACAACACACACTAATTTTGTTTGAAACAGTAACACAACTTGTAAATCGAATCAATTATGGAAATAATTGTTACAAAATAAAACACTGCTTACCTTGAGCAGGAGCGCCTGAGCGCAGAGGACGAGGATAGCTTTGACAGACATTGTAGTTTGTTTCGAGTGCTGACACAAGAGTGATGTTCAGTGCAACTGTTGGAGATTTTATACTCCATTGTGTTATCAACTTCTGGGAAAATTAAGTATGTAGGTAAGTGTAATTAATTAATAGCTTGTGCAAGCACGATAAGGCCTACTATTTACTAACAAAGGAACACTCATTTATTTGAGACATATCGTCACGTTTTCTAAAATTTCGAAAACAGTTGTTATCAACAACGGGCTGAGTATAAATGTGCCAACAGTTTAGGGTCATCATTCAGTCTTCAGCCCTTCGTTGAATTAACTTTAAACATGTCTGCCTTCACTGTTCTGTTGCTCTGCATCCAAGCTTGCTTGGTCCAGGTAAGTGATTGCTTGTTTTGATTTCAACTTTAATTTTGAAAGAACTATTAATCTTAAATATAATTCTTCTGTAAGTGTGTTTGTCACCTCACTCCTCCCAAATGCCTTGACTGATTTGGATGATATTTTGTGTTTTTGTGTATTTTGTGTTTTTTTTTATATTTCAATTGGTTTCTGGATGGTTTGAAAACACAATTGGACCCGGTAGGTGACGCTGAAGTTTGGTTCTAGGATCGTTCAAACAGGACAACGTCTGTCGAGTCCGCTAGTTTGATTCATATTTTCTGCATGTAAATGAACGTGTAGATTCATTATGTTTATTTATTTTTCAGAATGTATTCAGCCAGGCTTGCCTTGGTGCTTACGGCCCAGCGATCACTCCAGCTTTTGCTGGTTCTTACGGCTTAGCTGCTCCAGGTTTGGCTTATGATGGACTTGCCTATCCCGGCGCCGGTTTCGCTGGGGCATACCCCGCTGCTGGTTGTGGTGTCGGACTTGCCCCGTACGGCGGCGTCGGTGAAGGCAACGTGGCGGTCGCTGGTGAGCTGCCAGTCGCCGGTACCACCGCTGTTGCTGGTCAGGTCCCCATCATGGGCGCTGTGAGCTTCGGCGGTCCTGTGGCAGCTGCTGGTGCCGTGTCTATCACCGGCCAGTGCGCATGCGGCTGCGGTGGCCCCTACTACTAGACAACGTTGCTTTTTTATCATTCGAACAATCGAAAATTAATAAATGAGAATATTCTTAGCAGAAATAGTTGTTGTTTTCTTGTTAAAAGATAGTAAGCAATGAAATCGTGCTTGTTTTAGAAAGCAGCTTCAACAAAACTTTTTTTAGCTACCAACAAAATAATCCATAATATATGGGAAGTCCTACGTCAGCGCTTTTCGGTACACGAAGGAAAACATTCCAAACTTGTGTCGATAAAGTAAATCTCAAGTCAAAACGCAATAAAACTTACTTTGCATCGTAGCATTATGCTGAGTATCATCACAAATAGGTACAAAGTGCCATTGCTAATTTTATGTATACCAAAAAAATCTGCTGTTCGCTTTGTCGAGTTATGCGAACATAAATGTAGGGAACTGCTGATTTTTACGTTTGGTCCCTCAGTAAAGATTGTTCATAATCCCTCCCCCTACCCCTCAAGAGGTTAACGGTGATTAAAATTACACCCTGTGCTTATACTAAAATATAACACAGATATACAGGGTTATTGGAAACATGTCACGTTCCCTTTAAGGGGTAATAGTAGAGGTCATTAGATACCAAATCACTCATGAGTACACAGGTCATAAAGGAATCACCAGTCCATTCTAAGGTTGCCTGGAAGAGATCGCAGAAAGCGATAAGGCAGCCCATTGTATATATTTTTGAAGTGTTTAATTTAATTTTTTGTTATGTATTTTTGTAGTGTACAATAAAGTATATATAAATAAATATAAATTAATAATATCAGTTTGGATAGGGATGAGATACCAAAGAGGATATCAGTGTGAATAAGTATGTGATATCAATGAGGATATCAGTATGGGTAGGTATTAATTGATAGAATACGAGAATTTTAATAACACTTATTTACTGACAATCAAGAGAAGTCGTCACAACAAGAAAAAATCTCCTTGAAGAGATCTATCCATTGGTATATCAGAACGATTTTTGGCGTCAGATTAACCCAATCTGCTTCAATAACAAAGGGTTCCGTATCACTGTACTATACAGGGTGTAAGGGACAGCCCTCCGCAAACTAACAGGGTGCATTCAGCTCCTCATTCTGAATCATATTCCACCGGAATTTTTCTCAGGAAAATTTTCATTTTTTCAAATTTTTTTTCAGTTACATTTTCATTATTTCAATGTAAAATTGCATTGTGTGTTCGCAAAACTCTATTTATGCAAAAAAAACTGCAAAAAAAAAACAGCAAAAAAAAAAAAAAGCAATGGATGTTGAAATACTCTAACCAACGACGCGTGAAATCAGCTGTTCACTTTCTGTCTAGCTACAGAGTTCATCGAACTCACCGCATACCTATTACCTACCCCTCCCAACCAGTAATAGACGCTCCGATTTGTGCACAAAAACACAAACAAATCAGGTTTATTGGATTCCCTTAACGTTCCTGAAAAAATTTCATGTACCAGTCATCTTAGTATGACATACTGAATTCACCCTATCAGTTTGCGGAGGGCTGTCCCTTACACCCTGTATGGTATAGGGACCCCATAAATTTTTAATTCTATATTATTTTTACGGTTCTGTACCTCAAAAGGAAAAAACAGAACCCTTATAGGATCACTCGTGTGTCTGTCTGTCTGTCTGTCCGTCTGTCACAGCCAATTTGCCCCGAATCTGATGAACCGATTAAGTTGAAATTTGGTACACATATGAATTTTGGTGACCCAGACGAGTAACGTACTTATACAGTGGAAACATTTACTAAGGAAGGATTTTTGTAAATTTCATCCCTAAGAGGATAAAATAGGGCATGAAAATTTGTATAAAAAATCTTAGTCCTTGAGTTAATATACTTGAAACTTGGCACGAATATTTATCTTAACAAATTATAAAGTTTATACTTTTTAGTTATACTAAGGAAGGATTGGAGGGTGTCAAAGTTTGTATAGAGGAATTTTAACGCGCGGTCCGATTAACTCAAAACTCATTTTTTATTCTTGAGATCAAAATTGGAGACTAACATGTATCAGGGTTTTCGAAAAATCTACCCCTAAGGGATGAAAAGGGGTAGTCAATTTTACTGGGGCCTTGATTAACTCGAAAATTGGTTTAAATATTCATTAAGTCAAGTCAAGTTATGAAAACATCCCAAATGATTTTTAAATTTCCACCCCTGTGGACGTGAAAACAGTAAAACAAATTTTAACCTAGCATGTGGGGTGTAAGTTATTGTCTAGAACTCATCGAGTGGAGTGAAATTTTGTTTTCATCTTATAAAATGAAGAAATATGAAGGGTAGGAGTTGTCAATTTTAGACCATTTTAGTACCAGCTCTATCGCAACAATTCCACAAATTAGGAATTTGAAACTTCTGTAAGAATTTAATCAATAAATACTAAACACGGCGATTCAAAGGTATTTTGTTTCAATATGGGCGATTATCTGCAACTGCAAAAAAAACCTTGTAATTCACAGTATCATTATGAAATACAAAATTATCTTTGCGATTGTTAAACGCATACGGTACGGAACCCTTCGTGCGCGAGTCCAACTCGCACTTGGCCGGTTTTTGTTATAGCGGACATATATAGTAATACACACTCTGTAAAAATTTGAAGTGTCTACCTATTACGGTTCAAAAGATATAGCCTTGTGACGGGCGGACAACGGAGTCTTAGTAATAGGGTCATGTTGGCACCCTTTGGGTTCGGAACACTAAAAATGCACAATTTTACAGGCAGGTATAAGTTGTTCGATTACATCGCTGATAAAAATGCTTGGCGCAATGCTGGTCCTGCTTCTCAACCACAATGAATTGATTAGCATTTGAAAACACTGTTGGAGATGCTCTGGATTTAAAGACTGTCTATTTGCACTGTATAAACTCAATCTGCTTTGTATTCTAAAGCACAGGTGTGAGTACTATCCTAACTATCTCGAAAAGTTGAGCTTTACACCAGAGCCAAAAAGCTATTTCAAAAATTCATAACTAGTAAACTAGCTGAATCAGAGAAGTCATTTTTGGAACACGTATATTATTTATTCAAATTAATCAGATGCCACTAATGTAAAGAAAAGAAACGAATTAATAAAGAAAAAAATGTAAAGTTAGTCTAAAATGAGTTTTACAGGTAGTTACAGTAATTGGTATTTCAATTTATCGTGGTAGTTGTAATTTATGGCACATCGAAGTAGCTTTAAAATTCAAAGTTACAACGAAATCGTAAATCGATTCTGTATGGTT
The DNA here is from genome assembly GCA_905163495.3 of Cosmia trapezina. Taxonomy (NCBI): domain Eukaryota; kingdom Metazoa; phylum Arthropoda; class Insecta; order Lepidoptera; family Noctuidae; genus Cosmia; species Cosmia trapezina. The sequence goes on from LR991048.1 coordinate 4,279,771, forward strand.
GTTGTTTTTTGACTGGTCGTTGATTTTACTGTATCTTTTAAACATTTAAAATAGTTGATTTTTCGGTATTTACAGCATCTTGAAGTTAAAAAATTTTGAAAAAGTCAACGTCGTCAAAAAAACATAGTAGGAAACCATCGTAGGACCATCCGACGCAGTATTTTTTTCTAAACTAAATGATGCAAAAAACCGACTTCCAAAAAAAACACTACAAAGTGAAAAATAACTTTAATTTCGGAAGTCGGTGTCTTTGGATCTGTATTTTAGTTTTTTGCCACCGACTTCCGAAATTAAAGTTATTTTTCACTTTGTAGTGTTTTTTTTGGAAGTCGGTTTTTGTTTTTGTAAAAAAGTTTTTATTTTTCACTTTTTAGTGGTTCAGTTTGTAATTTATCTAAGTTACAATAACCCAATGTCAACTGCTCATCACGTTTTACAAAATGTTGCTTTTCCCGATGCAGGGACGTTAATTGTTGAGGAGTTCTCCTAGTAAGAACCAGGAGAAATGGAGCTCATGGTAAAGTCACCATTACCATTATTTTGACGAGCATAAACCATATTAAAGTAATCGAATCGCAACCTAACCTGTTATATACTTAGATATAATTGAGTATTTCCGATGGCCCTCTTTGGTCTTCATCATCAGTTCCAGTTCACCGAATGGTACTTTCCGAGAGCAAATGCACGAGTTATTATAAAAAATACCGAAATCGATATAGGTGTGCCCATAAAATTTGAGGGTTTCCCTCGATTTCCATGGGATCCCATCATCAGATCCTGACTTGATGATCATGGGACCACTTGGGATGTATACCCTTTCGAACAAAAAAAGAAAAATCCAAATCGGTCTAGCCATTTTCGAGTAATCGGGGAACATACATAAAAAAAAAAAAAAGAAAAATAAAAATAAAAAAAAAAAAAGGTTCCGACGAATTGAGAACCTCCTCCTTTTGGAAGTCGGTTAAAAATAAAAAAATTGGCAGTTTTAAAGATGCGACAAAATCACTTTCCAGCGTCGGTATTTATATCTTACTTACTATTATTATAAATTCGAATGTGTGGACGGATGGATGTTTGTAACTCAATCACGCCGGAACGGTTGAACGGATCTGGATAAAATTTGGCGCATGGCTACCCGTGTGCCAAATTACATCCAAATCCGTTAACCCGTTTTAGCTTGAATGCGGTATACAAACAAACAAACAAACTCACTTTCGCATTACTAAGAAATTGTTTATAAATAAAAGTAACAAAAATATAAATGCATTATTGATTTATTAACTTGGAGGAGCTTTGAATGTCAATCAGTTTTCTTTAACGAATTAATTATAAAATGGAGCAGCCACATCCCTTGCCAGCCCAACCACCACGAAGCCCGAGGCCAGGAGCAGCAAAAGCCGCGGGAGCGAAGGCGGCACCAGGACCGTAAGCAGCAAGAGGGGCCAAGGTGGCAGCCGGGGCAAAGGCAGCCGTCTCACTGATCATGGCGTTCCTGCCATTACCACAGGCATGGTTGACGGCACCAGCACCGGCAGAAGGCACCACCCCTTCCACAGCAACAGTACCCACGAACGGCAGCTCACCAGCCACAGCCAGACCACCCTCATAAACGTTGTCAGACACTACGGAGATACCGACGGGAGCGATGGCGGAGGCGCTGGAGACAGGCAGAGCGCCGCCACTGGTGGGACTGAACTCCATGGTGGGGGCGCACAATCCATCGTAAGCCAGGCCTCTGCCTGCGTAGCCAGCGGCAAGTCCATCAAAAGCCAGACCTATGCCTCCTGCACCAGGGTAGGCTAGTCCATCATACGCCCAACCAGGACCTGCCAAGCCGCAAGGGGCGCCCAAGCCGTAGGGAGCAAGTCCAGAGATATCAGCAACTGCAGCGCGGCTGGTGCACAACTGTCCGAGTGCGGACTGAAATTGTAAAAATATTTTATTACGCACTACAACACACTAATATTGTTGGAAACTGTAACACAATTTGTAAATCGAATCAAATAAGAAAATAATTATGTTACTTTAAAGAAAAATACTCCTTACCTTGAGCAGGAGCGCCTGAGCGCAGAGGACGAGGATAGCTTTGACAGACATTGTAGTTTGTTTCGAGTGCTGACACAAGAGTGACATTCAGTGTAGCTGTTGGAGATTATATACTCCAGTAAGTAATCAAGTTCCGAGAAAATTTGTAAGTAGTTATGTAGGTAAGTGTAATTAATTAATAGCTTGTGCAAGCACGATAAGGCCTACATTTACTAACAAAGAAACACTTAATTTTATTTGACACAAATGGTCACGTTTTCCAAAATTTCGAAAACATAGATAGTTGGTATTGAAGCAACAACGGGCTGAGTATAAAATGTGACAATAGTTTTTGGTCATCATTGAGTCTTCAGCTTTCGTTGAATAAACTTTAAACATGTCTTCCTTCACTATTCTGTTGCTCTGCATCCAAGCTTGCTTGCTCCAAGTGAGTGATTTAATATTTTTTTTCATCTATGAAGGATTATTAATTTATTTGATTCAGTGTGTAAATCTCTGTGTGCCTGTACATTCATCATGCTTACTTATTTTTGCAGAATGTATTCAGCCAGGCTTGTCTTGGTGCTTACGGTCCTGCTATCGCTCCAGCTTTTGCTGGTCCTTGCGGCTTAGCTGCTCCTGGTTTGGCTTATGATGGACTTGCCTATCCCGGCGCCGGTTTTGCTGGGGCATACCCCGCTGCTGGTTGTGGTGCCGGACTTGCCCCGTACGGCGGCGCCGGTGAAGGCAACGTGGCGGTCGCTGGTGAGCTGCCAGTCGCCGGTACCACCGCTGTTGCTGGTCAGGTCCCCATTATGGGCGCTGTGAGCTTCGGCGGTCCTGTTGCTGCTGCTGGAGCCGTGTCTATCACCGGCCAGTGCGCATGCGGCTGCGGTGGCCCCTACTACTAGATAACGTTGCTTTTTTATCATTCGAACAATCGAAAATGAATAAACGAGAATATTCTCTGCAGAAATAGTTGTTGTTTTCTTGTGAAAAGATAGGAAGAAATGAAATCGTGCTTGTTTTGGAAAGCACACAACACTTTATTAGCTACAAATAAATGAATAATATGGCAAGTTCTGCCTCAGCGCTTTTCGGAACACGAAGGAAAACATTACAAACTTGTATCCATAAAGTAAAATGTAATAAAGCTTACATTGCATCGGTGCACTAAGCTGAGTGGGATCACAAATAAGTACAAAGTGAAATTGCTAATTTTTAACCGACTTCCAAAAGGAGGAGGTTCTCAATTCGTCGGAACCTTTTTTTTATGTATGTTCCCCGATTACTCGAAAATGGCTAGACCGATTTGGATTTTTCTTTTTTTGTTCGAAAGGGTATACTTTTCAAGTGGTCCCATGATCATCAAGTCAGGATCTGACGATGGGATCCCATGGAAATCGAAGGAAACCCTCAAATTTTATGGGCACACCTATATCGATTTCGGTATTTTTTATAGTAACTCGTGAATTTGATCTCGGAAAGTACCATTCGGTGAACTGGAACTGATGATGAAGACCACAGAGGGCCATCGGAAATACTCAAAATTATATCTAAGTATATCACAGGTTGCGATTCGATTACTTTAATATGGTTTATGCTCGTCAAAATGCATAATGGTAACGGTGACTTCACCATGAGCTCCAGTTCTCCTGGTTCTTACTAGGAAAACTCCTCAACAATTAACGTCCCTGCATCGGGAAAAGCAATATTTTGTAAAACGTGATGAGCAGTTGACATTGGGTTATTGTAACTTAGATAAATTACAAACTGAACCACTTAAAAGTGAAAAATAAAAACTTTTTTACAAAAAAAAAACCGACTTCCAAAAAAAACACTACAAAGTGAAAAATAACTTTAATTTCGGAAGTCGGTGGCAAAAAACTAAAATACAGATACAAAGACACCGACTTCCGAAATTAATAGGAGATTATGCACCGAGGGGCTAAAGTTGTGTCTTATGTCACGGGCGTCATATTGAATCTCGAGCGCAATGAAGGATTCGGGATGTAACTCCCGAGCGCAGCGAGGTAGTTAAGAGTTTAACTCACGAGCGAAGCGAGGGAGTTAATACAAGAATCCTGAATGCAGCGAGGGATTCAAGCTAGCCCAAGGCAAAGACACCTTTAGCCCAGAGGAGGATACTCTACTTTTTACACCTACTGTGAGAAAATAATAGCCATAGTACGAAAAACAAAGTATTTATTATATAAACAAACAGTAAGAATAACATATTTAGAACTAGTTAGTTATATGCACATACATATTAATTGAAGTTAATGGTAACATTTGAGACAATAGTCCAGTAGTGCAAAAATAAAGTTAAGTTTTTATTTGGTACGTTTATAGATGTTGATGTGGAATTAAAGAACAAAAAAAAAAAAAAAATGGTTCGTAGAGTGCGTTTCATCAAATAGTTCCTCTGCCGTAATGTTGGCTCCAGTATTGTAGGACGAACACGATACGCTACCGTTGTTAGAGCATGGACCTAATAGGTCTATTGTTAAAGTTTAACAGTGGGGCCAACATTACGACAGAGGAACTATTTGATGAAACGCACTCTAGTTATGTAATTATTCTTACAATATTATGTCTTCGAAAACATGGCATCGATAATCGAGAATATCATCCACGCGTAGTAAGGGTTTCGAGAATATTAGCTTTCCTCTTTCTGGCACCAAAGGGTGTTTGTTAGTAAGTACTACTGCCAATTTAGCTGAGCATGTGAGATTCCAAATTCAAATCACATTATTGACCAGCGGGTCATAATGAAATCCAGTACAACATTATTGCCCGGCTGTGCCACCGGCCACTATTGACTCACTTTAGGTTAAGGTTGCTTGACATATAATTTGACATTTTCGAGCAGGAGGTGTGAAAAGTTATTTTTCACTTTGTAGTGTTTTTTTTGGAAGTTGGTTTTTTTTTCTAAAAAAGTTTTTATGTAAACCTTTTATGTATTTCTTTGCGAATAAAAAAATCAGCTGCTCGATACATTTTGTTGAGCTAAGCGAATATACGCACAATTATGTAGGGAACAGCTGTTTTTTTTCGCGATTTCATGTTTGGTCCCATATTAAAAGTTGTTCAAAATGTGAGTACAATGACCCATTAAGATATTAACGTTGATTAACATTAAGTACACCTTGTATTTATGCTAACATAGAACGCAGATACACATATATCTCAAATAATAGACAGATATATAAATACATATATACTTAATAAAGGTATAACCAACGAACATAATAAAGATTATATATTCACAGTTACGAGGACAAGATCACGACAATAAGTACATAATAATGTTCCTTTTCGTGTCTTTTAAACACAAGTTATAATGACTGCGCGCGTTTTATTTGAACTGGCAATGTATTGCACAAACGAGCGACCTGGGCAGTAAAGGATTATATATCAATCAATCAATATTCTTTATTCAATCAATCAACTTTGGATCATGGATCATACAATTAACACAATTACAACAAAAACACACAAACACAGAAAAATAAATTCCATTATAATTTAAATTTTTATTTAAAATGTTAAAAAGAAAAAAAATGTTAAGAACAATGAAATACTTCACCACATACTTCAACTGAATAGGACGAAAGGATAATGGGCCACCAACTATGGGTATCTGCCCTAAAGCCCAATGGTCACATGATATTATACCAAAGGAAAGAGCTTTTCGAGTGCCTATGCTACTAACACGACTTTTGCTAATTGTAGTGAAAATTAATTAATTGTTGGAACACCAGAATTTGTAATAACACTCAATAACTCATATTTAGAACTCTGTAGCTCCTCACTTACTAACAATCGAGAGAAGTCGTCAGATTAAGAAAAATTCTCCTTGAAGAGCTCTAATCATTGATATATTAACTTAACGCTATAGGGCGTCGGGGTAGGTTAGCCCAATCTCCTTTAACAACAAAGAGTTTCGTATCATTGTACAATATTTAAGTACTACGCAAAAAAAAAAAAAAACCTCTAATAACCACAAAAATGCCTAAAAATGCACAATTTTGCAGGCAGGTATAAGTTGTGGTATTACATCGCTGACAAAAATGCTTGACTCAATGGCTGGTCCGACTCCGCAACCACAATAATTGATTAGCATTTGAAAATAGGTACTTTTGGAGCTGCTCTGGATTAAAACACTGTCTATTTGCACTGTATAAACTCAACCTGCTTTGTATTCTAATGTACAGGTGTGAGTACTATCCTAACTATCTCGAAAAGTTGAGCTTTAAACCAGAGCCAAAAACTATTTCAAAAATTCATAACTAGTAAACTAGCTGAATCAGAGAACTCATTTTTGGAACACGTATTTCTTATATGAGTGATTTTCTCAAGCGTAATTTTTAGGCGGCGCTGCTGAAATTTCACATCTTAAACAAATTGTACAATAATGTTAATTTTTTTTCAAGAAAGTAGACGAACGTATCTTGATCAGGCAGTAAATATTTTAGTAAAAAACATTTTAGAAGTTAGAAAAAAAAAATGTTATTTAGCATAATATTCTTAGTTTGGTGGCGCGTCCACAATCTGTTTTTCTAGAAATTACAACCACTTTAACGAAACTACTCATGACAATTCCAATAAGCCCAAACACGACAAGGATACATTGTTTTATTTCTGAGTTCCGATGCCTACCTTCCGGCTTCTTCATCAGATCAGTTCGATGGTACCATTTTCATCAGAACCATTTATTTGAAGCTTCATCATAGTCGCTTAATTTTGGACTAAGAAAAAACAGAATTCCGACCTAAGATGAGACTGTCACCAAAATGTAGTAGGTACATTGTTAATGTAATTATTAGGTATTATATCAGTTTATTTTTAAAAGATTGGGAAGTATTTAAATAATCATCTTTGTAATTATAACTTTGCTTTATCAGAACGCAGTAAAAAATATTGATTTTGAACGCATTTATAATTATTAACGTTACTAGAGAAGTCCATACTTTAACTTAGATCTAAATCGATTTTATTTTTTAATCGAAATGAAATCCCAGGCAATGTCAACTGTTTAAAAGTAATAATTTTCGGCATGTATTTAACGCGGCGACAAATTAATCTGAATTTGGTATTAAAAATAATTAAAGCCGGTAGCAAAAATAGTTGGTTGGCAGCTACAGCAAAGGATAATTTTAAGTAGAAAGTAGCAGCTTAATAATCAGTTGATAGCTTTGTTTTAATTTAAACTAGCATGCGGGAAGGCAGCCCCAGCAGCTTCGGCTCACACGGGTGCTTAAGCTTTCTTACAGCGGGCGGGGGCTGCTCTCCCTTCGCGCCTCCGGATTTATATATACGTCGGGGTGCCAAATTCGGTTTTGAAACAGATTCGACCTATTTTATTTAACTATGAAGTGGGGGTACCCTAACTTACTTCAAAGCAGGATCCCACTATTAATATTAGTCGCCATGTCATTATTTATAGTAGGTACCTTACCTATGATTTCAATTGGCTCTGTTTAATATGTGCGCTACCAAGTAGCAGCCATTGTTTAGTTTTTATAATTCCTTGCATTTTAAAGCTCATCTAATATAAATAATGCTAAAATATTTAATCGCTGCCAAGTTATTTTTTAGTAGCAAATAGCCTGAAAAATAATTAGCTATAATTTTACATCTAAAAATCGATACTGCATAAATTGATCGATTACGTGGCCTCCCTATTTTTGACAAGTAATAGAAACAAAAGATAGATTGACAATTTGACATTGACAGTTTTCTGCGCAGACCGTCTTGTAGTATCGGCATGGTATCGGCGACGACTCTGTGTTCTGTGCGATTTTGTGTTATTTTCCTGATTTTTTTCTATTTTGCATTGCTTACGGACACCGATTGGATCTTCAACTCTAGTTGACTTGGCTTTCGTATATTGAACTTGAAGTGGCAAAATGTCTTCCATTCTGTGTTTTAACTGTGGATTGTGTGTAAATAGCATTGCGCGACACATCTTTGAAATAATGTTCATTTCCCGTGCGTCTCCAATACGGAGACCTAATTTTATTAGCTCTTGGGACTTGTCACATTCGCCAAGCACAGTCTTATTATGGGGAACACACAAGATTCCATGGGCAGTACAGGATTGAGGCCAGTAGAGAAATACCGGATTCTTTGGATTTTTCGGATTTAGAAATAAATACATATAAATGAAGTCTCAATCGTACGAGGTACAGTAAAATCAAGACATAATGGCAGTAAACTGTATTAATAATGACACGTCTGGGTTAGGCGGTATTAGAGAATATTGCTGTAATTGTCTTGTTGGTTGACTACGCACACTAGGATGTTGCGATCATGTCATGAGTTCATGACCATGGTTTGGTATCTTGGATGGGCCAGACATGAACAAAATGTAGCTGCTCCTGCCGCATTCCTTGATGATGTATTTATAAGAGAATTATAATAAAAATGTAAATTAATGACTTTTTTCGTCGATGGTGTTTTAAATTAGTAATTTTAAAGTAGAGAGGTCGAGCTACCTATGTAGAGCAGTTTTCAAGAAACCTCGAAAACTTATGTCATGCTCAGCAGCAGAACCACTTTGACTATAGGTATTATGTAAAAATTACAGGATGAAATGTAGAGAATGTCTTTTTGTAGCTTAATATCAAAAATTTTATATTGTTAGTTTCTTGGAAAATATCAATTCAAAGTGGTCATGCTACAGAGCATACTTTTTCCAGCAGAACCACTTTAAAATAACGGTTATTTTCTCTATTAACAGGGACAAATTCAATAAAGTTTTTTTTTGTGTCCATGTCTGTTATGGTACCTACTTATGAATGAAGATAACTCAACCATAACAGATACCTATGTAGAGTAGGAGTTAGATGAGTCTGCAGCTGCTCACGACTGAGGGTGCTGCTTGGTAAAGTTGTTTTATCTCATGAAAGCGGGCGAGCCATACTTGAATGTGTAAATGTTACATGCACATTGTCATTGTGTGCGTAAGCTCGAGCGCGCTACCTGCAGGTACGCACACAAGAGCGCGTGTCGAGCGCGTGTCTATGCGCATTACATCTACAAGTATGGCTCACCCGATTTTGTGAGATAAAACAACTTTATTAATATATGCATTTATGAACCGTCAGTAGAAGACCACGATTAGCGCCGATCTTGGACACGCACAGACTTATCTGGCTTGCATTCGACATAATTTGTAACATAGGTAATGTAAAAAAAAACAGGTGAAAAACTCAATTCAAAAAGACACAGATTAATAACTTCAAAAATCATATTTCTTAATTACTTGACTCTTCCGTCTTTTAAAAATATATTGAAAGGCCGTACTTGTTACATTTCTAAAGGTAAATGAAACAACGTATGTTTCATCAAGGGTCGTTTAGTTAAATTTTACTAGTCCAACTATGTTAGCAGCGTGGCCATGATTCTTTGAGGACTTCTCTCGATTCCTCATGGATCCCATCATCAGAACTGGATTTTGATAAAATGGGACCAATCTGGAAGTATAACCTTTCAAATAAAAAAAAAAATCCGAATCGTTTCATAAATGACGAAGTACTGAGGTAACAAACATTACAAAAAAAAAAAGATACAACCAAATTGAGAACTTCTTCCTTTTTTTGAAGTCGGTAAAATAGTTGATTTTACGGTATTTACCGCATTTTGAAGTATGTTTTGTTAAAAAAGTTTAGAAAAAGTCAAGGTCGTATCATAAAAAAACATCGTAGGACCGTCCGACGCAGTATTTGTTTTTATACTAAATGATGCAAAATAAATATTTTGGCAGTTTTGAAGATGCGACAAAATTACTTTCCAGCGTCGGTATTTATATCTTACTTACTACTATTATAAATGCGAATGTGTGGACGGATGGATGTTTGTAACTCAATTACGCCAGAACGGTTTAACGGATCTGGATAAAATTTGGCGCATGGCTACCCGTGTGCCAAATTTCATCCAAATCCGTTAACCCGTTTTAGCGTGAATGCGGTATACAAACAAACTCACTTTCGCATTACTAAGAAATTGTTTATAAATAAAACTAACAAAAATATAAATGCATTATTGATTTATTAACTTGAAGGAGCTTTGAATGTCAATCAGTTTTCTTTAACGAATAAATTATAAAATGGCGCAGCCACATCCCCTGCCAGCCCAACCACCACGAAGCCCGAGGCCAGGAGCAGCAAGAGCAGCGGGAGCGAAGGCGGCACCAGGACCGTAAGCAGCAAGAGGGGCCAAGGTGGCAGCCGGGGCAAAGGCAGCCGTCTCACTGATCATGGCGTTAATGCCATTACCACAGGCATGGTTGACGGCACCAGCACCGGCAGAAGGCACCACACCTTCCACAGCTACAGTACCCACGAATGGCAGCTCACCACCCACAGCCAGACCACCCTCATAAACGTTGTCAGACACTACGGAGATACCAACTGGAGCGATGGCGGAGGCGCTGGAGACAGGCAGAGCGCCGCCACTGGTGGGACTGAACTCCATGGGGGGGGCGCAGAATCCATCGTAAGCCAGGCCTCTGCCTGCGTAGCCAGCGGCCAGTCCATCAAAAGCCAGACCTATGCCTCCTGCACCAGGGTAGGCTAGTCCATCATACGCCCAACCAGGACCTGCCAAGCCGCAAGGGGCGCCCAAGCCGTAGGGAGCAAGTCCAGAGATATCAGCAACTGCAGCGCGGCTGGTGCACAACTGTCCGAGTACGGACTGAAATTGTAAAAATATTTTATTACGCACTACAACACATTATATTGTTGGAAACTGTAACACAATTTGTAAATCGAATCAAATAAGAAAATAATTATGTTTCTTTTAAAAAAAAAACTTCTTACCTTGAGCAGGAGCGCCTGAGCGCAGAGAACGAGGATAGCTTTGACAGACATTGTAGTTTGTTTCGAGTTGTGACACAAGAATGATGTTCAGTGCAACTGTTGGAGGTTTTATACTCCAGTAAGTAATCAAGTTCCGAGAAAATTTGTTAGTATGTAGGTAAGTGTAATTAATTAATAGCTTGGGCAAGCACGATAAGGCCCACTATTTAATAATAAAGAAACACTCTAATTTATTTGAGACATATCGTCACGTTTTCTAAAATTTCGAAAACATAGTTGTTATCAACAACGGGCTGAGTATAAATGTGCCAACAATTTTGGTCATCATTCAGTCTTCAGCTATCGTTGAATAAACTTGAAACATGTCTGCCTTCACTGTTCTGTTGCTCTGCATCCAAGCTTGCTTGGTCCAAGTGAGTGATTTAACTTTTATTTCATCTTTAAAGGATTATTAATTCATTTGATTCAGTGTGTACCTGTACATTCATCATGCTTACTTATTTTTGCAGAATGTATTCAGCCAGGCTTGCCTTGGTGCTTACGGCCCAGCGATCACTCCAGCTTTTGCTGGTTCTTACGGCTTAGCTGCTCCAGGTTTGGCTTATGATGGACTTGCCTATCCCGGCGCTGGTTTCGCTGGGCCATACCCCGCTGCTGGTTGTGGTGCCGGACTTGCCCCGTACGGCGGCATCGGTGAAGGCAACGTGGCGGTCGCTGGTGAGCTGCCAGTCGTTGGTACCACCGCCGTCGCCGGTCAGGTCCCCATCATGGGCGCTGTGAGCTTCGGCGGTCCTGTGGCTGCTGCTGGTGCCGTGTCTATCGCCGGCCAGTGCGCGTGCAGCTGCGGTGGCCCCTACTACTAGACAACGTTGCTTTTTTGTAATTCAAACACTCGAAAATGAATAAATGAAAATATTCTTGCAGAAATAGTTGTTGTTTTCTTGTTGAAAGATAGAAAATTTCGAAAGTTAAGATCTGCCTCCTAAGGTCACTGACCTTGAACTCAGGGTCATTGACTTTAACCGCAGGGTCATTGACCTTGATCTCAACGTTAACATTCTGAAAGTCAAGATCAGCGATTCTTAGGAGCAGTACCACGTCAATATTCATGGTTGGTGTCCTTGAGGTCAAGGTCAGTGACTTTAGGAGGCAGATCTTGACTTTCAGAATGTTTGTATCGATATGTTTTATTATACACCCCATCACTAGAAGCTATTGGACCGTGGGTGCTCAAATGGGAATACCTTGGGTGCTCTAAAAATCGGTGCTCAGAAAATAGGTGCTCAAACGGAAATGCTTAAAAAAATCAGCTGTTCGCTAAATTTTGACGAGTTATGCGAACATCAATAAAGGGAACAGCTATTTTCAGTTTTGGTTTCATACAATTTTTTGGTAAAACGTAATACGGCAAGTCCTGCCTCAGCGCTTTTCGGAACACGATGGAAAACATTGCAAACTTGTGTTGATAAAGTAAATCTCAAGTCAAAACGCATTATAGCTTACTTTTCGTCGTAGCATTATGCTGAGAGGGATCACATATCTATCTTCTATCTATACCCATAACAAAATGACAAGTCCTGACTGACTGACTCATCAACGCTCAGCCCAAACCTTGGACCTAGAAAGCTGAAATTTTGCACAGAGGTTCCCTTTGTAAAGACAAGTCCTGACTGACTGACTGATTGACTGACTCATCAACGCCCAGCCCAAACTCTTGGACCTAGAAAGCTGAAATTTTGCACAAAGGTTCCCTTTGTAACGTAGACAAGGAATAAGGAAGGAATTCCCTGTAGTATGTTCCCGCGGGATATTTCCGACATCCACGCGGGCGAAGCCGCGCGGGAAGTGCTAGTAGGTAATAAGTCCCATTGCTAATTTTATGTACTTAAACCTATTTAGGTATTAATTCAAATTCAAATTATTCAATGTTTACAATTATTTCACGATAATACAAAATACAAAATCATAATCTAGGTCAATAAAATACATGTGCCTGAACTAGGTAATCCTGTGTTTCAGGCAATATGGGCTAAGCTTAAACTATATAAAATAATCACAAATTAATATATACAAATAAAACAGTAATGTACAGTTGGCAAACATGAAAAGAAAGACATAGGTACATTGCATAAGACTTTGTCAAGTGTACCTACTTTAATACCTACTTATTAAAATAATATAAAACAGTAATTATTTCACTACAGTTAATAATTTTTCTGTATCTTCGTACGTCAGATGTTGGAGAGTCTCCTGGAGAGTTTTTTTACAATTCCCGTAATTTTGAGGATAGATGTTCGCTGCTGCATTTATTCTATTGTAGATTAGCGGACCAAGGAAAACATAAATTTTGGACGTGAATGCATGTTTCGTTGACAAATTACTACTAACGCGAGCGCTGCGGATTAGCATCCAATCTTTACTTGTAAATCGGGCTACTTAATAAACGATCAAGTGTTACTAAATCCGTGGTTTCCGTTAACTCACCTAAACTGACTTTAACTACTTCAAGTGAGCGAACTATAGCTTATTGTACAAGTGTAAGGTGCCTACTACTTCCGGACCTTACATTTAATTAAGTGATTTGATACCTAATGACATCTACTATTATCCCTTAAAGGGATCGTGACATGTTTCCAATAACCCTGTATACATATCCCAATTAATAGGTAGATAGATACATAAATAAATAAATACATACATACTTAATATATATTAGCAACGAATATAAACCTACATGAGCACTTATGAGACGTCAGAAGCACGGTTCCAAATTGGTCGTTTCCTATGGAGAAGAGCCGGCAAGAAACTCCATGGATCACAACGACAAGTAATGTTCCTATAAGAGTCTTTTAAACACAAGTTAACGACTGCGCACGTTTTACGTGAACTGGCAATGCATTCCACAAACGAGCAACCTGAACAGTTCAGGATTTGTTGAGGAAAGTTATGGAATGCATCTAGGCATTTTAATTTAATTTTTTGTTTAAAATAATACAAGCGAATGGGCAGCGAACTATGGCCCTGAAGCCTAAAGCCATAAGATAAAATATACTAATGGAAAGAGCTTTTCAAGTAGAACCTTTGCCACTAACATGACTTTTGCCTGTTGAAATCACACTAATGTTATAAAGGCGACAGTTTGTATGTGTGTGTGTGTGTGTTCGTATGTTTGTTACTTCTTCACGCTCAAACGGTTGGACCGATTTGGATGAAATTTGGCACATAGCTACCCCTGTGCCAAATTGCATCCAAATCCGTTCACCCGTTTTAGCGTGAAAGTGGTACAAACAAACTCACTTTCGCATTAATAGTAAATTGTTTATAAATAAAAGTGACAAAAATATAAATGCATTATTGATTTATTAACTTGAAGGAGCTTTAAATTTCATTCAGGTTTTACTTAACGAATAAAATCTTAGATGGCGCAGCCACAACCCCTGCCAGCCCAACCACCACGAAGCCCGAGGCCAGGAGCAGCAAGAGCAGCGGGAGCGAAGGCGGCACCAGGAGCGTAAGCAGCAAGAGGGGCCAAGGAGGCAGCCGGGGCAAAGGCAGCCGTCTCACTGATCATGGCGGTCCTGCCATTACCACAGGCATGGTTGACGGCACCAGCACCGGCAGAAGGCACCACCCCTTCCACAGCAACAGTACCCACGAACGGCAGCTCACCACCCACAGCCAGACAACCCTCATAAACGTTGTCAGACACTACGGAGATACCGACGGGAGTGATGGCGGAGGCGCTGGAGACAGGCAGAGCGCCGCCACTGGTGGGACTGAACTCCATGGCGGGGGCGCAGAATCCATCGTAACCCAGGCCTCTGCCTGCGTAGCCAGCGGCTAGTCCATCAAAAGCCAGACCTCTGCCTGCCCAGCTAGCACCAGGGTAGGCCAGTCCATCATATGCCCAACCAGGAGCTTCCAAGCCGCAAGGGCCGCCCAAGCCATAGGGAGCAGCAAGTCCAGAGATATCAGCAGCAACCGCAGCGCGGCTGGTGCACGACTGTCCGAGTGCGGACTGAAATTATGAAAATATTTTGTTACTAGCTACGCCCCGCGGTTTCACCCGCGTAGACCGGTATAAAAAGTAGCCTATGTGTTAATCCAGGGTATAAGCTATCTACATACCAAATTTCATCCAAGTCAATCCAGCCGTTTGAGCGTGAAGAAGTAACAAACATACACACACACACACAAGCACTCACAAACTTTCGCCTTTAAAATATTAGTGTGATTTGCAATTTTATAAAACACATTAACATTGTTGGACAACTACATAGTAACACAACTTGTAAATCGAATCAAATAAGGAAATATGTTACTTTAAAATAAATACTTCTTCCTCACGTGACGATCTCTACCAGTCAACTCCTATCGCAAGCCGCATTAGAGAACTTCGTTCCAATAAATACTTCTTACCTTGAGCAGGAGCGCCTGAGCGCAGAGGACGAGGATAGCTTTGACAGACATTGTAGTTTGTTTTCTAGTGCTGACACAAGAGTGATATTCAGTGTAACTGTTGAAGGTTTTATACCCAATTAAGTTATCAAGTTCCGAGAAAATTTGTAAGTAGGTAATTGTTATTAATTAATAGCTTGTGCAAGCACGATAAGGCCCAATATTTACTAACAAAGAAACACTTTCATTTATTGAAGACATATCGTCACGTTTTCTAAAATTTCGAAAACATAGTTGTTATCAACAACGAGCTGAGTATAAAATGTGACAACAGTTTAGGGTCATCATTCAGTCTGCAGCTTCTTGTTGAACAAACAGCAAACATGTCTGCCTTCACTGTTCTGTTGCTCTGCATCCAAGCTTGCTTGGTCCAGGTGAGTGATTGCTTGTTTTGAATTTCAACTTTAATTTTGAAAGAATTATTAATCTTAAATATAATTCTTCTGTACGTGTGTTTGTCACCTCACTCCTCCTAAACGGCTTGACCAATTTGGATGATATTTTGTGTTTTTGTGTTTTTTTTTTTTATATTTCAATTGGTTTCTGGATGGTTTGAAAACACAATTGGACCCGGTAGGTGGCGCTGACGTTGGGTTCTAGGATCGTTCAGACAGGACAACGTCTGTCGGGGCCGCTAGTTAGATTCATATTTTCTGCATGTAAATGAATGTGAAGATTCATTATGCTTATTTATTTTGCAGAATGTATTCAGCCAGGCTTGCCTTGGTGCTTACGGCCCAGCGATCACTCCTGCTTTTGCTGGTTCTTACGGCTTAGCTGCTCCAGGTTTGGCTTATGATGGACTTGCCTATCCCGGCGCCGGTTTCGCTGGGGCATACCCCGCTGCAGGTTGTGGTGCCGGACTTGCCCCGTACGGCGGCGCCGGTGAAGGCAACGTGGCGGTCGCTGGTGAGCTGCCAGTCGCCGGTACCACCGCCGTCGCCGGTCAGGTCCCCATCATGGGCGCTGTGAGCTTCGGCGGTCCTGTGGCTGCTGCTGGTGCCGTGTCTATCGCCGGCCAGTGCGCGTGCGGCTGCGGTGGCCCTTACTACTAGACAACGTTGCTTTTTTATCATTCGAACAATCGAAAATGAATAAATGAGAATATTCTTTGCAGAAATAGTTGTTGTTTTCTTGTTTAAAGTTAGGAAGAAATGAAATCGTGCTTGTTTTGGAAAGCACACAACACCTTATTAGCTTCAAATAAATGAATAATATGGCAAGTCCTGCCTCAGCGCTTTTCGTAACACGAAGAAAAACATTACAAACTTGTATCCATAAAGTAAAATGTAATAAAGCTTACATTGTATCGGTGCATTATGCTGAGTGGGATCACAAATAAGTACTAAGTGAAATTGCTAATTTTATGTAAACCTTTTATGTATTTCTTTGCGAACACAAAATCAGCTGTTCGATACAGTTTGTCGAGTTCTGCGAACATATGCACAATTATGTAGGGAACAGCTGTTTTTTTTTGACTTAATACTTGGTCCCGTTGTTCACAATGTTAGTACAATGACCTCTTAAGAGGATAACGTTGATTAACATTAAATACACCCTGTATTTATGCTAAAATAGAACGCAGATACACATATATCTCAAATAATAGATAGATATATAAATACATATATACTAAATAAAGGTATAACCAACGAACATAATAAAGACTAGATAATCACACTTACGAGAACAAAATCACGACAATAAGTACCTAACAATGTTCCTTTTCGAGTCTTTTAAACTCAGGTTATAATGACTGCGCGCGTTTTATTTGAACTGGCAATGTATTGCACAAACGAGCGACCTGGGCAGTAAAGGATTACAATTTATTTTTTTTATTTAAAATGTTAAAAAGAAAAAAAAAAGAAAAAAATTGTAAGTACTTACAATGAAATACTTCACCACATACTTCAACTGAATAGGACGAAAGAAGAATTGGCAACCTACTATGGGTATCTGCCGTATAGCCCAATGGTCATATGATATTATACCAAAGGAAAGAGCTTTTCGAGTGCCTATGCTACTAACACGACTTTTGCCAATTGTAATGAAAATTAATTAACTGTTGGATCACCAGAATTCTAATAACACTCAATAACTCATATTTAGAACTCTGTAGCTCCTCACTTACTAACAATCGAGAGAAGTCGTCAGATTAAGAAAAATTCTCCTTGAAGAGCTCTTATCATTGGTATATTAACTTAACGCTATAGGGCGTCGGGGTAGGCTAGCCCAATCTCCTTTAACAACAAAGGGTTTCCTATCATTGTCCAATATTTAACTACTACATATTTGTTTAAATACTTAGTAAAACACGTTTCTTGTATGGGGACCACTTCAATTTATAATTTTATATTATTTTTGTTGCAGCGGCCATATAGTAATACAGACTCAGTGAGAACTGTCTACTTATAACGGTTCAAAAGCTTTATACCCCTGTGACGGACGGACAGCGGAGTCTTAGTAAACGAGGTCACGTTGGCAACCTTTGGGTACGGAACCCTAAAAATGCACAATTTTGCAGGCAGGTATAAGTTGTGGTATTACATCGCTGACAAAAATGCTTGGCGCAATGGCTGGTCCTACTCCGCAACCACAATAATTGATTAGCATTTGAAAATAGGTACTTTTGGAGCTGCTCTGGATTAAAAGACTGTCTATTTGCACTGTATAAACTCAACCTGCTTTGTATTCTAATGCACAGGTGTGAGTACTATCCTAACTATCTCGAAAAGTTGAGCTTTACACCAGAGCCAAAAAGCTAATTCAAAAATTCATAACTAGTAAACTAGCTGAATCTGAGAACTCGGTTTTGGAACACGTATTTCTTATATTGAAATTTATCAGATGCCACTAATTATAGCATTCTAAGTTAGTGTAAAATGCGTTTTACAGGAAGTTACAGCAATTGGTATTTCAATTTATCGTGGTAGTTGTAATTTATGGCACAACGAAGTAGCTTTAAAATTCAAAGTTACAACAAAATCGTAAATCGATTCTGTATGGTTGTTGTTTTGTATGTGGTAGATTGATTTGCTGTGTCAATATAACATTTAAAATAAAACGTTTATAAAAAAAAAACAACCGACTCCCAAAAAAACCGGCCAAGTGCGTGTCGGACCACGCACAATGACGGGTTCCGTAGTTGGAAAGAATTTATCCCAAAAACAAACTTAACATTGGATCCCAAAAAAAAAATTTTATACCATAAAATTACAAATTCACAATTTTGAGACTTTTTCCTTTACTTGTACTGAAAGACCTTGCTTCTTGCCAAATTTCATTATTCTAGGTTAACGGGAAATAGCCTGTGGGTTTTGATTTACTTGCGATAGTTGTAAGTATCAAAATATGTCGCAAAATGGCCGCATATTTTTTTATTGCGTTGACAAAGAAGCTTCATTTTTTTAGGACTCTAAGGGACCATAGACCTATATATTTGATATTAATTTCAACTTGATATCTCCAAGCGCCCCTGAGAAAAAGGGTCTTATTTATTTATTTATTTATTTATAATAGGTACGCCAACAGCATATACATTGTACATTATAGACTAAAAATTAATAGGTATGGGTTCTTATATATATACCAATTACAGGTG
Organism: Cosmia trapezina; assembly: GCA_905163495.3. NCBI lineage: Eukaryota > Metazoa > Arthropoda > Insecta > Lepidoptera > Noctuidae > Cosmia > Cosmia trapezina. The sequence continues at coordinate 4,298,680 of LR991048.1, forward strand.
TACACGACATTCACATAATACAAAGCAACCACCGTTAATTATATCAATTAAATTATTAATTAAAATGAAAAGGAAAAACAAAATTATAAACAAAACAAAACAGCGAACAAAGACTGACTTACACAAATAAAGATATAAAATATACATTATACATTACTAATTACAATAAAATAAAATATTAACTAAAATAAAATAAAATTAGCTTACTAAGTACGAAGTTAGTCACTTATATGTTTATTTAAATGACTGCGCAAGAGGGTCTTGAATTTCGGCAGGGAACCAAAGAATATATCCAAATCAGGTAGTTTTGAGTTGAGTTCGTTGAATTGAATACACATTCTAGATGTTGGTGAATGTCTGCCAATGTTATTTCTACAGGTAGGCGGTTCAAAAAGTCTAGATATTGGCTGTCTAGGAAGGTTATATGGGACTGACAACATGACACGTTCAAGCAATTGCTCGCATTCTATTTGACCATTTACAATTTTATAAAGAAAAACTAAGTCTTGGACCGTACGACGGTTCCGAAGCGACTCAATGCGAAAGAAAGCCAAACGTTGTTCGTATGGACAGCTGTGGGATATTCCTGAGGACATGTAAGCAATGTGCCTAGTAAACGCACGCTGGATATTCTCGAGACGCTGCGAATGTACAGCGTACATGGGATTCCATGCTATACTGGCAAATTCTAGATGAGAACGTACCAAAGCATTGTACAGTATAATTTTAGTTTTGGCCCCAAATGACTTTGTATTTCTTTTGATGAAACCAAGCATTTGAGCCGATTTTTTTACAATTTCAGATATATGAGAGGTGAATTTTAGTTTTTGGTCTATAATTACGCCTAGGTCACGGATTTCAGAAACCTCCTGCAAGGTAATGTTGTTTATTTTGTAAGGGGAAAGTAGTGGCTGTAATTTTCGGCTATAGCGGATGCAAAAACATTTGTCTGCATTTAAGGCCATCCCATTAGATTCACACCAGAGACTGATTTGATCAAGATCTTGACAGACTTGAATTTTTTATGTGATAGAATTGCAAATTAACATTTTTCGGACTTTTTCCTTTATTTGTGCTGTAAGACCTTGCTTCTTGCCAAATTACATTATTCTACGTCAGTGGGAAGTACGTATAGTATAAAGGTTTTGATTTACTTGCGACAGTTGCGAGCATCAAAATGTGTCGCAAAATGGCCGTATTTTTTTATTGCGTTGACTCATAAGCTTAATTTTTAAGAACTCTAAGGGACCATAGACTTACGTGTTTGATATTAATTTCAACTTGATACCTTCATGTGTCCTTGAGAAAAATGGTCTTAACAGACTGACAGTCTTGAACATTTTTTTATGTGATAGAATTACAAATTAACAATTTTCGGACTTTTTCCTATAATTGTGATGCCTTGCTTCTTGCATGCTTCAAATTTCATGATTCTAGAACAACGGGAAGTACCTTAGAGGTTTTGATTTACTTGCGAGTATCAAAATATGTCGCATATATAGCCGTATGTTTTTATTGCATTGACTTAGAAGCTTGAGTTTTTTAGGACTTCAAGAGACCATAGAGTTGTAGGGTACATACCTACTTTACCATTTATTTATTTATATTATACTTACACAACACAGTCACTTACATACAAACTAACAAAATATTTATTTACATTTATTTATATTAATAATCAATTCATACGATTCGTTGATGACGGGCCACCGCACCGGTAACGTGTTGTACTGGACTCGCGCACCGGCCGACCTACGTCATCGTGACGTAGCCGCCGGGCGCGAGGCGGGAGATCGTAGCGAGCGTGCATCAACCTTGCCGCGACCTTTAGTCGAAACTAGCTTTTGCGACGCTCGGCCGCGCGTGACTATTTTGTGACACCTTGCTACCTACTGTGTATAATAATCTAAAATAACTTTTATCTTTGTGTTTCGCGTGTGATTATCATAATTTGTGACTGTTCTACCTGTTCTCCTTCTGACTATATTCTGTGTTGTGTTGTGTGTGTACCTACTACTCAGTAAACCGTGAGTACATAAAGCAGATTGACTTTTATTTACAACTCTCCCAACTACACCACCTATACACAACTATACTGGTGACCCCAAGTCGAACACTATAATTATAAGGATGAGTGATAGTGAGTCCGAGCATACCGCGTCGTCACAACCGGCAGCACATGTCACGCAGAGATCACGCCATGCGGCAAAGTGCGTTTCCACTGCACACGACATTTATCGTGTGTCACTAAAGTTGCCACCATTTTGGCCAGAAGAGCCGGACATCTGGTTCGCACAAATAGAAGCGCAATTCGAGAACGCAGGGGTGACGAATGACGTCACCAAATTTAATTATGTGGTCGGTCACCTCGACCCCCAATTTTCGAAGGAGTTGAAGGACGTTATCATGTCCCCTCCAACCACCAACCGGTACGAGAAGTTGAAGACCGAATTGGTGAAGCGCCTCTCCGCCTCCCAGGAGAAGAAGGTGAAGCAGCTGTTGATGCATGAGGAGCTGGGAGACCGGAAGCCCTCGCAGTTTCTTCGCCATCTGCAGGGGTTAGCTGGACCAAATGTGCCCGAGGATTTCGTGCGCACTATTTGGAGTAGTCGACTCCCCAACAGTATCCAGCCCGTCCTGGCATCGCAACCACACAGCACCTTGGAGGCATTGGCTGAGCTGGCAGACCGCGTGCAAGATATCGTCGCACCAACAAGCCACGTTGCTTCAACTTCAGCAGCAGGACCCACCGTGAGTGAGATGGCAGCCGAAATCGCGGAACTCAAGCGTGCGATGAAAGACCTGACGGTGCAACTGCGCGACAGTCGATCGCGCAATCGCTCGCACAGCCGCAATCGGAACACGAGACGCAACTCACGTCAACGATCTTCCACCCGCTCAAACTCCAGCTACAGGAAGCACCCAGAGTGCTGGTACCACGCAACGCACGGTGAGAAGGCTAAAAGTTGCATCAAACCCTGCGACTATAAGAAGGGAAACGCCGCGGGCAGTCAGTAATGGCGACAGACGATTGCCCCACTTCTACTGGTCGCCTATTCGTCGCAGACCGAAGCACGAAGACGCAGTTTCTGGTCGATACTGGAAGCGACCTCTGTGTCTACCCTCGTCGTCTGCTCAACGATCGTCGTGCACCTACGAACTACCAGCTCGTAGCCGCGAATGGGACGCCCATTCCAACGTATGGTTTCCTCGATCTCAATTTAAATCTAGGACTTCGTAGAGACTTTAACCGTCTTATTACAAAAAAATGCTTAAGTACTGGTTTAAACCAAGACTAAAAGGTCTAGGATTGTTACGGTATTAATGCTAGTACCAGGACCAAAATGTGTCCCGATTACAAAACGAAGACTATCGGAGGATCAGTTAGTACCATGGTTAGTACCAATGAAGGTCCATGCTGGTCCATGCTTTTAAAATATCCACAGATAAGAAACAAAAATGGCATTCTTTCATTCGTTCCTACAGTATTTATTTGAAGCAACGTTCCGATTCTCTAAATATTGATATAATAGTATCACTTGAAATGTTTAAATAATTATTTATCAATACAAAAATAGGTCAAAAATTGTTCTTTGTCTATGTTACAGTATATTGAACAAGCACAATTCGTACTTTTGACGCGCTTTTTATAAACAAGTTGTCATATTTTTTAACACCTCTAGCGTGAAGTGGAGCGACATATATACGGCGAGCGACGCATGTAATTTGAGAGTTGAGAGCCTTGAGACGAATGTTTTTGTTGCGTCCTATAATAATAAATACCTGGATGAACTACTTATTTTCACTAATTGTTTTTAATATTACTGTTACTGCTATGTGGTTTGCTCGTGAGTTGTTGTGTCTGGTTAAATTGTGAACTACTAATCGTAAAAAATGGAAAACAACAAAAGAAAAAACGGGTTGAAAACTGGATTTCTGAAGAAAAAGTTAGTAAAACATGGATTTTAAATTATAATTAGGTAAATAATAACCATCTTATTTCGACTACCTAACGCGATGTTCTTATATTCTTATTATTATATTAGTACCGCAGTTAGTCCAATAGATAAACTAGGGGTCGCTGTGGTTTAACTTTAGTACCATAGATAGTTCATGAACTAGTGATAAACTTCATTTTATAATAACGTTTTATTTAGTCATGGTTTAAACCTAGTAATAATCCCAGTACTATATTTAAATCGCGTTTTGTAATAAGACGGTAAGTGGCGTTTTGTGGTAGCTGAGGTTACTAAACCGATTATCGGAGTAGATTTTTTGTGTTTTTACTCTTTGACCGTTGACTGTAGAAATCAACGGCTAATAGATAGTAGCACCAATGTTTTTGCCTTAGCCTCGAATCACTCAGATTCTTCTTTATATTCTGTAAAGGTTACTTCTGGGGATTCAAGGTATCACAAAATTTTAGAAGACTTTCCCGATATCACCCGACCCGCCGGAACACTACGCACTACACCACATAACACTGTACACCATATCCGCACGACCCCAGGCCCTCCAGTATCTTCGTCATTTCGGCGATTAGCTCCGGACAAACTAAAAATTGCTCAGCAGGAGTTCCAGCTGATGTTGGCCAACGGAACCGCCAGACCGTCGGAGAGTCCTTGGGCATCCCCACTCCATCTCGCCCCGAAAAAGGACAACGGTTGGCGACCTTGCGAAGATTACCGTAGGCTCAACGCGAGAACCGTTCCTGACATGTACCCGATTAGGCACATACACGATTTTGCTCACAGCATTTCAGGCTGTCGTGTTTTCAGCACTATTGACCTCGTGAAAGCCTATAATCAAATACCAGTCAGCCCGGATGATATTCCGAAGACGGCGATCACCACACCGTTCGGCCTGTACGAATTCCCGTACATGACGTTTGGTCTGCGCAACGCAGGCCAGACATTTCAACGTTTTGTCGACGAGATGACCAGAGGGCTGGACTTCTGCTACTGTTATTTGGATGACTTCTTGATCTTCTCCAGGACAAAAGCAGAGCACGAGGACCACCTTCGTAACATTTTCAGCAGGATGAAGGACTTTGGCATGTTGATAAATACGTCAAAGTGTGTTTTCGGTGTCTCGGAAGTAACTTTCTTAGGTTACCATATCTCCGAAAAGGGCACCAAACCACTTGACACTAAGGTCGACGCCATCAAGAAGTTCCCTCAGCCTAAAGACGTTCGTCAGTTGCGCCGATTTTTGGGCATGATTAATTTTTACAGGCGTTTCTTGCCCCACGCAGCTCAAATCCAGGCGCCACTTCACAACCTCTTGATCGGTAACGTAAAGGGCTCGCATCCTATATGTCTTGCGGAGAATACTTTGCAGGCATTCCAGGACTGCAAGGAAAGCCTGGCTAATGCTGCATTATTGGCTCATCCCGATTGCAATGCCAAACTAGCACTGGTTACCGATGCGTCGGATACCGCAATCGGCGCTGTGTTACAGCAGTTCAGCGACGACGGATGGCAGCCATTAGCATTCTTTTCCAGGAAGCTCAGCCCCACGCAAGCAAAGTATTCTCCCTATGACAGGGAACTGCTGGCCATTTACGAGGCCATCAAATACTTTCGCCATATGCTGGAGGCTAGACACTTCGTCGTGTATACGGACCATAAGCCGATCAGTTTCGCATTCCATGAGAGGAAGAGAAACTGTTCGCCTCGGCAATTCCGATACCTCAATTTAATCGCCCAATTTACTACCGACATACGGCACATCTCCGGCAAAGACAATGTCGTGGCCAACCCCTTATCACGCGTGGAGGAGCTACAAGCTCCAGTCAATCTTGACATCCTCGCGGAATCGCAGGCGTCAGATCCAGAACTGAAGAAACTTCTTCAGGAAGGATCTTCGCTAGTGCTAGAGAAGGTGCAAGTCCCTGGGGAGCGTTCAACTGTGTACTGCGACGTCAGTACAGCGTCCCCCAGGCCATTTGTACCCAAAATGCTGCGGAAACAAGTCTTTGACAGCTTGCATTCCCTCAGCCACCCAGGTGTCTCAGCGACTGCCAAGTTAATCGCAGAGCGCTTTGTTTGGCCAGGCATCAGGAAGGACTGCAGGGAGTGGGCACGAGCTTGCCTCGCATGTCAGCGGGCTAAAGTAAGCCGTCACGTTTCAGCACCTTTAGGGACGTTTCATCTCCCACGCGCCAGGTTCACCACGATTCACATCGACCTTGTAGGCCCACTACCAATTTCACAAGGCTTTAGATATTGTCTGACGGCAGCCGACCGATTTACCAGGTGGCCAGAGGTCGTACCTATTGTCGACATTACTGCCGAAACAGTAGCTAAAGCATTGTTGTCCGGATGGATTTCCCGGTTTGGCTGTCCTAATATCATTGTTACGGACAGAGGCCGTCAGTTTGAGTCGGCTCTGTTCGAACAACTATCAAAAATTGTTAGTTTCCAGCACAAGCGGACAACGGCATACCACCCGGCATGCAACGGCATGGTGGAGCGTTTCCACAGGCAATTAAAGGCGTCCATCATGTGTCATGCTAATGACAAATGGACAGAGTCCTTGCCATGGGTATTGCTTGGCATAAGGAGCGCATTCAAAAAGGATGTCCAAGCGTCTTCCGCCGAACTAGTATACGGCGAGCAGCTAAGACTCCCAGGAGAATTTTTTACTCCCAGTGATGACTGAACGACCGACATCACGGAATTTACTGCGCGCATCCGCAATTTTGCACAAAAATTGCAACCAACTCCAGCTTCCCGTCACAATAAGACGAGCATTTTTGTTTTTAAGGATCTGCAGACCACTGATCACGTGTTTCTTCGTGAAGACGCATTACGAGGCTCGCTACAACCAGCCTACACAGGTCCTCACAAAGTTCTGCACAGGAGTGATAAAGTTTATAAAATTTTGTTCAAGGGTAAAGAGGTCACGGTCTCAATAGACCGCCTAAAGCCAGCCTACATATTGGCCGACAAAGCTGACTCGAAGGAAGACACACCAACTGGTGATGTAAAAGAGTATACAACTCGATCCGGTCGTCGTGTCAAATTCGCGAACTTTTATCGCCCTTGACGGTCTCTGGAGGGGGGTGGTGTAGGGTACATACCTACTTTACCATTTATTTATTTATATTATACTTACACAACACAGTCACTTACTTAAAAACTAACAAAATATTTATTTACATTTATTTATATTAATAATCAATTCATACGATTCGTTGATGACGGGCCACCGCACCGGTAACGTGTTGTACTGGACTCGCGCACCGGCCGACCTACGTCATCGTGACGTAGCCGCCGGGCGCGAGGCGGGAGATCGTAGCGAGCGTGCATCAACCTTGCCGCGACCTTTAGTCGAAACTAGCTTTTGCGACGCTCGGCCGCGCGTGACTATTTTGTGACACCTTGCTACCTACTGTGTATAATAATCTAAAATAACTTTTATCTTTGTGTTTCGCGTGTGATTATCATAATTTGTGACTGTTCTACCTGTTCTCCTTCTGACTATATTATGTGTTGTGTTGTGTGTGTACCTACTACTCAGTAAACCGTGAGTACATAAAGCAGATTGACTTTTATTTACAACTCTGCCAACTACACCACCTATACACAACTATAGAGTTACGTATTTGATATTAATTTCAACTTGATACCTCCAGGCGTTCCTGAGAATAAGGGTCTTGACAGACTGAGAGACAGACAGACAGACGGACAACGAAGTGATCCTATAAGGGTTCCGTTGTTTCCTTCTGAGGCACGGAACCCTACAAACCTACTAAAAACACTACAAAGTGAAAATAACTTTAATTACGGAAGTCGGTGTCTTTGGTTTTTTATTAAGTTACGTTTTTTTTTGCCACCGACTTCCGAAATTAAAGTTATTTTTCACTTTGCAGTGTTTTTTTGAGAGTCGGTTGTTTTTTTTTTTGTAAAAAGTTTTATTTTTCAATTTTTTGTGGTGCCTACCCCACACAAATCCGAATACCACGCTGCGAAATAAATTCGAGCATCATCCACATAGACTTAATAGGAAAAATACGTAGTAAATTATTGAAGCTAACTCAAAAGCCACTAATCAGAACTTGAAGATATTTATATGCGACCATCTCAGGAGTATTCCATTAAAATAAAAACTTTGAAAAAAGGAAAATATACGTCGCACTAAGCGCGCGCGACGCGGCGCGTTGTATATGGATCACAATTGTTTTTTGATAACTTATGTCATGTACCTACAATCTATGCAAATAAATAAACTTTACTTTACTTTACTTTGCTAAGTCGTGTCAGGAAAGAAGTTTGGAAGGCGTAGTTTTATGTTGACGGAGATAACGAGGCTACGAAATCTGCCTTCTGACAATCAAGGCCACACATAACATACAACTCAAGTAGCGCAATTTGAAGCGGCGTATATTAGTTACCATTAAATCATTTATAGCCAGAGTACACCTCATGACAATTCCAATAAGCCCAAACACGGCAAGGATAGATTGTTTTATTTCTGAGTTCCGATGCCTACCTTCCGGCTTCTTCATCAGATCAGTTCGATGGTACCATTTTCATCAGAACCATTTATTTGAAGCTTCATCATAGTCGCTTAATTCGAGATATGTTATCGCCACCCGTGAATATCGTTGAGGAGTTTCCGTGGCCATCTGTGGTCTTCTTCATAAGTTCCACTTCAACAGGTGATACTATCTGTTTGCAAACGCTTGATTTGTTGATGAAAATACCAAAATCGCTATAAGTATGCCTATTAAATTTGAGGAGTTCCCTCAATTCCTCATGGATCCCATCATCAGAACTGGATTTTGATAAAATGGGACCAATCTGGAAGTATACGCTACCAAATAAAATAAAGTAGGTTAAATAGTTGATTTTACGGTATTTACAGCATTTTGAAGTATGTTTTGTTAAAAAAGTTTAGAAAAAGTCAAGGTCGTATCCATAGACTTATAAAAAAAGATGGACTCCGCGCCACGAATATTGAAAGTGAAGCACCGTACCGATCTATGTGTGCATGATTTGAGTACCTGCAAAGACGGCGTCGCTCGTGTCACGTAATGGCGGCCGGTCGGCATACTATGATGTAAATGTGTGCGCGAGGCGTGTTTGTACAAACGGTCCGGCATACTTACTGTGCTTCACTTTCGATATGCGTGGCGCGGAGTCCATCTTTTTTTATAAGTCTATGGTCGTATCATAAAAAAACATCGTAGGACCGTCCGACGCAGTATTTGTTTCTGAACTAAATGATGCAAAATAAATATATTATTTTGGCAGTTTTGATGGGCGCTGTGAGCGTCGGTGGTCCTGTGGCTGCTGCTGGTGCCGTGTCTATCACTGGCCAGTGCGCGTGCGGCTGCGGTGGCCCCTACTACTAGACAACGTTGCTTTTTTGTAATTCAAACACTCGAAAATGAATAAATGAAAATATTCTTGCAGAAATAGTTGTTGTTTTCTTGTTGAAAGATAGGAAGCAATGAAATCATGCTTGTTTTGGAAAGCAGCTTGAACAACACTTTTTTTTGCTTAAGTACCAACAAAAACATCCGTAATACGGCAAGTCCTGCCTCAGCGCTTTTCGGAACACGATGGAAAACATTGCAAACTTGTGTTGATAAAGTAAATCTCAAGTCAAAACGCATTATAGCTTACTTTACGTCGTAGCATTATGCTGAGAGGGATCACATATCTATACCTATAACAAAAAGACAAGTCCTGACTGACTCATCAACGCCCAGCCCAAACCCTTGGACCTAGAAAGCTGAAATTTTGCACAAAGGTTCCATTTGTAACGTAGACAAGGAATAAGGAAGGAATTCCCGGTAGTATGTTCCCGCGGGATATTTCCGACATCCACGCGGGCGAAGCCGCACGGGAAGTGTTAGTAGGTAATAAGTGCCATTGCTAATTTTATGTACTTAAACCTATTTAGGTATTAAGTGATTTGATACCTAATGACATCTACTATTATCCCTTAACACATGACATGTTTCCAATAACCCTGTATACATATCCCAATTAATAGGTAGATAGATACATAAATAAATAAATAAATAAATAAATACATACATACTTAATATATATAAGCAACGAATATAAACCTACATGAGCACTTATGAGACGTCAGAAGCACGGTTCCAAATTGGTCGTTTCCTATGGAGAAGAGCCGGCAAGAAACTCCATGGATCACAACGACAAGTAATGTTCCTATAAGAGTCTTTTAAACACAAGTTAACGACTGCGCACGTTTTACGTGAACTGGCAATGCATTCCACAAACGAGCAACCTGAACAGTTCAGGATTTGTTGAGGAAAGTTATGGAATGCATCTAGGCATTTTAATTTAATTTTTTGTTTAAAATAATACAAGCGAATGGGCAGCGAACTATGGCCCTGAAGCCTAAAGCCATAAGATAAAATATACTAATGGAAAGAGCTTTTCAAGTAGAACCTTTGCCACTAACATGACTTTTGCCTATTGAAATCACACTAATGTTATAAAGGCGGCAGTTTGTATGTGTGTGTGTGTGTGTGTGTTCGTATGTTTGTTACTTCTTCACGCTCAAACGGTTGGACCGATTTGGATGAAATTTGGCACATAGCTACCCCTGTGCCAAATTGCATCCAAATCGGTTCACCCGTTTTAGCGTGAAAGTGGTACAAACAAACTCACTTTCGCATTAATATCTAGTAAATTGTTTATAAATAAAAGTGACAAAAATATAAATGCATTATTGATTTATTAACTTGAAGCAGCTTTAAATTTCATTCAGGTTTTACTTAACGAATAAAATCTTAGATGGCGCAGCCACAACCCCTGCCAGCCCAACCACCACGAAGCCCGAGGCCAGGAGCAGCAAGAGCAGCGGGAGCGAAGGCGGCACCAGGACCGTAAGCAGCAAGAGGGGCCAAGGTGGCAGCCGGGGCAAAGGCAGCATTCTCACTGATCATGGCGTTCCTGCCATTACTACAGGCATGGTTGACGGCACCAGCACCGGCAGAAGGCACCACCCCTTCAACACCAACAGTACCCACGAACGGCAGCTCACCACCCACAGCCAGACAACCCTCATAAACGTTGTCAGACACTACGGAGATACCGACGGGAGCGATGGCGGAGGCGCTGGAGACAGGCAGAGCGCCGCCACTGGTGGGACTGAACTCCATGGCGGGAGCACAGAATCCATCGTAACCCAGGCCTCTGCCTGCGTAGCCAGCGACTAGTCCATCAAAAGCCAGACCTCTGCCTGCCCAGCCAGCACCAGGGTAGGCCAGTCCATCATATGCCCAACCAGGAGCTTCCAAGCCGCAAGGGCCGCCCAAGCCATAGGGAGCAGCAAGTCCAGAGATATCAGCAGCAACCGCAGCGCGGCTGGTGCACGACTGTCCGAGTGCGGACTGAAATTATGAAAATATTTTGTTACTAGCTACGCCCCGCGGTTTCACCCGCGTAGACCGGTATAAAAAGTAGCCTATGTGTTAATCCAGGGTATAAGCTATCTACATACCAAATTTCATCCAAGTCAATCCAGCCGTTTGAGCGTGAAGAAGTAACAAACATACACACACACACACAAGCACTCACAAACTTTCGCCTTTATAATATTATATTATTAGTGTGATGCAATTTTATAAAACACATTAACATTGTTGGACAACTACATAGTAACACAACTTGTAAATCGAATCAAATAAGGAAATATGTTACTTTAAAATATATACTTCTTCCTCACGTGACGATCTCTACCAGTCAACTCCTATCGCAAGCCGCATTAGAGAACTTCGTTCCAATAAATACTTCTTACCTTGAGCAAGAGCGCCTGAGCGCAGAGGACGAGGATAGCTTTGACAGACATTGCAGTTTGTTTTCTAGTGCTGACACAAGAGTGATATTCAGTGTAACTGTTGAAGGTTTTATACCCAATTAAGTTATCAAGTTCCGAGAAAATTTGTAAGTAGGTAATTGTAATTAATTAATAGCTTGTGCAAGCACGATAAGGCCTAATATTTACTAACAAAGAAACACTTTCATTTATTTGAGACATATCGTCACGTTTTCTAAAATTTCGAAAACATAGTTGTTATCAACAACGGGCTGACTATAAAATGTGACAACAGTTTAGGGTCATCATTCAGTCTTCAGCTTCTTGTTAAACAAACAACAAACATGTCTTCCTTCACTGTTCTGTTGCTCTGCATCCAAGCTTGCTTGGTCCAGGTAAGTGATTGCTTGTTTTGAATTTCAACTTTAATTTTGAAAGAATTATTAATCTTAAATATAATTTTTCTGTACGTGTGTTTGTCACCTCACTCCTCCTAAACGGCTTGACTGATTAGGATGATATTTTGTGTTTTTGTGTTTTTTTTATATTTCAATTGGTTTCTGGATGGTTTGAAAACACAATTGGACCCGGTAGATGGCGCTGAAGTTGGGTTCTAGGATCGTTCAGACAGGACAACGTCTGTCGGGTCCGCTAGTTTGATTCATATTTTCTGCATGTAAATGAATGTGAAGATTCATTATGTTTATTTATTTTGCAGAATGTATTCAGCCAGGCTTGCCTTGGTGCTTACGGCCCAGCGATCACTCCAGCTTTTGCTGGTTCTTACGGCTTAGGTGCTCCAGGTTTGGCTTATGATGGACTTGCCTATCCCGGAGCTGGTTTCGCTGGGGCATACCCCACTGCAGGTTGTGGTGCCGGACTTGCCCCGTACGGCGGCGCCGGTGAAGGCAACGTGGCGGTCGCTGGTGAGCTGCCCGTCGCCGGTACCACCGCTGTTGCTGGTCAGGTCCCCATCATGGGCGCTGTGAGCTTCGGTGGTCCTTTGGCTGCTGCTGGTGCCGTGTCTATCGCCGGCCAGTGCGCGTGTGGCTGCGGTGGCCCCTACTACTAGACAACGTTGCTTTTTGTCATTTGAAAACTCGATATTGAATAAATACATTGATTCAGTGTTATTGTTGTTTTCCTTCTTCTTATCTACGGGCTACCCAACAATCACACGTACAGAAGAATTATATTTAAGATTAACAGTTCTTTCAAAATTAAAGTTCAAATTCAAAACAAGCAATCACTTACTTGGACCAAGCAAACTTGGATGCAGAGCAACAGAACAGTGAAGAAAGACATGTTTAAAGTTTATTCAACGAAGAGCTAAAGACTGAGTGATGACCCAAAACTGTTGTCACATTATGTACTCAGACCCTTGTTAGTGTCGACTACATTTTCGAAATTTTGAAAAACGTGACGATATGTCTGAAATTTGTAATATAAAAAGGTTTCTTTGTTAATAAATAGTAGGCTTATCGTGATTGCACAAGCTATTAATTAATTACACTTACCTACATACTGATTTTCTCGGAACTTGATAACTTAATTGGGTATAAAACATCCAACAGTTACACTGAAATCACTCTTGTGTCAGCACTCGAAACAAACTACAATGTCTGTCAAAGCTATCCTCGTCCTCTGCGCTCAGGCGCTCCTGCTCAAGGTAAGGAGTATTTATTTCAAAGCAACATTTTATTCATTCATTTGATTCGATCAACAAGTGTTCTTGTCTCCAACTATATGTCTGTTGTAACTATATGTGCGTAATAAAGCATTATTATTATTTCAGTCCGCACTCGGACAGTCCTGCACCAGCTGCGCCGCGGTTGCAGCCGATATCTCTGGACTTGCTGCTCCCTACGGCTTGGCCGCCCAGTGCGGCTTCGCAGCTCCTGGTTGGGCATATGATGAACTGGCCTACCCTGGTGCTGTCTTGGCAGGAAGAGGTGTGGCTTTTGATGGACTGGCCGCTGGCTACGCAGGTAGAGGCCTGGGTTACGATGGATTCTGCGCCCCCACCATGGAGTTCAGTCCCACCAGTGGCGGCGCTCTGCCTGTCTCCAGCGCCTCCGCCATCGCTCCCGTCGGTATCTCCGTAGTGTCTGACAACGTTTATGAGGGTTGTCTGGCTGTGGGTGGTGAGCTGCCGTTCGTGGGTACTGTTGCTGTGGAAGGGGTGGTGCCTTCTGCCGGTGCTAGTGCCGTCAACCATGCCTGTGGTAATGGCAGGAACGCCATGATCAGTGAGACGGCTGCCTTTGCCCCGGCTGCCACCTTGGCCCCTCCTGCTGCTTACGGTCCTGGTGCCGCCTTCGCTCCCGCTGCTCTTGCTGCTCCTGGCCTCGGGCTTCGTGGTGGTTGGGCTGGCAGAGGTTGTGGCTGCGCCATCTAAGAATTTATTAGTTTAAGAAAAGTGATTGACATTCAGAATTCCTTCAACATAATAAATCAAAATGTGCATTTATGTTTTTGATACTTTTATTTGTCACCAACTACAGAGTGGCCAATTTTGGAATTACTAACGAAAATTACCCGATATTTTCCCAATCCTTACAATTATATAATACATACAGGCTTTTCAATTTTGTATGAAAAAAAAAAATTAAAAAACCCCCCAATGCAAAAAAGAAAAGCGAACATTTTAAAAAGTCAAAATAATACCTATAGTTGAGCCATGAAATTCGATTGAGTAATACCTGCGTTAACACCACGCGTTCCCGAGAAAAAGGGTCTTGACAGACAGACAGACATACAGACAGACAGATAGACGGACAACGAACTGATCCTATAAGGGTTCCGTTTTTTCCTTTTGAGGTACGGAACCCTAAAAACGAATCCAAACACACTACTATCTGCAATTTTTTCTTTCAAGAGTGTACTAGTGTGCTGGATATCCTGGATGCAGCATCAGCTCATCGTGTTGCTACCATTGCATTGTATGTAGAATCAAATACTGATCAAAATGAATCCAAACACGACATATGCCTGCTATTTTTTTTAAGAGTGTATGCTGGATATCCTGGCTGCAGCATCAGACCACGAATTCCCAAGAGATTTTACCCATAGAAGCGGGAGAATTATGCTAAATCATTCACACCCAAATCATAGGAGTAGCATGAAGACAATTGCACACTCGTTAAACAGCCACACTGTCTTCGAAGAGTTCATCAGCAGGCCCTTGTGGATGATTCAGGCGGCGACAATGAAGATGACGAATCACATTCACATGCGTTATTCAAAGTGGTTAGAGTTCATAGCAGACACGAAGTCGTCATATTATTCTTCCTGTTATATGATATATATTCCTGATATATAGAGAAGCACACGCGTCTCACGATCTACCGCTTCACTCGCTCCGCTCACAGCTGCCGCGTGTGTAGTGGTTGGCACGTGGTCGCCAATGGTTCAAAAAAATCGGCCAAGTGCGTGTCGGACTACGCACAATGAAGGGTTCCGCAGTTGAAAAGTATTTATCCCAAAAACAAACTTAACATTGGATCCCAAAAAATTTTTTTTTTAAGTCAAAAAATTACAAATTCACAATTTTCGGAATTTTTCCTTTACTTGTGCTGGGAGACCTTGCTTCTTGCCAAATTTCATTATTTTAGGTCAACGAGAAGTACCCTATAGATTTTGATTTACTTGTAACAATTGCTAGTATCAAAATGTGTCGCAAATTCGCCGTAGTTTTTTATTGCGTTGACTTAGACGCTTGATTTTTTTAGAACTGTAAGGAACAATAGACTTACGTATTTAATACCGACCCAAGACCGACCCTTTGACAATTCAAAAGTGCCTGTAATTGGTTTATTTGAAATAAATGCTTTGAGTTTGAGTTTGAATATTAATTTCAACTTGATATCTCTACGCGTCCTTGAGAAAAAGGGTTTTGACAGACTGACAGACTTGAAAATTTTTTTATGTGATAGAATTAAAAATTAACAATTTTCGGACTTTTTCCTTTATTTGTGTTGTATGACCTTGCTTCTTACCAAATTTCATGATTCTAGAACAATGGGAAGTACTCTATAGGTTTTGATTTACTTGCGAGTATCAAAATATATCGCATAAATGGCCGTATGTTTTTATTGCATTGACTTAGAAGCTTGAGCTTTCTAGGACTTCTATTTGATATTAATTTCAACTTGATACCTCCACGGGTTCATGAGAAAAACGGTCTTGACAGACCGACAGACAGACAGACAGACAGACAGACAGACAGACAGACAGACAGACAGACAGACAGACAGACAGACAGACAGACGGACAAACAAGTGATCCTATAAGGGTTCCGTTTTTTCCTTTTGAGGTACGGAACCCTAAAAACCGCTACATATTATGAACTACTATTATTTCGTTTACCCAGAACATTGAGTTCTGGCTCAAACGACTGACACCCAATACTCGTTTTGTTTATTACTTTTACTAGAATTATCTAGAAAGGTAAAAAACTTTTGTCAGAGTAGCTTAATTTTTATGCATTGATAAATGTTTACTTAAGTAAAGTAACCGTCATGAGAAGCTATAAATTTTGTAAACAAGTGTTCAGGAGTTCACAACATTTGGACCAACAAAAAAAATGAATTTGTTTAAGATTTAATAAGTTATTAGAATAGAATAGAATAGAATCTTTTTATTTCGGACACACAATATCCATATAGTGTTAGTAACATACAAAAATAACTTATTGCCTAGTGTTAGTAAAAATCAGCCTCCTCACAAACTGCTGCACAATCGGAGAGCCGAGGCTCTCGGCTACAGTTCTCAGGATGCTGTTCCGACTGCCCCTCACCGTCCTCAGTAGCGACGCTGTTTTCTTGCGTATAAGTGCATGGAAGCCGTCGGTGCGGGCTTGCGCAAACATGGCCGACGCACTACAGTAACGAGGCAGCCTCAACAACATCCTGAAAGCATTATTATATTGGACGCGCAGGACATCCAGCGATCTCTTAGTGCAATTGACCCATAGACTGCCCGTGTACAGACTTTGGCAATAAGCCTTGAAAAGCGTTACTTTAATTTGTTCTGTACACCGCGCAAATCTACGGGCCAACATATTGCTCCGGACCGCTAGAGCCCTGCGCTCCCTCTCAATGTCCACATCGTCCTTGAGGTCAGCGGCAAGACAGTGACCAAGGTATTTAAAAGTTGACACCCTATTAATTGGTGAGCCGTTCATAATCAACTCGGGTCCCTCTCCACGGCGTTTGCCGCCGACCTCAAAGACCATGTACTCACATTTCTTTACATTGTACTTTAAACCATGTGCGGCAGCGTAGGTCTCACACGTTTTAAGCATCTCTCTGATTGCTCCTGCCGATGGACCCAGCAGCACCATGTCATCTGCATAGCTGATGTTGTTAATTCTAACCCCATCAACACTGCATCCGACACGCATGCTGCTGAGTGCGACTATCAGATCATCCACGTACAGGTTGAAGAGCCTGGGAGAGGTCAGACCACCCTGTCTCACCCCGCACTCCAACCTATACGGTTCAGACACTGTATCATCCCATTTCACCTGATTGACTTGGTTACCATACCAGTACTGGATATTAAGTAACAAATATTAATTAACATATATTATTTAAGAATAATTATTCGTCAGATTCAGATGTTTCCATTTCTGTGTCAGAATCAGTGACATGTAACTCGTACGCATTCGAAACTCGAATGACGCGTTTATTTCAAAATGGCGTCCCGATAGTTTACAATCCCTGCCACGGACGCGTTCCTGTACCAAGAAACACAAACGATAGCGCTTTGCGTCGTGAAAATATGATCCGACTAAATTAAATAGGTTGTTACTTTCATATAACCCGTCTATATTTCATGTCGATTGAATATGGTCAATTTATTATTATCTCGCAGTATAAAATGTTTACTTAGTAAAAGATGTTTGTTTACATAATTTATAGCTTCTCGTGACGGGTACTTTATTTATTTTATTTATTAAAGTAGCTCTCTTGTGGGTGTACTAAAACAAGTGCGAGTCGGAGTCGCGCACGAAGGGTTCCGTACCATTATCTATAAAAACGGAAAAAAATCACGTTTGTATACAACAAACGTGATTTTTTTCCGGGAGCCCCCTTAAATATTTGTTTTATTTTAATTTAGTTATTTATTTTTACAGTGAATATATAACTAAATATTCTATGAATATTTCAAGCGTCTACCTGTTGCCGTTATCAATATCTAGCATAAAAATCACGTTTGGTGTATGGGAGCCCCTTAAATATTTATTTTATCCTGTTTTTTATTATTTGTTGTTATAACAGCCAACAGAAATATATTATCTGTGAAAATTTCAACTGTCTAACTGTCATGGAGAATGTCTAACATTGGGGTCTTAGTAATAGGGTCCCGTTTTACCCTTTGGGTACGGAACCCTAAAAAGGTACACTTCTGCCCAAGTCCGATGTTACGTTTGTAGTATATCGTTACGTCACAGGTTTGAAGGGAATAATAAGATATGAAGTAGGTATTTTCAGGCAATTTATTTGAATAAAGGTAGTCTAATAATTTAACATTATACCTAGAACCAAATATTAACAACAATTTCAGTATAATATTCCACGGCCACATGAGCCACATCCACCATACCCTAGTCTATTGGCATTCGCAAAGCCAGCTGAAGGACCAAAACCGGCAGCAGGACCAAAACCGTTACCCAGGCCCAGAGCAGGACCAGAACCGAAACCGCCACCAGCACTGAATGCCACATTAGGACCGGGAGCATAAGCACCAGGTCCCGTAGGACCAAAGGCAGCAGGAGTTGGTCCTTCACTCAGCATAGCAACTACACCATTGCCGCACCCATAATTAATCCCACCAGCACCAGCTGTGGGCACATTGCCTTCCATAGCAACTGCACTCACGAATGGCAGCTCACCAGTCACTATCACAGGACCCTCATAAGCGTTGTCCGACTTTACTGTAATTCCAGTAGGAGATATAGAAGATATGCTGGTAACTGGAAGACCACCACCGCTAGCGGGAGAGTAGAATCCATCGCATGATAATCCTCTTCCTCCATATCCATTGTATGCTAATCCAGGGCCAGTCATTCTATCGTATGATAATCCAGGAGATGAAAATCTAGAAGCCTCAATGGCTGCACGGCTGGTACATTGTTGGGTGAATGCAGTCTAAAATCAATGAAAAATAATTGGTTAGTATTTTTTTATTATCTAAATCAGGCTCTCGTATTTTTCAAAATCTGCAGTGTTCTTTAATTCCGGAATAGTTTCAATGGACTTAAGAACTTAAGAGCATATTCGATAAGTGCAAAAATCACTTGGAGATCACTTGGATCACTTGGAAATATTCGAAAACATGTTTTAAAATAACAGACTGGTTCAATAAATTACCTGGATGAAGAAAGCTTGAGCGCAGATGATCAGGATAGCTTTGACAGACATTTTATTTTGTTGTACGAAGTAGTGTCTAGTACAAGTGCTGATAAAATAATGAGTTGATCAAGCCTTACCGTCATTTTATATCAAGTTATTTTATCAGACTTATTGCTTAAACTTACACACAATGTTTTTGATTATAAGTTTTATCATCACTATTTTCATGATAATTTTTAATCGCGTAATGTAATATTCTACCTAATTCGTTAGACGTATTGTGATGATTTTCTTTCAAAATATTCTTAGAAATACGATAGCCATTATATTCATGAACAAATATGCTGTGATAGTGAATATAAAAGGCTACACAGTCTATTCTAAATCATCATTTAGCCTTTAGTTTTTCGTTAAACACAAACAAACAGCAAATATGTCTATCTTCGCTTTTGTGTTCCTCTGCATCCAAGCTTGCTTGGTCCAGGTAAGCTTTCAAAATTATTTTTACTCTTCTTGCAACAAATTTTATGGCTTCACTCAATTCAATCTGCCTAGCCTTTTTTACAACTGTGATGGGATCGGCTTCCAGTCTATCTAAGTAAATGCAGCTGATTACTGCTACTGCTTAAATGATCTCCACAACCCAGTAACTGGATAATACGTTACTCCTTGTTATGACTGGTTGTCAGACTTTCGGGCTTCTGACAACCCGTAACGACTGTCAAAGATTCACGAATGACAGCCGTGACCAACGGCATAACGTGCTTTCCGAGGCATGGAGAAGTTTCAGTATGTAAAGATGGTCACCCATCCACGGACCAACCCCAGCACTGTTCGATTGATTCGTGCAGCTGTTATTACTTAGCCACGATCTCCTCATAGCTTCACAAAATGAATTAATTAATTAAAATTATGTCTATTTTCGCAGAACGTGTTTAGCCAGCAATGCCTTGGTGCGTACGGATCCTCTGCTTTCGCTCCGGGTGCCTCTTCCTTCGGATATGGAAACGGATATGCTGAGTTCGTCTACCCTACCGCTAACTGGGCCACTGCATACCCTAGCACTGGCTACGCTGGCGCATACCCCGCTGCCGGTTGTGGTGCCGGACTTGCCCCGTACGGCGGCGCCGGTGAAGGCAACGTGGCGGTCGCTGGTGAGCTGCCAGTCGCCGGTAACACCGCCGTCGCAGGTCAGATCCCCATCATGGGCGCTGTGAACTTCGGCGGCAATGTGCCAGCTGCTGGTGCCGTATCTGTTAATGGCCAATGTGCGTGCGGCTGTGGGTCTCCGTACTACTATTAAGTATATCTTATTATGTATAACGTTAATAAAAATATATACCTCAAAAGCTACCTTTCCCTTTACCGTCTGACACTACCTTTAATATTTCTTATGTTTTCGCTATTTTATTTGATGGACATTCCCAAAATAATATTATCGAGGGTTTCGTACAAAACGGTAAAAACCGCTTATGAGGGCTGTCGCATTTTGTCACCTCTCTCGCTCACACGGCACCAAATTTTTAAGATTGTTAAATAAAAAGATGCATTTTCGAAAAATGTAAGCGAACACACAGTCTGATTTTTAATTTGACGGAATTCTGACAGCTGTAATTTCACTTCAAATATCATAAAACTTTTTTGTGTTGTCCTTTTTATAAGTAACTAGTCACTACTAGATTAGATTTTTTTGGATAAAAAATAACAAAAAATATGAAAGAGAAGGAAATCAATTAAACTATGTATATGATAATGTAAATAGTGTTAGTGTTAGTGTTGTGTTATTGTTGTGTTGTTGTGTGTGTGTGTGTGTGTGTGTGTAACTAAAATATTAATTTTATATGTCTAAATGAAAAAAAGAGGAAAAAAACATATTTGTTCAATTTAAATATTTATTTAGGTAACACTAATATCATCATCGATGTCTGTCTGTAGTTGCAAGAAGCGAAGATTTTACAAACAAAAAGATATTCCTAAAAAAAGTTTGAAACCTATGGATTAGTGGACAGGGATTCCTGTGAAAAATAAATAATTACCTTACTAATTATTGTAACTTCAATAATTTGGTAATAAAAAATCTGATTACCATTTTAAAATTATAAGTAAATTTTTAAGTTTTAGATTTTCTAATTGAAACCTTAAATTCAAGAAAGGGTTTTTTTTAAATTTCTAATAAATGCGTGCCATTTTTAGTAGGACCGTTTTATTATATTGGCAACACCACTGAAGTGTCAGAATTCCGTCGAATTAAAAATCAGACATAATATTAATTTAATAGGTACTTACAAGGTACTTACCTAATTTTTTAAAACACATATCTACTGTGTTATCTATTATACTCTGCTCAAAAAGTATGTATTATCTGTTTTAATGCCACAATAAAAAATTGTTTTTAATATTAACTATTAAATTAATATTATTTACTAGCCCGCTAACTGATTACATTTATCAAAAAAGCATCTTTTCTTTTAACATTCTTAAAAATTTGGTCCCGTGTGAGCGATTACAAAAGGTGATCAAATGCAACAGCCTTTTAGTTGTAAAACTGTGAGTTGTTGTGAATAAAATTTGAGCGGTTTTTCCCTCACAAAACTCAGTCTATTGTGAATTTTAATGGACATTCGATTTCTAATATTTGTTCGTTATCTTGCTCTGTTGTTGACTGGTAAATTATTGTAAAATGGTGGGGTGGCTAGCAGACTCTACTCATTTTGTACACGAATTGTTACGAAATAAATATGACGTAACATCACATACTGATAAATGTATTTACTAGGTAGTACCCGATATTACCCCTTACGGTTTTGCCCCAAACGCACTTTAGAGTCGAAGACAAATAAATATGACGTAACATCACATAATGATAAATGTATTTACTAGGTGGTACCCGATATTATCCCTTACGGTTTTGCCCCAAACGCACATTAGAGTCGAAGACAAATAAATATGATGTAACATCACATACTGATAAATGTATTTACTAGGTAGTACCCGATATTACCCCTTACGGTTTTGCCCCAAACGCACTTAAGAGTCGAAGACAAATAAATATGACGTAACATCACATAATGATAAATGTATTTACTAGGTAGTACCCGATATTACCCCTTACGGTTTTGCCCCAAACGCACTTTAGAGTCGAAGACAAATAAATATGACGTAACATCACATAATGATAAATGTATTTACTAGGTAGTACCCGATATTACCCCTGACGGTTTTGCCCCAAACGCACTATAGAGTCGAAGATAAGTAAATATGACGTAACATCACATAGTGATAAATGCATGTACTAAGTAGTAGGTACACGATATTACCCCATACGGTTCTGCTCCAAACTCACTTTAGAGTCGAAGACAAAAATAAGCTAGAAGCATGGCGCATTCAAAACTTTATTTATTTTTTCTTTTCTTAATCTTTACTAAAAAACAATTTTCACTTACCTTGATATACGACTACTGAAATACTTGTTGAATTCGAGAAAATATAACATCAGTTCACCATAAAAAACATTGACAAGCTTCTATTTAGTTTCACCTGTCCCGGCGTTTGTCTGTCTGTGATCTAATCTTGCAAGTTAAATTTGACCCACTTCCCGGTTTCCGATTGAGCTGAAATTTTGCATATATAAATCGGATGACAAAGCAATATTATTACAACATGGAGCTAATCTGATGATGAAGCTGGAAGGTGGCCATGGAAACTCAGTAATAAAACGGCGCAACCCTATTTAACTCAATGATAATATCCAGAATAATAAAATCTTGTATATTATATTTTTTAGTATAATATTGTTGCGTTATTTTTATTTATTTTCGTCGAGCATGCAACAACGCCATTGAATATTTCTTGAGAAACTAATCAGAATAACCAGCTGCAGTGGTCAAACGGGCACATTAATTTGAAACATTTGAGACACCAAACCGCCTTATCCCGGTTTTACCCCCATACCCGGTTTTGGACTAATCTCCCTACGTTTTCTGACCTATTTGTTTATAATTTCATCAGAGACTTTTGGAACAGACTATAGTGTCGAACGTAAACTTTTGTTTTACTTCAAATCTTTTGTTGTTCCTATTTTCATGAATTAAAATATACAGACACCTTGCTAGGTACCCGAAATAGTTTATGAAACTGTTGCATAACAAGAGTTATTAAACGCGATTTTTTAGAATAGTATCACACGAGTGTTTCAGTACCTAGAGTTTATTTAAACTCATGCAGTTTAATTCAGTATCTAAAGGCTTTCATATTGGGCTTTTGCTATGGTATAGTGAGTAGGTAGGTGCCTATTATTATCATTAAATTAAATCCACATGAATAGACATAAAATTTTCGAAAACATTTTTATTTCATCTAAATTTACAACAATAAAATTAAAAATCACTGAATTTAGTAAACAATGTTACTACCACACCCGCTCAAACCAAATCTTCCTGCAAGAGCTCCAAAAGAAGCTGCAGCAGGGGCAATACCTGCGGCTGGGAAAGTAGCAGCAATTGGAGGTATGGCAGCCCCAGGACCGTAGCCAGTGGCATCGCTCACCATAGCAGTTACACCATTACCGCAAGCGTGATTGGTATTTCCAGCACCAGCTGACGGCATAGCTCCTTCCATACCAGTGGTACCCACGAATGGCAGTTCTCCAGCAATAGACAAAGGACCTTCGAATACATTCTCAGATACGACAGTGATGCCAGTTGGAGCAATAGCAGAGGTACTGGTCACAGCTAAGCCACCACCGCTGGTGGCTGTGAAGTCCAAAGCAGGGGAGTAGAGTCCATCGCAAGTTGGGCCTCTGCCTGCCAATCCAGGGGCGGCTAGCCCGTTGTTTAATAAACCGGGCCCTGCCAAAGGAGATAGGCCAAGGCCCAAGCCGTAGGGAGCACCGAGGCCAACACTAGAAGCGTCGACAGCTGCACGACTGGTGCATGACTGGCTGAAGGCGATCTGAAAACATAAATAAGGATATATTAAAATGTAGTACTGTATTATTAGACAGAGAAAGTAGCTGATAAAAAAAATATAATGAAGAGCGCTGTGAGTAGGTATAAATTCTTGTGGTGGTGATATTCAAAAACAAAATAAAATGATTTAGGGTTTAAACACTATAGATAAGATGAAAATAATCAAAGGATTAACTGATTATAAAGTAAAAGAGAATAGGAAAAAATCAAAACAAAACTAATAAGAAAATATTTACCTGGATGAACAATGCCTGAGCGCAGAGGACGAGGATAGTCTTAACTGCCATTTTGTTTTAATATATTAGTTCCTTGTGCTGTACTGACACGAGAATGATGTTCAGTACCAGTGCCGGTAGTTTATATTGAACTTCATATCAGTATTATTACATAAAATTGCGTTAATAGTTGGAAAATATGGGTAATATTCTATTGTATAACAAACAATGTAATGAAAAAAAGTCACGTACATAACGTACGTAATGTTACTTAGTTATTCGATAATAATTATTTCATATTTATTTATTACAAACTTTTGCAATATTTTAAAGCAAGTATAAAAAGGCGGGGTATATTTTAGTACATCATTCAGTCTTCAGCTTCTCGTTGATCAAAAACATCAATCATGTCTTCCTTCACTGTTCTGTTGCTCTGCATCCAAGCTTGCTTGGTCCAGGTGAGTCAATATTACTCTTAAATTCTTGTTCGTGTTGACATACTATCCATCCATCCTTCGTATTTGACTGGGTCTTCCTATTTTCTACCGCTGGGTTTAAAAGCCGTGCATTCATGATCATGACATACTCCAGGGTATGAATCGTCTTTATTCCTTCGCATGACCGGCATAATGGGAACAACTATAGAACACAACCTTTCCAGAAATACTGATGCTGTTGCTGGTTTGTTTTAAAGGATTGCTGTCTTACTTCTAAGGATAATTCTATATAACTTGTACTAAAACATAGTTTTGTCTTCCAAAGAATGTATTCAGTCAGTGCCTTGGTGCTTATGGTCCTGCCGTTATCCCCGCCGCGGCTCCCTGCGGCTACGGTGCTGGAGTAGCTGACTTTGCTTACCCTACTGGCTTAGGCTTAGCTGGTGCATACCCTGGCAACCTTGGCTACGCTGGCGCATACCCTGGTGCCGGTAGTGGTGCTGCCGCATACGGCGGCGCCGGTGAAGGCAACGTGGCGGTCGCTGGTGAGCTGCCAGTCGCTGGCAACACTGCTGTTGCTGGTCAGGTCCCTATCATGGGTGCTGTGAGCTTCGGTGGTGCTGTGCCAGCTGCTGGTGCCGTGTCCATCTCCGGCAACTGCGCTTGCGGTTGCGGCTCCCCTTACGCGTACTAAGAAGAATGAGTACTACTTAATAAAATTATATTGATAAAGAACAATTTTTTTATTTTTTTACATTACCTTGAGATAGAGATCGCTCCTAGAGATTGCTTTTAGCAATAATACCACCCATTAGGATGGCACCCTTAGAATTTATTATATGTAATTCGCATGGTGTATATTTATTAATAAAGAGTATATATTACTAGCTTATGCCCACGGCGTCACCCGTTCATCCCATGGGAACGTACTACCGGGAAACCCTCCCTTGTTCTTTGTCTACATTATAAAGGGAACCTCTGTGCAAACTTTCAGCTTTCTAGATCCAAGGGTTTGGGCTGGGCGTTGATGAGTCAGTCAGTCAGAACTTCTCTTTTTATTTATAAAAGATAGATTTGAGAATTTAAATGCCAATGTGTCTCAATAAAAAATGCTAGATACTTATTGCTGCCAAACTTGCAACCTTGCGGCGCTTACGTCTTTGCTACGCCGTAGCATCAACGTGCTATGGCGTAGCAAGCAATGGGCTACGAGTTTTTGATATCTACGACTAGAAATGTTTGAAGAAACTTTGTGCAGGAAGGTAAGTATCAAGACTATCAAGCTTTGAGAAAAACATAGAAATATGTGTAAAACCATCCTAAGAGTGCTTGCTTAGCTTGGCCTTATAAAGATACAGGTTTTCTGGT
This sequence comes from Cosmia trapezina, assembly GCA_905163495.3. Lineage (NCBI taxonomy): Eukaryota > Metazoa > Arthropoda > Insecta > Lepidoptera > Noctuidae > Cosmia > Cosmia trapezina. The sequence continues at coordinate 4,324,830 of LR991048.1, forward strand.
CCCAATTTGTAAGTACAGGTCGTTACTAATATGTAGTTATGGATCACAAGTATGAAAAAATGTGCGAGTATTGGACTATTACACCAGCATTGATCCGTAGCGATCCGTTCCGACTTGTCCGTACTGAGAGCCTGTATCTTTATGCAAGCAGCCTTAAGGTCATACCCTACTTACACGACTCTGCTCCCACCCGGCAAAAAGAATATAATTTAATTAAATATGGGCTTTAAATATTGCTCTTTAGATATATTTTACATTAGCATCATAAATTATTAGCAGACAGCTCGCTGTCAGCAAGCTTACCGCCGTCAGACTGCTCGGTAGTTGACGCCTCGCTGGCCGCACCGTCGCCGCTCAGTCGCAGTCGCCAAAATCTTCGTCTGTTATTTCTTGCACTTCTCTCTTCATCCTCAAGTGCAATAACAACAATTGCTAGTTCGCGCGTTGTGAATCGGGACATAGTAAAAAATACGAGTTGCTTTAATGGAAACCGATCGCGAACTGTGTCTATCGCGAAAAGCGAAAGCGGTCGGCGGTTGGATAGCTGGCCGTCTGCTGGCTGTCGCCGCGTGGACTGCGAGCAGTCGTCTTAGTTTAGGGTGGTGTTGGGCGGGAGCGGTGTTGGAGCAGAGTCGTTTAAGTGTGCTATGTATGACCTTTACTCTAAATCTGTTCGGGTTCCCAAGAAAAATACAGGGTGGCGTAACCTGCTAACATGGATTCAGTAAATGATAAATGAGTCGGGACCCCCCGCGTTGAAATCTCTTCTTCTTCGCTTCGCTCTTGACAGAGCGGTCGTGGTCACTATGAACTGTGTCCAATCGCAGGTGTAGTCGTTGCTCAGCTCACGATTTCTCTCCATCTGGTTCGGTTAGAAGTCAAAGGCGTTGAACTATTCGTCGGTTATAAAAAAAATATATATTCAATGATAGACTCTCATATTTTGGGGACTTGGATCCTAAATAATCCAACACCATACCCGGATCGCTCAAGTAACACCATGAAGCTTCAACCTGAATTTCATTTGAAGTTATTTTTGGTCCCATTGAAATAAAGAAATCAGCTCTAGTGGTATTTAATGAACCATAAGACACTCCCTTATGAAGTCACTAAGAAATTTTAATACAAAAAGTGTAGATTCCAGATAAATTAAAAAAGGCTTTAATAAAACCAATCCACAAAAAGAATGCAAAAACAGACCCTAATAATTATAGACCAATCGCCCTTCTTCCTACTGCGTCCAAAGTCTTTGAAAAAGCAATGTGCGATCGCGTATATTCTTTTTGTGAAAAATTTAAGATATTTAATGACTGCCAAAACGGGTTTCGCAAAAATAGATCAACAACGTTAGCAGTATAAAAGTATATTCAAGCAGCTTTAAACATAATTAATAATAAACAATACGCAATAGGAATATTACTTGACATGACGAAAGTTTACGACAAAGTGCAATTTCAAATCCTGTTAAATAAATTATACGGTATAGGAATACGTGGAAAAGCCCACGACTGGTTTGCGTCATATCTGGACAGTAGAGAGCAATTGGTTGAGGTAGAATTCTATAATAAAAAAACAAAAGAAGCACAGCTCATGCGATCAGATGTCAGACCAATACAAGCTTCAATTCCCCAGGGAAGCGTTATAGGATGTCTCTTATTCCTGATCTACATAAACGACCTTCCCAAAACCATAGAAGAGCCTTGTGTCTTATTTGCGGACGATATTTCAATCCTCACCTCATGTGAAACAAATATAAATCTAAATGAAAAATTAAGTAACATTTTTAATAATATAATTAATTGGATGAAAGATCATAATCTCGAAATAAATTTTACAAAAACCAAATTAATAACATTCCATCCACGCCAAAAAAATCAGATAAATATAAATTTTACAATTAATCAAATTAAATTAGAAACAGTTAATGAATTCACCCTCTTAGGTTTGACTATAGATACTAATATTAATTGGAAATCGCACGTGCTTAAATTGAATTCAAAAATTTCAAAGTTTTCATATGCCCTCCGGGAGATTAAAAAGACTACCAATCTACAAACCGCAATAGTCACATATTATGCATATGCCCATGCTTGGTTCACTTATGGTATCATTCTATGGGGAAATAGCACGGACGCTTCTTCCGTATTTATCCTACAAAAACGTCTAATAAGAATAATAACGAACATACAACAAACCGACAGTTGCAAACCATATTTTAAAGAACATAAAATCCTCACCTTGATTGGTATTTATATTTTGGAATTGTGTAAATTGGTGCGCAAACATCCTGATACATACAAAACTCGAGGAGATACACAAACAAGCTATTCGTTCCGTCATAAGAACAGATTAAATTTACCTCGGTCCCATCTTAAAATGCACTCTTCTAGTCCTTATTCAATGTCAATTAAAATTTACAATAAATTACCAGAGAACTTAAAACAAATAGAAAAAACAAATATATTTTTAAGCAAAGTAAAACAATTTTTAATTAATAAAAGCTACTACTCATTAGACGAATTTTTAAATGATAAAATTTAAGTATTTTTTGACTAATAATTTGACTAATTTGACTGGAGGAATACCTCCTTTTTACCTGGTTTTGTCTTTTCATTAATATTGTATATTAAATAAACAATAAATTATTTAGTAAATATATGACATTTTAAAATAATAAATATGCACCCAATAAAACTGAAATACAATAATGTTACAAATTATAAATACATAAAATAAATAATTGAGAGATATATACTAAATATAACAATAATAAATAATTTATTATAATAAAAAGCAACGATATAAATATAATAAAATAATCTACTAATTTCCAATTTACTTTAGTCTTACGGAATTAAACGGTTTAAATAATAAAAATGCACCCATTAAATAAAATTAATATAACTAGAATATAATAATATTACAAATTATAAATAATAATTAATTTCTATATAAATTAAAGATACGAATACGACGAAAAAAGTCTACCTATTTTAATTGTTTTAGTGTTATGGAAAGTTGATAAAAGCGCTCTTCCTCTCTCCTACCTATTTTTATAATTTTGCTGTGCCCGACAGGGTCCATAATTGTTTCTTCTAATGTATTTTAGCACCTTATGTACATTATGGATTGCAATAAAGAATTTGAATTGAATTGAATTGAATTGAATCCTTGATAAGGTTAAATGTTAATTATGAGTGTTACAGAACTTCCACCATGACTTTTGTATTGTTTCATTGTGTTGTTTGAAAGGCAATTTAACATTATCTCAAGAACAGAGTTTGGAGTTCCACGCCTTACAAATACTTCGCTGATAGCAGCCTTACAGCCAGGGTAGGATGCTGATGCAAGGGATGGAGTTCCCTGTAAGGGGAAGTCAAAATAAACTTGTTACAAGGGAAAATAAGTAAATCTTTCTTTGAGAAGGCCAATAGGGGAAGACTCAAATGTATTTCTCGTTACTTGGGAATAGGCAAAAAGTTCGTGTACATCTTAATATACAAACAAACGTGGTTATTTTGGTCCAATGAGTAAAATTATAATGTTTTTACTCTCACCGGAGTTTTAAAAGTTCCCCAATAAAGAATTTTTTTCTTGACAATACATGACATAAGTATTAGAAGTTTAAAATCTATATAAATAAATAGAGAAGTCCTGACTGACTGAATGACTGACTGATTGACTGACTCATTAACGCCCAGCACAAACTTTTAGACCTAGAAACCTGAAATTTTGCACATAGGTTCCCTTTATAATGTAGACAAGGAATAAGGAAGGTATTCCTGGTAGTACGTTCATGTGGGATATTTTTGACATCCACGCGGGCGAAGCCGCGGGTAAAAGCTAGTATGTAATATATAAATTAGTATTAAAACTAAGTAAAGTATACACTTGACAATACGTCAAGTTCGGTAAAATTATTTAATAACAGAATTTAAGAGATATTTCTGTAAAAATAAGACTTTTCGTTTTAAAATGACAGAGAAAGTGGAAATAGGTGAATTCAAATAACTAATATTTCCAAATCATTTTATTAAATTATCGGTTTGTACAAAAAGTTAAGTAGTTCTTAGTAGACACCACATCCACATCCGCGGCCTCCATAGCCGAGTCCGAGAGTGGCAGGAGCGAGGGCAGCAACGCCAGGTCCATAGCCAGCGCCGAGCCCATAGGCACCAGCAGCGCCATAGGCACCAGCAGCACCATCAGCAGCAGAAGGAGCGATGCTCTCAATAGCAGTAATACCGTTACCGCAGCTGTAACTGACGCCGCCAGCACCGCCACTTGGCAACACTCCCTCCAAAGCCACAGCACCCACGAACGGCAGCTCACCAGTCACGTAGAGAGCACCCTCATACACATTATCAGACGCCACAGAGAGGCCACTGGGAGCGATAGCAGAGACGCTGGAGACAGGCAGTCCACCGCCACTGGTGGGAATGATCTCTAGACCAGCACAGCCGCTACCAATCAAACCATTGTTAGCCCAGTTACCAGCATAGCCACTTCCGATCAAACCATTGCCAGCCCAACCGGTACCAGCACATCCTGGGGCAAGAAGACCAGGAGCGGCGATGGCTCCATGACCAAGACATGAACTGAAAGCAGTCTGTAAACAAGAAATTATTGTATTAGTAAATAAGTCTTTAACAGTAGACGAAGCAGTATATTAAATTTGAATCCAGCCTTTTTTCTTGATTTTGGTATATTAAAGGGTTTATTATTAAGATTACATAACCGTTACATAATCCACAATATTGAACTGATCAAATGCTCAGTGTAAATATTGAATTTCGATAAAGGAAAATCATGATGAAAGAATAAAATGCAGAATTATTTCTCACCTGGATGAAGAGCGCCTGAGCGCAGAGGACGAGGATCACCTTGGCTGACATTGTAGTTTGTGTTGAAGTGAACTTGAGAATGAGTTTTCCAAGAATCGATCTACTATTTATACTGAAACGTAGTCCTTATCTAGTATGTTGCAGCAATTAGTGGATGTTGAAAGGAAATTATCGTGCCTTTATCAGTAGTTGCAAAATAGAAAAATGCATTTATTTCGTAAGTGATGTAACCTTGAAATATTTACTACGGGGCTTTGTTTCAATAGAACATAGGACAAACATCACGTTGTTATGATAAGAAGCTTTTGCCCTATTTATACGTGGTCTAGAAGTAGGGACAGCATTCAGTCTTCAGCTTCACGTTGAACACAAGCAAACATCAAACATGTCTACCTTCACTTTTCTGTTGCTCTGCATCCAAGCTTGCTTGGTCCAGGTGAGTGATTTACGATTTCAAGTTTCTTTATTCTTTTAAATACTTTCTTTATTAATATTTTTATTGCCTTACTCTCACAATTTATTTTGTATGTATTTAAAATGCTATTACCTTGTTGTAGTAGGAGAACCACAAGTTCAATCAACCATGTTGAGGAAATGTCAGCCTCGCTACCATCTTGGTTTAACATGAAATGAGTTGGACTGACAGGTACTTCTACGAGCAAAAACGATTGATCAATGCGGACAGTCTCTGTACCCATCATTAAAAAAAATAAAACCAATTAAAAAAATATGGCAATCGAATGAGCTCGATTGACATAATTATTATTTAGAATACTCCAATTTCTCACAATTTAGTCCTATAAATGGGATTCTGTTAGACTACTTATACTAACGGTGTTCAAGGGATTTCCTAAGAAAGCAATAAGCTTCCTGTACCTAATGTACCTATATTTTTTCAAACAGAATGTTTTCGGGCAATACCTCGATGGTGCCGGTTGCGGATGTGGAGGACCCGCTGTCGGTATAGCCCCCGCTCTAGGTTGCGGCTCTGCTTATGGTGGTGCCCTCGGCCTTGGTGCTTACGGTGGCGCCATCGGATCTGCTTATGGTGGTGCCCTTGCTCCTGCTGCAGCATGGGGAGGTGCCATCGCTCCTGTAGCTGCATACGGCGGCGCCGGTGAAGGCAACGTGGCGGTCATTGGTGAGCTGCCAGTCGCTGGTAACACCGCTGTTGCTGGTCAGGTCCCCATCTTAGGTGTCGTAAACTTTGGCGGCACTGTGCCGGCTGCTGGTGCCGTGTCCATCTCCGGACAGTGCGCGTGCGGCTGTGACTCTCCGCTTTACTACTGAAGATTTTCATAACGAAATAATTTTATTACATGATCATACTAGCAAAACATGAAGTATTATTTGTTGAGCTAAACTACTTATGTATGTTCCACACTTCCACCAGGCAAGGCATTCAGCAGCCTTGCTTGGCTTTATCGCAAGGCAAGTGCCTTTCAATTCGACGTATTTCCAATGTTCTTCTGTAAGAACGGTAAAGGAAATTTGAAACAGTCAATGAATTCAATCGATTCTAATATTGTACTTAAATATAGTGTCATATAAGTACGTCATATTGAAATTTGGCATGTTGAGCACACTCAGTACGTCGATTCTGTAAAATTCAAACAAAAACTCGCATCTCACATCGCTATTCACAATCACTTCTTCGCTCCTTTTTATTTGACACTTTGAATCTGCAGTGCGATTCTGTAACCATCTCACCGTGAAAACTTAGGTGAAGTGAGCGTGGAGTGAGCTGTAAATAGTGTCAATTTCTAGCAAAAACAAACTCATTTCACCTAAGTTTTCACGGTGAGATTTTTACAGAATCGACCGGCGGGTTCGAGTGTGAAGTGAGTGTCGAAGTGACAGCTTATTAAGACAGAATTACCTTACAACGCGTGCGCATTACATGGCACCTGACTCGAATGAATAACGTTTAAAGTACTGAGTGTCAAAAACTATTGAATTATATTTTACTTTTTTCAATATCAACATTTATTTTGCCCTAAGTAGTTTCTCGTAACATACTACTTTACGATGCTTTAAACGTGAAAATACAAACTATTTAGACACAATGTTGTTTTCGAGCCAGGGGGCCTAAAAGGGCCGCATTAAGCAATTCCTCTAAAAGCAATTCATTTCCTGAGTTCCCAGCTATTTATTATGATTGTGCTATTTGACGTATTTGACATTAAACTTAAATTAAGCAATTCATAATTTTTGGACCATTTTACGAATCTCCATACAAAACTGTAAAACAGATGAATTGCGTGCTATGAATTGTACGCAGATAAATTATGAATTGTCAGTTTGTGACCGTTTTACGATTTCAAACATGTTTCATAATAACTATTATCCTATTATGATTCTGCCAAAGTGACCGTTTTAGCCCCCCACGTGCCTTGTTAATGCGCACGGGTTGTACTGAATGCCATTTCTTACGTCATCTTATAACGTCTCTCGTCTGTCAAAATCTCACGGTCAATTTAGTTCAACTCGCTGACACGGTCGCAAGGGTAGCGCTAGTGTAAATTCGAATTATCAACCCAGTTTTTAGAATGCCAATCAAGAAACTCACAGCGGGTTCATATTCAAAGTTTAGAATAAGGTCTTACAGAATCACACTGCCCCATGCCCGAAAGTGACCTGGAACGCCAACCACAGAATGTCCTAACGTCCAAAAGTTACCACGTCAAACAGGTGACAGCAACCGCGTTCGGACTTCGGGCCTCTTAGTTTTTTATTTTTGGATTTTTTTAATGCAGCTACAGCTATTATTCTTGTATTGACAGAAAGCCATTGAAATGCCTAATATTTTGGTTAGGTGGCGTTGGTTTCAGGAGGCATGACAAAATATTGAGTAGCATGTATACAACCGCAGCAGCCCAACGGGTTGACGTTTTTACCGAGATTATTATTTGTATTTAAAAATTTTGGAAGAACAATGGTTACTATTTATGAAGTAAAAAAAATAGGGTTATCGCTTTAGATTTTGAAATAATTATTTATTTGATTTTTATTGGCGTTATAAAAACAAATAAATAAAACAATACAAAGTCATTTAAAGTTACAAAACAAGCTGTGTTGTGTTGCCTGTAATTGTCCACTTGAGTAAACAGTCATTAGTTTACTATCACTTCATAGAGATTTTTTGTGTACAAGCCAATAAGTGGGTCGGCACCCGCCGTGTGGCTAAAAAAAATGATCAGGGACATTTCACCGGTGGTCAAGCGGAAAGCGGGACACCTGAGTGGACAAGGATTCAACAAACAAAAAAATGTGTAACTACATTAAGATGTGCATTGAAAGTAATCACTCCATCAATCGCTGGGATTTATATGAATTCTAAAAAAGTGTTACGTTTTTTACAACAAACAAAAAACTGATCATCTTTTACTTTAGGTAATATTGAAACGTATTGATTCGTTTGACATAGATTTGGTTCTTATTAATCAACTCCAATATTTGCGCAATACGACAAGTAATAAGGAAATGGTAACTTTTTCTAGGATACACTGCTATGTTCGTTCATAAAAACAAATGGACCTTTGATGACGCCCTGATGGATACTCTCCAATATTTTTGTAATTAATTAACTATTATGACTAATACAGGATATGCATGGTGGCAGGAACATTGACATACAACCTGGGGGGCTAAAACGGCCACTTTGGCAGAATCATAAAATGATAATAGGTATTGTGAATCATATTTGAAATCGTAAAACGGTCACAAACTGACAATTCATAATTTATCTGCGTACAATTCATAGCACGCAATTCATCTGTTTGACCGTTTTGTATGGAGATTCGTAAAATGGTCCACAAATTATGAATTGCTTTAATGAAGTTTAATGTCAAATACGTCAATCATAATAGATTGCTGGCAATTCAGGAAATGAATCGCTTTTAGCGAAATTGCTTAATGTGGCCGTTTTAGGCTCCCTGTTACCATGTAATTCAGTACCTACATGATTCTGGACCTCCCCTACGTTGAAATTTTTCGTCAGTTATTTTAAAAAAATCTGCTGTTTCCTACAAAAGTGCAATACCTACGTGGTCAAAATGTATGGAACAGACCACCAGAAAAAACCACGTGTCTGGTTAACCGACTAAACGTAATACATGTCAGTCTTCTTTAGTTATCAACTTATCATGCTACGACACAGTTGTACTGTTCAATTTCGATTATAAAACGAATTATAAAGTTGCTAAATTGAAGAGTACAACTGTGTCGTAGCATGATAAGTTGATAACTAAAGAAGACTGACAGGTATTACGTTTAGTCGGTTAACCAGACACGTGGTTTTTTTTGTTTACTTTTATTTAATTACCTAAACCGATGAAGTATAGAGCGTTCGCTGCGATTTGTATGGCGGCATCGCATATGATATGGTGAAAATTTGGGAGGCAGTGAAAGTGTCCATAAATATCGTAAATTTATAGACCCGACAGAGACAGAAGAAAATATTAAAGTGGATATAGATTTAAATTGTAGTTTGACGTTTCTTATTCAAAATTATTATATTTTGTGTAAAGTTGATACTAATTTAATACAGCAATACCAATAATACATTTTCTAAACCAAACAGTAGATATGAGTACTAATCGATATCCATGGCACTAAAATCACTTGTTGTCAATAATAAAACAAAAATTTATTCATAAAGAGCTCACGCTGGCCGTGCCCATTAAGGTGCAGATTTCCTGAAAACGATCAAAAAGGTGGTTTTTTAAAGCTGTATATCTCATAAACCGTAAATAATTTTGACATGTAAAAAAAATATGATATTTTCAAGTCCTTTTCGCATACAGTGATGGAAGCCAAAACATAATTAAACATACTTTAATGCACCAAAAAAATCTTTAAACATACCTCCTAATAATCTTTTAAAGCTGTTTATCCCTTCATTAGCAATTATAATTATAATTAAAAATATACCATGAAATGTCAAATTCCAAACTGCATCCAGTGATGGATTATGTTTTATTAAATAGTTAATTTCTAATTTTATACGATTTTATTTGCACTTTTACGACATAATTCCGGTGCGCGTGAGAATCTTCTATCTCGTGCGTCAAACTAGACAGCCATAAAGCCATTTCACTTATACACCAAGCTAAACCAAGCTTGGAACCAGGGCCTTAAGAAATCGTCTCACAAACAAGTGAGCCTAACACGTTCCTGGTGTGTGAGTGTCACACTTCTATAGATCATTATACTAATACGAACACGAATATAATACGCTTACATATCCCATTGGGCAAAACGCATGCATTGTGCGGTCGAGTTGTGAGCCGTGCTATGCGATTATCGCCTTTAACGCCTCAAGTGTCGAATGCACCCCATGTGTGCATAACGAAAAACCTTTAAATAGTGGTATATAAGCTTATATCGCATATATATAAACGTAAAAAAAACATCATCTAATGGAAAACCAATCATCATCAGTAGTTGTGCACCTATGGAGTTCGCTAACTAAAAGCGTGTAAAATGCACTCCATGTGTGCATAAGGATAAAACTTTACATACTAGGTATTTAAGCTTAAATCACATATTAAACGTAAAAAAACATAATTCGATTGAAAACATATCGTATGCTTAAAGGAATACTGACATAACTCAAAAAGACGATTTTTGGGAAATCTCAAAAGAAGATCTTGTTATGAGGACTTATCGTATTTGTTGATGCATAAAAATAAAACTGAATTATTGATCATGAATGCTTGTATTTTGAACGTCTATGATTAACTATTGATGAGATTTGAATTTTTTTAAAAACCGGTAATAAGTTTTATCTATTTTTTCTGACCTATCTACTAATGGGTCAATGTTTCATTAAGCATGCGATATCCTCATCAGTAGTTGTGAACCTATAGGGTTCGCAACTAACCCCCAAACCCCCCCACCGCTAGGGTTTTGGGTCTAAAAATAGCGCGAACTCAGACTAAACGAGACTAGACGGAACTTTTAGCCTATTGTACAGCATAGGTGACACTACATTTAAGTACAATATTAGAATCGATAGAATTCATTGACTGTTTCAAATTTCCTTTACCGTTCTTACAGAAGAACATTGGAAATGCGTCGAGTTGAAAGGCGCTTGCCTTGCCACAAAGCCAAGCAAGGCTGGAGGCCTTGCCTTGTTTCCACCAGGCAAAAAACTACTTACTTACTGTACGTAGTTTAGCTCCACAAATAATACCTCATGCTTTACTAGTATGATCATTTATTAAAATTTGTTCGTTATGAAAATCTTTAGTAGTAAAGCGGAGAGTCACAGCCGCACGCGCACTGTCCGGAGATAGACACGGCACCAGCAGCCGGCACAGCGCCGCCGAAGTTCACGACACCTAAGATGGGGACCTGACCAGCAACAGCGGTGTTACCGGCGACTGGCAGCTCACCAATGACCGCCACGTTGCCTTCACCGGCGCCGCCGTAAGCAGATCCGATGGCACCACCGTAAGCACCAAGACCGAGAGCACCACCATATGCAGCAGCAGGAGAGAGACCAGTGCCGAGACCCAAGGCACCACCATAAGCAGAGCCGCAGCCTAGAGCAGGGGCTATACCAACAGCTGGTCCTCCACAACCACAACCGGCACCGCCGAGGTATTGGCCGAAAACATTCTGTTTGAAAAAATATAGGTACATTAGGTACAGGAAGCCAATTTTTTTCATAGGAAATCCCTAGAACACCATTCTGATGTAAGTATAAGTAGTCTAACAGAATCCCATGTAAAGTACTAAATTGTGACAAATTGGCAAGGTCAATATAAAAATATGTCAATCAAGCTCATTCGATTGACATTTTTTTTTTTTATGTGATCGGTGGGGACAGAGACTGTCCTCATCGATCAATCGTTTTCGCTCGAAGAACTACATGTCAGACCAGCTCATTTCGCGGTAAAGCAAGATGGTAGCGAGGCTGACATTTCCTCAACATGGTTGATTAAACTTGTGGTTCTCCTATTATTAATGAAGAAAGTCTTTCAAAGAATAAATAAAGAAACTAGATCGTAAATGACTCACCTGGACCAAGCAAGCTTTGATGCAGAGCAACAGAAAAGTGAAGGTAGACATGTTTGATGTTTGCTTGTGTTCAACGTGAAGCTGAAGACTGAATGCTGTCCCTACTTGTAGACCCCGTTTATATAGTGCAAAAGCTTCTTATCATAACAACGTGATGTTTGTCCTATGTTCTATTGAAACAAAGCCCCGTAGTATATATTTCAAGGTTACATCATTTACGAAATACATGCATATTTCTATTTTGCAGCTACTGATAAAGGCACGACAATTTCCTTTCAAAATCCAAAAATTGCTGCAACACATTATATAAGGACTACGTTTCAGTATAAATGGTCGATCGATTCTTGGAAAACTCATTCTCAAGTTCACTTCAACACAAACTGCAATGTCAGCCAAGGTGATCCTCGTCCTCTGCGCTCAGGCGCTCTTCATCCAGGTGAGAAATAATTCTGCAATATTTTATTCTTCCATTAGGATTTTCCTTTATTTTATGTTTGCATTTCTTGGATATTTTTAGTGTATCGAAATTCAATACTTACACTGAGCATTTGACAAGTTCAATTAAGTAACGCTTAAGTAATCTTAATAATAAACCCTTTTATATACACATATACCGAAATAAAGAAAAAAGTTTGGATTCAGATTTAAAACACTGCTTCGTCTACTGACATATTTACTAATACAATAATTTCTTGGTTACAGACTGCTTTCAGTTCATGTCTTGGTCATGGAGCCATCGCCACTCCTGGTCTGCTTGCCCCAGGATGTGCTGGTACTGGCTGGGCTGGCAATGGTTTGATCGGAAGTGGCAATGCTGGTAACTGGGCCAACAATGGTTTGATTGGTACCGGCTGTGCTGGTCTAGAGATCATTCCCACCAGTGGCGGTGGACTGCCTGTTTCCAGCATCTCTGCTATTGCTCCCAGTGGGCTCTCCGTAGCATCTGATAATGTGTATGAGGGAGCTCTGTGCGTAAATGGTGAGCTGCCGTTTGTGGGTGCTGTGGCTTTGGAGGGCGTGTTACCAAGTGGCGGTGCTGGCGGCGTCAGCTACAGCTGCGGTGACGGTATAACTGCTATTGAGAGCATCGCTCCTTCTGCTACTGGCTATGGCGCTGCCGGTGCATACGGCGCTGGTGGTCCCTATGGCGTTGCTGGTCCCTATGGCACTGCTGGTGCCTATGGGCTCGGCGCTGGTACTGCTGCCCTCGCTCCTGCCACTCTCGGACTCGGCTATGTAGGCCGTGAATGTGGATGTGGTGTCTACTAAGAGCTACTTAACTTTTTGTCCAAACCGATAATTCAATAAAATGATTTGTAAAATTAGATATTTGAATTTACCTATTTCCAGTTTCTCTGTCACTTTAAAATGCGAAGTCTTATTTTTACAGAAGGATTTCTCAAATTCTGTGACATAATTTTACTGAACTTGACGTTTTGTCAAGCGTATAGTAATAGCTTAGTTTTAATACTTGTGTATTTATTTATTTTAAACTTCTAATCAACAATTTTTTCTGAAACAAATTCTTGATTGTGGAACTTTTAAAACTCGACTTTATTCGGGAAGACCAAAGATGTTATAATTTTTCTCAAGTTATTTTACTTATTGGACTAAAATAACCACGTTTTTGCAATATTTTTATTTATTTATTTATTTAACTAGGATCTCCAACAAAGGATGTACACAAACACAAGAAAAAACTAATAACGACAAAAGTATCACGTAGGTGTACTCCTTCACTTACAGGAGACCACAGCATGCATAAAATAATATAAAACTAAGCTAACGAAGTTGTCGTAGCATTTAAAATATTTAAATAAAATTCAAAACACAGCCACAAAATTGGAAAAATAGGATTTAAAAAAATAAAATAAACTAACAGTCATAGAGAAATTACAAAAAATAAAATAAAATTAAAAAATAAAATTAAAATCATAAGATATTCGATAATAAAATTGGGATATAAAATTAAAATAAGATTAAACATTAGAACAAAAACAATTTAAAACAATTAACAATGTTAAATTATTTAAGTATTTTTTATAATTAACGAGAGATTCACAGATATCAAATTTGGTAGTCTTGGCTATTGTGTTGTATTGCCTGCAAAGTCTCGGCACAGCGGCGTAATGACCTAAGTTGGTTTTTGAGCCAGGAATGTAGAATAACTCATATGTATTAGGCCTGGGAGTACGAGTTGGAATTTTAATCACTAATGAGCTCAGAAGTTCACCACAATCTATCGTTCCATTAAATATTTTGTGAAGGATAGTGAGGTCCAGTTTCTTCCTACGACTGGCTAGTGTATCCAAATGATAATGATTCAACCTATCAGAGTAGCTAGTCAGTTGTTTAGCCAAGTGATCTCCGTAACGCAAATCGCTTATATCTATGCTAATTATTACACTAATATTAAATTACACTATTACACTAATATCAATAAAAATCAAATTACATTATAATGTCAATAATAAAAATAAAAAATAAAAATTATAATAATAATAAAAATAAATAATGCTTCTGGACACGGCCCGCATTGTTAGGAGGTTCCTCTCTCTGGAGCCCTGACCGCCAGTAGCTTGGACCCTGTTCCCGATACCGGTGGGCTACTATTTTTATGATTTTGAATGTTTTTATTATTCTTTTTATACTAATATTTAAAAATGTAACAAATGTGTGTTAAATAAAATAAAATAAATAATAAAAATAAATAATAAACTTATAATTTCAAAAAACGAAGTAAGACAAAAAAAAAATTCAAACAGGTACAACCTTACATCAACTTAGGAACTATACAATTACTTTTTGAAATTCAGGTAAATATAAACATGTCTGGCAATTGTACTTTGCGAGTAAAAAAATATATCTGCATCTGGAATACACTTAAGGAACTCATTGATAAGTGCAACTGCTCTATCAAAAATACCAGACGCGCTGAAGCGCCACGGCAGCCCCAACGGCAACATAAAAGCACTATTGTTACTGGGTGTGCAATACAACAAACTTAACGAAATACAAAAAACCATACCACAGTGCCTCTTCTTAATCTGTAAGTACCTAGATGGATAAAAAAAACCGGTCGAGAGCGACTTGGACTCGCGCACTGAGGATTCCGTTCCGATTTCTGAAAAAGTGTGCTATTTAGGGACATCGTTTTATTTTTCCTCTAATATTCAGATTTTTTTCTATGCAAGCTTCGGAGATGAGGGGGAGGGGCGGTATTTTTTTTACATTTTTCTTCAAAAGTCGAAAACTGTGACGCTTAAAAAAAAAGAAAAACAAAATGTTACAGAATGAGAGAATGTGCAAACAGCGCTCTTTCATATGATACTGCACATGCCCTAGTAACCCCACTTACAATTTTTAAGACCTTTCAGGCCCTGTTGCAAAAAAAAATGATATATTTTTATTATGTCTGCAAAAAAGTTGGCAAACGTCATCTAAAACTGTTCTAAATTTCAAGTTGATAGCATTAGTAATTCTTGAGATATCCAGCTGTGACAGACAGACAGACAGACTGAGTCGCACCATAAGGGTTCTTTTTTAACATTTTGGTAAGGAACCCTAATTACTTTGAGTGAGTCGGGTATAGATACTTCTATATTTAGTGCACACAGCAAAAGGCATGCTTTTACTTCAGCGACAAGTAGGGTTGGTCTTAGCATAAATATCATTAGGAAGACGTGACTTCCCACAGTGCTAACTTTTACCTTATATAGCATACCTATAGAAATCTTTGTTGTTCATGAAATGTGTGTTAAGGCCCTGGTTCCAAGCTTGGTTTAGCTCGGTGTGTAAGTGAAATGGCGTTATGGCTGTCTAGTTTGACGCACGAGATAGAAGATTCTCGTAAAAGTGCAAATAAAATCGTATAAAATTAGAAATTAACTATTTAATAAAAAGTAATCCATCACTGGACGCAGTTTGGAATTTGACATTTCATGGTATATTTTTAATTATAATTATAATTGCTAATGAAGGGATAAACAGCTTTTAAAGATTATTAAGAGGTATGTTTAAAGATTTTTTTGGTGCATTAAAGTATGTTTAATTATGTTTTGGCTTCCATCACTGTATGCGAAAAGGACTTGAAAATATCATATTTTTTTTACATGTCAAAATTATTTACGGTTTATGAGATACACAGCTTTAAAAAACCACCTTGTTGATCGTTTTCAGGAAATCTGCGCCTTAAATGAAATGAAGTTGATATGTTCGTTCAGAAATACGCAAGGCTTTTTGCTTTGGGTGGGAGTATTAGATATTGTGGCAGCGCCGGAGCACGAGTCATAGACGAGTAAAATATTTTTTAGATGTAAGATGCCAGAAAATGATTTATGCCTGACAATAAACCCACAACTGCTACCCAGCGTGAAGAAATTTTTTCACAAATTTGACACAGAAAAGCGAAGGTAGACATGTTTGATGTTTGTTTGTGTTCCAACTGAAGACTCAATGATATATCCTACTATCCTACTTCTAGACTGCGTTTACCTATATCGCAAAAGTTTCTTATTATAACAACGTGATTTTCTAAGTTCTATTGAAACAAAGATTACATTACTAACGAAATACATCCAATTTTCTATTTCGTCATTTTATTATTGCAACTAATGATAAATTTATGGAAAGTTCATTTCAAAATTCACAAATTTCTGCAACACAACTAGATAATATATAGATAAGGACGATGTTGCAGTATTAATAGTAGATCGATTCTTTGAAAACTCAATCTCAAATTCACTTCAACACAAACTACAATGTTAGCCAAGGTGATCCTCGTCCTCTGCGCTCAGGCGCTCTTCATCCAGGTGAGAAATAATCCTGTAATATTTTGTTTTTTCTTTAGGATTTTCCTGTGAATAAATTGTATTTCTTGGATCTTTTTAATGTATTGAAATAAAGTATGCACACTGACCATTTGATTAGATCAATATTGTGAATTAAGTAAGTAATGTTTCTATGCCTAATAATAAACTCTTTAATATACCAAAATAAAGAAAAAAGGTTGGATTCAGATTTAACATAGGTACTGCATTTATTGTTTTCTGATAAAGAGATATTTACTAATACAATAATTTATTGTTTACAGACTGCTTTCAGTTCATGTATTGGTCGTGGAGCCATCGCCGCTCCTGGTCTTCTTGCCCCAGGATGTGCTGGTACCGGCTGGGCTGGCAATGGTTTGGTCGGAAGTGGCTGTGCTGGTAACTGGGCTAACAATGGTCTGATTGGTACCGGCTGTGCTGGTATAGAGATCATTCCCACCAGTGGCGGTGTACTGCCTGTCTTCAGCGTCTCTGCTATCGCTCCCAGTGGGCTCTCCATAGCGTCTGAGAATGTGTATGAAGGTACTCTGTGCGTGGCTGGTGAGCTGCCGTCCGTTAGTACTGTGGCTTTGGAGGGCGTGCTACCAAGTGCAGGTGCTGGCGCCGTCAGCTACAGCTGTGGTAACGGTATTACTGCTATTGAGAGCATCGCTCCTACTGCTACTGGCTATGGTGCTGGTGCTGCCCACGGCGATGCCGGTGCCTTTGGGCTCGGCGCTGGCTATGGACCTGGCGCTGCTGCCCTGGGTCCTGCCGCTCTCGGACTCAGTTATGGAGGCCACGGCTGTGGATGTGGTGTCTAATAAGAACTGCTTTACTTTTCTATAATAAAATAATATAAACTGATTTGGAAATTTTATTTATTTCATTTGATTTATTTTTTTTTTATTTCATAAGGGAAAGCAATCAGTAGTATATTAAACATGAACAGAAATAACTTAACATTTAACGTAACAAATATACCCACTATATTTCCCACAGATTACAACTTAAAATATTTACAAACTGTTGGCAAACGTTAATGTAGTCAGCGCAAAATCAAATAAATGATTAGAAACAAATAAAAAACCGGCCAAGTGCACGCACTTGGCCGGTTTTTTATTTGTTTCTGATCAGACCACGCACAATGTAGGGTTCCGTAGTTGAAAAGAATTAATCCCAAAAACAAATATTCTGAAGTCGTATACGAAATTTTGCCGATTTCGCTGATTTGATCATAATTTATGTTTCCTTTTATTTTCAAAACTTAATTAAAATATACAAGTTAATACTAAATTATTTATACTATGTACAAGTAGGTATAAAAAAAAGGGGTGGAAGAGCTCATAGGGCATCAAAAAATTCGTCCGCATCGCTGTCAGTAGGAAAAGTGCCCAAAAGGCTGGCGGCATTGCCACGCTGGATGGCAATACTAATTCTTTGGGCTAAAAATAGGCCAGAATTGAAATGAATTTTCATGTTATGCATCAAAACTTATAGAAATACAGTATTTTAACTGTAAAATTACATCTGTAAAATGACGTGAATCAGCAAAATCGGATTCATTCATCAGGCAACGTCTTCAAAATCTATCGACTGAGGTGAATATAATACGTTTGGATAATGAAGATGGCTTTTATGTCACATCATCACCCCTTGCAGCATCATTCTAGTAAACATTCGTTTATTCAGCAAACTTTGATTGGTACGGATACAGCACACTGGTGATTGACAGTCTTTTGTTGTCACCGGAGCAGTTATCATATCAGTAGCATCTCTAGCCAGTTGAATGGTAAACTCACGATGCCAGTGGATTTGAAAATTTCAAGGACTTGTATCGTTTACTACACTACCTACTTAATCATCGAAATCAAGGTTCCAGTCTTACGCAAAGAATTGTTTGTGATAAACAAAGTCATATCTATTTTCGCAAAGAAGGAGGAAGAGGGAGAGAGGGAGGAGGGTATTATCATCCCATTCCATCGGTACCATTCATAGCTTACAACCTACTCATGCATATAGCATTTCTTCTATAAGAAGCACACCAAAATTCATCAAATCAAAATCATGTATGTCTGTACTCATATTCACAACAATATCTTGTTATACGAGTAATCATAAAGCAGTCTATGTATGAAGTCAAAATCCATAATCAAAAGCAATTATGCCACTCCGTAAAATCGTCATGTGAATACCATTGGATCAAATTGCACAGGTCAAACACCTGGTTGTATACATGTTGATTGGAATGCCAAGTGCGCATAATAAATTAGCGCCGACGTAGTCACAATGGTCAACCTTGTCGGCAACGCGATTATTACCCTAGGTCAAGGTTGCACATTGAAAATCTTTAGTATTTATGCTCAATCATGTACTTAAAACATTCACATTCATCAACAGAAGTACCTACCCATCTGTACTAAACAAAATCATGAAAACGTCTGCACCAGAGAACTACAACGTGGCCTAAGACCATTATCTCATTTGGCTCAATTAAAGGCTTAGACTGACAAGGTTAAGGAACAGTCGTCTTCAAATCTGAGCATTCACAACATTCATAACTATACTGTGTCGCTTATGAAGCTTCATCAGTGTTGCTTTGGTTATCATCTTGGGTGGCGTCGTCGTGTACCTCATCAGAAAACATCGAAGTACAGGCATAGTACCAGGGTCCCCGGCCCTCTAGGGCCGGGAGGCTGTCTGGGTGGGGCCAGGGCCGGTCGCACTGGCGGATACAGTGCCAGTGGTGTCACGTTTAGCGGAATCAGTGCAAAAATGTTTACGAAAGTGTTTACGATTAGTAGTGTAGATAGGGCTACCTCGCCAACGTTGCTGTTGTGAATGTTAATTTAAATTAATGTTATATCGCATTTGTATCGTTAGCTATCAGTCTATTATCATCTTATTATTTAATAATATTATCTACTGTTGTTTGTAACTTCATATATCCACCTTCCATCAATCTTTTCAGTTGTCTCGTTTGGGCGGGCAGGATGTACGGAACCGTACGTTACTCTACTGACTTACGGGTCGTGCTTTCTGCACATCTCTATTAGTAGTACCTCTATTATTGCAAATAACATGTAAAGATATCATATCACACTATCACACTAATATTATATAGGCGAAAGTTTAAGAGTGAGTCTGTATGTTTGTTACTTTTTCACGGTCAAACGGCTGGCCCGATTTGGATGAAATTTGGTATGTAGATAGCTGATACTCTGGATTAACACGTAGGCTACTACTACTACGCGGGTGAAACCGGCGCAGCTAGTATTTCAATAAATCAGTGTTTAATGAATATTCTAAGCGGTCGGTTTTGTTTCATCATCCCAAAAGAATTGCCCCGTTATCATATCACTTTGTAGGGATCCCCTGCAGCTAGATTTGTCTTTTAACGCTTTTAAAGGTAAATTAAAGTCCAACCTTTGTCCCAAAGCATACTATTCTATCAATGACTATAATTATAAATGATAATAATAGTTGGTCACTGATTAACTCAAGACAATGTTTGTCTTCTTTCTCCAGAATTAGCTTACCTACTGGCAGGTTCAATTCATACTAATTTTATTTTCATTTATTATTGACATGGTCAATTCATTGCAAAGTTTTTCAGTAGCCAAGTCTATTAGGTAAAACATAATTTATTTATTTATTTAAGGACAACCATCAAAAATACATGCTAAAAATACCCATATTACAATACGAAAAATCTATAACTTTACTGTAAATTAAATTAGAAAATCTAAAGATTTGTCATTCTGATGTAACCACGAGTAAAGCTAACGGTAGATAGAAAGCTTATAAATAATTAATTCAACATAAGCAGAGTGCGTTCCCGATGGTATTTCCCATCGGCAAAAAAGACGAACTTCCATACAAAATTTCATTGCATAATCAAAAAAGCGGAAACGTAGTAACCCGCACCCAAGTCAAAATTTTTTTATTGCAGATTCGGAATCAGAAAAAAATTGTGCGTCGATTGGTCCGACTCCCGTGGCTCTACGACCAATAGAAAATTTTGTACAGCGTTTAAAATCAACCCTATTTTTTAAGGGAACACCTAAACAGTTGCTGTAAATAGCATAAAAAATTGCATTTTTTATCATTTAGCATTTACACCAATTCATCATTTTGAAAATTTTTGATTCCGGTAGTTACAGCGCTGTTGAAATTTTGAGCAGTGTGGGTTACAGCGTTTTTGCATATAAGAAAATAGTAACGCACCAAGTTTACTACAATATAATAGATGAGAAATTGTTACTAGTCTGGTTTACTACAGTTCACACGGGCATAGTAATATAGACAGCTATCAATTACGCCCATTTAAAACGTCTACATTCTAGGATTTTGAACATTTATGCCCTTTGTAATACAGTCGTTGAATGCTGATAATGCAAACTTACCGCCATTTTAACAAGCGTTCGCGCCACTATGGCTGGCGACTTACCACGTCGCTCAGTCACTACGCGACAGTCGACAGAGTGTGTTGTGTTTGCTGTGATCTAATTTCTCCGTGTGACTGGTGTCGTTTCGAAACGTAAGTAGAAATTTAGTTATTATAATTAAAATTAGATTATGAATGTCTTTGAAATAAATAAATTGGATAAAACGAGGTAGTTGATTAGACTAAGAGAAATTGTGGTTCCTATGATGGCAACTTTAAAAAAAAAAAATATTTTAGAACAATCTTTGGAAATTACAATACATCCTGAGCTACATAATGAACCCACAATGAAGAATAGAGGTCAAGGTTATAGTAACAAGTATGGAAAAATTGTGATACAATACAATATCATTGATGAAGATGAAATAGTAGTTACACTTGAAGATAATACGATCGCTGTAAATTTACCCAGCTGTGAAACATTGAATGCAGGTAAACCTTTTTTTATTCAAGAATTTTAGTGTACAGACAGCAACAGAGATAAGTAACCAGTGTTGTAGTGTGCGTGACACTACAAAACAGTATTGCTACTGTTAAAACGATTCATTACGTACAACACACAATGCCCTCACGCACACATCGCGTTCATGTGCGAGTGAGTGCGCTAATGTCTTCTCAATTATAGTATAACATAATTTCGCGTTGAAAACTTAAGCGTTCGTAGCCCAACGAATAAGGCATTATACTTCTGAGTACTGCGGTGTGAGTTCAAATCTCTGAAGTGATGATTCTTTTTGCGATTTATTATTTTAAGCTAAAGCAATTAGAACAATTTTTGTTAAGAAAATGTTTTATTTATTTAAAATTGCTTAAATAAATAAAACAATTTTTAATAAATATCTTTATTTAAAAAAAAGAACATCAAAAGTGAACATGTTTTATTATAAATACAACAATATGTTTAGAACATGCTATTACATCTTTTTATACCATTATATAATATGTATACAACAATGGGCGGAGTGAATAAACATGTCACATAGATAACAAATATAATCTGATCCAGTAACAATAACATCACTCACACACTCCTACCTACACAGTACCGCCGACTTAATTTATTATGGCTAAATATGCTGTGAAAGTATTAAGTATTTCGTTTAGGTATCTATTATAAAATAAAGTCGCTTTTCATGTCTGTCTGTGTAGCCGCGTTGTTCTTCTAACGCCACAGATTTTGATGCGGTTTTCACTATCATGATAAATATTTAACTTATATATTATAGAAACCTTCATGTTTTAACAAGTCGTAAAAACCGTGCGAATCAGGGCCGGGTCGCTAGTTCAGTTATATACAGATATGAATTACCTACATTTTTGAAAATTAAAATTAAAATAAAAACATTTACCACCTGTATCGGGAACAGTAGGTATTATAATTATTACCAACCATTATTAATTATTTCTAGGAAAATAATAGATTTAAAAACGTTAAAATGTCTGAAATTTAAAGGTAGTATATAATATGTATGTTACGATAAGTCGGTGGTGATTTTCGACGAAGACAATTTTCATCAGTAATTATGACGACATTGTTTTGTCAATCGAAGTGCCGATATTCCGCAATTTTGACGGTGCACGGTATATAACAAAATTTTACGCGTCGGTTTGCAACATGTCAAACCGTCTGCTTGCAGGTGGTTCCGTACAGTTTGCATAATGACGTTGTGTGCTGCTGCTGTTATGCTGGTCTAAGCGAATGGATCTGATGTATGGGTGGCAACAATTTCACGCACGATGCCGAGGCGAAACATTTGTGTAAGCCAATGGTGTCGGTCCAGGCAGGCGACGGTTTATTTCGCTTGTCTCAGTGACAATGCACCCACAGTCAAACGGTTTTTCTCTACAAAAAAAAAAGTGAAAATATTAGGTCTAAACATACACCTCCCAAATTATAAATTAAGAAATAAAAGTTACACAATATAAATACAATGCAGAGAATATATATTTATATACTTAAATACAATTGATATATAAGGCTAGTGGTCAGTAATAATAAAAATTATAATACGATAAAATGGAAATAAAAAGGCAGGGCGAGTGACCTAGGAAATACATAATATCATACTTATAAAAAATAAAAAATAATATAATATAATAATGACACAAATAAAAAAAACAAACAACAAATAATATAATATAATGATGATTTTTTATTTTTTCTAAAAAGTATTAAACAATATTATTATACTTTATTTAGAATAGAAATCCTTTGTTTAATTACCATACATGCAATTTACATTTTTAAATATTTTAGATAAAAAATGAAATCTTTTAAAATTGTATTTTATTATTATTATCTAATCATTTACAAACATATTCATTATTTTTGAATATTTTATTACAAAACACAGATAAAAACTATTACTATAATACTGTGTAAACCAATAATGGAAATGATTAAATAATTATCGATATAATGAGTGGCTATGCAGTTAACAAAAATTGTATTTATTTGTTAACTGCATAGCCACTCATTATACTAAATTCAACTATTCCGGTGTCATTTCCTATTAGATTCAACTATTCATATCCACAATTCGTTAAATGAGATACAACAGACAATCATAATAAAATTACTGGGTGGGATCACGGTGACATAATAAATTAATACATTCTAATAATAATTTCACTCACCGATAGCATTGGGCGCCTTGCGATTTCACTAATAGAAATATTTTTTTTCTCATGCAAAACAATAATCTGAGCTTTTTGAAATCTTGTTAAATGATGCATGGTCTAAATTAATCAATATATCACAATCACAAACTTCAAGTGCAAAAGAAAGAGTATAATGTGTAGTTGCTAATGCAGACTGACTACATAAGTTCACAATTAAAGGCAGGAATATATTTTTAAAGCGGGTAGTTAGCTTCTAAACTGGGAAATAATTTTAAGTAGGCGAGAAACTTGTGGTAGATTCTCAAACTGGTCAGAATATCGCTTTATTCAGTTAGTATATTCATTTTAAATTACAAAATCTCAAAAATAATATTTTAGTAAACTCGAGGCTCGAACTCAGATCATTCTGTCACTGTAGGTTGAATGCTTACCTGTTGCGCCACGAGAGCAACTATCCTACATTGCGAAATTATGTTACACTATCATTTAAAAGACGTCAGCGCACTCACTCTATGAATGGGATGTGTGCGAGGCTGTCATTGTGAGCAGTACGTACAGTAGGATATAGTTTTGTAGTGTGCGTGTCTGGTTACTTAATTCCTTTGGCCTGTGTACATTGTCATAAATTAAAATAATAATGTAGATAAATAGTTCACTTGCATTGGTTATCATCACTAATTTAAAACAAAAATCTATTTCAGCAACTGAAAATAAACAAAACTCAAAATTAAAGAGATTTAGAAGAAAGAAACATTACGATAAATCCTACCTCGATTACATGTCAGATGAGGATCTTGACCAACTCTTATTAGATGAAGCATTCCCTTCTGAAGCTTCTAGCGAGGAATATTATACTGAAGAAAGCTCGGACTTATCGAATGATGAAAAAAAGGGTTTGTATTATCTTCTATTTAATAACAGAAATTAAAGTATTATTTTTAATAATTTTAACACAACGCTATTGACACGTAAAAATTCGTTTAAATAAAAACTTAATAATAATAAAATATTACGCTAATGTATTACTTACAGATAAAAAACGAAAAGGTAAAAAAAACAAGAAAAGAAAAAGATAAAGAAAGACGTTGAAATTAAAAGAAACACTGAAACTAACGATGATCATTATAATATTTCTGCTGAGAAAAAAATAAGCAAAACTACAATTCGGAAAGAAAATAAGGAAAAGAGGCAAATGAGAGAAACTTATACCAATGCTAAAGGAGATTTAGTTGAAGGTAAATCAATAAACCACCTGATCCATGCGTAAGAAAAAAGTGTGGAAATGAGTGTGGCATTTTATCTGAGGAAAGACGTCAAAGTTTATTCTCATATTTTTGGAACCTTAACAGTCGCCAAAGAAGAAAAGACTGGATAGCTCAGTGTGCTGTAAGAAAATCTATTAGGAGGCCAACCAAAGTTAATAATGTTCGGAAATGTGTTTACCACTACTTTATTAATGAAGGCGAAGGTCGAAGAAAAGTTTGTCAAAAATATCTTATTAATACTTTGGACGTAACTCAACGATTTATTCTCTACACACTGGAAACGATGACTGATGGATATATGCGAAAACTGATGAACGTGGAATAAATGGTGGGTGTAATAACTGGAGGAAGTCATAGAACATGCAAGAATTTTTATAGAATCTTTGCCAAAGATGTCATCGCATTATTGCCGAAAAGACGCGAAGCGGTTATATTTCCCTGAAGAATTTAGAAATGTGAGCAACCTATATCGCATTTAAAAAAACAACTGCAAAGAAAGCGAAAATAAAGGAATGTCTTTTCAGGTCTTCAGAATCTGCTTTAACAAGTCATATAATATTGGATTTCACGTTCCTAAGAAAGATAAGTTTTCTTTATGTTGTAGAATTAACAATGAAGAGGACACTGAAGAAGCAAAAGCAAAAATGGAAAGACATGTAAAAGAAAAAGACGAGTCATACAAAAGGTTCAAATATCATCAAACTGTACACGGCAAAGATAAGAGTATAATATGTGCAAGTTTCGATACGCAAAAAGTGTTGAACACCCCTTATGGAGATTCAATGATGCTGTACTACAGTCGTAAATTTGCTGTGTATAATTTTACGATATATGAAAGTACTACTAGGAAAGGATACTGCAACGTATGGACAGAGGACAGATGCACATCGTGGCGCTAACGAAATTTGTACGTGTAAGCACGTACAAATTTCGTTACAAATACATCAAAAACTTAGACTCATGTGGTTCAGTAAAAACATTACTGCTCTATTGTGATTCGTGCTACGGCCAAAATAAAAATAAATCCGTCCTTAGCATGATCCGATATGCCGATATGATATCTCAGTGCAATAACATAAAGACCATTCAAATCAACTATTTGATTCCTGGCCATACTTACATGCCAGTTGATAGCATCCACGCTACAATTGAGACCAAAATAAGAAAATCTACAATATGGGCGCCGTCGCAATAGCCAACTATAATGGAAGTTGCACGTCAACATCCAGAGCCATATAAAGTTGAAGTACTAACGTGTAAAGATTTTATTGGATTTGATGATGTTGTTAACGAAACATTAAAAAAAAAGAAACTTGCAATATCAAAACTAAATATTGCCACTTTCAAGAAATTAGAACCGGATGTGATGTACATTAAAAACTCAATGTTGCCTGACGCTGAAGCTACAAAAATTCCTTTACTTCCGTTAGAAGGTATGGTTGGCTTTATGAAAAATTTATATCCCACACAGTTAGGTATATCTGCCAACAAATACAAAGATTTAAAAAATCTCGTTGACAGAAATATTATTCCTTCAAGATTCGCTGAAGAATACAAGAATTTAAAAATTAATAACAAAGCAAAGGATTCTTTAGTTACAGACGAAGAAGATGTGACTGATATTCAAGATAATGATGAAAAGGGCAATTGAATAATTGAGCATGTTGAATAATAATTTTACTATGGGACCAAACCTGAAATCGTGAAACAAAAATCTGCTGCTCCCTACATTTTAATAAGTTTGGTGTAGAAAAATGTACTGAACAGCTGATTTTTTTTTTTCGTGATTTCAGAGTTAGTTCTTCAATGAAAGTTGTTCATATTCATGGGTATAACACCCTGTGAAAATTTGTCCATCTATTTTAATGGGACCTTATATAGATTTTGTCATTTTTCAATTTGTGGGTAGCTGTTATTATGTATGAACCTGAAACAGAACTTAAATACTAAAAATGTGGGTAACTGTAGTATGCTTGAACCTGAAAAAGAACTTAAATACTAAAATGTGAGAAACTGTAACTAATAGTGTTCGAACCTGAAAAAGAACTTACATACAAAATGTGGAATCGTATAAACCTGAAACTTAACTTTAATTTAGAAGTTTAGAAGTAATTATTGATATTAAGTTGATTTTATTTTATATTTAGGCTAAATTAAGCTACGAGGGCACTTTTTTTGAGTTTTGTTATGTTTTATTTTTGATCTCATTTATATTTCCAATAAGACAACGACATGACTCTGAAGTGATTTTTGTTTTAAACATTTTAAAAAGTCATTAGATAAATGTCATTCTATACTTACATCGTTTTAATTTTACCATCCATTCTAACTTCTAACAGTAAAGGCATTTCAGTACATCTGTTTACGTGGATTATATTGCATTTAAGTCAAAATAAGGCAAAAGAAATACATTGTGGTAAGTAGTTACAGCAATTTGGCTTTAAAGGAAAACACTTTATTTGTATTGGCTCATAAATTTATCCGTTTCATTTACAGCGTTTTATCGTAACAAAAAAAAAAGTGCGATTGCTGTAACCCACAGAAATATAGATCAAACGTAACTTCTAGTAGACTTTAAGTGTTCGTCTTGATAATGGATCAGAAAATAAATTTACGTTAAAAGAATGGCACTTGTAGGTTTAATAATAAAGGAGATATGAATTTTTTTCTGAAATCTCAAAAGTTTTTCGGCTCTGGTGAACATTTTCCATTTTGTGGGTTACTACGTTTCCGCTTTTTTGCGTCGATATTTTTATCCCTAGGTATGATTTTCAAAATTCGTTCCTTTTTCTTCTGCTCCTCTCCCTTTCTCACTTTCGTACACATAAGGAACTCATGTGCAAGATTTCATGCTTCTAGATCCAGCAGTTTAGACTGTGCGTTGTCTGTCAATGAATTTTTGGTTTTATTTATGTAGATTTCTTTCGTGAAAAGTTGGCAAAAAAATCGCAGCGCTGATTTGTTGGATTCTTTTTCTCCTCTACCTATCGTTATTTCTCCTGACAAAGTTTATTTTGTTTATATGTATGTATGTATTTATTGGTATTTATTCTTTCCAGTTATCTATCCCTTGTGTTGCACCTACCATGTTTTGTCTCTGCATCACCCTAAGGTTGACTGGTAGAAAATGCCTCAGGCATTAAGTCCGTCTTTCAGTATTTTTTTACTTGCGCATAAGTTTTAATAAATAAATAAATAAATTTCTAATTGTATAAAAAATGCTGTAGAGTAATTATAACATTAAATCAAAGATTAGAGTAGAAGTCTAAACGTGAAAACTTGTAAATTGGCTTTCTGTTGACTATCGTTTCCCTTTTTGTTGTTAAGTTTTTTTTAGCTGTAAGTCTTCCATGCTCTAATAAATAAATAAATAAAGTATTTGCTGAATTTATTAAATTTTATTTTTATTCAGGCATCAGAAAAGGACACTTCAGTAGTAAAGAGGAGAGTCACAGCCGCACGCACACTGTCCGGAGATAGACACGGCACCAGCAGCCGGCACAGCGCCGCCGAAGTTCACGACACCTAAGATGGGGACCTGACCAGCCACAGCGGTGTTACCGGCGACTGGCAGCTCACCAATGACTGCCACGTTGCCTTCACCGGCACCGCCGTAAGCAGCTCCGAGGGCACCACCATATGCAGCAGCAGGAGAGAGACCAGTTCCGAAACCCAGGGCACCACCATAAGCAGAACTGATGCCTAAAGCAGGGCCTATACCAAGAGCTGGTCCTCCGCATCCGCAACCGCTGCCGCCGAGGTACTGGGTAAAAACATTCTGTTGGAAAAAATAAAGATACAGTAACAAAAAAAAAAACCTCAAGAACAAAGACTTTCACAGATTCAAGAGGTTCGTAATCGAAAACAAAATCAGTTCACGATATTTTGAAGTTAAGGGAGAACGTCTTCTTCTCTTGAATCAATACAAATAATAAAGGTTTACGAGACATGTACAAAGGACAACATTTTGGAAAGCAAAAGAAAGCAACAATGGAGGAAGATCATGAGAAAATAAAGATACCAGAAATAGTAAAACACTCACCTGAACCAAGCAAGCTTGGATGCAAAGGAACAGAACAGTGAAAGTAGACATGTTCGATATTTTGTTTGTGACCAACGAGAAGCTGAAGACTGAATGATGTTCCAACTTCTACACCAAATTTATATAGTGCAAAAGTTTCTTATCATAACAAAGTGATAATATTGAAACAAAGCCCTACAAACTAAATATTTCAAGGTTACATCGCTTACGAAATATATACATTGTTTCTATTTCCTCATAATTATTGAAACAACTGATTATGGTATGAAAAGTTAATTTCAAAATCCACAAATTGCTGCAACACAACTAGATAAGGACTACTGTTTAGTATAAATAGTCGATCGATTCTTGGAAAACTCATTCTCAAGTTCAACACAAACTACAATGTCAGCCAAGGTGATCCTCGTCCTCTGCGCTCAGGCGCTCTTCATCCAGGTGAGAAATGATTTATGATTGTTTTATGTTTTCAATAGATGTAACAATCCATACTCCATACTAATATTATAAATTCGAAAGTAACTCTGTCTGTCTGTCTGTCTGTCTATTACCTTTTCACGCCTAAACCACTGAACGGATTTCGATAAAATTTCGCAAGGCTATAGATGGTATCCTGGGGACGGACATAGGCTACTTTTTTTTTCCAAAATAATTCTACAAGGGGTGATATAGGGGATGAAAGTTTGTACGGGAAACTCAGTATTTCTTAAGTTAGGGATGTGAAAATTAAAATGTATGCTTTTGATAGGAAATAAAGAAATATGCGGTTCAGCGTTTTTGAAAAATCATCCCCTAAGGGGGTAAAATAGGGGTTGATTTTGAAATTTACAAAACTGCACGGATTTCGATAAAATTTGGCAAGGCTATAGATAGCATCCTGGGAAATGACATATAAAGGGCTACTTTTTAAACATAATCCTACAAGGGGTGATATAAGGGATGAAAGTTTGTATGGGAAACCCAGCATTTCTTCAGTTATGGATATGCCCTATGTTTTCCACATGAACGTTCCCATGGGATATTTTCCGACATACACGCGGGCGAAGCCGCGGGCAAAAGCTAGTCTCTTATATTTATGGTTTTCCGAAGGGTTGTGGACTGCACCTACAGATACCAAGTAGGTTTAGTACAAAATGTGCATATAGGCTCTTTCTCAATTTTTTTTACCACAGCCAACTCTGTAGCTTAGACCACAAGCAACTCGCAATATTGTTGCTTAGTTTTTCATTATCGAAAAATTGTAATTACATCAAAAGCGTCTGGCACACATTACGTTACATAAATCAATTAAATAATCATGTGTCATCGATATCGTCATCGTTTGCTGTTATAGAGATATTCAATAATACAATAATTTCTTGTTTACAGACCGCTTTCAGTTCATGTCTTGGTCGTGGAGCCATCGCCACTCCTGGTCTTCTTGCCCCAGGATGTGCTGGTACCGGCTGGGCTGGCAATGGTTTGATCGGAACTGGCTATGCTGGTAACTGGGCTGACAATGGTTTGATTGGTACCGGCTGTGCTGGTATAGAGATCATTCCCACCAGTGGCGGTGGACTGCCTGTCTCCAGCGTCTCTGCTATTGCTCCCAGTGGCCTCTCTGTATCGTCTGATAATGTTTATGAGGGTGCTCTGTGGGTGAATGGTGAGCTGCCGTTTGTGGGTGCTGTGGCTTTGGAGGGAGTGTTGCCAAGTGGCGGTGCCGGCGGCGTCAACTACAGCTGCGGTAACGGTATTACTGCTATTGAGAGCATCGCTCCTTCTGCTGCTGGCTATGGAGCTGGTGGTGCTTATGGCGCTGCGGGTGCCTATGAACTCGGCGCTGGCTATGGACTTGGCGCTGCTGCCCTCGCTCCTGCCGCTCTCGGACTCGGCTATGGAGGCCGCGGCTGTGGATGTGGTGTCTACTAAGAACTACCTAACTTTTCGTCCAAAGCGATGATTCAATAAAATTATTTGGAAATTAATTTGTTATAATTTACTTATTTCCAGTTTCCCTGTCATTTTAAAGTGCGAAATTTTATTTGTACAGTGTGATCTCTTGAATTCTGAGATAAAAGGATTTTGCTGAACTTGATGTTTTATCAAGTGTATACTTTACTTAAACATTGTAAACTTTCGTGATTTGTACACATTATAAAACAATATCGAGAACGGGTCTTATCGCGATATTCCTTTTTTACGAGGTAAACAGGTACCTACTTGTTTCCCGACGTTTTGACCGCTTTGCAGAGATTGTGGTCCCGGGAGGACTGATGACAGCTCAGTGACGTCTTCGTTAAATGCGGGTATGTGCATCTACCCTCACTTGGTCTTCACAATTTTTATAAATGTCACTGTCGGTACTTCTACACACAACACTAAGGACGTCTACACACAACACTAAGGACGTCTACACACTGGCGGACCTGGCGGACGACCGGCGTTGCTTGCACTTGCTAATGACTGGATTCCAAGTTGTATGCAGTCGGTATCCATCCTCTCTGTTGAATTTTTTATATTTCCTGATTTCAACGGCTTCACGTACTATTCTGGAGTAATAGTAACGATCAGTGGAAAGACCCTGTGGCTTGTGTAGTTGAATCCAATGGTTTGGACCAGCCTCCAGCGAATGCTCAGCTATCGCGGACTTGTTGGTTTGTCTGTTTTTTAAAACTGCAATATGTTTTTTGATCCTTTCGGTGATTGTTCGTTTTGTCTCTCCTATATGAACTACCAGAGCTGCAATCCACCTTGTATTCCTCGTAAAAAAGGAATATCGCGATAAGACCCGTTTTCGATATTGTTTTATAATGTATACTTTACTTAGTTTTAATACTATAATACCAAAAGTGTCCATATTTTAAATTTATCATGTTTTTCTGTGTGACTTCTGAGATTCAAGAAAAAGTCTTTATTGGGGAACTTTTAAAACTCCACTTTATACGGGGAACCTAAAAATTTTATAGGAATAAAATAACCACGTTTTTAGCACTATTTAAATAATGTATGTACATTGAGCTGCATCAATTCGCGACATTTGCAGCGCACAGACGTGCTCATTAGCAGTATATAATAAATAATTTATTTAATAATAGTGACCTCCTTTAGTGCATTACTATCGTAATGCATCTGTAAAATTTTTGCTTAGTGTGAAGTTTTGTTAATAATGGACATAAAATAGTGAACTTTTAATAAAACAAAATGGAAAATAGCCCCTTTAACCCAAGGGCCCAGTGCCATCTTCCACCTTGCCGCCGAAGACGACGACGCAAAACCCAGGTCTCGAGTCGGCCACGGCTGATATTGTTTCGACGACCGAAATACAAAAATGGATGTCAGCCATCCAGCAGCACCTAGTAGTAGATTGTGTCATAAGGGACCAAAATAATGTATTGAGGGCGAGAGCGATTGTTTGAATCCAGAGCGAAGCGAAGGATTCTAGATTAGAATCCTAAGCGTAGCGAGGGATTCAAAGTACGTCGCTTGAGGTTAAAATTTAACCTCGAGCGACGTACTTTGAATCCCTCGTTTGATATATTAAATCGTAATTAAAAAGAAAGGGTGTTCCATTACCGCAACGTTTTTCTAGACGTATCCATAGTTCAATTTCTCGCAAGATGGCAGCACCGGAAGCAGCCTAACTAGCTGCCATTGCACACACGGATTCGTTATCTTTGGAGCGAAGGCAAAGGTCGTGTGGGTGAAAGCCTGGCGCGCGCGCGTGTTCTAAATCGGTCGATATCCTAAGGGAGATCGAAGCATCCCCTATTTCGCGTGTGCTAAACACGAAAGCGTGAAACCCTGAAGCTCGCTGAAGGACAATCGAAGGTGGAAGCTCAACGAACGCCGGAGCAGACCAAGGTACGTGAGTGCATTTTGTCCGCTGCGGCTTGTGTCGAGTTTTTGAACATCGGAATATACGAAAAAACGTTATTTTCCCAGTGTAGTGTCAAAGCCACCCCTATTTCGGTTTGGTGCGTATGCTACATCTTTATGGTGCCGAAACCAGGGACCTTCCATCTTACTTCAAGTCCATCATTTTGCGTATGGTATTTCTGGTCAAAACCGTTCTGTTTTAATTTAGAATACATAAATCCATCGTTAATAACATTCTACTGCATTCTAAGTTATTGCATCATCTTGTAATCTTACAAATATCGGACCTATCATACCTACATGCTGCAACGGCGTCCATAAGTAATCACCATTGAACAGGGTTTTAATTCAAATATTCATTTCACACGAATCGGGAGTTATTGTGAGATCTAGTTAAGCAATCACTAACAATCATCGGTGCTTAATTCCATCGGCTTGCAATAATTCTATTATTCAAATCATCAATCACATTCATAATCGTTTCTTGTAACTAAATATCTAGCATACCTAAGTAAATTCATCTAGTAAAATCGTAAAATTGCAAATGTACAAAACTTTTCTCAATAAAAAATATTGTAGGGTAGACGCGTGAACCAACGCCCAAGCGGGCGAACGTACCCATCGGTTTGCTGTAGGTATAGTTTTAACGCGCAAGTTATATAAGTAAATTACGTAACGAGGTGAACAATCCTTATCGCTGTAGAAATAAGATCGTAAATTCTGTGCGCGTTCTTTCCATTCAGTGAACGAGATCGAAGTTATAAGTTCTAACATTTTATTGTGTTATCAACATATCATTATAAAATTATTTAGGTACATTTTTAACTTTTAATTTTAACTATCCTGACCCATTTTACACTACAAGACATTAACTTATAGGGAAGAATGTCACCTATAGGTGGATATTCCACTAAACTAAGTGGTAAAAGAGCCATGCTAAAGAAATCAAAATCTAAATCTGTTAACGATGAGTTCACGGTTATGGACTTGCCGTCCTTGCGCAGAAAGCGAACTATTGCGTATAAACGCTTAGCTAAGGCGTTAGAGATAGGCGCCTCGGCGTCAAGTGATACTAATCGACTCGTTTTTATCGTATCATCAAGACTTAAAGCAAATTGCATCGGGTTTTGAGGACGCGCATTTCACGATTCTAGGACTCATCACCGACCCGAGTAGTGAAGATGATCAAATACAAGAAGATTTTGATGACATGTACTATCGAGTGTTATCAATTCACCGTAGTTTAGTAAACAATGAATCGATTAAATCGCACAACGTCTCGTCATCGAATAATATTCGGCTACCGAAAATCGTACTACCAACTTTCGCTGGAAATATTAAATTATGGCCAGAGTATTTTGATACTTTTAACGCGTTAATACACAACTCCACTTTTATTACCGATACGGAGAAGTTTCATTATCTGATATCTTCTCTCAGCGGCGATGCGTTATCAGTAGTCAAAGCGTTTCCTATGACCCACGAATATTATGATGACGCGTACCAAGCACTCGTTGCTCGCTACAAGAGTAAACGCACCCTAGCTTTCACATGTTGGCGGGACATTTTAAACATCGAATTTCAAAGTAATAATGCGCACGAGTTTCAAAAATCGCTTGACCTTTTCGAAGAGAATTTGAGTATATTAAAAACAATCGACTTGCCGATCGCACACTGGGATTTTGTTTTAGTTTATCACATTTTATCGAAACTTAACAAAGATTTACGCCGCGGGTTTGAGGAAAGTTACTCAAATGTCGAGTTACCGTCTTACGAACAACTCAAGGGTTTTCTAAGGTCTAAATGCGAAGCGTTATTACGCGATTCTCACTTTTCCGAGTCGTCCAAGGCAACTAAGCCTGCCACCAATCCTGTGCCCAAACGTTCAAACAATCCGCACACACTAGTAGCTGCAACCGAAAATGAAGCTCCTGCTGCAAGTGTCAGTGATAATAAAATCGGTTCTTACTCGAGTAAATGTTCCCATTGTAACGAGTCACATTCGATAACATCGTGTGAAGATTTTCTTAAAAAATCGATTGACGAGCGAATGACAATCGCTAAAGATAAAAATTGGTGTTTTAACTGTTTGAAGCCATCACATCAACTGAAGAATTGCAATTCAATATTTTCGTGCCGCACATGCAAACGTAAACATCATACCTTACTCCATCGCGATAATTCTAATAACGCATCAAATCAAATCGGATCGTCGTTGGTTTCAAGGTCTCAATCGAACGTTACCGTGTTGCTGGCAACTGCGATTGTGCAAATTCAGGATGCTTCAGGCAATATGCAATCGTTTCGCGCTTTATTTGACACCGGAAGTCAAAGCAATTTCATCACTGCTTCCGCAGTAAAGCGTTTGAATCTTAAACCAGCTACAACAAATTCAAACGTAAGCGGACTGGGAGAAGCTGCCGCTCCGATCATCGGTGACGTCACTTGCTCCGTTGGCACAAATAATCGGATTTTATACAAACTCGACATGCACGTCATAGCTAAAATATGTGGCGATCAACCCCTTGCGCAATTAAACACATCGGGATGGTCACATACTGAATCACTACCGTTGGCGGACCCTGGCTTCGACATTCCAGGTCCGATCGATCTATTATTCGCTGCAGATGTCTTCGCCGACTCTGTACTCAACCATTATATTAAAGGAGGTGCCAACCAACCTACCGCGTTTAATTCAACATTCGGTTGGCTTCTCTTAGGCAAAACTTGCCTCTCGGCTAGTGCTTTATTGCATACGCTGCCCGACATCGACAATGAGTTAAACTCTTTGGTTCAACGCTTTTGGGAATTAGATTATTTACCGAATTCATCGAGGTTGACTCCAGATGAATTGCTATGCGAGCAAAAGTTCAGTACCGATCATTATCGCGATCAATCTGGACGATACGTAGTTCGCATTCCCTTCAAAGACGAATCAGAACCCACCTTCGAAGGCTCGCGCGACCTCGCGTTACGAAGGTTCCACGCTACCGAACGAAGGCTGACACGTGACTCATCTTTACAAAGCCAATACGTAGACTTCATGAACGACTATATCGAAAGCGGCCACATGTCCTTGGTTCCTATAGACGAGATGAGCACGGGTAAATACTATATTCCACATCACTGCGTATTACGCCCTGACTCTGCAAGCACGCGTCTACGCGTTGTTTTTGATGGATCAGCAAAGGATTTAAGCTCTCGATCACTTAACGATACGCAACTTATCGGACCAAAATTACAACCCAATATTTTGGAAATTCTCTTGCGTTTTCGTGAACACAATATCGTATTCATGGCTGATGCTCGTCAGATGTACCGTCAAATTCTAATAGCACCCGAACATCGTGACTATCAGCGCATTTTCTGGAGGACCTCGCCCAGCGAGCCCCTTCAAGAATATCGCCTGAACACCGTAACTTATGGCTTGGCCTCGAGTGCATATCTCGCTTGTCGTGCTCTGAAACGGCTTGCTGAAGACGAAGGAGACTCTTATCCACTTGCCAAACAAATTCTCCTATCGGACTTGTATATCGATGACGTCACCACCGGCTTTCCATCCTTAGAAGTCGCTCAGGAAGCTAAATCGCAAACTATAGCTCTTTTCGACCGCGGATGTTTCCAACTCAGAAAATGGGCTAGTAATAATCCTCAGCTATTGACCGACCTTCCCCGCGAACATTATCTAACAGGTTCTGTATCGCTCGACAATACCGAGACACAAACTTTGAAAGTTCTAGGACTCAAGTGGGATCCTACCTCAGATGCGTTCCTATTCGAAATCAAGTCATCAGAGCGGGCATGTACTAAACGCTCCATATTAAGCGAGATTGCTAGAATATTCGATCCTTTAGGGCTACTTTCCGCCATCACAATTCAAGCGAAGTGCTTAATCCAAAAACTTTGGATACTCGGTGTTGGTTGGGATCAGACCCCCCCTGATGAGGTCATCCGTACATGGAACACTTACCAAGAACAATTACCGTCACTGACTGAACTAAGAATACCTCGGCAACTTACATGCAAAAATACGTATCGTACGTACGAAATACACGGATTCTGCGATAGTTCGGAAATCGCGTTCGTCGCAGTGATTTATCTGCGCGCTGTCGATTCGGAGGGTAATATCCATACCTCTCTAGTCTGCTCTAAAGCACGGGTAGTACCTCTTAAACGTACCTCTCTGCCTCGACTCGAACTATGCGCTGCTGTGCTTCTATCGGACTTGTACAAATTTGTGCGCGATACTTACCTCTCTCGTATCAAAATCGACGCTGTTTATTTGTGGTCAGACTCCACCGTGGTCCTTTCATGGTTAAGGTCTCACTCCTCTCGTTGGGCTACGTTTGTTGCGAACCGTGTCAGCCACATACAAGACATTGCACCTACCGAATGTTGGCATCATGTTTCTTCAGGCGATAACCCTGCTGATATTTGCAGTCGTGGTCTGTTCCCCAGTGAAATCGTTCACAATACGCTATGGTGGGCGGGGCCATGTTGGCTATCTGAAGATCGTGAATCTTGGCCTATAATTTCAGCAAACCTATCGCACGAGGAGGAGGTAATCGTAGACGCCGAAGTACGGAAATCTGCAGCCTTGAGCTCCACGGACGTTAACAAAACCGAACCCACCATTTTCGAAAATCTAATTAATCGTTTCTCGTCATTGTCAAAGATCGTAAACGTATTAAGCTACATTTATCGTTTCATAAACAACTGTCGCAATCGGAATCAAGCTAATCGTAACAAGTATCTCAACAATGTTGAAAGACACAACTCATTGATGCAAATCGTAAAAAACGTACAAAGCAGTGCTTTCGCTGAGGAACTTAGTAATCTAAAATCAAACAAACCGCTAACGAAACCGTTCCGCAAACTCAACCCGTTTATCGATGGTCTAGGTATCCTCAGGGTGGGCGGCAGGATCTCTCGATCAGGTTTAGAATACGAACAAAAGCACCCAGCCTTCTTGCCGTCTGAACATCCACTCACACTTTTAATCATCGACTTTATTCATCGCAGCTATTTGCATCCCGGTATCAATACCACTCACTTTCTGCTACTACAACAATTTTGGATCGTTTCTGCCAAACGCACAATTCGTCGTCGCCTTGCTAAATGCGTACAATGCTATCGGACTAATCCCCAACCATTACAACCTTTCATGAGCGATCTCCCGTCGTACCGCGTCAATCAGGTAAAGCCTTTTTCAATCGTAGGTGTGGATTTCGGCGGGCCTTTCCGTATCAAACTCGGCCCTCATCGCGGCGCTAAAATCGACAAAGCGTACCTATGCTTGTTCGTGTGTCTCACGACCAAAGCGGTTCACCTCGAAGTGGTTTCAACTCTTTCAACAGACGGATTTATCGCAGCTCTACGACGCTTCGTGGCACGTCGCGGTCGTTGCAACGAGATACAAGCGGATTGTGGTACAAATTTTACGGGCGCACGGAATCAACTATCATCACTCATGCAAGAAGCTTCTAACGCGGAGAGGATTAATTTCAAATTCAACCCCCCATCGGCTCCCCATTTTGGCGGTGTGTGGGAAATCCAAATACGTGCTTCCAAATCGTTCTTACTTCATGCAGTAGGCAACCAAGTACTGACGTTCGAAGAACTCACGACACTCTTCGTACAAATCGAAGCTATTCTAAATTCGCGACCTCTCTGTCCAATCAGTTCTGATCCTAACGATCTATCAGCACTAACTCCCGGTCACTTCCTCACTTTAGAACCTCTGACAGCCGTCCCCGATCAAGATCTATCCAATGTTAACGTAAATCGGCTTAATCGGTGGCAGCTGATACAGGCACTCCAACAGAACTTCTGGTCCAGATGGAAACACGAATATCTCAACTCTTTAACGCAACGCGCCAAATGGACCAAAGATTCGAAACCGCTGCAGATAGGCTCAATGGTGATTATCAAAGACGACAATCGCGCTCCACTTCAATGGCCTCTCGCTAGAGTCGTGGAACTTTTACCCGGTGCTGATGGGATAGCTCGGATTGCAGTAGTTAGAACCGCAACAAATCATACTATTCAAAGACCTTTGGTTAAGTTATGCCCTCTCCCGCTTGAGGACTAGCTTAAATCGTATCTAATTTCCTAACGTTATTATCAAATTATTTATTTATTTATTATTGTATCAAATATAAATCGTTTCAAATTTCCTATCGTTAGTATCAAATCTTTATCGTATCGTATCTAAATCGTATCAAATTTCTATCGTTAGTATCGGATCTAAATCGTATCAAACTTCTTATCGCCAGTATCAAATCTTTATCGTATCGAATCTAAATCTTATCAAATCTTTATTGTATCGAATCTCTATCGTATTGAATCAAAATCTTTATTGCATCAAATCTATATCGTATCTAACCCAAGTATCACATTTTATCGTTAGCTAAGCAAATATTTATCGTACTCTACATGCATTATCGATCTTTGTCCTCCAAATACCTTTTATCGTTCGACCAGAAAATACCATAGGCATTTTGGTGGGCGGGATGTTCCGTTACCGCAACGTTTTTCTAGACGTATCCATAGTTCAATTTCTCGCAAGATGGCAGCACCGGAAGCAGCCTAACTAGCTGCCATTGCACACACGGATTCGTTATCTTTGGAGCGAAGGCAAAGGTCGTGTGGGTGAAAGCCTGGCGCGCGCGCGTGTTCTAAATCGGTCGATATCCTAAGGGAGATCGAAGCATCCCCTATTTCGCGTGTGCTAAACACGAAAGCGTGAAACCCTGAAGCTCGCTGAAGGACAATCGAAGGTGGAAGCTCAACGAACGCCGGAGCAGACCAAGGTACGTGAGTGCATTTTATCCGCTGCGGCTTGTGTCGAGTTTTTGAACATCGGAATATACGAAAAAACGTTATTTTCCCAGTGTAGTGTCAAAGCCACCCCTATTTCGGTTTGGTGCGTATGCTACAAAGGGATTTATTTTTGAGGGGGCGTGTTGGAGTATAGCAAAAACAAATGGCACTACTTCAA
This sequence comes from Cosmia trapezina, assembly GCA_905163495.3. Classification (NCBI taxonomy): domain Eukaryota; kingdom Metazoa; phylum Arthropoda; class Insecta; order Lepidoptera; family Noctuidae; genus Cosmia; species Cosmia trapezina. Next base: position 4,364,739 of record LR991048.1, read on the forward strand.
CACTATTAATCTTTCTGTTTGTAACTCATAAATATTAGTTTTTATGTCAAACTTTTGCATAAGATTTATATTTGGCCTGCGCAAATATGATCACATTTCTGAATTTCGTACAAAGCTCAAGTGGCTTCCCATACGTCTTCGCCGGAATTCTCATATCTTGTTTCAGCTCTACAGTATTCTGTTCAATCCTAAAACCCCTTCTTATCTTAAAGAGCGTTTCAAGTTCCTTCATGACACACATAATAGATATCTGAGGTCATCGGAAAACTTGAGGCTAGAGATGCCGCTACATTCCACCAGTTTTTATGACAGATCATTCACTGTTCAAGCAGTACGATTGTGGAATGACTTGCCCGTGTCGATAAGGCGTGCACAATCTTTGTCAACTTTTAAAATTTTGGTGAAAAAACATTTCCTCTCTCTATAAATATCGTCATTACGTATAGTTCCTTGCTCTTTTTCAAGTAGTATATATAAGTATATATTTATATAAGTTCTGTATTTATGTATGTATAAATTGTATGTATATATGGTACACCACAGACTACCTACAGTATTCTCTCCTTTCTCCCCATAATCCATCCAAAGGTTGTCTGTAAAAGATCGCTCTTAGCGATAAGACCGCCCATTGTGTCACCCTATGTAAAATTTCAACATTTATATCTGTAATTTTTATGGTGTGCATAATAAAGAGTATTCTATCTATCTATCTATCCAAGCCCGCCCTCAGCACTTGACTGAAATCCTAACTTTCTCATAGCGTCTGTACTCTTCTATAAGCCTTGCATGAGACCACACGTCTCACGTAATATTAGTAAATCACACCTTCCAATATATAAAGTAAAGGATAATAAACATACTATTGAAATAAATAAAATAAATAAAAATAAATATAAATATCCTTGGACATTTCACACAAATCCTTATAGTATGTTTATTATTAAATCATAGTCTTTCCTTTGGCTATCCCCTTTAACCCTAACAATAAGAATGCAAAGCATTTTATTTAATAAAAACATATTTTTGTGTAAAAAACTAATGATTTGACTAACCACCTGTAACAGCGTCCTTAAGGATGATGCGCAGTGGTAGCCAGCGAAATTCCATTTTTTTTGGGTTTTTTGCAATTTGCAGATCCGTGTCTTGCGTTCGATTTCGTGCAGATTCGTTAGATTTCGTTCGTTTGACGAATAAAAATAAATAAATAAATATTCTTGGACATTTCACACAACGCCATCTAGTCCCAAGCTAAGCAACCTAATGCTTGTATTATGGTAACGATATGGCTGATAAACTACATATCGACGGGTGAAAGGCTATTTGTTTGAAGCGACATTTTACGAACTTTACAGGAGAGCCATTTAAAGATTCAAAATTTGGAAAAAAAATCGTTATGAAAAAACTACTGCTCTTACGTTAATGGGGATCGCAAATCTTTATTGCAAAAAAATCCCTTAATGTTTTGGTATAATTTTTAATAAAAAAACAGTTATGAGTTCGAAGATAAATGTCACTTAATACAAAATGATCTGTATCGTCTCATTTTTAGAGTAAAGTAAAACGATTCAACTTCTAACATTGTCACTAATCAGCAGCAGGCAAAATGGTTTAAGTGACTTTACAGTACTTATGCAGGAGAAAGCAAAATGAATGAATCGACGTTACTCAATAATAATAGGAATAGGCTATTTTGTTTAACTACGAACTGGGTTTTGTTAACGATACAGGCAAGTTGGCTTAAGCAACGATGAACATTCTCAGTGAGTTGTTTGATGTCTCAGGTTTCAAAAGGAGTTTATATAACTTGGTTGTTGATACAAGATAATAATGACATATTTATAGTAAGTTAAGAGGTATGGGTGAATAATTACTATGTCAGGAATAAAAAAAAAGTTCTGTTAATTAGAATTTTTTTATTACGTATCTTTAACTTAATTATCACTCAGTCTTAATGAGATCGTAAGTTTCCTTATATAAAAAAATAGAGCACAGTAAATCAAACAACAAATTATTATTTTTTTTTTTTAAAGAAAGCAAAATATTTATTTATTACAAAACAGAGATATGGCCGAAAAATAAAAACCTGTAGCTGGAATGTTTAGATCTCTTTCTTTTTACCTCTTGTTTAGAGGGCATAGCAATTAACCAGTCTTTTTTTCTCTGATTGGATAATCCCCAAAAATAATCAAATATTCCTGTCCTTTTTTCTTCGTCTATTTCACTACACTTCCAGGGACAGCTTTTCCCTATGCATGGGTTTGGTTTTAGCTGTCTTTCCTTCCTAATAGAACCATCTTTTTTAACATAACATTCACCTTTTGATCTGGAATCTTTTCGTTTCTTTGCCTTATTTTCCTTTTTTTTCTTTAAACCTGACTCTCCTACTTTCCCATCTTCTGCGTTTACTGTTTTTTTTTTCTTTGGTTGATCTTCATCACTTGAGGACTCGTCCGTCCCTTCCCAAGAAGTCGAGTCCCAGACAAAGTCTTCATCTTCACTCATAAAATCTAAATAGCTTTTTTGAATCACGGCACGCTTGCTTTTTCTTACTTTTTTAGGAGCGTCTTCTGCTTGATTTGGTATCTCCGTTGTAATTTCTTCAGCATTATTGTCCTCCTCCAAGGATTTCCTTAATATATCCATTTCTTTTTCCGATATAATTTCTGTTAGCGTTGGTTGAAGGCTTTCATTACTGTCTGTTCTATTTTTATCGCTCATTTCAATTACCGTGTCTTGGGCCATGTGTTTTGCGATTACTTGATCAACATTATTTGGATTTTTGGTGTTTTGTTCGTGTTCTTCTAATTCTAATATTTTTGTAGGTTTATTCATTGGGTTTATGTTATCTTCTTGAAATTTTTGGAATTCTTCGTCATACTGAAAAAAAATTGTTTCATAGCATCATATTGAAAGTTTCATTGGTAAATAAGAGTAAGTGTGTTTTATTTATTTAAGGATAAAATAAATAAAATTACTTCTAATAGAAGGAACATCATGACCCAAACTTCTACCATAGATTCAGTTAATGATTCTAAACGGGCCAGTGATAGCATTTTTTGTTGGGTGCTAAAGGAAATCAGCTGTACCATACATTTTGACAACGCAGGTGTTGCACTTTTGTATGGATTTTATTATAGTAAGTTCCGAACATTTTTATTGGTTTTAGTATATGTACTGAATCTGTGGTAAAAGTTTGTGTCACGTTGTTCCTTCTATTAGAAGTCACCATTCGACCATGTATACAGATAATCTGTATGTGTACCTACTGCAAAAAAATGTTGAACTATCGACTGAATTTAGCACAGGCATTCCTTAGTTAATTTAGGTGCCTGGTTAAAAAGGATTTCTCGAAATATTCACGGAAACCTACGAAATTCTACGCTGACAAAAGTTACTACTAGTAATAAATAATTAATTACCCTTTCAAACTCGATTGTTATGACATTTATGCTGTCATCACCCGAATCGCTAGTTTTGCTGTTCTGCTTTTTCTAAAAAGATAATCAATGTGGTTATAGTTTGTCAACATAATTGTGTAGCATTAATACTTAAATAAAAAACCTGAACAAACCTGTTCATAATTTGTTATTGTTTCCGGATCACTGTTACATTTGTCATCAAATGTATTTAAAATACGTAAATCTTTGTTTTGGTCATGATAAGACGAGCTCTCTAAGAGTGTTACTGAAGAACTTCTTTTCGTACTGGGCTGTAACTGTTTTATTTTGTTTTCATTTTCATCACTTATGCGTTCAATCTTGCTTCTCAAATATTTTAGTCTTTTTGGCTCCATTGTGGGCTAAAAATTTAAGTAAACATAAATAACATGAGAACTGATAAGTAAAGCAACATCATAGGTTCCTATGTAGTAGGTACGTACATAGGAACCTACTATCGGCCGCAAGTCACTGATAACAAGACCAGGTATAGTATAAGCTGGCCTGTTGTTGCTAGCCAGTAAATTGCATACTTTTAAATTTAAGAATTGGTACACCATTACAAATAATTCAGTAACCGCGTGTATTTAAACAGTAACCGTTATTCACCTATTAATTAGGAAGGTAGTTAGTACAGCAGGCAGCTCGGCAGGTACTTACTATGGTAATAATGTATCAATACTTGCGATAAACAATACACAAACATTCGCAATCTACTATTTACATTAAAACATAATTAATTTATTCATTTATAGACACAATATTAAAGTTATCATACTTACAAGTTTATTCTATTCGGTCTTATTCCAAACTACAACAGCGCGCGTCCTGTCTCCCGCCACACTCACGACTGACTGATGCGCCCGCGCGGGGCGGGATAGTAATAATACTGCCATAACAAGACCAGGTATAGTATAAGCTGGCCTGTTGTTGCTAGCCAGTAAATTGCATACTTTTAAAGAAGGACGGTCAAATCGTACCTGACTACGAGGCGGTGGTGTACAGATATGCCATATATATGTAAAAATCTAGTATTTTTTAAGGTCTTAAAAAACATAAGAAATAGATATTTAAGTCGCCAGAAAAAAAAAGCACAAACAAATTTTTTTTTAATAGCATAATTTGCAAATTATTTAGAATAACATGTTCAGAACGCACCTTTGACGATTCATTTTGCTTAAGAAATGATTTAGTACTCAAAGATTATAATTATTCACGTTATTAGATGTAATTCAATTCTATATACTTGTGTATCAAACCAACTAGTGCTGTTTTTATTATGTATTGGATTCTTGTCATAAAAATAATTATGTGGGTTCATAGTAAGTATCAGCATTTTGTTCAATTGTGTACAACGGAACGTCATAATATGTCATCGACGCGCGCCATGGATTGACAGTGTCAATACTGTCAATTACAACGGGTGTCAATTTGACACTAATATACTGTAGTGTGTAGTCTTTGCACCCGGCGATGCCGCATTGTTGTTGTGTTGTTGTTGTTACTGTGAATATTGTGATAAGTACTGTACTGTTTTGGATTTCCTTCTGTTGTTTGACCTTGGCATTGTTTTACAGATTGATAACTAGGTGCCGCTTGCAGCGTCAATGAAAGGCGAGGGTTAGCGACACACTAATTTATTGACCAAGTTTACAGTCTACCCACCACCATACAAATATCATACCAGCTAATATCGGTACATTTCTCCCCTTTAAGCTACAGCATAATCTAAAATATAAAATCTAAACAATTAACAAAGCATGTTATTTAGTGACTCCTGGTCGAGCCCTATTATAAGCCCGCAGAGCACGAGCAGACGCACCTGGCGGTGGTGGTGGTGTCTCCGGCCCGGATGCCGCTTCAGTATCAGTGCTCTGTGACTTTTCACCAATGCCGTCAGACGCGTCCTCGAACGTGTCTTCAGCCTCCTCACGGACCGAAGGAATCCCTCGGTCAGGGGATAAATCTTTGCTCTCGGAAACTATGCTAGTCCGCGATAACGAGTGGCGGTTCTTGTTTTGTACGGGCATAATTTGATCGACATGTCTACGCCAACCGACTCCACGTCCAACGTCTACCTTGTACGAGACCGGTCCAGTCTGATCGACGATTGTTCCCGACAACCACTTGTCCCCCCTCGCGGTGTAGTCGCGGGCCAGCACCGCGTCGCCCGGCGCCAGCGCGCGCGTTGTGCCGCCCGCAGCGGCCACTTGCCGCTCCTGCGCCGAGCGCACTACCGCAGACACGTCAGGCCGCAGCGCATCAAGGCGCCCGCGGAGCCTACGCCCTTGCAACGCCACCGCAGGGGAGACACCAGTGGTTGCATGTTGACAATTACGATACTTGAATAAAAACTTACTAAGTGCCGTGGCGACGTCCTCGCCCTCGTACAAAGCACGTTTGATCGCTTTCTTAACGGTTTTTACCGCATTTTCTGCTGCACCGTTTCCCTGCGGTCTGTAAGGAGCTGTGGTCACGTGTTTTATACAATTTTTTTTACAAAACGTTTTAAATTCCTGTGAGAAAAATGGTGGGCCGTTGTCAGTGACGAGTAAAGATGGTAAGCCGAACCGGGCAAAAATTGTTCTCATTGCTGTGATAGTCGCCTGCGCGTCCGTCTTACTCATAGCAATAGCTTCTATCCATTTCGAGTTTGCGTCCACCATAATTAAATACCGTTTTCCCCCACAATCCCCGAAGTCTGCATGCACTCGCTGCCACGGATGCAGCGGGAACTCCCAAGGGTGCAGCGGCGCGTGCGGCGGCGCGTCGCGCACGGCGCGGCACGCCGTGCACGCGCGACATACCTCCTCTATGTCCCTGTCTAGACTGGGCCAGTACACATAATTCCTTGATAAATTCTTCATTTTATTCATTCCCAAGTGCCCATCGTGAATTTCATCTAAAATTTGTTTTTGTAATGTGTCCGGTATGACAATCCTGTATTTATAGATGAGGCAACCTAATTCTACAGCTAAATCCTGTTTTCTTGAAAAATACGGTTTCTCAGTATCCGACACTGTCAACGGCCAACCAAATGTGACATATCCTTTAACCTTGCATAACAATGTATCTTTCTCCGTCTCCTTAGCAATATCCTTAAAGCTAATTGGAATTGTTTCCTCTATTAAATTGATGTAAGTGACAGCGTCCACTAAGCGACCCTCCTGTGGTAGCGGTAGCCTCGATAAAGCGTCGGCCGGCCCATTGTCAGCTGAGCGGACAAATTCCACAGTGAAGTCGTATGCGGCCAAGCGCGCCGCCCACCGCTGCAGCCGGCTGGCAGCGGTCTGTGGAATGCCACTCTTAGCACCAAAAATGTGTGTCAACGGCTGATGGTCCGTGCGTAATATAAAACTCCTACCGAACAAGTATTGGTGGTGCTTTGTTATACCAAACAATATCGCGAGTGCCTCCTTATCGAGTTGACTATAATTTCGCTCGGCCGCGTTAAGTGTGCGGGACACACAGCTCACCGGGCGCTCGCTGCCATCGGAGTAGCGGTGAGCCAACACCGCGCCTAGCCCATACGCACTGCTGTCTACCGCGAGCACGAGCGGCCGCCCCTCCTCGTAATGTGCTAACACTCGCTCGCCCAGGAGAACTCGCTTAGCTTCTATGAACGTCTGCTCACAACTAGCATCCCATTTCCAACGAACATCTTTTTTTAGTAAATTATGTAAAGGAAACAACAGTGTGCTCAAATTACTAATGAATTTTCCGTAATAATTTAACATTCCCAAAAAACTTTTCAGTTGGGTTATATTCTCTGGTCTGGGTGCGCTGGAAATAGCCTCCAGTTTAGCAGTGTCTGGCCGTAAACCCATTTTGTCTATAACAAAACCTAAGTATTTTACGCTCTCTTGTAAAAAACTACACTTACTTAACTTTACTGTTAAACCCGTCTCGCGTAACCTTTCGAGTACAGCTCGTAAATTACTAATGTGTTCCCTTTGTGTTTGTGTTATCATTAGCCCCCGTTATGCAAATGTCATCCAGAAAAACAACACAACCCGGAATACCACGTAGGGTTTCCTCCATTAATTTCTGGAACTTCTCGGGTATGCACGCTAGTCCGTACGGCGTGCGACGGTAGGCATACGTCCCGAGGTGAGTTGTAATTGCTGTATACGGTTGTGACTCCTCTGTTAATAAACACTGTTCGTAAGCGTGAGTGAGATCTATTTTCGTAAATTTTTCTCCTCCGCTTAAGTTCGCGAACAACTCATCAATGCGGGGTAAGGGATAATAGTCTCGCTTGAGTTTTGGATTAATTGTAATTTTGTAATCCCCACAAATGCGTATTTCCCCATTTTTTTTAACAACTGGCACAATGGGCGTTCCGTAGTCAGAATAGTCGACGCGGTATATGGAGCCGTCGGACTCCAGTCGCGTCAGCTCGCGCTCCACGCGCGCGCGCAGCGCCAGCGGCACAGGCCGCGCCCGCACGTACACAGGTTCATCGTTAGTCAGCTGTAGTCGAATGGCTCGCTTACAAGTACCTAACTTATCCGTAAACACTTCAGGAAATTCTGCACATAAGCGATTCACGAATTCATTGTCGGTTATCTTATTCAGATTTATATGTGTTACCTTCAGGGCCCGCAACCAATCTCGTCCCAGTAATGGGCACGCTCCGTTTTTAATTACATACAGTGGCAAGGATTTTACTTCTACATCTCGTAACCTAACTCGGACTTCTATAAAACCAAGCGATTCGATGCATGAACCGGCATAACTACGTAACATCAAATTATCAGTCTTAATTATTTTATGCGAAAATTTGCGGTTATACATGTCTTCACTGATTGCCGAGATACGACTACCGGTGTCGATTTCACACTTGGTCTCAAAGTTATCTATGATGACGTTTATAAAGTACGGTTTATTACCCTTACCTCCAACTACAATCTTAAATAAATCGTCTGAATCGTCCTCACTATTCAAATAGTTTTGCCGACTGTCTGCCCGGTTGCCACTACTTTTCACTGATTTGCACATCACTCGTAAATGACCTCTTTGTTTACACTCGTCACAATTATAATTCACATAACGGCACCTGTCCGCGCGATGCGCCTTACCGCAACGCCAGCATGCTGGCGCGGCCGCCGCGCCGCTCCGCGATGTGCTCGCCGTGCGCTCCGTGCCCGCCGCGCCTGTCGCGCCGGCTGGGCCAGCCGCACCGCCCGCGCCAGCCGATGAGCGCGAGCCGCGGGCGCGTCCTCGCCCCCCGCGTGTATAGTGCAGGTCCTCGCCTGCCTCGCCGCCGGCACCTGAGGTCGTCGTCGGCACCGTGCTGCCGCTCACCTCCGCGTGCTTCTCTGCAGCCTCCAGTGCTAGTGCTAACTCCACCGCCTCCTTATATTCGATTTTCCTTTCGGCAAATATTCTTGATCGCATTGCGTCATTTGTCAAACCCGAAACAAACTGATCTCTTAGGTTTTCCTCGAGCGTTGAACACTTCTTACATTTGCCGAAATTACAAGTTGTTGCCAGATGTTTTAGTGCCTGTAAATATTCCATCAAGGGTTCGCCGGCCCGTTGTCGCCGCAGCCGGAACACGTGGCGCTCGGCGATCTCGGATCGCTGCGGTTCCAAATGATCGGAAACTAGCTTCACCAATTCCTCGTAAGTTTTGTTCTCGGGAAAGTCGGGGGAACACAGGTCACTCATCAACGAATAGGTGGCTTCGCCTACGACTGTTATTAACATCGGCACTTTTAGGTCATCTTTTACGTCGTTTAGTAAAATGTACTGATTAACCCGCCGTATATAAGCAGGCCATTGTTTCGAACTGATATTGAACGGTTCTAACTTCCCGATTGGCATCTTGATAATCGTAGGTCCTACGTAATTTTGATATTGCACGCCTAATAAAATATCCTGAGATCCAAATAGAATCAAAAAATATCCCGTACTCGTCGCCAATGCAGCGTCAATGAAAGGCGAGGGTTAGCGACACACTAATTTATTGACCAAGTTTACAGTCTACCCACCACCATACAAATATCATACCAGCTAATATCGGTACAGATTATTCTGTGCTTTTGATTTCCGGACACCGATAACCTCAAAAGTATTTTTTGCATTATTGAAATATCTTGGCTATTTAGATATTATTTTCGAAAGGGATGGTGTTTACTACATAAAACAATCAAATCTCACTATAATTTGCTTCTGTACACTGAAAATAAAACTCAGGTCCAGCTTCTATAGAAATATGACCGATGTTCTTTAAGAATTGGTACACCATTACAAATAATTCAGTAACCGCGTGTATTTAAACAGTAACCGTTATTCACCTATTAATTAGGAAGGTAGTTAGTACAGCAGGCAGCTCGGCAGGTACTTACTATGGTAATAATGTATCAATACTTGCGATAAACAATACACAAACATTCGCAATCTACTATTTACATTAAAACATAATTAATTTATTCATTTATAGACACAATATTAAAGTTATCATACTTACAAGTTTATTCTATTCGGTCTTATTCCAAACTACAACAGCGCGCGTCCTGTCTCCCGCCACACTCACGACTGACTGATGCGCCCGCGCGGGGCGGGATAGTAATAATACTGCCACGGTGTACGAAAACTATGCCAACATTTACTTGTTTTAAATTACATAGATTGTTATTGTCGTATTAAAATTGGATGGTTTAAAAGACAAACTATTTATATTATGATACAGGAAAAAATGATTTTAATCTAACCACTTGGTATTACATTTATCTTAAGTGACGTATTTAAAAAATGTGGATACTAACAAACTGTTCAAGCGACTAAGGAACCCAGTTTTGAGAACAGAAATATTGTTTGAAGCTCCAAACAGAGTGCAAAACAGTTGCAGCGAAAAGGGTTGAACCGACTGTATTAATGAATTTGGCTGACGGCAAATTGGTTGAAGCCACATTGCATAGTGTAAGTAGTCGCAAGCAAAATGTATGAAGGGGCTTTTCGTCTAAAGTTAGGTATATCGAAAAACGATTTATCTGCCATCGAACTGAAATTTTAGGACGAGAATACCGGCTTATGCTCCGATTCTCTGTTTTTGTGTACAGCTTAAATGAAATACTAAAAAAATGTGGCAAATTTGATGTCGGATCATACATCATGTTTGAGAATTATGCACTAACATTGCATTGTTTTAAGCGCCATAAAAGTGCTCAGATTTGTACGTAACCCGGCTCAACCGACGCAGAAAAATTCGCTGAATCCGAATATGTATATAACTCATATCGTCCAAAATGTCGCTTCAAACAAATAGCCTTTCACCCCTCGATATATACATTTTTTTTTTTGTAAATACATACATATGAAAAACACCCAGACTCGGAACAAATACTTGTAGGTCGTACAAATATTTGTTCCGTGCGGGAAACGAACCCGCGACATGCTGCGCAGCAGTCAATCGCTCAACCACTGCGCCAACCGTGTCGTCAAACACACACAAACCTGCACGAAATCTAACTTAAAGAGATGTATTGATTATTTTTATGGTTAAAATTATATAAATACGTATGTTTTACTTCCGCGTATCATACTTTGATCAAGATGCAAACTGACACGGTACAGCAAATTGCAAAAAAACCCAAAAAATATTGAATTTCGCGGGCTACACAGCGCAATCACCTTAATGCGTTTAAAGCTATGGTAAAATTGATACATTATTTTACTTTATAGTTTTTTTTTACTAACTAACGAATCTAAAAAAAAATGAAAAGCTCGCCCACAGCCCCCACGGCTCTCATCCTGTTGTGACACTGTTTTTGTTTCGGAAAGTTGATAAATATTGGTAAATATTTTGATGCAGTTTAGTAAAGTAATCGTTAGTAAAAAAAATACTAAAGGATAGACTGTAGCATTCGTCAGTTTTTCTTTATAATAAACGTTTTATAGTTTTGTAGTGTGTGTTCCTACTGTAATTTAAATTAGTAGGTACCTACATGTTGTAAATCCTACTTATTTTAATAACCGATTTGCATGCCCTAAACAGGCAAAATATGGACTGTGCTTACACCACCAATTTTAAACTCAAACTCAAACTCAAAGCATTTATTTCAATTAAACCAATTACAGGCTTTTTTGAATTGTCAAAGAGTCGGTCAGTAGGTAAGTCAGAAAGCTGAAGCTAGTTGCCCATTCCAAAACGTAGATCTATGGAGAAGACCGGCAAGAAACTCCACGGACACTCTTTTAAATCAAAATATGGTTACAAAATATTGAAATCATCATTCATGTTGAAATTCTTTGTACTTAGCTCTTTGTACTTAGAAGTACTCTCTGTACTTAGAAGCACTTTGTACTTAGAAGCTTTGTACTGAAGATCTTTGTACTTAGAAGCACTCTCTGGAAACATAACCAAGTACCACCCCCAAACTCTAAGAAACGTGGTCAAAGAATAGTTTGCCCAACGCCTAGTCATAGAACTACCTTCGCCAGAAGACAGCTATATGTGCTGAGCTCTCTGGTTTACAGAAACATTAACAAGACCACCCAAATTGCAAGGTTAAGCAAACACGAGGCTAAGGCTAAGCTGAAGAACATGCTGTACCTCCTTGATTACGCTCAAACTGAGGAACTACTAATCACTCTGACATAACTCGCAATATTCCATACAAATACACGTAATACAGTCACCGACATCTGTAATAAAACAAAAGACACCAAGCTTGTACTAACTCAAACATAGTCTTTCACTCGATACCACCACATTCGCATACTTACACTCCTCATTTCACACTCACTCAACACAAAATACACAAGTTTCCCAGTCACACACACAGACACCCTCACACAACGCAAACAAAACACACGATTCCCAGTCACACATACAGAATCACCCACACAGTCATTTTACTTTTTATTACTTTTTAATTGTAATCTTAATTTTATTTTATTAATTTATTTTTTACTTTTATTTTGTTTTCCCAAATTGTTTTTCCATATAATAGTATATTATTTTTGCATAGCATCAGATTACTAGATCTTAATTTCCAAAAGGGTTTATAGTGTCCAAGTAGCAGTAGAACACTGACTCCTAAGTCACAGGTATTCCTAGTTTAGGAGCCAGGGTTTCAACTTTTGTGCGCCTTTAATTATTGTAATCTTTAGCTAGATATTAAGCATATTGTAAGGATTTATATCAATAAAGTAATAATTATTATTATTATTATTAATTATACATGTGAGAACGATGAACGTTAAAAGCGTCCGTATTAAAAAAATAAAAATAAACAATTCAAAATTAAAATTAAAATAAGCCGTGGCAGCTAAGGTATGACCAGCCTCCACCAACAGCGCCCGTTGACGAACCTGACGTATGGATTCGTTAAATGATCCAACACACGCGCCACCATCAGCGAGGCATTAGAGTGAGCATGACACACTCTCAGCCGCCAGGGCACATCCAAGTCAAATAAAGACGTACCCAGTAAATGGTAGCTTTAGAGTAGGTACATAGTACTCACACATGTGCTAAGCAATTATACAATACAATGGTGATTGAGTCTACACAATGCAAAGCTATTCTTACAATCTTCAGCAGTTCCAACAGTATCTTCAAATGTTAATTAATTAGTTGAGGTTGTGGAGCAGGACCAGCATGGAGCCAAGCATTTTTATCATTTAAGTAATCCCCCAACTTATAATATGCCTGCCTGCATAGTGTGCGTTTTATACAAGTTTTAAATTTCGTCTCATTTAGTTGAAGTATGTGTTATAGTTATATGAACTCAAACTCAAACTCTTTATTGCATTCATGTGTAGTTAGTTGTTAGGTACAATTAAAATAGTTCCAACATGAAACCCGGTTAGGGCACGGCAACATAACAACAATTTTAAACAATTATGTAATACTAGCAATAACACAATAGTAAGATGTATGTCATTACTTACTTACTTTATGTTACCACTACCACTACCATTACTTTAAAATGTTGACATAATCTCGGGACCCTGGGGTCCCGGACCTTTGGAAGGCCGAGGGGCCGAAGCCAACTCGCAACTCGCCCTTACATAATTTTAAATTTTGCACCTTAATTATTTATGTTATTACATAATTATCCTAAGAACGTTATCTTACAAACGTGACAAATGCCGCCAGCCGCAGCGTGCATGTATGTATTTACATCTGGTAAAACCTGTATTTTGTGCAAATAAATTATTATTATTCTTATTCTTTTCAATTGAGGGACCACCTTAAATCGATTGTAACTTTTGAATGCCTTCTTTTACAAACTGCAGGTTGAATTCACAATCGTTCAAGTAGTTTTACTAAAGCTAGACCCATGTAAATTTCCATTCCGGACCCAAGGCTCCCCTGGAAGACAACCCTGGAGGTGTCACGGGAACTTGGATTCGTACCCGTGGCATCCTCAGGTCAATTAGTGCAGCGCTTTTAAATGTAGGTGTATATATAGAAAAATTAAAAAATAGGTAAGTACTGTCGACATGGAAAAATTCATCATTCACCTTAGATTTTTAGCGTTTTTGGAGAGCGTTATAGGACAAATAATATTTTAGAAGGTTACCACTCCAAATTAAATCAATAAAAATACGGTTTCCGTGATGCGTTTACTAAACGTATTGCAGAATACTCACAATTTGAATGCAGTGCCTAAAAACGGAAACAAGCAGATATCATGATAATGACGATTGAATAGTGCACATTCAATTGCAAGTTTTGAACAAAGAAATAACATTAGGCCACGCATTGGAGAAATTGCGTTAAATAAATATATTAAAATTAGACTATTGAAATTATTTTGTGACTGTTGTTCATCTGTCCCATCACTATTCGATTGGTGGATTCATGGGAATTAGAAAATAGAACCCGTGATACCACTGGTACACCTTTGTATGGGTTTGAGGACCAGGGGAGCCACGGGTCTGAATTCAAGTTCCCGTGGCACCCCCAGGGGTGTCCTCCAGGGGTGCCTTGGGTCCGGAATGTAAATTTCAAATTCCATTGTGTTCTCCACTCAAAGTAAACCTTATGGTGATCGATTGAGGGACAACCTTCCTTCTTTTTATTGTGTGAAAAGGAAGAATTGATATTCAATAAATTAGTTTTACAAATCTTTTACTAAGAGTAGTCATTTAAAAAAAAATTATACGTAGTACCTACTTGAACCTCAGTGAACTTACCTACATTATTCATTCATAAATACTGAGCCTTTATTTATCTTCCTGCACGTGCCTTCAAGAATCGTGCTCAGCGGTCAAGTTTCATAACAACTAGTAATCCGAGATAGCTTGTACTAGGTCAGGGATGTTCGTGACAATTATGATGTATTTTTTTTCAAACTTGTTTTTAGTAATTACCTACTTTGGATAATTATGTCATCTCAATCTGCCTAGCCTTTTCCCAAATATGTTGGGGTCGGCTTCCAGTCTAACCGGATGCAGCTGAATACCAGTATTTGTTATAGAACGACTGCCTATCTGACCTCCACAACCCAATTACTGCGTAAGACGACGCCGTTGTTCGCCCGGACGCAAAAATATCGCGGCGATTTTGTTTCACGCACTGGATTTTCAACGCTCTGCCTAGCACCGAGAGTTGAAAATCCAACAGTGTGATTTTTCGACGCGCTAGAATGCACTCTGTTGTTATTAAGTTGGATTCTCAATGCTCGGCTCAACGGCGAGAATTGAAAATCCAGTGCGCGATAAAATCCCGCCGCGATATTTTTACGTTCGTGCGAACGTCGGCTAGTACGATACCGGATGCAGCAGAATACCCGTATTTTACATGGAGCGACTGCCTATCTGACCTCCACAACCCAGGTACTGGGTAATACGATACCCCTTGGTAAGAATGGTTGTCAGACTTTCGGGATTCTGACGAACCGTAAAAACTGTCAAAGATCCACGAATGACAGCTGGGGCCGGGAGGCACAGAGGAGTCTCGGTATATAAAAATGGTCACCCCATAACTTAACCTGATGGATCGACCCGTACGGCTGTTACTACTTAGCCGCGAGCTCCTAATATGCTACTAATAATTATGTCATTATAACAGCTCCTAATAATTATGTCATGTGCCAGTATTGTATCAATCGTGTGAAATTGTGATAAACTTTACGTTCCTAGTAACCGAGACGTTTAAAATCTAGTCATGACACGTAACTACACTGTATTTAGTTTTGACACGAGGACTAAAGACAAAATCAATCAAGAATGTTTTTTCTTGAACCTCAGAAGTCACTCAGATATGACTTATTAGAAGTTTAAAATATTGACACATTTGGTAAATAATAAAATTGACGAGGAGCTGGCTACGTAGAGAGGCTCGTGGCTAAGTAATAACAGACGAGTAGGTCAATCCATCAGGTTAAGCTACGCTTGCCGGGATTGGTCTGTGCTCTGTGTGGTGATGCGCGTGTCTAAACACACTATGCCGAAGTTACGCGACCGAAGTTTGGCATGACTACGCCTGCAATGCTATTTGAATTACTGACGACACACTATGCCGAAATTACGTTGCATTCTAGAGTACAGCCGAACTTCGGTTGGGCGTAAGTTCAGCGGCAATTCGGCGGTAACGTATTCTGTAGAGCACACATTATACGCGACCGAAGTTCGGTTCGATTGCCGAAGAAGATCCGGGGCGGGGAGCAGCGGGAGGCAGGCATGCCCGCGCTCCGCGTGTCCGCCCCACGGTGCTATAGCTTACGCTGGGCACTCATGGTCAGTTCATTTGGATTAAACAAATGGATGAACCACCAAAATACTAAAATACTTGCATAGGAAATTGATTCCTATTGCTTCAATGACTCCTAGGGGCTGTATGGCTAAATTCCCTTTGACTGGGCCCTACCAGTCAAGGAAAAACCGTGTAAAAAGAAAATAATCTTAAGCTGCAAGCAGTCAGCCGCAACTGCAGGCAGCTCGCTGCAGAATCGTACCGTTACTTTATATATAACTAGCGGACAGCCATTGTCCTGTCTGAACGATCCTAGAACCCGACTGCAGCGCCACCTACCGGGTCCAATTGTATTTTCAAACCATCCAGGAACCAATTCAAATATACAAACAAAATTTCATCTAAATCAGTCTAGCCGTTGTTATGCCACGTTTTATCCGTTTTTAAGTCTCCTATGTCTGTCTCCTGGTTCTAAGCTACCTCCCCACCAATTTTCAGCCAAATCGGTACAG
The DNA here is from genome assembly GCA_905163495.3 of Cosmia trapezina. Taxonomy (NCBI): domain Eukaryota; kingdom Metazoa; phylum Arthropoda; class Insecta; order Lepidoptera; family Noctuidae; genus Cosmia; species Cosmia trapezina. Next base: position 4,381,343 of record LR991048.1, read on the forward strand.
CCGTTCTTGAGTCATAAATAGTGTAACTAACACGACTTTCTTTTATATACACATATAGATTTGACGAACTGCCTTTTGGCAATTTATGAACTTTGACGAAACGCAACTTTGACTCAAAATGCCCTTGACGAAGTACAATTTTGACGAAAACGACTTTTGATACAAACACAACCTTGACCGACCACCCCGAACTCTGCCCACGCTTCGCTGGTTAATGTTAACTGTCACTTCTGTCAGACGCTTTGAAAATCATGTCCCTGCTCTGAACTATAAACTTTTAATTTTGACATGACGGTGCAAAGCTGGTAGCTAGATTCTATTATAAATAACCTTGACGGAAACTATAACGATGCACTTAGTAAAACCCAGCATAAAACTAAGTAAAGTATACACAAAATTCAAGAGATCACTGTACAAATAAAACTTCGCAATTTAAAATGACAGGGAAACTGAAAATAAGTAAATTCATATTACACATTAATTTCCAAATCATTTTATTGAATCATCACTTCGGAGGAAAAGTCAGGTAGTTCTTAGTAGACACCACATCCACAGCCGCGGCCTCCATAGCCGACTCCGAGAGCGCCAGGTCCATAGCCAGCGCCGAGCCCACAGGTACCAGTAGCGTCATAGACACCAGCAGTACCATAGCCAGCAGCAGAAGGAGCGATGCTCTCAATAGCAGTAATACCGTTACCGCAGCTGTAACTGACGCCGCCAGAACCGCCACTTGGCAACACTCCCTCCAAATCCACAGCACCCACGAACGGCAGCTCACCAGTCACGTAGAGAGCACCCTCATAAACATTATCAGACGCTACAGAGAGGCCACTGGGAGCGATAGCAGAGACGCTGGAGACAGGCAGTCCACCGCCACTGGTGGGAATGATCTCTAGAGCAGCACTGCCGCTACCAATCAAACCATTGTTAGCCCAGTTACCAGCATAGCCGGTACCAATCAAACCATTGTTAGCCCAGTTACCAGCACAGCCACTTCCGATCAAACCATTGCCAGCCCAGCCGGTACCAGCACATCCTGGGGCGAGAAGACCAGGAGCGGCGATGGCTCCATGACCAAGACATGAACTGAAAGCAGTCTGTAAACAAGAAATTATTGTATTAGTAAATAAGTCTTTAACAGTAGACGAAGCAGTATATTAAATTTGAATCCAACCTTTTTCTTTATTTTGGTATATTAAATGGTTTATTATTAAGATTTCATAACCGTTACGTAATCCACAACATTGAACTGATCAAATGCTCAGTGTAAATATTGAATTTCGATAAAGGAAAATCATGATGAAAGAATAAAATATTGCAGAATTATTTCTCACCTGGATGAAGAGCGCCTGAGCGCAGAGGACGAGGATCACCTTGGCTGACATTGTAGTTTGTGTTGAAGTGAACTTGAGAATGAGTTTTCCAAGAATCGATCGACTATTTATACTGAAACATTGTCCTTATCTAGTTGTGTTGCAGCAATTTGTGGATTTTGAAATTAACTTTTCATACCTTAATCAGTAATTTCAATATGAGGATAACGAAACAATGTATGTATTTCATAAGCGATGTAACCTTGAAATATTTAGTTTGAAGGGCTTTGTTTCAAATAATATCACTATATGTTATGATAAGAAACTTTTGCACTATATAAATTTAATATGGTGTAGAAGTAGGAACATCATTCAGTCTTCAGCTTCTCGTGGATCACAAACAAAATATCGAACATGTCTACTTTCGCTGTTCTGTTGCTCTGCATCCAAGCTTGCTTGGTTCAGGTGAGTGTTTTAATATTTCTAGCATATTTATTTTCTCATCAACTTCCTCCATTGTTGCTTTCTCCTACCTTCATTTGTAAGCTTCTGAATTATGTCCCTTGTACACGTTTCCTATAATACCTATGTAATTTGTATTGATTCGAGAGAAGAAGACGTTCTACCTTAACTTAAAAATCTTGTAATTTAATTTCGTTTTCGATTACGAACCTCTTCAATGTATGAAGACTTTCATACATTCCCTCAGTTTCAAAGGTTTCCTCAGTATTTCGTAACTATAATGTATCTTTATTTTTTCCACTAGAATGTTTTCACTCAGTATATCGGCGGTAGCGGTTGCGGATGCGGAGGACCAGCTGTTGGTATAGGCCCTGCTCTAGGATGCGGCTCTGCTTATGGTGGTGCCCTGGGTTTCGGCGCTGGTCTCTCTCCTGCTGCTGCATATGGTGGTGCCCTCGGAGCTGCTTATGGCGGTGCCGGTGAAGGCAACGTGGCAGTCATTGGTGAGCTGCCAGTCGCCGGTAACACAGCTGTTGCTGGTCAGGTCCCCATCTTAGGTGTCGTGAACTTCGGCGGCGCTGTGCCGGCTGCTGGTGCCGTGTCTATCTCCGGACAGTGCGCGTGCGGCTGTGACTCTCCTCTTTACAACTGAAGCGTCCTTTCCTCATGCCTGAATAAAAATAAAAGATCATGAATTCAGCAAACACTTCAATCTTTCATTTAATATTAAAATCACCCAACAGTATTTTTTGATACTTTTAGAAATCTACTTAATTAAAATCTCAAATTCATTGACAGACAAGGCACAGTCACTGCTGGATCTAGAACCATGAAATCTTGCATAATGAGTTCCTTATATGTACGAAAGTGAGGATGGGGAAGGAGAAGAAAAACGATTTTTAAAAATTCATATCATATAGGAATAAAATGGGCGATTAAATTTTGTATGGAAGTTCGTCATTTTTGCCGATGGGAAATCCTATCGGAAACGCACTCGGCTTGTGTTATATTAATTATTTAAAAGCTTTCTATCTACCATTAGCATTACTCGTGGTTATATCAGAATGACAAATCTTTATCCTTTGTGGATGGGAAATCATCAAAGGACTTCTCCCGCTCTGTGTGTAGCGGAAGGGCGTGTCAGACTTTTACTGACTAAAACCCACCCGTGTTCCTTCAGTTGCCTATGCCAGGGCCACGGTATCTTTTTCAAACAACCCGCGACCCCAGCGGCATCGGCCCTATTGGACTCCATTTTTTGCTGACATCTCTTTGAGGCGCGCGTGGAACACAACGCGCCGTCGACCCGGGCTTGGTCCGTACCGGACGGCGAGCTACAGTACAGCCCACTACTCAACGTCCGTAAGCCCGCACCTACGGTGGCCGGGAATCGGCTAGCGATTCCCGCCGCCCAAGGCGTCTCCTGCGGCGACAGAGGGCGTGAGGCTGCCTCTCCCTCACGCGTTCCGCCTCCTCCTTCGCGAGCATTACTGCTTCGCAGAAAGAGGTGACGGCCTCACATGCACTCTCGCTCCGCACCATGGCAGAGGCCATGCACTCCTCAAAGATAATACTTATCGCTGCAGTTGTGGCGTGCCCAGCTCTGGGTTGCGATAGTCGCACTCTCCATGTTACCATGACATCTTTAAATCTTTATCCTGGGGTAGATTTTCGAATTTAATTTACAGTAAAGTTATACATTTATAGAACAGAATGGAATCTTTTTATTTCGGTCACACAATATCCACATAGTGTTATTAACATACAAAAATAATCTATTGCCTAGTGTTAAGTAAAAATCAGCCTCCGCACAAACTGCTGTACAATCGGAGAGCCGAGGCTCTCGACTACAGTTTTCAGGATGCTGTTCCGACTGTGCCTCTCTCTCCTCAGTAGCGACGCTGTTTTCTTGCGTATAATTGCTTATTTATAAGCCGTCTGTGCGGCCTTGAGCAAACATGTCCGACGCACTACAGTAACGAGGCAGCCTCAACAACATCCTGAAAGCTTTATTATATTGGACGCGCAGAACATCCTGCGATCTCTTAGTGCAATTGACCCGTAGACTGCCCGTGTACAAACTTTTGGCAGTAAGCCTTGAAAAGCGTTACTTTAACTTGTGCTGTACACCGCGCAAATCTACGGGACAACATATTGCTCCAGACCGCTAGAGCCCTGCGCTCCCTCTCAATGTCCACGTGTTTCGTTTCACCTTTTTTTTTTTTTTTTTTGAGGGTGGGAAATCATCAAATAACTTCTCCCACTCTGGGTGGAGCGGAAGGGCGTGTCAGACTTTTACTGACTAAAACCCACCCGTGTTCCTTCAGTTGCCTATGCCAGGGCCACGGTATCTTCTTCAAACTACCCGCGTCCCCAGCGGCGTCGGCCCTATTGGACCCCATCATTTGCTGACATCTCTTTGAGGCGCGCGTGGAACACAACGCGCCGTCGACTCGGGCCTGGTCCTTACCGGACGGTGAGCTACCCGCTGCTCACCGTCCGCAGGCCCGCGCCTACGGTGGCCGGAAATCGCCCCGCGATTCCCGCCGCCCAGGGCAGACGCCCTGGGCGGCGGGAATGGGAAAGGCGGGAATGATGTCAGCAAATGATGGGGTCCAATAGGGCCGACGCCGCTGGGGTCGCGGGTAGTTTGAAGAAGATACCCGTGTTCCTTCAGTTGCCTATGCCAGGGCCACGGTATCTTTTTCAAACAACCCGCGACCCCAGCGGCATCGGCCCTATTGGACTCCATTTTTTGCTGACATCTCTTTGAGGCGCGCGTGGAACACAACGCGCCGTCGACCCGGGCTTGGTCCGTACCGGACGGCGGCCCACTACTCAACGTCCGTAAGCCCGCACCTACGGTGGCCGGGAATCGGCTAGCGATTCCCGCCGCCCAAGGCGTCTCCTGCGGCGACTGAGGGCGTGAGGCTGCCTCTCCCTCACGCGTTCCGCCTCCTCCTTCGCGAGCATCACTGCTTCGCAGGAGGTGAGTTACGTTTCACCTAATTGACTCGGCTACTGGCGACCAGTGTCGACGGCTGCAGTGATTGTCTCTGCGTTGGCAACGTGTCGCTCGGGTATATGAGCACTAAAAATAAATAGCAACGTGCTCATTTTCACTGAACATTCCTGACCTAGTACACGCTATTTCCGATGACTGGCTGTTATGAAACTTTTGTTATTCTGATTGCTGAGCACTATTCTAAGAAGGCACGTGCCATATCATAAAGTCTCAATATTTATGAATAAAAAATGTCGGTATCTACATCACGAGTATTTTTTGTTTGAAAGGACAGAGCTAAAAGTATTTAGTCAAGACCACAACCGCGGTTACAGGAATCAGCCCAAAACTGTTGGATTTGATGTTGTAACCTAATTTCTAAACGCAACCTATAACGACAACGAGTGACGTATGTCATCTGTCATTCGAGTTTGACGTAACCGACACTTCCTTATGTTGTATTGCCACCTATCCAATGTCGACCGTGCATTGTGTTCATTACTTGTTTCCACATTTTCCTGTACTTTGTCGTCACAATTAAAATCATAAGTAATCTCACGAAATTGTGGTTTTTCTGCCGAAATATCCAACATGGTAGCAGAGCGTGGTTACGATCCACGGACCTCAAGCCCGCTCTTTACCACTTTCTAAAAACAATTTTAAAAAACCGGCCAAGTGCATTTCAGACCACGCACAATGAAGGGTTCCGTAGTTGAAAAGAATTTATCCCAAAAATAAACTTAACATTGGATCCCAAAACAATTTTTTTTTTATGTGATAGAATTACAAATTGTAATTTTTCGAACTTTTTCCTTTATTCGTGCTGTGAGACCTTGCTTCTTGCCATATTTCATTATTCTAGGTCAATGGGAAGTACCCTATAGCTTTTGATTTACTTGCGACAGTTGCGAGTACCTATCAAAATGTGTCGCATAATTGCCGTATTTTTTTATTGCGTTGACTTAGGAGCTTGATTTTTTTAGAACTCTAAGGTACTATAGACTTACGTGTCTGATATTAATTTCAACTTGGTACCGTCACGCGTCCTTGAGAAAATGGTATTGACAGACTGACAACTTGAACATTTTTTTAATATGATAGAAGTACAAGAAAACAATTTTCGGACTTTTTCCTTTAATTGTGTTGTAAGAACTTGCTTCTTGCCAAATTTCATGATTCTAGAACAACGGAAAGTACCCTTAAAGGTTTTGATTTACTTGCGAGTATCAAAATATGTCGCATAAATGGCCGTATGTTTTTTATTGAACTGATTTAGAAGCTTGATTTTTTAAGGACTTCAAGAGATCATAGACCTACGTATTTGATATTAATTTCAACTTGATACCTCCACGCGTTCTTGTGAAAAAGGGTCTTGACAGACAGACAGACAGGCAGACAGACGGACAACGAAGTGATCCTACAAGGGTTCCATTTTTTCCTTTTGTGGTACGGAACCCTAAAAAGAAAAGAAAGAAAGAAATAAATGGTATACCTATTTAATATTTATTTTACCACTTCCTACTTCTTAAGCTGGGAATAAGTGGCGCAACAAACTCACTCTCATCACAGCTGTCTCTTAAGTTAGGAAAACTTGATTCTACCTACTCTGCAAAATAATTAACATTGCAACACAAAACATTAAATTTAAGGCTGAATGACGATTCCTTTGCCTATTTCGAGCAACGACGCGGCGATGAAAACAAACAACAGTAACAAACGCGTCGCTTGAATTCTAGAAAGCTTTTAGGTGCGGCTAATAACTATTTATCTAATTATTACCCACCTTTTTTTTTTAAATAATTAATAAGTTTATTGTACAAAGAGAAACACATAGAACACATGAGTCAATTTCAACAACTCGATTTTTTACCTAATTTCCATGGACATTTTCATTTTCAGGTTTTGTAAAAATCTTTAATAATAAGGCGCAACATATCCACATTTTATATACATTTTCTAAAAGGGGATTGTACTTATAAACTCCTTTGCAAAAAAAACGGGCACCTTACAGTCATTGGCTTTTCTATGGATAATATTAATATTTTTAGTATGTCATTAGCATAAATGACTAGAAATTTCTTATTATCATTGAAAATATAGTTTTTAACCCTTAAATCCTGGAATCAGTGTTTTAGTCAATGTAAACAGAGAGTCGTGTAAAAATGGAAATTTTTAGGGTATAATTAAATTAAGACTACGAGTATTTTTATGGTATTTTAAATTAAAAAAGACATTAAAAAATAAAAATTAATAACGAGTATTACCTCCCCTTGCAGCGATTACGGCATGTAATCGTCTTGGCATGCTTTCCACCAGGCTTTTGATGGTATCCTGTGGAATGTGTTCCCACTCAGCCGAGATCACACGTTTAAGCTCCCTGATGTTTTGTGGAAGGGGTTGGACAGATCGTACTCGCCTTTTTAGGAGGTCCCAGACGTGCTCAATGGGGTTAAGGTCGGGGCTCCGCGCTAGCCAATCCAGACGACGAATACCGACCTCTTGCATATAAGCATCTACGTCGCCAGAACGGTGGTCCCGAGCATTATCGTCCATGTAAATGGCATCTTCACCAGTTACAGTCAGTGCGGGCTGTGCATGTTGACAAATTATTCCTGATAAGTACCTTTGCGCATTTAGTGAGCCATTTTCAATGAACACTATCTCGGTACGATAGCTGGAAGTTACGCCCGCCCAAAACATAACGGACCTTTCACCATAAGGGGTGATATCTTCAAAACACACGTCGGCATAGCGTTCCCCTGGTCTTCGTAACACTCGCCGACGTCGGTCCTTACCATTCAGACAAATTTGAGCCTCATCGGAGAAGAGTACGATACTCCAGTTACCAGTGTCCAAGATAGACAATTTCTAGTGAACCTCAGTCGAGCAATCCGGTGCTCACGGAGTAACTTGGGGGCCCGCGCTGGTCGTCGACTGCGTATATCAACCGCTAAAAGCCTCCTCCTCACTGTCCATAGGCTAACTTGTGCTCCTCGTACATCTTCAAGGTTTCTTTTGAGGTCTATGTAACTGCATTTGCGGTTTCTCAGCGCCTGAGTCACTAAAAAGCGGTCGTCTCGTGGTTGTATGCAACGTTTTCTCCCAGAACCTTGCCTTCTTTGAACGGAACCTGTATCTTGGTATCGAGTCCAGGTTCTTTGGACGGTGGAACGACTCACGTTTAACCGCTGTGAGCCGTAACATTGGATACACCCCTCTCCCAGCAGTGTCATAATTTTACTAGCTCTTATTGCTTTTTCTGCCATTACAATCGCCACAAAGATATCTGTTTTAAGTCACAATAAGGCAGGATTATGCGACAAACATAAATTATTCTAATAAAAATAACGAGAAGTTATTTTTAGTTGCCTGATAGCCTTTTAACTGCAAACCCGCGAATAGTAAGTAAAAAGTCATAAACTGAAAAAGGGATTATTATTTTTAAAAACAACAGTTTCGAATTTGAAATTAACTTTTTTTCATACCCCGACTCTTTATTAAGTGCCAGTAACATAGTTTGGCTATTAAAACCGCTTTAGAACTAAATGATCACCAATAATGTAGAAAAATCCAAACCGCCCGTTTTTTTTGCAAAGGAGTGTATATTACATAATGAGTTATTTGGGCCACCGAAATTGGCGAGCCACAGAAATTTTATTATTGCCATCGAAATTGTATTGGTGACACAGAAATTGTGCGTGTGCACTGAAATTGTGAATTACTAAAAAAAAATATTTTTAGTAATATGTAAGGGACGATAAGGTATAGTAAAAAACTGATATAATACGAATCATTTCAATAAGCATTTATAAAAAAATACAACGTGGTGTAGTATTGCTTAAATCTGCAAAAAATTATCGTACCTAATATGATTGATTTGAAACTAATAAAAAAATCCTAAACAAATTACTTAAATATTTGTGGAGACAATTGATTTGATGGTCTTATCTTGAGGTATGTTCTTGGTTTGAAAGTAAAATAATTCAGATCCTTTAAATCTATGAATTGTTGATGGCTTAAAACTGGAATCTGATTGTGATGCAGGTGGAACGACCGTTGCATTATCCAGGATTTCAATAGGCAATTCATAGAAACCTAAATGTTTTCCGTGAATTCATTCTAAAGGATAGTAAAGACAGTTTTCATCAGTGCATGACAGTGATCGCATTGCAAGAGCTTTGGATGTTTTTGCCCAAACGATCTCATGGATCTTCATAGACACTGGGAAACATTTTAGGACTTTTGGCAAAAGCCAATCCTTTTCATTCACTTCATAGTCGTTAACAATCTTTATTTTCACACCTGTGACGGTTGTTTGAAGACTTTCCACTAAAGCGTTAATATCGTTGATATCTTTGCCAAAGGCAACCAGACGATCTGCAGATCTCTTAAGAACACCGCCTACACCGTCAGGTGCTCCTTTTCCATGGCCTTATTCGCAGTAATATGGCAGTATCTCGAGTGATATGGCAATATCACTCGAGACAAATCTGGCAAGTATAGTTGAAGGTGCGATATAATATAGAATTATTATTTTTTTGTTTCTGTATTGTCCTGACGGAGAATCGGATATGAGGTGCATCTGATTCAATTTCTTGCAAAATTGGTATTAAATGGACCCATACTCCAGACGCATCGTGACGCAAAGATTCACTTACTGCTTTTTTGCTCTGCAATCCTCTTCTTTTTTAACCTTTCTTGCCTATCTTTTTTCTTTTTGGATTCCTAAAGTAAAAAAGGTATTTAAAATCTGTTGAGTCAATTTAAACTCTCACAGTTAATTATGAAAGGAGGCATGAGCAAAATAATGGGATATAAGTATAACAGAATGTAATGGATTGGATGGATTTGTTTGGAATTTGTGGTGGATTGGATAATGCTAGGTAATCTATAACTAGGTATGTTAAATGAGTTCTGACAAAGTAATTTCGGCATAACAAATATTGTTTCTTTTCAAAAACCTTCATTAACATTAGTACAATAATTGAGAAGTACAATTTATGTGGCGTCGTGTAATTTCCGTGGACACCCAGATGCCACGGAAACCACAGAAATTGGGCCACAGAAATTGGAAATGTGGCTATTTTTTTTAAATTACAAGAAACTATCAAGGCTATGACTATTGTTTTCTAAATCATATTTCATATGCAAGATGATATGGTTCTGCTAGCTCCGTCGACATCGGCGATGCGCAAACTATTGGCTGTGTGTGAAAATTACGCAAAAGACCACAATATGGTGTACAACCCGGACAAATCACTGTACATGGTGTTTGAAAGCCCGAACAGATGGTCGGATCTGCCGCCACTTCAACTCTGCGGCACTGCGCTTGAGAAAGTCGACGTGGTCAAATACTTAGGTCACGTAATAACAGCCGACCTCTCCGACCACGCCGATATAGAAAGACAGCGACGAGCCATATCTGTGCGAGGCAATATGCTAGCGAGGTGGTTTAGACTGTAGCGACGTTGTGAAGGCCCAGCTGTTTACCAGTTACTGCATAAGCGTTTACACAGTCGAGTTGTGGACAAACTACACCAAGGCGGCACTGAGTGACATGCGAGTGCAGTACAACGACGCGTGGCGCGCGATGTTTCGACTGCCTCGGTGGTGCAGCGCAAGCGACATGTTCGCCGCGGGCCGCGCGCCCTGCTGGCAGGCGCTGCTGAGGAGCCGGTCGGCCCCCGCACGCACCGGCATATATCGATCGGTGAATTCATTGGTGGCCGCAGTATGCGAGTGGAACCACAGCCCCCTACATAATAGGTGGCAGTACCACACGCCGATAAGCCGATAACCTAATTCGCGATCGTGCGTGTGTGTAATAGGTCATAATTATGTATGATGTTGTGTGTTTCTGGGTGTGTTTGTTTATTTAATTTTTAAGTTTATATGGATTTTTATCTGGAAAATAAAGATTTCATTTCATTTCATTTCACTTCATTTCAAAATGTATGGGACAGAGTAGTGTTAGTATATATATTTTGAACGTACGCATACCTGCCAGCTTGGTCCGACGGACAATTTTCCGGTATTAAGTACCAAAGTTACGTAAAAATATGACTCACTTTTCTGACTGCTGCTTTTTATTTAGCATTTACAGATTATTGTTAATAATTTATAATCAATACTTCCCATCGGCAATGAACTGTGTCTGGGGGACGTTTGAGCGCTACAATAGATCTAGCTGCTTACAAATAGTATTGAAATAGTTCTCTGAGCATCATTATATAAAAATTAGGACTCAAATTATAAGTAAGATGATGTATTTTTTTTGAAGTGTCTGACAGTATTGATTAATATTTTATAAACAATATTTTGTAAAACATACATAGGTACAGATGACGCTCTTGATTATTTAATCGATCACGTAATTTAGTGTGTCAGACACTTTCATGTAATCACCATTTTATTGATAGTGAAAAACTTAGCTAGAATCGTGAGTGAGCGTAGCTATAAAGTTTACTACGTGAAAAAAAGTTGGCAAAACTTCATGACATTATTTTGATTTAGCTAAATTATATAAGCGGGCACAGTATGCAAGCCTGGGGAAAATAAATACCAAATAAGAAAGTTTGCATCGATTTAAGCATAGGTAATATATTATGAATAATGAATGTTAACTTTAAGGTCATTTGTTTTCATAATATTGGTATATATGGTGGTGGTGTTGGTGTATTGTTAATATTGGTATTGGATATTGGTATTTTTTTATAGGTATTGTTTTGTTTTTAGGTTTTTTTTTTCTCTGAACTGTTATTAATTGTTCTTTGAGGAAATAAATGTCTATAAACCGAATATCTATTTAACTCTGCTTTTACCTATATCTTGATGGCTAGATTATATGGACATACCGGATGACTTTTTTTACCATCTCGAAAAAAATAGGGTATATTAATTTAGGGTAAATTAGGTGAATGGAGTAGAAGCATACCTTACTTTTTTTACTTTTTTTTTTTTAATAATTAAAAATCCAAATCCAAATCATCAGGTTGCATATGTGTCGATAACCGTTGTCTTGTGCCAAGATATTATAAATTCAGTAATAAAAACAGTAGTTTCAAAAAAGAAATAGCAACGTAATAATTTTCACTAATCAGTCCTGTCCTAAGTCCCAGTAAGTAGGTACAAGCCGTTTCTAATTACTGGTCGAAACTTGATCGCTGCGCATGATTCTAAGACGGCATGTGCGATAATATAAATAGAGGGTCAGTAATTATATTACGAGCGTCTTATTTGATGCCCAAAAACGCTGTCTCAAATTAATTTTATTTGCATTAAAACACGGTACGTATACAGGTGTTACTTTAAAATTAGATGTTTTGCTAAAGATACGAAATCAAAGTAGAAACAAAAAGAAGAAATCCATGAAGAAGATAGCATGCAAAGCAATATATAACATAAAATAACTTAAAAAAAAAAATACAACCGACTTCCAAAAACAACACTACAAAGTGAAAAATAACTTTAATTTCGGAAGTCGGTGTCCGGTTAAATTTTTTTTCGTTTTTTGCCACTGACTTCCGAAATAAACGTTATTTATCACTTTCTAGTGTTGTTTTTGGAAGTCGGTTGTATTTTTTTGTAAAAAAGTTTTTTATTTTTCACTTTTTTGTGTCAGTTTATAATTTATCAAAGTTACAATAGCCTAATGTCAACTGCTCATCACCTTTTACAAAATATTACTTTTTCCGATACAGGGACGTTAAATGTTGAGGAGTTCTCCTAGTAAGGAACCAGGAGAACTGGAATTGATGGTGAAGTCACCATCAGTTCCACTACACCATAAATGCATTGTGACAAGCATAAATTGCTTAGCAACCATATTAATGTAATCGAATCGCAACCCGTAAAATACGTATTATTGAGTAGTTTCGATTTCCATCTGTGGTCTTCCTCATCAGTTCCCCTTTACCAACTGGTACTTTCCAGGAGCAAATGCACGAGTTACTATAAAAAATACCCGAATCGCTATAGGTGTGCCTATAAAATTTGAGGGGTTCCCTCGATTTCCATGTAGGATCCCCTCATCAGATGCTGACTTGGTTCCAATGAGACCACCTCGAAAGTGCACTCTTTCGAATTAAAAAGAATTTTGAAAATCGGTCTACAATTGATGGAGAAATCGGTGAACATACATAAAAATAAAGGATATACAGTCGAACATAGAACCTCCTCCTTTTATTGAAGTCGGTTAAAAAGTAACAGACAGTTGCACACCTATTTTTAACCTACTTCTGAAAAAGGAGGAGGTAATTTCGGGATTTTAAATTCGGATGTTTCTATTTTTTTTTTATGTAGGTATGTTCGGGCATAACTTCGTCATATATTGACGGATTTGCAAAATTATTTTTTTGTTTGAAAGGGTATACTTTTCAGTTGGTCCTATTGTCACTAAGTCAGAATCTGATGAAAGGATCTCATGGAAATTGTAAAATATGGAAAAAGTAAACCCTCAAATTTTATAGGCACACCTATAGCGATTTGGGTATTTTTTATAGTAACTCGTGTGTTTGCTCTCGGAAAGCACCATTTAGTGAAGTGGAACTGATGATGAAGACCACAGATGGCCATCGGAACTACTCAATTATACCTAAGTATTTCACGGGTTGCGATTCGATTACTTTAATAAGGTTGCTAAGTAATCTATGCTCGTCAAAATACATAATGGTGATGACTTAACCGTGGAGCTCCAGTTCTCCAGTACTAGGAGAATTCCTCAACAATTAACGTCCCCGCATCGGGAAAAGCAATATTTTGTAAAATATGATGAGCAGTTGACATTAGGCTATTGTAACTTAGATAAGTTAATTATAAACTGACCCACTAAAAACTGAAAAATAAAAACTTTTATACAAAAAAAAAAACAACCGACTTCCAAAAAAAAAAACACTACAAAGTGAAAAATAACTTTATTTTTTGGAAGTTGGTGGCAAAAAACTAAAACACAGATCCAAAGACACCGACTTCCAAAATTAAAGTTATTTTTTACTTTGCAGTGTTTTTTTTGGAAGTCGGTTGTTTTTTTTTTTTGTAAAAAAGTTTTTTTACACAGTATAATCTAAGTCCTCACCTTTCCATGTCGTTACATACGTACATAAGTAATACTTTCTGTATTTATCAAACGAAATTGTTAGTTATTTCCTACAATAAGACGCGAGAAATTGAACTACAAGAGTGGGACCTCTTGTAGTTCAATTTCTCGTGTCTTATAATTTAATATATACCGATGCTTTAGGAAACCTCATTAATTAAAAAAAAAAACCAGCCAAGTGCGTGTCGGACCACACACAATGAAGGGTTCCGTAAATGAATAGAATTTATGCCAACAACATAATTAACATTGTATTTGAAAAACTAGAAATCCTATAAAAACTAGAAAAGAATTTTTATGCGATAAAATTACAAATTAACGATTTCGGTCTTAACTTGTGAGGTGAGACCTTGCTTGATGCCAAATTTCATAATTCTAGGTCAACGGGAAGTACCCTATAGATTTTGATTTACTTGGGAGTATCAAAAAGTGTCGCATAGATGGCCGTATTTTTTTACTGCGTTGACTTAGAAGCTTAATTTTTTTAAAGCTCTAAGGGATCATAGACCTATATAAATTTGTGAATCATTTCAACTTCATTTCTCTACGCGTTCCTGAGAAAAAAAGTCTTGACAGACAGACAGACCGACAGACAGACGGACAACGAAGTGATTTAAGGGTTTATTTTTTTCCTCTTTAGGTAACGAACCCTAAAAAGTTTTATTTGCATGCCGCCTATAATTCATACAGTAGTTATCTAGGCTACTAGTTACTTTAAAAAACTTTTTACAAAACAAAAAACAAGTGACTCCCAAAAAAACACTACAAAGTGAAAAATAACTTTAATTTCGGAAGTCGGTGTCTTTGGTTTTTTATTTATTTTCGTTTTTTTTTGCCACCGACTTCCAAAATTAAAGTTATTTTTCACTTTGTAGTGTTTTTTTTTTGTGACATGTTATTATTTTTCACTTTTTAGTGGTGCCTACCCCACACAAATCTGAACAGCACTCTGCAAAACAACTTTTTTAACAAAAAAAAAAAACAACCGACTTTCAAAAAAAAAATACTACAAAGTGCTGTACAATCGCTGTAGGAGTGCCTATAAAATTTTAGGGTTTCCCTCGATTTCCATGGGATCGCGTCATCAGATTCTGATTAGGTGACAATGGGACCACCTCGGAAGCACACCCTTTCAAACAAAAAAAGAATTTTCAAAATCGGTCCACAATGACGAAGAAATCGGTGTACACACATAAAAAAATATATATATACGCGACGAATTGATAACCTCCTCCTTTTTGTTTTTGAAAAGTCGGTTAATAAATTAGAGCATCATCCACGTAGACTAAATAGGAAAAATACGTATTAAATTATTGAAGCTAACTCAAAAGCCATTCAGAAGTTTTGTAGGCGTAGTTTTAGTTGACGGAGTTAACGAGGGCGAGGCTGCCTTCTGACAATCAAGGCCACACATTAACATACAACTGAAGTAGCGCAATTTGAAGCGGCATTTAGTTGCCATTAAATCATTTATAGCCAGAGTGCACCTCATGAAAATTCCAATAATCCCAAACACGGCTAGGATACATTGTTTTATTAATGAGTTCCGATGCCTACCTTCCGGCTTCTTCAACAGATCGGTTCGATGGCACCATTTTCATTACAACCATTTAAAGCTTGGTCATAGTCGCTTAGCTATTTTAATCGAGATATCTTATCGCCACCCTTAAAATACTTATCATCGTTGAGGAGTTCCCGTGGCCATCTGTGGTCTTCTTCATCAGTTCCACTTCACAAGATGATACTTTCTGTTTGCAAACTTTTGATTTGTTGATAAAAAAAAACCAAAATCGCTATATGTATGCCAATAATATTTGAGGAGTTCTCTCGATTCCTCATGGATTCCATCATCAGAACTGGATGTTGATAAAAATGGGACCAATTTCAAAGTATAATATACCTTTCAAATAAAAAAGGATTTTCCGAATCGGTTCATAAATGACGGAGTACTGAGGTAACAAACATACAAAAAAAAATAAAAATACAACCGAATTGAGAACCTCCTCCTTTTTTTGAAGTTGGTTAAAAACTACTACTACTACGCTAATTAAGTTCGCTACTTTAAAATGACAGGGAAACTGAAAATAAATTATATTCTTAGCAAAATAATTTGCAAATCAGTTTATTGAATTATCAGTTTGTGCGAAAAGTTAAGTAATTCTTCTTTAAATTTCTAATAGACACCACAACCACATCCGCAGCCATGACCTCCATAGCCGAGTCCGAGAGCGGCAGGAGCGAGGGCAGCAGCGCCAAGTCCATAGCCAGCGCCGAGCCCATAGGCACCTGCAGCGCCATAAGCACCACCAGCTCCATAGCCAGCAGCAGAAGGAGCGATGCTCTCAATAGCAGTAATACCGTTACCGCAGCTGTGACTGACGCCACCAGCACCGCCACTTGGCAACACTGCCTCCAAAGCCACAGCACTCAGGAACGGCAGCTCACCATTCACACACAGGGCACCCTCATACACATTATCAGACGCTACAGAGAGCCCACTGGGAGTGATATCAGAGACGCTGGAGACAGGCAGTCCACCGCCACTGGTGGGAATGATCTCTAGAGCAGCATAGCCGCTACCAATCAAACCATTGTTAGCCCAGTTACCAGCATAGCCGGTACCAATCAAACCATTGTTAGCCCAGTTACCAGCACAGCCACTTCCGATCAAACCATTGCCAGCCCAGCCGGTACCAGCACATCCTGGGGCAAGAAGTCCAGGAGCGGCGATGGCTCCGCGACCAAGACACGAACTGAAAGCAGTCTGTAAACAAGAAATGATTGTATTAAATATCTCTTTATCAGCAGACGATGACGATGTCGATGACACATGATTATTAGATTGAATAATGTAACGTAATGTGTGCCAGACGCTTTTGATGTAATTACAAATTTTTGATAGCGAAAAACTAAGCTACATTCGTGAGTGGCTTGTGGTCTAAGCTACTCAGTTCAGAGTGGTAAGAATAAACTTTTTAAACAAAGAAAACAACCGACTTCCAAAAGAGCAATACAAAGTGAAAAATTGTATTGCTTTTTTTTTTGTAAAAAAGTTTTTTATTTTTTAATTCTTATTTATGGTACCTACCCTACACCAATTCGTATACCACTACTTGCTATGTAAACAGCAATGACAAAAAGTATTAGAACATCATAAAGTTATAGAAGGTGGATTAAATACGTATTATCGGAGCTAACTCAAAAAATACCCAAGCAAAGTTCATACAATTTGGGACCACCTCTGAAGTACGACAAACAACAAGAACTCTTAATCATTGTCGGAGTAATCGCCTAACAATCATACAGAAAAAAAACACAAAGTCGAATTGAGAACCTCCTTCATTTTTAAATTTTTTTTTTAAACATGGGAAAAAGAGCATAAATTCACAATTTTGTACAAAACTTTATCTAAGGTTGCAGTGTGCAACCCTTGGACAAATCACAAATTAGAGATCGTTGTATCTGGGTAGTGGAAACATTTCTCATCTGGATGAAGAGCGCCTGAGCGCAGAGGACGAGGATCACCTTGGCTGACATTGTAGTTTGTGTTGAAGTGAACTTAAGAATGAGTTTTCCATGAAATGGTCTACTTTTTATATTGACACGTAGTCCTTAATCTAGTGTGTTGCAGCAATTTGAGGATTTTGAAATGTTCGTGCCTTTATCAGTAGTTGCAATATGGGGAAATAGAAAAATGTATGTATTTGCAAGCGATGAGTACCTAACCTTGAAATATTAGTATGAGGCTTTGTTTCAGCAGAACATAGGACAAACATCACGTTGTTATGATAAGAAGCTTTTGCACTATATAAACGTGGTCTACAAGTAGGGACAGCATTCAGTCTTCAGCTTCACGTTGAACACAAACAAACATCAAACATGTCCACCTTCGCTTTTCTTTTGCTCTGCATCCAAGCTTGCTTGGTCCAGGTGAGTGATTTACGATTTCTAGTTTCTTTACACTTCTAAAGACTTTCTTCATTACTTTTTGTCGTATTACTGTCACAATTTTAATTTGTTTGTATTTGAAATATTATGATCTTGTTGTAGTAATAGAACCACTAGTTTAGTCAACCATGTTGAGGAAATGTCAGACTTTCTACCATGTTGCTTTACCACGAAATGAGCTGGGCTAACAGTTACCTCTTCGAGCAAAAACGATTTATGAGAACTGTCTGTCCTTAACCATAAAAAAAAACAAAAATCAATTCAAAAATTATATCAATCGAATGAGCTCGATTGGCATTATTTTATTTTGACTGTTCTGCAACCTTCTAAGCTCTCACAGTTTGGTCCTCTTTCATGGTATTCTGGTAGACTACTTACAACCTGAATGGTTTTCTAGGGATTTCCTATGAAAGCAATAAATTTCCTGTACCTAATGTTCCTATATTTTATCAAACAGAATGTTTTCGGCCAATACCTCGGTGGTGGCGGTTGCGGATGTGGAGGACCAGCTGTTGGCATAGGCTGCGGCTCTGCTTATGGTGGTGGCCTAGGTTTCGGTGCTGGTCTCTCTCCTGCTGCTGCATGGGGTGGGAACCTAGGTCTTGGTGCTTACGGTGGTGCTATCGGAGCTGCTTACGGTGGTGCTGGTGAAGGCAACGTGGCGGTCGCTGGTGAGCTGCCAGTCGCCGGTAACACCGCTGTGGCTGGTACTGTTCCCATCACCGGCGCTGTGACTTTTGGTGGAGCTGTACCAGCTGCTGGTGCTGTGTCCATCACTGGACAATGCGCCTGTGGATGTGGTTCACCTATCTACTACTAAGGCTTTTCTTTACGAAAGGATTTTCGTAAGTAACCGTGAAAATATCGAAGCATTTTATTTTTGGTATGACAAACAATCTGTGACTGCAGATTAAACATTAAAATAAAATAAAAATCAGCAATTTATGTTTTATTTTGAAAATTAATTGATTAATATTCTTATTAAAATTATTATTATTTTTATAACCTTTATAATAATTTTGAGTTCTTAGTAGAATAATAACTGAAGCTTTTTGAACCAGGAATGATACTGTCGTCTATATTTATTAGGAATAAGTACCAAAATAATGGAGGTAATCGCTTCGGATATTAAAAGTCTTTCTGATCCGATTAACCCCTCAAGTGTCTGAGTTTGGCTAATTTTAGACCCAAAACCCCAGCAAGTAGGGAGGGTTGGGGGTTAGTTACGAACCCCATAGGTTCACAACTACTGATGATGATATTTTTTCCATCGGATGATGTTTTTTTACGTTTATATATATGTGATCTAAGCTTATATACCTATTATGTAAAGTTTTGTCCTTTTGCACACTTTGGGTGCATTTGACACGCGGGGGGAGAGGGGGGATTAGCTACGAACTCCATAGGTTCACAACTAATGATGATGATTGGTTTTCCATCGGATGATGTTTTTTTACATTTATATATATGTGATATAAGCTTATATACCGAACAAAAAAAGAGTTTTTCTTATGCACACATGGGGTGCATTCGACACTTGAGGGGTTAATGATACCCGTGGGAGCCTAATGATGTTGCCCTCAGGCCTGTAGTAGTATTTGATCTTGTAGAAACAAGATCAAATACAACAACAAATAATAAATATCAATAACTGGCAAAACTACACACGTGAAGGGTATTGAAAAAACGTGTGTTATCTTGGGGGCCAATGCAATGGGGGCTTATGAAATTGTTCTGAGTCCCAGCGCTGAGACCCAGAGGGGTTTCGGCGCTGGTCTTGAAAGTTTTGAAAGTTGAGAGGAAAAATGGACAGGAATTTCGAAAAAGAAAATTCGATAATTCTCAAAATATTTTTACTTTATATTACTTTTTTTACCGTCTCGAAAAATATTGGGTATATTAGGTGAATGGAGTAGAAGCCTATGACATACCTAACTTTTCAAAAATTCGAATGAAATGCATGCTGCATATGATTTGAATTTCGATATTTTTAAACGATTTATTTTTTTTTTTCAAAATTTCTATTTTTATGGTACAAAAATGAAAAGTTTTCATTGAATTTGTAGTATTTAATGGTACTTAGATATTTTTTCTGTCTAACCTATTAAAAAAAAAATGTAGATATGCCATAGGCTTTTACTCTGTTCACCTAATATACCCAATTTTTTTTCGAGACGGTAAAAAAAGTCATCCGGTATGTATAGGTACAGGCGAACAGAATCTCCTCCTTTTTTTGAAGTCGGTTAAAAAGTTACAGACAGTTGCACACCTATTTATACACAGCATAATCTAAGTCCCATACCTTTCCATGTCGTTACATACATAACTAATACTTTCTGTATTTATCAAACGAAATTGTTACTTATTTCCTACAATAAGACACGAGAAATAAATTGAACTACAAGAGGTACCAATATAATTTAATATGTTCCCATGCTTAAGGAAACCTCATAATTTAAAAAAAAAACCAGCCAAGTGCGTGTCGGAACACGCACAATGAAGGGTTCCGTAAATGAAATGAATTTATCCCAACAACATACTTAACATTGTAGTTGAAAAACTAGAAATCCTATAAAAACTAAAAAGTAATTTTTATGCGATAAAAATACAAATTAACGATTTTCGGACTTTACTTGTAAGGTGAGACCTTGCTTAATGCCAAATTTCATAATTCTAGGTCAACGGGAAGTAGGTACCCTATAGGTTTTGATTTACTTGGGAGTATTAAAAAGTGTCGCATAGATGGCCGTATTTTTTTACTGCGTTGACTTAGAATCTTAATTTTTTTAAAGCTCTAACGGATCATAGACCTACAAATTTGTGAATAATTTCAACTTGACTTTTCTACGCGTTCCTGAGAAAAAGGGTCTTGACAGACAGACAGACAGACGGACAACGAAGTGATATAAGGGTTTCGTTTTTTTCTTTTTAGGTAACGAACCCTAAAATGTTTTATTTGCATGCCACCTATAATTCATAATTTCATACATTTAATAAGTTATCTAGGCTACTCGTTACTTTAAAAAACTTTTTACAAAAAAAAAAAGACAACCGACTCCCAAAAAAATACTACAAAGTGAAAAATAACTTTAATTTCGGAAGTCGGTGTCTTTGGTTTTAATTTAATTTCTTTTTTTTTGCTACCGACTTCCGAAATTAAAGTTATTTTTCACTTTGTAGTGTTTTTTTGGGAGTAGGTTGTTTTTTTTTTTTTTGTAAAAAGTTTGTATTTTTCACTTTTAGTGGTGCCACACAAATCTGAATAGCACTCTGCAAAATAAATTAGAGCATCATCCACATAGACCAAATAGGAAAAATACGTATTCAATTATTGAAGCTAACTCAAAAGCCACTCAGAAGTTTGGTAGGCGTAGTTTTAGCTGACAAAGATAATGAGAGCGAGGCTACGAAATCTGCCTTCTGACAATCAAGGCCACACAATAACATACAACTTAAGTAGCGCAATTTGAAGCGGCATTTAGTTGCCATTAAATCATTTGTAGCCACAGTGCACCTCATGATAATTCCAAAAAGCCCAAACACGGCTAGGATACATTGTTTTATTACTGAGTTCCGATGCATACCTTCCGGCTTCTTCATCAGATCGGTTCGATGGTACCATTTTCATTAGAACCATTTAAAGCTTCGTCATAGTCGCTTAACTATTTTAATCGAGATATCATATCAACACTCTTAAAATACTTATCATCGTTGAGGAGTTCCCGTGGCCATCTGTGGTCTTCTTCATCAGTTCCACTTCACAAGATTATACTTTCTGATTGCAAACTTTTGATTTGTTGATGAAAATACCAAAATCGGATGAAAATAAAAAAATACAGGGTGTAAGGGACAGCCCTCCGCAAACTAATAGGGTGAATTTAGTATGTCATACTAAGATGACCGGTACATTAAATTTTTTCAGGAAAGTTTAGGGAATCCAATAAACCTGATTTGTTTGTGTTTTTGTGCACAAATTGGAGCGTCTATTACTGGTTGGGAGGGGTAGGTAATAGGTATGCGGTGAGTTCGATGAACTCTGTAGCTAGACAGAAAGTGAACAGCTGATTTCACGCGTCGTTGGTTAGAGTATTTCAACATCCATTGCTGGTTTTTTTTTGCTGTTTCTTTTTCAGTTTTTTTTACATAAATTGAGTGCTGCGAACACACAATGCAATTTTACATTGAAATAATGAAAATGAAAGTGAAAAAAAAAATAAAAAAAATAAAAATTTTCCTGAGAAAATTTCCGGTGGAATATGATTCAAAATGAGGAGCTGAATGCACCCTGTGAGTTTGCGGAGGGCTGTCCCTTACACCCTGTATGTATGCCTATAATATTTGAGGAGTTCTCTCGATTCCTCATGAATTCCATCATCAGAACTGGATTTTGATAAAAATGGGACCAATTTACAAGTATAATTTACCTTTCAAATAAAAAAGGATTTTCCGAATCGGTACATAAATGACGGAGTACTGAGCTAACAAACATACAAAAAAAAAATACAACCGAATTGAGAACCTCCTCTTTTTTTGAAGTCGGTTAAAAACTACTACTACTACGCTAATTAAGTTCGCTACTTTAAAATGACAGGGAAACTAAAAATAAATTATATTCTTAGCAAAATAATTTGCAAATCAGTTTATTGAATTATCAGTTTGTGCGAAAAGTTAAGTAATTCTTCTTTAAATTTTTAATAGACACCACAACCACATCCGCAGCCACGGCCTCCATAGCCGAGTCCAAGAGCGGCAGGAGCGAGGGCAGCAGCGCCAAGTCCATAGCCAGCGCCGAGCCCATAGGCACCCGCAGCGCCATAAGCACCACCAGCTCCATAGCCAGCAGCAGAAGGAGCGATGCTCTCAATAGCAGTAATACCGTTACCGCAGCTGTAACTGACGCCGCCAGCACCGCCACTTGGCAACACTGCCTCCAAAGCCACAGCACTCAGGAACGGCAGCTCACCATTCACACACAGAGTACCCTCATACACATTATCAGACGCTACAGAGAGCCCACTGGGAGCGATATCAGAGACGCTGGAGACAGGCAGTCCACCGCCACTGGTGGGAATGATCTCTAGAGCAGCATAGCCGCTACCAATCAAACCATTGTTAGCCCAGTTACCAGCACAGCCACTTCCGATCAAACCATTGCCAGCCCAGCCGGTACCAGCACATCCTGGGGCAAGAAGACCAGGAGCGGCGATGGCTCCACGACCAAGACATGAACTGAAAGCAGTCTGTAAACAAGAAATTATTGTATTAAATATCTCTTTATCAGCAGACGATGACGATGTCGATGACACATGATTATTAGATTGATTAATGTAACGTAATGTGTGCCAGATTCTTTTGATGTAATTACAAATTTTTGACAGCGAAAAACTAAGTTACAATCGTGAGTGGCTTGTGGTCTAAGCTACTCAGTTCATAGTGGTACGAATAAACTTTTTAAACAAAGAAAACAACCGACTTCAAAAAAGCAATACAAAGTGAAAAATTACTCGGTGTCTTTGGATCTGTATTTTAGTTTTTTGTCACCGACTTCCGGAATTAAAGTTATTTTTCACTTTGCAGTGTTTTTTTTGTTTTTTTTTTTTTTGTATAAAAGTTTTTTATTTTTTACTTTTTATTTATGGTACCCACCCTACACCAATTCATATACCACTACTTGCTATGTAAACAGCAATGACAAAAAGTATTAAAACATCATAAAGTTATACAAGGTGGATTAAATACGTATTATCGGAGCTAACTCAGAAAATACCCAAGCAAAGTTCATACAATTTGGGACCACCTCTGAAGTACGACAAACAACAAAAACAACAATTCTTAATATTTGTCGCAGTAATCGCCTAACAATCATACAGAAAAAACACAAAGTTGAATTGAGAATCTCCTTCTTTTTTGAAGTTTTTTTTTAAACATGGGAAAGAGCATAAATTTACAATTTTGTACAAAACTTTATCTAAGGTTGCAGTGTGCAACCCTTGGACAAATCACAAATTAGAGATCGTTGTATCTGGGTAGTGGCAACATTTCTCACCTGGATGAAGAGCGCCTGAGCGCAGAGGACGAGGATCACCTTGGCTGACATTGTAGTTTGTGTTGAAGTGAACTTGAGAATGAGTTTTCCATGAATTGGTCTACTTTTTATATTGATACGTAGTCCTTAATCTAGTTTGTTGCAGCAATTTGAGGATTTTGAAAGGAAATGTTCGTGCCTTTATCAGTAGTTGCAATATGGGGAAATAGAAAAATGTATGTATTTGCAAGCGATGTAACCTTGAAATATTAGTATGAGGCTTTGTTTCAACAGAACATAGGACAAACATCACGTTGTTATGATAAGAAGCTTTTGCACTATATAAACGTGGTCTACAAGTAGGAACAGCATTCAGTCTTCAGCTTCACGTTGAACACAAACAAACATCAAACATGTCCACCTTCGCTTTTCTGTTGCTCTGCATCCAAGCTTGCTTGGTCCAGGTGAGTGATTTACGATTTCTAGTTTCTTTACACGTCTAAAGACTTTCTTCATTACTTTTTGTTGCATTACTGTCACAATTTTAATTTGTTTGTATTTGAAATATTATGATCTTGTTGTAGTAATAGACCACTAGTTTAGTCAACCATGTTGAGGAAATGTCAGACTTTCTACCATGTTGCTTTACCACGAAATGAGCTGGGCTGACAGTTACCTCTTCGAGCAAAAACGATTTATGAGAACTGTCTGTCCTTAACCATAAAAAAAAACAAAAATCAATTCAAAAATTATATCAATCGAATGAGCTTGATTGGCATTATTTTATTTTGACTGCTCTGCAAACTTCTAAGCTCTCACAGTTTGATCCTCTTTCATGGTATTCTGGTAGACTACTTACAACCTGTATGGTTTTCTAGGGATTTCCGATGAAAGCAATAAATTTCCTGTACCTAATGTTCCTATATTTTATCAAACAGAATGTTTTCGGCCAATACCTCGGTGGTGGCGGTTGCGGATGTGGAGGACCAGCTGTTGGCATAGGCTGCGGCTCTGCTTATGGTGGTGGCCTAGGTTTCGGTGCTGGTCTCTCTCCTGCTGCTGCATGGGGTGGTAACCTAGGTCTTGGTGCTTACGGTGGTGCTATCGGAGCTGCTTACGGCGGTGCTGGTGAGGGCAACGTGGCGGTCGCTGGTGAGCTGCCAGTCGCCGGTAACACCGCTGTGGCTGGTACTGTTCCCATCACCGGCGCTGTGACTTTCGGTGGAGCTGTACCAGCTGCTGGTGCTGTGTCCATCACTGGACAATGCGCCTGTGGATGTGGTTCACCTATCTACTACTAAGGCTTTTCTTTACGAAAGGATTTTCGTAAGAACCGTGAAAATATCGAAGCATTTTATTTTTGGTATGACAAACAATCTGTGACTGCAGATTAAACATTGAAATAAAAAAAAATTAAAAAAAATCAGCAATTTATGTTTTATTTTGAAAATTAATTGATTAATATTCTTATTGAAATTATTATTATTTTTATAACCTTCCTAATAATTTTATTTTGAGTTATAAGTAGAATAATTACTGAAGCTTTTTGAACCAGGAATGACACTAAAGTCTATATTTATTAGGAATAAGTACCAAATAATGGAGGTAATCGCTTCGTATATATAAGTCTTTCTGATCCGATTAATGATACCCGTGGGAGCCTAATGATGTTGCTCTCAGGCCTGTAGTAGTATTTGATCTTGTAGAAACAAGATCAAATACAAATAACTGCCGAAACTACACACGTGAAGGGTACTGAAAAAACGTGTGTTATATTGGGGGCCAATGCAATGGGAGCCTATGAAATGGTTCTGAGTCCCGCAGCCTAATTGCGTAGCACACTTTATCACTAACGCAACAAAATTTTTAGGTATTGTCAAAAGCATTTATGACATTAAAAAAAAAAACAAAAATTTAAATGAAATGCATACGATTTGAATATAGATATTTTTAAAAGATTTATTATTTATTTAAAAAAATTCTGTTTTTGTACAAAAATGTACAAAAATGAGAAGTTTACATCGAATTTGTAGTATTTATTGGTACTTAGATAATTTTTTCTGTCTTACCTATTAAAATAAATGTACGTATGGTAGGCTTTTACTCTGTTCACCTAATATACCCAATTTTTTTTCGAGACGGTAAAAAAAGTCATCAGGTACAGTCGAACAGAACCTCCTCCTTTTTTTGAAGTCGGTTAAAAAGTTACAGACAGTTGCACACCTATTTATACACAGCATAATCTAAGTCCCATACCTTTCCATGTCGTTACATACATAACTAATACTTTCTGTATTTATCAAACGAAATTGTTACTTATTTCCTACAATAAGACACGAGAAATTGAACTACAAGAGGTACCAATATAATTTAATATGTACCGATGCTTAAGGAAACCTCATAATTTTAAAAAAAAACCGGCCAAGTGCGCGTCGGACCACGCACAATAAAGGGTTCCGTAAATGAAATGAATTTATCCCAACAACATACTTAACATTGTAGTTGAAAAACTAGAAATCCTATAAAAACTAAAAAGTAATTTTTATGCGATAAACTTACAAATTAACGATTTTCGGACTTTACTTGTAAGGTGAGACCTTGCTTAATGCCAAATTTCATAATTCTAGGTCAACGGGAAGTAGGTACCCTATAGGTTTTGATTTACTTGGGAGTATCAAAAAGTGTCGCATAGATGGCCCTATTTTTTTACTGCGTTGACTTAGAATCTTAATTTTTTTAAAGCTCTAAGGGATCATAGACTTACAAATTTGTGAATAATTTCAACTTGACTTTTCTACGCGTTCCTGAGAAAAAGGGTCTTGACAGACAGACAGACAGACGGACAACGAAGTGATATAAGGGTTTCGTTTTTTTCTTTTTAGGTAACGAACCCTAAAAAGTTTTATTTGCATGCCACCTATAATTCATAATTTCATACATTTAATAAGTTATCTAGGCTAGTCGTTACCTACTTTAAAAAACTTTTTCCAAAAAAAAAAAAAACAACCGACTCCCAAAAAAAATACTACAAAGTGAAAAATAACTTTAATTTCGGAAGTCGATGTCTTTGGTTTTTATATAATTTCGTTTTTTTTTTGCCACCTTCTTCGACTTCGACTTCCGAAATTAAAGTTATTTTTCACTTTGTAGTGTTTTTTATTTGACCAGAGGGCTGGCTTGTTCTTTGGCCAAAGAATTAGCATTGCCGTTCAACGTGGCAATGCTGCCCGTCTCCTGGGCACGTTTCCGGATGACATCGATGCGGACGAGTACTTCGACGCCTAAGTGTCGTTTTGTTTTTGTATTTATTTGTATATTTAGTTAGTCATTTACTTTAGTACTAGTATAGTGTTAATTTGTATATTGTTTAATAAAAGCAAAGCTTATTCCATCACTCAAAAGCCACTCAGAAGTTTGGTAGGCGTAGTTTTAGCTGACGGAGATAATGAGGGCGAGGCTACGAAATCTGCCTACTGACAATCAAGGCCACACAATAACATACAACTCAAGTAGCGCAATTTGAAGCGGCATTTAGTTGCCATTAAATCATTTGTAGCCACAGTGCACCTCATGATAATTCCATAAAGCCCAAACACGGCTAGGATACATTGTTTTATTACTGAGTTCCGATGCCTACCTTCCGGCTTCTTCATCAGATCGGTTCGATGGTACCATTTTCATTAGAACCGTTTAAAGCTTCGTCATAGTCGCTTAACTATTTTAATCGAGATATCATATCAACACTCTTAAAATACTTATCATCGTTAAGGTGTTGCCGTGGCCATCTGTGGTCTTCTTCATCAGTTACACTTCACAAGATGATACTTTCTGATTGCAAACTTTTGATTTGTTGATGAAAACACCAAAATCGCTATACCGGTCATCTTAGTATGACATACTGAATTCACCCTATCAGTTTGCGGAGGGCTGCCCTTACACCCTGTATGTATGCCTATAATATTTGAGGAGTTCTCTCGATTCCTCATGGATTCCATCAGAACTGGATTTTGATAAAAATGGGACCAATTTACAAGTATAATTTACCTTTCAAATAAAAAAGGATTTTCCGAATCGGTTCATAAATGACGGAGTACTGAGCTAACAAACATACAAAAAAAAAAAAATACAACCGAATTGAGAACCTCCTCTTTTTTTGAAGTCGGTTAAAAACTACTACTACTACGCTAATAAAGTTCGCTACTTTAAAATGACAGGGAAACTGAAAATAAATTATATTCTTAGCAAAATAATTTGCAAATCAGTTTATTGAATTATCAGTTTGTGCGAAAAGTTAAGTAATTCTTCTTTAAATTTTTAATAGACACCACAACCACATCCGCAGCCACGGCCTCCATAGCCGAGTCCAAGAGCGGCAGGAGCGAGGGCAGCAGCGCCAAGTCCATAGCCAGCGCCGAGCCCATAGGCACCCGCAGCGCCATAAGCACCACCAGCTCCATAGCCAGCAGCAGAAGGAGCGATGCTCTCAATAGCAGTAATACCGTTACCGCAGCTGTAACTGACGCCACCAGCACCGCCACTTGGCAACACTGCCTCCAAAGCCACAGCACTCAGGAACGGCAGCTCACCATTCACACACAGAGTACCCTCATACACATTATCAGACGCTACAGAGAGCCCACTGGGAGTGATATCAGAGACGCTGGAGACAGGGAGTCCACCGCCACTGGTGGGAATGATCTCTATACCAGCACAGCCGCTACCAATCAAACCATTGTTAGCCCAGTTACCAGCACAGCCACTTCCGATCAAACCATTGCCAGCCCAGCCGGTACCAGCACATCCTGGGGCAAGAAGACCAGGAGCGGCGATGGCTCCACGACCAAGACATGAACTGAAAGCAGTCTGTAAACAAGAAATTATTGTATTAAATATCTCTTTATCAGCAGACGATGACGATGTCGATGACACATGATTATTAGATTGATTAATGTAACGTAATGTGTGCCAGACGCTTTTGATGTAATTACAAATTTTTGATAGCGAAAAACTAAGTTACAATCGTGAGTGGCTTGTGGTCTAAGCTACTCAATTCAGAATGGTAAGAATAAACTTTTTAAACTTAGAAAACAACCGACTTCCAAAAAAGCAATACAAAGTAAAAAATTACTCGGTGTCTTTGGATCTGTATTTTAGTTTTTTGTCACCGACTTCCGGAATTAAAGTTATTTTTCACTTTGCAGTGTTTTTTTTGTTTTTTTTTTTTTGTAAAAAAGTTTTTTATTTTTTACTTTTTATTCATGGTACCTACCCTACACCAATTCGTATACCACTACTTGCTATGTAAACAGCAATGACAAAAAGTATTAAAACATCATAAAGTTATACAAGGTGGATTAAATACGTATTATCGGAGCTAACTCAGAAAATACCCAAGCAAAGTTCATACAATTTGGGACCACCTCTGAAGTGCGACAAACAACAAAAACAACAATTCTTAATAATTGTCGCAGTAATCGCCTAACAATCATACAGAAAAAACACAAAGTCGAATTGAGAACCTCCTTCTTTTTTGAATTTTTTTTTAAACATGGGAAAAAGAGCATAAATTCACAATTTTGTACAAAACTTTATCTAAGGTTGCAGTGTGCAACCCTTGGACAAATCACAAATTAGAGATCGTTGTATCTGGGTAGTGGAAACATTTCTCACCTGGATGAAGAGCGCCTGAGCGCAGAGGACGAGGATCACCTTGGCTGACATTGTAGTTTGTGTTGAAGTGAACTTGAGAATGAGTTTTCCATGAATTGGTCTACTTTATATATTGATACGTAGTCCTTAATCTAGTTTGTTGCAGCAATTTGAGGATTTTGAAAGGAAATGTTCGTGCCTTTATCAGTAGTTGCAATATGGGGAAATAGAAAAATGCATGTATTTGCAAGCGATGTAATGTAACCTTGAAATATTAGTATGAGGCTTTGTTTCAATAGAACATAGGACAAACATCACGTTGTTATGATAAGAAGCTTTTGCACTATATAAACGTGGTCTACAAGTAGGGACAGCATTCAGTCTTCAGCTTCACGTTGAACACAAACAAACATCAAATATGTCCACCTTCGCTTTTCTGTTGCTCTGCATCCAAGCTTGCTTGGTCCAGGTGAGTAATTTACGATTTCTAGTTTCTGTTTATTCTTTAATGTTTTAAAGTTTCTTCATTACTTTTTGTTGCCTTACTGTCACAATTTTAATTTGTATTAGTAAGGGAACCACTACCACCTTACTTTACCACGAAATGAGCTGGGCTGACAAGTACCTCTTCGAGCAAAAACGATTTATGAGGACAGTCTCTGTCCTTTACCAAAAAAAAAAAAAAAATCAATTCAAAAATTATATCAATCGAATGAGCTCGATTGGCATAATATTATTTTGACTGCTCTGCACCTTTCTAAGTTCTCACAATTTGGTCTTATTCCATGGTATTCTGGTAGACTAGGGATTTCCAATGAAAGCAATAAATTTCCTGTACCTAATGTTCCTATATTTTATCAAACAGAATGTTTTCGGCCAATACCTCGGTGGTGGCGGTTGCGGTTGTGGAGGACCAGCTGTTGGTATAGCCCCTGCCGTAGGCTGCGGCTCTGCTTATGGTGGTGGCCTCGGCCTTGGTGCTTACGGTGGCGCCATTGGATCTGCTTATGGTGGCGCACTTGCTCCTGCTGCTGCGTACGGAGCTGCTTACGGCGGCGCCGGTGAAGGTAACGTGGCGGTCACTGGTGATCTGCCCGTCGCCGGTAACACCGCTGTGGCTGGTACTGTTCCCATCATCGGCGCTGTGACTTTCGGAGGAACTGTACCAGCTGCTGGTGCTGTGTCTATCTCCGGACAGTGCGCGTGCGGCTGTGACTCGCCTCTTTACTACTGAAGCGTCCTTTTCTCATGCCTGAATAAAAATAAAAGACTATAAATTCAGCAAATACTTCAATCTTTTATTTAATGTTAAAATCTCCAAACAGCATTTTTTGGTACAATTAGAAATCTACTTAAGGCTGCTCCTTCCTAAAATACGGCGAAACTATTTAACTTTGTAATCATCTTTTGCAGTAACTATAGCATCTTTCTGATAGGGAAAAATACACAGTAATCTACAATACATAAAAAGTGATTTTATGTGTCCTGAAATCTATTTTAGTTTGTATAACTAAGGAAAAAAATCCTAAATCCAGGTCTATTTCGGTCTATTTTTGGGGTTCCGTACCTCAAAAGGAAAAAACGGAACCCTTATAGAATCACTTGTTTGTCCGTCTGTCTGTCTGTCTGTCTGTCTGTCTGTCTGTCTGTCTGTATGTCAGTCTGTCAAGACCGTTTTTCTCAGGAACGCGTGAAGGTATCCAGCTGAAGTTAATTTCAAATACGTAGGTCTGTGGTCCCTTGGAGTTCTAAAAAGATCAAACTTCTAAGTCAACGCAATAAAAAAATATGGCCATTTATGCAACATTTTTTGATACTCGCAAGTAAATCAAAACCTATAGGGTACTTCCCGTCGTCCTAGAATCATGAAATTTGGCAAGAAGCAAGGTCTCACAACACAAATATAGGAAAAAGTCCGGAAATTGTTAATTTGTAATTCTATCACATGAAAAAATATTTTCACAGTAATCTACAATACATAAAAAGTGATTTCATGTGTCCTGAAATCTATTTAGTTTATAGAACAAAGAAAAAAAATCCTAAATCCAGATCTATTTCGGTCTACTTTTAAGGTTCCGTACCTCAAAAGGAAAAAACGGAACCCTTATAGGACTTGTTTGTCCGTCTGTCTGTCTGTCTGTCTGTATGTCAGTGTGTCAAGACCTTTTTTCTGAGGAACGCATAAAGGTATCAAGTTGAAATTAATATCAAATACGTAAGCTATGGTCTCTTGAAGTTCTGAAAAATTCAAGCTTCTAAGTCAACGCAATAAAAAAATACGGCCATTTTGCGACACATTTTGATATTCGCAACTGTCACAAGTAAATCAAAACCTGTAGGGTACTTCCCGTTGAATAATGAAATTTGGCAAGAAGCAAGGTCTCCCAGCACTAATAAAGGAAAAAGTCCGAAAATTGTGAATTTGTAATTTTATGACATATATTTTTTTTTTTTTTTTGATATCCAATGTTAAGTTTGTTTTTGGAATACATTCTTTTCAACTACGGAACCCTTCATTGTGCGTGGTCTGACACGCACTTGGCCGGTTTTTTCGATTTGTTACCATATTAATCCTACAGTTTTCATTAAAAGTGTACATAAATTTATACAGTTCTTTACAAACTAATAAGGAATCATTTCTTGTCATTACTTTTTTAGTTTAATCAACAGATTTTTTGTAAATCGATAATTACTTCATATTTTGCAAGCGTTGTGTCATCGCGCTTCTCTTTCTTTTCTATGTAGTCCGACAGTGACCGCGCTTTTTGCGACGGACAAGCCTTAAGTAAAATCTTAAATTCACTGACTGATAGACAAATGACAGCCTTAATTGCTGGATTTGGAAGCATGAAATGTTGCGCAAGAGTTTCTTATACCGAGTTTCTTGTTCCGAAAGTGAGGAAAGTGGAGGAGAAGAAAAAAGGTACGATTTTTAAAATTCATCCTTTAAAGGGATTAAGAGGGCTGTCGCATTTTGACACCTCTCTCGCTCACACAGGACTAAATTTTAAGATTGTTATTTGACAAGATGCTTTTTTGAAAAAACTTTTTTATAAGAACCGACTTCCAAAAAAAAAAAATTGAAAAATAACTTAATGTCGGAAGTCGGTGTCTTTGGATCTGTATCTCTAGTGTGTTTTAGTTTTTTGCCACCGAATTCCGAAATTAGTTATTTTTCACTTTACAATTTTTTTTTTTGGAAGTCGGTTATTTTTTTTTTTGTAAAAAAAGTTTTTAATATTCACTTTTTAGTGGGTCAGTTTCTGTCCGTCAACGGATAGAAAGACAGACATACAGACGGACAACTAAGTGATATAGGGTTGCGTTTTTTCTTTTTTAGGTAAGGAACTCTAAAAAGAGATATTTGCATGCCACCTGTAATTCTTACATTTAATAAGATACCTAGCTACTCGTTACTTTAAAAATACTTCTACTACGTTACTTGGGTTCACTACTTTACAATGACAGGGAAACTGGGAATAAAGTATATTTATAGCAAAATGATTTGCAAATCAGTTTATTGAATTATCAGTTTGTGCGAAAAGTTAAGAAATTCTTCTTTAAATTTTTAATAGACACCACAACCACATCCGCAACCATGGCCTCCATAGCCGAGTCCGAGAGTGGCAGGCGCGAGGGCAGCAGCGCCAAGTCCATAGCCAGCGCCGAGCCCATAGGCACCCGCAGCGCCATAAGCACCACCAGCTCCATAGCCAGCAGCAGAAGGAGCGATGCTCTCAATAGCAGTAATACCGTTACCGCAGCTGTAACTGACGCCACCAGCACCGCCACTTGGCAACACTGCCTCCAAAGCCACAGCACTCAGGAACGGCAGCTCACCATTCACACACAGAGTACCCTCATACACATTATCAGACGCTACAGAGAGCCCACTGGGAGTGATATCAGAGACGCTGGAGACAGGCAGTCCACCGCCACTGGTGGGAATGATCTCTAGAGCAGCATAGCCGCTACCAATCAAACCATTGTTAGCCCAGTTACCAGCACAGCCACTTCCGATCAAACCATTGCCAGCCCAGCCGGTACCAGCACATCCTGGGGCAAGAAATCCAGGAGCGGCGATGGCTCCACGACCAAGACATGAACTGAAAGCAGTCTGTAAACAAGAAATGATTGTATTAAATATCTTTTTATCAGCAGACGATGACGATGTCGATGACACATGATTATTAGATTGATTAATGTAACGTAATGTGTGCCAGACGCTTTTGATGTAATTACAAATTTTAAACGCGAAAAACTAAGCTACAATTGTGAGTGGCTTGTGGTCTAAGCTACTCAATTCAGAATGGTAAGAATAAACTTTTTAAACTTAGAAAACAACCGACTTCCAAAAAAGCAATACAAAGTAAAAAATTACTCGGTGTCTTTGGTTAATTATTTTAGTTTTTTGCCACCGACTTCCGGAATTAAAGTTATTTTTCACTTTGCAGTGTTTTTTTGGATTTCGTTTTATAAAAAAGTTTTTTATTTTTCACTTTTTATGTATGATTCCTACCCCATACCAATTTGTATCCTCTACTTGCTACGTAAACAGCAATGACATAGAGTATTAGAACATCATAAACTTATACAAGGTGGATTAAATACGTATCATCGGAGCTAACTCAGAAAATACCCAAGCAAAGTTCATACAATTTGGGACCACCTCTGAAGTACGACAAACAACAAAAACAACAATTCTTAATATTTGTCGCAGTAATCGCCTAACAATCATACAAAAAAAACACAAAGTCGAATTGAGAACCTCCTTCTTTTTTGAAGTTTGTTTTAAACATGTGAAAGAGCATAAATTCACAATTTTGTACAAAACTTTATCTAAGGTTGCAGTGTGCAACCCTTGGACAAATCACAAATTAGAGATCGTTGTATCTGGGTAGTGGAAACATTTCTCACCTGGATGAAGAGCGCCTGAGCGCAGAGGACGAGGATCACCTTGGCTGACATTGTAGTTTGTGTTGAAGTGAACTTGAGAATGAGTTTTCCATGAATTGGTCTTCTTTATATATTGATATGTAGTCCTTAATCTAGTATGTTGCAGCAATTTGAGGATTTTGAAAGGAAATGTTCGTGCCTTTATCAGTAGTTGCAATATGGGGAAATAGAAAAATGCATGTATTTGCAAGCGATGTAATGTAACCTTGAAATATTAGTATGAGGCTTTGTTTCAATAGAACATAGGACAAACATCACGTTGTTATGATAAGAAGCTTTTGCACTATATAAACGTGGTCTACAAGTAGGGACAGCATTCAGTCTTCAACTTCACGTTGAACACAAACAAACATCAAATATGTCCACCTTCGCTTTTCTGTTGCTCTGCATCCAAGCTTGCTTGGTCCAGGTGAGTAATTTACGATTTCTAGTTTCTGTTTATTCTTTAATGTTTTAAAGTTTCTTCATTACTTTTTGTTGCCTTACTGTCACAATTTTAATTTGTATTAGTAAGGGAACTACTACCACCTTACTTTACCACGAAATAAGCTGGGCTGACAAGTACCTCTTCGAGCAAAAACGATTTATGAGGACAGTCTCTGTCCTTTACCAAAAAAAAAAAAAAAAATCAATTCAAAAATTATATCAATCGAATGAGCTCGATTGGCATAATATTATTTTGACTGCTCTGCACCTTTCTAAGTTCTCACAATTTGGTCTTTTTCCATGGTATTCTGGTAGACTAGGGATTTCCAATGAAAGCAATAAATTTCCTGTACCTAATGTTCCTATATTTTATCAAACAGAATGTTTTTGGCCAATACCTCGGTGGTGGCGGTTGCGGATGTGGAGGACCAGCTGTTGGTATAGCCCCTGCCGTAGGCTGCGGCTCTGCTTATGGTGGTGGCCTCGGCCTTGGTGCTTACGGTGGCGCCATTGGATCTGCTTATGGTGGCGCACTTGCTCCTGCTGCTGCGTACGGAGCTGCTTACGGTGGCGCCGGTGAAGGCAACGTGGCGGTCGCTGGTGAGCTGCCCGTCGCCGGTAACACCGCTGTGGCTGGTACTGTTCCCATCATCGGCGCTGTGACTTTCGGAGGAACTGTACCAGCTGCTGGTGCTGTGTCTATCTCCGGACAGTGCGCGTGCGGCTGTGACTCGCCTCTTTACTACTGAAGCGTCCTTTTCTCATGCCTGAATAAAAATAAAACACTATGAATTCAGCAAATACTTCAATCTTTTATTTAATGTTAAAATCTCCAAACAGCATTTTTTGGTACAATTAGAAATCTACTTAAGGCTGCTCCTTCCTTAAATACGGCGAAACTAAGTAACTTTGTAATCATATTTTGCAGTAACTATAGCATCTTTCTGATAGGAAAAAATACACAGTTATCTACAATACATAAAAAGTGATTTTATGTGTCCTGAAATCTATTTTAGTTTGTATAACTAAGGAAAAAAATCCTAAATCCAGGTCTATTTCGGTCTATTTTTGGGGTTCCGTACCTCAAAAGGAAAAAACGGAACCCTTATAGGATCACTTGTTTGTCCGTCTGTCTGTCTGTATGTCAGTCTGTCAAGACCGTTTTTCTCAGGAACGCGTGAAGGTATCCAGCTGAAGTTAATTTCAAATACGTAGGTCTGTGGTCCCTTGGAGTTCTAAAAAGATCAAACTTCTAAGTCAACGCAATAAAAAAATACGGCCATTTATGCAACATTTTTTGATACTCGCAAGTAAATCAAAACCTATAGGGTACTTCCCGTCGTCCTAGAATCATGAAATTTGGCAAGAAGCAAGGTCTCACAACACAAATATAGGAAAAAGTCCGGAAATTGTTAATTTGTAATTCTATCACATGAAAAAATATTTTCACAGTAATCTACAATACATAAAAAGTGATTTCATGTGTCCTGAAATCTATTTAGTTTGTAGAACTAAGAAAAAAAATCCTAAATCCAGATCTATTTCGGTCTACTTTTAAGGTTCCGTACCTCAAAAGGAAAAAACGGAACCCTTATAGGACTTGTTTGTCCGTCTGTCTGTCTGTCTGTCTGTCTGTCTGTATGTATGTCAGTGTGTCAAGACCTTTTTTCTGAGGAACGCATAAAGGTATCAAGTTGAAATTAATAACAAATACGTAATTCTATGGTCTCTTGAAGTTCTGAAAAATTCAAGTCAAAAATTCTAAGTCAACGCAATAAAAAAATACGGCCATTTTGCGACACATTTTGATATTCGCAACTGTCACAAGTAAATCAAAACCTGTAGGGTACTTCCCGTTGAATAATGAAATTTGGCAAGAAGCAAGGTCTCCCAGCACTAATAAAGGAAAAAGTCCGAAAATTGTGAATTTGTAATTTTATGACATAATTTTTTTTTTTTTTTTTTTGATATCCAATGTTAAGTTTGTTTTTGGAATACATTCTTTTCAACTACGGAACCCTTCATTGTGCGTGGTCTGACACGCACTTGGCCGGTTTTTTCGATTTGTTACCATATTAATCCTACAGTTTTCATTAAAAGTGTACATTAATTTATACAGTTCTTTACAAACTGATAAGGAATCATTTCTTGTCATTACTTTTTTAGTTTAATCAACAGATTTTTTGTAAATCGATAATTACTTCATATTTTGCAAGCGTTGTGTCATCGCGCTTCTCTTTCTTTTCTATGTAGTCCGACAGTGACCGCGTTTTTGCGACGGACAAGCCTTAAGTAAAATCTTAAATTCACTGACTGATAGACAAATGACAGCCTTAATTGCTGGATTTGGAAGCATGAAATGTTGCGCAAGAGTTTCTTATACCGAGTTTCTTGTTCCGAAAGTGAGGAAAGTGGAGGAGAAGAAAAAAGGTACGATTTTTAAAATTCATCCTTTAAAGGGATTAAGAGGGCTGTCGCATTTTGACACCTCTCTCGCTCACAAAGGACTAAATTTTAAGATTGTTATTTGACAAGATGCTTTTTTGAAAAAACTTTTTTATATAAAAAAACAACCGACTTCCAAAAAAAAAAAATTGAAAAATAACTTAATGTCGGAAGTCGGTGTCTTTGGATCTGTATCTCTGGTGTGTTTTAGTTTTTTGCCACCGAATTCCGAAATTAGTTATTTTTCACTTTACAATTTTTTTTTTGGAAGTCGGTTATTTTTTTTTTTTGTAAAAAAAGTTTTTAATATTCACTTTTTAGTGGGTCAGTTTCTGTCCGTCAACGGATAGAAAGACAGACATACAGACGGACAACTAAGTGATATAGGGTTGCGTTTTTTCTTTTTTAGGTAAGGAACTCTAAAAAGAGATATTTGCATGCCACCTGTAATTCTTACATTTAATAAGATACCTAGCTACTCGTTACTTTAAAAATACTTCTACTACGTTACTTGGGTTCACTACTTTACAATGACAGGGAAACAGGGAATAAAGTATATTTATAGCAAAATGATTTGCAAATCAGTTTATTGAATTATCAGTTTGTGCGAAAAGTTAAGAAATTCTTCTTTAAATTTTTAATAGACACCACAACCACATCCGCAACCATGGCCTCCATAGCCGAGTCCGAGAGCGGCAGGCGCGAGGGCAGCAGCGCCAAGTCCATAGCCAGCGCCGAGCCCATAGGCACCCGCAGCGCCATAAGCACCACCAGCTCCATAGCCAGCAGCAGAAGGAGCGATGCTCTCAATAGCAGTAATACCGTTACCGCAGCTGTAACTGACGCCACCAGCACCGCCACTTGGCAACACTGCCTCCAAAGCCACAGCACTCAGGAACGGCAGCTCACCATTCACACACAGAGCACCCTCATACACATTATCAGACGCTACAGAGAGCCCACTGGGAGTGATATCAGAGACGCTGGAGACTGGCAGTCCACCGCCACTGGTGGGAATGATCTCTAGAGCAGCATAGCCGCTACCAATCAAACCATTGTTAGCCCAGTTACCAGCACAGCCACTTCCGATCAAACCATTGCCAGCCCAGCCGGTACCAGCACATCCTGGGGCAAGAAATCCAGGAGCGGCGATGGCTCCACGACCAAGACATGAACTGAAAGCAGTCTGTAAACAAGAAATGATTGTATTAAATATCTTTTTATCAGCAGACGATGACGATGTCGATGACACATGATTATTAGATTGATTAATGTAACGTAATGTGTGCCAGACGCTTTTGATGTAATTACAAATTTTAAACGCGAAAAACTAAGCTACAATTGTGAGTGGCTTGTGGTCTAAGCTACTCAATTCAGAATGGTAAGAATAAACTTTTTAAACTTAGAAAACAACCGACTTCCAAAAAAGCAATACAAAGTAAAAAATTACTCGGTGTCTTTGGTTAATTATTTTAGTTTTTTGCCACCGACTTCCGGAATTAAAGTTATTTTTCACTTTGCAGTGTTTTTTTGGATTTTGTTTTATAAAAAAGTTTTTTATTTTTCACTTTTTATTTATGATTCCTACCCCACACCAATTTGTATCCTCTACTTGCTACGTAAACAGCAATGACATAGAGTATTAGAACATCATAAACTTATACAAGGTCGATTAAATACGTATCATCGGAGCTAACTCAGAAAATACCCAAGCAAAGTTCATACAATTTGGGACCACCTCTGAAGTACGACAAACAACAAAAACAACAATTCTTAATAATTGTCGCAGTAATCGCCTAACAATCATATAGAAAAAAACACAAAGTCGAATTGAGAACCTCCTTCTTTTTTGAAGTTTTTTTTAAACATGGGAAAGAGCATAAATTCACAATTTTGTACAAAACTTTATCTAAGGTTGCAGTGGATCCTTGGACAAATCACAAATTAGAGATCGTTGTATCTGGGTAGTGGAAACATTTCTCACCTGGATGAAGAGCGCCTGAGCGCAGAGGACGAGGATCACCTTGGCTGACATTGTAGTTTGTGTTGAAGTGAACTTGAGAATGAGGTTTTCAAGAATCGATCGACTATTTATACTAAACAGTAGTCCTTAATCTAGTGTGTTGCAGCAATTTAAGGATTTTGCAAGGAAATGTTCGTGCCTTTATCAGTAGTTGCAATATGGGGAAATAGAAAAATGCATGTATTTGCAAGCAATGTAATGTAACCTTGAAATATTAGTATGAGGCTTTGTTTCAATAGAACATAGGAAAAACATCACGTTGTTATGACAAGAAGCTTTTGCACTATATAAACGTGGTCTACAAGTAGGGACAGCATTCAGTCTCCAGCTTCACGTTGAACACAAACAAACATCAAATATGTCCACCTTCGCTTTTCTGTTGCTCTGCATCCAAGCTTGCTTGGTCCAGGTGAGTAATTTACGATTTCTAGTTTCTGTTTATTCTTTAATGTTTTAAAGTTTCTTCATTACTTTTTGTTGCCTTACTGTCACAATTTTAATTTGTATTAGTAAGGGAACTACTACCACCTTACTTTACCACGAAATAAGCTGGGCTGACAAGTACCTCTTCGAGCAAAAACGATTTATGAGGACAGTCTCTGTCCTTTACCAAAAAAAAAAAAAAAATCAATTCAAAAATTATATCAATCGAATGAGCTCGATTGGCATAATATTATTTTGACTGCTCTGCACCTTTCTAAGTTCTCACAATTTGGTCTTTTTCCATGGTATTCTGGTAGACTAGGGATTTCCAATGAAAGCAATAAATTTCCTGTACCTAATGTTCCTATATTTTATCAAACAGAATGTTTTCGGCCAATACCTCGGTGGTGGCGGTTGCGGATGTGGAGGACCAGCTGTTGGTATAGCCCCTGCTCTAGGCTGTGGCTCTGCTTATGGTGGTGGCCTCGGCCTTGGTGCTTACGGTGGCGCCATTGGATCTGCTTATGGTGGCGCACTTGCTCCTACTGCTGCGTACGGAGCTGCTTACGGTGGCGCCGGTGAAGGCAACGTGGCGGTCGCTGGTGAGCTGCCCGTCGCCGGTAACACCGCTGTGGCTGGTACTGTTCCCATCATCGGTGCTGTGACTTTCGGAGGAACTGTACCAGCTGCTGGTGCTGTGTCTATCTCCGGACAGTGCGCGTGCGGCTGTGACTCGCCTCTTTACTACTGAAGCGTCCTTTTCTCATGCCTGAATAAAAATAAAAGACTATGAATTCAGCAAATACTTCAATCTTTTATTTAATGTTAAAATCTCCAAACAGCATTTTTTGGTACAATTAGAAATTTACTTAAGGCTGCTCCTTCCTAAAATACGGCGAAACTAAGTAACTTTGTAACTAAAAAAGGTGCTTTTTTAGAAGTCGTTTTTTTAAAAAATAATAATAAATAATAATAATAATAATAATATATTTATTTGACACAACATATGTTACATTTGAACAGATATACAGGACACAATCAAATTTTCTTAATTTTATACTGAAGGCATCTGTGTCTGAACTAGATAAAAATATCTGTATCTCGGACATCAGCGCTCTTCCTTATGATGACCATTACATTACTAACTTAATTAGACATAATATTAATAGGAGGTATATCATAGCACAGAAAAAAGTTTAAAACAAAATAAACAAAAATGGTGTGTGGAGTGTTAACCTCTCGGTGTGTAGTGTGTGAAAGTGAGTGAAAGAGTGTGAGAGGGTGAGTATAAAAGACATTTACTATCTAACTATCTTTATTAAGTTTTCTGTTTCTTCATACGTATGTTTACTTATAAAATTAAAGATTTTACTTTTACATATCTTTTTATTTAGCGGGTATATTTCCAAAGCGTCATTTATTTTATTATATAGGTACGGCCCCAAGAAGCAAAAATATTTGTTTACGTAAGCATGCCTGAAAAAAGGTCGGTCATTATTACTAATAACATTATTTCGTCTTCTAGCTAGATCACTCTTTGAGAATTGTAGTAAAGAGTGTTGCTTCATAACCACAAGAAATATAAACAACTGGCGAATTGTCAGAACCTCACACGACTGGTAAACAAGATGGGTTGGGTACAAATATGGGCGAAAAGTACTAACTTTTAGTACAGCCCTCTGGGCTATTTCTAAGGGCTTTAATATAGTTTTATGTGCACCTCCCCAAACGTTGATACAATATTGAAGAATGGACTGTACTAGTGCTAAGGATATTTGCTTCACTAATTTTGGGGGCGCAACATGTCTAAGGTTCTTGAAAACATAGATCAATTTTCTTGTCCTAGATGTAAGAAGGTGAATATGGTTTCTGAATGAGAGGTTACAGTCAAGAATAATTCCAAGATATTTAATTGACGCTGTCTTTGTTACTGTTGGACAAGAGCAAACCAAGCTATTACAACAACTATGTACTGTAATCGAGGGGGTATAAGGAAGCTGTATATTTAGAGTGAGCATCGAGAATGTCATGTACTGGGTTTTCTCCGGATTTAGAGTCAGGGAGTTATTCTGCAGCCAATGAGTCACAACATTGAATCCATCCTGCGCCTCCCTATATACTTTGTCCCAGGTATCGGCAGAGAACAACAAAACTGTGTCGTCTGCATATGATATAATTTTACCTCCTGAAAGGTCTAGTTTACAGAGATCATTCAAGTATACAAGGAAGAGTGTTGGTCCCAGAATGCTCCCCTGCGGAACTCCGTGAGTGATAGGTATATCGCTGCTGATACAGTCATTAATCTTAACGCACTGAAAATGATTAGAGAGGTAGTCGTTTAAAAGTTGCAGTTGATTTCCTCTTATTCCAAGGCGTTCTAATTTTAGAATCAGCAAAGGCGTAGAGACCGTGTCAAATGCCTTGGCTTAGGTCAAGGAAAATGCCTATTGTCTTTTTACCTGAATCAATAATTTTTACCACATAGTCCTGGAGCTCGTGGACTGCATCACTAGTAGACTTACCTGCTCTAAAACCAAACTCTAAAATAACTTTCAAATAATTTTAATTTTGGAAGTCGGTGTCTTTTGTTCAGTATTTTAGTTTTTTGCCACCGACTTCTGGAATTAAAGTTATTTTTCACTTTGTAGGGTTTTTTTTTGGAAGTAGGTTGTTTTTTTTTTGTAAAAAGTTTTTTATTTTTCACTTTTTATTTATGATACATACCCCACACCAATTCGTTTACCTCTAGTTGCTATGTAAACAACAGTGACAGGAAGTATAAGAACATCATCAACCTCTGAAGTACGACCTACCAAACAAAAAAAAAACATCATCAAAATCAATTCATAATTGTCGGAGTAATCGCCTAACAAACATACAAAAAAACACACAGTCAAATTGAGAACCTCCTTTTTTTTTTGAAGTCGGGTAAAAAATGGGAAAGAGCATAAATTCACCATTTTGTACAAAACATTATCTGAGAGCTCAGTGTGCAACCCTTGGGCAAATCATAAATTAGAGATATATCTAGGTACTGAAAACATTTCTCACCTGGATGAAGAGCGCCTGAGCGCAGAGGACTAGGATCACCTTGGCTGACATTGTAGTTTGTGTTGAAGTGATCTTGAGAATGAGGTTTCCATGAATTGGTCTACTTTTTATATTGATACGTAGTCCTTAATCTAGTGTGTTGCAGCAATTTGAGTATTTTGAAAGGAATTGTTCGTGCCTTTATCAGTAGTTGCAATATGGTGAAATAGAAAAAAACGGTCAAGAGCGAGTCAGACTCGCGCACCGAGGGTTCCGTACCATCATTTATATGTAATTTTTGTTGATGATTTCTGAAAAACTGTGCTATTTAGAGACATACTTTTATTTTTCCTGTACTCTTTACATAAACTTCTATCACATAGAATAATTTCTGATTTGTCGCTTTGCACATTAACACATTAATTTAAAAAAAAACCAGTGAAATGCGTGTCGGACCATGCACAACGAAGGGTTTCGTAGTTGAAAAGAAATTATCCCAAAAACATAACATTGTAGTTAAATCCCAAAATATTTTTTTTTATGCGATGAAATTACAAGTTAAAGATTTTCGGATTTTACCTTTATTTGTGAGGTAAGTCCTTGCTTTGTTCCAAATTTCATGACTCTGGGTCAACGGGAAGTACCCTATGGATTTTGATTTCCTTGGGAGTATCAAAATGTGTCGCATAAATGGTCGTATTTTTTTACCGCGTTGATTTAAAAGCTTCATTTTTTTAGAGCTCATAGGGATCATAGACCCACATATTTGTGATTAACTTCAACTTGATTTCTCTACGCGTTCCAGAGAAAAAGGGTCTTGACGGACAGAAAGACAGACATACAGACGGTCAAAGAAGTGATATAGGGTTGCGTTTTTCTTTTTAGGGTTCCGTACCTCAAA
This sequence comes from Cosmia trapezina, assembly GCA_905163495.3. Classification (NCBI taxonomy): domain Eukaryota; kingdom Metazoa; phylum Arthropoda; class Insecta; order Lepidoptera; family Noctuidae; genus Cosmia; species Cosmia trapezina. The sequence goes on from LR991048.1 coordinate 4,425,042, forward strand.
AGGAAAAAACGGAAACCTTATAGGATCACTCGTGTGTCTGTCTGTCTGTCTGTCCCTCTGTCACAGCCAATTTGCTCCGAATCTAATGAACCGATTAAGTTGAAACTTGGTATACATATGTATTTTGGTAACCCAAACACGAACATGTAACGTAAATAAATAAATTTTGAATATGGGGGTCCTTTTTGGGGGGAAAATAAGTACAATTTAAAAAAAAAATTTGCAAACTGTACAGTGTTACATATCAAATAAAAAATTCTTACTGTTAGGGTCTCAAATATAAATTTTTTTGAAGTTATTTAAGAAAATAGACGAAAATTGACCATTCCCCCCCCCTTATCTCCGATACTACTGAGCCTAAAATTTTGAAAAAAATACAGGAAATAGTTCTTTACCTATAGATTACAGGAAAACCTATCAGAAGTTTATGGTCTTGTAAATCCATACTAATATTATAAATTCGAAAGTAACTCTGTCTGTCTGTCTGTCTGTCTGTTACCTTTTCACGCCTAAACCACTGAACGGATTTCGATAAAATTTGGCAAGGCTATAGATGGCATCCTGGGGACGGACATAGGCTACTTTTTTTTTCAAAAATAATCCTACAGGGGGTGATATAGGGGATGAAAGTTTGTATGGGAAACTCAGTATTTCTTAAGTTAGGGATGTGAAAATTAAAATGTATGCTTTTGATAGGAAATAAAGAAATATGCGGTTCTGCGTTTTTGAAAAATCATCCACTAAGGGGGTAAAATAGGGGTTGATTTTAAAATTTACAAAACTGCATGGATTTCGACAAAATTTGGCAAGGCTTTATAAAGCATCCAGGGGATGGCCATAGGATACTAATTTTTTCAAAAATAATACTACAGGGGGTGATATAGGGGATGAAAGTTTGTAAGGGAAACCCAGTATTTCTTAAGTTAGGGATAACAAATTTATGCTATTGGTAGGAAATTAAGAAATATGCGGTTCAGTGTTTTTGAAAAATCATCCCCTAAGGGGGTAAAATAGGAGTTGATTTTAAAATTTACAAAACTGCACGGATATCGATAAAATTTGGCAAGGATTTATATAGCATCCTGGGGAAGGACACAGGCTACTTTTGGTCTTAAAAAATAATCCTACAGGGGGTGATATAGGGGATGAAAGTTTGTATGGGAAACTCAGTATTTCTTAAGTTAGGGATGTGAAAATTAAAATGTATGCTTTTGTTAGGAAATAAAGAAATATGCGGTTCAGCGTTTTTGAAAAATCATCCCCTGAGGGGGTAAAATCGGGGTTGATTTTAAAATTTATAAAACTGCACGGATTTCGACAAAATTTGGCAAGGCTTGTAACAAATCTACTAGCCTACAGAAATAAAAGGGGGCTAAAGTAAGACTTGAAACAATATATTAAATATTAAAAGATAAAAAATACAGACTGGTTTTTAAAAAACACATCCTACCTAACACACACAGTTATTTAGGTAGGTAGAGAGTAATTTGAGTAAGTCCAGGTTAGGCAAACACGCACGAATAGTTTGGAAGAAGAAGATTTTGAATTGAACCGCTCCGATAAATTAATGGTTATTTTCTATAACCCTCCTTTAGGGATCGACCGCAGTCGGGTAAGTTTTAGTCACTGAGATAGTTTTCCCGGTCGAAGAATACTTTTAGGAGATGTTTCGTTTATAGCTTCCGGAGCAGAACTGAACAGTCTCCGAGTCTTTCATCCATCGGTTCATCAGGCAGCGTTTTTCAAAAACGTCTTCCAATTTCATATCCTTTCCACATTTGAAGTTTTCCGTCATCAGAATGCCAAACGCCACAGTCAATGCTTGAATCTGCCAGTAATATACGTTGAAAAACCTCTAACCTCTTCGATGAATTCCGAGTGTGTGTGGATTAATTTTATAAAAGTAATTAAAGATACAGCCATTCAATAATAAATCAAAATTATCTATAAAATACAATATTGACCTAACATATTGATAAAAAGAATTTAGATTACATAAATCAAAAGAAACGTTCATAGTCTATGCCATTATGAAACTCTATGAAAGATAGTTAGAAGAAAAAGTAAAAAATAATGACAGCTTGACAACCTGAAGTAAGTGTCATAACAATGAAAAATTTATAGAAAACGAATTGTTTTAGACCAATTCGCAATATATGAATATAAATCTTTATAAAAGATAAATAAAATGGATGAAGTGTAAGTAAAGGTTATGTATGTAGTATGTATGTATGTAGTAGAAGTATGTAGATACTATAGGCTTTATATAGCATCCTGGGAAAGGACATAGGATACTTTCAAAAACAATACTACAGGGGGTGATATAGAGGATGAAAGTTTGTAAGGAAACCCAGTATTTCTTTAGTTAGGGATAAAAAATGTATGCTATTGGTAGGAAATTAAGAAATATGCCATTCAGCATTTTTGAAAAATCATCCCAGGGGTAAAATAGGGGTTGATTTTAAAATTTACAAAACTGCACGGATTTCGATAAAATTTGGCAAGGCTTTATATAACATCCTGGGGAAGGACACAGGCTACTTTTGGTATTAAAAAATAATCTTACAGGGGGTGATATAGGGGATGAAAGTTTGTATGGGAAACTCAGTATTTCTTAAGTTAGGGATGTGAAAATTAAAATGTATGCTTTTGATAGGAAACAAAGAAATATGCGGTTCAGCGTTTTTGTAAAATCATCCCCTAAGGGGGTAAAATCGGGGTTGAATTTAAAATTTACAAAACTGCACGGATTTCGACAAAATTTGGCAAGGCTTTATATAGCATCCTGGGAAAGGACATAGGATACTTTCAAAAACAATACTACAGGGGGTAATATAGGGGATGAAAGTTTGTAAGGAAACCCAGTATTTCTTAAGTTAGGGATAAAAAAAATATGCTATTGGTAGGAAATTAAGAAATATGCGATTCAGCATTTTTGAAAAATCATCCCCTAAGGGGTAAAATAGGGGTTGATTTTAAAATTTACAAAACTGCACGGATTTCAATAAAATTTGGCAAGGCTTTATATAACATTCGAGGGAAGGACACAGGCTACTTTTGGTCTTAAAAAATAATCTTACGGGGGTGATATAGGGGATGAAAGTTTGTATGGGAAATTCAGTATTTCTTAAGTTAGGGATGTGAAAATTAAAATTTATGCTTTTGATAGGAAACAAAGAAATATGCGGTTCAGCGTTTTTGTAAAATCATCCCCTAAGGGGGTAAAATCGGGGTTGATTTTAAAATTTACAAAACTGCACGGATTTCAAAAAAATTTGGCAAGGCTTTATATAACATTCGGGGGAAGGACACAGGCTACTTTTGGTCTTAAAAAATAATCTTACGGGGGTGATATAGGGGATGAAAGTTTGTATGGGAAACTCAGTATTTCTTAAGTTAGGGATGTGAAAATTAAAATTTATGCTTTTGATAGGAAATAAAGAAATATGCGGTTCAGCGTTTTTTAAAACATCATCCCCTAAGGGGTAAAATAGGGGTTGATTTTAAAATTTACAAAACTGCAAGGATTTCGACAAAATTTGGCAAGGCTTTATATAGCATCCTGGGAAAGGACATAGGATACAATTTTTTTCAAAAATAATACTACAGGGGGTGATATAGGGGATGAAAGTTTGTAAGGGAAACCCAGTATTTCTTAAGTTAGGGATAACAAATTTATGCTATTGGTAAGAAATTAAGAAATATGCTGGTCAGCGTTTTTTAAAAATCATCCCCTAAGTGGGTAAAATAGGGGTTGATTTTAAAATTTACAAAACTGCACGGATTTCGATAAAATTTGGCAAGGCTATAGATAGCATCCTGGGAAAGGACATGGGCTACTTTTTGTCTTAAAACATAATCCTACAAGGGGTGATAAAAGGGATGAAAGTTTGTATGGGAAACCCAGCATTTCTTAAGTTAGGGATATGCCCTATGTTTTCCACATGAACGTTCGCATGGGATATTTTCCGACATCCACGCGGGCGAAGCCGCGGGCAAAAGTTAGTCTATTTAGATAAAATTCAAAGTCCTGACTGACTCATTAACTGATAATAATCAACTGACAGTTTAAACCACTGGACCTAGAGACATGAAATTTTGGTCATAGATACCTTATATAGTGTAAACATCCATTAAGGAAGAATTTTTGGAAATTCCATCCCTAAGGGAATAAAATAGGGGATGAAAATTTGTATGAAAAATCTTACCTCTTGAGTTATTAGACTTGAAACTTAGCACGAATATTCATCTTAGTTAATTATAAAATTAATAATTTTTAGTTTTCCTAAACTACCCCCTTTTTTTTTGGATAGGAAATCATCAAATCACTTCTCCCGCTCTGGGTGGAGTGGAAGGGCGTGTCATACTTTTACTGACTAAAACTTACCCGTGTTCCTTCAGTTGCCTATGGCAGGGCCACGGTATATCTTTCGAACAATCCGCGACCCCAGAAGACGGGATTGGTGGGTGTCAAAGTTTGTATGGAGGAATTTTAATACGCGGTCCGATTTACTCAAAGCTCAGTTTTTGTACTTGAGACCAAAAATGAAGACTAACTAACGTGTATCAGGGTTTTCCAAAAATCTACCACTAAGGGGCGAAAAGGGGTAGTAAATTTTACAGCGGAGGATTTTATTGGGGATTGATTAACTCGGAAATTGGTGTTAATAATGTTTAACTCAAGTTATGGAAACATCCCAGACGATTTTTGAAATTCTACACCTGTGGGCGTAAAAACAGGGATACAGTTTATATGAAAAATCTTATTAATTTGGTTAATAACTTGAAACTTACCACAAATACTTGCTTATGTAAGTAATAAAGTTTGTCAGTTTTAGTTTTTCAAAACTACCCCTCAAAGGGGTTTAGGGATGTTAAAGTTTGTATGGAAGAATTTAAAAGCGTAGTCCGATTTGAACTCAGTATTTATACTTTTGATGAAAAATAAACAATAATAAGAAAATTAAAACCCATGAAATCAGACATCCACGCGGGCGAAGCCGCGGGCAGTCTAGCTAGTATATTGTGCGTACAAACTTACTAAGCCTCCGCTGTCCATCCGTCCGTCTGTCACAGGGCTGTATCTCATGAACCTTAATAGGTAGAGAGTTGAAATTTTCACAGATTGTGTATTTCTATTACGACTATTTTATTATTTATTTTGTTTTATTATTTTAGGAAAACTTACAGCTAATCAGACACACTGGTTACAAAGTTATTAACATAATGGTGGCCAATTACAAGTTTTCACACGTAGACTAACCATTACCAATGTACTAGGTAGCAGACAGTATTACTTTCGCGTTCTATATTTTCGTATTTCTCTTATTTTGTCGAAGAAGTGATTGCAAAGAGCCTTCTTTAATTTAGGCACACTGGTATTAAAAAGATCTATGTCAAGTTCCTGGCAGGATTCATTAGGTATACATGCGGCTCGCCCTTATTATGAAATAACAACAAATAATAAAAATGAATTAAAGTTAAAATTAAAGGGGGTGGTCCCCATTAATACAAAAAAGTTTTCATTTGAAAAAAAAAAAAAAACCTGTGTGTGAGGTGTTATTGTGTAGAACTCGTCGAGTAGAGTACAAAGATATTTTTATTTTTTTTATCTTCTAAAATGAAGAAATAGGGGGCCGTAAAAGTTGTAAATTTTATACCATTTTTGTACGAGCTCTATTACATAATGTACCTTATAAGTACTGTACTTAATCAAGAAATACTAACAACGGCGATTCATAAGGTATTTTGTTTAAATATGGGCAATTTTCTGCAACTGCAAAAAATAACCTTGAACCATGAAAATTCACAGTATCATTATGAAATACAAAGTTATCTTTCCGATTGTTAAACATATAATATGGTACGGAACCCTTTGTGTGCGAGTCCGTCTTGCACTTGGCCGGTTTTTTTTAAGTAAGGAACCCTCAAAAGAGATATTTGCATGCCACCTGTAATTCATACATTTAATAAGATACATAGTTACTCGTTACTTTAAAAAGACTTCTACTACGTTACTTGGGTTCACTTCTTTACAATGACGAGGAAACTGGGAATAAAGTATACACATATTCATAGCAAAATAATTTGCAAATCAGTTTATTGAATTATCAGTTTCTGCGAAAAGTTAAGTAACTCTTCTTTAAATTCTTAATAGACACTACAACCACATCCGCAGCCACGGCCTCCATAGCCGAGTCCAAGAGCGGCAGGAGCGAGGGCAGCAGCGCCAAGTCCATAGCCAGCGCCGAGCCCATAGGCACCCGCAGCGCCATAAGCACCAGCAGCGCCATAGCCAGCAGCAGAAGGAGCGATGCTCTCAATAGCAGTAATACCGTTACCGCAGCTGTAACTGACGCCACCAGCACCGCCACTTGGCAACACTCCCTCCAAAGCCACAGCACTCAGGAACGGCAGCTCACCATTCACACACAGAGCACCCTCGTACACATTATCAGACGCTACAGAGAGCCCACTGGGAGTGATATCAGAGACGCTGGAGACAGGCAGTCCACCGCCACTGGTGGGAACGATCTCTAGAGCAGCATAGCCGCTACCAATCAAACCATTGTTAGCCCAGTTACCAGCACAGCCACTTCCGATCAAACCATTGCCAGCCCAGCCGGTACCAGCACATCCTGGGGCAAGAAGACCAGGAGCGGCGATGGCTCCACGACCAAGACATGAACTGAAAGCAGTCTGTAAACAAGAAATTATTGTATTAGTAAACATCTCTTTATCAGCAGACGATGACGATGACGATGACACATGATTATTAGATTGATTAATGTAACGTAATGTGTGCCAGACGCTTTTGATGTAGTTACAAATTTTTGATAGCGAAAAACCAAGTTACAATCGTGAGTGGCTTGTGGTCTAAGCTACTCAGTTCAGAGTGGTAAGAATAAACTTTTTAAACAAAGAAAACAACCGACTTCAAAAAAGCAATACAAAGTGAAAAATTACTCGGTGTCTTTGGTTAATTATTTTAGTTTTTTGCCACCGACTTCCGGAATTAAAGTTATTTTTCACTTTGCAGTGTTTTTTTGGATTTTGTTTTATTAAAAAGTTTTTTATTTTTCACTTTTTATTTATGATTCCTACCCCACACCAATTTGTATACCTCTACTTGCTACGTAAACAGCAATGACAAAAAGTATTAGAACATCATAAACTTATACAAGGTGGATTAAATACGTATTATCGGAGCTAACTCAAAACATACCCAAGCAAAGTTCATACAATTTGGGACCACCTCTGAAGTACGGCAAACAACAAGAACAACAATTCTTAATAATTGTCGGAGTAATCGCCTAACAATCATACAAAAAAAAAACACAAAGTCGAATTGAGAACCTCCTTCTTTTTTGGAATTTTTTTGAAACATGGGAAAGAGATAAATTCACAATTTTGTACAAAACTTTATCTAAGGTTGCAGTGTGCAACCCTTGGACAAATCACAAATTAGAGATCGTTGTATCTGGGTAGTGGCAACATTTCTCACCTGGATGAAGAGCGCCTGAGCGCAGAGGACGAGGATAACCTTGGCTGACATTGTAGTTTGTGTTGAAGTGAACTTGAGAATGAGTTTTCCATGAATTGGTCTACTTTTTATATTGATACGTAGTCCTTAATCTAGTGTGTTGCCGCAATTTGAGGATTTTGAAAGGAAATGTTCGTGCCTTTATCAGTAGTTGCAATATGGGAAAATAGAAAAATGTATGTATTTGCAAGCGATGTAACCTTGAAATATTAGTACGAGGCTTTGTTTCAACAGAACATAGGACAAACATCACGTTGTTATGATAAGAAGCTTTTGCACTATATAAACGTGGTCTACAAGTAGGAACAGCATTCAGTCTTCAGCTTCACGTTGAACACAAACAAACATCAAACATGTCCACCTTCGCTTTTCTGTTGCTCTGCATCCAAGCTTGCTTGGTCCAGGTGAGTGATTTACGATTTCTAGTTTCTTTACATTTCTAAAGACTTTCTTCATTACTTTTTGTTGCATTACTGTCACAATTTTAATTTGTTTGTATTTGAAATATTATGATCTTGTTGTAGTAAAAGAACCACTAGTTTAGTCAACCATGTTGAGGAAATGTCAGACTTTCTACCATGTTGCTTTACCACGAAATGAGCTGGGCTGACAGTTACCTCTTCTTTGAGCAAAAACGATTTATGAGAACTGTCTATCCTTAACCATAAAAAAAAATCAATTCAAAAATTATATCAATCGAATGGGCTCGATTGGCATAATTTTATTTTGACTGCTCTGCACCCTTCTAATTTTTCACAATGTGGTCCTTTTCCATGGTATTCTGGTAGACTACTTACAACCTCAGAATGGTGTTCTAGGCATTTCGTATGAAAGCAAAAAAATTCCTGCCGGTCGATTCTGTAAAAATCTCACCGTGAAAACTTAGGTGAAGTGAGTTTGTTTTTGCTAGGAATTGGCACTATTGACAGCTCACTCCACGCTCACTTCACCTAAGTTTTCACGGTGAGATGGTTACAGAATCGCACTGCTGTACCTAATATACCCACATTTTTTCAAACAGAATGTTTTCGGCCAATACATCGGTGGTGCCGGTTGCGGTTGTGGAGGACCAGCTGTTGGTATAGCCCCTGCCGTAGGCTGCGGCTCTGCTTACGGTGGTGGCCTCGGCCTTGGTGCTTACGGTGGCGCCATTGGATCTGCTTATGGTGGCCCACTTGCTCCTGCTGCTGCGTACGGAGCTGCTTACGGCGGCGCCGGTGAAGGCAACGTGGCGGTCGCTGGTGAGCTGCCCGTCGCCGGTAACACCGCTGTGGCTGGTACTGTTCCCATCTTAGGTGTCGTAAACTTCGGCGGCGCTGTGCCGGCTGCTGGTGCTGTGTCTATCTCCGGACAGTGCGCGTGCGGCTGTGACTCTCCGCTTTACTATTGAAGCGTCCTTTTTTGATGACTAAATAGAAATACAAGATAATGAATTCAGTAAATACCTTTAGTCTTTGATTTAATGTTAAAATCTCCCAACAGCATTTTTTATAAATCTACTTAATTAAAATCTTAAAGACATTGACAGCCAAAGCACAGCCTAATCTGGGTAGCAGGACACTTGCGCGAACCCACTTGCTCGAAAAAACATTTCCGCGATTGGACTTTTGCGCGAAAGGACACTTGCGCGAAAGACACTTGCGCGAAAGGACAGTTGCGCAAAAAAGTTGCGGAAATAAGGTTTCTTCGTGACATCACGCCTGTATTATAAGGGTTGTTCAAAGGGTTGTGCACACAGAAAAATACATTTGAGTGGCTACTTATTTCTCAGTTTTTTTTTCTATTTATTTTTCTTTTTAGTTTTTTTTTATTTTTTTGACATGGTTTTTGAAGTCGCTTATAACGATAGAGGGGTCAAAATAAAAATCCGAGATGGCGGCTGCAAAACCATTCAATTGCAAAACAATTCACCGGTTTTTGAGGTGACTGAAAACGATAGTGGGGTCAAAATGAAAATTAAGATGGCGGCTGCACAAATTTTCAAATTTTTAGTCATGGGTGTCGTTTTCACTTGCTTAAGTTGATAGTGACCTCAAAAACAATGACAAAAACAAAAACAACACACACACACATGACAGCCAAAGACAAAAATAATCATACAGGGATTGATATAAGGGATGTAAGTTTGTATGGGAAACCCAGCATTTCTTTTCATTTCATTTCAAGTTGGGGATATGAAAATTCAAAAGCTTTTGGTAAGAAATAAAGAAAATTATGTGGTTCACCGTTTTTGGAAAATCATCCCTAAAGGCGGTAAAATAGGGGCTGGTTTTGATAGTCACAAAACTGCACGGATATCAATATAATTTGACAAGGCTGTAGATGGCATCCTGGGGAAGGACATAGCCTACTTTTTGTCTAAATAAATAATCCTACAGGGGGTGATATAGGGGATGAATTTTTGTATAGGGAACCCAGCATTTCTTAAGTTAGAGATATGATAATTAAAATTTATGCTTTTGGTTGGAAATAAAGACATGAGTGGTTCAGCGTTTTTGAAAATTCATTTCCAAGGAGATAAAATAGGGGATGATTTTAAAATTCATAAAACTTCACGGATATCGTTAAAATTTGGCAAGGCTACAGGTGGCATCCTGGGCAAGGACAAAGCATATTTGTCTTAAAAGTAATCGAACAGGGGGTGATATAAGGGATGAAAGTTTGTATGGGAAACCCAGCATTTCTTAAGTTAGGGATATGAAAATTCAAATGTATGCTTTTGGTGGGAAATAAAGAAATATGTGGTAGGTACCTACAGCGTTTATAAAAAATTGTCCACAAAGGGGGTAAACTAGGGGTTGATTTTTAAATTCACAATTAATTTTAAAAAATGATGTACCTCTTTTTAAGAGATTTAAGGGATTGGAATTGTAGTCATAGTTCGTATTTTGGAGTAACTATATCAACCGCTGTATGATTATTTTTGAGACAAAAAGTACCCTATGTCCTTCCCCAGGATGCCATCTAAAGCCTTGCCCAATTTTATAGAAATCCGTTCTGTGGTTTATTCGTGAATAAGTAACAGGCAGACAGACAGACAGAGTTACTTTCGAATTTATAATATTAGTATGGATGGATACATCCCCTATATCAACCCTTGTATGATTATTTTTGAGACAAAAAGTAGCCTATGTCCTTCCCCAGGATGCCATCTAAAGCCTTGCCAAATTTTATCGAAATCTGTACAGTGATTTAGGCGTGAAAAGGTAAAAGACAGACAGCTGTCTGTCTGAGTCAGAGTTACTTTCAAATCTATATTTATTTATTTATTTATTTATTAACTCATCATCACCATCATTACAGGAATTTCCTAATTCAATAGTGTGGCCTTAATTATCTATCTATATCTATTCTATATCTATATCTATACATTATTATACATATAATAAATCTGTAGACGAGGCGTTTCTGTACATTGCAAATATTAAAAAAAAAAATAGTTGGGGTGTTAAAGAATCACCAACAGATGCCATTTCTACCATTTTTGTCATTTTTGTCTGTTTGTCTGTTTGTCTGTTCGTCTGTTTGTCTGTGAGAGTTCATAAATTTTTGTGCAAGTATCACGTCAAAAGTACAAAACCAATGTAGTTAAATTTTATACTCAAATATTGTGTGTAACTGACAGTTTTACTTAGTTTTTGTTTCATCGCAATCGCTTCAGTCTATCAAAAGATATATGAATTTAAAGTGTTCAAGAAGAACTTTTCATTACGGTGTCTTCATACACGTAACGACATCTATTGATACCAAATGGTACTAAAAATAAAAATCGCTATAAAGGGGTGGTTAACCTGATGGGTCGATCCAGCAGGTTAAGCTACGCTTGCCGGGGTTGGTTAGTGGATGGGTGAGCATCTTTACATACCGAGACTCCTCCGTGCCTCGGAAAGCACTTTAAGCCGTTGGTGCCGGCTGTTATTCGTGGATCTTTGACAGTCGTTACAGGTCGTCAGAAGCCCGAAAGTCTGACAACCAGTCTTACCAATGGGTATCGTATTACCCAGTAACTGGGTTGTATGTAAAATACAGGTATTCAGCTGCATCCGGTTAGACTGGAAGCCGACCCCAACATAGTTGGGAAAAGCCTGGGCAGATTGGTTCTATTGGTGGTTGATTAGTAACGCTAAAAGAATTTCAAATATAAAAAACCGGCCAAGTGCGTGTTGGACACAATGAAGGGTTCCGTAGTTGGGATGAATTTATCCCAAGAACAAACTTAACATTGTAGTTGGAAAACATATTCTCCCATACATTCCAACTGTAAATGTAAGTTTGTACTCACAATATTGAGAAATTTACCATGTTATTTTATGACCACAGACTATTCTTAAAGATTTTCCTGTAATCTACAAGTAAAGAACTATTTTCTGTATTTTTTTTTTCAAAACTTTAGGCTCAGTAGTTTCGGAGATTAGGGGATATATTGAAATAAAAATATTTTAATTTTTATTGCAACTGGGACTGAAAGGGGGTCTTAAAAATTCATAGTGGGGCTACTAGGGCATGTGGGGTATAATATGAAAGAGCGCTGTTTGGACATTCTCAAAAAAATATTTTTTTTTTATATGGAACCCTAAAAATGGACTAATAGTTATTAGTGTGTGGTGTTAGTGGTGTTCTGAGTGAAAAAGAACGCAATGTCAGATATAATAATCCTATCAACTTTTCATACACAGAGAAGGTGAGGGGGAGGGTTTGAGAGGGTAGGGGCAGGGGGACGCGGTGAGAGGGAGGGAGAAGCAGTAAGGAGGTGTGAGGGGGAGGAAGGGGGAAGGGGATGCGGTGAGGGGTATTAGAGCGGAGGGTGACAGGGGGGAGAAGGAGGGGGGTGGTAAGATAAGGTTGAGAGGAGAGTTAGAGGAGGAGGGTTGAGAGGTTGGGTGAGAGGGGGGGTGACGAGCGCCTTAACACCTTAATGTTGCTTTTTGCCCGAAAAATAGAAAGTCGGAACGGCACAAAAAAAAAGGAGTAAACGCCAGTCGTCGTCAGAGCTGACACACACACTTTTTTTTTAAATCAAACTGGGTACCTTTGTAAGTTTATTTATTGTACGCAGAGCGAGCTTCCAGTTAACCACTGTATCTGATAGATGTTGTATAGACGGAATCGCGGTGTCAAGATATTCCGCAGAAGAGTGACACTTTTTCAGTCATAAAATAGATGCTGTCCTGGAATTCCGGTCTCTAGACCTGGATTTCTCTCTAGAGGTCGAGATTATTTGAGGCATCTTTATAACCGACTTCAAAAAGAAAAAAGTTTTCAATTCTTCTGTTTTTAGGGTTCCGTAGCCAATGAGTACATAGAAAGGGAAGTCTTATCATTACGTCCTGTCCGTCTGTCCGTCCGTATGTCACACACCTTATGTTTGAAAGAGTTTTCTCCAGAGATGGTGAAGATCAGACAATTGAACTCCTCAATAACTTACAGTAGGTATACGTACTGTGATTTGGTACAGAAATCAAAGGAAATTACTGGCTATCCGTGGTCAACTAATTATGGACTTCGATCGTTTTTAAAAGTTTTGCCTCCATAAACATGGATGTTCACGGTATAAACGAAAGACAGTTTGATGCGCAGTCCAAACCGCACAGATCCATCCGCGGTTTGGAACGCAGTCCACAGATCCGTGGTCCAAACTGTAGGTACGTGTAAACCCCGCTATTCGTTCTATCCGAAACGATAGTTTCGAATGGCGCGTTGTGTTTCCAGCAGTCCGAATACGTGTTAAACCCCGCTATCATAAACCGCAGTAACTGCAGGGCAGTGGTAGAGAACCCCAGGTAGCGGTTCCCACCAGGCAAGATCGCAAGATTCTTATTTTTTATTGGAGGAGTGATACCTACACCATATCTAAGCGACACATTATGTGTTGATTTCCAACATGCACGCGAACGAAGTCGCGGGCACAGCTAGTTTATAATATTAAGTATGGATTAGTTAGGATAGTTTTGAGATTTATATTCTGGCACGTGCCTTCTTAGAATAGTGCTCAGCAATCAGAATAACAAAAGTTTCATAACGGCCAGTCATCATATGCACGAGTGGCACGTTGCCAATGGCAGGGGCAACTGCAGCCATCGACATTGGTAGGCAGTAGCCGTCGACAGCAGCCGCCGACGCTGTTATCAATGTGCCGCTCGTGTTTATTATGAGCACTTACTACCTACTTTAATATTTTTCTTTAACATAATTCGTACACAAGCCGAGTGCGTTTCCGACTGGTAAATAAAAATTAATTCAATAGGTAATTAAAAACACATTTTATTTTAGCATTTATTTAACTCATCTCAAAACTTTGAGCTGAGTTTATTGGGTAACACAATAGAAATGTGTTTTTAATATGTAATTAGGTACCTATTAAAATATTATTTATTAGTTCGCTAATTGATTACATTTTTCAAAAAAGCATCTTTTCATTTATCAATCTCGAAAATTTTATCCCATGTGAGCGAGAGAGATGTCAAAATGCGACAGCCCACTTTAATCCCTTTAGGGTTTTTTCCTTTTCCTTTTTAGGGTTCCATAAAAAATGGTAAAAAGGGACCCTTAAGGCGCGACTCAGTCTGTCACAGCTGGATATCTCAAGAACAACTAATGAACTATCAAGAACTACTAATGATCTCAAGAACTAGAGATAACGTTTTATTTTTCTTGTAATCTTTACATAAACTCCTATCATATAGAATAATTTCGTTTTTTCTCTATGCAAACTTCGGAGATAAGGGGTATTTTTTTTTTACATTTTTCATCAAAAGTCGAATACTATTCGGCCTAAAAGAAAGAAAAAATGTTAGAGAATGTGCAAACAGCGCTCTTTCATAATATGATACCCCACATGTCCTAGTAGCCCCACTTCGAATTTTTCAGACCCTTTCAGGCCCTGTTGCAAAAAAAAGATATATTTCTTTCTTATCTGCAAAAAACTTGGGCAAACGTTATCTAAAACTGTTCTACAAGTTGATACTCGTAGCACACTTTTTCAGAAATCGGAATGGAAACATCGGTGCGCGAGTCCGACTCGCTCTTGACCGGTTTTTTTTCCTTCCCCTTCTTCACTTTCGGAACAAGTAACTCGGGTTAGGAAACTCTTACGCAACATTTCATGCTTCTAGATCCAGCAGTTTAGGCTATGCTTTGTCTCTCAATGAATTTAACATTTTAATTAGATTTCTAACTGTACCAAAAATGCTGTTGGGAGATTTTGACATTAAATCAAAGATTGAAGTATTATTTGCTAAATCCATGATCTTTTATTTTTATTCAGGCATTAGGAAAGGACGCTTCAGTAGTAAAGCGGAGAGTCACAGCCGCACGCGCACTGTCCGCAGATAGAGACGGCACCAGCAGCCGGCACAGCGCCGCCGAAGTTCACGACACCTAAGATCGGGACCTGACCAGCAACAGCGGTGTTACCGGCGACTGGCAGCTCACCAATGACCACCACGTTGCCTTCACCGGCGCCGCCGTATGCAGCTACAGGAGCGATGGCACCTCCCCATGCTGCAGCAGGAGCAAGTGCGCCACCATAAGCAGGTCCGATGGCGCCACCGTAAGCACCAAGGCCGAGGGCACCACCATAAGCAGAGCCGCAGCCTAGAGCAGGGGCTATGCCAACAGCTGGTCCTCCACAACCGCAACCGGCACCACCGAGGTATTGACCGAAAACATTCTGTTTGAAAAAATTTAGGAACATTAGGTACAGGCAACTTATTGCATTCTTATGAAATCCCTACAACACCATTCTGAGGTTGTAAGTAGTCTATCAGAATACCATGGAAATGGATAAAATTGTGAGAACTTAGAAGGGTGCAGATTAGTCAAACTAAAATTAACATTCGATTGCCATCATTTTAGAATTATTTTTTTTTTTTTTTGATAAAGGACAGAGACTGTCCTCATAAATCGTTTTTGCTCGAAGAGGTACTTGTCAGCCCAGCTCATTTCGTGGTAAAGTAAGATGGTAGAGAGTATGACTTTCCTCAACATGTTTGACTAAACTAGTGGTTCTCTTACTACAACATGGTCATAATATTTCAAATACATAAAAATTAAAATTGTGACAGTAAAACAACAAAAAGTAATGAAAAAAGTCTATAAAACAATAAAGAAACTAGAAATCGTAAATCACTCACCTGGACCAAGCAAGCTTGGATGCAGAGCAACAGAAAAGCGAAGGTAGACATGTTTGATGTTTGCTTGAGTTCAACGAGAAGCTGAAGACTGAATGCTGTCCCTACAGAAGTAGACCACGTTTATATAGTGGAAAAGCTTCTTATCACAACAACGTGATGTTTGTCGTATGTTCTATTGAAACAAAGCCCCATACTAATATTTCAAGGTTCAATCGCTTGCAAATACATACATTTTTCTATTTCCCCATATTGCAACTACTGATAAAGGCACAAACATTTCCTTTCAAAATCCACAAATTGCTTCAACACAACTAGATAAGGACTGCGGTTCAGTATAAATAGTCGATCGATTCTTGGATAACTCATTCTCAAGTTCACTTCAACACAAACTACAATGTCAGCCAAGGTGATCCTCGTCCTCTGCGCTCGGGCGCTCTTCATTCAGGTTAGAAATGTTTTCAGTACCTAGATATAACGATCTCTAATTTGTTATTTGCCAAAGGGTTGCACACTGCGCCCTCAGATAAAGTTTTGTACAAAATGAATTGAATTTATGCTCTTTTCCATTTTTTTACCGACTTCAAAAAAAGGAGGAGGTTCTCAATTCTACTGTATGTTTTTTTTTGTATGTTTGTTAGGCGATTACTCCGACAACCAAGAATTGATTTTGATGATTATTTTTGTGTATGGTGGGTCGTACTTTAGAGCTGGTGGTCCGAAATTATATTAACTTTGCTTGGGTCGTTTTTGAGTTAGCTAAAACAGTAAAAAATAAAAAACTTTTTTTACAAAAAAAAAAAACAACCTACTTCCGGAAAAATAACTTTAATTCTGGAAGTCGGTAGCAAAAAACTAAAATACAGATCCAGAGATACCGACTTCTGAAATTAAAGTTATTTTTCACTTCGTGGTGTGTTTTTGGAAGTCGGTTGTTTTTTTTCGTTCAAAAAGTTTATTCTTACCACTCTGAACTGAGCGTCTCAGACCACAAGCCACTCACGATTGTAGCTTAGTTTTTCGCTATCAAACATTTGTAATTACATCAAAAGCGTCTGGCACACATTACGTTACATTAATCAATCTAATAATCATGTGTCATCGACATCGTCATCGTCTGCTGATAAAGAGATATTTAATACAATAATTTCTTGTTTACAGACTGCTTTCAGTTCATGTCTTGGTCGTGAAGCCATCGCCGCTCCTGGTCTTCTTGCCCCAGGATGTGCTGGTACCGGCTGGGCTGGCAATGGTTTGATCGGAAGTGGCTGTGGTGGTAACTGGGCTAACAATGGTTTGATTGGTACCGGCTATACTGCTCTAGAGATCATTCCCACCAGTGGCGGTGGACTGCCTGTCTCCAGCGTCTCTGAAATCGCTCCCAGTGGCCTCTCCGTAGCGTCTGATAATGTGTATGAGGGTGCTCTGTGGGTGAATGGAGAGCTGCCGTTCCTGAGTGCTGTAGCTTTGGAGGGAGTGTTGCCAAGTGGCGGTGCTGGTGGCGTCAGTTACAGCTGTGGTAACGGTATTACTGCTATTGAGAGCATCGCTCCTTCTGCTGCTGGCTATGGAGCTGGTGGTGCCTATGGGCTCGGCGCTGGCTATGGACTTGGCGCTGCTGCCCTCGCTCCTGCCGCTCTCGGACTCGGCTATGGAGGCCGTGGCTGCGGATGTGGTTGTGGTGTCTATTAAAAATTTAAAGAAAAATTACTTAACTTTTCGCAACTGATAATTCAATAAACTGATTTGCAAATTATTTTGCTATGAATATAATTTATTCACAGTTTCCCTGTCATTGTAAAGTAGTGAACCCAAGTAACGTAGTAGTAGTATTTTTAAAGTAACGAGAAGCTAGGTATCTTATTAAATGTATGAATTACAGGTGGCATGCAAATATCTCTTTTTAGGGTTCCTTACCTAAAAAAGAAAAAACCCAACCCTATATCACTTCGTTGTCCGTCTGTATGTCTGTTTTTCTGTCCGTCAAGACCCTTTTTCTCAGGAACGCGTAGAGAAATCAAGTTGAAGTTAATCACAAATATGTGGGTCTATGATCCTTTAGAGCTCTAAAAAAATGAAGATTTTAAATCAACGCGGTAAAAAGATACGACCATTTATGCGACACAATTATGCGAATCTATTATTGATGCAAATTCTAAAACAATTACAATTAGTCGCTCGAAAATTATTCTCAAGCCTTGGATGACACAAGGGTTACTTAGGTTTTCCCGAGTGAAAGACAAACTTCATCTTGAAGCTAGAAATGTACCAAAGAACCATGTGAAAACTCTGATATACACTAGATATAGAAATTTCTTTATCACTTTGCTGCGTAAAATAAAAAATAGCTACGATTCTGATTTACTAGAAAAATTCAAAAATCAGCCGAAAAAACTTTGGGAAACCATCAATAAAATCTCTCATAGGAAAAAAATTGCGAACTCAAATGCTTCTGATTTGATTAATGTTCACACATGTCCACAAAACGCAGTTAATCTTTGCAATGAGTTCTTTGCATCAGTTGGTCAAAGCTACGCTACTAACATTTTGAAGGGACTCGACACAACCCAGTCTGAATTGGCACAAAAGCTTGATAATGATTCAACTCCAATAAAATCTTTCTTTTTTGAGCCCACGGACACCCGAGAAATAGAAAATATAATCATGAACCTAAAAACTGATAGTGCTCCGGGATTAGATGGTATTAATAACATAATGATAAAAATGGCTAAAGACAGTCTAGTTGAACCTCTAACAATAATAATCAATCAAAGTTTAGCCACGGGAGTTGTTCCTCCAGACTGGAAAACTGCCGTTATAGTGCCAATTCACAAAGGGGGTGAAACAAACGTACCTGATAATTATAGACCAATATCACTGCTTCCAGTTTTCTCAAAAATATTGGAAAAAGTAGTAAATAACCGTCTTGTCAAATACCTAGAATTAAATAAAATTTTATCGGACACTCAATTTGGTTTTCGTAAACATAAATCTACAGAAGACGCAGTTAATCTATTAACAAATGATATTATTGACCATCTAGACAATGGCCTCGCATGCGTAGGAGTCTTTTTAGACTTAGCAAAAGCCTTCGACACCGTGGCTATTCCAATATTGCTGAGGAAACTGGAAAACATCGGAATACGAGGTATTGCACTTGAATGGTTCAAAAGTTACTTAACTGAAAGGAAGCAATGCGTTAAGCTGAACTCTTGGCTCAGTACCAAACAAGAAATATTTTTTGGAGTGCCTCAGGGCAGCGTTTTGGGACCAACGCTATTCCTAATATATATTAACAGCCTGACTAATTTACCTCTGATAAATGCTAAAATAGTTTGCTATGCAGATGACACTGCTGTTATATTTCATGATAGTAACTGGAAAGACTGTTTTAAAAATGCTGAACAAGGCATCAATACAATCACAAAATGGCTAAGCAATAACCTACTAACATTAAATGCCAACAAAACTAAGTTTCTATGTTTTCACAAAACTGCAGCTTCCTCACCTTCTTCTCTACTAAAAATTCAAATACATACATGCGACCAAAGGCAGTACTCCAACACCAAATGTCAATGCTGTAATTTACAAAGAACACAATCCATAAAATATCTTGGAGTAATTATTGACGAAAAACTAACATACAAGGAGCATATCACTGCACTCTCAGCCAAAACCAGAAAGTTAATCTATATCATTAGGGAACTTAGAGATGTTGCTTGCATGAACCTTATTAAAGCTATTTATATCTCTTTGTGTCAATCTATCTTATCATACTGTATAAGCGTATGGGGTGCCACATCGACATCACACCTCATGTTGTTGGAAAGAGCACAGAGATCCGTTCTAAAAGTAATGTTAAAGAAGCCAATTAGATTTCCAACAAAAGATCTTTACAAAGAGGCTGATCTACTTAGCGTGCGAGGGCTCTATGCAACGCATGCAATTATCTCCACTCATAAGCTAGTCATAAATTCGCCAAATTACAATGACATGCTGAAGCGTAGAGTCTTTAAAATCGTTACTACTAAATGTAAAACGGCATTTGCTAGAAGATCACAGAAGTTTATGTTTCCATACTTGTACAATAAAATTGTAAATAAATACCAGCTCCAGCATAATACAACTCGTGAAGCCAAAGTTAAAGTTAGGAAATTGATCACCGGCATGAACTACTATCAGATGGAACAATTGCTACGTACAGTTGTCTAAAGACTAAGCTAAACACTCTCATTACATTTTATCACACACGACACACATAACACACTTCACACATAATACTCTCTCAAACACTTATTTACACATTTCACACTCATATACATACAACACACTCGCACTTAAACTTCATGAGAATGATATGCAGATTTAATTTATTATTATTATTAGAGTAATCGTTTTTGTTTGATAGCCACGATTCAGGCTCTGCCTAGTGTGGTTTCACTGTTATTTTTGTAAATTGTAATTTGAGTTGCTAATAAAGTTATTATTATTATTTCCTTTATTTCATTTATGTACATATCATTTATATTTTTAAATATTTTTATAAAAACAAAAATTAAAAAAAAAAACATTTAAAAATATAAAAATAGTAGCCCACCGATATCGGGAACAAGGTCCAAGCTACCGGTGGTCAGGGCTCTAGAGAGAGGAACCTCCTCACTATGCGTGCCGTGTCCAGGAGTACTGTTTTCTGAATCAAGCCCTTGATCCAGCCGCGCAATGAGAGCCTCCTGAGGTGTTGATCGAGGCTCTGTGCTATTAGGCCATTAACCGTAACGATTATCGGTACAATGATTGCAGAGTCTACGTCCCACATGTCGACAACCTCGTGTGCTAAGTCAAGATACTTAATTTTTTTATCTTTCTCAGCTTTCACGAGATTCTCGTCATGAGGGACAGCGATATCAACAATAATTGCACGGCGCTCTCGTCGATCTATCACCACAATATCAGGCTTATTGGCTACAATAGTCCTGTCTGTGATGATAGATCGATCCCAGTACAATGTGGCTTGGCCATTCTCGAGAACTGGGTCGGGCACATACCTGTAATATGGCACTTCGGACTCCACAAGGTTGTACTGCAAGGCAAGTTGCTGGTGGATAATCCTAGCCACTAGATTGTGTCTGTGCAAGTATTCGCCGTTAGCAAGACGAGAACAACCGGAAACAATATGTCGGATTGATTCACCGGGATGGTGGCATGCCCGACAGATGTCAACCGTACCGTCTTTGACAATGTATTTTCGATAATTATTCGTCATGATAACTTCATCCATAATTGCACACACAAAACCTTCGGTTTCCCCGAAGAGGTCGCCGAAACGTAGCCAGGATACAGACGCCAAAAAGTCTACATCAGGCCCATGGAGGGCCCGGAAAAAGCGTCCGTGAAGCTCTTTGCCTTGCCATACTTCCCTACGATCGTTAGTATCAAGTACTGCAGGTTTGCGCCAGTTCTCTTTCGCCAAGGAGAGTGGGGTGAGGCCCTTGTCCACCGCGACCACATCTCGATGCATCCCCACGTCGGCTTCTAGGAAATATTCCCTGAGACTGCATATCTCGCGATTGTGGAGGGTCTTAGCATTTAAAAAGCCTCGACCTCCACACTTTCGCGGGATATACAGTCTCATTACCGATGACCGTGGGTGATGCATTCGATACGCAGTCAGCAGCGTACGGACCCTCCTATCCAGGGCGTCGAGTTCGGTCTGAGTCCATTTGAGTACGCCGAAAGAGTACATCAAAACCGGCATGACCCAACCGTTGAAGGCGCGCACCTTGTTTCCACCTGATAGAAGACTGTTAAATACTTTCTTCAGGCGGCCAAAGAAGCGCTCCTTCAACGATTGCTTCATGTCAGCAACATTGATGCCCAACGCTTCCGACATACCCAAGTACTTGTAGGTTTCGGTTGAGGAGAGGGATCTAAGGTGTATGGAATCCGAGAGTTGGGTTCCCACGGATTCCATAATCTCCTCTCGCTTTACATGCATGACTGCACATTTGTCCACACCAAATTCCATCCTGATGGCGCTACTGAAGTTTTCTGTTACCTTCAGTAACTCCATCAGTCGCAAATTGTTGGGGGCAAAAAGTTTCAAGTCATCCATGTAAAGGAGGTGAGATATTACCTGACCACCTCTTCTCAACCGATAGCCCAGACCTGAATCCTCCAGCAGTGTGCTTAGAGGATTCAGGGCTAAGCAAAACCAAAGCGGACTCAAACTATCGCCCTGAAATATTCCCCGCTCAATCCTGATTGGTTCATCGATCCCTGGGATCCGTCGACATCCTGGATAGAGAAGGACCGTCTTCCACTGCCCCATACACGACATCAGGAAGGTGCGTAGAGTTGCGTCTATTTTGTACAACTCCAGCACCCTAATGAGCCATGTATGTGGCACCGAGTCATAGGCCTTCTTGTAATCTATCCAACATGTCGACAGATCCTTCCGGGATCTACGAACCTGTTGGCTTATGGTCATATCTATAAGGAGCAGCTCCTTAGTACCGCGGGACCCATTCCTACATCCATTCTGAGACACAGACATAATCGAGTTATTATAAATATGGTGTGCAATTTTTGCTCTAAGAATGGACGTAAGGACTTTATAGACCGTCGGTAAACAAGTTATTGGTCTATAGTTTTTAGGTTCCGCTGTACTACCTGATTTATGGAGCAGGTGGGTAACTCCTGTCGTAAAGAGCAGTGGTAGCGACCCAGTCTCTAAAGATGACTGGAATTGCGAGGCTAAGCAGGCGTGTGACCTTTGTAGCCATTTAATCCAGAAATTGTGCAGTCCGTCCGGCCCTGGAGATTTCCAGTTAGGCAACGGACGAACTGCACAGGCCACATCCAGAGGACTAATGGTAACAGCATCCATGTTTGGTATTGAATCACACGCCTGCTCAACAATACGCATCCAATCACCTTCAGTGTGACTGACAGGCACCGACCAAATGCTTCGCCAAAAAGCACTCATGGTCTCATTATCTGGTGGACGCACGTCAGTCACACCTTGAGTGGGAATGGGTCGCTCCCATGCTCTGTATACCCACCTTTCATCACTCTGGAACATGCGGTTCTGAGAATACCGATCCACTCTTCGCCTATACCGACGAATACGGTTTGCCCATGCATAAACTTTCTGCTTCAGAAAGTCGATGCGCTCTGTGACACGGGATACATATTCTTGAGGACTAACATTAGTTCCCGAGAACGCCCGTCTCACAAAGCGCATCACCCTTGGGCGTGTATTGCCTTCCCTGAAGCAGATGAGCTTCCCGATGAGTACCCTGGCCTCATTAATACGACGCTCAATCCTGCACTGCCAGGCTGGTGCAGCGGGTTTTGGCCGTGTAGCTCGGTCAGTGTTTGGAAATTTGACACAAGCTACACGACATGCCGCAACAGCCGTGCAATACAAGATTGAGTGTGTATCGCAAAGATCTGCGCTGCTTTCAATAAAATTTGGTAACAGCGCATCCAGAGCACACACCAGTGCTCTGTTTTTTTTATTCATGGGCAAACGTGGCAGTCGTGGCCTAAGGTCAGGTGATGTGAACCGGTACTCACGGATCGCATCCTCCAGAGCGCTCCTTATTTCCACATTGCATAGGTTGTCTGCAGATATAGCTCTGGCATTCTCCTCCTCATCACGCTGGTTTGCTCGCAGTGGAATCTCGGCAGGCACATGCATGACATTCTGGGATGGGGGAGGGTTACTAGCAGAGCTACTCTGCATTTCCGAGCGCAGCCGATCAAGTGTAGCGTTATCCAACCTATGATTGTGTTGGATGACGCGCACCTGATCCGACAATCGTTGGGCCGAGACGTTGACGGCAGGTTCAAGCACCTGAAACAGAGAGAGCATCCGTCCTCGATACGCTGTAAGGTTAATTCCTCCCTCTGTAGCCCCATAATATGCGCGCATGACATTTTCATTTATGGACTGGGTCCATCGCATGCGCGACACATTTCCACCGGCAGCGGGGACCCTGTTCGGGGCCGGTTGGCCTCGAGGTCCCAAGCCCGCTGGTGGCCGTCCTCTTCCTCGCCGCCGTGGTGGTGTTGGTGACGACGGTGGGGAGAAAAACTCGTCGCTCGAGCTCGACGCAACTGCAGCGACCGGTGACACAGCGCTCACGGTTGAGGCGCGTACCGGCTGTGAGGCGGAGCTGAGCGACGAGTCCGGAGATGGTGGGTGTGCCTGTATTCGTGTTTTGGCTCTTGTTTGCATCATCTACATCGCATCAATCATCTTATTAGGCTTAGATTTGTAGGCCAATCTTGACAAACGTCATTCTTGGTTTTTTTACTACTATTATTTGTTTTTTTCATTTTGTGGTTCTTTATTTAGATATTCATATTTTTCCAAAGGTTTTATTGTAGTTTTCGTGCTTTCTGATACTTTATATTGTTGAGGAAATAAATAAATAAGTAAAATGCGATATAAGAAAATTTTGACGCGTGTTGACTTGCTAGTTATTATTATTATTATTTCTTTTATTTCATTTTACACATATTTTTTACATTTTTAAATATTAGAATAAAAAGAATATAAAAACATTTAAAAATATAAAAATAGTAGCCCACCGGTATCGGGAACAGGGTCCAAGCTACCGGCGGTCAGGGCTCCAGAGAGAGGAACCTCCTAACAATGCGGGCCGTGTCCAGAAGCACCGCTTTCTGAATCAAGCCCTTGATCCAGCTGCCCAACGAGAGCCTCCTTAGGTGTTGGTCGAGGCTCTTGGCAATTAAGCCATTGGCTGATACGACTATCGGCACAATGATTGCTGAGTCCACATCCCACATGTCGACAACCTCGCGAGCCAAGTCAAGATACTTGATTTGTTTATCTTTCTCGGCTTTCACGAGGTTCCCGTCATGCGGGACCGTTATGTCAATAACCATTGCGCGCCGCTCTGTTCGGTCCACCACCACTATATCAGGCTTATTGGCAACAATAGTCCTGTCAGTGATGATGGATCGGTCCCAGTACAATGTGATATTTCCATTTTCGAGAACTGGGTCGGGCACATACCTGTAGTACGGCACCTCCGATTCCACAAGGCTGTATTTCAGAGCAAGTTGCTGATGGATAATCCTGGCTACAAGGTTGTGTCTATGCAAGTACTCTTCGTTAGCTAGACGAGAACATCCGGAGATAATGTGTCGAATTGATTCTCCCGGTCGGTGGCATGCCCGACAGATGTCAACCGTTCCGTCTTTCACAATAAATCTCCGGTAATTGTTCGTCATGATAACTTCGTCCATAATTGCACAGACAAAACCTTCGGTTTCCCCAAAGAGGTCACCGGAACGCAGCCAGGCTACGGACGCTAGCAAATCTACATCGGGTCCATGTAGGGCCCGGAAAAAGCGTCCGTGAAGCTCCTTACTCTGCCATACCTCCATGCGATCGTTAGTGTCAAGCACTACAGGTTTGCGCCAGTTCTCTTTAGCCAAGGAGAGCGGGGTGAGGCCCTTGTCCACCGCGACCACATCTCGATGCATCCCCACGTCGGCTTCTAGGAAATATTCCCTGAGACTGCATATCTCGCGATTGTGGAGGGTCTTAGCGTTTAAAAAGCCTCGGCCTCCACACTTTCGTGGGATATACAGTCTCATTACCGATGACCGTGGGTGATGCATTCGATATGCAGTCAACAGCGTACGGACCCTCCGATCCAGGGCATCGAGTTCAGTCTGAGTCCATTTGAGTATGCCGAAAGAGTACATCAAAACCGGCATGACCCAACCGTTGAAGGCGCGCACCTTGTTTCCGCCTGATAGAAGACTGTTAAATACTTTTTTCAGGCGGCCAAAGAAGCGCTCCCTCAACGATTGCTTCATGTCAGCAACATTGATGCCTAACGCTTCCGACATACCCAAATACTTATAGGTTTCGGATGCGGAGAGGGTTCTAAGGTTTATGGAATCCGAAAGTTGGGTTCCCACGGATTCCACAATCTCCCCTCGCTTTACATGCATGACCGCACATTTGTCCACACCAAATTCCATCCTGATGGCGTTACTGAAAGTTTCAGTTACTTTCAGTAGCTCCATCAGTTGCAAATTGTTGGGGGCAAAGAGTTTTAGGTCATCCATGTAGAGGAGGTGGGATATAACCTGGCCACCTCTCCTCAGCCGATAGCCTAGACCTGAATCCTCCAGCAGTGTGCTTAGAGGATTCAAGGCTAAGCAGAACCAAAGTGGACTCAAACTATCGCCCTGAAATATACCTCGCTCGATCCTTATCGGCTCGCTATTCTTCTGGATATTTCGACATCCTGGATAGCGAAGGACCGTCCTCCATTGCTCCATACACGACATCAGGAAGGTGCGCAGAGTTGCATCTACTTTATACAACTCCAGCACCCTCATGAGCCATGTATGTGGCACCGAGTCATAGGCCTTCTTATAGTCTATCCAACATGTCGACAGATCCTTACGGGAACGACGAACCTGTTGGCTAATGGCCATATCAATGAGGAGTAGCTCCTTGGTACCACGGGACCCGTTCCTAGATCCATTTTGAGAGGCAGACATGATGGAGTTGGTGTCTATATGTTCGTTAATTTTAGCTCTCAAAATGGATGTAAGAACCTTATAGACCGTCGGTAGACAAGTGATCGGTCTATAATTTTTGGGCTCCGCAGTACTACCTGATTTATGGAGCAGGTGGGTTATTCCTGTCGTTAGGAACTGGGGTAGCGACCCTGACTGTAAGGCTGACTGGTACTGAGCCGCCAAGCGAGCGTGCGACCCGCGAAACCATTTGATCCAGAAGTTATGCAGTCCGTCCGGCCCTGGAGACTTCCAATTTGGCAACGGACGGACCGCACGAGCTACATCTTGGGGACAGATGGTAATAGCCCCCATTTCTGGTATTGGATCGCAGGCTCGCTCGACTTCCCGAGTCCAATCACCTTCGGTGTGACTGACAGGCACCGACCAGATACTGCGCCAGAAAGAACACATGGCATCATCATCCGGCAGGCGCGTGTCAGCCACACCTTGGTCCGGTCGCTCCCAACCCCTATAAACCCACCTTTCATCGCTCTGGAAGGTGCGATTCTGAGTGTATCGGTCCACCCGCCGCTTATACCTACGAATACGGTTCGCCCATGCATACACTTTCTGCCTCAGGAAGTCGATGCGCTCTGTGACACGTGACATATAGTCCTGAGGGCTGACATCAGTCCCTGAGAACGCCCGTCTCACAAAGCGCATCACTCTGGGGCGAGTATTGCCCTCCCTGAAGCAGATTAGTTTGCCGATGAGCGCTCTGGCCCCACCAATACGGCGCTCAATCCTGCACTGCCAAGCTGGTACGGCTGGTTTCGGTCGTATAGCTCTAGAATCATTAGCAAATTTGACGTGAGCTACACGACATGCCGCTACAGCCGCGCAGTACAGAATCGAATGAGTATCGGTGAGGTCTTCGCAGTCATCAAAATAGTTTGACAATTGCGAATCCAGAGCCGCCACCAGCGCCCTATTTTTGTTATGCATGGGCAAACGAGGTAAACGTGGCCTAAGTTCGGGTGATACGAACCGATATTCCTGAATCGCACCCTCCAAAGCACTCCTCAATTCCTCATTGCACTGGGTACTTACGTTTGCAGCCGTGCCATCACTCCCCTCGTCAGCTTGAATTGTGTTGTACTGTGGTGGTGGTGGTGCAACAATAGTCTGCGACAGGGGGGCGATCACACGGCTACTCTGCATTTCACTTCGCAGGCGATCAAGTACAGTGTCATCCAACATATGATTACGCTGGATGACCCGCACCTGATCCGACAGTCGTTGTGCCGAAACGTTGAGAGCTGGCTCAAGCACCTGAAAAAGAGAGTGCATCCGAACACGGTACGCGGTCAGATTGTTTTGATTGATTTCTTATTAGCTGAAAAGAAAGGTTGTATAAGAATGAAGTATAACAGTGAAACTATAAGTTTTGAGGCGTTGATAGTTAAAAATACAAAATTTAACTTGTTATCTGTCTCTTCCTACGTCTCGTAATGTAAGGAATATAATTGTAACTACAATATGTATTAAATAAAAATATAGTACAACCCACTGCTATCGTATTACTCGTCGACCCTAAAATATCATAATCCTAATATTATTATTATTATTATTACATTTTAATACTCCCAAGGAAATCAAAATCTATAGGGTACTTCCCGTTGACCCAGAATCATGAAATTTGGCACGAAGCAAGGACTTACCTTACAAGTAAAGGAAAAATTCGAAAATCTTTAATTTGCAATTTTACCGCATAAAAAAAATTCTTTTGGGATTTAACTAAGTACAATGTTATGTTTTTGGGATAAATTCTTTTCAACTACGAAACCCTTCGTTTTGCATGGTCCGACACGCATTTCGCGGGTTTTTAGGGTTCCGTACCTCAAAAGGAAAAAACGGAACCCTTATAGGATCACTCGTGTGTCTGTCTGTCTGTCTGTCCGTCTGTCACAGCCAATCTGCTCCGAATCTAATGAACCTATTAAGTTGAAACTTGGTACACATATGTATTTCGGTAACACAACCACGGACATGTAACGTAAATAAATGAATTTTGAATATGGGGGTCCCTTATGGGGGGAAAATAAGTAGAATTAAAAAAAAAATTTTGCAAACTGTACCGTGTGACATATCTAATGAAAGGTCTTACTGTAAAAATCTGAAATATATTTTTTTTATAATTTTAAAATAAACTGTTTTGAAGTTATTTAAGAAAATAAACGAAAATTGACCATCAAAATTTCAGGCTCAAAAGTTTCGGAGATAAGGGGGGGCCCCTTATCTCCGAAACTACTGAGCCTGAAATTTTGAAAAAAATACAGAAAATAGTTCTTTACCTATAGATTACAAGAAAACCTATCAGAAGTTTGTGGTCTTGTAAATCTATATATGTATATAAAATTAAAAGTCCTGACTGACTCATTGACTGGTAATAATCAACGCACAGTACAAACCACTGGACCTAGAGACATGAAATTTTGCACATAGATACCTTATATAAAGTAAACATACATAAAGGAAGAATTTTTGGAAATTTCATACCTAAGGGAATAAAATAGGTGATGAAAGTTTTTATAAAAATCTTATCTTTTGAGTTATTAGACTTGAAACTTAGCACGAATATTCATCTAAGTTAATTATAAAATTAATCATTTTTAGTTTTCCTAAACTACGCCCTTTTTTTGTGGATGGGAAATCATCAAATGACTTCTCCCGCTCTGGGTGGAGCGGAAGGGCGTGTCATACTTTTACTGACCCACCCGTGTTCCTTCAGTTGTCTATGGCAGGGCCACGGTATATCTCTTTCGAACAACCCGCGGCCCCAGAAGACGGGATTGGTGGGTGTCAAAGTTTGTATGGAGGAATTTTAACACGCGGTCCGATTTACTCAAAACTCAGTTTTTGTACTTGAGACCAAAAATGAAGAACAACTAACTTGTATCAGGGTTTTCCAAAAATCTACCCGTAAGGGCTGAAAAGGGGTAGTAAATTTTACAGCGGAGGATTTTATTGGGGATTGATTAACTCGAATATAGGTGTAAATAATGTTTGAACCAAGTTATGGAAACATCCCAGACGATTTTTGAAATTCTATCCCTGTGGGCGTGAAAACAAGGGATACAGTTTATATGAAAAATCTTATGAATTTGGTTAATGAACTTGAAACTTAGCACAAATACTTGCTTGTAAGTAATAAAGTTCGTCATTATTAGTTTTTCAAAACTACCCCTCAAAGGGGGTTTAGGGATGTTAAAGTTTGTATGGAAAAATTTTAAAGCGCAGTCCGATTAACTTGAAACTCAGTATTTATACTTTAGATGTAAAATAAACAATAATAAAAAAAACGCACGAAATCAGACATCCACGCGGGCGAAGCCGTGGGCAGTCTAGCTAGTATCTCAATATTCTGCGTTAAAAATTACTAAGCCTCCGCTGTCCGTCCGTCCGTCTGTCACAGGGCTGTATCTCATGAACCTTAATAAGCAGACAGTTGAAATTTTCACAGATTGTGTATTTCTATTACGACAATTACAACAAATAATAAAAATAAAGTAAAGTTAAAATTAAAGGCCGCCCCCTTTAATTTTAACTTTACATTATTTTTATTATCCCCATACAAAAAACTTTTCATTTTGAAAAAAAAAAATAACCCGTGTGTGGGGTGTTATTGTTTAGAACTCATCGAGTAGAGTAGGAAGATATTTTTATTTATTTATCTTCTAAAATGAAGAAATAGGGGGCAGTAAAAGTTGTCAATTTTATACCATTTTTGTACGAGCTCTATTATAGAATGGGAAATTATAAGTGCAGCATCAAAAGTTTTCTTTAGCACCTGCAACCTAACGACTTTTTTTGTATGTAAGCAACGAGTTAATAGAACAGCTTCTATTATATTAATTCATCATCTTTACTATTCCAACAGAATATCAAAAGACCAGCCTCAAATTACGAACGTAAATTAATATGACTCAGCGCTATCTATAAATATATTGACTTCTGAATTAATTACTCAGCGACTAATGTTGTAAGTGGGCTACTAAAAATTTTGTAGAGATTCAACATCTGTCTGCTATAAAATCAAATTCCAGCCTCAAAATAAGCCATTAAACTTTTTATTCAACAACTAAATTAATTAATGATATTCATAATTCATGAAAAGTAGCAACACAAGCTCGGAAGTGAACCTAACGCTCGCTGGGAATGAGAGGGACCAAGTAATAACAGCCGCACGGGTCGATCCGTCAGGTTAAGCTACGCTTGCCGGGGTTGGTCAGTGGATCGGTGACCATCTCTACATACCGAGACTCTTCCGTGCCTCGGAAAGCACCGTCCCGGCTGTCATTCGTGGATCTTTGACAGTCGTTACGGGTCGTCAGAACCCCGAAAGTCTGACAACCAGTCTTACCAAGGGTATCGTATTACCCAGTTACTGGGTTGTGGAGGTCAGATAGGCAGTCACTCCATGTAAAATACAGATATTCAGCTGCATCCAGTTAGACTGGAAGCCGACACCAACATAGTTGGGAAAAGGCTAGGCAGATTGATTGTGTGTCCAAATACAAACAAACACAGAGTTGCAGGTATGTTTGTTTTTGATGACAATAATTTTTGTATGTTCAATTCAATTCGGTAGGTATAATATTCGAGTCATCAATTATTTATATGATAAAATTATAAATAGATTGGTGTCTACATGAAATTAGAGCTTTCATTGACCATTATTTGATGACAATAATAAGGTAATTTTATGTTCAATTATAGTAGATTCACTCATCAACTAAGTACCTATGCTAACGTATAAAAATATAGGTGACTTTATGAAATTAGAGCATGTTGAAATTATTTTATAGATGCAGTTGATACTCTTATTAGAAGCTGTCGATGCGTAGACATATCACAAATTTAGTTGCTTAGTAATTATTTTCACGCTGAGTCATATTAACAGTAGCTTGTTTTACAATATATGGTCGCTTGAAAAGCATTTTTATTAGAGGCAAACGGTTAGTCGCTGACCTATTAATTCAGTAGACAACTAATATATTTGAAGACGAGAGTGACATTTTAAAGAAGCTGCATTAATTAGCACCCTTATAGAATGTATCTTATACTGTATTTAATCAACAAGTAGTAAAACCGGCAATTCATAAGGTATTTTGTTTAAATATGGGCGATTTTCTGCAACTGCAAAAAATAACCTTGTAATTCACAGTATCATTATGAAATACAAAGTTATCTTTGCGATTGTTGAAAAATAACATGGTACGGAACCCTTTGTGTGCGAGTCCGTCTCGCACTTGGCTGGTTTTTCTTTTTTAGGTAAGGAACCCTAAAAAGAGATAATATATTTGCATGCCACCTGTAATTCATACATTTAATAAGATACCTAGCTACTCGTTACTTTAAAAATACTACTACTACGTTACTTGGGTTCACTACTTTACAATGACAGGGAAACTGGGAATAAATTATATTCATAGCAAAATAATTTGCAAATCAGTTTATTGAATTATCAGTTTGTGCGAAAACTAATTCTTCTTTAAATTTTTAATAGACACCACAACCACATCCGCAGCCAGGGCCTCCATAGCCGAGTCCGAGAGCGGCAGGAGCGAGGGCAGCAGCGCCAAGTCCATAGCCAGCGCCGAGCCCATAAGCACCACCAGCTCCATAGCCAGCAGCAGAAGGAGCGATGCTCTCAATAGCAGTAATACCGTTACCGCAGCTGTAACTGACGCCACCAGCACCGCCACTTGGCAACACTCCCTCCAAAGCCACAGCACTCAGGAACGGCAGCTCACCATTCACACACAGAGCACCCTCATACACATTATCAGACGCTACAGAGAGCCCACTGGGAGTGATACCAGATACGCTGGAGACAGGCAGTCCACCGCCACTGGTGGGAATGATCTCTAGAGCAGCATAGCCGTTACCAATCAAACCATTGTTAGCCCAGTTACCAGCATAGCCACTTCCGATCAAACCATTGCCAGCCCAGCCGGTACCAGCACATCCTGGGGCAAGAAGACCAGGAGCGGCGATGGCTTCACGACCAAAACATGAACTGAAAGCAGTCTGTAAACAAGAAATTATTGTATTAGTAAATATTTCTTTATCAGCAGACGATGACGATGTCGATGACACATGATTATTAGATTGATTAATGTAACGTAATGTGTGCCAGACGCTTTTGATGTAATTACAAATTTTTGGTAGCGAAAAACTAAGTTACTATCGTGAGTGGCTTGTGGTCTAAGCTACTCAGTTCAGTGTGGTAAGAATAAACTTTTTAAACAAAGAAAACAACCGACTTCAAAAAAGCAATACAAAAAACACTCGAAAAAAAACTCGGTGTCTTTGGATCTGTATTTCAGTTTTTTGCCACCGACTTCCGGAATTAAAGTTATTTTTCACTTAGCAGTGTTTTTTTTGGATTTTTTTTTTTGTTGTAAAAAAAGTTTTTTATTTTTTACTTTTTATTTGTGGTACCTACCCTACACCAATTCATATACCTCTACTTGTTATGTAAACAGCAATGACAAAAAGTATTAGAACATCATAAAGTTATACAAGGTGGATTAAATACGTATTATCGGAGCTAACTCAGAAAATACCCAAGCAAAGTTCATACAATTTGGGACCACCTCTGAAGTACGACAAACAACAAAAACAACAATTCTTAATAATTGTCGCAGTAATCGCCTAACAATCATACAGAAAAAAACACAAAGTCGAACTGAGACCCTCCTTCTTTTCACAATTTTGTACAAAACTTTATCGAAGGTTGCAGTGTGCAACCCTTGGACAAATCAAAAATTAGAGATCGTTGTATCTGGGTAGTGGAAACATTTCTCACCTGGATGAAGAGCGCCTGAGCGCAGAGGACGAGGATCACCTTGGCTGACATTGTAGTTTGTGTTGAAGTGAACTTGAGAATGAGTTTTCCATGAATTGGTCTACTTTTTATATTGATACGTAGTCCTTAATCTAGTGTGTTGCAGCAATTTGAGAATTTTGAAAGGAAATGTTCGTGCCTTTATCAGTTGTTGCAATATGGGGAAATAGAAAAATGTATGTATTTGCAATCGATGTAACCTTGAAATATTAGTATGAGGCTTTGTTTCAACAGAACATAGGACAAACATCACGTTGTTGTGATAAGAAGCTTTTGCACTATATAAACCTGGTCTAGAAGTAGGGACAGCATTCAGTCTTCAGCTTCACGTTGAACACAAACAAACATCAAACATGTCTACCTTCGCTTTTCTGTTGCTCTGCATCCAAGCTTGCTTGGTCCAGGTGAGTGATTTACGATTTCTAGTTTCTTGATCATTTTAAAGACTTTCTTCATTACTTTTTGTTGCCTTACTGTCACAATTTTAAATTTGTATGTATTTGAAATATTATGACCATGTTGTAGTAAGAGAACCACTACCACCTTACTTTACCACGAAATGAGCTGGGTTGACAAGTACCTCTTTGAGCAAAAACGATTAATGAGGACAGTCTCTGTCCTTTACCAAAAAAAAAAAAACAATTCAAAAATGATGGCAATCGAATGAGCTCGATTTGCATAATTTTATTTTGACTGCCCTGCACCCTTCTAAGTTCTACTTACAACCTCAGAATGAAGAACCGTAGAATGTTGTTGTAGGGATTTCATAAGAATGCAATAAGTTGCCTGTACCTAATGTTCCTAAATTTTTTCAAACAGAATGTTTTCGGCCAATACCTCGGTGGTGCCGGTTGCGGTTGTGGAGGACCAGCTGTTGGCATAGCCCCTGCTCTAGGCTGCGGCTCTGCTTATGGTGGTGCCCTCGGCCTTGGTGCTTACGGTGGCGCCATCGGATCTGCTTATGGTGGCGCACTTGCTCCTGCTGCAGCATGGGGAGGTGCCATCGCTCCTATAGCTGCTTACGGCGGCGCCGGTGAAGGCAACGTGGCGGTCATTGGTGAGCTGCCAGTCGCCGGTAACACCGCTGTTGCTGGTACTGTTCCCATCTTAGGTGTCGTGAACTTCGGCGGCGCTGTGCCGGCCGCTGGTGCCGTCTCTATCTGTGGACAGTGCGCGTGCGGCTGTGACTCGCCTCTTTACTACTGAAGCGTCCTTTTCTGATGCCATAATAAAAATAAAAGATAATGAATTCAGTAAATACCTTTAGTCTTTGTTTTAATGTTAAAATCTCCCAACAGCATTTTTTATAAATCTACTTAATTAAAATCTTAAAGACATTGACAGCCAAAGCACAGCCTTATCTGGGTAGCAGGGCACTTGCGCGAACCCACTTGCTTGAAAAAACATTTGCGCGAAAGACACTTGCGCGAAAGACACTTGCGCGAAGGACACTTGCGCGAATACGCTTGCGCTGAAGACACTTGCGCGAATCCGCTTGAGCAACAGGACAGTTGCGCGAAAAAGTTGCAGAAATAAGATTTCTTCTTAACATCCCGCCTGCATTATTTCAAAGAGTTGTTCAAAGGGTTGTGCACACAGAAAAATACATTTGAGTGGCTACTTATTTCTTAGGTTTTTTTTCTATGTATTTTTCTTTTTAGTTTATTTTTATTTTTTTGACATGGTTTTTAAAGTCGCTAATAACGATAGTGGGGTTAAAATAAAAATCCGAGATAGCAGCTGCAAAGCCATTCAAATTTTTAGTCATGGGTGTCGTTTTCACGGTTTTCGAGGGTACTTAAGTCGATAGTGACCTCAAAAACAATGAAAATGACAGCCAAAGACAAAAATAATCATACAGGGATTGATATAAGGGATGTAAGTTTGTATGGGAAACCCAGCATTTCTTTTCATTTCATTTCAAGTTGGGGATATGAAAATTCAAAAAGCTTTTGGTAAGAAATAAAGAAAATTATGTGGTTCACCGTTTTTAGAAAATCATCCCTTAAGGCGATAAAATAGGGGCTGGTTTTAATAGTAACAAAACTGCACGGATATCAATATAATTTGACAAGACCAGAGATGGCATCCTGGAGAAGGACATAGCCTACTTTTGGTCTTAATAAATAATCCTACGGGTGGTGATATAGGGGATGAATTTTTGTATATGGAACCCAGCATTTCTTAAGTTAGGGATATGATAATTCAAATTTATGGTTTTGGTAGGAAATAAAGACATGAGCGGTTCAGCGTTTTTGAAAAGTAATCCCCAAGGGGATAAAATAGGGGATGATTTTAAAATTCATAAAACTTCATGGATATCGTTAAAATTTGGCAAGGCTACAGGTGGCATCCTGGGGAAGGACATAGCATATTTGTCATAGAAGTAATCCAACGGAGGGTGATATAAGGGATGAAAGTTTGTATGGGAAACCCAGCATTTCTTAAGTTAGGGATATGAAAATTCAAATGTATGCTTTTGGTGGGAAATAAAGAAATATGTGGTAGGTACCTACAGCGTTTATAAAAAATTGTCCACAAAGGGGGTAAACTAGGGGTTGATTTTTAAATTCACAATTAATTTTAAAAAATGATGTACCTCTTTTTAAGAGATTTAAGGGATTGGAATTGTAGTCATAGTTCGTATTTTGGAGTAACTATATCAACCGCTGTATGATTATTTTTGAGACAAAAAGTACCCTATGTCCTTCCCCAGGATGCCATCTAAAGCCTTGCCCAATTTTATAGAAATCCGTTCTGTGGTTTATTCGTGAATAAGTAACAGGCAGACAGACAGACAGAGTTACTTTCGAATTTATAATATTAGTATGGATGGATACATCCCCTATATCAACCCTTGTATGATTATTTTTGAGACAAAAAGTAGCCTATGTCCTTCCCCAGGATGCCATCTAAAGCCTTGCCAAATTTTATCGAAATCTGTACAGTGATTTAGGCGTGAAAAGGTAAAAGACAGACAGCTGTCTGTCTGAGTCAGAGTTACTTTCGAATTTATAATATTAAGTATGGATTAGTTAGGATAGTTTTGAGATTTATATTCTGGCACGTGCCTTCTTAGAATAGTGCTCAGCAATCAGAATAACAAAAGTTTCATAACGGCCAGTCATCATATGCACGAGTGGCACGTTGCCAATGGCAGGGGCAACTGCAGCCATCGACATTGGTAGGCAGTTGCCATCGACAGCAGCCGCCGACGCTGTTATCAATGTGCCGCTCGTGTTTATTATGAGCACTTACTACCTACTTTAATATTTTTCTTTAACATAATTCGTACACAAGCCGAGTGCGTTTCCGACTGGTAAATAATAATTAATTCAATAGGTAATTAAAAACACATTTTATTTTAGCATTTATTTAACTCATCTCAAAACTTTGAGCTGAGTTTATTGGGTAACACAATAGAAATGTGTTTTTAATATGTAATTAGGTACCTATTAGAATATTATTTATTAGTTCGCTAATTGATTACATTTTTCAAAAAAGCATCTTTTCATTTATCAATCTCGAAAATTTTATCCCATGTGAGCGAGAGAGATGTCAAAATGCGACAGCCCACTTTAATCCCTTTAGGGTTTTTTCCTTTTTTCCTTTTCCTTTTTAGGGTTCCATAAAAAATGGTAAAAAGAGACCCTTAAGGTGCGACTCAGTCTGTCACAGCTGGATATCTCAAGAACAACTAATGAACTATCAAGAACTACTAATGATCTCAAGAACTAGAGATAACGTTTTATTTTTCTTGTAATCTTTACATAAACTCACTAAATTTCGTATTTTCTCTATGCAAACTTCGGAGATAAGGGGTATTTTTTTTTTACATTTTTCATCAAAAGTCGAAAACTATTCGGCCTAAAAGAAAGAAAAAATGTTAGAGAATGTGCAAACAGCGCTCTTTCATAATATGATACCCCACATGTCCTAGTAGCCCCACTTCGATTTTTTCAGACCCTTTCAGGCCCTGTTGCAAAAAAAAAAGATATATTTCTTTCTTATCTGCAAAAAATTTGGGCAAACGTTATCTAAAACTGTTCTACAAGTTGATACTCGTAGCACACTTTTTCAGAAATCGGAACGGAAACCTCGGTGCGCGAGTCCGACTCGCTCTTGACCGGTTTTTTTTCCTTCCCCTTCTTCACTTTCGGAACAAGGGTTAAGAAACTCTTACGCAACGCGCATCTTTCATGCTTCTAGATCCAGCAGTTTAGGCTATGCTTTGTCTCTCAATGGATTTAACATTTTAATTAGATTTCTAACTGTACCAAAAATGCTGTTGGGAGATTTTGACATTAAATCAAACATTGAAGTATTATTTGCTAAATTCATGATCTTTTATTTTTATTCAGGCATCAGGAAAGGACGCTTCAGTAGTAAAGCGGAGAGTCACAGCCGCACGCGCACTGTCCGGAGATAGACACGGCACCAGCAGCCGGCACAGCGCCGCCGAAGTTCACGACACCTAAGATGGGGACCTGACCAGCAACAGCGGTGTTACCGGCGACTGGCAGCTCACCAATGACCACCACGTTGCCTTCACCGGCGCCGCCGTAAGCAGCTACAGGAGCGATGGCACCTCCCCATGCTGCAGCAGGAGCAAGAGCGCCACCATAAGCAGATCCGATGGCGCCACCGTAAGCACCAAGGCCGAGGGCACCACCATAAGCAGAGCCGCAGCCTACAGCAGGGGCTATGCCAACACCTGGTCCTCCACAACCGCAACCGCCACCACCGAGGTATTGGCCGAAAACATTCTGTTTGAAAAAATTTAAGAACATTAGGTACAGGCAACTTATTGCATTCTTATGAAATCCCTACAACACCATTCTGAGGTTGTAAGTAGTCTACCAGAATACCATGGAAATGGATAAAATTGTGAGAACTTAGAAGGGTGCAGAGCAGTCAAACTAAAATTAACATTCGATTGCCATCATTTTTGAATTGATTTTTTTTTTTTTGATAAAGGACAGAGACTGTCCTTATAAATCGTTTTTGCTCGAAGAGGTACTTGTCAGCCCAGCTCATTTCGTGGTAAAGTAAGGTGGTAGAGAGTCTGACATTTCCTCAACATGGTTGACTAAACTAGTGGTTCTCTTACTATAACATGGTCATAATATTTCAAATACATACAAATTAAAATTGTGACAGTAAAGCAACAAAAAGTAATGAAGAAAGTCTTTAAAACAATAAAGAAACTAGAAATCGTAAATCACTAACCTGGACCAAGCAAGCTTGGATGCAGAGCAACAGAAAAGCGAAGGTAGACATGTTTGATGTTTGCTTGAGTTCAACGAGAAGCTGAAGACTGAATGCTGTCCCTACAGAAGTAGCCCACGTTTATATAGTGGAAAAGCTTCTTATCATAACAACGTGATGTTTGTCCTATTTTCTGTTGAAACAAAGCCAAATTTCAAGGTTACATCGCTTGCAAATACATACATTTTTCTATTTCCCCATATTGCAACTACTGATAAAGGCACAAACATTTCCTTTCAAAATCCATAAATTGCTTCAACACAGCTAGATAAGGACTACGGTTCAGTATAAATAGTCGATCGATTCTTGGAAAACTCATTCTCTAGTTCACTTCAACACAAACTACAATGTCAGCCAAGGTGATCCTCGTCCTCTGCGCTCAGGCGCTCTTCATCCAGGTGAGAAATGTTTTCAGTACCTAGATATAACAATCTCTAATTTGTTATTTGCCAAAGGGTTGCACACTGCGGCCTCAGATAAAGTTTTGTACAAAATGAATTGAATTTATGCTCTTTCCCATTTTTAACCGACTTCAAAAAAAGGAGGAGGTTCTCAATTCTACTGTATGTTTTTTTTTGTATGTTTGTTAGGCGATTACTCCGACAACTAAGAATTGATTTTGATGATTATTTTTTTGTACGGTGGGTCGTACTTCAGAGCTGGTGGTCCCAAATTATACTAACTTTGCTTGGGTCGTTTTTGAGTTAGCTAAAAAGTAAAAAATAAAAAACTTTTTTACAAAAAAAAAAAAAACAACCTTCTTCCAAAAAAAACACTGCAAAGTGAAAAATAACTTTAATTCCGGAAGTCGGTAGTCGGAAAAAACTAAAATACAGATCCAGAGACACCGATTTCTGAAATTAAAGTTATTTTTCACTTCGTGGTGCGTTTTTGGAAGTCGGTTATTTTTTTTCGTTCAAAAAGTTTATTCTTACCATTCTGAACTGAGCAGCTTAGACCACAAGCCACTCACGATTGTAGCTTAGTTTTTCGCTATCAAAAATTTGTAATTACATCAAAAGCGTCTGGCACACATTACATTACGTGATCAATTAAATAATAACGTGTCATCGATGTCGTCATAGTCTGCTGTTAAAGAGATATTTACTAATACAATAATTTCTTGTTTACAGACTGCTTTCAGTTCATGTGTTGGTCGTGGAGCCATCGCCGCTCCTGGCCTTCTTGCCCCAGGATATGCTGGTACCGGCTGGGCTGGCAATGGTTTGATCGGAAGTGGCTGTGCTGGTAACTGGGCTAACAATGGTTTGATTGGTAGCGGCTATGCTGCTCTAGAGATCATTCCCACCAGTGGCGGTGGACTGCCTGTCTCCAGCGTCTCTGATATCACTCCCAGTGGGCTCTCTGTAGCGTCTGATAATGTGTATGAGGGTGCTCTGTGTGTGAATGGTGAGCTGCCGTTCCTGAGTGCTGTGGCTTTGGAGGGAGTGTTGCCAAGTGGCGGTGCTGGTGGCGTCAGTTACAGCTGCGGTAACGGTATTACTGCTATTCAGAGCATCGCTCCTTCTGCTGCTGGCTATGGAGCAGGTGGTGCTTATGGCACTGCGGGTGCCTATGGGCTCGGCGCTGGCTATGGACTTGGCGCTGCTGCCCTCGCTCCTGCCGCTCTCGGACTCGGCTTTGGAGGCCGTGGCTGCGGATGTGGTTGTGGTGTCTATTAAAAATTTAAAGAAGAATTACTTAACTTTTCGCAGAAACTGATAATTCAATAAACTGATTTGCAAATTATTTTGCTATGAATATACTTTATTTCCAGTTTCCCTGTCATTGTAAAGTAGTGAACCCAAGTAACGTAGTAGTAGTATTTTTAAAGTAACGAGTAGCTAGGTATCTTATTAAATGTATGAATTACAGGTTGCATGCAAATATCTCTTTTTAGGGTTCCTTACCTAAAAAAGAAAAAACCCAACCCTATATCACTTCGCTGTCCGTCTGTATGTCTGTCTTTCTGTCCGTCAAGACCCTTTTTCTCAGGAACGCGTAGAGAAATCAAGTTGAAATTAATCACATATATGTGGGTCTATGATCACTTAGAGCTCTAAAAAAATGAAGGTTTTAAATCAACGCGGTAAAAAGATACGACGCGACACATTTTGATACTCCCAAGGAAATCAAAATCTTTAGGGTACTTCCCGTTGACCCAGAATCATGAAATTTGGCACGAAGCAAGGACTTACCTCACAAGTAAAGGAGAAATCCGAAAATCTTTAATTTGCAATTTTACCGCATAAAAAAAATTCTTTTGGGATTTAACTAAGTACAATGTTATGTTTTTGGGATAAATTCTTTTCAACTACGAAACCCTTCGTTGTGCATGGTCTGACACGCATTTCGCCGGGTTTTTTTTAATAATGTGTTAATGTGTGTGGTTAATATCCACCGGTACATACTAAATGATATTGTACTTCATACTTGTAGTTCGATTTCTCGTGTCCTAGTAACAATTATTTTGATAAATATACTGACATGGAAAGGTGAGTACCTACTTAGATTATCCTGTATAAAAATAGGTGTGCACTGTCTGTAACTGTAAAATATCCCTAAGACCAACATACACACAAATATTTAATAAACACAAAAGACCCACATGCATTACCCGTAATCAAGACGACCTAGAAGCACCAACAGTGAGAACTCTGTACGGCAGGAAAACTCTAGAGTATGAGGGGGTTTGGCTACACAATAAATTACAAAAGTAAGAGAGTGTACAAGCATACCAACATTTAAAAATTATACAGAGTGGCCAGAAGATGAAAAAAATGGGTTCCTCGTATCGTGGACTATCCGAATCACCACCATACTGTATGTTCCGCGATTTGTCATAGTTTTCAAATTATGATTTTTTTTCTGAATTTTTGCGATATTTTAAGCTGACCAACTTAAAAAATTCTTAAAAAAAGAAGTGAGACTTGCGAGATTTTTTTTTGGAACTAAATTTTCATGAGTCGTACTTTATACATGAAATAATGGGCCTCATGACTGTGATGAAAGTTATGAAAATGTTGGTCTAAAGTAAAAAAAAATGGATTCGGTGAAATAAGACCTCAATTTTCAACTGTAAATTAAAAACTTAAATACTTGTTTCAATGGTTCCTAAATAAACCTTAAAAATGCGTCAGACTCTTGGCTTCCATAATCATTAAAAAAAAGGACGGAGCTACTTTGTCTAAAATCGGCCTTCAAAGGCAACGAGGTGGAAAATTCTTAAAATTAGCCATGTCATTAAAAAGTATTCTTTGGTTAATTAGTTTATAAACTAACCAAAAATATCTGCAGAAAAGCTAAGATTTAAAACCTAAAATAAATAGACCACCAAATGGTTTATTTATTTGTTAGTTTTAGTTCAGTGAGTTTTGCGCGATCCTTTCTCGTACACTTCCAAGTAAACGAAGTCCAAATCGGAAAGCTAACATCGAAACGTACATGGCGTTTCTGATGGTAATAAGATAACAAACTGATAATGTTGTAGTGAAACGCGCGTGCATTACAATGTTCTTTTTAGGGTTCCCTACCTCAAAAGGAAAAAACGGAACCCTTATAGGATCACTCGTGTGTCTGTCTGTCTGTCCGTCTGTCCGTCTGTCACAGCCAATTTGCTCCGAATCTAATGGACCGATTTAGTTAAAATTTGGTACACATATGGATTTCTGTGACCCAAACACGTACAGCTAAAGTAAATATATGA
Organism: Cosmia trapezina; assembly: GCA_905163495.3. Lineage (NCBI taxonomy): Eukaryota > Metazoa > Arthropoda > Insecta > Lepidoptera > Noctuidae > Cosmia > Cosmia trapezina. The sequence goes on from LR991048.1 coordinate 4,467,116, forward strand.
ATTTTGAATATGAGAGTTACTTTTAGGGGGAAAATAAGAAAATTAAAAAAAAAAGTTTTGTAAACTGTACCGTACATATTAAATGAAAGGGCTTACTATGAGGGTCTCAAATATATTTTTTTTATAATTTTAAAATATATTGTTTTAAAGTTATTTAAGAAAATTGACGAAAATTGACCATTCCCCCCCCCTTATCTCCGAAACTACTGAGCCTAAAATTTTGAAAAAAATATAGAAAATAGTTCTATGCCTGTAGATTACAGGAAAACCTATAAGAAGTCTGTGGTCTTAAAATAACATGGTAAATCTATATATATAAAAAAATCAAACTCCTGACTGAGACACTGACTAATATGTCAACGCACAGCCCAAATTAATGGACCTAGAGACTTGAAATTTTGCACATAGATACCTTATATAGTGTAAACATCCACTAAGGAAGGATTTTTGGAAATTCCATCCCTAAGGGGGTAAAATAGGGGATGAAAGTTTGTATGAAAAATCCTATCCCTTGAGTTAATTAGACTTGAAACTTTATTTATTTATTTATTTATTTATTTTTATTCATTAACACATACATTTGTTTTAACAGGTAATGCCCAAGTTAACAAAAGTAGTCATAAAATTATTGCTAATTGTCCCAAGTAACGGGGCTGGGCACAAGTTACGCAGTGGACAACATACTAAGTGTCAACTTAGCACGAATATTCATCTAAGTAAATTATAAAGTTTATCATTTTTTGTTTTCCTAAACTACCCGCTAAGGAGGGATTGGGGGTGTAAAAGTTTGTATGGAAGAACTTTAACACGCGGTCCGATTAACTCAAATTTCAGTTTTTATACTTGAGACCAAAAATTAAGACTAACGTGTATCAGGGTTTTCCAAAAATCTACCCCTAAGGGGTGAAAAGTTAATTTTATAGCGGAGGATTTTATGGGGGGCTTCATTAACTCTAAAATTGGTGTAAATAATGTTTGAGTCAAGTTATGGAAACATACCAGACGATTTTTGAAATTCTTTATTTGTGTTCGTGAAAACAGAGATACAGTTTATATGAAAAATCTTACTAATTTGGTTAATGAACTTGAAACTTAGCACAAATACTTGCAGAAGTAATTAATAATGTTTGTCATTATTAGTTTTTCAAAACTACGCCTCAAATGAGGTTAGGGATGTTAAAGTTTGTATAGAAGTATTTTAAAGCGCAGTCCGATTAAAAAAATGGTACTTTGAGTCAAGTTAGGAAACTTGCCAAACGAATTTTCACCGATTTTGAAGACATATGGCTGATGTTTTAAGGAGTAACTTAGGCTATTTTTATTTTAGAAAAATAATTAGGGTTCCGCGCAAGAAAATTAAAATCCATGAAATCAGACAACCACGTACAGTCCAGTACAAACTTACTAAGCCTCCGCTGTCTATTACGGCTATAACAACAAATAATAAAAATAAAGCAAAGTTATAAATGTAAGGAGTCGATCCCCATACAATAAACTTTTCATTTTGAAAAAAAAAAAAAATTAATCTAGCATGTGTGTCATCGTCTAGAACTCATTGAGTAGAGTACAAACATATATTATCTTTTAAAATTAAGAAATAGGGGGCCGCAAAAGTTGTAAATTTTAGACCATTTTTGTACGACCTCTAGCGCAACAATTCAACAAATTAGGAATTTGAAACTTCTTTATACCATGTAGGTACCATGAATACTGTATTTAATCAACAATACTGAAAACGGCGATTCATAAGGTATTTTGTTTAAACATGGGTGATTTTCTGCAACTGCAAAAAATAACCTTGTAATTCACAGTATCATTATAAAATAAGTAAAAAGTTATCTTTGCGATTGTTAAACATATAATATGGTACGAAACCCTTCGTGCGCGAGTCCGACTCGCACTTGACCGGCTTTTTGAAAACGAGTTGCATTATGAAATTCAGTACAACATTAAAGCACCCGTTTGGATGCTATTATGGTTAGGTACCATGGTTACTATGACACTGGCTGTTTTAATGTTGGCAATAAGCTAACTGTTTCAGAGACTTTTATAGAGGATTTATGGCATGGCTGTAGATAAAAAGATTTAGAATAGGTAAAACGATATATGTTGCCATTTATGATTTCTTATATAATGTTACATTTAACGTGGATAAAAGGAAACCGGTCTGTGGCGTATTTTGTAATATGACGCAAGCCTTTGATTATGTGCATTGTGGTACACTCTTAAATAAACTTGAAGCATATGGAATTCGAGGAAATGTCAACAATCTAATTAAATCTTACTTACATAACAGAATTCAAATAACAAATATAAACCAAATTAATATGAAAAGTAAACATGACATTGTATATCAATCCTCAGAACGTATAGTTTCGTTTGGTGTGCCACAGGGGAGTGTTCTAGGGCCTCCTTCATTTATATTATACATTAATGATCTACCGAAATGTATCCCTCAAACTCTGACACTATTTGCCGATGATAGCACCATAACGATACCTTGTAGAAGTGTTGATACTTATGAAAGTGACATAAATGATTCTATAAATCTAATGGTAAAGTGGCTAGATGACCATAATTTAAAAATTAACCTGACTAAAACTAAATTAATACATTTTAGTCAACGGAGCAATAGTAAGAGTTTTTAAATGTACACTACGATGACCAGCCTATAGAAGAGGTAGAAACAACAAAATTTTTAGGGCTCCACATCGACAAAAAACTGAATTGGAAAACCCATATCGAAATCTTGTGCAAGAAAATCAGTAAATCTGCCTATGCCCTGCACACATTGTCGCCTATAATAAGTGTAGAGGCATTACTTACAGCCTACTATGGTTTAACAGAATCTATATAAATATATATCTTATGGTGTCATTTTTTGGGGCAACTCAACAAATAAAGACACGGTGTTCAAGGCTCAAAAGAGATGCGTTCGTTCAATATTTAAAATTAAACCTACTGATAGTTGCATGCCGTACTTTAAAAAATATAAAATACTTACTTTGCTATGTCTGTACATTTTAGAGGGAGCTGTTTTTGTCAAAACAAACCCACACCGATTTCAACGACTAGATGGAGTAGTCCCACGTAATAGGCGCGACAACAACAGGTTATGCTCTCATGTTGCGAGAACACCCCTCATGCGCCAAAGTGTTTTGTGTATGGCTCCTATCATATTTAATAAATTTCCTTAAAGTTGGAGAGAACTGCCCTTAGCACTTTTCAAAAATAAGCTGAGAAATTTTTTAGTTAGTAAAGTGTATTACAATGTTATAGATTTTTTAAATGAGAAGGACTTTTCTATTCCGACTTCTAATATACAACATAGTGCCTCGGAAAGCACGTTAAGCCGTTGGTCCCGGCTGTTATTCGTGGATCTTTGACAGTCGTTACGGGTCGTCAGAAGCCCGAAAGTCTGACAACCAGTCCTACCAAGGGGTATCGTATTACCCAGTAACTGGGTTGTGGAGGTCAGATAGGCAGTCGCTCCATGTAAAATACTGGTATTCAGCTGCATCCGGTTAGACTGGAAGCCGACCCCAACATAGTTGGGAAAAGGCTAGGCAGATTGAATATACAACATAGTTAATAATAACAATTGAATAATGTGAATTTAAATCAATTGACTTTTGAATGATTCTATTTGACTGCATAATAATGAATATTCTGGACATAATTTAATTTATTTAGACAATAATGTACCTAACCTATAATATTTTGACATCAGTTATTATTTATTTGTTTTGTATTTTGTAATGAAATTTAGAATGACTATAATATGTAAAATGCGTAATTTTTTTATACCTACAATATTTGTACGCCGTTATTGGCAAAACATGGACGCTCACTACATCTATTAATTTGACGGCGCGTCTAAAAGTTTTACGACGAAGTTGATTTTAGAACGATCATGACAGCTGTCAACTTGACGGAATCCCAGGTACTAGGAAGGCGGCCCGCTAACAGTTTTGAAAGCTAAGCGTATTGCGGTAGATTTATAGAAAAGCCGGTGGGATTGATTATTGAGATTGTGATGTTACTAATGAGGGTGCTCACCCTGGCAGTGCAGTGAAGTGAAGGATTTGCGCACGCGCTTACGTACCTGGGAGAACGTCGTTTACATTGAGAATATCATTGACTTTCATTTACTTACCAAGCCCGCAAACCCACGCAATATTAGGACCTCTTCTGGTAAAGACTATGTAATGCCTTTAAATTTAATACATTGCATGTCTGATTAGTCAGTTTAAGTAAACGCATGTTTGACGAATAAAGTATTCTCATTCTTATTCTTAGGTTTTATGTATGGTACACGGATTTCTTCGTCAATTGTGGACCGATTTAATTTTTTTTTTTTTATTTGATAGGATATGCTTTAGAGGTAGTCCCACTGTCACCAAGTCAAAATATGATGAGTGGATCCCATGGAAATCGAGGGAAACCTTTAAATTTTATAGGCACACCTATAGAGATTTAGGTATTTCTTATAGTATCTTGTGCATTTGCTCTTGAAAAGCACCATTTGGTGTAGTGGAGCTGATGATGAAGCCCACATATGGCCATGGCAATACTCTATAATAAGTATTTTGCGGGTTGCGATTTTATTACCAATTTATGCTCGTCCGTCGTAATGCAGAAGGTGAAGAACCAGGAGAACTCCTCAACAATTAACGACCTTGCATCAGGAAAAGCAATATCATGTACAAAATTATAAGCAGTTGACATTAAGCTATTGTAACTTAGATAAATTACAAACTGACCTACTAAAAAGTAAATATTAAAAACATATTTTATAAAAAAAAAAGATTAACCAACTTAAAAAAAAATGCAAAGTGAAAATAACTTTAATTTCGGAAGTCTGTGCCAAAAACCTAAATTAAACCAGAGATCCAAAGACACGGACTTCCGAAATTAAAGTTAATTTTCACTTTGCAGTTTTTTTTTTTGGAAGTCGGTTGTTTTTTTTTATAAAAAGTTTTTTCAAAAAGCATCTTGTCATTTAACAATCGTAAAATTTAGTCCTGTGTGAGCGAGAGAGGTATCAAAATGCGACAGCCCTCTTAATCCCTTAAGGGGATGAATTTTCAAAAATCGTTCCTTTTTTTCTTCTCTTCCTCTTTCCTCACTTCCGGAACAAGAAACTCGGGGTAAGGAACTCTTGCGCAACATTTCATGCTTCCAAATCGAGCAGTTAAGACTGTGATTTGTCTATCAGTCAGTGACTTTAAGATTTTACTATGTAGATTTCTAATTGTACCAAAAAATGCTGTTTGGAGATTGTAACATTAAATAAAAGATTGAAGTATTTGCTGCATTCATAATCTTTTATTTTTATTCAGACATGAGAAAAGGACGCTTCAGTAGTAAAGAGGCGAGTCACAGCCGCACGCGCACTGTCCGGAGATAGACACGGCACCAGCAGCCGGCACAGTGCCGCCGAAGTTCACGACACCTAAGATGGGAACAGTACCAGCCACAGCGGTGTTACCGGCGACTGGCAGCTCACCAGCGACCGCCACGTTGCCTTCACCGGCGCCGCCGTAAGCAGCTCCGTACGCAGCAGCAGGAGCAAGTGCGCCACCATAAGCAGATCCGATGGCGCCACCGTAAGCACCAAGGCCGAGGGCACCACCATAAACAGAGCCGCAGCCTAAAGCAGGGGCTATACCAACAGCTGGTCCTCCACATCCGCAACCGGCACCACCGATGTATTGGCCGAAAACATTCTGTTTGAAAAAATTTAAGTATATTAGGTACAGGGAATTTTTTGCATTCATACGAAATGCCTAGAACACCATTCTGAGGTTGTAAGTAGTCTACCAGAATACCATGGAAAAGGACCACATTGTGAGAAATTAGAAGGGTGCAGAGCAGTCAAAATAAAATTATGCCAATCGAGCTCATTCGATTGATATAATTTTTGAATTGATTTTCATTTTTTTTTATGGTTAAGGACAGACAGTTCTCATAAATCGTTTTTGCTCGAAGAAGAGGTAACTGTCAGCCCAGCTCATTTCGTGGTAAAGCAACATGGTAGAGAGTCTGACATTTCCTCAACATGGTTGACTAAACTAGTGGTTCTATTACTACAACAAGATCATAATATTTCAAATACAAACAAATTAAAATTGTGACAGTAATGCAACAAAAAGTAATAAAGAAAGTCTTTAAAAGTGTAAAGAAACTAGAAATCGTAAATCACTCACCTGGACCAAGCAAGCTTGGATGCAGAGCAACAGAAAAGCGAAGGTGGACATGTTTGATGTTTGTTTGTGTTCAACGTGAAGCTGAAGATTGATTGCTGTCCTTACTTCTAGACCACGTTTATATAGTGCAAAAGCTTCTTATCATAACAACGTGATGTGTGTCGTATGTTCTATTGAAACAAAGCCTCATACTAATATTTCAAGGTTACATCGCTTGCAAATACATACATTTCCCCATATTGCAACTACTGATAAAGGCACGAACATTTCCTTGCAAAATCCTTAAATTGCTGCAACACACTAGATTAAGGACTACTGTTTAGTATAAATAGTGGATCGATTCTTGAAAACCTCATTCTCTAGTTCACTTCAACACAAACTACAATGTCAGCCAAGGTGATCCTAGTCCTCTGCGCTCAGGCGCTCTTGATTCAGGTGAGAAATGTTTTCAGTACCTAGATATAACGATCTCTAATTTGTGATTTGCCCAAGGGTTGCACACTGCGCTCTCAGATAATGTTTTGTACAAAATGGTGAATTTATGCTCTTTGCCATTTTTTAACTGACTTCAAAAAAAGGAGGCGGTTCTCAATTCTACTGTATGTTTTTTTTTGTATGTTTGTTTGGCGATTACTCCGACAGCTAAGAATTGATTTTGATGATTATTTTTTTGTTTTGGTAGGTCGTACTTCAGAGCTGGTGGTCCCGAATTGTATTAACTTTGCTTGGGTCGTTTTTGAGTTAGCTAAAAAGTAAAAAACATTTTTACAAAAAAAAAAAATACACTGCAAAGTGAAAAATAACTTTAATTCCGGAAGTCGGTAGCAAAAAACTAAAATACAGATCCAGAGACACCGACTTCTGAAATTAAATTTATTTTTCACTTTGTGGTGCGTTTTTGGAAGTCGGTTGTTTTCTTTGTTTAAAAAGTTTATTCTTACCACTCTGAACTGAGTAGCTTAGAACACAAGACACTTACGATTAAAGCTTAGTTTTTCGCTACCAAAAATTTGTAATTACATCAAAAGCGTCTGGCACACATTACGTTACATTAATCAATCTAATAATCATGTGTCATCGACATCGTCATCGTCTGCTGATAAAGAGATGTTTACTAATACAATAATTTCTTGTTTACAGACTGCTTTCAGTTCATGTCTTGGTCGTGGAGCCATCGCCGCTCCTGGTCTTCTTGCCCCAGGATGTGCTGGTACCGGCTGGGCCGGCAATGGTTTGATCGGAAGTGGCTGTGCTGGTAACTGGGCTAACAATGGTTTGATTGGTAGCGGCTATGCTGCTCTAGATATCATTCCCACCAGTGGCGGTGGACTGCCTGTCTCCAGCGTCTCTGATATCGCTCCCAGTGGGCTCTCTGTAGCGTCTGATAATGTGTATGAGGGTGCTCTGTGTGTGAATGGTGAGCTGCCGTTCCTGAGTGCTGTGGCTTTGGAGGGAGTGTTGCCAAGTGGCGGTGCTGGTGGCGTCAGTTACAGCTGCGGTAACGGTATTACCGCTATTGGGAGCATCGCTCCTTCTGCTGCTGGCTATGGAGCTGGTGGTGCTTATGGCGCTGCGGGTGCCTATGGGCTCGGCGCTGGCTATGGACTTGGCGCTGCTGCCCTCGCTCCTGCCACTCTCGGACTCGGCTATGGAGGCCGTGGCTGCGGATGTGGTTGTGGTGTCTATTAAGTATTTAAAGAAGAAGTACTTAACTTTTCGCATAAACTGATAATCCAATAAACTGATTTGCAAATCATTTTGCTATTAATATACTTTATTCCCAGTTTTCCTGTCATTGTAAAGTAGTGAACCCAAGTGACGTAGTAGAAGTATTTTTAAAGTAACGAGTAACTATGTATCTTATTGAATGTATGAATTACAGGTGGCATGCAAATATCTCTTTTTAGGGTTCCTTACCTAAAAAAGAAAAAACGCAACCCTATATCACTTAGTTGTCCGTATGTATGTCTGTCTTTCTGTCCGTTGACGGACAGAAAGACAGACATACAGACGGACAACAAAGATATAGGGTTGGGTCTCTACGCGTTGCCGCTGGGGTCGCGGGTAGTTTTAAGAAGATACCGCGGCCCTGGCATAGGCAACTGAAGGAACACGGGTGGGTTTTAGTCAGTAAAAGTCTGACACGCCCTTCCGCTCCACCCAGAGCGGGAGAAGTTATTTGATGATTTCCCACCCTCAAAAAAAAAAGGGTCTCTACGCGTTCGCGGAACGAGGATTATACAGAGTGGCCAGAAGATTGACGTCCAAATAAAAAAAATGGGTTCCTCGTATCGTGGACTATCCGAATCACCACCATGACATGTATGTTCCGCGATTTCTTATAGTTTTCGAATTATGATTTTTTTTCTGAATTTTTGATATAACCTGACCAACTTAAAAAAAAGTCTTAAAAAAGAAGTGAGACTTTCGAGATTTTTTTTGTGGAACTTTTCCATGAGTCGTACTTTTATGCATAAAATAATCAGCTTCATGACTGTGATGAAAGATATGAAAATGTTGGTCTGAAGTAAAAAAAATTGATTCTTTGAATTATGACCTCAATTTTCAACTGTAAATTAAAAATGGTTCCTAAATAGACCTTAAAAATGCGTCAGACTCTTAGCTTTCATAATCATTAAAAAAAAAGTACGGAGCTACTTTGGCTAAAATTGGCCTTCAAAGGCAACGAGGTAGAAAATTATTAAAATTACCCATCTCATTAAAAAGTATTCTTTGGTTAATTAGTTTGTTAACTAACCAAAAAGAACTACAGAAAAGCTAAGATTTAAAACCTAAACTAAAAAATAAATAGACCACCAAATGGTTTATTTATTTGTTAGTTTAAGTTTAGTGAGTTTTGCGCGATCCTTTCTCGTACACTTCCAGGAGGAGCTCGTGGCTAAATAATAACAGCCGCACGGGTCGATCCGTCAGCTTAAGCTACGCTTGCCGGGGTTGGTCAGTGGATGGGTGACCATCTTTACATACCGAGATTCCTCCGTGCCTCGGAAAGCACGTTAAGCCGTTGGTCCCGGCTGTTATTCGTGGATCTTTGACAGTCGTTACGGGTCGTCAGAAGCCCGAAAGTCTGACAACCAGTCTTACCAAGGGGTATCGTATTACCCAGTAACTGGGTTGTGGAGGTCAGATAGGCAGTCGCTCCATGTAAAATACTGGTATTCAGCTGCATCCGGTTAGACTGGAAGCCGACCCCAACATAGTTGGGAAAAGGCTAGGCAGATTGATTTCTCGTACACTTCCAAGTAAACGAAGTCCAAATCGGAAAGCACACATCGAAACGTACATGGCGTTTCCGATGGTAATCAGATAACAAACTGGTAAATAATCTTAAACAAATACGTAATTATTAAAAACACATTTTTATTTTGGCATTTAAAAAAATGAAAAAAACACTCTCAAAAGCAAATAATACTTTTTGAGCTGAGTTTATTAGATAATACAATAGAAACGTGTTTTTTATAAATAATAGGTACCTTTTAAGTTAATATTATTTAATAGTTCGCTAACTGATTACATTTTTAACCGACTTAAAAAAAAAAGAGTTGGTTTTATGTATGTACACAGATTTCTCCGTTTATTGTGGACCGATTTTTTTATCCCATCCCATCCGGAATCCCATCGAAATCGAGGGAAACCCTAAAATTTTATAGGCTTAACTAGTAGTAACTTCTGCATTTACACTCGAAAAGCACCATTTGGTGAAGCGGAACTGATGATGAAGCCCACATATGGCCATCGGAACTACTCAATAATAAGTATTTCACGGGTTGCGATTCTATTACCAATTTATGCTCGTCCATCGCAATGCATAAGGTGAAGAACCAGGAGAACTGCACAACAATCAACCACCCTGCATCGGGAAAAGCAATATTTTGTACAAAATTATGAGCAGTTGACTATTGAGTTGGCTATTGTAACTTAGATAAATTACAAACTGACCCACTAAAAAGTGAATATTAAAAACTTTTTTTACAAAAAAAAAAAATAACCGACTTCCAAAAAAAAAATTGCAAAGTGAAAAATAACTAATTTCGGAAGTCGGTGGCAAAAAACTAAAACACACCAGAGATACAGATCGAAAGACACCGACTTCCGACATTAAAGTTATTTTTCACTTGTTTTTTTTTTTTGGAAGTCGGTTGTTTTTTTTTTATAAAAAAGTTTTTTCAAAAAAGCATCTTGTCAAATAACAATCTTAAAATTTAGTCATGTGTGAGCGAGAGAGGTATCAAAATGCGACAGCCCTCTTAATCCCTATAAGGGATGAATTTTCAAAAATCGTACCTTTTTTCTTCTCCTCCACTTTCCTCACTTTCGGAACAAGAAACTCGGTATAAGAAACTCTTGCGCAACATTTCATGCTTCCAAATCCAGCAATTAAGGCTGTGATTTGTCTATCAGTCAGTGGATTTAAGGCTTGTCCGTCGCAAAAAGCGCGGTCACTGTCGGACTACATAGAAAAGAAAGAGAAGCGCGATGACACAACGCTTGCAAAATATGAAGTAATTATCTATTTATAAAAAATCTGTTGATTAAACTAAAAATGTAATGACAAGAAATCATTCCTTATTGGTTTGAAAAGAACTGTATAAATTTATGAACACTTTTAATGAAAACTGTAAGATTAATATGGTAACAAATCGAAAAAACCAGACAAAAGCGTGTCAGACCACGCACAATGAAGGCTTCCGTAGTTGAAAAGAATTTATTCCAAAAACAAACTTAACATTGGATATCAAACGAAAAAAAAAATTATTTTATAAAATTACAAATTCACAATTTTCGGACTTTTTCCTTTATAAGTGCTGGGTGACCTTGCTTCTTGCCAAATTTCATTATTCTAGGTCAACGGGAAGTACCTTAGGTTTTGATTTACTTGTGACAGTTGCGAGTATCAAAATGTGTCGCAAAATGGCCGTATTTTTTTATTGCGTTGATTTAGAAGCTTGAATTTTTCAGAACTTAAAGAAACCATAGACGTACGTTTTTGATATTAAGTTCAACTTGATACCTTTATGCGTTCCTCAGAAAAAAGGTCTTGACACACTGACAACTATGAAAATATTATTTCATGTGATTGAATTACAAATTAACAACTTTCGGACCTTTTCCTATATTTTTGTGGTGAGACCTTGCTTTTTGCCAAATTTCATGATTCTAGGACGACGGGAAGTACCCTATAGGTTTTGATTTACTTGCGAGTATCAAAAAATGTTGCATAAATGGCCGTATTTTTTTATTGCATTGACTTAGAAGTTTGACCTTTTTAGAACTCCAAGGGACCACAGACCTACGTATTTGATATTAATTTCAGCTGGTAACCTTCACGCGTTCCTGAGAAAAACGGTCTTGACAGACTGACATACAGACAGACAGAGAGACAGACAGACGGACAAACAAGTGATCCTATAAGGGTTCCGTTTTTTCCTTTTGAGGTACGGAACCCTAAAAATAGACCGAAATAGACCTGAATTTAGAATTTTTTTCCTTAGTTCTACAAACTAAAATAGATTTCAGGACACATGAAATCACTTTTTATGTATTGTAGATTACTGTGTATTTTTTCCTATCAGAAAGATGCTATAGTTACTGTAAAAGATGGTTACAAAGTTACTTAGTTTCGCCGTATTTTAGGAAGGAGCAGCCTTAAGTAGATTTCTAATAGTACCAAGAGTACCAAAAAATGCTGTTTGGAGATTTTAACATTAAATAAAAGATTGAAATATTTGCTGAATTCATAATCTTTTATTTTTATTCAGGCATAAGAAAAGGACGCTTCAGTAGTAAAGAGGCGAGTCACAGCCGCACGCGCACTGTCCGGAGATACACACGGCACCAGCAGCTGGTACAGTTCCTCCGAAAGTCACAGCGCCGATGATGGGAACAGTACCAGCCACAGCGGTGTTACCGGCGACGGGCAGCTCACCAGTGACCGCCACGTTGCCTTCACCGGCGCCGCCGTAAGCAGCTCCGTACGCAGCAGCAGGAGCAAGTGCGCCACCATAAGCAGATCCAATGGCGCCACCGTAAGCACCAAGGCCGAGGCCACCACCATAAGCAGAGCCACAGCCTACAGCAGGGGCTATACCAACAGTTGGTCCTCCACAACCACAACCGCCACCACCGAGGTATTGGCCGAAAACATTCTGTTTGATAAAATATAGGAACATTAGGTACAGGAAATTTATTGCTTTCATAGGAAATCCCTAGAAGACCATTCAGGTTGTAAGTAGTCTACCAGAATACCATGGAAATGGATAAAATTGTGAGAACTTAGAAGGGTGCAGAGCAGTCAAACTAAAATTAACATTCGATTGCCATCATTTTTGAATTGATTTTTTTTTTTTTGATAAAGGACAGAGACTGTCCTTATAAATCGTTTTTGCTCGAAGAGGTACTTGTCAGCCCAGCTCATTTCGTGGTAAAGTAAGATGGTAGAGAGTATGACATTTCCTCAACATGGTTGACTAAACTAGTGGTTCTCTTACTATAACATGGTCATAATATTTCAAATACATAAAAATTAAAATTGTGACAGTAAAACAACAAAAAGTAATGAAAAAAGTCTATAAAACAATAAAGAAACTAGAAATCGTAAATCACTCACCTGGACCAAGCAAGCTTGGATGCAGAGCAACAGAAAAGCGAAGGTAGACATGTTTGATGTTTGCTTGAGTTCAACGAGAAGCTGAAGACTGAATGCTGTCCCTACAGAAGTAGACCACGTTTATATAGTGGAAAAGCTTCTTATCACAACAACGTGATGTTTGTCGTATGTTCTATTGAAACAAAGCCCCATACTAATATTTCAAGGTTCAAACGCTTGCAAATACATACATTTTTCTATTTCCCCATATTGCAACTACTGATAAAGGCACAAACTTTTCCTTTCAAAATCCATACATTGCTTCAACACAGCTAGATAAGGACTACGGTTCAGTATAAATAGTCCATCGATTCTTGGATAACTCATTCTCAAGTTCACTTCAACACAAAATACAATGTCAGCCAAGGTGATCCTCGTCCTCTGCGCTCAGGCGCTCTTCATCCAGGTGAGAAATGTTTTCAGTACCTAGATATAACGATCTCTAATTTGTTATTTGCCAAAGGGTTGCACACTGCGCCCTCAGAAAAAAATTTGTACAAAATGAATTGAATTTATGCACTTTCCCATTTTTTAACCGACTTCAAAAAAGGAGGAGGTTCTCAATTCTACTGTATGTTTTTTTTTGTATGTTTGTTAGGCGATTACTCCGACAACTAAGAATTGATTTTGATGATTATTTTTTTGTTTGGTAGGTCGTACTTCAGAGCTGGTGGTCCGAAATTATATTAACTTTGCTTGGGTCGTTTTTGAGTTAGCTAAAAAGTAAAAAATAAAAAACTTTTTACAAAAAAAAAAAAAAACAACCTACTTCCAAAAAAAACACTGCAAAGTGAAAAATAACTTTAATTCCGGAAGTCGGTAGTCGGAAAAAACTAAAATACAGATCCAGAGACACCGATTTCTGAAATTAAAGTTATTTTTCACTTCGTGGTGCGTTTTTGGAAGTCGGTTATTTTTTTTCGTTCAAAAAGTTTATTCTTACCACTCTGAACTGAGCAGCTTAGACCACAAGCCACTCACGATTGTAGCTTAGTTTTTCGCTATCAAAAATTTGTAATTACATCAAAAGCGTCTGGCACACATTACAGACGATGACGACATCGATGACACGTTATTATTTAATTGATCACGTTCACTTAAATAATAACGTGTCATCGATGTCGTCATCGTCTGCTGTTAAAGAGATATTTACTAATACAATAATTTCTTGTTTACAGACTGCTTTCAGTTCATGTATTGGTCGTGGAGCCATCGCCGCTCCTGGCCTTCTTGCCCCAGGATGTACTGGTACCGGCTGGGCTGGCAATGGTTTGATCGGAAGTGGCTGTGCTGGTAACTGGGCTAACAATGGTTTGATTGGTACCGGCTATGCTGCTCTAGAGATCATTCCCACCAGTGGCGGTGGACTGCCTGTCTCCAGCGTCTCTGATATCGCTCCCAGTGGGCTCTCTGTAGCGTCTGATAATGTGTATGAGGGTACTCTGTGTGTGAATGGTGAGCTGCCGTTCCTGAGTGCTGTGGCTTTGGAGGGAGTGTTGCCAAGTGGCGGTGCTGGTGGCGTCAGTTACAGCTGCGGTAACGGTATTACTGCTATTGAGAGCATCGCTCCTTCTGCTGCTGGTGGTGCCTATGGGCTCGGCGCTGGCTATGGACTTGGCGCTGCTGCCCTCGCTCCTGCCACTCTCGGACTCGGCTATGGAGGCCATGGTTGCGGATGTGGTTGTGGTGTCTATTAAAAATTTAAAGAAGAATTACTTAACTTTTCGCACAAACTGATAATTCAATAAACTGATTTGCAAATTATTTTGCTAAGAATATAATTTATTTTCAGTTTCCCTGTCATTTTAAAGTAGCGAACTTAATTAGCGTAGTAGTAGTAGTTTTTAACCGACTTCAAAAAAAGAGGATGTTCTCAATTCGGTTATTTTTTTTTTTGTATGTTTGTTAGCTCAGTACTCCGTCATTTATGAACCGATTGGGAAAATTATTTTTTTATTTGAAAGGGTATATACTTCCAAATTGGTCCCATTTTTATCAAAATCCAGTTCTGATGATGGAATCCATGAGGAATCCAGAGAACTCCTCAAATATTATAGGCATACATATAGCGATTTTGGTATTTTCATCAACAAATTAAAAGTTTGCAGTCAGAAAGTCTCATCTTGTGAAGTGGAACTGATGAAGAAGACCACAGGTGGCCACGGGAACTCCTCAACGATGATAAGTATTTTAAGAGTGTTGATATGATATCTCGATTAAAATAGTTAAGCGACTATGACGAAGCTTTAAATGGTTCTAATGAAAATGGTACCATCGAACCGATCTGATAAAGAAGCCGGAAGGTAGGCATCGGAACTCAGTAATAAAACAATGTATCCTAGCCATGTTTGGGCTTTTTGGAATTGTCATGAGGTGCACTGTGGCTATAAATGATTTAATGGCAACTAAATGCCGCTTCAAATTGCGCTACTTGAGTTGTATGTTATTGTGTGGCCTTGATTGTCAGTAGGCAGATTTCGTAGCCTCGCCCTCGTTATCTCCGTCAGCTAAAACTACGCCTACCAAACTTCTGAGTGGCTTTTGAGTTAGCTTCAATAATTTAATACGTATTTTTCCTATTTGGTCTATGTGGATGATGCTCTAATTTATTTTGCAGAGTGCTATTTAGATTTGTGTGGCACCACTAAAAAGTGAAAACTAAAAACTTTTTACAAGAGTCGGTTGTTTTTTTTTTTTTGTAAAAAGTTTTTTAAAGTAACGAGTAGCCTAGATAACTTATTAAATGTATGCAATTATGAATGGTGGCATGCAAATAAAACTTTTTAGGATTCGTTACCTAAAAAGAAAAAAACTAAGCCCTTATATCACTTCGTTGTCCGTCTGTCTGTCTTTCTGTCTGTCTGTCAAGACCCTTTTTCTCAGGAACGCGTAGAAAAATCAAGTTGAAATTATTCACAAATTTCTAGGTCTATGATCCCTTAGAGCTTTAAAAAAATTAAGATTCCAAGTCAACGCAGTAAAAAAATACGGCCATCTATGCGACACTTTTTCATACTCCCAAGTAAATCAAAACCTATAGGGTACCTACTTCCCGTTGACCTAGAATTATGAAATTTGGCATTAAGCAAGGTCTCACCTTACAAGTAAAGTCCGAAAATCGTTAATTTGTAATTTTATCGCATAAAAATTACTTTCTAGTTTTTATAAGATTTCTAGTTTTTCAACTACAATGTTAAGTATGTTGTTGGGATAAATTCATTTCATTTACGGAACCCTTCATTGTGCGTGGTCCGATTCGCACTTGGCCGGTTTTTTTTTAAATTATGAGGTTTCCTTAAGCATATTATATATTAAATTATATTGGTAACTCTTGTAGTTCAATTTCTCGTGTCTTATTGTAGGAAATAAGTAACAATTTCGTTTTATAAATACAGAAAGTATTAGTTATGTATGTAACGACATGGAAAGGTATGGGACTTAGATTATGCTGTGTATAAATAGGTGTGCAACTGTCTGTAACTTTTTAACCGACTTCAAAAAAAGGAGGAGGTTCTGTTCGACTGTACCTATACATACCGGATGACTTTTTTTACCGTCTCGAAAAGAAATTGGGTATATTAGGTGAACAGAGTAAAAGCCTGTGGCATACCTACATTTTTTTTAATAGGTTAGACAGAAAAAAATATCTAAGTACCAATAAATACTACAAATTCGATGAAAACTTCTCATTTTTGTACCATAAAAACAGAAATTTTGAAAAAATAATAATAAATCGTTTAAAAATATCGAAATTCAAATCATATCGACGGTAAAAAGGCAAAAGGGGTCAAGCGCCACATTTTGCGATCTTAACTTTTTTATTGACCCCAACTCCATTATTTTTTCTCTTTGGAATGGTCTTAGTATCATTTCTCCAGCATGAAAAAAAGTCACTTGCACCAAAGATTTATTTCTACTGAATTGCAAAATCGATACTCACCAAAAGTGCTCAAGTGACACCGACTTTACCTTGTTTGGTTGTTGGACCATTTTGTATTTTACGTTTTTGTATCACCTTGTCATTTGGCTTAATTTATAAAATATATTAAAAACAAATTTGTCGTTTATATTATTTCGCCGGTGCGTAGGCTTGTGTCAATCTGTGAGGCGTACGCGGTGGAACATGGACTGAAGTATAACTCCAAGAAGAGCGAAGTGATCGTTTTCAAGAGTGGAAAGCGTGGTCCAGTGCATGTTCCGCCTATTATGCTTAATGGTGCGGCTCTGCGGGTGGTGAGCAGCTTCAAGTATCTGGGGCACATTGTGACAGAAGAGTTGCAAGATGACGCAGAAATAGAGAGGGAGCGCAGAGCATTGGCAGTCAGGGGGAATATGGTTGCCCGCAGGTTTTCTCGCTGCTCGAGGGCAGTGAAAATTACTCTTTTTAAGGCGTACTGCCAATCGTTATACTCGAGCAGTCTGTGGGTGAGCTTCACGCGCCGGGCTGCTAGTGCTCTGCGTGTCCAATACAACAACATCTTCAGGATGCTGATGCGGCTGCCTCGCTATTGTAGTGCGTCCGGAATGTTTGCGGAGGCGTGAACGGACGGCTTTCATGCGGTTATAAGGAAGAAAGTGGCCTCCTTGTTGCAGCGCGTGCGAGGCAGTAGCAACAGTATCCTGCAGATGGTTGTAACTCGTGTAGATTGCCCTATCCAGAACAAATGGATGCGTATCTTGATGGGTTCTGATTGTTGACTAACTTAGTGCATAAGATTTTACTAACACAATAGTTATTTATAATTGTAATAATTGATTGACTTCTCTGTATTTTATTTTATTTTTATTTATTTTTTTACTGTCTGTATTTTGTATTTTGGTAATTTGTAATTGTATGGATTGTTTGACTTATCTGAAATAAAATAAATAATAATAATAATATCCATTTTTATTTTATCTGTTTAGTAATAATTTGTCACTTAACCCTATTGATAAAAAAAAAACCGGCCAAGTGCGAGTCGGAGTCGCACACGAAGGGTTCCGTACCATATTATATGTTTAACAATCGCAAAGATAACTTTGTATTTCATAATGATACTGTGTATTATTACAAGGTTATTTTTTGCAGTTGCAGAAAATCACATTTAAACAAATTACCTTATGAATCGCTGTTTTTCGAAGTTTTAAATTCCTAATTTGTTGAATTGTTACGCTAGAGCTCGTGCAAAAATGGTCTAAAATTGACAACTTTTACGGCCCCCTATTTCTTCATTTTAGAAGATAAAAAAAAATATGTTTGTACTCCACTCGATGAGTTCTAGATAATGATATCACATGCTAGGTTATTTTTTTTTTTCAAAATGAAAAGTTTATTGTATCTGGAATTAATTTTTGTCTTTGCTTTATTTTTATTGCTTGTTGAAGCCGTAATAGAAATACACAATCTGTGAAAATTTCAACTATCTACCTATTACGGTTCATGAGATAGTGACAGACGGACGGACGGATGGACGGACAGCGGAGGCTTAAGTTCATACGCACAATATTGAGAGACTTGCTAGACTGCCTGCGGCTTCGCCCGCATGGATGTCTGGTTTCATGGGTTTTAATTTTCATGCGCGGAACCATAATTATTTTTCTAAAATAAAAATAGCCTAAGTTACTCCTTATAACATCAGCTATCTGCCGTTAAAATCGGTGAAAATTCGTTTGGGAAGTTTCCATAACTTGACTCAAAGATTACGTAGGTGTACCATTTTTTGAATTAATCAAGCCACGCAGTAAAATCCTCCTTTTAAACATTTAAGTATCCCTTTTTGGTCCTTCAGGTCGAAAAACCCAAAAACTTAATATTGTTTATTTTATATCAAAAGTATAAATACTGAGTTTCAAGTTAATCGGACTGCGCTTTAAAATTCTTCCATACAAACTTTAACATCCCTAAACCCACTTTGAGGGGTAGTTTTGAAAAACTAATAATGACAAACTGTATAGGTATTAGTGCTAAGTTTCAAGTTCATTAACCAAATTAATAAGATTTTTCATAAAAACTGTATCCCTGTTTTCACGCCCACAGAGGTAGAATTTCAAAAATCGTCTGTGGTTTTTCTATAACTTGACTCACACATTATTTACACCAATTTTCGAATAAATCAAGCCCCCAATAAAATCCTCTGCTGTAAAATTTACTACGCCTTTTAACGCCTTAGGGGTAGATTTTTGAAAAACTCTGATACACGTTAGTCTTCATTTTTGGTCTCATGTGTATAACCCGAGTTTTGAGTTAATCGGATCGCGTGTTAAAATTCCTCCATACAAACTTTGACATCCCCAATCCCTCCTCAGGGGGTAGTTTAGGAAAATTAAAAATGATAAACTTTATAATTTACTTAGGTAGATGAATATTCGTGATAAGTTTCAAGTCTATTAACTCAAGGGATAAGATTTTTCATACAAACTTTCATCCCCTATTTTACACCCTTCGGAAAGGAATTTCACAAAATCCTTCCTTAGTAGATGTTTACACTGTATAAGGTATCTATGTGCAAAATTTCAAGTTTCCAGGTCCAGCGGTTTGGGCTGTGCGTTGATATATTAGTCAGTGACTCGGCCAGGACTTTTGATTTTTTTATAAATATAGATTTACCATGTTATTTTATTACCATAGACTTCTTATGAGTTTTCCTGTAATCTATAAGTAAAGACCTATTTTCTGTATTTTTTTCAAAATTTTAGCCTCAGTAGTTTCGGAGCTAAGGGGTGGGGGGGAATGGTCAATTTCCGTCTATTTTCTTAAATAACTTCAAAACAATTTATTTTAAAATGATAAAAAAAATATATTTGAGACCCTCATAGTAAGACCTTTCATTTGATATACCACACGGTGCAGTTTGCATAACTATTTTTTTAATTGTACTTATTTTCCTCCCAAAAGGGACCCCCCCCTTTTTAAAATTCATTTATTTACATTACATGTCCATGTTTGGGTTACCAAAATACATATGTGTACCAAGTTTCAACTTAATCGGTTCATTAGATTCGGAGCAAATTGGCTGTGACAGACGGACAGACGGACAGACAGACAGACAGACACACAAGTGATCCTATAAGGGTTCCGTTTTTTCCTTTTGAGGTACGGAACCCTAAAAAATATTTATTTTATCGTCGTCGCTTACACTAATAGTAAAGATTGTCAACTAATTATAGTTGGCGCTTGACCCCTTTCTTAAATCATCTTATTTTCATTACGATGCGTTTTATCCACTCAATACGCGCGCCAGCGCCGTTGCATGCGGGTGTATGTATTGTGCACGTAAACAGCAGGTTCACGCGTGTTTGAAACGCGATCGCAGTTTATAACACATTTATAATTTTAATTATAAAACATGTCTGTCCGTGGCTACACTGGCTCCGCTTAGATTCATTATTATTTTTTATTGTGACTTTCACTATCTGGATCCCAATTCGAACTAAATAGATTTAATGTCACTGCGCTGAGTTTTTTATTTGTTCGGGCTGATCTCAGAAACTGCTTTGTGGATTTTCATATAGTTTCCACGACTAGAAAGAGGGATTATCTAGAGACGTTATAAGCTTTGTCTAGTGGTTTAAGTGGTCGACTCGCTACTAAAAGCATGTCAAGTGGTACAGGTTCGATTCCCGAGTTTCTCGAGGCACACAAATATTTATTTGTTCCGTGTCGTTGTAAATATTTTTGTGACCCACAAATAGTTGTTCTAAGTCTTGGTATACTGACTTTTGTCTGTGAATTGTATTTATGTAAAGTCGTCCTAGCCAACGCACGTACTGCTTTGTCTTAGCACCCGCATTTATAAACTCGCTCAAAAATTCACTAGTCTTATATAACTTAGCTTCAGTTCTACACTATCACTCTGTATCGTTTCTTCTTCATTCTAACGTCTGTAATAATCGTCTATCCTCATTGAATACCATCCATTGTTCTTCTTGCTGTTTTCATATTCACCGCCGCCTGCATATCTGCTAGCTAACCGCCATACACGCATACATCTCCATAATATTAATCAATTAATTTTCAAAATAAAACATAAATTGCTGATTTTTTTTTTATTTCAATGTTTAATCTGCAGTCACAGATTGTTTGTCATACCAAAAATAAAATGCTTCGATATTTTCACGGTTCTTACGAAAATCCTTTCGTAAAGAAAAGCCTTAGTAGTAGATAGGTGAACCACATCCACAACCGCATTGTCCAGTGATGGACACAGCACCAGCAGCTGGTACAGCTCCACCGAAAGTCACAGCGCCGGTGATGGGAACAGTACCAGCCACAGCAGTGTTACCGGCGACTGGCAGCTCACCAGCGACCGCCACGTTGCCTTCACCAGCACCGCCGTAAGCTGCTCCGATAGCACCACCGTAAGCACCAAGACCTAAGTTACCACCCCATGCAGCAGCAGGAGAGAGACCAGCACCGAAACCTAGGCCACCACCATAAGCAGAGCCGCAGCCTACGCCAACAGCTGGTCCTCCACATCCGCAACCGCCACCACCGAGGTATTGGCCGAAAACATTCTGTTTGATAAAATATAGGAACATTAGGTACAGGAAATTTATTGCTTTCATCGGAAATCCCTAGAAAACCATTCAGGTTGTAAGTAGTCTACCAGAATACCATGAAAGAGGACCAAACTGTGAGAGCTTAGAAGGTTGCAGAACAGTCAAAATAAAATAATGCCAATCGAGCTCATTCGATTGATATAATTTTTGAATTGATTTTTGTTTTTTTTTTATGGTTAAGGACAGACAGTTCTCATAAATCGTTTTCGCTCGAAGAGGTAACTGTCAGCCCAGCTCATTTCGTGGTAAAGCAACATGGTAGAAAGTCTGACATTTCCTCAACATGGTTGACTAAACTAGTGGTTCTATTACTACAACAAGATCATAATATTTCAAATACAAACAAATTAAAATTGTGACAGTAATGTAACAAAAAGTAATGAAGAAAGTCTTTAAAAGTGTAAAGAAACTAGAAATCGTAAATCACTCACCTGGACCAAGCAAGCTTGGATGCAGAGCAACAGAAAAGCGAAGGTGGACATGTTTGATGTTTGTTTGTGTTCAACGTGAAGCTGAAGACTGAATGCTGTCCCTACTTGTAGACCCCGTTTATATAGTG
The DNA here is from genome assembly GCA_905163495.3 of Cosmia trapezina. Lineage (NCBI taxonomy): Eukaryota > Metazoa > Arthropoda > Insecta > Lepidoptera > Noctuidae > Cosmia > Cosmia trapezina. The sequence goes on from LR991048.1 coordinate 4,489,089, forward strand.
CAAAAGCTTCTTATCATAACAACGTGATGTTTGTCCTATTTCCTGTTGAAACAAAGCCAAATTTCAAGGTTACATCGCTTGCAAATACATACATTTTTCTATTTCCCCATATTGCAACTACTGATAAAGGCACAAACCTTTCCTTTCAAAATCCATAAATTGCTTCAACACAGCTAGATAAGGACTATGGTTCAGTATAAATGGTCAATCGATTCTTGGAAAACTCATTCTCAAGTTCACTTCAACACAAACTACAATGTCAGCCAAGGTGATCCTCGTCCTCTGCGCTCAGGCGCTCTTCATCCAGGTGAGAAATGTTTTCAGTACCTAGATATAACAATCTCTAATTTGTTATTTGCCAAAGGGTTGCACACTGCGGCCTCAGATAAAGTTTTGTACAAAATGAATTGAATTTATGCTCTTTCCCATTTTTAACCGACTTTAAAAAAAGGAGGAGGTTCTCAATTCTACTGTATGTTTTTTTTGTATGTTTGTTAGGCGATTACTCCGACAACTAAGAATTGATTTTGATGATTATTTTTTTGTATGGTGGGTCGTACTTCAGAGCTGGTGGTCCGAAATTATATTAACTTTCCTTGGGTCGGTTTGAGTTAGCTAAAAAGTAAAAAATAAAAAACTTTTTTTACAAAAAAAAAAAAACAACCTACTTCCAAAAAAGACACTGCAAAGTGAAAAATAACTTTGATTCCGGAAGTCGGTAGCAAAAACTTAAAATACAGATCCAGAGACACCGACTTCTGAAATTAAAGTTATTTTTCACTTAGTGGTGCGTTTTTGGAAGTCGGTTGTTTTTTTTCGTTCAAAAAGTTTATTCTTACCACTCTGAACTGAGCAGCTCAGACCACAAGCCACTCACGAATATAGCTCAGTTTTTCGCTATCAAAAATTTGTAATTACATCAAAAGCGTCTGGCACACATTACATTACGTGATCAATTAAATAATCACGTGTCATCGATGTCGTCATCGTCTGCTGTTAAAGAGATATTTACTAATACAATAATTTCTTGTTTACAGACTGCTTTCAGTTCATGTATTGGTGGTGGAGCCATCGCCGCTCCTGGTCTTCTTGCCCCAGGATGTGCTGGTAGCGGCTGGGCTGGCAATGGTTTGATCGGAAGTGGCTATGCTGGTAACTGGGCTAACAATGGTTTGATTGGTACCGGCTGTGCTGGTATAGAGATCATTCCCACCAGTGGCGGTGGACTGCCTGTCTCCAGCGTCTCTGATATCGCTCCCAGTGGCCTCTCTGTAGCGTCTGATAATGTGTATGAGGGTGCTGTGTGGGTAAATGGAGAGCTGCCGTTTGTGAGTGCTGTGGCTTTAGAGGGAGTGTTGCCAAGTGGCGGCGCCGGCGGCGTCAGCTACAGCTGCGGTAATGGTATTACTGCTATTGGGGACATTGCTCCTTCTGCAGCTGTCTATGGTCCTGCAGGTGCCTATGGCGCTACGGGTGCCTATGGGCTTGGCGCTGGATATGGACTTGGCGCTGCTGCCCTCGCTCCTGCCGCTCTCGGACTCGGCTATGGAGACCGTGGCTGCGGATGTGGTTGTGGTGTCTATTAAGAATTTAAAGAAGAAGTACTTAACTTTTCGCACGAATTTGATGATTCAATAAACTGATTTGCAAATTATTTTGTTATATGAATACACTAGCTGACCCGACGCTATGAATATTCTAATGTAAACGCGCGAAGTTCCCGAAGGCGCAAGCTGAGAGTATTTTGAATAGTTTAGGAAAACTTAATTTATATTTTAAGAATTGAACTACAGGAAAAAAGTGTAGGAGTAGTAAAATATTGGAATAGATTAAAAGTAAAAACTTCAAAATTATGAAAAAGACTTAGTTTACACAAATAAATTAATGAATGTACGCATAAATATTTAACAACCAATAAAATATGTCAACCCTTTTTCATTACTGACATTAATTTACATTTTTTAAATCTAAAATACGCCATTATCCGAATATTGTGGATATTATAGCTTGTCGATTCGAAACCTTCATTTTTAGACGTTCTTTAATTTGAGGTGAGAGTTTACCGTATCAACGGGATGAATATTAAATGTGTGACAGTTACGAAACCCATGAACATTTTTATTGGATTTTTTTTCTTTCATTTTTTTTCGTCAATTTTCCTTTTAGGGTTCCGTACCTCAAAAGGAAAAAACGGAACCCTTATATGATCACTCGTGTGTCTATCTGTCTGTCCGTCTGTCACAGCCAATTTGCTCCGAATCTAACTTACTGATTAAGTTTAAATTTGGTACACATAAATGTATTTTGGTGACCCAAACTCGGACGTGTAACGTAAATAAATGAATTTTGAATATGGGGGTCCTTTTTGGGGGAAAATAAGTAAAATTAAAATTAAAAGTTTTGCAAACTGTACTGTGTGATATATCAAATGAAAGGACTTACTGTGAGGGTCTCAAATATATATTTTTTTTTATAATTTAAAAATAAATTGTTTTGAAGAAAATAGACGAAAATTGACCATTCCCCCACCTTATCTCCGAAACTACTGAGCCTAAAATTTTGAAAAAAATACGAAAAATAGTTCTTTACCTATAGGTTACAGGAAAACCTATCAGAAGTTTATGGTCTTGTAAATCTATGTATATAAAAATCAAAGTCCTGACTGACTCATTGACTGATACTAAATAATGCACAATCCAAACCGCTGGACCTAGAGACATGAAATACATCCACTAAGGAAGAATTTTTCGAAATTCCATTATTAAGGGTATAGAATAGGGGATAAAGTTTGTATGAAAAATCTTATCCCTTGAGTTAATAGACTTGAAACTTAGCACGAGTATAATATTCATCTAGCTAAATTATAAAGTTTATAATTTTTAGTTTTTCTAAACTACCCCCTAACGAAGAATTGGGGGGTGTCAAAGTTTGTATGGAGGAATTTTAACACGCGGTCCGATTAACTCAAAACTCAGTTTATATACTTGAGACCAAAAATGAATAAAAATGAAAGTGTACTCGTATCAAGGTTTTCCAAAAATCTACCCTTAGGGGCTGAAAAGGGGTGGTCAATTTTACAGCGCAGGATTTTATTGGGGGCCTTGATTAACTTGAAAATTGTTGTAAATAATGTTTGAGTCAAATTATGAAAACATCCCGCCGATTTTTGAAATTCTACCACTTTTTTTTTTTTTTTTTTTTTTTTGAGGGTGGGAAATCATCAAATAACTTCTCCCGCTCTGGGTGGAGCGGGAGGGCGTGTCAGACTTTTACTGACTAAAACCCAGCCGTGTTCCTTCAGTTGCCTATGCCAGGGCCGCGGTAACCCTTTCAGACAACCCGCGACCTCAGCGGCGTCGGCCCTATTGGGCCCGTCACTTGCTGACATCTCTTTGAGGCGCGCGTGGAACACGACGCGCCGTCGACTCGGGCCTGGTCCTTACCGGACGGCGAGCTACCCGCTGCTCACCGTCCGCAGGCCCGCGCCCACGGTGGCCGGAAATCGCCCCGCGATTCCCGCCGCCCAGGGCGTCTCCTGCGGCGACTGAGGGCGTGAGGCTGCCTCTCCCTCACGCGTTCCGCCTCCTCCTTCGCGAGCATCACTGCTTCGCAGAAGGAGGTGACGGCCTCCCATGCACTCTCGCTCCGCACCATGGCCTGGACCAGGCTCGGACGCGAGAGATCGCCGCCGCCGATCGCCTCCGTGAGAACACGGCGGTGCTCTGCCCAAGCCGGGCAGACCTCCACTGTATGCTCCACCGTGTCCTCCGGGCGATCTACACAATGGAAACACCCGGGCGTTTCCTCCCGCCTTATGCGAAACAGGAACCTCCCGAAACAACCGTGTCCGGTGAGGACCTGCGTCAGGCGGAAGGTGAGGACGCCGTGGCGCCTCTCTAACCACTCCTCAAAGAGGGGACTTATCGCCGCTATTGTGGCGTGCCCAGCGCTGGGTTGCGACAGTCGCGCTCTCCATGCCGCCATGAGATCCCGCCGTAGCTCTGTCCGCTGTACCGTGATTTCTCGCGGCAGCGGAGTTACGCCCCGGCGCTTCGCCTCCTCGCGCCACTCCCACACGTGCGCGAGGACCTTTGCCTCCAGATCCCACGGCGGCAATCCGGCAAGGAGGCTCGCCGCCTCCCGGGAGACCGTGCGGTATCCCCGGACTAGCCGGATGGCCATGACCCTCTGGGACGCGTTCAACCTGCCGTCTGGTCCCAGCCTTAGGGAACGCGCCCACACCGGTGCTCCGTAAAGGGCCATGGACCGCACGACCCCCGCGTAGAGCCTCCGGCAGGAGGCGTTTGGACCCCCCAGATTGGGCAGGAGCCGCCTCAAGGCAGCCCCAGCCCGTGCCAGTCTGGGAGCCAAACGTCGGAAGTGCTCCACGAAGTTCCACCGGCTGTCGAGGACGAGTCCCAGGTACTTCATCGTCGGCCCGACTCCGATGTGAACCCCTCCCACCGTTATTTCGGAACCCGACGGTGGCGCATTCCGAAACAACAACAAACAAAACAAAACAGAACACAACAGAAAACAGGGATACAGTTTTTATGAAAAATCTGATTAATTTGGTTAATGAACTTGAAAGTTAGCACAAATACTTGTATGAGTAAGTAATAAAGTTTGTCACTATTAGTTTTTCAAAACTACCCCTCAAAGGGGGTCTAGGGATGTTAAAGTTTGGATGGAAGAATTTTAAAGCGCAGTCCGAATAATTTAAAACTCAGTATTTATAATTTTGATGTAAAATAAACAATTAGGGTCATTCTACTTTTAGGAAAAAATAAAATTAATATGCTTTATAGTTTTATTGTGTTTATTAGCACCACCAATCAACAAAATAATTTCTAACAGAGGTAGTTTATTTTTTAATTACTAAAAAAGGGCCGTAATTACAAATTGGCGGTAACAGTAGTGATGCTTTACGTCACAGAAATGACGATAATCTAAATAATGATTGTTTATGAACAGCAAAGTGTGTTCATTATAGACGATATTAAATATCGTTTAATCAATAATATGGTCACTAACTAATCTTAAAGATATGATCACAGAAGTGACGTCTTAATCGTCACTTTCTTTGTTAGAAGATGCTGATTAAGACCTCACTTCTGTTGTTATTTTTTGTTGTTCAACATATTGCTTAGAATTATTTTTTTAATCAGATGTCTCTATTTTTATGGTTTTGAAATTAAATTTTTTGACACTCTTCTTGCGCCTTTTTTCGTTTGTATCTTTCTTTGTGTGTCCTTCTTCTTTATTCTAGATTTTAACCCAATATTTCAGATAAATCATAACAAATTGCACAAACCAACTAATACGATAAATATATATTGTTAATCTTGATAATAAAATAATTTCATAACTAACAATAATATTATAAAAAAATATGTATTGAAAATCAAAAGCCACATACACATTTGTGATCATTCGTCACATCTTTTATCACCCCGATAACAGGTGTGACGATCACAGAAATGACGAACTCTAAGATGAGCGCCAATATGTTTTGTAATTAAGGTTCAAACTGGTTTTGTACTCATTATTATATGACTGACATCAAAACCCATACACGCTTAGTAGTTTTATAATTTAAATTGAATATCTAAGCTTACTACAGCCTAAACAGATGTGTTGCATGAACTTTTAACACCCCACGCATAGGCTTGGTTAAACTGCCCGCGGCTTAGCCCGCGTGGATGTCTGATTTCATGGGTTTTAATTTTCTTATTATTGGGTCATTCTATTCTACAGCCAAAAAATCGGCCAAGTGCGAGTCGGAGTCGCACACGAAGGGTTCCGTACCATATTAGATGTTTAACAATCGCAAAGATAACTTTGTGTTTCATAATGATACCGTGAATTATTACAAGGTTATTTTTTGCAGTTGCAGAAAATCACATTTAAACAAAATACCTTATGAATCGCTGTTTTTAGTATTTGTTGATTAAAAACAGTAATATGGTACATGATATACAGAAGTTTCAAATTCCTAATTTGTTGAATTGTTGCGCTAGAGTTCGTACAAAAATGGTCTAAAATTTACAACTTTTACGGCCCCTTATTTCTTCATTTTAGAAGATAAAAAAAATGTTTGTACTCCACTCGATGAGTTCTAGATAATGACATCACATGCTAGGTTATTTTTTTTTTTTCAAAATGAAAAGTTTATTGTATCTGGAATTAATTTTTATCTTTGCTTTATTTTTATTGCTTGTTGAAGCCGTAATAGAAATACACAATCTGTGAAAATTTCAACTATCTACCTATTACGGTTCATGAGATAGTGACAGACGGACGGACGGATGGGCGGACAGCGGAGGCTTAAGTTCATAAGCACAATATTGAGAGACTAGCTAGACTGCCTGCGGCTTCGCCCGCGTGGATGTCTGGTTTCATGGGTTTTAATTTTCCTGCGCGGAACCATAATTATTTTTCTAAAATAAAAATAGCTTAAGTTACTCCTTATAACATCAGCTATCTGCCGTCAAAATCGGTAAAAATTCGTTTGGGAAGTTTCCATAACTTGACTCAAAGATTACGTAGGTGTACCATTTTTTGAATTAATCAAGCCACGCAGTAAAATCCTCCTTTGAAACATTTAAGTTTGCCTTTTTGGTCCTTCAGGTAACGACTGTCGAAAAACCCAAAAACTTAATAATGTTTATTTTATATCAAAAGTATAAATACTGAGTTTCAAGTTAATCGGACTGCGCTTTAAAATTCTTCCATACAAACTTTAACATCCCTAAACCCACTTTGAAGGGTAGTTTTGAAAAACTAATCACGACAAACTGTATAAGTATTTGTGCTAAGTTTCAAGTTCATTAACCAAATTAATAAGATTCTTCATAAAAACTGTATCCCTGTTTTCACGACCACAGAGGTAGAATTTCAAAAATCGTCTGTGGTTTTTCTATAACTTGACTCAAACATTATTTACACCAATTTTCGAATAAATCAAGACCCCAATAAAATCCTCTGCTGTAAAATTTACTACCCCTTTTCACGCCTTATGGGTAGATTTTTGGAAAACTGATACACGTTAGTCTTCAGTTTTGTCTCATGTATAAAACCCGGAGTTTTGAGTAAATCGGACCGCGTGTTAAAGTTCCTCCATACAAACTTTGACATCCCCAATCCCTCCTTAGGGGGTAGTTTAGGAAAACTAAAAATGATAAACTTTATAATTTACTTAGATAGATGAATATTCGTGATAAGTTTCAAGTCTATTAACTCAAGGGATAAGATTTCTCATACAAACTTTCATCCCCTATTTTACACCCTTCGGAAAGGAATTTCAAAAAATCCTTCCTTAGTAGATGTTTACACTGTATAAGGTATCTATGTGCAAAATTTCAAGTTTCCAGGACCAGCCGTTTGGGCTGTGCGTTGATATATTAGTCAGTGACTCGGCCAGGACTTTAATTTTTTTATAAATATAGATTTAACATGTTATTTTATTACCATAGACTTCTTATAGAATTTCCTGTGATCTATAGGTAAAGACCTATTTTCTGTATTTTTTTTCAAAATTTTAGGCTCAGTAGTTACTGTTGCTTGATTTTTTTGAACTAAACTGTTCCAGATAGCGGTATAGTTATCACCCGAGGGAATAATTCCGCCGATAATTTGCAATGCGTTTCCTTTTAAATTACTTATTAAATACTGCACACGTTGAGAATTTGTAAGGTTTAAATTACTATGGATATTAGATTTAAATGATTCATAAAAAACAGGCCAGTTGTCAATTTTACTATCAAAGGACGGAATTTGAATCGGCGGCAGTTTGACCGCGCCTTTATATTGTTTTGCGTTATCATTAGACGCGGAGTCCGTCTATTTTCTTAAATAACTTCAAAACAATTTATTTTAAAATAATAAAAAAAATATATTTGAGACCCTCATAGTAAGACCTTTCATTTGATATATCACACGGTACAGTTTGCAAAACTTTTTTTTTAAATTGTACTTATTTTCCTCCCAAAAGGGACCCCCATATTCAAAATTCATTTATTTACGTTACATGTCCGTGTTTGGGTTACCAAAATACATATGTGTACCAAGTTTCAACTTAATCGGTTCATTAGATTTGGAGCAAATTGGCTGTGACAGACGGACAGACAGACAGATAGACACACGAGTGATCCTATAAGGGTTCCGTTTTTTCCTTTTGAGGTACGGAACCCTAAAAATCATAAAAATTGGTCAAGTCATTCTTGAGTTATAAATGGTGTAACTAACACGACTTTGTTTTATACAGTATGTATACTAGCGGACCCGACAGAAGTTGTCCTGTCTGAACGATCCTAGAACCCGACTGCAGCGCCACCTACCGGGTTCAATTGTGTTTTCAAACCATCCAGGAACCCATTCAAATTGTTGTATGCTCAATGTACTGACAGTAAATAATAAAATAATAATTAAATGAAATAATCATAACATCATCATTTGATTTAAAAGAGTGCCCGTGGAGTTTCTTGCCCGTTCTTCTCCAGGATCTACGTTTTGGAATGGGCAACTAGCTTCATCTTTCTGACTGACCGACCCAAGGCCGACCCCTTGACAATTCAAAAATGCACGTAATTGGTTTATTTGAAATAAATGCTTTGAGTTTGAGTTTTAACACGTTGTTGTTCAATATCTGTCCCTCTTTTCTATTTTTCAATATTAAAATGTTTCAATAAATGATAATTATTAAATATTTTTTTTATATTAGTTTTTATTATTTTTTTAATATGTGAAATTTATAATTGTTTCAAATTTTAATTTTTTGACTTGTCCAATTTAATTTGTAATTTATAATGAAATTGTGTTGTGTTTTTTTTGTCTTATTTTTATAAAATTGTAATATATTTTAATGTACCTAATCCTATGCCAGCTGTTGATCGATATAAAGGAATTGAATTGAATTGAGTTGAATTGAAATATATATGTGGCAGCATCTACATCGCCACATATGAACTACGCTTCACAATGACATGACGTCTGCATCGCGCAGTTAGAGTTTACCACGCCACTAGCATATATACAACGTCCGGACATCAACCGTCGGGCAGTTGCCCACCAGACGCGACATCCGTCTGGTAACAAGGCAGATTTCGTAGCATCGTTATTCCGTCAGAAACATAAAACTACGCCTTCCAAACTTCTGACATGACTTAGCGCGAGGTGACTACTGAGGACCCCTGAGGTGGTTGCATATAAATTTCTTCAAGTTCTGATGAATAGTTTTTGAGTTAGCTTCAAAAACTAAATACGTATTTTTCCCACTTAGTCTATGTGGATGATGCTCTAATTTATTTTAAATTCGAATACCACCGTGGTATTCGAATTTGTGTGGGGTAGGTACGGTCAGCAACAGAAGCCGGTTAACACTGCCACAGTTTGACATCATCTAAAATTAAAAAAAAAAAAAAATTACACCTGTTTCGATTTTAATGAAGTATTTAAATCAATAATTAAGATATAGAACACACAAGTGTTAATCGACTTTTTTTGCTGACTGTACCACCACTAAAAAGTAAAAAATGAAACCTTTTTACAAAAAAAACACAACCGACTTCCAAAAAAAAGTGAAAAATAAGTTTCATTTCGGATGTCGGTGGCAAGAAAACGAAACTTAAAAACCAAAGACAGTGACTTCCGAAATTAAAGTTAGGTATTATTCACTTTTTAGTGTTTTTTTTTGGAAGCCGGTTTTTTTTTTTTGTAATAAGTTTTTAAGTCTCGATATGATGTTAGTGCCATGGAGAAAGTTGTATAGTTTGATGGTCTATAACACACCCTTAAATGTTTGATCACACTTTTCTGATACACCCTGTACCTATAAACGTCAGTTTTAATTCCTGTTTTAAAAAGCTGCATTATTTTTTCTAGTAATAACTGAAAATTATTGCAAAGATTATATAAATAATAATTATTTCAAAAAGGTAATTGGTCAATTCATTTTCATAATCACACTAATATTATACAGTATGGGGACCACTTATGTGCAATAACTTCTAGGACACACTCGGTATCGCCTTTTCTGACGATATACAAAAAATTAACGAAATCGGTCCAGTAATTAGGTCAAAAAGTAGAGTTTTCATTTTGAACAAATATAAATACGTCGATAGCTTATATCCTGGATTAACACATAGATTACTTTTTATCCCGGTCTACACAGGTTAAACCACGGGGCGCAGCTAGTAAACATAAATTGCTGATTAATTTCTTTATTTCAATGTTTAATCTGCAGTGTCAGATTTTTCGTTATACCACAAATAAAACGCTTCGCTATTTTCACGGTTAAGCGCCGTTTACAAGGTGCAAGTTTCTGGAACGTTCAAGAGCATTAATTGCATGCCATAAAGCACGTTCAAGTTTTTTGACATTTAAGAATTGCATGAAGTGTTTACACGCGTGCGATTCCATAAAATGGCATGTACAATAATTGAATGCAAGTTTTTCCATTCAATAAAATCGCATGCGACTTACACCAGGCAATAAAATTGACAGGCGATTATTGCATGCAAGTTTTGCCCAGAAATTATATTTCATTTAATTTTATTGAACGTCTTCTCAAGATATTTTTCAAGTTGCTCTTGATTTGATTTCTTGCCTCAAAATAGCAACAACGATTACCACAACCTCACTTACCGCATCAATGACAGCACAAATGTCAGATCATGCCAGAATTGAATGCGATTTTATTGTACGAGCAATTATTGTATGTGCTGTGCGATTTTATTGAACATGCTTAAACCAGTTTTGAAAGTTGCCCGTATCGTGCAACAATATTGTACGTGTTGTTTAGACGGTGCCAGATATTTTCCCTTCAGTTTTATGGTATGCCACAGGCAATAAACTTGCGCCGTGTAAATGGAGCTTTACTTACTAAAATCCTTTCGTAAAGAAAAGCCTTAGTAGTAGATAGGTGAACCACATCCACAAGCGCATTGTCCAGTGATGGACACAGCACCAGCAGCTGGTACAGCTCCACCGAAAGTCACAGCGCCCGTGATGGGAACAGTACCAGCCACAGCGGTGTTACCGGCGACTGGCAGCTCACCAGCGACCGCCACGTTGCCTTCACCAGCACCGCCGTAAGCAGCTCCGATAGCACCACCGTAAGCACCAAGACCTAGGTTACCACCCCATGCAGCAGCAGGACCGAGACCCAGGGCACCACCATAAGCAGATCCGATAGCTCCAAGACCGAGAGCAGGAGAGAGACCAGCACCGAGACCCAGGGCACCTCCATAAGCAGAGCCGCATCCTAGAGCAGGGGCTATACCAACAGCTGGTCCTCCACATCCGCAACCGGCACCACCGATGTATTGGCCAAAAACATTCTGTAGAAGAAACTAACATAAGATATGGAACTTATTGCTTGCTGAGGTTTCAAGAACTGGCACAGTTTGCAACTGTCACAGTTGGCTGACTGGTACAGTTTTGAATGAATGAGATTTTGAAGTAAAGATATGAAGTCTTCTTCTCTCAAATCAGCACAAATTACATAGTTAAGTCACGGATCGGGGATTTTAATTGTTAAGCAAATTGACTACTACGAAATCGTCTGTATATTCAATTCACAACTTACTGTCGTTCTTTGACAGTTATATAAAATTGCTCTAACAAGGCAAGTGGACGTAGGGTATCAATTTTTACGTAATTAATACCCCTGACTGTACAAAAGACAAGTCTCATACTATTAAAAGATTTTAAATTTGACAGAAGAAAGCAACTGCAGGAATTTCATCAGTTTATACATCTATCTATATACGTACATACATCTAAAAAATTAAAACCCATGAAATTGTAAACAAACTCCGATTAAAATGGGGAAATACATTATTAATATTTATTAATTAATAATAATGAATAAAGAGGAATACAGAAATAAAAACTTTTCGTAAACACTACCCACTGAACAAAAACTTTTTGTTAAATTACACGTGGACGAAATTGTGGCTTGCGAGAAAATAAAGACATCAGAAATAGTAAAACACTTACCTGGACCAAGCAAGCTTGAATGCAGAGCAGCAGAATAGCGAAGGTAGACATGTTTGATGAATTCAAAAGTTCAACGAGAAGCTGAAGACTGATGCTTTTAGAAGTCTTACACCGTGTTTATATAGTGCAGCAGTTCTTATCAATACCACGTACTATTTCACTATTTCCAAATTTAAAAACAAAATTATACTCGTTTCATAACAGTAACAAAATAATGAAAATGCACACATTTTTCTATTTCTTCGTTCAGCAGCCTACTGTGTGTTGCAACACTTCTAGATAACGACTACGTTTCAGTATAAATAGCCGATCGATTCTTGGAAAACTCATTCTCAAATTCACTTCAACACAAACTACAATGTCAGCCAAGGTGATCCTCGTCCTCTGCGCTCAGGCGCTCTTCATCCAGGTGAGATATGTACTTTTTCTTATTTTTATAATGCTGTGTTCTAATTACCATTACTACTTCTGTCCAGATATGATCTGATTTTACACGGATCTTAGTCTGCATTCAAACTATGCAAATGATTTGATCAGAAACTGATTGGACTGTTATTAATAATAATAATAATAACCCTACCGTAGTATCTGTACGTTGACGTCGTAGTGGGGCTTGCACGCTCCGAATTTTAGGTCTGTGCCGGTAGAGTTTACTTTGCCGGAACAGGTCTAGGATGAGGAGCCAGACCAGATACAGAAACCCGCAGGGCAGCATGTGGCGAGCTGTTGGGCAGTAGCGACCCCACGGACCCTATCTCCCGAGAGAAGTCTTGTTCCTCACCTCTCGCTTGCCTTTATTGGCCGACTGGAGTGAACACTGACGAGGATCAGAGCTCCCACCTCTTTCTTGCCTTTATTGGCCGGTTTGAGTGGAAATTCGCAAAAGCAAATGTACTCGGAGGAAGGAAGTATTCCAGTAAGATGCTGGTAAGGATCTTGAACGTACTTCCGGGATTGTCCTGATAGCCGTGGGATACTTCTCCACTCCTCACATGCGCCTCAGGTCATGTTGCCCCCTTGCGGCTACGACACTATGTGCTAGCGACCGTTTTCGGGGGTCCATTATTGAGTGTGCAAATCACCTCCTGCCATTTTATCTGTGTATTGTATACAAAACATTCGTTAGGCAGGGGCCATAGCGTTTCCATAGTTCTAGGTAACCAGTCTACAGCCATCCAAACCCATGGTCTAATATATTTTGTTTCCATGTTCTGCAATAGTCCTGCACCAACCGGGTGTGGTCCTTGGGTGCACCTGCATAGTGCATACAGGGATAATCGTCGGTTCGTGCCACCTCATAATTTAAAATTGTCTAAGAGGGCTCTGCGAGTTACCTTCGGCCCATCGTTCGCCTTCCAAATGTCCGGGACCCCAAGGTCCCGATATATATCAAAGACGCTTTTAAAATAATAATAATAATAAATCATTTATTTCGGGTAACAATGACCCATAACATAAATATCTTAAAGACATACATAATATTTATAAAAACCACAATTAAACACGTAATGTTGTCGTATATCGCTGCACGGAGTGGCGTAACCATCCTTGGAAGCGTCGAAATACGACGAACAAGGACAAGAACAAAACGACAAACGACGAACAACAACGATCAACGATTAAGAACGAATGTATTGATTCAAGTTATATTTGGGTAGCAGTGAGAGCAGTGGTGGCCCAGTGGTAACGGCCGTGACTTACCAGTTGTAGGTCATAGGTTCGAACCCAGATAGGCGCTTTACTTTGTGTAAATTATTTCATCACCGCTGATCTCAAACCGGTGAAAGAAACCAGCAATTCTTACGACCAAAATTACGAAGACATGTGACATCCACCAACCCACCCTGGGCCCGCGTGTTGCATGGCCGCGTGGCCCACTCCCTTTTACCGGTATGAGGTCTGTGTCGAAACATTATAAGCTAATTATGCTATGAATACCGTTTATCGACACCCCTGCTATAAATACTCTATAAAAGTTTCTGAAACAGTTAGCTTATTGCCAACATTAAAACAGCCAGTGTCATAGTAACCATGGTAACCATAATAGCATCCAAACGGCTGCTTTAATGTTGTACTGAATTTCATAATGCAACTCGTTTTCAAAAAAAGAACATTGTAATGCACGCGCGTTTTACTACAACAGCACCGTAATTTAAAAAAACCGGTCAAGTGCGAGTCGGACTCGCGCACGAAGGCTTCCGTACCATATTATATGTTTAACAATCGCAAAGATAACTTTTTACTTGATACTGTGAATGTTTATTTTTGCAATTGCAGAAAATCACCCATGTTTAAACAAAATACCTTATGAATCGCCGTTTTCAGTATTGTTGCTTAAATACAGTATTTATGGTACCCACAAGGTATAAAGAAGTTTCAAATTCCTAATTTGTTGAATTGTTGCGCTAGAGCTCGTACAAAAATGATGATCTAAAATTTACAACTTTTGCGGCCCCCTATTTCTTAATTTTAGAAGATAAAAAAAAATATGTTTGTACTCTACTCGATGAGTTCTAGACGATGACAGCCCACATGCTAGATTATTTTTTTTTTTTTTTTCAAAATGAAAAGTTTATTGTATGGGGACCGACCCCTTCAATTTTTAACTTTGCTTTATGTTTATTATTTGTTGTTATAGCCGTAATAGACAGCGGAGGCTTAGTAAGTTTGTACTGGACTGTACGTGGTTGTCTGATTTCATGGATTTTAATTTTCTTGCGTGGAACCCTAATTATTTTTCTAGAATAAAAATAGCCTTAGTTACGCCTTAAAACATCAGCTATATGCCGTCAAAATCGGTGAAAATTCGTTTGGCAAGTTTCCTAACTTGACTCAAAGTACCATTTTTTTAATCGGACTGCGCTTTAAAATTCTTCTATACAAACTTTAACATCCCTAAACCTCATTTGAGGCGTAGTTTTGAAAAACTAATAATGACAAACATTATTACTTACTTATGTAAGTATTTGTGCTAAGTTTAAGTTCATTAACCAAATTAATAAGATTTTTCATATAAACTATATCTCTGTTTTCACGAACACAGATAAAGAATTTCAAAAATCGTCTGGTATGTTTCCATAACTTGACTCAAACATTATTTACACCAATTTTAGAGTTAATCAAGCCCCCAATAAAATCCTCTGCAATAAAATTAACTTTTCACCCCTTAGGGGTAGATTTTTGGAAAACCCGTTAGCCCTCATTTTTGGTCTCAAGTATAAAAACTGAGTTTTGAGTTAATCGGACCGCGTGTTAAAATTCCTCCATAAAACTTTGACACCCCCAATCCCTCTTTATGGGGTAGTATAATAAAACTCAAAATGATAAACTTTATAATTTACTTAGATGAATATTCGTGCTAAGTTTCAAGTCTATTAACTCAAGGGATAGGATTTTTCATACAAACCTTCATCCCCTAGTTTACCCCCTTAGGGATGGAATTTCCAAAAATCTTTCCTTAGTGGATGTTTACACTATATAAGGTATCTATGTGCAAAATTTCAAGTCTCTAGGTCCATTGGACGCAATTGCCATAACTGATCGGATCGGATCGGACTCGCAGCGCACAGACGTGCTCATTAGCAGTATTTAATAAATAATTTATTTAATAATAGTGACCTCCTTTAGTGCATTACTTTCGTAATGCATCTGTAAAATTTTTGCTTAGTGTGTAGTTTGGTTAATAATGGACACAAAATAGTGAACATAAAATAAAACAAAATGGAAAACAGCCCCTTTAACCCAAGGGGCCCAGTGCAATCCTCCACCTCGCCTTCGAAGACGACGACGCAAAACCCAGCCCTCGAGTCGGCCACGGCTGATATTGTTTCGACACCTGAAATACAAAAATGGATGTCAGCCATCGAGCAGCACCTAAATGAAGTTTGTTCTATTGCCGCGGATGGAAAACTGAACTCGGAGCAGAAAATGAAAATTTCTACCCTGTGCCGTAAAGTAGGATCTGGCACCTCACAAATGGCAGTCCTATATCAGTCGCTCAAGCAGAAAGCCATTCACGCATATAACATGGTTGATGCCCTTCAAGAAAAGCGTGACCTGACGGAACATATTTCGGAGCTCAAGCAGACGATTAAGGACTCTGGTTCTGCAGGAAATGTTTCGTTTGCCGATATGGTGAAGAAGGGAGCAAATGATTTCATTCGACCGAACAACTTAAGTTCTGTAGCTATTTACCCCAACGATAAATTAAAGTCGAGTGACGAAACAAAAGACCTCGTGCAAAAAATCGTTCGCCCTGATCAAATGAAGCTGCATGTACGTGGTGTCCGCAAGACCAAAAATGGAGGCGTAATTATTAGTACCGAGACGAAACATGACGCTGACAAACTCAAGCACGCGGTCCAGCTGTCTACGTCCGGACTTACCGCCGATGAACCCAACAAGCGCAAACCTCGGATCGTAGTTGTAGGTGTGCCGACTACTCTGGCTGAAACTGAAGTCTTCAGGTTCATTTACGAACAGAACGTAGCCGACAAGTTTCCAGGAATGCCAATGGAGTCCTTTTTGAGCTTGGTTAAATTAAGCCACAAATCTGGGAAGAAAGATGCGTCGACCTGTAATTACGTCATTGAAGTTACAGCCAATATTCGTAAAGCCCTATTATCCCAATCAAGGCTTTTTATAAATTGGACGTCCTGCCCTGTTAGGGACTTCACCCTGGTTACCAGATGCTACAAATGCCAACAATATGGTCATGCAGCAAAAACATGCAGAGAGCCGAAATCTACGTGTGGTCACTGCAGCGAAGAAGGACACTCGATGTCAGAGTGCGCGAAGAAAGCTGACACACCGAAATGTGCAACTTGCTCACGCTTTAAAAAGCCTAATAACCACAAAACGGGAGATGCTGAGTGTCCTGCTAGGACAATAGCGGAATACAGGTACATCAACTCTATCGACTACGAGGTCGCCTAGAGCGTCATACTCAAGGCCAGACTTCCGTGTTTAATGCCTGCTCAACAAAACACTGCACACTGGCCTACAAACCCTCGATTTTGTTGATGTGTTTCATTATGTCGCCCGCCGCAAAAAATGATCATACACATAGCCTCTAACGTGATTTAATTTTGTGCAACATTGACATTCTTACCAATTCTGCTGACTCAAAATCATATACTTAGGTAGTAATTATGTGTTTTAATTATGTAGGTTATAAAGTGCAAGAAACTATTTTTTTCGCGAACTAACTATGAAATTATGTACCTATATAACTTTTGTTATTTTTTATTTTTAAGGTAAATAGTATTAAGTAAACTAGGTATAAAATTATGAATTAATTAAATTTTGTCATTTTCAAGACTTCTAATGTTAAATATTGTTAAGAATTTTATTGTCCTACAATTACTATAAAATATGAGCTCATGCCGCCTGTGATACAGGTTTAACCTAGTACAGGCATGTAACATTATAATGCCTTTGTAAATTATTTCTAAGATTTTATGTTATTATTTTACCAATTTATAAACTAAATAAATATTATTATTATTATTTTTGTTGAGTGTTTTTTCTTCGCAGCTCTTTGGCTGGTTTTTGCAACATTTACGGACCGAAGCCAAGTAAATGCAGCGTGTGGTGTGTTAAGTTGAGGATGTGTTATTATGAGGACCTACTTCGTTTTCATCTATTTGCATGAACTTTCTGACAATTCGACATGTATTTAGAATTGCAGCTTTTTGTAGGGTGATATAGAGGGTTTCTTTTAGGTTTAGTAGTTTAAGGCTATGGAGAAGATGATTTGGGATGACGCCTGTTGTGGAGAGGACAATAGGGACCACATAAACTTTTTGTTATTATTATTATTATTGGTTTGGGCTGTACGTTGATATATTAGTCAGTGACTCAGTCAGGACTTTGATTTTTTTATATATATAGATTTACCATGTTATTTTAAGACCACAGACTTCTTATAGGTTTTCCTGTAATCTTCAGGTATAGAACTATTTTTATATTTTTTTCAAAATTTTAAGCTCAGTAGTTTCGGAGATAAGGGGGGGGAATGGTCAATTTTCGTCTATTTTCTTAAATAACTTTAAAACAATACATTTTAAAATTATAAAAAAAATATATTTGAGACCCTCATAGTAAGACCTTTCATTTGATATGTCACACGGCATAGTTTACAAATTTTTTTTTTTTAATTTTCTATTTTCCCCCTAAAAGTGACTCTCATATTCAAAATTCATATATTTATTTTAGCTGTACGTGTTTGGGTCACAGAAATCCATATGTCTACCAAATTTTAACTTAATCGGTCCATTAAATTCGGAGCAAATTGGCTGTGACAGACGGACAGACAGACAGACAGACAGACACACGAGTGATCCTATAAGGGTTCCGTTTTTTCCTTTTGAGGTACGGAACCCTAAAAAGAACTTATTCGAATTCACGTCGTATACTATGACACCGGCCGCCATGTTCGATACGAGTATTAGTATTGCAAAAAACTGTTTCAGAACCTTTTATAGAGGATTGATAACATGGATGTAGATAAAGTCTTGTATGCAACTGTACATAATCAAGTAATAAAACACTCATGTGATACTATTATCGTGTGATAAACCCACATTCATGTTTTAATACCCCTTATTATACGTCAGTTGCATAAATAACTATTAGTTCACCTGCAATATACACAAAACTTATAACATAATAAAATTATTACTAAGTTTTTCACTATCACCTGTGCAATGACACAAAATGCGTTTGACACACATTAAGTTACGTGATCGATTAAATAATCATATTTCAATGCATTTCCGTCGTTTGCTAAATCGAGAAATATTTACTAATACAGAAACTTTTTGTTTACAGACTGCTTTCAGTTCATGTCTTGGTCGTGGAGCCATCGGTAGTGGCTGGACTGGAACTGGTTTGGTT
This sequence comes from Cosmia trapezina, assembly GCA_905163495.3. Classification (NCBI taxonomy): domain Eukaryota; kingdom Metazoa; phylum Arthropoda; class Insecta; order Lepidoptera; family Noctuidae; genus Cosmia; species Cosmia trapezina. Next base: position 4,507,989 of record LR991048.1, read on the forward strand.
GGTAGCGGTTGTGCGGGTAACTGGGCTAACACTGGTTTGCTTGGTAGCGGCTGTGCGGGTAACTGGGCTAACACTGGGTTGGTTGGTAGCGGCTACGCTGGTAACTGGGCCAACAGTGGTTTGATTGGTACCGGCTCTGCTGCTCTAGAGATCATTCCCACCTATGGCGGTGGACTGCCTGTCTCCAGCGTCTCTGCTATCGCTCCAATTGGCCTCTCCGTAGTGTCTGATAATGTTTACGAGGGTGCTCTGAGCGTGATTGGTGAGCTGCCATTATTGGGTGCTGTGGCTTTGGACGGAGTGTTTCCCACTGCTGGTGCTGGCGGCATCAGCTACAGCTGCGGTAACGGTGTTACTGCTATTGGGAGCATCGCTCCTTCTGGTGCTGCCTATGGCGCTGGTGGTGCCTATGGCGCCGGTGGTGCCTATGGGATCGGTGGTGCCTATGGGATCGGCTATGGAACTGGCGCTGCTCTCGGACTCGGCTATGGAGACTGCGGATGTGGATGTTACTAAGAATTTAATAAAATTAATACTTAACCGAGATGATCCCATACACTGATTCAATAAACTGATTGGCAATTTATTTTGTTGTATGAATGTATTTTAAATAACCATAACCCTTGTGCTTGTTTAAAATAAGGTCAACTTATTTTATGAAGGTTTTTTTGTTTTTTAAAGACCACGTAAAGCACAATATACAGGGTGGCCGGAACATTGACGTCCAAAAATAAAATTTCGGTCCCTCGTATCGTGGGGTATTCGAATCACCCCCATGTATGTTCCGCGACTTTTCATAGTTTTCGAGTTATGAATTTTTTTCTGAATGTTTGAAAATTTTCGACCTGACCAACCTAAAAAAATTCTAAAAAAAAAAGTAGAGGGTTTTATCGAGTTTCTTTTTTTGCAACTGAATTTTCATAAGTAGTACTTTTATGCATAAAATAATCAGCTTCGTAACTGTGATGAAAGTTATGAAAATGTTGATCTAAAGTGAAAAATTTACGTTCGGTAAATTATGACTCAAATTTTCAACTTTAAATTAAAAATCTAAACAGGTGACTTCATGGTTCTCAAGTAGGCTTCAAGAATGCGCCAGACTCTCAGCTTTCATAATCATTAAAAAACGTAGGACTTAATGGGGCTAACTTTGGCCTTAATCGGCCTTCAAAGACTGCGAGGTGGAAAATTCTTAAAATTAGCTATCTGATTAATATTTTTTTTTTCCATTTTCTCGCTCCTAAGGTTATTTAGTTTGCTAACCAAAAATGACTGCAGGAAAGCTAAGATTTAAACACGGAGATTTTTTTAAATGTTAGTTTAATGAATTTTGCGCGATCCGTTCTCGTGGACTATGGGTTGTAAACGAGGGTGCAACTCTTTTACCTGCAATAACAATGGACCGAGAGGAAAAGAGACCGAATTATTGCTATCTCTCTCACGCAAGGCGCGCAACCGAAGCCAACGCAAAACAAGTACCTCAGTCGTACTCCCATTGTGTTTACTGCTATACGCGTGTCGCCATTTTGTCTTTACCACACTCGCTTTGCCCACGGACTCCGCTGCCTACTTGTTTGACTACTTTGCTCGTTTATTGGACTGTGTTTTGCATTCTGATTTGGACTTTTTTTACGTGGAAGTGTAAAAAATGAGTTACACGTTAAGTGAATATGCAGAAATGCATTATTTTTATGGAGTTGCACAAGGAAACGGCCATGAAGCAGCGCGACTGTATCGCGAACAACAACGTCGTGGTGGGCCGCAACCTGAGCGATATCCCGACCATCGTGTTTTTATTAACACGCACAACACTTTGATGGCAGGCCGCATTCCTGGTCGACGCGGCAGTCATGAAGGAATCCCTAGAGCTAACCCGGATCGCAGAGAAATGGTGCTGGAAGAAGTTCAGCGAAATCCGTCTACGAGTACGAGAAGTATGGCTCGTGCTCTGAACATCCCAAGGACTTCTATCCAAGACATTCTTCACGATGAAGAATACCACGCGTTCCACATCCGACGAGTCCAAGCTTTACTGCCTACAGATCACCAATTGCGCGTTGATTTTTGCCAAACCATGTTACGAAAAGAGCAAGAGGATCCTGGATTTTTCAATAAAGTTTTATGGTCAGATGAGTCACGATTTGAGCGATCCGGAATATTCAATATTCATAATTACCACACGTGGGCGAATGAAAATCCACTCGAAGTGAGAGCTTCGACATTTCAACATCGCTTCAGCGTTAACTTGTGGTCTGGTATCCTCAATGGCGAACTAATTGGTCCGTTTGAACTGCCGTCCAGACTTGATGGAGAAACATACAAAAACTTTTTGGAAAATGAACTTCCATTGTTGCTGGCAGATGTGAATCTCGAACTCAGACGAACCATGGTGTTGCAAAATGACGGCGCCCCGTGTCACTATGCAACCCAGGTCCGAAATTACTTAGATGAAACATACCCCAACAGATGGATCGGACGCAGCGGACCAATTAGGTGGCCTCCACGCTCACCTGATCTCAACCCCATCGATTTCTTTATTTGGGGCTATTACAAGGAAATAGCATACGCCCGAGACTGTTCAAGTGAACAAGAGCTGAGGCAGTTGATTGCAGAAGCTGAACGTGTTGTGAGAGAGAACAGAGACGCTTTTAGACGATTGCCAGACAATTTCTTACGTAGGTGTAGAATGTGTATTGCTGCTGGTGGTGGCCACTTTGAAAACCTTTGTAAATGTTAAAAATAAATTAAGTACCTACTTTTTTCACATTATCATCTGTGTTTTATTCAAAACCACTTTTTACGTAAAACTTTTCTTACCCAACTCTGAAACTATTTGTTGGTTAGTTTTCAGTATTCTTATCATTAATTAACCTTAGGAACGAGAAAATAGCCAAAAAAAAATAATTACTCAGATGGGTAATTTTAAGAATTTTTCCACCTCGCTGTCTTTGAAGGCCGATTTTAAACAAAGTAGCCCTATTAAGTACTTAATTTTTTTTATGATTATGTAAGCTGAGAGTCTGGCGCATTCTTGAAGACTACTTAGGAATTATGAAGTCACCTGTTAAGATTTTTAATTTAAAGTTGAAAATTTGAGTCATAATTTACCGAACGTAAATTTTTCACTTTAGATCAACATTTTCATAACTTTCATCACAGTTACGAAGCTGATTATTTTATGCATAAAAGTACTACTTATGAAAATTCAGTTGCAAAAAAAGAAACTCGATAAAACCCTCTACTTTTTTTTTTAGAATTTTTTTAGGTTGGTCAGGTCGAAAATTTTCAAACATTCAGAAAAAAATTCATAACTCGAAAACTATGAAAAGTCGCGGAACATACATGGGGGTGATTCGAATACCCCACGATACGAGGGACCGAAATTTTATTTTTGGACGTCAATGTTCCGGCCACCCTGTACATCTGTGTTGAGTCAAAATAAATCCATATTTATGTTGAAAAACTCAAGACACATCGTGATTGAAAAATTGTTGACTTATAATTTTTGTAAAATCTTACAGAAGAAAAAAAAATTAAAAATAAAATATAAAACTGCCATGCCAAAAAAACCGGTCAAGAGCGAGTTGGAATCGCGCACTAAGTGTTCTGTTTCGATTTCTGATAAAGTGTGCTATTTAGAGACATTATTTTATTTTTCCTGTAATACTTACATAAACTTCTATCACATAGAATAATTTCAGATTTTTCTCTATACAAATTTCGGAGATAAGGGGGAGGGGGAACGGTATTTTTTTTCCATTTTTCATCAAAAGTCGGAAACTATGCGGCCTAAAAAAAGAAAAATGTTTGAGAATGTGTAAACAGTGCTCTTTCATAATACCCGACGTGCCCTAGTAGCAATAATTCGAATTTTTAAGACCCTCTTTCAGCCCCGTTGCAAAAACAAAAAAAATATCTCTTTATTATTTGAAAAATAATTAAAAAAACGGCAAACATTATCTAAAAGTGTTCCAAATTTCAAGTTGATAGTAACTCTTGAGATAACCAGCTGTGACATACAGACAGACAGACAGAGTCGCACCATAAGGGTTCCTTTTTACCATTTTGGTACGGAACCCTAAAAAGTCTCCATGCGATAATGTATAAAAATTCATTAGGCGGTTGGTTCGAGGACCAATGGGGTATTTGCGTAACACCAAAGGCAATCGATGGCAATGCCTTTCCTTAAGACCATTCAGCTAAGTTCATTGCATTATTAACGCTGTTAGGCATAAGAATTTTTCGAACCCATGAAGCAATAGCGATCAACCGTCAAACGACTTCGGCTAACATACTAAAAGAGTTCTCGACGTATTCCTTGCAGGACGTCATAGTAGGGTTAAAATGCAATAAGTTAAGCCACCAAATGTTCTACCGAAATTCAATAGTTTTTGAGTTAGTTAGATTTTTAGTTTTTTTATGAAAAAAATTATTCACGCTGCAATTTTACTGGAATTTAAGTTTTTATCATAGCTGATGCCGCAGCAGATCTTTGTTAAAGATTAAAAGTTTAAAAATGCCTAAAACTTTGGCAAAGATCACTAATTAAACATTTCACCAGGGTTCATTTGACAAGGGTAACCACACAATAGGAATTTTCCTGGACCTTGCCAAAGCTTTTGACACAGTTTCCATCCCAATCCTGTTGCGCAAGCTTGAGATCATGGGTGTAAGAGGCACCCAGCTGAAAATGTTCAAAAGTTATTTAGAAGATCGTTCCCAGTGCGTAAAGCAATTGGCAATGTTCTCAGCGATGTGCAAAAAACCACATCTTTTGGTGTTCCTCAAGGAAGTATTTTAGGACCCACTCTGTTTTTGATCTACATAAATGACCTTTGCAATGTAAAGCTAGAGCATGGCACTATCATATCCTACGCTGACGACACTGCTCTACTTTTTTTGGCTGACTCAGAAAATGAAGTCTACAATCTTGCGCAGCGCGGTTTCAATATTGTAGGTAAATGGCTTTAAAATAACTCACTAACCCTGAATGCAGAGAAGACAAATTACATTAAGTTTTCGATGCGCAAGCAAATATCGAACATCCCTTCAGCGTTGCATGCACATTGTTGCCCAATGCCCGCAGATAGCTAGTGTAATTGTCCCAATATTAAAAAGACAGATAAAATAAAATACCTGGGTATTATAACAGATCAAACCCTTTCCTTCAAACAACATATGGAGGCACTTAATAATAGAATTCGTAAGCTGATATATGTATTCAAAAAGCTACGTTTAATTGCAGATCCAAATATAATTAGACAAGTACACTTTGCACTTTGTCAGTCAATTTTGACTTGCTGTATTACTTCATGGGGTGGGGCGAATAAAACCTTGTTATTGAAAGGGCTCAAAGATCTATTCTCAAGGTGGCTACTTGCCGCCCTTTTCTTTTCCCCACTAACCTCCTGTATAAAGCTTGTAAAGTACTAACAGTTCGACAGTGGTTTATAATGAGCACTGTACTAAAACAACACGCACATACAGCACTGATTTTACTAAAAGGAGACGGAAAGACATAGTTTGTCCTCAAAAAAGTACAAAATCTGCTTTCACAGCTAAATTTTATATGTACCTCGGACCTCTACAATAGGCTAAATGAAAAAGGAAACATCTACTCCTTAAATAATAGTAACTGCAAGAAATTCCTTATGGAAGCTCTTCAATCTATGTCCCATAAAGATACAGAGAAGTTATTATTGGTGCTAAAGTAAATATTGTTAAGTAGTATTATATATTTTTATCTTTTTTATACACCTTTTTACATTTATGCAACAATAAGATAAGTATGATGATTTAATCAATTAATGTTACCTCCAATCGCCTGAAACACAGGATTACCTAGTTCAGGCACAAGTCATGGGTGAACTTGCCATAGATTTAAGGAAAACTGTATTTATCGTTAGTCCTTATATTTTTGAATAAATTTGATTTGATTTTGATTTTGATTTCATTTTTCGTAATTTATATTTTTCTTAGAAAAAATTACAAAAAAAAAAAAATTCGGCAGAACATTTGGTGGCTTAGCTAGTTGCATTTTAACCCTACTATGATGTCCTGCAAGGAACACGTCGAATTACAAGTAACCCTGTATAATCTTAATATTCTTACAAATTATAATGTCCGTTCACTAATGAGGGATGTGCATCTGAAGTAGAGAACGCTTTGAAAGAAATTATATTATTGTACTTGAAGATATGAGACGGCAGGAAGAACTAACTGAAGAAAGAAACGACGATGTGTTCTTCCACTTTGGAGAATTCCAGGGACTTCACTGTGTTGGATTTCTGGTGGCTAAGAAGTGGACGCACAACATTATTGAAAGTGTACTATAGGTGTTCAGTGAAGGCCCTCCGAATGGTTTCGACTCTTTGTGAGGCACCGCATAGTGCAGGTTCCACATCACGCTGGCAAATTCAAGATAGCTCCAAACTAAGGCTTAGGGTTAAGCCTTTATTTAAAGATTATTTTAATCCAATGGAAGTCTTTTTGTGTTCTAAAGGAGGAGCTCGTGGCTAAGTAATAACAGCCGCACGGGTCGATCCGTCAGGTTAAGCTACGCTTGCCGGGGTTGGTCAGTGGATGGGTGACCATCTTTACATATCGAGATTCCTCCGTGCCTCGGAAAGCACGTTAAGCCGTTGGTCCCGGCTGTTATTCGTGGATCTTTGACAGTTGTTACGGGTCGTCAGAAGCCCGAAAGTCTGACAACCAGTCTTACCAAGGGGTATCGTATTACCCAGTTACTGGGTTGTGGAGGTCAGACAGGCAGTCGCTCCATGTAAAATACTGGTATTCAGCTGCATCCGGTTAGACTGGAAGCCGACCCCAACATAGTTGGGAAAAGGCTAGGCAGATTGAGATTGATTGGAAGTCTTTTTGTGTTCTAAAGTGCAAGTTTTTGTGAAAAGTAATATACTTTGTCTGCCGGTAACTTTATGCTTCTGTTTTATGTCCAAATCCCGCCCCATATCGAACAGTGGTTACATTAATTAAAAATAATAAAAAAATTGTCAAATGGAATGGATGGTCAATCAGTCAGTGATTCATCGTTAAGGCAGTAATAATATAATAATATTTATCTGTTTGTCAATGCACTGACTGAGCGACTCAGCGGCACGCGTGTCGGCTGCTGCGGGGATGGTGTTTGTTTAAACAACATTAGCTACGCAGACGATATGGTGCTGCTGGCTCCCTCGATCGGTGCTCTCCGAAAGTTACTCAATGTGTGCGAGTCGTACGCTGCGGCTCATGGGCTAATTTATAATAGCAGTAAGACAGAGTTCATGGTCTTCAGGTCTGGTACCAGGTGTCCCACTATCGTACCTCCTCCCCTAATGAAAGGTCAACCTATAAACAGGGTATCTAAATTTAAATACCTGGGCCATCTGGTTACTGATGACCTGAAAGATGATATGGATTTAGAGAGGGAGTGCAGAGCATTGTCAGTTAGATCGAATATGCTGGCCCGCAGATTTTCTCGATATTCAGACGCAATTAAAATAACCCTTTTTAAGGCGTACTGCACAGCACTGCACTCGGGAGCTCTGCGGTTCACGTATACCCAAAAGGCTTACAATGCTCTGCGTATCCAATACAATAACGCATTCAGGATATTGTTGCGATTGCCGCGCTTCTGCAGTGCCTCAGCAATGTTTGCAGAAGCACGCACTGACGGCTTTGATGCACTGTGGCGTAAGAAATCTGCCTCGCTACTTCGCAGGCTGCGTGACAGTCCCAACACTATCCTGCAATCGATAGCCGCCCGGGCTGATAGCCCGCTAGTGTGAACGCTTGCAATTCGTACCCGATCTTTTTTTTTGTTATTAAGTACAAACATAGGCTAAGCTATTTTGTTACTAACACTGTAGACTACATAGTAGTCTGATAAATAAAGATTTAATTAATTTAAATTAAAATAATAATTTCATTAAGAATATTAATCAATTAATTTTCAAAATAAAACATAAATTGCTGATATTTTTTTTTATTTCAATGTTTAATCTGCAGTCACAGATTGTTTGTCATACCAAAAATATTTTCACGGTTACTTACGAAAATCCCTTGGTAAAGAAAAGCGTTAGTAGTAGATAGGTGAACCACATCCACAAGCGCATTGTCCAGTGATGGACACAGCACCAGCAGCTGGTACAGCTCCACCGAAAGTCACAGCGCCAGTGATGGGAACAGTACCAGCCACAGCGGTGTTACCGGCGACTGGCAGCTCACCAGCGACCGCCACGTTGCCTTCACCGGCGCCGCCGTAAGCAGCTCCGATAGCACCACCGTAAGCACCAAGACCTAGGTTACCACCCCATGCAGCAGCAGGACCGAGACCCAGGGCACCACCATAAGCAGATCCGATAGCACCATCGTAAGCACCAAGACCGAGAGCAGGAGAGAGACCAGCACCGAGACCCAGGGCACCTCCATAAGCAGAGCCGCATCCTAGAGCAGGGGCTATACCAACAGCTGGTCCTCCACATCCGCAACCGGCACCACCGATGTATTGGCCGAAAACATTCTGTAGAAGAAACTAACATAAGATTTGGAACTTATTGCTTGCGGAGGAAATTTCAAGAACTGGCACAGTTTGCAACTGTCACAGGTGGCTGACTGGTACAGTTTTGAATAAATGAGATTTTGAAGTAAAGATAGAAAGTCTTCTTCTCTCAAATCAAAACAAATTACATATTTAAAGGAGAAATGTAAAGTTACGGATCGAGGATTTTAATTACTAAGCAAATTGACTGCCAACTTAAGTCGTCCGTATATTCAATTCACAACTGTCGTTCTTTGACAGTTGTATCAAATTGCTCTAACAAGGCAAATGGACGTAGGGTATCAATTGTTAAATAGTTAGTTAATACCCCTGACTGTACAAAGGACAAGTCTCATACAATTGGAAGATTTTAAATATAACAGAAGAAAGCAACTGCAAGAAGTTCATCAGTCTATACATCTATAAAACATTAGTTTTTGTTTACACTAAACCCGAAATGGGGTCATTGTACTCATCATTTTGAACAATTTTTTCTATGGGACCAACCTTGAAATCGCGAAAAAAAAGTCAGCTGTTCCATACATTTGTGTTCACTTAAATCGACAAAATGTATGGAACAGCTGGTTTTCTTTTCGTAATTTCAAAGTTGCTCCCATAGAAAAAGTTGTTCAAAATCATGAGCACAATAACCCCTTTTCGGGTTTAGTGTAAACAAAAACTAATATTGTATATAGGGTGACTGGTAATTAGTGACCGATACCTAAACACATGATTGTGCTCATGATAACAAACAACTTTTACTATGGGACCAAACCTGAAGTCGCGAAAAAAAAATCAGCTGCTCCCTACATTTTGAGGAGTTATGCGAACATGAATGTATGGGGCAGCTAATTTTTTTTTCGTGATTTCAGGTTTGGTCCCATAATAAAAGTTGTTTGTTATCATGAGTATAATCATGTGTTTAAGTATCGGTCACTACTTACCAGTCACCCTATATAAATACATCTACATACTACAAATAAATAAAATTGAAGTGTCTGTTTGTTATGTCAAATAAACAACTTTTTACTAAATGCATATGAAAGTATATACAGGGTGTTTCTTTTAAGGTGTCAAGCCAGTGCGACCTGATAGCAGAGTACCATACCTATCGATTTAACCCCCATGTATGTTCTATGATTTTTTGTAGTTTTCGAGTTATTTTGGATCCCTCATTTCATATCAATGGTAGTGGTTAAGGATAGTAGTGGGTATAAAATTTGTTTTTGTTATCAACTGAGCTCTGCTTGAACGTAGAGGAATATTAAATATCAAGATTGACAACAATATGCAAAGATAATAATAAATTATAAAATATGATAATCACAAGATTTCAGATACACCACATTCAACGACCCATTTCAGAAAATAATGCCCCAAAAAAAAGATATAATTTTTTAAAACTCGTTGAATCAGGAAAAATATTGAAAAACAATTTTATCTCGAAAACTACAAAAAATCGTAGAACATTCATGCGGGTTAAATCGGTAGGTATGGTATTGACACCGTAAAAGAATCATATCATCCCTGTAAACGGTACTTATAAAAAAAAAACAATGTTTTAGAAATGGTAAAACACTTACGTTTACCAAGCAAGCTTGGATGCAGAGCAGCAGAATAGCGAAGGTAGACATGTTTTGATGAATTCGTAAGTTCAACGAGAAGCTGAAGACTGATGCTTTTAGAAGTCTTACACCGTGTTTATATAGTGCAGCAGTTGTTATCAATAACACGTACTATTTCACCATTTCCTAATTAAACAAAGCATTTGATAATAATAACAAAGTAATGAAAATGCACGCATTTTTCTATTTCTTTGTTCAGCAGCTTACTGTGTGCTGCAACACCTCTAGATAACGACTACGTTTCAGAATAAATAGTCGATCGATTCTTGGAATATTCATTCTCAAGTTCACTTCAACACAAACTACAATGTCAGCCAAGGTGATCCTCGTCCTCTGCGCTCAGGCGCTCTTCATCCAGGTGAGAAACTTTTTCTTATTTTTATAATGCTGTGTTCTAATTACCATTACTACTTCTGTCCAGATATGTTCTGATTTAACACGGATCGTAGTCTGCATTCAAACTATGCAAATGATTTGATCAGAAACTGATTGGACTGTTAAGAACGAATGTATTTCTTCAAGTTACATTTGGGTAGCAGTGAGAGCAGTGGTAACGGCCGTGACTTACGAGTTGTAGGTCATAGGTTCGAACCCCGACAGGCGCTTTACTTTGTGTAAATTATTTTAACACCGCTGCTCTCAAAACGGTGAAGGAAAACATCGTGAGGAAACCGGCATGTCCTAAGACCAAAATTTCGAAGACATGTTGTGCCATTTACCAACCCGCACTGGTCCCGCGTGTTGCACTATGGCCCACTCTCTTTTACGTGTATGAGGTCTGTTAAAGTGTCAAATGTAAAACTTTTTAGTTTGAACTTTTTTTTGTTCCGTTATGTTTTTGACAGAATCTTTTTTCACTGTTGTCATGATTGTCTCTCTGTTGTAAATAATAAAAAATTATATTCTCGCTCTGAGCTTGGTGTTTTATGTGAAATACCTTGCAGGCTCCTCTGATCATTTCGGGATTTGTACATGGTCCTAACGAGCTGGACGATTCATTGGTTGATTTAATAAGTGTGAGTACAAGTTACTTGACTTTGAGGAAAAAGTTCAACAACCAACTAACTAATTGTTGAAAATAAAGATTATATGAACTATTCATTCATTTCAAAAGCTAGTTAAAATGGAAACGTATTTCACTATGCAAGAAGATACAAAATTAAAGATACAAAAAGCTAGAGTTAATTTCAAAAAATCTCCAAAGGAAAGAATAACGCAATCCTATTTGGAAACTCGGCTTGAAACACTGGAAAATTACTGGACTTTGTATCGTGATACACATAGAGTCATCATTTCGGAATTTGATAGCAAGGAATTATTGAAGTCTACTTATTACACAGCTGATGCATACGGCGTTACTGAAGAACTATACACGGATTACAAAACGGAATTAAAGGATGGTTTACTTATGTTTAAGATCGATTCTAAGACTGTAGCGTTGTCTAGTTCTAACGTTAATGAGCCAAACGTCGGTCAATCCTTTAGTGTTAGGTTACCAAAGATTTCTATTCCTATTTTTAGTGGAAAATATACCGAATGGACAAGTTTTCGCGATTTATTCATATCGTTAATACATAGCAACAAAGCATTGGATGACGTTCAACGGCTACACTATCTCAAGGGCTATTTAACAGGTGAGGCCGAGCAACTTTTGCGGCACATTTCTATCACGGCCAATAATTACAAAGTCTGTTGGGATCAGTTAGAACATCGTTACAATAATAAGTTACATCTTGCTAATTGTATTTTAAAACGTTTTATGAATCAAAAGAACATACAGTCAGAAACTTCCAGTGCTATTAAAGAATTACTTGATACAACAAATGAATGTTTAAACGCTCTCAAAAATTTAAATATCGATATTTCTTCTTGGGATATTATTGTAATCTACATTGTTACTTTAAAACTTGATACTGAATCTAGGAAACTATGGGAAGTTCAAATCTGTAAGTCCAATGGTGAACTTCCTAAAGTGAGTGAATTGAACAATTTCTTAGAGCAGCGATTCAGGTCTCTTGAATTTTTGGATAGTAAGGTTATTAACAAGTCAATTAATAGTACTCGCACAACTAAGGTTATGCATGTCACTTCAAACTTATCATGTGAGTTTTGTACTGAAAGTCATAAACTGATTAATTGCAAAAAGTTTGCAAAGGAAGATGTTGAAGTACGTCGTAACTTTGTCCAAACCAATAAGTTGTGCTTCAACTGTCTTGGTCCTAATCATTCGGTATTTTCATGTCGTAATTCAACCAATTGTCGTGTTTGTAGAAAGAGACACCACTCTCTTCTCCATCCAAAATCATTCCCTAAAAGTGATCACAGTTCAAGTGATCAAGAGGAAGATGGTACGGATCAATCTCCGCCATCAACTTCACAGAGCGAGACACCAAACAACATTGTATCTTGTTTCTCAAATGTAAACAGCCAAGTGTTATTGGCCACTGCCTTGGTAAAGGTAGAAGGGAGAACAAGTACTTTTGTTTTAAGATCTCTTTTAGACCAAGGATCTCAAGCATCGTTTATTACCGAGTCGTCGGTACAGTTGCTTGGTCTGAAGAAGATTCCAAACAAGAGCTTTATTTCAGGACTTGGCAGTGATCAGAGTGCAACATTGCGCTCTAAATGGTTTGTAACCGTACAGGTTCAGTCACGCCATGATCCCAACTTTACAGTTGTTGTAAAAGCTCATGTTCTTGACAACATTACGTCACTTCTTCCTGAAAGGAAAATTGTTTTTAAAGCGTTGTCAACACAAATGTCGGATCTAAAATTGGCCGATTCGTCATTTAATATTCCAAACAAAATAGATATTTTGCTAGGAGCAGAAGTGTATTGCCAGGTTTTATTGGAAGGTGTAATCAAAGGTCTGCCTGGGTTTTCTGTAGCTCAAAATACCAAGCTCGGTTGGATCCTCTCTGGTTACATACAATCACCGACTAACCAAGGTTCTCTGCAACAAAATAAAATCGTAAACATGCACACTCTGATATCTACTGAATCTGATAATCTATTAATGAAGTGCAAGGACATAGTGGAATCTTCTTCTGGCAACCAAACACTTTTATCAGAGGAAGAGCATTCCTGTAAAAGTTTGTTTACAGAAACTGTTAGAAGAGATTTAACATGCGTGATGACACGCTACGAAACCGTCGAAGAAGGTATACAGATAGATCATCAGAACAATAAACTTTTCAGTTGCGGGAGTTTTAAGCTTCAAAAGTGGTCGTGTAATGATAATGTTTTATTGCGAGAAATTGACAAAAACAATAAAGGATTGCAGTATACTGTCCAACTTCCTACGTTTAAAACACCTGCTAGTGTGGTTTCAGAAATTGCAAGATTATTTAATTCGTCGATCGCCAAAACGATCGATCAATTCAATAATCAGTGGTCGCATGTCAAGTTGAATGAGAACCTAGTAGATTGTGTCCCGCAGGCCATACACCCAAGCAATATTTCTGAAATTGAAATATGGAAAATAGGTCTCAAGTGGCTACAAGAAAATACAGTCCATTACAGTAAAAGAAGGTTTAAAAAGAAGAAAATCAAGATTTTATGTCACCTATCAACTGAAGGCATTGATATAATTTCAAGGTTTTCAAGTTTAAAAGGGCTAATTAGAGTGATTTCATATTGTAGAAGATTTCTTAATATGACAAAAAGAGCAAACACTAAATCTCAAACTACACGTTGGCTAACATCTAAGGAAATAAATGATTCATTACTTACCTGTATCTGGTTGTGTCAGAAGGACGGGTTCCTGAAAGAAATAGAGAGTTTACAGGGATTAGGTAACGTAAATAGAAGTAGTAGACTTACCTCGCTTAATCCATTTCTTGATGGCGATGGCATCCTTAGAGTTGGTGGGCGATTGCAGAAGGCTAACGTTGTAGAAGAAATGAAGCATCCAATATTGATTTCTTATAAATCACATCTAGCAAGTCTGATTGTTGTCCATGAACGTACTATTCACGGAGGTCCTCAGTTAATGTTGAGCTATGTAAGAACTCAGTATTGGATTGTGAACGCGAAGAGTCTCATTAGGCAGCATGTTTGTAAATGCGTGTGTGTTTGTGTGCGTTATTCAGCTCAAACAAATCAACAGCTGATGGGCCAAATGCCATCAGCTCGTGTCATTGCTTGCCGCCCTTTTCAAAAGAGTGGAGTTGATTACGCAGAACCTATCGCGGCCAGAACCACAAAGGGACGTGGTTATCACTCCACCAAAGGCTGCATTTGCTTATGCATATGCATGGCCACTCGTGCAATTCATTTCGAGGTAGTGAGTGACCTGACCTCAAAGGCATTTTTAGCAACATTTAAGCGTTTTGTTGCACGCAGAGAGCATTGCACAGAATTGTGGAGTGATAATGGCACTAATTTGGTTGGAGCGAATAGGAAGCTTAAGAATTTATCACCTCGAGAAGGGTCGGTAGTAGCCAGTGGCTAGCAACAAACGGCACCAAGTGGCACTTCATTCCTCCCCGCTCACCAAACTTTGGTGGACTTTGGGAAGCTGGAGTGAAGTCCACGAAACATCACCTAAAACGAGTAATCGGCAGCAGTACACTCACGTTAAAGGAAACGACGACTCTTTTTGCCAAATAGAGGCATGTCTTAACTCGCGGCCGATAACTCAAGTTAGTTCCAATGCAGAAGAGCCGTACCCACTTACCCCGGACATTTTCTTGTGGGTAAGCCTTTAGTGCTGGTACCGGATGCTATTATAGAGAACACAAACATGAGTACTTTCAAAAGATGGCAATTTACTTAAAGGCTTGTACAATATTTTTGTCGAAGATGGTCACACGAATATCTAACACAACTCCATCACCGTTATATAGTGCTGGTTAAGGAGGATGATCTGCCACCGGCAAGATGGTTGTATGGTATGATTACTGACAAACATATTGGTGTGGACAATCTTACGCGCGTTGTTTCGTTGAAATGTAAAGACTCTGTTATCAAAAGACCAGTATCAAAGCTAATTATTTTGCCTGTTACTGTTTAAAGTTTAACTTAGTGATTTTTGTTGTGCTCAATATGTTCAAAGGCTACCTGCAGCAATGTTATGAAATGTAGTTAGTATTGTAATGTTCAAGTTAATTTTTTTTAAATATTATATAACTACATATATTGTTATTGGTAGGTGGCTATATTTTGTGATGGTGGGTGGTTTAGTTGATAAGTAACTCTGTGTGTTATTTTAAGGACTCTGTCCATGGTGGGCGGAATGTTAAAGTGTCAAATGTAAAACTTTTTAGTTTGAACTTTTTTTTGTTCCGTTATGTTTTTGACAGAATCTTTTTTCACTGTTGTCATGATTGTCTCTCTGTTGTAAATAATAAAAAATTATATTCTCGCTCTGAGCTTGGTGTTTTATGTGAAATACCTTGCAGGCTCCTCTGATCATTTCGGGATTTGTACAAGGTCTGTGTCTCAACAGTGGGAACATTATAGGCTGATTATGCTATACATCTGAGGAAATTTTAAGAACCCTTATCACCGTTTACTTCACCTAGAATAGACACACAACATATAACAATATTTATTACTAAGTTTTTCACTATCACCTGTGCAATTACACAAAGCACGTTTGACACACATTAAGTTACGTGATGGATTAAATAATCATATTTCAATGCATTTCCGTCGTTTGCTAATCAAGAAATATTTACTAATACAATTACTGTTTGTTTACAGACTGCTTTTAGTTCATGTCTTGGTCGTGGAGCCATCGGTAGCGGCTGGACTGGAACTGGTTTGGTTGGTACCGGCTGTGCTGGTAACTGGGCTAACAGTGGTTTGGTTGGTACCGGCTGTGCTGGTAACTGGGCTGACACTGGTTTGATTGGTAACGGCTATGCTGCTCTAGAGATCATTCCCACCAGTGGCGGTGGACTGCCTGTCTCCAGCGCCTCCGCTATCGCTCCCAGTGGTCTCTCCGTAGCGTCTGATAATGTGTACGAGGGTGCTCTGTGTGTGAATGGTGAGCTGCCGTTCGTGAGTGCTGTGGCTTTGGAGGGAGTGTTGCCCACTGCTGGTGCTGGCGGCGTCAGCTACAGCTGCGGTAACGGTCGTACTGCTATTGGGAGCATCGCTCCTTCTGGTGCTGCCTATGGCGCTGGTGGTGCCTATGGCGCTGGTGGTGCCTATGGCGCTGGTGGTGCCTATGGGATCGGTGCTGGCTATGGAACTGGCGCTGCTCTCGGACTCGGCTATGGAGCCAGTGGCTGTGGATGCTACTAATAACTTCGAACATACCGGGTGTAAGTGTAAACACCGTTATCCATTTAAGGGGTAATTGTACTCATAAATTTTGCATTGCTTTTACTCTAAGTCCTAAAAAACAAACGGGGTTTCCCTACATTTTAACGATTTATGCGAACATAAATTTACGGAACAGCTGATTTTTTTCGCGATTTCAGTTTTGATCCCATACTAAAAGTTGTTCATAATGTACAATGATCCTTTAAAAGGATAACGGTGTTTACCTTTACACCCTGCAATTACCGATGATGCGATACAATGATTCAATAAACTGATTTGGAATTCATTTTGATGTATATAATAAAACCCACAACCCTTGTGATGTCTGAAGTGAACACATAGCTTCTATTATGTCCATTTTGTGGAACTAAATGAAATCGGGATTGGGCTTGGCGTGTGGTAAACGCTACTCCTGAGTTTTTTTGACAGCTGTGTATTACGTCATTATTGCGTTGGGATTGTTTGTTGACACAGTGGTTTTTTACTAAATGTACTTTTATTTACTTTTTAGGGTTCCGTACCTCTAAAGGAAAAACCGGAACCCTTATAGGATCACTTCGTTGTCCGTCTGTCTGTCTGTCTGTCAAGACCCTTTTTCTTAGGAACGCGTGTAAGTATCAAGTTGAAATTAATATCAAATTATGTAAATCTGTGGTCCCTTGGAGTTCTAAAAAAATCAAACTTCTAAGTCAACGCAATAAAAAAATACGGCCATTCATGCGACATACTTTGATACTCGCAAGTAAATCAAAACCTATAGGGTACTTGCCGTTGACGTAGAATCATGAAATTTGGTAAGAAGCAAGGTTTTTATTTATTTATTTAATCAGTAGTAAACTTAAATTATAAAGATATTTAAGTTGGTGCAAACATAAACTCATTAGAGTTTTACCGTGCACCAAAATCATCGACTACATAATTTAGATCTTACAGCACAAGTAATGGAAAAAGTCCGCGAATTTGTTATTTATAATTTTATCACATAAAAAAATTATTTTTAAATATGTCACCTGTCAAACCCGTCTTTGTTTTATATATATAAAACAAAGACGGGTTTGTTACAACACTAATAACTCGAGATCGGCTGGATCAATTTTCATGGTTTTTGTTTCGTTGGATTTGTCTCCGCCCTGAATAGCAGAATACATTTTAAAAACAATGAAAACTTAAAGAATAAATAATTATGAAAATGAATCATTTTCCATTTAATTATGTTCCTTTGTTTCGTACCTGTCAAACATTTGTTTTCCTCCTGTCATCCTGTCAAATACTGTGATTGACATTTATGCATGCGTTCAGAAATGTATTTTGTGTAAACTATTTAAAAAGGGTGAATAAACTTTTGTCTGTATTTTTTTTTAAGAATTAAAAAGGTTGAAAAGTGAATTAAGCAGATTTGAATAGAAGTTCCTCAAATATTTATGCGTGCGTTCCTTGGTATCCTAATTTTTTAACATCTTCTAATTGGTAAGTCTAATTAATTATTGACACTTCCCGTGACCCAAGGGCTGGCATTTACCTTGGCCAGAGAATTAGCATTAATTGCCATATAACGTGTGTACTTTACCTGTCGATAGCGATGCTGAGGAATTTTTCGACGCCATATTTTAGTTTTTTAATAGTTTTAGTTAGTTTAGGATATAATATTTTTTAACTGAATTTTAAAGTAAATTAATGTTTTTTTAATACTAAAACAATACTTAAATTATAAAATCTGCTCTCTCACTTTTACTTTTGGCTATGCCAAAAATCGGTTCTTATTTTTTCCTGAAAAGTTGAGTTTTTGCGATTTCAATTGTAGTCTCCAGGGACGACGAGCTAACGAAAGCAATATCCCTTTGAACTTTGACACATACGGCCTATCGTACTATACTTACATAGAACGGTAGGGCAGGTAAGTTGTAACAAAACCAGCGTTATCTGGCCTCATATTCTATTTTATTTACCTCTGTATTAAGCTAAGCCAGCTCAACATATAGGTATGACTGCTGACGTGTGGCTTACTGTACCAACCTAGCTTTAATTATTTGGGGTCCCGATATTATGTCTTCTTCTTCTATTACATCTCTATTAGCCGTCATCTCATTAGTCACTTCCTTTATAATGATTATTATTATTACACTATTTATAACTCAAGAACGGCTGAACCGATTTGGCTGAAAATTGGTGGGTAGGTAGCTTAGAACTAGGAGACGGACATAGGATCCTTAAAAAAACCTGATAAAACGTGGTTTATCAACGGGTGGACCGATTTAGATGAAATTTTGTGTGTATATTTGAATGGGTTCCTGGATGGTTTGAAAACACAATTGAACCTGGTAGGTGGCGCTGCAGTCGGGTTCTAGGATCGTTCAGACAGGACAACGTCTGTCGGGGCCGCTAGTCTATAATATATAATCAATGTATGGGAGAACAGGATTTTCAAATCAATGTTAAGAAAAAAAAAATTAAAAAAAAACATTCTTTTCGACTACGGAAACCTTCATTGTGCGTGGTCCGACACGCGCTTGGCCGGTTTTTTATTTTATTTAGTGCTCCATATTCTTAGTGTATGCGAACAGAACAAAACGAGCATTGATTTCATTCACTTATAATCTATCATGTAAAATTCCCCACAACGAAGCCGAGAGTCGCTTGTTCTTCCTGCTATTACTATTTTTTTTTGTACTGGCCCTTAAATAAGCCCGCCCTTATCGCTTTCTGCGATCTCTTCCAGGTAACCTTGGAATGGACATTTATTACGTGGACTTAAAACTTCGGTTGTCATTGGTGCAAAATAATAAGATCATCGATACATATACATTTATATGCTGTATAATAGATACATAAATACATACATAAAAAATTGTATATATTTATTCTTGATACACCCTGTATATCGTACCGGGCTATATATACACCGGCCTATGTATAATACGGCTTTACACCGCGGTGATCCACCCCAATAACACTTACAATGTCGTGGTCTGGTGTCAAGCTGGTTACAGCCGCCAACAAACTACAACGCATGCAAAGAATAGCTTGCATGGCAACCACGCGCTGCATGACGACTACTCCGACTGCAGCAGTCGCAGCCATGCTGGGGCTACCAAAGATTAGCTTGCATGGCGACCACGCGCTGCATGACGACTACTCCGACTGCAGCAGTCGCAGCCATGCTGGGGCTACCAAAGATTAGCTTGCATGGCGACCACGCGCTGCATGACGACTACTCCGACTGCAGCAGTCGCAGCCATGCTGGGGCTACCAAAGATTAGCTTGCATGGCAACCACGCGCTGCATGACGACTACTCCGACTGCAGCAGTCGCAGCCATGCTGGGGCTACCAAAGATTAGCTTGCATGGCGACCACGCGCTGCATGACGACTACTCCGACTGCAGCAGTCGCAATCATGCTGGGGCTACCAAAGATTAGCTTGCATGGCGACCACGCGCTGCATGACGACTACTCCGACTGCAGCAGTCGCAGCCATGCTGGGGCTACCAAAGATTAGCTTGCATGGCGACCACGCGCTGCATGACGACTACTCCGACTGCAGCAGTCGCAGCCATGCTGGGGCTACCAAAGATTAGCTTGCATGGCGACCACGCGCTGCATGACGACTACTCCGACTGCAGCAGTCGCAATCATGCTGGGGCTACCAAAGATTAGCTTGCATGGCAACCACGCGCTGCATGACGACTACTCCGACTGCAGCAGTCGCAGCCATGCTGGGGCTACCAAAGATTAGCTTGCATGGCAACCACGCGCTGCATGACGACTACTCCGACTGCAGCAGTCGCAGCCATGCTGGGGCTACCAAAGATTAGCTTGCATGGCAACCACGCGCTGCATGACGACTACTCCGACTGCAGCAGTCGCAGCCATGCTGGGACTACTTAAGATTAGCTTGCACGGCGGCCACGCGCTTCATGAGGACTACTCCGACTGCAGCAGTCGCAGCCATGCTGGGGCTACCAAAGATTAGCTAGCAAGGCGACCACGCGCTGCATGACGACTACTCCGACTGCAGCAGTCGCAGCCATGCTGGGGCTACCAAAGATTAGCTTGCATGGCAACCACGCGCTGCATGACGACTACTCCGACTGCAGCAGTCGCAGCCATGCTGGGACTACTTAAGATTAGCTTGCACGGCGGCCACGCGCTTCATGAGGACTACTCCGACTGCAGCAGTCGCAGCCATGCTGGGGCTACCAAAGATTAGCTAGCAAGGCGACCACGCGCTGCATGACGACTACTCCGACTGCAGCAGTCGCAGCCATGCTGGGACTACTTAAGATTAGCTTGCACGGCGGCCACGCGCTTCATGAGGACTACTCCGACTGCAGCAGTCGCAATCATGCTGGGGCTACCAAAGATTAGCTTGCACGGCGGCCACGCGCTTCATGAGGACTACTCCGACTGCAGCAGTCGAAGCCATGCTGGGACTACTTAAGATTAGCTTGCATGGCAACCACGCGCTGCATGACGACTACTCCGACTGCAGCAGTCGCAGCCATGCTGGGGCTACCAAAGATTAGCTTGCATGGCAACCACGCGCTGCATGACGACTACTCCGACTGCAGTAGTCGCAGCCATGCTGGGGCTACCAAAGATTAGCTAGCAAGGCGACCACGCGCTGCATGACGACTACTCCGACTGCAGCAGTCGCAGCCATGCTGGGGCTACCAAAGATTAGCTTGCATGGCAACCACGCGCTGCATGACGACTACTCCGACTGCAGTAGTCGCAGCCATGCTGGGGCTACCAAAGATTAGCTAGCAAGGCGACCACGCGCTGCATGACGACTACTCCGACTGCAGCAGTCGCAATCATGCTGGGGCTACCAAAGATTAGCTTGCACGGCGGCCACGCGCTTCATGAGGACTACTCCGACTGCAGCAGTCGCAGCCATGCTGGGACTACTTAAGATTAGCTTGCATGGCAACCACGCGCTGCATGACGACTACTCCGACTGCAGCAGTCGCAGCCATGCTGGGGCTACCAAAGATTAGCTTACACGGCGGCCACGCGCTTCATGAGGACTACTCCGACTGCAGCAGTCGAAGCCATGCTGGGACTACTTAAGATTAGCTTGCATGGCAACCACGCGCTGCATGACGACTACTCCGACTGCAGCAGTCGCAGCCATGCTGGGGCTACCAAAGATTAGCTTGCATGGCAACCACGCGCTGCATGACGACTACTCCGACTGCAGTAGTCGCAGCCATGCTGGGGCTACCAAAGATTAGCTTGCATGGCGACCACGCGCTGCATGACGACTACTCCGACTGCAGTAGTCGCAGCCATGCTGGGGCTACCAAAGATTAGCTTGCATGGCGACCACGCGCTGCATGACGACTACTCCGACTGCAGTAGTCGCAGCCATGCTGGGGCTACCAAAGATTAGCTTGCATGGCGACCACGCGCTGCATGACGACTACTCCGACTGCAGTAGTCGCAGCCATGCTGGGGCTACCAAAGATTAGCTTGCATGGCGACCACGCGCTGCATGACGACTACTCCGACTGCAGTAGTCGCAGCCATGCTGGGGCTACCAAAGATTAGCTTGCATGGCGACCACGCGCTGCATGACGACTACTCCGACTGCAGTAGTCGCAGTCATGCTGGGAGTACCAAAAAAATGTCAAATGCAATAGAATATCAATCAGTCTGCGATTCATAATTAAGGAAGTCGTCAATTGTGGAATAACTTTTTAAATTAATATTTGGTTTAGTGTTCTGATAGATTTATGATACAGTCATATTTTTAATATAATAAATGCATGGCCAACAAACGTATGCCGTAGTCATTGAAAGTGTGCTACGCAATTAGGGTGCGGGACTCAGAACCTTTCATAAAAATCTCAGTCAGAACGTTTTGTTGGCTGTTTCATCAGGTATTTTATCAATACCAGTCACGTGTGTAGGTTCTCAAGTTAATTGTATTTGTTCTTGTTTCTACAAGTTCAAATATCTACTATAGGCTTGGGCCCAACATCATCGGGATCCCACAGACCTCAATAATCGGACCAGAATGACTTATAATATCCGAAGTCAATACTCCTATTATTTGATAGACGACAGTGTCATTCCTGATTTAAAAAGCTTCTATATTTTTTCTAGTAATAACAAATTGTATCATCTACCACAAAGTTCGATGGCTTACCTTGCGGCATAGCCGTCACCACATAGCCGTCACCACATAGCCGTCACCACATAGCCGTCACCACATAACGCTGGCAGAATAGTCGACAGCGGCTCAGATGGCAAACAGAAAATAATTCTATTTTATCTACACCCATGCTATAAATTCTCTATAAAAGTTTCTGAATCAGTTAGCTTATTGCCAACATTAAAACAGCCAGTGTCATAGTAACCATGGTAACCATAATAACATCCAAACGGGTGCTTTAATGTTGTTACTGTATTTCATAATGCAACTCGTTTTCAAAAAAAGAACAATGTAATGCACGCGCGTTTCACTACAACAGCGCCGTAATTTTAAAAAAGAACTTATTTGAATTCACGTCGTATACTATGACGCCGGCCGCCATGTTCGATACTAGTATTGCAAAAAACTGTTTCAGAACCTTTTATAGAGGATTGATAACTTGGATGTAGATAAAGTCTTGTATGCAACTGTACATAATTAGGTATTAAAACACTCATGTGATACTATTACACTACTATTTGTGAAACCCACATTCGTGTTTTAATACCCCTTATTATACGTCAGTTGCATAAATAACTATTAAATAATTACTGTATACAAATGCTTTCGTTGTAATGATATTCGTTGCTGCGTGCTTTCTTCATTATGTTATTCGTTACTGCAAACTTTCGGCATTGCGTTATTCGGCGTACCATTTTTCGAGGTTACGTAGCAGTTACAGTATTTAAAACTGGTTTTTGTAAAAAAACAACATTAAAAATAATTGGATATTTGACCTTCAATGTCGTGACCAGAAAGTTCCCCGATAAGGTCCAGTACAAAAAAAAAACCGGCCAAGTGCGTGTCGGACCACGCACAATGAAAGGTTCCGTAGGATCACAAAAACCAACTTAACATTGGATATCAAAAAAAAAAAAAAAAATATGTCATAAAATTACAAATTCACAATATTCGGACTTTTTCCTTTACTTGTGCTAGGAGACCTTGCTTCTTGCCAAATTTCATTATTCTAGGTCAACGGGAAGTACCCTATAGGTTTTGATTTACTTGCGACATTTGCGAGTATCAAAGATAAAGATAAAGATAAAGATTTTTTATTTGTCCAAAACATGAGTATACACACATGGCATGCAATCTTGCATATTGTTAAAAAAAAAAATATTTATATCTGTCATGTTTTGCCTCATCGGCGTACAAATATAAATAGGTAAGTTAGGTTAGGTTTTATATTGTAGGATTTATCTATCCTATGTTTTTGGATATAATTAATCTACGAATAATCATAAATTCATAATCTACGAATAGTTTGGGCCTGGAGCAACGATTCAAACTGGCCGTATTTTTTTATTGCGTTGACCGTTGACTTAGAAGCTTGAGTTCTTTAAGAATTCAAGAGATCACAGACTGACGTAGTCTATATTAATGTTAACCTAATACCTCTACGCGTTCCTGAGCAAAAGGGTCTTGACAGACTGACAACTTTGAAAATATTTTTTCATATGATAGAATTACAAATCAACGATTTTCGGACTTTTTCCTTTATTTGTGTTGTGAGACCTTGCTTCTTGCCAAATTTTATGATTGTAGGACGACGGGAAGTACCTTTTATGTTTTGATTTACTTGCGAGTATCAAAAAATGTCGCATAAATGGCCGTATTTTTTTTATTGCGTTGACATAGAAGTTTGTTCTTTTTAGGACTCCAAGGGACCATAGACCTACGTATTTGATATAAATTTCAGCTTGATACCCTCACGCGTTCCTGAGAAAAACGGTCTTGACAGAATGACAGACAGACGGACAACCAAGTGATTCTATAAGGGTTCCGTTTTTTCCTTTTGAGGTACGGAACCCTAAAAATGACCCTAATAACAGGCAGAACAGGTGAATCTTGGCTTCGTTGTGGGGATTTTTACCCGATAGATTATAAGTGAAAGAAATCAATGTTCGCTTTGTTAAGTATAATTAAAAGATCCCATGACAAATTCGGCTAACTGTGACTATTTCTGTTTCCGATGATTATTTACATGCGCGTGCTCAATGTGGCTAATGTCGTGTGTGATCATGAAGTAATATGTTACTCCATATGATATTTTAAATGATGTCTTTCTTTTTGTTTTGTTTAATTTTTTTACTGTTAAATTCTTTTTAAATTATAACTGTGTATTTGCATGCCTTATGGTAGGATATGGCTAATGGACTCTATTGCTTGTTTAAGACCTTTTCCTTGTGTACCCATATTCGCAAATTAATTAATGATTTGATTTCATTTGATTTGATTTGATTTGACAGTAAAAGTAATACTAAATATCATCGTCATACGATTACCGTCTGTAGTGTGATCCGAGAGTAGGAGAACAAAAAGTATCCCGGCATACATGTTGATATCGTCTTTGAAAGGGTGCAATGGAGAAAAATCCTTACCTATATGATTATAGAAGCTATGTGTTCACTTCAGACATCACAAGGGTTGTGGGTTTTATTATATACATCAAAATGAATTCCAAATCAGTTTATTGAATCATTGTATCGCATCATCGGTAATTGCAGGGTGTAAAGGTAAACACCGTTATCCTTTTAAAGGATCATTGTACATTATGAACAACTTTTAGAATGGGACCAAAACTGAAATCGCGAAAAAAAATCTGCTGTTCCGTAAATTTATGTACGCATAAATCGTTAAAATGTAGGGAAACCCCGTTATTTTTTTCGCGATTGCAGGTTAGGCCTTAGAGTAAAAGCAATGCAAAATTTATGAGTACAATTACCCCTTAAATGGATAACGGTGTTTACACTTACACCCGGTATGTTCGAAGTTATTAGTAGCATCCACAGCCACTGGCTCCATAGCCGAGTCCGAGAGCAGCGCCAGTTCCATAGCCAGCACCGATCCCATAGCCAGCACCGATCCCATAGCCAGCACCGATCCCATAGGCACCACCAGCGCCATATGCACCACCAGCGCCATAGGCAGCACCAGAAGGAGCGATGCTCCCAATAGCAGTACGACCGTTACCGCAGCTGTAGCTGACGCCGCCAGCACCAGCAGTGGGCAACACTCCCTCCAAAGCCACAGCACTCACGAACGGCAGCTCACCATTCACACACAGAGCACCCTCGTACACATTATCAGACGCTACGGAGAGCCCACTGGCAGCGATAGCGGAGGCGCTGGAGACAGGCAGTCCACCGCCACTGGTGGGAATGATCTCTAGAGGAGCATAGCCGCTACCAATCAAACCACTGTTAGCCCAGTTACCAGCATAGCCGGTACCAACCAAACCACTGTTAGCCCAGTTACCAGCATAGTCGCTACCAACCAAACCAGTTCCAGTCCAGCCGCTACCGATGGCTCCACGACCAAGACATGAACTGAAAGCAGTCTGTAAACAAACAGTTATTGTATTAGTAAATATTTCTTGATTAGCAAACGACGGAAATGCATTGAAATATGATTATTTAACCGATCACGTAACTTAATGTGTGTCAAACGTGCTTTGTGTAATTACAAAGATGATAGTAAAAAACTTAGTGATATTTTTTATAAGTTGTGTGTGCTTGTGTTTATTTATTTATTTAAGGACAACCAACAAAGCATACACCAAAAATAATGCTAAAAAATACCCTTAATATTTTTAAATTTTATAATGTAGCCTTAATTAAAGGCTGCCACGGCATGCATTAAACATAGGAGTAGGAAATGCAGTTACAAAATAGTTACAAAAAAAATTACTTATTTAGATACAATAGAACTACAATATTAAGTGTTCGCCTATTTATGATAATGCCTTTTTTTTTTTTTTTTTTTTTTTGAGGGTGGGAAATCATCAAATAACTTCTCCCGCTCTGGGTGGAGCGGGAGGGCGTGTCAGACTTTTACTGACTAAAACCCACCCGTGTTCCTTCAGTTGCCTATGCCAGGGCCGCGGTAACCCTTTCAGACAACCCGCGACCCCAGCGGCGTCGGCCCTATTGGGCCCCGTCACTTGCTGACATCTCTTTGAGGCGCGCGTGGAACACAACTCGCCGTCGACTCGGGCCTGGTCCTTACTGGACGGCGAGCTACCCGCTGCTCACCGTCCGCAGGCCCGCGCCTACGGTGGCCGGAAATCGCCCCGCGATTCCCGCCGCCCAGGGCGTCTCCTGCGGCGACTGAGGGCGTGAGGCTGCCTCTCCCTCACGCGTTCCGCCTCCTCCTTCGCTAGCATCACTGCTTCGCAGAAGGAGGTGACGGCCTCCCATGCACTCTCGCTCCGCACCATGGCCTGGACCAGGCTCGGACGCGAGAGATCGCCGCCGCCGATCGCCTCCGTGAGAACACGGCGGTGCTCTGCCCAAGCCGGGCAGACCTCCACTGATGATAATGCCTTAAGGTGCTCCTAGTCGGCGCGCCGGCTCGAACTCGTTGGTGGCGTGGCTACTATGCATACTATTTCGTTACTTTATTCATTTATTTTGGTTTAAGTATTTATTTAGTATTTATATAATTAGTTTTTATGTATTTAGTGAAATAGCCGATGACTTTTAGAGAAAACAAGCGCATAAAATTTCATGAACAGACCTTTGAGCGTTTAGATATTATGAAAAAACTACAAGATGTATTATTAATTTAAAGTAAAGTTATTTAAATTCTTCAATAAATTATCTATGCTTGTACCATAACAATTTTGCCGTGTTCGTACTCCGAAAGCTATTTATTTACGCCCAAAGATGCGTTAAAATTAGTGTTGAAATGTGTAAGTTTTGACGCTCATAACTTCCAAACCATTATATTATTTCCGATTCTGCTTACATACAGCCCTTTTTTTTTTTTGTGGATTGGAAATCATCAAATGACTTCTCCCACTGTGGGTGTAGCGGAAGGGCGTGTCAGACTTTTACTGACTAAAACCCACCCGTGTTCTTTCAGTTGCCTATGCCAGGGCCAAGGTATTTCCATACAGGCCTATATAATGACGAGAAAAATCGAAGTAATTTTTAGTTTTGAGCGTACACCGTCAAACAGACGAGTAAAAACCAAACTACGTTTGTATGGAAGAATGAGCGACTAGCGTGCCCTTAAGTAAGACAGACTTGACTTTATGTAAAGAGTAAGACATATCAATATCCTTGCTGGGTGAGCGTGACAGGCAACAAAATTTAATCTGCATTCTTTCAATGGTGGAAAAATTATCCAGATTGGTTTTTAATCCCTCAGCGCGAAGCAACTGATATTTAGACTTACGAGCAAGTTTGTGAGGCACATTCAGATTTATTGGACTCGGTAACCGCGGACAATCTAATCAGTGTTTATTATCTCGTATAGGAACAGATCATCACCTATCAGATCATCTAAGTTCAAACGGTGATTTTCCAGACTCATAAGTTTGAAATGTTTCAAGCTACTAGTTCTGTCTACTCAAGGTGAAGCTTCTAAACAAAACATTCAGTTTCTGATCTCATAATATGCGTAGGTCAGAATGCAGACCATCCGGAATAAATCAGAAACACATGTATTTTCTGCGAATTTGCTGAAATCTAGGTCGGATTCCATAATATACCATAAATCTGCCTTGCCTTTTCCCAAAGATGTCGGGGTCGGCTTCCAGTCTAACCGGATGCAGCTGAATACCAGTATTTTACATGAAGCGACTGCCTATCTGACCTTCACAACCCAGTAACTGGATAATACTGTTATGACTAATAATAATGGTAAATGTAATGGTTAATACTGTTATACTGTTATGACTGGTTGGCAAAGGTCTGAATATTTATCTGGGCAAAAGTATTAACGGCAATAAGAACACAGATATTAAAAAGTCAAAAAAGTTTCTCACCTGGATGAAGAGCGCCTGAGCGCAGAGGACGAGGATCACCTTGGCTGACATTGTAGTTTGTGTTGAAGTGAACTTGAGAATGAGTTTTCCAAGAATCGATCGACTATTTATACTGAAACGTAGTCGTTATCTAGAGGTGTTGCAGCACACAGTAGGCTGCTGAACAAAGAAATAGAAAATGCGTGCATTTTCATTACTTTGTTATTATTATCAAATGCTTTGTTAAATTAGGAAATGGTGAAATAGTACGTGTTACTGATAAGAACTGCTGCACTATATAAACACGGTGTAAGACTTCTAAAAGCATCAGTCTTCAGCTTCTCGTTGAACTTTTGAATTCATCAACCATGTCTACCTTCGCTATTCTGCTGCTCTGCATCCAAGCTTGCTTGGTCCAGGTAAGTGTTTTACTATTTCTGATGTCTTTATTTTCTCACAAGCTCTTCGTCCTTACCGCAACTTGGTCCGCGTGTAATTAAACAAAAAGTGGAATTTTCCCCTTTATTCATTATAATTAATTAATAAATATTAATATTATACTATACCCCATTTTAATTTTGTTTACAATTTCATGGGTTTTATTTTTTACGCGTAACCCTAGTTCTTTTTCTAGAATAAAAGAAGCCTGAATGATATAACATCTGATATCTGCCAGTGAAAGTCCCCTTAAAATCGATTCAGCCATTTCGGAGATTAGGTGGAACAAACACACGCGGATAGCAGAGTACCATACCTATCGATTTAACCCCCATGAATGTTCTACGATTTTTTGTAGATTTCGAGATAAAATTGTTTTTCGATATTTTTCCTGATTCAACGAGTTTTAAAAAAATATATCTTTTTTTTGGGTCAACTTTGAACAACTAGTACATTCACTAAATAGGCCATTATTTGCTGAAATCGTTCGTTGAAGTATCTGAAATATTGTGATTTTCATATTTTATAATTTATTATTATATTTCATATCTTTGCATATTGTTGTCAATCCTGATATTTAATATTCCTCGCACTGGCTTGACACCTTAAAAGAAACACCCTGTATATACTTATGCATTTAGTAAAAAGTTGTTTATTTGACATTACAAAAAGACACTTCAATTTTATTTATTTGTAGTATGTAGATGTATGTATATACAATATTCGTTTTTGTTTACACTAAACCCGAAAAGGGGTCATTGTACTCATCATTTTGAACAACTTTTTCTATGGGACCAACCTTGAAATCGCGATAAAAAAATCAGCTGTTCCATACATTTGTGTTCACTTAAATCGACAAAATGTATGGAACAGCTGGTTTTTTTTAACCCTTTTCGGGTTTAGTGTAAACAAAAACTAATGTTGTATAGATGTATAGACTGATGAACTTCCTGCAGTTGCTTTCTTCTGTTATATTTAAAATCTTCCAATTGTATGAGACTTGTCCTTTGTACAGTCAGGGGTATTAATTACGTAAAAATTGATACCCTACGTCCATTTGCCTTGTTACAGCAATTTTATACAACTATCAAAGAAGAACAGTTGTGAATTGAATGTACCGATGTTTTAAGTTGGCAGTCAATTTGCTTAACAATTAAAATACATACAACACAGACTTACAATCTGTATTTGAATTAATATAGCATTACTACTATATTATTATAATCAATCTATTAAAAAAACTATGTTACCTGTAACTAGAACTTGTGGGAATCTGTTGTGTTTAGGGTTGAGGAAGACTATCCGCTCGTGATACAGTTTAATACTAGTACGAGGGGATAGGGCGAATCAGTCTAAAGACAACCAAACAGTAAGACCACTTCACACTCTCCAACTGTAGATCTGCATGAATATCAAAACAGCTATTTCTGTTTATTTTTGTTTATTATTAAGTTACTGTATGGTTGTCTCATTAATGCAATAAAGATTATTATGATTATTATGATTAAAATCCCCGATCCGTGAATTTACATGTGCTGATTTGAGAGAAGAAGACTTTTTACCTTTACTTCAAAATCTCATTCATTCAAAACTGTACCAGTCAGCCAACTGGGACAGTTGCAAACTGTGCCAGTTCTTGAAACCTCAGCAAGCAATTAGTTCCATATCTTATGTTATTTTCTTCTACAGAATGTTTTCGGCCAATACCTCGGTGGTGCCGGTTGCGGATGTGGAGGACCAGCTGTTGGTATAGCCCCTGCTCTAGGATGCGGCTCTGCTTATGGAGGTACCCTGGGTCTCGGTGCTGGTCTCTCTCCTGCTCTTGGTCTTGGTGCTTACGATGGTGCTATCGGATCTGCTTATGGTGGTGCCCTGGGTCTCGGTCCTGCTGCTGCATGGCGTGGTAACCTAGGTCTTGGTGAGTACGGTGGTGCTATCGGAGCTGCTTACGGCGGCGCCGGTGAAGGCAACGTGGCAGTCGCTGGTGAGCTGCCAGTCACCGGCAACACTGCTGTGGCTGGTACTGTTCCCATCACGGGCGCTGTGACTTTCGGTGGAGCTGTACCAGCTGCTGGTGCTGTGACCATCACTGGACAATGCGCTTGTGGATGTGGTTCACCTACCTACTACTAAGGCTTTTCTTTACGAAAGGATTTTCGTAAGTAACCGTGAAAATAGCGAAGCATTATATTTTTGGTATAACAATCTGTGACTGCAGATTAAACATTGAAATAAAAAGAAATATCAGCAATTTATGTTTTATTTTGAAAATAATTGATTAATATTCTTATTGAAATTATTATTATTATCTTTTATTTCATTTTACACATATTTTTTACATTTTTAAATATTAGAATAAAAAGAATAAGTATAAAAACATTTAAAAATATAAAAATAGTAGCCCACCGGTATCGGGAACAGGGTCCAAGCTACCGGCGGTCAGGGCTCCAGAGAGAGGAACCTCCTAACAATGCGGGCCGTGTCCAGAAGCACTGCTTTCTGAATCAAGCCCTTGATCCAGCTGCCCAACGAGAGCCTCCTTAGGTGTTGGTCGAGGCTCTTGGCAATTAAGCCATTGGCTGATACGACTATCGGCACAATGATTGCTGAGTCCACATCCCACATGTCGACAACCTCGCGAGCCAAGTCAAGATACTTGATTTGTTTATCTTTCTCGGCTTTCACGAGGTTCCCGTCATGCGGGACCGTTATGTCAATAACCATTGCGCGCCGCTCTGTTCGATCCACCACCACTATATATATATATAGCGGCTTATTGGCAACAATAGTCCTGTCAGTGATGATGGATCGGTCCCAGTACAATGTGATATTTCCATTTTCGAGAATTGGGTCGGGCACATACCTGTAGTACGGCACCTCCGATTCCACAAGACTGTATTTCAGAGCAAGTTGCTGATGGATAATCCTGGCTACAAGGTTGTGTCTATGCAAGTACTCTTCGTTAGCTAGACGAGAACATCCGGAGATAATGTGTCGAATTGATTCTCCCGGTCGGTGGCATGCCCGACAGATGTCAACCGTTCCGTCTTTCACAATAAATCTCCGGTAATTGTTCGTCATGATAACTTCGTCCATAATTGCACAGACAAAACCTTCGGTTTCCCCAAAGAGGTCACCGGAACGCAGCCAGGCTACGGACGCTAGCAAATCTACATCGGGTCCATGTAGGGCCCGGAAAAAGCGTCCGTGAAGCTCCTTACTCTGCCATACCTCCATGCGATCGTTAGTGTCAAGCACTACAGGTTTGCGCCAGTTCTCTTTAGCCAAGGAGAGCGGGGTGAGGCCCTTGTCCACCGCGACCACATCTCGATGCATCCCCACGTCGGCTTCTAGGAAATATTCCCTGAGACTGCATATCTCGCGATTGTGGAGGGTCTTAGCGTTTAAAAAGCCTCGGCCTCCACACTTTCGCGGGATATACAGTCTCATTACCGATGACCGTGCGTGATGCATTCGATATGCAGTCAACAGCGTACGGACCCTCCGATCCAGGGCATCGAGTTCAGTCTGAGTCCATTTGAGTATGCCAAAAGAGTACATCAACACCGGCATGACCCAACCGTTCAAGGCGCGCACCTTGTTTCCGCCTGATAGAAGACTGTTAAATACTTTTTTCAGGCGGCCAAAGAAGCGCTCCCTCAACGATTGCTTCATGTCAGCAACATTGATGCCTAACGCTTCCGACATACCCAAATACTTATAGGTTTCGGATGCGGAGAGGGTTCTAAGGTTTATGGAATCCGAAAGTTGGGTTCCCACGGATTCCACAATCTCCTCTCGCTTTACATGCATGACCGCACATTTGTCCACACCAAATTCCATCCTGATGGCGCTACTGAAAGTTTCAGTTACTTTCAGTAGCTCCATCAGTTGCAAATTGTTGGGGGCAAAGAGTTTTAGGTCATCCATGTAGAGGAGGTGGGATATAACCTGGCCACCTCTCCTCAGCCGATAGCCTAGACCTGAATCCTCCAGCAGTGTGCTTAGAGGATTCAAGGCTAAGCAGAACCAAAGTGGACTCAAACTATCGCCCTGAAATATACCTCGCTCGATCCTTATCGGCTCGCTATTCCTCTGGATATTTCGACATCCTGGATAGCGAAGGACCGTCCTCCATTGCTCCATACACGACATCAGGAAGGTGCGCAGAGTTGCATCTACTGTATACAACTCCAGCACCCTCATGAGCCATGTATGTGGCACCGAGTCATAGGCCTTCTTATAGTCTATCCAACATGTCGACAGATCCTTACGGGAACGACGAATTTTAGCTCTCAAAATGGATGTAAGAACCTTATAGACCGTCGGTAGACAAGTGATCGGTCTATAATTTTTGGGCTCCGCAGTACTACCTGATTTATGGAGCAGGTGGGTTATTCCTGTCGTTAGGAACTGGGGTAGTGACCCTGACTGTAAGGCTGACTGGTACTGAGCCGCCAAACGAGTGTGCGACCCGCGAAACCATTTGATCCAGAAGTTATGCAGTCCGTCCGGCCCTGGAGACTTCCAATTTGGCAACGGACGGACCGCACGAGCTACATCTTGGGGACAGATGGTAATAGCCCCCATTTCTGGTATTGGATCGCAGGCTCGCTCGACTTCCCGAGTCCAATCACCCTCGGTGTGACTGACAGGCACCGACCAGATACTGCGCCAGAAAGAACACATGGCATCATCATCCGGCAGGCGCGTGTCAGTCACACCTTGGTCCGGTCGCTCCCAACCCCTATAAACCCACCTTTCATCGCTCTGGAAGGTGCGATTCTGAGTGTATCGGTCCACCCGCCGCTTATACCTACGAATACGGTTCGCCCATGCATACACTTTCTGCCTCAGGAAGTCGATGCGCTCTGTGACACGTGACATATAGTCCTGAGGGCTGACATCAGTCCCTGAGAACGCCCGTCTCACAAAGCGCATCACTCTGGGGCGAGTATTGCCCTCCCTGAAGCAGATTAGTTTGCCGATGAGCGCTCTGGCCCCACCAATACGGCGCTCAATCCTGCACTGCCAAGCTGGTACGGCTGGTTTCGGTCGTGTAGCTCTAGAGTCATTAGCAAATTTGACGTGAGCTACACGACATGCCGCTACAGCCGCGCAGTACAGAATCGAATGAGTATCGGTGAGGTCTTCGCAGTCATCAAAATAGTTTGACAACTGCGAATCCAGAGCCGCCACCAGCGCCCTATTTTTGTTATGCATGGGCAAACGAGGTAAGCGTGGCCTAAGTTCGGGTGATACGAACCGATATTCCTGAATCGCACCCTCCAAAGCACTCCTCAATTCCTCATTGCACTGGGTACTTACGTTTGCAGCCATGCCATCACTCCCCTCGTCAGCTTGACTTGTGCTGCACTGTGGTGGTGGTGGTGCAACAATAGTCTGCGACAGGGGGGCGATCACACGGCTACTCTGCATTTCACTTCGCAGGCGATCAAGTACAGTGTCATCCAACATATGATTACGCTGGATGACCCGCACCTGATCCGACAGTCGTTGTGCCGAAACATTGAGAGCTGGCACAAGCACCTGAAAAAGAGAGTGCATCCGAACACGGTACGCGGTCAGATTGTTTCCTCCCTCTGTAGCCCCATAGTATGAGCGCATGACATTCTCATTAATGGATCTTGTCCATCTCATGCGCTGCACACTTCCGCCGGGAGCTGGGACCCTATCACAGGCCGGTGGGCCTCGAGGTCCTAAGCCATCCGGCGGCCGGCGTCCTCCCCGTCGACGAGCAGGTGGTGGCGTCGTGGGCGGAGAGAAATACTCGTCGCTCGAGCTCGACGCAACTACCGCGGCCGGTGTCGACACAGCGTTCACAGTGAGGCTGGGTACCGGCGGCGGCGAGGCGTAGCTGAGCGAAGAGTCCAGAGGTGGTAGGCGTGCTCGTCTTGTTGCTGATCTCGTCAACATTTTCATTTCATTTTCATATTCATGTTCATACGTCGGTTTATTGTTTTATCGGAGGTGACATGACAGATGTCACCTCCGATTCGGCAGTTTTTGTTGAAAATATTTATGATTCTGGTTCATTTTGCTATTTTATTTTTTTGTCTTGATTGTTTGGGTTTCGGGATGGTTTCAAGTTTATTCTCGTAAATAAAAAACTGCGATTAAAATTATTAAAACTGAAAATGATTATTATGAAAACAAATGTGACTTGTTGACTTTGGTGTTGCCAGCTTATTATTATTATTATTTTAATTTAATTTAATTTAATCTTTATTTATCAGACTACTAGTAGTCTACAGTGTTAGTAACAAAATAGCTTATAGGCTAAGCTATTTTGTTACTAACACTGTAGACTGTTTGTACTTAATAACAAAAAAAAAAGATCGGGTACGAATTGCAAGCGTTCACACTAGCGGGCTATCAGCCCGGGCGGCTATCGATTGCAGGATAGTGTTGGGACTGTCACGCAGCCTGCGAAGTAGCGAGGCAGATTTCTTACGCCACAGTGCATCAAAGCCGTCAGTCCGTGCTTCTGCAAACATTGCTGAGGCATTGCAGAAGCGCGGCAATCGCAACAATATCCTGAATGCGTTATTATATTGGATACGCAGAGCATTGTAAGCCTTTTGGGTATTATACGCGAACCAGAGAGCTCCCGAGTGCAGTGCTGTGCAGTACGCCTTAAAAAGGGTTATTTTAATTGCGTCTGAATATCGAGAAAATCTGCGGGCCAGCATATTCGCTCTAACTGACAATGCTCTGCGCTCCCTCCCTAAATCCATATCATCTTTCAGGTCATCAGTAACCAGATGGCCCAGGTATTTAAATTTATATACCCTGTTTATAGGTTGACCTTTCATTAGGAGAGGAGGTACGATAGTGGGACACCTGGTACCAGACCTGAAGACCATGAACTCTGTCTTACTGCTATTATAAATTAGCCCATGAGCCGCAGCGTACGACTCGCACACATTGAGTAACTTTCGGAGAGCACCGATCGAGGGAGCCAGCAGCACCATATCGTCTGCGTAGCTAATGTTGTTTAAACAAACACCATCCCCGCAGCAGCCGACACGCGTGCCGCTGAGTCGCTCAATCAGTGCATTGACAAACAGATAAATATTATTATATTATTACTGCCTTAACGATGAATCACTGACTGATTGACCATCCATTCCATTTGACAATTTTTTTATTATTTTTAATTAATGTAACCACTGTTCGATATAGGGCGGGATTTGGACATAAAACAGAAACATAAAGTTACCGGCAGATAAAATATATTACTTTTTACAAAAACTTGCACTTTAGAACACAAAAAGACTTCAATTGGATTAAAATAATCTTTGAATATTATATTATATTCAACAGTTCGTGGTCTTGATGTGCAAATAGAATTCTCGAAATGGTTCATCAATTAATTGCATTAAATCCAATAAATCCTTTTTTGTGTTTAAAATACCCAAAAAGTTGAACATCTTTAGGTTACAGTTAAAACCCGTTGTTCGTTAGAACTCGTTTTCCTTAGTTAAAAATAGTTATTACTAAATGCCTTTGTTAAAACTAGAAATACTGTCACAGGCCATATCTCTAAAAGTTACGTAGATATCGAGTTGTCACTTTTTTTCCTACAAAACCAATGCCGTAGAAAGCCATTGCGACGGTAAAAAAAAAATCGAGCAAGTCGAGTTATCAACTTCTTCACGCCATGCACGGAATTTGTGTATTATTTTTAAAATTGATTAATAACCTTATTAAAAATAATTAATTATTCTTATAAGCTGCCTCATCATTTTGATTTTTAGGGTTCCGTACCTCAAAAAGAAAAACGGAACCCTTATAGGATCACTCGTGTGTCTGTCTGTCCGTCTGTCACAGCCAATTTGCTCCGAATCTACTGGACCGATTAAGTTGAAATTCGGTACACATATTGAACGTGTAACGTAAATTAATGAATGTTTATTATATGGGTTCCTTTCGGGGGGCAAATAATAAAATTAAAAAAAGTCTTGCAAACTGTACCGTGTGAGACATGAAATGAAAGGACTTACTGTGAAGGTCTCAAATATTTTTTTATAATTTTTAAATATTTTTTGTTAAAGTTATTTAAGAAAATAGACGAAAATTGACTATGTATAAAAAACCCTTATCTCCGAAACTACTAAGCTGAAAATTTTGAAAAAAGAATACAGTAAATAGTTCTGTATTTATAGCTTACAAGAAAATTTAAGTCTATGGTCTTAAAATAACATGTAAATATCCTCAATATTGTGCATAAAAACTTACATTTTTGCAGTTGGAATAAAAAAACCGGTCAAGTGCGAGTCGGACTCGCGCACGAAGGGTTCCGTACCATATTATGTGTTTAATAATTGCAAAGATTACTTTTACTTATTTTATAATGATACTGTGAATTACAAGGTTATTTTTTGCAGTTGCAGAAAATCACCCATGTTTAAACAAAATACCTTATGAATCGCCGTTTTCAGTATTGTTGATTAAATACAGTATTCATGGTACCTACATGGTATAAAGAAGTTTCAAATTCCTAATTTGTTGAATTGTTGCGCTAGAGCTCGTACAAAAATGGTCTAAAATTTACAACTTTTGCAGCCCCCTATTTCTTAATTTTAAAAGATTAAATAAAAATATGTTTGTACTCTACTCAATGAGTTCTAGACGATGACACCCCACATGCTAGATTAAAATTTTTATTTTTTTTTCAAAATGAAAAGTTTATTGTATGGGGATCGACCCCTTACATTTTTAACTTTGCTTTATTTTTATTATTTGTTGTTATAACCGTAATAGACAGCGGAGGC
The DNA here is from genome assembly GCA_905163495.3 of Cosmia trapezina. Taxonomy (NCBI): domain Eukaryota; kingdom Metazoa; phylum Arthropoda; class Insecta; order Lepidoptera; family Noctuidae; genus Cosmia; species Cosmia trapezina. Next base: position 4,545,614 of record LR991048.1, read on the forward strand.
TTAGTAAGTTTGTACTGGACTGTACGTGGTTGTCTGATTTCATGGATTTTAATTTTCTTGCGCGGAACCCTAATTATTTTTCTAAAATAAAAATAGCCTAAGTTACTCCTTAAAACATCAGCTATATGTCGTCAAAATCGGTGGAAATTCGTTTGGCAAGTTTCCTAACTTGACTCAAAGTACCAATTTTTTAATCGGACTGCGTTTTAAAATTCTTCTATACAAACTTTAACATCCCTAACCTCATTTGAGGCGTAGTTTTGAAAAACTAATAATGACAAACATTATTACTTACTTATGCAAGTATTTGTGGTAAGTTTCAAGTTCATTAACCAAATTAATAAGATTTTTCATATAAACTGTATCTCTGTTTTCACGAATACAAATAAAGAATTTAAAAATCGTCTGGTATGTTTCCATAACTTGACTCGAACATTATTTACACCAATTTTAGAGTTAATCAAGCCCCCAATAAAATCCTCCGCTATAAAATTAACTTTTCACCCCTTAGGGGTAGATTTTTGGAAAACCCTGATACACGTTAGTCTTAATTTTTGGTCTCAAGTATATAAACTGAGTTTTGAGTTAATCGGACCGCGTGTTAAAGTTCTTCCATACAAACTTTGACACCCCCAATCCCTCCTTAGGGGGTAGTTTAGGAAAACTAAAAATGATAAACTTTATAATTTACTTAGATGAATATTCGTGCTAACGTTCAAGTCTATTAACTCAAGGGATAGGATTTTTCACACAAACTTTCATCCCCTATTTTACCCCCTTAGGGATGGAATTTCCAAAAATCCTTCCTTAGTGGATGTTTAAACTATATAAGGTATCTATGTGCAAAATTTCAAGTCTCTAGGTCCATTGGTTTGGGCTGTGCGTTGATATATTAGTCAGTGACTCAGTCAGGACTTTGATTTTTTTATATATATAGATTTACCATGTTATTTGAAGACCACAGACTTCTTATACGTATTCCTGTAATCTACAGGTATAGAACTAATTTCTGTATTTTTTTCAAAATTTTAGGCTCAGTAGTTTCGGAGATAAGGGGTGGGGGGAATGGTCAATTTTCGTCTATTTTCTTAAATAACTTTAAAACATTATATTTTAAAATTATAAAAAAAATATATTTGAGACCCTCATAGTAAACTCTTTAATTCGATATGTCACACGGTACAGTTTACAAAACTTTTTTTTTTATTTTCTTATTTTCCCCCTAAAAGTGACTCTCATATTCAAAATTCATATATTTACTTTAGCTGTACGTGTTTGGGTCACAGAAATCCATATGTGTACCAAATTTTAACTTAATCGGTCCATTAGATTCGGAGCAAATTGGCTGTGACAGACGGACAGACGGACAGACAGACAGACAGACACACGGGTGATCCTATAAGGGTTCCGTTTTTTCCTTTTGAGGTACGGAACCCTAAAAAACTAAAAACCGACTGCAGTAAAAAACTAAAACTGAAAAGTTAAAAACAAGCCCATTTTAAATTTAATAAAAGAGGGAAGCAGGCGGGACCCATTCCTTTTTTATATTTTCAAACTCAAACGGGTCCCGCATGCTTCCAACTTTTATTAAATTTAAAATGGGCTTGTTTTTAACTTTTCAGTTTCAGTCTTTTACTGCAGTCGGGTTTTTAGTTTTTTTAATATTTTTTTTTAATTATTGATATTTCCAAGCAAGCAACACAAAAACATTACAGTTAACATAAGAGTAGATGACTTAATCCAAAATATATTCGTGCAAGTGCAAAGTGCAAGAAGTAAGGTATGTCCCTATTATTCTTTCGTGGGAATAAAAGTGAAGTTTAGTTATATTAGCGCCCGTTTATCCGATCGCTGTTGATAACTTTGAAACCAGATTGTTTATAGGCGTCTATTTTCTGATCATTTCTGTTACCCTGGTACTTTTCAAAACAACTGCCATAAGTAAATCTAATGAACCTGTATGTATTTTTAAGAAGATTGACCAAAAGTTGGTGAAACACTTAGTTCCAGTTAATTTCTATTAACTATATATATATTTAACATAAGCTATTTTGTTACTAACACTGCAGACTACATAGTAGTCTGATAAATAAATATTAAATTAAATTAAATTAAATTAATAATTTCAATAAGAATATTAAACAATTAATTTTCAAAATAAAACATAAATTACTGATATTTTTTTTATTTCAATGTTTAATCTGCAGTCCCAGATTGTTTGTCATACCAAAAATATAATGCTTCGCTATTTCACGGTTACTTACGAAAATCCTTTCGTAAAGAAAAGCCTTAGTAGTAGATAGGTGAACCACATCCACAGGCGCATTGTCCAGTGATGGACACAGCACCAGCAGCTGGTACAGCTCCACCAAAAGTCACAGCGCCCGTGATGGGAACAGTACCAGCCACAGCGGTGTTACCGGCGACTGGCAGCTCACCAGCGACCGCCACGTTGCCTTCACCAGCACCGCCGTAAGCAGCTCCGATAGCACCACCGTAAGCACCAAGACCTAGGTTACCACCCCATGCAGCAGCAGGACCGAGACCCAGGGCACCACCATAAGCAGATCCGATAGCACCATCGTAAGCACCAAGACCGAGAGCAGGAGAGAGACCAGCACCGAGACCCAGGGCACCTCCATAAGCAGAGCCGCATCCTAGAGCAGGGGCTATACCAACAGCTGGTCCTCCACATCCGCAACCGGCACCACCGATGTATTGGCCGAAAACATTCTGTAGAAGAAACTAACATAAGATATGGAACTAATTGCTTGCTGAGGAAATTTCAAGAACTGGCACAGTTTGCAACTGTCACAGGTGGCTGACTGGTACAGTTTTGAATGAATGAAATTTTAAAGTAAAGATAGAAAGTCTTCTTCTCTCAAATCAGCACAAATTACATAGTTAAGTCACGGATCAGGGATTTTAATTGTTAAGCAAATTGACTACTACGAAATCGTCTGTATATTCAATTTACAACTGTCTTTCTTTGACACTTATATAAAATTGCTCTAACAAGGCAAATGGACGTAGGGTATCAATTTTTACGTAATTAATACCTCTGATTGTACAAAAGACAAGTCTCATACTATTAAAAGATTTTAAACTTGACAGAAGAAAGCAACTGCAGGAATTTCATCAGTTTATACATCTATATATATACGTACATACATCTTAAAAATTAAAACCTATGAAATTGTAAACAAACTCCGATTAAAATGGGGAAATATATTATTAATATTAATTAATTAATAATAATGAATAAAGAGTAACACAGAAATAACGACTTTTCGTAAACACTACCCACTGAACAAAAACTTTTTGTTAAATTACACGCGGACGAAATTGCGGTAAGGACGAAGAGCTTGTGAGAAAATAAAGACATCAGAAATAGTAAAACACTTACCTGGACCAAGCAAGCTTGGATGCAGAGCAGCAGAATAGCGAAGGTAGACATGTTTGATGAATTCAAAAGTACAACGAGAAGCTGAAGACTGATGCTTTTAGAAGTCTTACACCATGTTTATATAGTGCAGCAGTTCTTATCAATATCACGTACTATTTCACTATTTCCAAATTTAAAAACAAAATATACTCGTTTGATAACAATAACAAAATAATGAAAATGCTCACATTTTTCTATTTCTTTATTCAGCAGCCTACTGTGTGCTGCAACACCTATAGATAACGACTACGTTTCAGTATAAATAGTCGATCGATTCTAGGAAAACTCATTCTCAAGTTCACTTCAACACAAACTACAATGTCAGCCAAGGTGATCCTCGTCCTCTGCGCTCAGGCGCTCTTCATCCAGGTGAGAAACTTTGTCTTATTTTTATAATGCTGTGTTCTAATTACCATTACTACTTCTGACCAGATATGATCTGATTTTACTCGGATCGTAGTCTGCATTCAAACTATGCAAATGATTTGATCAGGTACTGATTGGACTGTTATTAATAATAATAATAAATGCATCGAGATGTGGTCGCGGTGGACAAGGGCCTCACCCCACTCTCCTTGGCGAAAGAGAACTGGCGCAAACCTGCAGTACTTGATACTAACGATCGTAGGGAAGTATGGCAAGGCAAAGAGCTTCACGGACGCTTTTTCCGGGCCCTCCATGGGCCTGATGTAGACTTTTTGGCGTCTGTATCCTGGCTACGTTTCGGCGACCTCTTCGGGGAAACCGAAGGTTTTGTGTGTGCAATTATGGATGAAGTTATCATGACGAATAATTATCGAAAATACATTGTCAAAGACGGTACGGTTGACATCTGTCGGGCATGCCACCGTCCCGGTGAATCAATCCGACATATTGTTTCCGGTTGTTCTCGTCTTGCTAACGGCGAATACTTGCACAGACACAATCTAGTGGCTAGGATTATCCACCAGCAACTTGCCTTGCAGTACAACCTTGTGGAGTCCGAAGTGCCATATTACAGGTATGTGCCCGACCCAGTTCTCGAGAATGGCCAAGCCACATTGTACTGGGATCGATCTATCATCACAGACAGGACTATTGTAGCCAATAAGCCTGATATTGTGGTGATAGATCGACGAGAGCGCCGTGCAATTATTGTTGATATCGCTGTCCCTCATGACGAGAATCTCGTGAAAGCTGTGTACATGTGGGACGTAGACTCTGCAATCATTGTACCGATAATCGTTACGGTTAATGGCCTAATAGCACAGAGCCTCGATCAACACCTCAGGAGGCTCTCATTGCGCGGCTGGATCAAGGGCTTGATTCAGAAAGCAGTACTCCTGGACACGGCACGCATAGTGAGGAGGTTCCTCTCTCTAGAGCCCTGACCACCGGTAGCTTGGACCCTGTTTCCGATATCGGTGGGCTACTATTTTTATATTTTTAAATGTTTTTTTTTTATTTTTGTTTTTATAAAAATATTTAAAAATATAAATGATATGTACATAAATGAAATAAAGGAAATAATAATAATAATTGTATTGGGATCGGTCTATCATCACTGATAGGACTATTGTTGCCAATAAACCTGACATAGTGGTGATAGATCGATTAGAGCGTCGCACGATGATTGTTGATATAGCGGTACCACATGACGAGAACCTCGTGAAAGCCGAAAAAGATAAGCAAATTAAGTATCTTGACCTGGCTCGCGAGGTTGTCGACATGTGGGATGTGGATACAGCAATCATTGTGCCGATAGTCGTAACGGCCAATGGCATAATAGCCAAGAGCCTGGATCAACACCTGAGGAGGCTCTCGTTAGGCGGCTGGATCAAGGGCTTGATCCAGAAAGCGGTACTTCTGGACACGGCGCGTATCGTTAGGAGGTTCCTCTCTCAGCAACCCTGACTGCCGGTAGCTTGGACCCTGTTCCCGATACCGGTGGGCTACTATTTTTTATATTTTGAAATGTTTTTATACTTTTTATATTTCAACATTTAAAAATGCAATTTATATGTATATACAAATGAAATAAAGAAAATAATAATAACCCCACCACAGTATCTCTACGTTGACGTCGTAGTGGGGCTTGCACGCTCCGAATTTTAGGTCTGTGCCGGTAGAGTTTACTTTGCCGGAACAGGTCTAGGATGAGGAGCCAGACCAAGAGAAATACCCGCAGGGCAGCATGTGGCGAGCTGTTGGGCAGTAGCAACCCCACGGACCCTATCTCCCTAGAGAAGTCTTGTTCCTCATCTTTCGCTTGCCTTTATTGGCCGACTGGAGTGAACACTGACGAGGATCAGAGCTCCCACCTCTTTTTTGCCTTTATTGGCCAGTTTGACTGGAAATTCGCAAGAGCAAATGTGCTCGGAGGAAGGAATTATTCCAGTAAGATGCTGGTAGGGATCTTGACCGTAGCCTGACTGATAGCCGTGGGATACCTCTCCACTCCTCACAAGCACCTCAGGGCATAATGCTCCCTTGCCGCTATGACACTATGTGCTAGCGACCGTTTTCGGGGGCCCATTATTGAGTGTGCAAGTCACCCCCTGCCATTTTATCTGTGTATGGTATACAAAACATTAGTGAGGAAGGGGCCATAGCGTTTCCATAGTTCTAGGTAACCAGTCTACAGCCACCCAAACCCATAGTCTAATATATTTTGTTTCCATGTTCTGCAATAGTCCTGCACCAACCGGGTGTTTCCTTGGGTGCACTTGCATAGTGCTCATAATTAAAAATTGTCTAAGGGGCCTCTGCGAGTTACCTTCGGCCCATCGTTCGCCTTCCAAATGTCCGGGACCCCAAGGTCCCGATATAAATCAAAGACGCTTTTAAAATAATAATAATAAATCATTTATTTCGGGTAACAATGACCCACATAAATACCTTACAGACATACATAATATTTATGAAAACCACAATTTAACACGTAATGTTGTCGTATATCGCTGCACGGAGTGGCGTAACCGTCCTTGGAAGCGTCGAAATACGACGAACAAGGACAAGAACAAAACGACAAACGACGAACAAAAACGATCAGCGATCAACGATTAAGAACGAATGTATTGATTCAAGTTACATTTGGGTAGCAGTGAGAGCAGTGGTGGCCCAGTGGTAAAGACCGCGACTCACGAGTTGTAGGTTATAGGTTCGAACCCAGACAGGCGCTTTACTTTGTGTAAATTATTTCATCACCGCTGCTCTCAAACCGGTGAAAGAAACCAGCAATTCTTACGACCCAAATTACGAAGACATGTGACATCCACCAACCCACCCTGTGCCCGCGTGTTGCATGGCCGCGTGGCCCACTCCCTTTTACCGGTATGAGGTCTGTGTCGAAACATTATAAGCTAATTATGCTATGAATACCGTTTACCTACACCCCTGCTATAAATACTCTATGAAAGTTTCTGAAACAGTTAGCTTATTGCCAACATTAAAACAGCCAGTGTCATAGTAACCATGGTAACCATAATAGCATCCAAACGGGTGCTTTAATGTTGTACTGAATTTCATAATGCAACTCGTTTTCAAAAAAAGAACATTGTAATGCACGCGCGTTTCACTACAACAGCGCCGTAATTTAAAAAAAGAACTTATTCGAATTCACGTCGTATACTATGACGCCAGCCGCCATGTTCGATACGAGTATTAGTATTGCAAAAAACTGTTTCAGAACCTTTTATAGAGGATTGATAACATGGATGTAGATAAATTCTTGTATGCAACTGTACATAATTAAGTATTAAAACACTCATGTGATACTATTATCGTGTGATAAACCCACATTCGTGTTTTAATACGCCTTATTATACGTCAGTTGCATAAATAACTATTAGTTCACCTGCAATATACACAAATCTTATAACATAATAAAATTATTACTAAGTTTTTCACTATCACCTGTGCAATGACACAAAATGCGTTTGACACACATTAAGTTACGTGATCGATTAAATAATCATATTTCAATGCATTTCCGTCGTTTGCTAAATCGAGAAATATTTACTAATACAGTAACTTTTTGTTTACAGACTGCTTTCAGTTCATGTCTTGGTCGTGGAGCCATCGGTAGCGGCTGGACTGGAACTGGTTTGGTTGGTAGCGGCTGTGCGGGTAACTGGGCTAACACTGGTTTGCTTGGTAGCGGCTGTGCGGGTAACTGGGCTAACACTGGTTTGGTTGGTAGTGGCTACGCTGGTAACTGGGCCAACAGTGGTTTGATTGGTACCGGCTCTGCTGCTCTAGAGATCATTCCCACCAGTGGCGGTGGACTGCCTGTCTCCAGCGTCTCTGCTATCGCTCCTATTGGCCTCTCCGTAGTGTCTGATAATGTGTACGAGGGTGCTCTGAGCGTGATTGGTGAGCTGCCATTATTGGGTGCTGTGGCTTTGGAGGGAGTGTTTCCCACTGCTGGTGCTGGCGGCATCAGCTACAGCTGCGGTAACGGTGTTACTGCTATTGGGAGCATCGCTCCTTCTGGTGCTGCCTATGGCGCTGGTGGTGCCTATGGCGCCGGTGGTGCCTATGGGATCGGTGCTGGCTATGGGATTGGTGCTGGCTATGGAACTGGCGCTGCTCTCGGACTCGGCTATGGAGACTGCGGATGTGGATGTTACTAAGAATTTAATAAAATTAATACTTAACCGAGATGGTCCCATACACTGGTTCAATAAACTGATTGGCAATTTATTTTGTTGTATGAATGTATTTTAAATACCCATAACCCTTGTGCTTGTTTAAAACAAGGTCAACTTATTTTATGAAGGGCGATCGGTTTTTTTGTTTTTAAAGACCACGTAAAACACAATATACATCTGTGCTTAGTCAATATAAATCCATATTTATGTTGAAAAACTCAAGAAACATCGTGATTGAAAAATTGTTGACTTATAATTTTTGTAAAATCTTACAGATGAAAAATTAAAATTAAAAATAAAATATAAAACTGCCATGCCAAAAAAACCGGTCAAGAGCGAGTTGGAATCGCGCACTAAGTGTTCTGTTTCGATTTCTGATAAAGTGTGCTTTAATAGCACACTTTATCAGAAATCGAAACAGAAACATTATTTTATTTTTCCTGTAATACTTACATAAACTTCTATCACATAGAATAATTTCAGATTTTTCTCTATACAAATTTCGGAGATAAGGGGGAGGGGGAACGGTATTTTTTTTCCATTTTTCATCAAAAGTCGGAAACTATGCGGCCTAAAAAAAGAAAAACGTTTGTGAATGTGTAAACAGTGCTCTTTCATAATACCCGACGTGCCCTAGTAGCAATAATTGGAATTTTTAAGACCCTCTTTCAGTCCCTGTTGCAAAAACAAAAAAAAAAATCTCTTTCTTATTTCAAAAATAGTTAAAAAAAACGGCAAACATCATCTAAAACTGTTCCAAACTTCAAGTTGATAGCATTAGTAACTCTTGAAATAACCAGCTGTGACATACAGACAGACAGACTGAGTCGCACCATAAGGGTTCCTTTTTACCATTTTGGTACGGAACCCTAAAAAGTCTCCATGCCATAATGTATAAAAATGCCATAATACTTTATCGATGAATGAGTTCTTCATTAGGCGGTTGGTTCGAGGACCAATGGGGTATTTGCGTAACACCAATGGCAATCGATGGCAATGCCTTTCCTTAATACCATTCAGCTAAGTTCATTGCGTTATTTACGCTGTTAGGCATAAGAATTTTTCGAACCCATGAAGCAATAACGATCAACCGTCAAACGACTTCGGCTAACATACTAAAGGAGTTCAATATATACAGGGTTACTTGTAATTCGACGTATTCCTTGCAGGACGTCATAGTGGGGCTATGCAATAAGTTAAGCCACCAAATGTTCTGCCGAAATTCAGTAGTTTTTGAGTTAGTTAAATTTTTAGTTTTTTTATGAAAAATACAATTCAAAAATTATTTACGGTGAAATTTTACTGGAATTTAAGTTATTATCATAGCTGATGCCGCAGCAGATCTTTGTTAAAAATTAAAAGTTTAAAAATCCCTAAAACTTTGGCAAAGATCACTAATTAAGCATTTTATTTTTCGTACCTAATATATATTTTTCTTAGACAAAAATTACAAAACTAACTTTATAATAAATAAATAATAAATAATCTTTATTTATCAAAAAGCCAATAATAAATACAAATTCGTCCATCTCAACCAAAACTTAAAAATAAATAAAAACGCCATTATTTAATTACAACGCTATGTATAATTGAGACAGAGTGAACGTCTGTGTCGGTGCTAGTATAAACTGTTTCGTTGGCATTCCCATTGAGGGACCACATTTGAATTTTGAGCTTTTGAATGTGTCAGCTTTTAGTAAAAGTTCTCAAACAATTGTAAATTAAGCCTCTAGTTTGTAAAAGCAGCCACTCAAAAGATACAATCGGTTAAAGGTGGTCCCTCAATCGTGCCTGCCAGGCATCCATATCTCAAAACCTAGTTAAAATTTACAACTGCTATAAATGACTATTCTTAGTAAAAGATTTGTAAAACTGATTTTTTTTTTTTTTTTTTTTTTAGTTTATTGAATATCAACTCTTCCTTTTCACAGAATAAAAAGATCTAGCAAAGGAAAAGTGGTCCCTCAATCGATCACCATAAGGTTCAGTTTGAGTGGAGATCACAATGGAATTTGAAATTTACATGGGTCTAGCGTTAGTAAAAGTAAAGCCACTCAAAAGATACAATCGGTTAAAGGTGGTCCCTCAATCGTGCCTGCCAGGCATCCATATCTCAAAACCTAGTTAAAATTTACAACTGCTATAAATGACTACTCTTAGTAAAAGATTTGTAAAACTGATTTATTGAATATCAACTCTTCCTTTTCACAGAATAAAAAGATCTAGCAAAGGAAAGGTGGTCCCTCAATCGATCACCATAAGGTTCAGTTTGAGTGGAGATCACAATGGAATTTGAAATTCACATGGGTCTAGCGTTAGTAAAAGTACATAATACGATTATGAATTCAACCTCTAGTTTGTAAAAGAAGCCATTCAAAAGTTACAATCGATTTAAGGTGGTCCCTCAATTGAAACGTTTGTTTTTAAAAAAAAATCAATTTACGTAGCATTCAGAAGGTAAATTGACCAATGCTACAGTCTATCCTTTAGTAAAAATTTTTACTAACGATTACTTTACTAAAAAGTATCAAAATATATACCGTTTTATTTCAAATAATCATTGAAATCCTGGGAAGAAATACTAAGATAGAAGTGACCACACAACAGGATTTTTTTGAATAAGTAAAAACTAGTGACTGTTTGTTTATATTATTTTTTTCTGAATATTTGTCATCATTTAGCTAATTAAAAACACCGAAAGAAAATAATGCTTATAATAATAAAAAAAAACTAAAAAAACATTATTTTTTATTAATATTTGTCACTACTTAGCTAAGTAAAAACACAGAAAGAAAATAATGCTTATGAGAGGTTGAATTCCTAATCGTATTATGTACTTTTACTAACGCTAGACCCATGTGAATTTCAAATTCCATTGTGATCTCCACTCAAACTGAACCTTATGGTGATCGATTGAGGGACCACCTTTCCTTTGCTAGATCTTTTTATTCTGTGAAAAGGAAGAGTTGATATTCAATAAATCAGTTTTACAAATCTTTTACTAAGAGTAGTCATTTATAGCAGTTGTAATTTTTAACTAGGTTTTGAGATATGGATGCCTGGCAGGCACGATTGAGGGACCACCTTTAACCGATTGTATCTTTTGAGTGGCTACTTTTACAAACTAGAGACTGAATTTACAATTGTTTGAGAACTTTTGCTAAAAGCTGACGCATTCAAAAGCTCAAAATTCAAATGTGGCCCTCAATGGGAACGCCAACAACTGTTTCTATGTTTCTGTTTTCTGTTTTATGTCAAAATCCCGCCCTATATCGAACAGTGGTTACATTAATAATTAATGTGGCCACTGTTCGATATAGGGCGGGATCCTGATTTAATTATTAAAAATAATAAAAAAATTGTCATTTGGAATGGATTGTCAATCAGTCAGTGATTCATCGTTAAGGCAGTAATAATATAATAATATTTATCTGTTTGTCAATGCACTGACTGAGCGACTCAGCGGCACGCGTGTCGGCTGCTGCGGGGATGGTGTTTGTTTAAACAACATTAGCTACGCAGACGATATGGTGCTGCTGGCTCCCTCGATCGGTGCTCTCCGAAAGTTACTCAATGTGTGCGAGTCGTACGCTGCGGCTCATGGGCTAATTTATAATAGCAGTAAGACAGAGTTCATGGTCTTCAGGTCTGGTACCAGGTGTCCCACTATCGTACCTCCTCCCCTAATGAAAGGTCAACCTATAAACAGGGTATCTAAATTTAAATACCTGGGCCATCTGGTTACTGATGACCTGAAAGATGATATGGATTTAGAGAGGGAGTGCAGAGCATTGTCAGTTAGAGCGAATATGCTGGCCCGCAGATTTTCTCGATATTCAGACGCAATTAAAATAACCCTTTTTAAGGCGTACTGCACAGCACTGCACTCGGGAGCTCTGCGGTTCACGTATACCCAAAAGGCTTACAATGCTCTGCGTATCCAATACAATAACGCATTCAGGATATTGTTGCGATTGCCGCGCTTCTGCAGTGCCTCAGCAATGTTTGCAGAAGCACGCACTGACGGCTTTGATGCACTGTGGCGTAAGAAATCTGCCTCGCTACTTCGCAGGCTGCGTGACAGTCCCAACACTATCCTGCAATCGATAGCCGCCCGGGCTGATAGCCCGCTAGTGTGAACGCTTGCAATTCGTACCCGATCTTTTTTTTTGTTATTAAGTACAAACATAGGCTAAGCTATTTTGTTACTAACACTGTAGACTACATAGTAATCTGATAAATAAAGATTTAATTAATTTAAATTAAAATAATAATTTCATTAAGAATATTAATCAATTAATTTTCAAAATAAAACATAAATTGCTGATATTTTTTTTTATTTCAATGTTTAATCTGCAGTCACAGATTGTTTGTCATACCAAAAATATTTTCACGGTTACTTACGAAAATCCCTTGGTAAAGAAAAGCGTTAGTAGTAGATAGGTGAACCACATCCACAAGCGCATTGTCCAGTGATGGACACAGCACCAGCAGCTGGTACAGCTCCACCGAAAGTCACAGCGCCAGTGATGGGAACAGTACCAGCCACAGCGGTGTTACCGGCGACTGGCAGCTCACCAGCGACCGCCACGTTGCCTTCACCGGCGCCGCCGTAAGCAGCTCCGATAGCACCACCGTAAGCACCAAGACCTAGGTTACCACCCCATGCAGCAGCAGGACCGAGACCCAGGGCACCACCATAAGCAGATCCGATAGCACCATCGTAAGCACCAAGACCGAGAGCAGGAGAGAGACCAGCACCGAGACCCAGGGCACCTCCATAAGCAGAGCCGCATCCTAGAGCAGGGGCTATACCAACAGCTGGTCCTCCACATCCGCAACCGGCACCACCGATGTATTGGCCGAAAACATTCTGTAGAAGAAACTAACATAAGATATGGAACTTATTGCTTGCTGAGGAAATTTCAAGAACTGGCACAGTTTGCAACTGTCACAGGTGGCTGACTGGTACAGTTTTGAATAAATGAGATTTTGAAGTAAAGATAGAAAGTCTTCTTCTCTCAAATCAGCACAAATTACATAGTTAAAGGAGAAATGTAAAGTTACGGATCGAGGATTTTAATTACTAAGCAAATTGACTGCCAACTTAAGTCGTCCGTATATTCAATTCACAACTGTCGTTCTTTGACAGTTGTATCAAATTGCTCTAACAAGGCAAATGGACGTAGGGTATCAATTGTTAAATAGTTAGTTAATACCCCTGACTGTACAAAGGACAAGTCTCATACAATTGGAAGATTTTAAATATAACAGAAGAAAGCAACTGCAAGAAGTTCATCAGTCTATACATCTATAAAACATTAGTTTTTGTTTACACTAAACCCGAAATGGGGTCATTGTACTCATCATTTTGAACAATTTTTTCTATGGGACCAACCTTGAAATCGCGAAAAAAAAGTCAGCTGTTCCATACATTTGTGTTCACTTAAATCGACAAAATGTATGGAACAGCTGGTTTTCTTTTCGTAATTTCAAATTTCAAACACTGCCCCAAAGTATAATCTTACTTGGGACCCTGGAGTTGTATTAACTTATTTGGCAAGTCTATACCCCAATGAAGACATAAGTCTAGAACAACTAACAAAAAAAGTGGTAACTATTCTGGCCCTTACTACAGGTCATAGAGTACAAACTTTATCCTTAATTAATATTAAAAATATTAAAGTCATGAATAGTGGAATTCAGATATACATTCCAGACATAATAAAAACCACCAAAACAGGCAGCCTTCAGCCACTACCTATTACACCTTAAAACTTTTGAAAATAGAATTGAAATTTGTCCAGTCACTACTGTAAACTGTTATATTAATAGAACTAAACCACTGAGAAGAGGTACTGATAAGCTAATACTGACCTTCAAGAAGCCACATCATTGCGCTTCAACCCAAACTATAAGCCGTTGGATTAAAACAACTTTACATGAGTCTGGAATTGATGTAAATACCTTCACGGCACACAGCACCAGACATGCTTCTACATCTGCTGCTAAAAGATCTGGGATCAGTATAGATCAAATACAAAGGACAGCTGGGTGGTCTCAGAACTCGGCCACCTTTGCTAGACACTATAATAGACCGGTCATTCAAGAACCAACTGTGTTCAGTGATATAATATGTAACACTGTAAATAATATAACTTGATTTTGTTGATCTCATAAGTTGATTATTGTGGAAATTGTTACATTACTTAATTAATATTGTTATACTTACAAAAATTCTGTGTGTTTAATAAATACCTTACTATTTTTACAACTAAGTATTTACTAACCCATAAACAACCCTGACTGACTTCGAACATCTACTCGTTAATATGTCTCGGAGAAGGAGTAAGTATAATTATGTGATTAAACGAACTTACCTTAAGTGAAGTTCTATCATAATTATACGAAGCTCCTTCTCCGAGACAGGTCTCCCAACCCATCCCTAAAGTTTTCCCAAAATAGGGTTGTTTAAAATAACTAGCTTTAAACGAAATGACAGTAAAGTGTTGCCTGATGAGAGAACTGTTTTTATTTTTATTTTATTTTTTAGCTTTGAAATATTTGTGACAGCGCAGGTTCAAACCCACGCTACTAAAAATAAAATAAAAATAAAAATTGTTCTCTCATCGGGCAACACTTTACTGTCATTTCGTTTAAAGCTAGTTATTTTAAACAACCCTATTTTGGGAAAACTTTAGGGATGGGTTGGGAGACCTGTCTCGGAGAAGGAGCTTCGTATAATTATGATAGAACTTCACTTAAGGTAAGTTCGTTTAATCACATAATTATACTTACTCCTTCTCCGAGACATATTAACGAGTAGATGTTCGAAGTCAGTCAGGGTTGTTTATGGGTTAGTAAATACTTAGTTGTAAAAATAGTAAGGTATTTATTAAAAACACAGAATTTTTGTAAGTATAACAATATTAATTAAGTAATGTAACAATTTCCACAATAATCAACTTATGAGATCAACAAAATCAAGTTATATTATTTACAGTGTTACATATTATATCACTGAACACAGTTGGTTCTTGAATGACCGGTCTATTATAGTGTCTAGCAAAGGTGGCAGAGTTCTGAGACCACCCAGCTGTCCTTTGTATTTGATCTATACTGATCCCAGATCTTTTAGCAGCAGATGTAGAAGCATGTCTGGTGCTGTGTGCCGTGAAGGTATTTACATCAATTCCAGACTCATGTAAAGTTGTTTTAATCCAACGGCTTATAGTTTGGGTTGAAGCGCAATGATGTGGCATAAATTATAAAATATGATAATCACAAGATTTCAGATACACCACATTCAACGACCCATTTCAGAAAATAATGCCCCAAAAAAAAGATATAATTTTTTAAAACTCGTTGAATCAGGAAAAATATTGAAAAACAATTTTATCTCGAAAACTACAAAAAATCGTAGAACATTCATGCGGGTTAAATCGATAGGTATGGTATTGACACCGTAAAAGAATCATATCATCCCTGTAAACGGTACTTATAAAAAAAAAACAATTTTTTAGAAATGGTAAAACACTTACGTTTACCAAGCAAGCTTGGATGCAGAGCAGCAGAATAGCGAAGGTAGACATGTTTGATGAATTCGTAAGTTCAACGAGAAGCTGAAGACTGATGCTTTTAGAAGTCTTACACCGTGTTTATATAGTGCAGCAGTTGTTATCAATAACACGTACTATTTCACCATTTCCTAATTAAACAAAGCATTTGATAATAATAACAAAGTAATGAAAATGCACGCATTTTTCTATTTCTTTGTTCAGCAGCTTACTGTGTGCTGCAACACCTCTAGATAACGACTACGTTTCAGTATAAATAGTCGATCGATTCTTGGAAAACTCATTCTCAAGTTCACTTCAACACAAACTACAATGTCAGCCAAGGTGATCCTCGTCCTCTGCGCTCAGGCGCTCTTCATCCAGGTGAGAAACTTTTTCTTATTTTTATAATGCTGTGTTCTAATTACCATTACTACTTCTGTCCAGATATGTTCTGCTTTAACACGGATCGTAGTCTGCATTCAAACTATGCAAATGATTTGATCAGAAACTGATTGGACTGTTAAGAACGAATGTATTTCTTCAAGTTACATTTGGGTAGCAGTGAGAGCAGTGGTAACGGCCGTGACTTACGAGTTGTAGGTCATAGGTTCGAACCCCGACAGGCGCTTTACTTTGTGTAAATTATTTTAACACCGCTGCTCTCAAAACGGTGAAGGAAAACATCGTGAGGAAACCGGCATGTCCTAAGACCAAAATTTCGAAGACATGTTGTGCCATTTACCAACCCGCACTGGTCCCGCGTGTTGCATTACGGCCCACTCTTTTTTACGTGTATGAGGTCTGTGTCTCAACAGTGGGAACATTATAGGCTGATTATGCTATACATCTGAATTTTAAGAACCCTTATCACCGTTTACTTCACCTAGAATAGACACACAACATATAACAATATTTATTACCAAGTTTTTCACTATCACCTGTGCAATTACACAAAGCACGTTTGACACACATTAAGTTACGTGATGGATTAAATAATCATATTTCAATGCATTTTCGTCGTTTGCTAATCAAGAAATATTTACTTGTACAATTACTGTTTGTTTACAGACTGCTTTCAGTTCATGTCTTGGTCGTGGAGCCATCGGTAGCGGCTGGACTGGAACTGGTTTGGTTGGTACCGGCTGTGCTGGTAACTGGGCTGACACTGGTTTGATTGGTAGCGGCTATACTGCTCTAGAGATCATTCCCACCAGTGGCGGTGGACTGCCTGTCTCCAGCGCCTCCGCTATCGCTCCCAGTGGGCTCTCTGTAGCGTCTGATAATGTGTACGAGGGTACTCTGTGTGTGAATGGTGAGCTGCCGTTCCTGAGTGCTGTGGCTTTGGAGGGAGTGTTGCCCACTGCTGGTGCTGGCGGCGTCAGCTATAGCTGCGGTAACGGTCGTACTGCTATTGGGAGCATCGCTCCTTCTGGTGCTGCCTATGGCGCTGGTGGTGCATATGGCGCTGGTGGTGCCTATGGGATCGGTGCTGGCTATGGAACTGGCGCTGCTCTCGGACTCGGCTATGGAGCCAGTGGCTGTGGATGCTACTAATAACTTCGAACATACCAGGTGTAAGTGTAAACACCGTTATCCATTTAAGGGGTAATTGTACTCATAAATTTTGCATTGCTTTTACTCTAAGTCCTAAAAAACAAACGGGGTTTCCCTACATTTTAACGATTTATGCGAACATAAATTTACGGAACAGCTGATTTTTTTTCGCGATTTCAGTTATGGTCCCATACTAAAAGTTGTTCATAATATACAGTGATCCTTTAAAAGGATAACGGTGTTTACATTTACACCCTGCAATTACCGATGATGCGATACAATGATTCAATAAACTGATTTGGAATTCATTTTGATGTATATAATAAAACCCACAACCCTGGTGCTGTCTCAAGTGAACACATAGCTTCTATTATCATAATTATAATGATTTTTCTCCATTGCACCCTTTCAAAGACGATATCAACATGTATGCCGGGATACTTTTGTTCTCCTATAGTAATAAGAATCTAATAGTTATTAGATGTAATTCAATTCTATATACTTGTGTATCAAACCAACTAGTGCAGTTTTTATTATGTGTTGGATTCTTGTCATAAAAATAATTATGTGGGTTCATAGTAAGTATCAGCATTTTGTTCAATTGTGTACAACGGAACGTCATAATATCTCATCGACGCGCGCCATGGATTGACAATGTCAACACTATCGAAAACGGGTCTTATCGCGATATTCTTTTTAACGAGGTAAACAGGTACCTACTTGTTTCCCGACGTTTCGACCGCCTTGCAGCGATCGTGGTCACGGGAGGACTGACGACAGCTCAGCGACGTCTTCGTAAAGTGTGGGTATGTGCATCTACCCTCACTTGGTCTTCACAATTTTTATAAATGTCACTGTCGGTATTTCTACACACAACACTAAGGACGTCTACACACTGGCGGACCTCGTCGGACGACCGGCGTTGCTTGCACTTGCTAATGACTGGATTCCAAGTTGTAGGCAGTCGGTATCCATCCTCTTTGTTGAAATTTCTATATTTCCTGATTTTAACCGCTTCACGTACTATTCTGGAGTAATAGTAACGATCAGTGGAAAGAACCTGTGGCTTGTGTAGTTGAATCCAGTGGTTTGGACCAGCCTCCAGCAAATTCTCAGCTATCGCGGACTTGTTGGTTTGACGGTTTTTTACAGCTGCAATATGTTCTTTGATCCTTTCGGCGATTGTTCGTTTTGTCTGCCCTATATATGAACTACCACAGCTGCAATCCACCTTGTATACGCCAGGTGTCTGAAGGGGAATTACGTCTTTCGGAGAACGCAGGCACTTCGAAATGCTGGAGAGTGGACTATATACAGTCTTGATGGAGTATTTCTTAAGTACTGTTCCAACTTTGTCCGTCACTCCTTTCAAATACGGCAAGAACGCTGCCACTCTGCTAACTCCTATCTGACCTGCCTTCTTCTTTGGACGTCTGGTATCTCCTTTCTTCCGTTTGTATCCGTTCTCCTTAAGTACCTCCTGAACATGTGCGAGCTCACTGTCCAAGTGTTCAGGGTCACAGAGGTCATATGCTCTGCTCGTAAGAGAGGTTACAACGGATTGCAAATGCCGCGGATGATGGTGTGATTGCGCATTGAGATACCTATCTGTGTGCGTCGGTTTACGGTACAGCGTGTGTCCCAAGGTACCATCTCCTCTTACGGACACTTTCACATCAAGAAAGGCCAACGATCTGTCTACCTCCATTTCGTAAGTAAACCGTATATTCCGATGTATGGAGTTTAAGCGCTTCACAAATTGTTCTACTTCGTGCTGGTTGCCTTTCATTATACAAAATACATCGTCGACATAACGTTTCCACAGTTTCACATTAGCCGTTTGCATGTCTATGGATCTTTCGATGTCTTCCATCCAGATGTTGGCCATATAGTTGGGGCTACCCATGGCCACCCCGTCGATCTGGAGATAATATTGTCCACGATATAAAAAGTAGTTACCTTGAAGACAGTTTTTCAGTAAAACAACGTAGTTTGGAGACAGATCATTTGCCCTAAGCTACCTCTCGATGACATCAAGGCAATCCTGAATAGGAACGTTGGTGAATAATGACTCAACGTCAAAACTCACCATCACCTCGTCCGGTTCCACCTTCACGCTCTTGATGATGTCTACAAAGTGACGCGAGTCTTTCACGAAAGTTGTAGTCTTACACACCAACGGTTGCAAGATCCTGGTGATGTGTTTCGCCAAATCGTACTTGTAGGAGAGTCGATTTGGCTCACAATAGGGCGCAGTGGAACATTCTGTTTATTTATCTTAGGCAAACCGTATAGTTTACAATTTATAATGTGTACAAATCGCGAAAGTTTAAAAAGTTTAATGGCAATACTGTCAATCACAACGGGTGTCAATTTGACACTAACTAATATACGTAGTGTGTAGTCTTTGCACCCGGCGATCTCGCATTGTTGTGTTGTTGTTGTTAGTGTGAATATTGTGATACGTACTGTACTGTTTTGGATTTCCTTCTGTTGTTTGACCTTGGCATTGTTTTACAGACTGATTACTAGGTGCCGCTTGTGACGATTATTCTGTGCTTTTCATTTCCAGACACCGTTAACCTCAAAAGTATTTTTTTCATTATTGAAATATCTTGGCTATTTAGATATTATTTTCGAAAGTGATGGTGTTTACTACATAAAACAATCAAATCTCACTATAATTTGCTTCTGTACACTGAAAATAAAACTCAGGTCCAGCTTCTATAGAAATTTGGCCGATGTTCTTTGGCAAGAAGCAAGGTCTCACAACACAAATAAAGGAAAAAGTCCGAAAATCGTTGATTTGTAATTCTATCACATAAAAAAATATTTTCAAAGTTGTCAGTCTGTCAACAAGACCCTTTTGCTCAGGAACGCGTAGAGGTATTAGGTTAAAATTAATATAAATTACGTCAATCTGTGGTCTCTTGAATTCCTAAAGAACTCAAGCTTCTAAGTCAACGGTCAACGCAATAAAAAAATACGGCCAGTTTGATACTCGCAAATGTCGCAAGTAAATCAAAACCTATAGGGTACTTCCCGTTGACCTAGAATAATGAAATTTGGCAAGAAGCAAGGTCTCCCAGCACAAGTAAAGGAAAAAGTCCGAAAATTGTGAATTTGTAATTTTATGACATATTTTTTTTTTATTTTTTTTATATCCAATGTTAAGTTTGTTTTTGTGATACTACGGAACCTTTCATTGTGCGTGGTCCGACACGCACTTTGCCCGTTTTTTTTTGTACTGGACCTTATCTGGGAACTTTCTAAATAGGTATATATATATATTATTAGGTTAAGAATGAGTATCTGTACAGCCGTCATCCGAGACGTCACTCCAACGCCTATAAAAGCGGTTGTCAACCGAACCGCGCCCCTTTTTTTCCTGTCAGCGCTCGCACGGTGAGGTCGTTGGATTTCGTCTCGGATCACAGCTAAGTCTTTGTTTGGTGTTTATTTTCTTTCTATGTGCGAATATTGCCTTTATTTAGTGTGTTTTGTTGAAGTTGATTGTTTCCTATTTAATAGTGCGTGGTTATTTGTGTCAATTATTTAACTCGTAATTTAAATATAAGTTAGGCTAATCTGACAGTTGTTTTTTTTTTATTAAAATACCACTCCTGGTCCCTAAGATCAGAAGTGGGACTCGCCCTAGTCCACTCAATTTGAGTTACACTAGGAAACAATCAACTTAAATCGTTGTTTTGAAAAATGCCTCGATCAAGATCGCGTAGTGTGTCGACCGAATCCAACTACCCACAGAAACGCTTACATAAACGTAAACGGTATCGTTCCCGCTCCCGTGATCGAGCCCGTTCCCGTTCACATTCTCACCGCGTTTCACGTTCGCGAGCTCATCGTCGTAAGTCGCGTGAACGATCGAACCGAAGATCTCGTAGTCGGGAAAGCTCTGTAAAACAGGCATTGCAAACGATCGTCTCGCGTTTGAATGCAATCGAGGAAAGTTCCGCAAGCATACCTCAAACTCCACCGCGACCCGCTGATCACAGCACGCCTCAAGATGTCAGTGTACCCTCAACGACACAAACATTAACAGAGATACTAAACATGTTAAATCCTGCAAAATCACATGGTTATTACGTATCCAATTTTGATCCCGCTATCCATGACATTGAGGTGTGGTGTGAAGAGGTGGAACGCGCTAAGTTATCAAATCATTGGAATGATTACGAATGTCTTTCGCGAGTGTCTAACTGCCTTAAAGGCGATGCAAAAACATGGCTTAGTGAGTGGAATACCAATGACCGTTGCTGGTCTAATTTTAAATCAGAATTTAAACCGTTGTGCCCCAGAAAACTCGACTACGCCAATATTTTGTTTGAGGTTATGAATTCTACTTCTGATAAATATTCGACTTATGCAGAATATGCCCGGCGTTCGCTATTACGGCTGCGTATTGTTAAAGGTCTGAGTAATGAGCTAATGGTGCAGATCGTAGTGCATGGTATTACTGACCCACATGTTCGTGCAGCGGCCGCGAATGCCGACTTAACAATTGATAACTTGGTGTCTTTTTTAGCAATTTATGTCAAGCCTGCACGTAACAAGAATGAGACACGCGTGTCTTCCTCTAACACAATAAAAAAGCGCCGTATTTCTACTAATGATAAATGCTTTTCTTGTGGTCAGACTGGACATAGAAGCTACGAGTGTCCGAAAAATCAGAAACGTTCAGAAAGTGCGGCAAAATCTTCGGAAAGTATTTCAAAACCAACATGTTCGTTTTGTAAGAAGATCGGGCATAAGGAAGTAGACTGCTTTGCTAAACAGCGTTCAGAGGCACGAAACAATAATAAAAGTACCTAGGCCACATTATATCACGTGGTCAGGTTAAGCCGAGTCAGCGTAAAATCTTAGCCTTGGTAAACACCCCGGCTCCGACCAACGTTAAACAAGTCCGGGAATTCTTGGGTTTAGCTGGGTACTTTCGACGTTATATCGAGGGTTACGCGACGAAAACAGCAAGTATCTCCCGTCTAACTAAAAAGGACGTAAAGTTTGAATGGGGACCCGAGCAGGAGACTGTTCGACAAGACCTATTAAAGAGCCTAACAAGTGAGCCCATACTTGCTATTTTCGATCCCAGCCTGCCCACGGAGCTGCACACGGATGCTAGCAGTGCTGGATATGGGGCCGTGCTAATGCAAGTTCATATCGATGGCACTAAACGAGTGGTGGCTTACTTTAGTAAAGTTACACAAGGCGCTGAAGGTAGGTACCACTGGAGACGCTGGCTGTCGTCAGGGCATTGCAGCATTTTAGACATTATTTAATTGGATTAGAGCTCAAAATCATAACTGATTGCAACGCCCTGAAATCAACCGAGCGTAAAAAAGACTTGCTTCCTCGAGTAGCACGCTGGTGGATTTAACTGCAAGATTTTAACTTCAACATCGAGTATCGAAAAGGCGCAATATATGGTGCCGTGGAAAGGAGAATGGTGTCCTGACACCTGTTCAGCCTTTTTTGAATGTGAGTAATTGTTTGTGTGTCACAGATTGGTTCGTGTATGTGACGCTTTTCGCCGGCTGCCCTAGCGGAGCTGCGGCGGAAAACGGTGCGGGTGCAAAGTTGGCAAACTGCTGGCTTGATGCACGCTGCGGTGCGACTACTCAGCCTCGCCGCCATGTGTGGTGACCGGTACTGCGGTGCTGATTAAGAAGACAGATATGCGCTGCGGTGCTTCTGTCTTATGTGCTGATGGTGGATTAGTGCTGCGGTACTCTTCCACTACTTTTTTGGACATGCGCTGCGGTGCCTCTGTCTTGCAGACACGGCTTGTACGTGTATTATCGGACATGTGCTGCGGTATCATGATCTCGATATTGTGTAGAAATGCGCTGCGGTGCATTTGTTGCGTAAACACTTTCTAATAATGAGAATGTGTGGCGCCGGATGATGTAGAGTGATGGATGTGAGAACAATATAACTGTGCTTGACTGAAAGCGATTTGATATCTTAGCTGGATTGTTTCATTGAAAGGGGGCCTCAAATGTGTGATGAATGATTGAACAGGCAAAATAAAAAATAAGCTTTTGGGTTCTCACTAATCATGTCATAATTTCAGGCGAAGATAACGGGTTTGACACTCAGCCAGGACCCTCCACTGATCCACCTGCGAGCCAAAACGAGGACCCAGATCAAGATGCCACATCAGACGTGGGCGTTGACACGCAGGCAGGACCCTCGACTGATCCACCTGCGAGCCAAGACGAGGACCCAGCTCAAGATGCCACATCAGACGTGCCCGAGGACGGTGCACAGTCAGGAGAAGCCGTATTAGGTTAAGAATGAGTATCTGTACAGCCGTCATCCGAGACGTCACTCCAACGCCTATAAAAGCGGTTGTCAACCGAACCGCGCCCCTTTTTTTCCTGTCAGCGCTCGCACGGTGAGGTCGTTGGATTTCGTCTCGGATCACAGCTAAGTCTTTGTTTGGTGTTTATTTTCTTTCTATGTGCGAATATTGCCTTTATTTAGTGTGTTTTGTTGAAGTTGATTGTTTCCTATTTAATAGTGCGTGGTTATTTGTGTCAATTATTTAACTCGTAATTTAAATATAAGTTAGGCTAATCTGACAGTTGTTTTTTTTTTATTAAAATACCACTCCTGGTCCCTAAGAATATAATAAATATATAAAATATGGAATATCCAATTATAATTGGATATTTGACCTTCAATGTCGTGTCGTGTCGTGACAGTAGCATGGGTGTAGATAAAATAGTATTATTTTCTGTTTGCCATCTGAGCCGCTGTCGACTATTCTGCCAGCGTTATGTGGTGACGGCTATGTGGTGACGGCTATGTAGTGACGGCTATGTGGTGACGGCTATGTGGTGACGGCTATGCCGCAAGGTAAGCCATCGAACTTAGTGGTAGATGATACAATTTGTTATTACTAGAAAAAATATAGAAGCTTTTTAAATCAGGAATGACACTGTCGTCTATCAAATAATAGGAGTATTGACTTGAGTATTGACTTCTGGTCCGATTATTGAGGTCTGTGGGATCCCAATGATGTTGGGCCCAGGCCTATAGTAGGTATTTGACCTTGTAGAAACAAGAACAAATACAATTAACTAGAGAACCTACACACGTGACCGGTATTGATAAAATACCTGATGAAACAGCCAACAAAACGTTCTGACTGAGATTTTTATGAAAAGGTTCTGAGTCCCGCACCCTAATTGCGTAGCACACTTTCAATGACTACGGCATACGTTTGTTGGCCATGCATTTATTATATTAAAAATATGACTGTATCATAAATCTATCACACACTAAACCAAATATTAATTCAAAAAGTTATTCCACAATTGACGACTTCCTTAATTATGAATCGCAGACTGATTGATATTCTATTGAATTTGACATTTTTTTGTTACTCCCAGCATGACTGCGACTGCTGCAGTCGGAGTAGTCGTCATGCAGCGTGTGGTCGCCGTGCAAGCTAATCTTTGGTAGCCCCAGCATGATTGCGACTGCTGCAGTCGGAGTAGTCGTCATGCAGCGCGTGGTTGCCATGCAAGCTAATCTTAAGTAGTCCCAGCATGGCTTCGACTGCTGCAGTCGGAGTCGTCCTCATGAAGCGCGTGGCCGCCGTGTAAGCTAATCTTTGGTAGCCCCAGCATGGCTGCGACTGCTGCAGTCGTAGTAGTCGTCATGCAGCGCGTGGTCGCCGTGCAAGCTAATCTTTGGTAGCACCAGCATGGCTGCGACTGCTGCAGTCGGAGCAGTCGTCATGCAGCGCGTGGTCGCCGTGCAAGCTAATCTTTGGTAGCCCCAGCATGGCTGCGACTGCTGCAGTCGGAGTAGTCGTCATGCAGCGCGTGGTCGCCGTGCAAGCTAATCTTTGGTAGCCCCAGCATGACTGCGACTGCTGCAGTCGGAGTAGTCGTCATGCAGCGTGTGGTCGCCGTGCAAGCTAATCTTTGGTAGCCCCAGCATGATTGCGACTGCTGCAGTCGGAGTAGTCGTCATGCAGCGTGTGGTCGCCGTGCAAGCTAATCTTTGGTAGCCCCAGCATGATTGCGACTGCTGCAGTCGGAGTAGTCGTCATGCAGCGCGTGGTTGCCATGCAAGCTAATCTTAAGTAGTCCCAGCATGGCTTCGACTGCTGCAGTCGG
This sequence comes from Cosmia trapezina, assembly GCA_905163495.3. NCBI lineage: Eukaryota > Metazoa > Arthropoda > Insecta > Lepidoptera > Noctuidae > Cosmia > Cosmia trapezina. Next base: position 4,570,953 of record LR991048.1, read on the forward strand.
AGTCGTCCTCATGAAGCGCGTGGCCGCCGTGTAAGCTAATCTTTGGTAGCCCCAGCATGGCTGCGACTGCTGCAGTCGTAGTAGTCGTCATGCAGCGCGTGGTCGCCGTGCAAGCTAATCTTTGGTAGCCCCAGCATGGCTGCGACTGCTGCAGTCGGAGCAGTCGTCATGCAGCGCGTGGTCGCCGTGCAAGCTAATCTTTGGTAGCCCCAGCATGGCTGCGACTGCTGCAGTCGGAGTAGTCGTCATGCAGCGCGTGGTCGCCGTGAAAGCTAATCTTTGGTAGCCCCAGCATGGCTGCGACTGCTGCAGTCGGAGTAGTCGTCATGCAGCGCGTGGTCGCCGTGCAAGCTAATCTTTGGTAGCCCCAGCATGGCTGCGACTGCTGCAGTCGGAGTAGTCGTCATGCAGCGCGTGGTCGCCTTGCAAGCTAATCTTTGGTAGCCCCAGCATGGCTGCGACTACTGCAGTCGGAGTAGTCGTCATGCAGCGCGTGGTCGCCGTGCAAGCTAATCTTTGGTAGCCCCAGCATGGCTGCGACTGCTGCAGTCGGAGTAGTCGTCATGCAGCGCGTGGTCGCCTTGCAAGCTAATCTTTGGTAGCCCCAGCATGGCTGCGACTACTGCAGTCGGAGTAGTCGTCATGCAGCGCGTGGTCGCCGTGCAAGCTAATCTTTGGTAGCCCCAGCATGGCTGCGACTGCTGCAGTCGGAGTAGTCGTCATGCAGCGCGTGGTCGCCTTGCAAGCTAATCTTTGGTAGCCCCAGCATGGCTGCGACTACTGCAGTCGGAGTAGTCGTCATGCAGCGCGTGGTCGCCGTGCAAGCTAATCTTTGGTAGCACCAGCATGGCTGCGACTGCTGCAGTCGGAGCAGTCGTCATGCAGCGCGTGGTCGCCGTGCAAGCTAATCTTTGGTAGCCCCAGCATGGCTGCGACTGCTGCAGTCGGAGTAGTCGTCATGCAGCGCGTGGTCGCCGTGCAAGCTAATCTTTGGTAGCCCCAGCATGGCTGCGACTGCTGCAGTCGGAGTAGTCGTCATGCAGCGCGTGGTCGCCGTGCAAGCTAATCTTTGGTAGCCCCAGCATGGCTGCGACTGCTGCAGTCGGAGTAGTCGTCATGCAGCGCGTGGTCGCCTTGCTAGCTAATCTTTGGTAGCCCCAGCATGGCTGCGACTGCTGCAGTCGGAGTAGTCGTCATGCAGCGCGTGGTCGCCGTGCAAGCTAATCTTTGGTAGCCCCAGCATGGCTGCGACTGCTGCAGTCGGAGTAGTCCTCATGAAGCGCGTGGCCGCCGTGCAAGCTAATCTTTGGTAGCCCCAGCATGGCTGCGACTGCTGCAGTCGGAGTAGTCCTCATGAAGCGCGTGGCCGCCGTGCAAGCTAATCTTTGGTAGCCCCAGCATGATTGCGACTGCTGCAGTCGGAGTAGTCGTCATGCAGCGCGTGGTTGCCATGCAAGCTATTCTTTGCATGCGTTGTAGTTTGTTGGCGGCTGTAACCAGCTTGACACCAGACCACGACATTGTAAGTGTTATTGGGGTGGATCACCGCGGTGTAAAGCCGTATTATACATAGGCCGGTGTATATATAGCCCGGTACGATATACAGGGTGTATCAAGAATAAATATATACAATTTTTTTATGTATGTATTTATGTATCTATTATACAGCATATAAATGTATATGTATCGATGATCTTATTATTTTGCACCAATGACAACCAAAGTTTTATGTCCACGTAATCAATGTCCATTCCAAGGTTACCTGGAAGAGATCGCAGAAAGCGATAAGGGCGGCCTTATTTAAGGGCCAGTACAATAAAAAATAGTCATAACAGGAAGAACAAGCGACTCTCGGCTTCGTTGTGGGGAATTTTACATGATAGATTATAAGTGAATGAAATCAATGTTCGTTTTGTTCTGTTCGCATATACTAAGAATATGGAGCACTAAATCAAATAAAAAACCGGCCAAGCGCGTGTCGGACCACGCACAATGAAGGGTTCCGTAGTCGAAAATAATGTTTTTTTTTTATTATTATTTTCTTAACATTGATTTGAAAATCCTGTTCTCCCATACATTGATATATATATAGATATACGTCACGGACAATTCTCCAACTGCATATTTAAGTTTGTATTCGCAAAAAGCTATTCTTAAACATAACATCACGCCTTGTTTCCTCGAAGGGTTGGGCAGAGGTGTACCTATAGTACACCCACATTTTGACAGAAAAAGAAAACTAGAAACAATTTTTTTAATGTGTTATAACTACAAATAATCAATTTCCAGACTTTGTCCTTTATTTGTGCTATGAGACCTTGCTTCTTGCCAAATTTCATGATTCTAGGTCAACGGGTCCCTATAGGTTTTGATTTACTTGCGAGTACTAAAATATGTTGCATAAATGGCCGTATTTTTTTATTGCGTTGACTTAGAAGCTTGATTTTTTTAGGAATCTAAGACACCATAGACTTACGTATTTGATAATTAAGTTCAACTTGATACATCCACGCGTTCCTGAGAAAAAGGGCCTTGACAGGTGACATATTTAAAAAAAAAAAAATATGTGATAAAATTATAAATAACAAATTATCGGACTTTTTCCATTACTTGTGCTGTAAGTCCTTGCTTCTTACCAAATTTCATGACTCTAGGTCAACGGCAAGTACCCTATAGGTTTTGATTTACTTGCGAGTATCAAAGTATGTCGCATGAATGGCCGTATTTTTTTATTGCGTTGACTTAGAAGCTTGATTTTTTTAGAACTCCAAGGGACCACAGACTTACGTATTTGATATTAATTTCAACTTGATACCTCCACGCGTTTCTAAGAAAAAGGGTCTTGACAGAGAGACAGACAGACAGACGGACAACGAAGTGATCCTATAAGGGTTCCGTTTTTTCCTTTAGAGGTACGGAACCCTAAAAAGTAAATAAAAGTACATTTAGTATAAAACACTGTGTCAACAAACAATCCCAACGCAATAATCATCACAGCTGTCAAAAAAACTCAGGAGTAGCGTTTACCACACGCCAAGCCCAATCCCGATTTCATTTAGTTCCACAAAATGGACACACGATTCAAAAACAATTTGGCGAACTAGCATCGAACTCAAGAGTGCGGTTAGAATTCCAATGTCGATCGATTGGAATTGGAATCAAGAGTAAGCGCCCTGATGTGGCTAATGTTGAGTGTGTGTGATCTTGAAGTAATATGTTATGTATATGATATTTTAAATGATGTCTTTCTTTTTTTTTGTTTAATTTTTTTACTATTAAATTATTTTTATTATAACTGTGTATTTGCATGCCTTATGGTAGGATATGGCTAATGAACTCTATTGCTTGTTTAAGACCTTTTTCTTGTGTACCCATATTCGCAAATTAATCAATAATTTGATTTGATTTGACATCAAAAGTAATACTAAATAATTAAGTCCGCCTTTGTACTGTTTTTGTGCGAAAAGATTAAATAAATAAATATCATTATCTGCCTCGCCTTTTCCTAACAATGTTGGGGTTGGCTTTCAGTCTAACTGGGCGCAGCTGAACCAGTGTTTTACATAGAACGACTGCCTATCTGACCTCCACAACCTGGTTACTGGGTAATACGATGCCCTTTCGTAAGACTGGTTGTCGAACTTTCGGGCTTCTGACGACCCGTAACGACCGTCAAAGATCCACGAATGACAGCATGATGCGCTAAGGTAGTCCGCGAAATTCAAATTTTCTTACGTTTTTTGCAATTTACAGGTCAGTGTCAGGTTGTTTGTTGATTAAAATATGATTCGCGGCCGGCTTATATGGCTTTACAGAATTATAATTATTAGAATCCATAAAATTGACCTCAAATCTAGTTAAAATTGACCTCAAATCTAGCGATAGTGTTAAAATTGACCTCAAATCTAGCGATTTCACGAAATCATGAGGTTTGAGGTCAATTCTTACTTACCTACAAATTGCAAAAAACGTAAGAAATTTTAAATTTCGTGGGCTACCCTGGCGCTTTCGCCTTAAAGTGCTTTCCGAGGCACGGAAGGGTCTTGGTATGTAAAGATAGTCACCCATCCACTGACTTGTTGCTCGATATTATTGTTGTTGTTATCGTATCACAGTATTATTTAGGAATACTGTAGGTACTGGAATTGGTTGGGACTCCCTAGTACCGGCACAGAATAAAATATTATTTTCTTCCACATAGCAATAATCCCGCGATTGGGATGGGGTTGTGCAATCCAATCGGAATAAGCCAAAAATCTAAGTGGCTCAATTTTTGTGCTGCTTACCCCTCATACAAAGTTAAATGATTTGTCATACGATTGTCGTCTGCAGTGTGATCCGAGAGTAGGAGAACAAAAGTATCCCGGCATACATGTTGATATCGTCTTTGAAAGGGTGCAATGGAGAAAAATCATTTTATGATTATAGAAGGTATGTGTTCACTTCAGACATCACAAGGGTTGTGGGTTTTATTATATACATCAAAATGAATTCCAAATCAGTTTATTGAATCATTGTATCGCATCATCGGTAATTGCAGGGTGTAAAGGTAAACACCGTTATCCTTTTAAAGGATCACTGTACATTATGAACAACTTTAAGTATGGGACCAAAACTGAAATCGCGAAAAAAATCAGCTGTTCCGTAAATTTATATTCGCATAAATCGTCAAAATGTAGGGAAAAACCGTTTTTTTTCGCGATTTCAGGTAAGGACTTAGAGTAAAAGCAATGCAAAATATATGAGTACAATTACCCCTTAAATGGATAACGGTGTTTACACTTACACCCGGTATGTTCGAAGTTATTAGTAGCATCCACAGCCACTGGCTCCATAGCCGAGTCCGAGAGCAGCGCCAGTTCCATAGCCAGCACCGATCCCATAGGCACCACCAGCGCCATAGGCACCACCAGCGCCATAGGCACCACCAGCGCCATAGGCAGCACCAGAAGGAGCGATGCTCCCAATAGCAGTACGACCGTTACCGCAGCTGTAGCTGACGCCGCCAGCACCAGCAGTGGGCAACACTCCCTCCAAAGCCACAGCACTCACGAACGGCAGCTCACCATTCACACACAGAGCACCCTCATACACATTATCAGACGCTACGGAGAGACCACTGGGAGCGATAGCGGAGGCGCTGGAGACAGGCAGTCCACCGCCACTGGTGGGAATGATCTCTAGAGCAGCATAGCCGTTACCAATCAAACCACTGTTAGCCCAGTTACCAGCATAGCCGGTACCAACCAAACCACTGTTAGCCCAGTTACCAGCATAGTCGCTACCAACCAAACCAGTTCCAGTCCAGCCGCTACCGATGGCTCCACGACCAAGACATGAACTGAAAGCAGTCTGTAAACAAAAAGGTATTAGTAAATATTTCACGATTAGCAAACGATGGAAATGCATTGAAATATGATTATTTCACGTAATCCATAACGTAACTGAATGTGTGCCAAACGTGTTTTGTGTAATTGCACAGGTGATAGTGAAAAACTTAGTTACAAATATATGTTATAAGTTGAAGTCTATTCTAGGTGAAGTAAACGGTGATACGGGTTCTTAAAATTTCCCCAGATGTATAGCATAATTAGCCGATAATGTTCCTACTGTTGAGACACAGACCTCCTACCGGAGTGGGCCGTAATGCACCACACGGGACCAGTGCGTGTTGGTAAATGTCAAACATGTCTTCAAAATTTTTGTCTTAGGACATGCCGGTTTCCTCACGATGTTTTCCTTCACCGTTATGAGAGCAGCGGTGATGAAATAATTTACACAAATTAAAACGCCTGTCTGGGTTCCAACCTAAGACCAACTCGTAAGTCACGGCCGTTACCACTGGGCCACCACTGCTCTCACTGCTACACAAATGTAACTTGAAGCAATACATTCGTTCTTAACAGTCCAATCAGTTTCTGATCAAACCATTTGCATAGTTTGAATGCAGACTACGATCCGTGTAAAATCAGATCATATCTGGACAGAAGTAGTAATGGTAATTAGAACACAGTACTATAAAAATAAGAAAAAGTTTCTCACCTGGATGAAGAGCGCCTGAGCGCAGAGGACGAGGATCACCTTGGCTGACATTGTAGTTTGTGTTGAAGTGAACTTGAGAATGAGTTTTCCAAGAATCGATCGGCTATTTATACTGAAACGTAGTTGTTATCTAAAGGTGTTGCAGCACACAGTAGGCTGCAAGACAAAGAAATGGAAAAATGTGTGCATTTTCATTATTTTGTTATTGTTATCAAACGAGTATATTTTGTTTTTAAATTTGGAAATAGTGAAATAGTACGTGATATTGATAAGAACTGCTGCACTATATAAACATGGTGTAAGACTTCTAAAAGCATCAGTTTTCAGCTTCTCGTTGAACTTACGAATTCATCAACCATGTCTACCTTCGCTATTCTGCTGCTCTGCATCCAAGCTTGCTTGGTCCAGGTAAGTGTTTTACTATTTCTGGTGTCTTTATTTTCTCACAAGCTCGTTACTAATTTATCTATACATATTATAAAATAAAGTCTCTTTTCGTGTCTGTGAACAAACGTGGCCACACACACGTTGTTCTTCTAAACTACGCAACGGATTTTGATGCGGTTTTCACTATCGTTTAGAGAATTTATTCTAGAAGTATTATTATAATATTTTACTTTTATATAAATAGAAACCTTCATGTTTTGTCAAGTCGTAAAAACCGTTCGAAGCAGGGTCGGTACGCTAGTACTTTCATAATAATTTAAGCATTTAGTAAGAAGCTGTTATTTTGACATTACACACAGACACTTCAATTTTATTTATTTGTAGTATGTAGATGTATGTATGTATAGATGTATTGACTGATGAACTTCCTCTATAGTATCTTCTGTCATATTTAAAAGCTTCCATTAATATAAGATTTGTCCTTTGTACAATCAGGGGTAATAATTATTTAAAAATTGATACCCTACGTCGATTTGCCTTGTTAAAGCCATTTTAAACAGCTGTCAAAGAACGACAGTTGTGAATTGAATATACGGGCGATTTAAGTTGGTAGCCAATTTGCTTAACAAACAAAATCCCCGATCCGTGACTTAACTATGTAATTTGTGCTGATTTGAGAGAAGAAGACTTTCCATCTTTACTTCAAAATCTCATTCATTCAAAACTGTACCAGTCAGCCAACTGTGACAGTTGCAAACTGTGCCAGTTCTTGAAATTTCCTCAGCAAGCAATAAGTTCCATATCTTATGTTAGTTTCTTCTACAGAATGTTTTCGGCCAATACATCGGTGGTGCCGGTTGCGGATGTGGAGGACCAGCTGTTGGTATAGCCCCTGCTTTAGGCTGCGGCTCTGCTTATGGTGTTGGCCTAGGTCTCGGTGCTGGTCTCTCTCCTGATGCTGCATGGGGTGGTGCCCTAGGTCTTGGTGCTTACGGTGGTGCTATCGGAGCTGCTTACGGCGGTGCTGGTGAAGGCAACGTGGCGGTTGCTGGTGAGCTGCCAGTCGCCGGTAACACCGCTGTGGCTGGTACTGTTCCCATCACGGGCGCTGTGACTTTCGGTGGAGCTGTACCAGCTGCTGGTGCTGTGTCCATCACTGGACAATGCGGTTGTGGATGTGGTTCACCTATCTACTACTAAGGCTTTTCTTTACGAAAGGATTTTAGTAAGTAACCGTGAAAATAGAGAAGCATTATATTTTTGGCATGACAAACAATCTGTGATTGCAGAATAAACATTGAAATAAAAAAAAAATATCAGCAATTTATGTTTTAATTTGAAAATTAATTGATTAGTATTCTTATTGAAATTTTTATTATTTTTATAACGTTCCTATTAATTTTGAGTTGTTAGTAGAATAATTACTGAAGCTTTTTGAACCAGGAATGACACTGACGTGTACATTTATTAGGAATAAGTACCAAATACTGGGGGTAATCGCTTCGGATATTAAAAATCTTTCTAATCCGATTAATGATACCCGTGGGAGCCTAATGAGGTTGGTCTCAGGCCTGTAGTAGTATTTGATCTTGTAGAAACAAGATCAAATACAAATAACTGGCGAAACTACACACGTGAAGGGTACTGAAAAAACGTGTGTTATCTTGGGGGCCAATGCAATGGGAGCCTATTAAATCGTTCTGAGTCCCGCAGCCTAATTGCGTAGCACACTTTCGATCACTAACGCAACAAAATGTTTAGGTATTGTCAAATGCATTTATGACATTAAAATATACGACTGTATTAAAATTGTAAAGGGCACTAAACCAAATATTTATTTTAAAACTTATTACACAATTGTTGACTGCCTTAACGATGAATCACTGACTGATTGACAATCCATTTCATATGACAATTTTTTTATTATTTTTAATTAATGTAACCACTGTTCGATATAGAGCGGGATTTGAACATAAAACAGAAACATAAAGTTACCGGCAGACAAAGTATATTACTTTTCACAAAAACTTGCACTTTAGAACACAAAAAGACTTCAATTGGATTAAAATAATCTTTAAATAAAGAGTTAACCCTAAGCCTTACTTTGGAGCTATCTTGAATTTGCCAGCATGGTGTGGAACCTGCACTATGCGGTGCTTCACAAAGAGTCGAAACCATTCGGAGGGCCTTCACTAAACACCTATAGTATACTTTCAATAATGTTGTGCTTCCACTTCTTAGCCACCAGAAATCCAACACAGTGAAGTCCCTGGGTTTCTCCAAAGTGGAAGAACACATCGTCGTTTCTTTCTTCAGTTAGTTCTCCCTGCCCTCTTATATCTACAAGTCCAATAATAAAATTTCTTTCAAAGCGTTCTCTACTTCAGATGCACATCCCTCATTAGTGTACGGTGTAACAAATCTACTAGCATAAAGAAATAAAAGGGGCTAAGGTAAGATTTGAATAAGATACTTAATAAAAACTAAAAGATAAAAAATACAGACGGGTTTTTAAAAAACACATCCTACCTAAAACACAGAGTTATTTAGGAAGGTAGAGGTTAGCTTGAAGTAGTAATTTGAGTAAGTCCAGGTTAGGCAAACACGCACGAATAGTATGGAAGATGAAGATTTGGAATTGAATCGCTCCGTTAAATTAAATGGTTATTTTCTATAACCCTCCTTTAGGGATCGACCGCAGTCGGGTAAGTTTAAGTCGCAGAGTAAGTTTTCCCGGTCGACGAATATTATATAGTTAGTAGATGATTCGCTTATAGCTTCCGGAGCAGAACTGCCGTCTCCCAGTCTTCCATCCATCGATTCCTCAGCGTTTTTTTGAAATCGTCTTCCAATTTCAGATCCTTTCCACATTTGAAGCTTTCCGTCATCAGAATGCCAAACGCCACAGTCAATGCTTGAATCTGCCAGTAATATACGTTGAAAAACATCTAACCTCTTCGATGAATTCCGAGTGTGTGGATTAATTTTATAAAAGTAATTAAAGATACAGCCATTCAATAAAAAATCATAATTATCTATAAAATACAATATTGACCTAACATATTGATAAAAAGAATTTAGATTACATAAATCAAAAGAAACGTTCATAGTCTATGCCATTATGAAACTCTATGAGGGATAGTTAGATAGAAGAAAAAATAATGACAGCTTGACAGCCTGACGTAAGTGTCATAACAAAGAAAATTTATAGAAAACGAATTGTTTTAGATCAATTCGCAATATATATGAATGTAACTCTTTATAAAAGATAAATAAAAATGGATGCAAAGTGTAAGTAAAGGTTATGTAGTGTCAGAAGTATGTAGATACTATAACGGACATTATAATTTGTAAGAATATTAAGATTATATTTATTGAACTCCTTTAGTATGTTAGCCGAAGTCGTTTGACGGTTGATCGCTATTGCTTCATGGGATCGAAAAATTCTTATGCTCAACAACGTAAATAAAGCAATGAACTTGGCTGAATGGGCATAAAAAAGGCATTGCCATCGATTGTCATTGGTGTTACGCAAATACCCCATTGTTCCTCGAACCAACCGCCTAATGAAGAACTCATTCATCGATAAAGTATTATGGCATTTTTATACATTATCGTAAGGAGACTTTTTACGGTTTCGTACCAAAATGGTAAAAAGGAACCCATAAGGTGTGACTCAGTCTGTCTGTCTGTCTGTCTGTCACAGCTGGTTATCTCAAGAACTACTAATGCTATCAACTAGAAGTTAAGAATAGTTTTAGATGACATTTGCCCAACTATTTAGAAAATAAGATTTTTTTTAATTTTTTTTTTTTGCAAGAGGCACTGAAAGGGGTCTTAAAAATTTGAAGTTATGCTAGTGGTGCATGTGGGGTATTATGAAAGAGCGCTGTTTCCACATTCTCAAACATTTTTTTCTTTTTTTAGGCCGCATAGTTTTCGACTTTTGATGAAAAATGTACAAAAAAAATACCGTTCGATAAGGGGGAGGCCCTTATCTCCGAAGTTTGTTTAGACAAAAATCTGAAATTATTCTATGTCATAGAAGTTTAAAACAAGGGAAAGGAAAAATAAAACGATGTCTCTTAATAGTGCTTAATAGTGCGCGAGTCCGACTCGCTCTTGACCAGTTTTTTAAGGTTCCGTACCTCAAAAGGAAAAAAGGGAACCCTTACAGGATCACTTCGTTGTCCGTCTGTCTGTCTGTCTGTCGAGACCCTTTTTCTCGAAAACGCGTGGAGGTATCAAGTAGAAATTAATATCAAATACGTAAGTCTATGGTCCTTGGAGTTCTAGAAAAATCAAGCTTCTAAGTCAACACAACGAAAAAAATACTGTCATTTATGCGACAGATTTTGATACTCGTAAGTAAATCAAAATCTATAGGGTACTTATCGTTGACCTAGAATCATAAAATTTGGCAAGAAGCACGGTCTTACAGCGCAAAATATTTTTTTTTTTGCAACAGGGACTGAAAGGAGGTCTTAAAAATTCGAAGTGGGGCTAAGGCATGTGATGAAAGAGCGCTGTTTACACATTCTCAAACATTTTTTTTCTTTTTTGTTAGGCCGCATAGTTTTAGACTTTTGATGAAAAATAAAAAAAAAAATAAGTTAAAAAGAGAAAAAGCTACTTTAAGCTAATTTATTTTGATTTTTCTTGAGTTTTTCAACATAAATATGAATTTATATTCACTAAGTAAAGATGTATAAATTGTGATACACGTGATCTTTAAAAAACAAAATACAGATTGCCCTTCATAAAACAAGTTGACCTTTTTTTTAAACAAGCACAAGGGTTTAAAATACATTCATACAAAAAAATAAATTGCAAATCAGTTTATTGAATCAGCGTATGGGATCATTTAGATTGTTTCATCTTTATTAAATTCTTAGTAACCTCCACATCCACAGCCGCGGGCTCCATAGCCGAGTCCGAGAGCAGCGCCAGTTCCATAGCCAGCACCGATCCCATGGCCAGCACCGATCCCATAGCCAGCACCGATCCCATAGCCAGCACCGATCCCATAGGCACCATCAGCGCCATAGGTACCACCAGAAGTATCGATGCTTCCAACAGCAGTAACACCGTTACCGCAGCTGTAGCTGACGCCGCCAGCGCCAGCAGTGGGCAACACTCCCTCCAAAGCCACAGCACCCAATAATGGCAGCTCACCATTCACGCACAGAGCACCCTCGTACACATTATCAGACACTACGGAGAGGCCAATAGGAGCGATAGCAGAGACGCTGGAGACAGGCAGTCCACCACCACTGGTGGGAATGATCTCTAGAGCAGCATAGCCGCTACCAATCAGAGCATTATTGGCCCAGTTACCATCATAGCCGCTACCAATCAAACCACTGTTGGCCCAGTTACCAGCACAGCCGCTACCAATCAAACCACTGTTGGCCCAGTTACCAGCACAGCCGCTACCAACCAAACCAGTTCCAGTCCAGCCGCTACCGATGGCTCCACGACCAAGACATGAACTGAAAGCAGTCTGTAAACAAAAAGGTATTAGTAAATATTTCACGATTAGCAAACGATAGAAATGCATTGATATATGATTATTTCACGTTATCCATAACGTAACTTAATGTGTGCCAAACGTGTTTTGTGTAATTGCACAGGTGATAGTGAAAAACTTAGTTACAAATATATGTTATAAGTTGAAGTCTATTCTAGGTGAAGTAAACGGTGATACGGGTTCTTAAAATTTCCCCAGATGTATATCATAATTAGCCTATAATGTGCCTACAGTTGAGACACAGACCTCCTACCGGTAAAAGGGAGTGGGCCGTAATGCACCATGCGGGACCAGTGCGGGTTGGTAGATATCAAACATGTCTTCAAAATTTTGGTCTTAGGACATGCCGGTTTCCTCACGATGTTTTCCTTCACCGTTATGAGAGCAGCGGTGATGAAATAATTTACACAAATTAAAACGCTTGTCTGGGTTCGAACCTATCACCTACAACTCGTAAGTCAGGGCCGTTACCACTGGGCCATCACTGCTCTCACTGCTACCCAAATGTAACTTGAAGCAATACATTCGTTCTTAACAGTCCAATCAGTTTCTGATCAAATCATTTGCATAGTTTGAATGCAGACTACGATCCGTGTTAAATCAGAACATATCTGGACAGAAGTAGTAATGGTTATTAGAACACAGCATTATAAAAATAAGAAAAAGTTTCTCACCTGGATGAAGAGCGCCTGAGCGCAGAGGACGAGGATCACCTTGGATGACATTGCAGTTTGCTTTGAAGTGAACTTGAGAATGAATATTCCAAGAATCGATCGACTATTTATACTGAAACGTAGTCGTTATCTAGAGGTGTTGCAGCACACAGTAGGCTGCTGAACAAAAAAATAGAAAAGTGTGTGCATTTTCATTACTTTATTATTATTATCAAATGCTTTGTTTAATTAGGAAATGGTGACATAGTACGTGTTATTGATAAGAACTGCTGCACTATATAAACACGGTGTAAGACTTCTAAAAGCATCAGTCTTCAGCTTCTCGTTGAACTTACGAATTCATCAAACATGTCTACCTTCGCTATTCTGTTGCTCTGCATCCAAGCTTGCTTGGTACAGGTGAGTGTCTTACGATTTCTGGTTTCTTAATTATCTTAAGAACTTTCTTCATTCATGCTTTTTTTTGCCTTATGGTCATAGCTTCTAAATGTATCTACCCTTGTATTGGCGCAAAAACTGTCACCTGATGGGTAACCACAGCTTTGAGTTGTTTGAGCCGCGTCTCCTTTTTAAAGAAATTTCTCGCTGACTGGTCGACACGACTGGTTTCACGTGACCAGAGGGCTGGCTCGTTCTTTTGCCAAAAAATTATCATTCAATTATATCATATCATTTAATTTAGTACCCAGTATAAATAGTTATTTGTATTTAAAATATGATGTCCTTATTAGTAGGACAACCACTTTCGAGTATATCCATGTTTAGGAAATGTCGACGTCGCTACCTCCTTGTTGACTGGTTTTTTTGTCACCGCAACATAAACAACTCTAAGCGGAGGTTTGCACAGCCGAAACATTCAGATAAAACATGTTGATATCTCTGTCAGATACATTGACAAAAATAGAGATATCAGTACGTTTTTATGCGATGTTTCGCCAGTGCAAAAGCGCGTTTACATAACATGTGGCAAAACAAAAGATGAATACAGTCTCTCTTCTTCAATTTTACTTCTAACTTTTCAATTTCTTAAATCAATCTTTTTACTCACTCAAAGTAGTTATTTCAATTAAACCAATTACAGGCACTTTTGAACTGTAAAGACTGACTACCTGACCGACGTCAGGTAGTCATCAGCACCATCCAGCTCAACCATTTAGTTGAGCTGGATGGTGCTGATCCACGCGTCATGTTCGTGAACGGGCACCGTCAGTTGGCACTGGTCATCTTTTAACTTTTTTAATCTTATAATTTTTGAATTGCATTAAAAAATTTTTTACATATTATTCTCACATAAACAAGAATAAACCCTGGATTTTGTAATATTTATCTTGATTTGAAAGAGCGTCCGTGGAGCTTGCTTGCCCGTTCTTCTCCATAGAGATATACGCTTTGGAATGGGCAACTAGCTTCAAATTTCTGACTACCTGAAGTCGGTCAGGTAGTCAGTCTTTACAGTTCAAAAGTGCCTGTAATTGGTTTAATTGAAATAACTGCTTTGAGTGAGTAAAAAGATTAGATTTGATATAAGAAATTGAAAAAGTACGTATAATAGAAGTAAAATTGAAGAAGAGAGACTGTATTCATCTTTTGTTTTGCCACAAGTTATGTAACCGCGCGTTTACACTGGCAAAACATCGCATAAAAACATATTGATATCTCTTTAACCCCCGACGCCAAAAGAGGGGTGTTATAAGTTTGACCGCTATGTGTGTGTGTGTGTCTGTGTGTCTGTCTGTGGCACCGTAGCGCTTAAACGGGTGGACTGATTTGGATGCGCTTTTTTTTATTTGAAAGCAGGTTTTCTAGCAATGGTTTTTAGATATGTTTTATCAAAATCGGTTCAGCCGTTTCAAAGTTATCCGCTCTTTTGTTAGCTGCGATAGGGATCTTAGACCCGTAATGGGTATTTACGAGTACTTTACTTTCAAACCTTAGTGTGACCTTAAATTTGAAACGTCACACAAAAATGTCACCGCATAAGTAAGTCAGACCCTTCACTTGATAGACTATCTGCATATGCGGTACGGCGCCGCGATATTATAGCGCCATTTCACTGAGCAAACCTTATCGTGCCATCCATAAATTTCTGTAATTAAAATATAAGGTATTACTCAATCGAATTTGATGGCTCAACGATAGGTATTATTTTTGACTTTTTAAATGTTCGCTTTTCTTTTTTGCGTTGGGGGTTTTTAAATTTTAAATTTAATTTTTGTCAACGTATCTGACAGAAATATCAACATTTTATATAGAGATAGATAGAGATATCAACATACAAAATTGTAGGGAACCGTTTCTCATTATAGTCCTCAAAATACGCGCATTGGAAATTGATAGGCGTAGGATATTTCTTAATAATGGCTTCTCGAGATTCTTTACCGAGTCCTGTCTGTACAATCCTTGTCAAACGGAGTGCTAGTTCTGGTCGAATAGCTTCTCCAACTTCCGTTATATCTTCGTCTTCGTTTTCCAGGGCTTGTAAGAGTTCTTCAAGTAGATTGTCTTCTGAAAAGTGAACATAAAAGATATAGACATGTCTATCCGCTTAGTGATAGCGCTAAGTCAATAGTGTTCCAGTGTGGAAATGAGTTTTTGGCATTTTCTACCCGAAGTGTGGTAGCGATTGCCATGTATTTGATTTGACACAGTGTCCACCCGCATGTGGTGGCGCTTAAGTGTTGATAACATATTCCTCTATTGGGAGCACCCAGGCGTTTCAAGAGGTGACTTTACACTTAAAATACGGATAGGTACATATCATAAGTAATTTCATGTGTTATAGACCTGTATTAAGTTCTTGTTCCAAATCGTTTTGAGCAGGTAAATTAAGCGCCGGTGGCGACGGTGCTTCGGGTGGTTGAGTAACCAGAGGCAGTGGTGTAGGTGGAAAAGGTGATTGAAGCCGCGACGGCGGCGGTGAACATGGCGGCGATGAGGCTTCTGAGTCCACATCGACTGGTATCTTTTCCAGTTTCCTTTCCAATTTTCGTATCTTCTTCTTAATATAATCCTGGTCTTTATTCTTTCGTTTACCCATTTCTGAACAGCACGATCAATTCCGTATAATCCGTAGACAAATGAATGCAAAGAGATAACTATAGAGGAATGAATGAAATGAAATGAGTTATCCACTCCACGGAACCGCGAAAAACCGTTAGCAGAAGAAAATTCAACGAGATTTTGATTATAATGTTTAGCCAATGACAGCCGGAAATAGTCATTTGACATAAAAGAAAACAAACACGAACGAAATTGTTTTTGGTATTTTTCATAAAATGGAAACATTTTTAGGTTATATTTTATCATTCAATATTATGAATTCTTCGTAGAATAAATCACTTTAAGTCTTACCTTATTGATGCTTCGATAAAATGATCATGATCATTCTTCATATTTTCAATAAGTAATTATATACCTTTTACCAATAACAACAAAACTCACGCCGGTACCGGCGTTCAATGCACTTGTTATTTCGATAAATAATGGACTACACACATCATATATCATGACTATAATCATGGTAAACAATTTTAATGTGACTGTATACATTATTTTTTAGGGATATTTAATATTATTTGTATTTTGTTGAGAGAACACAGTGACAACGCTAAGCACAAAAACACGTAATGAAAGTAAAGTGTTGCCCGATGAGAGAACTGTTTTTATTTTTATTTTTAACCGACTTCCAAAAAAGGAGGAGGTTCTCAATTCGGTTGTGTTTTTTTTTTTTTTTTTTTTTTTTGTATGTTTGTTACCTCAGTACTCCGTCATTTATGAACCGATTCGGAAAATTCTTTTTTTATTTGAAAGGGTATACTTCCAGATTGGTCCCATTTTTATCAAAACTCAGTTCTGATGATGGGATCCATGAGGAATCGAGGGAACTCCTCAAATATTATAGACATACATATAGCGATTATGGTATTTTCATCAACAAATCAAGCGTTTGCATTCAGAAAGTATCATCTGGTGAAGTGGAACTGATGAAGAAGACCACAGATGGCCACGGGAACTCCTCAACGATGATAAGTATTTCACGGATAGCGATAAGATTAAAATAGTTAAGCGACTATGATGAAGCTTTAAATAAATGGTTCTGATGAAAATGGTACCACCGAACCGATCTGATGAAGAAGCCGGAAGGTAGGCATCGGAACTCAGTAATAAAACAATGTATCCTAGCCGTGTTTGGGCTTATTGGAATGGTCATGGTGTGCACTCTGGCTATAGATGCTTTAATGGTAATTATATGCCGCTTCAAATTGCGCTACTTGAGTTGTATGTTATGTGTGGCGTTGATTGTCAGAAGGCAGATTTCGTAGCCTCGTCAACTAAAACTACGCCTACCAAGCTTCTGACACGACTTAACGTATTTTTTTCCATTTAGTCTATGTGGATGATGCTCCAATTTATTTTGCAGAGTGGTATTCAGATTTGTGTGGGGTAGGTAGGCACCACTAAAAAGTGAAAAATAAAAACTTTTTACAAAAAAAAAACAACCGACTCCCAAAAAAACACTACAAAGTGAAAAATAATTTTAATTTCGGAAGTCGGTGGCAAAACAAAACGAAAATAAATAAAAAACCAAAGACACCGACTTCCGAAATTAAAATTATTTTTCACTTTGTAGTGTTTTTTTGGGAGTCGGTTGTTTTTTTTTATTTTTTAGCTTTGAAATAATTGTGACAGCGCAGGTTCAAACCCACGCTACTACTCGTTAATATGTCTCGGAGAAGGAGTAAGTATAATAAGTAATTAAAAGCCGTTAAAATTAGGTAAAAAATGGATTACAACTTTAGCACACGAGTACCGACAGGTATTACATATTTTTGCAGTAACCACAAGGTCTGTACATGAATTGGGTGAGCCCTGCCTCCTAAACTAGGGAGACCCTGTATCTTAAGAGACAGTGATCAGCTATAAGGTGTCATAGAAAATAAACAAAACTTGTGAAGTGTGTCAGTTTGCCATGTATGTGTGTATATACGTAATATCTAATTTTGTATGTGTCTTGCATATTTTCCTAAAAAAATTTACGGTAAAAAAGGAGGAGAAGGTATTGCAACTCAAGAATGTAGGTGAGTGTGTGTGAATGTATGCACACACATAATGTGTGCACACACATAAGTTACCTATCTAATTTTTTTTTTTTTCAACAGAATGTTTTCGGCCAATACCTCGGCGGCCTCGGTTGCGGTTGTGGAGGACCAGCTGTTGGTATAGCCCCTGCTCTAGGATGCGGCTCTGCTTATGGTGGTGCCCTTGGTCTCGGTGCTGGTCTCTCTCCTGCTGCTGCATGGGGTGGTAACCTAGGTCTTGGTGCTTACGGTGGTGCTATTGGAGCTGGTTACGGCGGTGCTGGTGAAGGCAACGTGGCGGTCGCTGGTGAGCTGCCAGTAGCTGGTAACACCGCTGTGGCTGGTACTGTTCCCATCACGGGCGCTGTGACTTTCGGTGGAGCTGTACCAGCTGCTGGTGCTGTGTCCATCACTGGACAATGCGGTTGTGGATGTGGTTCACCTATCTACTATTAAAGCTTTACGAAAGGATTTTAGTAAATATTAATATATAAAACGGCCAAGCAATATAATTTTAGTATGACAAGCAATCTGCAGCTGCTGGTGAAAATTTAAATAAAGATATAATATTTTTATTGATATATTTGATAATATTTTTTCAGCAATTAATATTTTATTTTAAAAATGTATTAATAACCTGATTCAAATAATAATTATTTCAAAGCTACCTCAACAATTTGATTTCTTACTATCTTTATTACTTATCTGTTTAAGAAGAGGTAATTTTGAAGCATTTTTTTAGTCAGGAATTTCATTAAAACCTTAAAATGGAATACTCAATAATGAAAACACACACTATAGTATTTTTACTTTCTTTGGAAATTAAAATTATTCCTGGTCCTATGAAAGAGCCCTGTGGAAACCTAGTTGCTACTTTTTTATTTTACCCCTAACAACATTAGGTACTTTTAGTGTATTTTAGCTTGTCAGTAGAAGGTGCTCAATTCTAACCTAAAGATTTTTGTTATACCGAGCGATCGAAAGCCTTAGTCTTGTTAGTTTTGTGAACGAAGCATTGATATATATACACTAGATTAGCAATTACCGCGCCAAGGCGTTGCCACTGGACATAGGGCTCCCACACATAAACACGATACGACGTCGCGTCGTACAACGATGCGGCGTCGTTTCACGATACGACGTCGCGTCGTGGATTCTCTACGACACGACGTCGTAACGTGTCGATGCACGATACGACGTCGTGACGTTACAAATTCACGATGCAATCCTGCGCAGTTGTTATTCAAAATTCAAAGATGACGGATGGTATTGAAGTCGATCATCTAATTACCCTAGTCCGATGAAGTAACTCTTCGAAACTTGATACACTCATTCTAAAGTAATCAAAGAACTTGTTATGGTCTATTTTTAAGGCATTGTACTTCTTTATAAAGTGACTTTCTTAGTCTTCTTACTAACAGCAGAAGCAGAATGCGTCTAGTGCGGTCCATTTTTCGGAATGAACTAAAACACCACCTCACTGTATCGACGGCATCGTGCCGTGTATCGTGCGTGGCACATTACGTTACGATATCGTGTTTTTTTACGATGCTCATCGTAGATTTCCACGACGCGACGTCGTATCGTGAAACGACACCGCATCGTTGTACGACGCGACGTCGTATCGTGAAACGACGCCGCATCGTTGTACGACGCGACGTCGTATCGTGTTTATGTGTGGGAGCCCATATACGGCCACGGCCGTATGCGTAGCTAACGTCAGTTCAGTGCTCTGTATGACGGCAGCCGAGTGACACGCGACAAAAAATATCGCCAAAACGGGTAAATGCGTAATGAAATAATGCGATTCAAGATCACAAAAACTACCGGAATTACTTTTCACACGTAAGTTTATTGTTTCTGTGTTTATATCATCGTAAAAACGCAGTAAAATAAATAAAATGTAGATTTTTTTTTAATCATGATCAGTGTTACAACTAAAAACTATGTTTTAGTTTCCCACATTTGTGGGAGTTTTTAATTTATGGAATACGCGATTTTAAATATGTTTAATGATAATTAACAATGTTCCAGAGTACCTAAAGATGCAATCAATTTTCTCAATCAATAATCCGATTGCTGAGAAAAGAGACTGACTGGCTACCTACTAAATCTACTGTCATTTGTTTGAAGCACTTCCGTGATCAAGATAAAATAGGCCCAAAAAGCGAATGTGGCCGTGTTTATTTGTCCAATCAAGCAATTGTAATGCTTATTGTAAGTAATGATTTTATGCGGCAATTAATATTATCAAATTATAGGTAATGCCAACAAAAAATGCCTTCTCATTGAACTCCCACAGCAACAAATTAGTTTATATCGACTCAAACTAAATTATGTACTGAATGTTTTTTTCAACTTAGTTTTTAGATTGTAAAGAGCTGTTTTGCCTACAATAAATTGTATATTTTTCAGGACAACCGTTATTCTAAAGAGCAGGTGGAGCTTTCAGAAGAAGAAAATATGGATGTGGATCCTGTGGAAACCGACGGAGAGATAGTCGAAATAACTGAAACGCCCCGAAAGCGCAAAATGAGGAAAATAATTCACCGTTTGAAAAATTTATCGGCTAGAAGACTAAGAAAAGGAAAAAATATATCACAAAAAATAAAAGACTAGAAATAAAAAAAATAAACGATGATGATAGAGGAACTGAAAAAAAACGTATGTTGAGCGAAGAAGACGAAATGCAGCTAAATATAAATGATGAAACAGTGCAATTCATGGAAGAATTAAAAAAACCTTCAAAAAGAAAAGGACTTATAGAAAACTGACTCTTTGGGGAAACCGAAGGTTTTGTCTTTGCGATTATGGACGAAGTTATGATGACGAACAACTACCGGAAATATATTGTGAAGGACGGCACGGTTGACATCTGTCGGGCATTCCACCGTCCGGGGGAATCAATCCGTCACATTATTTCTGACTGGTATCGTCTGGCTAACGGAGACTACTTGCATAGGCACAAACTTGTAGCCAGGATTATCCACCAGCAACTTGCTCTGAAATACAGTCTTGTGGAATTGGAAGTACCGTACTGTAGGTATGTGCCCGACCCAGTTCTCGAAAATGGCAATATTACGTTGTATTGGGATCGATCTATCATCACTGACAGGACTATTGTTGCCAATAAGACAGACATAGTGGTGATAGATCGATTAGAGCGTCGCACAATGATTATTGATATAGCGGTCCCGCATGACGAGAACCTCGTGAAAGCTGAAAAAGATAAGCAGATTAAGTATCTTGACCTGGCTCGCGAGGTTGTCGACATGGGGGATGTGATACAGCAATCGTTATGCCGATAGTCGTGACGGCCAATGGCATAATAGCCAAGAGCCTCGATCTACACCTGAACAGGCTCTCGTTAGGCAGCTGGATTAATGAAGATTGCTCCAGAAAGCGATACTTCTGGACACCTCGCGTATCGTTTGGAGGTTCCTCTCTAAGCAGCCCTGACCACCGGTACCTTGGACCCTATTCCCGATACCGGTGGGCTACTATTTTTAATATTTTTTAATGTTTTTATATTTAAAAATGTAAATTATATGTATGAAAATTAGCTAAAGGAAATAAAAAATGTTCAAAAAGAAAATGCTTTGATTATTTTCATTACATATAACCTTCTAATACACATCTAATAAGAAATACATAATTCACATACTTAAAAAATAATTTAACGTTTACCGTTTAAACGTTACGTTTTTTTTTAACGTTTAAAAAGTTAGGTAAAATTTCGCATGGGTAGGCAACCCCATCCCGCCATTGCATGTTTATATTGCGGTCTTCGTCTAATCTAAGCGACAGTATTGTTCTTGCGACTTGTGTAAGTGAGACAGATATATGTTTACTCATCAACCGATCAGGACCGAACTCTTGGCGCGCTGAAAAAACCTGACGACTCATACACACTGACCGACCAAGAAACCAGTAAGGTCCTTCTCGAAAACTCACTTCCCAGACTGCAAACTCCTAGAGGACAGGACGTGGGAGGTTGAACCAGGATGGACCCCAACGGAGCACGACTGGTCAAGAGCACACAACATAGTAACAGGAGACCGAATAAAGTGGGCTATAGATTCCTTTCAGCCATATAAGTCCGCAGGGCTGGACGGCATCTTTCCAGCCCTACTGCAGTGGGGAGCGGATCTTTTGACACCATGGCTGGTGGAGATCTATAGAGCCTGCATAGCACTCAGATACATACCTCTCCTGTGGCGGGAAGTAAAAGTCATTTTTATACCCAAACCTGGAAAACCAGATTACACTCAGCCTAAGGCTTACAGGCCTATAAGCCTCACATCATTTCTACTGAAAACCCTTGAGAGACTCTGTGATAGACACATCCGTGACGGACCTCTTCGGGTAAAACCTCTTCACAAACACCAGCACGCATACTCCACTGGCAGATCAACGGAATCTGCACTGCACAGTGTAGTTTCCAAAATTGAATGCGCGGTGGACCACAAGTGCTTATCACTGGCCGCCTTCATTGATATAGAGGGCGCCTTTGACAAAACCATGTTCAACAGCATCAACATGGCACTCGACAGACATGGCATAGATTCGACCCTGAGAGGCTGGATCACCAACATGCTCAAAATGAGAGCTGTGCAAGTGACAGTAAACGACACCACTAGGGCAATCGTGGCAAAGGGCTGCCCGCAAGGGGGCGTCCTCTCTCCGCTGCTATGGAACCTGGTCGTAAACAGCCTCATCAAAACCCTCAATGACAAAGGATACTTCACCGTGGGCTACGCCGATGACTTAACCATAATAATAAACGGTACCTATGAAAACACCATATGCAACCTCATGCGCCAAGCTTTGAAAATAGTAGAAGATTGGTGCAACAAACACCAACTATCAGTGAACCCTACAAAGACCGAGCTGGTTCTCTTTACAAAAAAGAGGAAGCTGGCTACATTACAACTACCGCGTTTCTTTGGAACAACCCTAAGTCTATCGACTGAAACCAAATACCTGGGCATCTTTTTGGATAAACAGTTGAATTGGGCGAAACATCTCAACTACATCACCACAAAAGCCAGTATATCCCTGTGGCAGTGCAAGCGACTGCTTGGCAGGAACTGGGGGATTAGCCCCAAGGTTACCTACTGGCTATACACCACAGTAATCCGACCAATCATCACATACGGCTCGCTAGTCTGGTGGCCCAGGACAGACCTGAGCACAGCCCAAAAAGATCTCGAGAAACTGCAACGGTTCGCTTGTGTAGCGGTAACTAGCTGCATGAAAACTACGCCTACTGCTGCTCTACAGGCAATGCTTGGACTGCCGCCACTACACCTCTTAGTACGTGAAGAGGCGGCTCTAGCCGCCTTTAGGCTCAATCTGCAAGGAACCCTGAGCAAGGACTCTAGAGTTAAGCACACTCGCATAAAAGAGGATGCGATCAGACGACACCCAATGATGGCATCACCATGCGACAGAGCCCCGAAACAGCACTACTTTCTGAAGCATTATGATATAATACTCACAGAAGAACGGTGTGATTACTCAGGCCCGCAAGAGGTGAGAGTATACACCGATGGATCAAAGACTGACTCCGGAACCGGGGTCGGAGTCTTCTCATATGATCTCAACATTAATATATCCAGCCCGCTTGGGGAATTTAACACTGTCTACCAGGCGGAGTGTGTAGGCATCATACAAGCATGTAATGCCATAGAAGCCAGGAGAGTCACGGATACGAATATACGTATACTCTCAGACAGTGCCTCAGTGCTCCAATCATTACGGAAAAATTACATTACCTCGAGATTAATACTAGAATGTCACGACGCACTCGAACGAGTAACGGTTGCTAACCGGAACACAGTGACACTGCAATGGATAAAAGGACACAGTGGATCACTGGGTAACGACGCAGCTGACGAACTAGCTAGGAGAGCATCCAGCACGTCCGTCTGTGGAGCTGAGCCAATCGCACCCATTCCCTTCAACCAGTTACGCAGGTGGCTAAAGGAGTTCACCCACACACAAGCAGAGAGTTGGTGGTCCTCGACACCAGGCTGCAGGCAATCCAGGGAGGCTATGCCATCCCTGGACGGTACGCTTACCAGGCGGTTATTGCGTCTGAACAGAAACGAGCTGCGCCTGGTGACGGGGACCATCACAGGACACTGCTCATTAAACAAACACTTCCACACAATAGGAATAACGGACAGTCCTCTGTGCAGGGCCTGCATGGAGGCTGAGGAGACCGTTGCGCATGTGCTCTTTGAATGCATAGGCGTTGCCCAGATTAGAACAGAAACTCTTGGAATACCCCGATCTTTCACAGATGTTATTAACAGACCCAGAGATTTGATTAACTTCTGGAGGGAGGTGGGCTGGTTGGAATAACCCCCGAAGGCCGCCATGGCTCACGCACAATGGTCCACATGAAGGACTAAGTGCGGAAACCAAATCCTTAACATAGAGAACATATATGTTTACTTTTAAATGTTTAGTGGTTTCAAAGCTACGTCGTTGCATTTAAATAGTGGTTATACTTTTTTTACACATTTTAATGAGGTTTGCTTCTCTAGTTATATAACTCAATGGAACGAAGTAGGAACTTACTTGTACATGTGTTAAAACACAAGTACAAGAAAGTTCCTACTAATTTGATCAGTATATTATTTTAATCAAATTCTATAAAAAATCGTCTATGGTCCCTTAGAGTTCTAAGCAATCAAGCTTCTATGTCAACATAATAAAAAAAGAAGGCCATATTTTAAGCGATATAATTTGATATTCGCAAGTAAATCAAAACCTATAGGGTACCTACTTTTCGTTGTCCTAGTGGCAAGAAGCAAGGTCTCACAGCCAAGTAAAGGAAAAAGTTCGCAAATTGTTAATTTGAAATTTTATCACATAAAAAATATTTTCAAGTCTGTCAGTCTGTCAAGGCCTTTTTCTCAGGAACGCGTAGAGTCAAGTTGAAATTAACATCAAATACGTAGGTCTATGGTTCCTTAGAGACCTAAAAAAAACAAATTTCTATGTCAATGCAATAAAAAAAAATACAGCCATTTATACTCGCATACACATATTTTGATACTCGCAAGTAAATCCAGACCTTTAAGGTACTTTCCGTTGACCTAGAATCATGAAATTTAAAAGCAAGGTCTCACAGCGCAAGTAAAGGAACAAGTCTAAAAACTGTTTGTTTGTAATTTTATCACATAATTTTTTTTTTTTTTTGGTAAGTTACAAAGTTAAGTTTGTTTTTGGGATAAAGTCTTTTCAAGTACGAAACCCTTTAATGTGCGTGGTCCGACACGCACTTGGCTGGCTTTTTTTTTCTCTGCCCCTATGGATTTGCTGGTTTTGGGGATTTTAAAATAATATTAAAAAGGGTTATTCTACCCAAAAACAAATATGTAGCTACAATAAAAAAATTACAATTTTGTTTTTTTTATTCCTCTGCCACTATGGATTTGCTGGTTTTGGGGATTTTAAAATTACCCTAAAAAGCGTATAATCTATCAAAAAAAATGCTCCCATAAAAATCGCTGGGTACAGTGCTTAGATTCTACGCCTTTATATAACATAAAATTACGCCTGTAATCCCCCAAGGGTTAGGCAGATGGCTTATCCCTTCGGACCTTTCTCAAAGCTAGGACGCCATTACAATAATTATTATTACGTTTATTTATTATATTTTTATTATTTATTTATTTATTATTTATTTATTTTATTTATTTATTTAACAATTCAACTTCTAACACGTTGCTTTAGTAAATATTGTGACAGACGCCTGCTTTTGTAGTTATTAAATCATGCTCAGCATGTTTTTACATGCTGATAAAATATCTAAATTAACGATCTCCCTTTTTACGTAATTTTAAAAGGAAATGTGGGTGCTCTTTTCTCCATACAAAAAGATACAAACGCTCTGGTTAATGACCATAAAGCAATGATTTTTTACAGAAATATAAATATCAGTTACTTGTATGCCCCTATGTTTTCCTTTTTGATGATATATTATTTTTATAAGAACTAGAACCCTCCAAAAATGCTCAAAATTGCCTATTCAGACCGCTGTCAACAGACGCCTATTGTATGTACCAATTTGACAACTATTAACGAAAAAAGAAAAACATAGGGGCATAGTATATATCCTTCTCATTCAGTTTATGAAATATCTTTTAAATTGGTCCAATATTGGAGGAGGAAATAGGCGAGAGCCAAACCTCGAAATGTGACATTTTACATAGGCTATTTTAGTCGGATCTGCAGTTGTCCTTATCGCACGAATTCGAGGGCGGAGCGCTCGCAGAGCGACAGCAATACCTTCTTAAAATACCTAATTTTCAAAAGTCTGGCCACCCGCCTTTCCTCTTAACTTTTGCTGAAATTACGTAAAAAGGGAGATCTTTAGGGTTCCGTAGCTGAATGGTCGAAACGGAGCGCTATTGTTGTCACTCACGTGTCCGTCTGTCCGTTGTCTGTCACACACGTTTTAGAGCGAGCGCGCACTGCGGTGCGTTTCCGGTAGTTCTGCCGCACCGGGCGGGGCCTACAGTAACAAAACGCATGACCGCAGTGCGCGCACTTCAAAGACATACTTCACAGATTATGCGGTAGAAAAACGCACCGCAATGCGCGCTCGCTCTTACAGCCAAACGTTGGATTTACAGTAGTAGTCGTAGTCAAACTGGTTGAGTAGTTAAATACTGTATTTTTTGTTTTAAAAAATATTGGAAAACAAAGGAATGAGAAGCCACCATAGTTTGATTTTTTACAAAGTTTTGTTCCGAAGAATTTTGTAACTTCCCATTGACATATGAACTTGAAAGGTGATAATGTTTATCATTACGTATATTTTACTAACAAATACTATGATATTGATAAATGAGATTTGGTACGGGAACTTATATGTGCGAAGTCCAACACGCACTTAGCCGGATTTTTTTGAAGGTGCAAAAGGTTTTTAGGTTTATTCCCTTCATTCATTCCCTTTTCCTTCAAATCATTCCTCTCACAATCCATCCATCAGTACCTTGGTCTTCCTCTCCCTCTCCATCTACAATTATATCCATAACTCAATTAGTCGCATGCATTTTATCCATCTATATCATAGCTACGACTCTCTTTCAACTTTCAGTTAATAGCTTGAATTATTATGGAAGTTGGTAAAAAAAATAATACAACAAAGTCACGTAATGTAAGTTGTCTTTATTTTGTTCAATTAATTCATTATTATCTGTATATATGTTACCGGCAATCTGTATAATCCGGTATTCTATACAATACCTAGGCGATGTATAGAATACCTGAAACGTTTAGGTAATACGTAAGGCATTCTATACAGTACCGAATGCGCAGCCGGCAATGTGTGTAATATGCTATGTGCTCGCAATATACTAGCTGTAGTCTTCTAGAGGAGCTCGTGGCTAAATAATAACAGCCGCACGGGTCGATCCAACATGTTAAGCTACGCTTGCCGTGGTTGGTCCGTGGATGGGTGACCACCTTTACATACCGAGACTCAAGCACGTTAAGCCGTTGGTCCCGGCTGTCATTCGTGGATCTTTGAAATACTGGTATTCAGCTGCATCCGGTTGGACTGGAAGCTGACCCCCACATAGTTGGGAAAAGGCTAGGCAGATATACGTCTTAAAAAAAACAGATGACGAACTTTATTATCAACTCCGAACAAAACAAGCTGTTGTAACATTGTCATTGGCATTGTATTTGTTGTATGTGCCTAGCCTACCGCTAGAAAGTTGAGAATCGCATCTTCTCCGGCGCTACGGGAAGTGCAACCTCTTCGCCCTTGCGTAATAAGGCGCAAGCACCTATGCTCGCCTTATCGCCGCGGGCGGAGGCTGCTCTCCCTACGCACCTCCGGCTCTAAAAAACACTTTTGAGGTAGGACAAACAAGTACCACGTAGAGTCGGGGTTGGCTAACTCGGTCCTGTGGCAGGTTTTGCACCTATTCTCAATCTGCCTAGCCTTTTCCAAACTCGTTGGGGTCGGCTTCCAGTCCAACCGGATGCAGCTGAATACCAGTATTTTACATGGAGCAACTGCCTATCTGACCTTCACAACCCAGTAACTGGGCAATACGATACCCCTTGGTAAGACTGGTTGTCAGACTTTCGGGATTCTGACGACCTGTAACGATCAGACTGTCAAAGATGCACAAATGACAGCCGGGACCAACGGCTGAAAGTGCTTTCCGAGGCACGGAGGAGTTTTGGAAATGGAATGTAATCCACGGACCAACCCCGGCCAGCGTAGCTTAACCTGATGGATTTACCCGTGCGGCTGTAATAACTTAGCCACGAGCTCTTCCTAACTAAAACCGCTGGTCGGAGACAAAAAGCACCTAACATTGAAAAATACAGACCATAATCTATTTACTTTACACATTGCCGGTGGACCAGCAGGTACTCTATACAATCCCTGGGAATTGTATACATTACCTAGGCCACAGAACAGATAAAGAGGTTAGAAGGGCCTTGTGGGCGGGGCAGGCGCGCCGCACTTATGTGTAGACGCACAAATGTCAGCCGAAATGTGTTTCACTGGCCAGTAATCGCGCTCTTACTGTGACAGCGTACGACGCTCCGCGAAAAAGAATTATGCCGTGTTGCCATTGATATAAATGCGTGTTGCGCTGTTATAACGGGTCGGAAAAGTAGCAAGTGGTGTAGTGTAGCAAGACAAGGGATTTCTTTTCACAGGTAAGTCCAAAGACCTTAAAATATAAGTGATACTTTTAATGGGGAAGAAAACTGACAACTTTTCCGCAAGGTGTCGCTGGTAACGCTCGGCTCACAGAAAATTAAATTAGCTGTCAAATTACATACAAAACTTGTTTACAAAAAACTTTGGATGGCATCTGACAAAAAAATAACTGCCTTTGCGCGTAATCTGTTGCAATAACAATGAAAATCATTCATTTCCAAAAGACTCACGATTTAAAAATATGGGAAAGGGCGACTACGATAAGATACGCAATTTTACATCTTTCGAAAATTCGATGATATGTTCATATCCATATTGGTATCAGCAGTTTCATGCTGCTGAGATATCTCACAGTTCAAATTACGATCAAATGATTCGATTCTGTAACAGGTTTAATTAAAATTCAGATTTAATTTCTAGGTTATGTTCGTAGCACATGAAATATCGAATATGTTATAACTGCTGTCTAAGGACGTAAAAGTTTGTAATTACTACGATATTTAATGAACGACATGTTGCTAATATAAAATTGTGTTATTTTCTTCAATTGTTAACAAGAAAATAGGCTGTAAATATCTGCTGACCAGATTCGCTTTTCGGCCTCTTAGTGAAGCTCCTCGGATCTTCAGTTCAGCTTTTAACTGAGGTACTGTCCACGTTGAATACATTGTTCGTTGTATTAACAAAAAACACACGCTAGTTTATGTTACAATTATTTAAAACCCGAAAAACATTGAGAGATAAAAATGACAGTGCGATGTTATGAGTAGAGCGTTAGCAGCGCCACCTGTTCATAGCTTTGCGATTTCTTCCCCATTATTACAATAGTATTATGTAGTTTGTACACAAAAGCGATACAATCGCAAACGGATGCAATATTATACATTGCTTGCAATGCATGGGTACCATCTTGTACCACGTGAGCGATCGCGCAATATGTTGCGTTCACTGCGAAAGTCGCGAGTGCCGAGCCAAAGCTTGAATTCTGCGAAATCCATGCGTATTGATAGGGTTGTACCAAGTTGTAAGCAATGTCGAAATTTTAAGTATTCAAATGATTATTATCAGTAATATTAAAATTAAAATAACTTTGTTTATTACCACCAATGATTGTTTACTGCGGGTTATCAATTTAGTTTCTGAGTGGGTTTTTCGTCTAACATTTAGTTTGATGTTAGCCATGTAAGATGAAATGATTTTAATTATTTTTAGCAAATATATTATGGTTATAGGGCGCAATCAACATCTAGAACAACATAACAAAATTATGACGTAAAACAGAGCTGCAATTAGCGAAAATCTAAAGAAAATTAGAATTTCGCGGCTATATACGATGTTCCCCCTTAATTTGACATTATCATAATAATGTATGTTTATACGAAGTCCACTATTCATACCCCGTCCTGATCCCGAAATTAAAGTGAAATATTGCAAAACTTAAAGTAATAAAATTGTAGTATATTTTTTTATCGATATCAACATCGATTGATGCAAGCCGTAACATGTATGAGAAATAAATTGCTTTTGCGCGTGTGGCTTCCAGTCTAACCGGATGCAGCTGAATACCAGTATTTTACATGGAGCGACTGCCTATCTGACCTCCACAACCCAGTTACTGGGTAATACGATACCCCTTGGTAAGACTGGTTGTCAGACTTTCGGGCTTCTGACGACCCGTAACGACTGTCAAAGATCCTCGAATAACAGCCGGGACCAACGGCTTAACGTGCTTTCCGAGGCACGGAGGAATCTCGGTATGTAAAGGTCACCCATCCACTGACCAACCCCGGCAAGCGAAGCTTAACCTGCTGTGCGGCTGTTATTATTTAGCCACGAGCTCTTCCTCCTACCCTTGAAATTGGTTTCCTTAATTATTCTACAAAATATCAGCTACATTTGAATTTGAATACCAATAAAAAATATCACAAATAAACTTGTTGAATTCCCTTACCTGGATCAGGCAAGCTTGGATGCAGAGCAACAGACCCGTGCGGCTGTTATTACTTAGCCACGAGCTCCTCTTCTTAAACAGGTACCTCTTCTTAAACAGTAAAACACAACCGTAAAAAGTACCGCTTCTTAAACAGGCAAGTAATAAAGATTGTAAAAAAAACCGTCGGAACACGCACAATAAAGGGTTCCGTAGTTGGAATGAATGTATCCCAAGAAAAAACTTAACATTATTGTTGAAAAACATGTTCTCCTTTATATTCCAACTGCAAAAATGTAAGTTTGTATGCACAATATTGAGGAGATTTACATGTTATTTTAAGACCATAGACTTAAATTTTCCTGTAATCTATAAATACAGAAATATTTTCTGTTTTCTTTTTCAAAATTTTCGGCTTTGTAAGATAAGGGTTTTTATACATAGTCAATTTTCGTCTATTTTCTTATATAACTTTAACAAAAAATATTTATAAATTATAAAAAAGGATTTGAGACCCTCACAGTACTTAAGTCCTTTCATTTCATGTCTCACACAGTACAGTTTCCAAAACTTTTTACATTTTATTATTTGATTTTAATTTTAATTTTTTATTTAAAAGGAACCCTTATAATAAACATTCATTAATTTATGTTACACGTCCAATATATGTACCAAATTTCAACTTAATCGGTCCAGTAGATTCGAAGCAAATTGGCTGTGCCAGACGGTCAGACAAAGAGACAGACACACGAGTAATCCTTCAGTTTTTCTTTTTGAGGTACGGAACCCTAAAAATCAAAATGATGAGGTAGCTTATAAGAATTATTATTTATTTTTAATAAGGTTATTAATCAATTTTAAAAATAATACATAAATTGCTGATTAATTTCTTTATTTCAATTTTCACCTGCAGTCGTAGATTGTTTGCAATACCAGAATTATAATGCTTTGCTGTTTTCTTTATTTCTTACTAAAATCCTTTCGTAAAGAAAAGCCTTAGTAGTAGATAGATGAACCACATCCACAAGCGCATTGTCCAGTGATGGACACAGCACCAGCAGCTGGTACAGCTCCACCGAAAGTCACAGCGCCGGTGATGGGAACAGTACCAGCCACAGCGGTGTTACCGGCGACTGGCAGCTCACCAGCCACCGCCACGTTGCCTTCACCAGCACCGCCGTAACCAGCTCCAATAGCACCACCGTAAGCACCTAGACCTAGGTTACCACCCCATGCAGCAGCAGGAGAGAGACCAGCACCGAGACCAAGGGCACCACCATAAGCAGAGCCGCATCCTAGAGCAGGGGCTATACCAACAGCTGGTCCTCCACAACCGCAACCGAGGCCGCCGAGGTATTGGCCGAAAACATTCTGTAGAAGAAAAATACATTAGATAGCTAACTTAAGGCTTACTCATCTATCATATCATCTGTTTTGATTTGTTAAAAATCATTAAACGAATCTCATATAAAGCACTATAGGTAATGCGGGCTGGTGTCCGTAACTCCACGTCAATGCGCGTATTTTGAGGACTATAATGAAAAACGGTTCCCTACAAAATAGTTGCGCTGGATGCTGCTGATCTACACGTCATGTTCGTGAACAGGCACCGTCAGTTGAGACTGGTCATCTTTTAAATTTTTTAATTTTATATTTCGAATTGTTTTTAAATATTTTTAACATAGTTCTCACATATAGAAGCAACAAAAACAATGTACCCAGGATTTTTTAATATTTATCTTGATTTAATAGAGCGTCCATGGACTTTGTTTGCCCGTTTTTCTCCATAGAGATCTACGCTTTGGAATGGGCAACTAGCTTCAACTTTCTGACTACCTGTCTGACCCTTTGACAGTTCAAAAGTGCCTGCAATTGGTTTAATTATAATAACTGCTTTGACTTGAGTTTGAGTTTGAAACCCAAAGTAAAAGTACGTATATAAAAAGAAGTAAATTGAAGAAGAGGGATTGTATTCATTTTGTTTTGGCACAAGCTATGTAAGACCTGTTCATGTTGCGGTAGCAATATATTCAGTCAACAAGGAGGTGCTATTGCCGGCACGAGTCATGAGCACAAATTCCACCTTAACTTTAACTGCCCTCGTCAGCGTGCTCTTGTATTCTGTTTTCTATCTGTATCTAAATATGCTTGATAATATATTGATTTGATTGCTCCTGACCATGTGCAACCTGCCGTGATAGGAAATAAGATTCGTTAGGTTTAGTAGTAGTTTATGCTCGCGACTTGTGCCGGCAACATAGCGAGGTTGACATTTCCTGAACATGGATATACTCGCAAGTGGTTGTCCTAGTAATAAGGACGAAGAGTTTTAGATAAAATTAGTATTTACACTGGGTACTTTACACTGGTGTGTTAAATGAATTAGTAACCATACAAATAAATACAAAAATAAAAGGACACTTAGGCGTCAAAGTTTTCGTCCGCATCGCTGTCATCCGAAAACGTGCCCAGAAGACTGGCAGCATTGCCACGTGGAATGGCAATGCTATTTTTTTGGTCAAGTGAAGTGTCGACCAGTAAGCAAGAAATTTCTTTATAAAGGAGACCTGTACTCGGGCCCCATGACTAGAGCTATTCGACACTAAGCGGCTCAAAACTGTAGTTACCCATCAGGTTAACTACAATTAAACGCCGCTACAAGTGTAGATACAAATAGAAGCTATGACGGTAAGGCAAAAAAAAGCATAAATGATGAAAGTTTTAAGGATTATTAAGAAACCAGAAATCGTAAGACACTCACCTGTACCAAGCAAGCTTGGATGCAGAGCAACAGAATAGCGAAGGTAGACATGTTTGATGAATTCGTAAGTTCAACGAGAAGCTGAAGACTGATGCTTTTAGAAGTCTTACACCGTGTTTATATAGTGCAGCAGTTCTTATCAATAACACGTACTATTTCTTAATTTAAAAACCAAATAAATACTCGTATGATAACAATAACAAAATAATGAAAATGCACACACATGTTTCTATTTCTTTGTTCAACAGCCCACTGTGTGCTGCAACACCTCTAGATAACGAGTACGTTTCAGTATAAATAGTCGACCAATTCTTGGAAAACTCATTCTCAAGTTCACTTCAACACAAACTACAATGTCAGCCAAGGTGATCCTCGTCCTCTGCGCTCAGGCGCTCTTCATCCAGGTGAGAAACTTTTTCTTATTTTTATAATGCTGTGTTCTAATTACCATTACTACTTCTATCAAGATATGTTCTTATTTAACACGGATCGTAGTCTGCATTCAAACTATGCAAACGATTTGATCAAACACTGATTGGACTGTTAAGAACTAACGCATCGGTGTACTGTAAAGTGGGAAGGTGCTGCGACTCGGATGCGTCGAGTAGACACATCAAACATTCAAGTAGCACAGGATAAGGTCCTATAGTATTATATTGTTGTGTTAAGAACAAATATATTGCTTCAATTTACATATGAGTAGCAGTGGTGGCCCAGTGGTAACGGCCCTCACTTACAAGTTGTAGATCAGATCATACGTTCCAACCCTAACAGGCATTTTATTTTGTGTAAATTATTAATGATTTATGATGTGAGCAACGGTGAAGGAAAACATCGTGAGGAAACCGGCATGTCATAAGACCAAAATTTCGAAGACATGTTGTGCCATGTACCAACCCGCACTGGTCCCGCGTGTTGCCCCTTTTACCGGTATGAGGTCTGTGCCTCAACAGTGGGAATATTATAGGCTGATTATGCTATACATCTGGGGAAATTTTAAGAACCCTTATCACCTAAAATAGACACACAACTTATAGCAATATTTATTACTAAGTTTTTCACTATCACTTGTGCAATTACACAAAGCACGTTTGACACACATTAAGTTACGTGATCGATTAAATAATCATATTTCAATGCATTTCCGTCGTTTGCTAATCAAGAAATATTTACTAATACAATAACTATTTGTTTACAGACTGCTTTCAGTTCATGTCTTGGTCGTGGAGCCATCGGTAGCGGCTGGACTGGAACTGGTTTGGTTGGTAGCGGCTGTGCTGGTAACTGGGCTAACAGTGGTTTGGTTGGTACCGGCTATGCTGGTAACTGGGATAACACTGGTTTGATTGGTAGCGGCTGTGCTGCTCTAGAGATCATTCCCACCAGTGGCGGTGGACTGCCTGTCTCCAGCGCCTCCGCTATCGCTCCCAGTGGGCTCTCCGTAGCGTCTGATAATGTGTACGAGGGTGCTCTGTGTGTGAATGGTGAGCTGCCGTTCGTGAGTGCTGTGGCTTTGGAGGGAGTGTTGCCCACTGCTGGTGCTGGCGGCGTCAGCTACAGCTGCGGTAACGGTGTTACTGCTATTGGAAGCATTGCTCCTTCTGGTGCTGCCTATGGCGCTGGCGGTGCCTATGGCGCTAGTGGTGCCTATGGGCTTGGCGCTGGCTATGGAACTGGCGCTGCTCTCGGACTCGGCTATGGAGCCCGCGGTTGTGGATGTGGAGGTTACTAAGAATTTAATAAAATAAATACCCAACCGAGATGATCTCTTACAATGATTCAATAAACTGATTTGCAATTTATTTTGTCTTATGAATGTATTTTAGAAATCCATAACCCTTGTGCTTGTTTAAAAGACGGTCAACTTATTTTATGAAGGGTGATCTGTCCGTCTGTCCGTCTGTCTGATACATATTTATATTGAATGAAAAACTCTATAAACATCGTAATTGAAAAATTGTTTACTTATAATTTTTGTAAAGTCTTACAGACAAAAAAAATAATTTAAAAAAATTAAAACGCACTACTGCCATGCCAAAAAACTAATTAAAAAGTATAAAAACCTGACTAAACAATATAAAATTGTCATTGCAGTCTGGGGACCGTTCTGTGGAACACTTATAAATCTAAGAGGTTGAATGACATTTTTCTCAACAGGGATTTGTAACTCGATTTCTCTATATAATAACAAAATATCGCTGGGTTAGTGCAAATACCAACTAACCCAGGGAATTGTAGTTTTGAGTTATTGCGTTTTGAAAGTTAGTGTTTGCTAATTATGTATTTAACAGAAGATTTGTTCTAGTCATTAAACATGTGTTGATTACCTGTTTAATTAGGTTTATAATAATGTATATTGCAGGCATAAAAAGCAATTGTAATTTACAAAAAAAGCAAGTTTTTCTTACAGACCCCCTCATTTAGTTGGTTTTAGCTGTATATTGACAGAATTACCATAACTCATGAAGTAAAGAATAACAGTAGGTACGGTTAAGCTCAAAATGATTTATTTAATTGTGAATTGGTGTCATTCAGTCATTGGTATTTATAGGCCTTCCAGTTTATGAGAAAAAAGGGAAAAACCATAAAACTTGTTGCTTTTACCTCTCAAGTTATATGGAAAATAATACAAAAGTAACATTTAGAAGTTTAAAATCAATTGAAAACACATAATTACAGCTATTTTAGAGGAAAATAACGATTAGATAGGTTACGATCAATGTTACGATAGTAAAACAACAGTTGGGGTAGGAGAGCCTGCCACTATTAATATTTTTGTTTGTAAAGTTTTTAGGACAATTTCGTTTTATATTTACGACTTGAACGGGCTCTTCTGAATACGTTAAGCCATTCAGCCATTGAATAGATTGCTGTGTGTTTTTTAGCCGACTCGATACTACTGTACATGCTGTCGACTTCCATATAAGTATGCCCGACTCTTAACGATTTGTGTTCTATAATTTGCAAATTATGGATGTTGTTCACAGCCCATAGCAAAAGTGAAGCGATAATTTTAGCCTCCACAGGTATCGGTAAAAGAGTGCCCCTTCTTTCACATGTGCAGGAATACAGTTCGAAAGATAGTGCAAAAGAATTGACCCTATTTCCGCACTGCCTTTCTTGCCATTCACCTCCGACCATGCAAAGCAGTATTCCTCATCCGGCAATGCATTTTCGTAAACCGTCAAATTGTAAACAGTTAGTTTACGACAGTAGTATAGTAGACCGGCTTCGTCATTGGGAATTTGTAGAATAGCTTGAAGATCAAATGTGGCTGAAACAAACTCCTTTTTTTACCTGCCCTTTCTTTATCATCTTTTTTTCTATGTTACAAACTTCCTTTCTGGCAATATGGTTACTATATTCTTGTTCTAAGTCTGCTTTCTTCTCAGGACTTGCGCGTTCGTATCTGGTGGTAATAATTAATTTAATAATGGTAATAATAACCCCACCGCAGTATCTCTACGTTGACGTCGTGGTGGGGCTTGCACGCTCCGAATTCTAGGTCTACGCCGGTAGAGTTTACTTTGCCGGAACAGGTCTAGGATCAGGAGCCAGACCAAGAGAGATACAGAAACCCGTAGGGTAGCATGTGGCGAGCTGTTGGGCAGTAGCGACCCCACGGATTCTATCTCCCGGGAGAAGTCTTGTTCTCCACCTCTGGCTTGCCTTTATTGGACGGTTGGAGTGAATAATGACGAGGAACAGTGCTCCCACCTCTTTCTTGCCTTTATTGGCTGGTTTGAGCTGAGATTCGTAAGAGCAAACGTGCTCGGAGGAAGGAAGTATTCCAGTAAGTGTTTGGAAGGATCTTGACTATCTTCCAGGCTCTGGGATTGTTCTGAGAACCGTGGGATACCTCTCCTCTCCTCACAAGCACCTCAGGACATGTTGCCCTCTTACCGCTACGACACTATGTGCTAGCGACCGTTTTCGGGGGCCCATTATTAAGTGTGCAAGTCACCCCCTGCCATTTTATCTGTGTATCATACAAAACATTAGTCAGGCAGGGGCCATAGTGTTTCCATAGTTCTAGGGAACCAGTCCACAACCACCCAAATTCATAGCCCAATATGTTTTGTTTCCATGTTCTGCAATAGTCCTGCACCAACCGGGGGTTGTCCTTGGATGCACTTGCATAGTGCATACAGAGATAATTGTCGGTTGGTGCCTCCTCATAATTTAAAATTGTCTAAGGGGCCTCTGCAAGTTGGCTTCGGCCCCTCGTATGACTTCCAAAGGTCCGAGACCCCTGGGTCCCCAGATATGTAAACATATAAAAAGTAATAATAATATGTTTTGTTTCCATGTTCTGCGATAGTGTTGCACCAACTGGGGGTTGTCCTTGGGTGTACCTGCATAGTGCATACAGGGATAATCGTCGGCTGGTCCCTTCTCGCCTTTTCAAACTGTCTAAGAGTGTAACTGTCTGAGATATGTCACAGACAAGAAAAATTATAATAATTAATATTTTTACGTCCGTGCTAACTTCGGCTAAAAGCGCGAGTGCCATGCAACTAACACGCATGCGAGACTTTAAAACCCTTACCACTAGCAACTACACCCGGATAGTTGCTTTTACCTCTAGATTTTTTAACCTACTAAACCTATTTATTGACAATTACTTCTTCATTTTGTGTCAAGTAATAATAAATAATCAGCAGGTAATAGCTATTATCTTTTAGTAACCGCTATTATCATTGAACGTTAACGCTATTTCCTGTTGTTTCTAAGTACTAAATCATATAATTGGATGTGATCGTTTTTCTTTCCCAAAATTCCGTATATTTTGGAGGTATTTTTTAATTTGAAAACTGATTAAATTTAAGTATCTTGTTTGACTTCGACAAAAAACATAATTTTTCCGATAAACAAGGAATATTTGTTTCGCATATAAACGGTATGGTTAGATAGTTGGTTTCACCATTCAATATCTCCGAAATAAAGCATCGCATGGCTTAGTATGTTTTACCAGTAGAAAGAGAATAAAAAATTGAGTCGGTGGGTATATTTAACTCAATTTCCCAAAATCACCGAGTTAGTTGGTTTTTGAATTAACCCGGCGATATACAGGGTGGAAACTTTCAGCGGGGCAGTAAGGGGAAGTACCTTATCCGTTGCAGCTACACGAAGATGGTCTTAGGAGACTATCCATAATTTTTTATGGAATTTTGATCCCCATTCACAGATTTTCAAAAAAATGTACAGTTAGCAAGAAAATAGCCATTTTACACAAAACCATTTTTTGATGTTAATCGATCCTGTTTCTAATACTGATCAAAAACTTCTATGGGACCAACCATCGTTGGAGTACTCAGAAAGTCACAAATTGCATAAAACTTTTCCCGTACATTTTGTATGAAAATTTTACGCAAAAGCTTTTTTAGTGACGGTTGAGATCTTTTTGTTGACTGAATAAAAAGATAAGTTTAAAAACAATTCAAATTTCAAACTCGTTATTATTAAATAAAATAAAAATAAAAAATAATAATTCATACAAATAAATTGTCAGCAGCCACTAGGTCGGTACAGGAAACGAATCAATTGATGTATTCGTCAAAATGGCGGTCACTTCGAGCACTTGATATCGTAGGGCAAGAAACAGCAAGATTTTAAATAAGTCCGTCTGTCACAGCCAATTTGCTCCGAATCTGATGGACCGATTAAGTTAAAATTTGGTACACATATGGATTTCTGTGACCCAAACACGTACAGCTAAAGTAAATATATGAATTTTGAATATGAGAGTCACTTTTAGGGGGAAAATAAGAAAATTAAAAAAAAAAAATTGTAAACTGTACCGAGTGACATATCAAATGAAAGGGCTTACTATGAGGGTCTCAAATATATTTTTTTTATAATTTTAAAACTTATTGTTTTAAAGTTATTTAAGAAAATAGACGAAAATTGACCATTCCCCCCCCCCTTATCTCCGAAACTACTGAGCCTAAAATTTTGAAATTAGTTCTATACCTGTAGATTACAGGAAAACCTATAAGAAGTCTGTGGTCTTAAAATAACATGGTGTTGGGGTTTCTACGTCAGGTCGTCGTCGTGTCAGCGTCGTTGGATGGAATCAGACACCAGGCTCCTTGTGATAACGTGTAATATCGGTTTTAACAGTTTGCAGTCTTTTTCACAATAAAATAGGTACAGTGTAGCAGTGGCGATAATTTGCGTGCGATCGATGATGGCGTGTCACACTGACAGTGAAAATCCGCAGGGCGTCGCTAGGGTCGCGCTGATGTGCTTGCTGACCCCGCACGCCGCCTTCTTCCCGTCGATTGGTAGGTGTTATTTGTTGCCAGTAGATGGTTCTGTGGTCTTCAACATGCCCCCGGCCTTGGAAGCACCAGGTTCCAAAGAAGCTGAGATGGTTCGATCGTCCGCCGGATGCAGGAGCGGGCAAATTTTCGGGTACGATCGCCGTATGATGCCCGTCGCAGTTTTGATGGTTGCCACGCGTGAGATGCCATCTTTCCCGGTGAACGTCTGCAGCACTCGTCCGAGGCGCCAGTTCAAAGGTGGTAAGTGGTCTTCTTTGATTAGAACGAGGGTGTCAGGGATAAGCGTGTCTTGGTTGAGTTGCCACTTCGTTCTCTTCTGGAGCTCGGATATGTATTCAGTTGACCAGCGTTGCCAGAAGCTCTGCCTCATCTGCTCCACGCGATCGTATCGTGGTAGGCGCTGCGTAGCCGTCGCGGTGAGGTCCCGACTGGCAGGTGCGGTGAGCGGTCGGCCAATCAGGAAGTGAGCAGGACATAAGGGAATCAGGTCGTTCGGGTCTGCGGACATCGGGTACATAGGACGGGAGTTGAGGACAGCTTCAATTTGTGCTAATACCGTTGTCAACTCCTCGTATGTGAAATGTGCATTGCCAATAATGCGGCATAAATGAAATTTACAGGACTTGATCCCTGCCTCCCACAAACCACCAAAATGAGGCGAGTACGGCGGAATAAATGTGAATTCTATGGAGTTATTAGTTGTAAAGTTAATAATATCTGATTTTGAAGAGTCTAAAAATTTTGAAAATTCCTTTAAAGCTCCTACAAAAGTCGTGCCATTGTCAGAATAAATCTGCATTCGTTTGCCGCGTCGAGAGATGAAACGTTTCAACGCCAGCAAATATGCTTTAGTAGTAAGGTTTGTGACCAATTCTAAATGTATTGCGCGTGTAGTAAAACATACAAAGAGACATATATAACATTTAGTTAACTTTGCCCCCCGTCCGGCACGGTTCAGCATAAACAATGGCCCAGCATAGTCCACGCCACTACGTATGAATGGATACCCCGGCTCCAATCGTTCGGTAGGTAAGTTACCCATTTGTATGTTTAACGGTTTAGGTCGCATACGTTTGCATCTCATACAGGTGTGCACCACTTGTTTAGCCAAGTTACGCCCTCTAATAGGCCACCAAGTATCACGAACTGCGGCCAGCAATAACTGAGCCCTTGCGTGTAGTAGTGATCTATGTTGATGTTCAAATATAAGGCGAGTCAATGTGTGTTTCCCACACAACAACAAAGGATGTTTTTTATCATATGAGAATGAGTCTGAATATGACAATCTACCTCCTACTCTAATTAGATCGTGTTCATCTAAGAAAACATTTAAACTAGAAATACTGCGTGGTAATTTTAATTGACGATTTTGTTTTAATGTTTTGTAAACATCTGAGAAAGATTGTTGTTGTGCTATTCGAGTTAAAGTTCTAACAGAAATATCTAATTCATCTACCGATAGACAACCTGTGAGCCGTTCTGCTTTTAATTTTGTGCGGCTATTGTGTATAAAACGCATAATGTACGCCACTACGCGTCGTAAACGATTAAAACATGAATACCTATCAAATAGAAAAGAATCTGAATTTACTTGAACGAGCAATGAAGTTTTCAGTGGTTTCAATTCAGGTAATTCATCGTGATTAACATTACTATATGAATTAATATCATGTTCCCATTGTGTGTTAGGAACTTGTAGAAATGGCGGTCCGCGCCACCACAACTCACAAGTTTTAAGTATATCTAGGTGCACACCGCGCGATAACAAATCAGCTGGGTTTTGTTTACCGGCTACATGAAGCCACGGTTTATCGCCCGTAAGTTCATTAATTTGTACAACGCGGTTCTGCACAAATGTTTTTAATAAATTAGGTGACGTTTTAAGCCATCCTAAAACTATTGTTGAGTCTGACCAAAAGTATACGTTATTAAAAGTTAGTCTTAATGAGTTACTAATTTTCGTAAACAACTTTGCAGCTACTAGCGCACCACACAGTTCCAAGCGCGGCACGCTCACCGGTTTAACGGGAGCGACCTTACTTTTTGCACACAACAACGCCGTGACTGATAGCTGTGCGTCTGTATAGCTGCGTATATATGCGCAGGCGCCGTATGCGTCTTGCGAAGCGTCACAAAATATATGTAACTCAATAATGTGTGTATTTTCTCCAATGACATAACGTGGAATACGTATGTCTTGTAAATTAGATAGTTTATGAATGAAGTTTTGCCATT
The DNA here is from genome assembly GCA_905163495.3 of Cosmia trapezina. Taxonomy (NCBI): domain Eukaryota; kingdom Metazoa; phylum Arthropoda; class Insecta; order Lepidoptera; family Noctuidae; genus Cosmia; species Cosmia trapezina. The sequence continues at coordinate 4,612,585 of LR991048.1, forward strand.
CTACTAGTACATGGTTAGGAACTGCGTCATCCCATCCTATCTTACATAGCCACATCTTTTGTAATAGAATTTTAGCTATAATGATGTTTGGTGTAATTAGACCTAAAGGATCATATATCTGCGCTATGACTGAAAGAATATTGCGTTTGGTAGCGTGAGTTACGTCATGATCACATTTTGTGCTAAAATACAATTCATCGGATGAATAAAACCATCCCATACCTAGTGTTTTGGTATGACAATTTTCTCCTAGTGAGAATTCCTTAGAAATAGACGGTAACTCGGTTTGTGAAACTGATGAGTTAAATATCCATTTTCTAAGAGGGAAACAACCTGATTGTAATACCTCAGAAACAACCGTTGTTGATCCTGATGTCCCGTTATTAAATCATCAACGAAAATGTCGTCATTAATTACTTGTGCGATGACGTCATCCTTACATTCTAACGCGAGTTGTTTTAAACATCTAATACCTACTTAGATACGGCGCGGACGCCGTCCCGTAAGTGACGATGTTAAGTTGAAATACACCGAGCGGCTCAGATGGATCTTCTCTCCAAAGTATTAGTTGCAGATTTCTTTGATCAGGTTGTATTAATATTTGCCTATACATTTTCTCAACGTCAGCGCATGCTACATATTTAAATTGTCTAAAACGGAGCAAAATTGAAAACAAATCATTTTGTAATGTAGGCCCAATGTGTTGTATGTCGTTTAATGATTTGCCCGAAGTAGACTTTGCACTAGCATCAAAAACAACTCTAAGTTTGGTTGTTGAACTATGTTCCCTGTAAACCCCATGATGTGGTAAAAAATAACAAGGTGAAGAGTATTCTGATATGCGACTCATGTGACCCAGACCTAAATATTCCTTCATAAAATCGGTATACATTTTTCTATAGCTAGGCGCGCTTCTAATTAGTTTGCGTTCGAGTGCAAGAAACCTGTTTTTTGCCATAGAAAATGTGTCGTGTAAAACATCAGCTGATTGACTGAGTGGAATGCGCACAGAAAAACGACCTTTAACGTCGCGTAAATTAGTATCTTTGAATAAATCTTCGCATGCACTTTCAGCTTTAGTGAGATTTTTATGCGTTGAAGGTATTTCTTCCAGTTCCCAAAATCGTTTGAGTTCTGATTCTAATGTTTGCGTGAAATTACAATGAGTTAGGTTCACGCGTGAAACCTTTTTATAGACAGTTCCCGATATGACCCAACCAAGTTGTGTGTTTTGTAAATAAGGGCCATTCGGTAACCGTATCAGACCTTCACTAAGTAAGTCCCAGAACTTATCTGCTCCTAACAATAAATTAATATCAACAGACAGATAGAATTCTGGATCGGCCAGTTGAATATGGCCTGGTATATCTATGTGGTAATTACCTCCTAGTGATGGTAACTGTGCCGTAATACGAGGCAAAACTAAACAACTAAAATGCGTGCTATACGTGTTCGTTTTGGATCGCAACTGAATACGACATGATTGCGTGGATTGGGATATAGTATTACCTACTCCTATAACTTGAACAGTGGACTGTATCAATGGAAGATTAAGTTTTTTACAAAGCGATTCAGATATGAAGCAATGTTGGCTCCCGTTATCGAGGAGAGCTCGCGTTGTGTGATAGTTGTAATGTTCGTCCGCTATTTCCACTAATGCGGTCGATAATAATACCGGATTTAGAAAACATTGCGCTTTGGTATTATTATCTTCCTTGTAAATTGTGTGAGATTTGTGAGAAGTGGTGAGCGGCATCTGTATGTGTGAAGTACTCGTATCATTGGATTCAGACTGTGGCACTGTTTGCGTGATTTGAGCAACAGCTGATGATGTGCGAGCGTCTACAACAGCGTCTGTGTGAATTAACGTGTTGTGTTTTTTATTACAATGTCTGCACGGCCCATACCAACACTCGTTTACTGCGTGATCTGATCGTAAACAATTACGACATAACTTTTTCTCCTCAATGAAATTTAATTTATCTTTAAGAGATAAATTAAGGAAATCTTCACACGAGTAAACCGGGTGATTGGAACCGCACTGAGCGCATTTGTAACGTGGTGAATTAGATGGTTTTTTGTTATTGTTATCTTTGCGTGTATTAACATGACTGTGTGATTTAGTGACCGACTGTTTCTTTGTGTGAGTGTCTACCGATTGTTTGCTTTGAGGCCTAATTGATTCTAAAAAATCAGCACGATCCTTGAGGAATTTCATTAATTCAGACAGCTTTAATTTTCCTACTTTCGGGAGTGTGCTTTTGTAACTTTCCCACTCGCGATCGGTTGACGAATCCAGTTTGGAAGTTATTATGTGGATAATTAAAGTATCCCACGTATCTGTAGGTTCGTCTAACGTTTTTAGCGCCCGAATGTTTCTTAAAACTGTATCTATTAATTTACGAATTTGCGAAGCAGATTCTTTAGTCATTGACTGAGCATAGAATAAAGCTTTGACGTGATTACTAACTAGCAAATTGTCATTGTTATATCTATTCTCTAAGAGACCCCAAGCAACTAAATAGTTGTCGGAAGAAAACTCCAATGCCTTAACCACTTGTAGTGCATCACCTGTAAGAACCGAACGTAAGTAGTGGAACTTCTGAACATTATCTAGATTATCACTGTTGTGTATCATTGATAAGTAAGTATCGCGAAACTCGAGCCATTGATCGTACGAACCGTCGAATTTCGGTAATGAAATTGTAGGTAACTTCATGCAATTAAAAATGCGACTTTGACCACCAACATTGTGAGTGGAAGTATCTTTCAAAATACATTTAGCCTTGCCCACAATAGCATAATACTGATTTTGAAACGTTTCTCTCTCTAGCAGTTCCCCGTCCAACTGACTATCTGACACACTGGAATCTAATTCATCTTGTATATTAGAAAATTGATCGATCAGTATTTTAAAGGCTTGAAAACGCTCCTCTAACTCAGCTTTCTGAGTGTCCGTTATTTGCGAAACGTCTAATGATTGCGCATATTTAGAAAACAAAGTTAATTTTCGTTTAACGGTACCTCTTTTCTTAACTAAATCGCGAATGATATCTTCACTATTTTCTATTTCTACAATTGAATGCCTCTTATTGCCAATCATTTTGGTAGCTTGCAAGAGAGAAAGATCAAGTACTTACAGTTGACCGGTGCGCGCCCGAGCGATGTAGGTAGACGCACAATTTGCACCGTAGGTATAGTCGAAACACTGGAATTTTGCGAAAAATAACGATATTAGCACAAACTGAGCACAGGACTTTGGAAGGAAATTGGGTGGATTGGCCTGACCGTTGCTGAAGATGTTGCTTGCTGCTTCGGATGAACGTTCGGCTCGAAGGTCCAGTTATGTTGGGGTTTCTACGTCAGGTCGTCGTCGTGTCAGCGTCGTTGGATGGAATCAGACACCAGTCTCCTTGTGATAACGTGTAATATCGGTTTTAACAGTTTGCAGTCTTTTTCACAATAAAATAGGTAAATAGTGTAGCAGTGGCGATAATTTGCGTGCGATCGATGATGGCGTGTCACACTGACAGTGAAAATCCGCAGGGCGTCGCTAGGGTCGCGCTGATGTGCTTGCTGACCCCGCACGCCGCCTTCTTCCCGTCGATTGGTAGGTGTTATTTGTTGCCAGTAGATGGTTCTGTGGTCTTCAACACATGGTAAATATATATATATAAAAAAATCAAAGTCCTGACTGAGTCACTGACTAATATACCAACGCACAGCCCAAACCAATGGACCTAGAGACTTGAAATTTTGCACATAGATACCTTATATAGTGTAAACATCCACTAAGGAAGGATTTTTGGAAATTCCATCCCTAAGGGGGTAAAATAGGGGATGAAAGTTTGTATGAAAAATCCTGTCCCTTGAGTTAATAGACTTGAAACTTAGCACGAATATATGGAGGGACTTTAACACGCGGTCCGATTAACTCAAAACTCAGTTTTTATACTTGAGACCAAAAATTAAGACTAACGTGTATTAGGGTTTTCCAAAAATCTACCCCTAAGGGGTGAAAAGTTAATTTTATAACGGAGGATTTTATTGGGGGCTTGATTAACTCTGAAATTGGTGTAAATAATGTTTGAGTCAAGTTATGGAAACATGCCAGACGATTTTTGAAATTCTTTAGGTATCTGTGTTCGTGAAAACAGAGATACAGTTTATATGAAAAATCTTGTTAATTTGGTTAATGAACTTGAAACTTAGCACAAATACTTGCATAAGTAAGTAATAATGTTTGTCGTTATTAGTTTTTCAAAACTACGCCTCAAATGAGGTTTAGGGATGTTAAAGTTTGTATAGAAGAATTTTAAAGCGCAGTCCGATTAAAAAAATGGTACTTTGAGTCAAGTTAGGAAACTTGCCAAACGAATTTTCACCGATTTTGACGGCATATAGCTGATGTTTTAAGGAGTAACTTAGGCTATTTTAATTTTAGAATAATAATTAAAATCCATGAAATCAGACAACCATGTAGGTACAGCCCAGTACAAACTTACTAAGCCTCCGCTGTCTATTACGGCTATAACAAAAAATAATAAAAATAAAGCAAAGTTAAAAATTTAAGGGGTCGGTCCCCATACAATAAACCTTTCATTTTGAAAAAAAAAAAAAATTTAATCTAGCATGTGCGGTGTCATGTCATTATTTCATCACCGCTGCTCTCAAAACGGTGAAGGAAAACATCGTGAGGAAACCGGCATGTACTAGAACCAAAAATTCGAAGACATGTGACATCTACCAACCCGCACTGGGCCCGCGTGGTGGATTACGGCCCACTCCCTCTCACCGAGTGGAGGCCTGTGTCCCAGCAGTGGGAACATTATAGGCTGATTATGTGTTATGTGGGGTGTCATCGTCTAGGACTCATTGAGTAGAGTACAAACATATTTTTTTTTATCTTTTAAAATTAAGAAATTTTACAACCCATAAAAGTTGTAAATTTTAGACCACTTTTGTACGAGCTCTAGCGCAACAATTCAACAAATTAGGAATTTGAAACTTTTTATACCATGTAAGTACCATGAATACTGTATTTAATCAACAATACTGAAAACGGTCATAAGGTATTTTGTTTAAACATGGGTGATTTTCTGCAACTGCAAAAAATAACCTTGTAATTCACAGTATCATTATAAAATAAGTAAAAAGTTATCTTTGCGATTGTTAAACATATAATATGGTACGGAACCCTTCGTGCGCGAGTCCGACTCGCACTTGACCGGTTTTTTTGTATTTCAGTTACCTACACAAATTCATTACAAAATGTAAGGGAAAGTTTTTTGCAATTTGTGACTTTTTGAGTACTCCAACGATGGTTGGTGCTATAGAAGTTTTTGATCAGTATTAGAAACAGAATCGATTGGCATCAAAAAATGTTTTTGTGTAAAATGGCTATTTTCTTGCTAACTATATTTTTTTTTTTGAAAATCTGTGAATGGGGATCAAAATTCCATAAAAAATTATGGATAGTCTCTTCAGACCATTTTTGCGTAGCTGCAACGGATAAGGTACTTCCCCTTACTGCCCCGCTGAAAGTTTCCACCCTGTATAACATTGTTAATAATTTTTTCCACTTACAAGATAGTAAGAATGTTTTTGTTACTATTTTGTAAGTGGAAAAAATTTTGTTATTATAAGTCTGATGATTATAAAACGAAAACGACATCTACAAAACAATATTAAATATTTAGTGTGCAAACAGATAAACTAATAAATATAATTTAATTTTAAGATAAATTTATTTTTTTCCAGTTACAAAATACTAAGAACGTTTAAGTTGAATTCAAAATCATGATAATATTTAAGACACTGAGCAACAAATTTCTGAATCATTAATATACTGCAAACAAGATCTTTTTCCAAATAATCTGAAAGGTTTAAGGAAATAAAAGAGACCAAGGTTACAAAATAAAACTTCAGGATATTATGTTTTATAAAATTTGGTCTTATAACGCAAATGCTTTTCCAACCGCTCCCTCCACAAATCGCGAGCTCCTGGCGGGAACGCCGCTCATACCCTCTCGGCCAATAAGGGCGAGTCGAAGCTTCTAGAAGATTCTAGAAGGTTCCCTTAAAACAATTGATGCACAGTCTTGTCGTTGACTTTTGAGGCAGACGTATGTCAACCGTCAACTAAACTGTGCATTACTGGGCTGTGTGATATATTTACAAAACTTGATCTTCGCCCCGAACCCAAACTCTTTATGTTATACTGGCGCCCCAACGAGTGGGAAACGCGCGTTTTGTGGTGTTACGTTGTATTTTTTGTACCTATCACTGGTTGGTATTTCACAGCTACGTCTCAATTATATAAAATAGTGTCATGATTTCCAAATAATAATAAATTTTGTTGATTTAAAATACTGAATTTAGAGTTGAAAGTATGTGATTTGACTCAGATGATTTTGTATCTGTGTTTTCGAGTAGTTAAAAAGTGTCTCATTTGACGTTTACCGCCAAAAGTATTGGTATTTTCTAGCTGGTAGTTAAAAGGTATCTCATTGACATTTACCGCCAAAAAGTATGGCTAAAAGTTGGTAAAAAAACGTGATGTTTGGAGCGTCACCTAGTTTCTAAGTTAATTCTCTTGGATCTTCGAAACCTAAAGGTTGTCTAGAAATCTAGTCTATACTGATACTTATTGACTGCCTAGTTAAATAGTTTGTTAAATATTGTTACCCTGTACCAAGTTTGTATGTGTGCAAGAAGATAAAATATAAATATACCAATGAAGAGGTTTATCATTTCACTTCAGAAGCGGGGTTAACCCAAAAAGGTACGTAGATAATCTTGATAATGATAATAATGAATTGCTTGTAATTAATGATATTTAAAACAATTGATAAACGTTAATTTTTGATAAACTTACCAGAGGCATATGAGAACTAGGTACTTACCTGTTCCTTTATGGATTATTGTATTTTATTTTATATTGCTATCATTTTGTTGGTTGCCTAAATGAAATCCATGAGCGTGATTTTGGCGTACTGGTGTGGGTGCCGCACATTATGTCAGGGCAACACTCTGATGATGTGCGGTGAAGTACACTGCTGACTGGACTTATCACGCGCTTTGATCAGGGCCACTCTCTGATAGCGCGGGATATATCTCAGCCAGGATGGTGCCTTAGGTTTATGATTTCTGGATAATTTAAATGAAACAATATTTCTAATTTGATCATGATTCCATGTTTTTATTGTTGCTACCGTTGTAACTTAATTATGGCTATCCCATAAGCCTCTCTATGATATTAATGAACAACAGTTGAACATATTAAACTATTGTATGATAATTTACAAGCAGTTATGTTATGACTCTTAGTAACCATTGCCATGATGATGATAATATGATAAATGATAAGTAAACCATGCTTAACTCGGATTATGAGTACATATTTATTTTATTTTATGATAATTTACAAGCAACACGAGGTAAGCATGAATATATTATTGGTTATGAGTTATGACTATCTCTACCTTAGTAATTATTGCCATGATGAATATGATAAATGTTAAATGAACCATGGTTGTTCACTCAGATTATAAGTATTTATTTTATTTTATGATAATTTACAAGCAACATTAGGTAAGCATTATTAAATTATTGGTTGCGAGTTATGACTATTTCTACCTTAGCAATTATTGCCATGATAATAATATGAGATTGTTCACTCGGATTATGAGCAATTTTATTTTATGATAATTTACAAGCAACGTTTGTATTAGTTAGGTTTTGTATTGGTTAGCATAAATAAATTGTTGGTTATGACTATTCCTACCTTAGTAATTGCCATGAAGAACAATATGATAAATGATAAATGACAAATGATAAATGATAATGCCGCGGCCACACTATACGGACATTGCCGTTGATTATCGCTTTGATGGGCGATAACCGTAGGTGTAGCCACCACTTGCTGCGATAATTTGACCGAATTTATCTATCGCGTAGTCTATCGCGATGTTTAAAGCGTTTATGGGCATTGACGTTGGTGTTGCTCCGGCATAAGTGAACTGTAGTTGTTCAGTGGTATTATGTTGGGCGTACTTTGTGACTTCACTGGATTTTGAGTGGATATGATTTTCACTGGATTTTTATGGATTATGGATATTTATGGATGGATATGGTACCTACTTACTTACGTTTGTTTTCCATAAATAAATAAATAAATACTGGAAGGTGAGTAGGTACTTTGTGATTTCACTGGATTTTATGGATTTTGATGGATGAGTGAGTCACTAGTCGTCGGATTGTGATAATGGGCGTACTTTGTGATTTACCAGTGAATCACTAGTCGTCGGTTAAATTGTTCTAAGTGTGTATAGTAGCTGGACATAATCTATTACTTATTTTAATTGATTGAATTAACGAACTTGGCCAACACTTTATTTTTGCTTGGATTTATTTACATGAATTTTAGCCGCTCACACGAACAACTCGGGAACAGCCTATACCGCGCTCGCGTGAGCGGTTAAGTACCAAATGAATTGAAGTTGTGGGTAGGCAAATGATAAATGATACTGATTGTGCTAACGATAAATGGATTTGTTTCAATGGTTGGGTTTGTACGAGCACTTTTACACGTCAATTAGCTATAATGATGCTTATTGATCTTATGATACTATGATGGATTTTATGATACCATGTTATTTTATGAAAATTATGATGCTTAATGGTTATTGTGCTAAATCATTGGGATATTGAGCCTTGAATTCTGATATAGTTCTCTAAACTTGATGATGATGGACTTTATGATACTGTATTATTTTATGATAATTATGATGCGTAATGCTTTTTGTTTCCCTTTTTGCTTTTTGTTAGCCTTATATTCTGATGATGACGGATTTTATTATAACATGTTATTTTACGATGATTATGATGCATAATGCTTTTTGTGCTGAATCATTGGGACATTGAGTATATCTAGCCTTGAATTCTGATATAGTTCTCTGAGCTTGATGATGATAGATTTTTTGATATGAATCATTGGGACATTAAGTATATCTAGCCTTGAAGTCTGATAAAGTTCCGTTTTTGATACCGTATTATTTAATGATAATTATGATGCTTAATGCTTTTTGTGCTGAATCATTGGGACATTGAGTATATCTAGCCTTGAATTCTTATATAGCTCTCTGAGCTTGATGATGATGATAGATTTTATGATACCGTATTATTTAAAGATAATTATGATGCATAATGCTTTTTGTGCTGAATCATTGGGACATTAAGTATATCTAGCCTTGAATTCTGATATAGTCTAAGCTTGATGATGATGATGGTTTTTGATACCGTATTATTTTATGATAATTATGATGCTTAATGCTTTTTGTGCTTGAATCATTGGGACATTGAGTATATCTAGCCTTGAATTCTGACGATGATGGATTTTAGTTAGATTCATGTTTTAAGGTTGTGAATGGATTACGCCCCAAGTATTCTGCATAAAACTTAAATGCTGTTCGTTCGTGAGCGCATCACTTGATAACTGCTGGACCGATTTGGTTATATTTTGTTTTTGCTAAATGTTCGTTAACCCTAATTGGGTTTTATGGGAATAAAAATATCTCTAAGCTCGACTCGTGTGTAAAGATTGTGAATGGATTACGCCCCAAGTAATCTGCATAAATAAAACTTAAATGCTGTTCGTTGGTAAGGGCATCACCTGATAACTGCTGGACCTATTTGGTTATATTTTGTTTTTGCTAAATGTTCGTTAACCTGAATTAGTTTAATTTTGGAATAACTGAACCTCCATTTTCTATGAACTAAAGACCATATTGAGATTTTGATTCAACGTCTATCGGATCAGATAGTATGTAATATTTCCATATTTCAGTGAGGTATAACAATGACATCTGATGTCGAGCCTGGCAATAAAATTATAAATTTTACTAAGCTAAATTAGGTTTTGGGTTTCATTTTGTTTATAAGTTTTGATATTGCAATAATTATTGCGGGAATTAAAAATGTTACTTTACGCTTGCCATAGTGAATTTTAACCTGAGTTACTGTTAGTTTTTTGATAATATTTCTTGCGATTGAAGAAGGCCATATTGGATGTTTAATTTTTAAAAGTTCGATGACGTTACCCATAAATTGGTTTTATCTTTCTGGATAGGTTAGGTATGATGAGTTTTAAAAGATTAATGCCCTGTTGCTGACATCCTCAGATAAACTCGCAATAGCTATTGAGAGTTATGCGTAACGAATAACGATAAACATCGGTTAACTGTCAGCGCATTTCTGAATACGTAACAAGCCAGATGCCGCTAGATGGGTCTGTACAAGAGATCGCGTCTAAAATTGATAGTTTTATTCATAATAATATTTCTTTCGATGGTAAAAAAGTGGCTTAACACTGTCTTAGTTAATACTGTTATAGATAATGCTTGGACCTAATTTGTCTATGACATTTTAAAAATAAGTGATGTTGTTTCCATGATTACTACGTGAATTAATTATGGAACGATTAAACGGCCAACATTGGTCAGATAAGTTATCTAGTTGAGCTTTTTAGAAACTCACTTTCACAAGTTATGGAACCACTAGCGCTATTGGATAGATAAACCAAAGTTAATTAAAAGTGTCTCAGAAACCGGACATAACTCGCAGTTTTTAAAATGAAAACGTTTACCTATAACTCGTAATTTTGTATGCTATATATTTTTTTTTCGCTAAAGGAAGTTATTTGAGCTGAATTTTAAACGGGAATTTTGCACTAGATAACAAAGAGGTTAATTTTTTTTTTAAAATAATATGCATTTTGGAATGATAGAGTATAAACAGTGACGAGGAAGTTTGTTAATTCACTAGTAAGCGATGTGATCTGATCATTTTATTGTTGAGGATTAAAAGAATGAAGGATTTTTTTTTATATATATGTCAGATAGTATAAACGTCCAAGTACTGTGGGTTGCTCCTTCAGTGATTTTAATGGCGTTCATCTCCTCAAATCGGTTTTGTTATTGCTCCACGAACTCCAAAGTTATAAAATTTTGTTAGCAGCGTGTCGTGTCTAAGCGTATCGAACGTAAAGGTCTGGTATCTGGTTACAAACATATTTTTCTATTACTTAATCGATAAAAAAGGAGGTAAAATAGTACCTAAACGGTCTATAGTTTCCATAGTCAATAGAACTGATTTTTTTTTATATACCTATTGAGTGCACTACACCAGTGTTTAGTGCTTCCGGGTATTTTCTTGTTTAACACTAGTATTGATTTTGGTTTTAGACAATTAGACAGTAACGCCTGTCTCGTCTCAGATGGATTTTATTTATTTATTGGCAGAATCAACAGTTACATGCTATTCAGGATAAAACTGAGTAGGTACATAATGAAGTAGTAATACTGGCTTTACTTAAAGCTAGATTATTCTTTAAGTTAACATGTATAATTGTTGCATACCTTCAAGATAATATCTTTACATTCATTAATATAGTACTTGTTCTCTTTCTAATTATATTTATATCGCCCGCGTGAATGTCGGTAAATATCCCACAGGAACGTGCTACCGGGAAATCTTTCCTTATTCTTTGTAGTAATATAATTCAATCATGATTCGAAAGACACGTGGCGCAATCTATTATGATAAGAACGTTATTGTTGTTTTCCTCGGGAACAGTACTTTTAGGTTTTGGGATGATCGGTTTGGTGGTTTGGCCGTGAAGGGATAGCTAACAAACAAACGTTTAGTCACATTTACAATAGTTGAGTAATTTGAAACATAAAGATTATGTGATATTTTATGCTAATACACCTAATATTTCTCTACTTCTGGAGCAGTATTTGTGTTAAAAGTTTAGAATTGTGTTATTTGTAGCTTTAGACGACGCAAATTGTGGGCCGGACGCAATGCCCAAAACCCGAATGTTTTAAATGAGGCTAGTTGTCGATTGTTTGTTGTATTCATAACTATGGGGTGATCATCTGAACAAATGAGTCTCCGTAGTAGTCGATAGCGATATTGCTAAATGAATTGTACTTTATTTTGTATACATTTGAGATTTTTAATTATTTTGGTTAATTTAGATATAGGGTCCAGTGTGTGACATATTGCGTTATATTTAGGCAAGATCTTCCTAATACTGATTCTGAATTGTGCATCAGCTAATGATTTTATTTCTAAACCATTTTTTGAAGACCCCTAAAATCGTTTGATCAACCGATTTGTTTTGTTGCGACCAGACAAATATTGTTTGGTCCTTAGAGTCATTCTATGGTTTGGTCTTAAACTCACTAGTACCTATCAATAAGGGTCATATCATATTCGAGATGGAGTTGGACGTGGAAGACGTTACAAAAAAAAAAAAATTGAACAGGATAGTATTAGAAGGAAGCGCAAAAATTCAAAATGGTCAACTTGTTATCAAGAGAAACTCATAGTGTAGATAAAATTAAGAAATTGTTGCCGAAGTTACATATCTGATCCGTATCGAGTTACAAAGGTATTTCACAATGATGATATGAGTATGTTGCGTTATGTAAGAAAGCTTCGATTTTTGGAAAGAGGTATATATATATGCAGTGGATGGATTTTATCCCTGGTTATTTTGGAACGGATCAGACTGACGAATCGTCAGAAAATGAAGTGAGAATGAACAGTTAAATGAAATGCAGGCAAATGAATGGTATACGTCTATTGTATTCAAAGGTAATGTAAATTGATAAAAGCTAGCGCAATCTGCGCTTAGGATACATAAGGTCTATTGTACATTTTTGTGTTATACATGTTTGTTTTTATACGCAGTGGATGGGATTTATCCGTGGTTATCTTGGAACGGATCAGACTGACAAATCGTCAGAAAATGAAGTGAGAATAAATAGTTAAATGAAATGCAGGCAAATGAATGGTAGTCTATTGTATTCAAAGATAATGTAAACTGATAAATGCTAGCGCAATCTGCGCTTAGGATACATAAGGTTTATTGTAAATTTTTGTGTTAAACATGTTTGTTTTTTGTTTTTCTATTTTCATGTTGTAATGTACGAGTATATACGCGATACGGGTAGCGCATGGTGCGCGATACTGGTTACGCGTGGTGCGCGATGCTAGTTGCGCGTGGTGCGCGGTGCTGGTTGCGCATGGTGCGCGATTGTGGTTGCGCGTGGTGCGCGATGCTGGTTGCGCGTGGTGCGCGAGGCTGGTTGCGCTTGGTGCGCGAGGCTGGTTGCGCTTGGTGCGCGAGGCTGGTTGCGCGTGGTGCGCGAGGCTGGTTGCCCGTTGTGCGCGAGGCTGGTTGCGCGTGGTGCGCGATGGTGGTTGCGCGTGGTGCGCGATACTGGTTGCGCGTGGTGCGCGATACTGGTTGCGCGTGGTGCACGATACTGGTTGCGCGTTGTGCGCGATACTGGCTGTGCATGGTGCGCGATGCTGGTTGCGCGTGGTGCGCGATACTGGTTGCGCGTGGTGCGCGATGTTGGTTGCGCGTGGTGCGCGATGCTGGTTACGCGTGGTGCGCGATGCTGGTTGCATCGTTGACGCTTGTGTCAAATAATACCAACCAATATTATAAATCTGGTTTATTTTGATAAATTATGTTGATACGTAATAGCTAAATTGAATACTTTATACTGTTTCAATATAAATGTGTTCGCTGGTAACATTTATACAGATTTGTATTTATCACTAATTCTTGGACATTGTATCGAGTCGTGGTTGACGAACACGCACCTTCTAGTTAAAAGGTTTAATCTAACTCTTTATGCTATTAAAGTTAATAATTGTCTAACTAGCACAAGAATGTCATGATTTATTCAAAAATTTAAAAATTATGATTGTTTTGTGTGTGCCAGGAGGCAACACAGTGTCGGATGGCCGAATGTTATGATTTCCAAATAATAATAAATTTTGTTGATTTAAAATACTGAATTTAGAGTTGAAAGTATGTGATTTGACTCAGATGATTTTGTATCTGTGTTTTCGAGTAGTTAAAAAGTGTCTCATTTGACGTTTACCGCCAAAAGTATTGGTATTTTCTAGCTGGTAGTTAAAAGGTATCTCATTTGACATTTACCGCCAAAAAGTATGGCTAAAAGTTGGTAAAAAAACGTGATGTTTGGAGCGTCACCTAGTTTCTAAGTTAATTCTCTTGGATCTTCGAAACCTAAAGGTTGTCTAGAAATCTAGTCTATACTGATACTTATTGACTGCCTAGTTAAATAGTTTGTTAAATATTGTTACCCTGTACCAAGTTTGTATGTGTGCAAGAAGATAAAATATAAATATACCAATGAAGAGGTTTATCATTTCAATAGCGTTTACCTGAAATTATACATAGTAGAATATGATGTTTCCAAGTAAAATATTTCATCGTAGTTGATACAATGGACTCTTTGGTAACATTTTCTGACGATAAATCACTTGGACTAACTGACTGGCACAGCGCATGATAATAGTAATCACTGCACACAACAGATTCACAAAATAGTTATTCCACTGTTATGTATATAAGATTTTGTCCCTCTGGTGTAAAGGAACAAAAGCCCCGATGTAAGGTGGGTTGGTATCAGAATACAAGGAAACAAGAAACTGTCTCAAACAATATACATTAAAAGTGATTTATCGTCAGAAAATGTTGCCAAAGAGTCTAGTGACGAAATACACTGGGAGGAATGAAACCTTCTATCGATTGCAGGCAAAAGTCCATTGTATCAACTACAATGAAATATTTTACTTCGAAACATCATATTCTACTATGTATAATTTCATGTAAACGCTATTTTATATAATTGAGACGCAGCTGTGAAATACCAACCAGTGATAGGTACAAAAAATACAACGTAACACCACAAAACGCGCGTTTCCCACTCCTTGGGGCGCCAGTATAACATAAAGAGTTTGGGTTCGGGCCGAAGATCAAGTTTTGTAAATATATCACACAGCCTAGTAATGCACAGTCTAGTTGACGAGTTGACGGTTGACATACGTCTGCCACAGAAGTCAACGACAAGACTGTGCATCAATTGTTTTTAAGGGAACCTTCTAGAATCTTCTAGAAGCTTCGACTCGCCCTTATTGGCCGAGAGGGTATGAGAGGCGTTCCCGCCAGGAGCTCGCGATTTGTGGAGGGAGCGGTTGGAAAAGCATTTGCGTTATAAGACCAAATTTTATAAAACATAATATCCTAAAGTTTTATTTTGTAACCTTGGTCTCTTTTATTTCCATAAACCTTTCAGATTATTTGGAAAAAGATCTTGTTTGCAGTATATTAATGACTTAACAATTTGTTGCTCAGTGTCTTATTGAATATTATCATGATTTTGAATTCAACTTGAACGTTCTTAATATTTTGTAAGTACGAGTAGTTTTTTTATCTGTAAGATTTTACAAAAATTATAAGAAAACAATTTTTCAATTACAATGTTTATTGAGTTTTTCATTCAATATAAATATGTATCAGACAGACAGACAGACGGACAGATCGCCCTTCATAAAATAAGTTGACCGTCTTTTAAACAAGCACAAGGGTTATGGGTTTTTAAAATACATTCATAAGACAAAATAAATTGCAAATCAGTTTATTGAATCATTGTAAGAGATCATCACGGTTGGGTATTCATTTTATTAAATTCTTAGTAACCTCCACATCCACAGCCGCGGGCTCCATAGCCGAGTCCGAGAGCAGCGCCAGTTCCATAGCCAGCGCCGAGCCCATAGGCACCACCAAGGCCATAGGCACCACCAGCGCCATAGGCACCACCAGCGCCATAGGCAGCACCAGAAGGAGCAATGCTTCCAATAGCAGTAACACCGTTACCGCAGCTGTAGCTGACGCCGCCAGCACCAGCAGTGGGCAACACTCCCTCCAAAGCCACAGCACTTACGAACGGCAGCTCACCATTCACACACAGAGCACCCTCGTACACATTATCAGACGCTACGGAGAGCCCACTGGGAGCGATAGCGGAGGCGCTGGAGACAGGCAGTCCACCGCCACTGGTGGGAATGATCTCTAGAGCAGCACAGCCGCTACCAATCAAACCAGTGTTATCCCAGTTACCAGCATAGCCGGTACCAACCAAACCACTGTTAGCCCAGTTACCAGCACAGCCGCTACCAACCAAACCAGTTCCAGTCCAGCCGCTACCGATGGCTCCACGACCAAGACATGAACTGAAAGCAGTCTGTAAACAAATAGTTATTGTATTAGTAAATATTTCTTGATTAGCAAACGACGGAAATGCATTGAAATATGATTATTTAATCGATCACGTAACTTAATGTGTGTCAAACGTGCTTTGTGTAATTGCACAAGTGATAGTGAAAAACTTAGTAATAAATATTGCTATAAGTTGTGTGTCTATTTTAGGTGATAAAGATTCTTGAAATTTCCCCAGATGTATAGCATAATCAGCCTATAATGTTCCCACTGTTGAGGCACAGACCTCATACCGGTAAAAGGGAGTGGGCCGTAATGCAACACGCGGGACCAGTGCGGGTTGGTAAATGGCACAACATGTCTTCGAAATTTTGGTCTTAGGACATACCGGTTTCCTCACAATGTTTTCCTTCACCGTTTTGAGAGCAGTGGTGATGTAATAATTTACACAAATTGAAATGCCTGTTAGGGTTCGAACGTATGATCTGATCTACAACTTGTAAGTGAGGGCTGTTACCACTGGGCCACCTCTGCTACTCATATGTAACTTGAAGCAATATATTCGTTCTTAACAGTTCAATCAGTGTTTGATCAAATCATTTGCATAGTTTGAATGCAGACTACGATGCGTGTTAAATAAGAACATATCTGGACAGAAGTAGTAATGGTAATTAGAACACAGCATTATAAAAATAAGAAAAAGTTTCTCACCTGGATGAAGAGCGCCTGAGCGCAGAGGACGAGGATCACCTTGGCTGACATTGTAGTTTGTGTTGAAGTGAACTTGAGAATGAGTTTTCCAAGAATTGGTCGACTATTTATACTGAAACGTAGTCGTTATCTAGAGGTGTTGCAGCACACAGTGGGCTGCTGAACAAAGAAATAGAAACATGTGTGCATTTTCATTATTTTGTTATTGTTATCATACGTGTATTTATTTGGTTTTTAAATTAGGAAATAGTACGTGTTATTGATAAGAACTGCTGCACTATATAAACATGGTGTAAGACTTCTAAAAGCATCAGTCTTCAGCTTCTCGTTGAACTTACGAATTCATCAAACATGTCTACCTTCGCTATTCTGTTGCTCTGCATCCAAGCTTGCTTGGTACAGGTGAGTGTCTTACGATTTCTGGTTTCTTAATAATCCTTAAAACTTTCATCATTTATGCTTTTTTTTGCCTTATCGTCATAGCTTTTATATGTATCTACACTTGTAGCGGCGTTTAATTGTAGTTAACCTGATGGGTACCTACAGTTTTGAGCCGCTTAGGGTCAAATAGCTCTAGTCATGGGGCCCGAGTACGGGTCTCCTTTATAAAGAAATTTCTCGCTTACTGGTCGACACTTCACTTGACCAAAAAAATAGCATTGCCATTCAACGTGGCAATGCTGCCAGTCCTCTGGGCACGTTTTCGGATGACAGCGATGCGGACGAAAACTTTGACGCCTAAGTGTCCTTTTATTTTTGTATTTATTTGTATGGTTACTAATTCATTTAACACACCAGTGTAAAGTACCCAGTGTAAATACTAATTTTATCTAAAACTCTTCGTCCTTATTACTAGGACAACCACTTGCGAGTATATCCATGTTCAGGAAATGTCAACCTCGCTATGTTGCCGGCACAAGTCGCGAACTACTCTTAAACCTAACGAATCTTATTTCCTATCACGGCCGGTTGCACATGGTCAGGAGCAATTAAATCAATATATTATCAAGCATATTTAGATACAGATAGAAAACAGAATACAATAATACAGCGTCCTCCGCTGGCTTACTTTGGGTTTCAAACTCAAACTCAAATCAAAGCAGTTATTATAATTAAACCAATTGCAGGCACTTTTGAACTGTTAAAGGGTTAGACAGGTAGTCAGAAAGTTGAAGCTAGTTGCCTATTACATACAAAATCCTGGTTACATTGTTTTGGTTGCTTCTATATTTGAGAACTATGTTAAAAATATTTAAAAACAATTCGAAATATAAAATTTAAAAAGTTAAAAGATGACCAGTCTCAACTGACGGTGCCTGTTCACGAACATGACGTGTAGATCAGCAGCATCCAGCGCAACCATTTTGTAGGGAACCGTTTTTCATTATCGTCCTCAAAATACGCGCATCGACGTGGAGTTACGGACACCATCCCGCATTACCTATTACCATAATGTACCAAATAGTGCTTTATATGAGATTCGTTTAATGGTTTTTAACAAATCAAAACAGATGATAATGATAGATGAGTAAGCCTTAAGTTAGATAACTAATGTATTTTTCTTCTACAGAATGTTTTCGGCCAATACATCGGTGGTGGCGGTTGCGGATGTGGAGGACCAGCTGTTGGTATAGCCCCTGCTCTAGGATGTGGCTCTGCTTATGGTGGTGCCCTGGGTCTCGGTGCTGGTCTCTCTTCTGCTGCTGCATGGGGTGGTAACCTAGGTCTTGGTGCTTACGGTGGTGCTATTGGAGCTGGTTACGGCGGTGCCGGTGAAGGCAACGTGGCGGTTGCTGCCAGTCGCCGGTAACACCGCTGTGGCTGGTACTGTTCCCATCACGGGCGCTGTGACTTTCGGTGGAGCTGTACCTGCAGCTGGTGCTGTGTCCATCACTGGACAATGCGGTTGTGGATGTGGTTCATCTATCTACTACTAAGACTTTTCTTTACGAAAGGATTTTAGTAAGAAATAAAGAAAACAGCAAAGCATTATAATTCTGGTATTGCAAACAATCTACGACTGCAGGTGAAAATTTAAATAAAGAAATTAATCAGCAATTTATGTATTATTTTTAAAATTGATTAATAACCTTATTAAAAATAATTAATAATTCTTATTTAAGCTGCCTCTTCATACACACCATACATACATAACATAACACACACCATACATGCATACATAAGTTTTCTTTCACTATATATAACAAAATTATAGAAGCTTAATAGTATCAACACCGTTCATTTCTTGTATTAATTATTTCATGACCGAGAAATCGGTGTACACACGGCTACACATCAAGCTATACATTTCCAGTTTACACTGACCTCTATATAATGTTCATTTTAAATGCGTTTCTAGAAAAATCGTTTTTGTGTATATTGCAAACATTACGGACATAATCGCGAGGAGTGTCGTAAGAAAGTAATAAGAAAAATAATAAAATAATTAGAAAAAAAAAAAACTTAAGAAATAAGCAGGCACTCAAATGTCGTTTATAATAATAATAATAATGTTGATCTCAAATAAACAAAGTAATTAATTAATATCGTTTACTTGGGACAGCCCTTGCTGTTGCGACAATGTCTAGACGTTGTCGGCATTTACCAAGAGATCAAAGGCGTCGTCCTACTGTATGTTTTTATACTGTGGTAATAGTGTAAATTCTAATAATATATTGTCATGTTTCGAATGCGGCGAGAGCGGCATGATACGTTCTAACTGTAGAAATGCAATTCAAAGTTTAGCGCGGTCGATTTTATTCCTATGTCACGAACGCGTAATTCGCGTACCAACAGGTGAGTAATATTGATGTTTCTGCTGTGATTTCTACTGGGGTTGTACCTGACTTGTGTTCTCCTACTTGTAGTGTATTGTTTAAGAGCTCGAACTGTGTAGAGGAAAACAAAACGCTCAGCACTACAGAACTGGGTATTATTCGCGTAATAATGCATGTTCACCCTTCGTAAATAATAATTGTCGTGAAGATTCGGTCCATCTTTTCATCAATAACTTCCCTTATTACCGTAGTACTCATGTACCTAGTGAATTTAATTCAGTGCGGAAGCATGTAAATTAAAATTCCCTAGGAATAGGGAATTTATTTATGGTCAGCGCAGGACTACAAAAATACTACTAAAACAACAATACCACACACAACAACAGTAACAGTTAACAACAACAACAGTAGTACTTGACTTTTGTGGCAGACGTATGTCAACCGTCAACTAGACTGCACTACTAGGCTGTGTGATATAATTACAAAACTTGATCTTCGTCCCGAACCCAAACCGTCTTATTACAAAAAAAATGCTTAATTACTGGTTTAAACCAAGACTAAAAGGTCTAGGATTGTTACGGTATTAAAGCTAGTACCAGGACCAAAATGTCCGATAGTCTTCGTTTTGTAATCGGAGATTACAAAACGAAGACTATCGGAGGATCAGTTAGTACCATGGTTAGTACCAATGAAGGTCCATGCTGGACCATGCTTTTAAAATATCCACAGATAAGAAACAAAAATGGCATTCTTTCATTCGTTCCTACAGTATTTATTTGAAGCAACGTTCCGTTTCTCTAAATATTGATATAATAGTATCACTTGAAATGTTTAAATAATTATTTATCAATACAAAAATAGGTCCAAAATTGTTCTTTGTCTATGTTACAATATATTGAACAAGCACAATTCGTACTTTTGACGCGCTTTTCATAAACAAGTTGTCATATTTTTTAACACCTCTAGCGTGAAGTGGAGCGACATATAATACGGCGAGCGGCGCGTGTAATTTGAGAGTTGAGAGCCTTGAGACGAATGTTTTTGTTGCGTCCTATAATAATAAATACCTGGATGAACTTCTTATTTTCACTAATTGTTTTTAATATTACTGTTACTGCTATGTGGTTTGCTCGTGAGTTGTTGTGTCTGGTTAAATTGTGAACTACTAATCGTAAAAAATGGAAAACAACAAAAGAAAAAACGGGTTGAAAACTGGATTTCTGAAGAAAAAGTTAGTAAAACATGGATTTTAAATTATTATTAGGTAAATAATAACCATCTTATTTCGACTACCTAACGCGATGTTCTTATATTCTTATTATTATATTAGTACCGCAGTTAGTCCAATAGATAAACTAGGGGTCTCTGTGGTTTAACTTTAGTACCATAGATAGTTCATGAACTAGTGATAAACTTCGTTTTATAATAACGTTTTATTTAGTCATGGTTTAAACCTAGTAATAATCCCAGTACTATATTTAAATCGCGTTTTGTAATAAGCCGGAAACTGTTTATGTTAAAGTCTCTATTATATTATTTTAACTTAAAACACAAGAACCACACAGCAGTCACCACTTTGTTCAGAATACTAACTAGATTTTACTGAGGCTCTCGATCGCTTGGTAAAGCAAAAAACTTTAGGTTGGAACCGAGTACCTTCTAACTAAATAACCTAAATAGACGAAAAGTTCTGTACAATGTTGGTAGGGGTATCTATACACACGAGATAATAATGTACAGCCACTAGGGTTCCTACAGGGCTCTTTCATAGGACCATAATTACATGTCAAATCAATCAATCTGCCTAGCCTTTTCCCAACTATGTTGGGGTCGGCTTCCAGTCTAACCGGATGCAGCTGAATACCAGTATTTTACATGGAGCGACTGCCTGTCTGACCTCCACAACCCAGTAACTGGGTAATACGATACCCCTTGGAACGACTGGTTGTCAGACTTTCGGGCTTCTGACCACCCGTAACGACTGTCAAAGATCCACGAATGACAGCCGGGACCAACGGCTTAACGTGCTTTCCGAGGCACGGAGGAATCTCGGTGTGTAAAGATGGTCACCCATCCACTGACCAACCCCGGCAAGCGTAGCTTAACCTGACGGATCGACCCGTGCGGCTGTTATTACTTAGCCACGAGCTTCTCTACCATAATTACATGTAATGTTCACTAAAGTATAGTAAACTTTACGTACTTTAGTATAGTAAACATTCATTACTTTACATTACACGTCCGTGTTTGGGTCAGAAAAATAATATGTGTACCAATTCAACTTAATCACTCCAGTACATTTGGTGCAAATTGGCTGTGACAGACTGACAGACAAAGAGAAAGACAGACACACGAATTATCCTATAAGGCTTCCGTTTCTCTTTTGATTTTGAGGTACGGAACCCTAAAAATCAAAATCATGCGGCAGCTTATAAGAATTAATAATTATTTTGAATTAGGTTATTAATCACACAAACACAAATTGCTGATTAATATCTTTATTTCAATTTTAGGCAACCTGCAGCCGTAGGTTGTTTGCAATGCCAGAATTATAATGCTTTGCTGTTTTCTTTATAACTTTCTAAAATCCTTTCGTAAAGAAAAGCCTTAATAGTAGATAGATGAGCCACAACCACAAGCGCATTGTCCAGTGATGGACACAGCACCAGCAGCTGGTACAGTTCCTCCGAAAGTCACGGCGCCCAGGATGGGAACAGTACCAGCCACAGCGGTGTTACCGACGACTGGCAGCTCACCAGCGACCACCACGTTGCCTTCACCGGTGCCGCCGTAAGCAGCTCCGATAGCACCACCGTAAGCACCTAGACCTAGGTTGCCACCCCATGCAGCAGCAGGAGAGAGACCAGCACCGAGTCCTAGGGCACCACCATAAGCAGAGCCGCAGCCTAGAGCAGGGGCTACACCAACAGCTGGTCCTCCACAACCACAACCGCGGCCGCCGAGGTATTGGCCGAAAACATTCTGTTGGAAAAATTATACATTAGATAGATGACTTATCGCCTAATGACGAAACTCCAATGTCACCATCATCGTCACCATTTTGAAGACGTTGTTATTTCACCAGCCCAGCTGTCCCATTAAACAAATCTCATCGCATTACCTTCATAAAATATGTAAAATGTGCTGTTGTCCACCTCGATGCCCTGTATTTTGAGCCGGAAACCGCACAATGAATTTATCCCAAGAACAACGTTAACATTGTAGTTGAAAAACATGTTCTCCCATACATTCCAACTGCAAATGTAAGTTTTTACGCAAAATATTGACATACGAGTATTTACCTTGGTAAGACCGTCGTAGACTTCTTATGATTTTTTCTGTAATCTGTAATCTATAGGTATAACTGAAGAGCTATTTTCTGTTTTTTTTTTAATGGTAAATTTTCGTCTATTTCCTTAAAATAACTTTAAAACACTTTATTTTAAGATTATTAAAAAATATATAAAGAGGGTCTTTAAGTATCATTTGATATGTCACACGGACACGGTACAGTTTTCATAAGTTTTTTTTTTATTTTCTTATTTACCCTCCAAAAGTGACCTCCATATTTTTTTATCTCCAAATGATTTTATTTACGTTACACGTCCTTGTTTGGGTCACGAAAATTCATACGAGTATGTGTACCAAATAAAAACTTAATCGGTCTGTTACATTCGGAGCAAATTGGCTGTGACAGACGGACAAGCAGACTGACAGACTGACAGACGCGAGTGATTCTATTTGGGTTCAGTTTATTCAGTCAGTGAGGTTGACATTTCCTGAACATGGATGATGGCAAGAAAAAAGATGAATGAAGAAAGTTTATAAGACATTTAAGAAACCAGAAATCGTAAGACTCACCTGGACCAAGCAAGCTTGAATGCAGAGCAACAAAATAGCGAAGGTAGACATGCTTGATGAATTCGTAAGTTCAACGAGAACCTGAAGACTGATGCTTCTAGAAGTCTTACACCATGTTTATATAGTGCAGCATTTGTTATCAATAACACGTACTTTTCCACTATTTCCTATTTAAACAAAGCATTTGATAATGATAACAAATTAATGAAAATGCACGCATTTTTCTATTTCTTTGTTCAGCAGCCTACTGTGTGCTGCAACACCTCTAGATAACGACTACGTTTCAGTATAAATAGTCGATCGATTCTTGGAAAACTCATTCTCAAGTTCACTTCAACACAAACTACAATGTCAGCCAAGGTGATCCTCGTCCTCTGCGCTCAGGCGCTCTTCATCCAGGTGAGAAACTTTTTCTTCTAATGACTGTGTTCTTATTTCTTTTACTACATGTCCTCTGATAATTCAGTAATTTGGCAGAAAATGTATGTGCTTCTGATTTATATCGGATCGTTTGCATTCTGACTAAAAAACAAATGATTTGATTTGAAACTATTTTTGATTATACTGCAAGAATGTATTGCTTCAATTTACATTTGGGGAAATTATATACATGGGGCATACTGAAATTTTCTGGAACTGGCCACTTACAATAAAAAAAATTAAAAAGCAATTACGGAATTCGAAAATGGATTTCTCTGGAAACATACTACTTTTTAATTTGCAAGGCAGTCATTTGTTTTTTTCACTGTGGCGTCCTTTAGAATATTGTCTATCGCCATACCAATGAATTTAACTCGTGAAAATTTTCGCTCAATGATTTTTTACGATTTCCGCTGTGGCTAAGTCAACAAGAGAGTTGCCAGAGACTTCAATTGCCATTTGGTGATGAAGCCCTATGTTGCAGCTCTGTATTGGTGGGTGGGAGAATTAGACATGGACTTGATCATCACCGTGACGATTTACGGGAAGGTCGGCCGGCGATGGCGGTTACAGAAACCAATATTGATGCCGTACGACAAGTGCAAAACATTTTGCATGTGCATATGAAGTTTCGGAAGCTTTGCACTCGATTGAACGCCGCATGATTTGCGCAACTGCGTGGTGCCGTAACATGATAAAAAAGTTTAATGGATAACAGTCATTGGCTGTCGAGAATGACAGTCCAATATGTGGTCTTATTATTTATCAGAATCCAGAAACTTTCAGCATGACCTAAGTACTTCACTTAGGGCCTGTTTCACCACCTACGACTATCTTCCTATTAACTTACTTGGCAGAGAATTTCATACAAATTCTGTTAAATTTTTGAATTTATTCGGTAAGTAGTGGCCACATCGTAACCTTAGAGTAGTCACACTACTCAAAGTCAAAACATAATTATCACTAAGTTTTTCACTATAACCTACACAATATGCGTATGCCACAGTACATAATGCTACGTGATCGATTAAATAACTACATTTCAATGCATTGCCATCGTTTGCTAAACGATAAATATTTACTAATACAATAATTTCTTGTTTACAGACTGCTTTCAGTTCATGTCTTGGTCGTGGAGCCATCGGTAGTGGCTGGACTGGAACTGGTTTGGTTGGTAGCGACTGGACTGGTAACTGGGCTAACAATGGTTTGGTTGGTACCGGCTGTGCTGGTAACTGGGCTAACAGTGGTTTGGTTGGTACCGGCTGTGCTGGTAACTGGGCTAACAGTGGTTTGGTTGGTACCGGCTATGCTGGTAACTGGGCTGACACTGGTTTGATTGGTAGCGGCTATACTGCTCTAGAGATCATTCCCACCAGTGGTGGTGGACTGCCTGTCTCCAGCGCCTCTGCTATCGCTCCCATTGGCCTATCCGTAGAGTCTGATAATGTGTATGAGGGTGCTCTGTGTGTGAATGGTGAGCTGCCGTTCGTGAGTGCTGTGGCTTTGGAGGGAGTGTTGCCCACTGCTGGTGCTGGCGGCGTCAGCTACAGCTGCGGTAACGGTGTTACTGCTATTGGAAGCATTGCTCCTTCTGGTGCTGCCTATGGCGCTGGTGGTGCATATGGCGCTGGTGGTGCCTATGGGCTCGGCGCTGGCTATGGAACTGGCGCTGCTCTCGGACTCGGCTATGGAGCCCGCGGCTGTGGATGTGGAGGTTACTAAGAATTTAATAAAATTAATACTCAACCGAGATGATCCCATACAATGATTCAATAAACTGATTTGCAAATTTATTCTGTTGTATGAATTTATTTTAAATACCCACTACCCTTGTTGTGTTTATTCAACTTGTTTTGTACGACGATGAAAAAGGAGGAGGTTCTCAATTCGACACGTATATTTTTTTTTAATATCACAATATACATCTTCGCTTGATCAATATAAATCCATATTTATATTGAAATACTCAACAAACATCGGGATTGAAAAATAGTTTATAACTTTTTGTAAAATCTTAAAGATAAAACTCAGGATTGGTGATGAGTCACGAATGTGTCTATTGAGCTGATGGTCGTAAAAGTGTGTTTACATTCGTGACTCATCAGAAAACAGTACCTGACTCCATTGTTCTGATATCCAGCCTCGGTGTTCACGGCTTTGTAACCTTGATGCTTTGCGAGCTGGTAAGTGTAGGGCCGGTTGCATGTCTGTAGGGTTTATGATAAATCACGTTCAAGGGGACTACAGGATCTAAACGCAAGTTTTATAATGGCTAAAAGTATATGATCTACTGCAGTAAACAAAATCAGAAAAATATATGATATTCTTCAGGATATATGCTAATTAGATAGTGTGCCGGACGGGCGTGATCGATGGACACGGTGAGGTGAAAGGAGTATGTAAGCCTATCCAGGTGTATGCCTATGTGTGAGGTTAGGCCTTCTAGTCCGTACGGCGCTGACGCCCTGCACCTATAGGCTCGGGCTATCTGCAACCGATGACCAGCGGCTATGTTCTGAGTGAGGTCTTGAAGGATTATTTTCAATGAAACAGCATCTTGATAAGTCTTCAGTAGATTTCAGGAGACGACTGGCGCACTCTTCAGGAAACGGTGTGGTACTATGCCGATGTCTACGAATATCGATTTTGGCTTGCGCGCTTAGGCACCTGGAAACTTTACCGTATCGAGGACCGCGAATCGTCTCCTGTTTTCAACTTTATTTTGACTGAGTTTTTATTATGAAAATATCACAAAATCGATTATATCTAGCTTAAATATTTCATAAACTATAACATATGGCACATTGTCAGAACCGTTAGTAGACTGCGCAACTATTGAGATACCTGAAATTCCTGTAATGTTATTTACTGAAAGATATTACTGTGTAAACACTAAAAAATTAATTATTTTAATCAAAAAATATTTTTCAAGCTAAATTAGTCAAAAACTACTGAAACTATTTCAATGGTCTAAACAGGTATCTCAAGCTGGTCTAATGACCTAAAACAATACGATAATTTAAATATCGAAACTATATATTTCAGGGCGTGACGCGCCCTGAAAACCTAAATCAATAAAACATATTAGCAAAATACAGTTTTCAACCTCTATAAACCCAATTAAGTGAGTTTTGCAGATAAACTAGATGTCTAACATTACGCCCAGGTCTAGGTCTTGATCTAGGTTACCTGGGCGCACCAAGAAAACTATAAAAAACAGCTATATAGCCCACTTAATTGAAGTTTATAGAGGTTGTACTTACAGTTTTCCTTAGGAAACTTCACATATTACACTAACACAGACTATGAAACACTATTGTGTATGAATTTACGTTAAATTAAATAAATAAAAACTATATCAACAAAATCTCTTTGAAATTCTAACTTAGAAATTCCGTTTAACTCGCGATCGTACTGAACGTTACATTACGACGGTCTCCCGCTACTTGCGCTTACGTGCGCCAGATCGTCGCCGACTATGATTTTAC
The DNA here is from genome assembly GCA_905163495.3 of Cosmia trapezina. Classification (NCBI taxonomy): domain Eukaryota; kingdom Metazoa; phylum Arthropoda; class Insecta; order Lepidoptera; family Noctuidae; genus Cosmia; species Cosmia trapezina. Next base: position 4,639,956 of record LR991048.1, read on the forward strand.
GTTAAATTGAATAAAAATAAAAACTATATCACTATTTGGTGACGCATTGTCGCGAACAGATAGTGTGTTGAAAACATAATGCAACTAATTTTATACGACAGAAATAATCACGAAAATACCTCTAAAAATTTTTTTTAACGTTTTTATTAAACCATACTAATATACATGCAATCATACTGTTTTCTTGTCAGATTATTTTACAAGCAATATATTAACGTAATAGTGTTTTATTTTTTTAGTCCAATCAATAGATTTTTTGTAAATAGATAATTGCTTCATATTTTGCAATAAATTACCAGGGTTATGTCGTCGCGCTTCTCTTTCTTTTATATGCAGTCTGACAGTGACTGCGATTTAGGTCATGTAGTCCCCAAAGAACATGCGTGGATTTCATAACGGTTTTTGAAATAATGTTAGTACGATTAGTAGGCCGTCGGTTTTCGAAGAATCAAAGAACACAATACAACGATAGAGTCCTTTAATGTGTGTGGAAGAAATAACTATAATTAGATCAACACACAATATTATATAACAATTTGCCTGTAATCCCTGAAGGGTTAGGCAGAGGTGTATATATAGCATATCCACATTTCCCTAGTTATGTTTATGTCCCATGTAACAGCAAAGTAAGTAAGTAAGTAAGTAAGTAGTGTAAGTGTGCAGGTGATCTTATTGCCGTGCACAAATAAAAAGATAAATAAATTTAATAAGATATATTGTTGGATTTATTGCTTAATAAACTGACAACGAAAAAAGAGTTTCCTTTTATTTAATTTCGAATCAGCAGACCATGACAACAATAATTATTTGGAAGTAAATTATTAATCCATTCGAAATAAAGGGAAAAAGGAGTGCAAACATCTATAGTACTCGTATCTATTCGATTCAAGTTTATATTCTGCAGTCATTATTGTGTTGAATGAGCAGTGATCAATAATGGCTATATGTTCTTCTCTGTCTGAGAAGAAGAATTTGCAACAGGCGGATATTTTTTCCCCGTCTTTCTTTCTGTCCTTGTCACAAGTTACTTGTGATCGGCGCATAATGTTTATGTCTTCCATTCTTCCTTGTCAAATTTTTCCTTGATATTCCTCTCCCTCTCCATCTACTCTCTCATCTTAACACTTTTAGTCAAATGCGTTTTATCCATCTTAATGCCAAGACTCTCTTTCAACTTTTCAGTTAAAAACTTGAATTATTATGGAAGTTTGTTAAAGAAATAATACAACAAATTCACGTCATGTAAGCTTATATTTGCCTTTATTTTGTTCAGTTAATATTCATTATTTCTAATACATATTTCAGTAGTAGATTCCACCTGGGTAGCAGCCATCGATGGGAGCGACAATCTCTGCAACGGGAGCGTTACAACCAGATCCAGCTAGTAGAGACCAAGGTGCAACACTGGCGTGAGCACCATATGCTCCTATACCAGCACCGTATGCCCCAATTCCAGTACCGTAAGCCCCAATACCAGCACCATAAGCAGGAGCAATGGCAGCAGCAGTAGAAGGAGCGATACTCTCAATAGCAGTAACACCGTTACCGCAGCTGTAGCTGATGGTGCCAGAACCGCCACTTGGTAACACACTCTCCAAAACCACTGCATTTGCGAAAGGCAGCTCACCACCTACGTACAGTTTGCCTTTGAAGACATTATCAGAAACTACGGAAAGACCAGTAGGAGAGATTGGTGAAGAGCTACAGACAGGTAGGGAACCGCCACTCGTGGGAATGACTTCAATAGCAACACCTCCGCAGCCTGCACCAGCACCGTAGCCTAGACCAGATCGGTAGCCGATACCAGAGTTGCCATAGCCGATACGATTGTAGCCTAATCCGGAGCAGCCAAGGGTGGGTAACACGGGTGTGGATAATACAGGGCCAGCACAACCAGACGCGCCCAAACCAGGAGTGATCGGAGTAGATAAGCCGCATGAAGCTAGTCCAGCTCCCAAGTTTGGGCGACCGGTGCACGCACTGGTTGCGAGCTGAAAATAAAGTTTTAATATTTAAATAAAGTTATAATGCATTATTGGTGCATGGTTGAAAGTAGCTCCGTAGCAACAATAAACCTATTATACATGAATTTAAAAAATGCGATCACGAATGGAGATACAACAAAAAAATATATATTATTTTATAGGTATGTAAACCCTGAGGCGTTTCAAGTCCCTACAGGCACCTTCAAATCAACCTTCAAACCATTTCGTGGTTTACCTTAGTGCATCCCGCGCTAAGGTAACCCACGAAATTCAAATTTTCTTAAGTTTTTTTGCAATTTGCAGGTCGGTGTCAGGTTGTATGTTGATTCAAATATGATTCGGGACTGTAACTAAATATGGCTTTACGGAATTATAATCATTAGAATCAGCAATATCACTCTACTAAGTTAGAATTGACATCAAATCAACTGTTCATGAAATAGTCATTCAATCAATCTGCCTAGCCTTTTCCCAACTATGTTGGGGTTGGCTTCCAGTCTAACCGGATGCAGCTGAATACCAGTATTTTACATGGAGCAACTGCCTATCTGACCTCCACAACCCAGTTACTGGGTAATACGATGCCCCTTGGTAAGACTGGTTGTCAGACTTTCGGGCTTCTGACGACCCGTAACGACTGTCAAAGATCCACGAATAACAGCCGGGACCAACGGCTTAACGTGCTTTCCGAGGCACGGAGGAATCTCGGTATGTAAAGATGGTCGCCCATCCACTGACCAACCCCGGCAAGCGTAGCTTAACCTGACGGGTCGACCCGTGCGGCTGTTAATACTTAGCCACAAGCTCCTCAATAGTCATTCGATAGGGTAATATGAACTTAGAGAGTGTTGTATTGATGATTTTCATAAATAGAATAGAATAGAATAATTTATTTGTTAAACATAAGTAATACATAAAAAGATCTTAAAAAATTAATTAGTGCGCTATGCTTTGCCAATATTGACATACAAATGATTGAAAACGAATACATGACTGCATGGGTACTATTAAATTACAACGATAAATTTATTACAATATAATTATTATTTTAGTACTTAATTGTATAAACGCATGAATGCGAATTAAATTTTATAACAATTTTATAGTCAAATTCAGTTCATGTCAAAAAAAAAATATTTAAAAGTCAATTCATTTTAAAAATAAATGTAATAATGTAATAGTTATTTATGCAACTGACGTATAAGGGGTATTACAACACCAATGTGGGTTTATCACACGAGGCGAAGCCGAGTGTGATAATAGTATCACATGAGTGTTTTAATACCTAATTATGTATACAGTTGCATACAAGACTTTATCTACATCCCTGTTATGAATCCTCAAAAAAAGGTTCTGAAACAGTTTTTTGCAATACTAATACTCGTATCGAACATGGCGGCCGGCGTCATAGTATACGACGTGAATTCGAATAAGTTCTTTTTTAGGGTTCCGTACCTCAAAAGGAAAACGGAACCCTTATAGGATCACTCGTGTGTCTGTCTGTCTGTCTGTCTGTCTGTCCGTCTGTCCGTCTGTCACAGCCAATTTGCTCCGAATCTAATGAACCGATTAAGTTGAAACTTGGTACACATATGTATTTTGGTAACCCAAACACGGACATGTAACGTAAATAAATAAATTTTGAATATGAGGGTGGGATTTTGAGGGAAAATAAGTACAATTAAAAAAAAAGTTTTGCAAACTGTACCGTGTGACATATCAAATGAAAGGTCTTACTGTGAGGGTCTCAAATATATTTTTTTTATAATTTTAAAATAAATAGTTTTGAAGTTAGTTAAGAAAATAGACGAAAATTGACCATTCCCCCCCCCCCCCCTATCTCCGAAACTAATGAGCCTAAAATTTTAAAAAAAATACAGAAAATAGTTCTTTACCTATAGATTACAGGAAAACCTATCAGAAGTTTGTGGTCTTGTAGATCTATATATAAAAAATTCAAAGTCCTGACTGACTCATTGACTGATTATAATCAACGCACGGTCCAAACCACTGGACCTAGAGACATGAAATTTTGCGCATAGATACCTTATATAGTGTAAACATCCATTAAGGAAGAATTTTTGAAAATTCCATCCCTAAGGGAATAAAATAGGGGATGAAAGTTTGTATGAAAAATCTTATCTCTTGAGTTATTAGACTTGAAACTTAGCACGAATATTCATCTAAGTTAATTATAAAATTAATAATTTTTAGTTTTCCTAAACTACTTCCTTTTTTGTGGAATGATTTCCCATCATCAAAGACTTCTCCCGCTCTGGGTGGAGCGGAAGGGCGTGTCATACTTTTACTGACTAAAACCCACCCGTGTTTCTTCAGTAGCCTATGGCAGGGCCACGGTATCTCTTTCGAACAACCCGCGACCCCAGAAGACGGGATTGGGGGATGTCAAAGTTTGTATGGAGGAATTTTAACACGCGGTCCGATTTACTCAAAACTCAGTTTTTGTACTTGAGACCAAAATAGAGACTAACTAATGAGTATCAGGGTTTTCCAAAAATCTACCCCTAAGGGGTGAAAAGGGGTAGCAAATTTTACAGCGGAGGATTTTATTGGGGATTGATTAACTCGAAAATTGGTGTAAATAATGTTTGACCCAAGTTAGGGAAACATCCGAGACGATTTTTGAAATTCTACCCCTGTGGGGGTAAAAACGGGGATACAGTTTATATGAAAAATCTTATTGTTTTGGTTAATGAACTTGAAACTTAGCACAAATACTTGCTTATATGTAATAAAGTTTGTCATTATTAGTTTTTCAAACCCCTCAAAGGGGGTTTAGGGATGTTAAAGTTTGTACGGAAGATTTTTAAAACGCAGTCCGATTAACTTGAAACTCAGTATTCAGAATTCAGTATTTTATACTTTTGATGAAAAATAAACAATAATAAGAAAATTAAAACCCATGAAATCAGACATCCACGCCGGGCAAAGCCACGGGCAGTCTAGCTAGTATCTCAATATTGTGCGTACAAACTTAATAAGCCTCCGCTGTCCATCCGTCCGTCCGTCCGTCTGTCACAGGGCTGTATCTCATGAACCTTAATAGGTAGAGAGTTGAAATTTTCACAGATTGTGTATTTCTATTACGACTATAACAACAAATAATAAAAGTAAAGTAAAGTTAAAATTAAAGGGGCCGCCCCCTTTAATTTTAACTTTACTTTTTTTTTCCCATACAGAAAAGTTTTCATTTTGAAAAAAGAAAAAAAACCTGTGTGTAGGGGATGTTACTGTGTAGAACTCGTCGAGTAGAGTACAAAGATATTTTTGTTTTTTTTTTATGTTCTAAAATGAAGAAATAGGGGACCGTAAAAGTTGTTAATTTTATACCATTTTTGTACGAGCTCTATTATATAATGTACCTTATACTGTACTTAATCAAGAAATACTAAAAAAGGCGATTTGTAAGGTATTTTGTTTAAATATGGGCGATTTTCTGCAACTGCAAAAAATAACCTTGTAATTCACAGTATCATTACGAAATACAAAGTTATCTTTGCGATTGTTAAACATATAATATGGTACGGAACCGTTTGTGTGCGAGTGCGTCTCGCACTTGGCCGGTTTTTTAAATTACGGCGCTGTTGTAGTGAAACGCGCGTGCATTACAATGTTCTTTTTTTGAAAACGAGTTGCATTATGAATTTCAGTACAACATTAAAGCACCCGTTTGGATGCTATTATGGTTACCATGGTTACTATGACACTGGCTGTTTTAATGTTGGCAGTAAGCTAACTGTTTCAGGAACTTTTATAAAGGATTTATAGCATGGGTGTAGATAAAGTATTTAAAATGTCAGCATTACATAATAAATAATTGATACGATACGGCCGCGAATCATATTTAGATCAACTTACACTTGCAAATTGCAAAAAACGTAAGACGTTTTGAATTTCGCGGGCTACCCTGGCGCTTTCGCCTTAAGAAAATGTTTTTGAAGGGTTGATGAAAATAGCATTAAATTCTGACCTGGATAAAGAGCACCTGAATGCAGAAGACGAGGATAACCGTAGCAGACATGATAATTACTTCAACGAATGCAAATTCTTGAATGATATTTCTTGGAAAACCTAGTATTTTTGTACTAAATTCGCAAAAAGAATACGTGCTATTCTAATAATTTGCAATTTTGAAGCAATAGTTGTTACTTTACCGTTGACTTTTGTAACAAAATTCGATAGATTATCAATTTGCTTACAAAACAAAGGCGAATGTCTTTTGCAAGATTAAAGATAGCACAATTTTCAATATTCTGTGAAAAAAAAATAGCACGGAATTGTAGTTTGTGATAAGAATTTTGCAGTATATAAAGAAGAGAAGTAGGAACATCATTCAGTCTTCAGCTTCTCGTTGAGCAAACATCAAACATGTCTTCCTTCACTGTTCTGTTGCTCTGCATCCAAGCTTGCTTGGTCCAGGTGAGTCAACATTTTCTTATCCGTCTTTCTTTTGTATTAATTTCTTTGACTATCACACTAATATTATAAAAGCGAAAGTTTGTCTGTGTTTGTGTTTGTATGTTTGTTACTTCTTCATGCTCAAATGGCTGGACCAATTTTGTTAAAATTTGGTATAGAGGTTACCTCCTGACACCCTGGACACACGGGTTACTTTTTATCCCCGTCTACGCGGGTGAAACCACGGGGCGCTACTAGTTGTATGATAATTGGTCGCAACTGTTGCTTGGATTAGAACCCTATAATTTAATATAGTTATATTTATAGTTACAAAATATGTCTCATTGTCAACTGACAATGAGACATATTTTGAGCGACGAGCTCCTCAAGAGGCAAGAGAATGAATGAATGATGAAATAAAATAAATTGTTTTTCAGAACGTATTCAGCTCGTGCGTTGGTTAAGGTGCTGGACTTCGCTCCGGTGTTGGTTTAGAAGCCGGCCTTGGACTAGGTCACACCCCCGCTGCACCCTGTACTGGTATCCTTAACGCTAACTATGGCCTCCTTTCTCCTGCTATTGCTTCTCCCAGTCTTGGTTATGAAGTTGGATATGGTGGCACCATCTGATCTGCTTATGGTGGCGCACTTGCTTCTGCTGCAGCATGCGGAGGTGCTATCGCTCCTGTAGCTGCTTACGGCGGCACCGGTGAAGGCAACGTGGCGGTCATTGGTGAGCTGCCAGTCGCCGGTAACACCGCTGTGGCTGGTACGGTTCCTGTTACTGGAGTTGTGAACTTTGGAGGCGCTGTGCCGGTTGCTGGTGCTGTTACCATTTCTGGGCAATGCTCTTGTGGTTGTGGATACTGATTTCTTTAAATAAGAAATAAGGTTGTCCATGAAAAAAAAATTCTTGGTGTAAAATGAAAATGTCACAATAAATATCGATTTTGCGTATTTTCAATGTTTTATTCTCCTTTATTATTACTAACTGACAGCTGTACAGTAACAGCCACAAGTCGACTAGCAATCTCACAAAACCATGGCATAGCAATATTAGTTTACTTACGACCTTCTTCGGCGCCGCAGCCCGTAGAGCGCAGGCGATAATGGTCTTTGCGGTGTAAGTGGACTTCTGGCCGTTCTGTACATATGGCCCTCCAACTTTACGTCACCGAACTAGATCTTCGGCCACCTACATCCATCCATTATTACTTTAACTGAATTAATAATTTGTCGTATGTTGTGCTTGACTGACGGGCTCAGCGGTATAAAAAAAATTAAAAAAAATTTTAGTAACTTCAATTGTATACTAAAACACTTAAATCTTAACACTTTGCAGCGTACAGCAACACAACACATCACACACATTTCGGGGACAATACATTTAAAAAAAACTGGTCAGAAGCGAGTCGGACTCGCACACCGAGGGTTCCGTTCCGATTTCTGAAAAAGTGTGTTATTTAGAGGCAACGTTTTATACTTCCTGTAATCTTTACATAAACTTCTATCACATAGAATAATTTCAGATTTTTCGCTTTGCAAACTTCGAAGATAGGGGGGAACGGTATTTTTTTTACATTTTTCATCAAAAGTCAAAGGCCACACAGGTCTAAAAAAAGAAAAAAAAAGTTTAAGAATGTACAAACAGCGTTCTTTCATATGATACCCCACATGCCCTAGTAGCCCCACTTCAAAATTTTAAGACAGTACCTGTTGCAAAAAAAAATATGTTTTTTCTTACTTGCGTTGGGCAAACGTCATCTAAAACTGTTCAAAATGTCAAGTTGGTAGCACTATTAGTTCTTGAGATATCCAGCTGTGACAGACGGACAGACAGACAGACTAAGTCACACCATAAGGGTTCCTTTTTTACCATTGGTACGGAACCCTAATATTGCATCACTTTCAACTTGGCAAAAACGAGTATGACGTAGTGACAAGTGGAACTAAATATTTTACTAAATGGAAACCTATGATGTTGACACTATTTTGCCGACAAGTGATGTACCTACCGTCAAATAAATCTGAATTAAAGATCATTGACCCGCATACATTTATTCAAATACGTAATTCCGAAAACCGAAATAATGACATAAACTTGTCCCGAAACGACCTTCGACGATCCTTGACTTTTTATAGAAATAAAAAAAAACCGAGAAAAAAAAGAGCGAGTCGGACTCGCGCACCAAGTGTTCCGTTCCGATTTCTGAAAAAGTGTGCTATTTAGAGACATCGTTTTATTTTTCCTGTAATCTTTACATAAACTTCTATCACATGAAATAATTTCAGATTTTTGTCTTTGCAAACTTCGGAGATAAGTGGGGGAACGGTATTTTTTTTTACATTTTTCATCAGAAGACGAAAACTATGCGGCCTAAAAAAAAGAAAAAAAAATGGTTGAGAATGTGCAAACAGCGTTCTTTCATATGATATCCCACATGTCCTAGTAGCCCCACTTTGATTTTTTAAGACCCCCTTTCAGTCCCTGTTGCAAAAAAAAAAAAAATTTTAATTTCTTTCTTATTTGCAAAATAGTTGGGTTAACGTCATCTAAAACTGTTCTAAATTTCAAGTTGATAGCATTAGTAGTTCTTGAGATATCCAGCTGTGACAGACAGACAGACAGACAGACAGACAGACAGACTGAGTGACACCATAAGGGTTCCTTTTTTACCATTTTGGTACGGAAACCTAATGATTCATTCATGTTATTTTTGTCGGGGTACCTACGCAGAGAAATTAAGGAAAGAGCAATGAACTTTATTTCAGATTTAAGTGGCGAGATTTTTACATAAACAGTGTCAAATTATATTAGCTAGCAAAACTCAGCAGACGTGGTGGGTGGTGGGATATTGTTATCTTGTTATCTAAACAATGATAAAGCAAAAAATAAATTAATTGATTTTTTTTGGGTCATCAATTCATCATGCAACCGTACAAGTTTAGTTGAAATAATAGTTTCGAAAATCAGTTGTTTTGTGTAAACTTCACAGACGTGGTAAGTATCTATAGCTAAACATGATAAAACAGAAAAAAAAACAACGAGCGGTTATTTACCCAAAAAAATCATCAAATCTTTTTTACTTTTATTTTTTCGTGTTGAGGTCGACCACCACGTTTGCAGAGTTTGCAGAGAATTTGACTTTGTATAAGCAGCGTTTATTGTTACTCATTTTTATGATTTTTTTTTTTTTAATTAATTTCCATGTGATGAGACCTAAGTGAGATATTAGGTAGTGGCACCCTCATTTATTCCAAACTCTATTTTATTTTGCATTTTTTTTTTGTCTGTAAGTGTAAATTTAATTACTTAATATATTAGTAACAATTTGTACCAAGAAAAACCATACATAACTAGTTAACCTTTTTCCGACAATCTGAGAAATGCACTTTATCTAATCTAATATAATAATATTATAAAGAGGTAAAATTTTTGTGCCGTTCCGAGTTTCCGACTTTCTATTTTTCAGTTATTTCTGTCGGGCTCTAATCCCCGTCGTATCTAAAGATGGTCACCCATCCACTGACCAACCCCGGCAAGCGTAGCTTAACCTGACGGATCGACCCGTGCGGCTGTTATTACTTAGCCACGAGCTCCTTTTATTTAGTCTTTTTATTTAGCTCAATAAATAAAAAGAGAAGTCCATAGAAATATTTAATAATTATTGTATATTTTTGTAATTGGTATTTAAATACAGTGAGTAATATCATGTTATTCTTTTATAAGGATACTTCGAGAAAAATACAAATATAGTTAATAGAAATGGAATACACTATGCAGGCAGGCATATTATACGTTGGGGGATTACATAAATGATAAAAATGCTTGGCTCCATGCTGGTCCTGCTCCACAACCTCAACTAATTAATTAACATTTGAACATACTGTTGGAACTGCTGAAGATTGTAAGAATAGCTTTGCATTGTGTAGACTCAATCACCTTTGTATTGTATAATTGCTTAGTACATGTGTGAGTACTATGTACCTACTCTAAAGCTACCATTTACTGGGTACGTCTTTATTTGACTTGGATGTGCCCTGGCGGCTGAGAGTGTGTCATGCTCACTCTAATGCCTCGCTGATGGTGGCGCGTGTGGTTGGATCATTTAACGAATCCATACGTCAGGTTCGTCAACGGGCGCTGTTGGTGGAGGCTGGTCATACCTTAGCTGCCACGGCTTATTTTAATTTTAATTTTTGAATTGTTTTTTTTTTATTTTTTTAATACGGACGCTTTTAACGTTCATCGTTCTCACATGTATAATTTCAACATGAATGATGTAACCAATATTTTGTAACCATATTTTGATTTAAAAGAGTGTCCGTGGAGTTTCTTGCCCGTTCTTCTCCATAGATCTACGTTTTGGAATGGGCAACTAGCTTCAACTTTCTGACTTACCTACTGACCGACTCTTTGACAATTCAAAAGTGCCTGTAATTGGTTTAATTGAAATAAATGCTTTGAGTTTGAGTTTGAGTTTGAGTTTGAATATTTTTTCAAACAAGTCATAAAAATCAGTACAATGATGATTGCGAATTAAATAATTTCTCCACATACATTAATCATAATCATAATCATAATCATAAAAATCTTTATTTTTCTCATTCAGTATTACAGGCACTAGATATTATATGCACAATCTTATATAGAGAAAGGTGTCTGAAGTAGGAGGGCCCTGAGTTACAGATCACCCGGCTCTTTTGTTACACATGTTACATTACCAAATGGTTAGTCAAGACAGTGTGGTGGAATAATAAAAGTCTGGCTTTTAGTGATTCGACTTTTCATATCATCATAGCATTCCCACTTTCCTGGAAATCTGATACAGTTAGATTAATAATGTCCTATGCCTTGTTCTGAAATTGGCAGTATGTATTCAATTATAGATAAAAATAAATGAAAATAAAAAAGCCTTTTATTTCCTTTAAGTAATAAATTAATTCCAAATTTTTAAAATATAATTTTTGTAGTTTTTTTTTTTTGTGCACTAATTTATACTTTCAAGAACCCCTCCACAGGTAAAGGCCTCCTCCAACGCTAACCAATCTTCTCTGGATTTTGCAACTTTAACCCAGTTTGAACCTCCTATTTTCTTTATGTCTTCGTCCCATCTAGTATTAGGTCTTCCCTTCTTCCGTTTTCCTTGTGGGCCCTTCCATGTTGTCACTCTTTTAGTACATCTCTGGTCCTGAAGGCGTGCTACGTGTCCAGCCCATTTCCATTTTGAAGTGAAGGCTTGTACTAGTACATCAGTAGCTTTGGTAGCTTGTCTAATTTTTGAATGTCGAATTTTGAAGTGAAGGCTTGTACTAGTACATCAGTAGCTTTGGTAGCTTGTCTAATTTTTGAATGTCGAATTTTGAAGTGAAGGCTTGTACTAGTACATCAGTAGCTTTGGTAGCTTGTCTAATTTTTGAATGTCGAATTTTGAAGTGAAGGCTTGTACTAGTACATCAGTAGCTTTGGTAGCTTGTCTAATTTTTGAATGTCGAATTTTGAAGTGAAGGCTTGTACTACATCAGTAGCTTTGGTAGCTTGTCTAATTTTTGAATGTCGAATTTTCTTTAAATTCAGCATGCTTCGCTCCATTGCTCTTTGGCATGTGACTAACCTGTTTTTTACATTGTTGCTGAACCCCATGTTTGACAACCATATGTTAAGCATGGCAGAAGGCTTTGATTTTGAGATGGGTAGGTAGGTTGCTCTTGAATATTTCTTTTAAACTATAGTACTTATTCCATGTTAGTTGTATTCTACGGTTTACTTCAAGGTCGTTGCAATCTCGGTTGAACCCTACTTGCTTTCCAAGGTATGTATAAACTTCTGTGTACTTCAGGGGTTCACCTTCAACTGATATTGGCATCCTGGTGTTGTTAGTGTTAGTCATTAACATAGTTTTCGAGAGATTCATTTCTAAGCCTTTTTTTTTTGCTAGCCTCGTTTAATGACTCTATCATGGTTTGTAGTTGAGAACTAGTTTCCGAAATTAACACTAAGTCGTCTGCAAATCGTAGGTGATTTAGGTAGTCGTTTTTAATCTGTATGCCGTATCTCCTCCAGTCTAGTGTGCTTATTATAGATACTAAATTATAATATTTATTACTTAATTTTAGAGTTCTTGGCATTTCGTTTAGATTTATTTTTTCATTGTTACAGAATTTAAAAAATAGTACATTCGATAAGGAGTAGGAAGTAGTTTTAACACTATTGCATTGCTTGCAAGTTGTGATATTATCTTTTATCATTATTTCAGCTGATTCGTTGAGAGCATGTACACCTTTTTTTGTATAATATTTAAGTCAAGATCCAGAAATCCACATTTTCTTTTGGTGTCATTGAAAAGACAATTTTCAGAACATGACTTTATAACTTCCGCGCTGTATATAATATCTGACAAAACATTTTCAAGTATATAAGCAATATTGCACGCACAGCGTACTTGCTTATTTGAACATGTAGTTTCTGTTTTAAAATGTTTCATTAAAAGGGGTTTGGGTAATTATGTATGGACCAGTGGCATGTTTTTTTTTGAGCGGCCACTTAGTATATTGTTGCTAATGTATAGTGGTATATATAATAATAATTACTCATAAAAGAACTTTGCCCTAAGTAATATCGGAGCTGAAATATATGATATCGAAGTAGGTATAATTTCAATATCATCTCGTCTAAATAAATAATAATAATACATTTATTTCAGACCATAAGTCCATAAACAACACACAATACAATTTTATACACAAAAAACATACATAAATACATGAAAACACATAACTACACTAAAAATACACTAAAACAATTTACTTTAAATATTGGAATGACGCACGATGAGTGGTCATCCATTGCCACATCAATGGACTGTCTGTCCTGTCGGCTACTGTAGCCACCAAGCTGTTGGAGCTGTCGCTCACTCGCCGCATCAGGGATGCTATCCGAGTTCGCATCAGTGCGTAAAAATCTGGCACGCCATTTTCCGCGAACATCCCCGATGCACTGCAAAAGCGCGGCAACCCCAACATAACTCTGAAGGCGTTATTGTACTGAACTCGCAGAGCATTGTACGAGCTTTTGTATAGCTGACCCATACACGTGTACACTCTGCAACAGAGATAAGTAACCAGTGTTATAGTGTGCGTGACACTACAAAACTGTATTGCTACTGTTAAAACGATTCATTACGTACAGCACACAATGCCCTCACGCACACATCGCGTTCATGTGCGAGTGAGTGCGCTAATGTCTTCTCAATTATAGTATAACATAATTTCGCATTGAAAACTTAAGCGTTCGTAGCCCAACGAATATGGCATCATACTTCTGAGTACTACTCTGTGAGTTCAAATCTCTGAAGTGATGATTCTTTTTGCGATTTATTATTTTAAGCTAAAGCAATTAGAACATTTTTTGTTAAGAAAATGTTTTATTTATTTAAAATTGCTTAAATAAATAAAACCATTTTTAATAAATATCTTTATTTAAAAAAAAGAACATCACAAGTAAACATGTTTTATTATAAATACAACAATATGTTTAGAACATGCTATTACATCTTTTTATACCATTATATATGTATACAACAATGGGCGGAGTGAATAAACATGTCACATAGATAACAAATAATAATATAATCTGATCCAATAACATCACTCACACACTCCTACCTACACAGTACCGCCGACTTAATTTATTATGGCTAAATATGCTGTGAAAGTATTAAGTATTTCGTTTAGGTATCAATTATAAAATAAAGTCGCTTTTCGTGTCTGTCTGTGTGGCCACGTTGTTCTTCTAACACCACAGATTTTGATGCGGTTTTCACTATCATGATAAATATTTAACTTATATAATATAGAAACCTCCATGTTTTGCCAAGTCGTAAAAACCGTGCGAATCAGGGCCGGGTCGCTAGTTCAGTTATATACAGATGTAAATTACCTACATTTTTGAAAATTAAAATAAAAACATTTACCACCTGTATCGGGAACAGTAGGTATTATAATTATTACCAACCATTATTAATTATTTCTAGGAAAATAATAGATTTAAAAACGTTAAAATGTCTGAAACTTAAAGGTAGTATATATGTTACGATAAGTCGGTGGTGATTTTCGATGAAGACATTTTTCATCAGTAATTATGACGACATTGTTTTGTCAATCGAAGTGCCGATATTCCGCGATTTTGACGGTGCACGGTAGATAATAAAATTTTACGCATCGGTCTGTAACATGTCAAACCGTCCGCTTGCAGGTGGTTCCGTACAGTTTGCATAGTGACGTTGTGTGCTGCTGCTGTTATCCTGGTCTAAGCGAATGGATCTGATGTATGGGTGGCAACCAGAGTTGGGCAAATTGTAATCAGATTAATGATTAAGGATTACGATTACATTTTGTAATCATCAATCAAGATTACAGATTACGGAAATTAATCAAGAAAGTAATCATATCGGTGTGATTAATGATTATTAGTTTGTAATCGTGATTTTGATTACTTTTTTGATTGATGCATACTAACTACATTTAGGAATTCGAAAAATAAAATCATTAACATTGTAAATCATCTTTATTTTTTGATCAGTCTCATGAATTAAATTTTTTAATAATTATTATACTTAAGAAAACAATCAAGAATTTTATTTTTATACTCATCATCATCATCATCATCATCATCATCACCATCATCATCATCATCATCATCACCATCATTATCATCATCATCATCATCATCATCACCATCATCATCACCATCATCACCATCATCATCATCATCATCACCATCATTATCATCATCATCATCATCATCATCATCATCATCATCATCACCATCATCATCATCACCATCATCATCATCATCATCACCATCATTATCATCATCATCATCATCATCATCATCATCATCATCATCGCGACACCACACTGTTCAATGCGAAATAGAAATGAAAATATCTGGCTTGCTTTCTATAAGAGAGAGAGAGAGAGAGACAGAGAAACATGCGCACGCCGCACGGCTTACAATACATACATACATAGCTTACTATAGCAAAAAGTGTCGTGACAACTTTTCGTTCCCATTTTTTCCGTCTAGCCCCCTTTCACAACGCGCGATAAGGAACTTCGTTCCAAAAATTAATCAAATCTACCCATGTAATTAAGATTACTGACTATTGTAATCAAAACTAATGATTACAAATGTAGTCATGATTGAAAGTAATCAAGATTAAAAGTAATCATGATTGATGTAATCATGATTACTTTCAATCAGATTATTAATCCGATTACAAAAGTAGTTGATTACGCCCAACTCTGGTGGCAACAATCTCACGCACGGTGCCGAGGCGAAACATTTGTGTAAGCCAATGGTGTCGGTCCAGGCAGGCGACGGTTTATTTCGCTTGTCTCAGTGACAAATTGACAATGCACCCACAGTCGAACGTTTTTTCTCTACAAAAAAAAGTTAAAATATTAGGTCTAAACATACACTTCCCAAATTATAAATTAAGAAATAAAAAATACACAATTTAAATACAATGCAGAGAATATATATCTATATACTTAAATTCAATTGATATATAAGGCCAGTGGTCAGTAATAATGAAAATTAGAAAACGATAAAATAGAAATAAAAAGGCAGGGCGAGTGACCTAAGTAATACACAATATCATACTAATCACAAATAAAAAATAATATATAATATAATAATGACACTTATTATTTACTTTATTCATTAGTGCACATATAAAATGTAATTTTTTATTTTTTTATTAAAAGTATTAAACAATATTATTATACTTTATTTAGAATATAAATCCTTTGTTTAATTACCATACATGCAATTTACATTTTTAAATGTTTAAAAAAAAATTAAATCTTTTCAAAATTGTATTTTATTATTATTTTCTAATCATTTACAAACATATTCATTACTTATATTTTTGAATATTTTATTACAAAACATAGATAAAAAAACTATTACTGTAATACTGTGTAAACCGTTAATGGAAATGATTAAATAATTATCGAGTGATTGAGTGGCAGTTAACAAAATTAGTATTTATTTGTTAACTGCATAGCCACTCATTATACTAAATTCAACTATTCCGGTGTCATTTTCTATTAGATTCAACTATTCATATCCACAATTCGTTAAATGAGATACAACAGACAATCATAATAAAATTACTGGGTGGGATCACGGTGACATAATATGTAAATTAATACATTCTTTTAATAATAATTTCACTCACCGATAGCATTGGGCGCCTTGCGATTTAACTAATAGAAATAATTTTTTGCTCATGCAAAACAATAATCTGAGCTTTTTGAAATCTTATTAAATGATGCATGGTCTAAATTAATCAATATATCACAATCACAAGCTTCAAGTGCAAAAGAAAGAGTATATGTGTAGTTGCTAATGCAGACTGACTACATAAGTTCACAATTAAAGGCAGGAATAAATTTTTAAAGCGGGTAGTTAGCTTCTAAACTGGGAAATAATTTTAAGTAGGCGAGATACTTGTGGTAGATTCTCAAACTGGTCAGAATATTGCTTTATTCAGTTAGTATATTCATTTTAAATTACGAAATCTCAAAAATAATATTTTAGTAAACTCGTGGCTCGAACTCGGATCATTCTGTCCCTGTAGGTTGAATGCTTACCTTTTGCGCCACGAGAGCAACTGTCCTACATTGCGAAATCATGTTACACTATCATTTAAAAGACGTCAGCGCACTCACTCTATGAAAAGGATGTGTGCGAGGCTGTCATTGTGAGCAGTACGTACAGTAGCGATATCGTTTTGTAGTGTGCGTGTCTGGTTACTTAACTCCTTTGCCCTGTGTACATAGATTGGCAATAAGCTCTAAAGAGTGTAATTTTCACCTCCCTAGTACAACGTGCAAACCTACGAGCCAGCATGTTACATCGAACTGCCAATGCTCTGCGTTCCCTCTCTATGTCCACATCGTCGGACAGACTATCGGTGACCCAATGCCCCAGGTACTTGAACTTCGTGACCCTGGAAAGCGGAGTGCCCCCCAAGGTGACTGGTGGGACAGTATCATAATATTTGTTACCCGCTTTGAACATCAGTAACTCGCTCTTCGTCGCATTGTACCTGAGGCCATGAGCCACCGCATAGTCCTCACAGATGAGAAGAAGCCTCCTAAGTGCACTGATCGATGGGCTCAGCAATACCATATCATCCGCGTAGCTGATGTTATTGACGCAGTGCCCGTTAATGGAGCACCCGATATTGGTATTGCTGAGCTCACAGATCAGCTCGTCTACATACAGGTTGAATAGCTTGGATGAGCTGATTCCCCCCTGCCTCACACCGCACTCCAACCCGTATCCATCCGACAGGACACCCGCCCACCTAACATAATTGTATTGGTTTTTATACCAATACTTTAGCATCCCAATGATATCGCTTGGGAGGTTCTTAGTACTTGACAATTTCCTCCATAGGCAGTCATAGGATACGAGGTTGAAGGCCCTGGAGAGGTCCAGAAAACATGCATATACAGGTGTTTACCTACTTGCATAGTATTGAACAGTCTCTTTGAGGCATAGTATAGCTGTTTCCGTGGATAAACGTGGCTCAAACCCAAACTGGGCGTCACTGAGCGTTAAGTGTTTATCCAGCTGCTGATCAATCAGACTGTCCAACACCTTTGCAATTAGCTAGGGATATAGGCCTGTAGTTGCTCTTGTCAGTCGCATCTCCAGTCTTATTTTTAACAATGGGCACAACAATAGTTTTAAGTAAATCAGCTGGAAGATACGAGTGACTCAGACACAAGCTAAAAAACATTGCTAGCACTCGCGGTAAGTGCTTACCAGCATATAGTAAATGCTCTATACTTAGGCTGTCATGACCCGGTGACTTGCCCCTCTTTAAGTTGCGTATGAGAGTAGCTACCTCCCTGGCCGTAAACCTAATAGGCATGTCTTCGGACCCCCCCCACCACCTCCGGCCCGCCAGACGACGTACCTAGGGGAGATCCAAAACCTTAAAAGCGCTGCTGTAAAGGTTGGAGATATCATGAGGATCACTAAGGCCCTCAACACTCACAGGCAGACCCGACCTGGGAGTCAACCTGTTCGTGGCTTTCCAAAAACTACCAAAATTCTTCGCACCATGATGACTTGCAATGATGTTCATTTTTATTTGGTCCTTATTATTTTGACACCATTTTAATTTATTTTTAAAAACCCTTCTACTTTCCACCATTTTTTCATACAAATCACCATTTTTCGGCCTACCAAATAACGTCCAGGTTTGAAAATCAAGCCGAGCCTGTCCGTGTGCGTCCTTCACATGCTTATTCCAGCCCGTTATGTAACGCTTCTGTATTCCGTTCTTACAGTTACTGGTGATTGCACCGTATATGTATTGTGAATAAAGACGTAACCCAGTATATGTATTGTGAACAAATACAGCACGTATGGCACAATACCTACATACATTCATAAACTTACGCATGGAGGAGCATGTATGGCATTATTAAATAAAATAAAAAAACAATAATACTACAAAATCACTATTTTTACACAAACCTTATGAGCGTTAATGCCGACAGCATTTCATACAAATTTTCAAGTAATTTTTTTTCGAAATGAATGAACCTAGTTTAATGAAACTTCACACGTATAAGCAAGATACATAGGTCTTAAAAGTTAGTTAAGAACATTTTCAAAATGTCTAATTTAAAAGAAGATAATTGGAAATCTCTGTTTCTATGGAATATTTAAAATCAGATACATTTAGCTGTAACACTATTTTTCAAAAATGTTCTTAACTAACTTTTTAGACCTATGTATCCTGCTTATACGTATGAAGTTTCATTAAAATCGGTTCATTCATTTTGAAAATCAAGGACTTCAATGTTTGTATGAAATGCCGGTCGGCGTTAACGCTCTTAATAAGCTAAATAGATTTAAAACGACTTCATATGTGTTTTATGGTTCTTCTTCTATCAAAATCAATCAATCAATCTGCCTAGCCTTTTCTCAACTGTGTTGGGGTTGGCTTCCAGTAACCGGATGCAGCTGAATACTAGTATTTTACATGGAGCAACTGCCTTCTGACCTCCACTACTCAGTAATTGGTAATAATAACATATTGTACTTGTAATATTAACTTCATCCATTCCTAATGCGAAATCACAAAGTAAGAAAATAACAAAAGTCTTCTAATGCTATTCTGTGATCATCTCACCATGAAAACCTAGGTAAAGTAAGCATGGAATGAACTGTTTGTGTCATTCCACCTGATGCTATGGATGGACCAAGCACATTTTTGCAGTTATAATCCGGATTTTAATAATATTTTAAACGCTATTCTAGTGATCATTTTATATTATTTCAAAGCTAGTATTTAAGTGTCTAAACATTACCAAGTATACCTACCTATAAGGGGTTTTTTTTAAATAAAATTGCAAAACAGAAATTCAGTCACAAACGCAATTTTAAAAAAAAACTAAGACTAGTCCGTATGTACAGTCTGCAACAGAGATAAGTAACCAGTGTTGTAGTGTGCGTGACACTACAAAACTGTATTGCTACTGTTAAAACGATTCATTACGTACAGCACACAATGCCCTCACGCACACATCGCGTTCATGTGCGAGTGAGTGCACTAATGTCTTCTCAATTATAGTATAACATAATTTCGCGTTGAAAACTTAAGCGTTCGTAGCCCAACGAATAAGGCATCATACTTCTGAGTACTACTGTGTGAGTTCAAATCTCTGAAGTGATGATTCTTTTTGCGATTTATTATTTTAAGTTAAAGCAATTAGAACAATTTTTGTTAAGAAAATGTTTTATTTATTTAAAATTGCTTAAATAAATAAAACCATTTTTAATAAATATCTTTATTTAAAAAAAAGAACATCAAAAGTGAACATGTTTTATTATAAATACAACAATATGTTTAGAACATGCTATTACATCTTTTTATACCATTATATAATATGTATACAACAATGGGCGGAGTGAATAAACATGTCACATAGATAACAAATATAATCTGATCCAGTAACAATAACATCACTCACACACTCCTACCTACACAGTACCGCCGACTTAATTTATTATGGCTAAATATGCTGTGAAAGTATTAAGTATTTCGTTTAGGTATCTATTATAAAATAAAGTCGCTTTTCATGTCTGTCTGTGTAGCCGCGTTATTCTTCTAACGCCACAGATTTTGATGCGGTTTTCACTATCATGATAAATATTTAACTTATATATTATAGAAACCTTCATGTTTACAAGTCGTAAAAACCGTGCGAATCAGGGCCGGGTCGCTAGTTCAGTTATATACAGATATGAATTACCTACATTTTTGAAAAATAAAATTAAAATAAAAACATTTACCACCTGTATCGGGAACAGTAGGTATTATAATTATTGCCAACCATTATTAATTATTTCTAGGAAAATAATAGATTTAAAAACGTTAAAATGTCTGAAATTTAAAGGTAGTATATAATATGTATGTTACGATAAGTCGGTGGTGATTTTCGACGAAGACATTTTTCATCAGTAATTATGACGACATTGTTTTGTCATTCGAAGTGCCTATATTCCGCGATTTTGACGGTGCACGGTATATAACAAAATTTTACGCGTCGGTTTGCAACATGTTGTTGTGTATGTGTGTTAACGTACCTATATATGTATGTGTGCGTGGCTGCGCACGCCATGTTAACAGTAAATAAACCAGTACGTCCATAGCTATTGCGTGTGTCACTTGTCTCCCTTCCAACCCATTTACGCGTACTCAACAGTGGCGACGAGGATTTACCCACATATCAAAATAAAATCGGAAAATGAACAGTATCGGCATTTTGTCTACATTCGATCACAGCGTACAGGAATGGAAGTCATACAAAGGCCGAATTACTCAATGGTTCATTGCAAATGACATCGTTCCAAAGAAAGATGAAGCCGGAGCCAAGAGACGGGCGATCCTGCTCAGCGCACTTAGCGACGGTACTTATAAGTTGGCAGCGGATCTGGCCCTGCCAAAGGATATTCAGGAAGTACCGTATGACGACATAGTGCAGTTGTTAGATGAGCATTTTCTACCAAAGATATGCGGCTTCAGCGAGCGTTACAATTTTTACGCAGCAGTACAGCAGCAGGGGGAGACTTACACGCAATGGGCGTCAAGGCTACGAGGACTTACGGCACATTGTAAGTTTAGTAACGTCGAGGAAGCGTTACGAGATCGGTTCGTGATGGGCATGGCAGCAGGGCATGAACGAGAAAAGCTGTTCGCGCAAGACATCGACAAGCTGACCCTAGCCAGGGCGGTGGAGCTGGCGGAGAGCGCGCGGTGTGCGCGAGCGGGCGCCACCACTACTTCGGCTGTCCTTGGGCAGCAGACGCCAGTGTTCAAGATCGCCAAGGAAGTAAAAAGTGCGAAAACCATTAGTGCCGGTAAAATAAAGTGTACAGTGTGCGGACGTAATAATCATGAGTCATCCCAATGTCGGTTTGCGAGCTACAAATGTAATAAGTGCAACACCAAAGGTCATTTGCGTAAAATGTGTAACAAGGTTAATTACGTGTTGGCAGGTGATTTGAGCGGGGACGACGACGGTAAGTCATTGTTTAACATACACTCGGTCGGTGGGGAACCTATGACAGAAACAGTTTCAATTTACGGGAAGGATTTACAATTTCAAGTAGATAGTGGCTCAGCGGTAACGGTTATATCTGAAGGTACCTATAAAAACTTGTTCAGTAATATTCCGTTACTAGAATCCAACAAAAGTTTTTTTAGCTACACCGGCAATGTTATGAAATGTGTAGGATATGTAAACATGCCGATAACGTTCAGGCGACACACACAGTCATTGGACGTGTACGTCATTCGACACGGCGGACCACCGTTACTAGGCAGAGATTTTATATCGAGATTTAAACTTAAGTTGACGCCTTGTAACTTTTTGAAGGGTGAGCAGAGTATGGTGGACCAATTGCACTCGCGTTTTCCAGAAGTATTTTCCGATAAGCTGGGCAAATTTAATAAATATCGTGTTAAATTAACATTAAAGGATAATGAGAAACCAAAATTCTGTAAAGCGCGTCCAATTGCGTTCGCGTTACGTGATAAGGTCAGCGAAGAGATAACACGCTTAGTGGACCTAGGTGTTCTAAAACCCGTAACGCACTCGGAGTACGCGTCACCCATTGTTCCCGTACTTAAGCACAACGGTTCGGTTAGATTGTGTGCCGACTACTCGGTAACCATTAACCCCTCAAGTGTCGAATGCACCCCATGTGTGCATAAGAAAAACACTTTTTTTGTTCGGTACATAAGCTTATATCACATATATATAAATGTAAAAAAACATCATCCGATGGAAAACCAATCAAATCATTAGTTGTGAACTTATGGAGTTCGCAGCTAACCTCCCCTCCCCCCCCGCGTGTCAAATGCACCCCAAGTGTGCAAAAGGACAAAACTTTACATAATAGGTATATAAGCTTAGATCACGTATATATAAACGTAAAAAAACATCATCCGATGGAAAACATATCATTATCAGTAGTTGTGAACCTATGGGGTTCGCAACTAACCCCCAACCCTCCCCACTCGCTGGGGTTTTGGGTCTAAAATCAGCCAAACTCATACACTTGAGGGGTTAACAAACAGCTGATGATAGAACAATATCCTCTACCAACGGTACACGAACTATTTACAAAATTGTACGGGGGCCATCAGTTTTCAAAAATTGACTTAACTATGGCATATAATCAGTTTTTGTTAGACGAGGAATCTCAACCGATTACATGTATCAATACACATCGGGGTCTATTTAATTATACTCGATTAGTGTTCGGACTGTCCAGTGCGCCGTCTATATTCCAGCGCGCAATGGAAACGGTGTTATCGGGACTTGACGGGGTCCTATGTCTGCTTGACGACATTTTGGTGACTGACCGGACCCCGGAGGGGCATCTGAACAAGTTGAATATAGTTCTGCAAAGGCTTCAGGATGCAGGGTTAACTGTGCAGAAAGAAAAATGCGATTTCTTCAAAAACGAAATTAAATATTTAGGTTACATAATAAACAAAGACGGTTTACAGAAAGATCCGGCAAAAGTGAAAGCAATAGCAGACGCGCCCGTACCTACTGACGTTAATACGTTGCAATCATTTTTAGGCCTGGTAAACTATTATAGGAATTTCGTGCCTGGAGCATCCTGTATCCTGAGTCCTTTGTATGACCAATTAAAAAAGGGAGTTAAGTGGGACTGGTCTACGTCACACCAACGAGCGTTCGAAGAAATTAAAAAACAGTTAACGTCAGATCAAGTCTTAACACACTTTAATTCAGACGCTACAATAGTTTTAACCGTCGACGCATCGCCGTTTGGGTTGGGTGCTATTTTATCTCAAATAGATAATGACGGATTAGAGCGACCGGTAGCATTCGCTTCCCGCACGTTGAACACGGCCGAGAAGAATTACTCACAAATACAGAAAGAGGCGACAGCAATAATATTTGGAATACGTCGGTTCCATCAGTATTTATATGGCAGATCAGTACCATTCATTTTACGCACGGATCACAAGCCGTTAATTACTATTTTCGGTAAACATAAAGGTATACCGGAGGTGTCCGCTAATAGATTGCAGAGATATGCGATATTTTTAAGCGCATACAATTACAAAATTGAGTATGTCCGGAGCGCCGATAACAACGCGGATTATCTGTCGCGGGCGAGTTTACAGAGTAAGTCGGGGCGGGCTAGCGCCGAGAGCGAGGGAGACAACATCGGCGCACACGCCGCCGCGGCCGCCGCTCCTATTGATCGGGCATCATACGTTAATTTTGTTGTCGAAGGCGACATGCCGTTGACCTTGAATGAGTTACGCAAAGCTACTAATGAGGATACGGCATTACAGTTAGTTATAAATTATGTTCAAAATGGGTGGCCAAAAAAGTTGGTAGACTTGCAGTTGAAACCCTATTATTTATGTAAAACAGAATTGTCATATGAAGACGGCTGTTTAATGAGGGGACATAAAGTAGTTCTTCCCGAATCGTTGCGGTCAAAGGTTTTATTTGAATTACATAGCTCACATTTAGGTATAGTAAAAACGAAATCAGAGGCAAGGTCACGGGTTTGGTTCCCAGGTATTGATGCAGCGCTAGAAAAAATGATACACTCGTGTGAAATATGCAAACAGCTACGGCCCTCGCCCCCACGGGCGCCGTTGGCACCATGGAAGTTTCCTGATGCGCCATTCCATAGAATACACGTAGACTTTCTGGGCCCGCTGAATAATCAGATGTTTTTAGTAGTGGTAGATGCGCACACGAAATGGTTAGAGATATATGACGTCAGCACATCAACCACCTCGGCGACCGTTATTGAAAAGCTTTATGATTTTATGTCAAAGTACGGATTACCTCACACGATTGTTAGCGATAACGGCACTGCGTTTACATCCGCTGAGTTCACAAAATTCTGTTTACTAAACGGTATTGCTCATCTTACTTCTCCACCTTACAATCCAGCCAGTAACGGACAAGCAGAGAGTTATGTGAAAATAGTCAAAAAGGGTATAAAGTCAAGCGTTTTAGGTTCTCGAAACAGGAATGAGTGCAGACACAAAATTTTGAAATATTTGTTTGACTACCGCAATTCAGTACATTCTGTCACGGGGTTCTCACCGGCCGAATTGGTGTTCGGGCGAAAGCTCAGAACACGACTTGATTTACTCCAACCCAAATTAACGTCGACCCCACTCACATCACTAACCGACGATGTTAAACAAAAACAGTGCTCGCAAATTAAGGGCTATGGTGGCAACAATAAACAAGTGTATAAGCCGGGCGATGAGATCATGTTTAAAAAATTTCAAAACAATAGCAAATTTATGTGGTGCAAAGGTACCGTAATTAAAAGACTGGGTAAAGTGATATATATAATTAAAGATCATGTATCATCGTCAAACGTAAAAAAACATAAAAATCAAATACAATTACACAAAGGAACGTCTCAACCAGGGGACTTCAACGATTTTACGTTGGACGACGACCCAATTCAAAACGAACCCAGCAGTTCACAACCGCTGGATAGTGGGGAGGGAGAAAGGAGTGAGGTGGAATTGTCATACTCACCTCCAACCACCTCCAATTTGAGATGTACCAGCAGACTACTGCGAGAGATACCCAGGGTTGATTATAAACAGTTCTTTTAAAATTGTAATGGTTGTGATTTTATATTTATGTTAAATAGGAGGAGGGAATGTTGTGTATGTGTGTTAACGTACCTATATATGTATGTGTGCGTGGCTGCGCACGCCATGTTAACAGTAAATAAACCAGTACGTCCATAGCTATTGCGTGTGTCACTTGTCTCCCTTCCAACCCATTTACGCGTACTCAACACATGTCAAACCGTCTGCTTGCAGGTGGTTCCGTACAGTTTGCATAATGACGTTGTGTGCTGCTGCTGTTATGCTGGTCTAAGCGAATGGATCTGATGTATGGGTGGCAACAATCTCACGCACGATGCCGAGGCGAAACATTTGTGTAAGCCAATGGTGTCGGTCCAGGCAGGCGACGGTTTATTTCGCTTGTCTCAGTGACAATGCACCCACAGTCAAACGGTTTTTCTCTACAAAAAAAAAAGTGAAAATAATAGGTCTAAACATACACCTCCCAAATTATAAATTAAGAAATAAAAGTTACACAATATAAATACAATGCAGAGAATATATATTTATATACTTAAATACAATTGATATATAAGGCTAGTGGTCAGTAATAATAAAAATTATAATACGATAAAATAGAAATAAAAAGGCAGGGCGAGTGACCTAGGAAATACATAATATCATACTTATAAAAAATAAAAAATAATATAATATAATAATGACACTTATTATTTACTTTATTCATTAGTGCACATATAAAATGTAATTTTTTTATTTTTTCTAAAAAGTATTAAACAATATTATTATACTTTATTTAGAATAGAAATCCTTTGTTTAATTACCATACATGCAATTAACATTTTTAAATATTTTAGAAAAAAAATGAAATCTTTTTAAATTGTATTTTATTATTATTATCTAATCATTTACAAACATATTCATTATTTTTGAATATTTTATTACAAAACACAGATAAAAAACTATTACTATAATACTGTGTAAACCAATAATGGAAATGATTAAATAATTATCGATATAATGAGTGGCTATGCAGTTAACAAAAATGTATTTATTTGTTAACTGCATAGCCACTCATTATACTAAAATCAACTATTCCGGTGTCATTTCCTATTAGATTCAACTGTTCATATCCACAATTCGTTAAATGAGATACAACAGACAATCATAATAAAACTACTGGGTGGGATCACGGTGACATAATAAATTAATACATTCTAATAATAATTTCACTCACCGATAGCATTGGGCGCCTTGCGATTTCACTAATAGAAATATATTTTTTCTCATGCAAAACAATAATCTGAGCTTTTAGAAATCTTGTTAAATGATGCATGGTCTAAATTAATCAATATATCACAATCACAAACTTCAAGTGCAAAAGAAAGAGTATAATGTGTAGTTGCTAATGCAGACTGACTACATAAGTTCACAATTAAAGGCAGGAATATATTTTTAAAGCGGGTAGTTAGCTTCTAAACTGGGAAATAATTTTAAGTAGGCGTGAAACTTGTGGTAGATTCTCAAACTGGTCAGAATATCGCTTTATTCAGTTAGTATATTCATTTTAAATTACAAAATCTCAAAAATAATATTTTAGTAAACTCGCGGCTCGAACTCAGATCATTCTGTCACTGTAGGTTGAATGCTTACCTGTTGCGCCACGAGAGCAACTATCCTACATTGCGAAATTATGTTAGACTATCATTTAAAAGACGTCAGCGCACTCACTCTATGAATGGGATGTGTGCGAGGCTGTCATTGTGAGCAGTACGTACAGTAGGATATAGTTTTGTAGTGTGCGTGTCTGGTTACTTAACTCCTTTGGCCTGTGTACTTATACTCAGGTGCGAGCGCGTCACGCACGAACAATAAATATAATAAAACATCCTTTAATAATAAATGAGCAATCACGCTCTCCAAAACGGCTGTGACGATTTCCATGAAAGTTGCAATATCCAGGTTTACGACAGCGAAAAATTGATCTAGCTAGGTCTCATATCTGGGAAAATTCGTTTTCTTTATTTTCACCCGAGCAGAGCTCGGTCGCCCTGGTACTACATGTTTAAGCTAGCTACTAAAGAAAATGCGCATCGATATTGTTTGATAAATAATAGGTAGGTATGTTTTGAAGAAGCGTTAGTAGATCGAGTCAAGTAAAGACTGAGACGTTGTTCAGCATTGTTATTAACCTAAATCTATAGAGATAAACTTTAGCATAAAAAATATAATTAAAATCTTGATTATGATTGACACTGACAGCTCACTCCACGCAAGTTTTCTCGGTGAAATTTTTACAGAATTGACCAGTAATAGGAAAGCCAAGTCGTTTTGATTTAAGAGATTGGTGCTTTTGGTGGGCTCATGGGTGGCTTTTGTATTGTTTTTTATCGCAAATCACTAGTTTTATAGAGAAATATGAATCATGTAAAATGATTCTTTAGTGTCTTTATTATCACTGACAAGTGCTTTTATGAATGTAAAATAAATGTTATCAGAGTTATTTACCATATTTTTTACTTTATAATTATCCACGTATGCAATAGCCAATGCTTGAAATAAAGAGTCAAACGCACATGTATTTGTTGTATATATATTATCATTTGATTTTACAATAGACCCATTTGATAGAATTGGAACTTTCACCTTTCGAATCTTTGGGGCAGATTTATTTGTAATTCCTTTGCCACGCCAATTCTCTTTAAATGAAGGATTTTTTGAAAATATGGAATCAAGATCTGTGTGACAAAGTTTTGTTCGTTTTATTTTATTGACTGGAATGAGGGGTCGGTGACGGGTATCAAGGGGAGGGTGAAAGGGGAGGGAAGGGGAGGGGTGAGAGGGGTTAGAGGGAGATGAGGGGTGAGACGGGGACTATAGGGAGTGGTGCAAGATAGGGTAAGAGAGCGGTGTGGGGCTAGTGCCTTTACACCTTAAAGTTGGTTTTTGTACAGCACTGATTCATTGAAGAAACCCTGCCCGACAGAAATAACTGAAAAATAGAAAGTCGGAAACTCGGAACGGGCTAAAAATTTTACCTCTTTATAATATTATTATATTAGATTAGATAAAGTGCATTTCTCAGATTGTCGGAAAAAGGTTAACTAGTTATGTATGGTTTTTTCTTGGTACAAATTGTTACTAATAAATTAAGTAATTAAATTTACACTTACAACATTAAACATACATTTTACATTTTTTGATATTATTATTTTTTTAACATTTTGGTTTAGTATTCAAATCACTTTTAACCCCTCACGTGTCTGAGTTTGGGCTATTTTTAGACCCAAAACGCCAGCGGTGGGGGGGGGGGGTTGCGGGTTAGTTGCGAACCCTATACGTTCACAACTACTGATGAGGATATGTTATCCATCGGATGATGTTTTTACGTTTATTTTTATTTTATTTTATTTTGGTTTACCAACAATTGTTTACACTAACATCTTGAGCAAAAAAATTACATGTCTTAAACTTTAAACAGTGTAACAATTACTTAAAGGTAAACACCACATGAAATATAGTTTATATATATGTGATATCAGCTTATATACCTACTATGTAAAGTTTTGTCCTTATGATGTCCACACATCAACTAACATCAATGACAACAATCTAACCACAGGATTATTCTTTGATTTGTCGAAAGCCTTCGACCACACGATCTACTACTGCAAAAGTTAGAAGCAATCGGGATTAGAGGACCAACCTAACAGTGGATAAAATCATATCTTGATAACAGGCAACAATGCGTTACCATAACAAATATTAACCAAGATAAAGAAGTAATGCTACACTCATCGAAATATAGATTTAATAAGTTTGGTGTCCCACAGGGAAGCATACTAGGTCCGATTTTATTCTTGATATTATATATAAATGACATCATTAAAATAACGAAACATAAGTGCATATTGTTTGCCGATGACATCTCTATTATTTTGACATCCGATAAAAGAAATAATACAATTAATGACCACGAAACTGACATTAACAATACAATTGACATTTTAATTAACTGGCTTTATGTACATAACTTGAAAATAAACCTTGACAAATCCGTTTATATACAATTTAATAAATCGAGTAATCATAAATTTACCTTCAAATTAAATATACCCAAAATTAAACCAGTAACACATACCAAGTTCCTAGGAGTTACTATTGATGAAGCTCTTCATTGGAAAGTGCATGTAGACAATGTTTCAAGCAAGATAAATAAATTTGTGTATTCTCTTAGGCAAGTAAAAAAAAGGACTAATCTAAAAACAGCTATATTAGCCTACCATGCGTATGTGGAATCCATATTACGTTATGGACTTATAATTTGGGGTAACAGTACCGACCAGAATAGAACATTTATTGCTCAAAAAAAATGCATTAGGGCTCTATACGGACTTCATCCTGAGGAATCATGTCAGTCAGTATTTAAGAAACTTGGCTTGTTACCGCTACCTTGTCTGTATATTAATGAAATATGCATGTTTGTATGGAAACATATGGAGTTATTTAAAACAGCAAACGATATAAATCCTCGGAGCCGACGAGATCCTCACAGACTCGTACTTAACAGTGCTCCCAGGCTTGCTAAGTACAATAAAAGCTGCTTAACTATGTGTGTACGAATATATAACAAATTACCTAGTGATCTGAAAATATTAAACTCGAGATATACTTTTAAGAATAAATTGTATGAATGGTTAATTGATAACAACTTCTATAGTATAAAACAGTTCTTAGAACGAAAATAGCGTTGTTGTAATATAATAATAATTTTGTTAAGGAAATTGTTAATACAAATTTGCATGCTATGTTTACTCTTGGCAAAATATGTCTGTTCTATTTTTGTATTGTAAGACCTTTTCATACTTATGCACTTGGGGTACTTGCGAACTCCATAGGTGCACAACTACTGATGATGATTGGTTTTCCATCGGATGATGGTTTTTTACGTTTATATATATGCGATATAAGCTTATATACCACCATTTAAAGGTTTTTCCTTATGCACTCATGCGACATTTGGAGGGTAATATCAAATACGTAAGTCTATGGTCTCTTGGAGTTGTAAACTGTTTCACACATACTACCATTGCTGATGAATGTCAAGATGACGGGACCCCGCCAGGTATATCGTTTATAATGTGAATAGGATTTAGTACAATATTTGGCTCTATCTCAGAATACCAGATTCTCAAAATACCAGATTCTCAATATAACAGATTCTCAAAATACCAGATTCGCAATATACCAGAAGTACAGTTAAACACAAAATTTGTTTCAGGCAATTATGTACATCACATAGGTACTAAAAGTAAAGAAAAAAAACATCAAATTATGTGTAGCTGTATTTATTTTACGCAATAAATCGTGAAAAACAGTAAGTTAAGATGTCATTTGATTCAAAACAAATAGTGGTCAACCAAAAAAAAAATTACGATGCGTTCTGGCAATCTCACGTCCTTTGAATTTGCACACGAGATGTTCGCAATAAAAGTATTTGTTTCATGGCTCGTCCATGCAGCCACAGTAAAGATATTGTGATGCAGCCGTCTATACTATTACAACTAGAATACTATCAGGTTTACATATGTGTATGACTGGCACCCCTTAATATTTTGTTATTCGCATCCAAAAGGATCGCATTCCTTTTGTCTGAAACAACGCCAATTCGTAACGGGAATAATACTGATAGATTATAAAGTAACGGTTCTCACAAAAGTTTTTGATTTAATAATAACTAGCTTTTGCCCTCGTCTTCGCTCGCGTGGATATCGGAAAATATCCCACGGGAACGAACTACCGGGAAATCCTTTCTTATTATATTATAAAGGGAACCTCTGTGCAAAATTTCAGCTTTCTAGGTTGAAGAGTTTGGGCTGAGCGTTGATGAGTCAGTCAGTCAGGACTTCTCTTTTTATTTATAAAGATAGATATACTATTGCTATATCTCTACGTTGACTTCGTGGTGGGGCTTGCGCGCTTTGAACTATAGGTCTGTGCCGGCAGAGTTTACTTTGCCAGAACAAGTCTAGGATGAGGAGTCAGACTAAGAGATACAGAAACCCGCAGGACAGCATGTGGCGAGCTGTTGGACAGTAGCGACCCCACGGACCCTATCTCCCGGGAGAAGTCTTGTTCCTCACTTCTGGCCTGCCCTTATTGGCCGGCTGGAGTGAACATTGACGAGGAATAGTGCTCCTACCGCTTTTTTGCCTATAACGGCTGGCTTGAGTGGAGATTCGCAAAAGCAAAAGTGGTCGGAGGAAGGAAGTATTCCAGTAATATGCTGGTAAGGATCTTGACAATCACTTAATTCCGGGATTGTCCTGATAGCTCAAACTGAAACTCAATTAAATAATTCAATTTATTTCAATGAAACCAATTACACGCACTTTTGAACTGTCAAAGAGTCTGTCAGCTAGTCAGAAAGTTGAAGCTAGTTGCCCATTCCAAAACGTAGATCTGTATAGAGAAGAATGGACAAGAAACTCCACGGACACTCTTTTAAATCAAGATAAGGTAATACAGCATCCTGGGTACATTATTTTTGTTGCTTCTACATGTGATAACGATGTAAAAAAATAAATTAAAATACTTAAAAACAAGTCAAAATATAAAATTAAGTAAAAATAAGCCCTGGCAGAAAAGAGACGACCAGCCGCCGAATAAATCTCTACTCCTCATAAGCACCTCGGGACATGTTGCCCTCTTGTCACTACGAAACTGTGCTCGCGACCGTTTGCGGGGGGCCCATTATTAAGTGTGCAAGTCACTCCCTGCCATTTTATCTGTGTATTGTATATAAAACATTGGTCAGCCAGGGGCCACAGTCTTTCCATAGTTCTAGGGTAACCAATTTTGTTTCCATGTTCTGCAATAGTCCCCACCAAGTGGGGGTTGTCCTTGGGTGCGCTTGCATAGTGCATACAGGGAAAATCGTCGGTTGGTGTCTCCACCTAATTTAAAATTGTCTAAGGGGCATCTGCGAGTTGGCTTCGGTCCCTCGTACGCCTGCCAAAGGTCCAGTACCCCAGGACCAGGGGTACTTACTTATTAAGATTAATATTTTGATTTCGACTGTACGAAATCTGATATATTGCGAATCTGGTATTTTGAGAATCTGTTATATTGAGAATCTGGTATTTTGAGAATCTGGTATTCTGAGATTGAGCCCAATATTTCTACTATTTCATACTTTCATAATAAAATTCAACACTCATAAACTTTCAAAATATTGTACAAAGAAAGTGGTCCCGCTATTTTGATATCAAAATGACGGGTCCACAATTCAGTTAATAAAAACACGTGGTCTGATCATAAACTGTACATACCAAATTTTAATACGATTTAGTACGACTACGTTTCAATCGTTATTATTCTTTAAAAACTGTAATTTCAAGAAAAAAAAGTGTTTATTATGTTTACATCAGAAAAGCGCCTGAAGAAAAAGTATAATCACATTTTAAGCCAAGCATCATTTTATAGCTCATACAATTTATTTAGGCGTTTAGTTTGTTGCAGTTTTACTTTGGGAGGGTTATTCTGAAGTGCATTTATTTTAGCTTATGTTTTCTTATAAATTAATTTCAACTTGATACCTCCACGCATTCCTGAGAAAAAACGGTCTTGACAGACAGACAGACTGACGGACAACGAAGTGATCCAAGGGTTCCGCTTTTTCCTTTGACATACGGAACCCTAAAAAGTGTTTCAAATAAAAATAACCAAATTAATTACTTACTAAATTTGTGATTTATTTATTAAACTTATTAAACTCAATACTGGTACTGATATTGACCATTGCACCCACAAGCGCAGTTACCAGTAATAGACACGGCGCCACCGGCGGGAACACCGCCATTGAAGCCAATAGCGCCCATAATCGGTACCTGACCAGCAACAGCAGTGTTACCAACAACGGGCAACTCTCCTGCAACTCCTACATTGCCTTCACCTGCGCCACCGTAGGAGCTAAGACCAGCTTGGTAGCCGCTACTAGGGCTTGAGCATCCTGCACCGTAGTTATAGGCATTAGAGGCAATGGCAGCAGGTCCTGTCAGTCCTGCTCCATATCCACAGGTAGTAGGAGCTACGGCTGCTCCATAGCCGTAAGCCGCAGGGTTTGCGAAGCCAGTTCCATAGCCGAAATCAGCTCCGTACGCTCCAATGCACTGGCCGAATGCATTCTGGAAGAAAACAAATGAATTATGGTCGGACTTTTAATTAGCTGCAGTAAAATGATACTCTTAATGTCATTTTTACTGTCATTTCGATATCAAATGGGAGCGTTTTTTAACGAAATGACAGATAAGAAGTGTCATTTTTACTGTCATTTCGCTATCAAATGGGAACGTTTTTTAACGAAATGACAGATAAGAAGTGTCATTTTCACTGTCATTTCGCTATCAAATAGGAACGTTTTTTAACGAAATGACAGATAAGAAGTGTCATTTTTACTGTCATTTCGCTATCAAATGGGAACGTTTTTTAACGAAATGACAGATAAGAAGTGTCATTTTTACTGTCATTTCGCTATCAAATGGGAACGTTTTTTAACGAAATGACAGATAAGAAGTGTCATTTTTACTGTCATTTCGCTATCAAATGGGAACGTTTTTTAACGAAATGACAGATAAGAAGTGTCATTTTTACTGTCATTTCGCTATCAAATAGGAACGTTTTTTAACGAAATGACAGATAAGAAGTGTCATTTTTACTGTCATTTCGCTATCAAATAGGAACGTTTTTTAACGAAATGACAGATAAGAAGTGTCATTTTACTGCAGCTAATTAAAAGTCCGAGCATAGTTATATATATCTGTATGACATTATGTTGTAACAGTTGGCGCCACTTTGAAAAGAGGTCTTCCATTTCCACAATGAATATAAATACAGGGTATAGTGTAAACAGTGGCAATCTTTTAAGGGGTCATTGTACTCATCATTATTAACACCTTTTACTATGGGACCACACCTGAAATCGCGAAAAAAAAATCAGCTGTTCCCTACATTTTGACGAATTATGCGAACATAAATGCACTGAACAGCTGATTTTTTTTCGCGATTTCAGGTTTGGTCCCATAGTAAAAGTTGTTCATAATGATTAGTACAATGACACCTTAAAAGATTGCCACTGTTTACACTTACCCCGAATATGATGACGTTCATCATTCGTTACATTCATTCGTTCATCATTCAGTCACGAGTAAAGAAAACTAGTGCTTTGACACTTTTGACAAGTGCCCGGACCTGACGTCTCAGTGATGCTACCTAGTGGACGTGATTTAAGGGGATACCTTTTTTTTTTTATGGATGGGAAATCATCAAATGACTTCTCCCGCTCTGGGTGGAGCGGAAGGGCGTGTCAGACTTTTACTGACTAAAACCCACCCGTGTTCCTTCAGTTGCCTATGCCAGGGCCACGGTATCTTTCGAACAGGCCGCGACATTTAAGGGGATACCTACATCGATCAATGTTGTGTTTTAAAATTCTTATACAGCATGGCGCTGTTTTGACGACATTAACTTGACAAGCGTGTACAGTTCCGCGTTTTCGTTTTAAAAAGATATTCTAATTTCACTAAACGTTATTATTTATTGATTTATTTACAATTTTCGCAGAGATGAAATTCAAACGAATAAAAAAACTTTTTTACAAAAAAAAAACCACCGACTTCCAAAAAAAAACTGCAAAGTGAAAAATAACTTTAATTTCGGAAGTCGGTGTCTTTGGATCTATATTATAGTTTTTTGCCACCGACTTCCGAAATTAAAGTTATTTTTCACTTTGCAGTTTTTTTTTGGAAGTCGGTTGTTTTTTTTTTTTTGTAAAAAAGTTTTTATTTTTCACGTTTTAGTGGGTCCGTTTGTAATTTTATCTAAGTTACAATAGCCTAATGTCAACTGCTCACCTGCTGATCTTTTACAAAATATTGCTTTTACCCATGCTGGGACGTTAATTGTTGAAGAGTTCTCCTAGTTAGAACCAGAAGAACTGGAGCTGATGTTGAAGTCACCATCAGCTCCACTTCACCATATATGCATTGTGACGGAGGAGCATAAATTGGTAATCGAATCGCAACCCGTGAAATACTTATTATTGAGTAGTTCATCATCGTGCTGGTCTTTATCATCAGTTCCACTTCACCAAATGGTGCTTTTCGAGAGCAAATGCAAAAGTTACTATAAAAAATACCCAAATCACTATAAAATTTGAGGGTTTCCCTCGATTTCCATGGGATCCCCTCATCAGATTCCGACTTGGTGACAATGGGACCACCTCAAGAGTATACCCTATCAAATAAAATCGGTCCACAATTGACGGAGAAATCGGTGTACAAACATAAAAAAAATAAAAAAAAATATA
Source organism: Cosmia trapezina (assembly GCA_905163495.3). NCBI lineage: Eukaryota > Metazoa > Arthropoda > Insecta > Lepidoptera > Noctuidae > Cosmia > Cosmia trapezina. The sequence continues at coordinate 4,675,939 of LR991048.1, forward strand.
CGCGACGAATTGATAACCTCCTCTTTTTTTTTGAAAAGTCGGTTAAAATAAGAAATTGTCACGCACCTCGAGTTTAGTTTACATAAAGCTTTAAAAATATATACCCTTGAAATTGTTTTCCTTAATTCCACAAAATAGCAGTTATATTTGAATTTGAATACCAATAAAAAAGATCACAAATCAACCTGCCTAGCCTTTTCCCAACTATGTTGGGGTCGGCTTCCAGTCTAACCGGATGCAGCTGAATACCAGTAGGTATTTTACATGGAGCGACTGCCTATCTGACCTCCACAACCCAGTTACTGGGTAATACGATACCCCTTGGTAAGACTGGTTGTCAGACTTTCGGGTTTCTGACGACCCGTAACGACTGTCAAAGATTCACGAATAACAGCCGGGACCAACGGCTTAACGTGCTTTCCGAGGCATGGAGTAATCTCGTTATGTAAAGATGGTCACCCATCCACTGACCAGCCCCGGCAAGCGTAGCTTAACCTGACGGGTCGACCCGTGCGGCTGTTATTACTTAGCCACGAGCTCCTCAAAAAAGATCACAAATAAACTTGTTGAATTCCCTTACCTGGATCAGGCAAGCTTGGATGCAGAGCAACAGAACAGGGAAGGAAGACATGTTTAATGATTGAATGACACTGTAGTAAGTGATTTGGATAACTTGTATCTACATTTTATATTGATATAGTTACGATATTTTAATTTATGTGATGAAACTGTGCGTGATTGTGATTATGCACCGATTGTAACTATTGGTACAAAGTGATGAGTTGTCTGATTATTTTTGTATGGTGGAATTACGGTTCCGTACCAAAATTGTAAAAAGGAACCCTTATGCTGTGACTCAGTCTGTCTGTGCGTCTGTCATAGCTGAATATCTCAAGAACTACTAATGCTACTTGAAATTCGAAACAGTTTTAGATGACGTTGGCCCATCTATTTTGCAAAAAAGAAAGAAATAAAAATACTTTTTTTTTTTACAACAGTCCCTATTGGTTGAAAGGGTGTCTCAAAAATTCAAAGTGGGGCTACTAGGGCATGTGAGGTATCATATGAAAGAGCGCTGTTTGCACATCATCCGACATTTTTTTTACGCCGCATAGTTTTTGACTTTTGATGAAAAATGTAAAAAAAAATACCGTTCCCCCTTATCTCCGAAGTTTGCTTATAGAAAAATCTGAAATAATTCTATGTGATAGAAGTTTACGTAAAGATTACAAGAATAATAAAACGATGTCTTTAAATAGCACACTTTTTCAGAAATCGAAACGGAATCCTCGGTGTGCTAGTCCAACTCACTCTTGACCGGTTTTTATTTTTCATTTGTTATCAGTACTCATTTGTCTTACCCAAAAGTCTTAGCTTTTATCCCAGCAATGTTAGGATGGTGTTCTAGTAATAGTCAGCTGTACAGTTTTTTAAAATGGATTATCTGTTATTTTATCGTTATCCGGATGCTCAACCAGAGGTCAGACTTTTGGACTTCAAACTAACTCTAACAAATTATGTGCAAATTGACCCTGTACGTGACTCATTTTTTAAAAAATTTGGCCATACTTATTTTCAAAAACACAAACTTATAATAATGCAATTGTACGTGCTATCACTTATCAATAAAAATTGTGAAGGTGCTATGTAATACGTTCTCTATTATAAAACTTATTACATTATTTTGTTGATAAATGATTTACTAAGACTTAATATAAATATGCCCGTTGAATTTTCTAATATCATTCACAACTTCTTCTTTACAATCGAAGCTCAGTAAACCACTAATTAAAACAAAATGGCAGCCAAGGCTATCCTCGTCCTCTGCGCTCAAGCTCTTATGGTCCAGGTAATTTAACATTATTTTCTTTAAAAACATCACTGATATTGCAGTTCTTAAAAAAAATAATATCCTATTTTTCTTTTCCACAAGATCTACTTATGTCTTCTTCTCGGCTCTATCTTTACGCCTTTGCCAAGTTTAAAATAAAATTATCATATTAGTATTTTATCCAAAATCTCGACTTCTAAGGAAGGGTTCTTTCAATCTTATTATGAAGAACAAAAAAAAATATTATGTTGTCAGTAAACTTAATTCAAGCCAAGGTCGAAAAAATATTTAATAATTTTTTAACAGGAACTACTTTTTCTTATATACGTAGTTCTAGGCTTGTAACACCTAAATACAGGACCAATATCCTAACAAAATTATTGTTTCCACAGAGCATCTACAGTCAAGCCATTCCATGTGTTGCTGAAGGCAACACTCTAGCATATGGCTCTGGCAGATTGGGAGCTCCCTTGGCTGGCTACCCTGCTATCGCCAACTATGGCTTGGCTGCTAACAGCTTCGTTCCCGCAAGCGGTGGTGGTTTTGCTGTCCAAAGCGTTTCCCCTATCTCCCCCACCGGCATCACCGTGTTCTCTGAGAATGCTATCGAAGGAGCTCTCGCTGTGAACGGAGAGCTGCCGTTCTTGAGTGCTGTGGCTGTTCAGGGAGCTTTACCTACTGCTGGCGCTGGTGGTATCAACTACGGCTGCGGGAGTGGCGCTGTTGGTATTGTGAGTGAAGGTGAGTACTAGTGAGACTTGATAAAATAACAGTTTAATATTTTTTTAAAGCTACGTGATCTTCTTCAATTTTACAATTGGATTAATGATTATCTAGAAAATTAATAGCTGAAATTGTGGACTTGGCAATGAGAAAAAAAATTGGTTAGTTCTGTGTATATTTCTATCTCATATATTTCATTAAACTGACTTTAAATAGACTCAGTTAATTTTCTGTTTTGTAATGTTTTTTTTAATTCTTGACCATCGTTATATTTTTCTAATTACCTGTTCTAGTATTTAGTCTTTATTGTCCGACTGCAAGCAAAATACGTCCCTCTTTCCTATTCTAGACGATTCCTTATCTATGAGTCCTTTAGGAGTCAAGGGCATCCCGTCATTATCATCATAACCGTAACATGCAAAAACATAAAATTTAATTCTCTCCTCAGGTATCTCTCCTGCTGTAGCTCCAGCTGCTGCTTACCCAGCAGGACTTGGGTATGGTCCTGGTGCAGCTGGAGGGTTCGGCTACGGTGCTGGTCTGGGAGGCCGTGGGTACGGTGGTGTGGGCTTCGGACTGGGTGGTTCCGGCTGCAGTGGGGTTTACTAAGTGTCGTTTTAAATAAATTGGTTGTTATTTAGTTGGGTAATGATGTTGTTTGATTTTTGAAGATGGTGGAAACACAGACAATATTGCTTTCTTGAAAGCTTAGATCATTTAACCTAATAGTCTAAGCTTGAAAGTTTACATTCCTAATGACCTTGCTCACCTAATTTATCATTATTAACTTGTGTATGGATTACATAAATCATGAAATGGCCACAAATGGTTTGAATACTCAAACGATGGCTTATGGAGATGTAACTATGAAAATAAATGTGTCTCAACCTGATCTGAATGAGGCTAATATTCACGATCTTAGATAATATACATCTAGATCGAGCCACCGCGTGGCCGGTCATGATACAGCAATATAGTACTTTTTCTAGGTTATGTGGTATGAGAAATGAAGTTTATCGTAAGAAATCTTCCATATTTTGGACTGAAACCCATGTCAATACATTCGCACAATGCAAAAACTGTCTAAAATAGTTAAATAAATCGACGCAAGATAAATTTTGTAACAGTGAAAGCACTTTGCTTGGCTAACATTCTAAAGTTTGCCAAGCAAAAATACGGCACGCCGTAAGAGACAGAAGATACGATGCTTTGTCTCAATTTTCCTACTAATATTCGTATACAACGTGTAATGCTAAATGCGCAAAACCTCTTAAGGGGTCATTGTACTCATCATGATGAACAACTTTTACTATGGGACCAAACCTGAAATCGCGAAAAAAAAATCAGCTGTTCAGTGCATTTTGAGGAATTATGCGAACATAAATGAATACTGAACAGCTGATTTTTTTTTCGCGTTTTCAGGTTTGGTCCCATAGTAAAAGTTGTTCATAATGATGACTACAATGACCCCTTAAGAGGTTTTGCGCATTTAACGTTACACGTTGTATAAGTGTCTCACTTCCACACTTCACACGGTAATCACGGCAACGTCTAGATGTTTAATGTCACTGACTGAGATAGTGCCTAATTCTTTTTAGAGCCAACCCCAATATGTTTGGAAAAAGGCTAAGCAGATGATGATGACCATCTTATAAAACTTTTACCACCTACTTAAAACCTTTTTTACGTCCATGTTGTACGGTTTTCACCTTACGCCTTTTGCTGATTGGTATGGAATGAAACTAGGTATTTCACTTGATTGAGTTCACGAACTTAACTAATGCTGGTTTCACACGAGGGCAGAACAGTGAGGCAGAACAGTGGGACAGAACAGTTTGGAAGGGCAGTGGCGTTTAATTATAGGACAGTCCGCCAGTGATAGTGATAGCGATGGATATATATCTTCCACAGTCATATTTGGTATTCCCATAGAGTCTCTTATCCAAATCAGAGCAGAATCTCGCGCGGCTCTATTCCGATATAGAACAGAGTCACTTTGCCATAAACACTCTTTTTCTTTGTAAAGTCTTATGAGTTTTATAGTGTCGTCCATTGATAATTTAGGAGGTGCCATTTTCATAACAAAACAAACAAATTTTAAGTGTTTTACTTAAAATTTGAAAACCACACGCCACAAGCAAAACAAGACAAGTGAGGACTCGTACACGCACACTGTCCTGCTCTGCACTGCACTGCCCTCGCGTTCGCACGAGTCCAGCCACAAGACAGACGAGTAAGAAAGGTGGTGGGGGGTGCAAACTGCCCCGAAAAAATAGACCGGCGAGCTATTAACTGTTCTGCCTTTGTTACTGTCAAGACAGTACTGTTCTGTGCGTTCAAACAGTAGCAGTACTGTGCTGCCCACTGTTCTGCCTCAATGTTCTGCCCTCGTGTGAAACCAGCATAATGATGAATGAGGTGTTGCTATGACGCGGTCGGAATGTGAACTGAAGTAATTATTAAATGTGCGGCGTAAACTGATAAACTTGCTGAATGTGCGATTGCACCGTACATATCGTACACCTAGATCTAATCTGAGACAACTCAAAAATCGTTTTTGAGTTAGGTATGTTTGAAAAACAGTGATTATCGATAAAATCCTCTACTGTACTTTTGTTCGCAGACATCTCGAGTATGCCTCTCAGGTTTGGAATCCCAATTACAACATATATATCAATCGATTGGAAGGCATACAAAGAAAATTTTTGAGGTATATTCAATTCCGTTCCAAAACTTATTCTCCCACTTATCTCCTACGCTGTAAAAGATTCCATCTACTTCCTCTTTCTGAACGTAGAAGAATTGCAGACTTGGCGTTTCTATTTAGAATTGCTAACGGTTCAACCGAGCTTCCCGAATTGCTGAACAAAATCGGACTGAGGGTTCCTTCTACTTTTCTACGCAATCCTTATCTATTATATACTCCTGTGGTAGGAACGAATTACAGACGAAACTCATACTTAATCAGAGCGAGTCATACGTATAATGCGGTCTGTCGGGGCGTTGATATCGATATTTTCAATACTAGCATCTCAAAATTAAAAAGGACTTTGTAGTTTCTTTTTTGATAATGTAAACTAATTGATTAGAATTTACGCTGTTTGAAACTCTTTTTACTCAAATACTGTTTTTGCTTATCACACTGTCTACCTTCTCAAGTTTTTTTTTCTGTTTATATGCTCTCTTCTATCTGTGAAAACTTTTAATTGGCCTTATTTTTATTATTCTCAATCTTGTAAAATATTTAGCTGTAAGTTTTCCAAAAACTGTAAAATAAAATAAAATGATTGAATTTTAGCCCCAGTTTGTAAACAGTGACATTTTAGAAGATATTTATTATCTAGAATCAAATTAAATTGTTTAACTTTCCTAACAAAAAATGCAGATAATACTTACGTTTTTATCGTCTCCTGCAAAATGACCTTTTTTTAAATTGTCTCAGTTTATATCTAGGCGTGCGATATGTGTTATCGTGCGAGCAACATTTTTGTGAATGTAACGATCTTCCCGAAACGGTCTTGTTGTCCGCATCAATGAGTGAGACTTGCACGGTCGAGCATCAATGTACGGAGAAAAAAAAACTCATCGAATCGATTTTGAATACCTTCACAAAGTTGCATTTGGCTAAATTATATGTAAATATATTTTTGTTTATTTTTCTGTTATGTACATATTTTAGCCCTCTACTTTAGCTCAAACTTGCCATAATTTTATTAAATTAGGCGTATCTTTAAACATATACAGGGTGTTTGGCGCATGGACCGACACAATTTTTTGGGGGATTGGTGGGGTCATTTGCTAGGTTTCACCTAAAGACCTCCATGTCCTAAGTGTGACGGTAATAGTTTTTTTTTTTTTTGTTCTTTCTTTGAATTACCCAAAATCTCGCCTTTAAATCGATATATTTTTTTTGTTTATGGTTGTAAAAGAACAAAATAATTTTTATTATAGTCTACAATGTATTCTTATTCGAAATAAAATAAAAAAATATAGTAACCGTAATAAGTCTTTTCTTAAAACACTCCATAACTGACTCTCTAACTAGTATTTTGACTACATTTGAATTGTTTTTCATAGCGTGTAGCATACCCTTAGAAAGGGTACAAGCTAAAGAACTTTTTGAGATAAAAATAAGGTCAAAATGGCTTTATTTAAAAAAAAATGAATTTAAGAGTAGTAACTTTTCATACATTTAAACATTTTTAAGACTTTGGAAGCACGTAAGTCATTTTCTACTGATCAATTACATCAAATAATAATTTATTTAGAATAAAAATACATTGCAGACTATTATAAAATTTATTTTGTTCTATTGCAGCCATAAACAAAAAAAATATATCGATTCAAAGGCGAGATTTTGGGTAATTCAAAGAAAGAACAAAAAAAAACATATCTCAATTACCGTCACACTTAGGACATGGAGGTCTTTAGGTGAAACCTAGCAAATGACCCCCCCAATCCCCCAAAAAATTGTGTCGGTCCATGCGCCAAACACCCTGTACACAGAATGTTACAAAAATCAAAATCCTATTATAAATATTTCAGCATACAGGTAACACTAAAATACACATTTTATAAACTAAAATCTTTATTTAGGAAAAACATGACACTTGAGACATTAAATTGAAAGCCAAAAAGTGGCAAAACCTTCAGAAATTATTCAGTTTTGTGTGTATATTTTAATGGGTTCCTGGATAGTTTGAAAACACAATTGGGCCCAGTAGGTGGTTATTAGCAGACAGGACGTCTGTCGGGTCCGCTAGTTGTATTACAAATTCTTCAGTGACCATCTTTACACATCGCTCTACTGCTTGTGTGTGACAAGGATATTCCGGCAACTCCATCATAATGTGGCAGTTTGATGCAATCAGCACCCTAATTGACGACACGGTTGGTGCAGTGGTTGAGCGATTGACTGCTGCGCAGCATGTCGCGGGTTCGATTCCCGCATGGAACAAATATTTGTACGACCTACAAGTATTTGTTTCGAGTCTGGGTGTTTTTCTATCTATAATATGTATGTATTTACAAAAAAAAAATGTATATAAGTAGTTTATCAGCCATGTCGTTACCATAACACAAGCATTAGGTTGCTTAGCTTGGGACTAGATGGCGTTGTGTGAAATGTCCAAGGATATTTATTATTTATTATTATTTATTTAATTGCGTAACACATGTTTGAATCGGAGTTTGAATTATTTTGAAACAAATTGCTAATCCATTGCTTCATTAGTTCGAATTTTTTTTCTGCTCGACAACGTAAATACCGCAATGAATGTTGTTGAACTGTCAAAATGAAACCCACTCGATTGTGGGTTATACGCAATTATGGTGCTGGTCTTTCAATTCGTTATCACTGATATCCTTTAGTATTGAAGGAGACTTCAATTGTGACTCATACCATAAAGTCATAAGTTTATTAGTCATTGGCCAAGTGTTCGAAACTTTAAATATTCATAGCCCAGATTTTGGATTTTTTTCTAGTTGTGATTATTCGCCTTAATTCGTTAGTTAGTTCTTAGTTCATTCATTATGTGGATGGACGGTTATCGTATAGCATTGATAATAGTAGGTTTTCAGGATGTGCAAAAGCATTGAAGATGGAATAAATTGACTTTAAGGCTTGTCCTCCCAAAATACGGCGAAACTAAGTAACTCTGTGTCCATCTTTTACAGTAACTGTAGCATATTTTTTATAGAAAAAAATACACAGTAATCTACAACACATATGAAGTGATTTCATTTGTCCTGAAACCTATTTTAGTTTGTAGAACTAAGGAAAAAATAACTAAATCCAGGTCTATTTCTGTCTATTTTTTAGAGTTTTTACCATATTACTCCTACAGTTTTCAAAGTGTTCATTATACAGTGCTTTACAAAATAATAAGGAATAATTTCATATCATTACTTTTTTAATCCAAGCAATATTTTTTTTTGTAAATCGGTAATACTTCATATTTTGCAAGCGTTGTGTCATCGCGCTTCTCTTTCTTTTCTATGCAGTCCGACAGTGACCGCGCTTTTTACGGCCGACAAGCCTTAAAAGTACTCTGTAGCTAAACAGTCTGTACAACTTTCTCCGTGGGTGATGGACTGATGGCGATGTTCTCCCTGAGGCGTCCAATGGCTGACGATCTTTGCCCATCTCTCCAGGTGCATTCCTGAAAAGTGGCCAGCCCACTCCAACTTCAGCCTGGCTTTTTTTTCTCTATCCGCTACTTGAGTTATGGAGCGCAGGGTGGTGTTTCTAACGCGATCTGTATGCTTGAAACCTATTATGCTGCTTGAGTTTGGACTTCTGTTGTTCAGTAAGGGACCAACTTTGTGCACCATAGGTTAGAGCAGGCAGGATGCACATGTCGATGAGTTTTCTTTTCATGTGTTCTTTAAGGCCCAGACAGTCTTCCAAGTATTTTGGACTCGCCTTTCGACTTCCTTGTCTTGTCTATTTTTTAAAGACACTATCTGGCCCAACTATCACACATACAATGTACATACAGTGTACATTCAGTGTACTCATCGACATACTGCAATACTTGCCTATCTACCTCGACCCTACGTTTCATGCTGTTGGTCATGACCTGGGTCTTGGATCTGTTCATTGAAAGTCCAACCTCAAGTCTTGCTGTGCTCAGATCTTGAAGCATTTCTTCAAGTTCGGAAGGTGATATAGAGAACAACACAATATCAAAGCGGAGGTTCGTGGCCATTAAGAGGAAATGTGGGTGCTCTTTTCTCCATACAAAAATATACAAACGCTCTCGCCTGTTTTCTTTCTGGTTAGTGACCATAAAGCAATGATTTTTCACAGAAATATAAATATCAGTTACTTGTATGCCCCTATGTTTTCCTTTTTGATGATATATTATTTTTATAAGAACTAGAACCCTCCAAAAATGCTCAAAATTGCCTATTCAGACCGCTGTCAACAGACGCCTAGTGTACCAGTTTGACAACTATTAACGAAAAATGAAAAACATAGGGGCATAGTATATATCCTTCTTATTCAGTTTATGAAATATCTTCTAAATTGGTCCAATATTGGAGGAGGAAATAGGCGAGAGCCAAGCCTCGAAATGTGACTTTTTACATAGGCTATTTAGTCGGATCTGCAGTTGTCCTTATCGCACGAATTCGAGGGCGGAGCGCTCGCAGAGCGACAGCAATACCTTCTTAAAATACCTAATTTGCAAAAGTCTGACCACCCGCCTTTCCTCTTAACATTTACGCCTCGTGACTGCCAAGAATCAAGCAACTTGTTGAAAACCCCCTGCACCGCGCTTGCGAACAGCTCAGTTGAGAGTGGATCGCCATGAATTGGACACCTTTTCTATATTGAAATTTGGACTAAAATTTGTAACTTGATGATCCCAGAGCTGCTTCGATAGATGGTGTCAATGAGGTCAATGTAGCTGTAACATTTTGGGACTCCAAGGTTAATAACTGACTGATGGTTTATGCTGTAAAATCGCACTGATTTTTTCAACGTCTACGTCAACATATCTTAATCTGTGGAATAAAATAGCACTGATTGACTAACTTAAACTTAAACTTAACTTAATACTTACACTTACACTTACATTTAATTTATATCTATAGGGTGTAAGGGACAGCCCTCCGCAAACTGATAGGGTGAATTCAGTATGTCATACTAAGATGACCGGTACATGAAATTTTTTCAGGAACGTTAAGGGAATCCAATAAACCTGATTTGTTTGTGTTTTTGTGCACAAATCGGAGCGTCTATTACTGGTTGGGAGGGGTAGGTAATAGGTATGCGGTGAGTCAATGAACTCTGTAGCTAGACAGAAAGTGAACAGCTGATTTCACGCGTCGCTGGTTAGAGTATTTCAACATGCATTGCTGGTTTTTTTTTTGCTGTTTTTTTTGCAGTTTTTTTTACATAAATGGAGTGCTGCGAACACACAATGCTATTTTACGTTGAATAAATGAAAATGTAACTGAAAAAAAAATTGAAAAAATGAAAATTTTCCTGAGAAAATTTCCGGTGGAATATGATTCAAAATGAGGAGCTGAATGCACCCTGTTAGTTTGCGGTGGGCTGTCCCTTACACCCTGTATAGTTGAACTAAATATTTGAATTTTAATTCAAACACATCCACACACTCTCATACACTCACACTTGTTTACACCACACATACACGCGCATTGTTACCTTTTTCCTTGTAAAACGTTTATTCATTTAGAGTTTTTATTTTTCTTTTATAAGTTTACCATATTATTGTTTTCAATTGCAATTATAGTTAATCCTAGTGGAAGAGCGGAGTCTCCTAACACATGCAACTCTTGCTTAAAAGGAGATCTCCAACACATTTATGACAAAGCACTTTGTAATTGAAATAAACTTTTTTTTTTTTTTTGTACTGATTTAAAGCGACAGTTGTTTAATTGTAGTTTTGGTAAATTAAAAATTACTAAATGCATATTTATTAACAAGTCCTGAACTGCAACTTAAACTTGTGATAATGCAATTGTACATGATATCACTTATCAATAAAAATTGTGAAGGCACCATGTAATGAGTTCTCTATAAACCTTATTACATTATTTTATTGATAAACTATTATTGATAAATTATTTACAAAGGCTTAATATATAAATATGCCTGTTGAATTTTCTAAAATCATTCAGAACTTCTTCTTTACAATCGAAACTCAGTAAACTACTAATTAAAACAAAATGGCAGCCAAGGCTATCCTCGTCCTCTGCGCTCAAGCTCTTATGGTCCAGGTAATTTAACTTTATTTTATAAACATCCCTGACATTACAGGTCTTAAAAAATAATAATATCCTTTCTTTTCTCTTCTACAAGACCTACTTTCTTCTTCTCGGCACTATATTTACCTCATTTGCCTAGTTTTAAATTATCATAGTAGTATTCTATGCAAAACGTCGACTTCTAAGGATTCTTTCAATCATAAGCAGCGTTTCAAAATGAAATTTTATTGTTAGTAAACTTAATTACGACTTTTTCTTATGTAGAAATTTCTAGTCTTCTAACATCTAAATCCAGGACCAATACCTTAACAACATTATTATTTACACAGAGCATCTACAGTCAAGACATTCCATGTGCTAACACACTCGGAACATTCCTATCTACTGAAGGCAATGCCATAGCATATGGCTCTGGCAGATTGGGAGCTCCCTTGGCTGGCTACCCTGCTATCGCCAACTATGGCTTGGCTGCTAACAGCTTCGTTCCCGCAAGCGGTGGTGGTTTTGCTGTCCAAAGCGTTTCCCCTATCTCCCCCACCGGCATCACCGTGTTCTCTGAGAATGCTATCGAAGGAGCTCTCGCTGTGAACGGAGAGCTGCCGTTCTTGAGTGCTGTAGTTGTGGAGGGAACTTTACCTTCTTGCGGCGCTGGTGGTATTAACTACGGCTGCGGTAGTGGCGCTGTTGCTATTGTGAGCGAAGGTGAGTTACTTAAAACAGCTTGTGAGCAACTTACACTTGACATGAAATAACATCACGCCTTCAATCCCTGAAGGGTTAGGTTAGGTTAGGCAGAGAAGTACTTGTACTATACCCACATTTCAGCAGTTATGTTTAAGTCCCATGTAATAGAGGGGGAGCCTATTGCCATCAACCGGGAACAATATTAGACTCGTGAGCTGCTACTAAAAAAATCCTAATGGAAAACCCAATAACACAGCCCGATCTGGGAATCGAATCCTAACAATTATCTAGAAAAAAAAATATATTAAAACTGTCAAAAAGCACACCAGTTTGTTGGTAGATGATAAATATTGCTCGAAAGATGAACTTGGTGAAGAATTTTTATTTAGTAAAGTCTGTGTATTTCTCTTTAGTTTATACTACTTGATACATCATCATCATCATCCGAAGCCCCACTTCACCCACTGCTGGATATAGGTCTCTGTTTTCTTGTGCCAATCGCTTCAGTGCCAGCCTCATCTAGCTTTTACCCGCGATGGCAACCATGTTACTATTTTGTATTATTACATTACAACAACTAATTGATAGGAACATTGTTTAGTTTTCTGTTTGTTCATGTTCTATTCACACCCTGTAGCATACAGTGATAATTTTTAATTTTAATCATGTATATATTTTGTAATCACCTGTTCTGTCTACCCAGCCTTTATTGTCCCTCTTCTGGAGTAAGGCTTCCCTCTCCTTTTTTTCATGCAATTCTGTTTTAAATGAGTCCTTTTATATTTACATATAGTACTCGTATTGTATAATTTTAATTTGTATTTTATGTTTCACAAACAATGTCCAAATAGACGTTATAATTTCATTCTTTTAGTAGGAGTCAAGCGCATTCATAAATTAAATTCGCAATAAATCAAATTCCTTTCTCTCCTCAGGTATATCTCCTGCTGTAGCTCCAGCTGCTGCTTACCCAGCAGGACTTGGGTATGGTCCTGGTGCAGCTGGAGGGTTCGGCTACGGTGCTGGTCTGGGAGGCCGTGGGTACGGTGGTGTGGGCTTTGGACTGGGTGGTTCCGGCTGCAGTGGGATTTACTGAGTTTTGGTTTAAATAAATTGGTTGTTATTTAGTTGGGTAATGAAGTTGTTTGATTTCTGGAGAGACCTGAGAGGCTAGACAAAGTTACGTTCTGTCAGTGGTAATGATGATTGATTAATCTAAAATGTATTACTTAGTTTGATATAAGCTACCGAAAAGAGAAGTCAATCTTGTTGAAAGTAGAAATATGACACTCTTTGAGAGCGATTGCCACCTGTCTAAGTCTAGACCCTCCTAGATATGTTTTGTGGGTTACATTCCTGCGTTCGAATTGACTATGCTATCATCTCAGCAAATTTACTACCTCAAATGGCTTAGCATGATCCTCCGTTATGTCGAAAATACTGCAACATTAATTTTGAAATAAATTTAGGGTAAAGTTGCGGATTAATATTCTTACGTGTTTGACGAAAACACGATTCCAAAAAATTTTCTCGACAGGTAAAATCCAAAGTTACCTCCATACCACTGGTATTAAAAAAAATACTTAAAATTAGATCACGAAACTTTGTAAGTGAACTAACTACTGATGTTATGTTTTTTTATTTTTTTCAAATTACCATTATTTTCGCAATAAAAAGCAATTACCTAAACTATCGGCGCCCAGCACAGCACTCAGTCTCGCTCTCACTCAGTCTGCGAACAGTATCGTGCGAGCGAGACAAAAAGCTGAGGTAGTATGGACTCTTACTCAGCGCAAATATAACAACTTTATAAGAAGGTTAAGCTCCCAATAATTGGAAGCTAAATGTTTGAGCCGCTTCAAGTTGAAACACAAGCGGTTGGTCGACTATACACGTGACCAGAAGGCTGGCCAATTTTTTGTCAAAAGAATGAGCATCGCCATCCATCGTGGCAATGTTCTGCCAGCCCTTTGGGCACTTTTCCCATTGACAACGATGCGGGCGAATTTTATTATGGCCTATGAGCCGTTCCCCTTTTGATTTTTTATGATAATTATACTTGCTATATATATATTATAGAGGAGCTCGTGGGTAAGTAATAACAGCCGCACGGGTCGATCCGTCAGGTTAAGCTACGCTTGCCGGGGTTGGTCAGTGGATGGGTGACCATCTTTACATACCGAGATTCCTCCGTGCCTCGGAAAGCACGTTAAGCCGTTGGTCCCGGCTGTTATTTGTGGATCTTTGACAGTCGTTACGGGTCATCAGAAGCCCGAAAGTCTGACAACCAGTCTTACCAAGGGGTATCGTATTACCCAGTATCTGGGTTGTGGAGGTCAGATAGGCAGTCGCTCCACGTAAAATACTGGTATTCAGCTGCATCCGGTTAGACTGGAAGCCGAACCCAACATAGTTGGGAAAAGGCTAGGCAGATAGATATAGATAATTATACTTGCACATAATATGTATAATGTTTTGGAGGAGCTCGTGGCTAAGTAATAACTGCCGCACGGGTCGATCCATCAGGTTAAGCTACGCTTGCCGGGGTTGGTCAGTGGATGGGTGACCATCTTTACACACCGAGACTCCTCCGTGCCTCGGAAAGCACGTTAAGCCGTTGGTCCCGGCTGTCATTCGTGGATCTTTGACAGTCGTTACGGGTCGTCAGAAGCCCGAAAGTCTGACAACCAGTCTTACCAAGGGGTATCGTATTACCCAGTTACTGGGTTGTGGAGGTCAGACAGGCAGTCGCTCCATGTAAAATACTGGTATTCAGCTGCATCCGGTTAGACTGGAAGCCGACCCCAACATAGTTGGGAAAAGGCTAGGCAGATTGATTGATGTATAATGTTTTAGTGTTAGCTTATATAATTATGTAATTAAGATTTATCACAGCTCTCATCTTGGGTATGTACATGTCGCAGCCAACTGGTCGAATTAGCCGTTTGGTCCACCGCCTAACCATTTCACAAAAAAAATTTTTTTTTCCTCTTAGTATAATGTCCAAATTAAATACCTGTAAAAACTTTCGTTTTTCTTCATGAATATAAACGTCTTTTATTATGGAACCTTCACAACCCAGTAAATACGATCCCCCTAGGTAAGACTGGTTGTCAGAATTTCGGGCAGACATTAGACTTGCTATACGCTTGATGTCTGGTCGAATTTTATACTTAAAGTCAATATAGACACTGTTACCATAAAGTCAATGATTTGTGTAATACTTACTACAAGTTAAATGTTTTAAAATGTTGGTCTTACGTTTGGTGCCACCTATCTAATAACGTTGACATTATAAAAGTAGTTACTTCGATTCGTAGTTGTTGGGAATCGAACCCAACAAAGCACTCTGCATGCGGTCGACACGCGCAGGCAGCGTGATCATCGCGTCATCGGCAAGCTGAGGCGCGGCGCGGCGGCGACACCGCTCGGCCCGATGACCACTCGCGTCCACGGACTCCACCGCGACAGACGACATTCCTCTCTTGAACTCAAAAATTAATTGTTTGTCCGGGAACTTATATTTTGTAATATTAGACGGCAATATACCAGCCTTATTTTATTACAGTCCGCTTTTTATTGCTCCCCGCGCTAACAGTAGTCGATAGATGTCGCTACATGGCACACAGAACAGGCCTGTGGGGTAAGCTGCAGAACAAAAAAACTATCAATTCTCAGAAAGGTTGATTTAGAATTTTAGACCAAACGAGCGAATGCTCATTCTATCCCCAATCTACAAAATTAATTGGATAGAATTTTATAGGGATAGAGCACTCCTTCGTTGGTCTCTCCCTACTAAAATGACCAGAATATCGACAAAAGAATGCGTCTGATTTTTAATTCGACGGAATTCTGACATTTCATAAGTGTTGCCAATAATAAAACGGTCCTACTAAAAATGGAACGCATTTCAGCGAAATAAAAAAAGATCTTTCTTGAATTTAAAGTTTCAATTAGAAAAACTAAAACTTAAAAATTGACCGGTAATCAGATTTTTTATTATCAAATTATTGAAGTTATTACAATAATTGGTAAGGTAATTATTTTTCTTTCACAGGAATTAAATACCTGTCCACTAATCCATAGGTTACAAACTTTTTTTAGGAATATCTTTTTCTTTGTTAAATCTTCGCTTCTTGTTACTACATACAGATAATGATGATGATATTAGTGATAATAATACCTAAATAAATATTAAAATTTTAAAATTTATGTTCTTTACTCTTTTTTCCATTTAGCCACATAAAATTAATATATTAGTTAGTGTGCATTGTATACACAGAAAAAACACTATTTACATTGTCATATAATTTACTTGATCTCATTCTCTTTCATATTTTTTGTTATTTCATTGTTTTATAACCAAAAAATTTAGTCATTTAAATAACTTCTAAAAAAGGACAAGACAGAAAAGGTTTATCTCAAGTGTCAAAAAATTACAGCTGTCAGAATTCCGTCAAATTAAAAATCGGACTGTAGTTTTTGTTCTGTTCCATGTTCGTTTAGTGTAAATCGGGCTTTATATACAGCTATCTACAGCTACTAACATTCGTTTGAGTAGGAGTAAACTAAAAAAAAACCAATAAATAAATACTACTAATGTCAACCCAATAAATAATAAAAAGGCAATAATTAAAATGGTAAAAATATATAGGGTGACTGGTAATTAGTGACCGATACCTAAACACATGATTGTGCTCATGATAAAAAACAACTTTTACTATGAGACCCAACCTGAAATCGCCAAAAAAAAATCAGCTGCTCACATTTTGACGAGTTATGCGAACATGAATGTATGGGAGAAGCTGATTTTTTTTTCGCGAACTGTACCGTGTGACATATCAAGGCTTACTATGAGGGTCTTAAATACTTGAATTTTTTTTATAATTTGAAAATAAATTTTATTGTTTTAAAGTTATTTAAGAAAATAGACGAAAATTTACCATTCCCCTGTATCTCCGAAACTACTGAGCCTACAATTTTGAATATATACAGAAAATAGTTCTTTACTTGTAGATTACAGGAAAACTTATAAGAAGTCTGTGGTCTCAAAATAACATGGTAAATCTCTCAATATTGTGAGTACAAACTTACATATACAGTTGGAATGTATGGGAGAACATGTATTTCAACTACAATGTTAAGTTTGTTCTTGGGATAAATTCATCGCAACTACGGAACTCTTCATTGTGCGTGGTCCGACACGCACTTGGCCGGTTTTAATTATTAATGTATTAAAAAAAACCCCAACGCAAAAAAGAAAAGGGAACATTTAAAAAGTCAAAAATAATACCTATCGTTGGGCCATTAAATTCGATTGAGTAATACCTATATATATTTTAATTACAGAAATTGATGGATGGCACGATAAGGTTTGCTCATTGAATTGGCGCTATAATTTCGCGGCGGGGTACCGCATATGTACATAGTCAATCAAGTGAAGGGTCTGACTTACTTATGCGGTACCCCGCCGTGACATTATAGCGCCAATTCAATGAGCAAATCTTATCGTGCCATCCATAAATTTCTGTAATTAAAATATATATAGGTATTACTCAATCGAATTTAATGGCTCAACGATAGGTATTATTTTTGACTTTTTAAATGTTCCCTTTTCTTTTTTGCGTTGGGGGTTTTTTAAATTTTTAATTTAATTTTTATTTTAACATTTTTAAACTTTTTAAACAATTTAACAACATAGAAATGCATTTTATTACTGCAGAATGTTAAGTTTCTCTGCACATAACATTAACTGATAATGATGCCACCATCGTACTGCAAATAGAATTAAATACTGATAAAAAAAACGAATACAAACACTACTATCTGCTATTTTTTTTTCAAGAGTGTACTAGTGTGCTGGATATCCTGACTGCAGCATCAGCTCATCGTGTAGCCACCATTGCATTGTATGTAGAATAAAATACTGATCAAAACGAATCCAAACACGACATATCTGCTATATTATTTTACCAAGAGTATTCTAGTGTGCTGGATATCCTGGCTGCAGCATCAGCTCATCGTGTTGCCACCATTGCATATGTAGAATAAAATACTGATCAAAACGAATCCAAACACGACATATCTGCTATTACTTTTTCATGAGTTTTCTAGTGTGCTGGACATCCTGGTTGCAGCATCAGCTCATCGTGTTGCCACCATTGCATTGTATGTAGAATCAAATACTGATGTAAATGAATCCAAACACGACATATCTGCTATTACTTTTTCAAGAGTGTTCTAGTGTGCTGGACATCCTGGCTGCAGCATCAGCTCATCCTGTTGCCACCATTGCATTGTATATAGAATCAAATACTGATGTAAATGAATCCAAACACGACATTTCTGCTATTATTTTTTCAAGAGTGTATCCAGCACATTAGTGCTGGATTCCTGGCTGCAGAATCAGACCAAGAATTCCATAATCTTGCATAGATAGATAGCATGCATGGATGTTTCAAATTTTAGGTCACACTAAGGTTTGAAAGTAAAGTAAATACCCATTACGCGTCTAAGAGCCCTACCGCAGCTAACAAAAGAGCGGATAACTTTGAAACGGCTGAACCGATTTTGATAAAACATGTCTAAGAACCATCGCTGGAAAACCTGCTTTCAAATAAAAAAAACCGCATCCAAATCAGTCCACCCGTTTAAGCGCTACGGTGCCACAGACAGACACACACACACACTCACACACACACATAGCGGTCAAACTTATAACACCCCTCTTTTTGCGTCGGGGGTTAAAAAGCAGTGTTACATTATAAAACAATATCAAGTTGTAACTTATCCTATGCATACCTACGTATATGTTACAATTTGATAATGTTACGCAGGCATAGATAACAAAATAAAATGAAGTAATAACAATCAGTCATTTATCGATAAAATTACGTCCAACTTGGTAATCGATTGTGTAAGAAATCGATATAAAAGGCTGAAAACTATCACTTTGAATTATCAGTTATTTTTTATAGCTCACAAAATGTACAGCAAAGGAGTTTTAGCTTTCTGCCTATTCGTAGTTATTTTGCAAGTAAGTTTTTTTTCCACATATTTGTCTTGTTTTAATTTAATTTTTAATAACTTGTTTTAACTCTTTAAAACACTGTTTCCCATCATTCTGGTTATACCGACTACTACTTCATACTGGAACACACAAGGCAACTTGTTTGAGAAAAATTACTTGCACTTGGGTCTTTTCAAACTTTGCCTGCTAAACTTTTCAATTTCGCCTCCTAAACTTTTCAACTTTGATTCCAAACTTTTCAACTTTGCCTTCTAAACATTTCAACTTTGCCTCCTAAACTTTTCAACTTTGCCTCCTAAACTTTTCAACTTTGCCTCCTAAACTTTTCAACTTTGCCTCCTAAGCCTTTCAACTTTGCCTCCTAACCTTCTCAACTCTGACTCCTAAACTTTTCACATTGCTTCCTAAGCTTCTCAACTTTGCCTCCTAAAATTCTCAACTTTGGCTCCTAAACTTTTCAACTTTGCCTACTAAACATTTCAACTTTGCCTACTAAACATTTCAACTTTGACTCCTAAACTTTTCAACTTTGCCTCCTAAACTTTTCAACTTTGTCTCCTAAACTTTTAAATTTTGCCTCCTAAAATTCTCAACTTTGCCTCCTAAATCTTTGACATTAAAACCAATGTGTTTATTTTTTTTTTCAGTATGCCAGTACCCTATCTATAGGTTTCCCAGGATCTCTGAGCTCCCCAGGCTGCAACCAGCAACTCATCCCAGAAGCCATGCCAGGATCTCCAGTTATCACCGAAATCGTGCCATCTCTCCAATTCGGTGATATCTCTGTGTCTGGTGATCTGCCAGTAGGTGGTAGTATTAAAGTAAAGGGTGTGTTCCCTGTGTATGGCACGGTGGCTGTTGAAGGTGGCTTGCCGTCCTGTGGGTCAGCGCTGGTCAATACTGGTAGCGGAATGGTCACACAGTTTGTTTAGGTGTTGGTTAAATAAATTATTGTTGTGTTGTTATTTTTGTATTTTATTTTCTGTCAAGAACATATTTCATGTGTACTATAATAATAAAAAACCCCACCGCCGTATCTCTACGTTGACGTCGTGGTGGGGCTTGCGCGCTCCGAGATCTAGGTCTGCGCCGGTACAGTTTACTTTACCGGAACAGGTCTAGGGTGAGGAGCCAGACCAAGAGAGATACAGAATCCCGCAGGGCAGCATGTGGTGAGCTGTTCGGCAGTACCGACCCCACGAACCCTATCTCCCGGGAGAAGTCTTGTTCCTCACCTTTGGCTTGCCTTTGTTGGCCAGCTGAAGTGAACTGCCACGTCATTCTTGCCTTTATTGGCCGGCTCGAGTGGAGATTCGCAAGAGCAAACGTGCTCGGAGGAAGGAAGTATTTCAGTAAGTGTTTGTAGGGATCTTGACCATCTTCCGGGCTCTGGGATTGTTCTGAGAGCCGTGGAATACCTTTCCACTCCTCAAGCACCTTAGGACCCGTTGCCCCCTTGTCACTACGTCACTATGTGCTAGCGACCGTTTCCGGGTGCCCATTATTGATTGAGCAAGTCACCCCCTGCCAATCTATCTGTGTATATTATAACACGTCAGGCAGGGGACATAGTTCTTCCATAGTTCAAGGCACCCAATCCACTATAGCCACCACAATATGTTTTGTTTCCATGTTCTGCAATAGTCCTGCACCAACCGGGTGTTGTCCTTGGGTGCACTTGCGTAGTACATACAGGGATAATCGTCGGCTGGTGCCTCTTCGTCATTTAAAATTGTCTAAGGGGCCTCTGCGAGTTGGCTTAAGCCCCTCGTAAGCCTTGTAAAGGTCCGGGACCCCAGGGTCCCGAGATATGTCAAAGACAAATAAAATAATAATAATAATTACATCATTTATTTCGGGTAACAATGACCCATTACAAAAAAAAAAAAAAACAAAAAATACATATTTATAAAAACCACAAAAATAAACTATTGTTTACAAAGTGACAATAGTGATAATAGCGTAGTGGATAATTACTGTTTTTTAACCGACTTCCAAAAGGAGGAGGTTCTCAATTCGTCGGAACCTTTTTTTTTTTTTTTTTTTTATTTTTTTTTTTTTATGTATGTTCCCCGATTACTCGAAAATGGCTGGACCGATTTGGATTTTTTTTTTTTTGTTCGAAAGGGTATACTTCCCAAGTGGTCCCATGATCATCAAGTCAGGATCTGATGATGGGATCCCATGGAAATCGAGGGAAACCCTCAAATTTTATTGGCACACCTATATCGATTTCGGTATTTTTTATAGTAACTCGTGCATTCGCTCTCGGAAAATACCATTCGGTGAACTGGAACTGATGATGAAGACCACAGAGGGCCATCGGAAATACTCAATTATATCTAAGTATATCACAGGTTGCGATTCGATTACTTTAATATGGTTTATGCTCGTCAAAATGCATAATGGTAATGGTGACTTCACCATGAGCTCCAGTTCTCCTGGTTCTTACTAGGAGAACTCCTCAACAATTAACGTCCCTGCATCGGGAAAAGCAATATTTTGTAAAACGTGATGAGCAGTTGACATTGGGTTATTGTAACTTAGATAAATTACAAACTGAACCACTAAAAAGTGAAAAATAAAAACTTTTTTACAAAAAAAAAACCGACTTCCAAAAAAAACACTACAAACTGAAAAATAACTTTAATTTCGGAAGTCGGTGGCAAAAAACTAAAATACAGATCCAAAGACACCGACTTCCGAAATTAAAGTTATTTTTCAGTTTGTAGTGTTTTTTTTGGAAGTCGGTTTTTTTTTTGTAAAAAAGTTTTTTAACAATTAAATAAGTTAACATTTCTCACAAAGGATTATGATGGCAAAATTCCACTGGCTGCTTGTTCTTTTTTAATATTTACGATTTAATTGATAACATCACCGTTGTGTTAAACACAATCGTGAATGTTGAAAAGGGCTTGTCCCTTTTCAACATTCACGATTGTGTTTTTTTTTAGTTTGAAGATTATGGGTTGAATTCGCAAAACAACGAAGCTTGATTTTTTTGATTATCTACTCGTTTAATTCATTAATTTGTTTGCATGCCTGTCTAAGGTAGATTGTATAAGGATCACAATTGTTTTTTAATACCTTATGTCATGTACCTACAATCTACGCAAATAAATAAACTTTACTTTACTTTACTTTAGGTACTTTGATTACCAACCATAGTCATATACAGAACGGCACTTCAGTAAGAGCACTTTATCACATAGTTATTTGTTTATTGATTAGTAAAATATTTCAGAGAAAAATATCCAGATGTTTTAGGCCCGGAGGAAAATTTCAGTATGATATTGAAAAAAATATATAAAATACCTACCTAACGCATAAAATCATTCGTCACTCGAATTTTAAAATCAAGAGGAAAAATTTTATACACACACGCGCTTTACTTGAGTTCACCAAGTGGACCTACAAACACACTGTGAATCAAATCAAATCAAATCAAATAATCTTTATTGCAATCCATAATGTATTTCAAGTGGTAAGTAATACTCGACTTAATAGTTGATCGCTTACTGTTCACACTGCCGGCGAGAACTCTCTCTCCACTAGTTTGTCGCGGCGACAACAGATATCAAAGAAAATACTCGCTCAGCGATGATCGCTTGGCGGACTGAACACTCGCTAAGAGACTCTCGCATTGTACAGACGCCAGCACATCAAGCTACTGCAATCTGTCAAATTTTTTTAATAGATATTCGTCTTTATCGCTAAAGCATTAGGTTCAAGTTTGATTGGGAAAATTTTACAGTTTCGGGTGGCTTGACCTCAGTTGGCGTCTGTACATAGCACGCATTCACGTATTCTATGCGTGACAAATAAGAATAGTACTGTCAAGACGCCATTTTGTTCCGCAATACTATGGCAATACTCGCGAACTTCATTACCAATGCGTACTAATTTGACAGCTATCGTGTGAAGTTGAAACAAGCGCGATCCTATTCTTATTTGGCACGCATAGTACCAGCAAGTGTCTGGGCTCATAGCCCAGTGACAAAACTATCCGAACTACACACTCGCTGCTCGTTGCTTCCAACTTGTTTCTAGTTGCTAGCTTACTCGCTTCTCGCTGGGACAGGTGTCTAAGGCACTCATACTGAAGTACCAGTTGACCGTAGGTATCATAATATTACTGAAAGAATACGTGACTTATTATCAGCTGTTGTAACTCAGTAATAACGATAAATTAATTTGTAGGACGCAAGGAAAAGAATTACGTTTTTTAAAGAAATATATTTCACACAATTGGATAATCATATAGCACAACAGTAGGTACATATTTTTACATAATATTTTACAAAATATTTTTTATTTTGTCTGGCAACCTTGGCATTTTCATTTTGTTTACACATTTGATTGTTCCAAAAGTTACTAAATATATTCAAATATTTACAGTAAGTAAGAAAACACAAGCGAAGTCTTTTAGAATTTAAACACATTAAGTTAAAAAAAAAATTACTGTGTAACAAAAATCTGGAATATAAAAATTTTATTCTGGGTGATTTTGGCAAAGTTGCCAGGTATAAATAGTTTTCCTTTGGACCGCTAACGTTTTAAAATGTAAAAAATAACAAACATTACATATTTTTCATTATAAATCGTACTTACTCGTACATTTTATACATAATTTTCCTCACGAAAATATGCGACGGTGAGATATAGCCACTGAGTAAAATTTTTGAACGCAAAAAATCTCACGGTCACAAAAAAGCATATAAGTCAGTCGCTAAAAACCCTTTCGCACCCTGATTCATGACCCTTGCGTGTGCGTCGGTCTTAGGGCGAGCACGCACTGTGGTGCGTTTCCGTTAGCTCTGCCGCACTGGGCGGGGCCTACAAAATGCATGACCGCAGTGCGCGCACTTCAAAGACATTCCATACTTGACAGATTATGCGTTAGATAAACGCACCGCAGTGCGCGCTCGCCCTTATACAGAGTGTTTGTTAGAAAGATAATCTTTTAGTGAAATGGTATGGTCAGGACAAATCACTTGCTTGACAAAGATTATATCTGGACTTTAAGAGAGACTGTGACCTCTGCGTTTGTTTCGGTTTTTCTTCTCAGAGTAGTCGGCTATGAAACGCCGGCCTCATCTAGTTTTAGTGTTAAGATTTAAGTGTTTTAGTGTATAACTGAAGTTAATATATTTTTTTTTTAAACATAATTTAATTTTGACTTGTAGAAATGTTTTTTTTTTAACCAACTATTAAATATCATTTATCATTGAACCCAACAGTAGGTACCAGTACTAATTCTAATGTCCAACATAGGATTAGGTACGATGTCAAAATTATAAGTGTCTTTAAAACAACCTGGGGTCGTAAAGTGAAGTGTCATCATTGTTCCAGTTGCTATCCAAAGAAGTTAATTTGACTAGAATAGACAGTCAAAGCTGTGAACTCATCGAAAAAATCGCATCCAATTGTTGGCCGCATTTTGCACGCACACTAGAAAAGCAGAATGGCGTGGGGCGAGTGTAAGACGTAGATGTCTCGCATGCCAGCATAAAAAAGTTAGCCTATTTGTTTTATTAGTTCTTTTGCAGCCCGACACTATAATGTAGACATATAAATAAGCAAAGTTGGCATCATTATTCCAGTCCGAAAGTCCTCTACAATGTGTAGACAACAATACGACAATAATTGAAAAGGCTGACAATACTAATGCATAGGATTATTTTGAAAGTATCCTAGCATCGAAATTGAAAACGTGATTTTTAGGATTCCATACCTCAAAAGGGAAAAACGGAACCGTTATAGGATCACTCGTGTGTCTGTCACATCCAATTTGCTCGAACCTTCTGGACCGATTAAGTTGGGTGGTTTGGTTAGTGGAAATTTGAAGTAGTGATATGAATTTATGTGACCCAAACACGAGTAAAGTTAATAAATGAATTTTGAATATGGGGTTCACTTTTGGTGGGCAAATAAGAAATTTAAAAAAAAGTTTTTCAAAATGTACCGTGTTTCAAATGAAAGGGTTCATGAGGGTCTCAAATATACTTTTTTTATAATTTTAAAATAAATTGTTTTTAAGTTATTTAAGAACATAGACAAAAATTTACCATTACCATAACTTATTCAAATAAATAGTTTTATCATCAAGGGTATTTATGTAGCAGTAAAATACTTTTTAATTAATTAATTAATTTAATTTCGAAGTTATCACGAGTATAAAAATGCTATACGCGTTCTGTTCGACGTCGCGCCGCGATTAACTCAGTATTTTTATACTTGAGAGCAAACATGAAGAATAACGTGGGTTTTTCGAAAATCTACCCTTATAGGCGTGAAAAGAGGTACCTAGTAAATTTTGTCAGGAGAGGATTTTACTGCGGGGCTTGATTAACTTGAAAGAGGGGGAGAGGGAAACTGCAGGGGCAGGGGAAGGGTTGCTAAGCGCATGCTTGGAGAGGGGCCAGTTCCCACTTCGCTGGAAGACGGGGAAACTGGTCCTCATTAAGAAGCCGGGGCGCCCTGCGGACTCTCCGTCCGCTTACCGGCCCATCGTGCTGCTCGACGAGGTGGGCAAGCTCTTTGAAAGAGTAATTGCAGACCGCCTCGTCGGGTGGCTGGTGCAGGAGGGGCCGGATTTGGCGGAGACCCAGTTTGGTTTCCGCAAGGGGCGCTCTACGGTGGACGCCATCATGCGCGTGCGAGCCCTCACGACGGGGGATGCAGTGGCCCGGGGTGGGGTCGTCTTGGCGGTGTCCCTAGACATCGCCAACGCCGTTAATACCCTGCCCTGGAGTTGCATCAGGGAGGCATTGCGGTATCACCGGATGCCGACCTACCTCTGTCGAGTGGTCGAGGCCTATCTGACGGACAGGGCCGTCATCTACCCCGGTCATCAGGGAGAGTGGAACCGGCGAGAGATGTCGTGCGGTGTCCCACAGGGATCGGTCTTGGGGCCGCATCTGTGGGACATCGGTTACGACTGGGTGCTGCGCGCCGACCTCCCAAGCGGCGTCAGCGTAGTATGTTACGCTGACGACACGCTGGTCCTGGCGCAGGGGAGGTCGCACCAGGCGGCGGCTGAACTAGCGACACGCGGGGTTGCGATAGTCGTGGAGAGGATCCGGCAGTTGGGACTCGAGGTGGCCTTGCACAAGTCCGAGGCCATGTGTTTTCATGGTCCTCGGAATGCGCCACCGTCGGGTTCCGAAATAACGGTGGGAGGGGTTCACATCGGAGTCGGGTCGACGATGAAGTACCTGGGACTCGTCCTCGACAGCCGGTGGAACTTCGTGGAGCACTTCCGACGTTTGGCTCCCAGACTGGCACGGGCTGGGGCTGCCTTGAGGCGGCTCCTGCCCAATCTGGGGGGTCCAAACGCCTCCTGCCGGAGGCTCTACGCGGGGGTCGTGCGGTCCATGGCCCTTTACGGAGCACCGGTGTGGGCGCGTTCCCTAAGGCTGGGACCAGCCGGCAGGTTGAACGCGTCCCAGAGGGTCATGGCCATCCGGCTAGTCCGGGGATACCGCACGGTCTCCCGGGAGGCGGCGAGCCTCCTTGCCGGATTGCCGCCGTGGGATCTGGAGGCAAAGGTCCTCGCGCACGTGTGGGAGTGGCGCGAGGAGGCGAAGCGCCGGGGCGTAACTCCGCTGCCGCGAGAAATCACGGTACACCGGACAGAGCTCCGGCGGGATCTCATGGCGGCATGGAGAGCGCGACTGTCGCAACCCAGCGCTGGGCACGCCACAATAGCGGCGATAAGTCCCCTCTTTGAGGAGTGGTTAGAGAGGCGCCACGGCGTCCTCACCTTCCGCCTGACGCAGGCCCTCACCGGACACGGTTGTTTCGGGAGGTTCCTGTTTCGCATAAGGCGGGAGGAAACGCCCGGGTGTTTCCATTGTGCGGATCGCCCGGAGGACACGGTGGAGCATACAGTGGAGGTCTGCCCGGCTTGGGCAGAGCACCGCCGTGTTCTCACGGAGGCGATCGGCGGCGGCGATCTCTCGCGTCCGAGCCTGGTCCAGGCCATGGTGCGGAGCGAGAGTGCATGGGAGGCCGTCACCTCCTTCTGCGAAGCAGTGATGCTCGCGAAGGAGGAGGCGGAACGCGTGAGGGAGAGGCAGCCTCACGCCCTCAGTCGCCGCAGGAGACGCCCTGGGCGGCGGGAATCGCGGGGCGATTTCCGGCCACCGTAGGCGCGGGCCTGCGGACGGTGAGCAGCGGGTAGCTCGCCGTCCGGTAAGGACCAGGCCCAAGTCGACGGTGCGTTGTGTTCCACGCGCGCCTCAAAGAGATGTCAGCAAGTGACGGGGCCCAATAGGGCCGACGCCGCTGGGGTCGCGGGTTGTCTGAAAGGGTTACCGCGGCCCTGGCATAGGCAACTGAAGGAACACGGGTGGGTTTTAGTCAGTAAAAGTCTGACACGCCCTCCCGCTCCACCCAGAGCGGGAGAAGTTATTTGATGATTTCCCACCCTCAAAAAAAAAAAAAAAAAGGGGAAGGGTTGTTGAGGGGAAGTAGCGGAGAGGGAGGGGACGGGGTGGTGAGGGAGAGAGGGGGAAGTGGGAGTTTTTTGGGGGTGTGTGAGAGTGGGTGAGCGGGGCAAGGAGAGGTTAGCGGGAAGGGGATACGGTGAACGAACGTGCTAATCTCTGGAACTAACAGACTTTGAAATTTTTTTTTACATTTTATAGCCCAAATCTTAGGACCTTTACGTGCCGAGCTAAAAGAAAAAAAGGCAGAAATAACGTTATGTGAAAACGAAATAATAGGGCGGGCAGGCAATGCGATGCGACGGGGTTGGTTGGGGGAATGAGAAATTTCACGCGAACGAAGTCGCGGGCAGCAGCTAGTCCTGTATAAAAGGCGGCATCGTTTTTCTCAACGTAACAATGATTGCATAAAGTTGGGCCACAGGTTGCGCGTGCGCCGGAATCGGTCCGTCGCGTCCGCACCGTACGGATGTTGCTTTGTGTTCATTTGTATGGTACTGCGTGCACTGCATCTTTAATTTTAAGTTTACGGTTCTCCGAAACGATCAATAAATTGGACCCAGTTGCGCCAAAATTAACCAACCCACAAAGTCAGTATCGAGTTATTTGTCAGTTTCTAACCTAAAATGAGCCTTATTTTCATGTAGCAAAGACTCACTTCAGTATCTGTAACTTCCTGTGTAACAAAATCAGAATGTTTAAATGGGAAAATTACGTTTAAATGGATGATGCGCCAAGGTAGCCCGCGAAATTCAAAATTTCTTACGTTTTTTGCAATTTACAGGTCAGTGTCAGCTTGTATGTTGATTAAAATATGATTCGCGGCCGTAGCTAATATATGGCTTTACAGAATTATAATCATTAGAATCAGCAATACAACTCCATAAGTTAGCATTTACCTCAAACGTCATGATTTCATGAAATCGCTAGATTTGAGGTAAATGCTAACTTATTGAGTTGTATTGCTGATTCCAATGATTATAATTCTGTAAAGCCATATTAATTACGGCCGCGAATCGTATTTTAATCAACATACAAGCTCACACTGACCTACAAATTGCAAAAAACGTAAGTAATTTTGAATATCGCGGGCTATACTGCCGCTTTCACCTTAGTAAATATCTCAAAATTAGTTCACTGTGGGTTGGATCATTTTAGCATAACTGGGTCCAATTGCAATAGTCAATTTTTACGTGATTGAAGCACATTGATGAACAAACAAAATCATTTTGAATTAAAATTACTTTCAAACGAATAACTAAGGGTTGGTTTTTTGATTCATAGTTAACTCAACCAATAGTTAAAAATAGTTAGTAATTTGGTTCACATTTTACCAAAATTTAACCATTAGTTTATTTGCTTAAAATGACACTTCTATCACATGATATGTAGATATGTAGTACAAAGCATGTTAAAGAAAACAAAAGTATTTGTATTTGTAGTTACTATTTATAACTATTGGCTGAGTTAACCATGGATCAAGAAACCGGACCTAATAGAGAATATTTAATCGCTATTATTCTGCGACTTGTTGCAATGCAGACAACTCTAGGTACATATAAATCCCTGTCAAAATAAAATAGCCCTAAGCCATGCATATTATTAGTAATTTTACCCTAAAAAAAACCGGTCAAGAGCGAGTCGAACTCGCGCACCGAGGGTTCCGTTCCGATTTCTAAAAAAGTGTGCTATTTAGAGACATCGTTTTATTTTTCCTGTAATCTTTACATAAACTTCTATCACATAGAATAATTTCAGATTTTTCACTTTGCAAACTTCGGAGATAAAGGGTCCCTTTATCTCCGACGGTATTTTTTTTTTACATTTCTCATCAAAAGTCGAAAACTATGCGGCCTTAGAAAAAGAAAAAAAATCTTTGAGAATATGCAAACAGCGCTCTTTCATATGATACCCCAGATGCCCTAGTAGCCCCAGTTTTGAATTTTTAAGACCCCCTTTCAGTCCCTGTTGCAAAAAAAATATAAATATTTTTATTTCTTTCTTAAAGGCCCTTACAGACAGAGGCGATATCGCGAGCGATATTGCGATATTATCGCGTCGCAACACCCGCTACGCGACACGTCGCGACGCGATATCGCCTCTTTCTGTAAGAGCCTTAATTGCAAAATAGTTGGGTAAACGTCATCTAAAACTGTTCCAAATTTCAAGTTGATAGCATAAGTAGTTCTTAAGATATCCAGCTGTGACAGACAGACAGACAGACACAGACAGACAGACTGAGTGACACCATAAGGGTTCCTTTTTTACCATTTTGGTACGGAACCCTAAAAAGGGGGAAATCCCTAAAAGTGGAAACACTGGTTGATATTGCCGACGAATGCAGTGGACGCACCCTATCGGCATTTTGTAAATCCGGACGCTTCGTACGGTGCGTACACTCCGATTTCGACCCAATGGACGCGCAACTTTAACACTTCCTACTTTATTCTTACTAGACCATTAATTTTACTTTTGACACAGGCACACCTATGAAGTTCCTTATTTATTGAGGGGCAAACAGACGAAAAAATACAATACTTCATGGACATTATAAAGTTTCTTATTTATTGATATTCAACCATAGACTAAAAAAATGCAATACTTCATGGACGCTATGAAGTTCCTTATTTATTGAAAGCAATGACATTAAACATCTAGACGTTGCCATGATTACAGTGTGAAGTGTGGAAGTGAGACACATATATACGAAATTAGTAGGAAAATGGAGACAAAGCATCGTATCTTCTGTCTCTTACGGCGTGCCGTATTTTTGATTAGCGAACTTTCAAACAAAGTGCTTTCACTGTTACAAAATTTATCTTGCGTCAATTAATTTAACTTTTTTGTACAGTTTTTGCATTGTGCAAATGTATTGACATGGGTTTCAGTCCAAAATATGGAAGATTTCTTACGTTAAACCCCATTTCTAATACCACATAACCTAGAAAAAGTATTATATTGCTGTCTCATGACCGGCCACGCGGTGGCTCGATCTAGAGGTATATTATCTAAGATTGAAAGGAAACCCGCAACCATTGGCGAAAACATGCAATACTTCCAAAGTAAAATAAATGGTTGGAATAGGCCAGTATAATGGAATTTTTGATCTTCCCGTAAAGTGCTTTGGTCGAGGAAATCTTTTGCTTTGACGGTTGTAATTGTAACCTCAAAAAAAAAGGGGTTACTGTAAGTAGGTACCATAAAATTGCTTTCATCAGCCCATTTACAAAACACATCGTCTTACCATCCACACTACAAAGAAAGACCGTTCCACCATCCATCATCTACCTTAGTAGATATAGCTGTACCCAGGCCTGTTATATCCACCACATCCACAGCCACCACACCCACAGCCACCATAATCACAGCCACCACACCCACAGCCTCCATAAGCCACAACAGGTGCGTAAGTTGGTCCTACAGGCACTGGAACTGGTACAGCAACTACATTAGGGTTCAACGGAAGGCTTTCAGCCAATAGGCTGCTAACGGTCAGCAGAGAGAGGGTGTCGGCAAGACTGGCAGCTATACTCGGCTGGGCGATGGTGGTGTACACAGGGGTGGTCATACAAGGGCTGGGGATCAAAGGAGGGGAGCAGCCGCAAGATCCTGTTCTTATGACTTGGGTGTAAGCGTTCTGTGAACAAGAAAAATTAAAAGGCAGTTAGATATATGCACAAGATAGGTAGAACAGTGTACCTAGTCCATTTTTGATCTGTCAATTGCAAAGACATTGAACCTCTAGACGTTGCCATGATTACAGTGTGAAGTGTGGAAGTGAGACACATATATAAGAAATTAATAGGAAAATTGAAACAAAGCATCGTATCTTCTGTCTCTTACGGCGTGCCGTATTTTTGCTTGGCGAACTTTCAAATGTTAGCCAAACAAAGTACTTTCACTGTTACAAAATTTCTCTTGCGTTGATTAATTTAACTTTTTTGGACAGTTTTTGCATTGTGCGTATGTATTGACATGGGTTTCAGTCTAAAATATGGAAGATTTCTTACGTTAAACTTCATTTCTCATACAACATCAACATAACCTAGAAAAAGTATTATATTGCTGTCTCATGACCGGCCACGCGGTGGCTCGATCTAGATATTTATTATCTAAGGTTAATTGTAATCATGACATAGATCTATGTCATGATTACAATTAACCTTAGATCTATCACAGAATAAGCAAGCTGAAATGGCAATGGGCCGGCCATATTAGCCGTAGAACCGATGACCATAACTACCCCAAGGTAGACGTGTTCTTGAGTGGAGACCGTGAATCGGGAAACGTAAAGTTGGGTGCCCTTATCAGGCAAGGTTGCAGCTGGATGAGAGTTGCCAAGCTGAATTTGAAAGGCTTATGTCCAGCAGTGGACTGATGTAGACTGATAATGAATGTAATTATGAAATTCATAGAGTAAATTTCATGTAAACGGTCACACAATAGGGTCAATGGCACACTTTTGTATTACAATAAGCAAGAAGTTATAGTTGCTCTACAAAACAGAACCTATTGGACACTAAAATAAGGCAATGGACGGCAGCAAGCCACCGATTATTAGCAAGCAATTGCAATTAAAAAGTAATAGAAGGATATCATGTGACTTTATTTGACATAGTCAGGGTGCATTGTGCAACACGACTTTTTGCTTTGCACCAAGCAGAAAGTAGTCTCGAGTACTCATGAGGTAGAAAGAAAATAAAATATTGTTTCGAGCTGGGGTTCGGGATAAATAAATGTATGCCAGTTTATACCAAAAACACACTATATTTGGGCATTTTTTTTAAACTGCTACCTACTTTGAAAACAGCTTACTAATATTGTTTTGGATATTTTAGCAAATTCTTGATTTAGTCGAATGATAAATTTTACGAATTTTGCTAGGTATGTATTTTTTTTTATTATATGGAGCTTATTTCAAATAATATATGTAAATAAATAGTAACTTAGATACGCTTTGGTCATGACCGTTACCAAATAATAAGGACAGTACTGCAAGACGTAAGATGCCACATTTCAGGATTTAATTTTGTTACTTTTTTTTTAAATTGCTGTTGGCAATTTAAGTAAAAAAGAAAACTAGTCTTTTGGAACTATTTAATAATTACTCGACACTTCTATGTTATAAAAATGTTAATTATTTGCAACTTGTATGTATGGGACATCCCATAAGTGGGTTGGTAGACATTTAGACGAAAATGCCCATTTACACAATCACAAATACAGTCATCAGAAACTTTAAGTAGAATCACTTGTAGCTCACTGTTGTTCACTATTGTTCAGTGTTCACTGTTTCGCATTCCTAGCTGAACTGCCCTACACCGTTTGTTTTTTTTTTTTTTTTTTTTGAATGGCTTCTCGCAGTTGACCACTGGGGGTCGAGACTGTTTAACCGGACTTTCCTGTGGCTGCTTTAAGCGAGAGCTTAAAGCCTCCGGCCAGGCTTAAAACTAAGACTTAAAAGTAGGGGTTTGAGCGACTCTGCACGTCGCTGCGGTAAGGGTAGGGAGGACAGCCAGAGGGTTCAGGCTGGGTCGTGACGCGATAACATCCAAGGTACGAGGTACGAGAATGATCGGTGGGCAAGGGGAGTTTAGTGGCGGGTTAGAGGCTACAGGGTCGGCTGCGCTACCGGCTGGCGCAGCCTCGCCGAGTAGAGGGTAAGGGGGAGGTGGGCAATTACGTTTTCGACCTCGACGGCGGGGTCGGAACGTAGGTCTTAATTTGCATTTGCGGAGCGTACTGGTGGCCTTATTACTCTCCTGTAGGAGGGTTAAAGGGTCATCAGGATCGGAGAGAACATGTTTAGGACGGCGGGTCCTACTAATCCGGGAGGGTGCCTTACACCGCTACGCAACCCTCTATTTATATGACGAGACTAAGCTTCTCGAACGAAAGTTCGAAGCCATAATTCGAGAACATTCTAGTACTTACAGGAATGATCTAGAATGCTGCAAAATGACACTTAATTATCTAGAACATTCTGGAAGGGTTTAGAATGTTCTAGAAAAATCTATCACGAATCGACGTATCGTGTAGTTCTGCTACTTGATAACAGATGGCGTTAGCGTCTATGTAACAATATAAAATTTATTTATGAAACAATGTTAGGAGTTTGTGTCGCAGTAGATGCGTAGGTAGGTATACAATCGTCACACGCTATGCGTATATATGTCACAACCAACTGGTCTATTTAGCCGATTGGTCAACCGCCTATAGAGCCAGATCCCAGGGCTACCCGACCTTACTTATTTTCTGATTAACAAAATGTATGGGATATAGTAGTGTTAGTATGTACTTGGACGTTGCAGAAGCAGATGGCCCTATTGTATAAATGGCCTAAGCATAAGCCGACGATAGATGTATCGGCTGAATATAATTCAGGCCGCTAGTTGCACGGCGCCGTTTAGTGAAATGGCTAGGCAGTTGATCAAACGGCTGATTCTTGTCTGTCGTAAAAAGCGCGGTCACTGTCGGACTGCATAGAAAAGAAAGAGAAGCGCGATGACACACCGCTTGCAAAATATGAAGTAATATTATTGATTTACAAAAAATCTGTTGATTAAACTAAAAAAGTAATGACGAGAAATCATTATTTATTAGTTTGTAAAGAACTGTATAAAATGAACACTTTTAATGAAAACTGTAGGAGTAATATGGTAACAACTCGAAAAAAATAGACCGAAATAGACCTGGATTTAGGTTTTGTTTTCCTTAGTTCTACAAACTAAAATAGATTTCAGGACACATGAAATCACTTCTTATGTGTTGTAGATTACTTTGTATTTTTTCCTATCAGAAAGATGCTACAGTTACTGTAAATGATGGTTACAAAGTTAATTAGTTTCGCCGTATTTTAGGAAGGAGCAGCCTTAAACCAGTTGGCTGTGACATATACATTTCCAAGAAAGAGGATTCTTATTGAGATCAATTACCAGTTAAAAATACATTAAACATAACTTACCTGAATAAGAACAGCTACCACAACCAGAAGAAATGCGAAAGATTTCATTTTTTTTAGTTTTTCTTCAAAAACAAACTTAGAATGCACCTTTCCTAAGTTTCACCCACCTTTTATACTCAATGATTTCATAATAAATTGACAAATTTCATTTTTATCAACTAATTTCTTAATTATTATTTGTACAGTACTTGGTTTGGATATTGTAAAAGGTTTATGAAGCAATCCTAGGCTGATATCTATGTATTTGCTAAGGGGTTGCTATATTGCAAATATTGCAATATTAATGTATGTATAGTTTATTATATTAAATTTAGTTCATGAAAAGTAATATTATGTCCTGCGTAACATTTTGACAGTCCAACAACATTCATTGCGTCATTTACGTTGTCGAGCAAACAAATTTTTCGAACATGTGATGCAATGGATTAGCAATTTGCTTCAAGATGATTCTGATTCCGAATGATATAGGGTGTTGTCCCTGAAAATAAACAAATAGCCGATTCCAGAACAATACGAGATTTTTAAAAATCGATCACATATAAGATGTTTTTCTGCGATATGCGAGCTCTCGACCGGAATCACGAAAGTACCGCAAGCAAGGCCGGACTAACTAAATAAAACCGGCCAAGTGCGTGTCGGACCACGCACAATGAAGGGTTCCGCAGTTGAAAAGAATTTATCCCAAAAACAAACTTAACATTGGATTCCAAAATATTTTTTTATGTCATAAAATTAAAAATTCGCAATTTTCGGACTTTTTCCTTTACTTGTGCTGGGAGACCTTGCTTCTTGCCAAATTTCATTATTCTAGGTCAACGGGAAGTAATGGCCGTATTTTTTTATTGCGTTGACTTAGAAGCTTGATTTTTTTTAGAACTATAAGGGACCATAGACTTACCTACTTAATGTAAATTTCAACTTGATATTTTAACGCGTCCTTGAGAAAAAGGGTTTTGACAGACTGACAGACTTGAACATTTTTTTTATGTGATAGAAGTACAAATTAACAATTTTCGGACTTTTTCCTTTATTTGTGTTGTACGACCTTGCTTCATGTCAAATTTCATGATTCTAGAACAACGGGAAGTACCCTATAGGTTTTGATTTACTTGCGAGTATCAAAATATGTCGCATAAATGGCCGCATGTTTTTATTGCATTGACCTAGAAGCTTGAGTTTTTTAGGACTTTAAGAGACCACAGACATACGTATTTGATATTAATTTCAAGTTGATACCTCCACGCGTTCCTAAGAAAAAGGGTCTTGACAGACTGACAGACTGACAAACAGACAGACAGACAGACAAACAGACAGACAGATAGACGGACAAACAAGTGATCCTATAAGGGTTCCGTTTTTTCTTTTGAGGTACGGAACCCTAAAAAAAAAAAAAAAAATTTATTGAACAAAAATGGTTGGACAATCAAACACAAACAATACGCTATTATTGTATACGCATGGTGGCGTATACAATAATAGCGTATTACAATTATACATAACCACTATTGATAAAAGCAGCTTTATGAACTCTGGTATCCAAAGAAAGATTTAAATTGTGTTATGGATACCAGCATTCTCACTATGAAATA
Organism: Cosmia trapezina; assembly: GCA_905163495.3. Classification (NCBI taxonomy): domain Eukaryota; kingdom Metazoa; phylum Arthropoda; class Insecta; order Lepidoptera; family Noctuidae; genus Cosmia; species Cosmia trapezina. The sequence continues at coordinate 4,711,949 of LR991048.1, forward strand.
CATAGCGTCCGTGTACTTCTGATACCTCCTATCTAACATTTTTTACAAAACTTGTTTTTAACGCCATCTCTTGGCTTAAATTGGGACACGTTGAAAGCATTAAACCTTCCAATTTTGTAAAAAAATGTTAGATAGGAGGTATCAGAAGTACACGGACGATAGTTTACATTGGTGCAACAGACGACGATGTCAAGAGTGGCGCAGTATACAAGAGAGAAAATCATACTAATTTATAAAGGTGAAAGTTTGTGAGTGAACTACACTTATTTGCCTCAATTGCAGCTTTTGTCGGTAGAAAACAGATACGTACACATCTCCATATAAAACTTGTGTTTTCTTGTGTTCACACCAGCAACTTCCAAACTTGTGTTTTCTTGTGTTCACACCAGCAACTTCCAAAATTGTGTTTTCTTGTGTTCACACCAGCAACTTCCAAACTTGTGTTTTCTTGTGTTCACACCAGCAACTTCCAAACTTGTGTTTTCTTGTGTTCACACCAGCAACTTCCAAACTTGTGTTTTCTTGTGTTCACACCAGCAACTTCCAAACTTGTGTTTTCTTGTGTTCACACCAGCAACTTCCAAACTTGTGTTTTCTTGTGTTCACACCAGCAACTTCCAAACTTGTGTTTTCTTGTGTTCACACCAGCAACTTCCAAACTTGTGTTTTCTTGTGTTCACACCAGCAACTTCCAAACTTGTGTTTTCTTGTGTTCACACCAGCAACTTCCAAACTCCAGGCTGCTATTTAGAAATTCCTTATGGAAAATCCAGTTTGCCCAATCTGGGAATTGAACTCAGGATCTCACGATCTTTTTTTTCTTAAGTAATTGACATTATACAAGGTGTAACTTAAATAACGCACAACCACATTTAAGGGATCATTGTATTCATCATTATGAACAACTTTTACTATGGGACTAAACGTGAAATCCCGATAAAATCTGCTGTTCATTTTGACGAGTTATGTGAACATATAAGGAACAGGAAGGTGTAAGGAACAGATTTACATAGATTTTTCAAATTATGCACTAGCTAAATAAGTGTCTATTGTTTTTCTTACAACGATATTTGATAGATTTGGAGCGGCAGTTCCATATTTAAAAGACCGTGTGGTTTTATCTCAGAACAATAACAAAGCATAGAAGGAAGGTTAAAAACAGAATTCTGTAACTACCTTTAGTCCCGTTCTTATTATTAGGTACGATAAAGGTACGTTAAAGGATGTGGGAAAGAGATCAATGTTTTACTCTTTGTTTTACTTTCTTGGCATAGTCACAAGATCAATTGTCATTTGGTTAAAAAAGTTATAGTATGACGCGGCCAAATTTGATAGTACTTTGTTTCAATGCCTGACAGTTCGTTCATTGAACTACCTGACTTATTCGCGTGTTCATTGTTTACGTGTTTGTCGTAATCTTCCATGGTTTTGCGATGTTTTAATAATATTTCTACTGTTAGATTGCATGAATTCTTTGTTTAACTACAAATAGTGAGTGTGTGGACGCTGTGGAGCAATTTCTTGTGTGGTTGGGGGCTGCAAGTCCCATTCATAGCGAAAATAAAATGAACAATAAATATTGACCTTCCATCGGTAAGTTTTGCTCAATTTCTTGTTGCATATGATCTGATAAACGAATATAAATACATAACAAATATTGCTGTGTCACTATATAGCTGAAACCAGTCGTAATATTTATTCCAATAGAAGTTATTAGCGAATATTCGGAAATTGTTTTGGGGTTATCTTGATCAGCCATAGTGACGGAAATAATGTTGTCGATACTTTTCTTTTACAGATTTCCTAGACGATGTGAAAAAAAAATGGATAAATTGTATTGGTAGACGAAATTGGACTCCAAAAAGCACAGCCACATAATATGCTCCAAGCATTTTACTTTGTATTCATTTGGTAATGAACCTATGAAATGGATGTAGCATGTTCTTTAAGTCGTCACATTATTTGTTATGGATAGAACAGATGAAATGGTCTGATATACAGGATGAATTTTTTATCATGCACCAAATTGAAATGGGAGATTGTACTCATCATTATGAACAACTTTTATTATGGGAACAAACCTGAAATCGCGAAAAAAAAATCAGCTGTTCAGTACATTTTGACGAGTTTGATGTAGATAACTGTACTGAACAGCTGATTTTTTTTTCGACTCAATTAACTCAACTTCGGACTTCGATACCATGACTTCCGAACTGGTGTACTGCTCGCAATTTTTTTCGAAATGGCGACCTTCGCGATAACGTCATTCGATATAGCGGTTTTCGATATAATGAGTTTTCGAACTGGCGTACCACTAGCGAAATTTTTCGAAATGGCGACCTTCGCAAAAACGTCATTAGAACTCACGTATCACTCCCTCAGAACAATAACAAAGCATAGAAGGAAAGCTAAAAACAGAATTCTGTAACTACCTTTATTCCCGTTCTATTATTAGGTACGATAAAGGTACGATAAAGGATGTGGGAAAGAGATAAATGTTTTACTCTTTGTTTTACTTTCTTGGCATGGTCACAAATCACTCCCGTGAATGATAGCGTGACGGCTGACAGGGGAGAATGGAAGAAGAAAACGTGTTGCGCCGACCCCAAGTAACATGGGATAAGGGCAGGAAGATGATGAAAGCATAATTAATAGTAACTAGAATATTTGCATATTAAAATAAGAATGTTATGGCTTTCCAATAATCTGATTATAAAATAAACTTACATTTGACTAGAATTTAATAAAATGCCGGTGACATTTTGAATTTTATCATCTGATAGTGACACGACACAGTGATTGTTATGTCATATTGAAACCGATTATTGTTATTGCGATTTCGTAATCGATAAATGAAGTATACAAAACCTTGCGATTATAATCGTTTGATTTATTGATAAGTTAATAGTTATTGAAGTTTGTTGTGTTTTAAATTATATTTATTGAAGAAAATGATTAACAGAGTTTTAATACTTGGATTTTGTGTAATTTTAAGTGTGAGTAGTTACATAAATGTTTTGTTTTATTCAAATTTTTTGATACAAGGGTAGATTGCTAGGATAATGATTCTTATTGTTTACAAGCTGTGTGCCCGATAGGAATTCCAACGGCAGAAATGTCGAACTTCCATACAAACGTTCGTCCCCTATTTAACCCCTTTAGGGGATGACTTTTCAAAAATCCTCTCTTAGTGCTCGCTTCTATAAACAAGGTCCCATTAAAGTAGCCCATGAATATAAACAACGATTACTATGGGAAAAAACCTGAAATCAGGAAAAAAAATCAGCTGTTCAGTACATTTATCTACACCAAACTCGTCAAAATGTAGGGTACATTTTGACGAGTTTCGTGTAGATAAATGTACCTACTGAACAGCAGATTTTTTTTTCGCGATTTCAGAGTCCCACAGTGAAAGTTGTTCATATACATGGGTAGAACATCTTGTGAAAATTTGTCTATCTATTTTAATGGGACCATATTTAACATATTAATTTAAAGTCGCTTTTCATGTCTGTCTGTATGGCCGCGATGTTCTTCTAAACTGCGCAACACTTTTCGATGCGGTTTTCACTATTATTTTAGGGAATTTATTCCGGAAGGTTTATGTCTATAAAACATCAATATCAAACTTACATTTACTAAAGAAATCTTGATGTTTTGTCAAATAGTAAAAACCGTGCGAAGCAGTGGTGGGTCAAAATTTCACGTTTCTAGACTCAGCAGTTTATTAGGCTGTGAACACCACACACATTTCAAAAACACATTTATATTGTGTTAACTAATAGACTCAGCTCAAAAACAGATCGTAATACTTATTGAGCTGAATTTATTAGACAACACAATAGAAATATGTTTTTAATATTTACCTATTTAATTAATTATATTTATTAACAATTATAAATATTATAATAGATTACATTTTTCAATACACCAACTTTTCATTCAACATTCTTACAAATTTGGTACCGTGTGAGCGAGAAGGTGACAAAATGCCCTCTTATGTAGATCTGCATTTTATTATTTTGTACGTTATTCCTTTTTTTAGTTAAGATATCTAATACAAAACACAACTTAAAAATCAAAATAATCTCTTGCAGGAAGTCTCAACACAAACTCTCGACAATTTAATGTCATCACCAAAACCAGTGGTCATTCAGAAACCGAAGCCATCATCTTCATCTGCCATCGACACAAAATGGGAGGAGCTCATGCCAGCATTAGAATCACTGAAAAGCAACTCTAAAATTAAAAAAGAAAGACTGTTTAATGTCGTCAAGATAATCAAATTCCTTCTCTCTGATGAAATGGAGAAAAAGGACGAGGGTAAAAAAAATATGAAAGAAATTAAAGAAAAATTCAAAGAAACTGAAAATGACATGAAAAGTAATGATAATAACATGTTCCCAGAGCCAATAATGCCAGATTTTGACAGTATTGTAGACGAAAGACTGAAGTGTATTAAAGAAATTATTGATGATAGATCCTACATGCTTGACGCCCCAGTAGTCAAAAATAAAACGGAAACAGTCAAAGATACACCTTCACCCAAAAATAAAACTGCTAACTTTGACAAGATATTGTCGAAAATAGCTACAGCTTTAGCCAAATTGAAAGATCAAAATCAGGAATCAGAAACTCAGCCTCCAATGCTGGTGCAAATATTTAGACCAAAAAATGGTTGCAAAAATGATTTCAATCCAACATTGTATGAAAATCCAAAACAGTTAGGGAACTTAGTGTCTGGCCAGACTGGAATGAATCCTATGTCAAGCCTTTCAATGTTCAATATCCCTTGTCAGAGAGCATCAGACATTTTAGATGAGACTGCGAATTTCCCTCTGCCAAGAGACATATTCTGTGATAATCCAGCTGTGAATTTGAAATCTTTGGCTAAGAACACTATGTTGAATTTGGAGAATCTGCCTTTTGAAAATGTTGTGCCAAATTCTATAAGTTGTGTAGATTCAGATGACTCGATTGCTATACTTTTTAAGCCGAAAACGATATCGCTAATGCAAGTGTTTGGGAATTTGTTGAAAAAGATCACTGTTACTGTTCTAGTTCCTTACTATGTTACTAAATTAGCCTTCTAGGGTACTGCGAGGGTTAAGTATAGTTACTTTTAAGTATTTATTAAATTGTAACTTTATTTAAATTAAAATATGTTTTTCTTTAATGTGGAGATTCGTTTGCCACGCTTTCCTAATCATATTTTTTTGGGCAAAAAACGAAAGAACAAAATCAAAGACACCGACTTCTGAAATTAAAGTTATTTTTCACTTCGTATTGTTTTTTTTTTTTTTGTCCACAAATTATGTTTCATCATTGCCAGACATAATGTTTTCAAATCTAATATTCATTCGTAAAAGTGTCAAAATGCTAAGGAAGGAATTCGGTAAGTCATCCCTTTCCAAGTGCCACCCTTTGACGTCCCAAATTTTTGGAACTTGTCCAAATAAAATCCACGCCCTTCTACATAATTCGGAGTCTCGCTCTTGCGTGCAGTAAACAATCTAAAGTCCGTATCGGAAACTGGGCCCCAAGTCTGCTATTTTTTACATTCCAACACAATCCCATTGTCACTGCATTGTCATTTTGCTAAAAGTTCGCAATCTGCTAAATTCATAATTTCATACAATGCAGTGTCAGTGGTTGACCATTGGAAAGTCATAATGACGCCATTAAATTAGTAGATTACCAATTTTGTCAAAATCAACAATTATGAAATCAATGATAGACCATTCTGACACTATTGTAATAGCAGACTTGAGGCCCTGATTTGCTGCTTAAAATTCATCTAAACAGTGCAGTGTTTAGCTGATGTTTTATTCTAAAATTGAACCCTAAGTTTTCTTTTTCATGTTAGCCACACTATAGGCAGGCCCCCTTCTAAGCAAAGGTCTCCCCCAAATCCTTTTCCAGGGCCACCTCGATCCAACCCTTGCCGTACGCGTCTAGGTCGTTTCGCCACCTCTTCCTGAGCCGGCCTCGGCGGCGCCGTGCATCCTCAGGCACCCACCATGTGGAGACTGTTGCCAGGCGGTCGTTATGGCTGCGGCTGGCATGACCTGCCCAATTCCATTTCAGCTTGGCAGCCTTTTTGTCTACGTTTAGGATCCCCGTTTTGGAGCGCAGCGTGGTTTTTAGTATTCTGTCAGCAGTTCGTTTTACGCCCAGAATGCTGCGCGCCTTGGGGTTTGGCAAAGAGCAATTCTTTGCCAAACCCCAAGGCGGCAGTTTTGGGACCCGGTGAGTGACCAGGGTCTGAGCACCGTAGGTTTGGTACATTTAGGAAGCAACTCATAAAACTGATAGCGTTTGATTATTCAACACAGTCAATCAGCCCCGACTTAGTTGTTACCCAGCCAGGCGCTTTGCTTTGTGTAAATATTATCATCACCCCTGCTCTCAAAACGGTTAAGGAAAATATCGTGAGGAAGCCGGCATGTCCTAGAACTAAAAATTCGAAGACATGTGACATATCTACCAACCCGCACTGGACCCGCTTACCGGACCGGATTACAGCCCACTCCCTCTCGAGGAGAGGAGGCCTGTGTTTCAGTAGTGGGAACATTATACGCTGATTATAAATGTACAGTCAGTGAGGTTTCTAAAAACATTTGAACGATGTTAAAATGATTAAATCCCAAGTTTTCAGTTATATACATTTTGAAACTAGCTCAGCACCCTAATTGCGTAACACATAACCAATCGGAGTTGTTTTCATTTTGACAGTTCAGCAACATTCATTGCGTTATTTACGTTGTCGAGCAGACAAATCTTTCGAACATTTGAAGCAATGGATTAGCAATTTGTTTCAAAATGATTCAAACTCCAATTGATAATGTGTTACGCAATTCGGGTGCAGGTCACCCTAAGGTTGTCAATTAATGAAATTGGTAGCATTTAATTAATGTGAGCCACAGTCAGGTTTCATATTGCACCTTTGAGGTGAACACAAACTTGCCTGCGCCGAAAGAATCGACCGCGCCAAACGAAACGAAGTGCCTAGTAATTCTTCCGGCAATTCATCCGATTCGGCACGGATAAGTGTGCGAGGGTTCATAGGATTACCTACGTACAAGTAATTCTAAAATTCGTTTTTTTGGGCTCCTTCGCTTCCTTTGGCGTGTGCGTTTACCTTGAAGCTAAGCAATAATTATAAGTTACATTCGAAACACTGTTGCACCTTGCTCTGTTGTAATTGTTTGTTAACCCGACGCGCGTGAGATAACGCTTGTTTCTGTTGAACGGAAATACTTTTACATTTCTTAATTATTCTTATCATTGTGACTAAGCCATACTTAGTTATTTACTTAGTATTTAGTCATTTACTGGAGTTGAATCTATTAAAAAAATAAATAGTTCTCTTTTTGTGTAATTATATTATTGATGTTGGGGTCGGCTTCCATTCTAACCGGATGCAGCTGAATACCAATAAATAACATGGAGCGACTGCCTATCTGACCTCCACAAACCAGTAACTGGGCAATACTGTACCCTTGGTAAGACAGCACCCTAATTGCGTAACACATTATCAGAGTTGCTTTCATTTTGACAGTTCAACAAAATTCATTACGTTATTTACGTTGTCGGGCAGACAAATTTTTCGAACATACGAAGCAATAGATTAGCAATTTGTTTCAAAATAGAAACCAACTCCGATCGCTAATGTGTTACGCAATTAGGGTGCTGGTTGTCAGACTTTCGGGCTTCTGATGACCCGTAACGACTGTCAAAGATCCACGAATGACAGCCGGACCAACGGCTAAACGTGCTTTCCGAGGTGCGGAGGGGTCTCAGTAGGTATCGGTATAGGTAGTTAATAATTTAATACCTATGTTCGTATTTAATTTACCTAAGTAGGTACTTCAAGGGAAAACGACAAGTTTTGATAGACGAAATTACGAATAGACTAGTCCACAATCCACGATACTCGTCGTGGATTGTGGACCAGCACCCTAATTGCGTAACACATTATCAATCAGAGTTGGTTTCATTTTGACAGTTCAACAAAATTCATTACGTTATTTACGTTGTCGGGCAGATAAATTTTTCGAACATACGAAGCAATAGATTAGCAATTTGTTTCAAAATAGAAACCAACTCCGATCGCTAATGTGTTACGCAATTAGGGTGCAGAACCCTAATTGCTTAACACACTTTCAATCGGAATTTGAATCATTTTGTTATCATGTTCGAAAAATGTATTTGCTCGATAACGTAAATAACGCAATGAATGTTGTTGAACTGTCAAAATGAAACCGATTCCGATTGATAATATGTTATTGCGTAACACATTATCAATGGGAATCGGTTTCATTGGGTACAAAACAGCACCCTAATTGCGTAACACACAACAGTAGGAATCTAGGAATCGGTTTCATTTTGACAGTTCAACAACATTCATTACGTTATTTACGCAAGTTGTCGAGCAGACAAATTTTTCGAACATATATAACGAATTTCGAACATATACTTAATCATTCAGATTGTGATTGATAATGTGTTACCTACGCAATTAGGGTTAAAGTCTAGGCACAGGACCTACTAAAAATTACTGAACAATACATACAGCTTGTCCACTCTATAATGACGCGCTCCACTACCGGATTTACCGTACACACGGCTACACATCAAGCTAAACATTCCAGTTTACACTGACCTCTCACTGTAAGGATATCCTATACACTGCGAGATCAGCTTATACTGGAAAGGTATAGCTTGATCTGTAGCCGTGCGTACCTACTACGTATACAAATTTAACGTACCTAGAGAGGCGCGTCATTTTAGAGTGGACAAGCTAGTTTTTATTTATTATTTATTTTTTTTTATTTCTCCATCATAATACTTACTTACATTAATTTTTTACTATCAACAAAACGGACGCCTTTACATCATGAAGTTACTTTTTGTATACTGATTCATTGAAAAAACTTTGCCCCTATATGGTTCTTTTTTAGGTAGGTACTTTGTCAGAAGTAGGTACGTAATTGTAGCTTGTGGTTTCAAAATTGGAAAAGCCTACCGTTTGTCGATGATACGTACACTACACACGGCTACATATCAACTTATCAAGCTATACTTTTTCAGTATAAGCTGACCTTTCATTGTACGCAAATGCTATAAAATGCGAGATCAGCTTATACTGGAAATATATAGCTTGATATGTGTGCCACGGCAGCGGGGCGGTACACCATTTGTAACCTGCATGGTAAACTGACCCAATTAATTTCCAGGAACAGCAGCCACGTTGCTTCGTTCAAGATATTTCTAGGCACCCGTCCACGTATTTCTCAATTGGCTTCAATTATAGGATACAAGCAAAATTCAACCATAAGCACTTACCTGGAATACATTATTATTATTTTTTATATTTTTTATAAGACCTAACAGCAAAGTGTTTTCAGTAGCAACCTAACTATATAGTTTATGCTAGGCGCTTCAATTCCTTTGTGAGCCTTTGTCTCGGATTTATCTACAAATTAATGCAGTGGATGAATCGCAGTGCACACTGATATTGAGTCCCCATTATGTTGACCTTCTTCGTGCAGTCACTGTTTGATTCATAAATCTCTATTCTATGGTTTTGAATTTAGATTGACTTTTGTATTCGCCAATGTGATCGCCTAACAACGGCTGCGCTCATGTATTTTATTTTAAATATAACTGGTGTAGGTACAAGTTCTACAAGAAGTTAACACCATATAATTTGTTGAACTAGGAACACTAAGGTTAACATCAAGTGGGCAAATGATGGGTAAAAGCAATATTTTTAGATAAGATAACTGGTACTTAATGACGAAAATAAACGTGTTTTAAAGAAGAACTGGTGAAAAAGACAAATCAAATACCTAACTATTGTTTAGAATGATTAATGCTTTTTGAATGAAAAATCATATGATGAACTCATCAAAAACTGACAGCAATGCGATGCGTAATCGTGATTTACATATATCGATCATCGTAAGTAGACTAGATGTAACAAAGTTGAACAAAGGGCATGAAGGGCGAGTCCGAGGGCAAGAAAACGACTCCGTCCAGCCAGCGTCACGTAGGTACGCCAAATCGAATAAAAATGTTGCGCATTGGACGCCTACATGGACACTTTATTATTCCTAAAATTATTTTCTTATTTCGATATGTAAGTCTTACATACTAAATTACTGAAATTAGCATTGCTTGTTTAAATTAAGTAGGTACCTATTGTTCAAATTTTTTAATACCTAATCATTAAATTTTATCTGAAGAATAAATTTGACAGTTTGACTTTATTTTCTATTCCAAAGCTGTCAAACCGCATTAAATATTCCACAAATAAATAAATAAATAAATAAATATCCTTGGACATTTCACACAACGCCATCTAGTCCCAAGCTAAGCAACCTAATGCTTGTGTTATGGTAACGAGATGGCTGATAAACTACTTATATACATTTTTTTTTTTTTTTTTTTTTTTTGTAAATACATACATATTATAGATAGAAAAACACCCAGACTCGGAAAAAATACTTGTAGGTCGTACAAATATTTGTTCCGTGCGGGAATCGAACCCGCGACATGCTGCGCAGCAGTCAATCGCTCAACCACTGCGCCAACCGTGCCGTCGAATAAAAATAAATAAATAAAAGTTATCTGACGATTGAGAAATTACCTAAGAGTTTTTTGGGTTCGCAGTCCAGAAAATATTTCTTGAAATGAATCTTTTGAATACTTAGGTACCTACCTATTTTTTAAAAATCATGTGACTAGACTTATCTAGGTAAAGTCAAAGAAATGCCTTGTCGCCAACTCGCCATGGTAGTTTATAGTTTCTTTTCCAAATATCAAAAAGCCTTAAGGACTAAATAGTCGCTCCGCAAACAAAACAATCGAATGTGCGAGACTGCGAGAGCGGGGGTGTAAACATCGTGACGTCACGGGAGGCTATTGCGCTTGCGCGGGACTTCAGGCGGGCCACACTACGTGAAAATTGGAAATCGAGACTATGAGGCTAAAAATAGATTTGGCTGGTAACAGAATCAAATCTGGCAAAGAAAGGAGCTGCTATCTGACTATAGGTAACTCAAAACTCAAACTCAATGCATTTATTTCAATTAAACCAATTACTGGCACTTTTGAATTGTCAAAGAGTCGGTCAGTTAGTCAAAAAGTTGAAGCTAGTTGCCCATTCCAAAACGTAGATCGTGGATCGTGGAGAAGAACGGGCAACAAACTCCACGGACACTCTTTTGAATCAAGATAAGTATTACAACATCATGGGTACATTATATTTGTTGCTTCTACATGTGAGAACAATGTAAAAAAATACTTAAAACCAAGTTAAAATATAAAATTAAAAATAAGGCCTAGCAGATAAGAGATGACCAGTCTCAACTGACGGCGCCCGTTCACGAACATGACGCGTGGATCAGCACCATCCAGCTCAACCATTTTGTAGGGAACCGAATGATCCAACCAACACACACGCCACCATCAGCGAGACATTTAAGTGAGAATGACAAACTCTCAACTGCCATGCTCTTTCAAGTCAAACTTACCTACATAGGTAGGTAGGTATAGATAGCGCGCGAGTTGAATGCAGTCGGGGTCTGAGGTAAAGAGGAGCTCGTGGCTAAGTAATAAGTGCCGCACGGGTCGATCCGTCAGGTTAAGCTACGCTTGCCGGGGTTGGTCAGTGGATGGGTGACCATCTTTACATACCGAGATTCCTCCGTGCCTCGGAAAGCACGTTAAGCTGTTGGTCCCGGCTGTTATTCGTGGATCTTTGACAGTCGTTACGGGTCGTCAGAAGCCCGAAAGTCTGACAACCAGTCTTACCAAGGGGTATCGTATTACCCAGGAACTGGGTTGTGGAGGTCAGATAGGCAGTCGCTCCATGTAAAATACTGGTATTCAGCTGCATCCGGTTAGACTGGAAGCCGACCCCAACATAGTTGGGAAAAGGCTAGGCAGATTGGGGTCTGAGGTAAAGAGCGCCCCGCTATCCGCACGCCCCACCTCACGCGCCTGCAGTGTAGTGCTAATTATAATTAGGTCACAGCACTACCGCATTCCTAAGCTCTGCATTCAACTCGCGCGCTATCTGTACTTAAATAAGCAACCGGTTTGGGTTTTTTACCATTCTGTTTTTATTTGTCACACTTGTTGGAAAAGCTACACTCACACTACTATACTACACTAGGTAGCTTTTAGCTATAGGTACCTACTTACCTATCTATCTCTTTGGTCCAGAAAAGGAATCAGTACAAAATTATACTAGGTCCAGTTTTTTGAACGAAAATTATCGAAAAATCATTCATTTCAATCATTCATCATTCTTGACGAAATGATACTTTAAGGGTTCCTATAAAGTGATCCTATAAAGGTTAATGTTTTATCCTTTTGAGGTACAGATGCCAGCACATCAAGCTACTACAATCTGTCAAATAGATTTTCATCTTTATCGCTGAAGTATTAGGTTCAAGGTTGATTGGGAAAATTTTACAGTTTCAGGTGGCTTGACCTGCTGGCGTCTGTACCTAGTAGGCTACGGAACCTTAAAAAGTAAAAAATTACGAAAAAAATTACGTTTCCTAAATGAAATAAGTACCGCTGAGATTCTGTACCTACTTCAAAATGTTGATGTGTTAAGTTACCTGCGCTTCACCGGTTGCGATAATCTTCGTTCGAGAAACTGGCCCACAACACCGTATTATGAACTGATGATTCATTATCTAGGACTAAATCTACCATAATGCAAGCGTAATTTTTTTGAAAGGGCTACGGTCGGTTGAGCCTCAGAGGATTGGCCCATGGTCTATCGAGCATAAGAAAATGCTTGCATAGGTACCTTTGGCCCATGAGCGTGTGATAAAATTTATGATATATCCTACAGATTGTAGAAAAGTATACCTAGGTACAGACTGCTCTTTTCATTTATAATCTAGATTCAGTTGACTGGCAATCTCTAAAGCCATTAAAAAATCCACCCTTGTGTCTCACCCCACACTCCCTAAAAATAGAGGGTGGAGGTTGCCTACTTATATAGTATTACACCGTCGCTGCGGCGACTAACTCGGCACTAGTCGTGAGCACGCCGCAGAGCCTGAATGTCGTTACCCAGGATCATACTAAATACTAGAAAAAGCCATAAAAGTGTAATCGATTTGAATGTGCCACAAAGTAAAAAGACTAAGTAATAATTCCTTAATTGGAAGATCTTCTTTTGGTGCAGTGTAAATTAAAGTGAAGTTATGACGTTACATGCCTTGCCGGCATCCAGTTACATGATAAAAAAAAAGTTAACCAATATTGAGTACCCGACGAGTAGTATGCCATCGTTACTTTTTCGTAATCGGTAAGTTTTAATCGATTCTCTGTTGTTATGTACGCATTACGGCGCGGCCCAATCGATAGTACTATGGCTGACTTCACTGCAGTCCTTGTTGACGTTTTGTTTTGAAGGAACGGAACGTTATCCATGACATGTCATGGTTGTCAAAGAAAGTATTGATTTTTATTATTTTAGCGCATAATCGCTTCAAACGCAATAAAGGAAGAATATTTGTGTTAAATAAAGTGCATCATGTTTTATTTAACAAGTATTGCCCAGTTTTTCTTGAGACGAAGAAACGATTATGTCATCGATTAATTCAAGTACTTAGAGAACTCACTCAGCACGAGCAACGGAACGTGATTTTCGAGAACATAAACGTCACGCATCCGGTGGCCATTATGGAAAAATTATGTTATGCGACCAAATTCAGACGCTTTCCACCACGTGTGTTTTGTATGTAAATAGTGAACTTCGTAAATAATAAGTTATCACCTTTCGCCCGCACTTCAAGTTGATTATTCATCAAATCAAATTAATTTACACTTCTTTGATTCGTGTTCGTGTGAACTACGCAATTTGTCGATCTTTACGGTTTGACCGTGTTTTTCTTCCCAAGTTATTTCAAGGCTTAATTACGACTCGCCAAGATGACGAAGTTAATACAACAGTTAAATTTTAGTAGTAGTATTAGTAGTAATTACAATAATTACTATGATGTCGTTGGTTTGGAACCCCCCGCTGCTGAGGAGAAGAACTACTAGTAAGTCATTTCAATTCTTTCATTTGCATTAACTTGTTTACCTATAAGTAATTAGGGCACGATTACATCAATACAAAAGTTCTGAATACTTAATCAAATATGGAACGGCACGTAATACGTATTACACTTAACATTGTCCTTCTATCACAAAGTACTTTTGCCTTCTATTTCGATACGTCATCAATGTAATTGGCTGATTACCTTCATGTCGCAATCTTTTTTGTATTTTTGTCTAACCTTTTTTTTCACATGGAGGTTATCTCCATCGAGGTTTTATTATGATTATAGATGGAATGTGGATGCAGTTTATGTTTGCAACTTGGTATTGCCGTATTTTTATAAAGATAATATGCATTATAAAATTAGATAGATCATCCTCGTTATGTTTTTTCGAACGTTAGGTATGTACCGGAACAGGAACAACACACAACTTAATGTTGGGTAGAATAGGAGATGAAACGATGAGTGGGCCATCTTAGGAGCGGTACTATCATATTTTGCACTTTTTCTTTTGTGAATTCCAATGACCGATAGGAAGAATGAAGCAGACTGCTATACTTACCAACAGCGGCCTTCCAATACAAGAAGATAGGTTGTGGTGTACTTTTTTAACAAGCAATCACACATCTGTCTACAGAAATGTAATTTTATGGTTTTAAAGTCATAAACATTTTATGACTTTATGCAGGAACAACTTACACCTTTTTGTGGGTAAGCAGAAATTACAGAATGCAATATTATTGTGTACAAGTAAATACTTCTTCAATTTCATACTTACACATTTATATGTTGACTTTTACCACTCATAATCGGTGAATCTGCCTCAGCCTTTTCTCAACTTTGTTGGGTCAGCTTCCAGTCTAACCAGATGCAGCTGAATACCAGTATTTTATATGGAGTGATTTGACCTCCACAACCTCGTTACTGGGAAACATGACATACCTTGTTAAGACTGGGTGTCAGACTTTTTGGGTTTCCAACTACTCGGTAACAACTGTCAAAGATCTGCGAATGACGCTGGGACCAATGGCTTAACGTGCTTCCTGAGGCTCGGAGGGGTCTCGTATTATGTAATTGATTTTCACTCATGCACGAACCAACTGCGGTAAGCCTAGCTTAACAACTCATGTGGCTGTTATCATTTAGCCCCACTCATAATAGTATAATTTAAAAATCGACAGACCAGTTCTGTTTACTGATAGCCTTGTATGTCTCGTGGTTGCACGTGCTACTGCTGAGCACGATGTCCTGGATTTGATTCCCAGGTCAGGCAGTGTTATTGTTTTTTCCATTTGGCATTTCTCAGTAGCAGTGCGGAGTCTGGATTTGTGCCCGGTTGATGGTAATAGGGTCGCCCCCTGTTACATGGGACTTACACATAACTGACGAAATGTGAATGTACTTTAGGTACACCTCTGCCCAACCCTTCGGGGAATTCAGGTGTCATGTTATGTTTGTGTGTTCAGTTCTGTTTAGTATACACTCTTGTCTACTACCGTAGTAGTCTGTAGCCCATATATGTGCTTTTGGTTTCGGAGTGTGAGAAACCTAATGTAACTAAACTTAAGGTACTCGGGATTTTGAGAATAAAAACAAGAATACGTACTGCCGATTTGGAGGCGACTTTTATTCTGAATCTCCATAAGATATGCCTAGATACATGACTCATGCGGTGGGCACAGACCGCTGAGCGAAAAAGTTACTACGATAAAGTTACTATAATAGAAACATACTTATGATACCTATGTGTACTTAGTCTAGAGCAGACGGGTGAGATGTATTCGTAACTAGGTACTAAAACAGTTGTTTTCTATGTACAGATGCCAGCACATTAAGCCACCCGAAACTGTAAAATTTTCCGAATCAACTTTGAGCTTAATGCTTTAGTGATAAAGATGAAAACTATTAAAGAAGTTTGACAGATTGTAGTAGCTTGATGTGCTGGTGTCTGTACATCTAAAATAATATTTCAGTATCATTTAATAAGAAGTAGTGGGGAATTATCTTAAAACATACAATACCTACTTACAAATACAATACTTTTTGATTAAGAATGTTATTTCTTCAGTTTTATAATTTTATGCCTTGATTATAATAACAGCCGCACAGGTTGATCTTCAAGGTTATGTAACGCTTGCCGAGTTTGGTCAATGGATGGTTGATTATCTATTACATATTGAGACTCCTCTGCTTTCGGAGAGCATGTTAAGCCCAGCTGTCATTCATAGATCTTTGACAGTTGCTGCGGGTAGTCAGAAGCCCGAAAGTCTGACATGCAGTCTTACCAAGGGGTATTGTATTACCCAGTAACTGGGCTGTGGAGGTCAGGTAAGCATTTGCTTCATGTAAAATACTTGTATTTAGCTGCATCCAGTTAGATTGGATGTCAATCCCAAAATAGTTGGGAAAAGGCTATGCAGATGACGATGAGTTTTCAACACAAAAAAGTCTCATAATATCTACTATAGAACATGGTTCTCTTAATAGTTCAATTACTGGTTATCAGCGTTCCAATAGCAGTTTGAGTGACACCATTTAGTTTTAATAGACAATCATCATTCAAATGATGTTCTCTATCAATGAAATACAATATAATAAAAAAGTTTTTTTTTTCAACGCACTCTGAAAAGGGTAGATGGGATATTTTTGATGATTTCTCAAAAAAATTTTGTTTGGAAATTATTTACATACAGTTCGTATTAGGTAGCTGTCGGATTTAACCATTTTTATTTACATTTATTTAAAAAATTACTTTATTAAAAGTGAACACTACTAAAACAAGTCCCTCTTCTGACCCATAGGAAGTTTTCACATAACAAATAAAGCATGTAATAAACAATTAAATGCACAAAAACAATTGAATTTTATCAAATCAACCAGAACCATACAGGAACACGATAAATAATAATAATAAAACAAATGACATCTTAAGCTGCCATTTTATAATAGGCTAAGAAGCCTGCTACATACATACCTAAGTATTATACATAAAATAAATAGGTACTTAGTTGCATTGTTGCCTGTCCATAAGTTCATATTAAAGTTATGATAATGTTATTACATGACTGCCCAAAAAGGAGTGTTTTCAGGGTTGATGTATGTTCTATGTTTAAGGATACCTACATAGATAATTTTGTGTTTTTAAAATTCCTATAAAACCAAATGAATATGGTTAAATCATTTGGATTTTCCCATGTGTCATTTGACTATAATTGTCCACTGCTTACTAAAACCGAAACATAATTACTTACTTGTAACTGAAGTACTTGAATTTTTTTTCTATCGAAAAAAAAATCATAGTAGCACCGTCTGTTTTCTGTTTAATATGATAATACGTAAACAATTGTTTTTAAATCGAAGGTATTTAAATATGTTAAGAACTTACTAGCATAAAAAAAAAAAATTAAATAGAGCATTTTGTCATAAATCTACATTTAAGGCGCAGATTTCGTGAAAACGATCAAAAGGGTGGTTTTTTAAAGCTGTGTATCTCAAAAACCGTAAATAATTTTGACATGTGAAAAAAAATATGATATTTTCAAGTCCTTTTCGCATACAGTGATGGAAACATACCTCCTAATAATCTTTAAAAGCTATTTATCCCTTCATTAGCAATTATAATTATAATTAAAAATATACCATGAAATGTCAAATTCCAAACTGCATCCAGTGATGGATTACTTTTTATTAAATAGTTAATTTCTAATTTTATACGATTTTATTTGCACTTTTACGACATAATTCCGGTGCGCGTGAGAGTCTTCTATCTCGTGCGTCAAACTAGACAGCCATAAAGCCATTTCACTTACACAGCGAGCCACGCTTACCACGCTTGGAACCAGGGCCTTAAACGAAGCGCGTTTAAATTCCGGTGCGCTTGAGTATTCTGTCTCGCGAGTCAAACTAGACAGCCATAACGCCATTTCACTTACACACCGAGCTAAACCAATCAATCTACCTAGCCTTTTCCCAACTATGTTGGGGTCGGCTTCCAGTCTAACCGGATGCAGCTGAATACCAGTATTTTAAATGGAGTGACTGCCTATCTGACCTCCACAACCCAGTAACTGGGTAATACGACACCCCTTAGTAAGACTGGTTGTCAGACTTTCGGGCTTCTGACGACCCGTAACGACTGTCAAAGATCCACAAATGACAGCCGGGACCAACGGCTTAACGTGCTTTCCGAGGCACGGAGGAGTCTCGGTATGTAAAGATGGTCACCCATCCACGAACCAACCCCGGCAAGCGTAGCTTAACCTGATGGATCGACCCGTGCGGCTCTAATTACTTAGCCACGAGCTCCTCCTTTAGCCTCATAAATAACATAATAATATTTAACAAAACAAAAGACTACTTAAGTAGGTACCTATGTTTTGATAGTAAACAGATTAATCAAGAATCTGTGTCAGTATTCTCCCAAAATATAAGGTCGTTGATCCATAATTTAGTAGGTAGAATATAAATACAGAACTGGGTTATGTGAGAATCTTAGATAATAGACATCTAGATCGATCCACTGCCAGCCGCCAGTCATGAGACAGCAATATAATACTTTGTCTAGGTTATGTGGTATTAGAAATGAAGTTAAACGTAAGAAATCTTCCATTTTTTGGACTGAAACCCATGTCAATACATACGCACAATGCAAAAACTGTCCAAAAAAGTTAAATAAAAAAGTAAAAGTAAAGTAAAGTTAGTTAAATTAATCGACGCAAGATAAATTTTGTAACAGTGAAAGCACTTTAATTGGCTAACATTCAAAAGTTCGCCAAGCAAAAATACGGCACGCCGTAAGAGACAAAAGATACGATGCCTTGTCTCAATTTGGCTATTATTAATTTCCCCCTTTATCTCCGAAGTTTGCAAAAATAAAAATCTGAAATTATTCTATGTGATAGAAGTTTATGTAAAGATTACAGGAAAAATAAAACGATGTCTCTAAATAGCACACTTTTTCAGAAATCGGAACGGAACCCTTGTTGCGCGAGTCCGACTCGCTATTGACCGGTTTTTTTTTTTAATTTTCGCTTAAATGCGTTCCGTTTTTAATAGGACCGTTTTATTATTGGCAACACCTCTGAAGTGTCAGAATTCCGTCGAATTAAAAATCAAACTTTAGGCAGAAATACTTATCTACTTAAATAAATAATAAGGGCCCGATCACACGTAGGTACCACAACGGCAACACGTGGACGGGCGCTGATTTGTATGAAAATTAATAGTTTATTCACACAGACCACATTTGGCCGTCAAAATCAACCTTGTAGGCGATACCGACCACATCAAGGCGACGTCACAGCCACCAGCGAGACCGCGCACAGCGAGTGGCCAGTCGCATCGCATCGCAACCTAAAAATAACAAAATTATATCTTAACATATAACTAAAACTATTCGAAGAGCTCGTGGCTAAGTAATAACAGCCGCACGGGTCAATCCATCAGGTTAAGCTACGGTTGCCGGGGTTGGTCAGTGGATGGGTGGCCATCTTTACATACCGAGACTCCTCCGTGCCTCGGAAAGCACGCTAAGCCGTTGGTCCCGGCTGTTATTTGTGGATCTTTGACAGTCGTTACGGGTCGTCAGAAGCCCGAAAGTCTGACAACCAGTCTTACCAAGGGGTATCGTATTACCCAGTCACTGGGTTGTGGAGGTCAGATAGGCAGTCGCTCCATGTAAAATACTGGTATTCAGCTGCATCCGGTTAGAATGGAAGCCGACCCCAACTTAGTTGGGATAAAGGTAGGCAGATTGATTGATAACTAAAACTATTCATAAATTAAAACATGGCGTCGAAAAATTCATCCGCATCGCTGTCAACTGGTAATGTACCCAAGAGACTGGCGGCATTGCCACGTTTGTATGATATATACATAAATATATACATAAATAATTAGTCATGAAATAATAAAAAAAAAAATGCAAACATACCCTTACGTACTATTATGTTATTATTAATGTTAAAATTTCTAAATGTACACATGAATGCAATAAAGAGATTTGAATTTTGAAAAACACAACGATGTCTGTCTGCAAACACTAGCCACAACGTTATAACCACATCGCAACAGCAAAGAAGCTGCAGGAACACTATACACACACGTAACCACTGCTTGTCCACATTTTGTCGCTGCAATGTGGTGTGGTTGTGGGCCGAAAAGAAAAAAAAAACTATCAAATTGGAAACCAGATCAAGATCAAAAGGGAACAATTATAACTTAGAGAGATGTATTGATGGTTCTTATGGATAAAATTATGTAAGTAAATACATATTTGTTACTAGCTTCCGCCCGCGGCTTCGCCCGCGTGGTATATCGATAAAAAGTACCCTATATCCATTTCCAGGTCATGGTCTACCCGTGTGTCAAATTTCATCCAAATCCGTTCAGCCGTTCTAGCGTGAAAGCGTAACACAAACTCACTTTCGTATTTATAATATTAGGTAGGATAGTCGCGAATAATAATTTTGATCAAGATACAACCTGACACCCTGACGATTTATTCCCTTTATGTCGAGTCCCGTTATGTCGAGCTGAAAACCTTGTCTCGCTTCTATTACCCCTATGTCGAGCTTAGTTTTCTGTACCCTTTCTATTCCCTTTATGTCGAGTTTATTTACCACGCTTTTATTACCTTTAAGTCGAGTTTAATAATATCATATTTTAGAAGTACAGTCACGTCCAATGAAATGTATACATGCACATAATTTAGAATAATTTTTACACAAAAAAGAATTTAAAAACAACTAATAACTTTAACCATACAATAATATGTACTATTATGTTTTTTATTAACCATCAAAGTATGTCACAATATCACAGTGTATTTTTTTAAATATTCGAAATTATGAGGTTATAGAAGCTAGGTTTAAGATAGAGATTTAAGATTTAGATTAAGAAAGATTATATAATATGTAATCTTTCTTAACTTTCATATTATGAAAATAAGTAATAGAACAAATAATAAAAAACAATGTTTTTATGCCATTGGCTTTTAATTTACATCCCTGACAGTACCTGTTCACCAAACTCGACATAAAGGTAATAGAAAGCGTAAAATATCAATACTTTGGAGAACAATAGACTTCCAGACTCGACATAACGGGACTCGACATAAAGGGAATAAATCGCGAATTGCAAAACACGCAAGAAAATTTGAATTTCGCGGGCTACCACAGCGGATCCACCTTAATTAAGGTTGATGCGCCAGGGTAGCCCGCGAAATTCAAAATTTCTTACGTTTTTTGCAATTTGTAGGTCAGTGTGAGCTTGTATGTTGATTAAAATATGATTCGCGGCCGTACCTAATATGGCTTTACAGAATTAGAATCAGCAATACAACTCCATAAGTTAGCATTTACCTCAAATCTATCGATTTCATGATATCATGAGGTTTGAGGTAAATGCTAACTTATGGAGTTGTATTGCTGATTCTAATGATTACAATTCTGTAAAGCCATATTAGCTACGGCCGCGAATCATATTTTAATCAACATAGAAGCTCACATTGACCTACAAATTGCAAAAAACGTAAGAAATTTTGAATTTCGCGGGGTACCCTGGCGCTTTCGCCTTAACATTAGCGCTTCTTGACCGTTATAACTATTTTCATTAGTCAAAAAATAAATATGCAATCTTGACTGACATAAGTCTTGTATTTTACTTCGTTCCAGCTACAGAAGGATTGCATGACAAGGAATAATAAGATGTCACGCCATTCGGTGACGCACGGCACGGTTTGAAAATTAAAATAAAATTTTAAACAAAATGAAAACTAAACTCCTTTGCAAAAAAAACGGGCACCTTACAGTCATTGGCTTTTCTACGGATAATATTAATATTTTTAGTATGTCATTAGCATAAATGACTAGAAATTTTTTATTATCACTGAAAATATAGTTTTTAACCCTTAAATCCTGGAATAAGTGTTTTAGTCAATGTAAACAGAGAGTCGTGTAAAAATGGAAATTTTTTAGGGTATAATTAAATTAAGACTGCGAGTATTTTTATAGTATTTTAATAATAAAAAATAATAAAAATAGAAATTAATAACGAGTATGACCTCCCCTTGCAGCGATTACGGCATGTAATCGTCTTGGCATGCTTTCCACCAGGCTTTCGATGGTGTCCTGTGGAATGTGTTCCCACTCAGCCGAGATCACACGTTTAAGCTCCCTGGTGTTTTGTAGAAGAGGTTGGACAGATCGTACTTGCCTTTTTAGGAGGTCCCAGAAGTGCTCAATGGGGTTAAGGTTGGGGCTCCGCGCTAGCCAATCCAGACGACGAATACCGACCTCTTGCATATAAGCATCTACGTCGCCAGAACGGTGGTTACGAGCATTATCGTCCATGTAAATGGCATCTTCACCAATTACAGTCAGTGCGGGCTGTGCATGTTGACAAATTATTCCTGTTATGTACCTTTGCGCATTAAGTGAGCCATTTTCAATGAACACTATCTCGGTACGATAGCTGGAAGTTACGCCCGCCCAAAACATAACGGACCTTCCACCATAAGGGGTGATATCTTCAAAACACACGTCGGCATATCATTTCCCTGGTCTTCGTGACACTCGCCGACGTCGGTCCTTACCATTCAGACAAATTCGAGCCTCATCGGAGAAGAGTACGCTACTCCAGTTACCAGTGTCCAAGATAGACAATTTCTAGTGAACCTCAGTCGAGCAATCCGGTGCTCACGGAGTAACATGGGGGCCCGCGCTAGTCGTCGACTGCGTATATCAATCGCTAAAAGTCTCCTCCTCACTTTCCATAGGCTAACTTGTGCTCCTCGTACCTCTTCAAGGTTTCTTTTGAGGTCTATGTAACTGCATTTGCGGTTTCTCAGCGCCTGAATCTCTAAAAAGCGGTCGTCTCGTGGTTGTGTGCAACGTTTTCTCCCAGAACCTTGCCTTCTTTGAACGGAACCTGTATCTTGGTATCGAGTCCAGGTTCTTTGGACGGTGGAACGACTCATTTTAACCGCTGTGAGCCGTAACATTGGCTACACACCTCTCCCAGCAGTGCTATAATTTTACTAGCTCTTATTGCTTTTTCTGCTATTACAATCGGCACAAAGATATCTGTTTTATGTCACAATAAGGCAGGATTATGCGATAAACAAAAATTATTCTATTAAAAATAACGAGAAGTTAGTTTTAGTTGCCTGATAACCTTTTAACCGCAAACCCGCGAATAGTAAGTAAAAAGTCATAAACTGAAAAAGGGATTATTATTTTTAAAAACAACAGTTTCGAATTTGAAATTAACTTTCTTTTCATACCCAGACTCTTTATTAAGTGCCAGTAACATAGTTTGGCTATTAAAACCTTTTTAGAACTAAATGATTACCAATAATGTAGAAAAATCCATACCGCCCGTTTTTTTTGCAAAGGAGTGTAGAATAAAAAGTTTTCAGAAGTTTCTTCAATTTTAACATTAACTTAATTGATACATATTATGTCTCTACTCTACTAGGTACTTACTTACTTCTTGCTTTTTACAAATGAAAATGAAACTTGGTCATTGATTTGCGTACCACCACAGATTAATACAGATGGGACAGTCCGCAAAATCATTTAAATAAAAAGCGAGTCTTGCTACGACACAATAAAGTGCAACTCAGTTCGCAGAACGCTAATTACCTGCAGTTATATTCACCTACACATTGGCTCTCTTTCTATCGCGTAACTCTAAGTCAGCGTTTCCACGAGCGTAATAAAATCGCGGCGGGATTTTATCGCGCACTGGATTTTCAACTCTGCTTAGCGCCGGGAGTTGAAAATCCAACAATGTGTTTTTCTTCGCGCTGGGATGCACTCTGTTTTTGTTTGGTTGGATTCTCAACGCTCGGCTCAACAACGAGAGTTGAAAATCCAGTGCGCGATAAAATCCTGCCGCGATTTTATCACGCTCGTGGGAACGCCGACTTATACCTTCGGCGCGCGGCATTTCTGTTGAATTATCCCCATGGACGGGGCCCGCCGTGTACTTGTAGCTTCATACCTAAACTGCGGAGTGTCCCATCTGTATTAATCTATGGTACCACTCTAATCAGGGGGCCTACTCCCTAAGTCCATCCGTCTTTCCGTCCGTCCGTTCACCCGTCCGTCTGACATTACGATCCATCAAAACAAGTTTAAAAGTTAAATTTTTCGGACGGCCAAAAACACATCGGGAGTAGGGACATCTGGCAAATCATGTTGTCATTCATACTTCGTTCGGGCCCCGAACCAATCATCAATCCGTAGGTGATACGGAGTAGGAAACGACCGTAGTAACGAAGACCGAAACTACGGGCTACGTGCTTAGGGAGTAGACCCCCAGAATCGGTTTAATTTTGACAGTTCAACAACATTCATAGCGTTATTTACGCTGTTGATAAGATAATTTTTTTGAAATAAGAAGCAATGGCTAAGCAATAAGCTTCAAAATCATTCAGATTCCGATCAATAGTTACGCAATTAGCGTGCTGATACTTATCTGCAAATAGCAAAAAACCTACTGCAGGACTACAGGACCTAAAGCGCGGTCACTGTTGGACTGTATAGAAAAGAAAGAGAAGCGGCATGCATGATACAAAGCTAGTAATTTGTTGCAAAATATGAAGGAATTATCTATTTACAAGAAATCTATTGATTGGACTAAAAAAATAAAACACTGTTACGTTAATATGTTGCTTGTAGAATAATCTGACAAAAAAACAGAATATATTGCATGTAGGTATATTAGTATGGTTTTTATTAGTTAAAAAAATTTGTTAAACGTATGTTCGTGATTTTTGTAACAAAATGGTAAAAAAGGAACCCTTATGGTGACTCAGTCTGTCTGTCACAGCTGGATATCTCAAGAACTACTAGTGCTGTCAACTTGAAATTTGGAACAGTTTTAGATGACGTTTACCCAACTATTTTGCAAATAAGAAAGAAATAAAAATATATGTATTTTTTTTGCAACATGGGGTGAAAGGGGGTCTTAAAAATTCAAAGTGGAGCTACTAGGTCATGTGGGGTATCATATGAAAGAGCGCTGTTTGCACATTCTCAAACATATTTTAATTTTTTTTTAGACCGCACAGTGTTCGACTTTTGATGAAAAATATAAAAAAAATACCGTTCCGCCCCCCTTATCTCCGAAGTTTGCAAAGAGAAAAATCTGAAAATATTCTATGTGATAGAAATTTATGTAAAGATTACAGGAAAAATAAAACGATGTCTCTAAATAGCACACTTTTTCAGAAATCGGAACGGAACCATCGGTGCGCGAGTCCGACTCGCTCTTGCCCGATTTTTTTTCTATCGTATCAAATAAGTTGTATTATATTTTCAACACACTATCTCACTAGCATATATCCTGAAGAATATCATTTATGTTTTTCTGATTTTGTTTACTGCAGTAGATCATTTCTTTTAGGCATTATAAAACTTGTGTTTAGGTCCTGTAGCCCCCTTAAGTTACGTATAATGAAGGAATGCCACAACGGGTAGTGGTAGCTACTAATTTAAATTGTATCGTGTGACGTAGAACATTACTCTCCAAGGCCACAGACCGCATAAATGTATCAATCAATAATAATTGTTTGAATGGAATAGACCACGCTTTTTAAGTAACGTTCTATTGTTTGAAATTTGATTTTTTATTGACAGTCAATTGTTTCTTCTCTCTCTTTCATTATCGGTTCTCTCCCTTTTCACAATTGTTAAATTAATGGCTTAATAAAGTAAATAAAACCGTATAAGTAAACTATATTTTAAAGCTTTAAGTAGATGTTATACGGAGTTCATGGTGGTTTCAAAGACCGCATGCACGGTGCCGCGGTGTATAAAT
The DNA here is from genome assembly GCA_905163495.3 of Cosmia trapezina. Lineage (NCBI taxonomy): Eukaryota > Metazoa > Arthropoda > Insecta > Lepidoptera > Noctuidae > Cosmia > Cosmia trapezina. Next base: position 4,737,853 of record LR991048.1, read on the forward strand.
CCTGACTAATATTATAAATGCGAAAGTGAGTTAGTTTATTTGTTACGCTAAAACGGCTGAACGGATTTGGATGAAATTTTGCACATGGATAGACAATTATATTAGGACATAGGATACATTTTATTCCGGTAGTACGTTCCCGTGGGATAATTTCTGACTTCCACGGGGGGGAAGCCGCTTCCACGGTGCCGCGGTGTATAAATCCTGACTAATATTATAAATGCGAAAGTGAGTTAGTTTATTTGTTACGCTTTCACGCTAAAACGGCTGAACGGATTTGGATGAAATTTTGCACATGGATAGACAATTATATTAGGACATAGGATACATTTTATTCCGGTAGTACGTTCCCGTGGGATAATTTCTGACTTCCACGGGGGGGAAGCCGCTTCCACGGTGCCGCGGTGTATAAATCCTGACTAATATTATAAATGCGAAAGTGAGTTAGTTTATTTGTTACGCTTTTACGCTAAAACGGCTGAACGGATTTGGATGAAATTTTGCACATGGATAGACAATTATATTAGGACATAGGATACATTTTATTCCGGTAGTACGTTCCCGTGGGATAATTTCTGACTTCCACGGGGGGGAAGCCGCTTCCACGGTGCCGCGGTGTATAAATCCTGACTAATATTATAAATGCGAAAGTGAGTTAGTTTATTTGTTACGCTAAAACGGCTGAACGGATTTGGATGAAATTTTGCACATGGATAGACAATTATATTAGGACATAGGATACATTTTATTCCGGTAGTACGTTCCCGTGGGATAATTTCTGACTTCCACGGGGGGGAAGCCGCTTCCACGGTGCCGCGGTGTATAAATCCTGACTAATATTATAAATGCGAAAGTGAGTTAGTTTATTTGTTACGCTTTTACGCTAAAACGGCTGAACGGATTTGGATGAAATTTTGCACATGGATAGACAATTATATTAGGACATAGGATACATTTTATTCCGGTAGTACGTTCCCGTGGGATAATTTCTGACTTCCACGGGGGGGAAGCCGCTTCCACGGTGCCGCGGTGTATAAATCCTGACTAATATTATAAATGAGAAAGTGAGTTAGTTTATTTGTTACGCTTTTACGCTAAAACGGCTGAACGGATTTGGATGAAATTTTGCACATGGATAGACAATTATATTAGGACATAGGATACATTTTATTCCGGTAGTACGTTCCCGTGGGATAATTTCTGACTTCCACGGGGGGGAAGCCGCTTCCACGGTGCCGCGGTGTATAAATCCTGACTAATATTATAAATGAGAAAGTGAGTTAGTTTATTTGTTACGCTTTTACGCTAAAACGGCTGAACGGATTTGGATGAAATTTTGCACATGGATAGACAATTATATTAGGACATAGGATACATTTTATTCCGGTAGTACGTTCCCGTGGGATAATTTCTGACTTCCACGGGGGGGAAGCCGCTTCCACGGTGCCGCGGTGTATAAATCCTGACTAATATTATAAATGCGAAAGTGAGTTAGTTTATTTGTTACGCTTTTACGCTAAAACGGCTGAACGGATTTGGATGAAATTTTGCACATGGATAGACAATTATATTAGGACATAGGATACATTTTATTCCGGTAGTACGTTCCCGTGGGATAATTTCTGAGTTCCACGGGGGGGAAGCCGCGGACAAAAGCTAGTAAATAATAAAAACTATTGTTCAAGAGAGCACTACAGAATTTTAAAAAAATATCCAAAATATGTTACAGTCAAGAGAGAGCAAATAAATTAACACAAAAACTATTTGGCTACTAGTGTACTTACACATGCACAACATAGAGGGTTGAACTTCACTTTTGTTGACTGTACCTGCACATTCCAGTATCTGGTATTGTATTATGGATCTACATTTATTATAATCATATATCATTGACGTGTTTTATAATTTATAATGTAGTTGTGTGAAATTCTCAGTATTTCTGCAACAATAACATAATTTTGCAATCTTTCGCTTGCTGGTCTCTTGTGCATGTATGTTTATATAAAGATTACTTTTGCTTGGCTGTGTTTAACTGTAATACCTACTAGCTTAGATAACTGATAAAATGGGTCGTTCGTGATGCTATGTCATGTATCTTTTTAGGGTTCCGTACCAAAATGGTAAAAAGGAACCCTTATGGTGTCACTCAGTCTGTCAGTCACAGCTGAATATCTCAAGAACTACTAATGTTATCAACTTGAAATTTGGAACAGTTTTAGATGACGTTTACCCAACTACTTTGCAAATAAGAAAGAAATATTTTTTTTTTTTTTTTTTTTTGCAACAGGGGCTGAAAGGGGGTCTTAAAAATTTAAAGTGGGGCTACTAGGGCATGTGGGGTATCATATAAAAGAGGGCTGTTTGCACATTCTTAAACATTTTTTTATTTTTTTTTAAACCGCATAGTTTTCGACTTGATGTAAAATACCGTCCCCCCCACTATTTCTCCGAAGTTTGTAAAGAGCAAAATCTGAAATTATTCTATGTGATAGAAGTTTATGTAAAGATTACAGGAAAAATAAAACAATGTCTCTAAACTCTGTCTCATGTTACGTGGGGTTGGCGCAGCACAATTTCTTCTTCCATTCTCCCCTGTTATCCATTTTGGAATATTCAGTAGTATTTTACTCCTGTATTTTAGCTTAGAGAAGTCACAGATTATCTAACAAAATAACATCACCATCTTCCTGCCCTTGTCCCATGTTACGTGGGGTTGGCGCAGCACAATTTCTTCTTCCATTCTCCCCTGTTATCCATTTTGGAATATTCAGTAGTATTTTACTCCTGTATTTTAGCTTAGAGAAGTCACAGATTATCTAACAAAATAACATCACCATCTTCCTGCCCTTGTCCCATGTTACGTGGGGTTGGCGCAGCACAATTTCTTCTTCCATTCTCCCTTGTTATCCATTTTGGAATATTCAGTAGTATTTTACTCCTGTATTTTAGCTTAGAGAAGTCACAGATTATCTAACAAAATAACATCACCATCTTCCTGCCCTTGTCCCATGTTACGTGGGGTTGGCGCAGCACAATTTCTTCTTCCATTCTCCCCTGTTATCCATTTTGGAATATTCAGTAGTATTTTACTCGTGTATTTTAGCTTAGAGAAGTCGCAGATTAACTAACGAAATAACATCACCATCTTCCTGCCCTTGTCCCATGTTACGTGGGGTTGGCGCAGCACAATTTCTTCTTCCATTCTCCCCTGTTATCCATTTTGGAATATTCAGTAGTATTTTACTCGTGTATTTTAGCTTAGAGAAGTCGCAGATTATCTAACAAAATTACATCGCCATCTTCGTGCCCTTGTCCCATGTTACGTGGGGTTGCCGCAGAACGTTTTCTTCTTCCATTCTCCCCTGTTATCCACTTTGGAATACTCAGTAGTATTTTACTCGTGTATTTTAGCTTAGAGAAGTCACAGATTATCTAACGAAATAACATCACCACGTTCCTGCCCTTGTCCCATGTTACGTGGGGTTGTCGCACCACGTTTTCTTCTTCCATTCGCCCCTGTTATCCATTTTGGAATATTCAGTAGTATTTTACTCGTGTATTTTAGCTTAGAGAAGTCGCAGATTACCTAACAAAATAACATCACCATCTTCCTGCCCTTGTCCCATGTTACGTGGGGTTGGCGCAGCACGTTTTCTTCTTCCATTCACCCCTATTATCCGTCACGCTATCATTCACTCCCTTCTCTTTCATATCATTCCTAGAACAATCCATCCATCTTTTCTTTGGCCTTCCTCTCCCTCTCCATCCTTAACATTTATATTCATCACTCTTTTAGTCACATGTGTTTACACTTTACAGTTCTCAGCTAAATCGAGAACCATTGCGAGTAAATTTCCTACGTTGGTCTTCCGAACAGTTCTTATCTCTCGTTCTATTTATACAATGCAATAACGATCAACCTATTTACCATTCTAAATATATTTTCCGTGACTACAAAAACACATCAACTAATGTTTATTTCGTTATTCGTTCAACTGTTTATACTTTTATGATTTGCGTGGGTTTTGTTAAAATAAGGCTGGCAAACTCACATTAGCGACAATAATTATTTAGTAATTTTGTAATCTTTCACCAAGATTATCAACTCTTTCATAATTCATAAATTATAATCTACTTCTGGAAAAATACCAAAATTAATGACGTATGTGCTCATTTTCTGATGGCCTAAACTGAAAATTTCTGGAGAGAAAAAAGTTGCTAAAACTTACGTCTATTCTACAGAATTTTCGACGGATTAGGTAAGTAAGTACATAAATCCTATTTATAGACTTGTAGGTAAAAGTCTAGTGACTTCTATCTCCACAATCTGCTAAAGAACCTTTTAGATGGATTGGATAAGACTTCTGTGTAAACCCTTTGCGAACAAAAACCTTTTCTCTTTTATTAAAACCAAGCTATTTTCGTAGGTACTTATCATAATTCTTTGACCTAAAAGGAACTTTCGCGGCCTTATATAATTCAACCACAGATTTTATCGTTCCCGCCAACTAAAGTGACAGGTGTCAAAATTCTCTCGGGAGTCCGATAGCGTTCTATTTTATGAAAGTGTCACAACAAACACAGGTAACGACCCATTCAGCCGATATTCGGCCTTTTCAGTACGGTTGTATTGTCCTAGATGTTTATAGAACTGAAAGGAATTGTTGTTCGCATTGTCTGGTAAAATTGTATTATACCTAACTCACAAAAATAAAAAAGTTTTTGTTTGATATCGTTGGGGCTTTTTTCGTCTTGTTTTAGTTAGCCATAGGTTTTGTGGTTTTCAATTTATTTTGAGAGACGTACCTTTTAGTTATACTTACTCGTTTTAGTACGTATTAGTTATACTCGAAGAGCTCGTGGCTAAATACGAACTGCGCAGCACGGGTCGATCCATCAGGTTAGGCGATCCCCCGACCAAAACCTTGCGATGGGGCGTTATTCAGAGGCTATTAACTCATTAACTAAGAGTAATAAATTACATCTAAAGCCCATTATTAATGTTCGATATTCTATCATCACATTGCACGTTTACTTTTGTTTTTATGTAAAATAAATACATTTAAAATCTCCTTGTAAAAAAGTGTCTAAAATTATTGATTCTATGCATCTTTTGCTAAAGGTAACGTTCTAATCATTTGGGGATTACACTAATCGATAGATAATTTAAAAATCGAAATTATCCACGTTTTTATTTTTTTTTAAAGTTCGCTATTCTTTTTTTATTTAAATAATTCCAGAAAAAATGTGAATTTTTTGATGAAGGGGCGTGCAACGCTCAAGGTCTTTTGGTCGGGGTATGGCCTTAAGCTACGCTTGCCGGGGTTGGTCAGTGGATAGGTGACCATCTTTACACACCGAGACTCCTCCGTGCCTCGGAAAGCACCTTAAGCCGTTGGTCCCGGCTGTCATTCGTGGATCTTTGACAGTCGTTACGGGTCGTCAGAAGAGAAGCCCGAAAGTCTGACAACCAGTCTTACCAAGGGGTATCGTATTACCGAGTTACTGGGTTGTGGAGGTCAGACAGGCAGTCGCTCCATGTAAAATACTGGTATTCAGCTGCATCCGGTTAGGCTGGAAGCCGACCCCAACATTCTTGGGAAAAGGCTAGGCAGATTGACCTATTAGTTATACCGAAAAAAAATACCGATAAATACCGATATTATGTAGATATTTTTAAGTAATTGTTTATTAATTATAAGCTCAATAACACTTTCGTCTCGAGTGATAAATCAATGAATCACTAATAACATGCCATTTCAAGACCCTGATCTTTAACTTTCCCACAACATCAATAATGAGCGAAGAGACGATGGCGATGACGTACAAAAACTTTAAGGCGCAGATTTCCTGAAAACGATCAAAAAGGTGGTTTTTTAAAGCTGTGTATCTCATAAACCGTAAATAATTTTGACATGTAAAAAAAATATGACATTTTCAAGTCCTTTTCGCATACAGTGATGGAAGCCAAAAACATAATTAAACATACTTTAATGAACCAAAAAAATCTTTAAACCTACCTCCAAATAATCTTTAAAAGCTGTTTATCCCTTCATTAGCAATTATAATTATAATTCAAAATATACCATGAAATGTCAAATTCCAAACTGCATCCAGTGATGGATTACTTTTTATTAAATAGTTAATTTCTAATTTTATACGATTTTATTTGCACTTTTACGACATAATTCCGGTGCGCGTGAGTCTTCTATCTCGCGCGTCAAACTAGACAGCCATAAAGCCATTTCACTTACACACCGAGCTAAACCACGCTTGGAACCAGGGGGTCTACTCCCTAAGTCCGTCTGTTCATCCGTCCGTCCGTTTGTCCGTCCGTCTGACTAAACGATCCATCAAAACAAGTGTAAATGTTAAATTTTTCGGACGGGCAACAACACATCGGGAGTAGGGACAACTGTCGTATCGTGTTGTCATTCATACTTCGTTCGGGCCCCGAACCAATCATATGTCCGTAGGTGATAAGGGAGTAGGAAACGCCCGTAACGAAGGCCGAAACTACAAACTTCGTGCTTAGGGAGTAGACCGCCAGGGCCTTAACGCGCGATGCGCATGTCTTTCAGTCAGCCGTTGTCTGTGGAAAATTTTGCATGACTTTGTTTTTTAATGTCAAGGCGAGGTTTACGAGAGTTTTTAGACTAAAGAAAACATGATAAAACTTTTTAGTGATAAAAATAATCTTGGTTTTATTTCCGGTGAGTGTAATGTGCTTCAGTCAAGGCTAACAGAACTGTGTACAGGTTTCTTAAAAAATGTATTCTCGCTTCGTTAGCCCAGGCACAGATTAATACAGATGGGATACTCCGCAAAATCTAGAAAGTTTTTAATTTATTTTGCTTTGAAAACGATTTAGCGTGTCGCTATTCTAATCAGAAAATTGCACAGATAAGCAAAAATCTCGTCTTTATTACAAAACGTATCAATAAATTCATTTCTATGATCAACAGTCGTTACAGATGTAAACAAAACATAATATTATTTACCTTCTTAACAAAGTTGAATGTAAAAAAAAACGACATAAAAAAAAATTGTTCAAACATTATTTAGCTGGACCGTACCCAGAAGGCAGAATGTCGAGATAACCACGCCTGGCCGGTCGGGTTTTAAAAATAAAATGTAAACAATTTGCGCGCCAATACGTTCGTGACAGCGCGGTTTGTTGTCGTTTTCGTACTTTAATTTTGTATTTTCTACGATTTTCCTTAATATCAAAAAGAGTAGATATATTTTTCTAAAAGATTTACTGTCGAAAGTACAGGTTCTCGTGGACTGTTAAGAAAAGAAAAGAAAGAAAAACTATTTATTCCCGCGAAAAATGACGCACATACTTCGTTTTTTACATAATCCTAAAAACTAAGAAACAATTGAAAGAAATTCCAAGCATAGCCCGTTCCGTAGCCCGCTGAGCGACCATGACTTTATGGCCCAGCCGCACTAGTGAATGTCCACGTTTCGGCTCCGTAAAGGCCCTTCAAACAGGCACGACAAGCGATGCGACTACGCACAATGAAGGGTTCCGTAGTTGGGATTAAATTAATTATCCCAAGAACAAACTTAACTTTATAGTTGAAAAACATGTTCTCCCATACATTCCAACAGTAAATGTAAGTTGGTACTCACAATATTGAGAGATTTACCATGTTATTTGAAGACCACAAACTTCTTATAGGTTTTCCGGTACAGGTATAGAACTATTGCCTGTATTCTTTTTTTCAAAATTTTAAGCTCAATAGTTTTGGAGATAGGGGGGGGGGGGATGGTCAATTTTCGTCTATTTTCTTAAATAAAAAATATATTTGAAACCTTCATTGTAAACCCTTTCATTTGTTAAGTAACACGGTACAGTTTGCAAAACTTTTTTTTTTCCGCACCCAATGGATTCCAGAGGCCTTAACAAGGTCATCGGTCTCCCCCCCCGACCCTCCAACGTTACGTCTTCTGGTACGCGGTCCCTGCCCACCGCCACTTAAGTTTGCACTTGAGTTCAAAGAATAGCCTCAGTTAAGGCGAAAGCGCCAGGGTAGCCCGCGAAATTCAAAATTTCTTACGTTTTTTGCAATTTAATAGGTCAGTGTGAGCTTGTATGTTGATTAAAATATGATTCGCGGCTGTAGCTAATATGGCTTTACAGAATTATAATCATTAGAATCAGCAATACAACTCCATAAGTTAGCATTTACCTCAAACATCATGATTAACCTTAAGAATCAAGCATCCTACAAACCACCTTAAAAAAAAAATACGCGTTATCTTTTCCTTTTTTTGTTATTGGAATCAGAATATAACCAAAATATTCTTACGTATTTCGGTTGCCAATCACCATAATAACATGAAATTCCTTTCAAGAGTTATGGCAATGTTTCAAACCCATGACGCAGTGTTTTGACGGTAGTTCTATAAAAAGACTGCGATCTTGTTGGGTAGCGAAAGTGTACCTACTATTATCAATTACTACTATTGTATTTCAACACTCGGTGAGAAATATTACAGCGCAATAGGTAAGCGAAAATTTCCGCGATTGTTTTAGAATCACCTTTGAGGAACCTGACGCTTGGGTTCGGAGAAAAAAGGCACTCATTATTTTTGTGATGAATACGTCAAATCTTTGAGTAACATCAAATTCAATAAAACGGAACTCACTCACATTTTTAAGGGATAATACATTGCTTCTAAAATTTAAAAAGATCTTCTGCTTGACATCGTAAACAACGTTATGAATTGAATTGTCAAAATGAAAAGGAATTATGCGTCTGGGCTCTTGGCTGCCGTGTGATTCTGTAAGACCTCATTCTAAACTTCGAATCTGAATCCGCTGTGAGTTCTTGATTGGAATTCTAAAAACTCGGTTGATGATTCGAATTTACACTAGCGCTAACCTTGCGAGCGTGTCAGCGAGTTGAACTAAATTGACCGTGAGATTTTGATAGATAAAGTATGAGATGACGTAAGAAGTGGCATTCAGTAAGGTAATTCCCTGCCACTTCGACGAAATAAAAAACAAGTAAGAAGAAGTGATGCGAAGTGAGAGTGAATAGCGATGTGAGATGCGAGTTGTTTGAATTTTACAGAATCGACGTACTGTGTATTTGTGTAACCCTCTGCTGGCTATAGGTCCTACCAGCGTTACTCATGGGTTTTATGCCCGTCTTTGAAAATCGGAACCCAATGGTCAACTAAATGTGATAATCATTCGAAAGTTAGGTTCACTGTGAATACTGTTCATCATTTCAGACGAAAGACGTCCGCTGCTGCTGCTGTGCCTACCCCTTTTTTTTGTGGATGAAATCATCAAATGACTTCTCCCGCTCTGGGCGGAGTGGGAGGTCGTGTCAGACTTTTACTGGCTAAAACCCACCCGTGTTCCTTCAGTTGCCTATGCCAGGGCCACAGTGTTTCTTTCGAACAACCCGCGACCCCGGTGGCATAGGCCTCCCCGTAGCGTCGCCAGGTCGACCGGTCTTAAACTTCTCGCTTGCAGTGGATTGCCGCGACCAACTTTAATTACTTGACGTTTATGTGCTGTATTAGTTCTCACTTCTGCATCCTTCTGTTTCCTGAGGCCATTGCCAGCTCTTATTGACCAGGAACAAACGATGGTGAGTCACAACAGTTCCGTCGATGTCAATGTGGCGGAATGCCAAAATCTTTGTTTTTTGAAACCTAGTTTTCCAAAGTTTGTATTCTTAGTCATTATCCTGGGATACACTTTGGTTTTTAGAGTGGTATTCTGAAATCTGGGTGTCTTTCTTCAAATTGTACAGTTGTATTTGTTTCTTCTTGCCGGTACTCCGACTAGAAAAGATGAAATACCTTCATTTCTTCGAGAATTGCTGCACTGACTAGGCCTTTGAGTTTATGTTGGCACTTCTAGAGGAGGCAGTGAGATACCACGAAGTATATTCAGCTTTATTAACTCCGAAGCAACTAACTACTACTTTGCTGTAGTACGTGGCTACCTACCTATCCGATGACCTACGGCATCCTCCCAAGACTGCATCACGACATTCTGATCTGTCTTCCGTATTCGGTCCCCTCAAAGTAGTCCAGATACAAATGGCATAACCACTACAATTTTATTGAAGCAAGTCCCAATGTGACAAAAATTGCAGCATTTCAAATGTGCGCTTAATGCAGCAGTTCCGGTATGACATAACATGTATAAACCATTCAATTCAAAACATATTTTTAGGCTTCCTTCAGCAAATTCTTTATGGATCGAGGCCAAAACTATATTCCTTATATCATAAATTTTCAAAAAAACAGTTTGGCAAGCGCTCTCTTTTAAAGCGCTGGTGAATGCTAGAATTGATAAAAAGATAATATTTTGTCCCCATTGCGAAGTGCTTTTATTGGTCGATGATGATCCAGACTAATATTTAAGTTTGTTTTGATGACCTGCTATTTGTATGTTTGTATTAGAATGTGACTTAACTGTTTTTTTGGTGGGTAGGTAGACAATTTAGCGTGTTACGAAGGTAGTCTGACAAAATTCAAAGTAAGTCAAACAGCAATTCAGATTAAATTGTTTGTCTGAGGCCTTCCCTTTGTATCCTAAACAAACAATTAATTTCGGAATGACAGAATGAGATTAATTCTGCAGTTATTTGGACTTAAAATCTGGTAGAAAAAAGATTCCGACGAACCGCCTCCACCTTTTTTTGAAGTAGATTAAAATAGCAGACCAATGCTGGTTCCTAAGGTTTTAGAAGTAATCGTTTCAGTTTGAAAAGAATTTGCAAAGAGCAACTATCAAACTGAGTGATAATATATGGTCGAATACTAGAAGTATCACGTATCGGCAGATTTCCAGTCCATCCATCGCCTTTTCACTAGCTCATTACGGTATACGCTCATTTGAGAATAAAATCTCCGATCATAGAGGAAATAAAAGTTGCTTTCATGCGATTTTACGAATGGCGATAGTTTCAAGCGAATGACGCACGCAGCAAGCTTGAATATTCCGCTTTGTCCTGAAACTGAAGAGTTTTCCAAAACAGTTTCTATTCTAGACATCATCTGTTGCAGTACCATGCTTTATTTAAGTACCTACATAAATGTCTTGTGCATATAAACGTGAAAGTAATCACGTTGGAAAGTAAAACTCACACCCTATTATTGATCTGTTTTTAGATTCACAACACTAATTCTATTTTTGAATACTGGCAAGGCTCCTCTTTTGGCCGCCGTCTGTTTACTGTTTTCAAATTTTCAATCAGTCGCTACTTGATTCTCGTACCGAACGCACGTTTTGTCAAACATAAAAATAGATTCTATTTTCGTAAACAAACATAATATGCTGTATACGGTATACAGCATAAAGCTATTTTTCAGAAAAGTGCCTGAAAAAAATCGCCTTACGATACCTTAATTTTTTGTTGTTTCTTTTTTATTATTTATTTATTGAAACATTCCATTTTTTGTGATATACTTGTTGTTTATAATATTATACGAGGTTTATTTCGTTGTTGTATATAGAGGATTTATTTATTTTTGAAAAATGGTTAAGCTGTACCGGTAAGTTTATTCTAGTCTATACGTATCGCATGATAACAGTCGGATGTTTTAACCCCTTCGTAGACTTTAATTTTGAGCACCTTCCGATGTAAAGAAAAGTAAGTATTGCTATCTCTTACTACCAGGCAAACTAAGAAAGAGACCGAAGTGATTTGTTACTATTTATTAATAATACTCACTTGTAACTATAAAGGTAACTAATAAAGGTGAATGCGCATAGGTAGCCCGCGAAAATCAAATTTTCTTACGTTTTTTGCAATTTGCTGGTTAGTGTCATGTTCTATGTTGAGTTGATCCACCTTAGTAGCTGTTATTAATTTGTATAATATGCTGAGATGACGGATTTACCTTATTGCAATTATCACAGCTCTAATTATTATTTACCATCTCTTTCTTATTTCATTTAAAACTTTTTTTTGTCTATCTTTTGTTTTGAATTTTTTTACTGTTAAAATATTTTTATTATAACTGTGTATTTGCATGCCTTATGGTAGGTTATGGTTAATGAACTGTATTGCTTGTTTAAGACCTTTTCTTGTGTACCCATTTCCGCAAATTAATAAATGATTTGATTTGATTTTGAAAAGAAAAGGACAAAAACATTTTCAGTTTATTCTGTATACTACTGCCGCCATGATTGTTGACATTTACTTAAACCCATGCCTTTGAAGTATGCCACTGAATTTCCTGAACCAATCTATCTATACTTATAATAAAGCTGAAGTTTGTTTGCTTTTTTGTTTTAACGCGCTTATCTCTGGAACTGCCAGTACGAATTAGAAAAAATATTTTTGCATTTGATAGCCCAATTCTTGAGGAAGATTAATTTAATATAACTCTACGACCCTTAGGGAGCCTAGCAAAAAGAAAAATAGTAAAAAAGAACGCTAAGTGAAAACGAAATAATAACGCGGGCAGGCGATGCGATACGACGGGGTGGGTCGGGGGAACAATAAATTTCACGCGGAAGAAGTCGTACAGACGCCAGTTAAGTTCATAAAAGGCCATGAAAACAACTCTTTTATGCCAAGGCCTCCCAGATTATATCAAAGAAATTCCCTTCGGAAATTGTTCAGTGGTTTTCGAGTTAGGTTCGATAAAATAAATATGCTACTGTTGTGATTGGCATTAGTCCTTGAAATTGTGTCAACACAAACATGCTAGGTGTACTTATTATGTAGTAAGTACCTACTACCTACCATTTGACTTTTATTATGGACTAAGAGGGCTTTAAAGTGACACTGACATGATCACGTGACATTTCGATAGCTTATTTCAACCCCGTAAATTTTTTGGCTTTTCTGCTACCGTCATCGCTAAACGAATGTTACTTTGTCTAAGCCCTCAGGTTCCTTTAATATGCGATAGTGAATCGATTTTGGGTGTAATGGAAAAGTTTTATTGTTCCATAACAATCTTATCTTGTTATTGCTTTTTCGCACCTTCTACAATCCATATGAGTCTAAACGCAAATTCGACAACGCAATATTATTATGTAGCCAAAAAAATATTTGATGATGAAGACGGAACATTTTTGATTGGAATAAGATACCTACTGGTGTTTCTGGATGCTAGAATTTTCACATATTATGTTCTTATAGAAACCATTTGCCCTCCATGATTTGGGAGTCTTTGATTTGATATGACAAACAACTTTGTATCACAAAAATCATCTCCTCTATTTGACTTTAATCAAGGTTCTCTGCAAACGTCAGTCATCTGATCTGCCTAGCCTTTTCCCAGTTATGTTGGGGTCCGTTTCCAGTCAAACCGAATGCAGCTGAATACCAATATTTTACATGGAGCGACTGCCTATCTGACCTCCACAACCAAGGTAACTGGGTAATAAGATACACCTTGGTAAGACTGGTTGTCAGACTTTCGGGCTTCTGACGACCCGTAACGACTTAAAAATCCACGAATGACAGCCGGGAACAACAGCTTAACGTGCTTACCGAGCCACGGAGGAGTCTTGGTATGTAAAGATGGCCACCAATCCACAGACCAACGGCGGCAAGCATAACTTAACCTGATCGATAGACTCGTGCGGCTGTTATTACTTAGCCACAAACCCCGTCCTTCAAACACCAGTAGCCTTCAAAAATACATCGCGTGCTAAATTCTCGTCAACTACTATCGCTCTAATTAATCTATATTTACTGTAAACAACAAGAGCTGTTTTTAAACAAAATTATACATCCATTTTCATTTCAGGCGACATGCCAGGAAGCACTAACTATAATATGTACATAATTAAGTATTATAATATTGAATGGCTGGTCCAAAACAAAAACAAGCGTCTGTATTTTGGCTCCTGTTACACTTTCACATGTTTATTTTGAGTTGATTGATTGTCGAAGGAAAGGTCACACTTTCTATCTGTGGGTTGGTAACCGGTACTGTTTTTTGGCCTTTTCGTGTCTTGTGCCAGCTTAACTCCTATAATCAGCTTGATTAATTATATCCTCATTCATTACTCAATCCCTGTCGTGTCAATATGACTGTTATTCCTTAGTCAAGTTTTATCCTTGGGCCTCAAATTCGAAGCAGCGTTTCTCGCAGAGCGTGCAGCGGGGCGTTTAATGGAACTGCTCAACTATTGTACCTACCAATGAAACGCCCATCTCGAATTTGCGACTGGTAACTCTAAAACCAAATGGTTTATTTTTTTCGGTCGTATAAGGTCTTCTACCCAAGTCGCCTTCATCAACAAGAGTAAGACTCTTGAGCAGTACATGCCGAATCCACTTTTTTTCTATTGAATTTCAATTTCTGGATCTTTCTCTGAGTGGGACCTTTTTTTTTTTTTTATATAACTTCTCCCGCTCTGGGTGGAGCGGAAGGGCGTGTCAGACTTTTACTGACTAAAACCCACCCGTGTTCCTTCAGTTGCCTATGCCAGGGCCGCGGTATCTTCTTCAAACAACCCGCGACCCCAGCCGCGAACCTAAGCCGACGATTGCACGAGCGTAAAAAAATCGCGGCGGGATTTTATCACGCACTGGATTTTCAACTATCGGAGCCGAGCTTCAAGAATCCAACTTAGCAATAACAGAGTGCATCCCAGCGCGACAAAAAACACACTGTTTGATTTTCAACTCCCGGCCCCAAGCAGAGCGTTGAAAATGCAGTGTGCGAAAAAATCCCGCCGCGATATTTTTACGTCCGTGCGAACGGCGGCTAAGATCGTTTTCTTAGCTACAAAGGCTTACAATATCATACGATAAATCTACCCATGCCTTTTTTAGCTTTTAGGTACTTTAGCAATAATCTTGTATCTACTCCAAAAATATTTTATTTCACCGATGTAACGTACAACCTGCAGAAGATCGCTGCAGAAGAATTGGATGAGACATACGACTAGAGAAGAATGGCCAGAATGGCACAAAAGGCTAGCAGACCTCTCTCGGAACAGTTCATTAATTTTCGGGTCTTCTTATGTAATTTTTAGTACACCTGCACCTAAATCTCAAGTATTGCTATGGCATTGTAGTTTATTTTAGAACGTTACATTATTACCACTGTTATCAGTCACAATAACTGAATGCTAACTCTGTTATCATCTGTTGTTTCAAATATAAGATAAACAGACAGATATGCTATCTAACTGAACATCCATATTGTTATCTTACACAGATCTACTAACGTCTCATCTTAGGGACCTAACCCATCAAAGTGGGTTAGGTCCCTAAGATGAGTTTAGTGGGTTAGGTTAGGTCCCTAACCTAACCCACTAAAGTTACAACAGTACGTACTACTTTTTGACTACTTCCATAAAGTTCATCATCATTTGCCTAGCCTCTCTCCCAACGATGTTGGGGTTGGCTTCCAGTCTCTGGATGCAGCTGATGAGCTGAATCATCATTCTCCTGCCCTCGGCGCAACATGTCCCTTTCTTCCATAGGCACTTCTCTATTAGTCGTCATCTAGGTAGTCGCCCCCTTTCTAGTCATATCATCTTTCACACAGTCCATCCATCGTTTCTTTGGTCATCCCAACTCTTCTATCCATAGACATTCATTCTCAAAACTTTCCTCACAACATTTTCCTCATTTCATCGTATCACATCAACCTAAATAGGTTGTGATGGTATGGGCATGTGATGCCGCACCACTTTTCAGTCACCGGTGCCACTTTCAGACTTCCTCTTATGCACACATTTCTTATTCTATCCATTCATGTAACACCTTACACCACACATCCCTCTTAGCATTCTGATCTCAACTCCATGCAATTGCCTTTCATTCATCCCTTTTGTGGCCCAACATTCTGATCCATACAATACAGCAGGTCTAACCATTGTTTTATAAATATTCCCGTGACCTGACGCGGAGCTGGGCGGAGCGGAGCGGAGCGTAGACGTGGTGGAATCTACCAATCACAATGGTTGAAATCATTATCGCGTCTCTCGACTCGTTTGTGTTTGGACGATTCCCGCATGTTTCCGCTCCGCTCCGTGTCAGTGGAAACGCATACTGACCGTCCGATCTACTTCGCCTTCGCTTTGCATGGATGCAGCTGAATATCAGTATTTTACAAGGAGCGACTGCCTATCTTGACCCCCACAACTCAGTTTCTGGGTAACACATGAACTTATGGTAACGAGTTTTTCGATAAATACATAGTTTTCGTAACACAATTCCATTGTGCTATTTTGCCGATACTGGCGCTTTTACAAATCCTATAAACTTCAAAATTTGTCGGCAGCGGAGATTTTATCAGAAATTTTTGTTAAGCATTCAGAAATGTTGCATATAGGTACTCCTACAATAACATGTCATAATTCCCGTACATTTTCCTCGTCAATTTTACCCTTTATATAAACAAAGATAACAAAATACTAATCTCATTATTATATTTGTTAATACTAAAACATATCTGTCTTAGTTTGGACAATATTTACCAAGACTTGAATGGGAGGAAAACTGACAATTGTTCCTCGTCTTTTGAAGAAAGAAGATAGTTTGAATATAAAATGCCTTATTATCATTACTTCGAGAAGAAGGCTGGTGATTTGTCGTTGTTAAGTGAATATTTGGAAACCGATGTCATTTGTTTGAGCAAAACTATTGGAAGGTACGGATATAACTAGGATACTTGAATTTTTGGTCGATTTTTGTAAATGTTTTACTAGAGGTCTGTTAGAAAGGCAGAAATGATTTTGTCATTAATTGATTTGTCAGTGGGCTATTAGATAAATATTCTGCGTCGACAGTCAGTTTTAAACAACATATTTATGGCGTTTAAAGTAAAAGTACGGTTTTTACTTGTTTTAATAAATAAATAATTATATATTTTTTAAAAAGCTTCTTCGAGTTCGTTGGCTGCGCATATTTTACGTATAGTTTCTTTCGCAGCGCCTATAACGACTGTACCTTGTTACAGCGCGACACTGAGTGCTGGCTGTCTAACTTGTATATTGTTGTGACGGCACTTATAACGACTGTCTTTTGTCACAGAGCTACTCTGGACGCTGTCTTACCTTGCTTACTGTTTGACAGCGCTTATAACGACTGTGTTTTGTCACAGAGTTACTCTGGGCGCTGTCTTACCTTGTTTACTGTTTGACAGTGCTTATAACGACTGTCTTTTTTTGTCAGTTTCTCTGGGCGCTGTCTTACCTTGTTTACTGTTTGACAGTGCTTATAACGACGTGTCTTTTATCACAGAGTTACTCTGGGCGCTGTCTTACCTTGTTTACTGTTTGACAGCGCTAATAACGACTGTCTTTTGTCACAGAGTTACTCTGAGCGCTGTCTTACCTTGTTTACTGTTTGACAGCGCTAATAACGACTGTCTTTTGTCACAGAGCTACTCTGAGCGCTGTCTTACCTTGTTTACTGTTTGACAGTGCTTATAACGACTGTATTTTGTCATAGAGTTACTCTGGACGCTGTCTTACCTTGGTTACTGTTTGACAGTGCTTATAACGACTATCTTTTTTCCCAGAGCACTCTAAGCGCTGGGCACTTGCATATTTTGTGTTGACATTACTTATATCGACTGCTTATTGTCACAGCGTGTCTCTGAGAGCGTCTCTGAGCGCTGCCTTACCTTGTATAAAGTTCTCTAAGCGCTGACTTGCTTTGGTGTATTTACAGTGTCTAAAAAGATTGTTTTTTGTTACAGCGGTGACAGCGCGTCCCTGAGCGCTGCCGGGAGCAAGCGGTCGGCTTTGTCGGCTTCGGACGCCGAGTGTTTCTCGCTGTGCCTGGGTGCCGGGCCTCTGTGGTATGTACTATACCTTTTATTACTGAATTAAAGAAAGTAAAATATACGAATTGGTAACATTCTCCTCTTTTTGAAGTCGGATAAAAAAAATAATCAAAAAAATCAAACGGGCAGTGCAGCCCGCTCATTCGTCAACGCTGCCCCCCGCCTCGCCTCGGTCCCGATTTACTGTGAATAAATAAATAAATAATTCACGACTGAAAAATAGATCAAGAGAATTAGTAAAATAAATCTACATAGACTTCATTAGTGATGTATAATCGCTAGGTTGATAATTCTTCGCACAACCGCCTTACGTAAAACTAGCGTCTCGTGTTTATAGCGTGGTCAACTAAGATTTCGTAAGTATCTATCTTGCTCACAGATGTAACTATGTTGAAGTTATTCATTGAACCTAACACCCATATTCTAAGTCAAATCCTCATGATTTCCTCGACTCGACTCAACCTCACTTAGGTAGTTTGATATTCATAGTTGCAATTTTTATTTTGTTGCATTGTTTCAATTAGAAGGTACGTCGGCATCTACCTTGAGGATCGAGGTGAGTTTGAGTTGAGAAATCTTCTGTCAAATATAAGGTACTTACCTTGAAGAAGAATGCTGAATGAAGAATAACTGCGTATTTCTCCAAACAATGACGTTTTCGTGCCGTATCACCTCGACTCACACTCATTCGAGGCATCTCATCATTTCCTTAATTTTACGACTGTGAAGTGAATACCGGTTTTGAGAATCTTTCCAGGCACGCCTTAAGGTCGCCTCGACCGAGTTGTGAATCGAGGATCTTTCGAGGCTACGACTTAGAATATGGGTGTTAGTCTCAACGTGTTTATAAGTTCATGCAACTATTTGACCTGTTCAAGTATCTATTTATCACTAGAGGTACATGCTCTATGATATCGTACAGTGAATGTTACGTGACGTATTTAATACGTTTTAACTCGTATAAAATGTGTTCATTAACTAGATACTTTGTACTTTCGAGTCTTAATTAAGAGCTGTAGGAGTTATACTAAGATAAGGATGAGATCTTGTGGCTATCACGCAGAACGTTCTATTCAGGCTAGTCATACATCGGCGCTAATCTAACTAAGTGACGTAACTGATTCGAAGAAAATTTTACAGGGCAATCTATTTTTTTTTTTTTTTTTGTAAACTGTACATATATCGGTCTCGATTTTTGCATTATCATGGGGACCATAAGAGACAGACAGATACGCCGACAGAGATAGACAGATCGATTCGACTTGGAAAATGTATCAAATTACTAAGATCGGCTATCGGTTTAGTCCAAAATGTCAGATAGGATTTAAATCCACGGATGTTTTCGGCCCATCTTCATCGCTTCGCTCTCAACAGAACGGTCGTGGTCATGATGAATTGTGTCCGATTCAGGATATGGATATGTGAGGCGCAGCATCGTCTCTTGCGAGTATCGTAATGTAAGAACGACTTAAAACGCTAAATTAGACATAAACATATGTCGTAGTCATTCTCGAAAAGGGGGCACAGTTGTTAAGTTTACAGAAAATAGGTGCGGAAGGCTTTTTAAAGGACTCTCACAAGAAATTCGCCCCGTACTCCCAGATAGAAACATTTGCCCCCCCTTGAGCGAAAACCTAGATCCGTGCCTGGGGGCCTACTCCCTAAGTCCGTCCGTCTGACATTACGATCCATCAAAACAAGTGTAAAAGTAAAATTTTTGGGACGGGCAAAAACACATCGGGAGTAGGGACAACTGGCAAATCATGTTGTCATTCATACTTCGTTCGGGTCCCGAACCAATCATCCATTCGTAGGTGATACGGAGTAAGAAACGCCCGTAACGAAGGCCGAAACTACGGGCTCCGTGCTTAGGGAGTAGGCCCCCTGGTCCGATCGCTTGTGTACCTACTCACCTTACTATCCCTCTTTATCTGTTTCTATTAGTTTTCGCTCCAGTAACCACTAAAGTCTATAAATTACGTGTTTTCTTCACAGGTGGTCCTGATGTTCCGGCTCACGGCTCGGCACCGCCCGGAGGGGTGAATGGCGGGGCCGCGAGCCCCGCTACCCCATCAACACCCACCCACGACGACAACAACCGTGAGTATACCAACAACTTTAACTTAACTAACTTTAACATAACTATCTTTAACTTAACTAACTTTAACATAACTATCTTTAACTTAACTTAGACGTCAGTTTTACAAAACTGACAACTTAGTACGGGACTAAGTTGTCAGTTTTGTATAAAGAACTGTATTTCTATAACAGCTAGGCTCTTATTACAAAAACTTGCTCGATGGTTTAAACCATGACAGAAGAAAACCTCGTTTTGTAAAGTTCGAAATTCAAAAAAGGGTCCATGGTTTAAACCTGGGTTTGAAGATGAACCTTGTTTTGTAATGAAACGGAAAGAGTTGTATTGATGACTTTAATGCTTATAATTAAGGAGAAATGAAGAATATAAGCTTTGCAATATATTTGTCCCATATGTTCTCACAAAACATCCTATAGCCATAGACTACATTATTATAGTTTTTTTCCCGTTCTTTGTTTCTTTGACCTAAGTAGGTATGTCAAAATTCATTTTGTTTTTATCAAAAAAAAAAAAAAACTGCATGTCTGAACAATTTTCAAATATTCAAAGTCTACAGACGGGCCAATATTAATTATTACCTTGGTGAAAAGCTTTTTATTTTGTTTGCTAAGGTAAATGCGCTGTGTAGCCCGCGAAATTCATTATTTCTTGCGTTTTTTGCAATTTGCATAAATGTATTTACATAATTTTAACCATAAAAATCATCAATACATATCTCTAAGTTAGATTTCGTGCAATTTGACAGAGATTTCGTTCGTTCGACGAATCTGCACGAAATCTGACTTAGAGAGATGTATTGATGATTTTTTACATAATGTTTTATTGCCGCGTATCATATTTTGATCAAGATACAACCTGAAAAGGACTTGCAAATTGCAAAAAACCCAAAAAAAAAAAATTCGCGGGGTACCACTGCGCATCCTCCTTAATCAGTTTATAATGAATGACTTCGGTGTCACTAAGCACCTGTTCCCTCCACAGGTGACTTGTTGAGTGCCCTACTATGGGCCAGCGCGAGTTCACTCGCTAGCAGCGCGGAGAGCCTCATCACCGAATCGCAATCACCGCCGCACGCTCACCCAGCAATCCACCAGCAACGCAGAGAACAGGTCAGTAATAAATCTATAATCTGCCCAGCCTTTTTCCTCTGTTAAGGTCGGCTTCCAGTCTAACCAGTATTTTACATGGTGCAACTGCCTATCTTACCTTCACAACTCGGTTACTGGGTAACACGATACCCCAACTTTTCAGACTTTCGGGCTTTTGTCTATCCGTAACGACTGTCAAAGGTCTACAAGACACCCGGGGCCAACTGCTCAGTAATTATAATATCCGTATAAGCAACCTAGGTCTTAGAATTTCGCTTGGCTGTTAAGAGCGTTAACGTCGCGCGCGCTGGCAACGTCGCATTTATAAAGGTTTTTTGTGATTATTTTAATAAATTTAAATCAAATGACAATTTCCTCTCTCAAATTCTTAGATCGTTGGCATTTATAAGTATGTATGCTATTTTTTGACGGTTATTTTAGTATTTACTCTTAGAAAATGAAATATTGTCAATTATTTTCTATTATTCTATTTTCTAAATAGTAAATACCAAAATTACTGTCAAAAAATAGCATACATACTTATAAATACCAACGATCTAAGAATTTGAGAGAGGAAATTGTCCTATGATTTAAATTTATTAAAATAATCACGAAAAACCTTTGGAAATGTGACGTTGCCAGCGTGCGCAACGTTAACGCTCTTAAAGACATAAAATTCCTTTTCCCTTCGCCTTTTGCAAGATTTATGAGAAAAAAAGGTAAAGAAAAAAAGAGATAATCAAATCATTTTGTATTAATTTACATGATGTGTAAAAGTAGCAGTGTTAATCGACTTATGTTGCTGGCCGTACCCCTACACTCCCTGTCCCTACCCTTTTTTACTTGTCCCCTTCCCTACCCTTTTTTACTTGACGAAAACAACCCACTGCACAGCAAATAACAGATAATTTGTAACATTACAGACTATCAGCAAGATCCTCGAACGCAAGGACAGGCAGCCTGTTAAGGTGGACTTCAAGATCTTCCTCACAGAGAACACCGTCAACCGCTGGGAAGCTGTAAGTACCCTTATATCACCATAATTATGTTTAAGGCTCCTCCCTAAAATACGGCGAAACTAAGTAACTTTGTGTCCATCTTTTACAGTAACTATAGCATATTTTTGATAGGAAAAAATACACAGTAATCAAATACATAAGAAGTAATTTCATTTGTCGAAATCTATTTTAGTTTATAGATCTAAGGAAAAAAAACTGAATCCAGGTCTATTTCTGTCTATTTAGAGAGAAGTGTGTAAGAGGAATGTAGCAAGGAAACAGCTGGTTCTGAATAATGTGGTTTAATTCTCACCAACAACCAATTCACACCATCAATCCGTCAGGCAGGAGCACGTTGTTAGTTCGACCTGTCGCGGCCCGATCGTAGAAGGAAGTGAAAGAGAAAAAGGGCATTCTAGCAAAGATGGCTGCGCGAGCTTACGCTAGTGATGCCTTTTTAGTAAGTAGTATTTTAGTGTTGGGATTCCAACATGCTCCGGCCTTACGAGAGGAACAAGAGAAACAATAATCAGCTAGTTTTTAGCTACATTAAGCTAGTAAAATTAAAAATATCAATAAACATTATCATCTATAGGTAAGATACAAAGTTTTGTAACAGATCGCACATGGGTATTTCCCTTCGAATTTGTGACCTCTACTGCTCTTACATGACCATCATGGCCAGGAAATATTTTAGTAACTCGGGCCATAGGCCATGACATTATGGGTAGATTATCTTCCTTTAAAATAACAATTGTGCCTATCTTAATATTAGGCAAGACATCTAACCACTTAGGTCTATTTTGTAATGTATTAAGATATTGTTTATACCACATCTTCCAGAAGGATTGTTTAATTTGATTACATAATTGCCAAAACTTGAGTCTATTTTGAGGAACAGTAGTTACGTCATTTTCAGGATACATTGTTAGTGAATTTCCTATTAAAAAGTGACCTGGTGTTAGGTAGCTAAAATCATTTACATCAGATGACATAGGAATCAGAGGTCTGGAGTTCAATATGCATTCTATCTCTATTAATACAGTGTTTATTTGTTCATAGGTTAACAATTGCTTTTGTAATACTCTTCTTAGAAAATATTTAGTACTTTTCACAGCAGACTCCCACAGCCCGCCAAAGGTTGGGGAATATGCTGGTATAAAGTGAAAATTAATGCCTCTTTGGGCTGCAAATTGACATACTTGTCTTTGGTGATTTTGTGAAGAGTGTAATTGATAAAGCTCAGTTAATTGGTTCCTTGCGCCTTTGAAGGTACTAGCATTGTCAGAGTAGATTTCTTTAGGCAATCCTCGTCTAGAAATAAATCTTCTAAGGCAAGCGAGGTAAGCATTTGAAGTAAGATCTGATGTGAGTTCGAGGTGAACTGCCTTTGTAGCGAAACACACAAATATACAAATGTACCCTTTTCCTACCACGGAACGTCTCACGCGCGATAGTTTAATATCAATAGGCCCAGCGAAATCTACACCGACTTTTTCAAAAGGGCGACTCATAGCAGTCACTCTGTCAACTGGCAAGGAACCCATCAGCTGTTTGGAGGCCTTTGCCTTCTGTCTGAAACATATTATACATTTATGAATTAACTTTTTGACATACATTAGTCCATTAGTTATCCAATATTTTTGATTTAAATTACACAGTAATAATTTCGGACCTGCATGTAAAAGCTTTTCATGTTCAGATCTTATAATACAATTAGTAACATGTGATTCTTTGGGTAAAATAATCTGATGTTTATGAGCATATGGAATATTAGAGTGGTGTAGCCTGCCACCTACACGCAGGATACCTAAACTATCTATAAAAGGACATAAGCTTTGTAAAGGACCTTTTATACTTTTATTATTTTGTAAACATTTAATTTCGTCTTTAAAATATATTTCTTGTCCATTCTTAATAAGCAACATTAAAGCATTGTTCAATTCAGAACTTAAGAGATATTTGTAACTTGTTTTGCCACCCTTTATGTTATTAATAAAACGCATTACATAAGCCAATGTACGTACCATTTTGTGAATGCTAGAAAATTTACGTATTTG
The DNA here is from genome assembly GCA_905163495.3 of Cosmia trapezina. Taxonomy (NCBI): domain Eukaryota; kingdom Metazoa; phylum Arthropoda; class Insecta; order Lepidoptera; family Noctuidae; genus Cosmia; species Cosmia trapezina. The sequence goes on from LR991048.1 coordinate 4,761,845, forward strand.
ATCGAATACATCGCTCGTAACTGAAGACACTTGGCTGGCGGAGAATGCTGACCCGGTTTTTACTTCAGGCAAATTCGCAGGTAAATCTATTTTAAAATTAAATTTATATTCACTGTCATGCAAAAATTCAGGGCCATTCCACCACAGGCTGCAGGCATGAAGCTCACTTGGCGTAACACCCCTACTGATATAGTCAGCAGGGTTATTTTCAGTGTTTACATAAAGCCACTGACAGTTAGGCATATTTTTAGCTATTGCCCTTACCCTATTTGCAACATAAGCGTTAAGTTTCATGGGTTCTGTGTGCAACCATGCAAGAACAATTTGTGAATCAGTAAATAAGTAGACATTGCTTATATTATACTTTAGTTTTAGCGTGCAATAAACCTTTGCTATAAGTATGGAGAGAAGCAGAGCAGCGTTAAGTTCTAAGCGCGGTACTGTTTTGTTTTTATTTTGAAGCGGATTTATGCGCGATTTTGAACACAACAGGTACATTTTAACTTTACCATTTTGATTTGTAATTCGCAGGTATACGCAGCATCCATATGCCGTAGTGCTGGATGCATCTGAGAATCCTATTAATTCAAGTTTACTTAATTCAGTTATATGTATATTTCTATTAATGAAAATTGGCTTCATTTCAGCTAGACTGGAAGAAAAGTCATTCCACGCTTTCCTGATATCATCATCAGGGATGGAATCCCATTCAGTCTTGGAAGACCATAGCCGTTGCATTATAGCTTTTGCTTGTACGATAATGGGACTAACAAAGCCCATGGGATCAAACATTTTCCCGATATAGGAGAGGATATCTCTCTTTGTAAAATTATGATTATTGAAAGTTTCTGGACAGGACATTTTAAATTTATCGTCTTTAACTATCAATTGTAAGCCCAAAGTCTTTAAATAATAATCATCACTTTGTAGCTCTAAGTCATCAAAATGCTGTTCCGCTGAAGGAACATCAGACAATATTCTATTATCATTGGATGACCACTTATGTGTATGAAAGTTACCTAACTTCAAAAGCTGGCGAATCTGTGATTTAGCCTCTATGATAGTATCCAAGTTATTATCTGCATAAAGAATGTCATCTACATATGTACAATTTTCTATAATGAATGAAGCTAGCGGGAAATTGTCTTTATTTTTTGCCGCTAGTTCTTTAAGACAACGGGTGGCCAAATAGTTTGAACTCTTCAACCCGTATGTGACAGTGTCAAGCCTAATGCATCGGATTGGCTCATCGGGGCTATCTCTCCACAGTATATTTTGTAAAGAGGTATGCTCCGGTTTTACACGTATATTTCTAAACATTTGTTTTATGTCAGAGGTAAATGTAAAATCACCACAACGAAATAATAACAATATCTCAAACAAATCTCTTTGTACAATTGGTCCATTTAAAAGCAAATCATTAAGTGACACTTTTTTATTAGTTTTCATAGAGCCATCAAAAACTGTACGCAGCTTAGTGGTTTTACTGTCAGGCTTCAGGACTGCATGATGAGGCAAAAAATATATAGCATTTTTGTTTAATTCATACAGCTCAATATCTACATACTGACCGTGATGTAAATTTAAATATTCATGAATGAACTTTTGGTACTCAGAGAAAAGTTTGGGATCTTTATGTAATTTCTTCTCTAAGTTTAAGAATCTTTTTAATGCAAGATTAAAGGAGTCACCTAATGAATCATTGACTTCACTAATAGGTAGTTTCAATGGTAACGCGACTTCAAAACAATTATCCTTTAACTGAACTGTGTTATTAAAAATGTATTCGCAGAGCTCTTGCTCTGATGATCTTTCATCATAGATTTTTGGAACATCCTCTGTTTTCCAAAACTGTGTTAAGGTTTCATTAATATCCGACTCACATGTATTACATTTTAAACTAACCTTATTGCAGACCTTTGATAAATTAGTGTGTGGTAGGGTACCTCCTACAATATATCCAAACTGAGTGTTGACAAGATGTGGTTGCGGACTGCTGGCCCCTGTAGCAGACTGCTGGCATTCACGCAGCACCGGCAGCTCTGAAGGCAGCAGCACCTGAAAAAATATGTCCGCTCCCATTAGTAAATCAATCTCAGCTGGCACATTAAACTGATCATCGGCCAGTTTAATGCCTTTAGGCAACAAAATGTCTGAGGTATTAAATTTATGTTGAGGCAAGTTACATGTTATTTGGTCAACAACATGACATGTGGCCGCAACCTTATAGGGGTTGGTTAGAGAATGGATTTCTAGAGGTAAGCAATGCTTCAACCTCGTTTTTGAATTAGTGATACCAATTACATTGACATTACTACGAGTAGGTTCCAAATCAAGCAGCTGTAATGCCTTTTGTGTAATAAATGTCAGCTGGGACCCACTGTCAAGCAGGGCTTTAAGATGGACTTCAGCGCCATCCCGAGCAACAAGTTTCACCTTAGCTGTGGGTAACAGGACATCATTATTATTGTTATTGCTTGCCGCTAATGATGCAGTTGACGCTGAGCCAGTAGTTTGTGTATCGCACATATTTTTATCTGTGCTACAATGTAGCAGGGTATTGTGTGCTTCCTTGCACTTTGCACACCGGAAATGATATCTGCACTTTCCAGTGTGGGCACATAAACAAAGATTGCACAGGCCTTTTTCATTGGCAAACTTTACTCGTTGATCTACATTCAGTAATTTAAAACTGTTACAAGAATGAAGTTTATGTTTCAACTTACAGTATAAGCATGAAGGCTCCTGAGCAGCTGCGTTGGCCACTAGCCTACCAGCGGCTTGGCCTGACTCTTTAGGCAACTGGCGTAGGTGCCCGTGGGAGATCCCCGGATCAGCATTTTCAAGCGCCAGCGCCCGTTTGTCCATGTAGTCTAAGAAGGCTTCTATAGTCGGCTCTTCATCAGCGTTCCTCTCGAGTTGAAATGCACGGGAGGTGTACACATCTAATTTTCGGTACAGAATACACAAAATTATAGCATCCCAAAATTTTACGTTAGGCTCCAAGTTACTGAGGGCGGCAAGTATTTGTTTTACATTTGACACAAATTCTCTTAAGTTAGATGCCGTTGACTTTGATAGCGGCTTAATATCTAATAACAAATTTATGTGCTCATTTATTAATCTATGCCTATTATTATATCTCTTATCTATTATTTGCAAGGCCTTTACATAACTTTCACCTGTCAAAGGTAAATTTTTAATTAAGTCATAGGGCTCGTTTTTTATGTACGAGCGTAAATAATAAAGTTTCTGAACATTGTCAAGGCACTTATTGTTATCAATTAACGAGTTAAACAGGTTGATAAATGGTACAAATTCGGTAAACTTACCACTAAATATTTGGATGTCAATCGGAGGTAAGTTAACTTTAGGCACTGACTTAGGAGCTGAATGACTGTCGCTAGCAATAACACTTTTACGGCGATTGAGTTCCTCATCAATTGCCGTGATGATGAAATAATAATTGTTTTCTACTTGCTCAATGTCCTCCTTGTCCTCTGGATGGAGTGATAAGATTTTTATATTGTGAGATTCATAATTGGTAAACGTATCTATTAACCTTTGACGTTTAGTTACTAAACTTTCTTGGGAAATGCTAACTAGTGATTCGGAACAAGCAGATTGTAGCCTTGTAATCGTACCTTTTAGGTAGCCACGTGCAGCGACTAGATCTTTCAGCTCCATATCTATACTAATATTATAAAGAGGTAAAATTTGTATGTAAGTTTGTATGTTTGTAAGTTTGTATGTAGGGGGTAATCTCCGGAACTAATGATCCAATTCTAAAAAAAATTTCACAAGTAGAAAGCTACATTATTCCTGAGTGCTATAGGCTATAAATTATATTTATATCATGCATATTAGCCGAGCTATCACAATTTTTGTCTAACAAGTCGGAAAGAAATACCTCTTTAAACAGACTTTTTTGCATGCGCTGCCTAAACGGTTGTTTATAATTGAGAACAATGTATGGCAGTCTGGTCCGTCTTAAATAATTCTACAAAAAAGTCCGCGACACCATATTTCTATCTTTTATATTTTATCTTTTATACATCTTTTATTGCTTTAAAAAAGTATTTTTTAGACATACTTACGTTTGGATGATTATTTAAACAACAAAACATTAAACCTTATCAAAATAAGTTATTTTATGATCACAAGGACATCATGGAGATAAGATTTGGCCTTTACAGTATGTCAATCCGTCATACAGTTTCGGAGATAATATAAAATTACTAAAACGCAAAATAACTTTAATTCATACCGGTCGCTCTTGAGCGAACATGTTTAGTGCGGACGTTTTATCAATTTACCCATAGTTGGCGTTGTGCAAATAAGTAATTTTTAGGGTTCCGTACCAAAATGGTAAACCAAAATAATGGATGGTAATGGTTTTACCAAAATGGTAAAAAAGGAACCCTTATGGTCTCACTCAGTCTGTCTGTCTGTCTGTCTGTCTGTCTGTCTGTCACAGCTGAATATCTCAAGAACTACTAATGCTATCAACTTGAAATTTGGAATAGTTTTATATGATGTTTACCCAACTATTTTGCAGATAAGAACGAAATAAAAATATTTATGTTTTTTTTGTAACAGGTGCTGAAAGGGGGTCTTCAAAATTCAAAGTGGGGCTACTAGGGCATGTGGGGTATCATATGAAAGAGCGCTGCTTGCACATTCTTAAACATTTTTTATTTTTTTTAGGCCGCATAGTTTTCGATTTTTGATTAAAAGTGTAAAAAAAAATACCGTTCCCCCCCCTTATCTCCGAAGTTTGCAAAGGGAAAAATCTGAAATTATTCTATGTGATAGAAGTTTATGTAAAGATTACAGGAAAAATAAAACGATGTCTCTAAATAGCACACTTTTTCAGAAATCGGAACGGAACCCTCGGTGCGCGAGTCCGACTCGCTCTTGACCGGTTTTTCTGAATAGCGAGATTTTTCGCGGATTGACGACCCTCTCGATTTATTATTTCAATAATGTCGGTGGAATACAGCGGAAGAGTTTGTTTCTTTGTTAGTTTGTTTGAACGCGCTATCTCTGGAACTACCCCAGTCGGATTTGAAAAAATCTTTTTGCATTTTCTAACCCAGTTGTTGAGGAGGGCTATAGGCTATATAACATCACGCTATGGCCCTTAGGAGCCGAGCGCGAAGTAATAGCGCGGGCAGGCGATGCGGAAGGATAATAGGCTATTTAACATCACGCTAGGGCCCTTAGAAGCCGAGCGCGAAGTAATAGCGCGGGCAGGCGATGCGGAAGGATATGGGCTATTTAACATCACGCTAGGGCCCTTAGGAGCCGAGCGCGAAGTAATAGCGCGGGCAGGCGATGCGGAAGGGTATAGGCTATTTAACATCACGCTAGGGCCCTTAGGAGCCGAGCGCGAAGTAATAGCGCGGCCAGGCGATGCGGAAGGATATAGGCTATTTAACATCACGCTAGGGACCTTAAAAGCCGAGCGCGAAGTAATAGCGCGGGCAGGCGATGCGGAAGGATATAGGCTATTTAACATCACGCTAGGGCCCTTATGAGCCGAGCGCGAAGTAATAGCGCGGGCAGGCGATGCGGAAGGATATAGGCTATTTAACATCACGCTAGGGACCTTAGGAGCCGAGCAAAAAGAAAAAATGTCAGAAAGGATGCTTAAGCGCAAACGAAGTAATAGCGCGGGCAGGCGTTGCGATGCGATGCGTCGTTGGGGGACAAGAAATTTCACGCGGACGAAGTCGCGGGCAGAAGCTAGTTTACAATATTATGACACTACGTATAGCTTAAACTAAAATTATTATTAAAAACACTGCTTTGCCGATCACTATTAATGTTTTTCACAAAAACAGCACGTATTTTACGTATTTACGCACAACTCAGACGCACTCGACGACACAAATATGAACTGCGAGCTGCGAGGGCAAGCTGCGCGGAGAGCCGCTTGCGCTGCAACCAAAATGGCGACCGCAGACCGCTGGCTGGCCCCGCCCACTTCGACCGGTACACGCGTCGCTCGCACCGTGTCCCGTGCGGCCTGAAGCCCGATGCGTTGATGCAATGTTTAGGTATTGAGGGATGCTAGATGTAGGTCTGTATTCCGTATTACGTCTGCACTGCCGACGTGATTTTTATGCAATATGCACTAGATTATTTTGTCTTCCTTTATGTCTGCGCTGCACTGCCGCGCCGACGGGAAGACTGGATAGGCACCAAATGCCCTAAGTTTTTCTGTATGTACCTACACTACACTCCCTTCTCTTATAGTCTGCACTGCCGACTGAGAGTAGGTAGCTAGGTATGCTGAACTTATTCACTATATCACTTGTTTGCTGCGTCTGCCTGCACTGCCGGCCGACGGATTGCACTTCCTCGTGACTCGTATCTCGACTGCACTGCTGACGAGGGGTAGCTACGGGTTTTATAGCGCGATGGAGTATTGTAACTTACGGAAAAACGTGCCCGCCTGACGATCGACGGATGATGCTGTAGAAGTGTAGTTCTTGAAGCACGAAGGACCATAGAGAGAAGTGTGTAAGAGGAATGTAGCAAGGAAACAGCTGGTTCTGAATAATGTGGTTTAATTCTCACCAACAACCAATTCACACCATCAATCCGTCAGGCAGGAGCACGTTGTTAGTTCGACCTGTCGCGGCCCGATCGTAGAAGGAAGTGAATGAGAAAAAGGGCATTCTAGCAAAGATGGCTGCGCGAGCTTACGCTAGTGATGCCTTTTTAGTAAGTAGTATTTTAGTGTTGGGATTCCAACACTATTTTTTTTAGTTTTTACCATATTACTCCTACAATCTTCATTAAAAGTGTTCATAAATGTATACAGTTCTCTACAAAATAATAAGGAATGATTTCATGTCATTACTTTTTTAGTCCAATCAATAGATTTTTTGTAAATCGATAATTACTTCATATTTTGCAAGCGATGTGTCATCGCGCTTCTCTTTCTTTCAAAATTCAAACCGACAGGGACCGCGCTTTTTACGGATGATAAGCCTTAAAGATTTGGTCTTCAATCAGTACGAGACATGAAACATTGACTGTCGGGTTGGTCCACAAATTCAAAGTGGAGACGAAAAAAGAGGTTTTGAACCTGCAACCTGGAAGTCTAATCCCTAAGCACGAAATCCGTTCCAGGCCCTACTTCTTATCACCTAGGAACATGAAATAAGTTTGGGGCCTGTTACCTAAGAATGACGGACACCACTATTTGTCAGTTGTTCCAATGTATTTATGCCCATCCGAAATAAATAATTAATTGGGTCTAGGGTTCACTCCCAAGTTTGGAACTTCGTTTACGGACTTGAAGACTAGGTACCATGGTGACACAAGTCTTAACCCCTCCCATGTCTGAGTTTGGGCTATTTTTAGACCCAAAACCCCAGCGGGTGGGGGTTTGGAGGTTAGTTGCGAACCCTATAGGTTCACAAGTACTGATGGATATGTTTTTCATCGGATGATGTTTTTTTACGTTTATATATATGTGGTATAAGCTTTTATACATATACCTACTTTGTAAAGTTTTGTTCTTATGCACACATAGAGTGCATTTGACACGCGGCGGGGGGGTGGGGGGGGGTTAGTTGCGAACTCCATAGGTGCACAACTACTGATGATGATTGGTTTTCCATCGGATGATGTTTTTTTACGTTTATTAAAAAAACTAAAACTAGTTTATGTATAATGTAGGTAGTTTACAAAATTATCAGTAACTGTACTTAAGTATCGAAGTGCAATGACACCATTGATAACCTCACTATAGTTACAAATACGTCATTGTTGCAATTACAACGTTTATATTAGGTGTAAAAAAATTAACTGCAAGAACTTCGTCCACATACTCGACATCGAAAAACAAACACATTACAAAAAAAAAATTTCGCGGAATCGCGAAAAAAAAATCAGCTGTTCAATACATTTATGTTCGCATAATTCGTCAAAATGTACTGAACAGCTGATTTTTTTTTCGCGATTTCAGGTTTGGTCCCATAGTAAAAGTTGTTCATAATGATGAGTACAATGACCCCTTAAGAGGTTGTGGGTTATTTATTTTACACCTTGTATAATAAAATAAGGAGTGGTTCGTGGCTAAGTAATAACAGCTGTGCGGGTCGATCGAACAGGGACCTTACTATGAGCTCTTATAGCAGGGCAGAAGTTGAACGTTTCCAGTGAGTGAGAGAGAGAGACGGTGATATAGGTCGTATATAGCTCCGTCTCTCTCTCTCGCTGGAAACGTTCCACTTCTGCCCTGCTATGAGAGCTCATAGTAAGCTCCCAGGTTAAGCTATGCTTTTGGTCCGTGGATGGATGACAGTCTTTACATACCAAGACACCTTTTTGATAGAATACAGCGTAATGAAATAAAAAAGCAGCCCTGGTGAAATGGACACGAAAATATTTGTCGGATTAAGCGGTTAAAGCGTTAACTTTCGATTGCAATGTGCAGACGGATAATTATTATGGACGTGATAGTCATTTACGTAATAAATGATAATGTGATAACTAGTAATAATATCATGTTTATGATTCACGATAATACAGAAGTGGGAAAATCACGACATTAACCACGTTGTTATTATTGACTTATCGTGAAGGAAAACATTGTGATGCCAGGGCTACACTATACGGATATCGCCGTTGATCATCGCGTTGAAGGGTGACAACCGTAGGTGTAGCCGGCCTACGGCGATAATTTGACAACGGCATTCGCATTGCCGATATGTGGCCGATGGACGAGGGTTGTGAATTCAATGAGCATTGACGTTGACCGTTCAAGTGTGGCCACTCAATTCATCGCGTTGAACAACGGAATAATTACCGCGATGTTTATGGGCATTGACGTTGACGTATAGTGTAGCCCCGGCATGAGGAAATGTAGAATTCGTGAGATAAAATTACTTTACTAAATTACAGTGTGCAAGTGTGATGATCTCCTTCTCAGTATGAGAAAATAAGTCAAAATCCGCCCAAATGTGAGTCGTACCCGGACACTAAGTGTTTCGTACACCAAAATTATTATAAGTACTTTACAGTGGTACCCAACGGATAAGGCGCGACGTGAATCTTCGTCCGCACAGAAAAGAAAGTATGGCCCCGAACATAAACGAAAGAATGCTTAAAACTTACAATTAACTTTAGATCCCTACCATAAGGTTCATAACTTCATAATACACTGCAGCTGTTAGTTTCGTCTCACTCGCAAGTATGGCGGCTGACTAACATGTCATACACGGCGCGCGCTAACATGGCGGCAGATGCCGACCAATAGCGGTACAGGAAAAAGAAGCGCGGTGCGTGGAGCGTGCCGATTGGTCAATAGCATTTCCCGCGCTTTGAAAATTCATCTTCTGCGCAGGTACCTTCATACATAAGCCATATCAGTTGGGTAATGTTCTATACCCTACTGTGCCTTCTTTTGCCATGCTTTAAGGGCATTGCAATACTTATAATATTGTAATACGTATTCTGTGAAACGTCATACAAGGTGGTCAGAAACGTGTTGTCAAATTAAAGGTACAGACCATCAAACTGAACAACTTTTTCCATGGGATCAACATCGTAATCGAGAAAAAAATATCAGCTATCCCGAACAAAACTTCAATGCCTACTCGACCCAAATGAATGGGACGGCTGATTATTTTTTCTCCAATTGTGATGTTGGTCGCAAAGTTTCTCAGTTTTTATGGTCTGTAACACCCTGAATAACATGCTTATTATAGAAGTATGAGTCTGAATCAAACGACATCTTGGAAATGACTGGTTTATTCTGTAAACATTATCAATACTCTATGACATAAAATACTATTATTATAGAATAACCCACTACATCTTCCTCCTTATAACTATACAATAATAAAACAAATACAAACAGAACTAAGCATATATGAACCCATACTACAAAACTATCCCATTAATTAGATTCAATAAACATTGCGATATTAAGACTATTTAACACTAACATAAATTCTATATCTTTATTACTTCCTTTTTTTAAAATAAAACATAAAATAAAATGAAATGAAATAAAATGTTCCACAAAAACAACATTAAATATGTAGGTAACAAACATAACTTTTAAAATTTTCTATTTGACACATTGTAAACACACTTATATTGTACAATAATCATCAAAGCCATATCGTACTGGCGGACGAACAACTCGACCACTGGTGGTCCTCATGGGACTGGCACGGGCAGGCGAACCGTACGTCTGCAGTGGTCTTGGTGCATCTGACAATGAATCTGTACCACGCGGTGAAAAAGTAACCACGTCATCTTCCCATAAGTCATAATAGGCACGTTGTCTTACACTATGAGGCCTACTGTTTGCATTATTGTTATTTTTATTCTTGTTAGTATGCAAAGGTAAGTTCATAAGGTGTTGACGATTTCTACGATAGCGACTACCATTTTCAGTTTCCACCCAATATGATCTGTCTCCATGTGCTGTACCTACTACTTTAGCCTTAACCCACTCTTTGTTCTGTCTCACACGTATATTTTGATTAGGTTCTAAAGGCAATAAATTTCTTGTTCCAACATCATATTGTTCTTTATATTTGTTAATCCTATGCTTTCTTTCCGCTTGGACAATATGCTTATTTACTAATTTGGGTTCTAATACTTTTGAATTTGCAGGAAGTTTTGTATTTAATCGACGACTCATAAGCAGTTGTGCTGGAGAATACTTTTCCCCAGTAATAGGTGTATTTCTAAAGTTAAGAAGTGCTATTTGCCATTCTTCATTACTGCTTTGTGCTTTTAAAAACAGTGACTTTATTGTTCTTACATTGCGCTCTGCAAGGCCATTTGACCTCGGATACAACGGCGAGCTCGTTTCATGTTCAAAATCCCAAGACCCACTGAATTTTCTAAATTCCTCAGATGAGAACTGTGTCCCATTATCAGTAATAAGTTTACTAGGTACACCAAACCGACTGAACATACTTTTCATTGCAATTATAACCGAACAACTTAATAAGTTACTTAATGAAGCCACCTCAACAAATTTGGAATAATAGTCAACTACTAGTAAATAATGCTTCCCCTGAAAGTCAAAAATATCAGCTGCTAAAACTTCCCACGGACGCGCAGGTACCGGGTGCGGGCGCAGCGGTTCGCGCGGGTTATCAGCACGGTACCGCTGACAAGTCTCACAGTTTAGCACGACACTCGCGATGTCAGAGGTCATACCCGGCCACCACATCACTTCACGTGCCCTTCTTTGACACTTTTCAACGCCTAAATGCCCTTCATGTATACGCTGAAGCATTATGCAACGCAACTTATCAGGAATTACAACCCGCTCATTTCTAAATAATATACCATTAATGACATGCAATTCATTATGCACATTCCAATAAGGCTTAACTATATCCTTTGCATCACACCTATTATTAGGCCATCCTTTCCAATAATAATCACAAACATTAGCTAATATCTGATCCTTACTAGTGTCTTCCCTAATTTTGGATAACATTTTAGGAGTCGCTTCCACATTTTCAATCAACAAATTAACATGCACTATCACATCATTAGCTAAATCTTCTTTAGAATATTTTTCAACTGCAGACCTTGACAAAGTGTCAGCAATAAACAATAACTTTCCAGGTTTATATTCTAGCTTTACACAATAATGTTGTAATTTTAACATGAGTCTTTGCAAACGAGCCGGTATTTCATTTAACTGTTTTTTAAATAGTGTTTCTAATGGTTTATGATCACTTTCTACTATAACTTTAGAATGACCATATATGTACTGATGAAAACGAGTACATCCAAAAACTACAGCAAGCAACTCTTTTTCAATTTGTGCCCAATGTTTTTCAGTAGGAGTCAGAGTGCGTGCTGCATATGCCACTGGCTTCCCATCTTGTAGCAAGCAAGCACCTAGCCCTTGAGAGCTTGCATCTACTGATACTGTGACTGCCTCATTTGGCGAGTAATATCTAAGTACTGGTGCACTACTTATCATATTTTTTAAACTATTAAAAGCATTATCATGAGTATAACACCACTCAAATCCTACATCTTTCTTCATTAATTCCCTAAGTGGAGCTGAAATTTCCGAGTATCGAGGAATAAACCTGGACAAATAATTTGTAACACCCAGAAATCTTTCTAACTCTTTTTTTTCTTTTGGCTGTGGCATTCCTATTATAGCCTTTACACGACTTTCATCTGGCTTCATACCATTAGTATCAAAGACATGACCTAAAAATTTAATGCTACTTGCACCAAATACACACTTTTCTTTATTAAACTTTACACCAGAGGATTTGGCTCTTCTTAAGACTTCACCTACCCTTTCATCATGTTCCATTTTATCTTTTCCCCAGATTAAGATATCATCGATATAAGTTTCTACCCCTTTTTTTTTTTTTTTTTTTGAGGGTGGGAAATCATCAAATAACTTCTCCCGCTCTGGGTGGAGCGGGAGGGCGTGTCAGACTTTTACTGACTAAAACCCACCCGTGTTCCTTCAGTTGCCTATGCCAGGGCCGCGGTAACCCTTTCAGACAACCCGCGACCCCAGCGGCGTCGGCCCTATTGGGCCCCGTCACTTGCTGACATCTCTTTGAGGCGCGCGTGGAACACAACGCGCCGTCGACTCGGGCCTGGTCCTTACCGGACGGCGAGCTACCCGCTGCTCACCGTCCGCAGGCCCGCGCCTACGGTGGCCGGAAATCGCCCCGCGATTCCCGCCGCCCAGGGCGTCTCCTGCGGCGACTGAGGGCGTGAGGCTGCCTCTCCCTCACGCGTTCCGCCTCCTCCTTCGCTAGCATCACTGCTTCGCAGAAGGAGGTGACGGCCTCCCATGCACTCTCGCTCCGCACCATGGCCTGGACCAGGCTCGGACGCGAGAGATCGCCGCCGCCGATCGCCTCCGTGAGAACACGGCGGTGCTCTGCCCAAGCCGGGCAGACCTCCACTGTATGCTCCACCGTGTCCTCCGGGCGATCCACACAGTGGAAACACCCGGGCGTTTCCTCCCGCCTTATGCGAAACAGGAACCTCCCGAAACAACCGTGTCCGGTGAGGACCTGCGTCAGGCGGAAGGTGAGGACGCCGTGGCGCCTCTCTAGCCACTCCTCAAAGAGGGGACTTATCGCCGCTATTGTGGCGTGCCCAAGTTTCTACCCCTTCCATCTTGAAAATTTTATACATTTCATTATGAAAAATCTCTGGAGCACAACTAATACCAAATGGCATTCTCATAAATCTATATCGCCCAAATGGCGTTGAAAAAGTACATAGCTTGGAGCTGTTCTCAGTTAATTTAACCATCCAAAACCCATTTTTTGCATCACATTTTGAAAAATATTTAGCACCTGAAAGATTACTGGCTATTTCATCTAATGTAGGTAACTGAAAATGACTTCGCTTTATTGCTCTGTTCAAATTTTTCGGGTCTAAGCAAACACGCAAACTTTTATTTGGCTTTTCTACCACAACAATACTTGAAACCCAATCAGTTGGCCCATCTTCTTTTTTAATTATATTTAATTTCTCCATATTTTCTAACTCACTCTTAAGACGAGGACGCAGTTTTAAAGGTACTTTTCTAGTAGCTGTAACAACCGGAGAAACAGATTCATCTATCTGTATCTCACATTTGTTTGGTAAGCAACCAATTCCATTGAAAATTGATTCATCATTAAATAAACCACAAATAGACAACTCCTCATTTTTCATAATTAGTTTCAAATTCACACAAGCCCTTAATCCTAATAAATTATTACAGTCTACATCCAAAACATAAAGAAGGACGGTCAAATCGTACCTGACTATGAGGCGGTGGTGTACAGATATGCCATATATATGTAAAAATCTAGCATTTTTTAAGGTCTTAAAAAACATAAGAAATAGATATTTAAGTCGCCAGAAAAAAAAGCACAAACACATTTTTTTTTAATAGCATAATTTGCAAATTATTTAGAATAACATGTTCAGAACGCACCTTTGACGATTCATTTTGCTTAAGAAATGATTTAGTACTCAAAGATTATAATTATTCACGTTATTAGATGCAATTCAATTCTATATACTTGTGTATCAAACCAACTAGTGCTGTTTTTATTATGTATTGGATTCTTGTCATAAAAATAATTATGTGGGTTCATAGTAAGTATCAGCATTTTGTTCAATTGTGTACAACGGAACGTCATAATATGTCATCGACGCGCGCCATGGATTGACAGTGTCAATACTGTCAATTACAACGGGTGTCAATTTGACACTAATATACTGTAGTGTGTAGTCTTTGCACCCGGCGATCTCGCATTGTTGTTGTTGTTAGTGTGAATATTGTGATAAGTACTGTACTGTTTTGGATTTCCTTCTGTTGTTTGACCTTGGCATTGTTTTACAGACTGATAACTAGGTACCGCTTGTGACGATTATTCTGTGCTTTTGAATTTCCGGACACCGATAACCTCAAAAGTATTTTTTGCATTATTGAAATATCTTGGCTATTTAGATATTATTTTGGAAAGGGATGGTGTTTACTACATAAAACAATCAAATCTCACTATAATTTGCTTCTGTACACTGAAAATAAAACTCAGGTCCAGCTTCTATAGAAATATGACCGATGTTCTTTTTTGCATAGTTTTAATTTTTTTATGCTGTAACAATGCCTCAAAGTATCCTACCACGGGCAATTCTTTTTTACTTATTTCTCTTAAAACAGTTTTACATTTTTTAAGAGAATTTATCATAAATCCACTTTTATTAAAGCTTTTTAATGACATTACTGAAGCATCAGCACCACTATCTAACTTAAATTTCACACTGACACCGTTGACATCAATAACACAATGCCAGGACTCAGATGAATCATTTGATGCCTCTATTGAAATATTGTACATAAGTAGCTCACCATTAATACAGTCCTCACCATCGCTATTTTCGCTACTGCATTCCTGCACTTCTCGCACGATTCTAGACCGACAACATTTTGCAAAATGTCCATTTTTGTCACATTTATAACACTTCACATTGTATGCCGGGCAGCGACCATCTATAATATGTACAAATCCACACCTAGCACAAGGTCGTTGTTGCTGTTGTTGAGATGCTCCAAATGATCTTCGACCACGTTCCCCATTTCAACCTGCACTAGCCCCTAACTGGCGTGCACCACTTCCATCAGCACGAGCATCATTACGGGCATTTCCTCGTCGCAGCTGTTCCAATGCAGCGCTGCTCGTTTCTGGAACCATTTTATTGGATGAACATACTGCTGCTTGCTGTCCAGCTCGCTCTGCGGCTCTACACATCTGACTTGCTTCCTCCAACGTGAGCTTCGTTTTAGCTAGCAGTCGCTCTCTCATATGATTATCTTTTATTCCCCTGATCAATTGTGTCAAAGTCAGGCTGCTTTTCAAAGAACCAAACTCACAATATTTACTGTTCGCATTGAGTTGACCCAAAAATTTTTCAAAGTTGTTTTCATTTTGGTAAGTTTCAAAGAACGTATGCCTTTCAAAATTTACATTAGTTCTCGGATCACAATATTCTGCGAACTTTTCAGTAATAACTGTGTAATCACTTTTATCTGACTCGCTAATATCCAACTCATTAAACAATTCTCTTCCATATTTTCCAATAATATGCATAAATAATGCACATTTTACATCCGATGTTGTTTTGTTTTTTCCCGACGCCACCAGAAAATAATCGAATGCCGTCTTCCATTCTCTCCAATTTTGTGCAATATTGCCTTCTTCTTGTAACGGCGCCGGCTGTTGAATCGCCGCGTAAACATTTTCTATATCTTTTCCTCCCATTATTGCTCAATCCTAAACAATTTTAAAGCTCATTTGAGTACTATTTCCACTATATTTTAATTACACCTGACACCATATAGAAGTATGAGTCTGAATCAAACGACATCTTGGAAATGACTGGTTTATTCTGTAAACATTATCAATACTCTATGACATAAAATACTATTATTATAGAATAACCCACTACACTTATGTTATTATGACGTTTCACAGCCGACCCTAACATAGTTGGGGAGAGCCTAGGCAGGTGATAATTCTAGAAAACGTGAACTAGATACTAGGAATAAGAACCCCGAGTACATATTCTAGCACTACAATATGCAGTAACACTCGGAATATTCGAGTTTCGTAAAGTCGGAAATTTAAAGCTTTCCATGAACGCTCTAACATGTTTTTTTGTTTTGTTTTAGGTGGTTCAAGGAGGCACTATCTACCTGCGCATGCCGGGTGTACTCCAGTCAGGCAGCAAGGAGAGCTTCATGCTACTGCTTGACTTCGCTGAGGAGAGGCTCGGTTGTAACAAGTGAGTATTTTATAGTATAAACTACTAACGACAAGCCCCGGACCATTATAAGCAGAGATCGGATAATCTGATGCATATTTACCTAAAGTTAATTTTTGGCTAAGAAACTATGGAATATGGTAGCGGCTTCTTATTCTTTTTTCTTGATATAATGCCGGTATTCCACAAAAATCGAGAATGCACAACTTTTCGGATACATGGTATGGAAACGACTTCTTAAATGTGGTAATAACTATTTTAAAACTTGAAATTAATTTTTATCATTAATTATCCTGATGTTTGCTATGCCAGTCAGTATAGTATCTACATACTTCTACTACATACATACATAACCTTTACTTACACTTCATCCATTTTTTATTTATCTTTTATAAAGATTTATATTCATATATTGCGAATTGGTCTAAAACAATTCGTTTTCTATAAATTTTTCAGGCTGGTCAGGCTGTCAAGCTGTCATTACTTTTCTTCTATCTAACTACCTCATAGAGTTTCATAATGGCATAGACTATGAACGTTTATTTTGATTTATGTAATCTAAATTCTTTTTATCAATATGTTAGGTTTAATATTGTATTTTATAGATAATTTTGATTTATTATTGAATAGCCTGTATCTTAAATTACTTTTATAAAATTAATCCACACACACTCGAAATTCATCGAAGAGGTTAGAGGTTTTTCAACGTATATTACTGGCAGATTCAAGCATTGACTGTGGCGTTTGGCATTCTGATGACGGAAAGCTTCAAATGTGGAAAGGATCTGAAATTGGAAGACGATTTCGAAAAACGCTGATGATCGATGGGTGGAAGACTGGGAGACGAACAGTTCTGCTCCGGAAGCTATAAACGAAACATCTCCTAAAAGTATTCTTCGACCGGGAAAACTAACACAGTGACTAAAACTTACCCGACTGCGGTCGATCCCTGAAGGAGGGTTATAGAAAATAACCATTAATTTATCGGAGCGATTCAATTCAAAATCTTCCTCTTCCAAACTATCCGTGCGTGTTTGCCTAACCTGGACTTACTCAAATTACTACTTCAAGCTATCCTCTACCTTCCTAAATAGCTGTGTGTGTTAGGTAGGACGTGTTTTTTAAAAACCGGTCTGTATTTTTTATCTTTTAATATTTAATATATTGTTTCAAGTCTTACCTTAGCCCCTTTTATTCCATTAGGCTAGTAGATTTGTTACAGTCTGGCGCCCAATATAAATTCAAAGCTAGCCCTTTCAAATCTTTTTCAAAATTCTAAAATAAACTATCTCTAGTACTATTTCTTTTCGGACTCTTATTTGGCTTAGTCTCTTTTTTGTTAGGTACATGTATTAGGTTCTAGGTAGGTCTAATACTAACTTACTTTTCTCTTCAGCACATACTTAACAAACTTATACTACACCCCCACACACATTCCATTACCCACTGGTAATTGGCATCCATTCTTTGCTTGCGAGTGTTCTTAAAACCATTCGTGGTCACTTTCAAGTTGAGTTTGGCTTACTCTACAACGTATTATAGGAGAATATCCTGTAATCGTTACCACCTACACATAACTCTCTACTTCTACATCATTATTCTGCACCCCACACACTTGCACACCACTACGTTTACCCACTGGTAATCGCACCCATTCTTCGCTTGTGAGTGTTCTTAAAACCATCCGTGGTCACTTACAAGTTGGGGTTTGGTTTACTCTTCGACGTACTATAGGAGAATATCCTATAGTCGTTTATACAAACCTAATATCTATATAACACCTATTACAAATACTTTACTATTCTACACTCTTACACACATACAACTTTCGATGTGCCTCTGTGCCTTTCTTTTTGTTTGTGGTTATTTTTTAGTCTCATCATTAATTCGGATCCTCTAGGAGTCTTCTTAATCCTCTAGGAGTCCTCTTAACTCTCTAGGAGTCCTCTTAAACCCTCTAGAGTCCTCTTAAACCCTCTAAGAGTCCTCTTAAACCCTCTAAGAGTCCTCTCAAACCCTCTAGGAGACCTCTTAAACCCTCTGGGAGACCTCTTAAACCCTCTGGGATACCTCTTAAACCCTCTGGGAGACCTCTTAAACCCTCTGGGAGACCTCTTAAACCCTCTGGGAGACCTCTTAAACCCTCTGGGAGACCTATTAAACCCTCTGGGAGACCTCTTAAACCCTCTAGGACCTCCTCTATACTAAAGGACCTCCTCTATACTAAAGGACCTCCTCTATACTAAGGGACCTCCTCTATACTAAGGGACCTCCTCTATACTAAGGGACCTCCTCTATACTAAGGGACCTCTTCTATACTAAGGGACCTCTTATATACTAAGGGACCTCTTAAATACTAAGGGACCTCTTAAATACTAAGGTACCTCTTAAATATTAAGAGACCTCTTAAACTTTCTTGAGTCGTCTTTAGCACTCACTCTCTTGAGTCGTCTTTTGCACTCATTAACCCTTACTTACCTCCCTTTAAAATATTCTTTTCTTATTTAACATTCATTTTTAATAATGGATAGAATTATTTTCTTTGAACTTTTAAACAAAGCTGAGTTTGAGAAACTTCCCAGGACTTTTTAGAAATCTTTTCTCTTTTGAGATATTTTCTTTAATTTATTACTTGAATATTTTTTTTTTTAAACTTATTATTTCACCTTCAACATTAAAATACTCCCTCTCTCATTTAAAACTATTCGGTAAAAACTTATTCCACCCTTTTCTTTTGAGCGGTAGCAACTCCCTAAATAAGCCTCTAATGCATTTTTTTTTCTTTTTGGAGCGGTAGCAACTCTCTAAATAAGCCTCTAATGCATTATTTTCTGAGCGGTAGCAACTCCCTAAATAAGCCCCTAATGCAATTTTTTTTTTCTTTCTGAGCGGTAGCAACTCATTAAACAAGCCCCTAATGCATTCTCTATCCTTAGAGGTATTCTTATATCCTCTAATTCTTAAACTCAAGTCTCCCTTGAGCCTTTCTTAAACTTGAACTCTAACTAACGAGTTCTCTCTCTTAAACTAAGTTTTTCTTAAACTTGGGTTATTCTTAAACTCAAACTAACTTGAGTTTTCTCTCTTAAACTTAAGTTTTCTTAAACTTGAGGTTTTTCTTAAACCTTGAATCTTCTGGAGCGGCTAACAACTCCATAAAAATAAGCCCTTGTTAAATTTCAACTAAAGTTGATTAGGAGCGGTTAACAACTCCATAAAAATAAGCCCTTGTTAAATGTCAACTAAAGTTGATTAGGAGCGGTTAACAACTCCATAAAAATAAGCCCTTGTTAAATATATTTTATTAATGGTCTTAGACGCGAGCGGATTACAACTCCGAAAATAAGCCTACTGTTATTGATTTATCAGGTCGAGTAGTGATCATTGAATGTGAATCCTACCTGACCTAACTTCGTAAGATGTCGGTGTGATTGAATGAAGTATGTACGTTTTGTGAATGCTGTAATATTTTTAACCTTCAAAATTTTCAATTGAGTTGAAAATTTTCTCGGGGTCGATGGGGAAATATAGTATCTACATACTTCTACTACATACATACATAACCTTTACTTACGCTTCATCCATTTTTTATTTATCTTTTATAAAGATTTATATTCATATATTGCGAATTGGTCTAAAACAATTCGTTTTCTATAAATTTTTCATTGTTATGACACTTACGTCAGGCTGTCAAGCTGTCATTACTTTTCTTCTATCTAACTACCTCATAGAGTTTCATAATGGCATAGACTATGAACGTTTATTTTGATTTATGTAATCTAAATTCTTTTTATCAATATGTTAGGTTTAATATTGTATTTTATAGATAATTTTGATTTATTATTGAATAGCCTGTATCTTAAATTACTTTTATAAAATTAATCCACACACACTCGAAATTCATCGAAGAGGTTAGAGGTTTTTCAACGTATATTACTGGCAGATTCAAGCATTGACTGTGGCGTTTGGCATTCTGATGACGGAAAGCTTCAAATGTGGAAAGGATCTGAAATTGGAAGACGATTTCGAAAAACGCTGATGATCGATGGGTGGAAGACTGGGAGACGAACAGTTCTGCTCCGGAAGCTATAAACGAAACATCTCCTAAAAGTATTCTTCGACCGGGAAAACTAACTCAGTGACTAAAACTTACCCGACTGCGGTCGATCCCTGAAGGAGGGTTATAGAAAATAACCATTAATTTATCGGAGCGATTCAATTCAAAATCTTCCTCTTCCAAACTATCCGTGCGTGTTTGCCTAACCTGGACTTACTCAAATTACTACTTCAAGCTATCCTCTACCTTCCTAAATAGCTGTGTGTGTTAGGTAGGACGTGTTTTTTAAAAACCGGTCTGTATTTTTTATCTTTTAATATTTAATATATTGTTTCAAGTCTTACTTTAGCCCCCTTTTATTTCTGTAGGCTAGTAGATTTGTTACATCAGGCAACCTACTTTACATTAGCTAGCATTCGATTCTATAGTCAAAAAGTACTAAATTTAATTCCACTCTGGAAGCTGTACTTTTTGGTAAATTTGTTTTTCGCGAGATTTTTTCGATCGATACAAAAGTGCATTCCATATTAGTCAACACCTGAACGTAAGTAAAAATACATTCGATTCTATAATCAGAACTCTAAATTTGTTGATCTCGAAATCCCGGGATGTTTTCGATACTAAAGTGCATTCCATAATAGCAAACACCTCAACTTTGGGTAAATATACATCCGAATATCCGATCTATAACTTATAATTCAATGTTATTGGAACTCCGTTCCTCATGGCGAACTGAGAGTTGTAATAGAAAAAACGACAAAACCAGCGACGAAAAACACACAAAAGTAGCTCCCCAAATCGCTGTCTCAAACGTGCTTAGAATTACTCTGTGGTCTGTTTCATTCGTTCAAAATACGGTGGCCCTCTTTTTCAGTATAGAAGCAATGAATTTATGAGAGATTTGCCTTTTACGAAATTCTTGGGACGCCTATTAAAAATAGAGTAGGATATCATTATTGTTGCTACAGGTATCAACAAATAAAGCTGGTCAAAATTATTAAAGTGTCTGTATATATACGATATACGAGTACGCCTCGGGAGTACAATAATAAGAAAATAAAAACAATTACCTGACATGAACAAGTAGAAAACTATTATGATAATATTGTGGTAGGATTTAGTATAATAATAGTACCTTGACAATGGTGCCGCTTCTGTTGATGATAAACAAACTAAGTTAAATTAGGCTATTGCTAACTTTTTCTCTCTAATAAAACAAGAAAGAGACGGACGTAAATTACAGCTGTCAAATTTAGTTGAACTAATATTTCCATACATACTTACAATTTTATAGGAGACGTAAAAACATGTGGATTAAAAAAAAGGTGAAGCGTAAGGCGTAAACTACATAGTTTGACATCTATAACTTAGTTCATAGCAATAGCAGGTATTTTCTTGCGCTGCCTATTAATAAGAGATAGCGATATATATATCTAATTTTAGTTTATTATTTATCAAGAGAATCGGCACCACTATCGAACTTATTACAGCCTTCTAAAATCTCAATACTAACCAACCCTCTTCTCTTTTCAGCTGCATCATCTGCGTGCTAAAGAGCCGTCCGGACCGCGCGACCATTCTCCGCACATTCATGTACATGGGCTTCCAACTATTGGCCCCAACCTCCCCCCACATGCCCCAGGAAATAACCAACCCCGAGTACATATTCCTGCACTACAATATGCAGTAACACTCGGAATATTCGAGTTTCGTAAAGTCGGAAATTTAAATCTTTTAAAGGTAGATTAGAATTTGTCTTGTAATCTTAGTAAAACCTCGAGCTTGAAAATTTCGAGTTGAGTTAAGACCTAAAGGCGTTGAATATAGTTTGGATTCTCACGAATTTCGACGTCTCGTTTTCAGAATTTCCGACTCGTGAAACTCGAAAATTTCGAGTTGGATGTGCACCATGTAGCTTCGTTTAATCTAGAAACAGTATTTTGAAAGTTGCACGTTTTCTCATTATTAATGAATATATCACCAGGGCTTGCTTATAGTAAGGCATCGACAAGTCTGTAGTATTAGATATTTAGCGTATTATTGTATGACGTATTAATGCGAATTTCTTTTCATTGAGCGTTAAAAACTCGGATTTACCGAGTTTAAAAATTGGATGTAGCTAACTCGAAAAAGTAGGATTCTATTCTGCTTTAAAACTATTTTTTGCATAACTTAACAACTTGCTTGAATAATTAGTGGATTTAAAGAGGAATCAAAAGAAATTCGAATTAAGTTAATTATTTTATTTCTACGATTTCAGCTTTGAAAATAATGCTAAAATAATTTAACGTTTTAATTTTCCATACAAAACTGACTATTGTAGAAATATTATTACTTTCTTATTATTAATTAATTTCTTTAACAATATTATTATTACCTATATATTATTATTATTGTAAAATTTAATAATATGTATCGTCGTCGTGTTTAATCATATTCACCCGCTCCGGGGTCGAGCAAAAAAAAATTAAAAACAAAAAATCAAAAAAAAAATATAATTAAAAAGATTTTTAAAAATATTTCGGATTTTTACACCTTTATTTCACAAGTCTTTTTAACACTTTTTTTTTAAATTTTAACACCTTTCACGGCAAGACTTGAATATTTTAGTTAAGTTGCATTGAGCGACTTAAGTAGTCACGTTCGAAATATTTTTTTCTGTCAATCGTACGCGTTTTTGCGAGTTTTGCGTGAGAGGTAAAAATCGTGGGCGCGCGTTGTATCTTAGTATTAAGTATAGCTATAGTTGATAAATGGTTTTATGTTAAAATTTTAGTAAGTATTAATATTTTGACTATTCTGAAGAAAAAAAAATCTAATGTATTGTAGAAATTATTCTCTTGAAAATACGAAATTATTTGACGTCGCCATGATGGTGTTTGTGAAATGTCTCGCTACAATCCCAAATAAATTGATATAATGCCAAGACGACGACGATGATGATGATGATGATGATATGATGATGATGATGAAGATGATGATGATGAAACTTACTAATGAAGTTGGTTAAAAAACATCAAAGAAACATGTTTTACTAAAACTTTTAACACTCATTTGACATTGTAAAAGATACCGCATAAACTTAAAAGCAAAAAGGTTTCTAATAATCGGGAAAAACATATAAAAAAGAGAATAATTTCAACTTTATTCCATACTAGCCTACTTTTACAACGATAAGTCCCATAATTTTCAGTATTTTTCATGTCACCCTTCCCACGTTCTTTGTTTCAGGGACGCGTTGTACTTAGATTTAATTATAAGTCTTGTATTAATTGATAAACAATTAAAGTTAATAATAATCAATTTTGAAGTTTTATTTCAATTCCTACCTAAACCGGGCGTATGAGACGCACAATTTTGTCTGGAATGCTAAGTATTATTTCACTTTAAATGACGATGCTTGGAGTTTCTTTGAAGAATAAAATCAGGTTTTTAGAGTTCGTTTTTTTTTTCAATTTTCAAATCATAAATCGAGAATTCATAGAGATTTCTTGTAATATCGTAGATTAGGTAATTTGTGATTTTAAATCTACTAATAGACATTGACTTAAATACATTAGAAAACTAAGCCGAAGGCACGAATTTAACAATGAGATTATAAAAGCTAAGCTGTATGTAGATGTAGGTACAGTCAGTGAATGTAATTGTTGAACAAATTGACTCAAGCGAGTAGTGTCCACGACCATTTAGGTGTGGCTGACACTGGCTTGGCCACCATCGGGGATTTTACTTTTGATAACACAAAGATTTAGTCGTTAATTAGTCGAAATTTGTCGCCAAATATCAGAATTTGTCGGTCACTGGTTCAAAAGTTATAAGGGGTCATTGGTGGCCGATCTGGAGAGAGTCTCCCCAGCTTGGCCACCTTTATATCTCAAAAACTAGGGCACCTAGCGAAGATCTGTTTTCTCCCAGATTTAGTCGCTAATTAGTTGAAATTAGTCGCCAAGTCACAGATTTAGTCGGGTCTTAGGTTAGAAGATATAATGAGTTCAATTTTTAAGTATAGATCAAAGATTTTATCGTAAACTCTTCAATCTAGCTCTTGAACCCTTATAACTTTTGAACCAGTGAGACCGACAAATTCTGATATTTGGCGGCAAATTCCGACTAATTAGCGACAAATTTTTTGTGTTATCAAAATTAAAATCCCTGATGGTGGCCATGCCAGTGTCACTCACACGACCATTTAGCTGATTTCTTATAATGGCAACACCAAAAACTTCTCTGTCAAACAAACAATCAAACAACCTGTCAACAACAATCTGTCAAACGGATTGTCACAACTTCTGTTCTACTAAGCTACAGCATTTTGATACTTTTAGCTCAATTATCTAATTTGTGTTACCTAATGGAAATTTAAAAAAGAAATATATTTAATGGAAAAATGCACAGATCACACTATTAATGTAGAAAACAAAGGATAACCGAAACTGAGTTGGAACCCTTAATCATTTTTGTGCGTGATGAATGTCATGATACTGACACTGATTTCTCTTATGAAGGCGTTGAATTTCTAGATTCTGATTTTAGTTCTAATTGTGACTAATAAATACCTACATTGAAATGCACTTTTTAATTTATCCCAAGGAAATTTTTTATCTACAAAAATTCAAGTATCAAACATGTTTTCAGCGTACTATATCAGTGTTGACAACTGTAAGATTTTTGAATTTGCCGCTTTTTTCATGGGACACGACTCGCTTGACAGACTATAGACAAAGAGTATATTATCATAACTCATATTTTGAATAGTACTGATAAGTTGTCAACAAAAAGCTGCGCTGGGGTATGTACGATTATAAAAGCATAGAATCGATAGAATGCTAGCAATGTTCCTCAACACGAAACCCAATCATTAATCTAACTAATAAACTTCCTAGCAGAGTTGTGCTACCCAGAAGTAAGTACAGGCACGTCCGTCACAATCATGGATGGAGATAACATAACCCACAGAAAACGTAGAGTGTCAATTTCACTTTGCGAATCAAATTCATCGCTATTTGACACAACTATAATGAGTCTACCAAATACGTCTTTACCAAATAATAATGAGACGGAGAATCTGTTGAACGACCGAATTAGTAAACTAACAGCCGAACTACAAAGTGCAGATGAGGAAATTGAAAATCTACTTTGTGAAAACACTAGATTAAAATCAGACTTAGAAATACAGTATCTCAGCTATCCATAATCAACTTGTACTTTGGATTGAATCTGTTCAAAATACTAATATAATTATATGTGAGCCTTTATTCAATAGATATATTAAGGAAGAAAAATTAAATAATGAAATATCTAAAATCTGTTATACATATTTAAATACCTCATTTGTAGTAATGGATTTTTTTAAATTTAACCATACTAAACCGAAACGTACTCATTTCCCAACTTACATATGTCGGTATATATTAAGGGATATTTTGCGATTGTACTATAAATCACAATGTAAATTTCTCTCGACTGATACTAACAGAAATGATAATAATGAGATGTATTGTAATAATAAGAATGATGATAATCAATTGATATTGCCATGTACTCTTTATAATAATTGTGATGTTAAAGTTTATACTAAAAGTACTCAAACTGACATTAATGATGCTACATGTTATGACGCCACTTCTATAAAAATAGATTCTGTTAAATATGGCTCAAATCGCCATGATTTTTTTCGTGTATAACCATATAAATATAATTCACCAAAACATTTGTGGCCTTATTGCAAAGTCAGATTTGTTTACTGTCTGCCTTGATGACCTGGCAAATACGGGTAAAAATATTGACGTTTTATGTTTTTCAGAACACAATATGATGAATGATGATATTAATTTCCTTCAAATACCAAACTTCATTTTGGCTACTCACTTTTCGCGTAACAAGCGACGAGGAGGAACATGCATTCTAGTGAAAAACTACGTTAATTTTGTCGTACTTGAAGCTGTTCAAAAGTATAGTATATCTAATGTGATTGAATGCTCTGCAATTAAATTAATTGACCACAATATTATTATTTTATGTCTCTATAGGGTACCAAAGAGTAATAACTATAATAAATATATTAATTTGTTTTTTAATCATTTTAATGACATTTTGTCTCCTTACAAAACATGGAAATAATAAGATCGTTGTTTGTGGTGATTTTAACATCGATATGTTGAAGAAGAATAAGTACACATTAGAATTGGAACAGCTAACTACGGGATTTAATCTAACACAAGCAATTAAGGAGCCTACAAGACCAAGTAGTGGTTCCTGCATTGACAATATTTTCCATAATGTTAGTGGTGCCAAATCAACTGTCTTGGAATTTGGTTTATCTGATCATAAGGCCCAATATATATCATGTCCAGTCAAAAAGACATGTACATTTGACCATTGGTTTTCGTTTAAACGTGATTATTCTAAAGATAATTTAGAAAAATTTAAAGAGTGCATTAAAGAGCTCAAATTTACTGAAGTCTTTGAATCAAATGATGCAAATGACGCTTTTAACTCATTTTATGATACATTTAGGATGTTTTACGATTTGTGTTTCCCAATACTTAAAATTAAAAATACAACAACAGTTCGATCAAAATGGATGTCACGCGGCATTAAGAAATGTAGTAAACGTAAACGTTCTCTTCTTTGGAAGTATAGATTATCAAAAAACAGCTTAGATAAATCGAACTTTAAAAAATATTCTTTGAGATATGCCAAAATTATTAAACTAACTCAAAAATCTCAGAATAATTATTACATTCTAAATTCTAAAAATAAATCGAAAGCCACCTGGAACATAATTAATGGCAGAAAACAGAATTTTCCCCCAGAGACTATAACTGAATTGGTAATGGATAAACATAAAACTACAGACCCTCAAAGAATCGCTGAATTATTTAATGACTACTATGCAGATATAGTTAAACCCCGGACTAGTACAACAGGTAATAATGTCCCAATAACCTCTACATGCACGTATAATTCACCGAAATCCTTTTTTATGAGTCCTACTATTCCTTTGGATATCTATACTATTATAACAAAATTAAAAAATACTAAGAGCACTGGTTTTGATGACATATGTGTATTAGTAATAAAATTTGTATCTCACATAATTGCACCTATACTGAGCTATGTTATAAATATGTGTTTTGAACAGGGAATCTTTCCATCTGTATTAAAAACCACTATAATTAAACCTCTCCATAAAAAGGATGTTAAATCAGATATAAAAAATTACAGGCCTATAGCTCTAACTTCAACATTTTCGAAAATAATTGAAAAAGCCATATATAATAACTTGTATGACTACTTTGAAAGGAATAATATTTTTACGCCGGATCAGAAAGGCTTTCGTAAAAATATGTCCACAAATTTAGCTATATATGATTTCTTAAGTTTAATATATCCTAGAGTTGATAGAAGACAGCCTGTCTATGCTTTGTATATGGATATGTCAAAGGCCTTTGACTACGTGGATCATAATATACTACTGAGTAAGCTGGAAACGTACGGTGTTAGGGGCAACACTTTAGACTTACTAAAATCTTACATCAGTAACAGAACTCAGATTACGAGTATTGACAAAATTTGTCCTAATACGAAGCATGAAATAAATTATAGGTCCAGCAGTAGAAAAATGAAGTTTGGTGTTCCACAAGGTAGTATTTTGGGCCCACCGCTTTTTATTATCTATGTCAATGACCTACCAAAATCTACTACAGATCGTATGGTACTATTTGCTGATGACTGCACTGTTGTATACAATGATGAAAATATTATAAATAATAGTTTAAATTCAATAATTCAATGGTTCCAAAATAATAATTTATTAATTAATATCGATAAAACTAAATTAATGCAATTTAAACAAAAAACAAAAAACACTTTACATTCTCCAATAGAATTTAACGGTGAAACAGTTGAATTGACGACTACAACAAAATTTCTTGGCGTGCACATTGATGACAATTTGAAATGGCAAAGTCATATAGAGTTTGTTTGCAAAAAAGTGTCACAGTCATCTTATGGTCTATATATGCTAGCTAAAAAGGTCAATCTTAACACTTTACTCGTAGCGTATCATAGTAATGTTGCTTCTAGACTCAGATATGCAATCATTTTCTGGGGAAATACTACTAACTGGGATAAAGTTTTCAGATGTCAAAAAAGGTGCGTGCGAGCTATGTGTGGTCTCAATAGAGCTGACAGCTGCAAAGAATACTTCAAAAAATTAAAAATACTTACCCTGCCATCTCTATATATTTTTGAAATTGTTTTGTTTATTAGACATCATCCATCACTATTTACATTAGAAGTTAAATCTCGCAATAGAAGTTACCTGTATAATAATGTTACCCGTCAGTATAAAACTGCCCTCTTTGGGAAAAGTGTGTTTGCTATGGCCACAAAGATCTATAATAAGATTCCAAATGACATAAAAGAATGTGGCAATTTTAATGTCTTTAAAAATAAATTGTTCCAATTTCTTATTGAAAATTGTTATTACTCTGTTGCTGAATTTTTATTGACTTCAATTTGTTAAATGTTTCATGTATCTTGACGAAAGTTTATTGTTGTTGTCTTGTGTCTGTTGTGATTAATAGTAATAATAGAATTTATATCAAATTATTAGAATTTTATAATTATATTCTCATTTATAATTTATTTAATCATTTGTATGCCCAAGTTGCTGATCATGGCGTGAACATTATTAAGTATATAATTATGTAATGAACACCTGTATGTAACCCATGCATCACAAATAAACGATTTGATTTGATTTGATTTGATTAGAGTTAATCGTAAACTCTTCGATATAGCTCTTCGACTATATCTTAAAAATTTAACTCCTTTTAGCTTCTAAACTAAAGCGCAGGCCACACCGCCAGCTAGCGGGCGGGCGAACATCGTTTCACCTCTTATTACGTACTTCGGTCAGCTCGCGGTGTGAACCGAAGTATGTAATAAGAGGTGCAACGATGTTCGCCCGCCTAGCCCGCCCGCCCGCTAGCTGACGGTGTGGCCTGCGCTTAAGACCCGACTTAACCACAAAAATTTTTTTTTTTTTTTTTGAGATATAAATGTGGCTAAGCTGGGGAGACGCTCTCCAGATCGGCCACGAATATGAACCCTTATAACTTTTGAACCAGTGACCGACAAATTCTGATATTTCTCGACAAATTAGCGACTATATTTTGTGTTATCAAAATTAAAATCCCTGATTATGGCCCTGTCAGTCACACCTAGAATCATGAAAGGCAAGAAGCAAGGTCTCACAGCATATGTAAAGTAAGAAGTCCGTAAATCGTTAATTTGTAGTTTTATTTTAAATTTTCTTTGAGATTTCAAACTTACATTTGCAGTTGGAGAATTGAACGTAACAACAGATTAATACAGATGGGACACTCCTTGCTACGACACAATAAAGTGCAAATCAGGTTGTCACAACGCTTATTACCTGAAGATATTCACCTACAAGTTGCCTCTCTTTCTATCGCATAACTGTTATACCTTCTGACTCGTTAGGGTTGTCTTCTTTTACGACGCGGCGCGTGAGTGAGTATCGAACTAACGTGCGAGCCGGCCGGTGCGCGGCAGCCCACACTGTATTGACCCAGTGAGATGAGCCCGCCGCGTACTTGTAGCTTCATACCTAAACTGCGGAGTGTCCCATCTGTATTAATCTGTGCCTTAACGTATATCGATGTACGGGAGAACATGTTTTTCAACTACAATGTTGTTTCTTTTTTGAGATAAATTCGTCCCAAAAACGGAACCCTTCATTGTGGGTGGTCCGAAAGGCACTTGCCGGTTTATTTTGTCTCGATTAGCCTCTTTTTTCTCCCTTTTTACAACTTCTTATAAACTCTAAAATAGTAGCTAATATCGCCCTCTTGCTGCCTTTCCCCCGGGACCTCCTCCTCATCGACTAAGTGGAACTGCTGCTTGTCGATATTTGGGAAGAACGTGTCGCACTCGAAAGACTGCTGTATCTCTGTGAGGTAGATTTTACTGCAATTGTGGTGGGACATTGCCGCCTGGAATTAGAGAAAAATAATGTGTGAGACATAAACTTATAAAAACAAGATGGACTCCGCGCCACGCATATCGAAAGTGAAGCACAGGAAGTATGCCGGACCGTTACTTGTACAAACACGCCTCGCGCACACATTTACATCATAGTATGCCGACCGGCCGCCATTAGGTACGTGACACGAGCGACGGCGTCTTTGCAGGTACTCAAATCACGCACACATAGATCGGTACGGTGCTTCACTTTCGATATGCGCGGCGTGGAGTCCATCTTTTTTTATAAGTCTATGGTGTGAGAATACTGATACTATACATCTATCAACAATTCAGCCAAAAACATTTTAAGAATGCAAAGCATTTTATTTAATAAACATACTCGTACTTTTGTGTAAAAAAGAGAGGAGCTCGTGGCTAAGTAATAACAGCCGCACGGGTCGATCCGTCAGGTTAAGCTACGCTTGCCGGGGTTGGTCAGTGGATGGGTGACCATCTTTACATACCGAGATTCCTCCGTGCCTCGGAAAGCACGTTAAAGCCCAACGCCTTAACGCCTTACGCCCTCCCGGCTTTTATTCGTGGATCTTTGACAGTCGTTACGGGTCGTCAGAAACCCGAAAGTCTGACAGCCAGTGTTACCAAGGGGTATCGTATTACCCAGTAACTGGGTTGTGGAGGTCAGATAGGCAGTCGCTCCATGTAAAATACTGGTATTCATCTGCATCCGGTTAAACTGGAAGCCAACCCCAACATAGTTGGAAAAAGGATAGGCAGATTGACTTTTGTGTAAAAAAAGCAATGATTTGACTACCCATTTGTAACATATTGACTTAGAAATAACGGAAACACGTCGCATTTTTCTTAAAAATAGGGCCCATAGGCCATAAAAGAGCGATCGAAAAAACATTTCCAATGTTAAAAACTAGTTTTGGCGGCCAGGGCCGGTAGTCTCGACATTATTAACGATGCTCTAACGACAGCAATCATTCGCTAAGGTGTAATGGGGTCCCTAGACGGTCAAAATGGTTTGACAAGCATGAAAAAATCATTTACAGTTTCAAACCAGTTGCGACGAGGACCGTTTTAACGACTAGTTTTCGTTTTATAGAAAACTGTTGCGTTTCGTCGTCAAAATAATTGACTACGACCCATAACAAAAATCACGTCCACAGTCCAAAGTCCAAACGATCCGGATGTGACGATTTTTGGTAGTCTCGACACTCAAAATTAGCGATTGCCCTCTATATTTAACCGATTCTCTATGATTTTCCTAATGTGAACGACTGTAGTTAGCGACCAATTTTGAGAGCCCGCTAAGTGATTCGGTAGCGTATCTTATATTTTTTTGGTTTTTATGTCAATACAAGCATAAATTATACGGAACAGGCTCGAAGATGTGTCTGTAACTCTGTACAGATTTACGTCCACATGAAGCTAAGACATGAAGTAAAGGTTCGGAATATACTCGACATACTACGTGCGAAAGCGTCGCCCATATTAATTGCATTAGAGGGAGCCAAAGACATAATAATCTCTTTGAAGGGAGCGAATCGTGCTATTTTTCGTATCTCTATAAATAACACACAAACGTAAATCATGTTTTCAACTTTATTTAAATATCCATTATGTATGACAATCATCTCCCAAGTTCACACATTCTAATAATCTAGATCTAGGCACTGTTTATACGACAGATGTTGCACCTAACCATGTATCCACATGACAATAACAATAAGCAGTTTAATAAAGTGGGTCGAAAATCTCCAAAAACCAAAATCATGCACTTTTGCCAATGGGTATCCATGAGAGATAATTAATGTAAATTACACTAGTCAAGTAGAAAAAGTGAATGTCACAAAATTTTTAGGGATCTTAATTAACAGCCAGTTAATGTGGAAGTCACAGCCAGAGGACATTATTGTAAAAGTGTATGGCTTGAACCGCTATGTACTTCCTACATAACGGTTCAAGCCATTCATAACATTTAGTGTGCTCACATCATGTAATGTTTTGTTTTACAACTTACTACCGTCAATTTAATTTGATTCCTACTTAACTTTTCATACAATTATGTATTATACTTATTTATTCTTTTATAAGCTGCATAGTTTATCAAAAAGAGTAAATCTGCCAACAATATTGGTTGCCTTAAGCGTACCATGGTTTGATACTTTACAACTATGAAGTAGCCGCATTTGTAAAACCTATTAATGTATTAAAAATTTTCATTTTCTACCTCAAATGAAACTAGACAACGTGGTACAGATATGAGATCTCAATGTCAGAAATTTTTGTGCACGGTATTCTCAAACTTCTATAATCAAGAAAAACTATTAGTTAGGTATCTGTGCCATACAGATACATAACTAATAGTTTTATATGTAATTTATAATAAAATACCTAACAATAATAAAGACTACAGCTATTGCAGGAACTTAGAAAACAGCTAACAGTTTTTATTATTCTGTACAAGATTTCATAGCCGATAAATTAACTTCATTGAAATTTAGTTTTTGTAATTTGTTTAAATGTAGGTACTAAATTTGCATTCTATATTAGCTAGAATGTACATGGATTCCTCACAACTGATTTTAGTTTCAAATGCAAATAAATAAATCTATACTATTGAGAAATAAATAACAACCACAAATCATGTTCTCAACTTATTAAATCTCCATTATCACAATCATCTCCTAGTTTACACATTCTAGACACTTTTTACACGAGGCATGTTGCATAGCTATTGAAAAATCTTTCAAATGAAATTTTTAACTTTCACTACATAGTCACTTAGTTCAACGTTTTCTTCTAAGTCGTTCCTTTACTACAGGAGATAGCGACCACAAATGACGCATATCCAAGCTGTGTGGTCTTCCGAAGTGTAGACCGCTTACTTCATGCCGGCTCCCAGTCCTCAGACAGCCGTATTAATTAAGGATGGATAACTTTCTGTAGAACCCCAAGTAGTTATCATTACGCAGCTATAAGTACTATATAGTGAGAAACTATAAATGCAGTGAGGTCGCCGCTTAAGCTAGAAATGTATTAGCCGAGTAATATAATCTGCTGACGAGTTATTTGTTATTGTCAATCAATGAAACAATAATAGGAAAATACCATTCAAAATATTAGTTTCCAAAGACAACTAATCAAACTAACCACAGAGTACTTTTCGACTGACAGAATAAATAATAGTGTTGCAAGGAGGAGAAGTTGCAACTTCCATAGAAAGTTACCCCACGTTCGACAGCAGAGAAAAATATCTCAAAAACCGGCTAAGTGCGTGTCGGACCACGCACAATGAAGGGTTCCGTTGGTCGGGAACATTGTTACCCAAAAAAATTTTTTTTTTATGTGATAAAACTACAAATGAATAATTTTCGGACTTTTGTCTTTACTTGTGCTGTGTGAGACATTGCTTCTTGCAAAATTTCATAATTCTAGGTCAACGGGAAGTACCCTGTAGGTTTTGATTTATTTGCGAGTATCAAAATATGTCGTACATAGGGCCGTATTTTTTATCGCAATGACTTAGAAGCTTGATTTTTAAGAGCTGCAAGGGACTATAGACTGATGTATTTGATATTTATTTCAACATGATAACTTCTCGCGTTTCTGAGAAAAAGGGTCTTATAGGCTGACAGACTTGAAAATATTTTTTTGTGTGAAAAAAATTACAAATTAACAATTTTCGGACTTTTTCCTTTACTTGTGCTGTAATATCTTGCTTCTTGCCAAATTTCATGAGTCTAGGACAACGGAAAGTACCCTTTAGGTTTTGATTTACTTGCGAGTATTAAAATATGGCGCATTAATGGCCGTATTTTTTTATTGCGTTGACTTAGAAGCTTGATTTTTTTAGAACTCTAAGGGACTATAGACTTACGTATTTGATATTAATTTCAACTTGATCCCTGCACGCGTTCCTGAGAAAAAGGGTCTTATAGGCTGACAGACTTGAAAACATTTTTTTGTGTGAAAAAATTACAAATGAACAATTTTCGGACTTTTTCCTTTATTTATGCTGTAAGACCTTGCTTCTTGCCGAATTTCATGATTCTAGAACAACGGGAAGTACCCTATAGGTTTTGATTTACTTGCGAGTATCAAAATATGGCGCATTAATGGCCGTATTTTTTTATTGCGTTGACTTAGAAGCTTGATTTTTTAGAACTCTAAGGGACTATAGACTTACGTATTTGATATTAATTTCAACTTGATACCTTTACGCGTTCTTGAGAAAAAGGGTCTTATAGGCTGACAGACTTGAAAATATTTTTTTGTGTGAAAAATTAAAAAGTAACAATTTTCGGACTTTTTCCTTTACCTGTGCTGTAAGACCTTGCTTCTTGCCGAATTTCATGATTCTAGGACAACGGGAAGCACCCTATAGGTTTTGATCTACTTGCGAGTATCAAAATATGGCGCATTAATGGCCGTATTTTTTTATTGCGTTGACTTAGAAGCTTGATTTTTTTAGAGCTCCAAGTGACCATAGACCTACGTATTTGATATTAATTTCAACTTGATACCCTCACGCGTTCCTGAGAAAAGGGTCTTAACAGACTGACAGACAGACAGACAGACGGACAACAAAGTGATCCTCTAAGGGTTCCGTTTTTTCCTTTTGAGGTACGGAACCCTAAAAATAGGTAAAAATGAGTATTAATAAATTGCATACCTCCGATTGCCATCCTTACTGGCTACTTACTGGCTATCATACTTAGAAATTGCTACAAATATTCTTTCAGGCACAGTATTACCTACTTAACTAAAAATATTTTACTTTCATCCATGCCATACCTACTATTCTAACGACTACCATAAAAAAAACCGGTCAAGAGCGAGTCGGACTCGCGCACCGAGGGTTCAGTTCCGATTTCTGGAAAAGTGTGCTAGATAAAGAAATCGTTTTATTTTTCTTGTAATCTTTACATAAATAGCCTCCCTGGACTGTCTACGGCCTGGTGTCAATGACCACCACTGGTTGAAGGGAATGGGTACGATTGGCTTAGATTCACAGACAGACGTGCTGGGTGCTCTCCTAGCTAGTACGTCAGCTCGTCGTTACCCAGCGATCTGCTGTGTCCTTTCATCCATTGCAGTGTCACTATGTTGCGGTTAGATACCGTCACACGTACGAGTACATTGCGACATTCTAGTACTTATTAATCACGTGGTAATTTATTTTTTCTGTAAGGATTGGAGCACTGAGGCACTGTCGGAGAGTATACGTATATGGGTATCCGTAACTCTCCTGGCTTCTATGATGTAAGCCGCTTGTATGATACCCACACACTCTGCCTGGTAGACAGTGTTAAATACTCTCAGCGAGCTGGATATGTTTATGTTGAGATCGTGTGAGAAGACTCCGACTCCGCTTCCGGAGTCGGTCTTTAATCAATCGGTGTCATCGTGGGACTCTCAACTCTTGCGGGCCTGAGTAGTCACACCATCCTTCCGTGAGTATTATGTTGTAATGCTTTTGGACAGGGCTATGTCGCATTGTGATGCCATCATTGGCTGTATGTGCTCGACTTTAGAGTCTTTGCTCAGGGTTCCTGTTATATTGAGCATAGAGGCGGCTAGGGCCGCCTATTCACACATGATGAGGTATAGAGGCGGCAGTCCAAGCATTGCTTGTAGAGCAGCAGTGGCTGTAGTTCTCATGCAGCTAGTTCTCTACTATTTTCAAAACTTGGCGCATGAGGTCGCGTAGGGTATTTTCATTGATGCCATTTATTATTATGGTTATGTCGTCGGCGTAGCCTACGGTGAAGTATCCTTTGTCATTGAGTGTTTTGATGAGGCTGTCTACGAGCAGGTTCTACCAGGTAGGACCAGGCAGCGGAGAGAGGATGCCCCTTGCGGGCAGCCCTTGTTGGCACGATGGCCGTTGTGGTGTCGTTCACTGTCACTTGCACAGCTCGCAGTTTGAGCATGTTGGTGATCCAACTACTCAGTGTCGAGTCTATACTATGTCTGTCGAGGGCCATGTTGATGCTATTGAACATGGTTTTGTCAAAGGCGCCCTCCATATCAATGAAGGCGGCCAGTGATGAGCACTTGTGGGTTGTGATCCACCGCGCATTCAATTTTGGAAACTACGCTGTGCAGTGCAGATTCCGTTGATCTGCCAGTGGAGTATGCATGCTGTTGTTTATGAAGTGGTTTTACCCGAAGAGGTCTGTCACGGATATGTCTAACAGAGAGTCTCTAGAGGGTTTTCAGTAGAAGTGATTTATTTTATTTTTATTTTATTTTATTTTATTAGGATCTCCAACAAAGAATACACCTTACATGCTATATTACAAAGAACAAGAACAGAAATCTATGTGCTCCCTCAATTATAGGAGACCACATCATGCGATAGAAACAAACACAAAATTATAAATTATTACTAAACTAAAGTTATACTAATAGATTACATTAATTAATGGTGACCATTTGAATCTAAATTCAATAAAAATAATGATTAAAAAGCAAAGAAGCAAACAAATAAATAAATACATAAATACAAATAGCAAACAATACATCTACACAGGCAGTTCAACACTTACATATCATTTAATTGTGCACGGATTAGTGACTTTTATTTACTAAGAGTATTAGAAAAAATATCTATGTCTTCTGATGTACATGCTAAGGCATTGTACTGCTGGGTCATCTTGGAAACCGGTCAATGTTTACCCAGCTTTATTCGGCATCTCGGGGCTTTGAGTAATAGGCGGATATAACGCGGGATTCTGACAGGGACACTAAGATTTATTCTGCTAAGAAGATCTTGACAGTCAATACTATTATTAAGTAATTTGAACAAGAATCAAATCGCAGGTCTGCTGGAAGAAATTTCTAAAGAAATAAGCAGTGCCTTTGTACTCCTAATTTTAAGTATTATGTATCTCTTTGTATTTTTCTGTGTGTGTACATAAATTGTAAAATAAATAAATAAATAAATAAGAATGTTAAATCAGTGACTGTACGGCGAGACTTGAGAGGAATTATTTTTAAATGTTTCAGCTTGTCTGCGTACGATCTCAAACTCCTAATTCTAAACCGGAACGCTAGGTGACGAACAAGTCTCTTCTGGACTCTTTCTATTCGACTTGAGTGAACCTGGTATGTTGGATTCCAGACCGTGCTGCAGTATTCTAATTGACTTCTTACATAGCTATTGTATAACAGAAGTATAGTGGAAGGCTTTTTGAATTCTTTAGAAGATCGCAGTATAAATCCAAGAGCCCGATAAGCTGAGTTGAGCATTTTGTCAATGTGTTCTATAAATCTCAGACTACTATCCAAATACACTCCCAAATCTCGGATAACTGTCACTTCATTTAATGTGGTTCCCTGAATATTGTAGCTCGATTGAATTTTATTCCGCTTTCTGGTAAATTTGATGTGGTGACATTTAGTACAGTTTAGATACATTTTATTCTTCGTACACCACTGAGATAAGCTATCTAAGTCCGTTTGTAGCAACTGAATATCAGATTCAGTCCGAATTATGCGTATCAACTTCAGATCATCCGCAAATAAGTACGGCGTAGTATATTTAAATACGTTTGAAATATCATTCACAAATATAATGAAGAACAATGGCCCCACATTGGATCCCTGTGATACACCTGAAGTTGCAAAATAAGGTTCTGACTCATCACCCTCTATGACAACTAAAGATGGCCTATTATTAAGGTATGACTTACACCAATCCAATGTGGCACCGGTGATCCCTAGGGACTGAAGTTTAATCAACAATAGTTCATGGTTTACCTTGTCGAACGCCTTTAAAAAATCTGTGTATATTGCGTCTACTTGTAGACCCTCATCAACTGCGGATGTTAATTCAGTGATATAAGTGAGTAGATTTGTGTTCGTAGACTTTTTAACCATGAAACCGTGCTGACTTAAGGTTAGGTAACTTTTAACCTGGTTGAAAAATATCGGGTACACTAGTGATTCAAAGACCTTAGACAATGTACAAAGAATCGAAATTGGTCGATCGTTAGATATCACATAACGCTTACCATTTTTGTGAATAGGCACTATTCTTGCCCGTTTCCATGCATTCGGGAACACACCCGTTCTAAGTGAAATATTATAAATATCTGCTAATGGAGAGGACACATAACGTGCACATCGTGACCAAAATATTGGGGGTATATTATGAGGTCCTGCACCCTTTGACAGATCAAGTCTGGAAAGTCTTTTAAATACAGCCTCTTGAGATATTGAAAAATCATGAATGTGTGGAGTAGGGATTGATGTAACAGGTAGATCATTGATAGTATTGCCATGGTCAAGACTTTGCGAGTCATATACCGATGAGAATTGATCAGCAAATAAATTAGAGATAGCTTTACTTCCAGATGCAGTTACAGTACCTAGGGTAATTTTAGAAGGATTTGAAGTGTTACTTTTCCGAAGGGTTTTTTATATGTGACCAGAAGAATTTGGGATGAGCTTTTATTTTATTTTCTAATTCGTCTATGTAATTATTGTAACATCTTTGCGCAAGTTTTTGACAGTCTTATCTTAGATAATTAAATTCAATTACATCTAGTGGATTATTATATTTCTTTATTCTGTTATGATATTTTAATTTTTGTTTGAGCAATTTTATTAGTTGGTTTGAATACCACGGTGGGTATTTTCCTCGCATGAACAAAGTTACTGGCACATATTTTTTAATGATGTCCCTAACTATACTATAGAATTTATCCAGCATATCATTTACATCATCATAACATAATGCAAATTCATTTTCCCAGTTGATATCCTTAAGTGCTTCGTAGTCTGCTTTGTAATAATTGGGTTTGTTTAATAATATGAAATCATTTTTAATAATTACAGTTAGAATGGGCATGAATTCTAAAGCAGGGTGAAACTTATCCAACTCTCTTGATGATGTGAGGCTTATAGGCCTATTAGCCTTGTGTTGTGTATAGTCGGGTTTTCAGGTTTGGGTATAAAAAGGACTTTCACTTCACGCCATGCGAGAGGTATGTATCTGAGTGCTATGCAGGCTCGAGAGATCTCCAGCAACCATGGTGACAAATGAACCACCCCCACTGTAGTAGGGCTCAGAAGATGCCATCCAGTCCTGCGGACTTATATGGCTGGAAGGAGTCTATAGCCCACTTTATCCGGTCTTCTGTTACTATATTGTGTGCTCTAGACTAGTCTTGATCAGTTTGGGGTCCATCCTGGTTCAGCCTCCCACCTACTGTCCTCTGGGAGTTTACAATGTACGGTTTTTAACTACCTGATTGAGGCCGGACCATTGTTAAATAGCCGTCCGTGTGTAATACCTATATTTATTTTACAAAATAAATAGATTTTATATTCAGTAAGCGTTACTTTAAATAATACTTTTTATATGTTATTATTAACCTAGTATAATAACTATTATCAAACAATCGCAAATGAGTTAATTCAGTGTTTAATTGCTTTTTAATCATATTGTAAAACTAAAATCAGAAGTTAGTATATTACAAGTATTCTGCCCCTGAATAATATTCACAGCAAT
Organism: Cosmia trapezina; assembly: GCA_905163495.3. NCBI lineage: Eukaryota > Metazoa > Arthropoda > Insecta > Lepidoptera > Noctuidae > Cosmia > Cosmia trapezina. Next base: position 4,801,750 of record LR991048.1, read on the forward strand.
TTTTTAATGTGCTAGCCAGTAAGGATGATCACCGGAAGTATATCATTTTTTTATACTAATTTTTAGCAATTTTTTGAGATACTTATCTTTGCAGTCGGAAGTGGGGCATTGTTGCTACTTCTTCTTTCTAAATCCTTAGATATCTAACAAAAGTTATTGCTACTTATTACTTTGAACTAGAGATGTGCTAGAAATTACTTTTCTGTTACCAAATACCTAGTAACTGCAGCTTAACAGATAACCTAGGAACTGAATTCACAGTTCCCTGTTACCATTTCACCGTTTACCATACCATGGCGTTCGTTTGTTCATCGTTAATTTATCAGTTATTTATTTTATTAATTTTAGGAAAGCTTATAGCTAATATAATTTCCATATATATAGTAGGTACAATGTGTAAAAGATGGCCAATTACAAGCTTCCACCAACGATTATAATGAGTAACATTAACAAATACGAGAAAACAGCGACGTGAGAAATAACTAAAGTCTCACGCTCAAAGAATACAGTAAAAAAAAAACAAAAAAAAATGGTTATCGAAAAAACAATTATTCAAACTTTTCCTTACTTCCTACCAGCTGAAGCCGTTTGACACTTGAAACGTCACATACGTCAAGCCGTGGGCGGAATTCCCGCTGCGCAACATATTTATGACCCTGCTTAAGGTTGATGCGCCAGGGTAGCCCGCGAAATTCAAAATTTCTTAGGTTTTTTGCAATTTGTAGGTCAGTGTGAGCTTGTATGTTGATTAAAATATGATTCGCGGCCGTAGCTAATGATTATAATTCTGTAAAGCCATATTAGCTACGGCCGCGAAGGGTCATAAATATGTCGCGCAGCGGGAATTCCGCCCACGGGTTGACGGATGTGACGTTTCAAGTGTCAAACGGCTTCAGCTGCTAGGAAGTAAGGAAAAGTTTGAATAATTGTTTTTTCGATAACAATTTTTTTTTTGTTTTTAACTTTTTTATTGTATTCTTTGAGCGTGCGACTTTAGTTATTTCTCACGTCGCTGTTGTAATTTTAGAGCCTAGGAACAAGTTTTAGAGGATTGAGGAACAGGGTGTAAAGTTCACTCATCCTCCATAGAAAAGGGAGGATCCTCCGACCAGACGGGTGTTGTGTCTGGTGGCCACTGCCCAACGGTTGATGTCGGGACGTTGTATATATGCTAATCGCGTGGTAAACTCTAATTGCGCGATGCAGGTTTGCGTGACGTCATGTCATTGATGCGTAGTTCATATGTGGCGATGTAGATGCCGCCACATCACTCCCCTCCGGAGACCGGAGGTCGATAGTGGGCTGAGTCGTGTATCTTGCGATGCTTGCCAGTGCCAGTTGTGGTTCCAGTGAGTCGGAACCGGGTGCCGCATAGTTCACGGTGAGTCGGAACTGTCTGCGGTGATACCCCAGTGAGTCGGGGTGGCGCTGCGTTATGCTCCAGTGAGTCGGAGTGTACAGCGCTGGGTTGAGGCTGAAGGTGATGACCAGGAATGCGCGTCCGCTGCATGCTGGTGGTCAGGATACCTGTTGAAGCCGATGCTGGCTGGCTGTGTGACTCGCCGCTCGAAAGCTTGAGGAAGTGATGCTTGATGACGTAACGCTGAAGGAGTTGCACGAAGGCTGCGCTGACGTTCATGCTCGGGGTCACCAATTTAGAGGCATGAGGAACAGGGTGTAAAGTTCACTCATCCTCCATAGAAAAGGGAGGATCCTCCGACCAGACGGGTGTTGTGTCTGGTGGCCACTGCCCAACGGTTGATGTCGGGACGTTGTATATATGCTAATCGCGTGGTAAACTCTAATTGCGCGATGCAGGTTTGCGTGACGTCATGTCATTGATGCGTAGTTCATATGTGGCGATGTAGATGCCGCCACAAAGTTACCTGTTAGCAGTATTATCCTGTTAAATCCCATCTCTAGTTTGAACCATGAAAAATAGTGTTTTCAAGATAAACATATTCACTACAATTTTCAAGAAAAAACAATTATTTTTATTAAATCTTGAGCTCCAATTTTCCCCGTTATTCAAGGAGATTTTGAAGTGGCAATAATTGTATTTGATGAAACCGAACTATTACCATTTGCCCGTCTAGAGGTGCCATTTGGACCATAGAGCGTGTAAGTAGGTCCGACCGAGCGATTTCAGGATCGTTAAAATGTCGAGAGGCGCCCAGCGAAGGCATTCGTTGCTGCTTATTTCGACGATTACGGTAATTTTACTTAATGTGCTACACAAACGCCAGTTCGATTGTGACTAAGGTCAATTTGTGTGCGTTAACACAATTGACACATACCTACACATGTATTAATTTCAACATGAATGATGTAACCAATATTTTGTAACCATATTTTGATTTAAAAGAGTGTCCGTGGAGTTTCTTGCCCGTTCTTCTCCATAGAGATCTACGTTTTGGAATGGGCAACTAGCTTCATCTTTCTGACTTACCTACTGACCGACTCTTTGACAATTCAAAAGTGCCTGTAATTGTATGCTTTGAGTTTGAGTTTGAGAACACAATTTATGCGGTCCACGTCGAGGAGCACGAACCTTATCTTCTTAATTTATACATCAATGCATAAACCTCACCTTGTATGTTGAAGATCCTCCTATAACCCAGGTTGACTCGATGTCTTTTCGATCCTCAATGTATTTGACTGCCTCATCTAAACCTGCCAGTACCACAACTCCTTCAGGCACCTGCAATGTTAGACAAATTATTTTAATAAAAAAAATAAATTTATTGAAATTATAGTTTAGAAAAAAAAAGTGCATACCTACATGGTTCAGTAAATGTTAAATATTAATCTAGGCCTATACCTAATAGTATTCTAATAATCTGGATAAAAACTATGGCTTACCATAGTTTTTATCCAGATTATTACTAAAAAAAAACAAATAAATAAATAAATAAAAAAAAAATAAAAAAAAATATTAAAATTACTATCTAGGTTTATTTAAACCTGTGTTTCTGAGGATCAACTGGAAAGGAGGAGGGGCTTCTGGCTAAGTAATAACAACCACACGGTCGATCAATCAGGGCAACCTACGTTTGCCGCGGTTGGTCCGTGGATGGGTGACCATCTTTACATAACAAGACCCCTCCGTGCCTCGGATGAACGTTAAGCCGTTGGTTCCGGTTGTCATTTGTGGATCCTTGACAGTTGTTACGTGTCTTCGAAAGTCTGACCACAAGGATTTACCAAGGGGTATTGTATTACCCAGTAATGTGAGGTCAGATAGACAGAGACGCTTCATGCTTCTGTTATTCAGCTGCATTTGGTTAGACTGGAAGCCGACCCTAACATTGTTGGGAAAAGGCTAGGCAGATGATGACGATTAATAGATAGAGGATCAACAATAATTGGTCTACAAAGCCCTGCTTTGAAATAGCTGGTAGGCATATGGGGAGAGGGAGGGGAGAGGGAGGGGAGGGGGAGGGAGGAGGGAGATCTTTGGCCAGCAATGTCATGCTCACTCAATTGCCCCCCTGTATCTGCCATATGCAATTGCTGAACAATCATAATATAATTTGTAAATTAATGTCACAACACACTTATGATTGTGTGTTGTAAAATATCTTATCTCTTGTTTCTGATGTTGTAAGGGTCATAGAGCTAAGGGCATATTGATAACATTGATCAAGACATAGTTTCTAAAATTACTAATATTGTGAAATTATAATTCAACCTGTAGTTTTTCCAATTTACAAAAACCGGCCAAGTGCGAGTCGGACTCGCGCACGAAGCCTTCCGTACCATTATCTATAAAAACGGCAAAAATCAAGTTTGTTGTACCTATGGAACCCCTGTATGGTTGTACCCTTTAAATATTTGTTTTATTTTAATTTAATTATTTATTTTTAAAGAGATTATGTGAATATACTTAACTAAATATTCTGTGAATATATCAAGCGTCTACCTGTTGCCGTTATTAATATCGAGCAAAAAAAACACGTTTGTTGTAGGCAAGCCCTCTTAAATATTTATTTTATTCTGTTTTTTAGTATTTTTTGTTATAGCGGCAACAGAAATACATCATCTGTGAAAATTTCAAATGTCTAACTAGCACGGTTCGGGTTCATGAGATGCAGCCTGGTGACAGACGGGCAGCGGAGTCTTAGGGTCCCGTTTTACCCTTTGGGTACGGAACACTAAAAACGAAAAAAAAAACAAGCGTAATAAGAAAACATCCTTTGATTAGTAAGGAAGTCACAGAATAAGCAACAAGCAATGAGCCAGCCATATTAGCTGTAGAACAGATAACCGTAGGAGCAGACATGTTCTTGAGTGGAGACCGTTAATCGGCAAACATAAGAAGGACACCCTCAGGCTAGGTGGTGCAACGATCTTTGCAGGGTAGCAGCTGGGTGAGTTGCCAAACAAATAGAGCTGAATGGTGTGCAATAGGAGAGACCTAAATCCAGCAGTGTAGCGCTACACTGACAACAGATGGATGAGAACCTTACTATGCAAAGAGGACCTCAGGGGCACAGATGCAGAGGGAGACCAAAGGCAGGTACGACTTTCCATTGACGTCCGTCGAATTAAGGGTGGGGAGACGGGTGGGGGGTGGGGGGGTGTGTACTACCCCCCTTAAAGGGAAAAGTTGCGGAGCCCACCCCCCCTTTTCGAGTTTTTTTAATTTTTAAGTCTGAGGAAATTTTTCCCATTTTATGAATTAAAATTAATAGTAAGTGTAAAAAACCATGGGGGACCCCTCAGGGGGGAAGGGGGTTCTCCCCCTACATAAGGGGGAATCCCCCTTCATAAAAAAAATGGCACTGATTTAAAGAGGCAGTTGTAAATAGCGGTTACATTACTATAAGCATGTATATGCTAATGGAATACTAAAGGCATTTTTATTTATTTTATTTTATTTATGTCCAGGGGGCCTAAAACGGCCACATTAAGCAATTCCTCTAGAAGCAATTCATTTCCTGAATTCCCAGCAATTTATTATGATTGTGCTATTTGACATATTTTGACATTAAACTTCAATAAAGCAATTCATAATTGGTAGTGGACCATAATACGAATCTCCATAAAAAACTGTCAAACAGATGAATTGCGTGCTATGAATTGTATGCAGATAAATTATGAATTGTCAGTTTGTCACCGTTTTACGATTTCAAATATTGTTCATAATAAATATTATGTAATTATGATTCTGCCAAAGTAGCCGTTTTAGCCCCCCAGCAGTGGACCGATAGGCTGATGATTTTAAGTATAGGCCATTATTATTTTATACCGGATGAGTTGTTCTTTAGTCCTATTATGAGAAAATGTTGCACATAAAAATTCCATCATACAACAAAAGTATTACCTTTTCCTTCAAGCTATCAACATGATGTGTCAGCACTATATTGACTCTATCAATCAACGGTCTGTACTTGTCTGGTATACAGTCCCAAGTCTTGCGACCCATGATGACCGCATTCACCTTGGATGGGTCTGACACTTTAGTTGTCATTGTCTTGAAGTAGGTCATTTCTTTCCTGAAATGTTTAATAATTATATTGGTAAGTAATTGAGATTGGATATTCTTCAGAAGCCCGAAAGTCTGACAACCATCCGTCTACGGGGCTATTTAACTGTGTTACCCAGTTAAGCAGGCTTTCGCTTCATGTAGAATACTGGTTATGAGCTGCATCCGGTTCGACTGGTAGCCAACGCAAACACGGTTGCAAAAAGGGTAGGCAGATGATGAGGCATAAAGAAATCTAAATGGTAAACATTTAGATTTCTAACAAAGTTGAGTTCACCTCCAACATTTCCCAGAATTGATGGCACAACCGCTTAAGGGGTCATTGTACTCATCATTACAAACAATTTTACTATGGGACCAATCCTGAAATCGCAAAAAAAAATTGCTGTTCAGTACATTTATCTACATCAAACTGGTCAAAATGATTTGCAGCAGATTTTTTTTTTTGGGATTTCAGGTATGGTCCCATAGTAAAATTTGTTCATAATGATGAGTAGAATGCCACCTTAAACAGTTGTGCCATCAATTCTGAGACACATTGTACAGCAACTGGAAATCAGCTGGTGCCCATAGGCTGCCTCCCTATTAGATGAGTCTTAACACTTTGCGGGACACTAAACAGGACAATAGAAGTTTTATTGTTTCTACTGCTATAGCCATATAGAGTCCTACAATGTTAACCATAACTGAGGAGCTTGTGGCTAAGTAATTACAGCCGCACGGGTCGATCCATCAGGTTAAGCTACGCTTTCCGGGGTTGGTCAGTGGATGGGTGACCATCTTTACATACTGAGACTCCTCCGTGCCTCGGAAAGCACGCTAAGCCGTTGGTCCCGGCTGTCGTTCGTGGATCTTTGACAGTCATGGTCATAGGTCAGGTCAGGTCGTCATAAGCCCGAAAGTCTGACAACCAGGGTCTGGGAACTGGTACTGGGTTGTGGAGGTCAGACAGGCAGTCGCTCCATGTAAAATACTGGTATTCAGCTGCATCCAGTTAGACTGGAAGCTGACCCCAACATAGTTGGGAAAAGGCTAGGCAGGCATTGATATAGTGTTAACCATAACTGACGAAATATGGATGTGCTAAGCTCTGCAGTGCGATTCTGTAACCATCTCACCGTGAAAACATAGATGAAGTGAGCGTTGAGTGAGCTGTCAATAGTGTCAATTCCTAGCAAAAACAAACTCACTTCACTTAAGTTTTCACGGTGAGATTTTTACAGAATCACTCCTAAGACGATCCACTGACCAGCCTTTCCCTTCCCTTTCAGGAAATATTGGCATGATGATTAGCTAAAAAAATTTTTCAAGGAGTTTTTACTCAAAATTATCCAATTAAAAAATAAATCAGGTCCAACAAAAATTATAAAACAGAGTTCAATTAGAATATAATTGTGTACTTAATTTGATTAAAGGTAGGTACTTACAAACAAAAAGCAAATAGGTAGGTATCTGAAATGTTTGTCTGCAAGCAACATTTTCAGAACACAAAACAAACAATTTTGAAGGATGAAAAGTTACTAACTAGGCTAAAGCATACTTTTCATGCCTCGAAATTCACATCGATGTCGGAAAAAGCCTCAGAAACCGCTAAGTTAACCTCTGGTAACCTGGAGATGTGATAATCTTATTATACTATGGAATCATTAATTTTAGGATTTGTAACCGTAAGGAAGATGTGTTGACTTACTTCAGACGCCATGGCAACGTTCCATTTATTCCAATACCCATGTTTTCACAGGCAGCAGCGATTAAATTAAATTTTACTAGCGACATCGTTTCTTTGGCAAATTTATCCACAATAATGCGACTTCTGTATGAAATAAGTTGATAACAATATTATTGACCACGTTATAGGTCACCGTATTGTGATATTAGTCTCGTTTTACATGAAATAATGGTTATTTCAGTTAAATTATTTACTTATGTTATTGATAAGCACAACACAATTTACCGCTCTTTTAATTTAATTTAAAATGTCAAATGTCAAATCTTATTTTGACAGCAGAATTGAGCTACTTTAGTTTGGTACATAGATATAGCTATATCTATGGTTTGGTAACGCTATAGTACGCCAAGTTGGGTGAAAATGTGGCATGGAACGCAATAATCGATAGTGTTGGGAACAGACTATTTATACATTTTCATATTGCCAGATATCTTAGAGCATTTAACCTATGGAGATCTTAGAGCATTTAACCTATGGAGATGGCAAGCAGCGAATCACCGAACAACATTTTCTGCCACTTTATGCGGGGGGCGAGGAAAACACATACAGCACACTACGAAAATTTGACAACCACACACAGATACATGCTTCGTGTTGCTACGAACGCACACGAAAGAATAATAGCCACACAATAAAAAAACACATACACATTGACAAATTTGTGCGTATCTACGCAACTGTCCTATGACAACAAACACAAAGTTCTAGTGATGGGACACAAACAATCAGTGGTATTTGATTACATGAATCAAAAATCAATCTGCCTAGCCTTTTCCCAACTATGTTGGGGTCGGCTTCCAGTCTAACCGGATGCAGCTGAATACCAGTATTTTACATGGAGCGACTGCCTATCTGACCTCCACTCCAGTTACTTGGTAATACGATACCCCTTGGTAAGACTAGTTGTCAGACATTCGGGCTTCTGACGACCCGTAACGACTGTCAAAGAACCACGAATGACAGCCGGGACCAACGGCTTAACGTGCTTTCCGAGGCACGGAGGAGTCTCGGTATGTAAAGATGGTCACTCATTCGCTGACCAACCCCGGCAGGCGTAGCTTAACCTGCTATTTCATTACATGAATGAATGAATAAATAAAATTCATTCGTTTTATTTTCTTGTATAACTGTCAAATTTTCCCAATCAACCTTGAACCTAATACTTTAGATTTATAAAGATTGTAGTAGCTTGACGTGCTGGCGTCTGTACACAAAAATACGCAATATGGTTAATGCCTGTGAAACTACGTAGGTAGCCAGTAATGACAAAACAATTAATAGTGCTTTAGAAAAAGAACGATTGTATTTATTTTTATAGTCAAATATTTTTTTCAAATAACATTATTGATATTGCTGGACCTTCCCTATCATTCTGCATTTAGGGTCGGCAATTCGGGAACCACTGTACAAACGCACCCGGCGATTTTATATACTAGCTACGCATTCAGGGTCACTGTTCTCACCTAACCCAACCTAACCAAAATGATTCTCAAGCAATAGAGGTAATGGTCACTATTCTAACCTAACCCAAGTGATTCGACCAATGTGAAGTTTCGGACGCGCGTGTGTGATAGTACAGTGGAGCCGCAATTCGGGATACATACTTGAGCCCCGTTTTATAATGCGGGCTTAACGTAGGTATACGTGTCAAAAAGTAGGAAGGGTAGAACATAAATAATAAAATAACACAGCCAATTTTATTATTTCGTTAAAAACAACACTTTTACACGTCCTTTTTTTGTTTTTCAAAACTATTTCAGTTCAGTGTTTCCTAGCTAACTAATTAAACAAACTAAATATAGTTGTCGCGACGTGTAGGTCGCGAAGTAAAAAGGTAAACAAGTCAAATTAATATTAGTAGGGCGAAACGTGTAACAAACGAGTCTTAATAGCATAAGGTGATGCTGGCTGGTAACACCGAACACCGAACTCATAGAGAGATCACCATAGACAAAGCGCAATGGCGCGTCTGTCAGTACATTTGAATACACCAAATTGTAACATAATTTAATTCAATATCTAGTGCAAAGTAAAAGTGATGAAGGCGTCCAGTTAGTGGCTGCTCATCTGAAAGATATAAAGCTAAGTGGTAGCACTAGAGAATAGTGTAGTGGTTCCCAGCCTAAATGCTTAGATTCTAGATTTCCTATAGAAGAGCAAATTAGTACGCAATAATAAGATGTTTCTGATGCTCTTAGAAGTCGGTTACATTAAGAGGTATTTCGATACGGCAATGCGAAAACCTCGTGAGAGTTGGACAGGCGGAAGGCCATGATTAGTCCGTTTTAAGTGGGGAGAGAGTCGGTGCTGTAATACGAAGTCTCCCCAAGACAATTGTTGTATGTACTAAGAGAGGGTATTATGTACATACAACTCAGGTATACCTAATAAAAGACGTGAAGACGTAAAGTTCTGTGTTGAACATAGCTAAAGCAAGAAGTTAATTGGCAGACGTGCGGTTGCTTCTATAATACCCGACAACTACGATGCGTCGTAGAGCATGTAACCGAATTAGTCATAGGCAGATGTGTGTGTGTAACACTTCTGTGCTATGACTTCAAACCTAAGACACCAGAAACGTTAATGTATGTATATCATGTATAGAACGGTGGGAATCAATTTAATTTAAACTACAGATGGCGAGCTGAACCATGGGGCGAGCCAGTAAGAACTAAAAACCGATTTATGCGAAGCAAACCTCCCAAAATATTGAAGATTCTTCTCGGAATAAAACCCAGGTACAGATATCATGAAACAACCACAAAACACATATAAAATCTCGTCGCTACGTTGTCTGGCTGGGCCGGGACGGGCGAGGCTGGCCAGCTCGTGCGTTCTGGTGCCGCGGATGACGTGGCGACGACATGGTGGAGATGCTGGGATCCGAGAAGGAAAATCAATAACAATATAATATAAAAAAAATTAATTGATTAAAATAAAATTCAGTTCTTACTGGTGCTGCCATCTGTGAAACTATCGTATCAAAGGTTGAAGAAGCTATGCTAAAAAGTTGAAGTTGAAAAGGTTTTGATACACGTTTCGCTGATATTTACTCTAATAAAATTAAATATTTCTCAATGTAATTATCTTCAGATTAACTATCATAAGTAAATAAATAAGTATAAACAAATAACGCCATCTAGGATGGAACGCAAACGTTACTGGTAATTTAGTTAATGATGTTTATTGTCATTGTTTTGTGAAATAAATTAAATGATGATGTTTTTTATTCATTTTATGACTTATCTCAGGGATTCGATCATTTGTATACATTAATTTGCAAACATTAATAAAAGAGGTTTATTACAAAATGAGTGCTGGCAGTTGAGATATAAACCTGCAGTACAGAACCGGAAACAAAAATAATTATGACATTGGCAAAACTGTTTGCAGTTTTGTGCTCTATGACTGGTCTCTGACTTTCGGTGCGAAATTCAATTTCAATTTTATTGTTTTGAAAAAGTATAATAGTGTTTGTGTTTGTGAGAACAAAATAACTACGGCCTTGATTTAGCCCACGTCGGGAATAAAATAAGTGTGCCTAGATGAACAAAAAGGTCAGTACCATTTAGATGTGTTGATGTGTTGACTAAAAATTTTTGTAATTTATATTCACAGCTCTTAAGGTCTATGTGAAATTGTATTTATTCCCTGATATACCTAGTGATTACATGTAAATCTTCCTTCTCTCTCGGCGGTATAGCGTGATATTATCAGAAAACTATCTAAACTGTTCGTCCAATATAATTTGGTCAGTCATATAAACAAATGAATATCGGTAGGTATAGCGTCCTACGAAAAACAAATCAATCTGCCTAGCCTTTTCCCAACTATGTTGTGGTCGGGTTCCTGTCTGACCGGATGCAGTTGAATACCAGTATTCTAAATGGAGCGACTGCCTATCTGACCTCCACAACCCCGTAATTAGGTAATGCGATACCCTTTGGTAAGACCAGACTTTCGGGCTTCTGACGTGCTTTCCGAGGCTCGGTATGTGAAGATGGTCACCCTACGTGATAAAAACCTGTACACTTATCCTTTCAACAGGATCAATATTGTTAGTCATTGGAGGCAGCTAATTAAGTCAGGTTACAACTGAAAACAATATCTGAAGCCATCAATATGGAGGAAGCCATGCTCCTCATTCTTCGCGGTTTGCGTGATAAAATAAAAACTCTGTCCGAATGTGCTCGAAATACAACTAACAAACTCACTAATGAAATAAATGACTTAACCTTGCAAGAAGGAAGAGTAGTATCCTCTAAACTTCATACTTATCTCCAACGATTGGAGAGGGAACTTAACAATTATTTTCGACTCGTTAACGAACCGCAAGTGGACGAGATTTCTACCATCTCTGCAATACAGCTAGAAGCTGAAGAAAACTGCTGCGAACTTAAAGTGAAAATTGAAGAATGTGAAAAATCAACGACAAACAGTAACAAGAACGAAGAACGTTTCTTATCCGGAAAGCTACCAAAATTAGAGTTACCACAGTTTGAAGGTAGCATTCTTGAATGGTACCAATTTTGGGACCAATTTAGTTCCAATATTCACAATCGGAATTTGCCAGACGTTGACAAGTTATTATATCTAAAAAATTCTTTAAAAGGGGAAGCCAAGGGAGTGATAGACGGGTTAGAGATTACAAATAAAAATTATTCCATAGCCATCCAATCTTTGAAAGACAGATACGGGAAACAAACTCAAGTGGTTGATGCGCACTATTCCTCACTCTACAAAATAAATCCCGCAAACAAAACTATTTCGGATTGTCGAAGAGTTTTAACTGAAATTGAAAAGCATTTAAGAGTTTTGGATTCGATGGGTGAAAATATCAACCATAACCACTTGAGGTTTATGGTAATGGAGAAATTTCCAGAAGATATAATATATGAAATGAAATTGAAAATAAAGCAAGAATCGATCGAAGAGATAAGAAAATATTTGGAAATTATAATTTCAGCACGTGAAGATGCAAATAGACTAACGCAGGAGAAGAACCTAAATGAGAAAGAATATTACACAGTAAAGACACTTCACTCCACTGGCAATAGTGATCACACAAATCTAAACAGAAAAGGGTACCAAAGGAGACAAGAGAACACTGACTACGAAATCAACAAGGAAAAAACTCGATACCGCACGACACAGAATAAGCGATATACTTCCCAGAAGAACCATGGGATCAAACAAAAATACACAAGTTATCCTGGAAAAAACCAGGAAAAAGAAGGGCCACCTAGGAAGAAATCTAAATTTCAGTGTATTTTCTGTAAAGAGTCGCACTATAGTGATGAATGTACTAAATTCAAGGAAATAAAAGAAAGAAAATCCCTATTAAAGAACAGATGCTACGGTTGCCTTGGAACAGGACATTCTTATGCAGAATGTAGAAATAAAAGGGAATGCTTTCATTGCCAGAAAATAGGTCATAATCGTGCTTTATGCCCTGTTAAATTCTCAAATGAAAACAATTAATTAATAAATCATTCAAATTTAAATTTAATAATTAATCTTTTTAATTTGATATAATTTGCGAAGGTTGTTTTGTTTTATGTGAATGTCGTGTACACATGTAACTGTTATCTACATAGAACCCATACCAGTTAACTTTTTAATGTATATACATTGTATACATAACCGATTCATCATCATCTTCCTGCCCTTATCCCATGTTACTTTGGGTCGGCGCAACACGTTTTCTTCTTCCATTCATTGTATACATAATCCATTCCCCAAGGGAAAATTGAGAAGATGAAGCTGTAAAAAAGTTCAATGAAACTTCTGAATTTATAGTTATCAGGTACTCCGTATACTGGCCGTGGATTGAGTACCCTCCTGCTTTGAATTTGAATTTTGGATTACCTTATGGCCGACTCACCTACTTATTGAAGCAGCTAGATACGAAATTAAATTAGAAATGAATAGAAATTTCTTCTCTTTGTGCGGGGGAGGGTCTCCCGAAAGAATATACAATAGATACAGAAAATACACTTGATGTGGAAAACCAAGATATAGATAGTACAAGTAACCAAACTAAAATTGATGTGGACCTAAGTGAAGAAAAGGATGACAAAATTAAGCAGCTTAAGAAGCTACAAGCCGAACACTTTCCAAGAGAACTAGAAGGGAAAGAAACACGCATAAAAAATAATCTTGGACTATTTCTGGACGTCTAAGGAGTTTTACGTTGCAAAGGACGTTTAAAGAACACGGATTGGTCGTATGACCAACGTTATCCAATACTTATTCCAAAGGATTGTGATTACACTAACAAGATTCAACTCAGACTCACATCGACAATCATCATGTAGGTGTTAACCATACACTCGCTATAATTCGTCAAACCTTTTGGATTCCACATGGAAAACGGCAAGTCCAGAAAGTTATAAGGAAATGTCCTAGATGTGAGAAACACGGAGGGGGACCGTTCAAGCTACCACCAACCCCTGCGTTACCCACTGAAAGAGTGATTTACACGTCACCATTCACATTTACAGGCCTGGATTACATGGGCCCTGTATTAGTTAAACATAAAAATGAAACAAGTAAACGTTGGATAGCACTTTTCACTTGCCTAGCAGTCAGGGCGGTGCATTTAGAAGTTGTTCAAGATCTCACAGCAGAAGAAGGACTTCATGCTTTGAGGCGAATGATATCGACAAGAGGTGTGCCACAAATAATCACATCAGATAATGCTACAAATTTTAAGCTTATGTCAGAAATACTATCAAATTCTTATTGTATTAAACACGAAATTCGTTGGAGGTTCATACCCCAACTAGCTCCCTGGTTCGGGGGGTTTTATGAACGATTAATTGGAATAGTGAAGAATTGTATGAGAAGAACATTAGAGAAGCACATGCTGACGGACAGTCAATTGGTTACATTAGTAAAAGAAATTGAAGCAACTGTCAATACAAGACCATTAACTTGTGTTGATTCTGAATTGGTACATATTTTAAAACCTTCTGATTTCTTAACTATGGGAAAATGCATAACGATGGAAGGTTCAACCGAAGACTTTTTAGTACAAGGCACTACGACGAAATCCGACCTTATCAAGGCTTGGAAAAGAGGTTTAGTTATACTTAATGAATTTAAGGATATGTTCACAAATCGATATTTACTAAGTCTGCGTGAACGATATAGACATTCTGTCAAAGAACCTAGAATCACGGCAAAATTAATCCCAAAGGTATGACAAATCATGCAGATAAAGGGAGATAGTAAAAATCGAGAAGAATGGAAAGTTGGAAAAATTACTTCATTGGTCAAAAGTTCTGACGGACTTAGCAGAGTTGCGAAGGTCGAAGTTGGAAGTAAGGAGTTTGTAAGATCTTTAACTCATTTATATCCATTGGAAGTGGAGGACAATCAAGAAATAGAATACGACGAGAACGCATTAGAAAGACAAAGTGTACTGAATAAAGTGTGTTGAATATAACTGTACACGAATTTATACCAATGGAAGTGGAAGTCATAAATACAAAAGACATATCAGATAGTTTCGAAAAGGATAAAGAAAATAGAGAGTCGATAATCATACCAGCGGAAAACTGTATGTTGGAAGACTTTGATAATGTATCAGAGAGCACGGACAGAGAAAAAATATTGAGTCAGAAAGATAATGAACCTGAGAAGTCAGTTCAGGCAAACAACGAGGTTAAACAAAGAAGAGGCGCGGCCACCAGAGCTCTGGAAAAAATTGCAGAGTGGACGCGTAACTTACTAACCCTGCTCTAAGTCTATTCGGGCGGGAGTGTCGCGACGTGTAGGTCGCGAAGTAAAAAGGTAAACAAGTCAAATTAATATTAGTAGGGCGAAACGTGTAACAAACGAGTCTTAATAGCATAAGGTGATGCTGGCTGGTAACACCGAACACCGAACTCATAGAGAGATCACCATAGACAAAGCGCAATGGCGCGTCTGTCAGTACATTTGAATACACCAAATTGTAACATAATTTAATTCAATATCTAGTGCAAAGTAAAAGTGATGAAGGCGTCCAGTTAGTGGCTGCTCATCTGAAAGATATAAAGCTAAGTGGTAGCACTAGAGAATAGTGTAGTGGTTCCCAGCCTAAATGCTTAGATTCTAGATTTCCTATAGAAGAGCAAATTAGTACGCAATAATAAGATGTTTCTGATGCTCTTAGAAGTCGGTTACATTAAGAGGTATTTCGATACGGCAATGCGAAAACCTCGTGAGAGTTGGACAGGCGGAAGGCCATGATTAGTCCGTTTTAAGTGGGGAGAGAGTCGGTGCTGTAATACGAAGTCTCCCCAAGACAATTGTTGTATGTACTAAGAGAGGGTATTATGTACATACAACTCAGGTATACCTAATAAAAGACGTGAAGACGTAAAGTTCTGTGTTGAACATAGCTAAAGCAAGAAGTTAATTGGCAGACGTGCGGTTGCTTCTATAATACCCGACAACTACGATGCGTCGTAGAGCATGTAACCGAATTAGTCATAGGCAGATGTGTGTGTGTAACACTTCTGTGCTATGACTTCAAACCTAAGACACCAGAAACGTTAATGTATGTATATCATGTATAGAACGGTGGGAATCAATTTAATTTAAACTACAGATGGCGAGCTGAACCATGGGGCGAGCCAGTAAGAACTAAAAACCGATTTATGCGAAGCAAACCTCCCAAAATATTGAAGATTCTTCTCGGAATAAAACCCAGGTACAGATATCATGAAACAACCACAAAACACATATAAAATCTCGTCGCTACGTTGTCTGGCTGGGCCGGGACGGGCGAGGCTGGCCAGCTCGTGCGTTCTGGTGCCGCGGATGACGTGGCGGCGACAATAGTTATAGTTTGATATTTTAGTAGGAAAACATGCGGGTGTGGCTGCATAGCCAAAGCCATAGTTAGTTCATATTAATATGTCTGAAATTCTGAATAATGACAACTACAGACTGATTATTACAGATTATTTAATTCGACGGAATTCTGACATGTCAGAAGTGTTGCCAATAATAAAACGGTCCTACTAAAATCATTAATTTTGCAGGCGGTTCTTCCGTGCCAAGAATGTTTTTTTAAAGTGGGTATCGTACCCTCAATTAGTTTCCTTCTATTATTTGCAAGTTGTTTAAAATTACACGACATAAAATGTTCTGAACAGATTGCACTAGTACGCGTGGGTCCCCAAGTTTCTGTATTACCGCAAAATATCCTCCATTTTTGTCATAGTACAGGATCTTTTGGAAATCTGTTGAAGAAAAATATAGAATAGAAGTAATCAGTTTAAATAAGTGCCAACAGAATCAAACGAAAATCATATCTATTAATTTGATTGAGTACGTACTACGTTTTCATAACAGCCTTGAAAAAACCTACTAGTAAGTACCTACTACCTACGGTCCGCGGTGGAATAGTTATTAAATTATTCCACTGCGGATTAATTTTTTTCAAATTGCATGAGCTGCAAAAACTCACATTCGAAACGAACAAACTGTTATTTTTTATTAGCCTAAAAATACAAAAGATAAGAATTTAAATCGACTCACAAAGAACTGAAATTAATATTAAGTAATATATATTTTTTTTTTATTTCAACCTGACTTATCCAGATACATTACAAAAAAAAAAAAACTGGTTACTGAACATACTGACTGAAAAAATCATTTATTTTATCAATCATTGATTCACGTTGTCCCTGCACTATGCAAATTCTTACCTGTACTACGTTTGCGCTACCAACGTACCACTGTATTTTTCTATCGTAATGTCAACAACGATTATTTCGACATTATACTTAAATAAAACTGTTTGAATGTATAATTTATACTTACATGTGGTAAGAAACACCATGGTTTCGCAAATTTGAAGTGGCAGATCGCTTTTTGCACGAGGAAACTGCACAATTAACCATTTTTTGGGAGCACTTTCTTGCGACACAATACGATACACAATGACAACTGTCGCCAAATGAATTAGTTTTATAAAACGTGCATGGCCATATGGCCAGTCGACTTTGGCAGAGGGGTTCGCTCAGCTATGCCATCTCCATAGGTTAAATGCTCTAAGATGGAGATGGCATAGCTGAGCGAACCCCTCTGCCAAAGTCGACTGGCCATATGGCCATGCACGTTATATAAAACTAATTCATTTGGCGACAGCTGTCATTGTGTATCGTATTGTGTCGCAAGAAAGTGCTCCCAAAAAATGGTGAATTGTGCAGTTTCCTCGTGCGAAAAGCGATCTGCCACTTCAAATTTGCGAAACCATGGTGTTTCTTACCACATGTTAGTATAAATAATACATTCAAATACTTTTATTTAAGTACAATGTCGAAATAATCGTTGTTGACATTACGATAGAAAAATACAGTGGTACGTTGGTAGCGCAAACGTAGTACAGGAAGGAAATAAAGGAATTCGCATAGTGCAGGGACAACGTGAATGAATGATTGATACAATAAATGATTTTTTCAGTCAGTATGTTCAGTAAACATAGATCAGTTTTTTTTTTTGTGAATGTATCTGGATAAATCAGGTTGAAATTAAAAAAAGTATTATTTATAAAATATTAATTTCAGTTCTTTGTGAGTCGATTTAAATTCTTTTCTTTTGTAGGCTTAGGCTATTAAAAAATAACAGTTAGTTCGTTTCGAATGTGAGTTTTTGCAGCTCATGCAATTTGAAAAAAAATTAATCCGCGGTGGAATAATTTAATAATTATTCCACCGCTTTCAAACCCCAAACCGCTCAAAAATATAATTACCGATAAGGTTATTATACTTCAGCCGCTTGAGGTTTTCCGCAGCCGCAGCAGCAGTGTCAGCACAGCACGCCGAGCCATGAAGGTGGGATGGCGCAAGAGTATCGACACACGTTGCGTCCCACACTAAAGGCCTACCCACCTTCCATGGAAATAATGACATGCCGTCCGGTCTCTTGCCATCGTCGCGTGCCAAGCCATTGGGTTCTAATACAGCTGGAACGCCGACGGTGACAAGGGCTCGTCGGATGATGTCATTGATGTTAGCGTGCCGCGCTAAGCGACCCGCAATTCGGCTGCAAGACAGGCCGTGGTGTCCAAGGCTGTTGACAACTTCGCCACAGTGACAGCGGTGAGGAGATAATAATAAAATTTCGTATATATGTGTCTCACTTCCACGCTTCACACTGTAATCATGGCAACGTCTAGATGTTTAATGTCATTGAACTAGACTAAGGCTATGAAGCCACTATGAACTAGCCCATGGCTATGAAGCCGCTATGAACTAGACTATGGCTATGAAACACTCGCATGTTTTCCTAATAAAATATCAAACACCTCATTTAGTTTATTTAATTAGTTAGCTAGTAAACACCGAACTCAAATAGTTGTAAAAAAAGAAACCGAACGGGTAAAAGACGTGTATTTATTAGTATTTATTCTTTTGCCAGTTATCTATCCCTTGTGTTGCACCTACCATGTTTTGTCTCTGCATCACCCTAAGGTTGACTGGTAGAAAATGCCTAAGGCATTAAGTTCGCCTTTGTATAGTATTTTTTTACTTGTGCATAAAGTTTTAATAAATAATAAATAAATAAAAATAAAAGTGTTATTTTTAACGAAATAATAAAATTGGCTGTGTTGTTTTATTATTTATATTCTACACTTCCTACTTTTTTGACACGTATACCTACAATAAGCCCGCATTATAAAACGGGGCTCAGTATGTATCCCGAATTGCCGACCCTAAATGCAGAATGATAGGGAAAGGCACTGCAGTGCGATTCTGTAACCATCTCACCGTGAAAACTTAGGTGAAGTGAGCGTCGAGTGAGCTGTCAATAGTGTCAATTCCTAGCAAAAACAAACTTACTTCACTTAAGTTTTCACGGTGAGATTTTTACTGAATCGACCGGCTGGTCCAGCAATATGTTATTTGAAAAAATATTTGACTCTATAAATAAATACAATCGTTCTTTTTCTAAAGCACTATACATTTTTTGGTCATTACTGGCTACCTACGTAGTTTCGCAGGCATTAATCATATTGCGTATTTTTGTGTAGGTACACACGACTACACATCAAGCTATATACATTTCCAGTTTACACTGATCTCTAATTATAAGGAAATCCTATACAATGCGAGATCAGCTTATACTGGAAATATACAGGGTTATTGGTAAAACACCAGCAACCTCTTAAAGGGTCATTGTACTCATCATTATGAACAAATTTTACTATGGGCCCAAACACGAAATCGCGAGAAAAAAAAAATCAGCTGTTCAGTACATTTTTATCTACATCAAACTCGTCAAAATGTAGGGAGCAGCTGATTTTTTTTTCGCGATTTCAGGTTTGGTCCTTCATTAAAAGTTGTTCATAATGATGAGTACAATGACACCTAAAGAGGTTGCTGGTGTTTTACCAATAACCCTGTATAGCGTGATCTGTAGCCGTGCGTATACATACCAGAAATTAAAATGAATGAACATTTATTCATTCATTCATGTAATGAAATATCACTCATAGTTTGTGTCACATCACTAGCACTGTCAAATTTTCGTAGTGTGCTGTATGTGTTTTCCTCGCCCCCCGCATAAAGTGGCAGAAAATGTTGTTCGGTGATTCGCTGCTTGCCATCTCCATAGTTAAATGCTCTAAGCCAGATATGAAAATATTAAATAGTCTGTTCCCAACACTATCGATTATTGCGTTCTTGCCAGCTGATGCCGCCACGACATTTCCTTGTGTCGTGACTCGCTTGACAAGTTCTAATTTTTAAAAATTTCGCCTGAGTGCAGCTCAGGCGAAATATTGAAAACCGGTCAAGAGCGAGTCGGACTCGCGCACCGAGGGTTCCGTTCCAATTTCTGGAAAAGTGTGGTATTTAGAGACATCGTTTTATTTTTCCTGTAATCTTTAAGTACATAAACTTCTATCACATAGAATAATTTCAGATTTTTCTCTTTGCAAACTTCGGAGATAAGTGGGGGAACGGTATTTGCAAAATAGTTGGTTAGACGTCATCTAAAACTGTTCCAAATGTCAAGTTTAGCGTTAGTAGTTCTTGAGATATCCAGCTGTGATAGACAGACAGACAGACTGAGTCGCACCCTAAGGGTTGGTTTTTTACTATTTTAGTACGGAACCATAGTTCAATTCTTCCTTTTAATTATATTCTTTTTTTTAGTTACTGTTCATGTTATCCGTTCTCTGCTACACTGAAATGATGAGGTTGACTGACAGTACCTAAAACCTCTAAAACCACCAGACAAGACAGATCGTCAGCCCAGGTCCTTGGCGAACCATGGCGACTAGGTCGCATATTTTTTAAATCAAGTTGTAAGCGGTTACGAGGCTTTTCAGAAACAACTAATAAGGATATATCTGTGTATCCAGAACAGTTGTTTCAAAATCTCTCTCCAGAGACGCCCTGATAAATGAATGACACATCAAAATCTTTTATGCAAGGTTTGAAAAATGCCTTTTTATCGCCGCTTAACTGTATCTGTAACGAAAATAAATAAAGATTTTATTACACCCTCCGTAGTAGCCCTATAAACGGAGTTAAGGCCAGTTAGGATCTGTAACTACATTTTTAATGTGTCACTTGCTGATTCGGGGTGTCGAATTACCACCATCAAGCAAAGGTCAACCTTTTTTTTGGGATTGAAATTGCGCATACTATGCGTGCCAAATAAGAATAGGATCGCGCTTGCTGCCAACTTCACACGATAGCTGTCAAATTAGTACGCATTGGTAATGAAGTTCGCGAGTATTGCCATAGTATTGCGGAACAAAATGGCGTCTTGACAGTACTATTCTTATTTGGCACGCATAGTACCTGGTCTACCTACTCATTTTATGACTGTCTGCGTATAAAATTACATACATCCAAGTAGGCAGTCATAAAGACCCTCTGCTAATTTGATTAAAAAATATTTGATATACAAATAAACGAAAAGCCACACAATATCTATTAAAAATGCCTGTTCCTAGGATCGAACTATTCCGACGCAGTTGCGTATATATGGCGCCATTTATTTCTAATTCAATTCCAAATTTTATAACTGATCTTCCTTACAGAAAATTCTGCGTAGTACAAAAAAAATGGCTCATTTCACTTCACATAGTTTTTATTCAATAAGTGAATTTCTAAAAAAAACTTCTTGTCGGTCCTATCACTACAGGAATGCATTGTACTAGACTAGACGTAGATTATTGAGAATACCTACCTATTATTGAAATCCGTTTATTGTTATTTTTTATGTTGTGTTGTGCCAAACGTGTATTTTCTTCTTTTTTTTTAATGGTTGTGTAAGTTGTACTTTGAAAACTTATTTTCATGTCCCGAATTAATATTTTATTCAACTGTTTGTTTAGATTGTTTATATAAATAAGCACTTTACCTACCATTAATATTTGCATGCCAAAATATGGCAAAATGTGTCATCGCACAAGAATATTTATACCATCTTTGTATTACCGCATTTATAGCAAATAAATGACTTTGACTTTGACTTTGAAAGATTTACCATGTTATTTTACGACCGCAAACTTTTTATAGGTTTTCCTGTATTCTACAGGTATAGAACTATTTTCTGTAATTTTTTCAAAATTTTAGGCTCAGTAGTTTCGGAGATAAGGCGGGGGAGGACTGGTTAATTTTCGTCTATTTTCTTAAATAACTTTAAAACGATTTAATATTTTAAAATTACAAAAAAAATATATTTGAGACCATCATAGTAAGCTCTTCCATTTGATATGTCACACAGTACAGTTTGCAAAACTTTTTTTAAATTTTCTTATTTGCCCCCTAAAAGTGACCCCCATATTCAAAATTAATTTATTTACATTAGCGATACTTGTTTGGGTCACAGAAATCCACATGTGTACCAAATTTCAACTTAACCGGTCCATTAGATTTGGACCAAATTGGCTGTGACAGACGGACAGACACACGAGTGATCCTATAAGGGTTCCGTTTTTTCCTTTTGAGGTACGGAATCCTAAAAAGGTTTGTTATCTCTGAGCTGCAATGCTGAAGGTGTATCGTCGAATTACTAAACCAAATGCGTTTCAGTACCCAAGAAATTTAATATTTGGAGCATAATATTAAATAAAAACTCGCGCTTTACAACCTTATATGAAAGCTTCCGGGCGTTTTTAAAAAAAAAACCGGTCAAGAGCGAGTCGGACTTGCGCACCGAGGGTTCCGTTTCGATTTCTGAAAAAGTGAGCTATTTAGAGACATCGTTTTATTTTTCCTGTAATCTTTACATAAACTTCTATCACAATAATTTCAGATTTTTATCTTTGCAAAGCGTATCAAAATTTCATCATATGGAAAACAAGCAAAGATGCAAATTCATATTCAGAAAGTGTGTTTTTAGCCTATTTCATGGAATTTTCTCAAAAATATAAGTCAAGCATTGTGGTGCTACTCCACAATGCTTGACTTATATTTTTGAGAAAATTCCATGAAATAGGCTAAAAACACACTTTCTGAATATGAATTTGCATCTTTGCTTGTTTTCCATATGATGAAATTTTGATACGCTTGTAAGTATCTATCGGTCGATTTTTCGGGTAAGAGGCTTAGAGTGGCCTTTTTCGCTGCCTCTTAGACTTCTGGCGGTGTCGAATTAATAAATTCATCATTACTTGACCACATTTTCAAATAAAAACAATACAGCGAAAAGAAAAAGCGCGCGGAATAATTTTTACTTGTTCACAAATTAGCGATGCGCGCGCATCAGCGCTTTTTTTAAAGGCAAAGGCACAAAAACAGCCAGTATTACTAATAAAGTAAATTTATATTTTTTGTTTTTTTACAGATAAAATACAGATAAAATTAATTAAATTAAAACATTAATGTTTATTTTTTATATTTTATCTCCCAAAGTTAATTTTATTCATAAAATGTTGACCACTTTTCTGACATAAAAACTCTTTGCTATGATTTAAAAAGTACCGTTCGATTTAGACGGATCATCTTGATAAACCCTACGTTTTAAAGAAACTCGTGCGTTTTACATTACGATAACGCACAAGTTCGTAATGACATACATTACGATATTGAAATTGATGAAATAAGAGACCGTTTACGAGCAAATGTGTTATAAACAATTATTATAATTGCCTATTGATAAACTATGATCTTTGATGGCTAAGGTGAGCATTCTTGGTGATACAAAGACATTATTTTGTACATGCAATAATTAATTGATTTATATTCGCCACCGGTAGCACGCATAAAGTGCCAACTATTGACATAGGTAGTACAGACGCCAGCACATCAAGCTAATACAATCTGTCAACTTTCTTTAATAGATTTTCATCTTTATCGCTAAAGCATTAGGTTCAAGGTTGATTAGGAAAATTCGACAGTTTCGGGTGGCTTGACCTGAGGAGGTCGTGGCTAAGTAATAACAGCCGCAAGGGTTGATCCATCAGGTTAAGCTACGCTTGCCGGGGTTGGTCAGTGGATGGGTGACCATCGTTACATACCGAGACTCCTCCGTGCCTCGGAAAGCACGTTAAGCCGTTGGTCCCGGCTGTCATTCGTGGATCTTTGACAGTCGTTACGGGTCGTCAGAAGCCCAAAAGTCTGACAACCAGTCTTACCAAGGGGTATAGTATTACCCAGTTACTGGGTGGTGGAGGTCAGGTAGGCAGTCGCTCCAAGTAAATTACTGGTATTCAGATGCATCCGGTTAGACTGGAAGCCGGACCCAACATAGTTGGGAAAAGACTAGGCAGATTGATTGAGGTAGAGTTACACAGTGTATGAGATGCTAGGTATAACATTTACGTAAGGGTTCTCTATGTTTTGCCGTTCGGCGTACAAATATCAGTATTAATATCTATTTATTTATTTATTTTTATTTATTAAATCTTTATGCACAAGTAAAAAAGATACCGTACAAAGGCCAAAACGAGTTGGTCTGCCGGCTCTTAGTCGTTGTATTTCAGAGCATTGTTATACGCAAAGCGCTTAGTTATAGAAAAATTCAACTTAACGGTAATCAATAAAATAAAGAATGAAATCGAACAAATCCAATATTTAATAATTCAACTTATTACTGTGGGTAAATCACAGATTAATAATTTTGTAGATTATAGCTAAGACTTAGAGTTAAATATTTACTTATTTCTAACATTCTATATTTTTTGAGTTGTTTCATTAGCTATATTCTACAAAATTATTAATCTGTGATTTACCCAAAGTAATAAGTTGAATTGTTAAAAATTGGATTTGTTCGATTTCATTCTTTATTTTATTGATTACCGTTAAGTTGAATTTTGCTATAACTAAGCGCCTTGCGTATAACAAAGCTCTGAAATACAACCACTAAGAGCCGGCAGACCAACTCTTTTCACCTGTGGAGACACCATACTTCGAATAGGTACTAAAACTGACCATTTCTCTTATTAACACCTATTGACACCTCTAGCTTTTTCCCTATTCCTTTACAGGGGGACGGTCGCGCAGCGGGTGGTTCTCGGCGCAGGTGTAGGGTGGGGGTACGACACCGGCCGGCGTGCACTTAAAAATTCGCCTATTGTCCCCTTTTTCGATGTATTTTTTAGGCTTTCTCCACAAATAAGCGTCTTGCATATACAACGATTGCTCTGAAATACAACCACTGAGAGCCGGCAGACCAACTCGTTTCACCTGTGGAGACACCATACTTCGAATGGGTCCTAAAACTGACCATTTCTCTTATCGTTTTTTTTTCGCAACAATGTTGCGCGCATCATAGCTCTGAAATGCAACCACTCAGAGCCGGCAGACCAACTTGTTTCATCTGCGGAGACGCCATACTTTCAATGTGTACCAAAACTGACCATTTCTCTGATCGTTTTTTTTTCGCAACAATGACGCCTCTTGTAAGCGCTATAACTCGAAGTTGCAACCACTCAGAGCAGGCAGACCGACGTCATTCGCATTAGGGGACTACTCTACAACCCATCGAAGTAAATCTAACCGTATCCATGATCGTTATGAAAAATCCTGTGACCTCTTAAAATTAACCAGCAAATTAGCGCTGAGATGTTTCTGCCAACTTCTCACGTATGTACTCACGTGTCTTCACTTTAAAAGACAACCGATTGGTTGCCATCCTGATGTTCAGAGGGAGCGAGTTCCAAAGAAAGACCGCCTGTACAAAGAAAGAAGAGTGAATGAAACCAGAGCGGTGAGAAGGACATCGTAAAAGACGATTATTGGTGGAGCGAAGGTTTTTACTATGGGCAGAGCATAAGTATTGAATATGGGAATTGGGAAGTCAGGTAAGAAGGAGAAGTGGGTTTGTTAAGAATAGAAAACAACATAGACAGAGCCCTAGGCTGAGCTCTCTGCGCTGACGAATAGGTAACCATTTTAAAAGCAATCGGTGCGCGGTTACATGGTCCTACTTACGAAGATTGAAAACGAATCGAATGCAATTATTGAGAAGGCGGTCAAGTTTATTTATTTATTTATTTATACAATCTTACACTATCATAACAGGTCGACACCCAATGCGATAATGTGACTACATGATTATAACTTACTTAATAAATCGAGAGTCACCCTCACGAATTCCGCCAATGTACAGTTAAATATCAGGGTTATTGGTAAAACACCAGCAACCTCTTAAGGGGTCATTGTACTCATCATTATGAACAACTTTTACTATGGGACCAATACTGAAATCGCGAAAAAAAAATCAGCTGCTCCCTACATTTTGACGAGTTTGATGTAGATAAATGTACTGAACAGCTGATTTTTTTTCGCGAATTCATGTTTGGTCCCATAGTAAAAGTTGTTCATAATGATGAGTACAATGACCCCTTAAGAGGTTGCTGGTGTTTTACCAATAACCCTGCATAATATAATATATCGTAATATATATAATATATCGTTTTATCGATCGATCGTTTACGTTGCATTTTATTTGATGATCATAACTACTCTGTAACTTTATTAAACAGTGTGATAATAATCATACGTAAGTCTGAGTCATTATTTACGATGCAATACGATGGAAATATCTTACGCTACGATAAATTATAAACACGGCAGATTGGCTGCAGGTGCAATAAATTAGTATTGCGTATTTACGGCGTAATTTACGTAGTTTTCGTGGGAAATATTTATACTATAGGTTCGATAATAATATGAAAATACCTAGTGAAATTCAGCCGCATCTGGGTGTTTTTCTCATAGGGAGCGCGGGTATTGCCATCAACCGGGCACAAATCCAGACTTCGGGTTGCTACCTCAGACTAAATTAAAAAAAACCGGTCAAGAGCGAGTCGGACTCGCGCACCGAGGGTTCCGTTCCGATTTCTGAAAAAGTGTGCAATTTAGAGACATCGTTTTATTTTTCCTGTAATCTTGACATAAACTTCTATCACATAGAATAATTTCAGATTTTTATCTTTGCAAACTTCGGAGATAAGGGGGGGAACGGTATTTTTTTTTACATTTTTCATCAAAAGTCGAACACCGTGCAGCCTAAAAAAAATAAAAATATGTTTGAGAATGTGCAAATAGCGCTCTTTCATATGATACCCCACATGACCTAGTAGCCCCAATTTGAATTTTTAAGACCCCTTTCATCCCATGTTGCAAAAAAAATACATATATTTTTATTTCTTTCTTATTTGCAAAATAGTTGGGTAAATATTATCTAAAACTGTTCCAAATTTCAAGTTGATAGCATTAGTAGTTCTTGAGATATCCAGCTGTGACAGACAGACAGACAGACAGACTGAGTCACACCATAAGGGTTCCTTTTTTACCATTTTGGTACGGAACCCTAAAAACGGTCAAGAGCGAGGGTTCCGTTCCGATTTCTGAAAGTGTGTTATTTAGAGACATCGTTTTATTTTTCATATAATCTTTACATACACTTAGAATAATTTCAGATTTTTCTCAAACTTCAGAGGAGGGGGGGGGGACGGTATTTTTTTTTACTTTTGTCATGTGTCAACACATCTCTTTATGTTAGATTTCGTGCAGATTCTTCGAACGAACGAAATCTAACTTGGAGAGATTTATGTGTGTTTTGTTTTGTTAAAATTATGCAGGTCCGTGTCGGGTTGTATCTTGATCAACCCGACAGAGACCTACAAAAAACACAAAAATAAATTGAATTTCGCGGGCATCAACGCATCCCCCTTAACATCTTTCCTCTCGCTTCCTGCAATATGTGTGAGTGGGAGTGATTTCGTAAAAAAAAACGGAAGTGTGTAACAGGAAGCAGGGGAAGCGCGCGCTATTTGATCATAATCATAATCATTTATTGCATTCATGTAGTATAAAGTTGTTACAAGTATTTACAGTTTCATACATGAACCCTGCTAGGGCACAGCAATATAAACAGGTTGTTATGCTACAGTTTCACAATAATAAACAAACGTCTGTACTTAATATACTAATTGTAACATGCTAACTGTCATGATGGTATAATACAGGTTAGGGTGAGAACAATTAATAGATCATAATTTTCATTCATGAATTAAAATAAGATAAAAATCATCAACACATCTCTCTAAGTTAGATTTGGTACAGATTCTTCAAAATATATTTTGATCAAGATACAACCTGACACGGGCCTGCAAATTGCATTACACCCAAGAAAATTGGAATTTTGCGGGCTACCACAGTGAGGCCTGACGTTTCGGGTTCCGGAAACATGTGTGCACTTAAGGCGAGTAGTGCGCCAACTACCGCCACCATTGAGAAAAAAATCATACGTCTGAAGATATTAACATTTTGAAATTTCCTATGCTCACATTTTTAGTCAGATGAGGTAATCAATCTGCCTAGCCTTTTCCCAACTATGTTGGGGTCGGTTTCCAGTCTAGCCGGATGCAGCTGAATACCCGTATTTTACATGGAGCGACTGCCTATCTGACCTCCACAACCCAGTACTGGGTAATACGATACCCCATGGTAAGACTGGTTGTCAGACTTTCGGGCTTCTGACGACCCGTAACGACTGTTAAAGATCCACGGATGACAGCCGGGACCAACGGCTTAACGTGCTTTCCGAGGCACGGAGGAGTCTCGGTATGTAAAGATGGTCACCCATCCACGGACCAACCCCGGCAAGCGTAGCTTAACCTGATGGATCGACCCGTGCGGCTGTTATTACTTAGCCACGAGCTTTTAGTCAGATGAGGTAGTGAGGTCAAAATAATCAACACTAAACCTTCTAGGTTCGAAGCCTTAGTCATGTTATTACAAAATTACTTAGATCAAACGCATTAAAGTTGGGGAGTGGGGGCTTGCTACGTCATAACTACAACAAACTACGTATAAATCTATCAAGGAGTGACGTCATGCCACATTTTATCTCAATGTATCGCCGTAATCTATTGATTACGTAAAAAAAGAAAAAATACGTGTCCAATATTTTTAAATGATCTACATGACGGACAAATAATTTTTAGTTATCCTCCCTATTGCGGCGATCAGTATATATTTTTTCGACGAGTTCACATCTTTCACTGTCTATCTAGCTAGACCCGCCGTGTGAATCCTCTTAGAAGCCTCTCTTTTTGTAAACTTCGAAATTCGTTGACTTCGAATCAGCCGGTCGATTCTGTAAAAATCTCACCGTGAAAACTTAGGTGAAGTAGTTTGTTTTTGCTAGGAATTGACACTATTGACAGCTCATTCCACGCTCACTTCACCTAAGTTTTCACGGTGAGATGGTTACAGAATCGCACTGTTGAATCCGCTGTGAGTTTCTTGATTGGCGTTCTAAGTTCAAAGTGTCAAATAAAAAACAATGTGAGATGCGAGTTGTTGTTTGAAGTTTACAGAATCGACGTACTGATATAATTATGTCTTTGGATTGATGATCTATTCGGCACGGAACCGTTTCGAATGATTGTGATTGCGCTGTGTGCTAAATTCCATAATTTTACATAGTATCGTATACCTATCATACAATTTATAGTAAGACACTGTAACGGTACGGTTACACCAAACCCGATTGGCGGACAGAACTACTCGGACGAGTAACTCGAACGTGCATGTGCACGGTACGGTTACACCAAACCCGATTGGCGGACAGAACTACTCGGACGAGTAACTCGAACGTGCATGTGCACGGTACGGTTACACCAAACCCGATTGGCGGACAGAACTACTCGGACGTGCATGTGCACGGTACGATTACACCAAACCCGATTGGCGGACAGAACTACTCGGACGAGTAATTCGAACGTGCATGTGC
The DNA here is from genome assembly GCA_905163495.3 of Cosmia trapezina. NCBI lineage: Eukaryota > Metazoa > Arthropoda > Insecta > Lepidoptera > Noctuidae > Cosmia > Cosmia trapezina. Next base: position 4,831,173 of record LR991048.1, read on the forward strand.
ACGGTACGGTTACACCAAACCCGATTGGCGGACAGAACTACTCGGACGTGCATGTGCACGGTACGGTTACACCAAACCCGATTGGTGGACAGAACTACTCGGACGAGTAACTCGAACGTGCATGTGCACGGTATGGTTACACCAAACCCGATTGGCGGACAGAACTACTCGGACGTGCATGTGCACGGTACGGTTACACCAAACCCGATTGGCGGACAGAACTACTCGGACGAGTAACTCGAACGTGCATGTGCACGGTACGGTTACACCAAACCCGATTGGCGGACAGAACTACTCGGACGTGCATGTGCACGGTACGGTTACACCAAACCCGATTGGCGGACAGAACTACTCGGACGAGTAACTCGGACGTGCATGTGCACGGTACGGTTACACCAAACCCGATTGGCGGACAGAACTACTCGGACGTGCATGTGCACGGTACGGTTACACCAAACCCGATTGGCGGACAGAACTACTCGGACGTGCATGTGCACGGTACGGTTACACCAAACCCGATTGGCGGACAGAACTACTCGGACGAGTAACTCGAACGTGCATGTGCACGGTACGGTTACACCAAACCCGATTGGCGGACAGAACTACTCGGACGTGCATGTGCACGGTACGGTTACACCAAACCCGATTGGCGGACAGAACTACTCGGACGAGTAACTCGGACGTGCATGTGCACGGTACGGTTACACCAAACCCGATTGGCGGACAGAACTACTCGGACGAGTAACTCGGACGTGCACGTGCACGGTACGGTTACACCAAACCCGATTGGCGGACAGAACTACTCGGACGAGTAACTCGAACGTGCATGTGCACGGTACGGTTACACCAAACCCGATTGGCGGACAGAACTACTCGGACGAGTAACTCGGACGTGCATGTGCACGGTACGGTTACACCAAACCCGATTGGCGGACAGAACTACTCGGACGAGTAACTCGGACGTGCATGTGCACGGTACGGTTACACCAAACCCGATTGGCGGACAGAACTAATCGGACGTGCATGTGCACGGTACGGTTACACCAAACCCGATTGGCGGACAGAACTACTCGGACGAGTAACTCGCACGTGCATGTGCACGGTACGGTTACACCAAACCCGATTGGCGGACAGAACTACTCGGACGTGCATGTGCACGGTACGGTTACACCAAACTCGATTGGCGGACAGAACTACTCGGACGAGTAACTCGAACGTGCATGTGCACGGTACGGTTACACCAAACCCGATTGGCGGACAGAACTACTCGGACGAGTAACTCGGACGTGCATGTGCACGGTACGGTTACACCAAACCCGATTGGCGGACAGAACTACTCGGACGAGTAACTCGGACGTGCACGTGCACGGTACGGTTACACCAAACCCGATTGGCGGACAGAACTACTCGGACGAGTAACTCGAACGTGCATGTGCACGGTACGGTTACACCAAACCCGATTGGCGGACAGAACTACTCGGACGAGTAACTCGGACGTGCATGTGCACGGTACGGTTACACCAAACCCGATTGGCGGACAGAACTACTCGGACGAGTAACTCGGACGTGCATGTGCACGGTACGGTTACACCAAACCCGATTGGCGGACAGAACTACTCGGACGAGTAACTCGCACGTGCATGTGCACGGTACGGTTACACCAAACCCGATTGGCGGACAGAACTACTCGGACGTGCATGTGCACGGTACGGTTACACCAAACTCGATTGGCGGACAGAACTACTCGGACGAGTAACTCGAACGTGCATGTGCACGGTACGGTTACACCAAACCCGATTGGCGGACAGAACTACTCGGACGAGTAACTCGGACGTGCATGTGCACGGTACGGTTACACCAAACCCGATTGGCGGACAGAACTACTCGGACGAGTAACTCGGACGTGCACGTGCACGGTACGGTTACACCAAACCCGATTGGCGGACAGAACTACTCGGACGAGTAACTCGAACGTGCATGTGCACGGTACGGTTACACCAAACCCGATTGGCGGACAGAACTACTCGGACGAGTAACTCGGACGTGCATGTGCACGGTACGGTTACACCAAACCCGATTGGCGGACAGAACTACTCGGACGAGTAACTCGGACGTGCATGTGCACGGTACGGTTACACCAAACCCGATTGGCGGACAGAACTACTCGGACGAGTAACTCGGACGTGCATGTGCACGGTACGGTTACACCAAACCCGATTGGTGGACAGAACTACTCGGACGAGTAACTCGGACGTGCATGTGCACGGTACGGTTACACCAAACCCGATTGGCGGACAGAACTAATCGGACGTGCATGTGCACGGTACGGTTACACCAAACCCGATTGGCGGACAGAACTACTCGGACGAGTAACTCGCACGTGCATGTGCACGGTACGGTTACACCAAACCCGATTGGCGGACAGAACTACTCGGACGTGCATGTGCACGGTACGGTTACACCAAACTCGATTGGCGGACAGAACTACTCGGACGAGTAACTCGAACGTGCATGTGCACGGTACGGTTACACCAAACCCGATTGGCGGACAGAACTACTCGGACGTGCATGTGCACGGTACGGTTACACCAAACCCGATTGGCGGACAGAACTACTCGGACGTGCATGTGCACGGTACGGTTACACCAAACCCGATTGGCGGACAGAACTACTCGGACGAGTAACTCGAACGTGCATGTGCACGGTACGGTTACACCAAAACCGATTGGCGGACAGAACTACTCGGACGAGTAACTCGGACGTGCATGTGCACGGTACGGTTACACCAAAACCGATTGGCGGACAGAACTACTAGGACGAGTAACTCGGACGTGCATGTGCACGGTACGGTTACACCAAACCCGATTTTGTCGACCGACACTGTTGTGCCGACATTGGACGTTGCCGGTCTTCTGTAGTTGACTGCGCAGCTTAACAGAGTGTAGAAGCGTTTTTAAAATGGAGGAATTTGAAAAAATAATGTACCTACCTATCTTTTAGAAAATTCTTACCGCAATTTAATACCGTCCGTTGCATACGGGAATTTTTCAATATCCATAGTCGTTTAGGTAGATACACAACAGGCACACAAAACAAAGGAAACACAAAAGGTAAAGACAGAATGATTAAATTAAACTATAAATACACTCAAAAAAAAACTATAAATCCCAACAAGTTTGTATTGATCGGCCGTTTTCGGGCGTCATCGGACGGTGGCGGTTTTAGTAGTGTACGCGCTCTCTTTCAGTTACATACGTTTGATTTGATCGGCAGAGTTTGGTCGAAGACGCACAAGTAAAGATCGGCCGATAGCGGTTTAGGTGTACGCGTACCGTTAGTGAAATCGGATATTCAGCTGAATAAATACGGAACGTTGACAGCTACGGTACATTCGCAAGTCGTGTACACATGAGTGATTTAGTTTATCTATCGAAAGGCTAATATAAATAAATAAAAATAAATAAATAAAATAACTATAGGATAGGCTTGGTGCATATTCAGCATTTATTAATGGATTGTAAGGTATGTATTCAAAGTAAATAAGTACAATACTATATAATTATAACACTGCGATAGACTGAGTGGATTGAGTTGAGGGTTCTTTGAAGTAGTCAAATAGGTTAGAACTGTGACCTGAATTGGTCGTTTTTAGGGTTCCGTACCAAAATGGTAAAAACTAACCTTTATCGTGCGTCTGTCTGTCACAGCTGGTTATCTCAAGAACTCTAATGCTATCAACTTGAAATTTGGAATAGTTTTAGATGACGCTTGCCCAGCTATTTTGAAAGTAAGAAATAATTTTTTTTTTTTGCAACGGGGTCTGAAACGAGTCTTAAAAATTCGAAGTGGGCCTACTAGGGCATGTGGGGTATCGTATGAAAGAGCGCTGTTTGCACATTCTCAAACATTTTTTTTTTATTTTGTTTTTAGACCGCATAGTTTTCGACTTTTGATGAAAAATGTACAAAAAAATACCGTTACCCTTATCTATTGGAATTTGTTCAATGATAATCTCTTGGAATTTGTTCAATGTTTAAGCGAAATTACGTCTATAGTTGAGAGTAACAATATTGAAAATGTATTTATCTTGGGAGACTTCAACGCTCATCCGGGGGAATTGTTTGGCAATGAACTCCAAAATTTTTGTAATGAGCAAAACTGGACATGTGTGGACTTACAGATGTTGGGCTCGAATTCTAATACCTATACTTTTGTGAGTGAAGCGCACGGTAGCCGCAGGTGGCTTGATCACTGTATCGTTACTGACGCTGCATTAAAGACGGTTTCTTCTGTAAAGGTATGCTACGACATTTTTTGGTCTGATCACTATCCAGTTGAGCTTCAGTGTAACTTAAATTCTGTTTGTCGAACCATTAAGCCTCCGCTCACCATAACAAATAAAGTTCTATGGGGAGACAGGGATTTAAGCCAAATAGAAAAATATACTAAATGTTGTAACGATAAACTAAGGGAATTTGACTTCCCTCATGAATTCCACCAATGTTGTGATAGTATGTGTGATGATAGTGGCAAGGATCACTTGGCAGCGATGGATGCGTTTTGTGGTGACATTGTAATGGCGTTACAGGAGGCTGCTGTTGATAGCTTTGTGGGTCATGGGGATAGTGGCAGACAACACCGCGGTCGTCATATTGTCGGCTGGAACAAGTATGTTCGTGATGCTCACAGGGAGGCTAGGCAGAAGTTTTTAACCTGGGTGTGTTATGGTCGACCTAACAGTGGTAACATTTATAATGAAATGAATGAATCTAGAAAACAATTTAAAAGTAAACTACAATACTGTCAGAATAACCAAGAACTAATAAAAATGAATATTTTAGCTACCAAACACAAGAATAAAGATTTTAAAGGATTTTGGCAACAAACGAAAAATTTAAACCCTAAGCCTAGCGTCCCGGTGAGTGTCAACGGCATTAGCGAACCAAAAGACATTGCTAATTTGTTTAGATGTCACTTTCAAGTGGAGTCTCCGCTAAAAGGTGAGCAGAGTAGGGGTGCGGGGGTCGTCGTGTCAGGAGTGCCTGAGCGTGTCACAGCAAAACAAGTTGATGTAATAATAAAGAGCATGACTCGAGGGAAATCGCCTGGTCACGACGGCCTTAGCATCGAACATTTTCAGCATGCGGGGCCACACCTCCCGAGGCTCCTGGGAATGCTATTTACGTTCTGTATTAGGCATTCCTATCTGCCAGGTGAACTGATGAGGACGGTGGTAGTGCCTATAATTAAAAACAAGACTGGAGATAATTCCGACAAGTGCAACTACCGCCCGATATCATTAGCCACAACTACATCTAAGGTGCTTGATGGCCTGCTTGAGAGACAGCTTAAAGAACACCTGAATTTAAACGATGCACAGTTTGGTTTTAGACCAGGACTTTCGACAGAATGTGCGGTTATGTCGCTCAAGCAGACTGTCAGGTACTACACAGATAGGAGCACGCCTGTGTATGCAGCCTTTCTCGATCTCTCCAGGGCATTTGACCTGGTTAGGTATGATATCCTCTGGCGCAAATTAAAGGATACAGGTGTGCCGGGTGAGTTAATTAATATTTTTAAATATTGGTATGACCACCAAACTAACCAGGTCAAATGGCTTGGCAAGCTTTCTGATGAGTACAGGTTGGAGTGTGGAGTGAGACAGGGGGGGTTGACATCCCCTTCACTCTTCAACTTGTACGTGAATGGGCTGATTGTTGAGCTGAGCGACAGCGGAGTAGGATGCTCGATCGATGGTCACTGTATCAACAGTATTAGTTATGCAGATGATATGGTGTTGCTCAGCCCATCAATAGCTGCGCTCAGAAAGCTGATTGGCGTGTGTGAGGAGTATGTGAGGGTACACGGTCTCCTGTACAATGTACAGAAAAGCGAACTCTTGATATTTCAAGCCAGGGGTCGTAAACGGGGGGATGTGGCACCTGTGCTGCTTAACGATGTCGCTCTTCAAAGAGTAAGAGAGTTTAAATACCTCGGCCATGTTGTCACTGAGGACTTAAAAGACGATGGGGACATTGAAAGAGAGAGGAGGGCGATGGCGGTCCGCTGTAACATGTTGGCACGCAGATTTGCAAGGTGTAGTGTAGAGGTAAAGATCACTCTGTTTAAAGCATTCTGCCAAACTCTCTACACCTGCAATCTGTGGGTCAACTACACGCAGCGGGCCATCAACGCTCTCCGAATACAATATAATAACGCGTTCAGGGTGCTGGTGGGGCTCCCACGCTGCTGTAGTGCATCTGCGATGTTTGCGCACGCGCACGCAGACGGCTTTCACACTGTGCTGCGGCGCCGCATCGCTTCGCTGATGTTCCGCACGCGTGGGAGCGCCAACACCATCCTGAACGTGCTCAGCCACAAGCTGGACAGCCCCCTTCTGGGGCACTGGGTTCAAGCACAAGTGCGTGTGCCCGGGGCCCCAGTGGGTGGCAAATACTTAAATTATTTTTTTTTTTTTAATCTAACATAGTTTTAAGTGTACTAACAATGTTATGGACCATGTCTGAATTAAAAGTATTTTATTTTTATTTTTATTTTTTTTTTATCTCCGCAGTTTGCATAGAGAAAAATCTGAAATTATTCTACTTATGTGATAGAAATTTATGTAAAGATTTCAGGAAAAATAAAACGATGTGTCTAAATATCACACTTTTTCAGAAATCGGAACGGAACCCTCGGTGCGCGAGTCCGACTCGTTTTTGACCGGTTTTTTTGAGTTAGCTTTTAAGTATTTTTTCCCACTTTTTATGTAGATGATGTTCTAAATTCTTTTGCAAGTAGTGGTGTTAGAATTTGTGTGGGGAAGTACACACGGCTATATATCAAGATATACATTTCCAGTATAAGCCGATCTCGCATTGTATACGATTTCTGTACAATGAGAGGTCTGCTTATACTGAATATGTATGGCTTAATATGTAGCCATGTGTACGTACTAGGTACTACTAAAAAGTGAAAATAAAACTTTTTTTACAAAAAATACAACTGACTTCCAAAACCAACACTACAAAGTGAAAAATAACTTATAATTCGGAAGTCGGTGGCAAAAAACGACAATTTATTTTACCAGACACGGACTTCTGAAATTAAAGTTATTTTTCAATACACTTCCTCTAAAACTGGTTCATATCACACTAGGATTAGGTTCACAATGCAATGTATTTCACACGCGTGCGATTTTTCATTTTCCAACACGTGTCGTGTGCGGGAATAAAAATTGCCACAGATAACTTACACCTATACTTAGTCCAAATTGGTTTAAAATTCAATACCTCTATTCACAACTCTCTATTCGGAGGTGAATGTTTTTTTTTTTTAATCTCAGCAAAGAGATATCCGTCTTTACGGCGTTAATATTTTTTGAATATTTAAATAATGTTTATAAATAGAATATCATCAAAAACTATGATTATTAAAATAAAAAATACGTTTATCAACAAATTAACATTTATTTGTGTTCTAAACTCAAAAATATTTGAATTTTTTTTTTTCATACTAGGCTGTTTATCGGCTTTATACCTTTGCTTCTCCTTCAACCTGGCGAAAGCAAAGCGCCGGAAAAAAAGAAAATTGAAATCATAGTTTCCTAATAATTCATGACAAAAATATTCTCCGTTATTTTATTTCTTCAAAAGTGTATTGAATAACGTCGTTTGATAGTCGTGGACATTTGTTATTGCAGTTCTCGGCTCAAAAACAACCTTGCCTACGGCTCGGGTGTTAATTCCGCCTCGAATGCGAAACAAACGTTATCCACTTGTATCAAAATGTACTGTAATGTACTAGGTATATGTTTTTGGAAGTCGGTTGTATTTTTTTTTGCAAAAAAGTTTTTGTTTATTCAATTTTTAACCAGCTAACTACTAAAACGCAAGTGTACCCTCCTCTCACCTACTCTAGGTAGAACAACACGATTTTACACATTGATATAAGAAAGAAGCAGATGTGCCCAGTATGTTAAAATGTATCGGAACCCTGTGTCTCCACTTTTTCCCTTTGTCACTTTCATGATTTTAAAGACAAATACGGTAAAATACTTGTACTTACATTAATTGGAAAGTGATTCCATGATTTACATGGATTCGGTTTTTTACAAGAAACCACTGAACAACACGGCATTCTTATAAATTGTCACGGTCACAGTCGAAAGCGCACTAGTTCGCGGAGACGGAATTTCTACTATGAACGGCTCATACTGAGCATATCGCGCGGACACATATTCGCCCGCTTGCCACCTGTTTTTTTATATTTCTATGATTTTACACGACATGATTCCGACGCAAGTTCAGGCACGACTGGTTGACACGACTATCGCAGTTATACGCGTCACGACACACGCTCTGAGTTGTGAACTGTTGGAATATAAATATTTTACAATAAAGAAGATGCAGTATTGGCGCTGTGAGGGGAGTGAAGTCTGTACTAATAGATAGGGGTATTAAAAAGCTGAAGAGTTTATTTATTTATTTAAATGCCTTAAAACTACCATTACAGCCATGTTACAGTAGGCCGTGCTCGCCGGAGCACGGCCTACTGTAACATGGCTTGAGTCACACATTTTATCATAGTTTGGGCGATAAAACTGTTTTGTCTTAAATGCTAGCACGGCGGGGCGTGAGATAATTTCTTGAATGTGACATAATTTCTTGACGTTTAGTTGGGACTCATTATGTCTTACTTGCTAATATGGGCGCACCAATTATGTCACAAATGTCACATTTTGACGGTGACTAAGAAAAATTTTATCACGTTCGTTCGGAGGTGGTGATAAGATGTGAAAATTGAAAAAAATAATGTTTTCCTACTAATTACTCTGCACCAAATGGCACTAAATTATTTTCTTGCATTGTGTGGTGGTGGTTTATTTATGCGTGACAACAAAAAAAAATTCTAATAAGTAAATAAATAAATGACTATTTTTTATATTTTTAAACTGTTTTTTTAATGTTTTTAAATACCTACATATTTAGACATGTAAATAATGCGCCTCGAAACCAAATAAAAATAAATAAATAATTTAAGTTAATGCATAGGTACTTAAATACTACTATTTTTTTTTTGGTACCTACATGTTAAGAATAAGGGGTTTATGGGTTCTATAAAGGGGGCCCACATTTTCATTATTTTTGGCATAGGACACACCGTTTTCGAGTTATAAGCAAAAGAAAAGAAAAAAAAAAGATTTTATTTGGCCGCATATTCAGATAGTCTTAAACATTTTAATTTTTTCAATTTACTATGTCACACTATGAATTTAGCAACAAGAAAGGCATGTCGCGGCTCTAGATTATGTCACAAGGTTGACCCGTGCTAGCATTTAAGACAAATTCTAAGACATGACATAATTTATCATGTCTTGTCAAAAACGTCTTGGGTAATAAATAACATAATGTCTTAACATAATGCGATAGCCAAGTCAAAATAAAAATTAAAGTACAAAACACATCTAAGTAATAAAAATCATTGTATACAAGGTTGAAGCGACATCGACGCGCAAACGGTTACCACGTATTCATTACATCATTCTGAGCCCCCTATATAGAAAATTTTCATCGGTTATTGAAAAAAAAATCTGCTCTTCCGTACATTTTGACCGTGTAGGTATTGCACTATTGTAGGAAACTGCAGATTTAATAACTGATGACAAATTTCTATGTAGAATGATGTACTGGATACGGGGTTACCGTTTGCGCGCCGATGTCTCTTTCACCCAGTATAACATAATCTAAACAATAGGTAGTACTTTTGCGAATTCACCCCAGTAACATGTATACAGGGTGTAAGGACAGCCCTCCGCAAACTAACAGGGTGCATTCAGCTCCTCATTCTGAATCATATTCCACCGGAAATTTTCTCAGGAAAATTTTCATTTTTTCAAATTTTTTTTCAGTTACATTTTCATTATTTCAATGTAAAATTGCATTGTGTGTTCGCAGCACTCCATTTATGTAAAAAAACTGCAAAAAAAAACAGCAAAAAAAAACCAGCAATGGATGTTGAAATACTCTAACCAACGACGCGTGAAATCAGCTGTTCACTTTCTGTCTAGCTACAGAGTGCATCGAACTCACCGCATACCTCTTACCTACCCCTCCCAACCAGTAATAGACGCTCCGATTTGTGCACAAAAACACAAACAAATCAGGTTTATCGTTCCTGAAAAAATTTAATGTACCGGTCATCTTAGTATGACATACTGAATTCACCCTATCAGTTTGCGGAGGGCTGTCCCTTACACCCTGTATACATCAATTTCGACCTGAATATGGTTGATGGTGCGAATTGCTCGAGTCAGAGGGGTTTTGGGCAGCAAGTTGGTCCTGGCTGATGGTACGACCAGCAATGGCGGGGGGCGTCGCCTCCACACATAACGGTCCGGTACGTACAAGTGCAACCGCTGCAGCACTCTCGGGTTGTGCTCTATGCCTCGGAGCAGTTTCGTCACTATGTACGACACCAGTGCAAATTCCCGTCGTACCCCGAGTTGATTGTACCCAACCATACCCAGTACGAATAGAGTAGGGTACATCAAAGGATTTGTTTGTTTTTTTTTTCAAGTTTGTTTGTTTGAACGCGCTAATCTCAGGAACTCCGAGTTCGAATTAAAAAATTCTTTCAGTGTTAGATAGCCCATTTATCGAGGAAGGCTATAGGCTATATAACATCACGCTATGCTACAACTAATAGGAGGAGGTATAAATTCGTAAATATATGCTTTTATTTTGTTTGTTTACAATTATTCTACAATACAGGGTGTAAGGGACAGCCCCGCAAACTAACAGGGTGCATTCAGCTCCTCATTTTGAATCATATTCCACCGGAAATTTTCTCAGGAAAACTTTCATTTTTTCAAAAAAAAAATCAGTTACATTTTCATTATTTCAATGTAAAATTGCATTGTGTGTTCGCAGCACTTTATTTATGTAAAAAAAAACTGCAAAAAAAAAACAGCAAAAAAAAAAAACAGCAATGGATGTTGAAATACTCTAACCAACGACGCGTGAAATCAGCTGTTCACTTTCTGTCTAGCTACAGAGTTCATTGAACTCACCGTATACCTATTACCTACCCTTCCCAACCAGTAATAGACGCTCCGATTTGTGCACAAAAACACAACCAAATCAGGTTTATTGGATTCCCTTAACGTTCCTGAAAAAAATTCATGTACCGGTCATCTTAGTATAAAATACTGAATTCACCCTATCAGTTTGCGGAGGGCTGTCCCTTGTAGATAAGTAATAATGTATTTTAATAATTTCAAAATAATTATAAAATGGGGGGCCTGGGTAGTATAAATTTAAAAATGTGGGTCTGCAAACCCTACATATACAGTTCCTACAGTCTTATATGTATTTATTAAATTATTTGTCACACTAACGATCATAATATGTTGTAAGTTAAAAGAGATGTTTTAGCCTATTTAAAACTTTCAGCTGAGCATCTGGGTATTCAAATGTTTGTTGCGCGGCACACTATTTTCTCATACAAAATATATGACGATTAGTGACGTTCTGGTTTTTCATACAAGCAAAGATAATATGAAATGTGACACAACCGTTACTACACGTCGACGTTGCGAATGTACGCGTAATTATAATGTATGTGTGTGAGTCACCTTAAAAAGTGTACAACAAAACTAACGTGAAGTGGCGCTAGCAGTCCGGAAATTTAAAGTGATACGGCGCGATGACGTAGCTTGAAGGAATTGGTATAGGCCGCAGCCGTTTATACACGTTCTTTAAAGAAAGACATATTTTTGCTGACGTGATTAAACGTTGTGTCAAATAGCGTTTATCAAATTTTACGTATTATAACGTCGCTCCGCTCAAAGTGTTAACATCGTTCGGATTATGCCAGTTTACAATTAGAATAAGATCTTTTTGTTAACTTGTGTTTACCTTTCTGTAAATAAAGACCTTTAAAAATCAAATCAATCAATAGGAGCGGGGCATCAATGAAATTTGTTGCAAAAACGGGAAAAAATTGTTTTTATCACTTTCTCCTTGGAATCCATAACTGAGCCACTCTCCTGTATTGTCGTATCACGTAGGTCAGAGGCGTCTGTAACTGCAGTATCGTGTGCACATGACCGATATAATCTGCGCCTGATTGCGACGTTTTGCAGATGTGTTTGAATACTTATGTAGGACTAAGCTTTTACACCCTACATTTTGACGAGTTAAGCGAACATATACAGGGTGTAAGGGACAGCCCTCCGCAAACTAACAGGGTGCATTCAGCGTCTCATTTTGAATCATATTCCACCGGAAATTTTCTCAGGAAAATTTTCATTTTTTCAAAAATGTTTTCAGTTACATTTTCATTATTTCAATGTAAAATTACATTGTGTGTTCGCAGCACTCCATTTATGTAAAAAAAACTGCAAAAAAAAAAAACGAGCAATGGATGTTGAAATACTCTAACCAACGACGCGTGAAATCAGCTGTTCACTTTCTGTCTAGCTACAGAGTTCATCGAACTCACCGCATACCTATTACCTACCCCTCCCAACCAGTAATAGACGCTCCAATTTGTGCACAAAAACACAAACAAATCAGGTTTATTGGATTCCCTTAACTTTCCTGAAAGAATTTCATGTACCGGTCATCTTAGTATGACATACTGAATTCACCCTATCAGTTTGCGGAGGGCTGTCCCTTACACCCTGTATATGTAGGTAACAGCTGAATTTATTTTCCCGATTTCAGGTTTGGTCCTTATTAAAAGTTATTATTATTTATTATTTTGGTTAAACCCACTAGCAGCTAATTACTTAGCTGATGCGTGTGTATCAAATAGCTTGGAGATATTTAATCTGTCCAGTCGATTCTTGAAGCAGTTCAGTGAGGGAGCCGTCACAACATTTTCCGGGAGCCTATTCCATGCAGTTACAACTCGGTTAGGCAAGAATTGCTTCAAAGGCTTTTTCTGTGATGAATTTTCCCATAACTTTAGGGAATGCCCACGCAAATGTTTCTTGGCATTCATAGTGGTAAGGTCTTGAAGGCTGGGTACTTCGTAGTTTGTTATCATGAGTACAATCATGTGTTTAAGTATCGGTCACTAATTACCACGGTCACCTTAAAAATATAGTGCTAAAAACTCTTAAAAACTTTAGACCATCGAAGTGAATAAGTTTTACCATGGGACCAACATTGAAATTGCGAAACAAAAAATCATCTGTCACACATAGGTACCTACACAGCATGCATGCATTTATGTGTTTGTATCTCATATTGTTGTTGTTTCTATATGGGAAGTCAGCTCAAAGCGGCCATAGAAGGCAAAGCGGCCACGCTTGATTTTTCGGTTATTTGAAATGATAGCACGGCGTGACCGTTGTGTTCGCATAACCAATCTCCCGCCCCGCGTCGTTCAATCATGGGACCGAGCGCGTGGTTGCAGTGACGAAATATATTTATTTGTGTGTTTTGTTAAAAAAATGCAAGTTAGGTTCAGTCTGCTTTGGTCACACCTCTATATATTTCAATGCTTTTACTGAACGCGTATTGTTACTTATCTATTTGGCTTTGTTTGTGTTCTATTCTCTCTGAAATATATTAAAACAAAATGGCCGAAAAAGGCAAAGCGGCTCGGGCAAAGCGGCCAACTGACCGCTTTCATTTTCATAGAAGATATTAAGACAGTTGAAATAACTTACTGTTGATTAATAAAAATGTTAAATATTGTCAAAAACTAAACCTGATTATAAGTTTCTAATAGTTTAATAGAAGTTTTAAAACTAAATATAACAATATATTTAAGTTAAATTACCCTCAACACTGAGTGTGATTAAAATAAAGTATATAATGCTGATTATTTTATAAAAATGTTAAATAATAATAATTAACATTTTAAAATTTTTGGTATTTTTATTTTGTCAAGCATGATATTTTTCAACACAAAACAAATACATTTCTTGTGTACTTTTGGGGTGCCCACGTTGCCCTTAGTCCCATGGCCGCTTTGGGCGGCCACTCGGGCAAAGCGGTTTTTTGACAAGTTTTCGTAATTTACAAAACAAATGGTTATTTTTAAATTTGGAAAGTGAGGAGACCCGACCCCAAATGAAGGGATCCGGGGACCTACTCCCTAAGTCCGTCCGTCTTTCCGTCCGTCCGTTTATCCGTCCGTCTGACATTACGATCCATCAAAACAAGTGTAAAAGTTATTTTTTTCGGACCGGAAAATACACATCGGGAGTAGGGTCAGCTGTGAAATCATGTTGTCATTCATACTTCGTTCGGGCCCCGAACCAGTCATCCATCCGTAGGTGATACGGAGTAGGAAACGCCCGTAACGAAGGCCGAAACTACGGGCTTCGTGCTTAGGGAGTACGCCCCCAGGGACGGAAGAAGAAGAAGGTTATTTTTAAATTTGCGCGAGTTTTAATTTCACATTATGAAAATTTTATAAATTCTCTGGCTATTAATATAAAATTCTCTTCCAAAGTATATCGTATAAAATAGGTTTTTTTTTTAACTCAAAGTTAAGGTGGCCGCTTTGAGCTGACCGTTCGCATAACTCGTCAAAATGTAGGGGACTACATTTTGACGAGTTATGCGAACATAAAATGTTATGTAGGCAAATACAGGGTGTAAGGGACAGCCCTCCGCAAACTGATAGGGTGAATTCAGTATGTCATTCTAAGATGACCGGTACTTGAAATTTTTTCAGGAACGTTATGGGAATCCAATAAACCTTATTTGTTTGTGTTTTTGTGCACAAATCGGAGCTTCTATTACTGGTTGGGAGGGGTAGGTAATAGGTATGCGGTGAGTTCGATGAACTCTGTAGCTAGACAGAAAGTGAACAGCTGATTTCACGCGTCGTTGGTTAGAGTACTTCAACATCCATTGCTGGTTTTTTTTTGCTGTTTTTTTTGCAGTTTTTTTTTACATAAATGGAGTGCTGCAAACACACAATGCAATTTTACATCATGAAATAATGAAACAGTAACTGAAAAAAAAATTGAAAAAATGAAAATTTTCCTAAGAAAATTTCCGGTGGAATATGATTCAAAATGAGGAGCTGAATGCACCCTGTTAGTTTGCGGAGGGCTGTCCCTTACACCCTGTATACTGAACAGCAGTTTTTATAATGCATTAAAGATGCATAAAAGTATATGGCAATAATACTTGCGTTTAGTTGCGTTTAGGTCCTGGTAGTCTCCTTATTAAGGAAAAACATAATTTAATTAATACCTATAATATTATTACAATAAGGAAAATAATAGAGCTACGTGACTTAAATAATGACTTAAAAATAGATGTCAATGGTTTGTTATTAACAATAGGTTTTAAATTATCCTTTCACAATTTAATAAGCTCCCGTAAACAGAGGCCGTATACGAAATTATGCCGATTTGGCTGATTTACGTGATTTTACAGTTATAATACTGTATTTCTATAAGTTTTAATGCACAATATGAAATATCATTTCAATTATCATCATTTGTACTTATGAGCTACCTACTTTTTTTTTTATAAGTAGGTACTTTATTAAAAACTCGCAGTAATACAGGGTGTAAGGGACAGCCCTCCGCAAACTAACAGGGTGCATTCAGCTTCTCATTTTGAATCATATTCCACCGGAAATTTTCTCAGGAAAATTTTAATTTTTTCAAAATTTTTTTCAGTTACATTTTCATTATTTCAACGTAAAATTGCATTGTGTGTTCGCAGCACTCCATTTATGTAAAAAAAAACTGAAAAAAAAAAACAGCAAAAAAAAAACCAGCAATGGATGTTGAAATACTCTAACCAACGACGCGTGAAATCAGCTGTTCACTTTCTGTCTAGCTACAGAGTTCATCGAACTCACCGCATACCTATTACCTTCCCCTACCAACCAGCAATAGACGCTCCGATTTGTGCACAAAAACACAAACAAATCAGGTTTATTGGATTCCCTTAACGTTCCTGAAAAAATTTCATGTACCGGTCATCTTAGTATGACATACTGAATTCACCCTAACAGTTTGCGGAGGGCTGTCCCTTACACCCTGTATACAGGGTTACTTGTAATTCGACGTATTCCTTGCAGGACGTCACAGTAGGGTTAAAATGCAGTTAAGCCACCAAATGTTCTGCCGAAATTCAGTTTTTTTTTGGAATTTTAGCCTAAGAAAAATATAAGTAAATTACCAAAAATAAAATGTTTAATTAGTGATCTTTGCCAAAGTTTTAGGCATTTTTCAACTTGTTTTTTTTTTTAAAGATCTGCTACAGCATCAGCTACGATAATAATTTAAATTCCAGTAAAGTCGCGCCGTATTTTTTTTTTAAATTGTATAAGTAGGTATTTCATAAAAAAAATCTAATTAATTAGGTAACTCAAAAACTATTGAATTTCGGTAGAACATTTCGTAGCTTAATTTGTTGCATTTTAACCGTACTATGACACCCTGCAAGGATTAAGTCGAATTACAAGTAAGCAACCCTGTAAGTATACATAAGTCAATGTATATAATTTTGATAAATCGACCTAAACCGTAAATCTGTTTTGTGAATTTTTGCTGTAAGAGGGTTAGAATTTATCACTTATTTAAGAATTGTTTTGACTTCTAATGAAAAAATTATAATAATGTATAACCGAAAACCGAAATGTTGACGGCACCGTGCGTTTTCGGTACTCAGGCGTCGAAATGCGTGAGTGTATATACTTATGTAGCTATCTGTGTCTGGAAAAATCAGGTAGGTAATGGTAAACCTAAGGGTAAATCTCTTCACCACTCTTGGTTGACTGGTAGAGAATGCCTAAGGCATTAAGGCGGTGAGAGCCGTAAAAACGTCGTTTTGTTTAGTGTTTTATTCGTAGATAACACGGATTTAAATTTTGAAAAAAATATATTACTTAGTTCAGACTTCCATCTACAAATTTCGGCCGTCCGATACACGATTACTTGCACTTTACTGCATCCAATTAAATCGCAAAGACAAGTCTAAATTATGGTCTATATCTTATTTCATTTGATTTATATTAGGCTTTGAACAATAAAACTTATGCCATAATAAAGGTCGTAAAAAATGTAATTTATAACGGCTATCATAATTTGAAATATCAAAATATTTATATCACTAATTCCAATGTCAAGTGTTTTGCGCTCGCTCCGTGTCGTTTAGTCCCGAGCGGAACGTGATGGAGGTCGGACGTGTGCCAATTTTTCGAACCCGCCACCCCCGCTAACTTCTGTCACCGGCTGCGACCGGCACAAATTAACATGTGTTGAAAACAGTTGAATTTGAACGCTATGTCTATGTAAATAAAGACGTCACGCGCGCAAAAGCTTTATTGGTATTTATTTTTATCACGGCCTATGTTTACCAATCGCATCAAGTGTGTAAAACAGTTGAATTTGAACCCTACACTGGAGCTTATAAAGCCGCCTGACGCGCAAATTTTTGGTTCACTATTTTCAAATCTCAAATAGGTAGGTGCCACAGAATAAAGTTAGTACGGGTGGTTTTATAATGAATATCGGATAGGAAATGAGATTTCTTCATAACATCACGCCTGAATTCTTTCAAAGGGTTGGGCAGGGATGTTCAGAAAATAAGTAGGCCCTCAAATGTATTTTTCTGTATACCTACATAAATAAGATTTTTTTTTAAATTAAGTTTTTTTTCTAATTAGGTATCTTCTTATTTTTTTTTTGTATTTCAAGGTCAAAATGAAAATCCAAGATGGCGGCTGCCAAAATTTCCAATTTTTCGTCATGGGTGTCGTTTTCGTGATATTTTAGGTCGCTGAAAACGATAGTGGGGTCAAAATGAAAATCCAAGATGGCGGCTTCGAAAATTTTCAAATTTTTCGTCATGGGTGTTATTTTCGTGATATTTTAGGTCGCTGAAAACGATAGTGGGGTCAAAATGAAAATCCAAGATGGCGGCTGCGAAAATTTTCAAATTTTTCGACATGGGTGTCATATTCGTGATATTTGAGGTCGCTGAAAACGATAGTGGGGTCAAAATGAAAATCCAAGATGGCGGCTGCGAAAATTTCCTAACTTTTCGTCATGGGTGTCATTTTCGTGATATTTTAGGTCGCTGAAAACGATAGTGGGGTCAAACTGAAAATCCAAGATGGCGGCTGCGAAAATTTCCTAATTTTTCGTCATGGGTGTCGTTTTCGTGATATTTTAGGTCGCTGAAAACGATAGTGGGGTCAAAATGAAAATCCAAGATGGCGGCTGCGAAAATTTCCTAATTTTCGGTCATGGATGTCATTTTCGTGATATTTGAGGTCGCTGAAAACGATAGTGGGGTCAAAATGAAAATCCAAGATGGCGGCTGTGAAAATTTCCAAATTTTTCGTCATGGGTGTCATTTTCGTGATATTTTAGGTCGCAGAAAACGATTGTGGGGTCAAAATGAAAATCCAAGATGGCGGCTGCGAAAATTTCCTAATTTTTCGTCATGGGTGTCATTTTCGTGATATTTTAGGTCGCTGAAAACGATAGCGGGGTCAAAATGAAAATCCAAGATAGTGGCTACGAAAACTTCCTAACTTTTCATCATGGGTGTCATTTTCGTGATATTTTAGATCGCTGAAAACGATAGTCATTCATTTTGACCCCACTATCGTTTGCAGCGACCTCAAATATCACGAAAATGACACCCATGTCGAAAAATTTGAAAATTTTCGCAGCCGCCATCTTGGATTTTCATTTTGACCCCACTATCGTTTTCAGCGACCTCAAATATCACGAAAATGACACCCATGACGAAAAATTACGAAATTTTCGCAGCCGCCATCTTGGATTTTCATTTTGACCCCACTATCGCTTTCAGTGACCTAAAATATCACGAAAATGACACCCATGACGAAAAATTAGGAAATTTTCGCAGCCGCCATCTTGGATTCTCATTTTGACCCCACTATCGTTTTCAGCGACCTCAAATATCACGAAAATGATACCCATGACCGAAAATTAGGAAATTTTCGCAGCCGCCATCTTGGATTTTCATATTGGCCCCACTATCGTTTTCAGCGACCTCAAATATCACGAAAATGACACCAATGTTAAAAAATTTAAAAATTTTCGCAGCCGCCATCTTGGATTTTCATTTTGACCCCACTATCGTTTTCAGCGACCTCAAATATCACGAAAATGACACCCATGACGAAAAATTAGAAAATTTTCGCAGCCGCCATCTTGGATTTTCATTTTGACCCCATTATCGTTTTCAGCGACCTCAAATATCACGAAATTGACGCCCATGTCGAAAAATTCGAAAATTTTTGCAGCCGCCATCTTGGATTTTCATTTTGACCGTAATCACATCCTCTCAAGAAAAAAAAAACTAGAGCGTAAGAAGTTATGCCCCTCCGTTTTTTTTTTTGTGTTGACATAACGAATAAAATAAAAAAAGAACTTTCCAAATCGGCTTCTAAATGACGGAGTACTGCAGTAACAAACATAAAAAAAAAAAAAATACAACTGAATTGATATTCTCCTCCGTTTTTGAAGTCGTTTAAAAATAACACATCATTGTTACGTTTAAAAATTAGCTGGACATCACTCACAATGCAGTCATTGGTGTCGTGGGGAATACTAGTTTCTGTCATTCCCGACGACACCACCAGTGGTGTCATGGGGAATGAACGGTCATTTCGTGGTATTTAAGTTCGCTGAAAACGATAAAGGTCTCAAGCTAATTTCGACCTTATTGACATTTTACAAACCCTTTGTTTTTTTGGTCCAGAATACTCGGTAAATGATCTGGAAGCTGAATTTAACAAAAAAACATGAATGTCAATAAGGTCTAAATTCGCTTGACACCTCAGAAAGTGTCTAGATTATTATGCACATCATTTTTAGGGTGTCAAGCTAATTTCGACCTTATTGATATTTTACAAACCCTTTGTTTTTTGGCCCAAGATACTTGGTAAATGATCTGGAAGCTGAATTTAACAAAAAAACATGAATGTCAATAAGGTCTAAATTCGCTTGACACCTCAGAAAGTGTCTAGATTATTATGCACATCATTTCTAGGGTGTCAAGCTAATTTCGACCTTATAGACATTTTACAAACCATTTGTTTTTTTGGTCCAAGATACTTGGTAAATGGTCTGGAAGCTAAATTTAACAAAAAAACATGAATGTCAATAAGATCTAAATTGTTATGTAACACATCATTGTTATGTAGCTGGACATCACTAACAGCACAATACAGTCGGTGGTGTCGCATGGCGTGGGGAATAGTAGTTTCTGTCATTCCCCACGACAGCGACACCACTGAAAACGATACCACTGGTGTGGTATCGTGGGGAATGACAGAAACTACTATTCCCCACGCCATGCGACACCTTCGTAAAGTAAAATGGTGCGCGGCGCGTAGTTTTGAATCGTACGAGTAAAGGTCTTCGTGTCAGTCAGATTTTAAATCCACCTTATTCACGAAAATAAATATGTATAAGTAGTTATTTTATTTATTTTAACTGTTCAAGTTTACAATGCATACCTAATCTGTCTAAAACTTTAAAAAATACTTACTAGAAAAATAAAACAAAATAAACTTGTATACTAATCAGTTCAAGTTTATCTACTGCATTGCTCTATTCTGTG
Source organism: Cosmia trapezina (assembly GCA_905163495.3). Classification (NCBI taxonomy): domain Eukaryota; kingdom Metazoa; phylum Arthropoda; class Insecta; order Lepidoptera; family Noctuidae; genus Cosmia; species Cosmia trapezina. Next base: position 4,851,764 of record LR991048.1, read on the forward strand.
ACGCAACATAGTACCTACTCGAGTTCATGAACTCATGAGCGGTGCGCTTGGCGCGCGTTTCCCGCGCATCGTAATTTATTACGTATCGCTACTCCTTGCGGGGGCTGCGGTAAGCATTTAATACCTACGGCGCTTGCTTTCACCCCGCCTTAAGTTCGCCTTTGTACTGTTTTTTGTGCGAAAAGATTAAATAAATATACTTAAATAAATAAATAAATCTGACTTGGACATCGAATCCAGAAGACCTATCGCACAACAGTCAAATCAATCAATCAATCTGCCTAGCCTTTTCCCAACTATGTTGGGCTCGGCTTCCAGTCTAACCGGATGCAGCTGAATACCAGTATTTTACATGGACTGTGTCTATCTGACCTCCACAACCCACTTACAGGGTAATACGATACCCCTTGGTAAGACTGGTTGTCAGACTTTCGGGCTTCTGACGACCCGTAACGACTGTCAAAGATCCACGAATGACAGCCGGGACCAACGGCTTAACGTGCTTTCCGAGGCACGGAGGAGATGGATCGACCCGTACGGCTGTTATTACTTAGCCACGTACAACAGTCATGAACATTTTTTATTAACTAATGAAAATACCAAATGCGTTTTCTAAAGTTCATCAAGCCGAGCTATTGGAAAAAAATGCAAATTAACATCTCAACCATGCAGCTATTTATCATAAAATATTACTACAGTTCTCCCAGACATGGAAATAAGAAGCTTTAATAAAATTTTCATGTTAATTAAATCGATATTGAACTCATTTTCTCTCTGCCAATGATTTAATGTAAACATCTCACTATATTAGACAGTTGCATCCGTTTAGCGAACGTGTTGTAATCGTAACTAACTAATAACGACTAGGTAACTAAAATAATCTTCATTTATAACCGTGATCATGAAATAGGAATTATAAATAATTTTCCTGTGCCCCAGTAATGTCCATGTTATCTGTCAAACCATAAAGATTGATAACCCTTCGCGCCAAAACAAACGTCACTTTCGCCGCGTTCCGTCTAATTAAAAACAAAAACATGAAAAATTAAGCGCGTTCCAATTTCGAATAATGAGAGCATAATTCGATATTTTTGTCCGACGTTTTTCGGTTTCAGTGGCCAGGATAATAAGTGAGTGGGACGGGTGATGCGATACGTTTGAAGTTGGAAAGGGACGGAGATATTGTGTACTTTCTCATATAGATTTGTTGAAAGCTGCGATAGGGACGTACCTACGTATACGTTCAGTTTTCCGAGATCGTTTCGCGAGAGACGTCGTCGCGTTCGTGTTTGTGCGGAAATTTCGCAATTTACTACATGTGATTTATGAAAAAAAAACTAGTCATGTTCCTGGAAGGTGATTTTAGGACAGATACACATGTAATGAGGGTCCGGTCTCGTTATAATGGTTAAATGTGTTAAAAAAATCGCGTTCGAATATCAAAACAAAGTCGGAACGTTTGATTTGTTGGAATTTTGTGCGTACGTATTTATATTGTAAATATTTGTGCCGTATTTAATTGATGTCTTTGCTTGAGTGAAACGTTATAAAAAAAAAACAAAGTGAAATGTGATGTGTTGTTTGGAGGATTTTAATTTTTGAATTTGGAATATTTAATACTGGTGAGTTTTCAAATATTTTATTCCATTTATTTTTTAAAGTGTCACTGTACTTTTTTACCGTTTCTCTTTTCATTTTCTTGTTAAAGTTTCCAATTTACTCTTTTACAGCAACTTTCAGAAGCCGTATTACCATAAATCTTAATTACAAATCCCTGTATTACATAAATTAGCATAAAATTGTTATTCAGAACCGATCTCATAAATCAAACTTATCGATTTCGTAATAGTTTCGAAGCTTGTTCATGAATTAATCTATGCCAGATTAAATACCTACCTTTGAACGTTATTCTCTGATCAAACATGATCATAGACTAGACATTGCTAGCTTAAACGGAGTAATGAGTATTTATTTAAACCCATGATGTTGCGAGGAGCTCGTGGCTAAGTAATAACAGCCGCACGTCGATCCACCAGGTTAAGCTACGCTTGCGGGTTGGTCAGTGGATGGGTGACAATCTTTACGTACCGAGACTCCTCCGTGCCTCGGATAGCACGTAAAACCGTTGGTCCCGGATGTCATTCGTGGATCTTTGACAGTCGTTTCGGGTCGTCAAGTAAAACAACCAGTCTTACCAAGAGGTATCGTATTATCCCGTTACTGGGTTGTGGAGGTCAGATAGGCAGTCGCTCCATGTAAAATACTGGTATTCAACTGCATCCGGTTAGACTGGAAACCGACCCCGAGATAGTTGTAGTAAATGATTTTTTGAAAATTATAGAGAACTGTTTTTCAACCTGCGGTAGGCGTAAAGGGCTTTTCATTTGCTTGCCTTTATTCCAACTTATCTATGGTCTGGGCAGCATGTCCTTTTCTTCCATACCTAATTCATATTAGTCGTCCTTAGAGCATTTAATGCTCTAAGTAGTCGTCATCTCGGTAGTCATTAGTGACATCGTTTCTAATTCTAGCCATAGTAGAATGTTATGTTACCTGTTTTTTAAAGCAAACGCATAGTAATTTATTTTAAGCTGAGTACTTACTCATGACGCGTGTCGTCTCCACTTGTTGTTAACATGTACAATGCGATTCAAATAAAAATAGGAACGTCAAAGACCTCTATCTGTCAAATGTTGATTGAAAAGTACGGTTTGCAAAGAAAACTTATTTGCGTATCAATAACATATTTTTTTTTTGTTTAACCGAGTCTTAGTTAAATCAAAGTGAAAATTATTCAGTAGGTAGTATAATTAAATTAATTAATAATTAATTTTTAAAATTATACGTTGGCAACAATTTTTTAATTTTTTTTTCAAATTCTTCGTTCATGATACGTAAATAAATGTCATTTAAAAATAATTATGTTGTTTTGCTCACCCTACCCAATTTATTCGATTTGACAGCTATGACGTCACAAAATGGCGCTAAGTTGATCCTATTCTTATTTGAAATGCATTGTAAACCTGCTAACACAATAAACTATTTTCTATTTTATCATCTTTCACACAGTCCATTCTGATTCATACCCAAAACTTGTTGAGGACATTTTTCCTAAAAAAAAGTGTAAAACGCAATAAGGGACTGTAATGAGGGTAGTTCAACAGTGTCCATCACTGTTAATAACGGTGACATATCCCGACGTATCGGGACGAATGCCAACCCTAGACTGGTCCAATAAGGGAATGACGGAATTAGTGCGTCAATCAATAATAATTTAGGTGGGAATCTAAATCAATTTCTATTGGTCGATACTCACATTTTATTCGCTATATTTCGGTTTTTTCCGAAGATAAACAATGGTAGTGGTACCTTTGCACGTTGTCGTACTGTAGTAAGTATAGTGTATCATCATCATCGGCCTAGCCTTTTCCCAACTACAACACGGGCACATTAACTTGACGCTTGGCGTTGATGACGTCATTTTGGTAATATTAATATAACAATATTAATATAACAACAACAGAAATCACACACACAATATTAGTAGGATAGTAGGATTACATGAGACTGTTAACACAGAATGGCTAATTTTGGGTGTAGTATTGTGTGTTAGGACATATCTGCCCACCGCATGATGAATTAAAAGTTGAAACACTTATAGCACTTAGCCCTTCCCCAAAAAAGTAAAAAGTCTGGGCTAACACTCGTCACACCCAACACTCCTAACAGAAAGACTAAAAAAATTTAAGCAAAAATATGACGGAATAGAAATCTAGCCAAATTATCGACGCGCGTATCGGTGACAAAGATGCTGACCATACTGACCCTTGCCGGGCGAGCTAAGGGAATGCGGGGGGAAGCGGGCGGGGCCTCGCATTCCAGAGATGCGTCAAGTTAATGTGACCGTGTTGTATGTTGGGATCGGCTTCCAGCCTAACCAGATGCAGCTGAATACCAGTACATGGAGCGATTGCCTATCTGACCTCCACAACCCAGTTACTGGGTAATACGACACCCCTTGGTAAGACTGGTTGTCAGACTTTCAGGCTTCTGACGACCGGTAACGACTGTCAAAGATCCACGAATGACAACTGGGACCCTTTCCGAGGCACGGAGGAGTCTTGGTATGTAAAGATGGCCACTCATCCACGGACCAACCGCGGCAAGCGTAGCTTAACCTGATCGATCGACCCGTGCGGCTGTTATTACTTAGCCACAAGTAGAAACTTAAATACTAAAGAATCCCTTACAATAATAATTAGTTCACTACACAGACTTATTAAGTCTGTGGTTCACTAACTTTTTTTGACTTCTCCCGCTCTGGGTGGCAACCCACCCGTGTTCCTTCAGTTGCCTATGCCAGGGCCACGGTATGTCTTTCGAACAACACGCGACCTCGGCGGCATCGGCCCTATCGGACCCCATCTTTTTGCTGACATCTCTTTGAGGCGCGCGTGGAACAGAACGTCGTCCCGGGCCTAGTCCTTACCGAACGGCGAGCTACCCACTACTCACCGTCCGCAAACCCGCGCCTACGGTAGCCGGGAATCGTCTCTCGATTCCCGCCGCCCATAGTTCACTACCTAGTTCACTATAAATTGGTTATATCTAAACAAAATTTAGCTGTCTTCATACTTCGCATCAGTCCCTCTTTATTTTGACTTTAAACTTTGAAATAAGTCGCCATTTTGCAAAGCTACGGCTACGTACCTATTTGTTTATCACAGACGTCTGACCAAATAAAACTGTAGTTTAATGTACAATGTGATTCAAATAAGAATAGGAACGTCAATGACCTCTATCTGTCAATGTTGATTGAAAAGTACGTTTTGCAAAAAAAACTTATTTGCGTATCAATAACGTTTTTTTTTTGTTTACACCTATATTCTAAGTCGTAGCCTCGAAGGATCCTCGACTCACAACTCAGTCGAGGCGACCTTAAGGCGTGCCTCGAAAGATCCTCAAAATTGGTATTCACAGACGTAAGATTAAGGAAATTATGAGGTGCCTCGAATGAGTGTGAGTCGAGGTGATACGGCATGAAAACGTCATTGTTTGGAGAAATATTCCGTATAAAACTTGCTTTTTTAACAGTCTGTGAGCGCGTTGTCTATGGTTGTCTGTGGTTTTCAACTTGAAGGAAGTGTCAAACTTGTCAAAGAAAGTGAGCGAAAATTTGAATAAATAAAAAACTGAACCTATAGCCCTGTCCTGGGTAAAAAATAAGGTAAATACTTGAGAATTGGATGGCTTAGGAACATAAAAATACTTCAATAATACGTATCCTTTAGTATCAGTCAGTCAGTGCTGTGTATTGTGTATTTGTGTGTTTGTTGTACTTGTTCGCAATGTTTGGAACTGGAAGACAGTTTTTTAGTGAATCTGAAACGATTTGTCTTCAAAAGTAGATTGTAAATTATAAATTAAACTCGGTGGCAAGGACTATGTTGAGCCCCGCAGTTAAAAAAGCTGCATGGGCTCGCCAAACGGAGGAATACAATACTATCGAAGAAAATTCAATTACTGTGTGATTGCACACCTTCTTTTGCAGGTAAATCTTATATAAGAACATACATATCACTCCCGTGGTTAACTTGTACTTTTTGACAGTGTCGGATTATTAATTACTGTTTCTTGTATTTTACAGAGGTGCAAATTGCTACAGAAATATTGCCAGACACACCACAGGTTCATCTAGAAATATACGGTCTCGAGTTATCCCAGAGGAATTCTCTATATACGTAAAAAATCTTATGACAGATACCAAAAAACGGAAGAGGAGCTGCACAAATTGAAATAAAAATGGCTGAGAAAGAGTGGATGGAGAAGGCAGCAGAACAGAACTACTACAAAGCTAAACCCGAGGGAAGCTGTAGAGGAACTTCTCCACTGCAATGTAGGGAAGAGGCTACTGCATTAGGCAAAATTTAAAAATAAAAATTAGAACTTGGGTACTTATTTATTTCAATGTCCTTCACATACTTTTGTCAATATTATTTAACAAACATATTGGTGAAAAAATATATTGAAAACAAAGCTAGGTACATAAGAATAGACGTGTCTGTTACCACCAATATCTTGAAACAATAGTGGTAACAAAAAGCTCACCACACTATCTTTAGTAAAACGAAATTTAAATTAATTTTCACCATAAAACTCAATTGGGTTTTCTGCATCTCGTAAATAGCTTCGCGATATACCTATAATTGTATGGATTATCGTACAAATATTCAATAAACTCTACGAAAATCTATTAAAATACGCAGTTATTCTTCTTCAAGGTCCTTATTTTTGACAGAAGATTTCTCAACTCAAACTCACCTCGGTCCTCAAGGTAGATTCCGACGTACCTGATATTTGACAGTTGGTTCCTCAACTCAAACTCACCTCAACTGAGGAAACTATTTGAGTTGAGGAGTAAAATTGCAACTATGAATATCAGACTACCTAAATGAGGTTGATTCGAGTCGAGGAAATCATGAGGATTTGACTTAGAATAAAGTGAAAAAAAAAACAGTAAAAAAATTAGTTAAATACTTTCTGTCATATTTTCATTGTTGGCAACAATTTACCAGAAAGAATTAAAAACTCTTCGTTCATGATTCGTAAATAAATGTTATTTAAAAAAATATCTCGTTTTGCTCACCCTACCCAATTTATTCGATTTGACAGCTATGACGTCACAATATGGCGCTAAGTCGATCCTATTCTTGAAACGCTTTGTATATCATAACAAAATTATCACGCAACGTAATTGAGCCCTGGGGGACTCCCTCATACAGGCGGCACGATAAAACGCTAATCTAATCACCGGCCACACATGACAAAAAGCAGCTCCTATCATCCTATTGAACGGAGTAGAAAGTTATGTACGGAACCCACGAGTAAAAGCTTATCGGACTGATACTCGTAATGGAGGTTTTAGTTAGCTCGTGGCTAAGTAATAACAGCCACACGGGTCGATCCATCAGGTTAAGTACGCTAGCCGGGGTTGGTTAGTTCAAACTCAAACTCAACTCAAACTCAAACTCAAAGCATTTATTTCAAATAAACCAATTACAGGCACTTTTGAATTGTCAAAGGGTCGGTCTTGGGTCGGTCAGTCAGAAAAATGAAGCTAGATTGCCCATTCCAAAGCGTAGATCCTATGGAGAAGAACGGGCAAGAAACTCCACGGACACTCTTTTAAAATCAAATATTTTACAAAATATTGGTTACATCGTTCATATTGAAAATATACATGTGAGAACAATGTAGAAAGACGTGCACGTTAAAAGCGTCCGTAGTAAAAATAAAAAAAAGATAAAAACTAAAAACAACTAAATAAAAAAAATAAAAAATAAAATAAGCCGTGGCAGCTAAGAGACGACCAGTCCCAACTGACGGCGCCCGTTCACGAACATGACGCATGGATCAGCACCAATTAGCTCAACCATTTTGAAGGGAACTTAATGATCCAACACACACGCCACCACCAGCGAGACATTTGAGTGAGCATAACATACTCTCAACCGCCAGGGCACATTCAAGTCAGTGAAAGACGAACCCAGTAAAAGGTAGCTTTATATTAGCTACATAGTGCTCACACATGTGCTATGCATTTATACAATACTAAGAGATTGAATTTAAACAATGCAAAGAAAAATTTGTTTCTTCTTAATCTTCAGCAGCTCCAACAATATTTTTGAATGCTAATCAATTAGTTTAAGCGTCCTTGTGGAGCAGGACCAGCATTTAGCCAAGCATTTTTGTCAGCGATGTAATCTCCTAACTTATAATATGCCTGGCTGCATAGTGTGCGTTTTATACATGATTTAAATTTCGTTTCATTCAGCTGGAGTATGTGCGGAGGTATTTTATTATAACATTTTAAACAGTACCCCATGAAGGATGAGTCTACTTTAGCTAGTCTGAAACCTGGTTGAACTAAATGGTCCCTATTTCTAGTCCTATAATTGTGTCTTTCACCTCTTTTTCCGAAAAGATTTAGATTTTTCCTTACGTACATGATGTTTTCGTATATATATTGACAAGGTACCGTCATGATGTTAATATCTTTAAACAGTTCCCTCAGAGATGTTGATGGGTGAACATCTTTACATACCGAGACTCCTCCGTGCCTCAGAAAGCACGTTAAACCGTTGGTCCCGGCTGTCATTCGTGGATCTCTGACAGTCGTTACGGGTCGTCAGAAGCCCGAAAGTCTGACAACCAGTCTAACCAAGGGGTATCGTATTACCCAGTAACTGGGCTGTGGAGGTCTGATAGGCAGTCGCTCCATAGGTAATAGGTAATACGGGCTGGTATCCGCAACTCCACGTCAATGCGCGTATTTTGCGTATGGGTGGGAAAATCGATAATTGAATCCACCCCAGCTCCTCAAAGAAGGCCAGCAGCGCCTTAATGTTACTGACAACCCCCCGGAGGGTACGTAGGTTAGGTACTTTGCCCTGTATGCGCGACCACCGGGCAGTTTACAAGTACATGCTCCTGCCTCGTCGTCCTCCGTGCAGACCCTGCACAGCGGACTGTCTGTGACTCCTATGACAAAGAGGTGTTTATTAAATGACCCATGGCCAGTTATAGCAGCTGTAACTGTACGCAGCTGTTGTTTAGTTAGTCGGAGAACCTGTTTCGTGAGGCGGCCATCAATTGCAGGGAGTGCTTCCTTAGCCCGCCTACACTCACATTGGTCCGACCATAGTTTGTGATGCTGGTCCCTGGTACGTTTCAGTCGCTCCGTGTAAAATACTGGTATTCAGCTGCATCCGGTTAGACTGGAAGCCGACCCCAACATAGTTGGGAAAAGGCTAGGCAGATTGATTGATTGAATGGAGGTTTTAGTGGGATAGTATTGATTCTGTGGTGTAGTGGTCGCGAGGGCTAACTGTTAAGCACGAGGTGTTGGGTTAAATTCCCAGGTCGGGTAAAGTATGATGGGGCTTTTTACATTTGGAATTTCCCAGAAAATGAGAAAGGTCCTGAATTCCATCAGGCGAATTGTTTTAAGGGACCACGGGAACCTACTACCGGGATAAAAAGTATTATATGTGTTAATCCAGGTTATAAACTATCTGTGTTCCAAATTTCATCCAAATCCGTTCAGCCGTTATTGCGTTATTGAGTAACAAACATCCAAACATATAATATAAACATACAAACTTTCAAAGACAAACGGCAGATTTCGTACCGCATACTTTTTAAGTTGTCTGTTACAGAATTTGTACCACTTATTAAGGCAACTAAGACATTTATTTTCATGTAAGTGTACTATTTTTAGAACTTCGGATTAATTAATAATATCAATAAAAAGATTTTAATAAATAAAGTAAACTAAACGCAGTTATGTTTTTAGAATTTGCCATAAATGTAAAATAACACAAATATCGAAATAATAATTAATTATTTAGAAAAATAAATAACATTAAATATAATTAAACACATATATTATACCTAAGAATGCATAATTGTTGAATTAAATCATAATAGTTAAGTAACGATTTAATGATAGGAATGATTTTCGACATCAATATTTTTTTGTTCATATGACAATAATTTATTGACAGGTAGGTAAAGAAAATCTATTTGTCACATAAATGCTCTGTGTCTGTCAGTTCACTTCTTGGCTGTTATTTTGGATTGTGGTTTGTGAATACATCTGAGCAATTTAGCGAATTATCTAGCCGTTTTTATGTTGAGTTGAGAATTGGTTCCTACTTACTCTAACTCTTGATAGTAGTTTCGTGAAAGGACGCTATATTAACTGTGCTGTGTGTGTACGGGCTTTCATTAAAATGACGAGTTTGCAATGTGTTACATAATTGGAACGATCGCTTGTCCCGAATAAGAAGGCACGCTTTATCCGATGAGAGTAAAGATCTCGTCGATGCTGTTAGACTGTGGTTTTTTGTGTGGTTTTTTTGTAGTACAATACATAAATGTACCTACAAAAATAAAGTATTGTTTTATTTACCTACACTCAAACCCCATCAGAACTTCATCATTATCAAACTGTTGCAGTCTGCTGCTAGACATAGGTATCTCCTAATCACCCCCCGAGTAGGAACGAACCTCATCTACACTACAAAAATAGCAACAAGCAATCTAGAACATTTACTTTATCACCAAAAATAAAATAAATAAATAAATAAAACAATGTATATGTAGCAATCTATATTGATATAACCTTAAAAAATAAAACTGGTTATAACTTTTACGTCCGAAGTTCTAAAAATCTAAGAATTTTAAAGGGGCGTGTCTATCATATTATCTACCAATAAAAACAAAAAATATCCCAAAACACGAAGTTTTAGTAGCGGTACGAAATTCCCATACAAGCCTGCCGTTCGCCTTTACAATATTAGTAGGATAGTAGGATTACATGAGACTTTTAACACATAATTGGCTAATTTTGGGTGTAGTATTGTGTGTTAGGACATATCTGCCTACCGCATGATGAATTAAAACACTTATAGCACTTAGCCCTTCCCCAAAAAAGTAAAAAGTCTGGGCTAACACTGGTCACACCCAACACTCCTAACAGAAAGACTAAAAAAAATTAAGCAAAAATATGACGGAATAGAACGATTAATGGAGCAATTAGCTTAGCCTAGCCTTTTCCCGCAACTATGTTGGGGTCGGATTCCAGTCTAACCGGATGCAGCTGAATACCAGTACATGAAGCGACTGCCTATCTGACCTCCACAACCCAGTTAGGTACTGGGTAATATGATACCCCTTGGTGCCGCTGGGGTCGCGGGTAGTTTTAAGAAGATACCGTGGCCCTGGCATAGGCAACTGAAGGAACACGGGTGGGTTTTAGTCAGTAAAAGTCTGACACGCCCTTCCGCTCCACCCAGAGCGGGAGAAGTTATTTGATGATTTCCCACCCTCAAAAAAAAAAAAAATAACCCCTTGGTTAAGATTGGTTGTTTTGCTTGACGACCCGAAACTACTAGCCGGGACCAACGACTTTACGTGCTTTCCGAGGCACGGAGGGGTCTTGGTATGTAAAGATGGTCACCTATCCACGGACCAACCGCGGCAAGCGTCGACCCGTGCCGCTGTTATTACTTAACCACGAGTCACCGGTCACATCCAGCCATAGGTATAAGAAAGTTAGAAGTAAAATAATCTATATAAATAAAAAGAGAAGTCCTGACTGACTGACTGATTGACTGACTCATCAACGCCCAGCCCAAACCTTTGGATCTAGAATGCTGAAATTTTGCACAGACGTTCCCTGTAATGTAGAAAAAAATAAATAAATAATAAATAAATAAAAATAGTTTATTGGTAAAACAAATTAAAAAATAAACAAAATTTTTTATTGGGCCCTCCTTTTAGGCAAATAGAGCCTGTATTAGGAGAGTCCGCTCTTCCATATCAAGACGTGTTTTTACAAAAATCAAAACGTATAATTTATAAACTAAAACTACATACTTAAATTAAAATTTTACTTAAAATAAATTAAATGTGTATTATGTGTTGGTGTATGTGGGTGTATGTGGGTGTATGTGTGTGAGTATAAGTGAGTGAAAGTGTAGCCTGTAGGTGTGACTGAGAGTACATGAGTGTGAGGGTGTGTATGTGTCAAGGTTTCAGAAGTGTTTCGGTTTAATTGTAGGTAAGCGTTTGTTAACCGACTTCCAAAAGGAGGAGGTTCTCAATTCGTCGGAACCTTTTTTTTTTTTTTTCTTTTTTATCTTTTTTTTTTTTTTTTTTTATGTATGTTCCCCGATTACTCGAAAATGGCTAGACCGATTTGGATTTTTCTTTTTTTGTTCGAAAGGGTATACGTCCCAAGTGGTCCCATGATCATCAAGTCAGGATCTGATGATGGGATCCCATGGAAATCGAGGGAAACCCTCAAATTTTATGGGCACACCTATATCGATTACGGTAATTTTTTATAGTAACTCGTGCATTTGCTCTCGGAAAGTACCATTCGGTGAGCTGGAACTGATGATGAAGACCACAGAGGGCCATCGGAAATACTCAATTATATCTAAATACTGGTATTCAGCTGCATCCGGTTAGACTGGAAGCCGACCCCAACATAGTTGGGAAAAGGCTAGGCAGATTGATCTAAGTATATTACAGGTTGCGATTCGATTACTTTAATATGGTTTATGCTCGTCAAAATAATGGTAATGGTGACTTCACCATGAGCTCCATTTATCCTGGTTCTTACTAGGAGAACTCCTCAAAAATTAACGGCCCTGCATCGGAAAAAGCAACATTTTGTAAAACGTGATGAGCAGCTGACATTGGGTTATTGTAACTTAGATAAATTACAAACTGAACCACTAAAAAGTGAAAAATAAAAACTTTTTTACAAAAACAAAAACCGACTTCCAAAAAAAACACTACAAAGTGAAAAATAACTTTAATTTCGGAAGTCGGTGGCAAAAAACTAAAATACAGATCCAAAGACACCGACTTCCGAAATTAAAGTTATTTTTCACTTTGTAGTGTTTTTTTTGGAAGTCGGTTTTTGTTTTTGTAAAAAAGTTTTTATATCCATTCCATTATATTTTTTTTACTATCATAGTAGTTTTTGGGATAAATGAAGATGTATTTATTAATTTTATTATATAACGCAGCAGATCGTTTACTAAACTGCATACTGGCAAGCAAAGTCCTTGTCCTAGGGATTTTTAATATTATATCTTTCCTTCTTTTTTTCAGTATGCCAGCATCGTAGGAAAGAGACTTGTGTTTTTTTTAATATAATTTGTAGACAAGGAATAAGAAAGGAATTCCCGGTAGTATGTTCCTGTGGGATATTTTCGGACATCCACGTGGTCGAAGCCGCGCGGGAAGTGCTAGTGGAGCAAAAATATGACGGAATTGAACGATAAATGGAGCAATTAAACGATTGGAATTTGTGACGTAACCTATGCGTCACAGAGTTACGGCCGTCACCGATAAAATTGAAATGTCACACGCCTATAAATTCCTGTAATTTTAGCGACATTTCACCTTTCTATCCGAAACACTGCAATACTGGATCGCAATTTTATTTATATCCCTAAATGATAAATGATATTTATTTTGTAAATTGGTTTTCACACGAAATTTGTAGTGGAGTTTCTTGCCGGCTCTTCTTTAGTGTGTAACTTGAATAACGCACATCACCTTAAGAGGTCATTGTACTGTACTCATCATTATGAACAACTTTTACTATAGATAGGAAAAAACATGAAATCGCAAACAAAATGACGAGCGAACATGAATATAGCGAAAAGCAGTTTTTTTTCGTGATTTCAGGTTTGGTGCCATAATAAAGGTTGTTCATAATTATGAGTACAATGACCCCTTAAGATGCTGTGCGTTATTCAAGTTACACCTAGTACATAAGAAACGGCCTATTGGAAACGTGCTCCTATCTTCTGACGTTTCATATAATATGCGTATGTAGAGTTTATGTGAAATAAATATTGACATACTAATGCTCTAATTTAACATTTCTTTTTTCGAAACCATTAACACTACTTGTTTAGAGGTGGTCTACAGTTTAAAATCATTATCATCTGGGTGTTTTTCTATCTATAATATGTATGTATTTACAAAAAAAAATGTATATAAGTATTTTATCAGCCATCTCGTTACCATAACACAAGCATTAGGTTGCTTAGCTTGGGACTAGATGGCGTTGTGTGAAATCTCCAAGGATATTTATTTATTTTATTTATTAAAAGTCATTTATCAGCGCCTTAATTATGAAAACATTGGACGCGGAGAAATGAAGTTTCCTATTTGGCGAGCATATTGCTGAAACATTCACTGGTGACGCAGTACACACAAACAACGGAATATATAAATTACTAGCTTTTGCCCGCGGCTCCGCCCGCCTGAATATCGGAGAATATCCCACGGGAACAAAAATCCTTCCTTATTTCTTGTCTACATGTTAAAGGGAACCTCTGTGCAAAATTTCAGCTTTATAGGTCCAAGGGTGGGCTGGGCGTTGATGAGTCAGTCAGGACTTTTCTTTTTATTATATTGAGATAGCTTCTGCCCACGACTTCGTCCGCGTAAAATTTCTTGTTCCCCCGACCCACCCCTCGCTTCGCTTTGCCTGCCCGCGCTATTACTTCATTTTCGCTTAGCGTTCTTTCTGACTTTTTTTCTTTTTGATCGGCTCCTAAGGGTCCTAGAGTGATGTTAAATACGCCTGTAGCCTTCCTTAACAATTCGGCTTATCTAATGCAAAAATAATTAATAAAGTCCGACTCGTAGTTCCAGAGATTAGCGCGTTCAAACAAACAAAAAAAGCTCCGAGATTACTCCTGTTTTTGTGTCGTTCCGAGTTTCCTTCTTTCTATTTTTCGGTCGTTTCTGTTCAATGAATCAGTGCTATACATTTAGCAATTTTAAGGTGTAAAGGCACTCGTCCCGCCCTCTCCCTTTTACCCCTCCTCCTCTCACTCTAACCCCCCACTCACCCCCCTCTCGCCCCCCTCCCCATCCCACCGCTCTCAACTTCCCCTATCATCCCCATCACTGGCCCCTCTCACCCCCTCACCCTCCCCAACCCCTCTTCCTCTCACCCCCCTCACCACATCCCCTTCCCGCTAACCCACCCCTCGCCCTATCACCCCTCTCACCCTCTTTTACCGCTTTCCCCTCCCCCTCTACCCTCACCAACTCCTCCCTCCCCCTTTTTCCTTCTCTACACACCCTCCCGCTCACTACACCCTCCTATTCCTCTACCCCTCCCTTCATCATACTTCCTCCTCACAACCCCTCACCTCTCTCTCACCTCCCTCTCACCACACCCTCCCTTCCCCATTTCCCTCCTCACCACCCTTCCCCTTCCCCCCCATCTACCCTTCCCTCTGGGGGAAAAACTGTTAATGACAAACTTTATTACTTGCTTTAACTTTCCAGTTAATTAACCAAATGAATAAGATTTTACATAAATTATAAACTGTATTCCCTGTTTTCACCCCAACCTCTGTTGGGGTGAAAACAGGGAATACAGTTTATAATTTATGAGATGGAATTTTAAGGAATCGTTTGGTATTTATCCGTAACTTGACTGAAAGAATATTTACACCAGTTTTCGAGTTAATCAAGCACCGCAGTAAAACCTACCCTGTAAAATTTACTACCCCTTTTCACCCATTCAGGGGTAGATTTTCGAAAAACCCTTATAAACGTTATTTTTAATTTTTGGTCTCAAGTGCAAATATTGAGTTTCGAGTTAATCAGAACGCGCGTTAAAATTCCTCCATACAAGCTTTGACAACCCCCAGTCCCTCCTGAGGGTAGTTTAGGAAAACTAAAAATGACAAACTTTATAATTTACTTAAATAAATATTCATGGCAAGTTGGAATTAGATTTTTCATACAAACTTTCATCCCCTATTTGTTCCCCTTAGGGATGGAATTTCCAAAAATCCTTCCTTAGTGGATGCCTACACTGTATAAAGTATCTAAGTGCAAAATTTCAAGTCTCTAGGTCTAGCGGTTTGGGCTGTGCGTTGATATATCAGTCAGTCAATCAATCGGTCAGTCAGTCAGGACTTTGAATTTTATATATTTTAATTAACGACTTGCCTAACTGAATAGTTTTTTTAATTCTTTTATTTTAGAGCAACGCTAGTGTTATGGCACCGACTTATAAGTTCGTGGGTTCAAACTCAGGCGTTGAAAACGGACGTAAAAATATCGCGGCGGGATTTTATCGCGCACTCACACATTTTTACGTCCTTGCGAACGTCGACAACTACGGTGTTTAAGACGCAGATTTTCTGAAAACGACAAAAAAGGTGGTTTTTTAAAGCTGTGTATCTCTTAAACCGTAAATAATTTTGAGATGTAAAAAAAAAATTATATGTTGAAGTCCTTTTCGCATACAGTGATGGAAGCCAAAACATAATTAAACATACTATAATGCACCAAAAAAATCTTTAAACATACCTCCTAATAATCTTTAAAAGCTGTCTATCCCTTCATTAGCAATTATAATTATAATTAAAAATATACCATGAAATGTCAAATTCCAAACTGCATTCAGTGATGGATTACTTTTTATAAAATTGTTAATTTCTAATTTTATACGATTTTATTTGCACTTTTACGACATAATTCCGGTTCGCGTGAGAATCTTCTATCTCGCGCGTCAAACTAGACAGCCATAAAGCCATTTCACTTACACACCGAGCTAAACCACGCTTGGAACCAGGGCCTTAATCCCAGTTTGCACTAACGTCATACTTACCACCTCATTAACAAAAGACGTAAACATAGCTTTATTAGCTCGGAAATAGACGGATCCTAAATCAAACAACATTGGGATTGTGAAACCTGCCTTTTTCAGAGTCAATTAACCACCACTGCCCCGCTTGGCCACCGCTCCTCGCCGCTGGCTTCGTGCCCCAGCATTTTTTTTTTTTTATCGTGTGGAAATCCTCATGGAAGTCCTCCACCCTGGGGTGAGCGGAGGGGTCTGTCAGACTTTTACTGACTAAAACCACACGGTGTTCTGCTGCTACCTTTAGCCGGGGTGCTGGAGTGCTTGCGCATTTCATCACGCTCCCCCGGCCAGGTGTCGGCCCGCATAAATTCATGCGGACCCCGTCACTAAAGGCTCCTACAAACATACACGACTTCTTTGAAGGAGCCCTTAGTTTAGTTAGTGCCAACGCCCATTAGAAACAAAAAGGAAATTCTATTTGAATTTTTAAAGTATTTGACATTAAAAACTGATTACCTAAAAATTATTGATTTTTAGAGATTGAAATTTCTTATGATTATTATAATGTTTTTATTACGGTATAATGTACTCAGGGCTTAGTGCGAGTTTTTAAACTTACTCGATCACGTTAACGTAAACGTCAGTTTGTACTGAAAATGAATAAGCGCCGTCTGGTGACTGTAATAAGAAACACAATTATTCCATACAAATTGACGTACGTCAACGTTAACGTAAACGCGATCGAGTAAGTATAAAAACTCGCACTAAGGCCACTGGACCCAATTTGTTTTTTACGCCAACAACACCATGACTTGTTATATAAATCCTTTGCAATATAGATGAGTTCTGATTCTGATTCTGACATTTAGTCCGCCAGTCAGATAATAAAAAAAAATATTATACACAATGATTAAACACCTGTTTTTTGCTTTATCATATTAATAACTTTATTATTACTTAGGATAAAATGCATTAAAGTTGGAGAGTCTCGAGCTCGCTACGTCACAAGTTCACAACTGTAACAAACTTCGTATAAAATCAAGCAAGGAGTGACGTCATGCCACATTTTAACTCAATGTATCTCCGTAATCTTTTGATTACGTAGAAAAATAAAAAATACGTGTCCAATATTTTTTACTAACCTACATGACGGATAAAAAAATGTGATCATACCTGTTGTTATACTGGTATGGTCTGCAATGAAAGTTAATTAACACTGTAACTTTAATTTTTTAAAATTATTTTTATAAAAAAAAAAAAAAAAAACTTAGGACCTGGTTTATTTTGTACTTAGAATGCTCCTTTATCTTGTTAAATTGTGTAATGGGAATTTAAATTTTTAATTATAAAACTATATTAAGATTTTGGCTCTAAATGTATAAATTAATATTATGTGAATGAAAATGTGGGTGGGCGCTGATACCTATATTACAAGATATTAAGTTATCTTAGCTTAGGTATTAGTTGCAACTCTAACATGTTACATATTGTATCTACCTTTCGGCCTATTTATTGTAAACCTGTTGCTTTATGTTAATTTTGAAGGTGCAAATAAACGTTTTTATTATTTTTATTTATAAAAAATAAAATGGCAGATTTAAAACGTCAATATGTAACGTCTCGAAAAAAAACTTACTAAAAGTTGAAAAAATATTTAAACATTAAAAAAGGCTTTTAATCACACTAATATTATAAAGGCGAAAGTTTGTGAGTGTGTGTGTGTGTGTTTGTATGTTTGTTACTTCTTCATGCTCAAACGGCTGGACTGATTTGGATGAAATTTGGTATGTAGATAGCTTATACCCTGGATTAACTCATAGGCTACTTTTTATCCCGGTCTATGCGGGTGAAACCGCAGGGCGCAGCTAGTATTCAAATATTTTTTAGCTTCAAAATGATTATTCAGATTCTGATTGATAGTGTGTTACGGAGTTAGGGTCCTGTTTTTATAGACAACTTGCAGTGCGATTGGAAACCCAATCACGTGCAGGGAATCCTTGATTATGAGGCAAGGCAGCTGTGTATGTACGGTTAGTTCTGATTGGCTGGTTAATGTATGGGTTTATATACTTGAAAGAAAAGAAAAAAAAAGAAAGAAAAGAAAGGAAAGAAAAAAGAAAAAGAAAGAAAAGAAAGAAAAGAAAAAAGACAGAAAAAATCACACTGAAAGATAAGATCCCATAAATTAACATTCAATTAATGTGATTTATGATTATTGAAGAGAAAACATCACACACAATTACGTCGAAAGCTTATTTAGAAAAAAAAATACTAGCTAATACTAATGAAAGTTAATTAACACTATAACTTTAATTTTTTAAATTATTTTTATAAAAACAAAATGGCCGATTTAAAACGTCAATATGTAACGTCTCGAAAAAAAAACTTACTAAAAAGTTGAAAAAATATTTAAACATTAAAAAAGGCTTTTAATCACACTAATATTATACAAAGGCGAAAGTTTGTGAGTGTGTGTGTGTGTGTTTGTATGTTTGTTACTTCTTCATGCTCAAACGGCTGGACTGATTTGGATGAAATTTGGTATGTAGATAGCTTATACCCTGGATTAACTCATAGGCTACTTTTTATCCCGGTCTATGCGGGTGAAACCGCAGGGCGCAGCTAGTATTCAAATATTTTTTAGCTTCAAAATGATTATTCAGATTCTGATTGATAGTGTGTTACGGAGTTAGGGTCCTGTTTTTATAGACAACTTGCAGTGCGATTGGAAACCCAATCACGTGCAGGGAATCCTGGATTATGAGGCAAGGCAGCTGTGTATGTACGGTTAGTTCTGATTGGCTGGTTAATGTATGGGTTTATATACTTGAAAGAAAAGAAAAAAAAAGAAAGAAAAGAAAGGAAAGAAAAAAGAAAAAGAAAGAAAAGAAAGAAAAGAAAAAAGACAGAAAAAATCACACTGAAAGATAAGATCCCATAAATTAACATTCAATTAATGTGATTTATGATTATTGAAGAGAAAACATCACACACAATTACGTCGAAAGCTTATTTAGAAAAAAAAATACTAGCTAATACTAATGAAAGTTAATTAACACTATAACTTTAATTTTTTAAATTATTTTTATAAAAACAAAATGGCCGATTTAAAACGTCAATATGTAACGTCTCGAAAAAAAAACTTACTAAAAAGTTGAAAAAATATTTAAACATTAAAAAAGGCTTTTAATCACACTAATATTATACAAAGGCGAAAGTTTGTGAGTGTGTGTGTGTGTGTTTGTATGTTTGTTACTTCTTCATGCTCAAACGGCTGGACTGATTTGGATGAAATTTGGTATGTAGATAGCTTATACCCTGGATTAACTCATAGGCTACTTTTTATCCCGGTCTATGCGGGTGAAACCGCAGGGCGCAGCTAGTATTCAAATATTTTTTAGCTTCAAAATGATTATTCAGATTCTGATTGATAGTGTGTTACGGAGTTAGGGTCCTGTTTTTATAGACAACTTGCAGTGCGATTGGAAACCCAATCACGTGCAGGGAATCCTTGATTATGAGGCAAGGCAGCTGTGTATGTACGGTTAGTTCTGATTGACTGGTTAATGTATGGGTTTATATACTTGAAAGAAAAGAAAAAAAAAAGAAAGAAAAGAAAGGAAAGAAAAAAGAAAAAGAAAGAAAAGAAAGAAAAGAAAAAAGACAGAAAAAATCACACTGAAAGGTATGATTCCATACATTAACATTCAATTAATGTGATTTATGATTATTGAAGAGAAAACATCACACACAATTACGTCGAAAGCTTATTTAGAAAAAAAAAATACTAGCTATTTTTTTCAGATAAGCTTTCGACGTAATTGTGTGTGAGCCGGTTTTTTTTTTTTTTTATAATTCTTCACAAGCTAGGAGTGGTTCATGGCTAAATAATACCAGTCTCACGGGTCGATTGAAGGTTAAGCTACGCTTGCCACTGTCGGTTCGTGGATGGGTGACCATTTATTACACATCGAGAACCAATCGAAGTCAAGTCGTTGGTCCCGGCTGTCATTCGTAGATCTTTGACCGTTGTTACGAGTAGATAGTCAGAAGCCTGATAACTTGTTTTACCAGGAGTATCGTGTGACCCAGTAACTGGGTTGAGTATAGTCAGATAGGCAGTCGCTAAATGATGGATTCTACTGCTAACGAGCGTACAGAGCAGTCGTGTCGCAATATTATTTTAAAAGACTTATTAAACACTCATCAACCCATTTCAAATCTTAAGTAATCGTAATATAACCCATTTTGCAAAATTCCAAGTGTCAAGCCCAGTGCGGAAGCAACGACGCATCGCCGCTCTCTTCACCCCCTTGGGTAACAGAGATTGTTTCGTATTCTTCACACCTGCCTGCACTGCGCGTGCGATTCACGTGAGTAGCTACTGAACACAGATATACAATGAATCCAGTACGCTCACCGACTGGAAGTGGCATGGGCGAAAAAATGGGAGGTTCTCAACCAAATTTATCTGAAATACATACCACTCCAAAGATTACTTATCGTAGTTTTAAACGAAAGTTAACCGATGATGATGACTTGATAAAAACAGAGCTGTCTGAATTGCGAAAGCAAATGTCTGAAATGATGTTGCTTCTAAAGACCTCTAAAAATGACCAAGCTGAAAACAACAATAAGCTGTGTCAAGATATTACTACCATAAAGGATGAAGTAGGCAATATTAGTAAAACCATTGAAGGCCTAATCTCGGAAAATGCAAATATTAAATCTAAACTTAATGACATAACAACTGTTTCTAAAAACACAGAAAAAAAAGTTATGCTTTTAGAAGCCGAAGTAAATAACCTTAAGTGCATGCCACCGTCGATTTCAGACCAAACGCATACTACTTATGAAGATGTTGTCAACGAAATTCAAGAACGGAATATGCGAGCTAAAAATGTTATAGTTTTTGGCATAGCTGAACCTAAGCACACATCAACAACCGAACGCCAAGAACACGATAAGGTAGAAATTACTAGAATAATTAAACTTGCCTACAATGACTGTCCCGAACCTGTGAAAATTATACGGCTTGGTAAATATAAGCCCGAACATTCCCGCTCAATTAAAATGTGTTTCTCATCTGAGGAAACAGCGAAAGCTATATTGCGCAACAGAAAGAACCTGGACACCGAGAATGTAAAACTTTACTCTGACCAAACTCCATATCAACGTAATTATACTGATATAGTCCCAATAAAAAAATCCCTTAAATGCTTCTATGCCAACGCTCGTAGTATAGTTAAACCAGGTAAATTCGATGAGCTAAAATGTATAATCGCGTCTTTGCAAGCTACCACGCACGTTATTGTACTTTCTGAGACATGGATCAAAAGTGATGATGAGGTAAGAAGACTTCAAATACCATGCTACACGCACTACTATAACTTTAGACAAAATAAAAGGGGAGGCGGGGTCTCAATATTTGTCCACAACAATCTAAAACACCATCTTATAGAAGACCATTGTGTAGACGATACTCACTATCTCTGGATTTTTGTGAAAAAGTTCTCCTTGAGCATTGGTGCAATATATAAACCAGACAAAAGCAATATCAACAACTTTCTTGAGATATATTCGCAACAATTACAGAAGAAGAAGAGAGCAATAGTATTTGGTGATTTTAACCTAGACTTGCTGAACCCAGACCGAGCAGTTCGTGACTACAAGAACACACTGAAAGAAAGTAACTTTAAAATTTTAAACAAAATTGATCCTAAACATTGTACCCGAGAAACTACCTCAACCAAAACCATACTAGATCATGTCTCGTCCAACCTACAAGAAAACAACTTTCATATCGTCACGGTTGAATCTGCAATGTCCGACCATAAGCAAATATTTTTAGAAGTTAAGCAGTACGTCCCTCCCCCACTTACGAAAGTGGAATACACGGCATTGGATTATCCAAAACTGTACAAGTGTTTTGAAGACGTTATAAATAATACGAACGATGAAGAACCTATATATGAGAGATTGGCTAACAAACTACAGTCATGTTTATCTAAGAGCAAAATTTCGAAAATAAAAGTTTTGAATCTTCCACGACAAGATTGGATAAAAAAAGAAATTATACATGACATTAACAATCGGAACATGTTATGGCAAAAATGTAAATCAAGCGCATCTGATACGACATTAAAAACGGAATTTGAGAAAACAAAAGCTAGAGTAGCGTACAACATACAACATACGAAAAATACATATTACTATAAATGTTTTAAGGACAATATGACAAAACCTCGGAAAATGTGGAAGTTAATAAACGATCTATCGAAAAACAAAATTAGAGAAAAGACTGGACCAGAAAAACTTGAGACTGACAATGGCACTGTTACTGATGAAAAGGAAATATGTGAAAGGTTCAACTCTTACTTTTCAACTATTGGGTCATCACTAGCAAATCTCATCACTGATAAGTTAAACGGAAACCTAGATCAAGAACCTGCAACAAGTGACTCAACAGAACTTAAGTGTTTAATACCAGCAACCACGGATGAAGTTATTAAAATTATTGACGATTTAGATCCAAATACTAGTTCTGGCATTGATGGCATAAGTACAAAATCTTTAAAATGTGTTAAAAATTTAATTGTTAATGAACTTACAGCGTGTTTAAATCTTTGTTTGGATCGAGGTATTTTTCCCGATGACTTGAAAATTGCTAAAGTTATACCTATTTACAAATCTGGAAGTAAGTCTGATCCTTGTAACTACCGTCCTATATCTGTCCTCCCTGTTATCTCAAAAATTTTCGAGAAAATCCTTTATAACCGTTTGGAAACATTTCTAAAATCAAAAAACTTTTTATATCAAAAACAATACGGATTTCGCCCTCACTCAAATACTCTCTCGGCAACTATTGATCTTATAACTAAAATAAAAAACAAAATCGATCAAAAGCAAACAGCTTTAGGTATTTTCATCGACCTCAAAAAAGCTTTTGATACAATTAGTCCCGATCTGTTATTACAAAAACTGTCTCACATTGGTATCACAGGCAAAGCACTACAGATTTTTGAGTCATACCTGCAAAATCGTAAGCAAATTGTCAAAATAGGTCAATATCAAAGTAGTTCACATTCTGTCACTTTCGGTGTACCTCAAGGATCAATTCTGGGACCACTGTTGTTCCTAATTTATATTAATAACATATCCCAGATTGGCCTTAAAGGGGACATCTCGCTTTACGCAGATGATACAAGTATTTTCTACTTTGGTCTTTCAATCGAAGCTATGGTACCTTATATCCAAAACGATTTAAATTTACTTAATGACTGGTTCCAATCTAACCTCCTCACAATTAATACTACAAAAACTAATTATGTTGTGATTGCCCCTAAAAATAAAAAAATAAGCGATAATATACAACTTAAAATAAATGATCAATTAATCCAAAGGAAAACTAAAGAGAAATATTTAGGTTTAATTTTAGATAACTACCTGAGTTGGAAGCCTCATATAGAGAAAATTAGAAGTAAACTCTTATCACTTACAGGAGCTCTTCACAATATTAAAAAATGCCTTCCTCGGAAAGTTCGATACATAATTTATAATTCCTTAGTTAAACCACATATAGACTACCTAATAGAAATCTGGGGGACCGCAGCTAAATCTAATCTAGAAATATTACAAACAGCACAAAATAGATTAATCAAAATATTATTTAATTTCAAATTCCGAACGTCAACTCAGAAAATATATCAAGATACAAAAATAATGAACATTTCCCAAACATATAAGTACTATACATGTATACTAATACGCAAAATATTACACAAAAATATTCATACAACACTAAATTTCACAAAAAAACATCAAGTACAAAAAATTAAACTACGAAACTCCAATTACTTAGTAACGCGTCCTCCCAGAACAGTACATTACGGTAGAAGAAATATTGAATTTGAAGGTGTTAACATGTACAATAAAATACCCATGGAAATAAAAGAAGCAAAAAGTATGTCTTGTTTTAAAAACCAACTTAAATCGTATATAATGTGTCAATAACAATTATATATTAAAAAGAGAAGTCCTGACTGACTGACTGACTCATCAACGCCCAGCCCAAACCCTTGAAACTGGAAGGCTGAAGTTTAGCACGGGGGTTCTCTTTATAATGTAGACAAGGAATAAGGAACGATTTCTCGGTAGTACATTCCCGTGGGATATTTTCCAATATCCACGCGGGCAAAGCCGTGGGCGAAAGCTAGTAATAATAATAATATAAAAATACTAACATGCAAACTAACAAAACAAAACTAAACGATTAGTGAGTACCTACGCTGCCATGCATGCCACATCTAGTAACACATCTACTTTTACTTTAGATCCGTGTTTACTTGGTTGATGATTAGTAGATATTTTTTAAAACTACCTTCCTATTAATTGTATAAATTTACCTTTGACGTCGTTTTTGTACGCTCGTCAATATTTTTATGTAAACATAGTTTCTCAGTAAGTGAATTATTGTTAATTCTTAATGAGGAATAATAAAGTTCTTAAACCACATAAATGTAAAATACTGCCATCATCAGGTTAGACTGGAAGCAGATTGATTGCTAATAACTTATTTGCATAGAGTTCATACCGGGTAACCGGGCACAATCGTCTGTCATTCTACGCCTTGGTACAACTTTGATTAGTCATTCAGTTCCAACTAAAGCTATCTAAATTGCTTCCAACTTTCGTCCTTGTTTCGATAACATATATTGTATATTACATATTTTATATATTATATTATATCATATATTATATACTTATTATTATATATTGTTTCTTGCTTTGTTTTTACCGATAAGACCGCCCTATGTAAAATTTCAAACAACAAACAACAACATTAACAACATTCATTCATTCAACATTCATTCATCATTCAACATTCATTCATCATTCAACATTAATATCACACCACCAACAACAACATACCAATATTTATCAACATTATCAACATTATTTTATTTATCAACATATACATCTGTAATTTTTATGGTGTGCATAATAAAGAGTATTCTATCTATCTATCTATAGACAACTTGCAGTTCGATACTCCGATTGGAAACCCAATCAGGTCGTGTAGAGACTCTTTTGGTAGAATATTATGGGCCAATGTATAGTTCGTTCTGATTGGGTGGTTAATGTATGGGATTATATCTTTGATTGCTTTTGGTAGAGGCTTTCGACGTAATTGTGTGTGATTTATAATGATTATTGAAGAAGGAAGTAGAGGAGTGTTGTGTTGGCCAATGGTTATGGCCTCAATTCAGTGCGGAAAATTTAAAAATAATCTCAATGTACAAGGTGGCCGTTTGATTGACGTCCAAATAAAAAAATTAGGTTTCTCGAATCGTGGACTATCTGAATCACTTCCATATATGCTCCGCGATTTTTCATAGTTTCCGCGTTATGATTTTTTTTCTGAATTTTTGAGATTTTTCGACCTGACCAACTTAAAAAAAATCATAAAAAAAGTGAAAGTTTTCGAGATTTTTTTTGGAACTAAATCTTCATGAGTTGTACTTTTATGCATAAAATAATCAGCTTCATGATTGTGATAAAAGTTATGAAAATGTTGGTCTAAAGTAAAAAAAATGGGTTCGGTGAATTATGAGTTCAGTTTTCAACTGTAAATTAAAAATCTAAATAGGTGACTTAATGGGTCCTAAATAAGCTTTAAAAACTCATCAGACTTTCAACTTTCAAAATCATTAAAAAAAACCGGTCAAGAGCGAGTCGGACTCGCGCACCGAGGGTTCCGTTCCGATTTCTGAAAAAGTGTGCTATTTAGAGACATAGTTTTATTTTTCCTGTAATCTTTATATAAATTTCTATCACATAGAATAATTTCAGATTCTTCTCTGTGCAAACTACGGAGATAAGGGGGAGGGGGGGAATGGTATTTTTTTTTTACATTTTTCATCAGAAGTCGAAAACTATGCGGCCTAAAAAAAAGAAAAAAAATTTTGAGAATGTGCAAACAGCGCTCTTTCATATGATACCCCACATGTCCTAGTAGCCCCACTTTGATTTTTTAAGACCCTTTCAGTCCCTGTTGCAAAAAATATATAAATATTTTAATTTCTTTCTTATTTGCAAAATAGTTGGGTCAACGTCATCTAAAACTATTCTAAATTTCAAGTTGATAGCATTAGTAGTTCTTGAGATATCCAGCTGTGACAGACAGACAGACAGACAGACAGACAGACTGAGTGACACCGTAAGGGTTCCTTTTATACCATTTTGGTACGGAACCCTAAAAGTGGTACTTAAAGGGGGTACTTTGGCTAAAATCGGCCTTCAAAGACAGAGAGGTGGAAAATTCTTAAAATTAGCCATCTGATTAAAAAATATTTTTGGCTAATTGGTCTGTTAACTAACCAAAAATTACTGCAGAGAAGCTAAGATTTAAAACTTAAACTAAAAAATATGATTCATTTATTTTTTAGTTTAAGTTTTAAAAAACGTAAAAAAAAATCGATGATTTTTTTTTAACTTTTTAGTTCACTTTTCGGCAGGCCAGTCGTAATTTTTAATTTTTTAAATTATTTGTTTTACATGTTACTTTTATGTTAATTATTTGTTTTACTATGTTAGACATAGACAACAGTGTGTGAAGATGTTACAACTCGTGTTACCCAGTAACTGGGTTGTGGAGGTCAGATAGGCAGTCGCTCCATGTAAAGTACTGGTATTCAGCTGCATCCGGTTAAACAGGAAGCCGACCCCAACATAGTTGGGAAAAGGCTAGGCAGACGATGATGATGATGGAGAAATGACATGGAAGTGGCCCCTCTCATCATCATATCCTGCTATAATTCACTCCCTTCTCTTTCATATCATTCCTCACACAATCCATCCATCTTTTCTTTGGCCTTCCTCTGCCTCTCCATCCATCAACACGACATGGCCCCTCTAATTGATTCAATAAAGACGACATCAAAAATAGCCCTAATCACCAATTGTATGATCTACAGTTCGGATGTATATGGATGTAATTTGTATGTACCAAGACACCCACATCGCAGCACCGAAGAAGGAATCCTTATGATTGCTGTCACGTATTGAGAGGTCTATGAACACTGGGGCTATCCTGATTCAACAGCCCCTCCATAAAGGATTACTAGTGCAATGAATATGTAGCATCAGCCATTAGTTGGTTAGTTAACCGCCTAGTCTTTTAACTGAACGGCGCCGTTCAAATAGCGGGCTAAATGATAGTACATTTTAGGTTAGGTTGGAACTGGTTAACCTCGCGCGAGTCGAATTGGAATCGAGAAAAGCCGAAACAAACTCAGAGACAGTCTCTTTTAATGTCCAGACAAAATCTTAGAAGCCGAACCCAACATGGTTGGGAAAAGGCTAAGCAGATGACTACTATTTAAAAGCAATTTTTATCCAGCCCTGATATTTCCAGGATATCTAATTCAGATATTTTGTGCCAATACAACCGTTGCCTATATTGCGGACATGGCTAAAAAGTGTTAGATAAAACTCAAGGAAAAATCTACGCTAGCGAAAACCGCAGCTCAATTCTCTCACAAATGAATATATCCCAGCAATAGAATGAGATGTTAAAACGCTTACGAAATAACAAAAAATAAACAAAGCATTTGAAGCACTCCGGCTTGTTATCACAAAACATACATTCGACGCCGAAATAATGTTATTTACGAAGTATTTACGTAATGTTCGAGCACAGTCAGTGGTGCTGTTAAAATGTATGATTACACGAATTAAATCACGTGCCTAAAGATTGAGGAAGAATGAAATTGGAGTGAATTTAAATATAACAGTGACTGAGGAACTGGCTGACAGACAATACGCAGCCTAAACCACAGAACGCAGAATCCTAGAAGGTAAACTCACTGATCGTACAGGGAACTCGATATTACACGTTCCAAAACTCAAATTGCTGATGTAGGTGACACGGAGCCGTAAGCTTAACTTTTTGTTGAATATGTGAAAAAGCTAGATTATTTTTCCTGTGTTTTTAAGATTGCCTGGTATGTGGGTGAACTAACGATGTTGGCTGAGTTCTAGTTAGATTTTATGTTGGTTATCTGAGAAAAAATGCCCAATACGTGCCGTTTTTAAAAATTAGACAGGCCGAAGAGTGGGTTTATTCTTCGGGCTGCCTAATTTTTAAAAAAGCCAAGTTTTGAATTTTTTTTTGTTAGGTTATTCCATCTATTTAGGACTTAACTTACTTAGGACTACTATACTAATTTTATAATATAGCATGACGTTTAAAAAAATAATCAGTTGTTCATTTGTTTTCAAGTGATATTTTTTTGGAAGTCGGTTGTTTTTTTTTTGTAAAAAGTTTTTCGATTATGAGTTCCATCGTGGCACCAACGCAGCACAGACAGCACGCAATTTTAACGACGTGTATGGACACGGTATCGCAAGTGAACGCACGGTGCGTTTTTGGTTTGATCGCTTCCATTCTGGAAATTTTGATCTCAACTTTTTGAAATATTTGGAATCCAATGAAGTGCTAATCGTATATAAATTAGTGATTTGGGTTGGGGAGCAAGTGGGGCCCCAGTCAGTTTTTAAAATAATCTTCAATAATTAATGAGTAACGACTTACGAAGAAGATCTCGGGGAAGACTTTAATGAGACTCGAACAGACCAGGGAAGCATGGCCTATACTCAGCAGTGGGATAAGCCCCGATGATGATGATGATGATAGAGATGATGATGGTGAATGAGTCACGAAACCGCTTCAATGAATTGCTAAAATGAAGGAAATATCAGAATGCAAAGAATTTAATCTTCGGTTTTAATGATGGCGGTTTCCACATTTCGTAGCTAATCTTAGAAAACGAAAATAAAGATTATACGACCTGCTTATCGTATGGCACTAACCGTAAAATTGACTTAGCATGAATACCTTCATGGTCACGTTTCTATTGCTCACTAGCTTTTGACCGCGGATTCGCTCGTGTTCATTTTGAATTTGACAATCAATTCGCATTGTACTCATTCAATCATGATTCGAAAGACACGTGGCGCTATCTATTATCATAGAAACGTTATTGTTGTTTTCCTCGGGAACAGTACCTTTTGCGGGATGAAAGGTACCCTATGTTCGTTTCTGTACACCTGGGGCCGTATTATGACGTGTTAAAGCCATCATTGTTCCAGTGTGAGAGATAGACGGAGCTATATACGACCGATAGCACCGTCCTTTTTTCTCAACGGAATCATGATGGCATTAACACGTCATAATACGGCCCCCGGGGGGCCTAAAACGGCCACGTTAAACAATTCCTCTAAAAGCGATTCATTTCCTGAATTCCCAGCAATTTATTATGATTGTGCTATTTGACATTAAACTTCACTAGCGCAATTCATAGTTTGTGGACCATTTTACGAATCTACATACAAAACTGTCAAATAGATGAATTGCGTGCTATGAATATGAACTGTACGCAGATGAATTATGAATTGTCAGTTTGTGACTGTTTTACGATTTCAAACATGATTCATAAAAAATACCTATTAGGTATCCTATTATGATTCTGCCAAAGTGGCCGTTTTAACGCCCCCTGATAACGTACTCATTGCAAAATTTCAGGATGATCGGTTCAGTAGTTTAGGCGTGAAAAGTTAGCAAACAAACAAACTTACTTTCGCTTTTTAATCACTCGCTCGCTTTTTTTTTGCTTTTTTTTTAAATATTTTTTTTAGTTATTATACCTACTTGAATCTCGAGAATTAAGGACATTCTCATTTCGTTGATAAGTCGTGGTAAGTTTCTGGGTCTAGGATGCGTGTTCTCCAGTTCTGAAAATTCACACCACCACCAAATTTAACCAGACACCGACAAAAAAGAAAAATTCCGAAATTAAAGTTATTTTTCACTTTGTAGTGATGTTTTTGGAAGTCGGTTGTATTTGGTTGTGACGGAATGATGAACGAATGAATGAATCGAATGATCAACTTCATCATTTGTTTTATATTCATTGTCGAAATAGAAGACCTACTCTCAAAGTGGTGCCAACTAGTGTCGTGAATTTTCATAAAAACCCTCATTATTTTGAAGCTCATTCATCATTTTTTCATCAACACCAAACGGCTCGATTTCAAATCAGATTCTACGTTTTCATGTCATTTCCTTGGTCATGGGATTTCACTCCCTTTTACACTTTTAAACTTTTACAACTTTTATTATCATTGCAACATCAAGCGGAACATTTACGACTCCTCATTTCCTCACTAATAAAAATGAGTGTTGTTCTGATAATAGTTAAAAGCAAAGCGCAACGGAATAAAATCCTACGTCAGATTTAATGTCTTCTTTTAATACAAAGAGAGAATTAAAAAAAGAATTGTTTATGTTTCGTCGGGATTTTATTTCGAATCATTGATCCGTTGGATTTACTGGTTTATTTAGTGTTTATGACGAGCCTAAAGACTTTTTATTGGTGTTGTTTCTGTTATGTACTTCTTCGATCGTACTGGCATGAATTAAGAATAATATACAAGTTGTAACTAAATTAAATAACGCACAATCTCTTAAGGGGTCATTGTACTCATCATTATGAACAACTTTTGCTATGGGACCGAAAATGAGATCGCAAAAAAAATCTGCTGTTCCTTCTATTTATGTTCGCATAACTTCTCAAATATACGGCAGATGTTTTTTTGCGATTTCATTTTCGGTCCTATAGTAAAAGTTGTTCATAATAGTAATAGTAATAGTTCTTTATTTCTCCTCACAATGACAAGCTTATTCCAGGTTTCACATATTATTTGTTGTAAGGAGCTGGTGTCTGAAGTAGGCATAAAAAACCTGTATTACAAATCACCAGTTCACCAGCAATAATGATGAGTAAATAACCCCTTAAGAGGTTGTGCATTATTTAAGTTAAAACTTGTATATTATTTTTAATTCGTGCCAGTAGGTATCTCTATAAATGGCCGTATTTTTTTATTGCATTGACTTAGAAGCTTGATTTTTTTAGAGCTTTAAGGGACCATATACCTACGTATTTGATATTAATTTCAACTTGATTGATACCTCCACGCGTTCTTGAGAAAAAGGGTCTTGATAGGCTGACAGACAGACGGGCAACAAAGTGCAATAATGGTTCCGTTTTTTCCTTTTGAACCCTAAAAACAAATATTTCAGCTTTATTGTTAGTAGTATAGTTTAAAGATGTATCTGCTAAAATATGGCGTGATTTTAGTTAAGTAAGTGCCAAAATGCTTATTAGACTAAGAGGTCACTGGATTTTTCATAACGATCATGAATACGGTTAGATTTACTTCGATGGGTTGTAGAGTAGTCCCCTAATGCGAATGACGTCGGTCTGCCTGCTCTGAGTGGTTGCAACTTCGAGTTATAGCGCTTACAAGAGGCGTCATTGTTGCGAAAAAAAAACGATCAGAGAAATGGTCAGTTTTGGTACACATTGAAAGTATAGCATCTCCGCAGATGAAACAAGTTGGTCTGCCGGCTCTGAGTGGTTGCATTTCAGAGCTATTGTTGTGAAAAAAAAAACGATAAGAGAAATGGCCAGTTTTAGGACCCATTCGAAGTATGGTGTCTCCACAGGTGAAACGAGTTGGTCTGCCGGCTCTCAGTGGTTGTATTTCCGAGCAATCGTTGTATATGCAAGACGCTTATTTGTGGAGAAAGCCTAAAAAATACATCGAAAAAGGGGACAATAGGCGAATTTTTCAAGTGCACGCCGGCCGGTGTCGTACCCCCACCCTACACCTGCGCCGAGAACCACCCGCTGCGCGACCGTCCCCCCTGTAAAGGAATAGGGAAAAAGCTAGAGGTGTCAAGAGGTGTCAATAAGAGAAATGGTCAGTTTTAGTACCTATTCGAAGTATGGTGTCTCCACAGGTGAAACGAGTTGGTCTGCCGGCTCTTAGTCGTTGTATTTCAGAGCATTGTTATACGCAAAGCGCTTAGTTGTAGCAAAATTCAACTTAACGGTAATCAATAAAATACAGAATGAAATCGAACAAATCCAATTTTTAACAATTCAACTTATTACTTTGGGTAAATCACAGATTAATAATTTTGTAGAATATAGCTAATGAAACAATTAAAAAAAAATATAGAATGTTAGAAATAAGTAAATATTTAAGTCTAAGTCTTAGCTATAATCTACAAAATAATTAATCTGTGATTTACCCACAGTAACCCACAACGCCTCTTGTAAGCGCTATAACTCGAAGTTGCAACCACTCAGAGCAGGCAGACCGACGTCATTTGCATTAGGGGACTACTCTACAACCCATCGAAGTAAATCTAACCGTATCCATGATCGTTATGAAAAATCCTGTCACCTCTCGGTCTATATTAATCTTCTTTTATCTTTATTGGATGGCTCGATTGTGCCCATGTGCCTAAACTAAGTTCGGTGCCAAACTTAAGTACTTACATAGGTTAATGTCATATACAAGAATAGTCACATACCACCCATGAACATTACGCTATAAATGATAATAAAAAAAAAAAATGTTTATTGCATTTAAACAAATGACAAACAAACTTCCATTTAACATAATCACAGGTATGCAATTGTTAACAAAAATAAAAGAAAAACCAAAACAATTTAAAATACAGTGTGAGTCTTCATAAAGTGCCCATACCCCGACCAAACGACCTTGAGCGTTCGGTCCTTCTCTGTCCCGCTGCTCAGCCTCGCTCTGTCCCGCTCCCTGCGCACGCCCCTTCATCAAAAAATTCACATTTTTTTGGGAATTATTTAAATAAAAAAAGAATAGCGCACTTTAAAAAAAAATAAAACGTGGATAATTTAGATTTTTAAATTATCTATCCATTAGTGTAATCCTCGAATGATTAGAACGTCACCTTTAGCAAAAGATGCATGGAATCAATAATTTTAGACACTTTTTTACAAGGAGATTTTAAATGTATTTATTTCACATAAAAACAAAAGTAAACGTGCAATGTGATGATAGAATATCAAACATTATTAATGTGCTTTTAGATGTAATTTATTAGTCTTAATTAATGAGTTAATAGCCTCTGAATAACGCCCTATCGCAAGGTTTTGGTCGGGGGATCGCCTTAAGGATGTGGTGCAGACCATCAAACTGAACAACTTTTTCCCGGGGACCAACATCGTAATCGTGAAAACAAAACAGTCGTTCCTTACTAAATTTCAATGCCTACTGGACCAAATGTATGGGACGACTGTTTCTTTTTTTAAGATTACGATGTTGGTCCCCGGAAAAAAGTTGTTCAGTTTGATGGTCTGCACCACATCCTTAAGTTTGTGCACTTTATGAAGACTCACACTGTATACAAAATACAACAAGGAGCGCATTTGTGTGTTGTATATGAGTTTTTGAACGTGTGTGTGTGTGTGTTTGTGAGAGAGGGTATGTGTTAGTGTGTAATGGAGTGAGCGTGGAATTGAGTACATGAGTTTTTTTTTTTTGCCACATCTATCTACATTAGCATTGCCATACAACGTGGCAATCCCGCCAGTCTCTTGGGTACTTTACCAGTCGACAGCGATGCGGAGGAATTTTTCGACGCCATATTTTAGTTTTTTAATAGTTTTAGTTATGTTAGGATATCATTTTGTTATTTTTAGGTTATGTTTAATATTACATTTAAATAAAATTATTTTCTACATAAATAAATAAAGTACTAGAACAAATAAATGTTATAAATACATGACACGTACACTTGAAATGAACCCACTGTCTGATGTGATAGTACTTGAAATTAATGTTGAGGCTCAAATCATGAGCGAAGCGGTCTTATAGGCGATATATCAGACGCTTCGCTCAAGATGGTTCACTAGAATGAATGTGATGGTGAATGGTGTGGTTTAGGGGTGTGGTACAGACCATCAAACTGAACAACATTCTAACTCAAAAACTAGGTACAGTCAGCAAAAAAAGTCGATTAACACTTGTGTTTTCTAAATCTTAATTATTGAGAAAAACACTTCATTAAAATCGGAACAGATGTAAATTTTCAAGAAAATGAACCCTTATCTAATAAATGAAATGCTAAAGGTCAGGTTATCGTATCATTTTGTGTTAATTTAGATGATGTCAAAAAGTAGCCGTGTTAACAGACTTCTGTTGCTGACCATACCCAAGCAATGTTAATAAATTTTATATGGGACCTACTTTGAAGTATATTATCTCGAATAAAACAAAAATTTTTCAAATCGGATTACTGTGTAAAAAGTTATGCGTAGTCGTACATAAAAAAAAAGTGTCGACTTGAGAACCTTCTTTTTTTTGGAATTACAGTTTTTTTACTTTTAGTATATAATTTTATTTTTTTTATTATTTTTTTTTATTAAAGGTACTTCTTTTTGTATAATATTTACATACTATAATTATAGCCTATATAATCCATCTGGAAAAAAAATCGAATAGGAGCTGTGGTTCCGGAGATTACCTTTCTCTTTATAATATTTTAGTATACATTAACTAACCAATTATTTAAATAACACTAGTTGATAATCCTAAAGTGAATAATCCATCGCTAATCGCTCCGCTCATAACTTGTACTACGGCAAAAGATTTTCGATTATAAATATCATTGATTATGATTACTCACGAACACGCTTCAAACTGTAATGAATCAATTTTGCACTATATATTTATGTTTATTAATTTAATACTGATATTGTGATTGATTTGATGTAAGTATTTTTGTTTCTATTTCTATTTTGGGTTACTTCTACAAAATTAAATGTTTTTGCATTCCAAATTGGCAACTGAATACTTTACATGGCTTCGTGTTTTACGAAAATTAAGTATGTAAAAAAAAATATTGTAGAAAGTGACAAATATATTCAAAACTAACTTTACAAAGTTTAGCTATTGAGAGACTCAAGGCTCCTGCAGACAGACGCAACACGGTGTAGGGACTGCAGGGCCCCAAGTCTGCTATTTTTTAGAAATTCGTCATTCGAACACGATCCCATTGTCACTGAATTGTTATTTTGCTAAAAGTTCGTAATCTGCTAAATTCATAATGGTCGATCATTGGTCGGTCAGTGGTCTCGTAATAGAATCGTGGTAGAATGACATTGTCGTATTGCCATTATTATAAAACCCGTTAGTAGAAATGATTTTCGAAAAACTCAAGGTCACTGATCAAAGAAACTGTCAAAATTTTAGCAGATTACTGCATACGTCAGTCATTCATTTGTCATTATGTACGAGATTACCATTCTATGCCACTTCTTACGATGGAGTGTCAGTGGTTGACCATTGGAAAGTCATAATGACGCCATTATATTAGTAGATTACCAAACTTGTCAAAATTAACAGTTATGAAATCAATGATAGACAATTCTGACACTATTGTAATAGCAGACTTGAGGCCCTGTGGTAGGAGTTGCGCAGTCTTGTCCAAGCGGTCGTTATGGCAGCACGCATAGCAGAAACGCTAGCGGCGCGAAATACAATGTTCCCAGTCGTTTTGCTAGCGCCACGCGCCGTAGCAATGACTTGTGTTCTTTGTAACTAATGTAAGAAGCGTCATAGTGCTTAAGGCGCAGATTTCCTGAAAACGATCAAAAAGGTGGTTTTTTAAAGCTATGTATCTCATAAACCGTAAATAATTTTGACATGTAAAAAAAATATGATATTTTCAAGTCCTTTTCGCATACAGTGATGGAAGCCAAAACATAATTATACATATTTTAATGCACCAAAAAAATCTTTAAACATACCTCCTAATAATCTTTAAAAGCTGTTTATCCCTTCATTAAAAATTATAATTATAATTAAAAATATACCATGAAATGTCAAATTCCAAACTGCATCCAGTGATGGATTACTTTTTATTAAATAGTTAATTTCTAATTTTATACGATTTTATTTGCACTTTTACGACATAATTCCGGTGCGCGTGAGAATCTTCTATCTCGTGCGTCAAACTAGACAGCCATAACGCCATTTCACCGAGCTAAACCAAGCTTGGAACCAGGGCCTTAAGATTCATGGTCATCTGAATAGACTATAACTTGTAGGTACACCTGAATTTCAAATCATACACAAATTTCATTACTTACACAGTACCTACACAAGTTATTGCCACGCGGCGATAGGAAAACGACTGGCCACTAAACTTAACTTAATGCGCGGGGAACATTGCATTTTGCACCGCTACCATTTCTGCTACCTGTAGTCCCTACACGCGGCTCTAGTAGAACAATTTCTATGAAATCTTCACGAAAATTGTTCTACCAATATCGCGTCGCACTTGTCTGCGGGAGCTTTCATTCGGAATATATTTCATAGACGGTCTTGGATATATTTATGTGGTGAAATTAAAATAAGCAGTGCCGCAGAAAATATGGTTAAGTAACCATTTCAATACTCAATCATTTATTATGCAATGCAATGTATGCAATGCATGCATTTGTTAAGTGGTAAGCAAGCATTTGTTGTAACAATCGTGGACCCTGGGCACAGCAAATAAAAAGTTTGAAGGAAGAGGACTTAAAATTATACATGCAAAAATGACATAATTAATTCGTCAGTTATTAATTTTATTACTTGTCCGTTTAATGTATTTTTTTTTTATTATTATGTCAGTTCTATGGTCAATTAAATATTAACTAATAATAACATTTATTTAGTCTCTAATATTTTTTAAATTTATTTGTAAAAATAGCAATTTTTTCCTCATTTCACATTCACTCTTTCAGCACATAACTTGTAGAGGCAGACCATTTGCGTAATTGTAATGGTCAGGTTAATACGGTAATACCCCATTTAACCGTACCATACATTAACATCATAGAGCTGTGGTGGCCCAGTGGTATCGGCTCCGACTGACGAGGTCGTGAGTTCGAATCCAGGCAGGTACTTTACTTTGTGTATTTAATTTCATCACCATTGCTCCCAAAACGGTGAAGGAAAACATCGTGAGGAACTCGCCATATTAACCCGCACTTGGCCCGCGTGGTGGATTACGGTCCACTCCCTCTCACAAAGAGGTGGCCTGTGTCCCAGCAGAAATAGTATTATTATAGGCTCATTGAATAATCAGCCTGAAATATATGTGCTTCAGCACCGTAACTTGTACAGAGGCAGATCATTTCCGTAATTGCAACGGTCAGGTTAATACGGTGATACCCCCTTTAACCGTAACATTCATATGTCAATACATACATAACATATCACAACACCTATTTATAATTTATTTATTTGAACGGGACTAAATAACTCGTGTGACAGTTGCGTTAATAGATAAAGATAGAGGTTTTTGGGAAAAAAAATATGTGTTCAAAAATCTATATAAATAAAAAGAGAAGTCCTGACTGACTGACTGACTCATCAACGCCCAGCCCAAACCCTTGGACCTAGAAAGCTGAAATTTTGCACAGAGGTTCCCTTTATAATGTAGACAAGGAATAAGGAAGGAATTCCCGGTAGCAGGTTCCCTTGGGATATTTTGCGACATCCACGCGGGTGAAGCCGCGGGCAAAAGCTAGTAATTTATAATCACACACTGCCTTAACGGAGACAAACCGTATTTAGCATTAACATCTAAGGTTAAACCGCTACAACTAATTGAGAGACGTACTTACCCATAACGCGTCAAACTACCTCATTTAGCATTCCTCTCATTAGGATGAGGTTCTGTTTATTAGTAA
Source organism: Cosmia trapezina (assembly GCA_905163495.3). Taxonomy (NCBI): domain Eukaryota; kingdom Metazoa; phylum Arthropoda; class Insecta; order Lepidoptera; family Noctuidae; genus Cosmia; species Cosmia trapezina. The sequence goes on from LR991048.1 coordinate 4,889,606, forward strand.
TTCAGTATTTTGTATCTCTGTGTAATGTATTATTTAGATGGTTGAGGTTATTCCACCTCTGTGAGTCAACCAGAAATGTTATTCTCTAAACATTATGTAGGTACTTGGAAATTCGTAGTATCAAGACTGTTGTTGACGTCTGAATCCGCGTTAATTTACACAATGAAAAGTTTTGGTTAGCTTACGATAGAATAAGCAAGTTTAATAAAACTTTTTTACAAAAAAAAAAAAAAACAACTGACTTCCAAAAAAAAAAATATTAGGTAAAAAGTGAAAAAATTTGGAAGTCGGTGCCTTTGGATCTATATTTTAATTTTTTGCCACCGACATCCAAAATCAAAGTAATTTTTCACTTTGGTGTTTTTTGTAATTTTAATTTAAAGTTACAATATAGCTTGTTAATTACTCATTACCTTTTACAAAATATTGCTTTTCCCAATGCAGGCACGTTAATTGTTGAGTTCTCCCAGTAAGGAACCGGGAGAGCTGGAGCTGGTGGTGAAGTCAAACATTGTGACGAGCAAAACTTGCTTAAAATAAAAAATACCCAAATCGCTATAGGTGAGCCTATAATATTTGAGGATTTCCCTCGATTTCTATGGGATCCCCTTATCAGATTCTGACTTGGTGTCCATGGGACCACCTAGAGAGCATATCCTTTACCTACCTACCCGGCATTGGCCAGTCTTAATACCCTTAGAACCGATGTTCATTGGGATAGACATTTTTCTTTGAGAAGAGACCGCGAATCTTTTATTGACCCTCAAGACAGGTGGATCGACGATCTTCGTAAAGTCGGCTTCCAGTCTTACCGGATGCAGCTGATGTGGAGTGACTGCCTATCTGACCTCCCAACCCGCTTACTGGTTATTTGGGTAATACGATACCCGTTGGTAAGACTGGTTGTCGAACTTAAAGTAAGTAATTTATTTATTTTTTAGTAATTCTTTTGTTTTATTTATTGTTGTTACAATAGTGTTACACAAAATATGACGTCCAGCATACAAATATTTCACAGAATTAAAATTAAATGTATTAGAACAATATTAAATCAAAATTAGTTGTCTAAAGTTTAAACCATACAATGTTAAGGATAAAAATATAATGTCAAGGATAATTACATAAATATAACGTCAAGAATTATTTAGTACAAAGTCAAAGATTTAAATTCTATACAATCATTGGGAATCAAGTCAAGTCGTCGCCTAATTTCAATTTTTAATGAAATTCATAATTATACAGGGTGTCCAGTAAATAGCACGACATATTGCAGGTGTGATAGCTTGGGTCAATACCTATCAAAACAACACAGTAAATGTTCAGCAAAATCTTACGGATTTACAAAATTTTCCGAAATATTGAAAAATCTCTACCTTGAAACAGATTTTTAAGCATCTCGTAATGAAAAAATCCTTATCTAGTATTTTTTTTACATCACATTATTTGTGAACTTTACTCATTGATAAGTCTTTTTTCTATCAAAAACAAGAATGTTTTCAAGAAATAGTACCTACTTTTTGTTTAAATTTAGAGATTTTTCGATATTTCGGAAAATTTTGTAAAACTGTAAATCCGTAAGATTTTGCTGAACATATATTGTGTTGTTTTGGTAGGTAAGCACAAGCTATCACCCCCTGCAGTATGTCGTGCTATTTACTGGACACCCTGTATAAAGTCATTTGTTGTTTAGTAACACTTATGCGATAGGAAGTTAAAGAATTTCATTTTAAATGTCATGAAGTTAAGAAGAGAGAGAAGATAAAAGAACACTATAATTTTTTTTTTTCTGTAGGTATATAAGTATATAAGGTATCATTAAAATAGACGGACAAATTTTCACAGAGTGTTCTACCCATGAATATGAACAACTTTCACTATGGGACTAACTCTGAAATCGCAAAAAAAACAGCTGTTCATGAACATTCATCTACACCAAACTCGTCAAAATGTAGGGAGCAGCTGATTTTTTTTTTCGATTTCAGGTTTGGTCCCATACCCTGTGAAAATTTGTCTATCTATTTTAATAAAATAAAAATAAATAAATATGCATTTAATTCAGAATCACTTCCATATTTGTAAGTAACAATGTAAACTTATAAACTAGTTAGTAACATTTATATTCTTCTTAAGTTGGGTGAGGCACGGCGATCCTGGAGAGTGACTACTTGACTGCGTGCAGTCGTATCCACCGCCCCAGGGTGCCTACTCCCTAAGCACGAAGCCCGTAGTTTCGGCCTTCGTTACGGGCGTTTCCTACTCCGTATCACCTACGGATGGACGATTGGTTCGGGGCCCGAACGAAGTATGAATGACAACATGATTTGCCAGTTGTCCCTACTCCCTATGTGTTTTTGCTCGTCCGAAAAATTTAACTTTTACACTTGTTTTGATGGATCGTAATGTCAGACGGACGGATGAATGGACAGACGGAAAGACGGACGGACTTAGGGAGTAGGCCCCCAGGATCGGAGAGTCCCACCTATCAGCCAACGTTCTAAGAATGGTGTTGGGGCGACCGCGCACACGCCGTAGTCGAGATGCGCATCTATTGCGCATGATGGCCGAAAAACTATCCACATCCGCGTCGGCAAACATGCCCGACGCGCTACAAAAACGCGTTAATGGGACCTTGTTTATTAAGGTTCCGTACCAAAATGGTAAAAAAGGAACCCTTATGGTGTGACTCAGTCTGTCTGTCTGTCTGTCTGTCACAGCTGGATATCTCAAGAACTACTAATGCTATCAACTTGAAATTTGGAATAGTTTTAGATGACATTTACCCAACTGTTTTGCAAATAAGAGAGAAGTAAAAATATTTGTATTTTTTTTTGTAAAAGGGACTGAAAGGGGGTCTTAAAAATTAAAAGTCGGGCTACTAAGGCATGTGGGGTATCATATGAAAAGGCGTTGTTTGCACATTCTCAAAAAAAAAAATTTTTTTACGCCACATAGTTTTCGACTTTTGATGAAAAATGTTTACAAAAAAAAATACTGTTCCCACCCCCCTTATTCTCCGAATTTTGCAAAGATAAAAATCTGAAATTATTCTATGTGATAGAAATTTATGTAAAGATTACAGGAAAAATAAAACGATGTCTCTAAATAGCACACTTTTTCAGAAATCGGAACGGAACCCTCGGTGCGCGAGTCCGTCTTGCTCTTGACCGGTTTTTTTTGTATGCATAGTAATTATGATGCCCTGCAGGACTGCAATACTGATGATGTAATTCCGGTTTAAATTATTGACACGAACAATGTGTCACTCTGCAGCTAATAAAACAGTTTAGTATGCAAGGTAGCTAATAACCACTCATATTTAACTCATGTTGTGCGTGTGTTGGATAATCAAACATCTGATTTCACTCTTCAAAATTGAATAGTCTTATACTTGCGCACACCTGGGGGCCTACTCCCTAAGTGTGTCCGTCTATCCGTCCGTCCGTTAATCCGTCCGTCTGACATAAAAATCCATCAAAACAAGTGTAAAAGTTTAATTTTTCGGACGCGCAAAAACACATTGGGAGTAGGGACAGCTGTGAAATCGTGTTGTCATTCATACTTCGTTCGGGCCCCGAACCAATCATCTGTCCGTAGGTGATACGGAGTAGAAAACGCCCATACCGAAGGCCGAAACCACGGGCTTCGTGCTTAGGGTGTAGACCCCCAGAGTCAGAACAGTTTTCTTGTACAAAGGGGCTTATTTAATAAAACTGACAGGCGACAATCCGACAATTTCACGATTTTGTAAATCTGTTTTTCATAGTTTTTTTCCGTCATGAAAATTGGTTATTCCTTATTCCCCCGGCCGTAATACAAACTAATAAAAACGCACTTGCCCGATTTTTAGGGTTCCGCATCTCAAAAGGAAAAAACGGAACCCTTATAGGATCACTTCGTTGTCCATCTGTCTGTCAGTCTATCAAGACCCTTTTTCTCAAGAGCGCGTGGATACCTCCACGCGCTCTTGAGAAAAGTTGAAATTAATATCAAATACGTAGATCTATGGTCCCTTGGAGTTCTAACAAAATCAAACTTCTATGTTAATGCAATAAAAAAATACGGCCTTTTAAGCGACATATTTTGATACTCGCAAGTATATTAAATCCTATACTTCCCGTTGTCCTAGAATCATGACATTTGGCAAGAAGCAAGGTCTCACAGCACAAGTAAAGGAAAAAGTTCGAAAATTGTTAATTTGTACTTTATTACATATTTTTTTTTTTGTGGGATTACAAAGTGTTTGGTTTTGGGATAATTTCTTTTCTACGGAACCCTTCATTGTGCGTAGTCCGACACGCACCCCCCGAACTAGGCTCATAAAACTTGTGGCAATGCTCTGTTTGTTCAATGTAGGTACCTCATGAATTTATCAACAATATCCAATGTACCGCGATCATTTTGATAGAAATCACGATAAATCGCCTCATCTATCCAGCGGGGCCCTCGGCTATACTGCACTTGTAATACATAAAAATAATACTGATGTACCTAATGTACCTCTCGATTCATGTATTAAATTCTAGGAATTTTTGATAGAACAGGAGAAATTGAGCATGAAAATTTTCTCTTTCCAGCAGGGCCTTTTGTAATTAGAATGAATATGAATAGAAAAAGCGTACCATTTTTATATACATATTACCAATGTACCTCAAAGTTCTTCACGTTTTACCAAGTTTTGTTTTCAAACTGTTAAAAATTATGCAATATCAATAGTTTAGCACAACTACCCTCATTGCGAAAAATATCCATTTAGTTGATCTTACCAAGCAAATACTACTATTATCATAATTTTGTATCAAAACTTGGTAAAACGTGAAGAACTTTGAGGTACATTGAACAAATTAAGCATTGCTACTAGATATATGAGCCTAGCTCGCGGGGCCCAGCTGGATAGAAACACATGCAACAACAACGAAAAATGCTTGCACAGCAAGCATGTTTATTTCAACGAAAAATGCTGTTTATTTCAACGAAAAATGCTTGCACAGCAAGCATGTTTATTTCAACGAAAAATGCTGTTTATTTCAACGAAAAATGCTTGCACAGCAAGCATGTTTATTTCTAGCCTGCATATTGCGCATTCTTTTGTTGACTACACATAAAACATGGCCGCGTTATCAGCAAGTTGGTAAACTTAGCGATGCTTATACATATAAATATGTAGATAATGACGTGCACAGATGCCCGGCTGTGCTGATAACGATAGAATAAACAAACGAGGATGCTGAAGTTCAAATATGACGAGGTATCCAGTTGGCTTGTTGCTAATGTTAATTATAATAATAGGGGTTAAAGTATAAAATTGCCGTTTTATTGTATTAGGTACTTCGAATTGACATAGAACCTTCATGGTTTGAGATTTTTGAGTGAAACTTTTTTCACATGGTACCTATGAAGTTCTTCTTTTAAAAAATGTGCAACATTCGATTATCGACTTTCAGTCAATGATATATTACCTTTAGATGCGTTACCCGGGCTCAAAAATGGGAAATTAAATGAAGGGTAATTGCCCGGCGTGATATCAGTCACGCACGCGCGCCAGTGAACATGCAGCAGCTAGTGACGTAATTAAATAAGTATATTCATCTCTTTCTTACAACAGTTATCGGCATGCGTCTTTCCTTTTCTTTGCGGCCAGTATATACTGGTATGTTGGTACATCATGGCTTACGCTGTTTTTGAAAGCACTGATGTTCGTGTATGACGCGTCTATCTATAATACGTCATCGCTTTCAGTTGTTTTTTTTTTATTCAGCTTAGACAAGAAAGATGGATACTTCGAAAATACGAGTTATTTTTGAATACGAGTTCCGACGCGGAACTAACGCGGCAGAAACAGCTCGCAATATCAATGTTGCGTTTGGGGAGGGGACTGCTAATGAACGCACCATGCGATTTTGGCTTAAACGCTTTCGTGATGGAAACTTTGATTTGAAGAACGTACCACGTGGAAGACCGCCCACACAGGTGAACAGCACCCTTATTGCGTAACACATTATCAATCGGAGTTGGTTTCATTTTGACAGTTTAACAATAAGTTATTTACGTTGTCGAGCAGACAAATTTTTCGAAAATATGAAGCAATGGATTAGCAATTTGTTTCAAAATGATTTCAAACTCCGATTGATAATGTGTTACGCAATTAGGGTGCAGTTCATACAGTTTGTCGAATCTAGATCACGAGAGTTCTATCGCAAAGGCATAAATGACCTTCCTATTAGATGGCAGCAATGTATAGATTATAATGGTAATTATTTGGATTAAATAAATATCTTAAATAATAAAAAAAAAGAATGTAAATTTTTCAGTACAAATCGGCAATTTCATACTTTAACACTGTTAGCTTAAACCAGGGATGCACAGACTTATTGAGACCATGGGCCATTTGGGCAAATGGAACTAATGACGGGCCACCAGCACAAATTAAAAACATAAAAATAGCCAAAAATTTAATTAAAAAAAAAGTAAAAGTACCTACTAGTTTGAAGCGTGGCAATGCATTGTGCTTACAATCACTTTACAATCAATCAATTGTTCACATATACAACATTAGTTTTTGTTTACACTAAACCCGAAAAGAGGTCATTGTACTCATCATTTTGAACAACTTTTACTATAGGACCAACCTTGAAATCGCGAAAAAAATCAGATGTTCAGTACATTTATCTACATCAAACTCGTTAAAATGTACCTACTGAACAGCTGTTTTTTTTTTCGATTTCAAGGTTGGTCCCATTAGTAAAAGTTGTTCAAAATGATCAGTACAATGACCCGTTTCCGGGTTTAGTGTAAACAAAAACTAATGTTGTATAAAAGTAGAACCAAATAAGCTGGAACATTTTTGCTGGTGGGCCACTGGCTTATAGCCGGGGGGCCGCATGCGGCCCGCGGGCCGCGGTCTGTGCATCCCTGGCTTAAACTGTCTCACTGCTGAGCAAAGGCCCACCCCAACTCCTTATAAACATCCTTCTCCAGGTCCATCTCGGATCCTATTTAAACATCTTCCTACCATTTCCGCTTACCACCCATTGGGTCCTCCACCACCACTGCAATCTGTAATCTGCCTAGCCTTTTCCCAACTATGTTGGGGACGGCTTCCAGTCTAACCGGATGCAGCTGAATACCAGTATTTTACATGGAGTGACTGCCTGTCTGACCTCCACAACCCAGTAACTGTGTAATACGATACCCCTTGGTAAGACTGGTTGTCAGACTTTCGGGCTTCTGACGACCCGTAACGACTGTCAAAGATCCACGAATGACAGCCGGGACCAACGGCTTAACGTGCTTTCCGAGGTACGGAGGAATCACATCCACTGACCAACGCAAGCGTAGCTTAACCTGATGGATCGACCCGTGCGGCTGTAGGAATTACTTAGCCGCGAGCTCCTCCACCACCACTATCAAAGTCAGATCGTCATCATAAGTCATCTTCCAAGTAAGTACTCTGAAACTTGTCTAATTTCATTAAACAAAAGGCTAAGTACTAATTGTTTCTGACCGCTGAATATTAATTGTGTCCCCACAACACAGACAAATGGAGGGAGCTTGTTCGAAACTCGTTAAAGGGTTCCGTAGGAAGGGAACGAGGAATCTATTGTCATGTTTGAGGAGCAAGATGACTTCAGAAGTGGATTGATTAGTTGAGAAAGATAAGTAAGTGTAGGATACGTATGGTAGGTGATATCTCTTTGATGTCTTTAAAATGTCGTTGGCAAAAGCTAAGCGCACATTACAGCCGCAGATCACATTAGGAGCCGCGATGGGCCACACCGAAATTGTTTCAGACAGATTCGAAATTCGAACTTGAATTTGAATAGTTTCCCGTGCAATGAAGCTCGCGCACATTCGGGTTGGCCGCACCGCAACGCAAAATCGTCCTACATCTCTTCCGAACATTTTGTAGTTTACCCGTGGCTTTGCCCGCGTGAGTTGTAAATTATCCCACTGGAACTGGTACTACCCGTGTATAAAAGTACACTATCTTATAAAACCCAGGTCACCTGCGTGCCAAATTTCATCGAAATCCGAAAGGTAACAAAGAGAGTAGTATGGATTAGTATGATTGAAAGAATACACTATTCTGTGCGTTCCGCACCGCCAATTGCATAATCCAATGAATTAAATGTTTTTATCATTTTTTTTTTTTTTACACCCATGCTATAAATCCTCCATAAAAGTTTCTGAAACAGTTAGCTTATTGCCAACATTAAAACGTCATAGTTACCATAATATCATCCAAACGGGTGTTATAATGTTGTACTAAATTTCATTATGCAACTCTTTTGCTTTTCGATCCCTTACTTACTCACGTGGTATCTTTATGAATTTCTATCTCGTCAAAATGTAGGGAACAGCCGATATTGTTTTGTTTTGTTTGTATGGGTGAAGTGGTAAGTGAGTGATTAGTTAGGGTGAGTGAGTGAGTGGTGAGTGAGTGAAGTGAGTGAGTGGTGAGTGAGTGGTGAGTCAGTGGTGAGTGAGTGAGTGAGTTGAGTGAAGTGAGTGTAAATGAGTGAGTGTGGTGAGTGAGTGAAGTTAGTGTGGTGGTGAGTGAGTGGTGAGTGAGTGATTTGAATGAAGTGAGTGAGTGTGGTGAGTGTGTGAAGTGAGTGTGGTGGTGAGTGAGTTGTGAGTGAGTGATTTGAGTGTGAGTGAGTGTGGTGAGTGTGTGAAGTGAGTGTGGTGTTGAGTGAGTGGTTTTCGCGATTTCAGGTTTGGTCACATAGTAAAAGTTGTTCATTATGATGAGTACAATGACCCCTTATAAAAGGGTTGTGCGTTTAAATAAAATTCTATAAATACCTACATACCTATTATATCTATACCTACATACTTTGTTTGTATTAGATACTCAACAATTAAACTTTCCATGAAAATACATAGAGTTCTTACAACATTGTACAATACCTACCCTGTGGTTTCAGAACCTTTCATAGAGGATTCATGATGGATGTAGATAAAGTCTTGTATGCAACCCACATTCGTGTTTCAATACCCCTTATTATACAACAGTTGCTTAAATAACTATTGTTGGTATATTTGTTTGCTAGCTGACATGGTAAATAATTTAATTTAATGTGTTGTGTTTCGTAATGTTTATTACTTTGCATACAATCAATTTCTTCTAGCTTCGCAGAGAGCTGTGCTGCTGGACAGTTTGTTGCGCCCCTTCTTCCCAGCTAAAGCACTAGGAAGTGGTAAAGGGCGGGCGTTTTGTGGGGATTGTCTTTGGTGGACATATACGCTACGAGAAATCGTTACGATCAGACGGTACAATAAACGGTGCCGACGCTCTTGATTTCTTCGAATCAGCGATCTTCCTACGCTCTTTTTTGTAAGTAGACCGAATGTTGTTTATTTTTTTTACGACAGCATCTTTGTCAGCACTAGGGTCTACTATTTTCAATTTTTCAATTAGTTTATTCTACGCTGAACGTTTTAAATCGCGATTGTGATACTCTTTGCCTTTAGTATTCCAAAGACAAGGTTCACTGCGATATAGCTCAATAAATTGTTCTAGCCATTCGCGATTAATTTGAGACGCCATTCCCATGACGCGTGCGCACATCCATCCGAACTGCGAGTGACAACAAAACTGACAAGCGCATGTACACGTTACGATCAGTTGGCACAGTTCGTCCGATTCCGATTAATCAATTGAAATTTTCATACTGTTCCGTTCGACTGCACAGTCTTAAAAAATCGGACGAAACTGTACAGTTTTATAACATACATGTAGCGATTTATCGGTACCGTTCGAACTGTACCGTCTGATCGTAACGATTTCTCGTAGCGTATCTGTCCACCATTATGTGATTACGAGTATGGCGATCAAAAAGTGATTATGTGACTAGTTTGATTAAATGACTTTTGATTTTGTTGAAAGTGAAAAAAATGCGTTAAGCGATTTTTGGTAATAGGGAGAAATCTTACGGGTTCGCGTCACGGCGTCACCGCGACACCTCGACACACATGCTACGGTTTTCACTTCTGTTGGCAGTTCCCGTGACTGGATTATTTTTTTAATGCGATGCCGCTATTTGTACGCTGTATTTGTACGGAGCTCGTGGCTAAGTAATAACAGCCGCACCGGTCGATCCATCAGGTTAAGCTACGCTTGCCGGGGTTGGTCAGTGGATGGGTGACCATCTTTACATACTGAGACTCCTCCGTGTCTCGGAAAGCACGTTAAGCCGTTGGTCCCGGCTGTCATTCGTGGATCTTTGACAGTCGTTGCGGGTCGTCAGAAGCCCGAGAGTATGACAACCAGTCTTACCAAGAGGTATCGTATTACCCAGTTGCTGGGTTGTGGAGGTCAGATAGGCAGTCGCTCCATGTAAATTACTGGTATTCAGCTGCATCCGGTTAGACTAGAAGCCGACCCCAACATAGTTGGGAAAAGTCTAGGCAGATTGATTGATTGCGGCTATTTGTACGCTTAACTTTAGGACAATTTAATGTTGTCATGAATGCAGTTTGGCTCACGCATGCGTGATTGGCCCGCGTGCGTGTCATACCTATTTTTCTTTGATGTTGAGTATTTAAGTACATTACATAGTAGGTTATGTATGTAGTTTAGTAGTAAGGCCGCGTTTCCACTGACGCGGAGCTGGGCGGAGCGGAGCGGAGACGTGCAGGAATCGTCCAATTACAAACGAGACAAGAGACGCGATGAGGATTTCAACCATTATGATTGGTCGATTCCTGCACGTCTCCGCTCCGCTCCGCCCAGCTCCGCGTCAGTGGAAACGCACCCTAATGGTATCTAGGCGGGGGCGGAGCTAATCGGTGTGTGATGAAATTTATGTGACATGTAAAGATACTTAAGAGCCCATCCTCAAAAAGAGCCTCAAATGGCTTAGCATAATTATGTCGAAAATACTGCATCATTAATGTTGAAATAAATAATTATGGCAAAGTTGAGTATTAATGTTAAGTACTAAGTACTCGTATGCTTTTACGAAAAAAATCCAAAGTAACCTCCAAACCGAACAATAAATTGCTGGTATTAAAAAAAATACTTCAAATTAGATCATGAAATTTTGCATACTAACTGAACTAACTATAAAGCAGATCTTATGTTTTTTTTTTTTTCAAATTACCATTATTTTCACCGTAAAAAGCACCAGCACCAAACTCAGTCTCGCTCTCACTCGGTCCGCGAGCAGTATCGTGCGAGCGAGATAAAAAGCTGAGGTAGTATGGGTATCTATTAGATGCCAAGGCCTTCAAGTAGCTAAATAATAACTTAACATCTCGCCTATAATCTTTGAAAGATTAGGCAGAGGTGTATAGTCGCTAACACGTGACTTGGCAAGAATCGTTAGATCCGCATTTCATTTATTTAATTTTCTTCTAAGCTGACATGTTTAAAAATAAGTAAATTAGGTAATATATCAATAACCATAGAGTTTTTTTTTTTATCCTTTATTAATAAGAACCAGGTTCTTAATAATTAATTACAATCTAGCCTACAAGACTAATAAGCAATTTTAATCTAACTTAATTTTTTACTTTTATTGGTCGGTAACCATAGAGTGGGCCGCATCTACATCGCCACATACGAAATACGCATCACAATGACATGACGTCACGCAATCCTGCATCGCCCAATTAGAGTTACCATCGGGTAGTTTGTTGCCCGACGGACACGGCACCCGTCTGGTCGGAGAGGATCCCTTTTCTATGGAAGATGAGTGAACTTTACACCCTCTTCCTCATGCCTCTAAAATAGAATACTGGCAAGTAATAAATTAAGAAAAAAAAAAGTGTAGTTACAGACGCCAGCAGGTCAAGCCACCCGAACCCCATGCTTCCTTGAACGTTTAGAGGCATGATGAACAGGGTGTAAAGTTCACTCATCCTCCATTGAAAAGGGAGGATCCTCCGACCAGACGGGTGTTGTGTCTGGTGGGCTACTGCCCGACGGTTGATGTCGGGACGTTGTATATATGCTAATCGCGTGGTAAGCTCTAATTGCGCGATGCAGGTTTGCGTGACGTCATGTCATTGATGCGTAGTTCATATGTGGCGATGTAGATGCCGCCACATCACTCCGCTCCGGAGACCGGAGGTCGATAGAGGGCTGAGTCGTGTATCTTGCGATGCTTGCCAGTGCCAGTTGTGGTTCCAGTGAGTCGGAACCGGGTGCCGCATAGTTCACGGTGAGTCGGAACTGTCTGCGGTGATATCCCAGTGAGTCGGGGTGGCGCTGCGCTATGCTCCAGTGAGTCGGAGTGTACAGTGCTGGGTTGAGGCTGAAGGTGATGACCAGGAATGCGCGTCCGCTGCATGCTGGTGGTCAGGATACCTGTTGAAGCCGTGGATGCTGGCTGGCTGTGTGACTCGCCGCTCGAAAGCTTGAGAAAGTGATGCTGATGACGTCACGCTGATGTAGTTGCACGAAGGCTGCGCTGACGTTCATGCTCGGGGTCACCAGTTTAGAGGCATGAGGAACAGGGTGTAAAGTTCACTCATCCTCCATTGAAAAGGGAGGATCCTCCAGACGGGTGTTGTGTATGGTGGGCTACTGCCCGACAGTTGATGTCGGGACGTTGTATATATGATAATCGCGTGGTAAACTCTAATTGCGCGATGCAGGTTTGCGTGACGTCATGTCATTGATGCGTAGTTCATATGTGGCGATGTAGATGCCGCCACAACGTAATGATTTAGCGATAAAGGTCAAAATCTATTGAACAAATTTGATAGATTGTAGTAGCTTGATGTGCTTGGCGTCTGTACATATCAATCTGCCTAGTCTTTTCCTAACTATTTTGGGGTCGGCATCCAGTCTAACCGGATGCAGCAGAATACCAGTATTTTACATGGAGCGACTGCTTATCTGACCTCCACAACCCAGTAACTAGGTTATTACGATACCCCTTGGTAAGACTGGTTGTCAGACTTTCGGGCTTCTGACGACCCGTAACGACTGTCAAAGACACATGAATGGTAGCCGGTACCAACGGCTTAACGTGCCTTCCGAGGCACGGAGGAGTCTCGGTATGTAGAGATGGTCCAACCATGGACCATCCACGGCGTAGCTTAACCTGATGTATCGACCCGTGCGGCTGTTATTACTTAGCCACGAGCTCCTCAAACAAACTGTAATAAACTGTTATTTCCATTGAAGAGGAAACTCAAATGAAAACTATTCCTGTAAAATGCAATACTTAGGTACCTAAAGGTCAAATCATTGCATACCATTTTCCATAATTAAAGGCGCTTGCCAATTAAACACTTCAATTCGAATCTCTAGAAATAAGCAATTATTTCAATAATTAAACAAACATTTAATGAACTCGACATGTTATTCGTAGAATGCAGTAATAAGCCCTGGTTCGCACGGGCGATTATTTGGCGAATGAATGTTGTTGTACTGTCAAAATGAAACCGATTCCGATTGATAGTATACAGGGTGTAAGTGTAACCAGTGGCAATATTTTAAGGGGTCATTGTACTCATCATTATGAACAACTTTTACTATGGACCAAACCTCAAAACGCAAAAAAAAAATCAGCCGTTCCCTACATTTTGACGAATTAAGCGAACATAAATGTACTAAACAGCTGATTTTTAGGGTTCCGTACCAAAATGGTAACGGAACCCTTATGGTGTCACTCAGTCTGTCTGTCTGTCTGTCACAGCTGGATATTTCAAGAACTACTAATGCTATCAACTTGAAATTTAGAATAGCTTAGATGACGTTGACCCAACTATTTTGCAAATAAGAAAGAAATTGACATTATGGTAAAGCAATAAAGATATTGAGTATTGAGTTGAGTAAAATATTTATATTTTTTTTGCAACAGGGACTGAAAGGGGGTCTTAAAAAATCAAAGTGGGGCTACTAGGGCATGGGGGGTGGGGGATCATATGAAAGAGCGCCGTTTGCACATTCTAAAACATTATTTTTCTTTTTTTAGGCCGCATAGTTTTCGACTTCTGATGAAAAATGTTAAAAAAATACCGTTCCCCCCCTTATCTCCGAAGTTTGCAAACTCAAACTCAAACTCAAACTCAAAGCATTTATTTCAATTAAACCAATTACAGGCACTTTTGAATTGTCAAAGAGTCGGTCAGTAGGTAAGTCAGAAAGTTGAAGCTAGTTGCCCATTCCAAAACGTAGATCTATGGAGAAGAACGGGCAAGAAACTCCACGGACACTCTTTTAAATCAAAATATAGTTACAAAATATTGGTTACATCATTCATGTTGAAATTATACATGTGAGAACGATGAACGTTAAAAGCGTCCGTAATAAAAAAATAAAAAAAATAATAATTCAAAATTAAAATTAAAATAAGCCGTGGCAGCTAAGGTATGACCAGTCTCCACCAACAGCGCCCGTTCACAAACCTGATGTATGGATTCGTTAAATGATCCAACACACGCGCCACCATCAGCGAGGCATTAGAGTGAGCATGACACACTCTCAGCCGCCAGGGCACATCCAAGTCAAATAAAGACGTACCCAGTAAATGGTAGCTTTAGAGTAGGTACATAGTACTCACACATGTACTAAGCAATTATACAATACAAAGGTGATTGAGTCTACACAATGCAAAGCCATTCTTACAATCTTCAGCAGTTGCTTAACAGTATCTTCAAATGTTAATTAATTAGTTGAGGTTGTGGAGCAGGACCAGCATGGAGCCAAGCATTTTTATCATTTATGTAATCCCCCAACTTATAATATGCCTGCCTGCATAGTGTGCGTTTTATACAAGTTTTAAATTTCGTCTCATTTAGTTGAAGTATGTGTGGAGGTATTTTATTGTAACATTTTAAACAAAGAAAAAAATCAGAAATTATTCTATGTGATAGAAGTTTATGTAAAGATTACAGGAAAAATAAAACGATGTCTCTAAATAGCACACTTTTTCAGAAGACTCACACTGTATGTTTTATTTAAAAATACACAACAATACATCCATAATTGCAGCCATTACCACATTAGATGACAATGCTAATCCTACGACTAAAGTAAAAGCCACCACAGCCCACAGATCACGCGAAGTCACAGCAAACCTCTTTGGAAAGTCCTTGAAGAAAAGATAATGTATTTACATTAATATTACAGTTATTTACTGTGTAATATTTACAGTTTAATCATTTCATGATAGCTATTATCAGAAAATGTTGAAATCTCGAGTGGAGATAACATGTAAATAATAATCTCTTTTTGTATCTTTAGTTAGGTATATTTATTTGCCTCTAATAATAACGCGTGAGGGAGAGGCAGCCTCACGCCCTCAGTCGCCGCAGGAGACGCCCTGGGCGGCGGGAATCGCGGGGCGATTTCCGGCCACCGTAGGCGCGGGCCTGCGGACGGTGAGTAGCGGGTAGCTCGCCGTCCGGTAAGGACCAGGGGGCCTACTCCCTAAGTCCGTCCGTCTTCCTGTCCGTCCGTTCATCCGTCCGTCTGACATTACGATCCATCAAAACAAGTGTAAAAGTTAAATTTTTCGGACGGGCAAAAACATATCGGGAGTAGGGACAACTGGCAAATCATGTTGTCATTCATACTTCATTCGGGCACCGAACCAATCATCCATCCGTAGGTGATACGGAGTAAGAAACGCCCGTAACGAAGGCTGAAACAACGGGCTTTGTGCTTAGGGGATAGGCCCCCAGGCCCGAGTCGCCGGCGCGTTGTGCTCCACGCGCGCCTCAAAGAGATGTCAGCAAGTGATGGGGTCCAATAGGGCCGACGCCGCTGGGGTCGCGGGTAGTTTTAAAAAGATACCGCGGCCCTGGCATAGGCAACTGAAGGAACACGGGTGGGTTTTAGTCAGTAAAAGTCTGACACGGCCTTCCGCTCCACCCAGAGCGGGAGAAGTTATTTGATGATTTCCCACCATCAAAAAAAAAAAAAAAAAAGTGTAATGACTTCTTCTCATATACTTACAGGCAGGTATCTAACGAGTATTGATCACCTCGCTTGCTATTCAGCGATTTCATCTCATCTTTTAGAGTATGGGGTAAGTTCGGCACTGGGATAAGACCGTCTGGCCGCGAAAAAGCGCGCAAGGCGATCGTCGCTGAGTACGTGATCGTCGCATTCATTTGTCACTTTTTGTTCCGCCGACAGAGGGCGCCTTCTGGAACAAAAAGTAATATTATGAACGCGACGATGGCTTTTGGTTAGGACGCGGGGTAGGACTTAAATTCCGGCTAATTTGGCAATTATTCTTCCTCTCTTGTGTCTACACGAAATAAATGAGAATAGCTAATAGCTGTCCAGGGTTGCACACCGGACGACGGTAGTATATTATATAGATAGATAGATAAACCATTTATTTAGTGCACATAACAGACTTATCATAACACACGAGAGCACAATTAAATGATAACAAATCAGATGAACATACAGGAAAAGTTTTTAAGTAGTGCGCAAATTTTCACAGTGTTCTATCCATGAATATGAACAACTTTCACTATGAGACCAACTCTGAAATTACGAAATAAAATCAGCTGTTTCATACATTGTGAAAGTTGTTCATATTTGAGCGTTTTCAAAATAAAGTGTACCATGACCGAATTTATTGTCAGATTTTAATTGTGATATTTTCGATGGTTTACGGGATAAAATGTCGCAAACCTGACGTGACGCTCTCTTCCCTTATTATATTCTGAACTGTATTCTAACATAAACATTTACACTAAATTTGTTATTAACTATATTACGATTACATTATTAAATTATTAATCTTTTAAATATCGTGAAATGATGTAAACTTACCTGAATCAGCAGTTATTGTGTCTCAAATCCGACACAAGAAATCTTGACGTTCGTGACACAACGAAATACACACGTTGTTTTACTCAGTTTCGTATCACAGCTGTTTCTTTTTGTATTTCGAACGGTGGATTGTAAGGTTAATGTTGCCAGTTTAGAAATGAAAAAGTCCTTATTTATTATTTAAATAGCAGTTTTAGCCGTGACAAACCTGTCAAGTCCGGTCGGCACCACTTTTTACATGTTTGTTGGAAATTGAATTGTGGAAATGCGTGTTTTAGGTTTAAATTAAAAAGTACCATAGACGATAGAATACTCAGAGTTCTTTCAAACCGTACCAAAAAGTCAATGTATCGCGTACAAAAATTTTTCAGAATAGCTTTTAACATCGAGAAATTCGAGTGCGGGACAGGTCAAAAACTGACTTCTTGCTGATTAAAATTGGTCATTATTTTAATTGCTTTATTTTTTTTTCATATTTGTGGCACTTCATTTACTAGTTTAAAATGTGTTTAGTGCTTACAGTTATTAAAATATTCACCAGATCATATCATATTTTGTTAATAATACTTCAAACACAAGGGACAACCGAAAAGTGGGGGTACACTTTTTTGTGAAAACGCTCATTTACGGTTATAACACCCTGTAAAAATTTTCGCACTACTTAAAAACTTTTCCTGTACAGTATTTATGTAAAAACAAGGTGCCAATATACAAAAAACCGGTCAAGTACGAGTCGGACCACGCACAATGAAGGGTTCCGTAGTTGAAAAGAATTTATCCCAAAAACAAACATAAAATTGTAATCCCAAAAAAAAAAATTTTTCATGTGAAAAAATTACAAATTAATAATTTTCGGACTTTTTCCTTTACTTGTACTGTCAGACCTTGCTTCTTACCAAACATGATTCTAGGTCAACGAGAAGTACCCTATAGGTTTTGATTTACTTGCGACTATCAAAATATGTCGCATAAATGGCCGTATGTTTTTATTACGTTGACTTAGAAACTTGAGTTTTTTAGGACTCCAAGGGACCTACGTATTTGATATTTATTTCAACTTGATACCTCCACGCGTTCCTAAGAAAAAGATAGACAGACGGACTACAAAGTGATCCATAAGGGTTCCGTTTTTCCTTTTGAGGTACGGAACCTTAAAAATACAAAAAGAAAAACATAAGTTACTGAAATAAATAAAGGTCAATGCATCACCACCTTTCCTTTCCTACATCAACACGAAAACCTACCTTGTATTGCCCTTAAGGTTGATGCGCCACGGTAGCTCACGAAATTCAAAATTTCTTACGTATTTTACAATTTGTAGGTCAGTGTGAGCTTGTATGTTGATTAAAATACGATTCGCCGCCGTAGTTAATATGGCTTTACAGAATTATAATCATTAGAATCAGCAATACAACTCCATAAGTTAGCATTTACCTCAAATCTAGCGATTTCATGAAATCATGAGGTTTGAGGTAAATGCTAACTTATGGAGCTGTATTGCTGATTCTAATGATTATAATTCTGTAAAGCCATATTAGCTACGCCCGCGAATCATATTTTAATCAACATACAAGCTCACACTGACCTACAAATTGCAAAAAACGTAAGTAATTTTGAATTTCGCGGGCTACCCTGGCGCTTTCGCCTTAAACTATAATGACAGGTCTAAAATAAATACACCATTTATAGGTCCCACCATATTGTTTCCATTCAAACAAAACCCTTTCATGTATTCTATTGTTTTACGCCTAAATCAATATAGTACGATTGGCCCCTCGAGTTGGATCAACATTCATTCCTATTTACCTGGCCCTGGCCCATTTGTGGGCCCGTGGGCCGTTTTGTAAATGGTTCGATTGGATATTAATTTAAAATTTATACACGTTATACCTAGCTTTTGCCAGCGGCTTCACTCGCGTGGATGTCGGAAATTACCCCACGGTAACGTACTCTACTGAGTTAATAAGTATCCTATGTGTTAATCCAGTTTATAAACTATCTGTGTGCTAAATTTTATCTAAATCCGTTCAGCCGTTTAAGCGTGATTGAGTATCAAACATCCAAACTAATTAATATTATTACTAGTGTTACCCGCGGTTTAGGAGATACACTAAAACGTGTATTATTTAATCGGTGAGGAAAAATATTCACATTTTCAGAGGCAAAAAAATGCTCATCCCACGGGAACACTACATTTTTCGGGGTATAAAGTAGCCTACGTGTTAATCCAGGGTGTCAACTACTTCCGGCTTGGGCAGAGCACCGCCGTGTTCTCACGGAGGCGATCGGCGGCGGCGATCTCTCGCGTCCGAGCCTGGTCCAGGCCATGGTGCGGAGCGAGAGTGCATGGGAGGCCGTCACCTCCTTCTGCGAAGCAGTGATGCTCGCGAAGGAGGAGGCGGAACGCGTGAGGGAGAGGCAGCCTCACGCCCTCAGTCGCCGCAGGAGACGCCCTGGGCGGCGGGAATCGCGGGGCGATTTCCGGCCACCGTAGGCGCGGGCCTGCGGACGGTGAGCAGCGGGTAGCTCGCCGTCCGGTAAGGACCAGGCCCGAGTCGACGGCGTGTTGTGTTCCACGCGCGCCTCAAAGAGACGTCAGCAAGTGACGGGGTCCAATAGGGCCGACGCCGCTGGGGTCGCGGATTGTCCGAAGGGGTTACCGCGGCCCTGGCATAGGCAACTGAAGGAACACGGGTGGGTTTTAGTCAGTAAAAGTCTGACACGCCCTTCCGCTCCACCCAGAGCGGGAGAAGTTATTTGATGATTTCCCACCCTCAAAAAAAAAAAAAAAAAAAAGGGTGTCAACTACTTCCAGACCAAACTTCATCAAAATCGGTCGAGCCGTTTGAGTTTGAAAGAGTAGCAAATATATTTGAATTCCTTGCTCATCCCCTCGGAACACTACATTTTTTCCGCATAAAGAGTAGCCTATGTATTAATCCAGGATATAAGCTATCTACATACCAAATTTCATCCATATCTGTCCAGCCGTTTCAGCGTGAAGAAGTAACAAACATACACACCACACCCACTCACAAACTTTCACCTTTATAATATTACTAGCTGTGCCCTGCGGTTTCACCCGCGTAAACCGGCATAAAAAGTAGGCTATGTGTTAATCCAGGGTGTCAGCTACCCTTGCCGGATTGCCGCCGTGGGATCTGGAGGCAAAGGTCCTCGCGCACGTGTGGGAGTGGCGCGAGGAGGCGAAGCGCCGGGGCGTAACTCCGCTGCCGCGAGAAATCACGGTACAGCGGACAGAGCTCCGGCGGGATCTCATGGCGGCATGGAGAGCGCGACTGTCGCAACCCAGCGCTGGGCACGCCACAATAGCGGCGATAAGTCCCCTCTTTGAGGAGTGGTTAGAGAGGCGCCACGGCGTCCTCACCTTCCGCCTGACGCAGGTCCTCACCGGACACGGTTGTTTCGGGAGGTTCCTGTTTCGCATAAGGCGGGAGGAAACGCCCGGGTGTTTCCATTGTGTAGATCGCCCGGAGGACACGGTGGAGCATACAGTGGAGGTCTGCCCGGCTTGGGCAGAGCACCGCCGTGTTCTCACGGAGGCGATCGGCGGCGGCGATCTCTCGCGTCCGAGCCTGGTCCAGGCCATGGTGCGGAGCGAGAGTGCATGGGAGGCCGTCACCTCCTTCTGCGAAGCAGTGATGCTCGCGAAGGAGGAGGCGGAACGCGTGAGGGAGAGGCAGCCTCACGCCCTCAGTCGCCGCAGGAGACGCCCTGGGCGGCGGGAATCGCGGGGCGATTTCCGGCCACCGTAGGCGCGGGCCTGCGGACGGTGAGCAGCGGGTAGCTCGCCGTCCGGTAAGGACCAGGCCCGAGTCGACGGCGCGTCGTGTTCCACGCGCGCCTCAAAGAGATGTCAGCAAGTGACGGGGCCCAATAGGGCCGACGCCGCTGGGGTCGCGGGTTGTCTGAAAGGGTTACCGCGGCCCTGGCATAGGCAACTGAAGGAACACGGGTGGGTTTTAGTCAGTAAAAGTCTGACACGCCCTCCCGCTCCACCCAGAGCGGGAGAAGTTATTTGATGATTTCGGTGTCAGCTACCGCCATACCAAATTTTATCAAAATTGGTCCAGCCGTTTGAGCGTGAAGAAGTAACAAACATACAAACACACACACTCACTAACCTTCGCCTTCATAATATTAGTGTGAATAAATTATATTTTATTTATAACGCTAATCCTTTTCTAACCGCTCCCGTCACAATCCGCTCGGCCAATAAGGCCGAGATGAAGCTTCTAGAAGGTTCTAGAAGCTTCCAAACAAATGACGCGCAGCCTTGTCGTTGACTTGCAGTGAGAGACGTATGTCAACCGTCAACTAGGCTGTGCACATTTTTAGATAGATTTACAAAACTCGATCTTCGCCCCTAACCCAAACTGTTTAAGAGGAAATGTAGGTGCTCTTTTCTCCATACAAAAAGATACAAACGCTCTCGCCTGTTTTCTTTCTGGTTAATGACCATAAAGCAATGATTTTTTACGGAAATATAAATACCATTTAATTGTATGCCCCTATGTTTCCTTTTTGATGATATATTATTTTTATAGGAACTAGAACCCTCCAAAAATGCTCAAAATTGCCTATTCAGACCGCTGTCAACAGACGCCTAGTGTACCAATTTGACAACTCTACTAACGAAAAAAGAAAAACATAGGGCATAGTATATATCCTTCTTATTCAGTTTATGAAATATCTTTTAAATTGGTCCAATATTGGAGGAGGAAATAGGCGAGAGCCAAACCTCGAAATGTGACTTTTTACATAGGCTATTTAGTCGGATCTGCAGTTGTCCTTATCGCACGAATTCGAGGGCGGAGCGCTCGCAGAGCGACAGCAATACCTTCTTAAAATACTTCATTTTCAAAAGTCGGGCCACCCGCCTTTCCTCTTAATAGACACTTACCTACCTTAAGATAATGTGTTTATGTTAAATATTATAATTATAGTGATGGTGCGACAAGCGAGTAGGTAACACAACAGAGAAAAGCTTTATTATTATAAACGCACAATGATAGGTGCACTACATGACAACGCGTGGGAGTACAAAACTTAGAAGCTTTGCCTTTGCGGTTACCGAAGCGCAAACATAGCACAGCAGGCAGATTAGCAGCATGTTTAAATCCCTTAAGCCTTAGTTATTCGCTTGTAAAGAAACGGCTTTCAGTACTTAAGTTCATGTTTAATAGCTTTTTTATTAGTTAAGTACGGCCTTGAGTGCAGATTTAGATATACGAGTACATTTAGGGAAAAACAGACCTGTTTTATGTCTATATTCTAGATTTTATGCGTAGGTGGCTTAGAGTTGTCATTGTCTACATATTCATACGTTGATTACTGTAAATTATGGTATTACACCTATATTATAAACTACAGTCCATTTCTTTTATTATCTCCGATTGAGCCCAATTACTGATCCGGCTCGAAGGACCAGTGATTGGGCTCAATCGGAGATAATAAAAGAAATGGACTGTAGTTTATAATATAGGTGTAATACCATAATTTACAGTAATCAACGTATGAATATGTGGAACAATGAAATGCCCGTAGTGGCGCGCGTCTGTGAGCCGAGTGTTGAAGGGCACGCAGCGGCCGTCGCATACCGGGTTCGGTACCCCGACACCCCGCGCTGTCCCCGGAGTCAATCACGCGCCGATGTGGTGCGCCGACAGTCGTAATCATCGCCTTAGCTAGCCTTTTACCAACTGTATTGGGGTCGGCCTCCGGTCAGACGGATGTAGATTTTAAAGCGATATTTACTGCCTTTGAAAAGAAAAATAAATAAAGAAAAAAAAAAGTAGTTGATTTGTCATAGAAACACACACAAAGATAATTAACTCGAGTAATACAGCTAACAGAAAAATAATATAAAATAGATCAATAAATATTCACGAACAATTGCCTATCCTTTTCCCAGCTATGTTGGGGTCGACTTACAGTCTAACTGGATGCAGCTGAATACCAGTATTTTACATGGAGTGACGGCCTATAGGACCTCCACAACCCACTTACCGGATAACACGATACCCCTGCGTTGTCAGACTTTCGGGCTTCTGTCTGAGGACACGTAACGACTTTCAAAGACCCAAGAATGACAGCCGGGACCAACGTCTTAACGTAAACGTAGAACCGTATACGCGTGTCAAATTAATGTCGTCATTGCAGCGGCACTTTAAATACATACATACATAACATAATAGCAGAACGCAAAACATAACGAAAGCGAAATGGCGAACCGAAACGTAACAGGAACCACTTTTCTGTGGCGAGTTTTCACTGATTTCGTCCCTGCGTGTGACATGTCATTTAAAAGCATGTTATCCTGAGTTTTGTTATTCGTACGTGTGTTTAAACCCGGTTTGTTTCCGTGTCGCTTGTGCTGCGTTGCAGTTAATGCGATGTGTTGGCAATTAAACAATGCTGATTCCATTATGCTGAGTGGAAGCCTTCCTGAGTTCCTGTCACAGTCGCGACTTGGAGTTACCGACGATTTCTGTTCCGTGCTTGTAATTGTAGTTTTTAGGGTTCCGTACCAAAATGGTAAAAAGGAACCCTTATGGTGCGACTTAGTCTGTCTGTCTGTCCGTCTGTCACAGCTAGATATTTCAAGAACTGCTTATGCTATCAACTTGAACTTTGGAACAGTTTTAGATGACGTTTGTCCAACTCAATCAATCTGCCGTTTTGCGTTGCAGTTAATGCGATGTGTTGGCAATTAAAAAATGCTGATTCCATTATGCTGAGTGGAAGCCTTCCTGAGTTCCTGTCACAGTCGCGACTTGGAGTTACCGACTATTTCTGTTCCGTGCTTGTAATTGTAGTTTTTAGGGTTCCGTACCAAAATGGTAAAAAGGAACCCTTATGGTGCGACTTAGTCTGTCTGTCTGTCCGTCTGTCACAGCTAGATATTTCAAGAACTGCTTATGCTATCAACTTGAACTTTGGAACAGTTTTAGATGACGTTTGTCCAACTCAATCAATCTGACGTTTGTCCAACTATTTTGCAAATAAGAAAGATTTTTTTTTCTTTTGCATTATTGACTGAAAGGGTTTTTTAAAATTCAAAGTAGGGCTACTAGGGCATGTGGGATAGATATGAAAGAACGATGTTTGCACATTCACAAACATTTTTTTCTTTTTTTTAGGCCGCACAGGTTTCGACTTTTGATGAAAAATGTAAAAAAAATACAGTTCCCCCTTCCCTCATCGCCGAAGTTTGCAAAGAGAAAAATCTGAAATTATTCTATGTGATAGAAGTTTATGTAAAGATTACAGGAAAAATAAAACGATGTCTGTAAATAGCACACTTTTTCAGAAATCGGAACGGAACCCTCGGTGCGCGAGTCCGACTCGCTCTTGACCGGTTTTATTTTATATGCACGTGTTTCCGTGACAGTAAAACACTTATTTAACGAAGTTCTCTAACGCAACTTGCGGTAGGAGTTGACTGGTAGAAATCGTCACGCAACGAAAAAGCGTTCATACACGATATGCCCTCTCCATGTGACTTTATTTTTTCAAAGTGTGAATTTGGTAAAACATTCAAAATGAAAATCCAAGATGGCGGCTGCAATATGTTCATTTTTTTCATCATGAGTGTCGTTTTCAAGGTGTTTTTCGAGGTTGTTTAAGTCAAAATGTATGGACTTCTAATTAGCTGCAGTCACTAAAATGACACTTCTTATCTGTCATTTCGTCAAAAACTGTTCCCATTTGATAGCGAAATGACAGTAAAAATGACATTAGAAGTGTCAGTTTAATGCAGCTAATTAAAAGTCCGAGCATAGATCCAAGATGGCGGCAGCGAAAATTTTGTTTTTATTTTAAATTATATCTCAGAAGGAACTTTGTTCCTAACGTTTTTTCTTTTCTTTCGTTGGTATATATTAGTCCTAAGCCTAAGTCCTAAGTCCTAAGTGAAGAAACTCGTCCCATTACCGAAGTAATAGCAGAGCGTCGCGGCGATGAGCGTCGCGGCGGCGAGCGTCGGGACGGCGAGCGTCGCGGCGGCGAGCGTCGCAGCACAGCTACGAGCGCCGCGGCGGCGAGCGTCACAGCACAGCTGCGAGCGTCGCGGCGGTGAGCGTCGGGGCGGCGAGCGCCGCGACGGCGAGCGTCGCAGCATAGCTACGAGCGTCGCGGCTACAGTCGTCGCTCACCGGAGAAAATGCAGCGCCGCGCCGACATCGCTACGAGTCATCGCTGCACTGCACGGCGGGAGAAATGTTCGCGACGAAGCGTCACCAATAATAGTGATATAGTTTTTTAAATTTATTCTCAACTTAACGTAGAATCATAGTCGGCGACGAGACCCTATCTGCGCACATAGGCGCAAGTAGCGGGGGACCGTCGTAGTTCACGTCAGTGCGATCGCGAATCAGACGGGACTTATAAGTTAGGAAATCAAAGAGATTTTGTTAATATAGTTCTTATTTATTTGATTTAACTTAAATTCAAACGCTAAAGTGTTCTTATAGCCTGTGATAGTGTAATAGTGAAGTTACATAAGGAAAACTGTAAGTACAACCTCTATAAACTTCAATTAAGTGGGCTATATAGCCGTTTTCATAGTTTTGTTGGTGCGCCCAGGTACCCTAGATCAAGACCTAGACCTGGGCGTAATGTTAGACCTGTAGTTTATCTACAAAACCCACTTAATTGGGTTTATAGAGGTTGAAACTGTATTTTTGTTAATATGTTTTAACGTTTTAGGTTTTCAGGGCGCGTCACGCCCTGAAATATATAGTGCCGATATTTAAATTATCGTATTTGTTCTAGGTCATTAGACCAGCTTGAGATACCTGTAAAGACCATTGAAATAGCTTCAGTAGTTTTCGAGTAATTTAGCTTGCAAAATATTTTAAAATTAAAATAATCGAATTTTTAGTTAAACACTAAAAATTCGATTATTTTAATTTTAACACAGTAATATCTTTTCAGTTAATAACCTTACAGGAATTTCAGGTATCTCAATAGTTGCGCGGTCTAATGACGATTCTGACAATGTGTCACATGTTGTATTTCATGAAATATTTAAGCTAGTTATAAGCGATTTTGTGAAAATTTTTAAATAAAACTTAGATGAAAATAAAGTTGAAAACAGGAGACGATTTGCGGTCCTCAGTAAGGTAAAGTTTCGAGGTACCGAAGCGCGCAAGCCAAAATAGCAAATCGTAGCCATCGGCATGGTACCATCTGTTTTCTAAAGAGTGCGCCAGTCGTCTCCTGAAATCCGTTGAAGACTTATCAAGATGCTGTTTCATTGAAAATAATCCTTCAGAACCCTCACAGGAACATAGCTGCTGGTCATCGGTTGCAGATAGCCGAGCCTATAGGTGCAGGACGTCAGCGCCGTATGCACTAGGAGGCCTAATCACATACATAGGTATACACCTGGATAGGCTTACACACTCCTTTCACCTCACCGTGTCCATCGATCACGCCCGTCCGGCCGGCACATCTGCTGGTCCTTGCGAGCCGGATATCTGCAGTCGGGAACTGTTCCTGTGGGATCCCTGAAGAATTGTTATAGAAGATTGAAGATTTATTTTTGAAGAATTGCTATAGAAGATAGAAGATTTATTCCTGAAGAATTATTATAGAAGACTGATGAACTGTTCCTGAAGCCTTTTCCTTGAAGATTTATTTCTGAAGATTCACTATAGAAGAAACATTCCTGAAGCCTTATCTCTGAAGAGTTATCACAGAAGATTTGTCATAGAAGAATTGTTCCTGAACCCTTTTCCCTGAAGATTTATTTCTGAAGATACACTATAGAAGAAACATTCCTGAAGGCTTATCTCTGAAGATTTATCACAGAAGATTTGTCATAGAAGAGTTGTTCCTGAAGCCTTTTCCTCTGAAGATTTATTTCTGAAGATTCATTATAGAAGAACCATTCCTGAAGCCTTATCTCTGAAGATTTATCACAGAAGATTTGTGATAGAAGAATTGTTCCTGAAGCCTTTTTTCTGAAGATTTATTTCTGAAGATTTATTATAGAAGACTGAAAAACTGTTCCTGAAGCCATTTCCCTGAAGATTTATTTCTGAAGATTCACTATAGAAGAACCGTTCCTGAAGCCTTATCTCTGAAGATTTATCATAGAAGATTTATCACAGAAGATTTGTCATAGAAGAATTGTTCCTCTGAAGATTTATTTCTGAAGATTCATTATAGAAGAACCGTTCCTGAAGCCTTATCTCTGAAGATTTATCACAGAAGATTTGTCATAGAAGAATTGTTCCTGAAGCCTTTTCCCTGAAGATTTATTTCTGAAGATTCACTATAGAAGAAACGTTCCTGAAGCCTTATCTCTGAAGATTTATCACAGAAGATTTGTCATAGAAGAATTGTTCCTGAAGCCTTTCCTCTGAAGATTTATTTCTGAAGATTCTTTATAGAAGAAACATCCCTGAAGCCTTATCTCTGAAGATTTATCACAGAAGATTTGTCATAGAAGAATTGTTCCTGAAGCCTTTTCCCTGAAGATTTATTTCTGAAGATTCACTATAGAAGAAACGTTCCTGAAGCCTTATCTCTGAAGATTTATCACAGAAGATTTGTCATAGAAGAATTGTTCCTGAAGCCTTTCCCCTGAAGATTTATTTCTGAAGATTCACTATAGAAGAAACATTCCTGAAGCCTTATCTCTGAAGATTTATCATAGAAGATTTGTCACAGAAGATTTATCATAGAAGAATTGCTTCTGAAGCCTTTCCTCTGAAGATTTATTTCTGAAGATTCATTATAGAAGAACAATTACTGAAGCCTCAACTCTGAAAATTTATTCTTGAAGAATTATTATAGAAGATTGAAGATAGAAAAATAGTTTCGAAGATAGAAAAATAATTCTGAAGTTGAAGACTTGTTTCGGAGATTGAAGACAGAGACCGTAGTGCTCCAGGCATTCACAGTGACGCCCGTATCGAACATAAGAAGCCGCCGTCGACTACAAATAGAACGACGCGGTCCCATAGAAAAATTTCAAGAGCACGTGAAGACTTATTGAAGATTAAGTTGGAACTTGCTCAAATAGCACTTCAAAGAGCCGAGGAAGAAGACTCCGATGGCGAATATATGGATAATAGAACCTCAAATAATGAGTACGTGCGTTCCTGGCTAGAAGAGGCAC
Source organism: Cosmia trapezina (assembly GCA_905163495.3). Lineage (NCBI taxonomy): Eukaryota > Metazoa > Arthropoda > Insecta > Lepidoptera > Noctuidae > Cosmia > Cosmia trapezina. The sequence continues at coordinate 4,917,508 of LR991048.1, forward strand.
CAGAACCAGAGCCGCCGAAAGGGGACAACTCCACTAAGGGGGACAATAGAAATAGAAGCCGTGAGCAACGTCCCCCCCCCCCTGTGGATGCCGATGTTATAGTGGGCCTCCAGACGCAAGTAACTCTGCCGAATCCTATAGAAAAAGAAGTGAACAACATAGCACCTTCGAAAGAAGAGAACACCGGGGGAGATTTCCGTCCTTTCATAACGGAATTGACGTCCGCTATAGCATCGTTAGCCGACAGGAAGACAGAACAGTGGACACCGAACCAGCCCTCGGCGTCAAAGGCCATCATGACCTTACCGAGCTTCAATGGAGCTCATACAGAATGGCTTTCATTCCGTGCCATCTATGAGACCACAAGAAGATACTTCAATGATGTTGAGAACACAGCAAGACTTCGAAGAAGCCTGCGCGGACGTGCGCTAGAAACAGTTCGCTCGGAACTCATCGGAAATGCCAGACCAGATGACATCATGAGAGAACTCGAGCTGCAATTCGGCCGCCCAGACTCAATAGCTCAAGCCGAAACAGATAGACTACGTGGGTTGCCGCGCTGCAGCGAATCTCCAAAAGACATCTGCAATTTCACAAGTCGAGTCAGAAGCGGCATAGTCACTCTGCACGCACTGAAGAAAGAACACTATCTTATCAACGCCGAGCTGATGCGAACACTTACAGAGAAGCTGCCGAACTCGCTGCGTGTACAGTGGTACCGAACATATACCGAGAAGTACCAGTCGCTACCAGACCTCTCACTCTTTAGCGACTTTATCACTGAACAAGCTCGATTCTGCAGCGCCTTCGCTCCACCAGAGAACATCGGCTCTGAAGCAACAACCTCCATGCGTGTCGTGCAGAGAACTCACGCTGCTACAGACAAGTCAACGTCAACTAGCAAATGTCACGTCTGCGATAAGGAGGGTCACAGCACTACCGACTGCAACAAATTTAAAGAGGGATCCAGTGACAAGAGATGGGAACTCGCCAAGAAACTCAATCTCTGTTTCCGTTGCCTGCGAAGCCGTCGCAATAGTGTGACTATTGCGACGGCTTCGCAGGCAACGGAAAGCATGCAAAGCGAAGAAGTGTGACGTCAAGGGGTGTACAGCCACGCACCATCAGCTTCTTCACTACAACAAGAAGCCTAAAGCAACGGAAGTCGAGAAGCCCGATGTTCCAGAAAAGAAGAAAGAAGCTCAGGAAACGGTGGCCAGCTCACGAACAGCTGCAAGTCATGCCTACCTCAAGATAGTGCCGGTTCGAGTCATTGGACCGGCGGGAGAAGCTTCCACATTCGCTCTTCTCGATGATGGATCTACCGTTTCTTTGATCGACGAAGAAATCTCAAACCAAATTGGAGCAGAGGGCCATATCGACCCTTTGAAGATAGGTGCGATCGGTAACACCACGATCGACACTCCTTGCTCCCGTCACTCTTGCAAGCCAGCTGAAAGATAGGGTGCCATTCAGAGCGCGCACCATACCGAAGCTCAACCTCGCACCGCAAACAGTCAGCGAAGAAGACGTCGCACAGTGCAAACATCTCGATGACCTGAGGCAACAGCTGATTTACGACACAGGCGCACCGAAGATACTCATCGGTCAAGACAACTGGCACCTACTACTAGCCAGTGAGATTCGTAGAGGACCGAAACACCAGCCTGTTGCGTCGCTAACCACACTGGGTTGGACACTTCACGGCGCGCACACCAGAATCCTGGGTCAGCAGGTGCACTACGTCAACCGACTAGTAGACAGCGACGAAGATCTGAATGAACAGCTTCGTGAATTCTTCGCTATAGAATCACTGGTTATCAACCCAAGAAGACCAGACTCCGATCCCGAGAAGAAAGCAGAGGATATCTTGACTCGTCACACTCAACAATTAGAAGATGGCCACATAGAAACGGCTGTGCTGTGGAAAAATGAAAACACAGAAATGCCAGATAGTTACGGGACAGCACTCAAAAGGCTCGTCTCAATAGAAAAGAAGCTCGACAGCAAACCAGCTCTTCGAGAAAAATATATAGAACAGATGGATGCACTTATCCAGAAAGGATACGCGGAGAAGGCGCCCAAGACTATTACTGGGTCGTCAAGATGCGACCAACAGTCAAGAAGGTGATAGCACAGTGTCTACAGTGCCGAATTCGAAAAGCACAGGCAGCCGTCCCTGCGACCGGCGACCATCCGAAGACGCGCCTCGCACATCATCAGAGGCCGTTCACATACACCGGGTTAGACTACTTTGGCCTGTTGTCCGTCAACGTGGGCCGCCAATATCAGAAGAGATACGTAGCCCTATTTACGTGTCTCACCACCACAGCTGTTCATCTTGAAATCGCCGCTAGCCTCAGCGCAGACTCCGCTATACATGAGGCTCAACAGAAATACACTCCGACAACGGCACCAACATGCACGGTGCCGACAAGGAGCTCCGAGACGCCTTCCGAGAAGAGGCCAGTCGACGTGGCATCGTGTGGCGCTTCATAAAGCCATCGGCGCCATTCATGGGAGGCGCCTGGGAGCGCCTAGTTCGCTGCATGAAGTCGGCGCTATACACTGTGCTCATAGAAAAGCACCCACACGAAGAGGTGCTGTCCACATTGCTATGTGAGGCAGAGTACACAGTAAACAGCCGACCGCTGACACACGTATCCGTGGACAGCGAAGACGACGAGTCGATCACACCGAACCACTTTCTACTCGGTGGGTCGGCACGACTCCCATCACCTGGTGTGTTCTCCGAACAAGATATAGACGGCAAGAGACTATGGCGGCGAACACAAATACTCGCCGACATGTTCTGGCGTCGCTGGGTACGAGAGTACCTGCCGGAGCTTCAAAACCGGCGGGAGCCGCATAGTCGCGGGCCCGGACTACAGGTGGGCGACCCCGTGCTCATCGCAGACGGCCAGCTGCCTCGCAACACGTGGCCGCGAGGCCGCATAATCGCCGTATTCCCCGGGGCCGACGGAGAAGTCCAGACCGCTGAGGTGCGCACTGCCGGCGGCACCTTGAAGCGTCCGGTGAAGAAACTCGTCCCATTACCGAAGTAATAGCAGAGCGTCGCGGCGACGAGCGTCACAGCACAGCTACGAGCGTCGCGGCGGCGAGCGTCGCAGCACAGCTACGAACGTCGCGGCGGCGAGCGTCGGGGCGGCGAGCGTCGGGACGGCGAGCGTCGCAGCACAGCTACGAGCGTCGCGGCGGCGAGCGTCGCAGCACAGCTACGAACGTCGCGGCGGCGAGCGTCGGGGCGGCGAGCGTCGCGGCGGTGAGCGTCGGGGCGGCGAGCGCCGCAGCGGCGAGCGTCGGGACGGCGAGCGTCGCGGCGGCGAGCGTCGGGACGGCGAGCGTCGCAGCACAGCTACGAGCGTCGCGGCGGCGAGCGTCGGGGCGGCGAGCGTCGGGACGGCGAGCGTCGCAGCACAGGTACGAGCGTCGCGGCGGCGAGCGTCGCAGCACAGCTACGAGCGTCGCGGCGACGAGCGTCGCGGCGGCGAGCGTCGGGACGGCGAGCATCGCGGCGGCGAGCGTCGCAGCACAGCTACGAGCGTCGCGGCGGCGAGCGTCGGGGCGGCGAGCGTCGCAGCACAGCTGCGAGCGTCGCAGCGGCGAGCGTCGCGGCGGCGAGCGTCGCGGCGGCGAGCGTCGGGACGGCGAGCGTCGCGGCGGCGAGCGTCACAGCACAGCTACGAGCGTCGCGGCGGCGAGCGTCGGGGCGGCGAGCGCCGCGGCGGCGAGCGTCGGGACGGCGAGCGTCGCGGCGGCGAGCGTCGCAGCACAGCTGCGAGCGTCGCGGCGGCGAGCGTCGGGGCGGCGAGCGTCGCGGCGGCGAGCGTCAGGACGGCGAGCGTCGCGGCGGCGAGCGTCGCAGCACAGCTACGAGCGTCGCGGCGGCGAGCGTCGGGGCGGCGAGCGCCGCGTCGGCGAGCGTCGGGACGGCGAGCGTCGCGGCGGCGAGCGTCGCAGCACAGCTGCGAGCGTCGCGGCGGCGAGCGTCGGGGCGGCGAGCGTCGCGGCGGCGAGCGTCGGGACGGCGAGCGTCGCGGCGGCGAGCGTCGCAGCACAGCTACGAGCGTCGCGGCAGCGAGCGTCGGGGCGGCGAGCGTCGGGATGGCGAGCGTCGCGGCGGCGAGCGTCGCAGCACAGCTGCGAGCGTCGCGGCGGCGAGCGTCGGGGCGGCGAGCGTCGGGCGGCGAGCGTCGGGACGGCGAGCGTCGCGGCGGCGAGCGTCGGGGCGGCGAGCGTCGCGGCGGCGAGCGTCGGGCGGCGAGCGTCGGGGCGGCGAGCGTCGGGCGGCGAGCGTCGGGACGGCGAGCGTCGCGGCGGCGAGCGTCGGGGTGGCGAGCGTCGCGGCGGCGAGCGTCGCAGCACAGCTGCGAGCGTCGCGGCGGCGAGCGTCGGGGCGGCGAGCGTCGGGGCGGCGAGCGCCGCGACGGCGAGCGTCGCGGCGGCGAGCGTCGCAACATAGCTACGAGCGTCGCGGCTACAGTCGTCGCTCACCGGAGAAAATGCAGCGCCGCGCCGACATCGCTACGAGTCATCGCTGCACTGCACGGCGGGAGAAACGTTCGCGACGAAGCGTCACCAATAATAGTGATATAGTTTTTTAAATTTATTCTCAACTTAACGTAGAATCATAGTCGGCGACGAGACCCTATCTGCGCACATAGGCGCAAGTAGCGGGGGACCGTCGTAGTTCACGTCAGTGCGATCGCGAATCAGACGGGACTTATAAGTTAGGAAATCAAAGAGATTTTGTTAATATAGTTCTTATTTATTTGATTTAACTTAAATTCAACCGCTAAAGTGTTCTTATAGCCTGTGATAGTGTAATAGTGAAGTTACATAAGGAAAACTGTAAGTACAACCTCTATAAACTTCAATTAAATGGGCTATATAGCCGTTTTCATAGTTTTGTTGGTGCGCCCAGGTACCCTAGATCAAGACCTAGACCTGGGCGTAATGTTAGACCTGTAGTTTATCTACAAAACCCACTTAATTGGGTTTATAGAGGTTGAAACTGTATTTTTGTTAATATGTTTTAACGTTTTAGGTTTTCAGGGCGCGTCACGCCCTGAAATATATAGTGCCGATATTTAAATTATCGTATTGTTCTAGGTCATTAGACCAGCTTGAGATACCTGTAAAGACCATTGAAATAGCTTCAGTAGTTTTCGAGTAATTTAGCTTGCAAAATATTTTAAAATTAAAATAATCGAATTTTTAGTTAAACACTAAAAATTCGATTATTTTAATTTTGACACAGTAATATCTTTTCAGTAAATAACCTTACAGGAATTTCAGGTATCTCAATAGTTGCGCGGTCTAATGACGATTCTTACAATGTGTCACATGTTGTATTTCATGAAATATTTAAGCTAGTTATAAGCGATTTTGTGAAAATTTTTAAATAAAACTTAGATGAAAATAAAGTTGAAAACAGGAGACGATTTGCGGTCCTCAATAAGGTAAAGTTTCGAGGTACCTAAGCGCGCAACCCAAAATAGCAAATCGTAGCCATCGGCATGGTACCATCTGTTTTCTAAAGAGTGCGCCAGTCGTCTCCTGAAATCCGCTGAAGACTTATCAAGATGCTGTTTCATTGAAAATAATCCTTCGGAACCCTCACAAGAACATAGCTGCTGGTCATCGGTTGCAGATAGCCGAGCCTATAGGTGCAGGACGTCAGCGCCGTATGGACTAGGAGGCCTAATCACATACATAGGTATACACCTGGATAGGCTTACACACTCCTTTCACCTCACCGTGTCCATCGATCACGCCCGTCCGGCACATATTTAATATGCTTTGTAGTTAATTTGGTAATAAAATAAAAAAAAAATGTGTATTTATTTCTATCACCCATTTATAAATATATAAAACTATCGATATCACTCATCGACTGCAGTAATGCACAGGACTACGTGTGGGCGTGGCCTGCCCATAAGGCCCGTGAGTGGGAAAGAGAGCGAAACACTCGGATGATTTATGACCGAGTCTGCAGCGAGATTTTAACTATACTATAGTGACACTCGCCCCTAAAAGCCCAGTTACTTGTAAGTCACATGTAATAGGGGGCGAGCCTATTGCCATCAACCGGGCACAAATCTAGACTCCGGGCTGCTACTCAGAAATTCCTGATTGAAACACCTGATAAAACTTTAACCAACCCGGGAATCAAACCCAGGATCTCATCCTCAGCTTGCAACTACTAATGACTACTGACTAATGTAGCAAATGACATTAAAAAATCATGTCCTACCAAAAAAAAAAACTCGTTACTCGTATAATCAGGCCAGGCGCACTACGAATTTTAGTTATGAAGCTACAAGTACGCGGCGGGCTCGACCTGTCGTGCTAATTCGCAAAAAAAAAAACAAAAAAAAAAAAAAAAAAAAATATCTTACATTTTTTTTGGGTGGCTGCCGCGCACCGGTCGGCTTGCACGTTAGTTCGATAGTCAGTCACGCACCGCATATATGAGTTACGCGAAATAGAGGCAACTTCTAGTTGAATATAACTGTAGGTAATTAACGCTGTGCGACCTGAATTGTACTTTATTGTGTCGTAGCAAGAGTCGCTATTTATTTAAATGATTTTGCTGAGTGAATCTTCTGTACTTGTACTATTATGTATTCTGTGGTATGATGCACATTTGATCTCACAACCTATGTTTATGTAGCTTACGTTATGACACCGTGAATCCCGCAATAATACCACATTTTTATTACAGCACAGTATGTATTTATTATTATATTATTACATATGGACGTTTTGATAGCCCATTCAGCGCAGATGACTCTTATATTGAAGGAATATCCACTGGATTAAGTGTGTAACATGTGGGGTGGCTTTTGGTTTTCACAAAGTTTTTATTAATGTGATTTTTTTTTGATAAATTTTTTTTAATAGGGTCTTTAATAGTTATTTATGCAACTGACGTATAATAAGGGGTATTAAAACACGAATGTGGGTTTATCACACGAGGCGAAGCCGAGTCACACACACTCGAGTCACGAGTCACATGAGTGTTTTAATGCCTAATTATGTACAGTTGCATACAAGATTTTATCCATGTTATCAATCCTCTATAAAAGGTTCTGAAACAGTTTTTTGCAATACTAATACTCGTATCGAATATGGCGGCCGGCGTATACGACGTGAATTCGAATAAGAATTCACATCGTCTTTTTTTAAATTACGGCGCGGCGCTGTTGTAGTGAAACTCGCGTGTATTACAATGTTCTTTTTTTGAAAACGAGTTGCATTATGAAATTCAGTACAACATTAAAACACGCGTTTGGATGCTACTATGGATGGTTACCATGGTTACTATGACACTGGCTGTTTTAATGTTGGCAATAAGCTAACTGTTTCAGAAACTTTTATAGAGGATTTATAGGTTGGGTGTAGATAAAATGTTTTATAGTAGCCCAAAAATCTACCCTTTATGGCATACATTGTTAAATTACAATATTAGAAATTAAGATAAACATTACATTGAAACTTAGTGAATTAATTCTTATATATAGAAATTAAAATACAAGATATAACATAATGTAATAAACTAATAGACGTAGGAATTTTACATTAAAACATAAATTTAATACATGAAATGGTCAGTCACATGAAATTTTGTCAACTAGGAATTCGTCAATGGTATAGTAGCATTTGTGTATTAAAAATTTATTTAGTTTCGTTTAAATTGTGTCGTAATAACAGCCGTATGGATCGATGCATCAAGATAAGCTACGCTGGCCAAGGTTAGTCCGTAGATGGGTGACCATCTTTACATACCGAGACTCCTCCGTGCCTCGGAAAGATGTTGGTCCGGCTGTCATTCGTGTCATCTTTGACAGTTGTTATGGGTCGTCAGAAGCTCGAATGTCTGACCACCATTTCTTACCAAAGGTTAGTACGGGCTGGTATCCGTTTGGTACAAAAACCGTGGTCAAAATGCTGCATTTCTCATTACTCTAAACTGAACCTTCTGTTCTTCCATTTTCACGTGACACGATTCTCCTTACTAAGGGAGGGCTCCGTTTGTCCTTGGCATGTTTTCGCAAAAATTTCCTTTGTACGACTAACAATAGAGATCAAAATTCCCTGAAAGCTTTCTTTATTGTCCTCAAATGCCTGTATGAGAGTAATTACGTCGGAGCGCAATTTTAGCCCCTAATTGAATATTATTTATTTTTGTCTCGTTTCAAAAGGTTATAGGATAAAGCTTTTGGGATTCGTCGCTATGGCGATTTCGGGGATTTTAAAATGTTTTTTTCTGTTGTGTTGTCCCGAGATCCTAATTTTAAATCGGTGGGTAGCCTTTCGGGTATACCATAACACAGATTAATAATACAGATGGGACACTCCGCAGTTTAGGTATGAAGCTACAAGTACACGGCGGGCCCCGTCCACGGGGCTAATTCAGTAGAAATGCCGCGCGCCGAAGGTATAACAGTTACGCGATAGAAAGAGAGGCAATGTGTAGGTGAATAATAACTGTAGGTAATTAGCGTTCTGCGAACTGAATTGCACTTTATTGTGTCGTAGCAAGAGTCGCTTTTTATTTAAATGATTTTGCAGAGATAGACAGATAAAATCTCATAAGTACGGTCAGCAACAGAAGTCGGTTAACACTGCTACTTTTTGTTTTTGACATCATCTAAATTAACACAAAATTGTACGATAACCTGAGGAGCTAAGGCTAAGTAATAACAGCCGCACGGGTCGATCCATGAGGTTACGCTTGCCGGGGTTGGTCAGTGGATGGGTGACCATCTTTACATACCGAGACTCCTCCGTGCCTCGGAAAGCACGTTAAGCCGTTGGTCCCGGCTGTCATTCGTGGATCTTTGACAGTCGTTACGGGTCGTCAGAAGCCCGAAAGTCTGACAACCAGTCTTACCAAGGGGTATCGTATTACCCAGTTACTGGGTTGTGGAGGTCAGACAGGCAGTCGCTCCATGTAAAATACTGGTATTCAGCTGCATCCGGTTAGACTGGAAGCCGACCCCAACATAGTTGGGAAAAGGCTAGGCAGATTGATTGTACGATAACCTGATTTTTAGCATTAATCATTTATTACATAAGAGTTAATTTTCTTTAAAATTTACATCTGTTCCGATTTCAATGAAGTATTTTTCCCAATAAACTCAAGTGTTAATCGACTCTTGTTGCTGACTGTACAGTTTAGGGAGCAGTGGTTACCGCCCCGACTTACGAGTGGTAGGTCGTGGATCCGAACCCAGGCAGGCGCTTTACTTTGTGTAAATAATTTCAAAACGGTGAAGGAAAACATCGTGATTAAATCCGCATGTCGTAGAAACAAAAATCCGAAGACATTTGATATCTACCAACCCGCACTGGGTCCTCGTGGTAGATTACAGCCCACTCCCGAGAGCAGGCCTGTGTCCCAGCAGTGGGAACATGTAGACTGATTATGTATGCTACACAGTTTTGACAAATCAAGGCATTTCTCCTGGATAGTGCTCTTCAGTAAAGTTCACTTCGGACCTCATTAGAGTAAATAAATGCAATGGAATCATTTGTTTTAAAAAAGTGGTTTAGAGGCATGAGGAACAGGGTGTAAAGTTCACTCATCCTCTATTGAAAAGGGAGGATCCTCCGACCAGACGGGTGTTATGTCTGGTGGGCTACTGCCCGATGGTTGATGTCGGGACGTATCGCGTGGTAAACTCTAATTACGCGATGCAGGTTTGCGTGACGTCATGTCATTGATGCGTAGTTCATATGTGGCGATGTAGATGCCGCCACAGTGGTAAATTTTCCAACTGCAATAGTGAGTTTGTAATCACAAAAAGATATATAAACTATGTGATAAAACTAACTATTTTCGGACTTTTCCTTTACTTGTCCTGTGAGATCTTGCTTCTTACCAAATTTCATGATTCTAGGTCAGTGGCCCTAGGTTTTGATTTATTTTCGAATATCAAAGTATATCTCTTAAATGGCCGTATTTTTTTATTGCGTTGACTTAGAAGCTTGATTTTTTTAGAGCTTCAAGGGATCATAAACCTACGTATTCGGTATTAATTTCAATTTGATACCTCCACGCGTTCCTGAGTAAAAGAGTCTTTAAATACTGACAGACGGACAACGAAGTGATCCTTTAAGTGTTCCGTTTTTTCCTTTTGAGGTACGAAACCCTAAAAATAAAATCGAGAACATACGGTTCAATCAAATTGAATTCACTTTGATAGAAAGCTACAAAAATCGAAGCTACCGTCGAAATTCAATGATTGACTTTTATGTTTAGGTACGCAATTCAATTCGGTTGATTCGTCCAAATTGAACTGCAAAGGTGAACCGCCTAACACTATCATTCTGCCTGGCTTTTCCCAACTATATTGTAATAATTTTGTTATTACCTACTTCCGACACTTGGTGTCGAGTCTTGGCTGACTTTCACATGTTTTTAAGGTTCCTTACATCAAAAGGAAAAAACGAACCCATAATATAGGATCACTCGTGTGTCTGTCTGTCTCTATGTCTGTCCTTATGTCACAGCAAATTTGATCCGAATCTAATGGACCGATTAAGTTGAAATTTGGTACACATAAGAACTTCTGTGACCCAAACACGGACAAGTAAAGTGAATAAATAAATTTTGAATATAGGGGTAACTTTTGGGGGCAAATAAGAAAATTTAAAAAAAAAGTTTTGCAAACTATACCGTGTGACATATCAAATGAAAGGGCTTGCTATGAGGGTTTCAAATATATTTTATTTATAATTTTAAAATATTTTTTTTTAAGTTATTTAGGAAATAGACGAAAATTTACCATTCCCCCTTATCTCCAAAACTACTGAGCTTAAAATTAAAAAAAAAAAATACAGAAAATAGTTCTTTACCTGTAGATTACAAGAAAACCTATAAAACAGTCTGTGGTCTTAAAATGACATGGATAAATTCATCTCAACTACGGAACCCTTCATTTTACGTGGACCGACACGCTCTTGGCTGGTTTTTACTCACCGTATCGTACCTACATACAATATGAGAAAATAAACTGTTTATTTAGTTCAAACTACAGAAATCTTGTTTATGTCAAGTCTATCCGGATGCAGCTGAATACCAGTACATATTTTACATGGAGCGACTGCCTATCTGACCTCCACAACCTTTACTGAGTAACACGGATACCTCTTGGTTTTGGTTGTCAGGCTTTTGAGCTTCTGACGACCCGTAACGACTGTCAAAGATCTACGAATGACAGCCGGAACCAACGGCTTAACGTGCTTTCTGAAGCACGGAGGTCTCGATATACAAGGTCCCATTAAGATAGATGCGCCAGAGTAGCCCGCGAAATTCAATTTTTTTTACGTTTTTTGCAATTTTTAGGTCAGTGTGAGCTTGCCTGTTGATTAAAACATGATTCGCGGCCGCAGCTAATATGGCTTCACATAATTATAATCATTAGAATAAGCAATACAACTCCATAAGTTAGCATTTACCTCAAATCTAGCGATTTCATGAAATCAAGAGGTTTGAGGTAAATGCTAACTTATGGAGTTGTATTGCTGATTCTAATGATTATAATTCTGTAAAGCCATATTAGCTACGGCCGCGAATCATATTTTAATCAACATACAAGCTCACACTGACCTTCAAATTGCAAAAAACGTAAGAAATTTTGAATTTTGCGGGCTACCCTGGCGCTTTCGCCTTAAAATAGATGGACAAATTTTCACAGGGTCACCCATGAATATGAACAACTTTTACTATGGCACCAAACCTGAAATCGCGAAAAAAAAATCAGCTGCTCCCTACATTTTGACGAGTAGACTACTTGTAGACTTCTTAATGTAGGTATATGTAGGTACTGAACAGCTGATTTTTTTTCGTGATTTCAGAGTTCGTCCCATAGTGAAAGTTGTTCATATTCATAACACCCTGTGAAAAGTCCATCTATTTTCATGGACCATAAATAATGTCTAATCCTTTTCCATTAATTAAGTACTGCATTTTAGTATTCTACATTTTTAAAATCTAAAATACGCCATTATACGAATATCGTGGATATCTACGATTATTGTCGATTCGAAACCTTTATTAAAATACGTTCTTTAATTTGAGGGGAGAGTTTACCGTATCGACGTGATGAACATTAAATGTTTGGCAGTTACGAAACCCATGAAATGAACATTTTGTATTGGATTTTTTTTTCTTTTATTTTTTTTTCGTCAATTTTCCAATGTTTTTACTTTACGTTACTCTGCTATTCGGGACGGAGAAAAATACAACAAATCAAAAACCATGAAAATCAGTCCAGCCGTTTTCGAGTTATAAGTTTTCGAACAAACCCGACTTTGTTTTATATACAGATTTGTATGTTTATCCCAACTTTAATAGAGTCTAGAATTCAGTGTAGCTTTTAGCTTCTCCCAGTAGAATTCACGAGCTTTTTTCCGTGATTTTTCTCTTTATAGAGTCGAGTAATTCGTGAAGAAGGTTCTTAACTCGATAAGTTCGGCCCTCGACGGAAAGAGGTTCTATGTAGGAATCCTTTTTTATTGTTTACTGTTGAAAAATCTGATTTGCCTTGTTGAATCTTGTTTGTGCTTTAATATTGAGATGGTTGGATCTTATTGGGAATTATTATTCACTGAACCTATATAAATTGCGCTTATATATTTATATGGTTGCTGAAATGCCAATTTTATATGTTTTTAGGGTTCCGTACCTCAAAAGGAAAAAACGTATCCGATAAAGGATCACTTCGTTGTCCGTCTGCCTGTCTGACTGTTAGTCTTTCAAGACCCTTTTTCCCAGGAACGCGTGGAGGTATCAAGACTTGATACCTCCACGCGTTTTCAACTTAGTTGAAATTAATATCAAATACGTAAATCTACAGTCCCTTGGAGCTCTAAAAAAATCAAGATATTTATGTGACATTTTGATAGTTACTCGCAAATAAGTCAAAACATTTATGGTATCTACTTCCCGTTTACCTAGAATCATGAAATTTTGCAAGAAGCAAGGTCTCACAGCACAACTAAAGGAAAAAATCCGATAATATTTAATTTGTGGTTTTATAAATAAATAAATTAAATAAATTAAACACCAACAAACACATCAAAAATACAAAAAAACACATACAATACTGTTTTCTTGGTATAAAAAACTTACATTTGCAGTTGGAAAAAGACAAAAAAAAAAAAGAAAGACAAAGAAATAAAGAATAACGTTTATTTGGACACAGTTCCTGAAATACAAATAACAAAATAAAATAGTGGAAAATAGTGTTTTAACAACAATAGTGTATGGCTCACGGCTGCGCCAAAAAGGTCCATTTCACCATTAATGCCACACAGATGCGGACGCTGGTTTTCTACTGAACCTTTGTGCACAAGTGAACTTGTACCTATATTTATTGCGCTTTTGTATAGTTACTGAAATGCCAATTTTATAATTTTTATATTTTATTTGAATTTAATTAAGTGACTGTATTGTTAGTGTGCTCATCATCGTTTTTCCCAACTATGTTGGGGTTGGCTTCCAGTCTAACTGGATGCAGCTGAATACTAATATTTTATATGGAGCGACTGCCTATCTGACCTCCACAACCCAGTTACTGGGTAATAATACCATACCCCTCGGTCAGACTTTTGGGCTTCTGACGTAACGACTGTCGAAGATCCACGAATGATAGTCGGGACCAACGTCATAATGTGCTTTCCGAGGCACGGAGGATTCTCGGTCTGTAAAGATAGTCACCCATCCACTGACCAACCGGGCAAGCGTAGCTGAACCCAATGAATCGACCCGTGCGGCTGTTATTACTTAGCCTCGAGCTCCTTCTATTCACATAGTTAAATAAATAAAACGAAAACCTTTATTTCTAATGGTACGAGAAAATACAATTAAAAGCACTTTAGTACCTAAGTACCAAAACTAATTTAGGATATAAATCTTTGAAAGTAACTCATGTACTAGGTATTAAAGTTTAACACTAAAAGGGGTATAAACAGCTAAGTGCTGAGTTTAAAAGTTCACTAGTCCGGTAAATGAAAGCTTAAGGCCCAGGTTCCAAGCTTGGTTTAGCTCGGTGTGTAAGTGAAATGGCGTTATGGCTGTCTAGTTTGACGCACGATATAGAAGATTCTCACGCGCACCGGAATTATGTCGTAAAAGTGCAAATAAAATCGTATAAAATTAGAAATTAACTATTTAATAAAAAGTAATCCATCACTGGATGCAGTTTGGAATTTGACGTTTCATGGTATATTTTTAGTTATAATTATAATTGCTAATGACGGGATAAACAGCTTTTAAAGAGTATTAGTAGGTATGTTTAAAGACTTTTTTGGTGCATTAAAGTATGTTTAATTATGTTTTGGCTTCCATCACTGTATGCGAAAAGGACTTGAAAATATCATATTTTTTTTATATGTCAAAATTATTTACGGTTTATGAGATACACAGCTTTAAAAAACCACCTTTTTGATCGTTTTCAGGAAATCTGCGCCTTAAGAAGTTTTAGTACCAGTCAGGACCTACTTACATAACATTACACTTTTAATCCCCGAAGGGTACGGCAGAAGTGTTCCTAAGTACACGCACAGTTCTCCAGGTCCCGTGTAATAGGAGGAAAACCTATAATTGTCATCAACCGTGCACAAATCTAGTCTCCTAGCTGCTACTGAGAAATTCCAGATGGGAAAACCCAATAATAACACTTTGCCTGACCTGGGAATCGAACCCAGAACCTTATGCTCAGCAGTAGCGGTTGCGACCACTAGACCAACGAGGTACCTATGCTGGGACTTTTAATGAAATGCAGTAAAATGGCACTTCATAAAAAATTAGTTAAAAAAATGTTCCCATTTGATAGCGAAATGACAGTAACAATGACATTAGAAGTGTCAGTTTACTGCATCTAATTAAAAGTCCGACCATAGTTACTTTATTACTATTATTAAAAAAAAAACCGGTCAAAAGCGAGTCGAACTCGCGCACCGAGGGTTCCGTTCCGATTTCTGAAAAAGTGTGCTATTTAGAGTCATAGTTTTATTTTCCCGTAATCTTTATATAAACTTCTATCACATAGAATAATTTCAGATTTTTCTCTTTGCAAACTTCGGAGATAAAGGGGGGAACGGTATTTTTTTTTACATTTTTCATCAGAACTCGAAAACTATGCGGCCTAAAAAAAAGAAAAAAAATGTTTGAGAATGTGCAAATAGCGCTTTTTCATATGATACCCCACATGCCCTAGTAGCCCCACTTTGATTTTTTCAGTCCCTGTTGCAAAAAAATATTAATATTTTAATTTCTTTCTTATTTGCAAAATAGTTGGGTCAACGTCATCTGAAACTATTCTAAATTTCAAGTTGATAGCATTAGTAGTTCTTGAGATATCTAGCTGTGACAGACAGACAGACAGACAGACAGACAGACAGACCGACAGACAGACAGACAGACTGAGTGACACCATAAGGGTTCCTTGTTTACCATTTTGGTACGCAACCCTAAAAATACACATAATAATATTGCACGCCTCACAACGCTTCAGCGTGGGAAAGGGTTCTACTCTGGATATATGTTGCCTTATCAAAATTTTCCAACATAAAATCGTTTATATACTCTTAATTATATTTTTTTTTTAAATCTTTTATTGCAGACCATTAAATGACCATAATTTTGTAAGTAAAACATTATCTTAACACTATGTTAGTAAAGAGGAACTCAATTAATGTACGTGTTATTATGTGACATTGTTTGATCAATCAATCAATCTGCCTAGCCTTTTCCCAACTATGTTGGGGTCGGCTTCCAGTCTAACCGGATGCAGCTGAATACCAGTATTTTACATGGAGCGACTGCCTGTCTGACCTCCACAACCCAGTAACTGGGTAATACGATACCCCTTGGTAAGACTGGTTGTCAGACTTTCGGGCTTCTGACGACCCGTAACGACTGTCAAAGATCCACGAATGACAGCCGGGACCAACGGCTTAACGTGCTTTCTGAGGCACGGAGGAGTCTCGGTATGTAAAGATGGTCACCCATCCACTGACCAACCCCGGCAAGCGTAGCTTAACCTGATGGATCGACCCGTACGGCTGTAATTACTTAGCCACGAGCTCCTGTGATATTGTTTGATGCTCGCAAGTAAATCAAAACCTATAGGGTACTTCCCCGTTGACTTAGAATCATGTTTGGCATGAAGCAAAGTCTCGATTTTAATGAGGCCCACGGTATGGACATTTTGTGAGGAGTGAAATACAAGCGTTGTTACGTTTTTCTGCGCAACGTAAAACAAAACGAACGCCATTACACCTTAAAGTTGCTTTTTGTATAGCACTGATTCATTGAAGATACGCCCCGAGTAAACTCCAAAAAACAAAACAGCATCCTCACCTACCAACTACCAATACAAAAACGGATCTTAACTCGTAACCGTTACAAATAGTAGTTAGTAAGAAAAATAGTCGGTCGTACGTACATTACGTACGGAAATAGAAGGAGAAACATTTGACCGAGATCGCACAGGTAAACACTGGCGATGAATCATATTAACGGTAACGTATTTGAGTAAGAAACTTAAGAGATACGGTAATAGATAGATAGATAGATAGAATACCCTTTATTATACACACCACAAAAAAAAACCGGTCAAGAGCGAGTCTGACTCGCGCACCGAGGCGAGGGTTCCATTCCGTTTTCTGAAAAAGTGTGCTACTTAGATACATCCTTTTATTTTTCCTGTAATCTTTACATAAACTTCTATCACATAGAATAATTTCAGATTTTTCTCTTTGCAAACTTCGGAGGTAAGGGGGTGGGAACGGTATTTTTTTACATTTTTCATCAAAAGTCGAAAACTATGCGGCCTAAAAAAAAATAAAAAATAGTTTGAGAATGTGCAAACAACGCTCTTTCATATGATATCCTACATGACCCAGTAGCCCCACTTTAAATTTTTAAGACCCACTTTCAGTCCCTGTTGCAAAAAAAAAAAAAAAAATTTATTTCTTTCTTATTTGCAAAATAGTTGGGTAAACGTCATCTAAAACTATTCTAAATTTCTAGTTGATAGTATTAGTAGTTCTTGAGATATCCAGCTGTGACAGACAGACAGACAGACAGACAGACTGAGTCACACCATATAAGGGTTCCTTTTTTACCATTTTGGTACGGAACCCTAATTACAGATATAAATGTTGAAATTTATATAGGGTGACACAATGGGCGGTCTTATCGCTAAAAGCGATCTTTTACAGACAATCTTTGGATGGATTAAAGGGAGAAGGAGATAATACTGTATGTAGTGTACCTACGGTAGGTAATATTATAGCGGGGTTTACACATACAGTTTGGACCACGGATCCGCGGGTTCATTAGGGTTCCGCACCAAAATGGTAAAATGGAACCCTTATGGTGCAACTCAGTCTGTCTGTCTGTGTATCTATCACAGCTGGATATCTCATGAACAACTAATGCTGTCAACTTGAAATTTGCAACAGTTTTAGATGACATTTGCCCAACTATTATGCAAATAAGAAAGAAATATATATATTTTTTGCAACGGGGACTGAAAGGGGGACTTAAAAATTCGAAGTGGGGCTACTAAGGCATGTGGGGTATCATATTATTATGAAAGAGCACTGTTTACACATTCTCAAACATTTTTTTCTTTTTTTATTTATTTATTTATATATTTATTCTTTGCATAGGAGAAAATCTGAAAATATTTTATGCTGTACAAGTTTATGTAAAGATTACAGAAAAAAAAAAACGATGTCTCTAAATACCACACTTTTTAGAAATCGGAACAGAACCCTCGGTGCGCGAGTCCAACTCCCTCTTGACCGGTATTTTTTTGCTTCGCCGTGTTCGGGTAAAAATAAATGGAAAGACTAATATATTTAATTAGAATAAACGGTCAATGACCCATGTTTCTTGCTCACTATTCACTTGCGATATGAAATTCAAATCCTTTGATCATTGCAGTCTAGACGTCTCGCGTCTGATATGATTGACTGAAGCAACACTTCATTCATTCACTCACTCACTCTCACAAGTGTGTATATAGCTTTACTAGAGCTTAAGCGCCGTTTACACGGGGCAAGTTTCTGGAACGTTCAAGAGCAATAATTGCATGCCATAAAGCACGTTCAAGTTTTTTGACATTCAAGAACTGCATGAAGTGTTTACACGCGTGCGATTCCATAAAATGGCATGTACAATAATTGAATGCAAGTTTTGCCATTCAATAAAATCGCATGCGACTTACACCAGGCAATAAAATTGACAGGCGATTATTGCATGCAAGTTTTGCCTAGACATGATATTTCATTAAATTTTATTGAACGCTTCTCAAGATATTTTTCAAGTTGTACTTGATTTGATTTCTTGCTTCAAAATAGCAACAACGATTACCACACCCTCACTTACCGCACTCATATTTCAATGACAGCACAAATGTCAATTCATGCCAGAATTGAATGCGATTTTATTGTACGAGCAATTATTGTATGTACTGTGCGATTTTCTTGTACATGCTTATACCAGTTTTCAAAGTTGCCCGTATCGTCCAACAATATTGTACGTATAGTTTAGACGGTGCCAGATATTTGCCTTTCAATTTTATGGTATGCCACAGGCAATAAAATGGCGCCGTGTAAATGGAGCTTAATTGCTCTTGAAACATCTCCTAAGCTAGCCAATCGTTCGTCAATCAAATGGCAAGTATGACTTCATTTTCAATTATTAAGTCCCTTGTCACACGCTCCGGATATCCGGCGCCGGATCCATAAATTACGTCACACGATTTTCATGATTTTTTCCGTCCTTGTCACACACAGGTGGTGTGACGTCGACATAAATCTTTTTTTCAGAATTTTATAACACTGTTTTATAATGTTTCCCATGGATTCAAAAAACTAGTAAACGTAGTTTCTGTCGGGTCAGAGCGCCTTAAGAGGAAACGTGGGTGCTCTTTTCTCCATACAAAAAGATACAAACGCTCTCGCCTGGTTAATGACCATAAAGCAATGATTTTTTACAGAAATATAAATATCAGTTAATTGTATGCACCTATGTTTTCCTTTTTGATGATATATTATTTTTATAGGAACTAGAACCCTCCAAAAATGCTCAAAATTGCCTATTCAGATCGCTGTCAACAGACGCCTAGTGTACCAATTTGACAACTATTAACGGAAAAAGAAAAACATAGGGGCATAGTATATATCCTTCTTATTCAGTTTATGAAATATCTTTTAAATTGGTCCAATATTGGAGGAGGAAATAGGCGAGAGCCAAACCTCGAAATGTGACTTTTTACATAGGCTATTTAGTCGGATCTGCAGTTGTCCTTATCGCACGAATTCGAGGGCGGAGCGCTCGCAGAGCGACAGCAATACCTTCTTAAAATACCTAACTGACCACCCGCCTTTCCTCATAAGAAGCTTATATTCACAAGTGTATGCTTCACGGGAGCTTATCGCCGTCGATTCGATATCCAATAGATGCCGCTCGAAGCTCCAGCGTCTGAGAGGATTTAAAGATGTTCGATGTATTAGTGGCAAGATCTATAGACACTATGGACCGGTTGGGCTTACGGTGTTACTTATTGAGTAGCTATAAGGGTTGGTTGCAAATATGACTGGCAGAAATTTTGTGAAATAATAAAAACTTCTGAACGCTTACCGAACAATAGAATTCCAAACTCAAGTTTTGGGTTGACAAATGTAATCAATTAGCAAACTAGTAATTATTATTAATTTAATAGGTACCTACCTAATTTTAAGAAACTCAGCTCAAAAAGATTTATCTGTTTTTGAGATGAGTTAAATAAATGCCACAATAAAAATGTGTTTTTAATAATAACTATCTATTATATTAATATTATTACCACATTATTACAAGTAGGTACCTGTTTACCTCGTAAAAAGGAATATCGCGATAAGACCCGTTCTCGATTTTGTTTTATAATGTGTACAAATCGCGAAAGTTTAAAATGTTTAAATTATTTACTAGTTCGCTAATTGATAACATTTTTCAAAAAAGGATCTTTTCATTTAAAAAAAATCTGACTAGCCTTTTCCCAACTATGTTCGGGTCGGCTTCTAGTCTAACAGATGCAGATGAATAGCAGTATTTTCTAGGGAGCGACTGCCTATCTGACCTCCACAACCCAATTAACCCCTCAAGTGTCTGAGTTTGGCTGATTTTAGACCCAAAACCCGAGCGAGTGGGGAGGGTTGGGGGTTAGTTGCGAACCCCATAGGTTCACAACTACTGATATTGATATGTTTTCCATAGGATGATGTTTTTTTACGTTTATATATACGTGATCTAAGCTTATATACCTATTATGTAAAGTTTTGTCCTTTTGCACACTTGGGGTGCATTTGACACGCGGGGGGGGGGGGAGGGGAGGTTAGCTGCGAACTCCATAAGTTCACAACTAATGATTTGATTGGTTTTCCATCGGATGATGTTTTTTTACATTTATATATATGTGATATAAGCTTATATACCTAACAAAAAAAGGGTTTTTCTTATGCACACATGAGGTGCATTCGACACTTGAGGGGTTAATGGGTAATACGATACCCCTTGGTAATTCATTTAACATTCTTAAAAATTTGGTCCCGTGTGAGCGAGAGAGGTGACAAAATGCGACAGCTCAGCAGAGTTTTCGCACAAAATCTGAACGATCGTCAATTTTCTTTTGTAGAAGATAAATGTACGTACTTAAAAACTATTATCACACAAATACAGGAATAACTAAGCCGTCTTTCACACTTAATTTAATCTACAAAACTCACCACGTTGATTGATGAACCAACAACAGTTTCGACACTGTAATCCGCCATCTTTCATCGCGTACAAAGAGTATAAAAATATATTAGGAAACTCTAGCTGTCATGTAAACAGTTTTGCCGCTTAGTATTCTGACCGCGTACTCTTTAGGTCTCGTTCAGGGTGAACGCGCGGTGGCTAAGGCCTCGTTCAGGGAGACTCGGGGTGTCTCGCGTCACGTAGCTCGTTTTCGGAGTAGAGAGAGGCAGGCGAGGCCCGCGGCGACAAAAAAAAAAATTTGTTCCCTAAATGTTGACGAGCGAACATAAATGTAGGGAACACAGAGATCAAAATGGCGGAATTAAGACATCAACAACTGATGTCTCGGAAAAAAGTTTGCAATTTTGTGCCATGATCATGAGGGGTATCAAAACTAGGGTTTTTAATTTAAAAAAAAAATTAAAGTAAAGTTTTCGTTTGGAAAATTGTGTGTTTGCACCTTTGCGAGTTCAGACATACAATTTCTACGTCTTAAAGAAGACAAATGGTTTCTACTGAAATTTACTGTTTCGTAATTACGGATATAATTAATATTCTTAATAGCTCCACAACCTTTGATATAAGAAAGAAGGAGATGTGCCCAGTATTTTAAAATGTATCGGAACCCTGTGTCTCCACTTTTCCCTTTGTCACTTTCATGATTTTAAAGACATACGGTAAAATACTTGTAATTACATAATTATGGACAGTGATTCCATGATTTAAATGGCTTCGGTTTTTACAAGAAACCACTGCAGAACACGGCATTTTTATAAATTGTCACGGTCACAGTCGAAAGCGCACTAGTTCGCGGAGACGGAATTTGTACTATGAACGGCTCATACTGAGCATGTCGCGCGGACACAGATTCGCCAGCTTGCCACTTCTCCTGTTTTATATATTTCTATTTCCACAACCTAGGAATGTGGTAGAATTACAGGCATCGCTATTACCTATAGACTCGAGTAAACATTATGTAATTTCACACAAAAAAAAAAAAATATACACAGATGTAATCTACAAGTACTAATATTAAAGCAGAAGAGTGTCTGTTTGAATTGACGACACGGTTGGCGCAGTGGTTGAGTGATTGACTGCTGCGCAGCATGTCGCGGGTTCGATTCCCGCACGAGAACAAATACTTGTACGACCTACAAGTATTTGTTCCGAGTCTGGGTGTTTTTCTATCTATAATATGTATGTATTTACAAAAAAAAAAAAGCATATAAGTAGTTTATCAGCCATCTCGTTACCATAACACAAGCATTAGGTTGCTTAGCTTGGGACTAGATGGCGTTGTGTGAAATGTCCAAGGATATTAGTATTAGTATTAGTATTATTAATTGAACCCACTAATCTCTGGAAGTACCAGTCGGATTTGAAAAATTCTTTTTGCTCTTGATAGCTCGATTCTTGATAAAGGCTATAGACTATTTAACATTACGCTACGATCTTTAGGAGCCGAGCGAGGTGGGTGAAACCGTGGGGCACAGCTAATAGCTTAAGAGGAAATAGGGGCAGCCAGACTTTTGAAAATTAGGTATTTTAAGAAGATATTACTGTCACTCTGCGAGCGCTCCGCCCTGGAATTCGTGCGATAAGGACAACTGCAGATCCGACTAAATAGCCTATGTAAAAAGTCACATTTCGAGGCCAAACCTCGAAATGTGACTTTTGAACCTGAAATCGCGAAAAAAAAATCAGCTGTTCAGTACATTTTGACGAATTATGCGAACATTAAATGTACTGAACAGCCGATTTTTTTTTCGCGATTTCAGGTTTGGTCCCATAGTAAAAGTTGTTCATATTGATGCGTAGAACACCCCCTTAAATTTTGTCGCATCTATTCAATTTCACCCTGTATACCTTTTCCAACAAAAAAATATTTTTTCAAATCGGTTGGCAAGCGACGGAGTTATGCGCTAACAAACATAAAAAAAAAAAAAAAATACAAACATCCGAATTGAGAACCTCCTCCTTTTTTATAAGTCGGTTAAAAATAGATTTCAGGACACATGAAATCACTTCTTATGTATTGTAGATTGCTGTGTATTTTTTCCTATCAATAATATGCTACTGTTACTGTAAAAGATGGACACAAAGTTACTTAGTTTCGCCGTATTTTAGGAAGGAGGAGCCTTAATAAATTCAATTTTTTCCTCAGTCCCGGAAAACCGCTGCAGTGGCGAAGAATATAATTAAATTTTTCTACGCAGATGAACGTTTACAACACAATGTATTATTACGGTGAAGCCACAGCTCGAAATTACTGTTCGCACGTATTCTCGTAAATCGTGAGCTAGTAAACATTAGGAAATAGTCGAAATAGATACATATACTGTTGTTAAATGTAAGACAGTTGATAGTGTTTGAGCTATTTGTAAAACAGTTTAACAACTGGAAAGTTCATCCGGCATCAAACAGTATTTTATCACCATCTCCTTAGCCTGCATGGAGGAAGACGAGACAGCAGCTCATGTACTTCTAAAGGCGGAGTTCGTACCCAAAGGGTAAAATGGAACCCTATTACTAAGACTCCGCTGTCCGACTGATGATGTATTTCTGTTGTCGCTATAACAACAAATACTAAAAATAGAATAAAATAAATATTTAAGAGGGCTCCCACATACAACAAACGTGATTTTTTTGCCGTTTTTATACATACGGTACGGAACCCTTCGTGCGTGAGTCCGACTAGCACTAGGCCGGTTTTTTTTAAAGCAGTTTATCTCTTAACCCGTAAATAATTTTGACTAATAAAAAAATATTATATTTTTAAGTCCTTTTCGCATACAGTGATGGAACTAAAAACATAATTAAACAATACTTTAATGTACCAAAAAAATCTTCAAACATAGTTACCTCTTAATAATCTTACTGAGCAGTTTATCCCTTCATTAAAATTATAATTGAAAATATATATACCATAGAATTTCAAATGCCAAACTGCATCCAGTGATGGATTATTTATTATTAAATAGTTAATTTCTAATTTTATACGATTTTATTTGCACTTTTACGACATAATTCCGGTGCGCGTGAGAGTCCTCTATCTCGCGCGTCAATCTAGAAAACCATAAGGCCATTTCACTTACACACCGACCTAAACCACGCTTCAATATAACTACAGTTGCACCCGCGACGCGTAAATTCCGGGATGAAAAATACTCTCGTTTCTCAAGGTCGATTTGATAGTTTTCATATGATGCGGTCAAAAAAGGAAAATTTCGTGAGGTTTTTGACTATGAAAATGAATAAATATTAGACCAAACAACGATTCAGGCACCCGAGCACTAGGAGAGACAGATTTTTTTTTGTATAGAATTTTAATTTTTTCGGTTTGCTTACTATACAAGACAATATATAGTCAAATAACACATACGGAAAATCCTAATGTTTTTAACCTAACCATATACATTTGGTTATAGACGAATTTTAAAAACACAAATAATCGATGTATCCTCTTAACATAAACATAATTATTTATTACATGACTCATGTTCTCGCACTGCGTCCCATCTTCTTTGTGTATAAAATTAATAAAAACGCCTACTGCGATTAATAATTTTATTTTCGAAATAATAAACATACCAGACTGAAATAACTAGTGTTCTGTTTATTTTTATCGTGCGAGGGGGACAGCCGAATATTCAAGATAGTTTGAATGCTTTTGATAAGCACATAGTTACAAGCATTAAATTTTTATAATGTTTGCTTCAATGTGTTTAAGGCCTATATTATATAAGAAAGAAGGAAGGAAGGAGATGTGCCCAGTATGTTAAAATGTATCGGAACCCTGTGTCTCCACTTTTTCCCTTTGTCACTTTCATGATTTTAAAGACAAATTTATACGATAAAATACTTGTACTTACATATGGAAAGTGATTCCATGATTTACATGGCTTCGGTTTTTACAAGGAACCACTGAACAACACGGCATTCTTATAAATTGTCACGGTCACAGTCGAAAGCGCACTAGTTCGCGGAGACGGAATTTGTACAATGAAGCCTCGTCCCCACTAGGAACATTTGTCGAGCGACATGTGTCCCCGGAGACATCGGGCGATGTCGGGCGACGTCGGACGACATCGCCGCGACATTGTTGAAACTGTTCCTTGTCGCACAGTCGATACAAGGAACAGTTTCAACAATGTCGCGGCGACATCTCCCGATGTCTCCGGGGACACATGTCGCTCGACAAATGTTCCTAGTGGGGACGAGGCTTGAACGACTCATACTGAGCATGTCGCGCGGACACATTTTCGCCCGCTTGTCACTTCTCCTGTTTTTTATATTTCTATGGTTTAAAGCATTTTCCTTCAATGTTGAGGTTGGCTTGTAGTCTATGGGGCAATAGGCTTACCCCCCCTTGAAACATGGAACTTAAGAGGCCCTCGGAGCATGCGAATTTATTCTTGACGGTTTATGTGTTTAAGTACGTTAACAGAGCTCTACTCGGGTGAAAATAGAGAAAACGAATTTTCTCAGAAATGAGACATAACTAGATCGATTTTTTTTTCGAGATTTCAGGTTTAGTCTCATAGTAAAAGTTGTTCATATTCATTAGTACAATGACCCCTTAAAAGATTGCCACTGTTTACACTTACACCCTGTTTATAAATATAAATATTATATTATATACAAATATTGCTCATTTAATAGTATAGGATTATGTTAATGTTAAACTAACTTAAAATAATAATGAAATTGTCGTTGTCGATGTTTTTTCAAGTCGTAAAAATCGTTCGAAGCAGGGGCGGGTCACTAGTTTATAATAAGTGGTTTAAAGTTAGGTCAACGGCTGGTTTCTCCGTTCTCTATGACAGAGACAGAATGATTCATAAGGAAAAAGTAAAATAAACATATGTCGTCATATGTTGGGATTTGCAAATCAATTAATTATTATTTACCTACTTAATATATTTTTAGTTATTGTGTTCGTGTATTTTATATTCTATCTTTGTTATTATGTTAATGCTTATGGTATATAAGAGTATGTGTATGTATTGTATGGGTTTAATAATTGCCTGAAATAAATGATATTTAATTTAATTTAATATTATTTCTCTAAAATTTCCTATTTTGAATAGTAATAATGAAGCTCAAGTTCACTAATGTTTAAAGTGTTATTATAATATACAAAAAAAAAATATATTGTAGCCGCTCGGTGTTTCAATTAACTTCTAATTAAAAAAACAAACAAAGTTTTTGAATTAAAACAGAAAGTTAAAATAAAAGTAAAAAAAAAAAAAAAACAATTAAAATTAAATCGTTAAATTAAGGTTTAAGTAAACCAATTTAAAATTAATTAAAAAAATAGGAACTCAAATAATACACCGCTTTCAGGAATACAGTCGTGATATTATGAATAACAAACCTTTTTCGTCTGCTAATAATTTTGCGTACGATTGTATCAGCCGCGTATTTTAAAATGCTACTTTATCTTCCGGAAATCGGGGCTGGATTTGTTTTAAATTTTTGTGCAGATAGGATGTGCTTGAAATGGTACTTTGCTGCCTAGGTTACGTCTAGAAACGAGGTATACTAGGATTTTTTGAGCAAAAGTGCTGTATTTAGTCGACTACGTCGGTAACGAATGCCATTTTGTTGGAGAAATTATTTCTCCAACACACACACACATGATATGGCACTGTCAACCAGGCATTATTCTTACCAAGGCATGAGCTTTTATTAAATGTCTATCAATAAGAAAGAAGAATGTTAGTTTGTGGCTTATTGTAATTAAAAATATTACAGTTATTAGTACTGTTAAACTATTATCATCCCACTACTGGCCAAATACCTCTTCCCATGACGTCTATCTCTTTCGATGCAGGGCTAATGTGGACCTCTGGTCGTTTGTTTTATCCAGCTTGTTCTGTTATTTTCTACAGGACAACACAAAAACAAAAAATAATCGGAAGTCAAATATTTATGCAAAACATGTGACGGTGTCGAGGTGACGCGGTGATGCGGCGGATGACTGCGACCCGTGCGATTCTACTAGTTGCCCGCCGATACAGCGGGACCCGCAAACAATCGCGCACGCCGCGGGCTTAAATTTTAAGTATCTACATTTCCACGTACTATGTTCACTCGAACGAGTCTTGCAGTCCCAACACTGCGGTGGACGCGGGTGAAAATCGCTACGTGAGTTCATAGCCGAACCCGTAAGATATCACTTCGAAAACCTAATAATTAACTAGCATTCAACAATACGCCTCCCATTAAGAGGTCACATAATGTATAAATCTGTTTATTAATCAAATCCATAAACATCTTTATTTTAGTTTCTCTTTGAAAACTCACGCGAGTGTGACATAAAAATAATTTTATTGTTAGCTTGGGATTAGGCTGAATCGTATTTATGTCTCTGCCTTTGTGATTAAATGCTATTAAAAATGTTGTTTGTTCTGTTGTATTTATAGTTTCATGTCTATTAGGTTTTTGGCCAGTGTGTCAAGGTCGCTGTTGTATGTGGCGGGTGAGACGCCGCGTTTTTTAACCGACTTCAAAAAAAGGAGGAGGTTCTCAATTCGGTTGTATGTTTTTTTTTTTTTTTTTTTTTTTGTATGTTTGTTACCTCAGTACTCCGTCATTTATGAACCGATTCGGAAAATTCTTTTTTTATTTGAGAGGGTATACTTCCAGATTGGTCCCATTTTTGTCAAAATCCAGTTTTGATGATGGGATCCATGAGAAATCGAGGGAACTCCTCAAATATTATATCATACATATAGTTATTTTGGTAATTTCATCAACAAATCAAGCGTTTGCATTCAGAAAGTATCATCTGGTGAAGTGGAACTGATGAAGAAGACCACAGAAAGCTACTGGAACTCCTCAACGATCATAAGTATTTTACGGGTGGCGATGAAATAGTGAAGCGACTATGACGAAGCTTTAAATAAATGGTTCTGATGAAAATGCTACCATCGAACCGATCTGATGAAGAAGCCGGAAGGTAGGCATCGGAACTCGGTAATAAAATAATGTATCCTAGCCGTGTTTGGGCTTATTGGAATTGTCATGAGGTGCAATCTGGCTATAAATGATTGAATGCTAACTATATGCCGCTTCAAATTGCGCTACTTGAGTTGTAGTGTCACCACTAAAAAGTGAAAAATAAAATCTTTTTGCAAAAAAAAAAACAACCACTCCCAAAAAAACACTACAAAGTCAAAAATAACTTTAATTTCGGAAGTCGGTGGCAAAAAAAAGAAAGTAAATAAAAACCAAAGACACCGACTTCCGAAATTAAAGTTATTTTTGACTTTGTAGTGTTTTTTTGGGAGTGGTTGTTTTTTTTTTTGTAAAAAGTTTTTTTACGCCATTGTTTTTGGAACATCATAATCATCATGGACATAGGCCTCTCCTATTGCACGTCATTCAGCTCGATTCTCATCCAGCTGCGGAGATCGTCGCTCCACCTAGCCTGAGGGCATCCTACCCAGTGGCGGATTAGCAGTCTTGGCCGCCCTAGGCCCCAGGCCATGTAGTAAGTACCAGCCGCTCCTTTCTCAGCACCCATCAATAGGCTACATAATTAATTTACTTTATTGCCAACTTTTATCGAAATTGATTCAGAAATTTTATCTGCTAGTTAGTTACTGATTTTTTTTCGCGATTTCAGGTTTGATCCCATAGTAAAAGTTGTTCATAATAATAAGTATATATATACCCGTTAAGAGGATATTGGTCAATAACCAGTAACCCTGTATATTTCGATGTACGAAAGTGATTTAAGAAGATTATTGTTATACGAGTACGATGTGGTGCAGTGCGGCTCGCCATGATGTGCGCGAGCCTTTACTATATTGACGACACGGTTGGCGCAGTGGTTGAGCGATTGACTGTTGCGCAGCATGTCGCGGGTTCGATTCCCGCACGGAACAAATATTTGTACGACCTACAAGTATTTGTTTCGAGTCTGGGTGTTTTTCTATCTATAATATGTACGTATTTACAAAAAAAAAAATGTATATAAGTAGTTTATCAGCCATCTCGTTACCATCACAAGCATTAGGTTGCTTAGCTTGGGACTAGATGGCGTTGTGTGAAATGTCCAAGGATATTTATTTATATTTATTTATTTATTTATAACTACTATCCCCTTTAATAAAAGCATTGAGCATATCATTTTACGCTTGCCTAGCTTAACGAGAGGAAAATATGACGTCATATGTTCAGCTTATATCCCACCAAAAACACCTGAATGTATTTATGTTGCATACTTAGAGTCTCTGCAAACCTTGATGGAGGACGGGAGCGTTCAAAACTTTTACCTTCTTGGAGATTGATGGCTCGCTGGTAGCAACAACACGGCTACCACGTGTCAAGCGTGTGTTGGTACTTCTCCTGTTTGCAGACATTTGAGCATTTTTATGTCCGTGCTCAATGCTTATCAATACAATAATATTAAGAACTCGAGCGAGAAGATTTTAGATTTAGTGATAAGTAACAACGACTGTACTGTTGTGACACCTACTGAAGTATTGTTAAAACCAGATCAATATCACCCACCGTTGTATATTCTAGTCTCCTGTAAGTTGCACAGCGGTGCAATGATGCGTAAGACGGTTCAAAAGCACAATTATTTTAAAGCGAATTATGAACACATTAATCGCGATCTACTCAAAATTAACTGGGATGATGAATTTCACGAGCAGTCTGCAGAAGACGCGCTGAATACGTTTTATGAAATTATTTACCAAATAATTAAAGCTCATGTTCCTCTAAAGACGATTAGGTCTACCAAATTTCCATTGTGGTTTTCCCCCTCTTTAATACACATATTTAAAAATAAATTAAAGGCATGGAATAAATGGAAGACCTATAAAAACATATCTGACTATGAACAGTTTTCACTTTATAGGTCGAGATTCCAAACTGAATCTAAGAATTGTTACCGTCTATACCTAAACTCAGTAGAAGATAGTATAAAAGTTAACACCAAATATTTCTGGACTTATGTTTCTAATCGGCAGTCTAAAGCTCCAATTCCCTCAACCATACATTATGAAAATCAATCGTCATCCGATCCTGAGGAGATTTGTGATCTCTTTGCAAAGTTCTTCCATTCGGTATACGAACCCTCGACTATCGAAAATATTCAAACCCAGGACAATGAATATGCTGAGAATTGTTCTCCTGTTAGTAGCCTTGTACTTAGTACTGACCAAGTACTCAGTGCCCTCAAATCTTTAGATTGTACTAAAGGACCCGGACCAGACGGTATTCCACCAATATTCCTTAATAAGGCGGCTCACGCGTTGTGTGCACCATTGTGTATTCTTTTTAATACATGTTTAAGTCAAGGAACTTTTCCAGAAGTTTTGAAGCGGGCAAATATTACTCCAGTTCATAAGAGTGGTCCAAAACAGGACGTTGAAAATTACCGGCCCATTTCTATACTGTCGGCCTTGTCAAAGCTTTTCGAGAGACTCGTTCATAATCAGTTGTATCCGATTGTCCATGACAAAATACTACAGCAACAACACGGTTTCGTAAAAAGAAGATCTACAACAACTAATATGATAACTTTCACTGACTATTTATTTAACAGTATGGACTCTCGTGTGCAAGTGGACGCTGTATACACCGACTTTCGAAAAGCCTTTGATAAGGTTGATCATGAATTGCTTTTGAAGAAGCTAGCCTTTAACGGTATCCGCGGGGATTTGTTACGTTGGTTTATTTCTTATGTGACAAATAGAACACAAAAAGTAGCTGTCAATGGTTTCCATTCCGCTACTATAACCGTGACGTCAGGGGTGCCTCAGGGCTCAATTCTCGGACCTCTGTTGTTTGTGATGTTTATTAACGATATCGATGTGTGTTTTCTGAACACTAAGTTCTTACTTTACGCGGACGACCTTAAAATTTTTAGACCGGTTAGATCAATACTAGACTGTCATTTACTTCAACAAGACCTCAATCGCCTAGTAGAATATTGTAATAAAAACTAACTCCAACTTAGTATTCCCAAATGTTGCTGTATCAGCTTTACTAAAAACAAAAACCAATTTAAACACCCTTATGCGCTACAAACTGAAGTCTTGGCCAGAGTTAACACAATTCGTGATCTGGGAATACTGCTCGATGATAAACTGCACCTGGACGCACATGTCGATAAAATCGTGAGTCAGGCTTATCGTATGTATGGATTCGTAATAAGATCAGCCACGGAATTCGTCCACCCGAGTACTTATTTACATTTGTATCGATCATTAATCCGGTCTCAACTAGAATATGCGGTGCCGGTGTGGAGTCCCTATTATAATAAATATACTGACAGTATCGAGCGTATACAACGTAAGTTCTTGAAAACGATGCATTACCGCTGTTCTAGAAGTCGTATTTACTATCCCTATACCAATTTACTGGAAAAATACAACTTGCTCTCTTTGAAGTCTAGACGTACCTTTCTAGAAACTATGTTTCTATACGATCTGTGTAACAACACATATGATTGTATGGATATTTGTAACAAGTTGTGCTATGTTGTCCCTAGAACCATTCAGGGACGTGGGGTGCGCGCACGACCTGTTTTCGCCGTCACTCCTAGTCGTACGAATGCAGGCTTGCGGGCACCTCTACGTCGCCTCACAGGCAATTTTAATAAGCTTTTCTCTAACTTGGATCTATTTGCTTTATCCGTTGGAAAATTTAGAACGATCTTGCTTGACACAATCAAAAATGTATTGTAAATCTCTATAGTGTTCCTTGCTGCTGTAATTTATGTGTATTTTTTTTTCTTCTATTCTGTCCGACTTTTACTATATCAATATTGTCTTTGTCTTTTTGTGTATCTGTGGAGAACGTTGTTGGTTGCACATTTGTATAACTTCTTATTTTCTATTTATTTGTAATATGTAATGTGTAATTGTTTGTTCTTCCGAATAAATAAAATAAAATAAAATAAAATAAAAATATGTACGTATTTACAAAAAAAAAAATGTATATAAGTAGTTTATCAGCCATCTCGTTACCATAACACAAGCATTAGGTTGCTTAGCTTGGGACTAGATGGCGTTGTGTGAAATGTCCAAGGATATTTATTTATTATTATATTTAGGTACTTTCAGTTATTTCTTGTTATCATTAGTAAAGTTTTTGTCAGATTGGCCGCCCTAGGCCCGGGCCTACTGCGCCTTAGGGCAAATCCGCCACGGTCCTACCTTATGGCTCCTCGTCACAAACGCCGATCATAGACGATTACCCCCGACCACGATTGTGTGGAGGGCTTACTCGTCTGTAGTCGCCGATCATCGGCTACGCTCGCCATATGATCGTGGCGATCCGTGAGTTGTCGATTTTTCGGGCACGCATCAAAGGGAATTTCGGCTAGTTGTGTGCAAGTGAAATGAAATTAAATTGTTTACTGTGTAGATGTGATATCGGAATCCCTTTTAAACGTCATATTAAAAAATAAGCTAGAAGAAGTCGACATTTCCTATCTGACTACCCTGAGAAGAAATGGCGAAAGTCTCATTTAAGTCTTGGTCAGATCATGTGAGGACCATGTAGATACATGTCTGAAATGGTCTTTTGAGGAAAGAACCATACTTTGAGTGGACCTGTCCAGTCAGTGCGAGCATTTGTCAACAATCGTGTAGCTCAGCTCAGGATTTAGGAGTGCCCACACGATGGCCGATCATTCATTCACCGGAGGACAGTGAAGCCGTGAATACATACGTACGCCATTTCGAGCTGGTTTTATGGCGAAAGCGCCAGGGTAGCCCGCGAAATTCAAAATTTCTTACATTTTTTGGAATTTGTAGGTCGGTGTGAGCTTGTATGTTGATTAAAATATGATTCGCGGCCGTAGCTAATATGGCTTTAGAGAATTATAATCATTAGAATCAGCAATACAGCTCCATAAGTTAGCATTTACCTCAAACCTCATGATTTCATGGAATCGCTAGATTTGAGGTTAATGCTAACTTATGGAGTTGTATTGCTGATTCTAATGATTATAATTCTGTAAAGCCATATTAGCTACGGCCGCGAATTATATTTCAATCAACATACAAGCTCACACTGACCTACAAATTGCAAAAAACGTAAGAAATTTTGAATTTCGCGGGCTACCCCGCCGCATCAACCTTAATGCGATAATAATGGCAACTGGGTGGTCAAATAATAAGATAACATGTAATAACAACACAACACGACATAACATAACAACACAAACATAACATGATAAGTAATAACATGTAATTTATGATAACTAATAAATACGTCTTATCAAACAAACTATACATTTATAAAATCTAGCAAGCAGTGACGTCATGTCACATTTTGTAATCTTTTGATTACGTAAAAAAATAAAAAAATACGTGTCCAATATTTTTTAATAATCTACATGACGAACAAAAAAATTTTTTTAATCATCGTTATGAGTGACAACCCTACTAACGCTCCAACCTCTTAAGGGGTCATTGCACTCATCATTATGAACAACTTTTACTATGGGACCATAGGTAATTGTAAATCGTGTAGGGATGGGATCGGTGAGAGTTGGGATGAAACCTCATCTCTATTTATACTGTGATTGTTTGTTAGGTAATTGTAAATCGTGTAGGGATGGGATCGGTGAGAGTTGGGATGAAGCCTCATCTCTATTTATACTGTGATTGTTTGTTAGGTAATTGTAAATCGTGTAGGGATGGGATCGGTGAGAGTTGGGATGAAGCCTCATCTCTATTTATACTGTGATTGTTTGTTAGGTAATTGTAAATCGTGTAGGGATGGGATCGGTGAGAGTTGGGATGAAGCCTCATCTCTATTTATACTGTGATTGTTTGTTAGGTAATTGTAAATCGTGTAGGGATGGGATCGGTGAGAGTTGGGATGAAGCCTCATCTCTATTTATACTGTGATTGTTTGTTAGGTAATTGTAAATCGTGTAGGGATGGGATCGGTGAGAGTTGGGATGAAGCCTCATCTGTATTTATACTGTGATTGTTTGTTAGGTAATTGTAAATCGTGTAGGGATGGGATCGGTGAGAGTTGGGATGAAGCCTCATCTCTATTTATACTGTGATTGTTTGTTAGGTAATTGTAAATCGTGTAGGGATGGGATCGGTGAGAGTTGGGATGAAGCCTCATCTGTATTTATACTGTGATTGTTTGTTAGGTAATTGTAAATCGTGTAGGGATGGGATCGGTGAGAGTTGGGATGAAGCCTCATCTCTATTTATACTGTGATTGTTTGTTAGGTAATTGTAAATCGTGTAGGGATGGGATCGGTGAGAGTTGGGATGAAGCCTCATTTCTATTTATACTGTGATTGTTTGTTAGGTAATTGTAAATCGTGTAGGGATGGGGTCGGTGAGAGTTGGGATGAAGCCTCATCTCTATTTATACTGTGATTGTTTGTTAGGTAATTGTAAATCGTGTAGGGATGGGATCGGTGAGAGTTGGGATGAAGCCTCATCTCTATTCCCATCGTTCTAATAATATATGTTTACGTCAATCTATCTGTCTCAGGAGTGTTTTGTTTCACTAACTGACGTATTGCAGATACATTTTATTTTGATTAGTTATACATCAAATCAGAGAAGTAATGGAAAACAGACAATTCGGTTATTCGGGTTATGATAATATGAGCCACTTGTTAATTTTTCATGAGAATAAGAAAATGAAAGAGTTTTATTTTTTTTATTTTAATAGAAAAACCGGCCAAGTGCGAGTCGGTTTCGCGCATGAAGGGTTCCGTACCATTATCTATAAAAACGGCAAAAAAATCACATTTGCTGTATGGGAGCCCCTTAAATATTTATTTTTAGTATTTGTTGTTATAGCGGCAACAGAAATACCTACATAATCTGTGAAAATTTCAACTGTCTAACTATCACGATTCATGAGATACTGCCTGGTGGCAGGCGGACAGACGGACGGACAGTGGAGTCCCCGGAGCGGAGTTTTAGGGTCCCGTTTTACCCTTTGGGTACGGAACCCTAAAAAGGACTGGCAGTCTTTATAAGTTTTTGGAATTTGGATAAGCAGTGGTCACACGGCGGTAACGGCCCCGACTTAAAGGCTTCCGCAGACTGGCGCGACGCGACGGTGCCACCCGATTCTGGTAGAACAATTTCCAAAAGTTTTCATAGAAATTGTTCTAGTCATAGATATAAGGATAAATGATAAATGATGAATGTCCCTTTGTCACTTTCATGATTTTAAAGACAAATACGGTAAAATACTTGTACTTACATATGGAAAGTGATTCCATGATTTACATATTTTTGTTTTGGCTTTGGTTTTTACAAGAAACCACTGAACAACACGGCATTCTTATAAATTGTCACGGTCACAGTCGAAAGCGTACTAGTTCGCGAAGACGGAATTTGTACTATGAACGGATCATTCTGAGCATGTCGCGCGGGACACAGATTCGACCCCTGGCTACTTCTCTTGATTGTTTATAATTCTATGGTTCTACTAGAGTGTCGTCGTGCTATTGCAATGCAACTATCATCACTACATAGTATAAAACAAAGTCGTTTCCCACTGTCTGTCTGTCCCTAGGTATGCTTAGATCTTTAAAACTACGCAACAGATTTTGATGCGGTTTTTTTAATAGATAGAGTGATTCAAGAGGAAAGTTGAATATGTATAATAAACGTGGGCGAAGCCGCGGGAAAATGCTAATAACAGATAAAAGAGGTTCTCTGATACAGTATTTTAGCTTTATGAGAAAAAATCTAAGAATATATTATTTAGATAGCTTAAGCAAAAAGCGGTCGGAAAATGTTAGTTTTAGTTCATAAAATAACAACATTTTTAAAATTCAATTCAAAGTTTTCAGTTTTTTAATCTGTCTTCTAACACCATGAAAGTAGCCGCCATGTTATTACGTCATACAGCTCTGTAAATTAAAAAGTGTCAATGTCAACTGATCAGCGTATATAAAGTGTTTGTTTACACGGTGAACTGACGTCATGACGACAGAACAATATGGCGTCCACTGCGTTGATCGTTTTCGCGCGAAATTTGAAAATGTAAAATTTAAATGCATTTTTATAGCACTTATCGATTGAGTAAAAATTTCGTGTTTTTTTTAGTGGCTTATGAGCACTTGAGACAATTTATCAAAAAATGGGTGTACCCAAGTAATAAGGCGCGTCGTGAATCTTCGTTCGCACAGAAAAGAAAGTATGGCCCCGAAGATTAACGAGAATACTTAAAACTTACAATCAACCTTAGATCACTACTATAAGGTTCATAATACACTGCAGCTGTTAGTTCCGTCTCACTCGCAAGTATGGCTGCTGTCAAGCGGCGCGCGCTAACATGGCGGCAGCTACCGACCAATAGCGGTACAGGAAAAAGCGTGGAGCGTGCCGATTGGTCAATAGCATTTCCCGCGCTTTGTAAATTCATCTTCTGCGCAGGTACATCGATAAGCCATATTAGTTGAGTACTACTGTACCATATTGTCCGCTTATTATTAAGAGATGAGACGTCAAAAATACGCCATCATTTGCTTTAGCTTCAAAACATTACGATTTTGTTTAGTTTTCCACACAAAGGACTATAAAAATTGTTTATTGTTTTCCATACATTATATTCGTATGGAGATCTTTCTGAGATTTCAATGCGTAAACATGATTTCGAGAGGGCAAAAGGTTGACAACCTTTTCATTTTGGGGGTCTACTCCCTAAGCACGAAGTCCGTAGTTTCCTGCCTTCGTTACGGGCGTTTCCTACTCCGTATCACCTACGGACGTATGATTGGTTTGGGGTCCGAATGAAGTATGAATGACAACATGATTTGACAGTTGTCCCCTACTCTCAATGATATTTTGCCCGTCCGAAAAATTTAACTTTTACACTTGTTTTGATGGATCGTTATCTCGGACGGACGGACGGACGGTCGGACGAACAGACGTTCGGACGGATGGACTTAGGGAGTAGACCAGGGGTCTAGGGAATTGGAATCGACGACCAGCACCCTAATTGCGTAACACATTATCAATCGGAGTTGGTTTCACTTTGACAGTTCAACAACATTTATAGCGTTATTTACGTTGTTGAGCAGACACATTTTTCGAACATAAGAAACAATGGATTAGCAATTTGTTTCAAAATGATTCAAACTCCGATTGATAATGTGTTACGCAATTAGGGTACAGGGGGTCGTAGATTCGAATTCGAACCTGACCAATGTGACTTCATGTTTTTCTGTGTAATGGTAAAAGCTGCTTAGCCTTTTCCCAACTATGTTGCGATCAGCTTCCAGCCTAACTGGATGCAGCTGAATACCAGTATTTTACATGGAGCGACTGCCTATCTGACCTCCACAACCCAGTTACTGGGTAATACGATAAGCCCTGGTAAAACTAGTTGTCAGACTTTTGGGCTTCTGACGACCCGTAACGACTGTCAAAGATCCACGAATGACAGCCGATGCTTAACGTACTTGCCGAGGCACGGAGGAGTCTCGGTATGTAAATATGGTCACCCATCCACGGCCCAATCCCGGCAAGCTTAACCTGAAAATCCAAATGAAAACGAAAATGCTAAAACAGGCAAGGAATGACAACCTTCAAAGCATATAAAAAAGGCTAAAATTTATTAAAAGAAGGAAGTGCAAAATTGAGCCCCTTAATCAGGGCAAGACGAGCCATCCTGAAAGTGTTGCCATGCATATAAAGGAGTGGTATTGCCCTCCTCAAGTCCCCTCTTTCAACTTTTAAATTGGTCTCTGGAATTTTTCCTCGGCGAATTCACCTTGAATTCTTTTTTTTCATGTTTAATGATGATGGAAATGGATGATTGGTGGCAGTTGGCTAAACAGGGTTATTTTAAATTAGCTATATAAACTCCGGTGACGCGATGAGTATCGACAGCTAAACATGATAAACAATACTTACTTAAATAAATAAATTTGATTTATTTTGTGGGACCGTCGACCGCATTGTATTGACAAATTTTACGGGTGATAAAATCGAACAGATTATACTTATATGAATCCTGTCGATAAGTGCAGGTTCGTTCACAATTTGTCAGTTTGCCATGGATAGATTAAAAACTATCGAAAAATAATGCGTTAAATTGCAAATGGTTTGCTGCAGTTCACAATTTTTAAATAGTTTTATAATCTACTACAAGTATTTGTTCCCAGTCTGGGTGTTTTTCTATCTATAATATATAATTATGTATTTACAAAAAAAAAAAAATGTAGTTTATCAGCCATCTCGTTACCATAACACAAGCATTAGGTTGCTTAGCTTGGAACTAGATGGCGTTGTGTGAAATGTCCAAGGATATTTATTTATATTTATATTTAATCTCGCGAAATCATAACTGTTATTATAAATGTGATAGTACGTTTGTTTGTTACCTTTGCACGCCTAAACCACTGAACCGTTAATCGTGAAATTTTGCATATACTTTGTCAGGTGTACAGAATCGCACATACTTTTTTTCAAGATGAAAGGTATGTACTTACCCTTTCATCTTGAAATATTTTCGGCATAGTGTGTTTAGACACTGACCCTCTTACAAATAAACACAGAATAAAGTTATTCCAAATTTAAACCTATGAAAATGTATGGTTATTCCTTTGTTATCCCTGATATAATTTTATTCCGTGTTTTATTTGTAAGAGGGTAAGTCTTTGTGCGTTCCGTTGAATGGATCTATTGAAATGTCACCTAAATAGAATTGCTTGTCTATATGTTGATTTTGTACGCCATTATTGGCATACCATAGTGCACATATTTTTAGACAATATACTATCTGTATGTACCATACCCTATGTTTTACAAAATAAATGATGGATTGATTACACCCTGTATAAAGAACAACAACATCGGGTCAACAGCTGACTCCCGGCTGTATACAAGCGTACCTATTAACACACTTCTAATAACGTTATAGATGTAATTCCCTGGCACAGTTCCAAAGTCATAAATGTTCTTGTTATCAGAATTGTTTGGGGCATTTTGGAGACTCTCTATCTATACAACGTGTAACATTAAATGCGCAAATCCTCTTAAGGGGTCATTGTACTCATCATTATGAACAACTTTTACTATGGGACCAAACCTGAAATCGCGAAAAAAAAATCAGCTGTTCAGTACATTTTGACGAATTATGCGAACATAAATGTACTGAACAGCTGATTTTTTTTTTCGCGATTTCAGGTTTGGTCCCATAGTAAAAGTTGTTCATAATGATGAGTACAATGACCCCTTAAGAGGTTTTGCGCATTTAACGTTACACGTTGTATAAATAAAAAGAGAAGTCCTGACTGACTGACTGACTGATTCATCAACGCCCAGCCTAAATCCTTGAACCTAGAAAGCTGTTTTGCATAGAGGTTCCCTTTATAATTTATACAAGGAATAATGAAGGATTCCCCGGTAGCACGTTCCCGTGGGATATTTTCTGACATCCACGCGGGCAAAGTCGCGCGGGAAGGGCTAGTATCAAATAAACTGCATTGAATATGAAAGGAAGATTGAGATGTCGATAAATCCGCATCAAAATCCGTTGCGTAGTTTGAAAGAACAACGCGGTCACACAGACAGACACGAAAAGCGACTTTATTTTACACTAGCAACACCCAGCGGTTTCACTCGCGTAAGTGTCGAACCCGTAAGAATATCGGGATGAAAAGTATTGCATGTGTTAATCAGGGTTAGAAACTATCTGCATGCCAAATTTCATCAAAATCAGTTCTGTATTTTTTTGCGTGAAAGGGTAACAAACATTCATCCATCCTCACACACTGTTTACCTATATAATATAAAAATATAATTGAAAAATTATCTACTAAGTCACTTATCTGTTTGGATAGATAGATGTACAATATATATTTATTATCAGGTAGTATTTACTTAAAAATATAAAAAAAACTTTTTTCTAATACTTACATTTTTAAACTCGTGATATATTTCGAATGGAATGTCCGAATTGAATAATTCAAAAAGTTATACACGACGTATAAAGGCTCTTACAGACAGAGGCGATATCGCGTCGCGACGTGTCGCGTAGCGGTGTTGCGACGCGATAATATCGCAATATCGCTCGCGATATCGCCTCTGTCTGTAAGAGCCTTAAAAGTATTGAAGCAGTCTTGAATATGATGTAATTTATTTTGATAAGGATTAATACCAAAGTACAAATAAAGAGCCTTTTCTAGCGCCGGCATTAGTAAAAGAACACTTATTGTGACATAACTATAATACCTAGACATGTGCTATCGCGACACTTTTTGTAGATAATTATGTGTTCTGCAAAGTCGTAGTACATACATTATTTTGTTCTATCATCAATAGTTTTCGCAGCGCACGCGATGTAAGGATTTTTTAGGGCATTTTTTTACACCTCGGGTTACATTATTCGAATTTTAGTAAGGATCTCAATTTAAAAAAAAAATATAATATAGCCTATGTCACCCGGGAAAGGATTTTTTCAATCGGGCCGTTACTTTCGGAGCCTATTCAATGCAAACAAACAAACGTACAATCAAATCTTTCCTCTTTATAATATTAGTATAGACTACCTAATCAAAAAAGTTTTGAACCATTTATAATGCGACTAGTGCAAGGTAAACCAAATAACTCGCGATAACCATATCTTGAGTCAAGTGTGACTACAGCCTATACTCCCTCTCACAGAGAGGAGGCTTGTGTCCCAGCAGGGGGAACATTATAGGCTGATTATGTATGATAAGTTATGTATGTATCGGGTGGTCAAGATTTATTCAGATACATTCAAACACCATGTGGGCAGAAAATGGGTTTCGTGCAATGAAAACACACTGGGTTGCTATACTCGGTGATTATTAAAATCACAATCACTCCAAATTAAAATTAACACTACTGAGCACAACGAATCCAATACAGTTCCGTGGCGTAGTAACCCCGACGCGATCAGACACTAGACTGTCCTCCTCGCCATGGGCTTAAAACATCACGACTCTGTAGAAGTGCGATATAGGTGTGGGTGGATCCATTGAGTTATATAACTAGAGAAGCAAACCTCATTAAAATGTGTAAAAAAAGTATAACCACTTCTTAAATGCGACGACGTAGCTTTGAAACCACTAAACATTTAAAAGTAAACACATATCTGTCTCACTTACACAAGTCGCAAGAACAATACTGTCGCTTAGATTAGACAAAGACCGCAATATAAACATGCAATGGCGGGATGGGGTTGCCTACCCATGCGAAATTTTACCCAACTTTTTAAACGTTAAAAAAAACGTAACGTTTAAACGGTAAACGTTAAATTACTTTTTAAGTATGTGAATTATGTATTTCTTATTAGATGTGTATTAGAAGGTTATATGTAATGAAAATAATCAAGGCATTTTCTTTTTGAACATTTTTTATTTCCTTTAGTTAATTTTCATACATAAGTATAATTTACATTTTTAAATATTAAAATATAAAAACATTAAAACATATAAAAATAGTAGCCCACCGGTATC
Organism: Cosmia trapezina; assembly: GCA_905163495.3. Classification (NCBI taxonomy): domain Eukaryota; kingdom Metazoa; phylum Arthropoda; class Insecta; order Lepidoptera; family Noctuidae; genus Cosmia; species Cosmia trapezina. The sequence goes on from LR991048.1 coordinate 4,958,793, forward strand.
GGGAACAGGGTCCAAGGTACCGCTGGTCAGGGCTGCTTAGAGAGGAACCTCCTAACGATACGCGCGGTGTCCAGAAGTATCGCTTTCTGGAGCAATCTTCCTTAATCCAGCTGCCTAACGAGAGCCTCTTCAGGTGTTGATCGAGGCTCTTGGCTATTATGCCATTGGCCGTCACGACTATCAGCACAACGATTGCTGTATCCACATCCCACATGTCGACAACCTCGCGAGCCAGGCCAAGATACTTAATCTGCTTATCTTTTTCAGCTTTCACGAGGTTCTCGTCATGCGGGACCGCTATATCAATAATCATTGTGCAACGCTCTAATCGATCTATCACCACTATGTCTGTCTTATTGGCAACAATAGTCCTGTCAGTGATGATAGATCGATCCCAATACAAAGTAATATTGCCATTTTCGAGAACTGGGTCGGGCACATACCTACAGTATGGTACTTCCAATTCCACAAGACTGTATTTCAGAGCAAGTTGCTGGTGGATAATCCTGGCTACAAGTTTGTGCCTATGCAACTAGTCTCCGTTAGCCAGACGAGAACAGTCAGAAATAATGTGACGGATTGATTCCCCCGGACGGTGGAATGCCCGACAGATGTCAACCGTGCCGTCCTTCACAATATATTTCCGGTAGTTGTTCGTCATCATAACTTCGTCCATAATCGCAAAGACAAAACCTTCGGTTTCCCCAAAGAGTCAGTTTTCTATAAGTACTTTTCTTTTTGAAGGTTTTTTTAATTCTTCCATGAATTGCACTGTTTCATCATTTACATTTAGCTGCATTTCGTCTTCTTCGCTCAACATACGTTTTTTTTTTCAGTTCCTCTATAACATCATTTATTTTTTTATTTCTAGTCTTTTATTTTTTGTGATATATTTTTTTCCTTTTCTTAGTCCTCTAGCCGATAAATTTTTCAAACCGTGAATTATTTTCCTCATTTTGGGCTTTCGGGGCGTTTCAGTTATTTCGACTATCTCTTCGTCGGTTTCCACAGCATCCACATCCATATTTTCTTCTTCTGAAAGCTCCACCTGCTCTTTAGAATAACGGTTGTCCTGAAAAATATACAATTTATTGTAGGCAAAACAGCTCTTTACCATATAAAAACTATGTTGAGAAAAACATTCAGTACACAATGTAGTTTGAGTCGATATAAACTAATTTGTTGCTGTGGGAGTTCAATGAGAAGGCATTTTTTGTTAGCATTACCTATCATTTGATAATATTAATTGCCGCATAAAATCATTACTTACAATAAGCATTAGAATTGCTTGATTGGACAAATAAACACGGCCACATTAGCTTTTTGGGCCTATTTTATCTTGATCACGGAAGTGCTTCAAACAAATGACAGTAGATTTAGTATGTAGCCAGTCAGTCTCTTTTCTCAGCAATCTGATTATTGATTGAGAAAATTGATTGCATCTTTAGGTACTCTGGAACATTGTTAATTGTTATTAAAAAATATTTAAAATCGCTTATTCCATAAATTAAAAACTCCCACAAATGTGGGAAACTAAAACATAGTTTTTAGTTGTAACACTGATCATGATTAAAAAAAAATCTACATTTTATTTATTTTACTACGTTTTTACGATGATATAAACACAGAAACAATAAACTTACGTGTGGAAAGTAATTCCGGTAGTTTTTGTGATCTTGAATCGCATTATTTCATTACGCATTTACCCATTTTGGCGACATTTTTTGTCGCGTGTCACTCGGTTCACTTCGGCTGCCGTCATACAGAGCACTGAACTGACGTTAGCTACGCATACGGCCGTGGCCGTATGTTCAGTGGCAACGCCTTGGCGCGGTAATTGCTAATCTAGTGTATATATATCAATGGGTGGATCACGAAGTGATGTCGCCAGTGGCGCACTTGCGATTCGTTTCCTGACCGTACTATTGATCGGATCCGACATTATGTTGTTATATCTAATAGACATTTAACGCTATGCATTACTTAGTCATAGCAAAAGGGCCCTGAACTTAGAGCTAAGCACATACAATACAATATTCCCGTTTAATCTATTGAGACCCGCATCTAATATTAACCGCGCTATCTCCTTGGGTTCTGAATATGCTAATAAGGTTCTACGTAATTCCATTTAGATCTGTTACGGAATCTCTACTGCAAGTTATAGGATCTCTCTGTGTCTATAGAGAGAGATAGGGCCGACCGCAATATATTAGATATTTAATTGATTCAAGCCAGAAATTAATAATCTATCGCGATTCAAATCTCGATCCCGGTTTTTAGGGTTCTGTACCTGAAGGGTACCAAATGGAACCCTATTACTAAGCCTCCGCTGTCCGTCCGTGCATTCGTCCGTCTGTCACAGGGTTGTATCTCATGAACCGTAATAGGTAGACAGTTGAAATTTTCACAGATTGTGTGTTTCTATTACGGCTATAACAACAAATAATAAAAATAAAATAAATTTAAAAAATAAATAGGGTGGGTTTTAGTCAGTAAAAGTCTGACACGCCCTTTCGCTCCACCCAGAGCATGAGAAGTCATTTGATGATTTCACATCCACAAAAAAAAGGGGGTCTACTCCCTAAATCCATCCATCAAAACAAGTGTAAAAGTTTAATTTTTCGGACGGCCAAAAACACATCGGGAGAGTAGGGACAACTGTCAAATCGTGTTGTCATTCATACCTTCATACCGCTCGGGCCTCGAAACAATCATACGTTGGTAGGTGATACGGAGTAGGAAACGCCCGTAACGAAGGCCGAAACTACGGGCTTCGTGCTTAGGGAGTAGACCCCCTGGTCATGCACGCACGCCCGTTATAGATTAGGTTAGATTAAATTACATCACCACTTTTTTTTTTTTTTTTTTTTTTGAGGGTGGGAAATCATCAAATAACTTCTCCCGCTCTGGGTGGAGCGGAAGGGCGTGTCAGACTTTTACTGACTAAAACCAACCCGTGTTCCTTCAGTTGCCTATGCCAGGGCCGCGGTAACCCCTTCGGACAATCCGCGACCCCAGCGGCGTCGGCCCTATTGGGCCCCGTCACTTGCTGACATCTCTTTGAGGCGCGCGTGGAACACAACGCGCCGTCGACTCGGGCCTGGTCCTTACCGGACGGCGAGCTACCCGCTGCTCACCGTCCGCAGGCCCGCGCCTACGGTGGCCGGAAATCGCCCCGCGATTCCCGCCGCCCAGGGCGTCTCCTGCGGCGACTGAGGGCGTGAGGCTGCCTCTCCCTCACGCGTTCCGCCTCCTCCTTCGCGAGCATCACTGCTTCGCAGAAGGAGGTGACGGCCTCCCATGCACTCTCGCTCCGCACCATGGCCTGGACCAGGCTCGGACGCGAGAGATCGCCGCATCACCACTAAGGTCTTTCCCCTCCCAGCGTTTCCACTCACATCTTCCTTGTAAATACCTTTTGTTAATTCAATGGTTAATTCTCTCAACATGTCTAAACCATTTAATGTTATTTCTTTCCTTATGGCTGCTCCTTCCTAAAATACGGCGAAACTAAGTAACTTTGTAACCATCTTTTACAGTAACTGTAGCATCTTTCTGATAGGAAAAAATACACAGTAATCTACAATACATAAGAAGTGATTTCATGTATCCTGAAATCTATTTTCGTTTGTAGAACTAAGGGAAAAAAAATCCAGGTCTATTTCGGTCTATTTTTTCGAGTTGTTACCATATTACTCCTACAGTTTTCATTAAAAGTGTTCATAAATTTATATAGTTATTTACAAACTAATAAGGAATGATTTATTGTCATTAATTTTTTAGTTTAATCAACAGATTTTTTGTAAATCGATAATTACTTCATATTTTGCAAGCGTTGTGTCATCGCGCTTCTCTTTCTTTTCTATGCAGTCCGAAAGTGACCGCGCTTTTTGCGACGGACAAGCCTTAATTCATTTTGATGGAAACAATTTCATTGAAGTGTTGAAGAAAAGCGTACAGAACTATTTGAAACTATAAAGCTCAACATTGTCCGACATTTACCTAAAAAAAAACAATTTGTCTAAATGACAAAAAGTTCTCGCGCACTTAATCTGAGATTTATGTTTTGTGTCTTTTCTTTTTTTGAAATATTTTGTAAAATATGGCTGGCCGTAAATTAAAATGCTTGGAGTTTTTGATAAATGATGACAGTAGTTACAATATCCAGTGAAAAGTTTGTTTTTTGAAGTGAAAACTTCTTTAGCGATTTTTGGTAGGGGGAAATCTTATAAATAATAAAATAAATATCCTTGGACATTTCACACAACGCCATCTAGTCCCAAGCTAAGCAACCTAATGCTTGTGTTATGGTAACGAGATGGCTGATAAACTACTTATATACATTTTTTTTTTTTTTGTAAATACATACATATTATAGATAGAAAAACACCCAGACTCGGAACAAATACTTGTAGGCCGTACAAATATTTGTTCCGTGCGGGAATCGAACCCGCGACATGCTGCGCAGCAGTCAGTCGCTCAACCACTGCGCCAACCGTGTCGTCTTATGAGTTCGCGTCACGTCACGCGTCACCGTTATGCGACATGCTAATTATTAACCGACTTCCAAAAAAGGAGGAGGTTCTCAATTCGGTTGTATGTTTTTTTTTTTTTTTTTACTGTCAAGTTTTCACTTATGGGGGCCTAAAACGGCCACATTAGGCAATTCCTCTAAAAGCAATATTATAATTTTGCTATTTGACATTAAACTTCAATAAAGCAATTCTTAAATTGGGGACCATTTTACGAATCTACATACAAAACTGTCAAACAGATGAATTGCGTGCTATGAATTGTACGCAGATAAATTATGAATTGTCAGTTTGTGACCGTTTTACGATTTCAAATATGATTAATTATCCTTTATGATTCTGCTATGAGGAGCTCGTGGCTAAGTAATTACAGCCGCACGGGTCGATCCATCAGGTTAAGCTACGCTTGCCGGGGTTGGTCAGTGGATGGGTGACCATCTTTACACACCGAGACTCCTCCGTGCCTCAGAAAGCACGTTAAGCCGTTGGTCCCGGCTGTCATTCGTGGTCTTTGAAAACTCATTTTAGATAAGTACCTAATATCTACCTGTTTCGTGAAAATAACCACACCCCGAAACAAAAGTGCCAACATTTAATTGCATTCCAAAAACGATTGCAAATGAAAACTTTACTCATTTGAGTTAGTACTTGGTATCTAACCTACTATCTGTTTTGTCTGAGGTACAAAGACGAGTTGGTTCTTAGTAAGTACTATATATTCTGTGCCGGAGGCAACGAATTATATCATTCTTAATTCGTTGGCCGGAGGTACAAAGGGATTGTTTGAGTCAATAGAAGTTGCCATTGAAGTGTGGAAATGAGACAAATATATACGAAATTAGTAGGAAGAGACAAATATATACGAAATTAGTAGGAAAATTGAGACAAAGCGTCGTATCTTCTGTCTTTTACGGCGTGCCGTATTTTTGCTTGGCGAACTTTTGAATGTTAGCCAAACAAAGTGCTTTCACTGTTACAAAATTTATCTTGCGTCGATTAATTTAACTTTTTTGGACAGTTTTTGCATTGTGCGAATGTATTGACATGGGTTGCAGTCCAAAATATGGAAGATTTCTTACGTTAAACTTAATTTCTCGTAACACATTTTAGCTAGAAAAAGTATTATATTGCTGTCTCATGACCGGCCACGCGGTGGCTCCATCTAGATGTATATTATCTAAGGTTCGAGTATACAACGTGATTCAAACGTGGTCCAAAGGCTATGGGGTAAAGCGGAGTTGGCCACATATAATTTAAAAAATTAAAATATAATACTTACATATTTTTCGCTTATTCCCGAAATTCCCTTTGACAACCCCCTTCAATGAATTTGGTCCCGTGTGAGCGAGAGAGGTGTCAAAATGCGACAGCCCTCTTAACTCGGCGCCAGGAAGACTTTTCAAACAAAAATTAACAAAATCTCAGCTCATTTTAGCCTAAATGTAAAAATACAAAGGGGCTGTAAGCATCATTGAACGATTATTGGATTGGCTGTTCTAGATTTTCAAGACACTTGGAAAATATACTTAGACCCAAATCACTTGAGTTGGTCTGTGGTTCAAGTTAAAAGCATATGGGCATGTTTTGCTGTGCCAGTATTGTGGTCCAGTTATATTTGAAAATGGAACAAAGTGTGCATGAAATTATCTGCTAAACTTTTTAACTGACTACAAAAAAAGGAAGAGGTTCTCAGTTCGTCGGAATATTTATTTTTTGTTTTTTGATTAGACAGCTGGATCGGTTTGGAAAATTCTTTTTTTGGTTTGAAAGGTTGGTATCTTAGGTGGTCCCATATTTTTTATAAACAAAAATTAATCTCTATTTCCCTTGGTCATCGCATCACGCGTGAAGGGATGGAACAAATTCGCTAATTCTTTTTTTGTTGTGTTTATTATTGTCAGGAGAAGGCATAAAATTTAGAAAATTGGAAAATTACATAAAACTTAACGACTACCTATTTTAACTTCGCGCGTTTACATTAGAATATTTATAGCTAAAAAAGGACAACGTCTGTCGGGTCAGCTAGTATTTTATAAATTTTGTTAAGGTGAGAATTTAAATCTATTTCTATTGGTTGATTTTATTCGTTATATTTCGGTTTTTCCGAAGATAAACGATGGAACACTTCAAGCAATAACACCACCAGCGTCATTGACACAAAAAAAAAAAAGTTAATAAATCTTTTTTATTTTGTCGTGTTTTTTTTTTTGTGGATGGGAAATCATCAAATGACTTTTCCCGCTCTGGGTGAAGCGGAAGGGCGTGTTAGACTTTTACTGACTAAAACCCACCCGCGTTCTTTCAGTTGCCTGTGCCAGGGCCCCGGTATCTCTTACGAACAACCCGCGACCCCGGCTTCTAATTTGACCCTTTATTGTTCATCTATTTTTCATTACGCCAAACCTAAGATAAAGTCATTGTTTTTCGTTCATTGAGTTTAACAGCTTGGCGATTGGGGAACTAGGTACTATGTTCCATAATAGAAAAGGGGGGGGTGGGGAATCAATCATCACTAAATTAACAGAAATGTCCAATCTGCCTAGCCTTTTCCCAACTATGTTGGGGTCGGCTTCCAGTCTAACCGGATGCAGCTGAATACCCAGTCACTGGGTTGTGGAGGTCAAATACTCCACAACCCAGTGACTGGGTAATACGATACCCCTTGGTAAAACTGGTTGTCAGACCCGTAACAACTGTCAAAGATCCACGAATGAACGATGAACGATGATGATGATGATGGGATGCACGAGGCCGAAAGGATCATATTGTTATCCAAGTCACTGGATGTTGGAAGATGTAATAGTATTCTTGCGTCCCCATTGACAAAGGATACAAGACTCTTATATAAGTTAGCAAAAATGGAATTTAGATCATAAGGAATAACTGTTTGTACCGATGAGGGTGGCTTAATCAATTTGTGATTAAACTCTCTATAAATTAAATTAAATAAAAAAAATAAAAAAGAGCGAGTCGGACTCGCGCACCGAGGGTTCCGTTCCGATTTCTGAAAAAGTGTGCTATTTAGAGACATCGTTTTATTTTTCCTGTAATCTTTACATAAACTTCTATCACATAGAATAATTTCAGATTTTTCTCTTTACTAACTTCGGAGATAAGGGGGGTGGGAACGGTATTTTTTTTACATTTTTCATCAGAAGTCGAAAACTATGCGGCCTAAAAAAAGAAAAAAAATGTTTGAGAATGTGCAAATAGCGCTCTTTCATATGATACCCCACATGCCCTAGTAGCCCCACTGCGACTTTTTAAGACCCCCTTTCAGTCTCTGTTGCAAAAAAAATATAAATATTTTAATTTCTTTCTTATTTGCAAAATAGTAGGGTAAACGTCATCTAAAATTATTTTAAATTTCAAGTTGATAGCATTAGTAGTTCTTGAGATATCCAGCTGTGACAGACAGACAGACAGACAGAGTGACACCATAAGGGTTCCTTTTTTACCATTTTGGTACGGAACCCTAAAAAGACTGGTTGTCAGACTCTCGGCTTCTGACGACACGTAACGACTGTCAAAGATCCACGAATGACAGCCGGGACTAACGGCTTAACATGCTTTCCGAGGCATTGAGGAGTCTCGGTATGCAAAGATGGTACCTGATCGTCCTGTGCAGCTGTTTTCACATAGCCCGAGTGTATGAACACTCGGAGCCCACAGCCCAAGGGTTTCAACTAGACATGGGTTCGATATATCAAAACGTAACTTATATCGGATATGTGTTTATTATCATACTATATCGATATCTAAATATACATAACCGTTTTCACAAAAAATTCATCGAGCTATGGTTTATCCAAAGCGCAACAACGAGAACGAACTAGGAATAATGTCGAATAAGTAATAACGAAACAAAACGCAAACTTCACATCACGAGGATATGACATCGACGGTTTTTATTCGCTTTGTCTCTGTCTTACCATTCATGTTTTACTGGCGTAAAAGTGATGAAGCGAATATTACGTAACTTCGGCTAGTGATTGGTTATTTGGTTATTTATAGTGCGTGCGTATTATCTATATCCTAACGCGCTAGCAATAAGGTCTAGTTTCTATTTATTTAGTTACAACAAAGATTCCATAAGTTAGCAACTTTCCGGCGGCTACTCGATATCAGTGAGTAAAAGTGGGAGTTTGCGTTTGTCGTTAGTTTGCATTTCGTTCGTTTCAGTTACTTGTGCAAATCGTACGACTGATATCGATATCTGAAAACGGTTTTCGATATCGATATGAAAACTGCATATCGGTTACATATCCGTTAGCAACTAAATACGAAAACGCCCATGTCTAGTTTCAACCCCAAACGGCTCGAAAATATAATTACCGATAAGGTTTATTATACTTCCGCCGCTTAAAGTTTTTGAGGCCAGCACTGTGCCAGCACAGCACGCCGAGCCAAGAAGATAGGATGGCACATATTTTAGTTTTTTATCTCTCAATTTAAACTTACTTAACTACAAAATTACTTTCCAACAAAAACAGAGATAATTGAGCCAATTTAGAAACCACAACCACTATCCGCGAAAAGCTATGAAAATTATTTCAAAATGTTTTCTTTGAGTTAAAAAGCGAATCGAATAGATTCCGATAAAATGGCACTCGGCAATTGTTTCGATATAACGGCATTCGAAACAACTCTCTGGAGTACTATTGAGATGTGTGTGGTGCAAGTAAGCAGATTATCATCGCTCCGCCGGCGATTAGCGAGAAGCGAGTAGATTTTGCAACTAATAAAAAGACCAACCAAATGCGAGTCGGACTCGCACACGAAGGATTCCGTACCACCGTACAATATTTAACACTACATAATATTTTAAAAGAAATACTAAACGCGTCGTACAACTCGTCTGTGGTGTACCATTGTGTGGTGTAAAAATAGTCAATAACTACTCGCTACCTCGTCGCCGGTGGGACAGTGCCTTAGGCTGAGGCTACAGTAAGCAGCGATTTGCGATGCGACTGGAAGAGCGAAACGAATAAATCAATCTGCCTAGCCTTTTCCCAACTATGTTGGGGTCGGCTTCCAGTCTAACCGGATGCAGCTGAATACCAGTATTTTACATGGAGCGACTGCCTATCTGACCTCCACAACCCAGTTACTGGGTAATACGATACCCCTTGGTAAGACTGGTTGTCAGACTTTCGGGCTTCTGACGACCCGTAACGACTGTCAAAGATCCACGAATAACAGCCGGGACCAACGGCTTAACGTGCTTTCCGAGGCACGGAGGAATCTCGGTATGTAAAGATGGTCACCCATCCACTGACCAACCCCGGCAAGCGTAGCTTAACCTGACGGATCGACCCGTGCGGCTGTTATTATTTAGCCACGAGAAGAGAGAGCGAAACGAATAACGAGAGTAATATTTGATGTACGGTGTAGCCATATAAGTGAGAATTCATTTATTTGTTTTGATCGCTCATGTGTCGCAGGTCGCGTCGCGGCCTAATGTAGCCTCAGCCTCACGTTTATAAATGAAACAATCCTAACTAATGTTATAAACGTGAAAGTGAGTTTGTTTGTTGCACTTTCACGCTAAAACGGCTGAACGGATTTGAATGAAATTTGGCACATGGGAAGACCATGATCTGAATTAGAACATAGGGTACTTTTTATCCCTGTAGTACGTTCCCGTGGGATAATTTCCGACCTCCAAAAGCTAGTCAATTATATTAATGCACAAATAAAAACTATCAACAAACCGCTAACCGCTCACAACTTGCAAACCATTCGAAAATATATTACAAAGATCAAAGAAAACATTAAGACACGCGTGTTTTATGTGCTTTTTATGTTTTCCCGCGTAGAACCGAGATTATTTTGATAAATAATGAGTTATGCGATATTTTGTACGCGATGGCTGGCTGAGGAGAAGTATACGGCTGTAATAAATTGTATTATTGTGGGTGAGAGTTCCGGTTTCCATGGCAGATAGTAACCGGGTTTTTCTATTGTGGAATACTTTTTTAAGTGCCCCAGTTTTTGAGCTCAAGGTTAAGGAAACATGGGAATTTGCGCTCAAGGTTAAGGAAATATGGGAATTTTTGAGCTCAAGGTTAAGGAAACATGGGAATTTTTGAGCTCAAGGTTAAGGAAATATGGGAATTTGAACTCAATGTTAAGGAAACATGTGAATTTCCAATGCGACTTTGTCAATTTCATTAAGGGGATACATCAATAAATTTTGTGTTTTTAAAATTCCTATAAAACTACATGTGTATGGTCGAGACTTCACGTGACCAGAGGCCTGGCTAGTTCTTTGGCCAAAGAATTAGCATTGCCATTCAAAGTGGCAAAGCTGCCAGTCTTCGGACGAGTACTTCGACGCCTAAGTAGTGTCCTTTTGTTTTTGTATTTATTTGTAGTTAGTAGTCATTTACTTTATTACCTAGTGTAAATAGTGTTAACTTGTATATTGTATGTAAACCACAAAAATAAATATGTATGGTTAAATCTTTTGGATTTTGCCATATATTATACAACGTGTAATGCTAAATGCGCAAAACCTCTTAAGGGGTCATTGTACTCATCATTATGAACAACTTTTACTATGGGACCAAACCTGAAATCGCGAAAAAAAAATCAGCTGTTCAGTACATTATGTTCGCATAATTCGTCAAAATGTACTGAACAGCTAATTTTTTTTTCGCGATTTCAGGTTTGGTCCCATAGTAAAAGTTGTTCATAATTATGAGTACAATGACCCCTTAAGAGGTTTTGCGCATTTAGCATTACACGTTGTATAAGAAAGGATTTTCGATGATGTGATTATTAGACTAAGTATATTTTCTACTGCTTAGTAAAACCGAAACATGTTTACTTGAATTTTTTTCGAAAGAAAAAATATGGTATAGGGGTGTTATTTATAAAACAGAAGCAAAAAGAAGCAAAATGTAATTATACAGCGGCGTACAATTTACTATCGTAGTGACGTCACTCATTACGTCAGCTCCGTTTACGCATACGTCAAAAGTCTTGACGGCGCCGCCACCAGAAATATATTAGATGTTAATACGTCTTGTAAATAATAATCTATTAGACCAATAACGATGTATTATTAGATTTATTAGTTACCATAGTTTTGTAAATATTGATAGATTCACGGCTGGGGCAATGTTAAAGTACCTACTTACCTCGGCTGCTCCATATCAATACCCAGTAGTAGTAATGGTCACCCATCCACGGACTGACCGTGGCAAGCGTCTGATCAATCACGAGCCCGCGTGAAGCTCCAAAAATACCACAAATTGTATTACAAGACTTCCGGCCCACAATATTATGATTACGTACGACATAAAACAACGAGATTGTAATAAAATCATAATATGTACTATTTATTTATCCGGGTTGAATGTACGGGTCAGATCCACTGAAATAGAATTGTGTCACTGTTGAGGTGAGTTGAGTAGGTCAATTCAGACCAAGAATACAGGGTGAAATTGAATAGATGCGACAAAATTTAAGGGGGTGTTCTACGCATCAATATGAACAACTTTTACTATGGGACCAAACCTGAAATCGCGAAAAAAAAAACTGCTGTTCAGTACATTTTGACGAATTATGCGAACATAAATGTACTGAACAGCTGATTTTTTTTTCGCGATTTCAGGTTTGGTTTTGTCGCATCTATTCAATTTCACCCTGTATAAAGAGTGGAAACTTTATCAAATCAATTTTTTTTTTATTAAATCGCACAGCAAAAAATCCATATTTAGTAAGTAATATTATTATTAGAGGTAATTTTGAATTTAGTGTTTGAAGCATTTTGCACAGAAAATGACCAAGTAAGGTACACGTTTCTCATCTGGCCATCTTCTCCACAAAATGCCTCAAAATGGGAAAATAGAAACTCTTTGCCACTGTTTTTAGTATGGTGTTGCTACTGCCCCGGGTTCAGTAATGATGCGATCTTAGGATGCGATTTTTTTTCGGATGATCGCATGGAATCCGTCAGTTCGATTCTGTGCAAACATTTCTGACGCATTATTATTAACACAAACGGGATATTTATCATGTTTACTGTGCTTATAATAGTGACCATGACGGTTTAAAAACTTATATTTCTGACGCACTACAAAAACGGGGCACTCTCAAGAGCATTCTGAAAATATTATTATATTGGACGCGTAAGACATTTAGCAATCTTTTGAAGTAGTTGATCTATAGACCCCCGTGTTTAACCCCCTACACCTTTACCCCCTGCAACCCCCTACCCCCTTATTCGCTGACCTTTTATTCTTTCCCCCCACTTTGTACACTCCAACAAGTGGGGCACCGTCAATATTCTCGGTAATGTTGTTGTAACATGCACTTCTGCATATACTTGTGCTGTGTCTTCGCCTATATTTAACGCGTGCTATGAATATGGTGCTCTCAATTCATGATGTGATCGGCATCAATTGATCAGCTGAAGTGAATATTATAATTAGAGGTTTGTATGGAACTGAATTTATTTTTTATTACCTATTTCACAAAACTGATGTGCAATCACAAATGCATTAGAGTACTTAGTTACAACACAATAGGCAGGGTTGAAAAAAAAACAACCTTTTTTTTTAAATTTTTTAAAACAAACTGTTCAAAATGCTAAAAACAAGAGTTTTGTTTTTATTTTAAGCTATTTATCAAATTCACTATAAATTATCAACTTAAATCGATCAGGCCTAATTTAATTAATTTCTAGACTATTTTAAAATTACCCTTTTTTTTCTGGGATGGTAAATCATCAAATGACTTGATGAACGACGAGAGGGCGTGTCAGACTTTTACTGACTAAAACCCAGCCGTGTTCCTTCAGTTGCCTATGCCAGGGCCACGGTATCTCTTTCGAACAACCCGCGACCGCAGCGGCATCGGCCCTATTGGACCCCATCATTGCTGACATCTCTTTGAGGCGCGCGTGGAACACAACGCGCCATCGACCCCGACCGCGTATATAGAAATGCTACTTCAGTACGTCCCCTCAGGCGGAGACGATAGAGTCATTTCCAGGCGTTAAACACACGTAAATGCTAGTAAATGCTAATTCCGCGTAAATGCTACTGAATACTAGCATTTACGTCTGTTTAACGCCTGGAAATGCGCTAACTCTAGGTATTCGTCTCCGCCTGAGGGACGTACTGCATTAGCATTTCTATATATATGAACCCCGACCTGGTCCTTACCAGACGGCGAGCTATCCATTGCTCGCCATCCGCAAGCCCGCGCCTACGATAGCCGGGAATCGGCTATGGATTCCCACCGCCCAGGGCGTCTCCTGCGGTGACTAGGGGCGTGAGGTCGCGAAAGTTGCCTCTCCCTCATGCGTTCCGCCTCCTCCTTCGCGAGCATTACTGCTGCACTCTCGCTCCGTACCATGGCCTGGACCAGCAGTGCGATTCTGTAACCATCTCACCGTGAAAACTTAGGTGAAGTGAGCGTGGAGTGAGCTGTCAATAGTGTCAGTTCGTAGCAAAAACAAATTCACTTCACCTAAGTTTTCACGGTGAGATTTTTACAGAATCGACCGGCTGGTTCGGTCGCGATAGATCGCCACCGCCGATTGCCTCCGCGAGATCACGGCGGTGCTCCGCCCAAGCCCTCTACTTTATGCTACACCGCGTCCTTCGGGCGATCCAAACAATGGTGACACCCGGGCGTTTCCTCCCGCCTTATCCGGAACAGGAACCTTCCGAAACAACCGTGACCGGTGAGGACCTGCGTCAGGCGGAAGGTGAGGACACCATGGTGTCTCCAACCACTCCTTAAAGAGGGGACTTATCGCACGGGGGGTCTCTCCAGTAATGTGCCAATATCGGTACATCGCATCGGGTCACTTGCCCAAGGGGATGGCGAAGTAGACCGAGACGTAACGCACCGGATCAACTCAGGATGGAGGAAACGGCGACACAAACACACAGGAATAAATTGCGACCCACGGATGTCCCTCAAGTTAAAGAGGAAAATTTACCTGTCGTACTTTATGGATCGGAATGTTGGGACGTGAAGAAGATGGATGAAAAAAGATTGCATGCAGCGGAGATGAGAATATTGAGATGGATGTGTGGAGTGACGAGAATGGATGAATAAAGTAAGAAATGAGTATACAAGAGGAAGTTTGAAAGTGGCGCCAGTGACAGAAAAGTTGAAAGGAAATCGTTTGGCGTGGTATATTATGGGCATGTGATGAGGAGAGACGAAACGCATGTGACTAAAAGAGTGATGGATATACATGTTGAGGGATGGAAAGGGAGAGGAAGGCCAATGAAAAGATGGATGTATTGTATTTCTGCGTGCACCTCGGGCCCCGACGCCAGCCCCGCCCCGCGTCTCTGAACGAGGGCTTATAATTACAGAGAGTAGATAGGACTGTACCAATACCACACATTAATACAAATGGGACACTCCGCAGTTTAGGTATGAAGCTACAAGTACGCGGCGGGTTCATCTCACTGGGTCAATTCAGTGTTAGCTGCCGCGCGCCGGCCGGCTCGCACGTTAGGTCGATACTCACTTACGCGCCGCGTCGTAAAAGAAGACAACCCTAACGAGTCAGAAGGTATAAACTGTAGGTAATAACTAATAAGCGTTGTGCGACCTGTATTGCACTTTATTGTGTCTTAGCAAGAGTCGCTTTTTATTTAAATGATTTTGCGGAGTGTCCCATCTGTATTAATCTGTGCCAATACATAAACAATACCATTATAATCCACTTCTCATCTTAGATAATGGCGTAATAACCTAACACGAGCAATACATCAGTATTCACACTGACATCTCACAAGTAATTAGGATGTATGGGGAAATAACGATGTTTGCTTTAAAAATATAGGGATAAGAAGTGGGAATCCATGTTTTTAAATCCACATAATGGAAATATTATGTGTGTGTGTGTTGTGTTAAAATGAAGTATCTACGTACTTCTATATAAATAAAAAGAGAAGTCCTGACTGACTGACTGACTGACTCATCAACGCCCAGCCCAAACCCTTGGACATAGAAAGCTGAAATTTTGCAAAGAGGTTCCCTTTATAATTAGACATGGAATGAGGAAGGAATTCCCGGTAGCAGGTTCCCTTGGGATATTTTCCGATATCCACGCGAGCGAAGCCGCGGGCAAAGCTAGTAATAAATATATAAAGAAGTTCGTGAAACACAAAACACAAAAAACAAAAGAAAAAAAAATTGAAAATAATGTTAAACGAAAAGTACGGTTTGCAAAGAAAACTTATTTGCGTATCAATAACATTTTTTTTTGTTTTTAACAGAGTCTTAATTAAATCGAGGCGAAAAAAAAATTAGTCATAATTAGTTTTTTTTTTAAATTATACTACTTTCTTTCATATTTTCATTGTTGGCAACAAATTTTTAATTTTTTTTTCAAATGGGGAGGAAAACTAACTTTCTATCACGCTAGGTGGATGTGCCACCTAGCGGCATAAAAAGTTAGTTTTCCTACCCATTTGAAAAAAAAAAAATATTCGATCGACTGTCATTGATTTGACATAACGAACAAATGTCAATTTGTTTGATTTGTTTGGAAAACAATGGTACATGTCATTCAGAGCGCCATCTACAAACAGCTTTGCGAGTGCCTCCATTCTGCGTTCATGATTCGTAAATAAATGTTATGTTTAAAATATCTTGTTTTGCTCACCCTACCCAATTTATTCAATTTGGCGCTCATGTCACAACATGGCGCTAAGTCGATCCTATTCTTATTTAAAACGCATTGTACGTAGCCTCACTAGATGCAGCCGGTTGTAACCACGTTTTACGATGCAGGCGAACGTAGTTCGATTATATTTAGAGTTTATTCGTTTGTGTGTCGGTCAGGTTGTTAGGGCCCTCGCCCACGGCGACTTTTTGTAGCGATGCTGTCGCGCGTTTACGAAATGCGCGACTGCATCGCTACTAACGCGCGTTAGTCGCATTTGCAACGCGCTACAGAAGCGATGCCAACGGGCTACTAACGCGCTACAGTATCGCGACTGTATCGATGAAACGCGCGACCGTGTCGGATGACATCGGGGAGAGAACAGAGGGAGGATGGCGCGTGAGTGGAGAACCGAGCTTTCGTTGCATACGCTTCGGCTGCTTACGTAAAAGCAGCACCAAAGACAACGTGACTAATGTTGCCTCAACGGAGTCCAACTTGCAACTGTAGCGATCGCAGGTATTTTTTTGCCGTTACTGAATCGCGTTTGCATCGCGACAGAAGCGCGGCAGTATCGCGTTTGCATCGCGACTGACTCTGGGCCCGTGGGCGAGGGCACACAGCTAGCGACCGCTTCGCGACTGTATCGATGCGGACGCGCGACAGCATCGCTACTGCATCGCTACAAAAAGCCGCCGTGAGCGAGGGCCCTTATGTGACTTATGTGTCTGAGAACAGTTTGATATATCGCACACCTAGATCTAAACTGAGACAACTCAAAAATCGTTTTTGAGTTAGGTATGTTTGAAAAACAGTGATTATCGATAAAAATGATTGAATTTTAGCCCCAGTATACGTGACATTTTACAAGCTATTATCTAGAATCAAATTAAATTGTATAATTTAATTTGATTCTAGATAATAAATAGCTTGTAAAATGTCAGTGTATCTAACAAAAAATGCAGATATACTTACTTACGTTTTTATCGTCTCCTGAAAAATGACCTTTTTTTGAGTTGTCTCATTTTATATTTAGGTGTGCGATATGGTTATCATGAGCTTAGGTGTAGAGAGATATAATACTGGTCCTGATTGTTATTTAGTATCATCTAAACTTTGACTACAATGGGTGTAAATCATTCTCCTGCCCTTATCCCAATTTATTTGGGGTCGGCGCAACATGTCCTTTTTTTCCATACTTCTCTATTAGTCGTCATCTCGGTAGTCACACCCTTTCTAGCCATGTCATCTTTCACACAGTCCATCCATCGTTTCTTTGGTCTTCCCCTACTTTTATAGCCATCGACATTCATACTCAAAACTTTCCTCACCACATTTTCCTCATTCCTCCGCATCACATGCCCATACCATGACAACCGGTTTCCGCACAACTTTTCAGTCACCGGTGCCACTTTCAAACTTCCTCTTATGTACTCATTTCTTATTCTATCCATTCGTGTAACACCACACATTCCTCTTAGCATTCTCATCTCAGTTGCATGCAGTTGCTTTTCATTCATCCCTTTTGTGGCCCAACATTCTGATCCATACAAGACAGCAGGTCTAACCATTGTTTTATATATCTTCCCCTTAAGTTTAAGGGGAATGCGGGAGTCGCAGATTGTTCCCGTGACCTGCCGCCATTTCATCCATCCAGTGTTAATTCTGTGCTTAACCGTCCGATCTACTTCGCCATCGCTTTGGACGAGTGAACCGAGATACCGAAAGTCGGAGCAGACTGGGAGAAGCGCGCCATCAAGCGCTATGGCTCCATGGGTGTAAATATACCCTTAATAAAAAGTAAGTTTAAAAACTAAAACCCGACTACTGAAAAATCTCGCTATAAGAAGTATGAAACAAGAAAATATTCTCATCTGAAATTGGATAAAGACAGACAAACTAAAAATCCGGAGTCACACGTCATGTTATGGCATAAATCGAACAGATTACGTGTGACTATAGCAAAACCACGCTACCACGCCACCACCACCACCACCACGCCACCACCACAACCACCACCAAAACAACAATAACTTTCTTATGATAATAGATGGCGCCACGTGTCTTTCGAATCATGATTTAATTATATTATTACAAGCAGAGTACAATCCGAATTGATTGTCAAATTCTAAATTAACGCGAGCGAAGCCGCGGGCAAAAGCTAGTCAACAAATAGAAGGAATAACAAGTTCCGTATTGATTATTTATTAATATCTTTTTTCTTTCTTTTACAGGTAAGCGTCATCCGAATAAACTTCTTGCTCGTCAGTCTACAAAGTAAGAAATATTTACGAGTTCATTTTACCCCACTGCCCCAAAAAGGTAATGTTTTTCGAATGTCTATTTCTTTGGTTCGCTCTGTAGCTTGATGCTTGTTGCTTGACTTGATGGGTGTGCATTATGAGCTGTCGTTAGATTGGCATCTATCTGTCTACAGGGTGTAAGGGACAGCCCTCCGCAAACTGATAGGGTGAATTCAGTATGTCATACTAAGATGACCGGTACATGAAATTTTTTCAGGAACGTTAAGGGAATCCAATAAACCTGATTTGTTTGTGTTTTTGTGCACAAATTGGAGCGTCTATTACTGGTTGGGAGGGGTAGATAATAGGTATGCGGTGAGTTTGATGAACTCTGTAGCTAGACAGAAAGTGAACAGCTGATTTCACGCGTCGTTGGTTAGAGTATTTCAACATCCATTGCTGGTTTTTCTTTTTTGCTGTTTTTTTTTTGGAGTTTTTTTTACATAAATGGAGTGCTGCGAACGTGTGTTCGCAGCACTCCATTTATGTAAAAAAAACAGTAAAAAAAATAAAAATAATAAATAATGTAAATAATGTAAATTGCATTGTGTAATGCAATTTTACATTGAAATAATGAAAATGTAACTGAAAAAAAATTGAAAAAATGAAAATTTTTCTGAGAAAATTTCCGGTGGAATATGATTCAAAATGAGGAGCTGAATGCACCCTGTTAGTTTGCGGAGGGCTGTCCCTTACACCCTGTATATAAATAAAGAAGTCTTGACTGACTGCCTCATCAACACAAACCCTTGCACCTAGAAAGCTGAAATTTTGCACAGAGGATCCCTTTATAATGTAGACAAGGAATAAGGAAGGGTTTTTCGGTAGCACGTTCCCGTGGAAAATTTTCCTATATCCACGCGAGCGAAGCCGCAGGCAAAAGCCACCGAAGGTCTACCTACAGAAACGGACATAGGGGGTACCTTTCATCCCGAAAAAAGTATTGTTCCCGAGGAAAACAACAATAACGTTTGTTCAACGTTCGTGTCTTTCGAATCATGTTTGAATTATACAAGCAGAGTATGTACAATCCAAATTGATTGTCAAATTCTAAATTAACGCGAGCGAAACCACAAAAGCTAGTCATTTATAGTACCTATTGTTAGCATTTTAATAAACTCAGTACAAAAACTTTCAAGATAAACGCATTTATTTCTATCAACTACCGCCATCTTGTTCGAATCATGTAAATTGTCGCACGTGACGCAGTGAGGCGTGATAGTTTGATTGCAAAAAGGAAGATGGCCGTGCGCAGCCAGTTCTGCCCACAGATTAAGTAGTATGGTTCTGCCCTCAGAACAATAACAAAGCATAGAAGGAAGGTTAAAAACAGAATTCTGTAACTACCTTTAGTCCCGTTCTATTATTAGGTACGATAAAGGTACGATAAAGGATGTGGGAAAGAGATAAATGTTTTACTCTTTGTTTTACTTTCTTGGCATGGTCACAAGATCAATTGTCATTTGGTTAAAAAAGTTATAGTATGACGCGGCCAAATTTGATAGTACTTTGTTTCAATGCCTGACAGTTCGTTCATTGAACTAGCTGACTTATTCGCGTGTTCATTGTTTACGTGTTTGTCGTAATCTTCCATGGTTTTGCGATGTTTTAATAATATTTCTACTGTTAGATTGCATGAATTCTTTGTTTAACTACAAATAGTGAGTGTGTGGACGCTGTGGAGCAATTTCTTGTGTGGTTGGGGGCTGCAAGTCCCATTCATAGCGAAAATAAAATGAACAATAAATTTGACCTTCCATCGGTAAGTTTTTGCTCAATTTCTTGTTGCATATGATCTGATAAACGAATATAAATACATAACAAATATTGCTGTGTCACTATATAGCTGAAACCAGTCGTAATATTTATTCCAATAGAAGTTATTAGCGAATATTCGGAAATTGTTTTGGGGTTATCTTGATCAGCCATAGTGACGTAAATAATGTTGTCGATACTTTTCTTTTACAGATTTCCTAGACGATGTGAAAATAAAATGGATAAATTGTATTGGTAGACGAAATTGAACTCCAAAAAGCACAGCCACATAATATGCTCCAAGCATTTTACTTTGTATTCATTTGGTAATGAACCTATGAAATGGATGTAGCATGTTCTTTAAGTCGTCACATTATTTGTTATGGATAGAACAGATGAAATGGTCTGATATACAGGATGAATTTTTTATCATGCACCAAATTGAAATGGGAGATTGTACTCATCATTATGAATAACTTTTACTATGGGACCAAACCTGAAATCGCGAAAAAAAAATCAGCTGTTCAGTACATTTTGATGAGTTTGGACAGGTATAACATTTCAGAAATATGTTCACTTGATATATGCGATACAATGATATTATATTAAAAACATCATTGATGCGATATTTTTACTCAAAATCACACTACTATATTATGTACGTACACGATATTATTTATTATTATCTGACACAAACTTATTATTATTTTTTATTACACACGTTGCAGTATATTTATTTATTTATTAAAACTGATTTACATCCGTTACCTCACACTTCGGTCAAGTTGAAAACCAGCGTCAGGCACTAGTTGTCTGGCATTTTTGCTGAACTGGGCCTTTTTGGCGCAGCCGTCGGGCACACACTCATCGCTGTGTTATTTTGTTTTATTTTTATTATTTTTTTATTTTTTATTTTTTATTAAGTACCTATTGTTATACCTATTATGGTGTGTGCCTTTTAGTCTGTGCTAAATAAATCTATTTTCTTTCTTTCTTTCTTTCTTTCTATATCATTCTTCTAATTATCCCAGTCGGAAATATAATCGTGTGCAAATTTATTTGTTTATTTTTAATAAAAAATACGTAATTGTAGGATCCCGTAGCAATGGAAGTTGAAACAGGACATAGTACATCGATACAGATTAATGAATCGCCACTGATCTTGACATCTCGTAAAATCATCTCACATCAGTCAGGTAAGACATACAAATAAAACTTAGTTTAAAGATTTAAGATTTTTTATCAACATTTTTATTTAGGTAAATACCTAAATAAAAATGTTGATAAAAAATCTTACATAAATTTTATTGAGAACTGTTTGTTTTAGGAATCCTTGACACAGATGACAATAACAAATTCAGAAATAATTGGATTCCATCCCGATTCAAGAAGACTGCGCTTTTGGCGAGTTCCTGGTCGCCAGAGCCGACTCCAGAATCCTCAGGAAGTTCATTCGTACCAGGGCGGAATGATTATGGTGTGAGCTGGAATTCGCCTAACAGATTATTAAAGTTGCTAGGCATTTTATTTTTTTATTTAAAATATTATCTGGTCGTTATTTATTTTTTTATGTACAAAATTTGAATTTTCATAATAAATTTTATTTTTTCACTAACAACCATTTTATTTAATCAAATAATTCAAATCTCTATTAAATTTCGCTTCTACCGATTTAAAATAATGTGTTACATAAAAAGTATTAAAATAAAAATTATTAGGTACTTTGAATACCCTTGTTCAACTTCCTTGTTCCCTAGACTTTGTTGAGTAGTCTATGATGTAATCTAAAATTCAAATAAATATGAGAAAGTAAGTTGCTAAAAACATTTGCAAAACCGAATGTCTCCCACTTGTTTTCAATAAACTCATCAGTTATTATGTTACATTCTGGTTTAGCCGGGTCAGATTTAATACATGAAGAGCTGTCGGGAACCAAGGAAGACTTTGGTGATGATGATGACGCACTATTTAGTTCATACTTAAAGTATTGTTTCATTTTGAACGAATGTATTAAGTATTGGGATCATAAGGATGCTTAGTTAATTCAAAATTTTAGGTACGCACGGCTACAGATCAAGCTATACATTTCCAGTATAAGCTGATCTCGCATTGTATAGGATTTCCTTACAATGAGCGGTCAGTGTAAACTGGAAATGTATAGTTTGATGTGTAGCCGGGTGTACCTACGGTTATTATTCTTGGCAGTATAAGAAAGAATGTCATTGTAAATTCTATCGACGTTGAAATTTATTGGGTACATCACTAGTCAGAATAAAATGAATGACAACCTACAAAATTTCGAAACGTCTTCTGTATATGTGTCCTTCTTTTACATCATAGCAGCTCCATAAGTCAAAATGAAAGAAATATATTGAGTTCAGTTGCTATTTAAACACTACTTCTATGCTTGTTGTTCTTCTGAGGTTCTGCCTGCCACACCGAAGTGTAAAGACCTCCGCTAGGAGTAAGTGTTCTGTGGTAAAGACGGTAATAATGTGTTACTCTAGGTATGTATTACTATCCGTTGGAGTAAGACCAGGTCAGTTAACGTCATATTTAATATTTTAATATCTGAGTGCTATTGGTTGTTGCTATTCTACTTACATAATGTAACCAGCCGCCTAACGTAGGTACTCAGTAGGATATTATTGGGCATTCTATCCCACCTTCCGTTCCATCGGCTCACTCTGTTCGCCTCGTCACTCTCGGTGAGATAGAATGACCAATAATATCTGGGTCGGCGCGTATTCCTCTCTATGAAACAGAAATTTTTTCAGTGTGGTTTGCATGTAATACATTAATTGACTCATTATTATTAGCAGGGAAGGTGAATATCTTATAAATAATTGATCGCAGTAATTTAACGCTACATTCAATCCTTACTACTGTAGTGAGAAGGTTGAATTATCACGAAACTAAATACATCTGTCATAACTAAGTTAACTACAATGCATGACACAGTCAAATCTGATTTAGGAGATATTTGTAATAAACTTATTATCAAGAATTCTAGTGGCGAGATTATATTTATTCAAGATTTGCAAATTGGTCAGAAAAATACAGATAACGGTTCTTCAATACACCAGAACAGCTATACAGCCCAAACAGAAGATTTGTTCCACCGACAGATACAAAATTCGGTTAAATCTAATTTAGAAAACACTCACTATCTTATATTGAAGGACAACCATGGTAAGGTTGTTCGTACATTTGCTCGAGTTAGCGACAATGAGTCATATAAATGTCAACGAATACAATAATTGTCATTGGAATAAATGTCAACGTAATACAATAATTAACTCATTATTAATATAACCGTTCAAGCAGTCGTCATGAAATTTGTAAAACAACCACAATCGCTACACGTAAATAAGCTTTGTGTTCATTCTCAGGAGACTGGTTTACGTCATGGAGAATTATTACCTAAATCGGTACGATGCATCATTTGTGGACCGTCAAATTGTGGAAAAACTAATTTATTAATTGGTCTTCTTATACACGAGAATGGCTTAAGATTTCAAAATGTTTATGTTTATTCGAAAACCTTGCAACAACCCAAGTACGTTTTTTTAGAAAAAGTCTTGCAACGAGTACCAGGCATTTCATTTCAGAAATATCATGAAAATGAGCAAGTACTGAGTGTTCAGACCGCAAAACCGAATTCAGTAATTGTATTTGATGATGTTGCTTGTGAAAATCAAAGTAGTATGCGTGATTATTTTGCTATGGGGAGACACAAGTTCATCGATTGTTTTTATCTAAATCAGACGTATAGTAAAATCCCTAAGCAGTTAATAAGAGACAACGCAAATCTAATCGTACTGTTTAAGCAAGATGAAAGAAATATGAGACATGTTTATGAAGAACACGTCAACACTGACATGACATGGATTGAATTTCGTGAAATGTGTTCTAAAATATGGAGTATACCTTTCAATTATGTTGTAATTAATAAAGATTGTTCCAAAAACAAAGGATGTTACAGAAGTAAATTTGACACGTTTGTAGTCTTTGACTAAGAACACGAATACATATAAAAGGCTGTTACCTGCTTGACATTATTATTCAACTTACGACACTACATCAATAACACACAACCACAATCATTACAACCTATTTTACCAATATGGAAAAATCCTTGAAACGACAAATTGTTGATGCGGCAAAAGCTGTAAAGATAAAAGTACGAAAAATGAGAGATGCTGAGATTAACAATAAACAAGCACTGGAGTCTGTTTTCAAACCTGTAACAGAACCTCTAAATCTAATTGCTAATGCTAGTAAGCAAACTCCTCTACTGCGTGCTAGTGATGATTTTGCTGATGTTCCGCTTATTAACGAATCTGTGCAGAAAGAAGGAACCGGTAGCGCAGAAAGTAACGATAATAATGGTGATGAAGACAAATATGAATCCGATATCAGCAGTGACTCTTCTTATGAATCAGTAGTTGAAAGGAATCAAGATTGTGATACGTCATCCTGGTCATTATCTTCAGAAGCGTTGGTAGATATTCCATTTGGGGTTAGAGCAGAGCGCGGGAAACTGATGTTAGGTTCTGCTTTCATAACGATCAACGATCAATACATCACCGTGGCTGGATGTAAATACCGAAATTCACCTGGTTTAAAACAGTTATTGCTTAAGAAAGATGTAGACTTAAGTTTGGTTACAGATAGTGATATGCAAAATTATAAGTCGATGCTAATTGATACAAATGCACATCGTCGAGACTATGAGCCAAGTAAGCCAATAAAAAGTAATAAAGGTCAAAAATATTTGCAAGTTATTAAACCTCTTTTTAAATTGAAGAATGCAGTTCAGGGAAAGGGTCTACCGTTACTAAAAAAGTGGAGAAAAAACGTTGATTTAGTGTACAACCTTTCCAATTTCAACCTTTCCACTAATTCATTAGGATCATCCCATGATCCTAATGAATTAGTGGAAAGGTTGAAATTATTAATTGCATCTAGAGATGCTGGCAACACAGGATTAGATAATGAAATTATATCTATCATTGAAGAATTGCGTGAAAGTAAAGTTATAAATAAATAAAAAATAAAAAATGTGTTTATTTTACTATCAGCCTCTCGATACAATACACCTTAAACATGAACGTAGACAAATTCGGACACTACATTCACAAAAGAATGCGTTTATCAGAGATATTTGAGTTTAATGAGAATGCATTGTTAAAATCAGAAAATGGAGATTTTGATTTAAAAACATCAAGACTGAGAGGAATTAGATCTCCAGTAGAAGCAGACGATGCTGTGAACAAGGATTATGTAGATCGATTGATTGCTAACACGTTAAAAGAATTAAATAATCAGGTTGTGAACAAGGATTATGTAGATCTATTGAATGCTAACACGATAAAAGAATTTAATAATCTGGCTGTGAACAAGGATTATGTAGATCGATTGAATGCTAATACGATTAAAGAACGTAATAATCTGATTGGTGCATTGCGTTCTCAAATCATAAAAGATGCAAAGAGTGCAGTTCAAGCTACTTTAAAAGATAAGATACCTGAGGTTTTAACTCATTTGCAAGATAAGTTTTATACTAAAGCAGAGTTACATAAATTACCTCAAAAAACCCCGTAATGGTAAAACAGCAAATTGTAAATGAAATACACAAAGCTGCACGAAGAAATTTCTTGCGACGTTCTGTTATTCTGAAAGGAATCCACGACTTATGGCAAGCAGATTTGATGGATATGCAAAACCTGAAAAAGTATAACAAAGGTTACAGTTTCATCTTAGTTGTGATTGACTGCTTCTCAAAATATGCCTGGGCTGAACCGTTAAAATCGAAAAATAAATTTGATGTTACTCGTGCATTCAAACATATACTGCTTAGTAGTCGTAATAATCCTGTTAACTTACAAACTGATATGGGGACAGAATTTTATAACATCACTTTTCAAACACTTATGAAAAAGCACAACATTAACCATTACTCGACGTTTTCTACTAAAAAAGCATCTATTGTAGAGAGACTTATTAGAACAGTAAAAAATAAATTATATAAACATTTTAGTCTCATTGGAAACTATAAGTGGTTAGGTCTACCATTGAAAGATACATTGAAGAGATATAACAACACAAAACATCGTACTATTCAATTTAAACCGGTTGATGTGAATAAATGTAATGAACAAGTAATCAAAGAAAATATAAAAAAAATAAAAAATCATGATTTAGTACAGTGGAAGCCTAAATTCAAAGTTGGTGATTGTGTTCGTATAAGTAAATACAAACATAGTTTTGAGAAAGGTTGCACTCCTAATTGGTCAACTGAATTATTTATTATAAAAAAAGTAAATAAAACTATACCAGTAACATATCACATAGAAGATCAACGAAAACAAATCATATTAGGAGCTTTTTACGAACAAGAACTGCAAAGATCTAACTATCCTGATGTTTATTTGATAGAAAAGGTTTTGAAAAAGAAAGGAAATAAATTGTATGTCAAATGGTTAGGTCTAAACAGTGCAGAAAACAGTTGGATTGAAAAAACTGCAATAATGGACTAAGATATTATATAACCATTTTTCATTTGAAATGCTATCATTATAATTTGAATTATGCAAGGAGGTGGACTAGTTAACAGCATAATTAATAATCTACCATTCGAAGTTCATTTGCCAGGATACAATTATTGCGGACCAGGAACCAAACTTCACAAACGCTTAGCGCGAGGTGACCCAGGTGTAAATAAGCTAGACGAAGCTTGCAAGCAACACGACATTGCGTATACAAACCATACAGACTTAGCAAATCGTCACAAAGCCGATTTACAACTACTTAACATGGCTAAACAAAGACTTAAATCAAAAGATGCCGGGAAAGGTGAAAAACTAAGCTCTTGGCTAGTGAACAAAGTTATGAAAGCGAAACTAAAGTCTGGATTAGGCGTCAAAACATTTAAAACCTTAGTTTCAAAAATAAAATCAAAAATTAAGAAACTCAAACGCAAAGATAATAAGACTTTAATAAAAGCAGCTTATTTAACCGCAAAAAAGTTATTTTCAAACACTCATCATCGAATCCGAGTACCCCGAGTAATACCCCTACCAAAGACTGGAGGAATTCTACCTTTAATTACAATTTTCGCTGGTTTATCGGCTTTAGGAACTTTAGCTGGTGGTGCAGCTGGCATTGCAAAAACCGTCAATGATTACAAAGCAAGCAAACAAAATTTGCAAGAAACAGAACGACATAATAAAGCTATGGAGGCTTTAGTGTTGGGCAAGGGTTTATACGTCAAGCCATATAAAAGTGGTAAAGGATTGTTTATAACATCTTCAAAAAACTGAATAATATGCTACCCAATCGCCCTCTAACTAATATAGACATCCGAAAGTATTCAAGAGACATCCCATATTTTCGTGGGGTCTACATGAAGGATCAACTACCTCGGAAGCCGAAATGTATTGAATGTGGTATCGTTAACTTAGACGATTCTAAGAACGAAGGAACGCATTGGGTAGCTTATGCTAAAGTTTACAATCACTGTGAATACTTTGATAGCTATGGAAATTTAAAACCTCCAATGGAATTGATGCAATATTTCAAAAATTGTAATGTGTTTTATAACTACACAAGATATCAAAAATTTAACGCAATCAATTGTGGTCATTTATGTTTAAATTATTTGTCAACTTTTTGGAATAAAAATGTATTATAAAATATATGATTTTCTTTAATTTCAATCATTTGCAAGATGTCGCTCACTTTGTCTATAACTGGAGACTCGTCAGTGTTAAGTACATACTATCCTAATACGTTGCAACTAGATGGAGAGTATGAGTGTGCTTTATTGCACTTTTCAACTTTTAATTCTATTCCAAACATTGATAAAAGTAATAATAAGTTCTATTATGGTTTTAATGAAGTTATTGAAATACCGGAAGGCACTTATGAATTGCAAGATATCAGCGATTATTTAAAATCCGAAATAAAAGATGCAGCGATCAAACTACGGTGCAATAATAATACTTTAAAAACTACAATATTCTGTACAAAAGACATTAATTTTATCAAAGAAGACTCTTTTAGAAGACTATTAGGATTTAACAAACAAATCTTGAAAGCAAATAAATGGCATGTGTCACAGTCTCCAGTCAACATTCTACCTACGACCGTAGTCAGGATTGAATGTGATATTGTAAGCGGTTCATATGTAAACGGTGAACCAAGTCATATTATTCACGAATTTGCACTTAATGTACCACCTGGATACAGGATCATAGAAATTCCGAAGAACGCAATATACTTTCCAATCAATCAAAAAAACATAAGCTGCATACACATCAGGCTGATAGATATAAACAACAGATTAATTAATTTACGTGGTGAAGAAGTGCAGGTATATCTGCATCTCAGAAGAAAAAATGATTGATTTCAATAAAAATGTGTCTCAACAAGTAAAGAATATCAGTTCTGTTCGAGCTACTTATCAAATAAGACCTGTCTCTAAGAAGAAAATAAAATTAACTAAAGACAATAAAGCATTTCTTAGAGCGATCGGATTGTTAAAATGAATATCTTAGACGTTTTATCCGCTCCGAATTACGATAATACTATAGAAGGAATCGAATTTCATTCCTACAAGCCCTATATAACGAGTTTCAACAGGAACGATGAAATCCGCATACCTATCAATCAACAGGACTTGTACATATTACCATCAGCTAGCACCCTATATCTGGAAGGAACTGTTATCGTTAGCAAAAAAGATTCGAAGGACCCAGCTACTAGTGTCAATTTCACGAACAATGCTCTACTCTACTTGTTCCAAGACATTAGGTATGAGCTAAATGGAGTGGAGATTGATAAAATAAAAAATGCAGGTATAACAACAACCATGAAATCACTAATTTCAATGACCGAAAGTGAATCAAAAATGTCTAATGCCTGGGGTTGGAATATTGATGGCATAAAAAATATCCATGGAGGAAGATTTTCTGTCTCTATACCACTTCGTAACCTCCTCGGTTTTGCAGAAGATTTTAAAAAAGTTGTGATAAATAGTAGACATGAACTGATATTATTACGAAGTAACACTAATTTGAACGCTGTAAAACTTAATACTGGCGAAGTAGTGGATGATGTTCAGATCAACAAAATCATATGGCGCGTACCGCATGTTAAAGTATCAGACAAAGAAAAAATTGGTTTGTTAAAAGTATTAGAGAAAGATCGCCCACTTCAAATGATATACAGAAATTGGGATCTGTACGAATATCCAGCTTTGCCTAAAACTACAAAACATACTTGGTCTATCAAAACTTCATCTCAAATAGAAAAACCAAGATACATTATTATTGGTCTACAGACAAATAGAAAAAACAATGCAAGTTCTGACATGTCTCAATTCGATCACTGTTATATTCGAGACGTTAGAGTGTATCTCAATTCAACCTATTTTCCTTATGAAAACTTAAATGTAAGTTTTGCTAATAACAGAATCGCTTTATTATACGAGCAATACACCAGATTTCAACAGTCGTATTACGGACGTCGCTCGGAGCCCATACTAAGCGAGAAACAATTTAGAGATTTAGCACCGCTGTTTGTAGTCGATTGCTCTAGACAAGCTGATAATCTAAAGACTGGACCTGTTGTGGATGTGAGGGTAGAAATTGAGAGTGATTCAGAGATACCAGATCAAACTTCAGCTTATTGTCTCATTCTGAACGATTGCATTGTTGAATACAAACCATTAAGTAACATTGTGAAGAAAATATCATGAACGCGGACCTCATCATTGTCGAACTCCAAGGATTCAAAGATTTAGACAATAATTTTATCGTCAAGGAAGTGGCCATAGTAAGTAATGAGCACACACAGACGTTCTTGGTTAAACCACCGCATTCGTTTTATTATTTAACTCAAGAAGAAAAGAAGCAAGTGCGATGGTTGGAAAAAAATCGTGGAATTTTCTGGAGTGAGGGCTATATAGACTACAGAGAGTTCCAACACGTCATCGTACCGTATTTAAAAAATAAAAAAATTATTACAAAGGGTTTGGAAAAAATAAAGTGGATTAAAGACATGTGTGCGAACTGTGAAGTGATCGAAATAGGTGAGAAGGGATGTCCTAATTTTGCGACATTAAAAAAAAAGTTCTGTAAAAATAAAACTGATTTTAATTGTGTGAACCATAAAATGAATTGTGCATTAAATAATGCGGTGTGTATTAGAAAATGGTATGTTGATAATAATATGTCTGTATTTAATCTATTTTAATTTATTTTGTCATACCTATGCAGTTAATAAAAATGATTAATTAATTTACTTATGGTTGTTTTATTTAAATGTTTTCAGGGTAACTTAATCATCAAACTTTATATTAGCTCTAATAAAATTAATCGAATTGATTAAGTATTCTGTTAATTTAAAATATTGAAAATGTATAACCTGTGATGAGATCGTTTCATTAGAGCTAATTTAAAGTGTGAGTGTGTGTGTATAAGTAATGCCAATAAAACATATTTTAAATTATAAATATATTATTTATTTAGTTTTCGCATTATTTACAATTACAAACTAATAACACTTGTTCCTTATTATTATTAACTGTCCCTCAAGTTATTTCATAATTTTATTTATGTACATAAAACTTATGTAACTATTATGTATAATTATAAACACATTTTAATAAACTAACTACTAGATTAACAAAATAATTATTTTGCTTCTTTTAACTTAATCTATCTAATTACAATAAACTAACATCTTGGATACTTTATTTATACATTCAAAACTTGCGTAGTAACTAAAAACCTCTAAGAACCAAAAGTTTCCTTAATAATTTTTTATACATAAATGTGACTTACAAAATATTATGAATTTATGATCTATAGTTACATTTGAATACACTAGCAGATTAACAAATTCATAATAC
This sequence comes from Cosmia trapezina, assembly GCA_905163495.3. Taxonomy (NCBI): domain Eukaryota; kingdom Metazoa; phylum Arthropoda; class Insecta; order Lepidoptera; family Noctuidae; genus Cosmia; species Cosmia trapezina. Next base: position 4,989,948 of record LR991048.1, read on the forward strand.
CAGTATTAAACTAATAATTTATTTCTACATATTATCTTTTTTAACATTAAACTTATACATTCAAAACTTATACTTACATACATTAACTAAAATCCATTAATATTGATACACTAATGACCCTCAGTAATGTTCGACTCTTATGTAATAATTGGAAAAACCCAATAACCATGCCCGATCGGGGATCGAACCCAGAACCCCATGCTCAGTAGTCACGCTTGCAACCACTAGACCAGCTAACCCAATAAGTTACAAACTAGGTAGATACTTACTTACTAATAACAATCGTCACCACAAAGTTTCTTTGATATTTTATTTATCAATGATTGTGTCTCTTCCATAACATAGTCCACCGGTTCACTAACTACATATTGCGCACTTAACACTATCACCTCCTCGTCATCACTTGAACTTGCAACACTTGGTTCTTGTCGCTCACTGATGTCCAACACCTGTATCTGGATCAGTCGTAAACCTTTTTTCTTTTCGTTGTTTATGACGTATGATTGACATAAAGGATGTTGATGTTCAGATGCTTTCCGCTTTAGACCCTCCCGTCTTGCTCTAGACTTTTTGATGGTTGGTTCAGGTCTTTGTTGCTCTGGAACATGCCAGCTTAAACTTGGAGTGGGAAAACCTTGAGCGTATTGTGAGAAGTCGATAATGTCTGGAGAATCACACATTATCAGTGATCTGAAACAAATGAAATAATATTTAAGATAAAACAACATGATGAAAATTAAATAATGTTATAAGTAGATGGGTATTTGTACAATACTTACAATTCGTTTCGTTTTTATTCGATGTGATATGACCACTCCGTTCGATGCTCTACACAATAATATTACTGTGGAACTATAATGCCTTACGTTGCGATTCATTTTCATGTTTTAACGTGTTCGAGCTCCTGCACGGACACCTGCTCGGTGTCAAATTCTACACCGCTCGTGCGAACTTCGAACCATGAGTGCTTTGTATTAAAAAATTGGTAAGAGCGAGTCGGACTCGCGCACCGAAGGTTCCGTACCATCATTTATATGTAATTTTTGTTGATGATTTCTGAAAAACTGTGCTATTTAAAGACATCGTTTTATTTTTCCTGTAATCTATACATAAACTTCTATCACATAGAATAATTTCAGATTTTCTCTATGCAAACTTCGGAGATAAGGGGAACGGTATTTTTTTACATTTTGCATCAAAAGTCGAAAACTATGCGACCTTTAAAAAAAGAAAAAAAGTGTTTGAGAATGTGCAAACAGCCGTAGCCTCACTTCGATTTTTCAGTCATCTAAAACTGTTCCAAATTTCAAGTTGATAGCATTAGTAGTTCTTGAGATATTCAGCTGTGACAGACAGACAGACAGACAAACAGACTGAGTCACACCATAAATTCCTTTTTTATCATTTTGGTATGGAACCCTAATAGACATTACATGTTTTATCAAGTTGGAGCCTGTATCGTCGTGCGAGAAGCGGCTTACCGCTTCTCGCACCTGTATGCTTTGTCATCAATCAGGAATGAAAATGAAACAGATACAATTATGATCATAAAATAGTATTTATTTATTTATTTACTACAAATAGGTACTTAAAAGAAAACTTAGGTATCACGTTTATGCGCCACAGCATTTAATTTTAAAGTCCAAAGTTTTGGATATGAATAATAATTTAGTATTTTTAAGAAATGCCGTATCGCGTAAACGGACTTAAAACTAATTAAGTACTAAATAAGATTTTATGTTATTTGTTACAAGTACCTAATAAGATAATAATAACTATTTAGGACACCAAGAAAATACATGTTTTACACATAGACTTATTAAAAAAGATGGACTCCGCGCCACGCATATCGAAAGTGAAGCACAGTAAGTATGCCGGACCGATTGTACAAACACGCCTCGCGCTCACATTTACATCATAGTATGCCGACCGGCCGCCATTACGTGACACGAGCGACGACGTCTTTGTACAATCGGTCCGGCATACTTACGGTGCTTCACTTTCGATATGCGTGGCGCGGAGTCCATCTTTTTTTATAAGTCTATGGTTTTACAATAACATTACACAAAATAAAAGTAATGCATTACATAAATATAGTTGCATTACCCCAGGCTAAAGTAGATACATTATCAAACGATAGCAACCGTTTATCGTCGTTGCTTGAAAGTGCAATTTTATTTACATCCTGAGTGAATATTTCATGTTTTATTGACCTAAACAATACATTTTTTTTGCGAATAACATTGCAATTATTGTACAAAACATTTTTATAATCTAACATATTAAAATTTTTGGTTATACATTTTTTTGTACCTTTTGCCTTTTTAATAGTTTTGTTTAACGTTTTAATACAGTAAAGCTTTGAGCGCAGTCCTACGAATTCTTTGATAATGTTACCACCCATTTCATCCTTAAACAGTCCTGGAACCTTCTTATTAATAATTGGTAAGTTATAGTCATTGTTGCAGTCATAATTACTGGTATCAAAATATTTTAGAAAATGCAGCTTGAAGTCTTTATAAACGTCATTGCTCTGTACATCATATACTAGACTATCTGTGTCAGTATAGCACAATTCAATTCGGTTACCATAAAAAGGTTTTATGATAGAATAGTGAAAGTCATACATGTGAGTCTTAGATAATTCTAATACTGCAAACCCTATGTATATTGGTTTATTAAGTATAATACGCATAGGTTTCATTTGGATTGCCACTAGATCATCAGAAAATACAGAGGCGCTACGAAAATATGGGCTGGCTATCAATTTTTCTGCACAAGTAGTCTTTTTTGTTTTATTGCTCGAGTCACACCACTTGTTTACTAACTTAACGTCTATTCGATGTTCATTATTTTCCAGTGTCTTTCCAAAAATACTATTGTTCAATAATTTGAAAAAGTCTTGTTCAAACGTTGACTCTGCTTTTTGGCGTAACTGAGTGTTAATATCAATATATTGCTTCAAAAAACAACTTTGCTTAAATGTAATAGCGCGATGGATCCTTCTCAATACTAAACCGTGCTGTAAACATTTTTTTAAATGTATGTAATGAATAACATAGTGATATTTATCGTACAAATTTGGTATTAGCTTTTTATTCTTACCACCAGGTGGCAAGCATTTTTCTGGACAAAAGGGAAAGTCATTGTGTTCCATGTGTAAATTCTCCGGATATATTAAATCAACTTCAAGAATGTATCCGTTTTCTGCAGTATCACTAATATCTGCTAAGTTCAATTGTAAAAAATCAATTTCTTGTCTATTCATAAATCTAAAATCGGAATAGGGTAGGGATTGACACATGCTATAACCATATAAATTGTTACAATCTAAATAAATGATAAATGAATTTGGACGAGTTGGATCGTAAGTATCTAAATATTTATGATTGGCTTTGACATGTCTTTTGGAACACATACAAACACCTCCTCGAATACCTTTTTGTATCATTCTAAAAATTTCAACATCACTAATCAATTCTAATTGAACTCCTGTTTTTAAAAGCATTGCATCAAAAGACAGACTTGGTGCTGTAAGATAGAACGCGGGATCGAGATTGTAATGTAGTTTACAAGTTTTTCGAAAATTCTCAAATACATCTGTTAGCAACAGAACATCTGTTTTCAGATATAAATCTGTGTACACAGGCCAAAGGAATTAAGTAACCAGACACGCACACTACAAAACTATATCCTACTGTACGTACTGCTCACAATGACAGCCTCGCACACATCCCATTCATAGAGTGAGTGCGCTGACGTCTTTTAAATGATAGTGTAACATAATTTCGCAATGTAGGATAGTTGCTCTCGTGGCGCAACAGGTAAGCATTCAACCTACAGTGACAGAATGATCTGAGTTCGAGCCTCGAGTTTACTAAAATATTATTTTTGAGATTTTGTAATTTAAAATGAATATACTAACTGAATAAAGCGATATTCTGACCAGTTTGAGAATCTACCACAAGTTTCTCGCCTACTTAAAATTATTTCCCAGTTTAGAAGCTAACTACCCGCTTTAAAAATATATTCCTGCCTTTAATTGTGAACTTATGTAGTCAGTCTGCATTAGCAACTACACATTATACTCTTTCTTTTGCACTTGAAGTTTGTGATTGTGATATATTGATTAATTTAGACCATGCATCATTTAACAAGATTTCAAAAAGCTCAGATTATTGTTTTGCATGAGAAAAAAAATATTTCTATTAGTGAAATCGCAAGGCGCCCAATGCTATCGGTGAGTGAAATTATTATTAGAATGTATTAATTTATTATGTCACCGTGATCCCACCCAGTAGTTTTATTATGATTGTCTGTTGTATCTCATTTAACGAATTGTGGATATGAATAGTTGAATCTAATAGGAAATGACACCGGAATAGTTGAATTTAGTATAATGAGTGGCTATGCAGTTAACAAATAAATACAATTTTTGTTAACTGCATAGCCACTCATTATATCGATAATTATTTAATCATTTCCATTATTGGTTTACACAGTATTATAGTAATAGTTTTTTATCTGTGTTTTGTAATAAAATATTCAAAAATAATGAATATGTTTGTAAATGATTAGATAATAATAATAAAATACAATTTTAAAAGATTTCATTTTTTATCTAAAATATTTAAAAATGTAAATTGCATGTATGGTAATTAAACAAAGGATTTCTATTCTAAATAAAGTATAATAATATTGTTTAATACTTTTTAGAAAAAATAAAAAATCATCATTATATTATATTATTTGTTGTTTGTTTTTTTTATTTGTGTCATTATTATATTATATTATTTTTTATTTTTTATAAGTATGATATTATGTATTTCCTAGGTCACTCGCCCTGCCTTTTTATTTCCATTTTATCGTATTATAATTTTTATTATTACTGACCACTAGCCTTATATATCAATTGTATTTAAGTATATAAATATATATTCTCTGCATTGTATTTATATTGTGTAACTTTTATTTCTTAATTTATAATTTGGGAGGTGTATGTTTAGACCTAATATTTTCACTTTTTTTTTTGTAGAGAAAAACCGTTTGACTGTGGGTGCATTGTCACTGAGACAAGCGAAATAAACCGTCGCCTGCCTGGACCGACACCATTGGCTTACACAAATGTTTCGCCTCGGCATCGTGCGTGAGATTGTTGCCACCCATACATCAGATCCATTCGCTTAGACCAGCATAACAGCAGCAGCACACAACGTCATTATGCAAACTGTACGGAACCACCTGCAAGCAGACGGTTTGACATGTTGCAAACCGACGCGTAAAATTTTGTTATATACCGTGCACCGTCAAAATCGCGGAATATCGGCACTTCGATTGACAAAACAATGTCGTCATAATTACTGATGAAAAATGTCTTCGTCGAAAATCACCACCGACTTATCGTAACATACATATTATATACTACCTTTAAATTTCAGACATTTTAACGTTTTTAAATCTATTATTTTCCTAGAAATAATTAATAATGGTTGGTAATAATTATAATACCTACTGTTCCCGATACAGGTGGTAAATGTTTTTATTTTAATTTTAATTTTCAAAAATGTAGGTAATTCATATCTGTATATAACTGAACTAGCGACCCGGCCCTGATTCGCACGGTTTTTACGACTTGTTAAAACATGAAGGTTTCTATAATATATAAGTTAAATATTTATCATGATAGTGAAAACCGCATCAAAATCTGTGGCGTTAGAAGAACAACGCGGCTACACAGACAGACATGAAAAGCGACTTTATTTTATAATAGATACCTAAACGAAATACTTAATACTTTCACAGCATATTTAGCCATAATAAATTAAGTCGGCGGTACTGTGTAGGTAGGAGTGTGTGAGTGATGTTATTGTTACTGGATCAGATTATATTTGTTATCTATGTGACATGTTTATTCACTCCGCCCATTGTTGTATACATATTATATAATGGTATAAAAAGATGTAATAGCATGTTCTAAACATATTGTTGTATTTATAATAAAACATGTTCACTTTTGATGTTCTTTTTTTTAAATAAAGATATTTATTAAAAATGGTTTTATTTATTTAAGCAATTTTAAATAAATAAAACATTTTCTTAACAAAAATTGTTCTAATTGCTTTAGCTTAAAATAATAAATCGCAAAAAGAATCATCACTTCAGAGATTTGAACTCACACCGTAGTACTCAGAAGTATAATGCCTTATTCGTTGGGCTACGAACGCTTAAGTTTTCAACGCGAAATTATGTTATACTATAATTGAGAAGACATTAGCGCACTCACTCGCACATGAACGCGATCTGTGCGTGAGGGCATTGTGTGCTGTACGTAATGAATCGTTTTAACAGTAGCAATACAGTTTTGTAGTGTCACGCACACTACAACACTGGTTACTTATCTCTGTTGCTGACTGTACATACCCATGTTTTGAATATTAAACACTGACCAAACAGACCGAGCGTGTTCATAGTCTTCGTCGGTAATTGTCTCATTAGTTAAGGAGTTAAAAAAATATTTTTTAGAGGGTAAACACGTATCTTCATAACGTTCCCATTGAGACATATAGTCATATGGATACACTTCTTTACGAGTGAGTAGGTTAAATTGTTTTTTATTAGGAAAATAAGATTTCAATTGTTTAAAGTCTTGGTTTTTCATTGTACTAGCCAACTTTTCTAAGCTAGTTCCTAAAAACTTGAAAGAGTCTACAAACCGAACCTGGATGCTTTCCCCAGTAGAAATCGGAATGAACTTAGTGAATGAAATATAGTTTTCTTTTGTTTTAGGTATCCCTTTAATAGATCCAGGAGCTTCACCTAATTATTTTATGAAAAGGTGGCAATCGTAACCGGACAAATTATGAAAAAATACTGGTAAAAATGTTGGTATTTTGTATTGTAAGTTACAGTAACTATGAGCTGCGCCACGATATTTACCAGTCAAGTGACAATGATCGCGAACCCTGTCGCCGAACAAGAAGTGTTCACAAATATGACATGTTATCGCGTTTTCAAAGTCGCGAGCATTATCATTTGAGTAAATCATAGGAACACTATTTTGTAAAACATCGTAAATTTTTTGTGCATCTTTATAGATAGACTTTACAAAATTTGATACACAATCCGAACCGCGATAAGAAACGTAACGATTGTGGCATTCATCTAGCGTACACGTTATATGATAAGCGTAAGCTACAGGCACATGTCGCTGTCGTGTTACAGTACTCGCCTTAGTGGGGTCAGGGTCACAAGATTCATACCGTTCTAGCATTGTTTCAAAATCTGCGTATATAACAAATGGTACGAATTGCTTTCTATTATAATTTTTAAACTGTATGAAAGAACCCTTTGGAGGTAGTTCAGTGGCAACACCTCCACAACTATGTGAACTAAAATCATCACATGAATTAAAAAACATTAAACAAACGTCACAAAAGTACAGTTTACTGTGGTGTTTTGTTATTTGATTCTTAACAAGTCGCGACAAGTCTTTAATGAGACAGTAATGTGACAAATCATCTCTTTCTAAATAAAGTAAATGAATCACCTTTCCGTTCAAGGTTTTTGGTTTGTAAAGCGGTCCTATGATGGTATTATTTTTTAAACCATAAATGTAAATGCCAATTTCGGGGTTATTCACTTCGAACCGCGCAATATCTGAGAAATTCACTGGAAATGACATGCCCTTTACATTTAACACGCTACGAAAATCAGGGTAAGAAGATACTCTTTCAGGATGAGTCTTAGCTGGATATAAAGCAGCTACAACAGACCATAAAAAACAAAAGTCATCATTATTGCGGATATTAACACATGCTTTTTTAGATTTTATTGCAGAAGGCAATTCGATAAAGCCTGAACCACGCAAAGGTTGATATTTGTTAACATTGACTTCCAAATGAGAACTGCTCAAGAACGTCCATCCACTATCTCGGTCCTGAAATTCTTCTAACTTTTTTTTTAAAGTATTTTTGACTTGAGACAATAATGAATCAAATTCATAATTCTGATGCAGAGTTACGTTTTTTGTGGCAAATGATTTCATCTCCTGAGAATCATTTTTAAACATTAAAAACAAAGCAAAATATTCGAAATTAACTTTTATACAAGTATGTTCTTTAAGAGACATGTCAATTAACGTTTTAATTCTGTCCCAAATATTATTAAGAAATGGTTCTAGAGAACAATTCTCAGACGGATCGACAATTCTGTAAGAAGCTATACGATTACGAAACGCAGAATGTATTATTTCAACACCTTCGCAAAAATGTGAAATAGTTTTGTTTTTATGATTAGTACTACGTAAGTGACCTGTCCAGTGACTGCGCTCAACAGATGTATTACAAACAGTACAGAAAGGCATTTTAGATTAAAATAGTTCTAGACTTAATATTAAATGTTGTAATATAATATTATTACGATAATGATGTACGAATCTAATATCAAAATCTAATATGTACTTGGTGCCCCAACAACTTAAATATTTATTTTATGTTTATATTATCACTATAGAAGACGGGCTCAGAATTATCGAATAATTCATGACTCCGTCTCATAAAAACTTGTAACCCGTCCCACTGCGGGGTGTTGCGGTTTAGCTGCACTTTTAAGGCCACCGAGGCCTTTTTCCATCGATCCTCTCTGGGGGTGGAGGCAACTTCGGCCTTGTTGTAAACCTTTACCTCCACATAGAAGTCTCCAGTTACGTCCACCGTTCGCCGCACTTTACCGTTTGCGACACGGCTGATGAGGCTGGACCCGAAGTCTCCAGTTGAGGTTGACGACGGAATGTAGTCCTCCAAACCAAAGAGGTCCGAGGCCGAGCTGCGTTTTTTACTGTAAACAATTTAACATTTTCTTTATAATAATTTACACTACACATTACATTACATTTGTTTTATAATTGGCGAACCCTATAAGGTTAGAAAGCATGATGTTACGTATACTGTTTTAAAAACAATACTGTAAACATTCCTGCAAGGAATATAATCGAAATTGATTTCAGCGCTCTCTTCGTTACAGCTCCAAATCTCACTAACGTATATCTGCGTATAACATTTGCATTGACATAACATACACAACAACCACCTGAAGATATAAGCAGTAACACAAAATTACCTTGATTTCGATCCTGATGGCGGGGGCGTGGTGCTTTCGGAAGCTTTGCGCTTCGACACCTTCTTCTTTGGTTGTCCCTTCGCAACCTCGGCTACAGCTGCAGACTGTGTCTGGAATTCTGAGTCGGAGTCGGACCTGAAATGGAACACATAAAGATTAATTTTGTAACTAACAACTGTGACTTAATTAAGACTACCAATACACCAGCCGGCAGGCAGAAACCAGGTCCGTAGCTGGGTAGCGCTAAATTCAGTAAACTTTGTGGTACTTACTTACATTTTATAAAGTTGAAGGCTGTTTCGTAATTATATGACGAAGGTAACCGGTGTTTATCACTGGAAGATACTGGAGCGAATGTAATATTGTGATCAAAATTGTTCGATTTTATTCATAAAAAATATCATTTCAGCAATATTTATCCCATTACAAAATTATACCTTATATACATGTCCCCACAGTTGTATGACTAATTTACGTTACTTACGTCTAATTAAATTGTAGTGATTGAATATCGCTTCTGTCAAATTGCAATTTTATCGTGAGAAATGAAATATAAACCAGCTTTTTACCCTCGCCGACAAAGGTGAAGCCGATACCGTTGCATACTTACAATTAATACAATAGGTATTTTAATAAAGTATGTATGTTTGTTTGTTTAATTAACCTTCATATAAAATTCTGAATGACACCACACTCATGAAATTAATAAAATCGCATTTTTGAGAGTCAGAAATCAGGATGTACCTAAAGATGCGAAATCCTTACAAAGTTTGTTGTATGCTGAGCAATCCGCATGAGCAAACTCGCGTTAAAAACTTAGTTAATTTTATGTTGCAGTTAAACTCAAAGCTAGTGTAAAATCATCAAACTACTAAAACTAACAAGCTTTTAAAGATGCGAAATCCTTACAAAATTTGTTGTATACTGAGCAATCCGCATGAGCAAACTCGCGTTAAAAACTTAGTTAATTTTATGTTGCAGTTAAACTCAAAGCTAGTGTAAAATCATCAAACTACTAAAACTAACAAGCTTTTATAAATCATTTCATTCAGAGAATGTTGCTTTCTAATTTCAGCAATGGGATCACCTTTTCAAAGAATTAAAGAATTCCTAGACTATATTATATACCAGCTAATTAAAAAAAAAAAAAAAAAAAAAAAAAAAAAAAAAAACTTATGTCAAGGAAAGAATCACTCATTTATAATAAGTTAGCGAAATTGCTAACATTCTTATTTAAGAAACACCCCAGTTTGACGAAAATGATTAGGTATAGGAAGTTTGCGCAAACTCGAATTTTAATTACGGACTACAACATGTATAGCGATCGTCTTACAATACAATAAGTTCGACTAAGCAAATTAATGCATGATGCATTGTTGCTGACTTTGACATTGTAAATGAGTATGTATACACACACGACGGCTGCCTGATACGTTTATCGTCAGGCGGTTTACAAAGAGTATGGTACAATATAGTTGACCACGGGACGGCGCATAAACCGTATCGAAGGCGATTGTATCAGTGTGAAATCATCTATAATCAAGCGCAACGCAAAGTAACAGCAGAGCAAGTTAGTGAGCAACCAGTAGGTGTTTGTTAACGTGTTAGTGTTAGCTGTATGAATTAATTAAATTAACATTTGGATATCCTTGGGGTCCAATCTGGGTCACAGAAATAGAATGTGCGTGTGCCTGTTATAGGTGTATGCTGTTTTTGCTCTGTGAAGAGACATGAGACAATCTGTCCCAAATGTTAGTTTAATGTTTACGGTATCCTAAAGTTCAGATGCCCTTGGTGCCCAATCTGGGTCATAGAAATAGAATGTGTGTGTGCCTGTAGGTGCATGCTATTTCTTGCTTTGTGAAGAGACATGAGACAATCTGTCCTGAACTTTAGCTTACTATGTTCGTATAGTTCGATTAGTAAACGAAGTATGTGTGAAACTTGTTGCTATAAAACTGTTCAACTAAAGTAGTGGTTATGTGAGAAACTTGTTGTTATAAGTGTCAGCTGTATGAGTTAATTAAATTAAAATATGGATGTCCTTGGTGCCCAATCTGGGGTCACAGAAATAGAATGTGTGTGTGCCTATAGGTGCATGCTATTTCTTGCTCTGTGAAGAGACATGAGACAATCTGTCCCAAATTTTAGTTTAATGTTTACGGTATCCTAAAGTTCAGATGTTCTTGGTGCCCAATCTGGGTCATAGAAATGGAATGTGTGTGTGCCTGTAGGTGCATGCTATTTCTTGCTTTGTGAAGAAACATGAGACAATCTGTCCTGAACTTTAGCTTATTATATTCGTATAGTTCGATTAGTAAACGAAGTACCTATGTGTGAAACTTGTTGTTATAAAACTGTTCAACTAAAGTAGTGGTTACGTGAAAAACTTGTTGTTATAAAACTATACCAATAAAGTAGTTTTTTAGTGCTCAATCCGAGAATCTGCGGTCGTTGATCGAGGTAAGTCATCGGTAATAATAATTTTAATATGCTTTTCTGTTTTATCGCCAGGAATAGGTGCCGTTCTAGTATTTTACTTCCTTACGATGCGATGTAGGAATTCATATTTCACCTTCCAATCGGTGGAATAGGCGCTGAACCAATATTTTACTGCACTATGTAAGATTTTATTTATACGAGATTCAAAATGCGGAGTAGCGCCCAAACCACACTGAAAAATATTTCTGTTTCATCGCGAGGAATACGCGTCGAACCACATATTATTGGTCATTCTATCTCACCGAGAGTGACGAGGCGAACGGAGTGAGCGGAGCGGAGCGGAGTGCCTCGTCACTCTCGGTGGGATAGAATGCCCAATAATATCCTACTGTACTCTAAGCCAGATATGTATAATGTCATTGCTGGTGTTAATAATATCCTATGAATATATTTTGGTTACCAGTAAATGCTTGTGAGATAATTGTATAGAATTAAGTTCTTCTAACTAAACAGACAGCTGTGCTGCTGGGGAGTTTGTTCCGCCACTTCTTCTTCCCAGCTAAAGCACTAGGAAATGGTGGTAATTTTGACGTTAGAAAAGTGCTAATTCTCAGCCTAGTTTCAATAAATTACTTTTGATTTTGATTCCCACTTTCATTTCATAACAACTTACACAACCTAAAGTTAATTAATAGCTTAGTTTTACACTATCCAAAACATTATACACACATCGTCGCTAATTTAACGCTTTGAGCGGAGCGACGACGTTATAATACGTAAAATTATTTTGATAAACGCTATTTGACACAACGTTTAATCACGTCAGCAAAAAATATGTCTTTCTTTAAAGAACGTGTATACGGCTGCGGCCTATACCAATTCCTTCAAGCTACGTCATCGCGCCGTATCACTTTAAATTTTCGGACTGCTAGCGCCACTCCACGTTAGTTTTGTTGTACACTTTTTAAGGCTACTCAAACACATACATTATAATTACGCGTACATTCGCAACGTCGACGTGTAGTAACGGTTGTGTTGTGTCACATTTCATATTATCTTTGCTTGTATGAAAGACCAGAACGTCACTAATCGTCATATGTTTTGTATGAGAAAATAGTGTGCCGCGCAACAAACATTTGAATACGCAGATGCTCAGCTGAAAGTGTTAACTAACTGACGTATCTGACATTTTGGACTAAGCCGATAGCCGACCTAAAGTAATTGGATATATTTTCCAAGTCGATCTGTCTAATCGGCGCATCTGTACCCATGCCTTACGGTCCCCATGATAATGCAAAAATCGAGACCGATTCTACAGTTTACAAAAAAATAGAAAAATAGCTTAGCCCTGTAAAATTTTCTTCAAATCAGTTACGTCACTTAGTTAGATTAGCGACGATATAACACTCAGAACATCTAACCTCACAACTACCCTGAGAAGTCATCGAATGCAGTCGCTGATGCTGAAATCGGATAGATGACGTCATCATTATGATTATGCAAGATGTTACCTCTGATTATATAAAAAAAACCGGGCAAGTGCGTGTTGGACCACGCACAATGAAGGGTTCCGTTGTTGAGATGAATTTATCCCAAGATCAAACTTAACATTTTAGTTGAAAAACATGTTCTCCCATACATTCCAACTGTAAGTGTAAGTTTGTACTTCCAATTTGAGAGATTTACCATGGCATTTTAAGACCACAGACTTTTTATAGGTGTTCCTGTAATCTACAGGTAAAGAACTGTTTTCTGTATATTTTTTTCAAAATTTTAGGCTAAGTAGTTTCGGAGATAAAGAGAGGCGGAATAATCAATTTTCGGTTATTTTCTTAAATAACTTTTATCTACACCCATGCTATAAATCCTCTATAAAAGTCTCTGAAACAGTTAGCTTATTGCCAACATTAAAACAACCAGTGGCATAGTAACCATAATATCATCCAAACGGGTGTTATAATGTGTAAAAAGAACATTGTAATGCACGCGCGTTTCACTACAACAGCGCCGTAATTTAATAAAAGAACTTATTCGAATTCACGTCGTATACTATGACGCCGGCCGCCATGTTCGATACGAGTATTAGTATTGCAAAAAACTGTTTCAGAACCTTTTATAGAGGATTCATAACATTGATGATAAAGTCTTGTATGCAACTGTACATAACTAGGTATTAAAACATTCATGTGATACTAAACCCACATTCGTGTTTTAATACCCCTTATTATACGTCACTTGCATAAATAACTATTAAACAATTTATTTTAAAATAAAATTAGAAAAAGCATCTACATATTTGAGACCCTCATAGTAAGCCCTTACATTTGATATGGCACACGGTATAGTTTGCATTTTTAATTTTATTTTATTAATTTTAGGAAAGCTTACAGCTAATGTACTTCCATATAATATACAATGTGTAAAAGATGGCCAGTTACAAGCTTCCTTCAACGATTAAAGTGAGTAACATTAGCAAATACGAGAAAACAGCGACGTGAGAGATAACTAAAGTCTCACGCTCAAAGAATACAATAAAAAAAGTTAAAAACAAAAAAAAAATGGTTATATATAACCATTTTTTTTTGTTTTTAACAAGTTTGAATAATTGTTTTTTCGATATACATATCGAAAAAACAATTATTCAAACTTTTCCTTACTTCCTTAATGCTACTATTAAATAAATCTAACTCGACATCCCGACACACCACATTAAAAGTAGGTACGACAAGCTCTTATCACGTACGAGTTCTGCCTGTATATTTCTAACCTGAGACACATGGAGAAGACGTGGTCTTCTAAGAAATGCACTCGGTACACGAAGCCCGATCTTGCCCACCAACTCAGGGACGTCAGTAGATCCGTTCAAAACGCTAAACAAGAAAGCAAGATCTGCAATTTTCCTTCGCTCGTGTAGAGGCAGAATATGAAATCTTTTACAGCGACTTATGTAATTCGGAAGATAGATATTTTTCTTATTTGGCCCCCAAAAGTGAACCCCATATTCAAAATTCATTTATTTACTTTACTCTTCTTTACTCGTCCGTGTTTGGGTCACAGAAGTTCATATGTGTACCAAATTTTAACTTATTTGGTCCATTAGATTCGAAGCAAATCGGCTGTGATAGACGGACAGACAGACACACACACGAGTGATCCTATAAGGGTTCTGTTTTTTCCTTTTGAGTTATGGAACACTAAAAACCAAGATATAGATAGCGCTGTCAACAATGACGTGAGGCCACATGTTTCGGGTTTCGTAAACATGTGTGTAATGAGGTGTAGTTTAGTTGTAGATCGGTGTAAATGTGTGCGTGTGAGCGTGTATGCACAGAGCGAGGTGTAGTTTTGCAGCGCATGCTTCTCTATATTGTTCGCAGCGCTAAGTCTTGGTTTTTTATTTAGTCTGAGGATGTTACATTATAATTTAAATCACAGAATTTAGTCAGTTACCTTGTAGCTCGAGAATAGTTAAAACTCCAGCCCATCCAGATTTTCTTCAACAAACTCCTAATAAAACTTCAGGAAGTAAAACATAAAACAATAGATTCTATTTGCAGCAGCACAACGGATCAGATATAGACTCTGACGTCATAGCTGACGTCAGCAGTAATACGTCAGATGGCATTGGAAAGAAAGATGGCGGATGTAAAGATCGTGAATGATGTCACATAACAAGCCCTAGCAAGAAACGTGCGAAGTAAGCGTGCGATAATGCGAACGATTTTAAAATTGAAAATAATCACTAGAATTTTTGTACGTTACAGGCAGAGTATGTGTATTAAAGTATTGTATGGCTAATAATAGGTTTCCCTGTATAGCTAGGATAAGGATAAAATATGCGAATGGACTTCACTAATACCTATACAGGATTAAATTTATAAGTTGCACCAAATCGAAATGGAGATTGTACTCATCATTATGAACAACTTTTACTATGGGACCAAACCTAAAATCGTGAAAAAAAATATCAGCTGCTCCCTACATTTTGACGAGTTTGATGTTAGCTTGGAACTAGATGGTGTTGTGTGAAATGTCCAAGCATATATATATAAAAAATGTACTGAACAGTGAATTTTTTTTTTGTGATTTCAGGTTTGATCCCATAGTAAAAGTAGTTCATAATGATGAGTACAATCTCCCATTTCGATTTGGTGCATGTTATAAATTTCGTCCTGTATATTTAAATACAAAAGGTTGAATAGGTAAATTAGTTAAGTTAAAATTTTAAATAAAAAAAAAAAATAATTATTAAGAAAAAAAATGTTTGAATATCCTTTTAACTGCAAGAGGGACCACGAAGGTCCGATGTCAAAATCTGTTCTGTCTGTGAATCGGACCCAAGTGGTCCTATCGGCTCCCGAGGGACCCCGAGAGGTCGTTCGCTTGGGTCACAGGGCATTAATCTGGACCCCAATAACACGATCCTGTCTTGGGGATAGACCCCACCACGTCTTGTTTACGACTTTTCATTTACCTCAAACTCAAAGCATTTATTTCAATTAAGTAAACCAATTACAGACACTGAATTGTCAAGGAGAAGGTGGATCAGTCAGAAAGATGAAGCTAGTTGCCCATTCCAAAGCTTATTAGGTCTCTATGCAGAAGAACTGGGCCCCAAGTATACTATTTTTTAGAAATTCGTCATTCCAACACGATCCCATTGTCACTGCATTGTCATTTTACTAAAAGTTCGTAATCTGCTAAATTCATAACTTCTTACAATGGAGTGTCAGTGGTTGACCATTGGAAAGTCATAATGACGCCATTATGACGCCATTATATTAGTAGATTACCAAACTTGTCAAAATCAACAATTATGAAATCAATCATAGACCATTCTGACATTATTGTAATAGCAGACTTGAGGCCCTGGGCTAATGAGCACAAATACAGAAAATTTTCTAATGAATAAACTAAATTACGTTTTGCTTGACCTGGTAATCGAAGCCTTGACCTCACTCCATTGAGGAAGTCAAGAAGACAAATCTTAATACTGAAATTAATTTAACTCCAAATAGAAAATAAACATTTCTGTCTTCTGAAGAAAAATAATATCGTGAGGATAATCTACGCTTATGGCGTCATAAAAAATAAGATGAGAAATGAACAAAAATAGACGTAAAATGAAAAGAAGATGTCTTTTCCTTTTCATTTTATATAAATCTTTCATTTTCCTGTTATACTAATTCCCCGAGGTCGTTGATAGAGAAGCATAATTTAAAAATTCAAGTGGTAATAGCCACGTTACGTGTACGTTATGTACGTTGTGTGTGCTGTGTATGTTGTGTGCGTTGTTGTTTGTTATGTACGCATGGCTACACATCAAGCTATACATTTCCAGTATAAGCTGATCTAGCATTGTGTAGGATTTCCTTACAGTGAGAGGTCAGTGTAAATTGGAAATGTATAGCTTAATGTGTAGCCGTGTGTACGTTATGTTGTGTGTTGTGGCGTTTTGAATGTCCGTTTCAAAATCAGTGGGCCATGTCTTGTCTATAGGCCGACCGTTTAACTCGCGTATCGCCTGCGCGGTAAGAAGGGAGCGAGGGGAGATGTTAGCGGGTGGGTTAAAGGCGTGCGCGGAGTAGCTCTCTGCTCCGCGCACGCCTTTAACCCACCCGCTAACATCTCCCCTCGCTCCCTTCTTACCGCGCAGTCTGCTCCGCGCACGCCTTTAACCCACCCGCTAACATCTCCCCTCGCTCCCTTCTTACCGCGCAGGCGATACGTGAGTTAAACGGTCGGCCAATAGGTGTGGCGAGTCATGGCAAATAAAATTGTGTTAGTGCTAGGTTTAAGGTTTCTATGGGTTCTATGTCACCCGAAATAAGGTTATTATTTATTTATTTTATTTTTATGTAGCTTAGGATATGCTTAGAGATACGATTTTCTAGACCAATTACTGTGCTGAGGATAGTCACATATTGGTTTAACAGGGTCAAAAATTAAACATCTCTATTAGAAATATCTCATGCAACTGTAAAACATGCTTAAAATGAACGAAAATTAAGCGTCAATTATAAACAAAACTAGAGTTGCCGCGAATAGTCGTATTATCATTATTATTAAATGTCATACAAAAATCACTAATATTAAAGTTAGGCTTTTTCATTAATATTGAAATCCATAAGCTGCCCGTTTTGGATTTTCAATATTAATTAAAAAGCCTAACTTTAATATGAGTGATTTTTGTATGTGGTGCAAAAAAAAACAGTTTTCTGCACGATTGGGATCAAGTCGGTTGCGCTTTTTTTCATACATCAAACCTGCCTCAGAAAATAGTCTTTCTGAATAAACAGAGCTTGCTGGTGTGATAAAAATCGTTAGCAAGCTTTTTTAAAATAGGGAATTCATTTTTACAAGCCCACTATTCATATGGGTTTATATTTCTATCAGCCTTTGCTGATGCGATGTAATGGGTTTCTTCAGCAGTGGTATTCTTGGGTTGGTCTTCAGAAGGCTGTTCTGTCGTAGATTCTTCAAAACATGCCCAAAATAGTTTATGAGTTTCTGAATCGACATTACCACTTTCGTGGTCTAAACGAGGTCTTTTGGAAGCTATTTCTGTATCCGAATCATAATTTTCGCGACGCGACGTCACGTCAAGCAAACTTCATTTTCTTTTCTCACAACCTTACAAAAAAAATAGATTACAGTAGGTAAAAAATAAATGATTCTACAAGCGTGATAGGTACATTCGATAACAAAAAAACAATTTTTTCTATGTTAATGTCGAATAATAATAGCGAATTATTTGACTATTCGCCAGTATTCGACTATTCGCTATTACAACTATTCGCGGCAACTCTAAAACAAACAGTAGTATCCAGTGTGAGTCTTCATAATGTGCACATATTGAAATGAGGGAAACTATGCTTAATTTTATCGACGGAAAAAATATTAAAAAAAAAAATCTAAAAATAAAAACTTTTTTTTATAGCATTTTTTAAATTCTATTATTCGCTGCCATTCGCAGCTGTGACCCTGTGTAAACAAAACAGTATAACTTTTAAACTAAACGATCTATCACGATGAACCAAACTCAGTAATGATTGGAAATGACAGGGCGATAAAATAAAAATTAAAGAAATAAACCGCCCTCAATTGAGAATTAAAGTGTTTTTTTAACAAAAATCAGAGGGGCAATTCCCGTATTTTTAACAACGTTCGCAATATCATCTCAAGACTCAATCTGACAAAAATTGTATAGCGTTTACCTACATTTTTGACATTTGATTGACGCTGGCATGAGATTGTGAACGTTTTTAAGTACGAGAATTGGCCATCTGGTATCATTTCAACAATTTTTACAATACTTTTTTATTACTTTAAATACCTAATTTTACATCGTATTAGCTTTCGAAAAGTAGTAAAAATGCCACGTTTATAACTCAGTCACAGCACTTCCTATCAACTGTTAAAGAAAGGCCTTGCACATTGCTACGTACAATACTTCAGCAAGTAGACACTTTTTTCTTTTTTGGATTTTTAAAACATTTTTTCCATCGATAAAATTAAGCATTTTTTCTCTGATTTCGATATGTGCATATTATGAAGACTCACTCTGTATAATGACAAACAGGGGGTCTAAAACGGCCACTTTGGCAGAATCATAATAGGATAATATTATGAATAATATTTGAATTCGTGAAACTGTCACAAACTGACAATATATTATGAATTGTCAGTTTGTGACCGTTTTACGATTTCAAATATTATTCATAATATTATCCTATTATGATTCTGCCAAAGTGGCAGTTTTAGCCCCCCAGGTACTGTCAATCGAGGTCAGCATTGCATTGCATCACCGGTCATAGGCAATCGATAGTGTTTGCATGTAAAACCAATGAAACGTCCGCGTCGGTTGGTTAGTTCGCCCTCTGTGGTAAATGTTTATTTTGTTAATTAAAGTTGGTATTTTGTAAAACTTTAACTATGTAAGTATGTATTTTTAACCCGCTATGAGTAAATTTCTTTCCAATGTAGGGGTCGGCTTCCAATCTAACCGGAATTAACCGGATGCAGCTGAATACCAATATTTTACACGGAGTGACGGCCTATCTGACCTCCACAACCCAGTAATACGATACCCCTTGAAAGACGTTTAGACTATCGGGCTTCTGACGACCCGTACGACTGACAAAGATCCACGAATGACAGCCGGGACCGACAGCTCAGCGTGCTTTCCGGGGCACGGAGGGGTCTCGGTATGTTAAGATGGTCAGTTGGTCACCCATTCCCGTAAAAACCGCGGCAAGCGTATCTTAACCTGATCGAACGACCCGTACGGCTGTTTTCACAAAATAACACAACATCATTACCACATGTTATATACCCTGAATCAATGATATCAAATATTATAGCGGCCGATAGTACTCGATCCCCCTGCGACATAAGATAGCAAGATCGATCGGATGATTGCAAGTATCTAATACAAGAACTACGCTGATTTGCTATGCAAATAATACTGTAAAACTTAAACACTACTGTTATCTTTATACGTGCTTAGATCACTAACTTTAGTGTTAATTGAAACCACTTTGTAGTTGCGAGCCCTCTAAGTTCACAACTACTGATGATGATTGGTTTTCCATCGGATACGGATATGTTTGCCGTGGGATGATGTTTTTTTACGTTTATATATTTTATATGTGATATAAGCTTATATACCACTATGTAAAGGTTTTTCCTTATGCACACATGGAGTGCATTTGACACGTTTAGGGGAGGGGGGTTAGTTGCGAACTCCATAGGTGCACAACTACTGATGATGATTGGTTTTCCATCGGATGATGTTTTTTACGTTTATATATATGC
Organism: Cosmia trapezina; assembly: GCA_905163495.3. Classification (NCBI taxonomy): domain Eukaryota; kingdom Metazoa; phylum Arthropoda; class Insecta; order Lepidoptera; family Noctuidae; genus Cosmia; species Cosmia trapezina. Next base: position 5,010,324 of record LR991048.1, read on the forward strand.
GATATAAGCTTATATACCACTATGTAAAGGTTTTTCCTTATGCACGCATGGGGTGCATTCGACACTTGAGGGGATATTGTGTAGCTCAAAATTAACTTAAAATGAATGTCGAATGAACTAGTCACATTATACTTGGCAGCGTTTGAACCCAAAACCTCAACAACCAATTCCATAAAACTTCGACCAGAACTTCATCACTCTGGATCTCTACTTGTTGAATATGCCAAGGTGAGACAGTATTCGCTTGCCAGGGTTATAATACACTACCTGTAGCTTGCCTAACTATACCTTACGCCAGATAAAGGTGCATTAAAAGTCATTAACCCCATTTGTACTAAAAGTCTCGAAACTTAAATGCAAACAACAAAAAAAAATGTCCAAGTGCTTGTTGGATCTTGCACAATGAAGGGTTCCGTAGTTGTATGAATTTATCCCAAAACAAACTTACACTATCACTGCCTAGCCTTTTCCCAACTATGTTGGGGTCGGGTTCCAGTCCAACCGAATGCAGCTGAATACCAGTATTTTACATGGTAACCCAGTTACTGGCTAATACGATACCCTTTGATAAGACTGGTTGTCAGACTTTCGGGCTTCTGGCCACCCGTAACGACTGTCAAAGATTTTCCAATGACAGCCGGGACCAACGGCGAAGCACGGAGGGATTTTGGTATTTGTGAACATGGTCAGAATAAATCTTATTGCATTTGATAGCCCAGTTATTGAGAAAGGCTATGGGCTATTTAACATCCCGCTAGGGCACTTAGAAGCCGAGCAAAAAGAAAAAAAGAAAGAAAAATAACGCTAAGGAAAAACGGGGGAACAAGCAATTTCATTAGTTCAGTTTGAGTATAGATAAAACTGACTAGTGAGAGTGACAACTTCTTTTGTCAGACGAAAAAAAAATCTCTCATCGAACCTTTTCTCAAAATGTGTAGTTCCGTTCAGCCATTTAGCCATTAAACCTTCAACTTTTATTATAGTATATATGAACCTACAGCGTGATCGACCGTATCTGTGACATTTACATCAGATAAAGTGGGTCAGTAGTGCACCTAGTATGACTTGTCAATAGTTCACGAGAACTGACCTTTGCAATGTACAGTCGAACAAACTATGTGTTATACAGGCAGCTAACTTGCAATTACTTTTAAAAGGGAAATATTTAATACTTCTAATCCTCTAGATCCTCTAAAAACTTATTGACCTTCCAATGGTGCATATTTTTTTTTAATAAAGGGGCCTTTTTTAAAATTTCTGGCTTTCGCTCAAACTTGGTAGCAGGAACTAAGTTAGGATACCCCGACCAAACGGGTTAGGTTAGGTTAGAAACGGTGCGACCAACTGCTAAATCAAATTTGGTCGTAGTTGTTTGGCTATTTAGTATTTGTTGGACCCCAATTTAAGAATTATTAGAAGCCCACAAAAAGAGGGCATTAATTATATTATAGGGGTCAGTAATATTTTTAGAAAAGCGAAATGCTTTCGCGTTTTATCTTCCAATAAATCCCTTATTTGAAGATAAAATGCGAAAGCATTTTCTAACCATTTCCGCCACAATCCGCACGCTTCTGACGGGAACGAAATTCGTTCCCGCCAATAAGGGCGAGTCGAAGCTTTCTAGAGTATTCTAGAAGCTGCCCTAAAAGCAGATGACGCGCAGCCTTCCTGTTTGACATTTTTAGCTGTCTGTCATCTGTCAACGCGGCTGTAAACATCTTGGATAGGATTTTTAAAAAACTTTATCTTCGCCCCGAAACCTATCACACTTCACATCACACTATCACATCCATACTAATATTATAAATTCGAAAGTAACTCTGTCTGTCTGTCTGTCTGTTACCTTTTCACGCCTAAACCACTGAACGGATTTCGATAAAATTTGGCAAGGCTATAGATGGTATCTTGAGTATGGACATAGGCTACTTTTTTTTTTCAAAAATAATCCTACAGGGGGTTATATAGGGGATGAAAGTTTGTATGGAAAACTCAGTATTTCTTAAGTTAGGGATGTGAAATTAAAATGTATGCTTTTGATAGGAAATAAAGAAATATGCGGTTCAGCGTTTTTGAAAAATCATCCCCTAAGGGGGTAAAATAGGGGTTATTTTAAAATTTACAAAACCGGACGGATTTCTACAAAATTTGGCAAGGCTTCATATAGCATCCTGGGGAAGGACATAGGATACTATTTTTTTCAAAAATAGGGTGAAAGTTTGTAAGGGAAACCCAGTATTTCTTAAGTTAGGGATAACAAATTTATTCTATTGGTAGGAAATTGGTAGGAAATTAAGAAATATGCGGTTCAGCGTTTTTGAAAAATCATACCCTTTTTTTTTTTTTGAGGGTGGGAAATCTTCAAATAACTTCTCCCGCTCTGGGTGGAGCGGAAGGGCGTGTCAGACTTTTACTGACTAAAACCCACCCGTGTTCCTTCAGTTGCCTATGCCAGGGCCGCGGTATCTTCTTAAAACTGCACGGATGTCGATAAAATTTGGCAAGTCTTTATATAGCATCCTGGGGAAGGACATAGGCTACTTTTTGTCTTAAAAATAATCCTACAGGGGGTGATATAGGGGATGAAAGTTTGAATGGGAAACTCAGTATTTCTTCAGTTAGGGATGTGAAAATTAAAATGTATGCTTGTGATAGAAAATAAAGAAATATGCGGTTCAGCGTTTTTGAAAAATCATCCCCTAAGGGGATAAAATAGGGGTTGATTTTAAAATTTACAAAACTGCGTGGATTTCGACAAAATTTGGCAAGGCTTTATATAGCATCTTGGGAAAGGACATAGGATACTTTCAAAAACAATACTACAAGGGGTGATGGGATGAAAGATGGGAAACCCAGCATTTCTAAAGTTAGGTATATGAAAATTAAAATTTATGCTTTTGGTAGGAAATAAAGAAATATGTGGTACAGCGTTTTTGAGGGGGTACAATAGGGGTTGACAAATGTTTGTGTACCTACCTCTTTTTAAGAGATTTAAGGAATTGGAAATGTAGTCATAGTTCGAATCTTGAGGTAACATTTAGTCTTTATTTCATTCGACGTTTTTACGAGGAAATTATTTGAACGACTGGACACTCGGGCAAAAGTTATTTGTTATTAGAGCGTGACTGGCATAATAAATTTTAAGTAATTAACAAAGTTCCCTCCGCCGCGTAAAGCCTCTTACAGACAGAGGGGATATCGCGTCGTGAAGTGTCGCGTAGCGGTGTTGCGACGCGATAATATCGCAATATCGCCTCTGTCTGTATGAGCCTTAAGTGTGTCTGTTTGAATGCGATAATGTCAAAAAGTACCGAACGGATTTTCTGTAAAGTTTCTGGAGTGATACATTGTAATTCATTATGGTTTTGTGTAAATTGGCTGATATATGACGACGACTGTTGAAGATGTCGGAAAAAATCATGCCGATTGGTAGCTTTATGCCTACTATACACGGTAACGATATATCGTAGCGATTTGAGTTTGCACAGTTATATCGGACGGCCCTATGTCTTCCACATGTACGTTTCCATGGGATATTTTCCGACATCCACGCGGGCGAAGCCGCGGGCAAAAGCTAGTTAATATTATAAAGGCGAAAGTTTGTGAGTGTGTGTTTTTTACTTCTTCACGCTCAAACGCCTGGACCGATTTGGATGAAATTTGGTATGTAGATAGCTTATACCCTAGATTAACACATAAGCTACTTTTTATACCGGTGTAATACGCGGGTGCAACCGCAGGGTGTAGTGGTCGCGGGTAGTTTTAAGAAGATACCGCGGCCCTGGCATAGGCAACTGAAGGAACACGGGTGGGTTTTAGTCAGTAAAAGTCTGACACGCCCTTCCGCTCCACCCAGAGCGGGAGAAGTTATTTAATGATTTCCCACCCTCAAAAAAAAAAAAGAAGGGTGGAGATAGTTATTTTAATACAGGAAAATGTGTTTATGTTAATAGGCTCAATTAAATGCATGCATGATTATTGATTATGGTTGTAATTTTTTATATGAATCGTGTAATTTTAAAACCCATACACACTGTCATCCATTCTTACTTGTTCCCGTCCTTACACACACACTCAAAGGTGCGAACCAAACCAGACACTCACTCACTCCCTTGCACACACACAACACACTTCCACCGCATACACACATATACTCATCAACTCTCATAATTACACACACAGAAATCAAATACAAATAATTTTTTGCATTTTTACTTTCTTTTTGTAATTTTAATCCCTACATATTTTGTGTTTCTGTACCTAATGAAAGCTATTTTCACCTATATGTGTTACCAAATGGCAATAACCTTGGCTGTTAACTTTCTACTGACACTCCTCTTAAATGCTGTTAGATTGGAAATAGAACCCATGGCTGAACGCTGACCCCCAAAATACAGGTCCAGGCCTAGTTTGGGGGTTAGGATCTGATTTGTAACAATACATTAGTGTGCTATTATTATAACTTGATTGTAACATGTATTTCCTAGTGTCAAATAAATATTTTTATTATTTATTATTTTATTTATTATAATTTTGACATATATCTAGTAACTTTGTACATTATTCTTGTATTTGATTGACATTATAGTAGGAGTTAATTCTAATTTATACAGTTTGCATGCTTTAATTTTAAGAGCAAAACATGTATAATCTGATATTCTCAAATAACACCTATGTAATACCATGTTTTACGCAAATAAAAAAATATCTTATCTTATCTTGATAATATTATCGACTTACTTAATTTTAAGGAAAGCAGACAGAGATTATAATGCCTATAGTATGGCATTCATCACTCGTGGGTACAGGACTTATCTAAGCAATCTCACTTAATACGAACCCCGGGGATATGAAATTCCACAGGGTTTGGCTTGAGTCATAGACGTAGCGGGAATTAGGCAGAAATTAATTATTTGCATACAGACCATCATCTGCCAAGCCCTTTCCCAAACACGTCGGGGTTGACTTCCAGTCTAACCGGATACAGCAGAATACCAGTATTTTTCATGGAGCGACTGCCTATCTGACCTCCACAACCCAGTTACTAGGTTAGTAGGACTGGTTGTCAGTCTTTCGGGCTTCTGATTCTGTAACAACTGTCAAAGATCTGCAAATCCGGGACCAACGGTTTATCGTGCTATCCGAGGCATACAGGATGTAAAAAGACACATCATAAAGCCGTCAACTACGCATACTGTACATCTAACTAAGTAGCTTTGCGCAACCATTATTGCTGGCAAACGACTTTTATTTTTAGGTAAGTTTAACAAAAAAAGCTATTTTTTTATTGCGCGCAATGTATCGCGAATTCAGGCAAACACAGTTAAGCACCGCCCATTCGCTCTAATTGTCAGAAAAAGTTCAGTTTGTCACTCGTTTTAGTAAGAAAGTAAAAAAAAAATGCAACTTTGACTTTCAATATCTCCAGAACCAGTGGATTCCCAGGTATGTAAAAACGGTCCAAATAATGGGTAGAATATGTGGTTTTCGGCTTCGGCAAGTGTCTTTTTACACCCGGGTTTATAGAGGCTGGAATAGAAGCATCTATTCTTCACGCGTTCAGTTCTTTATTATTCACGTGGCAGTTAAAAATTCTGAAACAACTGAACCCGTCACTAAGGGTCATGAGCCAATTAATTAAAACTTTTCAGAATCAACAAAAATAATGTTTCAAGTAAAAAAAGTAATTGGTGTTGAAGAAATTGAATATACAGGATAAGTTTTTAAGCAGCGCGCAAATCACAGTGTGTTCTACGTATGAATATGAACAACTTTTAATATGGGACCTTAAATCGCGAAAAAAAAAATCAACTGCCCTACACTTTGACGAAATTAAAATAGACGCGTCATGCACGAACATTAGTGCACTCAAAAACAGCGTAAGCCATGAAGTAGCTACATATAAGTACCAGTACATACAAATTATACTGTGCGCGAAGAAAAGGAAAGACCCATTCTGATACCTGTTGTTAGAATGAGATGAACATGCATATTAGTTACGTCACTAGCTGTTGCATGTTCATTGGCACGCACGCGCGTGTTTCGTAGCAGTTCGCGGAAAAATCGCGGTACAGCAGTTAAGAAAAAAACAAAAGACATTTTAGATATTGTTATAATATAAAAATACAGTATTTACACAAGAAATAAGACGTTTTTCTTTTATCTCATAGTAGTAGTATAATCTTACATTGGTTTTATACACAGGAAGGCATTTTCTTCACAAATAATTGCTGGAAATTGCGAGTGAGTGACGTGTCGCCGCGACACTGGATAGTGCCCGACTAATTTAAAGTCGGGCAATTACCTTCCATTTACTTTGACATTATTGAGCGCGGGTAACGCATCTAATGGTTCATATCATTGGTGCACGCAGAACTAGTCATAATATTATTTGAAGCTCAAATTATAAATCTCACCCTCCTCTCCCTTGCACCTGACCCCGCCCAAATGACATTAAGTTTGGCTCTCTCCGTATTTTATAGAGGCCCATGGTTTTTATACAGCCTCTGTGGTGACGTCACCGAGGAATAGCTACGTCACTGAATGTTCGACGATTACGTTCACTGTACGCGCTTGAGGGAGTGGATTGGGAGGAGGGTCAGGATAATGTACTGTGTGAAGGACTTTTTTGAGAGGTCGGAGTTTTCTTTTGCTATTTCAGCGGGGTAATTGCCTGAGAAGGAACTAAGTAGTGATGGGTCGAGATCAATATTCTTTTCAACGGAGAATATTCTCGGAACATGTCAAATAATCTCTTTTCTTTGGTATTGTTCGTCGCATCGTTGAGCTCCGAGTTGAGCTGCACGATTACTGACAAATGCGTGCACTGACTGGACAGGTCCACTCAATCTGTGAGGTTCTTTCCTCAAAATACCATTTCAGACAACAATCTACGTCATGGTCTTCACAAGGAGGCCAATTCCGGTGGCATGGAAATTATCTCCATGGTCGAAATATCAGTCGAGAAACTGCTTATCTCCGTCGGAAACGAAAAAATGCTATTCTAACGATCTCCATTCATAAATTTTTCGATCGCAAACCAGCGAGATATCACGGCTGGTCCTAAGGTATGGAGATATGAAATCTCCGTTGGAACATCTGTCAAAATTTACATTCGTGGGTTTATATTCGTATTTTTTTTTTGGTACCTACATGTAGAGGCTTAGGAGTTTATGGGTTTCATAAAGGGGGCCAAATTTTCATTATTTTGCCGATAGGACACACCGTTTTCGAGATATAAGCAAAAGAAAAAAAAAATACAGTACTGTTTTTGCACTTGAAGTCAAGGTGTTGGTGTGAATTTTAGTTCATGACAACTAATTTTATTCCACACCTTTTTAATCGCGATTAAAAGTAGTCATATTTAATGTGAAAATTAAAACCTACCTACGTCAGAAAAAGGACACAAATCATGCGAAACGCGTTTCTGATCACGCTACTTTTCGATTACTATTTTCAGTAAGTAATTATAAAAAAAAAACACAGATAAAGAAACACAATATACTAAAATTATCTTTTATAATGTGTTTGCTTGGATTTAATAAATTAAACATGTCATTAATACTAAAAAAAGAAAAACGTAGCATAATTATAATCAAAGTGAATCGATAAAAATGGAACGTCTTTTAGACGAGATTATTTTCTCCGTTGTAAATCTTTCTCCATGGTCAACCAGAATACGGTTTTTTGATAGTATCGAGATTTGAAACGGACATTGATGCGGAGATTTGAAACAGAGTTTTATCTCCATGGTCGTGATATCTAGCTTGAGCCCGGAATTGGGTCCCTGACCAAGATTATATCTGGACTTTAATAGAGTTTGTTTCGGCCTTTCTTCTCAGAGTAGTCAGATAGGAAAAGCCGACCTCATCTAGTTTTTAAAAATATGATTGACGTGTAAAAGTGTTTGCACAAACCATTATTTTTTTTAAAGTGGGGGCTGGGGTCGCTATAAACTCAAGGTCACAGTCTTTTAAGGCGATATATAAAATGCGAACTGGGTGGGAATAAGAAAGTGACCGAGTCAATTACTTCCACATGCGAAAAAAAAAACAAAATAAAAGCGCCAAATAGAATAAAAATTGTTTAAAAATAAATGAAGCTATCTACCAAAATTATTTTCAGCCAGAGTTTTCAATTATCAAATACGCACATTTTGAATGCAAATAAGCAATGAAATTACTTAGAATTTTATAGAATTACGGAACACAATATAAAAAAGTAGAGTTCTTTTTGGAACTAAATTATGAGTATTGCAATAAATACTTGAGTATTGACTTAATAATTCTATCGAGGAAATTTAACCCAATTGTGTTTTCCTTCAGTCAGAGTATTAATCAAATATTCATTAAACATATATCCAAAAATTAAATCCATACATGCTACAATAGTGAAATAAATGGTTAAAAAAACGCCCAATTTATTTTGCTATCGCCTTAATAAAAGTCAATCTCAATAAATAAATAAATAATAAATAATAAATATTTTTGGACATTTCACACAACGCCATCTAGTCCCAAGGTAAGCAACCTAATGCTTGTGTTATGGTAAGTAGATGGCTGATAAACTACTTATAAACAATTTTTTTTTTGTAAATACATACATATTATAGATAGAAAAACACCCAGGCTCGAAACAAATACTTGTAGGTCGTACAAATATTTGTTCCGTGCGGGAATCGAACCCGCGACATGCTGAGCAGCAGTCAATCGCTCAACCACTGCGCCAACCGTGTCGTCAATCTGCCTAGCCTTTTCCCAACTATGTTGGGGTCGACTTCCAGTCTAACCGGATGCAGCTGAATACCAGTATTTTACATGGAGCGACTGCCTATCCGACCTCCACAACCCCGTTACTGGGTAATACGATACCCCTTGGTAAGACTGGTTGTCAGACTTTCGGTCTTCTGACGACCCATAACGACTGTCAAAGATCCACGAATGACAGCCGGGACCAACGGCAAGGCACGGAGGAATCTCGGTATGTAAAGATGGTCACCCATCCACTGACCAACTACGGCAAGCGTAGCTTAACCTGATGGATCGACCCGTGTGGCTGTTATTACTTAGCCACGAGCTCCGCCTTAGTAAAAGTACAGTGAGTAATCCTCTCTGTTCGGTAATGTCTTCACTCCGAGCGAAGGAAGACAATTTCTTATTCCATTGTTCCTGATTTAGAATAGAAACTTAATTAGAAGTTTTATGTTTATTTCTATGTTGAGTTGTGCTGACTTTAGCTAAGAATAGAAGGTTATTTCAACTTGTGTGTGGGTGTTCTGTGAGAAAGTGATTAGGTACTTTATACACAGAATAACGAGGATACAGTAAACTTTTACTTTGTTTTCTTTTTATTTTCTTGTTTTTTTTTTTACTTTTTTTCTTTCTTTTTTTTGTTTTCTTTTTATTTCTTTTTTCTTTTCTTTTGTTATCTCTTTTTTTCTTTTTTTTTCTTTTCTTTGTTTTAGTTGGTACCTGTTTGCCTCCTAAAAAGGAATATCGCGATAAGGCCACGCGGTGCGTAACCGCCGCGCACTCGAACTGTTGTGTACTGGTACACAGGGTGTAAGTGTAAACAGTAGCAATCTTTTAAGGGGTCATTGTACGCGTCAATATGAACAACTTTTACTATGGGACCAAACCTGAAATCGCTGAAAAAAAATCGAGAACAGCTGATTTTTTTTGTACATTATGTTCGCATAATTCGTCAAAATGTAGGGAACAGCTATTTTTTTTTCGTTTGGTCCCATAGTAAAAGTTGTTCATAATAATGAGTACAATGACCCCTTATAAGATTGCCACTGTTTACATTTACACCCTGTATACTGAGATTACGAAGCGTGTCCTTTTGGTCGTTTTCTATGAAGATGTAATATTGCTTACTTTATTATACTGTGCTTTATATTAAACTAGCTTCTACCAGCGGCTTCGCCCGTGAGGAAGTCGGAAAATATCCTACGGGAACGAAATACCGGGATTAAAAGTACACTATGTGTTAATCCTGGTTATAAACTACATTATCCAATTCCGTTCAGCCTTTTTTGCGCCACTCCGGAACCCACCACACCACCCAACAAACAGACAAAGGACAAAGATTCTAAAAACTATGTTTTCGTACCACTTGCTCAAAAAACTGACATTCTATGCCACAAAAAGCGAACATAACAATAGTCATTTTTAATCTGTTAAAAACAGGGAAAAAAAATTGTACTGAATTTCATTCATCCTCTCCTCTAGGGGAAGAGTGTGATTTAAATTTGGAATACTTACCGCAATTTATACTGAACTACATCTGTGTTTACACCATTGAGTTTGTATATAAAGCATTATACATCTTTTTGAAAAAGGAATACGCATTTATTATGCAGTTATGATTATTAAATAAAATTACGAAAACCGACGAGGCCGTATGAGCTCGATGCCTTTGCTTTTCCGACAAAAAAATATTAGTCCAGGAATTTGCCGCGTTTTTGTTTTCTTCAAATACATAAACGTTAAGTTTATTTTAATTTATTTTTATAAATAAGTTAATGTTTTAAATACTCAAATCAACTCATCAACAATAAATGTACCAAACAAAAATGTAACTCTCTCTATCAATAATTGGACCAATGTTTTGAATGTTAACTTTTACTTTTAATTGTCATTATTTTTAATAAATGCTTATCTCATATTATTATTGTGTTATTTTTTTCGCAAATGGTACGAAAAGTAGAGTATTTTCCTCGGTGATAAAGCTGTCTTAGTCTTGGGTGAACTTAAATCCCTCGCTACACTCAGGACTCTCCTTAAATCCCTCGCTTCGCTCGTGATTTAAGTTTTTAGACCCTCGCTACGCTCGGGAGTAAACCTCGAGTCCTTCGTTATGCTCGCAATTTAAATCGTCACCCGCGACAAAAGACACTGCTTTATCCCCTTGGTTAATAATCTACTATTTCACTATCAGACTCTTTCCTCACCTCGTAGCACTTTTCTTCAAAAATATTAAATGTGCGGTTTTGACTTCGTTACTATTTTATATTATACTCGTAAGTATAGATATAGATAGAAGATATCTATAAAGCAAATTGCCTCGTGATTTGCAAATAATTTCACACTACTCTCCAACTCTACTCTCCTACTCTACTCTCCTACTCTACTCTCCCAGTGAACTTTCCCACTCTACTCGACCACCGCACTCTCTCACTATACTTGCCCACTCTACTTCGGCTCTACTAGGACTTCGGTCCAGTTGAAAACCAGCGTCAGGCACTAGTTGCCGGGCATTTTTGCTGAACGGGGCCTTTTTGGCGCAGCCGTGGGGATTCTTTTTATTTTTTATTTTTTTATTACTGTTAAGTACTTATATTATTTTGTGTGCCTCATAATTAGTCTGTGCTGAATAAATGTATTTTCTTTCTTTCTTTGTTTTCTTTCAGTGCCTACATTTATCAAGTTCAAAGAATGAAGGCCAGTGCATATCTTATAGCGCTGGTAACAAACAGTAGCTATAACACCGCGACAAGGATAAACCGGGCAGAGTGAACGATGGCGGTAACCGGATATTACCGGTTACAACTAGCTGCGAGGAGTGACGTCAGTAGGGGAGTGAAGCTAATGGAGTAGAGAGACGGTTTACTTTTTTTTAATATAGTTTCTTTCCGTTTTTTAATAAAAATCAAAATCAAAAGTCATTTATTCAAATTAGGCTGAGAATCAGCACTTTTTGAACGTCGAAATTACAGTAAGACAGTCCCCACAAAACGCCCGCCCTTCACCACTTCCTAGTGCTTTAGCTGGGAAGAAGAAGTAGCGCAACAAACTCCCCAGCAGCACAGCTGTCTGTTCAGTTAGAAGAACTAGATTCTATACAATAGTACCTATGCAAAATAATTTACGCAACACAATACATTAAATTATATTTTTGTCAAAAATAATAATAATTTTGTTAATCTTTTGGTTGTAGGGTTCCGTAGCAAAATGGTAAAAAACACTATTGGTGCGACTTCTGTCTGTCTGTCCGTTTGTCACAGCTGGATATATCAAGAACTACTAATCCTATCAACTTGAAATTTGGAACAGTTTTAGATGATGTTTGCCCAACTATTTTGCAAATAAGGAAGAAATAAAAATAAATATTTTTTTTTTTTTGTAACAGGGACTGAAAGGGTTTCGTAAAAATTCGAAGTGGGGCTACCAGGGCATGTGGGTGTGTGTATGTGTGTTGTGGGTGTGTGGGCATGTGGTGATCATATGAAAGAACGGTGTTTGCACATTCTCATTATTTTTTCTTTTTTTAGGCCTCGAGGTAAGATATTTTTCGACTTTTAATGAAAAATGTAAAAAAAAATACCGTCACCCCCTTATCTCCGAAGTTTGCCTAGAGAAAAAAATCTGAAATTATTCTATGTTATAAATAGCACACTTTTTCAGAAATCGGCAGGGAACCCTCGGTGGGTGAGGTCCGACTCGCTCTTCACCGGTTTTTTGACATGTCGCATAAATGGCCGTATTTTTTATTGCGTTGACTTAGAAGCTTGATTCTTTTAGCGCTCTAAGGGACATAGCCTACGTATTTTTCAACTTAATACCTCCACGCGTCCCTGAGAAAAGGGTCTTGTTAGACTGTCAGACAGACAGACGGACAACCATAGACTTCTAAAAAAAAGGAAGACTCCGCGCCACGCATATCAAAAGTGAAGCAAAAGTTGAGAGTAACTATTTCATGCTCACTCAAATGTCTCGCTGGTGGTGGCGTGTGTGTTGCATCATTAAGTTTCCTTCAAAATGGTTGAGCTAATTGGTGCTGATCCATGCGTCATGTTCGTGAACGGGCGCCGTCAGTTGGGACTGGTCGTCTCTTAGCTGCCACGGCTTATTTTTAGTTCTTTTTCGTTTTTATCTTTTATATTAAGGACGCTTTTAACGTGCACGTCTTTCTACATTGTTCTCACATGTATATTTTCAATATGAACGATGTAGCCAATATTATGTAAAATATTTGATTTAAAAGAGTGTCCGTGGAATTTCTTGGCCGTTCTTCTCCTTAAGGATCTACTAGGCTTTGGAATATGCAACTAGCTTCATCTTTCTGACTGACCGACCCAAAACCGACCCCTTGACAATTCAAAAGTGCCTGTAATTGGTTTATTTGAAATAAATGCTTTGAGTTTGAGTTGAGTTTGAGTTTGAAGCACAGTAAACACCCGTTTCCATGAGCGTAATAAAATCGCGGTGGGATTTTATCGCGCACTGAATTTTCAACTTTCGTTGTTGAGCCGAGCGTTGAGAATCCAACCTAACAAAAACAGATTGCATCCCAGCGCGACGAAAAACACACTGTTGGATTTTCAACTCCCGGCGCTAAGCAGAGAGTTGAAAATCCAGTGCGCGATAAAATCCCGCCGCGATTTTATTACGCTCGTGGAAACGGGGCTTAAGTATTTTTAGACCTTTTGTAAAAATACGCCTCACGCACACATTTAAATCATAGTACGCCGACCGGCCGCCATTACGTGACGACAGCGGCGTCTTTGCTTCAAATCACGCACACATAGATCGGTACCGTGCTTCACTTTCGATATGCGTGGCGCGGAGTCCTACTTTTTTATACGTCTATGCGGACAACGAAGTGATTGTCTTTTGAGGTACGGAACCCTAAAAATTGAATTGATTCTTCGAGGCGCCCGCCCCTTCCAAAAGGTAGTTTAGTACGGAAAATAATCGGCATGAAACTTCATAGCCGTTATTTTCACGTATGAAATAGATTTCTAACCCTAGGTACAAAATGAAAAGCAAACACACTACTATACTTACAATTTGCATAAACTCAGCACACTAAATCGAAAACAGCATACAATGTGTTGTCACATGGAAATTAGGCCTCGTCGTTTGTGATTAAACTGTATTCAGTAGAATTTATCTTCCATTTTAAATTGTAGGCTATACTCAAACATTTGTCAATGTATTTTGTACAACGCATTTCAGAATATGTAGGCTAGGTATAAAATAAATGATGGCTGCGATACGGATTAATCCACAATGAACTTAAAATGTTAATGGCATTGTATGTTTCGGAATTCATTTTTAGGGTTCCGTACCTCAAAAGGAAAAAACAGAACCCTTATAGGATCACTCGTTTGTCCGTCTGTCTGTCTGATTTAAATCGAAATTAATATTGAAATTAATATCAAATACAAGTCTATGGACCCTTTGAATGAACCCTAAAAAAATCAACGCAATAAAAAAATATGGCCATTTGTGCGACATATTTTGATGCTCGCAAGTAAGTCAAAACCTATAGGGTACTTCCCGTTGTCCTAGAATCATGAAATTTGGCAAGAAGCAAGGTCTTACAGCACAAGTAAAGGAAAAAGTCCGAAAATTGATAATTAGTAATCCTACCACTTAAAAAAATATTTTCAAGTCTCTCGGTCTGTCAAGGCCCTTTTTCTCAAGAACGTGTAAAGGTATCAAGCTGAAATTAATATCAAATACGTAGGTTTATGGTCCCTTTGAGTTCCAAAAAATTTAAGCTTCTAAGTCAACGGAAAAAAAAATACGGCCATTTATGCGACTTGTTTTGACTACTAGGTCATGTGGGGTATCACATGAAAGAACGCTGTTTACACATTCTCAAACATTTTTTTTTATTTTTTTTAGACTTCATTGTTTTCGACTATTGATAAAAAATGTAAAAAAAAAATACGGATCCCCGCTTGTCTCCGAAGTTTGCATAGAGAAAAATCTGCAATTATTCTATGTGATAGAAGTTTATGTAAAGGTTATAGGAAAAATAAAACGATGTCTCTAAATAGCACACTTTTTCAGAAATCGGAACGGAACCCTCGGTGCGCGAGCCCGGCTCGATTTTGACCGGTTTTTTTTTATTCTTTCGGGTCTGTGGTGGTATAGGTAAACGATGTTAGTGATCAGCACCCTAATTGCATATACCCTATCAATCGGAATCTGAATTTAAAAAATCAAGCTCTCCCGTACTTTCTCCTTTATCCAAAATTAAACTTTAACAGGAAAACTAAAAATATTTTATATCCTACCGTCAAACAAAAAATATCAAAACTATCCCATAACAAAAAAGACATCAATTAAAACCGGTATAAACCGAATTGATCCAGTAAACTAACAAGTAGACCTCGTCCAATAATGCAGGGACACGGACACGGATTAATGCATCCACTGGGAGCGATCGTGGCACGGAAACCGGATATTATCGGATATAACTAGTTACAACTGGATATAGCCGATCTGTTCGCGCCATTGTCGCTGGGACAATTTATTGGAGTAAAGAATTCCCTTTTGCGTAGTAATATTTGTTGTTATTATATGTGACACTAGCGTCTGCCCCCGACTTCGTCCGCGTGACATTTCTTGTTCCCCTGACCCACCCCGTCGCATTGTATCGCCTGCCCGAGCTATTCGTCGAATCGTTAAGCTCCTTAAGTTTTGAGTTGAGCTGCACGATTACTGACAAATGCGTGCACTGACTGGACAGGTCCACTCAATCTGTGTGGTTCTTTCATCAAAAGACCATTTCAGACTGCAATCTACATGGTCTTCACATGATCTGACCAAGATTATGTCTGGACTTTAAAAGAGACTGTGACCTCTGAGTTTGTTTCGGCGTTTCTTCTCAGAGTAGTCAGATAGGAAACGTCGAACTCATCTAGTTTAAAAAAAAAATATGTTTGACGTGTAAAAGTGTTTGTACAAACCTACTTACAGAAAATAAATCATTTATCATTTATCATTTATTACTTCGTTTTCGCTTAGAGTTCTTTCTGCCTTTTTTACCGTTCAAACTTACATACAAACAAATAAACAAACTCTTCATCTCTAATATTAGTATTAAATTTGATTGATTATGAACTTTAAGCTCTAATGAAAGGGCCCACTTTTAGGTCCGGGGTTGGATGGGTGACCATCATTACATACCGAGACTCCTCCGTGCCTCGGAAAGCACGTTAAAGGTGAACGTCCACTGGTCCGCGCCGGCCGCACCGCACGCACGGCTCGCAACGGATTTCGGTTTGTTATGTATGAATTTATATAGCACTGCGTCCACTATCGGTACCGGCCGCACCGACCGCCGGCATATATGAGCAAAAAAGGCGATGCGTGCCGGTGACGTCATAAGGAATGCCGGTGACGTCACCGGCACGGAACGCATTTTTGAACTCGTCTCATCTGTCAGTGTCATCCTACCGATTCCAGGGATTGACGAAGCATAACATTTACAATGTTTTTTTATCTAGACTAGTCCTTAAATGCATAAAGACTAGTCTATACAACATTAGTTTTTGTTTATACTAAACCCGAAATGGGTCATTATCTTAGAGCATTTAACCTAGTCATTGTACTCATCATTTTAAACAATTTTTTCTACTCCTTCGCTAGCTCACTAGATGGCGCTCTTAGGAGTTTTTGTTTCTAGTATTAAATCCCTAAACATTGTATTGAAGAATGATTATGTTATTTTATTTGTGGAATATTTTAATTCTTATGTGTATAAAATAAGACTATGATGACAAATTCATATTCTAGAGGAAATTTAGAATTCGAAACATACACATAAGAATTTTTCTTTTATTAAACGTAAATTTGTTAAATTAAATACAAAACTAAAACTAAACCTTAAAAATCTAACAAAAGTGGGTGTCCATGAGGCATGGTACCAAGAACACTGGCTGCATTTCTGCGTTGAATAGCAATAGCTATTCTCTGTGCGAGAAATGAGCCAGCCCTCCTGTCACCAGCGGCGTCGACCAGACGAGGAAACAATTGTTTGAAAAATTTTATTGTACTGGGACCCCATAAGAATTTACTTATTTCACAAAATAAATAACATAAACATTCTTCAAAATCCTAAACTATAAATGCCATCATCAAGAGACATACCAATAAATGAAACGGAATAAAATGGTAGATAGAAATGAAATAATATTTATTTAGAAAACAAGCACAGTCCTAAGTTGTAAAAGAACACAAAACAGATCACCAGAACACACGAACACACAACACACGACACAGAAACAATGAACGAAACTGTAGGAACACACATTAACTTCATTAATTTATGAAGTGTATTCACAAAAATAATAGTGACGATTTGGAATCAAAATGAAATGGAATAAATAATAATTCCTAAAATATTGTTATAGGGAATATCAAATTTGAACGAAACCATAGCAACGAAACAGAAGAAATATTTTCATAAGTCAACAGTACCGACTGTTTCTATGGTTTCTATATCATCATTTACAAATCATTTACGTTTAGTTTCACTCGTGAAAAAGGTGTTATATATTTTGCTACTATATTTAATAAATTTATTTCTAATGCAATAGTAAAATAATCAATAATGCTTATTTATTATTATTTAATTTGTATAGTAGCTATACTTTTGCTGTAGGAATTAAGGTAGGTAAAAGTAGCTCTATCTATCTGCTAAAATGTAAAACTATGGCCAAAGCTTCCGTTCCTTTTCCTTCACATGGCAGCATTGTCTATGAATATTTTGTTTGAAGCCAATAAGAAGTATGGAAGTTTCACCCCCCTGCAACAAGCAAGTGATAATACGATAATACTTAATAATATCTTCGTCAATCTCCATGACAACGCGCGACGTCTACTGACAACAACAAAAACACTCAGACTAAATAAAAATGGTGGACGCATGACACCGGCAAATCCGTTCAATACGTTGAGTGCCGTGCGTGCGTTCCGGCCGGCCGGCGCGGACCAGTGGACAGTGGACGCATGCCATCGGCAAATCCGTTCAATCCGTTGCGTGCCGTGCGTGCGGTGCGGCCGGCGCGGACCAGTGGACGCTCAGCTTAAGCCGTTGGTCCCGGCTGTTATTCGTGGATCTTTGACAGTCGTTACGGTTCGTCAGAATCCCGAAAGTCTGACAACCAGTCTTATCATAGGGTATCGTATTACCCAGTTTCTGGGTTGTGGAGGTTAGATAGGCAGTCGCTCCATGTAAAATAAGGTATTCAGATGCACCCGGTTAGACTGGAAGCCGACCCCAATTTAACATAATCTATTTAAAACCAGCCCTAGCACATTAAGTAGTATAATATATAAGTATCTGTATTTATGTATGTATATATGGTACACCACAGACTACCTACAGTATTCTCTCCTTTCTCCCCATAATCCATCCAAAGGTTGTTTGTAAAAGATCGCTTTTAGTGATAAGACCGCCCATTGTGTCACCCTATGTAAAATTTCAACATTTATATCTGTAATTTTTATGGTGTGCATAATAAAGAGTATTCTATCTATCTATCTAAGAAGAATTTTAAAAAATGAATACTTTGTTATAGACCGCAATGAGTAGCATTACTCATCATTAATATTATGTTTTAGCACAATAAACTGTCACAGTTATCAGATACTAATAATTATCTTTTTTGTTTTGTTTTTTTAAAGATGAATATGTTTTGTTTTGTTTAGAAAAATTGGTAGATTTTATTTTTAATTTTAATTTTTGTACGTTCTATTTCTTTCTTTTTTAATTTTAGGTACATAGTTTTTAATTTGTGGATGCTTTTAAATGGCAATTGTGAGCGATAGATATTAGACTGTAAGCCTTCCTAAGAATAAATAAATAAATAAAAGGCTAGGCAGATTGATTGATCGATTTTTGAAAAATCGTTTGGAATTTTTCCATTACGTCCTAAGATTTATCAAGTTGTGAATACCACATTCAGATTTTGGAGAAGATAACACTCACATAACATCACGCTGTAATCCCTGAAGGGTTAGGCAGAGGCGAAGATTAATTCTCGTTTTAACCAGAGACAGTGTTTAAGTCGCTTGAACAACAGCCTCCAGGAAATGCATAGATGAACTGAAGTTTATGTCTGTTGTTTTAATTTTATAAACGAGAGTTCTAATTAAAACTAATTTATGTGAGTTCCTTAATGAAAAAGATTTTTAAAATTAGTCCTTTTTTTGTGAGTATCTTTTGCATGCCTGCATGGTAAAATATGGCTGATCTGTAATATTTTGTGTTATCCTCTATTCCAAAAAATAAAATTATCTTTATCTTTATTATCTTTTTTTTTTTTTTTTTTTTTGTCTTTTAGAGATACATTTATTTATTTATTTATTAGGTACACCGACAGCAGTACATATATTAAAATTAAACAGAGTAAAAGATAATACAAGTACTGGTATGTACTTACGCCTATTACAGGTATACACAAGAACACAGTATCTTTATCTTTATCTAAACGTAGCCGAAATCAAAAGGGGTTTGACGCAGAATGTGCACTTCGCAAAATGTGCACTTGACGCAAAATGTGCACTTCGGATAATGTGCACTTGGCAAAATGTGCAGTTCTCAAGATAGCACTTCTCAAAATGAGCACTTCTCAAAATGAGCACTTCTCAAAATGAGCACATCTCAAAATGTGTGTGAATTTTATCATAAGGGGTCAAAACAAAAACCGTATGCTACATTTTTTTTAAAATTGTTTTGCACGATTTTTAGCACGATAACAGTAGTAGTTTATTTGTAAAAAGTAATCACGTTCAAGAAATGTTTGATTATGTATTTTCAGTACACGTCAGCTACACACATAGGTAGTTAATATAATATAAGTACTCCAGCCATTAATTTTACAAAGAAACTACTGTTATCGTGCTAAAAATCGTGCAAAATAATAAAAAAAAATTGTGAGCAAACGGTTTTTATTTTGACCCATTGTGATAAAATTCACATTCATTTTAAGATGTACTCATTTTGAGAAGTGCTCATTTTGAGAAGTGCTATTTTGAGAAGTGCACATTTTGCGAAGTGCACATTATGCGAAGTGCACATTTTGCGTCAAGTGCACATTCTGCGCCAAACCCATCAAAAGCAATTCGTTGCTCATTTTCTACAAAATTTGACCAAGTTAAATATTTTTTTACTCAAACATTATACATATATAAAAGTGGCAAAAAATAATTCATACATTGTATAGAAGAATTTCACAACAATACATTGTAATTTTTTCATACCCTTAAGACGTCAAAATGATTCGAAAATATGTGATATTCTTAACCTCTTGCAGCAAAAACCCATAAAAGAGTCGCCGATTTAAATTCGATTAATCAGAATGACATAATAAAAATAAAAAAAAGTAGCTCATACATTAGATCCTAATTGCAATGCTCTTTCATGTTGTTCATTAAAATTTACAGAAATACAGTATTTTACTGTAAAATCACGGAAATCGGCAAAATTTCGTGTACGGCCTCTTAGGTAACGAAAAAAAAAACAAAAAAAATG
The DNA here is from genome assembly GCA_905163495.3 of Cosmia trapezina. Taxonomy (NCBI): domain Eukaryota; kingdom Metazoa; phylum Arthropoda; class Insecta; order Lepidoptera; family Noctuidae; genus Cosmia; species Cosmia trapezina. The sequence goes on from LR991048.1 coordinate 5,030,598, forward strand.
CAGGTATACAAATAAGGTCGTCAAAATTTAAAGTTGAGCTACATCCTGTCCAAGATTTGGCATGCAAAAATTAAATGAATGGATGCAAGAATAAAATAAGAACATTAATTACAATTATCAGATAAAAAATAATTGTTCAATGCGATTAAAATTAATTATGTCAAAATACAATTAATAAAAACATAGTAGTCAAGTAAGACCACAAAATCAAAATACATTAAAATTAATTCGGTCAAAATGCAAATAATAAAAGCATTAGTCAAAATAAGATCAAGATGTCAAAATACAATTAAAATGTCAATTAAAATTCAATCAAAAAGGTTATTTTAGTCGATATAATTTTATAGGTCAAAATTTAAATTATTTTATTACTTAACAAAATGTCAAGGTCTATAATCGGTAATTTAGAAAATCATTAATGGAGTAATAACATTCTCCCGTCTAACAGTAGACCAGGGACATTCCCTAGAGTATCCTTCATTCCACCATAACCACGACCACCTCACATTTATGTAGGTACTCTAACTTAGCCCGGACGATATTGCACCTTAGGGACTTATCTGAAGGTAGTCTAGTACACAGAATATTATAATCTGTCCATTAAAGGTCATAGCACACATATCAACTCGGAAAGGCATCGTCACCGTATCGCCGCGGTTCGTGAGCTTGTCTTCGTCTTGATTACGTTACGATTATGATTAGTGAGCGTTGCAGTAGAGAGATACAAAGAATACTGCATGGTTCGAGTTGACACATTGATATGTGTGTGTTGTGTGTGTTGTTCCTGTGTGTGCTCTGTATGTTGTGTGTGTGTACCTTTAGGATTCTTAAAACAGGCGCGACGCGCGATATAATCAGGCGCGACACGCGATATAATCTCGCACGACACGCGATATAATCAGGTGCGACACGTGATATAATCAGCCTCGACACGCGATATAATCTCGCACGACACGAGATATAATCAGCCGTGACACGTGATATAATCAGCCGCGACACGCGATATAATCAGGCGCGACACGCGATATAATCAGGTGCGACACGCGACATAATCAGGCGTGCGCGATATAATCAGGCGCGACACGCGATATAATCAGGCGCGACACCTGATATAATCAGCCGCGACACGCGCTATAATCAAGACTTTACAACACGTCATCACATTTTTAAAGATGAACAATTTGGGTTTAGACAGAATAGTACCACTTCATTGGCATGTTTCAATTTGATGAAAATTGTCACCCAGGCTATAAATGATGGCTCACCAATTGCTGCGATTTTCCTAGACATGAGTAAGGCGTTCGATTTTGTGGACCATAAATTGCTCTTACACAAACTAGAAAAATATGGAATAAGAGGTAAAGCGAACGACTGGTTGAGAGACTACCTAAATGAAAGAAAACAATGTGTGGAAATTTCTAAAATACAAAACAGCAAAAAGATGTTACATAGAAGTGAATATCGGCAAAACAATTTTGGAGTGCCACAGGGCACTGTAGTGGGACCTTTCTTATTCCTCATTTACATTAATGATCTCCCTAATATCACTCACCATAACACAATCTTGTTTGCTGATGACACAACCCTTATTGTAAAATGTGAAAATGCAAACACATATGAACTAGACATAAACAACGCAATAAACAACATCATACACTGGTTACATTCTAAGAACTTGCAAATTAATATGGAGAAAACTAAAATGATCCAATTCCAAACCCATAAAAGAATGCCTTTGACACTACATATTAAATATAATGATATCATCATTGAACAAGTTGCAAGTACTAAATTTTTGGGTATAAATTTGGATCAGAATTGCAACTGGAAAGCACACGTTGATTACGTTTGTGATAAGCTCGACAGATTTGTTTACGCAATAAAAAGATTAAGAGTCACGGTATCAGTAGAAGCGGCTCTTTGTGCATATCACGGATACGTTTCATCAGTACTCGCCTATGGTCTCTTGTTGTGGGGTAACTCGGTGGACATTCAAAAAGCGTTTAGAGTACAAAAAAAATGTGTACGTGCAATCTGTGGAGCCTGGTATACGGAAAGTTGTAAGCCCTTGTTTAAAAACTACAATATTCTGCCATTACCGTGTATGTACATTAGAGAATTATGTCTATTTGTGCAACAAAATCCGGAATATTTTACTAAACGCAAAGATGTAACCAAACGAAATGTAGTTCCTAGAAATAAAAATAAATTTAAACATGAGCTCTGTGTACCGCAATGCAGGCTCGAATTGCATAAAAGGAACTCGTATTTAAATGCTGTAAAGGTATATAATAAATTACCTGACGCTTTCAAAGATTTACCTTTGACGATGTTTAAAAAAAAGGTAACACAATGGTTAAAAGAAAAATGCTTTTATGACCTTAACGAATACATGTCATATAAAGAAAACTGACAGTAATATTGGTTTAATAATAATTAATTATTGTTAAAATTTTACTCCACACTTGACATTATAATAGTATCAATGGTTATGACATTATGTTATTATTATTACAATTTACAATTACTTATTTATTCTGACATTGTATTAAACATTATATATTGAGTTTTGACATGATTTTCAACGGGCGTTTGAGTTGTGGTGTGTAGTTTACGTAATTATGTTTATTTTAATTATATTAAATATTTGTACACCTATTGAGGTAGGATATGGTTAAAAGGCCATTAATGTAACGTGTATCACCTTATACACCCATATTCAGGCAAATAAATTATTTGATTTGATTTGATTTGATTTGAATCAGCCATGACACGTGATATAATCAGCCGCGACACGCGATATAATCAGGCGCGACACGCGATATAATCAGGCGCGACACGCGATATAATCAGCTGCATCCAGTTAGACTGGAAGCTGACCCCAACATAGTTGGGAAAAGGCTAGGCAGGTTGACATCCGGTGGAGTCAGTACCACAAATCGTTGTTCTATTTTCGTGTAGATCTTCCTAACGCAAGAGAATTTACGAAAAATTCAGTACATAGCATGAAAATGTTAAAAAGAAAATAAAAGTAGACAGAAGACGCAACGCATCTCTGCGTAGCAGGCTGCTACGCAATGGCTGACGTCATGCTACGCCGTAGCTTTCGTAGCTGATAAACCCCAACTACGGCTACGCTTAGATGCATTCGCCTTTATTGTGAAGAATTTTCCGTCATTAGATTGGATGATTTTTATCGAATATTACATACTCTAAATAGTATTTTTTTTTTATTAAAATACAAACAAATAAGATACTTAATGATTTTTCTAATTTCAGATGAGAATATTTTCTTGTTTCATACTTTTTAGAGTGTGATTTTTCAGTAGGCGGGTTTTAGTTTTTAAATTAATTTACTTTTTATTTAAATTATTTTGGGGTTATAATGTCATGATAAAGTATTTGCAGATCCACTTATTTATTATATGTATTTTGGATAGGTTTGGAGATAAAGGTTTGGCTCACATCTGAGGCGTGATTTTATTAAGGCGCAGATTTCCTGAAAACGATCAAAAAGGTGGTTTTTTAAAGCTGTGTATCTCATAAACCGTAAATAATTTTGACATGTAAAAAAATATGATATTTTCAAGTCCTTTTCGGATACAGTGATGGAAGCCAAAACATAATTATACATATTTTAATGCACCCAAAAAAATCTTTAAACATACCTCCTAATAATCTTTAAAAGCAGTTTATCCCTTCATTAACAATTATAATTAAAAATATACCATAAAATGTCAAATTCCAAACTGCATGCAGTGATGGATTACTTTTTATTAAATAGTTAATTTCTAATTTTATACGATTTTATTTGCACACTTACGACATCATTCCGGTGCGCGTAAGAATCTTCTATCTCGTGCGTCACATTAGACAGCCATAACGCCATTTCACTTACACACCGAGCTAAACCACGCTTGGAACCAGGGCCTTAATTATTCCAATCATCGGGTGCATGCAAGCAAAGCCGCGAGCAATAGCTAACAATACCCGTATATAGGTACATTTTTTTTAAATGTGCTAAGACCTTACATTTGATACCCAACACGGTATCATTAATTTTTTTAGTTCATGACTTTATGTCATCTAGAAGGCGCCATATTCAATTTAATGTGACATCACGTAGCCTATAACCAGCGGACGATCAAGACGCTTCCAACGATACCTCATTTGTCAAATTACGTTAAGTAGTTTAGAAGTTATGAGGGAACAGATACATACATACCGGTCAAAATCATAACCCTCCACTTTGCTTCACCGTAGTTAGGTAAAAAGAAGTCTTTATTTCAAAAGACACGTTAGCCTAAACCCAAACCGTCTTATTACAAAAGAAGGTTCATCTTCAAACCCAGGTTTAAACCATGGTCCATTTTTTTAATTTCGAACTTTATTCCGACACATTAAGGGGCCGTATACGAAATTTTGCCGATTTCTCTAATTTGTGTGATTTTAAAGTCGTAACTTTACATTCAAAATACTGTATTTCTATAAGTTCTAATGCACAACATAAAATACCATTTCGATGATAATCTTATGAATGAGCTACATTTTTATTTTGCGTCGAGTTTACTATGCAAGAATTAGGTTGTTTTAAAAGATTTTTTAATGGCAAATATTTTTAATTTTTTGCATTTTTTTTTCAGGAAATGGACTGACTTTGAATTGAAGCTTATTTTTGTTGTTTTCATTTTATGAACGAGAGTTCTAAGTAGCTGTAATCAAAAGCAATTCTTTGCCAATTTTCTCAAAAATTTTACTAAGTTGAATATTTTTGATTCAAAAATTTTATATGAAGTCGTAAAAAGTGATTCATAAATTGTATATACAACTTTCACAAGAATACATTGTAATTTTTGCATACGCTTTAGACGTCAAAATGATTCGTAAATATGAGATATTCTAAACCTCTTAGAGCAAAAATTCACAAAACAGTCGCCGGTTTAGGTCGATTAATCTAAATTAAACAATAAAAATAGAAAAGTAGCTCATACATTAGATCATAATTGAAATGATCTTTCATGTTTTGCATTAAAACTTATACAAATACTTTATTATTACTGTAAAATCTCGTCTGTAAAATCATGTAAATCAGCGAAATCGGCAAAATTTCATCTACGGCCTCTTATGACGTCAGTTTTACAAAATTGACAACAACAACAACAACAACAAAAACAACAACAACAAACAAAACAAACAAAAACAACAACAAACAGAACAACGAAACCAAAAACAAAAACAACAACAACAAAACAACAACAACTTAGTATCGGACTAATTTGTCAGTTTTGTATAAAGAACTGTATTTCTATCACAGCTAGGTTCTTATTACAAAAACTGGCTCGATGGTTTAAACAGTGGAAGAAGAAAAACCTCGTTTTCTAATAAGGCAGAAAGCAATCAAATACTCCAAAAGCCTCCGGTCGTATGTTACCAAGCTCTCACGATACACCTAATCGTTCCGTAAAGTAATTATCAATATTAGATTTCCTGCAGGTTACCAGGATCTTCACAGTTAACGAGATTTGGTTAACCAACTTCCTGTTCACTTGGAGAGATTAAAGGTAGTCTGTTAGGCTGTGGCTTACTGTGATATATGGCTATTATTTTTAACCGACTTCAAAAAAGGAGGAGATTCTCAATTCGGTTGTATGTTTTTTTTTTTTTTTTTTTTGTTTTTATGTTTGTTACCTCAGTACTCCGTCATTTATGAACCGATTCGAAAAATTCTTTTTTTATTTGAAAGGGTATACTTCCAGATTGGTCCCATTTTTATCAAAATCCAGTTCTGATGATGGTATCTATGAGGAATCGAGGGAACTCCTCAAATATTATAGGCATACATATAGCTATTTTGGTATTTTCATCAACAAATCAAGCGTTTGCATTCAGAAAGTATCATCTGGTGAAGTGGAACTGATGAAGAAGACCACAGAAAGCCACGGGAACTCCTCAACGATCATAAGTTCGATTAATAGTTAAGGGACTATGACGAAGCTTTAATTAAATAAAATCGAACCGATCTGATGAAGAAGCCGGAAGGTAGGCATCGGAACTCAGTAATAAAACAATGTATCCTAGTCGTGTTTGGGCTTATTGGAATTGTCATGAGGTGCACTCGGGCTATAAATGATTTAATGCTTACTATACCTATGCCGCTTCAAAGTGCGCTAGGTACTTGAGTTGTATGTTATGTGTGTGGGGTAGGCCACCACTAAAAAGTGAAAAATAAAAACTTTTTACAAAAAAAAAAACAACTGACTCCCAAAAAAACACTACAAAGTCAAAAATAACTTTAATTTCGGAAGTCGGTGGCAAAAAAAATACGAAAGTAAATAAAAAACCAAAGACACCGACGAAATTAAAGTTATTTTTCACTTTGTAGTGTTTTTTTGGGAGTCGGTTGTTTTTTTTTGGGAGTCGGTTGTTTTTTTTTTGTAAAAAGTTTTTTATTGTAGTGATATTATCGTCTGACGTTCCCTTCCCTTTCAAGAGTTTCCCACCCTACTCAATAATGAAAACATAAATCTAAAACCCTCATTTTTTGCGTAGTCGGGTACTTTAAACTTAATTAAAAGACGTTTATCTGTCAGTGTTGCCATAGCGGGCAGACTGGCAACTACATATATTATTTTTTGGTAATATAAGGGCTTAACTCCAAATATTGAATTTTTGAATTTAATAAGTAAAAACATCGGATTTCCTTATTATATTCAAAAACTCAATATTTGGAGTTGCGCTTACATTACTAAGGGTCTTAGTAATATAAGGGCATAACTCCAAATATTGAATTTTTGAATTTAATAAGTAAAAACATCGGATTTCCTTCATGCAAAAACTCAATATTTCGAGTTGCGCCCTTACAGGGTGAGGGTGCGGTTTGTTGATACGAATAGTACGTAGACTATTAGAATAGTATCCATACTAATATTATAAATTCGAAAGTAACTCTGTCTGTCTGTCTGTCTGTTACCTTTTCACGCCTAAACCACTGAACGGATTTCGATTAAATTTGGCAATGCTATAGATGGTATCCGGGGGACGGACATAGGCTACTTTTTTTTTTTTTTTTTTTTTTTTTTTTTTTTTTTTTTTTTTTTTTTTCAAAAATAATCCAAGGGGGGGTGATACACGTGTGGGAGTGGCGCGAGGAGGCGAAACGCCGGGGCGTAACTCCGCTGCCGCGAGAAATCACGGTACAGCGGACAGAGCTCCGGCGGGATCTCATGGCGGCATGGAGAGCGCGACTGTCGCAACCCAGCGCTGGGCACGCCACAATAGCGGCGATAAGTCCCCTCTTTGAGGAGTGGCTAGAGAGGCGCCACGGCGTCCTCACCTTCCGCCTGACGCAGGTCCTCACCGGACACGGTTGTTTCGGGAGGTTCCTGTTTCGCATAAGGCGGGAGGAAACGCCCGGGTGTTTCCACTGTGTGGATCGCCCGGAGGACACGGTGGAGCATACAGTGGAGGTCTGCCCGGCTTGGGCAGAGCACCGCCGTGTTCTCACGGAGGCGATCGGCGGCGGCGATCTCTCGCGTCCGAGCCTGGTCCAGGCCATGGTGCGGAGCGAGAGTGCATGGGAGGCCGTCACCTCCTTCTGCGAAGCAGTGATGCTAGCGAAGGAGGAGGCGGAACGCGTGAGGGAGAGGCAGCCTCACGCCCTCAGTCGCCGCAGGAGACGCCCTGGGCGGCGGGAATCGCGGGGCGATTTCCGGCCACCGTAGGCGCGGGCCTGCGGACGGTGAGCAGCGGGTAGCTCGCCGTCCGGTAAGGACCAGGCCCGAGTCGACGGCGCGTTGTGTTCCATGCGCGCCTCAAAGAGATGTCAGCAAGTGACGGGGCCCAATAGGGCCGACGCCGCTGGGGTCGCGGGTTGTCTGAAAGGGTTACCGCGGCCCTGGCATAGGCAACTGAAGGAACACGGGTGGGTTTTAGTCAGTAAAAGTCTGACACGCCCTCCCGCTCCACCCAGAGCGGGAGAAGTTATTTGATGATTTCCCACCCTCAAAAAAAAAAAAAAAAAAAAAAAAAAAAAGGGGGGGTGATACAGGGGATAAAAGTTTGTATGGGAAACTCAGTATTTCTTAAGTTAGGGATGTGAAAATTAAAATGTATGCTTTTGATAGGAAATAGAGAAATATGCAGTTCAGCGTTTTTGAAAAATCATCCCCTAAGGGGGTAAAATAGGGGTTGATTTTAAAATTTACAAAACTGCACGGATTTCGACAAAATTTGGCAAGGCTTTATATAGCATCCTGGGGAAGGACATAGGATACTATTTTTTTTAAAATAATACTAAAAGGGGTGATATAGGGGATGAAAGTTTGTAAGGGAAACCCAGTATTTCTTAAGTTAGGGATAACAAATTTATGCTATTGGTAGGAAATTAAGAAATATGCGGTTCAGCGTTTTTGAAAAATCATCCCCTAAGCGGGTAAAATAGGGGTTGATTTTAAAATTTACAAAACTGCACGGATGTCGATAAAATTTGGCAAGGCTTTATATAGCATCCTGGGGAAGGACATAGGCTACTTTTTGTCTGAAAAATAATCCTACAGGTGTGATATAGGGGATGAAAGTTTGTATGGGAAACTCAGTATTTCTTAAGTTAGGGATGTGAAAATTAAAATGTATACTTTTGATAGGAAGTAAAGAAATATGCGGTTCAGGGTTTTTGAGAAATCATCCCCTAAGGGGCACAATAAGGGTTGACAAATGTTTGTGTACCTCTTTTTAAGAGATTTAAGGGATTGGAAATGTAGTCATAGTTCGAATCTTGAGGTAAAATTTAGTCTTTATTTCATTCGACGTTTTTACGAGAAAAATTATACGAGTGGATACTCGGACAAAAGTTATTTGTTATTAGAGCGTGACTGGCATAATAAATTATAAGTAATTAACAAAGTCCCACCGCCCCCGCCGCGTATGTCTGTCTGTTTGAATGCGATAATGTCAAAAAGTACCGAAAGGATTTTCATACGGTTTTCTCCAATGAACGGAGGATTCAGTGTAATTCATTATGGTTTTGTGTAAATTGGCTGAAATATGATGACGGCTGTTGAAGATGTTGGAAAAAATCATGCCGACTGATACGCGGTAACGATATATCGTAGCGATTTGAGTTTGCACAGTTATATCGGACGGCCCTATGTTTTCCACATGAACATTCCCATGGGATATTTTCCGACATCAACGCGGGCGAAGCCGCGGGCAAAAGCTAGTGTTAAGATATAATTTTGTTATTTTTAGGTTATCTATATATATAAAATTCAAAGTCCTGACTGACTGATTGATTGACTGACTGATATATCAACGCACAGCCCAAACCGCTGGACCTAGAGACTTGAAATTTTGCACATAGATACCTTATACAGTGTAGGCATCCACTAAGAAAGGATTTTTGGAAATTCCATACCTAAGGGTGTCAAATAGGGGATGAAAGTTTGTATGAAAAATCTTATTCCTCGAGTTAATAGATTTGAAACTTCGCATGAATATTAAACTAAGTAAATTATAAAGTTTGTCATTTTTAGTTTTCCCAAACTACCCCCTCAGAAGGGATGGGGGGGTGTCAAAGCTTGAATGGAGGAATTTTAACGCGCGGACCGATTAACTCGAAACTCAGTATTTAAACTTGAGACCAAAAATGAAGAATAATGTGTACCAGAGTTTTTCGAAAATCTACCCATAAAGGGGTGAAAAGGGCAGTATTTACTGCGGAGCTTGATTAACTCGAAAGTTGGTGTAAATAATCTTTTAGTCAAATTACGGAGATATCCCAAACGATTTTTTTCAAATTCCACCCCTGGGGGGTTGAAAAAAGGAAATATAGTTGATATGAAAAATCTTATTCATTTGGTTAATTAACTTGAAACTTGGCACAAATACTCGCCTAAGCAAGTAATAAAGTTTGTCATTAATAGTTTTTCCCCAGAGGGAAGGGTAGAGGGGGGAGGGAACGGGAGGGGTGGTGAGGAGGGAACGGGGGAAGAGGACGGGGTGGTGAGGAGAGAAAGGGGGAAGGGCAGGGTTTGGTGAAAGGGAGGGGGATGGGAGGGGTGGTTAATGAAGGAGAGGGGGAGGATGATGGAGGGATGGGGAGAGGGATAGGAGAGTGTAGTGAGGGAGGAGGGTGTAGTGAGGGGTAGGGTGTGGAGAAGAAAAGAAGGGGAGGGGATGACTTGGTGAGGGTAGAGAGGGAGGGGAAGTGGTGAAGGGGATGTGAGAGGGTGTGAGAGGGGAAGGGGGAAGTTAGCGGGAAGGGGATGTGGTGAGGGGGGTGAGAGGGAGAAGGGTTGGGGAGGGTAAAGGGGTGAGAGGGGGCAGTGAAAGGGATGATAAGGTAGAGAGGGGATATCGGTGGGAAGAGGTGCGAGTGAGAGTGAGAGGAGGAGGGGTAAGAGGGAGAGGAGGACGAGTGTCTTTACACCTTAAAGTTGCTTCGTATAGCACTGATTCATTGAAGAAACCCAGCCCGACAGAAATGACCGAAAATAGAAAGTCGGAAACTCGAAACGGCACAAAAACAGGAATAAACTCCAGTCGTGCATCGGAGCTGACACACACTTTTTTTGTTTGTTTGAACGCGCTAATCTCTGGAACTGCCAGTCGGACTTTAATAATTATTTTTGCATTGCATATTTAACATCACTCTAGGACCGTTAGGTGCCGAGCAAAAAGTAAAAAAATCAGAAAGAACGCTGAACGAAAACGAAGAAATAGCGCGGTCAGGCAATGCGATGCGAGGGTTGGGTCGGGGGCACAAGAAATTTCACGTGAACCAAGTCGTGGGCAGAAGCTATCTCAATATAATAAAAAGATAAGTCCTAACTGACTCATAAACGCCTAGCCGAAACCCTTGCATCTGTATAGCTGAAATTTTGCACAGAGGTTCCCTTTATAATGCAGACAAGAAATAAGGAAGGATTTTTGTTCCCGTGTGATATTTTCCGACATCCACGCGGGCGAAGCCGCGGGCAAAAGCTAGTGTTTGTATATGTTTAGCTAAAGTGATTATAATATTTCGGGTATTTAAACTTTTCACTAACAGTAAAAAATTACAAAGAAAGGTTATGAATTCTACAGGTAATATGCTACAGCCTAAATAATTGAATTTACCAAAAAAAAGTGTGGTTGTATTTTTTCAAAATAAAAAATCTTTTTAACAAAAAAATTATAATTGAATATCGACTAAAATTTGAGGTTATACCTAATATTAACCTCAGTTATTCTCAAATGAAAAACATAATACAACAAAGAATTCAAATAATCAAATAAAAGTACATACTCAAGTGGTACACACGGCTACACATCAAGCTATACATTTCCAGTTTACACTGACCTCTCATTGAAACGAAATCCTATACAATACGAGATCAGCTTATACTGGAAATATATAGCTTGATCTGTAGCCGTGCAGACAACAAATTGACATCCATAGGTACGTTTTCAGATCAATTTGTTTACATTTTCTTTATATACGTTTGAAACATACCGTACAATGCTAGCAATTATATACAAATAGATATTGTCCACGACTTCGTCTGCGATTCAGAATGAAAAGTAGCCTATGTTCTTCTCCGGGCCACTTTCTACCCATGTGCCAAATTTCATCCACAACCGTTCAGACGTTTTAACGTGAAAGTGTATCAAACAAACTCACTTTCACATTTATAATAGAACTAGCTGCGCCACGCCGTTTCACCCGCGTAGACCGGTATAAAAAGTAGCCTATGTGTTAATCCAGGGTATAAGCTATCTACATACTAAATTTCATCCAAATCGGTTAAGCCGTTTGAGTGTGAAGAAGTAACAAACATACACACACTCACAAACTTTCGCCTTTATACAGGGTGATTTTTTAATGACCAGCCAAATTTTCACAGGGTGTTCTACCCATGAATATGAACAACTTTTACTATGGGACCAACTTTGAAATCGCTAAAAAAATATCAGCTGTTTCATACATTTTGATCGAGTAGGTATTGAACTTTTGTAGGAAACCGCTGGTTTTTTTTTCGTGATTTCAAAGTTGGTCCCATAGTGAAAGTTGTTCATATTCATGGATAGAACACCCTGTGAAAATTTGGCTGGTCATTAAAAAATCACCCAGTATAATTAGTGTTATAGGAAGTTAGGATTAGTTACGATTAAATCGAATAATTGAAATTGAATGCAATCAGTCGAATATACGATCTGCCTAGCCTTTTCCTATGTTGGGGTCGGCTTCCAGTCTAACTGGATGCAGCTGAATACCAGTATTTTATATGGAGCGACTGCCTATCTGACCTCCACAACCGAATTACCTACTGGGTTACTGAATTACTGGTAAGACTGGTTGTCAGACTTTTGGGCTTCTGACGACCCGTAACGACTGTCAAAGATCCACAAATGACAGCCACAGGGACCAACGGCTTAACGTGCTTTCCGAGGCGAATAATTATTCAAATACGCGGCATCACTAAAGTAAACTTCAACTTTCTGGAAACATTTAAATAACTTAAGCATTTTCTTAATGAAAAGCAATTACTTCGGTGTCGGAGTACCTACTTGTTGAGTCTCGCTTCGTAATAACACCGCACTGAATTATGAGAAGATCTTTAAGTTTGAGCCTTTTAGGAAAGCTCTTACTATTGCCTCATTTTATTTCTTGGTTATGATTTAAAATGTTATTCGTTACCACGAACACACCACATCGCAAAATGTGGGCAAGCAGTGATTATGTTATGTCTGAATAGTGTCGCTGCAGCTTTTTGTAGTTGCGTTGTGGTAACTACGAAATCAAGTCATAATATGCTCGACGCAACGTTGTGTTTTTAACCGACTTCTAAAAAAGGAGGAGGTTCTCAATTCGGATGTTTGTATTTTTTTTTTTTTATGTTTGTTCGCGCATAACTCCGTCGCTTGCCAACCGATTTGAAAAATTATTTTTTTGTTGGAAAGGGTATACTTCCCAAATGGTCCCATTTTTGTCAAAATCCAGTTCTGATGATGGGATCCGGGAGAAATCGAAGGAACTCTTCAAATATTATAGGCACACGTATAGCGATTTGGGTATTTTTTATAGTAGCTCGTGCTTTCGGAAAGCACCACTTGGTGAAGTGGAACTGATGATGAAGACCACAGATGGCTACCGGAACTACTCAATGATAAATATTTCACGTGTTGCGATTCGATTACTTTAATATGGTTGCTAGGTGAGTGGTTGTTGAGGAGTTCTCCTGGTTCTTACCAGCAGAACTCCTCAACAATTAACGTCCCAGCATCGGGAAAAGCAATATTTTGTAACATGTGATGAGCAATTGACATTAGACTATTGTAACTTATACAAATTATAAATAGACCCACTAAAAAGCGAGAAATAAAAACTTTTTAACAAAAAAAAAACCGACTTCCAAAAATCACTACAAAGTGAAAAATAACTTTGATATCGGAAGTCGGTGGCAAAAAAAAAAGAAAGTAAATAAAAAACGAAAGACACCGACTTCCGAAATCAAAGTTATTTTTCACTTTGTAGTGATTTTAGGAAGTCGGTTTTTTTTTTGTTAAAAAGTTTTTTAGACGTGGCCGGCCGCTAGTGCGCGGTCTCGCTGTGGTTGTGTTGTGACTGCGACGTGGTCGGTATCGCCCACATGGTTGATTGTGACGGCCAAATGTGGTCATTGTGAATAAACTGTTAATTTTCATACATCTTAGCGCCCGTCCACGTGTTGTCGTTGTGGTGTGGTTGCGTTTGTGGTTGCAGTGTGGTTTTGGTACATGTGATCGGGCCCTTATAAGGGGCGTCGCTGACGCGTGCACTCAGCAAGCTCGACGTCATAGCGAGTGAGACGGACATTATCTCTGAGTGAATTCACAAGGAATACATTATTTATAATTAGTTATATTTAGATGTAAGTATTCGCATTTGGTTATCCTGTAATGGTAGATGAATAAATAAATGATAATAATTAAATAAATTTTAGACCAATAGTAGCGGTAAGATTTGAGTTAGTTCAGAGAATTGTGAGATATAGGTACGTCGGTATTAAGTAGAGTCCGACCGAATTTAATTTTCGGTCTTCGGCAATTTTCGGCCGAAAATTATACATTTTCGCCCAATTTTAATTTTGGCCGTGGATGAAAATAAATAAGTGCCGGCAAATCAATACTTTAAATTAAATTATTCAAAGAAAATCAATAGTTCACAAAATCAGATTATCTTATATCTTGGGCTCGGCTTCCAGTCTAACCGGATGCAGCTGAATACCAGTATTTTACATGGAGCGTTTTAAGTTTGTAGCATACATATTTTTTTAAATCTACGAATTAATGATTTTCGGATTTCTTCCCTTACTTGTGCTGTGAGACCTTGCTTTTGCAAATTCTTGGCTAACTGGTTGGTTTTGATTTATTTGCGAGCATCAAAATATGTCGCATAAATGGCCGTATTTTTTTATTGCGTTGACTTAGAAGATTGATTTTTTTATAACTCCAAGAGACCATAAACCTACGTATTTGATTTTAATTTCAACTTGATACCACCACGCATGCTGTCTGCGAAAAAGGGTCTTGACAGACGGACAGACAGACGGACTACGAAGTGATCCTATAACCGATCCGTTTTTTCACACCGAATCAAGCCGAAACACACTACAATAAAGTCGATTTTCCTTCAACAAGGCAACAATAAAAACAAATCTCTGTTATATTTCGTTTCGTCTCATAAAGCGAGACCGACAGTATCAGATGACGACGATTCACACAATTACTGGAGATACTCAGATGATATTAAGTTTCATTGATACTCTTTGTGGATTTTCTTTCCTTATTTTTTGAGGAAAAACGAATTCTCATGGTTCATGAATTTGGTAACAGTTTTCTTCTTATTATCTTTAACACGATTTAAAAGGTAGGTAGTCTTAAAAAACGCGAAATGCTAATGCTAATCAAATTTTGTCTATTTTCATAACTTTAAAACTATTTATTTAAAAAAAAAAAAACATCTATTTGAGACCCTCACAATAATCCCTTTCATTTGATATGTCAGACGGTAGGTATAGTTTGCATAACCTTTTTAGGGTTCCGTACCAAAATGGTAAAAAAGGAACCCTTATGGTGTGACTCAGTCTGTCTGTCTGTCTGTCTGTCACAGCTGGATATCTCAGTAACTACTGATGCTATCAACTTGAAATTTGGAATAGTTTTAGATGAGGTTTACCCAACTATTTTGCAAATAAGAAATAAATAAAAATATTTATATTTTTTTTTTGCAACAGGGACTCAAAGGGGGTCTTACAAATTTAAAGTGGGGCTACTAGGGCATGTGGGGGATCATATGTAAGAGCGCTGTTTGCACATTCTCAAGCTATTTTTAATTTTTTTTTTGGCCACATAGTTTTCGACTTTTGATGAAAAATGTAAAAAAAATACCGTTCCCCCCCCCATTATCTCCGAAGTTTGCAAAGAGAAAAATCTGAAATTATTCTATGTGATAGAAGTTTATGTAAAGATTACAGGAAAAATAAAACGATGTATCTAAGTAGTACACTTTTTCAGAAATCGGAACGGAACCCTCGGTGCGCGAGTCCGACTCGCCCTTGACCGGTTTTTTTTAAGTAATTATCTTATTTGCCCCCCAAAAGTAACTTTTGAATATGGTTCAAAATTCATTTATTTACGTTATACGTCCGTGTTTGTATCACAGAAATTCATATGTGTACCAAATTTCAACTAAATTGGTCCGTCAGGTTAATTCAAACATTTAGAGGCCACACGAGTGATCCATAAGGGTTCCGTTTTTTCCTTTTGAGATACGGAACCCTAAAAACCAGCAGTACCTAGTTGTTTTATTGTGATTGCATGTTTTGTTAAATAAAAACAGTTTGTACTGTCAGCGTCAATAATATCGAACAGACTGTTCAGACTGTTCAAAATGATCTAAACAACTATGAAAATGAAATATTAACACAATGACACAAGGAATGAATGAAAACAGTACACGACAACTGCCATTCTGACAAGAACTTTATCCAATTGTGATACAGTTTAATTTTCTTAGTTGTTGAGATCATTTTGAACAGTCTGTTAGTCCCGATATTTTTGACGCTGACTGTATAATCCGACCAAAAAACGGTTTGTACAGTCCGACCAAAAAAGCCACCTAGTCTTTTCCAGCAGAATTTAGAACATTGTTTCAACAGACTGTATATTTTGTTGAATAAACTGACCCGTTTTTTCCACTTTGTAACAAAAATACTGGGGCAGTGTTATTGTGACGTCACACCCAGGTATGGCTGTATTATCCGGGTATGTAAATTATGACCTGTCATGAACCGGACAAAGAGCTGTATTCAATTGTATTATATTCTCTTTTAGCGCACACAACGGGTTAAAATTCTTTATTTCTGTATTTTGTAGTCGCTTTTGGGTAAGTATTGTCTCAAATAATGAAGATGTTTATATAAAACAAGACGTTATGTAGATTTTTGTAAAGTAATAACAGCCGAACGGGTCGATCCATCAGGTTAAGCTACGCTTGACACGGTTGATCCGTGGATTGGTGACCATCTTTACATACCGAGACTCCTCTCTGCCTTGGAAAAAGTCATTCGTGGTTCTTTGACAGTCGTTACGGGTCGTCAGAAGCCCGAAAGTCTGACAACCAGTCTTACCAAAGCGTATCGTATTACTCAGTTACTGAGTTGTGGAGCTCAGATAGCCAGTCGCTCCATGTAAAATACTGGTATTCAGCTGCATTCGGTTAGACTGGAAGCCGCCCCCAACATAGTTGGGAAAAGGCTAGGCAGATTGATTGATGTAGATTTTTGTAGCTTGGCACTTACTATTTTTTTTTTCGAATTATGGTCAGTTTCTTAAACAACAATTGTCGTAAAATTATTAAGACAACCTCCGGAAATCGTCAATGTGATAAATTGTCAAACGCGCGTAAACTGCAAGATGACACGCTTAACATGACCGCCATAGAAACGGGTTTTGTCGACGGAAGAATAGACAAAATGGCAGATAGTAGAAATATTTGTACGCATTCTACGCGTCTAAGCATGGCAATGTGTAGTTTTGTCTATTCTTCCGTCGACAAAGCGTCGTCATGCTAAGCGTGCAGGTTGAATGATTTCAAATTTTCAACAGCCAATCACTACAGTTCGGAGTTTTTCCTTAACTTCAGTTTTTTTTTTTTTTGTTTCACACATTTCATATCTTGCCATCGGCTATTCAGCCATAATCAGATTTTCTGTCTTCTTCGTGTTTCAGGAGGTATTTCTACAAATACTCTCCTCCCATACTTAGAAAAGTCCACCCTCAATTTATTGTCTTTGGTCCAGTTTCAATATTTGCCATGGCCACGACATCACAAGGCCGAAAGGCCTTGTGATGTCGTTATTATTATTAACCAGGTCCCTGGTGAGTTGGTTTATTAATGCCTTTGAAGCCTATCTTTGTATTTTATTTATTTATTAAATCTTTAAGCACAAGTAAAAAATACCGTACAAAGGGAAAACCTTAGGGTGATGCAAAAACGTGGCATGTGCAACATAAAGGATAGATAACACGAAAATAACTATAAAATACAAGAATAAATACATACATATTATATACCTACATACATACATATATATGTCGCAGGTTTATGACAAAATCAGGTTTTCGATCAAAAACTTAGGCTTTTGATCAAGAACCGGAAGAAGACTGTCGACATCAGGGGCACTCCGAGGTTCGTTTATGTTAGGTTCCTTTAAACCCTGCAGACATAAATAGGAGCCCCGCGCAGCGGGTCTCCGTTGACCGGTTCTTGATCAAAAGCCTACGTTTTTGATCAAAAACCTGATTTTGTCATAAACCTTACTTCCTCCTTAATGGTGGGCATATTTAGGTACTCATGTATTTATACGTTTCTTGTAAACCACGGTGCATTTATAAAGTGATAAAAATAGTGAGTTTGTATGTCGAAGGTAATCTTTGGAACAACTAATCCAATTCCGACAATTCTTTCCACTAATGGGAAGCTTGCCAGCAGTACCTATAGCCGAGCAACAAGAAATTTCACGCAGACGAAGTCAGTGGTAGAAGCTAGTCTCAATTATGTATATTTGCCAGTTTAGGTAGTAATGTTTACTTGAGTGTAAAGCCAGAAACAGAATTGCAACACTCGACGCGATCATTGATGTATAAAATTAGGAAGATAGGCCATTGACAATTGGATCTATCTCGCTCTCACAAACATTACCGAAGCAAACATTAAATATTATTAAAATTTTCAACAAATTATCATTTTTGGCTGTATTTACGAGTGAAAGTAATCCCGTGGAGCTTGTTTTTGGTTCTTGAACTATTTGTGCACATTTTGAAAGCGCAGAAAGGCATTGTTGCTGCTTATTTAGACGGTTACGGTAATTTTACTTAACGTGCTAAACAAACGCCAGTTCGATTGTGACTAAGATCAATAAAATTGTGTGATATTATACGCGGTCCACGTCGAGGAGCACGAACCATATCTTCCTAATTTTATACATCAATGGACGCGATTAATCGGCGTTACGCTATCCGTCTGACTGTCTTTTATGTTCAAATTGTACTTCACCAAAACCGTGCATCACTTGCGCGTGTTTAACGACGCGTTGTCACGTCAGCAAATGTTGTCACGTCAAAACCGTGCATCACTTGCGCGTGTTTAACGACGCGTTGTCACGTCAGCAAATGCGGCCAAATGACACGCGCTGGTTCACGTCCGTTGTTACAAGTATGTTTTGCTCTTAACCCCTCAAGTTTCGAATGCACCCCATGTGTGCATAAGAAAAACCCTTTTTTTGTTAGGTATATAAGCTTATGTCACATATATATAAATGTAAAAAACATCATCCGATGGAAAACCAATCATCATCATTAGTTGTGAACCTATGGAGTTCGTAGCTAACCCCCCCTCTCCCCCCGCGTGTCAAATGCACCCAAAGTGTGCAAAAGGACAAAATTTTACATAATAGGTATATAAGCTTAGATCACATATATATAAACGTAAAAAAACATCATCCGATGGAAAAAATATCATCATCAGTAGTTGTGAACCTATGGGGTTCGCAACTAACCCCCACCCTCCCCACTCGCTGGGGTTTTGGGTCTAAATTCACACACACACACACAAACTCAAACAATAAACTCAGACACTTGAGGGGTTAAGGATGATGCGCAGTGGTAAGATAAGATAAGATATATTTATTTTGTGAAACACGAGTAAAAGTATACAGGTCTTATAATATTAATATGAGGGAGCTACAACGCGTAAAAAATTAGTCACAAATACAAAAAAAAGCAGAGAAAGAGATTACAAGTTCAACATTTGAATTAAATTTTAATTCAATAGTAGTAATCGGCAGCTAATTAAAAGTCTGTAACAAATGAATTAAAATCATGCCAAAGCTCCACAGATAATGTTTGGTAGTCCGCGAAATTTAATTTTTTTTTGGGTTTTACAATTTGCAGGTCCGTGTCTTGATCAAAGTAATAAAACATATGTATTTATATAATTTTAACCATAAAAATCATCAATACATCTCTCTAAGTTAGATTTCGTGCAGATTCGTTAGATTTCGTTCGTTTGACGAATCAGCACGAAATCTAACTTAAGGAGATGTATTGATGATTTTATGATTAAAATTATGTAAATACATGTATGTTTTATTGCCGCGTATCATATTTTGATCAAGATACAATCTGACAAGGAGCTGCAAATTGCAAAAAAAAAAAGGAATTTCGCGATCTACACAGAATCTACTTTATTTGGGTACATTTTTCTTTTGTTTTTTTGCGGAGCATCCCCCCTTTTTAATGGAAGATGAGGAAATTTCCACCCTGTTCCTCATAATCTGCCTAGCCATTTTCCAATTATATTGGGGTCGGCTTCCAAGTGCCTATCTGACCTCCACAATCCAGTTACTGGTTAACACGATACCTTGGTAGACTGGTTGTCAGACTTTCGGGTTTCTGACGACCCGTAACGACTGTCAAAGATCTACAAATGACAGTCGGGACGAACGGCTGAACGTGCTTTCCGAGGCACGGAGTGGTCTTGGTATGTAAAGATTGTCACCCATCCACCTTGATCGACCGACCCGTGTGGCTGTTGTTACTTAGCCACGAGCTCCTCTCTGTAACACCCGTAAAACCTGTGATGTTATCGACATCCTTTAAAAACCACAGAAAATAAAATTACCCAACACAACCCTCAACCCTGACGTCACTATTGGACCACTACAATCGATTCATAGATCATATAAAACAGCGCGTGACAGGGGTAGGAAAACGGATAAAACGGGTACAGGACTACAGGTACGGACGGGAAACGGGTACAAAAAGGGTCGGTGGGTTAGGGTTGGCAATAGTTCAAAGTTCAAATGATTTCTGAAGTATTTGCAGAATGTATCGCCTGGGTGCTTAGGTTTTTGTGTTTCTCTACGTGATCGAATCAGAAATGAATAGATCCGCGGAAGAAACCAATCAATCTGCCTAGCCTTTTCCCAACTATGTTGGGGTCGGCTTCCAGTCTAACCGGATGCAGCTGAATACCAGTATTTTACATGGAGCGACTGCCTATCTGACCTCCACAACCCAGTAACTGGGTAATACGGTACCCCTTGGTAAGACTGGTTGTCAGACTTTCGGGCTTCTGACGACCCGTAACGACTGTCAAAGATCCACGAATGACAGCCGGGACCAACGGCTTAACGTGCTTTCCGAGGCACGGAGGAGTCTCGGTATCTAAAGACGGTCACCCATCCACGGAACAACCCCGGCAAGCGTAGCTTAACCTGATGGATCGATCCGCGCGGCTGTTACCTATTACTTAGCCACAAGCTCCTCCTTAGCCATCCGCGGAAGAAACCAGTTAACCGATATAGCCCGAAGAATTGTCAAACTTGGAGGCCCTATACGAAATTTTGCACATTTTGCTGATTTGCGCGATTTGATTTGAAAAAAAAAAGCGGTCAAGAGCGAGTCGGACTCGCGCACCGAGCGTTCCGTTCCGATTTCTGAAAAAAAGTGCTATTTAGAGACATTGTTTTATTTTTCCTGTAATCTTTACATAAACTTCTATCACATGAATAATTTTAGATTTTCCTCTATGCAAACTTCGGAGAATAGGGGGGGGGGGGGACGGTATTTTTTATAACATTTTTCATCAAAAGTCGAAAACAATGCGGCCAAAAAAAAATGTTTGGGAATGTGCAAACAGCGCTCTTTCATATAATTCCCCACATGCCCTAGTAGCCCCACTTCGAATTTTTAAGACCCCATTTCAGTCCCTGTTGTAAAAAAAATATATATATATTTTTATTTGTTTCTTATTTGCAAAATAGTTGGGCAAACGTCATCTAAAACTGTTCCAAATTTCAAGTAGATAGCATTAGTAGTTCTTGAGATATCCAGCTGTGACAGACAGACTGAGTCGCACCTTAGGGGTTCCTTTTTACCATTTGGTACGGAACCCTAAAAATGAGAAAATATTAAAACAAAACTGCACACTGACAGCCCTTAAAAACAGCTCACACCTTCGTTCCATCCCTAGAGTATTCCAACGTTTACAAGATTACATGGTAAATATTTACCAATTTTATAGTAAACAAGGTTCATTTTCAGGGCTTACAATTCGATACATTTTCATTTCTGTTCAACGGATTATGACAGCTTGTTTTGCGTAATATGGTCGAGATGTTTAATCCGCGTGTCTTGCGCGGGAGTAAGCTCAGGGGGTCTACTCCCTAAGCACGAAGCCCGTAGTTTCGGCCTTCGTTACGGTGGTTTCCTACTACGTATCACCTACGGATGGATGGATGATTGGTTCGGGGCCCGAACGAAGTATGAATGACAACACGATTTGACAGTTGTCCCTACTCCCGAGTGTTTTTGCTCGTCCGAAAAATTTAACTTTTACACTTGTTTTGATGAATCGCTATGTCAGACGGACGGACTGACGGACGGACGGACGGACGGACGGAGTTAGGGAGTTGACCCCCTGGTGTGATGAGCCCAACGATGGATGTCGGGACGTTGTATATTATGCTAGACGCACGGTG
Source organism: Cosmia trapezina (assembly GCA_905163495.3). Lineage (NCBI taxonomy): Eukaryota > Metazoa > Arthropoda > Insecta > Lepidoptera > Noctuidae > Cosmia > Cosmia trapezina. The sequence continues at coordinate 5,052,662 of LR991048.1, forward strand.
AACTCTGATTGCTCGATGCAGGATTTTGCGTGACGTCAGGGTCCCTGTGATCATGGGAGGCCGTCACCTCCTTCTGCGAAGCAGTGATGCTCGCGAAGGAGGAGGAGGAACGCGTGAGGGAGAGGCAGCCTCACGCCCTCAGTCGCCGCAGGAGACGCCCTGGGCGGCGGGAATCGCGGGGCGATTTCCGGCCACCGTAGGCGCGGGCCTGCGGACGGTGAGCAGCGGGTAGCTCGCCGTCCGGTAAGGACCAGGCCCGAGTCGACGGCGCGTTGTGTTCCACGCGCGCCTCAAAGAGATGTCAGCAAGTGACGGGGTCCAATAGGGCCGACGCCGCTGGGTCGCGGGTTGTCTGAAGGGGTTACCGCGGCCCTGGCATAGGCAACTGAAGGAACACGGGTGGGTTTTAATCAGTAAAAGTCTGACACGCGCTTCCCCTCCACCCAGAGCGGGAGAAGTTATTTGATGATTTCCCACCCTCAAAAAAAAAAAAAAAAAAAGGGTTCCTGTGATGCGTAGAGCGTATGTGTCGATGTACAGACGCCAGCACATTAAGCTACTACAATCTGTCAAATTTCTTTAATAGATTTTCATCTTTATCGCTAAAGCATTAGGTTCAAGGTTGATTGGGAAAATTTGACAGTTTCGGGTGGCTTGACCTGCTGGCGTCTGTACATACCGCCACACTGTAATTTAAATTCACAATAATGTCTTCTCATAGCAGCTTAATAAACATGATAACAATAAGTAGTTTATCAGCCATCTCGTTACCATAACACAAGCATTAGGTTGCTTAGCTTGGGGCTAGATGGCGTTGTGTGAAATGTCCAAGGATATTTATATATTTTATTTATTTATTTAATAACTGTGTTCTCTCTTAATTCCAGATGATGACGGAACTAGTATCAACATGAGATACTGAGGTCGCCAAGATGACTGCGACTAAAGTAAGTACCTACTCCTTATGAATCATCATTAAAAAATATATATTTCTTGAAAACTAATCAATCTGCCTAGCCTTTTCCAACTATGTTGGGGTCGGCTTCCAGTCTAACCGGATGCAGCTGAATACCAGTATTTTACATGGAGCGACTGCCTAAGTATCTGACCTCCACAACCCAGTTACTGGGTAAGCCCAATGGTAAGACTGGTTGTCAGACTTTCGGGCTTCTGACGACCCGTAACGACTGTCAAAGATCCACGAATGACAGCCGGGGCCCACGGAGGAATCTCGGTATGTAAAGATGGTCATCCATCCACTGACCAACCCCGGCAAACGTAGCTTAACCTGACGGATCGATCCGTGTGGCTGTTATTACTTAGCCACGAGCTGAGCTCCACGAGCTTAGATTGAAAATTAATATAAAATAATATTAGAGTTAAACCTGAAAGTCCTGAAACGCGTGTTACCTATGTGTTCTTTCCTTTTGAGGTACGAAACCCTAAAAAATGTTTGTTTATTAGCTAGGCGACGAAACGAACGTTTTCATGAAATTGTATATTTTTGTTGCCATATTTTTCGGGTATGTGTACCTCCTGTGTCGGAGCAAATCGAATGTTATTATTTTTTCTTGCCGTTTTGTTTATTTTCCGTGCAAAAAACGGCAAAAAGAAATATTGGTGTAACTACGTTGGGCTCCGTACGTCTTTCCTTCTTATTTTTATAACGGTTAGCTTTTGCCAGCGGCTTCGCCCGCGTGGATGTCGGAAATTATCCCACGGGAACCGTACATTTTTCCGGAATAAAAAGTAGCCTATGTGTTATTCAAGTCCAATCCATCTCTGTGCCAAATTTCATCTAGATCCAGTGTATTATAAATTTTCGCATTTATAATACACTAGCTTTTGCCCGCGGCTTCGCCCGCGCATGTATTACACATATAAACCTTCCTTTTGAATCATTCTATCTATTAAAAAAAACCGCATCAAACTCAGTAAAAAACCTGATGGATGGATCACCCATCCTTGTCTACATTATAAAGTCCATTCATTATTCCTTGTCTACATTATAAAGGGGACCTCTGTGCAAAATTTCAGCTTTCTAGGTCCAAGGGTTAGGGCTGGGCGTTGATGAGTCAGTCAGTCAGTAAGTCAGGACTTCTCTTTTTATTTATATCACTAGCTTTTGCCCGCGACTTCGTCCGCGTTTCCGTCTTTTTCGTAAAAAAGTACCATATGTCCTTCCTCACGGTTCAGTGGTTTTGATGTAACAGACAGATTAACTTTCGTATTTTAGTAGGGAAATATACAACGTGTAATGCTAAATGCGCAAAACCTCTTAAGGGGTCATTGTACTCATCATTATGAACAACTTTTACTATTGGAACAAACCCGAAAAAAAAATCAGCTGTTCAGTACATTTATGTTCGCATAATTCGTCAAAATGTACTGAACAGCTGATTTTTTTTTCGCGATTTCAGGTTTGGTCCCATAGTAAAAGTTGTTCATAATGATGAGTACAATGACCGCTTAAGAGGTTTTGCGCATTTAGCATTACACGTTGTAATATGTCAATCCACAATACTGTTGAAAAATATCGCAATAAGGAACCGCAGAATATTATTATTAATAGCTGACTAGCTGTGCCCGCGACTCCGTCAGCGTGTTGTATGTTATTAAGTTAATGTATTGGACTGCTAAGCTATCGGGAGTTACACGTGTTATTGTGAGTCAACCATAAGAGATAGACATATGCTGTTGTGGGATATTTTTTAGATCATATTATGTAGAACATTTCCGTCATAAATGATTTCTTTGTAGCTTTCACCATTAAGGCTGCACACGCGACGGAAGCTTAAAAAATGGAGCAACTTCTCCCGTTTTCCCAACATTTGCCTTCACTGCTCTGCTCCTATTGATTGTAGCGTGATGAAAAGTATACTATAACCTCCCCAGGAGTATGAAGAATAGTTATACCAAGTTTCGTTAAAATCCGTCGAGTAGTTTTTGTTTCTATAAGGAACATACAGAGAGACAGACAGACAGACAGACAGGCAAAAATTTTACTGATTGCATTTTTGGCATCAGTATCAATCACTAATTACCCCCTGATAGTTATTTTGAAAATATATATCATGTACAGAATTGACCTCTCTACAGATTTATTATAAGTATATATTAGTAGGATTAACAATCAAAATTATTACTTTTGCACTGCAAGGGCAAAATTATTTCGCCTTAAGTATTTTTTGAGTTTATCCATTACAAACAAACATACAAAAAAATATTTTCTCTTTTTATTATTAGTTAAGATAACAAAATACATACGATAAAAACCTCACACGACATTAAATTGCGGCCTATACCGGTATTTCTTTTGTCACACCGGTATTTTCGTCGACGATTTTCCTGGTACCCCTGTCTTGTACAGGAAAATCGAATAAAACGTCTTCCATCAAACGCGGGTAGGTAAATCAAAAATATGACACCTTCTATAAAAAATATGGGAGTAGAGGTGCCAACATTTTTCTGATGTTATTTTGATGTACCTACATCCTAAAATCCTAACTATAAATACAGTATGAGTCTTTATAAAAAATTAATCTCCCTATCCTTTTCCCAACTATGTTGGGGTCGGCTTCCAGTCTAACCGGATTAATCTGAATATCTGTATGTTACATGGAGCGACTGCCTATCGGACCTCCACAACCCAGTAACTGGGTAATACGATACCACTTGGTAAGACTGGTTGTCAGACTTTCGGGCTTCTGACGACCCGTAAAGATTGTCAACAAACGAATGACAGCCAGGACCAACGGCTTAACGTGCTTTCCGAGGCACGGAGGAGTCTTGGTATGTAAAGATAGTCACCCATCCACTGACCAACCCCGGCAAGCGTAGCTTAACCTGATGGATCGACCCTTGCGGCTGTTAGTAGTTAGCCACGAGCTCCTCAAGACGCCAAATGTACCATTTTATTTAATTAGCATGCTTTAAGACGCCATTTTGAAAGGCCCTATCCAAGGCCCCAAGGCTTTTCAAAGATCGTTTATTATCTCATCCTATAAATAAATACGGCCTTCAACGAGCACTTCCGAAGTTTCCCGAAGGTATCCGAAGTGTTTCCGACAAGAACCTTGATCGCTATTTAGAACCACTTTTATCAGGAGATGAAATATAAAGAGTCCATTAAAGTCCGTCGAAGCGCAAACTGTGCGTCTTGTCGCTGCGACTAGTCGTTGCAACTTAACGCAGAGATGTTGTTTGCGTCTGTGGGTAGTTGTTACGACAAACGTTGGTACAGGAAGTGATAATTTTGTGATGATGATGATGAATGTAAAAAAAATAATCTTCTATACAAGGTGTAACATAAATAACCCCACAACCTCTTAAGGGGTCATTGTACTCATCATTATGAACAACTTTTACTATGGGACCAAACTTGGAATCGCGAAAAAAAAATCAGCTGCTCCCTACATTTTGACGAGTTTGATGTAGATAAATGTGCTGGTCAGCTGATTTTTTTTCGCGATTTCAGGTTTGGTCCCATAGTAAAAGTTGTTCATAATGATGAGTACAATGACCCCTTAAGAGGTTGTGGGTTATTTATGTTACACCTTGTATAGAGAAGTCCTGAGTGACTGAGTGACTCATCAACGCCCAGCCCAAACCCTTGAACCTAGAAAGCTGAACTTTTGCACAGAGGTTCTCTTTATAATTTAGACAAGAAATAAGGAAGGATTTCCCGGTAGCATGTTCCCGTGGGATATTTTCCGACATCCACGCGGCCGAAGCCGCGCGGGAAATGCTAGTAACCAATATAGACACTAACATATGATGAGACGGAGGCACTTTTAGAGCATATAAAGTAGCAGATACGCTTACACATACACTCTCACATACAGACACACTACACATACAGACACACTACACACAGACACACTACACAGAGACACACTTCACTCAGACACACTACACACAGGTATTCACACTTTAATCAAACTCTCACTCATATTTTCTTGTATTTGATATTGTAAAATTTCTGTACTATGGAAAACCGGACCCTTCTGACACAGGCATTGTTTTCTTAAAAGGAGGCTCCTGTTTTATAAACTGAAGCATTCGTAAACTTTTTTTTCTTTGTTAGGGTTCCGTACCTCAAAAGGAAAAAAACGGAACCCTTATAGGATCACTTCGTTGTCCTGTCTGTCTGTCTGTCAAGACCCTTTTTCTCAGGAACGCGTGGAGCTAACAAGTTGAAATTAATTTCAAATGCGTAGACCTATGGTTGCATATACAACGTGTAACGCTAAATGCCCAAAACCTCTTAAGGGGTCATTGTACTCATCATTATGAACAACTTTTACTATGGGACCAAACCTGAAATCGCGAAAAAAAAATCAGCTGTTCAGTAAATTTTGACGAATTATGCAAAAAAAAATCAGCTGTTCAGTACATTTATCCATACTAATATTATAAATTCGAAAGTAACTCTGTCTGTCTGTCTGTCTGTCTGTCTGTCTGTCTGTCTGTCTGTTACCTTTTCACGCCTAAACCACTGAACGGATTTCGATAAAATTTGGCAAGGCTATAGATGGTATCCTGGGGACGGACATAGGCTACTTTTTTTTTCAAAAATAATCCTACAGGGGGTGATATAGGGGATGAAAGTTTGTATGGGAAACTCAGTATTTCTTAAGTTAGGGATGTGAAAATTAAAATGTATGCTTTTGATAGGAAATAAAGAAATATGCGGTTCAGTGTTTTTGAAAAATCATCCCCTAAGGGGGTAAAATAGGGGTTGATTTTAAAATTTACAAAACTGCATGGATTTCGACAAAATTTGGCAAGGCTTTATAAAGCATCCAGGGGAAGGCCATAGGATACTATTTTTTTCAAAAATAATACTACAGGGGGTGATATAGGGGATGAAAGTTTGTAAGGGAAACCCAGTATTTCTCAAGTTAGGGATAACAAATTTATGCTATTGGTAGGAAATTAAGAAATATGCGGTTCAGCGTTTTTGAAAAATCATCCCCTAAGGGGGTAAAATAGGGGTTGATTTTAAAATTTACAAAACTGCACGGATTTCGATAAAATTTGGCAAGGCTTTATATAGCATCCTGGGGAAGGACACAGGCTACTTTTGGTCTTAAAAAATAATCCTACAGGGGGTGATATAGGGGATGAAAGTTTGTATGGGAAACTCAGTATTTCTTAAGTTAGGGATGTGAAAATTAAAATGTATGCTTCTGATAGGAAATAAAGAAATATGCGGTTCAGCGTTTTTGAAAAATCATCCCCTAAGGGGGTAAAATAGGGGTTGATTTTAAAATTTACAAAACTGCACGGATTTCGATAAAATTTGGCAAGGCTTTATATAGCATCCTGGGGAAGGACACAGGCTACTTTTGGTCTTAAAAAATAATCCTACAGGGGGTGATATAGGGGATGAAAGTTTGTATGGGAAACTCAGTATTTCTTAAGTTAGGGATGTGAAAATTAAAATGTATGCTTCTGATAGGAAATAAAGAAATATGCGGTTCAGCGTTTTTGAAAAATCATCCCCTAAGGGGGTAAAATTGGGGTTGATTTTAAAATTTACAAAACTGCACGGATTTCGATAAAATTTGGCAAGGCTTTATATAACATCCTGGGGAAGGACACAGGCTACTTTTGGTCTTAAAAAATAATCTTACAGGGGGTGATATAGGGGATGAAAGTTTGTATGGGAAACTCAGTATTTCTTAAGTTAGGCATGTGAAAATTAAAATGTATGCTTTTGATAGGAAATAAAGAAATATGCGGTTCAGCGTTTTTGAAAAATCATCCCCTAAGTGGTTAAAATAGGGGTTGATTTTAAAATTTACAAAACTGCAAGGATTTCGACAAAATTTGGCAAGGCTTTATATAGCATCCTGAGAAAGGACATAGGATACTTTCAAAAACAAGTACAGGGGGTGATATAGGGGATGAAAGTTTGTAAGGAAACCCAGTATTTCTTAAGTTAGGGATAAAAAATTTATGCTATTGGTAGGAAATTAAGAAATATGCGATTCAGCATTTTTGAAAAATCCTCCCCTAAGGGGTAAAATAGGGGTTTATTTTAAAATTTACAAAACTGCACGGATTTCGATAAAATTTGGCAAGGTTTTATATAACATCCTGGGGAAGGAAACAGGCTACTTTTGGTCTTAAAAAATAATCCAACAGGGGGTGATATAGGGGATGAAAGTTTATATGGGAAACTCAGTATTTCTTAAGTTAGGGATGTGAAAATTAAAATGTATGCTTCTGATAGGAAATAAAGAAATATGTGGTTCAGCGTTTTTGAAAAATCATCCCCTAAGGGGGTAAAATTAGGGTTGATTTTAAAATTTACAAAACTGCACGGATTACGACAAAATTTGGCAAGGCTTTATATAGCATCCTGGGAAAGGACATAGGATACTTTCAAAAACAATACTACAGGGTGTGATATAGGGGATGAAACTTTGTAAGGAAACCCAGTATTTCTTAAGTTAGGGATAAAAAATTTATGCTATTGGTAGGAAATTAAGAAATATGCGATTCAGCATTTTTGAAAAATCATCCCCTAAGGGGTAAAATAGGGGTTGATTTTAAAATTTACAAAACTGCACGGATTTCGATAAAATTTGGCAAGGCTTTATATAACATCCTGGGGAAGGATACAGGTTACTTTTGGTCTTAAAAAATAATCTTACAGGTGGTGATATAGGGGATGAAAGTTTGTATGGGAAACTCAGTATTTCTTAAGTTAGGGATGTGAAAATTAAAATGTATACTTTTGATAGGAAATAAAGAAATATGCGGTTCAGCGTTTTTGAAAAATCATCCCCTAAGGGGTTAAAATAGGGGTTGATTTTAAAATTTACAAAACTGCAAGGATTTCGACAAAATTTGGCAAGGCTTTATATAGCATCCTGGGAAAGGACATAGGATACTATTTTTTTCAAAAATAATACTACGGGGGGGTGACATAGGGGATGAAAGTTTGTAAGGGAAACCCAGTATTTCTTAAGTTAGGGATAACAAATTTATGCTATTGGTAAGAAGTTAAGAAATATGCGGGTCAGCGTTTTTTAAAAATCATCCCCTAAGTGGGTAAAATAGGGATTGATTTTAAAATTTACAAAACCGCACGGATTTCGATAAAATTTGGCAAGGCTTTATATAGCATCCTGGGAAAGGACATAGGATACTATTTTTTTCAAAAATAATACTACGGGGGGGTGACATAGGGGATGAAAGTTTGTAAGGGAAACCCGGTATTTCTTAAGTTAGGTATAACAAATTTATGCTATTGGTAAGAAGTTAAGAAATATGCGGGTCAGCGTTTTTTAAAAATCATCCCCTAAGTGGGTAAAATAGGGATTGATTTTAAAATTTACAAAACTGCACGGATTTCGATAAAATTTCGCAAGGTTTTATATAACATCCTGGGGAAGGAAACAGGCTACTTTTGGTCTTAAAAAATAATCCAACAGGGGGTGATATAGGGGATGAAAGTTTGTATGGGAAACTCAGTATTTCTTAAGTTAGGGATGTGAAAATTAAAATGTATGCTTCTGATAGGAAATAAAGAAATATGCGGTTCAGCGTTTTTGAAAAATCATCCCCTAAGGGGGTAAAATTAGGGTTGATTTTAAAATTTACAAAACTGCACGGATTACGACAAAATTTGGCAAGGCTTTATATAGCATCCTGGGAAAGGACATAGGATACTTTCAAAAACAATACTACAGGGTGTGATATAGGGGATGAAAGTTTGTAAGGAAACCCAGTATTTCTTAAGTTAGGGATAAAAAATTTATGCTATTGGTAGGAAATTAAGAAATATGCGATTCAGCATTTTTGAAAAATCATCCCCTAAGGGGTAAAATAGGGGTTGATTTTAAAATTTACAAAACTGCACGGATTTCGATAAAATTTGGCAAGGCTTTATATAACATCCTGGGGAAGGATACAGGTTACTTTTGGTCTTAAAAAATAATCTTACAGGTGGTGATATAGGGGATGAAAGTTTGTATGGGAAACTCAGTATTTCTTAAGTTAGGGATGTGAAAATTAAAATGTATGCTTTTGATAGGAAATAAAAAAATATGCGGTTCAGCGTTTTTGAAAAATCATCCCCTAAGGGGTTAAAATAGGGGTTGATTTTAAAATTTACAAAACTGCAAGGATTTCGACAAAATTTGGCAAGGCTTTATATAGCATCCTGGGAAAGGACATAGGATACTATTTTTTTCAAAAATAATACTACGGGGGGGTGACATAGGGGATGAAAGTTTGTAAGGGAAACCCAGTATTTCTTAAGTTAGGGATAACAAATTTATGCTATTGGTAAGAAGTTAAGAAATATGCGGGTCAGCGTTTTTTAAAAATCATCCCCTAAGTGGGTAAAATAGGGATTGATTTTAAAATTTACAAAAGTGCACGGATTTCGATAAAATTTGGCAAGGCTATAGATAGCATCCTGGGAAAGGACATGGGCTACTTTTTGTCTTCAAACATTATCCTACAAGGGGTGATAAAAGGGATGAAAGTTTGTATGGGAAACCCAGCATTTCTTAAGTTAGGGATATGCCCTATGTTTTCCACATGAACGTTCCCATGGGATATTTTCCGACATCCACGCGGGTGAAGCCGCGGGCAAAAGCTAGTGTTCGCATAATTCGTCAAAATGTAGGGAACAGCAGATTTTTTTTTCGCGATTTCAGGTTTGGTCAATAAAAAGAGAAGTCCTGACTGACTGATTGACTGACTCATCAACGCCCAGCCCAAACCCTTGAACCTAGAAAGCTGAAATTTTGCACAGAGGTTCCCTTTATAATGTAGACAAGGAATAAGGAAGGATGTCCCGGTAACACGTTCCTGTGCGACACTGGACTGACACTGGACTGGTTCCTGTGTGTGTGTGTGTGTTCTACGACATCCACGCGAAGCCGCTCGGGAAGTGCTTGTCAGAAAATAAGTAAGGTCTGGCGACCCTGGGATCTTGCTCTATCAGCATTGCGTGGGCTGGCTGGTTACACAGTTCTATTTTCGAATACAAATGGCAGCTGAAAATAGAATGCCGCGAAATTGGTTTTTGGTTGGGGGTTTAAAGTTTCTGGTTACAAATAAATTAGGATTTTATTCTGGTTCTTTGAATAATCTATAACTATGGCAAGCAAATTCACTAAGACAGTATGTATGTATGTAGTGTGTGATATTATGCACCTACCTACTAGATAATAATATTGATTATAATGATTGTTGAATGTTGAATGAATGATTATAATGAATGAATGATGAATTTAACATAAATGTTTGATAATATTATAATACAATTCTTGACTTTTTAATGTTCTAATTGATAATGTTAGTTTTAAGTTTGCTTGCTACGCCCCACCTGGGTTATGTACTCATTAGTTATAAGCAAAGCCTGTAACTGTGTGTACATTGTGCAATAATAGTTATTTATGAAACTGACGTATAATAAGGGGTATTAAAACACGAATGTGGGTTTAATACCTAATTATGTACAGTAACAGCCAGAAGTCGACTAGCAATCTCACAAAACCGTGGCATAGCAATATTAGTTTACTTATGACCTTCTTCTTTAAGAACGTTTGACAACACTACACATTGGCAACTTGTTGCTCGCTTATGATTGTGATTACAAATTTCAATTAGTTTCGTAAGCGTTACGGTGGCCAAAGTGGTTAGCACTGTGCCTCGCATGGCGAACGTTCGGGTTCGAGTCTCACATCAAACATGAAAAATATTTTTTAAGTATTACATGTGAAATAAGAATGCCGAGTTGCTAACAAATATGTTAAATATTCCACAACTATACGAAGATTCTTTCATTTTACAATTATTTTCAATCTTAGCGTCGTTATTAAAATATGAGGGTAGATTTGAAACAAAGTGATAATTTCACTTTGTAAATCTACCTTCATATTTTAACTACTTTACTAGTTCACATAAATTATTCCACTATTAGCTGTTGTTGGTTGGTGAGCGTTATAACGAGCGTTTGTGTTATCTTGCTGTTGCTATTTTTGTATTCTTCTGAATTCAGTATGCAGGCTAACATTAGTATTGAAGCCAAGGCAAATCTTGTGGCCCTATATTCGAATGGCCTTAAGGTTGATGCGCCAGGGTAGCCCGTGAAATTCAAAATTTCTTACGTTTTTTGCAATTTGTAGGTCAGTGTGAGCTTGTATGTTGATTAAAATATGATTCGCGGCCGTAACTAATACGGCTTTACAGAATTATAATCATTAGAATCAGCAATACAACTCCATAAGTTAGCATTTATCTCAAATCTAGCGATTTCATGAAATCATGAGGTTTGAGGTAAATGCTAACTTATGGAGTTGTATTGCTGATTCTAATGATTATAATTCTGTAAAGCCGTATTAGCTACGGCCGCGAATCATATTTTAATCAACATACAAGCTCACACTGACCTACAAATTGCAAAAAACGTAAGAAATTTTGAATTTCGCGGGCTACCCTGGAGCTTTCGCCTTAATATATCTCAAATATCGAATGGAACCGGCTTATGCGTAAGTTTCTTTTTTTAATTTTATGTGATTACTATTATTACGCTTGTTGCAAGTGTGTAATATAGTTTTTTTTTTTTAGGGAGAGACTGTTAGTGGGTGAAGAGATTTGAGGAAGAAGGTAGCCTGAAGAGTCGTGAGAGAAGCGGAAGACCACCTCTTATTAGCCAGCCTCAGCGACGTTATATGGTAGCTGAATATGAGACGAATGGTTTCATCCCAACAAGGCGTTTTGCCGATGAGTTCGGCACATCAGTACGCACCGTTCGCCGCATACTCCATGCCGAAGGTCTTCATCATCGAACACATCTATCCCGATCACATTAGCGAGAGCAGCCTCGTTACCGATCTAGCTAATGTTACCTTATATTTACTTGTTGAAATTTTGCATTACTAGGAAAAAAATAATCAGACGATAGAAAAACAAGTTACTGATATTGTCATCCTTGTCTAGCATTGACCACATCTATAACTACTCGTAGCAATGCTACACGACATGTTAATCTGTTAGCGTTGGAACATCGCTCACACGGATAAATATGCGTATGTGTGTATAAGCGCCGCAGCCCGTATAGCGCAGGCGATAATGGTCATTGTGGTGTAAGTGGACTTCTGGCCGTTGCATACAAGACTTTATCTACATCCATGTTATCAATCCTCTATGAAAGGTTCTGAAACAATTTTTTGCAATACTAATACTCGTATCGAACATGGCGGCCGGCGTCATAGTATACGACGTGAATTCGAATAAGTTCTTTTTTTAAATTACGGCGCTGTTGTAGTGAAACGCGCGTGCATTACAATGTTCTTTTTTTGAAAACGAGTTGCATTATGAAATTCAGTACAACAGTAAAACACCCGTTTGGATGCTATTATGGTTACCATGGTTACCTACTACAGTTAGCTTATTGCCAACATTAAAACAGCCAGTGGCATCACTGGCTGTTTTAATGTTGGCAATAAGCTAACTGTTTCAGAAACTTTTATAGAGGATTTATGGCATGGGTGTAGATAAATAAATAAATAAAGAGCAATGGTGGCGACTTACGAGTCTATAATCAATGAAGGTTCGATTTCAAGCAGGCGATTTACTTTGTGTAAATTATTTCATCACCACTGCTTTCAAAACGGTGAAGGAAAACATCGTGAGGAAACCGTCATGTCCTAGAACTAAAAATTCGAAAACGTATCACATCTACCAACCCGCACTGGGCACGCGTGGTGGATTACAGCCCACTCCCTCTCAGAGAGGAGGCCTGTGTCCCAGCAGTGGGAACATTATAGACGGACTGATTATGTATGTTATATCACTAAGAATGCAATTTTAAATTTGAATGTGGTCATGAATTTGTGGCGTTCATGAATTAGTTTTGCAGAAGCTTATAAGAACTTGAAAAGAATTAGTAGGTAGGTACTTTTTACTAGAAAACGGATGATGACTAAAAAATATTTTTTGTTCCTCATGTAGTTGTACATTATTAAAAAACATTGGACACGTATTTTTCTTTTTTTACGTAATCAACAGATTACAGCGATACATTGAGTTAAAATATGGCTTGACGTCACGACTAGCTATATTTTATACTTAGAAGAGACGTAGCGAGCCTCCTCCCCAACTTTAATGCTTGTTACATAATCAGCCCCCACCCAACAACGCAACCAACCAACCAACAACCAACCAACAACAACAACCAATCAACCAACCAACCAACCCAACCAACAACCAACAACCAACCAACAACGCAAACCAACCAACCACCAACGCAGCCCATGCGTGTTCCCACTGCTGGGACACAGGCCCAGGAAAAGTGGGAATGTCAAAATGAATTGAGAAAAACAAAACTTCTGAAAATTTTGAATTTAGATTTTTGACAAGTTATTTAAGCTTCAAATTCTCAATTTATAAAACTGGTGAAAGGCTGCTTTGTGTTCGAAAATTTTTCCGCATCCCTTTCAAATTCAAATGCCCCAGATTGTCCGTACCAACGATCAAAGAACACTCGTGAAAAGAACGAATTAAGCCTGTCAAAATCTCAACAGCAAGATAGCTTTATCCGTAAAAAAAAACAAATTTCATTTTCTTATATAAAAAAAGTAAATGTTTGCGTCTTCGACGTGAAGATTTTCTTAGATATTTATTTCAAACTTGAGATCAAACCAATCAATCTGCCTAGCCTTTCCCCAAATATGTTGGGGTCGGCTTCCAGTCTAACCGGATGCAGCTGAATACCAGTATTTTACACGGAGCGACTGCCTATCTGACCTCCACAACCCAGTTACTGGGTAATACGATACCCCTTGGCCAGACTGGTTGTCAGACTTTCAGGCTTCTGACGACTCGTAACGACTGTCAAAGATCCACGAATAACAGCCGAGACCAACGGCTTAACGTGCTTTCCGAGGCACGGAGGAATCTCGGTATGTAAAGGTGGTCACCCATCCACTGACCAACCCCGGCAAGCGTAGCTTAACCTGACGAATCGACTCGTGCGGCTGTAATTACTTAGCCACGAGCTCCTCCACTTGAGATCAAACCATAAAGCATTTTTCTTTTTAGGGTTCCGTACCAAAATGGTAAAAAAGGAACCCTTATGGTGAGACTCAGTCTGTCTGTCTGTCTGTCTGTCACAGCTGGATATCTCAAGAACTACTAATGCTATCAACTTGAAATTTGGAACAGTTTTAGATGACGTTTACCCAACTATTTTGCAAATAAGAAAGACATATAAATATTTTTTTTTTTTTTGCAACAGGGACTGAAAGGGGGTCTTAAAAATTCAAAGTGGGGTTACTAGGGCATGTGGGGTATCATATGAAAGAGTGCTGTTTGCACATTCTCAAATATTTTTTTTATTTTTTTTTAGGCCGCATAGTTTTCGACTTTTGATGAAAAATGTAAAAAAAATACCGTTCCCCACCCCTTATCTCCGAAGTTTGCAAAGAGAAAAATCTGAAATTATTCTATGTGATAGAAGTTTATGTAAAGATTATAGGAAAAATAAAACGATGTCTCTAAATAGCATACTTTTTCAGAAAACGGAACGGAACCCTCGGTGCGCGAGTCCGACTCGCTCTTGACCGGTTTTTTTTTACTTCCGCGTTTATTCCCCACACTTATCAGAAGGAAATCGCATTAAATTCTTCATGACGTCAAGGCTGACTCGTATTGCCTTTAAGAAAAAGAAATAAATCAGTCCAGTCGTCTTACTGCAGAGCCTGTTCTAATACTGAAATGGAATTTATTTTACACTATGGTCGGACTTTTAATTAATTAGCTGAAGTAAAATTACACTTCTAATAATAAATAATAAATAATAATAAATATCCTTGGACATTTCACACAACGCCATCTAGTCCCAAGCGAAGCAACCTAATGATTGTGTTATGGTAACGAGATGGCTGATAAACTACTTATATACATTTTTTTTTTGTAAATACATACATATTATAGATAGAAAAACACCCAGACTCGGAACAAATACTTGTAGGTCGTACAAATATTTGTTCCGTGCGGGAATCGAACCCGCGACATGCTGCGCAGCAGTCAATCGCTCAACCACTGCGCCAACGGTGTCGTCCGTATAATAAGCTTATAATGTAATTTTTATACTGTCATTTCGCTATCTATTGGGAACATTTTTCGAAATGACAGATAAGAAGTGTCATTTTACTGCAGCGAATTAAAATTCCCAGCATAGGGGCCTGCACCCTAATTGCGTAACACATTATCAATCGGAGTTTGAATCATTTTGAAACAAATTGCTAATCCATTACTTCATATGTTCGAAAAATTTGTCTGCTCAACAACGTAAATAACGCAATGAATGTTGTTGAACTGTCAAAATGAAACCAACTCCGATTGATAATGTGTTACGCAATTAGGGTGCTGTTTCACGGTGTCCATATAGCCAGTACTCACCGAATAAATTCAAAAATGGAACAATTTTTCTGTTCCATTATTGAATTTCCTTAGACCAACAGCTATTTACCACACATTTTAACAATTCAAATTGCACTCTTCTGCAATCGTAAAACGGTCACAAACTGACAATTCATAATATTAGTTTGTGACCGTGTTACGATTTCAAATATTATTCATAATATTATCCTATTATGATTCTGCCAAAGTGTCCGTTTTAGACCCCCTGAGATTCTATCATTGATAAAGATGGTGAAAAATCAAAAAAATGTATTAGATTTACACACCAGCTACCGAAATCCATGATATAGATTTGTGTGTGTTTGTATGTTTTTTACTTCGTTACGCTCAAACGGCTGGACCGATTTGGATGAAATTTGGTATTTAGATAGCTTATACCCTGGATTAATGCTACTTTTATCCCGGTCTACGCGGGTGAAACCGTGGGGCGCAGCTAGAAATATATATGCATGACATATTGGTCACTTTTTGTTCGGAAAACCGGAAAGCGTCGTCTGTCAGTACGACTCCGCGTTCACGTTAATCGAACAAAAAGTTGGAACGATCGTGTATTCGCGCGTCGATCGCCTTTAAATAAGACGATGGGATACCGTTTTTTTTCCTTAAAAAAATGTCGTTTTCTCTAACTAGCGATTTATCCTTAACTTGTCTTTTATACAGCATGTATCACAAAAATTTAGTCATATTTAAGGATGTGGTGTGTGTGGAACAAACGTCAATACCTATCAAAACAAATGAAGATAAATGTTGACGAGATCAGCCGCACGAAAAGCATGCCTACCACCTTCGGACTCGTCGCTCAGCTCCGCCTCGCCGCCGCCGGTACCCAGCCTCACTGTGAGCGCTGTGTCGACACCGGCCGCGGTAGTTGCGTCGAGCTCGAGTGACGAGTATTTCTCTCCGCCCACGACGCCACCACCTGCTCGTCGACGGGGAGGACGCCGGCCGCCGGACGGCTTAGGACCTCCAGGCCCACCGGCCTCTGATAGTGTCCCAGCTCCCGGCGGAAGTGTGCAGCGCATGAGATGGACGCGAGCCATTAATGAGAATGTCATGCGCTTGTTATATTTGATGATTATTTTGATAATATTTAGCACTATATTTTTAATTATTAAGTAAAGTTGAGATTACCTTGAATCCGGAACTTGATCGGGTTGTGATTTAAACCATAGAATCACTGTAAAACCACCTTTAGATAAAACTGTTTGTTGGATAATGACATCTGTCACATTTCCGAAGCTTGGAACTAATGTAGAAGTATCTAATTTGACTAGTTTTTGTGTTTATATAAAATACCACTATTAACTTGTAAAAATTATAGTAATGTTATTACTATAAATAATTACGTAATATTTAATAGTACCAGCAATATATTTTAGAATTTATATTGCTATTTTAATATAATAGGTACTGTCAGTTGACGTTTGATGGAAAGAGGGGGTAGTAGGATATAAAAAGGATTGTAATGACCTTCTCGAGGCATTTGCTCGGTGGACGTTCAAGTGGCTAGTGCTAGTGCCGTTGTGATGTGAAATAGACGTACCAGATGTCACGTAAGTTATTGTTATTATATTGCTATTATTCTGAACTGTTTGAGATAACTATAATTTATGGAAATATGAGAAATATGTTGATATGTTGATAGAATACTGAAATGCTGTTTCCGTGGAGTTTCTTGTTCGTTCTTCTCCACGAAGACCTAGTTTTGCGAACGGACAATAGCTTTCTCGTTAAAGATGAATAATTATTGACAAGATTAATTGAAATAATAAATACCTACCTAGTCTTGTCTTTCTGTGGTTTTCTTTATGATAATTAATAAACATCCTGACATTCAAGGTTTGATATTTGTGTAGTATCTATATATACACTTATAGATATATATTATATCAAATCTAACACGCTCATACTATGGTGCTACAGAGGGAGGAAACAATCTGACCGCGTACCGTGTTCGGATGCACTCTTTTTCAGGTGCTTGAACCAGTTCTCAACGTTTCGGCACAACGACTGTCCTTTAGGGGACGCCTGATTACGATGATCACGATGATTCGCGATTACGATGTTGGTCCCATAGACGGGACGCGTGAGGGAGAGACAACCTCATGCCCTCAGTCACCGCAGGAGACGCCCTGGGCGGCGGGAGTCGAGAGCCGATTCCCGCCACAGTAGGCGCGGACTTGCGGACGGTGAGTAGTGGGTAGCTCGCCGTCCGCGGTAAGAACAAGGGGGTCAACTCCCTAAGCACGAAGCCCGTAGTTTCGGCCTTCGTTACGGGCGTTTTCTATTCCCTATGACCTACGGATGGTTGATTGGTTCGGGGCCCGAACGGAGTATGAATGACAACACTATTTGACAGCTGTCCCTAGTCCCGATGTGTTTTTGGCCGTCCGAAAAATTTAACTTTTACACTTGTTTTAAGGTTGATGCGCCAAGGTAGCCCGCGAAATTCAAAATTTCTTACGTTTTTTGCAATTTGTAGGTCAGTGTGAGCTTGTATGTTGATTAAAATATGATTCGCGGCCGTAGCTAATATGGCTTTACAGAATTATAATCATTAGAATCAGCAATACAACTCCATACGTTAGCATTTATCTCAAATCTAGCGATTACATGAAATCATGAGGTTTGAGGTAAATGCTAACTTATGGAGTTGTATTGCTGATTCTAATGATTATAATTCTATAAAGCCATATTAGCTACGCCCGCGAATCATATTTTAATCAACATACAAGCTCACACTGACCTACAAATTGCAAAAAACGTAAGAAATTTTGAATTTCGCGGGCTACCCTGGCGCTTTCGCCTTAATGGATCTACTTGGATCTATAAGTCAGACGGATAGATGAACGGATGGACGGACGGACGGACAAACTTAGGGAGTAGGCCTGCAGGCTCGGGTCGACGGTGCGTTGTGTTCCACGCGCCTCAAAGAGATGTCAGCAATGATGGGGTCCTATAGGACCGATGCCGCCGCGGTCGCGGGTCGTTCGAAAGAGATACCGTGGCCCTGGCGTAGGCAACTAAAGGAACACGGGTGGGTTTGAGTCCGTAAAAGTCTGACACGCCCTTCCGCTCCACCCAGAGCGGTCGGATGACTTCTGTCATTTGATGATTCCCATCCACAAAAAAAAAAACCGGTCAAGAGCGAGTCGGACTTGCGCACCGAGGGTTCCGTTCCGATTAGTGAAAAACGTGTGCTATTTAGAGACATCGTTTTATTTTTTCTGTAATCTTTACTTAAACTTCTATCACATAGAATAATTTCAGATTTTTCTCTTTGCAAACTTCAAAGGGGGGAACGGTATTTTTTTTTACATTTTTCATCAAAAGTCGTAAACTATGCGGCTTAAAAAAAGAAAAAAAAAAATTTTCAGAATTTGCAAACAGCGCTCTTTCATATGACACCACACATTGCCTAGTAGCCCCACTCTGAATTTTTAAGACCCCCCTTTCAGTCCCTGTTGCAAAAAAAATATACTTAAATATTTTTATTTCTTTCTTATTTGCAAAATAGTTGGGTAAACGTCATCTAAAACTGTTCCAAATTTCAAGTTGATAGCATTAGTAGCAGACAGACAGACTGAGTCACACCATAAGGGTTCCTTTTTACCATTTTGGTACGGAACCCTAAAAATGGTGCAATCGAGAAAGTTGTTCAGTTTCATGGTCTGTACCACACCTTTAAATATGTCCACACATTTGCAGCTTACATAACGTCGTGAAAGCCATCCGACTCATCCATCACGCTGACCGGTCGAGATGTACCACTTATGTGGTATTAAACTTACTTCGTGTTTGGCACGGCTTTTTCCTTATTTTTCTTTCATTTTTATTTTTATGTTTTTCTTATATTTGGGGATTGTACTAGACGAACTTATCTGCCTAGCCTTTTTCCAACTATGTTGGGGTCGGCTTCCAGTCTAACCAGATGCAGCTGATACCAGTATTTTACATGGAGCGACTGCATATCTGACCTCCACAACCCATTTACTGGGTAATACGATACCCCTTGGCAAGACTGGTTGTCAAACTTTCGGGCTTCTGACGACCCGTAACGACTGTCAAAGATCCACGAATAACAGCGGGGACCAACGGCTTAACGTACTTTCCAAGGCACGGAGGGGTCTTGGTATGTAAAGATATCACCCATTCACAGACCAACGCCGGCAAGCGTAGCTTAACCTGATCGATCAACCCGTGCGGCTGTTATTACTTAGCCACGAGCCGCATTAGATGAACTTATAGGTACTTACTTAAATAAGTTTTTGATTGGCAAGCTAAGTCCTGTTGTTATTTGGGACCATTCTTTGCAGCTATTTTTGTGCCTATAATGTTCCCACTGCTGGGACACAGGCCTTCTCTCGGTGAGAGGGAGTTGACCGTAATCCACCACGCGGCCCCAGTCCGGGTTGGTAGATGTCACATGTCTTTGAATTTTTGGTTCTAGGACATGTCGGTTTCCTCACGATGTTTTCCTTCACCGTTTTGAGAGCAGTGGTGATGAAGTCATTTATACAATTTAAAGCGCCTGTGTGGGTTCGAACCTACGACTTACAATTCGCAGATTCAATTCGCACTGGTCCACCACTGCTCTCATTTTTGTGCAATACTAAGTAAGTATAAATGAGTTTAATGTTAGTATTAAGAAAAAAATTACTGTCCACAGGTTGCATCAAAACCCCTAGCTCACCGATTTCTACATCTAATTCGTTCAAATTAAGTCCCTTGCTCCCCTTCGGCTACCCTTTTGTTTTATTGGAAATCATCAATGACTTCTCGGGCGTGTCAGACTTGTACTGACTAAAACCCACCCGTTTTCCTTCAGTTGCCCATGCCAGGGCCACGGTATCTCTTTCGAACAACCCGCGACCCTGGCGGAATCGGCCCTATCGGACCCCATCACTGCTGATATCTCTTTGTGCGCGTGGAACATAACGCGCCGTCGACCCGGGCCTAATCCTTACCGGACGGCGAGCTACCCATTGCTCGCCGTCCGCGCCCGCGCCTACGGTGGCCGGGAATTGGTTATCAATTCCCGAGGCCCAGGGCGTCTCCAACAGCGACTAAGGGGCGCGAGGGCGCAAAAGTTGCCTCTCAAAGATGAATTGACAGATTGTAGTTGCTTGAAGTGCTGGCGTCCGTTGTAAAAAATTGGACATAAGTATTTATTTAAACTTTTTACAATATTGTTCCAGACGGAAATGGTCCACGCGGGCAGCAGCTTCCAATGGGATAAGCTGTCGCCCGCAGAGTTCCAGCAGTTGCAGGAGTTGACCTCGTGTGAGTATACCATACATGTAAGAAAGAAGGAGATACGCCCAATAGTTTAAAATGTATCGGAACCAACGTTACGTTATGGCAACAACGTTAGACGTTGCCATGATTACTGTGTGAAGTGTGGAAGTGATCCGGTCATGAGACAGCAATATAATACTTTTTCTAGGTTATGTGGTATGAGAAATGAAGTTTAACGTAAGAAATCTTCCATATTTTGGACTGAAACCCATGTCAATACATACGCACAATGCAAAAACTGTCCAAAAAAGTTAAATTAATCGACGCAAGATAAATTTTGTAACAGTGAAAGCATTTTGTTTGGCTAACATTCAAAAGTTCGCCAAGCTAAAATACGGCACGCCGTAAGAGACAGAAGATACAATGCTTTGTCTCAATTTTCCTACTAATTTCGTACACAGGGTGTTTCTTTTAAGGTGTCAAGCCAGTGCGAGCTGATAGCAGAGCACCATACCTATCGATTTAACCCCTATGTTCTACGATTTTTTGTAGTTTTCGAATTATAATTATTTTTCGATATTTTTCCTGATTCAACGCGATGATGACTTTAAAAAATTATATCTTTTCTTGGGTCAACTTTGAACAAGAATGTACTTAATAGGTAATTATTTGCTGAAATCCGTCGTTGAAAGTGGTGTATCTGAAATCTTGTGATTACCATATTTTATAATTTATTAATTTAATATCTTTGCATATTTTTTGTCAATACCTACTGATATTTACTATTCCCCTACGTTTAAGCAGAGCTCAGTTGATAATAAAAACATAAATTTTATACCTAACCACTGCCTGAACTGATATGAAAAATGAGGGATCCAAAATAACTCGAAAACTACAAAAATCGTAGAACATACATGGGGGTTAAATTGATAGGCATGGTACTCTGCTATCAGCTCGCACTGGTTTGACACCTTAAAAGAAACACCCTGTGTACGAAATTAGTAGGAAAATTGAGACAATGCATTGTATCTTCTGTCTCTTACGGCGTGCCGTATTTCAGCTTGGCGAACTTTTGAATGTTAGCCAAACAAAGTGCTTTCACTGTTACAAAATTTATCTTGCGTCGATTAATTTAACTTTTTTGGACAGTTTTTGCATTGTGCGTATGTATTGACATGGGTTTCAGTCCAAAATATGGAAGATTTCTTACGTTAAACTTCATTTCTCATACCACATAACCTAGAAAAAGTATTATATTGCTGTCTCATGACCGGCCACGCGGTGGCTCGATCTATGGAACCCTGTGTCTCCACTTTGTCCCTCCCACTGCCCAACTAATACACATACAGTTCAGTAAAAGCAATAGATACGCAGTCGCGCACACACCCGCATTTCATAAATCAGAACGTACTACACAATCAATTATAAACCTTATCTCATCGAATACAGCGTGTATTATCATGCACCGGCCATTTGACTATGACCGGCTCATACTGAGCATGTCGGACGGACGCTCCTTTGCGACTTCTCCTGTTTTTTTTTATATTTCTATGGAGTACACCTTATGCATTGTGATGAGCATAATTTACTTAGCAACCATATTAAAGTAATCGAATCGCAATCCGTGAAATACTTAGGTATAATTGAGTAGTTCCGATGGCCGTCTGTGGTCTTCAGTTCCACTTCACCAAGTGGTGCTTTTCGAAAGCAAATGCACGAGTTACTATAAAAAATACTCAAATCGCTGTAGGTGTGCCTATAAAATTTGAGGGTTTCCCTCATCAGAGTCTGGACCACCTCAAAAGCATACCCTTTCAAACAAAAAAAGAATTTTGCAAAACGGTCTAATTAATTGAGAACCTCCTCCTTTTTGATGTCTGTAAAAAGTATAGCATTTTGTCATAAATCTACAATTATATACGAAGCTCGTTTAGTTCCGGTGCGCGTGAGAGTTTTCTATCTCTCTCTCGCGTCAAACTAGACAGCCATAACGCTATTTCACTTACACACCAAGCCAAGCCAAATAAATTGCTTCGTTCCCCTAAAACAATTAAATTCATACCACTTAACCCTCAATAGGTAAAAAGTCGACTAAAACCCCGAAAATGCCTTTTTCCCTAAGGTAAAATTTCCCTGAGTATTACCCGATTAGTTCCTACATCATATCAAGCCACTAATGTAATAGAGCGCCTCAGTGTTCCAATTCAATTAGACATATGGCCCGCGGGACTATGTTTTAGCAAATTAAACTTTTGCACTTAGCGAATTTCGATAGGGGTAGCACAAAGGATAATGCAACTTTTCCCTTGTGTTCTGGGCTCATTTTTGTGACAATGCTGCCCACATATAAAACCTATACCAAACAGTAGATATAATTTTCGCTAGTAACTTTCGATATGGCGTCACAAAAATCGCACCACGGGATCTTTTTTTTTTTGAGGTGTACCTACATTACCTAATGTTCAAAAATTCAACTGAGACAATATAATGTTTTTAGCAGTACGTATCTTTTTTTCTCTGCGTTAGATTTTTATGACGCCTGAGTAAAAAGTGATCGTATAAATGAGATCTATAACTTGGTGTATGTTTCATGTTTGGGCAATTGCTTAGAATAGAATAGAATAGAATAGAATAGTTTTTTATTTGCACAGAAAGTAGGTACAAGTTACAGGTGTTTTAGTTTAAAAAGTTCCTTATACTAACTACCTTAACTAAGGCATGCAAACAGCTTAAGCTATAATATTAAAGACATTAAAAATATATTAGGTACTATCACATTCTATCAAATCAGTACAAGTTTACCATGTCAAGAAGAAATTCAGCAAAAAAATTTGAAATAGGCAATACAGTCAATACAGTTAAATTAAAAATATAAATGAGATTAGTACAAAACAGAGATGTCATATTATCAATTTAAATTTTTATCGGTAAAAAATTCGCCAATTGAGTAATAACATTTATTAATTAATAGATCTGTCAATTTCTTTTTAAAAAGTGGAAGTGTCTCATTTTTTATTACATCGGGTATTTTGTTAAATATAGTCGGACCCATACGTATAATACTTTTCATTAATAGGGCGGTATCGGAACCACTAACAATTAGCAAATTCTTATAATGTCTCCTAATTGGCCGGTTTCTATTTTCAGACACTTTTTTAAAAAGATGTATATTTGACTTGACAAAAACTGCCACCTCTAAAATATAAAGGGATGGGAATGTTAGCAATTTTAGGGACTTAAATATAGGTATGCAGCTATCTGTTACTATTAAATTGCACATAGCCCTTATGCAGCGTTTTTGAGCCTTGAACACTTTTCATTATTGAGCCCAGTAAGTTGCATTATCCTTTCTGAACTTTGAAAGGTGTTATAACTCGCGTATAATGAGACACAAATTCTGTTACCCCGACCCACCTCGCATCACATCGCCTATGCGCGCTATTACTTCGTTTTCGTTTAGCGTCCTTTCCAATTTTTTAACAGACTTCAAAAAAGGAGGTTCTGTATTCGACCCGTATGTGTTTGTCCGCAATTTTCTCAATAACTAAAGAAACCAATTTTGATGATTCTTTCAGTAACATAATCTATATACTTTCAGGAAGGTTTTAGTGTATATTATATTAGGTAATTATTCTTATGTACGAAGTTATATGCATAAATTTACTCATCTCCGGCATTTCTAAGACGTAACTCCATCGAGTTTGGGGTCGTTTGATTCGTCTTGACAAGGACTCTGGGGGTCTACTCCCTAAGCACGAAGTCCGTAGTTTCGGCCTTCGTTACGGGCGTGTCCTTCTCCGTATCACCTACGGACGTATGATTGGTTCGGGGCCCGAACGAAGTATGAATGGCAACACGATACGACAGTTGCCCCTAATCCCGATGTGTTTTTGCCCGTCCGAAAAATTTAACTTTTACACTTGTTTTGATTTATCGTTAAGTCAGACGGACGGATGAACGGACGGACATATGAAGTAGGCACCCTGGTCCTAGATGATTCTATCATAAAATCACATTTAATAAAAAAAATAATTGTAAAACACATTGTTCTCTACCATTTTCCCTCTTTTTTTCATTATTAATATTATTTTCATCGCTCACACAATCCATACATCCACCAGCCCTAAGTGGAACAATACCGAAATAGCACTACTCATATAATATATGTAATGTACTTTAGGTACCTACTACAAAACTGTTAGCATATTGGACTCAGTCTAATCAATCTAGACTAATTGACATTAAAAGCTTTTAAGTAAATAAGGCTTTCTTCGTATATTATCAACTTTATGTCCCTCAAGAGCTTAAATCACTTTGCAAAAAGGCGTGGTACATGCAAGTCTGCCCTAAAATGTTCTTTACACATTAAGACCTCTCCGTGCCTTGAAAAGCATGTTAACCTGTTGTTCCCGACAGTCATTTGTAGAACTTTGACAGTCGTTACGGGTAGTCAGAAGCCCAAAAGTCTGAGAATCAGTCTTACCAAGGAGTATCGTATTACTCAGTTACCGGGTTGTTGAAGTCAGATAGGCGGTCGTTCCATCTAAAATATTGCTATTCAGCTGCCTGAAGCTAGACTGGAAGCCGACCCTAACCTAGTTGGGAAAAGGCTAGGCAGATTCTGATTATCCTTCTTTCTTCCTAGCTTATGCCAAAGATTTAAATCGTTAGATTCGCCCTCTCTCTCGAGACTTAGTACTAGAAAGCAATAATTTGGCATGGATATACATATTCACCACGCCGACAGTGGTAAAATAAAATCATAAACAAAAAATTTTTTTTAGGGTACCTTCTAAAGTGGTGATGTTTTTTTTCTCGTCTATACCATGGTGTGGGGTGTTGTTGTATGGGTCTTTCAAAAATATTGCGGGTTTGTGCAAACAATTTTTCGATTTAGGCATTCGTTTCTGAAATATTAAGCTTTAAAGTGCAAATTTGTAGAGTCAAGTGTCCCCTCCCCCTGCCAGCTAAACGGTTACTTTTGGATGAGTGAAAAAATTCACGGTAGTAGACTAGTAGTTTAGACAACGAAGTTAAAAGAAAAACTATCACTGCTAGGCTTTTCAAGTTTACGAATAATAGTCAAATATTCACAATCTGGCGAAATGTGGTTGTACTATAGGTACAGTAGTACCCAACTTATATGGCTTAACGATGTATACCCACGCAGAAGATGAATTTTCAAAGCGCGAGAAATGCTATTGACCAATCGGCACGCTCCACGCACCGCGCTCCTTTTTCCTGTACCGGTATTGGTCGGCAGCTGCCGCCATGTTAGAGCGCGCCGCGTGGCATGTTAGTCAGACATGAGACAGAACTAACACCTGCAGTTTATTATGAACCTTATAGTAGTGATCTAAGGTTGATTGTAAGTTTTAAGCATTCCTTCGTTAATCTTCGGGGCAATCAATACTTTATTTTCTGTGCGAACGAAGATTCACGACGCGCCTTATCAGTTCACACTGACCAGTTTACACTGACCTCTCATTGTAAGGAAATCCTATACAATGCGAGATCAGATCATGTATAGATCTGTAGCCGTGCGTACCACTGTACACCTCTGCCTAACCCTTCGGGGTACACAGGCGTAATGTTATGTATTTACATATTTTGATCTGATTATTTTATTTTCAGACTCAACCAAGAAGCTTCAGGATGTTCTCAAGGAGTTCTGTGAGGTCAAGAAGCAGAGTTCGGATGGGGTGAGTCTCCTCTATTCTTTATTTGTTTGAGGCGTAGTTATTGAGAATTTCCTTGTTAAACAGGGTGTAAGTGTAAACAGTGGCAATCTTTTAAGGGGTCACTGTACTCATCATTATGAACAACTTATACTATGGGACCAAACCTGAAATCGCGAAAAAAAAAAAACTTGAGAGGTGTCAAGGGACACCCGGATGGAACGAAGTTCCTTTCGATTAATTAGTGAAGGAATTGTAATAAAATTTTATTTTTATACTCATCATCATCATCATCATCATCACCATCATCATCATCATCATCATCATCATCATCATCATCATCATCATCATCATCATCATCATCATCATCATCATCACCATCACCATCATCATCATCATCATCATCATCCTCACCATCATCATCATCATCATCATCATCATCATCATCATCATCATCATCATCATCATCATCATCATCATCATCGCGACACCACACTGTTCAATGCGAAATAGAAATGAAAATATCTGGCTTGCTTTCTATAAGAGAGAGACAGACAGAGAAACATGCGCACGCCGCTCGGCTTACAATACATACATACATAGCTTACTATAGCAAAAAGTGTCGTGACAACTTTTCGTTCCCATTTTTTCCGTCTAGCCCCCTTTCACAACGCGCGATAAGGAACTTCGTTCCAAAATCAGCTGTTCCCTACTACATTTATGTTGGTATTACTCGTCAAAATGTAGGGAGCAGCTGATTTTTTTTCGCGATTTCAAGTTTGGTCCCATAATAAAAGTTGTTTGTTATCATGAGCACAATCATGTGTTTAGGTATCGGTCACTAATTACCAGTCACCCTATATAAACGTAAAAAAACATCATCCGATGGAAAACAAATCATCATCAGTAGTTGTGAACCTATGGGTTTAGCAACTAACCCCCAAGCCCCCACCCGCTGGGGTTTTTGGTCTAAAATTAGCCCATCTGAGACATGTAGTGACTTAATTTTTTATACCTAATTTTAACAATACGCGTGTGCCTACTCTTTCGGGAAATTAAAATAGTGATGATTTGTTATAATTTTTCGACCAATGTTATTCAAGTCAAGCTTGGGTTTGAGCTATTCGCTCAACCTTGTAATATATATGACGGCGGGAACGTGGGCACAGAGATAGGTGGTTCATCTCTCCGACCCTGTGGTAAGGGTTCCATTGCGTGGGTTACTCAGGCAAACCAATATGATGCTGTGGCAGGACTATTACTGAAGAGTATACAGAAGTAATGACTAGGTATAGGTACTGTGAACTTGATAGGTTCGATGGTAGCGTGTGCCTCTTTCGAGCTCTCGATCCAGTCTCTCCACATAGTATGCTCGCACAGCTCCCAACGACCCCGTCCACGTGCGGCGACCAAACGATACTGGCGCCACACGGCGTTCACCGTACGTACTAAACGAACAACCAATCAGAGCTAAGCTTGACTTGTACTAAGAAATCAACTGAGTGACGTACTATCGCTAAACTATCGTTCGTGACGACATATATAATACCAAAACTCATTATAATAAACAAAATGTCAAACCTTTGTTTAAAAAATTATTGTAAATGTGAGCACTATGTGGATCTTTTTTTTTCTTTTTTAGTTTTATTGATGGTCTGATATTTTTGAGTACTTTATGCGACCTACCCAAATGTCCTTTCTTTGGTATTGTTCGTCGAGTTATTGAGCTCCTGAAATCCTGAGTTGAGCTACACGATTGTTGACAAATGCTTGCACTGACTGGACAGGTCCACTCAAATTTTTATGGTTCTTTCTTCAAAAGACCATTTCAGACTGGATCAACATGGTCCTCACATGATCTGACCAAGATTATGTCTGGACTTTAAAAGAGACTTTGACCCCTGAGTTTGTTTCGCCATTTCTTCTCAGGGTAGTCAGATAGGAAATGTCGACTTCATCTAGCTTATTTAAAAAAAAAAAATTATGACGTGTAAAAGTGATTTCGATGTCCTATTTACAGAATAAACAATTTCATTTCATTTCATTTCATTATTATGATGTTTAACCTAATAAATAGGAATGGCATTAGAGAACAGCAATGAAGTTTTATTGCGAAAACAAAGTCAGTAGAACAAAACTTTGTAGTTTTAGAAACTAATATTGCAATGCATTAGTGTTGGATATACTTTGATCCACTACAATCTATTGTTCAACCTTTGAGGGTAAAGTTTGTATTATTATGTTTTTGTTTGAGTGTTTTCTTTCTACGTCATAACATACCATTACGCCTGCAATTCCTAGCGGGTTAGGCAGAGGTGTACTTTAATAATACACCCACACATTTCGCGAGTTACGTTTAGGTCCCATGTAATTGGGGGGCGAGCCTATTGCCTCGCGCACCGAGGGTCCCGTACCATCATTTATATGTAATTTTTGTTTCATGATTTCTGAAAAACTGTGATATTTAGAGATATCGTTTTATCTTTCCTGTAATCAATACATAAACTTCTATCACATAAAATAATTTCAGATTTTTCTCTATGCAAACTTCGGAGATAAGAGGGAACGGTATTTTTTTTAACATTTTTCATCAAAAGTCGAAAACTACGCGGCCTAAAAAAAAGAAAAAAAATGTTTGAGAATGTGCAAACAGCGCTCTTTCATATGATACCCCAAATACCCTAGTAACGCCACTTCGAATTTTTAAGACCCCCTTTCAGTCCCTGTTGCAAAGAAAAAACATAAGTATTTTTGTTTCTTTTTTATTTGCAAAATAGTTGGACAAACGTCATCTAAAACTGTTCCAAATTTGAAGTTGATAGCATTAGTATTTCTTGAGATATCCAGCTGTGACAGAGAGACAGACAGACTGAGTCACACCATAAGGGTTCCTTTTTTACCATTTTGGTACGGAACTCTAAAAATCTGCTGCTCCTTACATTTTGACGAGTTTGATGTAGATAAACTTACTGAAAAGCTGTTTTTTTTCTAGATTTCAGGTTTTGTCCCATAGGAAAAGTTGTTCATAATAATGAGTACAATGATCTCTTAAGAATTGCTCGTATTTTACCAATAACCCTGTATAATGTCTATTTCCCGGTTTATAAAGCAATCAATCTGCCTAGCCTTTTCTCAACTAACCCAATGTTGGGGTCGGCTTCCAGTCTAACCGGATGTAGCTGAATACTAGTATTTTACATGGAGCGACTGCCTATCTGACCTCCACAACCCACTAACTGGGTAGTACGATACCCCTTGGTAAGACTGGTTGTCATGCAGACTTTCGAGCTTCTGGACTACCCGTATCGACTGTCAATCCACGAATGACAGCCGGCACCAACGGCTTAACGTGCTTTCCGAGGTACGGAGGAGTCTCGGTATGTAAAGATGGTCACCTATCCACGGACCAACCGTGGCAAGCGTAGCTTAACCAGTTTGGATAGACCCGTGCGGCTGTTATTACCCAGCCACGAGCTCCTCCCGGTTTATAAAGCACTTTAGATAATCATTATAGGTACCTGAGTAACGAGTTCGCAACAACAGTGCTATATCTACGGAACGAGGTTAAACAATAGTCGCAAACTAATATTAGTTCATAAACTCTAATACGATATAGTGCTGTCAGTCTCAACTTTGTATAATGGGGCATTCGCATTGAGTCCCAGTAAAGGAGTTTTTAGATGACAAATCGATTGCAAAATAAAATTATTCTCTCTCTTAATACACCAAACGTTATGAAATAGAAAATCTATATATAAATATGAATATACAGGAATACGATATAGTGCTGTCAGTCTCAACTTTGTATAATGGGGCATTCGCATTGAGTCCCAGTAAAGGAGTTTTTAGATGACAAATCGATTGCAAAATAAAATTATTCTCTCTCTTAATACACCAAACGTTATGAAATAGAAAATCTATATATAAATATGAATATACAGGAATACGGTATAGTGCTGTCAGCCTCAACTTTGTATAATGGGGCATTCGCATTGAGTCCCAGTAAAGGAGTTTTTGATGACAAATCAATTGCAAAATAAAATTATTCTCTCTCTTAATACACCAAACGTTATGAAATAGAAAATCTATATATAAATATGAATATACAGGAATACGATATAGTGCTGTGAGCCTCAACTTTGTATAATGGGGCATTCGCATTGAGTCCCAGTAAAGGAGTTTTTGATGACAAATCAATTGCAAAATAAAATTATTCTCTCTCTTAATACACCAGACGTTATGAAATAGAAAATCTATATATAAATATGAATATACAG
Organism: Cosmia trapezina; assembly: GCA_905163495.3. Lineage (NCBI taxonomy): Eukaryota > Metazoa > Arthropoda > Insecta > Lepidoptera > Noctuidae > Cosmia > Cosmia trapezina. The sequence goes on from LR991048.1 coordinate 5,083,311, forward strand.
GAATACGATATAGTGCTGTCAGCCTCAACTTTGTATAATGGGGCATTCGCATTGAGTCCCAGTAAAGGAGTTTTTAGATGACAAATCGATTGCAAAATAAAATTATTCACACCAAACGTTATGAAATAGAAAATCTATATATATAAAATTCAAAGTCCTGACTGACTGATTGATTGACTGACTGATATATCAACGCACAGCCCAAACCGCTGGACCTAGAGACTTGAAATTTTGCACATAGATACCTTATACAGTGTAGGCATCCACTAAGGAAGGATTTTTGGAAATTCCATCCCTAAGGGGGACAAATAGGGGATGAAAGTTTGTATGAAAAATCTTATTCCTTGAGCCAATAAACTTGAAATTAAGCATGAATATTTATCTAAGTAAATTATAAAGTTTGACATTTTTAGTTTTTCTAAACTACCCCCTCAGGAGGGATTGGGGGGTGTCAAAGTTTTGTACGGAGGAATTTTAACGGGCGCTCCGATTAACTCGAAACTCAGTATTTATACTTGAGACCAAAAATGAAGAATAATTTGTATCAGGGTTTTTCGAAAATCTACCCATAAAGGGGTGAAAAGGGCAGGCTTTACTGCGGGGCTTGATTAACTCGAAAGTTGGTGTAAATAATCTTTCAGTGAAGTTACGGAAATATCCCAAACGATGTTTTTAAATTCCACCCGTATTGGGGTGAAAAAAGGGAATGATAGGTTAATATGAAAAATCTTATTCATTTGGTTAATTAACTTGAAACTTGGCACAAATACTTACCTAATAAAGTTTTTCATTAATAGTTTTTCCCCGAGGGAAGGGTAGAGGGGTGGGAGGGAACGGGAGGGGTGGTGAGGCGGCAAAGGGGGAAGAGGACGGGGTAGTGAGGAGAGAAAGGGGGAAGGGCAGGGTTTGGTGAGAAGGAGGGGGAGGGGAGGGTTGGTTAAGGAGGGAGAGGGGGAGGATGATGGAGGGACGGGGAGAGGGATAGGAGCGTGTAGTGAAGGAGGAAGGTGTAGTTAGGGGTAGGGTGTGGAGAAGGAAAGAAGGGGAGGGGATGACTTGGTGAGGGTAGAGGGGGAGGGGAAGCGGTGAAGGGGATGTGAGAGGGGAAGGGGGAGGTAAGCGGGAAGGGGATGTGGTGAGGGGGGTGAGAGGGAGAGGGGTTGGGGAGGGTGAAGGGGTGAGAGGGGGCAGTGAAAGGGATGATAAGGTAGAGAGGGGATATGGGTGGGAAGAGGGGCGGGTGAGAGTGAGAGGAGGAGGGGTAAGAGGGAGATAAGGACGAGATATGGGTGGGAAGAGGGGCGGGTGAGAGTGAGAGGAGGAGGGGTAAGAGGGAGATAAGGACGAGTGTCTTTTCACCTTAAAGTTGCTATTCGCACAGGACTGATTCATTGAAGAAACCCAGCCCGACAGAAATGACCGAAAAATAGAAAGTCGGAAACTCGAAACGGCACAAAAACAGGAATAAACTCCAGTCGTGCATTCCATCGGAGCTGACACACACTTTTTTTGTTTGTTTGAACTAGTCGTACTTTAATAATTATTTTTGCATTGCATATTTAACATCACTCTGGGACCGTTAGGTGCCGAGCAAAAAGAAAAAAAGTCAGAAAGAACGCTGAACGAAAACGAAGAAATAGCGCGGTCAGGCAATGCGATGCGAGGGTTGGGTCGGGGGCACAAGAAATTTCACGTGAACGAAGTCGTGGGTAGAAGCTATCTCAATATAATAAAAAGAAAAGTCCTCACTGACTCATCAACGCCTAGCCGAAACCCTTGGATCTGTGTAGCTGAAATTTTGCACAGAGGTTCCCTTTATAATGCAGACAAGAAATAAGGACGGATTTTTGTTCCCATGTGATATCCTCCGACATCCACGCGGGCGAAGCCGCGGGCAAAAGCTAGTCTATATATAAATATGAATATACAGGAATACGATATAGTGCTGTCAGCCTCAACTTTGTATAATGGGACATTCGCATTGAGTCCCAGTAAAGGAGTTTATAGATGACAAATCGATTGCAAAATAAAATTATTCACACCAAACGTTATGAAATAGAAAATCTATATATAAATATGAATATACAGGAATACGATATAGTGCTGTCAGCCTCAACTTTGTATAATGGGGCATTCGCATTGAGTCCCAGTAAAGGAGTTTTTAGATGACAAATCGATTGCAAAATAAAATTATTCTCTCTCTTAATACACCAAACGTTATGAAATAGAAAATTTATATATAAATATGAATATACAGGGTGTTTGGCAGAACGTTGAACATACGAAAATGCTGTATAGGTGGGGTCATCTGCTATTTACTCAGCCCTAATTTATTTGGCCATGGCCCCCTGGATAATTTTTTTAATGCAAATTGAAATTAAAGATTTAAGCATTTTTTTCATCTTTCTGTAAGTTTGAGGACTCATAACTTTTCTTCTAGCTAACATCTGAATAAAGCAATAATTTCAGACAACAAAATATTGCCTGTTATACCCATTTTTGATAAAAATTACACTTTAAAGTTAAGAAAGTGGTGAAACTAGAAGAAAGCAAAAAAAAAATTAAAAAATACTCAGGGAGCCAAGGCCAAATAAATTAGGGCTGAGTAAGTAGCAGATGACCCCACCTATCCACCATTTTCGTATGTTCAACGTTCTGCCAAACACCCTGTATAAACAATAACATAATTTAATAATAATGGATATACTTCTAAGATTTTCATAATAATTACCTACACTAATCTTATGCAATACATAAAATTAAAATAACTAGTCTAATATACTTAATACATAAACCTAGTAACATATATACAGGGTGTTTCTTTTAAGGTGTCAAGCCAGTGCGAGCTGATAGCAGAGAGTACCATACCTATAAATTTAAACCCCATCTATATTCTACGACTTTTTGTAGTTTTCGAGTTATTTTGGATGCCTCATTTCATATCAATAGTAGTGGTTAAGGTTAGTAGGTATAAAATTTATTTTTTATTATTAACTGAGCTCTGCTTAAACGTAGAGGAATAATAAATATCAGGATTAACAAAAATATGTAAATATATTAATAAATTATAAAATATGAAAATCATAAGATTTCAGATACACCACTTTCAACGACCGATTTCAGCAAATAATGTCCTATTTAGTACATTATTGTTCAAAGTTAACCCAAAAAAAAAGATATAATTTTTTAAAGCCAATCAGGAAAAATATCGAAAAAAAATTGTAACTCAAAAACTACAAAAAATCTTAAAACATACATGGGGGTTAAATCGATAGGTATGGTACTCTGCTATCAGCTCGCACTGGCTTGACACCTTAAAAGAAACACCTTAGAAGATTATATACACCCAATTAAGTGGGTCAGGTAGATGCTGAGGGCATACAACGCCCTGTGAGTCCAGTATAACAATGTATTCAGGATGCTGTTGGGTCTATATTGTAGCTCTCTACAATAGCGTGGTAGACCGTGGTAGACATTGCCACGCTGGATGGCAATGCTAATTCTTTAGGCTAAAAATAGGCCAGCCCTCTGCTCCCAAGTGAAGTCGACCAACCGCTTGGTGATGTCCCGAAATACTCGATGAGCACTCGGACCCCAAGACCCTAGTGTTTCAACCCCAAACGGCTCAAACATAAATAGGCTCCCAATAAGATTGAGGTTTTCTGCACCTGCAGCAGCCGCTCCAACACAGCACGCCGTGCTAGGAAGATGCGATGGCGCGAGGGTGTCAACACAGGTTGCATCCCACACCAAAGGCCTACCCAACTTCCAAGGCATTATGGTCATTCCGTCTGGTCTCTTCCCATCGTCGCGCGCCAGGCCATTTGGTTCTAAAACAGTTGGCACCCCGGCGGTGACAAGAGCACAACGGATGATGTCGTTAATGCTGACGTGCCGTGCTATTTGGCCTGCGCTTTTGCTGCAGGATAGGCCATGGTGTTCGAGGCAGTCGACTCCTATACCGCATTGACAGCGATGTGGAGCCCCGCAAGGAGCACCCAAACGCAAACATGTAGCGAGCCAGAATGTGGTGTCACCCAGCATAGTGCCTATGTTGGGTAAATTAATTATTTATTAACTTCGATGAACCCGTACGGCTCTTATCCATGAGCGGGTACACTTCATGCGCAAATATCTGGTACTTGAAGAGCGTAAAACCTCCAAAACTACATTAAAACGGTAAAATCATTACAAAACCAATAATTAGGTCCCAAACCAACAATTTCGAAATCAACTCGACATGTCATGATAATGAAATCTGATCCTCAATATTAATATAGTGGAGAGCGATACCAATGCTTATCACACTGATATTGGCACCTCATTAAATGAGATAAACTTTTTTATTACATACTAGCAGTTTCCCGTGGCATCGCCCGCGATCGATGCCAATACTTCTCTATTTGAGTCAGATTTTGTTCACAATTTTGTGGATTTCATTTTTTTGCGCATAACCCTCATTATTTTTCTAAAATAAATGTGTACCTAACTCCTTAAAAAATCAGCTATCTGCCAGTGAAAGTCCTGTCAAAATCAGTCCAGTCGTTTTGGAGATTAGCCGGGACAAATAGACAGAGAGACGGACAAAAATGTTTAAAAAGTTTTTATTTAAGTTATAAGTACCTTATACAGGGTGGCCGGTTGATTGACGTCCAAATAAAAAAAAGTAGGTTCCTCGTATCGTGGACTATCCGGATCACCCCCATGTATGTTCCGCGTTTTCGAGTTATGATTTTTATTCTGAATTTTTGAGATTTCGACCTGACCATATTTGATTTGCCAATATTTACTTTTCTAACGCCAAATGATACGTGTGAGTATCATTTGGCGTTAGCAGAAAAAACGAAAATTGCCGACCCAATCATTTCTATGTTATTATTATTATTATTATATTTTTACATATCTCGGGACCCTGGTATCCCGGACCTTTGGAAGGCATACGAGGGGCCGAAGCCAACTCGCAGAGGCCCCTTAGACAATTTTAAATTATGATGAGGCACCAGCCGACGATTATCCCTGTATGCAGTATGGAAGTGCACCCAAGGACAAGCCCCGTTGGTGCAGGACTATTGCAGAACATGGAAACAAAACATATTGGGCTATGGGTTTGGGTGGTTGTGGACTGGTTATCTAGAACTATAGAAACACTATGGCCCCTGCCTGACTAATGTTTTGTATACAATACACAGATAAAATGGCAGGGGGTGACTTGCACACTCAATAATGGGCCCCCGAAAACGGTCGCTAGCACATAGTGTCGTAGCGGCAAGGGGGCAACATGTCCTGAGATGCTTGTGAGAAGTGGAGAGGTATCCCACGGTTCTCAGAACAATCCCAGAGCCCGGAAGATGGTCAAGATCCCTACAAACACTTACTGGAATACTTCCTTCCTCCGAGCACGTTTGCTCTTGCGAATCTCCACTCAAGCCAGCCAATAAAGGCAAGAATGAGGTGGGAGCTCTGTTCCCGTCAGTTTTCACTCCAGCCGGCCAATAAAGGCAAGCCAAAGATGAGGAACAAGACTACTCCCGGGAGATAGGGTCCGTGGGGTCGCTACTGCCCAACAGCTCGCCACATGCTGCCCTGCGGGTTTCTGTATCTCTCTTGGTCTGGCTCCTCACCCTAGACCTGTTTCGGCAAAGTGAACTCTACCGGCACAGGCCCAGAGTTCGGAGCGCGCAAGCCCCACCACGACGTCAACGTAGAGATACGGCGGTGGGGTTATTATTATTATTATTATTATTTTGGTTAAACACACTAGCAGCTAATTAGCTGATGCGTGTGTATCAAATAGCTTGGAGATATTTAATCTGTCCAGTCGATTCTTGAAGCAGTTCAGTGAGGGAGCCGTCACAACATTTTCCGGGAGCCTATTCCATGCAGTTACAAATCGGTTAGGCAAGAATTGCTTCAAAGGCTTTTTCTTTGATGAATTTTCCCATAACTTCAGGGAATGCCCACGCAAATGTTTGTTGGCATTCATAGTGTAAAGGTCTTGAAGGCTGGGTACTTCGTAGTGTTTAGAAAGTATTTTGTATGTCTCAATGAGCCTACCCCTTTGTCTACGCTGTTCCAGTGTGATAAGGCCAAGGTCTTTGAGGCGCTGTTCGTAAGGTAGATTACGCATGGTGCGAACCATCTTGGTTGCCCTTCTTTGTACATTATCAAGTAGAGTGATGTCTTTTTTGAAATATGGGTCCCAGATGACATTGGCATATTCATATTGTTATAAAAGTAAGATATTTTTAATGGCTTCTTCGACAAACATATCTTAATTTCTGAAACCGAAAACTTCGTAGAATACAATAACACACAAGCACTTATATTACTGCCTTCTTTTTACGACAAGGGACGGAAAATAAGGGAAGAAAACTCCATTTTTATTCCCGAATACCCATCAAAGTAGTCATTATTATGAAAACACAAAAACTTTTTATGGACTTTCATCTATTTACGTACTCCTAATCTGTACGAGGGAACCAGCGAATATGACGTCATATCTCCTGTTTCCCTCTCTCTTTATGACGTCACATGCTGCTTGACAATCGATGATCTGATAACCTTTTACCCTTTGCAAAGAATAACCGACATTATCTGGATTGAAATAGATCTCAAAATCGAACTAAACTATTCGGATAAGGAATCATGACGTCACAGAAAAGGGGTGTAAAGTAGGAAAATAAATATTTATTGTTGATTACACTGTGGACTTTATTACGTTCGTGATAAGGTTCGATTTCGTGTGTGGTCTATAAATAAATTTGATGTCCCACTAAAGTTTCGCCAAGGATTCCGAGGCCTATTTGCTTGGCTTTAAGTGTTTTCCCTTGTAAAAACCTACGTGGGGATCAAAGGGGGTGAAAGAGGGGGTGTTTTGTACCTTCCGGGGTTAGCAGAGGTCGAAGTGTCATTGTGGAGTTAAAGAAACATTAGAAGTAAAGTTTACATAGTTTAATTGCTTCGAACTACTTGGAAGTCGAAATAGTTCTTTAGGAGGAGATTATTTGGTCAAAAACAACCAAGTTTATCGAAAGTTAAAAGACTTAGATTTTTTTACACTGAAACCAATATTTTGGACTTACTTTCATTATGGTCTTTACTTGGTGACCTAAGAAACGCTTTTGACTGATAGAGTGATGAACATAAATGTTGATGGAAGGAGAGGGAGAGGAAGGCTAAAGAAAAGATGGCTGGATTGTGTGAGGCATGATATGAAAGAGAAGGAGTGAACATGTCCATTCTCCCCAGTCAACCGTCACGCTATCAGCGTGACGGTTGACTGGGGAGAATGGAAGAAGAAAACGTGTTGCGCCGACCCCAAGTAACATGGGATAAGGGCAGGAAGATAGAAATATAAAAAAAAAACCGGCCAAAGTCGGACTCGCGCACGAAGGGTTCCGTAGTTGGGATGAAATTATCCCCAAAACAAACTTAACATTATAGTTGAAAAAACATGTCCCCGTACATTTCAACAGTAAATGTAAGTTTGTACTCACAATATTGAGAGATTTACCATGTTATTTTAAGACCACAAACTTCTTATAGGTTTTCCGGTAATCTGCAGGTATTGAACTATTTTCTGTATTTTTTTCAACATTTTAAGCTCGGTAGTTTCGGAGATAAGGGGGGAGGAATGGTCAATTTTCGTCTATTTTCTAAATAACTTTAAAGTGATTTATTTTAAAATTATAAAAAAAATATATTTGATACCCTCATAGAAAGCCCTTTCATTTGATGCCACACGGTATAGTTTGCAAAACTTTTTTTTTTTAATTTTCTTATTTGCCCCTTAAAAGTGACCCCCATATTCAAAATTCATTTACTTACTTTAGCCGTACGTGTTTGGGTCACAGAAATCCATATGTGTACCAAATTTCAACTCAATCAGTCCATTAAAGTCGGAGCAAATTGGCTGTGACAGACGGACAGACAGACAGACAGACAGACAGACACACAAGTGATCCTATAAGGGTTCCGTTTTTTCCTTTTGAGGTACGGAACCCTAAAAAACCGGTCAAGTGCGAGTCGGACTCGCGCACGAAGGGTTCCGTACCATATTATATGTTTAACAATCGCAAAGATAACTTTTTACTTATTTTATAATGATACTGTGAATTACAAGGTTATTTTTTGCAGTTGCAGAAAATCACCCATGTTTAAACAAAATACCTTATGAATCGCCGTTTTCAGTATTGTTGATTAAATACAGTATTCATGGTACTTACATGGTATAAAGAAGTTTCAAATTCCTAATTTGTTGAATTGTTGCGCTAGAGCTTGTACAAAAATGGTCTAAAATTTACAACTTTTACGGCCCCCTATTTCTTAATTTTAAAAGATAAAAAAATATTTTGTACTCTACTCAATGAGTTCTAGACGATGACACCCCACATAACACATAATCAGCCTATAATGGTCCCACTGCTGGGACACAGGCCTCCTCTCGGTGACTTCAAACTTTAACATCCCTAAACCTCATTTGAGGCGTAGTTTTGAAAAACTAATAATGACAAAAATTATTACTTACTTATGCAAGTATTTGTGCTAAGTTTCAAGTTCATTAACCAAATTAATAAGATTTTTCATATAAACTGTATCTGTGTTTTCACGAACACAGATACCTAAAGAATTTCAAAAATCGTCTGGTATGTTTCCATAACTTGACTCAAACATTATTTACACCAATTTTAGAGTTAATCAAGCCCCCAATAAAATCCTCCGCTATAAAATTTACTTTTCACCCCTTAGGGGTACATTTTTGGAAAACCCTAATACACGTTAGTCTTAATTTTTGGTCTGAAGTATAAAAACTGAGTTTGGAGTTAATCGGACCGCGTGTTAAAGCTCCTCCATACAAACTTTGACACCCCAATCCCTCCTTAGAGGGTAGTTTAGGAAAACTAAAAATGATAAACTTTATAATTTACTTAGATGAATATTCGTGCTAAGTTTCAAGTCTATTAACTCAAGGGATAGGATTTTTCATACAAACTTTCATCCCCTGTTTTACCCCCTCAGGGATGGAATTTCCAAAAATCCTTCCTTAGTGGATATTTACACTATATAAGGTACCTATGTGCAAAATTTCAAGTCTCTAGGTCCATTGGTTTGGGCTATGCGTTGGTATATTAGTCAGTGATTCAGTCAGGACTTTGATTTTTTTTATGTTATAGATTTACAATGTTATTTTAAGACCACAGACTTCTTATAGGTTTTCCTGTAATTTACAGGTATAAAACTATTTTCTATATTTTTTCCAAAATTTTAGGCTCAGTAGTTTCGGAGATAAGGGGGGGGGAATGGTCAATTTTCGTCAATTTTCTTAAATAACTTTAAAACATTAAATTTTAAAATTATAAAAAAAAAATATTTGAGACCCTCATACTAAGCCCTTTCATTTGATATGTCACTCGGTACAGTTTACAAAACTTTTTTTTTTAATTTTATTATTTTTCCCCTAAAAGTGACTCTCATATTCAAAATTCATATATTTACTTCAGCTGTACGTGTTTGGGTCACAGAAATCCATATGTGTACCAAATTTTAACTTAATCGGTCCATTAGATTCGGAGCAAATGGGCTGTGACAGACGGACAGACGGACAGACAGACAGACACACGAGTGATCCTATAAGGGTTCCGTTTTTTCCTTTTATTTATTTATTTATTTATTTAAACTTTTCGCACTTAAATTTGTACAAAGGCGGACTTAATGCCTTAGGCATTCTCTACCAGTCAACCAAGGGTGGTGAAGAGAATTATGGCAGGCCTTTTGAGGTACGGAACCCTAAAAAACAGGAAAAGTGGCAAGCGGGCAAAATGTGTCACGCACGACATGCTCAGTATGAGCCGTTCATAGTACAAATTCCGTCTCCGCGAACTAGTGCGCTTTCGACTGTGACCGTGACAATTTATAAGAATGCCGTGTTGTTCAGTGGTTTCTTGTAAAAACCGAAGTCATGTAAATCATGGAATCACTTTCCATATGTAAGTACAAGTATTTTACCGTATTTGTCTGTAAAATCATGAAAGTGACAAAGGGAAAAAGTGGAGACACAGGGTTCCGATACATTTTAACATACAAAGACAAAGACAAAGACATTTATTCGACATACTGGGCACATCTCCTTCTTTCTTATATCTTTGCGCAGGAACATAGAATCACTTATATCTATGGGCAGGGAGATGCTGATGACTTGGTGACCTAAAGGAAACAGGCAGGCAGGTGTTGTTATTAACAGACAAGAGAACAATTTTCAAGATAGTTGAATACACAACTTATCAGTCAACTCCTTCAGTACAAGAGGATAGCTCCTGACATAATCCCTTAGTCTAATATTCAGAACCCGCGGGTCTACTCCCTAAGTCCGTCCGTCCATCCGTCAGTCCGTCCGTCTGACATAACGATCTATCAAAACAAGTGTAAAAGTTAAATTTTTCGGACAGGCAAAAACACATCGGGAGTAGGGACAACTGTCAAATCGTGTTGTTATTCATACTTCGTTCGGGCCCCGAACCAATCATCCATCTGTATATAGGTGATACGGAGTAGGCAACGCCCGTAACGAAGGCCGAAACTACGGCCTTCGTGCTTAGGGAGTAGACCCACTGAGTCTTATTAAATAGCGGCCCTCGGCCCCTCTTACCTCCCGTCTTCGAGGTTCGACTCCTCACATTACGTACCTTTGTATATTTTTACTCGAAGATCCCAAGAATACACGAGGAAAACAGCATCAAAAATACCAAAACAAACAAATAAAGTAATAAATTACAATTGATTGTAATTCTCTTCCTCAACGATCTTTCTTGTCACATTACGTCTTTCCTGGCTTCCGATCATTCTTGTCGCTTAGTTGCTATACATTGCAATAGCAATCCCTTTATCCTTATATGTTAGGGGGATCGTAGATATTTAAACATTTAAAATAATTTATTTCTTCAATATTCATAACAATGCGTCGGCAAACAGGCTAGCTAAAAAGTAGTTAAGGTGATTGCGCTGTGTAGCCCGCGAAATTCAATTTGTTTTGGGTTTCTTGCAATTTGCAGCTCCGTGTTAGATTGTATCTTGATGAAAATATGGTACGCGGCAATAAAACAATATAATGTCTTTACATAATTTTAACCATAAAAATCATCAATACATCTCTCTAAGTTAGATTTCGTGCAGATTCGTCAAACGAACGAAATGTAAAGAATCTGCACGAAATCTAACTTAAAGAGATGTAGGTATTGATGATTTGTATGGTTAAAATTATATAAATACATATGTTTTATTGCCGCGTATCATACTTTGATCAAGATACAACCTGAAACGGACCTGCAAATTGCAAAAAACCCAAAAAAAAATGAATTTCGCGGGCTACCACCGCGCATCATCCTTAATGTCTCCTGTTCCAATAGTCAATAGTGTGTCCATGTTTAGTGGCAATTTAATGGTCAGCACCACACCTTTAAATTTGACCACACATTTCTGGTACATCCTGTATAAATAGGGTCAAAATAAATTAGCTAGTGAAACTTCGCATACATGATGGATATCAATATGTAACACAAAAAGAAATTAATTTGATGATGTTTTTTTGGGGTGTTAACGATCATACATGATCAAAAGCCACACATCAGATCAACAAAATTAATCATGTATTTTGTAAAGTTGTAAACGACGTAACTAGATGGCGTTGGCGTCGTTTTAGAAGTCGCAAGCGTTTACTTACCGCGATTTGGTTGGGGTCTAGTGAATTTTTGCAAATAAATGAACCAGCTTAGATCAAAACACAATTGTGGTTTTATTTTCTACCCAATTAGTGTTTACATAAGGTCAATAGTCCAATATTACCAGCTCCGCTGAGCTCGGTATAAGGGTGCGTTTCCACTGACGCGGAGCTGGGCGGAGCGGAGCGGAGACGTGCAGGAATCGACCAATCATAATGGTTGAAATCCTCATCGCGTCTCTTGCCTCGTCTGTAATTGGACGATTCCTGCACGTCTCCGCTCCGCTCCGCCCAGCTCCGCGTCAGTGGAAACGCGGCCTTAAACAGGGGTCACATAAAGTATCAGTTTAAAAATCAGTTTTTTTACGTGTAAACTTCACAGACGTGATGCGTATCGATATTTATCAACTTACATTGCAAGTAACCAGCACCACTACCAGCGGTCATTGACCCAAAACAAAATCAACAAATCTTTTTTTTTTTTTGTCGTGTTTAGATATACCCACCACGTCGGCGGAGTTTCGCCAGCCAATTTAATTTGACCCTGTATACAGTGTGCCACCGCTATCGCGACATTAACTTGAGACGTGAACACGGTTTCGCGTTTTCGTTTTATAAAGTTATTTTAATTTCATTAAACGTTATTATTTATTGATTTATTTAAAAAAAATCAAAAATAGCATCTAGGAGCAATCGGTAGCGCAGAGATAAAATTAAAACGAACGAGAAAAAAAACCCGAGTGGCATAACCTGCCACTCAAAAGAATCATTCACGAAGCTACTTACAGCTGGGTCTGAACAATAGACAAACGATGAACAAAAAAAAGGGTCAAAGTCAAAGACCTTAACAGCTGACATAGACCAATAGCTTCATGAATGAGTCGTTTGCATAGAGTGATCCTAATTTTGGTTATTATTTTATGATGTAGGTATTTTGTTTGAAATTATTTTTTTTTTTTCATTTTAATTACATATTTTATCTTATTATAATTTTTATGATTACTGACCATTACCTTACCTGGGTCTTTAACTAATGTCGCGATAGCGGCGGCACGTTGCTTATATTTTTAATTCCATGTTTGTAATGTATTAATTTTCTAACACGCAACCGCAGACCTTAGAAGCGGATCTTAAATTGAAAGTCGGGACCAGAGTGCAAAAAACCGGTGAAGAGCGAGTCGGACTCGCGCACCGAGGGTTCCGTGTATTATGTAATTTTTTTGTTGATGATTTCTGAAAAAATGTGCTATTTAGAGACATCGTTTTATTTTTCCTGTAATCTTTACATAAACTTCTATCACATAGAATAATTTCAGATTTTTCTCTATGCAAACTTCGGTGATAATGGTATTCGAACGGTTTTTTACATTTTTCATCAAAAGTCGAAAACTATGCGGCTTAAAAAAAAAAAATGTTTGAGAGTGTGCAAACAGCGTTCTTTCATATCATACCCCATATGCTAGTAGCTCCACTTCAAATTTTTCAAAACCTCTTTCAGTCCCTGTTGCAAAAAAAAAATACAAATTTTTATTTCTTTCTTATTTGCAAAATAGTTGAACAAACGTCATCTAAAACTGTTCCAAATTTTAAGTTGATAGTATATTTAGTAGTTCTTGAGATATCCAGCTATGATAGACGGACAGACAGACATACTGAGTCGCACCATAAGGTTTCCTTTTTACCTTTTTGGTACGGAACCCTAAAAAAAAGCAGACGATGTAATTCGAAAAAACAGGACAATTCTTCCCTTGACTATAATCGATATAAACAAGTCGATAAATTGCACGAACGCGTCGTAATCCCTCCCTTGTCGATCGTTTGTCCTCACATTAGTCCCCTAAGGCCTATATTTATCGTTTAAATTGCATAGAATATACGAAAATAGACTTCCGTGATGATGCCGACAACAGATAGAGCTTCAAGGCTTCAAAAAGAATTGTAACCCAATAACACATAACACACACACAACTACACAACACACACATAACACACAGACTACTACACAACACACACATAACCCACACAACACACACATAACACACACAACACATGTTGTACAGTCAACGGCCAGAAGTCCACTTACACCGCAATGACCATTATCGCCTGCGCTCTACGGGCTGCGGCGCTTATACCTATACGGGCTGCGGCGCCGAAGAAGGTCATAAGTAAACTAATATTGCTATGCCATGGTTTTGTGAGATTGCTAGTCGACTTCTGGCTGTTACTGTACATAAATTCGTCATCTGCCTAGCCTTTTCCCGACTATGTAGAGGTCCAACTATGTATTCCAGTTTAACCGAATGCAACTGAATACCAGTATTTTACATGGAGCGACTGCCTATCTGACCTCCACAACCCAATTACTGGGTAATTCGATATCCCTTGGAAAAACTGTTTGCCAGAATTTCAGTAACGACTATCAAAGAGCTACAAATATTTGCGGGGACAAACGGCTTAACGAGCTTTCCGAGGCACGGACGGATCTCGAATATGTAATGAATGGTCACCCATCCACGAACCGACCTCAGCAAGTGTAGCTTAACACAAGTATCTTAAGGAATAAAAAAGGCATAGGCAGTTAGTGTCCTCCTGTACTGTAAGCTACCTATTTTTATCAGACAGCGGAAAAAACTCATAATAACGATGTTTCTTTGAGGGCTGTCGCATTTTATCACCTGTCTCCCTCACACGGAACCAAATTTATAATATTGTTAAATGAAAAGAAACTTTTTTGAAAAATGTAATCAATTAGCAACCTAGTAAATAATATTAATTTATTAGGTACCTAATTATTAAAAACACATTCCTATTGTGTTATCAATAAACTCAGCACAAAAATTATTATCTGTTTTTGAGATGAGATCGTTAAATGCCACAATAAAAATGTGTTTTTAAGCCCCCGCCCCCACCACCCCACCACATAGCACCTACCACCTATCTACCAAACTACCTATTAAATTAACATTATTTACTAGTTCGCTAATATAACATTTTTTTCAAAAAAGCATTTTCATTTAGCATTCTTAAAAATTTGGTCAAAACGCCAACAGCCCTCTTTAAAAAAAGCCCTAGAAAAGCCCATCAAAACACGATAAAATATCCTCGAAATGTCTTATCGATAGAATAACAGGTAAAATGCCTGCATTGACGACAATCACTGAGCTAAATATGACCTCATAGTGAACAAAAACCCCATAATGACGATGTTTCTTCACGAAAACCCTACAGAAAACTTATAAATGTCCTCTAAATGTCTCCATCGATGGCATAACAGGCAAAATGCCTGCATTGTAGACAATAACTGAGCTAAATAGGAGAACTTCAGACGATTGAGCCTCGAAGAGGGATTTCTGGTTCAAGAGCTGACGGAATAGGGTTGCCACGATTTTGGATAACTAAGGGTTTTTTTAAATATCTTAGTTTAAGACAAATATCGCTACATTTTCTTTGTTGTTTTTTTAATTTTACGACTAATTTAACAACGACGAAGAAATAGATACCTAACTAGTCTACACTATTTCTCAATATATATAAAAAAAAAAAAAACAAATAAAAAATCAAATATCTTCAAATATTTTGGTTAAACATTCGAAGGGCAATATCCGTATTCTAAACCACCAAAAATATCTCTAACTTACTTACATTTTTGACTAATGAGATTGCGGCTATATTTTGAACGTTACATACCTACTTAGGCTATTTCAGTCAAGCAAAGTGTTGATTATTAGAACGAAATTGGTAGAAATCGTCACGTAAGGAAAAAGCGTTCATACTTATTATTTTGTTTGCCTCTTTAATTTAGTCTGTGCTAAATAAATGTATTTTCTTCTTCTTCTACTTCAGTGTAATCACGATAACTCGCACCGTGGCTTTCTAAGTCACATTTTATCCTTTGTATCTCAAAATTCTTGTGGAGGGGCTCGTGGCTAAGTAATAACAGTCACACGGGTTGATCCATCAGGATACGCTAACCTTCTTAGCTTAGTCCGTGGACGGGTGACCATCTTTACATACCGAGACTCCTCCGTGCCTCGGAAAGCACCTTAAGCCGTTGGTCCCGGCTGTCATTCGTGGATCTTTGACAGTCGTTACGGGTCGTCAGAAGCCCGAAAGTCTGACAACCAGTCTTACCATGGGGTATCGTATTACACAGTAACTGGGTTGTGGAGGTCAGATAGGCAGTCGGTCCAAGTAAAATACTGGTATTCAGCTGCATCTGGTTAGACTTGAAGCCGACCCCAACATAGTTGGGAAAAGGCTAGGCAGATTGATTGTATCTCAAAATTCTTGTTAAGTCGTAAACTCACTAACTCGACATTTTTAACATTCTCCTTGAAATTCGAGTTATCGAGATTCCACTGTATTAAATAACAAAAAATTTTGACCCTTGAAACCTGAGACCGTAAAAGACGGCTCTGTATACATAATATACAGCAAATAGAACTTCGCTCCAAGCGGGTATCCCACGACACCCTCGGCTTTTTAATTTCAATTGAAATACTCAGTTAAAATTATTCAGTTTTCTCATGAGGAAACTGTCGAATGTCTCTAAAAGCTCCACAATATCCGTGACATTACAGCAGCCCCTGACCTTCGCTCCCGGATATTGCAAACCGTTTCCATAACTTAACTTGTAAATTCCTCGCCGGGAAATGTCCGTAGTTTAATATCCGAGATGTGGTGCGCCTACCCGAGTGTGGGATGAGTGTGCTTTGATTACGAGGCGCCGACACGACGGCGACAGGGTCACCACGAGATCGGAAAATTAATCGGGATAGCAAAAAAAATATGCTTCTTTTCACCTATATAATAATACGTTTGAATCATGTTTGAAATCGTAAAACGGTCACAAACTGACAATTCATAATTTATCTGCGTACAATTCATAGTACGCAATTCATCTGTTTGACAGTTTTGTATGGAGATTCGTAAAATGGTCCACAAATTATGAATTGCTTTATTGAAGTTCAATGTCAAATACGTCAAATAGAACGATCATAATAAATAGCTGGGAATTCAGGAAATGAATCGCTTTTAGAGGAATTGGTTAATGTGGCCGTTTTAGGCTGCTGTCCAATTTTTTTTTCCGATATTATGAAATTATCTTTACATGTAACAAGTGTAGGTACCTACTTTTTTTTTTTGAGCAAGCTTTTCTGTCTGGATATCATCTAGGACCAGAGTCCTAGTCAAGATGAATCAAACAAGCCCAAACTCGATAGGTTTGCGTCGTTTTACTATTGAGTTCCCATGGACACCTTCCGACTTCATCATCAGATCAGCTCCATGTCATAATAATATTGCATTGTCATCTTACGGGCGCTTACGATGCTTAATACTCTTTCCACTGGAGTGCGACTTATTTATTTGCAGGGAGATGGATAGATGTGTGTCGTGAATGTTTAAAATTCTGTGAGATGATGAATGAAAGATAAATAAGTAATAATTTTCCGTTTCTTTTTTGTTGATTGCATGTATACCTCTACTTTGTTTCTTATTAATTTCTCGTGTGTTGTTATATTGTTTTATTTTTATTTGTAATTGTGTTTTGAAAATTTTGCTGTACAACGCCTTAGATTTATTTAAATCTGTTATGTTGTATACGTATATCTTAAATAAATAAAAATAAAAAAATCTGATTTACTTAAGCATCTAAAATTTCAGGTCAATCGGAAACCAGGAAGTCGGTTAAATGTAACTTGCAAGATTCGATTATTGACAGACAGCGGGAGGGTTTTTTTTTTCGAAATTAACTAAAGCCTTGTAAAAGAGTTGAAATGCATAAATAAAAAAAATTGGCAAAAAAAACAGTTAAACGGCCGTTTTTGTCGTTATCTGATAACTGCTTTTTTGGTGCAAAAAATTCTCCCTCATCTGACTAAAATGTGAGCATAGGAATTTTAAAACGTTCCATATCTCCAGACTTATGATTTTTTTCTTAATGGTGGTGCTAGTTAGCGTGCTACTCGCCTTAAAATGTAGATTAGAATCTTACCAACTATTATGGGCTCATCAGTTCAAAAATACATTTTTTTGGGGTTATAGAAAGAAGTACATTTTCTAATTACCCTTTCGCAGGAATCGGAAACCAGATTCATCAGATATCCATTTTTCTCAATTAATTCAATTCCTTTATTTCGATCAACAGCTGGATCATTACATTAAACATAAAAATTATTAGAAAAATAAATAAAAATAAGACAAAATAAAACACACAATTTAATTATTAATTACAAATTAAATTGGCAAAGTCAACAAATTAAAATTTTAAATAACCATAAATGTCACATATTTAAAAATAAAACCTCATAAATTATAAAAAACTCATAATCAATTAAACCTCTAAAATAAATACATATTTTTTCGGTTCAACCCTAAATGTAAAACCGACGCCCGCAGATTTCCATAGATACACGTGTATTTCGCTCAATATTTTTTTCTTTTATTTTTCACAGCTTAATCTTGTAATTTACTCGGTAATCCGAATCTGTCTCATTTGATGTTTTCTTTAGGCTCAATTCTTGAAAAGATACTTAATATTTTTAAAGACAGATCAGCGATAAGTTTTACTGTAAGTACATAGGGATATTTTTATGACAGTGTTGCCGTGCAAAAAATAGCTCTGAGAAAATGTCCAATCAATAGATTTTTTGTAAATAAATAATTGCTCTATATTTTGCAATAAATTACCAGGGTTGTGTCATCGCGCTTCTCTGTCTTTTCTATGCAGTCCGACAGTATTGATTATCATCCCGAAATCTGGATTTGTGCCTGGGTGCTACTCCCTAAGTCCGTCCGTCCGTTCATCCGTCCGTCTGACATAAAGATCCATCAAAACAAGTGTAAAAGTTTAATTTTTCGGACCGTCAAAAACACATCGGGAGTAGGGACAACTCTCAAATCGTGTTGTCATTCAAACTTCGTTCGGGCACCGAATCAATCATCCATCCGTAGGTGATACCGAGTAGGAAACGCCCGTAACGAACGCCGAAACTACGGGCTTCGTGCTTAGGGAGTAGACCCCCTGGTTAGAGCAACAGGCTCGCCCCCATAACATGCGAATATAACATAAGTAAGCACCTTTACCTATCTCCCCCATCGTAGATATGCTTGCAATGTATGTACAGACCCACATCAAGCTACTACAATCTGTCAAACTTCTCTAATAGATTTTCATCTCTAACCCTAAAGCATTAGGTTCAAGGTTGATTAATTTGACAGTTTCGGATGGCTTGACCTGCTGGCGTCTGTACATGTCACCGCGGCTGTATATATTTTTATGAACGTTCATAATTATCAACTTCATTAGTTTAAAATCTATCGGTTTTATTTTAGTTAGACTCTAAACTGTCAAAAAATTTTTGAACTGCAACAAGCATTTTCAATTTAACGCATTATTATTCGATAGTTTATAATCTATCCATGGGAAACCGACAAATGGTGAACTGGTATCAAACTTGCTTGCAACTTAACGCATCTTGCGCTAATACTAAATAGCCTGCCTAGACGACGCGCGGCGCGACCTTCGCACGGACGTAAAAATCGCGGCGGGATTTTATCGCGCACTGGATTTTCAACTCTCGGTGTTGAGCCGAGCTTCTAGAATCCAACCTAACAACAACAGAGTGCATCCCAGCGCGTCGAAAAAACATACTGTTGGATTTTCAACTCTCAGCGCTAAGCAGAGTGTAGAAAATCCAGTGTGCGAAAAATATCGCCGCGATATTTTTACGTCCGTGCGAACGTCGGCTAACTGCGAGCAACTTGGAAGTAGCGCTCACCGGCCGCTGCCGTGGCATCGCACGCTTCCCTCGCTCGGCTCACGCGCGGTTGGTCACAGTTCTAACCTAATCCTTTTCACCCATAGTTCACAATTTCCGACGGATCTAACAGAAATAATACCGATAGATTATTATTAACTATTGGTTCTCACAATCTTAACCCCCGTTTCCACGAGCGTAATAAAATCGCGGCGGGATTTTATCGCGCACTGGATTTTCAACTCTTTGCTTAGCGCCGGGAGTTGAAAATCCAACAGTGTGTTTTTCGTCGCGCTAGGATGCACTCTGTTTTTGTTAGGTTGGATTCTCAACGCTCGGCTCAACAACGAGAGTTGAAAATCCAGTCCACGATAAAATCCCGCCGCGATTTTATTACGCTCGTGCGAACGACGACTTATTGTGACATAATCAATTAATCACATTTATATTATAAAGGCGTAAGTTTGTGAATGTGTGTGTGTGTGTTTGTATGTTTGTTACTTTTTGGATCTCTGGACCGATTTGGTTGATATTTAGTATGTAAATAGCTTATACCTTGGATTAACACATAGGCTACATTTTATCCCGGTTTACGCAGGTGAAACCGCGGCACGCAGCTAGTTATACAATATAAATTGTTAATTACTGACCAAATAAATTGTACTTACATTTCCTTAAAAACTAATACAAATAAACTACTTCGCGTGTTACAAAATGAAACATGAGTACTTAATTTTAACTTGGAGGACTTATGACATTTCAGTTCATTTCGCTGTCAAAAAGTTCAAAATCGGAGGACAAGACTGTCCATCTCACCTCAAAAATCACGGCCACCCTTCTACACCCCGCCAACAAACGCCTATGTCGTCACTCCAGCACTTATTTCGGGACATTTCCTCCTAACATCGGCTTAAGATGACATTCAGCGAGACGAGTGGTAAATGTCACAACACGCTACTCCGAGATGTGTTAGTGAGAGATGAGAACTGAAGTAATGGTGGTTTGGTGTTTGTTCACATTTCAATGACTTTATACTTAAGCCCCATGTACGCGGTGCAAGATTCTGGAACGTTCAAGAGCAATAATCACAGGCCTTAAAGCATGTTCAATTATTGCCATTCAAGAATTGTATGCAAGTGTTTACACGTGTGCAATTTCCATAAAATAGCATAAGGGTAAAATTATTGGAACGAAGTTCCTTATCGCGCGTTGTGAAAGGGGGCTAGACGGAAAAAAGTCTCACGAAAAGTTGTCTCGACACTTTTTGCTATAGGTAGCTATTGTAAGCCGTGCGGCGTGCGCATGTTTCTCTGTCTGTCTCTCTCTCTCTCTCTCTTATAGAAAGCAAGCCAGATATTTTCATTTCTATTTCGCATTGAACAGTGTGGTGTCGCGATGATGATGATGATGATGATGATGATGATGATGATGATGATGATGGTGATGGTGATGATGATGATGATGATGATGATGATGATGATGATGGTGATGATGATGATGATGATGATGATGATGATGATGATGATGATGATGATGATGATGATGGTGATGATGATGATGATGATGATGATGATGATGGTGGTGGTGGTGATGATGATGATGATGATGATGGTGATGGTGATGATGATGATGATGATGGTGGTGGTGATGATGATGATGATGATGATGATGATGATGATGATGATGATGATGATGGTGGTGATGATGATGATGATGATGATGATGATGATAAGTATAAAAATAAAATTTTGTTACAATTCCTTCACTAATTAATCGAAAGGAACTTCGTTCCATCCGGGTGTCCCTTGACACCTCTCAAGTTTTTTTTTTTAATGTAAGTTTGGCCGTTCAATAATAATAATGCGATCGCACATCGCATGCAATTTTATTGTGACTGGTCGGACCACCGTGCTCGACTCCATTCTGTCCGGTTCGCGGCCGCGTGTTATTGCCATATATTTTATTTGAAAGTCCACTCCGCTCCACTTATTCTATTTCCCTGACGCGGAGTGGAGATTTCGAGCACTGTGACTGGCCTAGCTCCACGACAGTGCAAACGCACCCTTACGTCCTCAAACTCTACGGACATAATGCTATTTTGCAAACGCCTTTGGAGCGGAACTTTCAAATATGATCAAATTACTATTTCTATTTCCATGCCGGTAACCACGTACCTAACGACAGCAAGTTTGAGAAAAGACACTATTTCATAATAGTACTATGTTCGTAACGCCATCTTTCTATAAATACTTTAGGAGAAAATTGCTTTTGAATCTTGCCTTAACATCATCATCTGCCTAGCCTTTTCCCTAATATGTTGGGGTCGGCTTCCAGTCTAACCGGATGCAGCTGAATACCACTATTTTACATGGAACGACTGCATATCTGACCTCCACAACCCAGTTACTGGTAATATGATAACCCTTGGTAAGACTGGTTGTCAGACTTTCGGGCTTCTGACGACCGAAAGATCCACGAATGATAGCCAGGACTAACGGCATAAAGTTCTTTTCGAGGCACGGAGGGGTCTCGACATGTAACGATGGTCACCCATCCACAGATCAATCGCGGCAAGCGTAGCTTACCCTAATCGATAGACCCATGAGGCTGTTATTACTTAGCCGTGACTGTAGCTACTAAATACTGCCACCTGTACAAAACCCATGTATAAATAACTTATTCCCAGAAATACAACCACCAACGCATACAATATTATCCTACCCTCCGCCGGGAAATATACACAGGCGTTATCTTGACTACCCTATATTTAGCCCGAGAGGGCTAAAAGATTGTTTGCTAAGATACAACCACGGCACTGTCATATGTGCACATAATAGTTATATCTTTAAGGGTTATCTTAATTGTGAATGTAGCTCGGAACATTGTTGCTAGTAACTTTGCAATTTTGCGGGGCAACAATATTGCACAACTGAAACTCAAGTTTCCGAATGTTGTATTACCAATGAATGAGGATGTAACCGGAACGAGGTGATCCGACAGAGAACCAAAGGTGTCTGATCACCGATAGCTCACAGAATCAGCAAGCTGAAGTGGTAATGGTCCGGCCATACTAGCCGTAGAACCGATGACCGTTGGGGTAGACGAGTTCTTGAGTAAAGACCGTGAAACGGCAAACATAAGATAGGATGCCTGGTATGATGTGGCTGGTAGCAGCTGGATGAGAGTTGCTGGGTGTGGCAGCATCTACATCACCACATACGAACAACACATCACAATATGACATGACGTCACGCAAAAATCCTGCATCGCGCAATCAGAGTTTACCGTAATACAACGTCCAGCCGTCCGTCCAGCAGTGGATTCACCAGTAGAAAATACTTCTATCATCATCTTCTGTGTCTTCGCTATATGCTTCGTAGAATAGAATAGAATAGAATAGAATAGAATAGAATTTTATTTGTATAAAAAACACACACCGTTACACACGTAAATACACACCGTTTTTACTATATCCATTGCACTACACAAACACCCAGTACAAGCGTTGAAAAGCAACTGAAAACTTACGCTCGTCTTTTTTTGAGGGTGGGAAATCATCAAATAACTTCTCCCGCTCTGGGTGGAGCGGAAGGGCGTGTCAGACTTTTACTGACTAAAACCCACCCGTGTTCCTTCAGTTGCCTGTGCCAGGGCCGCGGTATCTTCTTAAAACTACCCGCGACCCCAGCGGCGTCGGCCCTATTGAACCCCATCATTTGCTGACATCTCTTTGAGGCGCGCGTGGAACACAACGCGCCGTCGACTCGGGCCTGGGGGCCTACTCCCTAAGCACGAAGCCCGTAGTTTCGGCCTTCGTTACGGGCGTTTCTTACTACGTATCACCTACGGATGTATGATTGGTTCGAGGCCCGAACGAAGTATGAATGACAACAGGATTTGCCAGTTGTCCCTACTCCCGGTGTGCTTTTGCTCGTCCGAAAAATTTAACTTTTACACTTGTTTTGATGGATCGTAATGTCAGACTGACGGATGAACGGACGGACGGAAAGACGGACGGACTTAGGGAGTAGGGCCCCAGGTCCTTACCGGACGGCGAGCTACCAACTTACGGTCGTCTGGCGGCCCAAATAAACCGAAACCGAACCGAAATTACGCGACTCACAACTCAAAAAATTACGCTCGTCTGTCTTCATCCTAAATGTGGATGGACTCTAATACGCGGTTTTTCATCATATTTTTTTCTTCTTATCTAAGTAGTACCTATAGGAACTTCTGCTAATACCGTCGCTTCTAACATAATTATATCGCTAATTACACATAGCCGGATATACGTCACGTCCTAATCGAGGGCAGTAAATCACGGATGTTACGTCACGATGATAATGACGCACATCGTTTGGAGACGTGACGTCAGAATGATGACGTTGTGCAATAGGAGGTAGACAGAGTGCCTTTGTAAAAAGCTATATACAGTCCCCGGCGATAAATATTGCACATCGACCTTTGGAAAGAGACAATCGGCTAATTTCGGCTTCGTAGAGCGTTATCTCTGTCGCACGAAATACAAACAGTCCGGTATTAGGAGCTGTTAAAACAATTATGATTTGCTTCTTTTGATAATTCTTTTTATTCTTTGTATTAAATACACCAATTTTTCTGTAAGTGATGGCTTTAGGTTGGGGTAAAATAAAATAAAAAAAACATGTTCACATTATGTTCACGTATTTAATTATTTTGGAAAATTACAGCTGTTTATAAATCTGTCAGCTTCGGTTACAAAATATGTATAAACATTGTAGATAATTTCGCGTGACTGACCTCGTAAAGGTTTCCCTCTTTTTCCTAAAGATGCCATAGTACAACTTTACATTATTTCAATTTGGGGGTGTTAACAACTCTAAATATATAATTTGAACTAACACTCTATCGCACTTGAGCAACGACTGACAAAACGTCACATAGGTAGTGTGCGACAGAGATAACGCTCTACGAAGCCGAAATTAGCCGATTGTCTCTTTCCAAAGGTCGATGTGCAATATTTATCGCCGGGTACTGTACCTAGGAGCTTAAGCTTTTAAGGGCAAACTTAATAAAACACGCTCCAAAACTGGAATTCTATTTGGAAACGGATTTTTTTATTTTTGTTTGATTACATATTGTCATACGTATCAGCGTGGTGTGTTGTTTATTTTTACACGACTGTCCCAAAACAAGAGTGTAATGTTTTCAAGGTTCATGTATTTCAGTTTCTATCTTTTACCATAACTTTTAAATAGGTACCTGAACAGATTTGGATGTACCTATGGGGTATCGTTAAAATCCTTACATCATCCTGAGTGACATGACGCTGGCTAAATATTGGAACGAAGTTCCTTATCGCGCGTTGTGAAAGGGGGCTAGACGGAAAAAGTCTCACGAAAAGTTGTCACGACACTTTTTGCTATAGTAAGCTATATGTAGATGTTTTTGCTGTAGTAGTTTCTTTGTCTGTCTCTCTCTCTCTCTCTCTCTCTTATAGAAAGCAAGCCAGATATTTTCATTTCTATTTCGCATTGAACAGTGTGGTGTCGCGATGATGATGATGATGATGATGATGATGATGGTGATGATGATGATGATGATGATGATGATGATGATGATGATGATGATGATGATGATGATGATGATGATGATGATGATGATGATGACGATGACGATGACGATGACGATGACGATGACGATGACGATGACGATGACGATGACGATGACGATGACGATGACACCTCTCAAGTTATTTTTTTTTTTTAAATTCAATATGGCGGCAACTATTATCAGTGAAAAATAATCTTTAATTAATACAACATAGATAGGTATCAAATTGAAGGTCTTGATGGGCACATTCCAAAAAAAAATCATTAAAAAACTTGACTGCCCTGCCAAAACACTAATTGAAAAGTAAGAAAACAAGTTGTAGATATTATGTATGTAACTCAACGTATAATTATGAACTTTGTTAGTTTATAATCTTACTCGTGAGATTGTAAACTGTCGATAAATTGTGACTGCACTGTACCATACTGCTTACAATAATATAACGTACAATGCGTTTCAACTAAGAATAGGAAAGTCAATGACCTCTAACTGTCAACTGAAGCTAGAAATCTAAGGCTTGCAAAGTTTTGTAGTGTTATCCTTATCCATTTTAGTTCTGTTTTTGGAATTTGTTTTTGTTAAAATATGTCACTGACTTTACAAATGTGTAAACGAGATGCTATTTTGATAAATCTTCACAATATGGCGCAAGGTCATTCCTATTCTTAGTTGAAACGCATTGTAGGTATTCATTAATTATCGATAGTTTATAATCTATCCGTGTCAAATCGTCAAATAATGAACTGACGTCATACAAGTAAAGACAAATTTTATTAAATTCTGAAAAACATTCTCAAAAACTGAGATTAAAGAGCAGTAATATATCCTAAATCCTAATGGTCCACGGTTCATAATACCTCAACTTATAGTTCACTCTATAAATCAAGAGCAGACTTTTTCATTCACAACGTGAACGAATGAACTAAATGAACAAAGGACAATAAAAACGTTCACGAACGGTTGGCAGTTTAAACTGAGTTTGGTTTTTGCATTTTTTACTTCAGTTTTTAACAAAGTAAATTGACTGACGCAATTCTAGTTCTTTTAGTACCTATACGTATGTTTGTGAAAGCATGAATAATAAGAGTATTTTGAGTCTCTCTTATTTATTTTCAATTCATACGTGTCGTTTGGCATCCTCGTCAAAAAGGGTGTGATATTAGACCATCAAACCGAACAACTTTTTCCATGGCACCAACATCGTAATCGCGAAAAAATAAATCTCCAGCGTCTTTTCGCAAACCTTGAGATTGGACTGTTGAGACTCGGGTCAGGGACCAAGAATATACATACAAGAATGTCACAACGCACTCGAACGAGTAAAGGTTGTTAACCGAAACACAGTGACACTGCAATGGATAAAAGGACACAGTGGATCACTGGGTAACGACGCAGCTGACGAACTAGCTAGGAGAGCATCTAGCACGTCTGTCTGTGGGCCTGAGACAATCGTGCCCATTCCCTTCAACCAGTTACGCAGGTGGCTACAGGACCTCACCCATACACAAGCAGAGAGTTGGTGGTCCTCGACACCAGGCTGCAGGCAATCCAGGGAGGCTATGCCCTCCCTGGACGGGACGCTTACTAGACGGTTGTTACGTTTGGACAGAAACGGGCTGCGCCTGGTGACTGGGACCATCACGGGACACTGCTCATTAAACAAACACTTCCATACAATAGGAATAACGGACAGTCCCATGTGCAGGGCCTGCATGGAGGCTGAGGAGACCGTTGCGCATGTGCTCTTTGAATGCACAGGCGTTGCCCAGATTAGAACAGAAACTCTTGGAATACCCCGATCTTTCACAGATGTTCTTAATAGACCCAGAGATTTGATTAACTTCTGGAGGGAGGTGGGCTGGTTGCTCTTTGAATGCACAGGCGTTGCCCAGATTAGAACAGAAACTCTTGGAATACCCCGATCTTTCACAGATGTTCTTAATAGACCCAGAGATTTGATTAACTTCTGGAGGGAGGTGGGCTGGTTGGAATAACCCACGAAGGCCGCCATGGCTCACGCACGCACAATGGTCCACATAAAGGACTAAGTGCGGAAACCAAATCCTTAACATAGAACATACAAAAACAAAATACTTATAGTCCTCTGTGCAGGGCTTGCATGGAAACTGAGGAAACCGTTACGCACGTGCTCTTTGAATGCACAGGCGTCACCCACATTAGAACAGAAACTCTTGGAACACCCGGATCTTTCACAGATGTTCTTAACAGACCGGGAGACTTGATCAACTTCTGGAGTGAGGTGGGCTGGTTGGAATAAACCCCGACGGCCGCCATGACCCACGCACAATGGTCCCCATGAAGGACTAAGTGCAGAAACCAAATCCTCTAACATAGAAGAGGACAAGACCTTTGGAGGGACTACAGGACCTAAACGCTACTAAACGCAAGTTTTATAATGCCTAAAAGTATATGATCTACTGCAGTACACAAAATCAGAAAAATAGATGATATTTCTTCAGGATGTATGCTAGTTAGATAGTGTGTTGAAAACATAATACAACTTATTTGATACGATAGAAAAAAAACCGGCCAAGTGCGTGTCGGACCACGCACAATGAAGGGTTCCGTAGTTGAAAAGAATTTATACCAAAAACAAACTTAACATTGGATCCCAAAAAAAAAAGTTTTAAATCATAAAATTACAAATTCACAATTTTCGGACTTTTTCCTTTATTTGTGCTATGAGACCTTGCTTCTTGTCAAATTTCATTATTCTAGGTCAATGGGAAGTACCCTATAGGTTTTGATTTACTTGCGACAGTTGTGAGTATCAAAATGTGTCACAAAATGGCCTTATTTTTTTATTGCGTTGACTGATAAGCTTGATTTTTGTAGAACTTTATGGGACCATAGACTTACGTGTTTGATATTAATGTCATCTAGATACCTTCACGCGTCCTTGAGAAAAATGGTCTTGACAGACTGACAGACTTAAACATTTTTTTTTATGTGACAGAATTACAAATTAACTATTTTCGGTCTTTTTCCTTTATTTCGATGAAAGATGCAAGGTCTTGCATCTTTAAAATTTCATGATTCTAGAACAAGGGGAAGTACCCTATAGGTTTTGATTTACTTGCGAGTATCAGAATATGTCGCAGAAATGGCCGTATGTTTTTATTGCATTGACTTAGAAGCTTGAGTTTTTTAGGACTTCAAGAGGCCATAGATTTACGTATTTGATATTAATTTCAACTTGATACCTCTACGCGTTCCTGAGAAAAAGGGTCTTGACAGACTGACAGACAGACGGACAACGAAATGATCCTATAAGGGTTCCGTTTTTTCCTTTTGAGGTACGGAACCCTAAAAATCACGAAGATACCTCTAAAATTTTTTTTAACGAATAAAACCATACTAATATAAATGCAATCATTCTGATTTTTTGTCAGATTATTCTACAAGCAATTACATATTAACGTAATAGTATTTTTTTAGTTCAATCAATAGATTTTGTGTAAATAGATAATTGCTTCATATTTTGCAATAAATTACCAGAGTTGTGTCATTGCGCTTCTCTTTCTTTTATATGCAGTCTGACAGTGACCGCGATTTAGGTCCTGTAGTCCCCTTAACAGAACAGTCATACCGCTAACCCATTAAGAGCGACAACACACGACAAACGATTCACCACACTAATACCGATTATCACCCCTCATACAAGCTTTGTTCAATATTCACGCGGTCGCCTTTACTAATCATAGCGTAGCAAAATAAATTATATGCTTTGTAGATAGTCATTTCTGATCTATGTTGGTGGTCCAACGGGGTACAGTGGTACCCAACTGATAACGCGCGTCGTGAATCTTCGTTCGCACAGAAAAGAAAGTATGGCCCCGAGGATTAATGAAAGAATGCTTAAAACATACAATCAACCTTAGATCACTACTATAAGGTTCTTAATACACTGCAGCTGTTAGTTCCGTCTCACTCGCAAGTATGGCGGCTGACTAACATGCCATACGCGGCACGCGCTAACATGGCGGCAGCTCCCGACAAATAGCGGTACAGGAAAAAGGAGCGTGGTGCGTGGAGCGTACCGATTGGTCAATAGCATTTCCCGCGCTTTGAAAATTCATCTTCTGCGCAGGTACATCGATAAGCCATATAAGTTGGGTACTACTGTGATTGCGCAACAAATGAGTTTTGGGCTTCTGACGACAGGAAACGACTGTCAAAGATCCAAGAATGACAGCCGGGACCAACGGCTTAGCGTGCTTTCCGGGGCATGGTATGGTATTGGTATGTAAAGATGGTCACCCTTCCACGAACCAACCGTGGCAAGCGTAGCTTTACCTGATCGATCGACCCGTGCGGCTGTTATTACTAAGCCCCTTATCAACTGTTCTAATTAAATCCGCCCTTCAAAAGCTATGCACGTATAGCTTAGCTTCACTTTGTATATGTACTATCGGCCAAACTTCCGCATGCTCACCTTTTGTCGTGGTACGTAGCAAGGTGTGGGTGTTTTTGAGAAGAAACAAATGTTTATGTTGAACACTATTTTATTTTATTTTCTCACCCTCAAACTGTTCTTAGTGCTTAAATGTTAATGAAATGTCGATGAATACACCCGGCTAACGCGGTAGACAAAAATTCAGTGAGTCTAATATAAATAAGTAATAAGTAAGTACCTAATAAAATAAGGTAATATTGCAAACTAAGGTGTTCGGTAAAAATACCGAAAACTTTTGGCGATAATCGCATAGCACGGCTCACGACTCGATCGCCCGATGCATGCGTTTTTACCAATAGGAGGCACGTTTATTTTTGATTTAAATTGCTGGTAATATTTGTTGCTATTTTTGTTATACGCCGGGGGGGCCTAAAACGGTCACATTAAGCAATTCCTCTAAAAGCGATTCATTTCCTGAATTCCCAGCAATTTATTATGATTGACGTATTTGACATTAAACTTCAATAAAGCAATTCATAATTTGTGGACCATTTTACGAATATTCATACAAAACTGTCAAACAGATGAATTGCGTGCTATGAATTGTACGCATATAAATTATGAATTGTCAGTTTGTGACCGTTTTACGATTTCAAATATGATTCATTATCACAGTATGATTCTGCCAAATTGGCCGTTTTAGCCCCCAGTATTCACACAAATGCATATTGTCTCTGGGTGAAACCAGGAAGGGGTGTGGTCTGATATGCGTGTGGTGTGAGGGCCACTTTATTGAAACTCTTTGAAAATATGCTTAGGATTTAGTGAACATTCCCAAACAATTGTGAAAGTTGGAATCAGATTTTGTGAAAGTCAACTTTGCGAGATATGGACTGTAAAGTGGGGCCCTCAGTTCTCACATAGAGGATTGAGGGCCCGCCTGTACCTGACAAACTATGGACACTACAGATAAAGTCTTTATGCCAAAATCTAAGCTTATACCAAACAAAATTTGTGAAAACAAGATATTATCGCAAAACACTGTCCTACTTGGTATATCTTCGTTCAAAATGGGCCCTCAATCCTCACACACGTAAAAGTTTATCACGCAAATACAATGAAACCATTAACTTATAGCTATTGTTTGTAATCCTATAAGATACTAAATAAATTGTGAAAATTTGTGAAAGCAAGAGCAGGTCACCATTTCTTGTTGTTTGAAAGTTATGACCTTGACAAAATCCGGGCCCTCAATCCTCCATTTATTTTGTTTTCCGTTTGAATACGCTTATCGTATGAAAGATTAGACAAATACAAAATAGTCTCTTTTTGTGAAAAAAATTGTGCAACAAATTGATGTTATTTGTTACTAATAAGAATAACGATTAAACTAAAAATCTTAATAGATACCGAAATCAACTATTTTTGAAGTGTGTAGCAGGGTAGGGTGACAATACTTTCATTTTAATACCTGGATTGGTACAAACGGCACAATCAGATGGCCTGCGAGATCGCCAGATCTCACCCCATTAGATTTTTTTTTGTGGGAATATGTAAAAAATCAAATTTACATGAAATCTTATGCGAATGACAACGAGTTGAGAGTTGAAGTTCAGAATACGATTTATAATATTCACCACAACACTTTATCAAAGGTTACTAGAAATGAATTCGTTAAAAGAATAAATTCGTGTATCCAAGAGAATGGAGCCCATTTCGAGCAACTAATTAGTTAGTTTTTATCTTGGAGTAGTGAATGTTGATATTTAATTTTATTTAAGGATTATTATGTTCCAAACATTTTCACATAAAATTGGAGTTCAACCTCATTAGTTTAGAGTTTACCGCGCGACTAGCATATAGGTATACAACAACCCCACATTAACCGTGGGGCAGTTGCCCACCAGAGACAACACCCATCTGGTCGGAGGGTCCTCCCTTTTCAATAAAGGATGAGTGAACTTTACACCCTGTTCCTCATGACTCTATACACACAATACGTATGGACGGTAAAGATTTTGATTTTAAAGTGAAAGCTATACCTGCTCTAAGAGATACACTGATCAATTAATAGTTGACACTTTTTTTAATTCACACAGCCGAATGACGTCATAAAATGGCGGCTACTATTTCATGGTTTGAGAAAACATTAAAAAAACCTGAAAACTTTGAATTTAATTTTAAAATTTATATTGTTATTGAACTAAAACTAATATTTTCCGACTGCTTTTTGCCTAATCTATCTAAATAATATATTTTAAGATTTTTTCTCATATAGAGTAAAATACCGTATCGTGGTCACCCTATTTCCTAATTCAGGGAACAAAAATAAAACTCGATTTTTATTTACAATAAAGGGTCTTTTAATTGTTTTCTAGTATCGAATTTGTTGCACAATTTTTTTCACAAAAAGAGACTATTTTGTATTTGTCTAATCTTTCATACGATAAGCGTATTCAAACGGAAAACAAAATAAATGGAGGATTGAGGGCCCGGATTTTGTCAAGGCCATAACTTTCAAACAACAAGAAATGGTGACCTGCTCTTGCTTTCACAAATTTTCACAATTTATTTAGTATCTTATAGGATTACAAACAATAGCTATAAGTTAATGGTTTCATTGTATTTGCGTGATAAACTTTTACGTGTGTGAGGATTGAGGGCCCATTTTGAACGAAGATATACCAAGTAGGACAGTGTTTTGCGATAATATCTTGTTTTCACAAATTTTGTTTGGTATAAGCTTAGATTTTGGCTTAAAGACTTTATCTGTAGTGTCCATAGTTTGTCAGGTACAGGCGGGCCCTCAATCCTCTATGTGAGAACTGAAGGCCCCACTTTACAGTCCATATCTCGCAAAGTTGACTTTCACAAAACCTGATTCCAACTTTCACAATTGTTTGGGAATGTTCAATAAATCCTAAGCATATTTTCAAAGAGTTTCAATAAAGTGGCCCTCACACCACACGCATATGTGGTCTGTCACTAGCTGCGCTTCCGTAGAAATATTTTCTGAACTGAGCGTGCTTGTTTTGCCGATAGTATATGTAGGCGGGATCGTCCACTGTGACTCAAGGCCGCGCAACGGAGGGATGCGTGTCTGGCAAACAAATGAACCGCGCAGATAACGTAGAAAACTTTTCCGTGCACATCCTACGTAGCAGAGGGTGGTCGATTTAACTAGACACGTATGTAGGTATTATTGAAAGCCGTTGCGCCTCAGCCTTTTCAAAACTTTTTCGGTTGCACGTTGAAATCGTAATTTGCAACGCCCTTTTTTAGTTTGACCAATCAATGAAGGATGAGCCTTTTTTTTAAGTTAATTGTTTTTGTTTGACCAATGAACGATGAATGTCGCCTAAGAAGGATGACCCTAAAATAAAAAATGTCCCTTTTCTTAAACATTTCGTAACAAAAGATGGTTCTAACCTTTTTTTATATAATGTGTGCCGAAGCGCTATTGGTAGACGAAAACAATGCAGGCCACTAGCCACTGGTCCGTTTATACAAAAAGCGCCCTTATGGCGGTGACGGACAAAAGTCGTTGACTGTACCTCAATAAATCCTGTAAAGAACCATCACCCATTTCAAATAATAATATGACCATTTCAACCGTAGCTAAAACTCGTAGAACGAATTCTACGGCGTAGCCAATCGCTACGAGCCTCTACGAATGACCATTACAAGGTAAAAAAAAAATCAGTTGTCACCACATTTTGACGATCCGAGTTATGCGGACATTAATTTAGGGAACAGTTGATTCTTTTTGTTCCCATTGTAAAG
Source organism: Cosmia trapezina (assembly GCA_905163495.3). Lineage (NCBI taxonomy): Eukaryota > Metazoa > Arthropoda > Insecta > Lepidoptera > Noctuidae > Cosmia > Cosmia trapezina. The sequence goes on from LR991048.1 coordinate 5,116,576, forward strand.
AAGTTGTGCATTATTTAAAGTCACGATAATATCTGGATTATTAAAAATATTTCCTTTTTACTCAAAATTACTGTCTGAAAATGTTACTTAGTTACTTTATTTGTACAAAATATTTTTTTTTCAAAGGTAAAATGAATAAGCAATACATCAAAATATTGTTATCAACTAATCTGAATATAGATAAACATTTACAAGCAAATTCTGACCTTAATTCTGGCATATAAAGGTGGTTATTTATTTCGAATTATACATAATATTTTCCAAAAACGTCTTCGTGGTAATATGGACCTTATGAGTAAAGGAAATAGGGTTCTATTTTGTACAAATTGTGTCAGGAAGAGAATATCGCCCTAGTGATATTTACTTGACCTATTTAGGGACTATTATCATTTAGATCGTCGTAGCATCCGAGGATTTGGATATTTTAATGAATAAACAGAGATCAAAGGTTTTAGTGATCACAAATAGTGGAAAAAAATAGTAGTCGTGGAAAATAGGAGCTTTTTTTGCACGTTAAATGAAGTAATGCCGGAGAAAAAAAAACTAACTCAGGCAGGAAAAAAAAGGCATTGGCTTATTATTATATTTTTAACCGACTTCAAAAAAGGAGGAGGTTATAATAGTTTCGTCTGTATGTATTTTTTTTATGCATGTTCATCGATATTTTCGTAAATTATAGGCCGATTTAGAAAATTCTTGGGTATTTTTCGAGTTAGCTAAATTGTGGTCCAACGTTAAGGCGTCGATACATAGTATATTCAGCTATCACATACCACAATTTGAACCATTTTTTCCAGTGTCAGAATAAAATATTTTTATATTATTATTTGACAAATTGACACCTTGCTTTATAAGTTTGGCTGTATTTTCCATAAAATACATTTTTTTTTTTGTTTAAACTGTGAAATACATGTGCTATGGTGCTATCATGCAAATAATTTTGTAAATGTACTTAATTCATTAATCAAAAATTGTATTCCGGGACCTAGGAAAAAATGGTTCAAATCGACCCCTTAACGTTGGACCTCCATTTACACTACACCCTGTATAAATATATAAATAAATTTGTAATCTCATTCTCGGAAACGACTCTAACGATTTCGATGAAAGTTACAATAATGGTCTTATTACTGGGAAAATAAAATTTATTTTCTCTATTTTCACACAAGCAGAGCTCGGTCGCCCAGATACTAAGTATAGATCATAGACTTATAAAAAAAGATGGACTCCGCGCCACGCATATGGAAAGTGAAGCACAGTAAGCACGGACCGTTTGTACAAACACGCCTCGCGCACACATTTACATCATAGTATGCCGACCGGCCGCCATTACGTGACACGAGCGACGCCGTCTTTGCAGGTACTCAAATCATGCACACATAGATCGGTACGGTGCTTCACTTTCGATATGCGCGGCGCGGAGTCCATCTTTTTTTATAAGTCTATGGTATAGATTTATGTTATATTTAGTCTGGGTGTTTTTCTATCTATAATATGTATGTATTTACAAAAAAAAAATGTATATAAGTAGTTTATCAGCCATCTCGTTACCATAACACAAGCATTAGGTTGCTCAGCTTGGGACTAGATGGCGTTGTGTGAAATGTCCAAGGATATTTATTATTATGTTCCAAAACAACAACAAACTTATTAATTACTTACACTAATTGGAAGTTAAGAGATAAGTTAATAAATTGCCAAAACAAAAACGCTCTCAGCGAAGGCAAAAACAAAAAAATCAATCTTCAAACAACAATGGCCCCGTATTTTTCCCGCACGATCTTCAAAAACTCTTCCCATTTACACGAACAGCATCTGACACTCGTATCCCATTCTTCTTGTCCGCGGAAAGTTCCCACTTACCTGTATATTTACATAAATCAATCTATGTATATTGATTGGTTCGTGCGTACGAAGAAGGGTAATATAATATGGGTATCGTATCTATTCATGTATCGGTTTCTTTTGCGTTTATTATGGTTCCGTATCAAAATGGTAAAAAGGAACCGTTATGGTCCGACTCAGCCCGTCTGTCTGTTTGTCGCAGCTGGATATCTCAAGTACTACTAATGAAATTTGGAACAGTTTTAGATGACGTTTACCCAACTATTTTGCATGTAAAAAAGTTTTTTTTTTTTGCAACAGGGACTGAAAGGGGTCTTAAAAACTTCAAAGTACTAGGGCATGTGGGGTATCATGAAAGAACGCTGTTTGCACATTCTCAAACATTTTTTATTTTTTTCAGGCCACATGGTTTTCGACTTTTGATGAAAAATGTAAAAAAAAAATACGTCCCCCCCCCCCATCTCCGAACTTTGCAAAGAGAAAAATCTGAAATTATTCTACGTGATTTTGTGTCAATTTTTTGTGTGAATAGCACAATTTTTCAGAAATCGGAACGGGACCCTCGGTGCGCGAGTCCGACTCGCTCTTGACCGGTTTATTTTATTAGGTGTGAGTTTGGCGATATAAAAATATAAGTGATATATTGCTACGATAACAAGTGTGGCAAAAGTAATGTCAGAATGTGAATATGTCATAATTTTTGCAAATGGCCTCATAATGTCATTGTGATTTGATAATTATGTTGTAGACCGTAGACAGAGGTCTACAACCATATGGACTTGCCATACCTCGTGCTAAGTAATAACAGCCGTACGGGTCGATCCATCAGGTTAAGCTAGGCTTGTCGGGGTTGGTCCGTGGATGGGTGACGATCTTTACATATCGAGTCCTCCGTGCCTCGTAAAGCACGTTAAGCCGTTGGTCTCGGCTGTCACTCATGGATCTTCGACAGTCGTTACGGGTCGTCAGAAGCCCGAAAGTCTGACAACCAGTCTTACCAAAGGATATCGTATTATTCAGTAATTGGATTGTGGAGGTCAGATAGGCAGTCGCTCCATATAAAATACTGGTATTTCTGTATATTTCTTTCTTTTTTCTAAATGTTCGGTGATCGATGTTCGTGTTCACCATGTTTTGACCATTCGTGCGTACAAGGCCTAACGTCCATTTTCAGAGCTACATCAAAGTAGAAGCCATTATTCGACTTTTCAGTCAAAAACACTGCACAAACGCCTCAGCCTCGCCTTAACTCACCTCATCGTGCTTTATACCCCTGGTTCATGAACCTCTGATACCAAAAATAAACAATAAATATTTCCTATTATTTTATTACCACCTTCTCTCACACCCACACAAATACTGTGCCTCGATCTCTTCACACCACTCCTCATAATGTTGTATTACAAAAGTTGTTTGGGACAAAAAACGACCTTATTTTAAGAGCAGAAATACTATTATCGCTGTAATAAATTTCTATCGAGGTCGTAAAATGCTGAGGGTTGGCTGGAGTGGGGTAGGTATGTACTACAAATGGATGTGTGTTACACCGTACAGTATTTTTAACCGACGAAAAAAATAGGAGGAGGTTCTCAAGTCGACATGTATATTTTATTTTAATTTTTTTTTTATATTTAGACCACGAATAACTTTTTACAGTTTTCCGAAAAAAAAAAATATGGGGATGCGCTAAGGTAGTAACTTAGATTTCCTCCGGATTGGTCTGAGTTCGGAAATCAGAATCCGAAGGAAATCTAAGTTAAATAAATGTATTGATAATTTTTATGGTTAAAATTATGTAAATACGTATTTTTAATATCGCAACTCATAGTTTGATCAAGATACAACCTTACCCTTACCTGTAAAATGCAAAAAAAAACAAAAAAAAAATAATTTGGCGGGCTACCACAGCGCAATCACCTTACGCCAAGCACTTATAATAGTGCTGAAATGGAAAATGGTAGTCATTCTGTGTCAAATCAAAGAGCGTGGGTTATCAAAAGTGGAAACCACGTTAATTATAACATAAAACACGAGATTAACAAATTAAAAGCTACCTTTTTTCCGGCATCCATACTTAACCAGGTGTGCCATTAAAAGCGGTGTATACTTTTATCGTATTGGGTCGTTCCGATGGCACAGTTATTACAAGAAATCGGCCAAAGTAAGTACCCATTAGACCCTTATACGTACAAACGTAGCGCCTGAATCACTGCACCACTAGAAAAGGCTATCCGGTATGGCTATAACGTTTAAGAGTCCATTTAGAATTTACAGCCTCGGTCATCAGTTTTTTTACTTCATCCTTCGTAAAATCATCATCTGCGTCGCCTTTTCCCGACTACTTCGTGCTTGGCTTCCAGCCATCATAATCAGCCTATAATATTCCCACTGCTGGGACAGAGGCCTCCTCTCTGTGCGAGGGAGTGGGCCGTATTCCACCACCGGACCCCAATGTGGGTTGGTAGATGTCACGTCTTCGAATTTTTGGTTCTAATACATGCCGGTTTTTTCACGATGTTTTCCTTCACCGTTTTGAGAACAGTAATTGTGATGAAGTAATTTACACAAAGTCAAGCGACTGTCAGGGTTCAAACATATGACCTACAACTCGTAAGTCACAGTCACGCTCGATATTGGTGTACGCCATGTTGCTTCTTTTTCTATCAGTGCACACGACCGGCGCAGGCGCTGTCTCAGGGGCAAGAGAGCTCGAAAACGTGCGTGTTACATACATGTTACACCCCGCCCCTTACACTTCGGTGTGACAGGCGCCACCGCCTGTAATGAAGATCGGTGTTCGTTCGAGCCGACGAGCCACCGTCATTTGTTTCTATTAGTTTTAAACACAGCTCTTTCCTTTTTACTTGCGTTTACTACCTCAGTTACTTGTTTATAGAAAGGAGAGTGGGTTTGGTTTAAAATATTGGGGAACTTAGTAAAAACTTTATTCTTGTGTCTAAGTCGCAGTAAATGGTTGTAGCCGTAATGTACAGGGTGTAAGGGACAGCCCTACGCAAACTAACAGGGTGCATTCAGCTTATAATTTTGAATCATATTCCACCGGAAAATTTCTAAGGAAAATTTTCATTGTTTTGAATATTTTTAGGGTTCCGTACCTCAAAAGGAAAAAACGGAACCGATAAAGGATCACTTGTGTTTCTGTCTGTCAGTCTGTCACAGCGAATTTGCTCCGAATCTAATGGACTGATTAAGTTGAAATTTGATCCACTTACGGATTTCTGTGACTCAAACACGTATGGCTAAAGTAAATAAATTAATTTTGAATATGGGGGAAAATAAGAAAATTAAAAAAAAAAGTTTTGCCAACTGTACCGTGTGCCATATCGAATGAAAGGGCTTACTATGAGAGTATCAAATATATTTTTATTATAATTTTAAAATAAATCGTTTTAATAGTTATTTATGCAACTGAAGTATAAATAAGGGGTATTAAAACACGATAATAGTATCACATGAATGTTTTAATACCTAATTATGTACAGTTGCATACAAGACTTTATCTACATCCATGTTATCAATCCTCTATAAAAGGTTCTGAAACAGTTTTTTGCAATACTAATACTCGTATCGAACATGGCGGCCGGCGTCATAGTATACGACGTGAATTTGAATAAGTTCTTTTTTTAAATTACGGCGCTGTTGTAGTGAAACGCGCGTGCATTACAATGTTCTTTTTTTGAAAACGAGTTGCATTATGAAATTCAGTACAACATTAAAGCATCCGTTTGGATGCTATTATGGTTACCATGGTTACTATGACACTGGCTGTTTTAATGTTGGCAATAAGCTGACTGTTTCAGAAACTTTTATAGAGGATTTATAGCAGGGGTGTAGATAAAGTTATTTAAGAGAATAGATTAAAATTGACCATTCCCTTATCCCCGAAACTCTGAGCCTTTAAAATTTTTTTACAAAAATACAGAAAATAGTTCTATACTCGTAAATTACAGGAAAACCTATATGAAGTTTGTGGTCTTAAAATAACATGGTAAATCTCTCAATGTTGTAACAATAAGAACATGTTTTTCAACTATAATGATGTTAAGTTTGTTCTTGGGATAATTTCATCCCAACTACGGAACCATTCATTGTGCGTAGTCCGACACGCACTTAGCCGGTTTTTTTCAGGTACATTTTCTTTATTTCAATGTAAAATTACATTGTGTGTTAGCAGTTCGACCAAACCCGAGAAAAAAAATCAGCTGTTCAGTACAGTTGATTTTTTTTTCGCGATTTCAGGTTTGGTCCCATAATAAAAGTTGTTCATAATGATGAGTACAATGACCCCATAAAAGATTGCCACTGTTTACACTTACTCCATGTACAAAAAGATCTTTTCTCTTAATAATATTGGTATAAGTAGTTTACCTGAACATAACATTTTGTGTATAGGTACTTTAGTTATTGATTATTATAAAGAGGTGAAAGTTAGTTTATGTGTATGGGGTAATCTTCGGAACTACTCTTCTGATTCCGAAAATTCTTTCACTAGTATTGCACCGTGCTATAGGTTTTTTTTTTTTGTTTTTGTATTAATTTTTTTTTTTTGTGTTTTAAATGCTCTTTTTTACTGTTTGTATTTCCTATGCGTGTCCCAAATAAAATATTTTTATTTCTTTCTTTCATATTTTATGTTAAGAGGAAACGTGGGTGCTCTTTTCTCCATACAAAAACATACAAACGCTCTCGCCTGTTTTCTTTCTGGTTAATGACCATATAAACATCAGTTACTTGTATGCCCCTATGTTTTCCTTTTTGATGATATATTATTTTTATAAGAACTAGAACCATCCAAAAATGCTCAAAATTGCCTGTTCAGACCGCTGTCAACAGACGCCTAGTGTACCAATTTGACAACTATTAACGAAAAAAGAAAAACATAGGGGCTTAGTATATATCCTTGTTATTCAGTTTATGAAATATCTTTTAAATTGGTCCAATATTGGAAGAGGAAATAGGCGAGAGCCAAACCTCGAAATGTGACTTTTTACATAGGCTATTTAGTCGGATCTGCAGTTGTCCTTATCGCACGAATTCGAGGGCGGACCGCTCGCAGAGCGACAGCAATACCTTCTTAAAATACCTAATTTTCAAAAGTCTGGCCACCCGCCTTTACTCTTAAAACAAGAAATTTCACGCGGACGAAGTCACGGGCAGAAGATAGTCTAGCATAAAACTGTAACAACATAATACCTAAATATTATAAGTAAAATCCTAACCTCTACAAATCTTCACAAAACGCCAATAGCGTTCCTTCGCAAAACTATTTCAATAACTTTCAATTGTAAAAAGTTTTAACAGTACAGTGCGCATCTTATCTTACGCCCCTGTTCCAAACTTTGGTGCCAACGTTGGCCCCAAAGGCTTGGCTACTCGTCCAACTTGTAGATCGAGAAATTCGTGATAAATTATATTTCTATAAATTGTTTTTTTATTAAACAGTGGCTATAGTAATAACAACCACACGGATTTATCAGGTTAAACTACGCTCGCCGGGGTTGGTCTGTGGATGGGTGACCATCTTTAGATACCGAGACTACTCCTTACCTCAAGCCGTTGGTCCCGGCTGTCATTCGTGGATCTTTAAAAGTCGTTACGGGTCGTCAGAAGCCCGAAAGTCTGATAACCAGTCTTACCAAGGGGTATCGTATTACCCAGTCACTGGGTTGTGGAGGTCAGATAGGCAGTCGCTCCATGTAAAATACTGGTATTCAGCTGCATCCGGTTAGACTGGAAGCCGACACCAATATAGTTGGGAAAAGGCTAGGCAAATTAATTTCAACTATAAATTAAGAACCTGTTTAGATTTTTAATTTAAAGTTGAAAATCCATCCAAATGACCTACATACAAACCGCGGGCAAAAGTTAGTAGTTGTGTATAAATAATATCCATGTGGATCTAGAATTCAGCCCCAACGACCCCAACGTTGGCCAATGCTAATTTCTCTATCCATATGTTGGACAAGTGGGTTGGGGCCATCGTTGGGACCAAACTTTGGAGCCAGTGATACATTTATTTTCGTTCCAGCTCCGTCGAATTGCCTGTGGGCGTCCGTCCTCTTCCACTTATTCTTAAAATGTAATAGATATTGGATTTCGCAGTAAACACCTTAAAAAGCTTTTCTAGAAACTTCTGGGTGTTATTTCGTCTATTTATTTGATATTTGAGGCTTGATATGGGCGTTTTTATTGGAAAAATAGGGTGGAGAAGTACGTCTGCGTGAAAGTTGTAGGTATATTTTTGCTAGGGTATAGCGTTCTTTTGTTACAAGGGTTGTCATGTGAATATTTAGAATATCTGTGACCAATGACATTGAACCTCTAGACGTTGCCATGATTACAGTGTGAAGTGTGGAAGTGAGACACATATCGCACCCTTAGTAATGTAAAGGCGCAACTCGAAATATTGAGTTTTTGATGGTAGTAAGGAAATCCGATGTTTTACTTATTATATTCAAAAAGTCAATATTTCGATTTGCGCCCTTACATTACTAAGACCCTTAGTAATGTAAGGGTGCAACTCGAAATATTGCGTTTTGAATATAATAAGGAAATCCGATGTTTTTACTTAATATATTCAAAAACTCAATATTTCGAGTTGCGCCCTTACATTACTAAAAGTGCGATATAAGTATACGAAATTAATAGCAAAATTGAGACAAAGCATCGTATCTTCTGTCTCTTACGGTGTGCCGTATTTTTGCTTGGCGAACTTTTGAATGTTAGCCAAACAAAATGCTTTCACTGTTACAATATTTATCTTGCGTCGATTAATTTAACTTTTTTGGACACGTTTTGCATTGTGCGTATGTATTGACATGGGTTTCAGTCCAAAATATGGAAGATTTCTTACGTTAAACTTTTATTCTTGATGTATATTATCTAAGTCTGTGATATTCGTTTCCAACAAAGCGTGAGAATCTCGCGTGGCTAAGTAATAACAGCCACACAGGTCAATCCATCAGGTTAAACTACGCTAGCCGGTGTTGGTCCGTGGATGGGTCAGTCTTATCAACGGGTATCGCATTACCCAGTTCTGGATTGTGGAGGTCAGATAGGCAGTCACTCTATGTAAAATACTGGTATTCCGCTGCATCTGGTTAGACTGGAAGCCGACCCCAACATCGTTCGGAAAAGGTTAGGCAGATAAATAAAATAATAAAAATAAAAATGTTTATTTTGTCCCAAAACAGTAACATACATTATACTTATGAGACAACCCCAGTAAGTAATTTAACATACTTGTGTTGGGGCAATCTCGCTCTTTCCCTTAGTTATTAACAATATTGAGACAATTTGACGACACGGTTGGCGCAGTGGTTGAGCGATTGACTGCTGCGCAGCATGTCGCGGGTTCGATTCCCGCACGGAACAAAAATTTGTATGACCTACAAGTATTTGTTCCGAGTCTGGGTGTTTTTCTATCTATAATATGTATATATTTACAAAAAAAATAATGTATATAAGTAGTTTATCAGCCATCTAGTTACCATAACACAAGCATTAGGTTGCTTAGCTTGGGACTAGATGGCGTTGTGTGAAATGTCCAAGAATATTTATTTATTTATTTATTTATTTTATAAAAAAAGGTGAGTAAAAATTAAGTTTAGGAAGAAACAAAAAAAAAAATTACAGTAATTGACTTAATTAGTTGCTCTTTGTGTATGCCTATGTGAACATATTATATGTGCTTCTTATTTTATTTTTAAACAGGGTTTGTGTTTTATGTGTATGTGTGTGTGTGTATGTGTTTGTATGAGGGTGTGAGGGTGTGTTTGTGTGTGTGAAAAATGTATGTGTATGTCTTCTTAGAAGTGCCGATGCGTTCGAAGTACAAATTATAGATTAAAACTTGTTGAGAACTTAAGCAAGATGATGAGACACAGATGATGAGTCGTTTTGAACAAAAGCAAGAAATTCGAACACTGGTTATCTTAGAATAAAGGTATTGCTTAGAATATTATTGTGACTTCAAAATGGAAGTAACTCCATGTAAAATATTGATGTGCAACGGAATCTTTTAAAGGGTCCCCGAAACGATCAATATTGCAATTGACAATTTTTACGTAATTGATCGTGTACCAAATGCAATTGAAGGGATTGACAATCATCATTCTACTGCCATAATCCCAATATTACTACAATTACAATTGATTCTATTTAATTTTGATCGTTTCGGGGATCCCAACGTGTCCCCGCCGCGCTGACGCCAGCGCCACGCCGCCGGGAGAATTTTCTAGGCAGTTTTCTACGAAAAATATAGTGCCCTTGATGTTTATTTTACCGTATTGATGCAAAATGGCATTTGCTTGATGAGAAACCGGTCAAGAGCGAGTCGGACTCGCGCACCGAGGGTTCCGTTCTGATTTCTGAAAAAGTGTGCTATTTAGAAACATCGTTTTATTTTTCCTGTTATCTTTACATAAACTTCCACTGCATAGAATAATTTCAGATTTTTCTCAATGCAAACTTTGGAGGTCCCCTTACCTCCAAAGTTTGCATTGAGAAAAATCTGAAATCATATCATCATATCAATCTGAAAAAAAAAGGGGGGGAACGGTATTTGTTTTTACATTTTTCATCAAAAATAGAAAACTATGCGGCCTAAAAAAAATCAAAAAATTATTGAGAATGTGCAAACAGCGCTCTTTCATACGATACTCCACATGCCCTGGTAGCCCTACTTCGATTTTTTAAGAACTCCTTTCAGGCCCTGTTGCAAAAAAAAAATCTTTCTTATTTGAAAAATAGTTGGGCAAACGTCATCTAAAACTGTTCCAAATTTCAAGTTGATAGCATTAATAGTTCTTGAGATATCCAGCTGTAACAGCCGGACAGACAGACAGACTGAGTCGCACCATAAGGGTTTCCTTTTACCATTTTGGTACGGAACCCTAAAAATTACAAAAAAGCACAGGCAAGAAACTTTGCTTCTTGCCTAATTTCATGATTCTATCCAAGCTATTCAACCTGTATGTAGACGAGCTGATCTGTGAGCTCAGCAATACCAATATCGGGTGCTCCATTAACGGGCACTGCGTCAATAACATCAGCTACGCGGATGATATGGTATTGCTGAGCCCATCGATCAGTGCACTTAGGAGGCTTCTTCGCATCTGTGAGGACTATGCGGTGGCTCATGGCCTCAGGTACAATGCGACCAAGAGCGAGTTACTGGTGTTCAAAGCGGGTAACAAATATTATGATACTGTCCCACCAGTCACCTTGGGGGGCACTCAGCTTTCCAGGGTCACGAAGTTCAAGTACCTGGGGCATTGGGTCACCGATAGTCTGTCCGACGATGTGGACATAGAGAGGGAACGCAGAGCATTGGCAGTTCGATGTAACATGCTGGCTCGTAGGTTTGCACGTTGTACTAGGGAGGTGAAAATTACACTCTTTAGAGCGTATTGCCAATCTATGTACACGTGTGCCCTATGGGTCAGCTATACAAAAAGCTCGTACAATGCTCTGCGAGTCCAGTACAATAACGCCTTCAGAATTATGTTGGGGCTGCCGCGCTTTTGCAGTGCATCGGGGATGTTCGCGGAAAATGGCGTGCCAGATTTTTACGCACTGATGCGAACTCGGATAGCATCCCTGATGCGGCGAGTGCGCGACAGCTCCAACAGCTTGGTGGCTTCAGTAGCTGACAGGACAGACAGTCCATTGATGTGGAAATGGATGACCACTCATCGTGCGTCATTCCAATATTTAAAGTAAATTGTTTTAGTGTATTTTTAGTGTGGTTATGTGTTTTCATGTATGTATTTATGTATGTTTTTTGTGTATAAAATTGTATTGTGTGTTGTTTATGGACGTATGGTCTGAAATAAATGTATTATTATTATATTATTATTATTATTATTATTATATCAACGGGAAGTACCGTTTTGATTGATTTAGACTGTATTTTTTTATTGCGTTGACTTAGAAGCTTGAACCTAGGAACCTACTACGCTATGGAATAGGCAACTAGCTTCATCTTTCAGACTGACTGACCCCTGGACCTTGATACCTCCATGCGTTCCTAAGGAAAAGGGTCTTGACAGGCTGACAGACATACAAATGGATAACGAAGTGATCCTATAAAGGTTTCGTTTTTTTCCTATTGAAGTACGGAGCCCTAAAAACAATAACTTTTAATGCTTTACTTAAATTCATTAACTCCATTCCTACCTACTCCTCTAAATACAATATGCGTGACTCTATTACCAGTAGAACGTGACTTTATATCCGATACCCACTATGTGGGACCCCCATGGGAGTGCAAAGCAATCCTAACTCCACGCCATCGTAAACCATGGTTAATCCCGTTTTATGACTAGTGATGGGCGTGAGTCGCGGATATTTTTGTGTATCCGCGGGATGTGCGGATATGTCTTAAGATATGTGTGGATGTTTATGAATAGGTATGGTTTTATGACATCATCAACAGCATAAACATTAGCTTAAAACAAGTTACGAGAGAGTTTAAAATCTTCTTTTATAGAAGAAAGACTTTTATTAATATAGGTAAAATTCCAACCCAAAAAACGTCTATAAAGAGTTAATTTTTCACGTGAAAAAGAAGAATTTCGTAGAATGAAAATACGTAAACAAAAACCAATATGGAAGCTGTTGGAAATTTTGTTATTGATAAAGATGGTAATAAAATGTTTCTCAGAATTGCTCCAATATTATTAACCTTCCAACCTATTAGATGATAATGATGAAGAACATTTGAGAAACACTTAGTCATTTTCAGGGCAACATTTTATTATATTGGCAATTTATTCTGTAAGAACGAGATAAGATTTAGAAGGCAAGAAACTTGAAACGGATAGCAGAGAGACCTCAGACGAAGATGTTGGAAACAACAACGTGTAATGCAGCATAGGAGTGACATAAAAAGGGTCAAGAATGCAGTTTAACCGCCAAAACATTCACCGGTGAAGCTGGATTTGATAAAACCTGGTGGCGACGTCGCAAAAAGATCCCATCTATATACGAGCATATCTCCCGTCTTTCCACAATTGCTTATTATGCATATCAGGTACGGCTATAATAATCCTTCCATATCCTAAAGGCTCGTCTTCCCTTGCATTGTCACGCCCCCCGGGCTGGTCCTTGATATGCAATCGTCTCTGTTGCACCATGTAACATGAGGCAACAGGGGCTAGTGTCTTTGGGTTTATTCGAGTAATCGACTCTGGGGTCAGTGCATTTCAATTAATTCATTCATAAAATTAGACTCGGCAAGATAAACCCTAGTATTTCCCATAAAAAAGATCAAAACAAAATTCTGATACAAAAATATCTTCCACTTGAAACGCTCAAAAAATATCCGAACCCAAAATATCCGCAAACTTTCGGATACACCTTTCCGAACATCCCTACATAGAAGGGTTAATAGTTTGCCCTCCGGCCCTATCTGGGGACCTCTTACAGAAGAGGTTTCTTTTGTTTTCCCTTACAATTTCCAGGGAAATAATTTGGACAAAATGTTGTGGAGTGTTGAAGTATGTTTTGAATAGGTAGGTGATTTGTTAAGATCTAGATTGCTTGGTATTTAAATGACAGTTAGTAATTTGGAAAAACATCTTGAAGAAACCTGGACTTACAGTTAAGGCGATGAGCGAGTTTTAATGATTTTAAACTAAAGATCACATCTAAACAAGTAGTGTTAATGATTTGGAAAAAATATATGTTAAATTAGAGTATTTTTTTAATAATTTAATATGTGAATATTTTAGATTATGTTTATATTGCATAGTGTAATTAATTTGTAAAGTTATGTCTATCGCGGATAAAAAACTGAGAATCACGCAAAAACTATCAAGTGTATTTTTAAGAAACCTTCATCAGCATAAAGATAATTCAATTATTTATTTTTTTGTATACGTGTTTTAATGTAATACATTTTATTTTATGTGTAATAAATTAATAAAGCGTCTAATTTGGGACAGCGCTCCTTGATGGGCGAGTCCTACTACTGGATGGACGTACGACGCGTTGCGTGAGCTCAACACAGAACTCGCAAGCTAACCTAGCTAGCCGCTAGCTATAACTGTACGTTTTGATTGTCCCTTTCAAAATCAGCGGGCCATGTCTTGTTAATTACTTTTTCCGTCGGTTGCAGTCACCTTTAATATTTCACTAAACTTATTGCTTTATTAATTATTGCTATTTTACTGAAATAAATTCAAAGCAAAACTCGAATACTTGCGAGAAAACTATTTTATTTCGATCACATATTTAAACCGTTTGCAATAAACGTGCTACGACGTAGCAGATGACGTGACGTATCGGCTACGCGGCTACGCTTTCGTAGCAGATTGACTACGCCTCAAGTCATATTCTTTGTACTTTGTTGTGCATCGGACGTGCATTGCGTATTTCAATTCTTTCTATTTTTATTATAAGCCGATTTTGATGATTCTTTTTTTCGTTCGTCTTGGGCTTACATAGGTTATTGTATATTCAACTAAAAATTTTAAAATAAATTAACTTTTAAAAAAAGCAAGCACCTGCTTAAAAACCTAAAACCATAGAAATATAAAAACAGGAGAAGTGGCAAGCGTGCGAAAATGTGTCCGCGCGACATGCTCAGTAGAGTTCATAGTACAAATTCCGTCTCCGCAAAGTAGTGCGCTTTCGACTGTGACCGTGACAATTTATAAGAATGCCGTGTTGTTCAGTGGTTTCTTGTAAAAACCGAAACCATGTAAATCATAGAATCACTTTCCATATATGTAAGTACAAGTATTTTACCGTATTTGTCTTTAAAATCATGAAAGTGACACAGGGACAAAGTGGAGAGACAGGGTTTCGATACATTTTAACATACTGGGCACATCTCCTTCGGTCTTATATATGTATGCCTAAAACGAATAAAATAACTTTCATAAAAAAACTTAACAGCTTCTGAAGTTCAATGCACCTTAGCTTGGCACCAACTTTCAGAAACTATTAAGTTTTTTATGATAGTTATTTTTAAATTCGTTTTACGTTTTTGAAGTCTGTTTTAACTTTTTTTATCTACACCCATGCCATAAATCCTATATAAAAGTCTCTGAAACAGTTAGCTTATTGCCAACATTAAAACAGCCAGTGTCATAGTAACCATGGTAACCATAATAGCATCCAAACGGGTGCTTTAATGTTGTACTGAATTTCATAATGCAACTCGTTTTCAAAAAAAGAACATTGTAATGCACACGCGTTTCACTACAACGGCGCCGTAACTTAAAAAAAGAACTTATTCGAATTCACGTCGTATACTATGACGCCGGCCGCCATGTTCGATACGAGTATTAGTATTGCAAAAAACTGTTTCAGAACCTTTTATAGAGGATTTAACATGGATGTAGATAAAGTCTTGTATGCAACTGTACATAATTAGGTATTAAAACACTCGTGTGATACTATTATCACACTCGGCTTCGCCTCGTGTGATAAACCCACATTCGTGTTTTAATACCCCCTCAGTTGCATAAATAACTATTATAGTATTTTTTTACCATACATAATTATTTACCATCAACCTTACCAAGAAGCATGGGAAAACGTATTGTCTAAAAGTAAATACTAAACAAACGAGTTACTAATACAGAATCTCTAGTTTATTATTTCTCTTTTCATCATAACGTCAACAAAACTTTACTTATTCATGAAATACGTTGGAGCAGAAATGTTTACATTCTTTTATACTGTGAAAATATTTGTTTCAAAAGAGAAAAGAACGGAAGAAAAAAGCCTCCTGCTCTAAGGGATTTACTTAAAATGGGCGAGCTTTCGTCAAAGCTATTAGGGCCGTAATGGTGTTTGTTTTATAATTTAATAATTATGGTTATTTTTTATTAAGGCGAGATGGGTCCCGAAAAAGAAGATATTTTGTAGGTACTCAAAATCTATTTTTGTCCTCAAAAACTACAAAAATTTGGTTTATTCTTTTTCATGATTATAAAAATTTAAGATTTTCTTCAGTAAATTATAAGAGCCAAAACAGTTATCATAAAAAGTTCTAAGCATTTTTTATGACAAAAAACTATTTTATTGGAATGTTAATAAAGCACTTTCAATAAAATTTCGTCTACACCATTAAATAAACGTAAGGGGATTATGGATTTATTTTATGTAACAGAGCACATAGAATTTTAAAAATAAATATTTTTAAATTCTATACGCTCCGTTTGGCCATACCAATGCTCCAAACCCAGTTACGATACCATTTCGCCTTAAGTATATTTCAAAAAGATTTATTTTTTTAGTAAAAAAGTGAATGAGACATAACGATGAGATTTATGTATAGCAAAATTATTTTAAATAAATTAGATGCAAAATTTGCAATGAATTCTGAATCGTCTGTTGTTAAAACGCTCACTTATCTGATTAAAGCTCATTTTACATACATTACTTTATCCAAACTTTTCAACATTTTAAAATTCCCAAATAAAAAGCTACCATAATCCTTCAAAGGAATTTCATATCGTTAGTACTGCTAACAAAAACATCCGTCGTCTATTCCAAGCCCTTTTGTCTTTTATTGGCTAAAAAAGTGCAGACCGAAAAAACTAACTTAAGAACACAAAATTTTAATCCGGTAAAAATAAAGTTGAATAGAGGTATTCAACTTTAACACAAAGATATTATGTATATAAAGAGATAGATATAACACTAGCGCGCGCAAATTCTTGCAGACAAATTCAGACAATTTTTGTAATTTGATTTAGCCGTGTTCAATGCTACCTTTGGACATTGCAATTATTCTACCATATTATTATGCACCTGTATTCTGGCAAATAAATAAATTTCATTTCATTTCATTGACTCAGCACGCGGCCCAGATAAAAATAAGTAATTTGGTTGCATTTAGCACTCATGAAACACAAAGATTTTGTGCAATATTCATCCACCGACCAACCCCGGCAAACGTAGTTTAACCTGATGGATCGACCCGTGCGGCTGTTATTACTTAGCCACGAGCTCCTCCCAGCGGCCGGACTGTAGGTACATTGTGCATAAATACTATTAATAAGGTTGATTAGTTATCTGATATAGCAATTGCTACTTAGTTGTCAGCAATCAGCATAGCGTACATATTGTCTCTCAGGGCCCTATCTCACTAGGACATCAGTGGCGGCGCAACCGTAGTGGCACTGCCAAAACTGCTTTGTTGGTTGTGCAACCGATCGCACGCCTGGTGAGATACCTTACAGCTGTGTTTATTTTGCTGCGCGACCATGGATGCGCCAACAACACCATTTTTTTTTTTTTTGAGGGTGGGATATCATCAAATAACTTCTCCCGCTCTGGGTGGAGCGGAAGGGCGTGTCAGACTTTTACTGACTAAAACCCACCCGTGTTCCTTCAGTTGCATGTGCCAGGGCCGCGGTATCTTCTTAAAACTACCCGCGACCCCAGCGGCGTCGGCCCTATTGGACCCCATCATTTGCTGACATCTCTTTGAGGCGCGCGTGGAACACAACGCGTCGTCGACTCGGGCCTGGGTCCTACTCCTTAAGCACGAAGCCCGTAGTTTCGGCCTTCGTTACGGGCGTTTCTTACTCCGTATCACCTACGGATGGATGATTGGTTCGGGGCCCGAACGAAGTATGAATGCCAATATGATTTGCCAGTTGTCCCTACTCCCGATGTGTTGTTGCCCGTCCGAAAAATTTAACTTTTACACTTGTTTTAATGGATCGTAATGTCAGACGGACGGATAAATGGACGGACGGAAAGACGAGTAGGATATTATTGGGCATTCTAAACCACACCTGTCGTTCCATCGGCTCACTCTGTTCGCCTCGTCACTCTCGGTGGGATTAGAATGCCCACTAATATAAATGAAATCCTAATGTGGTTTAGCGCCTATTCCACCGATCGGAAGGTGAAATATGAAATCCTGCATCATATGGAGGTAAAATAATGGAACGGCGCCTACTCCACTTCGGCCTATTCGTCGCGATGAAACAGAAACATTTGTCAGTGTGGTTTGGGCGCTACTCCACTTTATGAATCACTTTTGGTTGCGAATGGAACGAAAGTGGTTTAGAAATAGCTAATAACATAAATGATGGATCTACAAACTTTGCGGTTTAAGCCCTATTCCACTTTTAAAATCTTATTTGGTTGCATTAGGTCGATCCCTGCGAATCTACCGTTTACCGTTATGTAACTAAAAGTTAAACTCTTTTAGCTGTTGGTCTGAAAGTTTAATAAAGTGAACTATTTGTTTATAGTGACTAATGAATACCGATGTTTTACCTCGATCAACTACAGCAGATTCTCGGATTGACCACTAAGCCACTACTTTGGTTGTCAAGTTTTATAACAAGAAGTTTCACACACAGTTTGTTAACTAATCGAACTATATGAAAATAGTAAGCTAAAATTCAGGACAGATTGCCTCTTGTCTCTTCATAAAGCAAGAATAAGCATACACCTACAGGCATACACACATTCTATTTCTATGACCCCAGATTGGGGTACCAAGGATATCTGAACTTTAGGATACCGTAAACATTAAACTAAAATATGGGACAGTTTGTCTCACGTCTCTCCACGAAAGTAAGAAATAGCGCACATTCTATTTTAGTGACCAGATTGGCTCGAGGACATCCAAATTTTAATTTAAAATTAAATTCAAACAGACGATACAACCTAACCCGTACATACAAATAATGTATTGAGTAGTTCTCTCACATTCTGCTGTCGGAGCATACTGCTGGCTTCGCATACTTATACACTTGCCGTTTCCCGTCTAAACTGCCGTATAGCCAATGTCAAAACGGTGTTGCGCCGTTCAACGGTTCGCCGCTGCACTGTACTCATTCGTGAACCGCCTGACGATAAACGTATCAGGCAGCCGTTGTGTGTGTATACATTATCATTTACAATGTCGAAGTCAGCAACATTGCATCATGCATTAATTTGCTTAGTCGAACTTTATTGTATTGTAAGACGATCGCTGTACATGTTGTAGTCCGTAATTAAAATTCGAGTTTGCGCGAACTTCCTATACCTAATGATTTTCGTCAAACTGGGGGTGTTTCTTAAATAAGAATATTACCAATTCCGCTAGCTTATTATAAATGAGTGATTCTTTCCTTATTTTTTTATATTTTTTTTTATTTTTTTATTATATTATTATTATTTTTTTTTTTGTAATTAGCTGGTTATAGTCTAGGAAATCTTTGAAAGCCCATCCCATTCCCATTGCTGAATTTAGAAACCGACATCCTTTGCATGAAAGGATTTATTAAAGTTTGTTAGTTTTAGTAGTATGACGATTTTACACTCGCTTTGAGTTTAACTGCAACATAAAATTAACTAAGTTTTTAACGCGAGTTTGCTCACGTTGATTGTTCTGCATACAACAAATTTTGTAAGGATTTTACATACTTATGTATATCCTGATTTCTGGCTCTCAAAAATGCCATTTTATTATTTTCATGAGTGTGATGTCATTCAAAATTTTATATCAAGGTTAATTAAACAAACATACATACTTTATAATAATACCTATTGTAACAGCATGGTATCGGCTTCACCTTTGTCGGCGAGGTAAGAAGCTAGTTTTGTATTTCATTTCTCACGAAAATTGCAATTTGACAGAAAGGTTTTCAATCACTACGGATTAATTAGACGTAAGTATCATAAATTACTCATACAACCGTGAATATTGTAGTTAAGGTTTAATTTTGTTATGAGGTAAATATTGCTGAAATGGTATTTTTTATGTATAAAACCAACGAATTTTAATCATAAAATTACATTCGCTCCAGTATCTTCCAGTGATCTACATCATCCTACAACTATAAAATGTGAGTAAGTACTACCTACTAAGTTTAACATAGTTGTCAGCTACGGACCTGGTTCTTGCCTGCCGGCTGGTCTAACTATCATCAAACTAATTTGATAATGTGATTAATCGCTAGTCAGCTACGGACCTGGTTCTTGCCTGCCGGCTGGTCTAACTATCATCAAATTAATTTGATAATGTGATTAATCGCTAGTCAGCTACGGACCTGGTTCTTACCTGCTGGCTGACGTAACTATCCCCATCATACCATCCATGCCATCTTCTAGTAATCTATATCCCATTAACATTCTCCTCTCCATAATTATTGAGGTTGGTTACAGTTAAAAAATTAATCTTAGTGTGTTCTATTTAAGGTCTGACACGGAATCAGAATACCAATCACAAAGGCCTACTGCTGCAGTAGCCAAGGTGACGAAAAAACAGCCTAAGAAAAATGTGGTGAAGCGCCAAGCACCTGAAAGCGCCGACTACTCATCAGACTCTAAGTCAAGGTAATTTATATTGCTGCTTCTATGTTTAGGTGTTTGTGGTAATTTAAAATGATATACGCACTGGTACATGATGGTTAGTGAATTTAGAACCGTAAATCAATTTCCGATCATATTCAATGCAGGAATGATGACAGTTACATGAAATTATTATATCCCAATATGTATTACGCTATTAATTCCCCATAGAATTCAACAGAGGTGTATAATACTCCTTAATTTCGTTATTTAAGAAATAAATGCAAATTATTATAAATAAAATGTGTAATTGTTTACAGTAAAAGACGCATCTTGAGCACGGACCTCTTTGGTTTGGAGGACGATCAAAAGACGAAGACCTCAAGCGGGGACTTCGGTTCATCGCTCATCACCCGTGTTGCCAACGGCAAAGTACGGCGAGCGGCAGACCTTACAGGAGAGTTCTACGTGGAAATCAAGGTATTTTCGAAAGACGAAGTTGTCTCTACCCCCATGGAAGAACGATGGAAGAAAGCCCAGGTCGCGTTAAAAGTACAACTAGATCGCAACACTCCCCAGTGGGACGGGCTGCAAAGGTTTATGAGACGAACTCACGAATTATTTGACAATTCCGAGCCTGTCTTTTATAGGGATAGTGTGAATTTAAAATAAGTTGGCTTTAAATTGCTGGGGACACCAAATTAATTGTATTGATTATTGCAGAATCTACTAGTATTGTTAATCTAATCCTAATTAAGCGTACAAAATTAGTTGACGTAATTATAATCTAAAATGCCTTTCTGTACCGTTTGTAACACATCAGTTGAGCGCAGTCACTGGATAGGTCATTTACGTAGTACTAATCATAAAAACAAAAACATTTCGCATTTTTGTGAAGGTGTTGAAATAATACATTCTGCATTTCGTAATCGTATAGCTTCTTATAGAATTACCGATCCGTCTGAGAATTGTTCTCTGGAACCATTTCTTAATAATAATTTGGACAGAATTAAAACTTTAATTGACATGTCTCTTAAAGAACATACTTGTATAAAAGTTAATTTTGAATATTTTGCTTTGTTTTTAATGTTTAAAAATGATTCTCAGGAGATGAAATCATTTGCCACAAAAAACGTAACTCTACATCAGAATTATGAATTTGATTCACTATTGTCTCAAGTCAAAAATACTTTTAAAAAAAAGATAGAAGAATTTCAGGATCGAGACAGTGGATGGACGTTCTTGAGCAGTTCTCATTTGGAAGTCAATGTTAACAAATATCAACCTTTGCGTGGTTCAGGCTTTATCGAATTGCCTTCTGAAATAAAATCTAAAAAAGCATGTGTTAATATCCGCAATAATGATGACTATTGTTTTTTATGGTCTGTTGTAGCTGCTTTATATCCAGCTAAGACTCATTCTGAAAGAGTATCTTCTTACCCTGATTTTCGTAACGTGTTAAATGTAAAGGGCATGTCATTTCCAGTGAATTTCTCAGATATTGCGCGGTTCGAAGTGAATAACCCCGAAATTTGCATTTACATTTATGGTTTAAAAAACATTACTATCATAGGACCGCTTTACAAACCAAAAGCTTTGAACGGAAAGGTGATTCATTTACTTTATTTAGAAAGAAATGATTTGTCACATTACTGTCTCATTAAAGACCTGTCGCGACTTGTTAAGAATCAAATAACAAAACACCACAGTAAACTGTACTTTTGTGACGTTTGTTTAATGTTTTTTAATTCATGTGATAATCTTAATTCACATAGTTGTGGAGGTGTCGCCACTGAACTACCTCCAAAGGGTTCTTTCATACAGTTTAAAAATTATAATAGAAAGCAATTCGTACCATTTGTTATATACGCAGATTTTGAAACAATGCTAGAACGGTATGAATCTTGTGACCCTGACCCCACTAAGGCGAGTACTGTAACACGACAGCGACATGTGCCTGTAGCTTACGCTTATCATATAACGTGTACGCTAGATGAATACCACAATCGTTACTTTTCTTATCGCGGTTCGGATTGTGTATCAAATTTTGTAAAGTCTATCTATAAAGATGCACAAAAAATTTACGATATTTTACAAAATAGTGTTCCTATGATTTATTCAAATGATAATGCTCGTGACTTTGAAAACGCGATAACATGTCATATTTGTGAACACTTCTTGTTCGGCGACAGGGTTCGCGATCATTGTCACTTGACTGGTAAATATCGTGGCGCAGCTCATAGTTACTGTAACTTACAATACAAAATACCAACATTTTTGCCAGTATTTTTTCATAATTTGTCCGGTTACGATTGCCACCTTTTCATAAAAGAATTAGGTGAAGCTCCTGGATCTATTAAAGTGATACCTAAAACAAAAGAAAACTATATTTCATTCACTAAGTTTATTCCGATTTCTACTGGGGAAAGCATTCAGGTTCGGTTTGTAGACTCTTTCAAGTTTTTAGGAACTAGCTTAGAAAAGTTGGCTAGTACAATGAAAAACCAAGACTTTAAGCAATTGAAATCTCATTTTCCTAATAAAAAACAATTTAACCTACTCACTCGTAAAGGAGTGTATCCATATGACTATATGTCTCAATGGGAACGTTATGAAGATACGTGTTTACCCTCTAAAAAATATTTTTTCAACTCCTTAACTAATGAGACAATTACCGACGAAGACTATGAGCACGCTCGGTCTGTTTGGTCAGTGTTTAATATTCAAAACATGGGTATGTACACAGATTTATATCTCAAAACAGATGTTCTGTTGCTAACAGATGTATTTGAAAATTTTCGAAAAACTTGTAAACTGCATTACAATCTCGATCCCGCGTTCTATCTTACAGCACCAAGTCTATCTTTTGATGCAATGCTTTTAAAAACAGGAGTTCAATTAGAATTGATTAGTGATGTTGAAATTTTTAGAATGATACAAAAAGGTATTCGAGGAGGAGTTTGTATGTGTTCCAAAAGACATGTCAAAGCCAATCATAAATATTTAGATACTTACGATCCAACTCGTCCAAATTCATTTATCATTTATTTAGATTGTAACAATTTATATGGTTATAGCATGTGTCAATCCCTACCTTATTCCGATTTTAGATTTATGAATAGACAAGAAATTGATTTTTTACAATTGAACTTAGCAGATATCAGTGATACTGCAGAAAACGGATACATTCTTGAAGTTGATTTAATATATCCGGAGAATTTACACATGGAACACAATGACTTTCCTTTTTGTCCAGAAAAATGCTTGCCACCTGGTGGTAAGAATAAAAAGTTAATACCAAATTTGTACGATAAATATCACTATGTTATTCATTACATACATTTAAAAAAATGTTTACAGCACGGTTTAGTATTGAGAAGGATCCATCGCGCTATTACATTTAAGCAAAGTTGTTTTTTAAAGCAATATATTGATATTAACACTCAGTTACGGCAAAAAGCAGAGTCAACGTTTGAACAAGACTTTTTCAAATTATTGAACAATAGTATTTTTGGAAAGACGCTGGAAAATAATGAACATCGAATAGACGTTAAGTTAGTAAACAAGTGGTGTGACTCGACCAATAAAACAAAAAAGACTACTTGTGCTGAAAAATTGATAGCCAGCCCATATTTTCATAGCGCCTCTGTATTTTCTGATGATCTAGTGGCAATCCAAATGAAACCTGTGCGTATTATACTTAATAAACCAATATACATAGGGTTTGCAGTATTAGAATTATCTAAGACTCACATGTATGACTTTCACTACTCTATCATAAAACCTTTTTATGGTAACCGAATTGAATTGTGCTATACTGACACAGATAGTCTAGTATATGATGTACAGAGCAATGACGTTTATAAAGACTTCAAGCTCCATTTTCTAAAATATTTTGATACCAGTAATTATGACTGTAACAATGACTATAACTTACCAATTATTAATAAGAAGGTTCCAGGACTGTTTAAGGATGAAATGGGTGGTAACATTATCAAAGAATTCGTAGGACTGCGCTCAAAGCTTTATTGTATTAAAACGTTAAACAAAACTATTAAAAAGGCAAAAGGTACAAAAAAATGTATAACCAAAAATTTTAATATGTTAGATTATAAAAATGTTTTGTACAATAATTGCAATGTTATTCGCAAAAAAAATGTATTGTTTAGGTCAATAAAACATGAAATATTCACTCAGGACGTAAATAAAATTGCACTTTCAAGCAATGATGACAAACGGTTGCTATCATTTGATAAAGTATCTACTTTAGCTTGGGGTAATGCAAATATATTTATGTAATGCATTACCATAATTTTAAGTGTATATTCTATTTGAAATATGATTAGACATAAATTAATTTAAACTTTTTACAGTCTGTTCAACCGATTTTGACTTCTATTCAGTAGGCATAAGGATGGTATTAAAAGCAAAAAAACGTGGTTACCGTTCACTGCAGCTGTAATTTTTCACGCAACCAACGCAATACAAGTCAAAATCGCTTGAACGAACTGTAAAAAATGTATGTACCTACTAAACATGTACTTAAATAAATATAATATTTTAGTTCATAAATCTGTTTCATTTCCACTCCCGCTGACAAAGCGCATTGCGATGACTGGTTTGTGTAATACAATACCGTTCGCACACTTGTCGCTTCATGTTGCCCATCAGGTTGAACGTGATAAAACATGAAATTGATTACAGTGCAATGTTAGGAGTTTGCATTTCATATTAATATAACTACTTGATCATACATCACAAGGCAGTTAGCCGGAGCAGTCATATCACGTTGAATAAAAACGAAACGAATTGTAAGTATTGTACAAGTACCCATGTATTTATAACATTATTGCATCATGTTGATTATGTAATTATAATTAATTATTATTTCATTTGTTTCAGATCATTGATAATGTGTGATTCTCCAGATATTATCGACTTCTCACAATACGCTCAAGGTTTTCCGACTCCGAGTTTAAGCTGGCATATCCCAGATTTGCCAGAACAACAAACACCTGCTAATATGGAACCTAGAAGACGAGACTACGGACCCGCCAACAAGAGACCTAGAGCCAGAAGGGAGTGTCTAAAACAGAAGTCATCTCTTACACCGCCTACATGTGAATCATACGTTATAAACAATGAGAAGAAAAAAGGTTTACGACTGATCCAGGTACAAGTGTTGGATATCAGTGAACAGCAAGAACCTGCAAGTGACAATCAGGGTGTGGTAATGTTAAGTGCGCAGTATGTAGTGACTGAATTGGTGGACCATGTAATGGAGGAAACGCAATCGTTAATTAACAAAATATCGAGAAAACTTTGTGGGGACAGTTGTTATTATTAACATGTGTCATTATTTTGTAAGTACCTACTTCATAAGATAATGTGTAAGATTTGTAGTAATATTATTAGGTATGTAACATTTATTTGCTTTCTTATTCTTTAGTGTTTATACATATTAGGTTTTTATGTTGAGTAAGTTTTGAATGTATAAATTATTAAAATATCAAATATGTAAGTTTTATTGTAGTTAACTTAGTAGGTAGGTAAGTAGGTAAGTTAAAAAAAAAAAAAAAAAAATGTAATGTAGATAATAATAATTGCTTTGTATAATCTAGTTGGTACAGCAAAAGTTTTGACATTTATTTGCTTTCTTATTCTTTAGTGTTTATTCATCTTAGGTTTTAAATGTATAAATTATTAAAATATCAAATATTTAAGTTTTATCGTAATTAACTTTTGTATGTAGATACTATTAATTTCTTTTATACAATCGGAATAATGTTCATACATCACAAGTTTGTAAGTTAAGAATGTAGGTAGGTATACACAAAGCGAACATTAAATAAACTATGTAGTGGCAGTTGTTATTATTAATGGGTAGGTAGTTATAATTAGTTTCTAATAATTGTAAATAATATGAAAAAGTAAATAAAATTATATTCTTTTATAATTTAAATTATGTTTTATTTTGTATTAGGTACTTATTTATACTCGAACTCTAAATTAGCTCTAGTCTAATGATAAGTGTTTATTTGCTAACAGTTTTTTTATTACAATAAATCGTTTTAAATCATGATGTAGGTATTTCAAATTTTGTAAGTAATATCATTTTGCTGCAGCTAATTTAAAGTTTGATGATTAAGTTACCCTGAAAACATTTAAATAAAACAACCATAAGTAAATTAATTAATCACTTTTATTAACTGCATAGGTATGACAAAATACATTAAAATAGATTAAATACAGACATATTATTATCAACATACCATTTTCTAATACACACCGCATTATTTAATGCACAATTCATTTTATGGTTCACACAGTTAAAATCACTTTTATTTCTACAGAACGTTTTCTTTAATGTTGCAAAATTAGGACATCCCTTCTCACCTATGTCGATCACTTCACAGTTTGCACACATGTCTTTAATCCACTTTATTTTTTCCAAACCCTTTGTAATAATTTTTTTATTTTTTAAATACGGTACGATGACGTGTTGGAACTCTCTGTAGTCTATATAGCCCTCACTCCAGAAAATTCCACGATTTCTTTCCAACCATCGCACTTGCTTCTTTTCTTCTTGAGTTAAATAATAAAACGAATGCGGTGGTTTAACCAAGAACGTCTGTGTGTGCTCATTACTTACTATGGCCACTTCCTTGACGATAAAATTATTGTCTAAATCTTTGAATCCTTGGAGTTCGACAATGATGAGGTCCGCGTTCATGATATCTTCTTCACAATGTTACTTAATGGTTTGTATTCAACAATGCAATCGTTCAGAATGAGACAGTATGCTGAAGTTTGATCTGGTATCTCTGAATCACTCTCAATTTCTACCCTCACATCCACAACAGGTCCAGTCTTTAGATTATCAGCTTGTCTAGAGCAATCGACTACAAACAGCGGTGCTAAATCCCTAAATTGTTTCTCGCTTAGTATGGGCTCCGAGCGACGTCCGTAATACGACTGTTGAAATCTGGTGTATTGCTCGTATAATAAAGCGATTCTGTTATTAGCAAAACTCACATTTAAGTTTTCATAAGGAAAATAGGTTGAATTGAGATACACTCTAACGTCTCGAATATAACAGTGATCGAATTGAGACATGTCAGAACTTGCATTGTTTTTTCTATTTGTCTGTAGACCAATAATAATGTATCTTGGTTTTTCTATTTGAGATGAAGTTTTGATAGACCAGGTATGTTTTGTAGTTTTAGGCAAGGCTGGATATTCGTACAGATCCCAATTTCTGTATATCATTTGAAGTGGGCGATCTTTCTCTAATACTTTTAACAAACCAATTTTTTCTTTGTCTGATACTTTAACATGCGGTACGCGCCATATGATTTTGTTGATCTGAACATCATCCACTACTTCGCCAGTATTAAGTTTTACAGCGTTCAAATTAGTGTTACTTCGTAATAATATCAGTTCATGTCTACTATTTATCACAACTTTTTTAAAATCTTCTGCAAAACCGAGGAGGTTACGAAGTGGTATAGAGACAGAAAATCTTCCTCCATGGATATTTTTTATGCCATCAATATTCCAACCCCAGGCATTAGACATTTTTGATTCACTTTCGGTCATTGAAATTAGTGATTTCATGGTTGTTGTTATACCTGCATTTTTTATTTTATCAATCTCCACTCCATTTAGCTCATACCTAATGTCTTGGAACAAGTAGAGTAGAGCATTGTTCGTGAAATTGACACTAGTAGCTGGGTCCTTCGAATCTTTTTTGCTAACGATAACAGTTCCTTCCAGATATAGGGTGCTAGCTGATGGTAATATGTACAAGTCCTGTTGATTGATAGGTATGCGGATTTCATCGTTCCTGTTGAAACTCGTTATATAGGGCTTGTAGGAATGAAATTCGATTCCTTCTATAGTATTATCGTAATTCGGAGCGGATAAAACGTCTAAGATATTCATTTTAACAATCCGATCGCTCTAAGGAATGCTTTATTGTCTTTAGTTAATTTTATTTTCTTCTTAGAGGCAGGTCTTATTTGATAAGTAGCTCGAACAGAACTGATATTCTTTACTTGTTGAGACACATTTTTATTGAAATCAATCATTTTTTTCTTCTGAGATGCAGATATACCTGCACTTCTTCACCACGTAAATTAATTAATCTGTTGTTTATATCTATCAGCCTGATGTGTATGCAGCTTATGTTTTTTTGATTGATTGGAAAGTATATTGCGTTCTTCGGAATTTCTATGATCCTGTATCCAGGTGGTACATTAAGTGCAAATTCGTGAATAATATGACTTGGTTCACCGTTTACATATGAACCGCTTACAATATCACATTCAATCCTGACTACGGTCGTAGGTAGAATGTTGACTGGAGACTGTGACACATGCCATTTATTTGCTTTCAAGATTTGTTTGTTAAATCCTAATAGTCTTCTAAAAGAGTCTTCTTTGATAAAATTAATGTCTTTTGTACAGAATATTGTAGTTTTTAAAGTATTATTATTGCACCGTAGTTTGATCGCTGCATCTTTTATTTCGGATTTTAAATAATCGCTGATATCTTGCAATTCATAAGTGCCTTCCGGTATTTCAATAACTTCATTAAAACCATAATAGAACTTATTATTACTTTTATCAATGTTTGGAATAGAATTAAAAGTTGAAAAGTGCAATAAAGCACACTCATACTCTCCATCTAGTTGCAACGTATTAGGATAGTATGTAGTTAACACTGACGAGTCTCCAGTTATAGACAAAGTGAGCGACATCTTGCAAATGATTGAAATTAAAGAAAATCATATATTTTATAATACATTTTTATTCCAAAAAGTTGACAAATAATTTAAACATAAATGACCACAATTGATTGCGTTAAATTTTTGATATCTTGTGTAGTTATAAAACACATTACAATTTTTGAAATATTGCATCAATTCCATTGGAGGTTTTAAATTTCCATAGCTATCAAAGTATTCACAGTGATTGTAAACTTTAGCATAAGCTACCCAATGCGTTCCTTCGTTCTTAGAATCGTCTAAGTTAACGATACCACATTCAATACATTTCGGCTTCCGAGGTAGTTGATCCTTCATGTAGACCCCACGAAAATATGGGATGTCTCTTGAATACTTTCGGATGTCTATATTAGTTAGAGGGCGATTGGGTAGCATATTATTCAGTTTTTTGAAGATGTTATAAACAATCCTTTACCACTTTTATATGGCTTAATGTATAAACCCTTGCCCAACACTAAAGCCTCCATAGCTTTATTATGTCGTTCTGTTTCTTGCAAATTTTGTTTGCTTGCTTTGTAATCATTGACGGTTTTTGCAATGCCAGCTGCACCACCAGCTAAAGTTCCTAAAGCCGATAAACCAGCGAAAATTGGAATTAAAGGTAGAATTCCTCCAGTCTTTGGTAGGGGTATTACTCGGGGTACTCGGATTCGATGATGAGTGTTTGAAAATAACTTTTTTGCGGTTAAATAAGCTGCTTTTATTAAAGTCTTATTATCTTTGCGTTTGAGTTTCTTAATTTTTGATTTTATTTTTGAAACTAAGGTTTTAAATGTTTTGATGCCTAATCCAGACTTTA
The DNA here is from genome assembly GCA_905163495.3 of Cosmia trapezina. Classification (NCBI taxonomy): domain Eukaryota; kingdom Metazoa; phylum Arthropoda; class Insecta; order Lepidoptera; family Noctuidae; genus Cosmia; species Cosmia trapezina. The sequence continues at coordinate 5,146,284 of LR991048.1, forward strand.
GTTTCGCTTTCATAACTTTGTTCACTAGCCAAGAGCTTAGTTTTTCACCTTTCCCGGCATCTTTTGATTTAAGTCTTTGTTTAGCCATGTTAAGTAGTTGTAAATCGGCTTTGTGACGATTTGCTAAGTCTGTATGGTTTGTATACGCAATGTCGTGTTGCTTGCAAGCTTCGTCTAGCTTATTTACACCTGGATCACCTCGCGCTAAGCGTTTGTGAAGTTTGGTTCCCGGTCCGCAATAATTGTATCCTGGCAAATGAACTTCGAATGGTAGATTATTAATTATGCTGTTAACTAGTCCACCTCCTTGCATAATTCAAATTATAATGATAGCATTTCAAATGAAAAATGGTTATATAATATCTTAGTCCATTATTGCAGTTTTTTCAATCCAACTGTTTTCTGCACTGTTTAGACCTAACCATTTGACATACAATTTATTTCCTTTCTTTTTCAAAACCTTTTCTATCAAATAAACATCAGGATAGTTAGATCTTTGCAGTTCTTGTTCGTAAAAAGCTCCTAATATGATTTGTTTTCGTTGATCTTCTATGTGATATGTTACTGGTATAGTTTTATTTACTTTTTTTATAATAAATAATTCAGTTGACCAATTAGGAGTGTAACCTTTCTCAAAACTATGTTTGTATTTACTTATACGAACACAATCACCAACTTTGAATTTAGGCTTCCACTGTACTAAATCATGTTTTTTTATTTTTTTTATATTTTCTTTGATTACTTGTTCATTACATTTATTCACATCAACCGGTTTAAATTGAATAGTACGATGTTTTGTGTTGTTATATCTCTTCAATGTATCTTTCAATGGTAGACCTAACCACTTATAGTTTCCAATGAGACTAAAATGTTTATATAATTTATTTTTTACCGTTCTAATAAGTCTCTCTACAATTGACGCTTTTTTAGTAGAAAACGTCGAGTAATGGTTAATGTTGTGCTTTTTCATAAGTGTTTGAAAAGTGATGTTATAAAATTCTGTCCCCATATCAGTTTGTAAGTTAACAGGATTATTACGACTACTAAGCAGTATATGTTTGAATGCACGAGTAACATCAAATTTATTTTTTGATTTTAACGGTTCAGCCCAGGCATATTTTGAGAAGCAGTCAATCACAACTAAGATGAAACTGTAACCTTTGTTATACTTTTTCAGGTTTTGCATATCCATCAAATCTGCTTGCCATAAGTCGTGGATTCCTTTCAGAATAACAGAACGTCGAAAGAAATTTCTTCGTGCAGCTTTGTGTATTTCATTTACAATTTGCTGTTTTACCATTACGGGGTTTTTTGAGGTAATTTATGTAACTCTGCTTTAGTATAAAACTTATCTTGCAAATGAGTTAAAACCTCAGGTATCTTATCTTTTAAAGTAGCTTGAACTGTCGTCTTTGCATCTTTTATGATTTGAGAACGCAATGCACCAATCAGATTATTACGTTCTTTAATCGTATTAGCATTCAATCGATCTACATAATCCTTGCTCACAGCCAGATTATTAAATTCTTTTAACGTGTTAGCAATCATTCGATCTACATAATCCTTGTTCACAGCATCGTCTGCTTCTACTGGAGATCTAATTCCTCTCAGTCTTGATGTTTTTAAATCAAAATCTCCATTTTCGGATTTTAACAATGCATTCTCATTAAACTCAAATATCTCTGATAAACGCAGTCTTTTGTGAATGTAGTGTCCGAATTTGTCTACGTTCATGTTTAAGGTGTATTGTATCGAGAGGCTGATAGTAAAATAAACACATTTTTTATTTTTTTATTTATTTATAACTTTACTTTCACGCAATTCTTCAATGATAGATATAATTTCATTATCTAATCCTGTGTTGCCAGCATCTCTAGATGCAATTAATAATTTCAACCTTTCCACTAATTCATTAGGATCATCCCAGTACACTAAATCAACGTTTTTTCTCCACTTTTTTAGTAACGGTAGACCCTTTCCCTGAACTGCATTCTTCAATTGAAAAAGAGGTTTAATAACTTGCAAATATTTTTGACCTTTATTACTTTTTATTGGCTTACTTGGCTCATAGTCTCGACGATGTGCATTTGTATCAATTAGCATCGACTTATAATTTTGCATATCACTATCTGTAACCAAACTTAAGTCTACATCTTTCTTAAGCAATAACTGTTTTAAACCAGGTGTATTTCGGTATTTACATCCAGCCACGGTGATGTATTGATCGTTGATCGTTATGAAAGCAGAACCTAACATCAGTTTCCCGCGCTCTGCTCTAACCCCAAATGGAATATCTACCAACGCTTCTGAAGATAATGACCAGGATGACGTATCACAATCTTGATTCCTGTCAACTACTGATTCATAAGAAGAGGCACTGCTGATATCGGATTCATATTTGTCTTCATCACCATTATTATCGTTACTTTCTGCGCTACCGGTTCCTTCTTTCTGCACAGTTTCGTTAATAAACGGAACATCAGCAAAATCATCACTAGCACGCAGTAGAGGAGTTTGCTTACTAGCATTAGCAATTAGATTTAGAGGTTCTGTTACAGGTTTGAAAACAGACTCCAGTGCTTGTTTATTGTTAATCTCAGCATCTCTCATTTTTCGTACTTTTATCTTTACAGCTTTTGCCGCATCAACAATTTGTCGTTTCAAGGATTTTTCCATATTGGTAAAATAGGTTGTAATGATTGTGGTTGTGTGTTATTGATGTAGTGTCGTAAGTTGAATAATAATGTCAAGCAGGTAACAGCCTTTTATATGTATTCGTGTTCTTAGTCAAAGACTACAAACGTGTCAAATTTACTTCTGTAACATCCTTTGTTTTTGGAACAATCTTTATTAATTACAACATAATTGAAAGGTATACTCCATATTTTAGAACACATTTCACGAAATTCAATCCATGTCATGTCAGTGTTGACATGTTCTTCATAAACATGTCTCATATTTCTTTCATCTTGCTTAAACAGTACGATTAGATTTGCGTTGTCTCTTATTAACTGCTTAGGGATTTTACTATACGTCTGATTTAGATAAAAACAATCGATGAACTTGTGTCTCCCCATAGCAAAATAATCACGCATACTACTTTGATTTTCACAAGCAACATCATCAAATACAATTACTGAATTCGGTTTTGCGGTCTGAACACTCAGTACTTGCTCATTTTCATGATATTTATGAAATGAAATGCCTGGTACTCGTTGCAAGACTTTTTCTAAAAAAACGTACTTGGGTTGTTGCAAGGTTTTCGAATAAACATAAACATTTTGAAATCTTAAGCCATTCTCGTGTATAAGAAGACCAATTAATAAATTAGTTTTTCCACAATTTGACGGTCCACAAATGATGCATCGTACCGATTTAGGTAATAATTCTCCATGACGTAAACCAGTCTCCTGAGAATGAACACAAAGCTTATTTACGTGTAACGATTGTGGTTGTTTTACAAATTTCATGACGACTGCTTGAACGGTTATATTAATAATGAGTTAATTATTGTATTACGTTGACATTTATAACTCATTGTCGCTAACTCGAGCAAATGTACGAACAACCTTACCACGGTTGTCCTTCAATATAAGATAGTGAGTGTTTTCTAAATTAGATTTAACCGAATCTTGTATCTGTCGGTGGAACAAATCTTCTGTTTGGGCTGTATAGCTGTTCTGGTGTTTTGAAGAACAGTTATCTGTATTTTTCTGACCAATTTGCAAATCTTGAATAAATATAACCTCGCCACTAGAATTCTTGATAATAAGTTTATTACAAATATCTTCTAAATCAGATTTCACTGAGTCATGCATTGTAGTTAACTTAGTTATGACAGGTGTATTTAGTTTCGTGATAATTCAACCTTCTCACTACAGTAGTAAAGATCGAATGTAGCGTTAAATTACTGCGATCAATTATTTATAACACCTTCCCTGCTAATAATAATGAGTCAATTAATGTATTACATGCAAACCACACTGAAAAATATTTCTGTTTCATCGCGAGGAATAGGCCGAAGTGGAGTAGGCGCCGTTCCATTATTTTACCTCCATATGATGCAGGATTTCATATTTCACCTTCCGATCGGTGGAATAGGCGCTAAACCAGTATTTTACTGTACTATGTAAGATTTCATTTATACAAGATTCAAAATGCGGAGTAGCGCCCAAACCACACTGAAAAATATTTCTGTTTCATCGTGTGGAATACGCGCCGAACCAGTATTTTACTGCATTATGTAGGATTTCATGCTCAGTCCCTTTCATTTATATTATTGGAGCACGCAACTCCACGAGCGAAGCGAATGTGGATTAGCGTGCCCAATAATATCCTACTAAGACGGACGGACTTAGGGAGTAGGCCCCCTGGTCCTTACCGGACGGCGAGCTACCCGCTGCTCACCGTCCGCAGGCCCGCGCCTACGGTGGCCGGAAATCACCTCGCGATTCCCGCCGCCCAGGGCGTCTCCTTGCCAACAACACCACGGTATCCTTATCCTAGTGAGATTTATTTGACGTAAAGCTAAGTTACACAATTCGTGTATCACACTACGTTGTTTCCAAAACACAAAACGTATTGATTAGAATCCGAAATAAACTGTCTGATGCTGTAACAACTTTGTTATTACAATTTAAAGATGGCGGCGGGAGATAACAAGTGGAATTTTTCCTAAATATCTAGAGGTTTTGAAACTTAATTGTTGCTAGCAGAAAGTTCCTAAATCTGTTAGATACAAAATAATTAAAAATAATAATTTCATTTAAATGTTTTTTTTTACATTTTTATTACGGACGCTTTTTAACGTTCTGCATCGTTTTCACATGTATAAATTTCAAATGGATGATGTAACCATATTTTGATTAAAAAGCATGTCCGTGGAGTTTCTTGCCCGTTTTTCTTTTTAAGTACCTACTACGCTTTGGAATGGGCGACTAGCTTCATCTTTCTGACTGTACCAACCCCTTGACAATTCAAAAGTGCCTGTAATTGGTTTATTTCAAATAAATGGTTGAGTTTGATTTTGAGTTTGTTACTTTTTATATTTGTTGTTATTTGCAACAAGCTAAAATCCTGATTAAAATTATTAGTACAAAAGATTTGCATAATATAAGTAGCAAAAGCGACAAATAATACAACCAAGTTCTATGTTTCCATCAGTTAAAATGCTATTCAATTTTAAATAGGCGCTAAAAATCAAGCAAGATAAATTACACTTTTATTTATTTATTAGTTAGACCAACAGCAGTACATACAATAAAATAAAACAGAGTAAAAGATAATTAAAGTACTGGTATGTATGCCTATTACAGGTTTACACAGCAATTTTAATTCGATAACTTGTGAAAAGTTTTTCATAATTGGTAATAGGAGCCAGTGAAAACAAAATCACTTAGTAAGAATACTTTTAAGGTGCAAACTTGCGTCCACGATGCCATAAGTTTAAACCACACTCAGAAGGCCAATTCTCGTACTTAGAAGCGTTCAAATTAAAGTAATTGCAATCTCATGCTAGCGACAATTAAATGTCAAAAAATAGGTATTCTATTCTATTCTATTTTCCTCTATGACAATGGTGCCGATGATGTCGACAATTCTGTCAATGTCAGATGTGGGATAAGAAAACTTGCATACAATTTTTGACAGATTGAGACTGGGATGAGATTGCGAACATTGTTAAAAATACGGGAATCGCCCCTCTGGCCGTTGCACTTTTGACCCGCCCCTATAGCCTAGCTCAAGTAGGTATGTTTAGCATTTGCATAATGTATATGGAGGTCAGAATAATTGTTGGAGACACTTCTGATTTTTCTCAATTTATAAAGTGGAGATTCTAACCTGGGTCTATCGATATATTAGAGGAAGATATGTTACGCGCTAACATCGCTATGACTAAGCCTGGACTCGGCGCACGACTACATGCATCGAAACTCGCACATCTGTGATAACAGTCGCAAACCTACAGTTACTGATAGACAAGGACAGAGATAGGAGCCGGCAATGTCGTGCAATCGAAATCGTGATAGCCACCGAACGAATGTTTAAGATTATGAATTACATTGTATGTCTATCTCGCTCTCACAAACATGACGAAGCAAACATTAAATATTATTATAATTTTGAACAAATTAACATTTTTGGCTGTACTTACGAGTGAAAAGTAGGTAATCCCGTGGAACTTGTTTTTGGTTTTCGAACCGTTTGTGCACATTTCGAAAATACACGAAGTAGACGATTACGGTAATTTTACTTTACGTGCTACACAAACGCCAGTTCGATTGTGACTAAGGTCAATTGTGTGCGTTAACACAATTTATGCGGTCCATGTCAAGGAGCGCGAACCATATCTTCCTAATTTATACATCAATGCCTGGGTCCAATAAATTTATTGGAACGAAGTTTCTTATCGCACGTTATACTCTGCACACTTGGCAAATCGAACTCCAAGTGTGCAAAAGTGAATGGAATTTCGTTCCAGCGGGGTATACCATGCCAGATCCACTGTTTTTCTTCTTCTCTTCTAATTACACCATTTCTTTTCTATTGTTTCAGGATATCGACTATGAAGGCTTCCGATGGTTCCTGGACACCTTCCTGGAGGTGTCTGCCCCTGATGAACTATGCAGGTAAGTACAACTCCATAAGTTACAATTGACCTCAAATCATGAAGTTTGAGGTTAATTCTAACTTATGGAGTTGTATTGCTGATTCTAATGATTATAATTTTGTAAAGCCATGTTAGTTACGGCCGCGAATCATATTTTAATCAACATACAACCTGACACTGACCTGCAAATTGCAAAAAACCCTTAAAAAAAAATATTTCAAAGTAGGCTCCAAACACCTTTTTTGTAAACTGAAGCATACATAAAAATTTAATTTATTTACATACTATATCATTAATATTCTAACAACACCTGACAACTTATTCCAGACACCTTTTCCTCTCGTTCGTCCGTCGCGACCGTCGCCCGGCTCTCCGCGAGATGGCAGCCGCGAGCTCCACCGCCGCCTGCGCAGCCGTCACGGCGCACGCCGACCATCAGGTACGGCAGGTATATGAAACAGTATCAACACTTTATTAACATTACCTTTTTAGCTTTTATTTAATTTCGTTGGAGATGACGCCATTGCGTCCACTTTACAAGATGCAGCGAAAGATGAAGAGACAGAGAATTTCATCCCAAAAGTTTGTGAAGCATATACCTTTTTTTTTTCTTTTTGTTTTCGGGTCGGCACATTCGATAGTAAAAAAAAACTGTATTTAGTCCGTCAGTCAGATAAAAAAAAAATTTGGACACGTATTTTTGCTTTATCATATTATTAAAAAATTACTTAGACAAAACGGGGACCCCTCCCCGTTTTGTCTACGTCACAACTGTAACAAACTACGTATAAAATCTAGTAAGCAGTGACGTGGTACCACATTTTAACTCAATGTACCGCCGTTATCTTTTGATTACGTAAAAAAAGAAAAAATACGTGTCCAATATTACGAAAAAAAAAATTATTCATTATTCCTATTTATTAAAAATAAAATTGCCATGAGATACCTACCAATATTCTCTCGTGCTTACAGCTTCCAACTGGTATTCAGCTGCATCCGGTTAGACTGGAAGCCCACCCCTACATAGTTGGGAAAAGGCTAGGCAGATTAATTGCTTACAGCTTCCAACTGTAAGATTAATTTATTGCTAGTCATGAATAAATAATCTTGCTTTACTGGGTTGGACAAGATCACAATTCTTGCCCGTTTTATAATATGGAATTAATTCGTCTTCCAGGGTAAGATGAGCTTGGCATCCAAGATTCATGGCTTGGCGGAGAGGTTGCAGCAGCTCGGCAGGAGTTCGGGGGATTCCGTTGACGGAAGTGATAAGGGATCCAGGAGTCGAACGGGTGAGAATGTTGATTTGAATGGACATTAATTTTAAGCTAGATCTACCGCAAGATGAATGGTTTCCGGACAGGATTGATTTTTTGTATTAAATCAGCTTTAAGGAATTTTAAATAATAAGTTAATTTAACGAAAATCATCACAATTAGACTCCTAAATAACCATGATGCCCGTAGCCCGTTCAATTCGCGGTTTTCGCTGTACCTATGTCTAATTATCCACTAACGCGACCGGCCCCCCGGCGTTACGTCATTACGAATGTTCGAGACTTTTTTTGTCGGCGCGCGACGGGGTGATTAGCACTTATACACAGCTTGTACACAAAACATTTGTATGAATGGATGTGAAACCAATTACTGTTTCTTAAAGTGGATAGATTAGGCTAGATTACGAATTTTGTTTTAGAACAATAGATTACTTTGTTTTTTTTTTTCATAAAAAACAGTTTGTTTATATTACCGCCGTTGGGTGTTGAAAAACCACCTTTTTAATCGTAAATTAGCTAAACGCTAATCGGAATTTACGATAAAAAAGTGTTTTTTTTTTCATAAAAAAAAAACTGTTTGTTTATATTACCACCGTAGGTTGTTGAAAAACCACTTTTTTAATCGTAAATTCCGATTAGCTAAACATCTTATTCTCAACTCCAGACGTTATAATGTCATTATGATATTCCACATTCCAGGAAGCGTTCACCCGATGTTCACTGTAACCACTCACCCCTCATACTCCTCCCACGAGCTCTGCCTGGACAGACGCAACGAGACCAGCCCCAGCCACAGCCAGATGTCCCGGAACTCCAGTCGGAAGAGCAGCAACTCGCTGAGGGTCAACCAGTCTACGAAGATCGAAGGTATGATACATCACACTACACATAAAGAAGCAAGAAGAATTTGTAATATCTATACGCGGGTTGGCAACGTCGTATTTGTAATATCTATACGCGGGTTGGCAACGTCGTATTTCTACAGGTTTTTCGTGAGTATTTTAACAAACAACTGTTTGGGACCTTGTACATAATATATAAACTAACATATTTAAAATAATAATATGTACATGGTATATAAAAAAGGAGGGGATAAAATCATAGGGCATCAAAAAATTCGTCCGCATCGCTGTCAACACGAAAAGTGCCCATAAGGCTGGCAGCATTGCCACGCTGTATGGCAATGCTGATTCTTTGACCAAAAAATAGGCCAGCCCTCTGGTCACATGAGGAGTCGACCAAACGCTTAGCGATATCTTATTTTAATGAATTTAAATCTAATTACAATCTTTTTTCGGCCATGCTCTAGATCGTTGGTAATTTATAAGTATGTTTGCTTTTTACAGTTATTTTTCATAAAAATAGGCATTATTGTCTATGACGTCAATTTTTATTAGTAAATACCAAAATACCAGCAAAAATAGCATACATACTTATAAAAACAACGATATATACTGTATGACCGAAAAAAAATTGTAATTTAATTTAAATTCATTAAAATAATCACGAAAAACCTGCAAGCAATGCGACATTGCCAGGCCACATGAGATAAATGCACTTAAAAGAGTGTCCGTGGAGTTTCTTGCCCGTTCTTCTCCATAGAGATCTACGTTTTGGAATGGGCAACTAGCTTTAACTTTCTGACTATCTGACCGACTCCTTGACAATTATTAAAAAGTGCCTGTACTTACCTAAATGGTTTAATTTAGATATATATGCTTTGAGTTTGAGTTTAAGCCGAAAGCCACTCAACTCATGTGTTAAAAAAACCGGTCAAGAGCAAGTCGGACTCGCGCACCGAGGGTTCCGTTATGATTTCTGAAAAAGTGTGCTATTTAGAGACATCATTTTATTTTTCCTGTAATCTTTACATAAACTTCTATCACATAGAATAATTTCAGATTTTTCTCTTTGCAAACTTCGGAGATAAGGGGGGAACGGTATTTTTTTTTACATTTTTCATCAGAAGACGAAAACTATGCGGCCTAAAAAAAATAAAAAAAATGTTTGAGAATGTGCAAACAGCGCTCTTACATATGATACCCCTTAATTCTATGTGATACCCCACATGCCCTAGTAGCCCCACTTTGATTTTTTAAGACACCCTTTCAGTCCCTGTTGCAAAAAAAATATAAATATTTTAATTTCTTTCTTATTTGCAAACTAGTTTGGTAAACGTCATCTAAAATTATTCTAAATTTCAAGTTGATAGCATTAGTAGTTCTTGAGATATCCAGCTGTGACAGACAGACAGACAGACTGAGTGACACCATAACGGTTCCTTTTTTACCATTTTGGTACGGAACCCTAAAAAGTGGCTCAACACCACTATTTTCCTCACATCAATTTCTCAAATTATTATGTTTTTTCTAACAGATTTTAGACACCTAATGAGGCGGTCGTCGACTCTAGAGGTGCATACAGCGAGAGTATCGCTCAAAGACATCGTGTGCTACCTATCTCTGTTAGAAGCTGGAAGACCTGAAGATAAACTGGAATGTAAGTGTATTTTTTTTTTGCTAACCTATTTTGTGTCCCACTGCTGGGGAAAGGCGTCCCCTTTTTACTTCCAAACCTTTCTGTCTTGTGCGATCTCTGGCCCCATGTTGCCCCTGCAAACCTTATCAGATCGTCACAACTTCGCCGCGGTCTATCTCGACGTCGATGTCCTCCCTGAAGCGTCCAGTAGGTGATGATCTTTGCCCATCTCTCCGAGTGTATTCGTACGACGTGGCTAGCCCATCCCCCTTTACAAACTGACATAAAATGCCTTTTATATTCACAACGTTCTAAACCATTAATTGCGTTATTAAGTTCAAAATCGACCGTGTACACGGCAAGGTCAACGCGCTTCTCTTAATTGAAATCTAGTGTATTTTACGAGTCTCTGATTACAGTTTTGTGTAAAATCTGTAGTATACAACAATTGCAAAAAAGTGAACTTGAAAACAATTGATAAACTTATTCCATTGTGGTGATTTAAACAACTTAAAAATTAACATAAATAAAACTTCGTTTTGTGAGACCATCGAACGGGTGTGTGTTGAAACGCGTAAGCGACGGATTGTGCCCGGCGTTTAAGACCTTTTGGTCGCGACGTTCACTACTGAGACGATACGTTTTTAGCGGCGGTGTGGGTACGTACGAATCTCTTTCACCCAACTATATATTTGAACCAACAATAATACCATGCCGAAGTGCGACAATTGTAACAAAACGATTACAACTAAAAACCCAGGATTAGAATGTTGCAAATGTGGGAAAATCGTGCATGCAAATATAACATGCACCGGGCTCACACAAAAGCAAATACTAGCTATTCGTAATTCGGTAACTTTGGAATGGACTTGCAGCGAATGTCACCGACATACTCCTGTCAGGAAATCATTTATAGTCCCAGAGGAAGACGATGATGAGGTTGACGAACCAATTTTAAGGCCATCATCGTCTAACATTCCGATAGATATGAAACAGTTGTTATCAAATATTTCCAACGAGGTTCAAAAAATAGTTCAAAAAGAACTGGAGCCCTTACAGTCTTCTATTGAATTTTGCACTGGGAAAATTGATGATTTTGTGGAATCGATTAAAATGATGAAGCAAAAGCTGAAAGATATGGAAAATAAAAATAACTATCTTTGCAATAAAATCACCCACTACGAAACCAAAATCTCTTCTTTAGAGCAGCGTTTAAACGAGTCAGACCAAGATAAATTGAACAACTTTATTGAAATAACTGAAATTCCTTATACAAAAAACGAGGAACTGTTGCAAATCTCAAGTAATATTGCTGAAAAAATGAGCATAGATAAGTCTGTGATAAAAAGCGTAAAACGTTCGAACTCGCATCAGAACCAAGGCGTTCTACAGTTACAACTAGGGAACACTAAGGACGTGGAATGTTGGATACGTTCCGCTAAGCAAGTTAATTTGACATCAGCTGATATATTGTCCAACGTGTCTAGTAATGAAGTGCCTACAAAAATATACGTGCGATTTGCGTTATCACATGTGAACAGAAAGCTTATGTGGATGGCTAAACAACGACTGCGACAGGATTTTAAATATATATGGTTCCAAAATGGAAAAGTACTGGTGAAGAAAGGTGAGGTCGACAGTTCTGGAAAAGACAAGACATTTAACATTAGATGTGAAGACGACATACAAAATCTTCTTAAAAATAAGTAGATTAGCTCAAAATAAAAATATGCACAAAATTTTTTGAATGTTTTTAATAAGTATCATGGCTGTATTTAGTAATATTAAGGAAATATTTGATTGCATTGATTTACCTACCTACGTTAGTAAACTACCAAAAAACACAAATAACCTAAATGTAGTGCATGTTAACATCCGATCGTTGATAAAAAATTTCGCTAATCTTATGAACTGTTTATTCCCGGTAAAATCACGAATTGACATTGTAGTTCTCACTGAAGTGGGGATATCGGAACAAATTGTATCTATGTATCAATTGGATGGATTTACACTGTATAGTATCTTGCGTAAAAGCAGAAAAGGTGGTGGAATTATTATCTATGTTAATAACAAGCATAAGTTTCAACCGATAATGACTCAAACTAAACATTGTGAATGTATACTAGGTAAATTAACAACGCAGCAAAATCATAATATTTATATATGTGCAGTGTATAGACCACCAAATGAAAGCAAGCACCTGTTTGTTAATGAACTGTCCAGTATGATTAATGTTGATTATGTAAAGAATAGCGATCTTATTTTGTTAGGAGATATAAATATGGACCTCAAAACTTCCAATAATGTAAACAGTTTTTATCAGTGTAAACTTGCTGAGTGCGGACTTGAATGTGCGATCTCAGACTTCACGCGAGTTGAAACCAAAGGGAATATAGTCACTAAAACCTGTATTGACCACATTTTCGTGAGATCTCGCCTTGATGACCTTTACTCAGCGGTTCTGGGGACTGTCTTGGCGGACCATCGCATGACGATTGTCACACTTGTGTCAATACCTAAAGGGAGGGATCCAAAGTTCATTGAGTCTATTGATAATAAAAAAATAAAAGCACACTTAGCTTGCACCGACTGGGAAATGATAGATGAGTTAAATTGCGCCAATGATATTTATAAGTACATAAAAGAAAACTTTATAAAGTGCTACAATGAATGTAAATACACTAAAAAGATAAATAACTCTAGTAAAAGAAATTGTGAAAAATGGGTTAACAATAATATAAGGATAAGCTGCACCAAAAGAGACAAACTATTTATAAAATGGAAAAATGACCCAGATAATAAAACACTTAAGTTAGAATACAATAAAACTAGAAATAAAGTTAATAAAATTATACTGAACACTAGAAATACTTATTACAGAGAAGAAATAACAGCAAATAAAAATAATCCAAAAAAATTGTGGGAAATATTAAATAAACTTACCGGTAAAATAGTGAAGTCTGTAGATGAGGTGATTATGAACGCTTTTTTAAATGAATCGAATAATGAGTTGAGTATTGCTAATGACTTTGCAATGGAATTTGAAACCAGTGTGTCTGCTATTGTGCCCGGGTGTGACAGACCCTTGTTGGATGAATGCGAATTTATGAAATCACAAGATAAATCAATATTTTTTAAAAAAGCTACTCCTCTTAAAATTATTAAAATCATAAAAAACTTAGATACTAATAAATCAGCTGGATATGACTCAATAAGAATCATGGACATCAAAATGATAGGAGATAAAATTGTGAATGCAATAGTAAAGTTAATTAATGCGAGTATACAACAAGGCAAATATCCGTCAGAATTAAAAACAGGTATAGTCAGGCCAATTCATAAAAAAGGGAAATTCAATGACCAGGCAAATTATAGACCCATAACGATATTGCCTGCCATAAATAAAATAGTTGAAAAATTTATATGCGACCAAATACACAACTTTTATCGGGACAATGACATAATTTCCAAAGCACAGTATGGCTTCCAAAGTAAGAAATCTACAGCTCAGTTACTTTCCAATTTTACTGATGAAGTTAACAACTACCTAGATGGCAAGCAGCATGTGATACTCATATTCATTGATTTTAGCAAGGCTTTTGACACACTCGGGCACAGTACTCTGTTAAAAACACTCGAAAACTCGGGTATAAGAGGGAAATTACTCGACTGGTGCAAAGAATACCTTCGTGGCCGAAGTTATCGCGTCAAAGTTGGTACTAGCCTTAGCAGACCTGTGAACGTGACGAAAGGCACGGCCCAAGGCTCAGTGTCTGGTCCACTACACTATCTGGCTTACGTTAATGACCTAGAAAATATTATAACATACTGTTCCCTCTATCAATACGCTGATGACACCTGTATACTCTCTGCTAATAAAAACCTAAATGTGGCCGCAGAATGTCTGCAAAAGGATTTTACTTCTATGACTAAGTGGGCCCATGATATGGGACTTGTTCTGAATCCGCAAAAAACTAAGGTTATACACGTACATTCAAGTCACATAAATACCTCCCATCCCTTCCAAATCATAGCTCATAGTCATGATTGTCTGCATAAAAACTTACCAGACTGCCACTGTTCGCCTATAGAGCAAGTCCCATATCATACCTATTTGGGATTAATAATTGATAACCGATTCAACTGGAGTTACCAGGTGGAATCTGTCTGCGGCAAGTTACGTGCGATACTCACCAAATTTTCCATTATAAAGCGCAATATACCGTACAAAACCCTCCTTCAAATGTACACAGCTCTTGCTGAGTCCATAATCTCTTATGGGCTCACCAGTTATGGACGTACATTTAAAACTTACCTGGATAAAATACATAATTTGCAAACACGTTTGTTGAAACTAGTAGTACCAAACTATATAAAAAATAAATACCAAGACAACTACACAGGGCTATTTAAACATTGCAAAGTATTACCTGTTCTAGCGCGCGCTGAATATCTATTCCTCATAGAACATTTTGATAACAGTGATATTCAGATTCCAGTTAAGTATGACGTGAATACACGACAAGCCAAATCAAAATCTTTTCAAGTGCCACGCAAAAATAACTTTTATGGCAGGCGTACCGCATCCTTCTTAATACCCAATTTACTAAACCAAATACCTGTAGACATCAGAGACTCAATGAATATTAAAAACGTAAAGCGTAAGCTGAAAGAACATTACATCGACTCGGTTATACCTAACGTAACTAGTTGGGTTGTAGCCGAGTCGATGTAGTGCTGTTAAACCAGCGCGTTGATCAATCTCAGGCCATGGCATGCTAAGACAGACCCCAGAGGTCTAATTGTGTGCTTTGTTATACCTCTAAGAAACTTGTAATTTATAAATAAATAAATAAAATAAAAAATTTATGTAATAAATAATTGTAAGTCTTTCTTTGTAATCTTTATACTTAAGCTATTATAAGTACACTATCGTATTAGGTAAGCCTGTGATGATAGTTGTACATGTGTTTTAAATAAATAAATAAATGTATTTAGCAGACGATTTTTTCTAACTTAAGGCGCAACTATACGCCAATGACCTTGAGTGGTTAGCTTGCGCGTTCTGTGCAGAGCTGACGCAACGCGTCGTACGTCCAGCCAGTAATAGGACTCGCCCATCAAGGAGTGCTGTCCCAAATTAGACGCATTATTAATTTATTATATATAAAACAAAAGGCATTTTAATAAAACACGTATACTAAAAGATAAATAATTAAATTACCTTTAAAATGGTGAGGGTTTCATAAAAATACGTTTGACAGTTTTTGCGTGATTCTTAGTTTTTTATCTGCGTTAGACATAACTTTACAAATTAATTACACTATTTAATATAAACATAATCTAAAATATTCACATATTAAGTTATTAAGAAAATGCTCTAATTTAACATATATTTTTACCAAATCTCTAACACTACTCGTTTAGACGTGATCTTCAGTTGAAAATCATCAAAAGTCAGATAGCGTCGCCTTAAGGCGCAACTATACGCCAATGACCTTGAGTGGTTAGCTTGCGCGTTCTGTGCTGAGCTCACGCAACGCGTCGTACGTCCAGCCAGTAATAGGACTCGCCCATCAAGGAGCGCTGTCCCAAATTATACGCATTATTAATTTATTATACATAAAACAAAAGGCATTTTAATAAAACACGTACCTATACTAAAAGATAAATAATTAAATTACCTTTAAAATGGTGAGGGTTTCATAAAAATACGCCTGACAGTTTTTGCGTGATTCTCAGTTTTTTATCTGCGTTAGACATAACTTTACAAATTAATTACACTATTTCATATAAACATATTCTAAAATATTGAAACTGAGAATCACGCAAAAACTGTCAGGCGTATTTTTATGAAACCCTCACCATTTTAAAGGTAATTTAATTATTTATCTTTTAGTATAGGTACGTGTTTTATTAAAATGCTCTAATTTAACATATATTTTTTCCAAATCATTATCACTACTCGTTTAGACGTGATCTTCAGTTGAAAATCATCAAAAGTCAGATAGCGTCGCCTTAAGGCGCAACTATACGCCAATGACCTTGAGTGGTTAGCTTGCGCGTTCTGTGCTGAGCTCACGCAACGCGTCGTACGTCCAGCCAGTAATAGGACTCGCCCATCAAGGAGCGCTGTCCCAAATTAGACGCATTATTAATTTATTATACATAAAACAAAAGGCATTTTAATAAAACACGTATACTAAAGATAAATAATTAAATTACCTTTAAAATGGTGAAGGTTTCATAAAAATACGCCTGACAGTTTTTGCGTGATTCTCAGTTTTTTATCTGCGTTAGACATAACTTTACAAATTAATTACACTATTTAATATAAACATAATCTAAAATATTCACATATTAAGTTATTAAGAAAATGCTTTAATTTAACATATATTTTTTTCAAATCATTGGCACTACTCGTTTAGACGTGATCTTCAGTTTAAAATCATCAAAAGTCAGATTCGCCTTAAGAGGCAATGGATTAGTAAGTTCCTTTAAATCGTTCGAATTAAGATTAAAAGTGTTACGCATTAGAATGTTTTGCTGGGTAAAAAAAAAAATTCTATTTAGTCCGTCAGTCAGTTAATAAAAAAATATTAGGCACGTATTTTCTGCTTTATCATATTAATAAAAAAATGCTTATACCAGAAAGGTTAAGGTGGTGAAATAAAGGTAAACAATCTTGACGTGACACAAACACATATTAAACAAATAAACTACTGCTTAAACTAATGGTTCAATTGATTTAGTAATCATTATTGTTGTATTTACAAAGGTTTTTAGTTGCATTTTATTTTCAAACTGAGGTTTAAAAACAAAAAATGATAAAAGACACATCAAGATTGTTTACCATTATTTCACTACATAAACCTTTCTGGTATACATAAATGCAGGTGTGCCTCACCACACAATCCTCATATTTGAAAACTTCAAGAAAATCTATTTTGAGAACGCCAAAAAATAGTACTGAAATAGTCATAAATAGTACCATTGGTCAAAAAAATAGTACCATTACGCTTCCGGAGTTATAGCTATCAGTTGGTGAGGATTGTGTGGAGAGGTTCACCACACAAGCCTCACCTCTAGTGCAAGCAAACGGCTGGCAGTATCGACTTCGTTTGAATTCCAAAAAATGCTACTGAAATAGTACTGACGCTATGCCAAATCTCGAAAATAGTCATTAAGTGATTCCAGAGATATATAGGTGTCTTGGTGAGGATTGTGTGGGGAGCTTTTATGATTACCTGATTACTGCGGAACGCTTACGTTTTTGAATTTGAATTTAGTGTCAAAAAATAGTCAAGAAATACTACTCTCCAACCATGACAATTTCGACCTGGTTTACTATGTAGAAGTATGTTAAACTTTCACGTAAACTTCTACATACATTTTGTTTTGGTACAGTCGCGAACACTAAAATTACAAATCAATTTTTATATTGTTATATATTAATTTAAAATGATAATTTGATATAATATAAAAGACTAACCGTATTATTCATTTAAAAAAAACTCAAACGCCTAGTTATAAACCTGTTTTAGTTAAAAACTGTCTTGTCAAAAGACAAAACACTTTTTAACTATAGGTTGATTATGCGTTTTAGTTTTTTTATGAATAAGGGAGTAGGTGTAAGTGTTTATTTCAAATATTTTTTTCGTAGTATGAGTAATATTAAGACTATCTGCCTACTTACCTATTACTAAAATACCTACTTACTGTACTTACGGTGCCGACAATTTTGTTTACATTATTAGTAACAAAACATTTTGAGAATAATAAAACAAAACAATGATTATCAGTTTTGGGAAAACCAATGAACAAATACCCAGTGTGGCTCAACATCCCGGCATCGTGGGATTTTTATTCTCAAAATGTTTTGTTACTAATAATGTAAACAAAATTGTCGGCACCCATTCATAAAAATATGACTTTTATAGTTTTTGTCGGCACCCATTGATCAAAATATACCTTTCATATTTGTACAGAGGTCGGAATAGGTACAGTATAATTACGTAAACTTTGAGCAAAGAAGTCACAAGAGTGGATAATACCTCCTATAAAATCCCGGAATCATAAACATAACGATTAAATCTCGATAGCAGGACTCTTGCGCGAAAGATACTTGCGCGAACCCACTTGCACGAAAAGACATTTCCGCGCATGGACTTTTGCGCGAAGGGATTTTTGCGCAAAGGGACACTTGCGCGAAAGACACTTGTGCGACAAGACATTTCCGCGACTGGACTTTTGCGCACATGGGCGTTTGCGCGTGTTATATTTGATAATTATTTTGATAATATTTAGCACTATATTTTTAATTATTAAGTAAAGTTGAGATTACCTTGATTCCAGAAGTTGGTTCGGTTGTGATTTAAACCATAACATCATTGTAAAACCACCTTTAGATAAAACTGTTTGTTGGATAATGACATCTGTCACATTTACGAAGCTTAGAACCAATATAGAAGTATCTAATTTGACTAGTTATTGTGTTTAAAAAATATACGACTCTTATCTTGTAAATATCGTATAGATGTTATTGTTGTAAATAATTACGTAATATTTAATAGTACCAGCAATATATTTTAGAATTTATATTGCTATTTTAATATAATAGGTTGTTTTAAACGATTGGTACAACACTGTCAGTTGACGTTTGATGGAAAGAGGGGGTAGTAGGATATAAAAAGGATTGTAATGACATTATCGAGGCAGTTGCTCGATGGATGTTCAAGTGGCTAGTGCTAGTGCCGTTGTGATGTGAAATAGACGTACCAGATGTCACGTAAGTTATTGTTTATGTTGCTATTATTCTGAACTGTTTTGAGATAACTATAATTTATGGAAATATAAGAAATATGTTGATAGAATACTTAAATACTGTTTCCGTGGAGTTTCTTGTTCGTTCTTCTCCACGAAGACCTAGTTTTGCGAACGGACAATAGCTTTCTCATTAAAGATGAATAATTATTGACAAGATTAATTGAAATAATAAATACCTACCTAGTCTTGTCTTTTTGTGGTTTCCTTTATGATAATTAATAACCATCCTGACATTCAAGGTTTGATATTTGTGTAGTATCTATATATACACTTATAGTTATATTATATCAAATCTAACACGCGCAAGACACTTGCGCGAAAGACACTTGCGCGAAAGACTCTTGCGCGAATCCACTTGCGCGAAAGGACAAGTTCTTCATAACATCACGCCTGTATTCTTTCAAGGGATTGGGCAGGGATGTACAGTACATTTTTTTTTTCTTATTTAAGTAAGTAAAAGTACAGAAAAATTCTAATAATATAGTTATCTTATTATTGTTATTTCTTTTAGTTTTTTTTTTCGACATGGGGTGCCATTTTCATGGTTTTTGAGGTCACTGAAAATAATAGTGGGGTCAAAATGAAAATCCAAGATGGCGGCTGCAAAAATTTTAAAATTTTTCGTCATGGGTGTCATTTCCATGGTTTTTGAGGTTGCTGAAAATGATAATGAGGTTAAAATGAAAATCCAAAATGGCGGCTTCGTAGATTTTCAAAATTTTCGTCATTGGTGTTATTTTCATAGTTTTTGAGATCGCTGAAAACGGTAATGAGGTCAAAATGAAAATCCAAGATGGTGGTTGCGAAAATTTTCAAATTTTTTGTCATGTATGTCATTTTCATGGCTCTTGAGGTCGCTGAAAACGATAATGAGATCAAAATGAAAATCCACGATGGCGACTGCGAACAAATTTTTCTTTTTAAAATTCATTTTGATTTTGACTTCATTATCGGCTTTAGCGTCGTCGAACACAACGGAAGCGACATCAATGACGAAAAAATTGAAAATTTTCGCAGCCGCCATCTTGGATTTTCATTTTGACCTCAATATCGTTTTCAACGACCTCAAGAACCATGAAAATGACACCCATGACAAAAATTTGAAAATTTTCGCAGCCGCCACCTTCGATTTTCATTTTGACCTCTTTATCGTTTTCAGCGACCTCATAACCATGAAAATGACAACCATAACGAAAAATTTGAAAATTTTCGCAGCCGCCATCTTGGATGTTTATTTCGACCCCACTATCGTTTTCAGTGACCTCAAAAATCATGAAAATGACACCCATGTCGAAAAAAAAAATTAAAATAAAAAAATAAAAAGATTTTTTTTTGATATTAAAAAAAAAAACTTAACAAATGAGTAGGCACTCAAATGTATTTTTCTGTATAATTAATGTACTGTACATTCCTGCTCAACCCCTTGAAAGAATACAGGTGTAATGTTATGAAGATCTCATTTCCGCAACTTTTTCGCGCAACTGTCCTTTCGCGCAAGAGACTTACGGGCAAACGTCCATGCGCGCAAAAGTCCATTCGCGCAATAGTCCAGTCGCGGAAATGTCTTGTTGTTAACTACTATCAGAAACCAACTTTGTGATTAACTGTGCTGTTAGTTTGTAAGTTTTTATTCAACTTTTAAATTAAACTTTAGTTTGTTTCTTCTTAGATTGTCTTTTTCTGATCACAACCCCTACCTACACTCAACATTAATTAATCTTGTTTGGTAATTTTGTAAATATTCATTTTTGGATAAAGGCAGAAATCCGTCTGCCCGAAACCCGACACTCTCCCACGCACTGCAGTAGCAATGAGAAAGTCAAAATGCCAAATTTTCGGACGCCGAATATTCAGCGCTTCGGCAGATAGCGTAACTGAGTATTTGGTATTCAGCTAAATCATTATTCATGGCATAATAATAAAATATCTTGTTTTTATTTATCTCTAGTTTAATTAATCTGTTACGACCGAATAGTTTTGTAAGGAAAATTCAACATTATAATGTAGGTTATGATATTCTGTAAATTCAAACCAATCGCAACCCGGCTTCGCACAGGAAGCATATTTCTATACTTACACTTAAACCTTCCTCATAAATCACTCCGTCAAATTGGTGAAAACCGTATGAAAATCCGTTCGGTAGTTTTTGATTTTATTGCGTTCAGACTTGGTTGAGACAGTTCACGTTAAACACATACTTGAAATACCTACTTAAAATAGCTACATAACTAACAATTCAACCAAAAAATACCCTTTTTAATACAACCAAAAAATAAGGTGACCACTAAAAATACGTACTTAATCACTTTTTGCTCGACTGTACTCGACTCGAAAAATGTATGTAGAAGTTTACGTGGAAGTTTAACATACTTCTACATAGTAAACCAGGTCGAAATTGTCATGGTTGGAGAGTAGTATTTCTTGACTATTTTTTGACACTAAATTCAAATTCAAAAACGTAAGCGTTCCGCAGTAATCAGGTAATCATAAAAGCTCCCCACACAATCCTCACCAAGACACCTATATATCTCTGGAATCACTTAATGACTATTTTCGAGATTTGGCATAGCGTCAGTACTATTTCAGTAGCATTTTTTGGAATTCAAACGAAGTCGATACTGCCAGCCGTTTGCTTGCACTAGAGGTGAGGCTTGTGTGGTGAACCTCTCCACACAATCCTCACCAACTGATAGCTATAACTCCGGAAGCGTAATGGTACTATTTTTTTGACCAATGGTACTATTTATGACTATTTCAGTACTATTTTTTGGCGTTCTCAAAATTGATTTTCTTGAAGTTTTCAAATATGAGGATTGTGTGGTGAGGCACACAAATGCAGGAGGGCTCGCGGCGTCACAATTTTAACAAACTACGTTTCGATGGAACTGTCATGCTCGTCGCGATTGTAAAAGTCCTTATTTAAACAAAGAATTTAAAAAAAAAAAACTACGTATAAAATCTACCAAGGACCACATTACATACCACATTTTAACTTGAATGTATCGCCTTCTTTTGATTAAGGCGGGGTGAAAGCAAGCGCCGTAGGTATTAAATGCTTACCGCAGCCCCCGCAAGGAGTAGCGATACGTAATAAATTACGATGCGCGGGAAACGCGCGCCAAGCGCACCGCTCATGACTCATGAGTTCATGAACTCGAGTAGGTACTATGTTGCGTCACAGAATAGAGCAATGCAGTAGATAAACTTGAACTGATTAGTATACAAGTTTATTTTGTTTTATTTTTCTAGTAAGTATTTTTGTAAGTTGTAGACAGATTAGACATTTTAGACAGATTTTAGACATTTTAGACACATTTTAGACATTTTAGACAGATCCAAGATGGCGGCTGCGAAAATTCCCTAACTGTTCGTCATGGGTGTCATTTTCGTGATATTTTAGGTCGCTGAAAACGATAGTGGGGTCAAAATGAAAATCCAAGATGGCGGCTGCGAAAATTTCCTAATTTTTCGTCATGGGTGTCGTTTTCGTGATATTTTAGGTCGCTGAAAACGATAGTGGGGTCAAAATGAAAATCCAAGATGGCGGCTGCGAAACTTTCCTAATTTTTCGTCATGGGTGTCATTTTCGTGACATTTTAGGTCGCTGAAAACGATAGTGGGGTCAAAATGAAAATCCAAGATGGCGGCTGCGAAAATTTCCTAATTTTTCGTCATGGGTGTCATTTTCGTGTTATTTTAGGTCGCTGAAAACGATAGTGGGGTCAAAATGAAAATCCAAGATGGCGGCTGCGAAAATTTCCTAACTTTTCGTCATGGGTGTCATTTTCGTGATATTTGGGGTCGCTGAAAACGATAGTGGGGTCAAAATGAAAATCCAAGATGGCAGCTACGAAAATTTCCAAATTTTTCGTCATGGATGTCATTTTCGTGATATTTGGGGTCGCTGAAAACGATAGTGGGGTCAAAATGAAAATCCAAGATGGCAGCTACAAAAATTTCCAAATTTTTCGT
This sequence comes from Cosmia trapezina, assembly GCA_905163495.3. Lineage (NCBI taxonomy): Eukaryota > Metazoa > Arthropoda > Insecta > Lepidoptera > Noctuidae > Cosmia > Cosmia trapezina. The sequence goes on from LR991048.1 coordinate 5,169,446, forward strand.
CATGGGTGTCATTTTCGTGTTATTTTAGGTCGCTGAAAACGATAGTGGGGTCAAAATGAAAATCCAAGATGGCGGCTGCGAAAATATCCTAACTATTCGTCATGGGTGTCATTTTCGTGATATTTTAGGTCGCTGAAAACGATAGTCGGGTAAAAAGGAAAATCCAAGATGGCGGCTGCGAAAATTTCCTAATTTTTCGTCATGGGTGTCATTTTCGTGATATTTTAGGTCGCTGAAAACGATAGTGGGGTCAAAATGAAAATCCAAGATGGCGGCTGCGAAAATTCCCTAACTTTTCGTCATGGGTGTCATTTTCGTGATATTTTAGGTCGCTGAAAACGATAGTCGGGTAAAAAGGAAAATCCAAGATGGCGGCTGCGAAAATTTCCTAATTTTTCGTCATGGGTGTCATTTTCGTGATATTTTAGGTCGCTGAAAACGATAGTGGGGTCAAAATGAAAATCCAAGATGGCGGCTGCGAAAATTCCCTAACTTTTCGTCATGGGTGTCATTTTCGTGATATTTTAGGTCGCAGAAAACGATTGTGGGGTCAAAATGAAAATCCAAGATAGCGGCTACGAAAATTTCCAAATTTTTCGTCATGGGTGTCATTTTCGTGTTATTTTAGGTCGCTGAAAACGATAGTGGGGTCAAAATGAAAATCCAAGATGGCGGCTATGAAAATTTCCTAACTTTTCGTCATGGGTGTCATTTTCGTGATATTTTAGGTCGCTGAAAACGATAGTCATTCATTTTGACCCCATTATCGTTTGCAGCGACCTCAAATATCACGAAAATGACACCCATGTCAAAAAATTTGAAAATTTTCGCAGCCGCCATCTTGGATTTTCATTTTGACCCCACTATCGTTTTCAGCGACCTCAAATATCACGAAAATGACACCCATGACGAAAAATTAGGAAATTTTCGCAGCCGCCATCTTGGATTTTCATTTTGAACCCACTATCGTTTTCAGCACCCTCTAAAACCATGGAAACGATACCCATGACGAAAAATTAGGAAATTTTCGCAGCCGCCATCTTGGATTTTCATTTTGATCCCACTATCGTTTTCAGCGACCTCAAATATCACGAAAATGACACCCATGACAAAAAATTAGGAAATTTTCGCAGCCGCCATCTTGGATTTTCATTTTGAACCCACTATCGTTTTCAGCACCCTCTAAAACCATGGAAACGACACCCATGACGAAAAATTAGGAAATTTTCGCAGCCGCCATCTTGGATTTTCATTTTGAACCCACTATCGTTTTCAGCACCCTCTAAAACCATGGAAACGACACCCATGACGAAAAATTAGGAAATTTTCGCAGCCGCCATCTTGGATTTTCATTTTGATCCCACTATCGCTTTCAGTGACCTAAAATATCACGAAAATGACACCCATGACGAAAAATTAGGAAATTTTCGCAGCCACCATCTTGGATTCTCATTTTGACCCCACTATCGTTTTCAGCGACCTCAAATATCACGAAAATGATACCCATGACCGAAAATTAGGAAATTTTCGCAGCCGCCATCTTGGATTTTCATTTTGGCCCCACTATCGTTTTCAGCGACCTCAAATATCACGAAAATGACACCCATGTCGAAAAATTTTAAAATTTTCGCAGCCGCCATCTTGGATTTTCATTTTGACCCCACTATCGTTTTCAGCGACCTCAAATATCACGAAAATGACACCCATGACGAAAAATTTGGAAATTTTCACAGCCGCCATCTTGGATTTTCATTTTGACCCCGCAATCGTTTTCAGCGACCTAAAATATCACGAAAACGACACCCATGACGAAAAATTAGGAAATTTTTGCAGCCGCCATCTTGGATTTTCATTTTGACCCCACTATCGTTTTCAGCGACCTAAAATATCACGAAAATGACACCCATGACGAAAAATTTGGAAATTTTCGCAGCCGCCATCTTGGATTTTCATTTTGACCCCACTATCGGTTTCAGGGACCTCAAATATCACGAAAATGACACCCATGTCGAAAAATTTGAAAATTTTCGCAGCCGCCATCTTGGATTTTCATTTTGACCCCACTATCGTTTTCAGCGACCTAAAATATTACGAAAATGACACCCATGACGAAAAATTTGGAAATTTTCGCAGCCGCCATCTTGGATTTTCATTTTGACCCCACTATCGTTTTCAGCGACCTTAAATATCACGAAAACGACACCCATGACGAAAAATTAGGAAATTTTTGCAGCCGCCATCTTGGATTTTCATTTTGACCCCACTATCGTTTTCAGCGGCCTAAAATATCACGAAAATGACACCCAATCAATCTGCCTAGCCTTTTCCCAACTATGTTGGGGTCGGCTTCCAGTCTAACCGGATGCAGCTGAATACCAGTATTTTACATGGAGCGACTGCCTATCTGACCTCCACAACCCAGTAACTGGGTAATACGATACCCCTTGGTAAGACTGGTTGTCAGACTTTCGGGCTTCTGACGACCCGTAACGACTGTCAAAGATCCACGAATAACAGCCGGGACCAACGGCTTAACGTGCTTTCCGAGGCACGGAGGAATCTCGATATGTAAAGATGGTCACCCATCCACTGACCAACCCCGGCAAGCGTAGCTTAACCTGACGGATCGACCCGTGCGGCTGTTATTACTTAGCCACGAGCTCCTCACACCCATGACGAAAAATTAGGAAATTTTCGCAGCCGCCATCTTGGATTTTCATTTTGACCCCACTATCGTTTTCAGCGACCTAAAATATCACGAAAACGACACCCATGACGAAAAATTAGGAAATTTTTGCAGCCGCCATCTTGGATTTTCATTTTGACCCCACTATCGTTTTTAGCGACCTGAAATATCACGAAAATGACACCCATGACGAAAAATTTGGAAATTTTCGCAGCCGCCATCTTGGATTTTCATTTTGACCTCACTATCGTTTTCAGCGACCTAAAATATCACGAAAATGACACCCATGACGAAAAATTAGGAAATTTTCGCAGCCGCCATCTTGGATTTTCATTTTGACCCCACTATCGTTTTCAGCGACCTAAAATATCACGAAAATGACACCCATGACGAAAAATTAGGAAATTTTCGCAGCCGCCATCTTGGATTTTCATTTTGACCCCACTATCGGTTTCAGCGACCTCAAATATCACGAAAATGACACCCATGTCGAAAAATTTGGAAATTTTCGCAGCCGCCATCTTGGATTTTCATTTTGACCCCACTATCGTTTTCAGCGACCTAAAATATCACGAAAATGACACCCATGACGAAAAATTAGGAAATTTTCGCAGCCGCCATCTTGGATTTTCATTTTGACCCCACTATCGTTTTCAGCGACCTAAAATATCACGAAAATGACACCCATGACGAAAAATTAGGAAATTTTCGCAGCCGCCATCTTGGATTTTCATTTTGACCCCACTATCGTTTTCAGCGACCTAAAATATCACGAAAATGACACCCATGACGAAAAATTAGGAAATTTTCGCAGCCGCCATCTTGGATTTTCATTTTGACCCCACTATCATTTTCAGCGACCTAAAATATCACGAAAACGACACCCATGACGAAAAATTGGAAATTTTTGCAGCCGCCATCTTGGATTTTCATTTTGACCTTGAAATACAAAAAAAATAAGAAGATACCTAATTAGAAAAAAAACTTAATTTAAAAAAAAAATCTTATTTATGTAGGTATACAGAAAAATACATTTGAGGGCCTATTTTTTTTCTGAACATCCCTGCCCAACCCTTTGAAAGAATTCAGGCGTGATGTTATGAAGAAATCTCATTTCCTATCCGATATTCATTATAAAACCACCCGTACTAACTTTATTCTGTGGCACCTACCTATTTGAGATTTGAAAATAGTGAACCAAAAATTTGCGCGTCAGGCGGCTTTATAAGCTCCAGTGTAGGGTTCAAATTCAACTGTTTTACACACTTGATGCGATTGGTAAACATAGGCCGTGATAAAAATAAATACCAATAAAGCTTTTGCGCGCGTGACGTCTTTATTTACATAGGCATAGCGTTCAAATTCAACTGTTTTCAACACATGCTAATTTGTGCCGGTCGCAGCCGGTGACAGAAGTTAGCGGGGTGGCGGGTTCGAAAAATTGGCACACGTCCGACCTCCGTCACGTTCCGCTCGGGACTAAACGGCTCAGGGCGAGCGTTTGCGAAGCTGAAAACACTTGACATTGGAATTAGTGATATAAATATTTTGATATTTCAAATTATGATAGCCGTTATAAATTACATTTTTTACGACCTTTATTATGGCATAAGTTTTATTGTTCAAAGCCTAATATAAATCAAATGAAATAAGATATAGATCATAATTTAGACTTGTCTTTGCGATTTAATTGGATGCAGTAAAGTGCAAGTAATCGTGTATCGGACGGCCGAAATTTCTAGATCGAAGTCTGAACTAAGTAATATATTTTTTTCAAAATTTAAATACGTGTTATCTACGAATAAAACACTAAACAAAACGACGTTTTTACGGCTGTCACCGCCTTAAGTAAAAAAGAAAAGATACGTGTCCAACATTTTTTAATAACTTAAATGACGGCCAAAAAACACATTTTTAGCCAACATCCCTTAGGGTGTCAGTTTAATATACTCCATTCTTTTTGATGATTTGTCGCTGCTGGGTCTAGGCCTGAATAATCACCAAAAAGACTGGACTAGCCGCATCTCCGCATCCTTCCACCATGACTACGTTCACTTCTACGTTAAATGTTTCCAAAATGAAGCAGTTTGCATCAAAGAAAGAAAGAAAAAAAATATGTTGATTTGACAAAAAAAGAAAAAACAAAACAAAATGTCGTTGTTTCTACAGCAGCAACAGGGAGATTGATTGTTGATGGACTTCAAGACAACTTTTGATAACTAAAACAATGGGTTTATCTCGAAAGCTTCCATAATTCCGTCAGTATCTATGCTTAAGTAATAAATGCATAAGTTTGTTTTTTTTTTTATTTCAGTTATGTTTCGTCTTTACGACACGGACGGTAACGGCGTCCTAGACACGAATGAGATGGACTGCATCGTCAACCAGATGATGACGGTCGCTGAGTACCTGGGCTGGGAGACTTCAGAGCTTAGACCAGTGAGTATAAGACACAATATTATAAAATATATATATATATATACTTGGACATTTCACACAACGCCATCTAGTCCCAAGCTAAGCAACCTAATGCTTGTGTTATGGTAACAAGATGGCTGATAAACTACTTATATACATTTTTTTTTGTAAATACACACATATTATAGATAGAAAAACACCCAGACTCGGAACAAATACTTGTAGGTCGTACAAATATTTGTTCCGTGCGGGAATCGACCCCGCGACATGTTGCGCAGCAGTCAATCGCTCAACCACTGCGCCAACCGTGTCGTCTATTAATATTTAATGTATAATGTATACAAGATGTAGGGGTGTAAACAGTGGCAATATTTTAAGGTGTCATTGTACTCATTATTATGAACCTAGCCTGAAATCGCGAAAAAAAAATCACACACACATTTTGACGAATTATGCGAACATAAATGTACTGAACAGCTGATATTTTTTTCGCGATTTCAGATTTGGTTCCATAGTAAAAGTTGTTCATAATGATGAGTACAATGACTCTTTAAAATATTGACACTGTTTACATTTACACCCTGTATATATATAAAGGGACGTCAGGACAGTCCACGATATCATCAGGATCCATAATCGATTTAACTAGGACGTGGGTGATCGGGCGAGGAGAATCAAACGACGTATTTCACACAAAATATAATCAGGATCTTATTACAAAATTATTAGGAACACTGAATCACTAGACACTCCACCAAAAACGTAGCGTGTATTCGCGATGCGAACGGATCGCCGCCTCGATTCCAACTGAACCGTCTCGCGCCGTTCCTTCTACCCCCACTAGCTCTTGGTGTTGCGTCAGAGTGAATGACAACCGATTACTTCGACAGATGGCGTTTGACATATCCGGTTGTCATTCACTCTTAAATAATCTTCAAATAATCACACGCGCCGTCATATATAAGGTCCCATAAATACGATACTTACAAGAAAAAAAAATCAGCTAACGAAAGTGGTAAAAATTTTGGTTACCCATTGCATAAACACATCCATGTCATAATGTCATCCATGTCACGTAATAATTATGAGACCACAAAGACATGGATGTGTTTATCACATCTACGTCTTTGTGGTCTCATAATTATTATACTACAAATGTGCAGGCGCACGGGACCACGTCACCGTGCCCGTCGCGTTTTTTTATTATTTTAGGTCAAAATAAAATCATTGTTTTTTTTTTTGCTTGGATATCCTTGGTTAGTCGTACTGACGCTGTGTTAAAGTCCTTCTATTTTAATGAGACCTTTATATTATGCTGTTTTCGCCAAGAGGCTAAGCATAGGAGAAGAAGAATAACCTTTAGAAGCGTATCCATGATGGATTAGTAGCCAAGAGTGACAGCAAGGAACATAGAAAAACAGATGGCAAGACGGCTCGGTAATGACTGTTATGAAACTTGTTTGAAGCACAAGAAAAAATTGGCCAAAATACGTAAAATGGAGAAGGTTTTTGTCCTGTAGTGACGATTTGGGAAAAGCTGTGATACGTGCCGACTGAATTACTTTTATTTGCAATGTTATACAATTTCACGATGCCTTTATATGTATAACTAGCTTCTACCCGCGACTTCGTCCGCGTTAAATTTCTTGTACCCCCCACCCACCAACCCCGACGCATCGCATCGCAATGCCTGCCCGTGCTATTACTTCGCGCTCGGCTCCTAAGGGCCCTAGCGTGATGTTAAATAGACTATATCCTTCCGCATCGCCTGCATGCGCTATTACTTCGCGCTCGGCTCCTAAGGGCCCTAGCGTGATGTTAAATAGACTATATCCTTCCCCATCGCCTGCCCGCGCTATTACTTCGCGCTCGGCTCCTAAGGGCCCTGGCGTGATGTTAAATATCCTATATCCTTCCGCATCGCCTGCCCGCGCTATTACTTCGCGCTCGGCTCCTAAGGGCCCTAGCGTGATGTTAAATAGCCTATATACTTCCGCATCGCCTACCCGCGCTATTACTTCGCGCTCGGCTCCTAAGGGCCCTAGCGTGATGTCAAATAGCCTATATCCTTCTCCATCGCCTGCCCGCGCTATTACTTCGCGCTCGGCTCCTAAGGGCCCTAGCGTGATGTTAAATAGCCTATATCCTTCCGCATCGCCTGCCCACGCTATTACTTCGCGCTCGGCTCCTAAGGGTCTTAGCGTGATGTTAAATAGCCTATATCCTTCCGCATCGCCTGCCCGCGCTATTACTTCGCGCTCGGCTCCTAAGGGCCCTAGCGTGATGTTAAATAGCCTATATCCTTCCGCATCGCCTGCCCGCGCTATTACTTCGCGCTCGGCTCCTAAGGGGCCTAGCGTGATGTTAAATAGCCTATATCCTTCCGCATCGCCTGCCCGCGCTATTACTTCGCGCTCGGCTCCTAAGGCCCCTAGCGTGATGTTAAATAGCCTATAGCCCTCCTCAAGAACTGGGTTATAAAATGCAAAAAGATTTTTTCAAATCCGACTGGGGTAGTTCCAGAGATAGCGCGTTCAAACAAACTAACAAAAAAAACCGGTCAAGAGCCAGTCGGACTCGCGCACCGAGGGTTCCGTTCCGATTTCTGAAAAAGTGTGCTATTTAGAGACATCGTTTTTTTTTCCTGTTATCTTTACATAAACTTGCATCACATAGAATAATTTCAGATTTTTCTCTTTGCAAACTTCGGAGATAAGGGGCGGGGAACGGTATTTTTTTTACATTTTTCATCAAAAGTCGAACACTGTGCGGCCTAAAAAAAAATAAAAATATGTTTGAGAATGCGCAAACAGCGCTCTTTCATATGATACCCCACATGACCTAGTAGCCCAACTTTGATTTTTTAAGACCCCCTTTCAGCCCAAGTTGCAAAAAAAATACCTATCGTTTTATTTCTTTCTTATTTGCAAAATAGTTGGGTAAATATTATCTAAAACTGTTCCAAATTTCAAGTTGATAGCATTAGTAGTTCTTGAGATATCCAGCTGTGACAGACAGACAGACAGACAGACAGACTGAGTCACACCATAGGGGTTCCTTTTTACCATTTTGGTACGGAACCCTAAAAACAAACTCTTCCGCTATATTCCACCGACATTTTGCACAACGCCATCTATGGGTAAATTGATAAAACGCCCGCTCTAAACATGTTTGCTCAAGAGGAACCGGTATGAATTAAAGTTATTTTGCGTTTTAGTAATTTTATATTATCTCCGAAACTGTATGACCAATTGCCATACTGTAAAGGCCAAATCTTATCTCCATGATGTCCTTGTGATCATAAAATATCTTATTTTGATAAGGATTAATGTTTTGTTGTATAAATAATCATCCAAACGTAAGTATGTCTAAAAAATACTTTTTTAAAACAATAAAAGATGTATAAAAGATAAAATATAAAAGATAGAAATATGGTGTCGCGGACTTTTTTGTAGAATTATTTAAAACGTACCAGACTGCCATACATTGTTATCAATTATAAACAACCGTTTAGGCAGCGCATGCAAAAAAGTCTGTTTAAAGAGGTATTTCTTTCCGACTTGTTAGACAAAACTTGTGATAGCTCGGCTAATATGCATGATATAAATATAATTTATAGCCTATAGCACTCAGGAATAATGTAGCTTTCTACCAGTGAAAAAATTTTTTGAATTGGATCATTAGTTCCGGAGATTACCCCCTACATACAAACTTACAAACTTACATACAAATTTTACCTCTTTATAATATTAGTATAGAGTATAGATAATAAACAATCGTTACTTTTTCAGATCCTACAAGACATGATGGTGGAGATAGACTACGACGCTGACGGTACCGTGTCTCTAGACGAATGGAAACGAGGAGGGTCCGTAAAAAAATCTTGATAGTTTTTAAATAAAAAAGTAGTATGTCAGAATATATAATAGGGTAGACAATCCTACTACGACGTCGTAATATTCGACGCGAAAGTTTGTGGGGATGGATGTATGTATGGAAGGATGTTTGTTTGTTACTCTTTCACGCAAAAACTACGGAAGGGTTTTGATGAAATTCAGCATACAGATATATTCCTACGGATTCGAGACCTACGCGGGTGAAACCGTGGGGTGCTGCTAGTATAGATAAAATTAAATGTCTAACTAAAAATATTAATTTATAAATAAATAGTACTTGGTCGACCGAGCTCTGTTCGTGTGAAAATAGAGACCACGCTAGGGCGCATGTGCGGCTGAAATAAAATAAAGAAAATAAGGAAAATAAAGCAAAGAAAGAAAAGAAATAAACCAAAGAAAAGAAAGAAAACACGTTTATTTGCGGTAAACATGACGACGTTTACCGAAAATAGAGGAATAGAGGTGGGTGAGAATTTAATTTTTAATTTTAAAGTATGCGTCAAATCCACGCAAACGGCCATCTCTCAGCATAATGCTGCGACACTACATGAGACAGAGCCACAGCGCTGGTTTTCAGCGACAGCCGGCATTGACGACTTACATAATAAGGTCCAGGACTTCAATTCACCCGATTGTAATTTTTTGTGAAATAAATATTCTTATTCTTATAATTATGAGACAATAGGTCGCGGCATCAGTATAGCAACGGTACGAGTATTGTAGGCGGTAATCAGTTGCTGACAGAATTCAAGTCTCTTATCCATCCAATATTTTCCTCCACAGCATGACCACTATTCCCCTCCTAGTCCTGCTAGGACTGGACACGAATGTCAAAGAGGATGGCGAGCACGCGTGGAGACTAAAGCACTTCAGCAGACCAGCCTACTGCAACCTGTGTTTGAACATGCTGGTCGGGCTGGGGAAGAAGGGGTTGTGCTGTATATGTGAGTATTTTGTTCTTGTTTTGCCTGACCATTAATATAGGACGTGTAGGTTGTATCGTTATTAGACAACCCTCTAATGTGAAAGCTTATGCTTCATCCAGTTTTTTGAGAAACCAGAATATAGTTCGTATGCTGGTTTCATAGTTTCCAACATCGTATAATTTTATCTGCTTTTAAATAATTTGATTCGATAACCAATCAAATAGATGGTGATGAATGATTAGGATCAGAGACTTGATCCTGGGTTTCTGAAAACCTGTAGTATTAAATGGTTATGGTTAACCAACCATAACCAACCATATGGTTAACCATGGTTGGTTGGTTGGTGGTTGGTTGGTTGTTGTTATGGTTTAACCTGTGGTGTTAAATTTTATGACAGTTTCCATGAAGTGGTTTGGTCAACCCATCACAACCACATATTATTTGACAGCATTTTTACTGGTCAGAGGCTTGACTGGGCTTATACTAATCTCCAATTGACTATAAGAGCCTGCAAAGTTTCTGCTTACATGTAATGAATACCTATACGCTATCAAAATTAACTTATACATGATTAATTATCTCTTAGAAAATTGATGTTATTGTATGTATTCTACAACACAACCTTAGTAAACTTAGTAATATTAGTAGCTCTTCTTACTCATTTAATCTTTAATCTGCTCTCTTCTTACTCATTTAAATTTGAATCTGCTCTCTTCTTACTCATTTAATCTTGAATACACTCTTATCTTACTAATTTAATCTTGAATCTACTTTCTTCTAACTCATTGAATCTTGAATACACTTTCTTCTTACTCATTTAATCTTGAATCTACTCTACTCCTAAGTACTAATTCTTCCTTCATTTGTTCCAGTCTGCAAGTTCACAGTGCACGAGCGCTGCGTGCAGCGTGCACCAGCGTCGTGCATCGCGACTTACTCCAAGTCCAAGCGCGCGCCCGCCACACTCGCACATCACTGGGTAGAAGGTAATTAGAAGACTTCTTCAATAATATCCTCTTTATAATTTTGAAGTCGCGTTCCGCCTCAAACGCGCTTAGACCTACGGTTGCGTTTTTGGGTGAAAAAATATTTAGAATAATAAAATTCGCAAAGCGTCGTATGAATTGAGTGTGAGGTTAGGTAAATACTACTCTGCTGTCATCCCGTTCATCCTAATAATTACGTGAACGCATCCTGGCTCCTGCACAAAACTGCCACTTAGGACGTCCTAATCGATCCGAAATCTGGTTTGCAGTTTTCTGTGGTCACATTTTTGTATCCCATCATCAGCTGAAATGTTTTGGTAATACTTACTGTGACGTTTAATAAACAAGTTATGTGTGCTGTGGTAGGGGTTGCGCAGTGGAGGGATTGTAGAGCGGTGCGCCGCACGCAGTCTGGTCCGAGCGGTCGTTGTGTTACAACGACCGCTCGGACCGGGACGCCTAACGCAGTTATATTGCAAACAGTGTTTATTATGCATACCTAAACCTAACCTAAACAAAGACATCACACCTACAACCTCTTTTTCAGGTAACTGCCACGGCAAGTGCGCAAGGTGTCGGAAAAAGATCAAGGGCTACAACGGAATCACTGGACTGCACTGTCGATGGTGCCATATCACTGTGAGTTTATGTTCTATGTAACTTTCTGATAGAGGAACATTACCTACTTCTTCTCTTATAATGATGATGATGATGATGATGATGACGATGATGATGATGATGATGATGATGATAAATGATTTATTTCTGTAAGTAGGTTTGTTCAAACACTTTTACACGTCAATCATATTAAAAAAAAATAAAAACTAAATGAGCTCGGCATTTCCTATCTGACTACTTTGAGAAGAAAAGCCGAAACAAACTCAGAGGTCACAGTCTTTTTTAAAGTTCTGACATAATCTTGGTTAGATCATGTGAAGACCATGTAAATTGTCTGAAATGGTCTTTTGAGGAATGAACCACACAGATTGAGTGGACCTGTCCAGTCAGTGCACGCATTTGTCAGTAATCGTGCAGCTCAACTCAAAACTTAAGGAGTTCAACGATTCGACGAACAATACCAAAGAAAAGACATTTGGGTAGGCCGCATAAATTACTCAAACTGCCAAACTATGAAAAGATTACCTCGACAGCATAATTCGTGTCTAAATCTACCCTCTATCCTAATAATAAATCTGAAGAGTTTGTTTGAACGCACTAGTCTCTGGAACTACCAATCGGATTTGAATAAAATCTTTTTGCATATGATAGCCCCATTCTTGAGGAAACCTGTAGGCTATTCTGCATTACGATAGGACGCTTAGGAGCCGAGCAAAAAGAAAAATAAGTTAGAATAAGTCAATGCGATGCGACAAGGTGGATCGGTGGAAGAAGATATTTCACGCGGACGAAGTCGCGGGCAGAAGCTATTTATTTATTTATTTATTTATTTATTTATTTATAATAAGCACACCAACAGCACGGTCACTTACAATTCTTATTACAATAACAAATAAAAATGGCATTTTAGTAACCATGCAAATAACAGGTATGCATGACTTTCACATACAAAAAATTAGAGACAATGGAGAACAATAAAAATTTTGTCTAGTAGAATTAAATTTAAACAACAATCTTGAAACTATATTGACGTGCACTCTTCGCACTGTTTAAATAGTGAACGTATAACTAATAACTAACGTGTAAGTCATCTTTTTATATGAGCTGTATCAAATCTTCTAAATAGGAGTTTTTTTATGATGATTAAAAAAACGTAGATAGTTAGAGCCTCAAAGATGTCCCATCAGCGTAATACCAAAATTAGGCAATTAATCTGGAAGCTGTATTGCTAAAGTCTTACCGATTCAACTTCTAAGATTAACCGTACATATCGAATGTGGATCCACGCGAGGCTTTTCAATTTTTCTGTAATTACGGCATTTGACTCGTTAAGGCTCAATTGCAACACAAATAATTAAATTTAGGTATCTAATGCTAAACGTGTTTAAAACATCATTCTGTCATCTTCAAATAAATTGGGATAAGGGCACGAAGATGATGATGAATGATAATTCTGTCATCTTCAAACGATTGACAGAAATAGGAGCAGCGCTCTTTTGTTTAGCGCTAAATATAATTAGTGATTTTTTGTTGCAAGTGAGCCTTAGTGTAGAACCAAGACATTTAAAACTAAAATAATGAATACGGTACTTTTTCCAAACAGTTCATCCCTGTGACGTGCTATAAAGACCGATCGCCGATTCTGTTATGCACAAACTAAACTTAATTTAGGCTGTTGCTAACTTTTTCTTTCTAACCGCTGACATGGGACACGGGAACTTTTTATCCCAAACAAAAAAACGTAGTACCGTGTGCAGGGTTACCTGAGTCCCAAGCTAAAATTTGCGCGGGAAGTTGGATATTTGACTCTGTGGCTTCGGTATTAAGCCGAATACACACAGGGCATGTTATTCGACTATTTGGGTATGAAATTCCCCACATTTCGATATATGACAACCCCAAAAACATTTATCGTCTATGATTAACAAAAATATTTTTTCACTGTCAGTTGTTTACGTTAGTGCGGCGGCGTGCGTGCGTGAGTCATTCAAGTGTTTTTATTGTATTTTAGTGATTTCTTCTTGAAAACCGGATAAAAAACTGTTTGTGAGTGTTAACAATATTATAGGCATAAAGGATTACTGCAGGATTGAAGTGGGTAAGTGCTCCAAGTACTTTATTTTTGATTGTTACTTCCGTAGGTACGTCTCGGTAATGGTTTGTTATTGTTTCGCGTGATGACTCATTCTAATAAGAATCTTATTAGATTCTTGTTTTAATCAGTTAAATGTTATTATTTATATGAATAGTGTGTTAATTGGTAAAAAAATTAAGATATACTTCAAAATTTCTACGTATACGATAAAATTAGGAAAAAATAGTTAGTCCGGGGTCCAAACGGCGCGCGCGTCAACAATGTTGTCTCACCAACTTCGTATGGTTGTAAATACTAAATATTGTACTATGCAATGTGGTTTTGTATTTTTTTTTATGTTAAGAATATTCACACCATGCATTTTAAACCATAAAACATATAGGTCATCGCTTGTTTTTTTTAACTACAACCATTTATTTGAAATCGTAGTATAATATTCCATAAGTTTATGTTTATCATTTAAATGCATTTATTTACACTAGTTCCATTTAAATACAGTACAGTTAAGTATTTAGCGGCAAAGAACAGCTCTCCAGTGATAATAAACACTTGCCGACCCTTCGAACAAACAAAGCCATAAATCTCGATTGTTTACGACGCGGCCGGCGACCACCCACCGCGCGGCGATGACGTAATCGGCCCAACCAGTTCAAGTGACTTTTTTCTAAGTGACGCGCGAGTCAGCGGAATAAAATAAGAAAGAGACGGACGTAAATTAGAGCTGTCAAATTTAGTTGAACTGATATTTCCATACACATTTAGACGACGCGTAAAAACATGTCGACATCTCTAACTTAGTTCATAGCTATAGCCGTCCTTTTCTCGCGCTGCTTAGTAAAAGATAGCGATTCTCTAATTTTGGTTTAGTTGTTGAACAACAGAATCGGCACCACCTCAATCTCCACACCATTAAACCATTGCAGCTCCACAATCGTTGCGTGGGTAGTGCAGGCGGCGCTTGCTCACTAGGCAGGCACGCGCGGCACATCCTGCCTCCCACCGCCATCCGGCCACTCGTACTAGATCGACAGCGGTCGTTACCACATCGACCGCAACATGATCAGGTAAGATCATAAACCTTTTCTAGTTATTTCAAAGGCAAGAGTTTATTGATACTGACTACGATTTTAAACGGCACACAATGGCGTAATCTATTGTCACCATTAGCTGGCTTGAAATGAAGTTGAAAATTGAAAATAATATTTGTGTTGCCGAGATGTGACTAAGCTGCGAATGTGCATTTATTTTCCGGGTTTTCTTTAGATTATTCAGAATATACACAATAAATTAGATAATTGTCCAGTTAAAGTTTAAAAAAAATGTTAATTCTATTAAATTCTTGGTGTAATTTCCTTCTGTTAAAAACTGTGTTGAAGGGCGTAGAGGTACTCTAAAATGCACTGTAATCAAACAATATAATGAACATAACCAACTTAACTTATAAATTCTTTCTCTATTCCAGCAATCCCTCCCCACCTCAATATCCCTTCCAATTTCAATAGCAGCGACCTCCGAAGAGAGAAAAGAAGATAAAGACAAACGGGAGACCCGAGCTCCCCCCATCTCCTTCCAGATCACGCCCCCCGACGGCTCCTGCCCCCTGCTAGTGTTCATCAACCCCAAGTCTGGGGGAAGGCAAGGATCCCGGGTGCTGAGGAAGCTGCAATATATCCTGAATCCAAGGCAGGTGCATGATATTGCGAAAGGAGGAGGGCCTACGCAGGGTGAGTTCTTAATAGAAAAGTTTTGGTTTGTGGTCTATTCATTTATATGGTGTACCCAATAAGAGCAGTGGAGAGCAGTGGTGGCCCAGTGGTATCGCCATAGCCTTGACTTACGAGTTGTAGGTTATGAGTTCGAATCCAAATTAAAGAAATTTCTCTCAAAACGGTGAAGGAAAACATCGTGAGGAAACCGGCATGTCCTAGAACCAAAAATTTTAAGACATGTAACATGAACCCGCACTGGGCTGCGTGGTGGATAATTGCCCAAACCCTCTCACAGCGAGGAGGCCTGTGTCCCAGCAGTGGGAACTGACAACCAGCCTTGCCAAGGGGTATCGTATTACCCAGTTACTGGGTTGTGGAGATCAGATAGGCAGTCGCTCCATGTAAAATACTGGTATTCAGCTACATCCGATTAGACTGGAAGCCGACCCCAACATAGTTGGGAAAAGACTAGGCAGATGGCCAGGTCTGTGTCCCAGCAGTGGGAACATAGGTTGATTATGCTATGCCCCGACCTTCGCAGCTTGACTGTCTGCTAAAGGGCTGCATTTTTAGAGCCGTAAAAGCTTGTTGGAATTTTCACAAAAAACCTGTTACTCGCTGCTGTCAATGGGGAAAATCATCATCATCATCATTTCAACCGAAAGACGTCCACTGCTGTACATACTACATAGGCCTCCCCAAGCACCGTCACTTCGACCGGTTCTGTGCCTCCCACATCCACAATGTGGACAATATCATCATCTCATCATCTGCCTAACAGGATGCAGCTGAATACCAGTATTTTATATGGAGCGACTGCCTATCTGACCTCCACAACCCCTGGATAATATGATACATGTTGGTAAGGACTGGTTGTCAGACTTTCGGGCTTCTGACGAGCCGTAACGACTGTCAAAGATCCACGAATGGCAGCCGGGACCAACGGCTTAACGTGCTTTCCGATGCGGACAATAATAATAAAAAAATCCCACGGGGATCCCCTTAGAAGATGTTGATACTTATACGGTTATAACATTCTTACATTCCCTACCTACGGCAGGAATATAAATGTTATAGTTAAACTAATTTTAATAGTGATGTTATAACTACTTATTTCTTCAGGGTTGCAGATGTTCAAAGACGTGAAGAACTACCGGGTGATATGCTGTGGCGGTGATGGCACTGTCGGATGGGTGCTTGAAACTATGGGTAAGTAACGTATTTTCAATGTTTGAGATTACTTGCCATGCTATCTCTGGAGGATGTGTCTTGGACATCTATCTAGAAATAAAAAGAGAAATCCTGACTGACTGAGACTGATTGACTGACCCATCAACGCCCAGCCCAAACCCTTGGAGCCAGAAACCCGAAATCTTACACAGAGGTTCCCTTTGTAATGTAGACAAAGACAGGGAGTAAGGAAGGATTTTTGTTCTCGTGGGATATGCAAAAGCTAGCCTTCTAGAAAAAGAAGTCCTGACTGATTGACTGACTCATCAACGCCCAGCCCAAACCCTTGGAGCTAGAAAGTCGAAATTTTACACAGAGGTTCCCTTTATAATGTAGACAAGGAATAAGGAAGGTAGTAGATAAGTTCCCGTGGGATATTTTCCGACATCCATGCGGGTGTTAAATTTGATATAGTATATTATATAACTATCTATAAGTGTATATAGATACTACTCAAATAGCAATCCTTGAATGTCAGGATGGTTATTAGTTATTTATTTACTGTGTATTAAAGTATTATTGTTTACTGTGTTTTACTGTGTTCTATGAATATGGTGTGTAAGGGGAGGATTTCATAATTAAAAGCACAGAAAGACAAGACTAGATATTTATATTTCTTCAATCAAGCTTGTCAATAATTATTCATCTTTAACGAGAAAGCTATTGTCCGTTCGCAAAACTAGGTCTTCGTGGAGAAGAACGAACAAGAAACTCCACGGAAACAGTGTTTAAGTATTTTATCAACACATTTCTTATTTCTTATATTTCTATAAATTATAGTTAGTAGCAACATAATAACAATAGCTACTAAAATAACATGGTTCAATTAGACATATTTAAGGTATAATATCAAATTACGTAACTTACGTGACACCTGGTAGGTAGGTCTATTTCACATCACAACGGCACTAGCACTAGCCACTTGAACGTCCACCGAGCAATTGCCCCGAGAATGTCATTACAGTCCTTTTTATATCCTACTACCTGCTCTTTCCATCAAACAACTGACAGTATTGTACCAATCGTTTAAAACAACCTATTATATTAAAATAACAATATAAATTCTAAAATATAGTCCAAGTACTATTAAATATTACATAATTATTTACAGTAATAACATCTATACGATTTTTACAAGTTAAGAGTGGTATATTTTATAAACAAAATAACTAGTCAAATTAGATACTTCTACATTAGTTCCAAGCTTCGTAAATGTGACAGATGTCATTATCTAACAAACAGTAATAAAATAATACCAAAATGAAATATCTAAAGGTGGTTTTACAATGATTTTATGGTTTCTGGAATCAAGGTAATCTCAATTTTACTTAATAATTAAAAATATAGTGCTAAAAATTATAAAAAACAATCGTCAAATATAACACGGGCGAAGCCGCTGGCAATAGCTAGAAAATTACTAAAAAGACCAACTTTGTTGCTACCATATCCGACAAATAAATGTCTTTGTCTTTGTCTCTCAAAAAGTGCTGACTTGGACTTTTAGAAATGTCAGAGAAACAATGGTCCAATTATCTTGTTTTTTGGATCGTTTTCTTCCTATTTCTGGTGCAATGGTCTCCCGTCAACTTCGTTTCAGTCAATAAAAATGTAGAACTTAAATCTACAATAAGGCACGTCAATGGGCTTAGTAGACATTGGACTTATTCGCGAAATGACCTGTAGTCGTTTAAGGACTTATTCACGATATGGCTCATTCTGAAAATGGTAAATTCGTGAAATAACCTATTCTACTTTGGTCTCATTGGATCTCCCGTCAACTTCGTTTCAGTAAATAAAAATGTAGAAGTTGAATCTATAATAAGGAACGTGTTTTATGTTACAGACAAGGTTCAAATGGACACACAGCCAGCAGTTGGAGTGATACCTCTGGGCACAGGCAATGATTTAGCCAGGTGTCTGAGATGGGGTGGCGGGTAGGCACACTCTTTTTTGTACCTCATCAATGTTGATGCCCAGCTGTGGGTAAAGTCGGTCGTAGAGCTCTCTACTCTTACGAAAATAACAACATATTTTGAATTTAATTTTACTTTACAGATACGAAGGTGAGTCCATTCACAAGATCCTGGACAAGATCGCACGCGCGAGTACCGTCATGATGGACCGGTGGCACATCACCGTAGAAAATTCTTCCGCGGATGTGAGTTATTTTTATCAAATTTTAATACTAAAAAATATAAATGATCATCATTCTCCTGCCCTTATCCCAATCTATTTGGGGTCGGCGCAACATCTCCCTTTTTTCCATACTACTCTATAAGTCGTCATCTCGGTCTTGACCCGCTTTCTAGCCATGTCATCTTTCACACAGTCCATCCATCGTTTCTTTGATCTTCTCCTACGCTTAAAGCCATCGACATTCATACTCAACACTTTCCTCACGACATTTTCCTCAAACTTATCAGCCACTTTCAAACTTCCTTTTATGCACTCATTTCTTATTCTATCCATTCGTGTAACACCACACATCCCTCTTAGCATTCTCATCTCAGCTGCATGCAATTGCCTTTTTTGTGCCCCAACATTCTGATTCCATACAAGACAGCAGGTCTAACCATTGTTTTATATATCTTCCCCTTAAGTTATTAAGGAGAATGCGGGAGTCGCAGATTGTTCCTGTTTTATAAAAATATTTATAGAAAATATGTTTATTTGACCCACGTTAAGGCACACAATATTCACACAAAAACAAAAAACCGGTCAAGAGCGAGTCGGACTCGCGCACCGAGGGTTCCGTTCCGATTTCTGAAAAGTGTGCTATTAGAGACATAGGTTTATTTCTCCTGTAATCTTTACATAAACTTCTATCACATACAATAATTTCAGATTTTTCTCTATGCAAACTTCGGAGATAGGGGGGGGACGGTATTTTTTTTACATTTTTCATCAAAAGTCGAAAACTATAGGGCTTAAAATAAACAAAAAAATGTTTGAGAATGTGAAAATAGCGCTCTTTCATATGATACCCCACATGCCCTAGTAGTCCCACTTCGATTTTTTAAGACCCCTTTTCAGTCCATGTTGCAAAAAAAACATATATATTTTTATTTCTTTCTTATTTGCAAAATAGTTGGGCAAACGTCATCTAAAACTGTTCCAAATTTCAACTTGATAGCATTAGTAGTTCTTGAGATATCCAGCTGTGACAGACAGACAGACAGACTGAGTGAGACCGTAAGGGTTCCTTTTTACCATATTGGTACGGAACCCTAAAAACAGGAAATAATCTCAAAACAGTATTATGTACAAGACTCTTCAATTTCGAAACTTTACTATTTCTGTTGATCGCCCAACGAATTAAGAATGATATTCTTAATTCGTTGTGATCGCCACTAAATATGTTTCGAGTTCGTCTTATCCCAGCGGTTGGTTTGATATGTCAACTAGATCCAAATTACAAAGCATATTTCAATGGCCTTGTCCTCAAATAACAATTTTATTGAAAAAACGTACAAATGTTGCCACGTTCATGTTATTAATTTTGACGTTTTCAGTGTGAACAGCCCCAGATGCCCGACTCAGCGCCGCACCCCACGGTGGTGCCCTACAATATCATCAACAACTACTTCTCCGTCGGTGTTGTAAGTAGCAAACCTGCTTGGATCCGTCTTAACGCTTAGAAGGACACTATACGGCCATAGCAGTAATAACAATAAAACTTCTATTACGTCTCGTTGGTGTCCTTCTAAGCATCAATTATTCTACACAATTAACGCTTTGAGCACCACTACACTGCTGCTGCTGTTGCTGCTCTAATTTTACACAGTTACGCAATAAATAATTTTTATTCTTATTCTGCTTGGACACAGACCTCCTCTCTTCGAGAGGGAGCATGCTGTAATTTACCGCGTGGGCTGGTAGATGGGTAGATGTCCCAAGTCTTTGAATTTTTGAATCTAGGACATGCCGGTTTCCGCACGATGTTTTCCTTCACCGTTTTGAGAGCAAGCAATGATAAGAAAAAAGATACTATAAGATAATGAGCAATGATCATGCCAGATTGCTCAGAGGGATGAGTGATGTTGACTGTATAGTAGCCACATGATTATTTATCAGAATCTGGGAGATATTTTTTTTGCCTCTGGAGTTTTCTCAAAAAAGCCAAACCATTGTTTTCTCCTCCAGGACGCTGCAATCTGCGTGAAGTTCCACACGGAGCGAGAGCGAAACCCTGACAAGTTCAGCTCCCGGATGAAGAACAAGCTGTGGTACTTCGAGTTCGCCACCTCCGAGCAGTTCGCAGCCAGCTGCAAGAATCTACATGAGCACATAGATATTGTGGTATGTTGATATTATTGTATCGGGTTAAGGAACAGCCCTCCGCAGGCTGATGAAGTGAATTCAGTATATCATACTAAGATGACCGGTACATGAAATTATTTCAGGAATGTTATGGGAATCAAACAAAGCTGATTTGTTTTTGTTTTTGTGGACAAATCGGAGCGTCTGTTACTGGTTGGGAGGGGTAGGATAGATATGCGGTGAGTTCGATGAACTCCGTAGCTAGGCAGAAAGTGAACAGCTGATTTCACGCGTCGTTCGTTAGAGTATTTCAACATCCATTGCTGGTTTTTTTTTTATTTTTGCTGTTTTTTTTACATAAATGGAGTGATGCGTACAGAGAATGTAATTCTACATTGAATTAAAGGAATTGTAATTGAAAAAACGATAAGAAAAAATGAGAATATGATTCAAAATAGGGAGCTGAATGCACCCTGTTAGTTTGCGAAGGGCTGTCCCTTACATCCTGTATACAGGGTTATTTGTAAAACACCAGTAACCTCTATACACATCATTATGAACAACTTTTACTATGGGACCAAACCTGAAATCGCGAAAAAAAATCAGCTATTCAGTACATTTATATCTACATCAAACTCGTCAAATTGTAGGGAGCAGCTGATTTTTTTTTCGCGATTTCAGGTTTGGTCCCATAGTAAAAGTTGTTCATAATGATGAGTATAATGACCCCCTAAGAGGTTACTGGTGTTTTACAAATAACCCTGTATAAGACAATTTAATGATGTTAAGGAATAATACGAATGTACAGATAATTACTTTCTATTCAATCTGGTCCTTTCCGCTCATTTGTAGTGAAAATCAGACCCCAAGACGTTTTACAAATTAGATTGCGAGAATTCGAGAGTAGAAACAGCAATCGAGGGGGGACTCCAGCGGGAGGTTCCAAGGGTATTTGAAGGGTGCGGTGCGTTTCATCAGACACCCCAGCTTGGTTTTGTGATGATTAGGCTCACTTTTTGGTTTTAGTCGCAAGGAATCCCTTATCCTTCAGTGCTGGGATTTCCAAGAGGATAAAAATAAGACAAAAATTTATTTATTTATTTATTTATTTATTTATAAAATAAAATAAAATAAATAAATAAATAAATAAGACAAAAAGATCTGATCCATTGTGACTTCGGGAGTTTACCTTCTATTGTTTCTAAAGTTTTATTCAAAAGCTGCTCTAGCTCTTTGTTGTTGTCAGTAGTAGCTGTTTCCAGTTTCCACCTTGCAACCGTCAAGCAAAAAATTACCCCCGACGTCAATGTACTAATGGACCAACAAATTCATTTTATTTTTTATTTTTATATCCTGGGACATTTCACACAACGCCATCTAGTCCTAAGCTAAGCAACCTAATGCTTGTGTTATGGTAACGAGATGGCTGATAAACTTCTTAAACTTATACATTTTTTTTTTGTAAATACATACATATTATAGATAGAAAAACACCCCCGGAACAAATACTTGTAGGTCGTACAAATATTTGTTCCGTGCGGGAATCGAACCCGCGACATGTTGCGCAGCAGTCAATCGCTCAACCACTGCGCCAACCGTGTCGCCAATTGTCTAGCCACAGTTCTTTCTTTGACACCTTTTTTGTAACCTATAGAATACTTATAGATAATCTTTTAATTCCAGTGTGACGGTGCATCACTTGAGCTGAACAAGGGCCCGGCACTCCAGGGCGTGGCCCTGCTGAACATCCCGTACGCGCACGGCGGCTCCAACCTGTGGGGCTCCTCCACCGCGCATCGCCGCGGACGGTTCCCCAATGCACAACAAGGCGAGAACACTTCAGTTGCCTTAACCTAAAGCAACTCTTCATCATCAGCCTAGCCTTTTCCCAACTATTTTGGAGCGACTGCCTATTTGACCTCCATAACTCTGGAACTCTCCATAACTGGATAATACGATACCCCTTGGTAAGACTGGATGTCAGACTTTCGGGCTTTTGACGATCCGTAACGACTGTCAAAGATCTATGAATGACAGCCGAGACTAACGGACTAACGTGTTTTCCGAGGCAAGGGAGGTCTCGGTATGTAAAGATGGTCACCCATCCACGGACGGACCGTGGCAAGGTAGCTTAACCTGATCGATCGACCCGTTTGACTGTCAGTAACTCATTTTCATGTGCCCGAAGACTTCAACAAATAAGACAAGGTCAGGATTTCAAAAGACCAAACTTTGAGTGACATGTCGTCAGATACCTCAAAGAAAATTATTTTTTTAATTAATACCTGTGCCTGTGTTGGTTAAGCTACGTTTGCCGGACTTGGTCCATGGATGGGTCTTTACATAGCGAGACTACTCCGTGCCTCGGAAAGCACGTTAAGCCGTTGGTCCTGGCTGTTAGTGGATCTTTGACAGTCGTTACGGGTGCTCAGAAGCTCGAAAGTCTGACAACCAGTCTTACCAAGAGGTATAGTATTACCCAGTAATTCGGTTGTGGAGGTCACATAGGCAGTCGCTCCATATAAAATATTTGTATTCTGCTGCATCCGGTTAGACTGGAAGCTGAACCAAACATAGTTGGGAAAAGGCTAGGCAGCAAGATTGATCTGTGTCTGTGTTTGCATAAATAGATTATAATTATCATTCAAAAACTTGTTGTTCTTTCAGATATTGGTGACAAACTAATAGAAGTAATTGGTTTGGAGAACTGTTTGCACATGGGTCAAGTCAGAACTGGTAAATATTATTTCATATAGGGTCGAATAAAATTAGCTAGTGGAACTCCGGAGACGTTATGATAAAAAAAAAAAAAAAAATATAGTTGATTTTATGGCATTTACAGCATTTTGAAGTATGTGTACGTCGTGAAATAATTTAAAAACAAAAACATCGTAGGAAAACGTTGTTCCGACCGTCCGACGCAGTATAATTTCTGGTGATGCAAAAGAAATTTGCCATTTTTCGAGATAAGTACGACAAAATTGCTCTCCAGAGTCGATATTATCAAAAACATATTTTCATCAATGTCTCCTCTCCTTCTTCAAGTCGGATTACTTTAATGTTCCAGGTCTTCGCGCGTCAGGCAGGCGGCTGGCTCAGTGCAGCTCCATCACGCTAACTACTAAAAAGACATTCCCCATGCAGATCGACGGGGAGCCGTGGATGCAGCCGCCTTGCAAGGTAACATTTACATTGTACCTATAATATAGTTAAAATCTCGCTGCAGACTTGGTCATAAATCATAATCGGAGTAGGGATGTGCGCTAGTTGCGCGCGCTCAAGGCCATTATCGATAACAGAATCATTAAGGTTATCACGTAAACATACTGCATTCATTAAGTATGCGGGGTAACTAATGAGTACTAATGTGTTTTTACGAGACTTCCTTCTCGTAAGAACACATTAGTACTTAGTACACAACACACAAACAAAACCTTCAAGATAGCTGATGTCGAGAAGTTAGTCGATGAAGCCATTTTCAATGTATCCATTGAAAATTGGCAAAAGTGTGTGGAACATGCAGAATTGCTGCAAGATGAAGACGTAAGAAAAGCACATTTATGCGAAGAGTTCATCATTCATGTGGATGATGATGACGATGACTCAGACGAAGAATTTTAATTTTCTATTTTTAATTTTATATATACGTTCTTTTGTTTATATATTTAATATGCTTTGTAGTAAATTTGGTAATAAAAAAAAAATGTGTATTTATTTCTATCACCCATTTATAAGGATATATATATATTTTGTATTTTTTTATATTTTTTTTTATTTTTTTTTTATATAAGGTGCTCTAAAAATATCTGCCACCGCTTCAATGGGAGATAGTATTGTGTATATAGATTACAATAGTGAAGAAATTTTGTACCCCGGAATAGTTAAATCAATTTGACAAAATAAAGTAATTAAATAACATATCATTACTTTATTCTGCATAACGTCGTTCAACTACGCGTGACGTGTCGCTTCTTCAATAAAAAACAACTGCTATCTCTTTCTAACTCTTCTATGAATGAACACAGAAATAAGCTGACCAGTTCGTTTACCCCGTGCGAGTTAACATGGCACCTGGATCGAAAACAAAATTGTGTCTAAACACTATGTTTTGTCACGTTTAAAGCATCGTAAAGTAGTATGTTATGAGAAACATAGCGCAAAATAAATGATGATATTCAAAAAACTAAAATAAAATTCAAAATTTTTTTGCACTCGGTTCTTTAAACGTAGGTAATTCATTGGAGCCAGGTGCCATGTTAATGCGCACGGGCTATACCTAACTATCTAATCTACTACGATTATGTAAGTACGCAATAATACGTAGGGAAACAAAACTGTTTTAATTTTATTTATTTTTTTAGTGCACTTACCAGTTACCACATTCCTTCAAAAAAACTGACGTAAATAAGACGGTAAACTCCCCATCACACTTAAAACAGGCTTTGGACTGTCAAGTTAGTGTAAGAATCGTATTTTATTTCTTATTATTATTTTTTAAACTAATTAGGTCCTTCAATACCAAATAACGATAAATTACAGTAACTTGGCGTGTTTAAAAGTTAATCACCTTATTTACACCAATTGCACCGTATTTACAGTTATTTACAAAACACTATTACCTACTTATCTACAAAACTGTTGCACAAGTCCGCCTTCGCGTTGCACACAAATGTAAGCACGTTTGCGTACATGTCTTTGCACTTTATTTAATGTGTCCGTTTCACTTTTCACTTGCCGAAAACCGCGCTTGATGCGCCTTTTTAGTTCTTCCACACTTCTTATGTCATGTCCGGTTTGGCCGTACACAAGGTCCTTTACACGACCCCATAAAAAAAAGTCTAATGGGGTTAAATCTGGCGAACGAGGAGGCCACGGCACTGGCCCTCCTCGGCCTATCCACCTTTCACCACCGTACCACACACCATTTAAATACTCCCGTACGCTCACGGCGAAATGAGGTGGTGCTCCATCATGTTGAAAATGTAGTTCTCTTATCTCTTCAAGAGGAATACGTTCCAACATTCTTCTCACACGAGTTCTCAGTAAGCGAAGATACGTATCCCCGTTCAGTCTATCCAAGAACACTGGTCCTAGCACTCTGTTTCCCAGTATCAAATTAAGAAAATTTGATTGTGTACTGTATATCTGTTCAAATGTAACATATGTTGTGTCAAATAAATATATTATTATTATTATTGTGTTGTCTTTGACATATCTCGGGACCCTGGGGTCCCGGTCCTTTGGAAGGCGTACGAGGAGCCGAAGCCAACTCGCAGAGGCCCGTTAGACAATTTTAAATGAAGAGAAGGCACCAGCCGACGATTATCCCTGTATGCACTATGCAATTGCACCCAAGGACAACCCCCGGTTGGTGCAGGACTATTGCAGAACATGGAAATAAAATTTATTGGGCTATGGATTTGGGTGTTTGTGGACTGGTTACCTAGAACTGTGGATACACTATGGCCCCTGCCTGACTAATGTTTTGTATACAATACACAGATAAAATGGCAGGGGGTGACTTGCACACTCAATAATGGGCCCCCGAAAACGGTCGCTAGCACATAGTGTCGTAACGGCAAGGGGGCAACATGTCCTGAGGTGCTTGTGAGGAGTGGAGAGGTATCCCAAGGTTCTCAGAACAATCCCAGAGCCCGGAAGATGGTCAAGATCCCTACAAACACTTACTGGAATACTTCCTTCCTCCGAGCACGTTTGCTCTTGCGAATCTCCACTCAAGCCAGCCAATAAAGGCAAGAATGAGGTGGGAGCTCTGTTCCCGTCAGTGTTCACTCCAGCCGGCCAATAAAGGCAAGCCAGAGATGAGGAACAAGACTACTCCCGGGAGATAGGGTCCGTGGGGTCGCTACTGCCCAACAGCTCGCCACATGCAGCTGCCCTGCGGGTTTCTGTATCCCTCTTGGTCTGGCTCCTCACCCTAGACCTGTTTCGGCAAAGTGAACTCTACCGGCACAGACCCAGAGTTCGGAGCGCGCAAGCCTCACCACGACGTCAACGTAGAGATACGGCGGTGGGGTTATTATTATTATTATTATTTTCTATATGTCTACATATCTCGGGACCCTGAGGTCCCGGACCTTTGGAAGGCATACGAGGGGCCGAAGCCAACTCGCAGAGGCCCCTTAGACAATTTTAAATTATGAGCAGGCACCAACCGACAATTATCCCTGTATGCACTATGCATGTGCACCCAAGGACAACCCCCGGTTAGTGCAGGACTATTGCAGAACATGGAAACAAAACATATTGGGCTATGGATTTGGGTGGTTGTGGACTGGTTACCTAAAGCTATGGAAACACTATGGCCCCTGCCTTACTAATGTTTTGTATACAGATAAAATGGCAGGGGGTGACTTGCACACTCAATAATGGGCCCCCGAAAACGGTCGCTAGCACATAGTGTCGTATCGGCAAGGGGGCAACATGTCCTGAGGTGCTTGTGAGGAGTGGAGAGGTATCCCACGGTTCTCAGAACAATCCCAGAGCCCGGAAGATGGTCAAGATCCCTACAAACACTTACTGGAATACTTCCTTCCTCCGAGCACGTTTGCTCTTGCGAATCTCCACTCAAGCCAGCCAATAAAGGCAAGAATGAGGTGGGAGCTCTGTTCCCGTCAGTATTCACTCCAGCCGACCAATAAAGGCAAGCCAGAGATGAGGAACAGGACTACTCCCGGGAGATAGGGTCCGTGGGGTCGCTACTGCCCAACAGCTCGCCACATGCTGCCCTGCGGGTTTCTGTATCTCTCTTGGTATGTCTCCTCACCCTAGACCCGTTTCGGCAAAGTGAACTCTACTGACACAGGCCCAGAGTTCGGAGCGCGCAAGCCCCACCACGACGTCAACGTAGAGATACGGCGGTGGGGTTATTATTATTATTATTATCCCGGCCCACACATTAACACTAAACCGAGTCTGAAAGTGGTCAGGCCGCACAACACGAGGGTTTGTCTCAGTCCAATAATGCGCATTGTGTATGTTGAACATACCTATGCGTGTGAACGTGGACTCATCAGTCCACAGAATGTTGCGGCGTTCTGCTCGAATCCAATTACAGAACGCGAGGCGAGCCGCGTAGTCATTGGGATGCAATTCTTGCACTCTTGTAAAGTGGTAAGGATGGAGCCCTTCCCGATTTAAAAGTCGCCACACGTAGTTGCCGCTTACGTCGAAGACTCTAGCAGCGTCCCTGGTGCTCGCAAGAGGATGACGCCGGAAGAAGTCCAACACTTCCTCTTCGAATTCAGCAGAGTATCGAGGCCTGCCTGCGTCAACCGGAAGCGTGTCAAAGCGGCCGTGTTCTGTAAATCTGTACACGGCGTTCAAAATGGTATGATGACTCACTCGCACACCAAACCTCTGCTGGTATAAGTTTACTGCATGCGCAGTTATGTTGTTGCACTCGCGGTAGCACAATACCATTTCATGATATTGTTGACTGGAATATCGTCGTCTGGGAGGCATTTTTAAAGAATGCGCGCGCGATACTCACGTCCGTGACCACTGATAATAACGAACTGGCTTTTGTTTAGGGCAATTTTGGGCGAGAGAACGGGGTAGTGCGGGGGTAGTAGAGGCCAGTGGCTTGCGCTTTGACGAAGACGAGCGCCGCCGGCCGGGGTGCGGACGGAGTGCATCCATTGTTTGCACAGAGTACCTACTTTTTTGTTTTATAAGAATGGCAACAGTGCATGAACAGCTTCATTGACGTTTTGGGAAACCAAATCTTGCGGCGTGGCAACGGCTAACTACTACGGGACGGTTTCATACTTGATAAAACAATTCAATCTTATACGCACATTTTTTGTATGAAAAAATTTATGACATAAGATCAATAATTTATCTTCACTATCGTAATCTATAACCACAATTCTCTCTCCCATTGCAGCCGTGGCAGATATTTTTAGAGCACCTTATATAAAACTATCGATATCACTCATCGACTGCAGTAATGCACAGCACTAAGTGTGCGCGTGGCCTGCCCATAAGGCCCGTGAGTGGGAAAGAGAGCGAAACACTCGAATGATTTATGACCGAGTCTGCAGCGAGATTTTAACTATACTATAACATTTTTTTTTCTTGGTAAATTTCAGTACAGTCATATTACAAACGCTTGGGGCTGCGTTTGTAATATGACTGTACTGAAATTTAAAAGGGCACTCAACAAAATATTTGTTTAAAAAAAATATTACACAATTGACGACTTTCTTAATGTGATTGAATAACATTTGTTTTTTCATCACTGCAACCTTGATGACATTAGACATTTTTGTTTTTTTTTTAGGGTTCCGTACCTCAAAAGGAAAAAACGGAACCCTTATAGGATCACTTTGTTATCCGTCTGTCTGTCTGTCTGTCAGTCTGTCAAGACCCTTTTTCTCAGGAACGCGTGGAAGTATCCATTTGAAATTAATATCAAATACGTAAGTCTATGGTCCCTTGGAGTCCTAAAAAACTCAAGCTTCTAAGTCAACGGAATAAAAAGATACAGCCATATAAGCGACATATTTTGACTCGTATTTTGGCAAGTAAATCAAAACCTATAGGGTACTTTCCGTTGTCCTAGAATCATGAAATTTGGCAAGAAGCAAGGTCTTACGGCACAAATAAAGGAAAAAGTCCGAAAATTGTTAATTTGCCATTCTATCACATAAAAAAATATTTTCAAGTCTGTCAGTCTGTCAAGACCCTTTTTATCAAGAACGTGTAAAGGTATAAAGTTGAAATTAATACCAAATACGTAGGTCATATCATGGTCATATATATATGGTATCTTGGAGATCTAAAAAAATTAAGCTTCTATGTCAATGCAATAAAAAAATACGGACCTTTAAGCGACATAGTTTGATACTTTGATACTCGCAAGTAAATCAAAACCTATAGGGTACTTCCCGTTGACCTAGAATAATGAAATTTGGCAAGCAGCAAGGTCTCACAGCATAAGTAAAGGAAAAAGTCCAAAAATTGGTAATTTATAATTTGATCACATTAAAAAAAATATTTTTGGGATTTTAATGTTAAGTTTGTTTTTGGAATAAATTCTTTTCAACTACGGAACCCTTCATTGTGCGTGATCCGACACGCACTTGGCCGGTTTTTTTTTTAAATTTTTATGACTGTTATTTAAAAATATAATATGTTTTAAATGGTACCATTTAACATTCATTTTGGGCTAATCATATGAAAGTGCCAAATAAAATAAAAGTTATATGTTTAGAGGCATGAGGAACAGGGTGTAAAGTTCACTCATCCTCCATAGAAAAGGGAGGATCCTCCGACCAGACGGGTGTTGTGTCTGGTGGGCCACTGCCCGACGGTTGATGTCGGGACGTTGTATATATGCTAATCGCGTGGTAAACTCTAATTGCGAGATGCAGGTTTGCGTGACGTCATGTCATTGATGCGTAGTTCATATGTGGCGATGTAGATGCCGCCATATCACTCCCCTCCGGAGACCGGAGGTCGATAGTGGGCTGAGTCGTGTATCTTGCGATGCTTGCCAGTGCCAGTTGTGGTTCCAGTGAGTCGGAACCGGTGCCGCATAGTTCACGGTGCGTCGGAACTGTCTGCGGTGATACCCCAGTGAGTCGGGGTGGCGCTGCGTTATGCTCCAGTGAGTCGGAGTGTACAGCGCTGGGTTGAGGCTGAAGGTGATGACCAGGAATGCGCGTCCGCTGCATGCTGGTGGTCAGGATACCCGTTGAAGCCGTGGATGATGGCTGGCTGTGTGACTCGCCGCTCGAAAGCTTGAGGAAGTGATGCTGATGACGTCACGCTGATGTAGTTGCACGAAGGCTGCGCTGACGTTCATGCTCGGGGTCACCAGTTTGGAGGCATGAGGAACAGGGTGTAAAGTTCACTCATCCTCCATAGAAAAGGGAGGATCATGAATATTTGACTACTTATTACTCGTAAACTTGAAAAGCCTACTTAGCAGTGATAGTTTTCCTTTTAACTTCATTATATATACTACTACTGTGAATTTTTTCACCCATCCAAAACTAACCATCTAGCTGTTAGAGTCAAGTGTCCCCCCCACACTTGACTCTAACAAAAAAATTCACTTTAAAGCTTAATATTTCAGAAACGGATCCCTAAATCGACAATTGTTTTCACAAACCTGCAATATTTTTGAAAGACCTATCCAACAACACCCCACACCATGGGGTAGACGAGAAAAAATAACATGCCCACTTTACGTGTCCAGAAGGTACCATAAAAAAAATTTTCTTTTAATGATATCATTTTACCACTTTGTCGGCGAGATAAATATGTATATCCATGCCAAATTATAGCTTTCTAGTACTAATAGCCTCTGAGCTAAGCTGCGGACGGACAGATAGACAGACGGACGGACATAGCAAAAGGGTTCCTTGTTGACTACGGAACCCTAAAAAAGAAGTAAAAATAAAATAAAATAAAAAGAAAGTACCTAGTTAAAAGAATACCTAAAAAAAATTAAAGAAAAACAGAAGTAAATAGAGGAAAACGTATTCTTTCGGGAAATAGTATTTTTTTGTTTGGCCGGGCTTTCACATTTAGCCAAAAATGTATGGACAGTGAATTATCTCCTTTGATTAAATTAAATACGATTTGCATGCCCTTGTCTATTATAAACCCCTTTTATCTTGCCTTGGTTATTGTAAATAAACATCTATTTAGTAAGGAACTAAATAAAAAAACAAACAAACTACTAAAAAAAGAAAAAAAACAAACAAATGAAAACAAACAAATAAAAAAAAACAAGCAAACAAACAAAAAAAAAACAAATAAATGATTTAATTTCACATAAATATCTTTCACTTTCAGATAACGATAACTCATAAGAACCAAGTCCCGATGCTGATGGGACCAGCTCCAGAAAAGGGGCGCGGATTCTTCAAACTTTTCACACATTGCTAACTTACGTCATGTTACTTCTTCAACCAAGATTTATAAATCTTATAAATTACAACCAGGTTTGAACTGTTCACATCTTGTTATTTTAGGTATTTATTTCAACATTGTTACTTAATGTATTAATGTCAACATTGTTAATGTATTAATTTCAACATATTGTTAATGTATTAATTTCAACATATTGTTAATGTATTAATTTCAACTTTTAAAAACCACTCAGGATTTTATTATAGAAATGAATTCAATTAATTTTTATTATACCTAGGTACTTATTTTTCAATTTAAATTTATCTTTAAACTGATCTTAGTTGAGGTAAGTTGAAAAGTAACGATGGTTGCCATTGTTACTTTCCAATTTACTTCAACTAAGATCTAATCATCCAACTGAATCTTTTGTTGTTTATAACATTCTTTTGTCAGTAATTATTAATTTTATTGACAGCCAGAATATGATACATTTATATTAAGTGTATAATGCATACATTTTTAAAATAAAATATTATCGGTTGGTTGATTGATTAATCAAACGGTTGATTCAACCAATTTATTATTTTAATACTGATTGACAAAATACAAATTACTTTGAAACAAAGTTTACCTATACAAAAAAAATAATTATCCACCTATTATAATAATAATAAGGCCAAATATTCACGTATTTTCTGACAGAGATTTGATACAAGAATTGAAAATAATAACATACTTACATAATGATAGAAAATCTTTCGTATTTTCATACATGGAATTGATAAATCACAATTTTGAGCAACATACCATAAATATATAATATATTATTAGGTACTTAACAATTACATATGTATCTATTTAATACAAGCTTACAAGCTTTAACCCAAGAAACTTTAGAAAATCCATAAATCGTACAAGACAAAAAATTTCGCTACGTTGATTAGGTACAGATAGATTTCACCTCATTTTATCGACCAATACTCGTCGATCGAGAATATTAATAATATCTTATTAACTATGAAGAGACTTGCCATGTGTTCAATATGGTAGCCTAAATATATCACGATTCTCCTTTAATAACTTCAAATAAAAAAGTTTTATTTTCAAACAAGATAATATTTACATAATATATAAGCTAAAAGTCTTAAAATAATAATTATAATATATATACATGTATATAAAGAAGGGAGGAGAAAGAATCATAAGGCATCAAAAAATTCGTCTGCATCCCTGTCAACAAGAACAGTGCCCAAAAGGCTGGCAGCGTTGGCAGGTTGTATGGCAATGCTGATTCTTTGGCAAAAAAATAGGCCAGCCCTCTGGTCACGTGAAGAGTCGACTATCTGCTTTAGGCGATGTGTCTCGAAAAACCAAGTGGGCACTCGGACCCTATGGCCCTACGTAGTGTTTCAACTCCAAACGGCTTGACCATATCCCCCCCACCCCCAAAACCAACTTAAAAAATTCTTTCTCGTACAGTTGGCGAATGAAAACCTTGACCACAGTTAGAACTGTGTCGTATTTACAATGCAAATGACGCCATAAAAGACATGAAAGCGTTAAATGTAGCTGCAACAATTGACAAGTAACGAGTTTAATGTGACAAGGTCCAAAAGTACTTACACATTCAAAATATAACTGCCTAAATCTGGGTGTACTATTTATGTACATCTCTCTCTAACCCTTCGAGGACTACAGGCCAGAAGTTATGTTAAGTCCAAAAGTGATTAAAGTTTTCTTAATGGCCATATTATACGGTTCAACCATTATTCATTTTGATTGCAAGGCACAGAAATTACAACTGTGGCCGTAATTTTTTCCCAGAAAAGCGGATCCATCCTATTATAACGGCTGTCATAAAAATCTGTAATTTTCACTAGTATTTAACATTAAGGTGTCAAAAATGCCCTTTATTTGGGCAGCCGTTATTGTATAAGCGTTCACAGCTTTCTTAAGGAACCAAAGCTAAAGCTGTTAACATGATTCAATTTGGTTGAATCAACCAAATTGAAGGAAAAGTACAGAAAGTAATGATTTTGCTTGTACTCAGTTTTGTTCTTTAATTCTTTCCTAAGCTTAGCGTCCGTGAAGTATTTTATATTCACAATTCCTATTAACGACGTCTGATCTCTTGAACTCAGCATCTTATATTAGTAAGAAATGCGCTAGCAGAAACCCTAACGTCCATTTTTGCTATATTAGACATAAATGTATACATTTATAAATATATTGATATGTAAAACATATTATATTATCTACATTTAAAGTCCAATAAATTATTGAAATTAAATGAAAATGTCATGCTGTAAATTAAAAAAAATATTATTTTATTATTAGTCATCATTATATACATCAATTTTATTTTAAATAAACATTAATACTTTTGAATCTCGCTTCATTTAAAGTCAATCTTGCATCAAGAATATGACTTCTTTACCTACAAGTTTAAATGTAAGGAACATAACAAAATAATATTATTGTGTAATAAAGCCAAAAGATATCGGCAATACTAGAGAAAACACATGCCAAAGTGATGAGACCTAAAGACTTACACACAAAAACATCGTCTCTTTATTAATATTAAATAAACCGGTATAAAAAGAATTAAATAAAAGAAGTTAGAGAAGAGAGTACCTAATAAATGTGAAAATTATTATATGAGTGTTGAGGATGTGTGAAATGTATTTCCAAAGAACATATTATTATCAAAAATATTTTATAGAAATGATTTTATATTTTAAGTAAGTAATATTAGTTTAAAAGTCATGCAGTGACTGCTATTTTTTGTAATATAGTTATGTATTAAAAATAATCATAATTATTTCTTATATTGTTGTCTTTTTTGCACGTCCCATTTATTTATAAAAAAGTATAAATTTCCGTATTAAATGTAAACTTAAATGTAATTGTAACTTAAGTTGTAAGCGAATGATTGCGTTTATTATTATAAAATGTTAAACTTACTGTTATAAAATGTTTAAAAAATATTTAAGACATTATCAATGTGTTATTTTAATTTAAGATATGATGTTTTAAGGCTTTTAAATGTGAAACTTGTACTGACATAACAAATTATTCATTTTAAATGAAAAATGTTGTTGTGTTAAATGTAAATTTTGTGTCGTGAAAATTTTAAAGCTTTGTCGTAAATATGGCATTCAAAGTTTCAGTTTTTAGTCATTAAAATAATTATTAATAAAAACTCCACTACAGTTTTAATAAATTTTAATTAATTAAGTAACGTCAGCGTACATTTTGGCATAATATTTTAAGTTAAGGTACTTACTTTTAATTTCAAATTAAATTAGTTCAACTTGGTTTAAAAATTCAACTTTGGAGGAATTTAAATTATTAAAAAAAAAACTATTATAAAAATAAACTATATCAATGTTGTGCCAAGAAGAAATGGATACGTCCTTTATTCCTACGCCAGCATTTTTGTAAATATTTTTCTATAGGAGATTTTATCCATTTATAGGAAAAACCGATAGATCTATTTATTATAAATATATAGCGCCATCGCAAACCAGGATTTTTATTTTGAATTGCGATCAACATGCCTCGAAAAAAAGTGATGTACGTCTTGATTCGAGCAATGGTAAAAAGTGACAGTCCTATCAAAAAATATTTTCGCTAGATAGTGCAAGCGAGGCACGGATTTAAAACAGTACGAACATTTTATATCACACAGTTCAAGCGTATGAGCAATTCTTTCATTCCTCGACAGGCGTTCAGTTAGACGCCAGTACAAAAGGCCTAAAAATAACAGGAAATTGAAGACTTTTCCGAAAACTTGCAAAATGCTAAATATAGTAAGGCCTACTTAAACGATGGGTTTGTCGCAATAACACCTTCAAATAAAGTAAAACAAATAGAGACTTGATTTTTGAAACGAAGTTCCTTTATCGTACGTTATAGGTACTCTGCACACATGAACGAAAAAAAAACGAAAAAAGTGTAACAAAAAGTAAAAGTGTAAAAGCGTCGTGACGGTCATAATGTTACACTTTTTTCGTTTTAGCTCTCATTCGCCAAGTTTGCAAAAGCAAAAGGAATTTCGTACCAACCAGGTATCCCACGACTCCTCTCGACTGTTTTTTTTTTAAATATTATTGTCTGTTTTTTGAAGTGAAAACTTGTTTAGGCACGTTGAGCTATTTTTGGTATGGTCACCGCCTTGTCACCGCGTTTAAATTTTCACTTCTATCTGTAGTCCATGGGGACTGCCTACTTTTTTTTTTTCTTTGTCATGTTGTTCGCAATAGATGTACGTGTATAATTTGATACCACTGTCTGTCTGTGTCTGTGTTGGTGCTTCTAGTATTAATGTGTAGCATATCCTTTCTGTACTCTATAAAAGTTGTGAATTATTCGAGTTTAGTTTAGAAAGGTTATAGTGATGTGGGTTGTCTCGCGCCTCGTAGGCAGCAATTCTTCATAGAAGATGATTTTTACGCATTTGACACTGTTTTATTTTAAAGCTATCGTGACAATCATTAATTATTTCTACTTTTTCGTGTTTGAACTGAAGAATGGAGCCGTTATTCATGAGTTACAGGAGTCTGAAGCTCGTAAAGCTCACCCAATCTTACCAAGGGTTATCATGTTACCACAAAAAAAACTGGGTTGGAAACTGGGTTGTGGAAGTCGGACATGAAGTCACTCAGTGCAAAATACTGTTATATATTCAGATGCATTCGGTTAGACTGGAAGCCAAATGCAGCTTATTTGGGAAAGGCAAATATGATGAAATTATTAAAATGATCATATTTCACACTGTTGTATGCAGCATATCCAGTCACTATTAAAAAAAAATATATTAACTATACGGTTGAGGATATTTTTTTAGCACAAACGATATCAAACACTTTTGAACATCCAAGTAGCACTTAGCACAAATTAAAAACAAGCACTTTAATCATATGTGAATCGTAGCGTTTTAACAGTATCCAATTTTTTCAATTGTACATCACTATGATTCTTTCTATTGAATATAATTATATTTGTGGTACTGTTTCTAGCTATTGAGACAGAGTTTGAAACAATAGTCTTTACATGAAAGTGAACAGGTAAAATATGCAAA
The DNA here is from genome assembly GCA_905163495.3 of Cosmia trapezina. Lineage (NCBI taxonomy): Eukaryota > Metazoa > Arthropoda > Insecta > Lepidoptera > Noctuidae > Cosmia > Cosmia trapezina. Next base: position 5,206,240 of record LR991048.1, read on the forward strand.
ATATTTGTTTTTGTCCATAGTTATACATTCCACTTTAATTTTATACAGGCTGATTGGAAGATGGGTGCAAAGCTTTAAGGCAAAGATAGTACAGACAATTTAGAACCATTTAAGCCATGGTTGTCTTAGACGAAGTCTTACCATTTTACAAAGGGCTTAAATGGTTCTAAATTGTCTGTACTATATTCGCCTTAAAGCTTTGCACCCATCTTACAATCACTGTGTATAACATAATCGAATCGATCATAGATTTGACAAAAGATGATAAAAAGTATTTTTAAATTACACAGCATTATTATATTTTGCTAAGCCCGCGTTTACGACAAGGAATATAGGTATAGCAATCTACAGGCGGCGGGCTGAATTGAAAACGCAAAACAGAGTAACACAATAGTGCATCTATTATGCAAAAAAATTAAAGCCCTGGCTTGTCGCATTTTTTCAGTATATATGGCCTGGGAATTAGTTTTGGCGCTGAGGGTGTTAAGGTAATTGTTTCAAACTCAACTATTGTTTCAGTCTATTGATCTTCGCTCTGTTAAGGTTTCATTTCACTTTGCAAAACCATGCGATGTAAACTAAAATCATAACGTTTGATACTTATTAAATTGTTATAAATATACACACTAAAATAGTATTATAAAAGATATATTATCGCATTGTTTTGAAAAGGGAGATAATAGTAAAATTAGGCTGTTTAAGGACTACATTGTATGTGTTTCTTGGTATACTGCGCCCGAAATATCTTGACAAGTCTGAACATAGTCACTAAGAACGTTTGCGCATGTTCTCTTACTCATACTCGCCTCATGTCACCATTTAGTTACTAAAAAATGTTACTGCGCAGTCTTCTGCGCGAATTCCCGACTTGCTAAGATAAATCGGCCGTATTGTATACAAGGTGGAGACGGTATACGACAGTAAATTAAATTTCGTGTATTTACTAACGTTCCCAGTCTGTATACAAAAATTCAAACAAATATATCCAATATATTAGTCAAAACCCACAAAACCCACAGTCGGTTCATCACTGCTATTCATAGTTTGTTTAAAAAAAAAACTTTTATCAATATTTTAGGCAAAAAAAATGGGTCGCTTTAGATTTTGAAATAATTACATTTTTGTTTTTAAATGGAGTAATAACAAAAAGATTACATATTTTGTTTTAGATCGTAATCTAGCCTAGTATATCCACTTTAAAAAACATTCATTAGATTACTATCAAGCCATAGAAATATTTTGCATAGAAGCCGTGTCTAGGTGCGCTTGCGCACAAGTTGGGCGCCAACATTTTTTGTTCGCAGGCGTGTCAAGGGGCGTCGCGTGAAAGAGCAGGGCGCGGGAGCGGATGATATCGATGATGGTAGGTTTTATTTGAGTGTTTCAAAATACTTTCTGTGTATTAGTATTGCAGTCTCCAAGAACGTTGTATTTAAAATTAAAGAAAAAAAATCGTATGGCGAGACCTTAATTTTATGCCTGGGTCCTTAAATAGCCCTGTTTTAAAGATGTATGTTATACATTATTGCTGTATTATTATATATAGTACTGATTTTTATAATTGCTTTTAACGAGGTACATCCTGCCTTTTTTTCAGGCACAGAGGAAATAATTCCTCTTTTCTGAATCAAATTAATTAATTTTATATGAGTTTTTTTACTTACCAATAATTTGCTCAGAAGAGGTCACCATCTTGCAATCTCTTTTCTCTTTTAACTCAAGACATGCCTCGTTCTAAGTAAAATAATTATAAAAACAGTATAATAAATATAGATAGATATACGAAATTATCGAATTATGATATCGGATAATATAAGAAGCTTAATGCATAGTTCAAATATACAACATAGATAGTTTATTATTATTGTTATAATTTAGATATTATTGTTATTTTTTAGATCTGTTGAACCTAACTTACCGTGAGGCCCATTTTTTTTATATGTATTTCTTAATTCAGCAAAATAAAGAAAGAAAGAAAGAAAGAAAATACATTTATTTAGCACAGACTAAAAGGCACACAACATAAAAATAAAAACAAAGCAATGCTTTTTATTAAATATTCTAAAAGATACATAATTCAAGTTTCAAATAATTTTATTTGACCTGCTTCATTTTATAGTACTTCATTATACGTTTTGCGAATTTATTTATGAAAAAATCATGTTAAATGGAAGTTAAAAAAAATTAAAACAAAAATGTGCGCTTTTTCAGGTCCACGTTCATAAAATATATGGAAATATGTTCACGTTATAACTTTATCGTGGACGATTTATATTTCCATACATTTTACTTCCCTGTATCGTGATGCCCTGTAACGTGACGTGGATGTCGCACGACAATATCGTCACGTTGGAAATATAGTAAAAGCGCACTGTGTCCATACTTTTCATTTTACATCAGTGTCAAAGGCCTTTAGACTTGTTTTCATAGTTTAATATGTCAAAGTACTTACTGTTGTTAGGAATTACTTATTATAATAATTTAATTTATTATTATTATTATTTAATAATCATGAAATTAGCGTTGCGATAAAAACAAAAGAATATGTGCCAGCTTTAATAGTGTTGTAAGAGATAATTATTATAATTATATTACATTATTAAAATATTATTATTATTGTAACGAATATATGTGCAAATGAAAATTTATTTTGGCGTTTTATTTAATTATTTATTGATTCCTAACATATACGTCGACAATTTCGCGGGCTACCCTGGCGCATCAACCTTAAACATTAAAGTTTTTCTTTTATTATTTATTATTATTTATAGCATTAGTAGGGATATGGATAAACACACAGAAAGATACACTTACAATAAGTACAACCTGTTGGTCCTCTCCGGGTATGGAACCCTAGAAACGTAAATAAACCTAATAATAATTAGTTTAATTAGTGTAATGTAACGTATAATTGGTTGATGTTATGAAAGAGTTTGCAATGCTCGTTAATCAAATGTTGCAGGTCATGAGGTTGATAATTGTTGGGTTTCATGAAATATCGAATACAATAATAGTTAGCTTTTTTTAGGGTTCCGTACCAAATGGTATAAAAGAACCCTTATCAAATCAAATCAAATCATTTTATTATCAGGCAACTAGGCCCATAGATTAAATACATAATAGTTATTTATGCAACTGACGTATAATAAGGGGTATTAAAACACGAAAGTGGGTTTGATAATAGTATCACATGAGTGTTTTAATACCTAATTATGTACAGTTGCATACAAGACTTTATCTACATCCATGTTATGAATCGTCTATAAAAGGTTCTGAAACAGTTTCTTGCAATACTAATACTCGTATCGAACATGGCGGCCGGCGTCATAGTATACGACGTGAATTCGAATAAGTTCTTTTTTTTAAATTACGGCGCTGTTGTAGTGAAACGCGCGTGCATTACAATGTTCTTTTTTTGAAAACGAGTTGCATTATGAAATTCAGTACAACATTAAAGCACCCGTTTGGATGCTATTATGGTTACCATGGTTACTATGACACTGGCTGTTTTAATGTTGGCAATAAGCTGTTTCAGAAACGTTTATAGACGATTTATAGCATGGGTGTAGATAAAATTAAGTAAACAATAATAAACTAATACATATTAAATCTAATTAAAACTATAACTATACACGTAACGTTGGCGTCGTGTTCCGCTGCATGGTGTCGCGTAACCGTCCTCGGAAACGTCGAAATATACACTCAGACTCAGTCTGTCTGTCTGTCTGTCTGTCCGTCTGTCACAGCAGGATATTTCAAGAACTACTAATGCTATCAACTTGTTTGGAACAGTCTTAGATGACGTTTGCCTGCGTTTGCCCAACTATTTTGAAAATAAGAAAGAAATGTTTTTTTTTTTTTTTGCAACAAGGACTGAAAGAGGGTTTTAAAAATTGTAATTAGGGCTAGGTCATGTGGGGTATCATATGAAAGAACGCTGTTTGCACATTCTCAAACATTTTATTTTTCTTTTTTTTAGGCCGCATAGTTTTCGACTTTTGATGAAAAATGTTAAAAAAAATACTATTCCCATCTTATCTCCAAAGTTTGCATAGAAAAAAATCTGAAATTATTCTATGTGATAGAATTGTATGTAAAGATTACAGGAAAAATAAAACGATGTCTCTAAATAGCACACTTTTTCAGAAATCGGAACGGAACCCTCGGTGCGCGAGTCCGACTCGCTCTTGACCGGTTTGCTGCACTTGGCTAGTTTTTTCAGGTTTAGGCTAAACAACAACTAATTTTGTAGATTAGGTAACTATGTACAGTCAGGGACATTAATTGTTATGCAAATTGCCCTCTACGTCAATTTACAGTGTTACACAACTGTCAAAGAAAGACAGTTGTCATTTTGTTGAATATACGGACCGTTTTAGTTACTTACCTGTCAATTTGCTTAACAATTAATTTCGGCGACTTTACCAACGAACTTTATTGACACTTGAAATACTCTTACTTCACCCTTTTATAGATAAATATCTTATTAATGATAATGGTATTCAGAACTCAGTATCACATAAAATGAATCTGAAGATATCTTTATAAACTTATGAAGAGATAAGAAATAGGTACAATACAAATGTTACTGTGTCGGTTGACTTCTCTGCACAGCCGCCCAATCGGCGCATACTGGGCAACTATTCGTGGCAACTATTGCGAGACCGAGCAACTGGCAGCCACTAATCGCAATTATTATTGCTGTTGCGAGACCGAGCAACTTGCAACCACTAATTCGCAGTTATTATTGCTGTTGCGAGACCGAGCAACTTGCAACCACTAATTCGCAGTTATTATTGCTGTTGCGAGACCGAGCAACTGGCAGCCACTAATCGCAATTATTATTGCTGTTGCGAGACCGAGCAACTTGCAACCACACTAATTCGCAGTTATTATTGCTGTTGCGAGACCGAGCAACTGGCAGCCACTAATCGCAGTTATTATTACTGTTGCGAGACCGAGCAACTGGCAGCCACTAATGGCAGTTATTATTGCTGTTGCGAGACCGAGCAACTGGCAGCCACTAATCACAGTTATTACTGTTGTTACGAGACCGAACAAACTGGCAGCCATTAATCACAGTTATTATTGCTGTTGCGAGAACGAGCAACTGGCAGTCACTAATCGCAGTTATTATTGCTGTTGCGAGACCGAGCAACTGGCAGTCACTAATCGCAGTTATTATTGCTGTTGCGAGACCGAGCAACTGGCAGCCACTAATCGCAGTTATTATTATTGTTGCGAGATCGAGCACGAGCGACCTGGTAATCGAACCCAGGACCTTATGCTCAGCAGTGGCGCTTGCGACCACTAGATCAATGAGGTAGGCATATATCCATTAGAGATGAAACGGATATCCGGTAACTATCCAGTATCCGGCCTATCCGGCCGCCATAATACTATCCGGCCGAATACCGGATAGCTACCATTCTAGCTAGCTAAATAAAGCAAATAACTCAAAAATATGTTTCTTTTATCCAGCTTTTTTTTAATCGGCCGGATATCTATCCGGCCGATTAAAAAAAAGCTGGATAAAAGAAACATATTTTTGAGTTATTTGCTTTATTTAGTAAGAATCACATTACTTAAATATAATTAGTGTAAGTATTAAATTTATAATTACACAATAGTAAGTTAATGTAATACAAGGAAAATGAATGAATTAGTACATTTAGTACTCATACTGAACTAAGGGCAAATTATGGTGAATAAATACTAATTTCTCTGCATTAAGAGGTAGCAGGCGGTTGCGTTTCTCTTCATAAATAAGCCCAGCTTCAGAAAAAAGTCTTTCGCTATACACACTGCTGCAAGGAGCAGAAAGTGCTCTGCATGCAATCGACACAATAATAAAATGGATGATACAACTGTTAACTTCACTCATCAACGAAAAGACCCGAATCGAACCGAGTCCACCCGATCGTTCGCGCGACGCCTACGCAAACGGCTAAGTTTCGCCGGATATTTGGCGCCCGGATATTCGGCTACCCGGCCACTTGGTCGGCCGAATATCCGGTATCCGGCCAAACTGCTATCCGTTTCATCTCTAATATCCATCAATAAATCAACTCAGCCTTAAGAATTCCACTGCTGTAAATAGGCCCACTCCCACAACACCTGGTTCTTCACCTTCCATATCCAGTCTATCCCAGCCGCCTCTTTTTTTTTAATTCGTCGTCGTTCCTTCTAGCTGACGTCACACGCATACTGAATTTTTTTTAAATCTTACGCACCTCCAATTATACTAAGAGTGAGAGGAAGCAACATTCTGAAGGTATTTTCTGACAGGATAGTTATCAAGCTGCATGTCAAACTTTTTTTTTTAAATTTAATTATCCTATCCTACTAATATTATAAATGTGAAAGTTTTTGAAAATGTTTGGATGTTTGTTACTCAATCACGCAAAAACGGCAGAACGGATTTGGATGAAATTTGGCACACAGTTTTTAACCTGGATTAACACATAGAATACTTTTTATCCCGGTAGTTATAGGTTCCCGTGGGGTAATTTCCGACCTCCACGCAGGCGAAGCTGCGGGCAACGGCTAGTATATTCAAACTCATACTCAAACTTAAAGCATTTATTTCAATTAAACCAATTACAGGCACTTTTGAACTGTCAAAGAGTCGGTCAGTAAGTCAGAAAGTTAAAGCTAGATGCCCTTATAACTTGTTTCGAATATATTTAAGTTGTTACGAATGTATTCAAATTGCAATACAGAGCCGATGTTGACGACAGCGCCATCTCCACCAGTACAAAATCAATCAAATCAATCAATTAAATTCAATCAATCAATTCCATTCAATCAAATCAATTGAATAAATAAAAAAAAAACCAAAGGAAAAAAAAAACAATTGTTCAATTTGTTCAATTTTTATTCGCAATTTCTTAAATCCCGAGATTTAATCGTCATATTTATGATTTCGGGATTTTATAGGAGGTATTATCCACTCTTGTACTACTTCCTTGAAGTTTAAGTAGGTATATAAACTCTACCTATTCCGACCTCTGGATTGTGAACGGTCTACTAGTTGCCGAGATGTGATGTGGCGACCAATAGTCGCATAGTATGCAGCTGCACTTATTCGAAATTTAAAAACCGAACTCGTAGCCAAAGCCCTTGACATTCAGAGGTAACTGACAAGCCGTCTGACAATGTAGGTATAATGTATGGAAATGTATGTGTGGAAGAATGTATGTTATTTTACCGGTTTAATTGGATGAGCTTGTGTGTAAATTATTAATGTAATATTTTGATATTATTGTTTATTTATGGCGCTGATTTTGTTGCACCAGCTAAAGTAACAAAAAATATGTTAAAAGCAGGGACAATTTCAGTTATCCATTGAAAGGGTTTTCGATAGGGTTTTTCTAAGCAGTTAAACAAAAACCCATACGTTGTGGGTAACCCTTTGGAACTGCTTAAATTAACGGTTTCACTTCAATACTCATAGAAACGTTAACAGCGTAACAACATTCCGACTTCCGAATCGGAATGTCGTTACGCTGTTAATCGAATCTCCGTTCCGTTTTCGCTTAGCGTTCTTTCTGACATTTTTTTCATTTTTCTCGGCTAAAAAAAAAATGTAATTATAAAAAAAAATTCTTCACATATTTCATAGACATTGGATGCGTTACATTACTTCAGCTTCAAAATAAAGTAATTAGGTACTAACAAGTCTAATAAATCACTCAGAATAACAAGAAATAATTAATAATCGCTACAAAAAAGTTAGCAATAATTGGCGTTTTTATAACCAAATTGCTACATATTACATGAAGCTAGCCAATTGCATAGGCGTCGCTTGCAATCACAAATATTTATAAACTAGGAGCTATGCAAGATTTTTATCCGTTCAGCATAATCAGCCTATAATGTTCCCACTGCTGGTACACACGCCTCCTCTCTTCGAGAGGGAGTGGGCCGTAATCCACCACGCGGCCGCAGTGCGGGTTGGTAGATGTCACATGTCTTCGAAGTTTTGGTTCTAGGACAAAACCTGAAATTGCGAAAAACATAAATAGCAGTTTCATACATTTTGGTCGAGTAGTTTTTTCGCGATTTCAGGTCTGGTTGGTCCCATAGTAAAAGTTGTTCATAATGATAAGTACAATGACCCCTTAAGAGGGTTTGCGTTAATTACCAGACATGTTGTATAAATATATTTGAGTAGGTAGGTATTACTTATAGTAAATATGTATACATGTGTACTGTAAGTTTGTAACCTACTTAGGTAGGTAGCTGTGTTATTTAAATGGGTACGTACTTCATTACGATATACAACGTGTAACGTTAAATGCGCAAAACCTCTTAAGAGGTCATTGTACTCATCATTATGAACAACTTTTACTATGGGACCAAACCTGAAATCGCGAAAAAAAATCAGCTGTTCAGTACATTTATGTTCGAATAATTCGTCAAAATGTACTGAACAGCTGATTTTTTTTTCGCGATTTCAGCTTTGGTCCCATAGTAAAAGTTGTTCATAATGATGAGTACAATGACCTCTTAAGAGGTTTTGCGCATTTAACGTTACACGTTGTATTTTTAATATATTTTTTGCATTCTTAATCAGCGCACCTGACATCTTATCTCTTCACCGGAATTTCCGGTTGACTGGTAGAGAATGCCTGAGGCAATAAGTCCGCCTTTATACCTTACTGTGTGCGAGAGGCAAATAAATTAATAACGTTATCAAAAAACACGAAGCACTCAACAGGAATGAATTATTAAAACATTTTCTATATTTATCACGTACTTTATTTTGTCATTAATTTATTATATTTTCTTATTTTGTGGTCACGAATAAGATAAGTGTCACACTGAAGATAATATACAACGTGTAACGTTAAATGCGCAAAACCTCTTAAGGGGTCATTGTACTCATCATTATGAACAACTTTTACTATGGGACCAAACCTGAAATCGTGAAAAAAAAATCAGCTGTTCAGTACATTTTGACGAATTATGCGAACATAAATGTACTGAACAGCTGATTTTTTTTTCGCGATTTCAGGTTTGGTCCCATAGTAAAAGTTGTTCATAATGATGAGTACAATGACCCCTTAAGAGGTTTTGCGCATTTAACGTTACACGTTGTATAGTAATTGCAATTATACGAGCATTCGAGTGACTTAGTAATATGGCCCTGAAATTCATTTTGTTACTTTTTATTATAATAAGATTTTTCATATAGATATGACGGCGGGAACGCGGGCGCAGAGACAGGTGGGTCGTCTCTCCGACCCTGTGGTAAGGGTTGCATTGCGTGGGTTACTCAGGCAAACCAATATGATGCTGTGGCAAGACTGTTACTGAAGAGTACACAGAAGTAATGACTAGGTATAGGTACTGTGAACTTGATAGGTTCGATGGTAGCGTGTGCCTCCTTCGAGCTCTCGATCCAGTATGCTCGCACGTGGACGGGGTCGTTGGGAGGGGCCCAACGACCCCGTCCACGTGCGGCGACCAAACGATACTGGCGCCACACGGCGTTCACCGTACGTACTAAACGAACAACCAATCAGAGCTAAGCTACGTAATTTGACTTGTACTAAGAAATCAACTGAGTGACTTATTATCGCTAAAATAAATTAATTAATTAAAAAAAAAATATTGCAAACCTAAAAAAAAAAAACGAATAAAATGAATCAACCTCGATTTTCACAAAATCTACTTATAATATTAGGTCTTTACCTATGAAATTGCCGTTCTGCAGTACTGGCCATTTCAAATCAAAATAATTTTTGTTTGGCTAAGAATTCTAATTTCAAATTAATTTTATTTTAAAAACATGGATTTTTTTTTCCAAAAGTAGTCATTTGTTTATTGATTAGTGTTACATTTTCATCGCATTTCAATCTTTTTCGTCATCATGGATACGTTAAAAATTCGAGTAATTATGGAATATGAGTAGGTACGCACGCAACATCAACGACGTTTACGGAGCTAACACTACAAACCAACGCACCACCTGTTATTGGTTTGCTCGCTTCCGTTCTGGAAATTTCGACCTGAAAAATGAACCTCGCGGTCGTCCGAAGACTTTGGTCGACAATTACGAATTAAAGGCGATTGTGGAAGCTGACGATACACAATCTACGGCTGAATTAGCAGCAGCTTTCGACGTTAGCGTCAGAACAATATTGGTCCATTTGCGTCAAATTGGCAAGGTAAAAAAGCTTGACAAATGGGTGCCCCACGAACTCAATGATCGCCAGCGCGAAGTACGCGTCGAGACGTGCCTTGCACTGCTCAACAGACACACAAATGAAGGAATTTTGAACCGCATTGTTACCTGCGATGAAAAATGGATTCTGTTTGATAACCGCAAGCGCTCAGCAAGTTGGTTGGATCCTGGTTCAGCACCTAAACAATGCCCTAAACGAAAACTTACCCCTAGAAAAGTGATGGTCACTGTTTGGTGGTCTAGCGCCGGTGTGATTCATCACAGCTTCTTACCAAACGGGGTGAGTATTACTGCAAATGTGTACTGTGAAGAACTGAACACAATGATGGAGAAGCTGGCACATCTCCAACCAGCATTGGTCAATCGCTCGTCTCCGCTGCTCCTGCACGACAACGCGCGACCTCATACTGCACAGCAGACGGTCTCCAAGTTGCAAGAACTGGGGTTGGAAGCTCTCCGTCATCCGCCCTACTCACCAGACCTTGCGCCTACAGACTACTACTTTTTCCAGAATTTGGATAACTTCTTGGCGGGAAAAAAATTCAATACCCGAGAGGCAGTACAAAATGCCTTTGAAGAATTTGTTGCCTCCCGACCAGCTGATTTCTTTAAGAAGGGCATCAATAAACTGCCACTGCGTTGGCAAAGATGCATTGATTGCATGGGTGATTACTTCGATTAATACAAATAAAAAATACATGAAAAAAATTCGTTTAAATTTTTTCATACAAAACGGCAATTTCATAGGTAAAGACCTATTATCATTGTGTGCAATATATATTATACTAGCTGCGCCCCGCGTTTTCACCCGCAAAAACTGAGATAAAAAGTAGCCTATGTGTTAATCCAGTGTATAAACTATCTAAATTCCAAATTTCATCCAAATCGGTCCAGCCGTTTGTGCGTGAAGAAGTAACAAACATACAAACACACACGCGCTCACACACTTTCGCCGTTATAAAATTAGTGTGATTAAGTCGGCGTTCCCACGAGCGTAAAAAAATCGCGGCGGGATTTTATCGCGCACTGGATTTTCAACTCTCGTTGTTGAGCCGAGCGTTGAGAATGCAACCTAACAAAAACAGAGTGCATCCTAGCGCGACGAAAAACACACTGTTGAATTTTCAACTCCCTATTTAAAATGAAAAACTGTGCTCTTTAGAGACATCTTTTTATTTTCCCTGTAATCTTTACATAAACTTCTATCACACAGAATAACTTCGATTTTCTCTAAGCAAACTTCGGGGATTAGGGGGAACGGTATTTTTTTTAAACATTTTTCATCAAAAGTCGAAAGCTATGCGGCCTAAAATAGAGTTCTTTCATATGATACCCCACATGCCTTAGTCGCCTCAGTTTGAATTTGTAAGAACCCCTTTCAATACCTACCCGTTGCAAAAAAAAAATACCTAGTGCTTTCTTATTTGCTAAATAGTTGGGCAAACGTCATCTAAAACTGTTCACAATTTCAAGTTGATTGCACTAGTAGTTCTTGAGATATACAGCTGTGACAAACAGATAGACTGAGTCGCACCATAAGGGTTCCTTTTTAACATTTTGGTACGGAACCCTAAAAAGATAACACATTTTGACAGTAACTATCTATAATTAAAGTCTTAACACACGGTGCCTATTAACGACTATAAATAATTCAATTATTTAAATGTGACGCTGTTATGATTATCTCGGTACATTATGTAAGTAATGAAGGCCGGGGCGTTAAAAGGAGGTTCTGTATTTGACCCGTATTTATGTATGTTTGTATATCCGCGATTTTCTCAAAAACTAATGGACCAATTTTGTTGATTCTTTCACTAACGTGATCTACATACTTTCAGGAAGGTTTTCGTATATAATACATTAGGTAATAAATTATTCTTATGTACTTAAAAATTAAGGAGATACACATTTATGCATATAACTGATATGCATAAATGTGTATCTCCTTAATTTTTAAGTGGATTTTGATGTTTCTTCTTTTTTCGTTCGTCTTGGGCTTATGCAATTGTATATTCAACTAAAAAATGGAAAAATAAATTTACTTCAAAAAAGTAAAAACCGACTTCAAAAACGTAACACGGATAAAATAACTTTCATAAAAACTTAACAGTCTTCAATTCTTCGATTAAAGTTATTTTATTCGTTTTACGTTTTTGTAGTCGGTTTTTTTTTTCTTTTTTTTTAACTCTAGTTTTTTAAGCGACGACTCTTGAATAGTCACTTGTTTTTATTTTGTGATGTTCTTTCTGGTGCTTATTTTTGAACTATAGCTAAAAAACTTTTGTTTTCAAATCAAATCAAGGGATGTATGGACTCTTCTTAGGCCGCTGTTCCACCGCCAGCGATTAGCGAGAAGCCAGTAGAGCTAGCAACTAGAAACGAGTTGGCGAGCAACTAGAAACTAGTTGGCGAGTTGCGATTACTCGCTGGTATTACATATAGCAAGCGTGAGTCTCTCAGCGAGTATTCTGCAGCGAGGCTCTCTGAGCGAGTACTCTCTTTGATGATATCTCTTGTCGCTGCGACAAACGAGTAAGTACTTGCTGGCGCTGTGAACGGTCAGCGATCAAGCCGATCAACTTATTAGTCGGCGTTCCCACGATAAAATCCCGCCGCGATTTTATTACGTAAAATCGCGGCGGGATTTTATCGCGCACTGGATTTTCAACGCGCCGGGAGTTGAAAATCCAACAGTGTGTTTTTCGTCGCGCTGGGATGTACTCTGTTTTTGTTAGGTTGCATTCTTCCTGAAAGTATGTAGATCACGTTAGTGAAAGAATCAACAAAATTGGTCCATTAGTTTTTGAGAAAATCGCGGATATACAAACATACATAAATACGGGTCAAATACAGAACCTCCTTTTAACGCCCCGGCCTTCATTACTTACATAATGTACCGAGATAATCATAACAGCGTCACATTTAAATAATTGAATTATTTATAGTCGTTAATAGGCACCGTGTAATAAGACTTAAATTATAAATAATTACTGTCAAAGTGTTACTTAAGTGTCAATAATTACTGTGTTACTGTCTGTTTTTAGGGTTCCGTACCAAAATGTTAAAAAGGAACCCTTATGATGCGACTCAGTCGGTCTGTCTGTCTGTCTATCACAGATGGATATCTTAAGAACTACTAATGCTATCAACTTGAAATTTGGAACAGTTTTAGGTGACGTTTGCACAACTATTTTGCAAATAAGAAAGCACTAGGTATTTTTTTTTTTGCAACGGGTAGGTATTGAAAGGGGGTCTTACAAATTCAAACTGGGGCGACTAAGGCATGTGGGGTATCTTATGAAAGAACTCTATTTTAGGCCCATAGTTTTCGACTTTAAATGAAAAATGTTTAAAAAAATACCGTTCCCCCCCTAACCCCGAAGTTTGCTTAGAGAAAATCTGAAGTTATTCTGTGTGATAGAAGTTTATGTATAGATTACAGGAAAAATAAAAATACGTCTCTACATAGCACAGTTTTTCAGAAGTCGTCAACAAGAGTTACATATTATAAATGATGGTACGGAAACCTCGGTGCGCGAGTCCGACTCGCTCTTGACAGGTTTTTTTATAGTATTAGTAGGATTGATATGAGAAACCTTGTCGTGCTGGTCCAGTGGTTAGACCTCGCCTCTGTTAAACGAGGTTGTGGGTTCAAATCCTGGCTAGAACCAATATCACCTTTTTTATTCATATGTATTAGTTTATTATTGTTTAAGATATTTTGTGTATTTTATCTATGGGCCTAGTTGCCTGATAATAAAATGATTATTATTATTATTATTATTAATTAAGGCGCGGTATTAGCTCAATATTCACAAAAATTGGTTTCTTGGATTGCCGAGTATGACGTAACGCAATGAAACTATCCGACGCAAAAAATACAGTGGACACAGAAGGGTTTAAAGAAAAATGTTACCCGAATAGAATAGTAAAAAAATAGTTTGATATTCCCAATAAAAAATTTGGAAGTTGCTCCACAAAAATAAACTTTGACTTTGTATTTTCAGCGATAACGGCATTCTTTTTTTTTAGAATATAATAGAATTACCATTTTTTTTAAACTCTAACCGGACAATTATTTAATTTATTGTGTATATTCTGAATAATCTAAAGAAAACCCGGAAAATAAATGCACATTCGCAGTTAGTCACATCTCGGCAACACAAATATTATTTTCAATTTTCAACCTTATTTCAAGCCATCTAATGGTGACAATAGATTACGCTGTTGTATGCCGTTTAAAATCGTAGTCAGACCGCGTCTTAAGGCCCTGATTCCAAGCGTGGTTTAGCTCGCTGTTTAAGTACTTTATGGCTATTTAGTTTGACGCATGAGATAGAAGACTTATGTCGAGAAGGAATTATGTCGTAAAAGTACAAATAAAATCGTATAAAATTAGAAATTAACTATTTATTATTAAATAATCCATCACTGGATGCAGTTTGGCATTTGACATTTTATGGTATATTTTTAATTATAATTATTAAATGACATACTCCCTTGTTTAACATTTTTTTTCTTTTTTTTTTTTGTGGATGGGAAATCGTCAAATGACTTCTCCCGCTCTGGGTGGAGCGAGAGGGCGTGTCAGACTTTTACTGACTAAAACCCACCCGTGTTCCTTCAGTTGCCTATGCCAGGGCCACGGTATCTCTTTCGAACAACCCGCGACCCCGGCGGCCCTGACGAATGAATATCAGACATTGTATCAGACTCGAGAATTATCTACCATAAGAAGTATCGATAATGAAGATATAAAACAAGGAAATACAATCTGCATAAACTGCAAAACATTACAATACAAAGCTTTCACCGAAGTACTTGCCAACGATTTTTAATGCAAAGGGCACATTTACCCGACTCGTGCGCAGATAAAGAGGTATCATGCAGGTAACCTTTATAACAATTCAATTGTTATTGTTACTTGTGACGTTAGCTTGCAGGAAGCCAATTCTTGTGTAGTATATGATTTTATTGCAACATTTTTAGGGTGGTTGCACAGTGGTAGCTAACGAACTTTTTAGGGAGAAGCTAGCAATATAATAAATTCAAATTCAAATCTTTATTGTTGAACACAGTATATTATAGTTATATTTGTAGATGTCAGTGAATGCGCAGTTCACTGTGTCCTACCAATTTAGGCATGCAAAATTTTCCGTTACAAAATTATTTAAATAAATAAACAATTAATTAAACATTTGAATTATTTTTAAATAAACACGTTGCGCTGCATTTGGGGGAGGCAGAGGTAGCGTTTCAAAGGCCTAAAAAACCCAATAACCTGGCCTTAAGTGAAATAAAAGGTACAGTCAACATATAAAACTATAACAAAATAAAATAAATTAGTATAGTGTATCAAGTTAGAATATGTATAGATTAAAACAGTCTAATTGTAACGACATCACTTAAAATAATCACAAAATAAAAAACAAATTAAATTAAACATATAAATTAGGAAAATAGATGTGTTCTTAGACTCTACATCGAGGTCCTATTGAAGGTTACAGGGTTTGAAGTAGTTCGTTACTCAATCAATCAAAGGCGATTACAGTGGCACGATACCTTTCTTACGACGAGCGAGGTGATGCCGGTCTGGTGCCGAGCTGATATGTGTGCGTTAAAGGACAAAGTGACAAGGGGTGTCTGGGACCGTCAAAAGAAGCGGCGGCGGTGGTGGTGCTGAGTCCTGGACGTAGGGGGCAGTGGTGACTAACCTAAAAATCTCATGGCTGAGGACTGAAATGATGTTATCTAAGAAAAAACCACATAAATATTGCAAAGACAAAGGACTGACGATGCTGAAGTAGGTTCTACTTACCTAATTAATTTCTTGAATTGTCATCTCCATAATAAAATCCATACCTATTAATAATACCTATTAGACAATACTGCCTTCATAAGAAAGAAGGCCGTAACTGACAATTTTGTCAAAAATGTTATTAACATATTCGGAATCAGCAAAGCAAATACTATCTTATGATCTTACACACAAAACTATAACTCTTATACTCGTATATTTAGAGATATCATAAGGATTTAACATAGATGGATTTTTTGGATTTGGATTTTTTTTATTAGATTTTTAGGTTTTTGTTTAACGTTAACTATGACATAAATTCTGGTTTTTGAATCTGAAACGCCTTAGTTATACAATAACGCCTTTTGTGTCACTATTTTCGTATAGCTAGTCTAGAAGGCCGCAACTACCAATTAGCAAAACCTTAACTAAACAAAACCTTTAAATTTGCTACAATAAAAAGCCCTAACTTCGCAATAAGGGCTTCTCATATAAGAATTGCGTCACAGTTCCTGTGACACTTGTTTATTTTTAATTTAATTTAATTTATTAAACAAACAGTGACACATTACATTTTTAGGAAGAAATACAAAAAAGATACGACCAAATGTGTAACCAACAACATTTTACACGGAATACACATAAAAATAATCAATAGTTAGGTAGTGGTTTATTTAAAATCCCAGCTCAACATAATAGCTTCATTCTCGCTATCGCCTGGCTTCTCCTGGAGGCCAGTCCTAAATGCGGGCCAATAAATTTAATTTGAATGTCCCAATAACTGTGAGCGCTGTTGGTGTGGGCCTGTCTAAACGATCGCCGTTATGATCGTGCTAGCCTTACTGAGGCTGCATTCTGATGTATGTAGGTATGTCGTCCAGTTAGTGATAACGGCATGGTGTGTGAATGTTAATTGTCAGTTTAAAATGATTTCTTGAAAATTATCAAAAAGTTTGTTTTTTAAAGCTGTGTATCTCATAAACCGTGAATAATTTTGACAAATAAAAAACCGGACAAGTGCGTGTCGGACTACGCACAATGAAGGGTTCCGTAGCTGAAAAGAATTTATCCCAAAGACAAACTTAACATTGAGTTGAAAAACATGTTCTCCCACACTGCATATTTTTTGTATTCGCAAAAAACTATTCATAAACACAACATCACGCCTTGTTTCCCCGAAGGGTTGGGTACAGGTGTACCTATAGTACACCCACATTTTGCCAGAAAAAGAAAACTAAAAACAATTTTTTTATGCGATAAAACTACAAATAATCACTTTTCAGACTTTTCCCTTTATTTGTGCTGTGAGACCTTGCTTCTTGCCAAATTTCATGATTCTAGGTCAATGGGAAGTACCCTATAGGTTTTGATTTACTTGCGAGTATCAAAATAATATGTTGCATAAATGGCCGTATTTTTTATTTCGTTGACTTAGAAGCTTGATTTTTTTATAAATCTAAGGGACTATAGACTGTATTTGATATTAATTTCAACTTGATACCTCGACGTGTTCCTGAGAAAAAGGGCCTTGACAGATGACATACTTAAAAATATTTTTTTATGTGATAAAATTATAAATTAACGATTCTCGCACTTTTTCCATTAATTGTGCTGTAAGACCTTGCTTCTTACCAAATTTCATGATTCTAGGTCAACGGGAAGTACCCTATAGGTTTTGATTTACTTGCGAGCATCAAAATATGTTGCATAAATGGCCGTATTTTTTTATTGCGTTGACTTAGAAGCTTGATTTTTTTAGAGCTCCAAGGGACCATAGACTTACGTATTTGACATTAATTTCAACTTGATACCTCCACGCGTTCCTGAGAAAAAGGGTCTTGACAGACTGACAGACAGACATACAAACAGACGGACAACGAAGTGATCCTATAAGGGTTCCGTTTTTTCCTTTTGAGGTACGGAACCCTAAAAAATACTGATATTTTCAAGTCCTTTTCGCATACAGTGATGGAACTCAAAACATAATTAAACATTTAACTCAAATCTAGCGATTTCATGAAATCATGAGGTTTGAGGTAAATGCTAACTTATGGAGCTGTATTGCTGATTTTAATGATTATAATTCTGTAAAACCATATTAGCTACGGCCGCGAATCATATTTTAATCAACATACAAGCTCACACTGACTTACAAATTGCAAAAAACGTAAGAAATTTTGAATTTCGCGGGCTACCCTGGCGCTTTCGCCTTAAAAGATTGGCCCTGTTTACACTTACACCCTGTATTATAGTGGCATACCAACTTACACCCTGTATTATAGTGGCATACCAACTTACACCCTGTATTATAGTAGCATACCAACTTACACCCTGTATTATAGTGGCATACCAACTTACACCCTGTATTATAGTGGCATACCAACTTACACCCTGTATTATAGTGGCATACCAACTTACACCCTGTATTATAGTGGCATACCAACTTACACCCTGTATTATAGTGGCATACCAACTTACACCCTGTATTATAGTGGCATACCAACTTCCTCAGAAGATCACAAATTCACAGTATCTACTAATTATTATGTCATGCAAATAAATCTAAACAAGTAGTACTTGGAGTTCTCCAAAAAAACAGAATTACAAATAAATCAATTAATCACAAATAAAAGCTAATTCAAGGTGATTTAGATACATATTTATGTCTGATCAATGTTTTTTGTTGTATATTTAATTTTAGTATGATGTAGGTACTTGCTACAAGTGATCTTATAAGTGCATCACAATAAGTACTCTTTATATGACTATGATGAATGTTGCAGAGTGAGCACGATTGGATATGGCAGCTATTTTAGTTGTAATTTTAATAAGATTTATTAATATGTATTAGTTTATTATTGTTTAAGATATTTTGTGTATTTTATCTATGGGCCAAGTTGCCTGATAATAAAATTATAATAATTATTATTATTTATGTTTGTCTTTGACCCCCTTTGGTCCCTTAAAAATCTGCCTAGCCTTTTCCCAACTATGTTGGGGTCGGCTTCCAGTCTAACCGGATGCAGCTGAATACCAGTATTTTACATGGAGCGACTGCCTATCTGACCTCCACAACCCAGTTACTGGGTAATACGATACCCCTTGGTAAGACTGGTTGTCAGACTTTCGGGCTTCTGACGACCCGTAACGACTGTCAAAGATCCACGAATAACAGCCGGGACCAATGGCTTAACGTGCTTTCCGAGGCACGGAAGAATCTCGGTATGTAAAGATGGTCACCCATCCACTGACCAACCCCGGCCAGCGTAACTTAACCTAACGGATCGACGTGTGCGGCTGTTATTACTTAGCCACGAGCTCCTCCGGCCCTTTGGCCCCTTAGACAATTTGAAATGACGAGGAGGCACTAGCTGACGATTATCCCTGTATGCACTTTGCAAGTGCACCCAAGGACAACCCCCGGTTGGTGCAGGACTATTGCAGAACATGAAAAAAAAACATATCGGGCTATGAGTTTGGGTGGCTGTAGTGGATTGCGTACATTGAACTATGGAAGGACTATGTCCCCTGCCTGACCAATGATAAATAATATACAAAGATAGTTTGGGGGGGGGTGACTTGCACACTAATGGGCCCCCGGACACAGGGTTACATACCGAGACTCCTACTCCGTGCCTCGGAAAGCACGTTAAGCCGTTGTTCCCGGCTGTCATTCGTGGATCTTTATCAGTCGTTACGGGTCGTCAGAAGCCCGAAAGTCTGACAACCAGTCTTACCAATGGGTATCGTATTACCCAGTCAAAATCAAAATCAAAAGTCCTTTATTCGACGTACGTCGAAATTACAGTAAGACAGTCCCCACAAAACGCCCGCCCTTCACCACTTCCTAGTGATTTAACTGGGAAGAAGAAGTAGCGGAACAAACTCCCCAGCAGCACAGCTATCTGTTCAGTTACTGGGTTGTGGAGGTCACATAGGCAGTCGCTCCATGTAAAACAGTGGTATTCAGCTGCATCTGGTTAGACTGGAAGCCGTCCCCAACATAGTTGAAAAGGCAGATTGATTTGGTTTTTAACCGTGTCAATTAAAGTCAAATAAATAAATGTCTTCCACATTTTCGGCGCCTCCATCTCTTCTCACCTCCCTCAATTTTGACATTACCATATCATAGCAATCCTCCATTATCAGTTGTTTCCGCATGCCGGCGCCAGGCGTGGCTGCTTTACATTATAATTGAGAACCTCACATGTATGTATGTATGTCATTATGTATGTATGTAGGCTGGGATTATCTGATGACGTCGGAAGAACGTATGGAGGCTGTTGATAATTGCTTGACGATAAATTAATAAACTTGGATTTTGCTGTGTGATTTTCTCATACTAAAAATCATACCTTAAAACAGATGTCATATCACTCCTTATTGCACGGACCGAAGATCTTTGTCTCTCCGCAACACCAAAAATACTTTTAGCAAAATAAAACATCCGACTTCCAAAAAAACAGTAAAAGTGGAAAATAACTTTACGTAATTTCAGAAGCAGTGTCTTTGGATCTTAATTTTAGTTTTTTTGCCATCGAATCCGAAATTAAAGTTATTTTTCACTTTCCAGTGTTTTTACGGTTCCGTGCCTCAAAAGGAAAAAACGGAACCCTTACAGGATCAATTCGTTGTCCGTTTGTCTGTCTGTCTGTCAGTCTGTCAAGACCCTTTTTCTCAAGAACGCGTGGAGGTATCAAGTTGAAATTAATATCAAATACGCAAGTCTATGATCCTTTGGAGTTCTAAAAAAAATCAAGCTTTAAATAGGTCAACGCAATAAAAAAAATACGGTCATTTACGACATATTTTAATACTCGCAAGTAAATCAAAACCTATAGCGTACTTCCCGTTGACCTAGAATAATGAAAGACAAGAAGCAAGGTCTCCTTTGTAAAATTTGATCACATAAAAAAAATTCGGGGATTACAATATTAAGTTTGTTTTTGGGATATATTCTTTTGAACTACGGAACCCTTCATTGTGCGTGGTCAGACACGCACTTGGCCGGTTTTTTTTTAAAGTCGGTTGTTTTTTTTTTTTTTTGAAAGTCGGTTGTTTTTTTTTTTTTTGAAAGTCGGTTGTCACAGTTATCAAAAAATACTTGATGGTTGACGTCTTGATCGGAACCTGTAGAAGTTAGTTTAGTTAGCGTTTTGCCTGAAAAACAGGAAAGTACGTTCGGATCTCCTGAAACACATCATACACGAAGACCGTATGTAAGTTACCGATGAATAAATTATTTAAAAAATCAACACCTTAGCCATAGCTCTGCTTGGGTGCATTTTCTTACCTCCATCCTCAAAATCGACCCATAAACAAATAATAAATATCCTGCATTTAAATTAACATCGATATCAATATCAGTCTCATCTATCTACTCCACAAAAAGTACTCCAAAAAAAAAACAAAATAAATCTGCCGTTTCCTACCACAAACCCACCAATGAAAACCCTACCTTAAAACTTTACTTCCAAAGTTAAATATCCCTTGGCAGATTACACACATTAATTGGCAGTTGAATTCGCTCAGTTATTATGGACGGTTCCAAATATGGCGTCTTCTAAAGGGCAGTCTTATTGTGACAATAAGATAAGTGCAACGATGATCTGATGTGAAAATTATAGGTCTTTATGGATTCTTTATGTGGGCCAAGTGGGAATTAATCATATACAAGAAAGGGCTTACAATCAGTGAAAATACCGGTGATAATTTGACCATTTTTAGGGTGCCGTACCTCAAGAGGAAATAACGGAACCTTTATAGGACCACTCCGTTGTCCGTCTGTCTGTCTGTCAGTCTGTCAAGACCCTATTTCTCAAGAACGCGAGGAAGTATCAAGCTGAAATTAATATCACATACGTCCCTTGGAGCTCTAAAAATACCAAGCTTCTAAGTCAACATAATAAAAAACACGGCCATTTCTGCGAGAAATATTTAATACTGCCGAGTAAAGCAAAACCTATAGGATACTTTCCGTTGAATCATGAAATTTGGCAAGTAGCAAGGTGTCACAATTTTACTCTAAATGGTATGAGAATAAATAAAGTCCAATTTAAGTACTTGGGGCACATACTTACCGACGACCTTAAGGATAATGTAGACATCGAAAGGGAACGTAGATCGCTAGATGTCTTACGTATCCAGTATTTACAAAGTTTTTAGGATGCTGTTGAAACTGCCCCGTTTCTGTAGCGCATCGGAGATGTTTGCTCAGAACCGAACTGACGGCTTCCATGCAGTGATTCGGAAAAAGATAGCATCACTGATGCGTAGAACGCGGGTCAGTGGCAATAGTATCCTGAAAACAGTGGTGTAGAGTCCTTACTCCCCTTTCCTGAGGCACTATGTGGGGAGAATGGTCCGGTAGCTTATACCATGCTTATCGTTTTCTGTCTCCTTATTTCTCCTTATTTGTGTACTATACTAACAATAGTCATAAGATGTTTACTAACAAAATGGACTATATTGTTGTCCGATATAAATAAATTAAATTAAATTAAACAACAAAGGTAAAGGAAAAAGTCCAAAAATGGTTAATTTGTAAGTTTATCACAATTATAACAAATAACAAAAAAAAAATCAGGATTCCAAACTTAAATTTGCAGTTGGAGAATATGAATGATACGACTGAAAATTGAATGGAGCGTCCAATAAATGACTTACCTTAAGGATGATATATGTATAAAAATTAATATGAATTACGTAATAAATCAAAATAATAATAGGTAAATAATATAATGAATATAAAAATAAATAATTAAATAAATGTATATAATATTATTAAAAAAAAAAAGAAAACAATCGCTATAATTCTAAATACAATTCTGTAATAATAAAACAGTTTATCTCACTAAATACAAATTAAAATAATTCAATAATTACATATATTACATTATATTTAATTGCTAATAATTCAATTTATCACATTATGCACCCAGTTTTCTTCCTCCTCTCTCCTACTTGATCTATGCCCTACAGGGTCCATAATTGTGACTATATAATAATTTCCCTACCAACTGTATACATTATGGTACGCAATAAAGAAATTGAGAATTGAGAATGAGAATGCAGTTGAATGTATGGGAGAACATGTTTCAAAACAACAATGTTAAGTTTGTTTTTGGGATAATTTCTTTACAACTACGGAACCCATCACTGTGCGTGGTCCGACACTGACTTGGCCGGTTCTTTTTTTTACACAATGATATTGTGTATTGATTTTGGAAGTAGCTACTGCAGGACAAAGGTCTCGTCCTTCTGCCATCTTTTCCGGTCTGCTGGGTTAGCCCTGGACGCAAGAGCTGGAAATTATGAGGAACAGAGGCCAGTGGCGTTGTTAATCTTAATGGGTCCCTGTAAACTTGATGCGGTTTTCACCATCATTTAGAGCATTTACTCCGGAATACAATCAATCTGAATAGCCTTCTGCCAACTATATTAGGGTCGGCTTCCAGTCTAACCGGATGCAGCTGAATACCAGTATTTTACATGGAGCGACTGCCTATCTGACCTCCACAACCAACTGGGTAATACGATATCCCTGGGCAAGACTGGTTGTCAGACTTTACGGCTTCTGACGACCCGTAACGACTGTCAAAGATCCATGAATGACAGCCGGGACCAACGTTTTAGCGTGCTTTCCGAGGCACGGAGGGGTCTCGGTATGTAAAGATGGTCACCTTTAACTTGAGCACAGAAGCCTATATTGGGGCTCGTAGCCACTGGTGGACTAAGGGGGGCGCAGGTGCCATCCGCCTTGGGCCCCTGGATTTAATCTCGACTAAAGACCTACACAAGGCCAAAATATGTTCAGTAAGTACCTAAAAAGCAGTTTGTTGTAGTTGGGGGTACGTAGAATACTCTGCGCTCGCTCTTGCATCCTAACTTCTCTTTTTTCTCAGACTTTCTCAGACTACCAATTAATTTATGCTACCTTACCTATCCGGGGCGACGTGCTAGTTTTTTTGCATCCTAATTCTCAAATATTTGTAATACCCATTTCTGTACAAAGTAATGTTCAAAAGTTTAACCTATATTCTTCTAATGATCCTACTTTTCACTATAAGTTGACATAGTATTTCCTGTTTCTGAATGAATAGTCAAAAGAAAACATAACCCATTTGAGGCAGTGTGCTTAAAATTTCGAGCTCACTTCACTCGCTCTTACGAGTAATATACTGCTCAAACTTTTCTGCATACCTGGGCGGGGGCCCTCATTTAGTTTAGCAGCCCCGGCCCACAACAGGCTTAGTTACCCCCCACTGCTCATGGCTAAATAATAACCGCCGCACGGGTTACTTGAATGTTAAGGCTCTCGTGGACTCTGAACGAGACACAATAGAAGTTTTATTGTTATGACGGCTACGACCGTTTATTGTCATTGAAAGCATTACAAGCTACGCTTGCCGTTGGTCCCGGCTGTCATTCGTAACTTTGACAGTCGTTACGGGTAGTCAGAAGCCCAAAAGTCTGACAACCAGTCTTACCAAGGTGTGAGACTGATTTTCCCTATTGGTACCTGAGACTGGTTGTAATAGCACAGAAATATCGATGTTTTGACATCACACCATTACACCGTCCTGTGCGAAGCGGGTTGATAGTATTACAAAACAAAGAGAATATCATAATATAGTAGAAGTAGAAGCGGTGGGCATCCCTGGTTATACAGGGTGTAAGGGACAGCCCTCCGCAAACTGACAGGGTGAATTCAGTATGTCATACTAAGATGACCGGTACATGAAATTTTTTTAGGAACATTATAGGAATCCAATAAACCTGATTTGTTTGTGTTTTTGTGCAAAAATCGGAGCGTCTATTACTGGTTGGGAGGGGTAGGTAATAGGTATGCGGTGAGTTCGATGAACTCTGTAGCTAGACAGAAAGTGAACAGCTGATTTCACACGTCGTTGGTTAGAGTATTTCAACATCCATTGCTGGTTTTTTTTTGCTGTTTTTTTCGCAGTTTTTTTTACATAAATGGAGTGCTGCGAACACACAATGCAATTTTACATTGAAATAATGAAAATGTAACTGAAAAAAAAATTGAAAAAATGAAAATTTGCCTGAGAAAATTTCCGGTGGAATATGATTCAAAATGAGGAGCTGAATGCACCCTGTTAGTTTGCGGAGGGCTGTCCCTTACACCCTGTATAGTAAGGTGCGGGGCGGCACCAACAGCATCGTGTCTATGCTAGCTAGCAAGCTAGATTGAACCACTGCTGCAAGCTTAAATGCTGCAAGGTATCAGCTGGGCCTGTCATCTCGCAGCAGTGATGTCACAAATTATTCATGTGTTAATGTTTTACTAACATAAGAAGTTTGTAAGTATATTATTACTAACACTATGAGTCTTGTTACTTGTAATAACTGATTATATTAATTATACAACGTGTAATGCTAAATGCGCAAAACCTCTTAAGGGGTCATTGTACTCATTATTATGAACAACTTTTACTATGGGACCAAACCTGAAATCGCGAAAAAAAATCAGCTGTTCAGTACATTTTGACGAATTATGCGAACATAAATGTACTGAACAGCTGATTTTTTTTTCGCGATTTCAGGTTTGGTCCCATAGTAAAAGTTGTTCATAATGATGAGTACAATGACCCCTTAAGAGGTTTTGCGCATTTAGCATTACACGTTGTATAGGTCCTGAATCTAGGCTAGATGACTGCTCAGGATACCTGATATCTTTGTGTTACACACACCGAAGTTCGTTAAGTTCTAGTTATCAAACGGAGCTGACCTTGTTTGTTGCGTGAAGGACGCAGTTACAATGACTTATTACTTAAGGCGCGGACTGACTACGATTTTAAACGTCACACAACCGCGTAATCTATTGTCACCATTAGCTGCCTTGAAATAAGGTTGAAAATTGAAAATAGTATTTGTGTTGCCGAGATGTGACTAAGTTGCGAATGTGCATTTATTTTCCCGGTTTTCTTTATATTATTTAGAATGTACACAATAAATTAAATAATTGTCCGGTCAAAGTTTTAAAAAAATGCTAATTCTATTAAATTCTTAAAAAAAAATAATGTCGTTATCGCTGAAAATATAGAAATGTTCGACGTCAAAGTGTATTTTTGCGGAGCAACTTCCAAATTTTTTACTGGGAATATTAAACAATTTTTTACTATTCTAATCGGTTAAAGTTTTTCTTGAAACCCTTCTGTGTTCACTTCATTTTTTGCGTCGGATAGTTTCATTGCGTTACGTCATACTCGACAATCCAAGAAACCAATATTTGTCAATGTTGAGCTAACACCGCGCTTTAACAGTATTAAGATATGTTCGGGAATCAATTATTATTGTTATGAGAGGAGGTTCAATAGGAGGCAACCTTTTCGCCCTCATGCCCCTAGTCGGCGCAGGAGATGCCCTGGGCGTCGGGAATATTGATAGCCGATTCCTGGTCACCGTAGGCGAGGTCTTGCGGACGGCGAGCAATGGGTAGCTCGCCGGTAAAGACCAGGCTCAGGTCGACGGCGCGTTGTGTTACTAATGTTCCACCGCCCAGGCCGTCCAGGCCGAACAGGGTCGTGGGTTGTTCGAAAGAGTTACCGTGGCCAACTGAAGGAAAACGGGTGAGTTTTAGTCGGTAAAAGTCAGACACGGAGAGCGGGAGAAGTCAGTGATGATTTCCCATACAAAAATAAAAACCAGTCAAGTGCAAATCGGACTCGCGCACCGAGGGTTCCGTTCCAATTTCTGAAAAAGTGTGCTATTTAGAGACATCGTTTTGATTTTCCAGTAATCCTACTATCCTACTAATATTATAAATGTGAAAGTTTGTATGTTTGGATGTTTGTTACTCAATCACGCAAAAACGGCTGAACGGATTTGGATAGAATTTCCGTCAGTCTGAGTAGGTACTAATAATATAGTCAATAAACACAAATATCCAAAAATTAAATTCATACATGCTGCAATAGTGAAATAAATGGTTACGAAAAATCCCCCAACGACGGAGAAAAATCCTCCTCCCCCGCCCTCCTCCTTACCCCCCACCCTGGTCCTGCTTACCCTCTCGGATGATGTAATGTATTGTAATATACGCGCACTATTGCATGAAACAAAGTCCGACAGGTTGCGAAAACAGCGATCATAGTATGTGTGAAATACTAAACAATATGAACATCACAAAGTCAGAATTAACTAGCTTTTGTCCGCGGCTTCGCCCGCGTAGATGTCGGAAAATATGAACCAGGAACAAAAATATTGAGATAGCTTCTGGCCGCTATTTCGTCCGCGTGAAATTTCTTGTTCCCCCGAACCACCACGTCGTCGCATAGCATTGCCTGCCCGCGTTATAACTTCGTTTTATTAGCGTTCTTTCTGACTTTTTGCTTGGCACCTAAAAGTCCTACAGTGATGTTAAATATGCCTATAGCCTTCCTTAAGAATTGGGCTGTCAAATATTATTAAAGTCCGACTGGTAGCTCTAGAGATTAGCGCGTTCAAACAAACAAAAAAAAAGTGTGTGTGTCAGCTCCGATGCACGACTGGAGTTTACTCCTGTTTTTTGTGCCGATCTGAATTTCCAATTTTCTACAGGGTGGCCGGAACATTGACGTCCAAAAATAAAATTTCGGTCCCTCGTATCGTGGGGTATTCGAATCACCCCCATGTATGTTCCGCGACTTTTCATAGTTTTCGAGTTATGAATTTTTTTCTGAATGTTTGAAAATTTTCGACCTGACCAACCTAAAAAAATTCTAAAAAAAAAGTAGAGGGTTTTATCGAGTTTCTTTTTTTGCAACTGAATTTTCATAAGTAGTACTTTTATGCATAAAATAATCAGCTTCGTAACTGTGATGAAAGTTATGAAAATGTTGATCTAAAGTGAAAAATTTACGTTCGGTAAATTATGACTCAAATTTTCAACTTTAAATTAAAAATCTTAACAGGTGACTTCATAATTCCTAAGTAGGCTTCAAGAATGCGCCAGACTCTCAGCTTTCATAATCATAAAAAAATGAAGTACTTAATAGGGCTACTTTGTTTAAAATCGGCCTTCAAAGACAGCGAGGTGGAAAAATTCTTAAAATTACCCATCTGAGTAATTATTTTTTTTTGGCTATTTTCTCGTTCCTAAGGTTAATTAATGATAAGAATACTGAAAACTAACCAACAAATAGTTTCAGAGTTGGGTAAGAAAAGTTTTACGTAAAAAGTGGTTTTGAATAAAACACAGATGATAATGTGAAAAAAGTACTTAATTTATTTTTAACATTTACAAAAGGTTTTCAAAGTGGCCACCACCAGCAGCAATACACATTCTACACCTACGTAAGAAATTACTTAGATGAAACATACCCCAACAGATGGATCGGACGCAGCGGACCAATTAGGTGACCTCCACGCTCACCTGATCTCAACCCCATCGATTTCTTTATTTGGGGCTATTACAAGGAAATAGCATACGCCCGAGACTGTTCAAGTGAACAAGAGCTGAGGCAGTTGATTGCAGAAGCTGAACGTGTTGTGAGAGAGAACAGAGACGCTTTTAGACAATTGCCAGACAATTTCTTACGTAGGTGTAGAATGTGTATTGCTGCTGGTGGTGGCCACTTTGAAAACCTTTTGTAAATGTTAAAAATAAATTAAGTACTTTTTTCACATTATCATCTGTGTTTTATTCAAAACCACTTTTTACGTAAAACTTTTCTTACCCAACTCTGAAACTATTTGTTGGTTAGTTTTCAGTATTCTTATCATTAATTAACCTTAGGAACGAGAAAATAGCCAAAAAAAAATAATTACTCAGATGGGTAATTTTAAGAATTTTTCCACCTCGCTGTCTTTGAAGGCCGATTTTAAACAAAGTAGCCCTATTAAGTACTTCATTTTTTTTATGATTATGAAAGCTGAGAGTCTGGCGCATTCTTGAAGCCTACTTAGGAATTATGAAATCACCTGTTAAGATTTTTAATTTAAAGTTGAAAATTTGAGTCATAATTTACCGAACGTAAATTTTTCACTTTAGATCAACATTTTCATAACTTTCATCACAGTTACGAAGCTGATTATTTTATGCATAAAAGTACTACTTATGAAAATTCAGTTGCAAAAAAAGAAACTCGATAAAACCCTCTACTTTTTTTTTAGAATTTTTTTAGGTTGGTCAGGTCGAAAATTTTCAAACATTCAGAAAAAAATTCATAACTCGAAAACTATGAAAAGTCGCGGAACATACATGGGGGTGATTCGAATACCCCACGATACGAGGGACCGAAATTTTATTTTTGGACGTCAATGTTCCGGCCACCCTGTATAATTCAGTAATTTCTGTCGGGCTGGGTTTCTTCAATGAATCAGTGCTATACAAAAAGCAACTTTAAGGTGTAAAGCAACTCGTCCCCCTCTTACCCTACCTCTCACCCCTCCCTCTAATCCCCCTCTCACACCTCCCTCTAATCCCCCTCTAACACCTCCTCTCCCTCTAACCTCCTCTCACCGCCACCCCTCAACCTCTCCATCCCCCTCTCCCTATCACCCCCTAACCACATCGCCTTCCTGCTAACGTTCCCCTCCCCCTTTCACCCCTCTCACATCCCCTTCACCACTTTCTCCTCCCCCTCTATCCTCACCAACTCCTACTCTCACCCTCTACTCTTCTCCACACCTCACTACACACCCTCCCCCCTCACCCCTCCCTCCATCATCCCCCCTCATCACCCCTACCATCCCTCTCTCTCACCACACCCTCCTCTTCTCACAACCCCCTCTCCTTCCCCCTTCCCTCCTCACCACCCTCTCTCCTTCCCCCCCCCTCTTCTACCCTTCTCTCTGGGGGTAAAACTATTAACGACAAATATATTATATTAGGAAAACTAAAAATTACAAACTTTATAATTTACTTAGACAAATATTCATGCGAAGTTTCAAGCCTATTAACTCAAGGAATAAGATTTTTCATACAAACTTTCATACCCTATTTGACACCCTTAGGGATGGAATTTCCAAAAATCCTTCCTTACTCCTTGTCTACATTATAAAGGAAACCTCTGTGCAAAATTTCAGGTTTCTAGATCCAAGGGTTTGGGCTGGGCGTTGATGAGTCAGTCAATCAGTCAGTCAGTCAGGACTTCTCTTTTTATTTATATAGATAGATAGATATGTGATACTTAGCTGACCCGACAGACGTTGTCCTGTCCCAATTTCAATAATTCAAAATTCCCATAGAAAATGCACTTTCAGTTTTGATGATGATGATGATGATGATGATGATGATGATTGGATTTCCATCGGATGATGTTTTTTTACGTTTAAATATATGTGATATAAGCTTATATACCTATTATGTAAAGGGTTTTCCTTATGCACACATGGGGTGCATTCGACACTTGAGGGGGGTTAAATCTGCTTTTTCCTACAAAAATGTATTACCGACGTGGTCAAAAAAGAAACAGCTGTTCCACAGCCGTTTCTTTTTTAACTGACGAAAATTTTCCCGAATCACGTACTGAAATCCATGGTAAGAGGTTGCGCGTTGATCTCCCTGCCAACCTGTGTAGACACATGCACAAAAACCTAGGAACAATAGCTATCGGTAGACCTTAAAATTATAAGGTAAGGGGTAAAGGACCTTACAATTGTAAGGTAAGGGGTAAGGGACCTTACAATTGTAAGGTCCCTTAAATTACCTTACTTAACTTTTGCTGTGCCCGACAGGGTCCACAATCACCCACATAGGTAAATCGTCCACATAGGTAAATTTAATAATTATTATTATTTATTATTATTGTCTTTATGTATTATAATCTAGTATGAAAAATACTGGTATTCAGCTGTATCCGGTTAGACTGGAAGCCGACCCTAACAGTGGGGAAAATGCTAGGCTATGCTAGGATGATTATTATTGTATTTTGTTTGACATATTGTGCTCGTGGCTAAAGTAATTACAGCCGCACGGGTCGATCCATCGGGTGAAGCTACGCTTGCCGGGGTTGGTCAGTGGATGGGTGACCATCTTTACATATCGAGACTCCTCCGTGCCTCGGAAAGCACGTTAAGCCGTTGGTCCCGGCTGTCATTCGTGGATCTTTGACAGTCGTTACGGGTCGTCAGAAGCCCGAAAGTCTGACAACCAGTCTTACCAAGAGGTATCGTATTACCCAGTTACTGGGTTGTGGAGGTCAGACAGGCAGTCGCTCCATGTAAAATACTGATATTCAGCTGCATCCGGTTAGACTGGAAGCCGACCCCAACATAGTTGGGAAAAGGCTAGGCAGATTGATTGTTTGACATATTGTGGGGAAAGTTTTATGTAATTTTGACGTTCAGAAAGTGCTGATTTTCAACCTAATTTGAATACTTTTTTTATTTTGATTTCTCGGGACCCTGGGGTCCCGGACCTTTGGAAGGCGTATGAGGGGCCGAAGCCAACTCGCAGAGGCCTCAGATAATTTTAAATGACGAGTTATTTTTGGCGCTATTTTTTTTTTGTTTTGCAGATTTAGTTTGTTAATGTTGTGACATAGCGAGCCCCCCTCCCCAACTTTATTGCTTTTTATCTAAGTATTTTTTTACTAATATGATAGAGCAAAAAATACGTGTCTAATATTTTTTTATTATCTGACTGACGGACATGCTATTTAAGCATTTCTTGTTTTTTTACACAGGCATCATACCTATTGCTGAAATAAAGTAAATACGCTTGATGATTGACTGTTCGTTGTAAGTAGATAAAAAGTGACGCTGCTACACTTGTACAAAAATAATAACAAAGAAATACAAAAAAAAAAAAAAAAAAAAACGAATTAACAATAATTTGTTTTTTGTTTTGTTAATTTGTATGTAATATTGATTTTATATTGTTAAATAGTGTATGCCCCCACTGGGTAATTTTTTGAGTCGCCATAACCTAACTTTATGATCACCAAAACAGTATCACCAAAAAACACAGTAATAAATCAGTACTTTGACTTTTAACTTTTGACACCACTTTTACTGCCAAAAACCATTAAATCACTCATACTAACAAAGTCTAGAAACTCTAATCCCTGCGAAATATTAGGTACCTACAATTTGACAAGAGGCATAGCAAAATCTTTCATAACTTTTTAAATACTTAGACCGAAGCTAGTGGTTGTCCTTGGTAAAAAACCACTAGCTTCTCTAGAAGATCTAGTCTTTAGCTGATGAAAGAAGGCATGACTTTGACAGGAGTGTATGAATCACACAAAAAAAACCCTATTTTGTTTCTTCAGGAAAAATAAAAAAAAAATCTTTATTGTTCGTTCTCGATTCATACATAGGGAGTGTCGTTCTATCTAGCAACCCCGAATAGCTTCGAGAAACATTACAATACAGTATTCAACGCAAAGTCGACTCCTGCGCCGCTATAAAAGCGGCTGCGCTGCAAACATAAGGCATCAGTCTCACAGTGTTGTCGAGAGGATACACATACCACTTACAAAAATGTTCGGTAAATTGGTGAGTTTATTTTTAGTTAAATTATATTTAATATATATTTTAGTTTAAAAAGATCTTGAGGAATAAGACAGTGATTTGTAACTGAAGGAATGGATTATATAGATCATTTTTATAATACTTTAAATTCTTAAAGCAACTTAGGTAGGTACTCCGTGATCCCGAATTCAATTACAAAGTGTGTTATTACTTCTAAAACAGATAAAACAATTTTGAATAAAAATATTGATACGCTTCTGATAACATTTTTCTCAAATCTTGAGTGACCAAATTCACTGTTTATTCATGTTTTGTATTTTCTAATTTTCCTCCCATTTACTTTAATTTTCTGAACGAACAATTTGATATTTTAAATTTTAATTATTTTACATCTCTTGCGTTTGTGTTTATTTTATGAAACAAAGTATGAAAACGAAAATAAAATTGAGCATTTTAAGTTTGAAAGCTCCAAATGAAATTCTGAGCTAAACTTTTTTGATAAGAAACATTTATAAACACGGTCTTATAACTATGCATCGTCGCTTTACGCCCCGCCTATCTACGCCCCGCTATCAGACAGACCACAGCCCCTAGCCAACGACTCCAGCCATCGACTGTCAGCGTGGGTGTTTGTAACGACAAATTATTGACTAAATTGTGATTGATTTGTGAATATACTCATGCATAAGCAATCGGATACTAAAATATTGACAGTTGTTAAGTATGAGTACCAATGACATTAAACATAGTAGACGTTGCCATGATTACAGTGTGAAGTGTGGAAGTGAGACACATACATACGAAATAAGTAGGAAAATTGAGACAAAGCATCGTATCTTCTGTCCCTTACGGCGTGCCATATTTTTGCATGGCAAACTTTTGAATTTTACCCAAACAAAGTACTCACTGTTACAAAATTTATCTTGCGTCGATTAATTTAACTTTTTTGTACAGTTTTTGCATTGTGCGAATGTATTGACATGGGTTTCAGTCCAAAATATGGGAGATTTCTTACGTTAAACCTCATTTATCATAGCACATAACCTAGAAAAAGTATAATATTGCTGTCTCATGACCGGCCACGCGGTGGCTCGATCTAGATGTATATTATCTAAGGTTAAAATAGTGTTTTGTCTTCTTCTTTCAAACTCAAATCATAATTCGAAAGAAATTGAAAATATGTTTATAGGTTTTAGTTTTTTATGAATATTCGTTCGGGGTGTTAGTGTTTTGCGAATTTGATCTTTATTGATTTAAAATAACATATAACCGAACCCTCTTTAGAATATTATTGATCAAAGACCGTATAATATAGAAGTTAAACGAACGCTGGCTATCGACAATCTTTTAGGAATTAAAGTACAGTTAGCATAAATAGTTGCTTAACACTTCAGTGTTTTTAAATAATAACTAAAATATTTAAAAAAAAACCGTAAAAGTGAAATTAAAATAGAAAAGACTCGAATAGTTTTGTAAACTTTTAACTGACTTCAAAAAAAAGGGGATTGTTGTCAATTTAGATATTATAAAGACAACTCGCAATACTGACATTGATTATATGTTATTCAAAACCACCTCAAGAAGTGTATCTAATAATTATAGTTTTTTATTCAGTATCAAAATGTAAATTACAATGTTTTTCAAATCTCCATACTTACATTATTAATTGTTAAAGTGGGTGCAAGGTAACATTATAATGACAAGTGTAGTACGCATAACATTAATTAATTTAGCATTTATTAATATGTATGTGATCATTATCGATCATAATTTAAATGGTAATTTGTCGCCTGGCAATAATTAGAGGTTGCCATGGTGATATAAGTACATGTTTATCTGTCAATTATTGTAATAATTGTACCTGTCGACTTGTCCGACACCTAGTTGGCATGTACCTACCTATTCAAAAACAGCTTTGATAAATTACATATAAATGTCTTTGAAAAAAAGTATTCAAAGTATGTATCACCGTGGCAGCAAGGTTGCCTATGAATCTAGTATATAATAGTTCTACGTAAAAGTGTAACTACCTACCTATTTTACAGTATTAAAAATGTATATGTATGGAGAAAAAAAAGGAAAAAAAATAAGTAAAGGAAAAAAAAAGTAAAGGAAATTACTCACTGCGAATCTTTTCATAAATTTGTAAAATTATTAAACTAACATAATATTTTGTTAAGAACAACATTTCAAGTTGTAATTCATTCATAACTTACTTTTAAATCTTTTTGAAATGTTCTTTAACTTTTGATACTGATTGTACTTTTCTATATCTATAAAAGGAAAGCGTTACTGACTGACTGACTGATCTATCAACACACAGCTGAAACCACTGAACGGATTGGGCTGAAATTTGGAACACAGGTAGCTATTATGACCTAGGCATCCGCTAAGAAAGGGTTTTTGGAAATTCGACCTTTAAGGGTGTTAAAAGGGGGGGGATATTGTTTGTATGAAAAATCTTATTCCTTGAGTTAATAAACTTGAAACTTGGCACGAATATTTATCTAATTAAATTATGATTTTTGTGATTTTTTGTTTTTCTAAACTACGCCCTAAAGGGGAATTGGGGGGTCTCAAAGTTTGTATGGACAAATTTTAACGCGCAATCCGATTAACTCAAAACTCAGTATTTAAAGTCTGAAAGAACGCTAAGTGAAAACGAAGTAATAGCGCGGGTGGGCAATGCGATGCGACGGGGTGGGTCGAGCAAAAAATAAATTTTACGCGGACGAAGTCGCGGGCAGAAGCTAGTATAATATAATTTGCTACGCAAAAAAAACTACTAAGGCTTACCCAATTGAATAGATAATCCCAAACTGGATTGATATAAATCTAGTTTTGAATCAAAACCGAAAATGACATGTCGAACAGCTACCAAACAAAGCCACTCCTTCTCAAAATCAAATCTCAAAATATGCCGTCAATTATAGCATTCATAAATAATAGTTAGGACGCCTGAAACCATGTAATGTGCACAACAATGTCATTTAATTTGAATATTCACTACATTCTTGCATAATTATATTGTAATACTGACTAATCGGTATGATCACGCCTACTACAGTCGAGTTATGGGTAGGATAGATAGTGACATTCTTGGGGACTGGTAGACACTAAATTATTTGGCCTGTATTCCGCTAAGGGTTAGACACAGTTGTACTTATTGATTTAGCCAGTTATGTTTAATATTGTTGTGTTTTAACTATAGGATTGACATGTCTAATTAGATTCTTAAAATAATATTTTACTTTGTGTTTTATGCAAATAAAAATAAAACAATCAAATATTTTTAAAAGTTTTAATTAAACATCACTAAGTTTTAAAGTTGACTGTACCTAAAATATTGAAGATAGCTACCTAATTTTGTTTGATGTGTAGTTATGAATGCACTAAGTAATTTTATTGAAAAAAAAAACATTTTTATAATTATAATAATATACAGACTAATCGGTATGATAACGCCTACTAGAATCGAGTTCTTGGTAGGATTGATAGTGACATTCTCGGCGAATGGTAAACAGTAAATTACAATTTGTGAAGGGAATTTCAGGATTTACATTATAATAGTTCAAATGACCATAGAATGGAATAAATACTCTTTATTATGTACACAATGGGTGGTCTCATAGAAAAATCGTTATTTTAAAAACAACTTTTGCAAGGATAAAAAGGGAGAAGGAGAGGCAATAAAAAAATACATAAAAACATCTAACAAATAAATTACTTTTTAATTAATTAAGTACCTATTCTATTTCTATAAATTTTAAAAGTACTTTTAAAACTTTTAACTTACATAGCACTTATTTATGTTGTTAACTGTACTTTGAACATTGAACATAGCTAATTTTATTTATTCACTATTTTTTTTCAAACTTATTAAAAACGATTCTGTTCCGTGTGAGCGAGAGAGGTGAAAAAAGCTGGAAATAACAGTGTTTTATTATTCCGCTTTTACAATGATGAGGCACAAAAATTGACCCAAATTACACAAAAAAAAAACATTCACATATCAATTAAAATTAAACTAAAATTAATTAACACAGCTATAAAATCATTCTCCATATCGTGTCAAACGCACATTATACCAAAAATTGATTAGTTTACAGTTGCGCTACACTGCAGTGTTGCCTAAATTACACTGCATTGCAATGCTACCTACATAGCGCGTTACGGCCTGCTTATTCTGCCACACACTGTACTAATCGGCAATACTTCTAATCAGGGATTATTAATAATTAATTTCTATGTAATAAGGTTGTTTCTTGGGATAATTTCATTCCAACTACGAAACCCTTCATTGTGCGTAGTCCGACACGCACTTGGCCGGTTTTTTTTTTTTTGTTTTATAATTTTTTTTTTGTATTTATTTTTACCTTCCGGAATAAATTCTCTAAATAATAGTGGTGCCCCGCATCAAAATCTGTTGCGTAGTTTAGAAGAACAACGCGGCCCCACAGATAGACACGAAAAGCGACTTTAATTTATAATATGTATAAATTAGACAATGTAAATGAAATAAAGAATTAAATTATTTGTTTTGTGATTATAAGCGCGACTGCTAAGCGTCGACCCGAGTGATTCCCGGTCAGTGTTATTTAATTTTGTTATTTAATTTTCCTATTAGGAATTTCCCAGTAAGAAGTCTGTTTGAGGCTGGTTAGTAGCTGTAGGGTTGCCTCTTATTAAAAAGGGATCAACCTAACTTGCGAAATGTATGGTCGGACTTTTAAATAGCTGCATTAAACTGACACTTCTAATGTCATTGTTACTGTCATTTCGCTGACAAATGGGAACATTTTTTAACGAAATGACAGTTAAGAAGTGTCATTTTACTGACTGCAGCTAATTTACCATAATTAGACATACCTAGTTGTAGGTAAATGCGCGTCTGCTTATCTCTTGGCTTATGCTATTAATTACACTATTATTATTTTTTACCAAAGAAACGATGGATGGACTGTGTGAAAGATGATATGGCTAGAAAGGGAGTGACTACCGAGATGACGACTAATAGAGAAGTGTGGAAGAAAAAGACAAGTTACGCCAACCCCAAATAAATTATGATAAGGGCAGGAGAATGGTAAATAAATAAATAAATAAAATACTAAGTTTATTGTACAAAGAGAAACACATAGAACACGTACACTAAACATGATAGTAGGTACAAGTGGTAGTCAGACACGTTGAACAGCTGGTTCCTGAACTAAGTAAAAAGATACTTGTATCTCAGGAGCGAAAGTTCCTCATATACATTGAAAAGTACAACTAAATACAATCATGCTCAGTAGTTACTAATAATGCTTTACATTTGTGAACATCGAACATATTTTATGCAAATATTATTTAAATTTAAATAGAGAAACCGAAAAAAATACATTTAAATTACAGAAGACATTCCAACGGCCACTCCATGAATACCTTTCCCAGATAATCACTAGGCGACCGCTAGATTATCCTCTGTATCGTAAGACAAATTCTGCAACCAATTAGTCAGCTTGATTTGGTGACTAATTGGTGCTAATGGTGATAATTTTACAATTTTTTCTTTTTTCTCAGTTGATGTTCTTCGCGCTGGTGGCGGTAGCCTTTGCCCGGGAGTACCCCGCAGGTGTACATCCCGCCGTGTGCCCGAATTACCCTTTTTGTGATGCTGACGCGCTCGCCCGCCACACCCCCGACGGCATGCCCATCCCTCAGTGGGGATACAACGCTGCTGTCGCCCCTGCTCATCCTGGGTAAGTTCAGGATGTTAAGAGGAAATGCGGGCGACCAGACTTTTGAAAATTAGGTATTTTAAGAAGGTATTGCTGTCGCTCTGCGAGCGCTCCGCCCTGGAATTCGTGCGATAAGGACAATACTGCAGATCCGACTAAATAGCCTATGTAAAAAGTCACATTTCGAGGTTTGGCTCTCGCCTATTCCTCCTCCAATATTGGACCAATTTAAAAGATATTTCATAAACTGAATAAAAAGGATATATACTATGCCCCTATGTTTTTCTTGTTTCGTTAATAGTTGTCAAATTGGTACACTAGGCGTCTGTTGACAGCGGTCTGAATAGGCAATTTTGAGCATTTTTTGAGGGTTCTAGTTCTTATAAAAATAAAATATCATCAAAAAGGAAAACATAGGGGCATACAAGTAGCTGATATTTATATTTCTGTAAAAAATCATTGCTTTATGGTCATTAACCAGAAAGAAAACAGGCGAGAGCGTTTGTATCTGTTTGTATGGAGAAAAGAGCACCCACGTTTCCTCTTAAGGCGAAAGCGCCAGGGTAGCCCGCGAAATTCAAAATTTCTTACGTTTTTTGCAATTTGTAGGACAGTGTGAGCTTGTATGTTGATTAAAATATGATTCGCGGCTTACAGAATTATAATCATTAGAATCAGCAATACAACTCCATAAGTTAGCATTTACCTCAAACCTCATGATTTCCTGAAATCGCTACATTTGATATAAATGCTAACTTATGGAGTTGTATTGCTGATTCTAATGATTATAATTCTATAAAACCATATTAGCTACGGCCGCGAATCATATTTTAATCAACATACAAGCTCACACTGACCTACAAATAGCAAAAAACCTAAGAAATTTTGAATTTCGCGGGCTACCCTGGCGCTTCAACCTTAAGTGACTTTACTTCACCATCTTATGTTAAAAGAGTTTCAAGTACTTAAGTTGATTTAAAAGAGTGGCTATTGAGTTTTTTAACTCAAACTCAAAGCATTTATTTTTCAATAAGGACCTATTAATTTCACGATGTCACTACTTACCGAATAAATTCAAATATGGAACAGAATTTGTATTTAATTATCTGCCAAACACAAGTAAGTTAATAGGAACTTAATCGTTGGTGGTGAAACAGGCCCTTAAACCAGTTTACAGGTAATTTTGAACTGGCAAAGAGTCGGTCAATTCGTCAGAAAGTTGAAGCTAGTTGCCCATTCCAAAACGTAGATCTCTATATAGAAGAACGGGCAAGAAACTCCAAGGACACTCTTTCAAAATCAAGATATTACAAAATCTGGATACATAATTCTTGTTGATTCTATACTTGTACAATGGTGCCGATTCTGTTGTGCACAAACTAAACTTAATTTAGGCTATTGCTAACTTTTTCTTTCTCATAAAACAAGAAAGAGACGGACGTAAATTAGAGCTGTCAAATTTAGGTGAACTACTATATCCATAGAGATTTAGACGACACGTAAAAACATGTCGACTAAATACACGATGAAGCGCAAGGCGTACACTAGTTTGACATTTCTAACTTAGTTCATAGCTATAGCCGTCCTTTTCTCGCGCTGCCTGTTAGTAAAAGATTGCGATTCTCTAATTTTGGTTTAGTTATTGAACAAGAGAATCGACACCAATGACTTCTTTGTGTAACAATGTAAAAAAGAAAATTAAAACAATTCAAAATAAGACCTGACATGATCAGGGGCCTTACTATGAGCTCTTATAGCAGGGCAGAAGTTGAACAATGCAGTGAGAGAGAGTGAAACGTTCAACTTCTGCCCTGCTATAAGAGCTCATAGTAAGGCCCCAGTCTCTTCTTTCTTCTTTTCTCTCCCATCTTTTCAGTAATGCGTCACTTATTTTACTAAAATGTATTTTTTGTCTACAGGGTCGTCCCCGCTGCCCCGAGATACCCCGCTGGTCTCCCCCCCGCGCTCTGCCCCAACTACCCCTATTGTTGGTGATTTCGCACAAGACCCCAACTCTTTTCCGGCACTATAATTATGACAGCTTTACCTACTTATTGCTATGAAGACGCCGCCATCTTATTTTTAGAGAGTATCCGAACGCATTTTTTATCTGTGCCTACAGTAAAATCGTGGTAATTTAAGGATATCTCTTCTACAAATAAAAGCGTCTTCATGTAAACCCTATGCTACTTAAAAATATTCGGTGTGATTAAAATATTTTGAAGTAAAATTAAATTGTTAAGCGAAATGGCAATCGATCCAATCGATCGATCGATTCGATCGATGTATCGATTCTTCAATAGAGTTCCAGCGCCTGTTGCAAATGTTATGAATCCGAATCTGTCAATTTTCTCATCATTTCTCAAGTAATTCCCACCATTAATGGAATTCATTCCCTAATTACAAGTTCAACGAGAAACATCATTATTTTAGTGGACATTATTGCCTGAAACTTTTTGTAGTACTAAATTGGGGTTTTCTGCAATATTTTCATCATTTACAACTGACACACTGCCATAATGTTTTAAAAATATGTAAATAGACGCATTCCATCTTCCGTCTTCGTAAGAAAATGCTTGTCTGCATTTGTAATTATATTTTTTTGTAAAAACGTGTAAAAAATTGTAAATAAAAATATTTTTTATAATTTTTGTTGTGTTATTTAGGGTCACCTGGGTACGTGACCCCATTATGTTTGTTAATACCAGTATTTTACATCTCTCCACAACCTAGTTACTGCGTACCGATACCCCTTGTTAAGTCTGGTTGTCAGACTTTCATGCAGGCTTCTGACGGCCCGTAACGACTGTCAAAGATCCACGAATGACAGCCAAGGCCAATGGCGTAACGTGCTTTACGAGGCACGGAGGGGTCTCGGTATGTAAAGATGATCACCCATCTACGGATTAACCCCGGCAAACGTAGCTTAACCCGAGGGATCGACTAGTGCGGCTGTTATTACTTAGCTACGAGGACGACCATGATTGTAACACACTTTGAAACAAATTCGCATAGTTAATGTGTTGCATTTCATTTCATGTTACATTGCATGTATGTTTGGATGGCACAACACACTAATATTATAAAGGCGAATGTTTGTGAGTGTGTGTGTGTGTTTGTATGTTTGTTACTTCTTCATGTTCAAATAGCTGGACTGTTTTGGATGTAATTTGGTATGTAGATGGCTACTTTTTATACCGGTCTACGCGGGCGAAACCGCAGGCCGCAGCCAGTCTGTGTTTTCACTTCACCCAAATTTTCACGTTGAGATTTTTACAGGATATAGACATTTTTACATTATAAATCAGAAGGGGAAATGCGAAGTCAATGCAAATAAAAAATAACCATTACAAGAAAGTTGAATCACTTTTTATTACGAATATAAATCACTACTAGGAAATTAATGGTCTTTATCGGACGTTAAACATAAAAGATAACCGTACCTCTGTGATGATAAAAATCTCAAGAAGTAAAGAATTGAAAACCAACTTTAATAAATCATTTTTTTTTTCTTTATTAAAAAGAACTAAAGTTCTTAATAATTGATTACAATCTAGCCTAAATCACCAGCCTAATAGACTAATAAGCACTTTAACTCAAACTTATTACTTTACGTGATACATTACATTATAACTAAGAATAGTGTCAATTTGGAAGGGAGCACCTGACACCTGAATAACTTCATCTTTCCGAACCTGGACCCGAAAATCCTAAACCTAAACGGTCGACGTCAGGGGCATCCCAAGGTTCGGTTTGGTTAGGTTCCTTTAAACCTTGCAAACAGAAATAGGAGCCCCGCAGCGGGGCTCCGTCGATTTGCTGTCAGTTTGATTGTTGTTTAGTTAGGTTGCATTTTATTCGACCGGTTTAGGAATTTCGGGTTAGATTCGGAATAATCTGAAAAACTTGTATTAAAATATCTAAAGAACTGAATTGAATGTCCATATTTAAGTATCCTATCCGTGGTCTTAACTGGTTGGTTTATATACAGGGTGTTTCTTTCACGGTGTCAAGCCAGTGCGAGCTGATAGCAGAGTACCATACCTATCGATTTAACCTCCATGTACTTATGTTCTACGATTTTTTGTAGTTTTCGAGTTATAATTTTGAACGAGATGATGGCTTTAAAATATTATATCTTTTTTTTGGGTCAATTTTGAACAAGAATGTACCTACTAAATAGGGCATTATTTACTGAAATCGATCGTTGAAAGTGGTGTATCTGAAATCTTGTGATATTCGTATTTTATAATTTATTATTATCTTTGTATAATTTTGTCAATCCTGATTCCTCTACATTGCTATTCCTCTACGTTTAAGCAGAGCTCAGTTGATAATCTATATACTTATAATAAATCTGTAGAGAGGTCAATTCTGTACATGATATATATTTTCAAAATAACTATCAGGGGGTAATTAGTGATCGATACTGATGCCAAAAATGCAATCAGTAAAATTTTTGTCTGTCTGTTTGTCTGTCTGTCTGTCTGTCTGTATGTTCCTTATAGAAACCAAAACTACTCGACGGATTTTAACGAAACTTGGTACAATTATTCTTCATACTCCTGGGGAGGTTATAGTATACTTTTCATCGCGCTACAATTAATAGGAGCAGAGCAGTGAAGGGAAATGTTGGGAAAACGGGAGAAGTTGCTCCATTTTTTAAGCTTCCGTCGCGTGTGCAGCCTTAATGGTTAAAGCTACATAGAAATCATTTATGACGGAAATGTTCTACATAAAATTATCTAAAAAATATCCCACAACAGCATATGTCTATCTTTTATGGTTGACTCACAATAACACGTGTAACTCCCGATAGCTTAGCAGTCCAATACATTAACTTAATAACATACAAGGAGTTACACGCTGACGGAGTCGCGGGCACAGCTATTAATAATAATATTGTGCGGTTCTTTATTGCGATATTTTTCAACAGTATTGTGGATTGACATATTATATTTCCCTACTAAAATACGAAAGTTGATCTGTCTGTTACATCAAAACCACTGAACCGTGAGGAAGGACATATGGTACTTTTTTACGAAAAACGACGGAAACGCGGACGAAGTCGCGGGCAAAAGCTAGTAAAAACATAAATGTTATACCTAAGTACTACTACCACTACCATTGATATGAAATGAGGGATCCAAAATAACTCGAAAACTACAAAAAATCGTAGAACATACATGGGGTTTAAATCGATAGATAATGGTACTCTGCTATCAGCTCGCACTGGCTTGACACCTTAAAAGAAACATGCTGTATATTATAAAAAGTTGTTCAGTAATAAATAATTGCAATTAACTGCAGCGCCTTTCTCCGTTTCTTCCTGCGATAAATAATTCTGAACGCGTTTATTTAGGCGGGAAACGTCACTGAATGGCAGCCATCTTGTAATATTGCACGCATCATTCAACCACGGCCTTGCAAGTGATACTATGTGGGAGCAGGTGGCTGGTGCTATGTAGTATGTAACCAGCCAAATATACATTAGGCATTTATTATTTGCTAAACATTTTATTATACACCACAAGGTAAAACATAAAGGACAAACATATTTAAAACTAATGTAGTACAATGAGCGGTCTTATCGCATGATTAATCACACTAAAAGACAATTGTTAGACTAGTTAAGAAAAGTCCATGTGTTCGGATAAGTAGTTTATTTCACTGCAACTAGAGTACAATGCGTGCCACGAAAGATGAGACTCGACGAGCGCAGTACAGTAGTACTCAACTAATATGGCTTATCGATGTACCTGCGCAGAAGATGAATTTTCAAAGCGCGGGAAATGCTATTGACCAATCTGCACGCTCCACGCTTTTTCCTGTACCGCTATTGGTCGGTAGCTGCCGCCATGTTAGCGCGCGCCGCTTGACAGCCGCCATACTTGCGAGTGAGACGGAACTAACAGCTGCAGTGTATTATGAACCTTATAGTAGTGATCTAAGGTTGATTGTAAGTTTTAAGTATTCTCGTTAATCTTCGGGGCCATGCTTTCTTTTCTGTGCGAACGAAGATTCACGACGCGCCTTATTACTTGGGTACTACTGTACCGCGCCTTCCGCGCTCTTTCCGCCTCCCGCGCTCTTTCCGCCGCCCGATGACGCCCGGTCCCTTCCCGTCTCAGACATCATACCGCTAAACCGCGCTAAAGTGAAAATAAAAATAAATCAGAAAAATCAGAATCAGAGAATTATATTCTACTGCGCAAGTCAAACTACGTGGTGTGCCAAGTCTCATCTTTCGTGGCACGTATTGTACAATCACAGTTCTGCTAGTTCAATCTTGCGCGCATAAGACTTATAATTAACCACGATTCAATACAATGTCTAAGAATCTCTAAAAGTCAAGCAATGAGGGTAACATAAAAGAAATCCACACACGAAATAATATTTTTGCTTATGTAAGGTCAGTCGGGGCAAGTGCGCCGACGGGGTAAGTGCATCTACTATAAAAATATCGAAAACTACAGATGTTATACAACTAATGACATCTTACATCCATGCAACAAACTAAAATACAGTTGCTCTTCACAATCATAGATGCCTCTGTTCACCATAACTTGATATATTTGCATTTTATTTTTAGTGTCATTTAAACCT
Organism: Cosmia trapezina; assembly: GCA_905163495.3. NCBI lineage: Eukaryota > Metazoa > Arthropoda > Insecta > Lepidoptera > Noctuidae > Cosmia > Cosmia trapezina. Next base: position 5,250,974 of record LR991048.1, read on the forward strand.
GTTATCAGAGATGAGCACGTTTTATGAATCCCCTTAAATCTTAAAATATTTTACGTGTTGCGGCAAACTAATGAGGTGAGTACAGAATTTAGATGTTTTTCTTTAAATCTATGTTTGTATTTTACTCCTAGATAGTGAAATTAATGTGTTTTTATACAATTTAAAATCTTAACCTCTAAAAAGTCAAGTGAGGCAAGTGCGCCTAAGTTGTTGGTAGTATGGCGCACTTCCCCCGAGACAGAAGTCGTCAACTTTTATGATTCAGATGTTTTCTTACCCGACTGCCTCTGAAAAAGGGTAAAGGTTTTTTATTGAGAACTTACTGTCCGGATGTGCTTAGGGTCTTGTGATGGAGCCGGAGGATGATAAGTCGTTGGGTGATGGGTTTATAGTAAAAGCCTTGTATTTAGTGCTACGATTTTTAAATACTTAATTTGATTTTTATTACAGTAAAACCATCGTATTTGTGATTTCCTTTGTTCTTTACTTTATGGGCGCCTACAGCCCACCTAAGCAATTTGTCACGATCAGTCCATAGATGGGTGGCCGGTAAACCATCGATACCGGCTGTTATCATTCAACATCTACATACCAGGTTGCCCACAGTACCTCTCGACAAGAAGCAGTTGGACAGCTGCCGTAAAGTCCACACCCAGACGAGTTCATACTTACCATAAATAGTCCTAAAATTATTGTCTTTCTGATGTTCTTGAGTGCCATTCACTAGATTCTAAGTTTTTGTGTCCTATCGCGTCGATGGAAAAATTGTTACCTACTTTTGTATTTTTTTTAAATAAATAATAGTAATATAATAACAGTCTTATTTGGTTTACTATTAAAGACATCTATTATTCCAACCAAACTAACCATTTTTACATAAATACAACAGTTTTTACTTTGTATGTAGTGTTAGTGTGTTTGTACAAACCTACTTTCTTACAGAAATAAATCATTTATCATTTATAAAAAAAACAGCAATAAAGGTTTAGAACCCTTGCTTGCTAATCTATGGCGCACTTGCCCCAAATTTCTTATGGAAGCCGCAGTAGCCTATACGACGTTTAGTTGTTTATGCCCCATTGAATAAATTATCTATTTTTCTGGTAACGTACGATTTTATCGTTTTTTCTTATATAGGCGCACTTGCCCCGTTATATCCATGTTTCCCAATTTCTTACAAAATATCGTAAAATTATTGCTAGATTTGATTGAATCGACGTTTCTTGCAGCTACAAAAATACCAAATATTGTTAATTTAATAAATGTACACTCATAAGTCTGTATTAAAAAAAAATATTTAGCATCGAAATCATCTATGCAAAAAGTATGGCGCACTTGCCCCGACTGACCTACACACAAATCTACATAAATGTTAGCTGAATAATCAAAATAATATTGTAACGGTGTATAAAATACCAATATTACCTTTTACAAATCAATACAATTTATAAAAATAAACCAGATTTATAATTCTCGGTGAATAATCTCGTTTCTCGTTGACGTCCCGTTGACGTTGTGCGGACAACCAGTGTATGGCATTAATCATCATCATCATCTGCCTAGCCTTTTCTAACTATGTTAGGGTTCGCTTCCTGTCTGACTGGATGCAGCTGAATACCAGTATTTACATGGAGCGACTGCCTGTCTGACCTCCACAACCCAGTAACTGGGTCACCACAGACCACAGCACAGCACCGCCTGCAATACCTACAGCGGCAGCGCCTGGGTGGGCAGCACTTAAAATCAAGCTGGTGCAAAGAGGAGTGCTACTAACATAGTTTTATAAGCCTATTTTATTAACACAAGTTTTGTTTGTATTCAAATATGTATGTTTAGGTTATGGCATTTATTTAAGGGCCTGTGTCGCCTGAAATAAATGTTTATTTATTTAATACGATACCCCTTAGAAAGATAGTTGTCAGACTCGGACTTCTAACGACTGTGCGAGAAGTCTAAATAAATAAATAAACCAGCACACAACAAAATATTTCTTGGTTCCCTCCTCAGTAACACCATCCATCAAAATGTCACATATCAATTGACGTAAAAATCTGGTCGACGTTGGTGCAAACTTCCTGCAACATTAACTTTTTTATTATTCTTTATTATCTTTTTGACTTGATTGAGATAAATGTTCGTGAATGTACTGCTCTTATTTGGGTAAAGCCAATTTATGCGGTGGCAAATTGACATGGACGTTAAAATTATTGATACTATGCGTGCCAACTAAGAATAGGATCGCGCTTGCTGCCAACTTCACAGGACAGCTGTCAAATTAGTACTGCCGATAGCTGTCAAATACACGATAGCTGTCAAATTAGTACGCATTGGTAATGAAGTTCGCGAGTATTGCGGAACAAAATGGCGTCTTGACTCTTGACAGTAGGCCTACTATTCTTATTTGGCACGCATATAATGACCGAACAGAGTGTTGGTGCTCTTTCGGCCCACGGTATCGTTAATGCAACTTAGATGGGCCAAAAAAGGGAAGTGAAGTCAAGATTATAAATTACTTACTAGCTTCCGCCCGCGGCTTCGCCCGCGTGGCATGTCGATACAAAGTAGCCTATGTCCTTTTCCAGGTCATGGTTTATCCGTGTGCCAAACATCCAATTCCGCTCAGCCGTTTTAACGTGAAAGCGTTCCAAACAAACTCACTTTCGCATTTAGTTAGTATGAAGGCATTATTTTAGTTTTAGTTCCGTTGTTGAACATAGGTACTTAAGTACCTACTAAGGTAAGATGTTTGGGACCCCATTATCTGTCGTACACACGGCTACACATCAAGCTATACATTTCCAGTTTACCTGACCTCTCATTGTAAGGAAATCCTATACAATGCGAGATCAGCTTATACTGGAAATGTATAGCTTGATCTGTAGCCGTGCGTACACACAACAGCAGATCAAGTTACCATAAACTATCGATTTTGAACTTTAAGGTTTAAAATCATTTGGAGAAAGACAGAACAAGTTAATGGTATAACCTTTTTTTTTGTGGATGGGAAATCATCAAATGACTTCTCCCGCTCTGGGTGGAGCGAGAGGGCGTGTCAGACTTTTACTGACTAAAACCCACCCGTGTTCCTTCAGTTGCCCGGTATCTCTTTCGAACAACCCGCGACCTTGGCGGCTAATGGCGACCTGACGTTGCAGACAACAGGTACAGATACCTACTTACCCTTTATTATTGAAATCTAGAAGAATTTAGGTTGCCTGCATGCAATGCATTTATGGGTTACTAAAAAAATACCAACAACATAACATCTATCGATAAGCATGTAATTACAATAATTTTTGTGAAAAACTTATTTTCGTAATTCTTATTTACCATCGACGTCGCTGTCGCGCAGTCACATCCACGGCTCCACTGTACTTTAACACCCGCGCGTCAAACTTCACATTGCTGAATCATTTGGGTTAAGTTAGAATAGTGACCTTACCTCTATTGCCGGTGAATCATTTGGGTTAGGTTAGGTTAGGTTAGAACAGTGACCATCCCCTCTATTGTTGGTGAATCATTTGGGTTACATGAGGCGGTGAATGATAGTATATTAGACGATGAAAACTTGACCTCAAGGGCACTGACCTTGAGGTCAAGGTCCATGGTACTGATTTAGAGGCATGAGGAACAGGGTGTAAAGTTCACTCATCCTCTATTGAAAAGGGAGGATCCTCCGACCAGACGGGTGTTGTGTCTGGTGGGCTACTGCCCGACGGTTGATGTCGGGACGTTGTATATATGCTAATCGCGTGGTAAACTCTAATTGCGCGATGCAGGTTTTGCGTGACGTCATGTCATTGATGCGTAGTTCATATGTGGCGATGTAGATGCCGCCACATCGGTACTGTAAAAAGGCGACCTTTTTTTTTTCTCGGCGTCTATTATTTTGCGCACTTCAAAAATACCTACCTACCTAAGGGTCTATTCGACCCAAAAAAAATAGCTACTATGTATACAACGTGTAACGTTAAATACGCAAAACCTCTTAAGGGGTCATTGTACTCATCATTATGAACAAATTTTACTATTGGCCCAAACCTGAAATTGCGAAAAAAAAATCAGCTGTTCAGTACATTTATGTTCGCATAATTCGTCAAAATGTACTGAACAGCTGATTTTTTTTTCGCGATTTCATGGTTGGTCCCATAGTAAAAGTTGTTCATAATGATGAGTACCATGACCCCTTAAGAGGTTTTGCGCATTTAACGTTACACGTTGTATAAAAGCGCCGGTTGCGATTGTACAGTGGTGCCACATCCACTCCCACAGATTGGCCGCCGCGACAAACTGCATCGGCTAGCGCATCAAGAAAGAGACATTACTCTATGTTGCCAGCTCACTAACGATTATAGAATCCGAGAAATAGACTTTGTAACAACTCTCCTCTGTCACAACTCTCCTCGGACAATGAACAATTAGTAAATGTTTATTGTCAACCCACATCACAGCAATAAAAATAAATACTTACTTACTCTATAAAAAACAACAATCTGAATGTTAAAGTTGTCTGTATAAGAAAAAGTCAACATTTTTGATGAAAAAATGCTTTATTTGAGCGTCGACAACCACTCGTGAAAAACAAAACAGTCTTCAATTTCTTACATAATTATGTGTTGATTCATAATTACAGAAACAACTGTGTCTTGTGTGGATCCACGTTCACGCGTATGAAGGTTTAAAAGTACAATATAAAGGAAACGGTAGGCTGCCTTCCATCAGGCACCAACACAGGATGCACCTTATTCACTCTATTCTTCTTTAAACTTCTTTCTTTTGCCTTCACCACATTCTTCTCCATCAGCTGTATGCTGTACTGGTCTTCTAGAAGTTTCTTGAATATGCTCAAAATGGCGGCAGATGATTCTTCCTCGTCTGTCATGGCGTCGAGTTTGACAGCGATTTTGGCGCAATTTTCTGAAGACATCTGTCAAACAACCAACATAATGTGCTTACACTTAGATAATATACATCTAGATCGATCCACCGCGTGGCCGGTCATGAGACAGCAACATAATACTTTTTCTAGTTTATGTGGTATTAAAAATGAGGTTAACGTAAGAAATCTTCCATATTTTGGACTGAAACCCACATGTATACATTCGCACAATGCAAAAACTGTTCAAAAAAGTTAAATTAATCGACGCAAGATAAATTTTGTAACAGTGAAAGCGCTTTGTTTGGCTAACATTTCCATTTCCTACTAATTTCGTAATACCTTTATTGCGAACTAAGTGTACAATATTTTGGATGTTAACAAATATATAGGTTCTTAGAACTTAGTTGCCTGTTAAGGCATTGCAATTTAAATTGTTATAGATCTATACTTTTTGATCTATAACAATTTAAATTGCAATGCCTTAACAGGCAACTAAGTTCCAAGTACTCAATATTACAGTTAAACAATTTACATTATATTAATAATTATCATTGTTGATACATTTTATATTATATCAGACTATTCTTACAGTTTATATCACATTATATGTGTCTCACTTCCACACTTCACACTGTAATCATGGCAACGTCTAGCCCTCTTACAAATAAAACACGGAATAAAGTTATATCAGGAATAACAAAGGAATAACCATACATTTTCATAGGTTTAAACTTGGAATAACTTTATTCTGTGTTTATTAGTAAGACGGTACATGTTTATGTCATTGTGCTTACAGGTGCTTACCTCAGAACAATAACAAAGCATAGAAGTAGTGTTAAAATAGCAACTGAACTCAATATATTTGTTTCATTTTGACTTATGGAGCCGCTATGATGTTAAAGAAGGACACGTATACAGAAGAAGTTTCGAAATTTTGTAGGTTGTCATTCATTTTATTCTGACTAGTGATGTACCCACTAAATTTCAACGTCGATAGAATTTACAATGACATTCTTTCTTACACTGCCAAGAATAATAACCGTAGGTACACACGGCTACACATCAAGCTATACATTTCCAGTTTACACTGACCGCTCATTGTAAGGAAATCCTATACAATGCGAGATCAGCTTATACTGGAAATGTATAGTTGATCTGTAGCCGTGCGTACCAAAAATTTTAAAGTAACTAAGCATACTTATGATACCAATACTTAATATATTCGTTCAAAATGAAACAATACTTTAAGTATGAACTAAATAGTTCGTCATCATCATCACCAAAGTCTTCCTTGGTTCCCGACAGCTCTTCATGTATTAAATCTGACCCGGCTAAACCCGAATGTATTTAGTTGCCATAATAACTGATGAGTTTCTTGAAAAGAAGTGGGAGACATTCGGTTTTGCAAATGTTTTTAGCAACTTACTTTCTCATATTTATTTGAATTTTAGATTACATCATAGACTACTCAACAAAGTCTAGGGAAAAAGGGTATTCAAAGTACCTAATAATTTTTATTTTAATACTTTTTATGTAACATATATTATTGTAAATCAGTAGAAGCGTAATTTAATAGAGATTTGAATTATTTGATTAAATAAAATGGTTGTTAGTGAAAAAATAAAATTTATTATGAAAATTTAAAATGGTACCAAAGCGACAAAAACTTTTCGTACATAAAAAAATAAATAACGACCAGATAATATTTTAAATAAAAGATAATATTTTAAATAAAAAAATAAAATGCCTAGCCACTTTAATAATCTGTTAGTCGAATTCCAGCCCACACCATAATCATTCCGCCCTGGTACGGATGAACTTCCTGAGGATTCTGGAGTCGGCTCTGGCGACCAGGAACTCGCCAAAAGCGCAGTCTTCTTGAATCGGGATGGAATCCAATTATTTCTGAATTTGTTATTGTCATCTGTGTCAAGGATTCCTAAAACAAACAGTTCTCAATAAAATTTATGTAAGATTTTTTATCAACATTTTTATTTAGGTAAATAGTTTTATTTGTATGTCTTACCTGACTGATGTGAGATGATTTCACGAGATGTCAAGATCAGTGGCGATTCATTAATTTGTACCGATGTACTAGGTCCTGTTTCAACTTCCATTGCTACGGGATCCTACAATTACGTATTTTGTATTAAAAATAAATAAATAAATTTGCACTCGATTATATTTCCGACTGGGATAATTAGAAGAATGATATCGCATCAATGATATTTTTAATATAATATCATTGTATCGCATATATCAAGTGAACATATTTCTGAATGTTATACCTGTCTTCATGTTAGATTACTGTTGATGGTGAGCGGTTTTTTTAATTTGCAGTATTGCGCTATGTCCTTCTTCGCAGACTTCCATAAGTATTTCCTGTAATGTAATAAATCAAGTTTTAATTTGAACGGGATACTATTTATTGCCAATAAAATACCTTAATTATATCATAATATATCAAGACCATTTCATCTGTTCTATCCATAACAAATAATGTAGGAACAGCATGTACTCTAAGTGACGACTTAAAGAACATGCTACATCCATTTCATAGGTTCATTACCAAATGAATACAAAGTAAAATGTTTGGAGCATATTATGTGGCTGTGCTGTTTGGAGTCCAATTTCGTCTACCAATACAATTTATCCATTTTTTTTTCATATCGTCTAGGAAATCTGTAAAAGAAAAGTATCGACAACATTATTTACGTCACTATGGCTGATCAAGATAACCCCAAAACAATTTCCGAATATTCGCTAATAACTTCTATTGGAATAAATATTACGACTGGTTTCAGCTGTATAGTGACACAGCAATATTTGTTATGTATTTATATTCGTTTATCAGATCTTAGGCAACAAGAAATTGAGCAAAAACTTACCGATGGAAGGTCAATATTTGTTGTTCATTTTATTTTCGCTATGAATGGGACTTGCAGCCCCCAACCACACAAGAAATTGCTCCACAGCGTCCACACATTCACTATTTGTAGTTAAACAAAGAATTCATGCAATCTAACAGTAGAAATATTATTAAAACATCGCAAAACCATGGAATATTACGACAGACACGTAAACAATGAACACGCGAATAAGTCAGCTAGTTCAATGAACGAACTGTCAGACATTGAAACAAAGTACTATCAAATTTGGCCGCGTCATACTATAACTTTTTTAACCAAATGACAATTGATCTTGTGACCATGCCAAGAAAGTAAAACAAAGAGTAAAACATTTATCTCTTTCCCACATCCTTTATCGTACCTAATAATAGAACGGGAATAAAGGTAGTTACAGAATTCTGTTTTTAGCCTTCCTTCTATGCTTTGTTATTGTTCTGAGGTGCTTACAGTCTGGCCGTCGAGAGAATGCATTCTTGACACCTGTCAGGTTCATACTAACATCGGACCACAGAGTAACGCATTTCCGTACAAAAAAGACCGGTGCAGCCCGCCTGCAGTGTAGGTACAGAGGCAGAGGCGGATTTGCCGTAAGGCACATTAGGCCCAGGCCTATGGCGGCCAATCCGACAAAAACTGATGATAACAAGAAATAACTGAAAGTACACCTAAATATTGTAACTAAAGGCTCGCGCACATTATGACGGCCTGCACTGCACCGCATCGCATAACAATAATCTTCCTAAATCACTTTCGTACATACAGGCTTAGTTACTGGTTATTGAACCAGGATGGATTGGATTAAAGGGTCACTGTACTCATCATTATGAACAACTTTTACTATGGGACTGGAAACCCTGAAATCGCGAAAAAAAACTGTACTTAACTAACGAGCAGATATTATAGTTACTTAACTGAATCGATTTCGATATAAGCTGGCAATATAGTAAATTCACTATGTAGTCTATATGATGGGTGCTGAGAAAGGGGCGGCTGGTACATTGCCTGGGGCCTAGGGCGGCCAAGACTGCAAATACGCCTCTTTACAAAGGTTCATACATTTACGAAGATGATGTAAAAGGATGTTTGCGGTGCTCCCTAATAAGAGCAGTGGTGGCCCGGTAGTAACGAGCGCAACTTACGAGTTGCAGTTCGCAGGTACGAACCAAGACAGGCGCGCTTTACTTTGTGTAAATTATGCATCACCACTTTTCTCAAAACGGTTAAGGAAAACATCGTGAGGTAACCGGCATGTCCTAGAACCAAAAAAACATCTACCAACCCGCGCTGCGCCAGCGTGGTGTTGTCTCACCGAGGGGAGGTCTGTGTCCCAGCAGTGGGAACATTATAGGCTGATTATCTCCTCAATATTAATAATATTATAGAGGCATGAGGAACAGGGTGTAAAGTTCACTCATCCTCTATTGAAAAGGGAGGATCCTCCGACCAGACGGGTGTTGTGTCTGGTGGGCTACTGCCCGACGGTTGATGTCGGGACGTTGTATATAATTGCTAATCGCGTGGTAAACTCTAATTGCGCGATGCAGGTTTGCGTGACGTCATGTCATTGATGCGTAGTTCATATGTGGCGATGTAGATGCCGCCACATCACTCCCCTCCGGAGACCGGAGGTCGATAGTGGGCTGAGTCGTGTATCTTGCGATGCTTGCCAGTGCCAGTGTGGTTCCAGTGAGTCGGAACCGGGTGCCGCATAGTCGGAACTGTCTGCGGTGATACCCCAGTGAGTCGGGGTGGCGCTGCGTTATGCTCCAGTGAGTCGGAGTGTACAGCGCTGGGTTGAGGTTGAGGCTGAAGGTGATGACCAGGAATGCGCGTCCGCTGCATGCTGTGGTCAGGATACCCGTTGAAGCCGTGGATGCTGGCTGGCTGTGTGACTCGCCGCTCGAAAGCTTGAGGAAGTGATGCTGATGACGTCACGCTGATGTAGTTGCACGAAGGCTGCGCTGACGTTCATGCTCGGGGTCACCAGTTTAGAGGCACGAGGAACAGGGTGTAAAGTTCACTCATCCTCTATTGAAAAGGGAGGATCCTCCGACCAGACGGGTGTTGTGTCTGGTGGGCTACTGCCCGACGGTTGATGTCGGGACGTTGTATATATGCTAATCGCGTGGTAAACTCTAATTGCGCGATGCAGGTTTGCGTGACGTCATGTCATTGATGCGTAGTTCATATGTGGCGATGTAGATGCCGCCACAATATAATGTAGGTAGGTACAATGCGATTCAACTACGAATAGGAACCTCAAGAACTGGAACTGTCAACTGAAGCTAGAAATCCATTTTAGTTCTGTTTTTGGAATTTGTTTTTGTTAAAATATGTCACTGACTTTGCAAATGTGTAAACGAATGCTGTTTTGCTAAATTTTCACAATATGGCGCAAGGTCATTCCTATTCTTAGTTGAAACGCATTGAGTTGATACGTGGAACATTAAACATTTCCGAAATAAACGATTGCTTTAAAATGAAATCAGAGAAAATGAGAAAACTACCTTTTGAATCATTGGTCTAAGTCGCTCCAGTTCCTTATTAATTTTGCTGACATCATTTTGAATAGGTCTTGATGTTAGCCAGCCATAGTTATTGGTACTGTGCTGCACACTTGCTTCTCGAAGTTTCGATTCTTTTAGCAGCATTTCTGCCTGGAATATGAAAGAACTTTGTCAATCTGCCTAGTCTTTTCTCAACAATGTTGGGGTCGGCTTCCAATCTAACCGGATGCAGCTGAATACCAGTATTTTACATGGAGCGACTGCCTATCTGACCTTCACAACCCAGTAACCGGGTAATACGATACCCCTTGGTAAGACTGGTTGTCAAACTTTCGGGCTTCTGAGTTCTGACGACCCGTAACGACTGTCAAAGATCCACGAATGACAGCCGGGACCAACGGTTTAACGTGCTTTCCGAGGCACGGAGGAGTCTCGGTATGTAAATATGGTCAGCCATCCACGGATCAACCCCGGCAAGCGTAGCCTAACCTGATGGATCGACCCGTGCGGCTGTTAATACTTAGCCAAGAACTGTGTATAAGATGTAATTGGCCGAACAAAACCTAATTGCATCATCTACTTTTGCTCGTTCCACGAGAGATACCCAAAAAAGTATTGGTAACGACCACGGTGTGGTGATTCGTCAGGATTTTATTCTATGGTGGTAACAAAGACTTAAAGGGGGTCATGATCGGTTGAAGTCCGTCTTAACCTATCGCTTGCCCCAAAAGGGTCATCCATAAAGGAGTCGAAGACGAAAAAATTACCACCAGTCATATGAGACCACCAGAAGTATGAGGACCAGGGTGTAAGCTTCACTCATCCTCTATACGTATAGAAAAGGGATGATCCTCCGACCAGACGGGTGTTGTGTCTGGTGGGCTACTGCCCGACGGTTGATGTCGGGACGTTGTATAAAGGGTGTTTCTTTTAAGGTGTCAAGCCAGTGCGAGCTGATAGCAGAGTACCATACCTATCGATTTAAATGTTCTACGGTTTTTTGTAGTTTTCGAGTTATTTTGGAACCCTCATTTCATATCAATTGTAGCGGTTAAGGATAGTAGTAGACCAGGTATAATATTTATGTTTTTATTATCAACTGAGCTCTGCTCTTTCTTCTTTTTCTTTTTTTTTCGTTTTTTTTCTTTTTCGTGTGACCACCTGACACGAGTTTTTTTTACTTTGAGGACTAGTAAATATCAGGATTGACAAAAATATGCAAAGATAATAGTAAAAAAATTAAGAAAATCACAAAATTTTAGATACACCACTTTCAACGACCGATTTCAACAAATAATGCCCTATTTAGTACATTCTTGTTCAAAGTTGATCCACAAAATAAGGTATTATTTTTTAAAGCCATCATCTCGTTGATTCTGGAAAAATGTTGAAAAACAGTTATAACTCGAAAACTACAAAAAATCGTAGAACATACATGGAGGGTAAATCGATAGGTATGGTACTCTGCTATCAGCTCGCACTGGCTTGACACCTCACATGAAACAGTCGCGCGGTAAATTCTGCTTACGCGATGCAGGATTTGTGTGACGTCAGGTCTTTGTTGAGTAGTTCGCATGTGGCGTTGTAGATGTCGCCATAGTATGATTTTAAAAAAATCGTTCAAGTGCGAGTCGGACTCGCGCACTGAGGGTTCTGCAGTGCGATTCTGTAACCATCTCACCGTGAAAACTTAGGTGAAGTGAGCTGTCAATAGTGTCAATTCCTAGCAAAAACAAACTCACTTCACCTAAGTTTTCACGGTGACATTTTTAAAGAATCGACCGGCTGTTCCGATTTCTGAAAAAGTGTGCTATTTAGAGACATCGTTTTATTTTTCCTGTAATCTTTACATAAAATTCTATCACATAGAATAATAAAAAATAAAAAAAGTCGAATACTATGTGGTCTAAAAAAAAATTTAAAATGTTTGAGAATGTGCAAACAGCGCGCTTTCATATGGTAGGTACCTCACATGCCCTAGTAGCCAAACTTTTAAATTTTAAGATCCCCTTTCAGTCCCCGTTGCAAAAAAAAAATATTTCTTTCTTATTTGCAAAATAGTTGGGTAAACGTCATCTAAAACTGTTCCACATTTCAAGTTGATAGCATTAGTAGTTCTTGAGATATCCAGCTGTGACAGTCAAATAGACAGACAGACAGACTGAGTCGCACCATAAGGATTCCTTTTTACCATTTTGGTACGGAACCCTAATAGGTAATCCACAGATACTTTTAACTATTATTCACTTCTTGGAACATTGGTTAAATGTCTTTAAACATTCAAAGAAACTTACGTATTGAAACAAATCTGTCGGTGAAAAACTGTTTTCTGCGCTCACCATTTTTTGTACTAAGAAAAATAAATGAGGTGGCTTCTACTGGTAGCACAAATAAATGTGCTACCAAGGTGCTTCCTGTCACTACAATAGTTGATAGACCTATGGCATTGACCATTCTATAACCTAATAATAATAAGACCATTCACAGTATCTACGATAATGTGCCATTTTATCAATGAAATCTATATTAATAAAATAAAGCTGAAGAATTTGTTTGTTTGAAAGCACTAATTTCTGGAACTACCAAATCAATCTGCCTAACCTTTTCCCAACTATGTTGGGGTCGGCTTCCAGTCTAACCGGATGCAGCTGAATACCAGTATTTTACATGGAGCGACTGCCTATCTGACCTCCACAACCCAGTAACTGGGTAATACGATACAACTTGGTAAGACTGGTTGTCAAACTTTCGGGCTTCTGACGACCCGCCGTAACGACTGTCAAAGATCCACGAATGACAGCTGGGACCAACGGCTTAACGTGCTTTCCGAGGCACGGAGGAGTCTCGGTATGTAAAGATGGTCACCCATAGTCACCCGTGCGGCTGTTATTACTTAGCCACGAGATCCTCTTACTTACTCTGGAACTACCAGTCGGATTTGAAACATTCTTTTTGCATTTGATAGCCCAATTCTTGAGGAAGGATTAGCTACATTTTATTTTTTTCACGCTACGAGCGTTAGGAGCCGAAAGAAAAAAGTCAGAACGAACGCTCAGCGAAAACGAAGTAACGGCGCGTTCGGACGACACGCGCCTGCTAAGCGCACACCACGCGCGCAGCACCCGCGTCTAACTGGATTTGAAATTTTTTGTATTATATAGTTTTTGAGTCATATATGAGTCTTATGATGACACATCAATAGATCTCAAATTGCATTTATCTAAGTCCAACCGCACACGCCACGCGACCGCCTCGTGCCAACCTCCTGCGTGTGTTTTTCGTCGCGCTGGAATGCACTCTGTTTTTGTTAGGTTGCATTCTCAACGCTCGGCTCAACAACGAGAGTTGAAAATCCAGTATGCGATAAAATCCCGCCGCGATTTTATTACGCTCGTGGGAACGTCGACTAAGATCTATAGGTGTGTCATAATCATAAGTCATAAGACTCAAATTAAGTTAGAAGCAGGTGCTAACGCGCGTGGCGTGCGCTTAGCGGGCGCGTGTCGTCTGAACGCGTGCGGGCGGGCGATGTATTACGACGTGGTGATTCAGGGGCCGAGGGAGTTATTGAAAAATGTGGCTGTTATTTTAGTATTGTATATCTTACGACTACCACGCAAACGAAGTCGCATGCAGAAGCTAGTTCCTGATAAAATGATTGAATACTAACATAATTAAAAAGAAGAATCTAATAGAGTTAGGTACTTATTAGAAATACCTACTTATATGATTTTAATTAATCCACTTGATATAGGTAGGTATGTAATAATGTTTAGAAAAGGTTCACGTAAAGAGCTTATCGGATTGATAATGAACTTTAATTAAGGAGACACTTATCAAAAAGCTGATAATATGTAGCCTACTATCTACGAATAAGTTTAGGGTACTATTCGATAAAACGGACGACTTTACAGCTTAAAGTTGCTTTTTGTATGTCCTGATTCACCTATGGTCCTTTGTTAGGGTTCCGTAGAATGAACCCTTATAGTTTCGCTATGTCCGTACGTCCGTCTGTCTGTCTGTCCGTCCACAGCTTAGCTCAGAGACTCTAAGTACTAGAAAGCTATAATTTGTCATGGATATACATATTCATCACACCGACAAAGTGGTAAAATAAAATCATAAAAAAAAATTATTTAGGGTCCTTAGCTAATAAGTCGGTATACCTTCTGTATACCTACTTATTAGCTACAATTTTATTAGGTCTGAATTTGTTTCGGCCTTTCTTCACAGATCATTGTTTATCATTTACCTACACCCATAAGCTTCGCGAATGAATGAGATCTCTAAATAGCTATAGCTAGACTAGTGCCACAAACATAACCTGACCCCGTAGACAGACGCCTAAGGTAAATTAATTAATTTTGCAATGTACGGAATTGTCATAAGATTAATTTTTCAATAGTCTCAGAAAATGCTCTGCTCTTGGTGTGCGCTGACCATAAGGTACGGAGACGCGCGGCGTCGAGCGGCGCGGTGCGCGGCACTGCCCGCACTAAATTCAAACATAGGGCGTTCTATGAGAGTGTTTACGGAGAAGCGTTTAAGATTTCTTACACTTGACGGCCCGCAGCCCGCCCCGCACAACGCGACGCGTGACTCCCCGCGTCTCCGTAAATGAGGCCTGACCCGGTAGCGTATATAGAAATGCTACTTCAGTACGTCCCCTCAGGCGGAGACGATAGAGTCATTTCCAGGCGTTAAACACACGTAAATGCTAGTAAATGCTAACTCCGCGTAAAAGCTACCGAATACTAGCATTTACGTGTGTTTAACGCCTGGAAATGCGCTAACTCTAGGTATTCGTCTCCGCCTGAGGGGACGTCCTGAATTAGCATTTCTATACACGCGACCCGGTAACGGTGGGTGGCGATGTCGGCGAACAAAATATGACAAGCCTTGTCACTTAACTTAGAATTCTTAATGATTTCGTTAGTAAGTTTGTGATACTTTATATGGCTTGACGGACGAGAACCCCAGTAGTTTCAGTTCTGGTTTTCCTAAAAAAAACTTAACAACCATAGCCACAAACTTCAAATAAACGTCAAAGATGCGGTCTGTGTCATAGGCGAAAATGTGCTTGTGGGTCGAAAAATCCTCAAATAAAGAAACGCGCGATGGAGCTTAGAAAATCAAATTTGAATTACTTTCAGGAATGTCAAATTCAATAATCAGTAGAAAATCGAGCACTGCTTCAAAATGCAGTAAAATGTGCCTCGAAGAAAACAAACCGTTGAATCAAGCTCTTGAAAATATAGTGAAAAGACTAACTATTTGTTATAAATCCTTATGCTGCTTTCCTTTCGATCAAATCGTACCCTCGAACACCAGAAAGGTCAAAAAGGGTTTGTACATAAACCTCAAACCAGGTCTATGTCAAACATCGGAGAAAACTATAAACGATATAAAAATAACACATTGCCTACCAAGATCTAGAGTCTGCTTCAACGACCCAGCGAGAATCACAAGCGAAAAACGAGTCAGAAGCCAAATTTCCACCGCGACGAAAGTCAAAAGCGAGATTTGCACCGCAAAAAAGGTTAAAAGCGAAGTTTCCCCTTCAAAAAAGGACGTTAACCTTTCCCCAGAAAAAGATAACACAAAAAAATCTAAAACCAGAATTTTAAAGGAAAAAAGCAAAAAGATTCTTGATTTCGGATCAGGTAGTATAAAAAGCACATTTAAATACAATAAGAAACCTAGCGGATCATGGAAGAGTCACGACACGTCTGTTAAGAGCAAGACAAAAAGCAAAAACGATGTTCGTAGCGAAAAGAAATGGTTCATAACTAAAAAAATTATAAAAATATCAAAGCCAAGCAACATAAAATGGAGCAGACTTACAAAAACGCGGGAAATTTTGACAACTTCAAGCACAGATAACGAAGAATCTGCAGGGGACGGTCCAGTGACGCCCAAAGTATCAAATAATATTAAAAAAATACCTCTGCAATGGAAATTGGTGCAAGAACAAAGCTTTAATGATAAACGCAGGGGTTGTTGATTGTTGGTCGCACTGCAAATTATCTAAATTCCATTTTGCGGCTGTGCTTGATACGTATACTAACTTGTATTGTTGCTACATATTTCTTAAATAAAACTCTTGAAAAAATTGTGTTTTTGTTTGTGCAAGTTTCCGTGCCTCGGAAAGCGCCCTCGGTCCGGCAGCCGGACCAAAGATTTATGAATGACAGCCGGAGTTCGGCTACCATTCGTAAATCTTTGATAGTCGTTACGGGCAGTCAGAAGCCCGAAAGTCTTACCAATGGGTGCCGTGTTACCCAGTAAACTGGTTTGTGGAAGTCAGATGGCAGTTGTTCCATGTAAAACACTTGTATTCAGCTGAATCTGCTTAGACTGGAAGCCAACCCTAACAAAGATGGGAAAAGGCTAGGCAGGTATCTATATCTATAGGTACAGTTATAAAAACTAAAACCTACCTGTGACATTGAAAGGGAACGTAGGTGTAACATGCTGACCCGCAGGTTTGCGCTATGTACAGTGGGCTGCATTAATTAGGTAGGTACCCCAGTTGTATTAAAATTTTAATACTTACAACTGAGGTACCCAATTGATGTAGCCCACTGTACACACAGCAGCAGGTCAAGTTACTACAAACTGTCAAATTTTCACATTCGATTTTGAACTTAACCGTCAACATTTTAAGGTTTAAAATCATTTGGAGAAATTTGACAGTTTGGTATAACCTCAAAATTAACGCTTTTCAAAGCTTACTGTCAGTCCTTCTACGCGTGCAGCCCAGATATTAGTGTATAGTCTATGGTGCAGCCTGTGGGTCAACTTCACTCAGCGGGCATACAGCAACCTACGCTTTCAATATAGTTTGTTTATCCTTGAAAACAGATTACTTTTTATTATTTCTTACTTAAATCACCACATTTGTTAGTTCACATTTCACATCTGTTTATAATGTCATCATTGTCATCCACAAATCTGCCAAACACTAAATTGACCTTAGCAACGAAACGGAGCAATCACAGATCTATAATCGACGCAGTGTCGCTTGAGTATTGTTTGTGAATAAAATAGCCTGCCCAGTGGCGTAACTACAGGGTGGCAAGTCGGCAAAATGCCACGGGCCCCCAGCCGGAAGGGGCCCCCGGTCAGAGGAGAATCCCAACTACCAACATTTATTATTACACATTTAGCAAAAAAAATAGTTTTGTCTTTAATTCATTTACGTTACCTCTACTACACAAATAATAAAATATATTAAAATTTCAATGCATTTCTAAAAAAAAGTTGTAACCCAGTTTTAGAAAGAATGGTCAAAATCCAATTAATAATTTCGGAGATATGCGTGGATAAAGTTCAGTAGTTAAGTACTTTAAATTAGGTACCTTTAATTTAAAGTGAATTATTAGATATCGAGTAATTATAAAGTAAAATCAGTATTAGGTACTTATATAATAAAAAATACTATTATACAGGGTGGAAGGGACATCGACGCGCAAACGGTTACCACTCATATCCAGTACATCATTCTGAGTCCATATACAGGGTGTTAGTCTAAACACCGTTATCCTCTTAAGGGGTCATTGTACTCATCATTATGAACAACTTTTACTATGGAACCAAACCTGAAATCGCGAAAAAAAAATCAGCTGTTCAGTACATTTATCTACATCAAACTCGTCAAAATGTAGGCAGCAGCTGATTTTTTTTTCGCGACTTCAGGTTTGGTCCCATAGTAAAAGTTGTTCATAATGATGAGTACAATGACCCCTTAAGAGGATAACGGTGTTTACACTAACACCCTGTAAAAATTTTTCATCGGTTATTGAAAAAAAAATCCGCCCTTCCATACATTTTGACCGTGTAGGTATTGCACTATTGTAGGAAAATGCAGATTTTTTTTTTAATAACCGATGAAAAATTTCTTTACAGGGGGGCTCAGAATGATGTACCTACTGGATATGTGGTAACCGTTTGCGCGTCAATGTCCCTTCAACCCTGTATAATTAAAATTGGGGTGGGGGGGTCCGATGAATTTGCCACGGGCCTCGAAGGGTATAGTTACGCCACTGGGCCTGCCATAACGAACGCTGTGAGAAATGCCTTACTTAGCTTGGCGTAGTGTTGCTGCCATACTTATGTTACCTAGTATCCTTCATGAATACGGGCCTTAGCGTGCCAAATAAGAATAGTACTGTCAAGACGCCATTTTGTTCCGCAATACTATGGCAATACTCGCGAACTTCATTACCAATGCGTACTAATTTGACAGCTATCGTGTATTTGACAGCTATCGGTGGTACTAATTTGACAGCTATCGTGTGAAGTTGGCAGCAAACGCGATCCTATTCTTATTTGGCGCGCATAGTAATATTGACGATTTTGCCGCCATCATTAGAAAAAGATGTGCATCCCTGATGTTGCGATATAAGTTTGTAGGTAGGTACATAAGTAGGTAAATTGGTAGGTATGGTAGGTAGGTATGGTGTGTAAATAGGTACCTTACAATGAAACCATAAATAATTTAAAACAATTTAATTTACCCATAATTAAAAACATTTTAATGTGCACTGGCATTTGGCAAAATAAAAAAAAAACAGTTATTTGCATTAAAATCTTTGATACAAAAATTAATTACTTAACAGTTACATAATAGTAGATTATTAACCAAGGGGATAAAGCAGTGTCTTCTGTCGCGAGACTCAAGACTAAGGTCCGTATTACAGAACGTCACTCAATACTCAGCATTAGCATTACTTAAAACTAGATTCAAGCCATTTGATTGGTTGAAACTAGTTTTAAACTAAGATCAGTGCTTGAGTTTCTTTCTGTAATACGGACCTAAGTGTCTAAACACACTATGCCGAAGTTACGCGACCGAAGTTCGGCATGATTACGCCAACAATGCTATTTGAATTACTGACGACACACTATGCCGAAATTACGTTGCGTTCTAGCGTACAGCCGAACTTCGGTCAGGCGTAAGTTCAGCTGCAATTCGGCGGCAACGTATTCTGTAGAGCACACATATACGCGACCGAAGTTCTGTTGGATTACCGAAGAAGATCCAGCGCGGGGTCGGGGGGGGGGGGGGGGGGGGGGGTTCAAGACACTGACGTTAGTAAGGCACTTATGGTGTGTCATATCAGCCGAACACATCGGAACGTAACATCAGCCGCGGAACTTCGGTCGCGTAACTTCGGCACAGTGTGTTTAGACACTAAGACAGCTTTATCACCGAGGAAAATACTCTACTGTTCGTACCATTTGCGAAAAAAATAACACGTTAATAATATGAGATAAGCATTTTAGAACATTATATTAGAACTTATGTATAATTTAAATTAAAAAATAAATAAATACTTTTTTGAGCAAGTGGTACGAAAAAATATTACTTAAATACCTCGCTTCGCTCGTGATTTAAGTTTTTAACACCCTCGTTACGCTCGGTAGTAAACCTCCAGTCCTTCGTTACGCTCGCGATTGAAATCGTCACCCGCGACAGAAGACACTGCTTTATCCCCTTGGTTAATAATCTACTATTGTTATTAATCAAATAAGTATGTGAATTTAAACATAACTGTCGAAATATAGGTGTATGTACTCTAGGTACGGTCAGAAACAGAAGTCGGTTATCACTGCTACTTTTTGACATCATCTAAATTAACACAAAATTTTACGATAACCTGATTTTTATCATTTCATTTATTAGATAAGAGTTAATTTGTCATTTAAATTTACATCTGTTCCGATTTTAATTAAGTATTTTTCTTAATAATTAAGATTTAGAAAACACAAGTGTTAATCGACTTTTGTTGCTGGCTGTACACCTCTGCCGAACCCTTCGTGTAAACAAGGCGTGATGTTAAGATAGTATGCGTATGCGTAGTCGGCGTATGTTAAGTAGGTAGTTAGGTAATACAATATGTGGACTTAAACTCGAAAAAAGCTTTTAAATTCTTCTTAAAGGCTTCGAATAAATTAAATTTCTTCGAAGACTAAGACTAGTTTAAGAAAGTAAACAATTTTTTTTTTAATATCTGTCTGTGTGTTTGTCCGTTTGTTCCGGCTAATCTCCGAAACGGCTGGACCGATTTTGACGAGACTTTCACTGGCAGATAGCTGATCTTATTAGGAGTAACTTAGGCTACTTTCATTTAAGAAAAAGAATTTGCGTTCAGCAGCTACTCTTTCATAAATGTTTTATGAGCTCTGTGTCCAAGACTTTGTAAAAACCACTTTTCATAAAAATAAATAACTATAGATTTTTTTTTTGTAAAATTATAAAATAAATTATTTTATTTAAATTCAGGACTTTGTCCTTTGTCATGTAAAATAAATAATTTTGGATACTATCACAGGGAACATAAATACATATTAAATAAATAAACCCGTATTTTTTACCATAAAAATCACAATCTTGTTAAAACTATTTACAAGCAAAACTTATTTTTAAAGGACATCATCCATTTCTGCCTTGTTAATCTAGTGATTGCAAACGCATGAGCTTGAAGTCACAGATATATACAGATGGGGAACTCCGCAGTTTAGGTATGAAGCTACAAGTACGCGGCGGGCCCCGTCCGCGGGGCTAATGCAGTAGGTCAGAAGGTATAATAGTTACGCGATAGAAAGAGAGGCAACTTGTAGTTGAATATAACTGTAGGTAATAAGCGTTGCCGTTGTGCAACCTGAATTGCACTGTAATGTGTCGTAGCAAGAATCGCTTTTTATTTAAATGATTTTGCGGAGTGTCCCATCTGTGTTAATCTGTGATGAAGTCCTGGGTTCGATTCCCGGGTCGGGCAAAGTGTTATTGGATTTTCCCACCAGGGGTTTTTCCACCAGCGATTTTTCCATCAGGGATTTTTCCACCAGCGATTTTTCCACCAGGGATTTTTCCACCAGGGATTTCTCAGTAGCAGCCCGGAGTCTGGATTTGTGCCCGGTTGATGGCAATAGGCTCACCCCCTATTACATGGGATTTAAACATATCTGGCGAAATATGGGTGTACTATAGGTACACCTCTGCCTAACCCTTCGAGATTACAGGCGTGGTTTTTACAATAGAAGTTGCGCTTTATTTATTTTATTTATGTCATCGTTCGTTTTGATCCCATTGCAAAATTCCAAAAATGTATAAAACTTGGATGATGTCCTTTTTTTTGGATATTTTGCAATTATTTTCGTTCGAGAAACTGGTCTTAACTGGCTGCATGGCCACCTCTGACGCTTGGTTTTCAGTTTTTTTTCTTTTCTCAATATTACATTACTTTTTTTTTTTTGCGCTAAGGCCATGGGTAAAGGCCACATCTTTCTAAAGAAGCATTGCACTAGTTAAATCTATAATTATTAAAAACAAAACCACTACGTTTAGTCGGCTTCGTGTGGACCTAGCCTTAAGCCGACGTCCGCACGGGCGTAAAACAATCGCGGCGATTTTTTTTCGCGCACTGCATTTTCAACACTCTGCTTAGCGCCGGGAGTTGAAAATCCAACAGTGTGTTTTTCATCGCGCTGGGATACACTCTGTTGTTGTTAGGTTGGATTCTCGAAGCTCGGCTCAACACCGAGAGTTGAAAATCCAGTGCGCGATAAAATCCCGCCGCGATTTTTTTACGTCCGTGCGAACGTCGGCTTAATCTTTCCACTCTGCAAATCTGTTGTAAACTTTTATGATTTTAATTTGGCAAATATAATCACATTAGATAACAATGAGATTCCAGACCAGACTTGATAATCCTTTAAAAACCGGTAAACGTGAAAGTTAGATTTCTAGTAAAATTACCTACTATGTATTTGTATGATGTGCTAGCCGACGTTCGCACGGATGTAAAAATATCGCGGAGGGATTTTATCGCGCACTGGATTTTCAACTCTCGGTGTTGAGCCGAGCATTGAAAATCCAACTTAACAACAATAGAGTGCATCCCAGCGAGTTGGATTTTCAACTCTCGGCGCTAGTTGAAAATGCAGTGCGCGAAAAAAAAATCGCTGCGATATTTTTACGTCCGTGCGAACGTCGGCTTATAGTTTGACCGATACCGCTGTACCGCGGGGGCGGGATACCGTAAGTGTTGTTTTAACACACTATCAATCGGAATCTCAACATTTTCAAGCAAATTGCTAATCCTTTGCTTCATATGTTCGAAAAATATGTCTGCTCGACAAGGTAAATACCGCAATGAATATTGTTCAATCAGCCTAGCCTTTTCCAAACTATGTTGGGGTCGGCTTCCAGTCTAACCGGATGCAGCTGAATACCAGTATTTTACATGGAGCGACTGCCTATCTGACCACCACAACCCAGTAACTGGTTAATATAATACCCCTGGGTAAGACTGGTTGTCAGACTTTCGGGCTTCTGACGACCCGTAACGACTGTCAAAGATCCACGAATGACAGCCGGGACCAACGGCTTAACGTGCTTTCCGAGGCACGGAGGAGTCTCGGTATGTAAAGATGGTCACCCGTCCACAGACCAACCCCGGCAAGCGGCAAGCAATCCATTGCTTTATATGATCGAAAAATTTGTCTGCTCGACAACGTAAACAACGCAATGAATGTTGTTGTACTGTCAAAATGAAACGGATTCCGATTGATAGTTTGTTACGCAATTGCCCCGCTGCACTGCTCTCGCCGCGCACGTACCTAAGGCGCGGTACAGCGGTATCGGTCAAGTTGTAAGTAGTACAATTGTGTCTAATTAAAGAATTATATTAATTTTTGCTAGCTACATTAATTGACTTAATATGCCATTAAAACTCTTCTCTCCGATTAATACGATTATGGAGATGACACCATGACGTTAGAACTTATAAAAGCACATTTACTACAAGGTATTTCCAGCCAATATTCCAATCCTATACTTACAACATGTTCAAAAGATCCTCAATAATAAAATACCAATAAAACATCTTTGAGGCTCAAACAGTTTTGGGCACAAAAGACCTTAAGAACTAAAGCTAAAAGACTTTAAGACCCAAGAGCCAAAAGACCTTAAGACCCAAGACCCAAGGCCAAAAGTCCTTAGACTCAAGACCTTAAGACCCTAAGCCAAAAGATCTTAAGATCTAAGACACAAGCCCACAAGACCTTAACGGTGAGTTGCACGAAACCAACTTCTATTTAACGGAGACTTTAAATTGATGCTGTGACTTTCTTTTTGAAACAAAATGTAAGGGATGGCATGAATTTAAAGTCTCCGTTAAACTAATGTTGGTTTCGTGCAACTCAACGTATGACTCACAAGCCAAAAAACCTTATGACCGAAAGCCAAAACACCTTAAACTAATTTATGAACTAAGGTCAAAAGCCCTATTACTCGACCTTAGATTTGGCCCCTCTATAAGGCCACATAGCCAGTGCAGGTGTCATTCTCAATAACAACAAGGGTTTGACAGCAGCCATTACGAACTGCATGGCATAGTATCTAGTAGCGTCTGCTTTGCACATATTATCCTGTATATGTTGGTAGCCCATTAGAACGATGACGGTGGAAAATAATGATATTAGGATGGACCTGTTCTTCGTGTAGTGGCGATATCTGTAAAAAAAAATAAAAAAAATATAATTATAGATTTTTTTTTTATGCACGCTGCTTTTTTATTGGCTAGGGAGCTGACACGATAGTGTTTTGTTCTCATCATTATGAACAACTTTTACTCTGGGAACAAACCTGAAATCGCGAAAAAAAAATCAACTGTTCCCTACATTTTGACGAGTTAGGCGAACACAAATGTAGGGAACAGCTGATTTTTTAGGGTTCCGTACCCAAAGGGTAAAACGGGACCCTATTACTAAGACTCCGCTGTCCGTCCGTCTGTCCGTATGTCACCAGGCTGTATCTCATGAACCGTGATAGTGAGACAGTTGAAATTTTCACAAATGGTGTATTTCTCTTGCCGCTATAACAATACTAATAAACAGAATAACATAAATATTTAGGGGGTCTCTCATACAACAAACGTGATTTTTTTGCTCGATATTGATAACGGCAACAGGTAAACGCTTGAAATATTCACAGAATATTTAGTTATATATTCACCTTAAAAATAAATAATTAAATTAAAATAAAACAAATATTTAAGGGGGGCTCCCAAACAACAAACGTGATTTTTTTGCCGTTTTTTATAGATAATGGTACGGTAGCGGTACCCTTCGTGCACGAGTCCAACTCGCACTTGGCCGGTTTTTTTCACGATTTAAATTTTGGTCCTATAGTATAAGTTGTTTAGCAACAACGCCCAGCCCAAACCCTTGCACCCAGAGAACTGAAATTTTGCACAGAGGTTCCCTTTATAATGTAGACAAGGAATGTGGAAGGATTTCCCGGTAGCACGTTCCCGTGGGATATTTTCCGATATCCACGCGTGCGAAGCCTCGGGCAAAATCTAGTCATAAATACATAGATAGATAAAACATTCAAAAACATACAACAACATACAACACGATAATTATCTATACCTACTAGAAAGATTTAGGTAGTTAAATAAAGGTAAACAATCTTGATGTGACTTTTTAGACAAACACATATTAAAGTACTGCTTAAACTAAGGAGGCGCGGCGGAGCTCAGTTGAAGACAACAATTTAATATAAACCTTAACTACCTTGACATACGGTCGCGCGCATGCTCTCGTTGCGCTTGAGGGCGCTCCGAGCACCGCGTGCGAATTTATTCTTATATTGACCGTATGTCAAGGTGGTTAAGGTTTATATTAAATTGTTGTCTTCAACTGCGCTCCGCCGCTCCTCCAGCGGTGTGCGCCGGGCCTAATGGTTCAATTGATTTATAGTAACTAATCATTACTGTTGTATTTACATTGGTTTTTAGTTACGTTTTATTTTTAAACTGAGGTTTTTAAATTTAAAATATAAAAGACACATCAAGATTGATTACCTTTATTTAACTACTGTAGGGTGCAAATGCAAGCACACCTAACATTAATTGTAATATGTAAATGCAAATTGTAAGTGAGTGCCAACGGGCTAGAATCAGGAAATAAAAATGCAAGTTGTCCGACTCAAACCGCGTCTAATTGAACACTAAATAAATTATTGGTACAGAAAACATCATCCCTGCTATACACGCCACAGCTGCCTGATTTTCACGTTTTCTTATGTAGGTCGCGCATGTGAGTGCAAAGATTTTAGCTTACTTATTGCACAACTCACTACTTAACAAATAATTTTAAAAACCATGTACGTGCATCGTACAACTACATAAACCTTCCTAGTATAGATGACTTACTCGGCAACAGCAGGAGTGACACTTAACGCCCAGCCCAACAGACCGCCCGTCGACTTCACTAACGCGTACATCGGCGTCGTGGACACGCGGATAGTCTCCGGGTTCTCACACCAGCGGAATGCCTGCGGAAATATATTAGGTGTAAAAAAATTAACTGCAAGAACTTCGTCCACATACTCGACATCGAAAAACAAACACATTACAAAAAAAAATTTTCGCGGAATCGCGAAAAAAAAATCAGCTGTTCAATACATTTATGTTCGCATAATTCGTCAAAATGTACTGAACAGCTGATTTTTTTTTCGCGATTTCAGGTTTGGTCCCATAGTAAAAGTTGTTCATAATGATGAGTACAATGACCCCTTAAGAGGTTGTGGGTTATTTATTTTACACCTTGTATATACTCAATATACAGGGTGTAAGGGACAGCCCTCCGCAAACTGATAGGGTGAATTCAGTATGTCATACTAAGATGACCGGTACATGAATTTTTTTCAGGAACGTTAAGGGAATCTAATAAACCTGATTTGTTTGCGTTTTTGTGCACAAATCGGAGCGTCTATTACTGGTTGGGAGGGGAAGGTAATAGGTATGCGGTGAGTTCCATGAACTCTGTAGCTAGACAGAAAGTGAACAGCTGATTTCACGCGTCGTTGGTTAAAGTATTTCAACATCCATTGCTGGTTTTTTTTTTTTTGTTTTTTTTGCAGTTTTGTTTACATAAATGGAGTGCTGCGAACACACAATGCAATTTTACATTGAAATAATGAAAATGTAACTGAAAAAATTTAAAAAAAAAATGAAATTTTCCTGAGAAAATTTCGGGTGGAATATGATTCAAAATGAGGAGCTGAATGCACCCTGTTCGTTTGCGGAGGGCTGTCCCTTACACCCTTTATATAGGTTCAATAGGGATGACTAAAAATTATAGTTACAATAGGGATGACTAAAAATTATAGGTACAAATAGGGATGACTAAAAAATTATAGGTACAATATAGGGATGACTAAAAAATTATAGGTACAATAGGGATGACTAAAAAATTATAGGTACAATAGGGATGACTAAAAATTATAGTTACAAATAGGGATGACTAAAAAATTATAGGTTCAATAGTGATGACTAAAAATTATAGTTACAATAGGGATGACTAAAAATTATAGGTACAAATAGGGATGACTAAAAAATTATAGGTACAATATAGGGATGACTAAAAAATTATAGGTACAATAGGGATGACTAAAAAATTATAGGTACAATATGGATGAGTAAAAAAAGTTTTAAGTATGCATTTGCTCTCGGAAAGCATTATTTGGTGCGATGGAACTGATAAATAAGACCACATATGGCCATCGAAACTACTCAATAATAAGAACGGGTTTCACGGGTTGCGATTCGATTAGGTACTAATATGGCGAAGTGACTTCACCATCAGTTCCAGTTCTCGTGGTTCTTACTAGGAGAACTCCTCAACAATTAACGTCCCAGCATAGGGAAAAGCAATATTTTGTAAAAAGGTGATGAGCAGTTGATATTAGGCTATTGTAACTTAGATACTTAAATTACAAACTGACCCTATAAAAAGTGAAAAATAACTTTAATTTCGGAAGTCGGTGTTTTTGGGTCTGTATTTTAGTTTTTTGTTACCTTTTAAAACCAAGTATACAACGGTATTTTACTCTACAGGAGAAAAAATTTAAAATATATTATTTAGATAGCTTAAGCAAAAAGCAGTCGGAAAATGTTAGTTTTGGTTCGTAAAATAACAATATAAAAAAATTAAATTCAAAGTTTTCATTTTTTATCTGTTTTCTAACACCATGAAAGAACCGCCATGTTATTACGTCATACGGCTGTGTAAATTAAAAAGTGTCAATGTCAACTGTCAACTGACCAGCATAAAATTAAATAAAGTGTTTGTTTACACTGCCAACTGACGTCATGACCACAGAGCAATATGGCGTCCACTGCGTCGTTTTCGCGCGGAAGAAAAGGTAAAATTTTAATGCATTTTTATGGCACTTATCGATTGAATAAACATTTTGTTTTTTTAGTGGCATATTATAGTATAGTTAAAATCTCGCTGCAGACTCGGTCATAAATCATTCGAGTGTTTCGCTCTCTTTCCCACTCACGGGCCTTATGGGCAGGCCACGCCCACACGTAGTCCTGTGCATTACTGCAGTCGATGAGTAATATCGATAGTTTTATATATTTATAAATGGGTGATAGAAATAAATACACATTTTTTTTATTTTATTACCAAATTTACGACAAAGCATATTAAATATATAAACAAAAGAACGTATATATAAAAC
The DNA here is from genome assembly GCA_905163495.3 of Cosmia trapezina. Lineage (NCBI taxonomy): Eukaryota > Metazoa > Arthropoda > Insecta > Lepidoptera > Noctuidae > Cosmia > Cosmia trapezina. The sequence goes on from LR991048.1 coordinate 5,278,814, forward strand.
TAAAAATATAAAATTAAAATTCTTCGTCTGAGTCATCGTCATCATCTGTTACCGATAATGGCCTTGAGCGCGCGCAACTAGCGCACATCCCTACTCCGATTATGATTTATGACCAAGTCTGCAGCGAGATTTTAACTATACTATAGCACTATAGAATCTAATTGAGACACTTTTCAAAAATGGGTGTAACAACCCTATTCACAAAAATGGGTGTAACACCCTATTCACAAAAATGGGTGTAACACCCTATTCACAAAAATGGGTGTAACACCCTATTCACAAAAATGGGTGTAACACCCTATTCACAAATAAACAAACCAGTTTAACAGTCCAATGAGGGTCCCAGCCGCACAGCTTGAGGCTCCAGTACGTCAGCGCCGCGATGAGTACGGAGACTCCAGTGCTGATCACGTGACAAGCCACTGCGCGCCCCGTCTCGTACGTCGCGTGGTAGCCGTACTTCCAGATGAACGGGTCGGACACGTAGATGCAGAGCGCCGGCGCGAGGAACGCGCCTGGAATAGACAAAAATACACAAGGAGTTATTGACATATAGAGGGCTGTCGCATTTTATCATCTCTCTCGCTCACACGTGACCAAATTCTTAAGATTTATAAATGAAAAGATACTTTTTTGAAAAATGTAATCAATTAGCGACCTAGTAAATAATTTTAATTTAATAAGTATCTATGTAATCATTAAAAATACACTTCTATTGTTTTATATAATAACTCAGCTCAAAAATTATAATCTGATTTTGAAAAGAGGAGCTCGTGGCCAAGAAATAACAGCCGCACGGTTCGATCCATCAGGTTAAGCTACGCTTGCTGGGGTTGGTCAGTGGATGGGTGACCATCTTTACATACCGAGACTCCTCCGTGCCTCGGAAAGCACGTTAAGCCGTTGGTCCCGGGAGTCATTCGTGGATCTTTGACAGTCGTTACGGGTCGTCAGAAGCCCGAAAGTCTAGTCTTACCAAGGGGTATCGTATTACCCAGTTACTGGGTTGTGAAGGTCAGATAGGCAGTCGCTCCATGTAAGTAATACTGGTATCCAGCTGCATCCGGTTAGACTGGAAGCCGACCCCAACATAGTTGGGAAAAGGCTAGGCAGATTGATTGAGATGTGATAGATAAATGCCACAATAAAACTGTGTTTTTAATAATTACCTATTAAATTAATGTTATTTACTAGTCCCCTAATTGATTACATTTTTCAAAAAAAGCATCTTTTATGGTTACCAATGGGTTGAATTTTGGCTAAATGTGTTTGCCAAAATGAATCTACAGGTTTTTAACATATATTTTATTATAAATATTTACTATTTTTTAACTTGAATGAACTAACACACATTCATGCTACAGTAACCGGCCGTAAATATTGCACATGGGATTTACGTACGTTAAATACGTAACTACATATATACGATGTATATATGTATGTATGTGTGTATAGTAATGTGTATATATGTATGTAGTACTATTGTAGTACGTTATTTATGTACTTTTACGTATACCTACTTGTTTCATGTGTTTTACGGCCGGCAACTGTAAAAATCCATGTGCAATATTTATGGCCGGTAACTGTACATTAAGAGGAAACGTGGGTGCTCTTTTCTCCATACAAAAAGATACAAACGCTCTCGCCTGTTTTCTTTCTGGTTAATGACCATAAAGCAATGATTTTTTACAGAAATATAAATATCAGCTACTTGTATGCCCCTATGTTTTCCTTTTTGATGATATATTATTTTTATAAGAACTAGAACCCTCAAAAAATGCTCAAAATTGCCTATTCAGACCGCTGTCAACAGACGCCTAGTGTACCAATTTGACAACTATTAACGAAAAAAGAAAAACATAGGGGCATAGTATATATCCTTCTTATTCAGTTTATGAAATATCTTTTAAATCGGTCCAATATTGGAGGAGGAAATAGGCGAGAGCCAAACCTCGAAATGTGACTTTTTACACAGGCTATTTTCGCCCCCATTTCCTCTTAATGTTAACTCATTCATGTTTAGCCTTTCACATTTAGCCAAAATTCAACCATTACTATTTTTAACCATTGATTGAGCCAACTACGGATCAAGAAACCGGCTCTTAGGTCTGGAACGTCAATACTCAATCATTACTTAAAACTAGATTCAAGCCATTTGATTGGTTGAAACTACTTTGAACTAGATTTAAACAAAGATCAGTGCTAAAATTAAAACCCAAATATAGTACTTACTGAGATTCAGACTATGCCACTTTATGCAGGCGTCTGGATTGAGGGCCCAAGTTATTTAATCGTAAATGTTTTAATTCACGTTTAAGTTATGGACCTTTGCTTTAAATTTTTACTATTTTTAACTAAATCCCCTATAAGTCTTATTTCGTTTCGCAACGGTTCAAAAAACGGGTCCTCAGTCCATATGCACATTGAGTTTCCTTCTGTACGGACCTTAGTACCATTTTCCGGGCGAGCTTTAAAATCCATAATAAAAAAAGGTACCCACCAATTAGAGCTCCGATCAGACACTGATGCGGGAAGTGTGCGGCGACATACAACCTTGCTAACATCACAGAGCCGAGCGCCGCACCGAACAGCGGATACATCAGGTGCTTCCACCACCAAATATAGTATTTTCTGTTGGTGGAGGAGAAATTTTTGCATTAGGAAGAAAGAAAGAAAATTCATTTATTGACTTACTTAAATAATTTAACAAAAAATCAACTTACAACTCAATCAATCTGCCTAGTCTTTTCCCAACTGTGTTGGGGTCGGCTTCCAGTCTAACCGCATGCAGCTGAATACCAGTATTTTACATGGAGCGACTGCCTATCTGACCTCCACAACCCAGTAACTGGGTAATACCTAATCAACTTACAACTATTATTTTTATATTTAGTTGCAATTATTAGTAGTGGGTTGTGTTATTGTAGTACGGTCAGAAACAGAAGTCGGTTATCACTGCTACTTTTTGACATCATCTAAATTAACACAAAATGATACGATAAACTGCTTTTTAGCATTTCATTTATTAGTTAAGAGTTACTTTGCTTTATAATTTACATCTTTTCCGATTTTAATGAAGCATTTTTCTCAATAATTAAGATTTAGAAAACACAAATGTTCATCGACTTTTGTTGCTGACTGTACCACAGATTAATACAGATGGGACACTCCGCAAATTCATTTAAATAAAAAGCGACTTTTGATATGACACAATAAAGTGCTATTCAGGTCGCACAACGCTTATTACTTGCAGTTATATTCAACTACAAGTTGCCTCTCTTTCTATCGTGTAACTCTTATACCTTCTGACTCGTTAGGGTTGTCTTCTTTTACGAGGCGGCGCGTGAGTGAGTATCGAACTATAGTATAGTTAAAATCTCGCTGCAGACTTGGGTCATAAATCATAATCGGAGTAGGGATGTGCGCTAGTTGCGCGCGCTCAAGGCCATTATCGATAACAGATGATGACGATGACTCAGACGAAGAATTTTAATTTTCTATTTTTAGTTTTATATATACGTTCTTTTGTTTATATATTTAATATGCTTTGTAGTAAATTTGGTAATAAAATAAAAAAATGTGTATTTATTTCTATCACCCATTTATAAATATATAAAACTATCGATATCACTCATCGACTGCAGTAATGCACAGGACTACGTGTGGGCGTGGCCTGCCCATAAGGCCCGTGAGTGGGAAAGAGAGCGAAACACTCGAATGATTTATGACCGAGTCTGCAGCGAGATTTTAAGTTTAACTATACTATTACGTGCGAGCGGGCCGGTGCGCGGCAGCTGACACTGAATTGACCCAGTGAGCTGAGTTCGCCACGTACTTGTAGCTTCATACCTAAACTGCGGAGTGTCCAATCTGTATTAATCTGTGATAGTACTACAATCATTTATTTATTTACTTACATGTACAAAACACTGCACCCTAATTGCGTAACACACTATCAATCAACAATTTTATTATATTTCTTTTTTCGGTAACGTATCTACACTACTCAAACACCCCAACACTTTTCACAACTATACACTTACACAAAATCAGGCAAACAAACACACACACACACACACACACATACTCCTTTGTTTTTTGTTTTTTTAATTGTTTCGGTTTTTCTTGTTCTTAATAATTCATTGATGAATCTTTTTGCAAGTCTTTTTGGGCTAATACATATATGTTTTAAGTTCAACAACATTCATTGCATTATTAACGTTGTCGAGTATACTTTTCGAACATAATATGAAACAATGTATTAGCAATTCGCTTCAAAATTATTCAGATTGTGAATGATACTATGTTACACAATTAGGATGCTGGTTAGTAGGCAATAAGTCATTAGTGACCTTCGTTCGCATAGAAAAGAAAGTATGGCCCCGAAGATTAACGAGAATGCTTCAAACTTACAATCAACCTTAGATAACTACTATAAGGTTCACACACACAATACACTGCAGCTGTTAGTTCCGTCTCACTCGCAAGTATGGCGGCTGACTAACACCATGGCGGCAGCTGCCGACCAATAGCGGTACAGGAAAAAGAAGCACGGTGCGTGGAGCGTGCCGATTGGTCAATACCTCGGTAAGCCATATCAGTTGGGTACTACTGTACTGGATAACATAATACCCCTTGGTAAGACTGGTAGTCAGACTTTCGGGCTTCTGACTACCCATAATGACTGTCAAAGATCCACGAATGACAGCCGGACCAACGGCATAACATGCTTTCCACATAATAAACTTACTTGTCGTGCATGATGTGAGATATCCACATGAGAGATAGTATCAGCAACATAGCGGCTGTCATGGAGTGACCGGAGGGACTGCCAGGGCCCGTCTCACAAGTTTGTAGTGTTTGCTGCAGTATGGGTCTTTGGGACTCCAAGTAGAAAGTTGTTTCTCGTACCCACCAGTATGGGCGGTCTTCTAGGAACCACCTGAAATTCGATGGAAAGAATTCAGAAATGCAGCCTTGCAAAATTCACTCGCAGCGAATTATTTGCGCAACTTTATTTTTTTTTTTTTTCAAACAATTGTAATGAAATAACATGAAATATTATTATTGCACATGAATAACTATAATATAAGTAATAGCTAGTTATATTTTTCAAGTTCATCTATGTGGATTATATTAGGTAAATCAAGCGTTAAATACAGCTCTTTCACGCCATCATGTTATGATAAATTTACCAAAAAGGTAAATTAATCATAATATTAAATAGGGAAATAGAGGAAGAAATTAGTTGAAAAGAAGTAACTTTGCGAAATTATTCCATGCCTAAAAGTGAGTTTTATCAGAGCGGTCTCTACACAAGCCAACTTTATCGAAACGTGTTCCCATCGTGTATATGTTTCCTCGAAGCTCCGGCGCTCCTAGGTTTGACTTTAGTCAAAGGCCGAAATTGGAATTTATTTCGGGGTTTGCCCGAAGGCTGTGGAACCTAGGATAAACCAGTCATTCCGGGGAGAGACTGCATATCGACCTTTAACTATGACATATATACCTACATACAATTAGGTGACTGGTAATTAGTGACCGATACTTGAACACATGATTATAAGTACTTCAAAAAAAATTTTCTTCGTAAAAAATCAGCTGCTCCCTACATTTTGACGAGTTTTGCGAACATGAATGTATGGGGCCGCTGGTTTTTTTTTTCGCGTTTTCAGGTTTGGTCCCATTGTAAAAGTTGTTTGTTATCATGAGCACAATCATGTGTTTAGGTATCATTCACTAATTAGCAGTCACCGTATATACTGCTTAGTGTATATCCCCAATAATATCATTATATTTCCCTGGATTTTAATTTAATTGTTTACTATTTTTTTTATTTTATTTTATTAACTACTTCAGTACTTCAAACAAGGGTTATAAAAATGTGTTTGTGTGTATGAAAAGCTGGGAGCGCCGTTAAAGCTATCGCAGTCAGGCTTCCGCCATCCCGCGCGGCATTACCATCAGTGTGGCCAGAGCTTAAATGGACCACGCTGTATAATTATAAATGATGGGGCTAACACTTTACAACAACATTTAATTATTTCAATCAATCAATCTGCCTAGCCTTTTCCCAACTATGTTGGGGTCGGCTTCCAGTCTAACCGGATGCAGCTGAATACCAGTATTTTACATGGAGCGACTGCCTATCTGACCTCCACAACCCAGTAACTGGGTAATACGATACCCCTTGGTAAGACTGGTTGTCAGACTTTCGGGCTTCTGACGACCCGTAACAACTGTCAAAGATCCACGAATAACAGCCGGGACCAACGGCTTAACATGCTTTCCGAGGCACGGAGGAATCTCGATATGTAAAGATGGTCACCCATCCACTGACCAACCCCGGCAAGCGTAGCTTAACCTGACGGATCGACCCGTGCGGCTGTTATTACTTAGCCACGAGCTCCTCCATTTAATTATTTATTCAATTAATAAAATAAACATACCATTTCATAACTGCATTCAACCAGCCTCCGAAAGCCAAGCACAGCAACAGCTGAGTAGCAAACACGGAGTCGATGATGGACATCACTGGAAACAGGATCTCAATTGCATGGTGCGGGTCAAACACGTGGTTGACTATCGCAAAGAAGTTTTCATGGTCTTCAAACCTGCAGATAGAGAATACCATCATCCATCATCTACTTGCCTTTTCCTATTGTTATGTTGTATTGGCTTCAAGTCAAATCGGACACAGCTGAGTATAGTTATTATACTATTTCACGAAGTTGTGTTAGTCATGGCAATTTAAACCTTATGATTAACGGCATAAAGGCTTCAAGACACGACTTCGTGAAATAGTTTAACTTTATCAGTATTTTATTTGGACTAATGATCTAGCTGCATATCTATCTATCTGCTTTATTTATTGCTAGGGATGTGGGGGAGGTGGGTGAAGTCAAGGAAAAAAAGTCTGTAAGTATCAAAATAAAATAGGCCTAGGTTTATTATTTGAAATAATTCTTGTTGGAAAGCTCTTGAGCTTACAAGAATTCTTCACACTTCTTTTATTTTTTCTTTGTGAGGATACTTTAAATAATTGAAAGCACTTGTATTGCTGATAAAACCGTACTTCAGAAACGCTACATACACTAAAACCTGATTATTTATTATAGAAACCAAAAGGGCTGATTTAAAATTAAATTAATTAATTAACTCAAGATTTTGCAGAAACGAAGCTAATTATCATAGCAATTGCGTGAGGAATTTGCAATTAGTCGCACAATACAGAATTTCTATGAAATAATCAATATTTTAAATACTTTACCAGTATTGCACAAATTCTATGCATGTTACACCAAAAGCGTAGATTTGCTCCATCGTAGCACAGTATTAAAATTTAAAGTAAAGTTTTATAGAAACATTGTACTACTTATGTAACGGGAGTAGCTTTTTTTTGTATTTTGCTAATTATTTCGATGTTCTAACCAAAACAAATACCATGGTCAATTTTGATAACGAAACGAATGTCAAAATTGTCAAATGTCAATGTCAAAGTCAAACTTTTAATATCTGAAACATGGACCTTTTAGGTCCATGATCTGAAAGAAATGAAAAAACTGAAAATCCTTTTTGTTAAAATTACATTTTTGATCATTATATTTTACATCATTGAGAATAATTGACTAAAGCATAAAAAACAATACAATAACTTGAATGCTGAACTACGAAGAACTCTAGCGGCATCTAGTGTCGAATAGAAGTACTTTAGTACAATTCAAAGCCACTATCTCTGCTACTCATTAAAAGATGACGCTGTTACCCTAACGGAAAAATATTCCGGAAAATTAAATCCGCTAAATTAATTAGGTATTTATTTCGCCATTTTATGATGATATGATGATACCATTTTGGTCACACATTTCCCAAAAAGGAATACTGGACATTTACAAGTACCTAACTCTATACATTTGGGGCAATCTGGTAAATACCTACCAACCACTGAAATTCTGAAAATCCAGAAAGAAAGAGAAAGACATTTGGGACCTGACAAAACGAAGAAAGAAGATCAAACCGCAGTGAATTACTTTCTTCATTTTAACTGAACTCAAAACATTTTTGCTTCAATTAAACCATTTACTTACAGGCACTTTTGAATTGTCCAGGGAGTCGGTCAGTCAGAAAGATGAAGCTAGTTGCCCATTCTAAAGCGTAAGTAGTAAGTTCTTAAACCGTAGAGAACAGGCAAGAAACTCCACAGATACCAGTGGCGTAACTACAGGGTGGCAAGTCGGCAAAATGCCACGGGCCCCCAGCCGGAAGGGGCCCCCGGTCAGAGTAGAATCCCAACTCCCAACATTTATTATAACTTATTATTGTATTTTGCCTTTGACATATCTCGGGATCTTGGGGTCCCGGACCTTTGGAAGGCGTACGAGGGGCCGAAGCCAAGTCGCAGAGGCCCCTTAGACAATTTTAAATGACCAGAAGGCACCAGCCGACGATTATCCCTATATGCACTATGCAATTGCACCTAAGGACAACCCCCGGTTGGTGCAGGACTATTGCAGAACATGGAAACAAAGTATATTTGGCTATGGGTTTGGGTGGCTATAGTGGATTGGGTACCTTGAACTATGGTAGAACTATATCCCTTGCCTGACCAATGTTGTATAATATACACAGATAAATTGGCGGGGGGCGACTTGCACGTAAGGCGTGGGCGACCGGCTACGGCCTCGCGGTCTGAGGGGCCTCGCGCCTCGAAGCTTTATGCATTACTTAAAAGCCGTGAAAAAATCGTCTCGTCATAAAATGAATTGACATACCAAATTCGTTTATTTTTTTTAGTCTAGCTACATTTGCTGGCGTTGCGTTTCTTTCGCGAGGAATCCCTGAAAGATTTTTGCAAGTTATTAAAAGTTTAATTATTCGTGTTTATATCCCCCTCGGCCCCCGGTCCCTGGGGGCCCGGGCCCCCCAAATCTCGAGTAGTAGGTACTTTTTAATCAAATCTCAAACAAGGTCAAAACATATTCAGTAACAAGAGGCAGTTTGTAGTTGGAGGCCCCCAAATAATATTATCAACGTGACATGCAAAAATTTTCGAGCTCGCTTCGCTCGCTCTTCCATCGTAACTTTTCTTCGTTTTCAAATTTTTCTGCATAGGTCGACCAAATAACTTCTATTTTCCTAATAATGTTCAAAAGAAGAACATCTGAGACCGGGTGCTAAAATTTTCGAGCTCGCTTCGCTCGCTCCATATTCTTTTCATGCTCAAACCCTTCTGCATAAGTTTCAAAAGAAAATCTTAATTACCTATCCGAGGCCGGATGCTAAAATTTTCGAGCTGGCTACGCTCGCTCTTGCGTCCTGCATTCTTCTAATTCTCAAACTTTTCTGTACAACTTAATAAAATAGTCTACTATTTTTGTAAGAATGTTGAAAAGACAACCTAATTTTAACCATCCGAGGCGGCGTAATAAAATTTTCGAGCGAAGCGAGCTCGCTCCTGGATCCTCCTTTCCAAACTTTTTTCTGCATTAGAAATAGCGGTTGGTGTTAGATTAGGACATAATCTTGAAACCATTCTTGAAACAATTGTGTGAGGCTAAAAGCCGGAAAGTTCGTCTATTTTAATTTGTGTTTGTTTATGAATTTTTGTCATCATTTGATTAGCAATAAAAATCATATACAAATGTGTCACTAGGTCTGATACATTTGTATCAGCTCAGATTATTAAGATTGAGAGATTGTGTGTTTTTGTATTCAGCTCATTCAAATTAACGTTTTTCTTTCGACTGGGAAGTTAAAGAGGCCTCGCAAAGCTGATGTCGCCCACGTCCACGTTTGGTCTAGCGCCGCCACTGCTTGCACACTCAATAATGGGGCCCCGGAAACGGTCGCTAGCACATAGTGACGTAGCGACAAGGGGGCAACATGTCCTGAGTTGCTTGAGGAGTAGAGAGGCATTCCACGAGTATCAGGACAATCCCGGAAGTACGGTCAATATCCCTACCAGCATCTTACTGCAAGAGCAAAAGAGCTCGGAGGAAGGATCCTCCGAGCTCTTTTGCTTTTGCGAATCCCCACTCAAGCCAGCCAATAAAGGCAAAAAAGAGGCAAGGAAAGAGGTGGGAACACTGTTCCTCGTCATCGTTCACTCCAGCAGGCCAATAAAGGCAGCCAGAGGTGAAGAACAAGGCTTCTCCCGGGAGATAGGGTCCGTGGGGTCACTACTGCCCAACAGCTCGCCACATGCTGCCCTTTCTCCCGCTCTGGGTGGAGCGGAAGGGCGTGTCAGACTTTTACTGACTAAAACCCACCCGTGTTCCTTCAGTTGCCTATGCCAAGACGACCACGGTATCCGGCAAAGTAAACTCTACCGGCACAGACCTACAGTTTGGAGCGCGCAAGCCCCACCACGACATCAACGTAGAGATACGGCGTTGGGGTTACTTATTATTATTATTTTAAGACCTTTCAGTCCCTGTTGCAAAAAAAACATTATATGTTTTATTTTTTTCTTATTTGTAAAATAGTTGGGCAAACGTCATCTAGAACTGTTCCTCCTAAAAATACTATTATTGTTGGTTCAACTTCTTTATGTGGGGGGCCATACCTCGAATTTGCCACGGGCCTCGAAGGGTATAGTTACGCCACTGACAGATACCTACTTAAATGTTATTTTATTCGAAAACCACAACCAAAACTTAAAGAATCAAGAGTCAACACTGAATTTTGTCATTTAAACAGCTGAAACCATTTATTCCAGATTTTCCAAAGAAAAAAGGGCTAAAAACAACTTAATTTTCTTTACATTTAAAAAACAATTTCGTCAGATTACCGAAAGGTTAACGTTTTAGAGCGACGCTAGATGGCGCTGTGCTCTCTCGGGACCTGTGAGGGCGGATTATTGTTTTAATAATTGAATATTATACTATGGTAGCGATACAACGGGCAACGCAAGTTTGAAACGAACGGGAGAATATTTTTGAAAGGTGTGAAATGTTTTGTTGTTGGACGATAGAGTTGAATAAAATTTATTGCAAGTTGATCTAGCATAAAAGCTTAGTAAAAAAATATTGCAAACCGTTAAGGCAATCAATACAACGTCTCGTTTTGCATCCTCGACAAATTTAAGGGTGTGGTATAATAATTAGACCATCAAACCGAACAACTTTTTCCATGGCACCGACATCGTAATCGCAAAAAAATAATCAACCGTCCCATTTACGTCGAGTTTTCTATGGGACAGTTGATTTTTTTTTCGCAAATACGATGTTGGTCCCATGGAGAAAGTTGTTCGGTTTGATGTTCTTTAAGTACCACACCCCGAAATTTGACGACGATGCAAAACGACTCGTTGTCTAAGTACCTACTAGGTACCCCCCAGTTTTTGCAACTTGGGTTATTTGGTATTTTTAGGGTTCCGTACCAAAATGGTAAAAAAGGAACACTTATGGTGTGTCTCAGTCTGTCTGTCTGTCTGTCTGTCACAGCTGGATATCTCAAGAACTACTAATGCTATCAACTTGAAATTTGGAACAGTTTTAGATAATATTTACCCAACTATTTTGCAAATAAGAAAGAAATAAAAATATATGTATTTTTTTTGCAACATGGACTGAAAGGGGGTCTCAAAAATTCAAAGTGGGGCTACTAGGTCATGTGGGGTATCATATGAAAGAGCGCTGTTTGCACATTTTCAAACATATTTTTATTTTTTTTAGGCCGCACAATGTTCGACTTTTGATGAAAAATGTAAAAAAAAATACCGTCCCCCCCCCCCCCCCCCCGCCACCCCTTATCTCCGAAGTTTGCAAAGAGAAAAATCTGAAATTATTCTATGTGATAGAAGTTTCTGTAAAGATTACAGGAAAAATAAAACGATGTCTCTAAATAGCACACTTTTTCAGAAATCGGAACGGAACCCTCGGTGCGCGAGTCCGACTCGCTCTTGACCGGTTTTTTGTCATCAAGAACAGTCGAAATAATTACGGCTAAAAAGGACTCTATCAATCAATCTGCCTAGCTTTTTCCCAACTATATCGGGGTCGGCTTCCAGTCTAACCGCATGCAGCTGAAAACCAGTATTTTACATGGAGCGACTGCCTATCTGACATCCACAACCCAGTAACTGGGTAATACGATACGAACACTGGTTGTCAGACTTTCGGGCTTCTTTCAAAATGAAGATTTTGAAGTCTGTTTTTTATAACAAATCGAATAGACGATTCGATTTGTCATAAAAAACCTTGTCTATATCTCTGTTCCCAACACAAATACTGACATACAATGCGATTCAACTAAGAGTAGGAACGTCAATGACCTCTAACTGTCAACTGAAACTAGAAATCTAAAGCTTGCAAAGTTTTGTAGTGTTATACTTATCCATTTTAGTTCTGTTTTTGGAATTTGTTTTTATTAAAATATGTCACTGACTTTGCAAATTTGTAAACGAGGTGCTGTTTTGCTAAATCTTCACAATATGGCGCAAGGTTATTCCTATTCTTAGTTGAAACGCATTGTTACAAAAATATATCCTACAAATATTAGACATATCTAACGTAGACACAATCTATTGTCTGAGCTGTACGCAGATATAAACTTCGCTCAGATTTGGCCAAATTTAATCTTAGCAGCGGCGGCGGAGAGCTTGATTTTAAGGGTTGAAAGATCCTGGGATAGATCGCAAGATGACGTTAGTAAAAATCAGGAGATAATTTATCATTGAAAGAGCTAACGGTAACTAAAACCAAAATATAGTGAATAAAATGTGGCTATAGACCAATACAAACTGATTTATATGCGCAACTAAATTGTCTACTTATTTATAATCTATCTATCTCTATATAAATAAAAACAGAAGTCCTGACTGACTGACTGACTGACTCATCAACGCCCAGGCCAAACCCTTGGACTTAGAAAGCTGAAATTTTGCACAGAGGTTTCCTTTATAATGTAGACAAGGATTTCCCGGTTGTACGTTCCCGTGGGAATTTTGCTGACATCCACGCGGGCGAAGCCCGCGCAAAAGCTAGTTAATTATAGATTGTCGCACTAATTCCATCACTCCCTTATTCCCAGGCCACACTCAATGCCCATCATCGCCATAAACATCGCGGTAGTTAAATTCGGTCAAATTATCGCGGTAAGTGGTGGCTACACCTACGGCCAACGTCCTTCATCGCGATAATCAACGGCATATCCCGTTAAGAAATTTGTTCGAGCTATTAATATAATTATATATTTGGGTTTTTAACTCAGTTAGATTAGTTAAATTGCCTGTGTAAGACAAAACATAATGTTTTTCTGGAAATTAAACAAAGGCTTTTTCTTTAGATATTTTTATTTTCAATGAAATCATAATGAACCTTATTCCTGTAGGGATAAGGTCGAAAAGTGATGGTACAACTTGACGATGGCCCACCATGAGTCCATGATCTTGAAATTATATAATATTTAAACTATATACCTAATCATGTAAGTACAGTGGCGTTACTTTCCGGTCGACCACCCATAAGGTTAAAATCGCTTGCATGGCCAGCGCAGGTGGCGTCCATGTTCAGGTGGCATTCATGCTGTTTTCACACCGTTTTCACATCTTTTTGTGTTTCTCTATATCTTATATGTGAGTAGGTAATGTGTAATACACAAAATGTTTATATTGACATTTTTTGTGTTTAATCGGCATGAGAGGGACCTTTTACTTGTGCAGTGCTATTGAAAACTAAATAACTATATTTCTATGTGTTTATACTTGGGAATACATGTCAAAAAAGAAGCAACTTACGTAATTTTTGAATTTGGAAGTTTCTTTTTACTGCTCTATGTTCTGATTGAAATAGCATATATTTTTTTTGCTTTAAATGTGGGCAGAGCCACACGCACACACGCGCAATTATGCAGCGTAGAGCATTGAGTTATACTGTACGTAGTACATTATAACTCAATGGCGTAGAGTCGTTCATAGCATTTTGTTTTAAAAGTGTGTCACCGGGAAGTAACGCGATTGTATATAAATCTGTAAATCATAAATAGGTACTAACATATTTAAATCAAATCATGATTACTATAAGTATAGTGTCTATACCCAGTGTGGGATGCTAGAAGTCATCTCGTTGTCTAGCCCACCCTAAGTAATAAACCACACTTACGACATGACATGAGCATGAGCATGGCATGAGCTATTATGTTCCTCTTCCATGATTGCATGTACAATTAGTACTCCAGCACCCTAATTGCGTAACACATTATCAATTGGAGTTTGAATCATTTTGAAACAAATTGCTAATCCATTGCTTCATATGTTCGAAAGATTTGTCTGCTCGACAACGTAAATAACGCAATGAATGTTGCTGAACTGTCAAAATGAAAACAACTGCGATTGGTTATGTGTTACGCAATTAGGGTTCTGAATAGCGTTTCGGCTCTCAATCTCTGGGTTGTACATACATAACGTACGCGATTTACGTAGGTATAGTGCTGGTAAAAAACCCAAATATAGACATCTCGCTCTTTTAGGGAGTGCAGGAGTGAGATAGCATGTGCGAGTTCTTTTGTGTGTCACACTAGCGAGTTAAGTAGAATCGCCGATCATTTTACGACCATATCTCGCTACAATTTAATGGTTTTTTCCATTGTTATTGTAACCAAAACTTAGCTATAGGTATAATGTAGCTACTTATATTGAATTATGTAGTTATTGGTAGGTCTCAATTGATTTTACATTTTTGAATAAGATTTTAAGCGGGTTTAGTTAAAAAATAATATTTTGCCTTACGAAGGCAATTTAGGTAGGTTAGCCACTAAAATCGAAAAAAAAATATCTATACCTATACCTATTTAAATACATAAAATAACAAAAAAACCGGTCAAGTGCGAGTCGGACTCGCGCACGAAGGGTTCCGTACCATATTATATGTTTAACAATCGCAAAGATAACTTCTTACTTATTGTATAATGATACTGTGAATTACAAGGTTATTTTTTGCAGTTGCAGAAAATCACCCATGTTAAACAAAATACCTTATGAATCGCCGTTTTCAGTATTGTTGATTAAATACAGTATTCATGGTACCTACATGGTATAAAGAAGTGACAAATTCCTAATTTGTTGAATTGTTGCGCTAGAGCTCGTACAAAAATGGTCTAAAATTTACAACTTTTGCGGCCCGCTATTTCTTAATTTTAAAAGATAAAAAAAACCATGCTACATTAAATTTTTTTTTTTTTTAAAATGAAAAGTTTATTGTATGGGGACCGACCCCTTATATTTTGCTTTATTTTTATTATTTGTTGTTATAGCCGTAATAGACAGCGGAGGCTTAGTAAGTTTGTACTGGACTGTACGTGGTTGTCTGATTTCATGGATTTTAATTTTCTTGCGCGGAACAAAAAATATTTTTCTAAAATAAAAATAGCCTAAGTTACTCCTTAAAACATCAGCTATATGCCGTCAAAATCGGTGAAAATTCGTTTGGCAAGTTTCCTAACTTTACTCAAAGTACCATTTTTTTAATCGGACTGCGCTTTAAAATACTTCTATACAAACTTTAACATCCCTAAACCTCATTTGAGGCGTAGTTTTGAAAAACTCATGATGACAAACATTATTACTTACTTATGCAAGTATTTGTGCTAAGTTTCAAGTTCATTAACCAAATTAATAAGATTTTTCATATAAACTGTATCTCTGTTTTCACGAACACAAATAAAGAATTTCAAAAATCGTCTGGTATGTTTCCATAACTTGACTCAAACATTATTTACACCAATTTTAGAGTTAATCAAGCCCCCAATAAAATCCTCCGCTATAAAATTAACTTTTCACCCCTTAGGGGTAGATTTTTGGAAAACCCTGATACACGTTAGTCTTAATTTTTGGTCTCAAGTATAAAAACTGAGTTTTGAGTTAATCGGACCGCGTGTTAAAGTTCTTCCATACAAACTTTGACACCCCCAATCCCTCCTTAGGGGGTAGTTTAGGAAAACTAAAAATGATAAACTTTATAATTTACTTAGATGAATATTCGTGCTAAGTTTCAAGTCTATTAACTCAAGGGATAGGATTTTTCATACAAACTTTCATCCCCTATTTTACCCCCTTAGGGATGGAATTTCCAAAAATCCTTCCTTAGTGGATGTTTACACTATATAAGGTATCTATGTGCAAAATTTCAAGTCTCTAGGTCCATTGGTTTGGGCTGTGCGTTGATATATTAGTCAGTGACTCAGTCAGGACTTTGATTTTTTTATATATATAGATTTACCATGTTATTTTAAGAACATAGACTTCTTATAGGTTTTCCTGTAATCTACAGGTATAGAACTATTTTCTATATTTTTTTCAAAATTTTAGGCTCAGTAGTTTCGGAGATAAGGGGGGGGGAATGGTCAATTTTCGTCAATTTTCTTAAATAACTTTAAAACAATATATTATAAAATTATAAAAAAAATATATTTGAGACCCTCATAGTAAGCCCTTTCATTTGATATATCACACGGTACAGTTTACAAAACTTTTTTTTTAAATTTTCTTATTTTCCCCCTAAAAGTGACTCTCATATTCAAAATTCATATATTTACTTTAGCTGTACGTGTTTGGGTCACAAAAATCCATATGTGTACCAAATTTAAACTTAATCGGTCCATAAGATTCGGAGCAAATTGGCTGTGACAGACGGACAGACGGACAGACAGACAGACAGACAGACAGACACACGAGTGATCCTATAAGGGTTCCGTTTTTTCCTTTTGAGGTACGGAACCCTAAAAAAAGTGAGATATGTTTGGTTTGCGCCGGGCTTGGGTCACAGATGACCCTTCTTCTTTAGACTTGTTTTAGATGTAATCCCTCGATTAACAAAGTATCGTAAAAGCTGTTTAGCTATGGCTGTACGTATTTATAATAAATTACCATGTAAACATAAATTACAAAATAGCAGACTGTTTAAAATTCACTTGTTTAAATGGCTAAATGAGAATATTTTTTTTAAGGAATAACTTGAACATATGTTGTGTTAATAATTTTGCATGCAAAACATGTAGGTATGACCTCATCCTGAAATCATGTAACACCTTTTTATACCATGTTTTATGCAAATATAAATAAATAAATAAATAATGTGGCCGCGACATTAAAACACAGTAGTACAGTAAAGTTCGCAGTTCGCAGAATATCTCGCGATACATCCTCCGACCATTACTACCATAGACACCGCCACTCGTAAACGCTGTATGATCACGTAGAATTATTGCGTTAAAATATAATCTGCGCTCAGCTAACACCCGGTGGGACTCGGGAGAGTGGGTGGTGGAGGCTGTAAATGTAATAAGGTATGTTCACGCTATTTAGTTGAGGAGTGGGACTGGCAGAGAGGTTGGCTTTAAGAAGTTGAATATAACAATTGATCATGCTTTTTATCCCCAACTGGGTAGGCAAACGGGGAGGTGATGATTTTTCTAACACTTCATGCGGCCAGCTAAGAAAAACTTTTGATGCCTCCAAAAATCTATACCTACCTACCCCGACATATAAGCGGACGTACCTTTACCGGTCTTGTCAGTAACCAGGAAATTCTAGCCTTGGTCGTTTGATTTTGCGTCAGTCTCAAGCACTTACTTGTCAACAAAACATCTCCCAAAAATTACGAAATGTTTAGTTAAATGGTAGGTATAAAAACTATTTCTTTTCACTTGTAGGTATCATTTTGTGTATTTATACACATTACCTACTCACATACTAAGATATAGAGAAACACAAAAAGATGTGAAAACGGTATGAAAACAGCATGAATGACACCTGAACATGGACGCCACCTGCGCTGGCCATGCAAGCGATTTTAACCTTATGGGTGGTCGACCGGAAAGTAACGTCACTGTACTTACATTCTTTTATTACATTTATTGTTATATAATTATCACAAATCAAATGTAATGTGGTTGAACGAGTTTTCATACATTTGTATTTTATGTCTTGTGCAGTGGTTAATTCGTTCATGCTACCTACCTATAAGTAGATGTTTTCATAAAACGAAAGTTGTTATCGAAGTAAACCCGTGGTATCAAAGTAACCCTGTTTTACCATACCTACTGAATGCGTGGTAACAGCAGTTCCCTGTACCCAAGTACCTATCTTTATTGCTTGGTCTATCGTCGAGAGGTACTTACCTATATCGGACAGAGTGATCGGAGAAGACTGTTATACGCTCAGAACAGATAAACTTCTTTATCTGTTCTGTGGTTATACGATTCAAAACAATTTTAAACTCATTTTGAATCGGTAGAGATTCTCAAACAGAGACGACAGAACTCTGAAATCGCGAAAAAAAAATCTGCTGGTTAGTACATTTATGAATATTATTTTAAAATGTCTTTGACATATCTCGGGACCTTGGGGTCCCGGACCTGGGGGTCCCGGACCTTTGGAAGGCGTACGAGGAGCCGAAGCCAACTCGCAGAGGCCCCTTAGACAATTTTAAATTATGAGGAGGCACCAACCGACGGTTATCCCTGTATGCACTATGCAAGTGCACCCAAGGACAGCCCCCGGTTGGTGCAGGACTATTGCAGAACATGGAAACAAAACATATTAGACTATGGGTTTGGGTGGCTGTGGACTGGTTACCTAGAACTATGGAAACACTATGGCCCCTGTCTCACTAATGTTTTGTATACAATACACAGATAAAATGGCAGGGGGTGACTTGCACACTCAATACCTAATGGGCCCCCGAAAACGGGCGCTAGCTCATAGTGTCGTAGCGGCAAGGGGGCAACATGTCCTGAGGCGCTTGTGAGGAGTGGAGAGGTATCCCACGGCTATCAGGACAATCCCGGAAGTACGGTCAAGATCCCTACCAGCATCTTACTGGGATACTTCCTTCCTCCGAGCACGTTTGCTCTTGGGAATCTCCACTTAAACCGGCCCATAAAGGCAAGAAAGAGGTGGGAGCTCTGATCCTCGTCAGTGTTCACTCCAGCCGGCCAATAAAGGCAAGCGAGAGGTGAGGAACAAGACTTCTCTCGGGACATAGGGTCCGTGGGGTCGCTACTGCCCAACAGCTCGCCACATGCTGCCCTGCGGGTTTCTGTATCTCTCTTGGTCTGGCTCCTCATCCTAGACCAGTTCCGGCAAAGTAAACTCTGCAGGCACAGACCTAAAATTCGGAGCGCGCAAGCCCCACCACGACGTCAACGTAGAGATACTGCGGTGGGGTTATTATTATTATCATTTATTTATTATTAGGAAGGCTTACAGGCTAATTACAAATAATAGGAGCGTTAACGCCATATAATTAAGAGCGTTAACGCCTACAGCATTTCATACAAATTTTCAAGTCATTTTTTTTCGAAATGAGTGAACCGAGTTTAATGAAACTTCATACGTATAAGCAAGATACATAGGTCTCAAAAGTTAGTTAAGAACATTTTCAAAATGTCTTATTTAAAAGAAGATAATTGGAAATCTCTGTTTCTATGGAATATTTAAAATCGGATGCATTTAGCTGCAACACTATTTTTCAAAAATGTTCTTAACTAACTTTTTAGACCTATGTATCCTGCTTATACGTATGAAGTTTCATTAAAATCGGTTCATTCATTTTGAAAAACAAGGAATTCAAAGTTTGTATGAAATGCCGGTCGGCGTTAACGCTCTTAAGTCAATTATTTAAAGTAATAGAATGAAAGAAAACAAAAGAAAGTCGTTTTCTACAATAATTTCGAACATAATTAGAATCAACCATCTTTATTAATTTAACAACGACGTTTCTAACAAAGTCAGGGACAGCGAGTTATTGTTAAAGCAGCTTTCTCTTAAAACATTTAATTAAAGGCTAAAAGGCTAATTATAAAAAAGCACTCAGCGACGACTCATAAATGCCAGCAGGATTAATATCGACGCTTCTGAAAGTTTCAGAATAGTGCTGGGAGTTCGCCGTTGGATACTTAATTTTATCCGAAAGATTTTTATACGAAAGCAAGTTACGAGCAGGTTTATTACCTACTAAACTTATTTCATTTTCTCTGAGGATATGATTTTTCTTAATCAGAACACAACATTAAAATTAAAATAATGAAAATTACTGTAGGCACTTATTTGACACGTTTGCAACAGACGAATTTGCTAACGTGTAGAGTCATTTTCAATACAGCATTCTTCACAAATAATTTTTATTAAGAGATTGCTTTGATAAATATATTTTTGAGTCCATCTAATGCTACTAGGCACCTACCTACTCGTATTTATTAACAAAATCTATGTAATTACATACTTAATTAGGTCCTTTCATCGGCCAAACCTTACCAAAAACAATAGGTTTTTTTAAGAAGACACTTACACGTTCTTTTCTTCACAATTATTTCAGCAAACGGATGTAAGAAGCTCCTAGCTTCGAAATATCGGATATTCGGATACAAAACCAAAAACCGTCGGATATCCTCACATCCCTACATGAACCCACTTAAAAAGTGCTTGTAAAGAGCTCCTAATATGTCACAAATAAAGTAGCGACCAATAAAGAAGCAATTAGCTAAGTTTTTTAGACGTAAATAGAATAGGGGAGGGGGAATCGGATGCGTTCATTTGAACGGGACTAAATAACTCGTGTGACAGTTGCGTTAATTTTTTTTTGGTGAAGTATTGATAGAGGTTTTCGGGAAAAAAATCATGTGTTCAAAAATCTATATAAATAAAAAGAGAAGTCCTGACTGACTGATTGACTGACTCATAAACGCCCTTGGATCTGAAGAGCTGAAATTTTGCACAGAGGTTCCCATTATAAAGGGAACCTCTGTGCAAAATTTCAGTAGATGTCGAAATCGATGTCGGAAAATATCCCACGGGAACGTACTACCGGGAATTCCTTCCTTATTCCTTGTCTACATTATAAAGGGAACTTCTGTGCAAAATTTCTGCTTTCTACGTCCAAGGGTTTGGACTGGGCGTTGATGAGTCAGTCAGTCAGGACTTCTCTTTTTATTTATATAGATAGATATATAGTTAGATAGATAGATATATTAAAAAAATTGCAATTTACTTTTCATACAGTCTCACTTCTCGCCAACCAAGCAAGAGCAACTTTACAATTAAGGTTATTCAAACCTATCAACACCCTCGGCCACATGTGTAATAAACAAATTAAACTACTCTTACAACCCAGCACCCTCACATAATTCGCGAATCAAAATAATAAACTAACACCCATTTATATCGCAGACAGGCGTTGATTTAGCAGAAAAAACGCCAGTACAGGGCTCAGGTGCCATTTAGCGCCCCCCACCGGCAATTTGACAGACTATTAATCCGGATTTAGCCGGTTTTAAGCGGATTAGGGCGGGTTTATCTCGCTCAAAGTGGTTTAAAGCAGTGTGTTTTTGTTTTTGGTAAATTGATTTGTGGCTGTGATTGGTCATTGTTTTAACTAGATCACTGTTACTCAGCCGCACGGGCCGATCAATTAGGTCAAGCTGCTGTGATTAGTCCGCGGATGGGTGACCATCTTTACATGCCAAGACCCCCTATGCCATTGGTCCCGGCTGAAGTCCGAAAGTCGGACAACCAATCTTACCAAGGGGTATCGTATTAACAAGTAACTGGGTTCTGGAGGTCAGTTAAGCAGTCACTTCATGTAAAATACTGGTATTCAGCTGCATCCGGTTAGACTGGAAGCCGACCCCAGCATATGTAGTAGGGAAAAGGCTAGGCAGATGATGATGACTATCATTTTCAGTTGGCTAGTTTGTTAATTTAATTTAGGTCAGTTTTCTCATGTAAAAATACCTGTGAACTTCCCAACTGCAATACTAGGACTTAATATTTAGTACGTACAGTTTCAATAGGATAGGATTGTATTAAAAAAATGCTCATTCCCTTCCAACAACCGCAGAAAAATAAGGTATTTACAAGTCAAACCACAAAAAATAGCAAACAAGTATTCATTAGTGTCCTAGCGAATTTATATTACCACAATAAAAAAATATATTGCGTACCTAGTACCTATAGTCTTCAATACGAATAAAAGTTACAACGGTTACAACTTTCTTTCAAACAGTCCCGAAAGTCGGCATGGAAATTAAAAAAAAAACCTTCCCGTTCCCGCCTTTTGTCAAGGACGCGTTCATTTTTATGAATAAATGTTTTGTAATTTCTACGTTCTCAAAGTTACCGCCATAAACTAAGGAAAATATCTCTTTATTGCTGCATTCCGACCACTTTACAGTAGTTTTTAATTGTTATATTGCGACCGTGAGTAATCTGTATACCCTACCGCAATATTGGAAGATCTTTCTTTTGACATTTCGAGAAAATGGCGGCCGCTTTGAGGGATACCCATCATAATTTATTTTTAGTTGTTTTATTGAACATTGTAAAAATAATTGTTAGTAAAATTATTATTGGCTCGTCGTATTTGTGTCTAAGTGATAATATTCTGAGGTTTCTTATCCACCAGATAATAATGGGAAATTATGTTTATTCTTATTTTCTGCTCTCTCTAGTAGTACCTATAACTATTATAAATATATCTCATCGAACACATGATAAATGTTAGGTATATTTAAAGTAGGTATAATGTATGTTTCTAAATTTTAGCTAGTAAGTATTTTATTTCAGTATAAGTCTATGTTTGTTTTGCGCTATACGTGTAGGTAGGTATTTTTTTATATTTTTCTTTTCTTGTTCTCACACACTGTCTAGGTACATTTCCTTTTCATTTCTTCTTTCGCAGGTCTGCTGGAAGAAATTTCTTAAGAAATAATTATCTTCGTACTCAAAATTTTAATTATTTTGTATCTCTACTTATATATTTTACTGTGTACATAAATAAATAAAATAAAAGTAAATAAATAAATGATTTTATTTTTTAAATTTCTTTTTATTTTTTTTTTCTGAAGAAAGCTAAAAACTAATCATAATTTAGCTGATATTTACTTGCATACCCACCAGTAAAGGAATTTCCTGCATTTTCATTCTAAATTAAAATAAATAACCAAACAAACGATGAGGGCGCCACTGCGCGCTCGTCGAAACCTCCTAAAAACTTGTCAATTTTGAATCGTAATCGAATTCCAATTAAGTATTTACTTATCTACTTTTACGTATCAGAATGTCCCATTAAACTTAAATGATATCAATAGGTATGTAAACTACCCAGTTACTTCAAGCGTATGCCTCTATTGCAGAGGGCAGCACCCTCGCTGCATATCGTGTTAAGTTTAAACAAGAAGGGTCCACAACGGAGCCAGGTTGGTTGCCCATCAACCAGGCAATTATCTTGTCAGACAGATTTTAAATGAGTATTTAAAGGGAGACGGAGATTCTTCATTGAGTTTGTTAAATAACTTTCCTTGATTTCGTATAAGTTTTTAGCCTATAAATACCTTATTTCTGCATTACAAGCCAAGGAAACATGATCAATGATTTTATTTCTGAAAATAGGTGTACCTATAAGTTGGTACTTGTTTGTAATTTTACAACCATTTTACACAACAGTATAATTTTTAAAAAAGCGGCCAAGTGCGTGTCGCTACAATGAAGTGATCCTATAAGGGTTCCGTTTTTTTCTTTGGAGGTACGGAACCCTAAAAAGGCATATGTGTACATTTAAATGTAGAATGACAAAATACTACACTTAATTAAATTTTTAACTTAGTAAGTTCTTAACATGTTTGAGCACCTTCGATTTAAGTCAAATTATGTACCTAAATGTAGGTAAGTATGTGCTACTTTGGATTTTTTTCTATAGAAAAAATTTCAAGTGGGTAGGTAGGTACTTACAGACGCCAGCAGGTCAAGCCACCCGAAACTGTCAAATTTTCCCAATCAACCTTGAACCTAATGCTTTAGCGATAAAGATGAAAATCTACAGATTGTAGATGTGCTGGCGTCTGTACACACGGCTATACATCAAGCTATACATTTCCAGTTTACACTGACCTCTCATTGTAAGGAAACCCTACACAATGCGAGATCAGCTTATACTGGAAATGTATAGCTTGATCTGTAGCCGTACGTACCTAATCATGTTTCAGTTTTAGTACCTACAGCAATAGACAATTATATTAGTCAAATAACACATGGAAAATCCAAAATATTTAACCATAATTATACATTTGGTTTCATAGGAATTTTAAAAAACACAAAAGAAGGACGGCCAAATCGTACCTGACTACGAGGCGGTGGTGTACAGATATGCCATCAATTTGACACTAATATACTGTAGTGTGTAGTCTTTGCACCCGGCGATCTCGCATTGTTGTGTTGTTGTTGTTAGTGTGAATATTGTGATACGTACTGTACTGTTTTGGATTTCCTTCTGTTGTTTGACCTTGGCATTGTGTTACAGACTGATAACTAGGTACCGCTTGTGACGATTATTCTGTGCTTTTCATTTCCGGACACCGATAACCTCAAAAGTATTTTTTGCATTATTGAAATATCTTGGCTATTTAGATATTATTTTCGAAAGGGATGGTGTTTACTACATAAAACAATCAAATCTCACTATAATTTGCTTCTGTACACTGAAAATAAAACTCAGGTCCAGCTTCTATAGAAATTTGGCCGATGTTCTTCAAATTCAAATTCAAATTCTTTATTGCGAACTAAGTGTACAATTTTGAAGATGTTAACAAATAGTTATATAGGTTCTTAGAACTTAGTTGCCTGTTAAGGCATTGCAATTTAAATTGTTATAAATGAAAAAGTATAGGTACTCAATACTACAGTTAAACAATTTACATTACATTAATAATTATCATTGTTCATACATTTTATATTATATCAGACTATTCTTACAGTTTATATCACATTATAATTATCAAGTATCAACAATCTTTTAGTATTATATATTATATAATTATTATTTATCGATGTATCCCCCTTAATAGTTGAAAAAAAACTATGCGGGAAATCTTACTCAACTACCATCCTCTTAGCATGGTCATACGGGGCTATGCCAATCGGACACGTACCGTAATAGCGTAGAATTTGACACCCAGTGTACCAATGAATACCTACACCGCATTATTATCTCAATATTAACACCTTTATATCCAATCAATGACAAAAAAAATCCTTGCCAATCTCACTGTGTTACAAATCTCCAAAACTCCTCACTACCCATATAAAATTTAACACTGGCGACCCCACTCCGCGATAGCCATTCGTGGCAATAAAAAAGAAACGAAAAAAAAAGGATTGTCTTTTGATTCCAATTTTGAATTCAATTCGCGCGGGTAGCGCTCCATGATTTTATTTTCATGAGCGTCGCGGGACCGGAGGGAGTGTGTAACGAAAATTTTAATAATAAATGAATTAAATTCTTGTTATTATATTAGTTGATATCAGCGAGGGATTATTGTTTTTATTTATGATTTGGGGCACCTCTGTTATGGATTAAAGTGATAAATATTTTGATGTAATTTGTTTGGGTTTTAATGATGAAGTTACAAGCGTCGTGTGTCGAAAATAAAAGACTTTCCAATAAAAAACGGCATAGGCATCCTGTACTTTAATTTTTTTCGGTTTTAGGAAGTTTAATACATACATAATAATATAATTTGCAGTACTTAAATATTTCTTCTTTCTCATTTTGATAGGTAGCCTTTCAATGCTCAAAATAAGGGAATTCAGTAGTTAACCACTATGCACCCTGATTTCCTTTTTTTTAAGGGTTGGTATGTATACCTATACATACCAACCGTTAAAAAAACATAAAGACGCACTCTCATCGACTACAAACATCCTAAAACGAACTACCTCCATTTCGCAGCAAATATCACACAAAATTAAAGAAAAAAAAAATCGAGCAAATAACCCAACCCGCCCCTTACCTACAATAATATCCCGCCCGGGCCATAACACCTTTACCCGTTTACTTTTTAATCCGGCAGGGTCGTAAACAGCCCGGGCACGGTATCACGGATATACCGGGCCAATCATCCGGCTATCTACACTATTTTTTCCCGGGAAAATGTAGCATTGTTCCCGGGAGGTGTCCCTTAATATATGTTTTATTTGGAAACTATTGCCTCGCCGTTTTTTTATACGTGTTGGTGACATGGATTTAGGGTTTTGCGTGTGTTTTTAGGGTTCCGTACCTCAAAAGGAAAAAACGGAACCCTTATAGGGTCCGTCGGGGTCGTCGGGGGTCTTTTTAGGGCCTTGTAGGGCCTTCACTTTGTTGTCCATCTGTCTGTCTGTCTGTCTGCTGTCTGTCAGTCTGGCAAGACGCTTTTTCTCAAGTACGCGTGGAGGTATCAAGTTGAAATTAATGTCAAATACGAAGGTCTGAGGTCCCTTGCTGTTCTAAAAAAGTTAAGCAATACAAAAATACGTCCATTTATGCGACATATATTTTGATACTCGCAAGTAAATCAAAACCTATTATGATACTTCCCGTACGCCTACATTCTAGTACAAGGGCTAATAGGTTCTAGGCCCTAGAATCATGAAATTTGACAAGAAGGAAGGTCTTACAGTACAAGTAAAGGAAAAAGTCCGAAAATTGTTAATTTGTAATTTTATCACACCTAAAATATTTTTTTTGGGAATAAGTACAATGTTAAGTTTGTTTTTGGGATAAATTCTTTTCAACTACAGAACCCTTCATTGTGCGTGGTCCGACACGCACTAGGGTGGCAATGTTTGGGTGTAATAGTAATGACGTGTGAAATTACTGTTTTGGAGTATTTAATCTTTCAATCAATCAATCTGACTAGCCTTTTCCCACCTATGTTGGGGTCGGCTTCCAGTCTAACCGGATGCAGCTGAATACCAGTATTTTACATGGAGCGACTGCCTATCTGACCTCCACAACCGAGTAACTGGGTAAGACGATACCCCTTGGTAAGACTGGTTGTCAGACTTTCGGGCTTCTGACGACCCGTAACGACTGTCAAAGATTCACGAATAACAGCCGGGACCAACGGCTTAACGTGCTTTCCGAGGCACGGAGGAATCTCGTTATGTAAAGATGGTCACCCATTCACTGACCAACCCCGGCAAGCGTAGCTTAACCTGACGGATCGACCCGTGCGGCTGTTATTACTTAGCCACGAGCTCCTCTAATTTAATCTTTATCGTTCAATACCTTCATAATAATGAAACGGCGGAATCACCTAACACAGGCATTTCCTTGCTTAGAAGGTGATCTCCGACTTGTGTGAGTTAAGAATTTATTTAAATGTAATAAACTTTTTTTATTATTATTCTTTTTTTTTTACTTAATTAATTGAGCTAGAACCTCATCGGCAAGCAAAGATACCTAATAAGTTATGTTCCATTAACTTTTTTACTAATGATGATGAATGAAAAAAGCCGCGGGCCAAAGCTAGTGTTAAAATTAAGTAAGATTAGAACTTATACTAAATCCTAATGAATGTGAAAGTTTGTGAAGATGTTTGGATGTTTGATACTCAATCACGCAAAAACAGCTGAATGGTTTCCATGAAATTTGACACACAGATAGTTTATAACCTGGATTAACACAAAGAATACTTTTTGTCCCGGTAGTAGGTTGCCGTGGGATAATTTCCGACATCCACGCGGCGACGCCGCCGCGCCGCTGGCAACGGCTAGTCTGTTCTAAATGTAGTAAGTAAGTAGCATATTTTTATCCAATCGTCCGTAAAAGATACTTTTCTTGAAAGTAAAGAAATGTTAGCAAAAACCCGTCAAATAACTTCTAGTACGAAGTAAAAACCACGATTATTATTTGTAAAACTTTTCCTTTTTACATTTCTTCGTGCGGAACTAAAGTAATTCGTCACCGCTGTGCGCAATAAACGCCTCAATACAAAACAGACAAGATTATTTACACATTAGAACGGCCGAAACTAATCATTTGCTACTGGTAGCCAAATAAACAAGCATTACTCGGCGGGGAACAGCCTATTATTTTACACCGACCTTTTTTCAAGAATTATAAACCATAATTGTGAACGCAACCATAAACTTTGCTTCACGAGATGTCAAAATGTTTCCCGCGTTTTTTGTTTTTTTCGACGGCCGCATTGTTTTTATAATCTATTATGCCAGAGGCTGTAAAAGTATTGAAATACATTGTTTTCTGGTGAAATTGCTACAATTTCTTTCCGATGCGTTGTAAAAATTGTTGGTTCTATGAACTCGTAATTATAGGTATTATGCGTTTAGTATGCAACTTTTTTTGTGATATGGAAGGTAGCTTGGGCTTAGTGTTTTATTTCTTGTGGGGCAACACAATGGCTATCTATCATAAGTAAAATTAGTATCGCATGAACCGAAAAATAATTGAGATCTTTTGCAAGTTTCATACAAATTAGGTCCAATCCAATAGATAGGAAGAAGGTTGTGAACATTCGCAACATACGACGAAGAAAACCTAAAATATTTTGGCGCCATCCAGTTTCTCGCAAACATTAACCCGTCGCCGTCGGCGAATTCCACATTCAAAACTCCCTTCAAAATCTGTCATTTAGCCAAACAAATAGTCGGCCATTTTGCGTCGATTTCGCGCCAAAATGTACGTCACAAAAGCGTTCGGATACAGACGCTGAATAAACTGTTATCATTGTCGGTGAACTGGCGGTGGAAGCGACTGTTTTATTATACACCGGTTAAGTCTAAACAGAAAGAGGATGTAACTTGATGAGTGAGACGGAAAATTGCGAACTAAAGCCTTATTTGGATGTGATTTTTTTATGCCACATAGCAGGACAACAGCACCATACTTAATTGCGTAACGCTATCAATCACAATTAGAGTGATTTTGAAGTAGGTGTCTATTCATACACGAAATCTCTTGCTAATCATTATGAACCACTTTTACTATGGGACGAAACCTGAAATCGCAAAAAAAAAACCGGCCAAGTGCGTGTCGGACTACGCACAATGAAGGGTTCCGTGGTAAAATAATTTATCCCATGACAAACTTAACATTGAGTTGAAAAACATGTTCTCCCATACGATGATATACGTCACGGACAATTCTCCAACTGCATATTTAAGTTTGTATTCGCAAAAAGCTATTTTTAAACATAACATCACGCCTTGTTTCCTCGAAGGGTTGGGCAGAGGTGTACCTATAGTACACCCACAATTTGCCAGAAAATTGAAAACTGAAAACTATTTTTTTATGTGATAAAACTACAAATAATCAATTTTCAGACTTTTTCCTTTACTTGTGCTGTGAGACCTTGCTTCTCTCTCGCCTTTCATGATTCTAGGTCAACGGGAAGTACCCTATAGGTTTTGATTTACTTGCGAGTATCAAAATATGTCGCATTAAATGGCCGTATTTTTTTTTTTGTGTTGATTTAGAAGCTTGATTTTTTTAGAACTTCTAGGTATCATAGACTTGTATTTGATATTAATTTCAACTATATACCTCCACGCGTTCTTCAGAAAAAGGGTCTTGAGAGACAGACAGACAGACGGACAGACAGACAGACAGTCAGTCAGACAGACAGACAGACAGACGGAGAACGAACTGATCCTATAAGGGTTCCGTTTTTTCCTTTTGAGGTAAGGAACCCTAAAAATCAGCTGTTCAGTACCTAATACATAAAAAAAAAGTTTATTTCATATATCTTATTTGGCTTACATTGCATGTCGAGGAGTATCCATTGAAGCATATAAATGCCTACAGTACAGAAGGCTCCGCTCTTCCCTTACATTTACCTATCTATATCAAACTCGTCAAGATGTAGAGAGCAGTTAATTTTTTTTTCGCGATTTCAGGTTTGGTAAAAGTTGTTCATAATGATGAGTACAATGGCCCCTCAAGAGATTTCGTGTATGAATATACACCTTAAATTGCTAATCCATTGCTTCATATGTTTGAAAAATTTGTCTACTCAACAACCTCAGACCAAGAAAAAAAGATAGACGGCGCGCCGCGAACATCAAAAGTAAAACCGTGCTCCTGCAAGTAAACATACACGCTCACGCACACACCTACACTAAAACCATGCTCATCGCTCTTAGTACGTCACGAGTTGTCGTCAAGTAAACTTAAATTAAAAAAATAGAATTATGCCTTCCTGTGTAGTGAAAAGTTGCAAAAACAACAGAAAATCACATAAAAAGTGTCACGGAATCACTTTTCACTTGTAAGTACTTGAAATAACATCGTTTTCTCTATTATTAAACTGTGAATTTTAGGTTACTTGGAACAAAAAACCACAACAAACGAAAGCAGTGACGTAAACATAAAAATTAAGGTTCCAATCATGCGAAATACTAAATGGCTCAGTAAAGGATTAAAGACATGTTCCCTCCGTAAAAGAACACTACTTAAAACATATCGACTATCAGGTAATAAAAGAGATAAGAGTGATTTTAAAAAATATGCAAAAAGGTATAAAAAAATTATAAAACTCACGCAAAGGTCGCAAAACAACTATCATATCCAAACAGCCACAAATAAATCTAAAGCAGTGTGGCAAATAATAAATAAATACAAAAACAATAACCCCCCTGAAAAAATTAATAGAATTAAATATAATAACCAACTTATAACTGCTCCTGATGCTATAGCACAAACATTCAACAATTTTTTTATTGATGACATTTCAAAACTAACGAATAATACAATAAACTACGCTAATATTCTAACCCATAACAAACCAAACTCCTGTTTCTTAGCCCCTGTTACCCCTAACGAAGTTGTCAAAATAATTATGACATTAAAAAACACTAACAGTACAGGTTGTGATGGAATTTCCACTAAAATAATAAAACGTGTAGTGTATGAAATTGCTCCAATCATCACCTACATAATAAATCAGTGTCTTGAAGAAGGAATTTTCCCAACATATTTAAAAACTACTGTAGTTACACCAATATTCAAAAAAGAAAACACGGAAGATGTACGAAATACGTATTGAAAAAAATCAAATAATAATAGATAATCAAGTTGGATTCAGAAAAGGGAAATCAGTTAATACAGCAATGCATCAGTTTTTACAAAAAGTTATAACGGAACTAGATAAAAAAAATCAGGTCACAGCCCTATACATGGACATGTCAAAAGCTTTTGATAATGTTGACCATGGACTACTACTACAGAAACTAGAAAGGAGACCGGCGGATTTCGGCCTGAAGCCCTACAGCATTGAGACTTTTACATAAAATAAGTCTATTTTTCCTAGTTTCCGATAATTGTTATTTTTATTTTGTTGTGCTTTGCGTCATGTTTACCGCAAATAAACGTATTTCTTTCTTTCTTTCTTTATAATGTGGCTAACACCCTTGTAGAACTTCGTGAACTGTAGAAAAACATTTTTTTCTAATTATATTTAATCGATACATCTCACGAACTGATTTATACGAATTGTCCATTTTTTATGTAATTATACTTCAAATGTTATCGCATACGCGTAGATTCTTTATTTACTGCTATATTGGTTTATATTTTATTATTAATTATTGGTTTTAATAGGTTTACTAACGTAGTATAACAATCGATTAATCCATTACGATTATTAACGATTTATAACATACGGCAACACTGATAGTTTACTTCATCGTCCGAGTCCTGAAAGGTTTTGTATCTATGGTCAAGAAATAAATTATAAAAACAACAAACAACAATGTCACTGTTCATTCAATTCATTGCCGTTATTATTCCAATCCTGTCTTTCAGTGTTGAGATATCTCTGTGCGATCGATTTATTTTCTATTGACTTTTTTGATCGAAAATGTACGAATTAGATTGACGGATTGATGCATATCAATCTGAATCGCGATCATTGATTTTGAACGTGGATCGCGAACGAGATTGATTATGTACGGGCCGCCTATAGGGTTTTGAAACTGACCCAACATTTGCTACCCACAATACGAAAAAAAATCATTTGCTACTATTAAAGAAAAGGTTCAAGACAATCGGTGAGGTTTTGGATTCCCATTGTAGAATTATTCCAACAGATTATTGAGTTTACCTAAATACTTTGATGTTCTAATCTATGAATTGCATGTGGGTTACGAGGTTATTATACGTAAACAAGCAGGACTGTATGTCAGTTTCGTATTTTTTTAAATGACTTATTCATTTTCTCGACTACTGCAATTCATTTTGCTTAAAAATCAATTCTCTAGTACCGCCTATCCTGTCGAATCATAGTAATAAAAACAAATTACCTATACCTAACCTCATTTCTTTGTCAAAAGTCAAAACATTATAACTAAATTCCCCCAAGTTCTTGGGAAAAATGACAATATTTTTTGGGTTCCTTAAAGAATAAACTGTGACAAGACGTTAACAGCTTTCGTGTAGGTTACAGGCCGACCTCTCCTTACAAACCCGCCAGTCTCCTTTACGGAGTTCGAGGTAAAGCACTAGAAATAATCAAATCCTATCTCAGTAATAGACTACAGTTCACTGAAATAACACAATTATGTCCATTCACAAAAACAGAAATTAAATATACATCGAGCCCAAGATCTATAAAATATGGTGTACCTCAAGGTTCGATACTAGGACCACTACTATTTCTCATTTATATAAATGATATACCTAATGCTATTCGGCACCCTATGGTTTTATTTGCAGATGACAGTACGGCTCTTTTCACAAATAACAAAAATAAAAATCATGAACTAGAAATAAACGATTCCCTATCTAAATTAATAAATTGGCTTACAATAAATAATCTAAAAATAAATCTTTCAAAAACCCATTACATGAACTTCAAGAATAAAAACGCAAAATCAATTCCATTATCTATTGAGCACAATAACGCAACTGTGTCTGAGGTTACTAGTACAAAATTTCTAGGTATCTATATAGATTCTAATATGACATTGAAAACGCATGTAAATAGTGTATGTAACAAATTAAATCAATTCTCTTATGCCCTCTACATGCTCAAAAAAGTATCTAACCAAACCACACTGCTTAGTGCTTATCATGCTTATGTGGGATCCACTCTATCTTATGGGATACTATATTGGGGATACTCATCTGATAAGGAAATTGCGTTCAAGGCACAAAAAAAGTGTATTAGATCAATATGTGGGATACACCAAACCAATTCATGTAAACCTCATTTCGTAAATCTCAAGATATTAACCCTCCCTGCTCTATATATCTACGCGGCCTCAATTTTAGTTAAATCAAATATCAGTAGCTATGACACATTAACAAGCAGTAGACTCAAAAATACATTACGCAATAAAACATCCCACACTGCAGTGTATAGCAATAGCATTTTTTGTATGGGCATCAAAATATATAATAAGTTACCCATAGACATTAAGAACCAACACTCAATTGGTATTTTTAAAAGGAAGCTAAAAGACTTCCTGATTAAAAAGGCATATTACTCTGTAAAGGAATTCCTTGAAGAAAAATAATTATATAATATATAATACTAAAAGATTGTTGATATATAATACCAAAAGACTGGACTGAATCGGTGTTCATACCCTTACACAAGAAAGGCTCTTCCAAAGACTGTGGAAATTACAGGACGATAGCGTTAATATCTCATGCGAGTAAGATCCTCCTTCATGTCATCAGTCGACGTCTTAACTACTTTTTAAGCCGGCAGATACCCGAAGAGCAGGCAGGTTTTGTTAAGGGCAAAGGAACGCGGGAGCAGATACTGAACATTCGCCAAATCATTGAGAAGAGCAGGGAATTCAACAACCCCGTGATCCTATGCTTTATAGATTATACAAAAGCTTTTGACTGCGTACAATGGGACAAACTATGGAAATTGTTACTGGAAATGGGAGTTCCTGAACACCTTGTCGCTCTAATCCAGAGTCTGTACACAGGGAATCGTTCTTTCATTAGGATAGGTACGGAATGCTCTAATATGTTCCAAACTAAAAAAGGTGTGAGGCAGGGTTGCATACTATCCCCTTCCCTTTTCAACATATATGGAGAGTACATAATTCGGAAGACCATCGAATACTGGGAGAAGGGTTTTCCTATAGGGGGAAAAAGAGTATCAAATCTCCGATATGCCGACGACACCGTTCTCCTTGCAACATCCATGGAAGATATGAGTGAGATATTCCAAAGACTCGAGAGTGAAAGCAACAGCATTGGTCTCGCAGTGAATAGAGCGAAAACCAAGGTAATGATTGTGGATCGAGCCGGGAAGCTAACAAATGTCACCTGCAACATTCCTGGCATTAATATCGTCGACCGCTACATCTACCTTGGGTCGCAAATCTGCAGTGATGGTAGCTGTGTCCCCGACATAAAGAGGCGTATTGGGATGGCCAAAGATGCTATGACCCGTCTAAACAACATTTGGAAGAAGAGAGGAATTGGTATCAAAACCAAGGTCAGATTGATACGAGCCCTAGTATTCCCTATCTTCCTGTATGGAGTAGAGACGTGGACGATTTTGGCCCGGGAAAGACAAAGGATTGATGCATTTGAGATGTGGTGCTGGAGAAGAATGTTGAGAATACCGTGGACTGCCAAACGCACCAATGCATCAATCTTAACCCAGCTTCAGATAAAAACCCGCTTGTCGACCATATGTCAACGACGCATTCTCTCCTATTTCGGCCACATAGTACGCAGAGGCGATGAAAGCTTGGAGAAACTGATTGTGGTTGGGAACACCGAAGGCAAACGATCGCGCGGTCGTTCACCAACACGATGGACCGATCAGGTGAAGGAATCATCGTCCTCTAAATTCTACACGGTGGTAAGGGATGCGCTGGACAGAAACCGGTGGAGGCGAATCATCCGCTCCAGGTGCAACTCCGTAGCTGACCACGATCCTCAGATATGAGGGACCGACTACAGAGAGAGAAAAGATTGTTGATACTTGATAATTATAATGTGATATAAACTGTAAGAATAGTCTGATATAATATAAATTTATGAACAATGATAATTATTAATGTAATGTAAATTGTTTAACTGTAGTATTGAGTACCTATACTTTTTCATTTATAACAATTTAAATTGCAATGCCTTAACAGGCAACTAAGTTCTAAGAACCTATATATTTGTTAACATCTTCAAAATTGTACACTTAGTTCGCAATAAAGAATTTGAATTTGGAAAAGTATGGGTGTTGCCATAATACGATTTAAAATTTCCCATTCGATTAATATATTTTAAATAAATATGATTTATTACTTCCAGTTATATTCCTATTTTCTTTTTAACCGACTTCTAAAAAAGGAGGAGGTTCTCAATTCGGATGTTTGTATTTTTTTTTATGTTTGTTCGCGCATAACTCCGTCGCTTGCCAACCGATTTTAAAAATTATTTTTTTGTTGGAAATGGTATACTTCCCAAATGGTCCCATTTCTGTCAAAATCCAGTTCTGATGATGGGATCCTGGAGAAATCGAAGGAACTCTTCAAATATTATAGGCACACCTATAGCGATTTGGGTATTTTTTATAGTAACTCGTGCATTTGCTCTCGGAAAACACCATTTGGTGAAGTGGAACTGATGATGAAGACCACAGATGGCCATCGGAACTACTCAATTTATAAGTATTTCACGGGTTGCGATTCGATTACTTTAATATGGTTGCTAAGTAATTTATGCTCGTCAAAATGCATAATGGTGATGATGACTTCACCATGGAGCTCCAGTTCTCCTGGTTCTTACTAGGAGAACTCCTCAACAATTAACGTCCCTGCATCGGGAAAAGCAATATTTTGTAAAAAGTGATGAGCAGTTGCCATTGGGCTATTGTAACTTAGATAAATTACAAACTGACCCACTAAAAAGTGAAAAATAAAAACTTTTTACAAAAAAAAACAACCGACTTCCAAAAAAAAACACTACAAAGTGAAAAATAACTTTAATTTTGGAAGTCGGTGGCAAAAAACTAAAATACAGATCCAAAGACACCGACTTCCAAAATTAAAGTTATTTTTCACTTTGTAGTGTTTTGTCTTGGAAGTCGGTTGAATTTTTTTTGTAAAAAGTTTTTAATATTTTAAGTATTCTTTCTTTTGGTATTTTTATTTAATATTTTAGGTTTCCAACTAATAATGAAATAAAAAATAAATGGATAATTAGTAGCTATAAGAAATAGTCGGAATGATCCGGAATGGTTGCCATCGAAAACCAGCGTGGTTTGTTCTGATCATTTTGATGATAACAATCTCTATTGGAAAGAGATAGATGTATGGATGAATTGGCAAATTTAGGCAGTTAATGGACAGTCCATACTCTATGTCTATGGTAATATTAGTATCTAAGTTCATTGTACACATGTCAATAGTTGTTTTTCTCTCTTTCTAGATAGTGGACAATTTCATACAGGTATCGCAGTCCATCCTCTATATCTACTTTCCTACCCACACAAATATCCCCAAATTATAGGGAAAAAATTTAACAAATGGCAACCCTTCGATGCACACATAGAAAAAAAAGTGGCTTCAGTTTTAATGTTCGCGGCGCGCTGTCTATCTTTTTTTCTTGGTCTGAGTCAACAACGTAAATAACGCAATGAATGTTGTTGAACTGTTAAAATGAAACCCATTCCTACTGTAAGTGTGTTACACACCAATCTCCATGCAATTTCAACATGGACTAGAGTTGTTACAAAATAACAGGTCCATTTTGACAGCCCATATTCATATGCCAAAGAGAGACAACTTAACGGGACAAAGAGGGACACCCTCATGTCAAATCGGACTTCTTCGATTGTGATAACTTTAATAAAATAATTACCTGATCACAAGCTGAACATTGGAGAAGCCTATGTCCAGTAGTTTTTGTAGGACCTGTCGATATTCTGTAAAAATCTTACCATGCAAACTGACGTGAAGTGAGCGTGAAGTGAGCTGTCAATAGTGTCAATCCTTAGCACAGGTGGAATGACAGCTCGCTTCAACTTAGTTTTCACAAGAGAGATCTTTAGTATTTTTACAGAGAAAACAGGCTGCTAACTTAACTGGACTTAAGTGTAATGAAGTTTCAGGTCTTATTGATCAGCGAAAATAAGTTCGTTTGTTACCTTTTCACGACTAAACGACAGAACCGATCATCCTGAAATTTTGCATATATACGTTGTCAAGTGTACAGAAACGGACATAGGGTATTTTCATCCCGAAAAAAAGTACAGTTCCCGAGGAATATAACAGTAACGTTCTTATGATAATAGATGGCGCCAAGTGTCTTTCGAATCATGATTGAATTATATTATTACAAGCAGAGTACAACCCGAACTGATTGTCAAATTCTAAATTAACTCGAGCTAAGCCGCAGGCAAAAGCTAGTTAAAACATAAATCGATTGGCTTATTTGTTGCCTACTAGCGAATCCTACCTTAAAAAAGTGAGTCTGTTACGCTTTCACGCTAAAACGGCTGATTGGATTTGAATGAAATTTGGCACATGGATAGACCATAACCTGGATTAGGACATAGGATACTTTTTACGTTCCCGTGGGATAATTTCTGACCTCCACGCGAGCGAAACTGCGGGCAAAAGCTAATAAAATAATATTGTTAGCTGTCTCTGAGTGTCTTTTATACTGTGTCCATGTTCTTTTATCAGATTTTCAGGTAACCTAACCTAAGTACTCTAGGTATAATTAAGTTAAAAATATAATATCAACTAACTAAAATATGGCGTCGAAAAATTCCTCTGCATCGCTGTCGACCGGTAAAGTACCCAAGAGACTGGCGGCATTGCCACGTTGTTGTATGGCAATGCTAATCCTCTGGCCATGGTAAAAGACAGCCCTTAGGTCACGGGAAGTGAAGG
Organism: Cosmia trapezina; assembly: GCA_905163495.3. NCBI lineage: Eukaryota > Metazoa > Arthropoda > Insecta > Lepidoptera > Noctuidae > Cosmia > Cosmia trapezina. The sequence continues at coordinate 5,316,453 of LR991048.1, forward strand.
TTAGGTTAGGTATCCTGCATTCCCGTAGATTAGGTGTGTAACCGCTTGCGTGTCCCGACTACCTACTGTAATTAGCCTCGCTGATTTTATAAAAACAACGTTAAAAAAACCGGCCAAGTGCGAGACGGACTCGCGCACCGAGGGTTCCGTTCCGATTTCTGAAAAAGTGTGCTATTTACAGACAACATTTTATTTTTCCTGTAAACTTTACATAAACTTCTATCACATAGAATAATTTCAGATTCTTCGCTTTGCAAACTTCGGAGATAAGGGGGGGGATGGTATTTTTTTTTTACATTTTTCATCAAAAGTCGAAAACTATGCGGCCTAAAAAAAAGAAAAAAAATGTTTGAGAATGTGCAAATAGCGTTCTTTCATATGATACCCCACATGCCCTAGTACCCCTACTTTGAATTTTTGAGACCCCCTTTCAGTCCCTGTTGCAAAAAAAATATAAATATTTTTATTTCTTTCTTATTTGCAAAATAGTTAAACTGTTCCAAATTTCAAGTTGATAGCACGAGCAGTTCTTGAGATATCCAGCTGTGACAGACAGACAGACAGACAGACTGAGTCACACCATAAGGCTTCCTTTTTTACCAATTTGGTACGGAACCCTAAAAATACTACCTACTAAGAATATTATGATTGACTATTGAATTAACGAAAAAAAAACTTTCTGACAGCGGACACGCAAGCGGAAAAAATAAAAACTCTTTCTCCCATCATCGCATCGTTTTAGTTTATTCCTTGGCACTGGCTCAACGTTATAATTAAAATAAATTAGCAGTTTTATTTGTTATAGAGCGAATAAATTGTGATTTTATTATTATAACTATAATTTTTAGACCGTCGTTTTTTTTAATATTATTATTTACAACCTCTTAAAAATGTATATTGGGCATTAAGCACATTTTTATAGGTGTTTTAAAAAACGTTAGCTATTTAAATGGTTTTCCAAACGCGTCTAGATTTCGGAAAATCCAGTGCGCTAAGAATACTAGGGACAGTGAAATAATTATTTGTAAGTGATTCACACTAATATTTTCTACTAGCTTTTACCCGCGGATTCACTCGTGTTAATTTATAATTTGACAATCTATTCGGGTTATACTCTGCTTGTAATAATAAAATGCAATCATGATTCGAACTAGCTTTTGCCCGCGGCTTCGCCTGCGTGGATGTCGGAAATTATCCCACGGGAACCTACTACCGGGATAAAAAGTATTATATGTTTTAATCCAGGTTATAAACTATCTGTGTGCCAAATTTAATCCACATCCATTCAGCCGTTTTTGCGTGATTGAGTAACAAACATCCAAACATCTAAACATACAATAAAACGCGAAACTTAAACAGTTACACTGTATCGCTCTTACCGCCGCTGCACGCCGAATAAAAGCGGGAAAATTACTTCACCAACACCCATACATGAAACATCCTAACCACCACCTATTTACCTCTCCCTCCCACGCGCTTTTCCCTCTACCTCTATCCCTTTCCCACCTACAGGGGAAAAGCAAGCGAGCTAAGCTTTTCCGACTACAAAATACATTCATGAATCGCTTCGGCTTCCATGATGGCTGATTATACAATGCAATACGGTCCGGAATCCCGTGAACACTTTTCCTCTAGCTCATACGGGAAAATGCTCAGGGACTTTCAGCACGGATTGCTGGAGTAAAACGGGCCTTTATCTACGTCCCGCCATTGGCTGTTTCAAAAAAAGTCCGCAGCCCGTGATTGGCCAAAACAAATTGTAAGCGGCGCGTTCTTTATTACTGCGTTATTTGAAAGGTCTTAAGTGCCAACGTAGTTTATGAGAGAATAGTCGTAAGTTCAGTACTAATAGGAGATGCTTACGGCTTTTTGGTGCTGAGGCGAAGAACGACATACGAGTTTAAATTGAGAAGCGGAATGAAATTGCAATATTAGAACAATTATACGAGTTTTTCTTTTTTGCAGAGTTGTTACGATTAGAGTTGGCATTATTTTTTTATATTTTTTTTTTGTTTGAATTAACAATTAAGGCTGAATACTAAGGGGAATCGTGTTACCCAGTAACTGGGTCGTGGAGGTAGGTAGGTAAGCACCTATAGGCTCCATGCAAAATACTGGTATTCAGCTGCATCATAATTGTGTAACAAACTGTCATTCGGAATCAAATTCATTTTGACAGTTCAACAAGATTCATTGCGTTATTTACGTTGTTGAGAAGACTTTTTCAAACATTTCGTCACTAATTTAACTGACTGACATATTCTGACATTACATTACATTACATTTAATGTTTCTTTTATTGTTTACTTTTTAATTTTTGACTGTTAAACATATTTAAGTTAATTTTGTATAAGGTTACTGGTATCCTTTTAGTTATCAGTAATTTTGTATTAATGTACTAGTATGTAATTGTTAGTAATGTAAGGTTATTTTAAATAATTAATAATTATTACAAGTAGTCTTAGCTGTAGCATTAGGTTTGTAACCTGTAATGATAGTGTAAGAGTTTTAAATAAATAAATAAATAAATTTTGGACTAAGCCGACCTAACTATAGTAATTTGATACATTTTCCAAGTCGAATCAATCTGTTTAATCGGCGTATCTGTATCCCTTACCGTTCCCATGATAATGTAAAAATCGAGACCGATGTATAGCTAGAGTTTACAAAAAAAAAAAACAATAGCTTGCCCTGTAAAAATAATATGCTTCGAATCAGTTACGTCACTTAGATTAGCGACGATTTCTGAAGCAATGGATTAGCGGTTTGCTTCAAAATGATTCTGATTCCGATTGATACTGTGTTACGGATGGTACGGGAGACGGCACCAACCCGGGATGGTCCTGGGTATCAACTTTTTGCATTATGCAATATCCCTGTATCTATTGCATAGTCAAAAAGATAATGATTATGATAAGGAACATGAAAATACTTATTTAAAAATAGTAGGTAATATAATAATCCATTTATTTTCCGGCAACTTTGGCAACTTATAACTTGACCAAAAGTAGGTGATGAACTGAAGTAGCAGTGGGCTGGCCATGTTTGTCGAAGGACCGATGGCCGGTGGAGCAGACGAGTCCTGCAGTGGAGACCGCGTATCGGTAAGTACCTATAGTGTGGGACGCCTCCCAGCTAGATGGGCCGACGGTATGGGCTTTCACCCCGGGAATCTCGGTCTCGAAAAGTTCGAGAGTCTCGACGATTTTTTGGTATTTTAGAGACTCGAGACTGATTGTTTCGGTCTCGGGAATAACGAGACTTTTGTGACTTAAGTCACTTGGCAGTATTAAATAATTAACAGTAAAAATAAGAAGTAATTTATGAACATGTGATTATAAAGTCCGAAAAGTAGCGAAAACAAATTACGCATAACACTAAGGAAGTACTTAGAGGCAGAGTTGCACACAGAACTAAAATTAATAATTTATTACAAGACGAGATAGTCCAGTTTAGCTGAAATGCTTGAATGATTTCTTAAAATAACGATATTCGTCCGAAAAGCTCTGATCATGTAGTAGGTATCCGGAGTAAAGTTTACTGCATCAGGAGTACCTATAATACATTGGAAGCAATCTCAAATTCACTTGGTATCATTAAAGTGGCTTAGAAGCACTGTGTATGTACCGTGTAGGCGAGATGCTTTAAGAACTGCACTAAATTTCTGTTTACAGAAATTAGAATTACAACAAAGTTCTTTGAACGTAAGTCTCGCCAATGCACTGCGTATCCGTAATAAGGAAAACAGGCTGATTGAGGCAAGTATCTTACAATACTTGCGTAGTCCTTCTCAGGTTTTTGAAAAGAAGCGTTTGAAAAGCGCTTGCATGCAGCAACGTTAAGCAACGACGAAATTACAGTGTCTTTAGAATAATTGTACGAAAGGTTAAATAAATCCACAGTCAACTAAAAAAAGAATTTATCCCAAAAACAAAATTAACATTGGATATCAAAAAAAAAAATATGTCATAAAATTAGAAATTCTCAATTTTTCCCTTTATTTGTGCTGAGAGACCTTGCTCCTTGCCAAATTTCATTATTCTAGGTCAACGAGAAGTACCCTATAGGTTTTGATTTACTTGCGACAGTTGCGAGTATCAAAATGTGTCGAAAATGGCCGTATTATTGCGTTGATTTAGGAGCTCCAGTTTTTTAGGACTTCAAGAGACCATAGACCTACGTATTTAATTTTGATATTAATTTCAACTTGATAACTCTATGCATTCCTCAGAAAAAGGGTCTTGATACACTGAAAACTTTGAAAATATTTTTTATGTGATAGAATTACAAATTATCAATTTTCGGACTTTTTCCTGTATTTGTGTTGTGAGAACTTGCTTCTTGCCAAATTTCATGATTCTAAGACGACGGGAAGTACCCTATAGGTTTTGATTTACTTGCGAGTATCAAAAAATGTCGCATAAAGGGCCGTATTTTTTTATTGCGTTGACTTAGAAGTTTGATCTTTTTAGAACTGCAAGGGACCATAGACCTACGTATTTGATATTAATTTCAGCTGGATACCTTAACGCGTTAGAGAAAAACGGTCTTGACAGACTGACAGACAGACAGACGGACAAACAAGTGATCCTAACTGACAATAATCCTGCAAATACCAGTGATCGAAATGATGCGACGATTGCGGAGCTCACAAGTCTAACAACTGGAGAACAGCTGAAATGTGAGCTTAATCATTTGTTAAACCGTCAAGAAGACTAAGGTCAGAATATAAATTCCATGTCTATCCATGTCGCGGGTTGTTTGAAGAAGATACCGCGGCCCTGGCATGGGCAACTGAAGGAACACGGGTGGGTTTTAGTCAGTAAAAGTCTGACACGCCCTTCCGCTCCACCCAGAGCGGGAGAAGTTATTTGATGATTTCCCACCCTCAAAAAAAAAAAAAAAAAAATGTCTATCCATGACTTGCAAACAGCCTTCCACGTAGAAAAATCTCTCTTGAAAAGCCTCACAGGGAAATACTTAAACCATTGCTACAATCATTTAATATCTATCACCCCCACTAGCGTAGAAGCAGAGAGAGCTTTTTCTAACGTAGGTTACTTTTGTAATAAAATCAGGTCTTCTCTGTCTGAAACCACATTAAACGCCCTTTGTTTCTTACACGGAATAGTTCAATTATCTATTCCGTGGTTTCTTACGTGCTCATTGTAAAAAACCAAAATAAACTTTTAATTTGAAGTTTTTGAGTTTGTTACTGTATGTTTAATAAAGTACTTGGTTGAAATATCTTGTTTTGACTGCCTAAATGCCTAGCCTATAAGTATGAAAGCTACTTTTGAAATAGTCTCGAAAGTCTCGTTTTTCCCGAGAATTTCGAGATTTTTTTTCCGGGACTTAGAAATGCAGCGAGACTGAAAGCCCTGGTAGGTACTTACCTAAATACATTTTAAATAAATGTTAAACGAATTTAAAACTGCATCGGTCTATTTCATTCAATTGCTTGAAGTTGACAGACAGAATGACGATAAGTTTAGCGCTAAACGTATTTAGTGATTTGTGGATATGTATAGAACAGGGTGAAACTGAAAACCCTATACAGGGTGAAACTGAGGAGCTCGTGGCTAAGTAATAACAGCCGCACGGGTCGATCCATCAAGTTAAGCTACACTTGCCGGGATTGGTCAGTGGATGGGTGACCATCTTTACATATCGAGATTCCTCCGTGCCTCGGAAAGCACGTTAAGCCGTTGGTCCCGGGAGTCATTCGTGGATCTTTGACAGTCGTTACGGGTCGTCAGAAGCCCGAAAGTCTGACAACCAGTCTTACCAAGGGATATCGTATTACCCAGTTACTGGGTTGTGGAGGTCAGATAGGCAGTCGCTCCATGTAAAATACTGGTATTCAGCTGCATCTGGTTAGACTGGAAGCCGACCCCAACATAGTTGGGAAAAGGCTAGGCAGATTATTGCTTGAAGTTGACTGATTGAATGACGATAAGTTTAGCGCTGGGTGACCATCTTTACATACCGAGACTCCTCCGTGCCTCGGAAAGCACGTTAAGCCGTTGGTCCCGGCTGTCATTCGTGGATCTTTGACAGCCTTTACGGGTCTTTAGAAGCCTCAAAGTCTGACAACCAGTCTTACCAAGGGGTATCGTATTACCTAGTTACTGGGTTGTGGAAGTCAGATAGGCAGTCGCTCCATGTAAAATACTGGTATTCAGCGGCATCCGGTTAGACTGGGAGCCGACCCCAACATAGTTGGGAAAAGGCTAGGCGGATTGACAGGGTGAAACTGAATTATTCATGGGCATCCTTTTAGGTATAAGGGGTCATTGTACTCATCATTATGAACGACTTTTATTTAGTGTGACCGATGCTTAAACACAAATGATTGTACTTGTACTCATGATAACAAACAACTTTTACTATGGGAGCAAACCAAAAATCGCAAAAAAAAAATCTGCTGTTCCCTACATTTTGACGACTTATGCGAACATAAATGTAGGGAACAGGTGATTTTTTTTTTTGATCTGGTCCCATAGTACCTAAAAGTGGTTCATAATGATGAGTAGGTACTTACAATGATCCCTTAAAAGGATGCCAATGAATTCAATTTCACCCTGTATAATTAATAATATAATTTAATTTCATTATTTATAATTATAATTACACCTAAGACTGCGGTGGCCGCCACCGGATGGCTACCGGGCATTGATGGAACACTGAGCATGGACCCCCGCAGTGCTAAACCTTTACTCCTAATAATAGGTTGATACTATAGCACGACGACGTTTTGTCGACGGAAGAATAGACAATACTACACATTGCCATGCTTAGACGCGTAGAATGCGTACAAATATTTCTACTGTCTTCCATTTTGTATATTCTTCCGTCGACAAAACCCGTTTCTATGGCGCTCATGCTAAGCGTGCTGGGTTTCTATAGCAGAGGCAACAACGAATTTTCATTAAAATGGCAAAAGTGCATCAACGTTTCTTTTAAAAGAAATTGTTTGATTTTTTCAATGTAGAACTAAAGACCTAATATCATGTTTCAAATTCAAATCCCTTTATGCCGTGTCTACACACTCCTAAGCCAACAGCCGTACATAATGGCGGGCGTCGGTTCCGAGGCAATTTTTCACGTCGTATCTCCATCAGGCGCTAAATAATAGAGTTGGCTTCATGAAGTTTATATTCCATTAGTTGCTGCTGAAACACCATTATTGCGGCCCACTGTAGTTTACAATTTTATTGCCCGTTTATACGGTGGCCCATGTTGCCCTAAACAGAATAGTTTTTTGGTACCGAAGTGTATTCTAAGTCACAATAATTATTATTGAACTCATCATATTTTAGGTCACAATAATTATTATTGAACTCATCATATTACTAGGTTGTGACCGCAGCTTCGGCTGCTTGGAGGACGGAAACTATCTCACGGGAATGTACCTACTACCTAGATAAACAGTAGATCTATATCCTTTGTCCTAAGGTCATGGTCTACCGGCCAAGTGCGTGTCGGACCACGCACAATGAAGGGTTCCATAGCTGAAAAAAAAATATTCCAAAAACAAACTTAACATTGTAGTTTTTTTAGATTATTTTCTTTTTTGTGAATGTGAGAACTTTGCAGGCCTAGTAGACTGTATGTACATTCGTTGACTATTTTCTATTTTGTTAAGTACCTGGTAGTTGTTAAAAGGCCTCCTATACATTTTAACACTGTTATTTGAAAATATTGTAAAAGCCATTTATTTTTCAAAGAGTAACCATGGAGTTTCTTGCCGGCTCTTCTCCATAGGAAACGACCAATTTGGAACCGTGCACCTAGCTTCAAAAGTTTCATAGGTGCCCATGTAAGTTTATGTGAAATAAAATATTTAGATTTTGAGCTGAAAAATATGATACCTATGATAAAATAACACTCATATGCACTGGCACTGGTGGAAACTGATTTAACTAACCTAAGTTTTTTATATGGAAGGATGAAGGCTATGGATGCGAGCTGTGGATGCATGCTATGGATGTCACGAGTGGTGTATCTTCCCTATTGTCGATACGTCGCATAGTTCGAGCTGCGCATCTCCCTCGCACAGCTACCTTGCGGCGGCACATTTTCAGGATGCTTTTCCACCAGAGATGTGCTATGCAGCTATGCTGCGAGGATGCGAAAGCTAAGCTACGAAACTATGTGACCGTTTCCACTAATGCTAAGCTGTGTAGCGGAGCGAGTAAGATGTGCTGTGAAGATGCGCCGCCGCGAGGTAGCTGAGCGAGGAAGATGCGCAGCTCGAGCTATGCGATGCATCGACAGTAGGGAGGCGCGGGGAGCGGCCGCTACACCACCCGCGCATTCATAGCTCCCATCCATAGCACGCATCCTTCCATATAAGAAACATAGCTTAGTTGTACCCGTTTCCACCAGTGCTATGCTATGTAGACCAATGAATATGATTGGTGGATATCAAACGCATCCATAGCATCAGGTGGAAAAGCACTTTACCACTGTTTGGATGCACCTTTATGTATGTAGTACCCATACTTTGTTTCGGCGTTTCTTCTCAGAGTAGTCAGATAGGAAACGTCGATCTCATCATCTCAAATTGGTTATTGGATAACTGTTTTTATGACATTCGCGAATATATGGAATATTGTGAAAATCCAAGATGACATGTACTTATTTTTTGACATTGATTTATGAGTGTTTTAATTATAATAATATTAATTCGGATTGGACTTAAAATGAATTGTACTGTATTCTAGCATAATTAAGATTATTAATTGTATTATTAATTGTATTGTAGCATAATTAAGAGTGACATTTGAATATTTGTACACCATAAAGTTGTAGTAGAATGTTTAGAACTTAAACAAATATTAACACCATACGTACCATGTAAAACTACATTCATAAAAATAAAATTCTATTCTATTCTATTCTAGTTTTTAAAAAAATAAGTTTGACGTGTAAAAGTGTTTGTACAAACCTGCTTACAGAAAATAAATAATTTATCATTTATCATTTATCATAGATATAAGAGGGAGATGTGCCCAGTATGTTAAAATGTATCAGAACCCTGTGTCTCCACTTTGTCCCTTTGTCACTTTCATGATTTTAAAGACAAATACGGTAAAATACTTGTACCTACTTACATATGGAAGTGATTCCATGATTTACATAGTTTTTGTTATGGCTTCGGTTTTTACAAGAAACCACTGAACAACACGGCATTCTTATAAATTGTCACGGTCACAGTCGAGCGCTTTAGTTCGCGGAGACGGCCATTTGACTATGAACCGCTCATACTGAGCATTCGCCCGCTTGCACTTCTGTTTTTTATATTTCTATGTATGTACCTGTAGGTACTTACCTATTACATCGGCACATAGCTACCCTTCAAACCAGGGCAAGCAACGGAACAAACTTAAACGTTAGACAAATCCAAGTTTTACTATCCATCCCAATCTAAATAACAAAAAAAAAATACCTATAAAAAAAACTAGACAATCTCTCCACCCGAGACATAATAAATAAGAAAACAAAGAATAAAAATAATCAACTAGATGAGCCAAACAGCAATGAATAGTAAGTACGCACACATAGCGACGTATAACTGAGTCCGTGTAATAATACGCGAATGATAGGCATCAGTAATATAGCAGAAGTCAGATTGATATGATAACTGCGCGTAGGCAACATGGATTTGTAGAGGGACCACTATTCTACAAAAAAACAATGAGACTTTTTTTTAGCTTAGTTACTTATTATTTATTTATTAAAAGTTTATGCACAAGTAACATAAAAATACATCATTTAAAAAAATTAAAAAACCCGACTGCCCTGCCAAAAAAGTAATTAAAAAAAGTAATTAAAAAGCTAAAAAACCCGACTGCAGTAAAAAAACTAAAACTGAAAAGCTAAAAACAAGCCCATTTTAAATTTAATGAAAGTTGGAAGCAGGCGGACCCGTTTGAGTTTGAAAATACAATGGAATGGGTCCCGCCTGCTTCCAACTTTTATTAAATTTCAAATGGGCTTGTTTTTAGCTTTTCAGTTTTAGTTTTTTTACTGCAGTCGGGTTTTTTAGTTTTTTTAATTACTTTTTTTATTTCCAGCTTTTTAGTTTACAAATGTTAAAGATTTCGCAGACGATGTAGTTAAATAGTCAAGCCTTCGAGGTCCTAACTCTGCTCAAAGCAATTTTTTTTTATTACGATTTAATTTGTCACTTCTAATTACTTTTAATCATATAAGTTGTATATAGGGTGACTGGTAATTAGTGACCGATACCTAAACACGTGATTGTGCTCATGATAACAAACAACTTTTACTATGGGACCAAACCTGAAATCTCGAAAAAAAAATCACCTGCCCCATACATTCATGTTCGCATAACTCGTCAAAATGTAGGGAGCAGCTGATTTTTTTTTCGCGATTTTAGATTTGGTCCCATAGTAAAAGTTGTTTGTTATCATGAGCACAATCATGGGTTTAGGTATCGGTCACTAATTACCAGTCACCCTATATATTTTTGTAATCAGCTTTAAAAATCCTTCATTTTGATACCCCACTCGGTGGTATTAGAAGACAAAAAAAATTCGAACTCCACAATATGTCACCCCAAAATTCGCCATTTTACATGTTAATGTAGACAGTGACACTCGCGCCACAAAGACAAAAAATCCTAATTTTAAATTTAATTTATCCAAATCCGTTCATTCATTTAGGAGTTACGTGGGAACAAAGAAACGCACATACATACATACATACAGGTCAAACACATAACCCTCCTTTCGGGTTTCGCCGCAGTCGGGTAAAAATAGTTACCTCTATAGAAAATCTGTGGCAGACGTTCAAATAATAATTCTGGAACCTGCCGACAGATATACACGGTTAGGGTTACTTGTAATTCGACGTATTCCATACTGCATGAGGTCACAGTAGGGTTAAAATGCAACAAGTTAAGTCACCAAATGTTCTACCGAAATTCAGTTTTTTTTTTTTTTTTGTAATTTTTGTCTAAGAAAAATATAAATCACGAAAAATAAATGTTTTAGGCAGTTTTCAACTTTGAATGTTAACAAAGATCTCCTACGGCATTTCAGAGCTATGATAATAACCTAAATTCCAGTAAAGTCGCGCCGTAAATCACTTTTGAATTGTATTTTTCATAAAAAAACTAAAAATAACTCAAAAACTAGGTATTGAATTTCGGTAGAACATTTTGGTGACTTAATTTGTTGCATTTTAACCCTAATATGACGTCCTGCAAGGAATACGTCGAATTACAAGTAACCCTGCCTACAAAACTTTCCTAAATTTTGTTATTGGCCGAGCCGTTTACCAAAATCAATCAATCTGCCTAACCTTTTCCCAACTATGTTGGGCTCAGCTTCCAGTCTAACTGGACGCAGCTGAATAGGTACCAGTATTTTACATGGAGCGACTGCCTATCTGACCTCCACAACCCAGTAACTGGGTAATACGATATCCTCTTGGTAAGACTGGCTGTCAGACTTTCGGGCTTCTGACGACCCGTAACGACTGTCAAAGATCCACGAATGACAGCCGAGACCAACGGCTTAACGTGCTTTCCGAGGCACAGAGCAGTCTTGGTACCTATGTAAAGATGGTCACCCATCCACAGACCAACCCCGGCAAGCGTTGCTTAACTTGATGGATCGACCCGTGCGGCTGTTATTACTTTAGCCACAAGCTCCTCAGTCGTTTACCAAAAATGTAGCATATTGTAGGTTGTGATGTGTCATCGAATTCGGGAAAATCCCGAGTGATTCATATCCCACCGCCACCGTACTCTCCAACTTCTATTTCTCAGTAATACGTACATCATTTATTACTCAGTTATCAGTGCCTAGCTGTACGGCCGCCATATTTGTTATCGAACTATTATTGGCGGGAGTTCTTCTCACAATTACGTTATTTTTATACGTTTCTGTCATTTTCTTTCGAGATTATGTTGTTTTTTTCTACGTTGATAGAATAAAATTAGATATTATTCTTGATTCTATAATAGTGTTCCGTATACAAGACTAGCTTTTGCCAGCGGCTTCGCCCGCGTGAACCTTCTACCGGGATGAAAAGTATTCTATGTCATAATCCAGGTTATAAACTATCTGTATACCAAATTTCATCCAAATCCGTTCAGCCGTTTTTGCGTGATTGAGTAACAAACATCCAAACATACAAACTCTCACATTTATAATATTAGTAGGATAGTAGGATGTAACTTATAAATAAAACACAACCTCTTAACGGGCATTGTATGTACATACCTACTCATTATTATTATGAAAAAAAAAACAGCTGTTCCATACATGTTGACGAGTTGTGCGAACATAAATGTAGGGAACAGCTGATTTTTTTTCGCGATTTCAGGTTTGGTCCCATTGTAAAAGTTGTTCATAATGACGAGTACAATGACCTCTTAAGAGGATGTGCTTTATTTAAGTTAACACATTGCGCCAGTTATGTTTAAGACCCAGTAATTGGGGGCGAGCCTATGCCATCAACCGGACATAAATCCAGGCTCCAGGCTACTCTCCGGCGGGATCTCATGGCGACATGGAGAGCGCGACTGTCGCAGCCCAGCGCTGGGCACGCCACAATTGCGGCGATAAGTCCCCTCTTTGAGGAGTGGTTAGAGAGGCGCCACGGCGTCCTCACCTTCCGCCTGACGCAGGTCCTCACCGGACACGGTTGTTTCGGGAGGTTCCTGTTTCGCATAAGGCGGGAGGAAACGCCCGGGTGTCAACATTGTGTGGATCGCCCGGAGGACACGGTGGAGCATACAGTGGAGGTCTGCCCGGCTTGGGCAGAGCACCGCCGTGTTCTCACGGAGGCGATCGGCGGCGGCGATCTCTCGCGTCCGAGCCTGGTTCAGGCCATGGTGCGGAGCGAGAGTGCATGGGAGGCCGTCACCTCCTTCTGCGAAGCAGTGATGCTCGCGAAGGAGGAGGCGGAACGCGTGAGGGAGACAACCTCACGCCCTCAGTCGCCGCAGGAGACGCCCTGGGCGGCGGGAATCGCGGGGCGATTTCCGGCCACCGTAGGCGCGGGCCTGCGGACGGTGAGTAGCGGGTAGCTCGCCGTCCGGTAAGGACCAGGCCCGAGTCGACGGCGCGTTGTGTTCCACGCGCGCCTCAAAGAGATGTCAGCTAATGATGGGGTCCAATAGGGCCGACGCCGCTGGGGTCGCGGGTAGTTTTAAGAAGATACCGCGGCCCTGGCATAGGCAACTGAAGGAACACGGGTGGGTTTTAGTCAGTAAAAGTCTGACACGCCCTTCCGCTCCACCCAGAGCGGGAGAAGTTATTTGATGAGCTGCTGGGTTCCGTAATTGGCATGAATTTATCCCAAGAACAAACTTACATACATTCCAGCAGTAAATGTAAGTTTGTACTCACAATATTGAGAGATTTACCATGTTATTTTAAGACCACAAACTTCTTATAGGTTTCCCTGTAATCTACAGGTAAAGAACTATTTTCTGTATTTTTCATTTAGGCTCAGTAGTTTCGTAGAAGACGGGGGAAAGGTAAATTTTCGTCTATTTTCTTAAATAGCTATTTATTTTAAAATTATAAAAAAAAATATTTGAGACCCTCATAAATGCTTTGAGTTTGAGTTTGAGTAGCCTTTCATTTGATATGTCACACGGCACGGTTTGCAAAACTTTCTTTTTAATTGTCTTATTTTGACTTCCATATTTAAAATTAATTAATTTACTTTACCCGTCCGTGTTTTGGGTCACAGAGATTCATATGTGTACTAATTTTCAACTTAATCGGTCCATTAGATTCGGATCAAATTGGCTGTGACAGACGGACAGACAGACAGACACACGAGTGATCCTTTAAGGGTTCCGTTTTTTCCTTTTGAAGTGCGGAACCCTAAAAAAATCAAATATTCTAAATAAAGACATTTTCCGCAGTAGACTCACTCACAGCCTACCTACGTATACACTACATACACAATCAATACACCTACAACACAACACAACACAGGTAAGCCATACATCACTCCCATTAAAGGCTCCGATACGTGCGACCGTTTAATTAACACTCACACATGCGCACAACGGAGTCGTGTCGTAGTCGTACAGGGATGGATTACGGATGGGCCAAATAAATATTCTTCGTCTGTTGTATTATAAAAATAACAATGGCGAGGAAATTGTTTATGGAATTATATTCAGCGACTACACTTATGTATGTCACCGTGATAGATACCTACGAAATAATTTACTTTTTTTTCTTTTTTTTTTGAAATTAAAAATATACCTAACTAAAACTATTAAAAATTTCGTCGAAAAATTCCTCCGCATCGCTGTCGACTGGTAAAGTACCCAAGAGAGTAGAAAGCTATAATTTGATGGATAGGTATATATTCAACACGCCGACAAAGTGGTAAAATAAAATCATTAAAAAAAAAATCTCTACGGTACCTTATGTACACGTAAAGTGGGCTTTTTTTTGTCGTCTACCCCATGGTGTAGGGTGTTGTTGGATGGGTGTCTCAAACATATTGCGAGTTTATGAAAACAATTTTTCGATTTATGGATCTGTTTCTGAAATATTAAGCTTTGAAGTGCTAATTTTGTGCATGTGGTGTTTACCTATAAGTAATTGTTGCGCTGTCATTTTAATTTTAAGAATGAATTATGTCGCTGCATCCAGTGTGAACAATTGTTGGTGGACCTATAATCTATATATATAAAACAAAGACGGGTTTGTTACAACACTTATAACTAGAGATCGGATAATCGGATGCATATTAACCTAAAGTTAATATTTCGCTAACAAAGTATGGAAGCGGCTTCGTAGCATTTTTTTTCTTACTATAAATCCCGGGATTCCAGAAAATGTGGGAATGCACAACTAATCGGATACATGGTATGGAAACGACTTCATAAATAACGTGGTTTTATTTTTTTGGAAATACCGGGAAATCGGGATCACATAGGTAAATATTCCGTTTGTTACACGTGATCCCCGCGAGAAATACAAAGCTGCCGAATTAAAATGGTTGTCCCTGGAAGGTACCGTCACTATATCGGTGGGGTTGTTTTCATGGGTTTCGAGAATGTTAAAGCCGATAGTGACGTGAAAATGTAAATCCAAGATGGCGGCTGCGAACATTTTCAAATTTTTCGTCATGGGTGTCGATTTCATGGTTTTCGAGCGTTTTAAAGCCCATAGTGATGTTAAAATGTAAATCCAAGATGGCGGCTGCGAACATTTTCAAATTTTTCGTCATGGGTGTCGTTTTCATGCTTGTCGAGGGTGTTAAAGCCGATAGTGATGTTAAAATGTAAATTCAAGATGGCGGCTGCCAACATTTAATTTTTTTTTATCATGGCTGACGTTTTTATGGTTTTCTAGGGTTGTAAGACCGATACTGGCGTTAAAATGTAAATCCAAGATGGCGGCTGCTTTTGTAACTTTTCGTCATGGGTGTCGTTTAATTGGTTTTGGAGGGTGTTAAAGCCGATAGTGACACTAAAATGTAAATCCAAGATGGCGGCTGCGAACATTTTCTAATTTTCGTCATGGGTGTCGTTTTATTGGTTTTCGAGGGTGTTAAAGCCGATACTGACACTAAATTGTAAATCCAAGATGGCGGATGCAAATATTTTTTAATTTTTCGTCATGGGTGTCGTTTTCATGGTTTTTGAGAGTTTTAAAGCCGATAATGGCGTTAAAATATAAATCCAAGATGGCGGCTGTGAAAATTTTCTAACTTTTCGTCATGGGTGCCATTTTCATGGTTTCCGAGGGTGTTAAAGCTGATAGTGAAATTAAAATGTAAATCCAAGATGGCGGCTGCGAACATTTTCTAATTTTCGTCATGGGTGTCGTTTTATTGGTTTTCGAGGGTGTTAAAGTCGATACTGACACTAAATTGTAAATCCAAGATGGCGGATGCAAATATTTTTTTATTTTTCGAAAATTTAAAAAAAAATGTGATGGGTATCGTTTTCATGGTTGGGGGGGGGGCTATTAAAGCTGATAGTGACATTAAAATGTAAATCCAAGATGGCGGCTGCGAAGATTTCGGTCGGTTTTACAACCCTCTAAAACCATGAAAACGACACCCATGACGAAAAATTTAAAAATGTTCGCAGCCGCCATCTTGGATTTACATTTTAATGTTACTATCGGCTTTAGTACCCCCGAAAACCATGAAAACAACACCCATGACGCAAAATAAAAAAATATTTGCATCCGCCATCTTGGATTTACAATTTAGTGTTAGTATCGGCTTTAACACCCTCGAAAACCAATAAAACGACACCCATGACGAAAATTAGAAAATGTTCGCAGCCGCCATCTTGGATTTACATTTTAATTTCACTATCAGCTTTAACACCCTCTAAAACTATGAAAACGACACCCATGACGAAAAATTTAAAAATGTTCGCAGCCGCCATCTTGGATTTACATTTTAATGTTACTATCGGCTTTAGTACCCCCGAAAACCATGAAAACAACACCCATGACGAAAAATAAAAAAATATTTGCATCCGCCATCTTGGATTTACAATTTAGTGTCAGTATCGGCTTTAACACCCTCGAAAACCAATAAAACGACACCCATGACGAAAATTAGAAAATGTTCGCAGCCGCCATCTTGGATTTACATTTTAATTTCACTATCAGCTTTAACACCCTCGAAAACCAATAAAGCGACACCCATGACGAAAAATTTAAAAATGTTCGCAGCCGCCATCTTGGATTTACATTTTAATGTTACTATCGGCTTTAGTACCCCCGAAAACCATGAAAACAACACCCATGACGAAAAATAAAAAAAATATTTGCATCCGCCATCTTGGATTTACAATTTAGTGTCAGTATCGGCTTTAACACCCTCGAAAACCAATAAAACGACACCCATGACGAAAAAAATTAAAATTTTCGCAGCCGCCATCTTGGATTTTCATTTTAATGTTACTATCAGCTTTAACACCCCCGAAAACCATGAAAACGACACCCATTACGAAAAATTAAAAATATTCGCATCCGCCATCTTGGATTTACATTTTAATGTCACTATCGGCTTTAACACCCTCGAAAACCAATAAAACGACACCCATGACGAAAAAAATTAAAATTTTCGCAGCCGCCATCTTGGATTTTCATTTTAATGTTACTATCAGCTTTAACACCCCCCAAAACCATGAAAACGACACCCATTACGAAAAATTAAAAATATTCGCATCCGCCATCTTGGATTTACATTTTAATGTCACTATCGGCTTTAACACCCTCGAAAACCAATAAAACGACACCCATGACGAAAAAATTGAAAATTTTCGCAGCCGCCATCTTGGATTTACATTTTAATGTTACTATCAGCTTTAACACCCCCGAAAACCATGAAAACGACACCCATGACGAAAAATTAGTTAAAATGTTCGCAGCCGCCATCTTAGATTTACATTTTAATGTCACTATCAGCTTCAACACCCCCCCAAAACCATGAAAACGACACCCATGATGAAAAATTAGAAAATTTTCGCAGCCGCCATCTTGGAATCATGATTTCATGAAATTGCTAGATTTGAGATAAATGCTAACTTATGGAGTTGTATTGCTGATTCTAATGATTATAATTCTGTAAAGCCATATTAGCTACGCCGCGAATCATATTTTAATCAACATACAAGCTCACACTGACCTACAAATTGCAAAAAACGTAAGAAATTTTGAATTTCGCGGGATACCCTGGCGCTTTCGCCTTAATTTATCAATTCCGGAATCGCGACATTTTGACGACACAAAAGTGCATTCCTTATTAGCCAAAAACCTAAACGTAAGTAAATATACATTCGATTTTATAATCAGAACTATAAATTTGTGAATCCCGGAATCCTGGGATTTTTTTAATACAAAAGTATAATCCATATTAGCCAACACCTGAACGCAAGTGCCTAACTAAAACATTCGATTCCAAAATCAGAACTTAAAAATTTTCGTTCCAGAATCCCGGGAATTTTTTTTTTTAAAGTGCAATGCATATTAACTAACATCTGAACTTAAGTAAATTATACATTCGATTCTATAATCAGAAGTCAAAATTGGCCGATACCGGAATTCTGGGATTTTTTAATCCAAAAGCCCACTCCATACTTAGCCAACACCTCAACTTTAGGTTAATATGCATCCGATTATCCGATCTCTACGTTATAACTCGAGATCGGCTGCATCAATTTTCATGGTTTTTGTTTCGTTGGATTTGTCTCCGCCCTGAATAGCAGAATACATTTTAAAAACAATGAAAACTTAAAGAATAATTAATTATGAAAATGAATCATTTTCCATTTAATTATGTTCCTTTGTTTCGTACCTGTCAAACATTTGTTTTCCTCCTGTCATCCTGTCAAATACTGTGATTGACATTTATGCATGCGTTCAGAAATGTATTTTGTGTAAACTATTTAAAAAGGGTGAATAAACTTTTGTCTGTATTTTTTTTAAAGAATTAAAAAGGTTGAAAAGTG
Source organism: Cosmia trapezina (assembly GCA_905163495.3). Lineage (NCBI taxonomy): Eukaryota > Metazoa > Arthropoda > Insecta > Lepidoptera > Noctuidae > Cosmia > Cosmia trapezina. Next base: position 5,334,943 of record LR991048.1, read on the forward strand.
TATTAAGCAGATTTGAATAGAAGTTCCTCAAATATTTATGCGTGCGTTCCTTGGTATCATAATTTTTTAACATCTTCTAATTGGTAAATATAATTAATTATTGACACTTCCCGTGACCCAAGGGCTGGCTTTTACCTTGGCCAGAGAATTAGCATTAATTGCCATATAACGTGTGTACTTTACCAGTCGATAGCGATGCTGAGGAATTTTTCGACGCCATATTTTAGTTTTTTAATAGTTTTAGTTAGTTTAGGATATAATATTTTTTAACTGAATTTTAAAGTAAATTAATGTTTTTTTAATACTAAAACAATACTTAAATAATTATATCTGCTCTCTCACTTTTACTTTTGGCTATACCAAAAATCGGTTCTTATTTTTTCCTGAAAAGTTGAGTTTTTGCGATTTCAATTATAGTCTCCAGGGACGACGAGCTAACGAAAGCAATATCCCTTTGAACTTTGACACATACGGCCTATCGTACTATACTTACATAGAACGGTAGGGCAGGTAAGTTGTAACAAAACCAGCGTTATCTGGCCTCATATTCTATTTTATTTACCTCTGTATTAAGCTAAGCCAGCTCAACATAAAGGTATGACTGCTGACGTGTGGCTTACTGTACCAACCTAGCTTTAATTATTTGGGGTCCCGATATTATGTCTTCTTCTTCTATTACATCTCTATTAGCCGTCATCTCATTAGTCACTTCCTTTATAATGATTATTATTATTACACTATTTATAACTCAAGAACGGCTGAACCGATTTGGCTGAAAATTGGTGGGTAGGTAGCTTAGAACTAGGAGACGGACATAGGATCCTTAAAAAAATCTGATAAAACGTGGTTTATCAACGGGTGGACCGATTTAGATGAAATGTTGTGTGTATATTTGAATGGGTTCCTGGATGGTTTGAAAACACAATTGAACCTGGTAGGTGGCGCTGCAGTCGGGTTCTAGGATCGTTCAGACAGGACAACGTGTGTCGGGGCCGCTAGTAAATAAATAAATAAAAATAAAAATAATTTTGCTAGAGTCAAGTGGCCCCCCTCCTGCCAGCTAAACGTTTAGTTTTGGATGGGTGAAAAACTCACGGTAGTAGTACCTATATGTAACGAAGTTAAAAGCAAAACTATCACAGTGGGCTTTTCAAGTTTACGAGTAATAGTCAAATATTCATGAAAAAAAGCCCTATTACTGCGCGTGGCCCGGCACGCACTTGGCTGATTTTTTATTATTTTTTTAGTGTAGTTCAGTTAGTAACTATACAAAGTTTGATGATCTAATTTGAAGTACTTTTTGAATACCAGCGGTTTATTGTTCGGTTTGGAGGTAACTTTGGACTTTTTTATCGAGAAAATTTTATAGAATCGTGTTTTCGTCTAACATAAGTACCTAAAATTAATCCTTAACTTTACCATACATTTATTTCAAAATTAATGCTGCAGTATTTTCGACATCATTTTTCGTCATTCTCCTGCCCTTATCCCAATTTATTTGGAGTCGGCGCAACATGTGCTTTTTTTCCATACTTCTCTATTAGTCGTCATCTTGGTAGTCACCCCCTTACTAGACATGTCATCTTTCACACAGTTCATCCATCGTTTCTTTGGTCTTCCCCTACTCTTATAGCCATCGACATTCATACTCAAAACTTTCCTCACGACATTTTCCTCATTCCTCCGCATCACATGCCCATACCATGACAAGCCAGTATTTCCGACATAACGGAGGATTATGCTAAGCCATTTTTTAAGTAGTACAGGCCCCTATAGCGGCGGCGGCGGCGGCGCAGTGGTTGCTAGATATTTCTACCACTGCTAGAGGTACTGACTCCGGCCCTGTCGTGTCGTGGTCGTCTCTGTCGTCGGTAACGTGTGTTATTAAGTCACAGTGCGACAGAGCTGATGGGTGGCTCGTTATTGAACGGTATATAAAGGTTAGCTACCATATAGGTACGGTAGTGGAGTTTACCTATAAAGTTTTAGTTTTAAGATGAATACATAGCGATGAGGATAGTAGTGGTCCCTTGGAGCTCTATAACAATCAAGCTTATAAGTCAACGCAATAAAAAATTAAAAAAAAACAAGTCAAGAGCGAGTCGGACTCGCACACCGAGGGTTCCGTTCCGATTTCTGAAAAAGTCTGCTATTTAGTGACATCGTTTTATTATTCCTGTAATCTTTACATAAACTTCTATCACTTAGAATAATTTCGGATTTTTCTCTATGCAAACTTCGGAGATAAGGGGATAATAATACCGCACATAGTAGTCCCACTTTGATTTTTAAGATCGTTTCAGTCCCTGTTGCAAAAAAAATATACATACAGGGTGACTGGTAATTAGTGACCGATACTTAAACACATGATTGCACTCATGATAACAAACAACTTTTACTATGGGACCAAACCTGAAATCGCGAAAAAAAAAAATCAGCTGTTCCCTATTTTTTTTTTTTTTTGTGCATGGGAAATCATCAAATGACTTCTCCCGCTAAACACATGATTTTACTCATAATAACAGACAACTTTCCCAAAAAAAACATTTTTTAAAATTTACTAATCGCGTTTATGACCCTAATCATTCCAATAAGATATTGAGTACCTAACAAGAATAATACACGTGGAGCTCGTGGCTAAGTAGTAACAGACGCACGGGTCGATCCATCAGGTTAAACTACGCTTGCCGGGGTTGGTCCGTGGATGGGTGACCATCTTCACATACCGAGACTCCTCCGTGCCTCGGAAAGCACGTTAAGCCGTTGGTCCCGGCTGTAATTGGTGGATCTTTGACAGTCGTTACGGGTCGTCAGAACCCCGAAAGTCTGACAATCAGTCTTACCCAGGGGTATCCAATTACCCAGTTACTCGGTTGTGGAGATCAGATAGGCAGTCGCTCCATGTAAAATACTGCCAGACCCCAACCCCCACACCCGACCCCAACATAGTTGGGAAATGGCTAGGCGGATTGATTTTAACAAGAATAACATCATCCATAATAATACCACCATCAGCTGTTAGTTAACCCGTCGCATGCCAATTAGCAGAGCAGTGGTGGCCCAGTGGTAACGGCCGCGACTTACGAGTTGTAGGTTCGGAGTTTCGGACACTGACAGGCGCTATACTTTGTGTAAATTATTTCATCCCCACTGCTCTCAAAACGGTGAAGGAAAACATCGTGAGGAAACCGGCATGTCCTAGAACCAAAAATTCGAAGACATGTGACATCTACCAACCCGCACTGGGTCCGCGTATTGGATTACAGCCCACTCCCTCTCACCGAGAGGAGGCCTGTGTCCCAGCAGTGGGAACTTTATAGGCTGCCTATGTTACACTAATTAGCAGAAACAATAGATTTATTATTGTTATCCGTACAATCGACAAAGTTAATTTAGTTTCCTACTTATTCCTTTTTACAAACAAAACTATCCACTTTTAACATGCATTATCCTTTTTTCATTAATTGAGAACAAACGTACTTACCATGCGCACGTTGTCAATTGTTAGTCGCTTGACCCCGTTATTCTATCTCTCCGATATTCTCCGTGTGGCTGCATACCTACGAAATATCTAGGCACCGGGCGCGATCCCGGTAAAAGTAGGCACGCACAACACTGTATCGCTCACACTGCAGACCTTTACACACACGTGCTTAATTCTAATACCGGTTAGTAGTAGCAGTTTTAACTAACACTAATAATTAACGAAATGACAAAACACTATCTACGGAATCACACTATTAAAACAACAGTGAATTCTCAGTGAATTCACTCGTATAACAGTAAGTAGGGCGGAGCACCGAACGAGCTTCGACAGCCGCGGAGGAGCCGTTTAGGTACGCAGTCTTTCCTTGTCGGCAGCACCAGTATTACTAAGCTAATTACAAACTTTCGGAGTAAACACGCGGCGTGCCTCAAAGAAGTACTCCTTTATGAGGTATGCATCTTGCTTTATTGTTTATTTAAAACTATTTTGAAAACACATCTTTACTGCGAACTAGAATTCTATTACTAGAAGGATTTTAGGAATAACCCAAACGAGCAAACCATTTACAAATTGTAGACAATGGATGTTACTGCGGCGCTCTGCGATAAGCAGGTACGTGACTCATAAAACGCCGCCGCCGGCGATCTCGCCTCTATTGTTTCTTTGAAACTGTTTAGAAAACACATCATTACTGCGAACTATTACTAGTAAGTATTCCTAAAGGAATGCACATTTTGTCAATAATCTGCGCTTCCAGCAAACCATTTACAAATTATAGACAATAGATTTTACTGCGAAGCTCGGCGTTAAGCAAATACAATATGTACGTCTTTCATAAAACATCTGCTACTTTCTAAAGGTTATAATTTAAATGGTTGTTTTCGCAAAAGTAAAAATAACACAAATATTTTCATGCTAAAGCTTACATAAACTAAGGGTACGGCTAGCGGCTGTCCTTCACAACTATCTAGTAGGTATTTTCGTACCTACTTTACGTGCGTGCGCTACCACTAAATGCATTATTGTTCAAGCTATTCCAAGTCTCCCATCCCACTTTTCTAGGCTAGACTAGCAGTCTGTCTACGATGTTTGAGTTTAAATCAGAAGTATTCGGCAAAATTAATTTTATAATGTTGCTAGTCGCGTTGCTACAGGCACAGGTTGCTTTACTACTCTACAGTTAAGGCTCCTACAAAGAAGCACAACGCGCGACGCGACACAAGTACACTGCATGTCGCGCGACTAGCGGTGCCTTTGAACTCCCTTTTAAATCATGCATGCCGCTATAATTGCCCTCTAAGTAAGTAACTAAGTAGCATACGCAATGACGTTATAGCCTCTATCCATACAAAACAGATTGTATGAGGTCCGGCGGCAGCCGGTAGCCATTTAGCGCGCGCAAGTAGGTATGTGGAGTGCAATCCATACTAATTTTATAAATGCTAAATTAACTCTGTCTGTCTGTCTATTACGCTTTCACGTAAAACGGCTGAACCGATTTTGACGAAATTTGGTACAGAGGTAGAACAGACCTTGAAAAAGGACATAGACTAAATTTTATCGCGAAAAAAGGCTTTTGAGGCGCGAAATAACCGAATTCCACGCGGGCGAAGCCGCGGGCAGGAAGCTAGTATCTTTATAGGTTCGAGTACAAATAAAACTTGAAATGACTGGCGTGGTTAAAAAATTGGAATCAACTTGGCTATTTACAACGATTACTAAATCAACTACTTACTTAGGTACTAAAGTTATTTATAATTAAATGATTAAATGAATTCACATTAATTGTTGCATGTGTCCACCTTGCACTTCAACACATTTAGTGGCACGTTTAGTAATATGAGCCTGCACGCGCTGCAGAATTCTAGTGTCACTTTTCACTATTTCGAAACTGTTTTCAATCCTAGTTCTTAGTTCATCGGGAGTATGTACTGGTCCATCTCGGTAGACTAAGTCTTTTACACGCCCCGACAAAAAAAAGTCTAATGGTGTCTAATCCGGTGACCGCGGAGGCCAAGCAACTGGCCCCCTGCGACCAATCCACCGCTCTCCATAAATAGCACTTAAACGATCGCGTACTGAAAAAATGACAAATGAAATGACGCGCCCGACTACTGCAATTACTGTAGTGTACGTATACAGATTTAAGTAATAGGACGCGTCATTTTAGAGTAGACAAGCTCTACAAATACAGAATCGGAATTAGTACTATTGATCGAATACACGCCGATAGTATTAGTAATACCTACTTACCTATACTCCATTTACAATAAGATTAGACATTTAAACAAACCTTTTTTACATTCCTTTCAACCGATTTTCTACTTCTATTCGGAAGGCTTAAGGATGAGATTAAAGGCAAAAAAGTGGTTACAATACCAACTGTTTACTGCAGCTTCCATTATCATGCCTCCAACGCATTAGAAGTCAAAATCGGTTGAACGGACTGTAAAAAAGGTTTCTTTGAATGTCAAATCTTATTGCAAAATAGAGTACACATGAGATAGAACGGGATTACCGGTAAAGCTATTAACAGTTGATAGCGCAAAGGCGCGCGCACCTTGTTTTGTTAGTAGTATACAGTAGTACCCAACTGATATGGCTTCTATGTTAAGGATTTGGTTTCCGCACTTAGTCCTTCATGTGGACCATTGTGCGTACTGATATGGCTTACCGAGGTACCTGCGCAGAAGATGAATTTTCAAAGCGCGGGAAATGCTATTGACCAATCGGCACGCTCCAAGCACCGTGCTTCTTTTTCCTGTACCGCTATTGGTCGGCAACTGCCAGCATAATGTTAGTCAGCCGCCATACTTGCGAGTGAGAGAAAACTAACAGCTGCAGTGTATTATGAAGTAATCTAAGGTTGATTGTAAGTTTTAAGCATTCTCGTTAATCTCGAGGCCATACTTTCTTTTCACACGACGATTCACGACTTCACGAGATTCACGACGCGCCTTATTAGTTGGGTACTACTGTACCTTACGTTGCATATTAAAAGTACAGTACTACTAAACACGGCGGTTTTGTACAACTTTTTGTTAACTACCTAGGTACAAACGTACACGGATGCGGGGTGCTTTCGTTAAGTGACAGTCACACTAGAGTTCTGCAGCGCGTGCGGGCTCATATCACTAAATATGCCACTAAATGTGCTGTGCAAAGTGGACACATGCAACAATCAATGTGACTTCATTTAAATCATTTAGATTACTAAATTATTTAAATAGCCAAGTTAGCGTTAGCGTTGTAAATAGCCAAGTTGATTCCAATTTTTTAACCACACCAGTCATTTCAAACCTACTTGTACCTATACAGATATTGCACTCCACATACCTACTTACGCGCGCTAAATGCCTACCGGCTGCCGAATATTTCTGATTTAAACTCAAATATCGTAGACAGACTGCTAGTCCAAAGCCTAAAAATGTGGGACGGGAATAGCATGAACAATAATGCATTTAGTTGTAGCGCACGCACGTAAAGTAGGTACGAAAATACCTACCAGATTTGTTCAAGGTTTAGCATGAACATAATTTGTGTTATTTTTACTTTTGCGAAAACAACCATTTAAATTATAACCTTTAGAAAGTAGCAGATGTTTTATGAAAGACGTAACTATTGTATTTGCTTAACGCCGAGCTTCGCAGTAAAATCTATTGTCTATAATTTGTAAATGGTTTGCTGGATTGTATAAGCGCAGATTATTGACAAAATGTGCATTCCTTTAGGAATACTTACTACAGATAGCGCGCGAGTTGAATGCAGTCAAGGTCTGAGGTAAAGAGCGCCCCGCTATCCGCACGCAGGCGCGTGAGGTGGGCCTCACGCGCCTGCAGTGTAGTGCTAATTATAATTGGGTCACAGCACTACCGCATTCCTAAGCTCTGCATTCAACTCGCGCGCTATCTGTAGTAATAGTTCGCAGTAATGATGTGTTTTCTAAACAGTTTCAAAGAAACAATACAGGCGAGATCGCCGGCGGCGGCGTTTTATGAGTCACGTACCTGCTTATCGCAGAGCGCCGCAGTAACATCCATTGTCTACAATTTGTAAATGGTTTTCTCGTTTGGGTTATTCCTAAAATCCTTCTAGTAATAGAATTCTAGTTCGCAGTAAAGATGTGTTTTCAAAATAGTTTTAAATAAACAATAAAGCAAGATGCATACCTCATAAAGGAGTACTTCTTTGAGGCACGCCGCGTGTTTACTCCGAAAGTTTGTAATTAGCTTAGTAATACTGGTGCTGCCGACAAGGAAAGACTGCGTACCTAAACGGCTCCTCCGCGGCTGTCGAAGCTCGTTCGGTGCTCCGCCCTACTTACTGTTATACGAGTGAATTCACTGAGAATTCACTGTTGTTTTAATAGTGTGATTCCGTAGATAGTGTTTTGTCATTTCGTTAATTATTAGTGTTAGTTAAAACTGCTACTACTAACCGGTATTAGAATTAAGCACGTGTGTGTAAAGGTCTGCAGTGTGAGCGATACAGTGTTGTGCGTGCCTACTTTTACCGGGATCGCGCCCGGTGCCTAGATATTTCGTAGGTATGCAGCCACACGGAGAATATCGGAGAGATAGAATAACGGGGTCAAGCGACTAACAATTGACAACGTGCGCATGGTAAGTACGTTTGTTCTCAATTAATGAAAAAAGGATAATGCATGTTAAAAGTGGATAGTTTTGTTTGTAAAAGGGAATAAGTAGGAAACTAAATTAACTTTGTCGATTGTACGGATAACAATAATAAATCTATTGTGTCTGCTAATTAGTGTAACATAGGCAGCCTATAATGTTCCCACTGCTGGGACACAGGCCTCCTCTCGGTGAGAGGGAGTGGGCTGTAATCCAACACGCGGACCCAGTGCGGGTTGGTAGATTTCACATGTCTTGGAATTTTTGGTTCTAGGACATGCCGGTTTCCTCACGATGTTTTCCTTCACCGTTTTAAGAGCAGTGGTGATGAAATAATTTACACAAAGTAAAGCGCCTGTCAGTGTCTGAAAATCCGAACCTACAACTCGTAAGTCATGGCCGTTACCACTGGGCCACCACTGCTCTGCTAATTGGCATGCGACGGGTTAACTAACAGCTGATGGTGCTATTATTATGGATGATGTTATTCTTGTTAAAATCAATCTGCCTAGCCATTTCCCAACTATGTTGGGGTCGGGTGTGGGGGTTGGGGTCTGGCAGTATTTTACATGGAGCGACTGCCTATCTGACCTCCACAACCGAGTAACTGGGTAATTCGATACCCCTGGGTAAGACTGATTGTCAGACTTTCGGGGTTCTGACGACCCGTAACGACTGTCAAAGATCCACCAATTACAGCCGGGATCAACGGCTTAACGTGCTTTCCGAGGCACGGAGGTATCTCGGTATGTGAAGATGGTCACCCATCCACGGACCAACCCCGGCAAGCCTAGCTTAACCTGATGGATCGACCCGTGCGTCTGTTACTACTTAGCCACGAGCTCCACGTGTATTATTCTTGTTAGGTACTCAATATCTTATTGGAATGATTAGGGTCATAAATGCGATTAGTAAATTTAAAAAAAAAAAATTTGGGAAAGTTGTCTGTTATTATGAGTACAATCATGTGTTTAGCGGGAGAAGTCATTTGATGATTTCCCATGCACAAAAAAAAAAAAATAGGGAACAGCTGATTTTTTTTTTTTCGCGATTTCAGGTTTGGTCCCATAGTAAAAGTTGTTTGTTATCATGAGTACAATCATGTGTTTAAGTATCGGTCACTAATTACCAGTCACCCTATATTTTTATTTCTTTCTTATTTGAAAAATACTTGGGGTAAACGTCATCTAAAACTGTTCCTTTCAAGTTGATACCTATCATTAGTAGTTCTTGACATATCCAGCTGTGACAGACAGACAGACAGACTGAGTCGCACCAAAGGAACCCTTCCTTTTACCATTTTGCAACGGAACTCTAAAAATACGGCCATTTATATGCGACTTATTTTGATACTCGCAAGTAAATCAAAACCTTTAAGGTACTTCCCGTTGACCTAGAATCATGAAATTTGGCAATATCCAAGGTCTCACTACTGTACAAGTAAAAGAAAAAGTCCGAAAATTGTTAATTTGTAATTTTGTCACATAAAAAAAATTGGGATTAGTTGAGTAGTTCTTTAAAAATTATTCTCCGCGTAGCTTTCGTGGCGAATTTTTTTTTAGAGTAATCTTCAAATAAATGGATACACATCTAAGATGCTGTAATAACAATAAGTGCAATTTTTATTATATGTAAATCAGTGTATAGACTACAGAGATATTCTATTTTGAAATTTCGGTTCCCACGAAAGTTACGAAAGACGCCACAAAAGTTACAAACGTATTTTCTATAAGCAAAATATAGTTTTAAATCCTTATTTTTTCTTTAATTTTCTGTGAATTAAAGTTTATAAAATGATATTCTTATTATTTATGAATCAACTTGTATTTGAGATCAACATAGTGTTTTGAAATCAGCTTATTATTACTTATTAGTAACTTAGGTTGCTAATTTAGCTTCGGTCCCAGTTATTAAAATTTACATCATCATCATCATCATCATTTCAGCCGAAAGACGTCCACTGCTGGACATAGGCCTCCCCTAAGCACCGTCATTTCGACCGGTTCTGTGCTTCCCGAATCCAGCGGATTCCTGCGGCCTTTACAAGGTTAACGTTATGTCTTCCAGTACACGGCCGCCACTCCAGAACTTTTTGGCCCCATTGGCCATCTGTTTTTCGAGCAATGTGCCCTGCCTACTGCCACTTAAGTTTAGCAATTCTGCGGGCTATGTCGGTTACCTTCGTTCTACTGCGGCTCTCTTCATTTCTGATTTGATCACCTAGGAAAACTCCAAGCATAGCCCTCTCCATTGCCCTTTGGGTGACTTTTAGCCAACATAGATCTTCGACTACGTTTCAGTGCCGTAGGTCTTTACTGCCGTCATAGTGAAAAAAGGCACAACTAACATTTTTGTCAAAATTGAGTTATATACATATTTAGAATCAGAAAAAAAGGCACATCTACTCAATTTTTTATAGAATTTTGACAAAAATGTTAGTTGTGCCTTCTTTCATTATGACGGCAGTTTACTGGCAACACGTACTGGTCGAAGATTTTCGTCTTGAGATATTACGGTATGTGAGACGAGAAGATATTGCGAAGTTTCCCGAACGCTGCCCAGCCGAGTCGGATTCAACGATTGACCTCTTTCTTCAAGTTGGACCTACCTAACTGGACAGTTTGTCCTAGATAAACATACTCGTCCACAACCTACAGTGTAGTGTCTCCGATCTTCATGAGAGTGGGTGCTACATGGGCAGTTGAGATGCCATTTGTCTTATCCATGTTCATTTTAAGACCGACTGTTTTGGAAGCTCTACTGAGGTCATCGAGCACTGTGCTGAGCTTCTCCATAGTCTCAGCCATGACTACTATATCGTCTGCAAACTGAAGGTGCCAAACTCCGCCCGCGCTCAGCGCTCAGGTGTACGTACTCGCCATTGAAGCCCTTTCCAGTCCAGAACCTTGAAGACATATTCCAGTGCAGCGGTGAACAGTTTCGGAGAGATAAACTCTCTCAGTCTCAACCCTCGCTGCAGAAGGATAGGTTTCGAGGTCCGTTCCTGAAGTCGGACTGACATAGTGGCGTTTTCGTACAGGCACTTCAGCACCTCAATACCGCTAGTCGAGACGCAGTACAGCCTATGCCTTGATCGAATCGGAGGTTTCAGTCTTCTGTATAACATGTCGTGTCATACATAGTCTACGGTGCTGTAGCCTTTACGGAATCCGGCTTGTTCGGGAGGCTGGAAGTCATCAAACCTGCGTGCGAAACGGTTCGTGATGACTCTTGAAAGCAGCTTGTAGACATGGCTCAGAAGTGAGACGGGTCTGTAATTGTTAAGAAGAACATTATCGCCCTTCTTAAAGAATAATACCACCACACCTCTGTTCCATGCCTGCGGCGTTTTGCCCTCGAGTATGACGGAATCAACAGCCTCTGGAAGGCCTTAAGAACGGGTTTTTTTATACTTTTATCTGACAACCACTCTACATAATAAAATTCATAAGGTATTTTTCTTACTGTCAATTAGCCTATTGGCTAAACAGCACAAGTCGAGGTGAAGTAAGCTGTTACATTGGCTAAGAGAAAACATACAAACAGAAACACATACTACGAGTCGTTACAAGAAAAAAATTGAAACACATACTCGTAGCTCGTACATGCATAAATACTTATACAAATACATAACACCTTTATTTTGAGATTCGCGACAATCGAGTAAATGCCTCAGCGGCGTCACAAAACATCTGAAGTCATTATTTAATGGAGATGTATAACTTTCATGGTGCGCTAGCTGACTTTCGTGGACAAATAACCACGAAAGTTGTGCCACGATAGTTACGAAAATTTCACATATACTACTGAACACACACACATCACACATATTACTATTAAAGTTATAGGTAAATTAACGAACAAAGTACTTGGAAATAATCTCGAAGATTTATCTTATTCCTTCATTCAAAATGAGTTGGAAAATTAAAAACATTATCCTTCAAAATTTGCCCATGAAAGTTTCTTGACCAAGGCTACTTGAAAATATTCAAAGGTTAACTTATCTCATATTTTTTTGTTTAGAAGCAATTAATGTATTTTGTCTCCCCCACTGATGCCGGGACACTACTGAGCTTCCGCGCAACTAAAAAGTTCCCCTCTTGGAAGATAGGTGTAGTTTTGTTGCGCCCTCGCGAAACTAGGAAAATCGTGTGACAGAGACATAATGCCTATTAACTATTGTACATTAAGAGATACAATTAATATTCTTTGGTCATTATGATGCCTAATTAAACACAATCAATTTGATGTATTACATTATATGCTTATGAATAGAATACAAAAGTTATCAAAGTTTGCCGTGAGCGTGAACAGAGTGTGACGCGCGAAGAACACCGATTTTGCTCCCGTTTTCGACACTAGATATTTTTAAAAATAAATACTATAAATAATTTTAGATGTTTATTATTGAAATTATACACATAAATAAATAAAGAGTAATGTGTATTGGGTCCTAAGACTGAATATTTAATAGGTTTGGAATTAAGACCGTGTGACCGCGTTTTGAGGCACCTCGAAGAACTACCCAGTTACAATGTTAGATCTAAATTATGTTTTTTAGATCTAAATTAAATTTTCTTAAATTGGTTGTCCCTTAGTTACTAAATTTTCATATTGTTTCTCTCTCTAATTATTACTAACTATGTAATTAAGTTCTAGCTTTTTACTCGTATTATCTTGGACTTGTCATATAATCTTACAGTTAATTATTTATGTTACGGTAAACCATAATACACACAGACATTATTTTAGATACTTTATCTAAAATTATTTCATCACTACATAGTATAAAACAAAGTCGCTTCCCGCTGTCTGTCTGTCCCTATGTTTGCTTAGATCTTTAAAACCACGTGATTCAAGAGGAAGGTTTTTAAAAATAAAAAAAAAAATAAAAAATAAATATCCTTGGACATTTCACACAACACCATATAGTCCCAAGCTAAGCAACCTAATGCTTGTGTTATGGTAACGAGATGGCTGATAAACTACTTATATACATTTTTTTTTGTAAATACATACATATTATAGATAGAAAACTCAAACTCAAAGCATTTATTTCAAATAAACCAATTACAGGCACTTTTGAATTGTCAAAGGGTCGGTCTTGGGTCGGTCAGTCAGAAAAATGAAGCTAGTTGCCCATTCCAAAGCGTAGATCCTGGAGAAGAACGGGCAAGAAACTCCACGGACACTCTTTTAAATCAAATATTTTACATAATATTGGTTACATCGTTCATATTGAAAATATAGATGTGAGAACAATGTAGAAAGACGTGCACGAAAAACACCCAGACTCGGAACAAATACTTGTAGGTCGTACAAATATTTGTTCCGTGCGGGAATCGAACCCGCGACATGCTGCGCAGCAGTCAAACGCTCAACCACTGCGCCAACCGTGTCGTCAGTAAGTATAATACATGCACGGGCGAAGCCGTGGGCAATAGCTAGTTTAATATAAAATAGTAAAACGCTTTGCAGCATCATTGTAGTTCGGGTAGTTACGTAGGCTACGCAATCGTAGCACGGTCGTAGCGCGAGCTACGCCGTAGCACAACACGTAGCGCGAAGGTTTCTAGGGTTATTCCCGAAATCCACAGTCAATCTGCCTAGCCTTTTGCCAACTAAGTCTCGGTATGTTGAAAATCAGGTGCGCGGTAAAATCCCGTCGCGATATTTTTACGTCCGTGCGATCTGCTGTTTTATATACTTAAGGGCCCTCGCCCACGGCGACTTTTTGTAGCGATGCTGTCGCGCGTTTACGAAATGCGCGACTGCATCGCTACTAACGCGCGTTAGTCGCATTTGCAACGCGCTACAGAAGCGATGCCAACGCTTTACTAACGCGCTACAGTATCGCGACTGTATCGATGCAAACGCGCGACCGTGTCGGACGACATCGGGGAGAGAACAGAGGGAGGGTGGCGCGTGAGTGGAGAACCGAGCTTTCGTTGCCTACGCTTCGGCTGCTTACGTAAAAGCAGCACCAAAGACAACGTGACTAATGTTGCCTCAACGGAGTCCATCTTGCAACTGTAGCGATCGCAGGTATTTTTGTGCCGTTACTGAATCGCGTTTGCATCGCGACAGAAGCGCGCTAGTATCGCGTTTGCATCGCGACTGAATCTGGGCCCGTGGGCGAGGGCACACAGCTAGCGACCGCTTCGCGACTGTATCGATGCGGACGCGCGACAGCATCGCTACTGCATCGCTACAAAAAGTCGCCGTGGGCGAGGGCCCTTACCATTTGTTTTAATGGGAATACGTGAATCACACAGTACTCCTGTAAGTGAACGCCATTTCAACCATGCAACGTTGATCTTATGAGTCACGTCAACATCAACATTTAACATTATTACATTTTACGCAAATTTTGCGTCTGGGGGCCTACTCCCTAAGTCCGTCCGTGATCCCGTCCGTCCGTTCATCCGTCCGTCTGACATTACGATCCATCAAAACCAGGGTAACAGTTAAATTTCGGACAGGCAAAAACACATCGGGAGTAGGGACAACTGGCAAATCATGTTGTCATTCATACTTCGTTCGGGCCCCGAACCAATCATCCATCCGTAGGTGATAAGGAGTAAGAAACGCCCGTAACGAAGGCCGAAACTACGGGCTTCGTGCTTAGGGAGTAGGCCCCCTGTTGTGAGGGAATAGACGCTTGCCCAATAAAGAAGATTTCAGATGTTGCATTGCCACTAAAGGGACATTTAATACAACAGTCTTGCTCCTAATAACCAGAGTGTCCAGGTAGACACTATCTACTAAGGGCAAATTTTTCAATCGTCAGATAACTTTTATTCATGGAATAAATATGGCGGTATGACAGCTTTTGTATAGAAAATAATTGTCAAACAGTCACATTTATTGTTTAGACAGTTATCTAACTATTGAAAAATCAGCAGCAAATGGGACAAAACCTAAAATCGCGAAAAAAAAATCAGCTGCACCCTACATTTCGACGAGTTTGATGTAGATAAATGTACTAAACAGCAGATTTTTTTTTCGCGATTTCGGGTTTGCTTCCATAGTAAAAGTTGTTCGTAATGATGAGCACAATGACCCCTTAAGAGGTTGCTGGTGTTTTACCAATAACGCTGTATATTACAACAGTATTTCATCAAGTCCAGTATTACATCCACATGAATGTCTAGAGTAGAATCGCTGACTTTATAAAAACAACATTAAAAAAAACCAGTCAAGAGCGAGTCGGACTCGAGCACCGAGGGCTCCGTTCCGAATTCTGGAAAAGTGTGCTATTTAGAGACATCGTTTTATTTTTCCTGTAATCTTTACATAAACTTCTATCACATGTAGCTGTCTGTCAGTCACAGCTGGATATCTCAGGAACTACTGATGCTATCAACTTGAAAGAATAGTTTTAGATGACGTTTACGTATAGATGACGTAACTATTTTCCAAATAAGAAGGAAATAAAAATATTTATATTTTTTTGCAACAGGGACTGAAAGGGGGTCTTAAAAATTTATAGTGGGGCTACTAGGGCATGTGGGGTATCATATGAAAGAACGCTGTTTGCTCATTCTCAAACTATTTTTAATTATTTTTAGGCCTTTTGATGAAAAATGTAAAAAAAAATACAGTTTCCCCCCCTTATCTCCGAAGTTTGCAAGAGAAAAATCTGAAATTATTCTATGTGATAGAATTTTATGTAAAGATTACAGGAAAAATAAAACGATGTATCTAGCACACTTTTTCAGAAATCGCAACGGAACCCTCGGTGCGTGAGTCCGACTCGCTTTTGACCGGTTTTTTTTTACTTACATAATGGAAAGCCTTGAAATAGCATATTTATTAAAAGACCTTATGAGGCAATTCTGAAAAAATTCAAAAAATATATATGTCCCAGGGGTCGCAGGTCCTAGCAAAGATTTTTTAGAAAAAAATACTAACTTTTTCACCACGACCACAACTGAATGAATTCCATCGGTTATTTGTTGTTATAATATTGTACAAATGTACGAAGACTCTGCTGATGACGGAGAGGCAGTAACTAGAAATGACCAGATGTGACCAGCAATTGCATAGTATATTTTAAACGTATCGCAGACCTACTATTTGAGGGGCTCGTGGCTAAGTAATAACAGTCGATCCATCAGGTTAAACTACGCTTGCCACGGTTGGTCAGTGGATGGGTGACCATTTTACATACCGAAACTCCTCCGTGCCTCGGAAAGCACGTTAAGCTATTGGTCCCGGCAGTCATTCGTGGAGTGACAGTCGTTACGGGTCGTCAGAAGCCCGAAAGTCTGACAACCAGTCTTACCAAGGGGTATCATATTACCCAGTACTGGGTTGTGGAGGTGAGATAGGCAGTCGCTCCGTGTAAAATACTGGTATTCAGCTGCATCCGGTTAGACTGGAAACCGACCCCAACATAGTTGGGAAAAGGCTAGGCAGATTGATTGATCGCAGACCTACTATTTGAGGGGCTCGTGGCTAAGTAATGGCTAAGTAATAACAGTCGATCCATCAGGTTAAACTACGCTTGCCACGGTTGGTCAGTGGATGGGTGACCATCTTTACATACCGAAACTCCTCCGTGCCTCGGAAAGCGCGTTAAGCCGTTGGTCCCGGCTTTCATCCGTGGATCTTTGACAGTCGTTACGGGTCGTCAGAAGCCCAAAAGACTGACAACCAGTCTTACCAAGGGGTATCGTATTACCCAGTTACTGGGTTGTGGAGGTCCGATAGGCAGTCGCTCCATGTAAAATACTGGTATTCAGCGGCATCCGGTTAGACTGGAAGGCAACCCTAACATGGTTGAGAAATTGATTAGGCAGATTGAGTCCTACTAATTCAGTTTTTTTTTTTTAGTACCGCCATAAGGTCTACTAAGTGTTATTTCGAGTTTATCCATCGATTATTATAGGACATCCTTTTTATATGCAGTCCTCAAGGCGTGGCTAACTGTACAATGAGAGTCGTCAAATATACTACAACTTGTACAGTAAGATAAAATCTTAACTATTCTTCTTAGATTGTTTGCAATCTATATAGAAATAAAACAACAAAATAAATGTATATAATAACTTTCTTATTTATTACTTTCTTTTATATTTTAAAATGTATTTTTTACAATGTCTCATAAAACTAAGATATTTAATTTTAAGTTTAAATGAATAATTAAACAATTATCTATTTTACTATGAACACTAACACTTAATTATTTAAACATTAATATTTTACACAACATTTACAATAAAAGGATTTATACAGACTTGCGACTAAAAATCGCAGGCTATTTTCTCTGAAGTTTCAGTTTTTTGGGTTTGCTTTTTCGCTGATTTCCAAAGAAATTATATCATACGGGGAACTCCAAAGAATATTAAGCATGCGATTAGTCGGCAGTCTCTAGGAAACCTAGGTAAGTCTGAAAGTACCGCCACCAGTGCAGAAAATGGCGTAGGTAGGTGTACTCACATGAAATGATATAATATTTTCAAAATGATATAATATTTTCAATATTGCACTAATATTTACTACAATTTAACATACTTTGGCTTTATACACGTTTCTAGCGAAAAATAAAAACTTAAAATTAGTTTTTTGCAAAAAAAAAAAAATAAGACCCGAAAAATTTTGAAAATAATGTTCTACAAATATATTCCATATTTATTTTCTACAAAATATTGAAAATGTTTGGAAATTTGTCTATTAAAAACCAATTTCGACTAACCTAAAATAAACCTTACCAGACAAATCTACTAATTTGGAGCATTTAACATGGAATGAATAATCACCAAACTTATAAATTACTGTACAATACAATTTTACTTTTATCAAAAATAAAAATACAAAATCATTCATTTCATTCATTCAAAATCCTTTGCTCTCGGGTATGATCAGCATTCAATAAATTAACTAATAAAAAATATTTACAATCATTCTTTCTCGTCCAAATGGGTTACAATTTGATATTTGTTGGGGGTCAAACTCCACCGTGATTTTTGATCTCCAATAAACAAAATAATTTTGTTTTGTCTCTCCCAGGTTACAATTTGGTACTTTTTGGGTTCAAACTCCGCTGTGATTTTTGCCTCCCAAAATTATACAAAATTATAATTTCAACTCCAATAATTGCATAATAATACCAACCCATTTGGCAAACTTCTTAAACGTAACACCCCATCGGGAAAATACAGACCCAAAATTATTTATCAACATTCAAGTTGAAGTTCGAATACGCAGGCCTAAGCGACGTCGCCTCAGCGTTTACGGGAGAGGGGGGCGTAGGGGGGATATAAGGGTAGCGAGGGTACGTAGGGTAAGGGTAGGGGTACCCCGCGGGTAGCAGCTGGGGGTTGTGAAAGGAGGGAATGAGGGCCGGGGAGGGGTATCCGTATGGTAGGCCTACGGACGAAGCCGCCGCTTGGAGGATTGATGCGGCGAAGGCAGGGTCGCTGTAGACGGCTGCGTATGGCCAGGCGACGGCTATGCGTTGCCTTTTGTCCTTCATTCTTCGGTTTTGGAACCATACCTGTTGGTAAAGAGACAAGGTTTATTAGAATGTTGTTTTAAAATAAATGGGGTGTTTTGAGGGTTAGTAAAATTTTATAAAATAAGTAGGTATAGATTGTAACTGGGATATTATCTAATGAGCTATTCCCGTTGTAGATTCAAACTAACTTTTGCACTGTCCATGTTTTTTTCCTTCGTCAATAACCACGATTCATAACCATAGCTTAAACTTCCTTTAATTTGGTCGAAATGAAAAATTATTTAAGTACTTAAGTATTTGTTAAATAGCACACAAGACATACCTAGCTAAAAGGGATATTTTATGTATGACCAAATGCTGCATTTCTAAAGTAATATTGCCGTATTTTACTTTTAACGCATTATAATGCTCACAAAAATGCATCGCTTTTTAATGAAAAGAGTGTGAAATTAAAATTTGTTCACAGAAATTCACAAATTATGTTGCTACAGGCTAATAAAATAGAAATCTGTGATTCAAACCGAACATCATTATACAAAGTGCTAATAGAGATAATAAAACGCTATTATCGCAATACTTACACAGCGTTTTGAAAGCAAAGAATGAGAATGGAATGAATGAATGGTTTCATAGATTGTTCCATAAATTATTTTAACAGCTTTAAGTAATTAAATTAACTTAACGTCAGGTACTGTATTTTATATTATATTGTGAGCGAACTTAGAAAGTAATTGATTGTTGTAGTTTAAAAAACACGAGTATCACCGCACCCTTATTTTTTGTAAGTGTAATTATTTTATAAGTTCCGTTCAAAATAAGGTGCAACTTCTTTGGTCAAAACTCTTAAAACCCGTTGCATCAAGTTTGTCTATAGCACAGCACAAAAAACTATTAGAACCGTCAGTTTTTAGCACTACATCGCTAATTAATTGCATGTTTTCATATTATAACTGAGTAGTCATAAATAGTTGAGTGCGTCTAAAACATTTCGGGATAACAGTTTAGACAATTTATGAAGAAGGTTGCTTTAATAGACTACCTACTTTAGAATAAGAAAACTATCATGTAAAAGAACAATATAGAAATAGAAACAGAATTTCCTTAGCTCTGAATTTATGTAACATTTTGGAACATCCAGCTACTTGAGCAACTAAAATCTTCCATCAAGCAGTCAACAAAACCTTCCTACATTACTCCTCAGCCCGATGCTTCTAAAATCATTAAACACAGCATAATAGCCACCCTTACAATGTATGTACACAAAGACTTTCCCTCCAAAAGGCGGCCATCTTTGTTCGCAAAGTGTTAATTGGCGGGAACCGCGCGAATGTTCGCACAAAACGACTTTCCTTTAGCGCTTCCAAGAAGATTATTGCATTTTATTGTGCAGAAATAATAAAACAAGGGGCTTAACGGCTCGGCTAAGAGTCAATGCTCAAATATAAAGGCAAAGAACAAACTTCAAATGTAAATATAAAACCTCTTTAGTTACAAAATCAGAGAAAAAAAATTGTGACGTTGACAGATAAAGTATGACGGTTGTTTTTTTTTTAATGACCAATGATACGCAATTTGTACAGGGCAAAAACTTCTTAGATCATTATTTCAAACTACATCAATCAAAGCCGCGACAATCTAAAGCGGTCATTGCGCAACACTAATCTGGAAATTTAAAACCTCTATTCATTTATTGACACGTTACACAGCATTTACGACAGCAATAAAAATTAATCACAATAAACAAACATACGAATAAAAATCCAGTTCTTTATAACTCATCAAATGGTAGCCGAAAGGTATAATTTAATAGTTTTTAATTGGTATTATCGCGCCATAAAACAGATGCCCATAGACAACCGATGAAGTGTTTTCATTCACTCACTCACTAATGATGGCGGGGCTGAGGCTTGCTTGACAGCGGTGAGCGGGCTTTTATAATCGCTCCGCTTTTATAAACTAACTTCATTTAAAGACTTGCAGACATTTCAATACAATAATGAGCATCTATTCTACTCGTACGATTTGAAGTTTATTTCACAAAAATCTAGTAACTAGTATTAGAACTGAACTCCAAAAAAATACAGAACCTAATTGAATATCTTCTTAGTTAGACGAAATCATAAATTGTTCAAGAATAGGTCTATCTGACTGAAAACATCAGAAGATTTCTAGCAGCAGAACTGCGGAAGCAATACAATGTCGCTACTGAAGCAGGTGTCACATCACAAAAAGAAATTTAAACATAAATATTTGTAATTTTATCACACCTTCGTCCAAAATTTCTCTACTAGTGGAACCCTGTACTAATATGGTCATTTTATAATCCTAACGTTCCGTTCCCCGCATTAATGTTCATTAGCATCACACAGCTACCGAATAACTCGGTCGGCTTCTTTTAATGCCCATCGACAAATTAGCATGAATGTAAAACTCGAATGAAGCCATAAAAACATGTTTTTTTTTTTGCTTTACGGTTTTTCTTTTTTTTATTTGAAGTGATAATTGACATTATGACCGAACTAAAGAATTTAAATTTAAATTGGCGTGTAGTTTTTATAGTGGAATTTTTATAATTGAAACTTTTTGTTGTTAATGAAGATTTTTGTTTAGTATTTTTTAGGATTGTTAATGTCATTTGGCAGATAAGTTGGCGTTGAAAGACGTGTTTTTACTTCGCTTATCTGCTAACATTAAAAGCCTTATTATTAAGCTGGAATCTGACAAACATTGAACACTTTGTGTAATTTATTATTCAATTTAAAGTTTACCGGGGGAAAATTTTAATATACTTTAGCAAATTATTCATCGGATAGGAAATACAAACATCTCTGTGTAACACATTTAAAAAAAAACCTTTAACAATTGAATACATTTCTTCACAGCCGTAACGTTTAATCAATTTCTCAATAGAAACCGCCCGATACTTCGCACATTTGTATACAAATTCTCGCGAATTAGCGTGCATAATAGAGCGTTCGTCTATGGAAATCATACAGGATCTAATTGAAGTTTATTGAGGCATCATACACTGTAGTCATGAGTTCTAGTTAACGAATCAGTTGTTTCGACTATTGTTAGCAATGAGGGTTTTCACGAAAATTCACGCCACCAGTTGGCGCCACTTTGACATGAGGTCGTCCATTTTGACAATGAATGTAAAATATAATGATGCCGTTTATCATTCGTTCATAAATTCAGTGACGACTAAAGAAAATAAGTAAACGTCATTTCAGAAAACCCTCATCGATTCGGTATAGTTTTGACATTAAATGTGAATTTTATTAGAAAATATATCGATTCACGATGACATTTCTCTTTTGTTATTAACTTATTCATCCTACTCTACCGTTCTATCAATCACTCACATTTCCGGTAACTACTGAACGAATTATAACAACCTTCACTATGACACATACGAGTAACTTTTCAAGGCAAAGGAAACATTGTTTCATGCCTTACGCAAAAAAAAAAAAAAAAAAACTGTCATCACGATTCATGTGATCTGCTACTCGTTACTAAGTAACGTTCACTTGTCAATTGATAGTGATGTTACGAAAACAGTTGCCACTTATTAAACAGAGGTCGGTTTTATTCGGGACAACTCGTGGGTGGTACGAATGAGATTCTGAAATAATGCCCGTTTTGTATGTGTCACATTGTGGGGGCGGGCTGAAAGCTTAATTTAATTACCTAGTTTTGTTTCGTAAATGTTTCCAAGAGAAATTGTTACGGTATAATTGGTTGAGTCACCTACAAATAACTAAGTGTGTCATTGTTTTGATCTGATCGATTATCGACCGTAAACTACCTAATTCTCTAGACAGATGATTTATTATGAAAATAGGTAAAGAAACACTTCAATTATCGCAGTTATAATCTCTACATCCCGCTCATTTTGTTTGACGTTTATTTGAATTATGAACAAATTCAACTGTCATGGCCGACAAAATATGGCAGCCATATTTAAATCAGCATAGATTCTTACCTTGATAGTGGATTCCGGTAGTTGCAGCTGTGCGGCTAACTCGCATCGTCGTGGTCTTGAAACGTAGTTCTCTTTCATGAATTCTTTCTCTAATCTTGCTAGTTGCTCCCTTGTGAATGCTGTCCGGTATCTCCTAGAGGACAATACAATGATTTGTTATAAAAACTTTCCTTCAGAAGGAGTCGTACCCATAATTTATTAGTCTTATTATTTCCAGTCAAATTTTGTTGAGCTTCATTACTCAATAGGATCAATAATTCAATATACAACATTAGTTTTTGTTTATACTAAACTTTTAAGGGCTCATTGTACTCATCATTTTGAACATTTTTTTCTATGGGACCAACCTTGAAATCGCGAAAAAAAAATCAGCTGTTCAGTACATTTATCTACATCAAACTCGTCAAAATGTACTGAACAGCTGATTTTTTTTCGCGATTTCAGGTTTGGTCCCATAGTAAAAGTTGTTCATAATGATGAGTACAATGACCCCTTAAGAGGTTTAGTATAAACAAAAACTAATGTTGTATAAACTGCGCAGACAATTTCTGATTTCGTACAATACCTAAGTATGTTGTAAAATGCAAATTCAACCAACCTGATGTTTGGGTCTGGCGCTGTTTGGTTGGAGTTTGTCATCTGTTCTGACTGTGGACTTAGTGATTCTGTGAACAACGAAAAAATATGTTAATAAAACTCATCTAGCTATTCTTATCTTTTCAAATTATTTGTTTTTGTGTGTTTCACGAACTGTGTCTATAAGCGTTTTCCTTTTTTTTTTCTAAAGATGTTACTATTCTTGGAGCATTGGCTCACATGGCTCATTATTTAATTTCTTTGTTTATTACGGGTCTTGTACAGTCAGCAACAAAAGTCGATTAACACTTGAGTTTACTAAATCTTAATTATTGAGAAAAATACTTCATCTAAATCGGAACAGATACAAAATTTAAAGAAAATTAATTCTTATCTAATAAATGAAATGCTGAAAAGCAGGTTATCGTATCATTTTGTGTTAATTTATATGATGTCAAAAAGTAGTAGTGTTAACCGACTTCTGTTGCTGACCGTACATTGTTTATCAGCCTATAATGTTCCTACAGCTGGGACTCGAGCTTCCTCTTTGCGAGAGGGAGTGGTCCACACTTCGGGATCACGTTCGATGTTATTAGAGACAATGGTAATACCTCAGTTCTCGACCTTTGCCTCAAGGCTAGAGACTAGATGATGAAGCGGAATTGAACTGCTAGCGATCTAACAGTTCAATTCCACTCCATCATCTAGGCTTTACAATATTCAAGTAGTCATTTTAATTTCGTGTAATATCTGATCTGCTCTTTAGGTAGTGTTAATTTTCCTTCGTCCTATTTATTATTTTGTATTTAATTTAATTGTAGACTTCTACAATTTCATTAAATACAAAATAAGGCCGAAGAGTGCCCAGGTAGGCAATAATACATCACGTAATTAGCTCGAATCAGTTTTATTAGCAATACCTACCCCGTAACACTTTAATAGGTAGGCTAATTACCTCCAGACTGAATTTGGGCCATGGCTACCAATCTCAGGGGAGAACAGCCTTTGGCACGGGAGATAATAGGGCACAAGTGTGTGCACAGACACAGATCCATTCTCTCTTCTCTCTCTCTCTCTTACTAAAAGACTGAAAGACCCTTAAATACTAACAAACAATAATAAATAAACCCCATCACATTAAAAACACCCACCAGTTAAAAATCTCTCAATAGAGATTTAGAGGACCGATTACGAGATATCTTAACATGCTCTAAAGGGTTGTAAGCACCACTCGAGCGCGGCTGGCTTTATAATTATCTTAATTACAGTAACGTCTAGACGCTTAGACATTAGCTACTTGATCAGGCGGTAGGACACTTGCTCCTTCTGTTTTGTAATAGCTGCCTGGAGATTTAATGTTGAGTAGTTATCGGAAGTACCAAGAGAACTGTGTCCCAGAGTTGTGATGAAAAACCTCTTTACAAAGTCTAAAATGATCCTTAAAACCAACTCGTAAGTCACAGGTGTAGAGATTTATGATGAAAAGGAAAGCCATCAATCCTCAATGCTTCTTAAAAACTAATTATTCCCTGGATCCGGAATTGACTTGTCGTAAAACAGTAAAAAAGATATAACCGACGCTTCGGTCGGGAACCAGTAGCCCGTAGGTGCTAATTGCGCACGCCCAGACTTTCAAGAGTAACATTAACAGAACAAACACAAATAAGCTATTGTCTAATTAAATATTTTCCCATGCACAGGTTGTCTATTTCATACAAACACGCCACAAAGAGGCCGCAAGACTCAGTCGATCGCCGCTCAATTTAAAAAAATAACTCAACCAACCAAAAAGCCGACTTTACAAATCTGATTAGTCGCTGAAGTGGTTCTAAATTTAAAAGGGCGCGGCGAACGGGAGCGCTATTTGACATGCCCGTTTTGAAAAAAGAACATCGAACGCTTTCAAAAAGTCACGTATTGTTTTAATGGCGGCGTGATTAAGACGTTCATTCCTATTTCCGTTTTGGAATTACATTAGCGTTGTCGCTTATGTTGAACGCAAATTGAGATGTTAAAAACGGTTTTGGGGTTAGCAGCCAATTCACATCCATATCTCAATAAAAACGTTCGATAAATAAAAAAAATATGACGAAAACTTCAGCTGTAATAATTTCGCATTAGAGAAAATTTATTGCTTTCATAAGTGCTGCGGACTAAACGATTCATGATTTTTTTTAATCGTCATTCTTGGCGTCTGAGCCACTTGAGTCGTTCCCATGCTGGGTGGCGACAGAACACTCAAAAACCAATTTGCAAATAGTCTAGCCGGTGGCTTCCTCTCAACAATTTGTTGTTGAACAAACTTTTTAAGTTACAACCTCTTTAGTGAGATGTCTATGGTCCCCAGCTGCGCTGTTATGGCGTGTGTCTTTTCGAAAAAGGAACGAGGAAACGATTGAGATTTAAAAAGTTTCCGTTTAAAAGCTTCCGTTCTATATTTAGGAAGGATACATACTTTAATGCGGTGACACGGAAAGTATTTTATGTTTGGTTTTTTTTCGTCAATTTATATGACCGGTGCCTAATAACACTTTAGTTCGTTCCTGTTTATTAATGATAATAATCGTAAACTAGTAGAACACGAAATACGATGAAATAAACATAAACACATAATTTTTCTGCAAGTATTATTGTTTTAGTCGTATGTACGAGTAATAGTAGGGTCTTTACCTATGAAATTGCCGATTTTTGATACCGGCTAGTCAAGAAGATCAATATATTTCACTCTATTTAGAAATTCTATTCCAAATTCAAATTAATTTTATAATATATCATGAATTCATGACATTTAAAAAAAAATCAGTTGTTCATTTTTTAACCTTCCGTTCGATTTTTCTTTTTAACAAAGAAAAATGATGTTTCTGTAACGATGGAAAAATCTAAATAACGTAAACGCACCTAATAACGACCCGTTAAAATCCGCGCTCATTACCGCCCTATTCAGAAAACTATCATTTTTATGTCATGTATTAAAGCTAAACAATTGGTTGCTTTAAAAAAAATGTAGATGTATTTGTATTGCAAATGTTCATCTCTTGTTTGTATGTGTAACTCGACGATTTATATAATAATTGCTCAGTTCGTCCGTGGACGCCGACCTTAGTGCATTTTCCATAGTGTGGCATTCCCGATGGCGTAAGTACTCTTGTTTCTTTTTTAGCAGAAGATTATGTCGTCAAGCATTTTAATGTAACTTCTAGTTCTTTTGATGCATTTTCGATACTTTCAGGAACACAAGTAATGATTCATTTTAATGAGATACTATTTTATTTTGCTTAAAATTCAATATTAAAAATAGGCGGAAATAGGAACAAAAATCACAATTTTATTCCTATTGTCGACCCATATCGCTGATAAGTACTTGTCGTATTTTTGTGTGCCATGATTTTTGTTGAAATGCATAAATTAATAGGCAGGAGGCTATACTAACTCAGTTCCTTAGTATGTTAACTTATATTTGAGCTATTAACGCCATATATTCAAGAGCTTTAGTAGCCGTATACACTAACTTTGTTCTTATGTAAATATTTTGATGAATAAAGGAGGTATAATTTTTAAATAGTGTATTTTTATAGTTGAAATATCATTATTATTAAATATTTTTAGCAACCGCACCACTTAAAATCAAATACATGTAAAAAAATCACATGTATTTACACAATTCTTACACATTCCCTTGGGTCGGTAATAGGTTATACGATTTCCTTTAAGAAAACCTATTACCGATCTACTTGTACATTTACGACGGACCCCATACTACATGTTTTTTTTATTTGGTATTTATTTTCAAGTAAACATAAAGTTATTTAATAGACATTATAGTATTCCATAATAAACATACAGATTTAAAATAACATAAGATTTATTATATTATAGTAATACTTAGCTAACATTTACATGTGGAAGTCATATGGTAATAAAAAAGAAAATAAACATAAAGTATTATTTTTTATTAGTAAAGAGTATTATGCAATAATAATTAATAATAATAATATATTACATAATAATAATATTTATTATAATATTATGCATAATTTATATTATAATAATATAATAGTAACATAATATTGTAGTAACGGCCAACGGCCTGATAGCCGATAGCCTCGACCAACATCTTTCGAGGCTCTCGTTAGGCGGTTGGATCAAGGGCCAGATTCAGAAGGCAGTACTCCTCGACACGGCTCGTATTGTGAGGAGGTTCCTATCTCTG
Organism: Cosmia trapezina; assembly: GCA_905163495.3. Classification (NCBI taxonomy): domain Eukaryota; kingdom Metazoa; phylum Arthropoda; class Insecta; order Lepidoptera; family Noctuidae; genus Cosmia; species Cosmia trapezina. The sequence continues at coordinate 5,362,297 of LR991048.1, forward strand.
CAGCCCTAACCACCGGTAGCTTGGACCCTGCTCCCGACACCGGCGGACCACTATTTTTTATATTTTTAAATGTTTTTTATTTATTTTTTAAGAAATATTTAAAAATGTGTTTTATAAGGAAAAAATATAAATAAACGAAATAATAATTATAATTATATAATAATAATTATATAATTATGCATTATGCGTTAATTATGCATTATTATGCATAATTACCAAATGCCCCCATTGGTTATATATTATAGTAGTTATAATCAATGCTGGCCTTTGGTAATTTGTTATACATAATTCGTATAAATACATATGATATTTTTTATTGATTTAACGCTGTTAAGAATATACTATTATAAGAATACGTATAATTGTTAAGTGTTGATAGCATTCTGTACTGTGTTGGAGCATTTATATAAACAGTGCAATATACACGAGCATTTTTATTTAACTTTAACGGTTCCATTTATTTAGTGGTCGGTATTAGGTGTCACATAAACGGTATTAGGCACACACCCGATATTTTGAGTCGGTGATAGGGACATGACCCTTTTCCTTTTATTTAATTTTTAATTTTTTAAGTAATTCTTTGATTATCTGTTCTTACACATAACTAAAAAAATCGATAATTTCAGTACTTGAAAAATTATTTTTATTGAAGCCACATATTAAGAATGTGCTTATTTTTTGGATATCAATCTGAACTCCGCTTAAACTGGCGGTAATGGGTGCGTTTACGTTAGTGCGCTATTTTTGAATACGAGTTCCGTCGTGGCACCAACGCAGCACAGACAGCACGCAATATTAACGACGTGTATGGACAAGGTACCGCAAGTGAAGGCACTTTGCGTTTTTGGTTTGATGGCTTCCATTCTGGAATTTTTTATCTCAATAATGAGCCTCGGGGAAAAATTTCAAATCCAACGAGGAGGCGAAAAATGCCTTAGTATTCATCGATTCCCGTCCCCAGGAGTTCTATAGCAGAGGCAACAACGAACTTTCATTACAATGGCAAGTGTATCAACAAAAAATTGTTTCAAGTTTAGGGTTCCGTACCTCAAAAGAAAAAAACGGAACCCTTATAGGATCACTCGTGTGTCTGTCTGTCTGTCCGTCTTGAAAAAAGTTTTGCAAAATGTACCGTGTGACATATCAAATGAAAGGGCTTTCTGTGAGGGTCTCAAATATTTATTTTTTATAATTTTAAAATAAATGGTTTTAAAGTTTTTTACGAAAATAGACGAAAATTGACCATTCCCCCTTTATCCCCGAAACGAATGGTCCTAAAATTTTGAAAAAAATTCAAAAAATAGTTCTATACCTTTAGATTACAGGAAAACCTATAAAAAGTTTGTGGTCAACAACAACGATCGATAACATGGTAAATCCCTCAATATTGTGAGTACAAACTTACATTTACTGTTGGAATCTATGGGAGAACATGGGTTTTCAACTATAATGTTAAGTTTGTTTGTAACTACGGAACCCTTCATTGTGCGTAGTCCGACACGCGCTTGGCGCTTGGTTTTGACTTGGCACTTGGAAACGGCAATTTCATAGTGTACTTACAAAGACCTAATATTTTTAAATACCTACTTATAAGAATATTTATAACACAAATATAATATGTAGATATTAATATCACATGAGCTTTCATCACAAACTCAAGACAAATGACGTCACCAACCAATGGTGTCGCTTCGTCAATTTATTTCGAAACCGCATCTTTGTTTCAAAACGTCTGCTAATGGGTAGAACACACAATACTTGGAACAGTCATAACGTTTTAAGGCTGAGTTACACTGTACTACAGGGATAATTAACGTGAGAGACTTTACTTTCGTGTAAAATGGCATTAATTTTTTTTCAGGACCATTGAGTCCTACACCTACCTAGTAAAAAAAGCAAACTGCCTTATTTTCTGAGTTGTCTGAGTTATGTAGTACCTACGAGACGGAGACACTGTGGGAGGTGCTATAACTGAAAGAAACAACGTCTAGGTAAATCTAAAGATAAATTAGATTTTCAAGCTCAAATATTGGACGTCTTTAGGGTTCCGTACCTCAAAAGGAAAAAACGGAACCCCTATAGGATCACTCGTGTGTCTGTCACAGCCAATTTACCATTCCACCACATTATCTCCGAAACTACTGAGCGTAAAATTTGGAAAGAAAATACAGAAAATAGTTCTATAATTATAGATTACAGGAAAATTGATAAGAAGTCAGTGGTCTTACAATAACATGGGTAAATCTCTCAATATTGTTCCTACATATTTGCAGATGGAATGTATGGGAGGTTTTTCAACTACAACGTTGTTTTTTCCTGGGATAAATTCATGCCAACTACGGAACCCTATATTGTGCGTAGTCCGACATGCACTTGACCGGTTTTTTTTCACTCATTCCATTCTCAAAAAGACAAAACATAACAACCAACTCTTATAAACCAATTTTCGAACATTAAAATTCCAATTTTTAATAGAAAACCGTTCGTTCCTACATCCGGCGGTGTCGTTACAACTCTATCGAAGCAACCTTGGTGTTCCGATAAAACAAAATATCAACACAACTTCAAGCCATTATTGAAACGTTATGAAACGCGTCGTGGCCCATCTATTAACATACACACCAAAACCAGTACCAAAATCATTTACCTAATAAATGATACCTAATACGACACGAGACTTTTGTGTATAATTAGCACTGGCAACACTGTAATTGGCTGAATGCGATCTGATCATAGCCAATTTGTGGTATCAAAAAGTGTTGATTGTGCCATAAATGACATATTGGGTAAAGTTTGTTTTATCTAGGTAGCGTGTGGTAACGTTTTTGAAAACGGGAAAAGTTAAAAGAAAACCCGTTTTTCACAGCTGAAACAAATACTAAAAAACAAAACTAAATATAATAAATATTTAGGGGGGCTCCCATACAACAAACGTGATTTTTTGCGTTTTTATAGATAATGGTACGGAACCTTTCGTGTGCGAGTCCGATTCACAATTGTCTGGTTTTTAAACAGATTTAAGGCGCTCTTACACGAGCCACAAAAAATGCGCAATTCTTGGCAATTTCTATATAATCTTGTAATTGCTGTAAATTGCTTGGTGTTGCCGAGACGATGTAATTGACCGAAAGTTAGGCAATTAATTGCTCGTGTAAGCGCACCTTTATAAATACACAGCGGCCGATGAACCCAAAAAAAAAATTTAATCTTTTTTATTTTGTCGTGTTTAGTTACCGATAGGCTAGATTGTAATAAGATTAGCGTCCATATCCTATTGATGTACCCTAGGACAAGTGAAATAAAAACTTTTTACAAAAAAAAAACAACCGACTCCCAAAAAAAACACTACAAAGTGAAAAATAACTTTAATTTCGGAAGTCGGTGTCTTTGAATTTTTAGTTTCGTTTTTTGCCACCGACTTCCTAAATTAAAGTTATTTTTCACTTTATAGTGTTTTTTTTTGGGAGTCGGTTGTTTTTTTTTTTTTCAAAATCGCTATACGTATAGGTATGTATGCCTATAATATTTGAGGAGTTCCCTCAATTCCTCATGGATCCCATCATCAGATTTAGATTTTGATAAAAATGGGACCAATTTGGAAGTATATAGGTAAGTACTTACTTTCAAATAAAAAAAGAATTTTCCAAATCGGCTTATAAGTACTTAAATGACGTAGTACTGAGGTAACAAACATAAAAAAAAATACAACCGAATTGATAACATCCTCCTTTTTTGAAGTCGGTTAAAAAAAAGTTATCGATACCTACTAGTCACGTATGCGGAGTTTCGCTAGCAATTTAATTTGACCCCGTATAGGTATTATAAACTATTGTTATTTGTTATCCTAAATACATTAACAACAAAATTAACCCATGACACAACATTAAACTCCACAAAAGAATAACCCTATAAAACTTCCCATTCACCGACCGACACTAAACGGCTAATTAATCGCAACACCGCTCAATTTGCGAACCAAACTGCCGCAGTAATAGGCCGAAACCGATAGCCCATACATTAACAATTGGATTATCGAGAATTGCCGCCGCCCCGTGCGTGGCACGCTCCGGTAATTGTATTGCCGTGAATGGCTCCCCTTAATACGTTTATTGTCTATGAACACTGGCTGGTTTGATCGTTCTGCTGATTTTGAATTAAAACAATATTAACGTAGGTATTATTGGATTTGGAATGTTGTGATTTTATCTCGATTTTCGAACAACACTGTGAAGATTAAGGCCATAATAATTATTGTATTATATGGCACCTATCATGGTCTAAAAACATGCTAATTTTGAAACAAACGCAAATATCTCTAGACAAAATTTTAAAAAAACACTACAATACTGATCAATATTTAACTCCAAGCATAATCAAAACATAGTCCCATCATTCTCCTGCCCTTATCCCAATTTATTATTTATTATTTGGGGTCGGCACAACATGTATTTTTCTTCCATAAAAAAATTGAAACTATTAGTCGTCATCTCGGTAGCCACTCCTTTTCTAGCCATATCATCTTTATATCTAGTCATATCATCTTTCACACAGTCCATCCATCGTTTCTTTGGTCTTCCCCTACTCGTATAGCAATCCACATTCATACTCAAAACTGTCCTACGACATTTTCCTCATTCCTCCGAATCACATGTCCATACCATTTTTTTTTTTTTTTTTTTTTTTTTTTTTTTTTTTTTTTTTGAGGGTGGGAAATCATCAAATAACTTCTCCCGCTCTGGGTGGAGCGGGAGGGCGTGTCAGACTTTTACTGACTAAAACCCACCCGTGTTCCTTCAGTTGCCTATGCCAGGGCCGCGGTAACCCTTTCAGACAACCCGCGACCCCAGCGGCGTCGGCCCTATTGGGCCCCGTCACTTGCTGACATCTCTTTGAGGCGCGCGTGGAACACAACGCGCCGTCGACTCGGGCCTGGTCCTTACCGGACGGCGAGCTACCCGCTGCTCACCGTCCGCAGGCCCGCGCCTACGGTGGCCGGAAATCGCCCCGCGATTCCCGCCGCCCAGGGCGTCTCCTGCGGCGACTGAGGGCGTGAGGCTGCCTCTCCCTCACGCGTTCCGCCTCCTCCTTCGCTAGCATCACTGCTTCGCAGAAGGAGGTGACGGCCTCCCATGCACTCTCGCTCCGCACCATGGCCTGGACCAGGCTCGGACGCGAGAGATCGCCGCCGCCGATCGCCTCCGTGAGAACACGGCGGTGCTCTGCCCAAGCCGGGCAGACCTCCACTGTATGCTCCACCGTGTCCTCCGGGCGATCCACACAGTGGAAACACCCGGGCGTTTCCTCCCGCCTTATGCGAAACAATGTCCATACCATGACAACCGATTTCTGCAGAACTTTTCAGACACCGGTGGCACTTTCAGACTTCCTCGTAATACTCATTTCTTAATAGGTATATCCATTCGGGTAACACCACACATCCCTCTTAGCATTCTCATCTCAACTGATGCAATTGCCTTTCATTCATTCCTTTTGTGGCCCAACATTCTGATCCATACAAGACAGCAGGTCTAACCATTGTTTTATAAATCTTCCCCATAAGTTTAAGGGGATATGCGGGAGTCGCAGATTGTTCCCGTGACCAGCCGCCATTTCATCCATCCATTGTTAATCAAAACTAAGTCCCAAAGGAATTAAAAACAATTTACAACAACAGTCCAGTGGCATAAGACAATTACTACAAATAAAGCCAATTTACACGGTGTCATCCCCTTTTCCGAGCTCCCCTAAGTCCCGAACACAATTTACTCGATAAAATCCGTATCTACTAGTAGGTAATGAAGATTAATATCGCTTTGGGGAGGCAATAAAAACGAAATCAGTTTAAGCCCAATTGACAAGAAATATTACAAGGTTGACCCTTCGTGAGATGGTGATTGGTTGTCGTTTTGTTAAAGATTGTTGAAAAATTAGGAGTTGATGATATCTTTTGTTTGTGTAATGCATCTCATTTTGCAGTTTCTGTAACTTATAAATTTTTTAAAAATATTATTTCCGCGAGTTTTCTACCTTCATCAATTATTTCCGCTTGTAGAATTCCTTTTTCCTTTTTTTTCCTACGGAAAGAAATGGAAAATAAGTAGGTAGGTAGGTATCTAATTATGATTATTTAGTTTAGGTGGTATCTCATCTCACCTCTATCTTACAAAGACACCAGAATGTGTTCTATTTAGTTTAGTTAGGTAGGTATTGGTGCCGATTCTCTTGTCATAAATGTCTGTAAACTACACTAAACATCATTAAAATAAAAGTTTATTCCTGTCAAACGACGATTTCCCAACTTTCGAAGTGACCCAACTTAACTATATTTTAGTTTGACAGCACTAAGAATGCACTGATATATAATTTAGTGAAAATAGTAATTTTGATATTCTGAATTTGACGTTTATTCACCTAAAATCTTGATTGTCAAACTAAATCAGACTATTTTAAATCGCGATTAAAAAGGTGTGAAATAAAATTAGTTATCATGAACTAATTCACAGCAACACCTTGACTTCAAGTGCAAAAACAGTACTGTATTTTTGTATCTTTTCCTTATATCTCGAAAACGGTGTTGCTAAGGGTGTGTCCTATCTCAAAAATAATGAAAAATTGGCCTTCATTTATAAAACCCTTAAACCGCTAAACCTCAACACATACTGTACCAAAAAAAAATCCATAAAAAACACGTTGAAGCTGTCCCTCACTGCCCCCCTCCAGCTCTAAAAAATATCTGACCAGGTAACGGCGACGATGTCGGTGAACAAAATATGACAAGCCTTCTCACTTTTCATAGTGATTTCGTTAGTTCCAATTAAAGCCACCGGGTCAAATATACTACGAGCACTATACCACGCGGAGTCACGATTGTCAAACTCGATTTTAATTGTGTCAAAATTGTTTTTAAATTTAGAGGTGTTTTTTGCAGAATTCTCATACCTAGCCAAAAAAAGTAGGTGAGGAATTTTAGTGATAGTTTACTGAACGCATGAACACAAACTAATACAGTGACAGAACAGTGCAAATCCTGACGCCCAATTAACATCTCTGTACAGCCCTAAGCCCATTAATTAAACTAAATCGAACAACATTATTTCGCTCCACGTACGCTAAATTAAGTTGCAGGATTTATTGACACCAATTAAAATGGCCGCTAAAAGTCATCTGTCAATTATTGGCGGGAAGTCCACCCACGCTTTCTTTCCATAGACAAACTATTTAACTTTTGCGGTGGCAGCTGCGGCAAGTTGTATTGGTCCTATTTGACGTTGATTAGTGTTTATTTAATTTATTATTGTTGGTTTGTATTAATTGTTATGGCGACTGTTTAGTTAAATTGTATTTGTTAACTTTGTTCTCATTTAATTCAGTAGATAGGTACCTATTCACACAGAATAGGTAGGTATACCTACCTACTGAATTAAATGTGAACAAGTTCTTTGTAGGTACTTAGTTGGATTGTATTTTTTTTTTATTGTTTCAGCTAAAACAAATTAGGTACTAAAGTAAGTACTTAGGTACCTACTTGTATGAACCCGATAAAAACGATAAAAATAGTACCTACTTACTTATTTATTTATTTTTTGCATAAAACGTTATTGTGAGTTTTACGGATATTAGAAAAGAGATTTTCAGTCATATAAATAAAAATTGCAACTTAAAACTTAATAAGGTAATAAGCACATCAGGAGATAGTGGAATTTTTTTGCTAGACTCAAAAAATGTCTAACCTAACGGTACCCCCAGATAACATTATAGACTAATAAAAATATTCAACCCAAGACGAACAGAACTCAAAATTATTTTTAATACTTTATTGACATCACAAAAGAGTCGGCGAGTCTCAAAGACAGTTGTAAAAAGGTAATAATTGACTTTACAATTTGGCAAACTTACATTTACCGTTTCGAAAACTTAATAAAAACTTTATTCAATTATCAATAAAGCTTATATTCGTGTGGCAGTCTACGGATAGTCGTAAAATTATGATGGTTTGGGTATTACCTGCCAAAATTTGTGTGTTTATAAAAATGTACCGTACGTTAGTCGGTGCTTTGTGGAATATTGCGAAGGCTACATCGTTTATTACTGTTATAATAATTATTAATTTAACAACTCATTATGAAAGACGTGTTATGTCGCCGGCAAGATAAATTGCTAAAATATGTTTGCCATTTCAATCATTTTAGCATCCTAATTAAGACGTGATAACTGATAAACCAAGCCTGTATTATATTATACCTACGTCTTCTGTGTCAACAATACAGAAAAAGGTAAGCAATTAAATAGATATTAAAAAAGAAGTTGAGGTGGTGAAGGAGAGGATGGTGGAGGTGTGGTGAGGTGGTGGTGAGGATGCGATCAAAGCTCGTTTTGTAAAATAGAACATCATCTATATAAATAAAAGAGAAGTCCTGGCAAACTGACTGATTGACTGACTCATCAGCTCCCAGCTCAAACCCTTGGACCTAGAAAGCTGAAATTTTGCAGAGAGCTTCCCTTTACATTGTAGACAAGGAATAAGGAAGGAATTCTTGGTAGTATGTTCCCGTAGGATATTATCCGACATCCACGCGGCCGAAGCCGCTAGCTTCGAAAGCTAGTTGCATACCTATATCAATGCAAAACCATAGCCTACTTAGTTTTGCATTGGTAAATGCAATATGTTCACAACAGCGAGATGAGTGAAATCTCATATACCTACTGTTCTAAATTAACCAATCACAAATGAATTTTTAAAAATATTACCAACAATTAAGTAGGTAATTAAAAGTACGCCCACGCACAATGGTCCACATGAAGGCAAAAAACGGAAACCAAATCCTTAACATAGAACATAGAAGTAGCTGCTAGACTTATTAATATAATCGAGAAAGTAGAGCATCGGGTTATTGCCAAAATGACATAACTCAAGAAAACAATACAACATTAACCACCAAATCCCAAAAGGGTCGAAGTAAACCCGCATACTTAATCATTATAATTATTAGAATAATAAACACATACCTTTGCTCTTAGGCGACGATGGCGGAGAATTCTGAACGCTCAAATCACTGTACACATGACTTTTACCCATTAAATCAACTGTCAACGGCTCCCGAATCGACTTATGTTCAAACAAATAATTCCTAAAAGTCTCCATCTTAACAAAAATAACAACTTCGTTTGTTGCCTTTGCCTTCAATCGAAAAAGTGAACTGTCAACTGTCAGTTTGTTTTCGTTGCACGGCGGCGCACCGCCTCACTAAAAATCTATAATGCGTTGGCCAATAACGTTGCCCGTTTTTATCCCCACCAATCAGGGCGGGGCTTCATAATCGCTTGCCGTCTCTCTCGCTCATGAGCTTTGTTGAAGCTCGGGTAACGTTAGGTCGGTGGCACAATGAGGCCTTGTTCTAGATTTTTGTCAATTGATTTGTCGCAATAGAATTTTCCTTGTTTTTAACTAAGTGAGCGTTGGCGGATAACAATTGATTTGGCATTGTTTTAATTTTTTGTCGTGCCTTTTAGTATGTTATGTTGATGTAATTCTTACCAATTGCTAAGTGGATCAGATGCTATATTATTTTGCTGTGAAAGTTTTTTTGTGAAGAAATGTAAATATTCTAATTTCTAACCTAGGTACCTAACTTAATTAGGACACAATAAATAATAGAATAGAATAGAATTTAAAGCTATACAAATCTTAATCACGTAAATTTTTCTACAATAATTTTCAACAATCTTTTGTTTTTATATTTCAGTAAATAGTTACTTACTTATTTAATTTAGTTTTTATTGTAAATAGTTAGCTGTAGGTATAATAGTTTACTATACCTAATATATCTAGATAAAGCGAAGCAAGCAAGTTCCACATGACAGCGCAAAGAAAGCTAGTGCAAAGTGAAGTGTGTACTAACACAGTCTTAAGCCATATTTATTTATTAACACAAGTTTTGTTTACGAGTATATTCAAATATTTGTATGTTTAGGTTAAGGTTTATTTATTTATCTATGGGCATGTGTCGCCTGAAATAAATGGTTTATTTATTTAAAAGAAACCCAATACATTTTAAAATATACAACTTATTTCTGTAACCTCGTCAATACGATTTCCACAAAATACCTAGCCAAAATCCATTCCCACTTCGCTCCCGTTACGCCACCACCCTAAACTTTTAATCATGCGCGCTCATCTTCCATAACGGCGAGCACTGAACATCATGGACCCTTATTACTGCGAACCAGGTTATTAATACACGAACCAGCTAGTTCTGTGATGTATGGGTTAGACTGAACACTGGATCAGCGCTAGTATACTTGGATGGAGTAATGGAGTTTATTTTATAGGTTACCGTGAAGATTTGTTGAAAGAGGTTTGAAATGAAAGAGAAATGGCTGGCTTTTTGAAAGGTTTATGGTGTAAAGAGATGAGGATTATTATCTTTTAGTTGCTTACAGTAGTGGACTTACGAGTTGTAGGTAGGTCTTAGGTTCGAACCCAGACAGGTGCTTTACTTTGTGTATTATTTCATCACGCTCTCGAAACGGTGAAGGAAAACATCATGAGGAAACCGGCATATCCTAGAACAAAAATTCGAAGACATGTGACATCTACCAACCCTCACTGGGCCTGCGTGGTGAATTACGTAACCTACCGCTCCATTTCACCGAGAGGAGGCCTGTGTCCCAGCAGTGGGCACATTATAGGCTGGTTATGCTATGATTATGCTAGTTGGGGTAGGCTTTTTGTTTAAACTATCGAAATGAATGGAGAAATGAGCTTTTTACCTACTATTATACTGAAAGATTTGTGAAAAAGCTATGAGGAAATGATTCAATAAGTTTAGATTTCATTAAAAAGGAACATGAAAGGTTGATTGCCCAATTCGGCCACTATCGATCTTATCTAAGTACCTATAGGTAGGTATACTTAACTGCGGCGTAAATAGTTTCAAAATTATGAAATTACATTTTAAGTGCGTTTGACCTGATGAGTGATGATTCTACAGGAAACTTCTTCGTATACCTACAAACAACGCCACCATTGAAAAAAATTATAGGTAAGTCAGGAGATAGTTATGGAACATTTTGAAATTTTCTATGCTCTACGCTCCGGCGTTAACTGCTGTAACTTCGAACCCAGAAGGTTTAGTGTTCATTTTATTGATACAAAAAATTCTACTTACCTCGTCTGACTAAAATTGTGTTCATTATCTCCAGACTTATTAATTTTTCAATGTTGGCGCTGCCGGTTAGCATCTGTCTGTTTAGAATACTTTAATTAATCAATGCTAAAGTCTAACCTTCACGATTCCTTGGAATCACTGATCGTTACAAAATGTCTTCACAAAAACCAATATAAAGAAAAGCTGTACTAAATTAACTCACCATAACGAACAACCAAAAATTCTAAGAACCATTACGTATTCACCAAAAATGTGGAAGCAGTAAAACCAAACGTTAATATCGAAAACAAGGCTTTAGCGACACTAATAAAAGAGAAATTTTCTTTCAGTGCGGTCACAATACACCACTCCATAATTGAGCAAAGACAATGCATTATTGTGACAACATGCACAAAAGAGAACGAACTCCAACGAACTCTTTACAAATGGCTGACTGCGTTTTGGCGGCAATTTTGACAGACGTCATGCTGTCACAGTTTCATAGACAAAAGCTTATTTTTCTATGAACAGTACCTGTTTTGTATAAAATGCTACTGGTCTACCGATGATTTGTCAAAATTAAAGCATGAAGTTTTAGTTTTGAACCTAGAAGGTTATATCATTGTGTTGTTCTTAGTAAAGGTATTGTAAATCGTAAAATAACGACCTACATGATATGCCAATAGCAAGTTATCGTTAATTAAACATGAGTAACCAATTTACATGTATGATCGAAGGCAAAATGCTGAAAACCTCGACAAATAACTATGTCATTTCAGCTATTGTTTTTTGTTATCCAAAATGATATCGTTTGCGTGTAGGGTTGCCAGGCCATAAACTGCAAAGGCCGGACTGCGCACTATATAAGGCCGGACATTTTGCCCTAAAAGCCGGACATGTTTTTTTTATTGCCAAATATAATGTTTTTACAGATGGGCTGTTAAAAAAAGAATTTATACGTGATGTAAAGTGAGAATGAGATCGAAGATGGAGTGTGTGTGCCAGATATATGCATATTCGATATTTATTTAAAGATGGACATAATATTTATAATAAAAAAACTCGTTTACGAATTTAATATGTTTATTAAGTTACACTATTACAGTTTTACTTACAAATGAATCATCAGTCTTTTGTAGATTATTAAGTATTATTAAAACTAAAAAACAAACGAATATAACTCTCTTTTGGCATTCTTAATACTATAAACTAAAAAATATAATAAAACAAATAAAAATAACCATTCTTCTGGAAAGTAACAAAAAGATAATATTAATTTTACGGCTAGGTAAGAATTTACGGTATTTATAGAACAATTTAAAATCTTTAAAAATAACAAAAACTAGTTATATTTGGCACTTGCACCTACTTTGTCAAGAATGTCGTTTTCCTTAGAAATCATATCGTAAAATTCTTTACATGTTAATTTTAAATTGCATAATAAGAACATCATCTTAGCAATTGTATCTGTTTGCAGTCTACTGCGTTCCTTTGTCCACTGGGCGTTTATTAAAGAGAAAACTCTTTCAACATTGGCATTGTGGCCTGGTATTGCAAAATAATATTCTGCCAACTTAAGCAGTTCCGAATAAAATTCTTCATTATTAAATGATTTAAAATACGAGGTCCACTTCTGATGTGCCAACAGCTTTTTAAAGTCAGAGTCATCTTCGTGTTGCTTTAAAAATTTTATGAAGTTTTGCCACTGATCAAAAAATTTATTGTCATTTAACTGTACATTTTTTCTAGACAAAGTGTCTATCGTTTTTGCCCCTTGTTCCCAGCTCGGAATATTAGCTAAAGTCATCCACTGAAAGTGTTTTAAGTCAGTACAAAATTCACTGGTCCAGGAATTTAGGTAATCTTTGGCAATATTGTACATTTTTCTCATGTTTTGTTTAAAATCTTCTACCTCATCCCGATCCCGACGAGCCTCCGATAAACGCCGTAAAATTTCGTTCACTTTCATTGGGAAAAAGTTTTGTTCCAATCTTTCGTTTATATTTTCTACTATTTGCGAACACTGCTCAATTACTTCATTGACAGAAATATCAGCAGTTTCAGTGCGTTTGATTCGGCTTTGGTATATAGACATGAAAGAATGTAAGAGCCATAAATAACACTCAGAGAAGTCATTTTCGAAAAACATTTGCAATGTTCTGGCAGGATAACTCAGTGAAAGAAAGTATGACTTTAATGGCTCGTACATTTGCAAGATTCTCTCTATGGCGGGATAAAGAGAGAGCCAGCGGGTTTTTGAATGGCTAAGCATACGTTTAAAATCAATTTCTAATTCTGAACAAACTTTTTTTAAAGCTTCAGTACGAACTGTGAAGCTGGCAAAATGGTTGTGCATTTGCATCACTATGCTGTCTACACAGATTGGTAAAGATTCGATTGCGTGATGTATGGAATTGCTGAATATATGTGCAATACATCCAACACCGACCATATCATCGTTTTGAGTAACTGATTTGAGTCTACTGTAGACGCTGTTGGTCCCACTTCTCTCTCTACCGCCAAAGTTAGTATTGGTATTGTCCGCTGAAAAAGCAATTAATTTATCCAATAAGTTTTTGTCCGTCAAAATGGCTTGTATGTAAGTGGATATTGTTTCAGCAGTCTCGTTCGGTAAGGCCTGTAGCTCCAGTAATTTAACTTGAATTCCTCCCTTTTCAGGGTTGAAATATTGTATAAGCACAGGAAATAGCTTAATAGCACCATGATTGCTACTATCTGTGGAGGCGCTCAAGTATCTGATTTTTGACACTTCTTTTAACATATTTTCTTGGGCAAATGGGCCTAAAACATTTTTAGGATAGCTTCAGCTTTTGAGCGGGAACAGGTTACATCTTTTGCGATTTTCGAATCTGGATATATACTCTTGCAAAGTGGAGCTGTGCAATCTAGTGAGTTAAATGATTCGTGATGTTTAACGGTATGATAAACCAGAGTAGCTTCTGTGGCCCGAACGCTCCGTTGAAGACTTAAGTTCGCATTGGATTCCATGAAAATATCAATTCTTGATGTAGATGCCGTACTACGAATCTTCATTTTGTGCTTTTCGGTATTTAAATGCTTTTCAAAGTCAGCTTTGCCCTTATTAGCAATGGAAATTATTTGATCACAAATTACACATTTTGCGTCCCATGGCTCTTTGCCAGATTTGAACATCTTGTATTGACTTTTTAAAGTGTCAGAAAATATACATTTTCTTTTCGACATGACTAATAGAGAGATCTGAAACAAAGGTGTTTTACTTGTATTTGAGATTTGTCAATAACACATTAATGCTACAAATAGGAAAATATAAAACTAACTCACCAAAAATACGGTCGCCGCTAACTTAAATACTTAATTGTACGTTAACACACGCCAAGCACGCACAAACGCCACGCGTTCCTAGGGCAGACTAAAACGGGCGCGAACCTGTCTGCAGACGGCGCGGGCAGAGGGGCGGGGTAGTCACGCTCACGCCAACCGCGCGCGGCGCGGCGCGGCGCGATGCGCGGGCGAACGACAGTTTGCTCTCCGCTCGCCTTTGTCCGCTCGGGCGCTCGTCCGCCCATCGTCGTACGAAACGCCACTCTGACAAAAAGCCTGACAAAAGCCGGACAGGCCGAACACGTACATATTTGGCCGGACGCGACCGCAAAAAGCCTAACATGTCCGGCTAAAGCCGGACACCTGGCAAGCCTATTTGCGTGACATCTTTAAATTGGACCACAATCTTGTCTTCCTGGCCAAGATATATAAACGACTATAAAGAAAATTGTTGGCAATCATATTATGCATAATATGCTGGCAACCAGACTAGTCAAAAACAAGATTGCATGTTGTTTAAAACAAATATAAAAGCAAACTCCATTTGAATTTCTCCCCAAAATTACCGATTTTTTGGTAATTTCTCTGAAAATTTCTTAAAATAACCAACATTTTTGGACTTTATGCTATTTACGAACGAGGCCCAAACACAAGGCCAAAATGTGCCACTTGCTGAATTTTAACGAATAACTTAGGTAATTTCCTACACCTACTAAAAAAAAAATGTATACAACTTAGCTTCCTTCCAGAACCGTTGCCAACCTAACCCGCGACTGGGTTAGAATTTCCGGTCAGGTTCAGAATAAACCTCACAATAACAATGATTTTTTTTTTTGTTTGAATTTGGAATAATTCCAAATTCAAACAAAAAAAATCTTTAGAAGTTATAGATATTGCAATAAAAATCAAATTAAATACTATCAAAACATCCATCTAAATCAAGTAAAAATATATCAAAACAAGACAATATCTGATTCTATACTTCAGTAACATTCACCCTAAAAAAACCCGGGTGTCAGACTGGCGATATGGCGGCGCAGCACAAATGGGACCCTTTTTTTCTCCCCTTTTCTCTAATAGCTTTATTTTGTAAACAATCTGATGCCCACATAGACTTATAAAAAAAGATGGACTCCGCGCCACGCATATCGAAAGTGAAGCACCCTACCGATCTATGTGTGCGTGATTTGAGTACCTGCAAAGACGCCGTCGCTCGTGTCACGTAATGGCGGCCGGTCGGCATACTATGATGTAAATGTGTGCGCGAGGCGTGTTTGTACAAACGGACCCGGCATACTTACTGTGCTTCACTTTCGATATGCGCAGCGCGGAGTCCATCTTTTTTTATAAGTCTATGGATGCCCAATTGAGTTTTTATTATATGTAAATATTAGTTGACAATTCAGATATTTTGCGAGGGACCGATAAATTGTAGGGATTTAAACATCATTGACGGATTAGTTCAGATTATCATTAGACGGATCATTATTAGTAGGGATGAGTGATACTTATTGTTTTTTTTTTTATTTGTGGCATAAGCTTAGCAAAAAACGTATTTTTTTTTTATATTAAAATATGATTTGATTTCTTTTCTGTCGGTTTGTAAAAACACTTTTACACGTCAATGTTAATTTAAAAACAAGATGAGATCGGCGATTTCTATAAAAAAACTCGTCCATTTCAGGAGTTAAGTCCAAAGGATGCCCGGGTAAAATCAAGAAATTATATTTAGTCTTCAGTAGTAAAAAAAATTATACTTACCTACACGTATTTTTTGATTTTGATTAGTAGCGGCTCGCTAGGTCACACAACTACTTATAAAATCTAGCAAGGAGTGACGTCATGCCACATTTCAAATTTTCAACTCAATGTATCGCCGGAATCTTTTGATTACGTAAAAAAAAAAATGTGTCCAACATTTTTTAACAAGTACCTAAGTAATCTAAATAATGGATCAAAAAAAAAAAAATTGTCATGTTCCCTATTTTATGCTTTTGTTTTCTCGTTGTTATTGACAGGATACCTTATCATTTTCTTACTTCTTTCTTTTAAAGACTCGTGTTTTAGTTGCCTTGATGTTTTCTCCTACCGACGCACAGTATGGGAATCTCGCAATCTAGCGGAATTTAATTCCAAATTGAATTACGTATAAGATAAGCTCCGTTGAGCTGCACGATTAGGTACTGACAAATGCGTGCACTGACTGGACAGGTCCACTCAATCTGTGTGGTTCTTTCATCAAAAGACCATTTCAGACTGCAATCTACATGGTCTTCACATGATCTGACCAAGATTATGTCTGGACTTTAAAAGAGACTGTGACCTCTGAGTTTGTTTCGGCCTCAGAACAATAACAAAGCATAGAAGTAGTGTTAAAATAGCAACTGAACTCAATATATTTGTTTCATTTTGACTTATGGAGCCGCTATGATGTTAAAGAAGGACACGTATACAGAAGACGTTTCGAAATTTTGTAGATTGTCATTCATTTTATTCTGACTAGTGATGTACCCACTAAATTTCAACGTCGATAGAATTTACAATGGCATTCTTTCTTACACTGCCAAGAATAATAACCGTAGGTACACACGGCTACACATCAAGCTATACATTTCCAGTTTACACTGACCGCTCATTGTAAGGAAATCCTATACAATGGGAGATCAGCTTATACTGGAAATGTATAGCTTGATCTGTAGCCGTGCGTACCAAAAATTTTGAAGTAACTAAGCATACTTATGATACCAATACTTAATATATTCGTTCAAAATGAAACAATACTTTAAGTATGAACTAAATAGTTCGTCATCATCATCACCAAAGTCTTCCTTGGTTCTCGACAGCTCTTCATGTATTAAATCTGACCCGGCTAAACCCGAATGTATTTAGTTGCCATAATAACTGATGAGTTTATTGAAAAGAAGTGGGAGACATTCGGTTTTGCAAATGTTTTTAGCAACTTACTTTCTCATATTTATTTGAATTTTAGATTACATCATAGACTACTCAACAAAGTCTAGGGAAAAAGGGTATTCAAAGTACCTAATAATTTTTATTTTAATACTTTTTATGTAACATATATTATTGTAAATCAGTAGAAGCGTAATTTAATAGAGATTTGAATTATTTGATTAAATAAAATGGTTGTTAGTGAAAAAATAAAATTTATTATGAAAATTTAAAATGGTACCATAGCGACAAAAACTTTTCGTACATAAAAAAATAAATAACGACCAGATAATATTTTAAATAAAAAAATAAAATGCCTAGCCACTTTAATAATCTGTTAGTCGAATTCCAGCCCACACCATAATCATTCCGCCCTGGTACGGATGAACTTCCTGAGGATTCTGGAGTCGGCTCTGGCGACCAGGAACTCGCCAGAAGCGCAGTCTTCTTGAATCAGGATGGAATCCAATTATTTCTGAATTTGTTATTGTCATCTGTGTCAAGGATTCCTAAAACAAACAGTTCTCAATAAAATTTATGTAAGATTTTTTATCAACATTTTTATTTAGGTAAATAGTTTTATTTGTATGTCTTACCTGACTGATGTGAGATGATTTCACGAGATGTCAAGATCAGTGGCGATTCATTAATTTGTACCGATGTACTAGGTCCTGTTTCAACTTCCATTGCTACGGGATCCTACAATTACGTATTTTGTATTAAAAATAAATAAATAAATTTGCACTCGATTATATTTCCGACTGGGATAAGTAGAAGAATGATATCGCATCAATGATATTTTTAATATAATATCATTGTATCGCATATTTCAAGTGAACATATTTCTGAATGTTATACCTGTCTTCATGTTAGATTACTGTTGATGGTGAGCGGTTTTTTTAATTTGCAGTATTGCGCTATGTCCTTCTTCGCAGACTTCCATAAGTATTTCCTGTAATGTAATAAATCAAGTTTTAATTTGAACGGGATACTATTTATTGCCAATAAAATACCTTAATTATATCATAATATATCAAGACCATTTCATCTGTTCTATCCATAACAAATAATGTAGGAACAGCATGTACTCTAAGTGACGACTTAAAGAACATGCTACATCCATTTCATAGGTTCATTACCAAATGAATACAAAGTAAAATGTTTGGAGCATATTATGTGGCTGTGCTGTTTGGAGTCCAATTTCGTCTACCAATACAATTTATCCATTTTTTTTTCACATCGTCTAGGAAATCTGTAAAAGAAAAGTATCGACAACATTATTTACGTCACTATGGCTGATCAAGATAACCCCAAAACAATTTCCGAATATTCGCTAATAACTTCTATTGGAATAAATATTACGACTGGTTTCAGCTATATAGTGACACAGCAATATTTGTTATGTATTTATATTCGTTTATCAGATCTTAGGCAACAAGAAATTGAGCAAAAACTTACCGATGGAAGGTCAATATTTGTTGTTCATTTTATTTTCGCTATGAATGGGTCTTGCATCCCCCAACCACACAAGAAATTGCTCCACAGCGTCCACACACTCACTATTTGTAGTTAAACAAAGAATTCATGCAATCTAACAGTAGAAATATTATTAAAACATCGCAAAACCATGGAATATTACGACAGACACGTAAACAATGAACACGCGAATAAGTCAGCTAGTTCAATGAACGAACTGTCAGACATTGAAACAAAGTACTATCAAATTTGGCCGCGTCATACTATAACTTTTTTAACCAAATGACAATTGATCTTGTGACCATGCCAAGAAAGTAAAACAAAGAGTAAAACATTTATCTCTTTCCCACATCCTTTATCGTACCTAATAATAGAACGGGAATAAAGGTAGTTACAGAATTCTGTTTTTAGCCTTCCTTCTATGCTTTGTTATTGTTCTGAGGTTTCGGCGTTTCTTCTCAGAGTAGTCAGATAGGAAACGTCGAACTCATCTAGTTTAAAAAAAATATGTTTGACGTGTAAAAGTGTTTGTACTAACCTACTTACAGAAAATAAATCATTTATCATTTATCAGATACAAGTTGAAAAATAATATTGGTCGGTATTCAAATAAATAAAAATACTTAAATAGTGATATAAAATAAAGTTGTAAAAAAAATGGTACCTATATGAATAAATTTTGTTATTTTACTCACTAATTCCACTTTTTACAATTACCTATTATTTTTAAAATTACCTATTATAAAAGCAAAAATAGCATCAATTCGCTCCTATTTCGCATTTGAGGTCCAAATATCAAAAATTTAGTTTTTTTTATTTCAGAGGTCATTCTGAAAACCGAAAAAAAATGTATGACGGTCGCAAAAAATCGCAAGTTTTATCAATTGTTCTCGAAAGTTAAGACTCTAAACTATAAATTAAAATAATAACAACAGCGGGATATTCAGGTCATTTTTTTAAATCACCTTTTGTTTTGCCAATCATCTCTAAAAAATGCCTAATTTAACTATGCTTTCAAATGATGTTATTAGATCAATGTTTAACCATCACTTAAATAAAATACACTCTAACTTACCTTGAAAGATATACAACGTGTTAATGAAATAACCCAAAACCTCTTAAGGGGTCATTGTACTCATCATTATGAACAACTTTTACTATGGGACCAAACCTGAAATCGCGAAAAAAAAATCAGCTGTTCAGTACATTTTGACGAATTATGCGAACATAAATGTATTGAACAGCTGATTTTTTTTTCGCGATTCCAGGTTTGGTCCCATAGTAAAAGTTGTTCATAATGATGAGTACAATGACCCCTTAAGAGGTTTTGGGTTATTTCATTAACACGTTGTATACAACACAATAATAAACCAATAAACAAGACTAATAAGTTAATTTGATCAGCGGGGCGAGCACGGGCGTACCCAAGACGTTTGTGACAAGACATGATAAATTATGTCATGTCTTACAATTTGTCTTAAATGCTAGCACGGGTCAACCATGTGACATAATCTAGAGGCGCGACATGGCTTTCTTGTTGCTAAATTCATAGTGTGACATAGTAAATTAAAGAAATTAAAATGTTTAAGACTATCTGAATATGCGGCAAAATAAAATCTTTTTTTTTTCTTTTCTATTGCTTATAACTCGACAACGGTGTGTCCTATCGCAAAAATAATGAAAATTTGGCCCCCCTTTATGGAACCCATAAACCCCTTACTCTTAACATGTAGGTACCAAAAAAAAAATTGTTGTATTTAAGTACCTATGTATTTACTTAAATTATTTATTTATTTTGATTTTTTTTTGTTGGTTTCGAAATATGTATTTTTAAAAATTAAAAAAAAAACCGTTTAAAAATATAAAAAATAGTAATTTATTTATTTACTTATTACAATTTTTTTTGGTTGTCACGCGCAATTCTTCACACAAATAAACCACCACCAAACAATGCAAGAAAATAATTTATTCCCATTTGGTGCAGCAGGAAATCTTATCACCGCCTCCGAACGAACGTGATACAATTTTTCTTAGTCACCGTCAAAATGTGACATTTGTGATATAATTGGTGCGCCCATATTAGCAAATAAGACATAATGAGTCCCAACTAAACGTCAAGAAGTTATGTCACATTCAAGAAATTATCTCACGCCGCCGTGTTAGCATTTAAGACAAAACAGTTTTATCGCCCAAACTACGATAAAATGTGTGACTCAAGCCATGTCACAGTAGGCCGTGCTCGCCGGGCAGTAATCTCAAGTGAAGATGACACTTTAATGTGTGTTCGTATTGTCTAGGTACAACGATTAACATCTACTCACTTCTACATTTTTTATTTATTTTTTTTAACCTACATACAAGTATTTCTAATATGTAGCTGTGACAAATAGGGTCTTAGGTATAAATAGATTAGCCATCGTTTTTCGTAAAAAAGTACCATATGTCCTTCCTCACGGTTCAGTGGTTTTGATGTAACAGACAGATTAACTTTCGTATTTTAGTAGGGAAATATAATATGTCAATCCACAATACTGTTGAAAAATATCGCAATAAGGAACCGCAGCGGGGCGAGCACGGGCGTACCCAAGACGTTTGTGACAAGACATGATAAATTATGTCATGTCTTAGAATTTGTCTTAAATGCTAGCACGGGTCAACCATGTGACATAATCTAGAGGCGCGACATGGCTTTCTTGTTGCTAAATTCATAGTGTGACATAGTAAATTAAAGAAATTAAAATGTTTAAGACTATCTGAATATGCGGCAAAATAAAATCTTTTTTTTTCTTTTCTATTGCTTATAACTCAAAAACGGTGTGTCCTATCGCAAAAATAATGAAAATTTGGCCCCCCTTTATGAAACTCATAAACCCCTTACTCTTAACATGTAGGTACCAAAAAAAAATTGTTCTATTTAAGTACCTATGTATTTACTTAAATTATTTATTTATTTTGATTTTTTTTTTGTTGGTTTCGACGCGCATTATTTACATGTCTAAATATGTATTTTTAAAAATTAAAAAAAAACGTTTAAAAATATAAAAAATAGTCATTTATTTATTTACTTATTACAATTTTTTTTGGTTGTCACGCGCAATTCTTCACACAAATAAACCACCACCAAACAATGCAAGAAAATAATTTATTCCCATTTGGTGCAGCAGGAAATCTTATCACCGCTTCCGAACGAACGTGATACAATTTTTCTTAGTCACCGTCAAAATGTGACATTTGTGATATAATTGGTGCGCCCATATTAGCAAATAAGACATAATGAGTCCCAACTAAACGTCAAGAAGTTATGTCACATTCAAAAAATTATCTCACGCCGCCGTGCTAGCATTTAAGACAAAACAGTTTTATCGCCCAAACTACGATAAAATGTGTGACTCAAGCCATGTCACAGTAGGCCGTGCTCGGCGGGCAGAATATTATTATTAATAGCTGTGCCCGCGACTCCGTCAGCGTGTAACTCCTTGTATGTTATTAAGTTAATGTATTGGACTGCTAAGCTATCGGGAGTTACACGTGTTATTGTGAGTCAACCATAAAAGATAGACATATGCTGTTGTGAGATATTTTTTAGATAATTTTATGTAGAACATTTCCGTCATAAATGATTTCTATGTAGCTTTAACCATTAAGGCTGCACACGCGACGGAAGCTTAAAAAATGGAGCAACTTCTCCAGTTTTCCCGACATTTCCCTTCACTGCTCTGCTCCTATTGACTGTAGCGTGACGAAAAGTATACTATAACCTCCCCAGGAGTATGAAGAATAATTGTACCAAGTTTCATTAAAATCCGTCGAGTAGTTTTTGTTTCTATAAGGAACATACAGACAGACAGACAGACAAAATTTTACTGATTGCATTTTTGGCATCAGTATCGATCACTAATTACCCCCTGATAGTTATTTTGAAAATATATATCATGTACAGAATTGACCTCTCTACAGATTTATTATAAGTATAGATTTAAATCCCGCTAGATTACGAGATTCCCATACTGTGCGACGACGAGGCGCGGCGGCGCGCGGCAGCGGCGGTGAAAAGCTTTTCCCGTTTCGCGACGGAAAATTGCGCGACGGGAAATAGGTACTTATCAGTCTTTATTAAAAAATGAGCAATATAAGTTGCTTGTTCCTGAACAAATCTTTTACAACAATGCTTTCATAAGCCCTGCTACAGTTATTGTTTGCTAGTAGCTTGTTTTTAATATATACCTAAAGTAGTAATCTGTGGAAAATGTTGTGGGTAGGTATATTTGTAAAGTTTTAATTGTAAGACAACACTTTTTATGCTTAGTATACTACTGTTTGTTTTCCCAAATGTAATAAATAAATAAATAATATCGATTTTCAACCATTTAGAATAAATAAGAAATGATTTTACCAGTCAGAAAAAATAGTCTTCAAAAGTATTGTACAATGCGTTTCAACTAAGAATAGGAAAGTCAATGACCTCTAACTGTCAACTGAAGCTAGAAATCTAAGGCTTGCAAAGTTTTGTAGTGTTATCCTTATCCAAAGCTTATCCATTTTAGTTCTGTTTTTGGAATTTGTTTTTGTTAAAATATGTCACTGACTTTGCAAATGTGTAAACAAGATGCTATCTTGCAAATTCTTCACAATATGGCGCAAGGTCATCCCTATTCTTAGTTGAAACGCATTGTACCCACGCTTTTAAAATCGTTTTTACTAAGCAACTGTACCGTTATCTAGATTTTTTTGCTAACCTCAAAACAAACAATACACTAATTTATACCTTTTACTAATTTCCAAACAAAATACCACATTATCGAAAAAATCAGTTAAGTAACTAAACATTTTACAGTGTATTGTATTGTAAAACATCAAAAGGCATCTCGTCATCAAGGCGAGCGGCCGGCGTCGGGCGGCAAAGATAGTCTGTGTCATCCATACTTCCATACTAATATTATAAATTCGAAAGTAACTCTGTCTGTCTGTCTGTCTGTCTGTCTGTCTGTCTGTCTGTCTGTCTGTCTGTCTGTCTGTCTGTTACCTTTTCACGCCTAAACCACTGAACAGATTTCGATAAAATTTGGCAAGACTATAGATGGTATCCTGGGGACGGACATAGGCTACTTTTTTTTTCAAAAATAATCCTACAGGGGGTGATATAGGGGATGAAAGTTTGTATGGGAAACTCAGTATTTCTTAAGTTAGGGATGTGAAAATTAAAATGTATGCTTTTAATAGGAAATAAAGAAATATGCGATTCAGCGTTTTTGAAAAATCATCCCCTAAGGGGGTAAAATAGGGGTTGATTTTAAAATTTACAAAACTGCATGGATTTCGACGAAATTTGGCAAGGCTTTATATAGCATCCTGGGGAAGGCCATAGGATACTATTTTTTTCAAAAATAATACTACAGGGGGTGATATAGGGGATGAAAGTTTGTAAGGGAAACCCAGTATTTCTTAAGTTAGGCATAACAAATTTATGCTATTGGTAGGAAATTAAGAAATATGCGATTCAGCATTTTTGAAAAATCATCCCCTAAGGGGTAAAATAGGGGTTGATTTTAAAATTTACAAAACTACACGGATTTCGATAAAATTTGGCAAGGCTTTATATAACATCCTGGGGAAGGACAAAGGCTACTTTTGGTCTTAAAAAAATATCTTACAGGGGGTGATATAGAGGATGAAAGTTTGTATGGGAAACTCAGTATTAAGTTAGGGATGTGAAAATTAAAATGTATGCTTTTGATAGGAAATAAAGAAATATGCGGTTCAGCGTTTTTGAAAAATCATCCCCTAAGGGGGTAAAATAGGGGTTGATTTTAAAATTTACAAAACTGCAAGGATTTCGACAAAATTTGGCAAGGCTTTATATAGCATTCCAGGAAAGGACATAGGATACTATTTTTTTCAAAAATAATACTACAGGGGGTGATATAGGGGATGAAAGTTTGTAAGGGAAACCCAGTATTTCTTAAGTTAGGGATAACAAATTTATGCTATTGGTAAGAAGTTAAGAAATATGCGGGTCAGCGTTTTTTTAAAAATCATCCCCGAAGTGGGTAAAACAGGGGTTGATTTTAAAATTTACAAAACTGCACGGATTTCGATAAAATTTGGCAAGGCTATAGATAGCATCCTGGGAAAGGACATGGGCTACTTTTTGTCTTAAAACATAATCCTACAAGGGGTGATAAAAGGGATGAAAGTTTGTATGGGAAACCCAGCATTTCTTAAGTTAGGGATATGCCCTATGTTTTCCACATGAACGTTCCCATGGGATATTTTCCGACATCCACGCGGGCGAAGCCGCGGGCAAAAGCTAGTTTTGTCATAAAAATTACCGTCATTAAGAATTTACCGCTATACGAAGTTATGATTTTATTAGCTTCTTAGGTCCGGTAGATGAAAAAAAAACCGGTCAAAAGCGAGTCGGAAGCGCGCACCGGGGTTCCGTTTCGATTTCTGAAAAAGTGTAGGTACTACTTATTTAGAGACATCGTCCTGTAATCTTTACCTATACTTCTATCACATAGATAGAATAATTTCAGATTTTTCTTTGAAATGCAAACTTCGGAGATAAGGGGGAACAGTATTTTTAGGGTTCCGTACCTCAAAAGGAAAAAAAAGAACCCTTATAGGATCACTCGTGTGTCTGTCTGTCTGTCCTTCTGTCAGTCAATTTGCTCCGAATCTAATGGACCGATTAACTTGCAATTTGGTACACATATGGATTTCTATGACCCAAACACGTACGGCTAAAGTAAATGAATTTTGAATATGGGGGTCACTTTTAGGGGGCAAATAAGAAAATTTAAAAAAAAAGTTTTGCTAACCGTACCGTGTGCCAAGTCAAATGAAAGGGCTTACCCATTAAGAGGGTCTCAAATATTTTTTTTTAATAATTTTAAAATAAATCATTTTAAAGTTATTTAAGAAAATAGACGAAAATTTACTATTCCCCCTTAACTCCTAAACTACTGTGCCTAAAATTTTGAAAAAAAATACAGAAAATAGTTATATGCCTGTAAATTACAGAAAAACTTATAAAAAGTTTGTGGTCTTAAAATAACATGGTAAATCTCTCAATATTGTGAGTACAAACTTACATTTACTGTTGGAATGTATGGGAGAACTTGTTTTTCAACTATTGTGAGTACAAACTTACATTTACTGTTGGAATGTATGGGAGAACATGTTTTTCAACTATACTACTTAATGTTAAGTTTGTTCTTGGGAAAATTTCATCCCAACTGCGGAACCCTTCATTGTGCGTAGTCCAACACGCACTTGGCCGGTTTTCTTTTTTACATTTTTCATCAAAAGTCGAAAACCGTACGGCCTTTAAAAAAAAAATTGAGAATGTGCAAACCGAATCTTTTTAAGAACCTCTTTCAGTCCCTGTTGCAAAAAAAAATGTAATTCTTTCTTATTTGCAAAACAGTTGTTGTTTTTGTTGTTGTAGCAAACGTCATCTAAAACTGTTCCAAACAAGTTGATATCATTAGTAGTTCTTGAGATATCCAGCTGTGACAGACGGACAGACAGAGACTGAGTCGTAACATAAGTGTTCCTTTTTACCATTTTGGTACGGAACCCTAAAAAACGGTAAAATACACTATGGAAAGGTTTCTTTGGTAATTTCGGTAAGTTGTATCTACTGTTTTTTGGATCATAAACCGTTTAGTTACGAACAGAATGAGTAATTTCTTATAATATGCAAAGAAGGGAACTCATTAATTTTGGATAAAGCGGAAATGCTATGTATACGGAAAACGTAAACGAAAACGGAAACTAAATAAAATGAAAACAACACAAATGCAAACCTTAATTTTTTCCTCAATTTTTTACCAAGAAATCAGACCAATCCGGAGGAAATCTAACTTAGAGAGATGTATTGATGATTTTTATACTGTCGCGAATCATATTTTGAGTAAGATACAACCTTACACTGACCTGTAAATTGCAATAAACCCAAGAAAATTTGAATTTCGCGGGCTACCTTAGCGCAGGGCTTAATACTTTGGTTTTGTTAATTTCCGTACGTAATTTAAATACCTAATTTCGCCGTTTCGTCAATTATTTATTACAATTAGGTAACGACGAAACTAATGGGGAGGCACACGCAAAGCTGTTTGTAGATGGCGCTCTGAATGTCTGCACATTGTTTTACAAACGAATCCATACAATGAGGATCTTTACTTCCATTTTTTCACGATAGGTGGCGCATCGTCGGCATGGCCATTGGAAGCTGTCAATTACATACATTTTATAACCAATCATTTATTAAATTTAATTTTTCTCGACAATGCCTCTGTGTGCTGTACCAGGACGTAGTAACCCCGGTGTACATTTATTTCCCAAAAATACAACCCTAAAAAGAAGTGGGAAATGACTATACGACTTAGCTTGCAACTTCCGTGGATGTTTAAGTAGGTACAGTAGAACCTCTTTAAGTCGAACCTCGATAAGTCGAAAACCTCCAAAACTCGAAAAAAAGTTATGTTCCCTTCCCTTCAAGCCCCAAAACCTCCACTTCTCGAAATCTCAACCCTCTATAGGTCGAAATAATCAGTGAGTCCCTACAATTCATTTTAGTACATATTTTCCCTCCATAACTCGAAAATATAAATTGAACCTCTGCATCTCGAACATAGCCATATTTGATTTTACAACCTTTACAACTCGATCATTTCAAACTATAATTACGGTAATTACCTCGAAAAAAAAAAAAAGTTTAAGAATTTGCCGACCATGTTCGTTCGTCATTGTTTCATAAAGAACAATGTAAGACTAGAATAAATAGGATTACCAATTCTATGAAGTGTTAGAGGGATTTATGTACATGGTGCCAGGTGTTTCATTTTGGGATTTTTTGTTACTTAGGTTCTTGTTATTGATTTCTTTTGAACTTTAGCGAAGCAAATCTTTTGTTGTCGATTGAAAAATTGTCGCAAGTAGTTTGGTTCTACCGAAATACACATAAATTTTTGCAACATTATACGAATAAAATTGTTAAAAAATGAGTGCTGTGAAACGTAAACTGAAAACTTTGAGTCTCGCTGAAAAGTTACAAGTGCTCGAAGCTGTGAAGAGCTGTCAAAAGAAGAAAGATGATATACCTTAGACATATACCTTACACATTAGACAATGCTATAGATAGAGAACAACCGAATTATCTAAAGCAAAAAAAAATAACTGACTTTTTTTTATACATATTTTTTATTTTAAGGATGTTTTGAAATGCCTTTATATATGTAGTACATAATGTTACGTAACTTTTAACTTGCCAATAAATATGTTTATTACCTCTGTAACTTGAATTTTTATTTATTTCACCTCTTTATCTCAAAATTAATTAGAATTAATCTTAACCTCTACTTGTCGAATATTTTCCTTCCAAAATCTGCCTAACTCGAAATCCTTCATAAGTCGAAACCTCTACAACTCGAATTTTTTGGTCTCTCCCTTGAAGTTCGACTTACAGAGGTTCTACTATTGTGAAACAAAATGAGCATGATCATTGCCATGACCAAATTTTTTGTCTTCGTTTTACGTTTTACAACGATGCGACATGGTTTTGGTCATGGCCTCTCGTACTAAAAGAACAAAAGCCGATTGCCAAAAAGAAGTGTAAACTGGTTTTAAACGCGTCGTGCTCTATGCCGGACGTCACACCTACACTATCTATGTGCACTCACACAAATGCAAAGCTCAGCTTCAACCTCGCGGACTGTACAGTCAGCAACAGAAGTCGGTTAACAATGCTACTTTTTGACATCATCTAAATTAACACAAAATGATACGATAACCTGCTTTTTACCATTTCATTTATTAGATCATAAGAGTTAATTTTCTTTAAAATTTACGTCAGTTCCGATTTTAATGAAGTAT
The DNA here is from genome assembly GCA_905163495.3 of Cosmia trapezina. Taxonomy (NCBI): domain Eukaryota; kingdom Metazoa; phylum Arthropoda; class Insecta; order Lepidoptera; family Noctuidae; genus Cosmia; species Cosmia trapezina. The sequence goes on from LR991048.1 coordinate 5,391,072, forward strand.
TTTTCTCAATAATTAAGATTTAGAAAACTCAAGTGTCAATCTACTTTTGTGCTGACTGTACCTAATTCAATTAAGGTTTTTATTCAAGCATATTTACTTACTGTCAAAATATCCTTTACCTTTTCAGTAGGTAGCATAGAATTCAAATAGAATTATATAGGTACTAGTACCTACATATTCAGATACTAGATTAATTTGAATTTGGAATATAAACGCAAAATTACGTCACCCGTCGGAAGTCCATTCCACATTTTTCCATCCATTTGATGAAACGGATTTGGAAGGAAATCCGTTTCATCAAAAAAATCTGGTCAGAAAAAAATCCGTTTCATTAAAAAAATCTGGTCAGATTTTTTGATGAAACGGATTTTTCAGAGGTATCAAACAAACAAACAATAACAAAGAAAATAAAGAAAACTTACCATGAGGTCTGTCATCAACTCCATCGCTATCCACCTCACTCCTGACGCTTCCAGGACTTGCCCTCTTCAGTTCCTCCTGCTGCCCTCCCTGTTCACTCTGGAATCCTCCCATCCTCTTATCGTAACTCATGAAAAACGGGAAATTCGGTACTCGATTCTGCTGGAAATAGTAACCCATTTTCCCATCCCTAACTTTCAGTTCTTCGTCTTCCGAGTGTTCGTTGGTACCAGAATTATAGTCCTGTGAAATGCTGTTCTCGATATCGATTTCGGGTGATCGACGCTCGTTAAGGCCGACAATCGATTCAATCGAGAAGTTCTTCGATGGTAGCTTTGTCTGCATTTTGTTTATTTCCGATTCCATCACTACACTAAACACTGGCCACTGCACGATTTTCGAATTTTTGTATTTGGAACGTCCGAATGTCGGTTGTGTACTGATGTCAGTGCGGTGCCAGTCCACTGTTGAGGACCACGCCTCTATGTGGGGGAGGTTTATTTCATTATCCTCCACATTCAATCGAATTTCAACCTTATCACACATTGCTTTATAGTTCATTTTATTTTGGCTGGTATTCAAGTCTCCTCAATAGCCAAATTCAGGTACGTAAATATCGTCTTTATTGTACTTAATATAAGGTGTGATTTAGAGTAATTTAGTCTAAATAAATACGTATTATGATCTGGTATAATGCGACAAAAAATGGCGACCAATAAATAATTTAAATAAATAAGCGCTCGATGATGCTCCGCGTTAACTACTGTTGTAAAGGTTTATTTGTTTCAGCAAATATATGGTTTGAAATAATATGGTGTTTTATTTTATGTTTAACAAAGAGAGTTTTATTTGGCCATTTTCTTTGTCATGGTGCTTTTTAGGTGAATTAGGATGTGGATTTGACAGAATACTTACACCCAATTTTTTTTATTTTTTGTTGGTTACATTCTTATTTCTTACATTTGAAAACACTGTGCTGTGCAATACTAATTATAAGAAAACATATACAGTGATGGAAGAGTAGGTATTGATGTCAGAAGTGAAAAAAAACACTTATTTTATAAGTACCTAGTTGTTTTAACTAGGTATAAAATAACTGTTTTTTTTTTTTAAAAAAAAAAGACCAACACATAGATCATACCTATATCTAAGTAGGCTGTCAGTACGACAACGTTCAAAGGTTCTATCGTATATCTTCGGAAAAACCGAACTTTGCCGAACTGAACCGTGTGAAAAATGTGACTGTGGTCCGATAATGGGAGTCACGGCACAGGGGGCCTACTCCCTAAGTCCGTCCGTCTTTCCGTCCGTCCGTTCATCCGTCCATCTAGCATTACGATCCATCAAAACAAGTGTAAAAGTTAAATTTTTCGGACAAGCAAAAACACATAGGGAGTAGGAGGGACAACTGGCAAATCATGTTGTCATTCATACTTCGTTCGGGCGCCGAACCAATCATCCATCCGTAGGTGATACGGAGTAAGAAACTACGTGCTTCGTGCTTAAGTAGTAGGCCCCCAGATTCGTCACGGAATTAGTGCGTCAATCTACTTACGGGTATAATAATTGAGGCGGGAATATAAATCCATACCTAGGGATGATGACTAAAAAATTATTTTTTGTCCGTCATAGAGATTATTAAAAAATATTGGACACGTATTTTTTCTTTTTTTACGTAATCAAAAAATTGCGGCGATACATTGAGTTAAAATATGGCATGACGTCACGCGTAGCTAGGTTTTATACGTACCTACAAGTGACGTAGCGAGCCCCCACTCCCCACCTTTAATGCGTGATAGCTAAGTATTTTTTTATTAATATGATAAAGCAAAAAATACGTGTCTAATATTTTTTTATTATCTGACTGACGGACTAAATAGATTTTTTTTTTTTTACCCAGGCACCATCCCTATTTCTATTGGTCGATACCTACTCACATTTTATTCGCTTTATTTCGGTTTTCCGAAGATAAATGATGAAACCTTATTGAACGTTGTCAAACTGTAGAATATACCTACACTTACTTAGATGTAGCCTCAGAAGAATAATAGTTATTCTTCTGAGGATGTAGCATAGATTTGATTTGCATTTATTAATTTCAATTTTAAGAATTTATTTGGCTAAATGACTTTACAAGTTATTGCGTTTGCGTAAAGATCATTTTCGCCTAAAGCAGTAATAAAGATTGGTAATTTTGAAGGCGCACTCAGTTCGGATCGTGATCGGTTTTACGAATTTTGCCGATGCTGCATAGTTGTATGCTCAGAAGAACGACTAAAGCATAGAAGGAAGGCTAAAAACAGAATTCTGTAACTACCTTTATTCCCGTTCTATTATTAGGTACGATAAAGGTACGTTATAGGATGTGGGAAAGAGATGAATGTTTTACTCTTTGTTTTACTTTCTTGGCATGGTCACAAGATCAATTGTCATTTGGTTAAAAAAGTTAAAGTATGACGCGGCCAAAGATAGTTTTTTGTTTCAATGTCTGACAGTTCGTTCATTGAACTACCTGACTTATTCGCGTGTTCATTGTTTACGTGTTTGTCGTAATCTTCCCTGGTTTTACGATGTTTTAATAATATTTCTACTGTTAGATTGCATGAATTCTTTGTTTAACTACAAACAGTGAGTGTGTGGACGCTGTGGATCAATTTCTTGTGTGGTTGGGGGCTGCCAGTCCCATTCATAGCGAAAATAAAATGAACAATAAATATTGACCTTCCATCGGTAAGTTTTTGCTCAATTTCTTGTTGCATATGATCTGATAAACGAATATAAATACATAACAAATATTGCTGTGTCACTATATAGCTGAAACCAGTCGTAATATTTATTCCAATAGAAGTTATTAGCGAATATTCGGAAATTGTTTTGGGGTTATCTTGATCAGCCATAGTGACGTAAATAATGTTGTCGATACTTTTCTTTTACAGATTTCCTAGACGATGTGAAAAAAAAATGGATAAATTGTATTGGTAGACGAAATTGGACTCAGCCACATAATATGCTCCAAGAATTTTACTTTGTATTCATTTGGTAATGAACCTATGAAATGGATGTAGCACGTTCTTTAAGTCGTCACTTAGAGAACATGCTGTTCCTACATTATTTGTTATGGATAGAACAGATGAAATGGTCTGATATACAGGATGAATTTTTTATCATGCACCAAATTGAAATGGGAGATTTTACTCATCATTATGAACAACTTTTACTATGGGACCAAACCTGAAATCGCGAAAAAAAATCAGCTGTTCAGTACATTTTGACGAGTTTGATGTAGGTAAATGTACTGAACAGCTGATTTTTTTTTCGCGATTTCAGGTTTGTTCCCATAATAAAAGTTGTTCATAATGATGAGTACAATCTCCCATTTCGATTTGGTGCATGATAAAAAATTCATCCAGTATTCTGATATAATTAAGGTATTTTATTGGCAATAAATAGTATCCCGTTCAAATTAAAACTTGATTTATTACATTACAGGAAATACTTATGGAAGTCTGCGAAGAAGGACATAGCGCAGTACTGCAAATTAAAAGAACCGCTCACCATCAACAGCAATCTAACATGAAGACAGGTATAACATTTCAGAAATATGTTCACTTGATATATGCGATACTGATATTATATTAAAAATATCATTGATGCGATATTATTCTTCTAATGAATAATTATCCCAGTCGGAAATATAATCGTGTGCAAATTTATTTATTTATTTTTAATAAAAAATACGTAATTGTAGGATCCCGTAGCAATGGAAGTTGAAACAGGACCTAGTACATCGGTACAGGGCCCCAAGTCTGCTATTTTTTACATTCCAACACGATCCCATTGTCACTGCATTGTAATTTTGCTAAAAGTTCGTAATCTGCTAAATTCATAATTTCATACAATGGACTGTCAATGGTTGACCATTGGAAAGTCATAATGACGCCATTATATTAGTAGATTACCAAACTTGTCAAAATCAACAATTATGAAATCAATGATAGACCATTCTGACACTATTGTAATAGCAGACTTGGGGCCCTGATTAATTGAATCGCCACTGATATTGACATCTCGTGAAATCATCTCACATCAGTCAGGTAAGACATACAAATAAAACTATTTACCTAAATAAAAATGATGATAAAAAATCTTACATAAATATTGAGAACTGTTCGTTTTAGGAATCCTTGACACAGATGACAATAACAAATTCAGAAATAATTGGATTCCATCCCGATTCAAGAAGACTGCGCTTTTGGCGAGTTCCTGGTCGCCAGAGCCGACTCCAGAATCCTCAAGAAGTTCATCCGTATTATGGTGTGGGCTGGAATTCGCGTAACAGATTATTAAAGTTGCTAGGCATTTTATTTTTTTATTTAAAATATTATCTGGTCGTTATTTATTTTTTATGTACGAAAAGTTTTTGTCGTTTTGGTAACATTTTGAATTTTCATAATAAATTTTATTTTTTCACTAACAATCATTTTATTTAATCAAATAATTCAAATCTCTATTAAATTACGCTTCTACTGATTTAAAATAATGTGTTAAAATAAAAATTATTAGGTACTTTGAATACCCTTGTTCCCTAGACTTTGTTGAGTAGACTATGATGTAATCTAAAATTCAAATAAATATGAGAAAGTAAGTTGCAAAAAACATTTGCAAAACCGAATGTCTCCCACTTCTTTTCAATAAACTCATCAGTTATTATGGCAATTAAATACATTCGGGTTTAGCCGGGTCAGATTTAATACATGAAGAGCTGTCGGGAACCAAGGAAGACTTTGATGATGATGATGACGAACTATTTAGTTCATACTTAAAGTATTGTTTCATTTTGAACGAATATATTAAGTATTGGGATCATAAGTATGCTTAGTTACTTCAAAATTTTTGGTACACACGGCTACAGATCAAGCTATACATTTCCAGTATAAGCTGATCTCGCATTGTATAGGATTTCCTTACAATGAGCGGTCAGTGTAAACTGGAAATGTATAGCTTGATGTGTAGCCGTGTGTACCTACGGTTATTATTCTTGGCAGTGTAAGAAAGAATGTTATTGTAAATTCTATCGACGTTGAAATTTAGTGGGTACATCACTAGTCGGAATAAAATGAATGACAACCTACAAAATTTCGAAACGTCTTCTGTATACGTGTCCTTCTTTAACATCATAGCGGCTCCATAAGTCAAAATGAAACAAATATATTGAGTTCAGTTGCTATTTTAACACTACTTCTATGCTTTAGTCGTTCTTCTGAGGTTGTATGTCTGTGGCTGTGAGCACAATAATGAGCAATGACATTAAGGCGAAAGCGCCAGGGTAGCCCGCGAAATTCAAAATTTCTTACGTTTTTTGCAATTTGTAGGTCAGTGTGAGATTGTATGTTGATTAAAATATGATTCGCGGCCGTGCTAATATGGCACAGCGATAGCGATTTCATGAAATCATAAGGTTTGAGGTAAATGCTAACTTATGGAGTTGTATTGCTGATTCTAATGATTATAATTCTGTAAAGCCATATTAGCTACGGCCGCGAATCATATTTTAATCAACATACAATCTCACACTGACCTACAAATTGCAAAAAACGTAAGAAATTTTGAATTTCGCGGGCTACCCTGGCGCATCAACCTTAAACATCTAGACGTTGCCATGATTACCTACAGTGTGAAGTGTGGAAGTGAGACACATAGGTACTTATACGAAATTAGTACGAAAATTGAGATAAAGCATCGTATCTTATGTCTCTTATGGCGTGCTGTATTTTTGCTTGGCAAACTTTTGAATGTTAGCCAAACAAAGGGCTTTCACTGTTACAAAATTTATCTTGCGTCGATTGATTTAACTTTTTTGGACAGTTTTTGCATTGTGCGAATGTATTGACATGGGTTTCAGTTCAAAATATGGAAGATTTCTTACGTTAAACTTAATTTCTCATACCACATAACCTAGAAAAAGTATTATATTGCTGTCTCATAACCGGCCACGCGGTGGCTCAATCTAGATGTATATTATCTAACTAAGATAATGAACAATGTTAATTTTGATTTGATTTGAGTTTCTAAAAGACTAATCAACAACGTGTCAAAACAAAACTCCTGGCAACTCTTTTGATTGGCTGTTGTTATTTAAGCCGACCAATCACAGCAGTTGGCATGTGTTTAGGTACCGGTCTGTTCAAATACCTTTCAGGACAGCGAGTGTTAACCCTTTTGAACGTAGACACAATCAATCTGCCAATTTGCCTAGCCTTTTCCCAACTATGTTGGGTTCGGCTTCCAGTCTAACCAGGGGGGCTAAAACGCCCACTTTGGCAGAATCATAATAGGATAATAGGTAATAAGAATCATATTTAAAATAGTAAAACGGTCACAAACTGACAATTCATAATTTATCTGCGTACAATTCATAGCACGCAATTCATCTGTTTGACAGTTTTGTATGGAGATTTGTAAAATGGTCCACAAATTATGAATTGCTTTATTGAAGTTTAATGTCAAATACGTCAAATATGTCAATCATAATAAATAGCTGGGAATTCAGGAAATTAATCGCTTTTAGAGGAATTGCATAATGTGGCCGTTTTAGGCCCACTAATGCACCTGTATACCAGTATTTTATATGGAGTGACTGCCTATCTGACCTCCACAACCCAATTACTGGGTAAGTAATACGATACCCATTAGTAAGACTGGTTGTCAGACTTTCGGGCTTGTGACGACACGCAACGACAGTCAAAGATCCACGAATAACAGCCGGGACCAACGGCTTAACGTGCTTTCCGAGGCACGGAGGAGTCTCGGTATGTAAAGATGGTCACCCATCCACTGACCAACCCCGGCAAGCGTAGCATAACCTGATGGATCGACCCGTGCGGCTGTTATTTGTATTGAATATTGTATTATATAGGGTGACTGGTAACTAGTGACCGATACCTAAACACATGATTGTGCTCATGATAACAAACAACTTTTACTATGGGACCAAAACTGAAATCGCATTTTGACGAGTTATGCGAACATGAATGTATGGGGACGCTGATTTTTTTTTCGCGATTTCAGGTTTGGTCCCATAGTAAAAGTTGTTTGTTATCATGAGCACAATCATGTGTTTAGGTATCGGTCACTAATTACCAGTCACCCCATATATTTAAGTAGGTAGGTACGTATAGTTATAGGAACTCGGAAATAATAAGGGTAACAAAAACATCCACTTATGTATCGTCGAGACTGCTTCCGATTGAAAAGGTCACTCCAAAGGAGAGACAAGGCGAATTTAAATATGACGGTGTCCCATTTTTTCCCTTACTTAGCGATTGGCAATCAAATTAAAGTTATTTATCTATTTAAACAAAGAGAGAAGTCCCTTTGTAATGCAGACAAGGAATGAGGAAGGACCGAGATGCACACAGGCGAAGCTGCGCGGGAAGTGCTAGTCAAGAATAAGCAGTGATCAACAGTTTGTAGCTTTTCCTCTTTACATCACAAAAAAAAATTTCATCAAGTTAATACTAGTGCTGCTATCTAGTATGGAGTAGCTGTTACTGTTACACCGCGCCATCTATTGTTAAATAGCAAAATATGGCAGCGCACATTATTGCTCGACTCGAGTGTTCAAGAAATAATAACAGATGTCGCTAGTTGCAATTTAAAATGAAAAAAAAATTAAACATCTGTGGTCACCAAGCCTCACGGGCAGCAGTCGACTGGGTGTCAGCAGAGTTGATAATTAAATAACTAAATACCATGCAGTGCGGATTAATGCTCATTTAGTCAAGTCATACATTGGGCATTGTTTATTATTTTGTAAGATTATTACCATAGACTAATAAGTATTTAATATTATGAGAACTACTACTTTATGACCCGCCCCGACTTCGCATGGGTAGCCCGATCGTTAAAATAAAAACTTCACAGGATCACCGCTGGGTCTGAAGATTGCCTGAAAATTTCATCAAAATCAGCCGTTTTGGAGTCAAACATACACACACACATCGAATTTTTTACTTTAGGTTCATGAGGCTCGTGGCTAAGTAATAACAGCCGCATGGGTCGACCCATCTGCGTGGCTAAGTAGGTACCTAATAACAGCCGCACGGGTCGACCCATCAGGTTAAGCTACGCTTACCGGGGTTGGTCAGTGGATGGGTGACCATCTTTACATACCGAGACTCCTCCATGCCTCGGAAAGCACGCTAAGCCGTTGATGCCGGCTGTCATTCGTGGATCTTGTGTCAAATGACAGTCGTTACGGGTCAAAGCTAAAAGTTTTTTTAAACATTTACATGACTACATCCTTAGTCTTTTAGCATTCTAAGTGATATTCAGAGGATAACTTTTACGTGAAAATATCAACAAATAGTGTGTGTAAAGTGTGTGGTTTAAACAAAAGATTATTAAATGTAATTTAGGTATTACTGATGTCTTTGATTGTTATAGGTATTGTAGTTTTATGTAAAATGACTGAATTATTATATTGGCCATACACGGAGACCTGCACCCTAATGGGGAGCCACACGCAAAGCTGTTTGTAGATGGCGTTCTGAACGACTGCAAATCCATACAATTTGACAATCGTTCGTTATGTCAAATCAATGAAAAAAGAGGACAGTCGATCATGTGCCACCTAGCGTGATAAAAAGTTAGTTTTCATCCCCAATGGGGAGGAAAACTAACTTTTTATCACAGCGTAACACATTATCAATCGGAATGTTTCATTTTGACAGTAGGTACAACAACATTAATTGCGTTATTTACATTGTCGAGCAGAATTTTTCGAACTTAAATGAAGCAATGGATTAACAATTTGCTTCAAAATGATTCAGATAAGTAGTCCGATTGATAGTGTTACGCAATTAGGGTGCTATTCCTAGCAAGGCCATTTGGAAGAGTTTAGTAAACCTATGATAGAGATTATTATTAATCTTTTTTCACTATTTTATAATTTTTACTAATGCTTAATTCTATTGACATTATTTGTTAAATTTTGCATGCCAAAACTCAGGAAGAATGTACCCGGCTCACTATATTTTCTTATAACAACTTTATTGTACAATACCTACATTCTATGCGAATAAATGAATTGATTTATTTGCACGGACCAAGTAGTTTATTTGATTTGAGATTTAAAAGCTCGATCCCTAATAAATGTTTTTTTTTTTTTATGTTAAATAATGAACCCGTTTTAGATAACGTTTACCCAACTATTTTTCAAATAAGAAAGAAATAAAAATATATCTGTTTTTTTTGCAACAGGGACTGAAAGGGGGTCTTAAAAATTCGTAGTGGGGCTACTATGGCATGTGGTGTATAATATGAAAGAGCACTGTTTGCACAATCTCAAATATTTTTTTCTTTTTTTTAGGGTGCATTGTTTTCGACTTTTGATGAAAAATGTTAAATAATATTTATTAAGTATTAAAAGGTGGGTGGAATAAGGTGGGTAGAAGTAAGTGACACTGTTGTCAGGTACCTACTTAATACGGTGGAGCATACAGTGGAGGTCTGCCCGGCTTGGGCAGAGCACCGCCGTGTTCTCACGGAGGCGATCGGCGGCGGCGATCTCTCGCGTCCGAGCCTGGTCCAGGCCATGGTGCGGAGCGAGAGTGCATGGGAGGCCGTCACCTCCTTCTGCGAAGCAGTGATGCTCGCGAAGGAGGAGGCGGAACGCGTGAGGGAGAGGCAGCCTCACGGCCTCAATCGCCGCAGGAGACGCCCTGGGCGGCGGGAATCGCGGGGCGATTTCCGGCCACCGTAGGCGCGGGCCTGCGGACGGTGAGCAGCGGGTAGCTCGCCGTCCGGTAAGGACCAGGCCCGAGTCGACGGCGCGTTGTGTTCCACGTGCGCCTCAAAGAGATGTCAGCAAGTGACGGGGTCCAATAGGGCCGACGCCGCTGGGGTCGCGGGTTGTTTGAAGAAGATACCCCAGCCCTGGCATAGACAACTGAAGGAACACGGGTGGGTTTTAGTCAGTAAAAGTCTGACACGCCCTTCCGCTCCACCCAGAGCGGGAGAAGTTATTTGATGATTTCCCACCCTCAAAAAAAAAAAATACTACTTATATAATACTTAGTTAATTTTATTTTCCCAGTAAATAAATGTAAATAATAATAGTATGGTTTAGTTGCTATGCTGGCCTTCCTTGGTCCACCCACCTTATTAAGTAGTTAGGTAGTTATCATAAAGAAGTGCTAAAAAGGAAACGTCAACTTCAGTATCACGACTCTCACACGAGAACACTAAAAATAATATCTATGTAATCTAATTAAATAAATAAAACAAACACACATGCGACTAAAACCGCTTTTAAAACCAACTCTGCCACTCACTCAGTCATTTTACACATAGCTGCTAATACTTAGTAGGTCCTTCATTAATATAAGTACTACTTATCATTGCACGATCTATCAGAATATTTGTTAAAGTTATCAAAAGGCAGTGAACTTAGAACACGGTTGAGAATCGTGATTCGCAGGATTCTGAACGTGATTTGAGCTCCAGGCACTGAAGTACTGGCTAGGCTTAATAATAAAAAATAAAAAAAATGTTTAAGTGACATAAAAAATGGGAGTAACATTTTCAATTGAAGCCCTAACTCCTGAGCTAAATGGTACCTGTGTTACCTACAGGAGTCAGTGTCTTCACCCAATTTTGGAACATTAAAAATTAAAATTAAAATACAGGGTGTCCCGTAAATAATGGATAATCTCTTAAGGGGTCATTGTACTCATCATTATGAACAACTTTTACTATGGGACCAAACCTGAAATCGCGAAAAAAAATCAGCTGGCCAGTACATTTCTCTACATCAAACTCGTCAAAATGTAGGGAGCAGCTGATTTTTTTTTCGCGATTCCAGGTTTGGTTTCATAGTAAAAGTTGTTCATAATGATGAGTACGATGACCCCTTAAGAGATTATCCATTATTTACGGGACACCCTGTATATCATAAAACGAAGGGAATTTACCATAGATATCCGGAATTTACCTAGTGCATGCATGCTCTTAAGTGGTCTTTAGGAGGGTGTGTTTGTTGTGTTTTGTGTTCATAAAAGGCTTGATGAAAAATTGTATTTATTTCTGTAAGTAGGGTTTGTGGAGGAGCTCGTGGCTAAGTAATAACAGCCGCACGGGTCGATCCATCAGGTTAAGCTGCGCTTGCCGGGGTTGGTCAGTGGATGGGTGACCATCTTTATATACTTACCTCTCCTCCGTGCCTCAGTTAGCCGTTGGTCCCGGCTGTCATTCGTGGATCTTTGACAGTCGTTAGGTAGGTACGGGTCGTCAGAATCCCGAAAGTCTGACAACCAGTCTTACCAAGTACTAAGTAGTCTTACTAAGTAGGTATTACCCAGTTACTGTGTTGTGGAGGTCAGATAGGCAGTCGCTCCATGTAAAATACTGGTATTCAGCTGCATACGGTTAGACTAGAAGCCGACTCCAACATAGTTGGGAAAAAGCTAGGCAGATTGATTGAAGTAGGGTTTGTACACTTCGTACAAACACTTTTAAATGTCAAAAATATTTTTGAAGTGTAAACTTCTTTAAGCGCGTTGAGTGATTTTTTGGTAGGAGGAAATGTTATGGTTCGCGTCACCGCGACACCGCGACCGTCAACACCGCGTCAGTCCTCAATACTCCCCATGACTGCCAATTTTTTTTCTTAGTTATAAAAAAAAATCATCACAGCAAAAAAAAAACAAAATCATCTCATCTAGTAAAGGCTAAACAGGCGCGACACGCGATATAATAGCGCGTGTCACAAAGACACCGCTTGTCGTACCTCGACCTACCAATCTTTAAAATGGTGAAGGTTTCATAAAAATACGCTTGATAGTTTATGCGAAATTCTCAGTTTTTTATCCGCGTTACACATAACTTTATAAATTCATTACACTATCACTATGTAATATAAGGTAATATAAATATAATCTAAAATATTCACATATTACTTAAGGCGAAAGCGCCAGGCCAACCCGCGAAATTCAAAATTTCTTACGGTTTTTGCAATTTGTAGGTCACTGTGAGCTTGTATGTTGATTAAAATATGATTCGCGGCCGAAGCTAATATGGCTTTACAGAATTATAATCATTAGAATCAGCAATACAACTTCATAAGTTAGCATTTAGGCCTCAAACCTCATGATTTCATGAAATCGCTAGATTTGAGATAAATGCTAACTTATGGAGTTGTATTGCTGATTCTAATGATTATAATTCTGTAAAGCCATATTAGCTACTGCCGCGAATCATATTTTAATCAACATACAAGCTCACACTGACCTACAAATTGCAAAAAAACCTAAGTAATTAAGAATAATTTCGCGGGCTACCCTGGCGCCAGTGGCGTAACTACAGGGTGGCAAGTCGGCAAAATGCCACGGGCCCCCAGCCGGAAGGGGACCCCGGTCAGAGGAGAATCCCAACTCCCAACATTTATTATTACACATTTAGTAAATAAAATAAATAATATTAAGTAAAAAATACTATTATTGTTGGTTCAGCGGGGCGAGCACGGGCGTATCCAAGACGTGTGTGACAAGACATGATAAATTCTGTCATGTCTTAGAATTTGTCGTAAATGCTAGCACGGGTCAACCATGTGACATAATCAAGAGGCGCGACATGCCTTTCTTGTTGCTAAATTCACATTGTGACACAATAAATAGAAAATATTAGAATGTTTTAGACTATCTGAATATAAAATCTTTTTTTTCTTTTCTTTTGCTTATAACTCGAAAACGGTGTGTCCTATCGCAAAAATAATGAAAATTTGGCCCCCCTTTATGAAACCCATAAACCCAAAAATCTCAACATGTAGGTACAAAAAAAAAATTTGGATTTATTATTATTTTTCTTTTGTTTTTTGGTGGTTTCCACGCGCATATTATTTATATTTCTAAATATTATAAAAAAAAAAAAACATTTAAAAAATATACCAAAATAGTAATTTATGTGTTTACCAAATTTTTTTTCCACGCGCATTATTTACATTTATAAATATGTATTTTTAAAACATAAAAAACCCTTTAAAAATATAAAAAATAGTATAATTTTTTTATTTACATAATACAATTTTTTTTCTTATCACGCGCAATTCTTCACACAAATAAACCACGGCCACACAATGCAAGAAAATAATTTATTGCCATTTGGTGTAGAGTAATTGGGAGAAAAATATTAGTTTTTTCAATTTTCAAATCTTGTCACCACCTCCGAACGAACGTGATAAAAATTTTCTTAGTCACCGTCAAAATGTGACATTTGTGATATAATTGGTGCGCCCATATTAGCGAATAAGACATAACGTCCCAACTAAACGTCAAGAAGTTATGTCACATGTCAAGAAATTATCTCACGCCGCCGCGCCGTGCTAGCATTTTAGACAAAACAGTTTTATCGCCCAAACTATGATAAAATGTGTGACTGAAGCCATGTCACAGTCGGCCGTGCTCGCCGGGCTGCTTCTTTAAATCACGAAAAAAAAACCAGCGGTTTCCTACAAAAGTTCAATACCTACTCGATCAAAATGTATGAAACAGCTGATATTTTTTTTGCGATTTCAAAGTTGGTCCCATAGTGAAAGTTGTTCATATTCATGGGTAGAACACCCTGTGAAAATTTGGCTGGTCATTAAAAAATCACCCTGTATATGTGATATAAGCTTATATACTAAAAAAAAGGGTTCTTCTTATGCACACATGGGGTGCATTCGACACTTGAGGGGTTAAGCCATTGCGTCAGTGAAGTTCTAACAGTGCGTAAGTCATTTTATGAGTGTTTTGAGATTTGAATGTCATTGGATAAAGCTTAATGGCGCGCATCGTATCGACCAATCAAAACACAGTAAACTGACCTGTACGAATGCGTTATTTGAAAAATAGTTACACTGCGTATCTCAGTTGTTGGCGCCAACACTGCATATGTCAGCCATTCACGTACAAATTCGTCGTGCATCAAGTGCTCCGATGTTGAAAAAACTGTATGAAATGAATGTAACTCACGCTTAAGGCCACATTGTGATCAATTATTAATACATTTTTTTTATTAATAATTAAACACAATATGGTCCCAAGCGCAAGCCCCATTAATTTCATACCTACAGTTTTTTCACTCTCCTGTAAAGTAGCCATTTTTGACTTCCGTACTGTTAGAACTTCACTGACGATTGACTGATACGACTATCGTCACAATGATTGCTGAGTCCACATCCCACATGTCGACAACCTCGCGAGCCAGGTCAAGATACTTGATTTGTTTCTCTTTCTCGGCTTTCACGAGGTTCCCGTCATGCGGGACTGTTATGTCAATAACCATTTTATTATTATTATTAAGTAAACTATAAAATGCAACGTCTTATGGTTGTTACATTACTTAGACTACCTAAGTACCTAATAATTTTGCTTCAAGCACATAAACCTAAAATCAATGCCTGCCATGTCCGTATTAGACGAAACGTTTAGCAATTTATCTTAATAACACAATCGTTAATCTTAAAATAAGTGTCTTCATAAATCTTACTCAATAATTCCATAAAAAACCGGTCAAGAGCGAGTCGGACTCGCGCGGTTAGTCCCCCTATGCTCTAGTCCCGCTATGCTCGACTCGTAAAATACCTACTAAAAAGTTTCGCTATGCACGAAATCACATTCGCGGGCAGTGATGAAGAAAACTGCTAGTGTGTTCGTGAAATTTTGTGGGTCCAGTATTGACTTACAGCTCTATTCATAAACATTTCGCTCTGAAATTCATATGCCATTGATTGTCAGAACGAGACAAAACACATTTTAACTTACAGACGCTTACACTTATACGAATAGCGCTATAAAACATTTAACTTCAATTCAAACACTTTTCTTTCCAACTGTACCTTCCATTGTTTACGTAGAATCGAAGAATTTCGTGCATAGCGAAACTTTTTAGTAGGTATTTTAAGAGTCGAGCATAGCGGGACTAGAGCATAGCGGGACTAACCGCACAAATCGGAGCGTCTGTTACTGGTTGGGAGGGGTGGTAATACGTATGCGGTGAGTTCGATGAACTCTGTAGCTGGACAGAAAGTGAACAGCTGATTTCACGCATCGTTGGTTAGAGTATTTCAACATCCATTGCTGGTTTTTTTTTTTTTTGCTGTTTTTTTTGCAGTTTTTTTTACATAAATGGAGTGCTGCTAACACACAATGCAATTTAACATTGAAATAATGAAAATGTAACTGAAAAAAATATTGAAAAAATGAAAATTTTCCTGAGAAAATTTCCGGTGGAATATCATTCAAAATGAGGAGCTGAATGCACCCTGTTAGTTTGCGGAGGGCTGTCCCTTACACCCTGTATACACTAAAATAAAAACATACTTAACTTATAAACTAAGACTAACTAACTAGATGTTATGACTTATGATTATGAGGGACCTAAGTATAGTTAGCCTCCGTTTCCACGGCGTAAAAATAACGCGGCGGGATTTTATGAAATATTCCCGTTTGAGCACCTATTTTTTGGGCACCTAGGTAGGTATTGAGCACCTAATTCTCATTTGAGCACCCATCAATATTTTAACGTCGTGCTCAAAGGGGAAAAATAAAAAATATTCAACTTTATTTCCTTTTGAGCACCTACGGTGTGGTAGCTTCTAGTGATGGGCTCAAACGGGAATAAATACTTACATTTTATCACGCAGTCCTCTCAAAATGTCTTGAGTTCATTACAGAAATCCTATTGAGAAAAGCACTTTTAGTTTTTCCCCAATTTTCCAAATTTCCGGGCAACTTTTCAGATTTTTCTTTCCGTAAAAACCTAACTAATTCAGACTATTAGGAACATTTCAAAACGAAAAGTAGCAAATCGGCCCAGCCGTTCTCAAAGGATGCACTTACCGACGAACAGCATTTCATTTTTGTATATTTGTATATAGATTTCAGAGTTGGTCCCATACTAAAAAGTTTTCATTTTCATGAGTACCTACTGAGTACTCTCCCTTCTAAAATATCGTCGCGTTAAGTGACGTAAATGATTCGAAGAAAATTTTACAGGGCAAGCTATTTTTCTTCTATTTTTTTTTTGTAATTGTAGATACATCGGTCTCGATTTTTGCATTATCATGGGGACCGTAAGGCATTGGTATATACAGATACGCCGATTAGACAGATCGATTCGACTTGGAAAATATATCAAATTACTATAGTTAGGTCGGCTATCGGCTTAGTCCTAAATGTGATAAATTAGCGACGATATACGTAACCACTTATTTCATTATTTCCTACCAAAAGCATACATTTTAATTTTCATATCCCTAACTTAAGAAATGCTGGGTTTCCCATACAAACATTCATCCCCTATATCACCGCCTGTAGGGTTATTTTTGAGACAAAAAGTAGCTTAAGTCCTTCCCTAGGATACCTTATAGCCTTGCCAAATTTTATCAACGCGCTATTTATGTACCGCCGCCCGCTATGTCCCTGCATTTTAAATCTGTAATATCTTCGAAAATATTCATTTAAATTACATGCTGTAAAGGGCCATATTGATCTATAGTAAATGCACAATTTATTTAAGGTACTTAATTGGATAAGGATTAATTTTGTATTGCTTAAAATCGCTTCGTAAATAAGGCATTATTTCTCGTAAAAAGTAAAGGATAAAAAATGGTTATTGTGGGTTATCTCTAAGAGATAGACATATACCATTACGGACTTTTTGCAGACCTTTTTAAGGTGTACAATACTGTAGTACATTATTTTGATCTATCTCGTAGGGTTCAGCCAGCGTTTACAATGTAAGCGAAAAAAAATGTGTTTATTTACGACATCACATTAGAAACCTCTAAAATTATCAGTGTTTCTCTACTATATTATGCATGTATTATACATATAAACCTTCCTCTTGAATCACTCTATCTATTAAAAAACCGCATCAAAATCCGTTGCGTAGTTTTAAAGATCTAAGCATACATAGGTACAGACAGACAGCGGAGCGACTTTGTTTTATAATATGTAGTGATAGTGATAGTGATAGTGATGATAGTGACAGTGATAGTGAAGTACTGATAGTGATAGCGATAGTGATAGTGTAGAAGTTATGAGGGAGTAGATGAAGATACATACATTATGGTCAAAATCATAACCCTCCTTTTTGCTTCTCCGTACCCGTAGTCAGGTAAAAAGATTCAATTTCAATTATAAATTATGATCGTTGCCAGTTTTTCATGAGCAAAACATTTTCAGGAGATTTGTCATCATCATAAAATAATCTTCCTATCTTGTTCCACGTTACTTGGGGTCGGCACAACACGTTTTCTTTTTTCTTTCTCCTGTGAACCGTCACACTGCCGCCGGGGTCGCGGCCTCGCGGGTTGTCCGAAAGAGATACCGTAGCCCCTGGCACAGGCAACTAAAAAGGAGGGTTATAGACTAAAAATAACCATTATAAATAACGGAGCGACTCAAAAATTCTATTCATCTTCCTAACCATTCTACGCCTAACCAAATTAATTGAAGAAACCTTAACAACCTCTGAGTGTAATAGTGTGTTTTTTTTCTATCCGGTCTGTATTTTTATCTTTTAGTTTTTAATACATAGTTCAAATCTAATTCCTTAGCCCCTTTTATTTCTTTAGGCTAGTAGATTTGTTACACCACATCCCTTTCCCGCTAACCTCCCCTCCCCTTCACACCTCTTCCCCACCCCCTCTTCCCTTCTCCACACCCTCCCCTCACTATGCTCTCCTATCCTCGCCCCCCTATTATCCTCCCCCTCAGCCTCCTCCTCACCACCCGTCCCCTCCCTCTCTCTCACCACACCCTACCCTTCCCCCTTTCCCTCCTCACCACCCTCTCCCCTTCCCCTTTCCCTCCTCACCACCCACTCCCCTTCAACTAAAGGAACAAGGGTGGGTTTTAGTCAGTAAAAGTCTGACACGCCCTTCCGCTCCACCCAGAGCGGGAGAAGTCAGAAGCCCAAGTGAGAAGTAGCCCTAATCAGAAGTAGCCAAAATGAGAAGTGGCCATAATGAGAAGTAGTCTGTTAGCGAGTCGGTTGCCAAAATGAGAATTAGCCCTAATGCGCCTAAACCTCTCGTAGGTAGTCGTAACCTAACTCCCTGTATAACGTGGTCTTATAAATTAGTTCAACTACCAGCATACAATCAAACATCGGGCTCAATCCCCGGCACCCTAATTGCGTAATACATAATCAATCGGAGTTGGTTTCATTTTGACAGTTCAACAACATTCATTGCTTTATTTACGTTGTCGAGCAGACAAATTTTTCGAACATTATGAAGCAATGGATTAGCAATTTGTTTCAAAATGAAACCAACTCCGATCGATAATGTGTTACGCAATTAGGGTGCAGATCAGGCAAAGCATTATTGTGATTCTGTCTTTATGAATTTCTCAGTAATCTTAGACAATTATATTAATACTTACAATAAATGAAAAAAAAAATCCACTATTACACAAGTCATAAAATTGTTAACTAAAAGTCCCTGACCGCTCCCGGCCCAAAAGTGCCCATCACACTCGCCGCGTTTCCACGCTGGATTGCGATGGCCAGCCTCTGCACCAGGAACGATCTGGTGGCTTACTATGAGCTCTTATAGCAGGGCAGAAGTTGAACGTTTCCAGTGAGAGAGGGTGCTATAGGTCGTATACAGGGTGTAAGGGACAGCCCTCCGCAAACTAACAGGGTGCATTCAGCTCCTTATTTTGAAGTATATTCCACCGGCAATTTTCTCAGGAATTTTTTTTTTTTTTTTACCTTTTTCAGTTACTTTTCCTTTATTTCAATGTAAAAATACATTGTGTGTACGCAGCACTCCATTTATGTAAAAAAAGCAGCAAAAAAAAAAACCAGCAATGGATGTTGAAATACTCTAACGAACCACGCGTGAAATCAGCTGTCCACCTTCTACCTAGGCTACAGAGTTCATCGAACTCACCGCATACCTATTACCCTCGCAACCAATAACAGACGCTCCGATTTGTGCACAAAAACACAAACAAATCAGGTTTATGGGATTCCCATAGCGTTCCTGAAATAATTTCATGTGCCGGTCATCTTAGTATGATATACTGAATTCACCCCATCAGTCTGCGGAGGGCTGTCCCTTACACCCTGTATAGCTCCGTCTCTCTCTCTCACTGGAAACGTTCAACTTCTGCCCTGCTATAACAGCTCATAGTAAGCCCCCTGGAACGCGAGTCACCAGTCGTCTCTATGAGCCTCTGTCCAATCTCCTTTACCAGGTTTTTGGCCTCCTTGAGCAATTTAATTAATTTGTAATCACGTTCTTTTAATTAAACTTGCAATAAGTATATTGGTTTACGAGGGCGGAAAAATCGATCTAGATAAGTCTCATTATCTGGGAAAAATCGTTTTCTCTATTTTCACGCGAACAGAGCTCGGTCGCCCAGTTACTATTATTATAAATTAACATAAGACGCATACAACACTAATTACCATTTAGGATTCAAACACTAATTACTGTAATTAAAACTGATGAGTTTTCCGCGTCCATCTTACTTCTTTGTATTTTCTATTTCTGTTACCTATTAGTTTTCCGTGTAAGCTATGTATTTACCTAGATATATCTACATACTAGTAAATATTAGGTAGAGGTTTTTTATTTTAAAAAAAGCTAGGTAAGTACCTATGTTAGTGTGACGGTTTTTTTTTTGTGGATGGGAAATCTTCAAATGACTTCTCCCGCTCTGGGTGGAGCAGAGGGGCGTGTCAGACTTTTACTGACTAAAACCCACCCGTGTTCCTTCAGTTGCCTGTGCCAGGGCCACGGTATCTCTTTCGAACAACCCGCGAGGCCGCGACCCCGGACCCCGGCGCGGCGGCAGTGTGACGGTTAACAGGAGAAAGAAAGAAGAAAACGTGTTGTGCCGACCCCAAGTAACGTGGAACAAGATGGGAAGATTATTTTATGATGATGACAAATCTCCTGAAAATGTTTTGCTCATGAACAACTGGCAACGATCATAATTTATTATTGAAATTGAATCTTTTTACCTGACTACGGCGAAGCAAAAAGTAGGGTTATGATTTTGACCATATGTATGTACCTCTGTTCATCTGTTCCCTCATAACTTCTAAACTACTTATAATATTTTTTCAAATGAGGTATCGTTAGAAGCGTCTCTTGATGGTCCGACCCTTATCCCATGTAACTTGGGGTCGGCGCAACACGTTTTCTTCTTCCATTCTACCCTGTCAACCGTCAACTCAAAAAAGCATATTTCATGCAAAAACGGCTGAAAATAAAGAAAATGCAAACTATAAGTAACCCTTACTCAAATGGTTTAATATGACCAACAACTTTTTTTTTTGTACGCTTAAGGCGTGACAAAACATGTAGATTGTAGATCCTGTTACAGAATTATGTTCTAAAATACCATGCAAATCTATTCTACCTATGTACGCACTTATCTAATCATGTTTTAAAAAAAATAAATATCTTACCTTAAGTTATCTTGTTTTTAGGGTTCCGTACCTCAAAAGGAAAAAACGGAACCCTTATAGGATCACTCGTGTGTCTGTCTGTCCGTCTGTCACAGCCGATTTGCTCCGAATCTAATGAACCGATTAAGTTAAAATTTGGTACACATATGGATTTCTGTGACCCAAACACCTACAGCTAAAGTAAATATATGAATTTGGAATATGAGAGTCACTTTTAGGGGGAAAATAAGAAAATTAAAAAAAAAAGTTTTGTAAACTGTACCGTGTGACATATCAAATGAAAGGGCTTACTATGAGGGTCTCATATATATTTTTATTATAATTTTAAAATATATTGTTTTAAAGTTATTTAAGAAAATAGACGAAAATTGACCATTCCCCCCCCCCTTATCTCCGAAACTACTGAGCCTAAAATTTTGAAAAAAATATAGAAAATAGTTCTATACCTGTAGATTACAGGAAAACCTATAAGAAATCTGTGGTCTTAAAATAACATGGTAAATCTATATATATAAAAAAATCAAAGTCGTGACTGAGTCACTGACTAATATATTAACGCACAGCCCAAACCAATGGACCTAGAGACTTAAAATTTTGCACATAGATACCTTATATAGTGTAAACATCTACTATGGAAGGATTTTTGGAAATTACATCTTTAAGGGGGTAAAATAGGGGATGAAAGTTTGTATGAAAAATCCTATCCCTTGAGTTAATATTCATCTAAGTAAATTATAAAGTTTATCATTTTTAGTTTTCCTAAACTACCCCCTAAGGAGGGATTGGGGGTGTCAAAGTTTGTATGGAGGAATTTTAACACGCGGTCCGATTAACTCAAAACTCAGTTTTTATACTTGGGACCAAAAATTAAGACTAACGTGTATCAGGGTTTTCCAAAAATCTACCCCTAAGGGGTGAAAAGTTAATTTTATAGCGGAGGATTTTATTGGGGGCTTGATTAACTCTAAAATTGGTGTAAATAATGTTTGAGTCAAGTTATTGAAACATACCAGACGATTTTTGAAATTCTTTATCTGTGTTCGTGAAAACAGAGATACAGTTTATACGAAAAATCTTATTAATTTGGTTAATGAACTTGAAACTTAGCACAAATACTTGCATAAGTAAGTAATAATGTTTGTTACTATTAGTTTTTCAAAACTACGTCTCAAATGAGGTTTAGGGATGTTAAAGTTTGTATAGAAGAATTTTAAAGCGCAGTCCGATTAAAAAAATGGTACTTTGAGTCAAGTTAGGAAACTTGCCCAACGAATTTTCACCGATTTTGACAGCATATAGCTGATGTTTTAAGGAGTAACTTAGTCTATTTTTATTTTAGAAAAATAATTAGGGTTCCGCGCAAGAAAATTAAAATCCATGAAATCAAACAACCACGTACAGTCCAGTACAAACTTACTAAGCCTCCGCTGTCTATTACGGCTATAACAAAAAAAAAATAAAAATAAAGTAAAGTTAAAAATTTAAGATGTCGGTCCCCATACAATAAACTTTTCATTTTGAAAAAAAAAATTAAAAGTTTAATCTAGCATGTGGGGTGTCATCGTCTAGACCTCATCGAGTAGAGTACAAAGATATTTTTTTTATCTTCTAAAATTAAGAAATAGGGGGCCGCAAAAGTTGTAAATTTTAGACCATTTTTGTACGAGCTCTAGCGCAACAATTCAACAAATTAGGAATTTGAAACTTCTTTATACCATGTAGGTACCATAAATACTGTATTTAATTAACAATACTGAAAACGGCGATTCATAAGGTATTTTCTTTAAGCATGGGTGATTTTCTGCAACTGCAAAAAATAACCTTGTAATTCACAGTATCATTATAAAATAAGTAAAAAGTTATCTTTGCGATTGTTAAACATATAATATGGTACGGAACCCTTCGTACGCGAGTCTGACTCGCACTTGACCGGTTTTTTTACTAGACCCCAAGCCCAAAAGCTTCAAGCCAGAACAATCAAAGCTGGTCAACATAACCAGCCTATAATGTTCCCGCTGCTGGGACACAGGCCTCCTCTTTGTGAGAGGGACTGGGCCTTAATCCACCACGCGGGTCCAGTGCGGGTCGATGACAATAAATGGTGGTACGAATTACTTTCCAGCCCTTCCACAATGAACTCTAAAGGTTAAGTACTTCCTAAGTAAATTACATGATAGAAGAGTGACAAATCGACTCAGTTTAATCTTGAACCTGAAAACACACTAAATTACCTTAGCTCAATGACGTAGCAATCTGCATTTAAACAAGACCACATCAATTCTTTATTTGTTTACCGACAACAACCAACACACGAATCACTCGCTTCATATAAAAGAGGTTCTCGTGAAAACACGCATTTCATTTGGCATTACAGACTTTTTGACGAGTGCTGTGCGAAACGGTTTAAAAAAAAACAAGTGTCATTTAAATTTGTCAGTGAAAAATCAAACAAATAATAAATAAAATGGATTTATGTAATCGGGGGCGGCCGTGATGAATTTATACATTTACTTAATTTCTCTATTGTTCTGTCTTATGGCATTAGAACTTTTTAGACTAGCAAACAAACCGGTACAAAATTAACAAAAATGCAAACTAACTAAAATTTTGTTGTCACATGTCACTCTTCCCGCCAAAACACAAAAATAGCAGATAATAAATTCTTAAAATCCCGTGAAGACAGCCAAAACAATAAGAATGGATTCCAATTGGACTCTGTATCCGCGCATGGGGTTGCGGTCCCCAAACCTGACGAATACCACGGTGAACCTTCAGGAGAGCTTCGAAATAGATGTGGAAGACACCAACTGGATTCTGACGTCATCGTTCATCATTTTCACCATGCAGACAGGTATTTACATTCAAATAGTTCTCGGTCTGAAATGCCTTCTTGGTGTGGCGCAATTCCCACGTCGGGCAAAGTGTTACAGGCTACTGGGATTTTTCTCCAATAGTTTATAGCAATCTGGACTCTGGGTTTGTGCCAATTTTATGGAAATAGGTTCATCCTCGTCCCGCTACTTCAATACATAGTATAAAACAAAGTCGCTTCCCGTTGTCTGTCTGTCCCTATGTATAAAAAAACTACGCAACGGATTTTGATGCGGTCTTTTTTAATAGATAGAGTGACTCAAAAGGAAGGTTGGGTTGACTTTAGTATCCGGTCGCACGAAAATGGGGGTGACAGTGATTGAAGGTCGTTGGGTTTGGGTCCCTGATTGTAACGATATCACTCTTATTAAAAGAGATTGCAAAGAAATTTATACTAATTGTTTATAACCTCAAATTACATAAATAGTGTAACGAAACGTTAAAATGGGCGATTGACAACCAAATCTGTACCAGTATATTGTCTGTGGTGCAAAATGTCGTGTAAAATTGATAAAACGGAACGTAAAAAGAACTGTGAGTACTTAGTAGAAATTGTGTTCAGTAGGAAGTTAGTGTTTCCCCACTTTATGATTAAAATAGGTCGAATCTGTCCCAAAACCGAATCGGGGCACCCCGACTCCACGTAGTCTTTTGGCTGGCACACTAGAGTGTATTTAAAAATCCGGAGGCGCGGAGGGAGAGCAGCCCCCGCCCGCTGTAACAAAGGTTAGGCACCCGTGCGAGCCGCAGCGGCTGAGGCTGGTCGCCCAAGGCGACCAGTAAGCCGAAGCTGCGGAGGTGAGCTCGGGTGCCTGTCCTTTGTTACGTAAGGGCGAAGGGGCTGCACTTCCCGCAGCGCTGGAGACGTGGAGAAGCAACTTTGTGTTGACAAAAGTGTTTTTAGGTTAGGTTACAATAACTTGTTTTTCTCAGGAATGGTGCGTTCTCTTTTCATGGGAGTAGTACCTGGGAGGAGGGAGCACCCCCCCCTACCCTCTCCTCCACCCCCACCCTCATTTTCGTGCGACCGAATACTAAAGTTTTACCGGAAGGTTTATTATATCAATACATACATACTATAAAATAAAGTCGCTTCCCGCTGTCTGTCTGTCCCTATGTATGCTTAGATCATTAAAACTACGCAACGGATTTTGATGCGGTCTTTTTTAATAGATAGAGTGACTCAAGAGGAAGGTTTATATGTATAATACATGCGCGGGCGAAGCCGCGGGAAAAAGCTAGTATTAAATAAGACTGAAATATCTGCGGTGATACTTACGTAGAAATAAATAAAAAAATATTTAAAGTATACAGGGTGACTGGGTCTGAACCCGCCATAGCAAATTCGCATATAGAGGAGGTCATTTACTATAATTATTGAACCTTACTTTCCCTAACTAAAGTTTTAGAGTTTTTTTAACCCTAGGTTAAAAAATAAGATAGTACCTACGCTATTAAAAAAAAATACTTAAAAAAATCTTTGCGATCAAATTCAACCTGAAATAAAAAAAAAAACTGCAGTGTTTGAATAATTCATTTTAATCTAAGTTAGTTCTCTAGTTCGTCACCTTTCCAACGGTACTATATTTGTATTTTAAAAAATTGACATATCTCTTAGACTATAAAACTTTAGCAAGGTAAATGACCTCCTGTATAATGCGAATTTGCTATGGCGGGTTCAGACCCAGTCACCATATAATACACCGAGAAGTCAAGGCAAGGAGGATTGAACTCGAAACTCTTTTGGCCGACTGCAGAGATTACTGATCGACAATCTTAGTTATGCAACCGGAGCAGGGTGCCAGTGACTCAGTGATAACAGCCACGACTAAGAGTTGTAGGTCGTGGATACAATCGTGGTAGGCACTTTACTTTGTGTAAAAAATATTTTCATCACCACTGCTCTCAAAACGGTGAAGGAAAACATCGTGAGGAAACCGGAATGTCCTAGAACCAAAAATTCAAAAGACATGGGACATCATGCCAACCCGCACTGGGCTCGCGTGGCTCACACCCTCTCACAGAGTGGAGGCCAGTGTGACCTGTGTCCCAGCAGTGGGAACATTAAGCTGATTATACTATGCATATGATACTTAATCTTAGTTAAAGTAATCACGAAAAACCGGTCAAGAGCGAGTCGGACTCGAGCACCGCGGGTTCCGTTCCGATTTCTGAAAAAGTGTGCTATTTAGAGACATCGTTTTATTTTTCCTGTGGGGCTAAAACGGCCACTTTGGCAGAATCATAATAGGATAATATTATAAATAATATTTGAAATCGTAAAACGGTCACAAACTGACAATATATTATGAATTGTCAGTTTGTGACCGTTTTACGATCATCAAATATTATTCATAATATTATCCTATTATGATTCTGCCAAAGTGGCCGTTTTAGCCCCCCTGTAATCTTTACATAAACTTCAATCACATAGAATAATTTCAGATTTTTATCTTTGCAAACTTCGTAGATAAGGAGGGGGTGGGATGGTATTTTTTTTTACATTTTTTCATTCATCAAAATTCGAAAACTATGGGGCCTAAAAAAAAATGATTGAGAATGTGCAAACAGCGCTCTTTCATATGATATACCCCACATGCTCTAGTAGCCCCACTTTGATTTTTTAAGATCCCCTTTCAGTCCTTGTTACAAAAAAAATATAAATATTTTTACTTCTTTCTTATTTGCAAAATAGTAGGGTAAACGTCATCTAAAACTGTTCCAAATTTCAAGTTGATAGCATTAGTAGTTCTTGAGATATCCAGCTGTGACAGACAGACAGACAGACTTAGTCACACCATTAGGGTTCCTTTTTTAGCATTTTGGTACGGAACCCTAAAAACATGACGATGGACAGTCCAAGCATTTTCGATTTTGCGTCCATTATGCAGAATTATTCACATGTCGATGCGGAATAGATGCGGAAGCTTCACAATTGTGGATGCGAATATCCGCAACATCCCTGATTAAAAGTAGGTACCTACGGTAGGTTTAATTTGACTTTTTACCAGTCTTGGGAATCAAACCTCGCTCGGTAGTCGAGTTAGCATTCGCTATAGATACATAGCGTAGGTACCACAACACACAACCCTGCGGTTAAAAATATTTAACTTTATTTTACTTAAGTACTACAAAAAACTTTGAAGGATTATTAAGTGATAAGTAGGTACCTACCTAATCACTACCTATATCCTTCACAGTTTTTCCTCACATGATGTCATAAAAATCCCAACATTTTACCAATTAATTTAAACTGATAAAAACCACAAGAGCTGGATTTTCCCAACAGTAAAGATAAGCCATATGATGACGGAGGGGTCATTAACCACTAGATACATCAATAATCAATAATAAATCAATAAACACAACCGGATCCACCTTGTGCGAGCCCTTCCGACGTTACGTCTTCTTACTCCAGAAACTTCGGACCCATCGGCCATCTGTTCTGCGAGCAATGTGCCTCACTGCCACTTAAGTTTGGCAGTTCTTCGGGCTATGTCGGTTACCTTGGTTCTCCTGCGGATTGCTTCATTTCTGATTCGATCACGTAGGGAAACTCTAAGCATAGCCCTCTCCATTGCCCTTTGGGTGACTTTCAGCTTTCTAATGAGACCCATTGTGAAGAAAAATACACTATTAGAAACAATGATATATTACCTTTAGATGCGTTACCCTGCCTCAAAAATGGGAAATTAAATGAAGGGTTTGAATTGCCCGGCGTGATATCAGTCACGCACGCGCGCCAGTGAACATGCAGCAGCTAGTGACGTAATTAAATAAGTATATTCATCTCTTTCTTACAACAGTTATCGGCATGCGTCTTTCCTTTTCTTTGCGGCCAGTATATACTGGTATGTTGGTACATCATGGCTTACGCTGTTTTTGAAAGCACTGATGTTCGTGTATGACGCGTCTATCTATAATACGTCATTGATTAGAAATATATAGATTAAAACCGCCTTAATACAAATGTCCCCACTGCTAAGTGGGTTGGCACCACTGTGGGGGCCCCCCGGTCCTAGGGGCCCCCAAACCTCAGAAATACTTTTTAATCAAATCCCAAACAAATGTTCAGTAAGTAAAAGGCAGTTTGTGGTTGGTGCCATCTACGAATGCTAAATATAAACATAGGGTGCTAGAATTTTCGAGCTTGCTTCGCTCGCTCTTACATCCTACGGTCTCTTTTTTCCTAGTCTTCGAGGCAGCGTGCTAAATATTTCGATGTTCATTCCTGGGCTGCATCGAGCCATTTAGTTTTGCCGCTCGGGGTCAGGCTTAGGTGCCATTGGTTGGCACTTCGTTCTTAGCACACGTATGTCATGACTTGGCAACCGGCCCTCAGCCAACAGAGGCCAACCCAGTCGTTTTAAAATATTTATGGCACAGAACAATGCTGAATTTTAATCGAATAATTATTGTAAGGTACTTTCTTAATCGCTGTGCTTTGCCAACGAGAGATATTTATATTCTTTGTCTTCGTCTATCTTACCGAGACTCCTCCGTGCCTCGGGAAGCAAGTTAAGCCGTTGGTCCCGGCTGTCATTCGTGGATCTTTAACAGTCGTTACGGGTCGTCAGAAGCCTGAAAGTCTCACAACCAGTCTTGCTAAGGGGTATCGTATTACCCAGTTACTGGGTTGTGGAGGTCAGATAGGCAGTCGCTCCATGTAAAATACTGGTATGCAGATATATCCGATTAGACTGGAAGCCGACCCCAACATAGTTGGGAAAAGGCTAGGCAGATTGATTGTCTTCATCTATCTAACCGAGAACATTAGATAGGTAAATAGATTTCTTCGCATAGTTAGGCATAGACATAGTACCTATGCTCGGATTTTTAATTAGCTGCAGTAATATACACTTCTTATCTGTCATTTCGTTAAATAATGTTCCCATTTGTAGCAAAATGACAGTAAAAATGACATTACAAGTGTCAGTTTACTTCAGCCACAGATTAATACAGATGGGCACTCCGCAAAATCATTTAAATAAAAAGCGACTACTCTTGCTACGACACAATAAAGTGCAATTCAGGTCGCACAACGCTTATTACCTACAGTTATATTCAACTACAAGTTGCCTCTCTTTCTATCGCGTAACTCTTATACCTTCTGACCTACTGAATTAGACCCGCGGACAGGGCAAGTACGTGGCGGGCCCACGTACTTGTAGCTTCATACCTAAACTGCGGAGTGTCCCATTTGTATTAATCTGTGCTTCAGCTAATCAAAAGTCCGACAATAGGTCATAATTACACATTTTGTCTTGTAATTTCCGACTCTTCCTACTCATGGTTCCGAGGCTCTGGGAATCATACAGCCAACTTCCAAACTCGGCTGTTACTAAGAAATGCCTAATGGAAAAACCCTATAACACTTTGCCCGACTCAGGAATCGGACCCAGGACCCCACGCTCGGCAGCCGTTGGCTCTGCGCCTGGAGGCTTACTATGAGCTCTTATAGCAGCGCAGAAGTTGAACGTTTCCAGTGAGAGAGAGAGAGAGACGGTGCTATATACGACCTATAGTACCGTCACTCTCTCACACTGGAAACCTTCAACTTCTGCACTGCTATAAGATCTTAAGCCCCCTGATCTCACTCCGGTCGTGTTGGATTGCCGTCCCATCGGACTATAAGAGTGAGGAAAGAGAGATGCACTTGTGCACTATAATAGTCTCCCCTAAGATTGGTAGCCTTGGCCGAAATTCGGTCTGGAGGACTATTGTTTTTTCCTCAGTGTTGGATTAACATTGCCAAACTTGTTCATTATCCTGACATGGTTTCTAATCCAACTTATCTCTAGAATATAAGAATGGTCAGTAATGGATCCCCGCGTCCCCTTCGGGAAGACGAAACTTGGGTTCTATTGGACACTACACACTAAGGCTCAATTAATATTATATGACTCTCTGGTAACGTTATGAGCAATACACATGTGATCCCCATCACACCGTATTGCTGAAAAATATGCAACAGACCCCCTCATTACTTTTTTAGAACTTATAACACACTTATAGGTAGGTATATAAGTCTCCGTTTCGTGTAGCCCAGATTATTCAAATGCCCGAAAATTTAAACTGCATTTTTTAGGCTTCCGTACCTCAAAAGTAAAAAATGGAACCCTTGTAGGATCACTTTGTTGTCCGTCTGTCTGTCAACACCCTTTTTCTCATCAGGAACACGTGGAGTTATCAAGTTGAAATTAATATCAAATACTTAGGTCTAACGATCCCTTGGAGCTATAAAAAAATAAAGCTTCTAATTCGACGCAATAAAAAAATACGGCCAGTAAAGCGACATATTTTGATACTCGCAAATAAATCAAAACCTATAGGGTACTTACCGTTGAGCTCACAGCACAAGTAAAGGAAAAAGTCCGAAAATTGTTAATTTGTTGCAAAATTTTTTGGAATTATAAACTTACATTTTGTAGTTGGAAATTTTTTGGAGAATTGACCGTGACGTATATCGATGAATGGAACAACTTATTTTTCAACTACAATTGTTTTTGGGATAAATAAATTTATCCCAACTACAGAACCCTTAATTTCACTTGGTCGGTTTTTTTTAAGTATTAAAATAACAATTTAATTAAATACGTCTTATAATCTCTATTTCACCTTATATCTATCAATCTGACTAGGCCAAGGATCGTCATATAAAGGAAAGACATAATTCTAATATTACTACGATTTTCCCTCTAATAAATAAAATACATACTCGTACATATTGAAGGCGATGATAATAACATTGTGATTGTATGTTAATTTGTAGCTTCAGCTTGACAGTCAAGGCCATTGATATGAAAGCCTGCATGGCAACATGCATGGTTCTCTGATACTGATACTTATGAGAACTGATACTGGTGGTACTTAGGAGAATTTCCATTCAATTTTCATAGAAATTGTTCTACTAGAGTGAGAACTTCCATTAAATTTTCTTAGAAATTGTTCTACTAGAGTGAGAATTTCCATTAAATTTTTATAGAAATTGTTCTACTAGAGTGAGAATTTTCATTAAATTTTCATAGAAATTGTTCTATTAGAGTGAGAATTTCCATTAAATTTTCATATAAATTGTTCTACTGGAGTGTAGAGTCGTCACCGTAATTGCGTAACACACTCAATCTGCCAAGCCTTTTCCCAACTATATTGGGGTCGGCTTCCAGTCTAACCGGATGCAGCTGAATACCAGTATTCTACATGGACCGACTGCCTATCTGACCTCCACAACCAAAGTAGGTAATACGAAACCGCTTGGTAAGACGGTTGTCAGACTTTCAGGCTTTTGACGACCCGTAACAACTGTCAAAGATCCACGAATGACAGCCGGGACCATCCGCTTAACGTGCGTTTCTTCTTCTTTCTTTCTTTCTTTCTATCCTTGCGGCTGTTATTACTTAGCCACGAGCTGGTATGTTAATGTTATTTAAAATCCTTTGTTTCTATTATAGGTTTTGGCATGCTGGAGTCAGGATGCGTCTCCATAAAAAATGAAGCAAATATTATGATGAAGAACTTAGCAGACATTTCTTTGGGTGGTAAGCTTGCTTTTTACTACAATTTCTACATACTTATTGAGGTTACAGGCAGCCCCCCTGATGGTACAGTCCGACAAAGTTCAAAGTTTCCATCCATATTCCATCGTACCTATATCTTCGGAAAAACCGAAATAAGTCGAATAAAATGTGACTATCGACCAATAGAAATAGATTTTTATTCCCACCTAAATTATTATAGACGTGGATGTCGGAAAATATCCCACGGGAACGTACTACCGGGAAATCCTTCCTTACTCCTTGTCTCCATTATAAACGGAACCTCTGTGCAAAATTTCAGCTTTATAGGTTCAAGGGGTTGGGCTGGGCGTTGATCAGTCAGTCAGTCAGGACTTCTCTTTTTTTTTTTGACGCACTAATTCCGTCACGTCGCTCCCATATGATGTGAAAACTGAAAAGCACAGAACCGGTCGAAGTGGCGGTGCTTGGGGAGGCCTATGTCCAGCAGTGGACGTCTTTCGGCTGAAATGATAATGGTGATGATGAGATGATGACTTTTTTATTGGACCATGTGACATATAATTCGACAAAGTTCGGTTTTTTTGAAAATAAACCATGAAACCTTTGTACGAAAGGTTTGAACTGTAGGTAAGCAGTCAATACCATGCAGTAACATTATGGTCCTCTGCAACACCATGCAGGAACATTGCAGTCTTTGACGTGCATTGCCATCCCGAGACAAAGCCAAAATATCTCATGTCATCATCTGCCTAGCCTTTTCCCTAGTTCTATGTTGCGGTCGGCTTTCAGTCTAACCAGATGCAGCTGAATACCAGTATTTTACATGGAGCGACTGCCTACGCGTAATACGATACCCCTTGGTAAGACTGGTTGTCAGACGAATGACAGCCGGGACCAACGGCTTAACGTGCTTTACGGAGGGGTTTTGTTAATAAAGATGGTCACTCCCAGGTCTAACCTACTGGATCTTCGGCTACGGCATGTCATTCGGCGAGGGGACCTACTCCAACCCCTTCATAGGCGTAGGAGACTTCCTCTTGGACCCCCCTGTAGGGGACGCTCTGATGGGGCCCGTGTTCGCTTCGTTTTTGTTTCAACTATCCTTCGCTACCACGGCCACCACCATTGTGAGTGGGGCTATGGCTGAGAGGTAAGATTTTAATAATACTACACACACCCATGAGTGCTGCAATCGCGATTAATTTTCTTTCATGTCATTTATAGAGGATCATAACAAACTAAAAGATTTTGAAATACCGGTTCTAAGAGACAATCAATCTGCCTAGCCTTTTCCCAACTATGTGGGGTCGGCTTCCAGTCTAACCGGCTGCAGCTGAATACCAGTATTTTACATGGAGCAACTGCCTGTCTGACCTCCACAACTCAGTTAGGACTGGGTAATACGATACCCCTTGGTTAAGACTGGTTGTCAGACTTTCGGGCTTCTGACGATTCTTAACGACTGTCAAAGATCCACGAATGACAGCCGGGACCAACGGCTTAACGTGCTTTCCGAGGTACGGAGGAGTCTCGGTATGTAAAGATATAGTCACCCATCCACTGACCAACCCTGGCAAGCGTAACTTAACCTGGATTGACCCGTGCGGCTGTTTATTATTATTTTCAAAGTCAACCATTCTCTTCTCTCCTCAGATGCAACTTCAAAGCATACTGCCTGTTCTCCCTCCTCAACACGATAGTATACTGTGTGCCAGCCGGCTGGGTGTGGGGCTCACACGGGTTCCTGAATAAACTGGGGGCTGTCGACATTGCGGGGTCGGGGCCAGTGCATCTAATAGGTAAGGTTTACAGATTTTGGGCGGGCTGAGATAACTGTTCTGGTAAATTGCCACGGAGCTTCTAACAAAGGAGATAGGAGTGCCGGTATTGCAGTGCGCCGCTCTCCCTACCTTCCGGGGCCTTGACGAGGTCGTCGCCGTCAGATGGTGGACGCGGTGTGGCCGCAGGGGAGGAGGGATGTTGGCCGCTCTCCCTATCCTCTGCGGCCGAAAATTGGCAGGCGGCGGTGCCAATAACCTGGGGGTCTACTCCCTAAGCACTATGCCCGTAGTTTCGGCCTTCGTTACGGGCGTTTCCTACTCCGTATCACCTACTGTCCCTACGGATGGATTATTGGTTCGGCGTATGAATGACAACATGATTTGACAGTTGTCTCTACTCCCGATGTGTTTTTGCCCGTCCGAAAAAATTAACTTTTACACTTGTTTTGATGGATCATCGTGGAGACGGACGGATTGATGGACGGACGGAGTTAGGAATTGACCCCCTGTCCCGTCGCAAGGGACCAAGGGTGTCCAGACACGGTGTCGTCTGGCGCCCATGTGCTGGTTTAGTCCCTGGAGTGGTTACGGCGTGCAATGTGTTCTGGTACGCCGGTGATGGGGAGTACTCCCCAGAGGAAGGTCCGGTTACGGCCAGCCGCGGCGGGATCACGGATGAGTGGTAACGCGTGCCCGTGTTCCCGCCGTAAGCGGCAGAGGAGGACACCGTGGAGTTTTAGTGGGTTAGAGTCCCACATAACTGCACTATCTCCCCGTGGTAGTGCAGTGTGCATGAGCATTTCTCCACGATAAAAAAAAATGGTATCAGCTACAAGGTTATCTTAGAAAATCATTTGATGTTATCACGTTATTGTAGATTCTGGATTGGTTTTCGTTTGAAAACCTGGCTATAATCTACAATAATTTTGTTACTGAACGGTGGTGACGGAAGTAACTGGTGCTTATAGCACAGGAATCCTCCTAGTTTAAGCCCAGTTACACAAGTTTTGTATCTTGCCAGTATCTCAGTCTAATTACATAATAAATGTAATATTGTAAAGGTTTAAGTCTTGAACAAATAAATATTATTATTATTTTTTTTTTATATGGCACATTTGAACTCAATAATAAAAAAAAACCGGCCAAGTGCGAGTCGGACTCGCGCACCGAGGGTACCGTTCCAATTTCTGAAAAAGTGTGCTACTTAGAGACATCGTTTTATTTTTCCTGTAATCTTTACATAAACATCTATCACATACCTAGAATAATTTCAGATTTTTCTCTTTGCAAACTACGGAGATAAGGGGTTAACGGTAGTTTTTTTACATTTTTCATCAAAAGTCGAAAACTATGCGGCCTAAAAAAAAAAAATGTTTGAAAATGTGTAAACAGCGCTCTTTCATGTGATACCCCAAATGCCTTAGTAGCCCCACTTTGAATTTTTAAGACGCCCTTTCAGTCCCCGTTGCAAAAAATAAAACAATTTTTTTTTATTTCTTTCTTATTTGCAAAATAGTTGGGTAAACGTTATCTAAAACTATTCCAAATTTCACGTTGATAGCATTAGTAGTTCTTGAGATATCCAGCTGTGACAGACAGACAGACAGACTGAGTCGCACCAAAATGGTTCCTTTTTACCTTTTGGTTCGGAACCCTAAAAAGCCTGATGGGTTATTAAATAAATAAAGGCACATAATCGTTGAACATCAGCTTGAACAATCCTCTTCATCCTACAGGTGGAGCATCAGCCTTTGCCTCGGCTCTAATGCTGGGCCCTCGCCTCGGTCGCTACGCGAACGGCATAGCGCCGCTCCCCATGGGGAACCCGGTCAATGCGGTGATGGGGACCTTCGTGCTGTGGTGGGGCTGGCTGGCTTTCAACTCGGGCAGTACTTACGGGGTAAGTTATTTATTAGTATGCCAGTGTTTGTCATTTTAATCACTGTTAAAATTTGATGATTCAAATGAATGGTGGAGCGAGAGGGCGTGTCAGACTTTTACTGACTAAAACCCACCCGTGTTCCTTCAGTTGCCTATGGCAGCGCCGCGGTATCTCTTTCGAATAACCCGCGACCACGGGCGGCCTCTTAAGTTTATGTACATTTATGTTCGCATAACTTGTCAAAATGGAGCTCGTGGCTAAGTAATAACAGCCGCACGGGTCGATCCGTCAGGTTAAGCTACGCTTGCCGGGGTTGGTCAGCGGATGGGTGACCATCTTTACATACCGAGATTCCTCCGTGCCTCGGAAAGCACGTTAAGCCGTTGGTCCCGGCTGTTATTCATGGATCTTTGATAATCGTTACGGGTCGTCAGAAGCCCGAAAGTCTGATAACCAGTCTTACCAAGGGGTATCGTATTACCCAGTAACTGGGTTGTGGAGGTCAGATAGGCAGTCGCTCCATGTAAAATACTGGTATTTAGCTGCATCTGGTTAGACTGGAAGCCGACCCCAACATAGTTGGGAAAAGGCTAGGCAGATTGAACTTGTCAAAATGTAGTGAACAGCTGATTTTCTTTTTTCGTGATTTCGGGTTTGTTAGTAAAAGTTGTTCAAAATAATGAGTAGGTACAATGACCGCTTAAGAGGCTACCGAGCGCGGAGTGGCGCCCTCGTTTGTTTGGTTATTTCTTTTGTTTTAGAATGAAAATGCAGAAAATAATCCAGAATAGTTGTGCTCCACAATACCACAGTCTATAACATCATACAGTCGTCCGACGAAGCCGTCTAGACAGGGTCAAAAACAAAAAACTTAAGAAATAGGCAGGCACTCAAATGTCGTTTATAATAATTACTTATATATGTATTTTACTAAGTTTTCATTATATATGGTGGAAAAAATAAACGTTTTTACAATTTTTTTTATTATTTATTATTAATAGGTAATAATAATGTTGATGACGATGTTGATCTCAAATAAACAAATTAGTCATCTAATTCGGACAACCCTTGCTGTTGCGACAATGTCTAGAGTCTAGACATTGTCGCAACAGCAAGGGTTGACTCTAGACGTTGTCGGCATTTACCACGAGATCAAAGGCGTCGTCCTACTGTATGTTTTTATACTGTGACAATACTTACGATAGTATTACTACAAATAGTAGCTTTATATTGTAAAATTTTACTATAATCGTTAAAACGGAAAATAGTGGCCACTAAGCTCCGTTTTAACGTTTATAGTAAAACTTAACAATAACTAGCTAGGTACTATTTGTAGTAATAATAACGTATAGTATTGTGGAGCACAACATAACCGGCTTATTTTCTGCAATTTCATTCAAAACAAAAGAAATAACCAAACAAACGATGAGGGCGCCACTGTGCGCTCGGTAGTCTCTTAGGAGGTTAAGAGCGTTGACTCGGTACGGCATTTCATACAAACTTTCAAGTCCTTTTTTATCGAAATGAATGAACCGATTTTAATGAAACTTCATACGCATAAGCAGGATACATAGGTCTAAAAAGTTAGTTAAGAACATTTTCGAAAAATAGTGTTGCAGCTAAATTAGACCGATTTTAAATATTCCATAGAAGCAGAAATTTCCATTTATCTTTTTTCAAATAAGACATTTAGAAAATGTTCTTTACTAACTTTTTAGACCTATGTATCCTACTTATGCGTATGAAGTTTCATTAAAATCGGTTCATTCATTTCGATAAAAAAGGACTTGAAAGTTTGTATGAAATGCCGTACCGAGTCAACGCTCTTAACGGTGATTAAAATACACCCTGTGTAAGTAGTACACTCACATTACTTTAAGTTAACTCAAGTATTCACTCACAGTGGAACACCGTGAGTGAAATGTGGATGTTTGAAATGAAATGAAATTGTTTATTCTGTAAGTAAATAATTAATTTTCACCCCATATTGTGAAATATGGGTGTATTATACAGGGTCAAATTACATTAGCTAGAGAAACTCCGCAAACGTGATAGGTCAAACAATCTGCCTAGCCTTTTCCCAACTATGTTGGGTTCGGCTTCCAGTCTAACCGTATGCAGCTGAATACCAGTATTTTACATGGAGCGACTGCCTATCTGACCTCCACAACCCAGTAATTGGGACGGTATCACTTGGTAAGACTGGTTGTCAGACTTTCGGACTTCTGACGACCCGTAACGACTGTCAAAGATCCACGAATGACAGCCGGGACCAACGGCTTAACGTGCTTTCCGAGGCACGGAGGAGTCTCGGTATGTAAACATGGTCACCCATCCACGGAACAACCCCGGCAAGAGTAGCTTAACTGTTGTTACTTAGCCACTAGCTAAACATGATAAAACATTTTATTTTGTGTAAGTAGTCCTTTCGTAAAATCCTTATTTGTCCCACATTCTCCAATCCGAGAATCGAAACTAGGACTTCCGACTATTAAACCAAACATGCGCCATTTTTAAAGGATTCATAAGAAGACTTTAACACGACCACAGTATAATAAACCTACAGTAGTATATCTGGGCAGAGTCTTTGAATTATTTACCTACCGCCGCTCGGTAAATAAATACGCTTCCGTTCGCCGCGCGCTGGATTTGTTGCGTACTGGGGGTCTAATCCGTAATCACGAAGTCCGTAGTTTCGGTGTTCGTTACGGGCGTTTCCTACTCCGTATCACCTACGCTACGGACGTATGATTGGTTCGGGGCCCGAACGAAGTATCAATGAGAACATCATTTGTCAGTTGTCCCTATTCCCGATGTGTTTTTGCCCGTCCGAAAAATTTAACTTTTACACTTGTTTTGATGGATCGTTATGTCAGACGGACGGATGGATGGACGGACGGACTTAGTTAGTAGACCCCCTGGTTCAGTGATACCTATACAGGCTGAAATTTTAATGGTTGTTTTCCTCTTAAAGGGTCATTGTACTCATCATTTTGAACAACTTTTACTAAGGGACCAAACCTGAAATCGCGAAAAAAAATCAGATATTCTAGGGAATATCTGATTTTTTTTTCTTTAAGTTCGCATAACTCGTCAAAATGTAGGGAACAGCTGATTTTTTTCGCGATTTCAGGTTTGGTCCCATACTAAACGTTGTTCATAATGATGAGTACAATGACCCCTTAAGAGATTTCGCGTATGAATAGATACAGTTTATATACAGAGATTTCGAAGTGCGTTTTTTCGGCCGTTTTTTCTATGAAGATGTAATACTGCTTACTTTATTATACTGTAACACAACGTAATTTATCTACTGAACTCCTTTGAAATACAAATTACGTGTGGCTCAAGGTCGAACAGACAAACAATCAATTAGACTAAGTGACAGTTTGAATAAATAACGTTAGTGTCGGGTACACGAGACAGGCTCGAGCACACCTCTTCACTTTTTACTTGTGTGTTTTGTTGAAATCATTATGAAATGTTATTAACTCCTGTCTCGCCTAATTATGACTAAAATCATTACAACTAAGTGTGCTTTAATTTGCATAAATATCATAATAATAGATCCTCCTAGAGACAGATACAGGGTGGCCCATAAGTCCTTTAAAATT
Organism: Cosmia trapezina; assembly: GCA_905163495.3. Classification (NCBI taxonomy): domain Eukaryota; kingdom Metazoa; phylum Arthropoda; class Insecta; order Lepidoptera; family Noctuidae; genus Cosmia; species Cosmia trapezina. Next base: position 5,429,626 of record LR991048.1, read on the forward strand.
TAAATTCAGAGCGATATGTAGCGATGATCGAGGAGTTTTTTACACCAGCGTTGCAGAATTTTCCAGGCTACAATACGCGAACCTGGTTTCAACAGGATGGAGCGATGGCCCATACCTCTAACACCGCTATGCCCGTCGTTCGTCAACTTTTCCCCAACAAAGTGATCTCTCGGAGAGGAGACATTTCCTGGCCACCACGTAGTCCGGATCTAACCCCTTTTTCTTATGGGGTTATCTGAAATCTAAAGTGTATGACACAAACCCGCGGTCAATTGAAGCCCTAAAAGAAAATATTCAAAGAGAAATGGCTAACATCACAGAACTGACTTGCCGCGCAGTCGTCGATAGTTTTAGACGTCGCTTACAGGAGTGCCGTGATCGTAACGGTTTACATTTGGATGATGTCATTTTCAAAAAATAATTCCTATTTTTAACCGACCTCTAAAAAAGGAGGAGGTTCTCAATTCGGATGTTTGTATTTTTTTTTTTTTTATGTTTGTTCGCGTATAACTAACTCCGTCGCTTGCCAACCGATTTGAAAAAATATTTTTTTGTTGGAAAGGGTATACTTCCCAAATTGGGACCATTTGGGAAGTATACCCTTTTTGTCAAAATCCAGTTCTCATGATGGGATCCTGGAGAAATCGAAGGAACTCTTCAAATATTATAGGCACACCTATAGCGATTTGGGTATTTTTATAGTAGCTCGTGCTTTTGCTCTCAGAAAGCACCACTTGGTGAAGTGGAACTGATGATGAAGACCACAGATGGCTACCGGGACTACTCAATGATAAATATTTCACGGGTTGCGATTCGATTACTTTAATATGGTTGCTAAGCAATTTCCGCTCGTCACACAATGCGTGTGGTGAGTGGTTGTTGAGGAGTTCTCCTGGTTCTTACCAGCAGAACTCCTCAACAATTAACGTCCCAGCATCGGGAAAAGCAATATTTTCTAACATGTGATGAGCAATTGACATTAGACTATTGTAACTTATACAAATTATAAACAGACCCACTAAAAAGCGAGAAATAAAAACTTTTTAACAAAAAAAAAACCGACTTCCAAAAATCACTACAAAATGAAAAATAACTTTGACTTCGGAAGTCGGTGGCAAAAAAAAAGAAAGTAAATAAAAAACGAAAGACACCGACTTCCGAAATCAAAGTTATTTTTCATTTTGTAGTGATTTTTGGAAGTCGGTTTTTTTTTTTGTTAAAAAGTTTTTTATAAAGGTTAATCCGAAATAAAAAGGTATTTCTTATTGTTATTAGTTTTTTTTAAATTAATTATTAACATGTCTAAGGACTTATGGGCCACCCTGTAGAATCTTGTATAAATGGCACTACTTAGTGACAACTGACAATGCTCTATTCAGCCTTCTAGTTATGTAATGCTTGTCTACAATACAATGTGTAAAAAACACAAAACCCTGTTCCATCCGATACGAAGTCATTGGACTCATCATTATGAACAACTTTTACTATGGGAGTAAACTTGAAATCGCGAAAAAAAAATCATCTATTTTATCGAACGAAAACAACAACTCCTACAACAACAACAACTCGGAAAAATATCGGCTCTTCAGTAGGTAGGTGCATTTATGTTCGCATAACTCGTCAAAATGTAGGTAAGAACAGCAGATTTTCTTTTCGCGATTTCATGACTGGTCCCATAGTAAAAGTTGTTCATAATGATGAGTACAATGACCCCTTATCGGATCAAACAGAGTTTTTGTTACACATTGTATAGTAGTTAGGTAGGTACTACTTAGAACAAGGTACTTACAGGTGGAAATATCGACTTCATTTATTGTGAATGTGAAGACTACGTGGATCATTTTTAGGGTTCTGTACCAAAATGGTAAAAAAGGAACCCTTATGGTGTCGCTCAGTCTGTCTGTCTGTCTGTCACAGCTGGATATCTCAAGAACTACTAATGCTATCAACTTGAAATTTAGAATAGTTTTAGATGACGTTGACCCAACTATTTTGCAAATAAGAAAGAAATAAAAATATATGTATTTTTTGCCTACAGGGACTGAAAGGGGGTCTTAAAAATTCAAAGTGGGGCTACTAAGGCATGTGGGGTATCATATGAAAGAACGCTGTGTGCACATTCTCAGACGTTTCTTTATTTTTTTTAGGCCGCACTGTGTTCTACTTTTGATGAAAAATGTAAAAAAAAATACCATTCCCCCCCCCTTATCTCCGAAGTTTGCAAAGAGAAAAATCTGAAATTATTCTATGTGATAGAAGTTTATGTAAAGATTACAGGAAAAATAAAACGATGTCTCTAAATAGCACACTTTTTCAGAAATCTGAACGGAACCCTCGGTGCGCGAGTCCGACTCGCTCTTGACCGGTTTTTTTTTTTTTTTTTTTTATTTTATCCTTTTCTCAGTTTTAGTCCTGGCAGTTTGAGTAATTTATGTCTTTTCTTTGGTATTGTTCGTCGAATCGTTGAGCTCCTTAAGTTGTGAGTTGAGCTGCACGATTACTGACAAATGCGTGTACTGACTGGACAGGCCCACTAAATCTGTGTGGTTCTTTCCTCAGAAGACCATGTCACACAGCAATCTACATGACCTTCACATGATCTGACCAAGATTATGTCTGGACTTTAAAAGAGACTGTGACCTCTGAGTTTGTGTCGGCCTTTCTTCTCAGAGTAGTCAGATAGGAAACGCCGACCTCATCTAGTTTTAAAAAAATATGATTAACGTTTAAAAGTGTTTGTACAAACCTACATACAGAAATAAATCATTTATCATTTATAACAGAGGTTACATCTATTCTCTGTAGGTACTATACATACATGCGGATCACGTTCCCCAGTCACTGTCCAAGATTGTCGGTAAACGCGGCAATTCAACAAATTAGACAAATCACCCGTCATTTGAGTTGCATGTCCACTTGTCCAGCTAATTGATCTACTGAATACTTTGAATACGTTATTATCCTCGTTGTGTATGCGGTGCGGTACTTAGAAACGTTTTTATGCTGGTAACATTGGTTTTGACTACTTTTGAGTAGCTAATTTATCTAACGGATTTATAATTGTATTGAACTAGCTTTAGCACGCGGCTTCACTCGCGTGGACTTAGATAATATACATCTAGATCGAGCCACCGCGTGGCCGGTCATGAGACACATACACACGGCAATATTAACAGTGAAAGTACTTTGTTTGGCAACATTTTTAAATTTTGCCATGCAAAGTACTTTGTTTGGCAACATTTTTAAAGCAAAAATACGGCACGCCGTAAGGGACAGAAGATACGATGCTTTGTCTCAATTTTCCTAATTATTTCGTATATATGTGTCTCACTTCCACACTTCACACTGTAATCATGGCAACATCTAGATGTATAATGTCATTGCGCGTGGAGGTCGGAAATTATCCCTCGAGAACGGCCGTAGGACAGCTGTCATGAAAATTATGACAGCGGAAAAGATTTAAATCGTTAGATTCACCCTAGCGCGTCAAAAGATAGTCGCATTTCTGTTTCGTTTTAACTCCTCTGACACGCAATGACACGGTGACTTACCAGGAATACTACTAACTCGACCATGACTATGATTTCAGAAAGGAATAGTAGTTTTCTTGACGTGTAAAAATATTTGAAATTTTTGTTACCAGAGTATGGAAACCAGAGGGCCAATTCTCGTACCTAATAACGTTCAAATTCTAGTCGCAATATCATGCCAGCGACAATCAACTGTCAAAAATGTAGGTAAAAGCTATACAATTTTTGACATATTGAGACTGAGATGAGATTGCGAACGTTGTTAAAAATACGGGAATTGCCCCTCAGACATCGGCACATCAGGTTATACCAAACTGTCAAATTTCTCCAAATGATTATAAACGTTAAAATCTTTATGGTTAGGTTCAAAATCGAATGGGAAAATTTGACAGTTTGTGGTAGCTTGACCTGCTGCTGTGTGTACAAACGTTCCTAGGTACAGAAATAAAATCATTTATCACTTGTTTCATAAATTATGTTTCTCAGTCGTTTTTGGTTAATTTTGTTCGTAGTGAGGTTTTAATTTTATTTATTTTCGGTTTTAAGGTAAGCGGTGCCAAATGGCAGTATGCAGCTCGAGCGGCTGTCATGACAATGATGGGCTCTTTCGGAGGCGGCTGCTTTGGACTGCTGTAAGTCAAAGACGATCTTCTTTTTTTTTTTGTATGGCTTCTCACAGTTGACCACGGGGGGTTGAGACTGTTTAACCGGACTTTCCTGTGGCTGCTTTAAGCGAACGTAAAGCCTCCGGCCAGGGCTTAAAACTAGGGGTTTAAGAGCGACTGCACATCGCTGGGGTGGGGAGAACAGCCTGAGGGTTCAGGCTGGATCGTGATAGGATGACGATCTTCCTGTGCGAGTCTCAATATATACTTTTCCTTCTGTGTGACTGACACTGGCCACCATCAGGGATTTTTATTTTATTTTGATAACACAAAAAAATTGTTGCTTATTAGGCGAAATTGGTCGTCAATTATCAAATTTAGAAGGTCACTAGTTCAAAATTTATAAGGGTTTTTAAGTATCTGGGGAGCATCTCCCCAGCTTGGCCCAATTTGAATTTCAAAAGATAGGGCACCTAGCGACGATCTAGTTTCTCTTAAATTTAGTCGCAATTTTTCGCCAAGTCACAGATTTAGTCGGGTCTTAGTTTAGAAGAAATGAGTTCAAGTTATATCTTCTAAACTAAGACTCGACTAAATCTTTGAATTGGCGAAAAATTGCGACTAATTAGAGACAATTTTTTTGTGTTGTCAAAGTAAAAATCCCTGAAGATGGCCATGCCAGTATCAGTCACACTTTCCTTCTTTCTTTATTTTATTCTTCAGTTAAAAATTATCTAATTATTGAAAAATCGGCCCTAAGTAGAGATGACATTTTAATTTCAGTTTCACGCTAGTCAAAAACAAAGGCAAGGCAGAAGTAATGGAACTCATCAACAGCGTCCTTGGATCACTCGTGTCAATTACCGGTAATTATAATTTTAATTATCCTGTCTGTCTATTTTTGTACCTATAATCTTTGTCAGTCTGCTCAATTCTTGTCCGCTTGTATGTTTTTTTTTCTACCATATTTTCTAGTAGGATTTTAATTTGTGTAAAAAACTTGGCAACTTTTTACATCGGGGATGTTTTCAGTCAATGTTGCCAAGTAGGAAAGTTACCCATAAATATGGTAAAATTGTTTTAATTCTTTTCAGTCACCGTAGATATTCTTATTTCTCAGCCGGATGTTTCCTCTACCGCGCATGGGAGTCCCTGCTCATCGGATTCATCGGCGCAGCCATAGCGTCGGGTAGCTCGCCGCTGTTTGATATGATGGGCGTGGATGATCCGGTTGGTGCATCTGCTGTGCACGGGGCGTGTGGGCTTTGGGGTAACATTCATACATTTTTCCTCAATATTTTTCCGGGCGATCGTCATGCAGGAGCCGGCCAGTAGAAAAACGCCCAATGGTATCTAACAGTGTTATTTTATTGCAGGTGTAATAGCTGTGGGACTGTTCGCTGATAATCCAATTCCTATGGAAACTACTAATGGTAGATCCGGATTATTCAAAGGTAATTTTTATTTTATTGAAAATCTGCCTAGCCTTTTTCCAATGTTGGAGTCGGCTTCCAGTCTAACCGGATGCAGCTGGATACCAGTATTTTAGATACCGACATATTTTACATACATGCGACTGTACCTCCACAACCCAGTTACTGGGTAACATGATACCCCTTGATAAGACTGGTTGTCTGTCAAAGATCCACGTCCAGACTTAACACTTGTTGTCCGACTTGGGCTTTTAAGTTCTAGCTATACGTAACGACTTTAAATTTTATTGAAATTACTAAGATGTTTTAAGTTTTGTTTTACAGCTTTGACTATTTTAGAGATATCCAAGACCAACAGTGGGCTGTGCCAGTATTCATTGCGTGTTATTCTCTGAAAACAATTTGCCTTACCAATGACCGTTTTTAAAAACACATTTTAATCACCAGAGGGCAAATTCTTATATTTTTATGAGCTTTCGCATCTTAGTCTCAATCTGTCAAAAATGTCTCCTACATTTTTGACAAGTTTTGGCAGTGGTTGTCGCTGCGATGAGATTGCGACTTTAAGTAGGTACTCAGGCCAACGATACAAGATAAATACATAAAATTGCAACAAGTCTGAACTTAGATAGTTTATTTTTTAATGAAAAAAGCTATCGATAGCGTCATACAATAATTTTAGTTACAATGGAAACTGAAACATACTCAATTAAGTTAAAGTTTTCAATCCCAGAGCATGAAATGTAATAGTCTCGTTGGCTTTTTGAACGATGCTGATCGCATTTTGTGGTTTGCCACTGTTGGACACGGACTCGACACCTATTCTTTATTCTTAGGTGGCGGTTGGTATCTCCTCGGCGTACAATCCCTGACCGGCGTATGTCTGATGACATGGGGCATCCTGGTGACCATAACGTTACTCTGGTGCATAGACAAGATTATGCCGATACGAATGGACCCCTACACCGAGCTGCTTGGTGCTGATATTACTGAGCATAGAATTAGACATGGACAGGTAAGATATTTAAGAGAAAATGTTATGGGGATGTAGTGTAGACCAGTGGCGAAGCACCTTACAACACGATTCCTACCGGCTTTCCTTCGGAAGTTCGCATCTCTCTACCGCTATTGAAAAATGGCACAGTCAATATTGTCTACTATTGCCAAAAAATATCGTTACGCTACGGGTATTTAATTCACCATAACATTCAAACAACAAAAACGTCTATTAGCTTTGAATTACAACAACAACAAAAAATGTTCTACCATAACCCGGCGCCAAAACGTCATAATCGGGAACTAAAAATTCATACCAATAGCGATCCCGTCATGACGTCACTTTAGTTCACGTGGCACCGCTTGATATGAACGAGAGCAAGCCGCTATACAACGGGTTACGATAGAGACAGATATACAAAAAATTAGTCAACGAGAACAGGATGGAGAAATATTGCACATTTTATTTAGTTTTCACATATTCAACTGTATTGTATTCGATTCTTTATATTCCTATAATAATTTTAGAATGATAGTAGATACTTAATTTATCTGAGTTTAATTCTCTAACTAAAACATTGAGTTTTGTTTGTGTAGAGTTAACATCTTTTTGGTTCTGTTATTTGCCGATAATTCAGTAAAGTTTTATTTTAAAGTTACCAAATTAATTTTTACTTTATTGATAAGTAAGTTACCACTACTACTACTATGTTACTAGTTTTTAAGTTTTACCACCTAAGTACTACATGTGGAATGCAATAAAGTATTGAGTATTGAGTATTGAGTAAGTTAAGACCGGCTTCTCTCTTACAAAAATTCACACCTCGCCACTAGTGTAGACAGCAGGCATTGACGTTGCCTTGGATGTGTGAATGTCCTCAATATAGGCTTAGGCTTCGGCTCAACCATCGGATCAAAAGCATAGACTGCAGCCAAGAAGCTGGGCATCCTAAATAAAGTGAGGCGTTATTTCACATTTCTTTTTTATTCATTTAACTTTTATACAATAGAATACAGGATTATCATAATAAATAGCGACCAAACACCACAAAGGTTTAAACTTGTGCTATCAAGATTTTTTGAAAAATGTAATCAGTTAGTTAGGGAACTACTTAGTAAATAATATTAATTTAATATGGTACCTAATTATTAAAAACACATTTCTATTGTGTTATCGAATAAACTCAGCACAAAAACTATTATCGGTTTTTGAGATGAGTTAAATAAATGCAACAATAAAAATGTGTTTTTCATAATTACCTATTAAAATAATATTAGGTAATATACTAGGTCGCTAATTGATTACATTTTTAAAAAAAGCATCTTTTCATTTAACATTCTTCAAAATTTGGTCCCGAGTGAGCAAGAGAGGTGACAAAATGCGACAGCCCTCTTAACGTGCTTTCCGAGGCACGGAGTCACGAACCGAACTCGGCTAGTGTTGCTTAACCTGATCGATCGACACGTGTGGCTGTTATTACTTAGCCACGAGCCCATCTATATTACAACACTCATAGCTAAAACTGTTCATTATCTTCCCACCAGGTCGGAGTATCCCGCGCCGTGTCCGCTCTGCGTCCGTTCCGCCGCTCGAGCAGCATTGAGCAGATGCCCACCGTCGGCATGAACACGGGCCACGGCTTCATCGTGGACAAGCTGCACGAGGCTAGTACTCATTTATGATGTGTAGGTATTATTAGATTAATCCTCACTATCCCCAACGACGCTATCCTCTCTTCTACTCTCCTCCTTCAGGAGATGGAGAGCAATCCCACCACTTTTTTTTTTTTTTTGTATCCTGCTTAACGCAACAATTCGTCATAAGACATTTAGCTGCTCCTTTGGTCGACTTATCCTGCAATTAGTCTTTGAAGCAGTGAGGAATTGTCCATTGACCACCCTCGCCTATTCTGTTAGGATCCCACCACTATAGTATAGTTAAAATCTCGCTGCAGACTCGGTCATAAATCATTCGAGTGTTTCGCTCTCTTTCCCACTCACGGGCCTTATGGGCAGGCCACGCCCACACGTAGTCCTGTGCATTACTGCAGTCGATGAGTGATATCGATAGTTTTATATATTTATAAATGGGTGATAGAAATAAATGCACATTTTTTTTATTTTATTACCAAATTTACTACAAAGCATATTAAATATATAAACAAAAGAACGTATATATAAAACTAAAAATAGAAAATTAAAATTCTTTGTCTGAGTCATCGTCATCATCTGTTATCGATAATGGCCTTGAGCGCGCGCAACTAGCGCACATCCCTACTCCGATTATGATTTATGACCAAGTCTGCAGCGAGATTTTAACTATACTATAGCACAATATAAATATGTACAGTAGGGAAACTACGAACAAACATACGAAACTGCACACACACAGGCGCGCGCATCGTCGAGACCCCTAAGCCACAACTAATACACTGAGAGCACCGCGACTATCGCTTGGGGCCTCGTTCGGTGCGCGCGTCCATGTGAGTGTGCCGTTTCTACCGTTTGTACGTAGGTTCCTTACTGTCCATAATATATAAACAGAACGCCGTCCTCGCCGCCGAGGCCCGCCGCGACATCCCAGTTTATCCCCGCCCCGACTCTTGCTCGAGCCAACCCGCGCCGCCCGCTGAGCCTGTAGCTTTAAATTCGTCCCATAATAATAATAATAAGCCGTCTCATACATTTACGTCCGGTAGGTATTGAAGTTTTCTATGGGACAGGTTGATAATTTATTTCGCAATTACGATGTTGGTCCCATGGAGAAAATTGTTCAGTTTGATGATCTATACCACACCCTTAAATTTGACCACACCTTTCTGGTACACCATATATTGATGTCTTTAAAAAAAAAAATTATTTTTACACTAATTATTTTTTAAGCGGTTTGGGGTTTCAGCTAGGGTTGCCAACTCTCCCGGAATTCCGGGATTCTCCCGGAAAAAGGACTAGATTTTAAAATCTCCCGGCTCCAAGAACGCAGCTTGAATCTCCCGGATAGGGCCTGCTGGCGGCTGGCGGGCAGTGGTGGGCGGGCGACGGCCGAATTAATGACTTTATTAATACAAAAAAAATTACATCTTGAGAATAGACGAAGAAATTAACTGGAATGAGTTAAAAGATCTGGGTGCGGCGTCTCTGAAGGATAAATTGTATGATGATTACTGTTTACTGCGAGAATTTCGTGAAGTTATGGCAAGTAAAACTGAGAGGGTAGACTTGCGTTGGGTCCATTTTTTGGCAAAATGTAAGGATGATGAATCTGGAAAAGAAATCATAAATCTTGTTACAATTCACTCTCGACAAACGCCGTCGCTTAAACGAGCTGTGGTCGAAAAGTCGCAATTGAGTGAATGAAACGCATGTAAAGTCTAAAATACAGGTGTGCACGCAAATTAAATACACAAGTAAATAATTCTATGATGTTATCGTTTCTAATCAAAAGGTATTACAAACGGCTCGCAGTGTAAACTTTTAATTTAAAAAAATTTTTTTTTTTTTTTTTTTTTTTATTTTAAGATGGGTTTGCTCTTGACTCTAGTCTAGGTCAGAGGTGACAGAGACAAAGTCGACGATGGAGTGAGCTTACCCAGAAGAAGCCTGTTCACTCTTACTTTGAATAGTTCAGGGTTGTATGCGGTCGGAAACACAGACGCAGGCAGAGAGTTCCACTCTTTTGCTGTGCGCATTATAAAAGACGTTTGGAAACGCTTAGTGCGAGTTGGTGGAATAGCAACCAGGTGTGGATGGTAACCTGCAGTGCGCCTAAAGGTCCGATGGTAGAAGGGGGCCGGTGGAATGAGGTCGTGGAGTTCATGGGCACACTCTCCGAAGTACAATCTGTAGAAGACTGACAAACAGGCAACCTTGCGGCGATGAGCCAAGCTGTGAAGTTTGGCGTCCACCAGTTTTTCGTCGCCAATGAGCCTCTTAGCTCTGCGTTCCACCGAGTCAAGCGCGGCAAGTTGGTACTTAGCTGAACCATCCCAAAGGTGGCTGCAATACTCCATGCAGGATCGGACTTGCGCCTTGTAAAGGGTTAAAAGCTGTCCTGGCGTAAAGCATCGCTTTACCTTATTTAGGATGCCCAGTTTCTTAGCCGCAGCTTTGTACTCGATGGTGGCGCCAAAGTTGAGACCAGATGTCAACTCCATGCCTAGAAGCTCGAGCCTATCAGTGACAGGAACAGATGCACTCCGAAAAGTAGGAGTTTTGTCGAATCGACTCTTTTTTGCGGTAAAAAGACACGCCTGCGTTTTGGCGGCGTTAAAAGAGACCAGATTGTCATCACCCCACTGGGAGACAAGGCTTAAGGTCAAATCTGTTCGCTCTACCATGGCCTCTCTCAGGGATCGAACTTCGGCCCCGCTGGCCTTTGCGCTGGACACGTATCTCTCTGAAACAGTACTGTCATCTGCGTACCCAACAATACCAGGCAGAAGCAGGTCATTGATGTGCAGCAGGAAAAGAGTTGCAGAGAGAACAGACCCCTGAGGAACTCCGGCATCAATAGCCATAGGGTCAGAGGAGCAGCCGTCAATGACTACTCTGATCGACCGTTCCCTAAGGAAGTCTGATATCCAGCTACAAAAATCAGCTGGGATGCCATAAGCAGGAAGCTTGCTGAGTAGTCCGGCATGCCAGACCCTGTCAAAGGCCTTCGAGATATCAAGCGATACAGCAAGTGCTTCACCGTGTTTCTCGATGGCTTCGCCCCAGCAGTGCGTGACATACACAAGAAGGTCGCCAGTTGACCGTCCCCGGCGAAAGCCATATTGACGGTCACTGAGGAGATCATTGTCTTCAAGGTAAGTCAGCAACTTACTGTTCAGTACCCTTTCCATAACCTTGCACAGAATGGAGGTAATGGCGATCGGACGGTAATGGGCAGGGTCTGCACGGTCACCCTTTTTGGGCACTGGTTGTACATTTGCAAGCTTCCAAGATTTTGGCACCGTTCTTTTTTCAAGAGAGAGGCGGAACAAGCGTGTCAACACAGGAGACAGTTCAGGTGCACACTGCCTCAACACTCTCGCTGGAATGCCGTCAGGCCCACTGGCCTTGTTCACGTCTAGACTGCACAATACTCTTCGGACCTCTTTAATGTGAACTGTGATCTCCGGCATCGTGGAGTCACAACGAGGTACAGTAGGTGGTTGCTTTGAGCCAGCGTCCAGACGTGAATTGCTTGCAAAGAGAGATGCAAATAAATTTGCTTTCTCACTTGCAGAGTGAGCCAGCGAACCATCAGGTTTCATCATTGGAGGTAAAGTGGGACGACAGAAATTCGTTTCAACCGCTTTAGACAGGGACCAGAACTGTTTACTACCCGGAGGGTGCGATGCCAGCTTGGCCCCAATACGTCCGACATGGTCGAAACGTGCCTTACGTAAAACCCGTTTGCAGAGCTTGGCGGCAGAATTAAAGGCTCTTTTTCTCGCGCGAACCCTACGCGCTCTAACTTTACGGTCGCGGGCCTTGACCCAGACTTGGTAGGCAGACTCTTTTCGGGCCTCAGCGTGGGCGCATTCTGCATTATACCAAGGCCGGGATTTGTGACCAAGCGGGATGTCGGAGAATGGAATAAAATACTCCATCCCCTGCCGAATCACGTCCGCAACCGCGTCAGCACAGCGCGAGGGGTCACCCGAGGAGAAGCACACTTGCCGCCATGGATAAGACGCAAAAAAGTGCCGCATCTCATCCCAGTCTGCTGACTCGTATCGCCATACTCGCCTCGTGCCTCTAGGACTGTCATCAGGAGGAGAGCAGGTAGATATGGATTTCACCAGACAGTGGTCAGAGGTTCCCAGAGGGGCTGAGACCGATACTGAATGACTGTCCGGATCAGATGCCAGCAGAAGGTCCAGGCAATTGGGTGTATGGCCGTCAACATCCGGTACCCGCGTTGCCACATTCACCAACTGGGTTAGATCTAGCGTTAAAGCAAACTTGCGCGCCTCTAACCCGGCATGGTCAGTTTTCTGGTATGGGTACAACCACTCTTTATGGTGGGCATTAAAGTCCCCCAGAAAAATGAGCTTCGCTGTTGGGTATCGTTGCTGGGCTATGTCAGTCGACTCCACGAGGAAATTAAAGAGTGCAGTTGTCTCCTGGTCACCGCTGTGCGATCGGTAGATGCCGATGTAGAGAAACTTCTCCACGCCAGTGTCCACAAGTAGCCATATGGCAGAAAAACCCGACTTCTCAAAGCAACGGAGACGACGACAGCAAATGTCATCGCGGACGTACACACAGACCCCAGCATGTTTCTTGAACTTGTGTTCAAGAGAGTAACCCGGGTAGTTGAGGTACGCCACGTCCGACGGGGTTGCTATCTTCGTCTCCGTTAGGAAAAACAGGTGCGGCTTCTCGGTCTCAAGGTGGTGATGGACCGGATCGAGATTGGAGTGCAATCCCCTGATGTTAGTGAGGTGCACTTTTAGTGGGAGGAAGTGCAGCCGTTGTTTTACCCGATTTTTCTTTGCTTTGGTCATTTTGAGTAGAGTTGTTGGGGAAAAAGTCGATATGTCGAGGCGCTGCTCAGTGAACCAAGTGGAACACTAGAGCTAACTAAACCCATGGGAAACTCATTTGGAGACTGCGGGGACGCCCGAACCCCCCCGGATATGGCCACCGGGTCCTCCCGTCCAGTCGCCAGCTGGCACGGTGGAGCATACCGGGATTTTTCGCGAGTTGGCGGGGCAGCCTTTGGCACGTGGCTGGCGTGCTACTTGGGCCCCCTACTGACTGCGGTCGGCCAACGGCTGGCACCGTGCTTCGGATCCCGCTACCCTCCAAAATGAGTCACCCGGCAAGCTATGCCCAGAGACCAAGACCGGCTCTGAACAGCGCAACTGACAATCTCCTTCTCCCCCAGAGGCACTGGCACTCCCACACACCGACGGAACACAGCAAGCTGCTTGGCGCCGGACTCCGGTGGGATGGTGGTCGCGAGCCAGGCGGCCCCTTGCGGAGCCTACCACCGCTAAGTGGGACCGTTTAGCCGTACCACAGGCAAGCCTGTGGTGCCGTTGCCCGGGGTGGACCACTAGGAGGTAGATCCCAAACCCACCCCAACAAAAATTATTTATATTATATTTTTTAAAAAAAATATTTTTACTATTATATTTTTCACCTCCCGGATTTCTTATCGACTGAGTTGGCAACCCCAGTTTCAGCCCTTGGGCCGTGGGGTCCGAGTGCTCATAGTCTGTACAACGAAATCTCCAAACGGCTCGTTGACACTTCCCGTGACCCAAGCGCTGGCTTTTACCTTGGCCTGAGGCTTAGCATTGCCATACAACGTGGCAATGCCGCCAGTCTCTTGGGTGCTCTACCAGTCGACAGCGATGCGGAGGAATTTTTCGACGCCATAATTTAGTTTTTTAATAGTTTTAGTTAGTTTAGGATATTATATCTATAACTTAATTATACTACTCAATGGAAAAATAAATGGATAATTCATATTTATTACAGGAAAAGAAAAAGAAAGGCGCCTTCCAAATATTTAACAACAAAGCATTTGTGGGCGACCACGAACCATCAGCATCATCATTTAAAAACCAGGGATTTTTGCACAAGCGACCTGGCAACACCGAGAATAACCCCCACAAAACTCTAGACTCTATGGTCCACGAAATTAATGATGCCACACTAATAAATAAAGAAATAAGTAATGTTGTTCATGTTATTCCGGAAGATATTAAAGGGAAACGGTATAAGGATTTGACTCCGAAAGAATTGGAGGAATTAGGTCGAATTAGTGCCAGTCAAGATCGATTTAGATATCGGTTTCATGAAGACGATTATAAAAATGATATTGAAAGGAGTGCTATTAAATGGTTAGACTAATAATTTACAATAGGATATTTGACTATCTACCAGAAAGTAGTGAAAAAATAAATAAAACCGCTGAAAAACTAAAGGCAAACTTTCGAAGTTTTTAAATTTTCTGTCCTTGTCACACTAAACGGATTTTTGTGTAATGGTGCTGCCAGCAATATTGTTTCGGGTACTGCCAGCAATTACAGGCCTTCATGAGCAAATCACCAGATTCTCAACTCACCAGATTCTCAACTAACCAGTAGTGCGATTCTGTAACCATCTCACCGTGAAAACTTAGGTGAAGTGAGCGTGGAGTGAGCTGTCAATAGTGTAATTTCCTAGCAAAAACAAACTCACTTCACCTAAGTTTTCACGGTGAGATTTTTACAGAATCGACCGGCTGATTCGCAACACATCAGCTATTGTACTATCCAACACATAAATTATATATAACTTTCAAATAAGTTAACAGCGAAAATTTAAATTATTTTTTTCAAGAGCGCAGTATTTAATTAACCATGTTGCGCATACCTGCATTATAACCAAAAAAAAATGTATTGTATTTTGGCCTCATAATTATTTGTAAAACATTATTTTGTATGCCTACTTATTGCCTAATGTGCACCCAGTGGAATAATATTTACGAAAAATATTGTTACTGCACCTAGGCGAATATTGTTACTGCACATAGGCGAATATTGTTACTGCACCTAGGCGAATAATATATTAACCCACGTGAATTAAGTATTTAAGTAAACTGCCTACATCAAGAATTCGGTGTTATTTTGGTTTTGTTTCGATTTACCTATAATTTTTTGGTGAGTTGCGAATCTGGTGAGTTGCAAATCTGGTGAGTTGCGAATCTGGTGAGTTGCTCATAAGCGACTACAGGATGTGTAGTGATGGGTTTTGCTTTATTTTGGCTTGGCGGGCGTCACTTTTTAGTAGTGCCGAGTATATTAGGTTTTAATTATTAATACGTATAATATACACCAATTTTCTTTGGGTACCAATATAGATGTAAGTAAGTATAGTTTTTGACTGATTTTTTGTTCAACAAAGTGATTAAATTGGTACCTATTAGCATTTGCTAAAAACTTATTCCTATTATTTTTATATTCTAAGGCCCACTTGCACTACAAATCACTAAAAACGTGTAACGCTAAACGAATTTTCGTTCTGTCTCTTCAAATGTTTGACAGAATCAGAACTATGTTTTAGGGCTACTTTTTCAATCATCAGATAACTCTTATCTGAAGAACAAATATTTCAATTTGACAGCTTTTGTATAGAAAATATATCAAAATGTCATATTTATTCTTTAGGAGTTATCCGACTATTGAACCTTGACCCTTTATCGCATTTAACGATTTGCGTTGCAAGCATTTTTATATTTAAAATAAATATTGAAGACTCACAAAACTCTAAGGGCCTGTTTCACCACCTACGATTAAGCTCCGATTAACTTACTTGGCAGATAATTTCATACAAATTCTGTTCCATTTTTGAATTTATCCGGTGAGTAGTGGCTATTCGGACATCGTGAAATAGGCCCTAACTAACTTGTATTCTTATTGATTTATTTAGTTTCACCATTTTATATAGAGCTGAGTAAAACTTATAATTCTTATGTGAAACATCTAGTTTTTTCACTACAGTCCGGCCGTTGAGAAAATGCGTTCTTGACACCCAGTCTGTTTCATACCACCGAATATGAGAGTTTTGCGAATTTGATCCTTATTACAACTAGAAATTGTCCAACTGACAGGTGTCAAAAACGCATTCTCTCAACGGCCAGACTGTAACCACTTAAATCATTAGAGTTGTTATTTAGTCGTAGGTAACGTAAGACACTAACATTAGAATAGATAATAACAAAATAAAAGTACAAATTAATATTACATTAGTTTTATTGATTTCATTTTAACCCCTCACATGTCTGAGTTTGGACTATTTTTAGACCCAAAACCCCAGCGGTGGGGGGGGTTGGGGGTTAGTTGCGAACCCTATAGGTTCACTACTATTACTGATGAGGATATGTTTTCCATCGGATGATGTTTTTTTTACGTTTATATACAACGTGTAACGTTAAATGCGCAAAACCTCTTAAGGGGTAATTGTACTCATTATTATGAACAACTTTTAGTATGGGACCAAACCTGAAATCGCGAAAAAAAAATCAGCTGTTCAGTACATTTTGACGAATTATGCGAACAGAAATGTACTGAACAGCTGATTTTTTTTTCGCGATTTCAGTTTTGGTCCCATAGTAAAAGTTGTTCATAATGATGAGTACAATGACCCCTTAAGAGGTTTTGCGCATTTAACGTTACACGTTGTATAATTATGTGATCTAACCTTATATACCTACTGTGTAAAGTTTTGTCCATAAGCACACATGGAGTGCAGTTGACACGCTTTTAGTTGCGAACTCCATAGGTGCACAACTACTGATGATGATTGGTTTTCCATCGGATGATGTTTTTTTACGTTTACATATATGCGATGTAAGCTTATATACCCCTATTTAAAGGTTTTTCCTTATGCACATACATCAGACCAACATCCTCCCTACCATTTCGCACCAGGGACCATTTGGTTACCCATTAAAAGGGTTTTCGATAGGGTTTTTTTAAGCAGTTAATCAAAAATCCCTTCGATGTAGGTAACCCTTTTGAATGGCTTAAAGGACCAGGGTTTTTTAAGCAGTTAATGAAAAACCCATTCGATGTAGGTAACCCTTTTGAATGGCTTAAAGGACCAGGGTTTTTTAAGCAGTTAATGAAAAACCCATTCGATGTAAGTAACCCTTTCGAATGGCTTAAAGGACCAGGGTTTTTTAAGCAGTTAATGAAAAACCCATTCGATGTACGTAACTCTTTTGAATGGCTTAAAGGACCAGGGTTTTTTAAGCAGTTAATGAAAAACCCATTCGATGTAGGTAACCCTTTTGAATGGCTTAAAGGACCAGTTTGGGTATCTATTGAAAGGTTTTTCTAAGCAGTTAAACAAAAACCCATACGATGTGGGTAACACACTTCAACTCTCATAAAAACGATGACAGCGTAACATTCCGACTCGTAGCAATATATGATCTCTCAATTCAGATTTTGTCCATAGAAAACTACCTGTTTTGTACAGAAATGCGTACGCATTCATTCAACTTTCCGAGGTTGAACGGTTGCCTACGCATCTCATACAAAACTGGTGTTTTGTATGGACAAAAGCTGAATAAGTGTATTTATTTCCTTAATCGGTTCGCGGACGGTAAACGAGACAACAATTATGACGTCTATAGACGTCAACCTTACGTCAACTATAAGTAAGTCAGTTATTCATTCGGTGTTAGTAAATTCTTAGACAGTTAGTTGAAAATAAATAAAATATGTTTAAAATAAAAATGAATCTAATACTTATTTATGCAGCAAACAAAACATTCACAGAACAAAATAAATAAATAAACAACTGATTAATTAGTTTTGGTAACACATTCAAAGACACTTTCAGTGTGACCCACCCAACTATCTATTTACAGTATAACACACGATGTTGCCACAGAAAAAACAATTGACAACTTTGAAAGTGTTACCAACAATAACCAACAGTGTTGCCATTAAAAAAATACATCAAACAACAGAATTATTGAACCAATGATTAATTTCAGTTGGTAATGCTCTGAAATTCTTCACGGCATCACTTATGTCTTCATTTGGTACAGCTAAAGTGTATAATTTATATTCTTTCTGCACTCTACTGGCTGTGGTATCAGCGCTATTGTATATTGAATCTGTGGTTCGTACCGGCATTATAATCTCTAGCTCTTGAAGATGTTCGAAGGCTTTCAAGATGACTGGTCGTGGTACTGTTTGCGTCGACGAGTTTGAGTTGGCGAATTTTGTGTATCTGTGGACAAGGATTTTGATGCTATAGTTTAAACTTTGTAATCGCAATGTAAAGACATAAATCGCGGTGTAATTAGTCAGATTAACGTATCTACATTTTCTCAATTTTACAGGAGAGCAAAAATACTGTGAAAATTCGCCTCTTCAAGTTTTACCAGCTTTCAAATAGAGTTAATATACAAATGACCAAAGAAAAATATATATTGATATATCGGCATTCTATTAGAACTTTGATAAAAGTAAGAATTATTTATTTATACAGGGTGCTTGGTTAAACAACGGTCATACTTTTAACGGAATGTACGAGTAGTACTCATGAAAATGAACAACTTTTACCATGATAATAGAAAATCAGCGTTCTCTACAAAGTGCAAAACCTACGCGATCGAAATGTACGAGAAAGCTCGTTTTTTTTTCTTCACATTTCAGGGTTAGTTCCATGGTAAAAGTTGTTCATTTTCATGAGTACTACACTCCGTTAAAGTATGTCCCTCGTTTATCCCTGTATACACCGATATATATTTTTTTAAATTTAGTTTACATACGTTAGCGTGGCCCTTAATTTTTTTTAAACTTTTGTTGCTATCGTACTTCAATTATTTCATTTGTGGAGTTAAGTTATATTTTTACGTCGATATGGTTCTTAGGATATTGTGAAACAAACAACCAATATTTTACGATTAAAAATATTGTTTTTGCAAATACGTTCCTATAGCTCTAACTGGCAGCATAAAACTAATTTAGCGGTACTAGTAATACGTTTTATTGGTTCTAGAGAGAGGTTTTTATGCTATTTAATTTTTTTAGAAAATAAGAAATATTGATACAGGGTATGAGGAACAGGGTGTAAAATTCACTCATCTTCCATAGAAAAGGGAGGATCCTCCGACCAAACGGGTGTCGTGTCTGGTGGGCTACTGCCCGACGATTGATGTCGGGACGTTGTCTACAACATTCGTTTTTGTTTATATTAAACCCGAAAAGGGGTCATTGTACTCATCATTTTGAACAACTTTTACTACCTATGGGACCAAACCTGAAATCGCGAAAAAAAATCAGCTGTTCAGTACATTTATCTACATCAAACTCGTCAAAATGTACTGAACAGCTGATTTTTTATTCGCGATTTCAAGGTTGGTCCCATACAAAAACAATGTTCAAAATGATGAGTACAATGACCCTTTTCGGGTTTAGTATAAACAAAAACTAATGTTGTTTATGCTAATCGCGCGGTAAACTCTGATTGCGCGATGCAGGTTGCGTGACGTCATGTCATTGTGATGCGTAGTTCGTATGTGGCGATGTAGATGACGCCACATTGAATATACCGTCACCAGGCCAGGCGCACTTTAGATATGAAGCTACAAGTAAAACGATGGAGTATAGGTCAAGTTCAGGGATGGTTGTACCACCAAAAGTCGTAATAAATAATTTCACTCACCTATGCAGCACCATTTCAAAATTCATGGGTTGTCCATCAAATATTTCCATGCCATGTTTCATAGCAATGACCAGAGACAACTCGAGTATAGACAGTGATTGTAGGAGCTTCACTCTATGTTCTGGCGCGACAGTCTTGTCTATGATTGATGACAGGTCTGATACATCTATGAAGGTATTATCGGTAGATAGTCTTGAGACTAACTCGAACTGTAATAAAGAAATGAAATGATTTAGTAAGCATATAATGGTGCCGATACCAGGTTTCACTATTTGGAGAGGGCCTCAGGGGCACAGATGCAGAGGAAGACCAAAAGCAAGGTGGAAGGACGAGATAGAGACCGTCGTCGGAACTCGAAATTGGTCCATCCTCGCAAGGAATCGCGACGAGTGGCAAGCTCTGGAGGAGGCCTTCAACCGAAGAGGGGTCCAGTTGGCATGTATAATGGACTAACAATATCCACACCCATTTCTGTATGAATGTAATTGCCAATGGAATATTAAAGGCATTTTTATTTTTATTTATTTTATTAAAATGGTGCCGATTCTGTTGTACACAAACTCAACTTAATTTAGGCTATTGCTAACTTTTTCATTCTACTAAAACAAGAAAGAGACTGACGTAATTAGAGCTGTCAAATTTAGTTGAACTAATATTTCCATTCAGAATTAGACGACACGTAAAAACATGTCGACTAAAAACACAGTGAAGCGCAAGGCGTAAACTAGTTTGACATCTCTAACTTAGTTCATAGCTATAGCCGTCCTTTTCTCGCGCTGCCTGTTAGTAAAAGATAGCGATTCTCTAATGTTGGTTTGTTTAAGTATTGAACAAGAGAATCGGCACCGTCATCATCTGTATAGTAGCAGATATTCATATATCCATATTATTTAATGATAGCTTCTGCCCGCGACTTCGTCCGCATGAAATTTCTTGTTCGCCCGACTCACTTCGCCGCATCGCATTGCCTGCCCGCGCGCTATTACTTCGTTTTCGCTCAGCGTTCTTTCTGACTTTTATTTATTTTTGCTCGGCTCCTAAAGGCCCTAGCGTGATGTTAAATAGCCTTCCTAATTTATAAAATGCGACCGTGTTGGTGTCAGCTTCCAGTCTAATCCAAAATCAATCTGCCTAGCCTTTTCCCAACTATATTATGGTCGGCTTACAGTCTAACCGGATGCAGCTGAATACCAGTATTTTACATGGAGTGACTGCCTATCTGACCTCCACAACCCAGTAACTGGGTAATACGATACCCCTTGGTAAGACTAGTTGTCAGATATCGGGCTTCTGACTATCTTATGATTTTTATATCATTTTTATGGCTTATGTTTTATGCCAGGTTTGGTTTCTGCACTTAGTCCTTCATGTGGACCATTGTGCGTGGGTCATGGCGGCCGTCGGTTGTTATTCCAACCAGCCCACCTCCCTCCAGAAGTTGATCGAGTCTCCTGGTTTGTCCAGAACATCTATAAAAGATCTGGATGCCCTGAGAGTCTGTTCTAATCTTGGTGACTCCTGTGCATTCAAATGAGCACATGCACAACGTTATCCTCAGCCTCCATGCAAGCCCTGCACAGAGGACTGTCCGTTATGCCTATTGTGTAGAAGTGTTTGTTTAGTGAGCAGTCTCCTGTGATGGTTCCCGGCACCAGGCGCAGGCCGTTCCGGGGGGTCTACTCCCTAAGCACAAAGTGCGTAGTATTGGCCTTCGTTACGTCCGTTTCCTACTCCGTATCACCTACGGACATATGATTGGGGCCCGAACGAAGTATGAATGTCAACACGATTTGACAGTTGTCTCTACTCCCGATGTTTTTTCCCGTCCCAAAAATGCTTTTACACTTGTTTTGATGGATCGTTATGTCAGACGGACGGACGGACTTAGGGAGTAGACCCCATGTCCAGGCGTAATAAACGTCTGGTTAGCGTACCATCTACAGATGGCATAACCTCCCTGGACTGCCTGCAGCCCGGTGTCGAGAACCACCAACACTCCACTTGTGTGTGGGTGAACTCCTGTAGCCACCTGCGTAGCTGGTTGAAGGAGCTGGCTTTTGGTGGCTTTGGCAATCAGGTTGGTTGGTTTGGTCCTTCCAAACCTAGCTCCCTGCCTTGTGCGATCTCTGGCCATGTTGGCCCTGCAAGCCTTATCAGATCGTCACACCACCTTCGCCGCGGCCTGCCTCGACGGCGATGTCCTCCCTCAGGCGTCCAGTGAGTGACGATCTTTGCCCATCTCTCCGGGTGCATTCGTGCAACGTGTCCGGCCCACTCCCACTTCAGCCTGGCTGTTTTTACTCCAACATCTGCTACTTGAGTTAAGGAGCGCAGGGTGGTGTTTCTAACCCAATGGTTAAAAATAAATAATGATGATAAATCAAATCAAATCAATCAAATTTATTCAAAAATATATAAGGACTAACGATAAATACAGTTTTCCTTAAATCTATGGCAAGTTCACCCATGGCTTGTGCCTGACCTAGAAATAAATGAGAGGAGCTCGTGGCTAAGTAATAACAGCCGCACGAGTCGATTCGTCAGGTTAAGCTACGCTTGCCGGGGTTGGTCAGTGGATGGGTGACCATCTTTACATACCGAGACTCCTCTGTGCCTGGGAACGCACGTTAAGCCGTTGGTCCCGGCTGCAATTTAATTGTCATCTTTGACAGTCGTTACGGGTCGTCAGAATCCCGAAAGTCTGACAACCAGTCTTACCAAGGGGTATCGTATTACTTACCCAGTTACTGGGTTGTGGAGGTCAGATAGGCAGTCGCTCCATGTAAAATACAGATATCCAGCTGCATCCGGTTAGACTGGAAGCCGACCCCGACATAGTTGGGGAAAGGCTAGGTAGATTGATTGGTTAAAAATAAATAATCTTAACTCACCAGAACATTCCTAAAAATCTGCTCATTAACAGTATAATAGCAGAACTTCTCCAGACAATTAGTGACTTTGGAATCCTGTGCCAAGCTCGCAATGTGTGCATTCCAGTCTTTGACGAAGTCCGGGTCTAAAGCTTGTAGATCTATGCGGGACAGTAAGTGTGGTGGTACAGGGTGGGGCGTGGTGGTGTGGTCTGTCTCCATGTCTTCTGTGGTCACTGGAATGTAGAAAAGTAAATTTAGTTCAATCTGCCTAGTCCTTTCCCAACTATGTTGGGGTCGGATGTAGCTAAATACCAGTACTTTTTTACATGGATCGACTGCCTATCTAACCTCTACAACCCAGTAACTGAGTAATGACGGCACGGTTGGCGCAGTGGTTGAGCGATTGACTGCTGCGCAGCATGTCGCGGCTTCGATTCCCGCACGGAACAAATATTTGTACGGCCTACAAGTATTTGTTTCGAGTCTGGATGTTTTTCTATCTATAATATGTATGTATTTACAAAAAAAAAAAATGTATATAAGTAGTTTATCAGCCATCTCGTTACCATAACACAAGCATTAGGTTGCTTAGCTTGGGACTAGATGGCGTTGTGTGAAATGTCCAAGGATATTTATTTATTTATTTAATACGATACCTCTTGGTAAGACTGCTTGTCAGACTTTCGGGCTTCTGATGACCCGTAACGACTGTCAAAGATCCACGAATGACAGCCGGACCAACGGCTTAACGTGCTTTCCGAGGAACGGAGGAGTGTCGGTATGTAAAGATGGTAGACATTACGACCCATCAAAACCAGGGTAAAAGTTAAATTTTTCGGACAGGCAAAAACACATCGGGAGTAGGGACAACTGGCAAATCATGTTGTCATTCATACTTCGTTCGGGCCCCGAACCAATCATCCATCCGTAGGTGATACGGAGTAAGAAACGTCCGTAACGAACGCCGAAACTACGGGCTTCGTGCTTAGGGAGTAGGCCCCCTGGTCAAACCACGCTGGGGTAGGTGCATTTCATTCATTCATAGACTCGTAGGACCCATCTTATTTTGACTATGAGGACTAAAGGACCAAGTTCAGACAAGTTACATATACATTTAGGCTCCTATAGTATTGGAAAAGTCTTGAGGAGCTCGTGGCTAAGTAATAACAGCCGCACGGGTCGATCCGTCAGGTTAAACTACGCTTGCCGGGGTTGGTCAGTGGATGGGTGACCATCTTTACATATCGAGATTCCTCCGTGCCTCGGAAAGCACGTTAAGCCGTTGGTCCCGGCTGTTATTCGTGGATCTTTGACAGTCGTTACGGGTCGTCAGAAGCCCGAAAGTCTGACAACCAGTCTTACCAAGGGGTATCGTATTACCCAGTTACTGGGTTGTGGAGGTCAGACAGGCAGTCGCTCCATGTAAAATACTGGTATTCAGCTGCATCCGGTTAGACTGGAAGCCGACCCCAACATAGTTGGGAAAAGGCTAGGCAGATTGATTGAGTATTGGAAAAGTCTTATTGAGCATGGTAGTAATATACACTTGAGAGCAATAAAATCGCACACCCCTTGTTGTTTAGTTAATTACTGATATTTTTCTTAAATCAAAAGACATTAGGTAAATATCATTTCGGGAAATTAAAGCATTCAAACTTAGGTTATCTTATATCCCAAAATTAAAATTATTGTCCTTTAAATAACTTACGAAAACAACCATACACAAAATTCCCCGAATTCACTCGTTGTCGCTAGCACTACTTGCACCCTTAGCCGCAGGTTGCTTTTTTAGGAATTAAGGGAACTATTTTTCAAAAGGGAAGCCGGTAGGAATCGCGTTATACGGTGTTTTCGCCACTGCCTTATGGGTTCCTTTTTACCCTTTTGGTACGGAACCCTAAAAATCCAACTCGTCACATCGCTATAACTACCTGTATTCCTCCTACTTCTTCCCTTCTTTTTAGGCGTCGCAACGGTCTTCTCCTTCCCGGGCATGCTCAGCAATTGTACCAGCACATCTGTATACTTGTGATGTGGCGCCCTCTGTGGCTCGTCTTCATTCGGGAAGATGAAGAGATGGCGGTGGGAGAAGCGGGATTTGACGCGTTTCTCTAGGAGCTCCATTACGTCTATGCGGTTTGTTATACCTGGGGAAATTGTGAGAATAAATACTACAAAGTGAAAAATCGAAACTTTAATTTATTTCGGAAGTCGGTGTCTGGATCTGTATGATAGTTTTTTGCCTGATGACTACCTCCCTCCCTTCCTCCTTCCTCCTCCTTTCCTTCCTTCTTTTCCTTCTTTTTTTCTTTCTTCCTTTTCTCTTCCCTTTTAAACAAAAAAATAATTTTCCAAACGGTCCAGCTGTCTTCGAGTAATTTGGGAACATACATAATAAAAAAAGAATCCGACGAACTGAGAACCTCCTTCTTTTTTTGAAGCCGGTAAAAAAATCTAATGTGAATAACACGTGTTTGAAACTGAACAGAGTGCTTCAAATTATGTCCTTTGTCAAAAGTGTCCGATGAACAATGATATTATACAAATAAAGAGGATATCATTGCAGATGAAAGTCTACATAAACCCTGTTTGTTCGTATTCTCACCAATCAAATAGTGCTAATGCACCGCAACAGCTCCCATTCAAGGACTAGGAGTGTGCATCAGTGCACGCTAAGCAGTTGCAGATTCGTTGAGTTGACAGTATTTTTCTTTACTGCACAACACAGACAAGAAAAATACTGTCAACTCAACGAATACGGAAAGAAACAACGACAATGTAGGTCAACGACCAACCACATCTACACACAAACAATGCTCCAACCACATATCAACTAACGAGATGGAGGTTTTG
This sequence comes from Cosmia trapezina, assembly GCA_905163495.3. NCBI lineage: Eukaryota > Metazoa > Arthropoda > Insecta > Lepidoptera > Noctuidae > Cosmia > Cosmia trapezina. The sequence goes on from LR991048.1 coordinate 5,455,086, forward strand.
TTAACTACTGTGCAGCTTAAGGCAAAGTCTGCAAATGGGATTACATTACGCTTCGAGCACTATTAGACCAAGGTTCGCAAGTAAACTTGATCACTGAGAACACCGCACAGATGCTACGACTACCAAGGAAAGGGCTGAATGCAACCATAAAGGGAGTGGGAGAGAACAATTTGTGCGCAAACATAATGCATATCTGAGGTAGTACATCGCGGACGACAGTTGCACCCAGGTTCTACACTGTGCAAAACCAATAGTTACATTATAATAATATAATATCCTTGGACATTTCACACAACGCCATCTAGTCCCAAGCTAAGCAACCTAATGCTTGTGTTATGGTAACGAGATGGTTGATAAACTACATAGATACATTTTCTTTTTAAATACATACATATTATAGATAGAAAAACACCCAGACTCGGAACAAATACTTGTAGGTCGTACAAATATTTGTTCCGTGCGGTAATCGAACCCGCGACATGCTGCGCAGCAGTCAATCGCTCAACCACTGCGCCAGCCGTGTCGTCAAACACATTCCTATGCATTCCAAAGCTAGAAAACTTACAATTTATTGTAAGTCATCAAATAGTGTAAAATATTAGTCTACTAAAGACATACCCAACACACACATGGGAGCCTGCTCGCTGTGCGTGATATCAAACAAATTGTACAGCAACGTCTGCGTGCGTCCACTGTGACAGAACATGTCAAACTCTTCTAGTATAAAGAGCATGCTCTTGCAGCGGCGGTCTGCACCACTTTGCAGGCAGCTCAGTAAGAAGGCTAGGTTTTCAGCAAAGGTACCGAATACTCGGTCGCCTACTGCATTTTCTAGCTGCATCTGAAATGTTTTATTGATTGAATAATGGTGCAGTCGTGCAGAACAATACAACATCAAATAACGTTCTACAGTGTGTTTCAAATAAGAATAGGATCGACTCAGCGCCATGTTATGACGTCATAGCTGTCAAATCGACTGAATTGGGTAGAGTGAGCAAAACAAGATATTTGATAGTTAACATTTATTTACGAATCACGAATGAAGAATTTGAAAAAAATGAAAAAAATTGTTACCAACAATGAAAATATGAAAGAAAGAAGCATAATTTATAAAAAACTAATTATGAATAATTTTTTGATGTCTGTTTTCACTTTGATTTAGCTAAGACAAAACAAAACGTTGTTGATACGCAAATAAGTTTTCTTTGCAAACCGTACTTTTCAATCAACATTTGACAGATAGAGGTCATTGACGTTCCTATTCTTATTTGAAACGCATTGTACATATTATTAAGTAGTTTTCTTGTTCATGCTTAAAATAAATATAAATACTTATTATTTGAGTTTTTAAACTTGTCCCAAGATGTGGGGGTCCGGCTTCTAGTTTGTAACATCAGCAAGTGAATTTAATATCCTATTATAGCGTGAACGCTTTTCTAACCGCTCCCGCCACAATCCGCTCGTGCAATAAGGTCGAGTCGAAGCGTCTAGAAGCTTCCAAACAAATGACGCGCAGTCTTGTCGTTGACTTGCAGAGAGAGACGACATGTCAACCGTCAACTAAGGCTGTGCACATTTTTAGATATTTACAAAACTTGATCTTCACCCCGAACCCAAACTTTTTCTACCGCATAATCTGTGAAGTATGGAATTTCTTTGAAGTGCGCGCACTGCGGTCATGCGTTTTGTTACCGTAGGCCCCGCCCAGTGCGGCAGAACTATCGGAAACGCACCGCAGTGCGCGCTCGCTCTAACACTCTCCCTGCCATGGGAACCGCCGGCGACCCCCAAAAAATTTTGTTCAGCAGGCCAAAGCACATTTGTTTTTGGACCCGCCGGCGGCTCCCACGGCCTCTTGTAATAATTTTAACTTTTGACTCACGGCGTTCACAATCAGCAAATTTGGGACCCGCCGGCGACCTCCATGGCCTCCTGAACTTCAAAAGCTTTATATATTGTCGGCAGGGAGAGTGTAGGCACTTACCTACCTTAGGATAAAGTGTTTATGTTCAACTATGCTTTTAACTCATAGTAATTACCCTTTATTCATTATTGCTAAATTTTTTTTCCGTTGAGAAATCTTCACAGATACCCTCTGTCTGGGAAGAATGGAGAGTTATGTAGGACTGCTACCAACTATAACCCCACTTTTCCTTCAAGTACCATGAGTCGGGGGCCCGGGAGATACTTGTAAATATGCCACACCCCCAACTGTATCCCATGACCGCAAGCCCTCCAATTAAGGCCCGCATATTATCATGCTTGCCACCTCTTTGGGCCTTTATTTTTGCCTTGGAAGGTACCAAGTAAGGTAAGGTGAAGCTGCTTCCAGTCCTATGTCCCGCTGTGGATGTCTTTCAGCTGAGATTTGGATGGAATTTGGTATGTAGACAGCTTGTACCCTGGATCTACATAGGCTACTTTTTTATCCCCATCTACACGGGTGAAACTGCAGGGTGCAGCTAGTATGTTAATAACTGGCTTACCTGTGCAGTGATAGACTTGAGAGCTATTTTGTCATCATGATGTATCAGGCCGTTGAGTCTGACAATGATGGCATCATTAGAAAGATCCACCTCCTTGCCGATTTGGTGTAGCACTGAGTTTATGAGCTGGAACAAATTGATTTTATTGAATTAATAGCGACCTGCTTCGCACGGTTTTTACAACTTGACAAAACATGAAGGTTTCTATATTATATAAAAGTTCATTATTAATGTGTTACACTTATAAACCTTCCTCTTGAATCACTCTATATTTAAAAAAACCGAATCAAAATCCGGAAGACAGACAGCGGGAAGCAACTTTATTTTGTACTATGTAGTGATTGTTAAAATAAAGAATTTTATTTGTTCATTGTTACAAAGATTTTTTTTAATCTAATATTTAGAGGCTTCAGTGCACTCTAGGTGACTATGCCAGCCTCATGGGATCATTCCTATAGTAGCATAATGGGCATCTTGCATGCTGCGATAGCAGACTGCAAGCCACCCATTATGGTTATAGTTTTTAATAAGATTTGTTCATATGTATTAGTTTATTATTTTATAAATCATTTGTGTATTTTATCTATGGGCCTAAGTTGCCTGAGAATAAAGGAATTATTATTATTATTTCCTTTATTTCATTGGTAAATACATATAAATTACATTTTTAAATGTTGAAATATAAAAAGTATAAAAACATTTAAAAATATAAAAAATAGTAGCCCACCGGTATCGGGAACAGGGTCCAAGCTACCGGCGGTCAGGGCTGCTGAGAGAGGAACCTCCTAACGATACGCGCCGTGTCCAGAAGTACCGCTTTCTGGATCAAGCCCTTGATTCAGCCGCCTAACGCCTTATTATTATTATTATTACTCTACTCTATCCATCACTCACATCTTCAAATATAGTTCCTGACCTATATTCTCTGCCCCTCTCTATCCTTTCTCTCTTTCATACACCGTTTTAAGAACTTGTAAATACTCTGGGCTTCTTCAGTCATTGGCTGGTTCAGAACCAAATTGATTCCACCATTGTGGAGATCAATATTTGGCAACAGGTTCCTCCTCAGTTCGCGATACTGGTCACATTCCACCATAACATGAATTATATCTTCGGACACCTGACACGTATCGCACAGTGGCAATGATTTAACCCCCATTAGATTATAAAATTTGTTTAGTGGAACATGACCAGCCTGCAACCTGAGAGCCGCAACTAATGTCTCCCTGGAGAGGCTGGCACAATCGAACCAAGGCACTGACCCTGGTGTAGATGACATTACAACTATTACATGATTATTCAGGGGCTTGTGGCCAAGTAATAACAGCCACATTGGTAGACCGATCAAGATAAGCTATGGTTGCCACAGTTTATCCGTGGACGAGTGACCATCTTTACATACCAAGAGACCTCTGTGCCTGGGAAATCATGTTAAGCCGTTGGTCCCAGCTGTCATTTGTGGATCTTTGACAGTCGTTATGGGTTGTCAGAAGTCAGAAAGTGTGACAACCAGTCTTGTCAAGAGGGCTTGTCTTGTGTTACCCAATAACTGGGTTGTGGAGGTCAGATAGGCAGTTGCTCCATGTAAAATACTGGTATTCGTTTGCATCCGGTTAGACTGGAAGCCGACCCTAACACAGTTGGGAAAAAGCTAGACAGATGATGACATGATTATTTTATCTTCTGTAACTATTGTCACAATCAGTTTATTTGGACGGTAGTCCCCAAACTAGGTAGTTACATGTAGCTTGGGGAAATGATTGTTATTTTTTGTCTTCAAAGCCACTATTAGCAAAAAGATTGCAAAATTATTGTGAACTGCTGAGCGGTGGTGGCCCCGTGGTAACGGCACCGACTTACTAGTCAAGTCGGTCGTTGGTTCGAAGTTCGAACCCAGTCAGGCGCTTTACTTTGTATAAATAGTGTCATCACCACTGCTCTCAAAACGTTGAAGGAAAACATCGTGAGGAAACCGGCAACCGGCATGTTCTAAAACCAAAAATTCGAAGACATGTGACATCTACCAACCCGCACTGGGCCCGCGTGGTGGTTACTGGATTACAGGGGTTACTCCCTCTCGAAGAGAGGAGGCCTGTGTCCCAGCAGTGGGAACATCATAGGCTGCATAACGCTAAAAGTTTGTTAGCCTGTATAATATCTAAAACCAAGTACTTACAGTAGTCTTGCCGCTCCCTCGAGGACCAATCATCAGCGCAGAATGAGATTCTCCATGCGCGACTGTCCGTTTGAGTAAATCATAAATGTGATCCCTTTCTTGACTGTGGCCACGAAAAGACACGTCGTCAGCCATTATTTTGAGCTTCAAACACTTTCTAATTAGCTTGATTTGCACCGCAAGTGGGTTTTCAGTTTGCAAGCCGCACATTTTTAGAGAAAATTAATGTCAATATCGTATTGTAAATTGTAAACAAGTAAACAATAGACTTCGCAAAACTTCGCTGTGTATTATCTATGACTTCGCTACTCGCTTGCGGCTCGCCGCGCCGGCGAACATGTAAATGTTGCTAGGTGGCCGGCTTGAGTTCCCTTCAAAGATTCAGAATCCCCTCAAAATTCAATTCAGCCTATAAAAGAGAAAAAAAAACTTGGATGACAGAATTATATTTTTTTTACTACGTACGTACACAGTAAAGGTATTGCTTTTATCAACCGATAAAAAGATTGAATTTCATAGTAATTTTGAAAAAACTAAGAAAAACAAAGTTATTTCTGCGATTGTAAACGTTAAGTATATCATAATATCAACAAAGTACTGACCAGCAACTTCACTTAAAAACATCATATTTTTATTAATTATGAGGTCCAACATCGTCCCACATGCATAATTTATTGTCGGTCTATGCTCTCTGTCTACCTACTAAAGGAAGGCGTAAAGTTAAAGTAGTACTTACCTACATTAATGTAAGTACTTAGGTTGTACTTAGTTTTTTTTAACATTTTTCAAAAAAATAAATATTTTTCCAGATTCTTTCACAACTTTATATTCGTGATTGCTATTTGTAACCATGCAAAATTAGAGCTTTTTAGTACTCACTGTCTCTCGCGGAAACACAGACAGATGTATACATGGTGAAACTTTATGGGTTCTTTGTTTTATTGGGACTCTAAAACAGGAACAGATTCTGATATATAATTATGTCACTGTACCATAAAAATGTAGGAACGGCTACAGATAAAGCTACCTATATATTTCCAGTTTTTTTTTTATTCATGCCCCGTATTTATTTTATTTAATATGATATATCTCTCAGGCACGGGTTTCCTCACGATGTTTTCCTTCACCGTTTTTTTATATGCTGATCTCGCATTGTATAAGATTTCCTTACAATGAGAGGTCAGTGTAAACTGGAAATGTATAGCTTGATGTGTAGCCGTGTGTACCTATATTCTTGCAAATAAAAACATTCATTCATAAAAAGAAGCAGAGCTACTCCTTAGTATTTATTCTAAAATTTAGCAAAATAAGATTAGAACTGAAAGGACCACCACACAAATTCAACCGATGTAAAAATGTGAAGTTGTTACCATTGAAGTGCGTTTTTTTTACTGTATCTTTCAGACTAAGAGCAATAAACTTTTCCCCAAATATAATAAAAACCCCCCATTTTGGCGTAAATTACTCTAATCTTGCCACAGTACGCCAAACTGTCAAAATGACAGTGATGTACAAAACTGACAGCAAATTGAATGATTGGATTTGTCATTTAGTGTTGTTCCAAACAAAAATTAGGAATGAAAGTAATTATCAAGTTAGAATCGGTTTGTTTTTAAATAATTTTTAAATCAGTTCGCTACAATAATTAAAAAAAAATAAAAAATACATTTAAATCAGGAAAAAAAAATCCGCAATATGTCAATGTCACCATATCTTGTGAAAACATGACGGATATCACGGGCCCTCAACGTTCCGCGCATGTGCTACTATTATGTCTGACCGCGCAACCATAGACTAATACATAATACCGCGCAACACGGGCGAGCAATCGATAAGCGAAGTAGTATGAACACAAGAGATCTGCATCTAGAGATATTTCTACAGGAAAAAAAATGACGTTGACTAATTCATATCAGTCATATTACATTACTGGTCAATAATTGGGCTTGCAAACTTAATTTTTTATTCAAAATTGCAAAAGCCCGTCAGCTTGTAAAATTTTAATTTGACCTGTTTGTAACTAATTTGGTTTTTAATTAATCAAATTATCAAGAAAAAATATCATGTTAAGAACTTATTTTAGATTAAATGGCAGGACAATTTTTCAAAAAAAAAAATATCCGAAGATTTCTAGCCCATTTATATTACCTTGATCTTCACTTCACCTCTCTTTCTATCATTTCTTAAAATAGGTTTCCTATCCCTTTCCTGACCTTAAACCCTGCAGATTTCATTGTGTCCCACATGAGACACATTTTATGAGTGGTTCGGAATATATAATTTCTAAATCTCATAAACCATCTTTTTGCACTATCAGTAATAATTCGGTGAAATCTTTGAATGTAGACACGAAGTGAACGATATGTAAATTCTATTTCGTGTTCCCTCTCAGCGTGTGACACAGTTTTCATGTCACCACAGAATTCAGTGTGTTTGGAACATTGTGAAAATAATTAATATGAACTACAAATTATATTTTTATTCATATTTATAGTGTTTCAAATTAGTGATTGTACAAAAAAACTATAACAATGAGTGCTAAACAGTGCATCAGGTTTTAAAATAGTTCAATTATTTATTGCAAGTTTCGCACACGACACCAGCCAATAATAATCACAATGTAATTTGTATAATATATTTCATACAATTAGCAAACAGCAGTGTAGCACCGCTTTCAATGTTAATTAACAGTGAAAAGTAATAGGACGCAAAATTGCTTAATGCTTCAAAATTGTAAGTGGTATCGCGTTTTTATCATTGATTTGCATTTTATTTTTTTATGTAGCTCTATATTTAGAATAGAGTTAAAATTCTACGATCTGGCAAAATCACAAAACGCATGAAATATCAATAGGGGATCACTATTGATATTTCATGCGTTTCCAAGTTCTCGAAAAATATTTATAACGAACGATCGTTCTAATTAACTTAATAGGTACTCCTTTATCAATCCGTTAATGGGGTTATTTAACTATCCCGCCAAATCAATACTTTCACTGGTTCGCGCAATTTCTAGTTCAAGGTCGAACCATAAAACTATCCCATAGCCACTCTTATCAAGATATCAACCTTTTACCATAATTTGAGTGATTCGGAAAATGTAGGTAGATACGAGTTAATTAATTACCAAGCAACGTTATTATGAAGACTTTAAAATGTTACTTTGAAAGTTGGCCATCATAAATATTTGTTTTATTGCTGTATTTCAAATGAAAGTATAATAATTACCGACTGAGCCAATGTTACGACTAAATATTAAGTTTTGCGATGTTTTTTGCATGTTTGAGAAACATTAAAACCTTGAGTGACATTTTGAAATGTGGAAATTGTCATGATTAAGTATATTTTAGGGCTTTTCTTTTATTGTTTTGCTTGTTTACCAAATTAATGTTATTTCTTATGTAGCAATACTTAATAATCTTCTTTACAGATATTTGAAAACATGACATGTTGAAAAATGTTTTCATTCATTTATTTTTAATAATTATCTTCTTTTAATAATTTACTTCATTTTATTTTCTCGATATTTACAACAGCCATCGTTTTTTTAAAAATAATATTGATTTACTTGGTTATATCATTACATCACTAGGAACAATTAAATCAGTTCATTCAAGCAATAGAAAGCATTCATTCTCCGAGATAAGCCTACAAAATTACATGGTCAGAAAAATGCTAGAGCAGTATTTTTCTATCTCTATAATCTCAAAGATCTGTTTTGGTAATAAGACAAGGACAGAATCATCATCAGCTCAGATTACTGTGATTAAATTTGATCGTGTTACAAAATAAAATAAAATTGTACAAGTTCCTCGCTGAGAGTGTTTATATTTTTTTATTTTGGATTTTTAATATTAAAAAACTGGCGGATTGAAATGTTTATTTCCCGAAACGATTAATTAAAATATGTGTTAGTGATTTCAAGCCCATAAAACGTAAGTTTCCTCTGTTTATTTATATGTCTAATAGAAAATAATAATAAGAGCCAGACCAATCTTTTTCGTAAGAGTAAAATTTATTTGTTATCGGCGTTTCTTAATTATAGCGCTTGTAATAGTATAGTTTGGTTTATCTACAAGTTATCGGGAGTGGTTATTGTTCATAATATAAGCGTTGGTAGTAATAATTTGTGTTAATTTGGTCTTCCTGTATTTTCTAAATATGTGTCTATCGCGTAATTATCTTCTTTGTGTTCACAGTTGTTTCTCTGATATTGTTTAAATGTTTACACTGAAGAATTTATTATTGTTCTCATAGCTATGCCTATTTACTATTGTATCGTAAAATATGGCTATTAAAAGTGAATGCTACAGGCTATTAATATTGTTGTAATTTCAATGTAAATAATCCACTCTGTGTAGGTGTTCAGGTGTTAACTATTATTTTGCTTTTATACAGAATGGCACTCGTGATTTGAGGTACCTACCCATTTCTTTATCCTCTCTTTGATAAGTAAATAAATATTGTCTGTTTCATAAAGACCCCATAAAATATGGCCCCAAGAGCAATAACTCTTTTACTTACATTAATTTCATCATTCTCTTGCCCTTATCCCAATTTATTGGGTTGGCGCAGCACATCCCTTTCTTCCATACTTCTCTATTATTCGTCATCTCTGTAGTCACTCCCTTTCTAGCCTTAACATCTTTCACACAGTCCATCCATCGTTTCATCATTGGATTTCCCTACTTGTATAGCCATCCACATCAGCCGTCTCTTAGCTGCCATGGCTTATTTTTAATTTAGTTGTTTTTAGTTTTTATCTTTTTCATTATGGACGCTTTTAACATGCACGTCTTTCTACATTGTTCTCACATCTATATTTTCAATATGAACGATGTAGGTAACCAATATTATGTAAAATATTTGATTTAAAAGAGTGTCCGTGGAGTTTCTTGCCCGTTCTTCTCCAGGATCTACGCTTTGGAATGGGCAACTAGCTTCATTTTTCTGACTGACCGACCCAAGACCGACCCTTTTACAATTCAAAAGTGCCTGTAATTGGTTTATTTGAAATTAATGCTTTGAGTTTGAGTATGAGTTTGATCAATTTCATTAGTCACCCTTTAAAATTAATCCGTCTCATACATATATTCCAGACTTTTTTAAACAAAGATGTAACTATGTTCTACAATATTTCCGAGTACCACCTGAAATCTACGCCCACAGTAAATTACTCTAAAAGAAACAATTGCCTAGACACCTGACCTTTAATGGTTTCAAATTAGCGACAGGCAAATTAATCAATGCTTTTTCCTTCACTGTATAAAAAGACTCATGGCATTTGTCATAAGTCCAGGGGGGCTAAAACGGCCACTTTGGCAGAATCATAATACGGTCACAAACGAATTGTCAGTTTGTGACCGTTTTACAATTTCAAATATTATTCATAATATTATTTTATTATGATTCTGCCAAAGTGGCCGTTTTAGCCCCCCTGTGTTTACCAATAATACACCCACATTTCGCCAATTATATTTAAAAATCCCATGTAATAGGACGTGAGCTAGGGTGAGGCTATGGCCATCAACCGGCCACTAATCCAGACTCCAGGGGCCATACTATGATGTGAAAAACATCATGGATCCATTATGGTTCTGTTGTGAAAAAAGGATAATACTATAGGTTGTATCCATCTCTCTCTCACACTGGAACCATGATGGATCCATGATCTTCTTTCACGTCATAATATGCTGCAGGCTGTTATTGAGATATAACAATTGGAGAAACCCAATAACACTTTGCCCCACCCTTTTTTTTTTTTTGTGCATGGGAAATCATCAAATAACTTCTCCCGCTCAGGGTGGAGCGGAAGGGCGTGTCAGACTTTTACTGACTAAAACCCACCCGTGTTCCTTCAGTTGCCTATGCCAGGGCCACGGCCACGACTTTGCCCGACCCGGGAATGGAACCCTGGACCTCATGTTCAGTTGTAGCGTTTGCAACCAGTAGACCAACAAGTAGTAATATAGGAAAATTACCAAATAATAAAATATAAATACAATCAATATTTGCCAACATAATGTAGGTACCTAGTAGTAGTTACAATAAATTAACAATAGAAATTATTTCAAAAGGGCTATATTTAGCAATAATATGGCAATACACTGATAACAAGCTAGCACCTTTCTGTTAATTACAAATATTTTACACATGCACTAGATAACTAGGTACTATTAATTTTATAAACACTACACATTTTATTCACTTGTACAGTTGTAAATAAATGTGTAAACAAGGAATTGACAAATTGATTTTCAATTACTTCTTAAGGGGTGCTTATCTTGATATATTTTTTATGCATAAACTTTATGGCAGTATTAATAATTATTATGGTGTGAAACACAGTCTGTCTTGTTACAAAAGATAGACCATGTGTTTTACGTTTTTAGGGTTCCATACCACAATGGTAAAAAGGAACCCTTATGGTGTGACTCAGTCTGTCTGTCTATCTGTCTGTCTGTCTGTCTGCATCTTGTCTGTCTGTCTGTCTGTCTGTCTGCATCTTGTCTGTCTGTCTGTCTGTCTGTTACAGCTGGATATCTCAAGAACTACTAATGCTATCAAGTTGAAATTTGGAACATTTTTAGATGACGTTTACCCAACTATTTTGTAAATAAGAAAGAAGGAAAAATATTTATATTTTTTTTGTAACAGGGACCGAAAGGGGGTCTTAAAAATTTAAAGTGAGGCTACTAGGGCAAGTGGGGTATCATATGAAAGAGCGCTGCTTGCACATTCTTAAACTATTTTTTTTTAGGCCGCATAGTTTTTGACTTTTGATGAAAAATGTAAAAAAAAATACCGTTCCCCCCTTATCTCCGAAGTTTGCAAAGATAAAAATCTGAAATTATTCTATGTGATAGAAGTTTATGTAAAGATTACAGGAAAAATAAAACGATGTCTCTAAATAGCACACTTTTTCAGAAATCGGAACGGAACCCTCGGTGCGCGAGTCCGACTCGCTCTTGACCGGTTTTTTATTTATGTATGGAGTTTGACGTAAGTAAGACACGCGTTGAACATGTGTTTAAATAATTGTAATAAGACCAAGTATATTTAGGCTTTGTACATGTTTTAATAACTTAAAGAATGCTGCTTTATTCTCATTTTATTTACTCACGATAACACTGCTGAACACTGCCCAATGATCACTTAGTAATTGGATATCTACATAAATTAAAAGAGAAGTCCTGACTGACTGACTCATCAACGCCCAGCCGAAACCCTTGAACCTAGAAAGCTGAAATTTTGCACAGAGGTTCCCTTTATAATTTAGACAAGGAATAAGGAAGGAATTACAGGGTGTAAAAAGACACATCACAAAGACGTCAACTATGCATACTGTACATCTAACTAAGTAAGAGCTTTGCGCAAAAATTATTGCTGGGAATCAACTTTGATTTTTAGGTACTTATAAAAAAAAGCAATTTTATAGTACGCGCAATGTAACGCGAACCCAGACAAACGCAGTTAAGCCCCGAGTTAAGCCCCGCCCCTTCGTTCTACGGTACGCGTAGGTACTTGTCGGAAAATGTGACTTTGACCTTCAATATCTCCAAAACCAGTGGATTCCCAGGTATGGTCTAGTGGAAGAGAACGATCCAAATAATAGGTAGAATATGTGACTTTCGGCTTCGGCAAGTGTATTTTTACACCCGGTATTTTCGCTACCCTTCCTTTCCGGTAGTCCTTGCTACACTCAAGATGTACTATACACATCCAACATCTATCTCTCTCTAACTCATGAGTTCATCACATGTTGCAGATGCCTCTCGCTCGCTGTAGCGGACTTGTGACGTGCCTCGCGCACAATGGCGGAGGAGCATGCGTGCCTGGTGCGCGCGCGCTCCGATTCTGAGGGCTCCTCCAAACATAGCTTTGGAACTATGACGTACACTGAAGATAGACTAAGCGGTAAGTTTTGACCATAGCTTATCTATTTAAGGCTTGTCCTCCGTAAAAAGCGCGGTCACTGTCGGACTGCATAGAAAAGAAAGAGAAGCGTGATGACACGACTTCTATTGATGATTAAAATTCTATTGATTGGACTAAAAAAGCAATGACATGAAATCATTCCTTATTATTATGTAGAGAACTGTATAAATTTAAATAAAAAATGAAAATTGTAGGAGTAATATGGTAAAAACTAGAAAAAATAGACAGAAATAGGTCCTGTATTTGGTTTTTTTTTTCTTAGTTCTATAAACTAAAATAGGTTTCAGGACAAATTAAATCACTTCTAATGTATTGTAGATCGCTGTGTATTTTTCCTATCAAAAAGATGCTACAGTTACTGTAAAAGATGGACACAAAGTTACTTAGTTTCGCCGTATTTTAGGGAGGAGGAGCCTTAAGAGGCCCTTCACAAAATTGCTTTTTGACAGATTAGTTATACTAAAGCACGGCGACGCATCACATTATGTAGCAATTTGGCAGTTGTATTTTGAGTGTAATACTTATTTTTTTTTCTGTTTAAAGTACCTATGTAATTTCTTATGAACTAACGTTTATTCTGGTATAAATTTTACGTTATAATATTAATGTAGTAAGGAGAAATTTACAGTGAATTCTGAGCGTTTTTAGCAGTTTTATTGTTTTATACAGTAATACTAAAAAAAAAAGCTGTTTCACACAATATTACAATATCTACACAACCAAAATGTATGAAACAGCTGATTTTTTTTCGCGGTATCTAAAAAATCTCATTTAAAACCCCACAGGGTTTGCGTTTATTACGGGGCATGTTGTATAATCATGTTCCCTTTATAACATAGTATTCTATGCTTTCCAGGCACGGAGAGTGGCGGCGGAGAGCCAGGCAACACAAGCCACATGGCTGCCAGCCCTCCAGACCACACCGCAGACGTCAACGAGAGCGGCGAGCTCCTTGACTATAACGACTCCAGTGTGCTGGAGCAGTTCCACGAGGATGCGCTGCGGCAGGTAGGCTCTTAGTCTATAATACAGGGTGTAAGTGTAAACAGAAGCAATCTTTTAAGGGGTCATTGTACTCATCATTATGAACAACTTTTACAACATTATTAACAACTGAACAGCTGATTTTTTTTTCCCTTTCATTTGATTTGTCACACGGTACAGTTTGCAAAACTTTTTTTTTTTAAATTTTCTTATTTGCCCCCTAAAAGTGAAATCGACAAAAAAACACGGTTTTTATAGATGATACGGAACCCTTAGTGCGCGAGTCCGACTCGCACTTGGCCGGATTTTTATCTTATTATACAGGCGTCAATCTTTGTGATATTATTATGTTGAGTTGTGAAATTGTTCTCGCAGGCTGGTTGCGGTCTATCCCAAGCACGGGTGACGCTGGCCGTATTCCTGGCGATCTCGGGCGCTTCGCTGGAACTGTCTGCGATACCGTTCATACTGCCTTCTGCGGAGATAGAGCTCTGCATACTGCCACATGAGAAAAATTGGCTTGGTAAGTACATACTCTATACCATGAACTAATAACACGTTGGCGGACAGTAACAACCACAGGCGTCTAGGTAGCTAAAAGTCATACGACAGTACCCCTGTCGACGTCTGAGTTTTTACTTGCATAAAATCAGTACGCCACACGACGACCGATTTTCCATACTATCATAAAGAACGGTATGTTGTACTGTCACCAAAGGTATAATTAAGACTTTCGTACTGTCACTACACAATTTTTGTCGTTACGTCAAAGAAAGTCCTAAACCTCCACGCACACATTCATGTTTTTACGCAAAATACCATGCGTTGTGACACTACGCCCGTGGCCAATGTATGAAAATAACTATTCTCTCAGTAGCCGCAACCAGTGATATAGTACCTGTCCGCCAACGTGTAACTACTGGACTCGACATAGAATACAAATGTATGAAAACTCGTTCAACCACATTACATTTGATTAAATTTTGTGATAAATAATAATAAATGTAATAAAGGACTATTGTTGCCAATAAGCCTGATATACTGGTGGTGGATCGAACAGAGCGGCGAGCAATGATTATTGACATAACGGTTGACCAATTGGCATGACCGGAACCTCGTGAAAGCCGAGAAAGATAAACAAATCAAGTATCTTGACCTGGCTCGCGAGGTTGTTGACATGTGGGATGTGAACTCAGCAATCATTGTGCCGATAGTCGTATCAGCCAATGGCTTAATTACCAAGAGCCTCGACCAACACCTAAGCAGGCTCTCGTTGGGCAGCTGGATCAAGGGCTTGATTCAGAAAGCGGTGCTTCTGGACACGGCCCGCATTGTTAGGAGGTTCCTCTCTCTGAAGCCCTGACCTTGCTTACTTAGCTTGCTTGCTTAGCTTGGACCCTGTTCCCGATACCGGTGGGCTACAATTTTTTTTTATTTTTAAATGTTTTTATATTCTTTTTATTGTAATATTTAAACATGTAAACAATATGTGTAAAATTAAATAAAAGAAATAATGTAATAAAATAATTTACTTACAAGTGAAAAGAAATAGTGCTGCTTCCGCCGCTATAGTTTTTACACCATTTAACTGAACATATTTAGTCATTTGGGAGATGTTTTGTGCCAAGTAAGTGCTTGAGACTGACGCAAAAATAAGCGACCAAGGCTAGAATTTCCTGGTTACTGACAAGACCGGTAAAGGTACGTCCTTATACGTCGAGTCCAGTGGTTAATTCGTTCATGCTCAATACAAATAAATAAAATTGAAGTGTCTGTTTCTAAGATTTTTGCTAAATGCATATGAAAGTATATTTATAAATCAATCAATCAGTTTATTTGTGAAACATAGGTATTTACATGCATAGGTATTTTCATAAGTAGGGGGTGCGCTATGTTTTGTCATAATTAAGACATACAAATTTATAAGTGAACAGACATACATTAGGTGTCATTAGAAATATTTTAATTAATTAAATACATGAAAATAAAATACAATAAAATCAATAAATAGTCATAGTCATATTATCAAAATGTAAAAATCATTATTATAATAATACGGTACATAAAGCAAAAACAATCACCGGCGACCGCCACACACGTTTAATTTTGCTTGCACAGTTAAACTGCTCAGGTAAAAACCACGGTTTTACCCACGTGGAAAAATATCAGTATTCATATTTTTTCGAGTTGCCTGTACGTGGCGTGGAAACCTGCACAGTTATGCAACATACACACTGGTTTACCTGTACAGTTGAACTGTGCAGGTGAACCTGTCAGATACACCTTGGCCTCCTTTAGTGAAGTTAGGGTTTAGTGGGGTTAGGCTTTAGTGTCGGTGTTCAGGTACCTGCTCAGAAGAGAATTTTCAAAGCGCGGGAAATGCTATTGACCAATCGGCACGCTCCACGCACCGCGCTTCTTTTTCCTGTACCGCTATTGGTCGGCAGCTGCCGCCATGTTAGCGCGCGCAGCGTGGCATGTTAGGCAGCCGCCATACTTGCGAGTGAGACAGAACTAACAGCTGCGGTGTATTATGAACTTTATACAGGGTGTCCCGTAAATAATGGATAATCTCTTAAGGGGTCATTGTACTCATCATTATGAACAACTTTTACTATGGGACCAAACCTGAAATCGCGAAAAAAAATCAGCTGGCCAGTACATTTATCTACATCAAACTCGTCAAAATGTAGGGAGCAGCTGATTTTTTTTTCGCGATTCCAGGTTTGGTCCCATAGTAAAAGTTGTTCATAATGATGAGTACGATGACCCCTTAAGAGATTATCCATTATTTACGGGACACCCTGTAGTAGTGATCTAAGGTTGATTGTAAGTTTTAAGCATTCTTTCGGGGCCATACTTTCTTTTCTGTGCGAACGAAGATTCACGACGTGCCTTATCAGTTAGGTATCAACTATATGTTTGACGAGGCTCTGATATGTTTTCCTTTTTCCACAGTAATGATAAGCCTGGTAGGCGGCTCCCTAGGAGCGGTAGGCTGGGGCGCCCTCTCCGAGCGACTCGGCCGAAGACGATGTCTGGTCTCGTGTCTAGCTGTCAACGCCGTGTTTGCAGCTATAGCCGCCTTTATGCCGACTTATGGGACTTTTATGATGGCCAGGTAACGTACAGTCAGTGTAAGCTCTGTTTCATACTAACGAATATGTGTTTTGCGATTTTGATCCTTATTACAAGTAGGAATTGTTCAGCTGACAGGTGTCAGGAAGGGTTTCTCTCGACTGTAGTAAAATATAAGGTATTTTTTTTGGTGTGTTTGTAATATGTGGTCATTACAGGTTCAAACTATGGAGTCCTGTTACTTTTTGCCGTTTATGGCTTCATATACCCATCTCATCATCACTTTACAATTTTATAAAAGATGGGTTTTTGAACAGGGTTTACTCTTGTGCCATTCAAATAGTATAAGGAGAAAATTCTCTGCTAGCATCTGTGTTCCCTTACACATGTAACCCGTCTGTTTTCAAAGCAAGAGTGAACAGGCATCTTCTGGGCACGCTCGCTCCACCATAGACCTCATACATCGCTTTCCATCAGGCGTGATCCAGGTCGAGGCAGGCCCAGTCAGCAATAAAAAAAAATTGATGTTGGAAATCAAGGATTTAAGGCGTGTGTAAAGCTCAAAATTCACAAAATATCAGACGCAAAAAATACAGTAGACAGAGAAGGGTATAGAGAAAAATTTTAACCGAATAGAATAGTAAAAAATAGTTCGATATTCCCAATGAAAAATTTGGAAGTTGCTCCACAAAAACAATCTTTTTCAGCGATAACGACATTCTTTTTTTTAAGAAATTAATAGAATTGACATTTTTTTTAAACTTTAACCGGACAATTATTTAATTTACTGTGTATATTCTGAATAATCTGAAGAAAACCTGGAAAATAAATGCACATTCGCAGTTAGTCACATCTCGGCAACACAAACATTATTTTCAATTTTCATCCTTATTTCAAGCCTGCCAATGGTGACAATAGATTACGCGGTTGTGTGCCGTTTAAAATCGTAGTCAGTTCGCGACTTAGAAAAAAACAATTTTCTTATTGAATGATTGCATGCAAACAGCTACGGAAGCGGCAAAGCGCTAGGCTCTGTTTGTAATTTGACGTTCGGTTAGAGGCCGAAACTAATAGGGCCAATCCGAAATAAGAACTTAACAAAAAAATAAACACTTACACACTTACTTAGTCATAAAAAACTAAAACGCTCTATAAACCTATTTTACCTAAAATTGTGTTTTGTCAATTTCTTTCGAATTATGGATTGGCTCGGGTGACGCCGAACCGAGTGGTCGTTCTTCGAGTGCTCCTCAAAGTTTTTTTATTGTTTAGCGTCTGGTCGTGTCGTATAGTGTATATTTCGTGTGTGTTGCGTGACTGAGTGTCAGTGATTATTTCTATGATAGGTAGTGAGTTTGTAACGGTCTCCTGCAAGTACGAAAGACTAATTGCCTGCCGAAGGATCCAGTTTCCCGAGCGACAAGCTGGGTGAGATCTTTTCATGTCTTTCAGGGATACGCTTCTCTCTGCAAAGCACACACCTCTACATTCATCTTAAGTCATTAGGTTATTTTCTGCCTACGTGTACTATATGTGCTTGTATCGAACTTTCAACAAGTGAACGTGTGTGACAGTTATAATAAAGTTATGTTCGGTGCAGCGCGCATTCTTAGACATTTTCAGGTACCTACTCGTAACCCAAACCAAGGCAAAAAACTTAAAGTGTGTTCCTGTGTCCCAAAATCGGAGTGCTCAAGTGGTGAAGTGTGTTGTTTCGAGAAGTAAACTTCGAGAAAAAAAGCCCATCCATAATTATATTACCCGTCTCTCCACTATTCCATTGCTTATTTTACGGTGCATACTGGATAGGCTATATAATCCTGATCCATATCCTAAGGGCACGTCTTCCCTACCATTACCGCGCCCCCCCGTCTAGTCCTAGATATACAATGGTCTCTGTTGCACCATGTGACATGAGGCTACAGGGACTAGTGTGAATCTTTGGGTTCATTCGAGAAATCGAGTCTGGTTAAACCACGCTGGGATTGGTGCATTTCATTCATTCATTCACTGTCAATTTCTTTCGAATTATGATTTGAGTTTGAAAGAAGAAGACAAAACACTATTTTAAGCTTAGATAATATACATCTAGATCGAGCCACCGCGTGGCCGGTCATGAGACAGCAATATTAATAGTGAAAGTACTTTGTTTGGCAACATTTTTAAAGCAAAAATACGGCACGCCGTAAGGGGCAGAAGATACGATGCTTTGTCTCAATTTTCCTAATTATTTCGTATAAATGTGTCTCACTTCCACACTTCACACTGTAATCATGGCAACGTCTAGATGTATAATGCCATTGATTTTAACTAAATTAGGTTTGTTGAACGTTTTTGTTTTTTATGAATAAGTGGTTTAAAATCAAATCTTACGTCTCCTACCCGCAGATTCTGCTCCTCAATCGGCTCAGGCGGCATCGTCCCCACCTGCTACACGTACGCTGGCGAAATGTGGTGGAGAGGCCGCCGCGGGCACGGCCTGGCCATCCTGCCGGCCGCCGCGGCCGCCGGTTCGCTGCTAGCCGGCGGCCTCTCTGCCACCATGCTGCCGCAGACCGGCGCCACCACGCTCATCGAGAACAAGGAGCACTTCAGTGCCTGGCACAGGTATGTACTCACGGCCTGGCCATCCTATGGCCACGGCTTGGTCATCTTACGGCTGCTGTGCCATTTTGAATATAATTTTGACCGCATTTTCCGTATCAGCTTCTCCGATAACCATGACGATAACAGTCATGCAGTATTCTCAAATAAGTCGCCTATGACCGCTCCGTTGGGTAGCCTGATATACAGGGTGTTCGGCGCATGGACCGACACAATTTTTTGGGGGATTGGGGAGGTCATTTGCTAGGTTTCACCTAAAGACCTCCATGTCCTAAGTGTGACGGTAATTGAGATATGTTTTTTTTTGTTCTTTCTTTGAATTACCCAAAATCTCGCCTTTGAATCGATATATTTTTTTTGTTTATGGTTGCAATAGAACAAAATAAATTTTATAATAGTCTGCAATGTATTTTTATTCTAAATAAATTATTATTTGATGTAATTGATCAGTAGAAAATGACTTATGTGCTTCCAAAGTCTTAAAAATGTTTAAATGTATGAAAAATTACTACTCTTAAATTAATTTTTTTTTTTAAATGAAGCCATTTTGACCTTATTTTTATCTCAAAAAGTTCTTTAGCTTGTACCCTTTCTAAGGGTATGCTACACGCTATGAAAAACAATTCAAATGTAGTCAAAATACTAGTTAGAGAGTCAGTTATGGAGTGTTTTAAGAAAATACTTATTACGGTTATTATATTTTTTTATTTTATTTCGAATAATAATACATTGTAGACTATAATAAAAATTATTTTATTCTTTTACAACCATAAACAAAAAAAATATATCGATTCAAAGGCGAGATTTTGGGTAATTCAAAGAAAGAACCAAAAAAAATATATCTCAATTACCGTCACACTTAGGACATGGAGGTCTTTAGGTGAAACCTAGCAAATGACCCCCCCAATCCCCCAAAAAATTGTGTCGGTCCATGCGCCGAACACCCTGTATATAGTGCAATCCACGAAGACGCGCCCACTACTAACCGTTTAAAGTATACAAGGTGTAACATAAATAACCCACAACCTCTTAAGGGGTCATTGTACTCATCATTATGAACAACTTTTACTATGGGACCAAACCTGAAATCGCGAAAAAAAATCAGCTGACCAGTACATTTATCTA
Organism: Cosmia trapezina; assembly: GCA_905163495.3. Lineage (NCBI taxonomy): Eukaryota > Metazoa > Arthropoda > Insecta > Lepidoptera > Noctuidae > Cosmia > Cosmia trapezina. The sequence goes on from LR991048.1 coordinate 5,475,477, forward strand.
CATCAAACTCGTCAAAATGTTGGGAGCAGCTGATTTTTTTTTCGCGATTCCAGGGGGCCTACTCCCTAAGTCCGTCCGTCTTCCCGTCCGTCTGACATTACGATCCATCAAAACAAGTGTAAAAGTAATTTTTTTTGGACGGGCAAACAGTAATCGGGAGTAGAGACAACTGGCAAATCATGTTGTCATTCATACTTCGTTCGGGCCCCGAACCAATCATCCATCCGTAGGTGATACGGAGTAAGAAACGCCCGTAACGAAGACCGAAACTACGGTCTTCGTGCTTAGGGAGTAGGCCCCCTGGTCTGGTCCCATAGTAAAAGTTGTTCATAATGATGAGTACAATGACCCCTTAAGAGGTTGTGGGTTATGTATGTTACACCTTGTATGTGTGCAACGGTTAGGAGCAGTAGTGGGGCGCGACTTCGTGGATTGCACTGTCTATACACACTAAATCAGGGATCGCCAATTAGTTTCATTGGTAGCCCGTTTAGCAATCAAGATTAAAGTGTCAATTTATAAATAAAACGAAAAGAAAGTTATATATTTTTTAATAAGTAATTAATTTAATTTAATTTTATGTTCTTGTTTTTTTTTTGTAAAATTACATTTTTCCTTGCACTATCTATCTGAAGTGGAGTAAAGTTGGTGCTTGCTATAACTGAAAAATGTAATATTCTTATAAATACCGTTCGGTCCGCACAACATAAAAATAAAATAAAATAAAATCATTTTATTTCGAGTATCACTGACTCATAGTACCAAAAACACTCATACAGTCACATTACAAAATTAATTAAGATAATCCAATTCATTAATAACATCATAAATTCATAATACAAAAAAAAAAAAAAAAAAAAAATATATACTTAGTGAGAAATAATAACAATTAATTAATTAACATTAATGAGGTTTGCTAGTCGCATCAGCCTGCCACATGCCGCTTACAGCAGTGGCAGATGATGGCACAATCAAGCCTTTCCGCGAGCGCGGCCAGCATGCTGTTGGCGCTCCCCCGCACTCGCCGCACCAGCGACGTGCCTCTCTTGCGCATAATGGCGTGGAAGCAATCCACGCGCGCTTCCGCAAACATAGTCGATGCGCTGCAGTAGCGGGGGAGCGCCAACATCATCCTGAACGCGTTGTTGAACTGGACGCGAAGGGCGCTGTACGACCTCTGCGTATAGTCAGTCCACAAGCTGCACGTGTACAGTGTAGTGCAATAGGCTCTAAAAAAGAGTCACTTTAACATCTTTAGAGCACTGTGCAAACCTGCGGATAACCATATTCGCTCTGACTGACAGCGCCCTTCGCTCCCGCTCAATGTCCGCGTCATCTCTCAAATCAGGAGTCACAACATGTCCTAAGTACTTAAAAATGTCCACCCTTTCCAAGGGTGAGCCATTCAGCTTTATGGGTGGCATTTCTAGTACTTTCCTAGACCCACCCTGAAAAACCATACACTGACTCTTCTTAACATTATAGCGCAGCCCGTGATTAATTGCATAATCCTCACATATACTCATCAGCCTCCTGAGTCCACAGACCGAGGCGCTCAGCAGCACCATATCGTCCGCGTAGCTGATGTTATTAAAACAGACGCCATCAATGTGACAACCGATATGCAGCTCGCTGAGCGCCTCGATCAGTCCATTCACATACAGGTTAAAAATGGAGGGGGAGCTCAACCCCCCCTGCCTCACCCCACATTCCAACCTATATGGTTCCGACAACGTGCCCGCCCACTTCACATTATTTACCTGGTTCCCGTACCAATACTTAAAGATGTTTATAAGTTCATACAGTATCTGGGCTGATCTCATCTTATTCCACAAGATCTCGTAAGAAACCAGGTCAAAGGCTTTGGAAAGGTCGAGGAAGCATGCGTACACCGAAGTTTTTCTCTCGGTATAGTATCTAACAGCACTCTTAAAACACAATATTGCAGCATCTGTAGACAGTCCCGGCCGAAACCCGAACTGATTATCATGTAGCTTTATGTATTTGTTTAATTGCGTATTAAGAATGCTGTCAAACACTTTTGCAACTATTGTAGCTAGAGAAATAGGTCTGTAGTTAGATATATCTGACAAATACCCTGCTTTGTTTTTTACTACAGGCACTACGATAGTCCTCATCATATCCGCAGGGAGGTATGAGTGAGAAACACAAAAGTTATAGAACATAGCCAACACCCTGCACATATGAGGCCCAGCTTGTTGTATATGTTCCACACCTAATCCGTCATGACCAGGAGACTTCCCATGGGAAATCGATTTTACCGCCATTGATACATCCCTGTCTGAAATTCTGGTATCAACACATTTCCCACTCACCCCTCCCCCCTTCAGTGACAAGGATGGTCCCAACGGTGACCTCCCAATAAAGTTGGCTTTGAACTTATCAGCTATAACCTTCAAATCAGTCGTCCCGTCAACACTCACGGGCAGGCCCGGGCGAATATTCAAACTGTTGGTACTTTTCCAGAACCCCTTGAAATCCTTCGTGCTATGTTTAGCTGCCAGAACATCCATTTTTAACTGGTTTTGATGGTTCTGACACCATTTTAAACGCGACTTAAATATTTTTCTGGTCTCACACATTTTTAGTAAACATAACACCAGTGGTAGGACTACCACACAATAGCCATTCCCGAAAACTCGCCCTGGCCGCCCCGTGACTGTCACTCACAATTTTACTCCATCTAACAATGGTTCTAGGTGGACGTTTACTCTGCATACGCATGCCCCCCCGACCCCCCACTGACGCCTGTGATAACGCACGCACGATGTCGGAGTACATTTTGTCAATAACTGAGCTGTGAGTTGGGTCATCACAATACAGATCACTACACATTCGAAATTCAGTCGGAAAATCAATGAGTCTGAGACGTTTATGACATTCAGTTCGATACCGTGTGATATCATCTGCGGTTTTTTCACCCCACTTAACCCTATTATCATTTACACTCGACATAATTCTAAGAGGAGTCAAACGTTCTAGTTTACATTCGCATATCACGGGAAAATGATCTGACCACAACTCGTCATAATTAACGTACACATTGCACACAGACACCGCAGCTGATTGCGACACAACACAATGATCCAGCCAGCGCTTAGACCCATAGGCTTGGTCTGTAGGTAAAAGTTTCTGAGGTCAGTCCTAACATATTTACATCAACAATTACCCACTTAAATTCATCACATAAAATATTCAATTCCTTAAAAAATAATTCTCGGGGATGCGCATTAAAATCCTCTAAAATAAAAATAGGTTCGTTTATATAGTCATTACTAATAGCACTTACAGTTCCCATGCAGTCTGTAAACATCGGCAGGTTATCTGATTTGTTTGTCGGCATATAGACACACACGACTATAAATGGACCAGCGGCCGTATTCACTCGAATAGCACACACCCGCGTATTATCGCAGTTTATCACTGTAACACTAGGAAACACACTCGTATTCCACAGCAGCGCTGTCCCGCCATGAGGCCTGCCGCGCAGTAGGCCCGCCGTCGTGTCCACAGCTGAAGTCCCATTGGAAGCAAATCTGCTATCTATGCTATTCAGATACGCCAACTCTTCAGGAAGCAGCCAGGTTTCCTGTAGTGCTACCAACACACACTCATCACACAAACGTCGAACATCACTTACGGCGCTCTTTACGTTCTTGCAATTATAGCTGGCCAACTTGTAGGTCGTACTATCCATCGTTAGAGGACACTGGGCCGATTGCAACGGACCCTCCGTCCGCCTTTCGATATTTATAGTGAACGAAGCGCCTAAAGATAATACCCTCCGGCCATGTCGTTTCATTTAAAAACATATTCAATTTAGACTCAGACACAAAGAATTTGTAGGCTTTGTGATCTACCATCTTTTTCGTGTTAATTTTTTCCAGGAATACCCTCTCCTGTGTTTGAATTTTTATATGGTTCACGATATCGGATTCCAACGTATCAACATGCACATTAGTTATGAAAATAGGTATTTTCTTATTAGCAGCTTTAAAGGAAGATATTGGTGCATCAGCTGTTCCTTTTTCGCCCAAATACCTGTACTTTTGTTTGTTTTTCTTATTTACAGTTTGCCAAGGAGTATCTTCCTTTTCGCAATTTGTTTTTGCAATCAACTCAGGTAGTTGACGCGCAGCTATACCACCCGAATTCTCATCGGGTTTCTGTTCTACTCGCTTTGCATGTTTGGATGTACTTGGGCCAGTAATCTTAGACAGCGGCATTTCTCGCCCCTCCACGGCGCCAACACAGCTGACCGCTTGCCCCGCATCAACCGTCCCACTTGGTGATGGTGACTCATGTTTCTGCATGACTAGAGGTAACGGCGTACACACAATACCCACTTGACATTTATTATCTGGGGCCGACATCGATTCGGTGGCGTCTTTCTGCATACTATTATCCGACTGTTGCACGTCATCGTCTGAAGTATTGTTGCGGCTCAAAGTCATCCCAATAGGTCCACTCTCCAGATTCCAAGCACCCCGTCTCATGTTCACATACCCAGTCGGATATATTGGTGGAGGTAGCGATGCGTACTTTAAATCCCGTATATCCGCTCGTAGATCTTCAAGTTGCTGAGATAGGGACCTTTTGGCCTCGTACAGGACTTTTTTTGTTTTTTATTTACTTTTTTTAAATTTTTTTTTAATATATTTTGTTTGTTTTCAACTTTTATTTTGTGTTTTAGTTTTAGTTCTGTGCGAGTCACAATAAATACTTTTTCTTTCTTTCTTTCTTTCTTTAAGTTGGTTTACGGTAGCATACGTATTTTTGATGTTTTCAATTTCTGAGTTTAACTTCGTTATATCTTTTAATAGTTTTGTGCAATCAAGATGATCGAACAGTATTGGGGGTAATTTTTCAAGTACTTTCGCCACAAATACTGGAATCACATCAGGATCTGTACTTTTGAACACACTAACGATGTCATCTAGGTCTCTTCCTTCCTTTCCTTTTCTTTTCCTTGTGATTTTACGTTGATCCGTAGGCAGCGATTCGAATAACAACGATTTTGATTTGCTTATTTCACTGCTTGTGAACGCGGAAACACAGATTCTCTTTAGCGTTTCTTCATCAATTACGGATATTTTATTTTGCACATAGGCTAATAATTCGTCGATGACGATATTGCAAACGTTACATTTTAACACTTGAGACATTATTATAACGTGCACCGACGCACTTCGCGTGACGCACGAACAATACACAACCGACCTTGACACTTGACAGCGGCGCGCAAGTGACATAGGTCGGCGGTCCGAATCCGGACCGCAATCCACCATTTGGTGACACCTGCCTTATATGCTTATCTCATCTCCTATCAGGCATATACTTCGCCCTCGCCAGCGTCCTCTATTTTCAGTTCCTCCAGCTGGTTCCGTAACTCTAAAAACCAGTCCCTTATACTTAGCCCTTACCCTCATCAATCATATATTACAGTATGATGAGTCGCTCGATGCCTTTGCAAGTACCGAACTGAGGTTCCTGCAAACTGCTAATGCTTACCTGGAGTCTATTGCCACTCCTAGTACTATCTCTGCGTCGTAGATATATTACTTATGTTTTTTCTAATGTGTATTAATTTTGTGGTGTGTTTCATCTTGTTTTAAATGTATGTTATAATATTGTTTTAGTTTATATCTGTACCTATATATGACCTATAACTTGTATGTGTAGTATTTTACTGTTAGTGTAAGTTGGTCAGTTAAATAAATAAATAGTAACTGTACCACATTTCCTTCCACAGATACCTCCTTCTCTGCACAATACCCATCCTAGCATCGTTGGTGAGTCTGATCTGGACTCAGGAGTCACCTCGATACCTACTGGATGTGGGCAGAGAAGTTGATGCTATGGTGGTGTATCAGGTATGATCTATTAAACTAACTTTATGATGATGACGAGAGAACATTATTGGCCTTATTACAAAACAAGGTTTATCTTTAGAGCCAGGTTCAAAGCATCGCAAATCAAAAACTTAGCCTGTACCACAGAATACATAATAGTACAAGTACAGAAGATTCACTCCGCAAAATCATTTAAATAAATATCGACTCTAGCTACGACACAATAAAGTGCAATTCACGTTGCACAGCGTTAATTACTACAGTTATATTCACCTAGAAGTTGCTTCTCTTTCTATCGCGTAACTGTTATACCTTCTGACTCGTTATGTTATTTAATTTAAATAATGCATATTTACAATAAGCCTTAAACTAAAGTGGTAGGTATATAATAATGGGATCAACCTGAACTAGGATAAACCTGTATCTCAGGTATCATAAGTGCAAACTTAGTGCAAATCAGTTTAATCACTACATAGTATAAAACAAAGCCGCTTCCCGCTGTCTGTCTGTCCCTATGTATGCTTAAATCTTTAAAACTACGCAACGGATTTTGATGCCGGTTTTTTTATTAGATAGAGTGATTCAAGAGGAAGGTTTATATGTCTACTAGCTTTTGCCCGCGGCTTCGCCCGCGTGGATGTCTGAAAATATCCCATGGGAACGTTCATGTGGAAAACATAGGGCATATCCCTAACTTAAGAAATGCTGGGTTTCCCATACAAACTTTCATCCCTTTTATTACCCCTTGTAGGATTATGTATTAAGACAAAAAGTAGCCCATGTCCTTTCCCAGGATGCCTTGCCAAATTTTATCGAATTCCGTGCAGTTTTGTAAATTTTAAAATCAACCCCTATTTTACCCACTTAGGGTATGATTTTTAAAAAAGGCTGACCCGCATATTTCTTAACTTCTTACCAATAGCATAAATTTGTTATCCATAACTTAAGAAATACTGGGTTTCCCTTACAAACTTTCATCCCCTATATCACCCCCGTAGTATTATTTAAAAAAAAAATAGTATCCAATGTCCTTTCCCAGGATGCTATATGAAGCCTTGCCAAATTTTGTAGAAAGCCATCCAGTTTTGTAAATTTTAAAATCAACCCCTATTTTACCCCCTTTGGGGATGATTTTTCAAAAACGCTGAACCGCATATTTCTTTATTTCTTATCAAAAGCATACATTTTAATTTTCACATCCCTAACTTAAGAAATACTGAGTTTCCCATACAAACTTTCAACCCCTATATCTCCCCCTGTAGTATAGTTTTTGAAAGTATCCTATGGCCTTCCCCAGGATGCTATATAAAGCCTTGCCAAATTTTGTCGAAATCCATGCAGTTTTGTAAATTTTAAAATCAACCCCTATTTTACCCCCTTAGGGTATGATTTTTCAAAAACGCTGAACCGCACATTTCTTTATTTCCTATCAAAAGCATACATTTTAATTTTCACATCCCTAACTTAAGAAATACTGGGTTCCCATACAAACTTTCATCCCCTATATCACCCCCTGTAGGATTATTTTGAAGACCAAAAGTAGCCTGTGTCCTTCCCCAGGATGCTATATAAAGCCTTGCCAAATTTTGTCGAAATCCATGCAGTTTTGTAAATTTTAAAATCAACCCCTATTTTACCCCCTTATGGGATGATTTTTCAAAAACGCTGAACCGCACATTTCTTTATTTCCTATCAAAAGCATACATTTTAATTTTCACATCCCTAACTTATGAAATACTGAGTTTCCCATACAAACTTTCATCCCCTATATCACCCCCTGTAGGATTATTTTTTAAAAAAAACGTGGCCTATGTCCGTCCCCAGGATACCATCTTTGCCAAATTTTATCGAAATCCGTTCAGTGGTTAGGCGTGAAAAGGTAACAGACAGACAGACAGAGTTACTTTCGAATTTATAATATTAGTATGGATTATAAACGCGGGCAAAGCCGCAGGCAAAAGCTAATAATACATAAATAGTGAATAACTTAACAGATTAATGAAAGGACAATAATGAATTAAAAATCATAATTACCTTAAAACAACCAGTAACTATTCTGTGTCGTCATAATGGGCCTATTTCACGATGTTCGAGTAGCCACTAGCCACTACTTACCGAATAAATTCAAAAATGGAACAGAATTTGTATGAAATTATCTGCCAAGTAACTTAATACTAATTTTATGAAAGCATGTACCTTATTTAAAATTTATCATTTAAATATTAATTGATACTCTAATAGCATTTAGATATATAATAATAAATAATAGAGATCTAGTTGATTAAAATATATAATTAATGTATTTAATTTTATTTATTGATTTATAATTAATTATTGATTGATTTAGATATAATTGTTTAAATTTATTTGTGAATATATTAACTTTTATTGTTCTTTAACTAACCTTTGTTGACTATTTCAGGATTTCTGTGTCGATTAAAGTTCTTATTTTGTATGTTAGTATTTTTCATTTAAATATTAATTGATACTCTAATAGCATTTAGATATATAATAATAAATAATAGAGATCTAGTCGATTAAAATATATAATTAATGTATTTAATTTTATTTATTGATTTATAATTAATTATTGATTGATTTAGATATAATTGTTTAAATTTATTTGTGAATATATTAACTTTTATTGTTCTTTAACTAACCTTTGTTGACTATTTCAGGATTTCTGTGTCGATTAAAGTTCTTATTTTGTATGTTAGTATTTTTCTTCCCCAGAACATACACAGCAGCAACAAGTTCCGTCTATGCGGCAATGCGCACGTCAGCGCGGCCAACGCCGAATACCGGCTGGGAGAGCTCGCGTTGCCGGGCAAGAGGCGGCCGCCTGCCCTGCACCATGTCAGGCATAGCGTGAAGATGGTAAGTGCACTGGTCAACTTTTTTTATATATAACTAGCGGACCCGACAGATGTCCTGTCTGAACGATCCTAGAACCCGACTGCTGCGCCACCTACTGGGTTCAATTGTGTTTTCAAAGCATCCAGGAACCCATTCAATATACACACAAAATTTCATCTAAATCGGTCCAGCCGTGTTATACCACGTTTTATCCGGGTTTTTTTAGTATCCTATGTCCGTCTCCTGGTTCTAAGCTACCTCCCCACCAATTTTCAGCCAAATCGGTTCAGCCGTTCTTGAGTTATAAATAGTGTAACTAACACGAGTTTCTTTTAAATAATATAGAGTTTGAAGTTTTGTGTTGGTACTAGCAGTGAAACGTGAAAATGAACACCGTAAGGACTATTCTTGCTTGCAGCGCTGGTCCAATGTGGAGCATTGTCCTGTCCCCGACGTCGTAGACTTTCGACCGACGACGGATTTCGGTGTTACACACTCGATCTCTCGAAAGTCTCGAAAATCTCGAAAGTCTGATTTTTAATTCGACGGAATTCTGACATTTCAGATGTGTTGCAAATAATAAAACGGTCCTGCTAAAAAACGGAAGTAAAAAGTATATCTGTATCTGTCTTGAATTTAAAGTTTCAATTAGAAAAACTAAAACTAAGAAATTGACTGATAATTTTAAAATGATAATCAGATTTTTTATTATCAAACTATTCATAGGAATCCCTGTCCACTAATCTATTATGTTACAAACCTTTTTAACCGACTTCAAAAAGGAGGAGGTTCTCAATTCGTCGGAACCTTTTTTTATGTATGTTACCCGATTACTCGAAAATGGCTGGACCGATTTGGATTTTTTTTTTTTTTGTTTAAAAGGGTATACTTCCCAGGGGGTCCCATGATCATAAAGTCAGGATCTGATGATGGGATCCTATGGAAATCGAGGGAAACCCTCAAATTTTATGGGCACACCTATAGCGATTTTGGTATTTTTTATAGTAACTCGTGCATTTGCTCTCAGAAAGTACCATTTGATGAACTGGAACTGATGATGAAGACCACAGATGGCCATCGGAAACCCTCAATTATATCTAAGTATATCACGGGTTGCGATTCGATTACTTTAATATGGTTGCTAAGCAATTTATGCTCGTCAAAATGCATAATGGTGATGTGACTTCACCATGGAGCTCCAGTTCTCCTGGTTCTAACTTGGAGAACTCCTCAACAATTAAGGCGGTGAGAGCCGTAAAAACGTCGTTTTGTTTAGTGTTTTATTCGTAGATAACACGTATTTAAATTTTGAAAAAAATATATTACTTAGTTCAGACTTCGATCTAGAAATTTCGGCCGTCCGATACACGATTACTTGCACTTTACTGCATCCAATTAAATCGCAAAGACAAGTCTAAATTATGATCTATATCTTATTTCATTTGATTTATATTAGGCTTTGAACAATAAAACTTATGCCATAATAAAGGTCGTAAAAAATGTAATTTATAACGGCTATCATAATTTGAAATATCAAAATATTTATATCACTAATTCCAATGTCAAGTGTTTTCAGCTTCGCAAACGCTCGCCCTGAGCCGTTTAGTCCCGAGCGGAACGTGACGGAGGTCGGACGTGTGCCAATTTTTCGAACCCGCCACCCCCGCTAACTTCTGTCACCGGCTGCGACCGGCACAAATTAGCATGTGTTGAAAACAGTTGAATTTGAACGCTATGCCTATGTAAATAAAGACGTCACGCGCGCAAAAGTTTTATTGGTATTTATTTTTATCACGGCCTATGTTTACCAATCGCATCAAGTGTGTAAAACAGTTGAATTTGAACCCTACACTGGAGCTTATAAAGCCGCCTGACGCGCAAATTTTTGGTTCACTATTTTCAAATCTCAAATAGGTAGGTGCCACAGAATAAAGTTAGTACGGGTGGTTTTATAATGAATATCGGATAGGAAATGAGATTTCTTCATAACATCACGCCTGAATTCTTTCAAAGGGTTGGGCAGGGATGTTCAGAAAATAAGTAGGCCCTCAAATGTATTTTTCTGTATACCTACATAAATAAGATTTTTTTTTTTAATTAAGTTTTTTTTCTAATTAGGTATCTTCTTATTTTTTTTGTATTTCAAGGTCAAAATGAAAATCCAAGATGGCGGCTGCAAAAATTTCCAATTTTTCGTCATGGGTGTCATTTTCGTGATATTTTAGGTCGCTGAAAATGATAGTGGGGTCAAAATGAAAATCCAAGATGGCGGCTGCGAAAATTTCCTAATTTTTCGTCATGGGTGTCATTTTCGTGATATTTTAGGTCGCTGAAAACGATAGTGGGGTCAAAATGAAAATCCAAGATGGCGGCTGCGAAAATTTCCTAATTTTTCGTCATGGGTGTCATTTTCGTGATATTTTAGGTCGCTGAAAACGATAGTGGGGTCAAAATGAAAATCCAAGATGGCGGCTGCGAAAATTTCCTAATTTTTCGTCATGGGTGTCATTTTCGTGATATTTTAGGTCGCTGAAAACGATAGTGGGGTCAAAATGAAAATCCAAGATGGCGGCTGCGAAAATTTCCTAATTTTTCGTCATGGTTGTCATTTTCGTGATATTTTAGGTCGCTGAAAACGACAGTGGGGTCAAAATGAAAATCCAAGATGGCGGCTGCGAAAATTTCCAAATTTTTTGACATGGGTGTCATTTTCGTGATATTTGAGGTCGCTGAAACCGATAGTAGGGTCAAAATGAAAATCCAAGATGGCGGCTGCGAAAATTTCCACATTTTTCGTCATGGGTGTCATTTTCGTGATATTTTAGGTCGCTAAAAACGATAGTGGGGTCAAAATGAAAATCCAAGATGGCGGCTGCAAAAATTTCCTAATTTTTCGTCACGGGTGTCGTTTTCGTGATATTTTAGGTCGCTGAAAACGATAGTGGGGTCAAAATGAAAATCCAAGATGGCGGCTGCGAAAATTTCCTAATTTTTCGTCATGGGTGTCATTTTCGTGATATTTTAGGCCGCTGAAAACGATAGTGGGGTCAAAATGAAAATCCAAGATGGCGGCTGCAAAAATTTCCTAATTTTTCGTCATGGGTGTCGTTTTCGTGATATTTAAGGTCACTGAAAACGATAGTGGGGTCAAAATGAAAATCCAAGATGGCGGCTGCGAAAATTTCCTAATTTTTCGTCATGGGTGTCATTTTCGTGATATTTTAGGTCGCTGAAAACGATAGTGGGGTCAAAATGAAAATCCAAGATGGCGGCTGCGAAAATTTTCAAATTTTTCGACATGGGTGTCATTTTCGTGATATTTGAGGTCGCTGAAACCGATAGTGGGGTCAAAATGAAAATCCAAGGCGGCTGCGATAATTTCCAAATTTTTCGTCATGGGTGTCATTTTCGTGATATTTTAGGTCGCTGAAAACGATAGTGGGGTCAAAATGAAAATCCAAGATGGCGGCTGCAAAAATTTCCTAATTTTTCGTCATGGGTGTCGTTTTCGTGATATTTTAGGTCGCTGAAAACGACAGTGGGGTCAAAATGAAAATCCAAGATGGCGGCTGTGAAAATTTCCAAATTTTTCGTCATGGGTGTCATTTTCGTGATATTTGAGGTCGCTGAAAACGATAGTGGGGTCAAAATGAAAATCCAAGATGGCGGCTGCGAAAATTTTAAAATTTTTCGACATGGGTGTCATTTTCGTGATATTTGAGGTCGCTGTAAACGATAGTGGGGCCAAAATGAAAATCCAAGATGGCGGCTGCGAAAATTTCCTAATTTTCGGTCATGGGTATCATTTTCGTGATATTTGAGGTCGCTGAAAACGATAGTGGGGTCAAAATGAGAATCCAAGATGGTGGCTGCGAAAATTTCCTAATTTTTCGTCATGGGTGTCATTTTCGTGATATTTTAGGTCACTGAAAGCGATAGTGGGATCAAAATGAAAATCCAAGATGGCGGCTGCGAAAATTTCCTAATTTTTCGTCATGGGTGTCGTTTCCATGGTTTTAGAGGGTGCTGAAAACGATAGTGGGTTCAAAATGAAAATCCAAGATGGCGGCTGCGAAAATTTCCTAATTTTTCGTCATGGGTGTCATTTTCGTGATATTTGAGGTCGCTGCAAACGATAATGGGGTCAAAATTAATGACTATCGTTTTCAGCGACCTAAAATATCACGAAAATGACACCCATGACGAAAAGTTAGGAAATTTTTATAGCCGCCATCTTGGATTTTCATTTTGACCCCACTATCGTTTTCAGCGACCTAAAATAACACGAAAATGACACCCATGACGAAAAATTTGGAAATTTTCGTAGCCGCTATCTTGGATTTTCATTTTGACCCCACAATCGTTTTCTGCGACCTAAAATATCACGAAAATGACACCCATGACGAAAAGTTAGGGAATTTTCGCAGCCGCCATCTTGGATTTTCATTTTGACCCCACTATCGTTTTCAGCGACCTAAAATATCACGAAAATGACACCCATGACGAAAAGTTAGGGAATTTTCGCAGCCGCCATCTTGGATTTTCATTTTGACCCCACTATCGTTTTCAGCGACCTAAAATATCACGAAAATGACACCCATGACGAAAAATTAGGAAATTTTCGCAGCCGCCATCTTGGATTTTCCTTTTTACCCGACTATCGTTTTCAGCGACCTAAAATATCACGAAAATGACACCCATGACGAAAAGTTAGGAAATTTTCGCAGCCGCCATCTTGGATTTTCATTTTGACCCCACTATCGTTTTCAGCGACCTAAAATAACACGAAAATGACACCCATGACGAAAAATTTGGAAATTTTCGTAGCTGCCATCTTGGATTTTCATTTTGACCCCACTATCGTTTTCAGCGACCCCAAATATCACGAAAATGACACCCATGACGAAAAATTTGGAAATTTTCGTAGCTGCCATCTTGGATTTTCATTTTGACCCCACTATCGTTTTCAGCGACCTAAAATATCACGAAAATGACACCCATGACGAACAGTTAGGGAATTTTCGCAGCCGCCATCTTGGATCTGTCTAAAATGTCTAAAATGTGTCTAAAATGTCTAAAATCTGTCTAAAATGTCTAATCTGTCTACAACTTTCAAAAATACTTACTAGAAAAATAAAACAAAATAAACTTGTATACTAATCTCGAGAGGAGCTCGTGGCTAAATAATAACAGCCGCACGGGTCGATCCGTCAGGTTAAGCTACGCTTGCCGGGGTTGGTCAGTGGATGGGTGACCATCTTTACATACCGAGATTCCTCCGTGCCTCGGAAAGCACGTTAAGCCGTTGGTCCCGGCTGTTATTCGTGGATCTTTGACAGTCGTTACGGGTCGTCAGAAGCCCGAAAGTCTGACAACCAGTCTTACCAAGGGGTATCGTATTACCCAGTAACTGGGTTGTGGAGGTCAGATAGGCAGTCGCTCCATGTAAAATACTGGTATTCAGCTGCATCCGGTTAGACTGGAAGCCGACCCCAACATAGTTGGGAAAAGGCTAGGCAGATTGAAACTTGTATACTAATCAAGTGTTCAAGTTTATCTACTGCATTGCTCTATTCTGTGACGCAACATAGTACCTACTCGAGTTCATGAACTCATGAGCGGTGCGCTTGGCGCGCGTTTCCCGCGCATCGTAATTTTTTACGTATCGCTACTCCTTGCGGGGGCTGCGGTAAGCATTTAATACCTACGGCGCTTGCTTTCACCCCGCCTTAACGTCCCTGCATCGGGAAAAGCAATATTTTGTAAAAGGTGATGAGCAGTTGACATTGGGCTATTGTAACTTAGATAAATTAGAAATTGACCCACTAAGAAGTGAAAAATATAAACTTTTTACAAAAAAAAAACAACCGACTGTTTTTTGGAAGTCGGTTGTTTTTTTTGTAAAAAAAGTTTTTTTTAGGAATACATTTTTGTTTGAAAATCTTCGATTCTTGTAACTACAGATAGACAACGATGATGATATTAGTGATAATGATACCTAAATAAATATTTAAATTTAAAAATATGTTCTTTTACTAGTTAGAGTGCATTAAATGCACGGAACAAACACTTTTTACACATTGTCGTAATTATGGTGCACTTGATCTCATTCTCTTTCATATTTTTTGTTATTTTATATCCAACAAAATTGTAGTCGTATCTATATATATAAAAGAAAGTCGTGTTAGTTACACTATTTATAACTCAAGAACGGCTGAATCGATTTGGCTGAAAATTGGTGGGGAGGTAGCTTAGAACCAGGAGACAGACATAGGATACTTATGAAATTTTGTGTGTAGGTATATTTGAATGGGTTCCTGGATGGTTTGAAAACACAATTGAACCCGATAGGTGGCGCTACAGTCGGGTACGAGGATCGTTCAGACAGGACAACGTCTGTCGGGTCCGCTAATAGTAACTTATAAAAAGGACAAGATAGAAAAGGTTTATGATATCTGAAGTGTCAAAAAATTACAGCTGTCAGAATTCCGTCGTATTAAAAATCACACTAGTAGGGTTATGCCAATCATGGCTCGTTCCATGGACCTTTGTGCTACTCGTATGCGGTGGACAGTCTCCTTTGTGAGCGTCCGTGTCTCGGCACCGTGTAACTTTTTGTTCGGTGAACCTGAACGCGTGGTCGCGCCAACAGAGGGCGCTTTCCGGTTATCCGAACAAAAAGTGATATGGACGCGACCGATCGCGTATTCGCGCGATGATTGCTTTTAAAGTGATTGCGTTGTGTAGCCCGCGAAATTCATTTTTTTTTTTTGGGTTTTTGGCAATTTGCAGGTCCGTGTTAGGTTGTATCTTGATCAAAGTATGATACGCGGCAGTAAAAAATATGTATTTACATAATTATAACCATAAAAATCATCAATACTCTTAGTTAGATTTCGTGCAGATTCGTCAAACGAACGAAATGTAACGACTCTGAACGAAATCTAACTTAGAGAGATGTATTGATGTTTTTTATGGTTAAAATTATATAAATACATATGTTTTATTGCCGCGTATCATACTTTGATCAACATACAACCTGACACGGACCTGCAAATTGCAAACAACTAAAAAAAAAATGAATTTCGCGGGCTATCACTGCGCATCATCCTTAAATAGGACGCGGCCATAGATATAAGAAAGAAGGAGATGTGCCCAGTATGTTAAAATGTATTGGAACCCTGTGTCTCCACTTTTTCCTTTTGTCACTTTCATGATTTTAAAGACAAATACGATAAAATACTTATACTTACATATGGAAAGTGATTCCATGATTTACATAGTTTTGTTTTGGCTTTGGTTTTTATAAGAAACCACTGAAGAAATCGGCATTCTTATAAATTGTCACGGTCACAGTCGAAACCGCACTAGTTCGCGGAGATGGCTATGTGACTATGAACGGCTCATACTGAGCATGTCGCGCGGTCTCTGATTCTCGCCCCCCTGCCACTTCTCCTGTTTTTTTATATTTCTATGGACGCCGCCTCATGATTTTGTTTTTTAAAAAAACAAAACAAAAACATATCTATTTTGTATTTGTGTATAACTCCATTATTTTGTCTTCCAGTTCTGGCAGTCATTTTTCCAGTTGTTCTCGAGTGCGTACAGGAGTACTACTCTCTCGCTTGGAGGGACACTACTCTTCACTATGGCGATACAGGTAAATACATAGTAATAATATTATTATTCAATTACTTATAGTTTATTATGAAGTAAGTTTCAGCAAGAAAAGTTTTAGGGTAGGCTCATTACATGCAATAGGAAAAATGGTCAACCCTAGTATTAACAGGCGATAGTTAAAAATGGCGTACTTTACTGTCGGAAACTTAAAAGTACTAATTATTTTTCAAAATATATCCAATTATAAATCATAATTAAGTCTTATTTAAAAAATATAATTTTATTTTAGATATTTCATGCTGTTTAACTTTTTGAGAAGAGTTATTTCTGAAGAGTACTGTCCGCTGGCAATGTCCTTTCATACAAATCGGTGCAGCCGTTTGAGCGTGAAGAAGTAACAAACATACACACACTCACAAACTTTCGCCTTTATAATATTAGTGTGATGTGATTCAACTGTCTCACATTTATGACAGAAAGTACTCGTAATATTTTGTATCTAAAGCATCAATAAATATTAATCCTTCACAGTATTACCTCGCTTCCTACATACCAGCAACTGTCGTAAAAATGGAAAGCGACCTCTACGAGGCGTCCAAACGAACCATCGACAACGAAACGTACACAGACGTGCAATACAATACGACTATGGAAAATGTCGAATACTACAACGTGACGTTCAACAAGTGCATCATTCGAGATATGTTGATGTCGCACGTCGCGTTCAGGAACTGCTCCTTCACAAACGTGGCGCTGTCCAATATTAAGACGTCGTTCACTACCTTTGAGGGGTGCCTGTTTGTTAATAGCACGTGAGTATTACTTTACAGTATAATAAAACATGCAAATTAAGGCATTTCTTCAATTAAAGTGACACCTTGGTAGTGGCTTTTTGACAGTGACCGTTTGAAAATGATACCACAACAGTGAGACTGAAAATGACACTATGACGACGACGCTGGGGCAATGACACTATCACAAAATGACAATGACACTATGACAAAATGTCGAATACTACAACGTGACGTTCAACAAGTGCATCATTCGAGATATGTTGATGTCGCACGTCGCGTTCAGGAACTGCTCCTTCACAAACGTGGCGCTGTCCAATATTAAGACGTCGTTCACTACCTTTGAGGGGTGCCTGTTTGTTAATAGCACGTGAGTATTACTTTACAGTATAATAAAACATGCAAATTAAGGCATTTCTTCAATTAAAGTGACACCTTGGTAGTGGCTTTTTGACAGTGACCGTTTGAAAATGATACCACAAACGTGAGACTGAAAATGACACTATGACGACGACGCTGGGGCAATGACACTATCTCAAAATGACAATGACACTATGACAAAATGTCGAATACTACAACGTGACGTTCAACAAGTGCATCATTCGAGATAATGGCAGGGATGTCCGCCATTGCTCCCGCGGGGTGGCGCTAGTGAGGTTGGCGGTCACTGCTAACAGTTTTTCAAGGGAAATTTGAATATTTTTAGTGTGTTGAATTAATTTGCGGGAATTTCGAGGTTCATTAGTCCAGAGCAGGGAGCATTTTGGTTATCTATTGAAAGGGTTTTCGATAGGATTTTTCATACGATGTGGGTAACCTTTTCGAACGGCTTAAATTAAACCGTTCAAAAGGGTTTCACTTCAACTCTCTTAAAAACGATAACAGCGTAACATTCCGAATCGGAGCAATGTAATATGATCTCTCGATGATGGGCATACGTTATAAATAGCTAATATGGTAACCCGAACAAAACCCTTAGGTATATTATACAGGGTGATTTTTTAATGACCAGCCAAATTTTCACAGGGTGTTCTACCCATGAATATGAACAACTTTCACTATGGGACCAACTTTGAAATCACGAAAAAAAAACCAGCGGTTTCCTACAAAAGTTCAATACCTACTCGATCAAAATGTATGAAACAGCTGATATTTTTTTTGCGATTTCAAAGTTGGTCCCATAGTGAAAGTTGTTCATATTCATGGGTAGAACACCCTGTGAAAATTTGGCTGGTCATTAAAAAATCACCCTGTATAGGTTATCTTAATGAAGGAGGAGCTCGTGGCTAAGTAATAACAGCCGTACGGGTCGATCCATCAGGTTAAGCTACGCTTGCCGGGGTTAGTCAGTGGATGGGTGACCATCTTTACATACCGAGACTCCTCCGTGCCTCGGAAAGCACGTTAAGCCGTTGGTCCCGGCTGTCATTCGTGGATCTTTGACAGTCGTTACGGGTCGTCAGAAGCCCGAAAGTCTGACAACCAGTCTTACCAAGGGGTATCGTATTACCCAGTTACTGGGTTGTGGAGGTCAGACAGGCAGTCGCTCAATGTAAAATACTGGTATTCAGCTGCATCCGGTTAGACTGGAAGCCGACCCCAACATAGTTGGCAAAAGGCTAGGCAGATTGATTTTATCTTAATGAAGGGTAACCCTTTCACTGGGTTTCAAGTATAGAACCCATTCAATGGGTTATCCATATTGAAGGGATAACCCTTTTACTGGGTTTCAATCCCAAAGCCCATTCAAGGAGTTACTCATGATAAAGGTAACTTCATTAACGGCTTTCCCTTTCGAATGACTTAACTCTTAACCGGGGTTGTAAGGTCCCTTGTCCAGAGCATATTAGTCTGATTGAACGAAATGTTGGTTGCAAATACGAGAATTTCTTGTCGGTTTGTATTTGTCTACTCTTTCAATTTCTATAATCCTCTTTTTTCTTAAGTGTTCATCGCTTGGGAACCTGTATGCTGACTTTCTTTCTTGAGGAGCACGAAGGTACAACACAACACTGAGGCATTTTTATTTTAGGAAAATTATCTAACTTTGGTGAAAACTTCGTCGCTCCATAGAAATAACCAATGTTTGATAGTTCGCATGACCTCCAAAATAGCCAGCGCCATCTGCTTTGAGCTTTTCAGATTACCTGCCATTATGTTGATGTCGCACGTGGCGTTCAGGAACTGCTCCTTCACAAACGTGGCGCTGTCCAATATTAAGACGTCGTTCACTACCTTTGAGGGGTGCCTGTTTTTAGGGTTCCTTAACCGAAGGGTAATATGGGACCTTATTACTAAGACTCCGCAAGGGGGCTCCCATACAACAAACGTGATTTAATTGCCGTTTTGATAGATAATGGTACGGAACCCTTCGTGCGCGAGTCTGACTCGCACTTGGCCGGCTTTATTTAAATAGAAGGGAAGGAGGTTGAGTTTTTTTTTTTTTAAATCAAAAACAAATTATTCATATTGTTTGTTAGTTGTATTGTTTATAGAGCGTTTATGAATTAAAGGGGTTAAAGTTTTTGAATACTACTCTATAACTTTTATGCTATTCATCATTAGTTGAAGATAAAGATATATTTATTACATAACTGTGTGTACTTTCTTATTTTAAACGTAAAATTTTTAGGCTCAACAGTCTACTCATGTAGGATATGCAAATAGAACAAGGCTATTTCAAATAAATTACCTACGAACATGGTTTTTTCTCAAAAAACCAATGCAGATTATAAAATAAATTATCAATTAACATTACATAATTATTTCCATTTAATTGCTTATAATTTATTGTTCTGTCCTCAGAATAATCGACACAGACATGGAAGTAGGCAGAGAACTAGACGAATGGTGCATATTCAACAGCACAATAATACGAGGCATGCGCGGCGGCTGCGCCCGACATGCCGACTTGACGTCCAAACTGGGAGGGATGACGTCAGAGCAGAGCTATGTGTCGCACGCGATGTTCCTCGTCACGTTCATAGCGCTGATGCCACACTCGATGAGACCCACAGGTATTTATAACACAAACCTTAAATACAGTTCAACCAGAAAGTGTATGCGCTTCGGTAACCTTCGCGTTCCCCAATAGGGTATTACACCCATTTTTGAAAAGTATCTCAATTAGATTCTATAGTGCTAATAAGCCACTAAAAAAAAACACAAAACTTTTATTCAATCCATAAAGGTCATAAATATGCATTTAAATTTTACATTTTCAAATTTCGCGCGAAAACACTGGACGCAGTGGACGCCATATTGCTCTGTGGTCATGACGTTAGTTAGTCAGTAAACAAACACTTTTATACGCTGATCAGTTGACAGTTGACATTGACACTTTTCAATTTATACAGCCGTAATGACGTAATAACATGGCGGCTACTTCCATGGTGTTAGAAAACAGATTAAAAAACTGAAAACTTTGAATTAAAATTTAAAATTTATATTGTTATTTTACGAACTAAAGCTAACATTTTCCGACTGCTTTTTGCCTAAGCTATCTAAATAATATATTTTTAGATTTTTTCTCCTATAGAGTAAAATACCGTATTAGAATAAACGTCGCGCCACATAGTTCTAAAGAATCAAGGCAAAGTCCATAGATTAATTTGTACAAAAAAAAGTGTTCATTTAGAGGGTTCAAAACATTTTCCAATGTTGAGAATACATTGTCGGGAGTAGATTGATATACTTATCATATTTTTAAAAACCCGGATACTTAAAATATTTCGAAAGGAAATTATCAGTTTTTCGTTGACCATTTTGTATTTATAAAAAAAAAAACGAAGTGACAAGTGACACTACCGGATGACCGGATCTATCAAACTGACAGACAAGTCAGATGTGTTTTCTTGTTTACAGTTGAAAAAGTACATTGAAATCATTATTAGTGACATTTTCCATAAAACGATGATGACTTGCGTGACGACACCAACCCTAAAGATACCTACCGGTGGAAGATGTCAAATTAATATCAAGCTTGTGTAAATATTGATGTACGAACCTTAATCTGTTGAAAGTGTAATAAGTTCATATGAAGTGATATAAATAACACCAGTTTAGGTCTACTTAATAAAAAAAACAACATCTTGATATTTGTCTTTATTCCTCTTCTACAAAAAACATGATTTTAAATGCTGAGCTGGTAGTAAAATGTTATCCTGATACCTTGCCCATCTCAAATACCAAACAACTGTTATTACATGGGCACAACAACCGATCGTTCGGCGACCAACTATGCAATTACAGCAATACTCTAGGATGCGGTGCGTTACACTCAAGTATACGACGGGAATGGTGAAGATTCAGGTCACAGTTGATACACCTCATTGTCCAATTCGTAAATCAAAATCCAGTGTCGAGAATATAAGCACAAAGTCAAAGATAAGCGTGAGATTCAAAAGTCCGTGGTAGAAGCCGAGAGTTTTCAGGGTAAAGCAGAGATCAAATGTCCAACAGAGTAACAAAAATCCGTTAAAGAAAGCGAAAATTACACCGAAGCAAGAATACACGCAACACAGTCGACGATCAAAGATAGTCTGGCGCATAGATAATATACTATATAAAGTACTAGTCTGGCGATCTGGCGATGGTCTGCCCACAGAGTACTTTGAATATATGGGTCTGCCTCAAAGAGTATAACTAATAAATAGGGCGAATGGTGCCCTCTTACGGTATTTTTATGCAAACATGCGCAATAGCGCCGTCTACAATTTGTATCCGAGCTCTCGAGCTCGAGTCTATAGCTAGATAATAGGTACCAAACCTAAAATCCCAAAAAAAAAATCAGCTGTTCCGTACATCAAACTCGTCAAAATATAGGGAGCAGCTGATTTTGATACGTCCATGATTGTAGGTACTGGATGGAACATTAGTTGACGCAACCGCTTATCAACGGTAACAAAACCATTTTCAGCGGAACTGGCTTAATATAATAGGTTTCACAGAGGACAGGATCTGCTTTTACTAGTTTTGTTACCATTGATATGCGGTTGACTTACTGTCAATACATGTAGGCTAGTCTTTCATAGAAATGAAACAAGGAAATTGACCCACACGCAGGTCAAATATTGTGCATATTTAATTTTCAAAAAACTACATAGGTACAGTTAGGTTCTTACTGAATGACAAAGAGACCATAGTTTTAAAACTATTAGGTACCTAAGATCTATGTTCTGTGTTTGGGTTTGGTTTCTGAACTTAGTTCTTCGAGTGGACCATCGTGAGCCATGGCGGCCATGGGTGGTTATTCCAACCAGCCCACCTTCCAGAAGTTGATCACGTCTACTGATCTGTTCCAAACATCTGTAAAAGATCTGGTTGTCCCGAAGGTTTCTGTTCGAATCTGGGTGACGCCATTGAATAAATTCAAAGAGCACATGCGCAACGGTTTATGTTTATTGTTTATGTATCTTTTAGTTAAATTATTATAATCATTATAATAAAGATTCAATATTTTTATTCTTATGACACATAAGACAGTGACAAACAGGATGACATGACATAATTTATAAAGAAATAAATAAAGTCGAAGCAAAGAGGCCACATATATAACACAGAAAAAGTACCAGTAGGTACATAAATAATATCTTATTTAGTTTAATGTTTAAAATTATTAAAATATGCTCAATTTTATTATTAAAATGTAAAATAAATATTATTACGGTATTTAAGTTATACACTCAAGTAAGCCCCCTGGCGTAAGTTTTTAATCCGTGTTTAATCTATGGTCTAGCGGGTCTTACACTGGCAGCCGCCGTTTCGTTCTGAAATAAGCTCTTCGTTAAACTATTTGCTTTTAACATTATATTTTTTATCATAGGGTTATAAAATATTGTAGATGCCAGAAGATACTCTTTAGGCACCCAAGAGTATAAAAATTTAATTCCAACTTCTCTACAAATCTTTATTTTTTTGTACAAATCATGCCATCATTCTTTTGTACTGTCGCGCTTTGCAAGTAGTACTGCTCATATCATTTCTCGTTTTTATGAAATTTTCTCTCAGTCAGGATACTCACTTCGGAATGACATAATTACTATGTCACGCAAAAGTTATGAAAAATTTATTGAAATTACACAGTTGTTAATCTATAATTTTGTAATCTTGTCAATCTGCCTAGCCTTTTCCCAACTATGTTGGCGTCGGCTTCCAGTCTATTTTACATGGAGCGACTGTCTACCTGACCTTCACAACCCAGTAACTGGGTAACGCGATACCCCTTGGTAAGACTGGTTGTCAGACTTTAGGGCTCCTGACGACCCGTAACGACTGTCAAAGATCCACGAATGACAGACGGGACCAACGGCTTAACGTGCTTTCCGAGACACGGAGGAGTCTAGGTATGTAAAGATGGTCACCCATCGACGGACCAATCCCGGCAAACGTAGCTTAACCTGATGGATCGACCCGTGCGGCTGTTATTACTTAACCACGAGCTCTTCCAATTTTGTAATCATGTGAATACATAACCCTCATAACCCTCCTTTGGCGTAGTCGGGTAAAAATAGGCAAGTAGAGATCTTTCAGTTTAAAACTGCACGCCCCTCCACTAAAATTTCTATACAAATATTTGAAAAGTGTATGCAACAAGCAGTGGAGTGCATTTTTAGGGTTCCGTACCAAAATGGTAAAAAAGGAACCCTTATGGTGTGACTCAGTCTGTCTGTCTGTCTGTCACAGCTGGATATCTCAAGAACTACTAATGCTATCAACTTGAAATTTGGAACAGTTTTATATGACGTTTACCCAACCATTTTGGAAATAAGAAAGTAATAAAAATATTTATATTTTTTTTGCAACATGGACTGAAAGGGGGTCTTAAAAATTCAAAGGGGGCTACTAGGGCATGTGGGGTGTCATATGAAAGAGCGTTGTTTGCACATTCTCAAACATTTTTTTCTTTTTTTAGACCGCATAGTTTTCGAGTTTTGATGAAAAATGTAAAAAAAAAATACCGTTCCCCCCCCCCTTATCTCCGAAGTTTGCAAAGAGAAAAATCTGAAATTATTCTATGTGATAGAAGTTTATGTAAAGATTACAGGAAAAATAAAACGATGTCTCTAAATAGCACACATTTTCAGAAATCGGAATGGAACCCTCGGTGCGCGAGTCCGACTCGCTCTTGACCGGTTTTATAGATTGAAAGATCTCTACTTCCATGGTTGTAAAAGCTCTTTATTAGATCTCATTATTGCGCGTTCGTATTTCCGAAGATAGACGATGATTGCCGAAGCGCAAACTTTCTCTTGGAGAACTGTATTTTGTCTTCAGGTAATATGGGGCAGATTACATCCCTGGCAAAGTGCTAGTAGAATATAACATTACTAGCTGCGCCCCGCGGTTTAACCCGCTTATGTCTCAATCCCGTGGGAGTATCGGGATAAAAGAAAAATAACTTGAAGTTTCGGAATACTGTGTCTTTAGTTTTGAAAAACTCGCCGAATGCATAATCTTCTCCTTTTTCCTTTTTTGTTGGTAAAAAAACGTTATATTTTTCCTGTACAGTGGCAATGTGCGGCGCCTGCGTATTGCTGTCTCCCTTAGTCTACATAGCGCAGAGTGAGACGGCGCTATACGTGGTGGAAGCGGTGTACCGAGTGTTCATCACGTTAGTGTTCTTTTCTGTGGGACTGAACGTTGTGGATACTTATCCGCATAATTTAAGGTAATTATTTTTTAAATCTAATATCTTTCATAGAGTTCTTGACTTTGAAAGCCTTTCTTTTTCATCTACAACGTGTGACGTTAAATGCGCAAAACCTCTTAAGGGGTCATTGTACTCATCATTATGAACAACTTTTACTATGGGACCAAACCTGAAATCGCGAAAAAAAATCAGCTGTTCAGTACATTTATGTTCGCATAATTCATCAAAATGTACCTACTGAACAGCAGATTTTTTTTCGCGATTTCATGTTTGGTCCCATAGTAAAAGTTGTTCATAATGATGAGTACAATGGCCCCTTAAGAGGTTTTGCGCATTTAACGTTACACGTTGTATACAACACATAGTATTTTGATTAATTTTAATGATTTCTTGTTTATCAAACTTCTTGTTATTACCTACTTATTAAGTGAATGATGTGGTCGCCTGTAATTGGAAGCGCACATTTGTATTGTTCGTATCTATGTTATCAAGCATGTAATTGTGTAGCCTCTGTTGGCGATCCAATACATAAATAAATAAATAAACATGTCCCAGAATTAATGGCACAACTGCTTAAGGGGTCATTGTACTCATCATTATGAACAACTTTTACTATTTAAATCAGCTGTTCCCCACTTTTGACGAGTTTGATGTATCTTTTATTAAATAAATAATTACATAAAGGAAAGAACAATTACTATAAACTAATCTAAATGTAAAAATAAAACTACTACTATTAAACTACTACTAGTCTATTTTGATGTACTTAGATAAAAGTTGTTCATAACGATGAGATTTTAATTAAAATAATGTAATCATGATGTATAGTTAGTGCAATCCACGGAAGACGCGCCCCACTCTTCTTCCTAATCGCTTTCAGTACAAGTATGGAACATTGTACAAGTGTACGCACTATAGTATAGTTAAAATCTCGCTACAGACTCGGTCATAAATCATTCGAGGGTTTCGCTCTCTTTCCCACTCACGGGCCTTATGGGCAGGCCACGCCCACCCGTAGTCCTGTGCATTACTGCAGTCGATGAGTGATATCGATAGTTTTATATATTTATAAATGGGTGATAGAAATAAATACACATTTTTTTTTATTTTATTACGAAATTTACTACAAAGCATATTAAATATATAAACAAAAGAACGTATATATAAAACTAAAAATAGAAAATTAAAATTCTTCGTCTAAGTCATCGTCATCATCATCCACATGAATGATGAACTCTTCGCATAAATGTGCTTTTCTTAAGTCTTCATCTTGCAGCTTTCTGCATGTTCCACACATTTTACGTGAGAACCTTAATGATTCTGTTATCGATAATGGCCTTGAGCGCGCGCAACTAGCGCACATCCCTACTCCGATTATGATTTATGACCAAGTCTGCAGCGAGATTTTAACTATACTATCATTACCTACACCTATAGTTAATTACCTGCAATTAGTGTGTATCGACAAAACTAAAACACTAGCGGAATGGTGCACACTTGCACTGCAAGTGGTTAGGAAGAAGAGTGGGGCGCGTCCTCGTGGATTGCACTATACTTAGGGGGGATGCGCTGCGGTAGCCCGCGAAATTCATTTTTCAATACACTTCCTCGAAAACTGGTTCATATCGCACTAGGATTAGGTTCACAATGCAATGTATGTCGCACGCGTGCGATTTTTCATTTTCCCGCACGTGTGCGGGAATAAAAATTGCCACAGATAACTTATATAACAGATACTTAGTCCAAATTGGTTCAATGCCTCTATTCACAACTCTCTGTTCGGAGGTGAATGTTTTTTTTTAATCTCGGCAAAGAGATATGCGTCTTTACGGCGTTAATATTTGAATATTTAAATAATGTTTATAAATAGAATATCATCAAAAACTATGATTAATACAATAAAAGAAACGTTTATGAACAAATTAACTTTTATTTTTGTCCTAAACTCGAAAATATTTGAATTTGAAATTTTTCATATTAGGCTGTTTATCGGCTTTATACATTTGCTTCTCCTTCAACCTGGCGAAAGCAAAATGCGAAAAAAAAGGAAAATTTAAATCATAGTTTCCTAATAATTCATGACAAAAATATTTTCCGTTATTTTATTTTATTTCTTCAAAAGTGTATTGGAAAACGTCGTTTGATACTCGTGGACATTTGTTATTGCAGTTCTCGGCTCAAAAACAACCTCGCCTACGGCTCGGGCGTTAATTCCGCCTTGAATGCAATAACAAACGTTCTCCACTTGTATCAAAATGTACAATTTTTTTTGGGTTTTTAGCAATTTGCAGGTCCGTGTCAGGTTGTATCTTGAACAAAAAATAAAACATATGTATTTACATAATTTTAACCATAAAAATCATTAACACATATCTCTAAGTTAGATTTCGTGCAGATTCTTCGAACGAACGAAATCTAATGAATCTTATCAAGATAAACTATTATTATGTCACAAATTTCGTAATGTAACTCCGTCTTAAACGACTATCCCACAGATGTACAGCGCACGGGCTCATCCTGTCCGTCACATACATGGGCGGCGCGATAGTGCGGGGTGCGGGAGACGGCGGCGCCATCGTCAGCGCGGTCCTGTGCGCTGTACTGGGCGCCGCGGCTACCGGCACTGCCTTCGCTGCTAATATACATTAGATACAAGGTACGTACAGATCTCAAAGTCAAAGTATTTATTAGTGTGTTTTTTGGTGATACAGTAGGTCTTACAGTTAGGTTATTGTGACTCAAAAAAATACCCAATAGCCCCATTCAAATAGGTCCCATTCAAATAGATGGACAAATTTTAACAGGGTGTTCTACCCATGAATATGAACAACTTTCACTGTGGGACTAACTCTCGAATCGCGAAAAAAAAAATCTGCTGTTCAGTACATTTATCTACACCAAACTCGTCAAAATGTACGGAGCAGCTGATTTTTTTTCGCGATTCCAGAGTTAGTCCCACAATGAAAGTTGTTCATATTCCTGTGAAAATTTCTCCGCCTATTTGAATGGGACCTTATTTATTGACGCTCTAATTCCGTCATTCCCTTATTGGACCAGTCACATTTAATTCGGCAAAGTTCGGTTTTTTCGAAGATAAATTCGAACGTTAGAAAATTAAACATTAACAACTCTATGCAATTCCAATAAACTTTTCAAAACCTTTGTTTGTTGTTTGCCTTGCATTTCAGTCGTTTGTTCAACCCCAGTTTGTGCCTAACAACTGGGGCCAGGCAAGAAGTTTGCATACGCGAAGGAGATTGAGGAAATGTATTTCTGTCTCGTTCACTCTCAGTATCTGTGACTTGTCTATAGCCATTCTCTGTCTACTGTAAATATTGAATAGACATGTAACGTCCAGAGGCGGCTCGATAGTAATTTTTATTTCCGTCTTTTCAGGTATTACGAGTCCTATGGACTTTAAAATGAGTATTCTGAGGAATCAAAATTTTCTCTGTGAATGTTTTCCTAGAGAAAATTTTCTGTATGAAAACGACGACATTTGTTTTTGATTTTACAACCAATTAAGTTGTAATAAATGTTGTTATGCTAATAACTTTTAAATGTGACTAAAGTTGGGTCTTTACATATTCAAATTTTCCTCAAAATTAATTTAAATGAGGCTGAAAATCAGCACTATTTCAAAGTCAGCATATAAAAGCAGACATCAAAATCCGTTTTCATTTTTTAACCGACTTCCAAAAAAGAAAATGTTAAAACCCACCTTGTGTAAGCGAGAAGCAGTCTTGCCATTTCGAATGATCTACCAAAGTATTGTCGACTGAATTCACTATGTTTAAATATTAACAACTAATTTGAGAGTAATTTGTGTAACTATGGTTCAACCGAATGGGGAAGACAGCTCTTGAACGCGGTTTAGAAATGCTGAACGAGTTCAGTTTCAATAGTGATATCCAAACTAAGAATAAGTATTTTTTTTATCTTATGGTGACCACTGTATAGATAGTGCAATCCACGAAGACGCGCCCCACTACTCCTAACCGTTGCAAACATCTATCTAGATCACATACATAAAAGAAAGTCATGTTAGTTACACATTTATAACTCAAGAACGGCTGAACCGATTTGGCTGAAAATTGGTGGGGAGGTAGCTTAGAACCAGGAGACTGACATAGGATACCTTTTAAAAAAATGTTAAAACGTGGTATAACAACGGCTGGACCGATTTAGATGAAATTTTGTGTGTATATTTGAATGGGTTCCTGGGTGGTTTGAAAACACAATTAGACCCGGTAGGTGGCGCTGCAGTCGGGTTTTAGGATCGTTCAGACAGGACATCGTCTGTCGGGTCCGCTAGTATACTATAAACGGTCAGGAGGTGTAGTGGGGCACGTCTTCGTGGATTGCACTATCTATACTTATGGCTGACGAAACAAGCAAGAGGTACAACAACTATAGGTTGCTCTTTCTAACTCATAGGATGTGTCGTAAGGAAATAACGGACATACATATTGATCGTTCACCTTTTTATAACTCCCTTTCGGATAGTTCTTCCTCTGAGGGCTATATAGCGTGTGGCAGAAACGTGTGGTCAAATTGAACAACTTTCTCCAAGGGACCAACATCGTAATCGCAAAAAAATAATCACCCGTCCCATACATTTGGGTCGAGTAGGTATGTATGGGACAATTGATAATTTTTTTCGCGATTTTGATGTTGGTTGTGAGAAAGTTGTTCAGTTGTATGATCTGTGTTACAACCTTAAATTTGACCATACTTGATTAATTATTGTATTATGAACATTGACATATTAACTTCAGCAATAACAATGTAAGTATAGCAATGAAAAGACAATTTAGTTTATATTTAAATTAAAATACAAACTCTTGACTGAGTTTATTCATGTGTAAATTAGTGTAAATATGCTTAGTGCGTGGATTGAGAATCGATTTTTGAGTCGATTGATAGTGTTGCGCCATGGTCGATTTTAGTCCAGGACTTTTGGAAAATTAGAGAGGATTGGATTGGATTGGATTTGGTTTGTTATCATGAGCACAATCATGTGTTTAGGTATCGTCACTAATTACCAGTCACCCTGTATATACAGGGTGACTGGTAATTATCGGCGCATGGACCAACACAATTTTTTGGGGGATTGGGGGGGTCATTTGCTAGGTTTCACCTAAAGACCTCCATGTCCTAAGTGTGACGGTAATTGAGATATGTTTTTTTTGGTTCTTTCTTTGAATTACCCAAAATCTCGCCTTTGAATCGATATATATTTTTTGTTTATGGTTGTAAAAGAACAAAATATTTTTTATTATAGTCTATAATGTATTCTTATTCGAAATAAAAAAAAAAAATATAATTACCGTAATAAGTCTTTTCTTAAAACACTCCATAACTGACTCTCTAACTAGTATTTTGACTACATTTGAATTGTTTTTCATAGCGTGTAGCATACCCTTAGAAAGGGTACAAGCTAAAGAACTTTTTGACATAAAAATAAGGTCAAAATGGCTTTATTTAAAAAAAATATATGAATTTAATACTAGTAATTTTTCATACATTTAAACATTTTTAAGACTTTGGAAGCACATAAGTCATTGTTTATTGATCAAATAATAATTTATTTAGAATAAAAATACATTGCAGACTATTATAAAATTTATTTTGTTCTATTGCAACCATAAACAAAAAAAATATATCGATTCAAAGGCGAGATTTTGAGTAATTGAATTCAAAGAAAGAACAAAAAAAAACATATCTCAATTACCGTCACACTTAGGACATGGAGGTCTTTAGGTGAAACCTAGCAAATGACCCCCCCAATCCCCCAAAAAATTGTGTCGGTACATGCGCCGAACAGCCTGTATATGGTTATTTATCTCCACAAATTACATTTAACACGGTCATCACTTTTACATTACAGTCTAATTTAATTAGCATTTCTTCTTTTATTGAAGTGAAAATTTCTAACGCGTTGAGCTATTTTGGTAGGGGGAAATCTTACGGGTTTGCGTCACGGCGTCACTGCGACACCGCGTTTAAGTTTTCACTTTTTAATTCAGTCTCCTTTTGATAGTCCTGGACTAAATATGAGTGTCATACGATTTGATATCCGCGTCACTCTCATGCCATAGCTACTCTGCACATGTGACTATTACCACAGACTATACATCATACAGTACTAGTCCGACGAGAGCGCGAGCCGCATACGAAATTCGCCGAACTTCGTATGCAGCTCGGCCACAGATTAATACAGATGGGACACTCCGCAGTTTAGGTACAAGTACGCGGTGGGCCCCGTCCGCGGGGCTAATTCAGTAGGTCAGAAAGTATAAGAGTTACGCGATAGAAAGCGATAGAAAAAAAAAATCAGCTGTTTCATACATTTTGATTGAGTAGGTATTGAACTTTTGTAGGAAACCGCTGGTTTTTTTTTTGTGATTTCAAAGTTGGTCCCATAGTGAAAGTTGTTCATATTCATGGGTAGAACACCCTGTGAAAATTTGGCTGGTCATTAAAAAATCACTCTGTATAATAGGTATATAAGTTTATATCGTATATATATAAACGTAACAAAACATCATCCGATGGTAAAAAAATCATCATCAGTAGTTGCGAACCCGATGATGATTTTTTTGAACCCCCCTCAACCCCCGCTGGGGTTTTCGGTTTATAAATTAGTACATAAAAAAAAGCTCCAATATTTTCTTTAATCGTGACTGAATGATAAACGTCATCATATATTTTATATTATAAAAAATATATATATTATTGTAAGTATATTTTTTTTAATTGTTGAAATGGAAGACCTCTTGTCAAAGTGGCGCCAACTGGTGGCATAAATCATGAAAACCCTCATTGGGGTGCTGTTAGCATACCAAACCAATTATTATCACAGACACATTTCAGTGCAATTCACATTTTTTACTAAAGAAAACTACAGTTCATAATACCTATTTAAAACGAACACTATCCCATTATATAAAATAGATTTTTATACATATACCTTTTATAGTAACTTCTTAATCACGGCTTGTAGAAGACAATAATGGAGTTTTCGTAAACGACTTTGTAGCCAACCTATAATATTCCCACTGCTGGGACACTGGCGTCCTCTCTGTGAGAGGGAGTGGGCCACGCGGCCCCAGTGCGGGTTGGTAGATGTCACATGTCGTTTTGAGAGCAGTGGTGATGAAATAATTCACACAAAGTATACTTCCTGCTTGGGTTCGAACCCTCGACCTAAAACTCGAGTTGCCGTCGTTACCACTGCTGTAATATTTAATAATAATAAAAAAACATTTTCATAGCTCTTGTAAAAATGCTATGTATTTTTAACGCTGTAAAAATGTGGCGAAATTTTTATTGAGTGGGTTGGATTTTCATCGTAAAGTTTTTAACAGATTACATAAGCTGCCTAGTCTCTTCTCAACTATGTTGGGGTCGACTTCCAGTCTAACGGTATGCAGCTGAATACTAGTATTTTACATGGAGCGTCTCCCTATCTGAGCTCCAAATCCCAGTTACTGGGCAATATGATATCCCTTGGTAAAACTGGTTGCCAGACTTTCGGGATTTTAACTCAAACTCAAAGCATTATTTCAACTAAACCATTTACAGGCACTTTTGAATTGTCAAAGAGTCAGTCAGTAGGTAAGTCAGAAAGTTGAAGCTAGTTGCCCATTCCAAAACGTAGATCTCTATGGAGAAGAACAGGTTATTAGTACATATTAATACAAAACTTAATTCTTTTATATTAAGTTTTCATTTTCTATACATAAAAAAAATTGTATTAATGACCTAATTACACAAAGTCGTTTATAAAAACTTTTAGAAGTCGCATGTGCAGTGAATTTGTTTGTATAGTCATTAGGAAAACATTAAAATCTACCATTTTATCATTATTATTTTCTACAATTAAATAGTCCTAATTAAGTCCATTGCATTTTTATTCAACATTTTCTTTGGATAATTGTATTTATTTACAATGATTTTGTAATTAATTCTAATGACTATACAACAAGTATTGCCATATAAAAATATTCGAAAACGAAATGGTAGAAAATTTCCTCCTAATGTAAAACTATGGTAGCTTTAAATTTAGTATTTTCAATTAATGTAATATAAAACGTATGTAGTGTACATACAAGGCTGAACATATCGATGATGACTATAGTTAAAGGTTGTATCTTTATTTTATTAACCCTAAATGGAACAAACTGGCTGGCTATACAAAAAAGGAGGTTTATAGCAGTTTAACACGACCAAAAAAAAAAAATTGTCTTGATACTATGCTCGGATTTTTAATTAGCTGCAGTAAAATAACCTTAGATAATAGACATCTAGCTCGAGCCACCGCGTGGCCGGCCATGAGACAGCAATATAGTACTTTTTCTAAGTTATGTGGTATGAGAAATTAAGTTTAACGTAAGAAATCTTCCATATTTTGGACTGAAACCCTGTCAATACATACGCAAAATGCAAAAACTGTCCAAAAGAGTTAAATTAATCGACGCAAGATAAATTTTGTAACAGTGAAAGCACTTTGTTTGGCTAACATTCAAAAGTTCGCCAAGCAAAAATACGGCACACCGTAAGAGACAGAAGATACGATGCATTGTCTCAATTTTCCTACTAATTTCATATATATGTGTCTCACTTCCACACTTCACACTATAATCATGACAACGTCTAGAGGTTCAATGTCATTGAAAATAACACTTCTTATCTGCCATTTCTTTAAAAAATGCTCCCATTTTATTATGAAATGACAGAAGTGTAATTTTTCTGCATTTAATTGAAAGTCCGACCTTAGCTCCGAAAAAAAGTTAGCTTTATCAAATACATATGATATACTTTTTTATTACATCAAGAATTTGCTTGAAAACCAAAATACTAGTCTAATAAAGCAATTTTTTTGTGTAGCCATCCAAAATTGAGGATATTATTTTAATCAAGGTTATCAATAAATGTTTACTGAAAATTGAGGTGACAGAATAGTCAGCAAAATAAAATATCTACACTCAACAATATAATGTTTTGTTCGAACCTTTGTACAGTACCTGCATAGTTACTGTAAAAGATGGACAAAAAGTTACTTAGT
This sequence comes from Cosmia trapezina, assembly GCA_905163495.3. Classification (NCBI taxonomy): domain Eukaryota; kingdom Metazoa; phylum Arthropoda; class Insecta; order Lepidoptera; family Noctuidae; genus Cosmia; species Cosmia trapezina. The sequence continues at coordinate 5,509,338 of LR991048.1, forward strand.
TTCGCCGTATTTTACGGAGTAAAAATTATTAGATTTCGTGTAGAATAGATGGACCATAAATTAACGCCTTGATATTGAGAAGAAAGAAATTACTTTTGCCCCATATCACAATGAAATGATGTCTTTATAAGATTTATATTTATCATGCTTTGATTTTTATTATTATCAGCACAATAACATGACGCGGCATGATTCTCAGTTATTTTAAAAAGTGATTTTTGTGTGAGGACGAGACCGAACAATAATTTTTCATGGTCAAACTGGATTTGACATTATATTTGCATGAAAAAAAAAGCGGTCAAGTGCGATTCGGACTCGCACACGAAGGGTTCCGTACCACCATACAATATTTAACACTAATTACATAATTTTTTTTAAACACTATTCTTGTTTATTGTATGATACCAATACAAAAAAAAAAGTATTAAAAAAAAATCACAAATATCTTTAATCTTTATTTTATTTTTGTTACAGCAGCCATAAGTAGTACACACTTTGTCAAAATTTCAAGTGTCTACTTATTACGGTTCAAAAGATACAGCCCAGTGACAGACGGACGGGCGGACAACGGAGCCTTGTAATAGGGTCCCGTTGGCACCATTTGGGTACGGAACCCTAAAAATAGCGGGTCTATAGATTTATACCCAGCATTTACTCAAAACAAAGTAAACAGTTGCGCAACATTGTTTCTCGCAACATCAGATGTTGCAAAACTTTTGTTTACCAATGAAACATTTGCAACAAGACTGCAACATTCCATGTCGCCAGCAACATGTTTCGTACAACACAAAAATATGTTTCTGAAACAATGTTGTACAACTTTGTTTAATGGAATCAAATGGTTCTACATATCAACATCCTCTTAATCACGTAAGAAATAAGAAATAAACTAAGAGAAAGAAATAGACTTTTAAAAATAACTGAGTTATTCTATGAGCGACTATACTATCACCTTGCCATTAATATAACGTTAGTGTTGCCATATCTTGATTTAAGTGATATTATCATAGACTGCTTATTTCCTAGATTAAATTTTTAAAAAGACATTTTTCATATACCCTCTTGAATTAGTTTTTAAATTAAGTAATTTAATATCGATTGTATTTGCTTTAATGAGTGACTGAGTTTATATTTCTTAAAAAAAAAAACCTTTTTTGTTGTGATGGTAGATTTTAAATATGTACATTGGCAATAGTAAATGTGTTTTGGGAGATTTCTAATCGTCGTTCGGTAGATTTATGAATTTGAATTGTATGTTGTGAAATTAATTAGTAAATAAATTACTATAAGACCAAAATTTGTTTAAGAACCGTTTTTGGATACCGAAATTCCCCCGAAAATGTGTAATACAGTAGTAATAAATGTTTTATGTTTATTCCCTTTTTGTAAGCAATGTAATCTTACTTATATCAATAAATAGGAGACTGGAATATTATGATTTACAGTTATTAATCTTAACTGACAGGCATTTGGCTCTTGGAACACAAAACTAAGAATAGTCCTCTGAAGTTAGCCTTTCGACTATTCTTAGTTGCAAGAAATCATATTTCTAACACAAGCATAACCTAGCACTAGATGGGCATCAAACTCATAATGTGGCGTCTGTCTGCGCGTCCGTTGGTGCTTCGAAGTTCAAATGTAACTGTAAATCATATCTGTACTCAGTTTAAAAAATAAATGTTTTGCTAGAAGTCACTTGCCCAAATCAGATAATAGTAGCGACAGTATATTTTTTAATAATCGCTTTATTTAATTCAGTACCCAGTCATAAATATAGCACATAGATTTTGAGATAAACTTGGGCATTGTAGTGTCGTCTGTGTCATTCCTACCTGCAAGACTCTCTCTCTCTAAGGCCCTTTGATGCGTGCCAAATAAGAATAGGATCGCGCTTGCTGCCAACTTCACACGGTAGCTGTCAAATACACGATAGCTGTCAAATTAGTACGCATTGGTAATGAAGTTCGCGAGTATTGCGGAACAAAATGGCGTCTTGAGAGTACTATTTTTATTTGGCACGCATAGTAAACGAACACGGTACATAGTATAAAGGTAAGAATCGACCGCGCCGAATGAAACGAAGTTCCTAGTAGGTAATTCTTCCGGAGATTCGTCCTATTCGGCGCGGATAAGTGTCCGAGGTTCCATAGGATTTCATACATAAGTAATTCTATTTTTTTTTTAATTCGATTTCTTCGGCTCTGATAAGTGTGCGTTTAAACCGCGCCGTGCCGTAGAAAAAACGTACCTATCTGTCACCAAGCTTCCATAGAGGTCCATACAACACTGACGACCGTGCCTCCTATACATGGCGAATAAACCGTAGTTTTTCACGGTAAGAAAAACGTGTGTGCATACAAAGGGCCAAAGGGCTCCTTGTGTCATATTTGCTTCAAGCTACTTCTTTATGCATACTTGTTTATCATTCCTTTAGATTTCGACTCATCATTAAATTGAGCCATTATCCCTAGTCATTTTCTGTTTTTTTTATTAGCCTACGTTGTGTCCCACTACTGGGCAAAGGCCTTTTTCCTTCCAAACCTGCCTGTCTTAGTGCGATCTCTGGCCATGTTGGCCCTGCAAACCTTATCAGATCGTCACACCACCTTCGCCGTGGCCTGCCTCGACGGCGATGTCCTCCCTCAGGCGTCCAGTGAGTAACGATCTTTGCCCATCTCTCCGGGTGCATTCGTGCGACAACACCACCATTTTTTGTTTATTAATGACAAAATAATTATCTTTGTATATGTAGTTAGCGTCAAAAATATGTGAACACCTTCATGTAGTATTAACGTTTAATGAACGTGGACGAAGCAAAAGGGAGTATGTTAGTATTACAATACTGGGTGGGGGGGGAGGGGGGGGGGGGCAGTGCAGGCCGCTTATTCGTCCGTCCGTCCGTACGCCCACGGCGCGGGAGTCTCGGCCTCAGCCTCAGCGCATATTTAGGCACGCTACAGCGGTTCCGGTCAAACTATAGTTTACAATAGACATTTATTACGACTTTGTACTTTACAAAATGTTTTACATATTTTTATGACGCTGACTACGTCCATAACACAATCCTATTATAATAATATACAACTCAGCAGAAATATATCATGAACCTATTCACTGCCGATTCCTTCTGAGTCTTCTGAATCGGTAGCCACGTACGAATGGCAGCTTCATACATATTTTAGCCACCACACACACACACACAAAGCTTATATTTTAGCACTGAACCAATTATGGCACATTTTTGATGACTCTCCCCTCCCATCTTGCATTTCAAAAGGAGACTTCAAAGTGTGACTTATTTGGAACATGAACAATCTGTTTACTGAAAGAAATAATTTAGAAATGTCTATACGTCTCTCGCTCTATGTGTGAGCGAGAAGAAAACAACAATAGTCCTTATATTTCCGACTCTTTCTGTAAGCAGGTGTGTTTACTAGAGCTACAAATTATAAAATAATTATACATCTATACGTATACCCGATTATATTTTTATATACACACATGTCAAGTTTGTAATAATTTGAATATAATTAATTAATTAATTAATTAAAAACACGCAATATTTAGTTCGCAATGAACGACTTTAGTTTCAATTTATTTTTAGGTAAAATATATTATCTTGTACTGTAAAAGGTTTGTTTCAATATAAATTATGATAATTTGAGTTTTAGCGTCCGTCTTGCGTATTATTATTGATTCTTGCAATATTATTTTTAGGCTGAAGCTAACTTGTGGAGCCCCCTTAGACAATTTTAAATAAAATGAGGCACCACCTTGGATGCACTTGCATAGTGCACCAATATGCAATATGCAAGTGCACCCAAGGACAACCCCCGGTTGGTGCAGGACTATTGCAGAACATGGAAATATTGATGATTCTTGCATATTATTATTGATCCGCGCATATTTTTGTAGGTTTTTGCATTTACTGATTTGTTAATTTCTAATACATATTAATTTATTTATTTTTGGTTTATTAAAAGCTCAAATTATAATTATTTATATAGTTTTAAAGTAACTAACAATACGTTGCGCCACACTGAGGCTAATCCTTTGCGAGACATTGCAAGAAATTATAACATTTGACAGCTGTCAAAAACTTGACATTTATACTCCACCTTGCATTCTTGCATATCTTAGTTAGGTTTATTGATAATATGGCGGCCATGTTCGGCAAGTATTGTTACGGTTCGTTTAAACAATGGTCTATATTGGCTCACTTTGTATGAAATGAATTAGGGCCATCGTAGTAGGTGGTTCTGTAGTTTTTGTCTACCGTCATGAATTAATGGAATATTTAGATTTCTGAGGGCAAAAGTTCTTTAGATACCCTGAAAATTAGAATGGTAATCTCTAACTATTCAGGGCATTTTGCCCATAAGCCAATATGGGCCGTTGTATAAATGCTCCTTTATTTTACGTGTGGCTAGTAGACGATATAGACTGAAAATTGTATTTGTCATCTGATGTGTGTAAATAAAGATCAAATATGTTCATATTTACGATTACTTGTTTTATTTCAACAATCTCCAATTATTCAATCAATCTGCTTAGCCCTGAATACCAGTATTTTACATGGAGCGACTGCCTATCTGACCTCCACAACCGAGTTACTGGGTAACACGAAACTCCTTGGCAGGACTGGTTGTCAGACCAGACTTTTGGGCTTCTGACTACTCGTAACGACTGTCAAAGATCTACGAATGACAGCCGGGACCAACGGTTTCACGTGGTTTCCGAGGCACGGAGGGGTTTAAAATCAAATCAAAATCAAAAATCATTTATTTCAATCCATTGATCATAAAATAAGTTCCAATTAATCATAATAAAAAAAAGAAAATAATTAATTTATAATATAAATAAAATTAAAATTGTAAAATTAAATCAAAATCATTAAATTAAATTAAAAACCACAAAATCAAAATTTAAAATTATTAATAATACGCCTGCCTCTGAGTCTTGTTTAGATTGTATCAATCACAGTATACAAGGTCAAATAAAATTAGTTAGCGAAACTCGGCATGATAGGTAAGTACTGGGACCGTACTATGAAGTGAAAAAACATCATGGATCCGTTGAGAAAAAAGGATGGTGATGGTCGTATATAGCTCCGTCTCTCTCTCACACTGGAACCGTTCAACTTCTGCTCTGCTATACGAGCTCATAGTAAGCCCCCAGAATTTCTTAACCTACACTAGCTACGGTCGTTGAACCCCAAAATAAATAGCACCAAACATATAGAGAGTTATTGGTAAAGGTGGAAACAGCTGATTTTTTTTCGCGATTTCAGGTTTGGTCCCATGTTAAAAGTTGTTCATAATGATGAGTACAATGACCCCTTAAGAGGTTTCTGGTGTTTTACCAATAACCCTGTATACAGGGTGTTAAAGTAGTTCCGTGCGAACGTCGAATAAGTGTGAAAAATATCGGGATGAACAGACTTCAAAATGATCTCAACAACTATGAAAATTAAACTTTATCTCAATTTGGATAAGTTTTTGTCAGAATGACAGTTTTCGTAGTCGTGCACTGTCTTCATTCTGAAACATTCCTTGTGTCATTGAGTTAATATTTAATTTTCATAGTTGTTTATTCATAGATCATTTTGAACAGTCTGTTCGTCCGGATATTATTGAAAGATTATTGACGCTGAGTCTGTACCTATGTAGGTACTCAGTACATTCCTTCTTTCACACATATTTTGGCCTGATCTTGCATCACTGTCAAAATGAAAGTGTTTTTTATTTTCATTACATTAAGGTTGCGGTTGGCTTGCTGCCACTGACAAGTCTGTCAAAATCAAAGTGATCTTTAGTTTCATTACTACAAGGTTGACGTTGGGCTGTCGGAGTTAAAATAACCTGAGAAAGGATTGTATGGTGGGTTTGTATGTAGGTACACACGGCTACACATCAAGCTATATTTCCAGTTTACACTGACCTCTCATTGTAAGGAAATCCAACACAATGCGAGATCAGCTTACCTATACTGGAAATGTATAGCTTGACCTGTAGCCGTGCGTCCTCATTATACTGGAAATAAAATGAAACACAAATTATATTGACAATATAGTGTATATTTCTTAAATAATAAATTAATTACAATTATTTACATGCAAGGCCAGTCCTCAGAGTTAAATGGACGTAAACTAATTTATACTTCAGATCTAGCGAGGCATGGTTGTCTTTGCCAAACAAATATCAACCCTGCGGTAGGTCCTAAATAAAGTAAAAAATAAATAAACTTCATCACATCAAAGCGGGAAGAGGTGCGTCTGGTTGGTGTCGGGTTCTTTATTTGAAGCGAAATTTAAATTAGCGTAAAATCTCGAAGAAATTGACATCCTGAAGCAATTCTTATCGTTTAAGGTTGGATTGCGCTGTGTAGCCCGCGAAATTCATTTTTTTTGGGTTTTTTGCAATTTGCAGGTCCGTGTCAGGTTGTATGTTGATCAAAGTATGATACGTGGAAATAAAACATATGTATTTATATAATTTTAACCATAAAAATCATTAATACATCTCTCCAAGTTACATTTCGTGCAGATTCGTCAAACGAACGAAATCTAACGAATCTGCACGAAATGTAACTTAGAGAGATTTATTAATGATTTTTATGGTTAAAATTATATAAATACATGTTTTATTGCCGCGTATCATACTTTGATCAAGATACAACCTGACACGGACCTGCAAATTGCAAAAAACCCAAAAAAAAATGAGTTTCGGGGGCTACCACTGCTCATCATCCTCAAATAATCACGGCAAGCTTCACTTCCGCAAGTTTTCTAAAGTATTCCTTGCTGAAGTCAAGTTTGCAAGTTTTTATTGCTAATCTAAATTTTGCAAAAGGAACGCATTGACGCTATGTGATATTTTGTCTGGCAGTGACAACCGCACTTCGCAGGGTCTGTGTTGGCCATAACAGACTCCGTCTACAGACCGGACCGGTCCACTAGTAACTTGTTCCTTGGCCATCATGTTGGCACCATTCCTTTCAAGCTGTTCTCAGGTTTTGGCTTGAAAGCAAAGGTGCCTACATGACGGCCAAGGGTTAAAGTGAACGGTCTGTAAGTAAGCGGCGTACAAGCATGTCACTATAAGGCCTCTGCCTCGAATTTTGAGGGCAGCGGGGCGGCGCGGGAGCGGCAGGATTTTATGCGTAAAAACAAATGGACCGGAACTCGGAAACAGCGGGGCGGGAGAGGGCGACGAGTGGTGCACCGCGCCGCCGCCGCCGCCACCGCCCCGCTGCCCGCAAAATTCGAGGCAGACGCCTAAGTAAAATTACTGCAAGTGGGTAATACGATCAAACTTGATGCTCGATCGGTCAGACTGATCCGAGAAGCCTGTACTGTTGTAACTGACCCATGATGGCATGACCAGAACCAGACTTTTGATCATAACCACAGAATACATAATAGTACAAGTACAGAAGATTCACTCCTCATAATCATTTAAATAAATAGCGACTTTTGCTACGACACAATAAAGTGCAAATCAGGTCGCACAGAGTTAATTACCTACAGTTATTTTCACCTAGAAGTTGCCTCTCTTTCTATCACGTAACTCTTATACCTTCCTCAGAAGGAATAAGAGAAGCGCGCCTGGCCTGTCATAACTAAGCTCGTATTTGAGAGAAGAGCTTATTTGAGCGACAATCGACACAATGTCTATATTTATAAAACGATGTTCATACAAAACTACTGTGTGTGTGTGTATACGTAGGTACTGTGTAATGTAACTCGATTTAAAACAATATTAATGTCGAGACAGTTTAAAATCAAAGACTTACAAATGAACATCGTTCTAAAATACAGACTGCAAGGCTATAATCGAGAATCTTGAATATGCATAAATGATTTAATGGCCAAACCAACAATATCAATGGTACAAATAAATCAGTCATAAAATCTTATTAATATCGCCCAATACCTGTAGACTGGCCTTAACTTAAAACATAGGCGTAGCCGGGTTGTAAACAATCTATCCACTTAAAGGATTTTCTTATAACATTGAAGAATATGCTTTATTTTCAATAGCGTAAAGTATAAAATTGCGCAAATATAGTTTTTTCGATTTTTCGATTCGAAAATTCAATTTAATTTTTTTTTTGGACCTGTTTTGAAATCACGAAAAAAAAATCTGCTATTTCATACAGAACTGCAATATCAAGCTATACATTTCCAATATAAGCTGATCTCGCATTGTATAGGATTTCTGTACAACGAGAGGTCAGCTCATACTGGAAATGATAGCTTGTTATGTAGCCGTGTGTACCTACTTACGACGAAAATGTATGAAACAGCTGATTTTTTTCGTGATTTCAGAGTTGGTGACATAGTGAAAGTTGTTCATATTCATGGGTAGCGTACACCCTGTGAAAATTTGCGCACTGGTTAAAAACTATTCCTGTATGTGTGCGTGCGTTTAGGCTCGGTGTATGAAGCCGACATTTTGTACCTTTATATTTCGCGCCAAAGCCGACCAATTGTTTATTATCTATGAATAGGTATCGGTCATTACATAAATTAATGGAAATTAATTGTTAAGCATATCCACCAACTTAAAATGTCCGTGTTTTCAAATCACAACTGTATTCTTTGACAGTTGTATGAAAAGGCGGCAAATTGACGTAGTATGTCAATTTGATTAACAATTTATTTAACCGACTGTAAACGCAACAACATTCCAAAATACTTAAAATACAGTGTCAAATTAAATTAGCTAGCGAAACCTCGCAGACGTGACAAATAAAAAAAGATTTTTGATCTGATATTTCAACTACACTTGCTTTATCATGTTTAGATATATCGATATGTTATAGTCAAACCTCGAAGCTCCGGCGCTCCTAGGTTTGACTAGTCAATCCTCAGGTCTGACTTGAAGTCTTAGTCGAAGCCCAAACAACGGTCGACTTCGTTCGTCAGCAGGTCGACGGAGCCCCGCCGGGGCTCCTATTTCTGTCTGCAGGGTTTAAAGGAACCTAAACAAACCGAACCTCGGGGGGCACCCCGGCAACAACAAAGGCCGAAATTGGAATTTATTTCGGGGTTTGCCGGAAGGCTTTGGTAAAACCGAGGATAAACCAGTCCTTCCGGGAAGAGACTTTTGACTATGACAGATTCACATCACGTCTGCGAAGTTTCGCTAGTTAATTTAAATACCCTGTAGATACCGAAAAAACCGACAAATGGCGGATCGCGGCGCGCACGAGTGCAAATGCTCTGTTCGTGCGCGTAGTGTGCACGATTCGTGCACATAGCATCCACACTGGGAATTCTTTCATTGCGTGTTACATTGCATGTTACATTTCGTAAGTATGTACCCGGCTTAAAATATGCCATTGGCATAAAAACTTCCTACCTTTTGAAAGCGTCAGCTGGTTGAACAATTTCTATGAAAACTTCAAGGCAAATGTTCTACCAGAATTGCATCGCGCATCTGTCTACGGAAGCAGTTAAGCTAAAATGAATCATAATATTCACATAATAAGAACGAACATGTAATAGCATGATTCTTCATTTTTACTAATCAATAGTTAGTCAGATATATTTTTTCAATATTTTAAGTACATAATTTTTAGGACAGTTTTCATGAGAATTAAATTAAGAGCCCATCAAAAGAGATTATTATGCTGGCATTTAATAAACATAAGTGCACTACGGAGACAATAATAATAATTATTATTTAAATAGTTGTAGTTAATAACCCGTAGCATGACTACCACAGACACGGGTTTTGTTGACGCAAGAATAGACAAAATGACAAATTGTAGAAAGATTTCTAACGTCTAAGCATGGCGATGTGTCATTTTGTCTATTCTTCTATCGACAAAACTTGTTTCTATATTATATTCAAGTAAAATGACCTGATAATAAGTCACAGAGCAGTTAACAAAAGAAGTGTTAATATGATGCAAAGTTACACTTCAAACGTGATTTTATCGTGTTAACAATCTTCAATCACGAACAAATAAAAAAGGTGAATGACTAACTATAGATCGGTAAAATAATGCCTTAAAAGCATGTTTACACGAGCCAAGTTTCTCGACCGTCAAGAGACGAAAATCAAGCATCGTTTGCTTTACACGATGAGTAAAAATTAGTGCGATAAATTACCTGGCAATTCTCGCCTACGGGTACCTAGTTTTAGTTTGCACATTCTCACCGCTAGACGGTCAAGAAATTGTCCTCACGTAAACGAGGCTTTATAATCCAAATAAAGGCGCCTTTACCGCGCAAATGTATGTGAATTAATTATTATTTAAATTGAATCGTTGCATATTTTTTTCAAAGATAAAAAAAAATACGTATGTATGTTGCATGGAATAAAAGGCTTTTCAATTTTGTTTTATTAACGCGCTTAAGTTTTACGAAAAATTGTATTAGCACTTCATTTATTATCTACTCTGTGACTCATATATAAAGACAGTATAACGTTACACGTTAATCTCTTAGCCATAGCCATTTTGTTACAGACACTGTTCCTTAGACAATAAATTATTAAATATATTTTAATCATCCACATAAACTCTATACAATTTTTATCCCGGCCACACCCATGGAGATTTAATTACTTAATTTAATTTAAATATAAATTATTAATTATAATTAATAAATAAATAGAATAGACCCTTTCCTTACGACTGTTGAATATTTCTTGTAGAGATAATACACATAGCATGCAAGGTCCATGCAGCACAGAATATTTGAGGGCATTGAGTTATAAATTTTATTTTTAGAGTCGTAAAGAGCAAAGTTGTACGAACATTGACTTCTCAGTTGTACTTGCACGGGCTCGTTTGCACTTTATGACACTAGTATTTAAGTGTATTTTTCAATGTCATCTAAAAATCCTATGCTTTGCTTTGCACTCGATCTACGCTCAGCCCGAGGCGCTATTGCAAGCCATGACATGTCAAAAGAAAGTCAGGTTATATCTTGATCAAAATATCATTCGCAACCGTTAAAAAAAATGTATTTACAAAATTTTATTAATTAGAATCATCAATACAACTCTCTAAGTTAGAATTGCCCTGAAATGTCATGTTTTCATGAAATAGTCATTCAATTCAATAGGTTAATATGAACTTGAGGGTTGTATTGATGATTTTGATGATTATAATTCTGTAAACACATAAGTACTTGTTAGGATCGCGAATCATATTTTGATCAACATACAACTTATTACATAAGACTCATGTAGATTATTAAAAAATATGTGTCCAATATTTTTTAATAATCTACATGCCGGGCAAAAAAAAAACATTTCATCATCATTCATCAGCATCACCTATTGTATTACCTATAACTGTAAGTATTACTCATCTGGGGGCTTACTATGAGCTCAGCAGGGCAGAAGTTGAACGACACCAGTGTGAGAGAGAGACAGAGCTATATACGACCTATAGCACCATCCTTTTTTCTCAACGGATCCCTAATCTTTTTTCACGTCATAGTAATATAACATTTCCACCTTTCTAAAAACAAGACATGGCTTGGCTTGTCTAATGTACTATCTCCATGTATATTTACACCTATAGATCTAAATCGTCTATTCAAAGACGTGTTTGACTCATTAGCTAGCTCTACCGAAGAGTTTTATTTTGTTATCAGCAAATGAGGGTTTTCATCAAAATTCACGCCACCAGGTGGCGCCACTTTGACAAGTGGTTTCGACAATTAAATGGTAATGAAGGCCCTGTCCCTGTGATACCGTTTTTTTAATTACCGTTCTTTTCCACTAACGTTAAGTATTGTATTGCATAGTTTTTGCTTATCAATAACGGGTAGGAAATTAATCTGTAATGTTGGGCCACACCAACGTCAACGTCAATGCCGTAATTATTCCGATGATTATCGCGATAAATTGAGTGGCCACACTTGAACGCCGCCATCGAGTTATCGCCACGTCAATCGGCAATGTGAATGCTGTTGTAAAATTATCGCGATAAGTTGTGGGTACAGCTACGGCCACGTCCATCATCGCGATAATCAATGGCGTTTCCCGTCGGTGTAGCACGGATATGACACTGTTTTCGGAACAATAAAAAATATTATGTCGTTATGTGTGAAAGATGACATGGCTAGAAAGGGGGTGACTACCGAGATGACGACTAAGAGCGCCTTCACACTAGCGTAGGCGTTCGATAAACGTATGCGCAGCGCAGACGCCGCAACTACGCGGCGCAGGCGTCGCGTTGTCGCGGCGTCAGTGCAAGGGTAAATGCATACGTTGCGTTAGCGCCGCAAGTGCGCGACGCATGCGCCGCGTTACTGCGGAGTCAATGTACAATCCAATTCCGACAACGCAATTGTGTGACGTCTGCGCCGCGTTAGCGCAGCGTTCAATTGACTCCAGAGGAAACGCCGCAACAACGCGACGCTTGCGCCGCGTTGTCGCGGCGTCTGCGCTGCGTATACGTTTATCGATCGCAAACTTTTGACAGGTGCCCGAACCTGACGTCTCAGTGCTGCCACCTAGTGGACGTCATTTCAGATAACCCACATTGTGTCAATGAGTATTCAATGATGACTGCACATCTTTGCACCCTGACTGTAAGTTTTGTAATGTGACTTCACTAGGCTCCGACACTCCCGACTCCTTAAATGCGGTCTGATAGCAAGATGACTTTGAATTTGTTTTGCTAAGTAAAGTAAGCGAATCATACAAATATGAACCTTATTTTCTATACACAGGGTTTTTCTTTTAAGGTGTCAAGCCAGTGCGAGCTTATAGCAGAGTACTATACCTATCGATTTAACCCCCATGTATGTTCTACGATTTTTTGTACTTTTCGAGTTATATTTTTCTTTTTGATATTTTTCCTGATTGACATCTCAAAAAAATAACTCCTGTAAAGCAATATAATTATAAAGATTGTAAAGTAGTTACTTACAAAACGTACTAGGTATGCCAAATCGAATATATTCGATTATTTGGCATAGTACACCCTTACAAAACTTACATTCAGGATACTATTTACCCCATCAAGTAGGTGGGATGTTTACAAATTATTTCTTCGTGAAATAATCGTTTTAACTATTACGATATAATTATATGAGTGACGAAGTACGGGCAGTCAGAAAATCTCACTTTTTATCCCTAATTTTGTCTCCGATCATTATTTTAAGAACTCCAGAATAAATAGAATTGTTTTAAAAAATAATACCTAGCTCTAAGACTCTATGTAAAGCTCATAAAATATTAAAGCATAACCTACAGTTTCTGAAAAGGCAATTTAAACTGTTGTAAAAACCTCATTATTTTGCCTCATGAAAAAAATTTGCTAGGCATAGGCTAGGGCATGTTGATTGACAAAATATAAAAGTCGGGAGGTGTCGTGGAACACCCTCTTGGAACGAAGATCCTTTCGCTGTATGGTATGTACTTATTATTTATTACAGAGCCAACTATAGTATAGTTAAATTCTCGCTGCAGACTCGGTCATAAATCATTCGAGTGTTTCGCTCTCTTTCCCACTCACGGGCCTTATGGGCAGGCCACGCCCACACGTAGTGCTGTGCATTACTGCAGTCGATGAGTGATATCGATAGTTTTATATATTTATAAACGGGTGATAGAAATAAATACACATTTTTTTTTATTTTATTATCAAATTTACTACAAAGCATATTAAATATATAAATAAAAGAACGTATATATAAAACTAAAAATAGAAAATTAAAATTCTTCGTCTGAGTCATCGTCATAATCTGTTATCGATAATGGCCTTGAGCGCGCGCAACTAGCGCACATCCCTACTCCGATTATGATTTATGACCAAGTCTGCAGCGAGATTTTAACTATACTATAGTATGGTCAAGTTTCAAAAGTTTTTGTTTTTTATGACAGAGCCCTCAACAGCAGCTATACATGGTGAAATTATATTCATGGGCAATATTTTAAGAGGTCATTGTACTCATCATTATGAGCAACGTTTATTATGGGAACAAACATGAAATCGCCAAAACAAATCAGCTGTTCCATACATTTTGTCGATTTAAGTGAATACAAATGTATGGAACAGCTGATTTTTTTTCGCGATTTCAAAGTTGGTCCCATAGAAAAAGTTGTTCATAATGATGAGTACAATGATCCCTTAAAATATAGCCCATGAATTCATTTTCACCCTGTATAGTTGCTGTTAATGGCTCTGTATTAAAAAACAAATAGTATGAACGCTTTTTCCTTACGTGACGATTTCTACCAGTCAAATCCTACCGCAAGCCGCGTTAAGGGGATACATCGATAAATTTTATGTTTTAAAAAATCCTATACAACCAAATGTATTATGATAAAATCATTTGGATTTTCCATATGTTATCACTACATATTATAAAACAAAGTCGCTTCCTGCTGTCTGTCTGTCCCTATGTATGCTTAGATCTTTTAAACTACGTAACGGATTTTGATGCGGTTTTTATTAGTAGATAGAGTGATTCAAGAGGAAGGTTTATATGTATAATAAACGCGGGCGAAGCTGCGGGCAAAAGCTAGTTTGACTATATTTTATTGTCTACTGCTGTATTAAAACCGAAACATATTACCGAAAAGGTTTTTTAATATGTTAAGAAGATACTAAGTTAAAAATTGATTTAAGTATAGCATTTTGTCATTTTGTAGTTAATGATTATTTAAATGATAAATGTAATTAAATTTTAAAATTAAACAATGTTAATAAAATTATATAATTAGTAAATGTCAATGAATACTCTAATATTAATATTTGTAATAGATAATGTTTGCTGTTGTTTTCATTGTGGATTACATAATGTAAGAAATATTTCTCACAACGGGCGTTTGAGTTGTGGTGTTCAGTTTGCGTAATTATGTTTATTTTAATTATATTAAATATTTGCACACCTATTGAGGTAGGATATGGTTTAAAGACCATTAATGTAACGTGTATCACCTTATATACCCATATTCAGGCAAATAAATTATTTTTTAAATCTACATTTAAACGGAGCCGGAGCGCGTTTAGTTCCGGTGCGCGCGAGTCTTCTATCTCGCGCGTCAAACTAGACAGCCATAACGCCATTTCACTTACACACCGAGCTAAACCACGCTTTGATGTATCCTCTTAAAGAACTTCGTTCCAATAATATCTCAAGAATCTATTTGGAACAATAATTATCATTATCATCCCCGCCCTACCATGGCTACCATTAAACCAATTTATATGGGATCGGTGCAGAATGTATTTTTCTTCCATACTTTACTATACAACGTGTAACGTTAAATGCGCAAAACCTCTTAAGGCGTCATTGTACTCATCATTATGAACAACTTTTACTATGGGACCAAAACCTGAAACCGCGAAAAAAAATTCAGCTGTTCAGTACATTTTGACGAATTATGCGAACATAAATGTACTGAACAGCTGATTTTTTTCGCGATTTCAGGTTTGGTCCCATAGTAAAAGTTGTTCAAAATGATGATTACAATGACCCCTTAAGAGGTTTTGCGCATTTAACGTTACACGTTGTATAGAAACGTGTAAAGAAAACATCAAAATTAGATTGTTATTTCTGCATATTTTCTATACAATTTTCTTATAAATCTTTATCGGAATCAGGCTTGTAACGCTTGACGCGATTGCAATGTCGAGCGATTTGTAATTATCTACGGTTTCTGAATCTTGATCAAAGCTACGCCGCTGTTGCGTAAGTTACTTAATCTGTTGACAACACATTTAAAAACATGATTTAATTATAATCTGTTGTTAAATCTCATGTCAAGTTATACACATCTGATTTACAACCACTTCGTGTTATTATACGAGATGTAACATAAATAACGCACAATCTCTTAAGGGGTAATTGTACTCATCATTATGAACAACTTTTACTATGGGACCAATGCTGTTCAATACATTTATCAACATCAAAATGTGATGATTTTTTTTTCGCGATTTAAGGTTTGGTCCCATAGTAAAAGTTGTTCATAATGATGAGTAAAATGACCCCTTAAGAGGTTGTCCGTTATTTATGTTAACCTTGTATAAGAATACTCATTATCCCGTGTCCTAACCAATGCGATGATCGCGTTCATGTCTTTCATTTGTTCGGAAAACCGGAAGACGCTCTCTATCGGCGCTACGACACGTTCGGGTTCTCCGAAAAAATGAACGCGACAGTCGCGTGTTCGCGCTACCATCGCTTTGGTTACACGGCCTTATAGTTATCAAATCGCGCCGACTGTTACAAGTCTGTTCTCACCTTATACTATACGCCGTAAGGAAAGAGTACACACGATATTTGAGGAAGATACGCCCTGTATGTTCCTGCTTTGTCTATACAAATAAAAACGCGTCTTGTGTTGGCTACACACGCGCGATAAACTTTAGTACACAATGACTTATGATAGTAAATAATTAGGTAAATACTTTATACATTGCTCCGTTTATATTAAAGACATTATGCGCCTACTCCACCACGTCTAAATAGGGACAATCAGCCAGATAAATTAAAAAAGGGAATAGAATATGAATGAAATTAGCTGCTAGAGAAAAAAAAGAAGAGAATAACGACCCCAACTTACGAGTTACCTATAAGTGCTTTACAGTACCCGGCGATAAATATTGCACATCGACCTTTGGAAAGAGACAATCGGCTAATTTCGGCTTCGTAGAGCGTTATCTCTGTCGCACACTACCTATGTGACGTTTTGTCAGTCGTTGCTCAAGTGCGATAGAGTGTTAGTTCAAAATATATATTTAGACTTGTTAACACCCCCAAATTTAAAAAATTTAAAGTTGTACTATGGCATCTTTAGGAAAAAGAGGGAAACCTTTACGAGGTCAGTCACGCGAAATTATCTACAATGTTTATAAATATTTGGTAACCGAAGCTGACAGATTTAAAAACAGCTGTAATTTTCCAAAATAATTAAATACGTAAACATAATGTGAACATGTTTTTTTTTATTTTATTTTACCCCAACCTAAAGCCATCACTTATAGAAAAATTGGTGTATTTTAAACAAAGAATAAAAAGAATTATCAAAAGAAGCAAATCATAATTGTTTTAACAGCTCCTTATAGATACCGGACTGTTTGTATTTCGTGCAACAGAGATAACGCTCTACGAAGCCGAAATTAGCCGTTTGTCTCTTTCCAAAGGTCGATGTGCAATATTTATCGCCGGGGACTATACTTTGTGTAAATAATTTCATCACCGCTGCTCTCAAAACGGTAGAGGAAAACATCGCAAGGAAACCGGTATGTCCTATAACCAAAAATTCGAAGACATGTGACATCTACCAACCCGCACTGGGCCCGCGTGGTGGATTACAGCCCACTCCCTCTCGAAGAGAGGAGGCCTGTGTCCCAGCGGTGGGAACATTATAGGCTGATTATGCTTTATACATCTTAAATTGGCAATTAAGTTGGTTATTTTGAAGCGCCGTGTTTGTATACACGGCTACACATCAAGCTATAACTTTCCAGTTTACACTGACCGCTCATTGTAAGGATATCCTATACAATGCGAGATCAGCTTATACTGGAAATATATAGCTTGATCTGTAGCCGTGCGTACGTGCTTAGCTTTATGTGCAAAGAGTTTGGAGACCAATATTCTTATTAACAGTGTCAATTTTGCAAATGAGCGTGGATGGCCAAATCTGAAACTAGGAGATCTTCGATCTAGGAGATCTAGGAGATCTAGATCTAGGAGTCTTTTGAGTATTGTTCGCTACTTCTTAGTTTCCGATTTGGTAATCCACGCCTACTTGGAAAACAGTCCCTGTATTCTTTTTACATATTTAATGTTTACATTGTTTTATACACCACTATTTTTTAATTAGTACAAATACTTAAAGGGCTTATTAGAGAAGGTCTTGTTATTATCTATGTAAATTCTCAATAAATAATATTCATAAACAGCAAAGTTATTGGCGTTTGTTTAGATCCCAAAATGTCACTCAATGTATGGAAATATTGTACAGGCTATTCATAGTTGCATTTATTTTCTCGCTCTCGCATTCGCGTGCTCTCGCTCGAACTTGCCCCGCCTCCAACAGCTGTTATCGTATCATAATCATGAATTTACCAATTATGACAAATTTTCGTGGACAATTTTGGTATTTCGTTTTTTTTACTTTTGACTACACAAATATGATCAGTAACGGTTACGGATAGAGCCCCATTTTTTTTTTGTACTAATTAAAAAATAGTGGTGTATGTATAGGTCTTGTATACAAACAGAGCAATGAATCGAAATATTAACCAGCACAGCCGATTGTGTACTAGAGCCGTTACATAATTTATTTTTTACATAATTTAATTTATTTTAAAATTTTATTAAAACTTTTTACCGCCACATTACGTCACAACGTCATGCACCTATATATCTACACTTATTATAAAATAAAGTCGCTTTTCGTGTCTGTCTGTGTGGCCGCGTTGTTCTTCTAAACTACGCAACGGATTTTGATGCGGTTTTCACTATCATTAATGCCCTAGCCACACTAACGTTAACGTCAATGCCCATCATCGCCATAAACATCGCGGTAGATAAATTCGGCCAAATTATCGCGGTTAGTAGCTATACCTACGGCTAACGTCCTTCATCGCGATAATCAACGGCATATCCCGTTAATGTGGCCGCGACATTAGAGAATTTATTCCGGAAACCTTCATTTTCCTTTCCTAACTTTCCTAATCTTTCTTTTGCTAAAAACCGTGCGGAGCAGGGGGTCTACTCCCTAAGCACGAACTCCGTAGTGTCGGCCTTCGTTACAGGCGTTTCCTACTCCGTATCACCAACGGACAGATGATTGGTTCGGAGGTTCCGAATGAAGTATGAATGACAACACGATTTGACAGTTGTCACTACTCCCGATGTGTTTTTGCCCGTCCGAAAAATTTAACTTTTACACTTGTGTTTATGGATCGTTCTGTCAGACGGATGGACTGACGGACGGACGAACGGAATTAGGGAGTAGACCCCCAGGGCCGGGTCGCTAGGAAAATTTTAAATACCTTCAGATTTTTTTATGTCTTTCCTAAAGAAAGTCTTTAAAACATTGTAATGTACAGAGTGTTGATATTGTAACACAATGACGACAAACCAGCTGAAGAAGGTTCAGGTGGATTGCCATTGCGTTACATTTAACAAAACTGCTACCCACGTTTAGATGTGTGCAGAATGGCTTATCTACAGGCACAATATTAAGCGTTGGTTGTGGCTCCTAATGCGTAATAACTAAGTTAGGGCACCCTGAGCAAACTGTTTAAATTAGGTTAGAAATGTGACAAACCGCGCGAGCGGAGCGGTGCCACGGCAGCGGCCTGCGAAGGCTACTCCGCAGTTACAAGTATCCAACTGATAAGGCGCGTCGTGAATCTTCGTTCGCACAAAAAATAAAGTATGGCTCCGAAGATTAACGAGAATGCTTAAAACTTACAATCAACCTTAGATCACTACTATAAGGTATATAATACACTGCAGCTGTTAGTTCCGTCTCACTCGCAAGTGTGGCGGCTGTCAAGCAGCGCGCGCTAACATGGCGGCAGCTGCCGACCAATAGCAGTACAGGAAAAAGTGGCGCGGTGCGTGGAGCGTGCTGATTGGTCAATAGCATTTCCCGCGCATTGAAAATTCATCTTCTGCGCAGGTACATCGGTAAGCCATATCAGTTGGGTACTAATGTACTTGGCTTTTTAGTATTTTCTAAGACTGACTTTCATAAAACTCTGATAACTATTTGTTAAAATTGTCCTTAAAATCACTGTTTTCCTCGAGTTAGGGTCACTTTGACTCATATTACTCGTTTTATTATTTCTGTTTTGGACGCCATTATTGTTGTTATGACACACAGAGCCACTAGCGACAAAATTTAGAACTAAAATCTACAATCTTACGTTTCATTTCACGCTGTTTTACATAACTTCTAATCGTTGACCCGCTGCATTGATAAATGCAAAACGTTTATGCAATTCTGCGTATTAAAGTTCAGTAATTATAGGAAAATTGCCAAAACGTCGTTCAGCTGTTTTACATAACGGAGCTGTTTTGTAAAACAGCGGATTCGACAATCCATCTGCGACAACTACGTTATTTAATCCGCTTTCATTCGGGCCATGACGATCGGCAAATTCCATTCGGCATTTACCATCGCTGAATCATGTTTGGGTCGGCTCGGCACAATTCGAGTTAAGCCGATCGGCTTTTCCCAAACATACATCTAATAATTGAATTTGCCGTCCGGCTGCATTGTGCCGATTAATGCCAAGCAAGGAAGCCTAAAGGCTCCCACAACGACGACAATACGAGACAATTTCGACGGAGCGACGCGACAATTTCTATGAAAACTTCATGAAAATTGTTCTGCCAGAGTCACCTCGCACCGTCCCGTCGCGCCTGTCTTCGGTAGCCTTAACAATCAACGAATCAACAGTCATCTAACTTACAACTAATTGAGAAAAGACTACGGCTTGATTCAAGTACATTTTAAAAATAAATGTTTTCATCTGTGACGTCAAGTAGTCGTCATTTTCAACTGACATTAAGCGCTGACGTCTATAAACGTTCATGGCAGTAAAAAGGTTAAAACACGGCATTTTTACCCGTGTACCTATTACTATACCCCATAGTAGGGCAATGAGAATTACCCGTAAACCCACCACACTATAGCTAGAATTAGAGAGGTGAAAATATCGATAAGAACTTTTATTTATTGGTTAGACAACATTCGCATGTAAAGACCGATTTAGACTAAACGAACATAGAACCAGAACAAGAACTAGAGCATTCTTTTGTCGATATTCTTGACATTTTAGTAGGGAGAGACCAACGAAGGAATGTTCTGTCCCTGTTTAAACAAAAAGAATTTGGTAGAGTAGGGGATAGAATGTGCATTCGCTCGTTTAGTCTAAATCAACGATACGATTAACGAACGCTTATGTTGCCAACGCGACGGAGTTTCGATACAATAACTCCTATGCCACGATACCGCAGCGTCTACGCGACGTAAATTGATGTCAGATGCGCAAGCGCCCTTAGACAGACCATTAACGCAGCAGCAGTTTGACGTAATTTTGAATACAGGGTGTAAATATAAACAGTGGCAACCTTTTAAAGAGTCATTGTACTCACCATTATGAACAACTTTTACTATGGACCAAACCTGAAATCGCGAAAAAATTGATTGATTTTTTTTTCACGATTTCAGGTTTGGTCCCATCGTGAAAGTTGTTCATGATGATGATTACAATGGTCCCTTAACAGATTGCCACTGTTGACACTTACACCCCGTATATGCAAACAAATCCGCCGAGCGAGAAAAAGAAAGATTTACATCTCATTCATCATTTAATTTACGAAGGTATTTAATTACCTGCTCAATGCAAGATTTGGAGGCAATATTTTAAGATGCTTTATTTAAATTTTATTAAGATAGAACAACTATTTGTATTAATATTGCAATCAACAAGCAATTAAATTAAATTGTATCTGATGACCAGAAAATCCTCTTCCATCATACCATAAATGGCTTCCCCACATTTTCTTACAATTTTGGTAAATTACAGGTTGTATGTTGATCAAAAGATCGTTACAAATATGTATTTAGACATCATAATCGTTAAAATCATAAATACATAATTGTAAACTGGACTACCAAGCGATTTCACCTTAACTGACGTCTTTTAAAACTTTTGTTTCATAAGGTTATGTAATCTTTGGCCCTTATGCCTTTAAAACATTCTCTTATCGATACATCCATACTCTAGGTCTAACTGTAGGGTAGTCAAAACGGTGAGTATACAATCACAAACCAAAACTAACTAATTTAGACTCGCGCCGACTTTAAGAGAAAGCGTATTACAAGCATGTATTTGTATATTCTGTATATTTTACTAAAATAAGTACCAAAAATATACAAAATAAGGACTGTACAGTAAACCATGCAACTTTTACAACTGATGACAGCTATATTTTCTGCAAATAAATTATTTTTCTTTTTCATACTTTACCCGGGCAGTGTCCACTTTTCATACTTTACCCGGGCAGTGTCCACTTTTTCATACTTTACCCGGGCAGTGTCCACTTTTTCATACTTTACCCGGGCAGTGTCCACTTTTCATACTTTACCCGGGCAGTGTCCACTTTTTCATACTTTACCCGGGCAGTGTCCACTTTTTCATACTTTACCCGGGCAGTGTCCACTTTTTTAAAATAGCAGCCGATGAAAGCCAGAACCAATCAAGCAATTAACTTTGATAAAATAATTTGGCCTACTGGCAAAGTTAACAGTCAACACTAACCGGGTAATGATAATTCTTTAATGCCTAAAGAATTTGGTCTTAGAAACCTCAGTATTATCGGTATTAAGGAAAAACATAAGTATTTTTACAGGTCGATTCCAATTTGTAAGTCATTTGGCTAACCGTCGAATGCTCAAACAGTACACCACCCCGCGCGCAGTGGCGCCCTCCTCGTTTGTTTGATCATTTATTTTATTTTAGAATGAAAATGCAGAAAATAAGCATGTTACGTTGTGCTCCACAATACTATACATTATTATTATTACAAATAGTAGTTTTTTTTACACTATTTTCCGTTTTAAGGATTACAATTAAACTTAACAATGTAAAACTACTGTTTGCAATAATAATAATGTATAGTCTTGTGGTTGTGGAGCACAACGTTCATGCTTATTTTCTGCATGTACAATCGCGTTAGTTCCCGGTGATACACTTTTTGACCTTATTACTAACGCAATAAGGTTGAAAAGTGTATCACCGGGAATTAACGCGATTGTACACTATAAAATAAAATAACCAAACAAACGATGAGGGCGCCAATGCGCGCGCGTTATCCTCTTAAGTTAATGACGTTCTTAAAAGTTTTTCTACGGTTTCGCCAACAAATTTAATTTGCTCCTAAATAAGTTACATAAATAAATAATATTTTTAAATATAACATACACTTTTGCTAAATGTCGGCGCGGGTAGCTTAAACTTTCCGCAATAAACAAAATAACTTAAGATAAAATATAGAATAAAACTAATTCTTACGATGGTTCCTTTCCACCGGTCTCTTGTATATCCTGAAAAGCAGAAAAAATAGATTTAGAAGGTGTGTTATTAAAGTGGGACTTTTGCGCAAAAATCAAAACTAAGAAAACAAAAGGACAGCATATCTAAAATAAAAATGAATTGCTAAATGTTTTGCTGAGCGCACAACTCGAGAACGGCTGGACCGATTCGGCGATTCATATGAAGAGAAAAATTGGAAAAGTTAAAATTCTAGAAAACTGAGAGTGCATTTTCTATACGAATTTTGTATGAATTATTGAAATTATTAAAATTGGGACAGGACAAAGTCAGTCGGGTCAGCTAGTAAATTATAAAAATAACGTAGAGAAAAATCGTTGAAATGGTCACGAGTTATATCTAGAAGAAAACTATAGTAAAAATGTCTTTCATCCTTATATTAATAAAAAATAAAAAAAATAAAAAAATATTCTCGGGCATCAAGGCCCATAGGGTGTTAGTATTACATCGTACTTAAACTATATTAGTAACATGCAGGAACAACAAAAAAGAAAGAAAATCACAATCACAGGAAGGTTTAACAAGCCTTGTTGCCAACATGTAGCTTAGTAAACCTCCCCACTGTAGGCCCATCCGGCCTCTCTGCAAACATCCTCAGAATGCTGTTGCTGCTTTCCCCCACACGGGAAACTACTGAGGCAACTTTTTTCCGCATTATCGCAAAGTAGTCGTCAGTGTGCGCATCAGCGAACATACCTGACGCACTACAGCAAGGTGGAAGCCTCAACAGCACCCTGAAGACATTGTTGTACTGAATGCGCAGGGCATTGTCTGCTTTTAGGGTATGGTTATTCCAAAGGCTGCTGGTGTAAAATGTTTGGCAGTAGGCCTTAAAAAGAGTTAGTTTTACAGGAACTGAACAACCATGAAACCTTCTGCATATCATATTTCCCCTCACAGCCAGTGCCCTGCGCTCCCTTTCCATATCCAAGTCGTCTTTCAATTCTTCAGTAACAATGTGGCCGAAATATTTAAGGTGAGCAACTCTCTGCAAAGGTGAACCATTTAGTATTACAGGAGGGACAAAAGTTGGATTTTTATTCCTACCTCGAAACACCAACAGCTCACTTTTTGTTGGATTATATTTTAGACCATGCTGTATGGCGTATCGTTCACAAATGGAGAGTAACTTTCTAATTCCACTGATAGTAGGGCTCAGCAGCACCATGTCATCTGCATAACTTAAGTTATTTAAACATACTCCATCTATATGGCATCCGACGTGAGTGCTGCTGAGCTCAACAAGCAGTTTATTGATATAAATATTAAAAAGCCTAGGGGAAGACAGACCTCCCTGCCTAACGCCGCACTCGAGTTTGTACGGGTCAGACAACGCACATACAAGTCACACTACGCGCGCTCGTGAACTAATCTATACACAGGGTGTAAGTGTAAACAGTCGCAATCTTTGGGATCATTGTACTCATCATTATGAACAACTTTTACTATGGGACCAAACCTGAAAACGCGAAAAAAAAATCAGCTGTTTCCTACATTTTGACGAATTATGCGAACATAAAATCCAAATCACGATGCAATTCAGAAACCGTTGTCGAATAGCCAAATAATAGTTCGAAAATGGAGAAAAAAATTACGACGAATGTAATTAAATTCGACAACCTACTTTACAACATTTAGCTAACATTCGATTCCATACTCAAAAACTACTAAATTTATCAATTCCAGAATCGCGAGCTTTTACGATTGATACCAAAGTGCACTCCATAACAGCCGACATCTCAACTTTATGTAGTAGCACAGATTAATACAGATGGGACACTCCGCGGTTTAGGTATGAAGCTACAAGTACACGGCGGGCCCCGTCCACGGGGCTAATTCAGTAGAAATTCCGTGCGTCGAAGGTATAACAGTTACGCGATAGAAAGAGAGGTAATGTGTAGGTGAATATAACTGTAGGTAATTAGCGTTCTGAGAACTGAATTGCACTTTACTGTGTCGTACTCGTAGCAAGAGTCGCTTTTTATTTAAATGACTTTGCGGAGTCACAGAATAAATAATAATACTAACGTACAGAAGTTGCACTCCTTTGATCTTGAAGAAAGCCGCTTTTATAATAGCCTACAAAATCATTTTCCACCCACGCGCAAGCTAAATTGCACTTAATCGCCGCGCTTGAGAGTTGTTATTACTTTGTGTGCTTTCTCGACCGTAACATGCCTACGCCGCTTAACCGAGTACTAGGGCTGTCCGGAAAGAAAAATAAAATACGGTACATACATTTTTATACTTTTATTATTGTATATATATATGAGTTGTCTTTTATTATTGTATATACCGGATGACTTTTTTTACCGTCTCGAAAAAAACGGAGTAAAAGCCTATGGCATAGCTGTTTTTTTTTTTTTTTTTTTTTTTTTAAATCAAAAGTTCTAACCTTAAGCAGGCTGCATATGATTTTTATTTTTTTTCAAAATTTCTGTTTTCAAGGTACAAAAATGAAAAGTTTACATCGAATTTGTAGTATTTATTGGTACTTTGATATTTTTTTCTGTCTAAGCTATTAAAAAAAAAAACTAGGTATGCCATAGGCTTCTCAAATCAAATCAAAATCTTTGATTTGATTTGATTTGATAGGCTTCTACTCTGTTCACCTAATACACCCAATTTTTTTCGAGACGGTAAAAAAAGTCATCCGGTATATATGAGTTGTATCAGATAAGACATTACATCAAAGTCTGAAGTTCCTAAGTATTATTAATTTTAATGTAGCAAAAATCCTAAATCTAACAAATAATTTTAATAAATTAAACTTTGAGTTCTTTTGTTTACTAGAACATCCGTCCACACAACAACTGTTAGTATTACGTTTTAATTTTGATGTCATAACGAAGGGTGCACAAAAAAACAAAAATAAAATAATAATAAATACGACGGGTTCGGTCAGAGCCTCAGAGGCGCGGCGCGGGCAGCGGTGCGTGGCGTGATTGCGTCGTACGTGACTCGCTGAGCGCGTATAGACCCCGACTGACTAGCAACCCTTAGTTGCCGCGCGCTGTAGGTACTTATCTCGAGCGGAATGTACCAGTGCAAGAGGCCTGGCGGAGTGTCCTATCTCTATTAATCTGTGGTAGTAGTAGTATACCTCCGATTATCCGATCCCTGATTAACTATCAGCCAAAAATTAAAACAACACAAGAAAATACTCACACTGTATTCCCAGTGCAGTCTTCATTGATCTCAAACGGAACCTTTTTGAAAACGCACGCGAACGGGCAATGTTCCTGACTGACATACTTGACAGCTTGCTCTAGAAACTCATTGATATCAACCAGTTCTTCTTCAGCGAACGGTCCCAAGAACTTAAACTGGGAATACTTCTTACTTTCACCAAATTCAGTGAAAAAACTAACAATTTTCGTCATAATTTCCGACATTTCCGGCAAAACTTCTGGCTCTTCTGGAACTTCTTCCTCTTCTTGGCATTCGAAATCGGACTTCTTTAGATTCCTCGTTATGCTTATCAAGAATGGGTTCGTTTCTTCCTCTGGTTCCAATTCTTCTGGGATTGGAGGTTCTTCTTCAACTTCTACTTCTAGGATTTCTTCTCCGTTCTGCTC
Source organism: Cosmia trapezina (assembly GCA_905163495.3). Lineage (NCBI taxonomy): Eukaryota > Metazoa > Arthropoda > Insecta > Lepidoptera > Noctuidae > Cosmia > Cosmia trapezina. The sequence goes on from LR991048.1 coordinate 5,535,983, forward strand.
TAAGAAGCGTTGTTTGAATTCGTCGGAGAAGAGTGAGTCCTTGTGGTCTTTCAGTTTGTCTGGTACGATGAGGTACACGTGTGGGGGAGCCATCTTGAATAGACTCAGTTGGCTGGAAGAAGAAGAGAGAAGAATTAACGGACTTCTCTGTTTTATGTTACTGTGTGGCTACCAGTTTGTCGACACGGTTGGCGCATTGGTTGAGCGATTGACTGCTGCGCAGCATGTCGCGGGTTCGATTCCCGCACGGAACAAATATTTGTATGACCTACAAGTATTTGTTCCGGGTCTGGGTGTTTTTCTATCTATAATATGTATGTATTTACAACAAAAAAAATGTATATATGTATAAGTAGTTTATCAGACATCTCGTTACCATAACACAAGCATTAGGTTGCTTAGCTTGGGACTAGATGGCGTTGTGTGAAATGTCCAAGGATATTTATTTATTTATTTATTATTAGTTATGGACCAGCCGTACCGTGGGTGTCCACAGTTTTTAATTATACCGGCGGCATCCATTACAATAGCTTAAGAGGGAATTTACTGTGCTTTTTAAATAATATTTGTATCTTAAAATTTGAACAGGGTGTAAAGTTTACTCGTCCTCCAAAGAAAAGGGAGGATCCTTCGGCCAGACGAGTGTCGTGTTTGGTGGGCTACTGCCCGACGATTTATGTCGGGACGTTGGTTATATGTTAGTCGCACGGTAAACTCTGATTGCGCGATGCAGGATTTTGCGTGACGTCAATATGATGCGTAGTTCGCATGTGGCGATGTAGATGCCGCGACAAATATACATGCAAGTTTGATATTATTTTGGCTGATTTAAACGCGCTCGCCAGGGACGCTGAACATTACACCCTTTCTTAAAAAATAATCATTATTCATTATTGTAAAGTGACCCATCTATTTAATAAAAATCAATCAATCTGCCTAGCCTTTTCCCAATTATATTGGGGTCGGCTTCCAGTCTAACCGGATACAGCTGAATACCAGCATTTTACATGGCGCGAAATACCAAAATTTTTTAGATGGAGCGACTGCCTATCCGACCTCCACAACCCAGTAACTGGGTAATACGATACCCCTTGATAATACTGGTTGTCAGACTTTCGGGCTTCTGACGACCCGTAACGACTGTCAGACATCCACGAATGACAGCCGGGACCAACGGCTTGTCGTGCTTTGCGAGGCACGGAGGGATCTCGGTATGTAAAGATGGTCATCCATCCACAGACCAACCCCGGCAAGCTTTGCTTTACCTGATGGATCGACCCGTGCGGCTTTATTACTTAGCCACGAGCTCCTCAGGTGCCAAAACATAAAAAATACTTACCGAATAGGATAAGTCCCAAAGCTTTGCGTATGCAAAATATAACAGTTCATATCACTGATCTGCAGTATCAAATCCATTTGAGCAGGATTGTCAAAATCGACTGACGCCAAGTCTTCAGCGCTCAGTTTGAACTGAACCAAATGATGGATCTTCTTCCGTTCATCCTTCTTCAAGTTTTTGTCAAAGAGTAATTCGACTTCAGAGTTATTTTTGACAAATTCGTAAATGTTAAGGAGAACGTTCATTTCGTAAAATTGTTTGCAGTCAGCCTTTTTGCTGTGCTTCGGTGAGCGTATGTTGCGTTGGATGTGGTTTTGGCCGAAGCCTATTTTTGTTTTGGCCTGTAATAGAAACAGATGAATGGTTAATTATTATTTATTAATTTCAGAGTAATTAAAAAAATTGGGGGTCCTGGGCAGCTTAAATTTAAAAATGTGGGTCTGTAAACCCTACCTATCAATACAGTCTTATATGTATCTATTAAATTATTAGTCACACTAACAATCATATTTTGTTGTTGGTAAGGCAGGGGGCATAGTTCTTCCATAGTTTAAGGTACCCAAACCACTATCGCCACCCAAACCCTAATATGTTTTGTTTCCATGTTCTGCAGTAGTCCTGCACCAACCGGGGGTTGTCCTTGGGTGCACTTGCATAGTGCATACAGGGATAATCGTCGGCAGGTGCCGCCTCGTCATTTAAAATTGTCTAAATGGCCTCTGCGAGTTGGCTTCGGTCCCCTCTTACGCCTTTCAAAGGTCCGGGACCCTAGGGTCCCGATATACGTCAAAGACAAGAAAAATATTATGTTGTATGTTAAAAGAGATGTTTTAGCCTACATAACATTAACATGGCTCGGATTATGTCAGTTTACATTTAGAATAAGATCTTTTTGTTTACCTTTCTTGGTTAAAATAATTCCAATAGGGTCGCTATGCGGCGGGTATATTAGAAAGGTGTGGTCAAATTTAAGGGTGTGGTACAGACCAACAAACTGAACCACTTTAACTTTCTCCATGGAACTAACATGGTGATCGACAAAAAATTATCAGCTATCCCGTACAAAGCTATGGGGCGGCTGATAATTTTTTCTCGATTACGATGTTGGTTCCTTGAAGAATATGAGTACCGTATACTCTTTCATATTATTATGCATTTAGTAAAAAAAAGCTGTTATTTTGACATTACAAACAGACACTTCATTTTTTTTATTTGTATAGAGTATTGACATAGATGTAGTGTCCGATCGAAAGTTCGATTTCGGTTTAGTTTCGGTTTCGGCAGCAAACTTGCCGAAACTACGACCGAAACCGAAACTGCATTCGGGAGTTCTCGCGCTGTGCTCGGTCATATTGGGCGCGGTAAATTCCATGCAAGCGACGAAGACATTTTACCGCGTCCACGTGCATAATCATGTCGTGACTGGCTTGAGTTTGCAGTTCGTTTTGTTTGTTGTGAGTTTTCGTGTGATTTATTTTGAATTCGGTAAGTTTTATCACGTGATATAGCATAAGAGTAGATAGTAAACATCAAAAAAATATTTAATATAACACACAAACGAATACATAGATTACAGTAGAATCATTGTGTAACATAACTACTTATCTAAATATTTTTTTGGTTAAGGATGATGCGCAGTGGTAGCCCGCGAAATTCCGGTTTTTTGCAATTTTTAGGTACGTGTCAGGTTGTATCTTGATCAAAGTATGATACACGGCAATAAAACATGTGTATTAATAATTTTACCCATAAAAATCATCAATACATCTCTCTAAGTTAGATTTCGTGCAGATTCGTTAGATTTCGTTCGTTTGAAGAATCTGCACGAAATCTAACTTAGAGAGATGTATTGATGATTTTTATGCTTAAAATTATGTAAATACATATGTTTTACTACCGCGTATCATATTTTGATCAAGATACAACCTGACACGGACCTGCAAATTGCTAAAAACCCAAAAAAAATTGAATTGCGCTACACAGCACAATCACCTTAATTTAACTCACTCGCGAATGCTATACCTAAACAAACATTAGTTAGGTACTTACTTAGTGCATTAGTGGTGATAAAGATTCAAAGTTGCAAAGTTAATTTTAATATTTTTAAAAAACCATAAATAACATTCAAAAGAAGAATCTACTTAATACTTAATCTAGTAGGTATATTCTTCTTTTAGGTAGTACTGTAGAGGTTTTGATGTATACAAGCCTTAGTATGGTTAACTGGCTGACATTCCGATCATTCAAACATCGAATATGCTACTCAAATAAATACCTCGCCTATTTTAAGTATGGCGCAATTAATATTTTTTTCTTAAATGAGAGGTTGTTATGTTGACTATAAATAATAAGTGAAAATGTCGAAGAATGCATAGCTATGTGATTTAATGACAAAAAAATAAAACTGACTGATTTTAATAACGTTTTCTGTATCTCGTTTTCAAAACATGTACTTGTAAGGAAGTTTCGGTTTCGGTTTCGGATTCGGCCGAAACTGAGACCGATGCCGAAATTCGGTTTCGGTTCTGGTTTCTGTCGTAAAAACCAGTTTCGGTCGGACACTACATAGATGTATAGATTGTTGTGTGTAACTTACATTATTGCCGACATAAACAGCGTTGGGTGCGATCGGTTCCACGATACCGTCCCCACTCCTGCCGAGCGCGCCGCCTTGCCAGCCCATCTTCTGCATCATGCTGCAAAAGAAAAACATTGTAAGTAAACTTCTTCTTCTTCATAGCGTGTGCAAATATTTATAACTCGAAAAAAATACAATAGTTTTTTAAAAATTTGTTTGGCACTTCCGGGATTTAAATCAGATCAAATTAATTTATTGTCACAGGTGGGAAAGTCATTTCTTTATTAACCGACTTCAAAAAAAGAAGGAAGTTCTCAATTCGACTGTATGTTTTTTTTTGTATGTTTGTTACGCGATTACTCCGTCAATTATGAATTGATGTCGATGGTTCTTTATTTGTTTGGTAGGTCATACTGTCGCGGGTAGTTTAAAAAAGATAGCGCGGCCCTGGCATAGGCATATGAAGGAACACGGGTGGGTTTTAGTCAGTAAAAGTATGACACGCCGCTCCACCCAGAGCGGGAGAAGTTATTTGATGATTTCCCATCCACAAAAAAAAACTTTTTTAATAAAAAAAAAATCGACTTCCGAAAAAAACATTACAAAATGAAAAATAAATTTAATTTCAGAAGTTGGTGATTTTATTTATTTGCCACCGACTTTTCAAATTAAAATTATTTTTCACTTTGCAGTGTTTTTTTTGGAAGTCGGTTGTCTTTTTTTATATAAAAAAAGGTTTTTTTACATAAAGGATACAAACACATTACATACCTACAGACCTACATACAGGATTACAGGCGTGATATTATATTAATCTAAGTATACTAATATTATAAAGCTGAAGAGTTTGTTTCTTTGTTTGGTTGAATGCGCTAATCTCAGGAACTACTGGTTTGAATTGAAAAAATATTTTAGTGTTATAGAGCCCATTTATCGAGGAAGGCTATAGGCTATACAACACCACGCTACGACCATTAGGAGCCGAGAAAAAAGAAAAAATGTCAGAAAGAACATTAAGCGAAAACGAAGTAATAGCTCGGGCAGGCGCTGCGATGCGACAGGTTGGGTCGGGGGAACAAGAAATGTCACGCGGACGAAGTCGCAGGCAGAAGCTATTATGTATACAGTGTGAGTCTTCATAAAGTGCACAAACTTAAGGATGTGGTGCAGACCATCAAACTGAACAACTTTTTCCCGGTGACCAACATCGTAATCGTCAAAACAAAACAGTCGTCCCTTACTAAATTTTAATGCCTACTGGACCAAATGTATGGGACGACTGTTTTTTTTTTTTACGATTACGATGTTGGTCCCCGGGAAAAAGTTGTTCAGTTTGATGGTCTGCACCACATCCTTAAGTTTGTGCACTTTATGAAGACTCACACTGTATACAGGGTGTAAGGGGCAGCTCTCCGCAGACTGATAGGATGAATTCAGTATATCATACTAAGATGAACGGTACATGAAATTATTTCAGGAACGTTATGGGAATCCAATAAAAACAGCTAAACAGCTAAGTGAACAGCTGATTTAACGCGTCGTTCGTTAGAGTATTTCACATCCATTGTTTTTTTTTTAAATGAATGGAGTAAGTACTGTGAACACACAATGTAATTTTACATTGAAAAATTTTCCTGAGAAATTTTCAGGTGGAATATGATTCAAAATGAGGAGCTGAAGGCACCCTATTAGTTTGCGGAGGGCTGTCCCTTACACCCTGTAGAAGCTCACCTCTCAGCCTTGGTCATCCTAACAGGTTTCGCGAGCATCTTATCAAGCTTCTTCTGGATATTGTTTTGGCCCAGCACTAGCCTCTTCCGGCCCCTGCTGGGCCCCTGGCCATCTGGGCATACTTCCGAAGCCCTGTGCCAGTACAACTGAGTCCAGTCGAGAGTGGGGCTTTTGCTGGTGGGACTATCCAGGCTGAGGATTGAAGTGAGTGGTTGAGTGTCATCTTGGTCGATTGGTCTATGGGAAAGAAATATAAATTAAAAAAAAAAAAACATTTTATTTCGGACACCCAAAAAGATTCATATAAGTAACAGGTTTGCTCCTAAAACACTAATGTTAAATTATATTGGTATTTTTATATCCCTAACTTAAGAAATGCTCCCATACAAACGTTCATCCCCTATATACACACATCAACACGGTCTAGAGATATTTCATACTCAATTAAATAACTCGAAAAGTACTGGCTGCATTGGAATCTTTTATACACCGATTTGTTTGTAATTTATCTCAGACTAATTCCAAATTAAAATTTTTGAAATTTCTTTTGTTTCGTTGGCATAAAAATGTCTTGATGTGTAGGAGAGGGAATTTTCATTTGTGCGAAATTTAGAAAACAATACGAATTACGTTTAGTTACAGTTTTTTTTTCATTTTTAAACGAAAGATAAAGTTAAAATTGAGGTATTGTAGCCATGCAACGCCAACATTTGACGAGGGCGGAGATGTTACGAGCTGTGGGAATGCTGGAAGCTGGGTCTGTTCAGCGTAATGTTGCTGAGGCCATAGGGACCCACCAAAATGTAATTTCAAGATTGTGGACACGCTATCGTGCCACAGGTGAAGTAGCGGAGAGGCACCGGGGGCCAAGTCGCATCACTACCCCCAGAAAAGACCGATTTTTGCAAATTACTGCGCGAGCTCAACCAAATGCAACGGCGGCTCAATTGGTCCAAAGGCTGCGAGTGGAACACCAAGTGCTTGTGAGTGATCAAACTGTAAGAAGGCGACTGCATGAAAGCAATCTACGCTCTCGTAGACCACTCCGGGTCCCACCTTTACGGAGAGGCAATCGTGGACGACGATTAGAATGGGTTCGGAACCACGTGGACTGGGGCCGTGAGCAATGGTCCAATGTGCTGTTCACGGATGAATCTAGGTTCGGCTTCCATCCAGATTCACGAAGGACGCGTGTTTGGCGAGTTCCTGGACGATGGAGCCGTCTTCAGAACCCTCAGGAAGTTCACCCATACCAAGGCGGAACAATTATGGTTTTGGCAGGAATTCGTCTTGGAGGACGGACGGATCTCGTTTGGGTGCGGGGCAATATGACGGCAGAACGATACGTCCAACAGGTGCTGGGGCCCGTAATCTTGCCCCACAGAACACAAATGGGGCAAGATTTCCTGCTCATGCACGACAATGCCCGGGCACACACGGCGAGAACGGTAGCAGCTTGGTTACATACCTACACACAATGTTAGGGCCTTAGACTGGCCTGCTCAATCGCCAGATCTAAATCCCATTGAGCATGCGTGGGATATGCTGCAAAGAAGAGCTCTGAAGGAAGTTCCTGAAAATCTGGCTACAGAAGATCAACTTTTTGCGCACCTCAGAAGGACATGGGACAATATTCCGCAGCAAGACATGGAACCACTTTACAAACGCACCCGGCGATTTTATATACTTACTAACTATTTTTTTTTGGGTACAATAGACCCTTTTTAGTGTATTATTGAAAACAACAAAGTGCGCAAAAAAATAAACGCCGAAAAAAAAAATTGACAGTACGAGTACCATATTGACCTTGAAATCAAGGTCAATAACCCTGAGGCTTTCATCATCTAATATACGAGACATTCACCGCCTCATATAACCCAAATGATTCACCAAAAATAGAGGGAATATGGCGCTCGGCGGCCGCTGCCGCGGCACCGCTCGCTTCGCTCGCTCGCCGTCGCGCGTTAAGGGTCACTGTTCTAACCTAACCCAAATGATTCACCAGCAATAGAGGTAATGGTCACTATTCTAACCTAACCCAAATGATTCACCAATGTGAAGTTTCGGACGCGCGGGTGTGATAGTACAGTGGAGCCCAAGACAATGACAACCTTGTTCTGAGCATGCCGAATCGTTGCCGATGTGTTATGAACATCATGGGCGCTTTCTCAGACTACTAACTTCAAGTTTATAAACACAAATTAAATGATTTTTCTATTTTTTTCAGTTTTTACTCACTAATTAAAAGTTAATTCATATACGGTTTCCGTCTATGCTTCATTTTTTTTCCATAAAATCCTGAAATTTTAATCTAAGTACCTTAACCATTATTAAAAAATGTTAGAATATTAAATAACGTATCTTTTAAATATATACATGTCATATAAATAATTAACACATTGATAGTAATTCGCTTTTTAAAAAATATCCCTAGACCGTGTTGATGTGTGTAGATAGATAGATAGATAGATAAATCATTTATTTAGTGCACACAAAAGTACAATTAAATAGTAAAGTAAAATTAACAATGTGCCAATAAAAAAAATAAAAAAATAGAAGAATAACACTGCAAATAAAAGTGACACTATGACATAGGTAGGTACTTAAAATAAAATTAACAACGGAATACACAGTGCGGTGTGTGTCTCAATGTTGCACCAAATGGGAGTCCAGCTCAGCATGTGTCAGGCAAATATACCTGACGCTGATATTCTGCTGGATCCCTGCAGTGACATACGGACGTCGAGCAGTCGAGATAAATTGGTATTGTAAGAAAGTGCTATGCGCGGGGTGAAATTGTGTAAGTATACCCGACATTATCACCCCCCGTAGGATTATTTTTGAGACAAAAAATACCCTATTTCCTTCCCCAGGATGCCATCTATCGCCTTGCCAAATTTTATCGAAATCCGTTCAGTGGTTAGGTGTGAAAAGGTAACAGACAGACAGAGTTACTTTCGAATTTATAATAAGTATTAATATGGATTTTATTTCTGTAAGTAGGTTTGTACAAAGAGTTACACGTCAATCATATTTTTAATAAATAAAAACTAGATGAGGTCGGCGTTTCCTATCTGACTACTCTGAGAAGAAAGGTCGAAACAAACTCAGAAGTCACAGTCTCTTTTAAAGTCCAGACATAATCTTGGTCAGATCATGTGAAGACCCACACAGATTGAGTGGACCTGTCCAGTCAGTATATCATCTAGATGCTAGCTCTACTCGCTTCGTTTTTAGTTAAGAAATTAAGAAAGAAAAATATTTTATTTGGGACACGCTAGCTAGTGGCTAGCTCTACTCGCTTCGTTTTTAGTTAAGAAAGAAAGAAAGAAAAACATTTCATTTGGGATACGCTAGCTAGTTGCTAGCTCTACTCGCTTCGTTTTTAGTTAAGAAATGAACAAAGAAAAACATTTCATTTGGGACACGCTAGCTAGTTACTAGCTCTACTCGCTTCGTTTTTAGTTAAGAAAGAAAGAAAGAAAAACATTTCATTTGGTATACGCTAGCTAGTTGCTAGCTCTACTCGCTTCGTTTTTAGTTAGAAAGAAAGAAAGAAAAATATTTCTTTTGGGACACGCTAGCTAGTTGCTAGTTCTACTCGCTTTGTTTTTAGTTAAGAAAGAAAAAAAGAAAAACATTTCATTTGGGACACGCTAGCTAGTTGCTAGCTCTACTCACTTCGTTTTTAGTTAAGAAAGAAAGAACAAAAAATATTATATTTGGGCCACGCTAGCTAGTTGCTAGCTCTACTCGCTTCGTTTTTAGTTAAGAAAAAAAGAAAGAAAGAAAAATATTATATTTGGGACACGCTAGCTAGTTGCTAGCTCTACTCGCTTCGGTTTTAGTTAAGAAAGATAGAAAGAAAAATATTATATTTGGGACACACTAGCTAGTTGCTAGCTCTACTCGCTTCGTTTTTAGTTAAGAAAGAAAGAAAGAAAAATATTATATTTGGGACACGCTAGTTAAGCAGTTGCTAGCTCAACTCACTTCGTTTTTAGTTAAGAAATTAGGAAAGAAAAACATTTTATTTGGGACACGCTACCTAGTTGTTAGCTCTACTCGCTTCGTTTGTAGTTAAGAAAGAAAGAACGAAAAATATTATATTTGGGACACGCTAGCTAGTTGCTAGCTCTACTCGCTTCGTTTTTAGTTAAGAAAAAAAGAAAGAAAGAAAAGTATTATATTTGGGACACGCTAGCTAGTTGCTAGCTCTACTCGCTTCGGTTTTAGTTAAGAAAGATAGAAAGAAAAATATTATATTTGGGACACGCTAGCTAGTTGCTAGCTCTACTCGCTTCGTTTTTAGTTAAGAAAGAAAGAAAGAAAGAAAAATATTATATTTGGGACACGCTAGCTAGTTGCTAGCTCCACTCGCTTCGTTTTTAGTTAAGAAAGAAAGAAAGAAAAATATTATATTTGGTACACGCTAGTTGCTAGTTGCTAGCTCTACTCACTTCGTTTTTAGTTAAGAAATTAGGAAAGAAAAACATTTTATTTGGGACACGCTACCTAGTTGTTAGCTCTACTCGCTTCGTTTGTAGTTAAGAAAGAAAGAACGAAAAATATTATATTTGGGACACGCTAGCTAGTTGCTAGCTCTACTCGCTTCGTTTTTAGTTAAGAAAAAAAGAAAGAAAGAAAAGTATTATATTTGGGACACGCTAGCTAGTTGCTAGCTCTACTCGCTTCGGTTTTAGTTAAGAAAGATAGAAAGAAAAATATTATATTTGGGACACGCTAGCTAGTTGCTAGCTCTACTCGCTTCGTTTTTAGTTAAGAAATATTAATATTTGTAATAGATAATGTTTGCTATTGTTTTTATTGTGGATTACCTAATGTAAGAAATATTTCTCACAGCGGGCGTTTGAGTTGTGGTGTTTAGTTTACGTAATTATGTTTATTTTAATTATATTAAATATTTGCACACCTATTGAGGTAGGATATGGTTAAAAGGCCATTAATGTAACGTGTATCACCTTATACACCCATATTCAGGCAAATAAATTATTTGATTTGATTTGATTTGATTTGATTTGAAGAAAGAAAGAAAGAAAGAAAAATATTATATTTGGGACACGCTAGCTAGTTGCTAGCTCCACTCGCTTCGTTTTTAGTTAAGAAAGAAAGAAAGAAAAATATTATATTTGGGACACGCTAGCTAGTTGCTAGCTCTACTCGCTTCGTTTTTAGTTAAGAAAGAAAGAATGAAAAATATTATATTTGGTACACGCTAGTTGCTAGTTGCTAGCTCTACTCGCTTCGTTTTTAGTTAAGAAAGAAAGAATGAAAAATATTATATTTGGTACACGCTAGTTGCTAGTTGCTAGCTCTACTCACTTCGTTTTTAGTTAAGAAATTATGAACGAAAAATATTTTATTTGGGACACGCTTACTAGTTGCTCTACTCGCTTCTCGCTAATCGCCGGCGGTAGGACAGCTGCCTAAAGGTGTATCCACGCAGCACGGCGCGGCGCGGCGGCAAGTCCGACGTGCCACCGGCTGTGTGGATACACCTTAAGGGTGCGGTCAAATGGAGAGCTATTATCTAGCTAGTGGCTAGTAGCTAATTACTTAATATTTTAAGAATACCTAAACTGCAACTTGATTTACGACTTTTACGAGGTTAGACCGAAATGGCAATATAATAGCTAGTAACTAATTATTAGCTAAGAATTTCTAGTAACCACTGAATTACTTCTATCTTCAAGTCTTTACTATAGAAAATCACTAATTTTGTCTAATTTGTGATCAAAGTCCTTAACATCTGTGTAGCCCTTTTGTTTCTGGATGGGAAATCATCAAAAGACTTCTCCCGCTCTGGGCGGAGGGGGAGGGCTTGTCAGACTTTTACTGACTAAAACCCACCCGTGTTCCTTCAGTTGCCTGTGCCAGGGCCACGGTATCTCTTTCAAACAACCCGCGACCCTGGCGGCATCTGTGTAGCCCTGGCTTTTGTACTAGGACTTCCTGTATCACAAGAGTTAGACTTCTCAATTTACAGGGAACATGATGTAGAAGCGCAGTAGACAATAAAAATGAAATAAATTATAGTTATGGCATGCATTGACAGGTAGATTTACAAATAAGTACAAGAGAATAGAAAAATAAATAAAAGAGTTTAAGTTAACACTGCATTCTGTGGAGAGTGTGTGTGTGTGTGTGCTCTATAGTAGAAAGAAGTAATTTACAAAACCAACTTAATTTTCAAATGCAAGTTTTTTTTTTGGTTTACCACAACAACTACCTACAAATAGACAACTTTACCACCTTACGATAGTCACCCTACGATTTCATAAAACTGCCTTCAGCACTTGTGTCATTTCAAGTCAAAGGATTAATTGGGTTAAAATCCACTGCCGTAAACCAATCGGTAGAAGGTCTCGGTTTTATGGGTCCACACTCAATGGTCTACATAAAATACTAAAACAAACACAAAAAAAAAATGCGGAGTGAGGGTAACAAACTGGCTGCTTACACTGGACTACAACATGACATAAAGTTTAGCTTAAGTAGGAATGCACTCACTATCATACATATATAACATACAGTCACTCTCTTACAACACCAACACAACTGATACAAATCACAGCAACATGTACAGTCTATTTATTATAACTATTTTAAGTTTTAAAATGTAAATTTAACAGAACAAAGGAGCCTGGACCTCACAACACAGGGAATCCTAGTGTGAGGTCCAGGAAGTTCAATTCACTTGAATGTAATTTTAGTAAAATAAATATATTCTTATTCTCCTTATTCTTAAATAAAATTATGCAAAAAAACAAAAATTGTTAGGATTACTGCTTCATGGTAATTGTTACATTTCAGTTAAACTCAGCTTCAGCAGAAAATAATTCAGTAGTACCTACATTAGACTTAGGGACTATGAAATCTTTATTACAGTTGCACAGCCATAAAAATATGATTGCTAAATCTATTGGCATAGACCTTGTGGACAAACAAAAAATAAATAAAAGTTGATAAAATCATGCTGAATATTTTGTAGATTTCCTGTCGCTCATCCTTTGCAAGCCAAAACATATATATTGCGCGTAAACATATATACAAACATAAACAATAACAAACTTACAGGGGTTCCTTGTTGAATGTCTCAGGGTCTTCATACAAGGAGTCTCGATCTACGGTCCTCCGATTGAGCCTGTCTGGCGGCTCCGGGGCCTGCACCACCTCAGCCGGGACAGAAGACCAACGGGAAGCTTTGAACTCCTGGCTAATCTCACTGCCAATTGTGCCATTGCGATTCGCAAAATTTTGCGGAGACAGGTTTTTTATATCATAATACTTGGAATTCCCCCACAAACTATACGTATTCGCGTAAATATTATCATGAATAACCTGCTCATCGCAAAAATCACTCATTATTTACTAAGAAAAACACATTAACATAACATTTGTTTATACTTTGTAAGTGAACGCGAAGCGCGTGTTTTCACATTATTTCTAGTTAGTTTTCACTGTTTACTCAAATATTATGGTAAGGAATCCTGCCAAAGCCAACGGATGCAATGTTTGTCACTAATTTAGTTGTTTCTACGATTTATTTAGAACAATATTTATTGATTCAATCGATCATGTACATTCAATGACACTCATGCGTTTCAAGATTCAAGGTTTGTAAAAAGTTCATTCATTTCGAAATCAACAAACATACTTGAGAATCATATGTTAGAGGGAGATAGTTACATAAACTGCTGTTATGTAAGAAAAGATAGGAACGCAAATAATAAACTTAACATCCAATTAGCTGTAACCTGAAACGCTGGACCTACCCTATGCGTAAATGTCGAGTATGTCAATTTTGACATCTTGTAGTAACGTTCCAAGTTACGTAACGTTCGTTAGGTCCAAAAAGGTTTGCTTAGAGACGCCATTATAATAGAATATTCTGATGCGAAATCTACTCACCACTGACTTTGATTGACATAATTATTTGGCATACGTATCGCATGACTCATAGTTTTATCCCTGAAAAAAGACCTCTACATTGGATGTACAGACGCCAGCACATCAAGCTCCTACAATCTGAGATTTTCATCTTTATCGCTATAGGTTCAAGGTTGATTGGGCGACAGTTTCGGGTGGATTGACCTACTGGCGTCTGTACTATCGGTACTACTAGAGCTTTTACGGATAAGCAGAGTTCATTGTTTCCTACATTTGTGTACTCTTTTTCATCTATTTACATCAGCTACACTTTTTCCACACCCCCATTACTTACATTATTGCAGATGGTCAAGTTATCATTGCACTATTGCACTATTTGATCCAGCCGACAGCTCGTAGACGCCTCAAAGTCATAGACATTAAGTAGTTCTTCGAGACTAGCAAATAGAGCTTGTTATAAAAAATATTGTCATTTGATCGTGATTGTGTAAGGCTATGAAACTTACTATGAAATAATGAAACAAATAGTAAATTTCAACATTTATTACTCTACAAATCGATAATAGCTATTTGTTTGACAAAGTAAAACATTAGACAAGTTGCTGTATAACATGATTTATTGACCTGTAGCACTATTAGCTTATAAATTAAATAATTATACTAAAATTGTTAAAAGATGATAAAAAAAACTCATCCAATGCCTTACTTCTGAAGACTGCAGTAGTGTGTGAAAAAGATGCGGAATGGAACGTAAAACAGACCCATAGAGCATATTACGTATTTTTTTAGGATCGTAAACAGCAGTTTACTGCTTTTACGTATTCAAATATTATTTATATATGCCTCAGCATATTTTGTTATCATTTCTTATTTACATAAAATCACACGCAGAACATAAAAGTACTGCAAATTAATTCCCGCCAATTTTTTTAACAGTCCTCGTCCCATCTCTTTCCCACACACATAACCACTATCTATGCGTCTTGCTCGCACGGCTGACGCCGTTTACTCGGTCATCCAGTAGAAACGAGAGCCGAATCTTGCTGGTTTCTTCTCTGTGCCCTCCGGTAGTGCTGGAGTGGCGTCTGGGTAGACCGCCTTCGGTTCTTCCAAAGGCTTTGGCCTGAAAGAGAGTAAAAAGAAATAAATGATTTGCTAAGTATGGCTAATTTTTATTTAATTGCCTAGCTAACCCGACAGACGTTGTCCTGTCCACGATACAAAAAAGAGAGTTTTTCCGGTATTTGAATATTTTCTGGGAAACTTTTAAATTTTTTCTTTCCGTAAGAACCTGACATGTGGCAGTCCATGGTCGTCGGCCGTGCGTGATAATCTACTAAACTTTGAGTTGAGTTGGTGTCGACTAGTTAATTTAGGTGAGCCTTTATCCTCAAGTAATTTTCCAAGTGTTTTTTTTTTTTTTTTGTTATAAAAGAATCATTTTTAATGTTACCTACTTCAGTGTGGAACAAAGATGCGAGGTATGCGTTCTTGAATCTTGATGCGTCCTGTATGGAGCTTTATGGCCCCCAGAGGCCCAGATACTAAAAAAAACTTGCACACGAAAGGTTCCGTGTTCTTGTATTGTTCTCTGTCTACGCACTGTATAGTTAGCGTCAATAATATCGGGATGAACAGGCTGTTCAAAATTATCTAAACAACTGAAAATTAAATATTTTATTTATTTATTTATTTACTCCAAACATACAAATATCCTTACAGGCTAGACCCAATGCGATATTGTAGCACACATACAAATTAAATAGTTCCACTGCTTGAACCATAACCATACACAAGGAATGTTTCAGAATGAAGACAGTACAATGCATTTCAAATAAGAATAGGATCGACTTAGTGCCATGTTGTGACATCATAGCTGTCAAATCGAATAAATTGGGTAGGGTGAGCAAAACAAGATATTTTTTAAATAACATTAATTTATTTACGAATCATGAATGAAGAATTTTTAATTCTTTCTGGTAAATTGTTGCCAACAGTGAAAATATGAAAGAAAGTAGTATATTTTTAAAAAACTAATTACCTATGATTAATTTTTTGATGTTCTTTTTTTCACTTTGATTTAACTAAGATTCGGTTAAACAAAAAAAAAAAACGTTATTGATATGCAAATAAGTTTACTTTGCAAACCGTACTTTTCAATCAACGACGAATTGTCAAATACAGATAGAGGTCATGTTCCTATTCTTATTTGAATCGCATTGTACACGACAACAGTAACTGTCATTCTGACAAGAACTTTATCCAATTGAGATAAAGTTTAATTTTCGTAATTGTTGAGATCATTTTAAACAGTCCCGATATTTTTGACGCTGACTGCACAAAAACACTACCCACATATTAAAAAAAATACTTCAGTTTATAAAAAAACACGTTTCTTGTGGCTATCCATGGCTATCCCTTTAATTTTTAACTTTATTTCTTTATTATTTGTTGTTATAGCGGCAATAGAAATACAGAATCTGTGAAAATTTCAGCTGTCTACCTATTACGGTTCATGAGATACAGCCCACTGACAGACAGGCGGACGGACAGCGGAGGCTTAATAGGCATGGACGAATTAACCACTGGACCAGACATAGAAGCGGTCGTACCTTTACCGGTCTTGTCAGTAACCAGGAAATTCTAGCCTTGGTCGTTTGTTTTTGCGTCAGTCTCAAGCACTTACTTGTCAACAAAAATCTCCCAAAAATGACTAAATGTTCAGTTAAATGGTGTAAAAACTATAGCGGCGGGAGCAGCACTATTTCTTTTCACTTGTGAGTACATTATTTTATTACATTTATTTTTATTTATCACAAAATAATCAAATGTAACGTGGTTGAATGAGTTTCGTTCATGTTAACAGGGTTCCATTTGGCACACTTCGGGTATCCTTTAAAGTAAGTGAATCAAAGAATAAAACGTACCTCTTAGAATCATGCACGCGAGCCTCACAGAAGTAGCCGAACGCTGGACGTTCGATGTTCAACTTCTCAAGCGCGCACTTGTCGAATACTCCTTGAGTCGTGCGACATCTGAAACACACGGTTAAAAATCATTGTGCACGAAAAGTTGGTGAAATCCATATTTTCCATCACAAACAGTGGCGGATTTGCCCTATGGACCAATAGGCCCGGGCCTAGGGCGGCCAGATATTAGTGGCTGCCAATCTGCTTGTTCAGAAATAGTCACTTAAACAATTTTATATATTTCTTTTTTTCGGTAACGTATCTACACTACTCAAACACCCCAACACCTTTCACAACTATACACTTACACAAAATCAAGCACACACACACACACACTCCTTTTTTTGAATTGCTTCAGTTTTTCTTGTTCATAATAATTCATTGATGAATCTTTTTGCATGTCTTTTTGGGCTAATATATGTTTTAATGTCGGTTTTGAGGGGTCTGGCGCTGTATGCCGAGATACAGGACTCGTCCTAGTTCGGTTGCAGATGCTCCCATGTTAATACTCCTAAATACTAGCCTAATAAGTATGTGTAAAAAAAAAAATCTGACAAAAAATTCACTGATGATTACAAGAAATAACTGAAAGTACCTAAATATTCTAAAGTCTCGCGCCGCACTGCACCATATCATATAACAATAATCTTCCTAAATCACTTTCGTACATCTAAATATCTGTACGCAGCTGAGACGTGGACATTACGAGAACTGGAACAGAAAAAAGTAGATGCTCTAGAAATGTGGTGCTGGAGAAGAATGCTTGGGGTATCATGGACTGAATTCCGCACAAACGTCTCCAAGAACTCGGCATCAAACAGCGTCTATCAGCACTAGTACAGTCTCGGATACTTAAGTTCTTTGGGCATGTCTCCAGGCGGAACAATGACTCCATAGAGCGTCTTGTGGTACAGGGCAGAGTGGAAGGTAATAGGCCACGCAGGCGGTCACCGATGAGGTGGACCGACCAAGTAAAATCCGCGGTTGGAGGCGATGTCAATGAATGCGCCAGACTGACTTCTAACAGAACCAGATGGAGAGAAATCGTGAGGCGAGCAACGCCTACACCTGCAATTGGACACAGTTCATAGTGACCACGACCGCTCTGTCAAGAGCGAAGCGAAGAAGAAGAGAAGACATATAAATATACAGTGTTACTGGTTATTGACCAATATCCTCTTATAAGGGGTGACTGTACTGAAATCGCGAAAAAAAACGGTCAAGAGCGAGTCGGACTCGTGCACCGAGGGTTCCGTTCCGATAGTAAAAACCTCTAGTTTTGATAAGTAAATGTAATAAACAAAATAGAGAGATAGAGAGTCATCTCAATAACTACATATACATATAAACATAATACTGTTAATAAAGCTGAAGAATTTGTTTGCCTGAACACGCTCATCTGTGGAACTATCACTGGTATTTGAAAAATTATTTTTACATTTGATTGTCTAATTCTTGAGAAATGTTATTTATGATATATCATCGCATCGGGCGCTTGCTTTGTTTCGTGCCTAAAGCATTAAGTCCGCCTTTGTAGGTACCTTTTATGTTGGATAAAATTTAATAATAATAATAAATTAAAAAATGATGACTCGTCATTATGCTGAGATGGGAGCCTTTTTGGCCATGGGTCTTTTTTTGTTTTCATTATTTTATTAATTTTAAATATTCCTTTTTTATTGTTTGTATTTCCTGTGCATGTCCCAAATTAAATATTTTTGTTTCTTTTCTTTAGTTTTGCTAAGCTGAAGAGAGAGTAACAATAAAAACTTACTTTTTCAAGGTATAATCCCCAGAACTCTTGTCAACGCAGTTGGTGTACTGGTTGAACTCGTCCAGGCAAGACTTCTTTACTTTGCGGAAGAAGTCCATTGTGCATGCGGTGACTGCTTTGCCTTCGTTGATACATTTCCGGGGATCCTTCTCCTCCAAACGACAGAGCATGAACTCCTGCAAATTAGGTGAAAAAAATTGTTTAATAAATAAGTACCATCCACAAAAGCCAGACCTTCCCCATTTTTAAACAATTTTGCTTGCAAATGGTTACGCAAAATGCGCGCATTGTCGTGGAGTTGCGGATACCAGCTTGTATTACCTACCTACTGCAAATGGTTTGTGCCATTTCAACTTTATGTTGTTTTATGAGAACAAAGGACCAAAGGGGCAGTGTTTCTTCAATGAATCAGTGTCATGATGAATTAGAAGGAAGAATTGTTGAATTAATCAATAAAGCATCTTTATGGTATAAAGGCGTCTGTTTTGTCAATAGCACATTGAAATAAAAAATACATTTCATTCAATGAAGCAGATGTTCACTAATGTAAGAAACCTGATGCCTATTATTTTAAATTTTGATAATACCTTGAATTACTGCCTAGCTTATTAGGTCCTTATTACAGAAGGAAACTCAATACTCAAGCATTACTTAAAACTAGATTCAAGCCATTTGATTGGTTGAAACTAGTTTTAAACAAAGATCAGTGCTTGAGTTTCCTTCTGTACTACAGACCTTAGACTATAAAATTATCTGTGAGGCTAAAACGGCCACTTTGGCAGTATCATAATAGGATAATATTATGAATAATATTTGAAATCGTAAAACGGTCACAAACTGGCAATATATTATGAATTGTCAGTCACACAAACTGACAAGTTTCACAAACTGACAATTCATAATATATTGACAGTTTGTGACCGTTTTACGATTTCAAATATTATTCATAATATTATCCTATTCTGATCCTGCCAAAGTGGCCGTTTTAGCCCCCCTGCAGTCTA
Organism: Cosmia trapezina; assembly: GCA_905163495.3. NCBI lineage: Eukaryota > Metazoa > Arthropoda > Insecta > Lepidoptera > Noctuidae > Cosmia > Cosmia trapezina. Next base: position 5,555,289 of record LR991048.1, read on the forward strand.
AGCTGCCTAGTACCTACTACATGTCCCATACAGCAACAAAAGCTAAAGATAGCTAAGTAAATGAACCATTTTCAACACCCTGTACTAATGATTATGTATTACATAAAGCCATGGAATATTGTTACAGTATTGACTACTTTCTAAAAAGAAATTAGGCTGATTTTTTAAGAACACTTACTAAATTACAGGAACAAAATATACTTTTGACAATAACAATATTAAAATAACAAAGCAAGTGACATAGACTGACTAATCTATCATAGGCTTTCGACTGGATTCTACATTAGTGATTACTGTATTCGCTTCGAAAATAAGAATTTATCACCCTCAAATCTATCATAACATAACCTCAATAAAACTTTGATTATGCAATCAATTTAACTTTAACATACAACAAATGCAGATCTATATCATAAAAGTCATAACAATCAACGTTTAATAAATAAAATAACAGTTTACTCACATTATTAGCCTGTTCACAATATTTTCCTAAATGAAAAGAACCAGCGAACAGGGTTGCTGACGATAGATTGAGCTCATCCACCGTCAATTCGGACTCTTCCGGCAGATTAACATCCATGGACACCACCATTTTATCTTATTTTAATACACACGGGCAATTTAGATGTTATTTTCCAAAATAAATAGTGAAATTTCTTCCACAAAAATTCGTGGAAGAAATTCGAGAGTAATCCGAAAACTTTTACGATGATCGATTCGTTAAGGATGAAAAGATATAAACAGTAGTATTTTACACATGCGCGAAAGAGATAGTTATACAGACATTAAGTTTTTTTAATTTGGTAGGGTAATATCACTTGACTTGACATTGACAGAAAACTCAGAAAAGTGAAAATTACGTTTCAGTCCACGTTCAATAGTAGCTGTAAAAGTTCCATTATTTAAAATAAAACAAAAATACTGCATGCATGCGTATTATTCATTTACATATTTAACTAAAATTAGAACATCAACAAATATCATAATTATTTAGGATCACAAAATTATTAGAGACCGCGGTTTACCGTTTCATGTTTTCATATTGTTTCGGGTAGTAAGCTTCAATCGGCATATTAAATTCTTGTGGTTCACCTGTATAAAAAAATAATCAGTCAGTCGTTTAAGTAATTATTTACAAGCCAGGGTTTATTAATGAATTCTTCTTTACCTTCGTAAACATCAAAGTTCTCTGAAGGCAGCTGGTAGAACTTGGGAATGTCATAGCGGTTTTCCTGTAAAGCAAGTGAAAGAAACGTAATTATCATATTTTTGTATTTTCCAGTGTTCCTTAATCATAATTCTTCTAATTTCTGTCAAGGACGAGGCGGCGAATATAATGCGAATCAAACTTCACAAGTGGTATGTACCACTGGTACTCGTAGCACTCGTGGCACGACACTGGATCACTGGTACCACTCGTGGCACGGCACGACACTGGCACGGGACCGTGCTTTCTGAAGCATGGGGCCCCCATGGGAAGTTGATGGTGTGACACCTCCATGATGGGGGTGTCACACCATGAACTTCCCAACTCCGGTCTGGTTTTGAGACTTTCTTGATTGAAAGACATTTTTGGTTTGACCCGGAATTCGAACTCATAATCTGCTGTCCTGTAAGCTAGCCTATCAGACAGTCCACGTAAAGGAATAAAAGGTCAAGAACAGGCACATTCAGCTATAATAAAATTCCGGAGATATAGGTACGAGGTAACATTACATTAAAAAAAACCATAGGTCCTCCTTTTTCTGAAGTCTGTTAAAAATAAGAGAATCGATTATAAAATTGCCTTACCGAATCATAGTTCCTTCTGCCCATGCGTGGTATATTCTTATTAGTTTTAATAACATAACCCATGCTTCCTTGATCATATGGAATTTCTTCATTACTTCTTCCAACCCTTGGCACATTATTAGGCTTTATAAAAGAGCCCTCAGCCCCACTGAAAAAGTGGATGAGGCAGTATGCCATCAATACCGTTGCCAATTTAGAGTTCATTTTAAAAAGTATAGGTACAAAATAGCGGGATTTTCGTAGAGAGCCGAAAACTGAATGATGTAGAGTTGTATTTTTCTGGCTATTTTATACTAAAAGGTTTCGATTGCTCCCGTATTTTGTAAAGATATGATCAAAAGTCATTTACGCTTACAGAATTTTAAATAGGTAAGTAAGTACTAGATTTTATCAGCGAATTCATCATGCGGGTATGAAGATTGTTATCTATTGTAGGTAGAAACAGTGAATGGTCCACGTTGGACAAACTTTGGTAGGTACCTACCCTGCATCTTTTGTATAATCAAACAGAGGAAAAGCCTATTGCTCATAATAAGATGTCTTAGATAAATGATAAGATATATTATAATACCTAACCAATGTTATAATGAAAGCACTGCACAGGCCTCCTCCCGGTGAGAGGGAGCGGGCATAATCCATCGCGCGGGCCAAGCGGGTTGGTGGATGTCAGTACAGACGCCAGCAGGTCAAGCCACCCAAAATTGTCAAACTTTTCCAATCAACCTTGAACCTAATGCTTTAGCGATAAAGATGCAAATCTTTTGACAGATTGTAGTAGCTTTATGTGCTGGCGTCTGTACATGTGTTAGAATTTTCGGTTCTAGGACATGCCGGTTTCCTCACGATGTTTTTCTTCACCGTTTTGAGAGGTGATAATGAAATAAATTAGGTAGGTATTTACACAAAGTAAAGCACGTTTGCTCGGGTTCGAGCCCACTAGTCCCACCACGACCTAGGTGCCCCAATGGTAATGGGCCCGACTTACGAGTTGTATGTCGTGGGTTCGAACCCAGGCAGGCGCTTTACTGTGTGTAGGTACTTAAAATCATTACTACTTACTGGAAACCGGCACTACACGAACTCTACAACCAAATATTCGTGTAGGTAAGAATGACGGGTGTATTGCTGCAGAATTGAATACTTATGTTATATATGAAAGGAATGTACCGCCATGAAACAAGAACAATTATAATAATGAAGTGAGCCGCAGTCCTGTGAGGAGGTATTCCTCGTAGCGCTCCCGTTTTGAAACGCTCCCATCTAAGCGCTCCCGTTTTGTTCCTCCAAGCGCTCCCAAAAAGAGCGCTTCGAGGAACGATTAAAAATATTAAAATTTATTTCCTCGAAGCGCTCCCATGATTAACTTTCGGATAGAGATGAGACTATACTAACTGAAATTATCGATAATAAGTATACATAGTGTACATTGTTATAATATACAACTAGCGGCCCGTCCCGGCTTCGCACGGGTTTGGTAATTTTTTTTTTATTTTGTTTTATTGTAAATCCTTTAGTCCACCAAATAGATGAATATAATCTACCGACATATGTACCTATTCATATTTTTTTATTGTTTAGAAAGCTTATGATTTCTCTCCATTATGTTTCCCATTACTACCCCCTTCCCCGCACACCTCAATGTTTTTTTTTCGGAAGTTTTTCGTAGAAATAAGGCAATGAGGTGTCTATCGTTTACGTCAATGGTAGAAATGACTTTCCTTGTCCTAGGCGGGGCGAGAGAGTGTCAGACTCTTACTGACTAAAACCACCTACTGACTAAAATCACCTGCTCTGAGCCGGGATCCAGTAACGTATTGCGCTCAACGGTGATGCTACCTATGCGATTGATGAAATGGTTAAAACAATTTTAGAATTAATTTTTGCCAAAAATAGCGATACTAACTTCTTAACTAAGAGTTAAAGATGCGGCGCGCGCGGCGTGTGAGTCCACACACACACACACATACAAACCGTAACCCCGCCTCCCCATTGTATCCTAGAGAGTCGCGTTTAACGAATTCACACCACAGAGTACATTATACTATACTGAAATAGAGACGCCTACTGCTGCTCTACAGGCAATGCTTGGACTGCCGCCACTACACCTCTTAGTACGTGAAGAGGCGGCCCTAGCCGCCTTTAGGCTCAATCTGCAAGGAACCCTGAGCAAGGACTCTAGAGTTAAGCACACTCGCATAAAAGAGGATGCGATCAGACGACACCCAATGATGGCATCACCATGCGACAGAGCCCCGAAACAGCACTACTTTCTGAAGCATTATGATATAATACTCACAGAAGAACGGTGTGATTACTCAGGCCCGCAAGAGTTGAGAGTATACACCGATGGATCAAAGACTGACTCCGGAACCGGGGTCGGAGTCTTCTCACATGATCTTAACATTAATATATCCAGCCCGCTTGGGGAATTTAACACTGTCTACCAGGCGGATTGTGTAGGCATCATACAAGCGTGTAATGCCATAGAAGCCAGGAGAGTCACGGATACGAATATACGTATACTCTCAGACAGTGCCTCGGTGCTCCAATCATTACGGAAAAATTACATTACCTCGAGATTAATACTAGAATGTCACGTCACGACGCACTCGAACGAGTAACGGTTGCTAACCGGAACACAGTGACACTGCAATGGATAAAAGGACACAGTGGATCACTGGGTAACGACGCAGCTGACGAACTAGCTAGGAGAGCATCCAGCACGTCCGTCTGTGGAGCTGAGCCAATCGCGCCCATTCCCTTCAACCAGTTACGCAGGTGGCTAAAGGAGTTCACCCACACACAAGCAGAGAGTTGGTGGTCCTCGACACCAGGCTGCAGGCAATCCAGGGAGGCTATGCCATCCCTGGACGGTACGCTTACCAGGCGGTTATTGCGTCTGAACAGAAACGAGCTGCGCCTGGTGACGGGGACCATCACAGGACACTGCTCATTAAACAAACACTTCCACACAATAGGAATAACGGACAGTCCTCTGTGCAGGGCCTGCATGGAGGCTGAGGAGACCGTTGCGCATGTGCTCTTTGAATGCATAGGCGTTGCCCAGATTAGAACAGAAACTCTTGGAATACCCCGATCTTTCACAGATGTTATTAACAGACCCAGAGATTTGATTAACTTCTGGAGGGAGGTGGGCTGGTTGGAATAACCCCCGAAGGCCGCCATGGCTCACGCACAATGGTCCACATGAAGGACTAAGTGCGGAAACCAAATCCTTAACATAGAACATAGAACATTATGTTGAGTTCTTTATTTTTCTTCTCGATTAAGAAAGTTTACGACCTTACACACGGGCCCGAACCAAGTGTGTAAGGGGAAAATTAAATTGAGAAGGTGGATGATAGTGTAGATGAAGTCAGGAACTTTCGGGTGATGCGACAGGTGTTGAGAATGGTGGCTTTTTGGACCATTTAAAGTGTGTGAGAGCCTGAGAGGGCTTGTTTAGAGTGTTAAGACTTTGTGTGAGAGCCTTCGGTACTACACCTGTAGATGAGAGTACTATAGGGACGATATATGGACGGTTTGTGCTTTCCATTGGGATTTTATTTCTATGGCGAGATCTTGGTACTTACTAAGTTTTTCGGATTGTTATTATTATTATTACAGACAGCACACATGCTCCTGCGTTTCTTGAGAGAATTGCAATACGGAGGGAAATGCCAAATGTTCTGGCTGAATATTTATAGTGTCATCATCTTAACGGACAAGGACAGACGTTCCAAAAAATGGACGCAGAAATTCCAGGTCTTGAGAAGTTTGCAAGATAGTAGGATATTATTGGGCACGCTACTCCACATTCGCTTCGCTCGTGGAGTTGCGTGCTCCAATAATATAAATGAAAGGGACTGAGCATGAAATCCTACATAATGCAGTAAAATACTGGTTCGGCGCGTATTCCACACGATGAAACAGAAATATTTTTCAGTGTGGTTTGGGCGCTACTCCGCATTTTGAATCTTGTATAAATGAAATCTTACATAGTACAGTAAAATACTGGTTTAGCGTCTATTCCACCGATCGGAAGGTGAAATATGAATTCCTACATCGTAAGGAAGTATAATACTGGAACGGCGCCTACTCCATTTCGGCGCCTATTCCTCGCGATGATACAGAAATATTTTTCAGTGTGGTTTGCATGTAATACATTAATTGACTCGTTATTATTAGCAGGGAAGGTGTTATAAATAATTGATCGCAGTAATTTAACGCTACATTCGATCTTTACTACTGTAGTGAGAAGGTTGAATTATCACGAAACTAAATACACCTGTCATAACTAAGTTAACTACAATGCATGACTCAGTGAAATCTGATTTAGAAGATATTTGTAATAAACTTATTATCAAGAATTCTAGTGGCGAGGTTATATTTATTCAAGATTTGCAAATTGGTCAGAAAAATACAGATAACTGTTCTTCAAAACACCAGAACAGCTATACAGCCCAAACAGAAGATTTGTTCCACCGACAGATACAAGATTCGGTTAAATCTAATTTAGAAAACACTCACTATCTTATATTGAAGGACAACCGTGGTAAGGTTGTTCGTACATTTGCTCGAGTTAGCGACAATGAGTTATAAATGTCAACGTAATACAATAATTAACTCATTATTAATATAACCGTTCAAGCAGTCGTCATGAAATTTGTAAAACAACCACAATCGTTACACGTAAATAAGCTTTGTGTTCATTCTCAGGAGACTGGTTTACGTCATGGAGAATTATTACCTAAATCGGTACGATGCATCATTTGTGGACCGTCAAATTGTGGAAAAACTAATTTATTAATTGGTCTTATTATACACGAGAATGGCTTAAGATTTCAAAATGTTTATGTTTATTCGAAAACCTTGCAACAACCCAAGTACGTTTTTTTAGAAAAAGTCTTGCAACGAGTACCAGGCATTTCATTTCATAAATATCATGAAAATGAGCAAGTACTGAGTGTTCAGACCGCAAAACCGAATTCAGTAATTGTATTTGATGATGTTGCTTGTGAAAATCAAAGTAGTATGCGTGATTATTTTGCTATGGGGAGACACAAGTTCATCGATTGTTTTTATCTAAATCAGACGTATAGTAAAATCCCTAAGCAGTTAATAAGAGACAACGCAAATCTAATCGTACTGTTTAAGCAAGATGAAAGAAATATGAGACATGTTTATGAAGAACACGTCAACACTGACATGACATGGATTGAATTTCGTGAAATGTGTTCTAAAATATGGAGTATACCTTTCAATTATGTTGTAATTAATAAAGATTGTTCCAAAAACAAAGGATGTTACAGAAGTAAATTTGATACGTTTGTAGTCTTTGACTAAGAACACGAATACATATAAAAGGCTGTTACCTGCTTGACATTATTATTCAACTTACGACACTACATCAATAACACACAACCACAATCATTACAACCTATTTTACCAATATGGAAAAATCCTTGAAACGACAAATTGTTGATGCGGCAAAAGCTGTAAAGATAAAAGTACGAAAAATGAGAGATGCTGAGATTAACAATAAACAAGCACTGGAGTCTGTTTTCAAACCTGTAACAGAACCTCTAAATCTAATTGCTAATGCTAGTAAGCAAACTCCTCTACTGCATGCTAGTGATGATTTTGCTGATGTTCCGTTTATTAACGAAACTGTGCAGAAAGAAGGAACCGGTAGCGCAGAAAGTAACGATAATAATGGTGATGAAGACAAATATGAATCCGATATCAGCAGTGCCTCTTCTTATGAATCAGTAGTTGACAGGAATCAAGATTGTGATACGTCATCCTGGTCATTATCTTCAGAAGCGTTGGTAGATATTCCATTTGGGGTTAGAGCAGAGCGCGGGAAACTGATGTTAGGTTCTGCTTTCATAACGATCAACGATCAATACATCACCGTGGCTGGATGTAAATACCGAAATACACCTGGTTTAAAACAGTTATTGCTTAAGAAAGATGTAGACTTAAGTTTGGTTACAGATAGTGATATGCAAAATTATAAGTCGATGCTAATTGATACAAATGCACATCGTCGAGACTATGAGCCAAGTAAGCCAATAAAAAGTAATAAAGGTCAAAAATATTTGCAAGTTATTAAACCTCTTTTTCAATTGAAGAATGCAGTTCAGGGAAAGGGTCTACCGTTACTAAAAAAGTGGAGAAAAAACGTTGATTTAGTGTACTGGGATGATCCTAATGAATTAGTGGAAAGGTTGAAATTATTAATTGCATCTAGAGATGCTGGCAACACAGGATTAGATAATGAAATTATATCTATCATTGAAGAATTGCGTGAAAGTAAAGTTATAAATAAATAAAAAAATAAAAAATGTGTTTATTTTACTATCAGCCTCTCGATACAATACACCTTAAACATGAACGTAGACAAATTCGGACACTACATTCACAAAAGACTGCGTTTATCAGAGATATTTGAGTTTAATGAGAATGCATTGTTAAAATCCGAAAATGGAGATTTTGATTTAAAAACATCAAGACTGAGAGGAATTAGATCTCCAGTAGAAGCAGACGATGCTGTGAACAAGGATTATGTAGATCGAATGATTGCTAACACGTTAAAAGAATTAAATAATCAGGTTGTGAACAAGGATTATGTAGATCTATTGAATGCTAACACGTTAAAAGAATTTAATAATCTGGCTGTGAGCAAGGATTATGTAGATCGATTGAATGCTAATACGATTAAAGAACGTAATAATCTGATTGGTGCATTGCGTTCTCAAATCATAAAAGATGCAAAGACGACAGTTCAAGCTACTTTAAAAGATAAGATACCTGAGGTTTTAACTCATTTGCAAGATAAGTTTTATACTAAAGCAGAGTTACATAAATTACCTCAAAAAATCCCGTAATGGTAAAACAGCAAATTGTAAATGAAATACACAAAGCTGCACGAAGAAATTTCTTTCGACGTTCTGTTATTCTGAAAGGAATCCACGACTTATGGCAAGCAGATTTGATGGATATGCAAAACCTGAAAAAGTATAACAAAGGTTACAGTTTCATCTTAGTTGTGATTGACTGCTTCTCAAAATATGCCTGGGCTGAACCGTTAAAATCGAAAAATAAATTTGATGTTACTCGTGCATTCAAACATATACTGCTTAGTAGTCGTAATAATCCTGTTAACTTACAAACTGATATGGGGACAGAATTTTATAACATCACTTTTCAAACACTTATGAAAAAGCACAACATTAACCATTACTCGACGTTTTCTACTAAAAAAGCATCAATTGTAGAGAGACTTATTAGAACGGTAAAAAATAAATTATATAAACATTTTAGTCTCATTGGAAACTATAAGTGGTTAGGTCTACCATTGAAAGATACATTGAAGAGATATAACAACACAAAACATCGTACTATTCAATTTAAACCGGTTGATGTGAATAAATGTAATGAACAAGTAATCAAAGAAAATATAAAAAAAATAAAAAAACATGATTTAGTACAGTGGAAGCCTAAATTCAAAGTTGGTGATTGTGTTCGTATAAGTAAATACAAACATAGTTTTGAGAAAGGTTACACTCCTAATTGGTCAACTGAATTATTTATTATAAAAAAAGTAAATAAAACTATACCAGTAACATATCACATAGAAGATCAACGAAAACAAATCATATTAGGAGCTTTTTACGAACAAGAACTGCAAAGATCTAACTATCCTGATGTTTATTTGATAGAAAAGGTTTTGAAAAAGAAAGGAAATAAATTGTATGTCAAATGGTTAGGTCTAAGCAGTGCAGAAAACAGTTGGATTGAAAAAACTGCAATAATGGACTAAGATATTATATAACCATTTTTCATTTGAAATGCTATCATTATAATTTGAATTATGCAAGGAGGTGGACTAGTTAACAGCATAATTAATAATCTACCATTCGAAGTTCATTTGCCAGGATACAATTATTGCGGACCGGGAACCAAACTTCACAAAAGCTTAGCGCGAGGTGATCCAGGTGTAAATAAGCTAGACGAAGCTTGCAAGCAACACGACATTGCGTATACAAACCATACAGACTTAGCAAATCGTCACAAAGCCGATTTACAACTACTTAACATGGCTAAACAAAGACTTAAATCAAAAGATGCCGGGAAAGGTGAAAAACTAAGCTCTTGGCTAGTGAACAAAGTTATGAAAGCGAAACTAAAGTCTGGATTAGGCATCAAAACATTTAAAACCTTAGTTTCAAAAATAAAATCAAAAATTAAGAAACTCAAACGCAAAGATAATAAGACTTTAATAAAAGCAGCTTATTTAACCGCAAAAAAGTTATTTTCAAACACTCATCATCGAATCCGAGTACCCCGAGTAATACCCCTACCAAAGACTGGAGGAATTCTACCTTTAATTCCAATTTTCGCTGGTTTATCGGCTTTAGGAACTTTAGCTGGTGGTGCAGCTGGCATTGCAAAAACCGTCAATGATTACAAAGCAAGCAAACAAAATTTGCAAGAAACAGAACGACATAATAAAGCTATGGAGGCTTTAGTGTTGGGCAAGGGTTTATACATTAAGCCATATAAAAGTGGTAAAGGATTGTTTATAACATCTTCAAAAAACTGAATAATATGTTACCCAATCGCCCTCTAACTAATATAGACATCCGAAAGTATTCAAGAGACATCCCATATTTTCGTGGGGTCTACATGAAGGATCAACTACCTCGGAAGCCGAAATGTATTGAATGTGGTATCGTTAACTTAGACGATTCTAAGAACGAAGGAACGCATTGGGTAGCTTATGCTAAAGTTTACAATCACTGTGAATACTTTGATAGCTATGGAAATTTAAAACCTCCAATGGAATTGATGCAATATTTCAAAAATTGTAATGTGTTTTATAACTACACAAGATATCAAAAATTTAACGCAATCAATTGTGGTCATTTATGTTTAAATTATTTGTCAACTTTTTGGAATAAAAATGTATTATAAAATATATGATTTTCTTTAATTTCAATCATTTGCAAGATGTCGCTCACTTTGTCTATAACTGGAGACTCGTCAGTGTTAACTACATACTATCCTAATACGTTGCAACTAGATGGAGAGTATGAGTGTGCTTTATTGCACTTTTCAACTTTTAATTCTATTCCAAACATTGATAAAAGTAATAATAAGTTCTATTATGGTTTTAATGAAGTTATTGAAATACCGGAAGGCACTTATGAATTACAAGATATCAGCGATTATTTAAAATCCGAAATAAAAGATGCAGCGATCAAACTACGGTGCAATAATAATACTTTAAAAACTACAATATTCTGTACAAAAGACATTAATTTTATCAAAGAAGACTCTTTTAGAAGACTACTAGGATTTAACAAACAAATCTTGAAAGCAAATAAATGGCATGTGTCACAGTCTCCAGTCAACATTCTACCTACGACCGTAGTCAGGATTGAATGTGATATTGTAAGCGGTTCATATGTAAACGGTGAACCAAGTCATATTATTCACGAATTTGCACTTAATGTACCACCTGGATACAGGATCATAGAAATTCCGAAGAACGCAATATACTTTCCAATCAATCAAAAAAACATAAGCTGCATACACATCAGGCTGATAGATATAAACAACAGATTAATTAATTTACGTGGTGAAGAAGTGCAGGTATATCTGCATCTCAGAAGAAAAAAATGATTGATTTCAATAAAAATGTGTCTCAACAAGTAAAGAATATCAGTTCTGTTCGAGCTACTTATCAAATAAGACCTGCCTCTAAGAAGAAAATAAAATTAACTAAAGACAATAAAGCATATATCTTAGACGTTTTATCCGCTCCGAATTACGATAATACTATAGAAGGAATCGAATTTCATTCCTACAAGCCCTATATAACGAGTTTCAACAGGAACGATGAAATCCGCATACCTATCAATCAACAGGACTTGTACATATTACCATCAGCTAGCACCCTATATCTGGAAGGAACTGTTATCGTTAGCAAAAAAGATTCGAAGGACCCAGCTACTAGTGTCAATTTCACGAACAATGCTCTACTCTACTTGTTCCAAGACATTAGGTATGAGCTAAATGGAGTGGAGATTGATAAAATAAAAAATGCAGGTATAACAACAACCATGAAATCACTAATTTCAATGACCGAAAGTGAATCAAAAATGTCTAATGCCTGGGGTTGGAATATTGATGGCATAAAAAATATCCATGGAGGAAGATTTTCTGTCTCTATACCACTTCGTAACCTCCTCGGTTTTGCAGAAGATTTTAAAAAAGTTGTGATAAATAGTAGACATGAACTGATATTATTACGAAGTAACACTAATTTGAACGCTGTAAAACTTAATACTGGCGAAGTAGTGGATGATGTTCAGATCAACAAAATCATATGGCGCGTACCGCATGTTAAAGTATCAGACAAAGAAAAAATTGGTTTGTTAAAAGTATTAGAGAAAGATCGCCCACTTCAAATGATATACAGAAATTGGGATCTGTACGAATATCCAGCCTTGCCTAAAACTACAAAACATACCTGGTCTATCAAAACTTCATCTCAAATAGAAAAACCAAGATACATTATTATTGGTCTACAGACAAATAGAAAAAACAATGCAAGTTCTGACATGTCTCAATTCGATCACTGTTATATTCGAGACGTTAGAGTGTATCTCAATTCAACCTATTTTCCTTATGAAAACTTAAATGTGAGTTTTGCTAATAACAGAATCGCTTTATTATACGAGCAATACACCAGATTTCAACAGTCGTATTACGGACGTCGCTCGGAGCCCATACTAAGCGAGAAACAATTTAGGGATTTAGCACCGCTGTTTGTAGTCGATTGCTCTAGACAAGCTGATAATCTAAAGACTGGACCTGTTGTGGATGTGAGGGTAGAAATTGAGAGTGATTCAGAGATACCAGATCAAACTTCAGCATACTGTCTCATTCTGAACGATTGCATTGTTGAATACAAACCATTAAGTAACATTGTGAAGAAGATATCATGAACGCGGACCTCATCATTGTCGAACTCCAAGGATTCAAAGATTTAGACAATAATTTTATCGTCAAGGAAGTGGCCATAGTAAGTAATGAGCACACACAGACGTTCTTGGTTAAACCACCGCATTCGTTTTATTATTTAACTCAAGAAGAAAAGAAGCAAGTGCGATGGTTGGAAAGAAATCGTGGAATTTTCTGGAGTGAGGGCTATATAGACTACAGAGAGTTCCAACACGTCATCGTACCGTATTTAAAAAATAAAAAAATTATTACAAAGGGTTTGGAAAAAATAAAGTGGATTAAAGACATGTGTGCAAACTGTGAAGTGATCGACATAGGTGAGAAGGGATGTCCTAATTTTGCAACATTAAAGAAAAAGTTCTGTAGAAATAAAAGTGATTTTAACTGTGTGAACCATAAAATGAATTGTGCATTAAATAATGCGGTGTGTATTAGAAAATGGTATGTTGATAATAATATGTCTGTATTTAATCTATTTTAATTTATTTTGTCATACCTATGCAGTTAATAAAAATGATTAATTAATTTACTTATGGTTGTTTTATTTAAATGTTTTCAGGGTAACTTAATCATCAAACTTTAAATTAGCTGCAGCAAAATGATATTACTTACAAAATTTTAAATACCTACATCATGATTTAAAACGATTTCTTGTAATAAAAAAACTGTTAGCAAATAAACACTATATTATATATCATTAGACTAGAGCCAATTTAGAGTTCGAGTATAAATAAGTACCTAATACAAAATAAAACATAATTTAAATTATAAAAGAATATAATTTTATTTACTTTTTCATATTATTTACAATTATTAGAAACTAATTATAACTACCTACCCATTAATAATAACAACTGCCACTACATAGTTTATTTAATGTTCGCTTTGTGTATACCTACCTACATTCTTAACTTACAAACTTGTGATGTATGAACATTATTCCGATTGTAGGTATAAAAGAAATTAATAGTATCTACATACAAAAGTTAATTACGATATTTGATATTTTAATAATTTATACATTTAAAACCTAAGATGAATAAACACTAAAGAATAAGAAAGCAAATAAATGTCAAAACTTTTGATGTACCAACTAGATTATACAAAGCAATTAATTATTATTATCTACATTTTTTTTTTTTTCTTTTTTTAAACTTACCTACTTACCTACCTACTAAGTTAACTACAGTAAACCTTACATATTTGATATTTTAATAATTTATACATTCAAAACTTACTCAACATAAAAACCTAATATGTATAAACACTAAAGAATAAGAAAGCAAATAAATGTTACATACCTAATAATATTACTACAAATCTTACACATTATCTTATGAAGTAGGTACTTACAAAATAATGACACATGTTAATAATAACAACTGTCCCCACAAAGTTTTCTCGATATTTTGTTAATTAACGATTGCGTTTCCTCCATTACATGGTCCACCAATTCAGTCACTACATACTGCGCACTTAACATTACCACACCCTGATTGTCACTTGCAGGTTCTTGCTGTTCACTGATATCCAACACTTGTACCTGGATCAGTCGTAAACCTTTTTTCTTCTCATTGTTTATAACGTATGATTCACATGTAGGCAGAGATGACTTCTGTTTTAGACCCTCCCTTCTGGCTCTAGGTCTCTTGTTGGCGGGTCCGTAGTCTCGTCTTCTAGGTTCCATATTAGCAGGTGTTTGTTGTTCTGGCAAATCTGGGATATGCCAGCTTAAACTCGGAGTCGGAAAACCTTGAGCGTATTGTGAGAAGTCGATAATATCTGGAGAATCACACATTATCAATGATCTGAAACAAATGAAATAATAATTAATTATAATTACATAATCAACATGATGCAATAATGTTATAAATACATGGGTACTTGTACAATACTTACAATTCGTTTCGTTTTTATTCAACGTGATATGACTGGTCCGGCTAACTGCCTTGTGATGTATGATCAAGTAGTTATATTAATAATGCCTGGGCCGCACACATCGCGATAACCCGAAGATTCGCGTAATTGCGATGTATGTAGCCAAGTATTCGCGTATACTTCGGAGCTTCGTGCGTAGTCGCAAGGACTTCGCTCCGCTGTCGGTAAACTCTCGCAGATCAAAGCGTTTTATCGCGATGAACTTCGCTTGCGCGGCCACACTTCAGTCGGCCCCCACCCTTCGTGCGTAGTGGACGTGTTAAGTTAAACTACAGTGCATAATATAGCTAAAGCCTTCTTGATTTGTGAATAGTTATCATCCACTTCCTCCTTTTTCTTGCTTTTAATTTGTTTTTTACATGACATAAATGTAAAAAATTATTATTTGCTGCCATAAAATACAGAGCAACCGCGGCGTCCATTTTGTTTTATTCGTTCGTACATCGCTCGTACATCGCGATAAACTTGACAACACGCACTATGTGGCCGCGCAGCTTCGCTGTAGACCGAAGACGAAGTTTATCGCCCGAATGTCATCGCGATGTGTGCGGCCCAGGCATAAGAAATGCAAACTCCTAACATTGCACTGTAATCAATTTCATGTTTTATCACGTTCAACCTGATGGGCAACATGAAGCGACAAGTGTGCGAACGGTATTGTATTACACAAACCAGTCATCGCAATGCGCTTTGTCAGCGGGAGTGGAAATGAAACAGATTTATGAACTAAAATATTATATTTATTTAAGTACATGTTTAGTAGGTACATACATTTTTTACAGTTCGTTCAAGCGATTTTGACTTGTATTGCGTTGGTTGCGTGAAAAATTACAGCTGCAGTGAACGGTAACCACGTTTTTTGCTTTTAATACCATCCTTATGCCTACTGAATAGAAGTCAAAATCGGTTGAACAGACTGTAAAAAGTTTAAATTAATTTATGTCTAATCATATTCCAAATAGAATATACACTTAAAATTATGGTAATGCATTACATAAATATATTTGCATTACCCCAAGCTAAAGTAGATACTTTATCAAATGATAGCAACCGTTTGTCATCATTGCTTGAAAGTGCAATTTTATTTACGTCCTGAGTGAATATTTCATGTTTTATTGACCTAAACAATACATTTTTTTTGCGAATAACATTGCAATTATTGTACAAAACATTTTTATAATCTAACATATTAAAATTTTTGGTTATACATTTTTTTGTACCTTTTGCCTTTTTAATAGTTTTGTTTAACGTTTTAATACAATAAAGCTTTGAGCGCAGTCCTACGAATTCTTTGATAATGTTACCACCCATTTCATCCTTAAACAGTCCTGGAACCTTCTTATTAATAATTGGTAAGTTATAGTCATTGTTACAGTCATAATTACTGGTATCAAAATATTTTAGAAAATGGAGCTTGAAGTCTTTATAAACGTCATTGCTCTGTACATCATATACTAGACTATCTGTGTCAGTATAGCACAATTCAATTCGGTTACCATAAAAAGGTTTTATGATAGAGTAGTGAAAGTCATACATGTGAGTCTTAGATAATTCTAATACTGCAAACCCTATGTATATTGGTTTATTAAGTATAATACGCACAGGTTTCATTTGGATTGCCACTAGATCATCAGAAAATACAGAGGCGCTATGAAAATATGGGCTGGCTATCAATTTTTCAGCACAAGTAGTCTTTTTTGTTTTATTGGTCGAGTCACACCACTTGTTTACTAACTTAACGTCTATTCGATGTTCATTATTTTCCAGCGTCTTTCCAAAAATACTATTGTTCAATAATTTGAAAAAGTCTTGTTCAAACGTTGACTCTGCTTTTTGCCGTAACTGAGTGTTAATATCAATATATTGCTTTAAAAAACAACTTTGCTTAAATGTAATAGCGCGATGAATCCTTCTCAATACTAAACCGTGCTGTAAACATTTTTTTAAATGTATGTAATGAATAACATAGTGATATTTATCGTACAAATTTGGTATTAACTTTTTATTCTTACCACCAGGTGGCAAGCATTTTTCTGGACAAAAGGGAAAGTCATTGTGTTCCATGTGTAAATTCTCCGGATATATTAAATCAACTTCAAGAATGTATCCGTTTTCTGCAGTATCACTGATATCTGCTAAGTTCAATTGTAAAAAATCAATTTCTTGTCTATTCATAAATCTAAAATCGGAATAAGGTAGGGATTGACACATGCTATAACCATATAAATTGTTACAATCTAAATAAATGATAAATGAATTTGGACGAGTTGGATCGTAAGTATCTAAATATTTATGATTGGCTTTGACATGTCTTTTGGAACACATACAAACTCCTCCTCGAATACCTTTTTGTATCATTCTAAAAATTTCAACATCACTAATCAATTCTAATTGAACTCCTGTTTTTAAAAGCATTGCATCAAAAGATAGACTTGGTGCTGTAAGATAGAACGCGGGATCGAGATTGTAATGCAGTTTACAAGTTTTTCGAAAATTTTCAAATACATCTGTTAGCAACAGAACATCTGTTTTGAGATATAAATCTGTGTACATACCCATGTTTTGAATATTAAACACTGACCAAACAGACCGAGCGTGCTCATAGTCTTCGTCGGTAATTGTCTCATTAGTTAAGGAGTTGAAAAAATATTTTTTAGAGGGTAAACACGTATCTTCATAACGTTCCCATTGAGACATATAGTCATATGGATACACTCCTTTACGAGTGAGTAGGTTAAATTGTTTTTTATTAGGAAAATGAGATTTCAATTGCTTAAAGTCTTGGTTTTTCATTGTACTAGCCAACTTTTCTAAGCTAGTTCCTAAAAACTTGAAAGAGTCTACAAACCGAACCTGAATGCTTTCCCCAGTAGAAATCGGAATAAACTTAGTGAATGAAATATAGTTTTCTTTTGTTTTAGGTATCACTTTAATAGATCCAGGAGCTTCACCTAATTCTTTTATGAAAAGGTGGCAATCGTAACCGGACAAATTATGAAAAAATACTGGCAAAAATGTTGGTATTTTGTATTGTAAGTTACAGTAACTATGAGCTGCGCCACGATATTTACCAGTCAAGTGACAATGATCGCGAACCCTGTCGCCGAACAAGAAGTGTTCACAAATATGACATGTTATCGCGTTTTCAAAGTCACGAGCATTATCATTTGAATAAATCATAGGAACACTATTTTGTAAAACATCGTAAATTTTTTGTGCATCTTTATAGATAGACTTTACAAAATTTGATACACAATCCGAACCGCGATAAGAAAAGTAACGATTGTGGCATTCATCTAGCGTACACGTTATATGATAAGCGTAAGCTACAGGCACATGTCGCTGTCGTGTTACAGTACTCGCCTTAGTGGGGTCAGGGTTACAAGATTCATACCGTTCTAGCATTGTTTCAAAATCTGCGTATATAACAAATGGTACGAATTGCTTTCTATTATAATTTTTAAACTGTATGAAAGAACCCTTTGGAGGTAGTTCAGTGGCGACACCTCCACAACTATGTGAATTAAGATTATCACATGAATTAAAAAACATTAAACAAACGTCACAAAAGTACAGTTTACTGTGGTGTTTTGTTATTTGATTCTTAACAAGTCGCGACAGGTATTTAATGAGACAGTAATGTGACAAATCATTTCTTTCTAAATAAAGTAAATGAATCACCTTTCCGTTCAAAGCTTTTGGTTTGTAAAGCGGTCCTATGATAGTATTGTTTTTTAAACCATAAATGTAAATGCAAATTTCGGGGTTATTCACTTCGAACCGCGCAATATCTGAGAAATTCACTGGAAATGACATGCCCTTTACATTTAACACGTTACGAAAATCAGGGTAAGAAGATACTCTTTCAGAATGAGTCTTAGCTGGATATAAAGCAGCTACAACAGACCATAAAAAACAATAGTCATCATTATTGCGGATATTAACACATGCTTTTTTAGATTTTATTGCAGAAGGCAATTCGATAAAGCCTGAACCACGCAAAGGTTGATATTTGTTAACATTGACTTCCAAATGAGAACTGCTCAAGAACGTCCATCCACTGTCTCGATCCTGAAATTCTTCTATCTTTTTTTTTAAAGTATTTTTGACTTGAGACAATAGTGAATCAAATTCATAATTCTGATGTAGAGTTACGTTTTTTGTGGCAAATGATTTCATCTCCTGAGAATCATTTTTAAACATTAAAAACAAAGCAAAATATTCGAAATTAACTTTTATACAAGTATGTTCTTTAAGAGACATGTCAATTAAAGTTTTAATTCTGTCCAAATTATTATTAAGAAATGGTTCCAGAGAACAATTCTCAGACGGATCGGTAATTCTATAAGAAGCTATACGATTACGAAATGCAGAATGTATTATTTCAACACCTTCACAAAAATGCGAAATGTTTTTGTTTTTATGATTAGTACTACGTAAATGACCTATCCAGTGACTGCGCTCAACTGATGTGTTACAAACGGTACAGAAAGGCATTTTAGATTATAATTACGTCAACTAATTTTGTACGCTTAATTAGGATTAGATTAA
The DNA here is from genome assembly GCA_905163495.3 of Cosmia trapezina. Lineage (NCBI taxonomy): Eukaryota > Metazoa > Arthropoda > Insecta > Lepidoptera > Noctuidae > Cosmia > Cosmia trapezina. Next base: position 5,574,606 of record LR991048.1, read on the forward strand.
CAATACTAGTAGATTCTGCAATAATCAATACAATTAATTTGGTGTCCCCATCAATTTAAAGCCAACTTATTTTAAATTCACACTATCCCTATAAAAGACAGGCTCGGAATTGTCAAATAATTCGTGAGTTCGTCTCATAAACCTTTGCAGCCCGTCCCACTGGGGAGTGTTGCGATCTAGTTGTACTTTTAACGCGACCTGGGCTTTCTTCCATCGTTCTTCCATGGGGGTAGAGACAACTTCGTCTTTCGAAAATACCTTGATTTCCACGTAGAACTCTCCTGTAAGGTCTGCCGCTCGCCGTACTTTGCCGTTGGCAACACGGGTGATGAGCGATGAACCGAAGTCCCCGCTTGAGGTCTTCGTCTTTTGATCGTCCTCCAAACCAAAGAGGTCCGTGCTCAAGATGCCTCTTTTACTGTAAACAATTACACATTTTATTTATAATAATTTGCATTTATTTCTTAAATAACGAAATTAAGGAGTATTATACACCTCTGTTGAATTCTATGGGGAATTAATAGCGTAATACATATTGGGATATAATAATTTCATGTAACTGTCATCATTCCTGCATTGAATATGATCGGAAATTGATTTACAGTTCTAAATTCACTAACCATCATGTACCAGTGCGTATATCATTTTAAATTACCACAAACACCTAAACATAGAAGCAGCAATATAAATTACCTTGACTTAGAGTCTGATGAGTAGTCTGCGCTTTCAGGTGCTTGGCGCTTCACCACATTTTTCTTAGGTTGTTTTTTCGTCACCTTGGCTACTGCAGCAGTAGGCCTTTGTGATTGGTATTCTGATTCCGTGTCAGACCTTAAATAGAACACACTAAGATTAATTTTTTAACTGTAACCAACCTCAATAATTATGGAGAGGAGAATGTTAATGGAATATAGATTACTAGAAGATGGCATGGATGGTATGATGGGGATAGTTACATCAGCCAGCAGGCAAGAACCAGGTCCGTAGCTGACTAGCGATTAATCACATTATCAAATTAATTTGATGATAGTTAGACCAGCCGGCAGGCAAGAACCAGGTCCGTAGCTGACTAGCGATTAATCACATTATCAAATTAATTTGATGATAGTTAGACCAGCCGGCAGGCAAGAACCAGGTCCGTAGCTGACAACTATGTTGAACTTAGTAGGTAGTACTTACTCACATTTTATAGTTGTAGGATGATGTAGATCACTGGAAGATACTGGAGCGAATGTAATTTTATGATTAAAATTCGTTGGTTTTATACATAAAAAATACCATTTCAGCAATATTTACCTCATAACAAAATTAAACCTTAACTACAATATTCACGGTTGTATGAGTAATTTATGATACTTACGTCTAATTAATCCGTAGTGATTGAAAACCTTTCTGTCAAATTGCAATTTTCGTGAGAAATGAAATACAAAACTAGCTTCTTACCTCGCCGACAAAGGTGAAGCCGATACCATGCTGTTACAATAGGTATTATTATAAAGTATGTATGTTTGTTTAATTAACCTTGATATAAAATTTTGAATGACATCACACTCATGAAAATAATAAAATGGCATTTTTGAGAGCCAGAAATCAGGATATACATAAGTATGTAAAATCCTTACAAAATTTGTTGTATGCAGAACAATCAACGTGAGCAAACTCGCGTTAAAAACTTAGTTAATTTTATGTTGCAGTTAAACTCAAAGCGAGTGTAAAATCGTCATACTACTAAAAGACTAAAACTAACAAACTTTAATAAATCCTTTCATGCAAAGGATGTCGGTTTCTAAATTCAGCAATGGGAATGGGATGGGCTTTTCAAAGATTTCCTAGACCAGCTAATTAAAAAAAAAAAAAAAAAAAATAAATAAAAAAAAAAAAAATAATAAGGAAATAATCACTCATTTATAATAAGCTAGCGGAATTGGTAATATTCTTATTTAAGAAACACCCCCAGTTTGACGAAAATCATTAGGTATAGGAAGTTCGCGCAAACTCGAATTTTAATTACGGACTACAACATGTACAGCGATCGTCTTACAATACAATAAAGTTCGACTAAGCAAATTAATGCATGATGCAATGTTGCTGACTTCGACATTGTAAATGATAATGTATACACACACAACGGCTGCCTGATACGTTTATCGTCAGGCGGTTCACGAATGAGTACAGTGCAGCGGCGAACCGTTGAACGGCGCAACACCGTTTTGACATTGGCTATACGGCAGTTTAGACGGGAAACGGCAAGTGTATAAGTATGCGAAGCCAGCAGTATGCTCCGACAGCAGAATGTGAGAGAACTACTCAATACATTATTTGTATGTACGGGTAAGGTTGTATCGTCTGTTAGAATTTAATTTTATATTAAAATTTGGATGTCCTCGAGCCAATCTGGTCACTAAAATAGAATGTGCGTGCGTGGATGCCTGTGCGCTATTTCTTACTTTCGTGGAGAGACGTGAGACAAACTGTCCCAAATTTTAGTTTAATGTTTATGGTATCCTAAAGTTCAGATATCCTTGGTACCCCAATCTGGGGTCATAGAAATAGAATGTGTGTATGCCTGTAGGTGTATGCTAATTCTTGCTTTATGAAGAGACATGAGGCAATCTGTCATGAATTTTAGCTTACTATTTTCATATAGTTCGATTAGTAAACAAACTGTGTGTGAAACTTCTTGTTATAAAACTTGACAACCAAAGTAGTGGCTTAGTGCTCAATCCGAGAATCTGCTGTAGTTGATCGAGTTAAACCATCGGTATTCATTAGTCACTATAAACAAATAGTTCACTTTATTAAACTTTCAGACTTACACGTATCAACAGCTAAAAGAGTTTAACTTTTAGTTACATAACGGTAAACGGTAGATTCGCAGGGATCGACCTAATGCAACCAAATAAGATTTTAAAAGTGGAATAGGGTTTAAACCGCAAACTTTGTAGATCCATCATTTATGTTATTAGCTATTTCTAAACCACTTTCGTTCCATTCGCAACCAAAAGTGATTCAAAAAGTGGAGTAGCGCCCAAACCACACTGAAAAATGTTTCTGTTTTATCGCGAGGAATAGGCCGAAGTGGAGTAGGCGCCGTTCCATTATTTTACCTCCATATGATGCAGGATTTCATATTTCACCTTCCGATCGGTGGAATAGGCGCTAACCACATTAGGATTTCATTTATATTATTGGTCATTCAATCCCACCGAGAGTGACGAGGCGAACAGAGTGAGCCGATGGAACGGAAGGTGGGATTTGAATGCCCAATAATATCCTACTCAAGATTAACACAAGACGACCTGATCTTATTTGCACTCGGGTCATACCAGCTGACACTGGCGAATAACTATTATGCCGAACATGTTACGTACGTATAATTATGGCGAGTATTCAATCGAATTGTATCGTGATTACGAAGGGCGACTGCCGATTGCTGAATGAAGCGGGAATTCCTGGAGAGTTTATGGTTAAGAGAGGCAAAATAAAATAGAGGCACACACGTGCGCGTAACCATTATTCATATGTTGTAGTAAAAAACAACGAAACTGTCAAACAACGATTTGCATGTAGTGTTCGACTGCATCCAAGCAGTCGAACACTACTACTGTTCATGCAAATCGCAAAAACGCACCGTGGGATGCTGTGCACATATCATGGTAATCTTATGCTATCTGGGCTTTGCCCGTTACGATGAATACATTCATCAACCAGCCCGATTTTGGTTGATGAATGTATTCATCGTAACGGAATGTCTTTAATAAAATATTAATAAACGTTATTTGTTACCTAACTATCGTGTTTTATTAATCCAGTAACTACCAACTTTCAGCTTATTATGATCCTTTAGTCTTCGTATTGCATCGCTATGCTTAACCACAACAGGCGGCGGTAGAGGGAGGAAGAAGTAAAACGTAAAATAATCATTATTATTTACTGTCAGGACATACATGACCAGAACTATATAACCCCGGGACAGAATCTTATAGACCTTTGCCAGAATCATAAGACATCAAAGGACTTTCATTTCCCGCAAGTCTCATCAGTGGAGGCTCTTGGCTCTTGTAAATATTTATAAAAGATAAATAAAAATGGATGCAAAGTGAAAGTATATGTGTAAGTGATGTAGTGTAAAAAATAGATAGGTATAATATGCAGCTTCATATGCAGTTTCATATGCAGCTTCATATGCAGCTTCATATGCAGTTTCATATGCAGCTTCATATGCAGTTTCATATGCAGCTTCGTATGCAGCTTCGTATGCAGCTTCATATGCAGATTCATATGCATTTTCATATGCAGCTTCATATGCAGTTTCATATGCAGCTTCATATGCAGTTTCATATGCAGCTTCATATGCAGTTTCATATGCAGCTTCATATGCAGTTTCATATGCAGTTTCATATGCAGCTTCATATACAGCTTCATATGCAGCTTCATATATAGCATCATGTGCAGTTTCATATGCAGCTTCATATATAGCTTCATATGCAGCTTCATATATAGCATCATATGCAGTTTCATATGCAGCTTCATATGCAGTTTAATGCAGTTTCATATGCAGCTTCATATGCAGTTTCATATGTAGCTTCATATGCAGTTTCATATGCAGCTTCATATGCAGTTTCATATGCAGCTTCATATGCAGTTTCATATGCAGCTTCATATAAAGCTTCATATGCAGCTTCGTATGCAGTTTCATATGCAGTTTCATATGATGTTTCATATGCAGCTTCATATGCAGTTTCATATGCAGCTTCATATGCAGTTTCATATGCAGCTTCATATATAGCGTCATATGCAGCTTCATATGCAGTTTCATATGCAGCTTCATATGCAGTTTCAAATGCAGCTTCATATGCAGTTTCATTTGCAGTTTCATATGCAGTTTCATATGCAGCTTCATATGCAGTTTCATATGCAGCTTCATATGCAGTTTCATATGCAGCTTCATATGCAGTTTCATATGCAGCTTCATATAATATAGCTCCATATGCAGCTTCATATGCAGTTTCATATGGGGCTTCATATGCAGTTTCATATGCAGCGTCATATGCAGTTTAATATGCAGCTTCATATGCAGCTTAAATACATATTTACTCACTACCACTGAATAAAAAATATAATTGACATGTAGCATTTGGTAGGTATATAAGAAAAGGAAAATTAATTGTCACTTACATATTCGCAATATTATTCTTAATAAATTATTAAATATACTAAAATATATAATTATTAAATATTTATTTCAATACCGTTTTGCAAAATTTCCTTCTATGGCTCTAGCTGCATATGAAGCTACATATGCAGCTTCATATGCAGTTTTATATGCAGATTCATATGCAGTTTCATATGCAGCTTCATATGCAGTTTCATATGCAGTTTCATATGCAGCTTCATATGCAGTTTCATATGCAGCGTCATATGCAGTTTAATATGCAGCTTCATATGCAATATGTAGCTTCATATGTAGCTTCATATGCATCTTCATATGCAGTTTCATATGCAGCTTCATATGCAGTTTCATATGCAGCTTCATATATAGCATCATATGCAGTTTCATATGCAGCTTCATATGCAGTTTCATATGCTAGTTAAAATGCAGTATCATATGCGGCTTCATATGCAGCTTCATATGCACTTTCATATGCTGCTTCATATGCAGTTTCATATGCGGCTTCATATGCAGCTTCATATGCAGTTTCATATGTAGCGTCATATGCAGCTTCATATGCAGAGATCACAAAAAACTCCAATAGCATTTTGCGAGTTCTCCCAAGCGTTAAATATGTGTTTCAGCAGAGCAACACCCGCATCCGTAGTCGAACGACCTTTAGTGAAGCCATATTGTGCATCGTGAAGGAGTCTGTTTAAATTAAAATGTTTTAGCAACTGCTTGAGTATTAACTTTTCAAATATTTTGCTAAATGCAGGTAAGATAGAAATAGGCCTGAAATTTCCAACGTCATTTTTATTACCGGATTTAAATAATGGTATGACTTTGCTAGTTTTCATGAGGTCAGGAAAAGTTCCTAAATCAACACATTTATTAAAAGTAACAGCTGGATAGGGGGCTACGATGTATATTATATTACTTAATAGTTTAATGGAGATGCCCCAGCAATCACCAGTGTTTTTAGACTTAAGTGTGTTAAAAACATTAACTACATCACGAGGTGTTACATGTTCGATCGAAGCTAAATAAGCGACTACATTTGGGCACACTACTATGCAAAAGGTTTTCAGCTTTAGATGGGGACGAATTTAAGGAGCGAGTCGTAGTTATAGGTATGTTGGCGAAAAACTCATTAAATGCCTCAGCTACGTCAGCTGCTTTACTAATTAATTTATTGTCAACCATAATCTCAACTTGTTTTTCTTGTTTCACCGACTTACCCGTTTCATTGTTAATAATTTTCCAGGTTGTTTTTACTTTATTATTGGATTTTTTAATTGTATCACTTAAAAATTTAGATTTAGCAAAACACAAATGTTTTTAAATAATTTTGTATAATTTTTGACATACTCTAGGAAAGAAGTATCAAACCTGTATTTTTTCAAACCGTATAACTCGTATAGTCTCGCTCTACTTTTATAAATACCTGGAGTAGCCCATTGGTTAAAGCCAACGGAGGTGCCATTAATAATGTTGTACAATATAGTTTCTTAATTGGTCTTTAAAATCAAAATCACGATAAACTTTCAATTCGTTACGATCAACTGTCGATTCATTAGAGTCGAAATCACTGTCCACTTGTACTATTTCCAAATTTTCCGCGGTATCATCTTCCTCGATATCCTTTAACGACACTGAGGTCCGACTCGTAGATATCGCATTGCCACTTACAGGCACATCGATGGAGTTTCTTTTTTCATATTCTACAACACGCCGACGAAAGCCACCAGATCTTTTAAATTTTTCCACTTCATGCATGTTTCTACTTGGTTGTATTGGCAGAGAATGTCCTGTTAAGTGTATTTTTACTGTAAACTTACTAATTTTAGTAAAAAAGGAATAAAAATATACTCCAGAAAAACAGTTTCTAGAACTTGGTATTACAATTATCTTAAACTAGCTTTTGCCCGCGGCTTCGCCCGCGTGGATGTCGGTAAATATCCCACGGGGTCGTACTACCGGGAAATCCTTCCTTATTATTATAAAGGGAACCTCTGTGCAAAATTTCAGCTTTCTAGGTTTAAGAGTTTGGGCTGGGCGTTTTCAGGGTTCATTTTCATTATTAGTAGGTACTTACCTGGGCATTTTCGTCAAAATGTCTACCAACCCACTTATGGGATGTCCCATACATACAAGTTGCAAATAATTAACATTTTTATAACATAGAAGTGTCGAGTAATTATTAAATAGTTCCAAAAGACTAGTTTTCTTTTTTACTTAAATTGCCAACAGAAATTTTAAAAAAAAAGTAACAAAATGAAATCCTGAAATGTGGCATCTTACGTCTTGCAGTACTGTCCTTATTATTTGGTAACGGTCATGACCAAAACGTATCTAAGTTACTATTTATTTACATAATATATTATTTGAAATAAGCTCCATATAATAAAAAAAATACATACCTAGCAAAATTCGTAAAATTTATCATTCGACTAAATCAAGAATTTGCTAAAATATCCAAAACAATGTTAGTAAGCTGTTTTCAAAGTAGGTAGCAGTTTAAAAAAAAATGCCCACCTATGTATGTATGTGGTATCTTTAATCCACCATAACTTTTAAATGCCTGAACAGATTTGGATGTATGGGGTACCGTTAGAATCCTTAACATCATCCCGTCCATCCCGAGTGGCACTGTTTTTTTTTTAAAAAAAAAAAAAAAAATCCAATATGGCGGCAGTAGTTACGACTCCATTTTCTTTTGGTTTTCAATATTTTTTAAAATTGTATTTTGTGATATGAGATTGATTAAATAGTACGTATTTAGCTTGTTTTCAATTAATAATATTTAGCCATTTTATAAGTAGGTACTTACTTAAGTATGATGAAAATTTCGTGATTTTTTATTCCGTCAATTTTTTTATCAGATGTTATCAGCAAATAAAATACATTTATGATTTGTTATTTTGGTTATGTCATTAATGTATAATAGAAACAAAATTGGTCCTAATATGCTACCTCGTGGGACTCCATATTTGTTGTATCAATGTTCATCTAATTTTGTGATTACAACACATTGCTGTTGGTTTTTGAGATACGACGACAGCCAATAATCTATGCGGGTCCTCTTATACCAATTGCATCTAGTTTTTGCAATAATCAGTCATGAGATACATAGTCAAAAGCTTTAGATGAGTCAAAAAATAGACTTGTGGTCAAACGGTTTTTGTTAATATTTGCTAATAATTATTTTTAAAATGGAAAAAATGGCTAAAGATATCGATATTTTGTTTTTGGAAACCAAATTGTGCAGTCTCAATAATCCGAAATTATTTATACCTTTGTCATGTTATGAGTGAGCCACTAGGAGGTCGATCGACAGTATCCCCGTAGCTTTAAAAAATAAAAACACACGTTTCTTTAATAAAAACTTCAGTATAGTTTATTTTTATTACTCTTATTTTAAAACACTGCAGAAATAATTAATGTCTATTGTTCTGCGCCAGAGCTTCCGGTATAAAAACTTGGTACTTCGGTGTGGTACCGCCTTTTTCTATGATGGCGCGAACTAGGGAGAATGGGTCGAGCTTCTTTTTCACGACCAGGAATCTGAAATAGAAAGAATAATAATACATTAGAGCGTCTTGAGAGGGTCTCGTGGCTAAGTAATAACAGCCGTACAGATGGTCTGTGGATGACCGACCATCTTTACATATCGAGACACCTCCGTGCCTCGGAAAAGCACGTTAAGCCGTTGGTCCCGGCTGTCGATCTTGGATCCAACCAGTCTTACCAGGGGTAGCGTATTACCCAGTAACTGGGTTGTGGAGGTCAGATAGGCGGTCGCTCCATGTAAAATACTGGTATTCAGTTGCATCCTGTTAGACTGGAAGCCGACCCCAAAACAGTTGGGAAAAGGCTAGGCAGAAGATGACAGAGCGTCTGGAGCAAAAAAAAAATGTAACGTATGGACGAACAACGCACACTAATTGATCTACGAAAACAACCCTTACTACAAAGACATAAAAGTGCTGTCAATTAATAAATGTATTGTAACCTCAAAGGTACGGTAGTGCGCGCGCAAGTTGTAGTCAACCGCCTGAGAAATATGAGCGGTGAGACTGGGATTGAAAATATTGAAAAATGAAAAAAAAAGAGAAAAATGGTTTATTATTTTTACGTGGGACTTAAAAATTACTGTCGCTATGTTGGTGAACTATAGGTGCACCTCTGCCTAACCCTTCGGAGAATACATGATGCGGGATGTTATGATGTTAAATATAACCCAGCGATATCAGTGGCGTGCACAGAGATTTCAGACAGGGTATGCACGGTTAAAATAAAATAAAAAACTTAAGTACCAGTTTCAGCTCCTTTCGGTCGGAGTCCCACCGACTAGATACCCTACCCAGTAGGTATCTAGTTACCTATATACCCGACTCTTACCACACGGCGCCATTGGCTTCGCATAGCGTTTGTTTGCGACCACCAAAAATATCTAAATTATTTAAATCTGAACATCCGTTATATGTAGATCCAAATATATAATTTTTATGTTGATTTGTAAATAAAATGCAAGGTAAACAATACAATATGTTTGTGTGTACACAACCTTTAGCTGTTAGCCAGTAACAATTATCATAATACTTTTTATGTAAATAACAAGTAGCATTAGGTACCTTTTTTTTTGTGTTAAACCAAACCCCGCGTACACACGGACCCCTTTGCAATCAATTTAACTTCTTCCTCAAAAGATAACGTCGAAAAAGCGGCAGATTTTAATTTATTTGAACACACTTGGCCAGCACAGGTCTCACGGGTATAATTTTTAGTTTTTTACAATAAACTTACCTACTGAATAATTACTTAGACAATCAATCAGTTTCGCCCAGAAATACAACCGAACAATGATATTAAATCAATCGAAAGCGAAACAATAAATATGGCGAATAACGATTACGAACTAATACGAACAAATAAATTGATTAATCCGACTAAAAAAAGTTGATCCTCTACAATCAACAAATAAGCGGTGCTTTTACGGCTTCTCAATTTGGACGGTTTGCAATGTATCTCTGCTTCTAAAACTCCAACACGCGCACACATTTTCACGCACACAGTCACACTTTTGTTGTGTACTACACGAGAGTTCACGAGATGCGTTGTATGAAAAATAAGCAATGCGTAGTAGTGCTTTTGCTCACACGGGAGCGCTGCTTGCGCGGTGAATCGGTGGCGCGTGTCGCCGCTCCAACGTGTTAGTTCCATAAAAAAGTAATAGATGGCGCGGAATCGCATTATAAACACGGGAATTCAAATGACGGATTTTAAATTAGATTCATATAATACCTACCATGTTTTTTTATTTCATTTAAATAGTTATTTATCATTTAGAGGGGCATGTATGTATGGGACTACAGGGTATGCAGAGCTTATTTGCATGTATGGAGTGCACGCCACTGAGCGATATGTGGATGCACCTCACCTCTGCCTAACGATTCAGATAATAAAGCCGTTATTTCAAGATCACAGATAACTCAAGGTCAACTAACCTATCATTCTTTTTAACATCACAAGGTCACGGTTAAAAATATCGAACGCGATTTGCCGCTGTATGAGCCTAATGCCTGGTTTCTGAAGAATTCTTAAACGGAGTTAACGGAGCAATTGATTCGACAAAATTATCTATTTTAGCGAATTTCTTCCTTAAACTCTCAATAGCTATTGATTCGACAAAAAATATCGATTTAAGCGAATTCCTTCCTTATGCTCGGTTTTTGAGGTCCTCAAATAAACCTTGGATAGTAATTCACTCGACTTTTAAGCTAAATTCTTCCTGAGCGTATAGTTCAGAAACACGATATCGGAGCAATAACCACTATCGAATGAATAAACTCTGTTGAAATACCTCAGAAACCGGGCATTAATTGTATATTATCTTTTACAAGAGTGCATTGGATAAAGAAAAATATCGTATAAAAAACTCAAGGTCAACCAACTTGTCAACCCCTTCAAGTTGAAGGTCGAAAATGTCGGACGTGATGTAACGCTGCATTCTATCAATGAATATTCTGTCTTACAGACTAGCAGTGGATGGGAAAAATCAAGGTCAACCAACCTCTCATCTCCTTCACCATAACTCCTCGACGCGAGTCCAGTTTTCTGCGAAACTTGATGTAGTATCGCGCGTTCTTCTTTAGAGAAGTCGTTTGTGAACACAAGGTCAAGGTCGAAAGTGTCAGAGGCGATGTAGCGCTGCATTAGACCGTGGGCCGCTCGGCGGAGCATGCGGACGTCTTGGGCGCTGCCAAGGCCGGCTCTGTTTACCTATAACATAAATATACACATGTTACAGTATTAGAAAGGTGTCGTTAAATCGAAGGGGTGTGGTACAGACATCTCGAAAAAAATATCTGTCCCATAAAAAACTTCAGTACCTACTAGACTCAAATTTATCGTACCAGCGAAAACAATGGCGAATCTCCTAAAACGCCAACTAAATAAACAATAAAAAAAAACCCGACTTCTATGCAATGTATTAAAAATACCGAAACAAGATTGAGAACAGAAAACAAAATTAAAATAAACTAAAAACAATGCAAACTCTACTTTTGTGTAATTTAACATACTATATTATGAGCTGGAAAGCCTTAATACCCGCATAAGTTTGGTAGCAGGCGGCACCCATTTGCAAATTATAAACCGAAAGAAAATTAATAGGTCCCGTACATACGTATGCCAAATTGCAGCTTGTGGCGGCATCTACATCGCCACATACGAACTACGCATCACAATGACATGACGTCACGCAACCTGCATCGCGCAATCAGAGTTTACCGCGCAATTAGCATAATATACAACGTGCCGACATCAACCGTCGGGCAGTTGCCCACCAGACATGACACCCGTCTGGTCGGAGGATCCTCCCTTTTCTATGAAGGATGAGTGAACTTTACACCCTGTTCCTCATGCCTCTAAAAGCTCAATCTAACACCGGTAAGTAGGTAAAATAAAAGCTTTTAAAATTCTGATAATCTGATCCATACTCACCATTTGTAAGTTAGGTTTGATTGGTTCTGATATTCCTTGCGCATCGACGCCGAGACCACCGCCTTGCCAACCCATCATCTTCATCATTCTGGAATAAAAAACAAAAATTATCTACTACTGTGTCATCATCTGCCTAGCCTTTTCCTAACTCCCTTCCCCCCTCCTCCTCCCCTACCCCTCCCCACCTCCCTCCTTTCCCTTCCTTTTTTCCAATTTTTTGTGGAGTCGGCTTCCAGTCTAACCGGATGCAGCTGAATACCAGTATTTTAAATGGAGCGACTGCTTATCTGACCTCCACAACCAATTACTGGGTAACACGATACCCGTTGGAAAAACTGGTTGTCAGACTTTCGGGCTTCTGACGACCCGTAACATGACATGACAGCTGGGACCGACGGCTTAAAGTGCTTTCCAGGGCACGGAGGAGTCTCGGTATATAAAGATGGTCACCCATCCACGAGTCAACCCCGGCAAGCGCAGCTTAACCTGATGAAGCAACCCATGCGACTGTTATTACTTAGCTACATGGAACTTATACATAAGTTGCAAAACATCAGTAGGTACTATCGCTATCTATAAAAAAAAGCATAATAATATATTACACTAATACTAAATTCATAGCCACGGTATTCTCCACCGGAGTCCCGACCACGTCAACCTTCTTCTTCCCGGATACATCGCTGACGCTGATCCTAGTGTTCCCTTGAGCTATAAGCTGCTCTTTTATTATAAAAGCCGTGATAATAATTGAATACTAACTTCATAGCCTCAGTATTCTCCACCGGAGTCCCGAACACGTCATCTCTCCTCTTCCCGGATACATCGCTGACGCTGATCCTTGCGTCTCCTTGTGCTATGAACTGCTCTTTTATTATTAACTAGCTTATGCCCGCGGCTTCGCCCGCGTTTATTATACATATAAACCTTCCTCTTGAATCACTCTATCTATTAAACAAAACCGCATCAGAATCCGTTGCGTAGTTTTAAAGATCTAAGCATACATAGGGACAGACAGACAGGGAAGCGACTTTGTTTTATACTATGTAGTGAAGCCGTCATAATAAGTGAATACTAACTTCATAGCCACAGTATTCTCCACCGGAGTCCCGAACACGTCATCCTTCTTCTTCCCGGATACATCGCTGACGGTGATCCTAGCGTTCCCTTGCGCTATAAGCTGCTCTTTTATTATTAAATCCGTCATAATAAGTGAATACTAACTTCATAGCCACAGTATTCTCCACCGGAGTCCCGAACACGTCATCCCTCCTCTTCCCGGATACATCGCTAACGCTGATCCATGCGTTCCCTTGGGCTATAAACTGCTATTTTATTATTAAAGCCGTCGTAATAATTGAATAATAACTTCATAGCCCCGGTATTCTCCACCGGATTCCCGAACACGTCATCTCTCCTCTTCCCGGATACATCGCTGACGCTGATCCTAGCGTTCCCTTGCGCTATAAGCTGCTCTTTTATTATTAAAGCCGTGATAATAAGTGAATACTAACTTCATAGCCACAGTATTCTCCACCGGAGTCCCGAACACGTCATCTCTCCTCTTCCCGGATACATCGCTGACGCTGATCCTTGCGTTCCCTTGGGCTATAAACTGCTATTTTATTATTAAATCCGTCATAATAATTGAATACTAACTTCATAGCCACAGTATTCTCCACCGGAGTCCCGAACACGTCATATCTCCTCTTCCCGGATACATCGCTGACGCTGATCCTTGCGTCTCCTTGCGCTATGAACTGCTTTTTTATTATTAAAGCCGTCATAATAAGTGAATACTAACTTCATAGCCACAGTATTCTCCTCCGGACCGAACACGTCATTTCTCCTCTTCCCGGATACATCGCTGACGCTGATCCTTGCGTTCCCTTGCGCTATAAACTGCTCTTTTATTAATAAAACAGTGACAATAAGTCAATACTAACTTCATAGCCACAGAATTCTCCACCGGAGTCCCGAACACGTCATCATTCTTCTTCCCGGATACATCGCTGACGCTGATCCTAACGTTCGCTTGCGCTATAAGCTGCTCTTTTATTATTAAAGCCGTGTTAAGAAGTGAATACTAACTTCATAGCCACAGCATTCTCCACCGGAGTCCCGAACACGTCATCTCTCCTCTTCCCGGATACATCGCTGACGCTGATCCTTGCGTCTCCTTGTGCTATGAACTGCTCTTTTATTAACACGCTGACTACTTCACGACGTAACCTCTGTAAACAAAGACAGTTTAATAATAAAAACTTTATTCAATTTGAAACCCAGTTCGGGAAGTGTTATTGTGTTTTTCCAGCATGAATTCCTCAGTAGCAGCCTAGAGTCTGGATGAATGCCCGGTTGATGGCATAGGCTCGCCCAATTATTCCATGGGACTTAAAAATAACAGCCGAAATGTGCGTGTTACTTTAGGTACACCTCTGCCTGAGATACCGTGGCCCTGGCCCTGGTAACTGAAGGAACACAGGTGGGTTTTAGTCAGTAGAAGTCTGACACGCCCTCCCGCTCCGCTCAGAGCGGGAGAAATCATTTAATGATTTCTCATCCACAAAAAAAAAAAATACACTTCTGCCTAGCTCTTTGGCGATTAAAGGCATGATGTTGTGTGATTTAATATATCTAAAAAAATGCATCATGAAATACCTTGGCCTTAACACACTGGAATAGCGCAGACAATGGGGTAGGCTCATTGAGACGTACAAAATAATAGGGGTTAAAGTATGAAATTGCCGTTTTATTGTATTAGGTACTTCGAATTGACATAGAACCTTCATGGTTTGAGATTTTTGAGTGAAACTTTTTTCACATGGTATTATGAAGTTCTTCTTTTAAAAAATGTGCAACATTCGATTATCGACTTTCAGTTATTTTTTTTTTTATTCAGCTTAGACAAGAAAGATGGATACTTCGAAAATTCGAGTTACTTTTGAATACGAGTTCCGGCGCGGAACTAACGCGGCAGAAACAGCTCGCAATATCAATGTTGCGTTTGGAGAGGGTACTGCGAGGGTACTGAGGGTACTGCGAAAGCGTTTAAACCAAAATCGCACTGTGCGTTCTAATGAACACACCGTGCGATTTTGGTTTAAGAGCCATTTCACGTTTTCGGGCGGATATCTAAGATTTTAGTCGCCTAATTTACCATCTTAGGTAAAACTCTGACATTGTTGAATACATTTAAAAGAAAGACCAATCTTTCGTATTGAATGTTAATGTAACACATTTACAAAAACTTATTTGTTTACTTTGTGGCGATTAATCTCCCACAACTAGTTTGCAGAAAAATCATCGCAGAGTCAATTTCAGACTCCTAAATCTATCATTAACATTCATAAATTTTACTTTTGAAAATACATAAAGCATCAGACATATAATTTTGTTGACTTTCAATGTACTAGAATATCGATTATTAATAACATTAATTAGTAAAAAAATAAAGTCTCGGGGCAATTTTTACGTTTTATACCGCTATTTAATCGCGATTTTTTGGTTTGAATAACGCGTAATTAAATTAAAAAAAATATGTCAAAATAAACTATGTTCTTTAACAAAACTAATTCTAAAGTTTTATTAAAATCCCTTCATTTATTTAGACATAATAACGTTATTAACATCACTCTAAATTAGAATAAATTACGTTGCTTAAGCGGGCACCGATTATTACAGCGCGAGCGCCCATCGAGGAAGGACCTGTGCCATATTTTCCGGCCTCCTGATGTCCGAGCTTACGTATCGTGAACGCATTATTTTACTACGACTGCAATATTAAAAATTCGTTAAAATTTGGTGAAATGGCTCTTAAACGCTTTCGTGATGGATACTTTGATTTGAAGAACGCACCACGTGGAAGACCGCCCACACAGGTGAATAACAATGAATTGAAGGAGATTGTGGAAACTCTACAGGAGTTGCAATTAGAAACCATTCGTCACCCTCCGTATTCGCCAGACCTTGCTCCAACGGACTACCATTTTTTTCGTGATTTGAACAATTTTCTACGTGATAAAAAGTTTTCTTCTCAGGAGGCAGTACAAAATGCTTTCACACAGTTTGTCGAATCTAGATCACGAGAGTTCTATCGCAAAGGCATAAATGACCTTTCTATTAGATGGCAGCAATGTAGAGATAATAATGGTAATTATTTTGATTAAATAAATATGTTAAGGTTGATGCGCCAGGGTAGCCCGCGAAATTCAAAATTTCTTACGTTTCTTGCAATTTGTAGGTCAGTGTGAGCTTGTATGTTGATTAAAATATGATTCGCGGCCGTAGCTAATATGGTTTTACAGAATTATAATCATTAGAATCAGCAATACAACTGCATAAGTTAGCATTTACTTCAAACCTCATGATTTCATGAAATCGTTATTACGATTATTGAAGTCAAAAGAAGCTAAAAAAATAAATTATGTGACCAAAATCACTTCAAAATCTCCCAAGTTCTCGATTTACGTATGAAAAATGCAAACACGCTCTTAATATAGATTGTCTCATCACATTCTACCACATGGGCGTGGCGTACAAATGTCAAACATATTACATTGGATTTGAGGTAAATGCTAACTTATGGAGTTGTATTGCTGATTCTAATGATTATAATTCTGTAAAGCCATATTAGCAAAGCATTATTATTAAAGGTCGCTAGCACATAGTGTCGTAGCGGCAAGGGGGCAACATGTCCTGAGGTGCTTGTGAGGAGTGGAGAGGTATCCCACGGTTCTCAGAACAATCCCAGAGCCCGGAAGATGGTCAAGATCCCTACAAACACTTCCTGGAATACTTCCTTCCTCCGAGCACGTTTGCTCTTGCGAATCTCCACTCAAACCGGCCAATAAAGGCAAGAAAGAGGTGGGAGCTCTGTTCCTCGTCAGTGTTCACTCCAGCCGGCCAATAAAGGCAAGCGAGAGGTGAGGAACAAGACTTCTCCCGGGAGATAGGGTCCGTGGGGTCGCTACTGCCCAACAGCTCGCCACATGCTGCCCTGCGGGTGTCTGTATCTCTCTTGGTCTGGCTCCTCATCCTAGACCTGTTCCGGCAAAGTGAACTCTACCGGCACAGACCTAAAATTCGGAGCGCACAAGCCCCACCACGACGTCAACGTAGAGATACTGCGGTGGGGTTATTATTATTATTCGTTTATTCATTTTTTTATCTTATTTAGTTACATTTTTAAATATTTGTTATACAAAAAGATGTAGAAAAAAAAAAACATTTAAAAATATAAAAAAATAGAAGTCCGCCGGTGTCGGGAGCAGGGTCCAAGGTACCGGCGGCGGTTAGGGCTGCAGAGATAGGAACCTCCTCACAATACGAGCCGTATCGAGGAGTACTGCCTTCTGAATCTGGCCCTTGATCCAACCGCCTAACGCCTAACTATTATTATTTTTTTGTCTTTGACATATCTCGGGACCCTGGGGTCCCGGACCTTTGGTAGGCGTATAAGGCGCCGAAGCCAACTCGCAGAGGCCCCTTAGATAATTTTAAATGACGAGGCGGCACCAGCCGACGATTATCCCTGTATGCACTATGCATGTGCATTGTGCACCCAAGGACAACCCCCGGTTAGTGCAGGACTATTGCAGAACATGGATACAAAACATATTGGGTTATGGATTTGGGTGGTTGTGGACTGGTTACCTAAAACTATGAACTGACTATGGCCCCTGCGTTACCAATGTTATATAATATACACAGTTAAAATGGCAGGGGGTGACCTGCACACTCAATAATGGGCCCCCGAAATGGTCGCTAGCACATAGTGTCGTAGCGGCAAGGGGCAACATGTCCTGAGGCCCTTGTGAGGAGTGGAGAGGCATCCCACGGCTATCAGGACAATCCCGGAAGTACGGTCAAGATCCCTACCAGCATCTTACTGAAATACTTCCTTCCTCCGAGCACGTTTGCTCTTGCGAATCTCCACTCAAACCGGCCAATAAAGGCAAGAAAGAGGTGGGAGCTCTGTTCCTCGTCAGTGTTCACTCCAGCCGGCCAATAAAGGCAAGCGAGAGGTGAGGAACAAGACTTCTCCCGGGAAATAGGGTCCGTGGGGTCGCTACTGCCCAACAGCTCGCCACATGCTGTCCTGCGGTTTCCTGTATCTCTCTTGGTCTGGCTCCTCATCCTAGACCTGTTCCGGCAAAGTAAACTCTACCCGCACAGACCCAAAATTCGGAGCGCGCAAGCCCCACCACGACGTCAACGTAGAGATACTGCGGTTATTATTAAATCAGACCTAGGACTGTCCCCACCCAGTGTCTCTGAAAGGGACAATCCGCTCTGGCAGAGATCATTTTTAGAATGCTGTTGTTACTACCATGCAGACGCTGCAGTAAGGAGGCCGCTTTCTTTCGCATAATGGCATGGAATCCATCTGTGCGAGCCTCTGCGAACATGCCCGAAGCACTACAACGCCACGGCAGTCCCAATAGCATCCTAAAAGCATTATTAAATTGAACACGCAGGACGTTGCAGGCTCGGCGCGTGTATGACACCCACAGGCCACACGTGTAAAACGATTGACAG
This sequence comes from Cosmia trapezina, assembly GCA_905163495.3. Lineage (NCBI taxonomy): Eukaryota > Metazoa > Arthropoda > Insecta > Lepidoptera > Noctuidae > Cosmia > Cosmia trapezina. The sequence goes on from LR991048.1 coordinate 5,593,303, forward strand.
AACGCCTTAAAAAGGGTAACTTTGACATCTGTAGTACAACGAGCGAACCTGTGGGCGAGCATATTGCTCCTCACAGACAACGCCCTGCGCTCCCTCTCTATGTCTAGTCGTCCCTTAGGTTGCTCGTGACATACTAATACTACACTACACACACTACCCCACTAATACTTACAGAACACTACGAAGTACACAAGTGCCTTCAAGACCTTTAAGCCACCTTTCCACTATGGGATATAATAATACAACGTGTTCCCGCAATTACGACATTAATTTGACACGCGTATACGGTTCCGTGTTTTCGTTTTACAAAGATATATTAATTTCATTAAACGTTATTAAATATCTCCAAGCTATTTGATACACACGCATCAGCTAATTAGCTACTACTCGTAGTGTGTCTAACCAAATAATAATTTATGAAATGTAACTAACCTCCCAAGCTATAATTTCGGTCGCATTCCTAGCTTCCACTTTACTCTCGCCAGTAGCTTGTGCCAGTAGCTTCTGATTGATGCAGAGAGAGTAAACTTTGTTCTCATATCCATTTGTTAAATTTACACCACAGACTTGACAGCTAGCTGAAACATGAAGTAAGATTATCTTGAAAGACGGAGAAGAAGTGTCTGAAAGTATTGATTATTAATTATTAACAATATTCTGTGGAGTGTGGAGTGTGGAGACTTGTCTAGACAGCAGTTCAGACCACACACCAGTAATAGCAACAATAAGTACCACCATAATTGAAAGACCAGTGAAAGAGCGGCTCTACACCAAAAAAACTGATTGGCATGCATTCAGGGACTACATATGCGAAAACCTCAACTTAAAGGAGACACTTAAGACAAAAGATGACATCGAAAAATATGCAACAACTTTAACAAACCTAATACAAACAGCCGCGTGGAAATGTACACCGGTTACCACATTAAAAAAAAGGTTGTAGGAACGTACCCAAGGATATAAAAACAAAGATCATGGAAAAGAGACGACTCAGAAGAGTGTGGCATTGTAGTCGACACTCCCAAGATAAAAGGGCGTTTAATAAAGCAGCAGCTGACCTGAAACAGTACCTTAAAGACATCGAAGAAGAGACCCTACAAAATAGGTTAGCAAACTTGAATCCCCAAGCTAAAAACGAGTATTCACTCTGGAACACGGTAAAAAGTAGTAAGGTAGCCCCTCAGGTCGCACAACATCCCATCAAAAAAAGTAATAACACTTGGGCTACAACTGACAAAGATCGGGCTGAGGTGTTTGGACAATACCTGCATGAAGTATTCACTCCGAATGGTGGTGACGCAGAAACCGAAAAAGAAATACAAGACTATCTAGAAACTGATCTACAACTATGTCTCCCATTGCAAAGCTGCTCACCCCGCGAAGTCCAAAGAGAAATAAAAGGTCTAGAGCTAAACAAGGCTCCTGGTTTCTGCCTGATAACAGCTGAAATTCTTCGACAACTTCCTAAAAAAGCTATAGTCGGTATAACACACCTTTTTAATAGCATAATTAGGATTGGTCATGTTCCAATGATATGGAAAATATCAGAGATAATCATGATTCCGAAGCCTGGCAAACCCCCGCACCTTGTGTCTTCTTACAGACCAATTAGTCTACTACCAACACTATCGAAATTGTTCGAGAAGATCATCTTGCGAAGGCTAACACGAATACTTAATGATAACGATCTCATCCCTCAACATCAGTTTGGCTTCAGGATTGGCCATTCGACTACAGAACAAGTTCACCGAGTGGTCAACAAAATAAGAGAAGCTCTCGAGAAAAAGCAGTACTGCTCTGCTGTCTTTCTCGACGTACAACAAGCATTTGATAAGGTTTGCCACTTAGGCCTGCTTTTCAAAATGAAGAACCAACTTCCACATAACTTCTACCTGCTCTTGAAATCGTACTTGGAGGATAGAATATTTAGGGTTAAAATCAATGACACCTACTCTGCCTTCCAAGACATAAAAGCCGGGGTACCGCAAGGTTCCATTTTGGGACCTACTCTTTATCTCATGTACACTGCAGATATACCCACAACGGATAATGTTCTATCTGCCACATTCGCTGATGACACTGCTGCACTTTGCAATCATGTAAACCCCAGTGTGGCGTCCTTAGGTCTACAGAATCACCTGAACAAAGTCAACAAATGGATGGAAAAGTGGCGCATCAAGGCCAGCTCCAACAAATCAGTGCATGTCACTTTTACTTTGAGAAAGGACAATTGCCCCCCAGTTAAACTTGGAAACGACGTTTTACCCCATCAGGATTCAGCAAAATACCTAGGCATGCATCTTGATAGGAAGCAAACATGGAAAATTCATATCCAAAAAAAAACGCGACGAGTTAAATATAAGACTCAGAAACCTAAACTGGCTATTAAACAGAAGATCGCACGTCACCATGGAAAATAAGATACTCATCTATAAAACTGTAATCAAGCCGGTTTGGACTTATGGCATCGAGTTATGGGGGTCAGCAAAAAACTCAAATGTGGAGATTTTGCAACGGTTCCAGAACAAAGCACTGAAAATGATAACTAACGCACCTCTATTTATCAGAACCAGTGAATTGCATGAGTACACAGAAACAGAAACAGTTAAGGAGGAAATTGAACGCAGAACAAAATCATATAAAGACCGTATCAAAGGTCATAGTAATATTCTAGCAACAGCGTTATGTGAACCAATGAATCACAGAAGGCTCAAAAGGCAACACATATGGGACCTTGTTCACTAACAAGTTCTGAGTAATAAGAGACAGCTTCCTCACTGGAGGAACGCTTCTCTCCCGTCAATTTCCTACAGCAAATCTGTTAAGGTCTGTCAAGCCGATCGCAAGATGTACCAAAGAAGAAAAAAAAAAAAAAAAAAAAAAAAAAACAATATTCTGTAAAACATACATAAAAATCAGTAGTCAGACTTTAAGAGAAGTGACTAATATTTTTACGTAACTTTGGTAACTGATACCTGAAAATTGGCCGTCAGCCCAAGCTAGCAGCTATGCATACATTCAAAATACATACATACTAACACTACTCTATCCCATACATTTTGTGACTTTATTAATCAGAAAATAAGTAAGTTCTGGTGGCCCTGGGATCTTGCTCTACTATGAAACTCACAATAATGTACCTTCCCATTATTGAAAGAATTTTCTGAATCGGATCAGTTTTTCTGAAGATTATCCCTTACATACACTTACATAATTTACCTCTTTATAATATTAGTTTCATTATAGAAAGTTTTTACGAATAAAAGCGTTACTTTTAATTAGTGTTATTTTTTAAATATTATTTTTGTGCATATTGCTGCAAGGTAATTTATCAAGAAAATGCAACTACAGCCAAAACCGTTTATAACAACATTGCATAATACAACGTACCAATTGTTTTGAGGTCTTAGCATTTATGTTTCAACAACTGTAATCTGAACAGTCCCTTCAAAGTAGTTATAATCGGTTTTGACTGTATAATACATCTCGGACTCACTTTGTATATTCCACAGTTTCCTAGCCCACGGTCGAATCAATAGCACCATACGGCCAAACGTAGACTGAAACATGTTTTCTCTAAACAGTCTCACATCCAAACATTTTATATTTGACATTTCTTTTATATAATCATCTGCTTCCATCAGATCTGTGTTTTTCTTTTCACTAGTTGATGTATCCTGTTCTACGGTCTTTGCGTTATCGTCCATTTCAGTATCTTCATCCGAAGCCTCATTTTTGTTACATTCTTCATCAGAAACTTTCTTTTCTTCAGTTTCCTGGTCTGGTATTTGACCTTGGGCAATGAATGCAATGCGAGCAGACTTTGGTTTCTGATCATTGACAATTTCTCCTCCAACTCGTCTGATGCCTCGTGCTCTGTCCTCGGCAGCTGTTGATGCGGAGACAAATGTTCTTTGCAGTTTTGTTTTCTTTTTGTCTTTATATTTTTGGCCAACCTGGAAGATTACAGTTTAATGTAACTTTTTGGAATGTTTGTTTGTCCTATTGTGATAAGATAAAAGTATTGATAAGAAAACAATGCCAAAGCATTTATTTCAATTAAACCATTTACAGGCGCTTTTGAACTGTCGAGTCTGTAGTTAGCATATATATATTGCTTTCAAGAACACTAATTTAAACTTGATAATTCATAGTGATTTCACCAATGACATTTACTTAAATATTTTTATTTCACAAACACATAATTATGTTATCACCAAAACAGCGAATGCTAAAGGGATGAGCAGCAGGATACAGAGGATACTCGAAGGCACATTTTAGAATCATTCACGAGCTAAATGCTACGCAACTGTGGGCAAGATATAGTAAATCAAATTTTGAGGTTAGGTTGTTATTCTAAGTTGTTATTGTTTGTGGGTTATGTTTACCTCAAAAGATAGTTGAGCTATCTGTTGCATAACCGGCGCTGGATATCTGCAGCCCATAAACTCGATATTTGTATAAACACGAGCCAAACAAACTAATCTTTCTTCGGGGAAATTACTTTTCCATTTTTCCATGAAAGCTTTGCGTAGCTGCCAATGTTCTTCGCATTCGTGTTCATCTCTGTATTTCTCAACATCCCAGTTCACGTCAAAGTCACTTGTTATGTTATTTTTTGCGAAATTACCTACTGTTTTGTTTGTGTTGGACATTTTCGTACAGACTGTTTTCGTTTCGGAAAACCCTCTTCAAACAAAACATTTATTAATTTTTTATTCATTACCATAGATACGCCATAGATCATAATGTCATCAGTGTTGCCGCAACTGAGTTCCCAAAAGGTACATATCCAGCGCTGAAAACGTACATTTTGGGTTAAAAAGGTACATAAGCAATGGTTTTACTAAAATCACTCACTACTGCTTCTCTCGCTCTTTCGCAATATTCATTGCGAGTCAGGGAGACACTGCCTGCTCGCCAGCAGAAGTTTTATTTTTTGGATTCTAGGTGTGAGAAAACTTACTTAACTAATATTATAAAAATCTCGTGTCACTGTGTTTGTGGTCACACTCCTCCGAAACGGCTCGACCGATTTTTTTATGTTTTTTTTTTATGCATATTTAAAAAGAAAAAAAAAATAGGAAAAAAATTAAATCGTAATTTTGACAGGATATAGTCTGGCGGGTCAGCTAATATTATATAAAAACATCTCCGGGTTATATGATTGAATGACTCATTGAATTCTGTCGGAGGATGCGTTATGGTAGCCCGCGAAATTCAAATTTGATTACGTTTTTTGCAATTTGCAGGTCAGTGTCAGGTTGTATGTTGATTAAAATATGATTCGCGGGCGTAACTAATATGGTTTTACAGAATTATAATCATTAGAATCAGCAATACAACTCCATAAGTTAGAATTTACCTCAAACCTCATGATTTCATGAAATCGCTAGATTTGAGGTCAATTCTAACTTATGGAGTTGTATTGCTGATTCTAAAGATTATAATTCTGTAAAACCATATTAGTTACGCCCGCGAATCATATTTTAATCAACATACAACCTGACACTGACCTGCAAATTGCAAAAAACGTAAGATATTTTGAATTTCACGGGCTACCCTAGCGCTTTCGCTTTAATGTGATTGCGCTGTGTAGCCCGCGAAATTCGATTTTTTTTTTGGGTTTTTCGCAATTTTCAGGTCCGTGTCAGGTTGTATCTTGATCAAAGTATGAAACGCGGCAATAAAACTTATGTATTTATATAAGTTTACCCATAAAAATCATCAGTACATCTCTCTAAGTTAAATTTCGTGCAGATTCGTTAGATTTCGTTCGTTTGACGAATTTGCACGAAATCTAACTTAGAGAGATGTATTGATGATTTTTATGGTTAAAATTACGTGAATACATATGTTTTATTGCCGCGTATCTTATTTTGATCAAGATACAACATGACACGGACCTGCAAATTGCAAAAAATCCAAAAAAAATTCATTTCGCGGGCTACACAGCGCAATCACCTTAAAAATACAAAACAAAATGTACCTATCAAAACTATCCTCTTTGCAAACAAGTGCGGCCTGTAAGTAGAGTAGTCACTGAGTAGGAGTAGTGTGTTCTGTATCGTATCTGTCTATGTCTGTGGTCACTTGGCCGCTTGGTGAACATGCCGCGCCCGGCCGGTCAGATACACGATACAATGTTCATTGCCTACTCTCGGATGAAGCGAGAGAGAGCTACTTCCTACATTACGTACATAGGTCTGTGACTACACAGGCCACCGGTACCTAGGACCGAAGATCTATATTGTTTTCTCGTTTTGGCGGCGGTTTCAATTTTGGATGTTACCTAAGTTAAAAAGGTACGTAAACTGAACCCCATTACACATTACACATGGGAGGCTTAAAAAGTACGTCAAATGTGTAAAATGTACGCTAATGGCAACACTGAATGTCATTGCCATAGATAGATAGAAGTCTACAGTCTACAAGTCTTTGGGTTCACACACAGACTATATAGAGAACTAAGCGCTGTCTGGTGACTATAATGGGAATCACAATTTCATACAAATTGACGTAAGGTAAAGTTAACGTAAACGCGATCGAGTAAGTATGAAAACTCGCACTAAGCCTCCAGTGGGCTTAGTGCGAGTTTTTATACTTACTCGATCACGTTAACGTAAACGTCAATTTGTACTGAAATTGAATAAGCGCCGTCTGGTGACTTTAATGGGAAACACAATTATTCCCTACAATTTGACGTATGTCAACGTTAACGTAAACGCGATCGAGTAAGTATAAAAACTCGCACTAAGGCCACAGGTTGGTTCACAGACTTCTTGGTGGGTTCAAAACATTCAACATTGACTAGTGTTGCAAACTTAAAATTCAAGTTTTCTACTATTTATTAGCAAGGTGAATCCCTCAGAAGAACAACAAGCATAGAAGTAGTGCTTAAATAGCAACTGAACTCAATATATTTGTTTCATTTTGACTTATGGAGCCGCTATGATGTAAAAGAAGGACACGTATACAGAAGACGTTTCGAAATTTTGTAGGTTGTCATTCATTTTATTCTGACTAGTGATGTACCCACTAAATTTCAACGTCGATAGAATTTACAATGACATTCTTTCTTATACTGCCAAGAATAATAACCGTAGGTACACCCGGCTACACATCAAACTATACATTTCCAGTTTACACTGACCGCTCATTGTAAGGAAATCCTATACAATGCGAGATCAGCTTATACTGGAAATGTATACTTAGCTTGATCTGTAGCCGTGCGTACCTAAAACTAAGCATCCTTATGATCCCATACTTACTCCCATACATACTTAATATATTCGTTCAAAATGAAACAATAATTTAAGTATGAACTAAATAGTTCGTCATCATCATCACCAAAGTCTTCCTTGGTTCCCGACAGATCTTCATGTATGCCATATGCCATAATAACTGATGAGTTTATTGAAAACAAGTGGGAGACATTCGGTTTTGCAAATGTTTTTAGCAACTTACTTTCTCATATTTATTTGAATTTTAGATTACATCATAGACTACTCAACAAAGTCTAGGGAACAAGGGTATTCAAAGTACCTAATAATTTTTATTTTAATACTTTTTAATTATGTATTATTTTAAATCAGTGAAGCGTAATTTAATAGAGATTTGAATTATTTGATTAAATAAAATGGTTGTTAGTGAAAAAATAAAATTTATTATGAAAATTCAAAATGGTATCAAAGCGACAAAAACTTTTTGTACATAAAAAAATAAATAACGACCAGATAATATTTTCAATAAAAAAATAAAATGCCTAGCAACTTTAATAATCTGTTAGGCGAATTCCAGCCCACACCATAATCATTCCGCCCTGGTACGAATGAACTTCCTGAGGATTCTGGAGTCGGCTCTGGCGACCAGGAACTCGCCAAAAGCGCAGTCTTCTTGAATCGGGATGGAATCCAATTATTTCTGAATTTGTTATTGTCATCTGTGTCAAGGATTCCTAAAACAAACAGTTCTCAATAAAATTTATGTAAGATTTTTTATCAACATTTTTATTTAGGTAAATAGTTTTATTTGTATGTCTTACCTGACTGATGTGAGATGATTTCACGAGATGTCAAGATCAGTGGCGATTCATTAATCTGTACCGATGTACTAGGTCCTGTTTCAACTTCCATTGCTACGGGATCCTACAATTACGTATTTTTTATTAAAAATAAATAAATAAATTTGCACACGATTATATTTCCGACTGGGATAATTAGAAGAATGATATCGCATCAATGATATTTTTAATATAATATCATTGTATCGCATATATCAAGTGAACATATTTCTGAAATGTTATACCTGTCTTCATGTTAGATTGCTGTTGATGGTGAGCGGTTCTTTTAATTTGCAGTACTGCGCTATGTCCTTCTTCGCAGACTTCCATAAGTATTTCCTGTAATGTAATAAATCAAGTTTTAATTTGAACGGGATACTATTTATTGCCAATAAAATACCTTAATTATATCATAATACTGGATGAATTTTTTATCATGCACCAAATCGAAATGGGAGATTGTACTCATCATTATGAACAACTTTTACTATGGGAACAAACCTGAAATCGCGAAAAAAAAATCAGCTGTTCAGTACATTTATCTACATCAAACTCGTCAAAATGTACTGAACAGCTGATTTTTTTTCGCGATTTCAGGTTTGGTCCCATAGTAAAAGTTGTTCATAATGATGAGTACAATCTCCCATTTCAATTTGGTGCATGATAAAAAAATCATACTGTATATCAGACCATTTCATCTGTTCTATCCATAACAAATAATGTAGGAACAGCCATGTTCTCTAAGTGACAACTTAAAGAACATGCTACATCCATTTCATAGGTTCATTACCAAATGAATACAAAGTAAAATGCTTGGAGCATATTATGTGGCTGTGCTTTTTGGAGTCCAATTTCGTCTACCAATACAATTTATCCATTTTTTTTTCACATCGTCTAGGAAATCTGTAAAAGAAAAGTATCGACAACATTATTCACGTCACTATGGCTGATCAAGATAACCCCAAAATAATTTCCGAATATTCGCTAATAACTTCTATTGGAATAAATATTACGACTGGTTTCAGCTATATAGTGACACAGCAATATTTGTTATGTATTTATATTCGTTTATCAGATCATATGCAACAAGAAATTGAGCAAAAACTTACCGATGGAAGGTCAATATTTATTGTTCGTTTTATTTTCGCTATGAATGGGACTTGCAGCCCCCAACCACACAAGAAATTGCTCCACAGCGTCCACACACTCACTATTTGTAGTTAAACAAAGAATTCATGCAATCTAACAGTAGAAATATTATTAAAACATCGCAAAACCATGGAACATTACGACAAACACGTAAACAATGAACACGCGAATAAGTCAGGTAGTTCAATGAACGAACTGTCAGGCATTGAAACAAAGTACTATCAAATTTGGCCGCGTCATACTATAACTTTTTTAACCAAATGACAATTGATCTTGTGACCATGCCAAGAAAGTAAAACAAAGAGTAAAACATTTATCTCTTTCCCACATCCTTTATCGTACCTTTAGCGTACCTAATAATAGAACGGGAATAAAGGTTGTTACAGAATTCTGTTTTTAGCCTTCCTTCTATGCTTTGTTATTGTTCTGAGGTGAATCCACAATTCACAAGTAGGTTTATACAACGTGCCGCTGCTAGAGTCTGTCAAGCGAGTCGTGTCCACGACCATTTAGCTGATTTCTTATAATGGCAATACTATTATCTGTCAAACGGATTGTCACAACTTCTGTTCTACTAAGCTACAGCATTTTGATACTTTTAGCTCAATTATTTAATTTGTATTAATGGATATTTAAAGAAGAATGGAAAAGAAATATATTTAATGGATAAATGCACAGATCACACTATTCATGTAGAAAACAAAGGATAACCGATACGGAGTTGGAACCCTTCATAATTTTGTGCGTCATGACACTGACAGTGATTTCTCATAATAAGGTATTGAATTTCTAGATTCTGATTTTAGTTCTAATTGTGACTAATAAATACCTACATTGAAATGCACTTTTTTAAGTTTGTTATCTACAAAAATTCAAGTATCAAACATGTTTTCAGCGTACTGTATCAGTGTTGACACATGTAAGATTTTTAATTTTGGCCTCCTTTTTCATTGGGCACGACTCGCTTGACAGACTCTATAGCAACATTAACTAAAGACCTGGGTAGTTCTAGTGGCCAGTAATCATAAAAAATATAATTAGATAAAATAATTAATAAATATAAAAAAAAAATCAAACAAACTAAATAAGTAATAAAATAATAACCAAAATTAGGATCACTCTATGCAAAGGACTCATTCATGAACCTATTGCTCTATGTCAACTGGTAAGGTCTTTGACTCGGACTCTTTTCTTTTGTTCATCGTTAGTCTATTGTTCTGACCCTGCTGTGAGTAGCTTCATGAATGATTTTTTTTTTGCACAACCCCCAGAAAAAAACTCGAGCGCCGTGACCATTTCTTTTTTAGACAATTGTAAATAAATCAATAAATAATAAAGTTGAATGAAATTAGAACATCTTTATAAAACGAACTGTACACGCATGACAATGGGGTCGGCAAGTGAAGGCTGATCTCAGATGGCGCCACCTCTATACGAACCCTGTGTAGCCCGCGAAATTCATTTTTTTTTTGGGTTATTTGCAATTTGCAGGTCCGTGTCTGGTTGTATCTTGATCAAAGTATGATACGCGGAAATAAAACATATGTATGTACATAATTTTAACCATAAAAATCATCAATACATCTCTCTAAGTTAGATTTCGAGCAGCGATTTCGTTTGAACGAACGAAATCTAATGAATCTGCACGAAATCTAACTTAGAGAGATGTATTGATGATTTTTATGGTTTATGTAAATACATATGTTTTATTTCCGCGAATCATACTTTGATCAAGATACAACCAGACACGGCACCTGCAAATTGCAAAAAACCCAAAAAAAATTGAATTTCGCGGGCTACCACTGCGCATCATCCTTACGTGACGTAAACATAATTATGCGCTTCGGATTTCTTATTTGCCTTGATTTCTTGACATTTTTCCGATAAAGAACAGTATGTATTCCACTTGGAAAATAATTATGTGAGTTAAAAGAAGAAAAAGAAGCGCCTTTTTATGTGGAAAGAAAGCAGACCTAATTGAATGGAATTTGTTGTTCATAGATTAATTTATATTTTTACAATTTTATGGTCTGCATGTTTGTTTCATGGTATATTGAACGTTTACTTATGATACACTCTAGTGTATGATAACATTGTATCATTTACTTAATTTCCATTAACTTAATCTTGTTACCAATCTTTTCATAGTCACTTTCCTTGAAATGTTTATGACACACTCTTGCCCCGCTTTTATGGTCAAACTTTACTCGCCTTATCACTTTGAGCCACAATTTTTTAAGTTTCTCATCTCGAGGAAACTGGTGGCCTCTAGTTTCTTTACAATTTGGTACACAATATCTTGGCATTTCCTCAATAATTGTGTCTAATTATGAATTCACTACAAATTCCGTACAAAAACTGCTTTGTTATTGGTCTGAGCGCTACTAGCGACACTTTGACAGTTGCCGGCCCCATTAAATGTCGTCAAAGCAGCGCCACGCTGTCTAATGGGGAAGGCAACTATCAAAATGGCGTTGTCGTAGCTAGTTTCCATTACAATCTAATACAAGGCGTGAGGTGGTTCTAATTTATTTTTGCGAAATTGACGCGATGTTGTGTTGTGTACGTACAAACTGCATTATTCATGTGTGAATGTGAATGTCGTGCTACACTTGTGCTCGCGTATTCGTGTGAATGTTTTTGCTAAAATAGTAGTTTTATGATACCTTTCATCTGGCAATAAATTTTGTTAACGTCAGTCTGACCCCGTTATAAGTCTGACAGCTAACAGCTTTGCCGTTCCGTAGAAACTTTTGTATTTTTGTTATTTCTGGCATGCCTCTATTTTGTCTTTTTCATACTACTGGAAAATAATATTATGGTTTTCCTTTCTTCTTGAATTGCATTAGTCAGCATCGAATAAGAAAACCAAAATATTGAATTTCCTTTCCTTTTTTGCTGACTGATCTGCTTCAGCTGATTTGAGCTGATGTGACTGATGTGCTGTGCTTCTGATTAAGTGATTCACTTGACTGGACTTGACTTGACCGTTGAAGGTAGGTGAGTTTTGGTGAAAACATATTCAAGAAATTTCGTAACTAAATTGAACTAAATAGTACCTATGAATAATCGCAATCACTAGTATTTTTGTTCGAACTTTCAGGAGACTATTTTTTGTATTTAACTAAGACTAAGTATCTGAACTGAAGACTTGTGTTGATAATATTTTTCTTTCGTGCCCTCGTGCCATGGATTTTTCTAATCATAATTTAGAAATAGCCGATACCAGTTCAAGTGTAATTGATAACGCCGCCAAAATGTCTTTTGAAACTACCTACCGAAGTTTCACCAAATCACAATAGCAACAAAGATAATTCTGAGATTTTCAATGATTCCATGGTCTGTGATGATGATAGTTACATTGCTAATGATGTTGATGTAAGGAAGGATGAAGTTAACCAGTTTGTTTCTGTCGAATCACCACCTGTGGCGGTAGCTGAAGAAATCCCGCCAAAATATGACACGTCTTGCTCAGAAGTTGTAGGTACTTTTGCATCAACGAAATGTAAAAAAAGAAAACTATCAAGCTTCGGCGAACTACTAGAAAATTTGCATTCCAATGATTCCAATGTATTGGTTAAGAATTTCAATAAAATACTACTTTCTTGGAAAGTAACAACAAGGAATTGACTTTTCCTAATATTGTGAAGGAATATGAAGAGTTTTTTGAAGTGCTAGTGCAAGACATTAACATTTTGAAATCAAAGCATTTGGATGCTGATTAAAGAGATATTTGTGATAAAATAATAGCAGCTGCAACCGGTTACTTGCTTACTTGTGTCTATGAATATAGACCGAACTTCCAAAAGTGAGTTACTAAGATAAAGTTAAAAAAGTAATGTAGTTAAAGCACAATATGTTAATTATCAATGTATTTTTTAAAAATGTTTTTATGATTGTTTAGTTCAGTTTGTGATCTTCCTGTGCGAGTCCAAATATATACTTTTTCTTTCTTCCTATGTTAGATTTGTGCAATAAAATTGTAACTTGAAAATTTTTGTCTATTTTTATTCAGTTACATTTGTACATAGATTTATGTATGTAAGTGACCTTTGTCCGCACTTAGTTGCATGCAGATTTCATCATCATCATCATCATCATCGTTATTTCAGGCGAAAGGACATCCACTGCTGGACATAGGCCTCCCAAGCACCTCCACTTTTACTGGTTCTGTGCTTCCCGCATCCAGTGGATTCCTGAGGCCTTCGCAAGGTCATTGGTCCACCTTGTGAGGTCTTCCAACGCTATGTCTTCAAGAAGATTCAATAAGCATACATTGGAAATTGCCTAAAGAACTACCAATATGATTTGTTTCTAATTTGATTTTGTAAAAGAACAAACTCTCTCATTAAATTGGTGAGATAAATTACGTAATAGCTGACCCGACAGACGGTGTCCTGTTCCAATTACATAATCCATAATGAAAATCTCATAGAAAACGTCATTTTCTGTTTTTCCCGAATTTTCCGGGCAACTTTTCCATTTTTTCTGCCCCTAAAAAACTTATTTTAATGAAAATTTTTTAAAACAAAAAGAAAATGAACTAAATTGTTCCAGCCATTCTCAAGTTTACCAACAAACAGCATTTCATTTTTATTTTGTTTGGCAGTGACATTCCAGGTTAAAGCCAATCTTTTTAACTAGGTAGGTTGGTTTAAATTTATCATTCATACAGCACATAGCAGGGTTGATAAAAATCATGATTTTTGGTTTTTTGATTGGATTATTTTATTTTGACTTCCGAATGAAAAATATTGAAATATGTAAATAAATCAATAACATCTAATCAGATATTATTGATTCATTTACATATTCCTATTTCATATTCTGATTAGATGTTATGGATTTATTTACTTAGTCCAATATTTTTCATTTGGAAGTCGGTAGGTATTATTAAAAAAAAAATCTCTTTGTTTATTATATCATACATCTAAAATAAAAAAAAATCTTTTGTTCTTTCACTAACCAATCCCGAAAGATATTGATTGTGCGAAAACAAATTAAGTTGCTTGTTTACATTGCGGGGAGTACCCGAAATGTGATAAACATAGCATTTCACGTGTGTGTGTTTATGACGGGGAAGTCCCTTGACAGTTTTTGGTTGATTTTGTTGAAAAGGTATTGATGTAAATTAACTATTTTTTTTAATTACTTGATTTTAATAGGGATTACTTGATTTTTTTTTTAATAATCGCTGATTGAAATAATTTGATTAAAATCATCTCAACCCTGGCACTGGCACATGAAAGAATGTCATGTTACACACAAATTGTTTTTCAACTCGGAAGGCACCATGCCTATTTCTCTAACCAATGTTGTTGTGTTCCTGTTTTAAGAGTGTGTATAATACCAGTCTATTATGATCCCACAGCTGGGCAAAGGCCTCTTCTCATATAGAGAAGGCAGGCACAAATAAAAAAAATTGGCAGTCACAGGGACTGCCGACAGTGAAGTGAAAACTAAACGTAAAACTATGCTCAGCATGTCACAGTACGTAGAAGTTTTAACTTAAAAAAAAACTTTCAGTTCCAGACAGAGCATAATGCAGTCATCTCAGACGTCAAGTGAAGTAGACAGCAACGAAGTTCTGAGCAGGTCACCGTCTCCTGCCCCGATATCCAGCAGTTTTAAAATAGATTGCCTCCGCACAACGCTGGCATTTGTAAAGAATGATGTCACAAAAACAAAAGAATTTCCAGAATTGAATTTGGAACAAGCACAATTCATGAATTTGTTACTTGAAAGTGTTTTAGCTTTCACGGAATTTGATAGTAATTTGGAAATAAAGGAGCTTTATCGAGCGTTGTGGGAGGCTGTCAGAATATACAGCTTAAAATACGAATTTAGGATTAAGTGTGTTGAAAGTTCCGGTGGAAAAAAGTAAGTTTAGAAGTATGCATCTTTTTAAATATTTTTATTTTTTTAACTAGCTTGTGCCCGCGACTTTGCCTGCGTGAAATTTTTTGTTCCCCCGACGGTGGGGGGAACAAAACTGTCGCGTCGTTTTCGCTTAGTTTTCTTTCTGACTTTTTTTTCTTTTTGATCGTCTCCTAAAGGTCGTAGCGTGATGTTAAATAGTCTATAACCCTCCTCGAGATTTGGGCTATCAAATTCAAAATAATAATGTCACAAATCTGACTTGTAGTTCCGGAGATTATCGCGTAAAAAAAAAAAACAAGCTCTTCAGCTTTATTATTGCATAGATACCACACTAATATTATAAAGGCGAAAGATTGTGAGTGTCTGTCTTTGTGTGATTTGTGTTTGTTTGTTTGTTACTTCTTCAGGCTCAAACGGCTGGACCAATTTTAATAAAATTTGGTATGGAGGTAGCTGACACCCTGATGGATTAACACACAGGTTACTTTTTATGCCGGTCTACGGGGGTGAAACTGCGGGGCGGTCCTTTATAAAAGCGAAAGTGAGTTTGTTTGTAACGATTTCACGCTAAAACGGCTGAACATATTTGGATGAAATTTGGCACACGGATAGACCATGACCTGAAAAAAGACATAGGCTACATTTCATCGACATACCACGCGAGCGGAAGCTAGTAGATACATAAAACGGTTTTTTTTTTACTTAAGTACAGTGTTGTTTAATTACAGGAGTTTGGTGTTTGAAAAAGTACCAAAACAGAAACCATCTGCGACTGCTGGCAACTCAAACGAGATAATGTAAGTATTAATGCTTTGTTTTATCCATCAAACGATAAGTTGTTCAGATAAACTAACCCACTATTTTTGTCGTCAGGAATTTAAAGACAGATGTCTCAAAGACAGATGCCCCAGAGGATTCAAAGTCAGAGGCCCCAAAACCAGAAGTCTCAAAGACGGAGGTTGCAAGACCAGAGGCCTCAAAAACAGACGCCTTAAAGATAGAACCCTCAAAGCAAGAAGCCCCAAAGCCAGAGGCCTCAAAGACAGATTCCGCAGAGGCTTCGAAGTTAGAGCCCCCAAAGCCTGAGACCTCAAAGTCAAAACCTTGGTTTCCAATGCCAGAGATCCCAAAATTTGTACCACCACCCATAGTCGTTACAAAACGCTTGTTAAAGCGCCAACTGAAGATGGAAAATGAGAACCTCTTCCTCAAAAGACTACCAGCAAAGTTAATTTCTGACACTCTAAATACCATCCATAATTTTTTATTAGACGAGGAAAGATTCATATTGGTATTTGTGCCAAATACTCATAATGAACTGGAATTCTATAAGAAATGCCTGAAATGGTGTCAAACCACCTTTGCTGTGTCGAAGTTTGGCGACGAATTCCAAGAGATGCATTATCAAATTTCGTGTCTATTATCTCGTGTTAACTGTACCGTTAATAAGAGTCGTACTAGCAAGATTAATGAAAGAACTGGATTGAAGTAAGTTAACTTTTTATATTAATTAGGGTTCCATACGTACATAAAGGGTAAAACGGGGTCCCGTTTTATTATTAACACTGCGCTGGCATGGTCTACCCGTGTGCCAAAGTTCATCCAAAACCGCTCAGCCGTTTTAGCATGAAAGCGTTACAAATAAACAAACAAACTCATTTTCGCATCCATAATATTAGTTAGGATTGAATATTATGCTAATAAATGGGTATCTGGTCATTTCTGGATTTTAAAGGATTTCTTGCAGTTAGAACAATATTCAATTGCACATTCTCGCGGATTTATCAAACAGTCGACAAAATGGCTGAGCTGGCTGAAGTTATTTTTAAATTGTTACAGGGAAGTAACTTACACAAAAGCGAAGAAAAATGTACCCATCGTGTCCATCCCTGATACAGCACACAGGTAAGATTAAGTACCTATGTACTATCGAAAGCCGTTGCGCCTCACCCTTTTCAAAACTTTTTCGGTTGCACGTTGAAATCGTACTTTGCAATGACCTGTTTTAGTTGAAGGATGAGCCTTTTTTCAAAGTTAATTGTTTTTGTTTGACCAATGAACGAATCTCGCCTAAGAAGGATGACCCTAAAATAAACAATGTCCCTTTTCTTAAACGTTTCGTAAAAAAAAATGGTTCTAACCTTTTTTTTGTGACGTGCGCCGAAGCGCTATTGGTGGACGAAAACAATGCAAGCCACTAGCCACTGGCCCGTGCATACGAAAAGCACCCTTATGGGGGTGACGGACAAAAGTCGTTGACTGTGTGTACTTCCTAATTTTCGCGAACTATCAGGCATAAAACATGATTTTTTTTCACTATTTTTGTTCGATAAATAGAAAAAAGGAAATGGGTTTATTTGCGGCAAAAATGAGGCCCGCAATTCACCACTTCCTTGTGCTTTAGCTGGGAAGAAGAAGTGGCACAACAAACTCCCCAGCAGCACAGCTGTCTGTTCAGTTAGAAATGCATGTACTTGTGTAGGTTGTATTTTATTATAATATGTATTTATGTTTTTTATTTTTTTATTTAGCGCACCCAAGAAGAAGAAACTTAATTTACAAAATGCTTTACAATTAGCAGGGACGGATAACATTAAGTTAGCATCAGTTATTAACTTAAATCAAAGGTATGGCAATACTGCCGTCAAACAATGATTGCTTAAAAAAATATGAAGTTAAAAATATATATTGTTTGTTTTTTCTTCTACATTGCTTATGAAATAGTTAGTACCTACTTAGTTTTTTTTAATAGACTTTTTTTTTATTTAGCTTAAGAAATAAAAAGAAAACTAAAAAGCTGAAGAAAGCCAAATTAAAAGCCAATAATAGTGCAGGTGCAAGGTATGTTTTGCTTTTACAACTTTCATTTTCACTAAATTATTGCTCAAACTGAGGTGAAACGCGGGACTAAATTCGCTTTCGGCGATTTAACGAACTTTTTGTGGACGAATAGACATTTCTGATCATTAAAACAATAGGTGTGATGCTTGGGTAAAAAAATAATCTATTTAGTCCGTCAGTCAGTCAATATAAAAATATTAGACACGTAAATTTTGTTATATCATAATAATATTAATAAAAAATGGCGGTTAGATCAAGGCCCAGATTCAGATGGCAGTACTCCTCGATGCGACTCGTATTGTGAGGAGGTTGCTATCTCTGCAGCCCTAACCACCGGTAGCTTGGACTCTGCTCCTGACACCGGCGGACCACTATTTTTTTATATTTTTTAATGTTTTTTTTTATATCTTTTTTTAAGAAATATTTAAAAATGTAAATAGAATAAGAAAGAAAATTAATAAACGACTTAAAAAAATACTTAGAAACGCATTAAAGTTGAGGAGAGGGGGCTTACTTAGTCACAACTATAACAAATTACGTATAAAATCTAGCAAGGAGTGACGTCATGCCACAATTTAACTAAATGTATCGCCGTAATCTTTTGATTAAGTAAAAAAAAGAAAAAATACGTGTCCAATATTTTTTAATAATCTACATCATCATCATTCTCCTGCCCTTATCCCAATCTATTCGGGGTCGGCGCAACATGTCCCTTTTTCCATACTTCTCTATTAGTCGTCATCTCGGTAGTCAACCCCCGGCCAGCCATGCCATCTTTCACACAGTCCATCCATCGCTTCTTTGGTCTTCCCCTACTCTTATAGCCATCGAAATTCATACTCAAAACTTTCTTCACGATATTTTCCTCATTCCTCCGCATCACGTGCCCATATAGCCCGTGCGCGTTAACATGGCACCTGGCTCGAGTGAATTACGTGTAAAGAACGGAATGCAAAAAATTATTGAGTTTTATTTTAGTTTTTTGAATATCAACATTTAATTTGCGCTGAGTAGTTTCTCATAACATACTACTTTACGATGCTTTAAACTTGACAAAACATAGTGTTTAGACACAATTTTGTTTTCGAGCCAGGTGTCATGTTTACGCGCACGAGTTTATACAACTGATTTCCGCACAACTTTTCAGTCACTTTCAAACTTCCTCTTATGTACTCATTTCTTATTCTATCCATTCGTTTTTAATAATCTAAATGACGGACTAAAAAAATTTTGTCAATATCTCTATTGACGCGCGCAGACGTGTCCAGAGTCTCAAGTCCCGGGCAATTTTTGCCCTACTTTGAGCACTGCTTTTACCTTATTTTTGTCGTGTCAGCTAAAAGCAATCATACTGAAGGCATCTGGCTAGTATCTAATAAAATTAAACACTTCATAACATAACATTGCGCCCGTAATCCATAAAAGTTAGGCAGAGGTATACCGTATACCTACAGTACGTACCTACGTAAAGGAACCATATTTCGCTAGTTATAGGCTCAAAACACACCGAAAGAGCAGTGGCGACTAGTTTCAGTTTCAAAGTATTTTAGACTTTATCTCTTTGGTGTCTTGGTTTAGGTTAGGTTTTAGGTATAACAAATGAAATACAGTTTGCAATATCACTGCGTTAGGCGTGCTGCCATAACGACCGCTCGGACAAGACTGAGTGCGGCGCACCGCTGCACAATCCCCTCACTGCGCAACCCCTACACACGCATAACTTGTTTATTAAACGTCACAATCTCTATTAATAAAATAACATAGTATCGCTTGAATGGCTGGAAAGAGTTTTGCGTCTGGTTAAAGCGGCGATGCTGAGGAGAAAACGAGAAGCTGCCGGCTGCTGCTCTTTCAGTGTGGTTTGAGCCTAAGTACCATAGCTGATGTGGGCAAAGTGTTATTGGGTTTTTGGCTTGCTATACGGTGCATACTAGGTAGTCTCTATTATCCTTCCATATCCTAAGGGTATATCTTCCCTACCATTACCGCGCCCCCCGGTCTACTCCTTCAATGGTCTCTGTTGCACCATGTAACATGAGGCAACAGGGGCTAGTGTGAATCTTTGGGTTCATTCGAGTCAGGTCAAACCACGCTGGGGTCGGTGCATTTAATTAATTCATTAATAATTGAAACTTTTTCTGTTAAACTGATGCTTACAACCACTCATAATGCTTTAACGTATTTATCACCGAATGTCACTCAGGCGTAACCATTACTGTCATTGATGTCACCAAGTTTCACACTGGACGCTTGTGTGAAAAGCCAGGGCGGCTTTTCTCTTTGCCATCATACTCCTGCCCTTATCTCGGCGCAGTATGTCTTCTTCCATACTTCTCTATTAGTCATCATCTCTAGGATCCAATGCGTCGTCAGCTGCGCTGGTCTAAACACGTTGTGAGGATGCCTGACGAGAGGGTATCTAAGTAAAACAACTACTTAGTTTAAAGTTTTTGAAGTCGATTTTTACTTTTTAAAAGTAAATTTATTTTCCATTTTTATTTCAATACAACACAACAACAACACACAACAATACACACAGCAACAACACAATACACACACAACAACAACCCAACACACACAATCATCAAAATCTACTTAGAAATGCCGGAGATACAGTAAATTTATGCTTATAACTTCGTACATAAGAAGAATTACCTAATGTATTAATAATTAAAAACTTTCCTGAAAGTATGTGAAACGTTAGTGAAAGAATCATCACAATTGGTTTATAAGTTTTTGAGAAAATCGCGGACATTCATATATACATACGGGTCGAATACAGAACCTATTTTTAAGTCGGTTAAAACACTCCTTAGACTCATTTCTTATTCTATACATCCGCTTAACACCACACACATTTATCATTGTCTTGTCTCATTAGAACAACAACCCAGAAAACCTCTTATTTAAAAACATGCGCTAAGGTAGCCCGCGGTATTCAAATATTATGATTTCATGAAATAGTCATTCAGTAGAGTAATTTGAATTTAGGCGGTACGCAGTATATTCATGATTTTAATCATTATACTTCTGTAAATATATCTCACGGTCGCGAATTTAATCAACATACAGGGATACAGGGTGTATCAGAAAGGTGTGGTACAGATTATCAAACGGAACAACTTTCTCCATGGGACCAACATCGTAATCGAGAAAAAATTATCAGCTGTCCCATACATTTGGGCCGAGTAGGTATTGAAGTTTTGTATGGGACACCTGATATTTTTGTTTTTATTACGATGTTGGTCCCATGGAGTAAGTTGTTCAGTTTAATGGTCAGTACAACACCCTTAAATTTTGCCACACCTTTCTGATACAGCCTGTATAAACTAATCCTGTCCTACAAATTACTCAAAATTTGAATTTCGCAGGCTATCTTTGCGCTTTCGCCGTTAAAATAATGCTTAATGAGGGTTTTCTGAAATGACGTTCACTAGGTGGCAGCACTGAGACGTCAGGTCCGGGTAGCTGTCAAAAATGTCAAAGTGTCTATAGTCACGGTCAGATTTTTAATTCGACGGAATTCTGACATTTCAGATGTGTTGCCAATAATAAAACGGTCCTATTAAAAACGGAACGCAAATAAGCGAAATTAAAAACAAATCTTTCTTTTTTTTTTTCATTCTTTTCAAAGGTTTCAATTAGAAAAACGATAACATAAAAATTGACTGATAATTTTAAAATGGTAATCAGATTTTTTATTATCAAATTATTGAAGTTACAATAATTAGTAAGGTAAAATTATTTTTCTTCTACAGGAATTTCTGTCCACTAGGATCCATAGGTTACAAACCTTTTTTAGGAATAAGTACATTTTTGTTTGTATTTTAGTTTCATATTTTTTGTTATTTTATATCCAAAAAATTCTAGTCATTTATATAACTTATAAAAGGACAAGATAGAAAAGGTTTATGATATCTGAAATGTCAAAAAATTACAGCTGTCAGAATTCCATCGAATTAAAAATCAGACTAGTAATATATTTTCTTTAGTCGTGAGTTCGTGACTGAATGATGAACCGTCATTATATTATAAATTTATTGTCGAAATGGAAGACCTGTCAAAGTGGCGCCAACTGGTGGCATGAATTTTCATGAATACCCTCATTCGATTCAAATAAAAATCGCTCTCAATTTGCCTCCTCAGTAGGGAAGCATTTCTCAAACCGACGAATCAAACCAAGACCTGGACTGACGGTTCCAGCAGTACTTGCAGTAGCCGTGGGACCAGCAGAGATAGATCTAAAGCGGCCGCCCGAGCTCGACATGTGGCCAAGTAAGTTTTAATTAAGTGGGTATTGTACGCTAAAAAGTGTAAAATAAAAATGTCAATCAATCTGCCTAGCCTTTTCCCAACTATGTTGGGATCGGCTTCCAGTCTAACCGGATGCAGCTGAATACCGTAGTTTACATGGAGCGACTGCCTATCTGACCTCCACAAGCCAGTAACTGGGTAATACGATGCCCTATGGTAAAACTGGTTGTCAGACTTTCGGGCTTCTGACGACTCGTAACGACTGTCAAAGATCCACGAATGACAGCCGGGACCAACGGCTTAAAACGTGCTTTTCGAGACATGGAGGAGTCTCGGTATGTAAAGTTAGTCACCCATCCACAGATCAACCCCGGCAAGCGTAGCTTAACCTGATGGATCGACCCTTGCGGCTGTTATTACTTAAAATGAATGAATGATATTTATTTGCAAGAATATAGGTACATAGGTTCTTATCATCTGTCATGGGTTTCACTATACTCGGCATTTCAGCCATACAAATATTTAGATTAGAGCATGCAGTACATAGTTAGTAATAACCACGACACCACGAGCTCCTCATTTCCTTTCCGTTTCTTCATTTCATTTCCTTAAAAGCATGCGTTCTGCGATCATCGTCTGTCTTCGGAAATAAAAAACCTCGAATGATGAAATCTAATATAGATCTTTTCAACTTTTTTTTACCATAAAATTTATAATTTAATAAAGCAGGTACTTATCTTGGAAATGACATGACATATTATTCAACATCACTAATAGGACTAACAAAGCTTCTTTACTTAAAAAATGATTAAAAAAAAATGTTTTAGTGACATAAAAAAATGGAGTAACATTTTCAATTGAAGCTAAAACTCTCCTGAGCTAGGTGGTACCAGTATTACAGGAGTCAGTGTCTTCACTCGATTTTGGAGCATTAACAATCAGTAGTAATGTCATGAAATTATCTTATTTACAGCAGAGCTTTGAACGAGCTCGACCAAAGCGCCAAGATGTGGGAGACGTCGCGCAGTCGGCGCGGCGAGCAGACAACCAGAAAGGAACAACTAATAGAGGCTTTATCTGTGCCCGTACAGAGCGATAAGGCTATGAGGTTAGTATCTTTACATGATATGTGAAAGTGTCATAGAAGGTGGCGGCATCTACATCGCCACATACGAACTACGCATCACAATGACATGACGTCACGCAACCTGCATCGCGCAATTAGAGTTTACTGTGCTACTAGCTTATATACAACGTCCCGACATCAACCGTCGGGCACTTGCCCACCAGACACGACACCCCTCTAGTCGGAGGATCCTCCCTTTTCTATAGAGGATGAGTGAACTTTACACCCTGTTCCTCATCAGAATCAGCAATACAACTCCATAAGTTAGCATTTATCTCAAATCTAGCGATTTCATGAAATCATGACGTTTGAGGTAAATGCTAACTTATGGAGTTGTATTGCTGATTCTAATGATTATAATTCTGTGAAGCCATATTAGCTACGGCCGCGAATCATATTTTAATCAACATACAAGCTCACACTGACCTAAAAATTGCAAAAAACGTAAGAAATTTTGAATTTCGCGGGCTACCCTGGCGCTTTCGCCTTAAGGACGCTGTTACAAATGGGTAGTCAAATCATTCCTTTTTTACCCAAAAGTATGTTTATTAAATAAAATGCTTTGCATTCTTAAAATATTTTTTGTCCGAATTGTTGATAGATGTGAATGGTACGATTCTGAACTATAAATATAATTTTAGATAGGTACAGTTTCTAAATAAATTTATTGAAGTGAAAATTTTTACTTCGGTACATTTATTGAGAAAATGTCTCCAATTAATTTTAAAGGCCCTGTATGATTTCTATGTTATGATTTCTGATTCACCGCAAAACCATTTCCTAATGCCTTTAAATCAATCTGCCTACCCTTTTCCCAACTATACTGGGGTCGGCTTCCAGTCTAGCCGGATGCAGCTGAATACCAGTATTTTACATGGAGCGACTGCCTATCTGACCTCCACAATCCAGTAACTGGATAATACGAAACGCTTTGGTAAGACTGGTTGTCAGACTTTCGAGCTTTGACGATCCGTAACGACTGTCAAAGATCCACGAATGACAGCCGGGACTAACGGCTTAACGTGCTTTCCGAGGCACGGAGGAGTCTCGGTATATAAAGATGGTCTTAAATCACAAATACTTACCTTTATAATTGCAGAATGATGCGTGGTATGGGCTGGAGTGGCGGAGCGCTAGGGGCGAGGGGGGACGGCATAACAGAACCTTTGATGCCAACACTTGAGCTAGTAAGTACATCCTATCAGCTTCCAGCCCTTATCCCAATTTATTTGGGGTATGTCTTCAATCAATCAATCAATCATTTATTTTGTAAAACATAGGTGTGATTGCAGATAGTGTATAAAAATAAGTGCGCTATGTTTACCAATATATGGCGTACAAAATTAACACAAATAAGTATTGCAATAAGGTGGCATGTCAATAGTACATTTAAAAAATAATAATTCAATTCAAAATATGTCAAAAACCGATCATTACAATTTTTTTAAAAACACATTCATAATAAAGCAATAACTAAAATCATAAGCGTTTAATTAGCAAGTCGGAATCGTCATACCTCTGTTTATCAGCAGTAAACTCAGTGATGGAGTAGTAACATCTATCTAAAAGTAATTTAAACAAACACCTCTTAAAGGATCCCAGACACTCTTTATTTCGAATAGCTGCTGGTATACTGTTATATATTTTTGGGGCCATACCTCACACTTTTGCCGAAAAATGCGGTTTTATGAGAGGTAACATGAATGGTATTCGGATAACGGCGAGAGCGTAGTTTTTCAAATAAATGCAAGTTACAGCGAACAAACAATCCCATTTCATATATGTACATAGACGGTAGAGTGAGCAAACTAAGTTCCTTAAACAGTGATTTACAACTATCAATTGATTGTAATTTGGTAAATGATCTCAAGCATTTCTTCTGAGCTTTAAAAACAATGTCTCTGTCCGTGAAGTTGCCCCAGAAAATGATTCCGTACCTAATGCCAGAAGCCACATAAGCATTATAAGCTATTTGTACTGTAATGCGGTTAACCGTTTTAGATAGCTTATACAAAGCATACGCAAATTGGCTAAGCTTCTTTGACAAAGCGTCGATATGATGTTTCCAAGTCAGATGACTATCTATGTAAAGGCCCAGAAATTTTGATATGTCACTTTCAGCGATTGCTACGTTACCATATTTTATATTCAGTTTCGGTTTATTTGTTCTTTGATTAAATGTCATTATTTTAGTCTTGTCAAGATTTATTTTTAAATTATTATTAACTAACCAATTTATTATATTTTTAAGATCATCATTTATGTCATTTTCAAGAGTATTAATGTCATTATTAGAGAACAAAATAGTGCTGTCATCAGCAAATAAGACCATCTGATGTTTACTGACCTTAGGCATATCATTTATGTAAATGATAATGGAGGGCCAAGAATGCTACCTTGGGGAACACCATAATTAGTTCTCCTAGGACGCGACATGTATGTTCTTACAACCTTAGAGCTCGCACATAGCCTATCAAGCGTTGTGATTTGAGTGCGATTAGAGAGATAAGATTGTAATAGTTTTAATGCCGGTCCTCTAATCCCATAACGTTCTAGTTTGTTAAGCAGTATACCATGATCTACATGGTCGAATGCTTTAGACATATCCATGAACAAGGCCGCCACTGGAGTTCTAGCATCAACACTAGAAACAATTTTCTTGATCACGTCATAAATCGCCATATTTATGGATTTACCTTTCCTGAATCCAAATTGTTCTTTTACTATGAGATCATGCTTTTCAAAAAACGACGAAAGACTATAATAAATCACCTTTTCTATAATTTTGGAGAAAATAGGAATAAGTGCTATTGGTCTATAATTACCCATGATACTTTTATCATCTTTTTTATGAATAGGTTTAATAACAGTAATTTTTAATTTGTCCGGGAAATGGCCATATTCAATACAAAGATTGATGATATAACTCATAGCAGGTCCTATTAATGGCGCTACATGTTTGACCACCTTTGTTATAATGCCATCATATCCATGGCTATTGGTATTATTTAAAGAGCGAATTATAGCCACAATGTCTGCTGGTACTGTAGGAGAAATAAATATGGAGTCACAATTAGTCTCAATATTTGCATAAGAAGGAGTAGAATTATTCGGTTGTACTTCGTCTATAAAATTGAGTGAGTTGAGGTTTATGTATTTTATTGTCATTTATTGTTACATATGCAGGTATATTTTCTCTGGGATAGTTAATCTTATTTTTATTGATAATGCTCCAAGTAGCTTTAGATTTATTCTTGGCCGAAGTCTTCCTCGTCCATAGGTAATTTAATTTATACACGTTCTAAGGAATATATCATATGTGCAAAATGTTGGTCTGAATTCGCACATGAGTCTAACCCTTGCTAAGCTTTTGCCAGCGGCTTCGCCCGCGTGGATGTCGGGAAATATCCCACGGGAACGTGCTACCGGGAAATTCTTCCTTATTCCTTGTCGACATTATAAAGGGAACCTCTGTGCAAAATTTCAGCTTTCTAGGTCCAAGAGTTTGGGCTGGGCGTTGATGAGTCAGTCAATCAGTCAGTCAGGACTTCTCTTTTTATGTATATAGAAATATAGATAACCTACGAAAAAGGACATTGGGCATAGGAATATGAGAGAAATACCCGTGGCGGACACAAACGTAATTCCCGGGTTATGTGTATGATATGGCTCTAGATACGGGTCGCACAAGACGGTCGGGGGTGGGACGTGGGAATTTGAGGAAAAACGTTGGTGAGTGCTCAACTCATGTGTTGAATTAATGGTAACACTTTGTGCGTCGATGTCCCTAAGGCCGTATTCTCTGTGGCAGCGGGCGGCGGGGCGTTCACATGCATAGTTTTATACGGAATTGGCCTCGATTGCAGCGGCACGGGGAGCTAGAACAGTTGGACACGTCAATGGTCGGCGAGGGCCAGCTGCTCACGCGGCATCACTCGCTTCGCTCGTCTTGCGCGTAGTTGGTCACAGTTCCATCCTAACCTAAACCGTTTTGTCAGGCTACCCTAGCTTAGTTACTGCGACCAATTGTGAAATAAGGCCAGAAAGTTAAAAAGAGGTTCAATTATTTAAAAAAAGTTTGCATCATTTGAAGCGCAAAAGAAAATTATTAAGTTTTTGAACAACAAACTCAATGACAAGTCCAAATTCCATTGCAATCTAATTTAAGACCTTTTTTAATACTTTGAGCTTTAACCAACGATATTCAATGTATAACCTTCTTTCCAGTCTAGAGGAGCTGGCTTAGGCCACAGTAGAAATGCGCAATATGAAAAAGTCGCGAGGAGGAGAGAATCTAAAACAGCACCTTCCTTTGTATCCATAAATTCTAACGCAACAATGGAAACAGATAAAACGGAAAATGATGTCATAGTACAAAAGACGAAGCAATTGCTACTCGAAAACCCTACATTTGAATCAATAATGAAAGTCATGGAGCCCCAAAAACCAAAAGCAAGTAATGCTGAGCTGGCAACACCAACAACATCTAATGTTGAGCTCCCAAAACCAACAAAATCTACCGTTGGTCTAGAAAAACTGAAAGTTGAGCTGCCACAACCAACAAAGCCGCTCCCAACACAAACAAAAACTGAAGTTGAGCCTATAAAAGCGAATGTTGAGCCCCCAAAACCAACAACATCTAACGCTAAGCAACTAAAGCCGCTGCCAACGCTAACTAAATTTAGTATTGCGCTCCAAAAACCAGAAAATGCGGATTTGGAATTCCCTCTACCATTTAGGCAAGAAATACTGCGTAGCATTTTAGAATTATTAAATTCAGATGCGACGTCCAAAATAATGAAGTATGAAAATAGAATACGTAAGAAAGCAAAGAATTTCGTGAAAAATGCTTTAAAGGCGTTAAAAAGAGGAAGTAACTATAGCATATTTCAAAAGGAGGAATATGAGATTTGTGGACAAATTCAGGAGAAATACAAGAAACTGCCCCAAGTTGTCGTTGAGACATTAATTTCTAGCGACCTCAAGTAAGTAGATATTTTTGTTCAATCAGCTCGCAGTCCACTGCTGGACTTAGGCCTCTTCCAGACTGCGCCACAACACCCTGTCCTCCACCTTCTGCATCCAGTCTGTCCCAGCCACCTTCTTAAGGTTGAACTAGTTGCGGGCTCACACTCACTGGTGGGGTTGTCCAAAAAGCACGCTATCTCACCTGGCATCGTTTCCGACAGATATGAGCAGTTAGCCGACGTTCGCACGGACGTAAAAATATCGCGGCGATTTTTTATCGCACACTGGACTTTCAACGCTTTGCTTAGCGCCGAGAGTTGAAAATCCAACGGTGTGTTTTTTCGACCCGCTGGGATGTACTCTGCTGGATTCTCAATGCTCGGCTCAACACAGAGAGTTCAAAATAAAGTGCGCGATAAAATCCCGCCGCGATATTTTTTGTCCCTGGGAACGTCGGCTTAGATGCTAGTAAAATAATATATAGTTAGTAGTAGTAAAGTAAAACTAGTAATAGTGAAAAGAGGGCGTAAAAATTTACGAAAAGTCCTTTGGAAGATGGAGTTTTGAAAAAACCTCTGCATAAATCAATTACAAATAAAGTTTATTGAACTTTTCGATAATTGAGCTTTGACAGTGCCGAATTTGTTTTGGAGATTATACACTTTTTACGCCCAAAGTTGCGTTAAATTAACAAGAAAAACGAATCTTTGTTGGCTCATAACTTTTTAATGGCTTTTCATTTTACCATTCTGTTTCCGCACAGACAACATTAATAATGAGACAAAACGGTATCATGTTAAACTTTGGGTGCACAATGTCAAACAGTGGAGTATTACCCCCCCGAAAATTGTATGGAAAACATATCGACTAGTTCCACCTTAAAGTCGCCGGTCCATCTAGCTGGACCATAATTATAAATTTTTGGTACATATTTAAATACAACGTGTAACGTTAAATGCGCAAAACCTCTTAAGGGGTCATTGTACTCATCATTATGAACAACTTTTACTATGGGACCAAACCTGAAATCGCGAAAAAAAAATCAGCTGTTCAGTACATTTTGACGAATTATGCTAACATAAATGTACCTACTGAACAGCTGATTTTTTTTTCGCGATTTCAGGTTTGGTCCCATAGTAAAAGTTGTTCATAATAAATAAAAATAAAAAATAAAAATGTTTAAAAATGTTTATTTCATCAACTTAAATGACTTATTTTAGTTGCAATGTGGGAGAATCCTTTTAAGCAAGTAGTTTGCTTGTGTTAGGATGCTCCGCCCTTCCCTAGGTTATAATTCATATCAAGTTAATACGATAATGTAAAATTATACAAACAAAAAAAACAAAAATAAAAACAAAAAAATGAAATGAAATTTATAAAAAGGCAGAAAATGCGCTGGGATTTGTGTGTTATGTGTGTAGGAGATGGTGTGGAGGTGAATGTGTGTGTGAGTAGTGGGTGTGAGTGTGTGAGAGTGAGGGATTGAACATACACAATACAACATTTATTTGGAATAAATAACTGATTTTCGCTAGCTAACCCTACGAATAATCTTGGGATCAGAAGATAATGCAGAACATTATCTTCCATTAGCAACAGAAACACCATAGCCATCTTAAGTGTATAAATTATTATAGTCTTATCGATTGCACCATTTTTTCCACTTCGTCATAGGTCTTCGACATAAGGCATTTAAACAAAGCGCTTTTACATTCGCGGTAGGTTAGAGGGTATATATCAAGTTCTTTATTAAGAAGATTGTATAAATGGTATGATTGCCTAGGATATTGCCTTTTTGCGAATGTAGACTTTACTGAGACATTGGGAGCAACCGTGTCTTTCCTTCTGACCTTTGTCTTCTGTGGGTTAAACGATAGTGTTTTATGCTTGGTTAGAATTATATTAAGAACATAAAGCTTTCTAACAGTCAGAAGATCTGAAGTACGGTAAAGGTTCTCAGTTGAAAATCTGAAGGGTTTAAAAAGCATAACTTTCAGTAGTGATCTCTGAGACCTCTCGAGGTCTAGGAATTTAATTTTAGTGGCACCACCCCAGACAGGTAGGCAATATGCCAGGACGGACTGAGCAAGTGAGATGTAAATCTGTAGTAGAAGTTTTTTCGAGGTTACATGACGTAATGTCTCAATAATGATGAGTACAATGACCCCTTAAGATGTTTTGCGCATTTAGCATTACACGTTGTATATTTGAGGCATCATAGGTACAGACGCCAACCAGGTCAAGCCACCCGAAACTGTCAAATTTTCCCAATCAACCTTGAACCTAATGCTTTAGCGATAAAGATGAAAATCTATTAAAGAAATTTGACAGATTGTAGTAGCTTGATGTGCTGGCGTCTGTACAACTAACTGAGTTACGGAGGTCAGATAGGCAGTCGCTCCATGTAAAATACTGGTATTCAACTGCTCGGTTAGACTGGAAGCCGACCCCAACATTGTTGGGAAGAGGCTAAGCAGATGATGATGAATTTAAGGACTAACAAAAATTTTTTTAAAGACATGTGAGAAGGGTCTGGCTGAATCGTTGGACAAATGGTTACAACAGCTTACCTGAGGTTCGGAGTTCGATCTCCAAGTCGGACATGGTGTTATTTAATTCATCATTAACTGCCTAGCCGTTTCCCAACTATGTTGGGGTCGGCTTCCTGTTAAACCAGATACAGCTGAATACCAGAATTTTACATGGAGCGACTGCCTATCTGACCTCCGCAACCAAATTACTGGTTAATACGATGCTTTTTTGGTAAGACTGGTTGTTAGACTTACGGGCTTCTGACGACCCGTAACGAGCAGGGGGTGGGTCTACTCCCTAAGCACGAAGCCCGTAGTTTCGGCCTTCGTTACGGGCGTCTCCTTACTGCGTATCATCTACGGATGGATGATTGGTTCGGGGACCGAACGAAGTAGTGTTTTGATGGATCGTTATGTCAGATGGACGGACGGACTTAGCGGAGACGGAGAGCCCGAGCTGCATACGAAGTTTGCCGAACTTCGTATGCAGCTCGGGCTTCGTCGGACGACTGTATGATCTATTCTATAGTGACGTGGTGTTATTTATTTTATTTTATTTATTTATTTTACAATTTACGTACACACAGAGAAATACAAAGAGATACATAATACTTACAATTAGGAGTACAAAGGTACTGCTTATTTCTTTAGAAATTTCTTCCAGCAGACCTGCGAAAGGAGAAATGAAAAAGAAATGTAGACAATAGTGTTTGAGAACAAAACAAGAAGAGAAAAATATAATGCGAAGTCTTAAACTAAAATATTAAATATACCTACACATTTAGCGCAAAACAAAAAATTAACATATACTTAAATAAATACATAAAGCTAAAATATCTAAACAATACGTATACTATATATAAATACTCACATTTGAGAGGAAAGGTAATGCTCTTTTAATCGATATTTGAACAGCGACACAGTTATTATTTACAGTGTTATTTATTTATTCAAAATACTTTTTAAGCTAACAGTATTTTAACCAAAATGGTTGTATATAGGGTGACTGGTAATTAGTGACCGATACCTAAACACATGATTGTGCTCACGATAACAAACAACTTTTACTATGGGACCAAAACTGAAATCGCGAAAAAAAAATCAGCTGCTCCATACATTTTGACGAGTTATGCGAACATGAATATATGGGGCAGCTGATTTTTGTTATCATGAGCACAGTCATGTGTTTACGTCTCTGTAATGTTCGCTATAAGGATTCTGAGGTTGATATAAGGAAAGAACAAGTAACACTAAATACACGGATATCGGCTCGAAGCCAGCACGAACACGTCTTCTCCCAGCGGCGGTTGGGAGGCCACTCCCCTCCACACCCCGCTTGACACCGCGTGTGCGCTGCTCGAGACGACAGAGTATAAATGTATAAATGTCTATAGTATAAATGTATAAATGTCTATACACTATAGTATACAACTTTGCTTATCCCTTTGGAAATACAGGCAATAATCTTAAACTCATAATTGCAGGACAGTGGAATTAATAAAAACAAAGGTGGTAGCAGAATTTGATACACCAACACAGCAAGAATTACCGATCATTACTCAATTATCACTCAAAGTAAACACTGAAACTATTTCGGAAAAAGACCTCTACTCTTACATAAATTCGTCAGGCACACGCTATGAGTCAGAGAAGGCATATGAAGCATTGAAATTCAAAGTTCTATTTCTTTTAAACATACTCAGTTTTGTGAAGTCTTTGAATGAAGAAGTAGAAATTACTTTTAATAAAGTTTTAAGTACAAAACAGAAGACTTACATTGAAAATGTACTCGATGAAGTAAACATGAGGATAAAATTTGGATCGTCGCCCGCTGAAACCATGTTGTGTGCAGAAATTAAGAATCATGTCAAAGATGCGTTCTTGGGTTTCATGTTTAATCATCAGTATACGTAAGTTTAATTATTTTCTTTGTACTTAATGTCTCTTTCTCAAATAATTTTTTTTTTTTTTTTTTTAAAGAGTAATGGATTACAGCCCACTGCCTCACAGAGAGGAGGCCTGTACAATATAGGCTGATTATGCTAACGCCTACCTATTTTTGTAACCAAGCAATATTACTGTGTTCCGGTTTAGACGGAAGCAGGGTACAGTCCACGACGTCTAAGCTGAGCATTGCATTTGTGCGAGTGCACATAGATATTTTAGGTGTGACGTCCGGCATAGAGCGCGACGCTTTCGTTGTTTGGTTTAAAACCGGTTTATACTACTTTTTGACAATCAGATTTTGTTCTTTTAGTACGAGAGGCCATGACTAAAACCATGTCGCATCGTTGTAAAACGTAAAACGATAAGACTAAAATTTTGGTCATAGGCTCTCGTGCAAATGCAAAGCTTAGACCTCGCGGACTGTACCTATTAGAATAGAATAGAATATTTATTCAGTATTAATAATTGGTAAAATATTAACATAAAATCTTATCTCAATCTAATTCTTATCTTAATCTTATTGTTTGTCACAAAATAAATACAATTGCATTTTGACTTGAAAGGTTGAGCTGTCATTGTGAATTTAGTCAAAGAGTTCAACAGCGAGCGAAACAAGCTCGAATAAGTTAAATAAATAAATAAATAAAAAAATTATTAACAAATGTGGGTACAACTCATCTATCCTAAACAAAAACACAATATACAAAGTTTTGAGTATTTTAAATATAGAGTAAACGACGATGTCTGTGCTAGTATTAACTGTGTGACAGACACCGGCGCCTTCCTCATACAACCTAAAGTAACAAGCTTTACCGTGACATACTGACTTGTTATAGTAATATTAGAATGTTACAAATAATTCTGGTACAATTTCAGTTACGTTCATTTTTAGTTTAATTATTAAAAGCATAAAAATTTAATTTAATAGAATATAAATTACAAAGAATGAAAGAATAATAATGTGTGTGTTGTTTGAGGGTGTGTGCGTGTGAGGGTGAGGGTGAGAGTGTGTGTGTTTAAGAGCGTATTATTTAATATGATCTATGATTCCCTGGCGAACAGTCTTTCAGTTTCATCGTAAGTAAGACCCTGAAGGTATTGGTTTACTACGGTCCTACACTTGTATTTTAAATGTAAATGAAAGACAAAAAAAAAACCTGAGACTTGGTTTTCTTTTTGGTATGGAGTGAGTGGCTCGTTAGTCTAGCGGTCGCAAGCGCTACTGCTGAGCGTGAGGTCCACTGCCCAAGCCTTCGGAGAAATAAGGCGTGATGTTAGTTAAAGTAATAATTTATAATTACTAATAGTAAGAAAGACGAAAAACTAAAGTTTTCTTTCCAATTTCAGAGTTGTAACTCTCAACAAATATTTCCGGTTCAAGCGGCTCAACAGACCAGACAATGCAGTTAAACGCACGTGTCAAACTACAGTTGATCTTGATGCTTTCAGCAGCGAGACTTTCAGTAAAGCTAAAGATAATAATAAAGTTGCTGAAAACAAATGTACAGTTGCTGATAATAATAGTAAAGTTGCTGAAAATAGTAAGTCTTATGTTGCTTATGAAGATAATGCAGTAGTTTTACCAGAAGAACCAGAAGTTAACGAATTGGAACCTTATGACAATGACAATAGTTGTGACGAAGAATATAATAATAAAACCAGTTATGTACGTAAGCTGCCTCTGGGTGAGGACGGCGTTAAAATATCTAACTCTAACTTTCCATATTTATATGATAAAGAAAAGACGAACAAAGCTGGTTTTAAGAACAATAGTATTAGTAACGATACCGCCTCTAAAAATAACTTAATTGTGACTGAAAATAGAAATAAGAATAATAGTGGTAAAGGGAACGTAGTTATTGATAATAATGACAGTCAAGTTATTGATATGAAAAAAGACAGTGGCAATAATAAAACAGAAAAGAAAATAATTGATACAGAAATGGCCGATTATGTTATGTGTGTTGATTATACAGAAGAGGTAGTCAATAGTGGAGAAATTACAGTTGATATCAATAAAGAAAAAGAAGCAAATATTTCGGGAAATAAGAAAGATGGTGAAGAAATTGATCAACCAATCAAACATTCCGATATAGTTGTAGCCAATGTTGTTGAAATAGTGAATCAAAACAAAGAAATTGGTATTAATAACACTGACAAAATTATTAAAGTCCTTTCAAATACTGAGGATACAATTGATCATAACGTAATAGTTGTAGAAGATTCCGACTCTAATAGTGATTGCACTGAAACTATAGTAAAAGACGAAATACAAAATGGTGACAATCCATCTAAGATTGATAAGGATATCAAAGATACAGATGTAATAATGATAGAAATTGATAATGAACCAATGGAAGATATCAGTATTACAAAAGAATCGATAGAAGTTATCGACAAAGAAGACTTGGTGAAAGTAATCAATAAAGAAGTATCGGTGGAATTAATCAACCCAGGTGAATTGATGGAAGAAATGAACAAAGTCGAATCTTCAAGAGATGTACAAATTGTTAAAGGAGATTTAAGAATTAAGACTGATGGTGTTATAATTTCAAAAGAAAAGTTAGTTATAAGTGAAGATATTTGTGATACTCATTCATTACGTCCCAGTGACGTAAAAACTGTTGATACAGCAACAGACGTACCCAATTTCCATATCAATAAAGATACAGAAATCATAAATGTGCTCTTAGTACATCGTAATCATCCAATCAGAAAATTATATAATGACGAAGTTAAGGCAATTCAAATACATATTTCTAATAGAATAGTGCGGGCTACAGAGTTACCTTTATTCAAGTGTCATGGTGTTCAAAACGGCGCAATAATTTATACTTGCTATAACAAAAATACTTACGATTGGCTCCATAGTTTAAATAGTGCTGCCAGTTTTGTAAAAATATTGAACACTGAAGTAACAAAAATGGCTTTAAAATTTTACTGTTTTTACAATCTTGATACTAAGGAGTTCTTTAGAATGATTGAATTGTATAATCAGGAGTTATCTACCAAAGATTGGGTTGTCGAAAAGACAGAAAAACATGATGATTATGTTATTGTTATCGTAAGGATGGATAAGTTTTCTGTTAAGTTTATACAAGAGTCGGATCTCGCGTTATTTGCAGGTATCGACAAAGTTCAGTTTAGTCTTATTTGCGAGTGAATACTAATTTGAATCTCGGATATTGCGTTGTTGTATTTTTTTTCATCAAATAGGCACACAAAAAATTCTATAAAGTAATAGCCGCTGCATAATAAATTTAAAAATCTTGTTTTTAGACATAACTACCTAAAGCCGGTTGCAAACCAAAAGTTAAGCTAAGTTAGTTTTACCTTTATTCAAGTGTCATGGTGTCCAAAATGTCGCAATAATTTATACTTGCCATAACAAAAATACTTACGATTGGCTCCATAGTTTAAATAGTGCTGCCAGTTTTGTAAAAACAGTGAAGTAACAAAAATGGCGTTAAAATTTTACTGTTTTTTCAATTTTGATACTAAGGATTTCTTTAGAATGATTGAATTGTATAATCAGGAGTTATCTACCAATGATTGGGATGTCGCAATAATTTATACTTTCCATAACAAAAATACTTACGATTGGCTCCATAGTTTAAATAGTGCTGCCAGTTTTGTAAAAACAGTGAAGTAACAAAAATGGCGTTAAAATTTTACTGTTTTTTCAATTTTGATACTAAGGATTTCTTTAGAATGATTGAATTGTATAATCAGGAGTTATCTACCAATGATTGGGTAGTCGAAAAGACAGAAAACATGATGATTATGTTATTGTTATCGTAAGGATGGATAAGTTTTCTGTTAAGTTTATACAAGAGTCGGATCTCGCGTTATTTGCAGGTATCGACAAAGTTCAGTTTAGTCTTATTTGCGAGTGAATAAACTAATTTGAATCTCAGATAATGTATTGTTTTATTTTTTCTGTCATCAAATAGGCACACAAAAAATTCTATAAAGTAGTAACTGCTGCATAATAAATTTTAAAAATCTTGTTTTTCGACATAACTACCCAAAGCTGGTTGCAGACCAAAAGCTAAGCTCAAAGCATCAAATAGGCACACAAAAAATTCTAAATAATATTGTGGCGGCATCTACATGGCCACATATGAACTACGCATCAATGACATGACGTCACGCAATCCTGCATCGCGCAATTAGAGTTTACCACGCGACTAGCATATATACAACGTCCCGACATCAACCGTCGGGCAGTAGCCCACCAGACACAACACCCGTCTGGTCGGAGGATACTCCCTTTTCTATGGAGGATGAGTGAACTTTACACCCTGAACCTCGTGCCTCTAAACTGGTGACCCCGAGCATGAACGTCAGCGCAGCCTTCGTGCAACTACATCAGCGTGACGTCATCAGCATCACTTCCTCAAGCTTTCGAGCGGCGAGTCACACAGCCAGCCAGCATCCACGGCTTCAACAGGTATCCTGACCACCAGCATGCAGCGGACGCGCATTCCTGGTCATCACCTTCAGCCTCAACCCAGCGCTGTACACTCCGACTCACTGGAGCATAACGCAGCGCCACCCCGACTCACTGGGTTATCACCGCAGACAGTTCCGACTCACCGTGAACTATGCGGCACCCGGTTCCGACTCACTGGAACCACAACTGGCACTGGCAAGCATCGCAAGATACACGACTCAGCCCACTATCGACCTCCGGTCTCCGGAGGGGAGTGATGTGGCGGCATCTACATCGCCACATATATGAACTACGCATCAATGACATGACGTCACGCAATCCTGCATCGCGCAATTAGAGTTTACCACGCGATTAGCATATATACAACGTCCCGACATCAACCGTCGGGCAGTAGCCCACCAGACACAACACCCGTCTGGTCGGAGGATCCTCCCTTTTCTATGGAGGATGAGTGAACTTTACACCCTGAACCTCGTGCCTCCAAAATATTAACCGCTGCATTTTGGAGACTGAAACCACGCCATAAAATCTTGGGCCTGGGTTGTAAAAAGATGAAATTGTTGTCAATTGATAGCTACTTTATTATCAAACCATCACTGAACATTTTGCGGTCTGAATGCCGAGTTATAGAGATTTAGTAAAAGTAAGGTTATGTAACAATATCTACTTAACAGCTAAGACTTACGAAACGTTTTAAGACTTTTACTAAATCGTTTACTAGAGATTTAAAGTTCTTCAGCTCGACGACCACGTAAACTACAGTCTTTGCCACAATTTACACAACGATCCATGGTGCCAATAGGCAATCGGTAGGCCGGTCGTAGAATCCAAAATAACAAGTTCAAGTCCAACGTTTAAGCGGAGTTGTCCGTACCGTGACCGGTATGGTAGTAAGGGTCCAAGATAGAAGTCCGTAGAAAGCAGGGGTCGAGGAACATTATCAA
This sequence comes from Cosmia trapezina, assembly GCA_905163495.3. NCBI lineage: Eukaryota > Metazoa > Arthropoda > Insecta > Lepidoptera > Noctuidae > Cosmia > Cosmia trapezina. Next base: position 5,631,461 of record LR991048.1, read on the forward strand.
TAAAACTATGGGAAACACTCAAAACGCGCACGCACTAAACGATACGAAACGAGTGAGGCATAGATAAAGGTGTGTCCAAATTTGAGCGCGGCGGCCGCGCTCTGATTGGACAAGGGCCGCGCGCGGCGGTGTTGAGCGCGCGGCATTCAGAGTCAGCAAACACGTTTGAAGTATGGGAGCCCCCTTTTTTTTTTTTTTTTTTTTTTTTTTTTTTTGAGGGTGGGAAATCATCAAATAACTTCTCCCGCTCTGGGTGGAGCGGAAGGGCGTGTCAGACTTTTACTGACTAAAACCCACCCGTGTTCCTTCAGTTGCCTATGCCAGGGCCGCGGTAACCCCTTCGGACAACCCGCGACCCCAGCGGCGTCGGCCCTATTGGGCCCCGTCACTTGCTGACATCTCTTTGAGGCGCGCGTGGAACACGACGCGCCGTCGACTCGGGCCTGGTCCTTACCGGACGGCGAGCTACCCGCTGCTCACCGTCCGCAGGCCCGCGCCTACGGTGGCCGGAAATCGCCCCGCGATTCCCGCCGCCCAGGGCGTCTCCTGCGGCGACTGAGGGCGTGAGGCTGCCTCTCCCTCACGCGTTCCGCCTCCTCCTTCGCGAGCATCACTGCTTCGCAGAAGGAGGTGACGGCCTCCCATGCACTCTCGCTCCGCACCATGGCCTGGACCAGGCTCGGACGCGAGAGATCGCCGCCGCCGATCGCCTCCGTGAGAACACGGCGGTGCTCTGCCCAAGCCGGGCAGACCTCCACTGTATGCTCCACCGTGTCCTCCGGGCGATCTACACAATGGAAACACCCTGGCGTTTCCTCCCGCCTTATGCGAAACAGGAACCTCCCGAAACAACCGTGTCCGGTGAGGACCTGCGTCAGGCGGAAGGTGAGGACGCCGTGGCGCCTCTCTAACCACTCCTCAAAGAGGGGACTTATCGCCGCTATTGTGGCGTGCCCAGCGCTGGGTTGCGACAGTCGCGCTCTCCATGCCGCCATGAGATCCCGCCGGAGCTCTGTCCGCTGTACCGTGATTTCTCGCGGCAGCGGAGTTACGCCCCGGCGCTTCGCCTCCTCGCGCCACTCCCACACGTGCGCGAGGACCTTTGCCTCCAGATCCCACGGCGGCAATCCGGCAAGGAGGCTCGCCGCCTCCCGGGAGACCGTGCGGTATCCCCGGACTAGCCGGATGGCCATGACCCTCTGGGACGCGTTCAACCTGCCGGCTGGTCCCAGCCTTAGGGAACGCGCCCACACCGGTGCTATGGGAGCCCCCTTAAGGATGATGCGCAGTGGTAGCCCGCGAAATTCATTTTTTTTTGGGTTTTTTTGAAATTCGTCAAACAAACGAAATATAACGAATCTGCACGAAATCTAACTTAGAGAGAAGTATTGATGATTTTTATGGTTAAAATTATATAAATACATATGTTTTATTTCCGCGTATCATACTTTGATCAAGATACAACCTGACACGGACCTGCAAATTGCAAAAAACCCAAAAAAAAAATTGAATTTCGCGGGCTTCACAGCGCAATCACTTTAAAAATTAGTTTTATTCTGTTTTTTAGTATTTGTTGTTATAGCGGCAACAGAAATACATCATCTGTGATTTCAACTGTCTATCACGGTTCATGAGACAGACTTCTTAGACGGAATCTTAGTAATAGGGTCCCGTTTTCCCTTTGGGTACGGAACCCTAAAAACAATAACAAAAAAAAAACCATTTACAGTAGAACAATCATTTATTTAAAAGTAAAGTTATAGTAAATAAAAGGAATACTTTCAAATCAGTACAATAGCGAGTGCTTAGGCAGCGGCGTCGGGTGTGGGCCGCAGCCCCCTAATACTGAGATCGTACACCACTTCCTCTATCTTCTTCACGTCGTATTTGAGAACGTCGAAGCGCTTGCGCAGATGATCGTTCTTTAGGTTCAGTAACCTGGAAATAGGGAAAAATATACTATTACCAAAACACTTTTCTACAGGTTGTATATCGCAGCAACATTTTACGCCCGTGCGAACGTCGGCAACGTTCGTGTGAACGTAGCCGACGTTCGCACGGACGTAAAATATTGCTGCGATTTTATTTCGCGCACTGGATTTTCAACGCTCTGAGCACCGAGAGTTGAAAATCCAAAAGTGTGGTTTTTTCAACGCGCAGGGATGCACTTTATTGTTGTTAGGTTGGATTCTCGAAGCTCGGCTCCACACGCGAGAGTTGAAAATCCAGTGCGCGATAAAATCCCGCTGCGATGTTTTATGTCCGTAAGGATTGAGTCGCCACATTTCGTATCTTAATGAAATTTAATACTTATTTAGTAGTAAGTTTAAAAATTTTGTAGGTTCGATCCTCGATTTTGTAGGTATAATACTTCAAAAGATATATGAACATAAAGGTGGCACCTCAATCTAAATATTTGGATTGAGTCGCCACGTCAGAACTAGGTACATCATGGATGAATGTTTATCATTATTTGGTATGATTTAGTAGTAATTGTGTATAGTACCTACTAAAAATCTGAGTCCTGTACTGTTGATATTGAATAATATACAATACTTTTAATGTGGCTCCTCAATCCATCAATCAATCAATCATAAGAACGTGAATTTCCATGAAAGTAATTGGTCAATTTATATTCCACTCCAAAGAACATTTAGTAGTAAGTGTGTTCGAATTTGTAGCATACCTATAGAGAAAGTAGTAAAACTGAGTGAATTTAGTAAATAAACGCATTTTATTTGGCTCCTCAGTCCTGACGTTCTGCAAATAAATAATTGATTGTATCTACCTGAGATCACAACGGAATCAATAACCAGAGACACTAACATTTAGTATAAATGTCTACTAAATACTTATGTACAAATCAACATTGTATATATTCGGTATCTGAAAAAAAAAATACTTTTCGATATTCATTAAGAATTCGCTATTGAGGGTGACCATGTTGTGTGTGACCATGTTGTGTGTGTACCTGGGACAAACGGTCAAACTAGGTAAGTCCAACTTCGTTAAGTTAGGGAAGCTACGGAAGATCTTCTCGTCCAAAATATCGCAGTGTCTCGAAACAAAAGTCTTTGACTAGTGTGTGTTGCCAGTTATGATTTACGGCACTAAGACGAAGCGTTTTACAATGGGCCTCATAAGAAAGCTCAAGGTCACCCAAAAGCCAAAGAAGAGGGTTATGCTCGGTGTTTTTCTGCGAGATCGAGTTAAGAATGAGGTCCCTTTTGGGGGGAGCAGTGGACGTCTTTTGGCTGAAATGATGATGATGATGATGTTAAATGAAACCAGGATGACTAGTTTTTGAAATTTGTTTTTTTAATAAAATCCCTACTTATTTCTAACAGAATTGTATTATTCACTTCGTAAAGGAGAAAAATAATAAAGTGTTCATCCTAAACGTTCTAAATAATTGCCACTTAAATAATAACTTACCTAATAAATAAACACATTAATACTAATTGTAAAAAACTATTCAAACTGCCCATTGATACCTCTGATGTTATGGTAAGCGTTTATAACTACGATTTTGTATCGAAGCGCTTTTGTGTTTTAAAACAAATCACAATTGAAATCAAGATGTGCCAACAAAGATAATTATGCAAATTACGTATAATAACAATGTTACAAAACCGGTCAAGAGCGAGTCGGAATCGCGCACCGAGGGTTCCGTTCCGATTTCTGAAAAAGTGTGCTATTTAGAGACATCGTTTTATTTTTCCTGTAATCTTTACATAAACTTCTATCATCTATATACAGGGTGGCCGGAACATTGACGTCCAAAAATAAAATTTCGGTCCCTCGTATCGTGGGGTATTCGAATCACCCCCATGTATGTTCCGCGACTTTTCATAGTTTTCGAGTTATGAATTTTTTTCTGAATGTTTGAAAATTTTCGACCTGACCAACCTAAAAAAATTCTAAAAAAAAAAGTAGAGGGTTTTATCGAGTTTCTTTTTTTGCAACTGAATTTTCATAAGTAGTACTTTTATGCATAAAATAATCAGCTTCGTAACTGTGATGAAAGTTATGAAAATGTTGATCTAAAGTGAAAAATTTACGTTCGGTAAATTATGACTCAAATTTTCAACTTTAAATTAAAAATCTTAACAGGACTTCATAATTCCTAAGTAGGCTTCAAGAATGCGCCAGACTCTCAGTTTTCATAATCATAAAAAAAAATGAAGTACTTAATAGGGCTACTTTGTTTAAAATCGGCCTTCAAAGACAGCGAGGTGGAAAAATTCTGAAAATTACCCATCTGAGTAATTATTTTTTTTTGGCTATTTTCTCGTTCCTAAGGTTAATTAATGATAAGAATACTGAAAACTAACCAACAAATAGTTTCAGAGTTGGGTAAGAAAAGTTTTACGTAAAAAGTGGTTTTGAATAAAACACAGATGATAATGTGAAAAAAGTACTTAATTTATTTTTAACATTTACAAAAGGTTTTCAAAGTGGCCACCACCAGCAGCAATACACATTCTACACCTACGTAAGAAATTGTCTGGCAATCGTCTAAAAGCGTCTCTGTTCTCTCTCACAACACGTTCAGCTTCTGCAATCAACTGCCTCAGCTCTTGTTCACTTGAACAGTCTCGGGCGTATGCTATTTCCTTGTAATAGCCCCAAATAAAGAAATCGATGGGGTTGAGATCAGGTGAGCGTGGAGGCCACCTAATTGGTCCGCTGCGTCCGATCCATCTGTTGGGGTATGTTTCATCTAAGTAATTTCGGACCTGGGTTGCATAGTGACACGGGCGCCGTCATTTTGCAACACCATGGTTCGTCTGAGTTCGAGATTCAGATCTGCCAGCAACAATGGAAGTTCATTTTCCAAAAAGTTTTTTATGTTTCTCCATCAAGTCTGGACGGCAGTTCAAACGAACCAATTAGTTCGCCATTGAGGATACCAGACCACAAGTTAACGCTGAAGCGATGTTGAAATGTCGAAGCTCTCACTTCGAGTGGATTTTCATTCGCCCACGTGTGGTAATTATGAATATTGAATATAATGTGGTTGGTTTTCAGTATTCTTATCATTAATTAACCATAGGAACGAGAAAATAGCCAAAAAAAAATAATTACTCAGATGGGTAATTTTAAGAATTTTTCCACCTCGCTGTCTTTGAAGGCCGATTTTAAACAAAGTAGCCCTATTAAGTACTTCATTTTTTTTATGATTATGAAAGCTGAGAGTTTGGCGCATTCTTGAAGCCTACTTAGGAATTATGAAGTCACCTGTTAAGATTTTTAATTTAAAGTTGAAAATTTGAGTCACAATTTACCGAACGTAAATTTTTCACTTTAGATCAACATTTTCATAACTTTCATCACAGTTACGAAGCTGATTATTTTATGCATAAAAGTACTACTTATGAAAATTCAGTTGCAAAAAAAGAAACTCGATAAAACCCTCTACTTTTTTTTTTTAGAATTTTTTTAGGTTGGTCAGGTCGAAAATTTTCAAACATTCAGAAAAAAATTCATAACTCGAAAACTATGAAAAGTCGCGGAACATACATGGGGGTGATTCGAATACCCCACGATACGAAGGACCGAAATTTTATTTTTGGACGTCAATGTTCCGGCCACCCTGTATATAAAACAAAGTCGGGTTTGTTCGAACACTTATAACTCGAGAACTACTGGACCAATTTTCATGGTTTTTGATTTGTTGTATTTGTCTGCGTCCCGAATAGCAGAATAACTATTAAAAACATAGGAAAATTCACAAAAAAATATGAAGAAAATTCATTTTCTCATACATGAAAGGGCAGGGCAATGTCTGTCGGGAAACTTTCATTACTTTTAGAATTCCAAATTCAAATTCATTTTATAATCAGTTGTTCATTTGTTTTGCTGCCGTTCGATTTATTGAATTTTTGACAGGTCGTCTGGCGGGTCAGCTACTTATGTAGTATTCTAAAATAAAAATCAAATGCCGAATGTATGTAGGTACGCGCATCACTTCAGAACCGATGCACGTATTTGGCTAATTATTTTTTGTTGTTTTTTTTTCTTTTTTGTCAGGACAAAGTTTGTATGAAAGAAACTTCTACACAGTTTATTGTTATAACGTCAATTTACTAACACTACTGTACTAAATATGTGGAGATTTGATACAAGTAACAACCTCAGATTTTTTATAGGCCTATGGTAACAACCTACTATCCCAATTTATTTTGGGTCTGCGCAACATGTCCCTTTCTTCCATACTTCTCTATTAGTCGTCATCTCGGTAGTCACCCCCTTTATAACCATATCATCTTTAACACAGTCCATCCATCGTTTCTTGATCTTCCCCTACTCATATAGCCATTGACATTCATACTCAAAACAATTTTTTTTTCAAATTAATTGGCTCCAATTAATCATTTTCATGTTCTTGACTTTTTACTAAGTATAAATTTATCCCGGTATTTTACTTTTCAGCAAAAAATCTTAGGTTCATTCTTAAAATATAAATTAAGTTTTCCTAAACAATTCAAAATGTGCTCAGCTTGCGCCTTCAGGAACTTCACGCGTTTACATTAGAACATTCATAGCTAAGACAGGACAACGTCTGTCGGGTCAGCTAGTATAGAATATTTGCAGATTTTTCGGTTCGCAAACTTCTGAGATAAGGGTGGGAAACGGTATTTTGTTTTACATTTTTCATCAAAAGTCGAAAACTATGCCTATAAAAAAGAAAAAAAATGTTTGAGAATGTGCAAATAGCGCTCTTTCATATGATACCCCATATGCCATAGTAAACCCACTTTGAATTTTTAAAACCCCCTTTCAGTCAATGTTGCAAAAAAAGTATAAATATTTCTATTTCTTTCTTATTTGCAAAATAGTTGTGTAAACATCATCTAAAACTGTTCCAAATTTTAAGTTGATAGCATTACTAGTTCTTGAGATATCCAGCTGTGACAGACAGACAGACTGAGTCACACCATAGGGGTTCCTTTTTTACCATTTTGGTACGGAACCCTAAAAAGGAACTATCCCTATACTATATGTTTTAAAAAACAGCACATAATAAGTGGTAGGTCCACTAATCGAATCGCAACCCGCGAAATACAATAATTGAGTAGTCCCGATGCCCATCTGTGGTATCCGAGAGCAAATGCGCGAGTTAGGGTCAGCTCACACCGAGACGCGACGCGACGCGACGCTGCGCGCACATTTTAAAAGAGCGACTCAAAATATAACTTTATTTTCTACACGAAAATATACACATTTCATTGTGAGAATTTGGAATACGTTGCACCATGCAGCGCTGCGCCTCGTGATGCCTCGCAGCGTATAGCGATGCATCGCGACGCAGCGGTGCTTCGCCGGTACGCGCGTTGTGCAAGAGCGGTGCTGCGCCTCACGAAGCCGCACGACTACTCTACTACAGTCTCTACTATTTCCGTCCAGACTTCGTGTAGAATTGATGCAGTTTGGTCGAGTGCTCGAGTGAAATTATAATGATAGACTGGGATCTTGTTATAATCGGACTTCTTGCAGAAGAGGAAGAGGAAGAAGAATACAAAAATAAAATTAAAAAGACGCAGGGCGGGGCGGGAGCACGTGGCGAATGTAGACACGTTCCGCTGCGCCGCGCGGCGTCGGCTTGAAATGGTGGCTGCGAAAATTTTTGCAGCCGCCATCTTGGATTTCCATTTTGACCTCACTATCGTTTTAGGTGTTTTTTTTTTACCTCTAGTGTTTTACACCCTTAAAAAATTTCACAAGTTCCATGATGAAACTATGATGATAATGAAGTTTGCTGTGTTGACTGTACAATATAATCCAAAAAAAATAGGCTTGGTAGTGTCGTTAATTGGAAACGACACTACTGGTATTGCGGCTGGTAGTGTCGTTGCCAATAAACGAAAATTTAAGGGATTCCCTCGATTTCCATGGGATCTCTTCATCAGATTCTGACTTGGTGACAATGGGACCACCTCGAGAGCATAACCTTTCAAACAAAAAAATAATTGTGCAAATCCGACTATACAGGCTGACTTTGAAAACATGCGACAAAATAGATTTTGTTTCTATAAGCCACGAAATGTACATTTTCTTTTTAAATCACGTATTCATGGTCACCCTACAAAAAAAAATCATAAGAAATTAAAGAATAGCTAATAACTTCGTAAATATGTATTTTTTTTTGTATTTTTTTATACGTATATTTAATAGAAATTTATACAAACTATTGGCGTTTTTTGTTCCAAATTTCGTCACATGATTATGTAGATTAGAGGCAAATCTATTTACCGAAGCATCTGAATTGAGGAGCCACATTAAATATGCTATATCTCCCATTTCTTTCTTTTGTGATTGCCGACTCTTATCCTACAAATCTAATATACTTACTACTAAATGATGTTGAAATTGCGCATTAATTGAACTACTGCTTCTTTGAAAAATGACCAGTCGTATGTGTATGGTATGAGGAGCCACACATAATGTATTGTAACTTTTTTAATTTTAACACTACCGAGCTCAGATTTTGTCTACTAAATACTCTCAAATACTACTAAATCATACCAAATTATGATAAACATTCATCCATGATGTTCTTAGTTCTGACGTGGCGACTCAATCCAAACATTTAGATTGAGTTGCCACCTATAAGTTCATATATCTTTTGAAGTATTATACCTACAAAATCGAGGATCGAACCTACAAAATTTTTAAACTTACTACTAAATAAGTATTAAATTTCATTAAGATACGAAATTTGGCGACTCAATCCTTACGGACATGATGTTTTTACGTCCGTGCGAACGTCGGCTAAGGCGTCGTCCTGATTGGCTTTCGATCGTACGAGCAAACGATGCGATTTCGTCGCGCGATGAAAATGTGTTCGTGTGCTCGCCCGATGGCTTGCAAACTTCAATTATTTATTTATCACAAACTATGGTCGGACCATGGTGAGTGTAGGCAGGCTAAGGAAGCACTGCCTACAATTTATGGCCGCCTTACAAAACAGGTTCTCCGACTAACTAAACAACAGCTGCGTACAGTTACAGCGGCTATAACTGGCCACGGGTCATTTAATAAACACCTCTTTGTCATAGGAGTCACAGACAGACCGCTGTGTAGGGCCTGCATGGAGGACGACGAGACAGCAGCTCATGTGCTTCTAAACTGCCCGGTGGTCGCCGCATACAGGGCAAAGTACTTCGGTAACCCAGGTACCCTCCGGGAGGTTGTCAGTAATATCAAAGCGCTGCTGGCCTTCTTTGAGGAGCTGGGGTGGATCGAATAATCGATTTTCCCACCCATACGCAAAATACGCGCATTGTCGTGGAGTTGCGGATACCAGCCCGTATTACCTAAGCTTCAATTAGGACTTTAGGACACTCGGAAGAAATGTGTGTGTTTAATCTCGTCGTGCAACGAAATCGCATCGTTTGCTCGTACGATCGAAGCCAATCAGGACGACGCCTCAGAAAGGTGAGGTCAAATTTAAGGGTGGGGACTATCAAACCGAACAACTTTCTCCATGGGACCAACATCGTAATGAAGAAAAAATAATCAGTGGTCCCATACATTTGGGACGAGTAGGTATTGAATTTTCATACGGGACGGCTTGTAATGCGATTATGCGAACATAATTACGAATTAATGTAGAAAAAGCAGATTTATTTTTCGCGATTTCAGGTTTGGTCCCATAGTAAAAGTTGTTCATAATGATGAGTACAATAACACCTTAAGAGGTTATCCATTATATTACGACACCTGTATAATACGGGATCGTTTGGCGCGCGGCCAAAATTGGAACTAACGCCGCTATTTTCGGCACATTTCACCAAACAATTTCACAAAATGTCAATTGCGCCTCCCTATTATATTCCAGACCTGTATTTCCATCAATAAAACGTCCTAAAGACAATATTTGACTGTAAAACTAAAAATAAAGTCTTATTTACCTGAACCCTGCATTTAACTCCATGACGAACTTGGATATCTGCAGAGGTTTATCGTAGTCGCCCCGCGTCACTGAGTTGACTGCCAAACGAGCCTGGAAACAAAGAAATTATAGGTCAGAGATCTTCTTTATGCGCAGTCTAGCACTGCGAATTAAAATTGTCTTGCCTTTTTTCAATTTGCATGTCAGTGTCAGGTTGTACCTTGATGAAAAACACACCTCTGGGTTGGATTTGTTCTCTTTTGATGAAGTAGAGGCAACTTCTAGGTGAATATAACTAGCTAAATGTAATTAACTGTGCGACTTGAATTGCACTTTATTGTATCATAGCAAGAGTCGCTATTTATTTAAATGATTTTGCGGAGTGAATCTGTACTTGTACAGTGGGCTGCATCAATTGGGTACCCCAGTTGTATTAAAAGTAACTTTGCTACAACTTTGCAATTCAAACAATACATCCTTAAGAATAATACAAAAAGTGTTTCTAAGGCCCGGACGAGATTCGAACCATCGACTCATTGGTTATACAATGATTACCGCTAGCTCTTACCAGTTGGTAAGAGCTAGCGGTAATCATTGTACTTAGTTGGCTTAGTTAAGCCAGTTAGGTAGTTAATATCTCAACGAATTATCAATCTACTTGGCGTTATAACTCTGTCTATGAAATCGCAGTGAATGAATAGTTTGTTATTAGAGGGTAGTTATGCATACATTTTACTAATCTATAATGAAGTGACCGTCTGATGAGTCTAGTTTTGCTTCACCTTTCGCATTTGTCTAGGAACCCATTTGTCTCAGTTGGCAAAATATGTCTAACTAGCACTTCCCGCGCGGCTTCGCCCGCATAGATGTCGGAAAATATCCCACGGGAACGTACTACCGGGAATTCCTTCCTTATTCCTTGTCTACATTATAAAGGCAACCTCTGTGCAAAAATTCAGCTTTCTAGGTCCAAGGGTTTGGGCTGCGCGTTGATGAGTCAGTCAATCAGTCAGTCAGGACTTCTCTTTTTATTTATATAGAAGATAGATAGATAGATAGATAAGGTAACTAAATTATCAAATCAAATTATTGTAAAATATAAATCTTTGTAGTTTTGTTACATAATATCAATAAAAAATATTATTAAATTATTTTTAAAGTATTTTATTTTTCTTGTTTTTTAAATTCTTTAGAAATATTAATTTAAAAAAATACAAAAAAAATACTTAAAATAGAAAAATACTTCAAATTAAAAAAAATATATAATGCAAGACAAAAAACAATTCGTGCTTAAGATTTGAGCCTCCAACCTTATGCACGGCAAGCGGTCTTGAAACCTCTGGTCTATTTAGACGTTGAATAACACTTCGTAAATGTCAGCCCTATTATTGCTTGTCGTTATACGCAATATTAGAAGTATTAAAGTTTTATTGAAAAAAACTAATAAAAACAGACTTAAATAACAAAAATAAATTCTAACAAACTTTATTTATTCACAAAAACAATACATTAATAATTATAATAAAATGTTTTTGCAAAATACAAAAACCAACTTCGGACTATCACGGATTTGAACCCACACCTCTTTTGAGGGGTACCCAATTGATGCAGCCGACTGTACAATGCGATTCAACTAAGAATAGGAACGTCAATTACCTCTAACTGTCAACTGAAACTAGAAATCTAACGCCCAGTTTCTCGACGGCTATTCAAATCTAAAATTAACTAACCATGTGTAAAATCTCTTGTTAAGTCGAAAACAAGTTGCACAAACTTTGATTAAGTACTTTGATTTGAATCTTTGATCACTTAACACAACAATCAAATTAGTACAAAAATCTCTTGTTAATTCAGAATTTGGGTTTCTGAACAAACGATTAAGCTCGAATGTCATGTCAAGCCACTGTCAAATGTTTTGTTAGCTAATCTGTCGAGCTTGGATTATCTTTGCGTTCCCTGTGATTTTCTGTTTTCTTTGGATATTTTCTAGATAAAATTAATAAAACAACTTCTGCTACCCATAACGGATTCGAGATTGATTGCTTTTCTACTAAAGATTTGATAACCGGACAATTATATTTCTTAAAAACAAACGGAACCGTGAGGCACTTACGAAGGATTTCACGTTTTGTTTGTACACAAATCAGTAATACACAAGTAGCAATGGTTAACAGTCATCTTCTTACCATTTACTTGTATAAAAATCTAAAACCATCATCATCTGCCTAGCCTTTTCCCTACTATGCTAACTATTTTGGGGTCGGCTTCCAGTCTAACCGGATGCAGCTGAATACCAGTATTTTACATGGAGCGACTGCCTATTTGACCTCCACAACCCAGTTACTGGGTAATACAATACCCCTTGGTAAAACTGGTTGTCAGACTTTTCGGGCTTCTGACGACCCGTAACGACTGTCAAAGATCCACGAATGACAGCCGGGACCAACGACTCGTGCTTTCGAGCCTCGGTATGTAAAGATGGTGACCCATCCACTGACCAACCCCGGCAAGCGTAGCTTAACCTGATAGATCGACCCGTGCGGCTGTTATCCTAAAAAATCTAAAACCAAACAATAAAAATTCTATAGGTAGGTACTTACTTTAATTCGGTACATATTTTTGCTATAGATTTTTTTTTGGTACCTACGTATTGAGCGTTAGGAGTTTAAGGATTTTATAAAGGGGGGCCAAATTTTCATTATTTTTGCGATAGGACACACCGTTTTCAAGATACTTATAAGGAAAAAAAAAAAAAAAATCAAACATTCAAACAATAAAATACCGCCTTGGACAACAGTGTCAACTTGACATTCAATTGAACGAGTTATTTGTCAAAATGAATGAAGAATACGATGTTGCCATACACATAATCTATTTTCTTTAATCAGTTGACATTGATCGTTGATTATTTAATTTTATAGTAATCGACGATTCAGCAACCCAATTTGATTTGACTGGTCTGTTAATTTAACCAGTTTGTTAGTTGATTTTAGATTTGAATAGCCGTCGAGAAACCGGGCGTGAGGCTTGCAAAGTGTTATCCTAATCCATTTTAGTTCTGTTTTTGGAATTTGTTTTTGTTAAAATATGTCACCAACTTTGCAAATGTGTAAACGAGGTGCTGTTTTGCTAAATGTTCACAATATGGCGCAAGGTCATTCCTATTCTTAGTTGAAACGCATTGCACTATTATGTATTCTGTGTTATGGGCAATAAAATATGTTCACCTTGCTTTGGACCATTGCAGTGAGTCAAATGAATCATATTTTGCTGCCTACACGCGTTCAATACACTTCAGGATGCCCAATATTATATCCCATCTGTATTTTAGATACAGATAAAACTAACATTCACAAACAATTTTTCGATATTATTAATATCTTACCAGTTCTGAGCACAGCTGCAGCAGTCCATTGAGGTAGTCCTCTATGTCCAGGTGGAAACCAGCCTTCCTCTCAACTTCGCTTACTGGAAGTCATACAAGAAATGTTGTTATTAGACAAATGCTAGTCTGGGTGCCTACTCCCTAAGTCCGTCCATCTTCCCGTCCGTCCGTCTGACATTACGATCCATCAAAACAAGTGTAAAAGTTAAATTTTTCGGACAGGCAAAAACACATCGGGAGTAGGGACAACTGGCAAATCATGTTATCATTCATACTTCGTTCGGGCCCCGAACCAATCATCCATCCGTAGGTGATACGGAGTAAGAAACGACGGTAACGAAGGCCGAAACTACGGGCTTCGTGCTTAGGGAGTAGGCCCCCAGGTGCGCCGTGCGGATACTTCTGCAACGGGTGCAGTTGCCACACCTCCCGGACTTCGACTAAATAGGGTCTAAAACTATAAAGTAGACATAAACATCACTCTTCACACTAATATTATAAAGGCGAAAGTTTGTGAGTGTTTGTTTATGTTTGTTACTTCTTCACGCTCAAACGGCTGGACCAATTTTGACAAAAATTGGTATGGAGATAGCAGACTCCCTGGATTTACACATAGGCTACTTTTTATCCCGGTTATATGTTCCAGAGGCCAAAGGCAATGTGGAAGGACGAGATAGAGACCGTCGGAACCCGAAATTGGTCCATCCTCGCAAGGAATCGCGACGAGTGGCAAGCTCTGGAGGAGGCCTTCACCCGAAGAGGGGTCCAGTTGGCATGTATATTGGAGTAAAATATCCACACCCAGTACTATATGAATGTATATGTATATGCCAATTAAATAATAAAGGTTTCTTTATTTTATTTTTATTTATTTATTTTATACATTCCTGACAACTTTCTGACTTGAGCCAAAGAACTGAATTATATTTTCAGAATAATATTTAATGCTTTATACTACGAAAATATTATAAAACACAGTAATCATGATAGTTGTTGTGTGTAAACTAAACAGTTAAGGCGAAAGCGCCAGGGTAGCCCGCGAAATTCAAAATTTCTTACGTTTTTTGCAATTTGTAGGTCAGTGTGAGCTTGTAATTTGTATGTTGATTAAAATTTGATTCGCGGCCGTAGCTATTATGGCTTTACAGAATTATAATCATTAGAATCAGCAATACAACTCCATAAGTTAGCATTTATCTCAAACGTCATGATTTCATGAAATCGCTAGATTTGAGGTAAATGCTAACTTATGGAGTTGTATTGCTGATTCTAATGATTATAATTCTGTAAAGCCATAATAGCTACGGCCGCGAATCAAATTTTAATCAACATACAAGCTCACACTGACCTACAAATTGCAAAAAACTTAAGAAATTTAGAATTTCGCGGGCTACCCTGGCGCATCAACCTTAATGAACTTCGTTATCTTTTGAACAAGTAATTAATAACAAATATCATAAAGGGCTCGACAAAAAAGGATAAAGGAAATCCCTAGGTTCCTGGGTTAGGAGGGCGGGGGGAGCGGATAAAGGGCTCGAAGGTGTCGCGGGGGGTTCGACGGGCATACCATGCTGCAAAACTGCATTGCCGTCACCACATGACACTGGCAGAATAGTCGACAACGGCTCAGTTGCCAAAGAGAAAAAATAAATAAATTGTAACTTACTGCCTAAAACCTGAGCAACGGTTTCATGCGTAGCGAGGATACCAGTTTCCAGCCATATAGTCAGTGCAATCAGAAAACAGTACCTCTGTGTCATATTGCGCCAATGTTCTTGGTATCTGAAGAAATCAAAATAAATATAAGATACATGATTTGCTCAAACATGTGTACACATACAAGAATATAAACACGCATGCAGGACCACATACATACGGGGTGTCCCGTAAGTAATGGATAACCTGTTAAGGGGTCATTGTACTCATCATTATGAACAACTTTTACTATGGATGGGGCCAAACCTGAAATCGCGAAAAAAAATCAGCTGTTCTGTACATTTTGACCAGATAAACAAACATAAATGTAGAGAACAGCTGATTTTTTTTTCGCGATTTCAGGTTTGGCCCCATAGTAAAAGTTGTTCATAATGATGAGTACAATGACCCCTTAAGAGGTTATCCATTACTTACGGGACACCCTGTATAATAAAGGTTTAGACATCAATTGTAAAAACCGTTTATTCAAAATAAGTACTTATTTACTTAACACAAAAACTTCATAAGACATCCTTTAGAATGCCCTTTATGATAAATTATATTTATTTAATTGGTTAAAACTTTTACACATCAAAATTAAATATGTTTTAATACTAGATGGATTTGGTGATTCCTAACAGTCTCTTTTAAAGTCCAGACATAATCTTGGTCAGGATATATGATTACCATAATCATCTAATTGTCAGAATATTTTTTTCCAATCCAATCAATACTACAGCTCATTCATGCTGGTTGTAAGTCAGTCTTGGGGTGTCCTTCTTTTTAGTCTTGTCAAGGTTCAGGTTTATGAAGGAACGCACATCAGTTTCAATGCCAATTGCTTTGAGTGAACTTTTAATCTGGTGGAGTATGTGATAATAGTAGCTTTAATTTCCCCTTTGGCAGTTTTTATCCTTAAATCCTTGTGAATTCTCTCGTTTGTGACGTACCAGGGAGCATTTCAATTTTTTTTTTTTTTTTGTCTCATTTACTATCAATGTCAGAATATGGTCTTAAGATTATTGTCTTTTGAGGAAAGAACCAAACAGATCTGAATATAAATTTTGTGATTACTAGCCAACTACTTCGAAAATATCGAAACAAACTCAGAGGTCACAGTCTCTTTTAAAATCCAGACATAATCTTGGTCAGGACATGAGGACCATGCAGATTAATATCTGAGATGGTATTTTGAGGAAAGAACCATACAGATTTGAGGGTACCTGTCCAGGCAATGCAGTTTAGGGCATGTCTCTAGCAACCAACTCTACATCGGTACATCTGTTTGTAAATATAGGTATTGAGGAGTAAAATTAGACTAGATACATAAACATGCTTCGCCTATATATTTATAACTCTTGCAACATAAACTCACATCTTTTCTTCATAGAAGTAGGCTGTAACTTACAGACTGCAAAATGTATGGAACTACACAAGACAAAAAATACAAAGGAAGTTGTATTGTGTCTATGACTGTGATATACAAGAGATTGTTTCCTTTCATTTTTTATCAACTCATTGTTGGTGTATTTATCTGCCTATCAGACACTTGAGCCAGTCTGTTTCAAAATAATCTCATGAAAGTATTAACTTTACAAAATTAAATTCTTATCTCTCAACTGTTGATAAACAACCTGTACTCCATCGGTTTAGGTAAATAATTAAGGTAAACAAAAAAAACGAAGTGTCTGGTTAACCAACTAACCGTAATACACCGTTCTTCTAATGAGTGATTGCATTATTATACCTTCAACTATCATGTTATTAGACACAATTAAATTTCTATTGTTATCTACCTCTATACTCCATCGGTTTACATAAATAAATAAAGGTAAACAAAAATAACCACGTGTCTGGTTAACCCACTAAACGTAATACCTGCTACTTCAATTGTCATGCTACAACACAGTTGTAGTCTTCAATTTAGCAACTTTATAATTCCTTGTCTATTGTTGCTAAATTGAAGAGTACAACTCTGTCATAGCATGACAACTGAAGTAACAGGTTAGTTGGTCCAGACACAGGGTTTTTCTTTCACGGACTAACCCCGGCAAGCATAGCTTAACCTAATTGATCAACTCGTGCGGCTATTATTACTTAGCCACAAGCTCCTCAGGTCATAAAATTAACCACAATAATTGATTGATGAAAATGATCATTATTTTACATAGTTTATTTTTAGTAGTTTGGGTTTAACTATTCAAATTGAAGCACTCAATTTGTAAGTGCCACAAAAATAGTTTGTTTACAATTTCGTCAGATAATTTTAAAACAGACCATAGACCCTATAAATAAGTACTTAACTATAACAATATTCATACGAACTTGTAGTAGTCATTAGGGGGCAAAGCCTCCTTCAGTCTTGCGTATCCTTCCCGTGCTTTAGCGAACAAATCCCTGGCTTTGTTGCAGGCTGGCATAACTGTAAGAACATGTAATATTTTAAGTAAAATGGAATACTTGTGGCCCTGGTTTTTGTTTAATTATCGTCAATGCTTACTGGCAGCTTCATTGTGGTGAATAACTTGGAGGATTGTGGTCGCTTCGCGCGATATCTGACCAACATCTTTGCAGATGTTCCGAATAACCTACATCATAGAGCGTGTTTTAATTAATTAATTCTTGCAAATAGTTCGATCGCAATAAAGATAAGAACACTATAAATAGACAAGAAACATATTGTTAATCAAAGTTGTTGTTTATTTTGAAGGGTTTCAAAACAAAACGAAACAGAAAATACAAAAAAAAGTGCGGCACAGGCAGACAAAAAAGTTTTTTGCATCAAAAATGTACAACCTACCTCTCGTATTTCTTGATCCAGATCAATATTTCGTTGGAAGTCCGTGAAAATGGCGTTTATAACGTGATTTTCACACATTTTTGCAAATTTTTATTGTAGATATTATAAAGAAAAACAGCGGCGGTCAAAAGGTAAAAAAACAATCTTTTTGACAGTTCTTGCTTCTCTTCAGTGTGACCAGATTTAAATTGAACATTATGTTAGCTGCTTGCCTAAATTCTGCTAAATCCAGCTATTTTTTTTTGTAAAAAATGCTAAAATTCTGCTAATGAATTAATACATAATTTATACAAATATGTTACAAAAAACGCAAAAAAAATCATTTAAAATATTTATTAACATTAATAACTTCTAATTTTCTGTGGTATCCTTGTTTTTATACAGAGCTGTCCAGCTTTCCTTACCTTTATCATATTTTTTGATGGCGTAAAATTTACACATCTACCCTGTTCTTTTACTGCCTGTTTGATAGGTAGAATTGCAGCAATATTTGCATACCTAAATTTCAGGTCAGTTTTTATATTGTTTATTTGACAAAATAAGCGCTCACAAGCCGTATTGGACTGAGGACATGGGCAAAATCATCATGGCCTTTGCAAAATCGACCAATTGCCAAGTGATATTTGAAACGTGACCCCAAAATCTTTCAGTGAGTGTGTTTAGGATCAGAATTTCCCAAATTTTACCCAAGTCAAGCACAGGTAATTTGCCAATGTCTAATCCTGCGTAATAATAATAATTTTCTGCGGAGGTTTTCTAAGATCCTGCCAAAATCTGCTATCTTTTCAGATCTGCTACAAAATCTGCTAAGCCCTAAATTGGGTATCAAATCCTGCTAAAATTGCAGAATCCTGCTAAATCTGGTCACACTGCTTCTCTTGTTGACAGATGAGAAAAGAACACAGAACATTGTAATTATTAGGGCGAGCGCGCATTGCGGTGCGTTTTTCTACCGCATAATCTGTGGAGGTATGGAATGTCTTTGAAGTGCGCGCACTGTGGTCATGCGTTTTGTTACTGTAGGCCCCCCGCCCAGTGCGGCAGAACTACCGGAAACGCACCGCAGTGCGCGCTCACTCTTATTCAGCCTCCACTACACTACTCGCGAAGTTGCTTCGACGAAGTACTGGTCGATTGACCGAAGTCAGAAGTACGTGACTACACACTCGTGCAACTTCGCGAGGAGGTCAGTTGCCCGATGGCACCCGCGCGCTTTGCACCACAGACTAAGTAGTATTCTTTGCACCATGGATAATGTTGAAGTGGCAGCTGCCGTTGCAATGTGCACCCTCGCTTATTATAATTACGTGCGAATTTATCACGCGACAATTTGAAGTGAGTCGAGTAGTGTAGTCAGACGCTTCGTCGGTGCACTTCGGGCCCTTTGAATCGGGCGCAAAAACCGACAACGATCGGAAGTCGCGTGAGGCGAGCCAAGGTTGCACGAAGCGAAGCGAAGTGGCCGTCCACACTACCGTATTCGCCTAACTTGGACCAACTTCGCGAGTAGTGTAGAGGAGGCTTTCAAAATTTCTTACGTTTTTTGCAATTTGTAGGTCAGTGTGAGCTTGTATGTTGATTAAAATATGATTCGCGGCCGTAGCTAATATGGCTTTACAGAATTATAATCATTAGAATCAGCAATACAACTCCATAAGTTAGCATTTACCACAAATCTAGCGATTTCATGAAATCATGAGGTTTGACGTAAATGCTAAGACCAGAAACTTGTTTGGCCCAGAGACGGAGTGCCACTGACGTCGAACAATTAATAGCAATGGAATTAGAATGATAAACCTAATAAATAGGTATAACTTAACACATTACACATTATTACATTGAGCTGTTTCATTGATAGTGGGGTGAACATTCATAACGCATGTAAGTTTAATTATAAGCTGTTGAGTTTCCTAATAAAATATAAAATAAAATAATAATAAAACTTCTGCCACCGGTCGATACGTCAGGTTAAGCGACGCTTGCTGGGGTTGGTCAGTGGATGGGTGACCATCTCTACATACCGAGATTCCTCCGTGCCTCGGAAAGCACGTTAAGCCGTTGGTCCCGGCTGTTATTCGTGGATCTTTGACAGTCGTTACGGGTCGTCAGAAGCCCGAAAGTCTGACAACCAGTCTTACCAAGGGGTATCATATTACCTAGTAACTGGGTTGTGGAGGTCAGATAGGCAGTCGCTCCATGTAAAATACTGGTACAACATACTGGTTTTCAGCTGCATCCGGTTAGACTGGAAGTCGACCCCAACATAGTTGGGAAAAGGTTAGGCAGATTGATTGACGCGCTATTAGGGCCTTTTTCTAGCATGCGGATTTGTTTCAGTGTATGTCTGCCAGTCGATTCTGTAAAAATCTTACCGTGAAAACTTAGGTGAAGTGAGTTTGTTTTTGCTAGGAATTGACACTATTGACAGCTCACTCCACGCTCACTTCGCCTAAGTTTTCACTGTGAGATGGTTACAGAATCGCATTGCTGGTCTGGCCTGTATGTGCGCCGCTCGCATCCATTTTTTCTTGAAACCCTTCTCTGTCCAATGTATTTTTTGGACGATTTTATGCGTCGGATAGTTTAATTTCGTAACGTCATACTTAACAATCCAAGAACCATTTTTTATGAATATTGAGCTAATACCGCGCCCTTTACCGCGCCTTATGCTAGCTAATACCGCGCGAATAAAATACAACAAAAAAAAAAAACAATAAAAAAAGACTTTTTTAAAAACCAATAAAAAAGAAAAAATTTTATTCATAGACAATATGAATAATGCTGGTTCCACACTTAGCCAGGAGGCCACTGCATCTGGCGGCCTCCTAGAATGTGAAGATGAAGGTGGTAGACACTCTGTCCTCCATTCTTGCCATCGTTGATGACCACGCGGAAGCCATCCTTGTCCAGACCCTCTGAGTGGGCAACATTACGTGCAGCGATCAACAAGTGCCCTGAAATAAAAAAAAATATGAAGACTGTCAGAAAGGAAGCCCGACCCGGCCTGAGGCCGTGCAGTGATTGACTTCAAAAGTCTGTAGCACTGGTACTATGTAATATGAAAGGAATTCCAGACTATTTAGCTGATTTCTTATAATGGCAATACTATTCTCTGTCAAACGGATTGTCACAACTTCTGTTCTACTAAGCTACAGCATTTTGATACTTTTAGCTCAATTATTAGGTATTAATGGAAGAATGGAAAAGAAATATATTTAATGGAAAAATGCACAGATCACACTATTAATGTAGAAAACAAATATAAAGTAAGGGATCACCGAACAGGACACCGAAAGGATAACCGAATGGAGTTGGGACCCTTCATCATTTTTGTGCGTGATGATACTGACAGTGATTTCTCTTATGAAGGCATTGAATTTCTAGATTCTAATTTTAGTTCTAATTGTGACTAATAAATACCACAGAACTTAAGGTACATTGAAATGCACTTTTTTAATTTATCCCACATAATTTTTTTATCTACAAAAATTCAAGTATCAAACATGTTTTCAGCGTACTATATCAGTGTTGACACCTTTATGATTTTTGAATTGTCCACTTTTTTCATGGGACATGACTCGCTTGACAGACTCTAATAGTAAAATAATATTGATTTTTCTTCTCTCCATTACAATAATGACATAAAGTGTACAGTTCCTTAGGTGTCGCTATATAGAGTTTACACTGTATTTAGAATAGCCAGAGGAGTAAATATTTTTGATTGCAACATACTAACTACTATGCTTTTTATGTGAGAGAACAAGCGACTTTCCATGCTGACTTTGCTGACTTGCTAAGAATTTGCGTAACTCTTTAAACGTCAATTGACACCCAGGTGTGAGATAACAATAAAAAATCTATTGTGTCTGTAAATTGGCGTGCAAAAATGCTGCAACTCGTGATAACCATCGCATATTGCTAATAATCTATACTAATATATAATATTATAAAGAGGTAAATTTTGTTTATAAGTTTGTATGTAGGGGGTAATCTCCAGAACTAAGGATCCAATTCTAAAAATTTTTTCACTGGTAGAAAGCTACATTATTCCTGAGTGCTATAGGCTATAAATTATATTTATATCATGCCTATTAGCCGAGCTATCACAATTTTTGTCTAGCAAGTCGGAAAGAAGCCTCTTAAAACAGAATTATTTGCATGCGCTGCCTAAACGGTTGTTTAAAATTGAAAACAATGTATGGCAACCTGATTACCTGATCCGTCTTAAATAATTCTACATAAAAGTCCGCGATACCATATTTCTATCTTTTATATTTTATCTTTTATAATTCTTTTATTGTTTTAAAAAAGTATTTTTTCGATATACTTACGTTTCGATGATTTTTTTAACAACAAAACAATAATCATTGTCAAAATAAGTTATTTTATAATCACAAGGACATCATGGAGATAAGATTTGGCTTTTACAGTATGTCAATTGGTCACATAGTTTCGGAGTTATTATAAAACTACTAAAACGCAAAATAACTTTCATTCATACTGCTCTTGAGCATAGCACAGGCTTAGTGTGGACGTTTTATCCATTTACCTATAAATAGCGTTGTGCAAATACGTAATTTTTTTGAATTGCGGGATTTTCCGCGGATTGATGACCCTCTCGATTTATTATTTCAACATTGTCGGTGGAATAAAGCGAGAGTTTGTTTTTTTGTTAGTTTGAACGCGCTAATCTCTGGAACTGCCCCAGTCAGATTTGATAAAATCTTTTTGCATTTTATAGCCCAATTCTTGAGGAGAGCTATAGGCATTTAACATCACGCTAGGGCCCTTAGGAGCCGATAAAAAGAAAAAATTGTGAGAATTGACGCTAACCGCAAACAAAGTAATATCGTGGGCAGGCGATATGACGGGGTGGAAAAGACATTTCACGCAGACGAAGTCGCGGGCAGAAGCTAGTTATACATATAATAAGTTTAAATTTTTACAGTCAAGCAAAATAAACTTTTAAGAAGTTGGTAGTCTTAGTGCGGTTAAAAAGAAGTTTGATTAAATTACCAAGGAGTTGTTCATCACTATCTTCAGCCATCGACAGCTGGGAGATGTGTTTCTTTGGGATCACCAACATATGAGTAGGGGCTTTTGGTTTCACATGGTGGAACGCCACACACTGGAGAGAAAATAATATTTTGAATCATAGTGTAGGTACCTAAAAAAATTTTTTTTTTGCTATGGTAAATGATGGATATTTTTGTGGATGATGCGCAGTGGTAACCCGCGAAATTAATTTTTTTTTGTTTTTTTTTTTTTGCAATTTGCAATACGCGGCAATAAAACATGTGTATTTATATAATTTTAACTATAAAAATTATCAGTAGGTACATCTCTCTAAGTTATATGTCGTGCAGAATCAGATTCGTTAGATTTAGTTGGTTTGACGAATCTGCACGAAATCTATTTTGGAGAGACGTATTGATGATTTTTATTGTTAAAATTATGTAAAGATATATATGATTTATTGCCGCGTATCATATTTTGATCAAGATACAATCTGACACGGAGCTGCAAGTTGCAAAAAACCCAAAAAAAAAAATTGAATTTCGCGGCGTACCTACACAGCGCAATCACCTTTTCGAATGAAAAATCGTAGAACTTTGAAATAAAAATGCGAATAATTTCAACAGCTGACATTACAGATGTCAGCCGGCCGGTTTCATAGAATGGAGTTTATTATGATCAACTTACCTGTTCGTCTACGTAGACGAACTCGGTAGGTATTTCATTCCTCAGTATCTTTCCAAATATCGTATCCTGGGCCGGAGCGGCCGTTTGCGCTTTTTCAACCTCACCGCCCGGCATATTTGCGAAAATTATCGTAGAAGAGCTAAAAAAAGAACAGAACTTGATAAAATAAATTTTCCCTGCAACAGTGTCTCCAATGTTATGGCCCGAGCGGTGGCGTTGTCGATAGGTGTATGGGAGACTCTTGAATGAGAGACACAATTTGTATACCTATCTGAACTTTTACTAATATCAAACGAAGGTTTACAAGTAATATTAATTAGGACACAATGCTGACTAACTTGTCTATGCTGACCAATGATGCTGACTGTCTGTGCTGAACTGAACTGACGAAGGGAAGAGCGGTGGTAACTATTTATACATAAGATTGTTTCTAGAAAGGATAGACAATTACCACGACCCTTGTACTTTCATTACTACTACCTAATTACTTAATGGTAATGTCCTGATAACATCCGGACCCTTAATGCTATTCAATATTTGATAGTTGTTACTTAATGACTGAGAAAAGTATACTTACATTGTTAAAAACAAAATAATGACTTCCATGAAAAATGTGAATAGGTACCTACCTATCATTTGTCCATTACACCTCCGCCCTTAAAATAGGAATAATTTGAAAAAATTATTCACATCAAAAACATACTTAATTAATTATTTATGATTGCTTATTTAGTTTTTATTTGAGCAATTCTTGATGAACGTCTCAAAGGAACGTGTTCTTGAGATGTTCCTGGAATTTCTTCCAATTCAACGTCGTTGTTACTATTATTGGTTTTTCTATATAAGTAAATTAAAAGTAAGTAATGCAATTAGTTATTCTTCCACAACAATTTCTAGAGTCTTCTAATCTAACACTCTATTTTGTGATGTTAGACCGGGGACAATTGAAACAATTTTACTCAAACCGTGTGCTGTGAAGTATCTATAGTACCCACACCCCTCATATTTATATCGTTGAAAGGGTCGTTATCTAGCTCCTAAATCAAATATGATCTGTACCTCTATTTCGAATATTTAACCTACCATCAGCTATTAAAGAAGACCGGGCGCAGTGGTTCTATTGACCCCACCCCAAGGACGGTTGAAACAGTATGTAGGGATAATTGAAACACTGAAAATATTTTAGGAACTAATGAAGTTTTTTAATCAGTCTTCACAATTTGCCTTACCACTAAATTATTTATTGAGATCGTGACAAGTCTGTCAACGTAACATTAATATTTGGACAATTATAAATACAAAAAGTTCTTCAACTTTAACAACTCAAAATATCTGTTATTTATATAATTATAGTGCTCTAATTTGTGCTATTGAATACTATTTCACATAATTGATAGAATTAATATCCTAATATGCTGTAATCGCACTAAATGGGGGAGAAAAAAAAGGTAATCCAGTCTCATACAAAACATCTTGTTTCAATCAAAACAATGTTTCAATCATGACAATGTGTCAATCATAATAATGTTTCAATCATAACAATCGTTAACCCGTATAGTTTTAACTATTCTTGTGAAATTTTATTTCAGAGATCAATCAACTTGGCTAATTATAATATTTGGGACTTAAAACTTAAAATATTTTTTGGGAATGTATACCCTAAAAGTAGTCAAAAATAGGTACGTATGTATTTATAAAAACGAATCTTAAAAAAGAAAAAAAAAATCATTACAAATTCAACAGTTACTCAATATTGAACTTTCGCAAAGATTTTTTAAATTCAAAAACAATTACTCGCCTACTATTAGATTTAATAGTAGGTTTGTCAATTTTCTTCACCACTTGGTGCCGAGCAATTTCAGAAATGTCATCATTTACGGGCCACTTAAATTTGTAATCATCAACCTTTTTAGCGAATTTTACAATGTATCCGTGTTCTCCTATTGATTTAATCTGCCCTACATATCGGTGTACCCGATTTTTCATGGATAATATATTGACTATCGCCCAATCTTCTATCTGAAGATATGGAGGCTCTTCTTCTTTTTCTGATGCAGACGATTCATAACTTGATGAATCAAATTGAAGATCTTCTGTGAAGTCATATGTAGACTCAGGAGATTGCGGAATTTCTGTGTCAGTATCTTCATCTTCTGAACTAGAAGTCTTTGGGGTTCTATTTGATGATTTCTTTTTATTCTTGGTAGTTTTGTTCTTCTTTTTCTTTTCTTCCATATTCATTTTTGTTTTTATCTTGCTGGCTTTTCTTTTTCTGTCCCTCTCTTCGGTTTGTATTCTGATATTTTCTTTCTCCGGAGTATCTGTGTAAACAGCAGATTTCCTTTTTGTTGCGTTTCTTGCAGTTTTCCTGGGTGGTGCTTTTGGAAATGGTCTGATGCATTCTGGCAAAAAATTACTTGTTGAAGGTTGATTGTTATAGTTGGTAACATCAAGAGGACCAAGTTCTACAGCAAAACTTGATTGCGAAGTCATGGAGAGGCTTGGTGAAGCAAAAGATGGTGCTTTTATTCCTACGGAAAACTCTGGCTGTTGTGGCGTCGTCGGTCTCGTAAGGTCATGCTGTATTTCCGACAGAGGTATGACGGAGGAACTTGGATGTGGAGTCACTGAGCGTATCGGAGAAGATGGAAAACTGGCTTCAAGTCCTGCGGCAGACTCTGGCTGTTGTGGCGTCGTCGGTCTGGTAAGGTCATGCTGTATTTCCGACAGAGGTATGACGGAGGAACTTGGCTGTGGAGCCACTGAGCGAATCGGAGAAGATGGAACAGCGGCTTCAATTCCTGCGTGAGAATTTGGTCGCGGAGCCCTCAGGCTTGTCTCTGTGGATCCCACTCCAGGTTCAGCTGCGGCAGAAGAAATTGGCTGTGAAATCTCTAAACCTTGAATATTTGGGTTTGGTCTGTCCGTGACATATGAGGGTGCAAAATCCAAATCACTGAATATTTGCCTATTATATGGACAAATTCCAGAAACTCGAAACCCAGCTTGAATGTTACTTAGAGTCATGGCCCGGGGAAGCGCAGTGGCGACTATGCCTGGAATATTATATATGGTCATTGTTTTTCCAGGATTTGCCCTCATCCATCCATCGCATGCCGTATTCACGGCTTTTTTGAAAGGTCCATATACGGAGCGGTCCAATGGCTGCAACTTATGGCTGCAGTGTGGAGGGAAAGAAAGCATGACGATGCCATTGTCACGGCAATAGTCAATGCATTTGATTGACACGTGTGAAGCATGATTGTCCAGTAGCAATAAGACTTTGTGATCTAAAGAACAATTAGTGTGTCTTTGAAAATGCTGTAAAAATACAAGAAAATCTTCTTCTTGCATCCAGCCAGATTTATTTGCGGTACCGACACTACCAACAGGACCATCTCTCAAAAAATGGTTTTGATAACGAACTCGTGGAAACGTGAACATTGGTGGAAGTACATTGCCAATTGCGTTAGCTGCTACAGTGACTGTTACCAGAGTTCCACGTTCGGCAGATGTCAGTGCACCCACTTGTCGAGTTCCTTTCTTGGCCACTATTCGATTCGGTTTCTGCACTGTTGTTATTCCCGTTTCATCTACATTGTATATATCCTTGTGCTCAAAATGGTCTCGATCAAGAACCATCGCCAAATTATCAAAAAATTCATTTACATTCGTTTTATTAAAACTCGTCGCTCGTGCCAAGCTTGTCGCTTGAGCACACCTGACAGACAATTCTGGATGGCGGCCTAAAAATCCACGGAACCACTCTACTCCGGCAATCTCATTTTCGTCCCATGTAGCTGGCCTTCGGAGTTCGTAGCGTACAGTCAAATCATATGCCAGCTTTCTCATGTCCTTAGCGGTTAGCCCAAAGTAAATATCAGCTGACTTTATTGCATACGTGACCATCTCGTCTTCTTGAGCAGGTGTAAATATTTTTTTTGCCGAATTGTAACCCATTGTTATATCTTCGACAGGAGTATTTTCAGGTGCACTTTCTCTCTTTTTTTTATATCGTGCTAATGAGACGTGATCTAAATCGAACATTTCTGCAGCCTTCCTCAACGATTTACCAGATAACAATTCATCATATGCTTGTTGATATGCAAATATGTTCTTGGAACTTCTGTCCGTAACGTGTTTTCGTTTTCTCGGCATCTCTAGAAAAGATGAATGAATAAACTTAATGTCGCAGGCTCAATTATAGGGTCGTTGGAGTTACCTATTAGATGTTATTTTATAAAATAGCGATTGTGAGTTCAAAGTGGTTTAAATGGTTATATTTTCATAGCATATCCTTAATTTTTTTTAAATCGGTTCGTTAAACTTACAAACATAAATTATTTACACTCTAGAAAACACAACCTTCTTCTGTGCAGTCGGGTAAAAATGCGGAAAATGCGGGGACGTTTGAAACGTTTCAAACGTCCACAGACAAGTTGTTTCAAACGTACCCATCTCACATCTTCTACTTCAACAACCCATATTTTGTTTTATATTGACTTTAACATTAATTAAAGGTAATAAAAACGCTCTTAAATAGCTAAGCAACACTCCAAAGTAATAAAAACGGTCAAATAACAAGATTTAAATACGTAAATAACAACATCAAAAAAATCGTGAATACTTACTTTTTGGCGCGAAATTCGTCGAGGCGTCCTGTGCACGTCTACGTCGCTCGCTGGGTCGAGCCGCACTAGCCACGAAACCGAACATGGCCGAAGAAGCAACGAATGACGCGTCACACGCATAGGTATTATGGTTTTCGAGAAATTGAAGTTGTTGTAATCATGACCTGTTTTAATTGTCCCCGGTCTACCCTACAGAAGAATTTTCGTTTAAAGCAAGTATTTTCCTATTCTATAAAATATATAAAATCCTATGAGTTTAGATAAAAATATAAACACAGAATAAGTATTATTCTTAACTCTATGGAATACACATAGACTTATAAAAAAAGATGGACTCCGCGCTGCGCATATCGAAAGTGAAGCACACTAAGTATGCCGGGTCCGTTTGTACAAACACGCCTCGCGCACACATTTACATCATAGTATGCCGACCGGCCACCATTACGTGACACGAGCGACGGCGTCTTTGCAGATACTCAAATCACGCACACATAGATCGGTAGGGTGCTTCACTTTCGATATGCGTGGCGCGGAGTCCATCTTTTTTTATAAGCCTATGGGAATACATAATCATTATTCATTTCATCCAATAAATAGTTTATTTTGTAAATTTTTTAACTCGCTATACGTTTCGTTTCGTTCCATTTTTCTTTAGCTTATATCTCGAAAACGGTGTGTCCTATCGCAAAAGTACCTACCTACTTAATGAAAATTTTTATAAAACCCATAAACCTCTAAAAAAAAACCTAAAAGAACACGTTGAAGTTGCCGCTCCCTGTACAAGAGAATCGGCACCAATAGACACATTTTAAACCGTACAACCATACAATGAGTGGACCAGCTTTGTTTGTGAGACGACTAAAATTACACCGTGTATAAAGATAGGTATAACACAATAAATTAAATAATTGTCCAGTTAAAGTTTTAAGAAAAAATGCTAATTCTATTAAATTCTTAAAAAACAGAATGTCGTTATCGCTGAAAATACAGTGATGTTCGACGCTAGTTTATTTTCGTGGAGCAATTACCAATTTTTTTATTGGGAATATCAAACTGTTTTTTACTATTCTATTTGGTTAAATTTTTTCTTGAAACCCTTCTCTGTCCAATGTATTTTTTGTACGATTTTATGCGTCGGGTCGGATAGTTTAATTTCGTAACGGCATACTTGACAATCCAAGAAACCAATTTTTGTGAATATTGAGTTAATACCGCGCCTTATAATAGCTAATACCGCGCGAATGAAAGGCAACAAAAAAAAAAAAACCAATAAAAAGACGAATTTTATTCATAGACAATATGAATAATGCTGGTTCCACACTTAGCCAGGAGGCCACTGCATCTGGCGGCCTCCTAGAATGTGAAGATGAAGGTGGTAGACACTCTGTGCTCCATTCTTGCCATCGTTGATGACCAGGCGGAAGCCATCCTTGTCCAGACCCTGTGAGTGGGCAACATTACGTGCAGCGATCATCAAGTGCCCTGAAATAAAAAAATATGAAGACTGTCAGAAAGGAAGCCCGACCCGGCCTGAGGCTGTGGAGTGATTATCTTCAAAAGTCCTCCTACACATACCTAGTTACATAGTAGCAGTGCTACAGCACTGCTACTATGTAATATGAAAGGAATTTGTCGGATTTTTTATACAGTGTGAACTCCATTTAACACCAAACGTCGGAATTACTTGGCTTTGGTTGGTTCACCTCTCTGTCCATACAATGGTACAATGTACTCTAACTAGCATCACACCCACTCTAAATAAACAACAATACGCCATAAGCTATAGACAGTTCTTTATAAGTTGCCAACATTAACAAGAACTGCAGCTGTTTACATTCTTTTGTTTGTTATTTTTAACCGAGTTTTCAAAAAAAAAAAGAGCAGGTTATCAATTTGTCGCATATATAAGGTGACTGGTAATTAGTGACCGATACCTAAACACGTGATTGTGTTCATGAAAACAAACAACTTTTACTATGGGACCAAACCTGAAATCGCGAAAAAAAAAACCACTGCCCCATAACTTCATTCATTAATGTTTGCATAACTCGTCAAAATGTAGCAATGGAGCAGCTGTTTTTTTTTCGCGATTTCAGATTTGGTCCCATAATAAAAGTAGTTTGTTATCATGAGCACAATCATGTGTTTAGGTATCGGTCACTAATTACCAGTCACCCTATACATTTTTTGTTGCTTTATTGTCTAGCACGTATTTAACTCAACTGTCGGCATCATACACATTGATGATGAAATTCATTATTTTGATTGTTGTGATTACCTTAAGATAAGATAAGATATTTTATTTTGCAAACATGGGTAGGTACAAAAGATGGTGACATAAAAAATATAAGTAGCAACAACCATATTTAACCAGATGATGGCATGCAAAAGTACAAGATTCTAATACACAATAATAATAAAGAGAAATAATGTCAATCAAATTACAATTCCAATACACAATTCTTCTGCAGTCAACTATTTCGTATTGGAATTAAATAAAAAAAAACCTTGCATGTAATTACCGTAACCTCGGCTGCTAGACTGTTGTTAGGTTGTTATGCCATGCAAAATATGCGGGTTGATGTGGAGGTGTCGATACCAGCCCTATCACCTAGGTTGTTATGCTATTATCTATAGATGAAAGTGTGAGTGTGAGTTCTTTCTCACTTTATTAGTAGATACATATTATATTAGTAAAATAATATTGATTTTTCTTATCTCCATTTAACAACAACTCTCAATAATGACAAAGTGTACAGTTCCTTAAGTGTTGCTACAGATAGTGCAATCCACGAAGACGCACCCCACTACTACACCTAACCGTTTATAGTATACATATGTGTGCAACGGTTAGGAGCAGTAGTGGGGCGCATCCTTGTGGATTGCACTATCTATATAGAGTTTAAACTGTATTTGGAATAGCCACAGGAGTAAATATTTTTTATTGCAATATACTACTATGCTTTTTATGTGAGAGAGCAAGCGACTTTCCATGCTGACTTAACTATAGGCTTCTCTAGCTAAGAATTTGGTTAAACAATGCTGCAAATCGTGATAACCATGGCATATTGCTAATAATAATACATAATAATAAGTTTAAATTTTTAGTCAAATAAAGCAAAACAAAAACTTTTAAGAAGTTGGGGTTCCGTGTGCCATTTTAGGGGGGTTAAAAAGAAGTTTCATTAAATTACCAAGGAGTTGTTCATCACTATCTTCAGCCGTCGACAGCTGGGAGATGTGCTTCCTTGGGATCACCAAGATATGAGTAGGGGCTTGTGGGTTCACATCGTGGAACGCCACACACTGGAGAGAAAAGAATATTTTGAATCATAGTGTAGGTACCTACCTAACCTAACAAAATACTTTTTTTGATATGGTAAATCATGGATATTTTTATAATTAATCAGTTATTAATAATTTCGAATGAAAAATAGTAGAACTTTGAAATAAAAATGCGAATAATTTCAACAGCTGACATTGCAAATGTCAGCCGGCCGGTTTCAAATGGAGTTTATTATGATTATCTTACCTGTTCGTCTTCGTAGACGAACTTGGCAGGTATTTCCTTCCTCAATATCTTTCCAAATATCGTATCCTGGGCCGGAGCGGCCGTTTGCGCTTTTTCAACCTCACCGCCAGACATATTTGCGAAAATTATCGCAGTAGAGCTCAGAATAGAATTCAATAGAACAGAAATTGATAAAAAAAAATTACCTGCAGGCATGCAAACGTCAATGTCATGTCATGTCATCCTTGACCTTTTTGACGTTTAACGTCAGTTGATCGATTCTTTATACGTAGAATGGAATAATAAAATAACAAAATGTTTATCAACTTTTTATTTGTACTATGGTGAAATATTTCTTAATTATTAACTATTGTATACTTGCACCTAATATTTCAGTTTTATTCTGACGTAGGAACACCACTTGAACTGGCGTGTACGCACGGCTACAGATCAAGCTATTTTCCAGTATAAACTGATCTCGCACTGTATAGGATTACCTTACAATGAGAGGTCAGTGTAAACTGGAAATGTATAGTTTGATGTGTAGCTGTGTGTACTGAAGCTTCCGTTATGCAGTTAGTCCTGCCTACAGCCTACAGTCCACGTCCAGTATATATAATAGTAGTCTATGCTACAGTCTACATCCTGGCCCCACAGGCCACAACATATGATGCAGCGCCCTGCCGAAGACATGAAAAGACTTGAGACTTTTAGTTTGATGCACTTCATCAACCATCACGTGATAACCAGTTCTATCTAAACCCCTTTCTAAGGCAATCCGTTTTGCTACCAACAGCATGTGGCCTGCAACAAATAAAATAAATTAAATAAGAACAACACTACCTACTACTCTCTAGTCTAGAGAGGATGAGAGATTTCAACCCTTTCTTTGTTGTCAAAAAAAAAAACCCAAAAAAGTCCCAACTATGCAGTTTTTCTCGCAGAAATTGCCATTAGGTAGGTATGTGCCTTTAGTGCTAACATAAGTTCTGAACATAACCGCGACGCAGTATTATATAAGTCAATGCCGCGACCGCATAGTGGCATATTCATGGCTCTCAGCATGCAAAAATAAAACACCAAGTGATTTTGATCTTTTATTTCCTACGAAAATGGCCACCACATCTGCCTTCCGCCAAGAACTTGAACATAAAATTGGTTTACAGCTTGACAAGAATGAGGTCCTTCATTCATTACAACTCTGAATCCTGTTTTGTCTATGCCTTTTTCTTTGGCGATGCGGCGTGCGACGATCAGCAGATGACCTGCGTTCAATTTTTAAATTAATATTCCTAACAATGCCAATTATTATTTTGCAAGCATTAAATTTTTGGTTAAAATTAGAAAAGTCTTGGCGTTAGTCAGTTAAGCAAGAGAAGTAAAAGTGAATCTAATAAAATAGGTCGTTATTGCTCAGACATAAATTACAGTGAGATAATGGTAGTATTGATCATGATCATGAATCATGATGATGTGACAGAAAAACTACAAGTAATTGAATGATTCACATAGATTCATATTCTGAAAGTCAAAGTGCAGTACGAGGTAGTTCACATGATCACAGGCGCGGATTATAGGTTTTCGCTCAAGGGGATGCAAAATGTTTCTCTCTGCGGGACGGGGGGCACAGTGGGGGGAGAGTTTGAGTTCCCAAGCCGTGACGGTACGTACTTTTTTTCCGACAAACTGGCTTGCAGTTTGACAGGTTTGAAAAATTTGTAAAGTGTTTGGTCCAAATAAGTGGTTTATTTATTATATTATTTAAAAAAATCCGTTGCCCAGCCCCCTTATCCACGCCTGCATGATCAAGCCTTTGCAATCTATGTCTTAAGTACTCTTTGTTTAAACTAATGACATAAACAGCTGAAGACTACGGTATTCATTGATATAGCAGTAATGTATAAGTCAATGACGGTATTTAAGTTTGTTTGATCGCGGTAATCTCTCGCGATTTCAAAGTTGGTCCCTTATGTAGTAAAAGTTATTTAATTCGATGGTCTAAAGCACTCCTTAAAGTTTTTAGAGTTAATTTTTTAACTCCTTAATATTAGTAGGTATGCACGGCTACAGATCAAGCTATACATTTCCAGTATAAGCTGATCTCGCATTGTTTAAGATTTCCTTACAAGAGGAAGTCAGTATAAACTGGGAATGTATAGCTTGATATTGTGCAGCCGCGTGTACATGACAAAGTTCAGAATCTGAATAAGATACGAGCGTTATTATTTTTATTAAAAAAATATCTTCGGCAGAATTCTTTAGTGACGTCAACTAAAACGTCACATCGCGTCGATTGATGAAACAATTTAATCGCGCAACATTGAAACACAAGGCTATGACCGTGCTCAAGACCTCACGCAAGGCCAAGGTCAGAACCATGAGGACGACCTCGACCTTGTGTGAGTACAAAATGATTCACCTCGACTTTGCACTACTACGAGGCCACACGGCGCTACCTTGTGAATTCGCGCGTTCTTTGATAACGGGAAATAATTTTATTATTTTTATCTTTTGAACAAAATAGGTAATAAGAATCATTATGATTAGTATTTTTTTAAACAGATGTTTATTATGATTTCATTGAGCTTATCTTAGCTTAAAATAGCGTTATTGCAACGAATTGATGACTCAGTTTAGACTCAGAATATTCCACCAGACGACGGAAATTGAGGGGTTATTTCATTAGTTCTACACCCACTGGCCACTGTTTTTGGTTGTTGCTATGTTGCATTTCAAGAACGCACGTCAATCATTGCAATTTAAACCTTATGTCAATGACCATAAAGTAAGACTATACCTTACTACGGCTAAAGCTATCGGCTGTATTCCGGAGCCAACTAGCAATACGCCTGCATCAAAAAAGAAAAAAAAACGGTTAAAACTCACTTAAACACTAGCTTCTGCCCGCGACTTCTTCCGAGTGAAATTTCCTGATAGTTTCCTAGTAACTGGGTTGTGGAGGTCAGATAGGCAGTCGCTCCATGTAAAATACTGGTATTCAGCTGCATAGGTTAGACTGGAAGCCGATCCCAACCTAGTTGGGAAAAGGCTATAGGCAGATGATGAATTGTGACGTTGTGTAATATCTTGGTAGTAGGTAGGTACAGGACAAGACAAAAACAACTTGCTTTTTTACGGCGCTTGAATGACATTGGTAGGGGGCGTTGTTAGTAAACATTTTCGAAAAACAAGATGGCGGCATTAGTTCCGATTTTGGCCACGCGCCAAAAGAAACTTGTAGCGCTAGTGTTAATGTTGCAGCCAACTAGTTTAATTAGCCGTTTAGTCAACCGCCTAGCCTTTTCACTAAACGGCGGCGTTCAACTAGCGGCCTGAATGATATTCAACCGATACGTCTAAAACAACTGGTTGGCTGACGCTTAGGCCATCTGTTTCTTCAACATCTCCGGGCGCTACGTGAAGTGCAAACCCTTCGCCCTTACGTAACAAAGGATGGGCACCCATGCTCACCGCCGCAGCTTCAGCTTGCTGGTCGCCGGCGACCAGCCTCAGCCGCTACGGCTTGCAAGGGTGCCCAATGTTTTGTTACAGCGGGAGAGGGTTGCGCTCCCTTCGCGCCTCCGGATTTTTATATACACTTTAGGGGTAGCAGCCAAAAGACTACGTGGAGTCGGGGTGCCCTGATTCGGTTTTGCGTAACGCATTTAAACTGTGGTCTGTGACCAACACCAGAAATATTGTGGCTTTTCGACGCCATATGGACAGTGTTTCAGCGCCAGGTGGCAGAAAATGGAACTAAATTTAAATATCTGGTATAAAGTGATTAAATATTGTCGATCCAAGTAATTTGCCTAGCTGTTTGATTGAATGGCTGAATATCATTCAGGCCACTAGTTGAGCGACGCCGTTTAGTGAAAAGGCTAGGCGGTTGACCAAACGACTAATCAAAGCAGTTGGCTGCGATGGATTCTACTGACCTAATAATAATTCATCAGGCACCGACGTTTCTATTAAAGAAGGAATAGTTTTCTTGGGTACTACTAGAAAATGTACCGGCGCCTGTTTATTTCTTGTTTCATCGAATACAACGCACTGAAACAAACCAAAGGAAATAAACATGAAAATAAAAATAATATCAAGTAGGTAGGTACCTATTTTTAAAGGTGAAGCAGATTCATAGACTTAAAAAAAAGGAGGACTCCGCGTCACGCATATCGAAAGTGAAGCACCGTACCGATCTATGTGTGCGTGATTTGAGTCGCTCGTGGCACGTAAAGGCGGCCGGTCGGCATACTATGATGTAAATGTGTGCGTGAGGCGTGTTTGTACACGCGCTCCGGCATACCTACTTACTGTGCTTCACTTTTGATATGCGTGGCGCGGAGTACTCCTTTTATTATAAGTCTATGAGTAGATTAATGTAAAGAAAATTTGACATTTCCTTAATAAAAGGAAAACAAAATTTTTAAGGACGACACGAATATACTTACTGAATGCTCGAAATAGAATACCAGTTCGGAATAAGGAAAAACTGCTTTAGCAATAATACAAACTGTATGCCCTAGTATGCATTCGTTTCTATTGAAGTACTTAAGTAAGTATGTATTGTTGAAATAAAAATATACGAATGCCTTATTCATAAAAAAAATAAAACGCTCTTTAAACCTATAATTTTTAGTTACCTACTTATTAGAAGTGTTTTGTCAATTTCTTCCCAATTATGATTTGAGTTTGAAAGAAGAAAACAAACTAAATTAAGTTTAAGTATAGAGCGTTTTAGTTTTGTTTTAGAATATGGGGTTTAATGTTTACAATATTGATAAAGCAATAGGTATAAAATAAATGAAATACCTGCTCATCTTCGAATATAAACTCTTTTGGTTCTTTCCCGCCATTAAAATCGGCAAAACTTGGTCTCTTTTGTGCCGTCGCGGTAGCCATTTTTTATTTCATTAATAAATACGTTTCACAAAATGTTACATCGGTTTAAAACAAATGTCCGCTATGGTAAGTCTTCGATCTTGTTTGTATAATAAAGGTACGTCGTCGGAAAGATAAAACTATAAATGAGTAGATTGGATTATAATTTGCTACCTCTTTCTGGCACACACATAATTAGCTATAATAGAAGGAGACAGAAATATCAAGTACAGTCATTGGACGTGGAAAACAAATGACGAAATTGAAATCAGAAAATGATAAAAAAATGTTGAATGAAAACGTTCCATTTCACGAAAACAGTATCTTCGACTTTATCTTAGTAATTGTCTCTTATTGACTTTATCTTATTGTAAGGAAGGTAAATAAAACGCAAAATAAACAAAACCATTTAATATATTAAGTTATAAATACATAACTTGGGCTATATACATGCACAATAATATAATACAATGCAGATCACAGTCTTATATGGTATTCAGTATGTTAACATGTTGGTTGATGATAAACACATGGCGAACTGGATACAAAATAATTTAAAATAATGTCAAAGTTAATAAATAATGAATAGGTTCACACGGCGATGGTCAGTACGATATTTTACGGTAAAAAGTTGGGATCACACGTCAACATCCCACATTTGATTCGGTTAAAAAACATGCATAGCATAAACTCACGCTTTCCTTCTGCGGTGGTAAGCAGAAACGCCACCTGCTACGATCCTTCCTTACATACTCCTCTTGTCTCGTTTACTTCATTTAAACGTGCACGACCGCCGGTTGCGAGTACTGCGCACCTGACCTTTCTGAAGAACATCACCAATAAGATGACTATTATGTCTTTCTAGGGCGTCCCCTCCCGGCGTTTCCACTCACATCCGTCTTGTAAATACCGTTTGTTACAATGACCTCTATCTGTCAAATGTTGACTGAAAAGTACGGTTTGCAAAGAAAACTTATTTGCGTGTCAATAACTTTGTTTTTGTTTAACCGAGTCATAGTTAAATCAAAGTGAACAAATATCAAAAAATTAGTCACAGTTCTTAAAAAATTATACCTACTACTTTCTTTCATATTTTCTTTGCTGGCAACAATTTACCAGAAATAATTAAAAATTCTTCATTCATGATTCGTAAATAAATGTTATTCAGAAAACATAAACTAAGCATACTCTTTTAAATTTTTGTCACTATATCTTCTTTTAAATCACTCTGTTGCTTTATCATTCCTCATTCATTGGTTAAAATAAATGCAGTATAAAACTGCCCTTTGATCCCAAAATTATACAGTAAAATATCGTATCGATCACCGCCATATAACACGGGTCCATAACATACAATCATTTATTAATATATATTTATGGAATGGAAATATTATAATTTGGTGAAGATTTATTGCTGATATTTTAGTTAGGTACCTAAAACCAAATTAACTTTTTTTCTTGTAAAAATCTGATAATATTAGATACCGGTAGCCGCCATTAGCCAAAAACTCTATCAAGCTGTTTAAAAATTAAGAGATACATAGGTAGTATAGTAGTTAATTTTACTGTATTTGATAATAATATGACACCATGACACACATTCATCTGCCTAACCTTTTCCCAACTACAGAAGTTGGAGTCGGCTGATAGACTGGATACAGGGTGGATTTCTGAGACAGAGCAGTAAGGACAGTTCAAAAAAACGTTCTTAGCAGAATGTCCTTAACTTTTTGGAGCAATTGCTAACTGCATTCATAGATTTTGGAAAAATTATGTCAATTCATACGTTTTTTTTTATGATGACATTCGATGCAGTTTCGAATAAGGATTAAAAGACTCTTCTGGACCAACTGAGGTAGAATACTATAAAATCCACAAATCACAAAAAAAAATCCCATACATTACACAGGTTAACCTGCCCATACTGCGGCATCTCAAAAATCCACCTTGTTTAATCTGATTCAGCTGAATACCAATACTTCACATGTAGGAACTGCATATCCGACCTCCATAACCCAGTTAAGTCCGGGACACACCAACGTTAACGTCAATGCCCATAATCGCGGTAGTTAAATTCTGTCAAATTATTGCGTTAAGTGGTGGCTACACCTATGGCCAACGTCCTTCATCGCGATAATCAACGGCATATCCCGTTAATGTGACCCCGACATCACTGGGTAATACGAAACCCTTCGGCAAGACTGGTTGTCAGACTTTCGGGCTCCTGACCTCCATAATCCAGTAACTCTAAAATAAGCTATATGCATGTGTCATATAAGTCAAAATTATACTGGGCTTAGGAATACGCGGCGAGGCGGGGGCCGGGACTAAGGAGCAAGCGGCGAGACGCCCGCGCCGTGAGCGTTGACGAATGAGCGGCCTGCCTGCACCGCCCCCCGTCTCGCCGCGCACATACATACGGCGCAGTACATCTGTGGCGGTACAGCGGTATCGGTCAAACTAACGTGCGGCCTAGCGTACACTTGCACCCAGTTGTCTTCCTCCTCTCTCCTACTTGATCTATGCTGTGCCCGACAGGGTCCATAATTGTGACTAATATAATAATTTCTCTACCAACTGTATATTTTATGGTACGCAATAAAGAATTGAGAATTGGCGTATTGGTCTGACCAGACAAAGAAAGAAAGAATAACGTTTATTTTTGGATATAATTCGTGAAAACACAAAGTACAAATAATTTGACAAAAAAGAAAATGAAAATAATATTTTAAACAACAATAATGTGTGCCTCATGGCTGCGCCAAAGATTACTTTTTAAAATAAATAAAAGTTATTCGAGTTTGTGACTAAATGATCATTATTAATTTAAGAGCGTTTCTGCCACGCGGGCTGGCAACGTCGCATTTCTACAATGAATTTAAATCAAATTACAATTTTTTACTAGTGTTGTTATTTACGTCAATTTTTATGAGTAAATAACTATATTTATAGAAATGCGATGTTGCCAGCCCGCGTGGCATAAACGCTCTTAAAGAAAAAGACATACTTATATTGCACAATGAGTCAAAAAATAAAAGATGAGCGAGAAACTCTTTCGCACTAGAAATAATAGATAAAACTAAATAAATTGCGACCTAAAATACAATAATTATAGTAGTAATGTTAAAGAAATGTGATAACATCACGCCACTGTTCACCGAAGGCTGAGGCGGAGTTGTACGCACGGGTACAGATCAAGCTATACATTTCCAGTATAAGCTGATCTCGCATAGTATAGGATTTCCTTACAATGAGAGGTCAGTGTAAACTGGAAATGTATAGCTTGATGTGTAGCCGTGTGTACCTATAGTACACCCACACATTTCGCCAGTTATGTTTAAGAGGATACATCGACAAAGGAGATGTTTCAAAATGGGCCAGGTCTGTGTACACACCTCAAAAAATATAGAAAAATCCTTAGAATTCGGGAAAAATACAGATACCTAATTCATTTAAATCAAAAATTTCATTTAAATGTATAGTGTTGTGGTAGTGAATTGATCAATTATTTTTATCGACTTTCAACATGGCGTCTCACCGATTCAGTTACTCTGTGCTTAAAAACAATGACAGTAAACCATAGAGCGATCATTGATCATAGACGACACGGTTGGCGCAGTGGTTGAGCGATTGACTGCTGCGCAGCATGTCGCGGGTTCGATTACCGCACGGAACAAATATTTGTACGACCTACAAGTATTTGTTCCGAGTCTGGGTGTTTTTCTATCTATAATATGTATGTATTTACAAAAAAAAAAATGTATATAAGTAGTTT
The DNA here is from genome assembly GCA_905163495.3 of Cosmia trapezina. Classification (NCBI taxonomy): domain Eukaryota; kingdom Metazoa; phylum Arthropoda; class Insecta; order Lepidoptera; family Noctuidae; genus Cosmia; species Cosmia trapezina. Next base: position 5,671,740 of record LR991048.1, read on the forward strand.
CTCAGCCATCTCGTTACCATAACACAAGCATTAGGTTGCTTAGCTTGGGACTAGATGGCGTTGTGTGAAATGTCCAAGGATATTTATTTATTTATTTATAGAAAGAGAACTGTCAGCTGTCACAAGTCACAACAGTGTCACTTTCGACAGAAATATACATGCCAAACGTCATTAAACAATCAAAATGAAATCTTACCGCCATGACGGGTTTTTATTGTGTGTTGCAATTTCAAGTGTAATTTCTTGTGCTTTACCAGCAAACAAAGCCATTTTCAAGTAATTGGACAGTTGAGAACGGTTTTAAATGTATTTACCCATTTTTAAGTATAGTGTACAAGGACCTGACTAGGCTCCATACATTTTGGAACATTTCCTTTTGTCTTTTTAAATTCCTATAAAACCAAATGTATATGGTTAAATCATTTAGTTTTTCCATATGAGTTATTTGACTTATTGTTACTGCTGCACTAAAACCGAAACATGATTACTTGAAATTTTTTCGATACAAAAAAAGTCCAAAGTAGCACCGTCTATTTTGTTTTATACGATTATACGTAAACAGTTCCTTATTGTGCAGTAAAATTTACTTTAAATCGAAGGTATTTAAATATGTTAAGAACTTACTAAGCTAAAAACTGATTTAAGTATAGCATTTTGTCATAAATCTACATTTAAACGAAGCGCGTTTAGTGCGCGTGAGTCTTCTATCTCGCGCGTCAAACTAGACAGCCATAACGCCATTTTACTTACACACCAAGCTAAACCACGCTTTGATGTATCCTCTTAAGTCCCATGTAATAGGGGGCGAGCCTATTGCCATCAACCGGGCACAAGTCCAGACTCCGGACTGCTACTGACAAATTCCAGATGGAAAAACCCTATAACACTTTGACCGATCCGGGAATCGCCCTTCATGAATCGACCACGGCAAGCGTAGCTTAACTTTCGATCAACCCATGCGGCTGTTATCATTTAATTAATACATAAATATCCTTGGACATTTCACACAGCGCCATCTAGTCCCAAGCTAAGCAACCTAATGCTTGTGTTATGGTAACGAGATGTCTTTCATATTTATTATTATAATTTAATATTTCATTAATCACTGGTCACTTGCTATGATGGAAACTAACTTATGAATATACGAATACATGATCATATTGATCACATTCCTTTAACATAACTACATAAAAACATAAAGAACATTAAATTAATGGAAGATCTTTCGTTCAATTGAAAAGAAACTTAGCCTAAGTTTGTGACGTCATATGTCAGTGAATATTAAATATAATTTCTTTGGTAATGCACTATATTAATAATAGTAAAAGCAGCAAAATCCTTGAGTAGTTTTCCATTGAATAATGAACCATATTGTAGCTAAAATAGAGTTCAAAATAGCGTGCAAGAGATGATTCCCTGTGGCGTGTGTTCGAGCATGCTCGTATTTTTTTAACTAATTTACAGAAACAAATATAATTAACGAGTAAAGAGCATTACCATTCCTCTCAAATGTGAGTATTTATATATATAGTATATGTATGTTTATATATTTTAGCTTTATGTATTTATTTAAGTATATATGTTAATTTTTGTATTGCGTTTTAAGTATATTTTATATTTTAGTTTAAGACTTCGACTAATCATATTTTTCTCTTCTTATTCTCACACACTATTGTCTACATTTCTTTTCATTTCTGCTTCCGCAGGTCTGCTGGAAGGTAAGAAATTTCTATAGAAATAAGCAGTACCTTTGTACTCCTAATTATAATTATCATGTATCTTCTATGTATTTTTCTGTGTACATAAATTGTAAAAACATAAAATAAATAAATTTTCAATTAAAAAAAAAAAATAAAGCTGAAGTTTGTTTTTTTGTTTGGTTGTATGTTTAAACACGCTAATCTCTGATACTGGCCGTCGGATTTGAAAAATTCTTTTTGTACTTGATAGCCCAATTCTTGAGGAAGGCTATAGGCTATTTAACATCACGCTACGACCCTTAGGAGCCGAGCAAAAAGTAAAAAAGTCTGAAATAACGCTAAGCAAAAAGGAAGCAGGACAAGTGTTGCGTTGGGGTGGGTCGGGGAACAAGAAATTTCACGCGGACAAAGTCGCGAGCAGAAGCTAGAATTAAAATACAGTGCATCACCTAAGAATCTTAAAATTAAATTACTTAATAATTATTTACAAAATTACCTAGAATCACTTGAATTAGTAACTGTCAATAGTTTAGTTACTAAAATAACTTACTAATATACCTTAGTGTAGTCGACTCGACTTAAATTAATGTTGGCATTATCATTATCATATTGTTTTAAGGTTGATGCGCCAGGGTAGCCCGCGAAATTCAATTTTTTTTAGGTTTTTTGCAATTTGTAGGTCAGTGTGAGCTTGTATGTTGATTAAAATATGATTCGCGGCCGTAGCTAATATGGCTTTACAGAATTATAATCATTAGAATCAGCAATACAACTCCATAAGTCAGCATTTATCTCAAATCTAGCGATTTCATGAAATCATGAGGTTTGAGGTAAATGCTGACTTATGGAGTTGTATTGCTGATTCTAATGATTATAATTCTGTAAAGCCATATTAGCTACGGCCGCGAATCATATTTTAATCAACATACAAGCTCACACTGACCTACAAATTTCAAAAAACGTAAGAAATTTTGAATTTCGCGGGCTAGCCTGGCGCTTTCGCCTTAATAGCATTCGCTGAAGCCGCCATTTTGGTAGAATACACAAAAGAAAACATTAACAAAATAAAAAATAAAATACTAAGCTGAATTTTTGTGAGCACCTTTACTTTGATGATACTTTTTAGCGGGTAAAAGGAGACGAACAAAATAAATAATATATAAAAGCACAAAAATAATAATCTCAAATGTCAAAGTCACTGAGCGGGGTACGCACGGCTACGGGTGTACTACGCCGAATCGAATGTCAAATAATCGAATATCAATTGATCGACCACTATAAATCGAACGTCTAAATACTCGAACGTTCATAATATCGAATGGTTAATAAATCGAACATTCAATATATCGCACACTCAATAAATACATCGAGTGTTCAAAATATCGAATGTATGTTTGATCGAGCGTTTAGCGCATCACATATTAATTCTATCGAAATATAAATATACTGAATACAAGAAAAACACAAAATTTAGCAATCAATCACATTTTAATATTTATTTAATATCTTTTAAAGGCAGATTTTAAAATTTTGTGTGAATTGCAATTCTCTGTTGTCAAAAAAATGTGATAACATCTGGGATTGAGAAGACCTACAAAAAAGGCAAATAGGATGATAATGCGATTGAAAATCGCATTATCATCCTATTTGAGTTTCCTCTTATTAGAGTTTCTCCGTGCAATTGCAATTCACGCAAAAATTTAAAATGTGATCAAAGATAATAATTAAAGATTAAAATGTGATTTAAGGCTCTGACAGACAGAGGCGATATCGCGTCGCGACGCGGTGTTGCGATATTATATCCGTAGAACAATTTCTATGGAATCGCGCGCGACCATACACACCCCACAGGAGCGACGCGATATCGCCTCTGTCTGTAAGAGCCTTTATTAGTACATTTTGTGTTTTTCTTGTATTCTATACAAAAAATATTAAGTATATATTAGCTTTTGCCAGCGGCTTCGATAGCGTTTATATCTGAAAATATCCCACGGGAACGTCCTACCGGGAATTCCTTCCTTAATCCTTGTCTACATTATAAAGGGAACCACTGTGCCAAATTTCAGCTTTCTAGTTCCAAGGGTTTGGGCTGGGCGTTGATGAGTCAGTCAATCAGTCAGTCAGGACTTCTATTTTTATTTATATGTATAGATAGATAGATATATATTTATATTTTGATAGAATGAATATGCGGTGCGTTTACAACAGAGAATTGCAATTCACACAAAATTTTAAAATCTGCCTTTAAAAGATATTAAATAAATATTAAAATGTGATTGATTGCTAAATTTTGTGTTTTTCTTGTATTCAGTTTATTTATATTTCGATAGAATTAATATGTGATGCGCTAAACGCTCGATCAAACATACATTCGATATTTTGAACACTCGATGTATTTATTGAGTGTGCGATATATTGAATGTTCGATTTATTAACCATTCGATATTATGAACGTTCGAGTATTTAGACGTTCGATTTATAGTGGTCGATCAATTGATATTCGATTATTTGGCATTCGATTCGGCGTGTACACCCCACGGCTACAGATCAAGCTATACATTTCCAGTATAAGCTGATCTCGTATTGTATAGGATTTTCTCACAACGAGAGGTCAGTGTAAACTGGAATTGTATAGCTTGATATGTAGCCGTGTGTACAATATAACACCGCTACCAATCAATCTGCCTAGACTTTTTTCCCCCAACTATGTTGGGGTCGGTTTGCAGTTTAGTAATACCAGTATTTTACATGGAGCGACTGCCTATCTGACCTCCACAACCCAGTACATGGTAATACGATACCCCTTGGTAAGATTGGTTGTCAGACTTTCGGGCTTCTGACGACCCATAACGACTCTCAAAGATCCACGAATGACAGCCGGGACCAACGGCTTAACGTGCTTTCCGAGGCACGGAGGGTCTTAGTATGTAAAGATGGTCACCCATCCACGGACTTGATTGACCCGAGCGGCTGTTATTACTTAGCCACAAGCCCTACTATATTATAACCCCACTAATAAATATCCCATTAAAAGAGATGGACAATTTATCACAGGGTGTTGTACCCATGAATATGAACAACTTTTACTATGGGACCAAACCTGAAATCGCGAAAAAAAAAATCAGCTGCTCCCTACATTTTGACGAGTTTGGTGTAGGTAAATGTACTGAACAGCTGATTTTTTTTTCGCGATTTCAGAGTTAGTCCCATAGTGAAAGTTGTTCACATTCATGGGTATAACACCCTGTGAAAATTTGTTCATCTATTTTTAACCGACTTCTAAAAAAGGAGGAGGTTCTCAATTCGGATGTTTGTATTTTTTTTTTAGTAGGACCTTATACTGGGTGATTTTTTAATGACCAGCCAAATTTTCACAGGGTGTTCTACCCATGAATATGAACAACTTTCACTATGGGACCAACTTTGAAATCACGAAAAAAAAACCAGCGGTTTCCTACAAAAGTTCAATACCTACTCGATCAAAATGTATGAAACAGCTGATATTTTTTTTGCGATTTCAAAGTTGGTCCCATAGTGAAAGTTGTTCATATTCATGGGTAGAACACCCTGTGAAAATTTGGCTGGTCATTAAAAAATCACCCTGTATACCCATCAGAAATGATACTATACCCATTTAAACAAAAAATGTGGCTTCAGTGAAATGCTATTTAGAATGAGCAGAAAGCTTAATTTCATTCTACGAGCTAGATTTTTCAAACCCATTCAGTTAAATTCTAACATTTAATACTAAGGCCATCACAAACGAAGTCTTAAGACCCGCCGCCAGCTCATTTAATACACGAACACTATGTACAGACTAGTGAATAGTCCCGGGAAATCCCGGAACCGAAAGTACCGGGAAATCCCGGAAATTTGCGTTGTTTTAGGAACCGGAATTTCCAAAACCAAATCCCGGTTCTTTCGGTACTTTCGGTAAAAGATTCGCGTTTAGAATTTTTCTAATTTTATTGCCTAAAATCCGACCGCGTCACTGTTACTATACTACCTAGCTACCACCGTTGCTACCTGTAATACAAGAGCATGATGCGCGAGGGTGCGGAGGTGCGGGAGGGGATCGTGGACGTTATTTGTCGCAGGCTTTCGACTTTCTTTTAACAATTCCACCGACAAGTGTAGAGCCGGAAAGAGTTTTTTCTTCCGCTGGGTACCTTTGCAATAAAATAAGATCACGTTTAAGTGATAAGAGTTTGGACGCTCTTATATTTTTAAGATCAATATATTGGGTGACTGGTAATTAGTGACCGATACTTAAACACATGATTCTGCTCATGATAACAAACAACTTTTACTATGGGTCCAAACCTGAAATCGCGAAAAAAAAATCACCTGCCCCATACATTCATGTTCGCATATCTCGTCAAAATGTAGGGAGCAGCTGATTTTTTTTTCGCGATTTCAGGTTTGGTCCCATAGTAAAAGTTGTTTGTTATCATGAGCACAATCATGTGTTTAGGTGTTGGTCACTAATTACCAGTCACCCTATATAGGCAGGAGAGAAATACTCTAAAAAATAAATAAACAGGTACCTAACCTATTGAGTGCCCCCATTTTAACTATAAGAATCAGACCAATGTAATATTGGTCTGAGCAAGTATTAGTTGGGTATTTTTATTTATAGTATTGTAAGGATGAATACCTATGTTTAAGTTTTGCAAAAATATTTAAGTTTAAAGTTATATTTTTATTTTATTTTTTCTTAAATGTATAATTAGAGTCAAGTTGATTTAAAGAATTTGTCGATTCAAGTTGTTCCAAGCTATTGTTGAATTATTATCACACTAATATTATAAAGGCGAAAGTTTGTGAGTGTGTGTGTGTGTGTGTATGTTTGTTACTTCTTCACGCTCAAACGGCTGGACCGATTTGGATGAAATTTGGTATGTAGATAGCTAATACCCTGGATTAACACATAGGCTACTTTTTATCTCGGTATACGCGGGTGAAACTGCGGGACGCAGCTAGAAATTTAAAAAATGTTTGTTAAGATTATCTAATCAATAAATATTGAGACTGATTAATGCTACGCTAAAACTCCATAGTTCCTTTTTTGTAGATGTTACGTAAGTTTTAAATAATTTGGTTATGCAGAATTGCAATAAGAGTCATGTTAATTTGTTTGGTAAAGTGAAGATGTTTAATAAATGTTTCTGTTATATATTATGTAGGATTAGGTATAAAAATCGTTTAATGTTAAAAAATGTTGCTGGCATAATATGCGTAATTACCAGTAAAATTATACTAAATAAGACTGATTTAGTGTCTATAAAACAAGAAATAAAACGTTTTATTTGATTTGATTAAAATGTTTTTACTTTGCCCTGTCATTTCGTCTTTTTTTACTTTCTCCGTTTCAACACTTTCAACTCTCATACAAAGACTTATTAAAGTATCAAAAGGATCGATAGTACCGGGAATCCCGGTTCTTAAGCCAGAAGGTCCCAAAAATCCCGGTTCTATAAAACAGCACCGGTTCTGCATTCCCTAGTACAGACGCCAGCACATCAAGCTACTACAATCTGTCAAATTTCTTTAATAGATTTTCATCTTTATCGCTAAAGCATTAGGTTCAAGGTTGATTGGGAAAATTTGACAGTTTCGGGTGGTGACCTGCTGGCGTCTGTACACTGGGCTTCTTTATTTTCGTGTTCTTTGACACCTGGTATGTCAGAGATCATTGTGTCAATAACTACAGGGTGTAAGTGTAAAGTTTACACTACAGTTTACACTGTAAACAGTGGTAATCTTTGAAGGGGTCATTGTACTCATCATTATGAACAACTTTTCAACTAACCAAAACTGAAATCGCGAAAAAAAAAAAATCAGCTGTTCAGTACAATTAGGTTTGCATAATTCGTCAAAATGTAGGGAACAGCTGTTTTTTATTCTGAGATTTAAGGTTTGGTCCCATAGTAAAAGTAGTTAATAATTATGAGTACAATGACGCCTTAAAAGGTTGACACTGTTTACACTTACAACCTGTATAACACAGTTACGCACAGCACTATAGTCGCCGCGTTAAGAACTGAGTCGTCGGGCCATAAATCATTGCTGTTAGTCTGTCTCGCTCGTACTTATGGAGCTTCATAATGATGTGCGTAATAGTAGGTAGCGTTGCACATTCTTATTGCTACTGACATTTATGGCCCGACGACTCAGTTAGTCAGTTCATAATGCGAGGACTATAGCACTACTCCATAAGGTCGTAAGTGCGAGCGAGAGGTCCGATAAAGACTCAACTTTGCGTTTGTAATGCCAAGAGTATAGTCAATTTTACAATAACAAACCGCTCGTACAAAGAAAGTTAACCTTTTAGAACTGAACTAACTCCTAGTAAAGTCCGCTCGTCAATTAAATCTAGTTTAGTGTAAATATTCGAAAAGACTCGAGGATAAACTCGAATTTATTTACAATAATTATTTAGCCTAGCACTATAGTGACAAGACAGCCATTAAAACCATGTTCTAATTTTAAATAATTTCGATTCTCGATTTCTGAAAGCCCTCTATCTCGTATGACGTATCGGAACGAACGAAAAAAATTTATGAGAATATATCATACCGAGGTAAACACGGAGTGTGGGGGTGTAAATGTACGGAACAGCACATTTTTCTGACTATACTAAAGCCAACGAGACGAGATAAATGTCATGCTTTGGGATTCAAAACTTTAAGTTAACTAGCGTATGGTGCAGTTTCCATTGCAACAAAAATCATTTTATGACGTTTATCGATAGTTTTTTCATTCAAAAATCATCTTTGATTACTTGAGTTTAAAGTTAATATTTGTATGTTGCAATTTTATGTATTTATCTCGTATCGTCGGCCTGACCACTGCACTGCTATAAGAAACTTTTGGCGCTCGAATAAAGTTGACAGGGGGCGCTGTTGTATTGAAAGAAAAAACAATATTGTTAGTTCCGATTTTGGCCACGCGCCACATGAACCTTCTGGCGCTATAGAAGTGTTATTAGTATCACTTCTATGTGCGTTTAGTGTCTATTAAGATGCTATTATGAGATTTGTCAGCAGATTGACTGATAAAACTTGATCAGGCTTTCAAAAACCGAGGTTTTTCAATAATTCGTTACCGAGATAATTTTTATGTTCTTTTTTCAAATAAAAATCGACTAATTTTTATATCTGACTTTAAAAGTCGCTATAACCAATTTCCATCTTTGGGTGGGGTGTTATATTTTGAATTTTCTAGCGTGGGGTCCTTCTAGACCCCATGCGTAGTAATACTCGGGCTTGGCTTTGACTCGTGAGATAAATGCGGTTATTTTCCTGACTGTTATATTTGAACTTGAATATGAAAAGCTTATACTTGTACTGTGGGGTACTGCAAAACCCCAAGTTGGGTCATTACGGTACCCCAGGTGGGGTAATGTGAGTCACTATAATTACTCTGTTGACTACAAATCAGCACCCTTATAACGTAACACCCTTTCAATGTTTATGGCTTATCACAATCCGAAAGATTTTGAAAGAAATTGAGAATCCCTATCTTCATAAATGTTTGGAAAATTATTCTCAATAACGTAAATAACGCAGTGAATGTTGCTGAACTGTCAAAATTAAAGACATTGGCATTGAAGTGTGTGCGCAATTACCCCATTGGACTTCAATGGGGTTCTATGGGGTCCTACCGTACCCCAAGTGTCACTATAATTACTCAGTTGGCTACAAATCTGGACTTCAATATAAAATGATAGTACTCATACGGTGGGATTCTGTATCACCCCAAATGGAGTCCGACAGTACCCCAAGTGTCACTATAATTACTCTGTACACTACAAACCTGGACTTCAATATAAAATGCTACTACTGATACGGTGGGGTTTCGTTTCACCCCAGAGGGGATCCGACAGTGCCCCAAGTGTCACTATAATTACTTTGTAGACTACAGATCTGGACTTCAATATAAAATGCTAGTACTCATACGTTGGGTTTCCGTTTCACCCCAGATGGGGTCCGAAAGTACCCCAAGTGTCACTAGAGGGACAAATTAAAGTAGTTAGCGCAACTTCAAACGTGATGGGTCTAAACATGATAAAACAAAATATCAATAGTTTTTGATAATTTTGGGGTCAACTACCGAATTACTTGAAATATCACTTTTTCTTTGTGACATCGAAACCCACGTCACATCTGTCGAGTTTCTCTAACTAATTTAATTTGACCCTGTATAACCCCAGATACTACCGTACCCCAATTGTCACTATAGTTTAGTCTGTTGGCTACATATTTGAACTGGTGTACAAAATGCGGGTACTTCGCTAGCCCCACGTAGGATAGTACTTGGTCCACTTGAAGTCGGGCGCGAGGTACACTCGACGGCCGTGCACGTAGCATGTTACTATGCCGCGGTATGCCGTGCGGGGTACGCCGCTCTGTGGAAGGAAAAGGAACAATAATTAGAATAAATGCCTCTCAGAATCTCTCAAATCAGCACTTTAATTTTATAAGAATTTAATAATAATAGTGGTTTTCATTTTAAAAGTCATCCATGAGTCCTAGTTTCTTGGCAGCGCGCTGGTAGCTCTTCGCGATGCTGTACATGACGCGGACGGCTCTCCTTGCTGTCAACACTACTTAGGGTAACTACCCGACACTTACCCTGAAGTCGTCCATGAGTCCTAGTTTCTTGGCAGCGCGCTGGTATCTCTTCGCGATGCTGTACATGACGCGGACGGCTCTCCTTGCTGTCAACACTACTTAGGGTAACTACCCGACACTTACCCTGAAGTCGTCCATGAGTCCTAGTTTCTTGGCAGCGCGCTGGTAGCTCTTCGCGATGCTGTACATGACGCGGACGGCTGTCTTGCTGTCAACACTACTTTGGGTAACTACCCGACACTTACCCTAAAGTCGTCCATGAGTCCTAGTTTCTTGGCAGCACTCTGGTAGCTCTTGGCGTTGCTGTACATGCCGCGGATGGCTGTCTTGCTGTCAGCACTACTTAGGGTAACTACCCGACACTTACCCTGAAGTCGTCCATGAGTCCTAGTTTCTTGGCAGCACGCTGGTAGCTCTTGGCGTTGCTGTACATGCCGCGGATGGCTGTCTTGCTGTCAGCACTACTTAGGGCAACTACCCGACGCTTACCCTGAAGTCGTCCATGAGTCCTAGTTTCTTGGCAGAACGCTGGTAGCTCTTTGCGTTGCTGTACATGACGTGGACAGCTGTCTTGCTGTCAGCACTACTTAGGGTAACTACCCCACACTTACCCTAAAGTCGTCCATGAGTCCTAGTTTCTTGGCAGCACGCTGGTAGCTCTTGGCGTTGCTGTACATGCCGCGGATGGCTGTCTTGCTGTCAGCACTACTTAGGGCAACTACCCGACGCTTACCCTGAAGTCGTCCATGAGTCCTAGTTTCTTGGCAGAACGCTGGTAGCTCTTTGCGTTGCTGTACATGACGTGGACAGCTGTCTTGCTGTCAGCACTACTTAGGGTAACTACCCCACACTTACCCTAAAGTCGTCCATGAGTCCTAGTTTCTTGGCAGCGCTCTGGTAACTCTTGGCGTTGCTGTTCATGCCGCGGATGGCTGTCTTGCTGGCAGCACTACTTAGGGTAACTACTCGACACTTACCCTGAAGTCGTCCATGAGTCCTAGTTTCTTGGCAGCACGCTGGTAACTCTTGGCGTTGCTGTACATGCCGCGGATGGCTGTCTTGCTGTCAATACTACTTAGGGTAACTACCCGACACTTACCCTAAAGTCGTCCATGAGTCCTAGTTTCTTGGCAGCGCTCTGGTAACTCTTGGCGATGCTGTACATGACGCGGACGGCTGTCTTGCTGTCAATACTACTTAGGGTAACTACCTGACACTTACCCTAAAGTCGTCCGTGAGTCCTAGTTTCTTGGCAGCGCGCTGGTAACTCTTGGCGATGCTGTGCATGACGCGGACGGCTGTCTTGCTGTCAATACTACTTAGGGTAACTACCCGACACTTACCCTAAAGTCGTCCATGAGTCCTAGTTTCTTGGCAGCGCGCTGGTAACTCTTGGCGATGCTGTACATGACGCGGACGGCTGTCTTGCTGTCAATACTACTTAGGGTAACTACCCGACACTTACCCTAAAGTCGTCCGTGAGTCCTAGTTTCTTGGCAGCGCGCTGGTAGCTCTTGGCGATGCTGTGCATGACGCGGACGGCTGTCTTGCTGTCAATACTACTTAGGGTAAAACTACCCGACACTTACCCTAAAGTCGTCCATGAGTCCTAGTTTCTTGGCAGCGCGCTGGTAACTCTTGGCGATGCTGTACATGACGCGGACGGCTGTCTTGCTGTCAATACTACTTAGGGTAACTACCCGACACTTACCCTAAAGTCGTCCGTGAGTCCTAGTTTCTTGGCAGCGCGCTGGTAGCTCTTGGCGATGCTGTGCATGACGCGGACGGCTGTCTTGCTGTCAATACTACTTAGGGTAAAACTACCCGACACTTACCCTAAAGTCGTCCATGAGTCCTAGTTTCTTGGCAGCGCGCTGGTAACTCTTGGCGTTGCTGTACATGACGCGGACGGCTGTCTTGTCTTCGCTACTGAAGACCTCTTCCGCTGTCATCTCTGGGAGGCTTGCTACTGTTTGAATTAGGTTTTCGTCGTAATGATCCTGAGCGGGAAAATATTAGAGCATGAAATATTTTTTTTATTAAAAAGACTTCTTATATTATTACCCAGCTACTGGGTTGTGGAGGTCAGATGGGCAGACGCTCCATGTAAAATAGGCTAGGCAGATTTTTTTTCTAGAAAATGTATATTCGTAAAAAAAAAAACGTCCAAAAAAGTTTGAAGAACCAGAAGGTTTCCAGGTATTTCACGAAGGCGTGTTAGTTATTGCAATTTAAACCTTATGATTAACGACATAAAGGCTTCAAGACACGACTTCGTGAAATAGTTGAACTTTATGGTCCAGTACAAAAAAAGCTTCGTTAAGAGAATTTTTACACCGGTTATACAACGTGTCGTTTTGCATCCTCGTCAAATTTCAAGGTGTGATACAGAACATCAAGCCGAACAACTTTCTCCATGGGACCAACATCGTAAACGCGAAAAAATTTTCAACTGTCCCATAGAAAACTTCAATACACGACACAAATGTATGGGACAGCAGATTATTTGTTCGCGATTACGATGTTGGTGCCATGCAAAAAGTTATTTGGTTTGATAAGAATAAGAATAATTTATTGTATAATAAGTTACATTTGTTGTGTTGTTTCCTGGAACTCACACTAGGATGGTCTACACCACACCCTTAAATTTGACGAGGATGCCTTACCTTGAGTAAATACGTGTGGTTCAACTTCGTAAACTCCACATATTCCATATTGAGCTGTATGTTGCGCAAATGCATGTCGAAGAACAGCCCTTTGCTGACGCCTATCTGTTGAGGAAATATATTTATGGAATATTTATTATTTATGTAATACTAGCTTTTACCCGCAGCTTCGCCCGCGTGGATGTCGGAAAATATGCCACGGGAACGTACTACCGACTCGAAAAAGAGGTACACAAAAATTTTAATATTATTTTGTGAATTTTAAAATCAACCCTTTATCATAAACACATTATCTTAGGTAGGTAAGGTTTGGGTTCGGGGCGAAGATCAAGTTTTGTAAATCTATCTAGAAAGGTGCACAGTCTCGTTGACGGTTGACATACGTCTCTCAAAAGTCAACGACAACACTGTGCGTTATTTGTTTTTATGGAAGCTTCTAGAACCTTCTAGAAGCTTCGATTCGACCTTATTGGCCGAGCGGATTGCGGCGGGATCGGTTAGAGAAGGATTCGCGTTATAACCCCTATTTTACCCCCATAAGGGATGATTTTTCAAAAACGCTGAACACGTAATTCTTTATTTCCTACCAAAAGCATAAATTTGAATTTACATATCCATAACTTATGAAATGCTCGGTTTCCAATACAAACTTTCATCCCCTATTATCAACCCCTGTAGGATTATTTTTGAGACAAAAAAAGTAGCCTATGTCCTTCCCCAGGACGCTATTTATCGCCTTGCAAAATTTTACCGAAATCCGTTCAGTGGTTTAGGCGTGAAAAGTAAAGACAGACAGTTAGTTACATTCGAATTTATAATATTAGTACGGATGAATGAATAAATCTAATCTTTTCTCTTTATAATATTAGTTTTTATGTTCAATTCAATAGATTAGCAACAGTAAGAACCTCTTTTCGTAAGCTAGCTAGATAGATTATAAAAACAAAAACATCAATTACCTTTCCGAACGAGTAGGTCCTAGATATTTCAGGTCGTATGCACGCCCTGCCATCAATATTGACTGGGTTCCGAAGCCAATCGTCGAAGAATCTGTAACAAAGATTGACATTCATAAGTTAAGGATGATGCGCAGTGGTAGCCCGCGAAATTCATTTTTTTTTTGGGTTTTTTGTAATTTCGCGGCAATAAAACAATCCCCAACGAATAACATCGTAATCAAAAAAAGTAAAATTTACAGCAAAAATAAAAAACCGTTTTTAGATTATAACTTCATAACAGTTTTGCATAGCAAGATCGTTAACATACCAATAGATAGCTATTTTTTTTTAAAGTAAAGAGATATCATTTAAAAGGTGTAATCGCACCTCTAGAACAATAATTCCCCATAAAAGCACTTCATCGCAATAGTTGATTACGATATTATTCACTGGGGACGGCATTTATATAATATTAACCATAAAAATCATCAATACATTTCTCTAAGTTAGATTTTGTGCAGATTCGTTACATTTCGTTCGTTTGACGAATCTGCGGAAAAGTTTAAAGCACGTACCTGCGTGCTTTCGGAGAAACGAACATCTATACAACGTAAAGACTATTCTTGCTTGCAACTCTCGGCCGCTTTAGTAACGCTTGCTAACAGATGTGGTAATCGTGTGCACGGGATTTTGTTTTCAAATTGGTCAGATGTAAGTTTCCTCGATAGTACAGTACCTACAATATCTCTCTCTTTATGAAAAAACTCGCTCGGGGAAGTACTATCACTATCACCTTTCTTTCTGTACTGCGTGCATAATCAGCCTATAATGTTCCCACTGCTGGGACACAGGCCTCCTCTCTTCGCGAGCCCAGTGCAGTTTGGTGGATGTCACATATCTTCGAATTTTTGGTTCTAGGACATGCCGGTTTCCTCACGATGTTATTTACGATTATGAGAGCAGTGGTGATGAAATTATTTACACAAAGTAAAGCGCCTGTCAGGGTTCGAACCCACGACCTACAACTCGTAAGTCTGGGCCGTTACCACTGGGCCACCACTGCACTGCCCCCTAGACAAAATCCGTTTTCTGTAAGCGTTAAGAGCCATTTCACAAAATTTTAATATTGCAGTCGTAGTAAAATAATGCGTTCATTCACGGTACGTGAGCTCGGACATCAGGAGGCAGGAAAAAATGGCACAGGTCCTTCATCGATGGGCGATCGCTGTAATAATCGGTGCCCGCTTATGCAACGTAATTTATTCTAATTTAGAGTGATGTTAATATCGTTATTATGTCTAAATAAATGAAGGGATTTTAATAAAACTTTAGAATTAGTTTTGTTAAAAAACATAGTTTATTTTGAAATATTTTTTTAAAATTTAATTACGCTTTATTCAAACCAAAAAATCGCGATTAAATAGCGATATAAAACGTAAAAATTATTGGTATTATTATTATTTATTTTGTCTTTGACATATCTCGGGACCCTGGGGTCCCGGACCTTTGGAAGGCATACGAGGGGCCGAAGCCAACTCGCAGAGGGGGCCTCTGCGAGATAGACAACTTTTAAATGTCGAGAAGGCACCTATTATTATCATTGGTACTCACGCGACTGGCCACTTGGGCGCCAGTTTGCTCCAGGTGTCCTTCCTCAGAACCCAGCCTAGTCCTGGAAAGAAGTCAGTTCGATGGAGCAACTCTGGTCGGGACATGTCTATGACCCCCATCTTGCCGTTGTCGTTCCATGCTGATATGCACCTGGAAAGCATTAGACGCGTATTAGGGAATCGCCATATTATAGCAATAGTTATTTATGCAACTGACGTATAAAAAATTAAACGGGTATTAAAACACGAATGTGGGAATAATAGTATCACATGAGTGTTTTAATACCTAATTATGTACAGTTGCATACAAGATTTTATCTACATCCATGTTATCAATCCTTTATAAAAGGTTCTGAAACAGTTTTTTGCAATACTAATACTCGTATCGAACATGGCGGCCGGCGTCATAGTATACGACGTGAATTCGAATAAGTTCTTTTTTAAAATTACGGCGCTGTTGTAGTGAAACGCGCGTGCATTACAATGTTCTTTTTTTGAAAACGAGTTGCATTATGAAATTCAGTACAACATTAAAACACCCGTTTGGTTGCTATTATGGTTACCATGGTTACTATGACACTGGCTGTTTTAATGTTGGCAATAAGCTAACTGTTTCAGAAACTTTTATAGAGGATTTATAGAAAATACTTTAAAAAAAAAAGATTAACAATAACACGGGCACAATAAACACCCTCCATTTTGGCGCGCTTGGTGTGACGGAAGTCATAGTCTATGACAACAAATAAACAAGACTCGCAAACACACTACAAAACACATTGACATTTACTGTTGATCAATGGCGTCGCTTTTCAAATATTTGAATTTCCCACAGTTTCTTCGCACTTTTTAAAAATTAATTTCTTGCTCATAAAAAAAAATATAATCAAAAATATTAATGGAGGCATAATTTTGAAGTAAATAATACAATTTATTTAAAAAAATATTTGGCCCTTATTTGACAGCCTCTTTACTGTTCATACGGCCGACTCAGGCTCACGACACGAATGAAATTGGCACTTAAATGTATTTATGTATTAGAGGACAATATGAGAGGTCATTTTAGTTTTGACGTCTGCACACGCGGGTATTTTGATACCTATTAAAACGTTTCTGCATAAATAATAGTTATTTATGCAACTGACGTATAATAAGGGGTATTAAAACACGAATGTGGGTTTATCACACGAGGCGAAGCAGAGTGTGATAATAGTATCACATGAGTGTTTTAATACCTAATTATGTACAGTTGCATACAAGATTTTATTTACATCCATGTTATCAATCCTCTATAAAAGGTTCTGAAACAGTTTTTTGCAATACTAATACTCGTATCGAACATGGCGGCCGGCGTCATAGTATACGACGTGAATTCATATAAGTTCTTTTTTAAAATTACGGCGCTGTTGTAGTGAAACGCGCGTGCATTACAATGTTCTTTTTTTGAAAACGAGTTGCATTATGAAGTTCAGTACAACATTAAAACACCCGTTTGGATGCTATTATGGTTACCATGGTTACTATGACACTGGCTGTTTTAATGTTGGCAATAAGCTAACTGTTTCAGAAACTTTTATAGAGGATTTATAGAAAATACTTAAAAAAAAAAAGATTAACAATAACACGGGCACAATAAACACCCTCCATTTTGGCGCGCTTGGTGTGACGTCATAGTCTATGACAACAAACAAACAAGACTCACAAGCACACTACAAAACACATTGACATTTACTGTTGATCAATGGCGTCGCTTTTCAAATATTTGAATTTATAGAAAGTTTCTTTTTTTCTTTCAGTTTCTTCGCACTTTTTAAAAATTAATTTCTTGCTCATAAAGAAATTATAATCAAAAATATTAATGGAGGCATAATTTTTAAGTAAATAACACAATTTATTTTTAAAAATATTTGGCCCTTATTTGACAGCCTCTTTACTGTTCATACGGCCGACTCAGGCTCACGACACAAATGAAATTGTACTTATATAAGGTGTATTTATCTATTCATACACGAAATCTCTTAAGGGGTCATTGTACTCATCATTATGAACAACTTTTACTATGTATGTTCAATACATTTATCTCTAAACAAACTAGTCAAAATGTAGGGAGCAGTTGATTTTTTTTTCGCGATTTCAGGTTTGGTCCCATAGTAAAAGTTGTTCATAATGATGAGTACAATGACCCCTTAAGAGATTTTGTGTATGAATAGATACACCTTATATGTATTTAAAGGACAATATGGGTGGCCATTTTAGTTTTGACCAGATATTGGATCTCTGCACACGCGGTTTTTTTGATACCTTTTAAAACATTTCTGCATAAATAAAAACAATTATGAGCTCCCCAAGTATGAGTAAAATTAATAGACGTCCACTTTATCGATATCGATATCATTGTTACAAAACTGATTTGTGCATCACTATGTTTGGACAATTCGTCCAGATATTGTCGCATCGGCCAATGACAACCGCTGTATTTTCTTCGTCCCGCGGCCCGAAGTGGTGAGTCATATGCCTAGACGAAACCGGTCTATCAGCTCTCATTGTTTGAATCACATGCAAATTCCCAATAAAGAAAGTACGTTCTTCATATTAGCACAGATTAATACAGATGGGACACTCCGCAAATTCATTTAAATAAATAGCTACTCTGGCTACGACAAAATAAAGGGCAATTCAGTTCGCAGAACGCTAATTACCTACAGTTATATTCACCTACACATTGCCTCTCTTTCTATCGCGTAACTGTTATACCTTCGGCGCGCGGCATTTCTACTGAATTAGCCCCGTGGACGGGGCCCGCCGTGTACTTGTAGCTTCATACCTAAACTGCGGAGTGTCCCATCTGTATTAATCTGTGATATTAGTCAGGGATCTAAAATGTGATGTTTAGATCTTCTACTTACTTAATAAAAATCTTAAATTCATTAATTCACTGACAGAACGCACAGCATTTTTCAAGTATTTTCATTGTATGCTGTGGTTTAGCAACAGTATACAAAGTTGCAAGAGTTCCTATAACTTACCACAGCGTGCTATCCTTGAGTAGCAACGGATATGTGCCGAGGAAGTACTCGAAGAAATCCGGGGATATGTCGAGGTCATCTGGAAATAATAAAAAAAAAAAACTTTACAAAGACATGATCATTGTGGACCCCGTCGTGCACAGCAAATGAAAGTTTCCGACAGGTAAATCACATCACTGTAATTCTTATTTTGATCGTCTTATCGTCTTATACATAATTCTAGATTTGGGTTGGCTCTTCTATACACTTCTTTCGGTAATTAAGGAGTAGGTATGGTATGGCACCCACGAGGGAATGCAACCGAAGTGAAAACTTAAAATTTTTGAATACTTAACTGTTATTTTTTTTTAAATTTAATTATAATATGAATAAGTAAAATTTCATAATTTGTAAATTAAATAAAAATAAATTACAAACAAACAAAATAATAACCAAAAATAGGATCACTCTATGCATACTCATTCATGAAGCTATTTGTTATATGCCTGCTGGGTAAAAGGCCGTTGACCAACAGCGACATCCACGCGGGCGAAGCCGCGGGCAAAAGCTATAGTATAGTTAAAATCTCGCTGCAGACTCGGTCATAAATCATTCGAGTGTTTCGCTCTCTTTCTCACTCACGGGCCTTATGGGCAGGCCACGCCCACACGTAGTCCTGTGCATTACTGCAGTCGATGAGTGATATCCATAGTTTTATATATGTATTTATAAATGGGTGATAGAAATAAATACACATTTTGTTTTATTTTATTACCAAATTTACTACAAAGCATATTAAATATTTAAACAAAAGAACGTATATATAAAACTAAAAATAGAAAATTAAAATTCTACGTCCGAGTCATCGTCATCATCATCCACATGAATGATGAACTCTTCGCATAAATGTGCTTTTCTTAAGTCTTCATCTTGCAGCAATTAATGAATGCAGTATGTTTACGTGATAACCTTAATGATTCTGTTATCGATAATGGCCTTGAGCGCGCGCAACTAGCGCACATCCCTACTCCGATTATGATTTATGACCAAGTCTGCAGCGAGATTTTAACTATACTATAGTCGTTAATAAATAATCAGCAGTGATCGGAGTAGGTAGATTGATTTTTGGTACTTGTATCATAAATGCCCACAGAAAGAATAACATGGATAAGCCATTTTCCCGGAAAGTAATTCCGGTAATTCCGGTATTTCCGGATCCAATTAAATATTGTTAGTGTTGGTAGTGATATTATTACAACTCAATTCAAAATTTAAAGGAAGGTATCAAAACTAAATTAATTTATTATTTATCTGTTGAATAATAAAAACAATTGAATTCCGACGAAGCTTTAAATACACATTTTTAATATTTTATTTTTAGCCTTTTAATTATTACCACAAATTTTTATAAATTGTTTTCATAGTGGTCACGGTCATTGACATTAAGGGTGGAATGAATAACAATAAGGATAAATGTTTATTGTTAAATATGTACATTTTACATCCAATTTTTATCAAAAATAAACTTACTACAATTTCTACATAAGTTCCGGTTTTTTTTTTAATAATCAACCATAATTTCGAAATTCCGGAGGAATGTCCATATTAATATATACGTTTCGGATCAATGACCCCAATTCAATCTACCTACTCCGATCATTGATAATCAGTGTTAGAACTCAAGGAGACAAACCAACCAACCACCATTGCTGATAACATAATAATATTCTTCAGTTTTAACGCTCCATTGGAATGTGGTAATATTGCTTTTGATTCAGTAATTCTACATCAACGACAGTAACATTGATGTTGAATTACTGAATCTTTTCCGTACAATCGACGAAAACGTTATGGACAAATTGACCAGCATAAAATTCAATTCAAATTGTTGAAAGCATGTTTACATGTAGGAAAAATAATTAGTTGACCACCACCTAATTATTCCACCTAATTATTTTTCAACTATGTATTGCCAATATTTTGAATGAAAATGATAGTTCGAAAAGGTTAAATGGCCCGCTATGTGAGAATGGAACATGTTTGAAAAAAACCTTTTTTTCAAAAAAAAAAACCGACTTCCAAAAAAAACACTACAAAGTGAAAAATAACTTTAATTTCGAAAGTCGGTGTCTTTGGATCTGTATTTTAGTTTTTTGCCACCGACTTTCGAAATTAAAGTTATTTTTCACTTTGTATATTGATTTATTTTCTTAGTTTTTTACATGCTAAAATCTAACAGACTTAAAAAAATTAATATGTACAAGTATAATACAAAAAGGAGGATTTTTCGATGCCCCATGATTTCCCATCATAGGGCATCGAAAAATGTAAATGTAAAAATGTAAATCACTTTGTATTGTTTTTTTTGGAAGTCGGTTTTTTTTTTGAAAAAAAGTTTTTATTTTTCACTTTTTAGTGGTTCAGTTTGTAATTTATCTAAGTTACAATAACCCAATGTCAACAGCTCATCACGTTTTTACAAAATATTGCTTTTCCCGATGCAGGGACGTTAATTGTTGAGGAGTTCTCCTAGTAAGAACCAGGAGAACTGGAGCTCATGGTGAAGTCACCATTATGCATTTTGACGAGCATAAACCCATATTAAAGTAATCGAATCGCAACCTGTGATATACTTAGATATAATTGAGTATTTCCAGTGGCCCTCTGTGGTCTTCATCATCAGTTCCAGTTCACCGAATGGTACTTTCCGAGAGCAAATGCACGAGTTACTATAAAAAATACCGAAATCGATATTTATTTATTTATTTTTTTATTTATTTTATTTGGCTCCTCAACAATGAGTACACTATTACATGTATATAGTATAACTTTTCAAACTTAGGTCTAAGTGCCCCATTACTTAAAGAAGAGCACTGCATGCACTACAATATGCGCTTATAACTAATTAAACAATGAAAAAGATTAAATAAAAATACAATTAAATAATGAAAACAACGTAACTGTCGATAATATTAAGCTAATTAGGCCAAACAGAATTAAACTTAATTATTCTGCGAGTTATATTTAAACATTTTTCTGATAGTAGGTACAGATGTATGACATAAGTCAATTTCTTCAGCATGTTCTTTGTACACAGCATACATTCTATATAATGAGCAATGTTGCCTTAAATTTGTATTGCATTTTGGCATGCAAAACAGTTTCCTGTTCGATTTTCGTGGTAGATTTCGTGGCACATGGAAGGATATCCTACTAAGCAACTCGGGACAGTTCAAAGAGCCTGTTACTAGTCTTTTAAGGAAAATTAAATCCAACATATCTCTTCTTTTCTCTAACGAGACAATCCTAAAATATTTTAATCTTTCCCGGTACGATTTCAACCTTTTACCCATACCACAGTGAAAAGTAAGATGCCATAAGAATCTTTTCTGCAATCGTTCGATACGTTTGATGTGCACATTATATTTAGGAGACCAGACAACACTACAATACTCTAGGTGACTCCTGACTAGCGAGTTGTACATAATTTTTTTGGTTTTGACTTTTTTAAAGGTTTTGCACTCTCTCATGACGAAACCTAGTACTTTTGTTGCTTTTAATGTGACTTTGTCAATATGCTCAACAAAACCAAGCTTTTTATCAAATTGAACGCCTAGGTCTCGTATAGAATCCACTTCCTCAAGCAGTTGACCATTAAAGTTATATGCTGTGGGTGAGACATTTTTTTTTCTAGTAAATTTGATCTGCTTACACTTTTTGATATTTAAAGACATTTTATTGTGCTCACACCACTTACTCAGTCTATCTAAATCAGCCTGAAACTGTACTGAATCAGCAGGCTTTCTAATTGCTTTTATGGCTTTAAGGTCGTCAGCGAATAGAAATATACTAGAGTTCTGAAAACACTTGTATATGTCGTTAATGAAAAGGGTGAATAAAGGTGGTCCCACATGAGAACCCTGGGGAACTCCTGAAGTGGCAATATATGGATCAGAACTGCAGCCATTCATCACAACCCTAAGTGTCCGCTTTGTCAGATATGACTTGAACCAACTCAGCAAGGGATCCGACACACCATGCATTTTCAGCTTTTCAACAAGCAAACTGTGATCGACTGTGTCGAATGCCTTGCTGAAGTCGGTATAGACTGCATCAACCTGAATACGCGCATCAACTTCTTCAATAATACGATCAGCATAAGTCACCAAATTTGTAGCAGTTGATTTACCTTTCATAAACCCATATTGGTTATCTATAATGAGCTGTGACATATGTCTGGACAATGCAGGACATATAAGTGCCTCAAAAACTTTTGACAGTGCAGAAAGAATAGCCACGGGCCTATAGTTGGTCACATCAGACTGATCACCGCCCTTTAAAATGGGTACAATTCTAGTTTCCTTCCATTTGCTTGGAAATACACCCTGAAATAACGAACCATTGAATAACAAACTTAATGGCAACGAGAGACTATCTGATAACTTATGTAAAAGCAAGGAAGGTACATTATCCGGGCCAGCGCCCTTGGTAACGTCTAATTTCTTTAACTCTCTGAGGATCTGATCCTGGGATATTGTTATATGACTCAAAATATTATTACTCAGGCAGCAATCCAAATTCACACGCCCATCACTTTTATCAGTACAATACACCTTAGAAAAGTGAGCTGCAAAATAGTTACAAATTTCGTTAATATTCTCGGAACTGTTCACACCATCTGTCATAGAACCAGGGTAGTTACTAGCTCCACCTCTCTTCATCTTTAAATAACTCCAAAAATACTTTGGGTTCGATGTAATTTTATCCTCTACTAGCTTCTGCCCGCGACTTCGTCCGCGTGAAATTTCTTGTCCCCCCCACCCACCAACCCCGACGCATCGCATCGCAACGCCTGCCCGCGCTGTTACTTCGTTTACGCTTAATGGCATCCTTTCTGACATTTTTTTTTTTGCTCGTCTCTTAAGGTCCCTAGCGTGATGTTAAATAGCCTATATCCTTCCGCGTCGCCTGCCCGCGTTATTACTTCGCGCTCGGTTCCTAAGGGCCCTAGCGTGATGTTAAATCTATACTAATATTATAAAGAGGTAAAATTTGTATGTAAGTTTGTAAGTTTGTATGTAGGGGGTAATCTCCGGAACCAATGATCCAATTCTAAAAATTTTTTCACTGGTAGAAAGCTACATTATTCCTGAGTGCTATAGGCTATAAATTATATTTATATCATGCGTATTAGCCGAGCTATCATAATTTTTGTCTAACAAGTCGGAAAGAAATAGAAGTCGGGAAGAGCCGAGCAAAAAAAAAATGTCAGAAAGGATGCCATTAAGCGTAAACGAAGTAACAGCGCGGTCAGGCGTTGCGATGCGATGCGTCGGGGTTGGTGGGTGGGGGGGACAAGAAATTTCACGCGGACGAAGTCGCGGGCAGAAGCTAGTAGCCTATATTTTTCCGAATCGCCTGCCCGCGCTATTACTTCGCGCTCGGCTCCTAAGGGCCCTAGCGTGATGTTGAACAGACTATATCCTTCCGCATCGCCTGCCGGCGCTATTACTTCGCGCTCGGCTCCTAAGGGCCCTACCGTGATGTTGAACAGACTATATCCTTCCGCATCGCCTGCCGGCGCTATTACTTCGCGCTCGGCTCCTAAGGGCCCTACCGTGATCATAAATAGCCTATATCCTTCCGCATCGCCTGCCCGCGCTATTACTTCGCGCTCGGCTCCTAAGGGCCCTAGCAAAGCAAGATGTTAAATAGCCTATATCCTTCCGTATCGCCTGCCCGCGCTATTACTTCGCGTTCGGCTCCTAAGGGGCCTAGCGTGATGTTAAATAGCCTATATCCTTCCGCATCGCCTGCCCGCGCTATTACTTCGCGTTCGGCTCCTAAGGGCCCTACCGTGATGATAAATAGCCTATATCTTTCCGCATCGCCTGCCCGCGCTATTACTTCGCGTTCGGCTCCTAAGGGCCCTACCGTGATGATAAATAGCCTATATCCTTCCGCATCGCCTGCCCGCGCTATTACTTCGCGCTCGGCTCCTAAGGGCCCTAGCAAAGCAAGATGTTAAATAGCCTATATCCTTCCGCATCGCCGGCCCGCGCTATTACTCCGCGTTCGGCTCCTAAGGGCCCTACCGTGATGTTAAATAGCCTATATCCTTCCGCATCGCCTGCCCGCGCTATTACTTTGCGCTCGGCTCCTAAGGGCCCTAGCGTGATCAAGAAGTGGGTTATAAAATGCAAAATGATTTTTCAAATCCAACTGGGGTAGGTCCAGAGATAGCGCGTTCAAACAAACTAACAAAAAAACAAACTCTTCCGCTGTATTCCACCGACATTATTAAAATAATAAATCGAGAGGGTCGTCAATCCGCGGAAAATCTCGCAATTCAGAAAAATTACTTATTTGCACAACGCCATCAATGGGTAAATGATCCGCACTAAACATGTTTGCTCAAGAACGACCGGTATGAATTAAAGTTATTTTGCGATTTAGTAATTTTATATTATCTCCGAAACTGTATGACCAATTGACATACTGTAAAGGCCAAATCTTATCTCCATGATGTCCTTGTGATTAGAAAATAACTTATTTTGATAAGGATTAATGTTTTGTTGTTTAAATAATCATCCAAACGTAAGTATGTCTAAAAAATACTTTTTTAAAGCAATAAAAGATGCATAAAAGATAAAATATAAAAGATAGAAATATGGTGTCGCGACTTTTTTGTAGAATTATTTAAGACGGACCAGACTGCTATACATTGTTCTCAATTTTAAACAACCGTTTAGGCAGCGCATGCAAAAAAGTCTGTTTAAAGAGGTATTTCTTTCCGACTTGTTAGACAAAAATTATGATAGCTCGGCTAATACGCATGATATAAATATAATTTATAGCCTATAGCACTCAGGAATAATGTAGCTTTCTACCAGTGAAAAAATTTTTAGAATTGGATCATTGGTTCCGGAGATTACCCCCTACATACAAACTTACAAACTTACAAACATACAAACTTACAAACTTACAAACTTACATACAAATTTTACCTCTTTATAATATTAGTATAGATATCCGCCATGTATGTATTATAGCAGGAAGTAGCCATACGGTCGCATCTTTTTTTTAATGACTCCAAAGCAATAATGTCCAAGGGATTTTTGTATTTTTTAATTCTAAGTCGTAAGCGGTTTTTCTCATTTAGCCTTTTAATGAGGTCTTTAGAGAACCAGTATGGATATTTAGTTTCTCTAATTACAACTTGTGGTACGAATCTCTGTATTAAGTCATACAATATATTATAGAATTTGTCCACCATTTGATCGACAGTCATGGAAAACTCCAATTCTCTCACCCAATCAACCTCTAATAGAGCTGCATTAATTGCTGCATTAATATAGGTGTGCCCATAAAATTTGAGGGTTTCCCTCGATTTCCATGGGATCCCATCGTCAGATCCTGACTTGATGATCATGGGACCACTTGGGAAGTACACCCTTTCGAACAAAAAAAGAAAAATCCAAATCGGTCCAGCCATTTTCGAGTAATCGGGGAACATACATAAAAAAAAAAAATTAAAAAAAAAAAAGGTTACGACGAATTGAGAACCTCCTCCTTTTGGAAATCGGTTAAAAAGAATAACATTTACGCTCCTTGACGTTACAATTTGGTTTTTCCCTGCAAGACTAGTTTTATTTTCCTTAAGACTACTAACAGCTATGAGCCACTTCGATTAGCTGTGCATTGATAAAGTATTTATGCATTTAGCATACTTACTTTACTAGCAATTTTCCTCTTATCGTTTTACTGTTATTTCAAACAGAATATATAATAGTCCCAGGGTAAAAGTTGTTTGTTATTATAGTCTAAGATCCGAAGTAACATCGACTTTCACCCATTTGTTTATCCTTATCCATTATCAGTTTTATGCAGGCAACTTGGTAAACAGATGAGTGTAATTCCTAATTTTAACTCACCTGTTCTTATTCAGGTAAGAACAGCACCCTAATTGCGTAACACATTATCAATCGGAGTTGGTTTCATTTTGACAGTTCAACAACATTCATTGCGTTATTACGTTGTCGAGCAGACAAATTTTCCAACATATCAAGCAATGGATTAGCAATTTGTTTCAAAATGATTCAAACTCCGATTGATAATGTGTTACGCAATTAGGGTGCAGGTGAGTTAAAATTACGAATTGCACTAGGTAGGCAACCTAACTGTTGCATTATGCTTTCAATTAGAATCTAATTCGTTTGGTAAAAAAGTCAGTGAAATATTAAAAAAAAAAATACTTATAGTATTGTTAATTAATTATAGCCATGAACATATTTAATTAGGCAACCATTTGCATTAGATTTGTTAACATGTTATATTTATGTTTTTTTTTATGTTTTATTTATTTTGTTTTTTTTGAATGGTTTATTTATTTATTTATGTTTGTTATAAAATAATTTTCAAAATCAAAATTAACCACAGAAATTCAATATTTTTTTTGTAATTTTTGTCTAAGAAAAATATAAATTACTAGCTTCTGCCCGCGACTTCGTCCGCGTGAAATTTCTTTTTTGCTCGACCCACCCCGTCGCATCGCATTGCCTACCCGCGCTATTACTTCGTTTTCACTTAGCGTTCTTTCAGACTTTTTTTCTTTTTGCTCGGAACCTAAGGGTCCTAGAGTGATGTTAAATATGCCTTCTATAAGATTTGGGCTATCATTAATGCAAAAAGATTTTTTAAAGTCCGACTGGTAGGGTAGTTCCAGAGATTAGCTCGTTCCTTCACCACATCCCCTTCCGCTACCTCTCCCTCCCCCTCTCACTCACTCTCACACCCCCTTCACCACTTCCCCTTCCCTCTCTCTCCCTCACCACACCGTCCCCTCCCTTTCCCCCTATCCTCCACCTCCGGCTCACCAACCCCTACCCTCCCCCTCAGCCTTCACCACGTCTTCCTCCTCTCCTTACCAAGTCCCTTTCTCCCTGCGTCCATCATCCTCCCCCTCACCCTCCTCACCACTCCTCCCCTTCCCTCTCCCCCTCTAACAGGGAGGGTTAGTTTTAAAAAACTAATAATGACAAACTTAAGCAAATATTTGTGCCAAGTTTCAAGTCAATTAAAACCAAATGAATAACATTTTTCATGTAAATTGTATCCCTGCTTTCACCCCCACAGGGGTGGAATTAACAAAAATGGTTTGAGATATTTCCACAACTTGACTCAAAGATTATTTACACCAATTTTTGAGTTAATCAAGCCACGCAGTAAAATCCTCCCCTGTGAAATTGACTACCCCTTTTCACCCCGTTAGAGGTAGATTTTCGAAAAACCCTGATACACATTATTCTTTATTTTTGGTTTTTAGTATAAATACTGAGTTTGGAGTTAATCGGATTGCGCGTTAAAATTTTTCCATACAAAATTTGAGACCCCCCAATTCCCCTTTAGGGGGTAGTTTAGAAAAACGAAAAATCACAAAAATCATAATTTACTTAGATAAATATTCGTGCCAAGTTTCAAGTTTATTAACTCAAGGAATAAGATTTTTCATACAAACAATATCCCCTCTTTTTACCCCCTTAAAGGTCGAATTTCCAAAAACCCTTTCTTAGCGGATGCCTAGGTCATAATAGCTACCTGTGTTCCAAATTTCAGCCCAATCCGTTCAGTGGTTTCAGCTGTGTGTTGATAGATCAGTCAGTCAGTCAGTCAGTCAGTCAGTCAGTCAGTCAGTCAGTCAGTCAGTCAGTAACGCTTTCCTTTTATAGATATAGATTACGAAAAATAAAACGTTTAATTAGTGGTCTTTGCCAATGTTTTAGGCATTTTTCAACTTTAAATTTATAACAAAGATCTGCTACGGCATCAGCTATGATAATAACGGTTAAATTCCAGCAAAGTTGCGCCGTAAATCATTGTTGAATCGTATTTTTCATTAAAAAAAACTAAAAATCTAACTAACTCAAAACTATTGAATTTCGGTAGAACATTTGGTGGCTTAATTTGTTGCATTTTAACCCTACTATAACGTCCTGCAAGGATTACGTCGATCGAATTACAAGTAACCCTGTATAATTGTTAGAAAATTGGGACTTAAAAAAAACATATTTCGACCATACTTCTTTCAATTCTGTTGTGTGTGCTAACAACTAACAATACTTTATGATTGGTCAACAAGGTCGTTTTGGACTACACAGACTAGTCTACCATTGTATGGCGACATTCAAACGAAGCCATTGAAATGGACTAAATTCTATTTGGTTGGTACTCTTATGATGACCGTGTAATTTTGTCAGTTGGTAATAGGATTATTACAGTAGTAGGTATTATTTCGAGTTGCTTTTCTGTATGAGAACAGGGACCTTCGCGCGCCAATCGATTAAATTTAATAGCGATTAAAATAGTAAACGATTAATTTAAGTTATAATTAAATGAAATTGCTCAAACAATAATAATTTTTAGTCATAAAAGTGTTAAATTGAAAGCAATAATGTATGTGAGTAGGTAATTGATTAATTAGGTATTTAATTGTTATTTTTTATAATTATAATTATTTTTTTTTATTTTTTTTTTATGTTATTTTATGTTATTAATGAATTATTTAGTAAATCAAATATATTATAAATAGTGATGAATAGAATAGGTATCTCACATTTATTATTGTTTTTTTAAATTATTTTTTATTGTTTTTTGCTGCATGTTTGATTGAAATATTTAATTTATTGTATGATTTTTATGTTTATTTTTAATTAAGGAATAATTAAAGGCTTATAATAATAATAATAATTTAAGTAATCGTCAATCGTAATTTGATTAACAATTGATCGGGTCCAGTGCGGGTTGGTAGATGTCACATGTCTTCGAATTTTTGTTCTAGGACATGCCGTATTCCTCACGATGTTTTCCTTCACCGTTTTGAGAGCAGTGGTGATGAAATAATTTACACAAAGTAAAGCGCCTGTCTGGGTTCGAACCTACGACCTATACAACTCGTAAGTCGCGGCCGTTACCACTGAGCCACCACTGCTCATTGATTAATTAATCAATAATCATTATTACTGACAATAGTTTATTATTAGTTAATTAAATTCAATTAAATTCTATAACCCACTGACGAGACGAGAACTGATATCATAATCAGGATCAATAATTAGATTAAATTAATCGTTAACCATTAACGATTGAAAGTATTAAACATTAATCGTTAATCACGATTAACTTTTTAACCGTAATGGAATGGGTATTAACTTTTTGTCAACACTGCTTGGCGCCAGCAGTGGTAAAATTACAGGGCGGTTAAATTAACGAATCTGCTTAGCCTTTTTAACCGTAATCGGGATTAACTTTTTAACCGTAATGGAATGGGTATTAACTTTTTGCCAACACTGCTTGGCGCCAGCAGTGGTAAAATTACAGGGCTGTTAAATTAACCAATCTGCTTAGCCTTTTTAACCGTAGTCGGGATTAACTTTTTGCCAACTCTGCTTGGTGCCAGCAGTGGTAAAATTACAGGGCGGTTAAATGAACCAATCTGCCTAGCCTTTCCCCAACTATATTGGGGTCGGCTTCCAATCAAACCGGATGCAGCCGAATACCAGTATTTTACATGGAGCGACTGCCTATCTATCTCCACAACCCAGTTACTTGGTAGCACGATACCCCTTGTTAAAAAGATGGTCACCCAACCACGGACTGACCGTGGCAAACGTAGCTTTTGTAAAAAAAAAAACTGTCTGATCCTTGAGGGTGTTGTGTACCGTGCTAAGAATTTTTAATTAAATTAGGTTAATATTGCTAGTAAAATCGTGAATTTTAAGATAGTACCTAATAACTTTTCTTTTTTTTACTAATCTTACGTTAATGCAGTACCGACTACCGATGTGCCCCTTTCGAATCGAATTCGAATCGGACAAGGTTTTTTCACTCGTACAATATTACTAGCTTCTGCACGTGACTTCGTCCGCGTAAAATTTCTTGTTGCCGGACGTTTTAGGGGTATGTAATTTTGAAGTTCAAAAAGTGCCGATTCCCAGCCTAATTTATACAGGGTGTCCCGTAAATAATGGATCAAACGTAACGGGTAGGTAGCTTACCTAATTTCCAACAACTAATTTGAATATTAAAAAAAAAACCGTTACAGTAACCAGGATATTAATTTTTTTTCGAATTTTACGATTTTGTCTTCCAGAATTAAGCTTTTTTAATGCTGTCGCTGCAAATGATGACATTTTTAGGTATGATTTTTATTTAACATTTCTGAATAGCTTACTAATGTTATAAGATACCATTTTTTTGAATACCGTTTTATTTGCCTTAGAAAAAAAATCTTGAGTTGAAAAGTTTTTTCTTTACGATGTTAGGACCAAAATTGAAAAAATTCTCCTGTAAAAAAAATGTATGACACCGAAAACCACCATTATTTTAAAAACTTGTACATTTAATAAGGTTTGCAAATTGGTATAAAACTTACGTCTAGTCTTTATCGTTACAAAGATATTGCTATGAATGTGATGAAGACAGAAAATAAATTAAATTGGTACTATTCCATTTTTTCATTTTCGTAATGGCTTATGCTTGAATGCTTGTAATCGAAGCAGGTAGTTAAGCGGCTAGCATATTCCGACCCGATGACGTCATCTGTCCGGAATTTGGGACCGCTACCTGTGGCGGAGTTGCACCTCAGTCAGCGTGAAGGGGATAGATAGCGCCGCTTTTGTATTTTTGGTAAATTGGTATGAAGTTGTACATTCTAGTCCTTGTCGTTACAAAGATAATTGCTATGAATCTGAGAGGTGCTCCAAATCAACGTTAATAAAAAAAATAAAAAAGTGTGTACATTTAAACTTTTTCTTTAAAATGTGTAACTGTAGTATTTCAGAGGCAATGTTCATTGAATTATTGAGGCGTATGAAAAGAATTAGGAGGCCGTACTAAAAAAAACAGTTAGTTCAAATAAATCGTTTTATTTGGTTTTTACAATAAATGTTCGAATTGCCTTCCCTCTACAAGAATGCAAAGTCTGCATCTCCTAATAAAGGAAGCTCTTATCCGACGGACAAAACGGCTTTGGTTTATTTCTGATGCAGCAGATTGGATGCGCTGTCGTAATTCTTCTTCCGACGTTATTGGATTCTTGTAGACCCTGTCTTTTAAACATCCCCAGTAAAAAAAATCTAGGGGATTTAAATCCGGAGATCGCGGAGGCCACAAAATTGGTCCTAATCGGCCGATCCATCTGTCCGGATAACTTTCATCAAGGTGCGCCCTTACTGCCGTCGCATAGTGAGCGGGGCACCCATCATTTTGCAACCACATTGCTTGCCGTACGTCTTCTGGAACGTTTTCTAATAACCTTGGCAACTCATTCCTTAAAAAATGGAGATAATATTCGGCGTTTAGAGTAGCTGGTAGTTCAAAGGGCCCTATTATTTGCCCATTGATTATTCCCGCCCATAAATTTATTTTAAATTGATGTTGGCTCCTGTCCTCTCGCATCAAATGTGGGTTTATCAGCTGCCAACTGTGCAAATTATGCAAATTTAAATATCCATCTCGGCGGCATGAAGACTCGTCACTCCATAAAATCTTGTTAAAAAACTGCGGGTCCGCCCGAATCATTCTAAGCATCCTTTGGCAAAATTCTATTCTTGGCTGGTAATCACGCGACGTCAGCGTTTGAACACGTTGCACGTGATATGGGTGCAATCGGCACCGTTGTAGCACTCGATGCACCGTCGATCTAGAAATTCCTACGCGTCGCGCTATGACGCGAACGGAGACTGACGGATCTTCCTCGATTTCTCGAAGAATGACTTCGTCATTAACTTGTCGCGGTCGTCCTTCACGGGTACCACCAACTCCGGTGCCAAGAATTCTTCCCTCAAGAAGCGCGTTATGCACTCTAATAAAGACGCGATAATCGGGATAACGAACCAGGTTCGGGTATCTTTCACGGTACAATCTTGCAGCCGCCCTGGCATTACCTCTTGCTTCTCCTTAGATAAAATGCATTTCGGCGTACTGCCGTGGCGTGTACTCATAACGAGGCATTGGGCTGAATAAGGTTTCAGCGCTACTGCACACACGTACAAGCACACACAAACGAATGTTTTCGGAGTCCGTAGGATCGCCAAGTCGTTTGTCCAATACGCAAAGAGTTCCAAATCGATAGGCAAAGCAAAGTCCAAAAACACAGCACAAGTCAAATTTTACAGAAGAAAACACCGAGCCACTGACCGGGAACGAAAGTTGTCTGACGTAGCAACTCGAAGAGAGACAAGTTACAACTAAACTAATAAAATCAAGCAACAATGAAGCCTGTACGAGTGAAGGGCGCAGGAAAGAACAAAAGAACCTGCGCAACTTCATACCGATTTAACCGATTTACCAAAAAGCGGCGCTATCTATCCCTTTCACACTGACTGAGGTGCAACTCCGCCACAGGTAGCGGTCCCAAATTCCGGACAGATGACGTCATCGGGTCGGAATTATGCTATCCGCTTAACTACCTGCTTCGATTACAAGCATTCAAGCATAAGCCATTACGAAAAGGAAAAATGGAATAGTACCAATTTAATTTATTTTCTGTCTTCTTCATCACATTCATAGCAATATCTTTGTAACGATAAGGACTAGACGTAAGTTTTATACCAATTTGCAAACCTTATTAAATGTACAAGTTTTTAAAATAATGGTGGTCTTCGGTGTCATACATTTTTTTTACAGGAGAATTTTTTCAATTTTGGTCCTAACATCGTAAAGAAAAAACTTTTCAACTCAAGATTTTTTTTCTAAGGCAAATAAAACGGTATTCAAAAAAATGGTATCTTATAACATTAGTAAGCTATTCAGAAATGTTAAATAAAAATCATACCTAAAAATGTCATCATTTGCAGCGACAGCATTAAAAAAGCTTAATTCTGGAAGACAAAATCGTAAAATTCGAAAAAAAATTAATATCCTGGTTACTGTAACGGTTTTTTTTTAAATATTCAAATTAGTTGTTGGAAATTAGGTAAGCTACCTACCCGTTACGTTTGATCCATTATTTACGGGACACCCTGTATAAATTACTTTTATGAAATGATTCGCACGTGGTATTTTGTAGTTTCTGCGATAAGGTAAGGAGGTAACGTCGCCGTTAATCACCATAAACGCACATTACAGTAATATTGTTATGTAAATACGTTCGCTATTCGTTTCGGTCTACTTGTTTTATCGTAGTAATCGATTAGTTAGCATTTTAGAGAGGAACATGAGAAGTTACTAGTACACCTGCTGAGGTCGCATTACATAACGATGTCCATGTCATGTATGTCGCCAGGAGAACATAATGATAGCCCTCAGTATTTTTTACACATAGTGAGCGCAAACTTGTAGGATCTTCTGAACTTGACACATTATTAAAATTAAACTGACCTTCAACAATAATGACGGCTTCATGTCCCAGCGTCTCGAACACATGGTTGAGCGCGAACTTGTAGTGCCTGGCGATCTTGTAGTACCCTCTGAACTTGACCTTGACCCTGGACAGCACTATTTCTGTCAGGTCTGGCTGTCGGACCACGGATATGGTCGGGTCCGAGACTGTGTACGATCTAATGACTTCATATGTGGCGTTGTGGCCACAGTCCTGGTGGAAAAGATGAAAAAAGTTATTAAAATTGTTTCAAAATTATGTTTTACGAGCTTTATCCATCTCTATGGTGTAACCTTTTCGCCGCCAACGTACACAAAACGCAATGCCTCGCCGAGCGCCAAGCTATAAATGTATAACTAAATATACAGTAAACAGTAGTGATGGGGATATCGTCATATCGATGAATAAGATTTGTACGCGTAAAGTTAAGATTTAAAGTTGATTTTACGAATATAAATAAAAACTGATTAAATATTTCCATATTTGTTTTATTTCACAGTATCCTTAATAAGAAAAAACAGTATAATTTATGAGTATCAAAGAAACTAATACATAACTCAATTAGAACTATAAGGAATGGGGTACATCTCTATTTGTTTCATGATCTCATTCTTTAACTTCATATCAAGTTATTGGCACTGAGGGCACGTTGAATTCGATTCTGATCAGGGATGGGGTCTATGGTCTTTCTTTCTTCTATTTTTGTTTATTCCTGTGTTTTTTTTAATAACTTCAGTCAACGTTTTTTACCGTAGATATCTAAGTGGCAGAATTTTGAATTATTTTTAAAGTGTTTTTTGAAATGGAAAGTAAGTATATATTTAAATTCTATTCAATTAGGTTTCCTTTTTTTTCTTTGAAAAGAATTTCTAAAAAAGTTAAAATTACAGTGCTTTCATACACTGTATTTACCATAATAGTGTATAGAGTACAAAAACAGTACCTAAATCTACTGTAATTACAGTGCATCTGGAGATACTGGGTTCACTGAACATTTTACATACTTATTGAATTCCTACTCTTTGATGAATAAACATTATTATTATCATTCAGTTAGACATACCTCAGAATTATCTTCTGGTTCAATATTCTCCACAAAATACTCCGAGTCCGATTCCACACCTTGCAAAATTTTCAGAAGTTCGTCCGAATCAAGTTCTTCACTCATTTTTCTATTTGCAAGTGAAAGAAAGAAAGATGCGTGCGCGCGAATCCGATTTTGTGCTGCACTATGCCAAAGTGACCTTGACAGCCGCACGCCTATGACGTCACTGACCAACTTCTATAGTAGTTCGTGGCACTCGGTGGCGCACAGGGGCATAGACGACCAATTGTTTTGTAGAGATGGGAAAATAACTATCGACAAGAATTAGTAACAACTTTATAATTACGTATCGGCATCTACCTGAAGGTCGAAATTCATCTCTTATCCTTTGTAATGAAGTAGATAACTAAGTTCATATTTTATTGACCTCAAAATGTTTTCGATATTCGTAACTTTCTGTATTTATAAATATTTCAATGGTGAAATCAACCTTTCACGGCACATCACTGGCCAACTTGATATGAAGTGATTGGCGTTCTGAGGAAAGTAACAAAATTCGGAGTTTCTGTTTTTGCCGATTTTAGGACAAACTAGGGCTTATTTTGTGTAGAAAAATAAAAAACAGGGTAGTAGACAGTGCTATCTTAAATAATAAAATGAAACAAAGCTTTTAATCACAGTAAATTTATTTTAATAAGATAGTTAAAATGAACAACTTCTATAGAAGTTGTGGCGCTGGTGGCACGAAAATCCCGAACTTCTATAGA
This sequence comes from Cosmia trapezina, assembly GCA_905163495.3. Lineage (NCBI taxonomy): Eukaryota > Metazoa > Arthropoda > Insecta > Lepidoptera > Noctuidae > Cosmia > Cosmia trapezina. Next base: position 5,707,483 of record LR991048.1, read on the forward strand.
AGTGCTTGGCGGTGAAAAGGTTAAAAGAGCCCTCCCAAGAGTACTACTAAGATACTTGTGAGTAAGTACGTCCGGCCATACTCGAAAGTAGGTAGGTAGGCACTAAAACAGTTAATATTGCTAATAATACCAGTTAAAACTATTTCAATGGCATAAATAATGCAAGCACTTGTGAATTATTAAGTATCTTTAATGCGACCATGAGAATACGAAGAAATTATTTATTGATTGTACTCAATGGTAATGACTAAGCGTTGCAACGCCTTTTTACTTATTTTTTTTTTATATAAACCTTCTCAGGCGCGCACTTAACAACTTACCTCTCAAGTTTCATCACAATCAGTCGAGCCATTTTCGAGTTTTTGCTAGAGTAACGCACGGCAATTGTTTTTTTACATAGGACAAGCTTTTGCCAGTGGCTGCGCCCGCGTGGATGTCGGAAAATATCCCACAGGAACCTACTACCGGGAATTCCTTCCTTACTCCTTGTCTACATTATAAAGGGAACCTCTGTGCAAAATTTTAGCTTTCTAGGTGCAAGGGTTTGGGCTGGGCGTTGATGAGTCAGTCAATCAGTCAGTCAGTCAGGACTTCTCTTTTTATTTATATAGATAGGTTTTTTTTGCTGAAATTTTGCACAGACATTTCCAACAACAATTTACAATGTAAACAAGGAATTAGGCTGACATTTTCGAAACTCCCATGGGATAGGAAATATAGGGCGGACGAAGTAGCTGGCAAAGTGCTATTATATTATAAAAGTAAGACACTTACCTGACTAACTATAATAGGGAAGATCTCCTTGCTAGGTCTAAACTTGACTAAATTGTCCAGACATCGCTTGACGGTGACCCTGTCGCATGCTATCACTAATACAGGCAGGATCGTTTGAGCGGCATCTGCAATAAAAAGAGAATTATTAATCTAGATGTTATAGTTAAACCTCGAAGCTCCGGCGCTCCTAGGTTTGACTAGTCAATCCTCAGGTCTGACTTGAAGTCTTAGTCAAAGAAGCCCAAACAAATGAAGTTTTTCGGCCTCTGACTAAATAATTTTCGTCAAACCTAGGAGAAACTAATTTGGTCCGGCAAACGTCGAAACTCAATTTAATGAAACCGGGGTTTGACCAGTCAAACTAACTAACCTCAAAACACCTAGGTTAGGGTTTTCGTCAGCAGGTCAACGGAACCCCGCTCTGTCTGCAGGGTTTAAAACTTTAAAGGAACCTAATCACACCAAACCTCGGGGTGCCCCTGACGTCGACGTTTGACCGAGTCTGGCAGTCGCTTCTAGGATCGACTAGGCAAAGCCCGAAACATATTATTTTACTTTCGACGTTTGACTGAAAAGTTAGGAACTTCTAGGTTTGACTAAAAATACTTTAGTCAAAGGCCGAAATTGGAATTTATTTCGGGGTTCGCCGGAAGGCTTTGGTCAAACCTAGGATAAACCAGTCATTCCGGGAAGAGACTGCATATCGACCTTTGACTATGACATAGGTATACATATTTATTTTATAAATTAAAGTCGCTTTTCCTGTGTCTCTGACGCGCATTGTTCTCCTAAACTTCGCAACGAATTTTGACGCGGTTTTAATTCTAATAAGCTAAGCGACTACTCGCTAAGGGCACCCTCTGTGGGGTACGGACAGCAAGATACAGGCTGGATCGGATTAATGTATCTGTAACTAGCTGACCCCACAGACGTTGCCCCGTCTTAATTGAAAAATTCATGCAAAATTCCCATAGAAAGTGTACAGTAAGTTTTCCCCAATTTTCCCCGCATCTTTCCAATTTTTCTCTTCAGATGAACCTTTCTCGGACTTCACAGATTAAAAAAATATATATATTACCCAATTGGTCCAGCCGTTCTCGAGTTTGGCGCTTATTATAATTATACACACTTAGCCATTATTTGCAGCGATTATGTATAAGCTGAATACAGTTGAGTCATAAAAAGTTGATATCTACAAATGATAGTAGGTAAAAACTAATATCCATCACCTAATTGTCATAATTAAAAACTCTATTTAACAAGAACAAACTCTACTCCATCCACATGAGGTTGAAACTCCCCTATCCAACGATTACACTATAGGCCAACAAAAGGCAGGTCACACTAGAATAATGATAAAACCGTGATATTGAGATAAAAACTTCATCTGTCCACATCTGGCAGGCATGTGGGAGATAAAAGTGTGAATTGGTGTTAATACTTTTACTGATAAGATTGTTGGAAGTGTAATTTTTTGATGTGAAAACTTCTATTAAGCGTGTTGACCGATATTTGGTATGATAAAATCTTATGGGTTTGTGTAACCAACTTGGTCAAGTTCATGTTAAGGTGAATGCGCGGGCTACGCGAAATTCTTAACAGTAGTTAAAAAAACTTTCACATTTATAATAGTAGTAAGATTAATAATTAATAAAATTAGCTAAATTCAATTAAATTCGATAACCCACTGACGAGACGACAACTGATAGCTTATTAGATTCAATTAATTGTTAATCGGGGATTAACAATTGAAAGTATTAATCATTAATTATGATTAACTTTTTAATTGTTAATCATAATCGGTATTATCTTTTTGCCAAAACTGGATGAAAGTAGGTATAAGTAATATTGTAGTCTTGAGTGAGGTTCTAATAATATGGGTCATAAGACTTACAAACAACAAAGGAGGCTTTAAAAAGAACTGAAGATCAGTTTTCAATTGTATTCTTTCTTAAAGAAGTTCTTGTTTGTATTCTAATTCTAAACATAACTCTTTACCTCTAAACATTCAGTCAGAGGGATGTATTTGGAACATTCTCTTTAAACAGCTATGTTTAAAAGAAAAATATGAGCTGTGGTGGCCCAGTGGTAACGGCCTTGACTTACAAGTTGTAGGTTTGAATCCAGACACACTTTATTTTTGTCTAAGTTATTTCAACACCACTCTCTCGTCTTAGGGGCCTGTGACCCCGCCGTGGGAACATTATAGGCTGATTATACTTATGCTTACAAGAAAAATATGAAACTCACTCTGCAAGACCTCCAAGTCTTTAGCACTTTCTTCTTCTCCTCCCTCGATTAGTACTACAGTCTTCTTCAATTGCTGCTGTACTCTTTCTAGGAGCTTATTGCTGACAGCAATCTGTTCATCCATCTGTTTCTGGAGTTTTGTTATCCTATTTTCTATTTCTACGGCGACATTTCTCGTGCTAACAGACCTTGGCACTTCTATTACAGACCCGTAAGTTATCATAAGCCATAAAAACAACACGAAACCGACCACAAAAGTTACTTTTTTAACATTATAACGCATTTTGGATCACAATATTTTACGAACGTTTAAGTGAGAGATTGAGTGTCATGAACAATTCATCGCGTCCATAGGACCGTAAGGTATGCTCCCGCTATCCGGTGGAAGCAAAAGTAAACAAGAAACATCACTAATAATAATCCGATCAGAAATATTCGAGTTCAAAATAGTTGCACTACGTTCACTCAATAATCACGTCTCAAACATCGTTAAAACGAAAGAAACTTTATTATACCCGTTAATTAACACGTCTACTGTAGATAAAGCGTATCAATTACAGTTTGATGATTGAAAAATTACGATTTTTCCTTGTAAAACCCACAACAAACACCGCTCGAACTTGTGTACACGTCAAAAAACAAATGACGGATTGACAGCTAATAGCGCGGTGTGACCAGTGCTCGAAAGATTTTCGTACCTACCACAGCAAAAATTACAAACGGTAGAAATACATAAATCTCTTACTCTATCTAGCAGGAAGTAGCATAAAAACTACAAATGCGGTCTTATAGCTAGCTATACCCGCAGCTCACTGACCTCTATTGTACAAGGTCAGTGCCGCAGCTTCACAGCTTCACTCACGAGACTGTGGATTATAGTGCCATTAGAAGTTAATTGGAACTTGAAGTCATATCATATTCTCTACAACTACAACGTCGGTTGATTTTATTATAAGTAAACTAAAACTGGTTTCTGCCTCATTAACGAAAGAAAATACACTCCCGGATACCTGAATCTAGCCACACTACATTTTTTTTTTTGTAAATGGTTCTTTTTTTATAGTAAAGAAAAAAATGGTTTTGAAGCCAGTCACTCAGTATCATTTCCGTTTGATATTGCTTTTTTTGAAATCGGAATAATAAAAACAAAACAGTTTAAGAGCGTAGACGGGCTGCATTTTTCCATACAAATGTATTCCCCTATTCTCTTCCTGGATAATGCCTCTAGAGTAATCGTTTTTATTTATAAAAATCCAGGTCTATTGAAGGCATGCCCCTGTCATTTTTTTTTGTCAAAAAATTTATTACAAAAATAAATATAACTTACCAAAAACCTAAAAAAATACCCCGTTTTTACCTACGTAATCAGACGACTACCAAAGAAAATTGGAAAGTTTTTAAAATAAAAACAAGTAATAGGGGCATAGATCTATTCTTCCTTTAAATTTTGATACCAAATATAATTTAATTGGCTTAGGTTTCAAGGAGAAAACAGGAGAATACGAAACGTCGATCGGTCAAGGTTTTTTATAGGTAAAATCGTTCTGAGCTGCAGTTGTCTCTATCGCACTCTACGGGGGGAGACGAGAGGTGAAGGAGGGTTAGACTAATACGTACACAATTAGGGAAGTGACTAGTGTCGAAGTTTACATCGAAATCATTTTTCAATTCCCGCGCCGCCCGTCTACGCTCTTAATGGCGAGGTACGGACGGCTACAGATCAAGCTGTACATTTCCAGTTTATGCTGATCTCGCATTGTATAGGATTTATTTACAATGACAGGTCAGTGTAAACTGGAAATGTATACCTAGCTTGATGTGTAGCCGTGTGTACACTGCCAATTTATCCCGCTAGAAGTCACATCGTCGCTGGTGATGTTTACCTGTCAAACAACATTTTAGTAGGGGAGCTACTGCTCGATTTTTGCAACATATTTTATACAGAATTTTAAATTCTATTAGTTGTTAATATTCACTAATCGCAATGATGTATTATCTTTAGATGCGTTACCCGCGCTCAATAATGGCAAAGTAAATGAAAGTCGACCTTCCATTATACGCACGGCTACAGATCAAGCTATACATTTCCAGTATAAGCTGATCTCGCATTGTATAGGATTTCCTCACAATAAGAGGTCAATGTAAACTGGAAATATATAGCTTGATGTGTAGCCGTGTGTACTAGGAGTGCATGTATCACAAGAGCCAGCCTATGAAAAAAAAACTTTGAATTTTTTTTATTTATTTTCAGGGTAAAATTAACTATCTGTATAGCTCGTTTAAGTATATTCTTCTATGTACAGGTGTTTCGAGTAGGTACCTACACTTGAACACTTGTACACTTGAACGTCCCCCAGTCCTTAAATACCTACTTACTGAAGTAGGTATGTAATGTATCTGTGGTTTACAAGCTCAGTGGCCGTTGTTATCACGGTATAAGCAATAAACAAAGCAATCGAATTGTAAGTAGGTAGGTACCGCACTACCTGACTTCTTAACATTCTTATCGTGAACGTTTTGAAGCAAGGTACAGTAGCCACCCTAAACAAGTTGTTTAAATAGTAGGGATGCGCAATAAGGAATCCTGTTACGTGACTTAGGTGATAGGTGATAGGTCGAGGTGACCAATTGACCATCATTCACGCATCTGCAATGCTATTCTGTAACCATCTCATCGTGAAAACTTAAGTGAAGTGAGCGTGGAGTGAGCTGTCACTGTCATTCTACCTGATGCTAGGGATGTACCAAGCACATTTTTACAGTCATAATCGAGATTTTAATAATATTTTTTACGCTATTCTAATGATCATTTTATGTTATTTCAAAGCTAGTATTTAAGTGTCTGGGTTTTTAAATAAAATTGCTAAATAGAAATTCAGTCACAAATTCTAAAAAACTTTGTTTTTTTTAATGTTTTGCAAGACTAGTCCGTAAGTATGTACTTATATTGAGGTTTGAGCGCGTCACACACGAACAAAAACTAAAACAAGAATTTCTATTTGACTATTTTGTTTTAAAACCCCCTAAATAGTAATGTTTAGAACCCTTACAAATAATATGTAATGATTATGTTATAAAATTAGCATATAAATATAATTAAAATCTCGATTATGATTGTAAATGTAATTCGGTCAATCCCTAGCATCTGTGGGATGACACTGATAAAGTGACAGCTCACTCCACGCAAGTCTTCCAGGATCTTTGCAAGTCTACCAGGATCTTCCAGAATATTCCTGAGTCTTTCAGAGTTTTCCAGGATCTTCCCAGGTCTTCCAGGATCTTCCCGAGTCTTCCAGAGTGTTCCAGAATATTCCCGAGTCTTCCAGAGTTTTCCAGGATCTTCCTGAGTCTTTCAGAATATTCCCGAGTCTTCCAGAATCTTCCAGAGTCTTCCAGGATCTTCCAGAGTCTTCCAGGATCTTCCAGGATCTTTCCAAGTCTTCCAGGATCTACCCGAGTCTTCCATATGATTCCCGAATCTTCCAGAGTTTTTCAGGATCTTCCCGAGTCTTCCCGGATCTTGCCGAGTCTTCCAAGAATATTCCCGAGTCTTCCAGAATCTTTCAGAGTCTTCCAGGATCTTCCAGAGTCTTCCAGGATCTTCCAGGATCTTTCCAAGTCTTCCAGGATCTACCCGAGTCTTCCAGAATATTCCCGAGTCTTCCAGAGTTTTTCAGTATCTTCTCGAGTCTTCCCGGATCTTGCCGAGTCTTCCAGTATCTTCCCGAGTCTTCCAGGATCTTCCAGAGTCTTCCAGGATCTTCCCGAGTCTTCCAGGAGCATCCCGAGTCTTCCAGGATCTTCCAGGATTCTCCCAAGTCTTCCAGAATCTTCGAAGATCTCGGGAAGATCCTGGAAGACTCGGGAAGATCCTCCCTGGAAGACTCGGGAAGATCCTCCCGAGTCTTCCAGGATCTTCCCGAGTCTTCCAGAATATTCCCGAGTCTTCCAGGATCTTCCAGGATCTTTCCAAGTCTTTCAGGATCTTCCAGGAGCATCCTGAGTCTTCCAGGATCTTCCTAAGTCTTCCAGGATCTTCCCGAGTCTTCCAAGAGCATCCCGAGTCTTCCAGGATCTTCCCGAGCTTCCAGGATCTTCCAGAATCTTCCCGAGTCTTCCAGAGTCTTCCAGGGCCTTCCCGAATGTTCCCCCAGGATTTTCCCGAGTCTTCCAGGTTCTTTCAGAGTCTTCCAGGATCATACCGAGCCTTCCAGGATCTTCCCTAGTTTTCCAGGATCTTCCAGGATCTTCCCGAGTCTTCCAGGATCTTCTGGAGTCTTTCAGGATCTTCCCTAGTTTTCCAGGATCTTCCAGGACCTTCCCGAGTCTTCCAGGATCTTCTGGAGTCTTCCAGAATATTCCTGAGTCTTCCAGTGTTTTCCAGGATCTTCCCGAGTCTTCCAGAATATTCCTGAGTCTTCCAGAGTTTTCCAGGATCTTCCAAAGTCTTCCAGGCCCTTCCCGAGTCTTTCAGGATCTTCTCGAGTCTTCCAGGATCTTCCCGAGTCTTCCAGGATCTTCCCGAGTCTTCCAGAATATTCCAGGATCTTCCAAAGTCTTCCAAGATCTACCAGAGTGTTCCCGAGTCTTCCAGGATCTTCCCAAGTCTTCCAGGATCTTCCCGAGTCTTCCAGGGGCATCCCAAGTCTTCCAGCATCTTCCCAAGTCTTCCAGTATCTTCCCGAGTCTTCCAGGATCTTCCAGAGTCTTCCCGAGTCTTCCAGGATCTTTCGGTCTTCCCGAGTCGTCCAGAGTCTTCCAGGATCTTCCCTAGTTTTCCAGGATCTTCCAGGGTCATTCCGAGTCTTCTAGGATCTTCCCGAGTTTTCCAGAATATTCCCGAGTCTTCCAGAGTTTTCCAGGTCTTCCAGAGTCTTCCAGAGTTTTCCAGGATCTTCCAGAGTCTGCCAAGATCTTCCCGAGTCTTCCAGGATCTTCCCGAGTCTTCCAGAATATTCCCGAGTCTTCCAGAATATTCCCGAGTCTTCCAGAGTTTTCCACCCAACATGCCAGAGTATTAAAAAAAAAATGTACTCCTTTTTCATGTAACTATACTTATTACTACATAACTATAATATGCTATTATATGCTGTAAGATTGTGGAACTCGCTTCCGCCTAGCATTCGCGATTTAAAAATTGTGTCTCTTTTCAAACATCGAGTAAAAGAGCATTACCTTTCCTCTCAAATGTGAGTATTGATATATGGTATCCCATGAATGTTTTATATATTTTTAACCGACTTCAAAAAAAGGAGGAGGTTCTCAATTCGGTTGTATTTTTTTTTGTATGTTTGTTACCTCAGTAAGTACTCCGTCATTTATGAACCGATTCGGAAAATTATTTTTTTGTTTGAAAGGGTATACTTCCAGATTGGTCCCATTTTTATCAAAATCCAGTTCTGATGATGGGATCCATGAGGAATCGAGGGAACTCCTCAAAAATTATAGGCATACATACAGCGATTTTGGTATTTTCTTCATCAACAAATCAAGCGTTTGCATTCAGAAAGTATCTGGTGAAGTGGAACTGATGAAGAAGACCACAGATGGCCACGGGAACTCCTCAACGATGATACCTAAGTATTATACGGGTGGCGATAAGATATCTCGATTAAAATAGTTAAGCGACTATGACGAAGCTTTAAAAAAATGGTTCTGATGAAAATGGTACCATCGAACCGATCTGATGAAGAAGCCGGAAGGCGGGCATCGGAACTTAGTAATAAAACAATGTATCCTAGCCGTGTTTAGGCTTATTGGAATTGTCATGAGCTGCACTCTGGCTATAAATGATTTAATGGTAACTATATGCTGCTTCAAATTGCGCTACCTACTTGAGTTGTATGTCTTGTTATGCTCTAATCTATTTTGCAGAGTGGTATTCAGATTTGTGTGGGGTAGGCACCACTAAAAAGTGAAAAATAATTTTTTTGGTTTTTTATTTACTTTCGTTTTTTTTTTGCCACCGACTTCCGAAATTAAATTTATTTTTCACTTTGTAGTGTTTTTTTGGGAGTCGGTTGTTTTTTTTTTTTAATAGCTTTATGTATCTATTTAAGTACTTATATGCTAATTTTTGTTTTGCATTATAAATGTAAGTAGTTATATTTTATATTTTAGTTTAAGACTTCGACGTATCATATTTTTCTCTTCTTGTTCTCACACACTACTTAATTGTCTACATTTCTTTATCATTTCTCCTTTCGCAGGTCTGCTGGAAAAAAAATCTTAAGAAATTAGCAGTAGGTACCTTTGTACTCCTATTTATATAGGTATAACGTGTAACGTTAAATGCGCAAAACCTCTTAAGGCTAAAGCGCCAGGGTAGCCCGCGAAATTCAAAATTTCTTACGTTTTTTGTAATTTGTAGGTCAGTGTGAGCTTGTATGTTGATTAAAATATGATTCGCGCCCGTAGCTAAAATGGCTTTACAGAATTATAATCATTAGAATCAGCAATACAACTCCAGAAGTTAGCATTTACCTCAAACCTCATGATTTCATGAAATCGCTACATTTGAGGTAAATGCTAACTTATGGAGTTGTATTGCTGATTCCAATGATTATAATTCTGTATAGCCATATTAGCTACGGCCGCGAATCATATTTTAATCAACATACAAGCTCACACTGACCTACAAATTGCAAAAAACGTAAGAAATTTTGAATTTCGCGGGCTACCCTGGCGCATCAACCTTAAGGGGTCATTGTACTCATCATTATGAACAACTTTTACTATGGGACCAAACATGAAATCGCGAAAAGAAATCAGCTGTTCCGTACATTTATGTTCGCATAATTCGTCAAAATGTACTGAACAGCTGATTTTTTTTCGCGATTTCATGTTTTGTCCCATAGTAAAAGTTGTTCATAATGATGAGTACAATGACCCCTTAAGAGATTTTGCGCATTTAACGTTACACGTTGTATATGATGTAACTCTTTAAATTTTTCTGTGTGTACATAAATTGTAAAATAAATAAATATTAGATATTAATTATATGGGACCTCCTGAAAAATAGTTTTATTCAGTTTTTAATCAATATTTAGTTTAGGGTCAACATTACGGACAGACAGCAGAGCAACAGTACGGCTCCGTTTGGCCCTTTGGGTATGGAACCCATAAAAAAACACATTATATATTTTTAACAAAAAAAACCTTTGGCCATGTTGTGAGATCAAACATCCGTCTGTGAGTCGGTGGCATAAAACTAAAATACACCGGCTTCCGAAATTAAGTTATTTTTCAGTTTGTAGTGTTTTTAGGGTCCCGTACCTCAAAAGGAAAAAACGGAACCCTTATAGGATCACTCGTGTGTCTGTTTGTCTGTCTGTCCGTCTGTCACAGCCAATGTGCTCCGAATCTAATGGACCGATTAAGTTGAATTTTTTTACACGTATGGATTTCTGTGACCCAAACACGTACGGCTAAAGTAAATAAATGAATTTTGAATATGCGGGTCACTTTTAGGGGCTAAAAGTGACCCGCATATTCAAAATTCATTCAACTAAAAGAAAATTTAAAAAAAAAAAGTTTTGAAAATTGTACCGTATGATATATATCAAATGAAAAGGCTTACTATGAGGGTCTCAAATATATATATTTTTTTTATTTTAAAATAAACCGTTTTAAAGTTATTTAAGAAAATACACGAAAATTTACCATTCCCCCTCTTATCTCCGAAACTACCGAGCCTAAGACTTTGAAAAAAATACACAAAATAGTTCTATACTTGTAGATTACAGGAAAACCTGAGGTTTTTGATCTTAAAATAACATGGTAAATCTCTCAATAGTGAACACAAACTTACATTTACTGTTGGAATGTATGGGAGAACATGTTTTTCAACTATAATGTTAGTTTGTTCTTGGTATAATTTCATCCCAACTACGGAACCCTTCATTGTGCGTAGTCCGACACGCACTTGGCCAGTTTTTTTCGGAAGTCGCTTGTTTATTTGTTTGGAAAATGTTTTTTATTTAGCCTCGAGGACCTACCTATTGTTCCTCAAGCTATAAAAATACCTACTAGCATTAATACTAAATTTAAAATAACTGAGCTAAATATTTCTCGCTAGGGTTTGTTGCCAAATGTTTATTGATCAATGAAGATCGATTACGCGTGCCAATCCGATTGTCATGAGTCCGCGTGTTGACAAAACACGCCTAATTGTGTTAGCGTAACAGATAGTTGACAGATTTATGTGACTCATTTAAATATTTCGTGTTTTGTAGCTAGTATTTGAGACTCCTCTCCTCATAGACATAATAATATGGACTTGAAATACTTACCTACAAAAAAAAGGTGCTACACCCTACCACAGATAATATAATACTACGTACCCACGGGAACGTACTACCGGGATAAAAAGTACTTACCTATCCTATGTCCTAATCCAGATCACGGAATACCCGTGTGCCAAATTTCATCCAAATCCGTTCAGCCGTATTAGCGTGAAAGTGTAACAAACAAACTCACTTTCGCATTTGTTAAATATTTTCGCAGTTAGGATTTTGCTAAAAAAATCATTGATAGTAAGTACAAAGACGTTAGATAACTTACCTTCACCCTATAGTCCAGTAGAGATATAATATTTTTTCCATTTACCCTTCGATAATTCTAAAGTTTTTTATTTTCGCTGAGTGGATAACTATAGTGAATTCATTGCTATGTACAAAAATGCTAACAGTTTAGAGTTATGCTATAGGTATTAAGTAGGTATTTCCTATTATTTCGTGTTATAACAATGATATAACAAAATAAAAATATTATTTGTTCCGTTCACAATTGCTACATGAAAAATGATTTTGTGGCGGCCGCAAGAAAACACAAAAACCTATACGCCGGTAATCTAGGGCTTCAAGGAGACAGCAAGGTCTATGTCAATGATCATCTTACACTACAAAACAAAATTCTCCTAAACAAAACTAAAGCTTTAGCCAAAGAGCGTGGATTTGAATTTGTGTGGGTAACTGGTTGCAAAATATTTTTACGTAAAAACGTCACTTCTCCTAAGCATCACATCAAGACGGAACGAGACATGAAAAAGTTTTTATGTTAACAGTGTCGATGCGGCTTTCTGGTATTTTGTTTACTTATATCGTTTCGCTAAGTTTTAATAACACAGGTAACCGTTTTTTGTGCGCATTCCTTTCTCGCCTGCCTATTGTTCGCGGCAGCACGCTCGGTAACGACTGGCTTGTGAATACTTGTAATTACGATTTTAGGCACTATTTTCAATGTGTTAACGTTGCGTTTTGTTGTTTGGTCGAAACTTGTTTATCTTATAATATCTATTTAAACTCATTTCTTTACGCCTATTTTGATTGCAACTTTGTCTACATGTCATGTTACCGTAATTTGAATGTGCTTTATATATTTTTATCTATTCAATTAAATAAAAAACCTTTAAAAAATTATTATGGCGCCTATTAATGTTTACTATCAGAATGTACGAGGACTACGGACAAAGACAGCTGTTTTCTTTAGGAGTGTGTGTAGTAATGATTTTGATGTTATTTGTTTGACTGAAACGTGGCTTCTGGATGGCATATCTGACTTGGAATTGTTTGATGACCGGTATCTTGTGTGGAGACGGGACCGGGACTACACTCGTACTGGCCAAGTTATGGGGGGAGGGGTTTTAATTGCAGTTAAGCGTGAACTTGCCGCGGACACCTGCACCGAATGGTGCTCATCCGCAGAGGATTTATGGGTTACGTTGACGCTGCATCATAAAAAACCCAGAGTAGTTTATAAAATGCACATTTGTGTTGTATATGTTTGCAGTCAGAATCACGGAAATTCTATAACAGCTCAACTGAGCAACTTTTCGGACAATTTACTTGAAATTACCATCAATCGTTCCTCCGATAAGTTTATTGTCCTAGGAGATTTTAATCTACCCAATATCGTTTGGCAGCGGGCTGGCGACGGACATTCATTATACCCTACAAATGTTCATTGCAATGTTCAGACCAGTTTAATTGATAATCTTAGTACGTGTAATTTATTGCAATATAATAGTCACTCGAACATCAATGGTAGGATCCTCGATTTGGTTTTTTCTAATGATGAAGTTATCGTCAGCTGCTGTGATGATCCACTAGTGCCTGAGGATCCTCATCACAGAGCCTTATGTGTTACCGCAGAATTCGTTGAGCTACATCGACTACCAGGTCGGTCCTACGTAAAGTTTTTACATAAGTCTGCCGATTACGAAAATATAAAAGGCGAGTTAAATCGTATAGACTGGCAGTCTGAGTTAAGTAGTAGGTCGATGGAAGAAGCGGTAGCATACTTTTATGGAGTAATAAGGAGGCTGTATTCCACGTATATACCGACAAAAGCTGTCGTCCCCAAATCAAAGTACCCTCTCTGGTACAAAAGTCCGCTGATAAAAATCTTAAAGGAAAAAGCTAAATTTCATACTAAATATAAGAAGTACAAGAACTTATCTGACTATCAGTCTTTCGTTATACTCCGCCAAAGGGCTAAAGACCTTGAGGGGGTTATGTTTGACAATTACATAGCTAAAATAGAATCTGACATACGTGACAATCCACGGGCCTTTTGGAGGTACGTTAAGTCTAAAAACCAATCTTATTCTTACTCCTACGTGATGCAATTTGGCCAGGTAACGTCCAGTGATGGTAACGTAATTTGTGATATGTTCGGTAATTGTTTTCGCTCTAACTTTTTGGATGATACCGGTATTGCTAATAGTCAATCTTCAGCTTCTAATATGGTTGATGGACCCATTGACAGCGCCAATGATATAAGTCAAGTGGAAATACGGCTAAGTGAGGTATGTAGGCTGCTAAAACAAGTAGATCTAAACAAATCTGCGGGTCCAGATGACATTTCGCCCATATTCATCGTCAACTGCGCCAAGGAGCTTTCTGTGCCTCTATCCATCCTGTTTGAAAAATCACTTGCTACTGGCGTGGTGCCCAAGATATGGAAGTCGGCATATATAACACCGATACATAAAAAGGGATCAAGGACATTGGTCGAGAATTACCGACCTATTTCGAAGCTGTGTGTGTTTGCTAAAATACTGGAGAAAATTGTGCACACACAGGTTTATTCTGCACTCAAGCTCAGTTTTAGTGAAAGCCAGCACGGCTTCGTAAGGGGTCGGTCAACCTCGTCTAATCTCACTGTTTGTAGCGACTACCTCTCCGAGTGTATGTCACAGAGGTCCCAAGTCGATGTTATATATACCGACTATAGCAAATGTTTTGACCGGATAGATCACGTGATCCTGTTGCGTAAACTTTTATCGGTGGGCATCAGGGGTGATCTTTACCGGTGGTTCAAGTCCTATGTGGAAAACAGGTGTCAGATTGTAGTTCTAAATGGATACTGCTCTAAACCTATGAATGTCCCTTCGGGGGTTCCCCAAGGATCCTTGTTAGGGCCTCTGCTATTTAATATTTTTATCAATGATATCTCTTCTTCTTTCCGGTATTCAAAGTTGTTACTGTATGCTGATGATATGAAGATAATGAGACAAATAAACACCCTGGCTGATGCTCATCTACTGCAGGCAGACCTTAATAGTTTTCAAGGCTATTGTATTAATAATAAGTTGGATTTGAATGTTTCCAAGTGTTATGTTTGCTCCTTTACACGGAAACCTATCCCGATTGTCCATAACTACATACTTTCGGATACGGCACTAAATAGGGTCAACACTATCAGGGATCTGGGAGTTACCTTTGACGCTAAGCTCCTCTTTGATGCACACATTGACAATATAGTCAAGAAAGCATCAAAAGCACTTGGATTCATTCTTCGGGTATCCTCGGAGTTCAAAAATATAAAGACTATTAAAATATTATACTGTTCTTTTGTTCGTAGTCATTTGGAGTATGCCTCTCAAGTCTGGAACCCTATTTATAATGTGTATATTAATCGTATTGAGAGCATACAGAAAAGGTTTTTAAGGCACATTCAATATCGGACTAAAACGTTTTTGTCGAATTATACCTTCCGTTGCAAAAAATTTCATATTCTTCCACTTTACGAAAGGCGAAAAATATCAGATCTTGTGTTTCTTTTCAAAATTGCCAATGGAACAACTGGTGTTACCGAGTTGCTACACAAAGTCGGGCTGCGAGTGCCGTCTGTGTTCTTACGTAGACCTCAGTTATTGCACACCCCAGTGGTAGCCACTACATACAGACGGAACTCGTACATGGTGAGAGCGAGTCGTGTGTACAACGCAACCTGCCAGGAAGCTGATATCGACATTTTCTATACTGGTGTTGCTAAATTGAAAAAAATTTTATCTAATAGCTTCTTCGAGCGTAAACAGTAATTTATTTTTAATTATTTTTTTTTTTGTTTAAATGTTTTTGTTTAAATGGTACATCCTAAATTTTCTGTTTCTTAAGATTTACTACATGTGGAAACTTGTAATTGGCCTTATTTTGTTTAAAATTTTATTCACTGTATCTTTTAGCTGTAAGTTTTCCTAATACAAATAAAATAAAAATAAAATAAAATAAAATATAAAATTTAAATTAAAATACTACACTGTTTCTTAATTAGTACTGTCTAAAGTATATATTACTGAAAATGCTAACAGATAGGTACTGTGGAACAATGGAAATCTGAAAATGTCCTTTAACTCATTCAATAAAAAATTTAAGTTTTTCAAATAATTTCCTATACACTTAAAGGGATTAGTTATACCTTACAACAAAAGTTCTAACAGCTAAGTAATATGCTTCACAAGTAATTGTATTTTTACTTTGCAATTAGCGAAATATTGAATTTAAGTTTATAAATTTGCGCCCACATATTCGTGATAATAAGCTCTGCTACCATACAAAAGTTTCAACTTGTACGTGCTATGCCTTTTTGTTTAATAAATAAAATACAATTTGGATATTGTGGCGCGCGGTGTAGGTACGACAATTCGTGCAGCGCGACGCGGTGACAATCAGACCCACACTCACTGCAAACGTGCACGCGGCTACACATCAAGCTATGCATGTCCAATTTACACTGACCTCTCATTGTAAGGTAATCTTATACAATGCGAGATCAGCTTATACTGGATATGTATAGCTTGATCTGTAGCCGTGCGTACCTACCTCTATTGAATGGGGGCGCAAAATCATTTCATTACAGTCACATCTCACAAATGACTAATACGAATACAGTCAGCGTCAAAAATATCGGAACGAACAGACTGTTCAAAATGATCTCAAAAACTAAGAAAATTAAACTACTCAATTGGGTAAAGCTCTTGTCAGAATTACAGTGAAATATTATCGTATACTGTCTTCATTCTGAAAACAGTCTGTTCGTCCCGATATTATTGACGCTGATCCAATCCAGTCAGTTATTTTTTCTGTTCCATTCCGTGACCGTGACTTCGCCCGCGCGTAATTATCAACAATTGTCAAAAATAGTCAAAATCCCGGATTCCGGGATTCACAAATTTAGAGTTCTGATTATAGGATCGAATGTATATTTATGTATTGATCGTCAAAATGTCGTGATTCCGGAATTGATAAATTAAGTATTTTTTTTACCATTACTGGGTAACTTGTTTATCACTAAATTTTCACAGGGGATCATCTACTATGAACAACTTTCACTATGGCATCAACACGTAAATCACGAAAAATAAATCAGCTGGTCGAGTAGGTATTGAGCTTTTGTATCAAACATCGTAATTTTTTTCGTGATTTCAGAGTTGGTCCCATAATGAAAGCTGCTGAAACTGTAAATCCAAGATGGCGGCTGCGAATATTTTCAAATGTTTCGTCATGGGTGTCGTTTTCATTGGTTTCGAGGGTGTTAAGGCCGATAGTGACACTAAAATGTAAATCCAAGATGGCGGCTGCGAATATTTTCTAATTTTACTCTAGTATGTAAGTACAAAAATGCTAACAGTTTAGAGTTATGCTATAGGTATTAAGTAGGTATTTCCTATTATTTCGTGTTATAACAATAATATAAAATTTAAATTAAAATACTACACTGTTTCTTAATTAATACTATCTAAAGTATATATTACTGAAAATGCTAACAGATAGGTACTGTGGAACAATGGAAATCTGAAAATGTCCCTTAACTCATTCAATAAAAAATTAAAGTTTTTCAAATCATTTCCTATATACTTAAAGGGATTAGTTATACCTTACAACAAAAGTTCTAACAGCTAAGTACAACACAAGGCTTCACAAGAATGTTCAGGCTTCACAAGTAATTGTATTTTTACTTTGCGATTAGCGAAATATTGAATTTAAGTTTGTAAATTTTCGCCTGAACATTCGAGACAATAAGCTCTGTTACCATACAAAAGTTTCAACATATACGTGCTATGGCTTTTGTTTAAATTGCGAATAACTATTTTCCATAACAAGCCGCGTAAGTCAATCTGAGATACTCGTAGAAACAAATGACCGCACCAGTAGGACATACATTCCAGTCGCAACAAAAATATTCCTCTGACAAACGAATAAAGGTTTCTGTAGTTAGACGATCAGAGACACAAGAGACCTTATTATGGGCTGCCGGAATACATAACGACGATTGGAGCCAACAAGTAAGTTCTAGTTGTATTTATAATTCCTACTATCAATATCCTATACCCCATCTAATCCATTCTATTTTTCCTCTATAGAGCCAACACCTCAACTTTAGGTAAATATGCGTCCGAACATACGATCTCTGGTAATAAATAAAGAACGGAATAGAACTTCGAGGAACGGAGACAAACAGTGGAGACTTCTTTAGGACAACATTTTTTCCGGGATAATTAATCTCCTAAAAGAGTAACATTCTGGAATGGCCTACTAGGCAAAAGAACAAGAGGTAGACCAGTTACAAGATGAGAAGATGATATAAAAGCAATAGCTGGTCCAAACTGGAGAAAAGTAGCTGAAGACAAAGTCAAATGGGCATCACTGGAGGAGGCCTTCACCCATTCTGGGGTTCCTGTAGATTAAATAAAAAAATGAAGTACCTAACTATAAATACTATGATATAATACATAGGATACACATAAAATTATACTAAGTAAGAGACAAATAAATAACATAGAATGAACTAAACAAAACTAACACATACATAGATTTTAAGGAATGTAAATTTACTGGAAATAAAAGGCTTTTTTATTTTTATTTTTTATTTATTTATAATTAATCTCCCGGGTTTTGGGACATTACATTATTACTAGAGATCGGATAATCGGATGCGTATTAACCTAAAGTTGAGGTGTTGGCTAAGTATGGAGTGGGCTTTTGGATTGAAAGATCCCAGAATTCTGGTATCGGCAAATTTTGACTTCTAATTATAGAATCGAATGTTTTAAGTACTTAAGTTCAGATGTTAGTTAGTATGGATTGCACTTATACATCGAGAAAATCCCGGGATTCCGGAACGACACTTTTTAAGTTCTTATTTTGGAATCGAATGTTTAGTTAGGTACTTGCGTTCAGGTGTTGGCTAATATGGATTGCACTTTTGTATCAAAAAAATTCCGGGATTCACAAATTTTGACTTCTGATCATAGAATCGAATGTATAATTTACTTAAGTGCAGATGTTAGTTAATATGGATTGCACTTATGTATCGAAAAAATCCCGGGATTCCGGAGCGACAATTTTTAAGTTCTGATTATAGAATCGAATGTATATTTACTTACGTTTAGGCTTTGGCTAATATGGAATGTACCTACTTTTGTATTGATCGTCAAAATGTCGGGATGCCGGAATTGATAAATTAAGTATTTTTTTACTACGAGTATTAATAACTTTTTATCAGTAAATTTTCACAGGGAATCTTCTACTCATGAACAACTTTCACTATGGCATCAACACGTAAATCACGAAAAATAAATCAGCTGGTCGAGTAGGTATTGAACTTTTGTATCAAACATCGTAATTTTTTTCGTGATTTCAGAGTTGGTCCCATAGTGAAAGCTGCTGAAACTGTAAATCCAAGATGGCGGCTGCGAATATTTTCAAATGTTTTATCATGGGTGTCGTTTTTATGGCTTTCGAGGGTGTTAAGGCCGATAGTGACAATAAAATGTAAATCCAAGATGGCGGCTGCGAATATTTTCTATCTTTTCTAATTTTTCGTCATGGGTGTCGTTTTCTTGGTTTTCGAGACTGTTAAAGCCGATAGTGACGCTAAAATGTAAATCCAAGATGGTGGATGCGAATATTTTCTAATTTTTCTCAATGAGTGTCGTTTTCATGGTTTTCGGTGGTGTTAAAGCTGATAGTAACATTAAAATGTAAATCCAAGATGGCGGCTGCGAACATTATTAAATTTTTCGTCATGGGTGTCGTTTTCATGCTTTTCGAGGGTTTCAAAGGCGATTTACATTTTAACGCCACGTTAAAATGTAAATCCAAGACGGTGGCTGCAAAATTTTCAAACTTTTCGTCATGGGTGTCGTTTTAATGGTTTTCGAGGGTGTTAAAGCCGATAATGACGTTAAAATGTAAACCCAAGATGGCGGTTGCGAAAATTTTCCGTCATGGTTTTAGAGTGTGCTAAAGCCGATAGAGGAGTCAAAATGCGTGACGGTTGGCTGATGCCTACTTAACTAACCCTGCGGCAGTGCAGCGTATCGCGTTACAACCTGAAAACACGTGTGATAGTAATTAAAAAACCATCAACATTTTTAAAGCAGGCGCTATCTTGCATTTACATTTTAGTGTCACTATCGGCTTTAACACCCTCGAAAATCATGAAAACGACACCCGTGACGAAAATTTTAAAAATGTTCGCAGCCGCCATCATGTATTTACATTTTAACATCACTATCGGCTTTAACAGCCCCCAAAACCATGAAAACGACACCTTTGACGAAAAATTAGAATATATTCGCATCCACCATCTTGGCTTTACATTTTAGTGTCACTATCGGCTTTAACACTCTCGAAAAGCATGAAAACGACACCTATGACGAAAAATTTGAAAACGTTCGCACCGGCCATCTTGGATTTATATTTTAATGTCACTATTGGCTTTAACACCCTCGAAAAGCATGAAAACGACACCCATGACGAAAAATTTAATAATGTTCGCAGCCGCCATCTTGGATTTACATTTTAATGTTACTATCAGCTTTAACACCACCGAAAACAATGAAAACGACACCCATAACGAAAAATTAGAAAATATTCGCATCCACCATCTTGGATTTACATTTTAGTATCACTATCGGCTTTAACACTATCGAAAACCAAAAAAACGATGACGAAAAATTAGAAAATATTCGCAGCCGCCATCTTGGATTTACATTTTAGTGTCACTATCGGCCTTAACACCCTCGAAACCAATGAAAACGACACCCATGACGAAACATTTGAAAATATTCGCAGCCGCCATCTTGGATTTACAGTTTCAGCAGCTTTCATTATGGGACCAACTCTGAAATCACGAAAAAAATTACGATGTTTGATACAAAAGCTCAATACCTACTCGACCAGCTGATTTATTTTTCGTGATTTACGTGTTGATGCCATAGTGAAAGTTGTTCATAGTAGATGATCCCCTGTGAAAATTTAGTGATAAACAAGTTACCCAGTAATGGTAAAAAAAATACTTAATTTATCAATTCCGGAATCACGACATTTTGACGATCAATACATAAATATACCTACATTCGATCCTATAATCAGAACTCTAAATCTGTGAATCCCGGAATCCGGGATTTTGACTATTTCTGACAATTGTTGATAATTACGCGCGGGCGAAGTCACGGTCACGGAATGGAACAGAAAAAATAACTGACTGTATTGGATCAGCGTCAATAATATCGGGACGAACAGACTGTTTTCAGAATGAAGACAGTATACGATAATATTACACTGTAATTCTGACAAGAGCTTTACCCAATTGAGTAGTTTAATTTTCTTAGTTTTTGAGATCATTTTGAACAGTCTGTTCGTTCCGATATTTTTGACGCTGACTGTACTCGTATTAGTCATTTGTGAGATGTGACTGTAATGAATGATTTTGCGCCTCATTCAATAGAGGTAGGTACGCACGGCTACAGATCAAGCTATACATATCCAGTATAAGCTGATCTCGCATTGTATAAGATTACCTTACAATGAGATGTCAGTGTAAACTGGACATGCATAGCTTGATGTGTAGCCGCGTGCACGTTTGCAGTGAGTGTGGGTCTGATTGTCACCGCGTCGCGCTGCACGAATTGTCGTACTTACACCGCGCGCCACAATATCCAAATTGTATTTTATTTATTAAACAAAAAGGCATAGCACGTACAAGTTGAAACTTTTGTATGGTAGCAGAGCTTATTATCACGAATATGTGGGCGCAAATTTATAAACTTAAATTCAATATTTCGCTAATTGCAAAGTAAAAATACAATTACTTGTGAAGCATATTACTTAGCTGTTAGAACTTTTGTTGTAAGGTATAACTAATCCCTTTAAGTGTATAGGAAATGATTTGAAAAACTTAAATTTTTTATTGAATGAGTTAAAGGACATTTTCAGATTTCCATTGTTCCACAGTACCTATCTGTTAGCATTTTCAGTAATATATACTTTAGATAGTACTAATTAAGAAACAGCGTAGTATTTTAATTTAAATTTTATATTATTGTTATAACACGAAATAATAGGAAATACCTACTTAATACCTATAGCATAACTCTAAACTGTTAGCATTTTTGTACATAGCAATGAATTCACGAAAGTAATCCACTCCGCGAAAATAAAAAACTTTGGAATTATCGAAGGGCATATTCTTTTGTCTACTGGACTAATTACGGTTAAACAACAAACAAATGCGGTCCTTAAAAATTATAAAATATTGAATGTTTTATTTATATATTTATCCAAGAACGTAAATAGGAACTTCTTCATAAAGTAGTTTGTAAATATCGAAAATAAGCAAACCTTTCCATTATTCTCTATAGAGAATAATAATTATATATAATAAAGAATAATTAAATATAATAAAAAATATATATAATATATACCTATAGATATCCGCAGGATAAGACCTATGAGGTCAAAAAAGAAGAATTCTTGCCTGCCTACTCCTACATAAAAGGAATAATTGCTGGCGGAAGAAAATACCCTTTTATTAAGTGGAAAGCAATAAAGCATTTGGTTTACCCAATAAAGGCTAGGTTAGCGCTTACCCTTACGATATCGCTTAGGATTCCTTGTCAATCGGCTTTCCGTAGTATTTTGCTAAGTATTCGTACGACTGTCCCAAATAAAGGGACAGTCGATCGTAAGGGAAACCCCTTCAAAGGGTTTTGAAAATTAATCCGCTCGTCCGGTCCCTGGTGTAAACTGGACATGCATAGCTTGATGTGTAGCCGCGTGCACGTTTGCAGTGAGTGTGGGTCTGATTGTCACCGCGTCGCGCTGCACGAATTGCCGTACCTACACCGCGCGCCACAATATCCAAATTGTATTTTATTTATTAAACAAAAAGGCATAGCACGTACAAGTTGAAACTTTTGTATGGTAGCAGAGCTTATTATCACGAATATGTGGGCGCAAATTTATAAACTTAAATTCAATATTTCGCTAATTGCAAAGTAAAAATACAATTACTTGTGAAGCATATTACTTAGCTGTTAGAACTTTTGTTGTAAGGTATAACTAATCCCTTTAAGTGTATAGGAAATGATTTGAAAAACTTAAATTTTTTATTGAATGAGTTAAAGGACATTTTCAGATTTCCATTGTTCCACAGTACCTATCTGTTAGCATTTTCAGTAATATATACTTTAGATAGTACTAATTAAGAAACAGTGTAGTATTTTAATTTAAATTTTATATTATTGTTATAACACGAAATAATAGGAAATACCTACTTAATACCTATAGCATAACTCTAAACTGTTAGCATTTTTGTACATAGCAATGAATTCACGAAAGTAATCCACTCCGCGAAAATAAAAAACTTTGGAATTATCGAAGGGCATATTCTTTTGTCTACTGGACTACTACACAACATTCGATGTTCAAACACGACACGTGGAAGTAGGACGGAATGTTGTAATTATATGCCGCGAAAAAGAGACATGACGACGAAAATGTGGCTAATTAGCCTGATTTTGACGTGCCACTTGCGGAGCGAGTACCTACTTATCTACCTCTTTTTACTTGTAATTGTAACTAACATTAGGTACTTGTAACATCATTGTAAAAAATCTTTTTCTTTCCTCCACAACATTTCAGACATTAAAATTTAATACCTACAGGTATTTTACGAAAGCATGCATTCCATAGTGTGAAGTCGTTTGTCTTTTTGTGTCAAATATTTTGTGTGCCGAAGAGATTCCATAAATTCTTCGTTTCAAACAAAAAGTGTCTAGTTCCGCACAGTTCCGCGTCATAAATATTTGACAGTTAGATTTTTTCTAGAGGAAGTTAATTGCTGTTGCCATAAACAAAAATTTGGATGATTTAAGTAGAAGTATGCCACGCTTTTTTTATCGGTACAGGATGTAAGCAGCTCAATTTCATGAAGTGCCTTAGAACTTGAGGAGTAGCGGTGTCAATTGAATCATTCAAATGACTGACACCACCTCACTTCCAATAAATTTTCTCTAAGCTATGTTTTTGTCTGATATAGAGTTTTGATTGTGTGGTTTTTAAAGCTGTAAACTATAATATACTAGCGGACCCGACAGACGTTGTCCTGTCTGAACGATCCTAGAACCCGACTGCAGCGCCACCTACCGGATCCAATTGTGTTTTCAAACCATCCGGGAACCCAGTGAAATATACACGCAAAATTTCATCTAAATCGATCAAGGCGTTTATGAGGAGTTAGGTGACAAACACACGTACAGAATAATTATACAGGGCTATTGTTAAAACACCAGCAACCTCTTAAGGGGTCATTGTACTCATCATTATGAACAACTTTTAATAAGGGACCAAACCTGAAATCGCAAAAAAAAAAATCAGCTGTTCAGTACCTACATTTATCTACATCAAACTCGTCATAATGTAGGGAGCAGCTTATTTTTTTTTTCACGATTTCAGGTTTGGTCCCATAGTAAAAGTTGTTCATAATGATGAGTACAATGACCCTTTAAGAGGTTGCTGGTATTTTACCAATAACCCTGTATATTAAGATTATCATGTGTCGCAACACTCGCAACCAACTGATTTATTTAGCTGTTTAGTCAACCGCCTAGCCTTTTCACTAAACGGCGTCGTTCAACTAGCGGCCTGAATGATATTCATCCGATACGTCTAACACAACATTTAATGAACTGGCTCGCTGACCTTTAGGCTTTGATATCGGAAAGCATATTTATGGAACTCAAACGGAGTTGGGCAGGACACCTGGCAAGGCGCAGTGATGATAGGTGGAGTTAGGCTGTGACAGAATAGCGGCCAAGGACTGGAAGGCGAGATGTCGGTCATCCGGCGGCGAGATGGGCGGACGGCATTGTTGCCATCGCGGGCAAAACCTGGATGAGGCTGGCACAGGAGCGTGAGGATTCCCCGGTGTGGGCTTCTGACCTGACGGCTGGCATCATCGCAATACTGCGAAAGCCGCAGAGGGCGATGGCCGTCAGAGCTGTCAGGGGGTATCGCACGATCTCCTACGAGGCGGCTTGTGCACTGGCCGGATCCCCGCCCTGGGACCTAGAGGCGAGAGCCCTCGCGTCACTGTACCAATGGCGTGAGGAGGCGCGGACGCGGAGCGGTGAACCAATACAGCGAGAGGTCGAGCATCGCCGGTCACAGCTCCGCGAGGTCCTGGTGGCGGAATGGCGGGACAGGCTTCTGCGCCCTACTGCCGGCCTCGCTGCCGTCGAGGCGATCCGACTAGTGCTCGGCGAATGGGTCGGGAGGAGGCACGGCTCCCTGTCGTTTCGGGCGACCCAGGTGCTCTCGGGCCATGGTTGCTTCGGGAAGTACCTGTGTCGCATAAACAGGGAGCCGGACGCTCGGTGCCATCACTGCGTCCGTCACTGTCGGGAGGACACGGCGTGGCATACATTGGCAGAGTGTGCCGCATGGGAGGAGCCGCGCCGTGCCCTCGTAGCAGATATCGGAGCTGACCTGTCACTGCCGGCCGTCGCTCGTTCGATGGTTGGGAGCGCTGAGTCGTGGGATGCGGTGATTTCCTTCTGTGAAACCGTCGTTTCGCAGAAGGAGGCTGCGGAAAGGGAGAGGTAGATTGAGACGACTCTCCCGACCCGCAGAAGGAGAGCCGGGCGTCGGCGGAGGGCGGACAACGCCCTCTTCCAGCCCCCGTAAACAGGTCCGGAGGGACGGCGGACTCGGGGACGTCCGCCGGCCCCCATCCAGCTGGACCCGAGGCGGCGGCGCGTAGTGTTCCGCGCGCGCCCCTATTGGACGTCGCGGGGGGAGTTCTACACCTCACTCCCCTCGCGGGCCTGAGGAGGCCCGCAAAGGCGGGCCTGCACTAGCCGGGGATCGTGGAAGGCGCACAAGTTACCCTGATCCCCGATCCAAGTGTGGGAAGGGAACACCGGGGTGGTTTTTAGTCAGTAAGAGTCTGACAGACCCCTCTGCTCACCCCAGGGCGGGGGACATCCATGAGGATTTTCCACCCCGGAACAAAAAAAAAAAAAAGGAGCGTGAGGATTGGCACAAGAAAAGAGAGGCTTGTGGCCAGTAGTGGGTGAAGTCAGGCTGTGGATGATGATGATGATGTAGGTACCTAAGTACCTATAGTAGACACCATTTCGCCAGTTATGTCAACATAGATACGAGGTTTTTGCATAGATTGCTTTCTGAGTGTACTTTGCTTTGTCATTTTTGTTTTTTATTTTTTTCGAATGTGCGTTTAATTTGTGCAGAATAAACAGTATTCTTTTTTTTATGTAAGTATAAGGCGCAATGACCTAGCGCTTGCTTGTTTTTTGAATCCGTGGGAAACATAAAAAACAGTGTTATAAAATTATGAAGAAAATATATATTGGTGGATAGCTATTCGCTTTTTAACCGACTTCAAAAAGGAGGAGGTTCTCTTTTCCCCGATTACTCGAAAATGGCTGGACCGATTTGGATTTTTCTTTTTTTGTTCGAAAGGGTATACTTCCCAAATGGTCCCATGATCATCAAGTCAGGATCTGATGATGGAATCCCACGGAAATCGAGGGAAACCCTCAAATTTTATGGGCACACTTTTATCGATTTCGGTATTTTTTATAGTAACTCTTGCATTTGCTCTCGGAAAGTACCATTTCGTGAACTTGAACTGATGATGAAGACCACAGATGGCCATCGGAAATACTCAAATTTCGGAAGTCGGGGGCAAAAACCTAAAATACAGATCCAAAGACACCGACTTCCGAAATTAGTTATTTTTCACTTTGTAGTGTTTTTTTGGAAGTCGGTTTTTGTTTTTTGTAAAAAAGTTTTTAATAACACGATTAGATTTACTTTGCTGGATGGAAAAAAAATCCCAAAATTACCACTTTTCTTAATGTTTAATCAATCACATAGCTACGAAATAGATGTTTTTATTTTCTTATTTTTTATCTATGTAAAAGAAAAGGTTGTAAGATTTTTTAGCACAATACGCTGAGTTTGTGGTGATAAAATTATTAAAGTAATTAAATTCTAGGTACCTACTTATGTTTAAATATTATTATCTACCAAATGCGCGAGGCAACCACTAGCGAGCCTAATGTAGTTCAGTACGCGGCTCAAGATCATAGGTCCTTAAGTTCCATGTAATAGGGGGCAAGCTTATTACCGGGCATAAATCCAGGCTGCTAGGTACTGAGAAAAATTCCAGAACGAAAAACCCAATAACACCGTTAAACCGTAACCAAATCCAGATCAATTAAAAACGATACCCTTACCAATTACTCTAAACATTTTAGAAATAAACTAATTAAGCGGTAACCACGCTCCCCGTACACGTGTTTATTGATGGACGACGTCGACTCCCGCGCATCGTAGGAAATATACGATTCAGAAGTCACACTCCTAACTGAAGGAACTCTCACTCAGGGCCTCAAGTCTGCTATTACAATAGTGTCAGAATGGTCTATCATTGATTTCATAATTGTTGATTTTGACAAGTTTGGTAATCTACTAATATAATGGCGTCATAATGGCGTCATTATGACTTTCCAATGGTCAACCACTGACACTCCATTGTATGAAATTATGAATTTAGCAGATGACGAACTTTTAGCAAAATGACAATGCAGTGACAATGGGATCGTGTTGGAAATTTGGAATGTAAAAAATAGCAGACTTGGGGCCCAGCACCCTAATTGCGTAACACATTATCAATCGGAGTTGGTTTCATTTTGACAGTTCAACAACATTCATTGCGTTATTTACGTTGTCGAGCAGACAAATCTTTCGAACATAATGACGCAATGGATTGGCAATTTGTTTCAAAATGATTCAAACTCCGATTGATAATGTGTTACGCAATTAGGGTGCTGGTGTCGCTTTAGAGCGCAAGTTCGCGCAAATATGCAGCACATACGTATGCATTAATCAATCAATCAAACAATCATGATCATCGTTAGATAATCATAAATTATTTTGAATATACTGTCATCTCGTATAATTTTTAGAAGTAAACAAGATACACACGCTAGGTTAGGGGTGATGCACAATGTCCACAGTGGTAGCCCGCGAAATTCATTTTTTGCAATTTGCAGGTCCGTGTCAGGTTGTATCTTGATCAAAATATACGCGGCTATAAAACATAATATGTAGTTATAATTTTAACCATAAAAATCATCAATAGGTACACACGGCTACACATCAAGCTATACATTTCCAGTTTACACTGACCTATCATTGTAAGGAAATCCCATACAATGCGAGATCAGCTTATACTGGAAATGTATAGCTTGATCTGTAGCCGTGCGTACATCTCTCTAAGTTATAGATTTCTTCGTTAGATTTCGTTCGGTCGACGAATCTGCACGAAATCTAACTTAGAAAGATGTACCTATTGATGATTTTTATGGTTAAAATTATGTAAATACATATGTTTTATTGCTGCGTATCATATTTTGATCAAGATACAACCTGACACGGACCTGCAAATTGCAAAAAACCCAAAAAAAATAAATTCGCGGGCTACCACTGCGCATCCCCCTCTGACATAATTATAGCCTGCTCTAGTCGCCTGGACGCAAGATGTGCATTGGTTAGATTATTAAAATCGAATTATCGATTAAAATCAAGCAAAAAGTAAGTGACTACACTAACAACGGTCGTAGATACCCAAAATTATCATCAAATCATTTTGTTTTGTACAAGCTTAGATATCGATACCTATCACAACTGTGGAGTTTCGCTAACTAATTTAATTTGACCTTGACCTTTGATCCTTACTGAAGGGAGCTGAGACACTGCTCACATCCTTTTCACACAATTATTTACGTTCCCTACAGAAACATAGTGCTTGCCTTCTCTTTGGCCACCTAAATGACGAATTAAACTTCTGTCTCTTTTTATTGCATCAGCTATCCTGCGCAAGCGCATACTGTAGCAATTTAGATCATTTAGATATTTTTTTAAAATGTAGGGATCGCATACCGCAGTCAAATATGCGGAAACGCAACAGTGTGGAGTTGTTGAAAATTAATTCACGGGTTAGAGTGCTGTGAGGAGGATAAGAAAACCGACCCCGCATAGTATTATAATCCTTGACCAAAATCGGATATGTTTTGTCCGTAGAATAAAATTGTCGACTGACAGTTTATGTATGGGGAAGCTGTCAAAAATTAAAATTTATTCGAAGAATAGAGAGAACTTTAGGAGCAATATTTGTATACCTATAATATAGGAACCTGTACATATTTGTAATCACGTTCTCGAAAACGGCTCTAACGATTTCGATGAAACTACGATACACGGCTACGATATACGGGTTTACTGGGGCGAAAAATGGATCTAGCTAGGTGTCATATCTGGGAAAATAAAAAAAAAAACGTTTTTTCTATTTTCACCCGAGCAGAGCTCGATCGACCAACCTAATTGCGTAACACATTAACAAGTTATCGGCTTAGTTCAAAATGTCAGATACGTCAGTTGGTTAAATTAGTGACGATATGAAGCAATGGATTAGCAGTTTGTTTCAAAATGATTCAAACTCCGATTGATAATGTGTTACGCAATTAGGGTGACTTTTAGCTAATCGAATAGGTCATCAATTACTACAGGAAATTTAAAAAGTGGTCAGCCTCAGCAGCCAATCTGACCACAAGTACATAATTATAGGTAGGTATAGGTAAGGACAATAAACACACAGGTATCTAGATCTAGGTACTTAGGTATCAGAAAAGTACCAACATTTTTAATTTATAAAACATAAAAGTGGGTAGTACCTTTACTTATAAAAAATCGCATAAGTACCTGTTTACCTTTTTTATGACATTATAATATTTACCAACGTATATGTAGAAGTAAATGAACAATGTGAAATAAACTTCCTAATTCCTAAACAAAATCAACGGAACCCACCAGCGGCAAACAATTTATTTTTAAGCGGTAAACACCATACATTCATCATTTGGTAGAAAAAATTAAGAAAAAAATGCGAAGCGCCACCGAGCTCCTAATTATGACAATATACGTCGGAGGTTTGAAAAGACGACACGAACGATTTTTTTTCTCTTATTTATTGGTTTTATTAGAGCTCTCATTTGTTTAACGAATTGTTTTTTTTTTTTTGTTTGAATTTTCAAACGAATAGAACTTTGAACCTAACTAAAATTAATAGTCCGATCGAGTCCGACTTTTGTGTTCTGTGGTTGCGGTTTGAGCGCTATTTTATTTTAGAAAAAAAATAATTATGGATTTAGTAACCTTGAAAAAATGTCAAACGCCACATTATTTCTCCCCGTAGGAACACAAAAAATAAACTATGCATGGTTTTACGCGCGTTATTCGAACGTGTTGAAGATCACGATATACAGGGTGTAAGGGACAGCCCTCCGCAAACTGATAGGGTGAATTCAGTATGTCATACTAAGATGACCCATGCATGAAATTTTTTCAGGAACGTTAAGGGAATCCAAATAAACCTGATTTGTTTGTGTTTTTGTGCACAAATCGGAGCGTCTATTACTGGTTGGGAGGGGTAGGTAATAGGTATGCGGTGAGTTCGATGAACTCTGTAGCTAGACAGAAAGTGAACAGCTGATTTCACGCGTCGTTGGTTAGAGTATTTCAACATCCATTGCTGGTTTTTTTTTTTTGCTGTTTTTTTTGCAGTTTTTTTTTACATAAATGGAGTGCTGCGAACACACAATACAATTTTACATTGAAATAATGAAAATGTAACTGAAAAAAAATTTGAAAAAATGAAAATTTTCCTGAGAAAATTTCCGGTGGAATATGATTCAGAATGAGGAGCTGAATGCACCCTGTTAGTTTGCGGAGGGCTGTCCCTTACACCCTGTATATTAATCGGACTTTATTTAAGTTGTTAAATTATTATATTCTATATTCTATAATAATTTATATAAAAATGCAGGTGGCTCTATAGAAAATGCAGGTGGGTCAATGACAGCTATTACCAAGCTAAATCAACTTGGGTAGGTAAGTATTATGCAACCTGAATATGATTTGAATTTAGATTTTTTAAATTTTAAAAAAATTGGTAAGTATGCCATAGGCTTTTACTCCGTTAACCTATTATAGCCTATTTTTTTTCTAGACGGTAAAAAAAGTCATCCGGTATAGGACCAGAATACTCGGTCGCTGCGACAAATGGTCTGCCCTAACCCCCCCCCCCCCCCCCTTTGTTCCCTGTTGTGCCCCCTATTCAATATTGTTTTCCGTGGAAAAAATCATGGACCATCCTTTTTTCTTAACGGAACCATGATGAATCCATGATCTTTCTCCGTCATGATTCCTTTTCTGTGTTAGGGGGGAATATTCTGCCAAATCTAAGCTCACCTAACCAAGAGAGCCAACAATTATCAAATTCATATATTTAACTAAAGGCAAATTAACCAAAACATTAATTTACCAATTTCAAAAGTCAAAAACAATTAACGAAAAAATTAAAAAGTTATAATCAAAACCGAGTCGACAGCCATAACAGAGCCCGGACAATAAATCAATGGAGTCGCCACTCCGTTCTATAAGCGAGCATCTGACTACTCCAATTAAACGAACTAACTAAATAATTATCAGAATTAATGACTCCACACATATATCAGCAGACTCCTTAAATAAATCTCCCGTTTGATGTACAAGGAGTGCGCGTGAGCACGTTTGAGACGCGGGCCACGCCCCTTCACAGCGATTGGTCCAACTCTAATTATAACTTTGTGGATCTTCATGAGCTATTTGCATCGTTTAAGTATCTACAACTAATTATATACTCTGTATGAGCCAGATAAAGTTGAGATTTGAATGTGTTTCTCGCTGAAATACTGTCATCCAGAAAGACGCCCATTAGTAAAGGCTCTCAATCTTCATTCGGATCAGTCGAACTACTGCCAGATATAACTAATTTGATAATTAAACAATTTTCAACCTTAACGCTGTTAAAATAAGGGGGATAGAAGACAAAATATGTTGAGATACGATTATGTTTTTCAGAAGAGGTAGTTAACATTCCGTCCCCAGACGTTTCAGCGGACGAATTGACAAAAACGTATCGTGGAACTTTCTTATTAGTTTAGTTTATGGCCCTGTGTGAGATACTACACTTTGAATAGTTCAGTGCTTAAATTGTGATTCAAAATGTCCCTAAAGCTGCTGCAGTGCGCACGTTGATTAAATAATCAAATAAATTAAGCTAATCCAAAATGGATCCCTCAGAATCCACAATGGACGTTGAAGAAATTAAAACAGAAAAAAATGAAACAAAACTACCGTTTTCCATAGAGAATTTACTGGCTGATAAATTCGAAAAACAAAGTTGTAATGATTTTACAAATGATGCGAACGCGTCTACTAGTGGTGTGCCTTGTGATTTAAAAAGTAATTTCGTTAGTGATGTGACTGATACTATCGATTCGGACGATGATGACAGAGCCAGTAGCAACAGTTCGGAAAATGTCGACGTTGAGAGTTCGACCGTCGGCGATGCGCAAGAGTTCCTTGATTTAAAATCTACTGATTATGGACAATCAGGTAATGTTATATTTTATTTTGTACCACAATTCAAATCTACCGGTATGATAAAGTTACAAAACCAAGCTCATGGAGAAAAGGAAAATCCCACCAAAAACATTTTCATGTAAAATGTTGCCAAGACGAGACCACTTAAAGCTCGCACTGACAAAAAGCTATCAGATCTCATGTAGAGCCAAGCTTCTAACTCTACACGCCCTAACTTCACAAACTCTACACCTTAGTCAAAATATGAGGCTTGGCCGTTTCTTTACTAAGAACTATTGTATAACAGAAAAGTAATGAACAGTGAATACATTTTTCACCTTGCGCCCATGTGATGGTAGCGAAACGGCCAAGCCACATATTTTGACTAAGGTGTAGAGTTTGTGAAGTTAGGGCGTGTAGAGTTAGAAGCTTGGCTCTACATGAGATCTGATAGCTTTTTGTCAGTGCGAGCTTTAAGTGGTCTCGTCTTGGCAACATTTTACATGAAAATGTTTTTGGTGGGATTTTCCTTTTCTCCATGAGCTTGGTTTTGTAACTTTAGGGCTTGTTTTGTAACTTTAGGGCTTTTTAACTAAGTTCGGGCTTGGAGAGTTAGGGCGTGTAGAGTTAGAAGCTTGGCTCTACATGAGATCTGATAGCTTTTTGTCAGTGCGAGCTATAGGTATGTGGTCTCGTCTTGGCAACATTTTACATGAAAATGTTTTTGGTGGGATTCATTTCTTTTTGTAAGTTGCTTATGATATTTATACAAATATTTTTCTGTTGTTTATTTTTTTTTTCTTTTTTTGGGGTTAGGTTGATAGGTAGGAGATTAATAAACACTTATCGAAGTATATACAAGTGTATTAATATTATTCGTAATAAGTGCTTATTATTTGCGGGTCTCATACAAATTTCC
Source organism: Cosmia trapezina (assembly GCA_905163495.3). Classification (NCBI taxonomy): domain Eukaryota; kingdom Metazoa; phylum Arthropoda; class Insecta; order Lepidoptera; family Noctuidae; genus Cosmia; species Cosmia trapezina. The sequence continues at coordinate 5,740,489 of LR991048.1, forward strand.
ATCCCCTAGTTTAAGGGGTTGGGGGGTAAAAGTTCCAAGTTTTAGAATTTTTTTGTTGTTTGTGTACTAATACTAGCTTACATACCAAATTTCAACTTTCAAGGACTTCAGGAAGTACCCTAAGAATTTTTATGATCATCAGTGAGTCACTGACGAAATCGGGGTATTTTAGATATCAATAAAATCTAAAGTTTGAGCTATGCAATTGAAACTTTATAGGAGTAATAAGTCGACCACTGACATCATACCCCGAAAACTTTGTTTATCTGGTATAATCCAAACCCAAGTTTTGAAGGTTCAAAAATACGACGAAGTGCTTCGAGAAAAGGTAGGTAGTGCCCTTGCGCTTCGCTTGGCTCGTCTTGGCGGGGGCACTCCCGAGCCCCCAGATTCCTATTTTTTTTTAAACTGCCCTCTTTGCTCTGCTTCTAGGCTAGGTTACCTACTCTCCTCGGTGGTAATGAATAATTAGGCACGAATTCGGAGTCAAAATGCTTTCCATGACCGTATAATCATATAAATAAACAATTAACGAAACGGTGAAGAGGAGATTACAAATGATAGAGCAACTGCGGCTCATGTTTAGCTCTTTTAATTTTTTTTGCCACGTCTTTAGCTTACCACAAGGTTGACACCTTGAAAAAGGGCCATACTTCTTTTAGTAGGCACTGCTATTGAATTTGCTAAAACTGTCAACTTCAGTAACATCCTGTATCCTGTTGACTGTAAGGTTAGGTACAGACGCCAGCACATCAAGCTACTACAATCTGTCAAATTTCTTTAATAGATTTTCATAATTATCGCTAAAGCATAAGGTTCAAGGTTGATTGGGAAAATTTGACAGTTTCGGGTGGCTTAACCTGCTGGCGTCTACGCGTCTGTACTTATAACACAGCATGAGGTTTAAAGAACTTTATTCTCATTATGACAATCGCCACTTACATGATAATATTAAATCTTATTACTAAAAATAAGATATCAGTGCGGGTAGAAGAAAAACAAAAACAATAACAATGAGTAAAAAAAGCGAATAAATTGATTTGATTTCATTTAAAGTACGATCACCGTCAACAAAATAAAATTGGAAGCGCGTTCGGCAGCATAAGCTATTTCCATTTTACAAAATAACTCATGGACTATGGCGACACGATTGTGACCCACTCAAAGGGAGCTTCTGGATGTGATCAGTGCAAGACCGGGCCCCAAGATCAGGGGGCCTACTCCCTAAGCACGAAGCCCGTAGTTTTGGCCTTCGCTACGGGCGTTTCCTACTCCGTATCACCTACGGATGGATGATTGGTTCGGGGCCCGAACGAAGTATGAATGACAACATGATTTGCCAGTTGTCCCTACTCCCGGTGTGTTTTTGCCCGTCCAAAAAATTTAACTTTTACACTTGTTTTGATGGATCGTAATGTCAGACGGACGGATGAACGGACGGACGGCAAGACGGACGGACTAAGGGAGTAGGCCCCCAGGCCCGCATTGCGCGGAGGAGGGAGGCCTACGTCTAGCCAAAAAATCTGTCAAATTATTTAGCTGTCCCTAATCGATAGGTAAGAGAACCCGTGGGAAACATTAGAAGGAAATGACTGCATGGATATAAAACAACATTAAATTTAAAAAACCGGTCAAGAGCGAGTCGGGCTCGCGCGCCGAGGATTCCGTACCATCATTTCTATGTAACTCTTGTTGATGATTTCTGAAAAACTGTGCTATTTACCTAGAGACATCGTTTTATTTTTACAGGTTTTTATAGGTACATAAACTTCTATCACATAGAATAATTTCAGATTTGAAGCATAAATTTGAATTTTCATATCCCTAACTTAAGAAATGCTGGGTTTCCCATACAACTTTCATCCCTTATATCACCCCTTGTAGGATTATGTTTTAAGACAAAAAGTAGCCCATGTCCTTTCCCAGGATGCTATCTATAGCCTTGCATGCTTGCCTTGCTTGCGTTTTGCATGGGGTCGCGGTTTTGCTGAGCGGTGGCCGTTTTGCGTAGATGTGACGCATATTTTCCCCCAAATTGTTTTTAAATAATTATTTTATTCTGTTGTAGTTTGCGTCATGTTTACCGCAAATAAACGTTTTTTCTTTCTTTCTTTCTTTCTTTCCTTGCCAAATTTATCGAAATCCGTGCAGTTTTGTAAATTTTAAAATCAACCCCTATTTTACCCCCTTAGGAAATGATTTTTCAAAATTAATTTTCACATCCCTAACTTAAGACATACTGAGTTTCCCATACAAACTTTCATCCCCTATATCACCCCCGTAGGATTATTTTTTAAGACAAAAAGTAGCCTATGTCCTTCCCAAGGATGCTATATAAAGCCTTGCCACATTTTATCGAAATCCGTGCAGTTTTGTAAATTTTAAAATCAACCCCTATTTTACCCCCTTAGGGAATGATTTTTCAAAATTAATTTTCACATCCCTAACTTAAGACATACTGAGTTTCCCATACAAACTTTCATCCCCTATATCACCCCCCGTAGGATTATTTTTTAAGACAAAAAGTAGCCTATGTCCTTCCCAAGGATGCTATATAAAGCCTTGCCACATTTTATCGAAATCCGTGCAGTTTTGTAAATTTTAAAATCAACCCCTATTTTACCCCCTTAGAGCATGATTTTTCAAAAACGCTGAACCGCATATTTCTTAATTTCCTACCAATAGCATAAATTTGTTGTCCCTAACTTAAGAAATACTGGGTTTCCCTTACAAACTTTCATCCCCTATATCACCCCCTGTAGTATTATTTTTGAAAAAAATAGTATCCTATGTCCTTCCCCAGGATGCTATATAAAGCCTTGCCAAATTTTGTCGAAATCCGTGCAGTTTTGTAATTTTAAAATCAACCCCTATTTTACTATATTTTACCCCCTTAGGGGATGATTTTTCAAAAACGCTGAACCGCATATTTCTTTATTTCCTATCAAAAGCATACATTTTAATTTTCACATCCCTAACTTAAGAAATACTGAGTTTCCCATAAATAATAATAATAATAACCCCACCGCAGTATCTCTACGTTGACGTCGTGGTGGGGCTTGCGCGCACCGAATTTTAGGTCTGTGCCGGTAGAGTTTACTTTGCCGGAACAGGTCTAGGATGAGGAGCCAGACCAAGAGAGATACAGAAACCCGCAGGGCAGCATGTGGCGAGCTGTTGGGCAGTAGCGACCCCACGGACCCTATCTCCCGGGGAAGTCTTGTTACTCACCTCTCGCTTGCCTTTATTGGCCGGCTTGAGTGAACACTGACGAGGAACAGAGCTCCCACCTCTTTCTTGCCTTTATTCGGATTCCCCCCGCGGGCTCAAACGTGCAAACACGTAAACCTCCTGTGCTCGCGCATAATAAAATTAACTTTTAGTTATAAAGTAATTATTTATCCATAAAATAGTACCAGTTGTGAAGCCAAGTGTGTGAACTATCCAGTGCACGAACTTAATTTTGATTCTATAAAGTGACCACTAAGTAAACATAGTTTTTAATACTGCGGGCTACGAAAAATAACGTGCTATTCTATTGTCAACGTGCGGCGCACCGAGTTCAAAGTCCGTCCTCGGCACTCGCTCAAGGACGCGCTTATCGTAGATCAGCTGTTCGCTCGGATATTGTTCGGGAACCGAAGATTTACCGAGGTGCTGTCAACACAGGATTGTGCGTACTCGGGCGCAGTAAAACAAGTTTATGTGATCGCTGAGTGAGTAAGGTGCTTTCTTCATCATACAGTACACAAACTACACTACACGTCACGATTTTATTCGCACATATTAAGCAAACCTTGTTAACAAATATGATTCGGTCACCTACGAGATCTGTATCATCGCCGTTGCACAACTCGGAACCTGATTTACACACTAGTTTTGATAAAGAAACCTATGAACAACAACAGAAAAAAAGAAAGCGAGGTGATGCCGCTGAGTTTCAACGCTTAGAATCTATGATGTTGGAGATGAAGTCTATGTTTTCTGATTTTATTTCTGAACAAAAACATCACAATAATAAAATAGACACACTACACTCAGCCCTTGAGGAGATAAGGTCTCAAAACAGCTTAATACGTAGCCAAAACATGGAAATACAAACTCAGACTGATGAGATCCGAACTCAGAATACTCAAATTCAAAACTCTGTGCAATTTTTATCCGATAAATATGATGATGCCATGCTAGAAATAAATAAATTACAGACGGAATGTTTAGACAATCAAAAAGTCATAAAAACACTTGAACTTAAGGTAGACTATCTGGAGAGAAACTTAAAAGCTGCAACAATTGAAATAAAAAATATACCATCTTCAAACGTTGAGACCAAAGAATCTCTGTGTGGATTAGTCAAAGAACTCGGTACTATTATTAACCTCCCTGTGCCACAATCCGAGGTCAAAAATATCTTTCGTTTGAGAGCCAAGAAAGAGACAATGGGCACAATCATTGTTGAATTCACATCCTCATCAATGAAAGAACAATTTATAAAATCCACTAAAAACTTTAACAAACAACACATAGATAATCGTCTTAATACTACCCACTTGCAAGCTGCAGGTCCCAAGAAACCGATCTACGTATCGGAAGCCTTAACTTCCTCAGCCAAACGCCTGCACTATCTTACCAGAGAGTTTATAAAAAGCAGTGACTATCAACAATGTTGGACTGCAAACGGCAAAGTATACGTCCGCGAAAAGGAGGGGATACCCAGCCGGCTCATAAAATCCGAAGAAGATCTGGTTATACTACGTCGAGAGAAAAATAAATGACTAGTAAACTTCCTACCTCGCTCTACCATACTATATAAGAATGTCTATCACTTGATATTTTATGTAATTATCTTAAAATCTGTTATTAGCATTGTTTTTTACAAATATCTACAAAATTGTCGTAAACATTCATACTCAAATACCATTGGCATTGTTTTTTACAATTACCTACAAAATTGTCTGTTGTTTACTATAGGATTGAGGCCGGTGAAATAACTGCACGTCTTGTTTCAGAATTGGTGATATATTGGTAAAAAATTACAGTTTCGTTTTCCCTTATATTAAAGAACGCGCACGTTCTGTTGGTTGCGACTTGATAAAGTTTTTTTGATAAATTGTCGTGTCACTATATGGCGTCCACGCACGGACCGCACAAACACTCGCCACTTGTTGTGTTCTGATTGGCCGACTAGCCGTCACGTCATCGCAGCCCAGCCAATCGCAGCGGTCGACTGGTGATGTTCCGTAGACACCGTAGTGGTGTAAAATTAGTTGCATAGTGCGGCAACATGCTCCCGGCTTTGGAAGCGCAAGGTTCCAACGAAGTAGAAACGCCCGGCAGCTACCGCTTGTTTAGTCAATCCGTCAGAGGCAGCGGGCAAATTTTTGAAAACGCCCGTCTAACTATGCCGTCTGCCTTTCTTATATCTGCTACACGTGATACGCCATCCCTTCCAGGGTAAGTTTTCAGGATTCTTCCTAAGCTCCACTTTAAGGGTGGCATATTATCATCTTTGATCAGTACTAGCGTGTTTTCCTTGAGGTCGTCTTTATGCTTATGCCACTTGCTCCTGGTCTGCAGTTCTGACACGTACTCTTTAGCCCAGCGCCTCCAGAAGTGCTGGCGGATCTGCTCAACCCTCTGGTATCGCGTAAGTCGGTGCTCAGGAACATCGTGAATGTCAGCAGGTACAGGTGCAGTTAGTGGACGACCAACCAAAAAATGAGCCGGAGTAAGGGGAAGGAAGTCAAATGGATCAGTGGACATTGGAGTCAAGGGTCGGGAGTTGAGGACCGCTTCAACTTGCACTAAAATCGTAGTGTACTCTTCAAAAGTGAGATGAGCATTGCCCACTACACGCCGGAGGTGATGCTTACAGCTTTTTACCCCAGCTTCCCATAAACCCCCGAAATGGCTAGCATAAAATGGAATCATCTTAAATTTAATGTTTTGTGAAGTTGCATATTCTTTAATATCATCAGAGCAATCTTTCAAAAATTTTGAGAATTCATTCATCAACCCAACAAAGTTTTTTCCGTTATCAGAGAAAATCTCAATCGGTTTACCGCGTCGCGAAATAAAACGTTTGAGAGCTAAAAGATAACCGTCTGATGAGAGATCGCTTACAAGTTCCAAATGGACAGCACGAGTGACAAAACACACGAATAAACATATGTATGATTTCTGTAATTTCGCTCCTCTACCTTTACGAGTCAATGTGAACACTGGTCCTGCATAGTCCACGCCACATCGTAAAAAAGGAAAGCCTGGATCCAGACGTTCTTGCGGCAAATTGCCCATTATTGGATTAACCGTAGTCGCGCGCAGTCGTGCACACTTGACGCAGGCATGCACTACTCGTCTTGCGAGGTTCCGACCACCGAGCGGCCACCAAGCCTCTCTTAACGTAAATAGAAGCAGCTGTGGCGCAGCATGCATTGTACGGTTGTGCTCGTAACGAAATAGCAAAACTGTAAACCAATGTTTATTAGATATTAAAATTGGATGCTTTTTACTGAACGTAAAGTTTTGAGAATCCTGTATGCGCCCACCAACTCGTATTAAATTATTGGCATCAATAAATAAATTCAATTTAGCTAACTGAGCGTTCTTTATATCCTTTTCATTTTTAAGCGAATCGTACACATCACCAAATGATTCTTGCTGACTCAATCTTGCTAATGTTAATTCCGCATATTCAAGCTCTTCTACTGTTAATGAACCCGTCCGCCGATTTATCTTATTGCGCGTATTGTATATGAATCGACATACATAAGCGGCGGTACGCTTCAATCTTGAATACTGAGAAAACTTTGAAAATGGAAACAAATTAATATCACTTAAATTATTTATTACATGGCAAAGAACCTTTGTTTTTAATTCGGGCAAGTCATTATGTTTTACATTATTATTTTTCATTAAATTAGGCACTTCAAAATTAGAATTGTGTAAAAATTGTGGGCCTTCCCACCACAAAGATGAAGAGCTAAGTGCGTCTAAACCTTGACCTCGCGACACTAAATCCGCGGGATTATCTTTACCAGAAACATGCCGCCATGTATGTCCCTTAGTTAGCTCATGAATTTCTGCAGTTCTATTCTGAACGTATGTTTTAAGTAAGTTAGGTGGCATACCTAGCCAGCCTAGAACAATAGTTGAATCAGTCCAGAACACGACTTTATTTACTGTAGAACGCAGAGATTCAATGACTTTTGTGTATAGTCGCGCGCCTAATACAGCGCCGCACAACTCTAATCTAGGTATAGTTGTGGGTTTTGTAGGCGCGACCTTACCTTTGGAACATAACAAGCGCACCGTAACAGCTGATTCACTATCAATCGTGCGGACATATGCGCAAGCGCCATACGCTATTTGCGACGCATCGGTGAATATATGTAATTCAGTATAAATAGGATCATAACACATAACATAGCGCGGTATTCGTAAATTACCAAGTGAGGATAAACTACTCACAAATCGGTCCCAGACTTGCGCGACGTCTGTAGGAACCGGTTCGTCCCACTCTAATTTTAATAACCAACATTTTTGTAACAATGTTTTCGCTATTGTTATTACCGGACTAATTAATCCTAACGGATCGTAAATCTGAGAGGCATTCGATAAGATAATACGTTTAGAAATTACACTCGTTTCAGTTTTAATTTGCGAATAATAGTTTAATTCGTCAGACTGATTGTTCCAACCAATACCTAATGTTTTATTTTGAATATTATCGCCCAATGCGAGTTGTTTTGTAACATTAAGTGTATCATTAGGGTTCGCACGGTCAAAGTTAAAAACCCACTTACGTAAAACTAGGCATGCGGATTTTAAAACCTGACTAGTACCTTCGCAAATTGCATTTAACTCCGATATACTATTTGCACTACAGATTAAATCGTCGACGTAGAAGTTATTTTTAATGGTCTCGGCGACGTACGGAACCTCACAGTCGTTAGCTAATTGTTTTAAACATCGGCAACTAAGAAATGGCGCAGAAGCCGTACCATACGTTACAGTATTTAATCGGTATACCTTCAATAAATCGGACGGGTTGTCGCGCCACAATATTAGCTGTAGGTCGCGTTGATCTTTATCTATTAATACTTGGCGATACATCTTTTCTATATCAGCACAAGCTACGTATCTGTTTTCACGAAATTTAAGTAATATTGCAATCAAATCACCTTGAATGGCGGGACCTACCATCTGCAGGTCATTCAACGAAACACCCGAACTGGAAATCATTCCAGCATCAAAAACGACACGCAATTTAGTAGTTGCGGAGTGTTCGCGAAATACTCCGTGGTGCGGTAGGAAATAATGCGGTGTACTGTAAGTGTGAATAAGACTCATATGACCTAGCTGAATATATTCGTGAATGAAATCGCTATACATTTGTTTATAGTTAGGATTACGTTGTAGTTTTTTCTCTAAAGCATAAAATCGACGTTCTGCTTGGTTACGAGTGTCACCTAACTTACTAGGTAAAAGCTTCAACGGGATTCGAACGCTGAACCGCCCGTCGGCCATCCGCTTTGTTGTTTTAATGAAATGCTCTTCGCACGCGAGCTCCTCGTCGCTGCCGAGCTTACTATTATTATTGCACACGGGTAATTCTTCAATCTCCCAAAACTTGCGCAGCAGTTGATCGAGTGGACAGCTGTCACCTTCCAATGTAGATTGTGTAAAATGACATGTAACACGTTTCATTGGTTTTTGCGTAAAATATTGGATTGAACCTGACACAATCCAACCTAATTTCGTATTTTGAAGGTAAGGGCCATTTTTAAGACGCATCTTACCTTCACTAATTAACTCCCAAAATAAATCCGCGCCTATCAACATATCTATTTGCTGACTATCATTAAAACTCGGATCGGCGAGAGTAATATTATCGGGTATACAAAAATAACTGGTATTCAAAGTTGTTGTAGGTAACTTTGACGATATTTGAGGCAGAATTAAGCACTGAACACGTGCAGTGAAGCTACCATTACGCGATCGTAACTCAATGTTACAGGATTGCGAACACTGTGTTATTGAGTTTCCGACACCGTGGATTTGTTGTGTGGACTGTATAATTTGCGTATTTAATTTTTCACTAAATGATTGCGTAATAAACGAACGTTCACTGCCGCTGTCGAGGATCACGCGCGCTTTATGATCAACACCCGACTGGCTACGTATATCTACCATAGCAGTTGACAACAACACATGTTGTACAGAAGATGTATTATTATTTTTGTTATAATCGTTTACATGTACATTATGTACCTGTAATGAATTACTATGAGTAGTTGTAGAAGATGTACTGTTACCACTATCTATATAAGTACTAGGAACAGCTGATTGCTCGCTAGTTGTGAGTGTAACTACACTTAAATTGTTATCTTTAATTTTACTATTAATTACTTCACAAATTAATGAATTGTGTTTTTTATCACATTTCCGGCATGGACCAAAAACACAGGTACCCACAGAGTGACCAGAACGCATACAATTAATGCACAAATCTTTATCTTTAATTATCTTGAACCTGTCCTCTGCGCTTAAGTCTAAGAATGTTTGACAAGAATACAAAGGGTGTTTTTCATTACACATCAGACAAGCTTTGTACACCCGTGAGGCTTTATTTTGTGATTTACTATTAGAAGATTTATTATTAGTAACTACATTACAATGAACCTTAGGTGTTGAAGCATTATTGTTGGTCTGTTTCTTATTTTCATTCCCGCTGTAAATATTTGATTTACTGTGCGATACTATCAGGGTTTCCAAAATATCAGCCTTATTCCTAAGAAATTGCATTAAATCATCTAATTTAATTACCGACTTTAATTTACTACCAGCATTAAAAAATGATCCTCGATACTGTTCCCAATCACGTTCTGTAACAGGGTCTAATTTTGAAACAACAATATAAATTATCAATGTGTCCCAGTAATCCGTTGGTTCTCCTAGTAATTTTAATGCACGTAAATTCTTTAGAATATTATCAATAAGCTTGCGCAACAATCCCGGAGATTCCTTAGTTAATGTTTGAGTTGTAAACATGGACTTCACATGATTGTGAACCAATAACTTGGTATTATCAAACCGATTGGTTAACAATTCCCACGCTACATCATAATTGTCTGCAGAGAATTCAAGAGAATCTATGACCGACTTTGCATTACCTTTTAATGATGACTTTAAGTAGTGGAACTTTTGAATCTGCGTTATTGTTTTACAATTGTGCACTAATGACATAAATGTATCACGGAACTCCAACCAGTGTTCATAGGACCCGTCAAAGTTGGGAATGGTAATTATTGGTAATTTAATAGAATTTGAACTAGTTGTTGGTAAATCAGAAATGCTAGTCGACTTCTCATCAGTACTTGTCATACATTCAATAAGTGCAAGGACATTATAATAATCCTGCTCAAATTCTTCGCGCGATTCGAGCTGATTGTCAATCTCTGACTCAGTACTAAGGTCCTCTATTTTACTTTGTACCTGATTGAAATCATTTATTAATATTTGAGATCCTACCACGCGCAATTTTAACTCTGCTTGTTGTTGAGAAGATAACTCAAGATCATTGAAAGAATATACGTACTTTTTAAAATTGGTTAGCCGACATTTTATCGACGCACGCTTCTTTTTCAAATCTTTCATGTCCAATTCAGTTATAGCATCGCGATCAGATGATGATGCCATTTTAAATATATTGAAATGTAATACTCACAGTTCCTTGTAATCAGCGTACTTATAGCGTAAAAGCGAACCTTTGCAAAATCTGTAGCGTGGCGAGCTAAAGCGTATGCATCACCCCTCGACGTGCAAGTCGACATGCGAAATTGCAAAGCACTGAAATAACCAAGGGAAAGTATTACACAGGCGAAGAAGAAAGGGTTAGGAGGTTTTAGTTGGCACGCCTCACCAAAAACACTGTAATCCACCGTTATTCTTGAGTTTAGTTATGCACCGTGATGCGTCTCTCAATCGTCCGGTCTTTCTTGAAGCGTAGAATTCCAGCTCGATGGTCCAAAACTTATGTTGTTTACTATAGGATTGAGGCCGGTGAAATAACTGCACGTCTTGTTTCAGAATTGGTGATATATTGGTAAAAAATTACAGTTTCGTTTTCCCTTATATTAAAGAACGCGCACGTTCTGTTGGTTGCGACTTGATAAAGTTTTTTTGATAAATTGTCGTGTCACTATATGGCGTCCACGCACGGACCGCACAAACACTCGCCACTTGTTGTGTTCTGATTGGCCGACTAGCCGTCACGTCATCGCAGCCCAGCCAATCGCAGCGGTCGACTGGTGATGTTCCGTAGACACCGTAGTGGTGTAAAATTAGTTGCATAGTGCGGCAACATTGTCCTAAACAGTTGACGGGTCGGAGGTTCAATGAAACGAAACACACCGACTCGTTCTTCTTATAGTTTATTGTGTATCACTTATTGCATACATAATTACAATGTAGTTGTACGACTCACAACACGGGAGAAACTTTTAGTCCCGAAACCAAACAATAATTAATCTCATCAAATCATGATCAAACTTAGCGGGAAAACCGGCTGTCAGTTCGTTAGTGTCATCTGACATCTATCTTACAATTCTGTTAATGTTGCCAACAGAAACCAAATGTGGAGTGTTGCGTTCGCCACACCACCCCCCTACGGAGAGAAAAAAGTTCCAAATAAAAAAATATTATATATTGCATTGTAAAATAAAATATATAATTATACATTATAATTTATAATAGATGAAACTTAAATATGTTTTTATAGATCCAGAACTTCTCTGAATTTGACCCTGCGTCCAGTCCTAGTGGTAATTATAGGAGTAGGTGGTGGTGCTACTGTTGCAGAGGGTTCTGAAATAGGTATTTTAGTTGGGGCAGTGGAAGATGGAGCTGAAGCTTGTGGCGTAGAGTCTGGGACTGCGTCTATTTTGGTTCTAGACGTTGGGTCAAGATAGGCGGGCTTGACACGGTCTATGCTCACGGTGAGTTGTTTACCACGCACCTCCAACGTTAGGGTTTTGTCTTGCCTCTGTATGATTTTATACGGGCCCGTGTACGGTTGTTGTAGTGGACGTCTCACCGTGTCATCTCGTAAGAAGACATGACTGGTCGACGCCAGGTCCTTGAACACGAATGTGGCCGGGTTGTTGTGGCGAGCTGCCGGTGTGGGTCGAATGGACTCCATTTTTGTTCGCAGCTGAGTCACAAAGTCCAGCATATCACTGGTGCTTCGTGTTTCCTCTGGCGGTACGATGAGCTCTCCTGGAAGGCGCAGGGGTTCACCATAGACTAATTCGGCAGCAGAACTGTGGAGATCCTCCTTGAGCGCTGTCCTCATACCCAGCAATACAAGGGGAAGTGCCTTTGACCATGTGCTGTCGTGGCACATTAAAGCGGCCTTTAATTGGCGGTGCATGCGCTCCACCATACCATTGGCGCAGGGATGGTAACTTGTTGTTCGAATCCGCTTGATTGTGCACACGTTCATGAGGCGCTGAAACAAACCGGATTCGAATTGCCGACCCTGGTCGCTGGTCAAAATATTAGGCACACCGAACCTGGATATCCATCCTGTCACCAACGTATCTGCCACTTCCTCTGCTGTTATAGACATCATTGGCCAAGCTTCTGGCCACCGCGTGTACCTATCCACCGCAGTAAGGCAGTACGAAAATCCGTTTGAGTGCGGAAGAGGGCCAATTATGTCGATGTGAATGTGCCGGAAACGTGCTGATGGAATGGGGAAGTTGGCCAGAGGCGAGGAAACGTGGCGTGAAACTTTGCTGCGTTGGCAGTCGACGCAAGAGCGCGCCCAGGCGGCGCATTCCTTGCGAATCAGGGGCCAAACATATCGATCAGCCACCAGGCGGGCGCTTGCACGCGCACTGGGGTGGCTGAGGTTGTGTAATCTCTGGAATGCAGGTCGGCGGAAGGCCTCTGGAAGATAGGGTCTTGGCTTGTCCGTGGAAGTGTCACAGTAAATAGACACATTAGTTCCAGGTATGGCGACTTTTTCCAACTTTAGAGACGAGTCAACCTGCATCCGACGGAGTTCCTCGTCTGTGGCCTGTGCATCAGAAAGCGCAGCGTAGTCATCTTCAAGGGAGAGTGACTCAATGCGAGACATTGTGTCAGCTACGATGTTCTCCTTTCCTTTAATGTGCACAATATCGGTGGTAAATTGCGAGATGAACGAGAGCTGGTTGAGTTGCACCGGTGGTAGCTTCTCGCGGCGCTGGAGAAATGCGTAAATTAACGGTTTATGATCCGTGTAGATGGTTACGTGGTAAACCTCCAGTACATGCCGAAAATGTTGCACTGCTTCATATACTGCGAGTAACTCCCGGTAATATGCTGGCCAGGTGGTCTGGCGTGCAGTCAATTTCTTACTAAAGAAGGCGAGAGGCTGCCACTGTTCATTTACTAATTGCTGTAAACATGCGCCAGCGTGGCTCGAAGAGGCATCTGTGAATAGTCCCAAAGGAGCGTTAGGGACTGGGTGGGCTAGGAGAGTGGCAGTTACAAGGTGATCTTTACACTTCTCAAAAGCGCACTCGAGGTCTGGTGTCCACGGCACAGGTTTGGCACCTTTGAGCTGTGTAGAAGCCAGGACATCGATCAGTGGAGCTTGAAGCTCGGCGGCTTTAGGGAGAAAACGGCGATAGAAGTTGATCATCCCTAAGAATCGCCGCAGGCCTTCCACCGTTTTGGGTAGCGGAAAATTTCGCAAAGCTTCTATCCTTTCCGGTGGTGGGCGGGTACCATCCTTAGATATCCGGTAACCAAGGAATGTCACCTCTGCAGCGGCTAGTACACACTTAGAAGCGTTAACGACGACGCCATACTCGGATAACCGCTGGAAAAGGACGCGCAGGTGTTGGGCGTGCTCAGCAGCGTTTTTAGAGTAAACCAGAACGTCATCCACGTAAGGGTAACAGAAATCGAGCCCTCTCACGACCTCGTCCATAAAGCGCTGAAAAGTCTGCCCAGCGTTACGGAGGCCGAAGGTCATGAAAGGAAACTCGAATAACCCGAAGGGTGTAGTAATGGCCGTCTTGCAGATATCCGCCTCAAGCACTGGAATCTGTTGGTACGCTTTGACCAAATCTATGGTGCTGAAGATCGTGGCACCAGCAAGGTTGTGGGAGAAATCAGCTATGTGTCGGACAGGGTAACGGTCTGGGACCGTCCGAGCGTTCAGTGCTCGGTAGTCCCCACAGGGGCGCCAGCCGTCTTCACCTTTGCGAGCCATATGCAACGGTGAAGCCCAAGGACTGTCTGAAGGTCGCGCAGTTCCACAACGCATCATTTCCTCAAATTCCTTCTTCGCAGCCAGAAGTTTCTGAGGCGCGAGTCTACGAGGACGACAAGAAACGGGTGGTCCGTCGGAAGTCACGATGTGATGAACCGTTGAATGCTTCATGGTCCTTGGGAGGCCAGGTGGTCGAGTTATATCCGGGAATTCCAAGAGGATTCTGCTGAATGGTGAACTCTCAGCGGCAACTGTCTTCACGCTTGGTTGGTTCACTTGAGCGATGGTAGCAGGTACAGACAATTTGGTGCTGCCATCTATAAGACGCTGGCCACGGCAGTCGGGCAGGAGGTGGTAGTATGATAAAAAGTCAGCACCAATTATTGGTGTGCTTACATCTGTTATCACGAAGTTCCACCTAAACTCTCGGCGGAGACCTAAATTTAAACGAAGAGCTGTGGTGCCGTAAGTTTTTATTGAGCTACCATTGGCTGCACGCACGTCAAAGTCAGTAGAGTTGTAACGTCCTTTGAGAAACTGACGAGGGAAACAACAGATATCGGAGCCAGTGTCAATCAAAAACCGACGTTTTGATTCCGAGTCCAAGACAAATAAACGGCGGCCAGTTAGGGAGCAATCAGTTTCCGCCACTATTGATTGCTCACGGCGTTTCCCTTTTGATTAGAATCCCAGGTGCAAGGATTTATACATTTACTTGCTTTTTCCTGGAATCTTTTGTGGTACCAGCATAATTGGTCTTTAGATTGAGACGATGACCGGGATTGCGACTGAGCGCGCCCCATTGATCTTGAGCGTCGAGACTGTCCTGCTGCTTTGTCTCGAGTGAGAGTATCAACTTTCTTCGTCAACTCCTCAATGCTGCGCATGATGTTGCCAATATCAAATGCGGCAGCGGAGTGAACTGATGCTGAAGGGGCAGGCGAGGTCTCAACTATACTGTCCGCAATTTCCGCAACCTTGTTAAGTGGGAGATCCACTTGAGCCATGAGGATTCTCTGTACCTCAGGTGGGAGGCGGCGCATCCATAACTCCCTAAGGATGCCTTCATCACCCACCGACGTACCAGCCAAGGAGCGTAGATGGCGGAGAAACGCGCTAGGCTTCCGGTCCCCCAGTTGTTCTTCGCTTAAAAGCTGACGTGTGCGCCGGACCTTGGAATCTGATAAGCGCCTGATTAGTTCCTTTTTTAGGAACTCATACCTGTCTTCTGTAGGTGGGCTTGCTATAATATCTTCCACTTCTTCGGCTACCCGAGCATCCAAAACGGACAGTATGTGCCCATATTTAGTGGCGTCCTGGGTTATGCCAGCAATTTGAAATTGTGCCTCCGCCTGTGCAAACCAAATGACAGGTTTTTCAACAAAAAAATTTTGCAGCTTGACGGAGACACCTGCAACACTTGTACTTGCAGAAGAATGAGGTTGTGATTGAAAACGAGCGAGCTTTTGCTCCAGCTCTATGACCTTCTGTTGGAGGGAATTGTCTTCGTTTGGCATGGTTGAAACCAATAATTAAATTTAATAAATAAATAAATAAAGGAACCACGAAAACCAAATTAAATTATTAGAGGTTAATTTGAAACCCAATATTAATAGCAATCCACATTGGACTTCTGCGGCCATAAACAAAATATAACTGCCATGCAATTAATAGTAATTAATAAGTTAGTATACTTAATGACAAACAATGTTTACACAAGAACACAACAACCAAACAAGATAGGATATATGAACTTATAAGTAAAATCAAGATGTCAATTTAGTATTGTTTCTCAATGCAATCTTGCTTTTATATTAACAAAAATCACAAAACAAACAATTATATTAATTTCTGGTATTGTAAAAAGAAATTAAAAATTAAATTAGGTAAGTAGGTATATAAATTTACTTTACATAATATGTGCAGTAGACTACCCTGACAGTACCTTACCTACTTGTGTTACATTGCAAGTTGCAATGCTAACACATTACAAATTATGTTTTTCAGTAGGTATGTAAGCACCCAAGCTGGTTTTGAAATGGTAACTAATACCTACTCTGTTATTTTTAATATTGATTGTTTAATATGTATACTGTTTATAACATTAACTTAACATAAAATAGTTCTTCAATAAATAAATTATTTGTGAACCAATACCAAATATAATTTAATTAGTGACATACATAATTAGTAGCAAGTATTGCTAGATTATGAGAGTAGGTTATTGTAAACAATTTTAAATCTGACCGCAAACAATCAAACCAATGTGTTAACTAAGCTCTAAATATAATTATGTGAAGAGGCGGACACACTCATGCTAAAACTTGTTAGTAGCTAAATAAGTATGCCTGTTGCTTGGTCTATGAAGATAGTATAACACTCATGCACTTTTTGTAACTTGAATCACTTTGATGGTTATCATAGTTATGGGTAAAAGTTTAAACACCATGCAATGCCAGGAATCCCGTTGAAAAAGTTGTGGTAGTTGTCACACAAAACTTGCAGAAAGTTACAATGAATGTTTGCTCACCAGATCCGTGGGTTATGTTACCATTGAAATATGTCCTTGGTCAGTTGTTTCTATTGTGCTGGAACTTAGACAGGGTACTTGCAGCATGTGAATACCAGTCTGCAGGTGAGTCGAACTTGCAGTGTAGCAGGTTGCGTAAACTGAACATGTAGGTAGTCAGGTACACCTCGGCGTGTCGGGTGAGCCCAGCCGTCGTCGCAGGGAATATGCGAACACGTTCACTGGTAAACACTGGTCGACTTACGCGTGAGGCTTCGCATTCGGCCCCTGTATATAACGCAGGGTACCGGTACCTACTCAGCAACTTGTTTTTTTCACAATATCACGTCGGGGTCACCATTGACGGGTCGGAGGTTCAATGAAACGAAACACACCGACTCGTTCTTCTTATAGTTTATTGTGTATCACTTATTGCATACATAATTACAATGTAGTTGTACGACTCACAACACGGGAGAAACTTTTAGTCCCGAAACCAAACAATAATTAATCTCATCAAATCATGATCAAACTTAGCGGGAAAACGGGCTGTCAGTTCGTTAGTGTCATCTGACATCTATCTTACAATTCTGTTAATGTTGCCAACAGAAACCAAATGTGGAGTGTTGCGTTCGCCACACAGTTATATTCAAATACCATTAGCATTGTTTTTCACAAATACCAACAATATTGTCCTAAACAGTTATATTCAAATACCATTAGCATTGTTTTTTACAAATACCTACAAAATTGTTGTATACATTTATGTTCAAATACTAGCTTCTCACTATTACTTTTACTATCGTTTGTTCCAAATTTAATACACAAATTAGTTACTAACCTACATAACTACATTTACATACAAAATTGTCTTACACATTATCAATTTACACATCCAAACTACACACTTTTTTTATTTTTAACATTTATATCAATTGCACAGAACAGATATGAAATAAGAGACTGTGCGTTAAACTATGACCTCGTATCACTATTTAGTCACGTCCTAATAAGCCATAGTAGTACTATTAGCATGTCTCGCCCAAAACCCAGTAGTACACTAAAAATGCAAACATTGACAAAAACTAAATATAATTCGATAATACACAAAATAATATAATTAACTTAGATTCTGTCTCTGTGTCGGACTCATCGACGTGTGATTTAGATAACTGTATTCCACCCAACCTCAATCCTAACCAATCACTCAAAATTCTTAACCAAAATATTAGAAGCATTACAAAAAACATGGCAGGATTACACACTATTCTCGCCAGAACAAAGGTTGAATGGGACCTAATAACATTAACTGAATGCTGGCTTCTTAATTCTAGCTACATCCCTGATCTCCAAGGCTATAACTATTTCAAAACTGAGAACAATCTCACACAAAACGAGGGTGTAGTTGTTTATGTTCATAAAAATCATAACGTATCCGTAGAAGAACCACCGATTGAAGATGCAAATTGTCTACTAATAAAAATCGACGCCAGCACTATCCTTCTGGCTATCTATCGTCGGCCGGCCTTCAAAGATGTTACTAATTTTCTTAACTCACTTAACATGATCCTGTCCAGCATCACACACTATAAAAATATAATTGTCACAGGGGACTTAAACATCAACATTAATGATCAGTGTCTTGACTCACCCAAACATAGTTACCTCAATCTTTTAGCTTCGCATGGTCTACTGCCTGCACACACACTGCCCACGCGATTACAAGCATGCCTTGACCACTTCATTCTTAAAACAACTCTACCTGCATCAACTCATGTTGCTCACTCCGCACTGACTGACCATGATACTACCTTATTATTCTTAGTTAAAAAAATGCAGAAAACATCTGCGAAAAAAACAGCCATCCGAACTAACTACAATCTACTAGACGTTGCTTTAAAGCAAATTGACTTTGAACCAGTTTATCGCACTGAAAATCCTCATATAGCTGCAGAGCTAATGATCAGCCTTATAACACAGGTGATTGATTCAAATACAAAAATTGTTAAAATATCAAATCGCAAAAATATCATAAAGCCGTGGCTCACACCGGGCCTTCTCCGATGTATCCGGCATAGAGACAATCTACACAAAAAAACAAAAAAGTCTCCTGACAACGAAATTTTAAGAACAACGTTCACTAGATACAGAAACTACTGCAACAAGCTATTGAAGAAGATTAGACTAGAATTTGAGAGAAAAGAAATTAACAACGCAGGCAACAACACCAAACAAATCTGGGCAGCCATAAATACTATATCCAATAGAACTCGTAAGAAGGACAACACATCACACTTGTTACATATGTCAGCTACTCCACTGCAATCCGTTAACCTGGCCAACAAATTCTTTTCAGAAATCGGTAAAAACCTCGCGGAAAAAATAGTTTCTAGGCCAACTGACGAAGCATCCCAGTCTGTCAGCAGCGGGTGCTTGCAATCTATGTCACTATTACCGACGGATGAAAATGAAGTTGCTAATCTGATAACATCCCTCCGCAATGACTGTGCTGTGGGATGGGATAGAATTTCTAATAGCCTAATAAAAAAACACATCGCCATAGTTGTACCGCCACTTACATACATCTGTAACCTCGCTCTAAAATCAGGTCAATTTCCCAAACCATTTAAAAAATCCATTATACATCCTATCTTTAAGGGTGGGGACAGAAACAGTGTCAACAACTACAGACCTATTGCTGTGCTCCCTGCCCTATCCAAAATACTTGAGAGGATCATGAACAATAGGCTCGTTGACTACTTAGAAAAGTTCAATATATTGTCACCGTCACAATATGGTTTTCGGGCTGGCAAATCAACGTCCGATGCGGTTCATGATCTAACTAACTATGTTGTCACAAACATGGATGAGGGGCAGAAGGTCTTGGGTATATTTTTAGACCTTGCCAAAGCTTTCGACACTGTTTCTGTACCCATTCTTATTCGCAAAATGGAAAGAATAGGCATACGTGGGGTACAACTCAAACTTTTTGAAAACTACCTTAGTGAGCGTACCCAGTTCGTTAAGATCGATGATATCGTCAGTGATGAGCGCACCGTTACCTATGGCGTGCCACAAGGGAGCGTGCTCGGTCCGACTCTCTTTCTCATATACATTAACGAGCTGGGTATGCTCACAATCCCCAAGGGTAAAATTATAACTTTTGCAGATGACACTGCCCTTCTCTTTAGCGCAGACTCATGGCATGAAGTTTACGCGCATGCTCAGACAGGCTTTGATGCTGTGATGGGGTGGTTGCGTAGTAATTTTCTTACACTAAACACGGACAAAACAAAGTACATTTCCTTTTCCCTAAAGTCCTGCACACTCACAACTTCAACGTCTTCGTCGTATTCTATAATTGCTCACTCCTGCTCTAATCAAAATGATATCACATGTGGCTGCACCTACCTACAAAAAGCAAATAGTGTAAAGTACCTAGGAATTATAATAGATTGCAACTTGAGATTTCATGAACACATCAACACCCTCAGCAATAGGTTGCGTAAACTAATATTTGTCTTTAAGACCCTAAGAAATGTGGCTGACGTTAGGCTTATGAAATCAGTCTACTTTGCCCTCGCCCAGTCCCTATTAACATACTGTATAACATCTTGGGGCGGTGCACCTAAATACACTATCATACAATTGGAAAGAGCGCAGAGAGCTATTCTAAAGGTATCTTCCTTTCTACCTTTTCGATATCCCACAGCACTCTTATATAAAGATACTAAAGTCTTAACTGTACGTCAACTGTTTGTTCTACAAACGGCCCTAAAACAACATGGACTGCTTTCCTTTAACTCCTCGCTGTTACGTACTAAAAGACGCTTTGACCCAGTACACCGCCATGGTAAACGACTTACTACTATGTTCTCCAAACGTTTCTTTTGTTACCTTGGTCGCTTTCTCTACAATAAAATAAATCGGATACTTTCGATTTATGAACTTACCAAATCTAAGTGCAAATTGAGGGTTGGGAGCTGGCTCCAGGAATTAAGTTATGAAGATACAGAAAAACTTTTAGCTACAACTGTATAACTTGCTTTTTTGAAACTAAACTTATTTTTGTATTAGTTTAGGTTTTTATTAAACTACTTTTCTTAAAATATCAAAAGCTCTAACTTGTTAAGCAGTAAGACAAAATAATAATAGAATACTTATACATGTATATTTATATA
Organism: Cosmia trapezina; assembly: GCA_905163495.3. Classification (NCBI taxonomy): domain Eukaryota; kingdom Metazoa; phylum Arthropoda; class Insecta; order Lepidoptera; family Noctuidae; genus Cosmia; species Cosmia trapezina. The sequence goes on from LR991048.1 coordinate 5,761,445, forward strand.
AATCACCTTTCTGTGCATTCAGCCCTCACACCATACTCACAAATACCACTCACACCTACACACACAACCCCACACACACACCCTCACATACATCCGCATACTCACACACACATACACACACACACACACGCACACACACACACACACACACTTACTAACCCTAGAATTAGAAATAATCACTAGTATGTTATTTTCTGGTTTATATAACTTACCGCATCTGTGTATGAGTGCATAATTATATTTAAATGTCCTCCGAAGGGGTGGAGACCTGGTGTCCTGAAATACAGGCCTTACGCCTAGCTTAGGCACCAGTCTCCCACAGTATAATTAAAAGTGTTATTGTGTTCTTGATCATATTTTGAAAATCTAGATTTATATTGTGGTGAGAAATAAATCTTTATCTTATCTTATCTTATCTTTATTGGCCGGTTTGAGTGGAGATTCGCAAGAGCAAACGTGCTCGGAGGAAGGAAGTATTTCAGTAAGATGCTGGTAGGGATCTTGACCGTACTTCCGGGATTGTCCTGATAGCCGTGGGATGCCTCTCCACTCCTCACAAGCGCCTCAGGACATGTTGCCCCCTTGCCGTTACGACACTATGTGCTAGCGACCGTTTCGGGGGGCCCATTATTGAGTGTGCAAGTCACCCCCTGCCATTTTAACTGTGTATATTATATAACATTGGTAAGGCAGGGGACATAGTTCTTCCATAGTTTAAGGTACCCGATCCACTATAGCCACCCAAACCCATAGCCCAATATGTTTTGATTCCATGTTCTGCAATAGTCCTGCACAAACCGGGGGTTGTCCTTGAGTGCACTTGCATAGTGCATACAGGGATAATCGTCGGCTGGTGCCGCCTCGTCATTTAAAATTGTCTAAGGGGCCTCTGCGAGTTGGCTTCGGCCCCTCGTACGCCTTCCAAAGGTCCGGGACCCCAGGGTCCCGAGATATGTCAAAGACAAAAAAATAATAATAATAATAATAACCCCACCGCAGTATCTCTACGTTGACGTCGTGGTGGGGCTTGCGCGCTCCGAACTCTAGGTCTGTGCCGGTAGAGTTTACTTTGCCGAAACAGGTCTAGGGTGAGGAGCCAGACCAAGAGAGATACAAAAACCCGCAGGGCAGCATGTGGCAGCACTGATGAGGAACAGAGCTCCCACCTCATTCTTGCCTTTATTGGCCGGCTTGAGTGGAGATTCGCAAGAGCAAACATGCTCGGAGGAAGGAAGTATTCCAGTAAGTGTTTGTAGGGATCTTGACCATCTTCCGGGCTCTGGGATTGTTCTGAGAACCGTGGAATTATACCTCTCCACTCCTCAAGCACCTCAGGACATGTTGTATTTCTGAAAAAAAAAAGTAGCCTATGTCCGTCCCTAGGATACCATCAATTGCCTTGCCAAATTTTATCGAAATCCGTTCAGTGGTTTAGGCGTGAAAAGGTAACAGACAGAGTTACTTTCGAATTTATAATATTAGTATGGAAGTATGGACTAGCTTTTGCCCGCAGCTTTGCCCGCGTGGATGTCGGAAAATATCCCACGGGAACAAAAATCCTTCCATCCTTGTCTACATTATAAAGGGAACCTCTGTGCAATATTTCAGCTTTATAGACCCAAGGGTTTGGGTTGGGCATTGATGAGTCAGTCAGGACTTTTCTTTTTATAAATTGCGATATTGCGCAGCCATAACTTCCAAGGTGATTGTTTCGTAAAATATTGATCTAGAGCTTTTAATTCTTTTTTCGTCAATTTTTGACAAATTCAGTCTTCAATTGAGAAAAATAATTAGATCTCTAACACAAGTAGTTGCTGAGATCTCCATGGCCGCGCAATCCTCCACGTTGCGTTCGCGCGGCCAACTTAAAACCCTCATAACTTCTTTATTTCGATTTTGACAAATTCCGACATTATTTTAGGCGAAGTTTTTTTCTGTTTGCAGCAATCACAGGGAACACTATTTCAATTTGAATTTAATTTATACAATGCGTTTCAACTAAGAATAGGAAAGTCAATGACCTCTAACTGTCAACTGAAGCTAGAAATCTAAGGCTTGCAAAGTTTTGTAGTGTTATCCTTACCCATTTTAGTTCTGTTTTTGGAAATTGTTTTTGTTAAAATATGTCACTGACTTTGCAAATGTGTAAACGAGATGCTATTTTGCTAAATCTTCACAATATGGCGCAAGGTCATTCCTATACTTAGTTGTAACGCACTGTACCTATGTAGCTAAATTTCATTATGCCGTCGGTGCAATCAGACAAAGATAGCCCAATATTGCGTAACATACTTACTTAATTAATTAATTTATTTATTTATAACTTTAAACTTGGAAAATGTATCAAATTATAAAATGAATGCATTGAATATGCGCTTTTATACCTACTGGATGACTATGTTTTTATACTGTGCTAATCATAGAATTACTCTAAGGTGCTAATATACACCTAAAGGCGAAAGTTTGTGAGTGTGTGTGTTTGTTACTTTTTTACGCTCAAACGGCTGGACCGATTTGGATGAAATTTGTTATGTAGATACCTTATACCCTGGATTAACACATAGGCTACTTTTTATCCCGGTCTACGCGGGTCAAAATTCAAATCTTAAGCAACCTGCCTGCATAAGATTTGAATTTAGATTTTTTTAATAGATACTTAGTTAATTCATACACACAGGTATTCACACTTAAATCTTACTTTCACTCATTTTTTTTTTTTTCTCTTGTATAATTTGAAAAATTCTGTACTATGGAAGAGCGGAGTCTCCTAACACAGGCATTGTTTGCTTAAAAGGAGGCTCCAAACACTAATACCCTGTTTTTTGTAAACTGAAGCATTAATAAACTTTTTTATTTTTTTTATTTTTTTTTTATTTTTTTTTTCGAAATTTCTTTTTTATTGTTCTAATATGAAAAGTTTACATCGAATTTGTAGTATTTATTGATACTTAGATATTTTTTTCTGTCTAAGATATTTAAAAAAAACTTATGCTATATGCTTGTAGGTACTCCGTTCACATTATACCTATACCCTATTTTTTTCAAGACGGTAAAAATAGTCATCTAAGTATATACCTAGGTAAAAATACAGTGTGAGTCTTCATAATGTGCACAGATCGAATTTAGGGAAACAATGCTCAATTGGAATGATGGAAAAAATGTTTAAAAAAAAAAAAATTAAAGTGTCTACTTGTTTTTTTTAATAGTTGATAGGAAATGCTCTAAGTTATAAATGTGCCATTTTTACTTTTAGGAAGCTAATACGATGTAGAATAATTTAAAGATAAAAAAAACTGTTTTACAAAAAAAAAAAAAAAACAATTGACATCCAAAAAATATTTTTTGCATTTTATAGCCCAGTTGTTGAGGAGGGCTAATAGGCTATTTAAAATCACGCTAGGGCCCTTAGAAGCCAAGCAAAAAGAAAAAAAATGTCAGAAAGGATGCTAAGCGCAAACGAAGTAATAGCGCGGGCAGGCGATGCGGAGGCTATTTAACATCACGCTGGGATCTTTAGGAGCCGAGCGAAAAGAAAAAAATGTCAGAAAGTATGCTAAGCGCAAAAGAAGTAATAGCGCGGGCAGGCGATGCGATGCATTGCAACGGGGTTGGGGGTAAAAACACGTCACGTGGACGAAGTCGCGGACAGAAGCTAGTCTGGTATAATAATATAATTTCAATCATGACGATATTATCGCGGTCGTCCATAAAATGTATGGAAATTACTTCCCTTTGTTATCGTGATTCTGTGGACGTCGATAATATCGTCACGTTTAGAAATAATAACTACAAAAGCGCATATCGCAGTTATTAAGGGTAAAGAAAGACGAGCGTAATTTTTTGAGTTGTGAGTCGCGTAATTTCGGTCGCGTAATTTCTGCTGGGCAAAAATTCTGTTGGGCCGCCAGACGAGCGTAATTTATTCAGTTGATTTTCAACGCTTGTACTAGGTGTTTGTGTAGTGCAATGGATATAATAAAAACGGTGTGTATTTACGAAGCATATAGCGAAGACACAGAAGATGATGATAGAAGAAAATACTGGATGAATCCACTTAACACTGAAAGACTGACTATGGATTCTCTCGCTCCCCTCTCGCCGCGAACTCAATTCAGCCGGGATTGTGCGCGTGAGTCGGCAGACAACTCATTTCGCGTTGCGAACGAAACAGGATTTTTATATGAAGCAGAAATTACGCGGCTGAAATAACGCGACTAACAACTCAAAAAATTACGCTCGTCTGGCTTCACCCTAAGTTTTCAATATTAACATCTAATCTACTTATGGAACTTTGAACCTTCGGGATAAAAAATCGTGAACGTTGTTTCAATTTAGTTACGTTTAGACTTTAGACAAATCTTACAAAAATGTCTCAACTTCAAAACTTCAACACAAATAATTACTCCATCCGGCGACAAAATAAATAATCAAAAATATACAATTTCAAAATGAATACCTATTTGAAACAAACAAATAAATCACAGAAACGCGAGCTTGTAATTTGAAACAACATAATTAATGAAAAAAGATAAAAAGTAAAGCAATTGACGCCTTCCCGCGCCATTTGACTTCACGCAACGCTCCCGCGCTTCGTGTATTTTTGGCGCCAATTAATCTGTTGGTTCGTCGGATATCTTGACTTTTTTAATGACACTTCTAAAATTAAGAGGACACGAAATTAATCTTTAGAAAAGTTAATTGATTGGGTAAACGCTAAACGTTTTGTGGGCACGGAAAGTTTGTGAAATGGTTTTCCTACTTTGGAATTACATCGGCATGCGAAAAACTTGAATGTAAAATTGAACATGAAATAGAAGGAAGAAGTCGGTTAAGTACTTAATAATTTCAGTCAAGACATTTAAAAATTCAGTTTAGCTGAGGTTCTAGCTTTTTGTGATTAAAACTATATGGTAGTGCCTATTTATTCAAAGCTTAAAGTTGAAGAAAAATAATTTCTGCATCAAAAGTTCTTTTTCTTGAACTCAACATTACCAGCAATGCACGAATGCAGTCAATGACAATTCAATAGCAAATACATTCAGAATTTTTAGGATTCTATACCGGAACATTCTGGATGTAAGTAGGTACCTATTGCTATTTTCTTTAGTCACACTACATATTATAAAACAAAGTCGCTCCGCTGTCTGTCTGTCCCTATGTATGCTTAGATCTTTAAAACCACGCAACGGATTTTGATGCGGTTTTTTTTAATAGATAGAGTGATTCAACAGGAAGGTTTATATGTATAATACATGTATAATATAGTAGAGAAACACTGATAATTTTAGAGGATTCTAATGTGATGTCGTAAATAAACACATTTTTTTGTGCTTACATTGCAAACGCTGGCTGAACCCTACGAGATAGATCAAAATAATTTACAACAGTATTGTACACCTTAAAAAGGTCTGCAAAAAAGTCCGCGATAGTATATGTCTATCTCTCAGGGATAACCCACAATAACCATTTTTTTATCCTTTACTTTTTACGAGAAATAATGGCTTATTTACGAAGCGATTTTAAGCAATACAGCATTAATCCTTATCCAATTAAGTACCTTAAATACATTGAGCATTTACTATAGATCAATATGGCCCTTTACAGCATGTAATTTAAATTAATATTTTCGAAGATATTACAGATTTAAAAACTTTTTACAAAAAAAAAAAAACAACCGACTTCCAAAAAAACACTACAAAGTGAAAAACAACTTTAATTTCGGAAGTCGGTGTCTTTGGTTTTTTATTTATTTTCGTTTTTTTTCCTCCGACTTCCGAAATTAAAGTTATTTTTCACTTTGCAGTGTTTTTTGGAAGTCGGTTGTTTTTTTTTTGTAAAAAGTTTTTATTTTTCACTTTTTAGTGGTACCTATCCCACACAAATCTGAATACCACTCTGCAAAATAAATTAGAGCATCATCCACATAGACTAAATGGGAAAAATACGTATTAAATTATTGAATCTAACTCAAAAGCCTCTCATATAAGCTCTCATCAGAACTTGAAGATATTTTTATGAGACAGTCTCAGGAGTATACCATTTCAAATAAAAACTTTGCAAAAAGGCAAATACGTCGCGATAGAGTAGTGTCAGAAGTTTGGTAGGCGTAGTTTTAGTTGACAGAGATAACGAGGCTACGAAATCTGCCTTCTGACAATCAAGGCCACACATAACATACAACTCAAGTAGCGCAATTTGAAGCGGCATACAGTTACCATTAAATCATTTATAGCCAGAGTGCACCTCATGACAATTCCAATAAGCCCAAACACGGCTAGGATACATTGTTTTATTACTGAGTTCCGATGCCTACCTTCTGGCTTCTTCATCAGATCGGTTCGATGGTACCATTTTCATCAGAACCATTTCGTCATAGTTGCATAACTATTTTAATCGAGATATCTTATCGCCACCCGTGAAATAGGTAGGTACTTATCGTCCCGTTAGAGTTCCCGTGGCCATCTGTGGTCTTCTTCATCAGTTCCACTTCACTAGATGATACTTTCTGAATGCAAACGCTTGATTTGTTGATGAAAATACCAAAATCGCTGTATGTATACCTATAATATTTGAGGAGTTCCCTCGATTCCTCATGGATCCCACCATCAGAATTGGATTTTGATAAAAATGGGACCAATCTGAAAGTATATCCTTTCAAATAAAAAAATAATTTTCCGAATCGGTTCATAAATGACGGAGTACTGAGGTAACAAACATACAAAAAAATACAACCGAATTGAGAACCTCCTCCTTTTTTAAAAATCGGTTAAAAATGCAGGGACATAGCGGGCGGCGGTACATAAATAGCGCGTTGAAGGCCGCGCTTCGCCCTATAGCACTTTATGATTAGCAGAGATCGCACGCGTTTATCGGAGCTCTCTAGCGAGGAAAATAACAATTATCCATACTGATATTATAAATTCGAAAGTAACTCTGTCTGTCTGTCTGTACCACCTGTCTGTGTCTACCTTTTTACGCCTAAATCACCGAACAGATTTTGATAAAATTTGGCAAGACTTTATGGTGGTATCCTAGGGAAGGACTTATGCTACTTTTTGTCACAAAAATAACCCTACCGGGGGTGAAAGTTTGTATGGGAAACCCAGCATTTCTTAAGTTAGGGATATGAAAATTCAAATTTATGCTTTTGGAAGGAAATAAAGAAATATGTGGTCCAGCGTTTTTGGAAAATCATCCCCTAAAGGTGTAATATAGGGGTTATTTTAAAATCTACAAAACTGCACGGATATCGATACAATTTGGCAAGGCTACAGATGGCATCCTGGGGAAGGACACAGCCTATTTTTTTATCTTAAACAATTATCCTACAGGGGGTGATATGGGGGATGAAAGTTTGTAAGGGAAACCCAGCATTTCTTAAGTTAGGGCTATGAAAATTCAAATTTATGCTTTTGGTAGGAAATAAAGAAATATGTGGTCCAGCGTTTTTGAAAAATCATCCCCTAAGGGCGTAAAATAGGGCATGATTTTAAAATTCACAAAACTGCACGGATAGTGATAAAATTTGGCAAGACTAAGATGGCATCCTAGGGAATGACATAGCCTACTTTTTGTCTTAAAAAATAATCCTACAGGGGGTGAAAGTTTTATGAGAATCCCAGCATTTCTTAAGTTAGGGATATGAAAATTCAAATTTATGGGTTTGATTTATGAAAAAATAACTCTTTTTAAGAGATTTAAGGGATTGGATAATTCGTATCTTGAAGTAACATTTAGTCTTAATATTTTTTTAATCCCCACGGGATAGGGAAATAAAGAGGATTTATTTTCCGTTTACTATTGTTTGGTTTTAAGATTTATTATCCTCCAGCAATCAGATATCAATCTGCGCGCCGCTCCTCGAGTACTATACATACAAGCAGTGCGAGAAGGTAATTATTGTCTAGCCGACGTTCGCACGGGCGTAAAAATATCGCGGGGATTTTTTTAGCGCACTGCATTTTCAACGCTCTGCTTAGCGCTGAGAGTTAAAAATCCAACAGTTTTTTCGTCGCGCTGGGATGCGCTCTGTTATTGTTAGGTTGGATTCTCGAAGATCGGCTCAAACCCGAGAGTTGAAAATCCAGTGCGCGATAAAATCCCACCGCGATATTGTTACGTCCGTGCGAACGTCGGCCATAGGGTACTTTTAATGCCGGTAGTACGTTCCCGTGGGATATTTTCCGACATCCACGCGGGCGAAGCCGCGGGCAAAAGCTAGTTGTCAATATAATACGGTAGATAATCTCGTTTCTCACATTTAAACTGTTACAAACACGAGAAGACAGCTGACACCGCGCGTTTTTCATCGATTCTGAACTCACAGAAATGTTTGATTAATGATTTTCTTGTTTACAAAAAACATTCATTAATACTTTCTTCCCGTGTGGTCCAGTCCAAGGCCACGTGATGGCCACCTAATTTTTCCAGTATTCGTTTTAACACTTATTTGAACAGTAAACTCCTGTAATTTCGGTTTGAATGTCCACGGAGGAGCTAATTTCTAACCCCTTATTCATAAAAAATTTGATCCATTTGATCCGTCAGTCAGTCAGAACAGTCGTATCATTTGACCGAACTGTTTCAAATATTATGTCTGTGCTTAACTAGCTATCCATCCATAGGTCTCTAGACATAAAAAATTGCCTAGCCTTTTCCCAACTATTTTGGGGTCGGTTTCCAGTCTAATCAGTTGCAGCTAAATACCTGTATTTTACATGGAGCGACTGCCTATCCGACCTCCACAACCCAGTTACTGGGTAATACGATATCCGTGGTAAGACTGATTGTCCGACTTTTTGGGCTTCTGACGACCGGCCCGTATATTTTAATTAATTTGGTATTTTTACATAAATCTTCAAAATCTAAATGGAAAACCCTAAGAAAAGCAGGCCGCTTTTCTTAGGGTTTTCCATTTAGATCATCGGGAGCCACTTTTATCTAGTTGCCCGCTGTCAGTTTCATCTCAAATTCTGATCTCCTGTATTTGGTCTTCCCCTTTTGCGTGCACCGTATCTAGGGCACCAGTCTAACACGCTTAGACAGCATGATATTGATTCATCGAGAGAGCACTAATTATAAGGTACATTAAATGGTTCATTTCCAATAGTTTAGTTAGGAGGCAATTACTATTGCGTTTTAATTGCACTGCATCGGGGCCAATGATGATGTAGGAGTTAGGGCAATTTAGGTCTATTCCGCCGGACCAATATGCAACAGATTTTAAGACCGCGATGATCATATTCCGGTTTTTCCGGATTATTCCTTAGGTTCATAGGGCCACCTAAATCCTATTCTGTAAGTATCTATAAGGTGGACTCTCCAGCCTAATTATCTGTCTGAATGCTGATGTTATAAAATTGTGCTGTGTCACGGTGAGGTTCCAAATGACTCTTGCTGGTATTATTGATGGAGTTTGCTTATGTTTTGGACTATGACCTTCTCACATGTTTTTTTTGTTGTAGGTAACATTTATTAAGAGAGAAGTTTAGTGCGGTGCTTTAATAGTTTGAATGATTATACCCTTGAAATATTTTTCTTTCTGCTATTCAGCTTTTATTTCATAAATAAAAATATCCATATCACACATTATATCGGGCAATAAAATACAAAAACATAAATCGTACTATAAAGTAAAAACATAATAAAAAAATATAATACAGGTTTTTTTTTCAGTGAAAATTAACAATAACTCGTTGTAACGAGTTTTACGTGAAAAAAAACACATAAAACGCTAATTTATTTACGATCTGCCAACTATAAAGCGCCTCTGGACATTTTTGTTCGAGCAATTGCGGCTCGAATTAGCCGTTTGAATTGGTTTCCCGCGTTCCACTCACACTTGCAAATGGAACGATTTAAATTTACCCACACATGCTCCAACAGGGACGACTCTCGTATTTGTCAGATATAATAGAAATATTCGCGAGTTTCACATAATTTATAAATTAGCTGCAATACTAGCTGCCATGTCATCGGATTTTCTAAAGAAATTGATGACAAAATTATTACCTCTTCGATAGGACGATTTCAAGTTTTCAACAAGATTTTTACCTGTCTTTTTTAAAGATGTTTTCAATCTATTTTACATTTAATCCCAATTTGAAATAAATATTTTTTCAAGCCTCAGATAGGTGTAGAGTTTTGAATGATATATCACAAAACAAATTAACTCCAAGCCAGCCAGTATATCATTGAATTCATAAAATGTCAAATATTTTCACAAAACTGACAGCCCTACACTTATACACCCGTTAACCGCGCAGTGATGTCTCATTTTCTAAATTTGTTACGAAAAGATAAATCTCCGCGCGTCCCGGCTCTCGTTAGCTAAATCTTTCTCCCCCGTAATTATTCACCCGTTAGAAAAAAAGGAAATAAACATGAAAAGAAAACGTCTCACAACTGAAATTTAGTAAGTGGCCCGAGCTCATTAAAAAGCTGTAAAATTCTATTACCAGACAACGGATGGGTGTGTATCCGAACGAGCCAAACGTCATACGGACCAACCACTTTATTTTATCGTTTGACAGCTAAATGTCATTTGAAAAGAGTCTTTATTTCGACGGTTTAGGAGTGTCAATTAAATTATTTGTCGGAAAATAAAATAGTGCGAGGTTCACAATGGCGGGAAACAAAGACGTGAAGCGTTGACAAGCGAGGATAAATTGACATTAATTGCCTTACTACTGTCGGAGTGGTTTGCAAGCGTGTAACGTGGTCGTTTTTGACGGCAATAGGATTATTTTAGGCGCTAATTAATTTACTTTCTACATTATTGCGGCCGATTTGATGTATTGCGTCTGGAAGACTGTTTGGTGTTAGAAATGTTTGATGTTAGACGTTTAGATGCGTTTGGATACATTTATTTAGTAAACAATGATTTAACGAAACATTTATTCAGTTCCAAGCTTGAATGTATATACATTGAGATTCTACGTAGTAGGCTATCGTTAAATAATAGCATTTATTTTAGGCTACCTATTATGTAGTACACTGTCATTATTATTGTCTATTAATTCACAAAGCGACGTACCTAAGTAAGACTCCTGGGAGTCTTGCAACCTAATACTTAATTGGGTCTCAGTAAGTATGTAGCCAACGATTGATAAGTTAAATTAAGTATAACAACACAACCAGCATCACTTGCTCGATTGGCTCAGTAGCCGAGACTCTGAGAGGGTGTCATCTACCGGTCACCAAAAAAAAAAAAAAAAATCAGCAAAAAAAATTAACCGTGCGCAGGGAGCGGGACAGAGCGAGACTGAGTGACGGGACAGAAAGACCGAACGCTCAAGGATGTTTGGTCCGGGAAGTGCCTTAAATTCAACTGACCTATTCTGTAAAAATCTCACCGTGAAAAGTGAGCGTGAAGTGAGCTGTCAAAAATGTCAATCCCTACCATCAGGTCGAATGACTGTTCACTTCATCTAACTTTTAACGGTGAGATTTTTACAGAATAGGTCAGTTGAATTTATGGCACTTCCCCAACCAAACAACCTTGAGCGTTCGGACCTACAAGTATTTGTTCGAGTCTGGGTGTTTTTCTATCTATAATATGTATGTATTTACAAAAAAAAAAAATGTATATAAGTAGTTTATCAGCCATCTCGTTACCATAACACAAGCATTAGGTTGCTTAGCTTGGGACTAGATGGCGTTGTGTGAAATGTCCAAGGATATTTATTTATTTATTTCTCTGTCCCGCCCGCGCCACTCAGGGCCTATTTCAAGATGTCCGAATAGCCACTACTTACCGAATAAATTCAAAAATGGAACAGAATTTGTATGAAATTATCTGCCAAGTAAGTTAATAGGAACTTAATCGTAGGTTTTTAAACAGGTCCTTAGTCTCGCTCTGTCACGCTCCCTACGCACGGCTCTTTATCATAGAATTCACATTTTTTTTGGAATTGTTTTAATGAAAAAAGAAAAGCGATCTTTTGAAATAAAATAAAACGTGAATTAATTAAGTACTTGAGATTTTTAAATTATCTATCCATTAGTGGATTAGTGTAATCCTCAAATGATTAGATTAGAACGTCAACTTTAGCAAAAAAATGCATGCAATCAATCATTTTAATCACTTTGTTACAAGCCGATTTTAAATGTATTAGGTACGTGTTTATAACACATACAAAATAAAAACAAACAAGAACGTGCAATGTGATGATAGGATATCTAACATTAATAATGTGTTTTTAGATGTATACTCTTGATTAATGAGTTAATACTCTCTCAATAACGCACTATCGAATGGTTTTGGTCGACGTAGCGCCTTAAGTTGCGAGCACGATTCCAAGGCACAAGATATAAACATTTTACAGTTAATGACGATACGGTACTTGGATATAAATACATCTTATTATGTAATTAATTGTACCATGCGAAGGACGTTGAAAAATTGTTGATCATGTAAATAAGATTTATAAATTAAAATGATCCAAATATTTTCAGGAAGAACATTTTTAAACATGATATCATTTGAAAGATCACGACGCCACTTATCAAATCATTCTAGAGATTTATTTTGTCATCACTGATCATATCCGACTCGTTATTTCTGCGATAAAATTGAAATTTTATTTCTGTAAATTGGTTAATGATGTAGGCACCAAGACCAATTTATTTGATTCTATGAAGTCGCGCGCACGTTCTGCGCTACACTCAATGATATTATAATATCATTGGCTCCACTACAATTTTAAAGACGGCGAAAACTTAGGTAAGTGCGCTTGAAGTGAGCTGTCATTCCATCTGATGCTTGATATTGACACTAAACACTATTAACATGTCACTTCAAGCTCACTTTCAACTTTCAACAATACACTTTCAATTATACATAACAATCTTCAAATAGAGTTCTGGGACCAAACGAAATTATTAGGTATTCGAAACTATCTATCTATATAGTAATAGAAATGAATAATAATAATGGTATACCTATCTAATATATCTCCTACTCATAGAATGAGAGAATTTAGCCAGGTACACAAGGCTACAAGCTCATTGTACGGAAATCCTATAAAATGCGAGATCAGCTTAACTTGATAATTATTTAGCCGTGTGTACCAATACTTAATTTGGGATTTTCTTAATACTTCTCCAGATTTTTGAATACGGAGTTATCGAATTTATTTATATCATAACCACTATTAGCTGGGCAGTCTATATGAAGTCACGTTCACAACCACCAAAAAAATAAAAATAAAATAAAATGACATTTATTTTGGCGCGCTAATTACCGCGTTCGGATAGTCAGTGTGGCGCTCAGACAGAGTCAGCTCCAAGATGGCGGACCGACGCTGCTTGACATGTTGATATATTACCACTAATTACTCAAAGCGGGGAGGTGTTTATTGAAAATAGCTGTAAGGTGACGACGAGTCGTGTCTGCTACGATTTCTATGTCCGTTCAGAATGACTTCCGTAATAAATTAAGTGTAGGTAGGTACCACTGTTTTACGAAACTAATTATAAAATTAGGTACCTAATGAAGTAGACTGATAATTACCGTCATTATTGAAGATGGACGCTATATTTTAAATGGTGAATTTGGTCTACTGAGCGCACAGAAGCACAGAATAACATATTAGTAGGTACTTACTAACGTAGGTAATAGAAGTCATAAAACATTTGTCTTGCCAAAAGAGCGAATATTTGGCTTGCAACAGTTACAGCAATCGTAATCGATCAACGCTTAAAGATAACAATTCGCAAGTGTCAGTCTTCTTTCGATACGACTACCTACGTATTTAGAACCGTAACTAGTCTGATGAGTGACAAGCCATTCACAAGAGAGCTAGTTCATTGAAGAGCTGAAAAACTGTTGACTTCTTTGATCAACTTTTGCCAACGTCGTCGTTATTGAACTGCTCGACTGGTAGAAAGCAAGACTAACAAATTTTACAAATTAAATGATTTACTTATATTACCCTCTAAAAAGCTGTCTTTGCCATAATTGTGACTTCACGCAGGGTTTTTAAAAAGCGGCCAAGAGAAAGTCCGGACTCGCACACGAACAGTTCCGTATCGGGTACAATATTTAACGCTACATATTTTTTTAAAACACCGTAAACAAAAAACATTTTTCGAAACGTTTCTTGCATGGGAATGGGAAACATTTAATTTCAAACTTTATTTTATTGTTATTATTTGTTGTTACTTATAGCGGTGATAGTAGTACAAACTCTGCGGAAATTTTAAGTGTGTACCTATTACGGTTCAGAGATACAGCCCTGTGACAAACGGACGGACAGTGGAGCCTTAAGGAACCCACACATCAACAGTTGGCCTGCAGTGGAAGGCAACGGTCCACTCACAGTTTTTATATAAGTTCTATGTTCTATGTTAGAGGGTATGGTTTCCGCACTTAGTCCTTTATTTGGACCATTGTGCGTGGGCCATATCGGCCGTCGGGGCTTATTCCAACCAGCCCACCTCACTCCAGAAGTCAATCAAGTTTCCTAATCTGTTCAGAACATCTGTGAAGGATCCGGGTATACCAGCTTTTATCCTAATCTGTGCGACGCCTGTGCATTCAAAGAGCACGTTTATATAAGTTCTGTAAGTGGACCGTTGCCGTCCACTCACAGAACTTATATAAAAACTGGACCGCCTGCCAGCGGACTGTAAATGGCCCTTTTAGTAATAGGGTACCGTTGGCACCCTTGGGTTTGGAACCCTAAAAAACGCTTCTAATACCGACCCTGGCAAAATCACAATTATTCCTACTTAAATCAATAGAGATATATCCAGGAATCAGGATTATTGCTATGGATACTGAAGATTCCAAGCAAATCATAAGTATTCTCATTCTAAATCAACCTACTTTCTTCACAGGATCTTGCTCATCTCGGGGCAAGCGAGCTCGCACCGCGTTCAGCGCGCAACAGATCAAAAGCTTAGAGGCTGAGTTTGAAAAGAACCGCTACTTGTCGGTGGCAGCACGAGGCAGACTCGCCAGGCAACTTAGACTTACAGAAACACAGGTTTGTTGATACTAAACAATTTTATAAAGTAAGTATTTCATTTGTGAGACGCAATAAAGGAGGCAAATCGTTGCAATAAAAGCTCACTCCACAAGCGACACTCAGGACTTCAGGATCACTACCCGATGTATCCTAGCAAGTCAATCGCGCTGCCAAACTGCTGACTGCGCTGATATTTTTGTGCGAAAGCGGACCTGTCGCCAATAAAACTACATTGACTTTCTTTGTTCACCAAATAAACCTTACTATCCTCGAGTCGTGAGCATAAATTCCACCTGAACTTTAACTGCCCTCGTCAGTGTGTTCCTGTATTCTGTTTTCTCTCTGTATCTAAATATGCTTGATAAATATTGATTTCACTGCTCCCGCCCGTGTGTAACCTGCCGTGATAGGAAATAAGATTCGTTAGGTTTAAGAGTACAGTTTGTGCTCACGACTCGAGCCGGCAACTATACCGTAGTTAGGTGGATAGATAGATAACAGTCACAAGTTGTAACCGACCAATGTAGATTTTGAAAATAAAGTATAGTGTTCAGTCAGTCCCTAATTTATTTTGTTTCTTCCAGATAAAGATATGGTTCCAAAATCGTCGAACGAAATGGAAACGAAAATACACAAACGACATCGAACTTCTCGCACAGCAGTATTATAGCAGCCTTGGCATCGTCAGTCCTCGACCTATGTTCGTCGGAGACCGCCTATGGATCTTCAACTACCCCAACAGAGTCCCACCCACACAACAGCAGCAATGGATGAAGTCCCTAAACACAATGAACGCACAAAACCAAATTATAGACAGAACAAACATGTTTCGAAATCTACCAAAACCTGACGTTCCATTTTTAAACCCCACTGTGTATCCGAACGAAAGAGTTTTCATGGACCGAGGTTTAAATATGGCGGGAAATATCAATGTCAAAATTCCCGCCCAAAATCGCATTTTGCCAAGAGAAGTTTACAATAATATGGCGCAAAGGAGTATGGATGTGTATAAAAATAATATTTTAAGCCACAGTAGCCCACCGCAAGAGTCTAATGTTGATCATTTGAGGAGATTGGAAGAGAATTTCAGTATTTAAGACAGGACTTCGTTTTGTATTTGTCAATGTTATTTGTAAATAAAGTTTTGGTCATTATTATGTTTTATTATTTGTGTAACTACGTTGTAGAGGTCAGCTAGGCAGTCGCTCCATGTCAACATACCTACTACTATTCAGCCGCATCCGGTAATCTGGTTAGACTGAGTGCAGACCCCAGATTAGTCGGGAAAAGGCTAGGCAGATGATGGTTGTTCCCTTTCAGTCATCGTCGCGTCGTCGGCGGGCCAGAATCAGGCCGAGAAAACGCTGGTGAGAGCGATAGTTTGAAAAAAAGCAGGAAGCAGCCTAGTCTAGAGGTAGGTTAGTAGGTAGCCGTGGTAGATCATACAGCGGTGGGTTATTTAAAACAAGCATTATTAAAAACAATAAGTACTTAATTGAGTTGAAATACAAATTAATATAGCTAGGTAAGTACCTACCCTGCTACCCATCAAAAGCCATAATATCCGATCCCCAGAACCCCAGATCGGATATTACTTTGTGAAGAATATTTGCTGTTACAAAAAAACACCGGGCAAAAAATAACTAGGTAGGTACAGTCAGCAACAAAAGTCGATTATCACTTGTGTTTTCTAAATCTTAATTATTGAGAAAAATAAGTACTTCATTAAAATCGGAACAGATGTAAATTTTAAAGAAAATTAACTCTTATCTAATAAATGAAAGGCTAAAAATCACGTTACATAACGTATCATTTTAGCAAAAAGTAGCTGTGTTAACCGACTTCTGTTTCTGACCGTACCTATGCTCGTGAAACATCCATGCGAAATGCTATAGCTTTTTTTTTTTTGTCGGTTTTAGCAAGAAGCTACATGCGAAAGCAAAGCACAAGCGTACAAGACTTCTATTAATGACATCATCATGAACTATGAAAATCGCCCTTACACAACGAAATAAAAACACGAACCAGTCATCCAGTCATTCTGACTATGAACGTGCAAGTACAAAGAATGGAATAAACCAAAAAATGTGTGCACAATGTTTCAAAATTGAGTACCTACCTACCTACCTGTGGTCTGTGGTACCTACTACTCACCTACTTTCGATCTCTTTGGGTTGCTGGGTTGGGTTACACAAAAGTACCCCACTTGGGGACCGGTGTTACAAGAGCGCAGCGTGCAGATAGGCTCAATCAAAGAGAGGCCTAGCAGACAGCAGTGGGTGAAGTCGTAGGTACTGTGGATGAAATGAACAAGTCTTATATTTCTGACTAAGCTACATCTATTTTAGATTATTGGGTTCTTGGTGAAAAAATATGGAACCTTAACACTTCTTCAATATGAGGATACCATAGGAAAATAATAGTGTATCGTTAAAAACCTTACACCAATTTTACCACACTCAAAATCATCAAAAAATGTGGAACGCTTCACGATTTTGCGTGTCATCCTTGCGCAGGGGCCATGCTAATCTTCTCTGTATCGTTCCAATTTTAGTATATGTACTGCCGAAGCAAGTACACTCACTATGCACGAAATCTTGTATATTAGCTGAAGGGAATGGAAAATTTTGATAGCGTGATTTAGGACTTGTTGACATACTTTCTAAACCAATAACAATATTCGGACGAAACTCAATTTTAGTCATAACACTTATTATTTGAATTATTTCAATGATAAAAAATGTTAAAATAAACAACTAACATTAATTATTTTGCAAAAATCCATCTTTTTGGCTGTTTTAGCTACCTCAGCGCCATCTATGTTTTACACCAGAACTACAACGTGCGACACGTCAGAACGTCTTGTTTGACGCTTCTATCAAAGGACTTGAGTGAATATATAGATGGCGCTGAGACGTCTACTCAACCATCACGCTTAAACCGCATTATTTGGTGGGCAGAAACACGAATGACTCGTAGATAGTTAGAACCTTTGATTCAACGATTGTGTCCAAATGTCTTGTATGCAGTGCATGTCCAGATTTCAAGATAAGGCATTTTATACGCTTAATACCAACTACTGGTTGTGACCATGTTAATGTTATGCCCCGAGTATCTAGCTTCTATTACGCGTAAGTTATCTTGTCCCACACTAAAAGTTGTTCATAATGATGAGTAGTGACCCCTTAGGAGGATATTGGCTAATAAGAGGATGGCAGTCATGAAAATGATGGCAGCGGAGTTTTGACTCTACGGTGTCCATATGAAAACACACCAACTTACTTTCATAATTATAATTAATACGTTTCAGTGACGTCATTCGCCGGTAAAATGCACCGGCCCCCCGCTCTTCTACGAAACAAGCCTTCTTCCAAACGATGCGATCACATGACGTGGCGATCGGCGACCCGGCGAAGTTTGCCGAAACTGCAATACCTACTGTTATTTCCACCAACTACATAATGAACTACACTACTTATCACTTCTATTATTATCTGCGAGAGCTACTACTAGATCTACGCTCTATTGCTGTCTTCAATCTTGGATTATACCTATATTTGACGACACGGTTGGCGCAGTGGTTGAGCGATTGACTGCTGCTCAGCATGTCGCGGGTTCGATTCCCGCACGGAACAAATATTTGTACGACCTACAAGTATTTGTTTGGGTGTTTTTCTATCTATAATATGTATGTATTTACAAAAAAAAATTGTATATAAGTAGTTTATCAGCCATCTCGTTACCATAACACAAGCATTAGGTTGCTTAGCTTGGGACTAGATGGCGTTGTGTGAAATGTCCAAAAATATTTATTATATTTATTATTATTATTATACCTAAACATACGCTCATGCAAATTACGCCAGACTACCGAAACTTTAGCACGAACGCACGAAGTGAAAGTAAAGTAAATTCAAACGATTTTTGAATTGAAAATACAACTATTCTACAAGGTCAAAGAAGTGATGGGTACAGTTAATTTATCTCACGAAAACGGGTCTTGAAAGGTTTAAATTGCAATAACTAACCCGCTTTCATGAGATACAATTAACTGTACCGATATACAACGTGTTGTTTTGCATCCTCGTCTTTCAGGGTGTGATACTGAACAGCAAACCGAACAACTTTCTCCATGGGACCAACGTCGTCATCACAAAGAAATTTTCAACTGTCCCATAGAAAACCTCAACTTCTTCTTCGACGCAAATGTATGGGACGACTGATTATTTTTTCGCTATTACGATGTTGGTGCCATCGAAAATGTTGTTCGGTTTGATGGTCTATACCACACCCTTAAAGACGAGGATGCAAAACGACGTTGTATAAACACGACAAAATAAAAAAGATTTAATGATTATTCCCCTATGTCCGCTGGTAGTGTTGTTACTTCAAGTGAGAGTTGATAAAATCTGTTTTACAAATACTGTACTTGTTGCGATATCGTGTATCCATCGTCTGTGAAGTTTACACAAAAAAAAGTTAAAACAAATTATTTCTTTCAAAAATTTCGCGTTAAAAAAGCGTATGTGGGCTTACACCGCACGCTGTTTTGAGAAAATGATAGCATTTTTCTATGAAAGGGGTTGATTAATTAACCTGAGGCGATTTTGGCGATTTTTCGAGTTTTTTTTGGTGAGATGTTGTCGGGTTTGGCTCGACCCCTCCCGGCCCCCTAAACTCACGTGAGATGTTACAAAATGCGTATTTTTAGAGTAAATCTGTGCTTGATTGCATTGGTTTTATTTAAATAAACATAATTTGTTATAATAATTTTTTTATAAGTACCCAGGTAGGTACTTATAAAAAAATAATTATAACAAATGTTTTCTCAATTCTAGTTTCTTGCGAAAAAAAATACGTGATATTTGTCGAGACCCCCCTCTCCCCCACGTGAGATTGGGTAACATTCGGCTCGAAACACCCCCTCCCCTCCCTAAATGCCTCACGTAATTAATGAACGCCTCCAAAGACGTCATTTGTGTAGAGCCGCAGTGATGCCACTGATGCCAGTATCTCCAGCTGCCAATGTCGGGAACCATCTGAGTTTTCTAAATCAAAAGGACACGACAAATACTTCGAAACATCTATCAAACAGTAGTTGTTTTGGTAACAGTTACAACCAATCTCTTTGTCTATGAAAATAGATAATAGATATATTTCTTTATTATTATTTTTTTATTTTTATATTTTTATTTAGTCTCAGAAATACTATTAAGATCTTGAAAAAAATACATAAATAAAATAAACATTAGTTTTAAATACATAATTTATTTCTATGGTACAAGATATTTCCAATGATTTGCCGTTACAGAATTTATAATTGCAATATCAAAACAAAATGTACAATGTTGTTAACCGGAGCGCTTTGCTTTGTTTAACCAATGTTTCTCTAATTTTTATAACAATTTCGTTTAAATATAAAAATCTATAATCCACGCTTGGTTTATTGATTATTAACACTTTAAATCATCGGTTCTGTATATAAATAATTCCACCAATTTTTTTTCCCTAAATGTCCATTTCCACGCATACGAGACACATTTTTTTAAATATTTATTATCAATATAAACATAAAAAATAACAAGTCGCACATTCATTTCTTGCTTTTACACTTTTTTTAAGACAGTTGCCATGTTGTTGTAAAAAGTATTCCTAAAATGAGTGTTTCTTACATTAGTAATGTTCCGAAAGCACTTTAGGCATTAATTTATTGTCTACAATTCATACGAAACGGACGTCGTCGAAACGAATCGATTAAAATACTGGCTTAACAAATAACAGCACTGAAGAAAAAAAAATAATTCAAACTAGGAACAGTGTTGGGGTAGCAACTGTCTGGCCACCATACTGTGGGTCTGTTATGGGGCTACATATGAAATGCATGTTGTTCTTTCTGTTTGAGTGTGTTGTATAGGTAATAATATTGTATATGCTATGCGCCAGGCTTCGCTTACAAGTCCATATTGACACTTCACTTTACTGCAGCGTTTCACGTTGTGGGTTTATATTACCTGGAAATAAAAATAGATTGTGAGATGTGCAATACAAAAAAATCACTGGGCCCCTGTGGTAGATTACGGCCCACTCCCTCGCGGAGAGGGGAGGCCTGTGTCCCAGAAGTGGGACCATTAAAGGCTGATTATCTATATAAATAAAAAGAGAAGTCCTGACTGACTGATTGACTGACTCATCAACGCCCAGCCCAAACCCTTGGACCTAGAAAGCTGAAATTTTGCACAGAGGTCCCCTTTATAATGTAGACATTTTTCGACATCCACGAGGGCGAAGCCGCTGGCAAAAGCTAGTGTAGTATAAAATGTCCAGCATTAACCGTCGGGCACTTATTTCCATTTACGAATATCAACGTTAGTTAGAGCAAATAACTTGATTTCAAAAGGGCTAATAGTACTACTGAAGAAATCAAAAATGTTTGAAGTAGTATCGCAAACTGAACTCATTTGTTTACAACAGACCGTATCAATATTATGGCGAAAGCGCCAGGTTAGCCCGCGAAATTCAAAATTTCTTACGTTTTTTGCAATTTATACGTTAGTGTGAGCTTGTATGTTGATTAAAATATGATTCGCGGCCGTAACTAATATGGCTTTACAGAATTATAATCAGTAGAAAATCAGCAATACAACTCCATAAGTTAGCATTTACCTCAAACCTCATGATTTCATGAAATCGCCAGATTTGAGGTCAATTCTAACTTATGGAGTTGTATTGCTGATTGTAATGATTACAGTTCTGTAAAGCCATATTAGCTACGGCCGCGAATCATATTTTAATCAACATACAAGCTCACACTGAACTACAAATTGCAAAAAACGTAAGAAATTATGAATTTCGCGGGCTACCCTGGCGCATCATCCTTAAGAGCAGTGGTGGCCCAGTGGTAACAACGACCCCGACTTCGAAATTCGAACCCTGACAGGCGTTTTACTTTGTGTAAATAATTTCATCACCACTGCTCTCTAAACGGTGAACAAAAACATCGTGAGGAAAGCGGCATGCCCTAGAATCAAAAACTCGAAGACATTTGACATCTACCAACCTGCACTGGGACCGCGAAGAGAGAGGCGGCCTATGTCCCAGCAGTGGGAACATTATGGGCTAATATGCTATGCTATATATGAGTCATATAAAAGCAAAGGCAGCAACATCCAGATGGCAGAAACCAAAATGGCGGTAAACAATGTTTTTGTTTTCTAAGCAGTGCAGTTACTATTGGATATTGCTGTTTTTGCTGCAAAACTATAATTTCAACGGTTATTTTCTAAGAGATGTGGCTGTTTTTGTTATGAACTTATTAAGTCAAACAATGAAGTCGATTTGACATTGATATTATACATTTAAAGTTGCTATAATTGAAAATATGGATGTTGCTGGCTTTGCTTTAATATGACTCATATAATAGGGATGATTTTATATGACTCATATAATAGGGATGATTTATATGACTCATATAATAGGGATGATTTATATGACTCATATAATAGGGATGATTTATATGACTCATATAATAGGGATGATTTTATATGACTCATATAATAGGGATGATTTTATATGACTCATATAATAGGGATGATTTTTGTCTGGCATGTTGATTATTAAAAATTATTGGACCCGTATTTTTCTTTTTTTACGTAGGTTTACGAAAAAAGATTACGGCGATACATTGAGTTAAAATGTGTCATGACGTCACTCTTTGCTAGATTTTATACGTAGTTTGTTATAGTTGTGACGTAGCGAGCCCCCACTCCCCAACTTTAATGTGTTTTATCCAAGTAATTTTTATTATTATTTTCTTTATTTCACTTTACACATATTTGTTACAATTTTTAAATATTAGAATAAAAAGAATATAAAAACAATTAAAAATATAATAAAATAGTATCCCACCGGTATCGGGAACAGGGTCCAAGCTACCGGCGGTCAGGGCTCCAGAGAGAGGAACCTCCTAACAATGCGGGCCGAGTCCAGAAGCACCGCTTTCTGAATCAAGCCCTTGATCCAGCTGCCCAACGAGAGCCTCCTTAGGTGTTGGTCGAGGTTCTTGGCAATTAAGCTATTTGCTGATACGAATATCGGCACAATTATTGCTGAGTCAAGTAAGTAATTTTTCATTAATATGATAAAGAAAAAAATACGTGTCTAATATTTTTTTATTATCTGACTGACGGACTAAATAGAATTCCTCTTTTTTTTTTAACCAGGCATCATCTCTATTATGTCACAGATTAATACGGATGGGACACTCCGCAAAATCATTTAAATAAAAAGCGACTTTTGCTACGACACAAAGTGCAATTCAGGTCGCACAACGCTTATTGCCTGCAATTATATTCACCTAAAAGTTAACTCTCTTTCTATCGCGTAACTCTTATACCTTCAGACTCGTCAGGGTTGTCATCTTTTACGACGCGGCGCGTGAGTGAGTATCGAACTAACGTGCGAGCCGCAGCCCACACTGAATTGACCCCGTGAGATGAGCCTTGTACGTACTTGTAGTTTCATACCTAAACTGCGGAGTGTCGCATCTGTATTAAGGCTTGTCCGTCGTAAAAAGCGCGGTCACTGTCGGACTGCATAGAAAAGAAAGAGAAGTGCGATGACACAACGCTTGCAAAATATGAAGTAATTATCGATTTACAAAAAATCTGTTGATTAAACTAAAAAAGTAATGACAAGAAATCATTCCATAATAGTTTGTAAAGATGAATACTTATAATGAAAACTGTAGGAGTAATATGGTAACAACTCGAAAAAATAGACCGAAATAGACCTGGATTTAGGTTTTTTTTTCCTTAGTTCTACAAACTAAAATAGATTTCAGGACACATGAAATCACTTCTTATGTATTGTAGATTACTGTGTATTTTTTCCTATCAGAAAGATGCTATAGTTACTGTAAAAGATGGACACAAAGTTACTTAGTTTCGCCGTATTTTAGGAAGGAGCAGCCTTAATCTGTGATTATGTTGAAATCGCGAACGCAGTATACCTGGCTAGCTGTCGTCCTGCAGCGACGTGAAGCGGTTCCCGAGCGCCAGCGGCTGGCGGGGCGCGGTGGGCTCGCGCGCGGCCCCGGCCCCGGCGGTGCTCCAGCCTCCGCCGCCGCGCTTGGCGCTCGCTCCCAACACCGGGAAGTAATCATCGTTGTGGATGTCGGGCGCATGTTTCTACAAATAATAAAAACATTTTGGTCAAAATGTCTCCCTGAACTCGCAAATCTCAGGATGCAACCTAACTGTGGTCAAGCGATGACATCAACATTATGATTCTCAGAATCATGACATATTTTGATGTGAAAGTCTTATCAAATCTTATCTTAGTATTACCCAGTTAGTGGGTTGTGCAGGTCAGATAGGCAGTCGCTCCACGTAAAATACTGGTATTCAGCTGCATCCGGTTACATTGGAAGCCGACCGGTTAGATGGGAAAAGGCTGGGCAGATGGCAGGTCGAAAAGGGTAGTTTCCCAATAGAAAAAAAAAACAAAAATGTATTTTAAAAATTGTAGTTTATGTGATAAAACTACAAATTAACAATTTTCGGACTTTTTCTTTTACTTGTGCTGTGAGACCTTGCTTGTCAAATTTCATGATTCCAGGTCAACAGGACCCGGCCGCTGGGGTCTCGGGTTGTTTAAACAAGATACCGTGGCCCTGGCATAGGCAACTGAAGGAACACGGGTGGGTTTTAGTCAGTAAAAGTCTGACATGCCCTTCCGCTCCACGCAGAGCGGGAGAAGTTATTTGATGATTTCCCATCCTCAAAAAAAAAAAAAAGGTCAACAGGACCCTATAGGTTTTGATTTACTTGCAAGTGTCAAAATATGTCATGCCCGTATTTTTTTACTGCGTTGACTTGGAAGCTTGATTATTTTAGAGCTCTTAGGAATCATAGAACTAAGCATTTGATATTAATTTCAACTTGATACCTCCACGCGTTCCTGAGAAAAAGGGTCTTGGCAGACAGACAGACAGACGAACAACGAAGTGAACCTACAAGGTCTCCGTATTTTCCTTTTGAGGTACGGAACCCTAAAAAAGGGAAGTTTTCGTGAGTATCAGTTTATGGTTTTTGAATCACTTACCGTACTCCTGCGCACAGTCTCGACAGGCCGCTGACGCGACGACGGCGGCACGTACGTCGCCGGCTTACTCTCGCGCGGTTTTGGTTCTTCGACCGGCGGCGGCGCTGGGGTTTCCGCATCCGATTGGTGCTGCAATCAAATATGGCATTATTAACATTGCTGATCTATTTAAATGGATATACACTGGGGAACAGCTGAACACAATTCTTGTGTTAGGGCTCTGTTAAACTCTGTGCAGGTTGTTTTAGATAACCATTACATATTACTAACCTAACCTAACCTAACCTAACCACGCTGCCATTTTGCTAAATGGGTAATATTTTAGTGGCAGTCAACGTGTTACTATAATAGTAAGTATCTCTTTTACTTACAAGGGTCCTAGAATCTTTTGTATGTTTCTTGAGATAGAAAATCGTTGAGAGGCCAGTGTAGTAGGTTCCTATGAAGAAGAATGGGCAAAGAAGCTCCATGGATACTTACAGGCTTATTCCAGGGACCCTTGACCTTCCCGCCCTCAGGACCCGCAGTATCCTCGGAAGCGGAATCGCGGCCCGAGTCCGACTGTTGGTTGCCTCCTTGCAGCACCTGGATCTTGAGGCCAGTGTAGTCCTTCACCGTCTCCTCATACTCCTTCCATTCTTCTTCTTCCTGAAAAGATTGGAAAAGGAAGTCTTTTAGTAAAAAAAAAAAAATAATATATAAAAATTTTATTTCGGAACAATAACACAAGAAGTTGGTATAAAAGTAAAACAATCCCCAAAACATACTTATTTATGTAATTGGATGGATGCCCTTTTTTTTCTGGAAATATGTTTTTTCTTTCTCACAGCTGAATAGTTAGATTATGACTTCAGTATGGAAAAATTGCTATTATCATCCAACTTACATGGCTGATTATTGATTGCAGGTATACCAGCTTCTCTTATGATAAGGCTCTGAATGAAATATACTACTACGGAAAAGTGTATCTTTTGGATAGGCAGCCAGCAAAAGCGACTAGAGATACCTTCAAGAGGATTGCAACTTGGGCATATTCAAGACATGGATCCATCCATGTGTCGTGTGTGAATGAGTCAGCTTTTGTGAAAGCTCTTTCCTCTTGGCGGTATCCCAACTTTTAAGGATAAACAAGTGAAGAGCAATCGTTTTTCATAGCTACAAACCACGCACCAGAATACAATGATACTCCCAAAATAGTGCTAAAACTTCAGCACAGTTAGTTTGTTACATAACGAATCGTTTAATTTGAAACTGAAGACATGTTCTCGGTAACCTAGATACATATGGACAGTTAAATGTTTCTGACAAGTCGAGGGTTTCCCCGAACCATGAGGGTCGACGTAAAACGACTATCGAAAAGGGGACTTACTCAATGTTATCGTCAATAAAATGGTTATTTAACTACAATGCGTTTCAACTAAGAATAGGAATGACCAAGCGCCATATTGTGAAGATTCAGCAAAACAGCACCTCGTTTACACATTTGCAAAGTCAGTGACAAATTTTAACAAAAATAAATTCCAAAAACAGAACTAAAATGGATAAGGATAACACTACAAAACTTTGCAAACCGTATATTTCTAGTTTCAGTTGACAGTTAGAGGTCATTGACGTTCCTATTCTTGGTTGAATCGCATTGTAGTCAGTGAAATATGGTATGATATTTTATGCTGAGAATGCTATGCTGGAATTGCTCATGCTCAATAGCAGCCTGGAGTCTGGCTTTGTGACCATTTGATGGCAACAGGTTCGCCACTATTACATGAACCTGAACTTCGTCATGGCAGATGACGTTCAAGTCCATGTCGTCAAGTCAACGTCATCAGCCTAGCCTTTTCCCAACAATGTTGTTAGGGTGCGTTTCCACTGACGCGGAGCTGGGCGGAGCGGAGCGGAGACGTGCAGGAATCGACCAATCATAATGGTTGAAATCCTCATCGCGTCTCTTGCCTCGTCTGTAATTGGACGATTCCTGCACGTCTCCGCTCCGCTCCGCCCAGCTCCGCGTCAGTGGAAACGCGGCCTTAGGGTCGGCTTCCAGTCTATCCGGATGCACTTAAATACCAATATTTTACATGGAACTATTTCCTTTCTGATCACCATAACCCAGTTACTGGATAATAAGATATCCCTAAGTAAGACTTGTTAAGTTTCGGGCTTCTGGACTTGAACTTAAGTGTCGAAATGTCGACGTACTGTTTACCGCTTCGGGAAAAATGCGTTATTTTATGTCATTATTCGTTTCGAGTACGTAACTAGTCGGACATTCCCGAAACAATAATAAACACAGACACGTACGTGACACTACATATCAAGCTATACATTTCCAGTATATAAGCTGATCTCGCATTGTAAGTAGGTATAGTATTTCCGTAGAATGAGAGGTCAGCTCAATACTGGAAATGCTTGTATTGCCGTGTGTACACTACGTTCGAAATATCTTGGCAAGTCTGAAAGGCACTAAGAACTTTCGCGCATGTTCTCTCACTCACACTCGCCTCAAGTCAAGTCATGTCACCATTTGGTTCCTAAAAAATCTTACTACGCAGCTGTCTGCGCGTAATTCGGATTTGCCAAGATAAATCGGACGTACTGTAATATACTTTAAATTCTAATAATTGCAAGCAAATCAACTTGAACAAAGTCAGTTATCTAGTTTATCTGTACTCTTAGGATTATTGATACTATCACACTATCTTATGATTAAAATAACAAAACCATTATTTTAATTTATTTAGAAACTTTTCAGTCATTTTATTTTAAACTGTTGCTCGCGGCTTCTGCGATCCAGGATGAAAAGTACGCTACGTCCTCCTCCAGGACATGGTCTACCCATATGCCAAATTTCATCCAAATCCGTTCAGTCGTTTTAGCGTGAAAACATAACAAAGAAACAAACTCACTTTCGCATTTATAATATTAGCTATGAAGTTAGGATAGTTTTAAAATATAGATTTATCTGGGTTTTTAAACGGATGACGTCATTTAAGACTGTGGTCGCATATTTTCGCGCTCGGATTTTAAACATCTGACGCTCGAAGCCGCGTAGCGAGTGCGCGTGTGTGCGTTTTTCCTCATGTACGGCACACAGTTGCGATGCTGCGACGACTAAACGATCTTGATCTGTAGCTATGGCGTACCTATATTTTTTTGAAGTAAAAGCTAGAGGTTTACGGAGAAAATAAAAAGACTGTCCACAATACATTATTAGTGTATTTTAATTAAATTTATACAAATATGGATGAAGAAAATAATATTATGTAGGTACTTATAAAAACTAAACTCATTTTACTTATTTGCTTAAGTATTTGTATACTTATAAGTAATTGAAGTTTTATAAAAGTATTTGTATTTGACGACACGGTTGGCGCAGTGGCTGAGCAATTGACTGCTGCGCAGCATGTTGTGGGTTCGATTCCCGCACGGAACAAATATTTGTACGACCTACAAGTACTTATTTGTTTCCGAGTCTGGGTGTTTTTCTATCTATAATATGTATGTATTTACAAAAAAAAATGTATATAAGAAGTTTATCAGCCATCTCGTTACCATAACACAAGCATTAGGTTGCTTAGCTTGGGACTAGATGGCGTTGTGTGAAATGTCCAAGGATATTTATTTATTATTTATTTTATTTATTTGTCTAAGGGGATTGATCGACTTTTCCTTGGATCTATAATTTCTGGGAGAACACAATCAGAATAAAATTTTGTTAACAGCGGAGCCATCTTTTGTCCAAAATCATCGTTTTTTTATGTAAAACAGTTCAATTTAAGCCCTATTTCAATGTAGATAAAGACGCCACGCGCTAGCTATAATTATTTATTTTTCTTGCGGCATTATAGGTTTAGCAACCGCATCAAGTTCATAAAACAGTTGAATTTGAACCAACAATAATACATAAATACATAAAGCCGCCTCATGCGCAAATGTTTGGTTTACTGTTTTCAAATTTCAAATAGGTAGGTCACCCCGCTGCCACCGAATAAATATTAGTACTGCTGCGTTCGTGTGGGGTTGGTTTTATAATGTTTATTAGCCTAGGTAGGTATTGTACGTGTCCAGTCGATCTAATGACTATACAGTCGACCACACGTCGCACGTCAGTGGTAAGTGATAAGGATTTGTATAGGTATCGTTTTCATAGTTTTCGATTTCGACTATAGCCAATAGTGAAGTCAAAATTAAAATCCAAGATGGCGGCTGCGAAAATTTTAAAATTTTTCGTCATGGATGTCGTTTTCATAGTTCTCGAGGATGAAGCCGATAGTGAAGTCAATCATCCTAGAAGGGATGATTGACTGCACTATGCGGCCCAAGAGAGCAATGCAATGGTGGCCCAATGGTAACGATCCCGACATACGAGTAGGTCATGGTTTCGAACTCAGGCAGGCACTTTGTGTAAATAATTTCATCACCACTACTCTCAAATCAGTGAAGGAAAATATCGTGAGGAAACCGCCTAGAACCAAGAATTCGAAGACATGTGACATCTCCCAACCCGCACTGGGTCCTCGTGGTGTATTACGGCCCACTCCCTCTCACCGAGAGGAGCCCTGTGTCCCAGCAGTGGGAACATTATAGGCTGATTATGATTGAGACCCATTATGTTGTGAGCGAGCACGTTTCAGTGCCAGAGGTCATCACTGATGTGAGACGAAAAGATATATTACGCTCAACACCGCCGCGCGCGGCCCTTGTCCGATCAGAGCGCGGCTAGCCGCGCGTGGCAGCCGCGCTCAAATGCCGCTCTATATTTGGACACACCTTTATATAGTGCCTTTATCTATGCCTCACTCGTTTCGTATCGTTTAGTGCGGTCGCGATTTGAGTGTATTTCCCATAGTTTTATTGATGTTTTCCTCGACCCCTGTTTTCTTTCTGCGGACTTCTGATCTTGTTTCTTGTACGAACCTTGCTACCACACCGGACACGGTACGGAGAACCCCGCATAAACGTTGGACTTGAACTTGTTATTTTGTATATTACGACCAGCCTACTGATTTCATATTGGCACCATGGATCGTTGTGTAAATTGTGGCAAAGTAACTAGAGGCTGTAGTTTACGTGGTCGTCGAGCTGAAGAACTTCAAAAATCAGCTGTTAAGTACCTATATGTAGATCGTTATGTAACCTCACTTTTATTACATCTCTTTTAACTCGGAACTCAGACCACGAAAATCCGCAAAATGTTCAGTGATGGTTTGATAATATAGTAGCTATAAATTGACACCAATTTCATCTTTTTACAACACAGGCCCAGGCCCAAGTTTATATGACATGGTTTCCGTCTCCTTTGTCACGGATCCACAATAGAGATTGTGGCAGTAGAGTTTTCAAATAAAAATCCGATATAAATTTTTTCTCCATATTCATCCTCCAAAATTCTTGTAGCCATCTTGGATTTACATTTTGACTACACTATCGACGTTAGCACCCACAAGAACCATGAAAACGATACCCATGATGAAAAATTTGAAAATGTTCGCAGCCGCCATCTTGGATTTACATTTTAACGTCACTATCGGCTTTAGCATCCTCGAGAACAATGGGAACGATCCCCATGACGAAAAATTTAAAAATTTTCGCAGCCACCATCTTGGATTTACATTTTGACCAAATTATATTGTATTATTGATATTGTAATTACAATATCAATATTACAAGTAATACAACATAATTCAAGAATTGTAACATAATTCTCCTAAAGTAAGTGTGCCTACCACGTTAGCTTCTTAAAATATTACTTAAATGAAAGGATTAAAAATATTTAGTCGCACTACAATTGACTATATATCACGCGAGGCGCATGCGCGGCGGCGGGAGGTCAACCGACGTGGGTCCTGCGTCGAAGAGCGCCAGAGCGCGACTGACTTAGGCCGTTCGATGCACCCGATTTTATACTCACTTTAAAAAATTATTTTCGTAAATGATTGAAGACAGATATGTTTTATTTTTTACACATATATAGTACAATCTTTCTTCTTACGTATAAAATGATTTGTGTTGCCAAATGACTTTTAGATTCTGAGAAATGACGTGTTTTTTTGTAGTCGATTTCTCGATTTTTGATTATCTTAGACGTGATTAAAATACAAGTTAATGAATTAAAAATCAAACTTTTCTCAATGCATTTTAAATTTCAGGATATGCCTCTTCGAATGAATACCACTTTACCTTCTTAATTAGTAGTAATAATTGGTGTAAGATTACTTCAAAGTTGAGCCTTCGCGCGTCATCTGGAAATCGCGCCTTCGAAATCGACTGTTTTCGTAGTCAATAATTCAATTTGAACAAGTTTTTTTTAATAGACTTTAAATAAAAATATATGATAATTACGATGATTGAAGTCAAAAGAAGCTAAAAAAATAAATTATGTGACCAAAATCACTTCAAAATCTCCCAAGTTCTCGATTTACGTATGAAAAATGCAACAACGCTCTTAAGGCGAAAGCGGCAAAGTAGCCCGCGAAATTCAAAATTTCTTAGGTTTTTTGCAATTTCTAGGTCAGTGTGAGCTTGTATGTTGATTAAAATATGATCCGCGGCCGTAGTTAATATCGCTTTACAGAATTATAATCATTAAAATCATCAATACAACTCCATAAGTTAGCATTTACCTCAAACCTCATGATTTCATGAAATCGCTAGATTTGAGATAAATGCTAACTTATGGAGTTGTATTGCTGATTCTAATGATTATAATTATGTAAAGCATTATTAGCTACGGCCGCGAATCATATTTTAATCAACATACAAGCTCACACTGACCTACAAATTGCAAAAAACGTAAGAAATTTTGAATTTCGCGGGCTACCCTGACGCATCAACCTTAATATCAGTATAGCATAATCAGCCTACATTGTTCCCACTGCTGGGACACAGGCCTCTCTCTTCGAGAGGGAGTGGGCTGTAATCTACCACGCGGGCCCAGTGCGGGTTGATTAATATCAGTAGCTCAATTCTATTTAAATTATATTTCTAATGGTGCAACAACAAACACCAAAAAACAAATTAAAAAAAAAAAACATAATTAATGGTTTTTGTTTATGGAGAAACATAATTTAGAATTAGTTACAACAGCAGGTGATGGGTTAGCATGGTGACATTAGGATATTCAACTAGATTTGCAAATTAGACCAGACCCAATCTACTGGTAAATAAGATAGCTAGGGAATAAAGAGGGACTGGATGCGCAGGGAAGACTTCAGGATGCATTGGTGTTAGGGCGAGCGCGCATTGCGGTGCGTTTTTCTACCGCATAATCTGTAAAGTATGGAATGTCTTTGAAGTGCGCGCACTGCGGTTATGCGTTTTGTTACCGTAGGCCCCGCCCAGTGCGGCAGAACTACCGGAAACGCACCGCAGTGCGCGCTCGCTCTTACTTGATAGAATTTCGAGAAAGAAGCCGACAGAAGGATCCAGTTGGGTTGGGCAGAATTTGGAGAAAACTTCGTCAAGTCTTCTCGTCACCTATCCCGCAATGTTTGAAAACTAAAGTCTTCAACCGATGCGTCCTGCCCGTTAGGACATACGGTGCCGAAACATGGACACTGACATATATATATATATGTCTGTATGGTCCTCTGGAGCGGAGCGGGCTATGCTCGGAGATTCCTTGGATAAAATCAGCAAAATTAAGTGGCAGTGGGCTGGCCATGTTTGTCGAAGGACCGTTGGCTGGTGGAGCAGAAGAGTCCTTGAGTGGAAACCTCTTATCGGCAAGCATAGTGTGGGAGGACCCTCCCAGTTACCGTACCAAACCTTAAAAGGTGGCTGGGACCGACTGGATGCAGAAGGCGGAGGACAGGTGTTGTAGTGCAGCCCGGGACATGCCTATGGTCAGCAGTGGACTGCGACTTGATAAAAGCTTGTGTATGTTTAATTCTAACAAGTTATCAAAAAAACAAGTATTAAAAAACAGGTGAAACAAGGATGATGTCATCATTATGCAAGAAATCAAAAATAAAATATTTGCAAAACGGTAAATATTTTCTCCTTACTGTGCAAAATTTAGCTAGGCTTTATCAGCAGAATAATAAAGAATAATTAAACTAGAGTATTTTTTTTAGACAATTAAAAACTAATTATAACTCACACCTTCTTCCCACGGGGTAGGCAGAAACTACAGAACGCCTACCTGCTACGATCCATTTACGTTCATACATCTAGTCATAAACGCACACCAGTTGTGAGTACTACACACCTGATCTTTTTGAAGAACAAGTAACTAAGTAACTATTAATTAGTAGACTCTCCAACTTCACTGTGCCCCACAGGGTCCACAATGGTCACATCTTTGTAAAACCTACCACCTAAGTTCACATTATGGAATGCAATAAAAATGTTGAGTATTGAAAACAAGATCTTTAGTTTTACTACACCATATAAGATCTTGCATTGTGGTTTTCACAGAGTGCCCTAGTTATTAGAACCAGAAAGGCTTCTACGAGACCAGCACAACTGTTTCCTTATCTAATGGCTCACCCTTATAGCATTATTACTACTTGACATATGCAAAATCATGTAGATTATCAATGCATTGCCATCCTAATTTCAAAATCAAAAGTCATTGCTCACATACAACCGTCCACTTGTAGGACTAAGTGCAGAAACCAAACCCAATAACATAGGACATACATCAAAAGTCATTTATTCAAACTAGTCGCAAGGCACTCCCGCCCTTCAACACTTCCTAGTGCTTTAGCTAGGAAGAAGTAGCGCAACAAACTGCCCAGCAGCACAGCTGTCTGTTTAGTTAGAGAAACTTGATTCTATACACATTCATGAAAGCCAATTGACAATAAGTTATAAAGATGAAACTTTTAATGGTAATTTCAGTCAGATTGTGTCAGTCATTCAGTCAGTTGGTAAGAAACCTACTAGCATGTGAGAAGAATAGTGATAACTGACCAAATGGATTGTGTGAAAATGTCATCTTTCACACAATCCATTTGGTCAGTTATCACTATTCTAAGAAGTGAATTCTGAGATGATGAGTAATGGATATGTTTGGAAGGAAAAGATGTGCTGTGCCAACCCCAAAAAACCTGCCTTCATGTTCTGTTGATAAATATTTCATTTTGCGTATGAAATATTATGAGACTAAAGCGCGCCCTCATTGTTTGTTTGGTTATTTCTTTTATTTTGGAATAAAAATGCAGAAAATAAGCCAGAATAGTTCTGCTCTACAAGACTATACATTATTATTATTACAAATTACTATTTGTAATAAAAATTATAAATTGTTAAGTTGCTATAAATTGTTAAGTTTTATTATAATCGTTAAAACGGAAAAAGTAGCCACTTGTTTAATAATAATAACATACACTCTTGTGGAGTACAACTATTCTGGCTTATTTTCTGCATTTTCATTCTAAAATAAAACAAATAACCAAACAAACAATGAACAAACGCCAGTGCATGCTTGGTAGCTTCTCATAGGTTTCACCAGAATTGCCTAAAATGATCAAAAATGAGAATGAACTTTGTTAAGTATGTGACAGGTTTTGATACTTGAGATTCTTACAATGACATTTCTGTGAACCTAGCACAATTACTGTACATACTAGCTGGCACAAAAAAAAAATAGCTTAGTTTATTTAGTGCTATGTATCCATTTCAGCATGAATGCTATAAATACAAATTAATATTCCAAGTCCGTTAATGTTACAAGTACCTAACATGTAATTATCAGACGTTATTATTTTCCTTGAATACTACATAAATAACACTGTCCGAATTGTTACAATTTTCAATATACATACATAAATTATAATTGTTTATGTTGTTTACATATACTTACTTGTTTATTATTGTACCATGTGAAGTTAAGATTATGAGAATTTATGAAAACAAACTAGGTTCAAAAGCATATTTGGCTGTATTTAGTTTAGCCTGACATCAGAGATTATTGTATTAAAAATTTATGATTTGTGTCTGTCTATGGATTGTCCATGAAAAGAGGATTGTTCATAGCAGTCTTAGTTTTTTTGTTCGAAGAAAGAATGATGACAATATACTGAGTACAACAATTTGCAAATCTAAGCAATTTTGTTTTACAATTATTGGGTAAGTAGGTACAATTTTTTTATCAAAAACAACTTTCTTTTATGAAATGTTAAACATAACCTATCATGTTTCTTACCATGAATGACATTGCATTACAAGTATCTGTGGAGAAACTTCAGCCGCTAGAGATACGTATTACATGGAAAGTACCCTTGACAATCATGTTGATTGCTAGAAATTAGGCTAAAAGAAACGACCTACAAAAAAAAATTTGCTAAATTTTCATACGAAACCAGGTCAAACGCTATACAGCCGCGAGAGGTGATCATTAGTCACTGTGAAATAAAACAGGCCTTCACTAGTCGTCAAGAGTGACCACGAATCGCCCCGACACAATGATTGTCATGATGTTGTGTTAAAATTTTAATGTTTAGTATCAGAACTCACCCCTTTTCGACCTCCTTCCTCTCCTTCCTGTACCGGCCGCTCCTTCTTCGGCCTTACATCTGATTTCTGTTTTGGGTCGTCCAATTTTTTGGTCAACTCATCGGCTGTAGCGAACTTTTTCACTGCCTTCGACTTTTTGCGATCTTTTTTCGCGAAGAAATCGTCCAAGTCAGCCATATCTAATTTTGACTTACGATTTAAAGTTTTGCTCTGGTAATGAAGTAATTACAGCAATATTGGAACTAAACGTAAAGGGGGAAAATAGGCCCCCGAAAAGTGAAATGATTTCTGTAGCAAGCGTGGCCGACTGTTTCTTTTTTTTAAAATGGCAGATCCTATGTTGCCATTTCCGGACGCAAAAACGTCATTCGCAAATTGCCATTGCATTAAATGAAAAAGCTACTATTTTATCGACTAGTTTGTTCTTCTCGTTTGATGAGGAAAACCAAAGGAAAACCTGAGATGAATGATTTAAAATATTAACCGTCATAATAATTATTAATATACTGATGATTGACCATTGATTATTTGGAAATATCGCAAATTCTATTGATTAAAATATAAGTTCCTATTTTTTTAATGTTTTCTGTGAAGATCACTGGATCAAAGGTTAACCTTGCAGTATTCAAACTTAAAAAGCTAAAACGATAACAAAATTCAAGGAAAAGTTTTCAAAAAATAAGTCACAGTAATTGTTACAACTGTACCTACGCATATTTCACACAGTTTATCCTTCCTTATATGAGCAACAGGCTATGTTGCAGAACATACTATATTTTAGAGTTTTTAACCGACTTCCAAAAGGAGGAGGTTCTCAATTCGTCGGAACCTTTTTTTTTTTTTTTTTATTTTTTTTTTTTTTTTTTTATGTATGTTCCCCGATTACTCGAAAATGGCTGGACCGATTTGGATTTTTCTTTTTTTGTTCGAAAGGGTATACTTCCCAAGTGGTCCCATGATCATCAAGTCAGGATCTGATGATGGGATCCCATGGAAATCGAGGAAAACCCTCAAATTTTATGGGCACACCTATATCGATTCCGGTATTTTTTATAGTAACTCGTGCATTTGCTCTCGGAAAGTACCATTCGGTGAACTGGAACTGATGATGAAGACCACAGAGGGCCATCGGAAATACTCAATTATATCTAAGTATATCACAGGTTGCGATTCGATTACTTTATTATGGTTTATGCTCGTCAAAATGCATAATGGTAATGGTGACTTCACCATGAGCTCCAGTTCTCCTGGTTCTTACTAGGAGAACTCCTCAACAATTAACGTCCCTGCATCGGGAAAAGCAATATTTTGTAAAACTTGATGAGCAGTTGACATTGGGTTATTGTAACTTAGATAAATTACAAACTGAACCACTAAAAAGTGAAAAATAAAAACTTTTTTACAAAAAAAAAACCGACTTCCAAAAAAAACACTACAAAGTGAAAAATAACTTTAATTTCGGAAGTCGGTGGCAAAAAACTAAAATGCAGATCCAAAGACATCGACTTCCGAAATTAAAGTTATTTTTCACTTTGTAGTGTTTTTTTTGGAAGTCGGTTTTTTTTTTGTAAAAAAGTTTTTTTGCTAAAAAGCTGACAAGAAAATTTTATGTACAGACGCCAGCAGGTCAAGCTACCCGAAACTGTCAAATTTTCCCAATCAACCTTGAACCTTAACGCCTTAGCAATAAAGTCGAAAATCTATTAAAGAAATTTGACAGCTTGTAGTAGCTTGATGTGCTGGCGTCTGTACCTAAGTACATTACAAAAAAATCTCAAACACTAAATTAACAACAACTTTGCTCGTCAGCAAAATATTCTTTGCAAAACAACCACCTTTAATTTGGAGAAGATAGATTTCATTCTCTTGATCACTTTTAAAGAAGGAAGAAAGAAAATTTGATTTATTCTCACAAAAACACAAGTAGAAAAACACACGAACGGTATTATGAGTGCTGAATCCACCATTCAGGAAAAGAACCGGTCAAGTGCGTGTCGGACTACGCGCAATGAAGGGTTCCGTAGTTGGGATGAAATGAGAATAAGAACAAACTTAACATTGTAGTTGGAAAACATGTTCTCCCATACATTCTAACAGTAAATGTAAGTTTGTACTCACAATATTGAGAGATTTACCATGTTACTTTAAGACCACAAACTTCTTATAGGTTTTTCTGTAATTTACAGGGGTAGAACTATTTTCTATATTTTTTTCAAAATTTTAGGCTCAGAAGTTTCGGAGATAAGGGGGGGAATGGTCAATTTTCGTCTATTTTCTTAAATAACTTTAAAACGATTTATTTTAAAATTATTAAAAAATATATTTGAGACCCTCATAGCCTCATAACCTTTCAGTTTATATATCTTATATGCCCCTAAAAGTGACCCCCATATTCAAAATTAATTTATTTACTTTAGCCATACGTGTTTGGGTCATACAAATCCATAGTGTACCAAATTTCAACTTAATCTGTCCATTAGATTCGGAGCAAATTGGCTGTGACAGACGGACAGACAGACAGACACACAAGTGATCCTATAAGGGTTCCGTTTTTCCGTTTGAGATGCGGAACCCTAAAAAGAGGACCTACGGTCTACCTATCCGGATCCCGAAACCAGAGGAATCGCAATACATGCTATGATGATTACACGGGGGCCGCTTATAGTTGCTAATGCTATCCCTGGAAGTAATTACGAACATAACTATGTACACTACTAGTAACAAAAGTAATTTACAAGGCAAATCTTCGGAAAGGTCAGGTGCGTAGTAGGACTTGCAACCGGCGGCGGCGTGCGTGTATGACCAGCGAGGAAAAGGAGTAGGTACCTAAATAAGGATCGTGATCGAAAGGTTCAGTAGTTTCTGCCTACCCCGATGGGAAGACGCGTGAGTTTATATGTTTATGTACACTAATTACTTCCAATTTCCAATGCCTCGCATTTTAAAATCTTTCTTGCATACATTAATCAGCAATCAGCAAAATACAGTCATTTCATAATGTGCCCGTTTTCCTCAACACCTACAACATTACAACCCAATCACTTTTAAAAGGTTCACGTTCACATTCGAATACAATACGCATTGTATCAATATCATATCGGCGGGTTATACCAACGTATTCGTTTGCTTAGAACACTCAAACACTGTCTTCAGTTCAAGCTTATCAGTCTAACGCCTGGTCAGTATCCACCGATAACCAATACGACTATCTTATCTACCTTATACCTGCCATTTTATTGAGTCAGTAAAGAAAAAAAAAGTCAAAATGTTGGGTCCGCTAGCCAGAATTTCAAACCAGTCTGGAAGAAATGTGATGAGAAGTTTCATTAGGAACGGGTCAAATGGAGGTGTTCCTGGAGAGGTATGTCCAGACTTTTTATTATTCTGTTTGTTACGTAATTAGGCAGATACCTACATTTTTATTTCCAAATGGAGCACGTTTTTAGGTACCTCTTATAAAGGAGCGCCTGGTATTGTTATTGCGCGATTACTCAGTACAGTACGTATAGGAAAGCCTAGAATATGGGTCCTTGTTTGCGAAAGCAAATGGATAGTATTTGATTAGATAAACCTTGTTGCATGGGTATGTCTTGATCTTTGCATATCTAAACCTACTCATTCATGAGAGCATAACTTGAACCGAGTTGGCTCAGATGGAAAGTTGGAAGAATAATCCATAGACTTATAAATTATAAGTCTATGGAATAATCATTATCTTTCGTTGTTCCCCAATCCCCAGTAAGTAATGCCCAGTTTTTTTGCTTTTGTTAATGCAGTTTCTAATAAGGCTTGATGTGAAAACATGGGTGGGGCAAACACTTTAGGGTTCCGTAGTCAACAAGGAATACGTAAAGTTTCGCCATGTCATCTGTCCGTCCGCGGCTTAGCTCAGAGACTATTAGTACTAAAAAGCTGTAATTTGGCATGTGTAAGTATACTATAACTATGATCTACTTGGTTAGGATTTTAGGATAAAGAATACTTTTATACCGGTAGGCAGTATACGTTCCCACTTCTCGTGGGATAATTTTCGACCTCCACGTGGGTAAAACCGCGAGCAAAAGCTAGTATGTAATACGATGCAATGAATATTTCTCTCATACGTCACCCGAGAAGCTGCAGTAAGATCTAATAGGTAGATACCTAATTTTGCATTGTATGTGATGAGCACAACCGGTCTTAAATGTCCACATATGTCTTAACATCGACGCGCCGGCTGAATGCATGTTTACAAAAGTCATCATTGTTTGTAAAACCGCACACATACCTACTCGCTAAGTCGCAAAATGAACTAGGTAAGTATTAAATAAATGAACAAACACTGGTACGCGTGCAATTACTTTGCCTTTGCGAAACGCGCATGCCTATCTCTTGTTGTAGGTACGAAGGTAGTAGTCGTAAAAATCTAATCCACTTACGAGGTCTTCGAATAAACACTGGTTTTCACTATGTCGCACTCAGTGGACTGTTGAAGGTAGGTAGCTAAAACAAAGTATTATTATTTTTATGGCTGCTTCATCAAAATGTGTGATTATGAAGGTAGGTTTACGTCAAAATGTAAGTTATCAACAGTTCAAACATTCTACAATCGTTTGACTAGTTGCAGTAAAAATTGCAGTTCTCTGTTGCTTTATAATTACAAAACTAATTGTGGTTCTGAAACATGGATTCTGTAGCTCAAGGTATTTATTTTCATATGATACTATAGATTTTTACATCAAGCATTTAATTACTTATTAGTTTATTATCACATGCCACCAACAATATTTGTCGAAAGTAAATGTTATATTCGTCATAAAACTCATAGGAAAATATGCATCAAACCTTCTTTTACTATGATAGTAAAAAAAAAGCTAGTTAAAGCGTGCTAATGTTTGCTAATCTTGACGTTATTTTTTATTCTAAGGGCACGTATTCTACTAACTTTTACTCGTCGTGAACTAAAAGTAGGATTTGCAAGAGAGAACATTTTCTAGAATTAAGTAACAAGATTCTATAGGAATGCGAGTTTCAGCATTTTTTTCAACTATTTATGTTAAAATTAAGTAAGTACCCATCGGAAAGTATGAATCATTCAATCACTGGTGGGGTAAAGTGAAATGCCTAAAAGTTTGTTGTATACAAGGTAATAATAAATTATTTATACTATGTACTTACAAGTAGGTATAAATAATAAAAAGAGCTCATAGGGCATCAAAAAATTCGTCCGCATCGCTGTCAGTGGGAAAAGTGCCTAAAAGGCTGGCGGTATTGCCACGCTGGATGGCAATGCTAATTCTTTGGGCTAAAATAGGCCAACTCTCTGGTCCCGTGTGGAGTCGACCAACCGCTTGGCGATGTCCCGAAATACTCGATGAGCACTCGGACCCCAAGGCAACCCCAAGGAACCCCAAACGGCTCAAACAAATAGCTTCCAATAAGGTTGTTATATTTGCGCCGTTTGAGGTTTTCTGCACCTGCAGCAGCCGCTCCAACGCAGCACGCCGTGCTAGGAAGATGGGATGGCGCGAGGGTGTCGACACAAAGTTTGTAGTGGAATCTGCCCCACTAACTTGGTGGGGCAGATTCCACTGCTCTAAAATCATGCTGGATTCTGCCCCACAAGGGTTGGCACCTTAGAATAAAAGTTTGGAATTTTTTATTTCCTATTTGTTTCTGGAAGGAAACGGGTTGTATTGTAAATCATAAATTAATCACAAACTTTATCGATGAATCCCCTTAAAATAGGACGCGGGGTTATATCACCACTCATAGGAATTCACTGGATATGATAAGCAGACCGGTCGATGTGGCGACGGTTGGGAGAGGCCTACCTATATGTCCAGCAGTGGAAGTGTTTCAGCTGAAATGATGATGATTGTGATGACATAAAAGATTTTTTAATGCACACGTACTACCTACTAACAAGTAATTTAAACAAATGCCTTCTAATTCCAGAACCTTCCATTTAACATCCACAACCGCACGCGTTTAACCATCAACTTCTTCTGGTTCGTCGGCACCGGCATCGCGGCTCCCTTCGTCGTGCTGTGGCACCAAATGAACAAGAACTAAACTAGGTGAGTTTTGTGACCTACTATTCCCAACCTTCTGTGGAAGTATAGAGTCTCCCCGTAAGCGTCTAAAACGCATGACGAAAATCCATAGGATAAGGGAGATGCGGCTACTTGTTAGGACTTTCTTGGATTTAATTTTTAAGGTCAAAATCTTTCCGTTATTCGTAAGGGCCTACCACTGGCGGCAGTGCAGGGACGCATCCTTCGGCATCACTACATGCAAGCGCATTCTGACCGAAACGATGCCATATCTTTAAGTCGCAGCCGAGCCGTTTAGTCAACCGCCTAGCCTTTTGGCTTGAATTATATTCAGCTGATACTTCTAATCCAACATTTAATTAACTGGCTGGCTGATACTTAGCTCATTTATACAATAGGGCCATCTGCGCTGAGGGAAGAGCAAACCCTTTCGTCCTTACGTAACAAAGGGCACCCTTGCTCACCTCGCAGCTTTGGCTTGCTGGTCACCTCCGGCG
Source organism: Cosmia trapezina (assembly GCA_905163495.3). Classification (NCBI taxonomy): domain Eukaryota; kingdom Metazoa; phylum Arthropoda; class Insecta; order Lepidoptera; family Noctuidae; genus Cosmia; species Cosmia trapezina. The sequence continues at coordinate 5,803,508 of LR991048.1, forward strand.
ACTAGCCTCAGCCGCTACGGCTCGCACGAATGCCTGTGCTTTGTTACAGCGGGCGGGGGCTGCCCTCCCTTTGCGCCTCCGGATTTTATATACACTCTAGGGCCTAGGGGTAACAGACAAGCCGCTGGGGTGGCGGGTTGTTTGAAAAAGATACCGTGGCCCTGGCATAGGCAACTGAAGTAACACGGGTGGGCTTTAGTCAGTAAAAGTCTGACGCCCTTCCGCTCCACGCAGAGCGGGAGAAGTCATTTGATGATTTTCCATGCACAAAAAAAAAAAAACGGGGTAACAGACAAAATACTACGTGGAGTCGGAGTGCCCCGATTCTCTTTTGCATAAACGCATTTAAACTGTGAGAAACACCAGAAATATTGTGGCTTGTCGACGTCATATTGACAGTCCGAATTTCAGCGCCAGGTGGAACTAAATTTAAATTTAAATGTCTGGACTAGGAAAGTAGTATACGTTACGTTATCGATCCAAGTAATTTGCCTAGCTGTTTGATTGAATGGCTGAATATCATTCAGGCCGCTATTTGAACGCCGCCGTTTAGTGAATAGGCTAGGCGGTTAAACCTGTGACAGATAGGTACACTACAAGGTACGGGATATTAATCCCGTATCTAAGTAAGTAGAATCCGAACGGTAGCAATGAATCACCTAGGAATGCAACAGCAAAAATCTAAACAATGATACACAGTGTTTAACGCTTGCATCTAATGCACTTACTTATTACCTGCAACGGCGATACCTAACCACAAAAGGCGACATTAATTACTCGGACAGATTACTTTTAACTGATAAGCTATCTGTAGAAACCTTAGCTACTTATTGCCGGCTCCGATAGCGCGTCCATCTATTTATCTTATAAATAAAAATTATAGTTTAAAAATAAACTAAAAAATAGCATTGGAAATGAACTTCGGTAATGAAAAAAGAAAACAGACAAGTGTGAACTTTTATTTTCATTTTTCAAAACATTTTATTTTAAGAGAAAATACAGGCTTTTCAATACAACTAATGCTAGTTAGTATTAGTTCTACAGCTATAATGTACGAACGACGTTTATTATTATTTTTCAAACATTTATTTTAATAATTTAATATAGAAAATACACAGCTTTCAATACTATTTCTATACTACATACAACGAATTAAGTATCATTCTTAATTCGTTGACTACATAAGCCGACCCCAACATAGTTGGGAATAGGCTAGGCAGATTGATTAACCACATAATACAGCTTTATTATACGAACATGCATACTTATTTTCATGTTAATTTTTAAAAACATTTTTTTTCGTTTTAGCTTTGTTGTATGTACCTTGCATGTATTTTACAAAAACATTTTATTTTAATTTTATTGTAATAAAAAATACAGGCCTTTCAATACGTACCTACTACTAATGCATTTTATGTTGATTTTTTTTTACACTTAATTATTTACTATCGAAAATACAGACGTTTTAACACTACTTCTATACTACACACTAAAAGCTTTGTTATACTAACACGTAGGTAATATATTTTTCTTCACTGATGCTCTGAAAGTAGCAACTATAAACTGTGCCTAAATATCTCGGGTGTAATTGATTACTTACATCCCATGTTTAACAATCTACTATATTTTTAAGTAAATTTAATCTTTTACATTTTATTTTATATACATATAACCGTATTATTACCAATGAGTTTTAATACTGCACACTAACAGCTGTACTACGAACATTTTTACACTTAATTATTTATTTTTATGTAGAATTTTTCAAACATTTACTTATTTATTTTAGAAAAATACAGTGGTTTTAATAGTATACTTACATACTTCTACAGCTTTGTCGTACGGTAGACCGCACATGTAACGTAGTCATAGAACTCAAATTAGCACAAAAGTGTTACCAAACGCGCGTGCCCGAGACGATCAAACCTAGCTCTTAAAATCGTTATAACTCCAAAAGTTATTATTGTTTTTTTTAATTTCGAAAAACAGTCGGAGGCATAACCTTCCTGAACATGCATGTAGAATTTTTTTTTAAATATTCATAAATAAGACTAGATGTTGGGTACATTATGGACCCCATAAATATGACCATTTTAGTGCCATTTTCTTTATTTTTTTAAAGAAATATTTGATTAATTCAATTTTACTTTTTTGTACATTGTAGCCCTCGTCAATACAAACATTTTGACACCTCAATTAACTACATATATTGACTTGGAAATAACAGAAATATCGGCATGTCGCACTTTTCTTGAAAAGAGGGCATATACCGGAGCGATCGAAAAAACATGTCCAATGTTAAAACACGGTTTAATACCATTAAACTGAACTAAAAAGTAAAAAAACTGACCATTTAAAGTGGGTAAAAATCGAGTTCAAAGATTCCATTACATATAAACATACATACCTACAGGTGAAGCTAATAAACGCGTGTTAAAAAGAGAAGTTCGGGGGGCTTACTATGAGCTCTTATAGCAGGGCAGAAATTGAACGTTTCCAGTGAGAGAGAGAGACGGAGTTATATACGACCTGTAGCACCGTCACTCTCTCTCACTGGGAACGTTCAACTTCTACCCTGCTATGAGAGCTCATAGTAAGCCCACTGACTGACTGATTGACTGACTCATCAACGCCCAGCCCAAACCCTTGTACCTAGAAAGCTGAAATTTTGCACAGAGGTTCCTTTTATAATGTAGACAAGGAATAAAGAAGGAATTCCCGGTAGTAAGTTCCAGTGGGATATTTTTCGACATCCACGAGGGCGAAGCCGCTGGCAAAAGCTAGTTTTAACTAAATTGCCTGCGAGTTTTGTTCACCGCACCAGTCTTACCAAGGGGAATCGTATAACCAAGTTAATGGGTTGTGGAGGTCAGATAGGCAATCGCCCCATGTAAAATACTGGTATTCAGCTAATTCAGCTGCATCTAGTTAGACCGGAAGCCGATCCCAACATAATTGGGAAAAGTCTAGGCAGATTGATATTGAGAATTCTAACGAACAAGTTTCATGAAGACCTCCTTTAACTAATTAGCACTTAAGCCTAATTACAGTGCCATTCTGTCGTTCTATTAACAGAAAAACTGTGTAATTTAAGCTCTTAAGGAATTATATTTAATTAGAGCTAATTGATTGAAAGTGAGGTGTCGTGCAAGTCTAATTAAAATTATGAATTACCCCTAACTCAGCTACCTGCAAATCAATAATCTGTCAACAATAAATGTATTTGTCCTCGTCCTGTTAAACGAGGTTATTCGCGAAAATGGTAGGTTGCCCCTGGATATACTTACCTATCTATTGGGTGCGTTTAGTACCTACTTAGGTATATTTTTACACACTCATGATACGAGCCGTTTACACTTTAAAAAAAATGTACATTCATCGTTCTGAACCGCACAATGCAATGGTGCCAAGATAGTCTGCGAATATACAACCTAATAAGGTACCTACTAACCTGCAAATTGAAAAAGCAAAGAAATGTTGATAACATCATGCCATTCTTTAAAGGATGGTATTTAAAAGTACTTCAATTTATTACCATTTCATTTAGGTACCTAATTTTGCCTGTGTTCCACCAAATATACTGAATGTGCACCAAAATATGTTCATTAAAATATGTCATAACGAGCATCTATTGGATATGGCGCGGCTTCGCCCGCGTGGGTGTCGGAAAATATCCCACGGGAACGTACTACCGGGATTAAAAGTACCCTAAGTGTTAATCCAAGTAAGCCGACGTTCGCACGGACGTAAAAATATCGCGGCGGGATTTTATCGCGTACTGGATTTTCAACTCTCGGTTTTGAGCTGAGCTTCGAGAATCCAACCTAACAACAACAGAGTGCATCCCAGCGCGACGAAAAAACACACTGTTGGATTTTTAACTCTCGGCGCTAAGCAGAGCGTTGAAAATGCAGTGCGCGAAAAAAAATCGCCGCGATATTTTTACGACCGTGCGAACGTCGGCTATAAGTACAATATCTTCTTGCACTGCTTATATGTAGTACTCCAGGAGCGGCGCGCAGATTGATATATGATTGCTGGAGGATAATAAATCTTAAAACCAAACAATAGTAAACGGAAAATTACCAACTTGCATGCCTTTGAAAGCGAAAATATAAATCCTCTTTATTCCCTATCCCGTGGGAATTAAAAAAATATTAAGACTAAATGTTACTTCAAGATACGAACTACCTAATCCCTTAAATCTCTTAGAAAGAGATGCTTACACAAAAATTTTAATAGTGTTTGTGAATTTTTAAATCATCCCCTAATTTACCCCCTTAAGGGTGATTTTTTCATAAATCAAAACCATAAATTTGAATTTTTATATCCCTAACTTAAGAAATGCTGGGATTCTCACTAAACTTTCACCCCCTGTAGGATTATTTTTTAAGACAAAAATAGGTTATGTCCTTCCCGAGGATGACATCTATAGTCTTGCCAAATTTTAGCGATATCCATGCCGTTTTGTGAATTTTAAAATCATCCCCTTCTTCACCCCCTTAGGGGATAAATTTTTCAAAATCACTGGACCACACATTTCTTTATTTTCTACCAAAAGCATAAAGTATATTCATATTCCTAACATAAGAAATGCTGGGTTTCCCATAAAAACTTTCATGCCCTATATTACCCCCTTTCGGATATTTTTTTAAGACAAAAAGTAGGCTATTTCATTCCCCAGGATGCCATCTTAGTCGTGCCAAATTGTATCGATACAATTTGGCATGACTAAGATGGCATCCGTGCAGTTTTGTAAATTAAAAAAAAAACTATTTCACCCTCTTAGGGGATGATTTTCCAAAAACGCTGAACCACTTATTTAATTATTTCCTACCAAAAGCATAAATTTGAATTTTCATATAGGTACCTAACTTAAGAAATGCTGGGTTTCCCATACAAACTTTCATCCCCTATATCAACCCTGTTGGTCTATTTTTGTGACAAAAAGTAGCCTAAGTCCTTCCCTAGGATACTACCTTATAGCCTTGCCAAATTTGATCAAAATCTGTTCGATGGTTTTGGCGTGAAAAGGTTACAGATACAGACCGACAGACAGAGTTATTTTTTAATTTATAATATTAGTATGGATAATTGTTATTTTCCTCGCTAGAGAGCTCCGATAAACGCGTGCGACCGCTGCTAATCGTAAAGTGCTCTAAGGCGAAGCGCGCCCTTCGACGCGCTATTTATGTACCGCCGCCCGCTATGTCCCTGCATTTGAAATCTGTAATATCTTCGAAAATATTCATTTAAATTACATGCTATAAAGGGCCATATCGATATATAGTAAATGCACAATGTATTTAAAGGTACCTAATTGGATAAGGATTAATGCTGTATTGCTTAAAATCGCTTCGTAAATAAGCCATTATTTCTCGTAAAAAGTAAAGGATAAAAAATGGTTATTTTGGGTTATACCTAAGAGATAGACATATACCATCGCGGACTTTTTTGCAGACCTTTTTAAGGTGTACAATACTTTACTACATTATTTTCATCTATCTCGTAGAGTTCAGCCAGCGTTTGCAATGTAAGCGCAAAAATAGTACATTTTGAACATACATTAATAGTACATTCATTACATATATACACATATTTACATATATAGTACATTTTTAGTGGAGAACGTTTGTTATTGCGTTCGAGGCGGAATTAACACCCAAGCCGTAGGCGAGGTTGTTTTTGAGCCGAGAACTGCTATAACAAATGTCCACGAGTATCAAACGACGTTTTTCAATACACTTTTGAAGAAATAAAATAACGGACAATATTTTTGTCATGAATTATTATGAAACTATGATTTAAAATTTTTTTCCGCGCTTTGCTTTCGCCAGGTTGAGGAGAAGCAAAGGTATAAAGCCGATAAACAGCCTACTATGAAAAATAGAAAATTTAAATATTTTTGAGTTCACAACACAAATAAATGTTAATTTGTTCATAAACGTTTCTTTTATTGTAATAATCATTGTTTTTGATGATATTCAAAAAAATATTAACGCCTTAAAGACGCATATCTCTTTGCCGAGATTAAAAAAAAACATTCACCTCCGAATAGAGAGTTGTGAATAGAGGCATTGAACCAATTTGGACTAAGTATAGGTATAAGTTATCTGTGGCATTTTTTATTCCCACACACGTGCGGGAAAATAAAAAATCGCACGCGTGTCAAATACATTGCATTGTGATCCTTATCGTAGTGCGATATGAACCAGTTTTCGAGGAAGTGTATTGAAAAATGAGTTTATTTACGACATTACATTAGAAACCTCTAAAATTATCAGTGTTTCTCTACTATATTATGCATATATTATACATATAAACCTTCCTCTTGAATCACTATATCTATTCAAAAAAACCGCATCAAAATCCGTTGCGTAGTTTTAAAGATCTAAGCATACATAGGGACAGACAGACAGCGGAGCGACTTTGTTTTATAATATGTAGTGATAGTGTTAGTGATGATAGTGATAGTGATAGTGATAGTGATGACAGTGATAACAGTAATAAAACTTGCGTAATAAATACGATTTTGTAATGCATAGGTACTCAATTACAACTAACGGCAACTTACAAGTTACAGCTTCTTAGTGTCATCTTACTTATGATATTTATTGTTTGAACAGACTTCATGTTCCTGCACAATGAAGTGTTCCGTAGTTGGGTCGAATTTATCCCAATATCAACTTATCATTGTATTTGTAAAATACCCATACATTCCAAATGCAAATGTAAGTTTGTATACGCACTTTATTGAGATATTATCATGTTATTTTAAGAGACCACAGACCTCTTATAGGTTTTCCTGTAGTCTATAGGTACCTATGTAACTATTTTCTGATTTAAATTTCTATTTTCTTTTTTTTTAATTTTAGGCTCAGTAGTTTCGGAGATAGTGAAGCGGGGGAGTGGTCAATTTTCGTCTATTTTTTTTAGTAACTTTAAAACAATTTATTTTAAAATTATTAAAAAAAATGTATTTGTAACACTCACAATAAGCCCTTTACGATAGGTACCGTTTGCAAAACTTTTTTTTTAATTTTCTTATTTTCAAGATCACTTTATTTAATAAAAGTTTGTTGTCAGTACTCAGTTTGCTGTTTCGCCCCATGATCCAGTGTAGGTTCTTGTAAATTGTAACGGATATTAAGCTCATGTCTCTTGGTCTTAAGGTGTTTCTTCCACGTTAGACGTCGGTCGAGATGTAGCCCTAGGTATCTTACGCTGTCTTGGTGAGGTAGTGTACAGGTTGTAGATGTACAGGTGGACAGTCACCTTTTCGCAGCGTAAATGTGACGTGGACCGATTTGCTAGCGCTCGTCTTTATCCGCCACCTATTCAGCCATGTGGTTATTTTGTCGAGACTCCTTTGCAGCATGCCAGGCCATAGCAGGATCCTTGTGGCTTGCCAGTATTGCGGTGACATCAGCAAATGTTGCTGTAGTAACCTCATCAGTCTGCGGGAATCTGCAGTGTATACTGTGTACAACACCGGTCCCAGTACCGACCCTTGCGGTACTCCAGCAGTTTTATTACAGAATCGCGATGTCACATCTGCTTCTTTTACTTGAAATTTTCTTTCCGACAAATAGGATTTCATTAGTGAGTAGTACTGGTGGGGAAGGTTGATTTTCAGCTTGTAATAGGCACTTATACCAATATATACAGCCTGACACGGACCTGCAAATTGCAAAAAACCCAAAAAAAATGAATTTCGCGGGCTACCACTGCGCATCATCCTTAAGTTCAATGAATAACTGATACGTCACCGTCGCGTCGCCTTTAATATCGAGACAGACCGTCATTAGAACTTGACTCCTTAATGCTCATAAACTGACTCGAACACAGACACGATACTATGCTATGTAGGTCATAACCATAAGGTAGGTAGGTTATATAGACAAATCTTATTGCCGGCCCGCTATTGCTCATTGTCCTGAAAACGTTTACGTAGTTTACTTTAGTAGTAAGGTACAGACGGCAGCACATCAAGCTACTACAATCTGTCAAACTTTAATAGATTTTCATCTTTATCGCTACCTAAAGCATTAGGTTCAAGGTTGATTGGGAAAATTTGTTTCGGGTGGCTTGATCTGCTGGCGTCAGTAGGTACCTACTGTTCTGGTGTTTGCTAAAACTTGTCGTGACTACTCGTGACCTTGTGAGTGTTAAGTGTTAGGTAAAAAAAAAACCGACTGCAAGTTCAAGCAAGCTCACTTTTCAAGCAGTCTGATGCCGTTAATGGCATCAAATCTGAGATTGAATTATGTGAATTTTTTACATAATATGTAGGTGCATACTTACATTCCTTATGCTAGCACCCTCAGAAGGGGTAGAATGGGTAGAAAGGCTTAAAATCTATTTACCAGCCAGTAAGAAAGAGGCTAGTAGGGAACGGTTCTGCTATTTTACTTACGCAATGCTGTGTGCTGCTTAACAGGGGTCATGAAATAATATCGCAATTATTTTTATTGCAGGTACTTTCCAGCGGATGAAAGTTAAACTTAATTATTCATGAAATAATTTTGTTACTAACTATGTAGATAAATCTCAAATATAACTCATAGAAAATACAAGATGCAGTTTCATTTTTCTAAACTATTTTCCAAAGTTACAGATGCGTTCATTTCAGAAACTACCATGAAATAAAAAAAAAATGGGAACGCAGTGGTAGTTTTTGCAAAACTTCACTCCTTTTCGTGAAGGAAATCGAGTTTTCTGTTTTTCGCGAGATTTGCCAAGGAAAACTTGAAATAACAAAATGTTTGCTCCCCTAGCTCGTGTTTCTAACAAACTGGGCAGGAATGTGATGACCACCATGGTGAGGAACCACTCACATGGAGGTGTCCCTGGCGAGGTGAGTTCTTCATTCAAAATTTTACGTCATTACATAATCTAATGCGTCAATCAATTGTTTTTATTACAGCAAAATTAACTATAATCAATCACGCGCCTGTTTTCCCAGTTCTAATAACTGTAGAGAGTCCTGGTAAAGATTTACCAAACATTAAATTTTGCATTACCAAAACGTCATAGGTTAAGTTCTATCCAAGTCAAAAACTATTGATTTTTTTTTTTTTTGAGATAAAGACGATAAGATAAGATGACCCACTGACCCCTAAATTACTGAACAAGTATTTATTCATAGTAAACAAAAAAAAAAACCATTCGAACAAAACAATTTTCTGATTTTGAGTAGCCTCAATAGTTCTACAGCATTCTAATCAAACTGTTTCAGAACCTGCCCTTCGACATCAACAACCGTTACAAGCTTACTGTCTACTTCATCGGATTCTTTGGCTCCGGTTTGGCTGCCCCTTACCTGATCTGCCGTCATCAACTCCTCAAGAAGTAAATATGCTGTTTTATTTACTCTATGGTTTATCGAAGGAGGTTATGCAGATATTCACATTATTAAAGAACTCTTGTGTCTAAATTAATGAAATCTGCTGAATAAGGGTCAGACTCCAACAAACAGAAAAATCGTCAGGGATGCTCGAAAACTTTTTAAATTTCCATTGACTTATATATTACTTTTTATATCAATGTAATTTTCACTGAATAAGTAACTTTATCAATATTGACTTTAAGTATAAAATTCTATACAGACATCAATATTGTGATATCTGTGTCAAATTTTATACTTAAAGTCAATAATGATACAGTAACTTTTTCAATGAAATTTAAAATGGACTTGAGCATCCGCAAAGATTTTCCCGCTTGATGGACACTGACACTAAGAACTCTAGTCCAGTCCCTAAACTTCTGTTATACTAGTGAAAATTAGCCTTTTTGATATTTTCTATGACAATCTACTGACTAGTAGAGAATATCACACTGTGCCCACCTTGTGTGTTTATAAAGGCATTACAATGCTGTCATTATTTCAAATGTTTTATGTAGTGTAGTAAAATCCACATTACAGTACAGTAATAATGCAGCTATAACATAATAATGTTTTAGTGACAATCTAGTATACTGTTGAAGCAACATCTAACCTTTAAGGGACTGTTTCACCACCTACAATTAAGTTCCTATTAACTTACTTAGCAAATAATTTCATATAAATTCTGTTCCATTTTTGAATTTATTTTGGTGAGTAGTGGCTATTCAGACTTTGTGAAATAGGCCCTAACTAGAATAGAACTAACTAGTAATAGAATTGTAATTCATAGAAGTCATCACTTAAACTTGATGAAGTGTTGACAATGATAAAAATGTGAAAAAAAAAGATTTTTATTAATTTTTGTCACATTTTAAAATGGAGCCATATTGCCGCCATATTGATTTTTTAAAATTAAATGTATAGCTACTGTCACTCGGGATGATGTAAGGATTCTAAAGATACCCCATACATCCAAATGTGTTCAGGCATTTAAAAGTTATTTTGGAATAAAGAAACTCACATACACACATACAATGAGCCGTGAAAACATTACACTTCTTTTTGGGCAGTCGTGTAAAAAGAGGCAGATATGTTTCTAGCGCGCGCGTCATGAAGACTCGAAAACGTCTTTAGGGAATATGTATTTTTTTTCTCGTAATCAATAAAGCACAGTAATATAAACCGAAGAATTGTTAAAAGTCAAATGTTACTACATACTGTTTGTTGCTTATATCAATGATTGATTTTTTACTACAGTTCAAACATCCGTTAGCCGACGTTCGCACGGACGTAAAAAAATCGCGGCGGGTTTTTATCGCGCACTGGATTTTCAACTCTCGGTGTTGATCCGAGCTTCGAGAATCCAACCTAACAGCAACAGAGTGTATCCCAGCGCGTCGAAAAACACACTGTCGGATTTTCAACTCCCAGCGCTAAGCAGAGCGTTGAAAATGCAGTGCGCGAAAAAAAATCGCCGCGATATTTTTACGTCCGGTCCGTGCGAACGTAGGCTTATTGTCGGTCGGGTTTACATCTCTTTTTTAGGCAGAAATCAACATAAATTAAATAATCTTTAACCGACGAAGGAGGAGGTTCTCCATTCGTCACGTTTTTTTTTTTCTGTACTCTATTCAAGCAGAAATCGCACTTAAACTAACTTACCCCAGTGAGAATTCAAACAGTTTGTGAAGAGATTATTCACGTACTTTTGAGGTCACTTCCGGCATTTTCGAAGACGACGCGTTTCGAGTTTGTAAAATAAGTAATGGGATTTCTTAGCCTTGAAAGCCTTTAAAAATCCTCGGCAACTATTTTCCGTAATCTCGAGAATGTGCCCCCATTCTCGAGATTACGGAAAATAGTTGCCTTTTCGAGGATGACTACGACTTATCTTATTAATATAATGAATACTTACAAAGTAAAATAAAGGTTACAAGACCATGTCTAATTTAGAGTTTTAGACTCAGTTTGGTCGAAGCCCAGGAGGAGAGGGGGTTGGGGAACAGTACCCATTGCCACCCCCGTGAGTGTGTCGGTGTTGAGGATTATTGAACATTTTAGACATAGACACTACAGTAGACGCGCCAACCACAACAAGGTTGCATAGAGAAGATTGGCTACCTACTGTGTTTATCAAATACTTTCCCTAAACCCAGCGATTGAAAGGAAAATAACTCAACTAATATAATTATGTTCTCAGAAAAATACTGGTATTCAGCTGCATCCGCTTACGACTGGAAGCCGACTGGGCAGATTGTTTTTTTGTTCTTACTTAGTGGATCTCTCAATTATTAAGTTTGTTGTTTATTCCTGTTTTAATTATTTATTCTTTTTTTTTTCACAGGTAAGCATCAAGCATCTGTGTTACCGCATCAAAATGTTTTAGGTTTAAGCTAGCAAACTGTACATTTTATCATAAATTATGATTTAATAAATTCCGATTAGAGTTATGTGTTAGTTTGTTTTTGTTCAATATTCCCTTCTGTAATAGAAGTCTCTCTGTCGCGTAGTCGCGTTCGGAGAAACCTACTAAAAAAATCCTAATGACGTCATGCGGAACGCAGCGCTTGCATTGTTTGTGCCGGCGCACATGTTCGGTAATTTCAGTATTCTTTGTGTGGCTGACACTGGCTTGGCCACCATCAGGGATTTTACTTTTGATAACACAAAGATTTAGTCGTTAATTAGTCGAAATTTGTCGCCAAATATCAGAATTTGTCGGTCACTGGTTCAAAAGTTATAAGTGGTCATTGGTGGCCGATCTAGAGAGAGTCTCCCCAGCTTGGCCACCTTTATATCTCAAAAACTAGGGCACCTAGCGAAGATCTGTTTTCTCCCAGATTTAGTCGCTAATTAGTCGAAATTAGTCGCCAAGTCACAGATTTAGTCGGGTCTTAGTTTAGAAGATATAATGAGTTCAATTTTTAAGTATAGACCAAGAGCTAGATTGAAGAGTTTACGATAAAATCTTTGATCTAGCTCTTGGTCTATACTTAAAAATTGAACTCATTGTATCTTCTAAACTAAGACCCGACTAAATCTGTGACTTGGCGACTAATTAGCGACTAAATCTGGGAGAAAACAGATCTTCGCTAGGTGCCCTAGTTTTTGAGATATAAAGGTGGCCAAGCTGGGGAGACTCTCTCTAGATCGGCCACCAATGACCACTTATAACTTTTGAACCAGTGACCGACAAATTCTGATATTTGGCGACAAATTTCGACTAATTAACGACTAAATCTTTGTGTTATCAAAAGTAAAATCCCTGATGGTGGCCAAGCCAGTGTCAGCCACACGTATTCTTTGTATTTGTTTGTGTTATCCAAAGATAATCTCATGCAGGTATTTTGCTTTATTAATTTATCACGTATGCCATTATGAAGTTTATGAAAAGAATTTATTGACATCCTGTAGAAATCGAAGAATTTATCTGGGTGTGCTCGTAACTTAGCTCTCTTCAGATAAAACGGACTGTCGTAGATTCTCCGAGTACTTATTCAATGGATGTTGTACCCAATACCGACGTTTCTTTTTCTTCTTTATTTAACAGAAATGCAATTGCTACTACATCGTCGTGCGTCCACCACGCTATCACTATCTGTACTGACGTTATTATTACTTTATATAGTGTATTATCTATGCTGACGTGTATACATTCCGAATGAAGAAAAACAAGCGTTTGCGCTAGTCTTACGGAATTCCAAATGGAAATTCCGCATTAGGAAATCGAATACGGAAAACGTGTATGCGGCCAGCCTAATTATCTTTATCTACAATCGCTACAGCTTAGAGATGGGCGTTGAATGAACGGACTAGTTAAATCAACCGTCGACGGAGCGTCGACGGTTCAACGGTTCACCATACTTCGATGGACTAGTTGATTTCGTAGACGGCTAAACAAGAAACGCTCATAGTTCATACCAACGCGCAACGCGTCGACGACTCATAAACTTAGTCGTCTTATACAACTCGTCGACCGTTCGTTTCCTTCAACGAGGCGACTCGTTGAAGTCGTCGTTTAAACTAATTTGAACTTTAAATACTACGACAGAGCGTTCATATTTGAATGAGCACAATAACGAGTTACGAGAAATCAGCTTTATTTTGGTAGAAGGATGCCAATATGATAATTTTACGAGTGCGAAAGAAATAGCGACGTGCGGCGCGGCGTGCACCTGCACTTGCAGTTGCGTAATAATAATTTTGTTTTGATTTGATGGCTATTATACGTAATTGTGCGCAAGGTTAATAAAAAATACTTACCTAATAAATATCTGAGATCTGATTAGTGTTAAAAACTAAATACACAAACTTTAATACACTAATCACAACACAGATTGTAAATAGTGAATTCATTAGGTAGTAATAAAGTGTAATATAATCGACAATTTCGTAAAAAAAATAAGATGGCACACTATTACAATTCGCGAAATTTATTTAAAGCAAAGCAACTAACTAGGTATTCGTAAATAGTACCTTCGACGCTTGATTTAACTAGCCCGTTCACTAGTCGCGATGAACGTCTTCTATAAACCGTCAGTCTATAGAGTTAAACATGTCAACTAGTCGACGAAATCAACTAGTTGATCGACTAGTTGACGAACAACAATAAACGGTCTAGTTTCGTTAACGCTAAATACGTCGACGACCCATCTCTACTACAGCTTCAGTGACATTGACATGCTTCAGTGACATTGACATGATCACGTGACATTTCTATAGCTCATGTCAACCGCATACATTTGTTTGCTGTTCTGCCGCTGTTTGTTCAAAACAGAAAACATCTGAGGGGCATTTATCGTATTTTTAACAACGTTCGCAATCTCATCGCAGTCTCAATCTGTCAAAAATTGTATAGCGTTTACCTACATTTTTGAAAGATAGACGCTGGCATGAGATTGTGAACGTTTTTAGGTAGGTACGATATTGGCCATCTGAGGGGCAATTCTCGTACCTAAAAACGTTCACAATCTCATGCCAGCGTCAATCAAAATGTCAAAAATGAAGGTAAACGCTATACAATTTCTGTCAGATTGAGTCTTGAGATGATATTGCGAACGTTGTTAAAAATACGAGAATTGCCCCTCTGATTTCACTACAACGAGAAAACGGATGTGCTCGCCGTGACGTCGCGCGTCGTTTCCATGACAGAATGAGCGAGCGAGCATTCCTTCGCCTAGCCAGTATACTATAGTAGTCTTTGGCCGAGTCCAACCGATCATCCATCACTGAACAAACATGTTTGCTCGCTCAAGTGTACCAATACCGCACGAACAAACGATTGCTCGCTCAGAACGCTAAGTGAAAACGCAGCTATACAGGGTGAAATTTTAATCGTTTTAATCCTCTTAAGGGGTCATTGTACTCATCATTATGAACAACTTTTACTATGGGACCCCTTAAGAGTACAATGACCCCTTAAGAGGATTAAAACGATTAAAATTTCACCCTGTATAGGAATTTTGTTTTTTGTTCGTGGGATTGATCATAGTATGTAATTAAAGCCAGATTGTAAGGTGCGGTTTGGTTTCTACTAGTTAATACCGGAAAATACCGAAATGTTACAAAAATGCAGGACCATAGACAAAAGTACAAAATACGACCAACCAAAATGGGCGAGGTTAAAGGGCATGTTTCACCACCTGCGATTAAATTCCTGTTAACACTTTCATACAAAATCTGTTCCATTTTTGAATTTATTCGGTAAGCTTAGTAGTGGCTACTCGGACATTGCATCGTGAAATAGGCCCTAAATATCGGTATAGGTTTAATGACCTTAGTCAAAACTAATAGGTACTACGTATACAGTACGTACGTGTGAACGTAAGGTTTTGAAATCGCCATCAAGCTTAGATCGAGTCACTCCGCTGCCGCCATGCCGCCATGCCGCGCTGGTAGCGACTGAAGTTGCTGCGTGTACCTAGCATTATGGTAGATATTCACCCTTTTTTTTGTAAAATACGAGTCAAATAAGTCATTTTTATCTGAGTCTATAATATTTCCAATTTCGTATCCATGCCATGACCACTCATGAACAAAATCTTTAGCTCTTTCTCTTCGGACAATATTTACAGTGTAAAAATTACCAGACCTAGTATTTAAGTCTCAGATTCAGATTAAAAAAAAAAGTAAAACGTCAAATTGACATTCCTGACATTTTGTTTTGTTTTGAAGCGTAGGTTCTGATGTCGATTTTTTCAATAAAAAGTTTATTTCGTAGAATTATTCGTTTAAATTAAATTCAGTCAGCAAAAATGAGTGCTAAAAAGTATTTCTCAATGTAACAGCACTTTAGGTACTTTCCACCGGTAACCTAAAACTGAAAAACTAAGATGAGCGAAACATCATGTTATATTTTGGACAATGGGGGCTACTCAGCCAAAGTGGGGTTCTCCAACAGGGAGCCGAAAGTGGTCCCCAACTGCATCATGAAAGCGAAGTCAGAGAGACGACGTGCATTCATTGGCTCTCAGATCGATGATTGTCGAGACGCGTCGGGACTATTCTACATTCTACCTTTCCAAAGAGGTTTTCTTATAAACTGGGATACACAAAAAACTGTTTGGGACTACATGTTCAGTAAAGAATGCTGCCCTGTCAACTTTAACGACACACCTCTGATTATAACTGAGCCATTATTTAATTTTGCGTCCATACAGGAAGCTATAACAGAAATATTCTTTGAGGAATACGAATGTACTTCTTTACTACGTATAAATGCTACAGATTTAGCTGATTACAAGTACCGAAAAGACCATAAGAATAAATGTACACTTGTAGTAGATACTGGTTACAGTTTTACTAACATAGTTCCGTATATTGATGGTAAGAAATACCGGGATGCCATAAGAAGGATAGATGTAGGCGGTAAAGTGCTGACTAATCATTTGAAGGAGGTGTTGTCATACAGACAGCTGAATGTGATGGATGAGACATATGTTATCAATCAGGCAAAGGAGGATTCTTGTTTTGTGTCACAAAACTTCTTGGAAGATATGGAGATTACTAGGAAGAAAGGTGAGATTTAGTATTTTTAATTGTTTGTTTGATTCATGATTTTGAAAGCATCAAATTAATAAGTAAGTATAGGTATAAGGTCCCATTATAATAGATGGACAAATTTTCACAGTGTGTTCTACCCATGAATATGAACAACTTTTACTATGGGACCAAACCTGAAATCGCGAATAAAAAATCGGACAGTGGGTCGTCTTAGGGGCGGAGTTGGTACTCCCTACATTTTGACGAGTTTGGTGTAGATAAATGTACTGAACAGCTGATTTTTTTTTCACGATTTCAGAGTTAGTCCCATAGTGAAAGTTGTTTATATTCATGGGTAGAACAACCTGTGAAAATTTGTCCGGACACCTATTATGATGGGACCTTATATATATTTTTATGAAGAAGAACCGCATTTATTATTCCTGACTCCATACAGGAAATATATTGAAGTGGTTGTGCAGAAATCAGATGAACAGCTCACACTAATCTGCAATCCGTATCATCATCAATCTGCATGCCAAGTCTGATGATAAAGAATATACAGTCCAAGACACAAAGCCCTAGTACAGTTTAAAAGTTTATTTATTCAAAACCTGCCTATTTTTTGTAAAAAAAAAAAAACCAGAGGTCAGTAGTTTAGAGGCATGAGGAACAGGGTGTAAAGTTCACTCATCCTCCATTGAAAAGGGAGGATCCTCCGACCAGACGGGTGTTGTGTCTGGTGGGCCACTGCCCAATGGTTGATGTCGGGACGTTGTATATATGCTAATCGCGTGGTAAACTCTAATTGCGCGATGCAGGTTTGCGTGACGTCATGTCATTGATGCGTAGTTCATATATGGCGATGTAGATGCCGCCACATCACTCCCCTCCGGAGACCGGAGGTCGATAGTGGGCTGAGTGGTGTATCTTGCGATGCTTGCCAGTGCCAGTTGTGGTTCCAGTGAGTCGGAACCGGGGGCCGCATAGTTCACGGTGAGTCGGAACTGTCTGCGGTGATACCCCAGTGAGTCGGGGTGGCGCTGCGTTTATGCTCCAGTGAGTCGGAGTGTACAGCGCTGGGTTGAGGTTGAGGCTGAAGGTGATGACCAGGAATGCGCGTCCGCTGCATGCTGGTGGTCAGGATACCCGTTGAAGCCGTGGATGCTGGCTGGCTGTGTGACTCGCTGCTCGAAAGCTTGAGGAAGTGATGCTGATGACGTCACGCTGATGTAGTTGCACGAAGGCTGCGCTGAAGTTCATGCTCGGGGTCACCAATTTAGAGGCATGAGGAACAGGGTGTAAAGTTCACTCATCCTCCATAGAAAAGGGAGGATCCTCCGACCAGACGGGTGTTGTGTCTGGTGGGCCACTGCCCAATGGTTGATGTCGGGACGTTGTATATATGCTAATCGCGTGGTAAACTCTAATTGCGCGATGCAGGTTTGCGTGACGTCATGTCATTGATGCGTAGTTCATATGTGGCGATGTAGATGCCGCCACAAGTAGAAATGATAAATGATGAAAAAAAGGCAAAGCCCTGGTTATGAATTATGCAAAGCGCCTTTTCCAAAGCTTGGTAGGTGTTCTAGATGAAAAGCAGATCTTAGTCCTCCAATAATTGAAGCTCTCTGGTGTTCTCTACTTTATCATGTTTGTTTTGCTGGTCTAATGAGTAATCTACAGTTTAGTGCTGGTCTATTGTATCAACAACTGCTATTACATATAGATTTTGCCTTTCAGTGTTTTTGTTTTTGTGCATTTGCTGCATTTTTATAAACAGCATTTCTATAGTTTTTGGCGAAACATCAGTTTCCGAAATCGGTTGTCATGGTATGGGCATGTGATGCGGAGGAATGAGGAAATGTCGTCAGGAAAGTTTTGAGTATGAATGTGGATGGCTATACGAGTAGGGGAAGACCAAAGAAACGATGGATGGACTGTGTGAGAGATGATATGGCTAGAAAGGGAGTGGCTACCGAGATGACGACTAATAGAGAAGTAATTATGGAAGAAAAAGACATGTTGCGCCGACCCCGAATAGATTGGGATAAGGGCTTAAGGGCAGGAGAATAATGATATTAAAGTCCTTTCTAACATCAGACTAAGTTGGCCCCACAATACTAGGGTATTGTACAGAGTTATGGGCCTTGTACACGATAACATGATGCCTAATACTATATCTGCGCAGTGGATTGTATAAACTGCCGCGTCAAAAAGTACGCGAGACTTGTAACTTCCGTGCTGCACTTGTTCACAACTCCCGTGCTTATGACTTTCTGCTGTAGTTCGCAAGCATCTTTTAATGCTCAAGTTACACAGTTGCACCGTGTGCTTGAAGCGCTTTTGGTAGCGTCCATCATCGCGAAAGCAGCTCAAGAGTAGCTTGGTATTTAAACATTTATTACGTGAAAATCGTGAGACCCGACTCCTCGCATGCTGAGTGCATTCTTATCGAATGGAACAGTGTTACGTAATTCACATTCAATAAAGTAAGGCAAACCGGTGCGGCTAACTGAAGCTCTACCGGGCAGTTTCAATCAACTAAACCAATTTACCTACTTAGCATCATCACCATCATCATCTAAGGGTTTACAGCCGCTGGTGGGCCTTAGCCTGGTCAAGTATATTTCTCTGACGTGACCTATTTCCGGCTTTTTCTCTCCAAGTTCTAACTCCGACAGTTCTTAAATCTTGGTCTACGCTCCAACCATCTGAGCATGAGCCGCCCTCGACTTCTCCGACCATCCGGTTTACTATCCAGTAAACGTTTGGGTATATCCATTCTCGCGACATATCCTGCCCATCGAAGACGACCTATTTTGATGCTTTTAATTACATTATTAGGCTCGTTGTACATCTCGTAGAGCTCATTGTTGTACCGCGTTCGCCATTGCTCGTTTTCCAGCACTGCACCGAATATGCGCCTGAGGTTTTCCGTTTGAATACTAACAAGAATTCTTGTATTTTTTGCTTGGTACCCGCATTCTGACCCGTACAATACAATCGATTGATCATGGCAAGTCCGAACTTCGCGCAGAAGGCTGCGCTGCGCAGTAAGATTTTTTAGGAACCAAATGGTGATATGAGGCGAGTGTGAGTGAGACAACATGCGCGAAAGTTCTGAGTGCCTATGTTCAGACTTGCCAAGATATTTCGGCCGTAGTTTTTGATCTTAGTAAGGTTGCTTCTTGAGAGTAATTTTGAACGAAAATAGGTACCTTAGCAGAATGAAATAGGATTTATTGGCTGCGATTATTCTCCTACGTACTAGCTACTTAGCATAATCAGCCTATAATGTTCCTACTGCTGGGACACAGGCCTCCTCTCTTCGAGATGGAGAGGGAGAGGGCACGTTACTTCGTTTCAAATTACGTTTCCATCTGGGTCTTCGCATAATCCGGTCCCATTCGTACATACACAATAATACACATACGTGTCGAATAGGGTGTTACACCCATTTTTGAAAAGTGTCTCAATTAGATTCTATAGTGCTAATAAGCCACTAAAAAAAACACAAAATTTTTATTCAATCGATAAGTGCCATAAAAATGTATTTAAATTTTACATTTTCAAATTACGCGCGAAAACGCTAGACGCAAAGGACGCCATATTGCTCTGTGGTCATGACGTCAGTTCGCTGTATAAATAAACACTTTATATACGCTATCAGTTGACATTGGCACTTTTTAATTTACAGAGCGGTATGACGTAATAACATGGCGGCTACATTCATGGTGTTAGAAGACAGATTAAAGAAACTGAAAACTTTGAATTGAATTTTAAAATTGTTATTTTGTGAACTAAAACTAACATTTTCCGACTGCTTTTTGCCTAAGCTATCTAAATAACATATTTTTAGTTTTTTTTTTCACAGTAGAGTAAAATACCGTATTGATAATCTCCTTTTTTTAATCTTGGCTTTTTTTTTTGCTTGAAATCATGAAAAGGGCATAGGTAATCTGGGTACTTATCAAATTTTTCAGAACTTTTGGAATCAACGGAAAGGTGGTTTTCGCGAAGATAACTATCATCTCCTTACGGTTGCTGCCTCGCAAAGCCGAATCAAATTAAATTAATTAAAAATACTCTAATTACAGGTTCAGAAAACACGATAGTCAAAGACTACGTTCTACCAGACTACACATCAATCCGTCGCGGTTACCTTCGAGACATCGTCAAACCCGACGAAGACTTGGAACAGCAAACTCTCCGATTGAACAACGAAAGATTCGCCATCCCAGAACTGCTATTCCATCCATCAGACGTAGGAATCCCGCAGATGGGGATACCAGAAGCCATAATGCATTCAATCAGCTGTTGTCCTGAAGAAAATACGGAGAGTTTGTTAGAAAATATAGTTTTGTACGGCGGAAATGCCATGTTTCCTGGATTCCGAGACAGAGTGTACAATGAAGTACGTTCAATGGCTCTCGATCATTTCGATGTCAATGTAACCAAACCAGACAATCCTTTAACTTACTCTTGGGAAGGCGGGAAACAAATCTTCAGGGATCCGGATTTCTATTCGTTCTGTATTACGAAAGAAGAATATGAAGAAGAAGGGAAGTCTTTAGCGTTCGAAAGATTCGATATTTAACGGCGAAAACGAGCAAGGAAGTCTTCAGAATAAGGCTCCTCGCTCGGTAAAAGTTGCGCATTGAACGGACAGTGTGGACATTAAGGATAGTGAATTGTGAAGGATAGCACATATAAGTTCCATGTATTAATTATGATGATAGCAATATAAGCATTTATTTGTGTATTTCGCAGTTTTTATTTACGTTTTTAGGGATCCGTACCTTTAAAGGAAAAAACGGAACCGTATGTCTGTCTGTCTGTCAGTCTGTCAAGACCCTTTTTCTCAGTAACGCGTAAAGGTATCAAGTTGAAATTAATATCAAAGATGTAGGTATATAGTCTCTAGGAGCTCTAAAAAAATCAAGCTTCTAAGTCAACGCAATAAAAATATACGTCAATTTATAAATAACGAATAAATCAAAACCCTATAGGGCACGGCAAGAAGCAAAGTCTCACAGCACAAGTAAAGGAAATAGTCCGAAAATCGTTAATTTGTATTTTTGTAGTGTAAAAAATATTTTTTTGCGATTACAAACTTACATTTACAGTTGGAGAATTGACCGTGACGTATATCGATGTATGGGAGTCATGGGAGAACATGTTTTTCAACTAGAATGTTAAGTTTGTTTTTGGGATAAATTCATCTCAATCCCAACTACTGAACCCTTCATTGTGCACTTGGCCGGTATTTTTTAGGGTACCTTGGCTTGGCAAACTGAGTTATGGGACACCCCCCATACGAACACCACTTCTTTCCTATATTTATGAACACCACAGACAAACACTAACAAGCCCGTAGGATAATTCTATAATCTGTCGATCTTGCCCACTGGGCAATAGACAATAAGGGCCATCTTTTTGTGTGTTACCAACAGTGAATATTTCACAAAATGTCAGCACACTATAACAAGATAAAATAAAACCATTCAGCACCCTGGGAAATCGCAACCTCATGCTTTGATTGATCTTATGATAGATACCTACTGATGACCTTTACTAATAAATAAGGTGTTAATACTTGATGATCACACAGAGAGCAATGATGGCCCAGTGGTAAACGCGTTCAAAGTGTCGAAGTTTGAACCCTGACAGGCTACTTTGTGTAAATTATTTTATCACCACCTGCTCTCAAAACGTTGAAGGAAAAAAATCATCGTGAGGAAACCGGCATGTCCTAGAACCAAAAATTCGAAGACGTGATATCTACTTATAGACCGAGAGGTGACAGGATTTTTCATAACGATCATGGATACGGTTAGATTTACTTCGATGGGTTGCAGAGTAGTCCCCTAATGTGAATGACGTCGGTCTGCCTGTTCTGAGTGGTTGCAACTTCGAGTTATAGCGCTTACAAGAGGCTTCATTGTTGAGAAAAAAAAAAACGATCAGAGAAATGGTCAGTTTTAGTACACATTCAAAGTATGGCGTCTCCTCAGATGAAATAAGTTGGTCTGCCGGCTCTCAGTGGTTGGTATTCGAGGTACCAAACTCAAACTCAAAGCATTTATTTCAATTAAACCAATTACAGGCACTTTTGAATTGTCAAAGAGTCGGTCAGTAGGTAAGTCAGAAAGTTGAAACTAGTTGCCCATTCCAAAACGTAGATCTATGGAGAAGAACGGGCAAGAAACTATGGTGTCTCTCCAGGTGAAACGAGTTGTTCTGCCGGCTCTCAGTGGTTGTATTTCAGAGCAATCGTTGTGTATGCAAGACGCTTATTTGTGGAGAAAGCCTAAAAAATACATCGAAAAACGGCACAATACGCGAATTTTTCAAGTGCTTGCCGGCTGGTGTCATACCCCCACCCTACACCTGCGCCGAGCACCACCCGCTGCGCGACCGTCCCCCCTGTAAAGGAATAGGGACAAAGCTAGAGGTGTCAATAAGAGAAATGGTTAGTTTTAGTTGATATTCAAAGTATGGTGTCTCCACAGGTGAAACGAGTTGGTCTGCCAGCTCTTAGTCGTTGTATTTCAGAGCAATCGTCGTGACGCCTCTTGTAAGCGCTATAACTCATATATATTTGCCGACAAACTGTCCTGCAGTTTGGCAGAAGATCTGTAAAATACTCTTGTGTAACTTTTGTTGAAATAAATTTAAAAAAATATATATATATCAGAGCAGGCAGACCGACGTCATTCACATTAGGGGACTACTCTACAACCCGTCGAAGTAAATCTAACCGTATCCATGATCGTTATGAAAAATCCTGTGACCTCTTAGTCTATTAGTCTATAGTGGTGTCTTACGAATTCCCCGCGAACTAAGTCGCGGGCAGAAGTTAGTAGTAAAATAAAAAGCAACAGGCCACTCAGAAAATAAAGTGTTCCAAAAAAACCAACCGTCAAAAACTGAAATGTCTAGCAAAGTCATTCGCATTCGCATGTCATTCGATTCAACAAACTGATTCCGAACGGATCAAATTATTATTATGTTACTCAGAATTATTGCAAAATATTTACGACAGGGCCGAGCCATTTCTACATCGCCGGCTTTGTTTCAACAGAGAAGCTTAATCAAATTGAAGAAATTACAAGCTGACTTTCAATGCGAAGATGGGCGCCCCGTGTTTCTGAAAGGAGGATTATGTGATAGAATTTTGTATGTTATTACTCTTGTTTCTTCCTTGGTTGGTTTATTATTAGCTCTTTCTGTTATCTACGAAAATGCTAAACCACCTTCATGGAGAACCGTATGCCACTAAATATTCAGCACTGAAAACTGAAAATTATGCTGTTGTTGATAAATAAATTATGTTAAATAAATATTGTTTCAATAATTATTGTAAGAAGTACTTACCCTATTATGCTGAATGTGCTGAATACTAGTCTGCCAGTCAGTCTCGTAGGTATGTACGTACATACCATAGTGCGAGGGCGTATCGGTGTACGTGGCTCAACACGGTACATGACGTCTCGTCGTGCTACGACCCCATCGCCACCACCTACACCACCGGGGTGATCATAGATAATACACTGGGGGTGATTAAGGCCAATGTCGTAGCACGACGATCTTGTTTCTGTGTACACACGGCTACACATCAAGCTATAAATTTCCAGTTTACACTGACCTCTCATTGTAAGGAAATCCTATACAATGCGAGATCAGCTTATACTGGAAATGTATAGCTTGATCTGTAGCCGAGCCCTTTGGCACAGAACATTATTACTCCTAGCAGAGTCTTATGGGCTCGAAATCTACAATCTTTCTGCTGCAGCGCTACAGCGAGCGGTGTGATCTCGTCGAGGCTTAGAGCGTCGAGGGCCATGTAATGGAAAGCAATGGCCTTCAACTTGTTGAGGGCAAGGAGCTTAATCTTACTAATCCCATGGTATGGGGGCTGTGTTGCAACCTGGGGCTTACTATGAGCTCTTATAGCAGGGCAGAAGTTGAACGTTTCCAGTGAGAATGAGAGACGGTGCTATAGGTCGTATACAGCTCCGTCTCTCATAGTAAGGCCTCTGTACTACCGCAGCCGTCTTGCAAGTAGCTGGGGCACGAAAGTCGAGACCCTCCGTTAGAGGGGCAGAGTTTCCCTCGCACCTCTTCTTCAGATCATAGTCGGACCTTACGGTAGGGGCGACCAAGTTCTGAATCTGAGGAAGCTGTTCTACCAAAAGTTTTATAACATTAGATTTCTGCGTGACACAGAATATCCGCAATAGGCAGTCTGTGGTCTCAGGGTGAATTGTCAAATTCAATTTAGAGAACTGTCATTTGGTTTTTGTTTCGATTTTAGTGGAATCTATGAAACTAAAATCTGCTTTCATCTCGAGTTTGTGAAGTGATAATATAATAAAAAATGGCTCTGTTCCCTGGAGCGGTAGCCTTCGACGAGTATGGTCGTCCATTTATCATTTTAAGGGACCAAGATAGGCAGAAACGGCTTACCGGTATCGATGCCTTGAAGGTAATTTATTTCGCTTTTTCTACTTTTCCCGATACAATAACAACTTACTAAGTCTAATGTAGGGCCTCGCCGACTTCCCCTAGCAGTATCATAACATCAGCTTCATAAATTATTCCAGAAATAATGACTAATAAATGCATAACCTAAACTTGTCAACATAGTTTCGAATAATCGAGAATTATTATAAAAAAACGTTATTTTATAAATAAAACTTGCATTACAATTGTAATTTATCCCTAACTAAACCATATTAGGCCCTTTTAGTTGAAGATTTAACGCAGTTTTATAAAAATACAAGCATTCTTAAAATCAGGTGTTGTGAATCACATGATCTGAAAGTAAGCAACCTGTACGATTTTGATCAAGATATCATCTCCGTATCATCTTCAAATACCTTTAAGTCCCAATATAAACCACTATTACACAAAAAATCAGAAGTTTTAACTTAGTTTCCTTTCAAATAGTAACTTATTTATATTATTTCATTGTTACAAAGTTAACCTATCACCATCTTTGTTAGAAATCATTTGATCATCTTCTATCTGAGACAATGGAGTTTTTTAAAACATAAACCTCATCTTTGTTAATGAAACATGCCTTGGATGGAGGTAATGTAAAAGCGATAACTTATGCAAATCATGGTGTGCCTAATTAGTTATAAACTTGCAATTTATTTATTTATTGATTTGCCACATAATAGGGCAACATCAGGTATTATGTAGGTATACTCCTTCACTTAAAGGAGACCACAGCATGCACAATAATGTTAACAACTAAGCTAACAAAGTAATAAAAATAAAATATGGAGAAGATAATACATTTTTAAAAGACAAAAGAAAAATAATAAATGATGAAATAGTAATTTGTTTATTTTTATTCTCTATGATTACCCTGATCAACCTCTGACCAAACATAATTATATCTTAAGTATCCAAAGTAAAACTATATTGAAAACCAATCCTTTTTTAATACTTAGTTTTGTTTGGCTTAGCAAAATCAATATATTGTTCCCACTGCTGGGACACAGACCTCTCTGTAAAAGTAATTAAATTGTGTTTTGCTTTTGAATCACTATTTCCCTTGGTCACGCCATAACTTGAGAACAACTTGACCAGTTTGAATCTTTGGATATTTTGTTTTATTCTCCTGTTTACTGGGGTGGTTATTAAAAGAAAAAAAAAGCAATTGTAATTTTGACAGGGCAACGTCTGGTAATACGGGCTGGTATGCGCAACTCCATGTCAATGCGCGTATTTTGCATATGGTGGTATGCACGGCTACAGATCAAGCTATACATTTCCAGTATAAGCTGATCTGGTATTGTGTAGGATTTCCTTACAATGAGAGGTCAGTGTAAACTGGAAATGTATAGCTTGATCTGTAGCCGTGTGTACAAGGGCAACGTCTGATGGGTCAGCTAGTTAGAAACAATGAAAAGTACATCTTTAAATTCATGAAGCTGAAATAATGCACTAACTAAACATTGTCAGTCTGAAATTAATTATCATATTAGTACTTAATAGTCTGAACTGTATTAAAGAGACACGTCTGAGATTATGTTAAGAGGCCTGTCACATTTTATCAACTCTCTCGCTCACTCGGGACCAAATTTTTAAGAATGTTAAATGAAAAGATGCATTTTTGAAAAAATGTAATCTATTACACTGGTAAGCAGTAGTTTTGTTTTATGAAGTTTCATACCTGATTTTGTATGATTCTGCCACGCTGATTCCAAATCTGTTGTTAGTTTTTCTCTAGCAGCTCTAGTTTTTGAAATATTAACATATTACATTTTTAGCAAAAAATACTCGAATTATAAAATGAAAAAAATTGTTTCTATAACCTAACATGGAAAAAAAAATTCTTTTATAAGATTTTCTTGCATGAATCGAAACTTCAGCATTGTTTTGAATGCTCCAGCAGTAATCAGCCATCATATTTGCATTCCAACAACCCTGGTATCGCTTTTCCATCGTGTGAATGTCCTGATGAAAGCATTCTACTTGTTCTTCGCTTAAATCAACTAAATTTTCTGGGAAGCGGTCTAAATGACTGAAGAGGAAGTGCATCTTGATGCTAAATGTTACATACTAGTCTTTATGGAACGAAAGTGGAACATGAGCTGCTCAATGTGTTCAATGTAGTCTGGAGACATTTTATTTCCTAAGAAATTTTGCAAAGCCCAAACAAATTCAATCCATGCAGATTTCTCTTTATCTGTCATAGAGTCCGTAAAATTTTGATCCTTTATTAGTTCCCTGATTTGAGGATGTACGGACGATGCGGTTCGGACATACTCGGGAAAGAAAAGTCACTGTCCTCATAATCACTGGCTTCTGAAAGAACTTGTAGTGTTCAATAGAAGTACTAGGATGTGTATCAGCCACAGGTTCTTCGCTGGTATTTAGAATTGGTCTAATAGCTGATTTTAAATTCGGATAAGTCCATTTAGAACGATTTATGCGGTTTATTCCAGTAATATTCACAACACAAAAATAACAGTCATTGTGATGATTAGTCGGTTCATGCCAAATCATAGGACTTTTTTAACTTCAAAGTAGGTCATTTTTTACTACCCCATAAACGCAATGATGTTACGCAACTACCACATACAAAATTTGGGATCCATGGCTTACTAATCACTTGTAATGTCGTCCCAAAGAAGTCCAAGTAGGCCTTTTTTATAAAGTCAGACGCACTTAAACGACATTCTCGAAACATATATTCACCACAAACAGCAACAAAAACTATTTGGATCGTTTAAGCAAGTTCTTCTTAATGTAGACATATCGATTTATTTATGGAATTTAATAATTCTTTGCACTAAAAAAATATATTAGTAAGCTGCATAACGAAATTTTAAGTACCTGTATCACAAAAACTAGAGCTGCTAGAAAAAAAATGAGGATAGATTTGATATCAGCGAACTCAAATTACTAAGAAACAGTTTAGAAACTTCATAAAACAAAAAAAAAGTTAAATTTTGTTTACCAGTGTTATTTCTTTTATTTCATTTTACACATATTTTTTACATTTTTAAATATTAGAATAAAAAGAATAAGTATAAAAACATTTAAAAATATAAAAATAGTAGCCCACCGGTATCGGGAACAGGGTCCAAGCTACCGGCGGTCAGGGCTCCAGAGAGAGGAACCTCCTAACAATGCGGGCCGTGTCCAGAAGCACCGCTTTCTGAATCAAGCCCTTGATCCAGCTGCCCAACGAGAGCCTCCTTAGGTGTTGGTCGAGGCTCTTGGCAATTAAGCCATTGGCTGATACGACTATCGGCACAATGATTGTGTTATTATTGTTAATAAATATTAATTGAATAGGTAATTATTAAAAACACATTTCTATTGTGTTATCTAGTAAACTCAGCTCATTATGTATTATGATCTGTTTTTGTATTTTTATATTCTAATATTGAAAAATGAAACAAATAACAACTATTAATAATGTTAACAGTCTTATATTTGCCTTTACCCAGCAGTCTTACTTTAACCCTTTGCAGACACTGAAGGAGACACAATAGAAGTTTTATTGTTATGACATCTATGGGTGTTTAGTGTCCACAAAGTGTTAACAAAACTGGGGCAAAGCCCTCCTCTCTCTGTGAGAGGGCACAACACCTTATCTTTGCTAGTCAGAAAAAAGACACCACTACAGTAATTATATTTTGTAAAAACAAATATTATTTATAGTTTGACCGATACCGCTGTACCGCGCCTTAGGCATGTGCGCAGCGAGTCGGGGGCAGTGCAGGCCGCTCATTCGTCCAACGCTCACGGCGTCACGTCACTTATTCGTCAACGCCCACCGCGTCCCGCGGTACAGCGTTATCGGTCAAACTATTGTCAAGAGAGGTGTCTTAACAGTTTTTTTTTTTTTCACTAAATAAAAGTCACATAGTATCAATATGTTGTTGGTCGGGAAAGGGCTGTTTCATCAACTTCCATAAGTTTCATCAAACATTCTTATATCTCTTCACAGTCACACATCTCAGCCGCCCGCCAAATCGCAGGGATCCTCCGCACTTCGCTCGGTCCCCGTGGGCTGGACAAGCTCATGGTCTCCCCTGACGGAGATGTGACGGTCACCAACGATGGAGCCACCATCCTGAAGCTGATGGATGTGGAACATCAGATCGGCAAGCTGTTGGTACAGTTGGCACAGAGTCAGGACGATGAGATCGGTGATGGAACTACTGGAGTTGTGGTGTTGGCTGGTAAGTTGATAGAGATTCATATGAGATGATATGAGGATTATTTTTATTCCATCTAGTGTTTTAATAAATAACTTAGATTTCCAATATTTTACATGACAGTGCTTCTGGAAACCTTATAATGATAGTCAATTTCGTAAACTTAAGTAAAGATATCTATCTCTCCACCAAAAACTGCTGCAATTACCACTCCTGGATGAAATTTCTCAATACAAGCTTGATTAATATTATTATGGCAACATTCACTAGGAACACTTGATTGTGAAACCCATATTCACGTGCCGACACATTTCCAAAATATGAACTCTATTAAATTCATCACATGTGTTACTTCCACAGGTGCCCTCTTGGAACAGGCCTCCATCCTTCTCGACAAGGGTATCCACCCCATCCGTGTGGCAGATGGCTTTGAGATGGCCTCCGCCACTGCGCTCACTCACTTGGACAGCATCAGTGAAGCGTTCCCTGTTAACAGAGATACTAGGGAGCATCTGATCAAGGTTGCCATGACAACGCTGGGCAGCAAAGTGGTTGTGAAGTGCCATCGGTTGATGGCTGAGATTGCTGTTGATGTAAGTTTTACGTTAGTTTTTTTAAACTTAGAATTTTTTGACCATTATAATATTTATTTTTATTAAATAATAGTTTTATGTTCACAAGAAAACAATGATTTGACACCATTGGAAATGGGGTTTTGCCGTTCTAAACAACATCTCTTAAACCTAAGTGTTTATGGATTGATTTTAATCCTCGTTTTTATTTTGTATCCAAGCCTCAAAGAAGCTTATGCCTAGCTTATGTATGTGCGTCATTTTTCGCGTGAATAAATAGTTTTGCATTCTTTCTTTTTTTTAAAGAAAGAGGTATTTTCTAAGCACACTACTTTTGACATTTATGGTTTAAGACAATCCTAAAGAAATTTAAAAATATTCAAGTCTAGTTAGGATTTTTAAACACATCACCAGCAGAACACTTTCTACCAATCTTACTTCTGTGTGAGAAAGAGATGGTGCTATAAGGACATATAGCTCCATCTATTTTCCACTGTGAAGTTATTTTTAAAAAAAAATCTCTTATAGCATAGAGGCGGTGGTACAGTCATAGAACATGGTAAACCCTAAACCCAAATCTAAATATCTTTTTCATCCCCCAGGCCATTCTCTCAGTAGCAGACCTAGAGAAACGCGATGTGAACTTCGAGCTGATCAAAGTAGAAGGCAAGGTCGGAGGCCGCATGGAAGACTCCATGCTTGTGAAGGGAGTGGTTATCGACAAGACAATGAGCCACCCGCAGATGCCCAAGACGCTGAAGGTTAGTAAGAGAAAAACTGAAAATCTTAATAATATATAGGGTTACTTGTAATTCGACGTATTCATTGCAGGACATCATAGCAGGGATAAAATGCAACAAATTAAGCCACCAAATGTTCTACCGAAATTCAATAGTTTTTGAGTTAGATTTTTTTTTTTTATGAAAAATACAAACCAAAAATTATTAACGGCGCGACTTTACTGGAATTTAAGTTATTATCATAGCTGAGGCCGTAGCGTAGCAGATCTTTGTTAATAATTAAAAGTTGAAATATGCCTAAAACTTTGGCAAAGATCACTAATTAAACATTTTATTTTTCGTAATTATATTTTTCTTTGACAAAAATTGCAAAAAAAATACTGAATTTCGGTAGAACATTTGGTGGCTTAATTTGTTGCATTTTAAACCTAGTATGACGTCCTGCAAGGAATACGTCGAATTACAAGTAACCCTGTATATAATTCTTATGTACCTCGGTAAGCCATATCAGTTGGGTACTACTGTAAACATGGGACAAGGGTAGGAAGATGATGTCTAAGCTCACTTTTGTTCTATTCTCTCTTATACAGAATGTGAAACTCGCCATCCTCACCTGCCCGTTTGAGCCGCCGAAGCCCAAGACCAAGCATAAGCTGCACGTTGGCTCAGCCGACGAGTACCGCGAGCTGCGCGCGTACGAACACGACAAGTTCTTGGAGATGGTGCGCAGAGTCAAGGTAGGAAATATTAAAAAATAATAATAAAAACAAAAGAAAAAATATCTAAAGGGTCAATGATATTATACAACATTAGTTTTTGTTTATACTAAACCCGAAGAGGGGTCATTGTACTCATCATTTTGAACAATTTTTTCTGTGGGACCTTGAAATCGCGAAAAAAAAAACAGCTGTTCCATACAATTTGTTGATTTAAGTGACAAATGTGAAAAAAACAGTTTTATTTTCGCGATTTTTAAAGAGGTAGATATGGCACTAGCGCGCGCAAATTGTTGCAGCCAAATGTAGACAATTGTAGTCATTTGATTCAGTCGGCTAATAGCAGCGAGCGAAACAAAGCGTGTCCGTGGCGTGACAGTATATCTAAAATGCCAAGCTATCTCTTTCTGTATCATACGTTCCGTATTATCTATCACAGTCGTAGTTGAAAACTACTATACACCTATAATTTATGTAAGTAGATTTGTAATAACAACGCAACAATAACCGAACGCCGCTCAGTTTCATACTGAGCGGCGTAGCATATCTTTCCTTTATAATATCATTGTACAGGCACAGATTAATACAGATGGGACACTCCGCAGTTTAAGTATGAAGCTACAAGTACGCGGCGGCCCCTCTCACGGGACCTATTCAGTAGGTCAGAAGGTATAAGAGTTACGCGATAGAAAGAGAGGCAACTTGTAGATGAATATAATAGCGGATGAGTTGTAGGTAACATTAGCAAAAATAAAGAAATAACCTTTATCCTCTTATCCCTAGGACGCCGGCGCAAATCTAGCCATCTGCCAATGGGGCTTCGACGACGAGGCGAACCACCTTCTCCTCTCCCAGGGCCTGCCTGCCGTCCGATGGGTGGGAGGTCCCGAGATGGAGCTGATTGCCATCGCCACCGGAGGCCGCATCGTGCCCCGGTTTGAGGAGCTTACCCCGGACAAGCTGGGGTCTTGTGGACTTGTGAGGGAGCTTAGTAAGTACTTATTGTACACATAAATTACAGAAACATTGTTTAAATACAATATTACAAAGACTACAGCTTCTGTATAAATAGATAAACCCTTCAATATCTCGCTCAAAGGAAATGTATTTTGTATTATGTATTATGAATTGAATTAAATTGTTAGATTAATTTATTTAGACCTTTAGATAAGTAAAATTAAAAACTAGATTAATATTATAATAAATTTTTTGTACAACTTCTGTATGCATGCGGAGTTTACCTGTAAGTGATTGTTGCACTGTTGCATATATATTGTTGCATGTAACTTTTAACATAAAACTTGTGTAAACAATTGCTGGTAAACCAATAAAAAATAAATAAATAAATAAATAATAAAAGCGAGCTTATTAGGATTCCGTACCAAAATGGTAAAAAAGGAACCCTTATGGTGTGACTGTCTGTCTGTCTGTCACAGCTGGATATCTCAAGAACTACTAATGCTATCAACTTGAAATTTGGAACAGTTTTAGATAATATTTACCCAACTATTTTGCAAATAAGAAAGAAATAAAAATATATGTATTTTTTTTTGCAACATGATGGCTGAAAGGGGGTCTTAAAAATTCAAAGTGGGCATGTGGGGTATCATATGAAAGAGCGCTGTTTGCACATTCTCAAACATATTTTTATTTTTTTTTAGGCCGCACAGTGTTCGACTTTTGATGAAAAATGTAAAAAAAAATACCGTCCCCCCCCCCCCCTATCTCCGAAGTTTGCAAAGAGAAAAATCAGAAATTATTCTATGTGATATAATTTTATGTAAAGATTACAGGAAAAATAAAACGATGTCTCTAAATTGCACACTTTTTCAGAAATCGGAACGGAACCCTCGGTGCGCGAGTCCGACTCGCTCTTGACCGGTTTTATTTTTTATTTCGTAGACTTAGAAGCTTGACTTTTTTAGAACTCTAGGTACCATAGACTTACGCATTTTATATTAATTTCAACTTGAAACCTCCACGCGTTTCTGAGAAAAAGGGTCTTGACAGACTGACAGACTTGAAAATATTTTTTTATGTGATAGAATTACAAATGAACAATTTTCGGACTTTTTCCTTTACTTGTGCCTTGCTTCTTGCCAAATTTTATGATTCTAGGACAACGGGAAGTACCCTATAGGTTTAAATTTACTTGCGAGTATCAAAATATGTCACATAACCGTATTTAGGGTTCCGTACCTCAAAAGGAAAGAAAATCTTATACTTAAGGGTTCCGTATTTTCCTTTTGAGGTACAGAACCCTAAAAATCAATTTTTAGAATTTTTGACTGCATTTCTGTTGGTTTCGGCTGATCTCCGAAACGGCTGGACCAATTTTGACGGGTCTTTCACTGCCAGATAGCTGATTTTATAAGGAGTAACATAGGCTACTTTTATTTTAGAAAAAGAATGACCACGAGCGCTAGTCATTAATAAACGGTGACTATATTAACCCTTATATCTCCTCCACAGCATTCGGCACGTCCAAAGAAGAGATGCTCGTGATTGAGGAGTGCTCCAACAGCCGCGCGGTCACCGTGCTCATGCGCGGCGGGAACCGCATGATCGTGGAAGAGGCCAAGCGCTCCATGCACGACGCACTGTGCATCGTGCGCAGTCTCGTGCAGGTGAGGATATCTTACATCTTCAATCTGCCTAGCCAAAAGAGGGGTGTTATAAGCAGTGATCGGAGTAGGTAGATTGATTTTTGGTACTTTTATCATAAATGCCCACAGAAAGAATAACATGGATAAGCCATTTTCCCCGGAAAGTAATTCCGGTAATTCCGAATCCAATTAAATATTGTTAGTGTTGGTAGTGATATTATTACTACTCAATTCAAAATTTAAAGGAAGGTATCAAAACTAAATAAATTTATTATTTATCTGTTGGATAATAAAAACAATTGAATTCCGATCGAAGCTAAAATATTAAAAATGTGTATAACATTTTTAATATTTTATTTTTAGCCTTTAATTATTGCCACAAATTTTATAAATTGTTTTCATAGTGGTCATGGTCATTGACATTAAGGGTAGAATAAATAACAATAAGGATAAAAAATCAACATTGTTTATTGTTAAATGTGTACATTTTACATCAAATTTTTATCAAAAATAAAATTATTTTTTTAAATAATCGTAGAAATGTCCATATTAATATATACGTTTCGGATCAATGACCCCAATTCAATCTGCCTACTCCGATCATTGGTTATAAGTTTGACGGCTATGAGCTCTTAAACGGGTGAACCGATTTGTATAGGGTTTTTTTTATTTGAAAGCTGGTTTTCTGGCGATGGTTCTTAGACATGTTTTATCAAAATCGGTTCAGCCGTTTCAAAGTAATTAGCTGCGGTAATGCCAACTGCATTGGGGTCGGCTTCCAGTCTAACCGGATGCAGCTGAATACCAGTATTTTACATGGAGCGACTGCCTATCTGACCTCCACAACCCAGTAACTGGGTAATACGATACTCCTCGGTAAGACTGATTGTCAGACTTTCGGTCTTCTGACGACCCGTAACGACTGTTAAAGATCCACGAATGACAGCCGGGATCAACGGCTTAACGTGCTTTCCGAGGCACGGATGAGTCTCGGTATGTAAAGATGGACCAACACCGGCAAGCGTAGCTTAACCTGATGGATCGACCCGTGCGGCTGTTATTACTTAGCCACGAGCTCCTCTATATAATATTAATAATACAATATCCTCCCACAGGACGCCCGCGTGGTGTACGGCGGTGGCGCGGCCGAGATCTCGTGCTCCGTGGCCGTAGCTCGCGCGGCCGACAAGGTGTCGTCACTGGACCAGTACGCGTACCGCGCCTTCGCTGACGCGCTCGAGGCTATCCCCCTGGCGCTGTCTGAGAACAGGTGAATATGTCGCATTATACGACAAAAACCGGTCAAGAGCGAGTCGGACTATTTTTCCTGTAATCTTTACATAAACTTCTATCACATGGAATAATTTCAGATTTTTCTCTGTGAAAATTTCGGAGTTGGGGAAGGGGGGGGGGGTATTCTTTTTTACATTTTTCGTCAAATGATGAGTACAGTGACCGCTTTTCGGGTTTAGTGTAAACAAAAATTAATGTTGTATTATCTAGAATTTTTCATTTATTTAAACTTTTTACTATTAATAAGCTAAATTAAGTTACGCAGCTAATAATCTCTCCTAAGACTGACTTCGCTAGTTTTGGTAGTAATTGACGACACGGTTGGTGCAGTGGTTGAGCGATTGACTGCTGCGCAGCATGTCGCGGGTTCGATTCCCGCACGGAACAAATATTTGTACGACCTACAAGTATTTGTTCCGAGTCTGGGTGTTTTTCTATCTATAATATGTATGTATTTACAAAAAAAAATGTATATAAGTAGTTTAACAGCCATCTCGTTGCCATAACACAAGCATTAGGTTGCTTAGCTTGGGACTAGATGGCGTTGTGTGAAATGTCCGAGGATATTATTATATTATTAATTATATTGTGGTTTTCTAGCATGTTAACATTTTTGTTTTATTTCCACAGCGGTCTGTCCCCCATCGACACTCTGTCCGAGGTGAAGTCACGGCAGGTGGCCGAGAACAACTACAACCTGGGTATTGACTGCATGGGCAATGGTAATTATTTGTGTTTCATAATCTATACAACGTGTAACGTTAAATGCGCAAAACCTCTTAACCCTTTAAATTAAGAAATAGGGGCCGGGGGTTTCAGCTGTTCAGTACATTTTGAAGAATTTATGCGAACATAAATGTACTGAACAGCTAATTTTTCTTCGCGATTTCGGGTTTGGTCCCATAGTAAAAGTTGTTCATAATGATGAGTACAATGACCCCTTAAGAAGTTTTGCGCATTTATAAATATAAAAGAAAGTCGTGTTAGTTACACTATTTATAACTCAAGAACGGCTGATCCGATTTAAATAAATAAATTATTATATTTGGCTGAAAATTGGTGGGGAGGTAGCTTTAGAACCAGGAGACGGACGTAGGATACTTGAAAAAAAAAAAACCGGTCAAGTGCGAGTCGGACTTGCGCACGAAGGGTTCCGTACCATATTATATGTTTAACAATCGCAAAGATAACTTTTTACTTATCTTGTAATGATACTGTGAATTACAAGGTTAATTTTTGCAGTTGCAGAAAATCACCCATGTTTAAACAAAATACCTTATGAATCGCCGTTTTCAGTATTGTTGATTAAATACAGTATTCATGGTACTTACATGGTATAAAAAAGTTTCAAATTCCTAATTTGTTGAATTGTTGCGCTAGAGCTCGTACAAAAATGGTCTAAAATTTACAACTTTTACGGCCCCCTATTTCTTAATTTTAAAAGATAAAGAAAAATATGTTTGTACTCTACTCAATGAGTTCTAGACGATGACACCCCACATAACACATAATCAGCCTATAATGTTCCCACTGCTGGGCCTCCTCTCGGTGAGAGGGAGTGGGCCGTAATCCACCACGCGGGCCCAGTGCGGGTTGGTAGATGTCATGTCTTCGAATTTTTGGTTCTAGGACATGCCGGTTTCCTCACGATGTTTTCCTTCACCGTTTTGAGAGCAGCGGTGATGAAATAATGACATGACGGGTGTCGTCACATGCTAGATTAAAATTTTTATTTTTTTTTTCAAAATCGGTGAAAATTCGTTTGGCAAGTTTCCTAACTTGACTCAAAGTACCATTTTTTTAATCGGACTGCGCTTTAAAATTCTTCTATACAAACTTTAACATCCCTAAACCTCATTTGAGGCGTAGTTTTGAAAAACTAATAATGACAAACATTATTACTTACTTATGCAAGTATTTGTGCTAAGTTTCAAGTTCATTAACCAAATTAACAAGATTTTTCGTACAACTGTATCTCTGTTTTCACGAACACAGATACTTAAAGAATTTCAAAAATCGTCTGGCATGTTTCCATAACTTGACTCAAACATTATTTACACCAATTTTAGAGTTAATCAAGCCCCCAATAAAATCCTCCGCTATAAAATTAACTTTTCACCCCTTAGGGGTGGATTTTTGGAAAACCCTAATACACGTTAGTCTTAATTTTTGGTCTCAAGTATAAAAACTGAGTTTTGAGTTAATCGGACCGCGTGTTAAAGTTCCTCCATACAAACTTTGACACCCCCAATCCCTCCTTAGGGGGTAGTTTAGGAAAACTAAAAATGATAAACTTTATAATTTACTTAGATGAATATTCGTGCTAAGTTTCAAGTCTATTAGCTCAAGGGATAGGATTTTTCATACAAACTTTCATCCCCTGTTTTACCCCCTTAGGGATGGAATTTCCAAAAATCCTTCCTTAGTGGATGTTTAAACTATATAAGGTATCTATGTGCAAAATTTCAAGTCTCTAGGTCCATTGGTTTGGGCTGTGCGTTGGTATATTAGTCAGTGACTCAGTCAGGACTTTGTTTTTTTTTATATATATAGATTTACCATGTTATTTTGACCACAGACTTCATATAGGTTTTCCTGTAATCTACAGGTATAGAACTATTTTCTATATTTTTTTCAAAATTTTAGGCTCAGTAGTTTCGGAGATAAGGGAGGGGGAATGGTCAATTTTCGTCTATTTTCTTAAATAACTTTAAAACAATAAGTTTTAAAATTATAAAAAAAATATATTTGAGACCCTCATAGTAAGCCCTTTCATTTGATATGTCATTCGGTACAGTTTACAAAACTTTTTTTTTTAAATTTTCTTATTTTCCCCCTAAAAGTGACTCTCATATTAAAAAATCATATAATAGGTCTTTACCTATGAAATTGCCGTTTTGTATGAAAAAATTTAAACGAATTTTTTTCATGTATTTTTTATTTGTATTAATCGAAGTAATCACCCATGCAATCAATGCATCTTTGCCAACGCAGTGGCAGTTTATTGATGCCCTTCTTAAAGAAATCAGCTGGTCGGGAGGCAACAAATTCTTCAAAGGCATTTTGTACTGCCTCTCGGGTATTGAATTTTTTTCCCGCCAAGAAGTTATCCAAATTCTGGAAAAAGTAGTAGTCTGTAGGCGCAAGGTCTGGTGAGTAGGGCGGATGACGGAGAGCTTCCAACCCCAGTTCTTGCATCTTGGAGACCGTCTGCTGTGCAGTATGAGGTCGCGCGTTGTCGTGCAGGAGCAGCGGAGACGAGCGATTGACCAATGCTGGTTGGAGATGTGCCAGCTTCTCCATCATTGTGTTCAGTTCTTCACAGTACACATCTGCAGTAATGCTCACCCCGTTTGGTAAGAAGCTGTGATGAATTACACCGGCGCTAGACCACCAAACAGTGACCATCACTTTTCTAGGGGTAAGTTTTCGTTTAGGGCATTGTTTAGGAGCTGAACCAGGATCCGACCAACTTGCTGAGCGCTTGCGGTTATCAAACAGAATCCATTTTTCATCGCAGGTAACAATGCGGTTCAAAATTCCTTCATTTGTGTGTCTGTTGAGCAGTGCAAGGCACGTCTCGACGCGTACTTCGCGCTGGCGATCATTGAGTTCGTGGGGCACCCATTTGTCAAGCTTTTTACCTTGCCAATTTGACGCAAATGGACCAATATTGTTTTGACGCTAACGTCGAAAGCTGCTGCTAATTCAGCCGTAGATTGTGTATCATCAGCTTCCACAATCGCCTTTAATTCGTAATTGTCGACCAAAGTCTTCGGACGACCGCGAGGTTCATTTTTCAGGTCGAAATTTCCAGAACGGAAGCGAGCAAACCAATAACAGGTGGTGCGTTGGTTTGTAGTGTTAGCTCCGTAAACGTCGTTGATGTTGCGTGCCGCTTGTGCCGCGTTGCTGCCACGACGGTACTCATATTCCATAATTACTCGAATTTTTAACGTATCCATGATGACGAAAAAGATTGAAATGCGATGAAAATGTAACACTAATCAATAAACAAATGACTACTTTTGGAAAAAAAAATCCATGTTTTTAAAATAAAATTAATTTGAAATTAGAATTCTTAGCCAAACAAAAATTATTTTGATTTGAAATGGCCAGTACTGCAGAACGGCAATTTCATAGGTAAAGACCTAATATTTGCTTTAGCTGTATGGTGTTTGGGTCACAGAAATCCATATGTGTACCAAATTTTAACTTAATTGGTCCATTAGATTCGGAGCAAATTGGCTGTGACAGACGGACAGACGGACAGACAGACAGACACACGAGTGATGCTATAAGGGTTCCGTTTTTTCCTTTTGAGGTACGGAACCCTAAAAACGGATAAAACGTGGTATAACAACGGCTGGACCGATTTAGATGAAATTTTGTGTGTATATTTGAATGGGTTCCTGGATGGTTTGAAAACACAATTGGACCCGGTAGGTGGCGCTGCAGTCGGGTTCTAGGATCGTTCAGACAGGACAACGTCTGTCGGGTCCGCTAGTTACAAATAAAAAAAACTATAGGGCCCGCTGGCACCAAAAATCACTAAATGCATTTAGCGCTAAAAGTATTTAAAAAGTAATGTTTCTGTTAATCTTATGAAAATGACAGTGTGGAAAGGAAATTGATATGTGTACTCACGGCTACAGATCAAGTTATATATTTCCAGTATAAGCTGATCTCGCATTGTGTAGGATTTCCTTACAATGAGAGGTCAGTGTAAACTTGAAATGTATAGCTTGATGTGTAGCCATGTGTACCAGAAATCCCTAAATGTGATTAGCACTAAAAGTTTTAAAAAAAAATAATGTTTCTGTCAATCGTAGGGTGGCAGGGAAATTCATAATGTTGAGATATACTTTGTAATATTATATTTCATTTAATGGATTGTACGCACGGCTACAGATCAAGCTACACATTTCCAGTATAACAAGTTTTGCTAAACACAGGGCTCTTTTAGGGTTCCTTACGTCCGAATGAAAAAATCACTTGTGTTAAGGAACCCTAAAAGAGCCGCTGCTGCGGCGGTGAAAATTACGCATAGCCAAGTGCGGGACGGTTTTCGTCGCGAACGCCGATGGGCGTCCTCCGCTCCTCAAGGATAATATAAAACGCCGATCGGCGTTTTCAGCACTGTTTAAAGAAATGATCATTCTTACGCTAAAAACTTGTCCATTGTCTGTAGTGGCGACTGATTGTAAATGTCAGGTTCGCGGGTGTATTTCTCAGGCATGGTTGAAAAATATTTCAAAAATTAGTACCTTTTGACCTCTTGTTAAATAATTAGTACCTCGTGGGATTGCAAGTTATTGCAATGTCAAAAATCAATATAATATTAGTTTTGCTAAACACAGGGCTCTTTTAGTGTTCCTTACGTCCGAATGAAAAAATCACTTGCGTATTAAGGAACCCTAAAAGATCCCTGAGTTTAGCAAAACTTGTACAGTCCATATAATGAAAAATATTATTACAAAGTATAACTCAACACAATAAATGATGTAAACACAATATTTAGTACCTAAGTTTAATCGTTGTACAGATTTGAACTCTATTAGGCAAACAACAAAAAGACTTTCATTTATTGTCATCAGAAGACCGGTACATTAGCCGCCTTTCACAACAAGAGAGGACGAACCTCTATAATTTTTAACACCGTTGTCTCCATTCCCAGGTTCCAATGACATGAAGACAATGAACGTCATCGAATCCCTTCACTCCAAGAAGCAACAGATTTCACTAGCCACACAACTCGTGAAGATGATTCTCAAGATCGATGATGTGCGCTCCCCAGCCGACTCTATCGAGTAAAAGTATTAATTGTAACTCTTATGTACTGTTATATCTATGATCTTTTATAATAAAACACGCCTAATCTTACGTCCTTTTACATGTGCACAATGAAAAACTACTATAATAGTACAATACTTACGATCGATGATACGCGGGAGCGAGATGACACGAGACTGTCCTACTCGCACTGTTTATGAACGCGGTTGTCATGAGCCTGACTTTTAGCAGATTTGTGCATATTTTGGCAATGGGTGCATTTATCTCCGTGCATATGTGAAGGACTAGTAAAATAGATACTATTTAAATGTGGAGTCTAAAAGTGTTGCTGGGTTTTGCTTGATAAAAATTATAATCCACAACACAGCAGATACAAACTTATTGAATTAAAATCACAAATGTACATATTTTATAATATGTAGTACAGAAACGCATTATTAGAATTTACTTGATTTATTATTTTAACCTTTCAACGCTAGACGGATTCGCTAGATATCCTGAGAAGAGCTTACTTTGAAAATCTGTCTCAAAAAGTCTTTGAAAAATCAACCCGTTTTTGTAAACAACGTGATTTAACGTTGTATGGGTTATATTGTTAGAACTTTGAATGCAAATAACGGTATTTTTTAATTACTTATATTTACAAAGTGACGCAGGCCCTCCGGGAGTCTTGCAACAATGGATAATAACAGTCGTCGTGGATAGTCAGAAGCCCGAAGGTCGGACAACCAGCTTTATCAGATGTATCATGTTACCCAGTAACTGGGTTGTGGAGGTCAGATAGGCAGTCGCTCCATGTAAAATACTGGTGAACAGCTGCATTCGGTTAGACTGGACCCGAGTTGGGAAAAGTTTAGC
Source organism: Cosmia trapezina (assembly GCA_905163495.3). Taxonomy (NCBI): domain Eukaryota; kingdom Metazoa; phylum Arthropoda; class Insecta; order Lepidoptera; family Noctuidae; genus Cosmia; species Cosmia trapezina. Next base: position 5,845,144 of record LR991048.1, read on the forward strand.
TAGATGATTTATCTTTTACAAAAAAAAAAAAATACCATTATTAGCATTGAAAGTTAAAGTATTTCTATTTTGTCACACGCTTAGCTCTGCTAGGCCTCTCGGACTTGGCAGTAATAATAATATTATTATTTTAATTACATATTAAGTTGATGCATTTCACTGTATGCGAGCGGTAATACCAAACGTAATGGATGCCTTATTGCACTAATAAAATAATAAGCTAATTTACGTGTTGGAGTTTTATTTCTTTATAGCCTTTTATATTTTATACTTTTTTTTTTGGTAAATCGTCATGTCCCTCTGGAGAGAACGGACGGAGGGTTATGTTGGACACTTGTCGACTAAAACCTCCCACTGTTCCTTTACTACCATGAGTCGGAAGCTCGGGAAATACTTGCAATGCGATTCAAATAAGAATATAGGAACGTCAATGACCTCTATCTGTCAAATGTTGATTGAAAAGTAGTTTGCAAAGAAAACTTATTTTTAAGTGAAAAAACGTCAAAAAAATTGTCATAATTAGTTAATTAAAAAATATACTACTTTCTTTCATATTTTCATTGTTGGCAACAATTTACCAGAAAGAATTAAATCTTCGTTCATGATTCGTAAAAATATCTTTTTTTTGCTCACCCTACCCAATTTATTCGATTTGACGCTATGACGTCACAACATGGCGCTAAGTCGATCCTATTCTTATTTGAAATGCATTATACATTCGCCGCACGTGGTCGTACACCTCTCTGGCCCTGACTGTTCGAGCGACTACAGAGCCCCATCTTCGCCGACCGCAAGACCCTCATTTTATATATAAGGCTAGCGCAAATTAAGACAGGCCGCACCACACGCAATGCATTGCAATCTTTCATCACTTTCGTACATTTTCTATACACCAACGCCACTACAGCAAAATGCGTTGCATTGCGGCTGTTAACCTATTCGCTGCGGCGGTGAAAATTACGCATAGCCAAGTGCGGGACGGTTTTCGTCCTGAACGCCAATGGGCGTTCTCCGCTTCTCAAGGATAATATAAAACGTCGATCGGCGTTTTCAGCATTGTTTAAAGAAATTATCATTCTTGTCCGCTCTCTAGTGACGACTGATTGTAAGTGTTAGGTTCGCGGGTGTATTTCTCAGGCATGGTTGAAATGTATCTCAAAAATGTAAGTACCTAATTATCTCGTGGGATCGTAAGTTATTGCAATGTCAAAAAATCATTAAGTATAATATTAGTTCTATGGACGTTGCCATCAGCGCCAAAATGGCGAAAATCAAATGTCTTCATTTTGATATCGATATTATGAAGTCCAGCGTACTTATAAAAGTGTAGATAAATTTTAAATTTTCTGTGGAATTCCAATGACATTTCATGGCGTATCTTCGAGCACGCTTGCACATATTTTCACTGGAAGCAAATTCATTCAACAGCGCAGGCAAAGCAGCAATTTGCTGCTTTGTCTGCGCTGACACTAAAAGGCTAGCCATACACAGTCAGGATCGACTGCTTCAAGCTGCGACTGCATAATGAACTACAGTCTTCTATTTACTCACAAACACGGAATCGCTCGAGCAGTTGCGACTGCTCCGGGCCGTCAGGAGCACGGTGAAATTTCATCGTGCGGTCAAGCAGCGACTGCTTGACCAAAGGCATGCACTGACCGCTCGAGCTGTCGACTCCCGAGGATCCTCCCTTTTCTATGGAGGATGAGTGAACTTTACACCCTGTGCCTCACACCTCTATAAGCATGAGCAACAGACGATTATTTATGTAGCCTGGGTAAACGAATCCTTCCGGTCTAATTCTGTAAAAACTTACCTTGAAAACGTTGGTGAAGCGAGCTGTCATTCCACCCGATGCTAAGTATCCCTATAGTCAGGTATACCCTCTACTCTTTGTGTCAAACATATTGTTACATCCTGTATAAAGGAATGGCTGTACGAATTCCGATGAGATTTCACTGATTGTTTAGAGGTAGCAATTAGGTACTAAATATCCAGGTATGTTTTATATCTGGCTTCTCAGTCATCTCTGCTACATCAAAAATACACCCTCCAAGCTGACGTCAGAATGGCGGGTGTATGAAACTTTTGCAATAACTTACGATCCCACGAGGTATCCCAATGGTACAATTTGGTACTAATTTTTTAAATATAGATCAACCATTTCTAAGAAATGGTTGTATTTTTTAGAAATGGTAGCGAACCTGACATTCACGACTAATTGCATCCTTTCAACAAAAGTTCATTTTGATACTAATTTTCAGGTTAATACTACTATTATTTATTTACAGACCTTATTTTTATAGACCTTTGTTAAAAGTAAAAAAAGGTTTGCTACCACTGATATTCTAAGATTTTAGCGTAAGAATGATCAGTCTTTTATATTATGCTTGAGGTGCGGAGGACGCCCATCGGCGTTCGCGACGATAAGCATAATTACTATCGCTGCAGCTAATGGGTTAACGTGCTTTCCGAAGCATGGAGGAGTCTCGGCGGTATGTTATGGATGGTCACCCATCCACGAACCGACCGCGGCAAGCCTTCGATCTACCCGTGAAAGAAAGACAAAAAATAGTATTACCATAATTTTATTGTAGTCAAGTAAGCCTATATACATTCCCGTTCCGTACAAAACAAATCTATCGTCGACCTCGACCTTTGGATTCTTCAGTTTGTGAGTGTGCGAGCGAAAGGAGACTATATCGAGATATTCATATACTGTCACAGGCCATATCTCTAAAAGTTTATCGAGTTGTCAATTTTTTTCCTACAAAACCAATGCTGTAGAAAGCCATTGCGACGATAAAAAAATCAAGTTCTTCACGCCATGCACGGATATTATCCTTGAGGTGCGGAGGACGCCCATCGGCGTTCGCGACGAAAACTGTCCCGCACTTGGCTAATAAGCATAATTTTTATTGCCGCAGGCACGGAGGAGTCTATGTATGTTATGGATGGTCACCCATCTATGAACCGACCGCGGCAAGCCTTCGATCTACCCGTGAAAGAAAGACAAAAAATAGTATTACCATAATTTTATTGTAGTCAAGTAAGCCTATATACATTCCCGTTCCGTACAAAACAAATCTATCGTCGACCTCGACCTTTGGATTCTTCAGTTTGTGAGTGTGCGAGCGAAAGGAGACTATATCGAGATATTCATATACTGTCACAGGCCATATCTCTAAAAGTTTATCGAGTTGTCAATTTTTTTCCTACAAAACCAATGCTGTAGAAAGCCATTGCGACGATAAAAAAATCAAGTTCTTCACGCCATGCACGGATATTATCCTTGAGGTGCGGAGGACGCCCATCGGCGTTCGCGACGAAAACTGTCCCGCACTTGGCTAATAAGCATAATTTTTATTGCCGCAGGCACGGAGGAGTCTATGTATATTATGGATGGTCACCCATCCACGAACCGACCGCGGCAAGCCTTCGATCGACCCGTGAAAGAAAGACAAAAAATAGTATTACCATAATTTTATTGTAGTGAAGTAAGCCTATATACATTCCCGTTCCGTACAAAACAAATCTATCGTCGACCTCGACCTTTGGATTCTTCAGTTTGTGAGTGTGCGAGCGAAAGGCGACTATATCTATCACACTCCCGCTCGCATGGAGAGTGTTATCGGAGACTTAAAGCTAGAAACAGTTAACATACTCTTGACTACGCTCAGGAACTTTACATAGTCAGCTCCTGCAAAAGAGAGAAATATGGAATTAGTATTAAATTAAAACATTACTACCCTTTTACGCTGCACTTGGGTATAAAAATAAAAAGCAGCAGTTTTTTCAGTACAGTAACAGACTTATTAAAACACCATACAACGTCAATGTAACATGCTCAATTGCTCATTGGTCACATAATTGTCATGTTGTGAAGTCATGTATCGTCAATGAATACTCGTGGGATGGTTTGCAAAGTAGCATGTATGCTGCGGCTTTAAGAATAATAATACCAGCTTAACCCCTCAAGTGTCGAATGCACCCCATGTGTGCATAAGGAAAAACCTTTAAATAGTGGTATATAAGCTTATATAGCATATATATAAACGTAAAAAAACATCATCCGATGGAAAACATATCCTCATCACTCCTCCACCGCTGGGGTTTTGGGTCTAAAAATAGCCCAAACTCAGACACGTGTCTCCCTGCAGCGCAAAGACTTCTTCTCATACAGGCACTAGCATTGATCACGTCGCTTGCTCAAGACGGGTTGGCAATTTCAGTCTTATATTAACTACATGGCCTGGTTCTGGCATGGCAGAATTCCTCAGGAGGTTTTTCCTTCACCAATGTCAGAAATGTCTAAGATAAACTCGGATAACATCCCTGATCCTGACCTGACCTGGCTTAAAAGATAGATATAAAGTGTACACACCATAATAGCATTGACGATATCTGATTGGTTGTTCCGGAGCGCGCGCACAGCTCGCGCTCGGGACACGTTGGCTTGGGACATCACTATCTCCACGTCTTTCTCGTCCACTCCTGTCTCGTCGACACCTTCCTCATCTTCCTCCTCCGCTATGGGGGCTACCGTCTGAAAAGTATCGAGAAAATTGGTTAAGGATCAGCTGATAAAGTTTTTTGTATGGGGTTGTTCTGTTAGTTGTGTGTCTACGTGAGATCTCTTTCCGTTGTTTTGGACACTTCAGACACAGCCAAGGTAGATTTCATAATAAATCAAAAGTATTGTTTTTGTATCATCATTAGTGTGTTCAGTGTGTTGGAAACTATCACAAAACTAATATTACGCTTTCACACTAAAATGGACTTGAATGAAATTTTTATCCCGGTAGTATGTTCCCATGGGATTTTAGACATGCAGGCGGTCGAAACCGCTGGCAAAAGCTAGTGTATTAACAAAGCAACCTTAATTTAATGATTAATCCCCTTTTTTTTGAGTTTCCACAGTTTTCTGTCAAAGGGCTGATGTTTTTAACCATAATCGGAAGCCAGTTGACATTTTCTCAGAATATCTGTGAATAGGAGGGCTTGATAATGGCAAATCATAAAAAAATCACAACAGTATTAGCCATTACACTTTTGGTGGTATTGAACCATCTAGTGCAGTTTTATTTTGTGTAGGTCAATCATCAATTACTATTGTGTCTACCTAAGAGTCAAGACAAAGATAAGTCATGACATTTCATAAAAAAAAAAAACAGAACGTACCGTGCCCGCAGCAGCAGCATCATTGCCAGCGGCAGCACTCTCAGGTGCCTTGAACCTCTCAGCGGCGGCCATGGTAGCCTGTTGGGACAAGTCCTCAATCTTGGCCTCTCCAAACACAATGTAGGTGTCTGAGTGGGGGTTTTTGTATACATCTGGAGAGTTAATCACGAAGAGGATGTTCTTGGATTTCCTGATTGTGACTCTGTTTACGCCTTGGACCTGAAATATAGATGAGAAACTTTATGTAACAGTTTTATGGGAAATTACAAATCTCCCTTAACAATGTAGCTTTAAATAAAAGCAAATTTTTAGCATGTTTGGAATCTAAATTATAATTGACACAATAAGTTTTGTGGTTGAATATTTTTAGCTGTGTCCAATTGTGGGATTGATGTAAATAATAAAACCAGTAACAAAACATGCTGATAGGATTTTGACCGATTCTTTTGAAGACTGATATGGCTAGGCTGCAAAATGTTTTTGCCCATATATGGTAAGATGTACATACAGCTGTATTGTAGGACACGTACAAACGCCAGCAGATCAAGCTAATAGAATCTGTCAAATTTCTTTAATATATTTTCATCTTTATCGCTAAAGCATTACGTTCAAGGTTGATTGGGAAAATTTGACAGTTTAGGGTGGTTTGACCTGCTGTTGTCTGTACAACCCATTTCTCCTACCCTGAAAAGCTATCATTTATTTTTTTACAACAGCTAAGGCTAATACTTACAGGTTTAAGTCCAAGTTTGCTCATGATCTTGCGCGCCTTCTTCTCACCGCGTGACTGTTTGGCCTTCGACACGATGTCGATGCCCGCAATAGGGTTGGATATGCCTCCAGTGCCTGGTGCACCTGTTCAATGAATTACAATTTTTTTAAAATTCAGAATCTTAGATAGGTGATTATTAAGTTTCGGAACAGACTAAAACTCATACATAACTCAGCTAAAATTTTTAAATATGTAACCAAAAAAAAATAAGGTGAACTCAAGTTCAGCAGATACAATTTACTATTATGCCCAGTCCACATTAACGTTAATGTCCATAAACATCGCGGTAGTTAAATTCGGTCAAATTATCGCGGTAAGTGGTGGCTACACCAACAGCTAACACCCTTCAACGTGATAATCAACGGCACATACCGTTAATCTGGTTGCAACATAAAATAAGATTGAGTAATTTATCATCTATAGCCTTAGAATTTGGTATCTAAAAGCTTTCAAAAAGCTGTAATGGAATTCATTCAAATAAACTTTGCCATTTTTGCTTATTCTTTAGAATTTAGGTAAGTATATTTCATATTTTGGACACTTCAGACAGCCAAGGTAGATTTCATAAAATATCAAAATCACTCATCATCATTAGTGTCCAACATTGCATTAAATGGATATGCACTTGGTTCATTATTCAAAATTATTTGATGAAAATAAATTTTCTTTGTGTGAGACTAATAAAATTGAGAACTCAATCAAACACTATATTATATGTTCATTAAAAACATTAATTAGAGAAATATTTATTTATAGTGCCGTCAGCTTGCGGCCTGCTAGTAATACAGAAATTGCATACTCCATTTTAAAAAGATACCAGTGGACCCTCCCAGTTTACAAAAAAATCAAAGTGGTCCCTCGTCAAAAAAATGTTAGGAATCACTTATAAGTATGTCTTACCAGCATCTTCCAATTCTGGGATAGTGTCATCGGAGTCGCTGTCCGAGGAGGCGGTCTCCTCCTTGCGCTTCTCAGTCATGGAGGCGGTGGCCTTGTCCAGCTCGGTCAGTTCTGGCATCTTGATGTCTGTGCTAGATGTTATCTTGCGTTAAGGGAGAATTCCTGTTGAGGAAAATAATTAAGATGGTTTAGATGAATTTGTAGTATTAGAGCGAGCGCGCACTGCGGTGCGTTTTCGTTAGTTCTGCCGCACTGGGCGGGGCCTACAGTAACAAAACGCACGACCGCAGTGCGCGCACTTCAAAGACATTCCATACTTCACAGATTATGCGGTAGAAAAACGCACCGCAATGCGCACTCGCCCTTAGGCTTGTGTTCCGCCTTAGGTCAGATAGGTAAATGCTCCATGAAAAATACTGGTATTCAGCTGCATACAGTCAGACTGGAAGCCGACCCCAACATGGTTGGACAAAGGCTAAGCTTATGATATTTTGTTACAGCAAGTTTATATTTTCAAATTTTATGGTGACTTTTATGATTAGTAAATTAGTCAATATTATTTTGGTCAATCAATTTTATACAATCTACTATGGATGAGGTGTTTGGACAGCAGTGGACATCTGAGAGCTACAATGAGTACGAATCAATCAGCCATACTATTTGACTTGATAAAGTTCTCAGAAATCAATTCAGCCGTTTATTTTAGAAGTATTTTTCAATTTGGTTCCTGTTCACTTTAGACAACCATTTATTGCCACTGTAGGGTTTACAAAAATACAGGTAAACCAAATATTCTACTCAAGTAATCCGAAAGAAAGCCAGCAGAGTATCAGATTACTCACTATTTCTTGACACAAGATTATCTTGCAAAAAATTTAGTCACTTTTTTTTAAAAGTAAGTATGTAATAAATGGCAAAGTTCAAATAGATGAGAATGTCTATGCACTACAAAATCAATAACTCTATGAACCAAAACAATGTGACTATGAAAAAGACTACATGTTTGAGAATTTCAGTAGTTTTATTTGCTTAGAATTCAGTATTTTAAAACCATGTAGCATTAAAATGAAACCTAGATTGCAAAGAATGTCATACAGACTACAATAATCGCATTTTTAGATAGCTATACAATTTAATAAAATGTCAAAGTTATAGGTCCACAGTGCGCAAATTACGTGCGCTTAGCTACAACCTAACTTTATGTAGGTACTACAATGTTCCAATCATTAATATTGATGGTAAATTGACCTTAATAGAGCACAGCAGCAACTGAACTACCCTGGATGTATATTAACGAAGATTCAGGCAATCGCCGGAATATTTAACCAAGCAAATGGACTAAAATGGTATGAATACATGACCGTGAGCTGCATAAGTAAAATCACTTAGCAAGGAGCTCCGATTTACAGCGTTCACATTTGTATTGTATTGTAATGTGTAACACAAGTCGTTTAAACACATAATATCACAAGAAACTATTAACAATTGAACACTTGTGCGAAAATAATATGGGCGCGGGTTTCGTTAATACACCGAACAAAAATATTGAAATAACAACGTAAATATGTCGCGATTACACCTCAGTACACCATAACATTTTAATGTTACACTTAAACACTAAGATTTCTTTAAAAACTATAGATTAATTACCTTTATTTAGGAATAATCGGTATCAAAGGAATCAACGGAGATTCGCTTCAATTTGACAAGAGCGGAAAGAAACTTTGGGCAACAGATAAAATATAGTGAAAATATTATTGAAACTCCCGTCAGTTTTTGTGTGTATCCGATCGGAATGATGGGCCACACAGGACCACAAAAGAAAATAAAATGAATTTATGGAGTGATGTGTGGTGTAGTGGTGTTACGCGAAAGGATAGAATAACAAATGAGTGAGTACTATGAGAAAGTCTGAAAGTGGCACTAGTGGCTGGAGAGTTGTGTGGCAATCGGTTCTCATAATATGGGCATTTGATGCGGAGGAATGTGAAAAATGTCGTGAGGAAAGATTTGAGTAAGTAAGGTCGAAGGATCTTCCCCCTTACTTAAATCTTTCCTTTTCCTATAGCTATGAGTTTGCACAAGAAAACAATCAATATATTATAGATGTTTCAAAACTTATTACCATTTTCACCACGTTTTTATGTTTCTCCACTTCATTTCTGTTCGTTTGCACTGGTGCAAACGAACAGAAATGTCGGGGCCACACCAACGGGATATGCCGTTGATTATCGCGATGATGGACGTAGGCCGTAGTTGTAGCTACAGCTTATCGCGATAATTTTACAACACCATTGACATTGCCGATTGACGTGGTGATAACTCGGTGGCGGCGGTGGCGGGCGCGGCGTTTAAGTGTGGCCACTCAATTCTATCGGAATAAATACCGCGATGTTTATGGTGACGATGGGCGTTGACTTTGACGTTGGTGTGGCCCCGACATAGCGACAGAGATAGATGATGATTGTGTGTGTATCCGAATGTTTTCATCATTTCATATTTTTTTCTTTTGGCAACATGCTATAATATGTCACCCATCAGTAGTGATGTTACAATAAAATTGAATCGATATCGACAAATTACTATCGTACTATTAAAACGAGCAAAGTTAAATATATTTTTTAAGAATTCGTGTACATTGCAAAGAATAGCTATCATTTTGACAACTTAACCACTGCGCCTTAAAGTTTCCGTGTTCACAATAACCAACTCAACGCAATGAATGTTGTTACGTCTGCCAAAATTAAGTGATTATATTAACTATTAGTAATATGTTATATATGCTGCTATTCCGCAGAAGTTGAAATATGTAAAGTTGAGTAAGTTTTTTGGCTTTACTTTGAATTTATCAATTTTCAATAAAACTTATCGATATCGATGGTTGTTCAAGTCAAAATCCGTTATCTTGATAAATGTCAATACTGTCAAATGCTGTCAAATCCAGAGATGCCAGAACGTCCCAAAAGGGACGATTTTTGTCCGTTTAGACATCTTTACGTCCCTTCGATGTCCGTTTATATATTCCGTCCCTTTTAAAATAGTAGCCAACTACAATAATTTACTTTATTTATTACAAAAATGCGTTTAAAATGCAAATAACGAAACGCAGTTTTAAAAATTACAAAAAATGAAACGTCCGGCGTGTGAATACAACTTCAGACTACTGCTGGCGAATATCCATATCGCTTGCCTGTTCGTTCCAAGCATAAAATCATTCAATCATTCGGTTATTCAGCTAAATTCAAATCATACGGCGGCGTTTAATTTGAAATTGAGTTTTCGTTTTGCGAGTTTCTTTCATTAAAATATTACTGTTTTAGCAGTGGTTTTATTTTAGTGGATAGACACTAAGGAAGACACGAAGCGACTAACTTACTTGCTGTATGTACGTATCGATCCGTTTTTCTTCTTGATGAAAAGTTTGTTTACACTTTTTGTTTTGATGTTTGATTATTTTGATTTATGTCCAAAACTGCGTGCGTGTGCTTTGATTATGGATGCACGGAATACAGATGGGTGGGTTGGTGGCTTGGTGGGTCAAGTTTTGGCCTGTATAATAACACGAAAAGTGCTCAGTGATTGTATTTGTTCTATCTATAATATTTATTATGTATGTATTATATCTATAATATGTATGATTGCGCTGTGTTGCCCGCGAATTTTTTTTTTTTTTTTTGTTTTTTTTTTGCAATTTGTAGGACCGTGTCAGGTTGTATCTTGATCAAAATGTGATACGCGGCAATAAAACATATGTATTTACATAATTCTAACCATAAAAATCATCAATACATCTGCATAAGTTAGATTTCGTGCAGAGTCGTCAAAAGAACGAAATCTAACGAATCTGCACGAAATCTAACTTAGAGAGATGTATTGATGATTTTTATGGTTAGAATTATGTAAGTACATATGTTTTACTGCCGCGTATCATACTTTGATTAAGATAGAACCTAACACGGACCTGAAAATTGAAAAAAACCTAAAAAAAATTGAATTTCGCGGGCTACCACTGCGCGTCATCCTTAAAATATTGTTTTTTTTTTCGTTTTTTTTGCCCTAAAAATATAACAGTACTTACGCCCTTTTAGGTACCTATACTTTTTCTCATTCAATCGTAACAAATTAATATTAATAATATTTCTCCAGCCGTCCTTTTTGTCCAAAAATCGTCCCATTTCAGGTAGTGAACCGTCCGAAAGTCGACGCAGGTACTGGCAACACTGGTCAAATCTGAAATCACCATCACATCAGTATCACCCACCACTGGCGTTCATTTCATTTCTCTTGAAGGCGGTGCTATTCATTTTGCGCAGTTTTTGTTCGTTTTCATCTCATCAAAAATACTGTCGCTGTAAATACGTCACGAAGTGTTCATTACGAATAAATATTCATTGAGTGATTGTGTTGAAAAAATGTCGTCAATCGTGCAGTGATTCGGTGTTTTTATTCAGTCATCAATTATCAAGTCCAAAGTGCGTGTTGTTTTAAATTAATATTTTGTGTTTGTGATCACAATATTGATACGTGCCAAAGCTGAAAATATGTCTTTGGAAGAGAAATTCAACGCTGCGGTAAATGTGATCCGGAGTTTGCCGAAGAGCGGTGAGTTGTTTTTTTTTTGTTTTTTTTTTATGGCACTGTTGTTTATCGATTGGCATGTTACGTCTGCAGTAAGTTATTACATAAAAGAGCGGTTAATCTCTTTCTAATGATACCAGAAACGAGATGTGTTGCTAACAGCTATTATTATGCATGTTGTACATTGTATGGTAATGTAAACTTGGTAGGCAAGACTATTAGGCTAATAGCCTGTTAGGCTGGAAGGCTGTTAGGCCTATTATGCTTAGGTATGACAATGTCCATAGCAACTGGGGATATTGTCATACTTAACAGGATTTTTTAAAGCATTTTATTATGGTTTCACACCTCTCGCTAACTTACATTTCTGGCATATTTATGTTACATGCAGTGTGTTCCATTTTTTGCATTAAAGTGGAGTGTAACAGACAAGTAAAATAATAGTTCTCGTATGATCTGGGTTGAAAATATTTTTCAGATGGGAATTCAATATGAATCTTTGAAAAAAAATATTACAGCAGACACAAAATGCAAATATTAATAACTGCCATGTCTGTCTCCGTTCTGTGTAACAGCTGTTGCCTTTTTTGTTTGTTTTCTTCATAACCTTGTTCAAACTGAAGCTTATCAACAAAAGTTATTTCTTATCTGTCTTCTGATAAGAAATTACGATATAGAGAATATAATAGCATTAAGCATTTAAATTGATTAACAAACTTGTAATTATAGGTATAATAATCTTCATTTATCACTGATTAGGTACTGTTTGTTTGATAAAACACATTTTGAAGTGGCACAATAAATGTTTGACATTGTAGGTATTTGCTTTATGGTTTTTTTTTTTTTTTTGGGTTTGGGAAATCGTCAAATGACTTCTCCCGCTCTGGTTGGAGCAGGAGGGGGTCTCAGACTTTTAATAACTAAAACCCACCCGTGTTCCTTCAGTTGCCTGTGCCATGGACACAATAGTTCTGTCCAACAACCCGCAACCCCCGTGTCATTTGCATTATGGCTAAACAAGCAATTTGTTATTGAATCCCGGGATTAAAACTTCATTATTATCATTCTGGGATTTTAGAGAAGGTATTATCAACTCTCATGTTACTTCCTTGAAGTTGAGGTAAATTAACTCACCTTTTTCCAATCACTGATAATGTTCATTTGTATCATTATCATTTCAGCTGAAAGAAGACATTCACTGCTGGACATAGGTCTCCCTCAAGCATTGCCACATATACCCATCCTGGGCCTCTTACCTTGGGCCTACCACAGAATAATACAGTGTTTTAATTAACTGTTTTTATTACTCCATGGGTCCCACTCTCTAAGTCTGTCATCGAAGAAATGGGCCCGTCCGAAAGTCGTTAGGAACTTCATAGTGAACCCTTCACCCAATTAATAAAGAGCCAAGCAAAAAGAAAAAATATCTGCAAGAACACAAAGCGATAACTAGGTAATAGATAGTGCAGGTGGGCGATGCGACAATACAAAGTGGGTCGAGGGCCGAGGGAGTTTTATAAAAATGTGCTGTTATTTAATTATGAAAATATTCTAGTATATTGTGTATTCCACACAAACCAAGTTGCAGGCAGAAGCTAGTTTAAAATAAACAAACACATTACAGTAACCATTTGAAAGTAAATCCTCTTCAAATGCAACCTCTGCAAATACATTAACTTTGTTTTCATAGTCTCTGTTAGGCTTACAATGTTATGAAACCAAAGAGTTCTGACCATTGTGAAATGGCTGAAGAATCTATACTAATAAAATAATAATTATTATAAAGAGGTGAAGAGGTAAATTTTTTGAGTTTATGTAGGGGTAAGGTAAGTACCTTACTTACTTAATCTTCGGAACTATTGATCAGATTCCGAAAATTCTTTCAGTAATGGAAAGCTACCACAGAACAGATAATTGACCAACCGCATATTACAAGTAATTGCAGTGCGAAGTTTGGTTTTCATATAAAACTAGCTGATCCGACAGACGTTGTCCTGTCAAATTTTCATTAACATACTGTCAGTTTTCCCCAATTTTCCAATTTTCCCGGCAACTTTTCAAACATTTTCTGTATTTACAAACCATGTCCTGACAATTACAAACACAACAAAAAAAACAGCGAGTCGGACTCGCGCACTGAGGGTTCAGTTCCGATTTCTGAAAAAGTGTGCTATTTAGAGACATCGTTTTATTTTTCCTGTAATCTTTACTTAAACTTCTATCACATAGAATAATTTAAGATTTTTCCCTTTGCACACTTCAGAGATAAGGTGGGGGGGGGGGGGGGGGGATTTTTTTTTTTAAATTTTTCATCATAAGTCGAAAACTGCAGCCTAAAAAAAAAAATGTTAAGAATGTGCAAATAGCGCTCTTTCATTTATGATACCCCACATGTCCTAGTAGCCCCACTTTGAATTTTTAAAGACCCCCTTTCAGTACTTGTTACAAAAAAAATATAAATATTTTTATTTCTTTCTTATTTGCAAAATAGTTTGGTAAACGTCATATAAAACTGTTCCAAATTTCAAGTTGATAGCATTAGTAGTTCTTGAGATATCCAGCTGTGACAGACAGACAGACTGAGTGACACCATAAGGGTTCCTTTTTTACCATTTGGGTACGGAACCCTAAAAAGAATTAAGCCAAATAGGTGAAACTTTTTACATTCCTACTAGCTGCGCCCTGCGGTTTCACCAGCGTAGACCGCCCGGAGTAAAAAGTAGCCTATGTGTTAATGCACGGTATAAGCTATCTACAAAATCCAAATTTCATCCAAATCGGTCCAGCCGTTTGAGCATGAAAAAGTAAAATTTTCGCCTTTATAATATTATGATATTAGTGTGATTTATTGAACTATTTTGTAGTTTTTTTTTTTAAATATTTAACAAAATTAGGAAGTTGTTTATTTTCTAAGACTCTTTTGTATGCCGTCCACTTCTCTAATATGACGTGTTTGTCACTTCCCTTCGATGTCATTAGAAATAACCGGATTCTACTGTACTTTGATAATCAGGTCCGGTTATAAGAAGGAAGTGCCAGTTTCAGAATAAATTATGAAATGTAATAAAAATAATTACTTGTTGTTTTTTTAACAATGAATAAGTTTTTAATAAATATACTAAGTACTTACTTAAATTTTTATAAGTATAATTAAAGTACATAAGTACTTTAATTTATACTTATGAGTACACTTGGAGGTATTCGAAACCCGCCCCACAACAATGGAACTTTTCTAATCTATGGCGACCAAACAAAACAAAAACATAATCTAGGAAAGTCGTTAAAAAAACCGGTCAAGTGCGTGTCGGACTACGCACAATGAAGGGTTCCGTAGTTGAGGGTGGGAAATCATCAAATAACTTCTCCCGCTCTGGGTGGAGCGAAGGGCGTGTCAGATTTTTACTGACTAAAACCCACCCGTGTTCCTTCAGTTGCCTATGCCAGGACCGCGGCACAACCCGCGACCCCAGCGGCGTCGGCCCTATTGGACCCCATCACTTGCTGACATCTCTTTGAGGCGCGCGTGGAACACAACGCTCCGTCGACTCGAGCCTGGGGCCTACTCCCTAAGCACGAAGCCCGTAGTTTCGGCCATCGTTACGGGCGTTTCTTACTCCGTATCACCTACGGATGGATGATTGGTTCGGCGCCCGAACGAAGTATGAATGACAACATGATTTGCCAGTTGTCCCTACTCCCGGTGTGTTTTTGCTTGTCCGAAAAATTTAACTTTTACATTTGTTTTGATGGATCGTAATGTCAGACGGACGGATGTACGGACGGACGGAAAGACGGACGGACTTAGGGAGTAGGCCCCCTGGTCCTTACCGGACGGCGAGCTACCCGCTACTCACCGTCCGCAGGCCCGCGCCTACGGTGGCCGGAAATCGCCTCGCAATTCCCGCCGCCCAGGGCGTCTCCTGCGGCGACTGAGGGCGTGAGGCTGCCTCTCCCTCACGCGTTCCGCCTCCTCCTTCGCGAGCATCACTGCTTCGCAGAAGGAGGTGACGGCCTCCCATGCACTCTCGCTCCGCACCATGGCCTGAACCAGGCTGGACCCTGAGAAAGCGGGCCTTGGGACCGGCGGCTTTCTTTTACAATAGCATTTCTCCATAAAACAATGCATCGAAAACAATTAATTCTAATTATCCAGCAGTAGGTACTTAAAAACACAGTATTAACAGTACCTTACAAACACCAAGCACAGAATAATGAAACTACAGTAGTATAACTGCACCCTAATTGCGTAACACATTATCAACCGGAGTTGGTTTCATTTTGACAGTTGAACAACATTCATTGCGTTATTTACGTTGTCGAGCAGACAAATTTTTCGAACATATGAAGTAATGGGTTGGCAATTTGTTTCAAAATGATTCAAACTCCGATTGATAATGTGTTACGCAATTAGGGTGCAGGTCATTGATCTTGAATTAATTACCTACGGCCGCTTGGTATATAAATACGCGTCTGTCCGTGCGTAACTGCTGCGAACTCGAACAACACTGGCCTGCAAAAATAAGTACTACACTTTTAAAATTTAAATTTTTTCCAAGATTTTTTATTTATTATTTCAATTTAGAGATTTAATATAAAAAAATTTAAGTCTAAAAAAAGATTAAACAATAAAAATAGCCATTTTTAGCTTAGTGTACAAGTATGTTTTACATGTTATTTATTTTTTAATAACTGGTATTGCCTCCTTGGGCTCTGTTTACAGCTTCGAGTCGATTTGCCATACTGAACACGAGGTTTCAGAGCCGATGTTGGGGAATATTCTCCCATTCTTCTATCAGGGCCTGTTTTATTTTTTTATTTATTTAACACTTCAAGCACAAATGTACAGAGGCGGACTTAATGCCATAGGCATTTTCTACCAGTCAACCTTTGGGTGATGCAGAGACAAGCAGTGGCAGTTGCATTTTCGAAAAATTAAGGAATAAATATTTATTTAAATATAAAGATACACATAATACCTATTACAAACTATAAATATAATAATATATACCTAATTATACATAAATATAAGCACAAATAAATATACATAAATATACTAATACAAATAATACCAACAATGGGGAAACATTACCGTTGTGATGACACTGCCAGCTTCTTGCGAATGTGTTCACGAACTTTAACTTTAAAGGATAATCGGTTGGTTGCCATCCTAATTTCCGGGGGGAGCGCATTCCACAGAGAGATAGACTGAATGAAGAAGGAAGAGTGAATGAAGTCTGTACGGTGAGTGGGACATAGAAGAAGACGATTGTGAGATGAACGTAAATTTCTATTGTGGTTGGCGCAAATGTACTGAAAGTGGGGGGCTAGATAACTAGGGGAAGAGGGAGAGTCAAGAAATGAAAACAAGGTGGTCAGCACCCTTTGCTCTCTGCGCTGGCGTATGGGCAACCACTTTAGAAGCGACCGATGCGCAGAGACATGGTCATATTTACGCAAATTGAAAACGAATCGAATGCAGTTATTAAGAAGACGGTCAAGTTTGTTGAGGAGATCTGCATTCAGGTCATAGTAGCACACATCACCATAATCGATGATAGGGAAAATTAAGGACTGCACAAGCATTGTCTTGGTACTGGATGGTAGTAAATTTTTCAGCCGGTACAAAGCCCGCAGCGTTCCAGTAACCTTCTGACTGACCCTAGCGACTTAAGTACGCCAGTTCAGGGTACAATCGATGTGCAAGCCTAGGTCCTTCACGTCAGTGATAAATGGGACGATCGTACCATTGAAGAGAACAGGTGGCAATAATGTATTATCCACCTTACTAATATTACGAGAACTCCCAATTATGATTGCCTGACACTTATTGGGGTTTACTGCAACACCAAATCTATCTGACCAGGTTTTTATCGCTGACAAGTCCCTATTTAACTTATCGATAGCGTCAGGTATTTCATCAACCCTCCCTTGACAGTACAACTGCAAGTCATCTGCATACAGATGATACGCACACTGAAGCTCGGAAGTTATAAGATTAATAAAAATAGAAAACAGAAGAGGAGAAAGAATACCGCCCTGAGGAACGCCAGTTTCCAAATCACACCAGAATGATGAAGAATCCCCAACGTGAACGGACTGCTGACGTTCCCGAAGGTAAGAGGAAAACCATTCCAGTGCTTCGGGAGAGACCATAACATAGGACAGAATAGCTAACAGGATCTCGTGACTGACGGTATTAAAGGTATTTGAGAAATCAACCAACGCTAGTACAGTAACTTTGGTGTCTTCCAGTCCTGCCCTTATATCGCCAGTCACCTTAAGGAGGGCAGAAACAGTGCTGTGCCCCGGCCTGAACCCAGATTGAAGAGGGCTAATTAGCGAGTTACAATGAACAAAATTGGAGAGTTGTTTGTGGACACAGGCCTCGAGCACTTTGGATAGGAAGGGAAGAATAGAAATAGAACGAAAGTCAGTAGGAAGAGAGGGATTAGAAACCTTAGGTAGTGGACGAACAAAGGCTTTGCGCCACAGGGAAGGGAATACTCCGGTGTATAGGGAAAAATTTACAATGTGGGTAATCGCGGGTAGGAGATGATCCAGAATAGTTATGATCATACCACGGGTAATACTGTCACATCCCATCGCTTTCGATTTGATGGAGAGAATGATCTTTCTGATCTCTCCCGGTTCAACTGGAATGAAACTGAAAGGACTAATTTGAGGACGCGGTAGACCAGAGATAAGAGACAGAGTTTGTTGCTTGGTTAGACGATCCATGGTAGAAACAGTGGAGAAATGACGGTTGAGATCGTCTAAGTCAATTGAATTAGGAAGGTCTAAATGTCGCGGTTTGCCGATACCAAGAGTTCCAAGAAATTTCCAAATATCGGCAGAAGAGGAGGAGTTGATAGTGTCCAGAATGTGGCGGCGTTTAGCATTGCGTATCTTCTGATTGCACCTATTCCTTGCACCCTTGAATAATGTCCAGTTCTCATCAGTGCGATCCCTTTTAAACTTACGGAACGCGCGGTCCCTACGTCGCATTGCCATCTGTATTCCTCTTGTCATCCATGGTGCAGGTGGGCGTTTTAATTTTACTTTTTTGACAGGAGCATGGATGTTATAAAGGTTAACTACAACATCATTGAAGATGGCAACCTTATCGTCAACTGAAGTGGAATCCATCATAGGCTTCCAATCGACCACAGATGCATCATCTTTAAGCTTCTCAACGTTCATCCGCGCAAAACAACGCCTGTACAAGACCTTGGGTTTAGGTTTGGGAGGTTTCAGGATATAAGAAAGGAAAATCATGTCGTGATGAGAAAAGCCAGGGGCGTCATGTTGGCCATGGGAGGAAACGAGGGAGGGATTAGAGGTGAGGATTAGATCGAGCCAGGTGTCATCTCCAATAGTGTTGTGATGAGTAGGTTGGAGCGGCAATACGTGCAGACTAGCTGACTCGATAAGATGGAGGAGTTTACGGGATCGAGGGTAGTTGCGGTCAAGGAGGTTTGTGTTGAAATCACCCATGATGATGTGATGGGCATACTCTGAACCCAAAGATTCAAGTACCGATTCGAATTCAGTGAAGTAATCAACAGAAGGAGGACAATAGACAACACCAATAATGGTTTTGGCTCCATTGACACAGACTTCAAGAAAAATAAACTCGGCAGAAGCAGAATAATGTGAAGAGGAAGTAGCAACTATTTTATAAGGAAAGTCACTGCGAAGGTATATGGCCACACCACCCCCTCCTTTATCAACCCGATCATTCCGTATAAGAACAAAACCAGTAAGAGGGTAAGTGGTGGACAGGAGATGTGGCTTTAGCCAAGTTTCGGAGATCAGGATAGCGTGAACATTGCTGTTATTAAATGCGTTGTACAACTCGCTGTAGTGGCTTGGAACACTTTGAGCATTAATGTGACACACATTTACCAACCGATTAGACTTATCATTGAAATTTTGTTGCAAAAAGTCACCAAGAGTGTTGGTGAAAGAACAAAAGCTTTCATCGCTTGAAGAGGCAGTAGAATCGTTGGCAGAAAAATAAGACTCATTGTCTGACATAAATATAAGTAAGTGGTTATTAAGTTGATATTAAATATAATAAATTATGGTTATATTAGGTGCAAAACACTGCACCACCCGCCAGCTAACACCAACACTATAAGCAAAAACAAACAAATTGTTCAACACTTAGTACTTGAAAAAAAAAATATACACATAACAAAACCCGAGTTTTTAGTGCCCTGAGGGTGGTAGGTGGTGGTCTGCGGCTTCTGACTAGCCTCCCTAGCTCATCCCATGCGTGCCAGTTTATGTACAAAATTAAACTCTTTTTCGAGTCCTTTTTGTTTCGAATATCTTGTGTACTTAAAGAGTTATTGCAATTTTAAAAGTGTGATATGTACTTATTTTTGCAGGCCAGTGTATTACGAACCTATTGGTTTATATTGAGATTTCGAAAAGCGTCGTTTTGGCCGTTTTCTATGAAGATGTAATACTGCTTACATTATTATACTGTGGTAAAAGCAAGTTAATAATTACCTCGACGGTGTCCATTATACAAGAAATGAAAGTGTTTACGTAATAACTTTTCACTATATTCATGACCATACAAAATGTATGGGTTTAATGAGTATGGAAAACGTTAGTGTTTTGTTTAGTCGAAACTTCGAAAGAAACAGTAGTATTTTTCGCTTAAAGAGAAAGTATAGAATCCTGGTAAAGAATTGCTTATTTCTTCAGCTTTGGGCGTCGGTAAAGGAGATTATGGGATTGTGTCAACCGTCAAGGGTATGGGAATGGCCACCATGTAATTTCCAACCACTGCAATCTACAGTGCCAACGACCAGTCAGAAAAATCGTATAGACATTGAAACTAAAGTCTAGCGAATAATTCAATAGTTTTGGAAACCGCAACGAAATTAAACAGAAAATAAAAACCGGTCAAGTGCGAGTCGGACTCTTGCACGAAGGGTTCCGTACCATTATATATAAAAACGGCAAAAATATCACGTTTGTTGTATGGGAGTTGGGAGTCCCCCTTAAATACTTGTTTTTATTTTAATTTAATTATTTATTTTTAAAGTGAATATATACAACATTAGTTTTTGTTTACTAAACCTGAAAAGGGGCCATTGTACTCATCATTTTGAACAATTTTTTCTATAGGACTAATCTTGAAATCGCGAAAAAAAATCAGCGGTTCAGGACATTTTGACGAGTTTGATGTAGATAAATGTACTGAACAGCGGATTTTTTTTCGCGATTTCAGGTTTGGTCCCATAGTAAAAGTTGTTCAAAATGATGAGTACAATGATCCCTTTTCAGGTTTAGTATAAACAAAAACTAATGTTGTATAATTATTCTGTGAGTATTTCAAGCGTCTACCTGTTGCCACTATCAGCATCGAGCAAAAACGAGCAAAAAAATCATGTTTGTTGTATGGGAACACCCTTAAATATTTATTTTATTATGTTTTTTAGTATTTAATTTGTTGTTATAGCGGCAACAGAAATACATCATCTGTGAAAATTTCAACTGTCTTAACTATCACGGCTCATGAGATACAACCTGGTGACAGACGGGCAGAAATTGGAGTCTCAGTAATAGGGTCCCGTTTTACCCTTTTAGTACGGAACCTTAAAAATGGAGGATTACTGACGGGTATGGGTAGATTGGGTAGTAGTATCCTCCTGCCTGCTAATATTAATTGGGATTACTGACGGGTATGGGTAGATTGGGTAGTAGTATCCTCCAGCCTGCCAATATTAATTGGGATTACTGACGGGTATGGGTAGATTGGGTGGAAGTATCCTCCAGCCTGCTAATATTAATTGGGATTACTGACGGGTATGGGTAGATTGGGTAGTAGTATCCTCCAGCCTGCCAATATTAATTGGGATTACTGACGGGTATGGGTAGATTGGGTAGTAGTATCCTCCAGCCTGCCAATATTAATTGGGATTACTGACGGGTATGGGTAGATTGGGTGGAAGTATCCTCCAGCCTGCTAATATTAATTGGGATTACTGACGGGTATGGGTAGATTGGGTAGTAGTATCCTCCAGCCTGCTAATATTAATTGGGATTACTGACGGGTATGGGTAGATTGGGTAGTAGTATCCTCCAGCCTGCCAATATTAATTGGGATTACTGACGGGTATGGGTAGATTGGGTGGTAGTATCCTCCAGCCTGCCAATATTAATTGGGATTACTGACGGGTATGGGTAGATTGGGTGGTAGTATCCTCCAGCCTGCCAATATTAATTGGGATTACTGACGGGTATGGGTAGATTGGGTAGTAGTATCCTCCAGCCTGCCAATATTAATTGGGATTACTGACGGGTATGGGTAGATTGGGTGGTAGTATCCTCCAGCCTGCTAATATTAATTGGGATTACTGACGGGTATGGGTAGATTGGGTGGTAGTATCCTCCAGCCTGCCAATATTAATTGGGATTACTGACGGGTATGGGTAGATTGGGTGGTAGTATCCTCCAGCCTGCCAATATTAATTGGGATTACTGACGGGTATGGGTAGATTGGGTAGTAGTATCCTCCAGCCTGCCAATATTAATTGGGATTACTGACGGGTATGGGTAGATTGGGTAGTAGTATCCTCCAGCCTGCCAATATTAATTGGGATTACTGACGGGTATGGGTAGATTGGGTGGTAGTATCCTCCAGCCTGCTAATATTAATTGGGATTACTGACGGGTATGGGTAGATTGGGTGGTAGTATCCTCCAGCCTGCCAATATTAATTGGGATTACTGACGGGTATGGGTAGATTGGGTGGTAGTATCCTCCAGCCTGCCAATATTAATTGGGATTACTGACGGGTATGGGTAGATTGGGTGGTAGTATCCTCCAGCCTGCTAATATTAATTGGGATTACTGACGGGTATGGGTAGATTGGGTGGTAGTATCCTCCAGCCTGCCAATATTAATTGGGATTACTGACGGGTATGGGTAGATTGGGTGGTAGTATCCTCCAGCCTGCCAATATTAATTGGGATTACTGACGGGTATGGGTAGATTGGGTAGTAGTATCCTCCAGCCTGCCAATATTAATTGGGATTACTGACGGGTATGGGTAGATTGGGTAGTAGTATCCTCCAGCCTGCCAATATTAATTGGGATTACTGACGGGTATGGGTAGATTGGGTGGTAGTATCCTCCAGCCTGCTAATATTAATTGGGATTACTGACGGGTATGGGTAGATTGGGTGGTAGTATCCTCCAGCCTGCTAATATTAATTGGGATTACTGACGGGTATGGGTAGATTGGGTGGTAGTATCCTCCAGCCTGCCAATATTAATTGGGATTACTGACGGGTATGGGTAGATTAGGTAGTAGTATCCTCCAGCCTGCTAATATTAATTGGGATTAAAAATCTATGTATAACTAGCTTTTGCCCGCGTTAATGTCGGAAAATATCCCAAGGGAACCTGCTACCGGGAATTCCTTCCTTATTCCTTGTCTACATTATAAAGGGAACCTCTGTGCAAAATTTCAGCTTTCTAGGTTCAAGGGTTTGGGCTGGGCGTTGATGAGTCAGTCAGTCAGGACTTCTCTTTTTATTTATATAGATAGATAGAAGATAGATTATTAGTCCAATTATTAAACGTTGGTTGCAGCTGTCACTATGGAAGGTCCATCTTGAGTAGTGGCTCGTTTGTCGTGGTCTTACTACATTTTATTTTTATTCCTCTTACATTTTTGCCAAAAGAATTCAACCTGCAATTCGCTAGTCTATAAACATCTCTATCAGATGAACAGAACATGCCAGATTACCCATGCAAGTATGAAAACTCACAAGAGCACTCGAGTTATAGACTGTAATTGTGATACAATGATAAAAGATTACACTAAGCCACAATAAATATATGGACAGTAAAGAAACGTACAGACGCCAACAGGTTAAGCCACCCGAAACTGTCAAATTATCCAATCAATCTTGAACCTAATGCTTTAGCGATAAGGATGAAAATCTATTAAAGACATTTGACAGATTGTAGTAGCTTGATGTGCTGGCGTCTGCGTCTGTAGAAACAACGATGGAAATGGCACACTCACATAGACGCGCGCACCGAACGAGGTCCCAAGCGATAGTCGCGGTGTTATCATGCCGCGGCTACATTATGCGGACTTCGCCGTTGCTCAACTCGATAACCGTAGGTGTAGCCACCACTACGGATATAATTTGACAGCGGTATTCACATTGCCGATGGCCTTTTTAGGGTTCCGGAGTCATCAAGGAACCCTTATAGTTTCGCTATGTCCGTCCGTCTGTCTGTCTGTCCGTCCGTCCGCAGCTTAGCTCAGAGACTCTTATTACTAGAAAGCTATAATTTGGCATGTATGTATACATATTCATCACGCCGACAAAGTGGTAAAATAAAATCATGAAAAACAATTTTTTTTAGGTTCCTTCTGTACACGTAAACTGGGGATGTTTTTTTTATTTCTCGTCTACCCCATGGTGTGGGGTGTTGTTGGATAGGTCTTTTAAAAATATTGCGGATTTGTGAAAACAGTTTTTCGATTTAGGGATCCGTTTCTGAAATATTAAGCTTTAAAGTTCTAGTTTTTGTTAGAGACAAGTGTCCCCCCCCCCCCCCCGCCAACTAAACGGTTAGTTTTGGATGGGTGAAAAAATCACGGTTGAAGTATATACGAGTATAACGAAATTAAAAGGAAAACTATCACAGCTAAGTAGGCTTTTCAAGTTTACGAGTAGTCAACCAACTTGTAAAATGTACTTTGAACAGTAAAAAAATCGTACAAATTACAAATTCCATTAAAAATTACTTATGTAACGTTGGTAGTTGTGCAAAACATTTATGAACCATGTAACAATATACAAAAATAAAATCATAACATTCTTATTAATAATGATTTCTAAATTAATAATATTTATACAGGGTGTCCCGTAAATAATGGATAATCTCTTAAGGGGTCATTGTACTCATCATTATGAACAACTTTTACTATGGGACCAAACCTGAAATCGCGAAAAAAAAATCAGCTGACCAGTACATTTATCTACATCAAACTCGTCAAAATGTAGGGAGCAGCTGATTTTTTTTTCGCGATTCCAGGTTTGGTCCCATAGTAAAAGTTGTTCATAATGATGAGTACGATGACCCCTTAAGAGATTATCCATTATTTACGGGACACCCTGTATATGCTCGAATAACGACGGGCGGCGGCGTGCACTACGGAACCCTATTACTGCGCGTGGCTTACACGCACTTGGCTGATTTTTATTAATAGTTACTATACTCTATGGCCTATGGACGAGGGGTGTGAATTCAATGAGCATTGACGTTGACCGTTCAAGTGTGGCCACTCAATGGCTCACTCAACAACGGAACAATGACCGCGATGTTTAAAGCGCATAGTGTAGCCCCGGTATCAGTGTATTTATTCATTATTGTGGATGTGCGCTGTCGATGCGCGCGTCTGTGTATGTGCCATTTCGTAAGTTTGTTCGTAGTTGCCCTACTGTCCATATTTATATTGTGACTAAGCGGCTTACTATGGTACTATTGAATGACTTATCTGCGAAAGATACCACGTTGGTATCTGATCGAGTGTGTGCTACTTATTGTGTGGTTTGAAGGTAGTCTTTATAGGTCATTCACCTGTGTTCGATTAAATCAATCTGCCTAGCTTTTTCCCAACTGTGTCAGTGTTAGCTTCCATTCGAACAGGATGCGGCTGAATACCAGTATTTTGCATGGATCGACTGCTTAACAGCATAACTGACCTCCACAACCAAGACCATTGCCGTCTTATTACAAAACAAGGTTCATTTTCAAACTCAGGTTTAAACCATGGACCCTTTTTTGAATTTCGAACTGTATTCCGACACATTAAGGATGATGCGCAGTGGTAGCCCGCGAAATTCAATTTTTTTTTGTTTTTTTTTTGCAATTTGCAGGTCCGTGTCAGGTTGTATCTTGATCAAAGTATGATACGCGGTAGTAAAACATAATATAATGTATTTATATAATTTTAACCATAAAAATCATCAATACATCTCTCTAAGTTAGATTTCGTTCGTTTGAAGAATCTTCACGAAATCTAACTTAGAGAGATGTATTGATGATTTTTATGGTTAAAATTATGTAAATACGTATGTTTTAATGCCGCGTATCATATTTTGATCAAGATACAACCTGACACGGACCTGCAAATTGCAAAAAACCCAAAAAAAAAATGAATTTCGCGGGCTACACAGCGCAATCACCTAAGTAGTCAGTTTTATAAAACTGTACGAAACCTACAAAAAGCAAAAGAAACGTTATGAAATGGCTCAGTAGCTTTGACTTTTATAATGTATGTCGACACATAGACTAGTTTAACATGTAATGGATGAGGATGTATATGTCGCATAGCTTAGAAGTGCTTGACCATTTCATGAAATAGAACATTATAAATAAATAAATAAATATCCTTGGACATTTCACACAACGCCATCTAGTCCCAAGCTAAGCAACCTAATGCTTGTGTTATGGTAACGAGATGGCTGATAAACTACTTATATACATTTTTTTTTTGTAAATACATACATATTATAGATAGAAAAACACCCAGACTCGGAACAAATACTTGTAGGTCGTACAAATATTTGTTCCGTGCGGGAATCGAACCCGCGACATGCTGCGCAGCAGTCAATCGCTCAACCACTGCGCCAACCGTGTCGTCTAAACATTGACCGCTGGGTCAGGCCAGATCATTGAATACTGAACTTTGACGATATGAACAGTTAAACGCACGACTACCTACTACTTGATGTGGCCAAACATTAGTGATCATAACGTAAAAGTTAGATTATCCACCGGTAGAGGTGAAATGATTAATTCTAAGATCTGGCCACTACTCTCCTCTCTCTAATATAACGAAAAGAGCGAGACGCAAACGCAATAGCAGCGATCGTATTTCCTGGAACAATCGAAATGGTATGCAATCTTGTATTTAAAAACAAAAATAAGTTTCAACTACAGACGAAGTGGAGAGTGAGTGGTGAGTGAGTAAGATTATACTTTAACGATGGTTTAGAATTGAAATGTCAGTGATTATGTAGCCATTATTTCATATTTTACTCAATTTTTACTAATATCGTGTAAAAAAATTCAAGGCCATTTTTTCTCGCGAGAGAGAGGGAGATCACATTATATATTTTTTATACACATGAAATGTACAAAAATCTGAGATAGGTTCCTTTTGCTGGGGTAATTTTCTATGAAATTTGCGCATTCTCCTTTCCTCTATCTATAGAATAAAATTCCGAAAAGATTTCTACTGTTTTATGTTTTTTTCTTAATTCTAAAATCCTAAGGTAATAATTTCATTACAAAATTGCATTCAAAATGTGCGTATTGGATAATTGAAAACTGGCTTAAAATATTTTTGAGAGATAGCTTAATTTATTTTTAAACAAATTTGATTTGGTTTGCGCTTTTATTTTGGTTCGAGCGCATTGTTGCGCTCTCCTTTTTTAGCACGTGGAAGTAAATAACTCTGTCACTTTCTTATTCCCGCCCAGTTCGCTTTTTACATATCACCTTAACAATTCTCTTCCATTCTTCATTCGTAAATTACAGCAATTACCATTGCACACTTCACTTAAGTACAATTTTACACTCTAAAATTCTATTTTCGTAACACAAAAAGTACAAAAAGCATACGAGCTACGTTCAAATGTAATTTAAAAGTGCAATACTACATTTAATGGTGCAAATCATAGATATAAGAAAGAATTTATATTTCTATGGTCCAGATATACTTACGCCCGGTTTCTCGATGGCTATTCAAATCTAAAATTAACTAACCATGTGTAAAATCTCTTGTTAAGTCGAAAATGAGTTGCACGAACGTTGATTAAGTACTTTGATTTGAATCTTTGATCACTTGACACATCAATCAAATTAGTGCAAAAATCTCTAACTTGTTAATTCAGAATTTGGGTTTCTGAACAAACGATTAAGCTCGAATGTCATGTCAAGCCACTGTCAAATATTGTGTTAGCTAATCTGTCGAGTTTGGGCGATTATCTTTGCGTTCCCTGTGATTTTCTGTTTTCTTTGGATATTTTCTAGTTATAATTAATAAAACAACTTCTGCACGGAGGCACGGAGGAATCTCGGTATGTAAAGATGGTCACCCATCCACTCACCAACCCCGGCAAGCCTAGCTTAACCTGATAGATCGACTCGTGCGGCTGTTATTACTTAGCCACGAGCTCCTCCTAAAAATCTAAAACCAAATAATAAAAATTCTATAGGTAGGTACTTTAACTGCGGTACATTTTTTTTTTTTTTGATACCTACGTGTTGAGGCTTAGGGGTTTAAGGGTTTTATAAAGGGGGGCCAAATTTTCATTATTTTTGCGATAGGACACACCGTTTTCGAGATATAAGGAAAAGAAAAAAAAAACCAAACATTCAAATTTTCAATAAAATGGCGCCTTGGTCAACAGTGTCAACTTGACATTCAATTGAACGAATTATTTGTCAAAATGAATGAAGAATACGATGTTGCCATACACATAATCTATTTTCTTTAATCAGTTGACATTGATCGTTGGTTAATTAATTTTGTCGTAATCGCCGATTCAGCAACCCAATTTGATTTGACTGGTCTGTTAATTTAACCAGTTTGTTAGTTGATTTTAGATTTGAATAGCCGTCAAGAAACCGGGCGTTAGGCTCGTATTTATAATCAAAGTAATTACTTGAGTAATTACTTGCTACTATGTAATTTCATACTTGAGGGTAGAATTCTTAAGTAAAGAAAATTGTGACTATTACTTGTGGTATTGTGTTATTAGCTTAATTCTAAGCTTTGACAGTTCTAGAAAGAAAATCATTGCTTGAGCAATTACTTTTACTTAAGTAATTTCTTTTACTTGACTATAAATACGAGTGTTAGAATGGTGTGAAATCTATCAATATATGTAAATAAAAAGAGAATTCCTGACTGACTGATTGACTGACTCGTCAATGCCTAGCCGAAACCCTTGGACCTACAAAGCTGAAATTTTGCACAGAGGTTCCCTAATTCTCTTTATAATATAGGCAAGGAATAATGAAGGAATTTTCGGAAGTACGTTCCCGTGGCATATTTTCCGACATCCACGCGGGCGAAGCCACGGGCAAAAGCTAGTAGAAAATAAAAATCGTTGCTCGTTCTACGTCGAAATAAATTAAGTAATATCATTATTCGAAGTTGCAAACACGCAACATTATAAACCGAGTAAAAAACGAAGATCCGTTGCAATAAATTACATAATTTTAAGGCGCCCCGGCGCTTGATCATTTTATGAGATAAAAGATGGCCAATTCTCGTACTTAAAAACGTTCACAATCTCATGCCAGCATCAATCAAATGTCAAAAATGTAGGTAAACGCTATACAATTTTTGACAGATTGAGTCTTGAGATGATATTGCGAACGTTGTTAAAAATACGGGAATTGCCCCTCAGATTTTTGATGATGACTGAAATGTGCTGCTCCGATTTAGATACGAATTAGAACATTGATAATGTATTTACTACAAGGATTAAGGTGTTAAATGGTCAAATGAAGTCAGGAATCGAAGACTGAACAGTTGAAAGTCAAAGACGACATCATTCTAAATTGCAGAACGGCGCTATAATAACTATAAAGCCCG
Organism: Cosmia trapezina; assembly: GCA_905163495.3. Lineage (NCBI taxonomy): Eukaryota > Metazoa > Arthropoda > Insecta > Lepidoptera > Noctuidae > Cosmia > Cosmia trapezina. The sequence goes on from LR991048.1 coordinate 5,874,234, forward strand.
CTCTACACTCCCGCGCGATTCTTGCTGTGAATTCACGCCGCGGTTCACGCCCGCCGTGAACTCCACGTGGAAACGTGTCCCTCCACACTAGTAATGTTTCGCAGTTTCGTTCGCGATCTCAAAGACAATGGATGACGCTGAGACTATTGCAAACCCGCCCCAGGTCGTCGGGCTTAATTAGCCCGACGACCTGGGGGGCGTCCCACACACTACTACGATACGATATGCTTGCCGATACGCGATCCTCCACTCCAGGACTCGTCTGCCCCACCGGCCATCGGTCCTTCGACAAACATGGCCAGCCCACTGCCACTTCAGTTTGCTTACTCTGCAAGCTATGTCGGTTACTCCGATTCTTTTCCGGATAACTTCATCCATTATCCTTCAAAGAAACTCCGAGCATAGCCCACTCCGTAGGTCAGAATAACAGACGGAGTGGCTCTTCACGCTAAATTATGATGCCGTGGAAGACATTTTGGCGACTACGGGTTGAATGTCTTGCATGCAGACACACACACACATACACTCACAGCCATTCATACACACACACACATATACACACAAAATATACATTCACAAACGCACATTTATACAAAACACACTCTAGTTTTCACATACTGCCATAATCACGATTTTCATTTTTCATTTTTTCTTTTTAATAGTTTTATAAAAAATGTGTAATTTATACCTCACTAGCACAACAAATCAATTGTTAATCAATCAAGGAAGAGCGAGGTTTATCCCATCACAAGTATCTTCGGATTACTTTCTGGGAAACCCCGGCAACTTAATTGTATAGATTTAAGATAATAAACACATTTTTTTTTTTTTAACAAGCAAAGCTGATTACAAAGCATTACCCACTCAATGTCAAAATCATAACAGCATTTCATAACAGCAAGTTTTTCTTTCAAAATGCTTCCTCAACAATGCATTTACATAACTCCATTGTGATATTATCCCACGCCCGCAACAATGGGTATAGGGATGAGCTGTTCCGAAGTATTCAAGCTCTGTTATACTTAGATCTGGTTCCCACTGCTTCCGATGTCAGAGAAAATGATCGTACTAGCTAGAGCTAGATGGTGAGGGGCTCGTGGCTAATTAAGGCGCAGATTTCCTGAAAACGATCAAAAAGGTGGTTTTTTAAAGCTGTGTATCTCATAAACCGTAAATAATTTTGACATGTAAAAAAAATATAATAATATGATATTTTCAAGTCCTTTTCGCATACAGTGATGGAAGCCAAAACATAATTATACATATTTTAATGCACCAAAAAAATCTTTAAACATACCTCCTAATAATCTTTAAAAGCTGTTTATCCCTTCATTAACAATTATAATTATAATTAAAAATATACCATAAAATGTCAAATTCCAAACTGCATCCAGTGATGGGATTACTTTTTATTAAATAGTTCATTTCTAATTTTATACGATTTTATTTGCACCTTTACGGCATAATTCCGGTGCGCGTGAGAATCTTCTATCTCGTGCGTCAAACTAGACAGCCATAACGCCATTTCACTTACACACCGAGCTAAACCAAGCTTGGAACCAGGGGGCCTACTCCCTAAGCACGAAGCCTGTAGTTTCGGCCTTCGTTACGGGCGTTTCCTACTCCGTATCACCTACGGATGGATGACTGGTTCGGGCCCCGAACGAAGTATGAATGACAACATGATTTGCCAGTTGTCCCTACTCCCGATGTGTATTTTCCCGACCGAAAAATTTAACTTTTACACTTGTTTTGATGGATCGTAATGTCAGACGGACGGATGAACGGACGGACGGAAAGACGGACGGACTTAGGGAGTAGGCCCCCAGGGCCTTAATAGGCACGGGTCGATCGGAGGTTAAGCTACGCTTTCCGCAGTCGGTTCGTGGATAGGTGACCGTCTATTACATAACAATTGCTTACATCATTCATGTTGAAATTAAACATGTGAGAATGATGCAGAACCCAGGCCAGGTGTACTCCGCATTTTAGGTATGAAGCTACAAGTACGCGGCGCGCTCGACTTGTCGGGCTAATTCAGTAGGGCTGCCGCGCGCCGGCAGTTTACCTATTAGTTTGATACTCACTCACGCGTCGCGTCGTAAAAGAACACAACCCTCTAACGAGACAGAAGGTACAAGAGTTACGCGATAGAAAGAGAGCCAACTGTAGGTTATTAACGCTGAATTGCACTTTATTTTGTCGTAGCAAGAGTCGCTATTTATTTGAATCATTTTGCGGTGTGAATCTTCTATACTTTTACTCATAGACTTATAAAAAAAGATGGACTCCGCGCCACGCATATCGAAAGTGAAGCACCCTACCGATCTATGTGTGCGTGATTTGAGTACCTGCAAAGACGCCGTCGCTCGTGTACCGTAATGGCGGCCGGTCGGCATACTATGATGTAAATGTGTGCGCGAGACGTGTTTGTACAAATGGTCCCGGCATACTTACTGTGCTTCACTTTCGATATGCGCAGCGCGGAGTCCATCTTTTTTTATAAGTCTATGCTTTTACTATTATATATTCTGTGCTATAGCGGCCGCGTGCTGCAAGCAAGAATAGTCCTTACGGTGTATAGATGTATGTGTGATAGTGGAACTGTAATTTATCGAATCGCCACAGTTTACAGTGTCACAGAATAAATAATACATAGTAGGTACTAAACAGTGCAGTGTCGGGTTGTCAGTATTGAACCCAAGGTCCACAGAATGAAAGTTATACTTCCAGAATGTCCATATTGGACAAGAAAATTCCAAAAATAAACTGTGAAGTTTTCATTGAGGTTAAGGCAGGCATGCAGGTAATATTGACTGAATCCAAGGTAATGCCAGCACATCGTTAATGAACTGCAAAATATTTTAGTAGATTATTATTATCTAGCGACCTCAAAACATCAAGATTTATTTATTACATGTAAGTGTAATATTAATGTTAACTACAAAGTAAAAAAACCGGCCAAGTGCGAGTCGGACTCACACATGAAGGGTTCCGTACCATAAACACTCCTGCCTAAGTAAATTATTATTTATAACACATTTGCTCGTAAAGGGTCTCTTATTTCACGAATTTCAATATCGTAATGTATGTCATTACGTACTTGTGCGTAATTGTAATGTAAAACGCACGGGTTTCTTTTTAATAAGGTAAAACGTAAGGTTTATCAAGATGCTCCGTCGAAAACGAACGGTACTTTTTAAATCTTAGCAAAGAGTTTTTATGTCAGAAAAGTGGTCAACATTTTATGAATAAAATTAACTTTGGGAGATAAAATATAAAAAATAAACATTAATTAAATTAAAGAATTAATTCTTTAATTTAATTAATTTTGACAACAACAAACAAAAACAAAAAAATATTAATTTACTTTATTAGTAATACTGCCTGTTTTAGTGCCTTTGCTTTAAAAAAAAAAAGCGCTGATGCGCGCGCATCGCTAATTTGTGAACAAGTAAAAATTATTCCGCGCGCTTTTTTTTTCGCTGTATTGTTTTTATTTGAAAATGTCGTCAAGTAATGATGAATTTATTAATTCGACACCGCCAGAAGTCTCAAAGGCATCGAAAAAGGCTACTCTAAACCTCTTGCCTGAAAAATCGAACGATAGATACTTACAAGCGTATCAAAATTTCATCTTATGGGAAACAAGCAAAGATCCAAATTCTTATTCAGAAAGTGTGTTTTTAAAGATTTATTCGTTTAAGAAAGTCCGAGTTTTATTTATTTCCTCGCAAATATGTTATAAAACGTCGTATGACATACGTGCGCTTTGATAATTACAGCCTCTGCTTTCTTGTAGCCCTCGCCTACGGCTCGGGCTAGCAATATCGCCTCGGTTGTAATTTTCAACTTACCGCACTTATATCATAATGTACTATTACTTAGGCACCTGTTACAGATTTATTATTAGAAAACTTTTTAACAAAAAAAAAAACCGACTTCCAAAAATCAGTACAAAGTGAAAAATAACTTTGATTTCGGAAGTCGGTGTCTTTCGTTTTTTATTTACTTTTTTTTTTGCCACCAACTTCCGAAATCAAAGTTATTTTTCACTTTGTAGTGATTTTTGGAAGTCGGTTTTTTTTTTGTTAATAATTTTTTATTTCTCGCTTTTTAGTGGGTCTGTTTATAATTTGTTTATAAGTTACAATAGTCTAATGTCAATTGCTCATCACATGTTACAAAATATTGCTTTTCCCGATGCTCGGACGTTAATTGTTGAGGAGTTCTGCTGGTAAGAACCAGGAGAACTCCTCAACAACCACTCACCACACACATTGTGTGACGAGCGGAAATTGCTTAGCTACCATATTAAAGAAATCGAATCGCAACCCGTGAAATATTTATCATTGAGTAGTTCCGGTAGCCATCTGTGGTCTTCATCATCAGTTCCACTTCACCAAGTGGTGCTTTCCGAGAGCAAATGCACGAGCTACTATAAAAAATACCCAAATCGCTATAGGTGTGCCTATAATATTTGAAGAGTTCCTTCGATTTCTCCACGATCCCATGAAATCCCATCATTAGAACTGGATTTTGAGTGGTCCCAAAAATGGGACCATTTGGGAAGTATACCCTTTCCAACAAAAAAATATTTTTTCAAATCGGTTGGCAAGCGACGGAGTTATGCGCGAACAAACATAAAAAAAAAAAAAATACAAACATCCGAATTGAGAACCTGCTCCTTTTTTAGAAGTCGGTTAAAAATAATGGTTCACGGTTTATGCATAAGGTTTATAACATTCACCTACATATACTAGAAAGGTTTAGGTAGTAAAATAAAGGTAAACAATCTTGACGTGACTTTTTACACAAACACATGTTAATCAAATAAACTACTGCTTAAAGTCATCATTCTCTTGCCCTTATCCCAATCTATTTGGGGTCGGCGCAACATGTCCTTTTTTTCCATACTTCTCTATTAGTCGTCATCTCGGTAGTCACCCCCTTACTAGACATGTCATCTTTCACACAATCCATCCATCGTTTCTTTGGTCTTCCCCTACTCATATAGCCATCGACATTCATACTCAAAACTTTCCTCACGACATTTTCCTCATTCCTCCCCATCACATGCCCATACCATGACAACCGATTTCCGCACAACTTTTCAGTCACCGGTGCCACTTTTAAACTTCCTCTTATGTAATCATTTCTTATTCTATCCATTCGTGTAACACCACACATCCCTCATAGCATTCTCATCTCAGCTGCATGCAATTGCTTTTCATTCATCCCTTTTGTGGCCCAGCATTCTGATCCAAACAAGACAGCAGGTCTAACCATTGTTTTATACATATTTATCTTCCCCTTAAGTTACGGTTCAATTGAATTAGTAATAGTAGTCATTATTGTTGTATTTACATTGGATTTTAGTTGCATTTTATTTTTAAACTGTTTTTTTATAATAAAAAATAAAAAGACACATCAAGATTGTTTACCTTTATTTTACTGCCTAGACCTTTCTAGTCTAAATACACGAACTTGTTTTGAGGTATCGACTTACACGAGTAAAATTCCACTCTTAGTAGCATCGAACCACATTGGTCTGACGTCATTAACTAGAGATTGTTGATTGTAGCCCTTTATCGAGTAGGTTTTGTATATTTAACATACACATACATCACCACGCTTAGTCACGCTTTCTTCTCATGGGTGTAGGCAGAAATTACAGGACGAAATCTGCTACGATCCTTACTTTTATAACTATTATCAACTGCTCATCACCTTTGTGTGTGTTTTTCTCTACAAAATTGCTGAAAACGCCCAGCCGGGCCTGTCTGTTATATCCGCGTTAGGGCGAGCGCGCATTGCGGTGCGTTTCCGGTAGTTCTGCCGCACTGGGCGGGGCCTACAGTAACAAAACGCATGACCGCAGTGCGCGCACTTCAAAGACATTCCATACTTCACAGATTATGCGGTAGAAAAACGCACCGCAATGCGCGCTCGCCCTTATGGATGATGATTTTTTATTTTATATCGATTTTTGCCATCATACAATGTGCACGATATAAATTCAATAATTCAAGTACTTAACACTACTCGTGAAAGCTATTTTCGTGTAAATCTATTTAAAAAAATCTAATTACATATATTTTATATCGATTTTTGCCATCATACAATGTGCATGATATAAATTCAATAATTCAAGTACTTATCACTACTCGTGAAAGCTATTTTCGTGTAAATCTATTTAAAAAAATCTAATTACATATATTTTATATCGTTTTTGCTATCATACAATGTGCATGATATAAATTCAATAATTCAAGTACTTAACACTACTCGTGAAAGCTATTTTTATGTAAATCTATTTTAAAAAAATCTAATTACCTAAATTTTATATCGATTTTTGCCATCATACAATGTGCACGATATAAATTCAATAATTCAAGTACTTAACACTACTCATGAAAGCTATTTTTATGTAAATCTATTTAAAAAAAATCTAATTACATATATTTTATATCGATTTTTGCCATCATACAATGTGCATGATATAAATTCAATAATTCAAGTACTTAACACTACTCGTGAAAGCTATTTTCGTGTAAATCTATTAAAAAAAAAATCTAATTACCTAAATTTTATATCGATTTTTGCCATCATACAATGTGCACGATATAAATTAAATAATTCAAGTACTTAACACTACTCGTGAAAGCTATTTTCATGTAAATCTATTAAAAAAAATCTAATTACATATATTTTATATCGATTTTTGCCATCATACAATGTGCACGATATAAATTCAATAATTCAAGTACTTAACACTACTCGTGAAAGCTATTTTCGTGTAAATATATTTAAAAAAATCTAATTACATATATTTTATATCGATTTTTGCCATCATACAATGTGGCCGATATAAATTCAATAATTCAAGTAGTTAATACTACTCGTGAAAGCTATTTTCGTGTAAATATATTTAAAAAAATCTAATTACATATATTTTATCCCGCTTTTTGCCATCATACAATGTGCATGATATAAATTCAATAATTGAAGTACCTACTTAACACTAACACTACTCGTGAAAGCTATTTTCGTGTAAATCTATTAAAAAAATTCAATTACATACAAGGTGTAAAATAAATAACCCACAACCTCTTAAGGGGTCATTGTACTCATCATTATGAACAACTTTTACTATGGGACCAAACCTGAAATCGCGAAAAAAAATCAGCTGTTCAGTACATTTTGACGAATTATGCGAACATAAATGTATTGAACAGCTGATTTTTTTTTCGCGATTCCAGGTTTGGTCCCATAGTAAAAGTTGTTCATAATGATGAGTACAATGACCCCTTAAGAGGTTGTGGGTTATTTATTTTACACCTTGTATATTTTATATCGATTTTTGCCATCGTACACTTTGCACGATATAAATTCAATAATTCAAGTACTTAACACTACTCGTGAAAGCTATTTTTATGTAAATCTATTAAAATAATCAAATTAAATACTCATGAGTGAAATAAAAATAGTGAAAACTTAACCTCTGACTCCTGAACCGCTTCCAATAGAACTTCATTGGCATACAATTAAGTAGGTAATACATTATGTATTAAATACATACAGCATATATATCAGAATGGTATGTTCATATTTAAGGGTGTGGTCATCAAACTGAACAACTTTCTCCATGGGACCAACATCGTAATCGCGAAAAAAATATCATCTGTCCCATATAAAAATCCAATACCTACTCGACCCATATAACATATTATATGTGACGGCTGATTATTTTTTCGCAATTATGATGTTGGTCCCATGGAGAAAGTTGTTCAGTTTGATGGTCTGTACCTTAAATATGAACACACCATTCTGATACATGCTGTATGTGTTTAATTATATACTAAGACTACAAGTCATTGAACTGTATTAATATACTGTATAACAAATAATAATACAATAATACATTGAAACTAGTAATTAGATTACCCAGTTGTGTACAGTCAGCGTCAATAATATCGGGATGACAGACTGTTCAAAATAACCTAAACAACTATTCCAATTCCAATTTTATATGAGTGGCTCCATCGTTTTAACGATGATTCTGCCAATGTCAAGGTTGAAGGAAACAAATAGTATTCGCGGAGGTTGATCGGTTATACAGCCTATATTACGGTTTACTTAAAACTGGATCTGTTTGAGTAGTCTGTAACACAATATATTTGTTAATAAGAATAAGTAGATAACACAAACAACACAAAGTACAATAAGCAGACAACACAAATTAACTTAATTATGGAACTGACGACGAATTAATGACTAAGAATTACTATGTTAAAGCTTGATGTTATTTAATATAATAAATTTTTGGAGAGTTTTAATTAATGGGGAATCAACAAGTGTTAAGAGGAAACAACTATGAAAATGAAATATTAACTCAATGACATAAGAAATGTTTCAGAATGAAGACAGTACATGACAACTGTCATTCTGACAAGAACTTTATCGAATTGAGATAAAGTTTAATTTTCTTAGTTGTTGAGATCATTTTGAACAGTCTGTTCGTCCCGATATTTTTGACGCTGACCGCTACTTTTGCTACTTTTTCATAGGGTTATACTTATATGTTAAAGGCTGTGTATGCAGAGGTCAACGTCCTGCAGTAGTGTAGATAGACTCAATCAATAGTCAGATTTATACAGGGTGGAAACTTTCAGCGGGGCAGTAAGGGGAAGTACCTTATCCGTTGCAGCTACACGAAAATGGTCTTAGGAGACTATCCATAATTTTTTTATGGAATTTTGATTCCCATTCACAGATTTTCAAAAAAAAATACAGTTAGCAAGAAAATAGCCATTTTACACAAAAACATTTTTTGATGCCAATCGATCCTGCAGTGCGATTCTGTAACCATCTCACCGTGAAAACTTAGGTGAAGTGAGCGTGGAGTGAGCTGTCAATAGTGTCAATTCCTAGCAAAAACAAACTCACTTCACCTAAGTTTTCACGGTGAGATTTTTACAGAATCGACCGGCTGTTTCTAATACTGATCAAAAGCTTCTATTGGATAGACCAACTATCGTTGGAGTACTCAAAAAGTCACAAATTGCACTAACGTTTCCGGGAATTTTTTTTTCACACATTTCATATGTGCCACCGGCTATTCAGCCATAATCAGATTTTCTGTCTTCATTGTGTTTCAGAAGGTATTTCAACAAATACCTAGAGTATTTGTTGAATAATTCAAGTACTTAACACTACTCGTGAAAGCTATTTTCGTGTAAATCTATTAAAAAAATCAACAAATACCTAGAGTATTTGTTGAAATACCTTACCTAATATTTTCCCATCCTCAGAATATTCCACCCTCAATTTAGTGTCTTTGGTCCAGTTGCAATGTTTGTCATCGTTTCAGACTTGTAATGTGTTATTATTATTAACTAGGTCCCTGGCGAGTTGGTTTGTATGGCTTTGAAACCTATCTTTGTAGCTTATCTTTGTATTTTATGTCGTATTTATTTATCTCCTCCTTAATGGTGGGCTTATTTAGGTACTCATGTATTTCCACATTTCTTGTAAACCATGGTGCATTTGATATTGCTCTTAAGACATTATTCTGGAATCTTTTTCCGGGAATATGGGCGTGGTGTTTTGTATTATTACATTACAGAGCATGCGTACAAGGTCTTACCTGTAGTTCGAACCGTAATTTCCAGGAAAGCTATTTAGTTTTTGCAACCCAATGACTTGGAAATACCGATATCCCAAACCTAGATTATTATTTCCAACTCATTGAATATCCGACAATCAGTTCTATCATTTGGAACTGACCCTTTGACGCGATTTACGAAACGAGATTGCTGAATCTTGGAGAGGCCTATGTCCGGCAATGGACTGCTGTAGGCTGATGATGATGCGAGGATTGGTCAGCCATCTGCAGCCTGACATGCTATTGTAAATTAAATAAACTGACCCACTAAAAAGTGAAAAATAGAAAACTTTTTTACAAAAAAAAAAAAACAAGCGACTTCCAAAAAAAAAACCACACAGAGGAAAATAACTTTTAAATTTCGGAAGTCGGTGGCAATAAACTGAAATACAGATCAGACACCGACTTCCGAAATTAAAGTTATTTTTCACTTGGTACTGTTTTTTTTGGAAGTCGCTTGTTTTTTTTTTTTTGTAAAAAAGTTTTTTTTAAAGTCCAGACACAGGTAATCTTGGTCAGGAAAGAACCAAACAGGTTTGTGTGGACCTGCTGTCCATATCACAAGTGGTTTTATAACACAGGCAAGCTAAATAGACAATAGCTAGCTTAATATACTTGCACAATGCACATACATCTTGCTCACAGAATATTTATTCTGTGCCACTCAATGCGTTGATTGTGACATTGTTGGGGAGTTTGTAACTAAACGTATTTGTGCAATGTTTGTCTGGAGGCTATATTTTAATCTAGGTAGATTATTTTTAGTACAAAGTTATTTTGTTTATGTAATGGACCAGAGACCATAGTTCTGATCTAATCTGAATGTTGTAAATCACAAAAATGATTTCAATTTGTCATCATTATAATTCTCCTGCCCTTATCCCAATTTATTCTTCTATTCTTTAAAACCCAAATCTTGGGGTCCTTATGCACACAACCTACGCCGTATAAAGATTAATTGTGTTAGTATGTAGGTAGGTATTTCGGGCAACCTTTTTTTTTAAATTCAATTTTGCTAATTTTTAATGCAATTTTGTTGTTTCTGTTTATATAGTTTGTTACCACTTAATTTTTATACTTTTCGTTTTTACCTGTTATCATTGTATTTGAGAATGTTGGTTCACCTGTTATTGGCAACTGTATAAGCCCATGACTTATTACCTACTATTATTTGATATGTTGTATACAGAAGCTGTTGGTGTACCTTTTTTTAAATAAAATAAAAAAAATGATTTGGGGTCGGCGCAACATGTTCTACAGGGTGGCCGGAACATTGACGTCCAAAAATAAAATTTCGGTCCCTCGTATCGTGGGGTATTCGAATCACCCCCATGTATGTTCCGCGACTTTTCATAGTTTTCGAGTTATGATTTTTTTTCTGAATGTTTGAAAATTTTCGACCTGACCAACCTAAAAAAATTCTAAAAAAAAAGTAGAGGGTTTTATCGAGTTTCTTTTTTTGCAACTGAATTTTCATAAGTAGTACTTTTATGCATAAAATAATCAGCTTCGTAACTGTGATGAAAGTTATGAAAATGTTGATCTAAAGTGAAAAATTTACGTTCGGTAAATTATGACTTAAATTTTCAACTTCAAATTAAAAATCTAAACAGGTGACTTCATGGTTTTCAAGTAGGCTTCAAGAATGCGCCAGACTCTCAGCTTTCATAATCATTAAAAAACGTAGGACTTAATGGGGCTAACTTTGGCCTTAATCGGCCTTCAAAGACTGCGAGGTGGAAAATTCTTAAAATTAGCTATCTGATTAATAATTTTTTTTTTCCATTTTCTCGCTCCTAAGGTTATTTAGTTTGCTAACCAAAAATGACTGCAGGAAAGCTAAGATTTAAACACGGAGATTTTTTTAAATGTTAGTTTAATGAATTTTGCGCGATCCGTTCTCGTGGACTATGGGTTGTAAACGAGGGTGCAACTCTTTTACCTGCAATAACAATGGACCGAGAGGAAAAGAGACCGAATTATTGCTATCTCTCTCACGCAAGGCGCGCAACCGAAGCCAACGCAAAACAAGTACCTCAGTCGTACTCACATTGTGTTTACTGCTATACGCGTGTCGCCATTTTGTCTTTACCACACTCGCTTTGCCCACGGACTCCGCTGCCTACTTGTTTGACTATTTTGGCTCGTTTATTGGACTGTGTTTTGCATTCTGATTTGGACTTTTTTTACGTGGAAGTGTAAAAAATGAGTTACACGTTAAGTGAATATGCAGAAATGCATTATTTTTATGGAGTTGCACAAGGAAACGGCCATGAAGCAGCGCGACTGTATCGCGAACAACTTCAACGTCGTGGTGGGCCGCAACCTGAGCGATATCCCGACCATCGTGTTTTTATTAACACGCACAACACTTTGATGGCAGGCCGCATTCCTGGTCGACGCGGCAGTCATGAAGGAATCCCTAGAGCTAACCCGGATCGCAGAGAAATGGTGCTGGAAGAAGTTCAGCGAAATCCGTCTACGAGTACGAGAAGTATGGCTCGTGCTCTGAACATCCCAAGGACTTCTATCCAAGACATTCTTCACGATGAAGAATACCACGCGTTCCACATCCGACGAGTCCAAGCTTTACTGCCTACAGATCACCAATTGCGCGTTGATTTTTGCCAAACCATGTTACGAAAAGAGCAAGAGGATCCTGGATTTTTCAATAAAGTTTTATGGTCAGATGAGTCACGATTTGAGCGATCCGGAATATTCAATATTCATAATTACCACACGTGGGCGAATGAAAATCCACTCGAAGTGAGAGCTTCGACATTTCAACATCGCTTCAGCGTTAACTTGTGGTCTGGTATCCTCAATGGCGAACTAATTGGTCCGTTTGAACTGCCGTCCAGACTTGATGGAGAAACATACAAAAACTTTTTGGAAAATGAACTTCCATTGTTGCTGGCAGATGTGAATCTCGAACTCAGACGAACCATGGTGTTGCCAAATGACGGCGCCCCGTGTCACTATGCAACCCAGGTCCGAAATTACTTAGATGAAACATACCCCAACAGATGGATCGGACGCAGCGGACCAATTAGGTGGCCTCCACGCTCACCTGATCTCAACCCCATCGATTTCTTTATTTGGGGCTATTACAAGGAAATAGCATACGCCCGAGACTGTTCAAGTGAACAAGAGCTGAGGCAGTTGATTGCAGAAGCTGAACGTGTTGTGAGAGAGAACAGAGACGCTTTTAGACGATTGCCAGACAATTTCTTACGTAGGTGTAGAATGTGTATTGCTGCTGGTGGTGGCCACTTTGAAAACCTTTTGTAAATGTTAAAAATAAATTAAGTACTTTTTTCACATTATCATCTGTGTTTTATTCAAAACCACTTTTTACGTAAAACTTTTCTTACCCAACTCTGAAACTATTTGTTGGTTAGTTTTCAGTATTCTTATCATTAATTAACCTTAGGAACGAGAAAATAGCCAAAAAAAAATAATTACTCAGATGGGTAATTTTAAGAATTTTTCCACCTCGCTGTCTTTGAAGGCCGATTTTAAACAAAGTAGCCCTATTAAGTACTTCATTTTTTTATGATTATGAAAGCTGAGAGTCTGGCGCATTCTTGAAGCCTACTTAGGAATTATGAAGTCACCTGTTAAGATTTTTAATTTAAAGTTGAAAATTTGAGTCATAATTTACCGAACGTAAATTTTTCACTTTAGATCAACATTTTCATTACTTTCATCACAGTTAAGAAGCTGATTATTTTATGCATAAAAGTACTACTTATCAAAATTCAGTTGCAAAAAAAGAAACTCGATAAAACCCTCTACTTTTTTTTTTAGAATTTTTTTAGGTTGGTCAGGTCGAAAATTTTCAAACATTCAGAAAAAAATTCATAACTCGAAAACTATGAAAAGTCGCGGAACATACATGGGGGTGATTCGAATACCCCACGATACGAGGGACCGAAATTTTATTTTTGGACGTCAATGTTCCGGCCACCCTGTATAATAGTCGTCATCTCGGTAGTCACTCCCCTTTCTAGACATATCATCTTTCACACAGTCCATCCATCGTTTCTTTGGTCTTCGACTACTCGTATAGCCGTTCACATTCATATTCAAAACTTTCCTCACGACAATTTCCTCATTCCTCTGCATGCTCTTATATTTTTTCCAAATCATTAACACTACTCATTTAGACGTGATCTTTAGTTTAAAAAAAAACCGTCAAGAGCGAGTCGGACTCGCGCACCGAGGGTTCCGTTCTGATTTCTAAAAAAGTATGCTATTTAGAGACATCGTTTTATTTTTCCTGTAATCTTTACATAAACTTCTATCTCATAGAATAATTTCAGATTTTTCTCTTTGCAAACTTCGGAGTTAAGGGAGGTTGGGAAGGGTATTCTTTTTTACATTTTTCATCAAAAGTCGAAAACTACAAAAAAAAAAATAAAAAAATGTATGAGAATGTGCAAACAGCGTTCGTTCTTTTATATGATACCCCACATGCCCTAGTAGCCCCACTTTGAATTTGTTACAAAAAAAAATATAAATACTTTTATTTCTTTCTTATTTGCAAAATAGTTGGGTAAACGTCATCTCAAACTGTTCCAAATTTCAAGTTGATAGCATTAGTAGTTCTTGAGATATTCAGGTGTGACAGACAGACAGACTGAGTGACACCATAAGGGGTTCTTTTTTACCATTTTGGCACGGAACCCTAATATCCCTTATCGTCGCCTTAAGAGCGTTGGTTCGGTACGGCATTTCATACAAACTTTCAAGTCCTTTTTTATCGAAATGAATGAACCGATTTTAATGAAACTTCATACGCATAAGCAAGATACATAGGTCTAAAAAGTTAGTTAAGAATATTTTCGAAATGTCTTATTTAAAAAAAGATAAATAGAAATCTCTGTTTCTATGGAATATTTAAAATCGGTCCAATTTAGCTGCAACACTATTTTTCGAAAATGTTCTTAACTAACTTTTTAGACCTATGTATTCTGCTTATGCGTATGAAGTTTCATTAAAATCGGTTCATTCATTTCGATAAAAAAAGACTTGAAAGTTTGTATGAAATGCCGTACCGAACCAACGCTCTTAAGTGCTGCACGATCATTGATTCGGTTCAAGTTAAAAGATAATGTAAAATCGAAAGTGGGCACAACCAGTTTGGGTCATATTCCGTTCAAGTCAGACTGGTTTTGGTTTAAGAAACAAGATTTGTATTTAAACATAATTTTGGCTTCAATTATAGTGTTTATCTTCTTGGACAAATTGCAAACGATTCATTTGAAGACAAACGTTCAATTAGTGAAGACATTTACTTAAATCAAATAATTAATAATAAATGACATAATAATTATCATTTTTTTTTACAATTATCGTTTATTCGAAACTCCTAACTATGTTACTAGCTATTGCCTTTTCCAAAATAAGTGTTATTATACTTATCTGCCTAGTCTTTTCCCAACTATGTTGGGGTCGGCTTCCAGTCTAACCTGATGCAGCTGAATACCAGTATTTTACATGGCGCGACAGACTATCTGACCTCCACAACCCAGTTACTGGGTAACACAATACCCCTTGGTAAGACTGTTTGTCAAACTTTCAGGCTTCTGACGACCGTAACGACTGTCAAAGATCTACCAATGACAGCCAGGACCAATGGCTCAATGTGCTTTCCGAGGCATGGAGGGGTCTTGGACTCTTGCCACTCTTGGTATGTAAAGATGGGTCACCCATCCACGGACCAACCGCGGCAAACGTAGCTATGATCGATCGACCCGTGCGGCTGTTATTGACAGTAAATTGAAATCGATCACTGTCAAACAGTTCTGAATCTGGGAGCTTAGAAAATGTACAGACGCCAGCAGGTCAAGCCACCCGAAACTGTCAAATTTTTCCAATCAACCTTGAACCTAATGCTTTAGCGATAAAGATGAAAATCTATTAACGAAATTTGACAAATAAAGGCAAGAAGGCTCTGCAAGATATACATTTAAACTTTAAAATAACCTTTCTTGTGGAATTCTGACTGGTCTTGACATTTAACAGCGGATAATATTTTTTCATGAAAGAAAAAGTTTCCGATATTACATTTTTTTTTTGCTAAGCTATGTTATACAAGCTGGAACTTAAATAACGCACATCCCTTTAAGGGGTCATTGTACTCATCATTATGAACAACTTTTACTATGGGAACAAACTTAAAATAGCGAAAAAAAATCTGCTATTCCCTATTTTGACGAGTTTAAATGCGAACATAAATTTAGGGAACATCTGATTTTTTTCACGATTTCAGGTTTGGTCCTATAGTAAAAGTTGTTCATAATTATGAGTACAATAACCTCCTAAAAGGTCACCTTTTATATCGATAGTGTTATCATCACAGAGATTGCCTTTTGTTTAGATTTCTGTGGTTATCATGCTTGGGTCTGTCGTTTGATGAAATCCAGGTTCTATATCCATTATTTGGACGATTTACTCCTTCTTCTACCTGAGTGTGTAAGTACGTGGCGTTTTGAAGCGATCTGTCTTGTGAACATGGTGTGAGTTTATCATAAGTGGTTAAGTTACTTCGAAATAAAAGCGTCTATTACTTGATCAGTTCTTAAAATAGCTTAGATGACTAAGATAAAGTTTATTAATACCAGTTGTATTAGCGTGATTTATGTGTAGTACTATTTATAGAATTGCTTTGTTTTTTGCACCGTAGGTAAATAGCTAAGTGTCTGATCTAACGAATTATTACCAATGGTTTTTATGTCGCTTATGTGGTTTATAATTCATTGGAACGAAGTTCTATAATACGGCTTGCGGTAGGAGTAAACTGGTAGAAATTATCACGTAACGAAAAAGCGTTATGTCAAAAGTTTTTGGTTTTTAATACAGAGCCTTCTAGTATAAGTTTTTAGCTTCTAAAAACTTTTACTAGATGGCTCTGTATTAATACATAATATACAGCGAAAGGAACTTAGTTCTAACTGGTTGCCCCGCGACACCTCGAGACTTTTTTGTTTTCTTCAAACTTCAAGTCATTGCCTGAGCTTTCTAAATGCATTTCATCTTGAATCTTGTCTGTTTCGTTCCTTTTTGGTTGGATACCTCTTATCATTAGTAGACTGTTGAATTATTATTTAACACAACCAGCGGGGCAATTGCGTAACAAACTGTCAATCGGAAATTCGGAATCGGTTTCATTTTGACAGTTCAACAACATTCATTGCGTTATTTGCGTTGTCAAACAGACAAATTTTTCGATGTAGCAACAGATTATCAGTTTACTTCAAAATGATTGAGATTCCGTTTGATAGTGTCTTACGCAATTAGGGTGCATTTATAGTTGTGCCTATTTTGTGCCATCATTTTAATGTTCTGTTGCTAAATCAGTCGTTACACTAGTCAGAAGCTCAAAAGTCTGGCATTTTTATCATCATTTTCATTTTTATTTTGTCGTGTTCAGATATCGATAGATATCATCACGTCTGCGGAATTTCGCTAATTAATTTAATTTGCAAGATATACACATATATATTGTGTACCAGAAAGATGTGGTCAAATTTAGAGTTTACCGCGCGACTAGCATATTATGTATACAACGTCCCGACATCAACCGTCGAGCAGTTGCCCACCAGACACGACACCCGTCTGGTCGGAGGATACTCCCTTTTCTATGGAGGATGAGTGAACTTTACACCCTGTTCCTCATGCCTCTAAAAGGGTGTGACCATCAAACTGAACAACTTTCTTGGTCTTCACGGGACTAACATCGTAATCGCGAAAAAATCAATATCTACTTGACGCAATTATACGTACAAGATAGCGCGCGAGTTGAATGCAGAGCTTAGGAATGCGGTAGTACTGTGACCTAATTATAATTATTGATGACCACAATGAGTAATGAATGTCGATAAATTTAAACAATGTTATAAGTTTAATTTTATTTTTTACACTAGGTTAACATGATGAAAAAAAACAATATCATAATTATCACATGTTTTTAATAATCATTTCACAAAACGGAATAAAAAAAATTTAATCAGATTCAGAAATGGCAGATATGGTTGAATCGGTGTCACTATCCTCGCCGTCGCTGACCTCAATGACGAATCGATCTATGGTATCTTCAATTAATCCATCTCTTTGCCAATAATTTTCTTCTAAAATTATGACGTGATCATCGAAGCCACGCCAATCTTCCTCTGTAACCTGAGAAATCGCCAGCTCCGTAACTTCTTTTAACCTTTTTAGGGATAAATCTGAAGTAACATTGTGAAGCCGTACTATTCTTTTCACTTTTGCCCAATACATGGCCTTTTCTTTTTAGAAGGAGAACAAAGAGGCCCTTTCTTAGACTCATTTTGAATTGCAGCCAATGTTCTTTTGGAAAGTCCGGTATAACGGCTTGCTCGGTCGAAAGCATTATTCAAATTAAATGTCAAATTTTTGTTCTGCCTTTCTTCAACACACATGTCTAAAACATTTTTCGCCATTTCTCGTGCTTGGCGATGAATAAAAGCTCGTTTTTTTGTAACGGAACTTGATGGACTCGGATCAGTCATTATTAAAATAAAAAAAATAACACGGGAACTTCAGTATTAACACAATAACACGGCAAACGTACGATAGTTGACAAGGATGGCACAGCACTACACTGCAGGCGCGTGAGGTGGGGCGTGCGGATAGCGGGGGGAGATGCTCCCGCTCTTTACCTCAGACCCCGACTGCATTCAACTCGCGCGGTATCTGTAGGTATATGGGACGGTTGTTTAATGATAAATAAATAAATACAACATAATTTTTTGTTTATACTAAACCTCTTAAGGGGTCATTGTACTCATCATTTTGAACAACTTTTGCTATGGGACCAACCTTGAAATCGCGAAAAAAAAAATAAGCTGTTCACTACATTTATCTACATCAAACTCGTCAAAATGTACTGAACAGCTGATTTTTTTTTCGCGATTTCAGGTTTGGTCCCATAGTAAAAGTTGTTGAAAATGATGAGTACAATGACCCCTTAAGAGGTTTAGTGTACAAAAACTAATGTTGTAAAAACACGATCAAGCGACAGTATAGAAAGGGCGTTCCATCCACTTAGACGCCTGTCCTTGGGGTAAGCTGTAATGTACTGCGGTTTCTACAGCCGAAATGATTGTAAGTTGTGGTTTTGAGAGCACTGCTCTGCAAACGATATAATTATCGTCATGCTTTGGACTTCACAACGTATAATTTTTGTGTTAGAGCAGGTTTAAAAAAAAAGAAGGTATATACAAAGCAGATGTGAGTGGAAACGACGGCACCGCCCTAGAAGGACATAATAGTGACCTTTCTTGTGACTAGTTCTTCAGAAAGGCCAGGTGCGTAATACTTGTAACCGGCGTGCGTGTATGACCTGGGGGTCTACTCCCTAAGCAGAAGCCCGTAGTTTCGGCCTTCGTTACGGGCGTTTCATAATCCGTATCACCTATGGATGGATGATTGGTTCGGGGCCCGACCGAACGAAGTATGAATGACAACACGATTTGACAGTTGTCCCTACTCCCGAGTCCCGATGTGTTTTTGCCTGTCCGAAAATTTTTACTTTTACACTTGTTTTGATAGATCTTTATGTCTGACGGACGGACGGACGGACGGACGTACTTAGGGAGTAGACCCTAGATGTATGAAGTATGAACGTAAACGAAATCATAAATCATAAATCTTTATTTCGCCAGAGATATGGTACAATTGGTGTTACAATAAATAAGTGCTTTACACATCTCACCTATAGGAGGCATGCGAAAATTTACTATTAGTCATACACATTCGTTATTATTCTTTAGAGTCAAAGTATTACAGTCAAAAATAAAAATAAAATACAAAATACAAAATTCACAAATACAATTCATTACATAGTTTCGTAGTAGGAATTAAGTCTTAAAGTTAAAAAAATCACCTAAGGTATAAAAACAGTTCTCTATTAACCATAGTTTCATTTGCTTTTGAAACTGATATAAGGGAAGTTCTCTCAACCGTCGTGGAATATGGTTGTATACTTTGATGGACATCATATAGCTATTCTTTTTATGTAATGCGCTTCTACAAGAATTATGAATGTTCAATTTCGTGGGGTCTCTTGAAATATATTTACAGCAAGCAAGCAAAAAGAGTATAAGGATCGTTGCATTTATACTTCGGTTCATACTTCGCAGTGTGAACCGAAGTATGAAAAAACAACCGAATTTCAAAACAAAATACTACCAAGTGAAAAATAACTTTATAATTTCGGAATTCGCGTGTCTTTGGTATCATATTAACCAGTAACTGGGTTGTGGAGGTCAGACAGGCAGTCACTCCATGTAAAATATTGGTATTCAGCTGCATCCGGTTAGACTGGAAGCCGACCCGAATATAGTTGGAAAAAGCTAGGCAGATGATGATGGTGTCTTTGGTGTTGTATTTTCGTTTTTAGTTATTTTTCACTATGTATGGTTTTTTTGTAAAAAAGTTTTTATTTATCACTTTTTAGTCGTGGTACCTAACCCCACACAAATTCTAATGCCACTACCTGCTATGTAATACATAAAATAAAATAAATGTATTGTTGTTAAGCGTGTGAAGAATATCTGCTTTGTATGTAAATATTGTTACACGTCTTCAGTTGCGTAAATCTTAGAATTTAAAGTTGAGGAAAATATCTTTGAATGACTTTTGCACTGGGCTAACACTAACTATTAAATGTTTAAATATAATTTATGTTAGTTTATCGGTGTCATCCTCATCTCATCACCTATGCAGGAAAATCTTGAATAATAAATGAAACAATACACCACAATGAGTACTTTCTTACTGCAACTTATCATCTGCCTAGCCTTTTCCCAACGATGTTGGGGTCGGCTTCCAGTCTAACAGGATGCAGCTGAATGCCAGTATTTTACGTGGAGCGACTGCCTATCTGACCTCCACAGCCCAGTCAGTAACTGGGCTGTGGAGGTCAGATAGGTAATACCCGTAACGACTGTCAAAGATCCACAAATGCCATCCGGTACCAACGGCTTAACGTGTTTTCCGAGGCACGGAGTGGTCTTGGTCTATAAAGATGGTCAACCATTCTCGGACCAATAGCGGCAAGCGTAGCTTAATCTGATCGATCGACCCGTGCGGCACCTGTATCTTCTTATTATTTTTGGTGCGAGACTAATGCACTGAGGGTACTGCTGCGGCTGCCGTGGCGTTGTAGTGCGTCAGGGATGTTCGCAGATAGTAACATTGATAGTTTTGCCGCCATCATTAGAAAGAGATGTGCATCCCTGATGTCGCGTGCTCGCGGCAGCACCAACAGTATACTCAGTGTGTTCACTGATCGGTGGGATTCCCCGATGTTGCGGAGGTGGTTGGAGCTCCACGCTGAATTTTAATTTAATTTAATTTATTGTTAATCTGTGCCCGTACTTACTAACACTAGATATTAAGGAAAATTGTTACTAACCCTATGGACTATGTCTGAAATAAAAGTATTGTATTGTATTAATGCGAATCAAGAGTGATTAATACATGTTGATGGATGGAGATGGAGAGGAAGCCAAAAAAAAAAGATAACGAAAAAAGAAAGAAGGAAGGAAAAGAAAGGAGGAATGATATGAAAGAAAAGGGACTGATAGCGTGACGGTTGACAGGGGAGAATGGAAGAAGAAAACGGGTTGCGCCAACCCCACGTAACAATAAGGGATGACTACTGCGAATCGATGTATTTATGACATGCTCTCTGTATTACAAGTAATACCTTCAAAAACCAACCCGCACTGGGCCAGCGTGGTAGATTACAACCCACTTCCTCTCGAAGAGAAGAAGCCTGTATACCAGCAGTGGGAACGTTATATGCTGGTTATGCTATGCCTTCAAAAACTCTTAACTTAAAATAAACATATCTACGTCTTATAAGCTAAATCGGTCCTCCATTACTTCCGACAGAGGGAACAGGTTACCATAAACGTGAAAGTTACGTAAGAAAGCAATGTTAAGATAATTTACGTAATCGTTTCTCGGTCACGGGTGCACCGAGCCGTTGCGACTTGCGAGTGATTGTATCCATGCTTGTTTTATTTTTAACAAAAATTTGGGTTGGTTCAGTTGGAAAGATCTCATTGCGATATGCAATGTTAATTTTTAATAATTTAGTTTTGATGTTTAGGTTATATATTTTAGTAGCTTTGTGATTCCTTTAAATGAGTTTGGCTTTTTAGATAAATGCTGTGATTCTCTCACGATTATTCATATTATTGGGATCATTTATAATCATTATCTTTGCCCTGAACGAGGTTGACACAAACTATGATAGAAAAACCGGTCAAGAGCGAGTCGGACTCGCGCACCGAGGGTTCCGTCCAGATTTCTGAAAAAGTGTGCTATTTTGAGACATCGTTTTATTTTTCCTGTAATCTTTACATAAACTTCTATCACATAGAATAATTTCAGATTTTTATCTTTGCAAACTTCGGAGTTAAGGGGGGGGGGAACGGTCTTTTTTTTACATTTTTCATCAAAAGTCGAAAACCATGGGGCCTAAAAAAAATAAAAACAATGTTTGAGAATGTGCAAACAGCGCCCTTTCATATGATACCCCACATGCCCTAGTAGCCCCACTTTGAATTTTGAAGACCCCCTTTCAGTCCCTGTTACAAAAAATATATAAATATTTTTACTTCTTTCTTACTCGCAAAATTGTTGGGTAAACAACATCTAAAATTGTTCCAAATTTCATGTTGATAGCATTAGTAGTTCTTGAGATATTCAGCTGTGACAGACAGACAGACAGACAGACTGACTGAGTCACACCATAAAGGCTCTTACAGACAGAGGCGATATCGCGTCGCGACGCGATATTTTTCTACGGATATAATATCGAAATATCGCGTCGCGACCGCGATATCGCCTCTGTCTGTAAGAGCCTTAAGGGTTCCTTTTTTACCATTTTGGTACGGAACCCTAAAAACTAACTTAACTGGGATCGACTTAGATCTGTGTTTCTATCAGATCCAGATAGCTATTTTCTTTCAGTGAAAGTTTGTCATTAAATTTTACTTTTTGTTATGTCTAACATGATTCTAATTGAATATTTAAATTAAATAACAAGAAATTCTTGTCCAAAATATGCCAACTTCATTTCCATTACCCATCCAAATTCTACGTTCATTGTATTATCACTTAAATAGCTTGATGACATGAATGTTGTCTTACAAATCGATCCGTGCCCTATTTGTGATAATGGGTCGGCGACGTAATGAAATGTTATACTTTCGTATGTACTCGGTACGCTGTTGGGACTGCTATCATCATACATTTATTACCTTTGTGACTACTTTATGGGCCAAATATGGTTTCAATTAGTGCTTAGTGGTTAGAAGCATGTTTCAGTATGGTCTGTAAGTTAGTATAGTCGTGATGATAGCTTGCCCAATCCTTTGCCTAGTCATTTTTAGTTTAACTTTTATAAGATTCTACGTGAAGTTATTTAGGAGGAGGAGCTCACGGTAAATAAGTAATAATAGCCCCCGGGTCGATCGGTCGGTTAAGCTATCTTTACATAAAGCACGTTTAGCTGTTGGTCCCGGACTCCCGGTACTCGTGGATCTTTGACAGTCGTTACGGGTCGTCAGAAGCCTGTAAGTCTGACTACCAGTCTCACCAAGGTGTATCGTATTGCCCGATTACTGGATTGTGGAGGGCAGATAGGCAGTCGCTCCATACAGGTATTCAGCTGCATCCGGTTAGACTGGAAGCCGACCCCAACATAGTTGGGAAAAGGTTAGGCAGATTTGATGAAGTTATTTAGGCAGCTATCTTTTTAAATAGCTACTACGAATGAAGCCATGCACTGAACCAAAAGGAGGTTAATCATGTTACCAGCAGCTAGTAAGCATTCACTTAAGGCCCAGCAGTACGATTCTGTAACCATCTCACCGTGAAAACTTAGGTGAAGTGAGCGTAGAGTGAGCTGTCAATAGTGTCAATTCCTAGCAAAAACAAACTCACTTCACCTAAGTTTTCACGGTGAGATTTTTACAGAATCGACCGGCAGGTTCCAAGCTTGGTTTAGCTCGGTGTGTAAGTGAAATGGCGTTATGGCTGTCTAGTTTGAGGCACGAGATAGAAGATTCTCACGCGCACCGGAATTATGTCGTAAAAGTGCAAATAAAATCGTATAAAATTAGAAATTAACTATTTAATAAAAAGTAATCCATCACTGGATGCAGTTTGGAATTTGACATTTCATGGTATATTTTTAATTATAATTATAATTGCTAATGAAGGGATAAACAGCTTTTAAAGATTATTAGGAGGTATGTTTAAAGATTTTTTTGGTGCATTAAAGTATGTTTAATTATGTTTTGGCTTCCATCACTGTATGCAAAAAGGACTTGAAAATATCATATTTTTTTTACATGTCAAAATTATTTACGGTTTATGAGATACACAGCTTTAAAAAACCACCTTTTTGATCGTTTTCAGGAAATCTGCGCCTTAAAATGGCTTTCTTCATACAAAACAGAACTATAATTTCGTCGAGAAAGATTGCCATAATCGCCTTGTTTGACACACAATCACTATTCTAAGCGGGCTACACTTGGATTGTCGGATTGTAACAAGTTGTTAGAATTAGCCGACGACGTTCGTACGGACGGACGTAAAAATATCGCGGTGGGATTTTATCGCCCACTGGAATTTCAAGTGTTGAGCCGAGCTTCGAGAATCCAACCTAACAACAACAGAGTGCATCCCAGCGCGTTGAAAAAACATACTGTTGGATTTTCAACTCTCGGCGCTAAGCATAGCGTTGAAAATCCAGTGCGCGAAAAAAATCGCCGCAATTTTTTTACATCCGTGTGAACGTCGGCTTACTTGCTGTTGATTTTTTAGGGTTCCGTATCTCAAAAGGAAAAAGCTGAACCCTTATAGGATAATTTGTGAGTCTGTTTGTCATAGCCCATTTGCTCCAAATCTAATGGACGCAAAATTTCAACTTATTCGAAGCTAAAATTCTGGTACCTAACTACCTACATATTACGAATTTCTGAGACTCAAACAAGGACGTGTGTAACGTAATTTGGAGGCAAATAGGAAAATTTAAAAAAAAAAATTTGCAAACTGTACCGTGTTAAATATCAAATGAAAGGGTTTATACTGTGAGGGTCTCAAATAGAGTTTTTTTTTTAAATAATTTTAAAGTTATTTAAGAAAATATAGGAATGAAAATGAAAATTTTATGCTCAGCAGTTTCGGAGGGCTTATTTCCGAAACTGCTGAACATAAAATTAAAAAAAAATACAGAACATTGTTCTATACTTATAGATTACAGAAAAATTTATAAGAAGTCTATGGTCTTAAAATAACATGGTAGATCGCTCAATATTGTGCATACAAACTTACATTTGCAGTTGGAATTTATGGGAGAACATGTATTTCAACTACAATATTAAGTTTGTTCTTGGGATAAATTCATCCTAACCACGGAACCCTTCATTGTTCGTGGTCCGACACGCACTGGGCCGGTTTTCTTTCTTTCTTTTCCTTTGTTGTTTCCTTAGTGGATGTGCAAGTCCCCATTACTCAAGACTTATTTAAAATTCACTACGTATTCTCTTTGATCACGTATTAACCAGTCGTGGTAAGCATGGCAATGGTCTATACAAGGTCTTCATCGATCCGACTGTACGTACTGCTGACTTCTATTTCTGGTACTTTATATTGATTGGCTTTTAAGGCGACATTAAGGCTTGTCCGTCGCAAAAAGCGCGGTCACTGTCGGACTGCATAGAAAAGAAAGAGAAGCGCGATGACACAACGCTTGCAAAATATGAAGTTTTTATCGATTTACAAAAAATCTGTTGATTAAACAAAAAAGTAATGACAAGAAATCATTCCTTAGTAGTTTGTAAAGAACTGTATTTTATGAACACTTTTAATGAAAGCTGTAGGAGCAATATGGTTACAACTCGAAAAAATAGACCGAAATAGACCTGGATTTAGGTTTTTTTTTCTTAGTTCTACAAACTAAAATAGATTTCAGGGCACATGAAATCACTTCTTATATTGTACATAGATTGCTGTGTATTTTTCCTATCAGAAAGATGCTATAGTTACTGTAAAAGATGGTTACAAAGTTACTTAGTTTCGCCGTATTTTAGGGAGGAGCAGCCTTAAATGAGTTTTTATGATTTTAAACTAAAGATCACGTCTAAACGAGTAGTGTTAATGAATAGAAAAAAATATTTATGTTAAATTAGAGTATTTTTTTAATAACTTTGAATATTTAAGATTATGTTTATATTACTTACAACATAGGTACTTAGTGTAATTAGTTTGTAATGTTATGTCTAACGCGGATAAAAAACTGAGAGTCACAATCAATGGTTGTCTGTAAAACATCGCTTAGTAAGATAAGACTTTGTATTTTAATATAAGTACGGCTGACCCGACAGACGTTGTCCTGTCCCAATTTCAATGATTCAAAATTCCCATGGAAAATCCACTTTCAGTTTTCCCGAATTTTCCCGGCAACTTTTACAATTTTTCTCTGCATAAGGACCTTCTCGTGACAATAATAAACACAACAAAAAAAGAATTAGAGAAATTGATGCGAGAGTCCTATTGCTGGCCGGACGTACGACGCGTTGCGTGAGCTCAGCACAGAACACGCAAGCTAACCACTCAAGGCCGCTGTATATCTATTACTGGCTGGACGTACGACGCGTTGCGTGAGCTCAGCACAGAACACGCAAGCTGACCACTCAAGGCCGCTGTATATCTATTACTGGCTGGACGTACGACGCGTTGCGTGAGCTCAGCACAGAACACGCAAGTTGACCACTCAAGGCCGCTGTATTTCTATTACTGGCTGGACGTACGACGCGTTGCGTGAGCTCAGCACAGAACACGCAAGCTAACCACTCAAGGCCGCTGTATATCTATTACTGGCTGGACGTACGACGCGTTGCGTGAGCTCAGCACAGAACACGCAAGCTGACCACTCAAGGTCGCTGTATATCTATTACTGGCTGGACGTACGACGCGTTGCGTGAGCTCAGCACAGAACACGCAAGCTAACCACTCAAGGCCGCTGTATATCTATTACTGGCTGGACGTACGACGCGTTGCATGAGCTCAGCACAGAACACGCAAGCTAACCACTCAAGGCCGCTGTATATCTATTACTGGCTGGACGTACGACGCGTTGCGTGAGCTCAGCACAGAACACGCAAGCTGACCACTCAAGGTCGCTGTATATCTATTACTGGCTGGACGTACGACGCGTTGCGTGAGCTCAGCACAGAACACGCAAGCTAACCACTCAAGGCCGCTGTATATCTATTACTGGCTGGACGTACGACGCGTTGCGTGAGCTCAGCACAGAACACGCAAGCTAACCACTCAAGGCCGCTGTATATCTATTACTGGCTGGACGTACGACGCGTTGCGTGAGCTCAGCACAGAACACGCAAGCTGACCACTCAAGGCCGCTGTATATCTATTACTGGCTGGACGTACGACGCGTTGCGTGAGCTCAGCACAGAACACGCAAGTTGACCACTCAAGGCCGCTGTATTTCTATTACTGGCTGGACGTACGACGCGTTGCGTGAGCTCAGCACAGAACACGCAAGCTAACCACTCAAGGTCGCTGGCATATATCTGCGTCTTAAGGCGAGCAGTGCTACCAACAAGGGCCACCATTGAGAAAAAATCATAAGTCTGGAGATATGGAACATTTTGACATTTCCTATGCTCACATTTTTAGTCAGACGTAAAAAATTTTGAAGTATAAAAAAAATCAATCACTAAACTCCCAAAGTTAGTAGCCAAAAACGGCTGTTTTTTGGCGTTAACTGAAGCTTCGAACCTAGGAGGTTCACTGCACGGACGAGCCTGATCTTCCATCCCTGTTACAAAAATCAATCTGCCTAGCCTTTTCCCAACTATGTTGGGGTCGGCTTCCAGTCTAACCGGATGCAGCTGAATGCCAGTATTTTACATGGAGCGACTGCCTGTCTGACCTCCACAACTCAGTAACTGGGTAATACGATACCCCTTGGTTGGTTGGTTGTCAGACTTTCGGGCTTCTGACGACCCGTAACGACTGTCAAAGATCCATGAATGACAGCCGGGACCAACGGCTAAACGTGCTTTCCGAGGCACGGAGGAGTCTCGGTATGAAAAGATGGTCACCCATCCACTGACCAACCCAGGCAAGCGTAGCTTAACCTGATGGATCGACCCGTGCGGCTGTAATTACTTAGCCACGAGCTCCTCCCTTCCTGATACATAGGACTTAAATATAACTAGAGAAATGTAGGTGTACTGTAGATGCACCTCTGCCCAACCCTTCGGGGATTAAAGGCATGATGTTATGTTATGTTTGTTAACTAACTAACTAACGTATTTTATTTAGGCTTGTATTTAAAAGCCTACCAGTAAAATACTTACTTAATACCAAAAAAATCGAAATACCTGCCAGAATGGATAAATGCTCACCAAGATTAAAACCGTTTTATTGTGAAATTATAACTTTAGAAAACTGACAGCAGGTCGACGAAGCCCCGCTTGGCGGGGCTCCTATTTCTGTCTGCAGGGTTTAAAGGAACCTAACCAACCAAACCTCGGGGTGCCCCTGACGTCGACCGTCTAGGGTTAGGGTTTTCGTCAGCAGGTCAACGCAGATTTGGTTAGCATTTATCCATTTTGGTGAGGATTTAATTTTTTTAGTAGTCATTATGTTTAATCCCTTTTTAACCGACTTTTCAAAAACAAAAAGGAGGAGGTTATCAATTCGTCGCGTATATATATATTTTTTTATGTATGTACTTACACCGATTTCTCTGTCAATTGTCGACCGATTTTAAAAATTCTTTTTTCGTTTGAAAGGGTGTGCTCTCGAGGTGGTCCCATTGTCACCAAGTCAGAATCTGAAGGGGGGATCATATGGAAATCGAGGAAAACCCTCAAATTTTATAGGCACACCTACAGCGATTTGGGTATTTTTTATAGCAACTCGTGCATTTGCTCCCGGAAAGCAACATTTGATAAAGTGGAACTGATGAGGAAGACCAGTTAAGACCACAGATGGTCATCGGAACTACTCAATAATACATATTTCACTTGAGTTGAGATTGGATTACTATAATATGGTTGCTAAGCAATTTATGCTCGTGAAGTGGAGTTGATGGTGATTTCACCATCAGTTCCAGTTCTCCTGGTTCCTTACATGGAGAACTCCTCAAAAATGAACGTCCTTGTATCGGGAAAAACAATATAATGTAAAAGGTGATGAGCATTTGACATTAGGCTATTGTTACTTAGATAAATTACAAAATAACCCACTAAAAAGTGAAAAAAAAAAATCTTTTTACAAAAAAAAATACCACCGACTTCCAAAAAAAAAATGCTACAAAGTGAAAACTTTAATTTCTGAAGTCGGTGGCAAAAAACTAAAATACAGAGCCAAAGACACCAACATCCGAAATTAAAGTTATTTTTCACTTTGTAGCATTTTTTTTGGAAGTCGGTTGTTTTTTTAACCGACTTCTAAAAAAGGAGGAGGTTCTCAATTCGGGTGTTTGTATTTTTTTTTTTTTTTTTTTTTTTTTTTTTTTTTTTTTTTTTTTTTTTTTTTTTTTTTTTTTTTTTTATGTTT
Source organism: Cosmia trapezina (assembly GCA_905163495.3). Classification (NCBI taxonomy): domain Eukaryota; kingdom Metazoa; phylum Arthropoda; class Insecta; order Lepidoptera; family Noctuidae; genus Cosmia; species Cosmia trapezina. The sequence continues at coordinate 5,903,545 of LR991048.1, forward strand.
GTTCGCGCATAACTCCGTCGCTTGTCAACCGATTTGAAAAATTATTTTTTTGTTGGAAAGGGTATACTTCCCAAATGGTCCCATTTTTTTCAAAATCCAGTTCTGATGATGGGATCGTGGAGAAATCGAAGGAACTCTTCAAATATTATAGGCACACCTATAGCGATTTGGGTATTTTTTATAGTAGCTCGTGCATTTGCTCTCGGAAAGCACCACTTGGTGAAGTGGAACTGATGATGAAGACCACAGATGGCTACCGGAACTACTCAATGATAAATATTTCACGGGTTGCGATTCTATTACTTTAATATGGTTGCTAAGCAATTTCCGCTCGTCAAACAATGCGTGTGGTGAGTGGTTGTTGAGGAGTTCTCCTGGTTCTTACCAGCAGAACTCCTCAACAATTAACGTCCCAGCATCGGGAAAAGCAATATTTTGTAACATGTGATGAGCAATTGACATTAGACTATTGTAACTTATACAAATTATAAACAGACACACTAAAAAGCGAGAAATAAAAACTTTTTAACAAAAAATAAAACCGACTTCCAAAAATCACTACAAAGTGAAAAATAACTTTGATTTCGGAAGTCGGTGGCAAAAAAAAAAGAAAGTAAATAAAAAACGAAAGACACCGACTTCCGAAATCAAAGTTATTTTTCACTTTGTAGTGATTTTTGGAAGTCGGTTTTATTTTTTGTTAAAAAGTTTTTTTTTTGTAAAAAAGATTTTAGTTACTGTTAACTGCAAAAGCAGCCTGTCCAGTCAATAATGAAAGCATAGTTCAAGGTCCATAACCATTAAACGTAAGTGCAAGACCGGTGTAGCTGGAGAACTAGTTTCTGTATGTTTACTAATTAATGGGTCATTTATAAGAAGTATTTTTAACTAGCTAAGAGGCCGTTGCCGATTACGCTTATTTACGTGATTTTACAGACCTGATTTTACAGTTTTATTACAGTAATTTCTATAAGTTTTAATACACACCATGAAAGATCATTTCAATTATGATGAAATATAGAGCTACTTTTTTATTTTTATTATATAATTTTGATTAATCGACCTAAACCGGCGACTGTTTTGTGATTTTTTCTGTAAGAGGTTTAGAATACTTATCCAATATTTATGAATTGTTTTGACGTGTAAAGGGTATGGAAAAATTACAATGTATTCTTATGAAAGTTATCTATACAATGTATGAATCACTTTTTACCACTTTCTTATAAAACCTTTGAGTAAAAAAATATTCAACTTAGTAAAATTTTTGAGAAAATTGGCAAAGAATTGCTTTTGATTTCGGCTACTTAGAACTCTCGTTCATAAAATTAAAACAACAGAAATAAACTGTATTTCAAAACCAATCCGTTTCCTGCAAAAAAAAAAAAAATGCAAAAAACTTAAAACATTTGCCATTAAAAAGTCTTATAAAACAACCTAATTCTCGCATAATAAACCCGAAGCAAAATAAAAAAGTAGCTCATTCATTAGCTATCATAATTGAAATTATCTTTTAAGTTGTGCTTTAAAACTTATAGAAATACAGTATTTTGACTGTAAAATTACGTCTATAAAATCACGCAAATCAGCGAAATCGGCAAAATTTCGTATACGGCCTCTTAATACTATTAATAATCTACGGATGCATTCAAGTATAGGTATTATAAATTTAAAATACATCAGATTGCCATCCGCCATCTTTAGAATTGACGGCTAGGAACAGTTTTTATGTAGAAAAGAAAAATGTGGTTTTTACGTTATTTTCCATGCAATTTTCCCAATTTATAATAACCTTCCTCGGACTTCAATGAATATTAAAAAAAAAAACAGCCGAATTGGTACATCCGTTCACGAGTTTTGCGCTTACAACACATTTAGCCTTTCATTTTTATATATAAATGAGAGTTTTGTATCATAATGAGAATAAATGAACTGTCAAGGATTTTAAAGAAAATAATAATAACTAGCGGACCCGATAGACGTTGTCCTGTCTGAACGATCCTGTCAAGACCCTTTTTCTCAAGGACGCGTGGAGATATCAAGTTGAAATTAATATTAAATACCTAAGTCTATTGTCCCTTGGAGTTCTAAAAAAATCAAGTGTCTAAGTCAACGCAATAAAAAAATACGAGCATTTTCCGACACATTTTGATATTCGCAACTCTCGCAAGTAAATCAAAACCTATAGGGTAGGTACTTCCCGTTGACCTAGAATAATGAAATTTGGCAAGAAGCAAGGTCTTCCAGCACAAGTAGAGGAAAAAGTCCGAATACGTCAGTTAGTTAAATTAGCGACGATATATATACTTAATACATACATAGTTCTAAAATAAATATCACTAAAATAACTAACAACTATGACGAAATTGACAGATATTGTTCTTTCATACTGCTACAGTTTGGCAGTCCCTAATGCAATTTTTTGTGATTATCCAATCCAAAAATTGACTACTTTGATACGTTTCCGCACAATAACCATAGTCGTAGCTAGTAGCTTACAAAAACATTATGCCATGGGTCATGAATCATACTTTCTCTTCTCTATGGTCGTTGCCTAAAACGGAACGTTATTACGTTAAAGTAGCGTTAGATTTGGCGTTCCGTAGATTTAATTGAAGAACGGAAGGCCGCGTCAAAACTATTTGATTATGTAAGTTCAGAATATAGGTGTTATCCAATAACCGCTATTGAATGAACGGCCATAGTTAGTGTATCGTCTTGTAAACTCGATAGTCTTCCAATGAGAATACTTAGGTACTCATCACTATGAACAACTTTTACAATGGGACCAAACTTGAAATCGCGATAAAAAAGCTTGTATGAAACAGCTGATTCTTTTTCGCGATTTCAGGTTTGGTCCCATGGTAAAAGTTGTTCATAATTATGAGTACAATGACCCCTTAAGTGGGTTTTGCGGAGATGGTGTATGGACACTGTGACGTGACAGTACTATTGATTGTGATCTACACAGGTGATATCATGCATTGGTAGCAGCTTCATAAGCATTTCATGGACAATATCTCACCTCCCATCTTGTACCTCATGCCCGGTCACCTGCACACCTGAGGACCTGGCTGCGTCAGCGAACGGTATTCGGATTGCTGAATTTTGGGCCAAACAAATAAAAAAAACTGATTATTAAGTATATTTTTTTCGAATTATTTTTGCCAGCGGCACGTTAAGAGCTTTAACTAACTCAAATGGCTTAGCATGATCTTCCGTTATGTTGAAAATACTGCAGCATTAATTTGAAATAATTATATGGTAAAGTTGAGGATTAATGTCAAGTACTATGTTGGACGAAAATGCGATTCCTAATTTTCTCGATAGAAAAAAAAATCCAACGTTTACCTCCAAACTGAACAATAAACCGCTGGTATTCAAAAAATACTTCAAATTAGATCATCAAACTTTGCATACTAACTGAACTAACTATAAAGCAGGTATTATGTAAGTAATAATGGTAATTTGAAAAAAATAATTTTTATTTTTTCAAATTACCATTATTTTCACCGTAAAAAGCATTTACCTAAACTAGCAACGCCCAGCACCTCACTCAGTCTGTGAGCAGTATCGTGCCAGAGATAAAACCTGAGGTAGTACCTATAGGCTCTTAAGGCCCTGATTCCAAGCGTGTCCAAGCTCGTTGTGTAAGTGAAATAGCGTTATGGCTATCTAGTTTGACGCATGAGATAGAACAATCTCGCGCGCACCGGAATTATGTCGTAAAAGTGCAAATAAAATCGTATAAAATTAGAAATCAACTATTTAATAATAAATAATCCATCACTGGATGCAGTTTGGCATTTGACATTTTATGGCATATTTTTAATTATAATTATAATTATATAGATCGGACTAACTTACCTAGTGACGTCCGATCCTTAATTATGTGAAGTGATCTCGTCCTCATTGTATACTGTGTAGTTTGTACCTCGTACACACTCGTCAATCACATTATTTAAAGATGAAAGCCTTCATCATAGAAAAAATACTAAAAAAAAAAAAAAAATTATCTGTGGTCCGTCCGCCGACGCGCACTGTCCTGACATCTGTCAATCATTCTTTCAAAGCATAAGAAAGGGACTTCACGATGACCGATACGGGCATCGTATAGTCCCGGCATAGTGCATACAGCACAACACAACTTTTAGAGGGGGTTTAGATAAGGCAATCCATTACACATAAGTAGGTTGATTATCTGGGAAGGGCTGGGATACAATGAGGACGAGATCACTTCACATAATTAAGGATCGGACGTCACTAGGTAAGTTAGTCCGATCTATATAATTATGCTTCGTGATCTCGTCCTCATTGTATACTGTGTAGATGTTCAAAGAACAAAGTTGTGTTGGTAATAAGTTCAGCATATTGTATAATAGTTGAACATTGTAACTTAACATGTTATTCTAAGTTTTTTACTTACTCATTCATTATAAATGTATTTCTATCTATAAACCAGTCTTCCAGTTACATTAACATAATTTAAAATTCTCTAAATGCTATTAGTTCCTGGAATTCTTATTCAGTCCTGAATCAACTAGTCTCATTAATAATCAAATATGGCACACATCAATTATCTACTTACAATCAGACATTTAACATTGACATTAAAATGTAACAACCACTGTGTATAGAGCACACAGCTTGTGCAAAAGCTCTAGCTTGCACAGGGATTACTAATGGTTGATAATTTTGTGCTCCAACCAGCAGCTTTTCTTATGACTTCAATGTTGATACCTCCTTCAGAGGTCTTTTAAGTTGAAGTAGAGGCATGTTTGTTTATGTGAATTTGGAAATATCTATTCCACTACTACTTAAATTTTATTTCATCCATCTACTAATGGTTGCAGTAGAGGTGGCATGAAAAGGTTTTCTCATAGTTCTAATTAATGATTTACAATCTTTTCTTATACCTACTCTTAGTAAAATCTAGATAGGGAAAAAAGGGGCTAGGATACATTCTCTTTAAGAAATGATAATATCAAATTGAGTTGAGATCTACCAGGTGAAGAAGTTTCAATTATTTCTGGAATCTTTATGTAAATGTTATCCTCATTATCAAATGTTATCAATACTAATGAGTGACAAGGTTTGAATTCTATGTGCTGTTAAAAGAGCTAAATGGTGACTTACAAATTTTTTGTTACTTATTGTAAACTAAGGTTTTAGTTAGGAAATAAATTAGATAACCCAACGATACTGGGGTCCCAAACTATTTCATACTTAGGGTTCTTTGGTCTTAATTTAAATATAAGAACCCCCCTCTCACGGCCCCCCCCTCCCCCTCCAAAATCTTGACACTATCATATGAGCCAATGTGGGGGCCTAAAACTACAAAAATTGTTTACTATTATTATACAGCGCACTCATTAGGGCATTGTGTGAGCCATATGACAATCCCACAATAAAACTTAGTGGTCAAAAATAATATCACCATGGTGACTGAGCCTAGGAGGGGTCAATATCTTGATTCCTACAGAAGGGAATCTGCTGATTTAGAGTAGATTCATATTGTTTTCTTGTTTTGGAAGCTATTAATTAAAAGGATCAGACTTCCTCTTCTCAGGAAAGCGTTCCTGATAATAATATGGCGGCAATCGGTGTGAGACCGTGCATCTACAGATCATGTAAGTACCTGGGTCAGGTAGCCATGATGTGTCATTCTGACACTTATAGTGGAGCTGCTTGCAAACAGGGTCAATGCAGGGCTGACACAGTTTAACAACAAATGAGTTGTGGGCTGTATCACATCACTTCCATTCAATTTTTATTCTAGGTTGTCTAGGTTCTACATTTGCCATAGTGTTTTCTTTGGACTAATGTAAGATGCATAAACCCATATATTTTGTTTTTCCTCTCACCATTGCTACAATTAAAGTCTAGTTAAGCTATTTAGATAAGTAAAACAAGTACCACCCATCTTATGATGATATAGGCTATGACATTGTGATATCTATTCTAAGTAATTCCTCACAGTATCTGAGTTTGCTTGCAAATGTTTTGAGCCCTACAAACGCTTGAACACTGTTCAAGGTAATTTATACGGAACTTTCTATCATTAGCAGTCCAGATCCCATGGCTTTTGATATCATTACATACCAGGCCCCAGCCAGTTTGAAAAGCATCAGAGAATATTTCTCAGACAAAGTCAAGTTGTTTAATCTTATTGTGATTTGTTGAAATGTGAAACAACCAATAACCTTTGCTAATAGATGATTTTGAATTTGATTCTAGTTTTGTTGAACTTGCAAATACCTAAATGATTTTGAATTTTAATTTGAATCTAGTTCTGGCCTTGTTATTTTCATTATTGTTTTTCAGGCCACCATATTTTACAGTTAGGCATGCTGTAACAAGAATACCTAATAATTACGCAAACTCTATTAATTGCATCTCATTTTTATGGAATAAAAGATAAACTATCTTTTTCTGAGCAAGTGAAATGGCAAACTGGACTGAATCTAACAAAAAACCTAGATACTGGCAGCACTGTCTGGGCTCTAGGACACACTTTTCAGTATTAATAATAAAACTTAGATTTTTTAACGCAGTTTGAGTAGTAGACACATTCTAACATTTTACATACTTGAATCGGCAAGACACAGAATATTGTCAAGATATATGTGACAGAAAGTGACACTAATAACTTCAGGTGACAGCCACCTGGCTTCGTGATTTGTAAATACAAATATATACTGGAGATACCTCTAAGATATTTATTTTCCTATGGGTAATAAATAATATGCATTTATTATAATAAATTATCTATTGTAGGCAAAGAGTATACTGTCCTTAAATCTACCAGTTTAGTTCAGTGTGTATACTTATTGTATTTTTAATCTCAAAGTGCCATTTAATTTTGGGGAAAATTATAAAAATTTATTATTGACAGTAGAACATGTTTCTATGGCACCTAACTGTAAGAGATTATTAATAATAATAAAATAATAATAACCATTTTATTATCAGGCAACTAGGCCCATACATAAAATACAAAACATTATCTAATTTTTTAGGAAATTTGTATGGATATATTAAGATTGCTTTCTTTTTGGATGAAGTTTTTATTCAGAAGTTTCAAAAGGAAACTCAGTGAAAGGTAGTTTATATTAGTCCTTGATTCACTCATGTATGATTGGATTACTAGTAATAATATTACATACTTCAGAAAAATACTGCAATCTACCATTGTGTATCTGAGCTAGTTACAGTTCGGTTCCAGTACCGTTTGATGTCATTGAATTTATCTTGAAGCCCGACCAGCTAATCAGATAATTAATATCTGTTTGTTCCATCCATTCTTTCATTTCCTTATTAAGGCTGGGTAGCATTAATGATCTCCGTGTGATGCAATGATCATGATAAATGTCACAGTAGTATATCTGAGTCACTTAACGTTTTGATTTGATGCGCTCCCTTGTGAGACTATTAAACTGTTAAGGACTTTGCCAGTGGATTTAATGGCAACAGCCATTGTAATCCGCTGCAGTTGATTCCACTTTCATTTACTGTTTCTGCCACTAAGATTACAGGTGTTTCATACTTCTTTTAAATGTTTTGCTTCTTAATTGCTATCTATAATTGGTGACCTGACCACCATGTGGCCAGACTGCCGTGCTGTTCCATAGGTAAGGTAGCTAACTGTACCACCCCCCTCTTCTCTGAGTAAATTGTCAATACTTGAAGGTAAGACTTTAGGTTGTGGTATAGATACCATTACAATCACAGCCTCCTTCTAGTTGTATTGTAGTAGAATTTAAGTATTAACATAGTATATTTAAGTTAGATTGTATACAACATCTAGAATTGTAAGTATTTTGGAATTTTAGAAAAACAACTGGAAGTTGTCTGATAAATAAATCAATTAAAATTGGCAGCATTGAGTCTGGCTGCGTCGGACTCGGTCAAGTGATACACAACTCCTTGAACGTGTTCGACTGTAGTGTATTCCACGGAAGCGGGCTTCATACTCATCTACAAAGAACAATTGAAGTTCAGTTCCAGACTGCATACATCTAAATCCACGGCTAACCTCTCGTGATAGCTCTAGGGACACAGCAGGGACGTGTTTTTAACACTGAACGTATTATACCATCGGCTAACCTCTCGTGAAAGCTCTTGTGGTGTCGTTATTTTGCAAGTATACAGCATATTTAATGTTCTCATGGTTAACCTCTCGTGAAAACTCTTAGAGACTCCTAGGGGTCTAATAGCAGAGACGTGTTTTAACACTGAACGAATAGACCATCGACTAACCTCTCGTGAAAGCTCGTGTGGTCGTTCTTTTGTAAGTATACGGCACAGATAATGTTCTCATGGTTAACCTCTCGTGAAAACTTTTAAGAGACTGCTAAGGATCCAACAGAGGCGTGTTTTTAACACTGAACGTATATACCATCGGCTAACCTCTCGTGAAAACTCATGTGGTGTCGTTCTTTATTAAGTATACGGCACAGTTAATGTTCTCATGGTTAACTTCTCGTAAGAACTGTTACAAGACTGTTAAGCATCCAGAATGGACGTGTTTTTAACACTGAAAGTATAGACCATCGGATCGTGTGATGTAGTTCTTTCGTAAGTATATGGCACAGTTAATTCTCATGGTTAACCTCTCGTGAAACCTAGAGAGACTGATGTGCATATTGCGGCATCCAAGGTAAATTATAGGAAAATGATTTAAAATAAAGGCAAATTGTTAGGTGTATCAAGAAACTTACTTGAGTTTCAAGACGACTCCGTTTTCGCTTTTCCACTCGATTTTCCAGATCTCGCAGACGTTCGTTCAGCTCCTCCATTTCCTTGTCTCGGATTCTTCGATATTTTTCCATTTCGTTAAAATTTTTCTTAAGTTTTTAACGAAAAACGTGATCAACGCGCGGCACAAAAAAGTACAATGATTGACAGATGTCAGGACAGTGCGCGTCGGCGGACGGACCACAGATAATTTTTTTTTTTTTTTTTTAGTATTTTTTCTATGATGAAGGCTTTCATCTTTAAATAATGTGATTGACGAGTGTGTACGAGGTACAAACTACACAGTATACAATGAGGACGAGATCACGAAGCATAATTGTTAATGAAGGGATAAACAGCTTTTAAAGATTAATAAGAGGTATGTTTTAGGTTTTTTTTGGTGCATTAAAGTATGTTTAATTATGTTTTCAGTTCCATCACTGTATGCGAAAAGGACTTAAAAATATCATATTTTTTTTATTTGTCAAAATTATTTACAGTTTATGAGATACACAGCTTTAAAAAACCACCTTTTTTACCGTTTTCAAGAAATTTCCGCCTTAAGAAGAAGTTACTGTACTGAGGGCCTAGACAAAGCAACATTCGATTAGCGGTGACGCTAGTATAAACGCAAAAAAAAAAAACAAAGTGATCATGTAAATGTCACTGAAGCTGTAGCGATTGTAGACATAGAATGCCATTTGTCTATTAGGCCCTCTGTACTGTAGTGGACAGCAACAAATAACTTTTATTCGACTCGCTCTTGACGATATTTAGTTAAATCACGACTTTTGGAAAGGCGCCGGCGCATAGAGTTATTTAATAACAACAATTCTAAACTGACAGAGCCGGGCAACTCTTATGTTTTTATATTGTCATGTGATTATTATTATGTAATGTTATTCTGCTGCGTAATTTAGCAATAACAATCTAGAATGAATTATTTCCATTATTTTGGTCTATGTTTCCGCTAAAGATAAGTTTAATAGTTAGAGTTAAATAGTCCCTCTATTTCACGATGTGCGAATAGCCAATACTTTCAGTATAAATTCAAAAATGGAACTGAATTTGTATGAAATTATCTGCCAAGTAAATTAATAGGAACTTAATCGTAGGTTTTAAAATTATAACTTAATATTTTTTAAAACAAAAAATAAATTACAGTCATGTACTTACTAAATAGATTCTACATAAAAATAATTTCAATTAATCAATCTGCCTAGGCTAGCCTTTTCCCAACTATGTTGGGTTCCAGTCTAACCGGATGCAGCAGAATACCAGTATTTTACATGGAGCGACTGCCTCCACACACACACTCACACATAGGCTGGTTGTCAGACTTTCGGGCTTCTGACGACCCGTAACTACTGTCAAAGATCCACGAATGACAGCCAGGACCAACGGCTTAACGTGCTTAGGTACACATAAGTATATTTGCTCAGAACTATACATTGCTTCACAATTGCTACTTCCTTGTAAGTATTTATATTGTCTTTGACGTTTTTGACGCTGCCTGGTTGTTTATAAAGTCGCTGTTAATTTATAAAACAATGTGAATAATCACTGATGTGATTCAAGATGAGTCTTTTTCTCAATACTCCTAGCGTTATTTATTTTCATTTAACATTATGTATCGCCACAAGGGCATCTCAGCAAGGGTTACCATCTCTAAAATCTGCCAACTAAGACAAGAAGTATGAAAACCCCGGATTTTGGAACTTGTAACAAGTTAGTTTTATATCAGTAAAATAATCGCTCGATTATTCTTCTACTAAGTATTTACAACTTACCTTTCAAAACATAGCAACATGACTATTATAATACGATTTTGTTTAAACAAAGCTAGAAATTATAATATGTTCTATAGATAATATTGACATAATTATGTACAATGTACATTAAGGGGATACATCGATGCGTGATTTAGCTCGGTGTAAGAGTGAAATGGCGTTATGGCTGTCTAGTTTGACGCGCGAGGTAGAAGACTCACGCGCACCGGAACTAAACGCAAATGCTTAAATCAATTTTTAACTTTTTTAACATATTTTATTAAATACTTACCTTCGATTTAAAGCAAATTTTAGTGCACAATATATGTTTACATATACTTAATTGTATAAAACAGAAAATAGACGGTGCTAGTTTGGAATTTTTTTCTATCGAAAAAATTTCAAGTAATCATGTTTCGGTTTTAGTACAGCAGTAGAAAATATAGTCAAACAACACATAAATGGAAAATTCAAATGATTTAACCATATACATTTTTATTTATAGGAGTTTTATAAACACAAAATTTATCGATGTATCTCCTTAATCACATTGTCGACATAAACAGGCCGGTAGGGTCAAGAGTTCAACTATGTGGAAACAAAGAATAGTTTGCACAACATCAAATATACTTTACCTTCTTGAACATAAGGTTGATTTTATAACTGTTGGTTTTATCTATGTGGACAGGATGATGATTTGCGACAAGTACCTACCTCGTTTATTATACATAGGTACTTAATTGTATTCTCAAAGTATGTTGCATTGCAGGTCGAATCCGTCGAATGCATAGGTAAGAAAGAAAAAAAAAACCGGGCAAGAGCGAGTCGGACTCGCGCACCGACTGTTCCGTACCATCATCAATATGTAATTTTTGTTGATGATTTCTGAAAAAGTGTGCTATTTAGAGACATCGTTTTATTTTCCTGTAATCTTTACATAAACTTCTATCTTAATACCAGTATTTTACATAGAGCGACTGCCTATGTGACCTCCACAACCCAATAACTGGGTAATACGATACCCCTTGGTAAGACTGGTTGTTAGACTTTCGGGCAACGACTGTCAAAGATCCACGAATGACAGCCGGGACCAACGGCTAAACGTGCTTTCCGAGGCACGGAGGAGTCTCGGTATGTAAAGATGGTCACCCATCCACGGTCCAACCGCGACAAGCGTAGCTTAACCTGATGGATCGACCCGTGCGGCTGTTATTATTTAGGCACAAGCTATTTGTTTTACTAATCAATGCACATTTTAACCGAGTTTTAGCACTTATCTACGCATAGCTGGCTGCAATTATGTACAAGGTTAGATACATAACCGTATACATAATTGTAAAATACATAAATAATTATCCGGATCATAAAAATAAGATTCATGTGTCAAGGTTTGGTTTTAATTGATCTCTTTGCGTTGCAATTTTTAAGATAATTACCTACTTAATCTTGATTTTTTTTTAAATTCTTTGAATACTCAATAGAGGAGCTCGTGGCTAAGTAATAACAGCCGCACGGGTCGATCCATCAGGTTAAGCTACACTTGCCGGGGTTGGTCAGTGGATGGGTGACCATCTTTACATACCGAGACTCCTCCGTGCCTCGGAAAGCACGTTAAGCCGTTGGTCCCGGCTGTGATTCGTGGATCTTTGACAGTCATTACGGGTCGTCAGAAGCCCGAAAGTCTGACAACCAGTCTTACCAAGGGGTATCGTATTACCCAGTTACTGGGTTGTGGAGGTCAGACAGGCAGTCGCTCCATGTAAAATACTGGTATTCAGCTGCATCCGGTTAGACTGGAAGCCGACCCCAACATAGTTGGGAAAAGGCTAGGCAGATTGATAGATTGAATACTCAATTCTCAATTATTTCAATGGGTACGTTATGGAAATTGTTAAGGAGGACTCATTGCGGCTCTGTCTCGCATAGGGTCTCAGCATTATGCTGAGCGATGGCCTTTTTGCGTGGATGTGACGCACGGTGATAACTTAAGGAGGATGCGCTGGGTAGCCCGCGAAATTCAAATTTTCTTGCGTTTCTTGCAATTTGCAGGTCAGTGTCAGGTTGAATCTTAATTAAAATATACAACAATAAGAACTATGTACAATGCGTTTCAACTAAGAATAGGAAAGTCAATGACCTCTAACTGTCAACTGAAGCTAGAAATCTAAGGCTTGCAAAGTTTTGTAGTGTTATCCTTATACATTTTAGTTCTGTTTTTAGAATTTGTTTTTGTTAAAATATGTCACTGACTTTACAAATGTGTAAACGAGATGCTATTTTGCTAAATCTTCACAATATGGCGCAAGGTCATTCCTATTCTTAGTTGAAACACATTATATTTACGTAATTAACCATCAAAATCATCAATACCTATTTGTAAGTTAGATTTCGTCCGGATTCGTCTGAATTCTTAAATCAGCCCGATCCAGAGGAAATCTAACTTAGAAAGATGTATTAATGATTTTTATGGTTAAAATTATGTAAATACATAGTTCTTATTGTCGCACATCATATTTTGATAAGATACAACTTCACACTGACCTGCAAATTGCAAAAACCACAAGGAAATTTGAATTTCGCGGGCTACCACAGCGCAATCACCCTAAAATATTTATAAGATCATTATTACAGAATACACAATAATACAAGTACAGAAGATTCACTCTGGAAAATCATTTCACAATAAAGTGTTGGAATTTCGCAGTACAAATACAAAATCGTTTATTGTCACAATTAGCATATTATACATTAAGACGTGTTTAGAGCCTCCATTTAAAATAAAATAAATAAATAATAATGTATTTCAGATCAAATTACAAGTTCCATATTATTATACAGTGTGAAATTGTAATGGTTGTTTTCCTCTTGAGGGGTCATGGTACTCATCATTATGAACAACTTTTACTATGGACAAAACCTGAAATCACGAAAAAAAAAATTGCTGTTCACTACATTTATCTAAAAGTTGTTCATAATGATGAGTACAATGAGCTTTTAAGAGGAAAACAACCGTTAAAATTTCACCCTGTATTGTTAACGGTCTTAACCTAATGTTAGTAAAAACCACACTATGTACAAAATTGAAACGAATGATACCTACGTGTGCAGCCGTATCCAGTGAGCCAGCATGGGGCTGTGCCACCTATCACACAACACACTCAGGATGCTGTGGGAGCTAGCACGTATTCTACCGAGAATAGAAGTGTTAATAACGGTCTTAACCTAATGTTAGTAAAAACCACACTATGTACAAAATTGAAACGAATGATACCTACGTGTGCAGCCGTATCCAGTGAGCCAGCATGGGGCTGTGCCACCTATCACACAACACACTCAGGATCCTGTGGGAGCTAGCACGTATTCTACCGAGAATAGAAGTGTTAATAACGGTCTTAACCTAATGTTAGTAAAAACCACACTATGTACAAAATTGAAACGAATGATACCTACGTGTGCAGCCGTATCCAGTGAGCCAGCATGGGGCTGTGCCACCTATCACACAACACACTCAGGATGCTGTGGGAGCTAGCACGTATTCTACCGAGAATAGAAGTGTTAATAACGGTCTTAACCTAATGTTAGTAAAAACCACACTATGTACAAAATTGAAACGAATGATACCTACGTGTGCAGCCGTATCCAGTGAGCCAGCATGGGGCTGTGCCACCTATCACACAACACACTCAGGATGCTGTGGGAGCTAGCACGTATTCTACCGAGAATAGAAGTGTTAATAACGGTCTTAACCTAATGTTAGTAAAAACCACACTATGTACAAAATTGAAACGAATGATACCTACGTGTGCAGCCGTATCCAGTGAGCCAGCATGGGGCTGTGCCACCTATCACACAACACACTCAGGATGCTGTGGGAGCTAGCACGTATTCTACCGAGAATAGAAGTGTTAATAACGGTGTTGATGTGATTAAGGTTCAATATGGATTGATGTACTTCGTAGAAAAACACACACGTCTTTACTAACTGATGGTTTATTTTGAACTACTGCTCTAATGAATGAGATAGCTATTACATATTTGTACCGAACATACCGCCCACCAAAAGGGATTTTTTTAAATACTTTTACAATTTAATTTTGAAGTTTTATGTAACATTAAATCAGTTAACAAACAAATTATGCACTATGACATAACTATCAGTTAAACAACATGACGTTTCAGATAGACTACAACATAAGTTTTATACTACAAAACAAATTGGGAGTCTTTCAAACTAATGTTATTAACAATGCATTCATTAAATAGAATTGAAAATAATGTTAACTAAATTCAAAAGAAACATGCAACATAATTACTCTAATAAGGAACTGTTGTCGCTAATGTTGACGATTGGTAGAAAACAGAGTTTGGAGACTGATCTTCTGACAGTATTCGTACCAGTCTTTACGCTATAAACCCTAGTAATTCCATCAGTTCCTGGGTGCTTGTCTACAATCCGTCCCAAAGGCCATTTGCCAGGTGGAAATCCCTCCGTTTTGACAAGAACAATCTGGCCTATGTCAAATTCTTCCTGCTTTTTTTGCCACTTTGGTCTTTGCTGAAGTCTGGAGAGATACTCACATTGCCAGTGATGCCAAAAGTTCGACAGTGCCCTTTGACAGTGCTGCCACCTTGATAAGCTTGATAGGGAGATATCTTTCAGGCTCGGTGAGGGTATAGTGATTGGAGACTCTCCGATGAGGAAGTGGCCAGGTGTAAGTACATCCAAATTGTTTAAATCTGTCTCAATAACTGGGCAAAGAGGACGGGAATTAAGACATGCTTCAACTTGACATAATACGGTGGTCATCTCTTCGTATGTCAAATTCGTATTCATAATGCGTTTGAGGTGGAACTTCATCGATTTTACCCCGGCTTCCCAGAGGCCTCCAAAATTTGGGCTATATGCAGGTATGAAGTGCCACTGAGTGCCGTCCGCTGCCAGTAGATTGGACAGGTGATCTCCAAACTCACAGTTTGCTTCCTTGAACGCCTCTGCAAGTGTCTTGTTTGCTCCGACGAAATTTCGCCCCTGATCACTCCACAAATCACTACATCTTCCACGACGTGATACAAAGCGCCGAAACGCTGCGACAAAGGCCTCCGATGTCAAATCTCCCACAAGCTCTAAATGAATCGCCTTTGTCGACATGCATATGAAGATAGCGATGTAGGACTTGTTGGTTTTTGCACCTCTGCCTTTGGACATCAGGACATTATAAGGGCCGGCAAAATCAACGCCACTGTGAAGGAATGGCCGTGCAGGGGTTACTCGCACCTTCGGTAACTCGCCCATTAATTGTGTCCGAGATCTGGCATTCAACTTTCCGCAAACAAAACATTTATGAATGTATGTTTTTACTAAACCTTTAACTTTCAGAATCCAGTATCTTGACCTCAGGTAATTTAACATCAGTTGCACTCCTCCGTGCAGCGTCCGTTTGTGAGCATCGGCAAGGAGTAAGGAGGTGAGTGGATTTTTGTGGTCTAAGACAATAGGATGCAGACGGTCGTGTTCTAAATAATAAGCGTTTTGTAGTCTTCCGCCCACCCTTAGTATCCTTTTAGCATCTAGATATGGATTTAGGGTCTTCAAACGGCTTGTATTTCTTACTTGTTTCCTTTCTAAAAGGTCTCCAATTTCTTCCTGAAATATAACATCTTGTATGATTTTTATGCAGGTCTGCAGCGAGTCTTCGAGTTCTTCAGTAGTGATCGGCGAATGTACAGGTTGATTTTTTCTTAACCTCAGAAATCTTTTTACATACGTGATAGTCTTCAGTAATTCCGGTAAGTCTTCAAAGATTTCCATTTTTCTGTACAAGGAATTTTCTTCGCTTTCTCTTGTGAGGTAAGTATTAATAATTTTTCTTCTTTCTAAGTCAATTTCTTTATTAATTAATGTTTCCATGTGTATTTTCTTTTGTTTCAGGTGTTCCGGACCGTGCCACCAGAGTGCGTATTTTCTCAATTCAGGAGCTAACATTCCTCGCGATGCGACATCAGCTGGATTTTGTTGTGACTGTATGTGGTACCATTTGTTTCCAATATTGTCAAGTATGGTTATTACTCTATTTCTTACGAATGTGTGCCATCTGTTGGGATCTCCTTGCAGCCATGCCAATACTATAGTGGAATCAGTCCAACAAAATATCTGACTCTTTGGGATGCGCATCGCCTCACTGATATGCTTTAGTAACTTTGACAGGAGCACTGCACCGGACAATTCCAGCCGTGGAAGGGATAATGCTTTTACAGGAGCGACCTTTGTCTTGGCAGCGATAATTCCTGTCTGATAGTCTCCGTTGACTCCCCGAACCCTCAGGTAAGCAACAGCCCCATACGCTTTAGTTGAAGCGTCACAATATCCGTGTATAGTAACGTCTTTCAACGTTTCTTGGGTAGTAAACAGCCATCTCTTTAATTCCATAAATTTAATATCATCAAAACTGTGTCTAATATTTAACCATTCGTTTTTAATTTCAGGTGAGAGTTCTTCATCCCAGTGGACCCGTAGAAGCCATAATTTCTGGATCATTATCTTTGCAGGTACCAGTGCTGGAGCTAACCATCCCAGCGGATCAAAAAGTCGTTGAACCTCGGCCAATATTTTCCTCTTGGTAACTGTTTCTGATAAAGGTGGTAGTTTCAGGTTGTATTTAAGTACATCTTCTCCCATATTCCAGGATAAGCCCAGTGTTTTTATCAAGCCGTCTAACTTGATATTGATGTTAACATGAGTGCTGAGCTCAGCTGGATGAAATTCTCTAAGGAACTCTGAATTGTTCGACGCCCATTTTTTTAGGACGAAACCACCTCTCTCAAGAATTGCCTTCACGTCTTTAGCTACACCAACTGCCTCGGGAACAGTATCTTCACCAGAGATTAAGTCATCCATGTAGAAATCTTGTCTAATAGTGTCTGCTGCTTTAGGATGACTATCACCTTCATCATTAGCCACCTGGTGCAGAGTCTTGACGGCAAGGTATGGTGCACATGCCGTGCCAAAAGTGACTCGCAGAAGCCGGTATTCCTTTATAGGTTCATTAGGGCTGTTACGCCAGACAATTCTTTGATAATCTGCGTCCTCTTCCGATACGAGTATTTGTCGATACATCTTCTGAATGTCGGCTACAAATGCTATCCTTTTCAGGCGCCACCTCATGACGAGTGATCTCATATCTTCCTGCAGTTGCGGTCCAACAAGTAACTCATCGTTGAGTGCTATGTTATTTGAGCCCCTGTGAGAGGCGTCAAACACTGGCCTGACCTTTGTAGTCTCACTTTCTTCTTTTACCACTGCATGGTGGGGTAGGTATACAGCTGGCTTATTACTTTCATCACTTGGAACTTCCTGCATGTGTTTCATTTCGTTGTATTCGTTAATTGCCTTAGTATACTCCTTTCTCAGATCTTCATTCTTCATAAAACGTCTTTCCAAGTGAAATAATCTATTTATAGCTCCTTTTTTCGTATTACCCTGCGGGGATTGTGGGTTTTCTGTTTTAAATGGCAGTTTGACTATGTAACGCCCTTCACTATTTCGTCTGTATGTCTCTTTATATATTCTCTCGCACTCTTCTTCTTCTTTGGTCAGTCTTCCTTGTGCATCTGTTTCAACCTCCCACATTGATTTCAAAATTTCATCTAGATCAAGCTTATGATGCATTACTAGTATCTGTTGTTCTGAAGTCTGTGCTTGTATCTTTCCAAATAAGATCCAACCCAAGCTTGTATTTTGGGCACATGGGGAGCCAGGTGGACCTTTGATTATATCAGCCTTTAAAATTTGAGCACAAACTTCTACGCCCAGCAGCATGTCTACTCGCCCTGGTGAATGGAAGCTCGGGTCTGCCAGGGTAAGTCCTTTTAAGTGCGGCCAGGTGTGCATTGTACCAGTAATTGTTTCAGATGGCAAGTGTGATGTTAATCGCGTTGGCATTACATAGGCATTGATAGTAATCTTGACATCATTATCATATCTCGAATGAAGCTCGACTTGTATCACGTGGTTGACTGTTGTCCGTGTTGCTCCAACACCAGTGATTGTTCCTTTTATTTGCGATCTCTTGACCCTTAACAATTGCGCTGCTCGCTCAGTAATAAAGTTTGCTTGCGAGCCCTGGTCTATCAACGCTCGCAATATTGTACTATGTCCATCTTCATCTCTTACTTCCACTAATGCTGTGGCAAGCAAAGCTGCTGACTTCTCCGATACAAAGTGTGTAGATAATGCTAACTCAGGATTGTCACTGTGTTCGGGTTTCTGTTGTTCTTCCTCTGCTTGACTATGATGTGTTTTCACATTGTCTGACTGACCGCTGCTGGGTTGATGTAGCAATGTATGATGGCGGCGGTTGCATCTTCGGCAGGACATTTTATTGCGGCATCTCTTGACAGAATGTCCTGACGTCAGACAATTGAAGCATAAATTGTTTTTCTTAATAAACTCATTGCGTTCATTCGGTTGTAATTTACAAAATTCTTTGCAGTGACACAAGGAGTGCTCTGCGTTACACATACTGCATGAATTGGTTGGTGATGTAGCTGTCTTCTCTTCCGGTGATGTGGAATGGAATGACTTCGCCTTAACATTCGTCTGCTCCTTTTTAGTTGTAGGGTTAACCATCTCCAGCGTCCGGTATTTCGCTTCCAGGAAAGTCCTTAATTCTTCCCAAGTTGGTAGTTTGTCAGTCTTTTCCTTGTAAGAATCTTCTTCCCAGGCAGTGTGTGTATCGACATCAAACTTCTGTACAACTATGTATATAATCAGCTGATCCCAGGACTGAACAGGTATTTCTTGATTTTTCAAATTATTTAAGCACTGAGTGGTTGTATCTAATAAATTCTTTATCTGGTTAGCCGATGGAGTGGTAATTTTCTTTTGATTAAATAACTTCTGGAGTAGAGAATGAACTATTAAACGTTTGTTCCCATACCTTTGCGCAAGTGTATCCCATGCCTGTTCATAATTAATATCAGTGATGTTAACATGCTTTAACAATTCTTTAGGTTCACCAACCAGGCTCAACTTCAGATAATGTAACCTTTCGACGTTACATAAAGACGTGTTGTTGTGTACCAGCGACGTGAACATATCTCGAAACATAGGCCAGTCATCATAGCTCCCGTTGAAAGTAGGTAACTCGATGCGTGGTAAGTTAACTCGTGGCGGCGACGAGGATTCATATGCTTGTATCTGATTGTCTGTAGATTTCGCAGTCATCGACAACATATCCTTCAAATCGCCTAATAAACATGAATATAAATCTTCTACTAGAAAGTAATCTTCGTTTACGAAATACGGAACATCATTTCGTTTACACTTAGGCGTACACTTCACTAAGTCTTGATGTGTCGTATTAAACGTCCGCCAATATCCTTCGATAATTTGTAACTTCGTTTCAATAAAACCTTTTGTTAATCTTTGCTTCGGACTTTTCTTTAAATTACTTTGTATCTTTTGTAACAGTAAAAAAGTATCTTCTAATGAGTTAACTAACTGTTGCTGTTCACTAGTTAACGGAGCACTCATTGTTATAGGTAGCTATTAAGATATTCTTCTAGTTATGATAGTTTCAAAGCACTCACAATTCACTTGTATAGTCAAACGTTCAACTTGTTTACTAGTTATATCGCACGTAGGCTCATAGCACTAATGATTTGCAAAAGTAGGTACACATAAAACAGCTCAGGAATGCGGCCTATTGTTCTCCGATCGCCGGGTCGTCCTTATCTATTTTTCTAATATCCGGCTCGTTTGTACCATATGTTGATGTGATTAAGGTTCAATATGGATTGATGTACTTCGTAGAAAAACACACACGTCTTTACTAACTGATGGTTTATTTTGAACTACTGCTCTAATGAATGAGATAGCTATTACATATTTGTACCGAACAAACGGTCTTAACCTAATGTTAGTAAAAACCACACTATGTACAAAATTGAAACGAATGATACCTACGTGTGCAGCCGTATCCAGTGAGCCAGCATGGGGCTGTGCCACCTATCACACAACACACTCAGGATGCTGTGGGAGCTAGCACGTATTCTACCGAGAATAGATGTGTTAATAACGGTCTTAACCTAATGTTAGTAAAAACCACACTATGTACAAAATTGAAACGAATGATACCTACGTGTGCAGCCGTATCCAGTGAGCCAGCATGGGGCTGTGCCACCTATCACACAACACACTCAGGATGCTGTGGGAGCTAGCACGTATTCTACCGAGAATAGAAGTGTTAATAACGGTCTTAACCTAATGTTAGTAAAAACCACACTATGTACAAAATTGAAACGAATGATACCTACGTGTGCAGCCGTATCCAGTGAGCCAGCATGGGGCTGTGCCACCTATCACACAACACACTCAGGATGCTGTGGGAGCTAGCACGTATTCTACCGAGAATAGAAGTGTTAATAACGGTCTTAACCTAATGTTAGTAAAAACCACACTATGTACAAAATTGAAACGAATGATACCTACGTGTGCAGCCGTATCCAGTGAGCCAGCATGGGGCTGTGCCACCTATCACACAACACACTCAGGATGCTGTGGGAGCTAGCACGTATTCTACCGAGAATAGAAGTGTTAATAACGGTCTTAACCTAATGTTAGTAAAAACCACACTATGTACAAAATTGAAACGAATGATACCTACGTGTGCAGCCATATCCAGTGAGCCAGCATGGGGCTGTGCCACCTATCACACAACACACTCAGGATGCTGTGGGAGCTAGCACGTATTCTACCGAGAATAGAAGTGTTAATAACGGTCTTAACCTAATGTTAGTAAAAACCACACTATGTACAAAATTGAAACGAATGATACCTACGTGTGCAGCCGTATCCAGTGAGCCAGCATGGGGCTGTGCCACCTATCACACAACACACTCAGGATGCTGTGGGAGCTAGCACGTATTCTACCGAGAATAGAAGTGTTAATAACGGTCTTAACCTAATGTTAGTAAAAACCACACTATGTACAAAATTGAAACGAATGATACCTACGTGTGCAGCCGTATCCAGTGAGCCAGCATGGGGCTGTGCCACCTATCACACAACACACTCAGGATGCTGTGGGAGCTAGCACGTATTCTACCGAGAATAGAAGTGTTAATAACGGTCTTAACCTAATGTTAGTAAAAACCACACTATGTACAAAATTGAAACGAATGATACCTACGTGTGCAGCCGTATCCAGTGAGCCAGCATGGGGCTGTGCCACCTATCACACAACACACTCAGGATGCTGTGGGAGCTAGCACGTATTCTACCGAGAATAGAAGCGCACCGTTTCCGTATAGTCCTCTTCACCGTATCCGGCGACAGCGACCCAGACTATTTATCTTTCCTTTCGTGAGCTCTCTGATGACTGGTAAAACCAAATTTGGTCCTGAAAACCCGGTCACACTGTGTACAGAAGAGCTGATCAGCATCGTTGTAAGTGTAGGTATAGGAGGGTTTTGGGCGACTTTTACGCACTTGGTGCTTCTTGTCTAGGTCTTCAAGACGATTAGTTTCAAAGCGTTCAGTGGCTTTGTGGATTGAAGTGCGCCACCTCTCTCGGTTCCGAGCAAGCTCCTGCCACCGATCAACGGGTATGCCACAAGTCATAAGGTGACGTGCGACCGTTTCCGTATAATGGCATGAAAACCATCAACCCTGGCCTCGGTGAACATCCCGGAAGAGCTACAAAAGCGTGGTAGACCCAACAGCATCCTAAATAAATTGTTATACTGGACACGCAAGGCGTCGCGTCGTAGGCCCTCAGCGTATACCTGACCCACAGACTGCTCGTGTAAAAAGACTTGCAGTAGGTACGCGTTAAGCAAGCAATGCCTGTATTAGGACACTAAAGTAGCAACCCAGCATCTAGATTTGTGCCCGGTTGGTGGCAATAGGCTTGCCCCCTATTAAAGCGGCGAAATGTGAGTGTTAAGGGTACATGTAATGAAAAATGTTAATGTTAATAAAGTATTTAATGTTAAACTTCACTAAATTAATGCAATTAAAATATAATAAAAAAATGTTATAAAAAATGTTCTAAAATGTTATAAAAATGTTACAAAATGTTAGCTGTTGCGAGAGCTCGATATCAAAACGCAGACTAACGTACTTGCGTACGTGATGATACTATATTTTCTTATTAACAAAATTAGCAGTATTTAAAACTAGGCCAAAGTACAATGTGCGGTTGCTGATCGTACAGTAGGTGTAATATTAGTAGGTACACCTCTGCCTAATACTTTGGGGATACCAGGCGTTATGTAATACTATGTTATGTTTAGCGGAAGGTCGGCGAAACAGTCCCATTCATCTTCTAACTAGATGCGCCCCGCGGTTTCACCCAAGTAGACCGGGATAAAAAGTAGCCTATCTGTTAATCCAGGGTATAAGCTATCTACATACCAAATTTCATCCAAATCGGTCCAGCCGTTTGAGCGTGAAGATGTAACACACACACTCACAAACTTTTTTGCATCACAATACTTCGAGTATTTGTAATCATAACGAAAATGAAACTTTTAAACGCCATATTTGTCCTTGACTTACAAAGTCATGACGTGTAAACGTGTTCTTGATTCGTCCCAGCTGTTGTAACACGTGATTATAAACCCTTTAATGCGCGAGTTTGACTGGCACTTGCCCGATTTTATCTTTTAGTTAATAATACTTCATCTTGATCATCATCCACAGCCCGACTTAAGTGGGGCTGGGCATTGGCCTCTCTTTTCTTGTGCCAATCTCCACGCTCCTGTGCCAGCCTCATCCAGGTTTTACCCTTTTTTTTGTGGCTGAGAAATCATCAAATGACTTCTCACGCTCTGGGTGGAGCGGAAGGGCGTGTCAGACTTTTCTGACTAAAACCCACCGGTGTTCCTTCAGTTGCCTATGCCAGGGCCACGGTATCTCTTTCGAACAACCCGCGACCCGGGTGGCATCCAGGTTTTACCCGCGATGGCATCAATGTCGTCCGCCCATCTCGCCGCCGCATACGGCATACTTACTATAATAAATATTAATAAAGTTATTTCGTTCTTCCTCAGGATCATACCAGCCGAGCAATGAGTTGATGCTACGTTTCTACAGCTACTTCAAGCAAGCGTCGGAGGGGCCCTGCGATAAGCCAAAGCCTGGATTCTGGGATGTAGTCAACAGGTGAGATATCTTGCCAAGCATACAAAAATACATAATAATCGAGAAGACGAAAACCAGGGCTTAATTAAATGAATGGAAGAAGGGAAAGGGCTGTGTAGACCTTAAATAAATTGGGACGAAGGGATATAATTATGACGATAACATAAGCATAATCAGTCGGCATACAGAGATCACACTGCTAAGACACAGGTCTCCTCTCTGTGAGAGGAAGAGGGTCGTAATCCACCACGCGGGCCCAGTGCGGGTGATGTCACATGTCTTCAAATTTTTAATTATAGGACATGCCGGTTTCCTCACGACGCGCGGCGTCGTATTCCTTCACCGTTTTGAGAGCAGTGGTGATGAAATAATTTTCAAAAAGTAAAGTGTCTCCCTTGGCCTACCCACGACCTACAGCTCGTAAGTCAGGGCCGTGACGTCTGGGCCACCAGTCCACCACTGCTCTGACGATGACGATGGGAGAGACCATAAATGGACATGTCGTAAGCTTGAAGCTGAATGCTTATAGCACTATTTTGAAAGTTTTCAAAGCAATTGATACATTCAACTTGTAAGATTTGCACCTGGAATGATCTTAAATTCTTATAACCATAAGTCACAGGTTTGACAACCAGTGAACTTATCTTTAAGTGTTGTACTGCTGTCTATATCAGCCTCCTGTACCTATGCCTTACGGTCCACCAAAGGACTTGTGAAGTTGTGATGCAACATGCAGGAGTTCGAAAACTAAAATGATTAATTGATATTCTACACATTTTAATACCACTCTTTTCTAATTTCAGAGCAAAATGGGAATCCTGGAACAAATTGGGCAACATGACGAAGGAAGAAGCAATGCAGGCATACGTCGCCGAATTACACAAGGTAAAATAAACGATAGACTCCCAAAGAACGCCAGAACGCCTTAGATGGGTGCCTCTGGAATTGGCGAGAAAATACTTAACATCGAGAGAAAGGAATGAACTGAATGAAGAAAGAATCCGGGGAGGCCTTTGTCTAAGAGTAGGACTGTACGCACGGCTACAGATCAAGCTATACATTTCCAGTATAAACTGATCTCGCATGGTGTAGGATTTCCTTACGATGAGACGTCAGTGTAAACTGGAATTTTATAGCTTGATCTGTAGCCGTGTGTACAGGTTATTTAATAAATAAAAATACAATACACAAATAAATACTATAGGATCAATTGAAAAAAAAAAAAACGTCTCGCCGAGGGACTCCCGTCAAGGACGATGTTCCTTACGCGATACTCCCATGCACACACAGACTCGTGTATAATAATATAAAGATACAGAGAGAGAGAGAGAGAGAGAGAGAAAGTCGCATGGAGGGAGCATAACGCTTTTTCCTTACGTGACGATTTCTATCAGGCTACTCGTACAGCAATAGGCGTTAAAGAACTTCGTTCCAAAAAAAATCGAAGGGAATCGGTGACAAAGTATGATAGGTTTCAAATATAGTCCTGAAAATTAGGTTATAGATACAAGCACTGCATTAGTTTGTAAGAATACCATCCTCCACTCACTTTCCTATTTATAATATAAGTTAGGGTTCTAATATTACAAATGGGAAAGTGAGTTTGTTTGTTTGTTTGTTACGCTTTCACGATAAAACGGCTGAACGGATAAGAATGTGGCACATGGGTAGACCATGGACAGGATTAGGACATAGTATACTTTTTTTATACCGGTGGTACGTTCCCGTGGGATAATTTCCGACCTCCACGCGGGCAAAATTTTAGTAAATTATTTTTTTTTTGTTTTCTTACTAAGTTTTATTGGTTAAATTAAAGGTTTATTTACCTATACTCGTTACTTGAGTACCAAAAATAATGGCTATAATTTCACGTGTATGTCACAAAGTTCACCAACACCACAACCAATGCACGGGCCACACAACTTCAATTAGAGCTATTAGCACTTTTGAACGAAGTAGGTAAATGGTCCTAGGTTATGGACGTGCTAACTTGTGAAGTGTTGTGGTAAATACCATGATGTCATTTTATTTTATAATACGAGTACTTATGACTTTTTGACATTCGATACCAAAAACAATGTCATTCGTTCGACCAATTCGATCGAAGTCTTATTTCTTCATGGTTTAGTATTTGCAATTTCCTAACCCTATCTGAGAACTGTTCCAAGATGTGGATACCAGGATAACCCTGATCGACTATCACACTTAGATATTTAATCTGTGTTACTTATTTAATGCATGAACAATTACAGCATCTGTTATTAGTGTCTCCACATGTGTGTGTTCTTAGATTGAGATCCTCACTTGGTTGACTACTTTTGTTAATACTAAAGGATATGTAATTGGTTTTTGATGTATTTAAAGTAAGCAGGTTATAATTTAGCCAATTAGCTATTTGTACCATACCCATCTCAGCTTTGAGTTTCACATCTTGCCAGGATTTCTCAGAGAAAACGACAGCGGTATCATTGGCGTAAGAGAATACTTTGCATTATTGATATGCATGTTGCAGAGATAATTTAAATATATTAGGAATAGTGTTGGGTCCAGTATGCTGCCCTGGGGAACGGCGTATGTGACCTCAGTGTAACTACTGGTCAGTTCACCCACCTTAGCCTTTTGCTTCCTAGGCGAGAAGTAGTCTTTGAGCAACTTCAGTAGGGTTTCTCTTATTCCAGCTTTTTCCAGTTTTTTCACAAGGACAGGGACAGAGACGGTGTCAGAAGCTTTTTTAAGGTCCAGGAAAACAGTCAGGCATTTATTGTCAGTGTCAAGTTGTTCAGTTACTAGAGAACTCAGTGCTGTAACTACATCCTCAGTGGATACGCCTTGTCTAAAGCCAAATTGGGAGAGGGATAGTAAACTAAACTTAGAAAGATATTTTATTAGTCTATTATTCATTATTTTTTCCTGTAGTTTAGAAATGTAGTTGTTGGAATTATATCTGTCCCCCTTACAAACGGGAGTAATACTGGAATGTTTCAGTAGGTCAGGGAAGGTGCCGCTTTGGAAGCAGAGGTTTGCAAGGTGAGTTTTTACTGGAACGACTTCCTTTCGTCTTTTTAGGAATTTTGTCGAGATATTATCCCAACTGGGGCACTATCAGACTTAAGGCCTATCAAGATTCGATCAACTTCATTGGTGTCCTTATTGAGGAGGACAAAAGTATTACATTAGTACAGGTAGTTTGGCATGTTGATTTATAGGGTAATTATTACTAGGCAGATTTTGGTGAGCCAAACTGTTTACCAACGTTGGCGAAAAATATGTTTAAGTTCCACGCTTCCACTTACTATTTTTATTAATAACAAGTTGTACCTGGTAGACGTTGTCCTGTCCAAGTTTTAATAATTCATAAATCATTCCCATAGAAAATGCACTTTCAGTTTTCCCGAATTTTCCAATTTTCCCGGCATCTTTTGAATTGTTCTATGCGTAAAAGCTTGGAGGTCTACTCCCTAAGCCCGAAGTCCGTAGTTTCGGCCGAAGTTACGGGCGTTTTCTACTCCGTATCACATATGGACATAAGATTAGTTCGGTTTCCGAACTAAGAATGACTACGACGATTTGATAGTTGTCCCTACTACCCGATGTGTGCCCATTCCAAAAAATTAAATTTGACACTTGTTTTGACGGATCAAATTTCGGTCGGGGCTCTTCGTTGACGGACTTAGAGAGTAGATCTCCTGATTCGGACAATTACGAACATTTTAAAACAAAAATTTGCCAAATGGGTCAGCCGTTTGAAGTGATGCGCTTACCAACGAACAGTATTTAATTTTATTATATGTATATGTTACTGTAAAAGCCCGAACTGCGGTAAATCCTAAGATTTAACAAATCTCACCGGTAAAAGTCCGAATTGTTCTATAATAATCATCAATTTCTGACTTTTACCCGCCATTCAGTCGGTAAATCTTAAGTTTTACACGGATACCAGATACAGTTACCTGTTACTGTCTCACTGCAGGGCCAAAGGCTTCTCATACAGTTTGCGATTTCAAACTTATTTTAATTACAATTCCAGGTTTCCTCGCGATGTTTTCCTTTACCGATGTATACAGTATTAGTGCAATCCACGAGGACGCGCCCCACTCTTCTTCCTAACCGCTTGCAGGGCAAGTGTTCACCATTCCGCTTAGGGCGTGCAAAACCGGAAGGTCTTCAAAACCGGTTTTGAATTACGGTTTTGAGGCCCAAAACCGGAAACCGGTGTTAGCGCCGGTTTTCGCAACACTTTTAAATTTTTTATAGGTTTAGAATTTTAACAAGAAAACAATATTCTTAGATACCCACAAAATCTACAAATAAAACAAATTCTATGATATAACTCTTTTTAAACAAACATTTATGCCTACCAATACCAAGTAGACCACATTAATAGTTTGGAAAGTGGATTGACCGGATACAGTTCAGCCCGAAAACCCACCAATACTGCTGAGCGTGCCACCTGCTGGCTGTGGGAGGATGGGAGTCGGGCCTCTGGCTGCAGGCGCTACCGTCACCGAACATAATCACTATGCTGGGTGACACCACCTTCCAGCTCGCTACAAAACTGCGTCTGGGCGCTTCTTGCAAGGCCCCACATCACTGTCAGTGCGGTGAAGCAGTTGACCGCCTCGGACACCATGGCCTTTCCTTGCTGCAGGTATAGTCATTTGCCAAGGCACGCCAGCATTAATGACATCTTCCGTCGGGCTCTTGTTTTCTCGGGTGTCAGCTGTTTTAGATGACCATTGGGTCATTTGGCTTGGCACGCGACGATTGGAAGAGGCCAGACGGAATGACAATAATGCCTTGGAAGTTGGGTAGAGGCCTTTGGTGGGGGATGCAACCTGTGTTGACGCCCTCGCGTCATCCCATCTTTCTAGTACGGCGGGTTATGCTGGGGCGGGTGCTGCAGGTGCATACCCTCCAACTGCACAAATTTAACAGCCTTATTTGGAGCTATATGTTTAAGCCATTTGGGGTCGGGCCTTGGGTCCGAGTGCTCATCGAGTATTTCGGGACATCGCCAAGCGGTTGGTCGACTCTTCACGTGACCAGAGAGCTGGCCTATTTTTCGGTTGAGGTCGCGGAGTGAGGAATGTAAGTGGGTATAGGTTGCGTTCGGATATTTGATGACTCAAATTGAATATTTCTTGAGTGCGTTCGAAAAAAGTTGATTTTTGTAAATATGTAATTCAATAACGGGAAAACCGGAGGTAACTCCGGTTTTGTCTCTCAACCCCGGTTTTCAAAAATCGCTAAATTTTGTCCGGTTTCCGGTTTTTGGCAAAACCGGAAAACCGGGTTTGCACGCCCTTCCGCTAGTGTTTTAGTTTTGTCGATACACACTAATTGCAGGTAATTAACTATAGGTATAGGTAATGGGGAGGAAAACTAACTTTTTATCACGCTAGGTGGCACATGATCGACTGTACTTTTTTCATTGATTTGACGCGAAGACAATTCTCTGTCTACGATTTGACGTAACGAACGATTGTCAAATTGTATGGATTTGTTTGTAAAACAATGTACAGTCGTTCAGAGCGCCATCTACAAACAGCTTTGCGTGTGGCTCCCCATTAGTGCGTACACTTCGCGCACTTCTACGCGACTAGGAAGAAGATTGGGGCGCGTCTTCGTGGATTACACTAACTATACGTAGGTACTATTTCTATTACGACACGACGACACGGTTGGCGCAGTGGTTGAGCGATTGACTGCTGCGCAGCATGTCGCGGGTTCGATTCCCGCACGGAACAAATATTTGTACGACCTACAAGTATTTGTTACGAGTCTGGGTGTTTTTCTATCTATAATATGTATGTATTTACAAAAAAAAAAGGATATAAGTAGTTTATCAGCCATCTCGTTACCATAACACAAGCATTAGGTTGCTTAGCTTGGGACTAGATGGCGTTGTGTGAAATGTCCAAGGATATTTATTTATTATTTTATTTTTATTTATTAACCGAGCATAAATCATCGAGCATATATATATATATATATATATTTTTTTTTTATTTTTTTATTTTTTTTATTTTTTTTTTTTTTGTGGATGGGAAATTATCAAATGACTTCTCCCGCTCTGGGCGGAGCGAGAGGGCGTGTCAGACTTTACTTACTAAAACCCACCCGTGTTACTTCAGTTGCCTATGCCAGGGCCACGGTATCTTTTTCAAACAACCCCGACCAGCGGCATCGGCCCTATTGGACACCATCTTTTGCTGACATATATACAATCAGCCTGGATTATGCTGTCTAGCATTTACTAATGAATAAATCCAATGATACTATCCGACCCTGGTTCGAGAGAATCCAGCAGTCCTTAAATTTTTTGGCTGAAATAAAACCTACTTTTCTATTTGTCATCAGATAGTAGAAACGATGTCATACAACCAAGATGTAGCGTCATTCCTGTCAGTGGACGAGGAAGACCAAGGCTTCCCGAACAACGACCTGGAGCTGGTCGCCGGAGACGTGCTGCGGAGAGTCAGGTCTGGACAGAACAGTCCTGTGTGTGAGTATGACAGTATAATCATCATCATCATTATTTGAACCAAGAATCACCTAATAACAACCAATAATAATAATATATAATTTATTTCGGGTAACTATGACCCATGCAGACTATCATTTATATTCATAAAAACCACAAAAATAAACTATTGTATACGAAGTGAAGGCGTCGTATTGCGTCCGCGGAATCGCCAATACACGACACCCTCCGGTCAAAACTCTTCCTTGAGGACGGTCTCAATATATTGAGTCTGAACTGGCACCACAAACGATTTGAAATTCGTGTTGTGGCGCGACGCCAACTTCTCGACCCTTAAGGTCCAGGTCCTCAACCTTCGTGGTGTGGTATAAACCTTATAGCTTTGTGAAGATGGCCCTATCTCGAAGATAAGACCACTTTCACCCCAAAATTCGTAACTCTACGTTCACCCTAGATTCGCGCTCAGTGTCGGGCGCGTCGTCCCCGGTGCGAGGTCCGTCGCCGCCGCCGCCACGACAGCGACACGACTCCGAGGACGAGTTCATTGACACTGTCGATGTTAGTGTAGTACGTATATCTTGACTAATACCTTGGTTTTGGGTACTAACTTGTTTTTTGTGTGTGTATTTATTAAGGGACAAATGACATCGAAAACGTGTGAGAGACAAGATGCCTCTAGAGAGAGAGGGAGACTTGACAGTTGGAGGGATGCTGATATCCCTCCAACTGTCAAGTTACGATTAAAAGTACCCTAATTGCGTAACACACTATCAATCAGACGGAATCTGAATCATTTTGAAGCAAATTGCCAATCCATTGCTTCATAATTAATTGTTCGAAAAATTTGTCTGCTCGACAAATGAATATTGTTGAGCTGTCAAAACTCAAAATGAAACCGATTCCTATTGATAGTGTGCATGAAATTGCCGTGCAGTTTCTGACAAAAAATGTAAATAAACCTAGTGACGGAAAAAAGAGCGAAGTTGAATAAAACCTATAATGTACTCATAGTTTTAATTAGGGGTGCATCCGATACCGATACCGATGCCGATATATCGGCGATACTTCGGGTTTCCCGATATATCGGCATCGGTGATATTTTTATCTATTATATACCTAAATAAAAGGAGAAGTCCTGACTGACTGACTGACTCATCATCAAAGCTGAAATTTTACACAGAGGTTCCCTTTATAATGTAGACAAGGAATAAGGAAAAATTTCCCGGTAGGACGTTCCCGTGGGATATTTTCCGATATCCACGCGGGTGAAGCCGCGGGCAAAAGCTAGTTTCCGTTAAGTACAACGATATTTTTCACGCGCTTCAAAATAGTAATTTATACACGCGTGTTGTTTCGTCTATTTCGTTGCAAACGAGGCAAGAACAATGACGTCTTATACCTAAACTTGAAAAAAATGGTGCAAGTCTCCAAATGAGTTCTGTCGCATCTGAGAGGATATTTTCCACCGCAGCCCGCAGGTGACCAGAGGGGCAATTCCCCTATTTTTAACAACGTTCGCAAACTCATCAGTCTCGATCTGTCAAAAATTGTATAGCGTTTACCTACATTTTTGACATTTGATTGTTACTGGCATGAGATTGCGACTCGAATTTGAACGTTTTTAGGTACGAGAATTGGCCTTCAGGTCTCATTCAAACAGACTTGCAAAATCTGCCTATCTCCGCAAAACTTGCGATTACTTTGTTTTTAAAACAAAAATCTTATTAATGTTCATTTTAATT
This sequence comes from Cosmia trapezina, assembly GCA_905163495.3. Taxonomy (NCBI): domain Eukaryota; kingdom Metazoa; phylum Arthropoda; class Insecta; order Lepidoptera; family Noctuidae; genus Cosmia; species Cosmia trapezina. Next base: position 5,935,417 of record LR991048.1, read on the forward strand.
GCTAACACTATTCCCTCATACTAAGTCTGTATTTTTTATATTATTATATTTAAAAATTTAAAAACATTATCCCAACTTGTGTTTTATTTATTTTACCTTATTTTAAACTCAATAAGCGTATTGGTATCGGTATCGTATCGGCATAAAGGCGTATCGATGTAACCCTAGTTTAAATTGAATTTCATATCTAAAACTTAAAACAAATTACTTATATTTGTTTATAACATAAACAATGAGTAATACTAACGACCCATTTCACCTCTTTGAAAAGTCAATGATCTGAAAATTACTCAGGTAAAGTTAAAAATTGTAACTTTGTTTCGTATTATAAGTTTAAAAAACGGGCAACATAATAATTCGCAATTTTCCTCAAATGTTGTGTTTTTTTCTACACATTTTTTTGAGATTTATTCAAATTGAACTATTTTTGCCATTCATTATTTTCGTAAATTCGTTCACTACCCCAACACTAAAATAATAGAATATAAATAATAATAGAAGTCCGTTTGGACGTTTCTCATTATACAACATTAGTTTTTGTTTACACTAAACCCGAAAAGGGGTCATTGTTAAAAAACAATATCGAAAACGGGTCTTATCGCGATATTCTTGTGATCTTCTTCTTTTTGTGTACAAATCGCGAAAGTTTAAAAAGTTTAAGGGATCATTGTACTCATAATTTTGATTTTTTTTTCTATGGGACAAATCTTGAAATCCCGAAAAAAAATCAGCTGTTTCATACATTTGTGTTCACTTAAATCGACAAAATGTATGGAACAGCTGATTTTTTTTGTCGATTTCAAGGTTGGTCACATAGAAAAAATTGTTCAAAATGATGAGTACAATGACCCCTTTTCGGGTTTAGTGTAAACAATAACTAATGTTGTACCTATATGCCGCGATAACTTTGTATGAACGTCTACGTAAGAAATTGAATAGTCAAATGCATAATCCTAATTTATTACTGTGTTATCCATACACTATAACAATGAGTATCATTCGTAAGCACCAAGTTTTACTTTATTTTGGAAAAATGCACTCAAAAACTCGAATTAATCGTTGATTAATTATTCTGACAGGACGTTATTACAATGTCATGTCTTTGGGTTCGTGGCCGTAGAGTTGTGACAGCTCTAAGCAGATTATTGACCAAATAAAAAAAATCGATACTTTTACAAACGTTACACTATTGCATAGCCTGTAGCATGGTAACATTATTTTGCTTTGAACTCAAGTTTTTGAATACGATTAAAAGTCAAAGTATTTGGCGGGACATTTGTCTCCAAGTGGCTTTATGAAGTAAAGAATAGTGTGGCCATTGCTTTATGAAGACGTCTGGCGTTTTTGGGAATCTTTTCATTTTAATTTTTTGTTTGCTCTCCAATGTTGAGGGAATAATTTGGCGATTTTAAAAAATACTAGTAGATCCTACATATATTTATTCCGGTGGGGATTGAATTTGTGACACGTAGCATATCTCTCAATCCAATATTCCACTTACTAGCAATTCGTTTTAAAATCTGTAAGTGCTTGATCTCAGTAAGGGCCACTCTATTTATTTATTTATTTAATAACAACCAACTTATAATAACAGCTTTCACCACACATGCAAGTTATCGGTAAATAGGTAGTACACATACAATTATAAAATTAGATTACATAAAACATTAGATAACAACTTATATTAACATTATTACATAAAACTAGACAAAATTTGATGAAATTAAATTAAATTGATCAAAAGTAGATTAAAACTTGAAACAAATTGATAAAATTAGATACAATTAGATAAAATGAGTAAATATGGTATGATTAGGATAAAATTGGAATATTTTTTTTTTATTAATATGATACAATCTAAAATTATTTACTCCAAGTAGATTGTACTGGGAGTAGCAATGGACTCAAAGTATCGAGGAGCAGTGTTCAGGAATCTCAGTTCAGTACTCGCGAAGACATCTGAGTATTCATTCGAATGTCGGGGCCATACCAACGTCAACGTCAATGCCCATCATCGCCATATTATTTAAAATTTTATTCCACAAATGGCACCTACACTGATCAGTAGGTACTAGTGTGTATAGCTAGCCAATTTAAAATATCCCTGTATATCAATACTTACAGAGCGAGCCAGAGGTACCTCCACAGCGCGAGCGCAGGGACTCAGCGCAACAGAGGCAAACCGGACAGAGACTTAGCAATGGACACGCGCATCAAATAACTTCACAGCTGACACGTAAGTTATTATTATTACAGTAGTACCCAACTGATAAGGTGTGTTGTGAATCTTCGTCGCACAGAAAAGAAAGTATGGCCCCGAAGATTAACGAGAATGCTTAAAACTTACAATCAACCTTAGATCACTACTATAAGGTTCATAATACACTGCAGCTGTTAGTTCCATCTCGCGCGGCTGTCAAGCGGCCCGCGCTAACATGGCGGCAGCTACCGACCAATAGGAGTACAGGAAAAAGCGTGGAGCGTGCCGATTGGTCAATAGCATTTCCCGCGCTTTGAAAATTCATCTTCTGCGCAGGTACATCGATAAGCCATATTAGTTGGGTACTGCTGAACAATGCGATTCAAATAAGAATAGGAACGTCAATGACCTCTATCTGTCAAATGTTGATTGAACAGTACGGTTTGCAGAGAAAACTTATTTGCGTATGAGTAAAGTTTTTTTTTGTTTAACCGAGTCTTAGTTAAAACAAAGTGAAAAAAGACATCAAAAAATTATTCATAATTAGTTTTTTAAGAAATAGACTTCTTTCTTTCATATTTTCATTGTTGGCGACAATTTTTTTCATTTTTTTTTCAAATTCTTTGTTCATGATTCGTAAATAAATGTTATTTAAAAAATATCTTGTTTTGCTCACCCTACCCAATTTATTCGATTTGACAGCTATGACGTCACAACATGGCGCTAAATTCAAATTCAAATTCAAATATTTTATTTCGGATAAAATCCATATGATGTTAGTAGCAATATAACTTAGCCTAATGTTAGTAGGTATTAAATTAAATTACAATAATAATAGGACCCTTGAACTCCACACCTATCCAAATAAACCAGTGCACCGCTGAACGAATAGTTCAACGGTACACCAGCCTACCCGGTCAAGTGTGTCTGCACTCTTACCCATCTTTGTAAGAGGGGAGAGTCCCACCGGTCTGAAAACACATTCAGGATGCCATTGGAGGAGGAGCGCAAGCGCACCACCATGGACGCACAACGCTTCCGCATGATGGCGGCGAACCCGTCGATGCATGCGTCCGCGAACATTCCTGACGCGCTACATCGCCACGGCAACCCCAAAAGCACCCTGAATGCGTTATTGTACTGTACGCGCAGGTCGCTGTATGCCCGCTGGGTGTACTTGGTCCACAGGCTGCACGTGTAAAACGACTGGCAGAAGGCCTTAAAAAGCGTTATCTTAACAGAATCAGTACAACGTGCAAACCTGCGGGCCAGCATGTTGCAACGGACAGCCAGCGACCTGCGCTCCCTGTCTATGTCTACATTGTCTTTCAAATCATCAGTGACCCAATGACCCAAATACTTAAACTTCGATACCCGACATAAAGGAGACCCAGAGAGTGAGAGTTCTGGCAGCTGTTTGTAGGTTAAAGTACCCGATTTAAAAACCAACCATTCACTCTTATTGGTATTGTATTTGAGCCCGTGAGCCACTGCATAATTTTCACAAATTTTAAGAAGCCTTCTCATAGCACCGATAGATGGGCTCAGTAGCACCATATCATCAGCGTAGCTGATGTTGTTCACGCAAACACCGTCCACGTGACAACCGATTTTAGTGCTACTGAGCCTACCTATCAGTTTGTTTATGTATAGGTTAAAAAGACGTGGGGAGCTCAGACCCCCCTGCCTGACCCCACAATCCAACCCATACATGTCAGAATATGTGCCTGCCCACTTAACTGCATTCCTTTGACTACTGTACCAATGTCTAAACAGTGATATCACATCAGCCGGGACAGTAGTGTCGTGAGAGAGCTTATGCCAGAGCAGGTCATAATTGACCAGGTCGAAAGCCCTCGATAAATCCAAAAAACATGCCATTACAGGAGTCTTTCTGTCTGTATAATATTGGACAGTCTGCTTAAGGCATAAAATTGCACTATCCGTTGATAAGTTTGGTCTAAAACCAAACTGACCATCCTCGAGAGCAATATGTGTAGCTAGAATTTTATCAAGCAGACCGTCCAAAAGCTTAGCACAGACAGTAGCAAGCGATATCGGCCTGTAGTTGGAGATATCGGAGGCGTCACCAGTCTTATTTTTTATTACTGGTACAACGATCGTATTCGTAAGATCTCCAGGTAAGTAACTATGACTTAGACATAGGTTAAAAAACATAGCAAGTACTCGTGGTAAGTGTACCCCAGCGTAAATAAGATGTTCGACGCTGAGGCCGTCGTGACCGGGCGACTTTCCCCTCACCATGTTCTGTATACTTCTCGCGACTTCTTTAGCGGAGAACCTGACAGGGCGAGCCCCGGTCACGGCTGCCCCCGCGCCGCTATTTGACGGCTCGCTATAGCCACACAAACGCGAGCTTACATTAAAATGTTTTTGAAAAGCATTAGCTATTTCAGTTGGGTCGCTCACGCCCCCGACGCTCACCGGTACCCCCGACCTATATTTTAATTTATCCGTTAATTTCCAAAACTTATTAAATTGTTTACTTTTATGACAACATGCTAGCATATCCATTTTAATTTTTTCTTGATTGTCTTGACAAAACTTTAATTTACTTTTAAAAAGATTTCGCGATGTACACATATTTTCATAAATAAATCCAGAAGTAGGTTTGTTGTATAACAGCCACATTTGATAACACAGTCGGGCATCGCGGTGAGCCTCGCGAACGTGTTTATTCCACCCCACTACATAGCTTCCTTTATGACGCATTTTAACAGAACCCGCATGAGTGAGTTCGGCTCCTTTTTTCAAAATACAAATTAATTGATCATACAACCTATCTATCACCACATGATGCTCAGTTTTGTGACACATATTATCAGCACATTTACAAAATTCTTGAGGAAAATCAATTTGTTTTAAGTTGCTATTACAGTAATCAAAATACCTATTTATCTGTTCTGAATCCCTCTCACCCCACACAACATTGTTACAAGGAATATTCGATCCAATAATTTTCGGTTTAATTAGATTAATGTTACACTCTATTAATAACGGAATATGGTCCGACACATAAACGCCGTACAAAATAGACACATTATGCACCAAATGTCTGGCGGCCTCAGTGACCACACAGTGATCTAGCCAGCGGAGGGCACCGTTGGCAGAGCTAGTAAAAGTATGCGAGTCTTGCGGCAAAAGTTCTGTATCCATACAAGACCATGATTGATCAGTACAGGTTAAAAGTAACTCACGTGAGAACCGTGTCCCTGGGTGCGCGTTAAAGTCTCCCAACACAAAAACCGACTCCACTTCACTACTCTCAATCACTGAGATAATCTCACTTAGACAACTCGTAAACTCAGTAAGATTTTCGGCACAATCAGTGGGCATGTACACGCTAAATATTAGCAAAGAGCGCTCGCCCTGCACTATTTTGATACACACGATTCGATCACTAGCACAATTTATAACCGATACCGACGCAAATAACGACGACCGCCACAGCAGCGCCACACCTCCGTACGGTCTTCCAACCAGAACACCGGCCGAGATGTCCACGGCTGATTTCCCAGTGTACGCGAAGTCTCCATCAATGGTCGCTAGGAAGGGCACGTCGTGGGGCAGCAGCCAGGTCTCCTGTAACGCTATCACGTCGGCTCGTGCACATAATTGACGAACGCACTCAGCTGATCTAGTTATACTTTTACAGTTGAATGTACATAGTTTAACGTTCGACATACAATCCATTATTTGTTTGTTCTATTTTCAACACTGTGCTGCTTATTTACTTTTATTGTAGTATTCTTAAAGTAAATAAACTGTCTAAACCTTATACCCTCAGGCCATATCTTGTCATCTAAAAATATATTTAGTTTGTATTTTGAGACTAACAATTTAAATGCATTATACGGTCTTTCAGATTTCATACTGATTTTCTGAAGCTGTACTACTTCTTGCGTCTTATATTGTATATAATCACAAACATCTTTTTCAGTAGTCTCTTTGTCAACATTAGTAATAAAAAGCGGAATCTTTGAATCAGCAGCCCTAAATTTAAAGTTCGCATTCGGGCTTGCGGTTCCCGTCTTTCCCTCGAACCGATTCTTTGACTTCTTATTTTGAACCAAAGTCCAACTATCTTCAGAATGATTTTTAGGCCATTCACCTTGCTTTAATACCTCCACCATTGTTTTATTACTCTGCATTGATTGTATTAGATTAGTATTCGGGTCATCCGTGTTTTCTAAGACTGTTGAGTTAATCGGCGCAGACGCAGACTCATCGACAGCCACCGGTAGCACCTGAGCATGTGAGTGAACGAGAGAGCGATACTTCGGTCCGCCATCGTCACTTATTTGCTGCGTTTGCGAATATGAGTCACAATCGACCAGCTGTGAATGTTGTGAAGGTAGGTGCGGCGACAAACCAATCGGTCCACTGTCAAAGTTATACCCTCCACCTCTAATTTTATTTACATTAGAGTGAAATATCGGATTTAGTAACTGATTAGCAGATGATTGTAAGATATTATTTTCTTTCAAGGCCACTTCTAGGTCGTTCTTAGTGACAAACTTATCTTTAATATCATTTAATTCCGCACGCAAAATTAACAGGTCCTTTAGTAATTTCGTGACGTCTACATGATCGAAACACACAGGGGGCAGCTTATGTAGCTCGTAGGCTACAAAAACCGGCAATTGATCAGGGTCTACAGTTTTGAAAACCGCTATTATGTCTTCCAAATCCTTTTGTTTTTTGTCTTTACGCCTCGACTTCAACCGTTTACCAATCTTCGCCGTGCTGCATAACAATTTCTTTGCCTCGTCAATTTCATCCTCGGAAAAAGCCGACACACATATTCTTATGAGACTTTCACTGTCCATCACATCATGTTTATTGCGAATAAACGCAAGAACTTCCGAAATAACCACATTACAGTTCGCACACTTAATCGTATCGACGGACATTATCGCGCAATCACACGTCCACGACCACTCGCATAGAACGCTCGCGCGACACTCCGATCGCTAAGTCGATCCTATTCTTATTTGAAACGCATTGTAGTGATTTTTATATCATGCGGCAATACTCAGGCCAAGATCTATATCGGTTGTAAAAAGACACTTGCAAAAGCCGAAAGCTACATATTCTAACCATTATTTGGATCGTTTTTTTCCACTAGACCATACCTGGGAATCCACTGGTTCTGGAGATATTGAAGGTCAAAGACGCATTTTTTTTTTTACTAAAACGTATTCCAAGTGATATTACTAAACTTTTCCCGACAAGTACCTACGCGTACCGTAGAGCGAAGGGGCGGGGCTTAACTCCGTTTGCCTGGGTTCGCGTTACATTGCGCGTAATAAAAAATTGCTTTTTTTATAATCTAAAAATAAAAGTCGTTTCCCAGCAATAATTTTTGCGCAAAGCTACTTAGTTAAATGTACAGTATGCGTAGTTGACGGCTTTGTGATGTGTCTTTTTACACCCTGTATACAGGGTGTAAGGGACAGCGCTCCGCAAACTAACAGGGTGCATTCAGCTCCTCATTTTGAATAATATTCCACCGGAAATTTTCTCAGGAAAATTTTCATTTTTTCAAATTTTTTTTCAGTTACATTTTCATTATTTTAATGTAAAATTACATTGTGTGTTCGCAGCACTCCATTTATGTAAAAAAAACTGCAAAAAAAAAACAGCAAAAAAAAAACCAGCAATGGATGTTGAAATACTCTATAGTATAGTTAAAATCTCGCTGCAGACTTGGTCATAAATCATAATCGGAGTAGGGATGTGCGCTGGTTGCGCGCGCTCAAGGCCATTATGGATAACAGAATCATTAAGGTTATCACGTAAACATACTGCATTCATTAAGTATGCAGGGTAATTGGCAAAAGTGTGTGGAACATGCAGAATTGCTGCAAGATGAAGACGTAAGAAAAGCACATTTATGCGAAGAGTTCATCATTCATGTGGATGATGATGACGATGACTCAGACGAAGAATTTTAATTTTCTATTTTTAGTTTTATATATACGTTCTTTTGTTTATATATTTAATATGCTTTGTAGTAAATTTGGTAATAAAATAAAAAAAAATGTGTATTTATTTCTATCACCCATTTATAAATATATAAAACTATCGATATCACTCATCGACTGCAGTAATGCAGGACTACGTGTGCGCGTGGCCTGCCCATAAGGCCCGTGTCAGTTTGCGGAGGGCTGTCCCTTACACCCTGTATGTTACTTAGCACGTACTTTTACTAAGCGTTATTCCTGTCACTGTCACTACTGTCTAATTACAAGTGCAATAATATACAAAGTGTAAAAAAAACCCTGTTTGATCCGATAAGAGGTCATTGTACTCATTATTATGAAATTTTTTTACTATTATGGGAGCAAACTTGAAATCGAAAAAAAAATAATCATTTTGCCTAGCCTTTTCTCAACTATGTTGGGGTCGGCTTCCAGTCTAACCGCATGCAGCTGAATACCAGTACTTTACATGGAGCGACTGCCTATCTGACCTCCACAACCCAGTTACTGGGTAATACGATACCCCTTGGTAAGACTGGTTGTGAGACTTTCGGGCTTCTGACGACCCGTAACGGCTGCCAAAGATCCACGAATGACAGCCGGGACCAACGGCTTAACGTGCTTTCCGAGGCACGGAGGAGTCTCGTGTATATGTACATAAAGATGGTCACCCATCACAGACCAACCCCGGCAAGCGTAGCTTAACCGATGGTTCGACCCGTACGGCCGTTATTACTTAGCCACGAGCCTCCCTCCTCCAAAATAAAATCAAACCAAAATAAAAAACATCTATTCCCTACATTTATATTCTCATAACTCGTCAAAATGTAGGGCTCAGCTGGAACTGGACGAAATTACAGAAACCACTTTGGTTTTTTATTATTCAAGTACTTGTATTGACGTTCCAGATCTGAAGGTGTTGGAACAGCTGCCAGGTACCCTCGCGCGGCTGGAGGCAGACGTGGCCGCTCTCAGGAAAGCTGTGGAGGGAGACCGCAGGATACTCGATGTGAGTACTTACGACGATGGCCATGTTGAATTTGTATACAGGGTGTAAGGGACAGCCCTCCGCAAACTCACAGGGTGCATTCAGCTCCTCATTTTGAATCATATTCCACCGGAAATTTTTTCAGGAAAATTTTAATTTTTTAAATTTTTTTTTCAGTTACATTTTCATTATTTCAACGTAAAATTGCATTGTTTGTTCGCAGCACTCCATTTATGTAAAAAAAACTGCAAAAAAAAACAGCAAAAAAAAACCAGCAATGGATGTTGAAATACTCTAACGAACGACGCGTTAGATCAGCTGTTCACTTTCTGTCTAGCTACAGAGTTCATCGAAGTCACCGCATACCTAACACCTTCCTCTCCCAACCAGTAATAGACGCTCCGATTTGTGCACAAAAACACAAACTAATCAGGTTTATTGGATTCCCTTAACGTTCCTGAAAAAATTTAATGTACCGGTCATCTTAGTATGACATACTGAATTCACCCTATCAGTTTGCGGAGGGCTGTCCCTTACACCCTGTATATTAAGACCCTTATTTTGTGGGCCCTATTTCTAAAACTTTACATTATGTTGTATACGTTTCAAAACTAATATTCTATAGAGAAAAGATTTGATTTTTTGGGATAATTTGAACCATGGGGAAGGTCTTAAATAAATAAACAAAATGTATGTTATCAATCTGCCTAGCCTTTTCCCAACTATGTTGGGGTCGGCTTCCAGTGTAACCGGATGCAGCTAAATAACAGTATTTTACATGGAGCGACTGCCTATCTGACCTCCACAAACCAGTTACTGGGTAATACGATATACCCCTTGGTAAGACTGGTTGTCAGACTTTCGGGCTTCTGACGACCCGCAATGACTGTCAAAGATCCACGAATGACGGGACCAACGGCTTGACGTGCTATTATGACATGGAGCTGATCTGATGATGGAGGCGGAAGGTGGTCGTGGGAACTCAGTAATAAAACGACGCAACCCTATCGAGTTTGGGCTTGTTTGGCTTGTCTTGATAAGGACTGTTGTAGATGCTGTGCATATTAATAAAAGGTTGTTAAAAAAAAAACGGCCAAGTGAGTGTCGGACCTCGCACAATGAAGGTTCCGTAGATAGGATAAATTTATCCCAAAAACAAAATAAAACAAACAGACAAACTTAACTATGTAAGTTTGTAATCGCAAAATATTTTTTTTTAGTGATAAAACTACAAATTGTTCGGACTTTTTCCTTTATTTGTGCTGTGAGACCTTGCTTCTTGCCAAATTTCATGGTTCTAGGTCAACGGGAAGTATGTACTCTATAGGTTTTGATTTATTTGTGAGTATCAAAATTATGTCGCATTAATGGCCGTATTTTTTATTGCGTTGACTTAAAAGCTAAATTTTTTTTAGAGGTGCAAGGGACCATAGACCTACGTATTTGATATTAGTTTCTTAGTATTAGTAGAAAACAAAGAAGTGGTCGGGATCTAACACCCGCTCACCCCGCAAAATGTCACGCGTTGTTTCATAGTAGGGACAGCTAATTACAACATCTCCACTTTGTATTTGCTCCGTGGTCTTGACAGACTGACAGACATACAACGAAGTGATCCTATAAGGGTTCAGCTTTTTCCTTTTGAGGTACGGAACCCTAAAAAAAAATATACGCTTGTATTAAAGTCATATTCCTTTGTATTCCAGCAAGTGTCCCGCGGCTGGCGATGGCCGTGGCAGGAGCTGAGCGCACCGACCCTCGCGCTGTTAATCATCTGGCCCTTCGTCGCCTACAGGATCGCCGCGCGTGCGCAGCGCAGACGTACGTAATGTGAGTATTGAACATGTACACACATGAACACTTATTTGTGTTAAGGAACTGTCCAGGGTATCCCTCCCCAATTAAAGGCCGGGTTACAACGAGGCTACTGTCTGATTTTTAAATCGACGGAATTCTGACAGCTGTCATTTTTTCACATTTCAGATATCCTAAACCTTTTTATAAGTTAATATTGATTCGACAATGTAAATAGTGTTTGTTCTGTGCATTCAATGTACATTAAATAAAATATTAATTTTATATGGCTAAATGGAAAAAAGAGTAAAAGAACATATTTTTTAAATTTCAATATTTATTATCATTAATATCATCATCGTTGTCTGTCTGTAGTTACAAGAAGCGAAGATTATACAAACAAAAAGGTAGTTCTAAAAAAAGTTTGTAACTTATGGATTAGTGTGACACAGTGACACAGATTCCTGTGAAAGAAAAATAATTTCCTTACAAATTATTGTAATTTCAATAATTTGATAATAAAAAATCTGATTACCATTTCAAAATTATCAGTCAATTTTTAAGTTTTAGATTTTCTAATTGAAACCTTCTCCCCTGTCAACCGTCACGCTATCATTCACTCCGTTCTCTTTCATGTCATTCCTCACACAATCCATCCATCTTTTCTTTGGCCATCCTCTGCCTCTCCATCCATCAACATGTATATTCATCACTCTTAGCCAAACGATTTCCTTTCAACTTTTCTGTCACTGGCGCCACTTTCAATCTTCCTCTTATATTTTTATTTATTCTTTATTCATTTATTCATTTAAATAATGCATATTTACAATATTAAGGCTTAAACTAAAATGGTAGGTATATAATAATGGGATTAACCTGAACTAGGATAAACCTGTATCTCAGGTATCATAAGTGCAAATTAGTTTACATAAATATTTCCTAAGATTGATGATAATACATAAATAATGAATAACATAACAGACTAATGAAATGAAAACATTGAATTAAAAATAATATTTAACTTAAAAACAAGCAGTAACTTTTCTGTGTCGTCATAAGACAATTTTTGTAACCAAGTTTTAATTACATTTTTGCAATGTACCGTGTTTAATGCAGACATAGACAAAATTGCGTTTACTTTATTATAAAGAAATGGTCCTAAGAATATAAAAAATCTATACATAAAAGAATGCCTTAATCTATAATTATCCATACAGATGTCTTTACGTCTTTTATCAGTGACAACTCTATTGTAAGGCAATTTAGAGTGCTGTTTTAATAAAGTATTCATAATAAATAACTGCCGCACTGTCAGAACATTGCAAGTTTGATATAAAAGTTGGGTCGGGAATAGGATAGGCCGGAATGTGGATACTTTCAATACAGCTCTTTGAGCGCGCTCCAATGGTAGCAAAACTGTTTTAGCCGCTCCTCCCCATGAGGTAATGCAATATGTAATGATCGATTGACACAAAGCATAATAAACCTGTTTTATCACCTTAGAGTCGGCAAAAGGACGAATTTTCTTGAAAATGAAAATATACTCTTTTCTTACTTTAACCATTTTCGTCACTCCACATCCATCTCAACATTCTCATCTCCGCTGCATGCAATCTTTTTTCATCCGTCTTCTTCACTGCTCAGCATTCCGTCCGATCCATAAAGTACGACAGGCCTTATCACGGACTTGTAAATTTTCCCCTTTAACTTGAGGGGCATCCGTGGGTCGCAAGTTGTTCCTGTAACCTGTCGCCATTTCATCCATCCTGAGTTGATCCGGTGTGTTACGTCTCGATCTACTTCGCACATCCCCTTACATTACAAATGTGATGTTATGATATGAGCGAGAGGCATTAAATTTAACCACATATACTATAGGTGCATAGTGTTAACTCGGAACTATTAAAAAAAGTTTACGACAAAAATAAGAAAAAACTTTTTTCGAACAAATAAAATAGCTTAGTAATCGAATTAAAATGTAAACATCCTTTGTAGAGATTTCCACTGACCTGCGTAACAAAACGGCAACGTCGTGTCAAAAATTCTGTCGTTTTAAGGTTTATGACCCTAGATAACTATGCGTATTTTCTTTGTTGAAACACGATGTATCTATCGTAACAGCTGACTAAGTACAGACGCCAGCACATCAGGCTACTACAATCTGTCAAATTGCTTTAATAGATTTTCATCTTTATCGTTAAAGCATTAGGTGCAAGGTTGATTGAGAAAATTTGACAGATTCGGGTGGCTTGACCTGCTGGTGTCTAGCGTCTGTACTTAGTCAGCTGTTAGGGCAGATACATCGTGTTTCAACAAAGAAAAACTAAAAAATAATCCTGTGACTAAACTATTGCTTTTATTTATCAGATTTTTAGTGTAGAGGCTGAAAATGATACAAAGTATTTGTGGTTTAATTTAATGCCTCTCGCCTATATCAACCTTTAAAGCTCCATTTACACGGCGCAAGTTTATTGCCTGTGGCATACCATAAAATTGAAGGGCAAATATCTGGCACCGTCTAAACAACACGTACAATATTTTTGCACGATACGGGCAACTTTCAAAACTGGTATGAGCATGTACAATAAAATCGCACAGCACATACAATAATTGCTCGTACAATAAAATCGCATTCAATTCTGGCATGATCTGACATTTGTGCTGTCATTGAAATATGAGTGCGGTGAGTGAGGGTGTGGTAATCGTTGTTGCTATTTCGAGGCAAGAAATCAAATCAAGAACAACTTGAAAAATATCTTGAGAAGACGTTCAATAAAATTAAATGAAATATAATTTCTGGCCAAAACTTGCATGCAATAATCGCCTGTCAATTTTATTGCCTGGTGTAAGTCGCATGCGATTTTATTGAATAGAAAAACTTGCATTCAATTATTGTACATACCATTTTACGGAATCGCCGCGTGTAAACACTTCATGCAATTCTTGAATGTCAAAAAACTTGAACGTGCTTTATGGCATGCAATTATTGCTCTTGAACGTTCCAGAAACTTGCACCGTGTAAACGACGCTTTATAAAAGCGTAATGTTATAAGCTAATTTCTGTGTTACAGGTAGCAAAAGCTGTAAACCTAGCTCTAAGGGATCACTCGATGTCAACACCGACCGCTCACGACCCGGTCATTGTCAACAATAATCGCGCTCGTGGCTAAAGTAGATATTTTGGTGTATTTGTTAACTTTACTGCTGTCATAGTGTATTTTATTGTGAAAATTACTCTCAAAATTTTGTTTAAGTACAGTCTTTGCACAGTTACACGACTGCCTAAAAAAGGAGTGTAATGTTTTTAGAGTACATATCGCACACCTAGATCTAAACTGAGACAACTCAAAAATCGTTAATTTTGAGTTTTTTTTTTGTTTTTTTTAATTATGTTTGAAAAACAGTGATTATCGATAAAAATTATTGAATTTTAGCCCCAGTTTGTATACAGTGACATTTTACAAGCTATTTATTATCTAGAATCAAATTAAATTGTATAACTTCTCTAAAAAAAATGCAGATATACTTACGTTTTTATCGTCTCCTGAACAATGACCTTTTTTGAGTTTAGATCTAGGTGTGCAATATGTATGTATGTGAGTGTCTTTATTCCACCAGAACTTTTTTTCCTCTGATCTTGCATCATCAGACAACAGGACACGCTGGATACGATAGTAATACTCTCAGCGCCAAAACGAATTCCCAGACCTTTTATACCCAAAAATGCTACAGGCCAGGCTTTAATTTTTTTTGCATAATAAATGTATATAAAACGGGTTGGTATCAGAATGACTGGATCGCAAATTGACCACGTCGCTCTTAGTCCAAATCTCAAAATGTCTAAATCTCAAAATACCAAACTCGCAAAATGACTACATCGCAAAAAGTTCGAACAGTTGTGTAGGCACCTATACAGGGTTGATATCAGAATGACTGGATACATCATCATCATCATCTGCCTAGCCTTTTCCCAGCTATGTTAGGGTCGGTTTCCAATCTAACCGGATGCAGCTGAATACCAGTATTCTACATGGAGCGACTGCCTATCTAAGCTCCAGAACCCAGTTACTGGGTTACACGATACCCCTTGGTAAGACTGGTTGTCAGACTTACGGTCTTCTGACGACCCGTAACGACTGTGGAAGATCCACGAATGACAGCCTTGGTCCAGGCTGTCATTCGTGGATCTTCCACAGTCACGGCTTAATATGCTTTCCGAGGCTCGAAGGGATGTTCAAGTTTTGTGTAAAGAGTGAATTTTGGGGAAGCACATAGTCTAGGGAAAGTAAGAAAAAGTCACATTAAGAACCAAAAAGATTAATGTATAGGTGCCTACACAACTGTTCGGACTTTTTGCGATGTAGTCATTTTGCGACTTCGGTATTTTGAGATTTAGACATTTTGAGATTTGGACTAAGAGCGACGTGGTCAATTTGCGATCCAGTCATTCTGATACCAACCCCATTATAAAACGTGTACCTAAAAGATACACAGCGCTTTTACAGTCAGCGGCAAAAATATCGGGACGAACAGACTGTACAAAATGATCTCAACAACTAAGAAAATTAAACTTTATCTCAATTGGATAAAGTTCTTGTCATAATGACAGTTGTCGGGTACTGTCTTAATTCTGAAACATTCCTGAGTTAATATTTCGATTTTCATAGTTGCTTAGACTATTTTGAACAGTCTGGGGGGGCTAAAACGGCCACTTTGGCAGAATCGTATAGGTATTATGAGTCATATTTTGAAATCGTAAAACGGTCACAAACTGACAATTCATATTTTATCTGCGTACCTACAATTCATAGCACGCAATTCATCTGTTTGACAGTTTTGTATGGAGATTCGTAAAATGGTCCACAAATTATGAATTGCTTTAATGCAGTTTAATGCCAAATAGCACAATCATAATAAATTACTGGGAATTCAGGAAATGAATCGCTTTTAGAGGAATTGCTTAATGTGGCCGTTTTAGGTCCCCAGTTCGCCCCGATATTATTGACGCTGACTGTACCAAGAAAGAAAGATGTGTATACTTTTGGATATGCCACAGTCAACTGATTTATTTAGCCGTTTGTGGTCAACCGCCTAGCCATTTCACTAAAACGCCGCCATTCGATCAACGAGAGATAAGTAAGTTTCTTCAAATATACGAGAGAATATTTTTACTGGCGGGCCACTGGCATATTGCCGAGGGGCCGCGGTCTGTGCATCCCAGCTCCCCTTCATAATAAAATACACTATGGTATGTATAATCTATATTATGTATGTATGGGTTGGTCCATTTTATTGTGCAATTAATGTTCTCAAAGCGTACTCTCGTTCGTAACGCTTATTCGAGCTGGAAAACTTGAGAAAACTGAATTGTTTTCGGACTTGAAACAGTAGATTTGTAAAACGAGAAGTAATGTTATTTACATGTTAAAATTATTACATAATTTTTAAAATGAGTTATAAAAAATATCACAAATATTGCATTTTCAATATTTTAAGCGAGGCTGAGCGGGTCTTATAAATATGTGTATGGGAATATGGTCTAGGTATTATAAGTTTTTTTTTCCTAAATTTTCAATTTTTTTAACACATAAATAAATTTTAAGACGTTATGCCTCGACCAAAGTTGAGACCTCGCATATCTTTGACAAACTTATAAAAGACAAATAATTATTGATTGTTGTATATATTTTAAAGTCATAGGTGTTATGCCTCGATTACTCAAAACGAGGCATTCAAGAATTTGTCAAACGAATGTTGTGGGTGTATAATATTATGTATATCTTTTAATATTCTTTGTGTAATATCTTTAGAGTATAAATAAGACAAGCTTAAAAAATATATATCTATTTACGCCTTTCGGCAAATTACTAAAAGTGAGGCACAAGTTGGTTTTTAACTCGAAAAGAGGCGATACTTTAATGATCGTCCAGCTCAATGAGGATAGTCAGCCCCGCGTCCACCTTGCTGACTGACTAATACCACAGCATGTGCTATTCTCACGTGTCAGTACACACGGCTACATATCAAGCTATACATTTCCAGTATAAGCTGATGTCGCATTGTATAGGATTTCCTTACAATGAGAGGTCAGTGTAAACTGGAAATGTATAGCTTGATGTGTAGCCGTGTGTACAAGAGATTACGAAGACAGCTTGTCTAATTTATCCTCTCAACCTTAAACTACATTAATATAAACGTGATATTTAATACAATATTAGTCTGTCGGGTTCACCCCGAGATATGTTAGTTTTTTTACCACTTTTAACTTTTAGGGGAGGTTTAGCTTTACTAAGAATTGATGAAGGAGAAATGGGGTTGCTAGAGTGTAAATAACTATAATGGTCCCACTGCTGGGACATAGGCCTCCTCTCTGTGAGAGGGAACGGGCCGTAATCCACCAAGCAGTTCCAGCGTGGGTAAAGTTTTACTCTGCCTGTCTAATGTGAAGAAGTAAGCGAGTGTCTTTTATTTTTAAACAAATAAAATATTTATTTTGGACTCACTTCAATGAAAATAAAATCAATGATTTGCAAAAAAAAAAATTGCTTCTGACGAGGCATTCATTTAAAATTGTTTCTAAACTAAATTTTAAAGTATACATTTGTTTTTCTCAAATCAAATTCTCGATATAAAGCATAAGCAGGACTTTTAAATAACTCAAAAATGCCTTCAAAGAGTCGTTCAAAAACAAAAGTTGCTTTTTCCGAGGCACACAAAATAGTGGCCAACTCGCTTTTATTCAAAGAATTAAAACACATTGTTACCTATATTTTTAGTTTATTAAAATAAAGGTTTTTAATTTCATAATATTTTAATATATAATTTTGTTATAAGTTTATTTTTAAGTGGTAATTTAGTTAATGTTGTTGGTAATTTTTATGTGATATGTAGATTAGGGTAATATGCGCAGACAGTATTGTAAAATTTATGAACTTATGATATTTTATTCATATCATATATTTTTTTTAAATTAAAATAAAGGTCATAGTCAAAGAAGACGGAGTACTCGACTTAAAAAAACATTTGATGAAAATATTGCTTACTACTCCTTTTGGTTTTTGTAAGTTGGTTAAAAATATATTTAGTTCTCAAAGCAATTAATTTATTCCAAACATCACATTATTTTTAAAATGTACATATTTTTATTTACATTACATAACTGACTGCGCATATAATAATAAAATATTAATTAATTTCTTACAGATATTCCACCTTACGGGCTAAGTCAGATTCATAATTACGTTAGATTTAATACATCGATGTTTTAACCCCATTCAGAAATAACTTCAGTTTTTAAAAGCCAAATCAAATCTCAAGGCGAGTAGAGCTGATAGCTAGCGCCACCATTGAGAATTAAGCCTGGAGCTATGGAAAATTAAGCCTGGAGATATGGAAAATTAAGCCTGGAGATATGGAAAATTAAGCCTGGAGATATGGAAAATTAAGCCTGGAGATATGGAAAATTAAGCCCGGAGATATAGAAAATTAAGCCTGGAGATAATGAAAATTTTGAAATTTCCTATGCTCACATTTTTAGACAGATGAGGTAGAATTTTTTGTATCAAAAAAATCAACACTAAACCTCCTAGGTTCTAGGTTATCAGCGTTTTTTTGGCGTTAAATGCTATAACTTAGATTTTTTTGATAAAAAAAAAATTCTTTAAAATAAAATATCAATGTGTTAAATCGATTAAAACTTTTTCATAAATAAAGTCGATTGTTATGAGAAATCGAATCGGTAACGCATTAGGACATCACTAATTAATTAGTACTCAGGCTGTCAAAGTAAATTAAATGGTTGGAAAGACTATAACATGACATTTGACTGCAGATTTACTGAATAGAGACTTGATCGGGCGTTTATAAACTGTGGCTCATTATCACACTATAGGAATGATATCGCTCCGGCTTATCACAACGAATAAATGGCTACAGTCCGGCCATCGAGAGAATTAATTTCTGACACCTGTCAGTTAGACAATTTCTAGTTGTAATAAGGATTAAATTTGCAAAACCACATATTTGTTAGTATGAAACTGACAGGTGTCAAGAACGCCAAAGATGGTAGCTAACTACCCTACAAAATGTAATGCCTACTTCAAAGATTTAAATCCCTAGACTTGCACGCGAAAAAGTATCCATACTGAGAAGAGTGAGTTCACACGTTATTAAATAGCGTTTCCATGACAATCAAGTCAAGTCACTGTGTCATTGTGTGTCAGAACGAAACAGAAACGCGACTATCTTTTAATGCGGTAGGGCGAATCTAATGATTTAAATCTTTGGGCTACTTGTATAGACTACAGATTTGACTGGTATCCACATATCTGGAAATTCAAGCTCATGTAAGTACCACTAAATAAATAAAAAAAATAAATAAAAAAATAATATTTAAATGAGAAATGACTAAGATGAATCAGTAAGCTACTATTTGAAGTTTTTCAGTTCCCGGAGCGCAATCTTTACTATAGTATGATAGCATAATTTCTTCTACAGGATGTAATTGTATTGTGGTAACTATTATCCTCTTATGGGGTTATTGTACTCATCATTGTGAACAACTTTTACTATAGGACCAAATCTGAAATCCCAAAAAAAAATCAGCTGTTGTTCCCTATACATTTTGTTGAGATGTGCGAAGATAAATGTAGGGAACAGCTGTTTTTTTGCGATTTCACGTTTGGTCCCATATTAAAAGTTGTTCATAATGATGAGTACAATTACCCTTTAAGAGAATGACTGTGATTACAATTACACACTGCCCATTCAAATAATAAATGTTGTAGAAGAATACATAATCAATCAATGTATAACAGTATAAAAAGGTTTCGGAGCAACGGCGATTTTCACTGTATACAGGCGCGGTAAAAAGAGGCAAGTTCTAGGTGAATATAACTGTAGGTAATTAACGGTGTGCGACCTGAATTGCACTTTATTGTGTCGTAGCAAGAGTTGCTATTTATTTAAATGATTTTGCAATGCAGAGTGAATTTTGTGATTCTGGTAAAGTTACGGTACAGTCTTACCATCGTACTACCCAGTAATTCGGTTGTGGAGGTCAGATAGGCAATCGCTCCATGTAAAATACTGGTAAGCTGCATTCGGTTAGACTGGAAGCCGACCCCAGCATAGTTGGGGAAAGGCTAGGCATAGGATGACGATGTTTGCTTTGAGGACGCACCCCGCTAGTCGTATCCTATCTGTAAATATTGTCAGCATAATTCTCTTTAAAAAATTCTGTTTGTTTCAAAGACAGCTGTCGTCGCGTCGTTGCTCCGAAATCCTATAAAATTGTAATTTATGTCTAAAATATTGAAACTTTTGTCGGATACATGTCGATAGTGAATTATAGTATGAACATTTATTTGTTATTGTAATTATGAAATAAAGGGGATTTTTACTGATGTTCTGTATTTTATTTGTTCTTGTTTTTATAGTCCCCACCTTAGAGTAATTAGACTTAGAGTGATAGTTTCATTCAAAATTCCGTTCAAAATTGAAGCTACAACACAATGAATGTGTGCGTAAGCGGCACGTAATTACATTCGCCGACACGCACACAAGCAAACGAGTAATGTTGCAAGTGAATGACATTTTCCCCAAAAAGTGGGGAAAATGGAACTGTTCGGTAGGCATAGGCATAGAATTATTATTTAAATTGCGTTTAGAAATTGTTTATGTTATTAGTTTATTTTATTTATTTATTTTTATATATTTATTCATTGCACAATGTAGATACATAGTTACACATTTGTCTTAACTAATTAGTGGAGTCCAGCAAAAACGTCTAAAAACGGTACTAAATTTTTTATACTTGTCAGTGTTGTCTCAGTCCATGTTTTATCAGGCAATAAAAGTGCATAAAAACGATTAGATTCATTTAAAATTACTAAGACTATCTATAGTTCTGTAAGAAAATGGTTTTTAAAGTTTGAATTTCATAATGTATGGCTAGTGGCGCCCGCATTTTTGTACTCTTTTGTGTCATGCTGTACATGACCCTGGTAGGGTGTCGCTTGTTAAGTTGTTATTAAATAATTAATATTACTAATGTAATATTAATTATTTAGATACGTATCTTGTATTATATTATATTTATAAGTTATAAGTTATTAAATAATATTCACAAATGTATGTAATCACATTATTATGTTAGAAGTTTTATATTTATTCTTTATATATCTAGTATTTATCTTCCATAGTACAGATGTTTTACTTATCCACGTAATTATTATTACAGGAGAAAATTAAATGGCTCTATTTCTTTCACTTTTTACAATCCAACGCCACTTCCACGTGAATTTGCTACAAAATGTTTACGCAATTAGGGTGCTGATTTCGCCAGTCTAAAGAATCTACGTGCGAAATTTCATTTGAATCGGTTTCGACTTGAAGTTATACACGGCTACATATGAAGCTATACATTTCCAATATAAGCTGATCTCTCACTGTACGAAAATTAGCATATACGAGACCAGCTTATACTGGAATATATAGCTTGATATGTAGCCATGTATACACAAATACAACTTTTCAGTTTTATTTAATTAAGAATATACAGGGCTAGTTTTAAATGAACAGTCTAATTTTCATAGGGTGTTCTACTCAGTGAAAATTTGTCTAGTCATTGAAAACTAACCCTGTACATGAAAACGTATATTATTTTTACTATGAGCGTTCAGATTAAACCAGACTTTTGCATTCTAACGAAATAAGATTCTTAAGTAGAAAAACTATTCAAATAAAAACATGAAATTATTTTTTTTATTAAAATATTTATTAAATACGTAGATACCCAACCAAGTACTTAACCCCTCAAGTGTCAATTGCACCCCATGTGTGCATAAGGAAAAACCTTTACATTATAGGTATATAAGCTTATATCACATATATACAAACGTAAAAAAACATCATCCGATGGAAAACCAATCATCATCAGTAGTTGTGAACTTATGGAGTTCGCAACTAACACCCCCTATAACCACAGGCGGAACCGTATTAATATTTGGAAAAAAATACCTACATTATCTTCTATCGGGTTAGATACTTAATTAACTAAAGGTAAACAAAAAAAAAAAAATGCTTGAGTGTCGTGGAACACTCGGCTGGAACGAATTCGACAACCATGATTTTCATTTTGACCTCATTATCATTTTCAGCGCCTTCGAAAACCACGGAAACGACACCCATGACGAAAAATTTGAAAATTAATTATTATTGATAAATAATAATAATTAAAAACAAAACAACATTTTTTTCTTATTCAAAATAAAGACGTCGTGACGGAATTTCATGGCGGAAAAATCTTAATTTTTTTTCAGTTAGTCCCCCATCCGCCAAGTTCGAAAAGTCAGTTATGGAACTTCGTTCGAAAAACCACGTGACGTCGTTAACTAAACCTAATACCCGTCACTTCAGTTATAATGCTACGTCACAGTTGTACTCTCCAATTTAGCAACGTTTTAGCATAGACTAGTATATATCGTTTTAATTCGTTGTACTTATCTTTTTGGGTTCTTCACAATTTTTGTTTACCTTAATAAATTAATTAATTCGTTAATTACCCAACCCGATGAAGTCTATGTGAGTTGAGATTATACAGTACATAATTATAATAACAAAAAATGGGGTAAAATATTTTCCTATTCCTAGCAACATTTTCATTGTAATGGCGTCTGTCAAATTTACGATTTATTATTATTGTTTTGTTGAATGTTTATACAAAAATATAATATGCTAGGCAGTACCTACAAGTGGAATGGAATCTTTAAATGTTTTCCATGATTATACTTATTTATTAATTATTAATTACTTATTTACTCCCTCACTGAACTGCTTCAAGAATCGACTGGACAGATTAAATATCTCCAAGCTA
This sequence comes from Cosmia trapezina, assembly GCA_905163495.3. Classification (NCBI taxonomy): domain Eukaryota; kingdom Metazoa; phylum Arthropoda; class Insecta; order Lepidoptera; family Noctuidae; genus Cosmia; species Cosmia trapezina. The sequence continues at coordinate 5,958,279 of LR991048.1, forward strand.
TTTGATACACACGCATCAGCTAATTAGCTGCTAGTGTGTTTAACCAAAATAATAATAATTATGTGATGAGTTGTGACACCCTTTCACTGCACAGTACGTAATTTTTTTGCAAAATTGCGCGAGCTCTTTTCAGTAATACTCGGTCTTGAGTACTGACGCCCCGAAAGCCGTACGTAGCCTTTAAAGGCTAACTTGAAATGGCTTCACTTTGCGTGCGACTACTGCGGTTCTAAGCCTATTAATTCTATGGTCCCCACTTGAAGAAATTTTCGCCGCGTAAAATGAGTGGCGTAATTTGCGTTTAACAAAGTGAGTAGCGTAATTTACATTGCGCAAAATGAGTCGCGTAATTTACGTTGCGCAAAATGAGTCGCGACACTCGTTTTGAGCATGGATCGTTATGCTGACTACTGATTCTGGGTACTTTCGCTGGTTAATACTACGTGATTAATAGGTACTGGGAATGATGCGTTCTACTGGTTAACAGTGTTGACGAACACGACATTTGTTTTCCCCATAGTTAATACCCTCGTCTCGCGAATACTCGTAGTTCAGGGAGTCAGGTTAAAGAAAAGTAAAAAGAAATAAAAAATATAACGGTTCTACGGAGGCACATTTATTGTGATTATCTATTTCAGGAAATCATTATTAATTGGGTGTCTCAAGTATTAATTAAAGCACTTTCAAGAACCTTTGTTTGATGTCACTCCGGCTGTCTGGACAAATCTTCAAAATAGCTCGCATTTAACTAGGTCAATAGGGCACTTTATTTGACTTTATGTGACGGCTGAATACCCATATTTCAGAATTTGTGACGCTACAGAATCTTAGATAATCGATCGAAAACGTGTCCACCAGCCAGCTTGAAAAACCACTTTTCGCTGGTCTCTCAATCTTGGTAACGGAAGTGATTTTGACGACTTTTTGCATATCAACGGGCGTCACATAAATTTTTGACAGACATCGAGCTAAAAGTTTTGTGATACGTACAGCGGTTTAGTAGAAAAATGTCAAAAATGTCATAAATCAATTCATAGACCTTGTATGTAGTGAATAAAGAAAAATTTTGATTTGATGACTGTTTGTTGTTTTGTTTGTTGTGTGTTTGGTGGCTATAAGATCAACTCAAACTAACATCACCAATTTGTAGGCTTACTATAAAATAACAGCATAGCTATAACTAAAAATTCACATGATCACAACTGTTTAGTTGTGAAATAAATCAGAACGATGATATAAAGGTAGGTAATGGTGTATTTTGTAGTATCTTGTATTCAATAACGAGATTCAACAACTCATGCATTAAATCAAGTTAAAAACTCGAGCATAACATGTTTAGCGACTTACGGCAAAATGATAGTTACCGACTTATGCTCTAATGATGTTTGTTGATTTATTACATATTAATGTTTAGCGCTTTTGTAACATGGAAATGATAACCTTATTTTGTACTCTATTCTGGTAAGTGATTTATGGACCGTTTCAGTGTTCAGGTGTTTTGTAAATTAGTATCTCTTCATGGACTTTCGTTGCTGACTGTACCATGTGTATGACCAATAACTTTGACTATTCTTTTTTTTTAAATAAAAGCAAAATCTATAATGCAGTCTGTAGTAGGTAGGTGTGCATTTATATTTTTTCACTACAGTGCTTTTCTTTTTTTTTTTTTGAGGGTGGGAAATCATCAAATAACTTCTCCCGCTCTGGGTGGAGCGGAAGGGCGTGTCAGACTTTTACTGACTAAAACCCACCCGTGTTCCTTCAGTTGCCTATGCCAGGGCCGCGGTAACCCCTTCGGACAATCCGCGACCCCAGCGGCTTCACTACAGTGCTGAGACCAAATGCACACTGGGTCGAAACTGCGAAACTTAAATAAAACTATAACAGCTACTGACATCTATTTCTGCTTAAAGTCAAGCATCGAATGTCTAGTATTAACAATGAGACGATTAGTCTCTTTTTTTTTGTAAGTATGCGTATTTCATTTCTTCTGGAGATAGAAATGAGATGATATATTATCTGACTTTGAGGTTGAAGGTGTAGAAAAAAGAAACAAAACTATTAACGTTCTATTCTACTTATTGAGCCGGTTTTAAACAATGTTAAGCTTACATACATTCTTAAGTTCTAATATTCAAGTGCAAAATGAGCCGAACAATAGTACTAAAAATTAATAATGACTTAAATCATTGAAAACAAACATTTGTTTATAAACAACATCCTTTTATTGGGGAAGGTTTATTTCTGGTTCGGTGGCTGCGGAGGGTTTTGCCCAAGTATGCCTTGAACTACATTCTGTGCCCAATCATGTCCAGCATCCCACGCCTCTAAGAGCGGTGGGTTTTGTGGATGATAAGGAGGTTGAGGATAGTAAGGTACTGGTTGTGGCATTGCATAGGGCAGAGGCATGGGTTGTGGCATTGCATAGGGCAGAGGCATGGGTTGTGGCATTGCGTAGGGCAGAGGCATGGGTTGTGGCATTGGGTAGTTCTGAGGCATGGATTGTTGCATTGGGTAGTTCTGAGGCATGGATTGTTGCAATGGATAGTTCTGAGGCATGGATTGTTGCATTGGATAGTTCTGAGGCATGGATTGTTGCAATGGATAGTTCTGAGGCATGGATTGTTGCATTGGATAGTTCTGAGGCATGGGCTGTTGAGATGGGTAGTTCTGAGGCGTGGATTGTTGCGATGGGTAGTTCTGAGGCGTGGGTTGTGGCATTGGGTAGTTCTGAGGCATGGATTGTTGCATTGGATAGTTCTGAGGCATGGATTGTTGCATTGGATAGTTCTGAGGCATGGGCTGTTGCGATGGGTAGTTCTGAGGCGTGGATTGTTGCGATGGGTAGTTCTCAGGCGTGGGTCGCTGGTTTTGCATCAACAGTTGGTTGGATGCCTGGGCAGCCACAAGTCCATTTCCCGAAAACCCTATAGAAGAAAAAAACTATTTTTAATATCATAAATATCAATCGATTACTACCTTTCCCTAAAAATTAACAGATCTGACTATATTTGTTCAATATATATTCAATGAGTAATTAAATAAAAAAATATTGCATTTGAAAGTAACAGATTTAAAGAAAAAAATGTTATAAATTTATTGAATGTAAAAAATTATAATTTATTGCAATTATAATTGCAACAAAAGTATTTAAATAGAGAAATTGTACTTACATGAGGTCCCCAGGATAGCGACGAGGAGAACGAGGGACATTTTGTTCAAGAACATGATTGCTCTCTGACTGTTGAATCCAACTGTGCTCTGGAATGGTCCGGGGCTCCGGGCTCGCTTATATAGGCTTACTATCGCCAGCTTATCAATCTAGTGACGCTTGCAAAGCTCCGAGAGAGAGGGAACAATTGAGAGGGGGGGGGGGGGATTCCCGTATGGAATATTCCAGCACTAAGACCGATAATAATGACGACCCACAGGTCAGGTCAATAAACATGTGACTGACCGTGTTTTTGCTGGTCAAAAATATTCTAGGTTATGCAAGAAATTTTTCGGGAAATGAGCCTGAATTCTGAATAATATTAAGTCTTACCAAAACATACACACACACACACACACACACACACATTATGCTTTAATATTTTGAAATGTTCTTTGCTTTTTGTACAAAGATTGAGAAGTTTGAATCTATTGCGTATGATGTTGTTGAATTTTCAAATTTTTTGTTTGTTTTCAGTCGAGGCGCAGGATAGATTCATGTCAAAAAACTACCATTTTTAGGGTTCCGTACCTCAAAAGGAAAAAACGGAACCCTTATACGATCACTTGTTTGTCCGTCTGTCTGTTTGTCTGTCTGTCTGTCTGTCTGTCTGTCTGTCTGTCAGTCTGTCAAGAACCTTTTTCTCAGGAACGCGTGGAGGTATCAAGTTGAAATTAATATCACATACGTAGGTCTGTGGCCCCTTGAAGTCCTAAAAACTTAAGCTTCTAAGTCAATGCAATAAAAACATACGGCCATTTATGCGACATATTTTGATGCTCGCAAGTAAACTAAAACCTATAGGTACTTCCCGTTGTCCTAGATAGAATCATGAAATTTGGCATGAAGCAAGGTCGTACAACACAAATAAAGAAAAAAGTCCGAAAATTGTTAATTTGTAATTCTATCACATAAAAAAAATGTTCAAGTCTGTCAGTCTGTCAAGACCCTTTTTCTCAAGGACGCGTGGAGATATCAAGTTGAAATTTATATTAAATAGGTAAGTCTATGGTCCCTTAGAGTCCTAAAAAAATCAAGCTTATATGTCAACGGAATAAAAAAATACGGCCATTTTGCGTCACATTTTGATACTCGCAATTGTCGCAAGTAAATCAAAACCTATAGGGTACTTCCCGTCGACCTAGAATAATGAAATTTGGCAAAAAGCAAGGTCTCCCAGCGCAAGTAAAGGAAAAAGTCCGAAAACTGAGAATTTGTAATTTTATGACATATTTTTTTTTTATTTTGGGATCCAATGTTAAGTTTGTTTTTGGGATAAATTCTTTTCAACTACGGAACCCTTCATTGTACGTGGTCTGACACGCACTTGGCCGGTTTTTTTTTATTGAAATAAACTAGAATTAGATTTAATTTTTTCAATAGGCCACAGACACGCGGCCTACTTCATTTTGACTTGACTCATCAGAAAGTGTGTGAATTATATTTGGGATAAGGATAAGGTAAAATAAATAAAAGAAAACATTTTTCAATGAAACATCAGCCTTTTTGTTTGTGTAATGTGTTCTTAGGATGTGAATGTGAAGGTCAGGGCTTCTTCAATTACTATCCTTTTATTTTCTTCTATTTCGTAGGCGTGTATATTACTAACATTTATATGACTTTATGCGAATAAAAATTAAAAGTGATGGTGAACCGACTACCATATTCTTTGTTCTTGAGTGCTGAATGTCAGCTGAATGTCGACCCGCCTAGCCCTGGTGGATCCGTGAACCGAATGTTCTGGAATGTTCTTCGACGACGACCAATCAGCGCTTACTTTTGCGTCGCTCTCGCTCCCTCACAAGAGTGACAAATGTCCCTTTCTGCCAAGCTTCCGTATACTCGACGCTAGAGGGTACTATGAGCTCCTCACCAATGGAAGGCGTTAACATATGCCCCCGGCCTTGGAAGTTCCTGCTTCGAACGAAGTACCGATGGCATGGTGGGATGTTGAGTGATGTTGTGGACCTGTCTTCTCCTTCTCTTCTTATGGTACCAAAAGACATATTTTTGAGAATGCCCTTCGCACCGTCTCGGTCGCCGTTTTGATGTCATATTTCCCAGGAAAGGTATGAATGATTCTTCCCAAGCGCGACTTTAAAAACGGGAGATTATCCTCCTGAATGAGTTCGAGAGTGTTAGGTACCATATCTTATTCGTTTTCCACTTCGTTCTGGTCTGAAACACCGCTATGTACTCCTTTGACCATCTCTGCCAGAACTGCTGGCGCATCTGCTCCACGCGGTCATAACGGGACAGGCCGTTGTGAAGTTGTAGTCCTCAGGTCTGGACTGGCGTGTGCAGTGAGCGGTCGGCCAATCAGAAATAGAGAAGGGCTGAGAGGAAGAAGGTCAATTGGTTCTGCGGATAATGGGTACCTACATGGGTCGAGAGGACGGCCTCGATTGGAGTTAATATCGTGCTAAACTCCTCATACGTTAAGTTCGCGTTGCCAATAACACGACGGATATGATATTTCCTGCCTCCTACAATCTCCCAAAATTCGATGATATACCTACATCGCATTTGTTGTATGTTGTATGAAATTCAATTTTATATTATCATTACCTAGCTAAAATTTTCATAATATTATTACAATTGTTCTTTAAAAATTGCGTAAGTTCCTTCCCTGCCCTGACAAAGTTCTTACCATTGCACAGTGTTCCAATCGATCAAAAATTTTTTTTCCCTCTGCTGTTTATGGTATTTATCGATCAAGGGATGCATTTAAAATGCACGAGTAAAACTCCGACGTGTCAATTTCAAATACTTTTTTTTTTTAAATGATGAAGTTTAGGTGACCTTTTCATGAAAAAAAAAATTAAAAAGTTCTGAAAACGTTACTGTCCAAGATATTTATTTTATATAAATATAGTCTGGTAAAACATTTTTGGGCGCATATATTTCAGTTTTTATTTTTAGAAAATCACGTCCGGACACGGAAAAATATTTTTTTTTTCAGATTTTCGATTTTATTTTTTTTTCTCCTTAAAAACTCAAAGTGCGACTTGTCACCAGCACAGAAATATTGCCAGTAACAAGGCCTATCACAGATAAAAATTCACGTCGCACTATCGCGGTTTTTAGAAGGAATTTTTCAAAACGTAGTGTTAGGGCTGTCACTGTATTTGACCTTAATTCATTTCATTTTGTTTTGAACTATATTTTTTTCTTTACTAACATAGCTTATCTCATTTAAACATACAATCCAATGACATGCTTGGAAACCTTTTCTTTTAGTTTTTATTTTTCGCGTTTAGTTGGCTTTGAATAAAAAATTCTTTGTTCCTTGATTCGGGATGACATAGATTCGAGCTTGCGATATGATAAGTATGTTAGTGATATCTCTTTTTTTCCTTGTATACGCACACTTACAAAAAAACAAATACCTACTTGTTTGACCATTTGCGACAACCCTATATATTATTTTGAACTTAAAACGAAATGGCGTATTCTTCCCAAAAACCGCAATAGTGTGACGTGTGCTAGTGACAAGTCGCACTTTTGAGTTTTTAAGGAAAAAAAAAAAATATTGAAATCTGAAAAAAAATTATTACTCCGTATACGGAGGTGATTTTCTAAAAATAAAAACTGGAAAATATGCGCCTAAAGATGCTTTATCAGACTATATTTATATAAAATAAATATCTTGGACAGTTACGTTTTCAGAAATTATTTTAATTTTTTCCATAAAATTGTCACCATCTTCATCATTTTTTATAAAAAAAATATTTGAAATTGAAACGTGGGTGTTTTACTCGTGCATTTTAAATGCATCCTTTGATCGATAAATACCATAAACAGCAGAGGGATTTTTTTTTGATCGATTGGAACACTGCATTGTCTGAAAATATTTCAGCAGGTTTACCCCTTCGAGAAGCAAACCTTTTTAAAGCTATTATGTAAGCGTCTGTTGTTGCTGTTGTTGTTGTCTATTAACTAACTAATGAACTGCATGAGTTGAGAAACAGACAAATAAACAAATATAGCATTTCTCCAGCCTAGCGCCTTACGGTTCAAAATAAACATGGGTCCTGCACAGTATACACCGCACCTCATAAACGGATGGCCTGGTTCTAGACGAAGTCTAGTTCGAAGTCAATAGCATAGTGTTTCTTTTTCACATGTATGTACATTTCTGTGCAATGATAAAGTACTACTTTTCAAAGGCATATGTTTCTTTCTTTTTTATTCTTAAGGTCTACTTTTACTTGTAGACCTTAATCGAACAAATAAAATTTTCGAGCCATAACAGTATATCTCACAAAACTACATCTGATTATTTAATTTCAAGAGACATAAAGTTCTATCTGAAAATACGTATTAATTTTACCAACAAGCCAACAATCCTTGTAGAATAAAGTCGAATGACAAAATAGTACCTGCCTTATGCGTAAAATATTATTACAGCATAAAAGCTGAATTCAATGTTCGACCTTCTAATTACCTATACCAAAATTTTAAGCAATACTGTAGCTTTGCTATCAAGCCTTAATCCAGGATGTAAATTCAAAAACTCTACAGATAGAGCCTTATGCATTTGTATATCTATTAGAACAAAAAGAGATAGAATTACTGCGAAATACGCGCGAAATATTGGTTTAACTGATTAATAAAGTTAGTTTGGTCCAATCTTGAGATTCGACCTTATGCGTCTCAGGTCGAGAAGTGTTAGTGACGAGATATCAATAGATATAATTTAATACATTCAAAAATAATTATATCTGTTAGAATTAAAAGTTATTTTTCGAGTCGTTACTTGATAATGTCATTTATAGAGTGAGATAGTAGTAGTGAGTGGTGTATTTGTAATTAAATATTAAAATATGTTTTTTTTTTCTCTACAGGGTTTTCGGGAGATGTTGCTGCATATCCGATTGTACAGCAATAGAGTGTTGTAACAGTAGAGGGTACAGCAATTGATTACTTACCTGATTGTTGGGAATACATGTCTAAATATAAAGTAATTTGTTGTAAATCCTGGAAGCCACACTTTGATAGTATCAGTCAGAAAAAAGTATATGGTGTAGGCATACAAGGCGAGTCTCCTCGTGTGCCTTGTTTCAAAGTCGATCGGCTTGGTAGGAATTATGTTAAATAAATTTTTAGACTTCGCTCTGGATACTATCCATCAGCGAAGTTTGCATTCCTTATGAAAAAAACTGATTCACCGAATTGCGAAGAATATAATCAGATTGAGGACGTGCGCAGCAGGCGCGAGAAGGAGTCACTTTTGAGGGAATTAGACTTAAATAGGCTTAACGTGGGAATATAAATATTTTTCAATTTTATCCGAACCAACTTCAGAAAGTGCCAAAAAGTTATTTAATTTGATCTCAGTCCTTAATCAGTGACTTGTATATATACACAAAGTGTTTTATAAATTGTTTAACTGTTTAGTGTAGTTTGTGTGTAAAATTACAGTTACAGTTTGTGTGTTAAGTGTTAATGTTATAATGGTAAAAGGCACGATGGGGTTGACTTATCTGCCTAGATAAAAACCCCAAATCAAATAAAGAGGAAAAAAAAAACTGATAAGTCAGTTCTAGTTATAACCAGTAATGACTGACAGTTCTGATTCCTTATTGCGTCAGTGTCTCCGGTCAGGAGATAAACTATGAACAATGTTATTATTCACAAACAAAGTGCTAATAATTATGAAAACAAAAACAAAATGATGAAACTGTAAACAACTGTTACGCTAAAGCTCATTGATAGTCTCACCGTAGGCATTGAGCTATGATACCTACGAATTAATAAGAAGTTCTACCTGATTTTATTCTGCACATCGATTAATAACAACCAAAAAGTTTAGAAAAATTCCACAGCGTCTTACGCCATCGAGTCAAACTTCTCTTGAAGAAAAAGCAAAGAACATTTTAAAATACTGAAACAAACCATTTTTGGCAGGACTTAAAATTATTCAGAATACAGGCTCATTCCCTGATAAGTTTCTTGTACAATAAGATTATTTTTGACCAGCAACAACACAGTCAGTCACATGTTTCTTGACATGACCCGTAAAATAACCAGAGTACTTATTACTAATCGCACTCGCTGAAAACATCCGTTAGAAAAGCTTATCTTATCTTATCTTGGTTCATTTAGTTGGATTTTCCCATTCGTTATTATATTGATAATCCATTAAGGACTATAAACAAACCCGGATTATTTTAGATCATAGTTGAATTCGTAAACTAGAGCAATAATGTTCTTGAGTAAGCAATAATCAAGCATTGAGTCAGCAATGATGGGGTCCGATAGGGCCGATGCCAGGGTCGCCGGTTGTTTGAAAGAGATACCGTGGCCCTGGCATAGGCAACTGAAGGAACACAGGTTGGTTTTAGTCGGTAAAAGTCTGGCACGCCCTTCCGCTCCACCCAGAGTGGGAAAAGTCATTTGATGATTTCACAACCACGAAAAAAAGGTGGTCTACACTTTCCAGAACAAGTTTGTTGATTACAAGCTTGTTCTGGAAAGTGTAGAAACGAAAGTCATCTTATGAGATTGTGGAATCCTAAAGACGAATGGAAAAAATACAGCGTGTTCAGCGCATGGACCGACACAATTTTTTGGGGGAGTGGGGTCATTTGCTAGGTTTCACCCAAAGACCCCATGTCCTAAGTAAAATAATAATAAAATAAGTTCATGGTTGCAATAAAACAAAATAAATTTTATAATAGTCTGCAATTAGGGCTTCCATTACGTAATTACGTAACTACGCAATTACGTAATTACGGTCGATTTTTAAAGTATTCTCAAATCCGTAACTGAAGGTGTCAATTCCGTACTTACGTAATTATTGTCATCGTCAATAAATCGAAATAGTCAACTAATAAGAATGCATTTTGCACATTTTATAATGTGGCAACACTATACAACATAACTTCATCAATACTGTACAAACAGGGTGTTCCCTGTGGTTTATTTTATTCTTTGATATATCTTGCAAAAAGTAGTTCTAAGACGTATAGAATAGAGTTCAATTTCAATTATCAACTGGGTGAGTCACCGGGAAACCCTGTGGTAAAGTCCCTACAGGGAACTTGTAAATAAAAAATTAAGAGGTCTAATAAAATCTTTTAAAAACGACTTATTGCAGAAATACATTTTAGATGAGAATGGTAAAAAAAATGACATAATACTGGATTGTAAAACGCGATGGAGCAGCTTGTAAGATATAGTACGCCGATTTCTCAAATTAAAATCATGCGTTTTTAAGGTGTTACAAGATTTGAAATCAAATGAAAAATTTACAGACGAAGAAATCCAGGACCTTAAAAAAATTCATTACAGCTTGGATGTCATGTAATAAAAACTACAGTGATGTCATTATGTTGCCATGATTCAAACTTATTGACAACAGACGCTGCGCTTCGATTTATGCTAGAGTTTCTCCAGATCTCAGATATTTATGCTAAAGATCTTCAGTCAAACGATCTCAGTGGAAAACTCGGAAAACTAGCCACATCTTAGACAGAGAATAAAGAAAAGACGAACAAATGCATTTGGTGTTTTGCAACATTTTTATCGTCAGACTCAGATGATTTACGAATATACATGGTGGAACTGTTGGATTGGAATGGTTAAAATAGGTAATTCCACACAAAAAAGTTCAAATCCACAACACCACCAACAACAACAGAGTAAATCGGACGCAATTATCAGCCGTGACGATGATGACGAGTTGACAATCGCACAAAAATTAGACATACTTATACAAATAAACAAAGGGACAGTAATTAAACAAATTTCAAGAGTAAACACAAGAAGTTCTCTGGATAATCAAATCAAATCAAATCAAAAATCATTTATTTCCATCCATTGATCATAAAATAAGTTCAAATTAATCACAATAAATAAATATGAAAATAATTAATTCAATCAATCAATCTGCCTAGCCTTTTCCCAACTACGTTGGGGTCGGCTTCCAGTCTAACCAGATGCAGCTGAATACCAGTATTTTACATGAAGCGACTGCCTATCTGACCTCCACAACCAAGTAACTGGGCAACACGATACACCTTGGTAAGACTGGTTGTCAGACTTTCGGGATTCTGACGACCCGTAACGGCTGTCAAAGATCCACAAATGACAGCCGGGACCAACGGCTTAACCTGCTTTCCGAGGCACGGAGGAGTCTCGGTATGTAGAGATGGTCACCCATCCACTGACCAACCCCGGCAAGCGTAGCTTAACCTGATGGATCGACCCGTGCGGCTGTTATAACTTAGCCACGAGCTCCTCATGAAAATAATTAATTAAATAATACAAAAAAAACCTTAAATGCCGTCATTTCTGAGATCACATTTTGAAGAAGAAATGTCATATTCGGGACGAAGAGAAATGGTTCGACTTAATTATACATTAAGTTCTTGAATAATATTTGTTTTTTTAGATCTATTGTATTTATTTTGATAATTCCTTAGAGTATCTACAATTTTAACAAAATATTCGTAATTACGGAATTACGGAATTGGAGAAAGAAATTGCGTAACTAGTTACGTAATTGACATTTCCGTAATTTTGGAAGTAGGGCTTCTGCAATGTATTTTTATTCTAAATAAATAATTATTCGATGTAATTGATCAGTAGAAAATTACTTATGTGCTTCCAAAGTCTTAAAAATGTTTAAATGTATGAAAAATTACTACTCCTAAATTCATATTTAAAAAAAAAGCCATTTTGACCTTAGTTTTATTTCAAAAAGTTATACCCTTTCTAAGGGTATGCTACACGCTATGGAAAACAATTCAATATGTCAGTATATAAGTCAAAATACTAGTTAGAGAGTCAGTTATGGAGTGTTTTAAGAAAAGACTTATTACGGTAATTATATTTTTATTTTATTTCGAATAAGAATACACTGTAGACTTTAATAAAAATTATTTTGTTATTTTACAACCATAAACAAAAAAAATATATCGATTCAAAGGCGAGATTTTGGGTAATTCAAAAAAAAAAACAAAAAAAAAAACATATCTCACACTTAGGACATGGGGTCTTTGGGTGAAACCTAGCAAATGACCCCCCCACTCCCAAAGTGGGTAAAAATCGAGTTCAAAGATTCCGTTACATACAAACAACAGACACACAGAACAAACATACAGGTGAAGCAAGGCGATAATAAAAGCGTATTAAAAAGGATCTTTTTTCATTGGCCATTACTGGGCAAAACCCTCGAGTTCCATGTAAATAAATTAAACCTTCCTTAGCAAAAGGATGATGTTTTATTGAAAAATGTTTTCTTTTATTTATACCTTATCCTTATCCTTATCCCAAATATAATTCACACACTTTTTGATGAGTCAAGTCAAAATGAAGTTGGCCACGTGTCTGTGGCCTATTAAAAAAATGATTGAATTCAAATTGAAGTTTTAATTAAAAATGCTAGTTTTTTTTTAAACTTCTAATAGTGAACAAAAACATAATAAGACACGAATCTATCGAACAAAAAAGTTTCAAAAATTCATCAATGTCGTACGCAATAGACTCAAACTTCTCAATCTTTGCAGACAAAACGAAGAACATTTCAAAATATTGAAGCAAACCATGTCCATGTCTTGTTGTTGTCTAGGTAACACTTAATATTATTCAGAATTCAGGCTCATTTTCTGAAAGATTTCTTGCATAACCTAAAATATTTTTGACCAGCAACAACACGGTCAGTCACATGTTTCTTCACCTGACCTGTGGGTCGTCATTAATATCGGCCTTAGTGCTGGAAATTCCATCCGGGAAGACTTATCTTGTTATTGTTTCCTCTCTCTCGGAGCTGGTATATAAGCGAGCCCGGACCATTACAGAGCACAGTTCTGGATTCAACAGTGAGAGAGCAATCATCTTCTGTCTTCATTTCATCGTCTTTCTTCTTTTTTTCTGTTCTTGAACAAAATATCCCTCGTTTTCCTCGTCCCTATCCTGGGGACCTCATGTAAGTAAAAATTTTCAATTTTTTAAATTCGGATTTTCTCTATTTAAATACTTTGTACCTAATTATTTTAGATTCAATAAATATACAAAACTTTTTTCTTATCTGTTACTTTCAAATGCAATATTACATATCCTTGGACATTTCACACAACGCCATCTAGTCCCAAGCTAAGCAACCTAATGCTTGTGTTATGGTAATGAGATGGCTGATAAACTACTTATATACATTTTTTGTTTTGTAAATACATACATATTATAGATAGAAAAACACCCAGACTCGGAACAAATACTTGTAGGTCGTACAAATATTTGTTCCGTGCGGGAATCGAACCCGCGCCATGCTGCGCAGCAGTCAATCGCTTAACCACTGCGATAACCGTGTCGTCAAATATACCACACGTGCGCACGTTTTAATAGGTCTTTACCTATGAAATTGCCGTTTTGTATGAAAAAATTTAAACAAATTTTTTTCATGTATTTTTTATTTGTATTAATCGAAGTAATCACCCATGCAATCAATGCATCTTTGCCAACGCAGTGGCAGTTTATTGATGCCCTTCGTATAGAAATCAGCTGGTCGGGAGGCAACAAATTCTTCAAAGGCATTTTGTACTGCCTCTCGGGTATTGAATTTTTTCCCGCCAAGAAGTTATCCAAATTTTGGAAAAAGTAGTAGTCTGTAGGCGCAAGGTCTGGTGAGTAGGGCGGATGACGGAGAGCTTCCAACCCCAGTTCTTGCAACTTGGAGACCGTCTGCTGTGCAGTATAAGGTCGCGCGTTGTCGTGCAGGAGCAGCGGAGACGAGCGTGTTGCGTACCGTTCTCTTTGCAGTTGGTATTACGTACCTACTGAATTCTACTGAATCTTTGCGGGTTCTGAGATGGCGACACGCCGCCGGTTTACGCTGAAAACCAGCGCCTTGACTCGTGCCTTCGTGCACAGGTCACGGCATTAAGCTGAGCGTTAGCCGTTTCGCGCGTTAGTGACGCATAATTAAGTATTTTGTTGTTTTTCTTTTTATGTTTAAATTTAGCTACCCAATTGTTTTTATTTTTTAGGTTTATGTAAAAAACAAATGTATGTGCGTCATTTTTCGCGGGAATAAATAGTTTTTCTTTCTTTCTTTCTTTCTTTCTTCTAATTAAATCTTGGAGATTTTAGAATAGTGTTTTCTTCACCCCACAACTGGTAATCAGGCTTTTTTGTGTATTTGCCGAGGGTGTTGATTCGAATGAGCTTCCGGCGTTTGCTCATCGCCCATTCGTCGAGCCTTCCGATTGGTTGCGGATGAGCACACTAGCGCCGCGCTCCTGCGTGTGTTTTTTCACTGTACTACGAACCATTCGGTTGTCGGCGCATACACGCCACGCGCGATTTCTACTTTTCTACAAAAATAAGGTCCTTCGGTGAAAACGTGCTACAATCCCCGCAAGATACCAGATATACCCTGAACCAGCGCCTGTGGAAAAATATGTGAGGTGGAATTGAAGCAAGCTTCAGAACTATCGAGCGCGCCTTCTTAGCCCATCGGTGTGCGGCGGACGGGAGCGACCGGTAAGTCTTATTCGAATCTTCCATTTCTACAGCACATAATTGTTTGATCTCTTCGAGCCTGGATTTATATCTAGGTACTTGTTGTGGGGTTATTTTCCTAGTTTCCTAGTGTTCTTAGTTCAAAGTCCATTTGCGGCGTTACGCGTCCAAAATGGCGGAACTTATTCAACAAGACATTTTTGAACGTGAGATCATTATCGATGATCTCAAGCGTATTTTAGAGTTCATAGATTCAGACGAACAACAGTTTAGGTCACGCTCAAAAGAATTAACTTTGCAACAAAGAAAGTTCTTCAAACTTCAGGCAAAAATAGAAAAATTCTTAATAAAATCCAATACTTTCGACAAAGACGAACAACTGAAGATTCGTAACAATTTTAATGATTGTTATTTCGCAATTAGTGTTCACTTAGATAAACTTAAGGAAGAGGATAATGAGCGTAAACGAAGAATGTCCTCTAGTACGTCATTTAATAATAACTCAGTGGTACATGTTCCATCTACTCATACGAGTAATAGTTGTGCAAGTAGATTACCTATTCTTCCAATGCCTACCTTCTCAGGGGAAACCACGGATTGGCCCCCATTTCACGATTTGTTTCGTTCATTAGTACATGGCAAAAATACCTACACGGAGACAGAGAAGTTTCGTTACCTGTTACTGTCATTAAAAGATGAACCCTATAATCTTATTAAATCGATACCAATTACAGACGAAAACTATAGTGTTGCGTGGGATATTTTAGTGTCTCGGTATGATAATAAACGGGCTATCGCCACGAAACATCTCGAAAAAATATTATACATTGAACCTAGTACCGAGAAAATGACTCAAAGTCTAAGAAACTTACTCAATGTTTATCAAGAAAACATCAAGGCATTGCAGGCTATGCAATTTCCGATAGATCAGTGGAGTTTCATAATAGTGACGATTTTACTACGTAAGATTCCGTCTAGTGTTCGAAAACGTTTCGAATTATCACTATCGAGGCCATCGGATATACCTGACATAAGTACATTGATAACTTTCTTAGAACGCGAGTTAGCTGCAAGCGAATTCTCTTCTCACCCACAAAATAAAAATAATCTTGAAAAGGTAGGTACATTCCGCACATCGCGCGGTAACGAAGGCTCGCGACGCGCGCTCGCAGCCAATGTCGCTTCATCGAGTTCGAATACAACAGACTTACAGTCTACCAAACAAAATAATTTAAAAAATAATTGTTTATGTTGTGATGCTCAACATACGTTGACAAAATGTTCGAAATTCCTTAATTTATCTCCCCGTGATAGGTATTCTTTTATTCAAAACAAGAACGTTTGTTTCAATTGTTTACATGTCGGTCATGATTTAAAACAATGCAAATCTAACTTTGTTTGTCGCTCATGCCATAAACGACATCATTCATTAATTCATTTCGAAAAGTCTAACAGTTTATCAGTTATTAGTGGTAGTAGTGATAATGCGGTCTCACTTTCTGTGAACGAAACGACAGAGACAGCGGTTCCCAGTACCTCGCACGCTGCGATGACTGCGGCGGTGAACGATCGCAAGAACGATTCGCGTTCTATTGCTCCGTCGGTTAGCGCGAGTACGGTGCTCCTATGTACGGCACTCATCAATGTGCATGTTGGCCCACAAAAACACACAGTTCGATGTATTATTGATACAGGCAGTCAGGCGACTTTTATTACCGAGTCTTGTGTTCAGCGGTTAGGGTTACATCGCAGCCAAGCGAACGTTCCGGTGTTCGGTGTTGGAGGGACCGAGGTTGGAGCTGTTTACCCAAAGGGTGTAGTATCTTGTCATATCACTCCTACACACGGGGATCAACCTTCAATTTCAGTTAACGCATTAATTTTATCTAATCTTATTTAACGTATGCCATGTGTGACATTGCCTTTTAAGGGATGGCCACACATACAAAACTTAACTTTAGCTGATCCTAAGTTTTATCTTCCACAATCAGTGGAAATGCTTTTAGGTGCGGATATACTATCCCAAGTTTTATTAGGTCACGTGATCACGGGTCCACCCGGTTCACCGATGGCTATGAACAGTATCTTTGGTTATTTATTGATGGGTGATGTTTCATACAACCAAAATACATCTACTTCACTTCAAGTTTGTCTCAGTAGTTTAAGCTCATCCTACGATGACGACATCAACCTGAGACGGTTCTGGGAATTGGAATCTCTTCCGGAAAAAAGAATTCTAAGTCCCGACGAAGCGTTGTGTGAATCTATATTCGTAAATTCACATACTCGTGATGAAACTGGGCGATATGTTGTTCCACTCCCTTTCAAACCTGATGCACCCACCCTCGGCGCATCACGAGATACGGCGGTCTCCAGGTTTAAGAAATTAGAGTATAGGTTGGAACACAATCCTCAACTTAAGGTAGACTATCATGCGTGCCTCCAGGAGTACTTGGAACTCGGTCACATGGAGCCTGTTGATTTACCTGTTTCGTTAGCTAATAGCTATTACATTCCGCACCACTGCGTGGTCAAAGAGTCCAGTGAGACCACTCGTACTCGTGTCGTCTTTGACGCGGGTTGTAAAACTTCGAATGGAATATCACTTAATGATGTTCTACTGACTGGTCCGAAGCTGCACCAGGATATAGTAGACGTTTTATTGGGTTTTCGTATCCATGCTATTGCTGTCACTGCCGACATAAAGCAGATGTACAGAAACATAAAATTACAACAATCCGATTGGGATTTTCAACGCATTGTGTGGCGTAAATCACCCACTGAACCGTTGCGTGATTATCGATTGCGCACCGTCACCTTTGGTGTCAGCTCATCACCATACTTAGCCCTTCGTACTATTCAACAGTTGGCTCATGATGAAGCTGCTAACTTCTCGTTAGGTTCTAAGGTTCTCCAGAACCAGGTTTTTGTTGATGACATCGTCACCGGAGCAGGCGACGTAAAGCAGGCCCTGGTTTTACAACGTGAGTTAGTAGGTATTTGTTCGTCAGCTGGTTTCGAGCTACGTAAGTGGCAGAGCAATTCGCCAGCGTTACTCGCTGCTTTACAAACGTCAGTCGTTCAGGGCGAGCGGTCTGATAACGTTTCTTTCGCTCTGATGGAGAATGACAAACAAATAAAGGTTTTAGGACTTCAGTGGAATCCTGAATCTGATACTTTCATTTTTAGCGTTCAGTCAACTAATGATAAAATTACAAAGCGATCCATACTATCACAAATAGCGAAAATTTATGACCCTATGGGATGGTTATCTCCTGTAACTATTTATGCGAAACATCTCATTCAGTTGTTATGGATTTCAGCGGTCGACTGGGATGAGTCACCTCCTTTAGATATTATAAACGCTTGGTCTAGTTTTCTTAACGAGTTACCATTATTATCAAATTTTCAAATTCCACGTTTCGTTTTTGCAAACGTGAATGCAATTCAAATTCACGGGTTTTCCGACGCTTCCGAGCGGGCTTATGCCGCGTGTGTTTACGCCCGTATATCCGATAATAATGATAACGTTAAAACATTTCTTCTTCTCGCTAAAACGCGTGTAGCACCTATAAAACCGGTTCTTACTATTCCGCGCCTAGAGTTGTGCGCTGCTGTTTTGTTATCAAAGTTGATTGATAAAGTGAGAAGTGTGTATGATAACCACTTAAACTGTGAACATGTTTGTGCGTGGACTGATTCATCCATCGTGTTAGCGTGGCTTCGTTCTCCACCACACGAGTGGAAAACATTCGTTTCTAATCGCACTAGTGAAATCTTATCCAGGCTTCCGGCCAAAACTTGGAGACATGTCCCGTCAGCTGACAATCCAGCTGACGCACCTTCTCGAGGAATGCTTCCTACAAGTTTTGTCCAAAATGAGATGTGGCTCCATGGGCCCTGGTGGCTCGCGCGCGATTCTAGTTCTTGGCCAAGTCCCAAGAAAATACTAGAAGTCACTGAAGACAAACGCAATCTACCTATGTCTATGGTGTCAAACTCTTCCACCTCAGCACTACCTGATGTGGTCGAGTATATTACTCGATTTTCTACTCTAGGTAAACTTGTTAGGATAACAGCACTGTTATTTCGATTCTATAATAAATGTAAGAAAGTTCAAAATTCCTATCCAAAATACATAACTGTATCCGAGTTTAATTGTTGTTTAAATCGACTTATCCATTTAGTTCAACATTCTTGTTTTTCCGAAGACATTAATAATATTTCACATGGAAAGTATCCATCAATTAAATTACGTCGACTCAACCCGTTCATGGATAACAAAAATAATCTTCGGGTAGGTGGGCGAATTCATAAATCACTTTTACCGTTTGTTTCCAAACATCAATTGATTTTGCCTAAGAAACATCATCTTACAGATTTAATCATTGACCATGCACATATCACGCATCTACATGCTGGTCCGCAATCCGTGCAATACATTTTATTCCAAAAATATTGGATAATGTCTAGTCGTGACGCTATACGTACACGCATACATCGCTGTGTTCGTTGTTTTCGTGCGCGCCCCGTGAATCCGCAGCCATGCATGGGTCCGTTACCGGCCGTCAGAGTGCGCCCCGAGCGGCCATTTCTTAAAACATCTGTTGATTTCGCGGGTCCGTTTTACGTTCGAGCAAATAAAGTTCGAAATGCGAAAATTATTAAATGTTATGTATCTGTTTTTGTGTGTATGTCTGTCAAGGCCATACACCTCGAACTCGTATCCGAGTTGTCAACTGATGCATTTTTGGCAACATTGCGACGCTTCACGTCCCGTAGAGGTTTATGCACCGACATTTACTCTGATTGTGGAAGGAACTTTGTTGGTTGTAATAATTATCTACAAGACTTGTATAATTTTTTACGTAATGATTCTGTTCAAGCCACTCTTAATAGTAAAATTTTAGAACAAGGCATTACTTGGCATTTTCAGCCTCCTTACGCCTCTCATTTTGGTGGCCTTATTGAATCCGGTGTTAAAAGTTTTAAACATCATTTACATCGAGTCCTCGGTACGCAAACTCAAACTTATGATGAGATGCATACCCTTCTTTGTCAAATTGAAGCGGTACTTAATTCACGTCCACTTTGTGTATTAAGTGCTGACCCATTAGATCCGTTACCTTTGACACCAGCTCATTTTTTAATAGGAGGTCCGTTGACGTCCTTACCAGACATTTCATTAACCGATAATGTTTCAAATAGACTCACTAGATGGCGTAGAATACAACAATGTGTGCAACACTTTTGGAAACGTTGGAGTCGTGAATATTTACACGAAATTCAACAACGTAACAAGTGGTTTCGAGATCGCGGCTCCCAACTCCGTGAGGGTATTATTGTCGTTGTACGAGATGATAATTTGCCACCATTACAATGGAGACTGGCTCGTGTCCATACTCTCCACCCAGGTTCCGATAATATTACTCGTGTCGTAACTTTACAGATGGGCAAAACTTTCGTGAAACGCTCAGTAGTCAAAATATGTCCTTTGCCCTTAGAATAATCATTCTGTAAGTTTAGTTAATATTGTTGCGAATCTTAGTTAAGTAATCTTAAGTTAGAATAACTTTAGTTTAAAAAATTTAAGGTTTCATGCTTTCGTAGCATTTTTCATTCTTTCTTTTCGAATGTTACATTCTTTTTTTGTCTTTTAATTTAAAGTTAAAAGAAATTCATTCTTTTAAGGCGAGCGGCATGTTGCGTACCGTTCTCTTTGCAGTTGGTATTACGTACCTACTGAATTAAATCTTGGAGATTTTAGAATAGTGTTTTCTTCACCCCACAACTGGTAATCAGGCTTTTTTGTGTATTTGCCGAGGGTGTTGATTCGAATGAGCTTCCGGCGTTTGCTCATCGCCCATTCGTCGAGCCTTCCGATTGGTTGCGGATGAGCACACTAGCGCCGCGCTCCTGCGTGTGTTTTTTCACTGTACTACGAACCATTCGGTTGTCGGCGCATACACGCCACGCGCGATTTCTACTTTTCTACAAAAATAAGGTCCTTCGGTGAAAACGTGCTACAATCCCCGCAAGATACCAGATATACCCTGAACCAGCGCCTGTGGAAAAATATGTGAGGTGGAATTGAAGCAAGCTTCAGAACTATCGAGCGCGCCTTCTTAGCCCATCGGTGTGCGGCGGACGGGAGCGACCGGTAAGTCTTATTCGAATCTTCCATTTCTACAGCACAGAGCGATTGACCAATGCTGGTTGGAGATGTGCCAGCTTCTCCATCATTGTGTTCAGTTCTTCACAGTACACATCTGCAGTAATGCTCACCCCGTTTGGTAAGAAGCTGTGATGAATCACACCGGCGCTAGACCACCAAACAGTGACCATCACTTTTCTAGGGGTAAGTTTTCGTTTAGGGCATTGTTTAGGTGCTGAACCAGGATCCAACCAACTTGCTGAGCGCTTGCGGTTATCAAACAGAATCCATTTTTCATCGCAGGTAACAATGCGGTTCAAAATTCCTTCATTTGTGTGTCTGTTGAGCAGTGCAAGGCACGTCTCGACGCGTACTTCGTGCTGGCGATCATTGAGTTCGCGGGGCACCGATTTGTCAAGCGTTTTTACCTTGCCAATTTGACGCAAATGGACCAATATTGTTTTGACGCTAACGTCGAAAGCTGCTGCTAATTCAGCCGTAGATTGTGTATCATCAGCTTCCACAATCGCCTTTAATTTGTAATTGTCGACCAAAGTCTTCGGACGACCGCGAGGTTCATTTTTCAGGTCGAAATTTCCAGAACGGAAGCGAGCAAAGCAATAACAGGTGGTGCGTTGGTTTGTAGTGTTAGCTCCGTAAACGTCGTTGATGTTGCATGCCGCTTGTGCCGCGTTGCTGCCACGACGGTACTCATATTCCATAATTACTCGAATTTTTAACGTATCCATGATGACGAAAAAGATTGAAATGCGATGAAAATGTAACACTAATCAATAAACAAATGACTACTTTTGGAAAAAAAAAATCCATGTTTTTAAAATAAAATTAATTTCAAATTAGAATTCTTAGCCAAACAAAAATTATTTTGATTTGAAATGGCCAGTACTGTACAGTACAGCAATTTCATAGGTAAAGACCTAATATTACTCATTGGATGTATAGAAAATTGTAGGCCTGGGTTGACATAAGCGTTAATTAGATAGAATAGTCAGATCTGTTCATGTCCAAATGATATGTGTTATCTGATGAGACATCATTAGTGCGATGCGCTGATAGGTCAAGCCACCGTAGCGCTGAAAACGTCCGAGTGACCGGCGATAATACCCGATGCCACTCTATCGCGTTGGTGTGCGGTCACGAACTCAATGGCATACATTCACATGAAAATTTCTGTACAACGATAAAGAAGCACTTTTCAAAGGCATAAGGTCACTTTTGTTTGTAGACCTCAACTAAACAAATACAATTATCGAGGCATAACAGTATAATTATCTGAAGGTACGACATCTGATTATTTAATTTCAAGAGGCATAAAGTTCTATCTGAAAATACGTAGGTATTACTTTTAACAACAATCCTTGTAGAATAATGTCGAATGACAAAATAGTCCCTGCCTTATGCGTAAAATAATATAACAGCATAAAAGGGCAATGATCGACCTTCTAATTATACCAAAATTTTAAACTGAAATACTGTAGTTGCTATCAAGCCATAATCCACGATGTAAATTCAAAAACTGGACAGATGGAGCCTTATGCATTTGTATATCTATCAGAACATAAAAATATAGAATTATGATGGTTACATGCTTAGAAAGAGCGCGAAATACTGGTTTCAGCTGTCTAATAAAGTTATTTTGGTTCAATCTTGAGATTCGACCTTATGTCGTCTCTGGGCAGACATCAATAGAGCTACCTAGATAATATAATTTGATACATTCAAAAATAATTATATCTGTTAGAATTCTGAGTTATTTTCCCGAGTCGTTACTTTATAATGTAATTTATAGAGTGAGGTAGTAATCCATTGATATTTGTAATATTGAAAATTTTTTTTTTCTCTACAGGGTTTTCGGGAGATGTCGCTGCATATCCTATTGTACAATATCAGACAGCACCTGGATATGGATACGCCCCTTATGGACAACCCATGTGTAGTCCAATGCCACAACCAGTACCTTACTATCCTCAACCTCCCTATGGTAGCCGTCCACTAAACCCACCGCTCATAAGGGGGTGGAATGCTTTAAATGATTGGGGACAGCATGTAATTCAAGGCGTACGTAGGTGTAGGCGCGCGAAATGAACACCTACTACAGACTGCATTATAGATTTTGCTATTTTGTTTTTAAATAGAATAGTCAAAGTTATTGGCCAATAATAGTACATGAAAGACATCTATTTCGTGCAACTAGTGTAATATATGCTTAAACCAATTCATACCTTCCTTTCAACTGAATTGTTTAATTTTGCCCGCTGATGTCTCAGCAGAAGTTAATTAATCTTGAAATTTATCTCTAACTAGTTGCGCCCCGCGGTTTAACCCGCGTATACTAGGATAAAAAGGAATCTATGAGTTAATTCTGGGTATAAGCTATCTACAAACCAAATTTTATCCAAATCGGTCCAGCCGTTTGAGCGTGAAGAAGTAACAAACATACAAACACATACACACACTCACAAACTTTCGCCTATATATATGCGTGTGGTGTGAGGGCCACTTTATTGAAACTCTTTGAAAATATGCTTAGGATTTAGTGAACATTCCCAAACAATTGTGAAAGTTGTAATCAGATTTTGTGAAAGTCAACTTTGCGAGATATGAACTGTAAAGTGGGGCCCTCAGTTCTCACATAGAGGATTGAGGGCCCGCCTGTACCTGACAAACTATGGACACTACAGATAAAGTCTTTATGCCAAAATCTATGCTTATACCAAACAAAATTTGTGAAAACAAGATATTATCGCAAAACACTGTCCTACTTGGTATATCTTCGTTCAAAATGGGCCCTCAATCCTCACACACGTAAAAGTTTATCACGCAAATACAATGAAACCATTAACTTATAGCTATTGTTTGTAATCCTATAAGATACTAAATAAATTGTGAAAATTTGTGAAAGCAAGAGCAGGTCACCATTTCTTGTTGTTTGAAAGTTATGACCTTGACAAAATCCGGGCCCTCAATCCTCCATTTATTTTGTTTTCCGTTTGAATACGCTTATCGTATGAAAGATTCGACAAATACAAAATAGTCTCTTTTTGTGAAAAAAATTGTGCAACAAATTGATGTTATTTGTTACTAATAAGAATAACGATTAAACTAAAAATCTTAATAGATACCGAAATCAACTATTTTTGAAGTGTGTAGCAGGGTAGGGTGACAATACTTTCATTTTAATACCTGGATTGGTACAAACGGCACAATCAGATGGTCTGCGAGATCGCCAGATCTCACCCCATTAGATTTTTTTTTGTGGGAATATGTAAAAAATCAAATTTACATGAAATCTTATGCGAACGACAACGAGTTGAGAGTTGAAGTTCAGAATACGATTTATAATATTCACCACAACACTTTATTAAAGGTTACTAGAAATGAATTCGTTAAAAGAATAAATTTGTGTATCCAAGAGAATGGAGCCCATTTCGAGCAACTAATTAGTTAGTTTACCATTTTTTGTAAAAAATTAAATTAATTTAAGATTTCCTGGTTTTCTTTCATTTAATTTATCATGTTTGTTAGAGAGATTTCATCCTTATAATTGACCCTAACGATCGATGCAATAAAAGTACAGGGTATAATTGTTTCAGATTTTAGCCGGTTCGATTCCCGGTTGTGGGAGAAGAGAAATTTCGAAAATCTTTGAATGCAGTTTGCTTTCTATTCAAAAATAAAGGAATGTTTTGAGTAAAATTTTCTATCTGCATTATTAAGAGTACTTCCTTCCAGGTGTCATTACAAAATTCCACCCTGTATATTATAATACACATAGTTGTATGGGTAATTATCTTGGAGTAGTGAATGTTGATATTTAATTTTATTTAAGGATTATTATGTTCCAAACATTTTCACATAAAATCGAGGAGTTTTGGAGTTCAACCTCATTAGTTTGTCTATGCGACTACTACAAAGAAAAAGTACAGTGATGTTCTTTTTATTATATATGTCATGTCAATTGATTGAGAAAACTACGAAAATAGTTACTAGAATTCTCTGTCTACGGAAATATTATTATAGTCATACAAATAAGTACATGTAAGTTGTTTTGATATATACTCATCTACCTATATGTTAGTGTAAAACCGCGAACTGCGGTAAATATTAGGATTTACGGGTAAATCCTATTATTTACCAAATCTCACCAGTAAAACCCCGAATTATTCTAAAACTATCTTTAATTTCGGACTTTTACCGGTATTCAGTCGGTAAAAGGTACGTAGGTAATTAATTATTTTTATTGTTAAAATTATGTAAATACATAATTATTAATGTCGCGAATCATATTTTGACTAAGATACAACCTTACACTGACCTTAACGTGTTACCACGAGTGCCCAAAAATAGTTTTGTTTTTTGTTATTAGGGTTTTAGGATTTTTTTTTTATCTAGTAATGTATAAATAGTGAATAAAAAGTTTAATTTTCACATTTGTTCTTTTAATGCTTGTAACATCTCCATTCTAGCCTGTTACTTCTTGTAATACACATGTGGCGGCATCTACATCGCCACATACGAACTACGCATCACAAGGACATGACGTCCCGCAACCTGCATCGCGCAATGAGAGTTTACCGCGCGACTAGCATATAGGTATACAACAACCCCACATTAACCGTGGGGCAGTTGCCCACCAGAGACAACACCCATCTGAGGAGGTCGGAGGGTCCTCCCTTTTCAATAAAGGATGAGTGAACTTTACACCCTGTTCCTCATGACTCTATACACACAATACGTATGGACGGTAAAGATTTTGATTTTAAAGTGAAAGCTATACCTGCTCTAAGAGATACACTGATCAATTAATAGTTGACACTTTTTTAATTCACACAGCCGAATGACGTCATAAAATGGCGGCTACTATTTCATGGTTTGAGAAAACATTAAAAAAACCTGAAAACTTTGAATTTAATTTTAAAATTTATATTGTTATTGAACTAAAACTAATATTTTCCGACTGCTTTTTGCCTAATCTATCTAAATAATATATTTTAAGATTTTTTCTCATATAGAGTAAAATACCGTATCGTGGTCACCCTATTTCCTAATTCAGGGAACAAAAATAAAACTCAATTTTTATTTACAATAAAGGGTCTTTTAATTGTTTTCTAGTATCGAATTTGTTGCACAATTTTTTTCACAAAAAGAGACTATTTTGTATTTGTCTAATCTTTCATACGATAAGCGTATTCAAACGGAAAACAAAATAAATGGAGGATTGAGGGCCCGGATTTTGTCAAGGTCATAACTTTCAAACAACAAGAAATGGTGACCTGCTCTTGCTTTCACAAATTTTCACAATTTATTTAGTATCTTATAGGATTACAAACAATAGCTATAAGTTAATGGTTTCATTGTATTTGCGTGATAAACTTTTACGTGTGTGAGGATTGAGGGCCCATTTTGAACGAAGATATACCAAGTAGGACAGTGTTTTGCGATAATATCTTGTTTTCACAAATTTTGTTTGGTATAAGCTTAGATTTTGGCATAAAGACTTTATCTGTAGTGTCCATAGTTTGTCAGGTACAGGCGGGCCCTCAATCCTCTATGTGAGAACTGAGGGCCCCACTTTACAGTCCATATCTCGCAAAGTTGACTTTCACAAAATCTGATTCCAACTTTCACAATTGTTTGGGAATGTTCACTAAATCCTAAGCATATTTTCAAAGAGTTTCAATAAAGTGGCCCTCACACCACACGCATATTAATAAACTGCTTTGCAAAAAAAACGGGCACCTTACAGTTATTGGCTTTTCTATGGATAATATTAATATTTTTAGTATGTCGTTAGCATAAATGACTAGAAATTTCTTATTATCATTGAGAATATAGTTTTTAACCCTTAAATCCTGGAATCGGTGTTTTAGTCAATGTAAACAGAAAGTCGTGTTAAAATGGAAATTTTTAGGGTATAATTAAATTAAGACTACGAGTATTTTTATGGTATTTTAATAAAAAAAGACATTAAAAAATAAAAATTAATAACGAGTATGACCTCTCCTTGCAGCGATTACGGCATGTAATCGTCTTGGCATGCTTTCCACCAGGTTTTTGATGGTGTCCTGTGGAATGTGTTCCCACTCAGCCGAAATCACACCTGATGTTTTGTGGAAGGTCGTTGGACATGTCGTACTCGCCGTTTTAGGAGGTCCCAGACGTGCTCAATGGGGTTAAGGTCGGGGCACCGCGCTAGCCAATCCAGACGACGAATACCGACCTCTTGCATATAAGCATCTACGTCGCCAGAACGGTGGTCCCGAGCATTATCGTCCATGAAATGGCATCTTCACCAATTACAGTCAGTGCGGGCTGTGCATGTTGACAAATTATTCCTGTTATGTACCTTTGCGCATTTAGTGAGCCATTTGCAATGAACACTATCTCGGTACGATAGCTGGAAGTTACGCCCGACCAAAACATAACGGAACTTCCACCATAAGGGGTGATTTCTTCAAAACACACGTCGGCATAGCGTTCCCCTGGTCTTCGTAACACTCGCCGACGTCGGTCCTCACCATTCAGGCAAATTCGATGCTCATCGGAGAAGAGTACGCTACTCCAGTTACCTAGTGTCCAAGATAGACAATTTCTAGTGAACCTCGGTCGAGCAATCCGGTACTCACGGAGTAAATTGGGGGCCCGCGCTGGTCGTCGACTGCGTATATCAACCGCTAAAAGCCTCCTCCTCACTGTCCATAGGCTAACTTGTGCTCCTCGTACCTCTTCAAGGTTTCTTTTGAGGTCTATGTAACTGCATTTGCGATTACTCAATACCTGAGTCACTAAAAAGCGGTCGTCTCGTGGTTGTGTGCAACGTTTTCTCCCACAACCTTGCCTTCTTTGAACGGAACCTGTCTCTTGGTCTCGAGTCCATGTTCTTTGGACGGTGGAACCAGTCACGTTTAACGGCTGTGAACCGTAACATTGGCTACACCCCACTTCCAGCAGCACTATAATTTTAATAGCTCTTGTTGCTTTTTCTGCCATTATAATCGACACAAAGATATCTGTTTTAAGTCACAATGAGGCAGGATTATGCGACAAACATAAATTATTCTAATAAAAATAACGAGAAGTTAGTTTTAGTTGCCTGATAACCATTTAACCGCAAACCCGCGAATAGTAAGTAAAAAGTCATAAACTGAAAAAGGGATTATTATTATTAAAAACAACAGTTCTGAATTTGAAATTAACTTTTTTTCATACCCAGACTCTTTATTATGTGCCAGGAACATAGTTTGCCTATTAAAACCTCATGAGAACTAAATGATTACCAATAATGTAGAAAAATCCAAACTGCCCGTTTTTTTTTGCAAAGGAGTGTATTAGTTGTGACCATAGACTTATAAAAAAAGTCTATGGTTGTGACATTCAAAATCAAATTATTTTATTATCAGGCAACTAGGCCCATAGATAAAATACATAAAATTATAGTAAATAATAATAAACTAATACATAATAAATCTAATTAAAACGCCCGAAACGCCCGTAACGAAGGCCGAAACTACGAGCTTCGTGTTTAGAGAGTAGGCCCCCAGAGGCGGCTGATGAGTCATGGAACTGGTGGTGCACTTTACTAGCTCACTAATTATTATTAGGATTGAAAAATGCAATAAAACGACATTTTGCTTAAAGGTACTTTTTTTTTATCAATTCGTCGACTTTTTCCGAAACGAAATGTTCGATCACCTTTTTTTATGGTCTGGTACTTATTGATTGAATCGCCACCAAAAATAAGACAAGGAAAACAAAGGTGCTCAATTTTTATGTACTACACATCAAGCTATATATTTCCAGTTTACACTGATCTCTCATTGTAAGAAAATCCTATACAATGCGAGATCAGCTTATACTGGAAATGTATAGCTTTAGCCGTGCGTACATTTCACTTTTAAAACTTCGCGTAAATGCTTCATTTTCGTTTTGAACTCTTGGTCTATCGTGCGTACATTTCACTTTTAAAACTTCGCGTAAATGCTTCATTTTCGTTTTGAACTCTCTATTTTCTTAATAGGTATTAAGAAAATGACCTAGGCGGTCCAACCGATTTTATTTCTACTTTGTTTAGAAAATATTTATTATTGTTTTTAATATTATAGTCAAAGTTAATCCTCACTTTCACAGCTCACACACACAATGTCCCACATTATTAAGTAGGTATATCAAATCCTTTCAGAATTTAAACTAATACTAAAACAAAATAAATTAAACACATTCACGTGAGCAAAACATCGCGGTGGCACCTTTGGAGCTCTCGGTAATCGGTAATCTTTGGTTCGGCAGACAGAAGATAGTTGGTACAAACTGTATGGAGTAAAGAACTCCATACAGTTTGTACCAACTATCTTCTGTCTCACGCGCTAGGCGTTTTAGCTCGTATCTCATAGAAGTTGTACGAGCATTCGCCGTGCGCTCGGCCTAGCGCACGAGGAAATTTCTTTACAGCGAAAATAAGTCTTAATAGTTTAGCAAAGAGTTTAATTGGTTCGTTATTAAGTATTAAATAGATAGGTAATCAGATGTATTAAACATTTTGTGTTTCTTTCTAAACCTTTTAAAATCTGGTAGTGCAGCGCACGAGCGCACTTAAGGGGCAGCCGCCCCTGGTTGGAACTCGTACCACGAACGACGTAATGTTGATGTTGTGGCGGGACTCCATCTCGCGACTCGATATTAGTGTGATTAAGTCATGGGGTATTGCAATCTGCATTGTTTTCAATTGTCTTTTCTTTTTTCGATTTGTGAGTGTATTTAATCGACTTCCATGTGTGTATGACCCTTCAGCATATGTTTGTGCAATATCCACATGTAAGCCATCACGACTATCAAATTTCGGTTTTGGCCCGCACAGTTGTAATTCACACAGAGGTAATTCCCTCACTTTAATAAGTTTTTCAATATTTTCTTCAACCCACTGAATCAGCAAGAAGCTATTTTGTTTCCTCCTCTGCCACCTACATTTTCAGACCATAAAATATTTGCAGCGCTATAATATTAGCTGTAGAATCAAATATTGTCAAATTTAGTGTCCAGAGCTTTCGTAGATAAAAAGATTTACAATTAGTTAAATTCGGTGTGGTTTCTCTTCAAGTTATATGTTTCTTCAGCAGTCTTGGCGTTAACTTCCTTTTCTTTTTCTATATATTTTTTTTTCAACTCTTTATCCTCAACATCTAATAGCTTTCACTCAAATGCATCGCGATCGTCACAAGTGTCGACTGACGGTAGTTTGAGGCTTAAATTGAACTTGGTGTTAAAATTGTTTCGGTACTTACAGCCATTTTTCGGCTACCAAAACTGGAGGGATCTCTTTAGATTCCATCATCTCTTTATAATGTTTGTATATAGTAGGGATATTCAAGTCTGGTCCTGAAAATTTTCGTCCCTTTTTTTGTCGTGAATAATGACTCTCCTAACATGGACATAAGTTAATATGATCTGTCCAGTTACCAGTTACCAGTTACCAGGAATATACTTTCCCTCTGATCTGGAGCTACCAAGTGATCCTATAAGGGTTCTGTTTTTTCTTATTGAGGTACGGAACCCTAAAAATGATTGAATTAAAATTCCGTTCGAAGTTTTAATTAAAAATGGTCGTTTTTTTTCAAACTTCTTTTATTGATCAAAAACATGATAAGACATGAATGTATCCTGCGCCTCTAGTGAAAACAACAAAAAAAGTTTAGAAAATTTAACAACGTCGTACGCAATGGACTCA
This sequence comes from Cosmia trapezina, assembly GCA_905163495.3. Lineage (NCBI taxonomy): Eukaryota > Metazoa > Arthropoda > Insecta > Lepidoptera > Noctuidae > Cosmia > Cosmia trapezina. The sequence continues at coordinate 5,988,852 of LR991048.1, forward strand.
AACTTCTCAATCTTTGCAGAAAAAGCAAAGTACATTTCAAAATATTGAAGCAAACCATGTCTTGGTAATATTATTCAGAATTCAGGCTCATTTCCTGAAAGATTTCTCGCATAACCTAGAATATTTTTGACCAGCAACAACACGGTCAGTCACATGTTTCTTAACCTGACCTGTGGGTCGTCATTATTGTCGGTCTTAGTGCTGGAATATTCCACCCAGGAAGACTTAGGTATCTTGTTATTGTTCCCTCTCTCTCGGAGCTTTGCAAGCGTCATTAGATTGATAAGTTGGAGCACTAGTATATAAGCGAACCCGGACCATTCCGGAGCACAGTTGGATTCAACAGTCAGAGAGCAATCATGTTCTTGAACAAAATGTCCCTCGTTCTCCTCGTCGTTATCCTGGGGAACTCATGTAAGTACATTTTTTTTTCTCTATTTGAATACTTTTGTTAAAATAACTTTAGATTCAATAAATATATAATTGCTTTTCCTTTAGCTCTGTTACTTTCAAATGTAATATTTTAAATTTAATTACTCATTGAATGTATAGAAAAGTGTAGAGCTTAGTAGACAAAGCGTTAATTGAACAAATATAGTCAGATCTGTTAATTTTTAGGGAAAGTACTAATCGACTGATATTTATCTATATGTATAAAATGATCAACTGACTGATCTTATTCCTTGAGTTAATAGACTTGAAACTTGGCATGAATATTTATCTTAGTAAATTATAAAGTTTGTCATTTTTAGTTTTCCTATTGTACCCCCACAGGAGGGATTAGGGGTGTCAAAGTTTATATCAACGCACAGCCCAAACCGCTGAGTCTAGAGATTCCAAGTTTGGCACGTAGGTTCCTTATGAGGTCTAGGGGTGCACTAAGAAAGGATTTTTCAAAATTCAACCCCTAAGGTGGTGAAACAGGGGTCCAAAGTTTGTATAAGTTTGAGTTAATAGACTTGAAACTTGGCATGAATATTTATCTAATTATATTATAAAGTTTGTTATTTTTAGCTTTCCTAAACTAACTACCCTCTCAGGAAGGATTGGGGGGTGTCAAAGTTTGTATCAACGCACAGCCCAAACCGCTGGGTCATGGGAAGGGTAGGGTTGAGAGGAGGTTAGAGGGAGAGGAGGGGTGAGAGGGGGATTAGAGGGAGGGTAAAGGGGCACTAGTGCCTTTACACCTTAAAGTTGCTTTTTGTAGCACTGATAGCACTGATTAGAGAATACAATCCCGAGCATGTTTTTCAATCCCGGGATTACGGGATTCTTGATGCGTAATCCCGGGATCCCGGGGTTCTTTCTCCAGGATCAGCTTACATAATGACAGGTTACATGAGTTAAGTACTAAAATTGTTTATTTTATTTGACAAAAATATAATTTAATGTATTGTGTTGCGTAAATTATTTTGCATAGAATCTAGTTCTTCTAACTGAACAGACAGCTGTGCTGCTGGGGAGTTTGTTCCGCTACTTCTTCTTCCCAGCTAAAGCACTAGGAAGTGGTGAAGGGCGGGCGTTTTGTGGGGACTGTCTTACTGTAATTTTGACGTTCAAAAAGTGCTGATTCTCAGCCTAATTTGAATAAAGGACTTTTGATTTTGATTTTGATTCTATCCCGGGATTACACTATATGGTTTCTAATTGGTCTCAAATTTACAAAAAAAACGAGTAATTTCTTGAAATATATTTTTAATTTTATTGCACAACACAGATCATAAAATAGTAAGAAAAGAAAAATGATAAAACAAAGATAGGTACTATACTTTGTAAGAAATAAAAAGACAAAAATAACTTATTTAGAATTTTGAAAATACAATCGTAGAAATCAATGCATCCAAGGTTAGACTTCCAAGCCGGCTTCATAGTTTATTGCCAACATAAGCAGCATCTGCAAATGCTTGTTTAGGTTCTACACTGGTTGGAGGAATAGATACTGTTATTATCAAAGGGTTTTTTTTTTTTATGAAACAAATGCTATTAATATATTCTAGGGAAGGTCATTGTCAAGGCGCAACGGACTACGGTGTCCTAACTTGACCTGTTTGTGGCAATTCCGAAAATCCCGAGATTAGCCAAGTTCAGTACCGGAATTTTCGGGGTCAGAAAACGGCCGGGATCCCGGGATCCCAAATCCTCACACACTTTTTTTTGTTTGTTTGAAGACGCTAATCTCTGGAACTACCCAATCGGACTTTAATAATTATTTTTGCATTTCATTGCCCAATTCTTAAGGAACACAATATTCATATTCATATCATATTTAACATCACATTAGGACTCTTAGGTGCCAAGCAATAAGAAAAAAAGTCAGAAGGAACGCTAAGCGAAAACGAAGTAATAGCGCGGGCAGGCAATGCGATGCGACGGGATGGGTTGAGAAGAAAGAAGAAATTTCAAGAAATTTCACGCAGACGAAGTCGCGGGCAAAAGCTATCTCAACATTTTTGTTCCTATGGAATATTTTCCGACATCCACGCGGGCGAAGCCGTGGGCAAAAGCTAGTGATATTAAAAATCGTTTTTTTATTCTACAGGGTTTTCCGGAAATGGACTTGTGGCTGCTCAGGGATTCAATCAACAATTGATGCAATACCAGCGACCCACGCCTCCAATGCCACCCATGCTTCTACCCTACGCAGTGCCATACCCAATGCCTTATTATCCTCAACCTCCTCAAGACTCTACAAGAGACCCACCGCTCATAAGGTTGTGGGACGCTATACATGATTGGAGACAGAATGTGGTTCAAGCCACACTACCGACAACTCCTGCTCGTGCTGATGCAGGCGCTAAAGCACCAGTTCCTTTGCAACTGCTTCTACTTCTGAATGTCCTGGTAGTTCTGGAGACAAATCTTCTCCCAAAAACTCTGGATCTATTATGTTAATACACAAACTTCTTCACTACCTGTTCCTACTAAACGGAATATTAGAAACGGAACATAGAGTGTATAGTGTCATAGTGTGTGGACGATACGCTTACCAAAGACAATTCTACAACTTCACTGCCTCCTACCCAACCTGAGGATGCCATCCAGAATGATACATATTTAATAACCAATTGTGTTAACTTTATATGACGGTGGAAATATACCGCTTCTTCAATACACTTTTAAATACGGTTAGTTTAGTAGTTCTGATTGCTTGTATTGTACGTGCTAACGTTAGTAATAGAAACTCACGATCCAACACCCATATCTATCCAGAATATATTCGATCGACTATTAATCAAGCAGCTTTTATCTTTCAAGATCTCAATTATATAGTTATAGTTATCGATTGTTCAGTACACATTCCCTGAATACAAACTTACTGAAAAGAGGAATTATCAGTTCTAGCTAAAGCCAGTAACCACTGACAGTTCTGATTCGTTATTGCGTCAGTGTTTGCGGTCAGGAGATAAACTATGAACAATGGTATTATTCACAAACAAAGTGCTAATTGTTAAGGAAACAAAAACAAAATGTTTTTTTTTAAATTCAAATTGAAAGGGCTTTGTCGCACATGCGATTATGCCGCTCTGGTTGGCTTAACAAAATCATACTAGTTACTATTTAACGTACTGTTAGGATAGCTAGTTTGTAAAGTACTCTAGCTGCATCAGAAAGTGGCGCAGCTAGAACACTATTACAGTAACCTATCTCTCTAGTCCTACAATCTAAGCTATTTCTAAATTCCTTATACATATTAACCGAGTGTGTCCACACTCGGTTAATATGTGATAAACATCATCAACGGAATTGGTACAAAAATCACAATTAGTAGTTGTTGATTTTGCCATTAGGTATAAGAAGCTATTACACGGAATATGTCCGGAACGAAGTCTTAATGCTATAACAGTATCACATCTGTTCAACAGTTGGTTATCTATCCACGGTGATTCAAGGGATGTGGTTGGATCGTTTTGTACCAGATTCCTTTTTCTTGTGATCTTTTATTGAAATATTCCTTCCAAAGCGAATAACAATCCTGTTTGATATTAGGTATAAAGTTAGTAAAGTAAGGAGAAAAGTTAACAGGAATTCCATCACATATGGCCTGCTTGCCTAATAGATCCACTATATCGTTGCCTCATATTCCGATATGTGATGGAATCCATTGAAGAACTATGTGTTTTCCATCAGATTGTAGTTTCAAAATAGTTTTCAGTACAGTGTAGGCTATCGGTGTTCCTCGAAATGTCGAGGTACACCGAGCCAAGTGTTGGAGCGCACTTCTTGAGTCCGTGAAAATGACAATAATGTTCTGATGGATTGATTCTACATACGACAGAGCTTCTGCGATCGCAATCAGTTCCGCTTCCATTATACACACACTGGCATTAATTCGAAACTTCATTGAATTTCCTTCAGACTCATAAAAGGCGGCCCCCATACCGTCACCATCCTTAGATCCGTCTGTAAATATTTTGAAATAAGTCGAGTATTCGGAAGTAATGTAATCAATAAATATATTTCCAGGATTGTATTGCCTTTTTGGTCTGCTCATAAAACTTACGTCATATTTTATAACACTGTTGCTATTACTGCTGACCCATGTATTCAGGGAAAACATACCTAATTTATTACTGCAATGAACTTTTAAAGTGTGAAGTGAGTCGTGAACCAAGATTAACTTGGGGATTCTTTTGTTTCGCCAATATGAAGAATTATTTTACACAATGTGGATAGCTCGGAAAGTAAGTTAATACCAGTATTTGCCTGCAAGGCTTTCCTTTTAAGCCAGAATTTACTATCCAAGAAACGTTGACGTAGATATAACGGTTGTAGCCATAACTCACTCTCCATCACGTGAATGGGTGTAGTTTTAATGAAACTGTAAACAACTGTTGCACTAAAGCTCAATGATAGTCTCACCGAGCTATGATACCTACGAATTAAAAAGAATTTCTACCTGATTTTATTCTGCGCATCGATTACTAACAACCAAAAAGTTTAGGAAATTCTACAGCATCGTACGACATCGAGTGAAACTAAAACAAAATACTGAACCAAACCATGTCTTGGTAGGACTTAACATTATTCAGAATTCAGGCTCATTCCCTGATAAGCTTCTTGTATAATCAGATTATTTTTGACCAGCAACAACACAGTCAGTCACATGTTTCTTGACTTGACCCGTAAAATAACCAGAGTACTTATTACTAGTCGCACTCGCTGAAAACATCCGTTAGAAAAGCTTAACTTGCTAATGGTTCGTTTAGTTGGATTTTCCCATTCGTTATTAGATTGATAATCCAGCTAGTATAAACAAGCCCGGACTATTTTAGATCATAGTTGAATCAGTAAACTACTTAGCAATAATGTTCTTGAGTAAAGCTTATTTCATTCTCCTCGTCCCCATGCTGGGGATCTCCTGTGAGTGTCAACTTATTTTTTTTCTTCAAATACTTTTGATGTAGTTAGATACTTCTTTTCTAGGTTCAATATAAACATAAGAATATTCGTCCTTCAGATCTGTTACTTTCGATTGTAATTTAGTTTTTTTTTTTAGTCATCAACTATAGGTATACTATACGTAGCAAAATGATAGCCTGAGCAGACCTGGGCGTGTATTATCCAGATATTATTAGATTTGTTCATGTTACTTTTTGGGTAAGGCACTAATCTATTGATATTTATAGCATTAAAAATTGTTTTTACCAAATGCAACTACCAGGTGGTAACAATGAACAAGCTTGTTCTGGAAAGTGTAGAAATGAAAGTCCTCTTATGAGATTCTGTAATCCTAAAGACGAATGGAAAAAGGATCTTTTTTGGCCATTACTGGGCAAAACCCTCGAGTTTCATGTAAATAAAATAAACCTTCCTTAGTAAAAGGATGATGTTTCATTGACAATAATGTTCGACTTCTGAAAAAAGGAGGAGGTTATCAATTCGGATGTTTCTATTTCTTTTTTTTTGTGTATGTTCGGGCATAACTTCGTCATATATTGACGGAATTACAAAATTCTTTTTTTGTTTGAAAGGGTATACTTTCGACGTGGTCTCATTGTTACCAAGTCAGAATCTGATTAGGCGATCTTATGGAAATCGAGGGAAACCCTCAAAATTTATAGGCCCACCTATAGCGATTTGGATATTTTTATAGGAACTCGTGCATGTGCTCCCGGAAAACACCATTTGGTGAAGTGGAACTAATGATGAAGACCACAGATGGCCATCGGAACTACTCAATTATACCGAAGTATTTCACGGGTATTCGATTACTTTAATATGGTTGCTAAGTAATTTATGCTCGTCAAAATGCATAATGGTGATGACGACTTCACCATGGAGCTCCAGTTCTCTTGGTTCTTACTAGGAGAACTCCTCAACAATTAACGTCCCTGCATCGGGAAAAGCAATAATTTGTAAAAGGTGATGAGCAGTTGACATTGGGCTATTGTAACTTAGATAAATTACAAACTGACCCACTAAAAAGTGAAACATAAACACTTTTTTCCAAAAAAAAAACCAACCGACTTCCAAAAAAAACACTACTAAGTGAAAAACTTTAATTTTGTAAGTCGGTGGCAAAAAACTAAAATACAGATCCAAAGACAACGACTTCCGAAATTAAAGTTATGGATGAGTCAAGTCAAAATGAAGTTGGCCGCGTGTCTGTGGCCTATTGAAAAACTGATTGAATTCAAATTCCAGTTTTTAGGTAATTCAATTTTTTTTGGGTTTCTTGCAATTTACAGGTCCGTGTCAGGTTGTATCTTGATCAAGGTATGATACGCGGCAATAAAAAATATGTATTTACATAATTTTAACCATAAAAATCATTAATACATCTCTCTAAGTTAGATTTCGTGCAGTCGTTAGATTTCGTTCGTTTGACGAATCTGCACGAAATCTAACTTAGAGAGATGTATTGATGATTTTTAAGGTTAAAATTATACATATTTTTTATTGCCGCATATCATGCTTTGATCAAGATACAACCTGACACGGACCTGCAAATTGCAAAAAACTCAAAAAAAAAAATGAAATTCGCGGGCCACTGCGCATCATCCTTAATTAAAATGGTAGTTTTTTTTAAACTTCTAAATAGTGAACAAAAACTTATAAGACATGAATCTATCTTTGGCCTCTATTGAAAACAGCAAAAAAGTTTAGAAAATTCAACAACGTCGTACGCAATGGACTCAAACTTCTCAATATTTGCAGAAAAAGCAAAGAACATTTCAAAATATTGAAGCTAACCATGTCTTGGTAAGACTTTATTATTATTCAGAATTCAGGTTCATTTCCTGAAATATTTCTTGCATAACCTAGAATATTTTTGACCAGCAACAACACGGTCAGTCACATGTTTCTTGATCTGACCTGTGGGTCGTCATTATTATCGGTCTTAGTACTGGAAATTCCACCCGGGAAGACTTATCTTGTTATTGTTTCCTCTCTCTCGGAGCTGGTATATAAGCGAGCCCGGACCATTCCAGAGCACAGTTGGATTTAACAGTCAGAGAGCAATCATGTTCTTGAACAAAATGTCCCTCGTTCTCCTCGTCGCTATCCTGGGGACCTCATGTAAGTACAATTTTTTTAATTCTCTATTTAAATACTTTTGTTGTAATACGGTATTTTACTCTATATGAGAAAATATCTAAAAATATATTATTTAGATAGCTTAGGCACAAAGCAGTCGGAAAATGTTAGTTTTAGTTCATAAAATAATAATATAAATTTTAAAATTCAATTCAAAGTTTACAGTTTTTTTAATCTGTTTTCTAACACCATGAAAGTAGCTGCCATGTTATTATGTCATTACGGCTGTATTTAAATTAAAAAGTGTCAGGGTCAACTGTCCACTGATAAGCGTTTAAAAAGTGTTTGTTTACTCAGCAAACGCATTTTTGATTTTTAAATGATTGTTTTTGAAGAAAAAAAAAATGTTTTATATTTATTGCATCTAAAATAATAGGGTATTATTTTAGATTCAATATATTTACCAAACATTTTTTTCTTAAGCTCTGTTACTTTCAAATGCATATTTTTTTATTTAATTACTCATTGAATGTGAAAAAGTGGAGAGCTGATAAGCGTTAATGAAACAGATATAGTCAGTCAATTTGTTCATTTAATCGATTGATATTTCTGATATTAAAAATCGTTTTTATCTTCTATAGGGTTTTCGGGAAATGGACTTGTAGCTGCCCAGGGATCCAATCAACAGATGATGCAATACCAGCGACCCACGCCTCAGAACTATCCAATGCAACAATCCATGCCTCAGAACTATCCAGTGCAACAATCCATGCCTCAGAACTATCCAATGCAACAATCCATGCCTCAGAACTATCCAGTGCAACAATCCATGCCTCAGAACTATCCAGTGCAACAATCCATGCCTCAGAACTACCCAATGCAACAATCCATGCCTCAGAACTATCCAATGCAACAATCCTTGCCTCAGAACTATCCAGTGCAACAATCCATGCCTCAGAACTACCCAATGCAACAATCCATGCCTCAGAACTACCCAATGCCACAACCCATGCCTCTGCCCTACGCGATGCCATACCCAATGCCTTACTATCCTCAACCTTCTTATGGTAGCCGTCCACAAAACCCACCACCACCACTACTAAGGGGGTGGGATGCTGGACATGATTGGGCACAGAATGTAGTTCAAGGCATACTTGGGCAAAACTCTCCGCAGCCTAGAAACTAAAAATAAAGCTTCCTCAATAAAAGGACGTTGTTTATATACAAATGTTTGTTTTCAATGATTTAAGTTAGTCATCGTTCATTTTAAGTACCATTGTTCGGCTCATTTCGTACTTGAATATTAGAACTTAAGAATGTATGTAAGCTTAACATTGTTTAAAACCGACTCAATAAATAGAATAAAACCTAAATAGTTTTATTTCCTTTTATGTTCTCCACCTTCAACCTCAAAGTCAGATATCATCTCATTGCAAGTTATTGTTAACCGACTTCAAAAAAGGAGGAGGTTCTCAATTCGGTTGTATGTTTTTTTTTTGTATGTTTGTGACCTTAGTACTCCGTCACTTATGAACCGATTCGGAAAATTCATTGCAAGTAGGACTCACATCAAAAAGTTTGTGATAACTAGCAAAAACTGATATATTTTTTAAATTTAACTTTATCAAGAAGAAGTGTGTACGTTACATACAATAAAATGCATTGTGTATTTCTATTTAAAAAAAAAAAAACGCAAAGCAAAGGCAAAGGTCCTCGCGCACGTGTGGGAGTGGCGCGAGGAGGCGAAGCGCCGGGGCGTAACTCCGCTGCCGCGAGAAATCACGGTACAGCGGACAGAGCTCCGGCGGGATCTCATGGCGGCATGGAGAGCGCGACTGTCGCAACCCAACGCTGGGCACGCCACAATTGCGGCGATAAGTCCCCTCTTTGAGGAGCGGTTAGAGAGGCGCCACGGCGTCCTCACCTTCCGCCTGACGCAGGTCCTCACCGGACACGGTTGTTTCGGGAGGTTCCTGTTTCGCATAAGGCGGGAGGAAACGCCCGGGTGTTTCCATTGTGTGGATCGCCCGGAGGACACGGTGGAGCATACAGTGGAGGTCTGCCCGGCTTGGGCAGAGCACCGCCGTGTTCTCACGGAGGCGATCGGCGGCGGCGATCTCTCGCGTCCGAGCCTGGTCCAGGCCATGGTGCGGAGCGAGAGTGCATGGGAGGCCGTCACCTCCTTCTGCGAAGCAGTGATGCTCGCGAAGGAGGAGGCGGAACGCGTGAGGGAGAGGCAGCCTCACGCCCTCAGTCGCCGCAGGAGACGTCCCGGGCGGCGGGAATCGCGGGGCGATTTCCGGCCACCGTAGGCGCGGGCCTGCGGACGGTGAGCAGCGGGTAGCTCGCCGTCCGGTAAGGACCAGGCCCGAGTCGACGGCGCGTTGTGTTCCACGCGCGCCTCAAAGAGATGTCAGCAAGTGACGGGGCCCAATAGGGCCCACGCCGCTGGGGTCGCGGGTTGTCCGAAGGGGTTACCGCGGCCTTGGCATAGGCAACTGAAGGAACACGGGTGGGTTTTAGTCAGTAAAAGTCTGACACGCCCTCCCGCTCCACCCAGAGCGGGAGAAGTTATTTGATGATTTCCCACCCTCAAAAAAAAAAAAAAAAAAAAAAAAAAAAAAAAGGGGGTGGGATGCTGGACATGATTGGGCACAGAATTTTGTTCAAGGCATACTTGGGCAAAACTCTCCGCAGCCTAGAAACTAAAAATAAAGCTTCCTCAATAAAAGGACGTTGTTTATATACAAATGTTTGTTTTCAATGATTTAAGTTAGTCATCGTTCATTTTAAGTACCATTGTTCGGCTCATTTCGTACTTGAATATTAGAACTTAAGAATGTATGTAAGCTTAACATTGTTTAAAACCGACTCAATAAATAGAATAAAACCTAAATAGTTTTATTTCCTTTTATTTTCTCCACCTTCAACCTCAAAGTCAGATATCATCTCATTGCAAGTTATTTTTTCATTGCAAGTAGGACTCACATCAAAAAGTTTGTGATTACTAGCAAAAACTGATATATTTTTTTAAATTTAACTTTATCAAGAAGAAGTGTGTACGTTACATACAATAAAATGCACTGTGTATTTCTATTTAAAAAAACATTTATTTATTTTATTATAACTTTATTTCAGAACATAAGTAATTCCATATAAAATATTTAGCAAAGTTTAATACTATGTTAGTAACCTAAACCTACTTAATTCAAGCAACTACAGTATTTATGCTTAAACTTTAATTCTATCTTTTTGTGTTCTGATAGATATACAAATGCATAAGGCTCTATCTGTACAGTTTTTGAATTTACATCGTGGATTATGGCTTGATAGCAACTACAGTATAAAATGCTTAAAACTTTGGCATAATTAGAAGGTCGAACATTAACTTCAGCTTTTATGCTGTTATATTATTTTACGCATAAGGCAGGGACTATTTTGTCATTCGACTTTATTCTACAAGGATTGTTGGTAAAAGTAATACGTATTTTCAGATGGAACTTTATGCCTCTTGAAATTAAATAATCAGATATCTTAACTTGAGATATCCTGTTATGCCTCTAAAATTTTATTTGTTCGGTTAAGTTCTGCAAATAAAATTAGACCTTTAAAAAGAGCTACTTTATCGTTGTACAGAAATGTACATGTGAAAAAGAAGCACTATGCTATTGACTTCGTGACCGCACACCAACGCGATGAAGTGGCATCAGGTATTATCGGCACCACGGTGGCTTGACCTATCATTTATGAAAAAGTGCCTAATGCAACAAGAATGCAAATATTTAATGAATTTCAGAAAAAAAAGTACTAGCTGAGATCAACGTCGCCAGTTTGAGGTCTCTAACGTTACAAAAAAACTAAAACGCATGATGAGAACGTACGTATTTTTCTGTTCCTTTCTGTTTGTCTGTTTGTGTGTACATAAATAGTTAAATAAAAAAAAAATAAAAAACTAAAACGTATGATGAGAATGATAATATATATTTTTTAAACTCTTTATTAATTCAGACTACGATGTGGTCTACAGTGTTAGTAACAAAATAGCTTAACCTATGTTAGTACTTAATAACTAAAACAGATCGGGTGCGAATTACAAGCGCCCACACTATCGGGCTATCTACCCGGGTGGCTATCGATTGCAGGATAGTATTGGGACTGTCACGCAGCCTGCGAAGTAGCGAGGCAGACTTCTTACGCCATAGTGCATAAAAGCCGTCAGAGCGTGCTTCTGCAAACATTGCCGAAGCACTGCAGAAGCGCGGCAATCGCAACAATACCCTGAATGCGTTATTATATTGGATACGCAGAGCATTGTAAGCCTTTTGGTGTACGTGAACCACAGAGCTCCCAAGTACAGTGCTGTGCAGTACGCCTTAATAGTGGTTATTTTAATTGCTTCTGTACATCGAGAAAATCTGCGGGCCAGCGTACGCTCTAACTGACAATGCTCTGCGCTCCCTTTCTAAATCCATATCATCTTTCAGGTCATCAGTAACCAGATGGCAAATTTATTTAAATTTATATACCCTGTTTATCGGGTGACCTTTCATCAGGAGAGGAGGTACAGTAGTGGGACACCTGGTGGCAGACTTAAAGACCATGAACTCTGTCTTGCTGCTATTATAAATTAGCCCATGAGTCGCAGCGTACGCCTCGCACACATTATGTTTATGTTTATTTGAATACGCGTTCCAGTGCTATGTGTTTCACAATCCAATACAATACGCTAACTGTCTAAGCTAAGCTGTCAACACTTGATCCAAAGTTGTGAATTTTAGCAATAGTAATGAACCGACAAAGGTCATACGTAATTACGTAGTCTGCGTAAATTTTGGTATAATTAGAATGTCGAACATTGACTTCAGCTTTTATGCTGTTATATTATTTTACGCATAAGGCAGGGACTATTTTGTCATTCGACTTTAATTCTACAAGGATTGTTGGTAAAAGAAATACGTATTTTCAGATAGAACTTTATGCCTCTTGAAATTAAATAATCAGATGTCGTACCTTGAGATATACTGTTATGCCTCGAAATTTTTTTTTTTCGGTTAACCGTACAAAAGTAGACCTTATCCCTTTGAAAACTGCAAATTTATTGTTGTACAGAAATGTACGGTCACCCTCTTAAGTCTAGTACCACGCTAAGGATTGTATTGCTGTAAGCACTGCACTTGCTGTAAGCGATGGCCTGTAGCACTTTTCAAAGGCATAAGGTCTACTTTTGTTTGTAGACCTTAACCATTAGCATAAAAGCTGAAGTCAATGTTCGACCTTGTAATTATACCAACATTTTAAGCATAAAATACTACTATAAAGCCTTAATCCATGATGTAAATTCAAAAACTCGACAGATAGAGCCTTATGCATTTGTTTATCTATCAGAACAAAAAGAGATTGAATTATGATTGTTACATGCTTAGAAAGACCGCAAAATGCTGGTTTCAGCTGACTAATAAAGTTATTTTGGTCCAATCTTGAAATGCGACCTTATGTGTCTCTGGTTGAGATGTGTTATCTGACGAGACATCGATAGAGCTGCCTAGATATAATTTGATACATTCAAAAATAAAGTTATTTTTCCGAGTCGTTACTTGATTATGTCATTAACATCGTGTTGTTCATGTGTTTTTGAGTGAGGTAGTACATATTAAACATTGTTTTTCTTTTCTCTACAGGGTTTTCGGGAGATGTCGCTGCATATCCGACTGTACAATATCAGACAGCACCTGGATATGGATACCCCCCATATGGACAACCCATGTATTATCCAATGCCACAACCAGTGCCTTACTATCCTCAACCTCCTTATGGTAGCGTCCACAAAACCCACCGCTCATAAAGGTGTGGAATGCTGCACGTGATTAGGGACAGAATGTAGTTCAAAGCACACTTGGGCAAAACTCTATCATTAGATTATTTTTAGGGTTCCGTACCTCAAAAGGAAAAAAAACGGAACCCTTATAGGATCACTTCGTTGTCCGTCTGTCTGTCTGTCTGTCAGTCAAGAACCTTTTTCTCAGGAACGCGTGGAGGTCTCAAGTTGAAATTAATATTAAATACGTAAGTCTATGTTCCCTTGGAGTTATAAAAAAATCAAGCTTCTAAGTCAACGCAATAAAAAAACACGGCCATTTATGCGACATTTTTTGATACTCGCAAGTAAATCAAAACCTATAGGGTCCTTCTCGTTGACCTAGAATCATGAAATTCGGCAAGAAGCAAGGTCTTACAGCACAAATAATGGAAAAAGTCCGAAAATTGTTAATTTCTAATTATATCACATAAAAAAATATTTTCAAGTATGTCATCTGTCAAGGCCCTTTTTCTCAGGAACGCGTGAAGGTATCAAGTTGAAATTAATACCAAATACGTCAGTCTATGTTCCCTTGGAGATGTAAAAAAATCAAGCTTCTAAATCAACGCAATTAAAATTACAGTCATTTTTATGCGACATATTTTGATACTCGCAAGTAAATCAAAACCTATAGGGTACCTACTTCCCGTTGACCTAGTATCATGAAATTTGGTAAGAAGCAAGGTCTCACAGCACAAGTAAAGGAAAAAGTCCGAACATTGATTATTTGTAGTTTTATCACATAAAAAAAATAGTTTTTAGTTTTTTTTTCTGGCAAAATGTGGGTGTATAGACCTACCTCTGCCCAACCCTTGCTAAAAAAAAACCTTGTCAATTGCAAAGTGATTGAACAGAATCTCCTCTATCTCTAACTAGAATCTATTCGATCGACTAAGAATCAAGGAGCTTTAATCTTTCAATAAGATTTCAATTACATAGTTATCGAAGTTTAGGAAATTCTACAACGTCGTACGCCATTGAGTCAAACTTCTCAATCTTTGCAGAAAAAGCAAAGAACATTTCAAAATATGAAACAAACCATGTCTTGGTAGGACATAACATTATTCAGAATTTTATTACTGTTATGGGGTTAATATGCTTAAAGTTAAATTCAATCGGGCAGGCCGAAACGTTCGCCCTTACTAAATCAAAAGAGAGCGAGGGCGAGGAGTTTAAGTCTTCAGTAGTTTTAAGTGGATAAGTGGATACTGGTAAGAAATTTACAAATTCTTGAGCAACTTCTTTGCTATCGGAAATGAGACCACATGACGACTCCAGTGTGTAATCAATATTATGCTTTCTGTTCCTGGTCGAACATTGACTTCAGCTTTTATGCTGTTATATTATTTTACGCAGAAGGCAGGGACTATTTTGCCATTCGACTTTATTCTACAAGGATTGTTGGTAAAAGTAATACGTATTTTCAGATATAACTTTATGCCTCTTGAAATTAAATAATCAGATGTCGTACCTTGAGATATACTGTTAAGCCTCGAAAATTTTATTTATTTAAACTTTTCGCACTCAAAACTATACAAACGCGGTCTTAATGCCTTAGGCATTTTCTACTAGTCAACCGAGGGTAGTGAAGAGATTGATGGGGGGTGCTCAGTAGGGATGTGACATTATACACAAAAAATCGATTATTAATTAATCGATTGTTTTGCCTAGTAATAAAATCGATTAAAAAATAATCGATTTTGTTAAGAAAATCGACTTTTTCCTTATTTTTTGATGGATTTAGGCAAAATCGCCCGGATAGCCCGCGAAAGTCAAATTTTCTTACGTTTTTTGCAATTTTCAAGTCGGTATTAGGTTCTATGATGATCAAAATACGATTTGTGACCATAAAAAGTATGTATTTACAAAATTATAATCAATAAATTCATCAATACAACTCTATAAGACCCAAGTAATCATATCGAATGACTATTTCATGAAATATTGACATTTGAGAAATAAAGTAACTAATCCTAATAATCAAGGTAAAGGTCATACATTGTTCCTAACAAAATTAAATTACAAGGGCATAAAAGTGGCAAAAAGATATTTTTTCTGGAAAAAATTTCTTATGAAATAAGTAGTACGTAAGTAAATCATAAAATAATTAATTAAAAGCCTGTGGGCAATGAATTTGCGAATAAAAGTTTTGGTTTTGGGTTCGCAGCACTTTGCGTCCTCGCGCTCCTGACTAAAACGCTGGGTGTTGCGGCCGTTGCAGGTGAAAAAAATCGACAGTGAAAAATAAATCTATTTTTTATTAATAGATTTTTTCTATTATGTAAATCGATTGTAATAATCGATTTTTATTGAAAATAAATCGATTTTGAATCGATTTTTTCCATAATCGTATATTTTTTCACATCCCTAGTGCTCAGTAAGAGAGGAATAATTTATAGAAAAAAAAAAAAACTAAAAATTTATCTGATTAATTATAAATAGGTAGACTACGTATACAAGTATAAAAACTTTCTTACAAAAAAAAACCGACTTCCAAAAAAAACACTACAAAGTGAAAAATAACTTTAATTTCGGAAGTCGGTGTCTTTGGATCTGTATTTTAGTTTTTTGCCACCGACTTCCGAAATTAAAGTTATTTTCACTTTGTAGTGTTTTTTTTGGAAGTCGGTTTTTTTTTTGTAAAAAAGTCTATTTTTCACTTTTTAGTGGTTCAGTTTGTAATTTATCTAAGTTACAATAACCCAATGTCAACTGCTCATCACGTTTTACAAAATATTGCTTTTCCCGATGCAGGGACGTTAATTGTTGAGGAGTTCTCCTAGTAAGAACCAGGAGAACTGGAGCTCATGGTGAAGTCAGCATTACCATTATGCATTTTGACGAGCATAAACCATATTAAAGTAATCGAATCGCAACCTGTGATATACTTAGATATAATTGAGTATTTCCCATAGCCCTCTGTGGTCTTCATCATAAGTTCCAGTTCACCGAATGGTACTTTCCGAGAGCAAATGCACGAGTTACTATAAAAAATACCAAAATCGATATAGGTGTGCCAATAAAATTTGAGGGTTTCCCTCGATTTCCATGGGATCCCATCATCAGATCCTGACTTAATGATCATAGGACCACTTGGAAAGTATACCCTTTTGAACAAAAAAAGAAAAATCCAAATCGGTCCAGCCATTTTCGAGTAATCGGGGAACATACATAAAAAAAAAAGGTTCCGACGAATGGAGAACCTCCTCCTTTTGGAAGTCGGTTAATAAATATATGATAAAGTAGCACTTGCTAAAGGCATACGGTCTAATTTTATTTATAGTTCTTAACCGAACAAATAAAATTTTAGGGGCATAACAGTTTATCTCAAGGTACGACGTCTGTTTATTTAATTTTAAAAGGCATAAAGTTCTATCTGAATATACGTATTACTTTTACCAGCAATCCTTGTAGAATAAAGTTGAATGACAAAATAGTCCCTGCCTTATGCGTAAAATAATATAACAGCATAAAAGCTGAAGTCAATGTTCGGCCTTCTAATTATACCAAAATTTTAAGAATAAATACTGTAGTTGCTATCAAGCCTTATTCCGCGATGTAAATTCAAAAACTCGACAGATCGAGCCCTATGTATTGAGAACAAAGAGATAGATTATGATTGTTACATGCTAAGAAGGAACGCGAAAGACTGGTTTCAGCAGACTAATAAATTTATTTTGGTCTAATCTTGAGATTCGACCCTAAGAGCCATTTCACGTTTTCGCGCGAGTATCTAAGATTTTAGTCGCCTGAAAACTGATTGAATTCTAATTCCAGTTTTTAGGTGATTGCGCTGCGTAGCCCGCGTAATTCAATTTTTTTTGGGTTTCTTGAAATTTACAGGTCCGTGTCAGGTTGTATCTTGATCAAGGTATGATACGCGGCAATAAAAAGTATGTATTTACATAATTTTAACCATAAAAATCATCAATACATCTCTCTAAGTTAGATTTCGTGCAGAGTCGTTAGATTTCGTTCGTTTGACGAATCTGCACGAAATCTAACTAAGAGAGATGTATTGATGATTTTTATGGTTAAAATTATACATATTTTTTATTGCCGCGTATCATGCTTTGATCAAAATACAACCTGACACGGACCTGCAAATTGCAAAAAACTCAAAAAAAATTGAAATTCGCGGGCTACCACTGCGCATCATCCTTAATTAAAATGGTAGTTTTTTTTAAACTTCTAAATAGTGAACAAAAACATATAAGATATGAATCTATCTTTGGCCTCTATTGAAAACAGCAAAAAAGTTTAGAAAATTCAACAACGTCGTACGCAATGGACTCAAACTTCTCAATATTTGCAGAAAAAGCAAAGAACATTTCAAAATATTGAAGCTAACCATGTTTTGGTAAGAATTAATATTATTCAGAATTCAGGCTCATTTCCTGAAATATTTCTTGCATAACCTAGAATATTTTTGACCAGCAACAACACGGTCAATCACATGTTTCTTGATCTGACCTATGGGTCGTCATTATTATCGGTCTTAGTACTGGAAATTCCACCCGGGAAGACTTATCTTGTTATTATTTCGTCTCTCTCGGAGCTGGTATATAAGCGAGCCCGGACCATTCCAGAGCACAGTTGGATTTAACAGTCAGAGAGCAATCATGTTCTTGAACAAAATGTCCCTCGTTCTCCTCGTCGCTATCCTGGGGACCTCATGTAAGTACATTTTTTTAAATTCTCTATTTAAATACTTTTGTTGTAATACGGTATTTTACTCTATATGAGAAATATCTAAAAATATATTATTTAGATAGCTTAGGCACAAAGCAGTCGGAAAATGTTAGTTTTAGTTCATAAAATAATAATATAAATTTTAAAATTCAATTCAAAGTTTACAGTTTTTTTAATCTGTTTTCTAACACCATGAAAGTAGCTGCCATGTTATTATGTCATTACGGCTGTATTTAAATTAAAAAGTGTCAATGTCAACTGTGAACTGATAAGCGTTTAAAAAGTGTTTGTTTAACAAACGCATTTTTGATTTTTAAATGTTTGTTTTTGAAGAAAAAAAAAATGTTTTATATTTATTGCATCTAAAATAATAGGGTATTATTTTAGATTCAATATATTTACCAAACATTTTTTTCTTTAGCTCTGTTACTTTCAAATGCATATTTTTTTATTTAATTACTCATTGAATGTGAAAAAGTGGAGAGCTGATAAACGTTAATGAAACAGATATAGTCAGTCAATCTGTTCATTTAATCGATTGATATTTATGATATTAAAAATCGTTTTTATCTTCTATAGGGTTTTCGGGAAATGGACTTGTGGCTGCCCAGGGATCCAATCAAAATCAAAATCAACCGATGATGCAATACCAGCGACCCACGCCTCAGAACTATCCAATGCAACAATCCATGCTTCAGAACTATCCAGTGCAACAATCCATGCCTCAGAACTACCCAATGCAACAATCCATGCCTCAGAACTATCCAATGCAACAATCCTTGCCTCAGAACTACCCAATGCCACAACCCATGCCTCTGCCCTACGC
Source organism: Cosmia trapezina (assembly GCA_905163495.3). NCBI lineage: Eukaryota > Metazoa > Arthropoda > Insecta > Lepidoptera > Noctuidae > Cosmia > Cosmia trapezina. Next base: position 6,007,706 of record LR991048.1, read on the forward strand.
GATGCCATACCCAATGCCTTACTATGCTCAACCTTCTTATGGTAGCCGTCCACAAAACCCACCACCAATACTAAAGGGGTGGGATGCTTTACATGATTATGGACAGAATGTAGTTCAAAGTTTTCTTGGGCAAAACCCTCCGCAGCCTAGAAACTAAAAATAAAGCTTCCTCAATAAAAGGACGTTGTTTATATACAAATGTTTGTTTTCAATGATTTAAGTTAGTCATCGTTCATTTTAAGTACCATTGTTCGGCTCATTTCGTACTTGAATATTAGAACTTAAGAATGTATGTAAGCTTAACATTGTTTAAAACCGACTCAATAAATAGAATAAAACCTAAATAGTTTTATTTCCTTTTATGTTCTCCACCTTCAACCTCAAAGTCAGATATCATCTCATTGCAAGTTATTGTTAACCGACTTCAAAAAAGGAGGAGGTTCTCAATTCGGTTGTATGTTTTTTTTTTGTATGTTTGTGACCTTAGTACTCCGTCACTTATGAACCGATTCGGAAAATTCATTGCAAGTAGGACTCACATCAAAAAGTTTGTGATAACTAGCAAAAACTGATATATTTTTTAAATTTAACTTTATCAAGAAGAAGTGTGTACGTTACATACAATAAAATGCATTGTGTATTTCTATTTAAAAAAAAAAAAACGCAAAGCAAAGGCAAAGGTCCTCGCGCACGTGTGGGAGTGGCGCGAGGAGGCGAAGCGCCGGGGCGTAACTCCGCTGCCGCGAGAAATCACGGTACAGCGGACAGAGCTCCGGCGGGATCTCATGGCGGCATGGAGAGCGCGACTGTCGCAACCCAACGCTGGGCACGCCACAATTGCGGCGATAAGTCCCCTCTTTGAGGAGCGGTTAGAGAGGCGCCACGGCGTCCTCACCTTCCGCCTGACGCAGGTCCTCACCGGACACGGTTGTTTCGGGAGGTTCCTGTTTCGCATAAGGCGGGAGGAAACGCCCGGGTGTTTCCATTGTGTGGATCGCCCGGAGGACACGGTGGAGCATACAGTGGAGGTCTGCCCGGCTTGGGCAGAGCACCGCCGTGTTCTCACGGAGGCGATCGGCGGCGGCGATCTCTCGCGTCCGAGCCTGGTCCAGGCCATGGTGCGGAGCGAGAGTGCATGGGAGGCCGTCACCTCCTTCTGCGAAGCAGTGATGCTCGCGAAGGAGGAGGCGGAACGCGTGAGGGAGAGGCAGCCTCACGCCCTCAGTCGCCGCAGGAGACGTCCCGGGCGGCGGGAATCGCGGGGCGATTTCCGGCCACCGTAGGCGCGGGCCTGCGGACGGTGAGCAGCGGGTAGCTCGCCGTCCGGTAAGGACCAGGCCCGAGTCGACGGCGCGTTGTGTTCCACGCGCGCCTCAAAGAGATGTCAGCAAGTGACGGGGCCCAATAGGGCCGACGCCGCTGGGGTCGCGGGTTGTCCGAAGGGGTTACCGCGGCCTTGGCATAGGCAACTGAAGGAACACGGGTGGGTTTTAGTCAGTAAAAGTCTGACACGCCCTCCCGCTCCACCCAGAGCGGGAGAAGTTATTTGATGATTTCCCACCCTCAAAAAAAAAAAAAAAAAAAAAAAAAAAAAAAAAAGGGTGTGGGATGCTGGACATGATTGGGCACAGAATTTTGTTCAAGGCATACTTGGGCAAAACTCTCCGCAGCCTAGAAACTAAAAATAAAGCTTCCTCAATAAAAGGACGTTGTTTATATACAAATGTTTGTTTTCAATGATTTAAGTTAGTCATCGTTCATTTTAAGTACCATTGTTCGGCTCATTTCGTACTTGAATATTAGAACTTAAGAATGTATGTAAGCTTAACATTGTTTAAAACCGACTCAATAAATAGAATAAAACCTAAATAGTTTTATTTCCTTTTATTTTCTCCACCTTCAACCTCAAAGTCAGATATCATCTCATTGCAAGTTATTTTTTCATTGCAAGTAGGACTCACATCAAAAAGTTTGTGATTACTAGCAAAAACTGATATATTTTTTTAAATTTAACTTTATCAAGAAGAAGTGTGTACGTTACATACAATAAAATGCACTGTGTATTTCTATTTAAAAAAACATTTATTTATTTTATTATAACTTTATTTCAGAACATAAGTAATTCCATATAAAATATTTAGCAAAGTTTAATACTATGTTAGTAACCTAAACCTACTTAATTCAAGCAACTACAGTATTTATGCTTAAACTTTAATTCTATCTTTTTGTGTTCTGATAGATATACAAATGCATAAGGCTCTATCTGTACAGTTTTTGAATTTACATCGTGGATTATGGCTTGATAGCAACTACAGTATAAAATGCTTAAAACTTTGGCATAATTAGAAGGTCGAACATTAACTTCAGCTTTTATGCTGTTATATTATTTTACGCATAAGGCAGGGACTATTTTGTCATTCGACTTTATTCTACAAGGATTGTTGGTAAAAGTAATACGTATTTTCAGATGGAACTTTATGCCTCTTGAAATTAAATAATCAGATATCTTAACTTGAGATATCCTGTTATGCCTCTAAAATTTTATTTGTTCGGTTAAGTTCTGCAAATAAAATTAGACCTTTAAAAAGAGCTACTTTATCGTTGTACAGAAATGTACATGTGAAAAAGAAGCACTATGCTATTGACTTCGTGACCGCACACCAACGCGATGAAGTGGCATCAGGTATTATCGGCACCACGGTGGCTTGACCTATCATTTATGAAAAAGTGCCTAATGCAACAAGAATGCAAATATTTAATGAATTTCAGAAAAAAAAGTACTAGCTGAGATCAACGTCGCCAGTTTGAGGTCTCTAACGTTACAAAAAAACTAAAACGCATGATGAGAACGTACGTATTTTTCTGTTCCTTTCTGTTTGTCTGTTTGTGTGTACATAAATAGTTAAATAAAAAAAAAATAAAAAACTAAAACGTATGATGAGAATGATAATATATATTTTTTAAACTCTTTATTAATTCAGACTACGATGTGGTCTACAGTGTTAGTAACAAAATAGCTTAACCTATGTTAGTACTTAATAACTAAAACAGATCGGGTGCGAATTACAAGCGCCCACACTATCGGGCTATCTACCCGGGTGGCTATCGATTGCAGGATAGTATTGGGACTGTCACGCAGCCTGCGAAGTAGCGAGGCAGACTTCTTACGCCATAGTGCATAAAAGCCGTCAGAGCGTGCTTCTGCAAACATTGCCGAAGCACTGCAGAAGCGCGGCAATCGCAACAATACCCTGAATGCGTTATTATATTGGATACGCAGAGCATTGTAAGCCTTTTGGTGTACGTGAACCACAGAGCTCCCAAGTACAGTGCTGTGCAGTACGCCTTAATAGTGGTTATTTTAATTGCTTCTGTACATCGAGAAAATCTGCGGGCCAGCGTACGCTCTAACTGACAATGCTCTGCGCTCCCTTTCTAAATCCATATCATCTTTCAGGTCATCAGTAACCAGATGGCAAATTTATTTAAATTTATATACCCTGTTTATCGGGTGACCTTTCATCAGGAGAGGAGGTACAGTAGTGGGACACCTGGTGGCAGACTTAAAGACCATGAACTCTGTCTTGCTGCTATTATAAATTAGCCCATGAGTCGCAGCGTACGCCTCGCACACATTATGTTTATGTTTATTTGAATACGCGTTCCAGTGCTATGTGTTTCACAATCCAATACAATACGCTAACTGTCTAAGCTAAGCTGTCAACACTTGATCCAAAGTTGTGAATTTTAGCAATAGTAATGAACCGACAAAGGTCATACGTAATTACGTAGTCTGCGTAAATTTTGGTATAATTAGAATGTCGAACATTGACTTCAGCTTTTATGCTGTTATATTATTTTACGCATAAGGCAGGGACTATTTTGTCATTCGACTTTAATTCTACAAGGATTGTTGGTAAAAGAAATACGTATTTTCAGATAGAACTTTATGCCTCTTGAAATTAAATAATCAGATGTCGTACCTTGAGATATACTGTTATGCCTCGAAATTTTTTTTTTTCGGTTAACCGTACAAAAGTAGACCTTATCCCTTTGAAAACTGCAAATTTATTGTTGTACAGAAATGTACGGTCACCCTCTTAAGTCTAGTACCACGCTAAGGATTGTATTGCTGTAAGCACTGCACTTGCTGTAAGCGATGGCCTGTAGCACTTTTCAAAGGCATAAGGTCTACTTTTGTTTGTAGACCTTAACCATTAGCATAAAAGCTGAAGTCAATGTTCGACCTTGTAATTATACCAACATTTTAAGCATAAAATACTACTATAAAGCCTTAATCCATGATGTAAATTCAAAAACTCGACAGATAGAGCCTTATGCATTTGTTTATCTATCAGAACAAAAAGAGATTGAATTATGATTGTTACATGCTTAGAAAGACCGCAAAATGCTGGTTTCAGCTGACTAATAAAGTTATTTTGGTCCAATCTTGAAATGCGACCTTATGTGTCTCTGGTTGAGATGTGTTATCTGACGAGACATCGATAGAGCTGCCTAGATATAATTTGATACATTCAAAAATAAAGTTATTTTTCCGAGTCGTTACTTGATTATGTCATTAACATCGTGTTGTTCATGTGTTTTTGAGTGAGGTAGTACATATTAAACATTGTTTTTCTTTTCTCTACAGGGTTTTCGGGAGATGTCGCTGCATATCCGACTGTACAATATCAGACAGCACCTGGATATGGATACCCCCCATATGGACAACCCATGTATTATCCAATGCCACAACCAGTGCCTTACTATCCTCAACCTCCTTATGGTAGCGTCCACAAAACCCACCGCTCATAAAGGTGTGGAATGCTGCACGTGATTAGGGACAGAATGTAGTTCAAAGCACACTTGGGCAAAACTCTATCATTAGATTATTTTTAGGGTTCCGTACCTCAAAAGGAAAAAAAACGGAACCCTTATAGGATCACTTCGTTGTCCGTCTGTCTGTCTGTCTGTCAGTCAAGAACCTTTTTCTCAGGAACGCGTGGAGGTCTCAAGTTGAAATTAATATTAAATACGTAAGTCTATGTTCCCTTGGAGTTATAAAAAAATCAAGCTTCTAAGTCAACGCAATAAAAAAACACGGCCATTTATGCGACATTTTTTGATACTCGCAAGTAAATCAAAACCTATAGGGTCCTTCTCGTTGACCTAGAATCATGAAATTCGGCAAGAAGCAAGGTCTTACAGCACAAATAATGGAAAAAGTCCGAAAATTGTTAATTTCTAATTATATCACATAAAAAAATATTTTCAAGTATGTCATCTGTCAAGGCCCTTTTTCTCAGGAACGCGTGAAGGTATCAAGTTGAAATTAATACCAAATACGTCAGTCTATGTTCCCTTGGAGATGTAAAAAAATCAAGCTTCTAAATCAACGCAATTAAAATTACAGTCATTTTTATGCGACATATTTTGATACTCGCAAGTAAATCAAAACCTATAGGGTACCTACTTCCCGTTGACCTAGTATCATGAAATTTGGTAAGAAGCAAGGTCTCACAGCACAAGTAAAGGAAAAAGTCCGAACATTGATTATTTGTAGTTTTATCACATAAAAAAAATAGTTTTTAGTTTTTTTTTCTGGCAAAATGTGGGTGTATAGACCTACCTCTGCCCAACCCTTGCTAAAAAAAAACCTTGTCAATTGCAAAGTGATTGAACAGAATCTCCTCTATCTCTAACTAGAATCTATTCGATCGACTAAGAATCAAGGAGCTTTAATCTTTCAATAAGATTTCAATTACATAGTTATCGAAGTTTAGGAAATTCTACAACGTCGTACGCCATTGAGTCAAACTTCTCAATCTTTGCAGAAAAAGCAAAGAACATTTCAAAATATGAAACAAACCATGTCTTGGTAGGACATAACATTATTCAGAATTTTATTACTGTTATGGGGTTAATATGCTTAAAGTTAAATTCAATCGGGCAGGCCGAAACGTTCGCCCTTACTAAATCAAAAGAGAGCGAGGGCGAGGAGTTTAAGTCTTCAGTAGTTTTAAGTGGATAAGTGGATACTGGTAAGAAATTTACAAATTCTTGAGCAACTTCTTTGCTATCGGAAATGAGACCACATGACGACTCCAGTGTGTAATCAATATTATGCTTTCTGTTCCTGGTCGAACATTGACTTCAGCTTTTATGCTGTTATATTATTTTACGCAGAAGGCAGGGACTATTTTGCCATTCGACTTTATTCTACAAGGATTGTTGGTAAAAGTAATACGTATTTTCAGATATAACTTTATGCCTCTTGAAATTAAATAATCAGATGTCGTACCTTGAGATATACTGTTAAGCCTCGAAAATTTTATTTATTTAAACTTTTCGCACTCAAAACTATACAAACGCGGTCTTAATGCCTTAGGCATTTTCTACTAGTCAACCGAGGGTAGTGAAGAGATTGATGGGGGGTGCTCAGTAGGGATGTGACATTATACACAAAAAATCGATTATTAATTAATCGATTGTTTTGCCTAGTAATAAAATCGATTAAAAAATAATCGATTTTGTTAAGAAAATCGACTTTTTCCTTATTTTTTGATGGATTTAGGCAAAATCGCCCGGATAGCCCGCGAAAGTCAAATTTTCTTACGTTTTTTGCAATTTTCAAGTCGGTATTAGGTTCTATGATGATCAAAATACGATTTGTGACCATAAAAAGTATGTATTTACAAAATTATAATCAATAAATTCATCAATACAACTCTATAAGACCCAAGTAATCATATCGAATGACTATTTCATGAAATATTGACATTTGAGAAATAAAGTAACTAATCCTAATAATCAAGGTAAAGGTCATACATTGTTCCTAACAAAATTAAATTACAAGGGCATAAAAGTGGCAAAAAGATATTTTTTCTGGAAAAAATTTCTTATGAAATAAGTAGTACGTAAGTAAATCATAAAATAATTAATTAAAAGCCTGTGGGCAATGAATTTGCGAATAAAAGTTTTGGTTTTGGGTTCGCAGCACTTTGCGTCCTCGCGCTCCTGACTAAAACGCTGGGTGTTGCGGCCGTTGCAGGTGAAAAAAATCGACAGTGAAAAATAAATCTATTTTTTATTAATAGATTTTTTCTATTATGTAAATCGATTGTAATAATCGATTTTTATTGAAAATAAATCGATTTTGAATCGATTTTTTCCATAATCGTATATTTTTTCACATCCCTAGTGCTCAGTAAGAGAGGAATAATTTATAGAAAAAAAAAAAAACTAAAAATTTATCTGATTAATTATAAATAGGTAGACTACGTATACAAGTATAAAAACTTTCTTACAAAAAAAAACCGACTTCCAAAAAAAACACTACAAAGTGAAAAATAACTTTAATTTCGGAAGTCGGTGTCGTTGGATCTGTATTTTAGTTTTTTGCCACCGACTTCCGAAATTAAAGTTATTTTCACTTTGTAGTGTTTTTTTTGGAAGTCGGTTTTTTTTTTGTAAAAAAGTCTATTTTTCACTTTTTAGTGGTTCAGTTTGTAATTTATCTAAGTTACAATAACCCAATGTCAACTGCTCATCACGTTTTACAAAATATTGCTTTTCCCGATGCAGGGACGTTAATTGTTGAGGAGTTCTCCTAGTAAGAACCAGGAGAACTGGAGCTCATGGTGAAGTCAGCATTACCATTATGCATTTTGACGAGCATAAACCATATTAAAGTAATCGAATCGCAACCTGTGATATACTTAGATATAATTGAGTATTTCCCATAGCCCTCTGTGGTCTTCATCATAAGTTCCAGTTCACCGAATGGTACTTTCCGAGAGCAAATGCACGAGTTACTATAAAAAATACCAAAATCGATATAGGTGTGCCAATAAAATTTGAGGGTTTCCCTCGATTTCCATGGGATCCCATCATCAGATCCTGACTTAATGATCATAGGACCACTTGGAAAGTATACCCTTTTGAACAAAAAAAGAAAAATCCAAATCGGTCCAGCCATTTTCGAGTAATCGGGGAACATACATAAAAAAAAAAAGGTTCCGACGAATGGAGAACCTCCTCCTTTTGGAAGTCGGTTAATAAATATATGATAAAGTAGCACTTGCTAAAGGCATACGGTCTAATTTTATTTATAGTTCTTAACCGAACAAATAAAATTTTAGAGGCATAACAGTTTATCTCAAGGTACGACGTCTGTTTATTTAATTTTAAAAGGCATAAAGTTCTATCTGAATATACGTATTACTTTTACCAGCAATCCTTGTAGAATAAAGTTGAATGACAAAATAGTCCCTGCCTTATGCGTAAAATAATATAACAGCATAAAAGCTGAAGTCAATGTTCGGCCTTCTAATTATACCAAAATTTTAAGAATAAATACTGTAGTTGCTATCAAGCCTTATTCCGCGATGTAAATTCAAAAACTCGACAGATCGAGCCCTATGTATTGAGAACAAAGAGATAGATTATGATTGTTACATGCTAAGAAGGAACGCGAAAGACTGGTTTCAGCAGACTAATAAATTTATTTTGGTCTAATCTTGAGATTCGACCCTAAGAGCCATTTCACGTTTTCGCGCGAGTATCTAAGATTTTAGTCGCCTGAAAACTGATTGAATTCTAATTCCAGTTTTTAGGTGATTGCGCTGCGTAGCCCGCGTAATTCAATTTTTTTTGGGTTTCTTGAAATTTACAGGTCCGTGTCAGGTTGTATCTTGATCAAGGTATGATACGCGGCAATAAAAAGTATGTATTTACATAATTTTAACCATAAAAATCATCAATACATCTCTCTAAGTTAGATTTCGTGCAGAGTCGTTAGATTTCGTTCGTTTGACGAATCTGCACGAAATCTAACTAAGAGAGATGTATTGATGATTTTTATGGTTAAAATTATACATATTTTTTATTGCCGCGTATCATGCTTTGATCAAAATACAACCTGACACGGACCTGCAAATTGCAAAAAACTCAAAAAAAATTGAAATTCGCGGGCTACCACTGCGCATCATCCTTAATTAAAATGGTAGTTTTTTTTAAACTTCTAAATAGTGAACAAAAACATATAAGACATGAATCTATCTTTGGCCTCTATTGAAAACAGCAAAAAAGTTTAGAAAATTCAACAACGTCGTACGCAATGGACTCAAACTTCTCAATATTTGCAGAAAAAGCAAAGAACATTTCAAAATATTGAAGCTAACCATGTTTTGGTAAGAATTAATATTATTCAGAATTCAGGCTCATTTCCTGAAATATTTCTTGCATAACCTAGAATATTTTTGACCAGCAACAACACGGTCAATCACATGTTTCTTGATCTGACCTATGGGTCGTCATTATTATCGGTCTTAGTACTGGAAATTCCACCCGGGAAGACTTATCTTGTTATTATTTCGTCTCTCTCGGAGCTGGTATATAAGCGAGCCCGGACCATTCCAGAGCACAGTTGGATTTAACAGTCAGAGAGCAATCATGTTCTTGAACAAAATGTCCCTCGTTCTCCTCGTCGCTATCCTGGGGACCTCATGTAAGTACATTTTTTTAAATTCTCTATTTAAATACTTTTGTTGTAATACGGTATTTTACTCTATATGAGAAATATCTAAAAATATATTATTTAGATAGCTTAGGCACAAAGCAGTCGGAAAATGTTAGTTTTAGTTCATAAAATAATAATATAAATTTTAAAATTCAATTCAAAGTTTACAGTTTTTTTAATCTGTTTTCTAACACCATGAAAGTAGCTGCCATGTTATTATGTCATTACGGCTGTATTTAAATTAAAAAGTGTCAATGTCAACTGTGAACTGATAAGCGTTTAAAAAGTGTTTGTTTAACAAACGCATTTTTGATTTTTAAATGTTTGTTTTTGAAGAAAAAAAAAATGTTTTATATTTATTGCATCTAAAATAATAGGGTATTATTTTAGATTCAATATATTTACCAAACATTTTTTTCTTTAGCTCTGTTACTTTCAAATGCATATTTTTTTATTTAATTACTCATTGAATGTGAAAAAGTGGAGAGCTGATAAACGTTAATGAAACAGATATAGTCAGTCAATCTGTTCATTTAATCGATTGATATTAAAAATCGTTTTTATCTTCTATAGGGTTTTCGGGAAATGGACTTGTGGCTGCCCAGGGATCCAATCAAAATCAAAATCAACCGATGATGCAATACCAGCGACCCACGCCTCAGAACTATCCAATGCAACAATCCATGCTTCAGAACTATCCAGTGCAACAATCCATGCCTCAGAACTACCCAATGCAACAATCCATGCCTCAGAACTATCCAATGCAACAATCCTTGCCTCAGAACTACCCAATGCCACAACCCATGCCTCTGCCCTACGCGATGCCATACCCAATGCCTTACTATGCTCAACCTTCTTATGGTAGCCGTCCACAAAACCCACCACCAATACTAAGGGGGTGGGATGCTTTACATGATTATGGACAGAATGTAGTTCAAAGTTTTCTTGGGCAAAACCCTCCGCAGCCTAGAAACTAAAAATAAAGCTTCCTCAATAAAAGGACGTTGTTTATATACAAATGTTTGTTTTCAATGATTTAAGTTAGTCATCGATTATTCAGTACACATGCCCTGAATATTAACCTACTGATAAGAGGACATCAGTTCTAGTTATAACCGGTAACGACCGACAGTGCTGATTCGTTATTGCGTCAGTGTCTGCGGTCAGCAGATAAACTATGAACAATGTTATTATTCACAAACAAAGTGTTAATAATTAAGGAAACAAAACCAAAATGATGAAACTATAAGCAACTGTTACGCTAAAGCTCATTGATAAGCTCATCGTAGGCATTGAGCTATGATACCAACGAATTAAAAAGAAGTTCTACCTGATTCTATTCTGCGCATCGATTAATACCCGTAACAACTAAAAAGTTTAGAAAATTCTACAACGTCGTACGCCATTGAGTCAAACTTCTCAATCTTTGCAGAAAAAGCAAAGAACATTTCAAAATATGAAACAAACCATGTCTTGGTAGGACATAACATTATTCAGAATTTTATTACTGTTATGGGGTTAATATGCTTAAAGTTAAATTGAATCGGGCAGGCCGAAACGTTCGCCCTTACTAAATCAAAAGAGAGCGAGGGCGAGGAGTTTAAGTCTTCAGTAGTTTTAAGTGGGATACTGGTAAGAAATTTACAAGTTCTTGAGCAACTTCTTTGCTATCGGAAATGAGACCACATGACGACTCCAGTGTGTAATCAATATTATGCTTTCTGTTCCTGGTCGAACATTGACTTCAGCTTTTATGCTGTTATATTATTTTACGCAGAAGGCAGGGACTATTTTGCCATTCGATTTTATTCTACAAGGATTGTTGGTAAAAGTAATACGTATTTTCAGATATAACTTTATGCCTCTTGAAATTAAATAATCAGATGTCGTACCTTGAAATATACTGTTAAGCCTCGAAAATTTTATTTATTTAAACTTTTCGCACTAAAAACTATACAAACGCGGTCTTAATGCATTAGGCATTTTCTACTAGTCAACCGAGGGTGGTGAAGAGATTGATGGCAGGTGCTCAGTAGGGATGTGAAATTATACACAAAAAATCGATTATTAATTAATCGATTGTTTTGCCTAGTAATAAAATCGATTAAAAAATAATCGATTTTGTTAACAAAATCGATTTTTTCCTTATTTTTCGATGGATTTAGGCAAAATCGCCCGGATAGCCCGCGAAAGTCAAATTTTCTTACGTTTTTTGCAATTTTCAAGTCAGTTTTAGGTTCTATGATGATCAAAATACGATTTGTGACCATAAAAAGTACCTATGTATTTACAAAATTATAATCAATAAATTCATCAATACAACTCTATAAGACCCAAGTAATCATATCGAATGACTATTTTATGAAATAAGTAGTACATAAGTAAATCATAAAATAATTAATTAAAAGCCTGTGGGCAATGAATTTGCGAATAAAATTTTGGTTTTGGGTTCGCGGCACTTTGCGTCCTCGCGCTCCTTACTAAAACGCGGGGTGTTGCGGCCGTTGCAGGTGATTTTTTTAATAGATTTTTTGCTATTATGTAAATCGATTGTAATAATCGATTTTTATTGAAAATAAATCGATTTTGAATCGATTTTTTCCATAATCGATTATTTTTTCACATCCCTAGTGCTCAGTAAGAGAGGAATAATTTATAGAAAAAAAATAAAATAAAAATATATCTTAATTAATTATAAATAGACTACGTATACAAGTATATAAATAGATGATAAAGTAGCACTTGCTAAAGGCATAAGGTCTAATTTTATTTATAGTTCTTAACCGAACAAATAAAATTTTAGAGGCATAACAGTATATCTCAAGGTACGACGTCTGTTTATTTAATTTTAAAAGGCATAAAGTTCTATCTGAATATACGTATTACTTTTACCAACAATCCTTGTAGAATAAAGTTGAATGACAAAATAGTCCCTGCCTTATGCGTAAAATAATATAACAGCATAAAAGCTGAAGTCAATGTTCGGCCTTCTAATTATACCAAAATTTTAAGAATAAATACTGTAGTTGCTATCAAGCCTTATTCCGCGATGTAAATTCAAAAACTCGACAGATCGAGCCCTATGTATTGAGAACAAAGAGATAGATTATGATTGTTACATGCTAAGAAAGAACGCGAAATACTGGTTTCAGCTAACTAATAAATTTATTTTGGTCTAATCTTGAGATTCGACCCTAAGAGCCATTTCATGTTTTCGCGCGAGTATCTAGAATTTTAGTCGCCTAATTTACCATCTTAGGTAAAACTCAGACATTGTTGAATACATTTAAAAGAAATAGCAATCTTTCGTATTAATTCTTAATGTAACATATTTACAAAAACTTATTTGTTTACTTTGTGACGATTAATGTCCCACACACACATAAATCTATCATTAATATTCATAAATTTTACTTAAAAAAAACCGGCCAAGTGCGTGTCAGACCACGCACAATGAAGGGTTCCGTAGTTGAAAGGAATTTATCCCAAAGACAAACTTAACATTGAGTTGAAAAATAATGTTCTCCCATACATTGATAAAGTCATGTAAATCTTAGTAATATAAACGCCCTCAAAGTAGAAGAAAATAAAAGGATAGTCATTAAAGAAGCCCTGACCTTCACATCCCAAGAACACATTACACAAACAAAAAAACTATTACAAAAAAAAAAAAAACAACCGACTCCACAAAAAAACACTACAAAGTGAAAAATAACTTTAATTTCGGAAGTCGGTGTCTTTGATTGTTTAGTTTCGTTTTTTGCCACCGAGTTCCAAAATTAAAGTTATTTTTCACTTTGTAGTGTTTTTTTTGGAGTCAGTTATTTTTTTTTTTTTTGTAAAAGTTTTTATTTTTCACTTTTTAGTTGTGATTACTCCACACAAATTCCATGTGGGAAAAATACGTATTATTTTATTGAAGCTAACTCAAAAGTCACTCATCAGAATTTGAAGATATTTATATGCTGCTATCTCAGGAGTATACAATTTAAAATAAAAACTTTGCAAAAAGGCAAATATTATGTAGCGCTATGTCGTGTCAGAAGTTTGGAAGTCGTAGTTTTATGTTGACGGAGATAACGAGGCTACGAAATCTGCCTTCTGTCAATCTTCGTACACATAACATACAACTCAAGTAGCGCAATTTGAAGCGGCATATAATTACCATTAAAATCATTTATAGCCAGAGTGCACCTCATGACAATTCCAATAAGCCTAAACACGGCTAGGATACATTGTTTCATTACGGAGTTCCGGTGCCTACCTTCCGGCTTCTTCGTCAGACCGGATCAATGGTACCATTTTCATCAAAACCATTTATTTAAAGCTTCGTCATAGTCGCTTAATTACTATCTTATTCGAGTATCTTATCGCCACCTGTGAAATACTTAGATATTATCGTAGAGGAGTTCCCGTGGCCATCTGTGGTCTTCTTCATCAGTTCCACTTCACCAGATGATACTTTCTGAATGCAAATGCTTGATTTGTTAATGTAAATACCAAAATCGCTATATGTATAAGTACCTATATTATTTGAGGAGTTCCCTCAGTTCCTCATGGATCCCATCATCAGAATTGGATAAAAATGGACCAATCTGGACGTATAATATCCTTTCAAATAAAAAAAGAACTTTTCAAATCGGTTAATAAATGACGGAGTACTGAGGTAACAAACATAAATGAAGTTGTCCGCTTGTCTGTGGGCTATTGAAAAAAAAAAAATACAACTGAATTGATAACCTCCTCCTTTTTTTGAAGTCGGTTCAAAATTAAATCAAATTCCAGTTTTCATCAAAAAACGGTAGTTTTTTTAAAACTTCTAATAGTAAACAAAAACATGATAAAGCATGAATCTATCCTGCGCCTCGACTGAAAACAACAAAAAAGTTTAGAAAATTCAACAACATCGTACGCAATAGACTCAAACTTCTCAATCTTTACAGAGAAAGCAAAGAAAATTTCAAAATATTGAAGCAAACCATGTCGTAAGACTTAATATAATTCAGGCTCATTTCCTGAAAGAGTTCTTGCATAACCTAGAATATTTTTGACCAGCAACAACACGGTTAGTCACATGTTTCTTGACCTGTTGAGTGGGTCGTCATTATTATCGGTCTTAGTGCTGGAATATTCTATCCGGGAATCCCCCCCGTCTCTCAATTGTTCCCTCTCTCTCGGAGCTTTACAAGCGTCACTAGATTGATAAACTGGCGATAGTAGGCCTATAATAAGCGACCCCGGACTATTCCATTCCACAGTTGGATTCAACAGTCAGAGAGCAATCATGTTCTTGAACAAAATGTCCCTCGTTCTCCTCGTCGCTATCCTGGGAACCTCATGTAAGTATAAATTTTTCAATTTGGCAATTCTCTATTTAAATACTTTTATTGTATTTATTTTAGATTCAATAAATATAGAACTATTGCTATTGTTATTGTGCTATTGTTGCTGTGCCCGACAACCATAATGATCACATATTTTTAAATTACCATCTTATACACATTGTGGAATGCAAATCAATTATTGAGTATATTGTATATTACAATTACTCATTTAATGTATAGAAAAGTGCTGAGTACACATAAGCGTTAATTGAATAAATATAGTCAGAACTGAATGCTATTCTGTAATCATCTAACCGTGAAAACTTAAGTGAAGTGAGCGTGGAGTGAACTGTGAGTGTCATTCCACCTGATGCTAGGGATGGACCAAGCACATTTTTACAGTCATAATCAAGATTTTAATAATATTTTTTACGCTATTCTAGTGATAATTTTATATTATTTCAAAAGGTGTCTAAACATTACTACACCTATAAGGAGTTTAAAAAAAATAGAGTTTTGTCTGAATTTCTATTTGACCATTTTATTTAAAAACCCCCTAAATAATGTTTAGACACCATATTACTAGCTTACAAATAATATGAAATCATTATGTATAGAATTCGCATAACAAATATAATTAAAATCTCGATTATGTTTGTAAATGTAATTTGGTGAATTCCTAACATCCGTGTGATGACACTGACAACTCACTCCACGCAAGTATTCACGGTGAGATTTTTACAGAATCGACAGGCTGTTAATTTTTGGGGAAAGGTACTAATCGATTGATATTTATTATACAGGGTGGCCGGAACATTGACGTCCAAAAATAAAATTTCGGTCCCTCGTATTGTGGGGTATTCGAATCACCCCCATGTATGTTCCGCGACTTTTCATAGTTTTCGAGTTATGAATTTTTTTCTGAATGTTTGAAAATTTTCGACCTGACCAACCTAAAAAAATTCTAAAAAAAAAAGTAGAGGGTTTTATCGAGTTTCTTTTTTTGCAACTGAATTTTCATAAGTAGTACTTTTATGCATAAAATAATCAGCTTCGTAACTGTGATGAAAGTTATGAAAATGTTGATCTAAAGTGAAAAATTTACGTTCGGTAAATTATGACTCAAATTTTCAACTTTAAATTAAAAATCTTAACAGGTGACTTCATAATTCCTAAGTAGGCTTCAAGAATGCGCCAGACTCTCAGCTTTCATAATCATAAAAAAAATGAAGTACTTAATAGGGCTACTTTGTTTAAAATCGGCCTTCAAAGACAGCGAGGTGGAAAAATTCTTAAAATTACCCATCTGAGTAATTATTTTTTTTGGCTATTTTCTCGTTCCTAAGGTTAATTAATGATAAGAATACTGAAAACTAACCACATTATATTCAATATTCATAATTACCACACGTGTTAGTTGGTAATGTTAGTTTAATGAATTTTGCGCGATCCGTTCTCGTGGACTATAGGTTGTAAACGAGGGTGCAACTCTTTTACCTGCAATAACAATGGACCGAGAGGAAAAGAGACCGAATTATTGCTATCTCTCTCACGCAAGGCGCGCAACCGAAGCCAACGCAAAACAAGTACCTCAGTCGTACTCACATTGTGTTTACTGCTATACGCGTGTCGCCATTTTGTCTTTACCACACTCGCTTTGCCCATGGACTCCGCTGCCTACTTGTTTGACTACTTTGCTCGTTTATTGGACTGTGTTTTGCATTCTGATTTGGACTTTTTTTACGTGGAAGTGTAAAAAATGAAACGTGTGTATGTGTGATGATGAAATGTGTGATGTGATGTGTGAATGATGATGTGTGTGGAAGTGAATATGCAGAAATGCATTATTTTTATGGAGTTGCACAAGGAAACGGCCATGAAGCAGCGCGACTGTATCGCGAACAACTTCAACGTCGTGGTGGGCCGCAACCTGAGCGATATCCCGACCATCGTGTTTTTATTAACACGCACAACACTTTGATGGCAGGCCGCATTCCTGGTCGACGCGGCAGTCATGAAGGAATCCCTAGAGCTAACCCGGATCGCAGAGAAATGGTGCTGGAAGAAGTTCAGCGAAATCCGTCTACGAGTACGAGAAGTATGACTCGTGCTCTGAACATCCCAAGGACTTCTATCCAAGACATTCTTCACGATGAAGAATACCACGCGTTCCACATCCGACGAGTCCAAGCTTTACTGCCTACAGATCACCAATTGCGCGTTGATTTTTGCCAAACCATGTTACGAAAAGAGCAAGAGGATCCTGGATTTTTCAATAAAGTTTTATGGTCAGATGAGTCACGATTTGAGCGATCCGGAATATTCAATATTCATAATTACCACACGTGGGCGAATGAAAATCCACTCGAAGTGAGAGCTTCGACATTTCAACATCGCTTCAGCGTTAACTTGTGGTCTGGTATCCTCAATGGCGAACTAATTGGTCCGTTTGAACTGCCGTCCAGACTTGATGGAGAAACATACAAAAACTTTTTGGAAAATGAACTTCCATTGTTGCTGGCAGATGTGAATCTCGAACTCAGACGAACCATGGTGTTGCAAAATGACGGCGCCCCGTGTCACTATGCAACCCAGGTCCGAAATTACTTAGATGAAACATACCCCAACAGATGGATCGGACGCAGCGGACCAATTAGGTGGCCTCCACGCTCACCTGATCTCAACCCCATCGATTTCTTTATTTGGGGCTATTACAAGGAAATAGCATACGCCCGAGACTGTTCAAGTGAACAAGAGCTGAGGCAGTTGATTGCAGAAGCTGAACGTGTTGTGAGAGAGAACAGAGACGCTTTTAGACGATTGCCAGACAATTTCTTACGTAGGTGTAGAATGTGTATTGCTGCTGGTGGTGGCCACTTTGAAAACCTTTTGTAAATGTTAAAAATAAATTAAGTACTTTTTTCACATTATCATCTGTGTTTTATTCAAAACCACTTTTTACGTAAAACTTTTCTTACCCAACTCTGAAACTATTTGTTGGTTAGTTTTCAGTATTCTTATCATTAATTAACCTTAGGAACGAGAAAATAGCCAAAAAAAAATAATTACTCAGATGGGTAATTTTAAGAATTTTTCCACCTCGCTGTCTTTGAAGGCCGATTTTAAACAAAGTAGCCCTATTAAGTACCTCATTTTTTTTATGATTATGAAAGCTGAGAGTCTGGCGCATTCTTGAAGCCTACTTAGGAATTATGAAGTCACCTGTTAAGATTTTTAATTTAAAGTTGAAAATTTGAGTCATAATTTACCGAACGTAAATTTTTCACTTTAGATCAACATTTTCATAACTTTCATCACAGTTACGAAGCTGATTATTTTATGCATAAAAGTACTACTTATGAAAATTCAGTTGCAAAAAAAGAAACTCGATAAAACCCTCTACTTTTTTTTTTAGAATTTTTTTAGGTTGGTCAGGTCGAAAATTTTCAAACATTCAGAAAAAAATTCATAACTCGAAAACTATGAAAAGTCGCGGAACATACATGGGGGTGATTCGAATACCCCACGATACGAGGGACCGAAATTTTATTTTTGGACGTCAATGTTCCGGCCACCCTGTATTAAAAATCGTTTTTATCTTCTATAGGGTTTTCGGGAAATGGACTTGTGGCTGCCCAGGGATCCAACCAAGAGTTGATACCAGCGAAGCAATACCAGCGAAGTACTAGAGTTATATACGTCGACCAAAATGGACATCCTTTGGCTCAAAACTATTCAATGCAACAACCCACGCCTCAGAACTACCCATCGCAACAACCCACGCCTCAGAACTACCCATCGCAACAACCCACGCCTCAGAACTACCCATCGCAACAACCCACGCCTCAGGACTACCCATCGCAACAACCCATGCCTCAGAACTATCCAATGCAACAATCAATGCCTCAGAACTACCCAATACAACAATCCATGCCTCAGAACTATCCAATGCAACAATCCATGCCTCAAAACTACCCAATACAGCAATCCATGCCTCAGAACTACCCATCGCAACAACCCATGCCTCAGAACTACCCAATGCAACAATCCATGCCTCAGAACTATCCAATGCAACAATCCATGCCTCAAAACTACCCAATACAACAATCCATGCCTCAGAACTATCCAATGGCACAACCCATGCCTCTGCACTACGCAATGCCACAACCCATGCCTCTGCCCTACGCAATGCCACAACCAGTACCTTACTATCCTCAACCTCCAAATGGTCCACAAAACCCACCACTCCTGAGGGCGTGGGATGCTGGACATGACTGGGCACAGAATTTAGTTCAAGGCATAATTGGGCAATCGCCTCCGCAGCATTAGAACTAGAAATAAACATTCCTCAATAAAAGGGTGTTGTTTATAAACAAATGTTTGTTTTCAATGATTTAAGAGCGTTGTTGCATTTTTCATACGTAAATCGAGAACTTGGGAGATTTTGAAGTGATTTTGGTCACATAATTTATTTTTTTAGCTTCTTTTGACTTCAATCATCGTAATTATCATATATTTTTATTTAAAGTCTATTAAAAAGAACTTGTTCAAATTGAATTATTGACTACGAAAACAGTCGATTTCGAAGGCGCGATTTCCAGATGACGCGCGAAGGTTCAACTTTGAAGTAATCTTACACCAATTATTACTACTAATTAAGAAGGTAAAGTGGTATTCATTCGAAGAGGCATATCCTGAAATTTAAAATGCATTGAGAAAAGTTAGATTTTTAATTAATTAACTTGTATTTCAATCACGTCTAAGATAATCAAAAATCGAGAAATCGACTACAAAAAAACACGTCATTTCTCAGAATCTAAAAGTCATTTGGCAACACAAATCATTTTATACGTAAGAAGAAAGATTGTACTATATATGTGTAAAAAATAAAACATATCTGTCTTCAATCATTTACGAAAATAATTTTTTAAAGTGAGTATAAAATCGGGTGCATCGAACGGCCTAAGTCAGTCGCGCTCTGGCGCTCTTCGACGCAGGACCTATGTCGGTTGACCTCCCGCCGCCGCGCATGCGCCTCGCGTGATATATAGTCAATTGTAGTGCGACTAAATATTTTTAATCCTTTCATTTAGGTAATATTTTAAGAAGCTAACGTGGTAGGCACACTTACTTTAGGAGAATTATGTTACAATTCTTGAATTATGTTGTATTACTTGTAATATTGATATTGTAATTACAATATCAATAATACAATATAATTTGGTCAAAATGTAAATCCAAGATGGTGGCTGCGAAAATTTTTAAATTTTTGGTCATGGGGATCGTTCCCATTGTTCTAGAGGATGCTAAAGCCGATAGTGACGTTAAAATGTAAATCCAAGATGGCGGCTGCGAACATTTTCAAATTTTTCATCATGGGTATCGTTTTCATGGTTCTTGTGGGTGCTAACGTCGATAGTGTAGTCAAAATGTAAATCCAAGATGGCTACAAGAATTTTGGAGGATGAATATGGAGAAAAAATTTATATCAGATTTTTATTTGAAATCTCTACTGCCACAATCTCTATTGTGGATCCGTGACAAAGGAGACGGAAACCATGTCATATAAACTTGGGCCTGGGCCTGGGTTGTAAAAAGATGAAATTGGTGTCAATTTATAGCTACTATATTATCAAACCATCACTGAACATTTTGCGGATTTTCGCGGTCTGAGTTCCGAGTTAAATGAGATGTAATAAAAGTGAGGTTACATAACGATCTACATATAGGTACTTAACAGCTGATTTTTGAAGTTCTTCAGCTCGACGACCACGTAAACTACAGCCTCTAGTCACTTTGCCACAATTTACACAACGATCCATGGTGCCAATATGAATATGAGGCTGGTCGTAATATACAAAATAACAAGTTCAAGTCCAACGTTTATGCGAGGTTCTCCGTACCGTGTCCGGTGTGGTAGCAAGGTTCGTACAAGAAGCAAGATCAGAAGTCCGCAGAAAGAAAACAGGGGTCGAGGAAAACATCAATAAAACTATGGGAAATACACTCAAATCGCGACCGCACTAAACGATACGAAACGAGTGAGGCATAGATAAAGGCACTATATAAAGGTGTGTCCAAATATAGAGCGGCATTTGAGCGCGGCTGCCACGCGCGGCTAGCCGCGCTCTGATCGGACAAGGGCCGCGCGCGGCGGTGTTGAGCGTAATATATCTTCTCGTCTCACATAAGTGATGACCTCTGGCACTGAAACGTGCTAGCTCACAACATAATGGGTCTCAATCATAATCAGCCTATAATGTTCCCACTGCTGGGACACAGGGCTCCTCTCGGTGAGAGGGAGTGGGCCGTAATACACCACGAGGACCCAGTGCGGGTTGGTAGATGTCACATGTCTTCGAATTTTTGGTTCTAGGCGGTTTCCTCACGATATTTTCCTTCTCTGATTTGAGAGTAGTGGTGATGACATTATTTATTTACACAAAGTGCCTGCCTGAGTTCGACACCATGACCTACTCGTATGTCGGGATCGTTTCCATTGGGCCACCATTGCATTGCTCTCTTGGGCCGCATAGTGCAGTCAATCATCCCTTCTAGGATGATTGACTTCACTATCGGCTTCATCCTCGAGAACTATCAAAACGACGTCCATGACGAAAAATTTTAAAATTTTCGCAGCCGCCATCTTGGATTTTAATTTTGACTTCACTATTGGCTATAGTCGAAATCGAAAACTATGAAAACGATACCTATACAAATCCTTATCACTTACCACTGACGTGCGACGTGTGGTCGACTGTATAGTCATTAGGTCGACTGGGCACGTACAATACCTGCCTAGGCTAATAAACATTATAAAACCAACCCCACACGAACGCAGCAGTACTATTATTTATTCTGTGGCAGCGGGGTGACCTACCTATTTGAAATTTGAAAACAGTAAACCAAACATTTGCGCATGAGGCGGCTTTATGTATTTATGTATTATTGTTGGTTCAAATTCAACTGTTTTATGAACTTGATGCGGTTGCTAAACATATAATGCCGCAAGAAAAATAAATAATTATAGCTAGCGCGTGGCGTCTTTATCTACATTGAAATAGGGCTTAAATTGAACTGTTTTACACAAAAAAACGATGATTTTGGACAAAAGATGGCTCCGCTGTTAACAAAATTTTATTCTGATTGTGTTCTCCCAGAAATTATAGATCCAAGGAAAAGTCGATCAATCCCCTTAGACAAATAAATAAAATAAATAATAAATAAACATCCTTGGACATTTCACACAACGCCATCTAGTCCCAAGCTAAGCAACCTAATGCTTGTGTTATGGTAACGAGATGGCTGATAAACTTCTTATACACATTTTTTTTTGTAAATACATACATATTATAGATAGAAAAACACCCAGACGCGGAAACAAATACTTGTAGGTCGTACAAATATTTGTTCCGTGCGGGAATCGAACCCACAACATGCTGCACAGCAGTCAATTGCTCAGCCACTGCGCCAACCGTGTCGTCAAATACAAATACTTTTATAAAACTTCAATTACAAATACTTAAGCAAATAAGTAAAATGAGTTTAGTTTTTATTAGTACCTACATAATATTATTTTCTTCATCTATATTTGTATAAATTTAATTAAAATACACTAATAATTTATTGTGGACAGTCTTTTTATTTTCTCCGTAAACCTCTAGCTTTTACTTCAAAAAAATATAGGTACGCCATAGCTACAGATCAAGATCGTTTAGTCGTCGCAGCATCGCAACTGTGTGCCGTACATGAGGAAAAACGCACACACGCGCACTCGCTACGCGGCGTCGAGCGTCAGATGTTTAAAATCCGAGCGCGAAAATAGGCGACCACAGTCTTAAGTCATCATTCAATTTTACGTAGTACCATTGTTTGGCTCATTTTGTACTTGAATATTAGAACTTAAGAATGTATGTAAGCTTAACATTGTTTAAAACCGACTCAATAAATAGAATATAACGTAAATAGTTTTGTTTCTTTTTCTTTTCTCCACCTTCAACCTCAAAGTCAGATATCATCTCATTTCTATCTCCAGAGGAAATGAAATACGCATACAAAAAAAGAGACTTATCGTCTCATTGTTAATGCTAGACATTCGATGCTTGACTATAAGCTGAAATCGACGTCAGTAGCTGTTAAAGTTTTATTTAAGTTTTGCAGTTTCGACTCAGTGTGCATTTGGTCTCATCAGTGTAGTGAAATGCACACCTGTACAAACTGCATTTTGGATTTTGCTTTTATTTAAAAAAAACCGGCCAAGTGCGTGTCGGATCACGCACATTGAGGGTTCCGTAGTTGAAAAGAATTTATCCCAAAGACAAACTTAACATTGTGTTGAAAAACATGTTCTCCCATACATTGATATACGTCACGGACAATTCTCCAACTGCATATTTAAGTTTGTATTCACAAAAAACTATTCTTAAACATAACATCACGCCTTATTTCATCGAAGGGTTCGGCAGAGGTGTACATATACAACCACATTTTGAAAGAAAAAAAAAAACTAAAAACTATTTTTTTATGTGATAAACTAAAAATAATAAATTTATTATTTTTAATCATAAAATCATAACAACAGAAATAAACTTTAGTTCAAAATCAATCCATTTCCTGAAAAAAAAAATGCAAAAATTAAAAACATGGCATTAAAAAATCTTTTAAAACAACCTAATTCTCGCATTATATACTCGACGCAAAATAAAAAAAACACACGAAGGGTTCCGTACCATTTGCACTCCTTAAAACAAGCCACGCCCCGCGCGAATTATAATTATTATTTACTTAAAGATCACCTATTACAGATTTATTATTAGAAAATAATGGTTCACGGTTTATGCATAAGGTTTATGTTTATGAAATTAAATGTTTTTTTAATTTTTATATTTGAGTTGATTGAATGAAAGGTAAATAAATTATTTTTTTTTTTAAATTTAAAACTATTTATTTCATAAAAACTTGACGTGACGTTATACATAAAAATAGCGCTCAATCTTGCATAACAATAACATTATGTGCACTATTATTTTAGAGTTTACTCACGACTAAAAAACCTAAACGCAGACCTCCTCCATTCCAAACTTCCCCACGGTAAAGTAGGCTTTTAAGATATTTTTATTTTGTTGACTATTTTTGTTTTCTATTTTTTTACAATTTCCTTTGGCAGCTTATTTAGAATGTTAGGAAAGGCGTACGTCCAGACTCTCTTACCATACACATTATTATACTTTGGCAGCTTATATTGGATGACTTTTTTTACCGTCTCGAAAAAAAATACGCATATTAGGTGAACGGAGTAGAAGCCTATGGGATATCTAACTTATTTTTATCAAAAAAAAAAAAAATGAAAAACATCAAAAATTTTAATCATAATATGCAGGCTGCATATGATTTACATTTCGATATTTTTAAACGATTTAACTATAATATTATTATTTTTAAAAATTTCTGCTTTTATGGTACAAAAATGAAAAGTTTACATCGAATTTGTAGTATTTATTGGTACTTTGATAATTTTTTCTGTCTAAGCTTTTAAAAAAAAAAACTAGGTATGCCATAGGCTTCTACTCTGTTCACCTAATACACCCAATTTTTTTCGAGACGGTAAAAAAAGTCATCCGGTATAAAGGCAAATACGACAGGTTACGAACAAAGTTTGGTCTGTTTCTTTTCTGCAGCTTATTCACAAAATCAGAATAATCAGAGGCAATAGCCAATTTGACTTTATCAAACACATTTAAGATTTTACAATATTTAAATACCATATCATAATTGGGCTTAAATTTTAGTTTAATTTTATATGGTACCAATATTTTCGATATCCTTATCTGAATATTATAAATTTTTCTAAGATACGTTTTATAAGTTCTTCCATAACTAGTTATACTATAATTAATTACAGAGTCGGCCAGTGCCGTGTACAACAATCGCTAGGTCCTGTAAGGCGATTTGTCCTTTAATATACGTAATTTAGACATAATAGACCTAAGCTTAGCGCATACATGGTCCACACGGGGGCCCCAGTTAAATTTATGATCAATATTTAACCCTAGATAGACATATTCTTTAACGTTTTCAATAGGTTTACAGTCACAGACATCCAAGCACTGGTGCATACATTGGTGTTCATGAGCCACAACTCTTGGTAATCCACTACTCCTCAAGTGTGGCGAATGAATGTGCATGAGCTTAGTTTTTTGATAATTAATTGATAAACCCACGTCATGAGCCCATTTACATAGGAGGTCAAACTCACTTTGCATAAGCTTCTCCGCAGTACTTAGATCTCTGTGAGCTGTGATAAGACAAGTGTCGTCAGCAAATTGGTAGACAGATGCTGGAATAGGTTACACATATCATTGACATAAAGCAGATACTTCGTCGGTCCCAGGATCGAACCCTGGGCCGTGCCATATTCAGTTGGAATCATGTCGCTATGAGCGCCCGCTATGCTAACTACGTTGTATCTGTTTAAGTGATAATCTTTGAACCACTACAACATTGGACCCTGTATACGACTCTGCCGCAACTTGTTAAAAAGTACATCATAATTTAGCGTATCAAAAGCTTTGCAGAAGTCAATCATAATAATTATTACATGTTTTTTGTTGTTTAAATCATCATTAATTTCATCTGTAAACTGTGACAACAATTGCGCAGCACTTTTATTTTTCTGAAAACCAAATTGTTTATCATGAATTATGCCATTACTTGACAAAATGTCGCTCACCACGTTCCCAACATATTTTTCAATAATTAGGTAAATTGCGGTTTATGATTTATGACGTATTAAAAAAAAACTACTTACTAGATCTCGTTCAAACTAATTTTCGTTGGAAGTTTACATGGGAATGTACATCATATATTTTTTTTAGTTATATCATTCTCTTATTTTAGAAGTTACAGGGGACACATTTTACCACTTTGGAAGTGTCTCTCGCGCAAAAAGCGAAAAATATGACATTAGAAACCTCAATATCATTTTTGAAGACCTATCCATAGCTAGCCCACACGTACGGGTTTGATGAAAAAAAAAATTTGAGTTTCAGTTAGTTCTAAGTATGGGGAACCCCCAAAATTTATTGTTTTTTTTTTCTATTTTTGTGTGAAAATCTTAATGCGTTTCACAGAATACATCTACTTACCAAGTTTCAACACTATAGTTCTTATAGTTTCGGAAAAAAGTGGCTGTGACATACGGACGGACAGACAGACAGACATGACGAATCCATAAGGGTTCCGTTTTTTGCCATTTGGCTACGGAACCCCAAAAAGTAGCTCATTCATTAGATAATAATAAACATGATCTTTCATGTTGTGCATTAAAAATTATAGAAATATAGTATTTTAACTATAAAATTGCGCTCGTAAAATCACGCAAATCAGCGAAATCGGCAAAATTTCGTATACGGCCTCTAATAATACCAATGATAAACTTGTTTTCGATTTCTACCGTCAACTTTGTTCTATTGACGTCATTTAAGATGTGGAGTGTCACCACAATCGCGTACCTACTCTATGCGGGAGTAAAAGTTTGTATTTAGTTCATGTGTAACGAATAGTAAGTTTCAAGAATCACTTGATTGATCCAGACTGACTCATGAAGTGGCAAAGTCACTTCGGGACATAATTGCTATCAGTGCTCTAACTTCACTACTACAAAATATCTGTTACATCACTTCTAATGGATTTATTTAATGTGCTGCAAAGAATTTGGAATCATGCGAGTGGAAATAAAAAGATCTTGTAGTTAATTGGTATATAGCAAAATATTTAGTAACATAAGTTGACATGGTTTAAGAAAAGTATGTCAATATAGAGCATTTTAATACAAAACATAAACAGATAATATGTAACACCCACAATATTGTTTATAGACAAGCAATCAGAACTACTAAACTAAAAGTATTTAAAAGTGTATTGAAGAAGCGGTATATTTCCACCGTCATAAGAAAGTTAACATAGTTGGTTGTTAAATATCATTCTGGATGGCATCCTCAGGGTGAGTAGGAGGCAGTGAAGTTGTAGAATTGTCTTTGGTAAGGGTATCGTCCGCTTGACTATACACTATATGTTCATTAATATTCTGTTTAGTAGGAACAGGTAGTGAAGATGTTTGTGTATTAACAGATCCAGGGTTTTTGAGAGAAGTTGTTGGTGAAGATTTGTCTCCAGAACTACCAGGATATCCAGAAGTAGAAGCAGGTTGCAAAGGAACTGGTGCTTTAGCGCCTGCATCAGTATTAGCGGGATTTGTCGGTAGTGTGCCTTGAACTACATCTTGTCCCCTATCACGTTTAGAATTCCACCACCTTATGAGCGGTGGGTCTCTTGTAGAGTCTTGAGGAGGTTGAGAACAGTAAGGCATTGGGTATGGCATTGCGTAGGGAAGAGGCATGGGTTGTGGCATTGGGTAGTGCTGAGGCATGGATTGTTGCATTGCGTAGTTCTGAGGCATGGATTGTTGCATTGGGTAGTTTTGAGGCATAGATTGTTGCATTGGGTAGTTCTGAGGCATGAAATGTTGCATTAGGTAGTTCTGAGGCATGTGTTGTTGCATTGGATAGTTCTGAGGCATGGGCTGTTGCGATGGGTAGTTCTGAGGCGTGGGTCGCTGGTATTGCATCAACTGTTGGTTGTATCCCTGGGCAGCCACAAGTCCATTTCCCGAAAACCCTATAGAAGAAAAAAAACTATTTTTAATATCATAAATATCAATCGAATCAAATCGAAAAATCAATCAGTACTTTTCCCTAAAACTTGTTGTAAATCTGACTATGTTTGTTCAATTAACGCTTTTGTCTACTCAGTTCTGCACTTTTCTATACAGTCGATGAGTAATAAAAAAAAAATTGCATTTGAAAGTAACAGAGCTAAAGAAAAAAAAAATCTGTATTTATTGAATCTAAAATAATTACAACGTACTGAAATGGAGAATTACCAAATTAAAAAAAATGTACTTACATGAGGTCCCCAGGATAGCGACAAGGAGAACGAGGAAACTTTTGTTCAAGAACATGATTGCTCTCTGACTGTTGAATTCAAGTGTGTTCTGGAATGGTCCGGGCTCGCTTATATACTAGCGCTCCAGCTTATCAATCTAGTGATGCTACGCAAAGCTCCGAGA
The DNA here is from genome assembly GCA_905163495.3 of Cosmia trapezina. Classification (NCBI taxonomy): domain Eukaryota; kingdom Metazoa; phylum Arthropoda; class Insecta; order Lepidoptera; family Noctuidae; genus Cosmia; species Cosmia trapezina. The sequence continues at coordinate 6,035,676 of LR991048.1, forward strand.
GAGAGGGAACAATAATAAGATAAGTCTTCCCAGATGGAATATTCCAGCACTAAGACCGATAATAACGACAACCCACGGGTCAGGTCAAGAGTCATGTGACTGACGGTATTGTTAATGGTCAAAAATATTGTAGATTATGCAAGAAATCTTTCAGGAAAAAAAACTTTTTTACAAAAACAAAAACCGACTTCCAAAAAAAAAACACTACAAAGTGAAAAATAACTTTAATTTCGGAAGTCGGTGTCTTTGCATCTGTATTTTAGTTTTTAGCCACCGACTTCCGAAATTAAAGTTATTTTTCACTTTGTAGTGTTTTTTTTTTGGAAGTCGGTTTTTGTTTTTGTAAAAAAGTTTTTATTTTTCACTTTTTAGTGGTTCAGTTTGTAATTTATCTAAGTTACAATAACCCAATGTCAGCTGCTCATCACGTTTTACAAAATGTTGCTTTTCCCGATGCAGGGCCGTTAATTGTTGAGGAGTTCTCCTAGTAAGAACCAGGAGAAATGGAGCTCATGGTGAAGTCACCATTACCATTATTTTGACGAGTATAAACCATATTAAAGTAATTGAATCGCAACCTGTTATATACTTAGATATAATTGAGTGTTTCCGATGGCCCTCTGTGGTCTTCATCATCAGTTCCAGCTCACCGAATGGTACTTTCCGAGAGCAAATGCACGAGTTACTATAAAAAATACCGAAATCGATATAGGTGTGCCCATAAAATTTGAGGGTTTCCCTCGATTTCCATGGGATCCCATCATCAGATCCTGACTTGATGATCATGGGACCACTTGGGACGTATACCCTTTCGAACAAAAAAAGAAAAATCCAAATCGGTCCAGCCATTTTCGAGTAATCGGGGAACATACATAAAAAAAAAAAATAAAAAAAAAAAAAAAAAAAAAAAAAAAAAAAAAAAAAAAAAAAGGTTCCGACGAATTGAGAACCTCCTCCTTTTGGAAGTCGGTTAATGAGCCTGAATTCTGAATAATGTTAAGTCGTACCAAGACATGGTTTGCTTCAATATCTTGAAATGTTCTTTGCTTTTTCTGCAAAAAATGTCGGGATGACGTCGGGACAGCTGGATGGACGCTGCCAAGCCAAGAACCATCACGCCACGAGATCTGGGCAAGCAGGACGGTCCTAGGATCTACATACGCGAGGCGCTGACTCCAACAACAGCCTTTTTGTTGTGGAAGACTAAAAGTGAACTTAAAAAAGACGATATGTATAAATTCATGTGGTGCAAGCGGGGTACAGTGCTCATAAAAAAAGATGAAAACTCAAATACCCATACAGTTAGATCTGAGAATGATATCGAAAAACCGGCCAAGTGCGTGTCGTACCACGCACAATGAAGGGTTCCGTAGTTGATAAGAATTTATCCCAAAAACAAACTTAACATTGTAATCCCAAAAAACATTTTTTTGTTTTGTTTTTTTTTTTGTGTTTTTTTGTGTAAAAATTAACAATCATCGGACTTTTTCGTTTAATTGTGCTGTGAGATCTTGCTTCTTGCCAAATTTCATTATTCTAGGTCAACGGGAAGTACATAGGTTTAGATTTACTCGCGAGTATCATAATATGACGCTTAAATGGGCGTATTTTTTTATTGCGTTGACTTAGAAGCTTAATTTTTTTAGGACTTCAAGGGACTACAGACCTACGTATTTGATATTAATTTCAACTTGATACCTCCACGCGTTCCTGAGAAAAAGGGTCTTGACAGACAGACAGACAGACAGACGGACAACGAAGTGATCCTATAAGGGTTCCGGTTTTTCCTTTTGAGCTACGGATTCCTAAAAATGGAAACAGGTACCAACCACTACTGAACCAGGTACACACTACAGGTACTGAACCAGGTATGTCGCATTTCTTAGCATAATTCTTTCCTCACAAGCTGTGCCATTTAATTACGTTCCTCCAAGAATAACTCAAATCATTATTAATATTGTAACCTAATACTGTTTATGTAAGCTAATTAATGTAATAGGGTACGATGGGGCTGACATATCTTTGATAAAAGCCCCTAAATAAAAATAGATTAAAAAAAAAAAAAAAAAAACATGGAATGAGTACATAGACTCGCTTGCATCACAACAACTTTATTTGATTGTGTTACATGTTAATATTCGTTCTTTGATGTTAAACTATGCTCAACTAGAACATATTAGTAGTAAGCGTCATGTTGATATAGTTGTCCTAAATATTAAAATCAACTGTTTACAACTATTTATAGGCCAGGGCCAAACCGCTCAAAATATCGTAAATAAAAATAAATTCTTAGCATTATACGAGTGGTCGGAAAATTTAGTTGATTTTAGTAAATAACGAAGGAAAAATAGTCCAGACTCAGAAAAAGTTCTGGAACGGTGGAGGTCGTAATATATAATACGTTTTTAGGGGTTTGTACTCGTTTTTTGCCATTTGTGGCTAAACTATGCATCCCATTCCCATCGAAAAAAGTTAAATGTAAACGTGGTAGATAATAAAAAAAATATTAAAGTTTATTTCCATACATTATTACCCATAACCTCAAAATTATCGAGAAAAAAACAAAAAAACAAAAAAACAAATAACTATAGCAAATATTATTATTTTTTCATGAAAATTGGTGAAAATGTTTTTTTTTGTTTCAAACAAGCCCAAATTGTGTCAAAGCGGAATATTTATTTTTCGATGTTTTATGAATAAAATACAAAAAATTACCCTATTTTCAATCGAAAAAGCAAATTTTAGATAAATTTAATGACCTGGTAAAGGTCATTAAATGCTCATTTTTTTCGTTGAAATCTTTGTTTACGTACAAAAATATCGTTAAAAAAGCGAACAACCGAAAAAACTACTTTTCAAAAATCGAATGTAAATGATAAACATTTAATTTACATGTACTTAACTATTCTCGGCTTTCAAAGCATCGAAATAGACATTCGATTTGTTAAACATAAGATGTAAGTAATCAATTACACCCATCGGGTGTGATCTACTCAGATCACTCTGCTTTTCATCACTAATGCGAGGAAATTATAAAAAACAAACAAAATAACAACTGTTTAATTTTAAAAAAAAAAATTTTTTTTCGCCTAGTTAAATGGAATAGAAATAGTCAAATAAATTCCAATTTCGGCCTTTGACTAAAGTATTTTTACCTAGAAGTTCCTAACTTTTCAGTCAAACGTCGAAAGTAAAATAATCTGTTTCGGGCTTTGCCTAGTCGATCATAGAAGCGTCTGGCAGAATCGGCTTCAGGGGCACCCCGAGGGTCGGTTTTGTTACGTTCCATTATACCCTGCAGACAGAAATAGGGCTCCGTCGACCTGCTGACGAAAACCCTAACCCAAGCCTAACCTAGGTATTTTGAGGTTTGTTTAAATTAAATTGAGTTTCGACGTTTGCCTGACCAAATTAGTTTCTCCTGTCTAAAATTCTTTAGTCAGAGGCCGAAAAACTTCATAATTCTCTCGAAAGTATTTGATTTGATTAGATTTGCTTTGATTTGTTTGGGCTTTGACTGAGACTTGAGGTCAGATCTGAGGATTGACTAGTCAAACCAAGGAGCGCCGGAGCTTCGAGGTTTTATACATACCTTGTTTCTCCTACGGATCTCATCATTTCTGATTCGATGACGTAAGGAAACTCCAAGCACAGCCCTCTCCATTGCCCTTTGGGTGACTTTTAGACTTTCATCTTGAGACACTGGGTGTAAGAGATTAGAAGATAGTGCGTAGCTTCACGAACGTTGCCCAGCAGAGTCGGATTCGACGATTGACCTTTTTCTCGAAGTTGGACCCACCTAACTGGACAATATGTCCTACGTAAACATAATCGTTCACAACTTCGAGTGTAGAAGTTGTGAACGATTATGTCTATAGGACATAATCTTCATGAGGGTGGGTGTCACATGGGAATTTGACATCACCATAATTTTGTCCATGTTCATTTTAACACCCACTTATTGGGAAGCTTTACTGAGCATTGTACTGAGGTCCTCCATAATCTTAACTATGACTACTATATCATCGGCAAAGTGATGGTGAGTGATGTACTCGCCATTGATGTTGATGCCAATACCTTTCCAGTCCATAACCTTGAAGATATCCTCAAGTGCAGATATTGAGCCGGCGGTACTTGAGTGCATCGTCAGAAGGCTGCAGGATCATCTCGCGCCTCTCCTCCATGAGCTGTAAAGTAGCATCAGAGAGTTTCTTGTTGCAATTTGTACGGGTCTTGAAGATCTTAGACCCGACCGTATGGACAGTGTTTACAAATCAATCGTTATAATCGTCCAAGGAACTCGCTAGGCACTCGAAACGATTCTGAAGCTCGAGCTGAAAGCTCTCGGGGTTTCGGATTTGGTGCTGGACGGAGCGTATACTTGACCAGTCGAGATCTTTCTGGCTCGATATTTAAGTTCAATGCTCCTCTTACCATGCGGTGATCACTTCTGGTTTACACCGCGTTGATCATAGAGACATTATTGAATACTTGCTTCTTCGTCGACATAATGAAGTCAATTTCATTTTTCGTTGCACCGTCAGGGCTATTACTATTTCACGTCACGTTTTACATCCACTTTACTTAGGCACGTGCCGTTCATACTATAACTGACATCGACAAAATTAGACTTCCGAGTAAACGTTATTTGAGATCATTTTTAGGGTTCCGTACCTCAAAAGGAAAAAACGGAACCCTTATAGGATCACTCGTGTGTCTGTCTGTCTGTCTGTCCGTCTGTCCGTCTGTCACAGCCAATTTGCTCCGAATCTAATGGACCGATTAAGTTAAAATTTGGTACACATATGGATTTTTGTGACCCAAACACGTACAGCTAAAGTAAATATATCAATTTTGAATGTGAGAGTCACTTTTAGGGGGAAAATAAGAAAATTTAAAAAGAAAGTTTTGTAAACTGTATCGAGTGACATATCAAATGAAAGGGCTTACTATGAGGGTCTCAAATATATTTTTTTTATAATTTTAAAATTTATTGTTTTAAAGCTATTTAAGAAAATAGACGAAAATTGACCATTCCCCCCCCTTATCTCCGAAACTACTGAGCCTAAAATTTTGAAAAAAATTCTATACCTGTAGATTACAGGAAAACCTATGAGAAGTCTGTGGTCTTAAAATAACATGGTAAATCTATATATATAAAAAAATCAAAGTCCTGACTGAGTCACTGACTAATATACCAACGCACAGCCCAAACCAATGGACCTAGAGACTTGAAATTTTGCACATAGATACCTCATATAGTGTAAATATCTACTAAGGAAGGATTTTTGGAAATTTCATCCCTAAGGGGGTAAAACAGGGGATGAAAGTTTGTATGAAAAATCCTATCCCTTGAGTTAATAGACTTGAAACTTAGCACGAATATTCATCAAAGTAAATTATAAAGTTTATCATTTTTAGTTTTCCTAAACTACCCCCTAAGGAGGAATTGGGGGTGTCAAAGTTTGTATGGAGGAACTTTAACACGCGGTCCGATTAACTCAAAACTCAGTTTTTATACTTGAGACCAAAAATTAAGACTAACGTGTATCAGGGTTTTCCAAAAATCTACCCCTAAGGGGTGAAAAGTGGTCCGGGCGCAGGATTTTATTGGGGGCTTGATTAACTCTAAAATTGGTGTAAATAATGTTTGAGTCAAGTTATGGAAACATACCAGACGATTTTTGAAATTCTTTAGGTATCTGTGTTCGTGAAAACAGAGATACAGTTTATATGAAAAATCTTACTAATTTGGTTAATGAACTTGAAACTTAGCACAAATACTTGCATAAGTAAGTAATAATGTTTGTCATTATTAGTTTTTCAAAACTACGCCTCAAATGAGGTTTAGGGATGTTAAAGTTTGTATAGAAGAATTTTAAAGCGCAGTCCGATTAAAAAAATGGTACTTTGAGTCAAGTTAGGAAACTTGCCAAACGAATTTTCACTGATTTTGACGGCATATAGCTGATGTTTTAAGGAGTAACTTAGGCTATTTTTATTTTAGAAAAATAATTAGGGTTCCGCGCAAGAAAATTAAAATCCATGAAATCAGACAACCACGTACAGCCCAGTACAAACTTACTAAGCCTCCGCTGTCTATTACGGCTATAGATAACAACAAATAATAAAAATAAAGCAAAGTTAAAAATTTAAGGGGTCGGTCCCCATACAATAAACTTTTCATTTTGAAAAAAAAAAAAAAAAATTAATCTAGCATGTGGTGTCAATCATGTCATTATTTCATCACCGCTGCTCTCAAAACGGTGAAGGAAAACATCGTGAGGAAACCGGCATGTCCTAGAACCAAAAATTCGAAGACATGTGACATCTACCAATCCGCACTGGGCCCGCGTGGTGGACTACGGCCCACTCCCTCTCACCGAGAGGAGGCCTGTGTCCCAGCAGTGGGAACATTATAGGCTGATTATGTGTTATGTGGGGTGTCATCGTCTAGAACTCATTATTGAGTGGAGTACAACAAATTTTTTTTATCTTTTAAAATTAAGAAATAGGGGGCCGTAAAAGTTGTAAATTTTAGACCATTTTTGTTCGAGCTCTAGCGCAACAATTCAACAAATTAGGAATTTGATACTTCTTTATAGCATACTAAAACAACACTAATAATAATAAATAAACTAAACTGTATAAAACAAACTGTACTGTTTAATACTGTATTTAATCAACAATACTGAAAACGGCGACTCATAAAGTATTTTGTTTAAACATGGGTGATTTTCTGCAACTGCAAAAAATAACCTTGTAATTCACAGTATCATTATAAAATAAGTAAAAAGTTATATTTGCGATTGTTAAACATATTTATAATATGGTACGGAACCCTTCGTGCGCGAGTCCGACTCGCACTTGACCGGTTTTTTAATATTCAGATGCATATTATTATCCGTACACCATTTCAAAAGTCTATTCACGTCCTCTTGAAGTATCTCTGGAAGTATCTCTTGAAGTTGTAAGTAGTAGTAGTAGTCTAGTAGTTAGTGTTGTTGTGTTGTGTGTGTTGTTGGTAGTTGTAGTGTAGTAGTAGTCTGAATCGGCTTGAGAATCTATTACACGAACTATTTTCAAATCATCAGCGAATAAGAATGGCGTGGAGTTAATGAAGAAATTAGGAAGATCGTTAACAAAGATAATAAATATTACAGGACCTAGGTGAGAACCCTGCGGAACCCCAGAGGTTATAATACAAGAATCAGATTTTTAACCATTGACAACCACATAAAAATATCTGTCCGTTAGATAGCAATGAAGCCAGTTAAGAAGAGGACCAGCAAAGCCATACGCAGCAAGCTTCTGAATAAGCACTCCGTGGGACACTTTGTCGAAAGCCTTGCTAAACGGCCTTGCTCGGTGTATATGGCGTCGACTTACTGATTAGAGTCAAGCGAAGCTGCTATTTTTGACAAAAGTGACTAAATTACTACAGGTGGATATTGCAGCAGTAAAGCCTGCTGGTGGTCAGAAAGATACTTTTTAAAATATTGTTGAATGTCCGGGCATTATGCTCAAAAAACCTTTGCAAGTGTCGGAAGTATAGAGATAGGTCGATAGTTGCCAACCAAATCCTCAGTGCCCGATTTATGAATCGGAACCACGTTGGCCAACTTCCATTTTTTAGGAAAGATTCCAACACTGAGCGATTTGTTAAAAAATATGTATAGGAAGATTGCCATTTGATCAGCGCACTTAGCTATAAAATTACGGGGAATTTCGTCGCTGCCAGAACCCTTAGAAAGAAGATATTTGAGTATCTTGTCCTTTGGAATATGAATCATTGAAAAGCTGTCAGAGTTGTTTACTAAGTTTTCAAAAAATAGGGAGGTCGAACTATATTACGCGGATGGTCAAGTGGACTATACACTGAAGAAAAGTAGGTTCCAAACATGTTGCACATGTCATTACCATTACAGGTCCTGCTAACGCCATTTGACATTGAAGCCGAGTACGAATAGCAACACGTACTTCGTTTTGACTTGATGTAGGACCAAACAAACTTGGGATTCGTTGTTATTTTTTGTTCTATGTTACTTAAATAAGAATTGTAACATTCTCTCGCCAATTTGTCACAGTGTACACCAACGAAGTGATATTTTATCCATAGGGTTTTTATATGTACTATATTTCCTTCTAAGGTTATTTCTTTCACGCAGCAATCTCTCTATTTTTTTGAATACCATGGTGGACGCGAATTTCTACTCATTATGGTTGATGGGACATACCGTATTATATGTCCGTTTGCCACGCACGGCCCCCCAGAATTTGCGTTTTGGGTGTGCACCAATGCAATGTACTCGCCTCTAGGAGTTTATGTACCGGTTTCTTTTTCAATGTACCTCTGTACTTTTGAAGAAATATGCAAAAAAGGGGGTCGTGCCAGCCAAACGTTTTCAGCTCGGCCCCCGTGTAACTTGAAAAATATATAGCGTATTAAAAAGATTCTTAAACTCAAGGAATGTACTCTATTAACACGTTAAATGTGCCGCAACAGACATTGTGAATTCGTAATAATAAATAATTTATAGATGTGGATAGGGGATCGTGCTGGAAAAAACAATTATAAGAAAAAAAAAAAAAAAAAAAAAATGTTTATTTTGTCAACTTTGTAATTTACATAGCTTTGAGTTTTGCCTCCAAACTCAAAGCTATGTAAAGCAAAGATTTGCTTGTATTAGGTGGTCCAGCTCTTCCAGTTTACTTTAACAATACACAAGTTGAGAGAATAGTTTTGAAAGAATAACAAGGTTATTTAAGTTTAAGTTTACTTTAACAATACATAATTAAGTTGAGATAATAATTTTGAAGGGATACCAAAGGTTATTTAAGTTTACTTTAACAATACATCAGTTGAGAAAATAATTTTGAAGGAATGCCAAATATTATTTAAGTTTACTTTAACAATACATAAGTTGAGAGAATAATTTTGAAGGAATAACAAGGTTAAATTTGCGTATACTTTAACAATACATAAGTTGAGAGAATAATTTTGAAGGAATACCAAAGGTTATTTAAGTTTAGTTTAACAATACATAAGATGAGAGAATAATTTTGAAGGAGAACCAAAGATTATTTAAGTTTACTTCAACAATACATAAGTTGAGAGAATAATTTTGAAAGAATGCAAAAGGTTTTTTAACAATTCAAAACAATACTAAACATTATTTAAATAAGGAATGCGCTTTATGTTTTGTGTGTGTATGTGGAGGATGTGTGAGGTGTGGGTGTGTGTGATGTGGGTATATTGGCGTGGAATGTGTTAATTTGCGTAATAAAATTGTATTAAGTATAGGTTATAATTATGTTAGGAATCATGTGATTGTATGGAACATAGCCTCGATTTCTTCGTAACTTTTGCTCTTCAACCATTCAGTGAGTGTCTTTTTGCAGTCGTGATATGTCATAGGGTATATGGTCAGTATTTTGTTGAGGGAATTGTATAAGCGAGAAGATTGCTTTGTGTATTGTCTTGTAGCAAATGCAGTTTTGACTGGGGTTTCTGGAGCTACATTGTTCTTTCTCCTAGTTTGTGTCCTGGGAGTAACGAAGGGAAGTGATTTGTGTTTTTTCAGCGTAATCAGCAGCACATAGAGCTTTCTAACTGTCAAGAGGTTCGAAGTTACGTATAAGGTTTCCGTGGGGAATAATCGTGGTTTAAAGTACATGACTTTTAGTAAAGCTCTCTGCGCCCTCTCCAGTTCTAAAAATTTTGTTTTTGATGCTCCTCCCCAAATTGGTAAACAGTATGTCAATATGGACTGACCCAAAGACATGTAAATTTGTTGGATAAGATCTTTAGTAGCTATGTGACGAAGAGATTTGAAAGTCCAAATTAACTTCCTGACTCTGGTCATTATCAGCTCTAAATGCAAGTGCCACGATAGCCTTTGGTCGAGCATAACTCCAAGGTATTTAGTGCTACTAACTTTGCTGATTTTTAAACAACAGCAGTTGGTGTCAGGGAAGTGAGAATAAGTATGTATTTTGATCTGGAGATCATGTGATGGCTGAGTATTGTTGAACTAGGTCCATTGCAAGTAGTTCAGACAGATGCTAGTGCTGTTCCTTGTAGTAGTAAAGTATGTTATAATTCCATTATGTTTTCTGATAGTTTTGGAAAAGGGTTAGGAAAATTACTTAGCAACAACCTGAGTCATTCTTCTCTAAACTATTGTATGCCTCAGTCTTCCTACAAACAAATAATGGCTTCAATAACTAAGAATGAATATGATCCTAATGCCATTATTACTATACTTATAGGTAGCAGTCTTAATGTTAAAAAAGATGATATTACTGATAGTGTCACCGAGCTATTGAAGTTAAATTGTAAGAAAATAATTTTGTGTGCTTTTCCATACTTTAAGTACTTGTCAAACAGACAAAACAACTACATTTACATGTTAAATAACTACATGCAATTCTTAGTTAGTCACCATAGTGACAAGTTTATATTTTTTGACACCAACATTTTTGTTGATAAGCTAAGCTCGACTAGGGATACGGTGTATCTGCCCAGTAGTTTTAGACATCAAATAGCTAGGCTATTAGCTTTTAATATTAACCCAGACATAATTAGTATGTCGAAGTCATCTTTAATTAGCACCACAGTTAGTAATAGTACCTACTAATGTTAAGGTGGTTATTAATTTAAACTAGTTTGTAAGACAACAGAAAGTACCACTAACAGTATAGTTACACTTATTAACAAAAAGGTATTTTCTAGCTCTAAAATAGTTAACTGTAGAAAAGGGGCTAAGCAGAAATCCTTGAAATTATTTCAAATCAAATCAAATCATCAAATCATTTATTGGTTTGCAAACATGGGTAATTAACACGTATGTATGTACTTAGATGTTTTATGATAAAAGTCCTCCATGTTCTACCGTCACATGGGCATGCAAATCTTATTATTATTATTATATGTAATTGACAAATTTAAAGATATTAAAATTTTAAATAACAATTTGAAAAATAAAATAATACAAATTAATGTCAAATCATTTGAATTAAGTAAGTACAGTAAAAATGTCATAATAATACAAAAAATGTCAGCAAGGTTACAGTGTAAATAAAAAACATAAAATAAAATAAAAAATAAAAAAATGTCATCAAGGTTACAAGGGTAATAAAAAAAAAATGTCTAATAGTAATCAATCAATGAATGTCAATCAGTCAATGTTTCATCATTAAGGAAGTCGTCAATTGTGTAATAACATTTTTCAATTAATATTTCGTTTAGTGCCCTTTTAAATTTGAACACAGTCATAGTTTTAATAATATTAGGTACTTTATTATAAATGCGTGGGGCAATACCAAAAAAACTTTTATGCATTAGTGCGGTTTTACATTTCACTTGATACAATTGATTTGCATATTGAGTTCGTATTGGATTCCTTCTGACTGCCGACAATTTTTCAAAGAGATGTGGATTTTTTTTTACAAATAAAGCCGTTTCCAATATATATAAAGACGGAAATGATAATATTCTTAAAGATTTGAAATAAGGAAGACAGCTATCTGTGGTCTTAAGACCGCACATTGACCTTATGCATCGCTTTTGCATCCTAAATACAAGCTCCTTATCAGTAGACTGCCCCCAAAAAAATAACACCATACCGCAAAACCGAGGCAACCAGTCCATGGTAAGCTGTTAAAAGAGCCTGACTGTTGACTTTCTTTGAAAGTTGAAAGAGGGCGTATGCGGATTTACTCAGTTTTTTACACAGTTCTTCAACATGAGGTTTCCATGTGAGTTTGTTGTCAATCACTATACCTAAGAACTTAGCTTTATTTGCTTCCTCAATATCACAGCCTTGGTAGGTGACACTAACGTTTGGAGGTTCGCAGCGTTGATGAAAGTGCATAACTTTTGTCTTATCTAGGTTTATTACTAAATTATTATTATGTAGCCAATTTATAATGTCACGTAAACAAGTATTGATGTCATTTTCATAATTATTTTTGTTTGTACATTTTATTACAGCTGTACTGTCATCTGCAAAGAGAACCATTTTGTTTGATGTTACTTTCGGGAGATCGTTAATATATATTAAAAAAAGCGGTGGCCCTAGTACGCTACCTTGTGGGACGCCATATCTTACGTGCCTTGGTTTTGACATATAAACGGTTTCTAATTTAGTCTTCGGACATATTCTAGAAATTTCTGTATATTGAAGCCTATTACTTAAGTACGATTCTATTAGCTGTAAGATGTTCCCTCTTATACCATAAGTATGTAATTTTTGTAATAGAATCTTATGGTCCACATAATCAAAGGCCTTGGTCATATCCGTATAAATCGCACAGACTGGATTTCTCTTATCTACAGATGACATGATATTAGCCAATAGATCAAATAGTGCCATATTAATCGTGGTATTCTTACGAAATCCCTTTTGTTCTTTACAAAATAATTGATACCTTTCGAAATAGACATATAAAGAATGATAGATTACTTTCTCTAAAATTTTTGAAAAAATAGGAATTTTCGCAATAGGTCTGTAATTTTTTAATTCAGTTTTGTCATCTCTTTTATATAAGGGTTTTATTATAACTTTTTTGAGATTGTTTGGGAATACACCATCAGCAATACACAAATTAATTATATGAGCTAATGGTGGTGCTATAACTTCTTTGGAAAATTTTGTTACTTTTGTAGAAACGCCATCATATCCAAAAGTATTAGTGTTTTTTAGGCTGCTAATTATTTGTATTATGTCGTCAACGGTTACGGGTTGCATGAACAGTGAATTTAATGTCTGATTGTTTAAATTAATGTTATTCAACGTGTTGTCAGTTTTTGCATTATTTTCAATTGTATCAATGAAATAATTGTTAAATTCATTTGCAATGTCCACGGGGTCTGTAAACGACAAATTATCCCTATTTACACACATGATAGGTTCCTGCGGCAAACACAACTTAGATGTATTTATTATTTGCCAGGTAGCTTTTGATTTATTTTTGGCGGTATTTATGAAATGATTATTTTGAGCTTTTCGTGTTAGTTTTATAATTTTTCTATAAAGTTTGGTGTAGTTTTTAAAAATTATTTTATTCTTTGAGTCAGGGTTTAATCTATGGGCCCAGAGTAACTGTCTTTGCTTCTTACTACATATTTTTATTCCATGAGATATCCATTTCGTTTTCATGCTTGTTTTTATAGTTATAATTTTTTCCGGAAAACATAATCTATATAAAAGAGAAAAATCGTCCATAAAATTGTCAAAAGCTTCATTTGCATCCGTAGCATCATATACCCTCATAAAAGATAGACTGCTTAGATGCGTTTTAAAAGTAATTAAATTTGCCATACTTATGTCCTGCTTTTTAGTTCTCCAATATTTTAATTTGCAAGTTTTGTTAATAGGCACTTTAAGTATCTGAGATGTATGATCTGAAAGGACCAGATCTACAACTTCAGCTTTGCAATCTTTCCGGTAGTTGTGCGCAAAATTGTCAATACAGGTGTGACTACTTAACCTAGTGGGAGTATAAAGAGCTAGTTTTAAATTGTAATTCATAAGAAAACATTCAAATTCCAATGTAGTTTTGTTTTTTTTTAAAACATCAATATTAAAATCTCCACATAAGACGATTTTCTTATTTGAAGATAGACTAACTTTAGATAAAATATAATTTAATTTTTCATAAAATACTTCGTAATTATTTTTAGGAATTCTGTATATACAAATAATAATAACATTGTAAGCTATTATCTCTACAGCGCAGCATTCAAAGATGCCTGAAACTGATTGTTTTGCTATGTCCGTGATTTCTCTAAACTGCAGTCCCACTCTAACAAAAATACATGTTCCTCCTCTCTTTGTATTTCTAGAAAAGAAAGCAGCTGGACAAAAATTTGGAATATGTAACAAATCCTCATATCCAGTTTGTACGAAATGTTCTGTAACACAAATAACGTCTATAATAGTTCCTTTTTCGAATAATTCTACTAGTTTTATAGTCAGTGTATCTGATTTATTCATTAGTCCTGCTATGTTCTGATGTAGAATCTTAAGGTAGTTAAAGAAAAAACTGAGAATTTATCTGTTGAGAAACGGTGCACAATTCATTTTGACTTTGATTTTGAGGGTGGCAGTCAACTTCCGAATGCATAGCACTTAGGTTGCTTAGGCTAAAAATTAATTCTTGCATATCGGATACAATAATCTCCAAACCATAGTTATTTAAGTTTCCATAATGTTTGCTATACGTGTCATAGTCATAAGGTAGATTAAGATTTGAGTCTACTAAATATGCATAGTTACATGTATTTACATCCAGGTAAAGAAGGTTATTAAAATTTTCTATGCGACTGTTAAACATTATGTTAGCATTATTCATATATTTAAAAGTGGGTAAACAGATTATAAAGTTTGTGTGATTTAATTTTAGCAATTTTTCTCTAATAAACATAACAAGTTCGATGTAATTATGTGTTGTCCGAAAATCTTCCTCGCCAATATAAATAACACAATAGTCTGAGTGCGTAAAGTTTAGCACTTTTCGTTCAATTTTGTCAAGAATTTGTCGCAATCCACATGTTGGTTTACGATAATGACAGATTTCATAATTATTACATAAATTAGTTCTTTCAGCAATAGTATACAATCTATTAGAAGTTTCACTGCTTATTAGGCATATTTTGTGTTTTGCGGACGGTTGTTCTACAGGCGTTGTGCGTCGTGTGTGTTGAGCTGTGTTAGATGAGCTGACATTGCTGCTTTTGTTTATAGTTGTATTTTTATTTGTTGGTGAAGATTGGTCTTCTTTAATAGTTTGAATTGTCTGTGTTTGTTTCGATTTCGTATTTCATCAAAATATTCAAGGTTTTTCATCCAAACAATTGGAAATTGAATTGTTTTTAGAAAAAACAATGTTTGACATTATTTGTTTAACCGAGCACTGGTTAAAAGATTACGAAATGTTAATTAATTATGAGAATTATAGTGTGGCCAGTTGTTTTAATCGAACATCAATGGCGCGTGGTGGTTCATTAATCCTAATTAAAAATTGTATTAAATCGAAAAATCGTAAAGACATAGTTGAACTATCATTTGAACATAGTATTGAACTTTCCTGTGTTGAGCTAGATAAGCATGTCATAGTGTGCGTTTACAGACCCCCAAATTATCAAAACTACTCTATATTCGAGTCAGTAATGGAAGAAGTTATGTCAAGACTTGCAGCTGGTAATAAGTCAGTAATTATCTGTGGCGACTTCAATATTAATATTTTAGAAAATAATTCAAATACCAGTAGATTATTAAATTTGTTTAAATCATTTAATTTATCAAATGTGTTTGTAGAACCTACCCGAATAACCACGACTACTGCTACATGTATTGATAATGTTTTCTGTTGTTGTGACTATTTAGATAAATGCATTGTTAATTATCTCCCTTCTGATCACAGTGGTCAAACCGTAACTTTTGAGTCCAACATACCTATGCAAAAAGTGCAGATACAATCCAGACCAATAACATCTGTTAAATTAAATAAATTTAATAACACTTTAATTTGTAAGTTAAATGATCAAGAACTGAAAATGAACAATGTTAATATTTTGTATAAAGAATTCTTTTCGGTAGTCCAAACAGAGTTCGATAATTCATTTAAGAAGATCACAAAAACCATCAGCCCTAAGTTTCTATTTAGTGACTGGGCAACTAAAGGACTCAGGAAAAGTAGGGAAAGACTTTTCGAGCTGTATGGCCTTAAGCCTTATATTAACACGGAAACTTTTAATAAGTATGTTGCTACTTACTCTAGAATTTTTAAGAACACTTGTAAGGCAGCTAAAGCCTTATACATTAGCAACAAGGTTAAATCAGCAGATAATAAAATAAAGACAGTTTGGAAAATTATCAACAATGAAACGAACAGGAACAGAAAGCATAATATTGATTACACACTGGAGTCGTCATGTGGTCTCATTTCCGATAGTAAAGAAGTTGCTCAAGAATTTGTAAATTTCTTTACCAGTATCCCACTTAAAACTACTGAGGTCTTAAACTCCTCGCCCTCGCTCTCTTTTGATTTAGTAAGAGCGAACGTATCGGCCTGCCCGATTGAATTTAACTTTAAGCATATTAACCCCATAACAGTAATAAAAGCTTTTAAGCAAATTAAGATCAAACTGACCGAAGATCTTTGGGGAATGTCCATTAAAGTCTGTACCTCCATAATTGAGACTATAGCGCCTTACTTAGCCTTAATATTTAATTTTTGTGTAGATCAAGGAGTTTTCCCGGATTTAATGAAATACAGTAAGGTAATTCCACTTTTTAAATCCGGAGACAGTAAAGACAAAAATAATTATAGACCAGTATCCGTGTTGCCGGTTTTCAGCAAGGTGTTTGAAAAGGTAATGCTTAATCAAATGCTCAATCATTTTAACACGAATAAAATACTTCACGATCAACAGTTTGGTTTCACCAAAGGACGTTGTACGACCGACGCCGGTGTAACCTTATTAAAACACATTTTTAACGCGTGGGAAGAGGCCCAAGACGCCATAGGCATTTTTTGTGACCTCTCCAAGGCATTTGATTGCGTCGATCATGAAACCTTACTCTTGAAACTTGAGCATTACGGACTTGGAAAACTTGCCCTCAGTTTAGTAAAATCTTATTTAAATGATAGACAACAGCAAGTTCAAATAAATGGTGTCAATTCACTGTGTTTAAAAGTTAAAATGGGTGTTCCACAAGGCTCGATATTGGGTCCTTTCCTCTTTTTAGTGTATATTAATGATTTACTCCATTTATTAAAAAATCAACCACAAATGGTGCTATTTGCTGATGATACTTCATTAATTTTTAAGGTAGATAGACGTGCTACAAATTTTGACGACGTCAATAACGCCCTACTGCAGATCCAAAATTGGTTCACTGCTAATAATTTAGTATTAAATGGGAAAAAAACTAAGTGCATCAGATTTTCTTTACCAAATGTCAAAAGTAGTGATTGTGAGATAGTATTGAATCAAGAGAAACTAGAATTCGTCGATAAAACCGTTTTCCTGGGGATTACGCTCGACTCAAGGCTACAATGGGGTCCTCATTTAATATCACTTGCAGGACGGCTAAGTTCAGCAGCTTATGCTGTCAGGAAAATCCGTCAATTTACTGATGTAGATACCGCGAGGCTAGTCTATTTTAGTTACTTTCACAGTATCATGTCTTACGGTATTTTACTTTGGGGACGGGCTGCAGATATCGAGTCCATTTTTATTCTGCAAAAACGAGCCATCAGAGCCATATATAATCTTCGCAGGCGCGATTCTCTAAGGGAACTGTTTAAGGATATTAACATCATGACGGTACCTTGTCAATATATCTACGAAAACATCATGTACGTAAGAAAAAATTTACATCTTTTTAATAAAAGAGGTGAAAGGCATAATTATAATACTAGAAATAAGGACCTAATAGCTCAACCAGGTTTCAGGCTGGCTAAAGTAGACTCATCGTTCATGGGGTACTGTTTAAAATGTTACAATAAAATACCTCCACACATACTTCAACTAAATGAGACGAAATTTAAAACTTGTATAAAACGCACACTATGCAGGCAGGCATATTATAAGTTGGGGGATTACATAAATGATAAAAATGCTTGGCTCCATGCTGGTCCTGCTCCACAACCTCAACTAATTAATTAACATTTGAAGATACTGTTAAGCAACTGCTGAAGATTGTAAGAATAGCTTTGCATTGTGTAGACTCAATCACCTTTGTATTGTATAATTGCTTAGTACATGTGTGAGTACTATGTACCTACTCTAAAGCTACCATTTACTGGGTACGTCTTTATTTGACTTGGATGTGCCCTGGCGGCTGAGAGTGTGTCATGCTCACTCTAATGCCTCGCTGATGGTGGCGCGTGTGTTGGATCATTTAACGAATCCATACATCAGGTTTGTGAACGGGCGCTGTTGGTGGAGGCTGGTCATACCTTAGCTGCCACGGCTTATTTTAATTTTAATTTTGAATTGTTTTTTTTTTTATTTTTTTTATTACGGACGCTTTTAACGTTCATCGTTCTCACATGTATAATTTCAACATGAATGATGTAACCAATATTTTGTAACTATATTTTGATTTAAAAGAGTGTCCGTGGAGTTTCTTGCCCGTTCTTCTCCATAGATCTACGTTTTGGAATGGGCAACTAGCTTCAACTTTCTGACTTACCTACTGACCGACTCTTTGACAATTCAAAAGTGCCTGTAATTGGTTTAATTGAAATAAATGCTTTGAGTTGAGTTTGAATGGAGAAACAAATGTAGTTTGTCTTTGAGACGTTTAAAGTTAATAGGTTACATTCGAGCCAAGTAGCTATTGCAGACAAGCCACGCTCGGCGGTACGACCAACGCTGTTCCATGTTTTCCCCGAGAAAACAATTGCTGTATCGTCAGCATAGGAGAAAATGTGAGCTCCGTCAATACTCATACTGCATAGGCTGTATAAGAAAATATCTAAAAAAGACAAAACACCCTTATCCAAAAACTATTAGAAAATAATTGATGTGCGGCAAGTAACATATGTACCGCTTTGGTTCTCATACAACTTGCTAAATTTGAAAAATAAACCAATTTTAGTTTATTCAGCACGGCCCTCTATAGTTGCCTATATCTTTTTAAATATGACATATTTGTTTACAAAATTCGACTTCCTGAATTACGTATAGGAGTACATTAATTCCAAATGAATTGCGATTCTGCTGTATTAGTACTTTAAAAGATAAATTGAATCTAAAATATCATACATTATAACTGATGAGGTGACTATGATTCCATATATTAGGTAGAGTGGGCTGCATCAATTGGGTACCCCTCAAAAGACATGTGGGTTCAAATCCGTGATAGGCCGAAGTTGGTTTTTGTATTTTCAAAAACATTTTATTATAAATTAATGTATTGTTTTTGTGAATAAATAAGTTTATGCTAGTATTTATTTTTAACTAAATCTGTTTTTATTATTGTCTCATTCAATAAAACGTTAATACTTCTAATATTTGACATTTACGACAGGGTCGACATTTACGAAGAATTATTCAACGTCTAAATAGATCAGAGGTTTCAAGACCGCTCGCCGTGCATAAGATTAGAAGTTCAAATCTTAGGCACGAATTGTGTTTTTTATCATACATTATGTATTTTTTTTACTATAAAGTCTTTTGTATTTTAAGTATCCATTTGGTTTTTTTTTAATTTAATTTTAAAACAAGAAAAATAAAACACTGTAACTCTTTAAACGTCGATTGACAACCAGGTGTGCAGATAACAATAAAAAATCTATTGCGTCTGCTAATTGGCGTGCGACGGGTTAATAATCATTAAAATTTAATAATATTTAATATTGATATTATGTAACAAAACTACAAAGATTTATATTTTACAATAATTTGATTTGATAATTTACAGTTACCTTAGACATATTTTGCCAACTGAGACAAACGGGTTCCTAGACAAATGCGAAAGGTAAATCTAAACTAGACTCGTCAGACGGTAACTTCATTATAGGTTAGTAAAATATAATGCATAACTACCCTCTAATAACAAACTATTCATTCACTACGATTTCATAGACAGAGACAGAGTTATAACGCCAAGTAGATTGATAATTCATTGAGTTATTAACTACCTAACTGGCTTAGTTGGTAAGAGCTCGCGGTTATCGTTGTATATATAACCAATGATTCGATGATTCGATGGTTCGAATCTCGTCCGGTCATAAGAAACACTTTTTGTATTATTCTTAAGGATGTATTGTTTGAATTGCAAAGTTGTAGCAAAGTTAATTTTAATACAACTGGGGTACCCAATTGATGTAGCCTACTGTACATAATATTCTATACTTACCTATATTAATTCTTAAATTATGTGACTACATTGAAATAAACATTACTTTTTATAATTTGTTTTTTTCTTCTTCGTTTAATATTAGCGATGACATCTTATAAAGGAATTATAACCGTTAAGACTCGTGTGCGGTCCCTATTAGTTCACTGACTCCAATAATTTCAGTATTCACGTATTTTCTACGTGTAGTTGTGCAGTGAATTCTATTTCAAGCACGGAAATGGATTGTTCAAATAAATAGGTAAGTTTTAAGTTATAAGTTATGTGGCGCCATCTACATCGCAATCTAATTATTGACGAGGGTTGCATTTTCTCATATGCGGATGATACCGCCATAGTCTTTGCTGGTAAGACATGGGCAAAAGTTAAAAGATCAGCCGAAATTGGCCTGTCTAAGATTGCAGACTGGCTCAATCGTAACCTCCTCACACTAAATGCCTCCAAGTCCAACTACATATGTTTCACTAAGTACGCAAATACTCAGCCTCCGCTCTACTTTTAAATTAAGATCCACTGCTGTGCCAACCCTGCAATTCCTGATTGCTCTTGTGCAAAGATTGACAGGTTACAATATACCAAATACATCATATCGTATCATGATGGATCAGCGTCTGTCCTGGCATATGCATACTGAACTTATCATGAAAAGAGTTAGGAAATTAATATGGACTTTCAAATCATTGCGTCACGTTACCTCAAAGAATCTTCTGCAGAAAGTTTAGTTTCACTGGCACAATCGATTCTTACGTACTGTTTGCCATGCTGGGGAGGGGCAACTAAAATTAAATTTTTGGAACTTGTAAGGTGCGCCCTTTGAAGTTCCAAAAATTTAATTTTAGTTCTCTGCTTAAGTTTATGCTCTTTAAACCTTATAGATTCCCTACCCAAAGTCTTTACCTTACCTCTGGCCTTCTGTCTGTAAGGAAACTCTACCTACTCCATCTTATATTGAGGAAACACAAATCCATTCCGTATGATACCACAAAACCACGTATCAGTAGCAGAAGAGGCTACTTAGTCGCTCCAACTGTCCCAGTTAGATCTGTTTTTGCTAAGAGGCAGTATGAAAAGCAATCTTCCCACGTATACAACCTACTGAACAAAGAGCTACACATCTATCCTCTGAAACTCCGTGACTGTAAACAAGCTGTGACTGATTGGCTTAAGAATAAATCCTATGACGACATTGAGGCTTTGGTATCATCACTTCCATCCTGAATTAATAGGACCATGGGAGCCAAACTGTTAGTGGAGGAAGCTGTACCTGGCTTCCTCCGATCCCAAGACATTGTCGCAGGGCTAACCTAACCTAACCTAATCCTAAACAGAAACCCTTATAAAATAAACTCATGTATTCAATTCCACGCTCACTCCATTACACACGAACACATATCCTCTCTCTCACACTCACACACACCCTCACTCTCACACACACACACACACACACACGTTCAAAAATTCACTCATACACAACACACAAATGCGCTCCTTGTTGTATTTTGTATTTCTAATTATTTTAGTTTATCTTTTGTTTTTGTTAACAATTGCATACCTGTGATTATGTTAAGCGGAAGGGCGGAGTCACCTATCACAAGCAATTCCTTGCTTAAAAGGTGATCTCCTAACTCATGTGAGCTAAGAATTTGTTTAAATCCAATATTTTTTTTTTATTTTTATTTTTTTTTTTTATTAAAGACTAGCACTTCCCGCGCGGCTTCATTGAGATGGCGATACATTGAGTTAAAAAATGGCATGGCGTCACTCCTAGGTAGATTTAATACGTAGAAATGACGTCGCTAGCCCCCACTCCCCAACTTTAATGTGTGTTATCTAAGTCATTTATTATTTAACTGTTGTATGTTATACTTATTAGGTGTGTACCTATGTACAAAAAGTTATGGTTTGTACTCTTTACTCTATTCTTGTCTTCTTTAATTCCTTGTTCTTTTATAAAGCTGTTCGGTTCTATTATATTAAATTCATTTCTTCTAACATTATTCTTTTAATAAGTTTATTCCTCCAACACGTTATCAGCACGAAGAAGCTCTTATTTTAAAAGAAGATAATGTCAGGGAATAGTATGAATTTTCAAGGTATTCAGATGTTAAAAAACCGAGACGGATACCCAACCTGGAAGTTCAAAATGAGGATGCTTCTCATTCATGAGGAGTTGTGGACGTCCATCACTGGGTATGATGATTCTGATAAAATGGCGGAGGATGTGCGCTCTCGTAGTGACCAGAAGGCGTTGTCAAAAATATGCCTTACGGTAGATGGAGGTGCAATTTCGCACGTGAGAAATGCGAAAAACGCTAAGGAGGCTTGGAGTGCTTTACAAAAAGCATACGAGGATAAAGGTATGGGTCGAAGGCTCTCTTTGGAGCGTAGATTATATAAATATACCTTGACCGATTTCCAAGACATAGAATCTTATATCAACGCCGTTATGAGTACTGCTCAAGATCTTGAAGATATTGGTAAGAAGATCGACGATGGATCTCTGGCTGCGATTATTCTCGGAGGATTGACATCTCGGTACGAACCGCTGATAATGGCTTTAGAGAATTCGAATGTTGATGTAACCAGTGAGTTGGTTAAGGCAAAACTATTAAACGAGTTTTCGAAGGACCCTCACCAGAACGAGGTGGCTGCGCTACATTCAACAGGTTCTACAAGCAAAAAGAAGAAGTCTATAATCTGCTTTAAGTGTAGACAACCAGGACACAAAAGTCCCGGATGTCCCAATAAGAAGGACAGGAAGGCTATGAGTGTGTCAGGAAACGTTTTTAAAGGTACAGATTGCCATCATAATGAAAAGGTGGAACAGGCTGTTGTGAAGGAAATGGCTCTCTCTGCGCCGGCTGCAAGTTACGGGAAATGGATTATTGATTCCGGTGCAACCATTCACATGACTCCACACCGCGAGTGGTTCAGCAGTTATCGGCCAGTACAAAGTGGAACGATTACTGTGGCAAATGGACAAAAACTGGCGGCTGTAGGTATTGGTGATGTATCCATTGATACGGATACTTTGGCGAACAGAATAGAGAATGTAGTTCATGTTCCTGATTTGAACTGTAATTTACTTTCAGTGAATAAAGTAGTAGAGAAGGGTTACTCTGTAGTTTTCAATAAAGAAGGCTGCACTGTTTATGACTCTAAGTGTGATGTAGTACACAGTAAAAATGTTTTAGCGTATGGTTCTGTAAGTAATGGGCTGTATACTGTCGATTGTTCAATTAAAATGTTCAATAATGTTTCAGCTTATGTGCACTCTGATTGTTCCAATTTTCAGCTCTGGCATAAGAGGTTGGGACATCTCTGTCGAATTGGCATGGATCTACTTAGAAAAGGTCAGGCTATCGGCGTGGAGTACACGGAGGTCGACAAGGAACCATGCATACCCTGCATAGAGGGTAAGCAGTCTAGAAAGCCTTTCAAAAGCTTAAAATACAGGAAGGCTACATCGCCACTTCAATTGATTCATACCGATGTTTGTGGACCTTTTTCTACAAATTCTTTTACAGGTAATAAATATTTTATTATTTTTATAGATGATTATACACGTTTTACTTTTGTGTATTTTATATCTTCTAAAACTGAAGTCAAAAGTAAGTTTTGTTCTTTTCATTCTTATGTCGAGAGACAGTTTGGTGGAAAAATAAAGACTTTGCGGTCAGATAATGGAACTGAGTTCATCAATAAGGAATTGATGGATTATGTTCAGTCACTGGGTATCGATTGGCAAACGACAGCACCTTACAGCCCTCAGCAAAATGGGGTAAGTGAACGGTGTAATCGTAGCATAGTAGAGAAGGCTCGGTCACTATTGTCACATGGTTTCCTCTCAAAAGCTTTCTGGCAGGACGCAGTGGAGACGAGCGTCTACTTGAAAAATCGATCACCACACCGCGCGCTTAGTGGTAAAACACCATTTGAAATGTGGTTTAATAGAAAACCCGATCTGTCTCATCTTAAGGTTTTTGGATGCAGAGCACTTGTTCATGTTCCATCAAGTCAGAGATGTAAATTGGACATGAAAGCTGAGGAACAGATTTTTGTAGGATATTCAGATGATCCTCATACTTATTATGAACTTGCAGGCGGCCCTATTTCGTGGGAAGCTAAAAAACAGCCCACAGTGGCTTTGTCATCCGCTGAAGCTGAATATATGGCATTGGCTACAGCAGTAAAGGATGCGTGCTTTTTAAAACGACTAATATCCGATTTAACAGGTAAGTCCCTTAACATAGTTTTGTATACGGATAGTCAGAGTGCACAAAAATTGGCCATGAATCCGGTTCACCACAATAGGACAAAACATATAGATGTTAAGTTCCATTTTGTTCGAGAAAAAGTGAACGATAAAACCGTTGAACTTAGGTATATGCCCACCGACAGGTTACCTGCAGATGTTTTGACGAAACCTTTGGGTCCAACAAAGCATCGCAGTTGTTTGCAAATGATTGGTATATCCTAGTTTTGTAATGGTTTTCTTTACTGGTTTTATATGCTTTTTGTGTTATGAGTGCAATGCAATTAACTTTTTGAGGGAGCATGTTGTATGTTATACTTATTAGGTGTGTACCTATGTACAAAAAGTTATGGTTTGTACTCTTTACTCTATTCTTGTCTTCTTTAATTCCTTGTTCTTTTATAAAGCTGTTCGGTTCTATTATATTAAATTCATTTCTTCTAACATTATTCTTTTAATAAGTTTATTCCTCCAACATTAACTATAGCTTTTGCCAGCGGCTTCACCCGCGTGGATGTCGGAAAATATCCCATGGGAACGTACTACCGGGAATTCCTTTCTTATTCCTTGTCTACATTGTAAAGGGAACCTCTGTGCAAAATTTCAGCTTTCTAGGTTTTCTAGGGGTTTGGGCTGGGCGTTGATGAGTCAGTCAATCAGCCAGGACTTCTCTTTTTATTTATTTATATAGATTTACTCAATTTATGCAGCAGCTTTTTTTATACATTTTCACGTGGAATCATGGTCACCCCATAAGTTGAAATGTATGATATTTTAAATTCAATTTATCGTTTAAAGTACTAATACAGCAGAATCGCAATTTATTTGGAATGAATGTACTCCTATACGTAATTCAGGAAATCGAATTTTGTAAACAAACATGTCATATTTAAAAAGATATAGGCAACTATAGAGGGCCGTGCTGAATAAACTAAAATTGGTTTATTTTTCAAATTTAGCAAGTTGTATGAGAAACCAAAGCGGTACATATGTTACTTGCCGCACATCAATTATTTTCTAATAGTTTTTGGATAAGGGTGTTTTGTCTTTTTTAGATATTTTCTTATAATTGTTTTTTCCAGCACGACCCCCTATCCACATCTATAAATTATTTATTACTACGAATTCACAATATCTGTTGCGGCACATATAACGTGTTAATAGAGTACATTCCTTGAGTTTAAGAAACTTTTTAAAACGCTTTATATTTTTCAAGTTACACGGGGGCCGAGCTGAAAACGTTTAGCTGGCACGACCCCCTTTTTTTGCATATTTCTTCAAAAGTACAGAGGTAAATTGAAAAAAAAAACCGGTACATATACTCCTAGAGGCGAGTACATTGCATTGGTGCACACCCAAAACGCAAATTCTGGAGGGCCGTGCCCCCACGGACATCGTTTTATTGCTGATTATTTGTCAAGAAACTACTTGTTAAATAATGGGAAAAATGACTCAGATTTACAAGAGTTATTTTATTCTTTTGATACTGAAGTTGTGTATGGATGTGAATCTGATTTAGCAATTACTGATGAAAAACTTAAAAAATTACAATTTGAAACTGGGTGTGACAACAATTTAATGCAAATTAAGACATGGTATTTGAATGAGTGGCCATCCAATGATAAAAATATTTTGAATAAAGAGTTGAAAATATTTTACAAACTGAAAGATTTTTTAAACTATAAAGATGATGTTTTATACTATAATAACCGGGTAGTGGTACCTTATTGTATGAGAAAAGAAATATTTTACATAGGTACTGCTCATGCAGGTGTAGTCAAGTCCAAGAAAAGGGGACGTAGGTCTTTATTCTGGCCAGGAATGTCGAAGGACATTGAAAATTTTTTTTTTGTCGTGTAAGGAACGTGAGAATATAACTGCAAAGAATCCCTCATGAGTCATGATGTGCCAGATATTTCTTTTTATAAAGTAGGTATGGATATTTGTTCCTTTGCTGGCAAAGATTATCTAGTGGTTGTTGATTATTATTCAAAGCGGATTGAGTTGAAACAAGTTAAAAAAAAAACAGCAAAAAATGTTATATTGAAATTAAAAATAATATTTGCCACACATGGAATACCTAAGTATGCAGTTTGTCATAATAATCCATTTAACCTTTTAACCGCCAGACTTCATATCAGTTGTCCTACCCCCAGCGCCAAGCACAGAAAATTAAAAAATCTTTTTGATAGAATACAGCTTATCGAAATTAAAAAAACAGATTATAGGACCTGTGGTATTTGGTCGTAAATATACGACCTTGGCGAAATGGACACGAAAATATTTGTCGGATTAATCCGACGTAAGCGGTTAAAGGGTTAATAGCTTTGAACTTAAACAGTTTTCCAGAGATGTTAATATGCAGTTGTTGTTTTCAAGCCCTCATCATCATTAGCCAAATGGCCTGGCAGAAAAAGCTGTAGGTATTGAGTTTAATGAAGAAATGCAGGGCAAATGATGAGAACTTGAATATGGCTTTGCTACACTATAGAACAACACCGCTTGCTGGCTTAGACTATAGCCCATCTGAACTTCTGATGTGCAGGCTATTAAGAACTATCTTACCTTGTACTTACACAGATCTTCAACCCAGACTGCCAATCAATATCAATGAAAAAAATGCAAATAATGAAAGAAAAATCTAAAAGTAATTATAATAAAACAGCCAAAAATAGAGCTTCTTATAGTAATGGTCGAGAGTGTGTTAATACAGAATGGGGATGATAAGGATTGGCAGCCAGGAAGGGTAGTAAGGAAGGATAGTCCTAGATCCTATATTGTAAAAAATGAAAAAGGTAATTGTGTTAGGAGAAATGAAAAACATATGTTACTAAGTAGAAATAAGTTTAATGATAGACCAGAAGTTGAGTTTGATGCCCCAATTAATTTCAGACCGGTGAATGATTCAAATAATGGGGAGACTGTGAGTACAGATGGCTCTATGCCTGGTCAGCACAGAGTGTTTAGACATGCTTGTGAAGCAGGCAGTTCATATGTTACTCGTAGTGGAAGGTCTGTGAAACCTCCTTCCCATTTAGTTGATTATGAATGTTAAAGGGGGGGATGTGTCATATGAGACTAGGCTGTATAGCCTTCAGCCTTTGTCATGTGAAAAAGAAGTTTTAAAAAATAAACAGTGTGTCATGGCCTCTTGTGGAAAGTGCATTTTTATTTTATTAATATTTCATAAACCTGGTTAACACAAGCCCTGAATACATAACACTCCTTTTTTGGCAGTCGTGTAATAAAAGCAAACATTTTGTCAATTAAACAACATCCTTTTATTGAGAAAGGTTTATTTCTAGTACTTATGCCACAGAGGATGTTGCCCAAGTACGCTTTGAACTAAATTCTGTTTCCAATCATGTGCAGCATCCCACGCCCTTATGAGTGGTGGGTTTTGTGGACGGCCAACATAAGGAAGTTGAGTATAGTAAGGTAAGTAAGTATAGTAAGGCATTGGATAATACATGGGTTGTCCATATGGGACGTATCCATATCCAGGTGCTGTTTGATATTGTACAATCGGATATGCAGCGACATCTCCCGAAAACACTGTAGAGAAAAAAAACAATTTTTAATATTACTACAAATATCAATGGATTACTAGGTACCTCACTCTATAAATTACATTATCAAGTAACGAATCGGGAAATTGAATTCTAATATATGTATACAGGGTGTAAGGGACAGCCCTCCGCAAACTAACAGGGTGCATTCAGCTCCTCATTCTGAATCATATTCCACCGGAAATTTTCTCAGGAAAATTTTCATTTTTTCAAAAATTTTTTCAGTTACATTTTCATAATTTCAATGTAAAATTGCATTGTGTGTTCGCAGCACTCCATTTATGTAAAAAAAAATGCAAAAAAAAACAGCAAAAAAAAAAAACCAGCAATGGATGTTGAAATACTCTAACCAACGACGCTTGAAATCAGCTGTTCACTTTCTGTCTAGCTACAGAGTTCATCGAACTCACCGCATACCTATTACCTACGCCTCCCAACCAGTAATAGACGCTCCGATTTATGCACAAAAACACAAACAAATCAGGTTTATTGGAGTCCCTTAAAGTTCCTGAAAAAATTTCATGTACCGGTCATCTTAGTATGACATACTGAATTCACCCTATCAGTTTGCGGAGGGCTGTCCCTTACACCCTGTATAATTATTTGCAAGTAAATCAAAACCTATAGGGTACTTCCCGTTGACGTCTTACAGCACAAGTAATGGAAAAGTCCGAAAATTGTTAATTTATAATTTTATCACGTAAAAAATTTTTTTTAAGTATGCCACCTGTCAAGGCCCTTTTTTTCAAGAACGTGTGGAAGGATCAAGTCAAAATTAATATCAAATACGTAAAAATATGCTCTCTACTAGTTCTAATAAAATCAAGGTTCTAAATCAACGCAATAAAAAATACGGCCATTTATGCGACATATTTTGATACTCGCAAGTAAATCAAAACCTATAGGGTATTTCCCGTTGACCTAGAATCATGAAATTTGTCAAAAAGCAAATTGTTTGGGGGAAAAATTCTTTTCAACTAGGGAACCCTTCATTGTGCGTGGTCCGACACGCACTTTGCCGGTTTTTTTTATTAATATGATAAAGCAAAAAATACGTGTAATTCGTTTTTTATTATCTGAGTGACGGGCTAAATGGAATTTCTTTTTTTACACATGCACTATACCTATCGACGATAAGTAAGTAAAACTTTCTTCGGTCACTGTTTATGTCTGTTCTCATCATGCGTTTTAGGTTTTTTTGTATCGTTAAAGACTTCAAACTGGCGATGTTAATACATACGGTACATTTTTTCCAAAATTCATTAAATTCTTGCATTTTTGTTGCATTAGGCACTTTCTCATAAATAATAAAAAAAAAACTAAAACTCATGATGAGAACAGACTTAAACAGTGACCGAAGAAAGTTTTCTTACTTATGGTCGACAGGGATAATGCATGTGCAGTAAGAATTTTTGGCTTTTATAATTGTCTGCCTACCTTGTCCAAAAACTGTGTGCACGCCATTGGTCGTATCGTAGTTGTCCGTTGGCGCAGGTGCGACATTAACTGGTAGTGGTATTGGTGGTGGAGGCTGAAGTACGGAAACATTTCCAGAGTCATCATATTCACAGGGATATCCATTTGGTGGACATGTGTGCACAAGATTGTTATGGATTGGGCCAGGTTGAGGAACCGTCTCAGAATTTTCACATCCATTGCTTGCTGGATCGCATTTAACATCTTCTCTTCCTTTTTCAATTTTGACTAATTCCTCATCACCATCGGCGAAGTCTTTATGATCAGACCCAGACGATGTAGAAACAAGCTCAGTATCATCAGTTCCCTTACTTTCTTTAGTTTCAACTTTTTGTTCCTTTGTAATAATTGGATCAACCCCAATAGAATTAGTACCTTGTTCTATAAGCGCTCCAATCACTTCATCACCACCTCCAGAAGTTTTGAAGTGATTTGTTGTCTGATCAATTTTTGCTCCAATCACCTTTCCACCCTTTGGATCAGTAGCGAAATGATTTTCATGCTGTTCGATAAGAGCGCCCTGCACTTTACTGCCAGCCGCATTGTCGTTATGGTTGTGACAACTTCCTACACACTCCGGTTCGAGTGGCAATGCCCCTTTAAAAAAAAATCAAGATATCACTTGTATACTCGCGGACATGAAATTCAGTCTTCCAACTAGGAATTTGGTTATACTAATCTAAGAACTTTTAGATAAAATTGAATAAAAACCATTGACAGCAGTGATTATAAACTTACATCCTGCACTGGCAATTACGACAAATATCACCACTACATTTACATCACCAAACTACGTCATTACTATTTGATAACTAGTGGGAACAATGCAACCAAGAAGCAGATACGAAAATGCGTGATTTGCCGAAAATATGAGTCAGGAAGACAATATCAATTAATGGGCGATCGTCCTGAGGAGCGATGCAACCCCGTTCCATCCTTCTATCACACAGGCGTCGATTACACGGGGTTTTTGAGTTTTAAAACAAACAAAGGACGCGGAGTTAAAACAAAAAAGGATACGTGGTGGTTTTCATTTGCACGGTCACTAAAGCCGTGCACTTGGAGCTAGTGTTGGACTTAACAAGTTCTGCCTTCTTGGCTGCGTTGAAGAGGATGGCAGATAGACGAGGAGCTCCGCGACATCTTTACAGCAACCAAGGAAATAATTTCGTTGACGCCAGCAACATTTTGGAGAATGAATACCAACAATTACAATAAATTTTCAACGATAGCTTCTATCAGAAGCGACCGAAATGAAGATCGAATGGCACTTTAACGCACCATCCTGGCCGAGTGCCGGAGGCTTATGGGAGAGAGCTGTAAGAAGGCTTAAGTTCCACTTAAAGCTGGTAATTGGTGAACAGAGACTCACATTTGAGGAAAACTCGACTATTCTTGCTCAATTTGATAGTCCGGGCGGCGGCTGCACGATCACTTACGTCATAGAGTTACTGGAAAATACCACATTCCACGAAAAGTAGACTTAAAATAGTTAGGAAAAAATTTGGTCTGCCGGGGCTCAGCTTGGAGGATCCGTGGCAGTGAGAAGTTATGCTACCCACTTTGGACCATCATTTTACCTCATGTGGTTACTGAACGAAACCTTTTCGTTGGTTTTAGTGTCTATTAGTAGAGTCTAAAAAACTTTGTCGGCCGAGCGTGGTGTTGGAGGGTTTCGGAGTCCAACCATTTTTATGGCCACATCGGGTGGTCTATTTTACCTCATCGAGTTACAGGGTGAAACCAAGTTCTCCTAGTAGCTAAAATGATGCCCTTTAAAAATTCATTGGTCTGCCAGTTCGCAACCTGGCAGTTTTTGCAGTCCAACCAAATTTATACAAGGTGGAATTTTTAACCACACTTGAATGGAAAGTACTCTAAATACTGGAGATAGCAAATTTTACTCAAAG
This sequence comes from Cosmia trapezina, assembly GCA_905163495.3. Lineage (NCBI taxonomy): Eukaryota > Metazoa > Arthropoda > Insecta > Lepidoptera > Noctuidae > Cosmia > Cosmia trapezina. The sequence goes on from LR991048.1 coordinate 6,066,766, forward strand.
GAAACATTCCTTTATTTTTAAAAAGAAACAAATCCGCATTCAAAGATTTTCGAAAATTCGCTTGCCACACTCAGGAATCGAACCGACTAAAATCCGAAAAAATAACACCCTGTACTTTTATGGCATCAATCGATAGGGTCAATCATAAGGATCAAAGCTCTCTAACAAACATGATAAATTAAATGAAAGGAAAACCATGAAATCGAAACTTTATATTCAATGGGACAAGATAAAGCACTTTTACGCAAAGGTCCATCAGATTACTTATGTTAACACCTAATCAACTAACAATTAACAATTATCTGTGACATCAGTTATATAAAATGACGACCACTGCCTATATTAATAACCATTTCAATACCTGGATTGGTACAAATGGCACAATCAGATGGCCTGCAAGATCAGCCGACCTCACCTTTTTAGATTTTTATGGGGATATGTTTTAAATCTAATTTACCAAAAATCCGTCCTAAATAGGTAATTGCGAAGTTGCCGTCCTTCAAGTACGCGTGTACAGAGTGTTTCTTTTACGTACTCGTATCAATTTAACATTTTTAGTGAATATTTTAATATTAAAAAAAAATAAAAACATTTTGTTTTCGAATGGTAATATTTTTTAAAGCATGTATGGACGCTATACTACTGCAGGTTAACGGGAACGCCCTGTATTAGTTAACATACTGTATATAAAACAAAGTCGTGTTAGTTACACCACTTATAAGTCAGGAACAGCTGGACCAATTTTTTATGATTTTTGTGTCTTTGGATTTGTCTTCGTCCGGAATAGCATAATAAGTATTAAAACATAGAAAAATTCACAAAAAAAAAATGAAGAAAATTCATTCTCTCATACATAAAATTTAGACAGGGTAACAACGTCTGTCAAGTCTGCTAGTACGATATAAAACGACAAATTCCAAAAAAATATATTTTTTAGCATGCATACATGCTAAAAAAAATATTACCATTCGAAAACAAAATGTTTTTATTTTTTTTAATATTAACATATTCACTAAAAATGTTAAATTGATACGTAAAAGAAACACTCTGTACACGCGTACTTGAAGGACGGCAACTTCGCAATTACCTTTTTATGAATGACGGGCCGCGCGTGCGGCGATAGATAGATAGAATACTCTTTATTATGCACACCATAAAAATTACAGATATAAATGTTGAAATTTAATGTTAAATTTTAACATTTTTTTTTTTTTTTTTTTTTTATTATTATTATTTTTTTTTTTTTTGTGTGTTTAATGTTGAATTTATTTTTTTTGTTTTTTTTTTGTTGAGTTTTGCGCGTGCGGCGATCTGATGTACCTAGCCCCGCCCCTACCCCCGGATGTCCACCTAATTTTAGTCGGAACTAATATCACGCGCTGACCGGACGTGCATTATTTTTGCATTGCAACATCTTGCGTCATTCTTGTGTGAAAAATGCCGCGTTATCAGTTCAGTGCTCAGGAGTATGCGAACATGGTGGTCATTTATGCTGAGTGTAATTATGATGGTGCACGTGCTCTGAGGATGTATGCTGAGAGGTGCCCCAATGCACAAATCAACCGCGGAATTCTCGTGTTATTGTGAGTGCCCTGGTTTTTTTATTTACCTACTATGTTTGCGAATAGGTCCTTCCAAGTCCAAGGTGCCTCAGTGGCGCATTCCTTTGTCAGCCGGGCATTTCAGACGGGTTGTTAAATGTTATTGCTAAAACTACGCATACTTACATAAATGTTTAATTTTACTGATAACAACCCGACGACGACGACGTGTCTTTCTAATTCATTATCCGCTAACTAAAGTGCCCTTGGAAACTCTAGTTCCCAGACGTTTTATGCCGCCATTATAAAAGTCGCCGCTCGCCATTCAGCGCGGCGCGCGGCGGCCGGTTCGTTCGGCTTCGTGAGTATTCGTGAGACGCTCGGCATCGTGCGTATTGCAACGTTGCCGGTTTGGGCAATGCTACTACGCTAGGTACTATTCCGCGCTACTATTTTGATTTCAAACAGGATGTTTCGAATTTATTGTCAATTAATTATTTTTTTGAATTCGGATTATTTTATGTTTATTTTTCTATGTTGATATTTTTATTTTAATCTATTATTGATATGGAGTTTAGGGGAAGGCCCTCTGTTATTTAACATACTGTATAGACTTTTTGTTTTATTCAAAATAGGTAATTTTAGTTTAATTATTTTGTATAGTTTAATAAAAAATTGTGTTATGTGTGAATCATTTGTATTAAAAAAAACTATTTTATATTTCAGTTTGCAAATAAAAAAACATAAATCCAGCAAACAAATAAAAATAAAATTTCGTCTATAGACGGAAAATTTAACTAAGTCAAATAATATTTTACATAGGATTTTTGGTAAATTAGATTTAAAACATATCCCCATAAAAATCTAAAAAGGTGAGGTCGGCTGATCTTGCAGGCCATCTGATTGTGCCATTTGTACCAATCCAGGTATTGAAATGGTTATTAATATAGGCAGTGGTCGTCATTTTATATAAATGATGTCACAGATAATTGTTAATTGTTAGTTGATTAGGTGTTAACATAAGTAATCTGATGGACCTTTGCGTAAAAGTGCTTTATCTTGTCCCATTGAATATAAAGTTTCGATTTCATGGTTTTCCTTTCATTTAATTTATCATGTTTGTTAGAGAGATTTGATCCTTATGATTGACCCTATCGATTGATGCCATAAAAGTACAGGGTGTTATTTTTTCGGATTTTAGTCGGTTCGATTCCTGAGTGTGGCAAGCGAATTTTCGAAAATCTTTGAATGCGGATTTGTTTCTTTTTAAAAATAAAGGAATGTTTCCTTTGAGTACAATTTGCTATCTCCAGTATTTAGAGTACTTTCCATTCAAGTGTGGTTAAAAATTCCACCCTGTATAAATTTGGTTGGACTGCAAAAACTGCCAGGTTGCGAACTGGCAGACCAATGAATTTTTAAAGGGCATCATTTTAGCTACTAGGAGAACTTGGTTTCACCCTGTAACTCGATGAGGTAAAATAGACCACCCGATGTGGCCATAAAAATGGTTGGACTCCGAAACCCTCCAACACCACGCTCGGCCGACAAAGTTTTTTAGACTCTACTAATAGACACTAAAACCAACGAAAAGGTTTCGTTCAGTAACCACATGAGGTAAAATGATGGTCCAAAGTGGGTAGCATAACTTCTCACTGCCACGGATCCTCCAAGCTGAGCCCCGGCAGACCAAATTTTTTCCTAACTATTTTAAGTCTACTTTTCGTGGAATGTGGTATTTTCCAGTAACTCTATGACGTAAGTGATCGTGCAGCCGCCGCCCGGACTATGAGGCTTGCTTGGTTTGATCTCTGTGTTCCATAACCAAAAACATAGTAGATTTCGAATTTTTAACACCGCCCGAATTTTTAACAGCACGCACTGGATTAACAGTTATTGAAACAGAAAGGGATGCCAGGAAACGTTGGCATTTAATCCAGAAGCTATCAGGAGACATTTGGAGAAGGTAGACGTCACAATATCTAAGTCAACTAATAGCGAAAAGTAAATGACTGAAATTACAACAAAAATAGGCGATTTGGTCGTTATTCAAGAAAACAACATACTCGTGCATGCTGGAAAATGGGCTATGGGAAGAGTGGTCGATGTCCACCCGGGCAGAGACACTTGTACGGGTGATATCCTTAAACACCAAAAACTAAAATGGAATCATGAAGAGACCTATCATAAAAATTTACCTATTACCTATTGATTTGCCCGAAACAAGTGAACAAGAATATGAAACAGAAGAAAAACAAACAGAAGACAGTCAAGAAGAGAACAAAACAAGCAAACGTACACCACCTGTAAGGCTAGGCCATACCAACTTAATATCTTTGGCATTAACATTATTTAGATATCTTTACTGTGTTATTTATGTCAATCGCAATCAACACTGCGCAAGGCATGATGTCATTTCATTACAAAATTAAGGAATAATCAGTCCTTATATTTTGACCCTGTGGCCAAAATGAATATCATCCGTGACAAATGGACCTTAATCGTATATAACTATATATCACACTACGGCACGGCACGACGGTGCTAGAAAAACTATCTACTTATTTAGATAACACATGAACTAAAATATACAGCGATGTTTGTAACATTATAGTGCCACCACTACAGCACGAGTTCCTTGAACTGAGATACTACAACACGCTCTTGATGACACAACAATTCATCGCACACTCCAGAAAGCGTCGTGGCCCTTTCAATGGTTTAAGTTACGCCATGAATTATCTCTTCGGCGTATGGGACGAGCGTTTCGCTGAAAAATACACTGAGGACATACTCGTAGAACTCTGTAGAGAGAGAAAACTGTAGAATCAGAATACAACATTCTGAAACGAGCTGAAAAGATTATCCATTAAGCAACATGAAACTATAAATCAACATTAAGAAAAATTGGACAGATTAACAAATGGAGTACAACAAGCAATGAGTAACATGAGTGACAAGGACAGATCGTAACTGCATTTACTGCAAATACCTTGTTCCAAACATTAAGGCGGAATCAAGACACTTCACTGCACACTTTAACGAACATTCGTTCAACATACATTTACTAAGCATATCACAGTCGAAAAACTAGACAGGACAAAAAACAATATTATCAATGTGAGCATACCGATGGAGATGAGCCACGACAACCAAACTGAGGAGGACGAATTAAATGACGACTTGCTCAAAATCTACAAACAAATTAAACACATAAAAAACAGCGACGTAGAACTAGATGAGATGTCGGTTGGAGTGGTAGGTAAATAGGCACTATGAAAAAAAGACTTAGAAAAAATCGGGATCGATTGGGATGTGAGAGTAATAGGGTGGGGGAACATCAAGGTCACTGACCTTGACCTCAGGGTCATTGACATTAAGGTCAAGGTCAAAATTCTGAAAGTCAGGATCTGTGATTCTCCTAAGGTCACTGACATTGACCTCAGGGTCATCGACCTTCAGGTCAAGGTCAAAATTTGGGCACCCCGAGATTTGGTTGGTTAGGTTCCTTTAAACCCTGCAGACAGAAATAGGAGCCCCGCATAGCGGGACTCCGTCGTCCTGCTGATTTTTCATAGTGCCCCGTTTCGTATCCACTGACCGAGATGTCACCATAATTATGACATCCATCACTACGTCGTAAGCTACACCATCGTGCTGGTGGCGGCTGCGGGCACGGCCGTGCTCCTGTGGTGGTGGCGACGACGCTGCATGCGACGCGTGCTCATCTTCCCAGACATCGAGCTGCGAAGTAACGACGCGAGTGCTAGTGCTTGTGCTCAAAGTGCAGTGCAAGTGTGCGTGGTTAAAAAACAAAATGAAGAGTGTTCATTAATCATAACCACCCATACGCCCCGCTCTTTAGCGCGACGCCCCTTGACACGAACAAAAAATCTTGGCGCGCAGCGGCGCGGAATGGGTGCGGAAGCGCACCTGAACACGGATTCTATACAAAATATGTCTATGGCTTGATAGTAATCTAATTAATGTTTCTTAAAGTGGATAGACTAGGCTAGATTACGTTTTTGTTTGAGAACTCCAAATTACTTATATCTCTTAAGTGCTTCTTTATACGCTATTATACTTTAACATCAGTGCAATACCAGACATCAAACGGACCGGGTGCATCCATAACATTTAAAATAACATTATACTCTACGTCATTTTACATTAAACTTTTAGAACATAAAGTAAACTCTTTAAACTTTTTAAACTTTCGCGATGTGTACACATTATAAAACACTAGGTATCGAAACGGGTCTTATCGCGATATTCTACAAGTAGGTACGTGTTTAACTCGTTAAAAAGAATATCGCGATAAGACCCGTTTCGATAGTGTTTTATAATGTAAACTCTTTAAAACAAAATCTAATCAGTTCTTTAATATTACCAACAAACCTGCAACCCACACAGTACCTTTCCCTAAAAATTAACAAATCTGACTATATTTGTTTAATTAACGCTTTAAATTGTCTACTGAGCTCTGCATCTTATTATACATTCAATGAGTAATTAAATAAAAAATATTGCATTTGAAAGTAACAGTGCCAAAGAAATACATTTTTCTTTATTTATTGAATCTAAAATAAATAACAAAAGTATTTAAATAGAAAATTTCCAAATTAAAAAAATTGTACTTACATGAGGTTCCCAGAATAGCGACGAGGAGAACAAGGGAAATTTTGTTCAAGAACATGATTGCTCTCTGCCTGTTGAATCCAACTGTTCTCTGGAATGGTCCGGGCTCGCTTATATATTAGCTCTCCAGCTTATCAATCTAGTGACGCTTGCAAAGCTCCGAGAGAAAGGGAAAAATAACAAGATAAGTCTTCCCGAATGGAATATTCCAGCACAAAGACCGATAAAAATGACGACCCACAGGGTCAGGTCAAGAAACATGTGACTGACCGTGTCATTGCTGGTCAAAAATATTCTAGGTTATGCAAGAAATCTTTCAGGTAATGAGCCTGAATTCTGAATAATATTAAGTTTTACCAAGACATGGTTTGCTTCATATCAATATTTTTAAAAGTTCTTAAAAATATTAAATAAAAGTATAATATTCTTAGACACCAACAAAAATTTAATTAGCGGACAGTATGGTTTTATGAAAAATAAAAACATTAATTCAGCTCTTATTGAAATCGTCCTTACTAATGTAGATAATAGAACTCCTGTAGTGGCATTGTTTATTAATCAATCAATCATTTTATTTTGTAAAACATAGGAATGATTACAGATAGTGTTTAAAAATAAGTACGCTATGTTTTGCCAATATATGGCATACAAAATAAACACAAATAAGCCACTTGTTACCGGTGGTCCCGGTGTTTTTGTTCCCAAGGATTGAATTATTTGCTTTGAATGAGTAGTTAAATATCTTTATAAGAAAGTTTTCTTATATAGTTATATGGCATAAAGTTCTGTCTGAAAATACGTATTACTTTTACCAACAATCCTTGTAGAATAAAGTCGAATGACAAAATAGTCCCTGCCTTATGCGTAAAATAATTTAACAGCATAAAAGCTGAAGTCAACGTTCGACCTTCTAATTATAACTACCAATTTTTTGAGCATAGATACTGTAGTTGCTATCAAGCCTTAATCCACGGGCTCTGAGCCGTCCGGCTGTTTCTGCGTGAGGACCACGCCCAGGCCGGCCGGGCCGGCGTGTCAAGTAACGACCTTCGGGTACTCCTGGTGGTATTGGGCCAGCACGCGATCAGAGGATAACACTCTTTCTTTATTTAATCGAACGTTTCAGACTTATATTTACCCACTCCCATTCCATACCTTTTTTCAATAACTTGTTTAGAGGACTAAGTACCAATGATGTATTTGGAACAAAACAGCGATAATAATTAAACATATTTAAAAATACTATACTTCATTAACGTTTTTTGGTGGATCGCACTTACTAATAGCTTCGATTTTTGTGTGTTGTGCTGTGTCTTTTGTGTGCATCAAATAAATGTTTTATCTATCTATCTATCTATCTATCTATTTTATTATTGGATTTATGCATCCCGTTCCTATCTATAACGTAACCAAGATACTCCACTGAGCTTCTGAACAATTCACATTTATCGTGTTTTACTCTTTTACTTTCAACCCTACGTCTTGCAATCTTTTTATCACGAGATCCAACCTTTCTATATGTATCAACCTTTTCTACTCTTTCTTGAGGGAGTCTGGATTGCTTTAACGCGAATTTATACGTACATGTGTGGTGGGGCGTTTCAGACTGCCAGGCACTTCTTCTCCTGCAAATGAGCGTAGCACTTTTTAAAGGCATAAGGTCTAATTTAATTTGTAGAACTTAACCGAACAATCAAATTTTAGAGGCATAACAGTATATCTCAAGTTACGTCATCTGATTATTTAATTTCAAGAGGCATAAAGTTCTGTCTGAAAATACGTATTACTTTTACCAACAATCCTTGTAGAATAAAGTCGAATGACAACATAGTCCCTGCCTTACGCGTAAAAATTTAACAGCATAAAAGCTGAAGTCAACGTTCGACCTTCTAATTATACCAAAATTTTAAGCATAAATACTGTAGTTGATATCAAGCCTTAATCCATGCGCTCTGAGCCGTCCGGCTGTTTCTGCGCAAGGCCCGGCTGCGGCCCGGCTGGCCTGGGCGCGGTGCCCAGGCCAGCCGGGCCGGGCGGCGTCGCAAGTAACGACCGTCGGGTACTCCTGGTGGTAGTGGGCCAGCACGCGATCAGACGATAGGTAACTCTTTCTTTATTTTATCGAACGCTTCAGACTGATATTCCATACCTTTTTTCAATAACTTGTTTAGAGGACTAAGTACCAATGATGTATTCGGAACAAAACAGAGATAATAATTAAGCATATCTAAAAATACTATACTTCATTAACGTTTTTTGGTGATCGCACTTACTAATAGCTTCGATTTTATTGTTGGATTTATGCATCCCGTTCCTATCTATAACATAACCAAGATACTCCACTGAGCTTCTGAACAATTCACATTTATCGTGTTTTACTCTTTTACTTTTAACCCTGCGTCTTGCAATCTTTTCATCACGATCCAACCTTTCTATAGTTTAGAGGCATGAGGAACACGGTGTAAAGTTTACTCATCCTCGATTGAAAAGGGAGGATCCTCCGACCAGACGGGTGTTGTGTCTAGTGGGCTACTGCCCGACGGTTGATGTCGGGACGTTGTATATATGCTAGTCGCGTGGTAAACTCTAATTGCGCGATGCAGGTTTGCGTGACGTCATGTCATTGATGCGTAGTTCATATGTGGCGATGTAGATGCCGCCACATCACTCCCCTGCGGAGACCGGAGGTCGATAGTGGGCTGAGTCATGTATCTTGCGATGCTAGCCAGTGCCAGTTGTGGTTCCAGTGAGTTGGAACCTTGGAACGGAGTGCTGCATAGTTCACGGTGAGTTGGAACTATCTGCGGTGATACCCCGGTGAGTCGGGGTGGCGCTGCGTTATGCTCCAGTGAGTCGGAATGTACAGCGCTGGGTTGAGGTTGAGGCTGAAGGTGATGACCAGCAAAGCGCCGCTGCATGCTGGTGTTCAGGATACCCGTTGAAGCCGTGGATGCTGGCTGGCTGTGTGACTCACCGCTCGAAAACTTGAGGAAATGATGCTTGGCGTCACGCTGAAGGAGTTGCACGAAGGCTGCGCTGATGATCACGTCGGGGTCACCAGTTTAGAGGCATGAGGAACAGGGTGTAAAGTTCACTCATCCTCGATTGAAAAGGGAGGATCCTCCGACCAGACGGTGGTTGTGTCTGGTGGGCTACTGCCCGACGGTCTCGTGGATATCGCTACGCCCAGCAAGGGGCGTGGCGTGCGGCTCCAGGGCTAAGCCCCCCGACCGTGGAACCTTTACGGTGCTCCGTAAATACGGACCCCTCATTTTGGTCGCCACTGGCGATGGCTGGTTGGACGTGCTGCATTAACACGCCCATGGAGATGATGTCTGTCTTTGTGTCCGTGAGCTCGCTACGGCATAAGCCCGACGGTTGATGTCGGGACGTTGTATATATGCTAGTTGCGTGGTAAACTCTAATTGCGCGATGCAGGTTTGCGTGACGTCATGTCATTGATGCGTAGTTCATATGTGGCGATGTAGATGGCGCCACATGTATCAACCTTTTCTACTCCTTCTCGGGGAGTCTGGATTCCTTCAACGCGAATGTAACGGGTGATTCATTTGGAGTTACTTTTTCCAAAACTAAAAAAAATATGAATAAAACAAATTTATCGGGTAATCTTTATTATAATACAAAAGAACCATTCCTTACATTTACTTATTAAAGATTATTTCTTTCAAATGTTGTCCGTAACTGCGATTAAGGTGGTCCATTCTGGAGTTCCAGTTTTCGATGACCCGACCGAGCATTTCCAGTGGTATTTGGCGAATAACGCGAGTAATGTTGGCTTCCAGTTGATCAATCGTACGCGGCTTATCCATATAAACTTTGGACTTTACATAACCCCACAGAAAAAAGTCTAAGGGTGTGATATCACAGGATCTAGGCGGCCAACTGACTGGTCCGAAACGCGAAATTAACTGTTCACCAAATTTTTCTCGCAACAAAGCCATGGTTTCACGTGCTGTGTGGCAAGTGGCGCCGTCTTGTTGGTACCAAAAGTTCTGAAGATCACGGGCTTCAATTTCAGGAAACAAATAGTCCGTTATCATGGTACGATAACGGTCACCATTGACAGTGACGGACCACCTTAATCGGAGTTACGGACAACATTTGAAAGAAATAATCTTTAAAAAGTAAATGTAAGGAATGGTTCTTTTGTATTATAATAAAGATTACCCGATAAATTTGTTTCATTCATATTTTTTTTAGTTTTGGAAAAAGTAACTCCGAATGAATCACCCATTTGTAGTGTTACAACCCCTACATATTTTTTTTAATGATGTTTAAAACCTTTTCGCTCTCTAAATAGTTTGTTTTTCAGTCGGTCTTTTTAAAACATGTGCACCTGTGTACTGACTGTTCTTTTTCTTCTTTTAGATTTTAAATTTCGTAGACATTTGAATTTGATGGTCTTTGACACAAAATTTGTTTTTCGTCACTCCGATTCCCGTTGCCATACTGATCCCATGATTTTTGTGAAATATTAATTTCTGTGAACTCATCAGGCTTTTGGTATAAGCCCTATTGTCTATTTATTGTTGATCCGTGATATTCGTTAATACATTTTAATTCGAAAGACACTACGTAAACGTGCATAGCGCCTTTTGATATACCAAACCAGATAGAACTGGTTCCACCCACGGGGCAGCGAATTTTCCGTACAGTACCTACGTGCAAGCTGATGTGTGGTTTAACACCTTTTTTTGGCGTGGTGTGCTTTTAAGCCAACTTGCCAGTTCCGCTAAGTGATACTGCAGCTACGATTTTTTTTTTCCCGAATGCTTGGACCTACTTCAGATAATTTAATTACTTAGTAGTTAAATTTTCTATGTAGCCTAGCATTTTTTTTATAATTTAACTGTCTGATTGATTTATTTGTTACTCCTCAAATTATTATAGCGATTTAACTAAATATGCATATCAAATTGTCGAATAGTACTATAAGTCTAACCTACGAGCGTTGCAACCCTATAAAGGACAGACTTTTTTTATTTTTAACCAAGTTTCTTCTCGTTTACTTGAACTCCTAAATCACTATAACCATAATTTACTTATTTTTAAAAAAGAAACCCAAAATTTCCTTATAAATCTTAAATATCTCTTAAATATATCTTAATTAAAATGAGTACCCATTTTTTACTTTCATTTAGTATTTTTATAAATTCTCGGATTTTTTTTTTCATTTTAAAAATTATACGTATTATTGTGGCAAATGTGTATCTTTCATTTATTAATGCTACAATACGTACATGCGTGGTGGGGCGTTTCGGCGGTTCAGACTGCCAGGCACTTCTTCTCCTGCAACCGAGCGTAGCTTTTTTTAAAGGCATAAGGTCTAATTTAATTTGTAGAATTTAACTGAACAATAAAATTTTAGAGGCATAAGAGTATACCTCAAGGTACGACATCTGATTATGTAATTTCAAGAGAGGCATAAAGTTCTGTCTGAAAATACGTATTACTTTTACCAATATCCTTGTAGAATAAAGTCGAATGACAAAATAGTCCCTGCCTTACGCGTAAAATAATTTAACAGCATAAAAGCTGAAGTCAACGTTCGACCTTCTAATTATACCAAAATTTTAGGCGTAAATACTGTAGTTGCTATCAAGCCTTAATCCATGCGCTCTGAGCCGTCCGGCTGTTTCTGCGCAAGGACCGCGCCCAGGCCAGCCGGCGGCGTCGCAAGTAACGACCGTCGGGTACTCCTGGTGGTAGTGGGCCAGCACGCGATCAGAGCACAACTCTTTCTGTATTTTATCGAACGCTTCAGACTGATATTTACCCCACTCCCATTCCATACCTTTTTTTCAATAGTTCCTTGTTTAGAGGAATAAGGGGTTGAACGACATTGGTCAAGTCTGATATTCGTCAACTGGGCAATTCGTCAAATTTGTTATTGGTAAAAGCTGTAGTTCGTCAAATCGTCTTTTTGTGCAATTACGAAATTAGCCAAATACGCTATTGGTCAAATCCATGTACAGTCGATGAAAACATGCGTTTTGAATTCACATAACTTGCTTGTAGGAACTTATAAAAGGAAAAGCCGCCTGCTGTATATGCGCCTATTTTAATATAAAAATATTTTACTGAACAATGGCAAAAAAGGGTTTCTCAGGACATGTGGTGTTGTGCAAATGAACGCCATCGTACCAGCAACGCAGTCGAGGCTTGGCATCGGAGATTAGGGATTAAAGTAGAAGAAAAACACAATATTTTCATGTACATCAATTGCAATTATAGCTAATCCTAGTGGAAGAGCGGAGTCTTCTAACACAAGCAACTCTTGCTTAAAAGGAGATCTCCAACACATTTATGTCAAAGCACTTTGTAATTGAATTTTTTTTTTTTTTTTTTACATCAGTATTTTAAAAAAAGAAGCGAAATATTATTTAAAGATGCCAAAATAGAAAAAATAATAGAAAAGCTATTGAGTAGAAAATTAGATGCGTTAAAGTGTTTAAAACAGTTGTGTTAGGTATGAATTTAATGTAAATAAATATGAATTCAATAAATCTATCTATCTATCTATATAAATAAAAAGAGAAGTCCTGACTGACTGACTGACTGATTGACTGACTCATCAACGCCCAGCCCAAACCCTAGGACCTAGAAAGTTGAAATTTTGCACAGAGGTTCCCTTTATAATGTAGACAAGGAATAAGGAAGGAATTCCCGGTAGCAGGTTCCTTTGCGATATTTTCTGACATCCACGCGGGCGAAGCCGCGGGCAAAAGCTACTGAGTTAATAAATAAATAAGTATCATGAGGTACCTACTTTCATTTTTACAGTTGACTGTACTTAAATTACTTGACCAATGGCGTATTTGGTAAATTTCGTAATTGGACAAAAAGACGATTTGACGAACTACAGCTTTGACCAATATCAAATTTGACGAATTGCCGATTAGACGAATAACAGACTTGACCAATGTCGTTCAACCCGGATTAAGTACCAATGATGTATTTGGAACAAAACAGCGATAATAATTAACCATAATTATCTAAAAATACTATAATTCATTAACGTTTTTTGGTGGATCGCACTTACAACAACAGCAGCAGCAGCAGCAGCAGCAAGCAGCTTCGATTTTATTGTTGGACTTATGCATCCCGTTCCTATCTATAATTTTATTGTTGGACTTATGCATCCCGTTCCTATCTATAATTTTATTGTTGGACTTATGCATCCCGTTCCTATCTATAATTTTATTGTTGGACTTATGCATCCCGTTCCTATCTATAATTTTATTGTTGGACTTATGCATTCCGTTCCTATCTATAATTTTATTGTTGGACTTATGCATCCCGTTCCTATCTATAATTTTATTGTTGGACTTATGCATCCCGTTCCTATCTATAATTTTATTGTTGGACTTATGCATCCCGTTCCTATCTATAATTTTATTGTTGGACTTATGCATCCCGTTCCTATCTATAATTTTATTGTTGGACTTATGCATCCCGTTCCTATCTATAATTTTATTGTTGGACTTATGCATCCCGTTCCTATCTATAACATAACCAAGATACTCCACTGAGCTTCTGAACAATTCACATTTATTGTGTTTTACTCTTTTACTTTCAACCCTGCGTCTTGCAATTTTTTCATCACGAGATCCAACCTTTCTATATGTACCAACCTACTCTACTCTTTCTCGGGGGAGTCTGGATTGCTTCAACGCAAATGTATACGTACATCCGTGGTGGGGCGTTCCAGACTGCCAGGCACTTCTTCTCCTGCAACCAAGTGGGTGGGCAGGTTGCGGATAGCCCAACTTCGGGTGCGGAATCGACTGTTAAGGTCGAGTCCCGTGCCCGGACCATCTTTAAAGATCCCGGACCAGAGAAGTTCCCGAAGGCCAAATCCCAGGCTAAGGGTAACCCATGTACCCCCCATGTATGTTTGGGGTCACCCCAGGTCTAGGGTGACCTCAAACAAATATAAGGCCTATATACATCCGTAGGGAGGATTTCCATAAGCAGGGATCGGATAGGATGGAAATCCGTAGGTGTATTGGCTAGAAGAATTTACGGTGAGAGTACGGGTTTCCATGAGGAGTACTACCAGGTAATGGCACTGGTAGAGCGTTTCCATATTAGTCCACTCAACGAATAACCCAAAAGGAGGTGTAGAGTGCGTGAGCTGGGACGTAAGCGATTTCTTCAGAAAGTTGTTCAGGGTGCTTAAGGAACATACTAAAAGTCGCCGCGCCTAGGAGGTGAGCCGGAGTTTGCGGATAAAAGTTTCCCTTATAATCTTACTAATATTATAAATGTGAAAGTTTGTGGAGATGTTTGGATGTTTGTTATTCAATCGCGCAAAAACGGCGGAACGGATTTGGATGAAATTTGGCACACAGATTATTACCATTTTGAGGGTAATTTGCTGGTCCGCTTAGTGTTCCTTGGTATTCTCCATTTCTCCACACCTGTACAGTATGACCATTGCCGTTGGGAAGATTTCCTATGGGACGGTATCCGTATGGAAGATACTACATTGAGGACCACCAGGTAATCGAGCTGTTGAAGAATTTCTATAACCATATTGAGAATTATCTACTTGACCGTTTACTAATGCGCCATTTCTATGACTTCTTTCTTCTGATTGTATTGTCCAGTCACGATTTGAAGAGTACCTGTTCTGAGGACCACCAGGAGCTGACAGAGGGTTTACATATTCATGTTAAGCGTGATCTGTTCGTCCATTTACAATCAATCAAATAATTTATTTGCAACGAATGTAGATTACACATTAAAATACAGGTGGAGTAGATAGGAGTGAGCCATGTACATTCTGCCAGGAAATAGGCACACAAAATTTAGAAAAACTATTTAAAAATAAAATTACAAATTAAAATGTCATACTTAGAATTATTACAATTATACATACATTAATTAATATTGAAAAATATCAAATCAAAATGTCAGTTTAGAATAAAATTTAAAAAATAAGTGTATACTAGGTCTGTATGATATCTTTTCGATTTCCTGACTTTCCTTCCTTGATTGTTCAGATGCACCTTGATTTGGCGGATATCTATGTTGAGGACCACTAAAGCCGTACTAAAGCCGTTGGAGAGAGACCACAATTATGTGACTGATCTGTCTGACCGTTTACTGATTTTACATTACATTAGGACGGTTTTCCTGGTTAAAACCTTGGCCTTCTCTACTCTGTTGACCACTACCAAAATAATTAACACTTTGTTTTATATACGCTCCAGTCCACTGTACACCGCTTTTCCCTAGATCACCGAAATAATTAGTTTTCTGATCAATTTTAGCTCCAATCGAGGTTCCTCCATTTGGAATATGGTCGAAGTGATTTTCTTGCTGTTCGATGAAAGCAGCTTGCACTGAACCAGCTAGATTGTTGTTGTTACATCTTCCTCCACACTCCAAATCTACTGGTGATGCTCGCACCCCTTGAAAATAATCAATTGCATCGTGTTAAACATCGTCTTAAATCACAAATTTGAATTGAAAAAATCTTAACTCATTAATCGTGAACTTCTAAAAACTTTTCAATAAAATGGAATTAAAACCATAGATACCGTTCGAAAAATGTTTATCGGGGCGATATCCATAAGCCGAATACCCAGGAGCTTGCGAAATATTATAACTGCGGCCGTTTCTATTGTCAGAATCATTTGGTGTCTTACCAGGCGCAAAATCAAGAACTTTCTGATTTCCGTTAGTACTGGCCTTTTGTACCTCTAGATCTGCCGTGTCACTGCCAAAATTATTAACACTTTGTAGTATCTGCGCTCGAGCTATGGTACCGCCATTTTCACTGCCGTTGAAGTTGTTAATATTCTGTTCAATTTGGGCTATAATCATGTCTCCACCATTCGAACTACCATAGAAGTTATTTTGACGCTGTTTGATCGTAGCAGACATTACATTAGTGGCTTGATTGTTAACATTGTTTTCACATTTTTCTTCACACTCCAGCTTCATCGGCGATGCTCGAACCCCTTCAAAAAAATGAACACCGTGGTAAATATCATATTTGAATCATTAAATTTTGATTTCGGCTCAGAAGCGTTAACAGTGTGCACGTGTGTCGATTGTTCTTAGAGATCTCGACTCAAAATTTTGTGATTGGTTACTTGTAGTAATTTTAATTCCTTGTCTTTCTTACGTGTTCCTTACCCGTGGTGAACGCCCACTGGGAATTTTAGAAAGAGACACAAATAAATTTGGTAGTGTCATAACATTTTGATCTCATAAAGTGATTTTGATTCGCTGGATTTGAACCGACGACGCGGCGACGGTAGTGCAGTCCAAACGCCTGACCAACTCCCCACCAAACAAGTGCCAGCAATTTCGAAATTGCGATACGCTACGTGCGGCTGACGACATCGCCTACGGGTATCTATCGACTACGACTTTGCTTGCAACTTGCCGCGGTGCAACGCACGTATATTACGTATAACTTCTATTGGATTGTTGTTTGTTTTGGTCAAGTATTTAGTCTGCAGTTTAGACGAAGCTGTTGGTGTTCACGTTCAGATAACAGAGTCTGAACTGCGGGATATTTATCGTTTACCCCAGAAATCCCCCACAACTTCTGCCTCTTCACGACCGATAATATAATTGCTGAATTTTTAACTTTCTCACTGAAGGGAACAACTGAGACAAGGTTGATGACAAGGTTGAGAAACATGATATTTTTGTTTAAAACTCTCAGAGAATCTGCATCACAAGAGCTTCTTATAAAAATTATACAGGGTGATTGGAAGATGGGTGCACAGCTTTAATGCGAAGATAGTACAGAAAATTTAGAACCATTTAAGCCATGGTTGTCTTAGACGAAGTCGTACCATTTTTTTAACCTAATTTTTATATTTATATCGAAAATTCCCAAAATTTTAACTAAACTGCTGATATATGGACAAATTGAATGATAAATGAATTCATTTTTATTTTATTTAAATAAAATAATGTACAAGTAATCTAGCAAAACATGTTTTAGGCCTTTAATTAGTCTGCCTAAAATTTTAAATTTCTCCCTCAAATTGGTTTCTAGGTCCTAATTTCTATAATTTATAAGATATCTACGTAAATGATACCTCAAAAGAAACAACGATTATCAAGCATGTTTTCAAAAAGGTTTGAACAAAAAAAGCACCCTCCGTTTTTTTTAAATAAGGTTTACAAAAAGTATTTATGAATTTTTAAAATTTTATGAACTTTACATGTCTGAAAAAAAAACGTCTAACGACACAGCGGCAACAAATATGTTTTGCTAGATTGCTTACACATTAATTTATTTAAATAAAAAAAAAATTGAATTCATTAATTATTCAATTTGGCCATAAATAAGCAGTTTAGGTAAAATTTTGGGAGTTTTCGAAAAAAATCATAAAAATTTGCTTTAAAAAATGGTAAGACTTCGTCTAAGACAACCATGACTTAAATGGTTCTAAATTGTCTGTACTATGTGTCAATCTGTCATAATCTACTGTATTCCAGTGTTCCAAAGACGATGTTTCTAGCCCTGGAGCGAGCCCAAAGAGCTGTTCTGAAGGTTACAAACAGGAAGCCCTTTAGATACCCAACTTGACAGCTGTACTCAGAATGTCAGGTGTTAACTATTCGACAGCTTTTTGTTCTCGCATGCACTCTGAGAAGGCATCGTACAGTTCTCCCGCCTGTTGATACTGGTAGGCGTCGAAATGCAGCACCTTGTCCAAGTGTGATCCCACACAGCACAAAGTTTGGAAAGCAACAATATTATGTCTACATTATGTCGTAAGTTCTATTTTGTAATGCAGATTAAACGAAAAAACGAATATTATAAAACTAAGCAGACATGAAGTTAAAAGTAAAGAAAAATGTACTTACTACAATTAGATTACGAAGGCACTGAACATTTAATAACCCTTCACTTAATCTTATTTACCACACAAACACATACACATTCCTCACTTACTTCACCACTACATTCCTCTATTTCACCATTCATATTACACACATACCCACATCCACACCTCAAATCTCCAATCTCACCAACACACCCTTGCACTCTTTTATGGTCAGTGCTAAGTCGAAATATTTGCTGTAGTAGTGACACACAAAATGTCATAAGTTAAATATTGTATGACAATAGCTGAACACTATCCCCTGAGATACAGGTTTCCAGGTTTCCGCCTAGTTCAGGGGCTAGGGTCAATAATCTGTGCACCTTTTATGACCACTACAAAGTAAAAAGTTTTAATACATGTCATGTGCCTTCCTGTTCTAATAGTAACTTTTTATTTTGAGTTTTACAACCGTAGATTATGATAGTCCATAATTGATTTAGAATCTCGCTTACATTCTGCACTGCCGAATATGACAAATATCAACACTATTTTTTCCTTTAAACCTCATGCTGCTAGCGCTGCCCCAACAGGAGTGGGGAGTGACAGGAGCACCCACGTTTTTATAACAATTGTTATTATTATAAAAATAAAGATTTAATTGCTGTCTGACGCAACTCTTGCGCAAAACAGAACAGTGATTTCCCAAACAATCAAAATTCCTCTAATTATCGATAGTGGGTTTGACATCCCAGATCAATTTGGACAAGGCCTTATGGTATCTTTCATTTGATAATTCATTCAAAAAGTCGTATAAGTTGACCGAATGTTGATAATATGAATGACTAACTTGTTTTTGTCCTATTTTGTGGAATTTTTTACGTTTTTATTGCGCAATTATTTGCAATCAAACTCTGCAGTGCCGCAGTGGAACAGGAAAACTAGTTTTGAATCCCGGGGGTAATAGAATCTTCAAGGAATTTTATATAAATCTCATTATTAAATAACATCTGCCATGCTGCCATGAATTAGGAATCATGTGAATAAAAGTAAAAGAATCTGTTGTAGTCTATGGTTGTTTATTTTGGTTATTAAAGCTATGGTACAATGTTCAGTTACATTATTTTCTATATAATATATTATAGTTAAAGTTAACAGATTTATAATATCTTAAATTCTTTTCCTGCCTAGTTTGTTTGAGCATAGGCAACTCCGCCATTTGGCAGGATTGGAGGTAGATTAGGGTCATGGACAACTACTACAATCGTATCGTAGTTGTCCGTTGGCACAGGTGCGGCAGTAACCGGTACGTTGTATCCACAATGAGGAACATGTGGTAAGTTAGCAGTTGAACCGGTGTTGGCGCATTTTGGTGGTGCGATTTCGGTCTGCGGTACAGTAACAATGGTATTTCCACTGACATCATATCCATAGAAATAATATCCACAGGCATACCCATTAGGTGGACATGTGTACACAAGATTGTTATGGATTGGGCCACTTTGAGGAACCGTCTCAGAATTTTTACATCCATTTCTTGCTGTATCGCATTTAACATCTTCTCTTCCATTTTCAGTATGGACTAATTTCTCATCACCATCGGCGAAGTCTTTATGATCAGAACCAGACGATGTAGTAACTAGCTCAGTATCATCAGTTCCCTTGCTTTCTTTAGTTTCAGCATTTTGTTCCTTTGTACTAATTGGATCAACGCCAAAAAAATTAGTACCTTGTTCTATAAACGCTCCAATCACTTCACCACCACCTCCAGAAGTTTTGAAGTGATTTGTTGCCTGTTCAATTTTTGCTCCATTCACCTTCCCACCCTTTGGATCAGTAGAGAAATGATTTTCACGCTGGTTGATAAGAGCACCCCGCACTTTACCGCCGGCCGCATTGTCGTTATGGTTGTGACATCTTCCTACACACTCCGGTTCTAGTGGCAATGCTCGAACCCCTTTAAAAAAAAAACATTGAGGTTTCACTTGTAGACTCGCGGACACGAAATTCAGTCTTTTAACTAGGAATTTGGTTATTCTAATAAAATAACTTTTCAACAAAGGAGATGAACATCAAATGCCACTTAACGCACCATCAAAAAAAAAATCAATCAAAAGTAATTTATTCAAATTAGGCTGAGAATCAGCACTTTTTGAATGTCGAAATTACATAAGACAGTCCCCACAAAACGCCCACCCTTCACCACTTCCTAGTTCTTTAGCTGGGAAGAAGAAGTAGCGGAACAGACTCCCCAGCAGCACAGCTGACTGTTCAGTTAGAAGAAGTTGATTCGATACAATAGTATGCAAAATAATTTATGCAATACAATACATTAAATTATATTTGTCATCCTGGCCGAGTGCCGTAAGCTTATGGGAGAGAGCTGTAAGAAGCCTTAAGCCTTTTTTTTTTTTTTTTTTTTTTTTTTTGGATGGTGGGAAATCACCAAATAACTTCTCCCGCTCTGGGTGGAGCGGAAGGGCGTGTCAGACTTTTACTGACTAAAACCCACCCGTGTTCCTTCAGTTACCTATGCCAGGGCCGCGGTATCTTCTCCAAACAACCCGCAACCCCAGCGGCGTCGGCCCTATTGGACACCATCACTTGCTGACATCTCTTTGAGGCGCGCGTGGAACACAACGCGCCGTCGACTCGGGCCTGGTCCTTACCGGACGGCGAGCTACCCGCTACTCACCGTCCGCAGGCCCGTGCCTACGGTGGCCGGAAATCGCCTCGCGATTCCCGCCGCCCAGGGCGTCTCCTGCGGCGACTGAGGGCGTGAGGCTGCCTCTCCCTCACGCGTTCCGCCTCCTCCTTCGCGAGCATCACTGCTTCGCAGAAGGAGGTGACGGCCTCCCATGCACTCTCGCTCCGCACCATGGCCTGAACCAGGCTCGGACGCGAGAGATCGCCGCCGCCGATAACCTTAAGCCTTAAGCGATAGCCTTAAGTTCCACCTAAAGCGGGTAATTGGTGAACCGAGACTAACATTTGAGGAACACTTTACTATTCTTGCTCAACTTGAGGCTTGCTTGAACACTAGACCTCTGTGCTCCATAACGGAAAACAAAGAATATCTCGACTTTTTACACCAGCACACTTTTTAACAGGACGCACTGGATTAACAGTTATTGAAACAGAAAAGGATGTCAGGAAACGTTGGCATTCTATCCAGAAGCTACCAGAAGTCATTTGGAGAAGGGGAAATTCAGAATATTTAAGTCAACTTACAGCGAGAAATAAATGGCTGAAACCACAACAAAACTTGGAAACAGGCGATTTAGTCGTCATTCAAGAAAACAACATACCTGCTCGAAAATGGGCTATGGGAATAGTGGTCAATGTCTACCCGGGCAGAGACGGACTTGTACGGGTGGTATCATTAAAAACCAAAACGATCCTTCTGAGTATCTAAATTACTGTTGCAACAACTACTCCATTAAAATAATTTGTGGAGAGCATATCACAGTCGAACAACTCAACAAAGCAGGAGTAATATACTTCGGACCGGGTTATGTTCTCAAAAGGCAAGATTTTGCAACAAACACAAAATTTGACAACAACATAACGGTACAGTCAAATACTTTCGTACCCAAGATTGACCAACTGAACAATATTCTCAATGTGAGCATACCAATGGAGAAGACCCACGACAATCAAACTGAGGAGGATGAATTAAATGACGTCTTGCTCAAAATCTACAAACAAATTAAACAGATAAGAAACAGCGACGTAGAACTAGATGAGATATCACCACATGACATCCATCACTACGTGGTAAGCTACACCCTCGTGCTGGTGGCGGCTGCTGGCACGACCGTGCTCCTGTGGCGGTGGTGACGATTCCGCATGCGACGCGTGCTCATCCCAACAGACATCGAGCTGCGAAGTAACGGTGCGAGTGCTAGTGCTTGTGCGCGACCTTACGAGGCTGACCGTCAGCCCAGTGCTCAAAGTGAAGTGCAAGTGTGCGTGTTTAAAAAACAAAATAAAGCATGTTCATCGATCACAAACAAAAACTAGAGACATTAAGATTATCGCTTAAGTGCTTCTCTAAACGCTATTGTTTCTTATTATCTTAAGAATCACCACTAACATTAGGTTACTATCATCATAGCTAACCTAATTGTCCTATCATCAGCTCATCGCAACTGCATCTTTGCCACGCCGGAATATGTTCAGTCTAAGCAACCGAAAACCTACTAACGCAGCAGTTACATTTTACTTTAAGACGTTTTACATTAAACTTTTAGAACCTAAAATAAACTCTTTAAAACCAAATCCAATCAGTGCTTTAATATTATCAACAAATCTGTACCCCACACAGTACCTTTCCCTAAAAATGAACAGATCTTACTGTATTTGTTCAATTAACGCTTATGTCTACTCATCTCTGCACTTTTCTATACATTCAATGAGTAATTAAATAAAAAATATTGCATTTGAAACTGCCATCACTGCATCACTACTAATAATATTGCTTGAATTAAATGTATTTTATTTTATTTCTATTTTTATTTTTTATTACTACTGAATCCAGAACGCCCCTCTAGACTTTCATATAATTGTTTTATCTCACGGAAGCGGACGAGCCATACTTGTATGTGTAAATGTTACATGCACATTGTCTTTGTGTGCGTAAGCTCGGGAGCGCGCTACCTGCAGGTACGCACACAAGAGCGCGTATCTATACGCATTACATCTACAAGTATGGCTCACCCACTTTCGTGAGATAAAACAACTGTACTACTAGATAGGATTCAAAAAGTTGATATTAACGGAAAAGGATCATAGTAACAATGGGGATCCCCCAGGGCTCAAATCTGGGCCAATTTTTGTTTCTTATTTACATTAAGGCAAGTCATTAGACTTGCCTTAACTCATATAGGATACTCATGATATAGTGTTCCTTGCAGATAAAACTTCACTTTTATTTAAACTTAAACGTCAGCAGCCGGTTACTGACAATGTAAATAGTGCTATCGCAAAAGTAGTTAACTGGTTTATTTATTTAATTAGTTAGTTAGTTTAGTTTAATGATGAACATTAACTAAACTAACTAACTAATTAAATAAATAAACATACTTCTTAACGAGAAAAAAACTAAATGTATAAGGTTTACGATACCTAATGTTATACAAGTAAAAATTGTTGTTCCCATAAAGAGTGAAGAAATTTTTGTCTTCTAATAAATAAATAAATATCCTTGTACATTTCACACAACGCCATCTAGTCCCAAGCTAAGCAACCTAATGCTTGTGTTATGGTAATGAGATGGCTGATAAACTACTTATATACATTTTTTTTTGTAAATGCATACATATTATAGATAGAAAACACCCAGACTCGGAACAAATACTTGTAGGTCGTACAAATATTTGTTCCGTGCGGAAATCGAACCCGCGACATGCTGCAGTCAATCGGTCAACCACTGCGCCAACCGTGTCGTCATAATTATTAAATTTAAAATAATTACAACAAAAGTATTTAAATAAAGAATTTCCAAATTAAAAAATTGTACTTACATGAGGTCCACAGGATAGCGACGAGGAGAACGAGGGACATTTTGTTCAAGAACATGTTTGCTCTCTGACTGTTGAATCCAATTGTGCTCTGCAATAGTCCGGCCTCGCTTATATACTATCGCCAGCTTACCAATCTAGTGACGCTTGCAAAGCTCCGAGAGAGAGGTAACAACAACAAGATAAGTCTTCCCGGATGGAATATTTTGCACTAAGACTCATAATAATGACAGGTCAGGTCAAGAAGCATGTGACTGACCGAAGAAATCTTTCAGGAAATCAGCCTGAATTCTGAATAATATTAAGTCTTACCAAGACATTTTTGGTAGTTATTAATCGATGCGCAGAATAAAATCAGGTAGAACTTCTTTTTAATTCATAGGTATGTTAGCTCAATGCCTACGGTGAGCTTATCAATGAGCTTTAGCGCAACAGTTGTTTACAGTTTCATCATTTTGTTTTTGTTTCCTTAATTATTAGCACTTTGTTTGTGAATAATAACATTGTTCATAGTTTGTCTCCTGACCGCAGACACTGACGCAATAACTAATCAGAACTGTCAGTCATTACTTGTTATAACTAGAACTGATAATTCCTCTTATCAGTAAGCTAATATTCAGGGCATGTGTACTGAATACCTAATCGATAACTATATAATTGAGATCTTGTTGAAAGATAAAAGCTCCTTGATTCGTAGTCGATCGAATAGATTTTGAATAGTAATGGGTGTTGGATAATGAGTTTCTATTAATACCGTAAGCATGTACTGTCAAGCTACTCAAAGCCGCTTTAGTAGCCTTCAGCCATCATAGTGGCTGTGTGAGGATATAAGTCCTAAAACCGATCCTTCGGTTTTAGCACTTATATCCTCCAATAGAGGCTTGATATGACTGTCATGTCTGCGTTGTTTGCTTGTCGAGCGTCTCAATTGGTTAAAGGAGTTGACACTGGTTTTAATCTTGGAAGTTGAAAAATATTGAGATATAGGAGATTCTGCCATCTACAACCTCCGCAGAGGCGAGGGAACTGTTCAAAAAATTAACATCATGACCGTTCCTTGTCAATATACCTATATATGAAAACATTATGTACGTTAGAAAAAATCTACATCTGTTTAGTAAGATAAGTGACAGGCATAATTTTGATACAAGAAATAGGAACAAATTAGATCAACCACGTTTCAGATTTTCTAAAGTACACACTTCTCTTAGGGGGTACTGTGTAAAATGCTATAGTAAAATACCACTCGATATTCTTCAACTAAATGAGAAGAAATTTAAAACATGCATTAAACGCGCACTATGTAGACAAGCATATTATAAATTGGATGATTATATAGTAGATAAAAATGCTCGGCATAATGCTGGTCCTGCTCCACAGCCACTTGGATCCACTTATTAACATTTTAATATTTGGAAGAGATGCTTTCCCTTTTTTTTCTGGCATTACGATTAATATTTATTTTTTTATATTTATTTTTATTTTAATTGGTTTTTTAGCTGTGAAATTCTTTAATAGTAATATTAATGATTTTCTTACCTTTTGGTATCCTCTATTGACGCATTTTTAAAATTTATTCGAATGTGAGTACCATGGGACCATTTATTATTGTATTATGATTTTATGATGTAGGTAAGTTTGACTTGAAAGAGCATGGCAGTTGAGAGTTTGTTATTCTCACTTAAATGTCTCGCTGATGATGGCGCGCGTGTTGGATCATTTGGTTCCCTACAAAATGGTTGAGCTGGATGGTGCTGATCCACGCGTCATGTTCGTGAACGGCCGCCGTCAGTTGAGACTGGTCTCTTGGTCTCAAACCTGAAATCGCGAAAAAAAAATCAGCTGTTCAGTACATTTATCTACATCAAACTCGTCGAAATGTACTGAACAGCTGATTTTTTTTTCACGATTTCAGGTTTGGTCCCATAGTAAAAGTTGTTCATATTGATGCGTAGAACACCCCCTTAAATTTTGTCGCATGTGTTCAATGTCACCCTGTATTATTTCACGCATAAGGCAGGGACTATTTTGTCATTCGACTTTATTCTACAAGGATTTTTGGTAAAAGTAATGCGTATTTTCAGATAGAACTTTATGCCTCTTGAAATTAAATAGTCAAATGTCGTACCTCGAGATATACCTACAGTTATGCTTCGAAAATTTTATTTGTTCGGTTAACCCCACAAGTGTCAAATGCACCCCATGTGTGCATAAGGGAAAACCTTTACATATTTACCTTTAGATATATAAGCTTATATCACATGTACAGGGTGATTGGAAGATGTGTGCAAAGCTTTAAGGCAAAGATAGTACAGACAATTTAGAACAATTTTAGCAATGGTTGTCTTAGACGAAGTCGTACCATTTTTTTTAACCTAATTTTTGTTTTTTTTTCGTAAATTCTCAAATTTTAACTAAACTGCTTATTTATGGCTAAATTGATTGATAAATGAGTTCATTTTTATTAAATTTAATTAATGTGTTAGCAATTTAGCAAATCTTGTTGTAAGCCTCTGGGTCGTTAGACATTTTTGTTACAGACGTTTAAAGTTCATATAAATTTTAAAATTCATAAGTAAATACTTTTTGTAAATTTTAATTTAAAAAAACTGAGGGTGGTTTTTTGTTTAAATGTTTTTGAAAACAGGCTTGATAATCGCCCTTTCTTTTCAAATTAAAAAAATATTGAAAAAAATATTGAAATTAGGACCTACAAATCAATTTGAGGGAGAAATTTTAAAATGTAGGCAGACTAATTAAAACAACATTTGAATTTAAATTTTTTTTTTTTCATGTTCAAAATATCTGCCAGGATTCCTAATTTAAGCACGGCTCCGTCTTCTCACTTCTGTTGTTGTTAGTTTCAACATCATCTCCAGCTTCATTGTTTCAAACGCTGAATTAATTCTCTCTATCAATAAAATTCTTCTCTCGTGTTTATTTCAACATTCGTGTACAACAGTTCCTTAGCCGTGCCCCACACGAAAAAATCCAGAGGAGTCAGAACTGGTGAGCGAGCGGGCCAAGGAATGGGTCCATCTCTGCCGATCCAGCTGTCAGGAAAGGAATTATCATCTTGCTGAAAGGTGACGGTTCGGTCTCTTCAACCAAATTTCTCTTCAATTCAAATTCAACCGAGCAGCTTGGAACTTTTGCTCTTAATAAATCAATTGAGACATCTGGTGAGGAATTTAAAGCTTCCGTCGTTTTAGATGGTATATTTGTAAAGAAGTGTACAAATTATACCACACTCAGTTTTTTTTAAATAAAATTTACAAAAAGTATTCACTTATGAATTTTAAAATTTTTATGAACTTTAAACGTCTGTAAAAAAATGTCTAACGACCCAGAGGCTTAAAACATGTTTTGCTAATACAATTATTAATTAAATAAAATAAAAATAAATTCATTTACCATTCAATTTAGCCATAAATAAGCAGTTTAGTTTAAATTTTGGGAATTTTCGAAAAAAAACATAAAAAGTAGGTTAAAAAAAATGGAAAGACTATACGTTTACTTTCTGGAAACAGACTTTAATTAGAAATAGAATTAAGTGGATATAGAACGGTTCAGGACCTCCAACCCGTACCGAGACCCAGAATGAACTGAGGTGCAAACCTAATGAATGTGCCTTCTATCTCAATAAATGCTGACCAGGCAAATTTGTATGGCGGTCAGCCATTTCACTGTCATGGTCAAGGTATAGCAGCCCCCCCAAAAAGACTGACACTCGTATTTATAGTCAAGTAAAAGTAAGTACTTCAGTAAAAGTAATTGCTCAAGTAATGATTTCATTCTATATTTTAGTAATTGCTTGAAGTTAGTACTGTCAAAGCTTAGAATTCTTATACCCGGTTTCTGAATTGAGAATTTGAAGTTGAGAACGTCCTAATCTGTACTTAAGTATAACTTAAACCTTTTTTCGTTTCTGAAATAAGTTTTTTTAAATTCTAATCAATATTTGAGTAATTAATCATCATTTACTCAAATTTGAAAGAAAGCATGCTTATCTCATGCTTACGGTCGTCAGTTGCGTTTCTGATCTAAGAAAAACGTGTTTGACAACACTCAAACCATGATCAACGTCAAGTTGAGCAGTTGAAAGTTGACACAACAATTTCGGCTGTTCAAACTGTAATCAGCTATATAATAACTAGTGATTTTGATCATAATGTGTGGCGACGATACTTCCCTGTCGTCTTTGAAGATGCCTCAACGCAGAAAACCGCGCAGAAGAATAGCAGGACATCGGCCTAACTTGTTCATCACGCTAAGCGATGAACGAACAATATTCAAGAGTCGGATCCGCTTTACGAAGGAGGCGGTTCGTTTATTTATGCGACTGGTAGCTTTCAATCTGTTGTGGAGGACACCGTGAATGTGAGGCAAGGCGACGACTGTGTGCCGCGTGGTAGAGAGGGTGACTAGTGCCCTACCTATTGTTGAGACGGCATTATGTTCGTATGCCCACTGCACAGGAGAGACCATCAGTGGCGGCACGATTTTTTGACATAGCTGGATTTCCTAGAGGAAAGATTTAGATTTCCTATTTCCTAAACACAATTGAAAGGTGTTTTGGTGTTCTTAAAAGATTTCCATGCCTACATTCAGGAATGCAGTTAAAACTTCCAAAAGTATTGAATGTGATTGTGGCGTGTGTTGTTCTTCATATGACTATTCATCTTGATAACTACATCGTGGAATATGATGAGCATGTACAAGAAGAAAGCGATGAACCATTACCTCAAGTGTCACATACCCAAAATTTTGCTGCCAGAACATCCATAGTAGAAAATTATTTTTTATATTCTAATATTTAAAAATGTAATTTATATGTATATTTATTGAAATAAATACAGTTATACAGTTATGTATTTTTTCCTTGCATTTAGAAATCAGAGCTATTTGTTATAAGTATGCTTACTATAAATAAGGTAATTTATTACTACATCAAATGTAAATATGTCTCTATCTCTGCCTAGCCTTTTCGCAACTATGTTGGGGTCGGCTTCCAGTCTAACCGGATGCAGCTGAATACCAGTATTTTACATGGAGCGACTGCCTATCTGACCCCCACAACCAATCTAGGTAATACGATAGCCCTTGGTAAGACTGGTTGTCAGACTTTCGGGCTTCTGACGACCCATGACTGTCAAAGATCCACAAAGGACAGCCGGGACCAACGGCTTTCCGAGGCACGGAGGAGTCTCGGTTTGTAAAGATGGTCACCCATCCACTGACCAACCCCGGCAAGCGTAGCTTAACCTGATGGATTCAGCTGTACGGCTGTTATTACTTAGCCACAATAAAAGAAATTTAGGTAAGTAGGTATTGTAATATTTTTAATAACTCCTAGTTTTATCAGTTACATAAAAAATCACAGATAGGGAGGTTCCCAGCCGAGTCGGATTCGATGATTAACCTCTTTGTCGAAGTTGGATCTCCCTAACTGGACAGTTTGTCCTAGGTAAACATTCTCGTCCACTACTTCTTAGAGTGTAGCGTCTCCAAATCTTTATGATCTTCTTAATATGTCGTGCAGAGGCTATTGTACTCTTTAGTAATGGTCTTCCAGGCTTCCTGTTGCTTCCTGTTTTTGTTGCCCCTGTCTTTTTGCATTCTATTACACTTGGTATCTGAACCAATAATAAATAAACGTAAAATTATATTATTGTAAACATTATAGGGTAGGTGCCGGACGGTTCTGTAGTGGCGACCGCGTACCGGAAGACGTAACGTTGGAAGGCCTCCAACAAGGTGGACCGATGACCTTGTAATGGCCGCAGGAATCCCCAGGATGCGGGAAGCACAGACACCCCAAGCACAGCCACTGCGTCCGGTACGCAGTGGCGGTGCTTGGGGAGGCCTATGTCTAGTGTGGACGTCTTTCGGCTAAAATGATGATGATGAAACATTATTATGTACTTACTTTGATATTATTGAAAGAAGATTTTCTTTCTCCTTTAGAGTATAGTTAGGCGATCTCTTTTTCTTGTATTTATCCATTTCAATTGGTACAATAGGTAATTTAAGTAAAAATACTAACAGAATTCCAATAAAAATTGTGTTTATTTACTTCAGAATACAGTTTGACATTCACGATTCGGTTCATTCAAACACGTCAAATTACTAAAATATAAAAATATGAAAATATGCTAAAATATGCATTAGCAACTCTAAAACATAAAATTGTTGAAATTAATGCTGTTATTTAAAATTAACTTTCTTTTTAAGGCTGTTTTAAATTATTATAAGAATAAAATGATGCAATATTATGAGTTTTTGAAAAGTACCGGTTTTTTAATGTAAATTGGAACGTGTTAGCTTTGATCAGGAATAGTTGAGTAAATAATCAGTTGATTATGGTTTGATGAAATTCGATTTTGACTTGTGAAACACAAAAAACTTAAGCGCATACTTATGTATTTGAGAATAATCAGTTGAGATTTGCTACTTTTCTCAAATCAGAAACCGGCTGTTAGCCAAGGAATAGTCACCATTTTCTTTACTTAAGAATTCTACCCTCAAGTAATGACTTCATTAATTAAGAAATTACTATTAGCAAGTAATTACTGCGGTAATTACTTGATTACAAATACGAGCCTGAAATTCGGGGTAAAAGCCGAAGTTCAGGAAGTTACACAATTCCTCGTAATCTAGACAGTGGAATAGAAAGGTTTCAGGTTCAGTAGTAATATTGCAGCTATTATTAGCATGTAGAGTGTCACCTAAATGTTATCAGTATATTGTTGAAAATCACGTACTCTATTACCCGGTTTCTGAATTGAGTATTTGAAGTTGAGAACGTCCTAATCTGTACTTAAGTATAACTTAAACTTTTTTCGTTTCTGAAATAAGTTTTTTTAAATTCTAATCAATATTTGAGTAATTAATCATCATTTACTCAAATTTGAAAGAAAGCATGCTTATCTCATGCTTACGGTCGTCAGTTGCGTTTCTGATCTAAGAAAAACGTGTTTGACAACACTCAAACCATTATCAACGTCAAGTTGAGCAGTTGAAAGTTGACAGAACAATTTCGGCTGTTCAAACTGTAATCAGCTATATAATAAGTAGTGATTTTGATCATAATGAGTGGCGACGATACTTCCCTGTCGTCTTTGAAGATGCCTCAACGCAGACAACCGCGCAGAAGAATAGCAGGACATCGGCCTAACTTGTTCATCACGCTAAGCGATGAACGAACAATATTCAAGAGTCGGATCCGCTTTACGAAGGAGGCGGTTCGTTTATTTATGCGACTGGTAGCTTTCAAGCTGTTGTGGGGGACACCGTGAATGTGAGGCAAGGCGACGAACTGTGTGCCGCGTGGTAGAGAGGGTGACTAGTGCCCTACCTATTGTTGAGACGGCATTATGTTCGTATGCCCACTGCACAGGAGAGACCATCAGTGGCGGCACGATTTTTTGACATAGCTGGATTTCCTAGAGGAAAGATTTAGATTTCCTATTTCCTAAATACAATTATTGAAAGGTGTTTTGGTGTTTTTAAAAGAAGATTTCCATGCCTACATTCAGGAATGCAGTTAAAACTTCCAAAAGTATTGAAGGTGATTGTGGCGTGTGTTGTTCTTCATATGACTATTCATCTTGATAACTACGTCGTGGAATATGATGAGCATGTACAAGAAGAAAGCGATGAACCATTACCTCAAGTGTCAAATACCCAAAATTTTGCTGCCAGAACATCCATAGTAGAAAATTATTTTTTATATTCTAATATTTAAAAATGTTATTTATATGTATATTTATTGAAATAAATACAGTTATTTATACAGCCTATGTATTTTTTCCTTGCATTTAGAAATCAGAGCTATTTGTTTTAAGTATGCTTACTTTATATAAGGTAATTTATTACTACATCAAATGTAAATATGTCTATGTATGTGTATGTCTGCCTAGCCTTTTCCCAACTATGTTGGGGTCGGCTTCCAGTCTAACCGGATGCAGCTGAATACCAGTATTTTACATGGAGCGACTGCCTATCTGACCCCCACAACCAATCTAGGTAATACGATAGCCCTTGGTAAGACTGGTTGTCAGACTTTCGGGCTTCTGACGACCCGTAACGACTGTCAAAGATCCACAAAGGACAGCCGGGACCAACGGCTTTCCGAGGCACGGAGGAGTCTCGGTATGTAAAGATGGTCACCCATCCACTGACCAACCCCGGCAAGCGTAGCTTAACCTGATGGATTCAGCTGTACGGCTGTTATTACTTAGCCACAATAAAAGAAATTTAGGTAAGTAGGTATTGTAATATTTTTAATAACTCCTAGTTTTATCAGTTACATAAAAAATCACAGATAGGGAGGTTCCCAGCCGAGTCGGATTCGATGATTGACCTCTTTGTCGAAGTTGGACCTCCCTAACTGGACAGTTTGTCCTAGGTAAACATTCTCGTCCACTACTTCTTAGAGTGTAGCGTCTCCAAATCTTTATGATCTTCTTAATATGTCGGGCAGAGGCTATTGTACTCTTTAGTAATGTACTTCCAGGCTTCCTGTTGCTTCCTGTTTTTTAGCCCCAGTCTTATTGCATTCTATTACACTTTGTATCTGAAGCAATAATAAATAAACGTAAAATTATATTGTAAACATTATGGGGTAGGTCGCCGGACGGTTCTGTAGTGGCGACCGCGTACCGGAAGACGTAACGTTGGAAGGCCTCCAACAAGGTGGACCGATGACCTTGTAATGGCCGCAGGAATCCCCTGGATGCGGGAAGCACAGAACCGGACGCAGTGGCGGTGCTTGGGGAGGCCTATGTCTAGTGTGGACGTCTTTCGGCGAAAATGATGATGATGATGTAACATTATTATGTACTTACTTTGATATTATTGAAAGAAGATTTTCTTTATCCTTTAGAGTATAGTTAGGCGATCTCTTTTTCTTGTATTTATCCATTTCAATTGGTACAATAGGTAATTTAAGTAGAAATACTAACAGAATTCCAATAAAAATTGTGTTTATTTACTTCAGAATACAGTTTGACATTCACGGTTCGGTTCATTCAAACACGTCAAATTACTAAAATATAAAAATATGAAATTGCTAAAATATGCATTAGCAACTCTAAAACATAAAATTGTTGAAATTAATGCTGTTATTTAAAATTAACTTTCTTTTTAAGGCTGTTTTAAATTATTATAAGAATAAAATGATGCAATATTATGAGTTTTTGAAAAGTACCGGTTTTTTAATGTAAATTGGAACATGTTAGCTTTGATCAGGAATAGTTGAGTAAATAATCAGTTGATTATGGTTTGATGAAATTCGATTTTGACTTGTGAAACACAAAAAACTTAAGCGCATACTTATGTATTTGAGAATAATCAGTTGAGATTTGCTACTTTTCTCAAATCAGAAACCGGCTGTATGTGTACCGAATAGTAACACATAGACTCATGAAGTGGCAAAGTCACCTCTCAACTATCAGATGGCCAATTCTCGTAACTAAAAACGTTCACAATATCATGCCAGCGTCAATCAAATGTCAAAAATGTAGGTAAACGCTATACAATTTTTGACAGATTGAGACTGAGATGAGGTTGCGAACGTTGTTAAAAATATGGGAATTACCCCTCTGTTATCAGTAGTCTAACCTCTCTACTAGAGAATATCTGTTACATCATATCTACTGGATTCATTCAATGTGCTGCTAAGAATTTGGAATCATGCGACTGAAAATAAAAAGATATGGTGTAGTCTATTGTAATTTATTTTCGTTGTAAAAGTTGTAGTACAATGTTTAGTAACATAAGTTATTGCTCTCTGTCAGAGCATTTTAATACATTACATAAGTAGATATTAAGTAACAAGCACATTAATGTTTGCAGACAAGCAATCAATTATATCTTAGTAGTTCAAAGCTTTACTGCGATACACGCTGCTGGGGTTCAGCCCCGTTGGACGACGTCACTCCATATATATTAGAATTTTTATCAGCAGGTTTAAGAGAAGTTTTCGATTTGACGAATGCGGCTTTGGTGTCAGAATTTGAGGGTGAAGACTCTTGTCTTGAACTTTCAGTATTTTCATCAATAGGGCCAGGTACCGGAGGTTTTGGTGCCTTTACAGCTGTATCATCGTCGACGGAATTATCCTTAATGCCACAAGTCGATCTTTCAGTAGGAGGATATACATAAGACGGATATCCGTAGGCAGGATTTCTATAAGCAGTTATTGGATAGGTGTATTGGCCATAATAATATTCCGGGAGAGGGTATCCATTACTACCAGGTAATGGCACTGGAAGAGCATTTCCATATCCATTTTGAGAATAATTGGCTTGTCCTCTTAATGTTTCACTGTTTTCTTGATATCTCCATTCCTGCATAGAATAACCATTGCCGTTAGGAAGATTTCCTATGGGATATACATATTGAGGGCCACCAGGTAATGGAGGAGATGGAGGATTTCCGTATCCATTTTGAGATCCACCAGGTAGTGCAGATGGTGGAGGGTTTCCATATCTATTTTGAGGCCCACCAGGTAACGTAGAAGGTGGAGGGTATCCAAATACATTTTGAGGTCCACCAGGTAACGTAGAAGGTGGAGGGTTTCCATAACCGTTTTGAGGGCCACCAGGTAGTCCAGCTGGTGGAGGGTTTCCATAACCATTTTGCGAACCACCAGGTATTACTATTGCTGGAGGATGTCCATTTTCATGTTGAAGATTATCTGCTTGTCCGTTTACTTTCGTCCCGTTTTTGTGACCTTTTGCCTCGAACTGTTCAGGACCACCAGGGAATGGAAGGTTTCCATAAGTGTTTTGAGGGCCACCAGGTAGTGAAGTCGGTGGAGGGTTTCCATAGCCATTTCGAGGGTAATTCCCTTGGCCGCTTAATGTTTCTTTGTATTTTTGATCTGTCCAATCCTGTACAGTATGACCATTGCCGTTGAGAAGATTTCCTATGGGACGGTTCCCGTGTGAGGGATATCCATATTGAGGGTCACCAGGGAACGTAGGAGGTAGAGGGTTTCCGTATCCATTTTGAGGTCCACCAGGTAACGTAGAAGGTAGAGGGTATCCGTATCCATTTTGAGGTCCACCAGGTAACGTAGTAGGTGAAGGGTTTCCATATCCATTATGAAGTCCACCAGGTAAGGTAGAAGGTGGAGGGTATCCGTATCCATTTTGAGGTCCACCAGGTAACGTAGAAGGTAGAGGGTATCCGTATCCATTTTGAGGTCCACCAGGTAACGTAGAAGGTGGAAGGTTTCCGTATCCATTTTGAGATCCACCAGGTAACGTAGAAGGTGGGGGATTTCCGTATCCATTTTGAGGTCCACCAGTTAACGTAGAAGGTGGAGGGTTTCC
The DNA here is from genome assembly GCA_905163495.3 of Cosmia trapezina. NCBI lineage: Eukaryota > Metazoa > Arthropoda > Insecta > Lepidoptera > Noctuidae > Cosmia > Cosmia trapezina. Next base: position 6,101,631 of record LR991048.1, read on the forward strand.
ATATCCATTTTGGGATTCACCCGGTAACGTAGAAGGTGGAGGGTTTCCATATCCATTTTGAGGTCCACCAGGTAACGTAGAAGGTGGAGGGTTTCCATAACCGTTTTGAGGGCCACCAGGTAGTCCAGCTGGTGGAGGGTTTCCATAACCATTTTGCGAACCACCAGGTATTACTATTGCTGGAGGATGTCCATTTTCATGTTGAAGATTATCTGCTTGTCCGTTTACTTTCGTCCCGTTTTTGTGACCTTTTGCCTCGAACTGTTCAGGACCACCAGGGAATGAAAGGTTTCCATAAGTGTTTTGAGGGCCACCAGGTAGTGAAGTCAGTGGATGGTTTCCATAGCCATTTCCAGGGTAATTCCCTTGTCCGCTTGATGTTTTTTTGTATTTTTGATCGCTCCAATCCTGTACAATATGACCATTGCCGTTGGGAAGATATCCTACGAAACTGAACCCGTATGAAGAATATTCATTTTGAGGTCCACCAGGTAACGTAGAAGGTGGAAGGTTTCCATATCCATTTTGAGGTCCACCGGGTAACGTAGTAGGTGGACGGTTTCCATATCCATTTTGAGGTCCACGAGGTAACGTAGAAGGTGGAGGATTTCCGTATCCTTTTTGAGGTCCACCAGGTAACGCAGAAGGTGGAGGGTTTCTATAACCGTTTTGAGGGCCACCAGGTAGTCCAGCTGGTGGAGGGTTTTCATAACCATTTTGCGGACCACCAGGCACATTTGGTGGAGGATGTCCATTTTCATGTTGAAGATTATCTGCTTGTCCGTTTACTTTCGTCTCGTTTTTGTGACCTTTTACCTCGAATTGCTCAAATGCATTTTGTTTGGAAGTATATCTGTTTTGAGGACCACCAGGGAATGGAGGGTTTACATATCCATGTTGAGCGTGATCTGTTTGTCCATTCACTATCTTTTCCTTTTCATGACTTTCGTTCCTTGATTGTTCAGATGCACCTTGATTTGGCGGATATCCGTGTTGAGGACCACTAGGTACTGAAGGCTTTGGAGAGTTACCACAGTTCTGTGAATCATTTGTCTGACCGTTTACTGATTTTCCATTACATCTAGGACTCTTTTCCTGGTCAAAACCTTGAACTTCTCTACTCTGTTGATCACTACCAAAATAATTAACACCTTGTTTTATATACGCTCCAGTCCACTGTACACCGCTTTTTCCTGGGTCACCGAAATAATTAGTTTTCTGATAAATTTTAGCTCCAATCGAGGTCCCTCCATTTGGAATATGGTCGAAGTGATTTTCTTGCTGTTCGATGAAAGCAGCTTGCACTGAACCGGTTGGGTTGTTGTTGTTACAGCTTCCTCCACACCCCGAATCCACTGGCGATGCTCGCACCCCTTGAAAAGAATCAATTGCACCTTGATAAATATATATGTCCTCTTAAATCACATTCGAATTGAAAAAATAATCTTAACTCATTAATCGTGAACTTCTAAAACCTTTTAACCTACCCCTAAGCTATGGCACGCTATTACTTTAACAGCCTGTACAGTAAAAAAAAGCAGCCGTCATATCTCTGGTATGTAACAAAAGTATATATCCTACATCTACAGACCTTCTTAAAAGAGGACTTTTGGCCGAAAGGTGTCATATTTCGACGTTTCCGAGGATGGTTACGCGACACCACGCAGCGAAACACGACGCCGACAACGTTACGTGTATAGTTATAGTTTTTTACTAAGATTTATTAATATGTATTAGTTTATTATTTTTTAAGATATTTTGTGTATTTTATCTATGGACCTAGTTGCCTGATAATAAAATGATTATTATTATTATTATATATAAATAGAGAATTTCCAAATTAAAAGAAATGTACTTACATGAGGTCCCCAGAATAGCGACGAGGAGAACGAGGGACATTTTGTTCAAGAACATGATTGCTCTCTGACTGTTAAGTCCAACTGTGCTCTGGAAATGTCCGGGCTCGCTTATATACTAGCGCCTAGCGCTTAGCGTCTAGTGACGCTTGCAAAGCTCCGAGAGAGAGGAAACAATAACAAGATAAGTCTTTGCGGATGGATTATTCTAGCACTACGACCGAAAATAATGACGACCCACAGGTCATGTCAAGAAACATGTGACTGACTGTGTTGTTGCTGGTCAAAAATAATCTGATTATACAAGAAGCTTATCTGGGAATGAGCCTGAATTCTGAATAATGTTAAGTCCTACCAAGACATGGTTTGTTTCAGTATTTTGAAATGTTCTTTGCTTTTTTGCAAAGATTGACAAGTTTGACTCGATGTTTCAAACACGGTCTCGGACGGACTCGGTGTTGTTTCGATGTTTCGATGTGTTTGTGTTTTGTTTTTTTTACGACGCTGTAGAATTTCCTAAACTTTTTGGTTGTTATTAATCGATGCGCATATAAAATCAGGTAGAACTTCTTATTACTTCGTAGGTATCATAGCTTATCAATGAGCTTTTGCGCAACAGCTGTGTACAGTTTCATAATTTTGGTTTTGTTTCCTTAATTATTAGCAGTTTGTGAATAATAACATTGTTCATAGTTTATCTTCTGACCGCAGACACTGACGCAATAACTAATCAGAACTGTCAGTCGTTACTGGTAATAACTAGAACTGATAATTCCTCTTATCAGTAAGTTAATATTCAGGGCATGTGTACTGAATAATTGAGAACTTTAAAATTGAGATCTTGTTGAAAAATCAATCGAATAGATTCTGGATAGTTGTGGATGTTGGATTGTTAGTTTCTATTACTATCGTAAGCATGTACTGTCAAAGTAGTCAAAGCCGCTTTAGTAGCCTTCAGCCATCACAGTCTATGTCTGTCGCCCATAAGGATCGGTTTTAGGACTTATATCCTCCAATAGAGGCTTGATATGACTCATCATGTCTGCGTTGCTTGCTTGTCGAGTGTCTCAATTAGGTAAACGAGTAGACACTCTGGTTTTAATCTTGGAAGTTAAAAAATATTGAGATAGAGGAGATTCTGTTTAATCACTTTGCAATTGGTAAGGTTTTTTTAAAAAATAAATCTTTTAGCTGATGCAAAGATTCACGCTCGTAAGTTCTAGTGACCAAGGTCTTAATCAAGATTCAAATTATATAAGAATAGGTTCTGTTTTATTTATATTTGTGGTTTGGTTAATTTTATTCGTGCTAATACTGAAATTCTTAATAGTCAATGAATCTCTATAGTGAAAAAATAATCTAATGATAGAGGCTTCATTAATTTTCTTAGCAGGTCAACGTACATGGATCGAACTCGAAAGATCAACACATCCCATTAGAATGGGATTTTTGTCCCCATTCCAATGGGATGTGTTGATCTTTGCTAGAAGGAGGATGAGGTATAAATAAAAGCAAACATTTGCCAATTACACAACATCCTTTTATTGAAAAAGGTTTATTTCTAATACTTATGCTGCAGAGGGTGTTTCCCAAGTGTGCTCTGAAGTACAGTCCCCAATCACGTACAGCATCCTAAACCTTTATGAGCGGTGGGTTTTGTGGACGGCTACCATAAGGAGGTTGAGGATAGTAAGGTACTGGTTGTGGCATTGGATAATACATGGGTTGTCCATATGGGACGTTTCCATATCCAGGTGCTGTCTGATATTGTACAATCGGATATGCAGCGACATCTCCCGAAAACCCAGTAGAGATTAAAAAAAAAACAATTTTTAATATTACAAATATCAATGGATTGCTACCACTCTCACTCTATAAACGACATTATCAAGTAACGACTCGGAAAAATACTTTGAATTCTAAGAGATATAATTAGTTTTGATTGTATACAATTTTAACTAGGCAACTCTACTGATGTCTCGTCAGATAACACAATCTCGACCTGAGACGCATATGGTCGAATCTCAAGATTGGACCAAAATAACTTTATTAGTCAGCTGAAACCTCACGCTCTTTCTAAGCATGTAACAATCATAATTCTATCAGTCTCTTTTTGTTCTGATAGGATAGTATCTTTTGAGTTTTTGAATTTACATAGTGGATTAAGGCTTGATAGCAACAACAGTAATTATGCTTAAAATGTTGGTATAATTCAACATTGACTTCAGCTATTATGCTATTATAATTATTTTACGCATAAGGCAGGGAGACTATTTTGTCATTCGACTTTATGCTACAAGAATTGTTGGTAAAAGTAATACGTATTTTCAGATAGAACTTTATTCCTCTTCAAATTAAATAATCAGATGTCCTACCTTGAGATATACAGTTATGGCTCGAAAATGTTATTTCTACAAATAAAAGTAGACCTTATGCCTTTGAAAAGTGCTAATTTATCGTTGTACAGAAATGTACATGTGAAATAAAAAAACTATGTTAATTAGTTCGTTTATTTGTTAGTTTGTTAATGTTTTAATATGTATTAGTTTATTATTTTGTAACAATAATTTGTGTATTTTTTTTATCTATGGGCCTTAGTTGCCTGACAATAAAGGAATTATTATTACTATTATTTTCCTTTATTTCATTTATGTACATATATTTTACATTTTTAAATATTTTTATAAAAACAAAACTAAAAAAAAACATTTAAAAATATAAAAATAGTAGCCCACCGATATCGGGAACAGGGTCCAAGCTACCAGTGGTCAGGGCTCTAGAGAGAGGAACCTCCTCACTATGCGTGCCGTGTCCAGGAGTACTGCTTTCTGAATCAAGCCCTTGATCCAGCCGCGCAATGAGAGCCTCCTGAGGTGTTGATCGAGGCTCTGTGCTATTAGACCATTAACCGTAACGATTATCGGTACAATGATTGCAGAGTCTACGTCCCACATGTCGACAACCTCGTGTGCTAAGTCAGGATACTTGAGTTTTTTATCTTTCTCAGCTTTCACGAGATTCTCGTCATGAGGGACAGCGATATCAACAATAATTGCACGGCGCTCTCGTCGATCTATCACCACAATATCAGGCTTATTGGCTACAATAGTCCTATCTGTGATGATAGATCGACCCCAGTACAATGTGGCTTGGCCATTCTCGAGAACTGGGTCGGGCACATTATTTTATTATTATGCTATTGACTTCGTCACCGCACACCAACGCGATAGAGTGGCATCGGGCATTATCGCCGGTCACTCGGTTATTTTCGGCGCCACCGTGGCTTGACCTATCAGCGCACCGCACCGAGCGCATGCCACATGCGTTTGTTTTGTTTACATTAATATAAGTTATTCGCACGCGAATTAATGTTAGTCGTGTTAAAGTAGTGTGGTGTATTTAATTACTTCTGATTAAATTCATTGTATGTGGGTCAATTAGTGGTGATTTATAAAAGTAATAGGTAATAATTATCAAATGGTTTCTTGGGTCGCACGCTCGCTTGGCGGCTCAGTACCAGTCTGCTTTAGAGTCTGGTTCGCTACCACAGTTCCTTACGACAGGAGTTACCCATCTGCTCCATAAATCAGGTAGCACCGCGGAACCCAAAAATTATAGGCCGATCACGTGTTTACCGACGGTCTATAAAGTTCTTACCTACATCTATTTTGAGAGCTAAAATTAACAAACATATAGACACTCCGTCATGTCTGCCTCTCAAAATGGATGTAGGAATGGGTCCCGCGGTACTAAGGAGCTACATAAGCCAACAGGTTCGTCGTTCCCGAAAGGATCTATCGACTGTCGGATAGATTATAAGAAGGCCTATGACTTGGTGCCACATACATGGCTCATGAGGGTGCTGGAGTTGTATAAAGTAGATGCAACTCTACGCACCTTCCTGATGTCGTGTATGGGGCAATGGAGGACGGTCCTTCGCTATCCAGGATGTCGAAATATCCAGGGGAATAGCAAGCCGATGAGGACCGAGTGAGGGATATTTTAGGGTGATAGTTTGAGTCCACTTTGGTTCTGCTTAGCCTTGAATCCTCTAAGCACACTGCTGAAGGATTCACGTCTGAGGAGAGGTGGTCAGGTCTACATGGATGACCTAAAACTCTTTGCCCCCAACAATTTGCAACTGATGGAGCTACTGAAAGTAACTGAAACTTTTAGTAGCGCCATCAGTATACAATTTGGTGTGGACAAATGTGCGGTCATGCATGTAAAGCGAGGGTAGATTATGGAATCCGTGGGAACTCAAATCTAGGATTTCATAAACCTTAGAACCCTCTCCGCATCCGAAACCTATAAGTATTTGGGTATGTCGGAAGTGTTGGGCATCAATGTTGCTCACATGAAGCAATCGTTGAAGGAGCGCTTCTTTGGCCGCCTGAAGAAAGTATTTAATAGTCTTCTATCAGGCGGAAACAAGGTGCGCGCCTTCAACGGTTGGGTCATGCCGGTTTTGATGTACTCTTTTGGCATACTCAAATGGACTCAGACTGAACTCGATGCCCTGGATCTGAGGGTCCGTACACTGTTGACTGCATATCGAATGCATCACCCACGGTCATCGGTAATTAGACTGCATATCCGGCGAAAGTGTGGAGGCCGAGGCTTTTTAAATGCTAAGACCGTCCATAATTGCGAGATATGCAGTCTCAGGGAATATGTCCAAGAAGCCGACGTGGGGATGCATCGAGATGTGGTCGCGGTGGACAAGGGCCTCACCCCGCTCTCCTTGGCTAAAGAGAACTGGCGCAAACCTGTAGTGCTTGACACTAACGATCGCAGGGAGGTATGGCAGAGTAAGGAGCTTCACGGACGGTTTTTCCGGGACTTACATGGACCCGATGTAGATTTGCTAGCGTCCGTAGCCTGGCTGCGTTCCTGTGACCTCTTTGGGGAAACCGAAGGTTTTGTCTGTGCAATTATGGACGAAGTTATCATGACGAACAATTACCGGAGATTTATTGTGAAAGACGGCACGGTTGACATCTGTCAGGGATGCCACCGACCGGGAGAATCAATTCGACACATTATCTCCGGGTGTTCTCGTCTAGATAACGAAGAGAACTTGCATAGACACAACCTAGTAGTCAGGATTATCCATCAGTAACTTGCTCTGAAGTACAGCCTTGTGGAATTGGAAGTGCCGTACTACAGGTATGTGCCCGACCCAGTTCTCGAAAATGGAAATATCACATTGTACTGGGACCGATCTGATGGAGGTTGTATACCTACATTTCAATACCTATTGAAATGAAGAGGCTATTTGGATCGAACACATTTATTAAGACTGTGGTCGCCTATTTTCGCGCTCGGATTTTAAACATCTGACGCTCGACGCCGCGTAGCGAGTGCGCGTGTGTGCGTTTTTCCTCATGTACGGCACACAGTTGCGATGCTGCGACGACTAAACGATTTTGATCTGTAGCTATGGCGTACCTATATTTTTTTGAAGTAAAAGCTAGAGGTTTACGGAGAAAATAAAAAGACTGTCCACAAAACATTATTAGTGTATTTTAATTAAATTTATACAAATATGGATGAAGAAAATAATATTATGTAGGTACTTATAAAAACTAAACTCATGTTACTTATTTGCTTAAGTATTTGTATACTTATAAGTAATTGAAGTTTTATAAAAGTATTTGTATTTGACGACATGGTTGGCGCAGTGGCTGAGCAATTGACTGCTGCGCAGCATGTTGTGGGTTCGATTCCCGCACGGAACAAATATTTGTACGACCTACAAGTATTTGTTTCCGAGTCTGGGTGTTTTTCTATCTATAATATGTATGTATTTACAAAAAAAAATGTATAGGTATAAGAAGTTTATCAGCCATCTCGTTACCATAACACAAGCATTAGGTTGCTTAGCTTGGGACTAGATGGCGTTGTGTGAAATGTCCAAGGATGTTTATTTATTATTTATTTTATTTATTTGTCTAAGGGGATTGATCGACTTTTCCTTGGATCTATAATTTCTGGGAGAACACAATCAGAATAAAATTTTGTTAACAGCGGAGCCATCTTTTGTCCAAAATCATCGTTTTTTTGTGTAAAACAGTTCAATTTAAGCCCAATTTCAATATAGATAAAGACGCTATAATTATTTATTTTTCTTGCGGCATTATAGGTTTAGCAACCGCATCAAGTTCATAAAACAGTTGAATTTGAACCAACAATAATACATAAATACATAAAGCCGCCTCATGCGCAAATGTTTGGTTTACTGTTTTCAAATTTCAAATAGGTAGGTCACCCCGCTGCCACAGAATAAATAATAGTACTGCTGCGTTCGTGTGGGGTTGGTTTTATAATGTTTATTAGCCTAGGCAGGTATTGTACGTGCCCAGTCGACCTAATGACTATACAGTCGACCACACGTCGCACGTCAGTGGTAAGTGATAAGGATTTGTATAGGTATCGTTTTCATAGTTTTTGATTTCGACTATAGCCAATAGTGAAGTCAAAATTAAAATCCAAGATGGCGGCTGCGAAAATTTTAAAATTTTTCGTCATGGATGTCGTTTTCATAGTTCTCGAGGATGAAGCCGATAGTGAAGTCAATCATCCTAGAAGGGATGATTGACTGCACTATGCGGCCCAAGAGAGCAATGCAATGGTGGCCAAATGGTAACGATCCCGACATACGAGTAGGTCATGGTTTCGAACTCAGGCAGGCACTTTGTGTAAATAATTTCATCACCACTACTCTCAAATCAGTGAAGGAAAATATCGTGAGGAAACCGCCTAGAACCAAAAATTCGAAGACATGTGACATCTACCAACCCGCACTGGGTCCTCGTGGTGTATTACGGCCCACTCCCTCTCACCGAGAGGAGCCCTGTGTCCCAGCAGTGGGAATATTATAGGCTGATTATGATTGAGACCCATTATGTTGTGAGCGAGCACGTTTCAGTGCCAGAGGTCATCACTGATGTGAGACGAGAAGATATATTACGCTCAACACCGCCGCGCGCGGCCCTTGTCCGATCAGAGCGCGGCTAGCCGCGCGTGGCAGCCGCGCTCAAATGCCGCTCTATATTTGGACACACCTTTATATAGTGCCTTTATCTATGCCTCACTCGTTTCGTATCGTTTAGTGCGGTCGCGATTTGAGTATATTTCCCACAGTTTTATTGATGTTTTCCTCGACCAATGTTTTCTTTCTGCGGACTTCTGATCTTGCTTCTTGTACGAACCTTGCTACCACACCGGACACGGTACGGAGAACCCCGCATAAACGTTGGACTTGAACTTGTTATTTTGTATATTACGACCAGCCTACTGATTTCATATTGGCACCATGGATCGTTGTGTAAATTATGGCAAAGTGACTAGAGGCTGTAGTTTACGTGGTCGTCGAGCTGAAGAACTTCAAAAATCAACTGTTAAGTACCTATATGTAGATCGTTATGTAACCTCACTTTTATTACATCTCTTTTAACTCGGAACTCAGACCGCGAAAATCCGCAAAATGTTCAGTGATGGTTTGATAATATAGTAGCTATAAATTGACACCAATTTCATCTTTTTACAACCCAGGCCCAGGCCCAAGTTTATATGACATGGTTTCCGTCTCCTTTGTCACGGATCCACAATAGAGATTGTGGCAGTAGAGATTTCAAATAAAAATCTGATATAAATTTTTTCTCCATATTCATCCTCCAAAATTCTTGTAGCCATCTTGGATTTACATTTTGACTACACTATCGACGTTAGCACCCACAAGAACCATGAAAACGATACCCATGATGAAAAATTTGAAAATGTTCGCAGCCGCCATCTTGGATTTACATTTTAACGTCACTATCGGCTTTAGCATCCTCGAGAACAATGGGAACGATCCCCATGACGAAAAATTTAAAAAATTTCGCAGCCACCATCTTGGATTTACATTTTGACCAAATTATATTGTATTATTGATATTGTAATTACAATATCAATATTACAAGTAATACAACATAATTCAAGAATTGTGACATAATTCTCCTAAAGTAAGTGTGCCTACCACATTAGCTTCTTAAAATATTACTTAAATGAAAGGATTAAAAATATTTAGTCGCACTACAATTGACTATATATCACGCGAGGCGCATGCGCGGCGGCGGGAGGTCAACCGACATAGATCCTGCGTCGAAGAGCGCCAGAGCGCGACTGACTTAGGCCGTTCGATGCACCCGATTTTATACTCACTTTAAAAAATTATTTTCGTAAATGATTGAAGACAGATATGTTTTATTTTTTACAAATATATAGTACAATATTTCTTCTTACGTATAAAATGATTTGTGTTGCCAAATGACTTTTAGATTCTGAGAAATGACGTGTTTTTTTGTAGTCGATTTCTCGATATTTGATTATCTTAGACGTGATTAAAATACAAGTTAATGAATTAAAAATCAAACTTTTCTCAATGCATTTTAAATTTCAGGATATGCCTCTTCGAATGAATACCACTTTACCTTCTTAATTAGTAGTAATAATTGGTGTAAGATTAGTTCAAAGTTGAGCCTTCGCGCGTCATCTGGAAATCGCGCCTTCGAAATCGACTGTTTTCGTAGTCAATAATTAAATTTGAACAAGTTTTTTTTAATAGACTTTAAATAAAAATATATGATAATTACGATGATTGAAGTCAAAAGAAGCTAAAAAAATAAATTATGTGACCAAAATCACTTCAAAATCTCCCAAGTTGTCGATTTACGTATGAAAAATGCAACAACGCTCTTAAGATCACAAATAATATATTTACACAACGACTTTTCTCCTTGACGGAACAGTTATTTAGTGACAGATTCTAAACTCGAATCTATCGAACACTTGACTGTCGTGTAGGTATACAACCTCCATCACGATCCATCATCACTGACAGAACTATTGTAGCCAATAAGCCTGATATAGTGGTGGTGCATCGAATAGAGCGGCGCGCAATGATTACTGACATAACAGTCCCGCATGACGGGAACCTCGTGAAAGCCGAGAAAGATAAACAAATCAAGTATATTGACTTGGCGAGGTTGTCGACATGTGGGATGTGAACTCAGCAATCATTGTGCCGATAGTCGTATCAGCCAATGGCTTAATTGCCAAGAGCCTCGACCAACACCTTAGAAGGCTCTCGTTGGGCAGCTGGATCAAGGGCTTGATTCAGAGAGCGGTACTTCTGGACACGGCCCGCATTGTTAGGAAGTTCCTCTCTCTGGAGCCCTGACCTAAAAAAACCTATTTAAACCTCATTCATTCATGACTCCGAGTAATATTCGATTTGAAAACTTCGCAATACTTCCGAATATTTCTTTACATCTACTTAGATAAGTACTTACGTAATAAGTTTTTGTATGCGGTTTAGGTGTGAAAGTGGTAGAGAGGTAAATACAGTAAAAAATAGTTTAAAGTAAGTATCAAGAAAGAAGTCAAGGTTTGACTTCAAGTGCAAAAACACACCGTTTTCGAGATATAAAATACAGTACATTTTTTTTTTCTTTTGCTTGTATCTCGAAAACGGTGTGTCCTATCGCAAAAATAATGAAAATTTGGCCCCTCTTTATAAAAGCCATAAACCCCTAAACCTCTACATGTAGGTACCAAAAAAAAAACCATAAAGAACTCGTTGAAGCTGGCCCCTCCTAGCGCCCCTCCATGTACAAGAGAATCGGCACTAATATCCGCACAAAATAGACATTTTAAACTCAACCATACAAAAATAAAACAATAAGTACCGAGTCACTGGTAGATAACTACTTACAGGGAATTATTCCCGCTAGTAGATAACTGCTTACGCGGAAATATTCGCGCTAGTACGTAGGCATCGAATAATACTCGTTGATTTTATGAATGAACGGGCTCGAGCTTCCTAAATCACGTGTGCAAGTGCAAGTGAACGCCGGCTCGCTGCTGGTACCGCGCGCCGACCAACTTCGGGTACTTATTGGATTATCTTTTAAATGCGACTATTGACCGCTAGATGGGGGCGCAGTTCTTATTGTAAATTACATATATTATGTCCCGCTTTGGTGATAGTGCATTCATTAATACCCACGAATCAATCTTCCACCATTCATAAGCTAATCAGCAAACCTTGGTCACTGCAGCAGCAGAAAGCGTCGCATTAAGAAGAAACGTGAGTGCTCTTTTCTCCATACAAAAAGATACAAACGGTCTCGCCTGTTTTCTTTCTGGTTAATGACCATAAAGTAATTATTTTTTACAGAAATATAAATATCAGTTACTTGTATGCCCCTATGTTTTCCTTTTTGATGATATATTATTTTTATAAGAACTAGAACCCTCCAAAAATGCTCAAAATTGCCTATTCAGACCGCTGTCAACAGACGCCTAGTGTACTAATTTGACAACTATTAACGAAAAAAGAAAAACATAGGGGCATAGCATATATCCTTCTTATTCAGTTTATGAAATATCTTTTAAATTGGTCCAATATTGGAGGAGGAAATAGGCGAGAGCCAAACCTCGAAATGTGACTTTTTACATAGGCTATTTAGTCGGATCTGCAGTTGTCCTTATCGCACGAATTCGAGGGCGGAGCGCTCGCAGAGCGACAGCAATACCTTCTTAACATACCTAATTTTCAAAAGTCTGGCCACCGGCCTTTCCTCTTAACACGACTAATCACGCTAGTTAGTGCTACGCTTCTGTGGCACCATCTTGCGGATTCTTGCGATAACAATAGAATAGTCGGCGCACTGCATTTTTGTCCTTGAACCCCCACTTGTCCGGCACTTTATTCGCCATAAAAACGTGTACAGGAGCGCTAATAATAATAATAAATAACCCCACCGCAGTATCTCTACGTTGACGCCCCACCGCAGTATCTCTACGTTAACGTCGTGGTGGGGCTTGCGCGCTCCGAATTTTAGGTCTGTGCCGGTAGAGTTTACTTTGCCGGAACAGGTCTAGGATGAGGAGCCAGACCAAGAGAGATACAGAAACCCGCAGGGCAGCATGTGGCGAGCTGTTGGGCACTAGCGACCCCACGGACCCTATCTCCCGGGAGAAGTCTTGTTCCTTACCTCTCGCTTGCCTTTATTGGCCGGCTTGAGTGAACACTGACGAGGAACAGAGCTCCCACCTCTTTCTTGCCTTTATTGGCCGGTTTGATTGGAGATTCGCAACAGCAAACGTGCTCGGAGGAAGGAAGTATTTCAGTAAGATGCTGGTAGGGATCTTGACCGTACTTCCGGGATTGTCCTGATAGCCGTGGGATGCCTCTCCACTCCTCACAAGTGCCTCAGGACATGTTGCCCCCTTGCCGTTACGACACTATGTGCTAGCGACCGTTTCCGGGGGCCCATTATTGAGTGTGCAAGTCACCCTCTGCCATTTTAACTGTGTATATTATATAACATTGGTAAGGCAGGGGACATAGTTCTTCCAAAGTTTAAGGTACCCGATCCATTATAGCCACCCAAACCCATAGCCCAATATGTTTTGATTCCATGTTCTGCAGTAGTCCTGCACAAACCGGGGGTTGTCCTTGAGTGCACTTGCACAGTGCATACAGGGATAATCGTCGGCTGGTGCCGCCTCGTCATTTAAAATTGTCTAAGGGGCCTCTGCGAGTTGGCTCCGGCCCCTCGTACGCCTTCCAAAGATCCGGGACCCCAGGGTCCCGAGATATGTCAAAGACAAAAAATAATAAATAATAATAATAATAAGTTTTATTGTACAAAGAGAAACACATAGAACACATACACTAAACATGATAGTACAAGTGGCAGTCAGACAGGTTGAACAGCTTCGTTACTTCGTTGACTCATGAATGAATGGCTGCGAAGCTCGGTGGTGTGCCACTTTACTATCAAGCCAATGCCAGGCGAGCGCTGGCGTCGCCGAGCGACTAACGAGAGCAGGTGTCCATTTACAATTCTACCATTGCCCGCTAGATGGCGTTAATTCAAGTAACGGCACGGCGTAATATATTCGGCGAGTCGAGTCTCATCAAGCGACCTACGCAAGTACGCATTGTAACAAATCTACTAGCCTACAGAAATAAAAGGGGGCTAAAGTAAGACTTGAAACAATATATTAAATATTAAAAGATAAAAAATACAGACCGGTTTTTAAAAAACACGTCCTACCTAACACACACAGCTATTTAGGAAGGTAGAGGATAGCTTGAAGTAGTAATTTGAGTAAGTCCAGGTTAGGCAAACACGCACGGATAGTTTGGAAGAGGAAGATTTTGAATTGAATCGCTCCGATAAATTAATGGTTATTTTCTATAACCCTCCTTTAGGGATCGACCGCAGTCGGGTAAGTTTTAGTCACGGAATCAGTTTTCCCGGTCGAAGAATACTTTTAGGAGATGTTTCGTTTATAGCTTCCGGAGCAGGACTGACCAGTCTCCGAGTCTTCCACCCATCGATTCATCAGCGTTTTTCAAAATCGTCTTCCAATTTCAGATCCTTTCCACATTTGAAGCTTTCCGTCATCAGAATGCCAAACGCCACAGTCAATGCTTGAATCTGCCAGTAATATACGTTGAAAAACCTCTAACCTCTTCGATGAATTTCGAGTGTGTGTGGATTAATTTTATAAAAGTAATTTAAGATACAGCTATTCCATAATAAATCAAAATTATCTATAAAATACAATATTTGACTTAAAATATTGATAAAAAGAATTTAGATTACATAAATCAAAAGAAACGTTCATAGTCTATGCCATTATGAAACTCTATGAAAGATAGTTAAAAGAAAAAGTAATGACAGCTTGACAGCCTGACGTAAGTGTCATAACAATGAAAAATACCTATAGAAAACGAATTGTTTTAGACCAATTCTCAATATATGAATGTAAATATTTATTAAAGATAAATAAAAATGTATGCAAAGTGAAAGTATGTGTAAGTGATGTAGTGTAAAAAATAGATACTATATTTCCCCATCAACCCCGAGAAAATTTTCAACTCAATTGAAAATTTTGAAGGTTAAAAATATTACAGCATTCACAAAACGTACATACTTCATTCAATCACACCGACATCTTACGAAGTTAGGTCAGGTAGGATTCACATTCAATGATCACTACTCAACCTGATAAATCAATAACAGTAGGCTTATTTTCGGAGTTGTAATCCGCTCACGTCTAAAACCATTAATAAAATATATTCAACAAGGGCTTACTTTTATGGAGTTGTTAGCCGCTCCAAAAGATTCAAGGTTTAAGAAAAACCTCAAGTTTAAGAAAACTTAAGTTTAAGAGAGAAAACTCAAGTTAGTTTGAGTTTAAGAATAACCCAAGTTTAAGAAAAACTTAGTTTAAGAGAGAGAACTCGTTAGTTAGAGTTCAAGTTTAAGAAAGGCTCAAGGGAGACTTGAGTTTAAGAATTAGAGGATATAAGAATACCTCTAAGGATAGAGAATGCATTAGGGGCTTGTTTAATGAGTTGCTACCGCTCAGAAAGAAAAATTGCATTAGGGGCTTATTTAGGGAGTTGCTACCGCTCAAAAAGAAAAAAAAAAATGCATTAGAGGCTTATTTAGGGAGTTGCTACCGCTCAAAAAGAAAAAGGTGGAATAAGTTTTTACCGAATAGTTTTAAATGAGAGAGGGAGTATTTTAATGTTGAAGGGTGAAATAATAAGTTTAAAAAAATTTCAAGTAATAAATTAAAGAAAATATCTCAAAAGAGAAAAGATTTCTAAAAAGTCCTGGGAAGTTTCTCAAACTCAGCTTTGTTTAAAAGTTCAAAGAAAATAATTCTATCCATGGTTAAAGATTAATGTTAAATAGGATAAAAATATTTAAAGGGCGGTAAGTAAGGGTTAATGAGTGCAAAAGACGACTCAAAGAGAGTGAGTGCTAAAGACGACTCGAAGAGAGTGAGTGCCAAAGGCGACACAAGAGAGTGAGTGCTAAAGACGACTCAAGAGAGTTTAAGAGGGTTCCTTAGCATATAAGAGGTCCATTAGTATATAAGAGGTCCATTAGTATAGAGGTGGTCCCTTAGTATAGAGGAGGTCCCTTAGTATAGAGGAGGTCCCTTAGTATAGAGGAGGTCCCTTAGTATAGAGGAGGTCCCTTAGTATAGAGGAGGTCCCTTAGTATAGAGGAGGTCCCTTAGTACAGAAGAGGTCCCTTAGTATAGAGGAGGTTTAAGAGGTATCCTAGAGGGTTTAAGAGGTCTCCCAGAGGGTTTAAGAGGTCTCCCAGAGGGTTTGAGAGGACTCTTAGAGAGTTTAAGAGGACTCGTAGAGGGTTTAAGAGGGCTCCTAGAGGGTTAAGAGGACTCCTAGAGGGTTTAAGAGGACTCTAGAGGATCCTAATTAATGATGCGACTTTAAAATAACCACAAACAAAAAAAAAGGCACAGAGGCACAACGAAAGTTGTATGTGTGTAAGAGTGTAAAATAGTGAAGTATTTGTAATAGTTGTTAATAGATATTAGGTTTGTATAAACGACTACAGGATATTCTCCTATAGTACGTCGAAGAGTAAACCAAACCCCAACTTGTAAGTGACCAGGAATGGTTTTAAGAACACTCACAAGCGAAGAATGGGTGCGATTACCAGTGGGTAAACGTAGTGGTGTGCAAGTGTGTGGGGTGCAGAATAATGATGTAGAAGTAGAGAGTTATGTGTTGGTTGTAACGATTATAGGATATTCTCCTACAATACGTCGTTGAGTAAGCCAAACCCAACTTGAAAGTGACCACGAATGGTTTTAAGAACACTCGCAAGCAAAGAATGGATGCCAATTACCAGTGGGTAAAGGAATGTGTGTGGGGGTGTAGTATAAGTTTGTTAAGTATGTGCTGAAGAGGAAAGTAAGTTAGTATTAGACCTACCTGGAACCTAATACATGTTATATAAAAAATAGAGACTAAGCCAAATAAGAGTCCGAAAAGAAATAGTACTAGAGATAGTTTATTTTAGAATTTTGAAAAAGATTTGAAAGGGCTAGCTTTGATTTTATATTGGGCGCCAGACTGTAACAAATCTACTAGCCTACAGAAATAAAAGGGGGCTAAAGTAAGACTTGAAACAATATATTAAATATTAAAAGATAAAAAATACAGACCGGTTTTTAAAAAACACGTCCTACCTAACACACACAGCTATTTAGGAAGGTAGAGGATAGCTTGAAGTAGTAATTTGAGTAAGTCCAGGTTAGGCAAACACGCACGGATAGTTTGGAAGAGGAAGATTTTGAATTGAATCGCTCCGATAAATTAATCGTTATTTTCTATAACCCTCCTTTAGGGATCGACCGCAGTCGGGTAAGTTTTAGTCACTGAGTTAGTTTTCCCGGTCGAAGAATACTTTTAGGAGATGTTTCGTTTATAGCTTCCGGAGCAGAACTCCTAGTCTCCGAGTCTTCCATACATTGGTTCATCAGCGTTTTTCAAAAACGTCTTCCAATTTCAGATCCTTTCCACATTTGAAGCTTTCCGTCATCAGAATGCCAAACGCCACAGTCAATGCTTGAATCTGCCAGTAATATACGTTGAAAAACTTCTAACCTCTTCGATGAATTTCGAGTGTGTGTGGATTAATTTTATAAAAGTAATTTAAGATACAGCTATTCCATAATAAATCAAAATTATCTATAAAATACAATATTTGACTTAAAATATTGATAAAAAGAATTTAGATTACATACATCAAAAGAAACGTTCATAGTCTATGCCATTATGAAACTCTATGAAAGATAGTTAAAAGAAAAAGTAATGACAGCTTGACAGCCTGACGTAAGTGTCATAACAATGAAAAATACCTATAGAAAACGAATTGTTTTAGACCAATTCTCAATATATTAAAAATTAAAAAAATTAAAATTCATTTATTTCAGGTCATAAAACACCCATATAAAACACAAAAACACAATTAAAAATAATAAATGATTAAATAATGTCAATAGTGAACAATAATTAATAAAATATTGCAAGGAAAAATGGATTAAATGAAGTTAAAGTCAAAAGCAAAATAATATCATAATTATATAAATGTAATCATAATATATGAATGTAAATATTTATTAAAGATAAATAAAAATGTATGCAAAGTGAAAGTATGTGTAAGTGTTGTAGTGTAAAAAATAGATACTATAGCATACATTCGTAACTAGGTACTTACAGGCAATAATTTAATTCTTAATAGGTAATAAAAAGTAGGTTACCTACTACATTCTTACTAGTAGTATTCCTTCAAATCGAAGTATTCTTTTGAATATTTCCCAATTATTCTGAATACTTGCGAATACTTGCGAAGTTTTGCAACGCTAGATACGACGCTAAATAAAAACAGAAAAGCGACTGATATTCGGAATTTGAATCGCTGGAAAACCGTCTGCGCAGACGTTTCTCCAACAGGCGAATTTTCTTCCGAATAATATGTTTATCGGAGTCCTTACGATTTTTTCACTTCACTATATAAATGTCTAAGCACTTTTCACTTAATTGAAATCTAATCAAAATATCTAAATAACGATTAAAACCACTACTTTAAAAAACCGGCCAAGTGCGTGTCGGACCCCGCGCAGTAATAGGGTTCCAAAGTTGCACAATAATGCGGACTAAGAAGAGGGCTTTTTGTTGTTTCATGAATATTTGTCATGAATGTTTGTCTCGTAAACTTGAAAAGCCTACTTAGCTGTGATAGTTTTCCTTTTAACTTCGTTATTAAACTACTACCGTGAGTTTTTTCACCCATCCAAAACAAACCGTTTAGCTGGCAGGGACGACGACACTTGACTCTAACAAAAATTAGCACTTTAATGCTTTATATTTTAGAAACGGATCCCTGAATCGAAAAATTGTTTTCACAAACGAGCAATATTTTTAAAAGACCCATCCAACAACACCCCACACTATGCGGTAGACGAGAAAAAAAAAACACTCCCACTTTACGTGTACAGAAGGTACCCTAAAAAATTTTATTTTTCATGATTTTACTTTACCACTTTTTAGGCGTGATAAATATGTATATCCATGCCAAATTATAGCTTTCTAGTACTAAGAGTCTCTGAGCTAAGGTGCGGACGTACAGATGGACAGACAGACAGACGGACGGACGGACATACGGGCAGACGGACGGACATAGCGAGACTATAAGGGTTCCTTGTTGACTACGGAACGCAGCGTCTATTTCTTTTTAGGGTTCCGTACCCTAAAAAGAAATAGACGCTGCGATGCCCGCACAAGAAAAGCGAATGACAAGTGAACGATCGGAGATGACGGCGTAGGGGACGCCCCACCATTAGGTACTGCGGTAGTCTAATAGTAGTAGTAGTAGTTGCGGTAGTAATAGTAGTAGTAGGTCTAATTTTTTAGTTATTTTTCTAAAAATTGTGCGATGAGAAGTGTACTACCTTAGTGAATCAAGTAAATCTCGAGGATGCAGCGACGAAGTGTAATAAACACGTTGTTTTATATACGCTCCAGTCCACTGTACACCACTTTTTACTGGCTTACCGAAATAATTAGTTTTCTGATCAATTTTAGCTCCAATTGAGGTCCCTCCATTTGGAATATGGTCGAAGTGATTTTCTTGCTGTTCGATGAAAGCAGCTTGCACTGAACCAGCTGGATTGTTGTTGTTATTTCTTCCTCCACACCTCAAATCCACTGGCTATGCTCGCACCCCTTGAAAAGAATCAATTGCACCGTGATAGACATCCTCTTAAATCACATTTGAATTGAAAAAATCATCTTTATTCATTAATCGTGAACTTTTAAAAAGTTTTCAATAAAATAGAATTGCCTCGCTACTGTAGTGCGTCTGATATGTTTGCGCGTGCACGAACAGACGATTTCTACGCTATCTTGCGCAAGAGAATCGCCTCAGTTATGAGCAGAGTGAGGGAGGCTCCCAATATTATCTTGAAGACATTGAGTATTAAAGTCGACAGTCCCTTTCTTGGGCATTGGGTACATACGCATTTGTGTACGCGGTGTCTGTTTGTGGGGACGCGGTCGAGGTGAAGCTGTGGTTGGTGGATGAAGTTTCTGACTTAATTAGAATTTTATTCATTGGTCATGGTTTTGCCCAATCAATGTTTTATTTATATGTCGTTACTAACATAGTTTTGTAAGTACTTAACATTGTAACTAACCAAAATATGGATATACCTTGTCCGAAATAAATATTTTTGAATTGAATTGAATAGATGGCATAATTAAAATAAAGGAGAATGGGCGGGTCCGTCCCCAGTGGTGTATCAAGATGTGATATACGTCATTTTAAAGGTCATAACAATAGCTTTATTTTATTGTATGACACCAACAACGAAACTCGTGCAGGGAAGGAACCATGAATAATTTTAATTTTATTTTTTAAAATATTATTTCTGGCTTCTACAGTAACGTAGCAAGTATAACCATGTGCACAAAATGCTAGAGGCGTCATCGCATCAGGGTGAAGAACGTCAGAGGGCGGGTGAACCCGAACGAGATAACAATTATGGAGGCGAGAGGGATAAAGACAATGAACAATTATTTTACAGCTGACTATTGTATTGTACTCGTTTTTTTCACTTAACCGCTTAAGTGTCCAGGCGTACTTTTTTAACCAAACCTTTTTAAACCGTATTGCTCCTCAAACCCTCTACCCCAAACAAAGTTTGAGGTAGTACTTTCCAAATGCCATGCTTTATTTTTGTTCATTACGAAATTCCTCTCACTTTGATACACTTTGATATATGACAATACTAGCAGTGTTTGGTCTGTGATTTTATTTTTTCATTCTGTCGGCTGTCAATGGTTTGTATTGTAATGATAGTTCGGTTAATTTATATTGCCCTACGATACGCACGTCGCATGCATCATTTCCTCCTTCATCGGTTCGACACTGTATATTTTGACTTCTGCACGCTAAATGGACTTGACTCCTCTGCTTTTACTTTGATTTTGGCTAGCTTGAATGGTTGCAAAGGTATTGGATACGTTGTGTTGTGATGGAACGTGTACGAGGGGCCAAAGTCAACTCGCAGACGCCCCTTAGACAATTTTAAATTATGAGGAGACACCAACCGACGATTATCCCTGTATGCACTATGTAAGTGCACCCAAGGACATCCCCTGGTTGGTGCAGGACTATTGCAGAACATGGAAACAAAATATATTGGGCTTTGGGTCTGGGTGGCTGTGGAATGGTTACCTAGAACTATGAAAAGACTATGGCCCCTGCCTGACCAATGTTTTTATACAATACACAGATGAAATGGCAGGGGGTGACTTGCACACTCAATAATGGGCCCCCGGAAACTGTCGCTAGCACATAGTGACGTAGCGACAAGGGGGCAACATGTCCTGAGGTGCTTGAGGAGTGGAGAGGTATTCCACGGCTCTCAGAACAATCCCAGAGCCCGGAATATGGTCAAGTCAAGATCCCTACAAGCACTTACTGGAATACTTCCTTCCTCCGAGCACGTTTGCTCTTGCTAATCTCCACTCAAGCCGGCCAATAAAAGCAAGAATGAGGTGGGAGCTCTGTTTCCGTCAGTGTTCACTCCAGCCGGTCAATAAAGGCAAGCCAGAGGTGAGGAACAAGACTTCTCCCGGGAGATAGGGTCTGTGGGGTCGCTACTTCCCAACAGCTCGCCACACGCTGCCCCGCGGTTTTTTGTATCTCTCTTGGTCTGGCTCCTCACCCTAGACCTGTTTCGGCAAAGTAAATTCTACCGGCACAGACTTAGAGTTCGGAGCGCGCAAGCCCCACCATGACGTCAACGTAGAGATACGGAGGTAGGGAAAAGTTAAAAAGTCAAGTGTGCAGGTGTGGCGATAAACGCGCAACACAAGATTAGTAGCTGCATCGCAAAGAACGCTATATAAAGTAATAGGTATATACAAAAAACTGTCTATAAAATTAAAAAAATAAATAAAACTTTAATTCAGACTAGGTCCATAAATATGTTAGTATTTTGATGTTAGTAACAATAATGCTTATGTACTAGGTTAGTATTGTTAGTTTCAAACAGTAACTAATTAATTATTATTATTATTGTTAACTCAGACCTAGGACTGTCCCCACCCAGTGTCTCTGAAAGGGACAATCCGCTCTGACAGCGATCATTTTTAGAATGCTGTTGTTAATACCATGCAGACGCTGCAGTAAGGAGGCCGCTTTCTTTCGCATAATGGCATGGAATCCATCTGTGCGAGCCTCTGCGAACATGCCCGAAGCTCTACAACGCCACGGCAGTCCCAACAGCATCCTAAAAGCATTATTAAATTAAACACGCAGGACGTTGTAGGCTCGGCTAAACATATTAAGAAGAAAAAAAAAGATTCATAGTATCATCTTTGCACGAGTTTCGTTGTTGATGGCATAAGCTAACTGTCATAACCTCGAGGACACATATGTTAAGACTTCGATCATATCTCGCTCTATCGCACTTTGAATAGATAGGCATACCCCAGGATATCTGCAAGACAAAAGAGGTGGACGATGGTAAAATAAGCGTAAATCACATTTTTTTGAATAAAAAAATGTAATCAGTCGTAGGTCTTCTCCTGCAAGAGTGCGGTGGTTCGTGTCATAGAATAAAATAAAGCCATTCTAATAAGCTTTAAAATGACGTATCGCTCAATTTGATACAGTCTTGAAACAGTCTGGGGACGGAGCCCATACAAAAGCGCCCATTCTCCTTTTACTTAATCTGCACTGGCGACTACGACGACTATCCCCACTATGTTTTCTTTAAACTTCATGCTCCTATCGCTGTCCGAGCACGAATGGGGAATATCCAGGAGCTACTTCGCTTTTATATGGCTAATCATAAAATTGAATGGTTCCTTTGTTTTGACAGCTGATAATATTAACTGTCCTCTTGCACAATAAAGTTTTTATTATTTTTACACAGATTGTTATCAGTGCTCTAACCTCACTACTAGAAAATATCTGTTATATCACTTCTGGATTTATTTAATGTGCTGCAAAGAATTTGGAATCATGCGAGTGGAAATAAAAAGATCTGGTGTAGTATATTATTGTAATTTATTTTTGTTGTACAATATTAGTAACCTAAGTTGATATAGTATAATTAAAGTATGTAAATAGAGAGCATTTTAATGCATATCATAAACGGATAATATTATTATGTAACACCCAAAATATTGTTTATAGACAAGCAATCAGAACTACTGAACTAACCGTATTTAAAAGTGTATTGAAGAAGTGGTATATTTCCACCGTCATATTAAGTTAACACAATTGGTTAAATATCATTCTGAATGGCATACTAAGGTTGGGTAGGAGGCACTGAAGTTGTAAAATTGTCTTCAGTAAGGGTATCGTCCGCTTGACTATACACTGTATGATCATTAATATTCCGTTCAGTAGAAACAGGTAGTGAAGAAGTTTGTGTGTTAACAGATCCAAGGTTTTTGAGAGAAGTTGATGGTGAAGATTTGTCTTTAGAACTACCAGGATATCCAGAAGTAGAAGCAGGTTGCATAGGAACTGGTGCTTTAGCGCCGGCATCAGTATGAGCGGGATTTGACGGTGACAATTTCTGTCCTAAATTATCAATTGTTCCACAGACATAAAATTCATAGAGAGGTTGTGCAGTGACAAGATTTCCATTGAAAGGATATCTATTGGGACCATATCCATAGAGAGGAATGCCGTTGGGAGCATATTCAAAGTATCGATTTAAGTATGGCATTGCGTAGGGCAGAGACATGGGTTGTGGCATTGGGTAGTTCTGAGGCATGGGTTGTGGCAGTAGGTAGTTCTGAAGCATGGATTGTTGCATTGGGTAGTACTGAGGCATAGATTGTTGCATTGGATACTTCTGAGGCATGGATTGTTGCATTGGATAGTTCTGAGGCATGGATTGTTGCATTGGATAGTTCTGAGACATGGACTGTTGCGATAGGTAGTTCTGAGGCGTGGGTTGTTGCGATGGGTAGCTTTGAGGCATGGATTGTTGCATTTTATAGTTCTGAGGCGTGAGTTGTTGCATTGAATAGTTCGGAGGCAAAGGACGTCCATTTTGGTCGACGTATATATCTGTAGTACTTCGCTGGTATTGCATCAACTGTTGGTGGGATCCATGGGCAGCCACAAGTCCATTTCCCGAAAACCCTATAGAAGAAAAAAACGACTTTTATAAATATCACTCGATTAGTACCAGCAGGTGTTCGGTCTGAGCAACCGAACACTTGCTAACGCAGCAGTTTACAACAGTCATTATACTTTAACATAAATCCATTTTCAGACATCAAACGGATCGGATGCATTCATATCATTTACTTTAAGACATTTTACATTAAACTTAAAGTACCTAAAATAAACTCTTTAACCACTCACGCGACAATTGCACGAAACTATACCTGAACGAAAAGCGAGGATTGTCCGACTACATTAAACTGTACCTGAACTTCCGGTTAACTTCCGGCTCTTAGTTTTTTATTTTTTGTGCACCCCACACATAATAGTCCTTCGAGACGGATCACGCGGGTTTCAGTAAACGCGAGTGTTGCGTGGACACCAGTGTGTGGACTGTGGTGGTATTCTGGACTGGTTGGTGACTGGATTACGCTCTTCATCCAAGGAGAATATCAAAGGTGGTATTACAGCAGACCACAAGTAAGGTCTTTCCGTTATTTTCTGCACCTTGGGAGGGTTTACGTCCTTAAGCAACGTGCGAAATGGTGCTTTACGAAGTCCAATTGGCCCTCGCCACCAACATCGAAAAGATCGGGGCTACTTTGAAGAAGACCGGTGTCCAAAGACGAACCTACAAATACTTGAAAAAGTGTTTAAACAATTTAGAAGAATTTTGGAAGGAGTATCAATTTACCCACAATCGCCTTTCAACAGAAGTAAGTATGTCGCATGTTTACTTTACAAAACAGGAGTACGAGAAAATAATTAAGTCGTACCAACCTGTCAAAATCCTAATCAACCAGATGCATCAACAGCTGCTGGAAGCTCCATCTAGAAGTGATGATCAAGGACAGCCTGGAGAAGGTACGTTTTTTTGGTAAAGAATCAAGACTGAACAGGAGGAGTCTACAAAGAAACAGAAGCCGGGCGAATATGGTCAACCTTCTTAGTTGAGTCGAGGAGCTTGTCGTGCTTGGATGATATATCAGGGTACAAACAGCAAACTCAACGAGATGCTTCCCAAGCAGGCAGCTAATTTAAAAGCATACCGAAGAACGGTCTTTAACATTAACTTATTACTAATTTCCGAAAAATGGGAATTTGAAGACGACCTTAAAATACTGCTATCTAGGTGGATAGCAGTCGATACTCTGCATTGTGAAATCGATTCTGAACTAGGCGAAGAAAATAAAGACCATGAAAAAACATTCTTGAGTCATCAAAAACAATACAGCAGTCTGAAGAAGGCGATTAATACTAAAATGTGGTAGGTGGCTCATAGAGAAAAAACTACACTTAAACTATAAATACCCGTTTTTAGCGGGGGAACACGCACGAAGCACGTCTACTGGTTTTCCAAAGATTTGTTTCAAGAAGCAATACATACAATCAGTCGCTTTCGAGTGCCCAAAAATGCAGTTTTTAAAAGGAAAAGTTAAAGGGGAAGCTGAACGGGTCAGTCAACATTTACCAATATTCCATATGCTGGGAGGACACAACAACAAAAGGGCTATATTCGTTTTTCACATGAATATTCTTCTAGGATTGCCCAACATGCAAATGCCTACTCTCTAAACTAATAAATAAAATACAATCCTAATAAAATCCTTAACAAATAGACTAGACATATTTGGATGGATTCGAAAGTAACACTCAGCTGGATACAGGGTGAGCCTAACCAGTGGAAGGCGTTCGTCGCAAATAGGGTTGCCAAACTCACAGAAACAATACCTCTTGACTGCTGGCGTTAAGTAAAGTCAAAGGATAATCTAGCGGATTGTGCCAGCCGTGGGATGTTAGCGTTGCAGTTGATACAACATACAATGTGGTGGCAAGGACCCCAATGGCTGAAAACATGGATTCCAGAAGATTAAAGTGAAAAACAAATATTTATCATCCATGAAGAGGTAAAAACAGTCAAAGAACAAATCAACACGTGCAAGATTACCCAAACATCATCGATCACCTCTTAGAAAAATACAACTGTACAAAGAAAATAACACATATATTGGCATGGATATATCGAAAGATAACACCTGCACGTTACCGTAAACATTTACCAATCAATCTCACATTACAAGGGTTGTGCAAAGCTAAAACAATTATTATAAAACATGTGCAAAATAAGGAATTTGCGACAGAAATAGAAAAAATGCGCAAACATGCTAGCGTTGGCTTACAAAACCAATTAATTTTGGATTCCTTCATTGAACATAACGGATTGTTACATGAGCGATGCAACCCCGCTCCACCCTTCTATCACACAAGCGTCGATTACACGGGGTTTTTGAATATGAAACCAAACAAAGGATGTGGAGTTATAACAACAAAAGAATACGTGGCGGTTTTCATTTGCATGGTCACTAAAGCCGTGCACTTGGAGCTAGTCTCGGACTTAAAAAGCACTGTCTTCTTGGCTGCGTTGAAGAGGATGGCAGCTAACGAGGAGCTCCGAGACATCTTTACAGCGACCAAGGAACTAAATTCGTTGGCGCAAGCAACATTTTGGAGAATGAATACCAACAATTACAACAAATTTGACCGAGATGAAGAGAAGATCAAATGATAAATGATAACTGATTTATTTGCTGTAAGTAGGTTTGTACAAACACTTTTACACGTCAAACATATTTTTTTTTAAACTAGATGAGTTCGACGTTTCCTATCTGACTACTCTGAGAAGAAACGCCGAAACAAACTCAAAAGTCACAGTCTCTTTTAAAGTCCAGACATAATCTTGGTCAGATCATGTGAAGACCATGTAGATTGCAGTCTGAAATGGTCTTTTGATGAAAGAACCACACAGATTGAGTGGACCTGTCCAGTCAGTGCACGCATTTGCCAGTAATCGTGCAGCTCAACTCAAAACTTAAGGAGCTTAACGATTCGACGAACAATACCAAAGAAAAGACATTTGGGTAGGCCGCATAAATTACTCAAACTGTCAGACTATAACTAAAACTGAGAAAAGGATAAAATAAATAAAAAACAATGATCCACGTAGTCTTCACATTCACAATAATTAAAAATAGTATAACAAACAAAATATTCATGTCATTGTATAGAATATGTAAAAAGGTATTTAAATCAACATTAATAGTGTAAATTTATTGGAGCAGCTCAATCCCAAGCCTTTTTGTCCTCAATATAGTCTTTGACAGTATAAAAGGCTTTCTGACAAAGTTTCCGCTTTATACAATTTTTGAATTTATTAAGGCTTAGTTCTTGAATGTGGCTAGGTAGTTTATTATAAAAACGTATACATTGGCAACTAAACGAACCACTTATTTTCTTCAGCCTGGTTGTAGGAACAACAAATTTGTGTTTGTTTCTAGTATTCACATTATGGACGTCACTGTATTTTTTAAACAAATTGATATTTTTATGAGCATACAAAAGATTTTCATAGATATACTGAGAAGGCACAGTCATTATATTAATTTCTTTAAATTTATCTCTGAGGGAGTGTCTGGGACTTAATTTGTAAATTGAACGAATAGCCCTTTTTTGTAAAACAAAAATTGTCTGAATATCGGCGGCATTTCCCCACAACAGAATACCGTACGACATCACACTATGAAAATAACTAAAGTAAACTAAACGGGCTGTCTCTAAACAAGTTAAATCACGAATTTTCCTAACGGCGTATGCTGCAGCGCTAAGCTTTTTCGACAATTTATCTATATGGGGCCCCATTGAAGTTTGGCATCCAAAGTTATGCCCAAGAACACTGTGGTATCTTCGTTATAACCTTTTCAAAACAATCATACAATCCTGATGGAGGCCTGTACACACTTAATATAATGAACTGCTCCAATTCTATACAGGCTAATTCAATTGTCCGCTCAACAGATAGGCTCACAATATCCTTACGATCTTTAAATTTAAGCTGTTTATTTACTAAAATTAATGAGCCACCGTGTATAGCATTTACTCTGCTGAACGAACTACCAACCTGGTGATTACTAAAATTGAACATGAACTGGTGGCTTTTAAGCCAATGTTCTGTCAAACAAAGAATGTCTATATCGTTACAATTCAGGAATAATTCTACTTCTAAATCTTTGTTCAAAAAACCTTGAATATTTTGATGCACCAGGTTGATACTATTTAAATTTTTTACACTTTTATTTGATTTTACCTTCCTTACATTTTTGCAAGAGGTTGCCTCTTTTGTCCTAATTTCTAATTTAAATGAAAATCATTGTCATTAATAATTGTGGCCAAATTATTGGCAGAATTGTTTAAAATGTCATTGCATTGCTCAAAAGAAGCAAGTTTGTTTAGCCAAATTTTTGGCTGAAATAGAAAAAAAATATGATAGCGACACAGCTATCTGTCTTTTGTGATAATTAGAAAGATAGTACATAACAATATTATGTCTATCTTTTGTCAAATACAAATTACTAACATAATTGTTAGTATCAATAAATCGATCGATCGAATGGCACTTTAATGCACCATCCTGGCCGAGTGCCAGAGGCTTATGAGAGACAGCTGTAAGAAGCCTTAAGTTCCACCTAAAGCGGGTAATTGTTGAACAGAGACTCACATTTGAGGAATACTCGACTATTTTTGCTCAACTTGAAGCTTGCTTGAACACTAGACCACTGTGCTTTTTAACAGAAAACATAGAAGATCTCGACTGTTTAACACCGGCACACTTTTTAACAGTATGCACTGGATTAACTGATACCAGTTGATACTAGTTTTTTTTTAAATTTATTGTATCGTATTTGCTGAACTGAATAAAGTTTTTATTTATTTATTTAAACAGTTATTGAACCAGTTATTGTTATTGAGTTATTGCTGCCGAGATGGCGACTAATAGAGGAGTATGGAAAAAAAGGACATGTTGCGCCGACCCCAAATAGATTGGGATAAGAGCAGGAGAATGATGAATGATGATGATGATTTAAACAGTTATTGAAACAGAAAAGGATGCCAGGAAACGCTGGAATTTAATCCAGAAGCTATCAGAAGATATTTGGAGAAGGTGGAAGTCAGAATATGTAAGTCAATTAACAGCGAGAAGTAAATGGCTGAAACCACAACAAAATTTGAAAATTGCCGATTTGGTCGTCATTCAAGAAAACAACATATATGATGGAAAATAGGCTATGGGAAGAGTGGTTTCCACCCGCGAAAATACAGGTGGTCTTTAAAAACCAAAATGGAATCATGAAACAGAAACAAGTGAACAAGAACATGAAACAGAAGAAAACCAAACAGAAGATAGTCATGAACAACTACTCCATTAAAACAATTTGTGGAGAGCATAGCACAGTAAAACAGCTCAACAAAGCCGGAGAATACACCTCGGACCGGGTTGTGTTCTCAAAGGGCAAGATTTTACCTCGCATACAAAAACAAAATTTGACAACAACATAAATAAAAAATAAGTCAAATACTTTCCTACCCAAGATTGACCAACTGAACAATATTATCAATGTGAGCATACCGATGGAGAAGACCCACAACAACCAAACTGAAGAGTATAAATAATTAAATGACGACTTCCTCAAAATCTACAAACAAATTTAACAGATAAGAAACAACGACGTCGAACTAGATGAGATATCACCACATGACATCCATCACTACGTGCTACACGTGCTCCTGTAGGCTAGTCAACATGTTAAAAAACGTGTTAATTCTTGAGTAAGCTCCTAAAAATATAAGCGATAGCTCATTCGATTCGGAATGATGTCTAGAAAAATGTGTCTCGAGGTTAGCACATACAAAATTGTAGTTAGCACATACAAAATTGTATTTTTAGGGTTCCGTACCTCAAAAGGAAAAAACGGAACCCTTATAGTATCACTTGTTTGTCCGTCTGTCTGTCTGTCTGTCAGTCTGTCAAGACCGTTTTTCTCAGGAATGCGTGGACGTATCAAGTTGAAATTAATATCAAATACGTAGGTCTGGTCTCTTGAAGTCCTAAAAAACTCAATCTTCTAAGTTAATGCAATAAAAACATACGGCCATTTATGCGACATATTTTGATACTCGCAAGTAAATCAAAACCTATAGGGTACTTCCCGTTGTTCTAGAATCATGAAATTTGGTAAGAAGCAAGGTCATACAACACAAATAAAGGAAAAAGTCCGAAAATTGTTAATTTGTAATTCTATCACATAAAAAAAATGTTCAAGTCTGTCAGTCTGTCAAGACCCTTTTTCTCAAGGACGCGTGGAGATATCAAGTTGAAATTAATATTAAATACGTAAGTTTATTGTCTCTTTGAGTTCTAAAAAAATCAAGTGTCTAAGTCAACGCAATATAAAAATACGGCCATTTTGCGACACATTATGATACTCGCAACTGTCGCCAGTAAATCAAAACCTATAGGGTACTTCCCGTCGTCCTAGAATCATGAAATTTGGCAAGAAGCAAGGTCTCCCAGCACAAGTAAAGAGAAAATCCGAAAATTGTGAATTTGTAATTTTTTGACATAAAAAAATTTTTTTGGGATCCAATGTAAGTTTGTTTTTGGGATAATTTCTTTTCTTTTTAAACTACGGAACCCTTCATTGTGCGTGGTCCGACACGCACTTGGCCGGTTTTTTTATTAAGAAATTAATATGAAAAAAGATGGCATTTCGTTTTTTGTTAAATCTCAAAAACTATCAATATTTAAGAAATTTTAAAAAAGATCTTTAAAGAGAAGAAAATTCCCAATGAAAAATCCTGACTCCCGAAACTCTATCTCCATTATTTAAAAAAAAAATGAACGATGAAAATAAGGCTCCGCGAGGCCGTTATGGCTGTGCGGGTCGCCGCTAAAGAGAGTGCACCAGATAAAATATTTTTTTCATGATTTTGATATGTTATATGATTTTTTTAATGTTATTTTAAAAAATTTAAACAATTTAGGTATCATCCGAACACTTGAAATAATAAATCGGAATTTTTTTTTAAGTCATGTTTTCTAAAAATTATTACGATTGTTAATTAACCAATTTTTTTCCAATCTACAATTTTATAAATGACGACATAAAATTTTAAATTATAAACGTTTAAATTTTTAGCTTCGTGGAGCCCTTCTTATATACATACTTAAAAAGATCACGCCATAAAAGTTTATTATTTTGTTTTTATGATTTTTTTAAGTTGTTAAAAATTTTTTTTTCAACAATTTTAAATTATTGCTATTTTGATAGTCTTAGTAATAGGGTCCCGTTTTACTCTTTGGGTACGGAACCCTAAAAATAAACAGATCTGACTATATTTGTTCAATTAACGCTTATGTCTACTCAGCTCTGCACTTTTCTATACATTCAATGAGTAATTAAATAAAAAATATCGCATTTGAAATTAACCGTGCTAAAGAAAAATAAAAACTACATTTATTGAATCTAAAATAATTGCAACAAAAGTATTTAAATAGAGAATTTCCAAATTAAAAAAAAATACTTACATGAGGTCCCCAGGATAGTGGCGAGGAGAACGAGGGACATTTTGTTCAAGAACATGATTGCTCTCTGACTGTTGAATCCAACTATGCACTGGAATCGACCGGGCTCGTTTATATACTAGCGCCAGCTATCAATCTGGTGACGCTTGCAAAGCTCCGAGAGAGAGGGAACAATAACAAGAGAAGTCTTACTGGATGGAATATTGCAGCACTAAGACCGATAATAATGACGACTCACGGGTCAGTTCAATAAACATGTGACTGACCGTGCTGGTCAAAAAATTGTAGGTTATGCAAGAAATCTTTCAGGAAATGAGCCTGAATTCTGAATAATATTAAGTCTTATCAAGACATGGTTTGTTCAATGTTTTGAAATGTTCTTAGCTTTTTCTGCAAAGATTGAGAAGTTTGAAACTATTTCGTACGACGTTGTTGAATTTTCTAAACTTTTTTGTTGTTTTCAATCGAGGCGCAGGATAGATTCATGCTTTATCATGTTTTTGTTCACTATTACAAGATATAAAAAACCTACCATTTTTAATTAAAACTGGAATTTGAATTCAATCAGTATTTCAATAGGCCACAGACACGCGGCCAACTTCATTTTGACTTGACTCATCAAAAAGTAGGGAAAGGATAAGGTATAAATAAAAGAAAACTTTTGTCAATTTACAACATCCTTTTATTGATATTGATAGAGGAGATTTTGTTCAATCACTTTGCAATTGGCATGGTTTTTTTAAAAATAAATCCATTAGCTGATGCAAAGTTTCACGCTCGTAAGTTTTAGTGGCCAAGGTCTCAATCAAGATTAAAATTATAAAAGAATATGTTCTCTTTTAATTATATTTGTGGTTTGGTTAATTTTATTCGTGCTAATACTGAATTTTTTTATAGTCAATGAATCTCGACAGTGAAAAAATAATCTAATGATAGAGGCTTCATTAACTTTCTTATAAGGCCAACGTACATGGAACGAACTTTATTTTCGTCCCCATTCCAATGGGATGTGTTGATATTTGCTAGAAGTAGGATCAGGAATAAATCAAAGCAAAAATTTGTCAATTTAACAACATCCTTTTATTGAGAAAGGTTTATTTCTAGTACCAACAATCCTTGTAGAATAAAGTCGAATGACAAAATAGTCCCTGCCATATGCGTAATTTAATTTAATTAATCGCACAAAAGCTGTAGTCAATGTTCGACCGTCTAATTATAACAAAATAAATAAATTTAAGCATAAATACTGTAGTTGCAATCAAGCCTTAATCCACGATGTAAAACACACGATGTATTCAAAAACTTCAAAAATTTAAGACCGATCGAGCCTTATGCATTTGTAATCGCGGTAATGAACTTCGCAACTATGATGTACACCCCTAAAATTGACAACTTTTACGGCCCCCTAGAAGAATAAAAAAAATGGGTCATTTTAGAAGATAAAAAAAATATGTTTGTACTCCACTCGATGAGTTCTAGATAATGACATTACATGCTAGGTTTTTTTTTTTTTTTCAAAATGAAAAGTTTATTGTATCTTGTAGCGCGGCAACCCCACGACCATAGGTTTAATAATAATGTTGGTGCCACTGACTTGGGCGACCAATCACGCGCCGCGATTTCTCCCGCGCGCCCCGTTTCTGGCGCGGTTGTGGAGCAGGAGTCCCTCGCGGTCGCAGCGCCGCAAACAGCGCAGTCCAACCTCGATCCTTGTGCAACGCTACGCGTTTCAAGCCGCGCCCGGAAAGCGCCGGCCATCTTAGATCTTTAACTTAACTTTAACTTTAACATTTCTAGTAATAGTACGTTTTCGAGTCTGTTACTCATTTATTTTCTTGTTTTGCTTTTGTTCTCAAGTGTATTGGTAAATTAAAGTACAGTAAATTAACAAGGACTTTCAATCAGAGGCCCGAACCCCATGCCCGTCGGCTACATTTGGCGTCCCAACAGTAGGGGCCTCTGACGACACGTGCTTGCAAAATTTTTTTTACGAAGCATTACGACGCAGTCCGCGTCTGTTCTCCAGGAGGAAGGCTTCGGTTACACGTACTTACCTACACGCGGGAACTTCGGAATCTGAAGCGCTACGAGGGCGTTTCCAGCGAATAAAAGTTCGCCACGAGGTTCCGTTTTCGTTGTCAGGATGCCAACGACACCAACGACGATGGTAACAAGAAATAAGAAATCCAAGAAGCAGGGAGAAGATAATGAAGATGAAACAGAAAAGGAAAATGAAACAGAAGAGGAGATGTTCACGTCCATCACCATGGACCAGGGTCAGTTTGCAACTCTGATGCAATCACTGCAGCAGAGTCAGGCAGAGATATTCGCGAGGCTCATCCAAGATGTTAGGACTTCGACCCCAGCGCCTGCTGAAGTGTCCATGACAACGCCCGCCGCGAACTTCTCAAAGTGCACAACTCGATTTAACGGATCGTCCGCTGATGTCGACGGGTTTATCGACGCAATAACAGTGTACAAGAACTGCCTTCAGATATCAGATGATAACGCTGTCAAAGGACTCTCCATGTTGCTAGTAGACTCGGCAGCATTATGGTGGCAGGGTATAAAAACCAGCACCACGTCATGGCCGGATGCTATGCAAAAACTAAAAAGTGCATTCGGAGAGCATCGCCCGCCATTTCGTATATATTTGGAATTGTTTTCATTGCGACAAGGTACGGACAAAACTGATTTATTTATTGCGAAGACGAGAGCGCTTTTATCGAGATTGCCACAAGAAGATCTACGTGAAAAAGTTCAACTGGATATGGTATACGGGCTTCTCGATCGTAGAATAAAAAAGCGGCTCGATCGTAACTCCATAACATCGTTCGACCAGTTACTGCACCGTGCCAGAGCGATCGAAGAATCGTTAGAAGACAGCGCATGCGACAAGACACCGGCACTGACGCCATCGAGCGCCAGTCACCAAGCGGCCGTCGCCGGCGCCCCTTCAACTTCGGCACCAAGTGATAAAAACACTCGCAGCAAAAGACTGTCGTGCAGTTACTGCAAGAAATGGGGACATGAAAAATCGCAGTGTAAAAAGTTAATAAACAATGATAAAAGTGATAACGTAAAAAGTGATAACGGGAAAAGTGATGATAGCGTAAACAAAAATAAAGCTATTCAATGTTATGGGTGCGGTGCCCCTAACGTTATAAAATCGAAGTGTGAAAAGTGCAAATCTAGTTCTCAAAACGCATTCTATTCGGTTACGACAACTAGTGATAGCGTAAATTCAAAAGTGCGCGGTTCCCGTAATCATAGCGTTATCGTGCGCGATGAATGCGCGTCGGGCGAGCCGACAGCCGCAAGCGTCCCGCCACCCGCGCCGGCCCCGCAGAGTACGTGCGGCCGCGCCAAGGCCGCGAGCGGCAGCGCTGCCCGTTGCCTAGCGACCGTCCGTGAGCGTAACGATATCGTTCCGCGCGGTCGGAAGTCGCCGGGCCCGCCTCGCATCGTTCCTGCCAGTACCACAGGTAACCCAGCGTCTTGCAACGCTGGGCGTAACTTAAAACTTTACTGTGATTGTGTTACTGAACTGCAACATACTAACGAGCGTTCTAATGTCGGTAAAAATGTGTGTTATAATTTCGTAGGTGATAATAATAATAGAGACACTAAGTTTTCTGTAAATTCAACTGAAACCCGTTCGCAACACGGGCACGTAATTCAATCAGCTGATAACGATTATGTTGCCATATCATGTTGCGTAAACAATAATTCAAATGGTCAGGGTTTATTTAATGTTCAGTGTGATTGTTTATGTTTATGTTGTAATAGTGATAGCGTTGATAAATGTTTAGGATTATGCTCGGTAAATGTTAATAATAAAAATTGTAAGAAACGCCTCGCGTCTGCACAGGGTCGGACTAAGGGAGGTTCAATTAAGGGGGAGCCTAATAATAATAGACCTTTGATGCAAATAGGTATTTTGGGGGAAAATGGGACAGCGTTACTGGACACTGGTGCTAGGGGCTGTATTGCCGGTCACACACTTTTTCGCGTGTTAAAGGAAAAAGGCCATCCTTTGCAACAGTGCACTAGAAACATCCGCCTGGCGGATGGTTGCACGCGCCTGATGGAGGTGCTTGTTGCAGAGGTACAGGTGAAACTTTTTCATAAAATTGTGCCCACCGAGTTTATAATTTTCCCCGAAGCGAAAGATAATGAAACACTTTTAGGTATTGATTTTATTAACAGTGCCGGTCTCGTTATCAATTTTAAGCAGTGCCTTTGGCATTTTTCGGATAGTAGTGATCAAAAGTATAAATTGATTTTGGAAACTTTTTCACCTCGTCACAATTCGTACGCCGCGATGAATGTTTTACGCGATGACGAGGGTGCAGGTTTAGAGGATCAGGAGCGTGAGGAGCTTGCCCAATTGCTCACGAATTTTCAGGATATGTTTAATTCGATTGGGGAGCCGACTCCATATGGAGAGCATCATATAGATACGGGAAATAATTCGCCGATAGCGACGCCTCCATATCGCCTGACACCTGCAAAGAAGGAGATCATGCAGCAAGAGCTTACCAAAATGTTAGCTGAAGATATTATTGAAGATTGCGAATCTGCATGGGCTGCGCCAGCCCTGCTAGTACCTAAACGTGACGGCAGTTTCCGGTTTTGCGTCGACTATCGAAAGTTAAATTCGATTACGAAGAGTGACGCCTATCCAATGCCTCGTATTGATGAACTGTTGCAATCTACTAAACGTGGACGTTGTCACATGAGTACAATAGATTTGCGATCTGGCTACTGGCAAGTGTCAGTTAAAGAAGAGGATAGGGATAAGACGGCTTTCGTGACCCCTTTCGGAACTTTTCGTTTTAAAAGGATGCCGTTCGGTCTGAAGAACGCGCCGGCTACTTTTCAGCGTCTGATAGACAGAATGCGATCTGGTTCAGCACTAAAGGACGTCACAATACTAGGATATTTAGACGATTTATTAATTATAACGCAGGGGGATTTTTCGAGGCACCTGGAAGACCTGCGAATCGTTTTTGAACAGCTGATGAAGTTCAAATTGCGTGCTAACCGAGAAAAGTGTGTGTTTGCACGAGAGTCGGTTAAATATTTAGGTCATGTGATCTCGCAGGACGGAGTCTCAGCTGATGAAAGGAAAATTCAAGCCATATTAGACATGAAAGAGCCGTCTGCACTGGGACACCTCAGAACATTCATACAAACATGTTCCTGGTTCAGGAAATTTATTCCCAAGTTTTCGGAGGTAGCAGAGCCACTGACAAGATTGACAAGGAAAAATCAACCTTGGATATGGGGACCACAACAGGCTGAAGCGTTCAGTAACTTGAAAAGGCTTCTGACGTCAGCGCCGATCCTCATACAGGCAGACTACTCCAAGCCATTCATCCTGCGCACAGATGCGAGCAACTATGCGATAGGCGCAGTGTTGCTTCAAGGTGAAAAGAATGAAGAACGACCCATTGAATTTGCCAGCCGTTTGTTATCAGCGGCTGAACGGAATTATTCGACCACGGAGCGGGAGGCTCTGGCGGTCGTCTGGGCAGTCGACCGTATGCGGGGTTACATTGATGGTCATCCAGTCGTTATAGCCAGTGATCACCAGCCCTTGAAATGGCTGCTGTCCTTGAAGTCACCTTCTGGTCGTTTAGTGCGTTGGGCACTAAAGCTGCAGGCCTATGACATCCGGTTTGAGTACACTCCCGGAAAGGTAAATGTAGTGGCCGACGCACTCAGTCGCCCTGTCTGTACAGATGAGTCTCGTGAATCCTGTGGAATATGTACTGTCATTATTGATTTACCTACGCGAGATCTCACGGAGCTACGTGCAGCACAAGAATCTGACCCAGATTTAATTAAAATTGTGAAGGAATTAGAGGATACAGAAGAAGTTGCGTCTCGCCGTTGGACAGAACGTGGTTATCTCATGGAACGCGGTATCCTTTATCGCTATAACCCAGATACAGACAACGAGTCGCCGCAATTAGTAATACCTGTAAGCATACGTGAAGGGATTCTAAGAGAATGTCATGATGCTCCAATTGCAGGTCATCCTGGTATAGAGAAAACATACCAGAAAATAGCTCAAAACTATTACTTCCCTGGCATGAGAAGAATAGTAACCGATTATGTAAAATCATGTTCCTCTTGTCAACGCTATAAAGCGACAAATGAAAAGCCACCTGGTCTGATTCAAACACCGATTTTAAACCAGCGCAATGAAGTCTTGGCTATCGACCTATTTGGACCACTGCCAGAGTGCGAAAACGGGGAAAAGTGGATCCTGTTAGTGGAAGATACCGCGACAAGATGGGTAGAATTGTATGCTCTCAAAGAAGCAACCTCTGTCGCCTGCGCGAAAGTACTCATAGAAGAGTATTTCCTTCGGTTCGGCTTACCACGTCGCATTATTTCGGACAATGGTGTCCAATTTGTTTCAGCGGTCATGCAGAAATGCATGTTCATTCTCGGCATTACACAAGACTTGATACCCTATTACCACCCAGAAGCCAATCCAGCTGAAAGGAAAAACCGGGATATGAAGACCCAATTGGCCCTGTTGGTTGGTACGGATCACCCTTCATGGCCTAAGCAGCTACCGATAGTACGGTTCAGTATGAACAGCGCGGTCTGTGAAACAACAGGGGTTACTCCTGCATATTTGACGTTTGCACGTGAGCTGAGGTCACCGTTAGAGGTGTACAATGATCCAAGGGCAGTCTTAGAGAAGGATAATTTTGTACCACAGATCACTCCTTACCTGACAAAATTTTTAAACTCCTTAAGTGAAGTCCGTGATAGAGTAGAAAAACTGCAGGACAGAAGGAAGACTTACGCTGATCGTTCGAGAAGAGTAGGAGAGGATTTTAAAGTAGATGACAAGGTTCTATTGGCTACCCATCAGCTGAGCGACGCCAGCAAGTCAAAGACTGCTAAGTTTTTCCCTAAAAGGGATGGGCCATATGTTGTGAAGAAGAAATTGAGTCCAACAACATACCTAATCGCGTCTGATGATAATCCTGGTGAGATATTGGGCAAATTCCACGCTAATCAGCTCACCCCTTTTCGAGGACGAGTAGATGAACGCGCTCAGCCACTAGAGCCAAAGAAAAAGCGAGGCCGACCTCGTTTACAACGTATTCTTAATGATTTTAATGTAGGGCTAGACCACGATCGAGGGCGTAATCGTGATCTAGAGGGGGAGTATGTAGCGCGGCAACCCCACGACCATAGGTTTAATAATAATGTTGGTGCCACTGACTTGGGCGACCAATCACGCGCCGCGATTTCTCCCGCGCGCCCCGTTTCTGGCGCGGTTGTGGAGCAGGAGTCCCTCGCGGTCGCAGCGCCGCAAACAGCGCAGTCCAACCTCGATCCTTGTGCAACGCTACGCGTTTCAAGCCGCGCACGCCCTCAGTCGCCGCAGGAGACGCCCTGGGCGGCGGGAATCGCGGGGCGATTTCCGGCCACCGTAGGCGCGGGCCTGCGGACGGTGAGCAGCGGGTAGCTCGCCGTCCGGTAAGGACCAGGCCCGAGTCGACGGCGCGTCGTGTTCCACGCGCGCCTCAAAGAGATGTCAGCAAGTGACGGGGCCCAATAGGGCCGACGCCGCTGGGGTCGCGGGTTGTCTGAAAGGGTTACCGCGGCCCTGGCATAGGCAACTGAAGGAACACGGGTGGGTTTTAGTCAGTAAAAGTCTGACACGCCCTCCCGCTCCACCCAGAGCGGGAGAAGTTATTTGATGATTTCCCACCCTCAAAAAAAAAAAAAAAAAAAAAAAAGCGCCGGCCATCTTAGATCTTTAACTCTCTCATTTCTAGTAATAGTACGTTTTCGAGTCTGTTACTCATTTATTTTCTTGTTTTGCTTTTGTTCTCAAGTGTATTGGTAAATTAAAGTACAGTAAATTAACAAGGACTTTCAATCAGAGGCCCGAACCCCATGCCCGTCGGCTACAATCTGAAATTAATTTTTATCTTTGCTTTATTTTTATTGCTTGTTGAAGCCGTAATAGAAATACACAATCTGTGAAAATTTCAACTGTCTACCTATTACGGTTCATGAGATAGTGACAGACGGACGGACGGATGGACGGACAGCGGATACGCACAATATTGAGAGCTTTGAGAGACTAGCTAGACTGCCTGCGGCTTCGCCCGCGTGGATGTCTGGTTTCATGGGTTTTAATTTTCTTGCGCGGAACCATAATTATTTTTCTAAAATAAAAATACCCTAAGTTACTCCTTATAACATCAGCTATCTGCCGTCAAAATTGGTGAAAATTCGTTTGGGAAGTTTCCATAACTTGACTCAAAGATTACGTAGGTGTACCATTTTTTTAATAAATCAAGCCACGCAGTAAAATCCTCCTTTTAAACATTTAAGTATCCCTTTTTGGTCCTTCAGGTAACGACTGTCGAAAAACCCAAAAACTTAATAATGTTTATTTTATATCAAAAGTATAAATACTGAGTTTCAAGTTAATGGGACTGCGCTTTAAAAGTCTTCCATACAAACTTTAACATCCCTAAACCCACTTTGAGGGGCAGTTTTGAAAAACTAATAATGACAAACTGTATAAGTATTTGTGCTAAGTTTCAAGTTCATTAATCAAATTAATAAGATTTTTCATAAAAACTGTATCCCTGTTTTCACGCCCACAGAGGTAGAATTTCAAAAATTGTCTGTGGTTTTTCTATAACTTGACTCAAACATTATTTACACCAATTTTCGAATAAATCAAGCCCCCAATAAAATCCTCTGCTGTAAAATTTACTACCCCTTTTCACGCCTTAGGGGTAGATTTTTGGAAAACTCTGATACACGTTAGTCTTCATTTTTGGTCTCATGTATAAAACCCGAGTTTTGAGTTAATCGGACCGCGTGTTAACATTCCTCCATACAAACTTTGACATCCCCAATCCCTCCTTAGGGGGTAGTTCAGGAAAACTAAAAATGATAAACTTTATAATTGACTTAGATAGATGAATATTCGTGATAAGTTTCAAGTCTATTAACTCAAGGGATAAGATTTTGCATACAAACTTTCATCCCCTATTTTACACACTTCGGAAAGGAATTTCAAAAAATCCTTCCTTAGTGGATGTTTACGGTACACGGTACAGTTTGCAAAACTTTTTTTTTAATGGTACTTATTTTCCTGCCAAAAGGGACCCCCATATTCAAAATTCATTTATTTACGTTACATGTCCGTGTTTGGGTTACCAAAATACATATGTGTACCAAGTTTCAATTTAATCGGTTCATTAGATTCGGAGCAAATTGGCTGTGACAGACGGACAGACGGACAGACAGACAGACACACGAGTGATCCTATAAGGGTTCCGTTTTTTCCTTTTGAGGTACGGAACCCTAAAAATACCCGATGTAGTTAAAAAATTAAACACTTCCACTTTTCAAAAAGAAATTGACAGATGTATTTATTAATAAATGTGCGTTCATTTTATGTACTCAATTGGCGATTTTTTGACCGAAAAAATTTAAATAGATAATATGACATCTCTGTTTTCCTGACTTGTACTAATTCATTTATATTTTTATTTTAACTGTATTGACCTTGAACTTGACAAATTTATAATCCCATTTTATTACACTTGACATTATGTATTGCCTATTTCAAATTATTTGATGAATTTTATCTTGAAATGGTAAATTTGTACTAATTTGATTGAATGTGTCAATAATTTAATTTGAATGAGTCTTAATATACTTTCAGTTCTTTTATTAAACGTAAATTTGTTAAATTAAATACAAAACTAAAACTAAACCTTAAAAATCTAACAAGAGTGGGTGTCCATGAGGCATGGTACCAAGAACACTGGCTGCATTTCCGCGTTGAATAGCAATAGCTATTCTCTGTGCGAGAAATGAGCCAGCCCTCCTGTCACCAGCGGCGTCGACTAGACGAGGAAACAATTGTTTGAAAAATTTTATTGTACTGGGACCCCAAGGACCAAAAGTTTCGAAGCCAAGCGGTACAAATATGTAGTCGCTAGAAAGCGTCACATATTTGCGTCGCTTGGCCTCTTCTGCGGCTTCCGCCGCGGCTCCGGCCCTTAAAACCGATCCGCTGAGATGGGAAGGGGCTAACGTGTCGACACATGTAGCGTCCCAAACAAGAGCCCTTCTCCGCTCCCAGGGGATCAACGTCAGGCCGTCCGGACGCCTGCCATCATCACGAACCATCCCTAAAAGTTTTTAAAGGAGAAGGAACATTGATGGTGGCAAGCGTCCGTTTTATGATGTCGTTAATGGAGCCGTGGCGGGAAAATCTGCCAGCACTGCGTTGGCAGTATAGTCCATGGAGTCCGTTCTTGTCGACGTCGCTGCCACATGAACACCGATGACGCTCGACGATGGCAGCACCCAGTCGGAGACCGACGGCGATGCGGAAGCTGCCATTGTCAAACAGCGTTCCGAGGTTGACAGACGGTAGGGCGTGTAGCCACTGTCCCGATTCAAATGTAGAGACAGCTAGAAGTCTTGCGCGGTGTTGGTCACTGAAAGAATTTTGAACCAAATTTTTGTGGACTCTCTGCACCAATGGAACATCCCAAAGTTTTTGACTCGTTGGTTCCTTCGGGAAGTTTTCATTGGGGCAGAGAGTTTTCCACGCCTCTATTGCGTCAGATGCACAGTGCAATTCAAGTGTTGGCGTATTCAAAATTTGAGAACACAAGTTTGTTACACTGTGCACCGACGAAAGAAAAGCCGGAAGAGCTACACTAGAAATTTTTCTTATTCCGATGCCACCAGAACTAATAGGTAAAGTGGCTTGAGTCCAGGAATTGTCCTCGAGGTTTAAATTTAGAATTTTTTCTAAAGCATTTTTGAGGGTGGCATCCAAGTTTTCTAATATGTCCGTATGTTTCCAGATTGGGCATGCTCTGAGAATATATGTAAATTTTGGTACAAAAAGGCAATATTTTAAAATTGTGTATGCGATATGAGAATTTAATGTGCCCAATCCATTTACGTGTTCCGAAAGTATTCTTGATTTTTCTTCCAAAAGAGGTCTAACACTCTCCTCGAGTAACGGAGCCCCTAGAAGGTAAAGTGAATCCATTTGAAGAATTTTTATTTCCGGTGAGATTTCTTGAAAATTTTGAATAAGAATTTT
This sequence comes from Cosmia trapezina, assembly GCA_905163495.3. Lineage (NCBI taxonomy): Eukaryota > Metazoa > Arthropoda > Insecta > Lepidoptera > Noctuidae > Cosmia > Cosmia trapezina. The sequence continues at coordinate 6,144,129 of LR991048.1, forward strand.
TCGATCACAAGGGTTGAATTTGTCAGATATATATAGTTCACATTTTCCTAAATTTAGATCCAAATTTAAGTTTCGAAAGTTGTTGATAATATTGATAAAATCATTTTTGACCGTGTCAGCTTTACCTCCCAGGGTTCCGTCGTCCAGGTACCAGACATTCAGTTTAGAATTTAAATTAGATAACTATAATGGGATGGATTCCTAAACTAAAGAGTGCTGGTCCTAGAGGGTCACCCTGCTGAACGCCTACTTCTGATGAAATTTGTTTGTCGTTGTAGAATAATTTTGAATGGGAACTATAACATTGCCGAATATAATTATATGCGCCTGGAGTATGGATGGATGCTTCGTTCAGAAGGGTTGACCGGTCAATGCAATTAAAGGCATTTTTTACGTCCACCTTAAGCAGTACATCCGCTTCGCTGTCGTGAGATAGAAATGTGCGAACCGAATGTACTGCAGCCTCACAACCTCCTCGACTACCAAATCCCAATTGAGTTGGTTGAAATAGTGATTTTAAATTTTGGGAAATGTTCCTGCAGACTAGTTTTGAAGCTAGTCTGCGGAAGGTGCAGCCAACAGCAATAGGGCGAATGCCTCCATCTTTTTTATTGAAAGCGCAGAGGCGTGCCCCGAACAAAAATAGTTTGAATGAATCTGAAATAGTCCCTACAAATAAAAAGTTACAAAATTTAGTTATGTCGCACAACAATGTCCTGCCGACGTCACCGACGGACACGCTGACCAAATCTTTGAGATGTTGAGGAGTTATTCCGTCGATGCCGCCCGCAGATCCATTGGGAAACGACATGATGGCGTCCAAAGTATCTTCAATTTTGACTTGAAATGTCGAATCAGATGGAGTACAGGGATTTAGAGTCAAGGAGGTTCGAATGGCAGAAGGGTGTTTATCACGCAAGCGTTCTTCAGTCTCGTCATTATTAGGAGCAAGAGTATCGTCAGAGAATAAAATTCTAGCTGCATTTCTAAGGTCACCATCCATTGCCTTGCTTTCGACTATTTTATTTATGTTATATGTTTTTTTTGGGATATGAGTGACATATGTATGATTTTGGAAATTACTAGTGGTGCAATTTGATTTTAATAAAGAAGTTAAAGATTTGTTACTGTTTGATGGAGCGTGGAAGTGGCGGTATGAAAATGTTAAAAGTTCTTGCCAAGATTCTGTGTTATTTGATTGATTTTGTATGCAGTTATTGATGGCAGCAGATAGTGCCCTAGCTAGCGACACTCTAGCTCCCCTCGGGGTTCTTTTCACTATTGGCACTTTTGAATTTAGTTCACTGAGGTGTTTGTCGAAATGTATATTAGAAGTGGCAGAAACAAGCAAGTCGGTGGACTGAGAAGTCGAAGGGTTGGGATTATGGGAAGATAAAGGGACGTTCTTATGCGTTTTTCCAATATGAATATTGAGGCCACGGCGCCCTTTGAACTGACGACCGTCGGAACACTGCTCACACGTCAAAAACACACATGGGTCAACATTCATATTTAAAATAGACGATTCTGGTTGCCTACAACACTGCACGGGCTGTGGCAGCGGAGGCAACCGAGGTGAAGGCACGTCCTCATCGTCACTACCGACGCGGGTAATGTTGAATTGCGGCCGCCTACAACACTGCACGGGCTGTGGCAGCGGAGGCGGCCGTGGCGAAGGCGTATCCTCGTCACTTCCAATGGGAGTGAGGTACTCGTCTCGAGATGGGGACAGGTGTGATGATTGCATTGTATCGTATTATTTATTAATAAATAGTTGAGTGGAAGGTGTCACTTCTCGGTGAAATTTTCTTCTTGTAAAACGAAAGTTGGTTTTTGAGGTCCTTCATGTTGAATAATAAGTATTTATGCTTAATTTAAAATTTCTTATTACTTCTATGGCGATTTTTCATTAAACTTTGGTAATTATTAGTGTATATTAAATTAAAATAGAATTCGCTTTTTATCTGACGTTACAAGGCGAGTGTTGCCAATTTGTTGCCAATAGTCTTAATCCATACTAATATACTAATACTTATATTATAAATTCGAAAGTAACTCTGTCTGTCTGTCTGTCTGTCCGTCTGTCTGTCTGTCTGTTACCTTTTCACGCCTAAACCACTGAACGGATTTCGATAAAATTTGGTAAGGCTTTAAATGGCATCCTGGGAACGGACATAGGCTACTTTTTTTTTCAAAAATAATCCTATAGGGGGTGACATAAGGGATGAAAGTTTGTATGGGAAACTCAGTATTTCTTAAGTTAGGGATATGAAAATTCAAATGTATGCTTTTGGTAGGAAATAAAGAAATATGCGGTTCAACGTTTTTGAAAAATCATCCCTTAACACGTTAAGTGCGAAACGAGGCCTAAATCACCCCTTATGCAACTTCCTTGTGGTGCGGCAAGGAAAAACGTGAACATCTCTGTCGTGCGAAGGGCATACCTTTGGTTTGGTCCAGTATAGAAAAGAGATAAATGTATATTTGAGACGCGCTAATGGTCCCGGACTCGGTGGTATACCTACCTTGGTACCGGATGTCTTAGGCCTCGTACCGCACTGAATTAATATAATTTTAGTGCAGTGCGGAACGAGGCTAAAACGTCCCATATCCCGCCGGACCTCGTACCGCACCCAACGCGAGCTTCCCGCGACTAGTGTTGTGCATCACGGTGCTAACTTAACATAATATTTGTGTTGTTAACTACTCAGCACAAATTAAATGTTGATATTCAAATAACTAAAATACAACTCGAAAATTTTTTGCACTCAGTTTATAGACGTAATTCATTCGAGCCAGGTGCCATGTTAATGCGCACGGGCTATACGTACCTATTCAAATCGGGCTTTTAGCCTATCAAGCGAACAAAACTAGACTTATGTAAGTACCTACTGTTTACGGTCTCCGGCGTCATATCTGTCGGTTGTATTGTAGGTAGAAAGTCTGTAGGCTCTGTGCCCAAGAAAAGAAACCAAGAAAATATCGTAGCTTCTGCACAATTCTTAGATGATATTTTCATAATTATTGAAGGTGAACAATACATACATTGGTATGGTATTGGGTATTGGTATTGGTTGGGGTATTTTTACATAAGTATATTGGTGTTTTATTTTACTTAGTCTTCTTCCTTTTTTAAAAGGTAGGTTTTTACCAATTGCTTCTAAGTGCAGGATTTTGGATGTAGAGACTTGTCTTCGACTGTAGCGACTGATGTTAAGGGCGTGCCAAATGTGTCAGATCTTCGACTTGCTGTCCATGCATAACACCATTACACAACCAAATCCATTCAAAAATATTTCGCAAATAACTTGAAAAATCTACAATGTTATAATAATTGTAATCTCACTTTTACTATCCATACAACCATAATACTATACTTACTTATTAATATTATAAATTCGAAAGTAACTCTGTGTCTGTCTGTTACCTTTTCAAGCCTAAACCACTGAACGGATTTCGATAAAATTTGGCAAGGCTATTGATGGCATCTTGGGGAAGGACACTGGCTACTTTTTGTCTCAAAAATAATCCTACAGGGGGTGATATAGTGGATGAAAGTTTGTATGGGAAACCCAGCATTTCTTAAGTTAGGGATATGAAAATTCAAAGAATCATGGCCACGCTGCTAACATGCTTGGACTAGTAAAATTTAACAAAACGACCCTTGATGAAACATACGTTGTTTCATTACCTTTAGAAATGTAACTAAGTACGGCCCTTCAATATATTTTTAAAAGATGGGAGAGTCAAGTAATTAAAAAATATGTTTTTTGAGGTTAGGTGGTATATTATTAATCTGTGGGTTTTTGAATTGAGAGGTTATTCACCTGTTTTTAGGGTTCGGTACCAAAATGGTAAAAAAGGAACACTTATGGTGAGACTCAGTCTGTCTGTCTGTCACAGCTGTATATCTCAAGAACTACTAATGCTATCAACTTGAATTTTAGAACTGTTTTAGATGACGCTTACCCAAGTACTTTGCAAATAAAAAATAAAAATATTTATACATGTTTTTTTTTGCAACAGGGACTGAAAGGGTATTTAAAAATTCAAAGTGGGGCTACTAGGGCATGTGGGGTATTATATGAAAGAGCGCTGTTTGCACATTCTCAAACATTTTTTTTTTTTTTAGTCCGCATAGTTTTCAGCTTATGATGAAAAATGTAAAAAAAAATACCGTCCCCCCCCATATCTCCGAAGTTTGCAAAGAGAAAAATCTGACATTATTCTATGTGATAGACGTTTATGTAAAGATTACAGGAAAATAAAACGATGCCTCTAAATTGCACACTTTTTCAGAAATCAAAACGGAACCCTCGGTGCGCGAGTCGGACTCGCTCTTGACCGTTTTTTTTTTACATAGGTTACAAATTATGTCGAATGCAAGCCAGATAAGTCTGTGGTAATATTAACAGTGGGATAACAAATCCTGCTCACAAGGAAGTTAAAGTACCCCCACTTCATAGTTAAAATAGGTCGAATCAGTTTCAAAACCGAATCACTGCTACCCCTAGAGTGTATATAAAAATCCGGAGGCGCGGAGGAAGAGCAGCCCGCCCGCTGTAACAAAGCTTAGGCACCTGTGCGAGCCACAGCGGCTGAGGCTGGTCGCCTCCAGGAAGCCGAAGCTGCAGAGGTAAGGGCGAAGGGGCTGCACTTCCCGCAGTGCGAGAGACGTTGCAGAAGCATGCCAGTTTAAATTAAAACAAAGCTAACAACTGATTATTAAGCTGCTACTTTCTACTTAAAATTATCCTTCGCCGTAGCTGCCAACCAACTATTTTTGCTACTGGATTTAATATTTTTTTAATCCCAAATTCAGATTTATTTCCGCCGCGTTAAGGATGATGCGCAGTAGTAGCCCGTGAAATTCATTTTTTTTTGGGTTTTTTGCAATTTGCAGGTCCGTCTCAGGTTGTATCTTGATCAATGTATGATACGCGGAAATAAAAAATATGTATTTATATAATTTTAACCATAAAATTCATCAATCTCTAAGTTAAATTTCGTGCAGAGTCGTTAGATTTCTTTCGTTTGACGACTCTGCACGAAATCTAACTAAGAGAGATGTATTGATGATTTTTATGGTTAAAATTATATAAATACATATGTTTCATTTCCGCGTATCATACTTTGATCAAAATACAACCTGACACGGACCTGCAAATTGCAAAAAACCAAAAAAAAACGAATTTCGCGGGCTACACAGCGCAATCACCTTAAATACCTACATGCCTAAAATGATTAATTTTGAACAGTTGCCTGGGATTTCATTTCGATTAAAAAATTAAATCGATTTAGATATAAGTTGAAGTTGAAGTATGGACTGCGTTCTGACAAAGCAAAGTTATAATTATAAAAATGATTATTTAAATACTTCCCAATCTTTTAAAAATAAATTGATGATACCTATTATTTACATTAACAATGTACTACATTTTGGTGACAGTCTCATTTTAGGTCGGAATTCTGATTTTTCTTAGTCCAAAATGACCATGATCCTTTATGCTTCAGCGTTGAAAGGAACCGTCCTTTCAACTGAATTGTGTGAATTGGTTTAAGCATTTATATTACAACAGTTGCACGAAATAGATATCTTTCATGTAGGTACTATTATTGGCAAATAGCTTTGATTAGTCAATTTTTTAAATAGAAACAAAATCTATAGTACAGTCTGTAGTAGTTGTGCATTTCACTACACTGATACCTGAGACCAAATGCACACTGAGTCGAAACTGCAAAAAATAACTTTAACAGCTACCGACGTCGATTTCAGCTTACAGCAATGAGACGATTAGTCTCTTTTTTTTTGTATGCGTATTTCATTTCCTATGGAGATAGAAATGAGATGATATCTGACTTTGAGGTTGAAGGTGGAGAAAAGAAAAGGAAACAAAACTATTTACGTTCTATTCTATTTATTGAGTCGGTTTTAAACAATTTTAAGCTTACATACATTATTAAGTTCTAGTATTCAAGTACGAAATGAGCCGAACAATGGACCTAAAAATGAACGATGACTTAAATCACTTAAAGCAAACATTTGTTTATAAACAACATCCTTTTATTGAGGATACCTAGGCTGCGGAGGGTTTTGCCCAAGGAAACCTTGAACTACATTCTGACTCCAATCATGTACAGCGTCCCACCCCCTTATGACCGGTGGGCTATCATGAGGTACTGGTTGTGGCATTGGATAATACATGGGTTGTCCATATGGGGGGTATCCAAATCCAGGTGCGGTCTGATATTGTACAATCGGATATGCAGCGACATCTCCCGAAAACCCTGTAGAGAAAAAAAAATACAATTTTTAATATTACAAATATCAATGTATTAGGCACTACCTCACTCTATAAATGTCATTATCAAGTAACGACTGGGAAAATAACTTTCAATTTTAACTGTTTTTGGTTTTTGTTAAGTGAAATAGGCATCTTTTTGAAAAAGTGTCCGATAGTAAATACCGGCCAATCAAGAGACAGTATAAAAAATTGTTAATTGTTAGTGGTTCCTATACCGCCCCATTAAAGATAAGTACCTGTTATATGTCCAGTCATATTTAACAAAATACCCGATGTAATAAAAGAATGAGACACTTCCAATTTTTAAAAAGAAATTGACAGATGTATATTAATAAATGTGCGTTCATTTTATATCCTACTCAATTGGCGATTTTGTGACCGATAAAAATTTAAATAGATTCTTATTCTCATTCTTATCTCTGTTTTCCTGACTTGTACGAATTCACTTATATTTTTAAACAAATAGAGCCTTATGCATTTGTTTATTTATCAGAACAAAAAGAGATAGAATTATGATTGTTACATGATTAGAAAGAGCGCGAAATGCTGGTTTCAGCTGACTTATTTATTTTGGTCCAATCTTGATATGCAACCTTATGCGTCTCAGGTAGAGATGTGTTATCTGACGAGACATCAATAGAGCTGCCTAGATAAAAAAATCTTTATTTGCCAAATAAAATATATCAAACAACCTTGCAAAATTCAATTAAGTTTCAAACAAGCAGTAAAGTTAAGTAATTTTTTTGTTTAGTATGTTTTGGTACTTATTGTGGTTGTTAGAACGAAACTGATTCACTCTGTTCCCCGTACTAGTATAAAAACTGTATTACGGTGGAACAGTTCTCTTCGTCCTTTGTAAATATACTTACCTATTTATGGTAGCAGACTTGTGACAATAGTTATTTGTGCAACAAGAGAGCAAAGTTGTTTTTTGCTGCGGGTGTTGATTTCTAATCCCGAGTAAGCGATGGATTCTATAATTCAATCACGAGCGTTGCGAGTGATTCTAGGGTAGAATCCTGAGCGCAGTGAGGTATTCAAAGACACGAGATGTAAATAACTTTGGTCTCGTGTAATACATACAACTTTTCATGCTCAGCAGCGAGAACATTAATTAATGAAGCAAAATGTTAGTGAAAACCCCACCAAAAAACGGTCCATCAGTAGTTTCCGAACTTATCAATAGCATACAGTTAACCAAAGGATGGTTTGTGTATGTATAAATAATATATATGTTGGAGAAACACCGTCCTCCTCGACATGGTTTTTAGTGTTCATGTCGGGTCTAGTGGGCGTCATAGGGATATGCGAGCACAAAACACTATTTACACACACACACACACACAATTTTATTGAAGTTCTACAATTTAAATTTTAGGTAAGTAATTTTAACTGTATAGAAGCAGCACTGAGGTAACTTCACCACTTGTGATCCACCTCGATCAACCACCGTTACAAGACTGAACGCTCCACCCGGCGAACGTTAAGATGGTGCCTTGACCACACTCTAGGTCTATCCTCTGCTCTGATTGGACGTTATACAATGCAGTGATTTTTAATAAATTTGCTAGATTTTACACAATGTAAAAATGTAATAAATTAAATTAAATTAAGACTTAATTAGCCATCAATCTTATCTATTCGTATGCAACCAACAATCAACTCTTTGTTTACTTCCTACGACATACAACGTGCTGCTGCTACAGCGACATTAACTAAATACCTGGGTATTGCTAGTGGCCAGAAATTATAAAAATTAAAATTGGATAAAATAAGTAATAAATTCACCACGCCACGCTTTATATTAAATAGAAAAGAGATAGACATTTGACAAAAATAATATTCAGTTCGACTAGGGCCTAAATAGGCCGAAAGCTTCACAGATGGGTAGTGTGCTCATACTATATAATAAATAATTACTTTTAGAGGAGAAAATTGCAGTCCGGACCTTCATTATGAAACTTTTTACTTAATGTTAGCGGGCGAAAATATTGAACTTTTTGGATTTGCGCCCTGATGACATTCTTTTCAAAAATGCAATAAGTTCTGCATTTTAGTTAAGGAAGTTAGTATAGGGATCTTTTTAGTGGCACCGAGTTGCCGTATCTGGCCATACCGTCATTAAACCCGCGATGGTTTCCGTGGTAGGTATGTTTAAGCTAAAAACTAATGTGTAAACTATTCTTTGAAAAATAAACAAAAAAAAAAAAAACTAAACATCTGTAACGTGTACCTACTTTCTGTGCAAATAAAGAGCTATTCTATTCTGTTCTATTCTACTCTATTCAGATATTATTATTTTTGAATGTATCAAATTATATCTAGGCAACTCTATTGATGTCTCGTCAGATAACACAAATCATACACACAGAAAACACAGAACATGAATAGATCTGAGTATATCTATCCAATTAACGCTTATGTCAACGCAGCTCTGCACTTTTTTATCATTCAATGAGTAATTAAATAAAAAATATTGCATTTGAGAGACACAGAGCTAAAGAATTTTTTTTTGTCTATGTTTATTGAATCTAAAATAATTACAACAAAAGTATGTAAATAGAGAATTTTCAAATTAGAAAGTTGTACTTACATGAGGTCCCCAGGATAGCGACGAGGAGAACGAGGGATACTTTGCTCAAGAACATGATTGCTCTCTAACTGTTGAATGCAACTGTGCTCTGGAATGGACCAAGTTCGCTTATATACTAGCGCTTATCAATCTAATGACGCTTGTAAAGCTCTGAGAGAGAGGGAACTATTATTTTACGCATAAGGCAGGGACTATTTTGTCATTCGACTTTATTCTACAAGGATTGTTGGTAAAAGTAATACGTATTTTCAGATAGAACTTTATGCCTCTTGAAATAAAATAATCAGATGTCGTACCTTGAGATATACCGTTATGCCTCGAAAATTTTATTTATTCGGTTAAGGTCTACAATCAAAAGTAGACCTATGCTTTTCAAAAGTACTACAGGTCCTCGTACCTATATGTTCACAGCAATACAATCTTTAGCGTGGTACAGGACTTAAGAGGGCGGCTATACATTTCTGTACAACGATAAAGTAGCACTTTTCAAAGGCCGAACCATAGACTTATAAAAAAAGGAGGACTCCGCGGCACGCATATCGAAAGTGAAGCACCGTACCGATCTATGTGTGCGTCATTTGAGTACCTGCAAAGACGCCGTCGCTCGTGTCACGTAATGGCGGCCGGTTGGCATACTATGATATAAATGTGTGTGTGAGGCGTGTTTGTACAAACCCATACTTACTGTGCTTGCGTGGTGTGGAGTCCTCCTTTTTTATAAGTCTTCGGTTTGGCCTTTGAAAAGTGCTACTTTATCGTTGTACAGAAATGTATAGTAGCCCTCTTAAGTCCAGTACCACGCTAAGGATTGTATTGCTGTGAAAATATAGGTACGAGGGCCTGTAGCACTTTTGAAAGGCATAAGGTCTACTTTTGTTTGTAGACCTTAACAGAATAAATAAAATTTTCGAGGCATAACGGTATATCTCAAGGTAGGACATCTGATTATTTAATTTCAAGAGGCATAAAGTTCTATCTGAAAATACGTATTACTTTTACCAACAATCCTTGTAGAATAAAGTCGAATGACAAAATAGTCCCTGCCTTATGCGTAAAATAATATAACAGCATAAAAGCTGAAGTCAATGTTCGACCTTCTAGTCATAACAAAATTTTAAGCATGAATAGGTAATGTAGTAGCTATCAAGCCCTAATCCACGATGCAAATTCAAAAACTCGATAGATAGAGCCTTAAGCACTTGTATATCTATCAGAACAAAAAAAGAAAGAATTACGATTGTTACATGCTTAGAAAGAGCCCGAAATACTGATTTTAGCTGACTAATAAAGTTATTTTGGTCCAATCTTGAGATTCGCATGCATATGGAGGAAACGTCTAATTAAAAATGAATGAATGCCTTACATTGTGGTTAGCCGGAAACCCTATGTACCTACTAGAAATAAACCTTCCTGAATTAAAAAGATGTTGCTTAATTGACAAAGGCCAATGCAACCATGGCATAATTTTTTTTCTTTCGCCAGTAATGAAACTTAGATCATTATAAGATGACTATCTGAAAATACATAGAAAAAAACCAAGTCTCTGAACCGTTACCTACCAGAGATATGGCGGCTGCTATTTTGTTCTTATCAACTTCATCGACACTATGGAGGTGTTAACGATACTATTGTAACAATACCTAAAGGTTAGGTTAATGATACTATTCAGCTTACTCTAAGTTATTTAATGTACTTTTGTCCACATTAAGAAATATTCATTTTAAGTATTATGTACTAGACGAAGACTTAAGACTCAAACAGATCGCGCGCAACACAAAGTATTATGTACTAGACGTAGACTTAAGACTCAAACAGATCGCGCGCAACACAAATTATTATGTACTAGACGTAGACTTAAGACTCAAACAGATCGCGCGCAACACAAAGTATTATGTACTAGACGTAGACTTAAGACTCAAACAGATCGCGCGCAACACAAAGTATTATGTACTAGACGTAGACTTAAGACTCAAACAGATCGCGCGCAACACAAAGTATTATGTACTAGACGTAGACTTAAGACTCAAACAGATCGCGCGCAACACAAAGTATTATGTACTAGACGTAGACTTAAGACTCAAACCGATCGCGCGCAACACAAAGTATTATGTACTAGACGTAGACTTAAGACTCAAACAGATCGCGCGCAACACAAAGTATTATGTACTAGACGTAGACTTAAGACTCAAACAGATCGCGCGCAACACAAAGTATTATGTACTAGACGTAGACTTAAGACTCAAACAGATCACGCGCAACACAAAGTATTATGTACTAGACGTAGACTTAAGACTCAAACAGATCGCGCGCAACACAAAGTATTATGTACTAGACGTAGACTTAAGACTCAAACAGATCGCGCGCAACACAAAGTATTATGTACTAGACGTAGACTTCAGACTCAAACAGATCGCGCGCAACACAAAGTATTATGTACTAGACGTAGACTTAAGACTCAAACAGATCGCGCGCAACACAAAGGCACCACTCGTCGCGTGACAAGCGGTGGCTTTGTGTCGCGCGACTATATCGCGTGTTGCGCCTGTTTGAAGGAACAACTGTTGGTTTTGGATGGGAACAGTATTTTGGTAACAAAAAAACAAAAATATTTTGCCTAGGTTAGTTCATTATAATAACTTTATGATATATTAACAATTATCACAAAATTTTCTCCGTGTAGTTATCGATTGTTCAGTACACATTCCCTCAATATTAATTTATTTATAAGAGGAATTATCAGTTCCAGTTCTAACCAGTAAAGACTGACGGTTCTGATGCGTTATTGCGTCAGTGTCTGCGGTCAGGACATAAACTATGAGCAATTTTAGTATTCACAAACAAATTGCTAATAATTAAGGAAAAGAAAACAAAATCTTATGAGCGTTCTTGTGAGCTTATTGATAAACTCACTTTAGGCACTGAGTTCAATACCTGTGAATTGAAAGAAAGTTCTATCTGAATTTATCCTGATGTTTAATATTAACAACCAAAAAGTTTAGAAAATTCAAAAAGTCGTACGCTATCGACTTAAACTTCTCAATTTTTGCAGAAAAAAGCAAAGAACATTTCAAGATATTGAAGCAAACCATGTCTAGGTAAGACTTAACACTATTCAGAATTCCGGCTCTTTTCCCGAAAGATTTCTTGCATAACCTACAATATTTTTGACCAGTAACAATACCGTCAGTCACATGAATCTTGACCTGACTCGTGGGTTGTCATTAATATCGGTCTTTGTGCTGGAATATTCCATCTGGGAAGACTTATCTTGCTATCGTTTCCTCTCTCTCAGAGCTTTGCAATCGTCATTAGATTGATAAGCGCTAGTATATAAGCGAACTTGGTCTATTCCAGAGCACAGTTGCATTCAACAGTTAGAGAGCAATCATGTTCTTGAGCAAAGTATCCCTCGTTCTCCTCGTCGCTATCCTGGGGACCTCATGTAAGTACTTGCAACTTTTTAATTTAAAAATTCTCTATTTAAATACTTTTGTTGTAATTATTTTAGATTCAATAAACACAGAAAAAAAAATTTCTTTAGCTCTGTGTCTTTGTAATGCAATATTTTTTATTTAATTACTCATTGAATGTATAAAAAAGTGCAAAGCTGAGTTGACAGAAGCGTTAATCATAATCATAATCATAATCATTTTATTTGTCAGAACATGGTTGGTATGTATACATGGTCTTAAGTTAACATTATTGTCTCATCACATTCTACCACATGGGCGTACAAATGTCAAACATATTACATTGTAAATTGTTATTAATAATATTTTTCATAAATAAAGTTCAAATTTAAAAAGGGATGTCAGATTAGCAATTAAATAACATAAATAATAATTGAATTAAATTAATATGTCAGTGTCATTCATGTAGTCATTCAAATTATAATAGCATTTATTACATAAAAAATCTTTAAATTGCTTTTTAAATCCAGCCAAATCTAACTCTATAATAATAATTTAAAAAAAGGAATAATTGGATAGATGAAGTCAGATCTGTTTATGTTCTGTGTGTGTGATTTGTGTTATCTGACGAGACATCAATAGAGCTGCCTAGATATAATTTGATACATTCTGAAATAACTATGTCTGAATAGAATAGAATGGAACAGATTAGAATAGCTCTTTATTTGCACAGAAACTAGGTACAAGTTACAGATGTTTAGTTTAAAAAGATCCCTATACTAACTACCGTAACTAAGGCATGCAAACAGCTTAAGCTTTATACAGGATGATTAGGAGATGGGTGCAAAGCTGTAAGGTGAAGATAGTACATACAATTTATTCATAATCTAAGTTAGAACCATTTAAGCCATGGTTGTCTTAGACGAAGTCTTACCATTTTTATAAACCTAATTTTTAAGGTTTTTTTCGGAAATTCCCAAAATTTTAACTAAACTGCTTATTTATGGCCAAATTGAATAATAAATGAATTAATTTTTATTTTATCTACACCCATGGTATAGATCCTCTATAAAAGTTTCTGAAACAGTTAGCTTATTGCCAACATTAAAACAGCCAGTGTCATAGTTACCATAATATCATCCAATCAATCTGCCTAGCCTTTTCCCAACTATGTTGGGGTCGGCTTCCAGTCTAACCGGATGCAGCTGAATACCAGTATTTTACATGGAGCGACTGCCTATCTGACCTCCACAACCCAGTGACTGGGTAAACGATACCCCTTGGTAAGACTGGTTGTCAGACTTTCGGGCTTCTGACGACCCGTAACGACTGTCAAAGATCCACGAATAACAGCCGGGACCAACGTCTTAACGTGCTTTCCGAGGCACGGAGGAATCTCGGTATGTAAAGATGGTCATCCATCCATTGACCAAACCCGGCAAGCGTAGCTTAACCTGACCCGTGCGGCTGTTATTACTTAGCCACGGGCTCCACCCACGAGTTCCTACCATAATATCATCCAAACGGGTGATATTATAATGCTGTACTAAATTTCATTATGCAATTCCTTTGCTTTTTCGATCCCTTACTCACGTGGTATCTTTATGAATTTCTATCTCGTCAAAATGTAGGGAGCAGCCGATATTGTTTTGTTTTGTGTGTGTGGGTGAAGTGGTGAGTGAGTGAGTGGAGTGAGTGAGTGGTGGTGAAGTGAGTGAGTGGGGTGAGTGAGTGGTGGTGAAGTGAGTGAGTGGTGGTGAAGTGAGTGAGTGGTGAGTGGGTGAAGTGAGTGAGTGGGTGGTTGTGAAGTCAGTGAGTGGTGAGTGGATGAAGCGAGTGAGTGAGTGGGTGAGTGAAGAGAGTGTGAGTGAGTGAGTGAGTGAGTGAGTGAGTGGGTGAGTGAAGTGAGTGAGTGAGTGCGGTGGTGAGTGAGTGAAGTGAGTGTAAGTAAGTGTGGTGGAGAGTGAGTGTGGTGAGTGAGTGAAGTGAGTGTGGTAGTGAGTGAGTGGTTTTCGCGATTTCAGGTTTGCTCACAAAGTAAAAGTAGTTCATAATAATGAGTACAATGACCCCTTTTCGGGTTTAGGGTAAACAAAAACGAATGATGTTTATCTGTATTGGATACTCAGCCATTACTTTCCATGAAAATACATAGAGTTACAACATTGTACAATATCTACCCTATGGTTTCAGAACCTTTTATAGAGAATTCATATTATTATGGGAGTAGATAAAGTCTTGTATGCAACTGTACATAATTAGGTAATACAACACTCATGTGATACTATTATCACACTCGGCTAATATGCAACAGGTGCATAAATAACTATTATTTAATTAAAGTAATGTGTAAACAATCTAGCAAAACATGTTTTAGGCCTCTGTGTCGTTAGACATTTTTTTTACAGACATTTAAAGTTTATAAGTTAAAAATTCATAAATACTTTTTGTAAACCTTAATTTAAAAAAAAACGGAGACTGCTTTTTTGTTCAAACCTTTTTGAAAACATGCTTGATAATAGCTCTTTCTTTTGAGGTATCATTTACGCGGATATCTTACAAATTATTGAAATCAGGAGCTACAAACCAATTCGAGGGAGAAATCTTAAATTTTAGGCAGACTAATTAAAACAACATTTGAATTTAAATTATTTATTTTTCATGTTCAAAATGTCTGCCATAATTTCTAATACAAGCACGTCTTCTCACTTCTGTTGTTGTTATTTTCAACATTATCTCCAGCTTAATTTTTCAAACACTGAATTGATTCTCTTCTCTCGTGTTTCTGTTGTTCTCGTTGTCCGAGTCGTTACTTGAATATGTCATTTATAGAGTGAGGTAGTAATCCATTGATATTTGTAACATTAAATTTTTTTTTTTTCTTCAGGGTTTTCGGGAGATGTTGCTGCATATCCGATTGTACAATATCAGACCGCACCTGGATTTGGATACCCCTCATATGGACAACCCATGTATTATCCAATGCCACAACAAGTACCTTACTATCCTCAAACTTCTTATGGTAACCGTCCACAACAGCCACCACTCCTGAGGGCGTGGGATGCTGGACATGTCTGGGCACAGAATGTAGTTCAAGGCATACTTGGGCAAAACCCTCCGCCGACTACGACTGAGCGTCCAATGTTTGTAAGTTATCATTGATGTTTAGTACCATTGTTCGGCTCATTTCGTACTTGAATATTAGAACTTAAGAATGTATGTAAGCTTAACATTGTTTAAAACCGACTCAATAAATAGAATATAACGTAAATAGTTTTGTTTCCTTTTCTTTTCTCCACCTTCAACCTCAAAGTCAGATATCATCTCATTTCTATCTCCATAGGAAATGAAATACGCATACAAAAAAAAAGAGACTAATCGTCTCATTGCTGTAAGCTGAAATCGACGTCAGTAGCTGTTAAAGTTTATTTATTTTTTGCAGTTTCGACTCAGTGTGCATTTGGTCTCAGGTATCAGTGTAGTGAAATGCACAACTACTACCTACAGACTGCACTATAGATTTTGTTTCTATTTAAAAAAACCGGCCAAGTGCGAGTCGGAGTCGCACACGAAGGGTTCCGCACCATAATATATGTTTAACAATCGCAAAGATAACTTTGTATTTCATAATGATACTGTGTATTATTACAAGGTTATTTTTGCAGTACATACACTGAGAAAAAAATATTGTTGGGGGGACAAAAAAACTTTGTTAGTAGGGAGCCCACCATAGAGCATAGTCAGTAAGACAACGTTTTTATTGTTACGCAGTAAGTTGTCTGCACAACAACGTTTTCAATAACAGCATGCTTTGATACTACAACAATTTAATATTGTCAGTGGAACTAATGACATTAACGGTTACTTTGTTGTAGTAACATTATATGTTGTTAATTTAACAACTTTATTTTGCCAAATTATCTATTTTGCCTTTGTTACCACTACAAAAGCTTTGCTACCATATCAAAGTTGTTTCAATCTCGTTTTGCTTCTGCAGCAAAGTAGCTTTGTCATAGTGTTAACTGTCACTTTGTTGCTCTAACAAAGTCTATCTTTGCTACCCTAACAAAGATAGTTTGTCTCTCTTAAATTTTTGTAACTTAGGTATAGTCTTGCGATAATTAAGGAGCATGTGACTCTTGAAAATGAACTTGTTTTACTAAATGGAATCAAATCTGATTTTGTTAAAAAAAAAACAGCTGTTTCATTAATTTGGTAGATATGTAGTCAGTCTTTTTGAAATAGCTGTTATTTTTTCACATTTCAGATTTGGTTACATACAAATTTGTTCAGTTTCAAGAGTCACATGCTCCTTAATTATCGCTAGACTATACCTAAGCAACAACAATTTGAGAGAGACTAACTATCTTTGATATGGTACCAAAATGAGAGTAGTGTAATTTAAAAAAAACATAATAAGTTTTAAACATTTAATAGGTACCTTATAAACATTTCTCATAAATAAATGGAGTATAGATAGTTAATATGGTGTACATAGATTCTTAAAAGTAAAAATGTTTACATTGCTTTAACAAAAAAACAAAGACAGTCAAAAAATTAAAAATATTATAAAATCCTACTTTACCGTGGGGTAGTTTGTAATGGAGGAGGTCTGCGGTACCCCGTATCGTGAAGCTGACTCTACATTTTAAGTTTTATAAAATAAAACAAATTAAGTTATTGAAAATTCGCTTCAAATAACAGGATTCGAATCAATAAAATCAGCTGTGTTATAGTCAAATCTAGTGTTTTAGTCAGCAGAATATCAACATAAAAGAAAAACGAATATAAAAATAACAATCCAAGTACGCCGAAAAATATAAATCAACATTCACTAAATATCTATCAAAGTTAGAATACAACGATTTACAACTTGCGCACTTCCTGCGCGGGGTACATGGCCAGCACGCGCCGCAGCTCGTGCTTGCTGAAGCCAGCGCGGTAGCACACCTCGTCCTCGCGCACGCCCTGCACCACCGCCTCCGACATGCACATCCTCGAAGAACTACGTGAGCTTCTGGAGCGGGCGGCCGAAGTTCTGCGTGACTTAGGCGCGCAGCGCGTCCGGGTCGCGCGCCCGGCACCCGCGCCGCAGCGCCTCCAGTAGCACGCGCAGCGCCGATAGCAAGGTGGGGCGTGCAGCCGGTGGTAGTTCTCCATGTGCAGCACGGTGCGCGGCATGCGCGGGTGCTCGGCGTACATGGTACGTACGACGTACATGGCGCCGGCCAGCGCCACGTACCCAGTGGTCCAGATTCGCGCGGCACCCGCTCGACACAAAGATGCTCTCGCAAGGGGCGCTCAGCGCCTCCAGCTCCAGGAATTTAGAACACAACGATAACTAACTTTTGCATCACAACTTAGCGTTTCACAAGTACTCTGTGCCACTGACCACAACACAACCATGCAACAAACAATCAAAATTGTTGGCTTCCCGCGTGGTTTTTAAATAATACACTGTTGGCGATAACTAGTCCAGTCCATCACAATACAATATTCCAAAAAATTCCGCACGAGACGCCCGCGACGGTGACGAAAAGAAATGGCTGACCACCGCCCGGCGGCCGCGCAATGGAGTGCCCACTCCCTTTCCCCGCCGCGTTCCTCGCGCGCGTTCCGTTGTTACTTTGTTAGTACATTTAATGTAATGTTGCCATCTTGCCAACTTTTCATTGCTAAATAATTGCGTTGTTCACTTGACAAAAGGTATTTGAACACTACAGCTATAGTTAATTTGTTAAGAAAACAGCGTTTCATACTAACAATTTATACTTTAATACATCTCAATGTTCCATTGTCACCGTAGCTAAATTTTTTAAAATTTTGATGAGGAGACAAAGTTAAAATTGTTCCTAGATCAATAAACGTCGAACAATAAAAAAGTTGCTAATGCGAACAAGTTCCTTTTGTGGTGGTGGCAATACGTTTAGTTACTGCGACAAGAAATTTCCAACAAAGCTTTTATTGTGACTTTGTTGGCTGTTTTTTTTCTGAGTGTACCTTATGAATCGCTGTTTTTAGTATTTGTTGATTAAATACAGTAATATGGTACATGATATACAGAAGTTTCAAATTCCTAATTTGTTGAATTGTTACGCTAGAACTCGTACAAAAATGGTCTAAAATTGACAACTTTTACGGCCCCCTAGAAGAAATAAAAAAAAAATGGGTCATTTTAGAAGATAAAAAAAAATATGTTTGTACCCCACTCGATGAGTTCTAGATAATGACATTACATGCTAGGTTTTTTTTTTTTTTTCAAAATGAAAAGTTTATTGTATCTGAAACTAATTTTTATCTTTGCTTTATTTTTATTGCTTGTTGAAGCCGTAATAGAAATACACAATCTGTGAAAATTTCAACTGTCTACCTATTACGGTTCATGACATAGTGACAGACGGACGGACTGATGGACGGACAGCGGATACGCACAATATTGAGAGCTTTGAGAGACTAGCTAGACTGCCTGCGGCTTCGCCCGCGTGGATGTCTGGTTTCATGGGTTTTAATTTTCTTGCGCGGAACCATAATTATTTTTCTAAAATAAAAATACCCTAAGTTACTCCTTATAACATCAGATATCTGCCGTCAAAATTGGTGAAAATTCGTTTGGGAAGTTTCCATAACTTGACTCAAAGATTACGTAGGTGTACCATTTTTTTAATAAATCAAGCCACGCAGTAAAATCCTCCTTTTAAACATTTAAGTATCCCTTTTTGGTCCTTCAGGTAACGACTGTCGAAAAACCCAAAAACTTAATAATGTTTATTTTATATCAAAAGTATAAATACTGAGTTTCAAGTTAATGGGACTGCGCTTTAAAATTCTTCCATACAAACTTTAACATCCCTAAACCCACTTTGAGGGGCAGTTTTGAAAAACTAACAATGACAAACTGTGTAAGTAAACTGTGTGTGTAGTTTCAAGTTCATTAATCAAATTAATAAGATTTTTCATAAAAACTGTATCCCTGTTTTCACGCCCACAGAGGTAGAATTTCAAAAATCGTCTGTGGTTTTTCTATAACTTGACTCAAACATTATTTACACCAATTTTCGAATAAATCAAGCCCCCAATAAAATCCTCTGCTGTAAAATTTACTACCCCTTTTCACGCCTTAGGGGTAGATTTTTGGAAAACTCTGATACACGTTAGTCTTCATTTTTGGTCTCATGTATAAAACCCGAGTTTTGAGTTAATCGGACCGCGTGTTAACATTCCTCCATACAAACTTTGACATCCCCAATCCCTCCTTAGGGGGTAGTTCAGGAAAACTAAAACTGAAACTAAATGATAAACTTTATAATTGACTTAGATAGATGAATATTCGTGATAAGTTTCAAGTCTATTAACTCAAGGGATAAGATTTTGCATACAAACTTTCATCCCCTATTTTACACACTTCGGAAAGGAATTTCAAAAAATCCTTCCTTAGTGGATGTTTACGGTTTGGGCTGTGCGTTGATATATTAGTCAGTGACTCGGCCAGGACTTTGATTTTTTTATAAATATAGATTTACCATGTTATTTTATTACCATAGACTTCTTATAGGTTTTCCTGTAATCTATAAGTAAAGACCTATTTTCTGTATTTTTTTCAAAATTTTAGGTTCAGTAGTTTCGGAGCTAAGGGGGGGGGGGGGAATGGTCAATTTCCGTCTATTTTCTTAAATAACTTCAAAACAATTTATTTTAAAATGATAAAAAAATATATTTGAGACCCTCATAGTAAGACCTTTTTTTTGATATATCACACGGTACAGTTTGCAAAACTTTTTTTTTAATGGTACTTATTTTCCTGCCAAAAGGGACCCCCATATTCAAAATTCATTTATTTACGTTACATGTCCGTGTTTGGGTTACCAAAATACATATGTGTACCAAGTTTCAACTTAATCGGTTAATTAGATTCGGAGCAAATTGGCTGTGACAGACGGACAGACGGACAGACGGACAGACAGACAGACACACGAGTGATCCTATAAGGGTTCCGTTTTTTCCTTTTGAGGTACGGAACCCTAAAAAATAGACTTATCAAAGCTATTTGCCAATAATAGAACCTACATGAAAGATATCTATTTCGTGCAACTGTTGTTATATAAATGCTTAAACCAATTCACACAATTCAGTTGTAAGGACGGTTCCTTTCAACGCTGAAGAATAAATTTGAATTTTCATATCCCTAACTTAAGAAATGCTGGGTTTCCCATACAAACTTTCATCCACTATATCACCCCCTGTAGGATTATTTTTGAGACAAAAAGTAGCCAATGTCCTTCCCCAAGATGCCATCAATAGCCTTGCCAAATTTTATCGAAATCCGTTCAGTGTTTTAGGCGTGAAAAGGTAACAGACAGACAGATAGACAGACAGAGTTACTTTCGAATTTATAATATTAATAAGTAAGTATAGTATTATGGTTGTATGGATAGTAAAAGTGAGATTACAATTATTATAACATTGTAGATTTTTCAAGTTATTTGCGAAATATTTTTGAATGGATTCGGTTGTGTAATGGTGTTATGCATGGAGTGCAAGTCGAAGATCTGACAAGTTTGGCACGCCCTTAACATCAGTCGCTACAGTCGAAGACAAGTCTCTACCTCCAAAATCCTGCACTTAGAAGCAATTGGTAAAAACCTACCTTTTAAAAAAGGAAGAAGAGGATGTAAAATAAAACACCAATATACTTATGTAAAAATACCCCAACCAATACCAATACCCAATACCATACCAATGTATGTATTGTTCACCTTCAATAATTATGAAAATATCATCTAAGAATTGTGCAGAAGCTACGATATTTTCTTGGTTTCTTTTCTTGGGCACAGGCCTACAGACCTTCTACCTACAATACAACCGACAGA
The DNA here is from genome assembly GCA_905163495.3 of Cosmia trapezina. NCBI lineage: Eukaryota > Metazoa > Arthropoda > Insecta > Lepidoptera > Noctuidae > Cosmia > Cosmia trapezina. Next base: position 6,165,304 of record LR991048.1, read on the forward strand.
TATGACGCCGGAGACCGTAAACAGTAGGTACTTACATAAGTCTAGTTTTGTTCGCTTGATAGGCTAAAAGCCCGATTTGAATAGGTACGTATAGCCCGTGCGCATTAACATGGCACCAGGGACCCAATTCCGGGCTCGAGCTAGATATCACGACCATGGAGATAAGTCTCTGTTTCAAATCTCCGCATCAATGTCCCGTTCAAATCTCGATACTATCAAAAAACCATATTCTGGTAGACCATGGAGAAAGATTTACAACGGAGAAAATAATCTCGTCTAAAAGACGTTCCATTTTTATCGATTCACTTTGATTATAATCGATTATGCTACGTTTTTCTTTTTTTAGTATTAATGACGTATGTTTAATTTATTAAATCCAAGCAAACACATTATATAAGATAATTTTAGTATATTGTGTGTCTTTATCCGTGTTTTTTTTTTATAATTACTTACTGAAAATAGTAATTGCAAAGTAGCGTGATCAGAAACGCATTTCGCATGATCATCCTTGTTCTGACGTAGGTAGGTTTTAATTTTTCATATTGAATAAGACTATTTTTAATGTCGATTAAAAAGGTGTGGAATAAAATTAGTTGTCATGAACTAAAAATTCACACCAACACCTTGACTTCAAGTGCAAAAACAGTACTGTATTTTTTTTTCTTTTGCTTATATCTCGAAAACGGTGTGTTCTATCGCAAAAATAATGAAAATTTGGCCCCCCCTTAATAAAGCCCATAAACCCCTCAACCTCTACATGTAGGTACAAAAAAAAAAATACGAAATAAACCTACGAATGTAAATTTTGACAGATGTTCCAACGGAGATTTCATATCTCCATACCTTAGGACCAGCCGTGATATCTCGCTGGTTTTCGATCGAAAAATTTATAAATGGAGATCGTTAGAATAGCATTTTTTCGTTTTCGACGGAGATAAGCAGTTTCTCGACTGATATTTCGACCATGGAGATCATTTCCATGCCACCGGAATTGGCCTCCTGGCTCGAATGAATTACGTCTATAAACTGAGTGCAAAAAATTTTCGAGTTGTATTTTAGTTATTTGAATATCAACATTTAATTTGTGCTGAGTAGTTAACAACACCAATATTATGTTAAGTTAGCACCGTGATGCACAACACTAGTCGCGGGATGCTCGCGTTGGGTGCGGTACGAGGTCCGGCGGGATATGGGACGTTTTAGCCTCGTTCCGCACTGCACTAAAATTATATTAATTCAGTGCGGTACGAGGCCTAAGACATCCGGTACCAAGGTAGGTATACCACCGAGTCCGGGACCATTAGCGCGTCTCAAATATACATTTACCTCTTTTCTATACTGGACCAAACCAAAGGTATGCCCTTCGCACGACAGAGATGTTCACGTTTTTCCTTGCCGCACCACAAGGAAGTTGCATAAGGGGTGATTTAGGCCTCGTTTCGCACTTAACGTGTTAAGGGATGATTTTTCAAAAACGTTGAACCGCATATTTCTTTATTTCCTACCAAAAGCATACATTTGAATTTTCATATCCCTAACTTAAGAAATACTGAGTTTCCCATACAAACTTTCATCCCTTATGTCACCCCCTATAGGATTATTTTTGAAAAAAAAAGTAGCCTATGTCCGTTCCCAGGATGCCATTTAAAGCCTTGCCAAATTTTATCGAAATCCGTTCAGTGGTTTAGGCGTGAACAGGTAACAGACAGACAGACAGACGGACAGACAGACAGACAGACAGAGTTACTTTCGAATTTATAATATAAGTATTAGTATAGGGATTAATACTCATTCAAATTAAATTATTGACACATTCAATCAAATTAGTACAAATTTACCATGTCAAGATAAACTTCATCAAATAATTTGAAATAGGCAATACATAATGTCAAGTGTAATAAAATGGGATTATAAATTTGTCAAGTTCAAGGTCAATACAGTTAAAATAAAAATATAAATGAATTAGTACAAGTCAGGAAAACAGAGATGTCATATTATCTACTTAAATTTTTTCGGTCAAAAAATCGCCAATTGAGTACATAAAATGAACGCACATTTATTAATAAATACATCTGTCAATTTCTTTTTGAAAAGTGGAAGTGTTTAATTTTTTAACTACATCGGGTATTTTTAGGGTTCCGTACCTCAAAAGGAAAAAACGGAACCCTTATAGGATCACTCGTGTGTCTGTCTGTCTGTCCGTCTGTCCGTCTGTCACAGCCAATTTGCTCCGAATCTAATGAACCGATTAAGTTGAAACTTGGTACACATATGTATTTTGGTAACCCAAACACGGACATGTAACGTAAATAAATGAATTTTGAATATGGGGGTCCCTTTTGGCAGGAAAATAAGTACCATTAAAAAAAAAGTTTTGCAAACTGTACCGTGTGATATATCAAATGAAAGGTCTTACTATGAGGGTCTCAAATATATTTTTTTTATCATTTTAAAATAAATTGTTTTGAAGTTATTTAAGAAAATAGACGGAAATTGACTATCCCCCCCCCCCCCTAGCTCCGAAACTACTGAGCCTAAAATTTTGAAAAAAATACAGAAAATAGGTCTTTACTTATAGATTACAGGAAAACCTATAAGAAGTCTATGGTAATAAAATAACATGGTAAATCTATATTTATAAAAAAATCAAAGTCCTGGCCGAGTCACTGACTAATATATCAACGCACAGCCCAAACCGCTGGACCTGGAAACTTGAAATTTTGCACATAGATACCTTATACAGTGTAAACATCCACTAAGGAAGGATTTTTTGAAATTCCTTTCCGAAGTGTGTAAAATAGGGGATGAAAGTTTGTATGCAAAATCTTATCCCTTGAGTTAATAGACTTGAAACTTATCACGAATATTCATCTATCTAAGTCAATTATAAAGTTTATCATTTTTAGTTTTCCTGAACTACCCCCTAAGGAGGGATTGGGGATGTCAAAGTTTGTATGGAGGAATGTTAACACGCGGTCCGATTAACTCAAAACTCGGGTTTTATACATGAGACCAAAAATGAAGACTAACGTGTATCAGAGTTTTCCAAAAATCTACCCCTAAGGCGTGAAAAGGGGTAGTAAATTTTACAGCAGAGGATTTTATTGGGGGCTTGATTTATTCGAAAATTGGTGTAAATAATGTTTGAGTCAAGTTATAGAAAAACCACAGACGATTTTTGAAATTCTACCTCTGTGGGCGTGAAAACAGGGATACAGTTTTTATGAAAAATCTTATTAATTTGATTAATGAACTTGAAACTTAGCACAAATACTTATACAGTTTGTCATTATTAGTTTTTCAAAACTGCCCCTCAAAGTGGGTTTAGGGATGTTAAAGTTTGTATGGAAGAATTTTAAAGCGCAGTCCCATTAACCTGAAACTCAGTATTTATACTTTTGATATAAAATAAACATTATTAAGTTTTTGGGTTTTTCGACAGTCGTTACCTGAAGGACCAAAAAGGGATACTTAAATGTTTAAAAGGAGGATTTTACTGCGTGGCTTGATTTATTAAAAAAATGGTACACCTACGTAATCTTTGAGTCAAGTTATGGAAACTTCCCAAACGAATTTTCACCAATTTTGACGGCAGATAGCTGATGTTATAAGGAGTAACTTAGGGTATTTTTATTTTAGAAAAATAATTATGGTTCCGCGCAAGAAAATTAAAACCCATGAAACCAGACATCCACGCGGGCGAAGCCGCAGGCAGTCTAGCTAGTCTCTCAAAGCTCTCAATATTGTGCGTATCCGCTGTCCGTCCATCCGTCCGTCTGTCTGTCACTATCTCATGAACCGTAATAGGTAGACAGTTGAAATTTTCACAGATTGTGTATTTCTATTACGGCTTCAACAAGCAATAAAAATAAAGCAAAGATAAAAATTTATTTCAGATACAATAAACTTTTCATTTTGAAAAAAAAAAAAAACCTAGCATGTAATGTCATTATCTAGAACTCATCGAGTGGAGTACAAACATATTTTTTTTTATCTTCTAAAATGACCCATTTTTTTTTTATTTCTTCTAGGGGGCCGTAAAAGTTGTCAATTTTAGACCATTTTTGTACGAGTTCTAGCGTAACAATTCAACAAATTAGGAATTTGAAACTTCTGTATATCATGTACCATATTACTGTATTTAATCAACAAATACTAAAAACAGCGATTCATAAGGTATGTACTGCAAAAATAACCTTGTAATAATACACAGTATCATTATGAAATACAAAGTTATCTTTGCGATTGTTAAACATATATTATGGTACGGAACCCTTCGTGTGCGACTCCGACTCGCACTTGGCCGGTTTTTTTAAATATGACCTGACCCATACATATAATACTTATCTTTAATAGGGCGGTATCGGAACCACTAACAATTAGCAATTTTTATACTGTCTCATGATTGGCCGGTATTTATTTTCGGACACTTTTTCAAAAAGATGCCTAACTATTTGACTTAACAAAAACAGTTATAATTGAAAGTTATTTTTCCAGTCGTTACTTGATAATGACATTTATAGAGTGAGGTAGTAATCTATTGATATTTGTAATATTAATAATTGATTTTGATTTTTTTCTCTACAGGGTTTTCGGGAGATGTTGCTGCATATCCGATTGTACAATATCAGACCGCACCTGGATTTGGATACCCCCCATATGGACAACCCATGTATTATCCAATGCCACAACCAGTACCTCATGATAGCCCACCGGTCATAAGGGGGTGGGACGCTGTACATGATTGGAGTCAGAATGTAGTTCAAGGTTTCCTTGGGCAAAACCCTCCGCAGCCTAGGTATCCTCAATAAAAGGATGTTGTTTATAAACAAATGTTTGCTTTAAGTGATTTAAGTCATCGTTCATTTTTAGGTCCATTGTTCGGCTCATTTCGTACTTGAATACTAGAACTTAATAATGTATGTAAGCTTAAAATTGTTTAAAACCGACTCAATAAATAGAATAGAACGTAAATAGATTTGTTTCCTTTTCTTTTCTACTCCTTCAACCTCAAAGTCAGATAATATCTCATTTCTATCTCCAGAAGAAATTAAATACGCATACAAACAAGAGACTAAATCGTCTCATTGTTAATGAGACGATTTAGACATTCGATGCTTGACTGTAAGCTGCAATCGACGTCAGTAGCTGTTAAAGTTTATTTGATTTTTGCAGTTTCGACCCAGTGTGTATTTGGTCTCATCAGTGTAGTGAAATACACACCTGCAGCAGACTGCATTATAGACTTTGCTTCTATTTAAAAAATAGAATAGTAAACTTAGTTATTTGCCAATAAATAGCAGATGAAAGATCTCTATTTCGTGCAACTATGCTTAAACCAATTCACACAAATCAGTTGAAAGGAAGTTTCCTTTCAACTGAATTGTTTAATTTTGTCCGCCAATGTCTCGGCAGAAGTTCAGAATTCATCTTGTAATTAATCTCTAATTAAGTCTCGGGGTATCGCAACTGCATTGCTTTCAATTGTCTTTTCTTTTTTTCGATTTGTGAGTGTACTTGATCGACCTCCATGTGTGTATGACCCTTCAGCATAAAGGAGAAGGGAAACTATAGTTTCCTGGGCCCAGGTGTTAACTCAATAAAACTAGCTTTATTTGTAAGAGGATATAATAACAAGGTCTCACTGAAAATTTGGTGAAATTTGGCTTTCCAGGAATCAAATTATATGAGTATAGTACAAGTGAGGTTACAACATTATATTATTTGCGAAATATTTTTGAATGGATTCGGTTGTGTAATGGTGTTATGCATGGAGTGCAAGTAGAGAGCCTCCATGTGTGACGTGTCGGAGATCTGACACGTTTGGCACGCCCTGGACATCAGTCGCTACAGTCGAAGACAAGTCTCTACATCCAATATCCTGCACTTAGAACGTAGAAGCAAAGAGGAAGTAAAATAAAACACCAATATATGTAAAAATACCCCAACCAATACCAATACCCAATACCATACCAATGTATGTATTGTTCATCTTCAATAATTATGAGAATATCATCTAAGAATTGTGCAGAAGCTACGATATTTTCTTGGTTTCTTTTCTTGGGCACAGGCCTACAGTCCTACGACCTACAATACAACCGACAGATATGATGCCGGAGAACGTAAACAGTAGGTACATAAGTCTAGTTTTGTTCGCTTGATAGGCTTAAAGCTCACGAGATGCACGACACTGACGAATAACTGATAAAATTGCCACATCGTCCAAGACTCTTCTGCCAATAGAGTTACTGCGACCAGTCGCAATGTCGCAAATGTCGCAATGGTACAATTCACAAAGCGATCCATGTCGTCAATATCCGATCAATAGGCATAATCAGTTGTCCAAAATAGAGAGTTAGGTAATTCAAAGTAGATTTGCGTAGATTTGCTAGCTGTGGTTTGTTAGAGTACCCACACACAGCTAGTGATTAAAGCACAATATTAGTATATTAAGATAAAATATTTTAAGCCTGAATGTTCACTGATTAGTGATTACTTCAGTAAATTGTTTACATAATTTATCGAATAATAAAAGAACGGAATGAAGATTATTGTTGAAAATAAAAATACAAGATTGATCCCGAGATTAGATGGAACAAATTTATTGTTAATAAAACGGTAACACTAATTACATTAATTAACATAAATTACGTTCGGCTGCTATCGGGGATACAAAGAAAACCGATATGACTTTATTTTAAAGGTTTAATTAAAGTAAGTATTACAGTAAGTAGGTAAAAACTAGGTTACGTGACAAACAAGAACTTTGTTCGACGTGAGAAACAAGAGTGATTCACAAATACACTAAATCAATAATCTGCGATCCCACGCCATCAGATAGCTGAGGACGCGAATCTCACGGTTTAAAACAACCACAAGATATTGTCCTGTAGCTGCTGCTGTCGTGGGGTGTCCCAGCCCTCTACTTGTAAATGACCACGAGTGGTTTTAAGAACACTCACAAGCAAAGACTGGGTACGATTACCAGTGGGTAAACGTAGTGATGTGCAAGATTGTGGGGTGCAGAGTAGTGAGTTATGTGTAGGTAGTAACGTCTCTATGATATTCTCCTATAGTACGTCGTAGAGTAAGCCAAACCCCAACTTGTAAGTGACCACGAATGGTTTTATGAACACTACCACTACTAAAGGTTCCTCGCCACATTGGCGTCTTTAGAGAAGCTGTAGTGAATATCGTAGCCTTTTGCGACGCCAGCTTTAGTGGTTATGGTTGTTGTATTTATTTACACATAACTGACTCTAAAGGCAATATCAGCGTCCGGCTTTTATGTGCAAAGTCCAAAGTTTCCCCCGCTAAAATAACAACGCTAGCTCGATTAGAACTTGTCGCCGCTTTACTTCTGTCTAAGCTTGTTCGCGTGGTCAAAGATAAACTTTCCGCTCGTGTACCTATTGCAGGTGTCTACGCTTTCTCGGACTCCACCATAGCTCTTTCGTGGATCCACTCATCTCCGCATAGATGGTCTATTTTTGTCAGTAATCGCATTGCTAAAATACAGGAAAACCTACCTGGCGCTAGTTTTAATCACGTGTCCGGAAAGGAGAATCCTAGCGATTGTCTCTCCCGCGGCATGCTGCCATCTGATTTAATTGAACACTCGTTATGGTGGAACGGTCCTACTTGGCTCCATCGACCCATTAGCGAGTGGCCTTTAAAATTCTCTCCTACCGAATGTGAAACATTGCCAGAGTTTAAATCAAAGGTTTTTCTTGTAGAAACATCAAATACTGAACCGCGTATTTTAGATACAATAGCTGACCGTGTTTGTTCATGGAATAAATTGTTACGTGTATTTATGTACATTCTTAAATTAACGAACAGACTACTTAGTCATAGCTCTGTTAAAAATATACAAACCGCCGAAAATTTCATTCTTCGAATAGTTCAAAATACGCATTTTTCTAACGATTTAAATTTAATTAAAGCAGGCGAACTTCCATCTAAGAAGTTGCGCTGTTTGTCTGTCTTTATTGATAGCTACGGAATCTTACGTATTGGGGGCAGATTATCTAAATCTGACTTACCATATGAAGCCAAGCATCCCGCGCTTTTACCTAAACGTGACCGCGTAGTTGATCTAATTATTGATCACTATCACAATACGTACTGCCACACGGGCCCCGGATTATTGATGTCTATTATAAGGCAGCGGTTTTGGATATTAGATGGACGAACAGTCATACGTTCCCGCTGTCGGAAATGCAACACTTGTTTCCGTCTAAATCCTACGCATCTAACACCCAAAATGGCTGAACTTCCTGGATACCGTGTCCGTGATGCTAAAGCCTTTGTGCACACTGGAGTAGATTTTGCCGGGCCGCTTGCTTACACACCTATTCGCCGTAGAGGTCAACGTTCGCAAAAACTTTATATATGTTTGTTCATATGTATGGTAACTAAAGCCATACATATCGAACTCGTATCGGACCTCACATCCGAGGCTTTCTTATCCGCATTTAAAAGATTTATTTCTCGCCGCGGTCCAGTGTCTGTCATGTACTCAGACAATGGTACCAATTTTGTTGGCGCTAAGGCGCAACTTGATGATATTTATTCTTTCTTATTGAACTCGTCTGTTCAAACAGATATTAAAAATGAGCTTCTAAAATCTCGCATTGAGTGGACAAGAATACCGCCGCGAGCTCCGCACTTCGGAGGTATTTGGAAGTCGAACATTAAGAGTGTTAAAACTCACTTGTATAGAGTCATAGGAAAGCAGCTTCTCACTTACGAGGAACTCTCTACCGTACTGGTACAAATCGAGTGCCTTTTAAATTCTCGACCGCTTAGTGTTCTCTCATCAGACCCGCATCCGGACGTGCTCACGCCTGCGCATTTTCTAATGTCCAGTCCACTTAAGCATTTGCCTTCTTCTGAATTGACAGAAGAAAACATAAATTTAACAAACCGCAAAAGGCTTTTGGATCAGCTTGTGTTATCCTACTGGAACAAATGGCGAGTTGAGTACTTGCACACGTTGCAAGTTCGCCAGAAATGGTGCACTCCCGATCACCCTATAGAGATCGGTACTGTCGTTCTCTTGGGTCAAGATAACGTACCACCATTGACTTGGCCATTGGGCATCATAGTGGAAGTTTTTCCGGGATCGGATGGTGTAATTCGAGTAGCTTCAGTAAAAACCGCGTCAGGTACATATAAACGTCCTGTCACCAAGTTATATCCTTTGCCAACCCAATAGAACTATATTATTTCATAGTTTAATTTAGTTTATAATTTACAATAGTATATTTTCTCAATGGTACGCCATTACATAGTTATAATTTAGCTTAGTAATTCAACTTAGTCTTAATTTAATCAAACTGCAATTTCATTCTTTGGAATCTGATAATTAATTTCGAACGCCGTTTCCTAGTAATGGTGTTTTCAACTGCTGCTTGGGATTCTCTTGATGCTTTCAGACTGCCAGATATATAAACATCATCTCATCCTCCCAACCGCACCAGCTTTTCAGCGTATAGATTATCATCTTTGAAAGCTCGGGACCTTTCAAGGCGGGAAAGTATGGTGTGGCAAGTTATTGCCCCTTACATTTTTTTTTTATTGTGGACGGTTTATAAGGTGTCTGTAGTCTATCTTAGGCTTATATTGCAGCCGCGGATATTGTGTGTCGCGGGATTTAGAGAATCCTGCGGCTAGTGACAGCTAATTGATGGCTGTCAGACGTCATAGTGCACCGACGCCGGACGGAAGCATTTCGTCTCACCGCAAACCACGTTTTTTCAATCTCAGTTCATCGCGCCCGCAAAACCGCAAAACTTTATTACGTTATCCCGTAATCCTTGGGGATATACTGTGCTACGTTTTCAAAATTAAAAATAATAACCCGCGTCCGATTAAATCTAAAATATAGACTTTCAAGTGACCAGTGTACGGGCAAGCAAGGTGGCCACCTGAACCAGAAGGATTCTTCCAAGACTTTCACCAGGAGAAGCACAGGTACCGCTTTGCATTATTTGCTGGAGTTAGGCTACAAACGCCACCTGACCGTCACCAATTCCTCTTTGAAAGTTTACTCAAAAAAAAAGGCAAATTGAATTATTATGCATTCCAGATAATAATTTTTCTGTAGTCCTCGACCCGCAAGGATACACGGCTATTTATACGCCTGTCCCTCCAGACCGGACTATCAGGCTTAAAATATTTTATCTTAATATACTAATATTGTGCTTTAATCACTAGCTGTGTGTGGGTACTCTAACAAACCACAACTAGCAAAACGCAAATCTACTTTGAATTACCTGGGTCTCTATTTTGGACAACTGATTATGCCTATTGATCGGATATTGACGACATGGATCGCTTTGTGAATTGTACCATTGCGACATTGCGACTGGTCGCAGTAACTCTATTGGCAGAAGAGTCTTGGATGATGTGGCAATTTTATCAGTTATTCGTCAGTGTCGTGCATCTCAGCCTGTACGTACCTATTCAAATCGAGCTTTTAGCCTATCAAGCGAACAAAACTAGACCTATATGTACCTACTGTTTACGTTCTCCGGCATCATATCTGTCGGTTGTATTGTAGGTCGAAGGACTGTAGGCCTGTGCCCAAGAAAAGAAACCAAGAAAATATCGTAGCTTCTGCACAATTCTTAGATGATATTCTCATAATTATTGAAGATGAACAATACATACATTGGTATGGTATTGGGTATTGGTATTGGTTGGGGTATTTTTACATATATTGGTGTTTTATTTTACTTCCTCTTTGCTTCTACGTTCTAAGTGCAGGATATTGGATGTAGAGACTTGTCTTCGACTGTAGCGACTGATGTCCAGGGCGTGCCAAACGTGTCAGATCTCCGACACGTCACACATGGAGGCTCTCTACTTGCACTCCATGCATAACACCATTACGCAACCGAATCCATTCAAAAATATTTCGCAAATAATATAATGTTGTAACCTCACTTGTACTATACTCATATAATTTGATTCCTGGAAAGCCAAATTTCACCAAATTTTCCTTGTTATTATACCCTCTTACAAATAAAGCTAGTTTTATTGAGTTAACACCTGGGCCCAGGAAACTATAGTTTCCCTTCTCCTGTATGCTGAAGGGTCATACACACATGGAGGTCGATCAAGTACACTCACAAATCGAAAAAAAGAAAAGACAATTGAAAGCAATGCAGTTGCGATACCCCGAGACTTAATTAGAGATTAATTACAAGATGAATTCTGAACTTCTGCTGAGACATTGGCGGACAAAATTAAACAATTCAGTTGAAAGGAAACTTCCTTTCAACTGATTTCTGTGAATTGGTTTAAGCATAGTTGTACGAAATAGAGATCTTTCATGTGCTATTTATTGGCAAATAACTAAGTTGACTATTCTATTTTTTTAAATAGAAGCAAAGTCTATAATGCAGTCTGCTGCAGGTGTGTATTTCACTACACTGATGAGACCAAATACACACTGGGTCGAAACTGCAAAAATCAAATAAACTTTAACAGCTACTGACGTCGATTTCAGCTTACAGTCAAGCATCGAATGTCTAGCATTAACAATGAGACGATTTAGTCTCTTTTTTTGTATGCGTATTTAATTTCTTCTGGAGATAGAAATGAGATATTATCTGACTTTGAGGTTGAAGGAGGAGAAAAGAAAAGGAAACAAAACTATTTACGTTCTATTCTATTTATTGAGTCGGTTTTAAACAATGTTAAGCTTACATACATTATTAAGTTCTAGTATTCAAGTACGAAATGAGCCGAACAATGGTACTAAAAATGAATGATGACTTAAATCACTTAAAGCAAACATTTGTTTATAAACAACATCCTTTTATTGAGGAGGGTACCAAGACTGCGGAGGGTACTTATGCTGCGGATGGTTTTGCCCAAGTAAACCTTGAACTACATTCTGACTCCAATCATGTACAGCGTCCCACCCCCTCATGAGCGGTGGGCTATCATAAGGTACTGGTTGTGGCATTGGACTATACATGGGTTGTCCATAAGGGGCGTATCCATATCCAGGTGCTGTCTGATATTGTACAATCGGATATGCAGCGACATCTCCCGAAAACCCTGTAGAGAAAAAAATCAAAATCAATTATTAATATTACAAATATCAATAGATTACTACCTCACTCTATAAATGTCATTATCAAGTAACGACTGGAAAAATAACTTTCAATTTTAACTGTTTTTGTTAAGTCAAATAGTTAGGCATCTTTTTGAAAAAGTGTCCGAAAATAAATACCGGCCAATCAAGAGACAGTATAAAAATTGCTAATTGTTAGTGGTTCCGATACCGCCCTATTAAAGATAAGTATTATACGAGTATGTATGGGTCAGGTCATATTTAAAAAAATACCCGATGTAGTTAAAAAATTAAACACTTCCACTTTTCAAAAAGAAATGACAGATGTATTTATTAATAAATATGCGTTCATTTTATGTACTCAATTGGCGATTTTTTGACCGAAAAAATTTAAATAGATAATATGACATCTCTGTTTTCCTGACTTGTACTAATTCATTTATATTTTTATTTTAACTGTATTGACCTCGAACTTGACAAATTTATAATCCCATTTTATTACACTTGACATTATGTATTGCCATACAGCGTTCGATTTTTGCTGAGAGCAGTTGTGTTACATGCGACCGCGCGCGTACCGCAGTGTAAAAGTGCTTACGCATCAAAATAACGCCGTCCAGTCGGATGCACCGCAATGACCTAGTTATTGCGTAATGCTGACGGCTGTCAGCGAATATTATTGTTAAGGCGAAGTTAATACTCGCTTAACTTCTACAATGGGTTCGGAAAGGCCAACACTGAACACTATTAGAGTAAACTTAAAAACAGAAACTGAACATCTGTTGTACAAGTACCTATGTCAAGAACAAAAACAGCGTGAAGAGCTGCAAAAAAACCTAAATGACTTAACAGGTCAAATAGAATATCTCCAGCAACAGCTGAAACTTCAAGCGGAAAACGCACCAAAATCAGCAACTACAACCGCCACTGAGACTTCTCCCCCGCCGCGTGTTGAATATACCACGGACGAAGAAGAACTAGCTCGAGAAACAGGATGGATACGGCAAAAAAGCAGGAAGAAAAGAAGATTGAACACCTCACCCGCCCAAGCCACTCCGAATAAACACGAAAGTGAAGAGAATAAAGGTAAGGAAAAACCCATTAAAATTCCTTTGCCACCACCTATTGTAGTAGATGGTATCCAGGACTACCAGAAATTCTATGATTTTCTATCAGAGAACCAAGCAGCTGACGCGTTCAGCATCAAAATGATGAACGGCGATACTGTCAAAGTAAATGCCAAAAACGAAGATTCATATAGGGCAATAACAAAGGCCCTCTCACTCAACAATTGCATTTGGCACTCGTATGAGAACAAGCAAGAGAGACCAATTAGAGTAATGGCAAAAAAATTGCATTTCACATGTATTCCGGAGAGAATTGTTGAAGACTTGCGTGGCAAAGGCTACAAGATATTAGAAGCAGTCAACAAATTGAGTTGGAAAACCAAAAAACCACTCAATATGTTCATGCTAACATTTTCAAATGATGAAGAAACTAGCAAAATATATACCATCAAAACTGTGTTGGGATGTAATGTGGAAATACAACCGGTAAAATCCACAAAACTGGTACCTCAGTGTAAAAGGTGCCAGGCGTACGGGCATACACAAAAGTACTGCTCCAAAGAACCAAGGTGCGTAAAGTGCACAGGCTAACATCTCACTAAGGATTGCAGAAAATCAAAAGAAGAAAAGCCAAAGTGTGTCCACTGTGGAGCTCCACATCCGGCTAACTACAGGGGATGTATCGTAGCTAAAGAAATTCAGCAGATTCGAAACAAAAAATCGAAAGGCAATAATACAACCCCTCAACAAAATACACCTACTGGAAGAGTTGAAAGCACCAGTCAGTATCAAAGAAGTCAAAGCACAATAAAAACTACAGCTAAAAACGTCTCTTATGCCCAAGTAGCTACAAGAGGCATAGCGAAGGCGCCTTTGGCTGACATGGACAGTGACAAAAAGCTGAATGAAATCTTAAAGTTAATGTCATCATTTGATGAGAGATTGAAAAAAATTGAAAATAGCAACAAAGCTGCTACTTCTAAGCCAAAAAAATGAATACTACACTGAAACTTATGGCTTGGAACTCAAATGGGTTACAAAAACATCAAAATGAGTTACAAGTAGTATTAGACATAGAAAAAATTGATGTGTGCCTGATATCAGAAACTCACTTCACAAAGCAATCTCACATTAAGTTTAAAGGGTACAAAGTATACCATGCACTTCACCCAGACAATTCTGCAAGAGGCGGTAGTGCCATTATTGTAAAAGAAAATCTTCTGCACTATGAAGAGTTTAAATACGAAGAGAAAGAGATCCAAGCAGTCGCGATTTGTCTACAAACCAAAAAATATCCTGTTACAGTTTCTGCTATCTACTGTCCACCACGGTATACGATAAAAAAAGACCACTTTATGAGCTTTCTAACTCGCCTTGGAAGTAGATTCATCTTAGGAGGTGACTTCAATGCTAAAAATACGTATTGGGGCTCCAGACTAACAACTACCAAGGGCAAAGAACTACTGAGTGCCATAAAAGAGCTGAAATGTGATGTCATGTCAACTGGAAAGCCCACCTATTGGCCAACAGATCCAAATAAAATTCCGGACTTAATAGATTTTTTCGTAACCAAGGATCTATCAACTGGTTATATAAATTTGGAACAAAGCTATGACATGAACTCGGATCACTCCGCAATCTATTTAGAAATTAGCGAGACCATTTTGTTTAAAGAAAATAGTCCCACTCTTGTCAATAAGTGTACAGACTGGGAGGGCTTCAAGATCAGGTTGAATGATCAAATAGACCTTAAAGTCCCATTAAAAACACCCGAACATCTAAACATTGAAGTTGAGAATTTCATAATGCACATCCAGCAAGCAGCGTGGGAAAATACACCTGACTTCAATAAGAGGACGAAGGGAAATACATACCCCTTCAGAATTAAGAAGCTCATTATGGAAAAAAGAAGGCAGAGAAAAACGTGGCATCAATCTAGGTGCCCTGATGACAAACGAAAATTAAATAACCTGACAAAAAAAGTAAGAAGACTAATCCAGAACTTTAAAGATGACTCAACCAATACCTATCTCCAGAATCTAAGTAACGACCTAAAGACTGAGTACTCCCTCTGGAAGGCTACTAAGTATCTAAAAAGGCCGGTTACCCAAATCCCACCTATTAAGTGTCAAAACGGGCAATGGGCAATTAGTAATGAGCAAAAACCTAAGAGGTTTGCAGAGCATCTAGAAAATATATTTCAACCCAATGACGGTGAAATCATTGAAGATCACACTTTGCCTAATATGGTGACATCAGAAAATGAAGTTACCATAAAACTAGTAACACCGAGAGAAGTCGCACGAGAAATAAAATATAATATAAGTACACGAAAATCACCAGGTTATGATTTAATAACAGGAGAAGTACTTCATAACCTCCCAAGAAAGGGTCAGGTTAAGTTAACGACCCTTATCAATGCTGCACTAAGGCTAAAATATGTACCAGACTTATGGAAGGTGGCTGAAGTAATTATGATAGCTAAGCCAGGGAAACCGGCTCACGAAACATCATCATACAGGCCCATTTCCTTACTACCAATCATGTCGAAGCTATTTGAAAAGCTGTTACTCAAACAACTTAAACCAATAATAGATAGTAAAAACATAATACCAGAGCACCAATTTGGATTTCGAGAAAAACACTCTACCATCGATCAAGTGCATAGAATCACAGACGTAATAGAAAACGCCCTCGAAGACAAGAAAGTATGTGCTACTGTATTCCTAGACGTGGCGCAAGCGTTTGACAAAGTATGGCATGAAGGCCTTATACATAAATTGAAGAGCCTATTACCGAAGCAGTTTGCAGATATATTAGAATCTTACATTTTGAACAGAGTCTTTAGAATAAGACAAGAAGACGCCTACTCAGAACTGAAACAAATTAACGCTGGCGTACCGCAAGGAAGTGTGTTAGGTCCGGTCCTGTACCTACTATACACTTGCGATATTCCTGAATTAGAGCAAAACACAGTTGGGACCTTTGCTGATGATACAGCCATGGTACAGAAATGATGACCTACATCGGGACCTAAAAGTTGAGTTCATCGAAAAAGTGATCCAGAAATTTGCAGAAGCTCACGAAAAGAGACTTCATCAGCATGTGAACGTCGAGGCAATCCAGCTTCTCGACCACACAAACATAGTGAGAAGGCTAAAAAGAACAAAACCGTTCGAGTTACTGTTTAGTGATAGTGAATAGTGTAAAGTACAAATGTACCAAACGAACACAAGAACGAAGAGTATTCGCCTTAATAGAGACAATAAGAAAAGTGCTATTGGACACATTCTTAGTAAAGACAATTTATTAGTTTAGGTTATAATTTAATTACTTATTAGCCTATTTATAAGGCTAGATTGTAATAAGATTAGGGTCCATCCTATTGATGAGCCCTAAGATAAGGGGGAAAAAAAAAAAATATGTATTGCCTATTTCAAATTATTTGATGAATTTTATCTTGACATGGTAAACTTGTACTAATTTGATTGAATGTGTCAATAATTTAATTTGAATAAGTCCTAATTAATATATAAAGCTTAAGCTGTTTGCATGCCTTAGTTAAGGTAGTTAGTATAGGGATCTTTTTAAACTAAACATCTGTAACTTGTATCTAGTTTCTGTGCAAATAAAGAGATATTCTATTCTGTTCTATTCTATTCTATTCAGATATAATTATTTTTAATGTATCAAATTATATCTAGGCAAGTCTATTGATGTCTCGTCAGATAACACAAATCATACACACAGAACTCACAGAACATGAACAGAGCTGACTATATCTATCCAATTAACGCTTATGTCAACGCAGGTCTGCACTTTTTTATCATTCAATGAGTAATTAAATAAAAAATATTGCATTTGAAAGACACAGAGCTAAAGAATTTTATTTTGTCTATGTTTATTGAATCTAAAATAATTACAACAAAAGTATTTAAATATAGAATTTTCAAATTAAAAAGTTGTACTCACATGAGGTCCCCAAGATAGCGACGAGGAGAACGAGGGATACTTTGCTCAAGAACATGATTGCTCTCTAACTGTTGAATGCAACTGTGCTCTGGAATGGACCAAGTTCGCTTATATACTAGCGCTTATCAATCTAATGACGCTTGTAAAGCTCTGAGAGAGAGGGAACAATAACAAGATAAGTCTTCCCAGATGGAATATTCCAGCACAAAGACCGATATTAATGACTACCCACGGATCAGGTCATGCATGCAATACGGTCAGTCATGTGACTGACGGTATTGTTACTGGTCAAAAATATTCTAGGTTATGCAAGAAATCTTTCGGGAAATGAGCCGGAATTCTGAATAGTGTTAAGTCTTACCAAGACATGGTTTGCTTCAATATCTTGAAATGTTCTTTGCTTTTTTCTGCAAAAATTGAGAAGTTTAAGTCGATAGCATACGACTTTTTGAATCTTCTAAACTTTTTGGTTGTTAATATTAAACATCAGGTTAAATTCAGATAGAACTTTATTTCAATTCACAGGTATTGAACTCGCACTGAGTTCAATACCTGTGAATTGAAATAAAGTGAGTTTATCAATAAGCTCACAAGAACGCTCATAAGATTTTGTTTTCTTTTCCTTAATTATTAGCAATTTGTTTGTGAATACTAAAATTGCTCATAGTTTATGTGCTGACCGCAGACACTGACGCAATAACGGATCAGTACCGTCAATCTTTACTGGTTAGAACTGGAACTGATAATTCCTCTTATAAATAAATTAATATTGAGGGAATGTGTACTGAACAATCGATAACTACACGGAGAAAATTTTGTGATAATTGTTAATATATCATAAAGTTATTATAATGAACTAACCTAGGCAAAATATTTTTGTTTTTTTGTTACCAAAATACTGTTCCCATCCAAAACCAACAGTTGCTCCTTCAAACAGGCGCAACACGCGATATAGTCGCGCGACACAAAGCCACCGCTTGTCACGCGACGAGTGGTGCCTTTGTGTTGCGCGCGATCTGTTTGAGTCTTAAGTCTACGTCTAGTACATAATACTTTGTGTTGCGCGCGATCTGTTTGAGTCTTAAGTCTACGTCTAGTACATAATACTTTGTGTTGCGCGCGATCTGTTTGAGTCTTAAGTCTACGTCTAGTACATAATACTTTGTGTTGCGCGCGATCTGTTTGAGTCTTAAGTCTACGTCTAGTACATAATACTTTGTGTTGCGCGCGATCTGTTTGAGTCTTAAGTCTACGTCTAGTACATAATACTTTGTGTTGCGCGCGATCTGTTTGAGTCTTAAGTCTACGTCTAGTACATAATACTTTGTGTTGCGCGCGATCTGTTTGAGTCTTAAGTCTACGTCTAGTACATAATACTTTGTGTTGCGCGCGATCTGTTTGAGTCTTAAGTCTACGTCTAGTACATAATACTTTGTGTTGCGCGCGATCTGTTTGAGTCTTAAGTCTACGTCTAGTACATAATACTTTGTGTTGCGCGCGATCTGTTTGAGTCTTAAGTCTACGTCTAGTACATAATACTTAAAATGAATATTGCCTAATGTGGACAAAAGTACATTAAATAACTTGGAGTAAGCTGAATAGTATCATTAACCTAACCTTTAGGTATTGTTACAATAGAATCGTTAACACCTCCATAGTGTCGATGAAGTTGATAAGAACAAAATAGCAGCCTATCTCTGGTAGGTAACGGTTCAGAGACTTGGTTTTTTTTCTATGTATTTTCAGATAGTCATCTTATAATGATCTAAGTTTCATTACTGGCGAAAGAAAAAAAAATATGCCATGGTTGCATTGGCCTTTGTCAATTAAGCAACATCTTTTTAATTCAGGAAGGTTTATTTCTAGTAGGTACATAGGGTTTCCGGCTAGCCACAATGTAAGGCATTCATTCATTTTTAATTAGACGTTTCCTCCATTTGCATGCGAATCTCAAGATTGGACCAAAATAACTTTATTAATCAGCTAAAATCAGTATTTCGGGCTCTTTCTAAGCATGTAACAAACGTAATTCTTTCTTTTTTTGTTCTGATAGATATACAAATGCTTAAGGCTCTATCTATCGAGTTTTTGAATTTGCATCGTGGATTAGGGCTTGATAGCTACTACATTACCTATTCATGCTTAAAATTTTGTTATGATTAGAAGGTCGAACATTGACTTCAGCTTTTATGCTGTTATATTATTTTACGCATAAGGCAGGGACTATTTTGTCATTCGACTTTATTCTACAAGGATTGTTGGTAAAAGTAATACGTATTTTCAGATAGAACTTTATGCCTCTTGAAATTAAATAATCAGATGTCCTACCTTGAGATATACCGTTATGCCTCGAAAATTTTATTTATTCTGTTAAGGTCTACAAACAAAAGTAGACCTTATGCCTTTCAAAAGTGCTACAGGCCCTCGTACCTATATTTTCACAGCAATACAATCCTTAGCGTGGTACTGGACTTAAGAGGGCTACTATACATTTCTGTACAACGATAAAGTAGCACTTTTCAAAGGCCAAACCGTAGACTTATAAAAAAAGGAGGACTCCACACCACGCAAGCACAGTAAGTATGGGTTTGTACAAACACGCCTCACACACACATTTATATCATAGTATGCCGACCGGCCGCCATTACGTGACACGAGCGACGGCGTCTTTGCAGGTACTCAAATGACGCACACATAGATCGATACGGTGCTTCACTTTCGATATGCGTGCCGCGGAGTCCTCCTTTTTTTATAAGTCTACGGTTTGGCCTTTGAAAAGTGCTACTTTATCGTTGTACAGAAATGTATAGCCGCCCTCTTAAGTCCTGTACCACGCTAAGGATTGTATTGCTGTGAACATATAGGTACGAGGACCTGTAGTACTTTTGAAAAGCATAGGTCTACTTTTGTTTGTAGACCTTAACCGAATAAAAAAAATTTTCGAGGCATAACGGTATATCTCAAGGTACGACATCTGATTATTTTATTTCAAGAGGCATAAAGTTCTATCTGAAAATACGTATTACTTTTACCAACAATCCTTGTAGAATAAAGTCGAATGACAAAATAGTCCCTGCCTTATGCGTAAAATAATAGTTCCCTCTCTCTCAGAGCTTTACAAGCGTCATTAGATTGATAAGCGCTAGTATATAAGCGAACTTGGTCCATTCCAGAGCACAGTTGCATTCAACAGTTAGAGCAATCATGTTCTTGAGCAAAGTATCCCTCGTTCTCCTCGTCGCTATCCTGGGGACCTCATGTAAGTACAACTTTCTAATTTGAAAATTCTCTATTTACATACTTTTGTTGTAATTATTTTAGATTCAATAAACATAGACAAAAAAAATTTCTTTAGCTCTGTGTCTCTCAAATGCAATATTTTTTATTTTATTACTCATTGAATGATAAAAAAGTGCAGAGCTGCGTTGACATAAGCGTTAATTGGATAGATATACTCAGATCTGTTCATGTTCTGTGTTTTCTGTGTGTATGATTTGTGTTATCTGACGAGACATCAATAGAGTTGCCTAGATATAATTTGATACATTCAAAAATAATAATATCTGAATAGAGTAGAATAGAACAGAATAGAATAGCTCTTTATTTGCACAGAAAGTAGGTACACGTTACAGATGTTTAGTTTTTTTTTTTTTGTTAATTTTTCAAAGAATAGTTTACACATTCGTTTTATAGCTTAAACATACCACGGAAACCATCGCGAATTTAATGGCGGTATGGCCAGACACGGCAACTTGGTGTCACTAAAAAGATCCCTAACAGGGGTGACTCATGACTAATATATCAACGCACAGCCCAAACCGCTGGACCTGGAAACTTGAAATTTTGCACATAGATACCTAACCGAATAATAGATACGGAACCCTTCGTGTGCAACTCCGACTCGCACTTGGCCGGTTTTTTTTAATATGACCTGACCCATACATATAATACTTATCTTTAATAGGGCGGTATCGGAACCACTAACAATTAGCAATTTTTATACTGTCTCTTGATTGGCCGGTATTTATTTTCGGACATTTTTTCAAAAAGATGCCTAACTATTTGACTTAACAAAAACAGTTATAATTGAAAGTTATTTTCCCAGTCGTTACTTGATAATGACATTTATAGAGTGAGGTAGTAATCTATTGATATTTGTAATATTAATAATTGATTTTGATTTTTTTCTCTACAGGGTTTTCGGGAGATGTTGCTGCATATCCGATTGTACAATATCAGACCGCACCTGGATTTGGATACCCCCCATATGGACAACCCATGTATTATCCAATGCCACAACATGATAGCCCACCGGTCATAAGGGGGTGGGACGCTGTACATGATTGGAGTCAGAATGTAGTTCAAGGTTTCCTTGGGCAAAACCCTCCGCAGCCTAGGTATCCTCAATAAAAGGATGTTGTTTATAAACAAATGTGTGCTTTAAGTGATTTAAGTCATCGTTCATTTTTAGGTCCATTGTTCGGCTCATTTCGTACTTGAATACTAGAACATAATAATGTATGTAAGCTTAACATTGTTTAAAACCGACTCAATAAATAGAATAGAACGTAAATAGTTTTGTTTCCTTTTCTTTTCTCCTCCTTCAACCTCAAAGTCAGATAATATCTCATTTCTATCTCCAGAAGAAATTAAATACGCATACAAACAAGAGACTAAATCGTCTCATTGTTAATGCTAGACATTCGATGCTTGACTGTAAGCTGCAATCGACGTCAGTAGCTGTTAAAGTTTATTTGATTTTTGCAGTTTCGACCCAGTGTGTATTTGGTCTCATCAGTGTAGTGAAATACACACCTGCAGCAGACTGCATTATAGACTTTGCTTCTATTTAAAAAATAGAATAGTCAACTTAGTTATTTGCCAATAAATAGAACATGAAAGATCTCTATTTCGTGCAACTATGCTTAAACCAATTCACACAAATCAGTTGAAAGGAAGTTTCCTTTCAACTGAATTGTTTAATTTTGTCCGCCAATGTCTCGGCAGAAGTTCAGAATTCATCTTGTAATTAATCTCTAATTAAGTCTCGGGGTATCGCAACTGCATTGCTTTCAATTGTCTTTTCTTTTTTTCGATTTGTGAGTGTACTTGATCGACCTCCATGTGTGTATGACCCTTCAGCATAAAGTAGAAGGGAAACTATAGTTTCCTGGGCCCAGGTGTTAACTCAATAAAACTAGCTTTATTTGTAAGAGGATATAATAACAAGGTCTCACTGAAAATTTGGTGAAATTTGGCTTTCCAGGAATCAAATTATATGAGTATAGTACAAGTGAGGTTACAACATTATATTATTTGCGAAATATTTTTGAATGGCTTCGGTTGTGTAATGGTGTTATGCATGGAGTGCAAGTAGAGAGCCTCCATGTGTGACGTGTCGGAGACCTGACACGTTTGGCACGCCCTGGACATCAGTCGCTACAGTCGAAGACAAGTCTCTACATCCAATATCCTGCACTTAGAACGTAGAAGCAAAGAGGAAGTAAAATAAAACACCAATATATGTAAAAATACCCCAACCAATACCAATACCCATTATCATACCAATGTATGTATTGTTCATCTTCAATAATTATATGAGAATATCATCTAAGAATTGTGCAGAAGCTACGATATTTTCTTGGCTTCTTTTCTTGGGCACAGGCCTACAGTCCTACGTCCTACAATACAACCGACAGATATGATGCCGGAGAACGTAAACAGTAGGTACATAAGTCTAGTTTTGTTCGCTTGATAGGCTTAAAGCTCACGAGATGCACGACACTGACGAATAACTGATAAAATTGCCACATCGTCCAAGACTCTTCTGCCAATAGAGTTACTGCGACCAGTCGCAATGTCGCAAATGTCGCAATGGTACAATTCACAAAGCGATCCATGTCGTCAATATCCGATCAATAGGCATAATCAGTTGTCCAAAATAGAGAGCTAGGTAATTCAAAGTAGATTTGCGTAGATTTGCTAGCTGTGGTTTGTTAGAGTACCCACACACAGCTAGTGATTAAAGCACAATATTAGCATATTAAGATAAAATATTTTAAGCCTGAATGTTCACTGATTAGTGATTACTTCAGTAAATTGTTTACATAATTTATCGAATAATAAAAGAACGGAATGAAGATTATTGTTGAAAATAAAAATACAAGATTGATCCCGAGATTAGATGGAACAAATTTATTGTTAATAAAACGGTAACACTAATTACATTAATTAACATAAATTACGTTCGGCTGCTATCGGGGATACAAAGAAAACCGATATGACTTTATTTTAAAGGTTTAATTAAAGTAAGTATAAAGGTGAGCGTCCATTGGTCCGCGCCGGCCGCACCGCACGCACGGCACGCAACGGATTTTGGTTTGCTCTGTATGAATTTATATAGCACTGCGTCCACTATCGCTACCGGCCGCACCGAACGCCGGCATATATGAGCAAAAAAGGCGATGCGTGCCGGTGACGTCATAAGGAATGCCGGTGACGTCACCGGCACGGAACGCATTTTTGAACTCATCGTATCTGTCAGTGTCATCCTACTGATTCTAGGGATTGACGAAGCATAACATTTGCAATGTTTTTTTATCTAGACTAGTCCTTATATGCATAAAGACTAGTCTATACAACATTAGTTTTTGTTTATACTAAACCCGAAAAGGGGTCATTCTACTCATAATTTTGAACAATTTTTTCTACGGGACCAACCTTGAAATCGTGAAACAAAAATCTGCTGGTCAGTACATTTATCTACATCAAACTCGTCAAAGTCAGCTGTTCAGTACATTTTGACGAGTTTGATGTAGATAAATGTACTGAACAGCAGATTTTTTTTTTCAATGATGAGTACAGTGACCCCTTTTCGGGTTTAGTATAAACAAAAACTAATGTTGTATAAACAAATTAAAAACAAAATTGAGTTTCTGGTTTCTGACTGCATTTCTGTTGTGCTTTATTATCAAAATTAAAAAATAATAATAATGTTTAGACTCGTGCTCATAGACATGAGCGGCACGCGTCAACGGCAGAGGCAAGGCAACTGCCATAGACTATACACTAATATCTGGAATAGTAAATACCGGTCTGGTATGTAAATTACGTGAAAAATAGATGGCACTGATACCAACTAGACAATTAATTCTATTATCCGCTAGATGGCAGTATACTTAATTGCAAATGGATATAGGTATTAGGTAGGTGCCATGTATTTATTTGTATTTAGGTAGGAATTTATTTTAAATAAAAGAACAATTCCCTTAATAATATTTACTTCTTTTTATTTTTGTAAACACTACGTTTATGTGTACATAGATTAAAATAGCGTTCTGCTTTGACTTTTACGTTATCCCCCGATCAAAATTGCTAATTTTCCAGATAAAATTCTGTTCACACCTGTGCACCAACTATGAATGATTCTTGTAATAACCCGATTAACAATAAAATCTAGCTTATTATTTTTATGCAACGTGCAGGTTAGAAGTCACAAATTGATTTAACCACTATTTTTCAATATTTTCTTTTTTTTTTTTTCACATCCAAAATAGCGTTTTTCTGCATGTTTTTAGTCTGCATGTAACCAACAATATCCAAATCGAGTACACAACCGCAGGTTGAGAAAGCGGGGTCAATCAGTAGGAAAGTATCACGAAGTCCAGGGACGGAAGCAGCCTATGGGTCAATCGGTGAACAAAGTATCAGGGTCGAAAACAGAGTTAACAGTAAAGCCAGGTCTCACAAAATCCAACAATCAATGCAAATCTCTCGAGAAATCCGAAAATAGTTATAAGCAGTAACGAACGAACGACAGCACGGAAACTTCAAAAAACTTTGAAATTTGAATTGTGTCAAGTGCCAATCTGTCATCTTGTTATTGCAAGTTATTATTATTAAAAGCTCCATCTATCAAGCAATAGTATACTTTTTATTAAAAGTTTTCAAAACGTGAACTGGATGTCGCCACCTTCCATACATTTAATATTTACTGTCAGATGTATGATGGTTTCACCCCCCTGGCAACTGCAGTCATCTTTTGCGAACAAGCAACACTGATAATCTTCGTCAATCTCCATGACAACGCGCGACGTCTACTGACAACAACAAAAACACTCAGAATAAATAAAAATGGTGGACGCATGACACCGGCAAATCCGTTCCGGCCGGCCGGGGCGGACCAGGTGGACAGTGGACGCATGCCATCGGCAAATCCGTTCAATCCGTTGCGTGCCGTGCGGGCGGTGCGGCCGGCGCGGACCAGTGGACGCTCAGCTTTACAGTAAGTAGGTAAAAACTAGGTTACGTGACAATCAAGAACTTTGTTCGACGTGAGAAACAAGAGTGATTCACAAATACACTAAATCAATAATGTTCGACGTGAGAAACAAGAGTGATTCACAAATACACTAAATCAATAATCTTCGATCCCACGCCATCAGATAGCTGAGGAAGCGAATCTCACGGTTTAAAACACAATGCGGTGTTAGTCATCTTCTTAGGAATTTGGGGTTCCGCAGGTGGCGATGTCCAAGATGCTCCACGAGATCGGTAACTATTTGAAAACTCTAGTCGAAAATAGTGTCGATGGCGAAGCTGGATCAATCTCGGTGTTGCAGGCCTCCTTATCATTAGCCTTAATATCAATTCCACCAGTAGCTTTCTTTAGTTGGTTTAGTCTACGGCGACGGAGCATAATGATGATAATGAGTACACATGCACCGGATAGTAGAATGTATACCGGTATAGTAGTGTGGTATATAACTTCAGTGTTCGACGTGTTCGTTACAGGTTCTTGTAGGGCGATTTCAGAGTTACTTGAATGCAAACTGCCAACGTTAATGGTATCTAGTTTTATAGTTTTCATTGGTACATCATACTAGTTTTCCTTTATAACTGGTAAGTCTATAATTTTCAATATTTCTATAAATTTCAACCAATCGTCATGATCAAGCTAAGGGAAAGACCCTTAGCTTGATCATGACGATTGGTTGCAGTAAATGCTGTAGTGGTTAGCATGCAGCCTTTAGGTATGATAGATAAGTAGCTCGCTTTCAGCATTCTATAGTTATCTTCAGAACGTTTCGGGCGACCCAGGTGCTCTCAGGGCATGGTTGCTTCGGGAAGTACCTGTGTCGCATAAACAGGGAGCCGGACGCTAGGTGCCATCACTGCGTCCACTGTCGGGAGGACACGGCGTGGCATACATTGGCAGAGTGTGCCGCATGGGAGGAGCCGCGCCGTGCCCTCGTAGCAAAGATCGGAGCTGACCTGTCGCTGCCGGCCGTCGCTCGTTCGATGGTTGGGAGCGCTGAGTCGTGGGATGCGGTGATCTCCTTCTGTGAAACCGTCGTTTCGCAGAAGGAGGCTGCGGAAAGGGAGAGGGAGATTGAGACGACTCTCCCGACCCGCAGAAGGAGGGCCGGGCGTCGGCGGAGGGCGGATAACGCCCTCTTCCAGCCTCCGTAAACAGGTCCGGAGGGACGGCAGACTAGGGGACGTCGGCCGGCCCCCATCCAGCTGGACCCGAGGCGGCGGCGCGTAGTGTTCCGCGCGCGCCCCTATTGGACGTCGCGGGGGGAGTTCTACACCTCACTCCCCTCGCGGGCCTGAGGAGGCCCGCAAAGGCGGGCCTGCACTAGCCGGGGATCGTGGAAGGCGCACAAGTTCCCATGATCCCCGGTCCAAGTGTGGGAAGGGAACACCGGGGTGGTTTTTAGACAGTAAGAGTCTGACAGACCCCTCTGCTCACCCCAGGGCTGGGGACATCCATGAGGATTTTCCACCCCGGAACAAAAAAAAAAAAAAAGGTTGCCATTGAGACAAGAGGGGTGAGGCAGGTTCGTAAACTGAGTGGAAAAAATTTGAAAACATATTGCAGATTACTTCCGGTTCTCTGGATTGGGTGTCTTTGTAGTGAACCTTTGCTGGGATGCACGGTTTGTCTTTTCGGTTTGCTACATATGTCCAGAAGTGTTTAACATTTTGTGTGTAGGCTCTCTTCTACCGAGTTAATGTACGTAGAAAAACATTTACCGCACATTTCCCTAAAATTTGCTCTATGTGATGTGAATGTTTCGTAATCGGATATATTTTTATACTTCTTCCACTTGATCCAGGCTTTCTGTTTCTTTTTAAAAATACTAATCAAGGGACGCGAGAACCAGGCTGGAAAAGTGGAAGATTTAGAACTAGTCAGAGGAGTGTGAAACTTAATAATCTCGTCTAGTTTGTCATGGAACAAAGATACGGCTTCTTGGGATTTTTCATGTGTGAAAAGTTCCGGCCAATCAGTTTTCCGTATCATACTATTTATTTCTTCATAATTCGCCTTGTAAAAATTGTATTTCTGTCGCGAACGCCGGCCAGGGGAAGATACTTAACATTAATATTTATGTCACAAACAAAGGGGGGGTGATATACGTCAGCAGGTAGCAGAGGAGAGGGCTCTTGCTGCACATTACTGGGGCAGTTGGATATTAAAAGGTCTAATATTTTGCCTTTTGTGTTAAGAGTGCTGTTATACTGAGAGGCATTTAGAAGCGACATGAAGTTGTTTAGATGATCATAGGACACAGATGAGCCAGAACACAAAGGAGAACTTGCTGGAGTATTTAGGGTAGATTGCATATGCCATGCTGCTTCTGGAAGATTATAATCTCCGACTAAATAAAAGAATTCGACGCTTGGATCACTCAGAGCGTCATAAAATAACTCGAAGTGTTTTTCATATATAAGCGAGGGAGTCTTAGCCACGATGTGACGCTTTAGATTTTGACCACTAGGTATTTCGACAGCAATTTGATCGATGTAGTTGTGTAACGCAGGGACATTAACAGAAGTGTTTATGTCAATTTCAATTGGTCGGAGAGTTCTTAAGATTGTCACTAGTACACCGCCACCGTCCAGTTTTTTTGTGCTAGCCCGATCGCGATCACACCTGTACACAATATAACGTTGGTCAATAAATTCATTGTTATTAATTTCAGCCACTAGCCATGTTTCTGTGAGTATTATAACGTCATATGTTCTCGTGAGGATGTTCATAAATAAAGTCTGCAGTTTCGTACGGATACCCCTACAGTTTTGATAATAAATTGTTAAGTGTTTATCAGCCATTGGTAATGGTAGAATATGTATGTATTAGTATTATGTATTAAACAAATTAGGATACCAAGAAAATAGATGCTAAGAGTAACTTAAGATAAATGTGACTTTAAAATAACATAATAAAATGATTTAAGTAATAATGATAAGAGCGTGTACAAGCACAAGTATATATAACATCTTATGAACAAATTAACAGTAATTAACATAATGGGAAATGAAATTAATTGAAGCAGGAGGCAGTTTAGCTCACAACACTTTATAATAACGACAGCAACACGTTTATTAGTAATAGTACGCATAATTTTGAATGTAATAATCAAATTGGTTGAATTTATTATGTATGAGAACAGAGTTAATTTATAATTTATGACAAGGTAAAAATTAAAGACAATTTACAAACACAATAAAAAATGCACAATACAGACAATAATTTAAACAGCAGACTAAGGACAATTAACACAAACTATAAAGAAACAAAAAAAAAGGCAGGGAAGGCGCATCGTATGTTGCATGTTTGTACGTGTGTAGGATAGTGAATTATTGTAATAGGTGTTATGTAGATGTTTAGGTTTGTATAAACAACCACAAGATATTGTCCTGTAGCTGCTGCTGTCGTGGGGTGTCCCAGCCCTCTACTTGTAAATGACCACGAGTGGTTTTAAGAACACTCACAAGCAAAGACTGGGTACGATTACCAGTGGGTAAACGTAGTGATGTGCAAGAGTGTGGGGTGCAGAGTAGTGAGTTATGTGTAGGTAGTAACGTCTCTATGATATTCTCCTATAGTACGTCGTAGAGTAAGCCAAACCCCAACTTGTAAGTGACCACGAATGGTTTTATGAACACTACCAAGCGAAGAATGGATGCCACTTAGTTTAGTTTAGTTTATTAAATTTATTAATTATTTCCTTTATTTCATTTGTGTACATATCATTTACATTTTTAAATATTTTTATAAAAACAAAAATAAAAAAACATTTAAAAATATAAAAATAGTAGCCCACCGATATCGGGAACAGGGTCCAAGCTACCGGTGGTCAGGGCTCTGGAGAGAGGGACCTCTGCACTATGCGATCCCAGTACAATGTGGCTTGGCCATTCTCGAGAACTGGGTCGGGCACATACGTGTAATATGGCACTTCGGACTCCACAAGGTTGTACTGCAAGGCAAGTTGCTGGTGGATAATCCTAGCCACTAGATTGTGTCTGTGCCAGTACTCGCCGTTAGCAAAACGAGAACAACCGGAAACAATATGTCAGATTGATTCACCGGGACGGTGGCATGCCCGACAGATGTCAACCGTACCGTATTCGTCATGATAACTTCATCCATAATTGCACACACAAAACCTTCGGTTTCCCCGAAGAGGTCGCCGAAACGTAGCCAGGATACAGACGCCAAAAAGTCTACATCAGGCCCATGGAGGCCCCGGAAAAAGCGTCCGTGAAGCTCTTTGCCTTGCCATACTTCCTTACGATCGTTAGTATCAAGTACTGCAGGTTTGCGCCAGTTCTCTTTCGCCAAGGAGAGTGGAGTGAGGCCCTTGTCCACCGCGACCACATCTCGATGCATCCCCACGTCGGCTTCTAGGAAATATTCCCTGAGACTGCATATCTCGCGATTGTGGAGGGTCTTAGCATTTAAAAAGCCTCGACCTCCACACTTTCGCGGGATATACAGTCTCATTACCGATGACCGTGGGTGATGCATTCGATACGCAGTCAGCAGCGTACGGACCCTCCTATCCAGGGCGTCGAGTTCGGTCTGAGTCCATTTGAGTACGCCGAAAGAGTTGAAGGCGCGCACCCTGTTTCCACCTGATAGAAGACTATTAAATACTTTCTTCAGGCGGCCAAAGAAGCGCTCCTTCCACGATTGCTTCATGTCAGTAACATTGATGCCCAACGCTTCCGACATACCCAAGTACTTCTAGGTTTCGGTTGAGGTGTATGGAATCCGAGAGTTGGGTTCCCACGGATTCCATAATCTCCCCTCGCTTTACATGCATGACTGCACATTTGTCCACACCAAATTCCATCCTGATGGCGATACTGAAGTTTTCTGTTACCTTCAGTAACTCCATCAGTCGCAAATTGTTGGGGGCAAAAAGTTTCAAGTCATCCATGTAAAGGAGGTGAGATATTACCTGACCACCTCTTCTCAACCGATAGCCTAGAGACCTGAATCCTCCAGCGTGTGCTTAGAGGATTCAGGGCTAAGCAAAACCAAAGCGGACTCAAACTATCGCCCTGAAATATTCCCCGCTCAATCCTGATTGGTTCATCGATCCCTGGGATCCGTCGACATCCTGGAAAGAGAAGGACCGTCGTCCACTGCCCCATACACGACATCAGGAAGGTGCGTAAAGTTGCGTCTATTTTGTACAACTCCAGCACCCTAATGAGCCATGTATGTAGCACCGAGTCATAGGCCTTCTTGTGATCTATCCAACATGTCGACAGATCCTTCCGGGATCTACGAACCTGTTGGCTTATGGTCATATCTATAAGGAGCAGCTCCTTAGTACCGCGGGACCCATTCCTACATCCATTCTGAGACACAGACATAATCGAGTTATTATAAATATGGTGTGAAATTTTTGCTCTAAGAATGGATGTAAGGACTATATAGACCGTCGGTAAACAAGTTATTGGTCTATAGTTTTTAGGTTCCGCAGTACTACCTGATTTATGGAGCAGGTGGGTAACTCCTGTCGTAAAGAGCAGTGGTAGCGACCCAGTCTCTAAAGATAACTGGAATTGCGAGGCTAAGCAGGCGTGTGACTTTGTTGCCATTTAATCCAGAAATTGTGCAGTCCGTCCGGTCCTGGAGATTTCCAGTTAGGCAACGGACGAACTGCACAGGCCACATCCAGAGGACTAATGGTAACAGCCTCCATGTTTGGTATTGAATCACACGCCTGCTCAACAACACGCATCCAATCACCTTCAGTGTGACTGACAGGCACCGACCAAATGCTTCGCCAAAAAGCACTCATGGTCTCATTATCCGGTGGACGCACGTCAGTCATACCTTGAGTGGGAATGGGTCGCTCCCATGCTCTGTATACCTTTCATCACTCTGGAACATGCGGTTCTGAGAATACCGATCCACTCTTCGCCTAGGTATACCGACGCATACGGTTTGCCCATGCATAAACTTTCTGCTTCAGAAAGTCGATGCGCTCTGTGACACGGGATACATATTCTTGAGGACTAATATTAGTTCCCGAGAACGCCCGTCTCACAAAGCGCATCACCCTTGGGCGTGTATTGCCTTCCCTGAAGCAGATGTCCTCCCGATGAATACCCTGGCCTCATTAATACGACGTTCAATCCTGCACTGCCAGGCTGGTGCAGCGGGTTTTGGCCGTGTAGCTCGGTCAGTGTTTGGAAATTTGACACAAGCTACACGACATGCCGCAACAGCCGTGCAATACAAGATTGAGTGTGTATCGCAAAGATCTGCGCTGCTTTCAATAAAATTTGGTAACAGCGCATCCGGAGCACACACCAGTGCTCTGTTTTTTTTATTCATGGGCAAAAGTGGTAGTCGTGGTCTAAGGTCAGGTGATGTGAACCGGTACTCACGGATCGCATCCTCCAGAGCGCTCATTTCCACATTGCATAGGTTGTCTGCAGATATAGCTCTGGCATTCTCCTCCTCATCACGCTGGTTTGCTCGCAGTGGAATCTCGGCAGGCACATGCATGACATTCTGGGATGGGGGAGGGTTACTAGCAGAGCTACTCTGCATTTCCGAGCGCAGCCGATCAAGTGTAGCGTTATCCAACCTATGATTATGTTGGATGACGCGCACCTGATCAGACAATCGTTGGGCCGAGACGTTGACGGCAGGTTCAAGCACCTGAAACAGAGAGAGCATCCGTCCTCGATACGCTGTAAGGTTAATTCCTCCCTCTGTAGCCCCATAACATGCGCGCATGACATTTTCATTTATGGACTGGGTCCATCGCATGCGCGACAAATTTCCACCGGCAGCGGGGACCCTGTTCGGGGCCGGTTGGCCTCGAGGTCCCAAGCCCGCTGGTGGCCGTCCTCTTCCTCGCCGCCGTGGTGGTGTTGGTGACGACGGTGGGGAGAAAAACTCTTCGACGCAACTGCAGCGACCGGTGACACAGCGCTCACGGTTGAGGCGGAGCTGAGCGACGAGTCCGGAGATGGCGGGTGTGCCTGATTTCGTGTTCTGGCTCTTGTTTGCATCATCTACATCGCATCAATCATCTTATTATTTTATTGTAGGCCAATCTTGACAAACGTCATTCTTGGTTTTTTTTATTTGTTTTTTTCATTTTGTGGTTCGTTATTCATAAATATTCATATTTATTAATTATTATAATTAATATTGTGACAACTATAAGCATCATTATATTGTGGTCAAGATTTAGATTCATTAATATGTGACTGCTTTTGTTTTTGCTCGACTTTTCCTTTGGCTGTATTCATGTTACTGAGAAAAAGCAGTCACATATTAATGAATCTAAATCTTGACCACAATTTAATGATGCATAAAGTTGTCACAATACCTATATGTGACAGGAGCTCGTGGTTAAGTAATAACAGCCGCACGGGTCGATCCGTCAGGTTAAGCTACGCTTGCCGGGGTTGGTCAGTGGATGGGTGACCATGTTTACATACCGAGATTCCTCCGTGCCTCGGAAAGCACGTTAAGCCGTTGGTCCGGCTGTTATTCGTGGATCTTTGACAGTCGTTACGGGTCGTCAGAAGCCCGAAAGTCTGACAACCAGTCAGAGGCGGCGTAAGGCGTGGGCGACGTGGGCGACCGCCTACGGCCTCGCAGTCCGAGGGGCCTCGCACCTCGAAGCTTTATGCATTAGGTAGGTACTTAAAAGACGTGAAAAAATTTTACTCGTCATAAAACGATAAATATATTGACATACTTGTACCAAATTCGTTTATTTTTTTTAAGTCTAGCAACATTTGCTGGCGTTGCGTTTCTTTCGCGGGTAATCCCCGAAAGATTTTTGTAAGTTATTAAAACTTTAATTATTCGTGTTTATATCCCCCTCGGCCCCCGGTCCCTGGGGGCCCCCCAAATCTCGAGAAGTAGGTAGGTACTTTTTAATCAAATCTCAAACAAGGTCAGAACATGTTCAGTAAAAAAAAACACTGCAAAGTGAAAAATAACTTTAATTTCGGAAGTCGGTGTCTTTGGATCTGTATTTTAGTTTTTTGCCACCGACTTCCGAAATTAAAGTTATTTTTCACTTTGCAGTGTTTTTTTTGGAAGTCGGTTTTTGTTTTTGTAAAAAAGTTTTTATTTTTCACTTTTTAGTGGTTCAGTTTGTAATTTATCTAAGTTACAATAACCCAATGTCAACTGCTCATCACGTTTTACAAAATGTTGCTTTTCCCGATGCAGGGACGTTAATTGTTGAGGAGTTCTCCTAGCAAGAACCAGGAGAAATGGAGCTCATGGTGAAGTCACCATTACCATTATTTTGACGAGCATAAACCATATTAAAGTAATCGAATCGCAACCTGTTATATACTTAGATATAATTGAATATTTCCGATGGCCCTCTGTGGTCTTCATCATCAGTTCCAGTTCACCGAATGGAACTTTCCGAGAGTAAATGCACGAGTTACTATAAAAAATACCAAAATCGATATAGGTGTGCCCATAAAATTTGAGGGTTTCCCTCGATTTCCATGGGATCCCATCATCAGATCCTGACTTGATGATCATGGGACCACTTGGGAAGTATACCCTTTCGAACAAAAAAAGAAAAATCCAAATCGGTCTAGCCATTTTCGAGTAATCGGGGAACATACATAAACATACATAAAAAAAAAAAAAAAAAAAAAAAAAAAAAGGTTCCGACGAATTGAGAACCTCCTCCTATTGGAAGTCGGTTAAAAAAGAGGCACTTTGTAGTTGGAGGCCCCCCTACGTATGCAAAATATTATTATCAACGTAACATGCAAAAATTTTCGAGCTCGCTTCGCTCGCTCTTCTATCGTAAATTTTCTACGTTTTAAAACTTTTCTGCATAGGTCGACCAAATAACTTCTATTTCCCTAGTAATGTTCAAAAGAAGAACATCTGAGACTGGGTGCTAAAATATTCGGGCTCGCTTCGCTCGCTCCATATTCTTCTCATACTCAAACACTTCTGCATAGGTAAGTCGTCAACGACAAAGTATCTCCCATTTAAGTGTATGATTAAAAGAAAACCTTAATTGCCTTTCCGGGGCGGGGTGCTAAAATTTTCGAGCTGGCTACGCTCACTCTTGCGTCCTGCATTCTTCTAATTCTCAAACTTTTCTGTATAACTTATTAAAATATCTCCTATTTCTGTAAGAATGTTGGAAAGACAACCTAATTTTAACCATCCGAGGCGGCGTGATAAATTTTTTTGTCATCATTTGATTAGTAATAAAACTCATATACCTACCTACTTACTTACCTACTGATACATTTGTATCACCTCAGATTGTAACATTGAGAGATTGTGTGTTTTTGTATTCAGCTCATTCAAATTAACGTTTTTCTTTCGACTGGGAAATTTAAGAGGCCTCGCAAAGCTGATGTCGCCCACGTCCAAGTTTGGTCTAGCGCGCCGCCACTGCAACCAGTCTTACCAAGGGGTATCGTATTACCCAGTAACTGGGTTGTGGAGGTCAGATAGGCAGTCGCTCCTTGTAAAATACTGGTATTCAGCAGCATCCGGTTAGACTGGAAGCCGACCCCAACATAGTTGGGAACAGGCTAGGCAGATTGAAAGTTGTCACAATATTATACAATGAAACACTAAAAATTCAAAGTCTCATACACCTTTTGTTTTTACAGATAGAAGTCTAATTTTTTGCAGGCAAATAGGTAATTTTATTGGGTATCGGATAGCATTTATAGTTTTTTAAATTTATGTGAAATTAATCAGCAAAAAATTGAAAACTAAAAAATGAGAAATGTTTCACTGTGTCCACAGTGGTGTACACAATGAAACTCCACTAATTCAACAATGAAACATAATAATTATTAATAGTGTCTGTTTCATATTTTGTGTAATATTTAGGAAATAGGTATATGACAAAAATGCTGAGTTCATTCAAAAAGATTTTATTCTAAATCTTAATAAGCGTAGTATAAATGTAGGACATTGCACTCTTGTGCAGCTTCTCTCCTCAAGATCTTTCCTTGTCAGTGCATTTGAATAGCTCAAAGCATATTTTCCGTACGCGCCATCCTAAAAAAAAACTTCTTGTCACAAA
This sequence comes from Cosmia trapezina, assembly GCA_905163495.3. Classification (NCBI taxonomy): domain Eukaryota; kingdom Metazoa; phylum Arthropoda; class Insecta; order Lepidoptera; family Noctuidae; genus Cosmia; species Cosmia trapezina. Next base: position 6,200,802 of record LR991048.1, read on the forward strand.
AGTTATCAATTTCTATGGAAAATACATGAATCATGAAATATAGTACACAACGAAAGTGTTTCATTGTGTAACTGTTTCACTGTTGACTACCTAAGGTTTATTTTAATAACTTCAAAGAAAAATCCACTAAATTGTAACATTTTAACTTATGATATATTCCACGTTAATCTACGAAATATGTTTAATGCTAGGTAATCATGAAAAATATGAAATTTTCTACCATTATTTAATGAAAAATCTATGAATATTGCTGAAAATAGTTACATTTTTGTCGAAAAAATTTAAAATGCTCGGCAGACAGTCTTCCTCTACTCGGCGCCGCTGCAAACTGGGGTAGGGCGGGGGGGTCCTCGAGAGTGTCCTTAAGCGATATAATGCACGATCTGGCAATGCAGCATTTTAGAAATATCACTAAGTTTTACTGTGTACCACTGTTTCATTGTTGGACATCTGACCCTACATTATAATGTGATATAAACTGTAAGAATAGTCTGTTATAATATAAAATGTATGAACAATGATAATTAATATAATGTAAATTGTTTAACTGTAATATTGAGTATGTACCTATATTTTTTAATTTATAACAATTTAAATTGCAATGCCTTAACAGGCAAAGAAGTTCTAAGAACCTTTAGACAAGGTGTAACATAAATAACCCACAACCTCTTAAAAGTTGTTCATAATGATGAGTACAATGACCCCTGTCATTGTACTCATCATTATGAACAACTTTTACTATGGGAACAAACCTGGAATCGCGAAAAAAAAATCAGCTGCTCCCTACATTTTGACGAGTTTGATGTAGATAAATGGTCAGCTGATTTTTTTTCGCGATTTCAGGTTTGGTCCCATAGTAAAAGTTGTTCATAATGATGAGTACAAGGACCCCTTAAGAGGTTGTGGGTTATTTATGTTACACCTTGTATTTGTTAACGTCTTCAAAATTGTACACTTAGTTCGCAATAAAGAATTTGAATTTGAATTATGAACTTTTTTGACGTTCATATAATATTTTTGAAGCCTGAAAGGGCCAATATATTAATGAACTCTACTGTACTCCTAGAGTTAGGTATTCGGTGGGCCACCGACCGATTTGAAACAAGCTGAAACTAGTAGGTAAGTTTTATTTTTATTTTAGCCGTGCATACCTTGTCTGAAATCTCTGTGCACCCCACTGACCCTAGCCTGCGGTGCTGGAGATTTCTGCAAAGCATTTCTAGAGTGAGCGCAGGGGTGGACCACTGGTAATGGCCACGACTTACCTACGAGTTGTAGGTTGTGAGTTCGAACCCAGATAGGCGCTTTACTTTAGGTACCAACAGTTTCCATCACCGTTTTGATAGCAGTGGTGAAGTACACAATTTCTTCACCACTGCTCTCAAAACGGTGATGGAAACTGTCGTGAAGAAACCGGCAAGTCCTAGAACCAAAAAAATCTCGAGGACATGTGACGCATTTGTTCGGGAAACCGGAGGCGCCCTCTGTCGGCGCGACAACACGTTCCAGATCACCGAACAAACAGTGACATTATTTTATACACATTGATCACGCGAACATAAAAATAATAGGGGATTTTTTACTGATGTTCTGTATTTTATTTGTTCTTGCTTTTATACTTGGTCCATTATAGGTACCTATCCAACAAAGAACTGTTGTGGCTGACACTGGCTTGGCCACCATCAGGGATTTTACTTTTGATAACACAAAGATTTAGTCGTTAATTAGTAGAAAATTGGCGCCAAATATCAGAATTTGTCGGTCACTGGTTCAAAAGTTATAAGGGGTCATTGGTGGCCGATCTAGAGAGAGTCTCCCCAGCTTGGCCACCTTTATTATCAAAAACTAGAGCACCTAGCGAAGATCTGTTTTCTCCCAGAGTTAGTCGAAATTAGTCGCCAAGTCACAGATTTAGTCGGGTCTTAGTTTAGAAGATATAATGAGTTCAATTTTTAAGTATAGTTCAAGAGCTAGATTGAAGAGTTTACGATAAAATCTTTGATCTAGCTCTTGGTCTATACTTAAAAATTGAACTCATTATATCTTCTAAACTAAGACCCGACTAAATCTGTGACTTGGCGACTAATTTCGACTAATTAGCGACTAAATCTGGGAGAAAACAGATCTTCGCTAGGTGCCCTAGTTTTTGAGATATAAAGGTGGCCAAGCTGGGGAGACTCTCTCCAGATCGGCCACCAATGACCCCTTATAACTTTTGAACCAGTGACCGACAAATTCTGATATTTGGCGACAAATTTCGACTAATTAACGACTACATCTTTGTGTTATCAAAAGTAAAATCCCTGATGGTGGCCAAGCCAGTGTCAGCCACACAAAGAACTGGCGTATTTTTTCGCCGCGTACATAAATGAGTCGCGTGATTTTCGTCTTGAGCATGCACCGTTATTTTGACGATTGACTCTGAGCGATTAAAATTATAATAAAAGGTGTGAGGTAGGTAGTAAAATAAAACAGCACATATATAAAAACATATTCGTTATATTCGGTGTCCGACGTGGTCAGTTACAGTAATATCAACAAAGCTAAGTGAAAGCTGCGACATCGCCTTTGTACACTCACATGCGACATTGTACATACGCGATGAAACAATGCATTTTTATGTAAGCACCTACCTACCGATGGGTACTTACCCAGTAACTGTGTTGTGGAGGTCAGTTATGTAGACGTTCAAATAGCTGAACATATCGCACACCTAGATCTAAACTGAGACGACTCAAAAATCGTTTTTGAGTTAGGTATGTTTGAAAAACAGTGATTATCGATAAAAATGATTGAATTTTAGCCCCAGTTACAAGCTATTTATTATCTAGAATCAAATTAAATTGTACCTATAACTTTCCTAACAAAAAATGCAGATATTTATGTACTTACGTTTTTATCGTCTCCTGAAAAATTACCTTTTTTGAATTGTCTCAGTTTAGATCTAGGTGTGCGTAGGTATGTATTATATTCAGCTATTGTTACATAATATGTAGACGACTTAAACTAACTAGCGAAATGTGGGTTGTGCTGGCTAGGTACATATCAAGCAATACATTTCCAGTATAAGCTGATCTCGCATGGTTTTCCGTAGGTACAATGAGAAGTCAGCTTATACTGGAAATGTATAGCTTGATATGTAGCCGTGTGTGATACAGGAACAACTTTCTTTCTAATGCATTATTCCACCACGTATCGGCCGCAAAACCCGCAACACTATAATGTCGCTCTATCATCTATTGGTATACATTTAAAACGTTTATTGGTGCGGCCCGCACACGTATTGACGCAAAATGATGTAGGCACTTACTCGTGATCATTAAAAAAAACCGCATTTTTTTTTTTACTAAAAAACAAAAAAAAACATGAAAGTATAGTGTTACAAGGATCGTTTGGCGCGTGGCCAAAATCGGAACTAACGCCGCCATCTTGTTTTCTCAATATATTTTACAAAATGTTTACCAACAGCGACTCCATGACAATATTATTTGAGCGCCAAAAGTTCCTTGAATGCGTGCCAAATAAAAATAGGATCGCGCTTGCTGCCAACTTCACAGGACAGCTGTCAAATTAGTACTGCCGATAGCTGTCAAATACACGATAGTAGTCAAATTAGTACGCATTGGTAATGAAGTTCGCGAGTATTGCGGAACAAAATGGCGTCTTGACGCCGACCCCAACATAGTTGGGAAAAGGCTAGGCAGTATGTGTATACTCAGGCCAATGATACGAGACAAATATCAACTTTAAACTCAAGTGGTCACTGTGGTGCCGCCTCTGATGGGATGTCGCAGCAGTGACCAACCGTTATTTCTTGTACAGACGCCAGCATATCAAGCTACTACAATATGTCAAATCGTCTTTATCGCTAAAGAATTAGGTTCAAGGTTGATTGGGAAAATTTGACAGTTTCGGGTGGCCTAACCTGCTGGCGTCTGTACTTATTGTCTTCCTTGTTTTTGTTAAGTGTCTGTACTTACTAGATAACATAGTCATAAGTTTTACTAACAATCTTGTTGAGTCTTGGTTGCTCTAATATAAAAACTTTTTTACAAAAAACAAAACCGACTTCCAAAAAAACACTACAAAGTGAAAAATAATTTTAATTTCGGAAGTCGGTGTCTTTGGATCTAGTTTTAGGTTTTTGCCCCCGACTTCCGAAATTAAAGTTATTTTTAACCGACTTCAAAAAGGAGGAGGTTCTCAATTCGTCAGAACCTTTTTTTTTTATTTTTATTTTTTTTTTTTTATGTATGTTCCCCGATTACTCGAAAATGGCTGGACCGATTTGGATTTTTCTTTTTTTGTTCGAAAGGGTATACTTCCAAAGTGGTCCCATGATCATCAAGTCAGGATCTGATGATTTCCATGGAAATCGAGGGAAACCCTCAAATTTTATCGGCACACTTATATCGATTTCGGTGTTTTTTATAGTAACTCGTGCATTTGCTCTCGAAAAGTACCATTTGCTGAACTGGAACTGATGATGAAGACCACAGATGGTCATCGGAAATACTCAATTATATCTAAGTATATCACAGGTTGCGATTCGATTAGTTTAATATGGTTTATGCTCGTCAAAATGCATAATGGTGATGGTGAAGTCACCATGAGCTCCAGTTCTCCTGGTTCTTACTAGGAGAACTCCTCAACAATTAACGTCCCTGCATCCGGAAAAGCAATATTTTGTAAAACGTGATGAGCAGTTGACATTGGGTTATTGTAACTTAGATAAATTACCAACTGACCCACTAAAAAGTGAAAAATAAAAACTTTTTTACAAAAACAAAACCGACTTCCAAAAAAACACTACAAAGTGAAAAATAACTTTAATTTCGGAAGTCGGGTGCAAAAACCTACAATACAGGTCCAAAGACACCGACTTCCGAAATTAAAGTTATTTTTCACTTTGTAGTGTTTTTTTGGAAGTCGGTTTTGTTTTTGTAAAAAAGTTTTTCACTTTGTAGTGTTTTTTTGGAAGTCGGTTTTGTTTTTTGTAAAAAAGTTTTTATTTTTCACTTTTTAGTGGGTCAGTTTGTAATTTATCTAAGTTACAATAACCCATTGTAACTCCTCATCACGTTTTACAAAATATTGCTTTTCCCGATGCAGGGACGTTAATTGTTGAGGAGTTCTCCTAGTAAGAACCAGGAGAACTGGAGCTCATGGTGAAGTCACCATCACCATTATGCATTTTGACGAGCATAAACCATATTAAAGTAATCGAATCGCAACCTGTGATATACTTAGATATAATTGAGCATTTCCGATGGCCATCTGTGGTCTTCATCATCAGCTCCAGTTCACCAAATGGTACTTTCCGAGAGCAAATGCACGAGTTACTATAAAAAATACCGAAATCGATATAAGTGTGACCATAAAATTTGAGTTTCCCTCGATTTCCATGGGATCCCATCATCAGACTTGGGAAGTATACATGGGACATCACTTGGGAAGTATACCCTTTCGAACAAAAAAAGAAAAATCCAAATCGGTCCAGCCATTTTCGAGTAATCGGGGAACATACATAAAAACAAAAAAAAAAGGTTCCGACGAATTGAGAACCTCCTCCTTTTTGAAGTCGGTTAAAAAGAAAAATCTGTTCTAAGTTGATTTTCGAATGAAAAAACTATCGATAAACGTCTTAGGTAAAATAATTTTAGTTTGCAATGGAAACCGAACCATACGCAATTAAGTTAAAGTTTTTAATCCCAAAGTTGAGATTTATCATGTCTCGTTGGCTTTCGGTACCCCGGTATATGACATGCTTAACGAGTTTTATAGGCTCAATTTACATTACCACGGAACGCAATGGAAGCGAGTGTTTGTAACGATATTGTACACAGCAAATTAAACTTTATGTCAATTGTGTAACTTACGAACTACACTATTGGTATGACGTCACGTCCTGCTAGATTTTATACGTAGTTGTGACGTAGCGAACCCCCACTCCCCAACTTTAATGCGTGTTATCTAAGTATTTTTGTATTAATATGATTAATTAATTATTATTAGGTATGATAAACGTGTATTTTTTTATGAAGCAAAAAATACGTGTCTATTTTTTTTTATTGTCTGACTGACGGAATAAATATAATTTCTTTTTTTTACCCAGGCAATAAAAAAATAAATCCCACAGATAATTATTTTGACGCGCTTGGGATGCTCTCTGTTCGATTCGCAATGCTCAGCTCAACACAGAGGGTTGAAATTCGCCCGTGCCTACCTGGGCTAAAAGATACAAGACTTACCTATTTACAATTAGGAAAATCAAATTATTTTTTGCGTCAATACGTGTATGGTATGTATAATTTAAAGATACACTTTATTTTAAATATATTTCTTATCAACATGTTTATAGTTTGTTTATAATTATGAAGTCGTGATTTTAAAACCCCCCTAATTAACCATTAACCATTCCCTAATTAACCATTTTTCTACAACACCGAGAAACATTATTTTCCTTTTTAACAATTACCTACTTACCTTTTAAAATCACGACCTTTTTAATAATAAAACAGTTTTTAACGTGGTTTGCTTACGAGAAAGTATTTTTTAAGTTTCTCCATAGGTACTTTGTAATATCTTCTTTGCAATATAATGGAATGAATAAATATATTTCTAAGATTAACCGGTTGAAGTTCGAAAAAGTAAGTAATGTTTAATGTCATCTTTTATTTTTAGGGTTCTGTACCCAAAGGGTGCCAACGGGACCCTATTACTAAGACTCCTCTGTCCGTCCGTCTATCACCAGGGCTATATCTTTTGAACCATAACAGGTAAACACTTGAAATTTTCACAGAGTGTGAACAACTATGGCCGCTATAATAACAAATAATAAAAATTAAAAAAAAAAATAACTTCCTAAATACGTTTTTGCTGGATAGTGTTAAATATTGTACGGTGGTACTGGTACGGAGCAATTCGTGTGCGAGTTCGAGTCGCACTTTGCCGCTTTTTAAAAATGTTATCTTTATAATAATGACGGGTATTTCAAACATTGACCGGTTAATACAAGAAACAACTGCGCACATTAACCGTAATATCTTAATAAACACACCACAAATATAAAATTTTATAATAATATCGAATTCACGATGAATACGGAATATTTACAAAAATATTAAAGCTAAATGGAGTAAAATATCTCGAAACTATGTTTTTAATAATAATAAACGTTATTTAAAACAAAAACATAATGTTTGTCAATGTAGTGTAACTTATTAAACTTAACAAGTTTAAAAAAATAAAACAAATAAAAACATGGCTTCCGATTATTAATAGGAACTTAAAACTATGTACAGGGTTTTTCAACAAGAACTTTGTTTTCTAAAACAAAATGAAACAAATAATTTACAGGAAAATAAATAATTTTTTTATTGTATTACAAAGAAAAAAGTTTGGCAATTATGAATGAAAAATGATATCTGGCAAATGTCCACCACGACCACGCTGACAGATGTTGATTCTTTCATCAAAATTTGTAATTTTGCGATCGCGAAATTTGGTTTGCAATAAATTGATCGCTTCATTGGCTGTGTGACATGTGGCACCGTCCTGTTGAAACCACATTTCAGTGATATCCATGTCATCAATAATAAGCCAATATTTAGTGGTCTCAGAAGGACGATTGCGTTGTCCGAAAATATCACGAATATTACGAAATGTAACTTTAACAGAACGACCATTTTCATAGTGGATTTGAATTATTTTAATGCGATTTTCGAGCGAAATTGGATACATTGTAACAATTGCCAAAGCACCTACTACGAATACCGCCAAAAACTAAATGTCAAAACTATCACGTTCTTGGTGTTGCCCCAATTGAAAAACAAGGTTCTTGTTGAAATACCCTTTACAAATATTATATGTGAACAATAATAATTTTCGCGTTTTCAAATAAATAATACTCGGGCCAACAACTTGCTGTTTCTCTTACAATAGCATAAACTCACGCCTTCTCCCCATGGGGGTAGGCAGAAACTACAGAACGACACCAGCTACGATCCTTACATACCTACTCCTCCTTACTCCAGCTGAATAAGCGCCGTCTGGCGACTATAATGGGAAACACAATTATTTCATACAAATTGACGTAATTAAACGTTAACGTAAAGGCAATCGAGCAAGTACTTTATGAAATTCTATTGTTTTTGTTTTTTATTCATATAAATACCAAACTAGGAACATCATTTCTAATGTTCAATCATAATATTAATAAAACATTGATAAAAATAAGTTTTTTAGTTAGTTTTTACGACTCCGAATTCCAACGGTTTTAGTCAGTGGCGACAACTGGTGTCGGATACTTGATATTTATATCGTTTTATCGAAATAATAAAAATAGACAAAAATATCGATATATCGATACACCGATATTTTTGCTACAAGCCTAAAACACTCGCAAAGAGACTTCCGCTTGGTACGTACGCATGCGTAAATCGCTCATCGCCATCGCGCAAGCTAGTTTTTAGTTGTTAGCTCTACTAGCTTCTCGTTAATCGCCGGGGGTGGCACAGGTGCCTTAATTCTGCTTTAAGTATCTAGTTATGACCCGAGTATTAGTTAAAGTCATTCTCTATACAGGGTTACCTTGTAATTCGACGGGACGTCATAGGGTTCAAATGCAACAAATTAAGCCACCAAAAAATGTTCTCCGAAACACAGTTTTTAGGGTTCCGTACCAAAATGGTAAAAAAGGAACCCTTATGGTGTGACTCAGTCTGTCTGTCTGTCTGTCACAGCGGGACATCTCAATAACTACTAATGCTATCAACTTGAAATTTGGAACAGTTTTAGATGACGTTTACCCAACTATTTTGCAAATAAGAAAGAAATAAAAATATTTATATTTTTTTTTGCAACAGGTACTGAAAGGGGGTCTTAAAAATTCAAAGTGAGGATACTAGGGCATGTGGGGTATCATATGAAAGAACGCTGTTTGCACATTCTCAAACATTTTTTAATTTTTTTAGGCCGCATAGTATTCGGCTTTTGATAAAAAATGTAAAAAAATACCTTCCCCCCCCCCCTCTTATCTCCGAAGTTTGCAAAGAGAAAAATCTGAAATTATTCTATGTGATAGAAGTTTATGTAAAGATTACAGGAAAAATAAAACGATGTCTGTAAATAGCACACTTTTTCAGAAATCGGAACGGAACCCTCGGTGCGCGAGTCCGACTCGCTCATGACCGGTTTTTTTTTTTTTGTAACAAAGATCTGCTACGGTAATACTAATAACTTAAATTCCAGTAAAGTCGCGCGGTATATCATAAACAAAAAAATCTAACGAACTCAAAAACTATTGAATTTCGGTACAACATTTTGTGGCTTAATTTGTTGCATTTTAACCCTACTATAACGTTCTGCAAGGAATACGTCTAATTACAAGTAACCCTGTATATTCATATTATGATATTTGACCAAATAGCCACAAGAGATTCCAATAAGAGATACAGTGATCAGTTTCCAAAAACAATTTCAATTGTTTCAATTAAAAATTAAAATTCAATTTGTTTTTATATTCGCGCAAATTATTACCATCAACATATAAAATAAATAAATCTAAAACATAATTAGTGCAATCAAAACGTTACCCTTAAAATTACCTTATTTAAAATGCGTTAAAAATATACAGATATTATAAGGAATAGCCGGGTAAACTAGAAAGTGTATTATAGGAATAATTATCATGCAAATTGAGGCAAATTTTCAATTCAAAATCTCGTAGAAATAATTAATCAAATGGGAATAATATAGGGTGACTGGTAATTAGTGACCGATACTTAAAAACATGATTATACTCATGATAACAAACAACTTTTACTATGGGAGCAACCCGAAATCGCGAAAAAAAAATCAGCTGCCCCATACATTCATGTTAGCATAATAATATCTCGTCAAAATGTAGGGAGCAGCTGATTTTTTTTTTTGCGATTTCAGTTTTGGTCCCATAGTAAAAGTTGTTTGTTATCATGAGTACAATCATGTGTTTAAGTATCGGTCACTAATTACCAGTCACCCTATATATTCAAAATTTAGTTCGTTCGACGTAAAAATTCAATTTTATTTTTTTAATAATTATTTGATAAAAGCCACGAATGTTATGTTTAGATTAATTTTATACATCTTAATTTCAACGTGAGGTAACGATTTCTATAAAAGCATGTTGTTGCTTTATTTATAGTGAATGTTTTGCTGACTAATGGGTCAAAACCAAAATTTTGTACAATTTCATAACAATTTCATGTCCACCGACTTTTCCTTATTCCTCAAAAAATTCTGTAATGGTAATGCTATTTTAAAAAATGGATTTCATAGCGGAATACTACCTTAAATTCATATTTAATTTATTAGTTGGTGGTTCAGTTATACTTTACGAAATATTATGAAAATAATAAAACGGAATGGAAAATACCATATTATTCTCCCTCAAAAAACCTGTGTCCAACTATCGATTTCAATGTTTGAAACCGCAAAAACTTCGAAAAGGGTTTTATTTATTCAACATAGTATCCAGCATAACGAAGTGTGCGTAAATCACTCAATATCTAGGCAACTTATATGTACTAACAATTATATGTAATAATTAAAAAAAATAAAAACAATGCGTCTCAAAAAGAGTTCATTTATGTTATTCCTTTATGTAACGCGTTATTTTCCAATAAAATACTTTTTTTTTAACTTACTACTGGGAACATTGACGGAAATGTCACGCCATTTACACCACCAATTTCTGCGCGGCAGTCATAATCTTGTGTCAAGAATGTCGAAAGGTGTTGTGCGTGTGGAGTGACAAATAAACATTTAGTGGTTTCTCTTGAAAATTCATAAAAAAATAACATGTAAGTATGTTTGATCTTAATCTTATTATCTGAAACCTATTTTGTTTGTGCTATTCAGTAGCTTAGGAGCTGTAATCATTAAGTGAATAGTGTGTCTTGAATTGAAATGAAACACTTCAAAAACATCGTCCATGTTTCCTTTATGTTACATTTTTATGTTACGTTATTTAAAAATTGCATTAAGGTGTATTCACAAACACAAGCATGTACTTTTTGTAAGAACGGTTAATAAATATTTTTATCTTTACAATATGTTTGGTTACCGGTTACCGATACTAACAACATTTATTTTATAATACTTAATGCATTTATTTTAAGAAAACCTCTGGCAAAGTGGCAACTAATGAAAACTTAGTGAAAATTAACTAAATAGGTACCTTTAAATTAAGGAGGATGGGCAGTGGTAGCCCACGAAATTTTTTTTTTTGGGTTTTTTGCAATTTGCAGGTCCGTGTCAGGTTGTGTCTTGATCAAAATATGATACGCGGCAATAAAACATAATTATGTATTTCCATAATTTTAACCATAAAAATCATCAATACATCTCTCTAAGTTAGATTTCGTGCAGATTCGTTAGATTTCGTTCGTTCGAGGAATCTGCACGGAATCAGTTAAGTTAATTAAGTAAAATTTGATTTTTATATAAAGATTTATAATTGTTATGTTGTCATTATTTTGATATCATTTTGTAGACTGACTCAAATACTTTTGGTTAAACATAATTTCACATGCAAAATTCAAGGGTTGTTTTTGCGAAAAAGTATAAAATGTAAAAAAAAAGTTTTTTTTGTGTGAAGTTTCGTGTCTTTGTATGTTTTTTGACTATTTTTTTATTTTATTTAGTTTTTTCATAGCCTCAACGTCTACCTTTACAATTAAGTCATTTGGACGTCTGTAGGTTTTTTAGATTCAAAGATATTAGCATTTTATTGCACATTCCCTAATGCAGCCGTTAAAAATGGCCGCCATTAGCGGGGTGTTGGGTTAGGATTTTTTATAAAATTAGATTTGTCGATAAAAAATAGTATATAATATGCCCTTTTAGTATCGGTAACCGTTAACCAAACACATTGTAAGTATATAAAACAAATTCGGTTCAGTTTCACATTTATAACTTAAGAACCGCTGGACCGATTGGATTTGTCTTGTTCGTCGGATCAGCTAGTTTATCAGAAATATCGGATTTATCGAAACCTGCTAAACTCAAAGTGTTTGGTTTACAGATAATATAATATGCCTTTATCGGTTGCAGAAAGGCAGAAAATGTATCTAGAGCGGCTAAAAAATAACGATCCCGAAAAATGGAATCGAATGCAGGAGAAAAATTTTGACCAGAGCAAAAAATTCTACAAAAAAAAATATAGTAGAGCTATCAGACAAAGAGAAGGAGACCAGACGAAAGTACTGGAGGAATTAAAAAAAAATACTGACAACAAGCAAGAAGTAGAAAGTGTGAACCTCGAAAAAATACCAAAGAAAATATCAGAAGAAATACAGAAAATTAACCAAAGAAAATGAAAAGATTAATCGGTGCTACCATCGGTAGCCCACATTGGAGTGACTACCTGTTATTTTAAAATTAAGATCACGTAAAAGCTTAGACCAAAAATTTAAATGTTTTTTTAACGGCATTGTAGTTATTCTTTTAGGCGTCGAAGTGAGACTTTTGTTATGTCAATCTTTCAGATGGTTACATTTTTATCATGAATAAAAATATTTATAAAATACTTGACTGTTTTTCTCTTACATCATGAACACAGCCCTTATTTTCCTTTATGTTACTTTTATGTTATTGTGACATAAAAATAACACAAATGAAATGATCCAAAATTTTGGTTTTGACCCTAATACCTATAAATGCATTAAGAAATTACACTTTTTTATAGTTTTTCAATCAATTATTGTAATATTTAGACATTTTTTTGTTTCGTTATAGCGTGTTTAACTAAAGCAGTTTTGTAAAATCACCAATTAATGTAACATAATTAAAAGAAAATATTGGATAGTATCTAGCATATCTAATCAGGTATCTTAAATTACTCTTAAGAATAATAATTATGCCCGTTTGCACTGAAGTCACATTGGGCAAGTCCTAACAGTTAAACCACAGATTAATACAGATGGGACACTCCGCAAAATCATTTAAATAAAAAGCGACACAATAAAGTGCAATTCAGGTCGCACAACGCTTATTACCTAGAGTTATATTCAACTACAAGTTGCCTCAGTTTCTATCGCGTAACTCTTATACCTTCTGACCTACTGAATTAGCCCCGCGGACGGGGCCCGCCGCGTACTTGTAGCTTCAAACCTAAACTGCGGAGTGTCCCATCTGTATTAATCTATGGTTAAACATAACCGCACTGGGCCCGCGTGGTGGATTACGGCTCACTTCCTCTCACAGAGAGGAGGTCTGTGTCCCAGCAGTGGGAACATTATATCCTACCACCTATTGGCGGTTCTTAAAATGCAAACACTGGGATTAGCCTTATTTTTGTGCCAATAAAGGTTTTCTGAAATAAACGTTCGCTAGGTGGCAGCACTAAAACGTCAGGTCCGGGCACCTGTCAAAACTGTCAAAGCGCCTATATTTTTTCAAGCGTGACTGAATTATGAACGAATGAATGAAACGAATGATGAACGTCATCATATATTTTATATTCACTGTCAAAGTGGAAGACCGCTTGTCAAAGTGGCGCCACCTGGTGTCGTGAATTTTCATAAAAACGTTCATTCAAGCGACTTGAATTTCTCTGACTAGGTTTAGTGCAAACGGACATTACTATGTAGTATAACACACTGCACAGGGAATTATCTCTTGCACGCTATTTTCAACTTTATTTTAGTTGTGATTAAGTTCATAATGATTTTATCAATGAAAAATGCGATGACCCTAACTGGGCTTTTTGTATAACATAGTACTTATGTATTCATGGGTATCTAATCTACAATCCCTTTGAAATCATTTCGACTTTTACATTAACCCACAATATAATATAATCAATTCACAGTAATATCAACACGACATTATAGATCTTAATACCTCGTAATAACGGCCGAATTCTCAAACACAACTCAATTTTAAAATTCTAATGCTTTCTCTGTCACTTTAAGATGCTTAGAGAAGATATAAAGACTTAAAACGTCTCACCCTGGTACTCAGACTATACTTAAATATAATCAATCATTGACGTTGACAGTAACTATTTATTTATGTTATAGTTATTAATTCAAGTAAAGTTTAAGTTAAGTTTCTGAATGCAATAGATGCGTCCTTATTATAAAACAAGGTTTATCTTTAGAGCCAGGTAGAAAGCATCTAATCATTTTTGAATGTCGAACTTTAGTCCGACAATGTCAAAGTTACCATAACACAATCACTAGGTTGCTTAGCTTGGAACTAGATGGCGTTGTGTGAAATGTCCAAGCATATTTTTTTTTTTTAGTTCTAATTACAAAAACTGACGTTAGACACGAGTCTAACTTCTCTGTATTAAGACCTTTACGATTATCGGAATTAAGTTTAAAACACAATAACTGGCTCAAAGGTTTGGGCTTGGATTAAAGTTAAAACTCGTTTTGTAATGAGACGGTTAATGTTTAATTTGAGAATTCGGGAATAAGTATCAGAGACCAATATCAAATCTACAAACTGTTACCAAACATCATTCTATCATCGTACAGACTTAATCTGTTACTTTCGCTAGCTCGCCCCTTCTGTAGCGCCCTATCTCTTCTTGCCCTTCTGACGGCTACAGGAAGATCTCCAGGCGTTTTAACTCTTCCTGCCGGGTTCAGAAGATTAATGTCACCGGCAGAAGAGAATATTTCAGACACTTGTTCTAGAGAATGTTGTCTTTTTATCGCTAAGTTTTTTAAAATCGGTTTTGGGGATCTATTTCCGGGATATTTTAATTCTGCTGTATCAATTTCCCCATTCAAAGCAGCTAGGTAAACAGGATTATCACCACTGTAACCATTGACTAAATTCTCTTTATCATTCGGATCGCTAAATTCGTTATCAAAATTAGTATATTTATTCTGGAATTTGTTAAAAGTGAAGTCAGTTACTTGACTGGATTCTTTCAAAACTTCATTTTGGTATATTTTTTTCTTTTCCGCGTCAGTTTTTGGTATGGCTTGCATTGTTATTTTAGATCCTCCATTCTCGGATAGAAGCATTAAATGCTCATCTTCACTGCTTGAGCAATCAGAGTTAATGTCAAAAGGGCTTATGTTACCGTTGTAATTGTCTTGTGTGTCTATGTATTGAAGTTCTAAGTTAATACTCGCTCTAGAAGAGCTACCACTGTTTATAATTCTATTGTCACAACTTAGCCGCTTTTTCACCGTCGAGTCTTCAGATTCTGAATTAGATTTCAAAATACTTTGAGAAGAAAGTGACGTTTTGACAGATCTTTTGTTCAAACTCTCCGAACTACCTTTTTTACTTTTCATTTCGATAAAATCTGGTGGTTTTGCTTTAGGAACTATAACTGCAAATATCTGATTCGGCGTTCGTGCTTCGTTCTCTCGATTTGGCAACTCTTTGAACCCAAAGACTTTGTTATCAGATTCCAGCATCATAGTCGGTGATAAGGTTCTGTTCGGTGGTGATAGGGTGCAGGGCCCTTCGAAGTTATATGGGGACCTATCTTGGCTTATGGTTAAATTCGAGGGTCGATCCCTATCAGTAATATTCGAAGGCTTATCAACTATTGAAGTCATTATCCTTTGAGAATTCTCTGCTAACTTCACTTCAGTCTCTTTTCTGTTTAATTTTTCGAAGAATTTCTTAATGCCCCATTTAGGCTTTTCTACCTTAACATCTTGTAGTAAATTAGTTTGTTTCGGAGCCCTATCAACGTCATGGGCTGTCACATCATTTTGTACGTAATCTAAGGGTCTTTGGTAGGACCTAATTTCGGTTAGACCAGAATTTTCAAGTACAGGTATTCTTGTATGGCTTGAAACGCGAGCTACTGAAAGACAATTTTCTTCTATATTTGGTACTCGAAGAGTTTCTATGGGAGCTGTGATGTCTTTAAGGGATTTGTGTATAAGTTCGACGGTGGCTTGTTGTGTGTTTGTATGTGTGTTTCGTTCTATACACGCGTTGCGACCTATGTGCGGTTGGGGGTAAAGCAGAGGAGTGTGAACGTCACAATTTTGGGTTGTCGTACAGTTTGAGTTCTTGTCGGATTCCGGTTGGGGGTGTACGTTGGAGTCCGCTGTGAATGGAGGAAAAAGTGTGTTACTTGATTTGTCTATTTACCACCTATAAAACACGCTTCGTTTCAACTGTAGTCAATTGAAACTATAAAAAAAAAACAATATTAATTTTGATAAAATTTCATTTTTTTTATGCGTAGCTTAGCTTTAGGTGCTCTAGAATACTATACTGCAATCAGCTATGTAATTCAGTATTTTTTTTATAAAACTTTCACAGATATTATACAGGCTGTTTGGAAGATGTATGCAAAGCTTTAAGGCCATAATATTACAGATATCCGCATAAGTGATACATCAAAAGAAAGATTATCAAGAAAGTTTTCAAAAAGGTTTGAACACAGCAAGCACCCTCCTTTTTTTTAAAATAAAGTTTACAAGAAGTATTTATGAATTTTTAACATTTTATGAAAGGAGGACGGGCGTTCTAGCCTAGGAACCAATAACAACATGCGATATATCATTGGAAAGGTTTTTTTTATGTACTTCAACTATTGTTATGGGGGTAAGTCCCAAATCGCTGCGTGGAAAAAGTTATTGCACAATAAAGCTAGACTTGAGCAAAAACATTTTTTTTTAGCATTTCGTCAAATGGTATATTAGCAAGCAATACGTCTTTTTTTTTTGTTCTTAGCAGACCTGGACATTAGTTCAACTTCTGGAGGGAGGTGGTCTGGTTGGAATAACCCCCAACGGCCGCCATTGCCCACGCACAAAGGTGCACATGAAGAACTAAGTTCAGAAACCAAATCCTTTAATATATAACCTACAACTCAGGGAGCCTGTACTGACAATAATATCAACCTATGTCAATATGCGCGGGCGCATACAAAATGTATATTATAACCATAACATGTCTGTACAATACGCGCCACCAAAGATTAGACTTGACCGCGCCTCCTGCGCTCTTTCCGCAGCCCTAATGACGCCCGGTCCCGTCCCGCGTTCAGACAACACCGCTAAAGACACCTAAAATTGTCTACTGCGCAAGGCAAACCACGTGGTGTGTCAAATCTCATCTTTCTTGGAGCCAGCTGTTCAACCTGATTTTAACTACCACTTTGAGCTGCGGCGGCACAGCACAGACGCGCGCGCATTGTTATTAGTCGTTATTTTGATTGGATTGTAGCGTAAGTTTTACTACTACCATTTTCATTCGTCTTCATTGTCATTCAACTACGTTTGGCATTGTTTAACGGACTCATTGATTTGTTATATGTTATACCACTGGTGTGCAAAACGCACCTCTTTTAATATTTTTTATTTTTTTTTTACGTCTGTCTACTGTCTTTTTCTTACTTTTGATATACAAAAATATACCTTTCTTTTTTTCTACCAAGAACCAGCGTCTTTCATTACGGTTTTCATTATATTTTATTATAATAATTGGCTTTGTTCATTGTACTCTGAGGTTTGTTTTAATATTTTATAACACTGGCTTTGTTTATCGGACTCTTATCTAAGCTCTTAAAAACGGCCTGCTTTAGTCATGGATGAACACCACAACAATTGTGTTATGTGGCAGCGTAGGCTACACAACAGAAGGTATCAGCGTCACATTTTGGCTGAAAACATTCCACAAGATCAACCTGAGCTTGCAGATTATTTACGGGAACATGCACTATTGGAGGTTTGTTTTTTTGTTTGATTATTATATTAGATATAATTATACCAGGGTTATATTCTGTTCGTCCATAAATTGCAATTATGACTTATATTGGTAGGTGCCCTTTTTTTAAAGCCTTATCTACTAATAAGAAATGTTAGTTAATACGAGTAGTTGGATTATTTAATTATTTTTTCTATTTATAATTCTATAATTACAGCTTTTAAAATGGTAGCTAAGCCGATCTGTTCACTCACTAAAATGATTAAATAAGAAACTGATTGTTATTGAATATAATTGACGAAGGGAGGATTGTTTTTTTTTTTTTTTCTTACTGTAAAACTTTAGTATTATCTAACTAATGAAATGAAATCAATCAATCTGCCTAGCCTTTTCCCAATTATGTTTGGGTCGGCTTCCAGTCTAACCGGATGCAGCTGTATACCAGTATTTTGTGCGTCGGCAATGGCGGCCGTTGGGGGTTATTCCAACCAGCCCACCTCCCTTCAGAAGTTGATCTAATGTCCAGTACCCTAAATTGCGTAACACATTATCAATTGGAGTTTGAATCATTTTGAAACAAATTGCTAATCCATTGTTTCTTATGTTCGAAAAATGTGTCTGCTCGACAACGTAAATAACGCAATGAATGTTGTTGAACTGTCAAAATGAAACCAACTCTGATTGATAATGTGTTACCAGGTGTGTTAAGAACAAAAAAAAAGACGGATTGCTTGCTAATATACCATTTGACGAAATGCTGAAAAAAAATGTTTTTGCTCAAGTCTGGCTTTATTGTGCAATAACTTTTTCCACACAGCGATTTAGGACTTACCCCCATAACAATAGTTGAAGTACATAAAAAAACCTTTCTAATGATATATCGCATGTTGCTATTGGTTCCTAGGCTGGCTTCCATACATTTGTGCCCGTCCTCCTTTAAATGTCTGTAAAAAAAAATGTCTAACGGCACAGAGGCCTACAACATGTTTTGCTAGATTGCTTACACATCACTTTAATTAAATAAAATAAAAATGAATTTATTTATTTATCAGTCGATTTGGCCATAAATAAGCAGTTTAGTTAAAATTTTGGGAATTTTCAAAAAAAAATTAGGTTAAAAAAAATTGGTAAGACTTCGTCTAAGACAACGGCTTAAATGGTTCTAAATTGTCTGTACTATCTTCGCCTTAAAGCTTTGCACCCATGTTCCAATCACACTGTATAACTAGAACAAAAAAGGCTTGACCCTGCCAACCTAAATGTCCATTACTTAAATTTTATGCCGACGAATTAAAAATGGCTCCAATCATTCCCTCTCACTCGCATATTAAACAGTGCAAGAGAAAGGCATGACAACCTCATTTGTTCGGCCGCCATTTTTAATTCCTTTCTGCGTATTGCGCGGGTTAATTATACAGGGTGGCCGGAACATTGACGTCCAAAAATAAAATTTCGGTCCCTCGTATCGTGGGGTATTCGAATCACCCCCATGTATGTTCCGCGACTTTTCATAGTTTTCGAGTTATGAATTTTTTTCTGAATGTTTGAAAATTTTCGACCTGACCAACCTAAAAAAATTCTAAAAAAAAAAGTAGAGGGTTTTATCGAGTTTCTTTTTTTGCAACTGAATTTTCATAAGTAGTACTTTTATGCATAAAATAATCAGCTTCGTAACTGTGATGAAAGTTATGAAAATGTTGATCTAAAGTGAAAAATTTACGTTCGGTAAATTATGACTCAAATTTTCAACTTTAAATTAAAAATCTTAACAGGTGACTTCATAATTCCTATGTAGGCTTCAAGAATGCGCCAGACTCTCAGCTTTCATAATCATAAAAAAATGAAGTACTTAATAGGGCTACTTTGTTTAAAATCGGCCTTCAAAGACAGCGAGGTGGAAAAATTCTTAAAATTACCCATCTGAGTAATTATTTTTTTTTGGCTATTTTCTCGTTCCTAAGGTTAATTAATGATAAGAATACTGAAAACTAACCACATTATATTCAATATTCATAATTACCACACGTGGGCGAATGAAAATCCACTCGAAGTGAGAGCTTCGACATTTCAACATCGCTTCAGCGTTAACTTGTGGTCTGGTATCCTCAATGGCGAACTAATTGGTCCGTTTGAACTGCCGTCCAGACTTGATGGAGAAACATACAAAAACTTTTTGGAAAATGAACTTCCATTGTTGCTGGCAGATGTGAATCTCGAACTCAGACGAACCATGGTGTTGCAAAATGACGGCGCCCGTGTCACTATGCAACCCAGGTCCGAAATTACTTAGATGAAACATACCCCAACAGATGGATCGGACGCAGCGGACCAATTAGGTGGCCTCCACGCTCACCTGATCTCAACCCCATCGATTTCTTTATTTGGGGCTATTACAAGGAAATAGCATACGCCCGAGACTGTTCAAGTGAACAAGAGCTGAGGCAGTTGATTGCAGAAGCTGAACGTGTTGTGAGAGAGAACAGAGACGCTTTTAGACGATTGCCAGACAATTTCTTACGTAGGTGTAGAATGTGTATTGCTGCTGGTGGTGGCCACTTTGAAAACCTTTTGTAAATGTTAAAAATAAATTAAGTACTTTTTTCACATTATCATCTGTGTTTTATTCAAAACCACTTTTTACGTAAAACTTTTCTTACCCAACTCTGAAACTATTTGTTGGTTAGTTTTCAGTATTCTTATCATTAATTAACCTTAGGAACGAGAAAATAGCCAAAAAAAAATAATTACTCAGATGGGTAATTTTAAGAATTTTTCCACCTCGCTGTCTTTGAAGGCCGATTTTAAACAAAGTAGCCCTATTAAGTACTTAATTTTTTTTATGATTATGAAAGCTGAGAGTCTGACGCATTCTTGAAGCCTACTTAGGAATTATGAAGTCACCTGTTAAGATTTTTAATTTAAAGTTGAAAATTTGAGTCATAATTTACCGAACGTAAATTTTTCACTTTAGATCAACATTTTCATAACTTTCATCACAGTTACGAAGCTGATTATTTTATGCATAAAAGTACTACTTATGAAAATTCAGTTGCAAAAAAAGAAACTCGATAAAACCCTCTACTTTTTTTTTTAGAATTTTTTTAGGTTGGTCAGGTCGAAAATTTTCAAACATTCAGAAAAAAATTCATAACTCGAAAACTATGAAAAGTCGCGGAACATACATGGGGGTGATTCGAATACCCCACGATACGAGGGACCGAAATTTTATTTTTGGACGTCAATGTTCCGGCCACCCTGTATATGTCAGAGATGCAGAGGGATTTTAAATCCGAAATATCATCGGTGTCCGCCATGCTGCACGTGGTTGAGCAGAATCAGTGCGCACACACGGTGCGGTCGAGCTCTGGATGTCAATTGTGTTGTGTCTCCCGTTGGCATCTGACAGATGTCAAACGCCACACGTGACAGTTCATTGACCACCCCGACTCGAATTACTGACTCAATGACAGCTGTTACGTAACGTCAGTACGTAAACAAGCCTTTTAAGCGCCCATTACCTTATCCAACTTCCAGAGCGCTAGATGAGCTAGCTTGCTGCATTTGTATTGTGTAAACTACCTTTACACAAGACAAACTTAGCACGCTATCTAATCTAGCGCTCTGGAAATTGGATAATGTAATGGGCGCTTTACTTCACTCCTCCGACATATATGCCGGAGGAGTGAAGTAAAAGGCTTCTTTACGTACTAGTAGCGCCATCTATTAGCGTTTGAGATACCTTAGTCGATTCATCAAATCGATAACAGCTGTCATTGAGTCAGTAGTTTGAGTCGGGGTTGGCAATGCCGAAGCTGTCAGTGTCAACGTTGTATCTATCAGTAGTGCGTTCGTCTAGTTTCGAGCTCTCTTGTAGGTGTGGGTCGTTACGTGATTTTCGCAAAACGTAACGTAACTAGTAACTTCAAAGGCGTCACCAGTTTTGAAAACACGTGATTTTAGTAACTAGTTATTTTTTCAAATTCTGTTCAGTGATTCAACAATTACAGTTATTTACGAAACGAAAACATTAAATGATTAAGTACCTAATGTAATTACTTACGTTACTTATCACAAGTTTAGTTTTTATAGCTATGCAATTAAATAATTAACAAAATTAACGAGTTTTAACAAAGTATTGCAAAAACATACATGAAGCAATTAATAATTCTCGACCCAGAGCAAACTAACTTGAACTAAACGTAAATAAACAAACCATCAATGATATCTTTCCTTCCCCGGTCACTGCATTGTAATGTAACTACTTACAAAAATCACGTGTTTACCGTTTCACTCGAAACTAGTTATTCGGTTACATGCCCCGTAGCCAGTTATTGTAACTCAATCAATCTGCCTAGCCTTTTCCCAACTATGTTGGGGTCGGCTTCCAGTCTAACCGGATGCAGCTGAATACCAGTATTTTACATGGAGCGACTGCATATCTGACCTCCACAACCCAGTAACTGGGTAATACGATACCCCTTGGTAAGACTGGTTGTCAGACTTTCGGGCTTCTGACGACCCGTAACGACTGTCAAAGATCCACGAATAACAGCCGGGACCAACGGCTTAACGTGCTTTCCGAGGCACGGAGGAATCTCGATATGTAAAGATGGTCACCCATCCACTGACCAACCCCGGCAAGCGTAGCTTAACCTGACGGATCGACCCGTGCGGCTGTTATTACTTAGCCACGAGCTCCTCGAGTTATTGTAACTAGTGACGTGAAATAACGCCCATACCTACTCTCTTGCTCCTGAGACAGCGCCTGCGCCGGTCGTGCGCACTGATTGATAAAGAAGCAACATGGCGGACACCAACATCGAGCACGTGGACGCTAATCCGTTTCCGCAAGTGAGCTGGTTGTTATTATATTTTAAACTTACCACCAGGAGGATGTGGATGTAGATTGTTGTCGTGTATAAGGGGCCCTTGAGCGTGTAACATCTGTTTCAGTTCAGCCATGCGCTCCTCTACGCAAACTGCAGTTAGTCTGTGGAAAGAGATTTTTTTTGCTATGTACAATAAATTATATACAGGGTTACTGGTAACTCGACCACTTCGTTGCAGGACGTGGTATTCAAATGCAACAAATTAAGCCACCAAATTGTCTAAAGAAATTCAGTTTTTTTTTTTGTTTTTTTGTCAGACAAAAATTAAGAAAAAATATTGTTGAAGGTTGATCCGCTCTGGTAGCCCGCGAAATTTTTTTTGGGTTTTTTGCAATTTACAGGTCCGTGTCAGGTTGTCTCTTGATCAAAATATGATACGCCACTATAAACATATGTATTTATATAATTTTAACCATAAAAATCATCAATACATCTCTCTAAGTTAGATTTCGTGCAGATTCGTCGAACGAAGAACGAAATCAGACGAATCTGCACGAAATCTACCTGACATGGACTTGCAAACTTCAAAAAACGCAAGAAAATTTGAATTTCGCGGGATACACAGCGCAATCACCTTAATTAGTGATCTTTGCCACAGTTTTAGGCATTTTTGAACTTTTAATTATTAGCAATGGTCTGCTACTGCATCAGCTATATTACTAACTTAAATTCCAGTATAGTCGCGCCGTAAATCATTTTAAATTGGATTTTTCATATAAAAACTAAAAATCTAAGTAACTCAAAAACTAATAAAGAACATCGGCCAAATTTCTATAGAAGCTGGACCTGAGTTTTATTTTCAGTGTACAGAAGCAAATTATAGTGAGATTTGATTGTTTTATGTAGTAAACACCATCACTTTCGAAAATAATATGTAAATAGCCAAGATATTTCAATAATGCAAAAAATACTTTTGAGGTTATCGGTGTCCGGAAATGAAAAGCACAGAATAATCGTCACAAGCGGCACCTAGTTATCAGTCTGTAAAACAATGCCAAGGTCAAACAACAGAAGGAAATCCACAACAGTACAGTACGTATCACAATATTCACACTAACAACAACAACACAATAATGCGAGATCGCCGTGTGCAAAGACTACACACTACAGTATATTAGTGTCAAATTGACACCCGTTGTAATTGACAGTATTGACACTGTCAATCCATGGCGCGCGTCGATGACATATTATGACGTTCTGTTGTACACAATTGAACAAAATGCTGATACTTACTATGAACCCACGTAATTATTTTTATGACAAGAATCCAATACATAATAAAAACGGCACTAGTTGGTTTGATTCACAAGTATATAGAATTGAATTACATCTAATAACTATTCAAAAAAACGTGAATAATTATAATCTTTGAGTACTTAATCATTTCTTAAGCAAAATGAATCATCGTCAAAGGTGCGTTCTGAACATGTTATTCTAAATAATTTGCAAATTATGCTATTAAAAAAAAATGTGTTTGTGCTTTTTTTTGTGGCGACTTAAATATCTATTTCTTATGTTTTTTAAGACTTTAAAAAATACTCGATTTTTTCATATATATGGCATATCTGTACACCACCGCCTCGTAGTCAGTTACGATTTGGCCGTCCTTCTTTTGATAGAATATTTGATGCCTTAATTTGTTGCATTTTAACCCTACTATGACATCCTGCAAGGAAGTGGTCGAGTTACCAGTAACCCAGTATAAATAAATAAATAAAGAGGGGGAAAATAAGAAATATACAACGTGTAACGTTAAATGCGCAAAACCTCTTAAGGCGACGCTATCTGACTTTTGATGATTTTAAACTGAAGATCACATCTAAACGAGTAGTGTTAATGATTTGGAAAAAATATATGTTAAATTAGAGCATTTTCTTACATTGTGCATTTACTATAGATCAATATGGCCCTTTACAGCATGTAATTTAAATGAATATTTTCGAAGATATTACAGATTTAAAAACTTTTTACAAAAAAAAAAACAACCGACTTCCAAAAAAACACTACAAAGTGAAAAATAACTTTAATTTCGGAAGTCGGTGTCTTTGGTTTTTTATTTATTTTCGTATTTTTGCCACCGACTTCCGAAATTAAAGTTATTTTTCACTGTGATGTTACCATGGCTACGTAATAATCCCTCTCGTACCCACTGCCTGGCTTCGATATTTCCGTTTCACTCTAACATTATCTTACTAAATAAAATTGCGACCCAAATGAATGGTTGGGCGAATTCATGTACGGAAAATAAATTTAGCTAAGTATTATATTTTGTCTGTTGCGTGTGTTGCGTTAGTATTATCAGTTTAGTATTATGAGTTTGGGACCATGTTTTAGCGGGCTTCGTAAGAGAGTTGATTCTATATCATTCTTAATTCGTTGCGGAACAAACATAAATTGTTTTTTGTTATGTATCTGTACAGTCTTGAACGGTACGTTTTGCTGACGCGGTGGTTTGCACCACGCGCGTCACTTTAATACTAGGTATAAATATTCATACATTTCAATAAATCAATGAGTGCAATTACTGCTACGCGGTGACTAACATTAGAGAAAGGAATCGTCAACAGTATTACTTGTACAAGGTGTAAAATAAATAACCCACAACCTCTTAAGCGGTCATTGTACTCATCATTATGAACAACTTTTACTATGGACCAAACCTGGAATCGCGAAAAAAAAATCAGCTGCTCCCTACATTTTGACGAGTTTGATGTAGATAAATGTACTGGTCAGCTGATTTTTTTTTCACGATTTCAGGTTTGGTCCCATAGTAAAAGTTGTTCATAATGATGAGTACAATGACCCCTTAAGAGGTTGTGGGTTATTTATTTTACACCTTGTATACACTATACGTAATAAACCTAACGGGAACTAAGTGATCTTTTCTACGCGCCTCAACCTGAACAACAACCTTAACAACTACAACTGCTTCAAGTGTACGAACCGTACAGTATCCGTACTCTCTTAGGCATTTAGTAAAAAGTTGTAATTAACTATACTTTATTTGACTGTCTCTTTCTCCTTGTATTTATTAGTAAGAGACAACACTACTCTTATTTGATAATATTACCTAGCCTCAGCATCATGATCCCAGCATTCATCGCAAGTGTCGGCAGCTATCTTCAGAGCACGGGTCTGTTGCACCGGCCCCTTTGGTAGCGGGGGTCGTGCCTTGTTACGGGATACTAGGCTCTGTTGGAAGAAAAATAAAGTTTAAAATATATTGTAATAAAGCTTCTTCCTCGAAACAAAAGGTAGGGCTTTGGTGTGGGATGCAACATGTGTCGACACCCTCGCGTTATCCCATCTTCCTAGCACGGTGGGTTGTGTTAGGGCGCCTGCTGCAGGTGCAGAAACCTCAAACGGCGCAAATACTTCTTATTGGGACTTTCACGGCCTTATTACAAAACGAGGTTTTTCTTCTGTCATTGTTTAAACCATCGAGCCAGTTTTTGTAATAAGAACCTAGCTATGATAGAAATTCTTGGAATTGAACTATGGATTTGGGTGGCTAAAGTGGACTGGTTACCTAGAACTATGAAAGGACCAGTGATGTTCAAATCGACTTTAAACTAAAAACGTGTTATAGACTATAAACTATATTTTTCTAACGCGCTATTTTATACGCTATCATTATAACGCGTTGTTACAAAACTTGGCCGCAGTCTGAACGTGGAGACATTATAATTTTATCTGGCAATACGCTAGTTATCTCGCAACTTCGCAAGTACTCGCAACGCGCTGTGCACGAAAGAATATAATAATATCTCATGTAGCGTTATAGATCAATGAACTTTCCTTCATACTTTCCAGGCTTAGGACTGTCTTTAATAAAATTGATTAAATTTTATTATACACATCATTTCTAAGGTCTCAAGTTAATTTCGACCTTATTGACATTTTACAAACCCTTTGTTTTTTTGGACCAGGATACTTGGTAAATGATCTGGAAGCTGAATTTAACAAAAAAACATGAATGTCAATAAGGTCTAAATTCGCTTGACACCTCAGAAAGTGTCTAGATTATTATGCACATCATTTCTAGGGTGTCAAGCTAATTTCGACCTTATTGACATTTTACAAACCCTTTGTTTTTTTGGTCCAAGATACTCGGTAAATGATCTGGAAGCTGAATTTAACAAAAAAACATAAATGTCAATAAGGTCTAAATTCGCTTGACACCTCAGAAAGTGTCTAGATTATTATGCACATCATTTCTAGGGTGTCAAGCTAATTTCGACCTTATTGACATTTTACAAACCATTTGTTTTTTTGGTCCAAGATACTTGGTAAATGATCTGGAAGCTGAATTTAACAAAAAAACATGAATGTCAATAAGGTCTAAATTCGCTTGACACCATAGAAAGTGTCTAAATCATTATACACATCATTTCTAAGGTCTCAAGCTAATTTCGACCTTATTGACATTTTACAATCCCTTTGTTTTTTTGGTCCGGGGTACTTGGTAAATGATCTGGAAGCTGAATTTAACAAAAAAACATGAATGTCAATAAGGTCTAAATTCAGACCTTATTACGTAATAATAACAGATAACAGGTACCGCGGGCCGACCGGCCGACTGCCGCCCGAGTTCACACGATTTCGCCCGAGTGCCCCAACGCGCTGTCGGCGCTGTGACGCTATGAGTAAGACTAGTGAGACTATAAAAGTTATAAAGCTATATTGCTATCCCGCGCTAGCCACGTTGTGTAAGTTTAGAATTTGAGATGCCTATTTTGTTGAAACGTTATATTTCTAGCGCGAAGTCAGAGTCGGTACAACAAACGCTAGATGCTATAAATACATAGCGTGTTATTTTTTGACGCTAGACGTTATATTAACCACCACTAGAAAGGACTAAGGCCCCTGCCTGATCAATGTTTTATTATATTATTATTTTAAGACTGTTAGTTTTTAAATTATGTAAATTGATGTTATCTTGGAAATTGAATTAACGCGAAAGCGCCAGGGTAGCCCGCGAAATTCAATTTTTTTTATGTTTTTTTGCAATTTGTAGGTCAGTGTGAGCTTGTATGTTGATTAAAATATGATTCGCGACCGTAGCTAATATGGCTGGCTTTACAGAATTATAATCATTAAAATCAGCAATACAGCTCCATAAGTTAGCATTTACCTCAAACCTCATGATTTCATGAAATCGCTAGATTTGAGGTAAATGCTAACTTATGGAGTTGTATTGCTGATTCTAATGATTATAATTCTATAAATCCATATTAGCTACGGGCGCGAATCATATTTTAGTCAACATACAAGCTCACACTGACCTACAAATTGCAAAAAACGTAAGAAATTTTGAATTTCGCGGGCTACCCTGGCGCATCATCCTTAAATAAAAGTGAAACCCTAATATTGATACATGAAATGACATTTCGTATAGTTTTATTGTATGCGCTTGCGTTGAACCACTATCTCGCGTGGTATGACCCGCGGCGGCATGCTGTGATGCTATGATAGTTTTTAAAAAGCATAGAATCCAGGAGTAAAGGAAGTAAAACGGGTGTATTATACGCCCTTAACGCTTTGAAGGACACTAACGAGACAATAGAAGTTTTATTGTTATTACTGGTAAGGCCGTACAGTGTCCTTCAAAGCGTTTAGCTGTAAAAACACCCCTTTAGACACAAAAAACACGGTTTTGGACACGTTCGGAGCGTATTTTTCTCATTTTTACGAAATTCTCTTTCTTTTCCTATTTTTTACGTATTTGTGGCGAATTTTTTTTTGTTCTTTTTCCTGAAAAAAAAAAGAAACAATCCACCAGTTCCTATGGCCCTGACCTGCATCATAGCCAGACTAGGGCGCGGCGGCAAGCTGTGGTGTTGGTAGGGCGGCGCGTAGGGCGGCACGGGACCCGCGTGCGCCCCGCGGGTCCTCCACAGCATCTCCCACAGCACGAGCCCCAGCGCGAACACGTCGACGGCACAAAGAGCTGCGCGGGCGCCGCTCAGGTCTAGCGCACCTTCTAGCGCTTCCGGGGAGAGGTAGCGAAGGGTGCCGGCCTGTTGGAGTAGAATAGGTTTTGTTTGTATTGTGTTAAGGTTGGGTTTACTTCGGAAATAACTTCTATGAATTAAAAAGTTAACTTTCAAATATAATATGTCGGAGATTCAAACGGATTAGCGTCCACGTGCTCGATGTTGGTGTCCACCATGTTGCTTCTTTATCAATCAGTGCGCACGACCGGCGCAGGCGCTGTCTCAGGAGCAAGAGAAACTCTAAACTAGACAAACGCACTACTGATGACAGCTTCGACATTGCCAACCCCGACTCAAACTACTGACTCAATGACAGCTGTTTTCGATTTGATTAATCGACTAAGGTATCTCAAACACTAATAGATGGCGCTACTAGTACGTAAACAAGCCTTTTACTTAACTCCTCCAACATATATATTCCCACATAGGGTCAGTATCCACAAAACGGAAAAGTCATCGCGGATACTCGACACTGAATAAGTAACTGTATCAATATTGACTTTAAGTAAAAAATTCGATGCAGATATCAAGCGTGATGTCTGCGTCGAATTTTATTATACTGTTTTACTGGTAAATAGGCCACTTCCTTGCAGGACTTCATAGTAGGGTTAAAATGCAACAAATTAAGCCACCAAATGTTCTACCGAAATTATTTTTTTTTTCCTAATTTCTATTTTTGTCTGACAAAAATTGCGAAAAATAAAATGTTTAATTAGTGATTTTTACCAAAGTTTTAGGCATTTTTGAACACTGTATAATAAATATTATAATATACCTCAGTGATCCTGGTAGGCGTGGCTCGGTCCCTGGCCGCGTGCAACAACTGCGCCAGTCCCAAGTCTGCCAGACGAGCCTCGCCGCTAGCTGTCACTAGTACATTACTGCTGTTTACGTCACGATGTACTACGCACGGTTTACTGCCAGCTGAGGAAGGAGCAATGGATCAGATACAAAAGTATGTCATCATCGTCTTCCTGCCCTTATCCCGTGATACGTGGGGCTGGCGCACCACGTTTTCTTCTTCCATTCTCTCCTGTCTAGTCACGCTATCATTCACTCCCTTCTCTTTCATATAATTCCTGACACAATCCATCCATCTTTTGAGTGGCCGCCTTTATAATGCAATTAGCAAAACTTGCGACATTTATCCCCTTCCAAAATACAAGTGTAGGACCGTAGTAAACCAATACCTTCAGGGTCTTACTTACGACGAAACTGAAAGACTGTTCGCCAGGGAATCATAGATCATATTAAATAATACGCTCTTAAACACACACACTCTCACCCTCACACACACACCCTCACCCTCACACACACACCCTTAAACAACACACACGCACGCATTTCCTTGCATGCCTTAAAAATTAAAATAAATAAATTATTTTTCAATCAAATTAGTAATTATATATTATTCTTTCATTCTTTGTAATTTATATTCTATTAAATTAAATTTTAATGCTTTTAATAATTAAACTAAAAATGAACGTAACTGAAATTGTACCAGAATTATTTGTAACATTCTAATATTACTATAACAAGTCAGTATGTCACGGTAAAGCTTGTTACTTTAGGTTGTACGAGGAAGGCGCCGGTGTCTGTCACACAGTTAATACTAGCACAGACATCGTCGTTTACTCTATCTTTAAAATACTCAAAACTTTGTATATTGTGTTTTTGTTTAGGATAGATGAGTTGTACCCACATTTGTTAATAAAATTTTTATTTATTTATTTATTTTTTTATTTATTTCTTTGGGCTTCCCATGCCTCTCCATCCATTAACATGTATATTCATCACTCTTTTAGTCACATGCGTTTCATCCCTTGTCATCACATGCCCTTACCCAGCCAAGCGATTTCCTTCCAACATTTCGGTCACTGGCGCCACTTTCAAACTTCCCCTTTACTCATTTCTTACTTTATCCATTTTCGTCACTCCACACATCCATCTCAACATTCTCAGATACAAAACTATGACTTGAAAAAAGCCATATTACAGTCGCATTAGGCACAGAAAGGCCCGCAGCGGACCACCCGTAGTGTGCAATGCTTTTCTTTGAAACAAGTTTACGCTTACTTCTCTCTGGACGTTCTCTCATCCCATAAAATAACCCTGTATAGAGGTATTATGCCTATAGCTTTGGTTTCCTAAGAAAGCGGCCGTTCTTGCCGTCATGAAAATCGGTAATTTTCACCAGTATTTGACATTAAGTCAAACCCCGCCCCCCAAAGATTTAAATCGCCAGATTTACCCTCACCATACTTAGTCACAAGAAAAAGTATCTATACTGCGAAGAGTGACCTTACGCATTATTAAATAGCGTTTCCACGTCAATCAAGTTAGTCACTGCGTCATTGTGTGTCAGAGGTCTCAAAACAAAAATGTGACTATTTTTAACGCGGTAAGGCGAATCTAACGATTGAAATCTTTGCTAATGCCATAACTTTTATGACAGCCGTCACTGCAGCCGAAACCGTAACTTAAGCTTAGAAAGCGGTGAACGGTCACACAATAACTGCTGTCCAAACTCCAAATACTGAGCGTTTTTTGACAACTTACTGTCAAATATTGGTGAAAATGACAGATTTTCATGATAGCCGTATAATAAAGACGGAACCCCTTTCCTAGGTAATGAAAGCTTAACCGATCACAAAATTGAGCTTTATTTGAATAGACACAGAGTTTATTTTCTATTATCCAGATACCACACATTAAATAACTTACTGGGAGTATGCAGGTGAGCGAGAGCGGAGGCGAGTCCGTGAGCGATGTGAGCGAACTCGAGCCACGCGAGCGGAGCGCTCTGCAGGCGAGCGCGGAGCGTGCTCGGACATAGTTCTACTACTATGAGATGTTCGCGACCACCTTCTGTTAGGGTGGCTCTACTGTCACTGCCTGGGAAAGAAAACAAATCTTTAAAAGAGACATTTGAGTTTGGTTCGGTGTTCCTTCTCAGAGTAGTCGGATAGGAAACATCGAACTCATCTATACTCCATTTACAATAAGATTAGACATTTACACAAACCTTTTTTACAGTACGTTCAACCGATTTTGACTTCTATTGCGTTGGTGGCATGACAAATGGCAGCTGCAGTAAACAGTTGGTATTGTAACCACTTTTTGCCTTTAATAGCATCCTTAAGCCCACGGAATAGAAGTCAAAATCGGTTGAACGGACTGTAAAAAAGGTTTGTTTAAATGTCTAATAAACAAAGCCGTCAAAGCACTAACAATACTGCTATATAACTCAAATACATGCATTTTATTAATTCGCTGCGCGTCGATGTCAGCACAAAACCAATACGGGTACGGGTATTGAACGGGTTTGCTCGTACAATATTAGTTTATCGGTATACTGTTTTACGTAGTACTAACCGAATCACCTTTTTAGAAAAAGGACCTGGTTTTATAATAGAACTTACCGTAATATCTCAGTATGTTGGGGTGTGCTAGATGCGGCAGAGCATAAACACAGGCCTCTCTCTGCCACGTACTGCAGTTGGAGTACAGTTTGACAGCTACGGGAGTGGTCCCTAAGCTTCCTCGCCATACTGAGCCGAATTTCCCCTGACCTGTTTGAGAAATAAAATATTTTTACATAACTACAAAAAAGGTATGTACTAAAATAAGTTAAAAATATAATATCTTAAACTAACTAAAACTATTAAAAAACTAAAATATGGCGTCGAAAAATTCCTCTGCATCGCTGTCGACTGGTAAAGTACCCAAGACTGGCGGCATTGCCACGTTGTATGGCAATGCTAATCCTCTGGCCAAGGTAAAAGCCAGCCCTTGGGTCCCGGGAAGTGTCAACGAGCCGTTTGGAGATTTCGTTGAAAAAACTATGAGCACTCGGACCCCACGGCCCAAGGGTTTCAACCCCAAACGGCTCAAAAATATAATTACCGATAAGGTTATTATACTTTCGCCGCTTGAGGTTTTCCAGCACAGCGCGCCGAGCCAGGAAGATGGGATGGCGCAAGAGTATCGAGGTATGTACTTCGGAAATCTTCGTGTTTC
The DNA here is from genome assembly GCA_905163495.3 of Cosmia trapezina. Taxonomy (NCBI): domain Eukaryota; kingdom Metazoa; phylum Arthropoda; class Insecta; order Lepidoptera; family Noctuidae; genus Cosmia; species Cosmia trapezina. Next base: position 6,233,389 of record LR991048.1, read on the forward strand.
CGAATCCGTACGAACGTCGTCAAGCATTCAACAAATCATTCATTCGCATTCGAGTCGTTTGCTTAACGTTCTTTCCGACTTTTTTACTTTTTGCTCGGTTCATAGGGATCCTAGAGTGATCTTAAATAGCCTATTAGCCTTCCTCAAGAACTGGGATATCAAATTCAAAAATGTTTTTTCTAATCCGACTGAAAGTTCCAGAGATTAGCGCGTTCAAACATACAACCAAACAAAAAAACCGGCCAAGTGCGTGTCGGGCCACGCACAATGAAGGGTTCCGCAGTTGGGATGAATTTATCCCTTGAGAAAACATAACATTGTAGTTGAAAAACTCTCCCATTCCAACTGCAAATGTAAGTTTGTACTTTTGTAGGCACAATATTGAGAGATTTTTACCGTGTCATTTTAAGACCATAGACTTTTATAGGTTTTCTGTAATCTATAGGTACTTATAGATTTTTTTCAAAATTTTAGGCTCAGTAGTTTCAGAGATAAGGGGGGAGGGGAATTGTAAATTTTCGTCTATTTTCCTTAAATAACTTTAAAATAATTTATTTTAAAATTATAAAAAAAATAATATTTGAGACATAAAATTAAAGGGCTTACTGTGAGTCATTTGATATGTCACTCGGTACAGTTTGCAAATTTATTTATTTTTTAATTTTCTTATTTGCCCCCCAATAGTGACCTCCATATTCAAAATTCATTTATTTTCGATACACGTCCATGTTCGGGTCACAAAAGTTCACATGTGTACCAAATTAAACTTAATCGGTCCATTAGATTCAGAGCAAATTGACTGTGACAGACACAGACACACTAGTGATCCTATAAGGGTTCCGTTTTTCTTTTTGAGCTACGGAACCCTAAAAAATAGAATGAAATTACTTACCAATGTGTTCAATCAGCGTCAGATTATCGACACAAGACAGCCCCGTCGCCAACGCATCCGGTCCGCTCCCCATTACATCTCCTGTGAAATGAGAACAATAGTTAGAATGCGAAACCCGTATTCAAAATTCATATGTGTACCAAATTTCAACTTAAGCGGTCCAGTAGATTCAGAGCAAATCGGCTGTGACAGACGGACAGACACAGAGTGAGTGATGAAGTATTTTTTTTTCTTTATTCTCTATTGTATTGGATTACCTGAATGTATTACAGTTGCATATTTTTATTATAGGGAGAGATTTTTTTGCGATGCAGTTCAATGCGAAAATTACTTTGGAAAAATATGAGTTCAAGAGTGATCCTATAAGGGTTCCGTTTTTTCCTTTTGAGGTACGGAACGCAATTTTTGTTTTTTTACCATCAATAGTTTCTGAGCCGAATCTCGATTTGTTTTATTTTACTTACCTTTCTCAATATGTAATGTATCTGTATCACTATGCGGGTGCCTGTTACTGCGACAGTAGAGCTTGGTCAGTAGCAGCGCCATCACCAGGATAGCTACTAGCGCAAGTACGGATGAAGCGAGTATGTTTGACGCGGCCACCATGTTCTGAGCGCCACTATCCATTGTAGATTCGGCTTTCATTGTTACTGTTTCTTCTTTGAGACTTACTAAGGAGAGAAAATTTAAATTAGTATGATGGAAGGGGAAGGTATATACACCGTGTTCTTCACATTATCCATAAACTTCTATAGCTTTTACAAATCAAATCTGACAAAGGAAGTACCCTAGTACTTATAAAGGCTTCGTTACAAAGATATTTGTAATTTAATTTAATGAAATTTAATTGTACTATGCAGTAAGAAAGGCTCTTAATTTGGAATGATAAATCTATCAATTTTTTTTTTTGATAACGAATCTATCAAAGAGATTAAATTGGTCTATAATGATACCTAAGTAGACGTTGCCAATTCGGATAAAGAGGCATGAATATCGTAAATCATTTTGCATAGGTACTATTGTATAGAATCTAGTTCTTCTAACTGAACAGACAGCTGTGCTCCTGGGGAGTTTGTTCCGCTACTTCTTCTTCCCAGCTAAAGCACTAGGAAGTGGTGAAGGGCGGGCGTTTTGTGGGGACTGTCTTACTGTAATTTCGACGTTCAAAAAGTGCTGATTCTCAGCCTAATTTGAATAAATGACTTTTGATTTTGATTTTGGGTGATTTAGGTCAAGGTATTTAGTTTGAATGAAAATTGACAAAAAATAAGAATTCATTAATGTGTCCATAATGAAAAATGCTTATTTCCATGGTCTGAAGACGGTCGCTCCATGTAAAATACTGGTATTCAGCTGCATCCGGTTAGACTGGAAGCCGACCCCAACATAGTTGGGAAAAGGCTAGGCGGATTGGAAGAAGGTTTAATTATGGAATCTAATAAACTGGGTGTACTTTTGAGCTGAGACTTCAGAGAAAAACAATACCCTCCTTCTGGGTCAGTCGAGTAATAACTCAAAGCTACGTAAATAGAGCAAAGTGGTCGAAGTAACCATGAACTCAGTTTTGAGAAAACTATACTCCATTTGCACTATGATTAGACATTTAAACAAACCTTTTTACAGTCCGTTCAACCGATTTTGACTTCTATTGCGTTGGTGGCATGACAAATGGCAGCTGCAGTAAACAGTCGGTATTGTAACCACTTTTTTGCTTTTAATGCCATCCTTAAGCCAACGGAATAGAAGTCAAAATCGGTTGAACTGACTGTAAAAAAGGTTTGTTTAAATGTCTAATCCTATTGCAAATGGAGTATAAGTACTTAAATTATTAGTTTTCGAAGATTGACTGCTTCGTCGGTGTAGTGGTCGCAAGCGCTACTGCTGAGCATGAGGTCCTGGGTTCTATTCCCAGGTCAAGCAAAGTGATACTGGATTTTTCTATCCAGAATTTCTCAGTAACAGCCCGGAGTCTGGATTTGTGCCCGGTTGAATTATATCCAGCATTCACAACTTTGAGAAAGAAGGCTACAGAAGGATCCAGTTGGGTTGGGCAGCGTTAGGAAAACTTCGTCAAGTCTTCTCGTCACCTATTCCGCAACGTTTGAAGACTAAGGTTTTCAACCAGTGCATACGGTGCTGAAACGTGGACACTGACAGTCGGGCTGGTCCACAAAATCAAGGTCGCTCAGCGTGCTATGGACGGGCTATGCTCGGAGTTTCTTTGAAGGATAAAATCAGGAATGAAGTTATCCGGAAAAGAACCGGAGTAACCGACATAGCTTGCAAAATAAGCAAACTGAAGTGGCAGTAGGCTGGCCATGTTTGTCGAAGGACCGATGGTCGGTGGAGCAGACGAGTTCTGGAGTGGAGACCGCGTATCGGTAAGCGTAGTGTGGGACGCCCCCCAGGTAGGTGGACCGACGACCTGAAGAAAGTGGCTGGGACAGACTGGATGCGGAAGGCGGAGGATAGGGTGTTGTGGCGCAGCCTGGGAGAGGCCTATGTCCAGCAGTGGGCTGCGATAGGCTGAGTTGATTGAGTTCTTTTTCATTACGGACGGACGCTTTTAACGTGCACGTCTTTCTACATTGTTCTAACATCTATATTTTCAATATGAACGATGTAACCAATATTATGTAAAATATTTGATTTAAAAGAGTGTCCGTGGAGTTTCTTGCCCGTTCTTCTCCAGGATCTACACTTTGGAATGGGCAACTAGCTTCATTTTTCTGACTGACCGACCCCTTGACAATAGGGATGATGACTAAAAATTAATTTTTTGTCCGTCATAGAGATTATTAAAAAATATTGGACACGTATTTTTACTTTTTTTACGTAATCAAAAAATTACGGCGATACATTGAGTTAAAATTTGGCATGACGTCACGCGTAGATTTTATACGTACAAGTGACGTAGCGAGCCCCCACTCCCCAACTTTAATGCGTGATAGCTAAGTATTTTTTTATTAATATGATAAAGCAAAAAATACGTGTCTAATATTTTTTTATTATCTGAATGACGGACTAAATAGAATTTCTTTTTTTTTACCCAGGCATCATCCCTATTCAAAAGTGCCTGTAATTGGTTTATTTGAAATAAATGCTTTGAGTTTGAGTTTGAGTTTGAAACATAACTGGTGAAATGTGGGTGTACTACACACCCACATCTCTGCCCAACCCTTCGAGGAAACCAGACGTGATGTTAAGTTATATGTAGATATTCGAAAAAAAAATCCATGAAAAATAATACTATCCTATATGGTCTTGGTCAATCAGTATGATCTATAGTAAAATTTTGAACTATGAAAATCGACTGTAGTGCTACGAAATAAAGGCGCAGTCAATGTAAAATTGTGTTTGTTTTTTGTTACAAGCTTTTATTTAGTTTCACCTGTCCCAGAGTCTATCTGTGATCTAATCTTGCAAGTTAAATTTGACCCACTTCCCGGTTTCCGATTGAGCTGAAATTTTACATGCATATGTAAATCGGATGACAATGCAATATTATTATGACATGGAGCTGATCTGATGATGGAGCCGGAAGGTGGCCACAGGAACTCAGTAATAAAACGACGCAACCCTATCGAGTTTGGGCTCGTTTGATTCGTCTTGACAAGGACTCTTCCTCGATAATAACCAGACTAAAAAAAAACCTTGTTTTTTTATAATACACTTTTTTTTTTTTTTTTTTTGAGGGTGGGAAATCATCAAATAACTGCTCCCGCTCTGGGTGGAGCGGAAGGGCGTGTCAGACTTTTACTGACTAAAACCCACCCGTGTTCCTTCAGTTGCCTATGCCAGGGCCGCGGTAACCTCTTCAGACAACCCGCGACCCCAGCGGCTTTTATAATACACTTGTTTTTGCTTGACTGTACAATGATACATACCAGCGATAAGCCCACGTACGCACGGACGTAAAAATATCGCGGCGGAATTTTATCGCGCATTGGATTGACTGTCAGTGTTGAGCCGAGCGTTGTGAATCCAACAGAGTGCATTCCAGCGCGAAAAAAAAACACTTGGATTTTCAACTCTCCGCGCTAAGCAGTGCGTTGAAAATCCAGTGCTTGAAAATAAATCACCCTTGCGAACCTGGGCTAATTCTGCTGGTAAGGAATAAATCTAAGGGATTTCAATGTATTTTTTTTTTTAGAATAACTCACAGAAATCAGCATTGCAGTATGTATTGGTACAGCAACAGAACTTGGTGCCTGGTAGTCTTGGTGCCGAAACTTGGGTGCACCTGTCGCAGGAGCTTCGCCCTTCTGTCTGAGATGAGCGCCAGCATCCTGCAAAGAAACTTATTTGTTTACTTTTTAAATACTGGCACTGGCGTGGGCTTTAATTTCGTTTATCTGTATTTCAGACATATCGGAGGGGAGGAGCTCGTGGCTAAGTAATAACAGCCGCACGGCCGCACGGGTCGATCTGTCACGTTAGTTAATTTTAATTATTTTTATTTCGAAATAAATAAGTAACAGGACGACACGGTTGGGGCAGTGGTTGAGCGATTGACTGCTGCGCAGCATGTTGCGGGTTCGATTCCCGCACGGAACAAATATTTGTACGACCTACAAGTATTTGTTCCGAGTCTGGGTGTTTTTCTATCTATAATATGTATGTATTTACAAAAAAAAAATGTATATAAGTAGTTTATCAGCCATTTCCTTACCATAACACAAGCATTAGGTTGCTTAGCTTAGGACTAGATGGCGTTGTGTGAAATGTCCAAGGATATTTATTTATTTATTTATTATTTATAACATAATATAAAACAACTTATTATCTAGTGTTCTCCGCACAAACTGATTTATAATTGGAGAACTGAAGCTCTACGCTACAGTTCTCAAGATGCTGTTGCGATTGTCTCTCACTCTCCTCAGCAGCAAAGCTGTTTTTTTTTGCGCACAATCGCGTGAAACCCGTCGGTACGAGCTTGCGCAAACATTTCTGACGTGCTGCAGTAGCGAGGAAGTCCCAACAACATCCTGAAGCCATTATTGTACTGGACGCGCAGGACATCCAAAGCTACGCTTATCGGGGTTGGTCCGCTGTCATTCGTGGATCTTTGACAATCGTTACGGGTCGTCAGAAGCCCGAAAGTCTGACAACCAGTCTTACCAAGGGGTATTACCCAGTTACTGGGTTGTGGAGGTCAGATAGGCAGTCGCTCCATGTAAAATACTGGTATTCAGCTGCGTCCGGTTAGACTGGAAGCCAACCCTAACACATTTGGGAAAAGGCTAGGCAGATTTATATCTTTATTTCAGACATAGGTACAGTCCATAATTTAGTACGAAGATGGTGTTAGTAGGGCTAATAAAAAACCGGTCAAGAGCGAGTCGGACTCAACGTATCGAAGGTTCTGTCCCGATTTCTGAAAAAGTGTGCTATTTAGAGACATAGTTTTATTTTTCCTGTAATCTTTAAGTACATAAACTTCTATCACATAGAATAATTTCAGATTTTTCTCTATGCAAGCTTCGGAGAAAAACAACTCTAAATAGCACAGTTTTTCAGAAATCATCAACAAAAATTACATATAAATGATGTACGGAACCCTAGGTGCGCAAGTCGGACACGCAATTGACCGGTTTTTTTATAAATAACTAGTGTTCCCCGACAGACGTTGTCCTGTCCCAATTTCAATATTCCCATATAAAATCCACTTTCAGTTTTCCAGAATTTTCCCGGCAACTTTTCCAATTTTTCTCATCGTTTAACCTTCCCTGGACTACGTCAAACATTTCAAAACTAAAATCAGCTAAATCGGCCCAGCCGTTCTTGAGTTATAAAATTACAACGAAAAGTGGCATTGATTTTTATAGATATAAGAAAGATTATTTTTTCTCCTCACCTTGTCCAAGCACAGTAATATTCGCATCCTTGTCCTGATGCCACAGAGTATAACAAGAGGCCCTGGTGTCGGTGCAGTGTTCCACTGGAGCCACCTCACCGTTGGGCAGCGTGGTCTCCGATATGGGGCCTGTTTCTGAAACAATAGCTGCTGTCAATAGGATTAGAATGGAACTATATTTTTGAAAAAAAGCATTGATTCTCAGACAATTGGGATTAAAAATGTTTGATTTGATCGCTGAGGAGTTTGTTACAGGGGTACCCAACTGATAAGGCGCGTCGTGAATCTTCGTTCGCACAGAAAAGAAAGTATGGCTCCGAAGATTAACGAGAATGCTTAAAACTTACAATCAACCTTAGATCACTACTATAAGGTACATAATACACTGCAGCTGTTAGTTCCGTCTCACTCGCAAATATGGCGGCTGACTAACATGCCATACGCGGCGCGCGCTAACATGGCGGCAGCTGCCGACTAATAGCGGTACAGGAAATAAAAGCGCGGTGAGTGGTGCGTGTCAATTGGTCAATAGCATTTCCCGCGTTTTGAAAATTCATCTTCTGCGCGGGGCATCGACAAGCCCTATAAGTTGGGTACTGCTATACGCTAATTCTGCTTCCCAGCTAAAGCACTATAGTTTGCGCGCAAGTGCTAGTCACCGCCTGAGGTATGTGAGCGGTTAGACAGGGGAAGTCGCAATTGTTAAGATTGGCAGACTGAGTTAGCATGATGTTTGTCTACCTCCCCGTCTCACCACTCACATACCTCAGGCGGCGACTAGCACTTGCGCGCGCACTATAGGAAGTTGTGAAGGGCGGTCGTTTTGGGGACTGTCTTATATAATTTTGACGTACAAAAAGTGCTAATTCACAGACAATTGGAATAAATGAGTTTTATTTATTTTATTTTAATTTCTTTGATTTGATATGACTTATTCAGATAAACAGGATTGGTCTAAGGATACCGGTGTTTATACCGATACTAAACTACACTACTACACTGATATACTGTATGCTAAATGAGATGATTGATTAAAATTGTTTTGAATTCAATATTTCATGATTGGACAATCTCAATCAAGTCTATGACAAGATGTATTGTGAATTTCCAGCGTGGCCGTATGAAGTATAGTTTTTATACCTTCAGCATTTTTATTTGTATCAGACTAATATTATAAAGGCGAAAGTTTGTGAGTGTGTATGTTTGTTAGGTGTGGGTCGTTACGTGATTTTCGCGAAACGTAACGTAACTAGTGACTTCGAAGGCGTCACCAGTTTTGAAAACACGTGATTTTAGTAACTAGTTATTTTTCAAATTCTGTTCAGTGATTCAACATGGTTATTCTATCGAAGTATTACAGTTATTTACGAAACGAAAACATTGTACCTACCTAATGTAATTTACTTACGTTACTTATCACAAGTTTAGTTTTTGTGGCTATGTAATTACATAAATAAAAAAAATAACCAGTTTTAACAAAGTATTGCAAAAACATGCATGAGGCAATTAATAATTCTCGACATCAGCGAACTAATTTGAACTAAAATAAACCATCAATGATATGTTTCCTTCTTCGGTCACTGCATTGTAATGTAACTACTTACAAAATCACGTGTTTATAGTTGCACTCGAAACTAGCTATTCGGTTACACGCCCATAACTAGTTCGGATTGATTTGTGTCACCGCTCGGGATTTCGGCTCATTCATTCGGTCACTGCATTGTAATGTAACTAGTTACAAAAATCACATGTTTATCGTTTCACTCGAAACTAGTTATTCGGTTACATGCCCCGTAGCCAGTTATTGTAACTAGTGACGTGAAATAATGCCCATACCTAATGTTTGTTACTTCTTCACGCTCAAACGGCTAGACCGATTTGGATGAAATTTGGTATGTAGATACCTTATACCCTGGATTAACACATATGCTACTTTTTACCCCGGTTTACGCGGGTGAAACTGATAAATTCAAACTCATTAATTTATTCTGAAGAATTTACTTTAAGAGAAAACTTTGGTCTGTATTGGGGCATAAATATTTTCAAATCTCCAAGATACACCCTGTTTATAAACATAGTAGCAGGTCAATGCACTTTGTAGGAAACATTCCAATTTTAAATAAGTACTGTGCAAAAGTCTGTGATAAAAAGACACCTTATCTTTTACTTCTTTATTTTTTAAATATTAAATTTTAAAATGACTAACAAGTTATACCCACCGAAACTATCATTTTCCACCATCAGTTGAGCATTCCTTTCATCCGCATATGAAGGAGTGACACTCATTGCCACACTGTCATGAATTTTATACAAACATGATATTGTAGGTCCCATCGTTGTAGTCTTCTCAGTCGGTTTTATAGCCGCCTTTACTTTATACATCTTTACATCATTGGACAAACCATTCTTCCCTTTACCAGAACTTATAGCCTTTTTCTCAAAAGGGCTAACAATGTTATCTCTAACAGTGTCAGAGGTGAACTGACTCGGCATTGCAAGAGAGGTGCCCACAAACTCATTTGAATTTGGAATCTCAAGGCTTCTTTTTGAAATTTTTGTGTGCTGTACTGGCCAGTATTTATGCTTGAGAGTATCTTTAGCAACTCTTGTGAGAATATCGTCTGGTATGCTTCGTTTTTTCAATAATTTTGCATGTTGATACACTTTAGAAACACCTCTAACTTCTACATAGTTTGGAACAGTATCAGCATTTCTTTTTCCTATAACTCTTGGATGATCATTAATAACTGGCCATTCATTATTTAAATCCTGCTGATTATTCCATTGTATTGTCCTTCTATGATGATATTTAGTGAAAGTTCTTACATAGTGTGAAGGCTTTAGGTGTTGAATGCCATTCCTTAAGTCCTGAGATTCTTGAGGCCGAGAAGTGAGTACCTTTGCCGTAAAAATAAACAGGAACAACACTATGCATTTCAGTAGTGGTGTCACTCTGTTAGATATTATTCCTTCCATCATCTTTTTAGCGGAATTTTGTAACAAAAACTTTGTTATTCACGTCATATTCAAGAAAACTTTATCCTTATGCGTTTATGTTGCACTGCATACGGTAACTCACAGCCTAGCAACGGAGACACTGCAGAAATATCGATTTTCCTGCCTTCACTAACTTATGGCCATCGGGCCATAATATAACACGAATTACACCAGATTTTTTAATTATTTAACTGATTATAAACATTTCACACCATGTTCGATGTATTAAATATTAGAAATAGGGCAAGAATGATAAAGTAATGATTATTTTTATGTCGCAGTAAGCGAGCTTTTGTGAAAGTATCAATGTTTACATGTTTTTACGTCTATTTGCACTTTGGTAGTAACAAGGAAGTGGTTAGTTAAATTAATAACTATTGCGATAAATTGCAATTGATTTTTATGTTGTGTTGATTACTTAACTTGATTTTTTTAATTTATCAAGAAAAATCAATAGAATGTTGACAAACACATTTTGCCCGACATATTGCGGGACGTTTCGTTTCCTCGTTGTCTTGTCTCTCTCACATCGCTACCTATATACAACGTTTTGTTTCATCCAGTGAAACAAAAGATAAACAAATATATATTTTACTTATTTTTAGGTCGAGTAATTTTATTTTCTAAATTGCGCATTCTCTAGTTACTTACATTATTGATTATAGCTACCAACTTAGAGCATTTAAATGCTCTAAGGCTACCAAGGATGCAATAACAACGCAAGTAATGAGCTATTATTACTAACTAGCTGTTGCTCGCGACTTCGTCCGCTTTTTTTATATAGGTACAGTCCGCAACAAAAGTCGATTATCACTTGAATTTTCTAAATCTTAATTATTGAGAAAAATCCTTCAATAAAATCGGAACAGATGTAAATTTTAGAGAAAATTAACTAACTAATTAATCGTATCATTTTGTGTTAATTTAGATGATGTCAAAAAGTAGCCGTGTTAGCCGACTTCTGTTGCTGACCGCACTATCTGTACCGTTTAGGTTTAAAAGTAGCGATAGGAGGTAAAAAAAAACTAAACATTTAAGTAAAAAGTTAATATCTTTTGGTTTTGTTGGTTTATTTTGATGAAATAAACGCTAAAAAAAATTGTTTTTTTTTACATTCCTTCCATTTTGCAAAAATCTACGATTACGATACAGACAGCAGGTTTACAATTTTCGCCACGGCGTCCTCACCTTCCGCCTGACGCAGGTCCTCACCGGACACGGTTGTTTCGGGTGGTTCCTGTTTCGCATAAGGCGGGAGGAAACGCCCGGGTGTCACCATTGTGTGGATCACCCGGAGGACACGGTGGAGCATACAGTGGCGGTCTGCCCGGCTTGGGCAGAGCACCGCTGTGTTCTCACGGAGGCGATCGGCGGCGGCGATTTCTCGCGTCCGAACCTGGTCCAGGCCATGGTGCGGAGTGAGAGTGCATGGGAGGCCATCACCTCCTTCTGCAAAGCAGTAAGAGGAGGCGGAACGCGTGAGGGAGAGGCAGCCTCACGCCCTTAGTCGCCGCAGGAGACGCCCTGGGCGGCGGGAATCGAGAGGCGATTTCCGGCCACCGTAGGCGCGGGCTTGCGGACGGTGAGTAGTGGGCTGTAGCTCACCGTCCGGTAAGGACCAGGCCCAGGTCAACGGCGCGTTGTGTTCCACGCACGCCTCAAAGAGATGTGAGCAAAAGAAGGGGTCCATAGGGCCGACGCCGCTGGGGTAGCAGGTTGTTTTGAAAAGATACCGTGGTCCTGGCATAGGCAACTGAAGGAACACGGGTGGGTTTTAGTCTCAGTTTTAGTCAGTAAAAGTCTGACACGCCCTTCCGCTCCACCCAGAGCGGGAGAAGTCATCTAAGATTTCCCATCCACAAAAACGATTTTATTATATGTACAGAGAAGCAGTTTTTTTATTCGTGGTTAGTTTCAGCTCATAGAAGAACGAAAAAAAAGAAGAATGGAAAGAAAGAATATAGGTAAATGAAGAGCGAAAATAATTTGAATAGAATCGATTGAGCAATCGAGTCATAAGGTGCAAGTCGTAACTAGTCTCGCATTGCAAGTCGCAACTGGAATGGAACGTCACTATCATCTGTCGATCTTCCGTCATTCGAAAGGCTTGGTCGCTCGCTAAATTTACAAAAAAATATACGAATTCTTTAGATTCCTAACGAATTTGTGCTTCCATTTTATACTATCCATTAATTTAAGACTTTGTGTGTGCAAAATAAACTTCTAGAAATGTCTTCTACATCAGCAGCGGACGAAATTGATGAGGCAAAAGAGCGAGAGCACTTTCGCGCCGTTGTCACCGCTTTCAAATATTATAAGTAAGTAATTATTCAATTTATACGCGTATAATACGCCTTTTTAGCCCTTGGAAATCGTTTGTGGTGGATCTATAAATACTTTGAGGCGAGAAAAAAAGTTTAAATTCTGGGTAGCAACAAGTTCTTTGTTTGAGCAAATCGTACGATCTAATTAACCTATTTAGATAGAAACCAAAACTCCTTTGTTTATATCCTCTTTGCCGTAGTGTAGTCTATAGGTTGCAGGGCTATATGGGCGGGATTTTTGCGGTATACTTTTGGAATATTTATTGAGTAAATGGTAACTGTAATTTTAGACAAATTACATTTTCAATGCATCTAGAAATATGATTGTTGTAGTGTAGTCTAAAATAGAGTGAAGTACTCGTATTGGAGTAATTTATTTATTTATTCTTCGGAAAGCTTACAGTCTTTAAAGGTAAGTTATGTACAATATTGCTTACAATTATTGCCATTTAAAAGCTTCCACAAATTCAAAACTATGTACCTAAAATTAAAAAAAAAGAAATAAAACATACAAAAATTAAAATTAAAAATTAAATCTACAAATTCTTCTAAACAAAACAAAACAAAACATATTCATCTTTAAAAAAAACAAAACATACAATGATAATTATTAGTAGTTATTAGTAGTGTAAACCTATTCACATTAACACAGAGGTTTTATTAAGTACATTAAAGCATTGATTATCCAAACTAATTAGGGGACAAGGGTGTTCAGAAAACCGATTTTTTTTGGTTAATCAAACTGTATGAAAAACTGTTCCAATAAAACCATTGTTATTGCTATAAGAAAAGGAATAAATTAATGATTAAAAAAGCCCTTAATTTTGGTCTGTCGAAGCAAACCTACCCACTTATGAGTAGTTTGGTTGACCAATGTTTGGATAATCTACGCTCTACTGTAACAGTTTTTTTTCCAAATAAGTATGATTAATATAAAAAAAAAAAAAAAAAAATTTTTTTTTGGTTGTGACAACTGTATGATGAAAATGTGTATGCCAGTTAACTATTTAAGAATGAAGATACTATAGTATTGTGATTATTTCCCCTTGTGAGTGTTCATGGCAGGCTCAGTCATATAGGTAATACAGGCTGGTATCGGCAACTCCACGTGAATGCGTGAATTTTGTGTATGGATAAGGTCATAAAATTTATGACCTTATCCATACACAAAATAAAATATTTAATATTTTATTTTATTGTACAATTTTTGGAAAACATACAGCTAAACATTTTGTATGATTGAGAATAAATAATTATTTATTTAAAAGAAGGCTTACAGACTAACAAACCAATAATAAAAATAATTTAATATTTAAAAAATAGCTAATAACAAGCCTCCACATAATAAAAACAAGGCCAATTAAAAGTTTTCACAGATAGAAGGGAGCATATTTATAAACAGAAAAAAAAATACTTGAGAAGGTAGACAGTGTTTTAAGCAAAAACAGTATATATTAGTAAAATGAGTTTCAATCAGCGTAAATTCTAATCAATTAGTTTACATGATCAAAAAACAAACCACGAGTCCTTTTTAATTTTGAAAATTCTTCTAAAAAATAAATTCTAATTCTTCTAATTATTATTCTTCTTCTTCATTCTTTTTTTTTAATTTAGTTCTTTTTTTATTAAAAATATTGATGTCATACAGAGACAGGATTTTAATGTTTTCGACATATGGGGGCTAAAAATATCACAATTTTCACAATGATGTTATAAGGGGTACTTTTGTTTGGCTTTTTTAATCGAAACCTACCCTAAAATTAATGTTTTAAATTATCTAGTCATTTATCAGTATTTTATAAATTAATATCTGAAACTTATTATTAATGACATCGAAGGAAAGTGAAAACACGCCATACTAAGCAGAAGTCATACAAATCATAGTCTTAGAAATAAACAACTTCCTATTTTTGTTAGGTATTTAGTTTAATAGAGAGAAAAACTAGAAAAAGAAATGTGAGCTGACACAAAACAAACATAATTATATTAAAATCATAGAACAAAAATTATAATTCATACATACATAACATCTTTTTTCTTAGTGTGACATGTCGCTTACTATGACCTATTTCTTAAAAATAGGTCATAATATACAACATGTTACTGTAAGCAAAGTCATTATATCTGCACTTTTTTTACAAGAATTTTATATGGAAACCAAAGTTCACACTGCACTTATTTTTATTACTAAAAAAAAAATAAGTGCAGTGTGAACTTCAATTTAAATATATAATTAATTTATTAAGAATTACAGAAATATCTTAGCATTTATCACACTGTACTTACTTCATACTAAGCGGTTAATCAATATAGCTGGAGTCATATTATATGGATTCCACTGTACCTACTATATATATACAGGAAATAGTCTTCTAAACATTCAATTTACAAATATGTACTAAAATGGGTGCTAATCACATTTGGTTATCATGACTGTGTAACAATATTTTTTGGCTGACTACTAGAGTGTCGTCCAAGGATTGAAAGACGAGATGTCGGTCGTCCGGCGACGAGATGGGCGGACGACATTGTTGCTCTCGCGTGCAAAACCTGGATGAGGAGGGAGTGGAGTGTGGGGGTTGGCACAAGAAAAGACAGGCCTATGCCCAGCAGTGGGTGAAGTCGGGCTGTGGATGATGATGATGATGATGACTATAGTTTTTGTTTTGAGAAAAGGTCTATAATAAAAATACTAAAATTTCAGGGTTGGTTGGCAATAGAATCCAATTGCATGCATGTTGCTTTTTGTCATCTCTCTCGCTCACATGGGACCAAATTTTTAAGAATGTTTATTTATTATTATTTATTTATTTATTTTTATCTTTTAGGAGGACTTACAGACAAATAATTAAAATAATTACAATATAGGTAACTATTTAGCTAATTACAAGTCCACACATATAGGTAACTTAGTGCAATATATATTATTGGTATACAAACCAAGGGGAGTGATAAAAGATTGAAAAAAAAAGAAGAATAGTAAACAATTACAGTTTTTAAACAACTACAAACACTACAGAAAATGAGATTAAGTTCAAATTTATATGTAGTTCAGTCAATGTTCCATTTATGTCGACACTCTATAGATTACAGCACAAGCAGTAATCGAGTATGCACAAGTGAAAAGCTCCCTAAAGGACGTTCACACGATCCCCAAAGTACCCATCACCTGCACGCTTCTTTATCGCTCTCGAGCTGGTGCAGAATAAGTCAAGGTCAAAGTCTAGCCGCGATGCAAGATCATTAAAGCTCCTTGCACTACGGATATGAAATGTGTTCCGTCTATAATTGGTCGCGGCAAATGGTACATCTAATAGTGGCCGTTGCCTTAAACTCCTTTGGCCGGTGC
The DNA here is from genome assembly GCA_905163495.3 of Cosmia trapezina. NCBI lineage: Eukaryota > Metazoa > Arthropoda > Insecta > Lepidoptera > Noctuidae > Cosmia > Cosmia trapezina. Next base: position 6,248,808 of record LR991048.1, read on the forward strand.
GAAGCGTTGCGCCGTTACATCAAATGATGCTGTTCTACTCATTCATTAGCATGCCTATTCAGTCTGCATTAAAACATTGTTTCGACTACACGTAGGTATTTGCAGCAACAACAACAAGCAAGCAGCGTAAGGAACTGATGCTTTTTTGAAAAATAATTAATCAAATTATTGAACTAATAAATAATATTAATTGAATAGGTAATTATTTAAAATACATTTCTATTGTGGCATTTATTTAACTCATCTCAAAAACAAATCATAATACTTAATGAGCTGAATTTATTAGATAACACAATAGAAATTATGAATATTATTTTTGAATGAATTAAATGAATATTATTTATTAGTTCGTCAATTGATTGACATTAAAAAAAAGCATCTTTTAATTTAACATTCTCAAAAATTAGGTCACGTGCGAGCGAATTTGGTCATCTGTAAGGTCGAGCGCGCACTGCGGTGCGTTTCCGTTAGTTCTGCCGCACTGGGCGGGGCCTACAGTAACAAAACGGATGACCGCAGTGCGCGCACTTCAAAGACATTCCATACTTCACAGATTATGCGGTAGAAAAACGCACCGCAGTGCGCGCTCGCCCTAAGGGATCAGTTTATTTATTTAAACTTTTTGTACTAAAAAACTGTACAAAGGCGGACTTAATGCCTTAGGCATTCTCTACCAGTCAACCAAGGGTGGTGAAGAGATTGATGGCAGGTGCTCAGTATGAAAGCAATAATTATAAAAAAAACACTAAAAATGTATATTAATTAATTACAAATAGACTATGTATTTATTTTATTTGGGAAACAAACAGATACAATATAATAAGAAAACGGTACAAAATAGCAATACATAATCCAAAACAGTTTCCACACATTATTTATTATACAAATTTTGACAATTTAGAAAGTTACGACAGCCGCTATCAAAAGGAAAAATATATATCAAAATGAATCAACAATGACAATGAAAAAGAACAACAATAATTAAAAACACAACAACACACACTACACAAGTACTTATATAAAATAAGCACACACAGTACAGTTTCTAAGAGTTCAATAGATCAGGTACCTAAGGTAAATATTCAAATGAGTTTCTCTCAAAAACGAAACATATCCACATGAGGTACCATTGTCCCATTGTATACTGGATTTAAATGTTTGTTTTATGTGGTACGCACGGCTGCAGATCAAGCTATACATATTTCCAATATAAGCTGATCTCGCATTGTATAGGATTTCCTTACAATCAAGAGAGGTCAGTGTAAACTGGAATGTATAACTTGATGTGTAGCCGTGTGTACAATAATGTGTTTAATAAATAAATCTAGACGGGAAAAATCAAAAGTCATTTATTCAAATTAGTCTGAGGATCAATACTTTTCGAACGTCAAAATTTCGTAGTTTTGTCGTAGAAATAGACTCATAATCATCCTATAATGTTCCCACTGCTTGGACACAGGCCTCCTCTCTTCGACAGGGAGTGGGCTGTAATCTCGCGGGCCCAGTGCGGGTTGGTAGATGTCACATGTCTTCGAATTTTTGCTTCTAGGACATGCCGGTTTGCTCACGATGTTTTCCTTCACCGTTTTGAGAGCAGCGGTGATGAAATAATTAACACAAAGTAAAGCGCTTGTCTGGGTTCGATCCCACGACCTACATACACCTCGTAAGTCAGGGCCGTTGCCACTGGGCCAATAGCTCGGCAATGGGCTCGTCCCCTATTTAATGGGACTTATACCTGTCGAATCTGCCTAACCCTTCGGGAAAAACGAACGCAATGTTATGTTAGTAAAAAATATTATTTCCATTATCATATATTACCATTAATTACCAATACATTATCCAAATTGAACAACTAATAAATATTTGTACAATAGAATATTAGATTGCAACTTCTTTCCCAATATTCATCATTTACATTGTTATGCCTGCACTACACTACTCCCGAAGTTGCTCGACGAAGTACTGGCCGAAGTTGTCCGAAGTACGTCACTGTAAACTCGTGCAACCTCGCGAGGAGCTCTGTCCCCCGTCGCACTCTATTCACCATGGATTACGTTCAATTGGCAACTGGTGTTGCAATGTGCACTTTCGCGTATTATAACTACGTGCGTATTTCGCATCTCCACGCGAACCGAAGTGAGCCGAGTAGTGTAGACGTTTCGTGATAGAACTTCAGGACACTTCGAGTCCTTTGACTCGGCCGCAAAAATCGACAGCAATAATTGGAAGTCAGCCGCGGCGAGCCGAGGTTGCACGAAGCGAAGTGCCCTTCTACACTATCGTATTCGTTTAACTTCGTACAACTTCGCGAGTAGTGTAAAGGCTGCTTAGTGGAGTAAAAGTTATATTTGTTAGATGCTTTTACCTTATGATGACGTGTATTGGCATGTGTTGAGGATTCGTCATCTCGCAATCGTGAGGGAATGGTTATTGAGGAAATATGTATATTGGTTTATTGATGAATATATAGACTTAGCTTATCGCAGCCCTAGATATAGGTCTCAAATTACGACGGAATAGAAATAAAGAAAAAGATAATAATAGTTTTATTGTCACAGAACAACTTGCTGATAAAAAAACACTAGCTTCCGCCCGCGGTTTCGCCCGCGTGGTATATCGATTAAAAGTAGCCTAAGTATGTCCTTCCCCATGGTTCAAAGTATACCCATACCAAATTTCATCAAAATCGGTTCAACGGTTTAGCCGTGAAAGCATAACATAAACAAACATACAAAAAATTTAATGTTTTCTTTTTATAATATAATAGTACTTAGGTACTCGAATACAGTAAACAACTGAACTGAACTTTACCCTTGAGTTTGTTTCGCTATTTCTTCTCAGGGGACCTATTCAGATAGGAAATGTCGACTCCATCTAGCTTATACAACATTAGTTTTTGTTTATACTAAACCCGAAAAGGGGTCATTGTACTCATCATTTTGAACAACTTTTACTATGGGACCAAACCTGAAATCGCGAAAAAAAATTCAGCTTTTCAGTACATTTATCTACTTACATCAAACTTGTCAAAATGTACTGAACAGCTGATTTTTTTCGCGATTTCAAGGTTGGTCCCATGGAAAAAATTGTTCAAAATGATGAGTACAATGACCCCTTTTAGGGATTAGTATAAACAAAAAGTAATGTTGTATAGGTACCTACTTATTTTTTTTAAATGATTAAAACATGTAAAAGTGATTCCGATATCCTATCTAAAGAATAAACAATTTCATTTCATTACAAAACCAAATCCCTGAATACTCAGTCCTCTGTCATGTTTTAATTGAGTTAAAGCTTAAGATTGTTTAGGATAATTATCCGCTAGGTAAATGTAAATAGGTATATCAACTAATAGCCCCTTCCAAAATTAGCCTGACTAATTATCAAAAGATTATGTGACAAGTCACTTGCTGCCCATGGTTTTGTTATTGTTATTTGTAATTAACTGTTTATTTATTTTACTTCGATGGTTCTAGTTTATCATTTGTGACTTTTTGGTTCATTTGCGAGTTACAGCTATACAGAATGTAAGTGTAAACAATCACCCTTATAAGGGGTCATTGTACTCTTCATTATAACCAACTTTTACTATGGAATCAAACCTGAAATCACGAAAAAAAATCTGCTGTTCCCTACATTTGATGAGTTATGCGGACATAAATGTACGGAACAGCTGATTTTTAGGGTTCCGTACCTCAAAAGGAAAAAACGGAACCCTTATAGGATCACTCGTGTGTCTGTCTGTCTGTCCGTCTGTCCGTCTGTCACAGCCAATTTGCTCCGAATCTAATGAACCGATTAAGTTGAAACTTGGTACACATATGTATTTTGGTAACCCAAACACGGACATGTAACGTAAATAAATGAATTTTGAATATGGGGGTCCCTTTTGGGAGGAAAGTAAGTACAATTAAAAAAAAAGTTTTGCAAACTGTACCGTGTGATATATCGAATGAAAGGTACTAGGGCTTACTATGAGGGTCTCAAATATATTTTTTTTATCATTTTAAAATAAATTGTTTTGAAGTTATTTAAGAAAATAGACGAAAATTGACCATTCCCCCCCCCCCCCCCCTTAGCTCCGAAACTACGGAGCCTAAAATTTTGAAAAGAATACAGAAAATAGGTCTTTACCTATAAAAAAAAAATCATTTAATTCAGATAACTGAGATCCATAAAAACAACAACCAATTCTGAATTAAAAATATTAAAATTAAATTAAATTCACACACACACACACAGTACACACACAGTACACACACACACACACCCACACCCACACACACTCCCACACCCACACACACACACAATAAAAATTTACACATTCAATAAAATTAAGATTAAAACATTCAATAAAATTAAAATTATCAATAAAATTAAACACACAGATTATAGACTATAGATTACAGGAAAACCTATAAGAAGTCTATGGTAATAAAATAACATGGTAAATCTATATTTATAAAAAATCAAAGTCCTGGCCGAGTCACTGACTAATATATCAACGCACAGCCCAAACCGCTGGACCTGGAAACTTGAAATTTTGCACATAGACCTTATACAGTGTAAACATCCACTAAGGAAGGATTTTGTGAAATTCCTTTCCGAAGGGTGTAAAATAGGGGATGAAAGTTTGTATGAAAAATCTTATCCCTTGAGTTAATAGACTTGAAACTTATCACGAATATTCATATATCTAAGTAAATTATAAAGTTTATCATTTTTAGTTTTCCTAAGGAGGGATTGGGGATGTCAAAGTTTGTATGGAGGAATTTTAACACGCGGTCCGATTAACTCAAAACTTGGGTTTTATACATGAGACCAAAAATGAAGACTAACGTGTATCAGAGTTTTCCAAAAATCTACCCCTAAAGCGTGAAAAGGGGTAGTAAATTTTACAGCAGAGGATTTTATTGGGGGCTTGATTTATTTCTTAAATTGGTGTAAATAATGTTTGAGTCAAGTTATAGAAAAACCGCAGACGATTTTTGAAATTCTATCTCTGTGGGCGTGAAAACAGGGATACAGTTTTTATGAACTTGAAACTTAGCACAAATACTTATACAGTTTGTCATTATTAGTTTTTCAAAACTACCCCTCAAAGTGGGTTTAGGGATGTTAAAGTTTGTATGGAAGAATTTTAAAGCGCAGTCCGATTAACTTGAAACTCAGTATTTATACTTTTGATATAAAATAAACAATATTAAGTTTTTGGGTTTTTCGACAGTCGTTACCTGAAGGACCAAAAAGGGATACTTAAATGTTTAAAAGGAGGATTTTACTGCGTGGCTTGATTAATTAAAAAAATGGTACACCTACGTAATCTTTGAGTCAAGTTATGGAAACTTCCCAAACGAATTTTCACCGATTTTGACGGCAGATAGCTGATGTTATAAGGAGTAACTTAGGCTATTTTTATTTTAGAAAAATAATTATGGTTCCGCGCAAGAAAATTAAAACCCATTAAACCAGACATCCACGCGGGCGAAGTCGCAGGCAATATAGCTAGTCTCTCAATATTGTGCGTATGAACTTAAGCCTCCGCTGTCCGTCCATCCGTCCGTCCGTCTGTCACTATCTCATGAACCGTAATAGGTAGATAGTTGAAATTTTCACAGATTGTGTATTTCTATTACGGCTTCAACAAGCAATAAAATTAAAGCAAATGTAAAAATTAATTCCAGATAAGTACAATAAACTTTTCATTTTGAAAAAAAAAAATAACCTAGCATGTGATGTCATTATCTAGAACTCATCGAGTGGAGTACAAACATATTTTTTTTTTATCTTCTAAAATGAAGAAATAGGGGGTCGTAAAAGTTGTAAATTTTAGACCATTTTTGTACGAACTCTAGCGCAACAATTCAACAAATTAGGAATTTGAAACTTCTGTATATCATGTACCATATTACTGTTTTTAATCAACAAGTACTAAAAACAGCGATTCATAAGGTATTTTGTTTAAATGTGATTTTCTGCAACTGCAAAAAATAACCTTGTAATAATTCACAGTATCATTATGAAATACAAAGTTATCTTTGCGATTGTTAAACATATAATATGGTACGGAACCCTTCGTGTGCGACTCCGACTCGCACTTAGCCGGTTTTTTTTTCGCGATTTCAGGTTTGGTCGTGGTTAAGTAATAACAGACGCACGCACGGTTCGATCGATGAGGTTAAGCTACGCTTACCGGGTTTGGTCTGTGGATGGGTGACCATTTTTAGTTACATATCGAGACTCCTCCGTGCCTCGGAAAGCACGTTAAGCCGTTGGTCCCGGCTGTCATTCGTGGATCTTTGACAGTAGTTACGGGTCGGAAAACATCTTGAGGAAACCGGCATGTCCTAGAACCAAAAAGACATGTGACATCTACCAACCCGCACTGGGCCCCCGTGGTGGATTGCAGCCCGCTCCGTCTCACCGAGAGCAGGCTCGTGTCCCAGCAGTGGGAACATTATAGGCTGATTATGTTATGTATACTTCGCTCCATAGCCCGTTGGCAGACTCCAAGTGTGGACTTTAGATTCAAGTTAGACGCTTTGTAAGAGACCATGTTTGCGCTCCGTAGGTAGGTTACCTCTTTAAAGTATTAAGTAGTTTCGATACTTATTCAATTTTAACTTTATAATTTTCTACAAAAACATCCCTCTTGTCGAAAAGTCACACTAAAGGCGGTCGGAATGTCCGAAAATCGGACAAGTCCTGACAAATCCGGCGATTGGTAACACTTTTTTTTCATCGTGGAGAAATGCTCATGCATTCTGCACTACCACGGGGAGATAGTGGAAAAAAAAAAGTTAAGTGGGACTCTAACCCACTAAAACTCCACGGTGTCCTCCTCTGCGCGCGTTATCACTCATCCGTGAACACGCCGCGGCTGTCCGTCACCGGACCCTCCTCTGGGAACTCCCCATCACCGGCGCACCAGAACACATTGCACGCCGTGACCATCCAGGGACCAAACCAGCACATGGGCGCCAGACGACCCCCTGTCTGGGCACCCTTGGTCCCCCTGCGAAAAACTAAACTACTAAAACTCCACGGTGTCCTCCTCTGCCGCTTACGGCGGGAACACGGGCACGCGTTATTACTCATCCGTGAACCCGCCGCGGCTGTCCGTCACCGGACCCTCCTCTGGGGAGATCTCCCCATCACCGGCGCACCAGAACACATTGCACGCCGTGACCACCCCAGGGACCAAACCAGCACATGGGCGCCAGACGACCCTGTGTCGGGGCACCCTTGGTCCCCCTGCGAAAAACTAAACTACTAAAACTCCATGGTGTCCTCCTCTGCCGCTTACGGCGGGAACACGGGCACGCGTTATTACTCATCCGTGAACCCGCCGCGGCTGTCCGTCACCGGACCCTCCTCTGGGGAGATCTCCCCATCACCGGCGCACCAGAACACATTGCACGCCGTGACCACCCCAGGGACCAAACCAGCACATGGGCGCCAGACGACCCTGTGTCGGGGCACCCTTGGTCCCCCTGCGAAAAACTAAACTACTAAAACTCCACGGTGTCCTCCTCTGCCGCTTACGGCGGGAACACGGGCACGCGTTATTACTCATCCGTGAACCCGCCGCGGCTGTCCGTCACCGGACCCTCCTCTGGGAACTCCCCATCACCGGCGCACCAGAACACATTGCACGCCGTGACCACCCCAGGGACCAAACCAGCACATGGGCGCCAGACGACCCTGTGTCTGGGCACCCTTGGTCCCCCTGCGAAAAACTAAACTACTAAAACTCCACGGTGTCCTCCTCTGCCGCTTACGGCGGGAACGCGGGCACGCGTTATTACTCATCCGTGAACCCGCCGCGGCTGTCCGTCACCGGACCCTCCTCTGGGGAGAACTCCCCATCACCGGCGCACCAGAACACATTGCACGCCGTGACCACCCCAGGGTCCAAACCAGCACATGGGCGCCAGACGACCCTGTGTCTGGGCACCCTTGGTCCCCCTGCGAGAAAATAAACTACTAAAACTCCACGGTGCCTCCTCTGCCGCTTACGGCGGGAACACGGGATAAGCGTTAGCACTCATCCGTGAACCCGCCGCCGATTGGTAACCCTACGTCCAACAGATTTTATTTTTGGAAAGAACTTGTTGCCACACCCCTCATACACAAACAGGAAGTTCCCTCATCTTTTCTCATGCAGATGAGCCCTATTTAGACCAAACAACACATTTTTGCGCTCCGTAGGTACAAATTTTACCTCTTTATAATATTAGTTTAGATACGTAATCAATAATCTTTTAAAGTTTTAATTTTCTACAAAAATATCTCTTGTTATCGAAAAGTCAAACGGACTAAAAGGCGGTCGGGATGTCCGAAAACCGGACAAGTCTTGACAAATCCGGGCGATCGGTAACCCTACATCCAACAGCTTTTCTTTCTTCTATGTTTATTTATTTATTTATTTTATTTTACAGAAAGCTTACAGACTAATAGCTAAAATTTACAATATTTCGTAGGTCGGAAAAATTGCTAATGACAAGCTTCCACATTTAGATGTTCTACGTTAAGGATTTGGTTTCCGCACTCAGTCCTTCATGTGGACCATTGTGCGTGATCCAACAGAATTTATTTTTGGAAAGAACTTGTTGCCACCCTCCATACACTAAGTCGGCGTTCCCACGAGCGTAATAAAATCGCGGCGGGATTTTATCGCGCACTGGATTGTCAACTCTCTGCTTAGCGCCGGGAGTTGAAAATCCAACAGTGTGTTTCGTTGCGCTGGGATGCACTCTGTTTTTTTGTTAGGTTGGATTCTCAACGCTCGGCTTAACAACGAGAGTTAAAAATCCTGTGCGCGATAAAATCCCGCCGCGATTTTATTACGCTCGTGGGAACGCCGACTAACAGGAAGTTCCCTCATCTTTTCTCATGCAGATGAGCCCTAAACCAAACAACACATTACAATTCAATGACTAAGTACAATATAAGATTACTGAATCATATTTTTTCCTTGTATTGTACACGTGTCGCCGTGTGCGTTAAGGGGACGATAAACAACTTTTAATGATAATAAACTGAAGATCACTTCTAAACGAGTAGTGTTAATGATTTGTAAAAAAAATATGTTAAATTAGAACATCTTGGTAGGTAAATATTTTTGATTATGTTTATATTACTAAGGGCCTGTTTCACCACCTACGATAAAGTTCTTATTAACTTACTTGGCAGATAAAATTTTGTTCCATTTTTGAATTTATTCGGTGAGTAGTGGCTATTCGGACACCGTGAAATAGGTCCGTAGTGTAATTAATTTGTACAATATATTAAGTTATGTATAACGCGGATAAAATTGAGAATCACGCAAAAACTATCAAGCGTATGAAACCTTCACAATTTAAAAAATAATGTAATTTTTTATCTTTTAAATTAAATTAAAATTTTAACATAAATAGTCGGGGGCGAAGACCTAATTTTGTAAATGTAATAGAAGTATCCAAAAAAAAGTGCGCAGCCTAGTTGACTGTTGACATACGTCTCTCTGAAAAGTCAATGACAAGGCTGCGCGTCATTTGTTTCGAAGCTTCTAGAACCTTCTAGAAGCTTCGACTCGACCTTATTGGACGAGCGGATTGTGGCGGGAGCGGTTAGATAAGGGTTCGCGTTATATCCTCCCCCTTTTGACCAGGTTATGACCCCATGCCTGGTTAAACAAAGTAAGAACCGCATCCTCCCCCTTTTGACCAGGTTATGACCCCATGCCTGGTTAAACAAAGTAAGAACCGCATCCTCCCCCTTTTGATCGGCTATGTCCCCATGACCGGTCAAACAAAAACAATCCTAATCCACTAGCGGACTTTACGAGGACGACCCCTGCGTCGCTTAAGAACTACAGGCTCAGGACATTCAACATTTGTAATCACAACGGTACCCGGTAAACTACTTTTCGGATTTTGTCCTGTGAAAAACATGGTCGCCCTACACGGTATACCAATTTCTGGATTTTGCACCGGAAAATTCATGGTCACCCTACTTTGTGTTTGACACTGACAAGAGCACAAAGTACTTTTTTGACCAGAGCGATCAAAAATATTTCTCCAAATTTTTCGATGTTTACGATTCGGTTTTGAATTAAACGAATCATAAACATTACCTGTACTAGTAGAAATCACAGGAGAAACATCAATATTACTCACCTGTGCAGCCGGTTTACCGCCTGCTGATGCGTACATGGTACGCGAATTACGCGATCGTGGCATAGGAATAAAATCGACCGCGCTAAACTTTGAACTGCATTTTGGACAATTAGAACGAATCACCCCGCTCTCGCCGCATCCGAAACATGACAATATCTTATTAGAATTTACACTATTATTGTCTTTTGCATTAAGTTTACGACACTGCTCGCGGTTATGTCCGTAATGTTTGCAATATACACAAAAACGTTTATTCTTCTCGGCGACTGGATTTCTGTTGGCGTCGATGCTTGGCGTGCCTTGACGCAGGGTAGACTCCGTAGAACTCGACGCTCGCTGTGTTGACATACGCGCTGCAGCCTGCGCGCCCTTTGGAGGCGACTTGGCTCGTGCGCGTGTAGCAGCGGCGGTGCCCTTTAAAGTGTCGACGCCGACGTTTGGAGATTCCTTTAAGGAATCCTCGATACTCCGAGTTTTACGCAGAAGGGTATTAAAATCAGAGAATTCCTCTCTTCGTAAACGTTTTCTAATCTTTTGTTTGAGGAGACCGTATATCATATCCAACTGCACCTTTTCATTGATGTCGCCGGTTGGGAGCCACGCTAGTTGAGCGCGCGCTGAGGCGACGAAGAGCTCCGTACGCTCTTGAGGTTCCTGTGGCCTGGAGAACAGCTCGATGTATACACGATGTGGTGGGCGGCTGTCACCGAAAGCACAGCGCAAGTATTGCAGAGCTTCATCCCAAGAATTGACAGTGGTCTTTACACCTTGCCACCACGTAGCTGCATCATGCGTAAGCAGCATTGACAGACCACGTAAACAGTTGGTTTCATTAACATTGGCGCAATCTTTGTATGTTTCTACAGCATCAATGAATCCTTCGAGAGACTCGGTCGTTGTTCCACTATAACGAGCCTTGCACGGAGCGAAGTTACCCGATGCAAGTTGAGCAGACGACGACGACGGCGTGGGTATGGCCGGCGCGATGGCGTGAGCCACCGCGGGCGAACGAGTTGGCGGCCGGGCTTCGAGGACTAAAGCGAGGAGCCGCTCGAAGTTATCGGTTTGCTCCTGCTGAAGGGACGCCATCATGGCGGTCAGGTCGCTTGCCGTGATGGGTGCCGTCGCCTCAGCCGTGGGCGCGCTGGGCCCCGCTGACTTTGGCGTCTCCATCTGCTCTTGTTCAGACTCCACGTCGTAATAATCGGATTTTTGTTTGTTGCGCTTTGTCATACGCGGAGTACGTGGCATTGTAGCACGCGCAAATTCACGCGTATGTAATCACTGCACACAACAGAATCACAAAACAGTTCTTCCACAAAACGCGCGCGCGCACGCGTTTCCCACTCGTTGGGCGCCAGTTTAACATAAATAGTCGGGGGCGAAGACCTAATTTTGTAAATCTAATAGAAGTATCTAAAAAAAAGTGCGCAGCCTAGTTGACTGTTGACATACGTCTCTCTGAAAAGTCAATGACAAGGCTGCGCGTCATTTGTTTCGAAGCTTCTAGAACCTTCTAGAAGCTTCGACTCGACCTTATTGGACGAGCGGATTGTGGCGGGAGCGGTTAGATAAGGGTTCGCGTTATAAAATTAATTTGTTTCGGAACCAGTCCATATTATGCATGTACATTTGTTTTAGTATACTTTTACTATAATAAACTAGCTGACCCGACAGACGTTGTCCTAATGAATATTCTAATGTAAACGCGTGAAGTTAAAATAGTCGTTAAGTTTTCAGAAATTTTCCAATTTTCTGCGAAATTTTCTTAATTTTTTCTTTCATAAGAACCTTCTGACAATAATAAACACAACAAAAGAAAAATAAGCGAAATTGTTCCATCCGTTGACGCGTGATGCGATGACCAAAGGAAATAGGGATTCATTTATACATATATAGATTAATAATGCGTCTAATTTGGGACAGCGCTCCTTCACGTGCGAATCCCATTGCTGGGTGGACGTACGATGCGTTGCGTGAGCTCAGCACAACATGCAAGCTAACCACTCAAGGTCGCTGGCGTATATCTGCGTCTTAAGGCGAGATTTAATTATGTATCTCGCGTCACTGTTACGTCGCTCAAGGAGTAGGGTAGAAACACTTTGTTGTAGTATCTACTTACTTACTTATTATATTGGTCTATTATGTGAAGGGTGAGCCTCGGAAAGCACGTTAAGCCGTTGGTCCCGGCTGTCATTCGTGGATCTTTGACATTCGTTACGGGTCGTCAAAAGCCTGGAAGTCTGACAACCAATCTTACCAAGGGTTATCGTATTACCCAGTAACTTGGTTGTGGAGGTCAGATAGGCAGCCTCCATGTAAAATACTGGTAGGTACCCAACTCTCAGTTGGGAAAAGGCTAGGCAGATGATGATGATTTGTGAAGGTGTATTTTATTTTGCCAACCCTAGTGGATAGTGTGGGTGTGTTTACAGCAGTGGCGAAAGCACCATATAACACGATTCCTACCGGGTTCCCTTCGGAGGTTCGCAGCAGCAACTCTAGCGCTATTGAAAAATGGCACAGTCAATATTGTCTACTATTGCCAAAAAATATAGTTACGCTACGGGTATTTAATTCACCATAACATTCAAACAACAAAAACGCCTATTAGCTTTGAATTACAACAACAATCAAAAATGTTCTACAATAACACGGCGCCAAAACGGCATAATCGGGAACTAAAAATTCATACTAATAGCGATTCCGTCATGACGTCACTTTAGGTCACGTGGCACCGCTTGATATGGACGAGAGCAAGCCGCTATACAACGGGTTACGATAGAGACAAATATAGAAAAAATGCGTCAGCGAGAACAAGATGGAGAAATATTGCACATTTTTTTAGTTTTCACCTGTTCAACTGTATTGTATTCGTTTCTTTATATTCCTATAATAATTTTAGCATGATAGTAAGTACTTACTTAATTTAGTTGAGTTTAATTCTCTAACTAAAACATTGAAAGTTTTGTTTGTGTAGAGATAACATCTTTTTGGTTCTGTTATTTTACAATAGATGGAAATTCAGTAAATTTTTATTTTAAAGTTACCAAATAAATTTTTCTCTTCCAAAAATTCACACCTTGCCACTGGTTTACAGATACCTATAAATATCACTATCGCATGTACAGAAAGAAATATCTTAGTACTTTCTGAGCCTTGGTAGGTACCGCTGCTAGTCATCGTTATCATCATCCACATCCCGCTGCTGGGCATAGGTCTCTCTTTTCTTGTGCCAATCCCGACGCTCTTTTTTGCCCGCGATGGCAACAATGCTGTCCGCCCATCTCGCCGCCGGACGACCGACATCTCGCCTTCCAGTCCTCGCACGCCACTCTGTCACAGCCTAACTCCACCTGTCATCACTGCGCCTTGCCAGGTGTCCTGCACTTTCAAACTTCCTCTTATTTTATTTACGCATTATCACACTAATATTATCAATCTGCAATCTGCCTAGCCTTTTCCCAACTATGTTGGGGTCGGCTTCCAGTCTAACCGGATGCAGCTGAATACCAGTATTTTACATGGAGCGACTGCCTGTCTGACCTCCACAACCCAGTAACTGGGTAATACGATACCCCTTGGTAAGACTGGTTGTCAGACTTTCGGGCTTCTGACGACCCGTAACGACTGTCAAAGATCCACGAATGACAGCCGGGACCAACGGCTTAACGTGCTTTCCGAGGCACGGAGAAGTCTCGGTATGTAAAGATGGTCACCCATCCACTGACCAACCCCGGCAAGCGTAGCTTAACATCATGGATCAACCCGTGCGGCTGTTATTACTTAGCCACGAGCTCCTCGTATCACACTAATATTATAAAGGCAAAAATTTGTGAGTGTGTGGGTGTGTGTGTGTGTGTGTGTGTGTGTATGTTTTCTTCACGCTCAAACGGCTGGACCGATTTTCCGCACGGAACAAATATTTGTACGACCTACAAGTATTTGTTCCGAGTCTGGGTGTTTTTCTATCTATAATATGTATGTATTTACAAAAAAAAAAAAAATAGTATGTAAGTAGTTTATCAGCCATCTCGTTACCATAACACAAGCATTAGGTTGCTTAGCTTGGGACTAGATGGCGTTGTGTGAAAAGTCCAAGGATATTTATTTATTTACGCAATATTTATTAATATTACGTTATTTGTTTCAGGCTATGCAGTTTAGACAGAATACACAAATCAGAGAAAATAATATCGATATTACCACAAAATCACCAACGTCGCCTAGATAAATACAAGACTTACCTCGCCAAATTCAAGAAATGTCTCGATATAAACAATAGTGTAGTGCACCTAATAATAAAGGACGTCGACACTATGTTTGAAAACGTTGACCATACGGTTACTGACACTTCTGGGACAAATGGGACGGAAAGTTTTGGGTGTAATTATAATAATTGTGAAATCGCGTCGCAGAAGCAACATAAAATGCAGCATGATGTTGAAAAGGTACTGGTTGAGTTATGGATTTTTTTCTGTATCTTCTAGGTACAGTATGGTAACCAGCTTCATCGTTCTGACCTAAGACCTGATATAAGAAAGAAGGAGATGTGCCCAGTATGTTAAAATGTATCGGAATCTGTGTCTCCACTTTTCCCTTTGTCACTTTCATGATTTTAAAGACAAATACGGTAACATACTTGTACTTACATATGGAAAGAGATTCATGCATGAGTTACATGGCTTCGATTTTTACAAGAAACCACTGAACAACACGGCATTCTTATAAATTGTCACGGTCACAGTCGAAAGCGCACTAGTTCGCGGAGACGGAATTTGTACTATGAACGGCTCATACTGAGCATGTCGCGCGGACACAGATTCGCCAGCTTGCCACTTCTCCTGTTTTTTACATTTCTATGGTTCTGATTGACCGACTCCATTGACAATAGGGATGATAGATAATAAAAAAATATTAGACACATATTTTTTGCTTTATAATATAAATAATAAAAAATTACTAAGATAGAAACGCATTAAAGTTGGGGAGTGGGGGCTCGCTACTTCACAACTATAACAAACTACGTATAAAATCTAGTAAGGAGTGACGTCATGCCGCATTTTAACTCAATGTATGCTCGTGGCTAAGTAATAACAGCCGCACGGGTCTATCCATCAGGTTAAGCTACGCTTGCCGTGGTTGTCCGTGGATGGATGACAATCTTTACATAACGAGACTTCCCCGTGCCTCGGAAAGCACGTTAATCCGTTGGTCCCGGCTGTCATTCGTGGATCTTTGACAGTCGTTACGACCGTTAGAAGCCCGATATCCTGACAACCAGTCTTACACTCGTATTTATAGTCAAGTAAAAGTAATTGCAAAATTGCGCAAGCAATGATTTTCTTTCTATAGTTTAGTAATTGCTTGAAGTTAGAACTGTCAAAGCTTAGAATTAGCCAAGTAATAGTCACCATTTTCTTTACTTAAGAATTCTACCCTCAAGTATGAAATTAAATAGTAGCAAGTAATTACTTTGATTATAAATACGAGCCTTACCAAGGGGAATCGTACTACCCAGTTACTGGGTTGTGGAGGTCAGATATGCAGTCGCTCCATGTTGCGTAACATATTTTCAATCGGAGTTGGTTTCATTTTGACAGTTCAACAGCATTCATTGCGTTAATTACGTTGTCGAGCAAATAAATTTTTCGAACTTAGGAAGCAATGGATTAGCAATTTGTTTCAAAATTATTCAAACTCCGATTGATAATGTGTTACGCAATTAGGGTGCCGGTTAGACGGAAGCCGACTCCAACATAATTGGGAAAAGGCTAGGCAGATTGATTCAAATTCAAATTCAATTTATTCAATGTTTACAATTATTTCATGATAATAACTATGAATACAAAATCATAATCTAGGTCAATGAAATACATGCATGATTGATTGATTGAATGAATATTTACTTTCCAGGTACAATCAGTTTTAAAAAACATAGTTCGCGACTGGAGTGATATGGGAACAGCGGAGCGGGAACAGTGTTACAAACCTATACTGGACGAGATGGAGGAGCGGTTCTCATTGGATGATTACAGGTATGACTATTCAGAAGTGA
The DNA here is from genome assembly GCA_905163495.3 of Cosmia trapezina. Taxonomy (NCBI): domain Eukaryota; kingdom Metazoa; phylum Arthropoda; class Insecta; order Lepidoptera; family Noctuidae; genus Cosmia; species Cosmia trapezina. The sequence continues at coordinate 6,265,029 of LR991048.1, forward strand.
ATCGAAATGTTCTATTCCTGTGAATTTATAATTTTAGTAAGCTATAGAGAGATGTCTCTTTTACATGATTCATTTGACTATTCCTGTTACTGAGGTTCAGTCAAATAACCATAGATTCCATTGTAGTATGGGGGGGGGGGGGGGTGTCACACAATGACAGGTCCCCTTCGAACAAAAAAAATCGTTTTTCTTCCCAACTACACTACAACTCCATAAGTTAGCATTTACCTCAAATTCATGAGGTTTTAGGTAAATGCTAACTTATGGAGTTGTATTGCTGATTCTAATGATTATAATTCTGTAAATCCACATTAGCTACGGCCGCGAATCATATTTTAATCAACATACAAGCTCACACTGACCTACAAATTGCAAAAAACGTAAGAAATTTTGAATTTCGCGGGGTAACCTGCCGCATCATCCTTAAGAGACAGTGTTCGGCCAGATGGTTGCGTAAATTAAGTTGTACCCTTTATGAGTGAAGTTGTGTCGATCTATCTATCTAACATTACATAATGAACAACATTATTATTTTGTAAATTAAATTAAACACGTGAACATTACAATTAAATACGTTTGGAGTGTGCTATGATTGAAATGATTTTGCGGAGTGTATCATCTGTACACACTGTCTGTCTGTCTGTCTGTACTATCTGTGTGTGTGTGTATCTGTGTCCCTGGTGCGTTTCCTTACTAGAGTGCGTAAGTACCCGAAGGGGATCTTTGTATATTCATATATTTTTCTCTCTTTTCAGTGACCGCTCCCAAGTCCGCGTGCTAGTCCCGGGTGCGGGACTAGGCCGCCTTGCGTGGGAAGTGGCCGCGCGTGGCTACACGTGTCAAGGCAACGAGTTCTCGCTGTTCATGCTGTTCGCGAGCAACTTCATACTCAACAGGTGTACTGAGGTCAGTTCTGTTTCCATTTGCGCTTCTAAAGTTGAAGAAAAATATGTGGCGTTGTTGGTGCAGTCGCGCTACAGTCGCGCCACAGTTGCGCTACATACAGTTGATCCACAGCTGCGATGCGTTCATCCCAATGTTGCACACACTTACATTTAACTTATATACTTAGATACTTATATATAAGTGGAAACTTATAATTGGCCTTCTCCTACATATTTATTCTGATTACTTGAATGTTTTAGCTGTAAGTTTTCTTAAAATTAATAAAATAAAATAAAATATCTATACTTAGTCGAACTAAATATTTGAATTTTTAACTCAAACACTCAATACATTCTCACACTCACACATACTTGTTTACTCCACACTTACACGCGCATTGTTGCCTTTTTCTTTGTATAACGTCTATTAATTTAGAGTTTCCTTTTTTTTGTTTCGTTTTTTTATTTTTTCTTTTTGTTTACCATATTGTTTTCAATTGCAATTATAGTTAATCCTAGTGGAAGAGCGGAGACTGCTAACAATAAGCAACTCTTGTTTAAAAGGAGATCTCCAAAACATTTATAAACATTATTTTTTTTGTTGCGCCACAGTTGTCTGCAGTTGCGCTACAGTCGCTCCACATTTGCGCTACATACAGTTGATCCACAGCTGCGATGCGTTCGTCCCAATGTTGCGCTAAATTGTTCCACTTCTGCACTATAATCCTGCAACTTGCTGAGACAAATAGTGAAAGGGAAAACAATACAGAGATATTGGAGTATTTTCCAAAAAATCTAAATATATCAAGAAGCAAATATTTAGGACTTATGCACCACACTTTGATAATTGTTACCGTTCTACACAGACTATAGGTGAATACTTGTAGACAGTTGTGGACTCACTGAGAAGTGTGCGCCGACTGGGCGATCCACTCGTGAAACGCCTTTTCCCAAACTCTCGACCGTCCGCCGCGCGGTGGGCAGCCATCGGTCGGACGTGACGTCACGCAGCCCCGTCCAAAGCACAACCGCGGTCCATAACAACAGAGACCCCAATGATGATGTAACACAACATGAATACTGCATGTTGCAAAAACATGTCAACCATACATCTTTTAAAAAGTTGTTCAAATCACACTATGACACTAATAATATAAAGGCAAAAGTTTGTGCGTCTGTGTGTGTTGTTACTTCTTCACGCTCAAACGGCTGGACCCTGGATTAACACATAGGCTATTTTTTATATCGGTTTACGCGGGTGAAACCGCAGGGCGCAGCTAGTAAGTCATAATTAAGAGTAGTTTGTACTGTTACAGATAAACAAATACACAGTCCATCCTTGGGTACATCAGTACGTGAACAACATAACCTGCGAACATCAGTTAATATCAGCCAAGTTCCCCAACGTGTGTCCGTCGGGGAACAGACCTAATCACAACTTCTCTATGACGGCCGGCGACTTTCTCAAAGTAAGTGCTTTATTACTGTAATGTGAACATAACATTATTACTTGTGAACATCAGTGAATATCAGCCACGTTCCCCAACGTGTGTCCGTCGGGGAACAGACCTAATCACAACTTCTCTATGACGGCCGGCGACTTTCTCAAAGTAAGTGCTTTATTACTGTAATGTGAACATAATATTATTACTTGTGAACATCAGTTACTATCAGCCAAGTTCCCCAACGTGTGTCCGTCGGGGAACAGACCTAATCACAACTTCTCTATGACGGCCGGCGACTTTCTCAAAGTAAGTGCTTTATTATTGTAATGTGAACATAATATTGTTACTTGTGAACATCAGTTAATATCAGCCAAGTTCCCCAACGTGTGTCCGTCGGGGAACAGACCTAATCACAACTTCTCTATGACGGCCGGCGACTTTCTCAAAGTAAGTGCTTTATTACTGTAATGTGAACATAATATTATTACTTGTGAATATCAGTTACTATCAGCCAAGTTCCCCAACGTGTGTCCGTCGGGGAACAGACCTAATCACAACTTCTCTATGACGGCCGGCGACTTTCTCAAAGTAAGTGCTTTATTATTGTAATGTGAACATAATATTATTACTTGTGAACATCAGTTAATATCAGCCAAGTTCCCCAACGTGTGTCGGTCGGGGAACAGACCTAATCAACAACTTCTCTATGACGGCCGGCGACTTTCTCAAAGTAAGTGCTTTATTATTGTAATGTGAACATAATATTATTACTTGTGAACATCAGTTAATATCAGCCAAGTTCCCCAACGTGTGTCGGTCGGGGAACAGACCTAATCACAACTTCTCTATGACGGCCGGCGACTTTCTCAAAGTAAGTTCTTTGTTACTCTAATGTGAACATAACATTATTACTTGTGAACATCAGTTACTATCAGCCAAGTTCCCCAACGTGTGTCCGTCGGGGAACAGACCTAATCACAACTTCTCTATGACGGCCGGCGACTTTCTCAAAGTAAGTGCTTTATTATTGTAATGTGAACATAATATTATTACTTGTGAACATCAGTTAATATCAGCCAAGTTCCCCAACGTGTGTCGGTCGGGGAACAGACCTAATCAACAACTTCTCTATGACGGCCGGCGACTTTCTCAAAGTAAGTGCTTTATTATTGTAATGTGAACATAATATTATTACTTGTGAACATCAGTTAATATCAGCCAAGTTCCCCAACGTGTGTCGGTCGGGGAACAGACCTAATCACAACTTCTCTATGACGGCCGGCGACTTTCTCAAAGTAAGTGCTTTATTATTGTAATGTGAACATAATATTATTACTTGTGAACATCAGTTAATATCAGCCAAGTTCCCCAACGTGTGTCGGTCGGGGAACAGACCTAATCAACAACTTCTCTATGACGGCCGGCGACTTTCTCAAAGTAAGTGCTTTATTATTGTAATGTGAACATAATATTATTACTTGTGAACATCAGTTACTATCAGCCAAGTTCCCCAACGTGTGTCCGTCGGGGAACAGACCTAATCACAACTTCTCTATGACGGCCGGCGACTTTCTCAAAGTAAGTGCTTTATTATTGTAATGTGAACATAATATTATTACTTGTGAACATCAGTTAATATCAGCCAAGTTCCCCAACGTGTGTCGGTCGGGGAACAGACCTAATCAACAACTTCTCTATGACGGTCGGCGACTTTCTCAAAGTAAGTGCTTTATTACTGTAATGTGAACATAATATTATTACTTGCGAACATCAGTTAATATCAGCCAAGTTTCCCAACGTGTGTCCGTCGGGCAACAGACCTAATCACAACTTCTCTATGACGGACGGACTTTCTCAAAGTAAGTTTTTTATTACTTGAATGTGAACATAATATTATTAGTTGTGAACATCAGTTAATATCAGCCAAGTTCCCCAACGTGTGTCCGTCGGGCAACAGACCTTATCACAACTTCTCTATGACGGTCGGACTTTCTCAAAGTAAGTTTTTTATTACTCTAATATGAACATAATAATTACTTGTGAACATCAGTTGATATCAGCCACGTTCCCCGGCCCGCCAACACACCTAATCACAACTTGTCTATGACGGCCGGCGACTCAAAACTTAGCATTAACATCGTCCAATAGGGATGGATGACGCCTGGGTAAAAAAAAAAAAATCTATTTAGTCCGTCATTCAGAAAATAAAAGAATACTTAGATAAAACGCACGAAATTTGGGGAGTGAGGGCTCGCTATGTCACAAGTATAACAAACTACGTCTAAAAACTAGTAAGGAGTGACGTCACGCCACATTTTAACTCAATGTATCACCGTAATCTTTGATTACGTAAAAAAAGTTCCCTCGAATTCTCCAGGATCCCGTCATCAGATCCCGACCTGATGAAAATGGGAACACCTGGGAAGTATCCAAATCAGTCCAACCGTCTTCGAGTAATTGGGGAACATACATAAAAAAAAAGATTCCGACAAACTGAGAATCTCCTGCTTTTTTTAACACGCTTTTATTAGCTTCACCTGTATGTTTGTATGTAACGGAATCTTTGAACTCGATTTTTAACCACTTTAAATGGTCAGGTTAATTCGAAATTTTGCACTCTTATCAGACGACAGGTGACAATACAATAATTTAAAATGAAAATAAGTAATAAAATATACTTTTTTTTTAATATATAATAATTATGAATAAATTCAAAAGCACCACACGATTTTTGTTATTTTTTACTTTTTAGTTCAGTTCAATGGTATTAAAGTTTTTATTCAGTTTCTACTGCAACTTGAAACTCAAAACTTAATTAAAATATAAAAGTTAGTACTAAATTATTTATACTATGTACAAGTGGGTATAAAAAATAAAAAAAAAGTGGTGGAAGAGCTCATAGGGCATCAAAAAATTCGTCCGCATCGCTGTCAGTGGGAAAAGTGCCCAAAAGGCTGGCAGCATTGCCACGCTGGATGGCAATGCTAATTCTAATTCTATGGTATTAGGCATCAAAAAATTGGTCCGCATCGCTGTCAGTGGGAAAAGTGCCCAAAAGGCTGGCGGCATTGCCACGCTGGATGGCAATGCTAATTCTTTTAATTCTAATTCTATGGTATTAGGCATCAAAAAATTCGTCCGCATCGCTGTCAGTGGGAAAAGTGCCCAAAATGCTGGCGGCATTGCCACGCTGGATGGCAATGCTAATTCTTTTAATTCTAATTCTATGGTATTAAAGCGTGTGTTTTAGTTTTTTTTAAACTATAATTTATTTAAAGTCGGTTACAAATATCCATTTTCTAATTCCAGGTATACACAGAAGCAGACGAATGGTCATGTGTAGCTACATGCTTCTTCATCGACTGTGCGCCCAACGTCATAGAGTTCATAGAGAGAATATACATGATATTACAGCCCGGTGGCTACTGGATCAACCTGGGCCCTCTACTGTATCATTATAGGTAAGATATGTAATACGGGCTGGTATCCGCAACTCCACGTCAATGCGCGTATTTTGCGTATGAGTGGGAAAATCAATTATTAGATCCACCCCAGCTCCTCAAAGAAGGCCAGCAGCGCCTTAATATGGGGTATATCTTATAAAAACTTTTATCCAGTTACTGGATTGTGGAGGTCAGATAGGCAGCCGCTCCATGTCAAATACGGGTATTCGGCTGCACCCGGTTAGACTGGAAGCCGATCCCAACATAAATGGGAAAAGGCTAGGCAGATGATGATGTCATAGTTGATGGAAGATGGCGCTGTTACTTCCAATGTTGCCCGCGCGCCAATAGATTATTTACCGTTGTACAGTAGTACCCAATTGATATGGCTTACCGATGAGTACCTGCGCAGAAGATGAATTTTCAAAGCGCGGGAAATGCTATTGACCAATCGGCACGCTTCACGCACCGCGCTTCTTTTTCCTGTACCCCTATTGGTCGGCAGCTGCCGCCATGTTAGCGCGCGCCGCGTGGCATGTTAGACGGAACTAACAGCTGCAGGGTATTATGAACCTTATAGTAGTGATCTAAGGTTGATTGTATGTTTTGAGCATTCTTTCGTTAACCTTCGGGGCCATACTTTCTTTTCTGTTCGAACGAAGATTCACGACGCGCCTTATTAGTTGGGTACCACTGTACTCAAGTATTGAACGTTTATTTTTACAGTGACATGCCAACGGAGTACAGTATCGAGCCACCATACGACATACTACTGGAGATTATTAGAGATATAGGATTTGATATATTGGTGAGTACTTTATATTTGTTTGTACTTTTTGGTGAGTATTGGTGAGATGTGCAGTGGTTGCCCGCGAAAATCATTTTTTTTGGGTTGGGTTTTTTGCAATTGAAAAATCAGCTACTTATAAATAATTATTTTACATTTGATAATTAATTCTACTAAAAAAACCATTTATTTGTTCACAGAAAGAACAAACGGGCGTAAAAACGAAATACGCCCAAAACCCGCACTCTATGATGCAACACGAATACGACTCGGTGTTCTTCGTGTGTCGCAAACCTTACTGTATGTAGCCACGTAGCAAGTTATAAGTTATTTATTATATAAAACGTTTTATATGTAGACAACTCTAAGATAAGAATGTACGAAATTTTTGTCTATATTTTTGTGGGCAACTGTTGGCCGACTGTTGCGCCACAGTTGCGACACTATTATGCAACATGTTTTTGTATTCTAGAAACATGCAGCTGGCAACATTCTAATATTTGTTTGAAGGACCACTTACATATTATGCAACTTAATGGCTAATTCAGGACAATTATGGTCAAAAATTACGTCATGTCAACATCAAACCATTTTCTGTTTTCATTAATTCTGTGATGACAACATGTAGGTATTGTTGGTCAAAATATACAACCACATCATATTTAGAGCAATTTACTAAACCAGATTGCTCCACTACTTCAGGCAACAATTCCAGAAACATGTTTCCAGCAACTGTTGCATAAAAGTCGCGCCACAGTTGCGCCACTATCGAAATAAGCACAAAACCTTTATGATTTGAAGTAACATGGATATTTGTTAGTTATGTGTAGCTACGTAGTACATATTAATATGTTATTTATTATTCTTTACCATGTGGGGACGACAATACAAAAAATAAATGAAAACACTGGCAACACTAGTATCTACAGTCCGGCCGTTGAGAGATTGCATTCCTGACATCTGTCAGTTTGACAATTTCTAGTATAACTTTCACGAAGTCGTGTCTTGAAGCCTTTATGTCGTTAATCATAAGGTTTAAATTGCAATAACTAACACGATTTCATGAAAGTTTCACTATACAGTACTTTCACAGTTATTTTGCGTCATTGCAAAAATCGCAGTGATCTTTATTGTCATAGCAATAAGATTGAAGATGGGTTGCTGTCACCGACAAGTCTTTCAAAATCACAGTGATCCTTATTGTCATAGCAATAAGGTTGCTGTTGGGTTGTTGCTATCAGAGGTAAAAATAACTGCTACTTGATTTAATTTGACCCTGTATTTGATTGAATTTTGTAGACTAATAACATCATTAGATATACGAATTTTAATTATTGTTGTATTGGCGTCCTCACCCGGTATAAACACATTGACGGATGAAAGATTTTGTAATAATGGTTTAGGGAAAGATCCCATTTTATTTTGATCCTTATGTGGACCTACATTCTGGCCCACACTTTAGTTTTGACGTAGAAACCAAGACTGGTATTAAAATAATGATAAGCCACTTCCCGTTTTGGAGACTTCCCCAAATCATTATATCAGAAATTATTGTTTTAGAACAGCGATACAGAACCTTTTCATCATTAATTCTCCAGCGTGTGACACACTGACACACACATCAGGGATTTTAATTTTGATAACACAAAAAAATAGTCGCTAATTTGCCGCCAAATATCAGAATTTGTCGGTCATTGGTTCAAAGGTTATAATGGTTCATAGGTAGCCGGTCTGGAGAGCGTCTCCACAGCTTGGCCACATTTATATCTCAAAACCTAGGCCACCTATCGAAGATCTGTTTTCTCCCAAAATTTAGTCGCTAATTGGTCGCAACTTTTCGCCAAGTCGTAGAGTTAGTCGGGTCTTAGTTTAGAAGATATAATGAGTTCAATTTTTAAGTATAGTTCAAGAACTATATCGAAGAGTTTATGATAAAAAAATTAAGGGCGAGATTTGCAAACTGCTCGTCTCAGTCCAACCAAGACATAACGCTGGGAACAATACAGTGAAGCATGCGCAAAACTACACCTCGCTCTGTGTATATACACTCACACGCACACATTTACACCAAACTACACCTCACTAAGTGCACACATGTTTACGAAGCCAGCCTCACGTCACTATTGACAGCACTATGTCTTGGTCTGAGCTGCTCGTTGACATCACTTTTCTATGTATAATAAGCTTTTCATACGAATATGAACATTATTCGCATTTAATTAATGGTCATATTCCTATGAACCGCTTGATCACATTAGCATCGCTGTTCTAAAACAACAGGGCAGCTGTAAGCCATGTATAAACGATAGATCTCTACGCCACAAGATAAAAAAGAAAAAATAGGAGATTATAGTACAGATTATAGGTCAGTAGTGGGGTCAGTAATAGTAGAGTTAGCCGACGTTCCCACGGACGTAAAAAATTCGCGGGGGGATTTTATCGCGCACTGGATTTTCAACTCTCTGCTTAGCGCCGGGAGTTAAAAATCCAACAGTGTGTTTTTCGTCGCGCTGGGATGCACTCTGTTTTTGTTAGGTTGGATTCTCAACGCTCGGCTCAACAACGAGAGTTGAAAATCCGTTGGATTCTCAACGCTCGGCTAAACCCCGAGAGTTGAAAATCCAGTGCGCGATAAAATGCCGCCGCGATATTTTTACGTCCGTACGAATTACAGCTTACAGTAAATAGCTCTCATTTTAATATGTGTTGTAGCCAATATGTTGGTGATGGATGGACAGATTTATCTGAATCATTTTCTTCTTTTTTAACTAGGGATGTATCGATACGATATCGATACTCTTAAAAAAATATCGGCAATACCGATAACGATGCCGGATACGCTTAATGAATTTAAATGAAGGTAAAATAAATAAAACATTGGTCTAATTTATTAAAAAATTACAGAGAGATAGGATTATGAGATTATTAATTAAGGTTAACATTAATAAGATTTTTGTTTAAAAAACGAAAGTATTCTCAAGTTTTGCGGAGATGGCGATTTCGCAATTTTTTTTTAATGAGATCTGCGGAGGAAAACAATCTCTCAGATGCAACAGAACTCAATTGGAAACTAAAGTATTTCTGCGCCATTTTTTTTGAAGTTTAGGTATAATAGACGAAACAGCAAGCGCGTTTACATTACTTTTTTGAAACGTGAAATTTGAAAAGTATCGACGTATCGATACCAATATACAGGGTTATTTTTAAAACACCAGTAACCTCTTAAGGGGTCATTGTACTCATCATTATGAACAACTTTTACTATGGGACCAAACATGAAATCGCGAAAAAAAAATCAGCTGTTCAGTACATTTCGACGAGTTTGATGTACATAAATGTACTGAATAGCTGATTTTTTTTCGCGATTTCAGGTTTGGTCCCATAGTAAAAGTTGTTCATAATGATGAGTACAATGACCCCTTAAGAGGTTACTGGTGTTTTAAAAATAACCCTGTATTTGCATCGATATCGGTATCGGATGCACCCCTATTTTTAACTTCGTAGCACAAAACAAGCGTAGGGAACAAGTCAACATTAAACCGTCTTGAGAGGGCTTTGACCACGGCGTACAATTTTTTTTTTCTGGAGTGTTCCTAAGTTTTACCATTTTATTTTCGCATTTAACACAGAGAATGTCTATACTTCATCGGTTTAGGTAATTAACTAAAGGTAAACAAAAAACCACGTGTCTAGTTAACCGGCTAAACGTAATACCTGTCACTTCAGTTGTCATGGTACGACACAGTTGTACTCTTCAATTTTGCAACGTTATAAATTCGTTGTACCCTATCTTTTTAGGCTTTTTACAATAGACAGATTACAAAATATTATATTATTATTATAAATCTAACTAAAAAGATGTGCTTGAGCAGATCAGATTCATCTACGAATAGTAGTTTATGAATAAAATAAAAGAGGAAACCATCGTAAAAATCGAAAATAAATTTAATTTGATCATAACTTATTTTTATACAAGAAAATATCATCTAAGAAAACCCTTTTTACGATTTGTTTACCTTTAGTTAATTACCTAAACAGATGGAGTATAGGAATTATCTTTCGGGGGTGATTGGTCAGAAAACGTAGAATTTAACGAAGAATACTTACTACTTTACTTCAGTCTTTTTTAAAATCTTTCAGTGCGTCTGTCCCTCCGTGAATCAACACAATATATCTTTATTATTTAAGTAACTTTTTGTTTACGAACGCTAGTACATAAGCTGCTATCACAAAGTATTTTTTGTTTAATTCTTGTGAGTCACTTGAATACGTACTTGCCTTTCTTGAAGGCTTTGGATTGTCTTTTTTTAAAGTCTAGCACGCGTATCATGACTACCATAGATACGGGTTTTATTGACAGAAGAATAGACAAAATGACACTTCGCCATGCTAAAGCTACAGTTTCCTAGCAGAGCGGTGGCCCCACTTAAAGGCGGGTTTGACTGCTGTCATGAACATGATGACAGTGGCAAACATTTAAAGCGTTAGATTCGCCCTACCGCGTTAAAAGATAGTCGCATTACTGTTTCGTTTTGACACCTTTCTGACATGCAATGACGCAGTGACTTCACTTGATTATTATGGAAACGCTGTTTAATAATGTGTGAGCTCACTCTTCGGATACGGATACTTATATATATATGGATACTTTTTCTTTTTAAATCGCTAGATTAGCCGTCACCGGCTAATCTAGCGATTTAAATCTTTGGTTGGGGTTTGAATTAATGTAAAATACTGGGAAAATTACAGATATTCATGACGGCCGTTTCGGCCGCTTTCCTAGAAAACCAAAGCTTTAGACGTTAGAAATCTTTCTAAAATCTTATTATTTTGTCTATTCTTCCGTTGACAAAACCCGTTTCTATGGTGGTCATGCTTCGCGTGCCTGCAACAAGGCAATGTAACTGATGGTTTTCAAAAAACAAGATGGCGCACGAATATCAGTCTCATTATGTCAAGTTTTCATCCTCATAACATTTTGTTTTACGCCAATTTGTATTCAAAGTCATCGTTATAAACAGTGTTGTGCCTTCAACTCCTGTTTACCTATGTTATTATTTTATTTCCAATAAAATTCATGTATTTTAGTGACACACAAGAATTATTTAATAATCGCCAACGCGATTACGACTGAAACGTAATAGTTTTTTTTTTGTCTAAGGAAATAAGGAGATTTTGGGCCTAATATTGTGTGCACATCAATACATATTATTTTACGTCCTGATTATAAAGAAGTGTTAAAAAATGGATTACAAATTCGTTACTGGAACGAAGCAAGTTAATAATCATCATCATATTCGTGCCCTTGTCTCGTGTTGCGCCAACCCCACGTAACTTGTCGCGTGTACGTGGGGTCGGCGCAGCACGTTTTCTTTTTCCATAAGTTGTAAAAAATACCATAGAAAGAGCAGGTACTTTTCTTGGGTAAAGGCAATGTAAAGGGGTTTTACTGTCTGTAGCCCTGAATACCGGTAGCTTGGACCTTGTTCCCGATGCTGGTAGATTACTACTATTTCCTACATTTAAGAAAGAATTTAAGTATAATATGTATTGATGTGAACATGAAAGCCAAAATAAGAGCCGAAACTGATGTCTTTGTAATTATACAGAAGTGACGAGTTTGTTTTATGCCGTGGATGGATTCATGGATACATTCTATGGAGCCCGAATTCGTCAAAGTAAAAGTTTATCACGCGCGAATCTTATTATTTGGAACGGGCAACTACAGACCGTTCAGTTATTTTATAATGACAGTGATCTTTATTTTCATTACAATAAGGTTGCTGTTGCATTGCTGCTATTTACAAGACTGTCGAAATCAAAGTGATCTTTAGCATCGTTACAATAAGGTTGATTTTGGATTGCTGCTGTCAGAGGTAAAATAACTCGTGATCTGTAGCTTCAACTTTCTGACTTCTGAAAGCTCCATTTACACGATGTAAGTCTCTTGCCTGTGGCACACAATAAAATGAAGCAACAAATTGCAAATTTTATTGTTGCTTGAACTTATTGCATTCAAAAGCCAATTAAGAGCGTTCATCGCAAGCGGTCTCGTAATGTCGCATTTCTAAAGGCCCCATGCACAAAGGAACACGCGGGCGCGGCGGCGGGTGCGGGCGCGGTGACTTGGCGAGTTCGTGTTCACATTGGCCGCCAGGCGTTTGCGCGAGTGTGACGTTCATACTGGTTAAACTTACCTGACGTCGCGAGTGAATCGCGCGCTCCGCCGCTAGTTCGACGTGAACACACACAAACATCTCACGCGTTTGATATTGCCGCGAGCGGCGCGCGCGCGCCAGTCGCTAGCTTGCCCGCTACGTGCGTTTCGTATGTGAACACTTGGATATTACGCCATATGTTTGATATTTCGCGACCGCGCCCGCAACCGCGCCCGCGAGTCAACGTGAATGAGCACTAAAGGTTTTTCGTGATTATTTGATTAAATTTAAATCAAAGTATTATTATTTTTTTCGGCCATTACTAGATCGTTGGTATTTAGAAGTTAGGTACCTATGCTATTTTTTTGACAGTTATTTTGGTATTTACTCATAAAAATTTACATATTGTCAATTATTTTCTATTTGCAGTATTACGATTAAATATTTTCACTAACTATAATATTATAGTAAATGTTAAAAATAATTATAAATATCAACGATTTAGTACCTTTAGAAATGCGATGTTGCCAGCTCGCGTGGTATGAAATCTCTTAAATTAAACCGTGTAAATAAATGATTAACACATTTTTTTTCACACTTGTATGAATACAAAGAAAAAACAGATCGGTTTTGTACACACGTCCGCATAAAAGTGATACGTAGTCAATAATTGTGAATAATAAATAATTAACTAAACATAACGTAGTTTTTAAGGGACAAGGGGAATCTAAAATTGAAATGAATGTTTAATTTAGGGAAATTGTTTAATTCTATAATTATGTTTTTGTTGCGTTGACTGACTAGAAAAATCAAATGTCAAAGTGATAATAAGTGTTATAAAAAACTTGCACAACATAACATTCCTATTTTACTCGTAGGGTTAGGCAGAAGTGTACCTACAGTACCTCACCACATCAATCGTTTCATCAAAAATCAATCTGCCGAGCCTTTTTCCCAACTATGTTGGGGTCGGCTTAGAGTATAACCGTATGCAGCTGATTACCAGTATTTTACATGGAGCGACTGCCTATCTGACCTCCACAACCCAGTTACTGGATAATACGATACCCCTTGGTAGAAGATAAACTACGATAGCATGGCGCGCCCCTCCAAAATTCAAAACGTTTGAAAGTATTTGTGAAAGTATTTACAATGCACCACCAAGATTCACAACGCATGTGTGCGTAATGAGACGGCCGTCAAACAAAAACAAATCCACGGATTTGTTGCTCGACTAGTCACGTCACTACACACATTGAAACAGTAATTTGGAGGGGCGCGCCATGTTATCGTAGTTTATTTCTAAGACTGGTTGTCAGACTTTCGGGTTTCTGACGACCCGTAACGACTGTCAAAGATCCACGAATGTGACAGCCGGGACCAACGTGCTTTCCGAGGCACGGAGGGGTCTTGGTATGTAAAGATGGTCACCCATCCACTGACCAAACCCGGCAAGCGTAGCTTAACCTGATGGATCGACCCGTACGGCTGTTATTACTTACCAAAAAGCTCCTCGCCACAGTCAATCGTTTCATATTTTTTTGCTAGAATAATGTATGTTGAAGTACATCAGTCGTTAGAAGCCCGAAAGTCTGACAACCAGTCTTACCCAGTTACTGGGTTGTACAGGTCAGACAGGCAGTCGCTCCATGTAAAATACTGGTATTCAGTTGCATCCGGTTAGACTGGAAGCCGACCCCAACATAGTTGGAAAAAGGCTAGGTAGATTGAGTCACACTATTTTCAAATAAATTACAAAGTCAGTATTTTAAACTATAGTTAAATTACTTCTTTCAATTTATGTCACCTCCTATATTCTCTATCAAAAAAGTGAATAGCATACGCATATGCGTATTTACAATATTTAATTTTTCTAGCCAGTCAATCAAAGAAAAAATAAATGTCAGTTAAAAATATGTATTAAAAGGTTCTAATCGAGCTAATATTTTATTGTAACGGCTCGAAACAATGCTTTATTATAGAAATATTTTTTGATGTGTAGTGTAGGTACTATATCTTTGTAATAATAATTATACTCTGTATATTTTATGATGATTTATTAGACAAAAGACGTCTACCGCTGTTTTCATCCATTCGATGGTTTACATCACATATGAAAATCGATTATTTAAATCTATACCCTATTCAGGGAGGCGTGAGATAAAATGTAAACAAACCATAAAATACCGTTCAACCGATTTTGACTTCTATTGCGTTAGTAGCATGGCAAATGACGGGTCCATATTGGCTCACCTAAAGTTCTTTACCCGAAATTGTTCTTCCTAATCATTTGTAATCCGAATGATCACTCTTCCTAAAATTTTTCATCCTAAAGTTTTCATTCATACAAATTCGTTGGCTACCGGCGATGTTCATAACACTCATGTTTCCGAAAATTGTAATTAATAATATCATTAATGTAAATATATTTAAACTCCTACTGTTTTTTATCATAACGCTTTTATCCCTAAACATAATTACCATAATATTTTCACGGTCACGGTCGAAAGTTTAAAAACTCGAAAGTTCATTTGCCCGAAATCTTAAAATCCCGAAGATCCTTATCACGAAGTTTAAAATCCCGAAGATCCATATCCAGATATATATATATTTCTAGGGTTAGGGTTTTCGTCAGCAGGTCGACGGAGCCCCGCTGCGCGGGGCTCCTATTTCTATCTGCGGGGTTTAAAGGAACCTAACTAACCGAACCTCGGGGTGTCCCTGATGTCGACCGTCTAAGGTTAGGGATTTCGTCAGCCGGTCAGGGAAAAAATGTAGGACCTCAGGAACTTTATCTATGTACTTAGATCGGTATTTCTCATTTTGGTCAATTAACGATGAGTATTGGTATTTCGTCCATTCCGGATTTCGTCCTTTCGGGCATTTGAACATCGGTATTTTGTGTTTCGATATAACGACTATCGGCATTTAAAACTTTCTAGAAAAGAAATCTAGACAAAAAAGATATGACTTTGAATAATAGTGTAAAAGATGGTTATGTTGAGAAAATATAGGAAAACAAATAAAAGTATAATAGATGTTTATTGCTACTGACATTATGAATTTGAATGCTTCGGAATTATGAACATTAGAGACAGAGTAGTTAGGAATTGTGATTGTTAGGATGAAAAATGTTAGGAAGAACATTTTCGGATTTCCAATTATCGGAGTTGAAAATTTAGGTGAACTTTGGCGCACCCACAAATGACAGCTGCAGTAAACAGTTGGTATTGTAACCACTTTTTTGCCTTTAATGCCATCCTTAAGCCTACGGAATAGAAGTCAAAATCGGTTGAACGGACCAACCCCCACTGGGCCCGCGTGGTAGATTACGGCCCGCTCCCTCTCAGAGAGGAGGCCTATGTCCCAGCAGTGGGAACATTATAGGTTGATTATTTTTCATTTTTTACTTACTCTAAGGTTCTTCTAAAATATGTCACGCAAGTCATCATAAAGTCAACAGAGTATAAAATCACTATGATCTTCATTTTGATTTATTTAACATGTTATAAGTAATATATCTGTTGAACCGAGATTTTATATCGAGTCTCTTGACAGCGACGCGTATTGACGTCAAATATTATTTACAGTAGTACCCAACTGATATGGCTTACCGACGTACATGCGTAGAAGATGAACTTTTAAAGCGCGGGAACGGCTATTGACCAATCGGCACGCTCCATGCACCGCGCGTCTTTTTTCCTGTACCGCTATTGGTTGGCAGCTGCCGCCATGTTAGCACGCGTGTATGTCATGTTAGTCAGCCGCCATACTTGCGACTGAGACGGAACTAACAGCTGCAGTGTATTATGAACCTTATAGTAGTGATCTAAGGTTGATTGCAAGTTTTAACATTCTTTCGTTAATCTTCGGAGCCATACTTTCTTTTCTGTGCGAACGAAAATTCACGACGCGCCTTATCAGTTGGGTACCACTGTACGTCAAATATGAGTTAAAGGGAGAGATGGAGTAAGAGATTGAAATCACAATACTTTGGAGTATTTTATAGTATTTTACTTCAATTCGTGCTGTAGTGCCGGTCTTATAACTTTCAATATTATTTAAACCATAAGTTATTAAGGGTTCATCTGTCTACTAAATCTATCGTCTAGCAAGTCTTGTACCGTTTCTAAGGGCTTAATTAAGGCTCCCACAGACAGGCGCGACGCGACACTATGCTCGGAGTTTTAATTAGCTGCAGTAAAATGACACTTCTTATCTGTCATTTCGTTAAAAATGTTCCCGTTTGACAGCAAAATGTCAGTAAAAATGACATGTCATTTTACTGCAGCTAAACAGTCTGACCATAGTAGAACAATTTCTATGAAAACTTAATGGTAATTGTTCTACCGTCGCGACGCGTTGCGCGGGGAGCCTTTATTCACAGATCTCATTTTGAATTTACTTTGCTAAGTAAGCGCCACATTAGTTCACAAGTCTATGAACATTATAAGAAAAAAATATACCTGTGCTAGGAGGTCCCATTATATGAATAAGCAAAAGGTTCGTATGGATCGCCTACTTAGCAAAGTAACGTGACAGTCCGATCTGTTAATCTTGCCATAAACGTTGGTGACTCGTTCTTTGCGAACATCTCATTTAGTGATTAATTGAGTGCTATAGTGAGCGCGCAAGTGACAGTCACCGCCTGAGGTATGTGAGTGGTGAGACGGGGAGGGCGCGATTGACAAGATTGGCAGACTGAGTTAGCTTGACCTTTGTCTACCTCCCCCGTCTCACCGCTCACATACCTCAGGCGGTGACTAGCACTTGCGCGCTCACTATAGTTTACAGTGTGAATTACTGGTTTTCTATAAAAATGATTTACTCTAATAAAGGCTAGAAATGTATTAAATCAATTTGTGTAAGCTTTTTATTGTTGTTCAGAATATTTCATTTTTATCGGCACTACGCACGAATAGAGTAAAAATATACAAACTTTGAGTATATTATACGTATTATATTAGTTTTTGCCCACAACTGGGATCACAAACAGATGGGCTAAAGTATTACAAAAGGTACTGATTAAAATTAGCTTATTGGTTGCATGTTGTACCTAAACAGTTTTATTGTGACACTAGAAACAGTAGGACAATGTGGAACAAATGTTATTTTTTTATTCTTAGATATTATCAGTAATGTCATGCAGTAGAGTAATGTATATTTTATTTTTTTTCACAATATCATTAGTTGTTATTATGCTACTACACTTGCACATTTGCACAAAATACCGCGTTATTTCGTTAACACGAAATGAACTTTATAGTAATAAAATAGGGTTTTATTTTGAATTACCCAACTAACGCGAGTATTTTGACAAATACGCCAAGGGCCAGCATTATATTGGTCAGACAAAATGAGTTTTAAGTGAGTTTTGATTTACTACCTAACATGCTTTTAGGTAAGACAGACAAACAGTTTAGTCTTCAAGATACTGTAAAGTGCTATCATATTTTGTTTCAAGTTGTTCTACTGTTTAAAACGCACTTTTGTTAATTTGTTAAGCGAAGAGATTAAAAACAATGATTTATTGGTTACTTTTTCTTTTATTCTTCCTTGGTCTAATAATTATTCATCATCATCATCATCATCATCTGCCTAGCATTTGCCCAACTATTTTGGGGTCGGCTTCCGGTCTAACCGGATGCAGCTGAATACCAGTACCTACCTATTTTACAAGGAGCGACTGCCTATCTGACCTCCACAAGCCAGCTACTGGGTTGTATCAGTCATAAAGTCGTCCGACTAAGCCCTCTCCTCAGCTTTGCCCAATGGGGAAGAAATCGCAAAATTCGCAAAGCTAGCAACAGGAACAGGTGGCGCTACTATCGCTCGACTCATAACATCGCCCCGTCATTTTTATCTCTCAATGTTTTGCGGGTTTTCAATAATTATAACTTATACTAGCGTGTGCTTTTTGTTAATACAACGAAAAATGTATTCAACGTGGACCGTACCTAAGTTAAAAGCGTGTGCGTTACTCCAGCGGAATGTTGTGGCTTTTCAGGATTTCGTCTTGACAGGAATTAGTACCCAATCTCGTGTAAATTTGCCCGAAATTTAGAAGTTGTGCGTCCAGCCGATCCAAAGATATTCACGAAAAACAGATTCCGCTGGAGTAACGTTACTGCAGCGGCATGTTTTTTTACCAGTGGTCGTAGCTGAATACAAACTAGCTACTTAGATAGGTATAATTTGTGGCCAAAAAATAGAATTTCAGAGTTATTCAAGATGCCGCTGCGGTAACGTTTATCAAATTGCTGTATCTCTTAAACGGCATGACATACAACTACGTTTTTTTTTTACTACGGTGGGTCTTAATTTGTGCAATTTTATTTTTTCTATAATCGACACCATTGGAAAACTAGATTTTTTTTTCAAAAACCCTAAAATCAAGTTCCTAATTCAGAAAGCATATTACACCATAAATGAATATTTAGAAGAAAAATAAAAACCGGTATGTCTTATTCTCAGATGTTATATTTGTTACCTACTTATTTTAGTTAATTTACTAGATATTAAATTGTTTCCTTAATTTGTATTGTTTTGTTTATGATTATTTTATTACTAAATATTTAAGATGGTTACTTAGCAGTATTTTATAATTTTATAGGCTATAAATACCTACTACTGTGACCAGCTAACTGTTACTGTGAACAACATTTGTACGCCTTGCAAGGCAGCGCATAGTGATACAATATTTTTATTTTATAACATCATGTACATTTTACCTATGTGTCACAAATAAATAATTTTGAATTTGATCCTCGCGCTTCAATGAGAAACCCTAGAAACTTACCAATTATGGTGATTTGTACCTTTCATGAACTCAAAGCATCATGTGAAATTCGATGTTTATATTCCAACTCCTTAGAGAGTTATTCCATTTTAATTAAAATCTGGCCATGATATAATGTAAAGCTCTTGCGAAATTAAAATCTTCTTACCTACCTACGTTTTTTGCAATTTTCAAGTCAGTAATGGGTTGTATGTTGATCAAAATATAATTCGCGACCGTAACAAGTTTTACAGAATTATAATCATTGAAGTCATCAATACAACTCTATGACCGTAATCCTATTCAATTACTATTTCAAGAAATCTTGACATTTGAGCATTATAGGTAGGTACCTACTAACTTAAGGAGTTGTATTATTGATTCTAATGAATAATTTTGTAAATACATGTTTGTTACGGTCGCGAATCATATTATAATCTTTATAAGTAAAAACAACAGGTATCATCAATGCATCTCTAAGTTAGATTTTGTGCAGATTCCTCAAACGAACGAAATCTAACGAATCTGCACGAAATCTAACTTAGAGAGATGTATCGATGATTTTTATGGTTAAAATTATATAAATAAAAAAGTATGTAATTACTTTTACGTATTGACACAGTACTTTTATAACATATTCGATGATTCATAATCATGAGATACGAACTTAACCTAGAAATTAAATCTGTTACAGAATCGAATCAATTCTTCGTAATATGAACTGTGGGATACCTCAACAGCATGAAACTAATGATACCAAGTTGAATAGAACATCATATCTTCGAATTTTCGGAAGCTGTAAAATTGTGTATCTTAGTCGCTCTTTCCCAATTTTTTTAATCGTAAGTCTTTAGGAAATTAATGATTTCCATTGTTATTACAAGTACAACAGATTACGCGCAAACGCAGCATTTTTTTGTCACATGCTATCCAGTTATTGTAAACAAGTTTTGTATGTAATTGACAGCTAACATTGTTTTCTATGAGTCAAGCGATACCAGCGACGCCTCGCGTAAAAAGTTGTCAGTTTTCTTCCCCATTTGAATAGCATAAGCTACCACAGCGGTGACACTGGCATGCCCACCATCAGGAATTTTATTTTGATACTTAACAAAAAAATTAGTCGTCAAATATCAGAATTTGTCGGTCACTTGGTTCAAAACTTATGGGTTTACAGGTGTCCGATCTGGGGAGGATCTCCACAGCTCAGCCCAATTTGAATCTCAAAAGATGGGGCACCTAGCACCTAGCGAAGATCGGGGGGGCTAAAACGGCCACTTTGGCAGAATCATAATAGGATAATATATAAATTATAAATCATATTTGAAGTCGTAAAACGGTCGCAAACTGACAACTCATAGCACGCAATTCATCTGTTTGACAGTTTTGTATGGAGATTCGTAAAATGGTCCACAAATTATGAATTGCTTTATTGAAGTTTAATGTCAATTAACACAATCATATTATATTGCTGGGAATTCAGGAAATGAATCACTTTTACAGGGTTGTTGTCTTCCAAATGTTCGCAATTCGTCGCAATTTTTCACCAAGTCACAGATTTAGCCGGGGTCTTAGTTTAGAAGATATAAGTACTTAATGAGTTAAATTTTTAAGGTATAGTCCAAGGGCTAGACCCATTGATATATATGTTACACTAGATTAGCAATTGCCGCGCCAAGGCGTTGCCACTGAACATACGGCCACGGCCGTATGCGTAACTAACGTCAGTTCAGTGCTCTTTACGACGGCAGCCGAAGTGAACCGAGTGACACGCGACAAAAAATATCGCCAAAATGGGTAAATGCGTTATGAAAGAATGCGATTCTAGATCACAAAAACTACCGGAATTACTTTCCACACGTAAGTTTATTGTTTCTGTGTTTATATCATCGTAAAAACGCAGAAAAATAAATAAAATGTAGATTTTTTTTTAATTATGATCAGTGTTACAACTAAAAACTATGTTTTAGTTTCCCACATTTGTGGGAGTTTTTAATTTATGGAATAAGCGATTTTAAATATTTTTAATAATGATTAACAATGTTCCAGACTACCTAAAGATGCTCCTCAATCAATAATCCGATTGCTGAGAAAAGATACTGACTGGCTACCTACTAAATCTACTGTCATTTGTTCGAAGCACTTCCGTGATCAAGATAAAATAGGACCAAAAAGCGAATGTGGCCGTGTTTATTTGTGCAATCAAGGAATTCTAATGCTTATTGTAAAAGTAATGATTTTTTGCGGCAATTAATATTATCAAATTATAGGTAATGCCAACAAAAAATGCCTTCTCATTAAACTCCCACAGCAACAAATTAGTTTATATCGACTCAAACTGCATTGTTGAATGTTTTTTTCAACTTAGTTTTTAGTTTATAAAGAGTTGTTTTGCCTACAGTAAATTGTATATTTTTCAGGACAACCGTTATTCTAATAGCAGGTGGAGCTTTCAAAAGAAGAAAATATGGATGTGGATGCTGTGGAAACAGACGAAGAGATAGACGAATTAACTGAAACGCCCCGAAAGCACAAAATGAGGAAAATAATTCACCGGTTGAAAAATGTATCGGCTAAAAGACTAACAAAAAAAAATATCACAAAAAAATAAAAGACTAGAAATAAAAAAAATAAACGATGTTATTAGAGGAACTGAGTTGAGCGAAGAAGACGAAATGCAGCTAAATGTAAATGATAAAACAGTGCAATTAATAAATAAATAAATATCCCTGGACATTTCACACAACCCCATCTAGTCCCAAGCTAAGCAACCTAATGCTTGTGTTATGGTAACGAGATGGCTGATAAACTACTTATATTTTTTTTAAATTCTTTTTTTTTTTTTGTAAATACATACATATTATAGATAGAAAAACACCCAGACTCGGAACAAATACTTGTAGGTCGTACAAATATTTGTTCCGTGCGGGAATCGAACCCGCGACATGCTGCGCAGCAGTCAATCGCTCAACCGCTGCGCCAACCGTGTCGTCCACACACCGCCGTGCAACCGTGTCGTGGGTTTTTTAATTCATGGAATAATTAAAAAACCTTCAAAAAGAAAAGGACTTATAGAAAACTGACTCTTTGGGGAAACCGAAGGTTTTGTCTTTGCGATTATGGACGAAGTTATGATGACGAACAACTACTGGAAATATATTGTGAAGGACGGCACGGTTGACATCTGTCGGGCATTCCACCGTCCGGGGGAATCAGTCCGTCAATTATTTCTGGCTGTTCTCGTCTGGCTAACGGAGACTACTTGCAGAGGCACAACCTTGTAGCCAGGATTATCCACCAGCAACTTACTCTGAAATACAGTCTTGTGGAATTGGAAGTACCGTACTATAGGTATATGCCCGACCCAGTTCTCGAAAATGGCAATATCACGTTGTATTGGTATCGATCTATCATCACTGACAGGACTATTGTTGCCAATAAGACAAACATAGTGGTGATAGATCGATTAGAGCGTCGCCCAATGATTATTGAAATAGCGGTCCCACATGACGAGAACCTCGTGAAAGCTGAAAAAGATAAGCAGATTAAGTATCTTGACCTGGCTCGCGAGGTTGTCGACATGTGGGATGTCGATACAGCAATCGTTGTGCTGATAGTCGTGACGGCCAATGCCATAATAGCCAAGAGCCTCGATCAACACCTGAAGAGGCTCTCGTTAGGCAGCTGGATTAAGGAAGATTGCTCCAGAAAGCGGTACTTCTGGACACGGCGCGTATCGTTAGGAGGTTCCTCTCTCAGCAGCCCTGACCACCGGTACCCTGGACCCTGTTCCCGATGCCGGTGGGCTACTATTTTTTATATTCTTAAATGTGTTTATATTCTAATATTTATAAATGTAAATTATATGTATGGAAATGTACTAAAGGAAATAAAAAATGTTCAAAATAAAAATGTCTTGATTATTTTCATTAGTTATAAACTTCTAATACACATCCAATAAGAAATACATAATTCACATATTTAAAAAATAACTTAACGTTTAACGTTTATACGTTACGTTTTTTTTTCAACGTTTAAAAACTTGGGTAAAATTTCGCATGGGTAGGCAACCCCATCCCGCCATTCACCGCCATTGCATGTTTATATTGCAATCTTTGTCTAATCTAAGCGACAGTATTGTTCTTGCGACTTGTGTAAGTGAGAAAGATATATGTTTACTTTTAAATGTTTAGTGGTTTCAAAGCTACGTCGTCGCGTTTAAATAGTGGCTAGACTTTTTTTACACATTTTAATGAGGTTTGCTTCTCTAGTTATATAACTCAATGGCTAGACCAAAAAGTTTTCGTTAAAGTCGGGGCCACCACTGTTTTACAAATAAAACAAACAAAGTAATCTGTTAAAGTTTTATTCAAGTACTGTATATAGTACCTCCCAATTTTATTCGTATCTTCATTAGAATGGTTCATCTTCGCATACGTTAAGAATTGCCGTCTCAACTTCAATAGTTTTTGTGGATTTACAAACTGTGTGTAGCCCGCTTCTAGTATACATCCGGGGTAGTCTGGGAATTTGACTTCACCATCCATATTTAATTGTTTTGCTTCGAGAATCTGTTTTGATATTGACTGTGTGACTTTGTCTAATTCGTAGAGAAAGTTTGTTGATGTTAATGGTGCCTGAAAGAAGAAAAAATCATTTTGCATTATTCAGGAAGAAAATTGGGGAGAACTTTGGTATGGAGAATCATAGGCCACCTCCCCTCTTAATGTCGGAATGTTGAGAACTACTCTTTATTCGTGATGACTGATATTTAAAAGACGAAGGGCGACAGCAGTGTATCAGGGCTATAATAGGGACGATACCTGGGTTAAAAATAAGAAATTCTATTTTCAATACAGTTCCTCGAAAACTAGTTCATATCGCACTACGATTAGGTTCACAATGCAATGTATGTCGCACGCGTGCGATTTTTCATTTTCCCGCACGTGTGCGGGAATACAAATTACCACAGATACCTTATAATAACAGATACTTAGTCCAAGTTGGTTCAATGCCTCTATTCACAACTGTCTATTCGTAGGTGAATGTTTTTTTTTAATCTCGGCAAAGAGGTATGCGTCTTTACGGCATTAATATTTTTGGAATATTTAAATTTAAATAATGTTTATAAATAGAATATCATCAAAAACTATGATTATTACAATAAAAAAACGTTTATGATCAAATTAACATTCATTTGTGTTCTAAACTCGAAAATACTTGAATTTTCTATTTTTTTATATTAGGCTGTTTATCGGCTATAAACCTTTGCTTTTCCTTCAACCTGGCGAAAGCAAAGCGCGAAAAAAAAAGAAGAAAATTTAAATCATAGTTTCCTAATAATTTATGACAAAAATATTTTCCGTTATTTTATTTTATTTCTTCAAATTAGTTTTGAAAAACGTGGTTTGATACTCGTGGACATTTGTTATTGCAGTTCTCGGCTCAAAAACAACCTCGCCCACGGCTCGGGTGTTAATTCCGCCTCGAATGCAATAACAAACGTTCTCCACTTGTATCAAAATGTACTATTATTCCGTCAGTCAGATAATAAAAAAATATTAGACTATTTTTTGCTTTATCATTTAGAGGCATGAGGAACAGGGTGTAAAGTTCGCTCATCCTCCATAGAAAAGGGAGGATCCTCCGACCAGACGGGTTTTGTGTCTGGTGGGCAACTGCCCGACGGTTGATGTCGGGACGATGTATATATGCTAGTCGCGCGGTAAACTCTGATTGCGCGATGCAGGATTTCGTGACGTCATGGCATTGTGATGCGTTGTTTGTATGTGGCGATGTAGATGCCGCCACAATCATATTAATAAAAAAATACTTAGATAAAACTCATTAAAGTTGGGGAGTGGGGCTCGCTACGTCACAACTTCAACATAACTACTACGAATAAAATCAAGCAAGGAGTGACGTCATGCCATATTTTAACTCGATGTATCGTCAAAAAAGAAGAATACGTGTCCAATATTTTTTTAATAATCTAAATGATTTTTTGTCATCAACCCTATTCACAGAAAGGTATTTTAACTACTTGTCAAGAATGACGAAAGGATGCCTCTTTAAAAAAGAAAATAAACATGTTATATGACCTCTATGTATGCCCTATAAATGACCCTCATTTAGCAATACTTACATTCTGTGTACTCATATTAGGAGGTGGAGGTTTCTTCTCAAACAGCACTTTGTACACATCTTCTAAGTTCAGCTCATCTGTGGGCTGCACCGTGAACAGGGGACTGTCCCATCTGTTGTTGGAGTTTGGCTCTTCAAACCTGGAATCATGATAAAATTACTGGTTGATTCGAGTATCAAGTATCACATAACAACTAGAGATGTTTAAAAATGTAGGTAGTTGACAATACTGTTTTATGTTTGTTTCTTTTATCATAGTGAGTTGCTGGTATTTGCATTCAAATCATGTTACATTACCTCGGAAGGCTTGCAGAAGCATTATTTACTATCCTAACTAATATAATATTATAAATGCAAAAGTGAGTTTGTTTCATTGTTACGCTTTCACGCTAAAACGGCTGAACGGATTTGAATAAAATATGGCACACAGATAGACCATGACCTGGATTAGGACATAGGATAATTTTATCCCAGTAGTATGTTCCCGTGGGTTAATTTCTGACATGCTTGTAGGCGAAGCCGCTGGCAAAAGCTAGTGGTAATATTAAGTTGGATGAGAATTTGATAGGCAGATATTGTATGATTCTTGCATTTTCTTA
The DNA here is from genome assembly GCA_905163495.3 of Cosmia trapezina. Classification (NCBI taxonomy): domain Eukaryota; kingdom Metazoa; phylum Arthropoda; class Insecta; order Lepidoptera; family Noctuidae; genus Cosmia; species Cosmia trapezina. The sequence continues at coordinate 6,291,267 of LR991048.1, forward strand.
CTTCTGACAAATGTTTGAGTGGTCTAATTAATAGTTAACAACAAAAAACACCACAAAAATAATGTTTAGTGGTACTTATTGTGTGATTTTTTAAACATTTTTAAAAGTAAACAAGTCATGGCCCAGCAAAAATGTTGTTATAGTGCGCCCACAAGTGCTATAGTATAGTTAAAATCTCGCTGCAGACTTGGTCATAAATCATAATCGGAGTAGGGATGTGCGCTAGTTGCGCGTGCTCAAGGCCATTATCGATAACAGATGATGACGATGACTCAGACGAAGAATTTTAATTTTCTATTTTTAGTTTTATATATACGTTCTTTTGTTTATATATTTAATATGCTTTGTAGTAAATTTGGTAATAAAATAAAAAAAATGTGTATTTATTTCTATATTTATAAATATATAAAACTATCCATATCACTCATCGACTGCAGTAATGCACAGGACTACGTGTGGGCGTGGCCTGCCCATAAGGCCCGTGAGTGGGAAAGAGAGCGAAACACTCGAAGGATTTATGACCGAGTCTGCAGCGAGATTTTAACTATACTATAGTCACCGCCTGAAGTACGTGAGCAGTGAAACTGGGGAGGACGCGATTGATAAGTTTGGCAGATTGAGTTAGCTTGGCCTTCCTCCGTCTCACCGCTCACATACCTCAGGCGGTGACTAGCACTAGCGCGCACACCATAGTACAGTTGTTGACCCCCAGTCTGTCTAAATAAAATATTTTGAAATCTCTTACCTTAACCTAGTTAATGCATTAAAAACTTCTTCAGTATAAGGAACGCAGTCACCCTGTGTCTCTGTACTGTTCCCTTCTGTATTACTCTGTCTCTTCAGATTAGCTTCCCAAGCTTCGTCATGGTTCCTGATAGTGTATACTGTGCATTGTGTTGACTTTGATGCTTTTGATGCACAGTATAGTTCATAGCGGTAGCCTGTAAGATGAAGATCATTAATGTACATTTGAGACACAATGGCCTTTGATTGTTTCTGTAATTATGACATTCAACCAATGAAACAACATTCACGGAACAACAGAACGGACGGAACTCGTACATGGTGAGAGCGAGTCGTATGTACAACGCAACCTGCCAGGAAGCTGATATTGACATTTTCTATACTGGTGTTGCTAAATTGAAAAAAAAAATTATCTTAAAGCTTCTTCGAGCATAAACAGTAAGTATTTTTTTTAATTTTTTTTTGTTTAAATGGTACATCATACATTTTCTGTTTCTTAAGATTTACTACATGTGGAAACTTGTAATTAGCTTTGTTTTGTTTAAAATTTTATTTCCTGTACCTAGCTTTTAGATGTAAGTTTTCCTAATACAAATAAAATAGAATAAATCGCTGGGGCCACATTGTAGGGATATGGCTAACTACACATCGCACAGCGCTCGACGTCTGGCTGAGAAACAGAGAGTGTGCGAAGTGTAGTTTGCTTTATAGCGACAATGTAGCCGTAGCATTAGTGTGCTTGGTATGAGTATAACACATAGGAGCACCAATCCTGAGTCCCATTGTAAGTATATAAAGCATAATACGAGCAATCTGACTTTTTGGAAGATATAATGTCGAAAAATAGTATGTGATGTGAAAAACTTCTTTAAAAATAAGAATAGTAGTAATAAATGGCTTAAGAATGTTCGACAATGTTTTCTAGACAGTCTTACACCATCCAGGCTACCACATTCAGTTATTAAACAAGTATTTGCATAAAAATACAGTACAACAGATGGTCCAGATAAGTGTATTTTTTACCTTTAATATAGTTACTTCCATCCAGTATAATGACATTGTCCTTTCCAATAAGCTTCAATACCTCAGATTTAAGGTATCCCCTCACCCTTTTCTCTTTCTGCGAGTCCAAATATGTTGAGTTCTTCTCATAACCTAACTTTACAATAGCTTCGTCTTCAGATACGATTTCTACCTCTTTTCCGTGTTTGTTTACAAAGAAATCTTTCAGTTCTGTTGCTCTCGATGTTTTGCCACTCACTGGTGTACCACAAATTAATATTAATGGCATTTTTAATGGGTTTAATGATTTAAAACTGTAGTTTGAAAACAATGTCGTCTTGTCAGTCAATGTCAAAAAAATCAAAATCAGTTAACAAAGAAAATAATGTGGTCATGTCAAAATCAGCTGCTGACATTTGCGTTTTGTTATGCGTATTCTGCGTAGTAGTCATGTTGTTATAGTGATTTAAAACTGTATTGCAAAAGTCCTACTACATTTATTTAACTTTTTAAGATTTGGTATGAACCATCGCACACCATCGCAATGGTCTAACCGTACTACTTACAGGTGGACCGCATTGCACTTTTGTATTGTATTGAAGCGGTTGTAGTGCGATTAATACGTTCCTGACACCTGTCAGTTGGCCAGTTACTACGTAATACGGATCAAATTCGCAAAACAATTTTATTATAAACGCAATCTAAGAAATCCGTTTGGACTTTTCTCATTATACATGCGCCTAACTTTGTACGAACGTCTACTAAGGATTTCGCAAAAGGTTTTTTTACAAGTTCACATAGTGAAAACCTCACCCTGTATATAAATAACAGTCAACAGTGGGCTTAGTGCGAGTTTTTATACGTACTCGATCGCGTTTACGTTAACGTTACCTTATGTCAATTCGTATGGAATAATTGTGTTTCCCATTATAGTCACCAGGCGGCGCTTATTCATTTTCAGTACAAACTGACGTTTACGTTAACGTGATCGAGTAAGTATAAAAACTCGCACTAAGCCCTCTGATCAAGCTATAGAAAACAGAACAAATAAAAATACAATCTTACATTTTTCAACAATTTATTTTTTTAAACAATTGCACATTACTTAACTTTAGTAAAAAATAAATAAATAAATTAAAAAGGGAGATCAAATTAAGAGATTATGAATTTTACATCAGAATGGAAATGGCAAATCAGGTATATTCACAGCGCGATCAGGGGGCATATTATGAACTCTATTGCTAGGCGTTTAGTGGTGATTTTACAATTATGGTAGTGGCATGAAACTCACTAGGCAAATAGCTATCAACTCATAATGGGCCAACATGGTGATCGCCTCCGGGCTGTGTGGATACACAGTTAGCCGACATTCGCACGGACGTAAAAACATCGTGGCGGGATTTTATCGCGCATTGCATCAACTCTCGGTGTTGAGCCGAGCTTCGAGAATCCTACTTATAATCAACGCAATGTAAGAAGTCCGTTTGGACGTTTCTCATTATACCTGCCGCGATAACTTTGTATGAACGAACGATCTACGTAAGAAATCGAAAAATCAAATTCGTAATCCTAATTAATTACTATGTTATCCATACACTATAACAACGAGTATCATCCGTGAGCACCAAGTTTTACTTTATATTGGATAAATTCACTCAAAAACACGAATTAATCGTTGATTAATATTCCGACAGGACGTTATTAGATTTTTTTCTACACAAAGGATTTTGATATCTGTTCAAACGGACTTCTTAGATTGCGTTGATTATAACAACAACAGAATGCATCCCAGCGCTTCGAAAAAACACACTGTTGGATTGTCAACTCTTGGCGCTAAGCAGAGCGTTGAAAATCCAGTGGTCGAAAAAAAAAATCACCGCGATATTTTTACGTCCGTGGAAACGTTAGTAACGTTAGCCAACGTCAAACGTTAAACGTCGGCTTACAGTGGAAATATTTTATGTTAGACTGTAGCAGGATGTCACTATAATGTTCCCACAGCTATACGGTATGGAGCTCACATCTATGCATAAATCCAACCACATACTTGATATCGCCTTTGCTGACGATATACAAAAAATTAACAAAATCGGTCAAGTAATTAGGTCAAAAAGTAGAGATATAATTTTGAGTAAATTTGAACACTCTGTAGAATTGGATCACTAGGTCAGTGAGTCAATGAACTTGAATCCTTGAACATGTGTGCAAACGAAAAAACCATGTTCGGCAAACAATGGATTGGGTACTGTGGTGCCCGCAGGTGGCCAGCTCGGTTGTCTAAACAGAGTTATTACTTTTACTGAATTTATTTTGTTTGAAAAAATAACTTTTTTAATTTACGGTTTTTAATATAACATTTAATTTTGCTTTACTTCTGTGGACGAGTATTTCCAGTAGTTTGATTCATTGCACATGGTGTTGGTTCCATACTGTATGTACCTATATGCTTGTGGCAAAGTAATAACAGCCGCACGGGTCGATCGATTATTTTAATCTACGCTTGCCGCGGTTGGTCCGTTGATGGGTTACCATGTTTACATACCGAGACCCCTCCGTGCCTCGGAAAGCACGTTAAGGCTTTGGTCCCGGCTGTCATTCGTGGATCTTTGACATTCGTTAAGGATCGTCAGAAGCCCAAAAGTCTGACAACTAGTCTTACCAAGGGATATTGTATTACTCAGTTACTGGGTTGTGGAGGTCAGATAAGGCAGTCGTTCCATGTAAAATATTGACACTCAGATGCATCCGGTTAGACTGGAAGTAGACCCCAACATAGTTGGGAAAAGGCTAGGCAGATGATGAGCAATATGTGAATGCATGACTATAATTTGATGTATACCGCCTGGAAATTGCGGATACGTAAGCCCCCAAGGTCGATTTGATCAAGTCTGATCGCTAAAACTTAAGCTAAAACACATTAGTTTAAAATATACAGACGTATAAATAACATTTACAGTTTACATTTAAGTATATTACAGAAATCAACAATGTTATCTTCCGTTATTAGGAAAATATCAGCAGGGCTTAAATAGTAAAAGCCCTTAGCACGCCTCCGCCGTGAAACCGCATGATTCGAGTAGCGGTACATCATGCGAGTCAGTTGAATAAAACTACTGCGGTTTCGCTGCTATGGTTTCGCGGCAGAGATGTGCTGTGCTAAGGGCCTCAACTATGTCCCTAATAATGGAGTATTAATACCTAACAACGGTTTAGAGCCGGGTTTTCCATAAGTGCTGAATAAAGCCTTAAGCAAGAACTTCCATGGCTCTTCCAAATACTTTAAATAGGGAATTCACTCATTTATAGAACTCATAATTCACCACTACTTTCGGAGAGTAAGAGCCATTCAGCCTTACGAGCCTTAGCACACCTCCGCTGCGAAACCGCATGATTTTCCTCATGCGGGTCAGGTAATTGAACTACTGTGGTTTCGCTGCTATGGTTTCGCGGCTGAGCTGTGCTAAGGGCCTTAACTACGTCCCTAATAATGGAGTATTAATACCTAACAACAGTTTACAGCCGGGTTTTCGATAAGTGCTGAATAAAGTCTTAAGCAAGAACTTCCAATTCACTCACTTAAAGAACTCTTAATTCACCACTACTTTCGGTTTTGTACAGTCAGTATTTCGCACAAAGAATTTGTACACACAAACTAGGTCAAGTTACCACAAACTGACAAATTTTCTCATTTGATTTTGAAACTAATCGTCAATATTTTAAAGTTTACAATAACTTGGAGGAATTTGACAGTTTGGTATAACTTGATCTGTTGCTTTGCACCTATTGGGCCTTTTTCCACTGCAGGCATTAATTTATTGCAGTGAAAAACGCTATGCAGGTCTCATACTCCTTTGGCCTCTCTTAAAAGTCGATATAATTCATATGCTCGGACACAACTCCTCGTATCCAAGTGCTGGTGACCTTCACGTTGTGGTAGATGCCAGGCTGATGGTCTACTCCGCAGCCGAAGCCTGCAGACGTGATGCCGACGAGGTAGTAGCGGCCGTTGTCTGAGACGATTAGGGGGCCGCCTGAGTCACCTGGAAAAAGAAAGGGAAAATAAGTAAGACCTATCTGAGAGGATCCGAGGGTCGCTAGGTTTCTGAGAGGAAGCGGATCAGAAGTGTTATTTCTGGTCAGAGAATAGAGAAGAAATAATATTTCTATGGTTCAGAGCCTCAGAGGTGAAGGTTTTCTAAAAGGCAACCGATTTGCTACGTATCACGGGACGTGCCAAAAGTTTAGTATATGATTAAGGATTTGAGAAAGGAGGGTCCGTTCCGGTACTTTTTTTTTTGTGGATTGGAAATCACCAAATTACTTGAGCGGAAGGGCGTGTCAGACTTTTATTGACTAAAACCCACCCGCGTGTTCCTTCAGTTGCCTGTGCCAGGGCCACGGTATCTCTTTCGAACTACCCGCGACCCAGGCGGCCCGTTCCGTTCCGTTCCGTTCTTTGGTTCTAAAGACCTCCAAAACATATGGTTTATGTCAATATGAGTCCGACCTAATCATTGGCAGGTTATCCTTGAAGATTACCTCTCTCCACTTGTATTTCCGCTGTCAGAAAGTTTTTTTTTATTTTTTTCGTTAATTCAATCATAATAAGTAACTTTTTTTAACGTTTTTATAACGACTGCGAAGCTCAGTATAGTAGCACAAGAATAGCTCGGACATTCAGGCCGTTAAGTACCTATCTGTTTTGTTTTAATCCAAAACACTAGACGCCTATTACACATAAACCTGAGCTTTGTTTTTTACACGACTGCCCAGAAAGGAGTGTAATGTTTTCAGGGTTAATATATTATGTTTGTATGTGAGTTTCTTTATTCCACCATAACTTTTAAATGCTTGAATAGATTTGGATGTATGGGGTTGGTGTATCGTTAGAGTCCTTACACCATCCCGAGTGACACTGTGTACAATTTTTTTTTTGAAAAAATTCAATATGGCGGCAGGATGCCTCCATTTTTAGATTTTCATTGATCGTAAAGAAAATTTTGTATACCTAAGCACGCATCCTGGTGTCCATCCGAGTGTCCAGCGCAGATCATCTCCGAGTGAATCTCCACAGAGATCTGTTTGCTTCTGTGCCAGTTGATGCACTGCTCTTTACCTGCAAACGAAACGCATTGTAGTGTTTGTAGACTGAACCTTATAATAGCTGCAGTCAATTTGCTGTTGGTGTACAGTTTTAACTGATTTTATGGAGATACACACATTACGTGGAATGGAGTTTGGCTATCTTCTACATCTGTCGGTATATCGTAACGACTTTAATTATTATATCATGTGTATGTATAGATAGTGTGTGAGGAGCTCGTGGGTAAGTAATATCAGTCGCACGGGTCGATCCATCAGGTTAAGCTACGCTTGCCGGGGTTGGTCAGTGAATGGTTGACCATCTTTACGTACCGAGACTCCTCCGTGCCTCGGAAAGCACGTTAAGCCGTTGGTCGGGACCAACGGCTCTGTCTGTCGCTCGTGGATCTTCGACAGTCGTTACGGGTCGTCAGAAGCCCGAAAGTCTGACAACCAGTCTTACCAAGGGGTATCGTATTACCCAGTAACTGGGTTATGGAGGTCAGACAGGCAGTCGCTCCATGTAAAATACTGGTATTCAGCTGCGTCCGGTTAGACTGGAAGCTGACCCCAACATACATAGTTGGGAAAAGGCTAGACAGATTGATTGTCTTGATTGATGTATAGATAGAGTGTCTGGATGTTACAACCAAGCAAAATAATAGTCCAGAAACTTACTAAGTATAGGCACCGTCGCAGACCTCAGCATATTAGTCCCAGTATGTCCCGTGCTGGCATCAGTCTTGCCCCAGCCGGCGATCACACCAGCCCTGCCTCTTAGCTCCATGTCTCTCTCCGGCAGACAGATCGGCAGGATATGGGTGGTATAGGTGATGGGACGGGACAGTTTTAGGAGCGCTATGTCGTAGCGGTCTGGTTGAGTCATTCGGAATTGAAAAAGGGGGTGGAGAATTTTTTGGACGACCCTGTAAGAATAAAGATGTTGTTGTAAAATTGTGAAAGCCAAAAGTGAAATTATGAATCTTTAAATATAAAAGAAAGTCGTGTTAGTTACACTATTTATAAGTCAAGAACGGCTGAACTGATTTGACGGAAAATTGGTGGGGAGGTAGCTTAGAACCAGGAGACGGACATAGGATAACAACGGCCGGGCCGATTTATATGAAATTTTGTGTGTTATTTGAATGGGTTCCTGGATGATTAGAAAACACAATTGGACCCGGTAGGTGGCGCTGCAGTCGGGTTCTAGGATCGTTCAGACAGGACGACGTCTGTCGGGGCCGCTAGTAGTGAAGATATATATTTCTCAGTAGTAGCCCGGAGTCTGGATTAGTGCCCGGTTGATGGCAATAGGCTCGGCCCCTATTACATAGGACTAATGTCTCAGTAGCAGCCCGCAGTCTGGATTAGTGCCCGGTTGATGGCAATAGGCTCGCCCCCTATTACATGGGACTAATGTGTCAGTAGCAGCCCGCAGTCTGGATTAGTGCCCGGTTGATGGCAATAGGCTCGCCCCCTATTACATGGGACTAATGTCTCAGTAGCAGCCCGCAGTCTGGATTAGTGCCCGGTTGATGGCAATAGGCTCGCCCACTATTACATGGGACTAATGTCTCAGTAGCAGCCCGCAGTCTGGATTAGTGCCCGGTTGATGGCAATAGGCTCGCCCCCTATTACATGGGACTAATGTCTCAGTAGCAGCCCGCAGTCTGGATTAGTGCCCGGTTGATGGCAATAGGCTCGCCCCCTATTACATGGGACTAATGTCTCAGTAGCAGCCCGCAGTCTGGATTAGTGCCCGGTTGATGGCAATAGGCTCGCCCCCTATTACATGGGACTAATGTCTCAGTAGCAGCCCGCAGTCTGGATTAGTGCCCGGTTGATGGCAATAGGCTCGCCCCGTATTACATGGGACTAATGTCTCAGTAGCAGCCCGCAGTCTGGATTAGTGCCCGGTTGATGGCAATAGGCTCGCCCACTATTACATGGGACTAATGTCTCAGTAGCAGCCCGCAGTCTGGATTAGTGCCCGGTTGATGGCAATAGGCTCGCCCACTATTACATGGGACTAATGTCTCAGTAGCAGCCCGCAGTCTGGATTAGTGCCCGGTTGATGGCAATAGGCTCGCCCCCTATTACATGGGACTAATGTCTCAGTAGCAGCCCGCAGTCTGGATTAGTGCCCGGTTGATGGCAATAGGCTCGCCCACTATTACATGGGACTAATGTCTCAGTAGCAGCCCGCAGTCTGGATTAGTGCCCGGTTGATGGCAATAGGCTCGCCCACTATTACATGGGACTAATGTCTCAGTAGCAGCCCGCAGTCTGGATTAAGGCCCGGTTGATGGCAATAGGCTCGCCCCCTATTACATGGGACTAATGTCTCAGTAGCAGCCCGCAGTCTGGATTAGTGCCCGGTTGATGGCAATAGGCTCGCCCACTATTACATGGGACTAATGTCTCAGTAGCAGCCCGCAGTCTGGATTAGTGCCCGGTTGATGGCAATAGGCTCGCCCACTATTACATGGGACTAATGTCTCAGTAGCAGCCCGCAGTCTGGATTAGTGCCCGGTTGATGGCAATAGGCTCGCCCCCTATTACATGGGACTAATGTCTCAGTAGCAGCCCGCAGTCTGGATTAGTGCCCGGTTGATGGCAATAGGCTCGCCCACTATTACATGGGACTAATGTCTCAGTAGCAGGCTGCAGTCTGGATTAGTGCGCGGTTGATGGCAATAGGCTCGCCCCCTATTACATGGGACTAATGTCTCAGTAGCAGCCCGCAGTCTGGATTAGTGCCCGGTTGATGGCAATAGGCTCGCCCACTATTACATGGGACTAATGTCTCAGTAGCAGGCTGCAGTCTGGATTAGTGCGCGGTTGATGGCAATAGGCTCGCCCCCTATTACATGGGACTAATGTCTCAGTAGCAGCCCGCAGTCTGGATTAGTGCCCGGTTGATGGCAATAGGCTCGCCCCCTATTACATGGGACTAATGTCTCAGTAGCAGCCCGCAGTCTGGATTAGTGCCCGGTTGATGGCAATAGGCTCGCCCACTATTACATGGGACTAATGTCTCAGTAGCAGGCTGCAGTCTGGATTAGTGCCCGGTTGATGGCAATAGGCTCGCCCACTATTACATGGGACTAATGTCTCAGTAGCAGCCCGCAGTCTGGATTAGTGCCCGGTTGATGGCAATAGGCTCGCCCACTATTACATGGGACTAATGTCTCAGTAGCAGGCTGCAGTCTGGATTAGTGCGCGGTTGATGGCAATAGGCTCGCCCCCTATTACATGGGACTAATGTCTCAGTAGCAGCCCGCAGTCTGGATTAGTGCCCGGTTGATGGCAATAGGCTCGCCCCCTATTACATGGGACTAATGTCTCAGTAGCAGCCCGCAGTCTGGATTAGTGCCCGGTTGATGGCAATAGGCTCGCCCCCTATTACATGGGACTAATGTCTCAGTAGCAGCCCGCAGTCTGGATTAGTGCCCGGTTGATGGCAATAGGCTCGCCCCCTATTACATGGGACTAATGTCTCAGTAGCAGCCCGCAGTCTGGATTAGTGCCCGGTTGATGGCAATAGGCTCACCCCCTATTACATGGGGCTTAAACACAACTGGTGAAGTGTGGGTGTGCTACAGGTACATTCAACCGCTTATCAGTGGCGACAAAATTTGACATTGACTGCGCCAATAGCGGTGTTTACACGTACAGTTCGGACCATGGATCTGTGGACTGCGTTCCAAACCGCGGATGGATCTGTGCGGTTTGGACTGCGGATCAAACTGTCATTTGTGTCCCCGGTTTGGAACGCAGGTGAATCTTAATGTTGGAAGCGTACGGTCCGAAAAGTAAGTACGTATAAATGATTTTTTGAGAGTTTCGACTGCTCAGTTCGGACTGGCGCGTGGATCGTGATTGTTTTTAAATGTTTTGCCTCCATAAAGATGAAAGTTCACGGTATAAACAGAACGTCCGTTTGATCCGCAGTCCAAACCGCACAAGATCCATCCGCGGTTTCGCAGATCGCAGATCCGTGGTACAAACTGTATGTGTAAACCCCGCTATTTGTTCGTTCCGAAACGACAGTTTGGAATGGCCGCTTGTGTTGCCAGCAGTCCGAACTGTACGTGTAAACCCCGCTTTTATGTCCTAGCTGTGACTGTGAGAGTGATTTTCGTGCGGTTTCGATTGCACAAATAAAATAATATTATACCTCTCTGTAGGAGATCCATCGAGTCTTGAGCTTGACACACTAAGTATTTAATGAATGGCTTCATGATTGAAAAGCAATACATTCGGTTCTCTTGTTGAACAACTAAACTAAAATTAAAAAATCGCTATCTTTTACTAACAGGCAGCGCAAGAGAAGGAAGTATGAAGTAAGTTAGAGATGTCAAACTAGTTTACGCCTTGCGCTTCACCGTGTTTTTAGTCGACATGTTTTTACGTAGACAGAGAATTCTATGTTTTTATAAAATAAATAAATAAAAATAATAAAATACCTTTATTTCAGACCTGGAGTCTATAAGTTGTTAGTGGTTAATAACAGATTGTGCTTAAATGCTATGTTAGTGTTATTAGTACATATTGATAATTAGTACATTTTTACGTGTCGTCTAATTTTTTGGAAATATTAGGTCGACTGAATTTGACAGCTCTAATTTACTTCCGGCCATTTCTTGTCTTATTAGAGAGTAAAAGTTAGCAATAGCCTAATAGTTATTTATGCAACTGACGTATAATAAGGGGTATTAAAACACGAAGTGATAATAGTATCACATGAGTGTTTTAATACCTAATTATGTACAGTTGCATACAAGACTTTATCTACATAGGTACATGTTATCAATCCTCTATAAAGGGTTCTGAAACAGTTTTTTGCAATACTAATACTCGTATCGAACATGGCGGCCGGCGTCATAGTATACGACGTGAATTCGAATAAGTTCTTTTTTTTAAATTACGGCGCTGTTGTAGTGAAACGCGCGTGCATTACAATGTTCTTTTTTTGAAAACGAGTTGCATTATGAAATTCAGTACAACATTAAAGCACCCGTTTGGATGCTATTATGGTTACCATGGTTACTATGACACTGGCTGTTTTAATGTTGGCAATAAGCTAACTGTTTCAGAGACTTTTATGGGGGATTTATGGCATGGGTGTAGATAAATTAAGTTTAGTTTGTGCACAACAGAATCGGCACTTGCTTACGTTTAATGATGAACGAATTTTTAAACTCTCCTATCATTACTCACCCAAGTTTCCTAGCAGTATGTGCGCCGGCGCTGGTGTCCAACGCTCCCAGCCACACGGCGATGTCACGAGGACGCGCTCGCGATACGCAGTGCGCTGCTGTGGCGACGTACCAGCGCGAAACTGAAATAATGAACTAGGAGGTTAATTTGTAGTCTTTACGAATGTCTACAGGATAAACAAGCCATAAAAATGAGCTGCTATAAACCTCAGCTCAAAATATCAAAGCTCAGACTGTAGTATCTTCTATCTATATATGTAAATAAAAAGAGAAGTCCTGACTGACTGATTGACTGACTCATCAACGCCCAGCCCAAACCCTTGGAACTAGAAAGCTAAAATTTTGCACAGAGGTTCCCTTTTATAATGTTGACAAGGAATAAGGAAGGAATTCCCGGTAGCACGTTCCCTTGGGATATTTTCCGACATCCACGCGGGTGAAGCCGCGGGCAACGGCTAGTTGAAAATAAACTAAGTCATCTATTGTTCTAAAACAAAATTCGTAATCTAGCCTTTAAGAAACAGTCATCAGTTTCCTATCAGTTCGTAGAAATATTTTGTGTACAAGCCGTGTATAAGTGGCTAGGCGCCGCGTCGCGCGCCGACAAAAAGTCTCAAGGATAATGCTAATGACGTCACACGGGGGAGCTGGGCGCGGGAGAGGTTAAGAAATAATTTACACAAAGTAAAGCAAAAAGTAAAACTTGCCTGGGTTCGAACCTAAGACTTTCAGCTCATAAATCGTAGCCGTTACCACTGTGCCACCACTGCTCATCAAAGCTTAGACTGTACCAGTTTTAATACATCTCAAACATACCCAAAACACCGCCACACTGAAACTCGGAGATCCTGACATGTGCCTGCCAGGGGAACTCCGCGAACCTCGCCTCTCTGCCGCCGATGATCCTCTTCTGTATCATCTTCGTTGAAGACAGGCCGCAGTCTACCTGGAAACCAATGGTAGGAAGGTGTAAGTCCTTCGTAGTTAGAATGTCAGCTTTTATTTGCCAATGTTTCTTATGACGGTCCATCTAAACTGGTGATGGTTGTCGGCTGACTGCTGAGGCCTGACGGCTGAATGGTAAGTGGTTAAAGACACCTGAGGACCTTAGAACTAAAGTTGGAAGTATACTTACCTACCTAAATAGTAAAGTTTTTGAAGTGAGAACTTCTTTAGGCGCGTTGAGCGATTTTTGGTAGGGGGAAATCTTACGAGTTTGTGTCACCGGGTCACCGCGACACCTCGACACCGTGACATATATTTACGTTTAAGGTTTCACTTCTGTCGGCAGACATGGGGTCTGCCAACAGACTGACAATTTTTTTTTTCAAGTTTCTTCGGACTTTCTTCATAAGTATTTCTGAGGCTCGGTATACTAGTTTAGGTTTTTGTCGATTTTATTTACATCGACAAAAACCGCCAAAATAGAAGTACTTACCATCAACTTTGTTACTTTCCAAAATAGACTAAAGCGAGCAAGTTTACCTGCGCCACATCATCATCAGCTCGTCTCCGGAACACGTTGGCTGGCACCACGCTGCGCTGCGGCACTTGTCGCAGCTGCGGAGGCACCACCTTGTACTTCCAGTCTGATGCTGGTATACTGGAAACATTATAAATTAGATGTAATAACGAGCCGCCGGGGTTGCGGGTTGTTCGAAAGAGATACCGTGGCCCTGGCACAGACAACTGAAGGAACACGGGTGGGATTTAGTCAGTAAAAGTCTGACACACCCTTCTGCTCCACCCAAAGCGGGAGAAGTCATTTGATGATTTCTATGAGACAAAAAAAAAGATGTAATAACGAATCTACACCTACGGAACCTCTTATTGTTCGACACGCACTTCGCTGGTTTTTTTTTAAGTCGGTTTAAAATTAAGGTTGCTTTACAGTTCGGTAGTTACCTGTTATCCAATACATCATTTCTACTCGGTTCATTGGACACGCAGCACGAGAACAGCCAGCTCCCGCCGCAGCCCCTGACCCTGGTGCCTCCTCGGAGCCAACATGTCAGCGACAGAGTGCAGGGTCGCACTTCCGAGCCCAAGTTACAGGTACTAGGGTAGCCTAGGATCGAGGCTAGCATACGACTCGTTAAGGCTGGAAAATGAGAATGGAAAAGTGATAGTAAGAAAAAAGTTACTGTTACGTACCGTTCTCTTTGCAGTTGGTATTACGTACCTACTGAATTAATTCTTAGAGATTTTAGAATAGTGTTTTCTTCACCCCACAACTGGTAATCAGGCTTTTTTGTGTAATTGCCGAGGGTGTTGATTTGAATAAGCTTCCGGTGTTTGCTCATCGCCCATTCGTGGAGCCTTCTGATTGGTTGCGGATGAGCACACTAGCGCCGCGCTCCTGCGTGTTTTTTCACTGTACTACGTACCATACGGTGTGTCCGCGCATACACGCGACGCGCGATATATATTTTTCTACAAAAATAAGGTCCTTCGGTGAAAACGTGCTACAATCCCCGCAAGATACCAGATATACCCTGAACCAGCGCCTGTGGAAAAATATGTGAGGTGGAATTGAAGCAAGATTCAGAACTATCGAACGCGCCTTCTTAGCCCATCGGTGTGCGAAGCGGCGGGACGGCAGCGACCGGTAAGTTTTATTCGAATCTTCCCTTTTTACAGCACATAATTGTTTGATCTCTTCGAGCCTGGATTTATATCTAGGTACTTGTTGTGGGGTTATTTTCCTAGTTTCCTAGTGTTCTTAGTTCAAAGTCCATTTGCGGCGTTACGCGTCCAAAATGGCGGAACTTATTCAACAAGACATTTTTGAACGTGAGATCATTATCGATGATCTCAACCGTATTTTAGAGTTCATAGATTCAGACGAACAACAGTTTAGGTCACGCTCAAAAGAATTAACTTTGCAACAAAGAAAGTTCTTCAAACTTCAGGCAAAAATAGAAAAATTCTTAATAAAATCCAATACTTTCGACAAAGACGAACAACTGAAGATTCGTAACAATTTTAATGATTGTTATTTCGCAATTAGTGTTCACTTAGATAAACTTAAGGAAGAGGATAATGAGCGTAAACGAAGAATGTCCTCTAGTACGTCATTTAATAATAACTCAGTGGTACATGTTCCATCTACTCATACGAGTAATAGTTGTGCAAGTAGATTACCTATTCTTCCAATGCCTACCTTCTCAGGGGAAACCACGGATTGGCCCCCATTTCACGATTTGTTTCGTTCATTAGTACATGACAAAAATGCCTACACGGAGACAGAGAAGTTTCGTTACCTGTTACTGTCATTAAAAGATGAACCCTATAATCTTATTAAATCGATACCAATTACAGACGAAAACTATAGTGTTGCGTGGGATATTTTAGTTTCTCGGTATGATAATAAACGGGCTATCGCCACGAAACATCTCGAAAAAATATTATACATTGAACCTAGTACCGAGAAAATGACTCAAAGTCTAAGAAACTTACTCAATGTTTATCAAGAAAACATCAAGGCATTGCAGGCTATGCAATTTCCGATAGATCAGTGGAGTTTCATAATAGTGACGATTTTACTACGTAAGATTCCGTCTAGTGTTCGAAAACGTTTCGAATTATCACTATCGAGGCCATCGGATATACCTGACATAAGTACATTGATAACTTTCTTAGAACGCGAGTTAGCTGCAAGCGAATTCTCTTCTCACCCACAAAATAAAAATAATCTTGAAAAGGTAGGTACTCCCCGCACATCGCGCGGTAACGAAGGCTCGCGACGCGCGCTCGCAGCCAATGTCGCTTCATCGAGTTCGAATACAACAGACTTACAGTCTACCAAACAGAATAATTTAAAAAATAATTGTTTATGTTGTGATGCTCAACATACGTTGACAAAATGTTCGAAATTCCTTAATTTATCTCCCCGTGATAGGTATTCTTTTATTCAAAACAAGAACGTTTGTTTCAATTGTTTACATGTCGGTCATGGTTTAAAACAATGCAAATCTAACTTTGTTTGTCGTTCATGTCATAAACGACATCATTCATTAATTCATTTCGAAAAGTCTAACAGTTTATCAGTTATTAGTGGTAGTAGTGATAATGCGGTCTCACTTTCTGTGAACGAAACGACAGAGACAGCGGTTCCCAGTACCTCGCACGCTGCGATGACTGCGGCGGTGAACGATCGCAAGAACGATTCGCGTTCTATTGCTCCGTCGGTTAGCGCGAGTACGGTGCTCCTATGTACGGCACTCATCAATGTGCATGTTGGCCCACAAAAACACACAGTTCGATGTATTATTGATACAGGCAGTCAGGCGACTTTTATTACCGAGTCTTGTGTTCAGCGGTTAGGGTTACATCGCAGCCAAGCGAACGTTCCGGTGTTCGGTGTTGGAGGGACCGAGGTCGGAGCTGTTTACCCTAAGGGTGTAGTATCTTGTCATATCACTCCTACACACGGGGATCAACCTTCAATTTCAGTTAACGCATTAATTTTATCTAATCTTATTTCACGTATGCCATGTGTGACATTGCCTTTTAAGGGATGGCCACACATACAAAACTTAACTTTAGCTGATCCTAAGTTTTATCTTCCACAATCAGTGGAAATGCTTTTAGGTGCGGATATACTATCCCAAGTTTTATTAGGTCACGTGATCACGGGTCCACCCGGTTCACCGATGGCTATGAACAGTATCTTTGGTTATTTATTGTTGGGTGATGTTTCATACAACCAAAATACATCTACTTCACTTCAAGTTTGTCTCAGTAGTTTAAGCTCATCCTACGATGACGACATCAACCTGAGACGGTTCTGGGAATTGGAATCTCTTCCGGAAAAAAGAATTCTAAGTCCCGACGAAGCGTTGTGTGAATCTATATTCGTAAATTCACATACTCGTGATGAAACTGGGCGATATGTTGTTCCACTCCCTTTCAAACCTGATGCACCCACCCTCGGCGCATCACGAGATACGGCGGTCTCCAGGTTTAAGAAATTAGAGTATAGGTTGGAACACAATCCTCAACTTAAGGTAGACTATCATGCGTGCCTCCAGGAGTACTTGGAACTCGGTCACATGGAGCCCGTTGATTTACCTGTTTCGTTAGCTAACAGCTATTACGTTCCGCACCACTGCGTGGTCAAAGAGTCCAGTGAGACTACTCGTACTCGTGTCGTCTTTGACGCGGGTTGTAAAACTTCGAATGGAATATCACTTAATGATGTTCTACTGACTGGTCCGAAGCTGCACCAGGATATAGTAGACGTTTTATTGGGTTTTCGTATCCATGCTATTGCTGTCACTGCCGACATAAAGCAGATGTACAGAAACATAAAATTACAACAATCCGATTGGGATTTTCAACGCATTGTGTGGCGTAAATCACCCACTGAACCGTTGCGTGATTATCGATTGCGCACCGTCACCTTTGGTGTCAGCTCATCACCATACTTAGCCCTTCGTACTATTCAACAGTTGGCTCATGATGAAGCTGCTAACTTCTCGTTAGGTTCTAAGGTTCTCCAGAACCAGGTTTTTGTTGATGACATCGTCACCGGAGCAGGCGACGTAAAGCAGGCCCTGGTTTTACAACGTGAGTTAGTAGGTATTTGTTCGTCAGCTGGTTTCGAGCTACGTAAGTGGCAGAGCAATTCGCCAGCGTTACTCGCTGCTTTACAAACGTCAGTCGTTCAGGGCGAGCGGTCTGATAACGTTTCTTTCGCTCTGATGGAGAATGACAAACAAATAAAGGTTTTAGGACTTCAGTGGAATCCTGAATCTGATACTTTCATTTTTAGCGTTCAGTCAACTAATGATAAAATTACAAAGCTATCCATACTATCACAAATAGCGAAAATTTATGACCCTATGGGATGGTTATCTCCTGTAACTATTTATGCGAAACATCTCATTCAGTTGTTATGGATTTCAGCGGTCGACTGGGATGAGTCACCTCCTTTAGATATTATAAACGCTTGGTCTAGTTTTCTTAACGAGTTACCATTATTATCAAATTTTCAAATTCCACGTTTCGTTTTTGCAAACGTGAATGCAATTCAAATTCACGGGTTTTCCGACGCTTCCGAGCGGGCTTATGCCGCGTGTGTTTACGCCCGTATATCCGATAATAATGATAACGTTAAAACATTTCTTCTTCTCGCTAAAACGCGTGTAGCACCTATAAAACCGGTTCTTACTATTCCGCGCCTAGAGTTGTGCGCTGCTGTTTTGTTATCAAGGTTAATTGATAAAGTGAGAAGTGTGTATGATAACCACTTAAACTGTGAACATGTCTGTGCGTGGACTGATTCATCCATCGTGTTAGCGTGGCTTCGTTCTCCACCACACGAGTGGAAAACATTCGTTTCTAATCGCACTAGTGAAATCTTATCCAGGCTTCCGGCCAAAACTTGGAGACATGTCCCGTCACCTGACAATCCAGCTGACGCAACTTCTCGAGGAATGCTTCCTACAAGTTTTGTCCAAAATGAGATGTGGCTCCATGGGCCCTGGTGGCTCGCGCGTGATTCTAGTTCTTGGCCAAGTCCCAAGAAAATACTAGAAGTCACTGAAGACAAACGCAATCTACCTATGTCTATGGTGTCAAACTCTTCCACCTCAGCACTACCTGATGTGGTCGAGTATATTACTAGATTTTCTACTCTAGGTAAACTTGTTAGGATAACAGCACTGTTATTTCGATTCTATAATAAATGTAAGAAAGTTCAAAATTCCTATCCAAAATACATAACTGTATCCGAGTTTAATTTTTGTTTAAATCGACTTATCCATTTAGTTCAACATTCTTGTTTTTCCGAAGACATTAATAATATTTCACATGGAAAGTATCCATCAATTAAATTACGTCGACTTAACCCGTTCATGGATAACAAAAATAATCTTCGGGTAGGTGGGCGAATTCATAAATCACTTTTACCGTTTGTTTCCAAACATCAATTGATTTTGCCTAAGAAACATCATCTTACAGATTTAATCATTGACCATACACATATCACGCATCTACATGCTGGTCCGCAATCCGTGCAATACATTTTATTCCAAAAATATTGGATAATGTCTAGTCGTGACGCTATACGTACACGCATACATCGCTGTGTTCGTTGTTTTCGTGCGCGCCCCGTGAATCCGCAGCCATGCATGGGTCCGTTACCGGCCGTCAGAGTGCGCCCCGAGCGGCCATTTCTTAAAACATCTGTTGATTTCGCGGGTCCGTTTTACGTTCGAGCAAATAAAGTTCGAAATGCGAAAATTATTAAATGTTATGTATCTGTTTTTGTGTGTATGTCTGTCAAGGCCATACACCTCGAACTCGTATCCGAGTTGTCAACTGATGCATTTTTGGCAACATTGCGACGCTTCACGTCCCGTAGAGGTTTATGCACCGACATTTACTCTGATTGTGGAAGGAACTTTGTTGGTTGTAATAATTATCTACAAGACTTGTATAATTTTTTACGTAATGATTCTGTTCAAGCCACTCTTAATAGTAAAATTTTAGAACAAGGCATTACTTGGCATTTTCAGCCTCCTTACGCCCCTCATTTTGGTGGCCTTTTTGAATCCGGTGTTAAAAGTTTAAAACATCATTTACATCGAGTCCTCGGTACGCAAACTCAAACTTATGATGAGATGCATACCCTTCTTTGTCAAATTGAAGCGGTACTTAATTCACGTCCACTTTGTGTATTAAGTGTTGACCCATTAGATCCGTTACCTTTGACACCAGCTCATTTTTTAATAGGAGGTCCGTTGACGTCCTTACCAGACATTTCATTAACCGATAATGTTTCAAATCGACTCACTAGATGGCGTAGAATACAACAATGTGTGCAACACCTTTGGAAACGTTGGAGTCGTGAATATTTACACGAAATTCAACAACGTAACAAGTGGTTTCGAGATCGCGGCTCACAACTCCGTGAAGGTATTATTGTCATTGTACGAGATGATAATTTGCCACCATTACAATGGAGACTGGCTCGTGTCCATACTCTCCACCCAGGTTCCGATAATATTACTCGTGTCGTAACTTTACAGATGGGCAAAACTTTCGTGAAACGCTCAGTAGTCAAAATATGTCCTTTGCCCTTAGAATAATCATTCTGTAAGTTTAGTTAATATTGTTGCGAATCTTAGTTAAGTAATCTTAAGTTAGAATAACTTTAGTTTAAAAAATTTAAGGCTTCATGCTTTCGTAGCATTTTTCATTCTTTTTTTTCGAATGTTACATTCTTTTTTTGTCTTTTAATTTAAAGTTAAAAGAAATTCATTCTTTTAAGGCGAGCGGCATGTTACGTACCGTTCTCTTTGCAGTTGGTATTACGTACCTACTGAATTAATTCTTAGAGATTTTAGAATAGTGTTTTCTTCACCCCACAACTGGTAATCAGGCTTTTTTGTGTAATTGCCGAGGGTGTTGATTTGAATAAGCTTCCGGTGTTTGCTCATCGCCCATTCGTGGAGCCTTCTGATTGGTTGCGGATGAGCACACTAGCGCCGCGCTCCTGCGTGTTTTTTCACTGTACTACGTACCATACGGTGTGTCCGCGCATACACGCGACGCGCGATATATATTTTTCTACAAAAATAAGGTCCTTCGGTGAAAACGTGCTACAATCCCCGCAAGATACCAGATATACCCTGAACCAGCGCCTGTGGAAAAATATGTGAGGTGGAATTGAAGCAAGATTCAGAACTATCGAACGCGCCTTCTTAGCCCATCGGTGTGCGAAGCGGCGGGACGGCAGCGACCGGTAAGTTTTATTCGAATCTTCCCTTTTTACAGCACAGTTACATTTTTTAATAAAGCTTGAGGAAGTGATGCTGATGAAGTCACACTGAAGGACTTGCTAACTTGCAAACGTTCATACTCGGGGTCACCAGTATAGAGGCATGAGGAACACGGTGTAAAGTTTACTCATCTGCTATAGAAAAGGGAGGATCCTCCGACAAGACGGGTGTCGTGTCTGCTGGACAACTACGACGATTGCTGACGGGACGTTGTATATTTATGCTAGACGCGCGGTAAACTCTGATTGCGCGATGCAGAATTTTGCGTGACGTCATTTTGATGCGTAGTTCGCATCTGGCGATGTAGATGTCGCACACAGAAAAACAAACGTATTGGAAAGATGGATCACTTCTTTTAGTTAGAATTATTAGAATAGAATATGGGTGGTTATTAAGGGTGGTTATTTTCTATTTTTGAAGCAGAGCCATGTGCTTCAGAGTTTTAAATAGGAATAGGTATTTGCAGTATGCTATTATGCGTTAGTTAAAAAGTTCGACATGATAACGACAGAAATATTTGGAGGGCCAAAAATAAGATTTATTTGATGAAAAATCGTAAATATCAATAATACCTACATTCACCACCAACAGGCCCCGTCACATTCAAAATAACTAACGGAATCAACCATTTGCTGATCCGCCATCTTGTTTCTGGCGCATGCTTCCTCCTTCGTTTGACGTTGGACTGTCCTCTATGTTTATGGTACGTTTGGCGCCATGGTACCTCATGTTTCACCGTTAACATGGCGCTATTGACTGGTAGTGGTGGGACATAGCGTGTGTTGTGGCTGCGCTTCCGGATAAGAGGTTCAAATCTGCAACAAAGGAATGCTTGTTAAATTACGGCAGCAAGAGTAGTTGCCAGAATCAGAATGAATAGAGCTGAAGGACATTGACAGAGTTTGTTCCAAAAGCTGCCCAAAAGTGAGAGTGCTTGTCATCTTCTGCCTAGCCTTTATCATATCATTTATCATTTATTAATTTGCGAATATGGGTGGAAAAGAAAAGGTCTTATACAAACAATAGTGTCCATTAGCCTTACCCCATCCCAAAAGGTCTTATAAAAACAATAGTGTCCATTAGCCTTATCCCATCCCAAAAGGGCTTATACAAACAATAGTGTCCATTAGCCTTATTTCGTCCCGAAAGGTCTTATACAAACAATTATAGTGTCCATTACCATTATTCCGACCCGAAAGGTCTTATACAAACAATTATAGTGTCCATTAGCCTTATCCCATTCCAAAAGGTCTTATACAAACAATAGTGTCCATTACCCTTATCCCATCCCAAAAGGTCTTATACAAATGATAGTGTCCATTAACCTTTTCCCAACTATGTTGGGGTCGGCTTCCAGTCTAACCAGATGCAGCTGAATACCAGTATTTTACATGGAGCGACTGCTTATTTGACCTCGACAACCCACTAACTGTGACTAATACGATCCCCCTTGGTAAGACTGGTTGTCAGACTTTCAGGCTTCTGTGGACCTGTAACGACAGGCCCTACAGGGGTTAATTAGGGGATGAAAGTTTGCATGGAGAAGCGATGGGAAATCCTATCCCACGGCTTGTAATATTAATAATCTAGATGTTCATAATCAGTGCTATACTTTTTTAGGGTTCCGTACCAGAAGGGTGTCAAACGGAACCCTATTACTAAGCCTCCGGTGTCTGTGCGTCCATCCGTCCGCCCGTATTATCAGCGAGCTGTATGTCATGAACCGTAATAAGTAGACGGTTGAAATTTTAGGGAATATGGACCGACTGCTGTCTGACTTCCACAACCCAGTATCTGGATAATACGATACCCCTTGGTAAGACTGGTTGTCAGACTTTCGGGCTTCTGACGACCCGTAACGACTGTCAAAGATCCACGAATGACTGCCGGGACCAACGGCTTAACGTGCTTTCCGAGGCACGGTGAAGTCTCGGTATGTAAAGATGGTCACCAACACCGGCAAGCGTAGCTTAACCTGATGGATCGACCTGTGCGGCTGTTATTACTTAGCCATGAGCTCCTCCAGCAGTGGGAACATTATACAACGTGTAACGTTAAATGAGCAAAACCTCTTAAGGGGTCATTGTACTCATCATTATGAACAACTTTTACTATGGGACCAAACCTGAAATCGCGAAAAAAAATCAGCTGTTCAGTACATTTATGTTCGCATAATTCGTCAAAATGTACTGAACAGCTGATTTTTTTTTCGCGATTTCTGGTTTGGTCCCATAGTAAAAGTTGTTCATAATGATGAGTACAATGACCCCTTAAGAGGTTTTGCGCATTTACCATTACACGTTGTATAGACTGATATCGTAAATATTGTACGGTGGTACGGAACCCTTCGTGTGTGAGTCCTACTCGCACTTGGCTGGTTTTTTTATTAATACAATTTAGAAATCAACTTTCATCATCACGTTTATAGAATAATGACAGCTGTAACAAATGGCTACGTTTAGTTCAGACGGGTCGAGTCCTACAAGACGAGCGATGCGTGCGACTTTCGCTATTAATTAACTCAAACGTCGTTTGTAGGCTTAAGTTTTTAATTACCTACGTTTTTTATTAAGATGTTGATGTATTGTCTTGACAGTTATTATAGGGCTATTTTTAAATGACTAGCTAAATTTTCACAGGGTGTTCTACCCATGAATATGAACAACTTTCACTATGGGACCAACTTTGAAATCGCAAAAAAAATATCAGCTGTTTCATACATTTTGATCGAGTAGACCTTGAACTTTTGTAGGAAACCTATGGTTTTTTTTTCGTGATTTCAAAGTTGGTCCCATAGTGAAAGTTGTTCATATTCATGGGTAGAACACCCTGTGAAAATTTAGCTAGTCATTTAAAAATAGCCCTGTATATTATAATTTCACAGTATGATTTAAATAACATATAAACTAAGCCCCACAAAACCGCAGTAATGGTTTGAGTACTGTGAGGTCTGGCGAGTACTTTTATACATAATTTTTTAAACTTCATCCCCTCAAGTGTTTTTTATGTACTAATTTATAAACCGAAAACCCCAGCGGGGGGGTGAGGGGGGTTAGTTGCGAACCCCATAGGTTCACAACTACTGATGATGATTGTTTTACCATCGGATGATGTTTTGGTACGTTTATATATATACGGTTTATATACAGGGTGTTAGGGACAGCCCTCCGCAAACTCACAGGGTGCATTCAGCTCCTCATTTTGAATCATATTCCACCGGAAATTTTCTCAGGAAAATTTTCATTTTTTGAGTTTTTTTTTCAGTTACATTTTCATTATTTCAATGTAAAATTGCATTGTGTGTTCGCAGCACTCCATTTATGTAAAAAAAAACTGCAAAAAAAAACTGAAAATAAAAAAACCAGCAATGGATGTTGAAATACTCTAACCAACGACGCGTGAAATCAGCTGTTCACTTTCTGTCTAGCTACAGAGTTCATCGAACTCACCGCATACCTATTACCTACCCCTCCCAACCAGTAATAGACGCTCCAATTTGTGCACAAAAACACAAACAAATCCGGTTTATTGGATTCCCTTAACGTTCCTGAAAAAATTTCATGTACCGGTCATCTTAGTATGACATACTGAATTCACCCTATCAGTTTGCGGAGGGCTGTCCCTT
Source organism: Cosmia trapezina (assembly GCA_905163495.3). Classification (NCBI taxonomy): domain Eukaryota; kingdom Metazoa; phylum Arthropoda; class Insecta; order Lepidoptera; family Noctuidae; genus Cosmia; species Cosmia trapezina. The sequence goes on from LR991048.1 coordinate 6,315,731, forward strand.
ACACCCTGTATTATATGAAGGGTCTTTCCTTATGCACACATGGAGTGCAGAAAACACTCTAGGGGTTAAGGCACACACACACGACACGACACACAACACACACGAAATTTATAAATAATATCTTTTTACTTTGTTGTATACTAGCTTTTGCCCGCGGCTTCACCCGCGTGGCTGTCGGAAAATATCTCACGGGAACAAAAATGCTTATCCTTGTCTACATTTTAAAGGGAACCTCTGTGCAAAATTTCAGCTTTATAGGTCCAAGCTCCAAGGGTTTAGGCTGGGCGTTGATGAGTCAGTCAGTCAGGACTTTTCTTTTTATAAATTGAGATTTTAGTTGTTATAATGCCGTATTGGAATTACACCACCACCACCATTAAAAAACATCCAGTGACCATCTCCCCATCATTAAAAAACTTATGTGAAGGTAAGGAATACAATAGGTACATATGTGACATTCGCTAGAAGTATTCGGTAATCAATACGACATGTCATCATCTGCCTAGCCTTTTCCCAACTATGTTGGGGTCAGCTTCCAGTCTAACCGGATGCAGCTGACTATCATACCAATTAATTATTGAACAAAAGATTTAATTAAATCGGAACAGAATATCTTACAATCATATGGATATTAACTCAATATTATTTTAAAAAAATATATTTAATATTCGCAGCTGACATTTTATCATTCATTTCATAAACAAAATTCACACTTAATCAACGATTTTTCAAAACAGACAGACATTCTAATCAACTCATTTGTAATGTTAATTAGTTTTCACAAATCATCTTCATGAAAAAAAAAAAAGAATATTCATAGACAAAAGACATCGACTTCTTACTTTTTAAAACTTTCTAAAATTAATACAAAAGTGAATAATATTATAATTCCTTAACTTATTTCATTTTCAAGACATATTATTTATATTTCTAAATATTTTATAAAAACACTAGCGGACCCGACAGACGTTGTCCTGTCTGAACGATCCTAAAACCTGACTGCAGCGCCACCTACCGGGTCCAATTGTGTTTTCAAACCACCCAGGAACCCATTGAAATGTACACACAAAATTTCATCTAAATCGGTCCAGCCGTTTAGGAAGAGTTAGGAGACAAACACACGTACAGAAGAATTATATAATCCTAGCTGACCCGACAGACGTTGTCCTGTCCCAATTTCAATAATTCAAAATTCCCATAGAAAACCGACTTTCAGTTTTTCCGAATTTTCCAATTTTCCCGGTAACTTTTCCAATTTTTCTCACCGTTTCAACCTTCCCTGGACTACGACAAACACTTCAAACCCAAAATCAGCTAAATCGGCCCATCCGTTCTCGAGTTTTAGCGAGACAAACGAACAGCAATTGATTGATATAAAGATTAAAAATATCAAAATATAAATATCAGGAACAGGCTTAAGCTGCCTGTGGTCAGGGTTCTAGAGAGAGCAACCTCCTCACTATGCGTGCCGTGTCCAGGAGTACTGCTTTCTGAATCAAGCCCTTGACCCGCGCAATGAGAGCCTCCTGGTCGAGGCTCTCCGCTATTAGGCCATTAACCGTAACGATTATCGGTACAATGATTCCCGAGTCCTCGTCCAACATGTCGACAACCTCGTGTGCTAAGTCAGGATACTTGATTTTTGTATCTTTCGCTTTTTAGGGTTCCGTACCAAAATGGTAAAAAAGGAACCCTTATGGTCTCACTCAGTCTGTCTGTCTGTCACAGCTGGATATCTCAAGAACTACTAATGCTATCAACTTGAAATTTAGAACAGTTTTCAATGACGTTTACCCAACTATTTTGCAAATAAGAAAGAAATAAAAATATTTATGTTTTTTTTTGCAACAGGGACTGAAAGGGGGTCTTAAAAATTCAAAGTGGGGCGACTAGGTCATGTGGGGTATCATATGAAGGAACGTTGTTTGCACATTCTCAAACATTTTTTTATTTTTTTTTAGGCCGCATAGTTTTTGACTTTTGTTGAAAAATGTAAAAAAAATACCGTTCCCACCTGGTCCCCTTCGTGTTATGTACCTTCCCTCTTCGTTCTAGCCTTTTCCCAACTATGTTGGGGTCGGCTTCCAGTCTAACCTGATGCAGCTGAATACCAGTATTTTACATTGAGCCACTGCCTATCTGAACTCCAAAACACAGTCTTTCGGGCTTCTGACGACCCGTAACGACTGTCAAAGATCCACTATGACAGCGGCGACCAACGGCTTGCTTCCCGAGGCACGGAGGGATAAAGATCACCCATCCACGGACCAATCGCGGCAAGCGAACCTTAACCTAATCGATCGACCCGTGTGGTAGTATTACTTAGTCACAATTAAGCCCCCTTTCTCTCTTCTTTATATGTGTATCGACGACTTAGAGTGAAAACCTCGTAAGTGTAAAAGAAGAAACTTTTCAGGAGAAAGAAAAAACTGCGTGCTGTAAAATTTTTGTACGGCGTCTTTAATGTTTTTTTATTAATGAATATGGAATATCATCAATCATAGATGGCGCTACTAGTATCAAATGAACAAATTAGTCAGATCTGGATGTGCGTTCCGAGGTTTTCTTCGTAGAAACGCAATAAAATAAATTTGAGCAAAAATGTATTTCCGAGGTTTTCACTTTAAGGCGACGATATTCATTTTATTTGGCTACAGACATTGCGATGTCTATCAATCAACAATCTAATGTTTTTAATTTCTACTTTCTATCTTAATCTTCAAGGAAATCTGGATTGGAATATTTTAAAACTGAACACGCACGAGGAAGCGTCGTCGTAATTAAAGTGCATTTCAAGTCGTAAAATACTGATAAAATCGAAAGGCTGAGTGTATTGCAGACTTCCACCGTTTTGGGACTAGGAAGAAAGAGAGTAAAGAATAAAAACTTTTTTACTAAAAAAATTAACAACCGACTTTAAAATCGGAAATCGGTGTCTTTGGTTTTGTATTTTCGTTTTTTGCCACTGACTTCCGAAATTAACGTTATTTTCAATACACTTCCTCGAAAACTGGTTCATATCGCACTACGATTAGGTTCACAATGCAATGTATGTCGCACGCGTGTGATTTTTCATTTTCCCACCCGTGTGCAGGGATTGAAAATTGCCACAGATAACTTATAGCTATACTTAGTCCAAATTGGTTCAATGCCTCTATTCACAACTCTCTATTCGGAGGTGAATGTTTTTTTATAATCTCGGCAAAGAGATGCGTCTTTAAGGCGATAATATTTTTTGATTATTTAAATAATGTTTATAAATAGAATCAGAAATAGATATAATCAAAAACCATGATTATTACACTAAAAAAACGTTTATGAACAAATTAACATTTATTTGTGTTCTAAACTCAAAAATATTCGAATTTCATATTTTTCACTTTTGCTTCTCTTTCAACCTGGCGAAAGCAAAGCGCGGAAAAAAAAGAAAATTTAAATCATAGTTTCCTATTCATTCATGACAAAAATATTTTCCGTTATTTTATTTTATTTCTTCAAAAGTGTATTGAAAACGTCGTTTGATACTCGTGGACATTTGTTATTGCAGTTCTCGGCTCAAAAACAACCTCGCCTACGGCTCGGGTGTTTTAATTCCGCCTCGAATGCAATAACAAACGTTCTCCACTTGTATCAAAATGTACTATTTTAACTTTGTAGTGTTTTTTTTTTTGGAAGTCGGTTTTTTTTTGTATAGATTATTTTATGGGTATTCCGTGGAAAATGGTTCTTGGTTACACATTTGGCCGTATCTTTTTTGTACTTCTTCCTACAAAATGTAATGTGTCACTGTTTGTTTTCCTTATTGAATAATGAAATAAAATAAAAATAAAAACATTAATTTATTTATTTTCCTCACCACAATGTCCATAAAAGATAATAACAAAAAAAAAACAATATTGTCCAGTCATATGCTTAAAGAAAAAGACTGTGGGAGACTGGTGCCTAAGCTAAGCCGAACCGTTTATTTCAGGATATCAAGCCACCGGGGTCGCGGATCCGCCGGGGTCGCGGCTTGGTCGAAAGAGATACCGGTGGCCCTGGCACAAGCAACTGAAGGAACACGGGTGGGTTCTAGTCAGTAAAAGCCTAAACTAAAACTAGACAATAATTTCTATTTTACTAGGAAGGAGTGTTTGTAAAGAAAGAAAGAAAAGAAAGAAAAACTATTTATTCTCGCGAAAACTACTACTATACTACTACTAACTACTACTTTACTTTTTATTATTATTTTGTTGTATTGAACCAATCTGTTTAGTAGCTTAATATGTACAATCAATCTGCCTAGCCTTTTCCCAACTATGTTGGAGTCGCCTTCCAGTCTAACCGGATGCAGCTGAATACCAGTATTTTACATCGAGCGACTGCCTATCTGACCTCCACAACCCAGTTACTGGGTAATACGATACCCCTTGGTAAGACTGGTTGTCAGACTTTCGGGTTTCTGACGACCCGTAACGACTGTCAAAGATCCACGAATAACAGCCGGGACCAACGGCGTAACGTGCTTTCCGAGGGACGGAGGAATCTCGGTATGTAAAGATGGTCATCCACTGACCAACGCCGGCAAGGTTAGCTTAACCTGATGGATCGACCCGTGCAGCTGTTATTACTTAGCCACGAGCTCCTCGTAGCTTAAGGCGACGCTATCTGACTTTTGATGATTTTAAACTGAAGATCACGTCTAAACGAGTAGTGTTAAGAGGAAATGTGGGTGCTCTTTTCTCCATACAAAAAGATACAAACGCTCTCGCCTGTTTTCTGTCTGATTAATGACCATAAAGCAATGATTTTTTACAGAAATATAAATATCAGCTACTTGTATGCCCCTATGTTTTCCTTTTTGATGAAATATTATTTTTATAAGAACTAGAACCCTCCAAAAATGCTCAAAATTGCCTATTCAGACCGCTGTCAACAGACGCCTAGTGTACTAATTTGACAACTATTAACGAAAAAAAACACATAGGGGCATAGTATATATCCTTCTTATTCAGTTTTTGAAATTGGTCCAATATTGGAGGAGGAAATAGGCGAGAGCCAAACCTCGAAATGTGACTTTTTACACAGGCTATTTAGTCGAATCTGCAGTTGTCCTTATCCCACGAATTCGAGGGCGGAGCGCTCGCAGAGCGACAGCAATACCTTCTTAAAATACCTAATTTTCAAAAGTCTGGCCGCCCCCATTTCCTCTTAATGATTTGGAAATATATAAGTTAAATTAGAGCATTTTCTTAATAACTTAATATGTGAATATTTTCGATTATGTTTATATTAGGTGTAAAAAAATTAACTGCAAGAACTTCGTCCACATACTCGACATCGAAAAACAAACACATTACAAAAAAAAATTTTCGCGGCATCGCGAAAAAAAAATCAGCTGTTCAATACATTTATGTTCGCATAATTCGTCAAAATGTACTGAACAGCTGATTTTTTTTTCGCGATTTCAGGTTTGGTCCCATAGTAAAAGTTGTTCATAATGATGAGTACAATGCCCCCTTAAGAGGTTGTGGGTTATTTATTTTACACCTTGTATAGTGTAATTCATTTGTAAAGTTATGTCTAACGCAGATAAACAACTGAGAATCACGCAAAAACTGGCAGGCGTATTTTTATTATAAAACCTTCATCATTTTAAAGGTAATTTAATTATTTATCTTTTAGTATACGTGTTTTATTAAAATGCCTTTTGTTTTATGTATAATAAATTAATAATGCGTCTAATTTGGGACAGCGCTCCTTGATGGGCGAGTCCTATTACTGGCTGGACGTACGACGCGTTGCGTGAGCTCAGCACAGACAGAACGCGCAAGCTAACCACTCAAGGTCATTGGCGTATAGTTGCGCCTTAATATGTACGAGGTAACAATTTAACAAACTACCTCACACCTTTATCTGGAGAGAAACAAAACACTAAAATTTACAAAATAAATATTCATTGAACGTCTGGCTAGTTTCAAGTATTACTTAAGACTCAACACTTTCTACATTAATCTTTTGTTATGTTAATTTCTGAAAAAGAAATTAGTCGCTGTCATCAGTCCGAATAATGAATAACTGTTGACGGCAATAGCTCAACAGTACCTAATGAAGTCAGACGCGAGTGAGAGGTCGAGTGTTTGAACCCCGCCCGTTGCATTTTTGATTGTCACAAGGATGTTAAGGCGACTATAACCGACTTTTAATTATTTTAAACGAGTATAGTACCTTAGCTGCCACGGCTTATTTTTAATTTTAATTTTGAATTGTTTTTTTTATTTTTTTATTACGGACGCTTTTAACGTTCATCGTTCTCACATGTATAATTTCAACATGAATGATGTAACCAATATTTTGTAACCGTATTGTGATTTAAAAGAGTGTCCGTGGAGTTTCTTGCCCGTTCTTCTCCATAGATCTACGTTTTGGAATGAGCAACTAGCTTCAACTTTCTGACTTACCTACTGATTGACTCTTTGACAATTCAAAAGTGCCTGTAATTGGTTTAATTGAAATAAATGCTTTGAGTTTGAGTTTGAGTTTGAGATTATTTTTTTCTTTTGTATTTTTGTGTTTTACGAACTGTGTCCAAATAAATGTTTTTCTTTCTTTCTTTCTTAGTGTTAGTGATTTGGAAAAAATACATGTTAAATTAGAGCATTTTTTAACAACTTACTAAGTGATTATTTTAGATTATGTTTATATTACACTAATTTGTACAATTATGATAAAAATTGAGAATCACGCAAAAACTATCATATATGAAACCTTCACCTTTTTAAAGATGATTCAATTATTTGTCTTTTAGTATACGTGTTTTAATATTAACCTTTTGTTTTAAATTAATAATGCGTCTAATTTGGGACAACAGCGCTGATTGATGGGCGAGTCCTATTACTGGCTGGACGTACGACGCGTTGCGTGAGCTCAGCACAGAACGCGCAAGCTAACCATTCAAGACCGTTGGCATATATATCTGCGTCTAAGCAAGCTAAAGAAAAAGCAACCTTAAGAAAAATTTTGATTGACAATTAATTGATGAGTGCTCGTGGCTAAGTAATAACAGCCGCACGGGTCGATCCATCAGGTTAAGCTACGCTTGCCGGGGTTGGTCCGTGGATGGGTACACCATCTTTACATACCGAGACTCCTCCGTGCCTCGGAAAGCACGTTAAGCCGTTGGTCCCGGCTAGCATTCGTGGATCTTTGACAGTCGTTACGGGTCGTCAGAAGCCCGAAAGTCTGACAACCAGTCTTACCAAGGGGTATCGTATTACCCAGTTACTGGGTTGTGGAGGTCAGATAGGCAGTCGCTCCATGCAAAATACTGGTATTCAGCTGCATCCGGGTAGACTGGAAGCCAACCCCAACACAGTTGGGAAAAGACCAGGCAGATTGATTGATGAGTGACAGTGCTCTACTCTCGATATGTCGCCTTGTCAAAATTTTCTAATCGTTAATGTACTCTCAATTATTATACATGGAATTCATATTAAAAATCGATGAATTTTCTTAGATTTTTTCCGTAAAATTTATCGTCAAGATGTTTCTGTCTGTGAGGCGTGCACTTTTGGATTTTACAAATTTTTGTATTAATACATTATCTGACCCGACAGACGTCCTGCCAAAATTTCAATAATTCGTACAAAAACCCTATAGAAAAAAGGATGTTTAGTTGTAGGTACCTGAATTTGAAAACATTCCGGAAATCTTTTCCAATTTTTCTTTTTATAAAAACTTAATTCGGACTGTAACTAAATATAGCCAAATCGGTTCAGCCGTTCTTAAGTGATTCGCACGGGTATCCCGATCACTACCAAACTTCACAGGATCACCCGCTGGATCAATCTAAAGATTGCTTGAAAATTTCATCAAAATCGCTCCAGCTGTTTTGGAGTCCATAGGGACATACATACGCATGCGACCACAACACCAACGAGACAGTTTCCTCAGTCTGATTATTGTAATATTGTCGCTCACTTTCTATTAAAATATGCGATCAGCTGATTGATGACCGATATTCTTGCGGTTCAAGGTCACGGTACTACTAGATAAGGTCAAGTGACCTTATGGTTATAGTAATAGGGAATGAGATATTTGAAAGCTTTCTTCTGGCAAAATTTGCTTCAGGTCTGTTTCTTGCTACTCCTCTACAGGTCGTATTTTACAACGGATCAGGGGGCCTAAAACGGCCACATTAAGCAATTCATCTAAAAGCGATTCATTTCCTGAATTCCTAGACATTTATTATGATTGTGCTTAAACTTCAATAAAGCAATTCATAATTTGTGGACCATTTTACGAATCTCCATACAAAACTGTCAAACAGATGAATTGCGTGCTAATTGTACGCAGATTAATTATGAATTGTCAGTTTTTGACCATTTTTCGATTTTAAATATGATTCATAATACCTATATTATCCTATTATGATTCTGCCAAAGTGGCTGTTTTAACCCCACAGTTGGAAACTTGGTATACAGGTTTCACGACTATATAAATTCTACTTCCTCTAAAAAGGGGCACAAAGGGGCTACTGGATATCTCCGCTTGATGCTATCAACTTAAAATTTGGAACAGTTTTAGATGACGTTTGCCCAACAATTTTGAAAATAAGAATGAATTTTTTTTTTTTGCAACAGGTACCGAAAGGGATTTTAAAAATTCGAAGTGGGGTGGGGGGTGTAACAAATCTACTAGCCTAGAGAAATAAAAGATGCTAAAGAATTAGATTTGATATTATATTAAAAACTAAAAGATAAAAATAGAGACCGGATAGAAAAAACACACTAAGTACATTGACTTATATAATGACTAAGTATTACAGTTAGAGGTTATTAAGGTTTCTTGAATTAATTTGGTTAGGCGTAGAATGGTTAGGAAGATGAATAGAAGTCGCTCCGTTATTTATAATGGTTATTTTTAGGCTATAACCCTCCTTATGGGCTTGACCGCAGTCGGATAAGTTTTTAGTCGCTGAGTCAAAGTTTTCCCGAACGAATATTAATAAATAGAGGAGATGTTTTACTTTTAGCTTCCGGAGCAGAACTGACCCATGTCTCAGAGATCCTTCAATCTTTTTCATCAGCGTTTTTAAAATCCATCTTCCAATTTTAGATCCTTTCCATATTTGAAGTTTTCAGTCATCATAATGCCAAATGCCAATAGTCAATGCTTGAAGCGGCCAGTAAAGTACGTTGAAAAACCTCTTCGATGAATTCTGAGTGAGTGTGGATTAATTTAATAAAAGTAATTTAAGATACAGTTATTCATTAATTAATCAAAATTATCTATAAAAATACAATATTTGACCTAACATATTGATAAAAAGAATTTAAATTACATAAATCAAAAGAAACGTTCATAGTCTATGCCAGTATGAAACTCTATGAGAGATAGTTAGATAGAAGAAAAAGTAATGGCAGCTTGACAGCCTGACGTAGGTAAGTGTCATAACAAAGAAAAATATAAAGAAAAACGAATCGGTTTAGACCAATTTGCAAAATATAATGTAAAAAACAAGGAGATAATAAAAAATGGATGCAAAGTGTAAGTATTAAATGTAGACCGTAGATACTATAGGGGGCTACATAGTTTTCGACTTTTTATGAAAAATTTATAAATATCTCCGAAGTTCGCATAGAGAAAAATCTGAAATTATTATTAAATATGTGATAGAAGTTTGTGTAAAGATTACAGGAAAAATAAAACGATGTCTCTAGATAGCACACTTTTTCAGAAATCATCAACAAAAATACATATATACGGAACCCTCGGTGCGCGAGGCCGACTCGCTCTTGACTGTTTTTTTTATTATTTGAAAGGTAGTTACTATAAGTTAGTCTCATAAAAATTTGGTGAAGATCTGATGAAAAAAAAAACATGGTAATTAAATATCCCGTTTTAAATAAAAGTGTTGCAAAAAAGTTTGTTCTAGCGAGGTCTACTGTTCCGTAGAACTACTAGTATTGTTTGTTCGTTTATATTTTCTATACATTGTACATTGAACTACACTGGCCTGCAAAACTAAGTACTACACTTTTAAAATTTCAACTTTTTCTAAAATATAGAAGTTAGAGATTTAAAATAAAAAACGTTTTATAGTAACATTTTTATGTCTAAAAAAAGATAAAACAATAAAAATAGAAATTTTTAGCTAAGTATCATAAAACTCAATTAACATGTACAAGTATGTTTTACATGATAATTATGTTTTAATAACTGGTATTGCCTCCTCGGGCTCTGTTTACAGCTTCGAGTCGATTTGGCATACTGAACACGAGGTTTCGGAGCCGATGTTGGGAAATATTCTCCCATTCTTCTATCAGGGCCTGTTTCAGTGCCCTGAGGGTGGTAGGTGGTGGTCTGCGGCTTCTGACTAGCCTCTCTACCTCATCCCATGCGTGCCAGTTTTTATAAAATTAAACACTTTTTTGAGTCTTTTTTGTTTCGAAAGTATATCTTGTGTTATTGCAATTTTGAAAGTGTGATACTTATTTTTGCAGGCCAGTGTATTTTGTTTTTACACTAGTTACTACGTATATCCAATAACTCATTGACTAACTATGCATATGCATATAATTATTAAAAAAAACAATAGGACTTTGTTCTTGATTTTAAACGGTACAATTTGGTTTTGTGGCTGGTATATTTTTGACTTGAAAAATAATAATTGATAAGTCATCAAAATAAATTGCATTACACTGTCCACCGCTCCGGTTACGGGACGTCAACGAGAAAACAGATGACGGCGCCAAAGTAGCAACAGTACATTTACTATGGCTGAATGCTATCGTTTCTCGTTAACTTCTCTTCTTACTCTTCTTTCAAGATGGGATAAGAAGCCAAGTCTTTTTTTTTAGTTTGAATTTTTATTTATTTTTTACTTTTTTTTTGTTTTTAGGGTTCCGTACCAAAATGGTAAAAAAGGAACCCTTATGGTGTGACTCAGTCTGTCTGTCTGTCTGTCACAGCTGGATATCTCGAGAACTACTAATGCTATCAACTTGAAATTTAGAATAGTTTTAGATGACGTTTACTCAACTATTTTGCAAATAAGAAAGAAATTAAAATATTTATATTTTTTTTGCAACAGGGACTGAAAGGGGGCCTTAAAAATTCAAAGTGGGGCTACTAGGGCATATGGGGTATCATATGAAAGAACGCTGTTTGCACATTTTCAAACATATTTTTTATTTTTTTTAACCCGCATAGTTTTCGACTTTTGATGAAAAATGTAAAAAACAATACCGTTCTCCCCCCTTATCTCCGAAGTTGGCAAAGCGAAAAATCTGAAATTATTCTATGTGATAGAAGTTTATGTAAAGATTACAGGAAAAATAAAATGATGTCTTTAAATAGCACAGTTTTTCAGAAATCATCAACAAAAATTACATATAAACGATGGTACGGAACCCTCGGTGCGCAAGTCCGACTCGCTCTTGACCGGTTTTTTTAATGTTTACTTATATGCTCCTTCTAAACTGTACTTTCCTTCTAAACTGTCTGTTGGTAGTGGGCTGAAGGTCTTGGGGGCGCTCTTAGGTTCGTCAGTTGAGGAGGCTTTTAAAACAACACCCCAGTTTTTTAAATGTAATTGGAGTTTTTCTTCATGCTAGCTGGAAAAACAAAATAAGAGCTGCAATTTTTCCGAGTCTTCGATTATCTCTTTCTGGACTCCAATAAAAAACTACCAACAAAAAGTATTTGTTTGTTTACATTTTTTTCCCAACCAATTAATCATCCAAAATGCTTCAACCAAGTCTCGAACCCCGTCCAAAGCGTGTAAGCACTCAATAACTCAATCTAGGCCACTGGACACGGTCAAAGCATCTTCGTTCTAACATTTCTCCGCATCTAACCAGATTAAACTAAACACGATTTCGAGGACCCTACACTCACCTGATGCCCGACGCCTTTCACTTTTCGATAAGAAATCACTTTCACTTAACAAAACTCAACTAGATCTAAAATTAAAAACCCACTTAATTAAATTTTGTTTCAAATTACAACTAAAACCGCGACCTCCTTCGTCGAAATCCTCTTTAAAAATGACCGCGTTCGTGAAAACGTTCGATTTTTGAATTTGATTTGTTCTTTTTTAACACACCGTGTTGTGGCGACGGTGGATGGTTGTATACTGCCAGTACTGCCTTGTTTTCTCGAAACCAGTCGCAGGCAAAGGCAGGCGGTCTGACGGTCTCGCTGTCGCGATTATTATAGCCCTGGTTTTAAGGTGATATTTCACGTTTTCGCATCGTATCGGAAAGTATGTTGTTGTGGAAAAATTTAATAAATAGTGTCGAAGCGATGATTATTTGTTAGAGATCCGCTGATCGACTTTGTAATCGATTATAGCGATTGATTGCGATAGTTTTTAATCGGTGGACGTGACTTTTTCTTGGGAAGTTAATTTCTGTTATTTTGTAGGATATTTATAAATTGTAGTTTAGTAAGCTTACGATATCTTAGTTCTAGAAAATCTACTTTCTTCTGCTTCAAGTTTTGCGCGAAATCTAAGGACGTAATTAGTGATTGATCGCAAAACTGTCATTTCAAAAATAAAATAAGACGATTTGATATCTTTTGTTACCTAAGAAAGCAGCCAAACCGTTTGTTTTAAACGTGTACCGTCCATTGCAGACACCATTTTTTTCTAGTTCCGACATATTCAGTTGAATTACCATTTAATTATTAATTTATAGTCAGCATCAATCAAATTCTAAGAGAAATCAATCAATCAAAATTATACTTTTGGACAAAAAAACCGCAACATTTTGCTACTGCACTTACGTTCCGAGTATAATTAATACCAGATAGTGAAAGATGAGATTTGAGGAGCTCGCGTTAATCGTAAATCTATATCTATAAAAATAAATGTATGTATGTATGTTCCCTACCGTGGCTAACAAATAACTTAGCCACGAACCACGAACCCTTTTACGATCTGTTTAAGCTACGCTTACCGCGGTCGGTCCGTAGATGGGTGACCGTGATTGACAGTAGCTACGGGTCGTCAGAAGCCCGTAAGTCTGACAACCAGTCTTACCAAGGGGTATCGTGTTACCCAGTACCTGGTTTGCGGAGGTCAGATAGGCAGTCGCTCTATGTAAAATACTGGTATTCAGCTGCATGCGGTTAGACTGGAAGCCGACCCCAACATAGTTGGGAAAAGCCTAGGCAGATTGATTGGTGTGTGTATGTTCCATATGGACTCCATAACAGTTGCAGCGAGTTTGATGAAATTTTCGGGCAATCTTCAGATTAGTCCAGCGGGTGATCCTGTGAAGTTTGGTAGTGATCGGGCTACCCGTGCGAAGCCGGGGCGGGTCGCTAATGGCCAAATAATAGCCACATAGGGCGATCGGTCTGCGAGGTACAAGTAAGCTAAGCTTGCTGCGTTCTGTGCATGGATGGGTGACCATACTGAGAGGTTTGAAGAGATGTCTGAAAACTAATCTATACCCTTAGAATTTTTTAGGGTTCCGTACCAAAATGATAAAAAAGAACCCCTATGGTGCGACTCGTCTGTCTTCTGTCTGTCCGTCTGTCACAGCTGGATATCTCAAGAACTGCTAATGCTATCAACTTGAAATTTGGAACAGTTTTAAATGACATTTGCCCAACTATTTTGCAAATAAGAAATAAAAAAATATATATTTTTTTTGCAACAGGGACGAAAGGTGGTCTTAAAAATTTAAAATGGAGCTACTGGGGCATGTGGGGTATCATATGAAAGAGCGCTGTTTTGCACATTTTCAAACATATTTTTTGTAGGCCGCATAGTTTTCGACTTTCGATGAAAAATGTAAAACAAATTCCGTTGCTCCCCTTATCTCCGAAGTTTGCATAGAGAAAAATCTGAAATTATTCTATGTGATAGAAGTTTATTTAAAGATTAAGACAGGAAAAATAAAACGTTATCTCAATAGCACACTTTTTCAGAAACCGGAACGGAGCCCTCGGTGTCAGACTCGCTCTTGAATGGTTTTTTTTGCTGAAGTCAACACACTTTTGGCTTGGGTTGGTACACAACTAGACACGTAACACGGTTTTTTTAATACCCAGCCTTTACATGTTTATGATTACGTAGAAGGAATAATTATAGAAAATACAAACTGTCCAATGAAATTGGCTATCAATCTTTCCCGTTAGCCATTAATAAGATACTACACACCTCTTGACATGTTAGACCACGGTTTATTGGACACAGCCGTGTCTGTTGTTACCGCTATGTGTGATAATTCGCATGTTCATTTACCAGCTATATTATTATGAGATAGCTCATGCCTCGGTGGAAACATCAGTCATGCCGGGGCCACATTAACGTCAACGTCAATGGCCATAAACATCACGGTAGTTAAATCCGGTCAAGATTCGGTCAAATTACCGCGGTAAGTTGTCCTTCAACGCGATAATCAACGGCACATCCCGTATAATGTGGCCCCGGCATCAGAAAGACAAGTCAATAGGGCCCACAAAGTAAGCAAGCTGAAGTCTTCATGCCAAATTTCAATTTATTTTATTTTATTTTATTTGGGAAAACAGACAATCGTACATTGTATATTAAATCTAGTTACACAGTATGCTGTAAGTAAATGTACAATCCACTACGTTTCCACATGTTACTAGTTAAAAAAAAAAAAGATACAGTGTTGGGAAAATTAAGCAGTAATTAATTAGCTATTACATGTTTAAATAATAGGTACATAATTATTAAAATTTATGAGCAAGGCGCTTATTAATTTGTTCTCTAAATGTATATTTAGATAGGGTAAAAACATCAATATCATTAAAGTTATTATTGTAAGCCTGAACCAATCTCTGGAGCGGCGCCCACTCCCCTGCAGCGCGGCAGGCAGTTGCAGCAAACAGTGGATAAGAGCGCGCCTCACGTCTCAACACTGTTCTAGGTACAATATAGCATATTTTACTGATTAATTCAGAGCAATCAAACCTATTATGTACAAGTCCATGGAGCATCATTCCCTGGAGCAACAAGCGTCTAGAGCGTAATGTTAATAGTTTAAACTTACTCAAAGCGTTTTTATAAGATAAACGTACGGTGCGACATTTGTACTGCAATGTACTGAGGAACTTACGCTGAACTCGAATGAAATTTCATGATTCTAGGTCAACGAGAAGTACTCTATAAGTTTTGATTTACTTGCGAGTGTCAAAAATGTCGCATAAATGGCCGTATTTTTTTATTGCGTTGACAAAAAGCATTAAGCAATAAACTAATATGGCCGACAAAATTTTGTCGGCTTTGTAGAACCGATGGCTGGTGGGGTAGACGTATTCTTGAGTGCAGACCGCGAATCGGTAAAGGTCCAATTGACGCCCACCAGCTACAGTCGTAGGTTTACGGCCCCTTAGAAGTCCTAAAAAAATCAAGCTTATTTGTCAACGCAATAAAAATATACGGCCTTTTATGCGACATTTTTGATACTCGCAAGTAAATCGAAACCTATAGAGTACTTCTCGTTGACCTAGAATCATGAAATTGAAATTTGGCAAGAAGCAAGGTCTCACAGCATAGGTAAGTAAAGGAAAAAGTCTGAAAAACATTCATTTGTAATTTTATCATACAAAAAAATATTATTTTGCAATTGCAAATTTAACTTTTCAGTTGGAAAATTAACTGTGACGACATAAATGTATAAATAAAAAAAATAAAAAAACATTTATTTTGACCAAACACAAATACAAGTTTATAAAACCTGCCAAACTGCAAGACAGTTTGTCGGCAGGATTAAAGTTCCTTTTACAAATAATTTCGGTCATTACATACAGAACAAACTAATCCAACCAGCGCCCACACACAGTATGGAGGAACAGTTAACAGAGGTTTTTTTTTCGGGATAAATTCATTTCAACTACGGAACCCTTCATTGTGCGATGTGCGTGGTCCGGCAGCCACTTGGCTGGTTTTTTTTTTGCGATTAGATTTCAGCGTATAAAACGGGCTACCCACCTTCCACCACCCTGGGGAACATTCAAATAGTGCATTTTAAAAGGTCAGCCCCGCGTCCAACTTGGTGATTAACCAACATTTCTACTACAGTCTGACCTATTCTCATATAGCTCATGTATACACGACAGAGAAGCAAAAAAGCTGTCAAAAGATAAAACTATAAAAGTGAACCAGAAATAAAACAAGTTTTGTAAATGTTATGATGACGTCATTGGCGCCGGCGCATCAAAAACGCGTTAGCAAAGTGAAAACAATTCACACGCAGATGAGGAAGTGAGGTTTGTGATGAATTTGTTATTTGAGAGAATGTATGGTACGGGTTTTTGATATCTATACTAATAATAATGCTGAAGAGTTTGTTTTTTAGGGTTCCGTACCTCAAAAGGAAAAAACGGAACCCTTATAGGATCACTTCGTTGTCCGTCTGTCTGTCTGTCTGTCCGTCTGTCGGTCTGTCAGTCAAGACCCTTTTTCTCAAGAACGCGTGGAAGTATCAATTTGAAATTAATATCAAATACGTAAATCTATGGTCCCTTAGAGTCCTGAAAAAATCAAGCTTCTAAGTCAACGCAATAAAAAAATACGGGCATTTATGTGACATATATGGGACATTATCTCTTTTTTTTGGGTCAACAATGAACAAGAATGTACACACGGCTACACATCAAGCTATACAATTCCAGTTTACAATGACCTCTCATTGTAATGAAATCCCACCCAATGCGAGATCAGCTTATACTGGAAATCTATAGCTTGATCTGTAGCCGTGCGTACTAAATAGAGCATTATTTGCTGAAATCGGTCGTTGAAAGTGGTGTATGTGAAATCTTGTGATTTTCATCTTTATAAATAAAAAGAGAAGTCCTGACTGACTGACTATGACTGACTAATTGACTGACTCATCAACGCCCAGCCCAAACCCTTGGATCCAGAAAGCTGAAATTTTGTACAGAGGTTCCCTTTGTAATGTAGACAAGGAATAAGGAAGGAATTCCCGGTAGTATGTTTCTGTGGGATATTATCCGACATCCACACGGGCGAAGCCGCGCAGGAAGTGCTAGGTTTTTTTATCTTCTGTAAAAATAAAAAGAGAAGTCCTGACTGACTGACTGATTGACTGACTGACTCATCAACGCCCAGCCCAAACCCTTGAACCTAGAAAGTTGAAATTTTGCACAGAGGTTCCCTTTATAATGTAGACAATGAATAAGGAAGGAATTCCCGGTAGTCCGTTCCCGTGGGATACTTTCTGACATCCACGCGGGCGAAGCCGCGCGGGAAGTGCTTGTATTTTATAATTTTTTTGCAGAGCTCAGTTGATAATAAAAACATAAATTTTATACCTACTACTATCCTTAACCACTACCTTTGGTATGAAATGAGGGATCCAAAATAACTCGAAAACTACAAAAAATCGTAGAACATACATGGGGGTTAAATCGATAGGTATGGTACTCTGCTATCAGCTCGCACTGGCTTGACACCTTAAAATAAACACCCTGTATATCAAAGGTGACGTGATGGCGCCGGCGCATCAGAAACGCATTAGTAAAGTGAAAACGTTTCGCAGATGACGAAACTGAAATATTATGTTTACTTGCTTGTTACTGAGGGATACTTATTAATCTCGAGGGGCTCGTGGCTAAGTAGTAACAGCCGTAACGGTGAACAAGCTATGGGTGACCATTGCATCCAATACATACCAAGACGCCGCCGTGCCTGGGGAAGCATGTTGGGCCGTTGGTTGGTCCCGACTGTAAACCGTACATCTTTGACAGTCATTACGTTTTAAGACGCAGATATTCGCCAACGGCCTTGAGTGGTTGGCTGAGCTCACGCAACGTACGTCCAGCCAGTAATAGGACTCGCACGTCAAGGAGCGCTGTCCCAAATTAGACGCATTATTAAGACTCCTCTTCCCTAAAATACGGCGAAACTAAGTAACTTTGTGACCATCTTTTACAGAAACTATAGCATATTTTTGATAGGAAAAAATACACAGCAATCTACTTTAGCTGAAATCTATTTTAGTTTGTAGAACTAAGGAAAAAAGAACTTAACCCATTTTACTCCTACAATTTTCATTAAAACTGTTCATAAAATTATACAGTTCTCCAAAATAATAAAGAATGATATCATGTGATTACTTTTTTAGTCCAATCAATAGATTTTTTGTAAATCAATAATTACTTCATATTTTGCAAGCGTTGTGTCATCGCGCTTCTCTTTCTTTTCTATGCAGTCCGACAGTGACCGCGCTTTTTACGGCGGACAAGCCTTAATTTAATAAACATAAAACAAAAGACAAACAATTAAATTATCTTTAAAATGGTGAAGGTTTCATAAAAATACGCTTGATGGTTTTGCGTGATTCTCAGTTTTTTATCCATATTAGACAAAACTTTATAAATTTATTACTCTACGAGCCTGTTCCACCACCTACGAATTAAGTTCCTATTAACTTACATGGCAGATAATTTCATACAAATTCTGTTCCATTTTTGAATTTATTAGGTCAGTAGTGGTAAATCGGACATTGTGAAATAGGCCCTATGTAATATAAACATAATCTAAAATATTCAAATATAGTATATGTTATTAAGAAAATGCTCTAATTTAACTCATATTTTTTCCAAATCATTAACACTACTCGTTTGTACGTGATCTTCAGTTTAAAATCATTATAAAAATCGGTTGTCGTCGCCTTAAAAGAGTGACCGTGGAGTTTCTTCTTCATTCTTCTCCATAGGAACCAGCTGAACAATTGATTGTCTTGACTTTAAAGAGCTATTTACTATACGTAGATTTTGTACAGTTTCGAGAGAAGAAAAACAAATGCCATAATAAATCTCTAGAATTCCATATACTTTAATTTTTTATTCGCAGATTACGTATGTAAATACCGCTCATCAGCTGATGACGTCACCGGCGCCGGCGCATCCAAAGTGAAACTATACGAGAGAGAGATTTTTTTATAATTTGGTGGAAGCACCGTAATTGTGTAGTGATGCTTCGGAGAAATTAAAGTTTCCTGTTGAGTTATAAATATTATGGTGAAATAATAACAGACGCACGAGTCGATCAATTGTTGACCATTGCCTGGTGGAAACTTATAACGCACACTTCACTGACATTTTCTTTTTTTCTAATAAAAAATTTAAAACTCTCGCTATATAGGGTTACTGGTAATTAGTGACCGACATCTAAACACATGATTTTACTCATGATAACAAACAACTTTTACTATAGGACCAAACCTGAAATCGCGAAAACAAAAATCAGCTGCTCCCCTACATTTTGACGAGTTGTGCGAACATGAATGTAGGGAGCAGCTGATTTTTTTTCGCGATTTCAGGTTTGGTCCCATAGTAAAAGTTGTTTGTTATCATGAGTATAATTATGTGTTTAAGTATCGGTCACTAATTACCAGTCACCCTATATTACTTCATTAGCTTTTAAATTTAACATTTTTAAATTTTCCACACCGGATCAACTCGGGATGGATGAAATGGCGACAGGTTACAGGAACAACTTGCGACCCACGGGTGCCCCTCAAGTTAAAGGGAAAAATTTACAAGTCCGTGATAAGGCCTGTCGTACTGTATGGATCGGAATGCTGGGCAGTGAAGAAGACGGATGAAAAAAGATTGCATGCAGCGGACATGAGAATGTTGAGATGGATGTGTGGAGTGACGAGAATGGATAAAGTAAGAAATGAGTATATAAGAGGAAGTTTGAAAGGAAATCGTTTGGGTTGGTATGGGCATGTGATGAGGAGAGACGAAACGCATGTGACTAAAAGAGTGATGAATATACATGTTGATGGATGGAGAGGCAGAGGAAGGCCAAAGAAAAAATGGATGGATTGTGTGAGGAATGATATGAAAGAGAAGGGAGTGAATGAGAGCGTGACGGTTGACAGGGGAGAATGGAAGAAGAAAACGTGTTGCGCCGACCCCAAGTAACATGGGATAAGGGCAGGAAGATGATGAGCTTTTAAATTTAAATACACTTAATTCAAATAACTTATAACAATATTCTTAATATCAGCTTCCGTTTTTATTTATTTGATTAATCCGTGGACAATATGGGTTATATGTTTACCTATATATCTTAAGAATATTATTGTATCGCCTTAACATTTAACTGTTTTTCGTCCCTAATAAATAAAATAAAATAAAATCTTTACATACCAATACCCCTCCGAGACTTCTCCGTGCCTCGGAAAGCACGTTAAGCCGTTGGTCCCGGCTGACATTCGTGGATCTTTGACAGTCGTTACGCGTCGTCAGAAGCCCGAAAGTCTGGCAACTAGTTATCGTATTACCCAGTAACTGGGTTGTGGAGGTCAGCTAGGCAGTGGCTCCGTGTTAAATACTGGTATTCAGCTGAATCCTGTTTAAGGCCCAGGTTCCAAGATTGGTTTAGCTCGGTGTGTAAGTGAAATGGCGTTATGGCTGTCTAGTTTGACGCACGAGATAGAAGATTCTCACGCGCACCGGAATTATGTCGTAAAAATGCAAATAAAATCTTATAAAATTAGAAATTAACTATTTAATAAAAAGTAATCCATCACTGGATGCAGTTTGGAATTTGACATTTCATGGTATATTTTTAATTATAATTATAATTGTTAATGAAGGGATAAACTGCTTTTAAAGATTATTAGGAGGTATGTTTTTTTTGGTGCATTAAAATATGTATAATTATGTTTTGGCTTCCATCACTGTATGCGAAAAAGACTTGAAAATATCATATTTTTTTTACATGTCAAAATTATTTACGGTTTATGAGATACACTGCTTTAAAAAACCACCTTTTTGATCGTTTTCAGGAAATCTGGGCCTTAACTGGAAGCCAACCCCAACATTGTTGGGAAAAGGCTAGGCAGATGTTGTGTGCTGTGTTATATGCAAAAGGAAGGAAGGAGGAAGGGTTTTTTAGTAGTGGGGTGTTTTGTAGATTTTATAATATCATCACGCTTGTTAAATCTCTGTGTACCGCGCATAGGTGAGTAAACAATTTCATTTCTTCTTTTTTTACTCAATTTCATTTCATTTAATCTTATTATTTTTACTGTATTTAATTTCATTTAATCTAATATTAGGTAGAAGTGAACTATAAGTACACCCACATTCATTTTTTTCTCAATTTTCAGGGTTCCGTACCTCAAAGGAAAAACAGAATCCTATTAAGATCACTCGTGTCAGACACCCGACTCCGAGTGATCTATCTGTCCGTCACTCACAGCCAATTTGATCCGAACCTAATGGACCGATGAAGAAATTTGGTACTCATATGCATTTCTGTGACCCAAACACGGACGTGCACGTGGTATAATATACAACGTGTAATGCTAAATGCGCAAAACTTCTTAAGGGGTCTTTGTACTCATCATTATGAACAACTTTTACTATGGGACCAATCATGAAATCGCGAAAAAAAAATCAGCTGTTCAGTACATTTTGACGAATTATGCGAACATAAATGTACTGAACAGCTGACTTTTTTTTTCGCGATTTCAGGTTTGGTCCCATAGTAAAAGTTGTTCATAATGATGAGTACAATGACCCCTTAAGAGGTTTTGCGCATTTAGCATTACACGTTGTAGATAGTGCAATCCACGAAGACGCGCCCCACTACTCCTAACCGTTGCACATATATACTTTATACGGTTAGGAGGAGTAGTGGGGCGCGTCTTCGTGGATTACACTACCTACATATAAATAAATAAATAATAAATAAATATCCTTGGACATTTCACACAACGCCATCTAGTCCCAAGCTAAGCAACCTAATGCTTGTGTTATGGTAACGAGATGGCTGATAAACTACTTATATACATTTTTTTTTGTAAATACATACATATTATAGATAGAAAAACACCCAGACTCGGAAAAAATACTTGTAGGTCACAGACTTATATTGGCTAGACGACGCAAGTGTATGTACTTCGCGTGTAAAAAGGGAGTAAAATTGACTTCCTTCAGCGCCATTTCCATTCAGTCCGCGCTCGAACGTTCTTGATGCCAGACGTCAACCAAAAACTAAAAAATGCCAAATTATGCGGTATTGAGCTGTAAAAACTACACAAAAAAAAGTGGGACGAGATAATGGAAACGTTTCCTTTCATCGATAAGTCATATTGTTATTAGATTATGTGTTTTTTATTGCAAAATTAATTATTTTGTGATCATTGTGTTCTTACAATAAACACTATGTAACTGAGTGTGTATCAAATAATTCATGATACATTGCCGTTTTTAGTTACAAGGCAGTATGTAGGACTTGTCTGTTAAAGCACACAATGGAAATTAAAATGATCGATATTTTCACTTGTCGCTCAGCTTCATGGTACAGTCGCTCTTCTCATTTTTCTGTCAAATAAAGCAAATAGTGTTGTACACACAGTTTGTACAGTCATTCTCGATTCTAATCGATTTTGGAAACAGAGGAATGATAATGTTTGCGTTGGGTTTTGTGTCATGTAATTGTTTTTTTACTCCAATGTGCCAATTTAGTGATTTTGTTTAGAATATTATTAATTATATTTACAGATTTCCAAGTGATCCCATAGTTAAATAAATATGGATTGAAGCGACGGGGCATGAAAATTGGTTCCCAACACAATATAGTCGAATTTGCTCTGTTCATTTTAATGAAGGCAGCTTTACGGAAACAAAAAAGTTTCGACGCCTGACTACAATTGATGTATTGAAGGCGTTAACTAATGCTGGAGTTAGTGGATTGACTTTAGGCTCGAATTCACTGGCATCGTTCTCTAAAACCTAAAATTCTCTATGTTTTATAGAAATCAGTAGGTACTTAGATGTTGTCGATGTCGGAACTCTTATGCATATTGTTTAAGGCGGGAGATCCGATTTAAAAGTGTTCATCTAATCGAATCTGTTCCCGGTTTTTTGTTAGAATTTTAGCATTAAAGAATGGTGCCAGTGAATAGAACCTGCCGCAAGCTTTACATTTTATTTTACATTTGCTTTTTTTTCCAGGAATTATTAAAAATATTTTAAATTTATTTTTTACGAATTTATTTACTTAGTTCTGGATCGGATTTTATTTCATAATAGCGACATCTACTGGCTTTTCTCTTTGTACATAAAATTTCTTCTAGGGTTTTTTATTAACGTTGTAACTTTCCTACAACAAAGTACATAATAAGACTAATTAGGTTCAACCAACCAATAAGTAACTTGTTCTTATTGGTTGGTTGAACCTAATTAGTCTTATTATGTACTTTGTTGTACATAATAAGACTAATGACATAATCGAAAATGACTAACATTTCAGTAAAAAAAAACAAATAATTTTAGATTTATCATTCCTCTGTCGTTTTATCATTCCTCTGTCGATGAACTCGAATTATCGATTGCAAAATCGATATTATGAAATTATTATTTTTTACTCAAATAATCTTTACGTAACACACCCTCTTCCCTTTCGGGATACCTAGGCACAGCCGGAAGCAGTGTGAAACAAGTAGGTACTTACGGCCACTTAACAAAATTTTATATTTCTTACTAGTCTACTCTGCTAGACCCAAACTTAATGATATTCCAATAACATTTTTACATACCTGTAACTTGAAGAGCGGCGAACTTAAACAATAAGATGCAAGCGGACGGGATGCGCACACGCGACTTCTCGCTCCAAAGATGCGTACCGGGGACGAGACGAAACGCGGCGGGGACTTTAAATCGTTTTGAATCGTTTGCTCGCGGACGGGGAGTTCCCATCACTAAATCGCTCATGTGACGTCACAGTAGGTGGAAAAATAATGGCACGCTTGGTTTCTATTCAGACGATGAGACTTGCGTAATCTAGCCAATATAAGTCTGTGGTCGTACAGATACTTGTTCCGTGCGGGAATCGAGCCCGCGACATGCTGCGCAGCAATCAGTCGCTCAACCACTGCGCCAACCGTGTCGTCGGGCATCTATACTGAGGCATAATAATACTTTGGCATATAGCTTATCTATTTGTTTTGGCATAATTTGGAATTGCATAAATTTTTAAGGCATAATATTTATTCGTCTAATAATCAATAAGAAATTCAAACTGACTAAACAAACACTAACTGAGTAAATAAAGGTAGGTCAGTAAATATAAATACCCAAAAACAAACCGGCCAAGTGCGTGTCGGACCACGCACAATGAAGGGTTCCGTAGTTGAAAAGAATTTATCCCAAAAACAAACTTATCATTGTAATCCCAAAAAAAAAATTTTTTTTTTGTGTTAAAATTACAAATTAACAATTTTAGGACTTTTTTCTTTACTTGTGCCGTGAGACTTTGCTTCTTGCCAAATTTCGTTGTTCTAGGTCAACGGGAAGTACCCTATAGGTTTTGATTTACTTGCGAGTATCAAAATATGTCGCATAAATGGCCGTATGTTTTTAATAAGTTGACTTAGAAGCTTAATTTTTTTAGGACTCCAAGGGACCACAGACTTACGTATTTGATATAAATTTCAACTTGATACCTCCACGCGTTTCTGAGAAAAAGGATCTTAACAGACAGACAGACTGACGGACAATGAAGAGGGTTCTGTTTCCGGTTCCTATAAGGGTTCCGTTTTTTTCTTTTGAGGTACGGAACCCTAAAAAAAAACAATGAAATCAATTAGCAAGTCCCATTACACCTCAAACATGATGAGTGGTGACGTCACCGGCGCCGGCGCATCCGAAGTGAAACTGTTCACGAGAGAGAAATTATAATTTGGTGAGTGAGTCGTCACTGTATGTATGTTTTTATGTGAGTTTTGGATACGGAAATAAATATTTTGTTGATTCGCGAGATTTTTTTTCTTTGTGAAGTAAGGATCATCATCTGCCTAGACTTTTCCCTATTATGTTGGGGTCGGCTTCTAGTCTAACTGAATGCAGGTGAATACCAGTATTTTATATGGAGCGACTGCACAGGTCAGACAGTGACCTCCACAACCCAGTAACTGGGTAATACAATACCCCTTGGTAAGACTGGTTGTCAGACTTTCGGGCTTCTGACGACCCGTAACGTACTGTCAAAGATCCACGAATGACAGCTGGGACCAACGGCTTAACGTGCTTTTCGGAGAGGTCTTGGTATGTAAAGATGGTCACCCATCCACGGACCAACCGCGGCAAGCGTAGCTTAACCTGACCGATCGAACTTTGCGGCTGTTATAACTTAGCCACAAGCCCGCTTCTTGTGAAGTAAAGATATAGGTACTAAGACTGGTTTGTTGGTTTCGTGGTGTGAAGCTCGACAGCAAAGGGTTTGATTCCCGTGTCGGGCAGTCTAGCAATCCGGAGGCCCAGTTAAATTACGTGGAACTTCTAACGTAACTGGCGAAAAGAGGACTATAAAAGGTGTAATTTAAATAACGCACAGCCGCTTTAAGGGTCATTGTACTCATCATTATGAACCACTTTTACTATGGGACATAATAAGAAATCGCGAAAAAAATCTGCTGTTCCCTACATTAATGTTCGCATAACTCTTCAAAATGTAGCAAAGCAGATTTTTTTTCGCGATTGCAGGTTTGGTTCCATAGTAAAAGTTGTTCATAATGATGAGTACAATGAACGCTAAAGAGGTTTTGCGTTCATTAAATTACACCTTGTACAGATACAAATCTCTGCTTACCCCTCAAGGGAAACTAAGCGTGATGTTATGGTATGATTATAAGACACCAAACACACACAACACACAGACACACACACAACACACACAGACACAGAACTTGTGTGAGACAGAGAAGATTTCTTCTAACCAACTCTGAGATCAAAAATAAAAACTTTTTAACAAAAAAAAAGACTTCCAAAAATCACTACAAAGTGAAAAATAACTTTGATTTCGGAAGTCGGTGGCAAAAAATAAGAAAGTAAATAAAAAACGAAAGACACCGACTTCCGAAATCAAAGTTATTTTTCAATTTGTAGTGATTTTTGGAAGTCGGTTTTTTTTTTTGTTAAAAAGTTTTATTTCTCGCTTTTTAGTGGGTCTGTTTATAATTTGTATAAGTTACAATAGTCTAATGTCAATTGCTCATCACATGTTACAAAATATTGCTTTTCCCGATGCTGGGACGTTAATTGTTGTGGAGTTCTGCTGGTAAGAACCAGGAGAACTCCTCAACAACCACTCACCACACGCATTGTGTGACGAGCGGAAATTGCTTAGCAACCATATTAAAGTAATCGAATCGCAACACGTGAAATATTCATCATCATCATCAGTTCCACTTCACCAAGTGGTGCTTTCCGAGAGCAAATGCACGAGTTACTATAAAAAATACCCAAATCGCTATAGGTGAGCCTATAATATTTGAAGAGTTCCTTCAATTTCTCCAAGATCCCATCATCAGAACTGGATTTTGACAAAAATGGGACCATTTGGGAAGTATACCCTTTCCAACAAAAAAATAATTTTTCAAATCGGTTGGCAAGCGACGGAGTTATGCGCGAACAAACATAAAAACAAAAAAAAATACAAACATCCGAATCCGACCTACTCCTTTTTTAGAAGTCGGTTAATTAAAAAGAGTGTTCTTACAAAAGACATCAACGCATTGAGAGCGTTGATGTCTTTTGTTAGAATTTTCAACGAGTTTGTATTTTTGCTTAGAATAGATAAAAAGTCCATAATTATGTAGCTGTAGGTAAGACAATCTATCTTTATAAATAAAAAAACCGGTCGAGAATCAGTTGGACACACGCACAGAGTGTTCCGTACCGTCATAATTATATGTAATTTTTGTTGATGGTTTCTGAAAAAGTGTGCTATTTAGAGACATCGTTTTAATTTTCCTGTAATCACTCTAATATTATAAAGGCGTGAGTGTGTGTGTTTGAGGGTGTGTGTGTGTGTTTGTTACTTCTTCACGATCAAATGGCTGTACCTATTTGTATGATATTTGGTATGTACACATACACATAGCGCTGGATTAACACATAGGCTACTTTTTATCCTGGTGTGCACGCGTGAAACCGCGCGGCGCTTCTAGTCTTTATATAAACCTCTATTACATAGAATAATTTCAGTTTTTTCTCTATACAAACGTCTGAGATATTGTGGAAAATAAAATACCCTATTTTATTTTTTATTTTTGCGACCTAAAAGCCTAATCTAAGCCTTTTTTTTTGAGAATGTGCAAACAGCACTCTTTCATATGATACCCCACATGCCCTGTTGCAAAAAAAAATAAAAATGGTTTCTTTCTTATTTGCAAAATAGTTGGGTAAACGTTATCTAAAACTGTTTCAAATTTCAAGTTGATAGCATTAGTATGTAGT
Source organism: Cosmia trapezina (assembly GCA_905163495.3). Classification (NCBI taxonomy): domain Eukaryota; kingdom Metazoa; phylum Arthropoda; class Insecta; order Lepidoptera; family Noctuidae; genus Cosmia; species Cosmia trapezina. The sequence goes on from LR991048.1 coordinate 6,342,980, forward strand.
TTAAGCATAAGGGTTCCATTTCACCATTTTGGTACGGAACCCTAAAAAGAGAAGTCCTGACTGACTGATGGACTGACTCATTAACGCCCAAACCCTAAGCTTGGACCTAGAAAGCTGAAATTATGCATAGAGGTTCCCTTTATAATGTAGACAAGGAATAAGAAAGTAATAAGTAAGTAGTAAGTTCCCGTGTGATATTTTTCGACATCCACGCGGGCGAAAGCTAGTCTTAGATAAAATTAAATGAGCCATTATTATAAGCTTGAAAATGAAAACAGTTTTTTTTAATAAGTTTTAAACCTATCGTTCGTAAAATATCATAAAAAGAGACATCTGTGAACTCTACATAACATCGATCAATAAAGAGAGCCTCCACTTTACGACTCTACGTAGAGAAAGGCTTTTCACAGTGTCATATGTATAAAGGTAGATGGCGCCACTTTGCTGCTTGATAGCATCATACCTATTAATAAGAAATATTTAGGTACAGTCAGCAACAAAAGTCGACTGTCACTTGAGTTTTATAAATCTTAATTATTGAGAAAAATACGTCATTAAAATCGGAACAGATGCAAATTTTTAAGAAAATGAACTCTCTTCTAATAAACGAAATGCTAAAAAGCAGGTTATTATTTATCATTTTGTATTAATTTAGATGATGTGAAAAAGTAGTAGTGTTAACCGACTTCTGTTGCTGATCGTACTACGTTCACATTTTTTCAAACTCAAACTCAAAGCATTTATTTCAATTAAACCAATTACAGGCACTTTTGAACTGTCAAAGAGTCGGTCAGTAGGTAAGTCAGAAAGTTGAAGCTTGGAGAAGAACGGGCAAGAAACTCCACGGACACTCTTTTAAATCAAGATAATTAATACAACATCTTGGGTACATTACTCTTGTTGCTTCTACATCTGAGAACAATGTAAAAAAAAATTGCTTGCCTATCTGACCTACCCAGTACCTAACTATAGTATAGTTAAAATCTCGCTGCAGACTTGGTCATAAATCATAATCGGAGTAGGGATGTGCGCTAGTTGCGCGCGCTCAAGGCCATTATCGATAACAGAATCATTAAGGTTATCCATTGAAAATTGGCAAAAATATGTGGAACATGCAGTTCATCATTCATGTGGATGATGATGACGATGACTCAGACGCAGAATTTTAATTTTATATTTTTAGTTTTATATATACGTTCTTTTGTTTATATATTTAATATGCTTTGTAGTAAATTTGGTAATAAAATATAAAAAAAGGTGTATTTATTTCTATCACCCATTTAAAAATATATAAAACTATCGATATCACTCATCGACTGCAGTAATGCACAGGACTACGTGTGGGCGTGGCCTGCCCATAAGGCCCGTGAGTGGGAAAGAGAGCGAAACACTCGAATGATTTATGACCGAGTCTGCAGCGAGATTTTAACTATACTATAGGTAATATTACGATACCCCTTGGTAAGACTGGTTGTCAGACTTTCGGGCTTCTGACGACCCGTAACGACTGTCTAAGTCAAAGATCCACAAATGACAACCGGGACCAATACGGCTTAGCGTGCTTTCAGAGTCTCGGTATGTAACCACGGACCAACCCCGGCAAGCGTAGCTTAACCTGAGGGATCGACCCATACATACTCCATACATGCTATTAAAAAAATGAGGAAGTGTACATTCCACTACCAAACGTACCTGACATGATTGGTGTCAATCAATCAAATAATTGAAGAGAAAAAAAACTTTTATTTTTTGTTTAAAACTCGTAAACCTGAGTAATTAATTACTAAAGACACACGCGAACTAAGTAGAGGTTTTTTTTTAATTTTTACGACTTAAAACATATTTCAATAAAACTTCTAAGTCAACGCAATAAAAAAATACGGCGATTTATGTAACATATTTTGGTACTCGTAAGTAAATCAAAACCTATACGGTACTTCCCGTTGACCTAGAATCATGAAATTTGGCAAGAAGCAAGGTCTCACAGCACAGCACAAGTAAAGGAAAAAGTCTGAAAAATGATTATTTGTAGTTTTGTCACATAAAAAAAATAGGTTTTAGTTTTCTTTGTCTGGCAAAATGTGGGTGTACTACAGGTACACGTGTTATGTTTATGAATAGTTTTTTGCGAATACAAACTTAAATATGCAGTTGGAGAATTGTCCGTGACATATATCAATGTATGGGAGTACATGTTTTTCAAGTAAGTGTTAAGTTTGTCTTTGGGATAAATTCTCTTTCAACTACGGAACCCTTCATTGTGCGTGGTCCGACACGCACTTGGCCAGTCTTTTTATAATTTCGAACGTAGAACGTTTGGTGTTGATTTTTTTATAATTTCGAACCTAGAACGTTTGGTGTTGATTTTTTTATAATTTTGAACCTAGAACGTTTGGTGTAGATTTTTTTATTATTTAGAACCTAGAACGTTTGGTGTTGATTTTTTTATAATTTCGAACCTAAAACGTTTGGTGTTGATTTTTTTATAATTTCGAACCTAGAACGTTTGGTGTTGATTTTTTTATAATTTCGAACCTAGAACGTTTGGTGTAGATTTTTTTATTATTAAGAACCTAGAACGTTTGGTGTTGATTTTTTTATAATTTCGAACCTAAAACGTTGGGTGTTGATTTTTTTATAATTTCGAACCTAGAACGTTTGGTGTAGATTTTTTTATTATTTAGAACCTAGAACGTTTGGTGTTGATTTTTTTATAATTTCGAACCTAAAACGTTTGGTGTTGATTTTTTTATAATTTCGAACCTAGAACGTTTGGTGTTGATTTTTTAGATACAAGAAATTCTACATCATGTGACTAAAAATGGTGACGCTGCCGGTTAGCATCTCAGCTGAAATGTCTCGATTGAGCACCAAACCTACAACCATACAGAAGCGGCAACAGACGTTATACTTCTATTGTGCAATGCAAAGGTCACCAACCTACACATCCGACATTTACACCATAATCTATGGGTTTCTATTCTCCTTTATAGCTTCTTCGTGAACATAAAAGATGGCACATTCTTTGCTTTTATGGTGGTCGTGTGGCCAACGAAATGTATTTGTAAAAGATTTCTTTGTGAATCTTTTTTGTATAGTGTACGATTTTGGAGTGAAAGAGGTATGGAGTCATGCCATGTGTTAGTTTTTTAAAAGTGAGATGAGTAATAATATGTCTATAAAGTGAAGTTTTGAAAGACACCGTATGCAGAAAGCTCTATATAAATCAAAAGAGAAGTCCTAACTGACTGACTCATCAACGCCCAGCCCAAACCCTTGGACCTAGAAAGCTGAAATTTTGCACCTTTATAATGTAGACAAGGAATAAGGAAGGAATTCCCGGTAGCAGGTTCCTTTGGAATATTTCCCGATATCCACGCGGGCGAAGCCGTGTGTCTATATAAAATGGAGTTTTGAAAGACACTGGTGCCGATTCTCTTGTCACAAATGCCTCTAAACTAGACTAAAAATCACTAAAATTTAGTTTATTCCTGTCAAACAACGATTTCCCATTCTGAAATTGATTAAAGTGACACAACTTAACTAAATTTTAGTTTGACAGCACTAAGATTGTACTGAGATTATAATTTAGTGAAAATGGCAATTTTGCTATTCTGAATTTGACGTTTTTTCACCTAAAATTTTGATTGTCAAACTAAATTAGACTATTTTTAATCGCGATTAAAAAGGTGTGGAATAAGATTAGTTGTCATGACCTAAAATTCACACCAACACCTTGACTTCAAGTGCAAAAACAGTACTGTATTTTTTTTTTCTTTTCCACATATCTCGAAAACGGTGTGTCCTATCGCAAAAATAATGAAAATTTGGCCCCCCTTTATAAAACCCTTAAACCCGTAACCCTCAACACGTAGGTACCAAAAAAAAAATCCACAAAAACACGTTGAAGCTGCCCCCTCCCTGCCCTCCTCCAGTTCTAAAAAATATCTGACACGGTAACGGCGGCGATGTCGGATTGTCTGTAAACAAAATATGACAAGCCTTCTCACTTTTCATAGTGATTTCGTTAGTTCCAATTAACGCCACCGGGTCAAATATACTACGAGCACTATACCACGCGGAGTCACGATTGTCAAACTCAATTTTAGTTGTGTCAAATTTTTTTCTAAATTTAGAGGTTTTTTTTTGCAGAATAGCTCTAAGATTCTCATAGAAAAAAGTAAGGAATTTTAGTGATAGTTTAGTTAGTTTAGTTCGGTGTACAACAGAATCGGCACCAATGTGTGCAGAAAAACAGATCTATACGGGTTGGGTTATTTACTTTAACGGAGTGTAGTACTCATCACTATGAACAACTTTTACTATGGGACCAATCCCGAAATCGCGAAAAAAAATCAGCTGTTCAGTACATTTATGTTCGCATAATTCGTCAAAATTTATGGAACAGCAGATTTTTTTTTTGCGTTTTCAGGTTTGGTCCCATAGTAAAAGTTGTTCATTTTGATGAGTACTACACTCAATTAAAGTATGTCGCTCGTTTAACCTAACACCTGTATAAATAAAAAGAGAAGTCCTAACTGACTGACTCATCAACGCCCAGCCCAAACCCTTCGACCTAGAAAGCTGAAATTTTGCACAGAGGTTTCCTTTATAATGTAGACAAGGAATAAGGAAGTAGTTCTATGTTAAGGATTTGGTTTCCGCACTTAGTCCTTCATGTGGACCATTAAATAAATAAATAAATAAATAAATATCCTTGGACATTTCACACAACGCCATCTAGTCCCAAGCTAAGCAACCTAATGCTTGTGTTATGGTAACGAGATGGCTGATAAACTACTTATATATATATATATTTTTTTTGTAAATACATACATATTATAGATAGAAAAACACCCAGACTCGGAACAAATACTTGTAGGCCGTACAAATATTTGTTCCGTGCGGGAATCGAACCCGACATGCTGCGCAGCAGTCAATCGCTCAACCACTGCGCCAACCGTGTCGTCATTGTGCGTGATATAAGGAGTAGTTCCCATGGGATATTTTCCGACATCCACGCGAGCGAAGCCGCTGGCAAAAGCTAGTATCATAATACAAATGACCAATAAAAGTCCCTTTAACTACTGTAATAATAAATAATGTCAGCTTACCGAGCTGTGACCAATTAATAAGCATGATATCAATTCGTTATGATGTTACTTGACAATCGAATGCCTTTTTAGAACTTTCCCACAGTGGTGGATTGTTTTCACTGCAGAATAATTTTTTAAAGCCATCATCTCGTTGAATCAGGAAAAATATCGAAAAATTATAACTCGAAAACTACAAAAAATCGTAGAACATACATGGGGGTTAAATCGATAGGTATGGTACTCTGCTATCAGCTCGCACAGGCTTGACACCTTAAAAGAAACACCCTGTATATGAGTGTGATGTACGCCTCTGTCTGCTTACCCTGTCGGGGAATACAGGCGAGGTGTTATTTTATTTAAACATACTTTTCCTGCTTTTTAGGGTTCCGTACTTCAAAAGGAAAAAACGGAACCCTTATCACTAGCTTCGTTGTCCGTCTGTATGTCTGTCTGTCAAGACCCTTTTTTTCTCAAGAGCGCGTAGAGGTATCACGTTGAAATTAATATCAAATAGGTAGGTTTATGGTCCCTCGGAGCCCTAAAAAAATTAAGCTTTTAGGTCAACGCAGTAAAAAATGCGACATAGGTATTTTGATACTCGCAAGTAAATCAAAATATATAGGGTACTTCCCGTTGACCTAAAATCATGAAATTTGGCAAGAAGCAAGGTCTCACAGCACAAGTAAGGGAAAAAGTCCGAAAATCGTTAATTAAAGTAATTATATTGCATTTTTTTTTTTTGGGATTTGTAGTGTTTCGTCTACAATGTTTGTTTGTTTTTGGTATAAATTATTTTCAACTACGGAATCCTTCATGGTGCGTGGTCCAACACGCACTTGGTCGGTTTTTTTATCTACATTAAGGTTTCATGTCGGAACGAATATGGAAACAAACTTTCTTCTTTTATTAAATAAATCGATGATGTCATTTGTGTTAAACGTATTATGACCTAAGGTATTATGTAAATATCCAATAAAACTATATTTCAAATGAAAAAAAAAATACCACTAAATATGGAAAGTTCATTAGCCTATACTGTCCCACTGTTGGATAAAGGAACATATGGAATTAGTAAATAGAAAATCATACAATTTACAGATGTAATGCTCAAATGAAAAACCACTTTTTTAATCGACAATTTCATATATTTCGATGTTCTGCAAAAGCTTTCAAAACTTAAAATATTTTTTTAGACCAAACTTATCTAACAATCAAACAATCGTCACTAAAAATATTTAGGTTTCAATAAAACACACCACATACGACACTGAAATGCGCAAACAACCACCAAATCTGAAAGTACCACTTTCAGGTATCCCCAAACAGAGTTGCCAAGCAACGTACTATCACTAATCACCAACATTACATAAACGAAACGTCACAATCATGCATTTTTATATAACGGTAGTGGCACGCCAGCACCGAGCCTCGCTCCGCGGCAGTCCCCCGCAGCCAACAGCCCGCGCCACACGTCCCGTCTCACAGAAATGAAACTCGACCAAAACCACCAAATTTAAAAACCGCGTATCCCAAAACATGTACTAAACATCCTCAAAAAAAATAACCAAAAAATTCACCCTTTGTAACATAAGAAATGAAAGTGAAAACAACAGTGCACTGACCGAAGCAACATGTTTAGCGAAAATAGATGGAAAGTTCTACTGCTAGTGGTGGCGTCGGTCGCCGCTGTCGAGCCGAGCCGCGCGCTCAGCCTAGTCTACCAGAAGCCGTATAAAAACGTCATGTTTGTGCCCAGGAATCTATACAGCAGGACCAGAGCGAGACAATCCAGAGTGTTGTTTTTGGACGAGGACGAAAACCATCAGCCTTTCGGAAAGGGTGAAATAGATCTGACTCAAGATAAGAACTACTCAAAAATCAAGTTTGATGATCAACCAGATTATGAGTTCACGTCTCCTGAGGATGCAGTTGAAGTGCCAAAGAAGATGAATGAAGACCTACCTTCTGGGAACGAGAGGTTTTATGAACCGTTGCCTCGGTTTCGACCTTATTCGAACCATCCTCATTACTACCAGGGGCGGTTTGGTCGGACTTATGCTCCCAATTATGCCTTCGATCCTTATCCTGTCGCTCCCTTCGCTCCTTCGGTCCGGAACGGGTACTACTCTGGTTGGAAACCCAGGAGTCCTCGAGTGGTCTTTCCATACGCGTCGGAGAGTGTAAATTCAGTGCAGACGAATTCTCACGCCGGGCCTGGTGCATTTAATGATAATGTGGTGTTTCGTGAACAAAATTTCGGTTTGAATGACGTTGGTGATGAACAGGCGTTGCAGGATCTTGGAACGGGATCAGGATCTGGTGATGGATTTGCTGAGAGAGGTGAGTGGTCCTTTTGGAAAACGTTTTAACATTACATGTTGTGTAGGATGTTTTGAAGATGGATGTAGGGCACTGGGTACGGGAGTTAAAAATTTGAATTCGGAGAAAGGATCAATGGAATTATAAAAAGTAACTGAATGTATCAAACGTTTGAGTGAAATCTATTAGTATGTAATATATTTTTACGTGATACGGTAAAGATTTGCGTTAAAAACAATCGAAAGTTTTTGTAAAGAAACTTGTCATTTAAAGACGGTTTTCGTGAAAATTCAATGAGAAATAATCCTATACATAGCTATGAAATTAGAGACACCTCGTGGTTTACCACGAGATGGAAAGATATTCTGTTTTTTATGAGGTCAGGTTTTAAAATCCGCGAGAATCTCATCCAATATTATTTCTCTGAACGTTTCCTATTAAGAGCGTACAGAGCATCTTAGGAACGTTTTGAAATGTATCATTATTTGATGTATAAGCGTACCCCTGTATATTTTTATCGTGTACATAAATATATGTGTAAATAATAATTTGAACGCATCAACGCTGGTCTGGGAGCAAAGTAAATAAATTAAGTTTATCGAGTGTTTCTCTACACGTCAAGTTGGCGACGAATTGAAATCAATTATAACATTTAAACTTAACAACAAAATTTTAACAAAACTTAACTTTACATGTAATAATATTTAAGATTATACAAATAGAGCATTCCAAAAACTATTATTATTACTAGCAATATGTTGATCAACAATATTATCATGAGCGAAATCTCTGTAAATATGCATAAGTGAGAGCAATGGTGTCCCAGTGGTAACGGCCGCGACTTACTAGTTGTAAGTCGTAGGTTCGAACCCTGACAGGCGCTTTACTTTCTGTATATTATTTGAACCGGCATGTCCTAGAATCAAATTTCGAAGACATGTGACATCTACCAACCCGCACTGGATCCGCGTGGTGGATTACGGCCCACTCCCTCTCAAAGAGAGGAGGCCTGAGTCCCAGCAGTGGGAACATTATATATATGCTATGTTATGGTATGCATAGTATAGTATTTTACCAAAAAGACATGACTACTAAAATTTCTTTTCTCTTTTGATATTTTAATTGACCTAGTTAGTTACATCGATTTAAAATCAGCACAATTTTTTTTAGTTGCAATTAATTTGTCACTCATTTCTCATCATCAATATTAATTATAATCTTTTAAAAAAAAAATCTTACTTTAGCGGCCATGAAGTATTGCATTTTTTTGTCTATGATTGCCTGTCAATAAATAAGGAACTTAATAGGCGTGCTTATGTCAAATAAATCTGCCTAGCTTTTTCCCAACTATGTTGGGGTCGGCTTCCAGTCTAACCGAATGCAGCTGTATACCAGTATTTTACATGGAGCGACTGCCTATCTGACCTCCACAACCCAATTACTGGGTAATACGATACCCCTTGGTAAGACTGGTTGCCAGACTATCGGGCTTCTGACGACCCGGAACGACTGTCAACGATCCACGAATGACAGCCGGGACCAAAGCCCGTCACAGACGTAGCTAAAATATATATTAATATACTGTGAATTTCTTAGTGTAGCTACGTCTGAGGTCGCTCGAAGTTTACTATGGAAAATATATCGGATATGTCTTGCTATAATATATATTATAGCTACGTCTGTGACGGACTTTAACGTGCTTTCCGAGACACGGAGAAGTCTCAGTATTTAAAGACCCATCCATGGACCAACCCCAGCAAGCGTAGCTTAACAAAAATAGAATAAAATGGTTAGAAAGAGTATAGGTAGTTCTTTTACTGACTGACAGTCAACGTACAGCCCAGACCACTGAAGATAGAAGCATACAATCTAGAAGATACCCTATGGAGTACTTAGTGTTGGGTCTTAGGGTGTTGGCCCTAAGGTCTGTTAGGACCAACACTACATAAGAACAATAAGGAAGGATTTTTCACAACTCTATTCTTTTCACAAGCCAAACCAAAGGCCAGTTCTTCAGACAAATGTCAAAAATGTAGGTAAACGCTCTATACAATTTTTGACAGAGATGAGATTTCGAACGTTGTTAAAAATACTACAATTGCCCCAATGATTTTAAAAGTTTGAGCGTGAACAGAGTCGCGGGATACAGCTAGTGTAGTACAAAATAATGAAGAATGGAGAAGAAAATGCGCTTATTATACTCAACACAATGCAGTGAAACCCACCAATGTCATACAATTCTCGTTTAATATGAAAGGATGTCGGTATCTAAAGATTTGGAAAGTGCTATCTTATGTAACATGTTATGTTTATTCTATTCATGTGAAACCCGCCTAGATTTTTATGTTTTTCGTTGTTAGTTGTGTATTTTTGCTATAAATTCTCGCAGCTTGTAGGGTCGACAGGAAAGTAGGGTGTTAATTCTTTGGCGAAGTAAAATTGACGAAATTTTTATTGGAGGAATATGAAGTTGTGTGTTGTTTTTAGGACTATTATTAATTTAGCCATAGCACAGAATATATAATGGGTACAAGTACAGAAGATTCACTCCGCAAAATCATTTAAATAAACAGCGTTTCTTGCTACGACACAATAAAGTGCAATTCAGGTCGCACAGTTTAATTACCTACAGTTATATTCACCTAGAAGTTGCCCCTCTTTCTATCGCGTAACTCTTACCTTCTGACTCGTTAGGGTTGTCTTCTACGATGCGGCGCGTGAGTGAGTATCGAACAAAGATGTGAGTCGGCCGGTGAGCGGCAGCCCACATTGAATTAGCACGACAAGTCGAGCCCGCCGCGTACTTGTAGCTTCATACCTAAAATGCGGTGTGGCCTGGTCTTAGGCCACAGATTAATACAGATGGGACACTCCGCAAAATCATTTAAATAAATAGCGACTCTTACTACGACACAATAAAGTGCAATTCAGGTCGCACAACGCTTATTACCTACAGTTATATTCAATTACAAGTTGCCTCTCTTTCTACCGCGTAACTCTTATACCTTCTGACCTACTGAATTAGCCCCGCGGACGGAGTCCGCCACGTACTTGTAGCTTCATACCTAAACTGCGGAGTGTCCCATCTGTATTAATCTGTGGCACCCTCCGGCTGGCACGTTAGTTCGATACTCACTCACTCACGCACCGCGTCGTAAAAGAAGACAACCCTAACGAGTCAGAAGGTATAAGAGTTACGCGATAGAAAGAGAGGCAACTTAAAATAAGCGTTCTGCGACCTGAATTGCACTGTATTGTGTCGTAGTAAGAGTCGCTTTGTATTTAAATGATTTTGCGGAGTGTCCCATCTGTATTAATCTGTGCTTGAAGTAGGTAACTATTGACATCCACGCGGGCGAAGCCACGGGCAACAGTTTATAATAAAAAAGCTTTCAGAAACGACTGTGACCCAAACATGATGAAAGCAACGAAACCAAAAACATAGTTTTTTCCAAAATGAGTTCATATGTGTGCGTGTTTTACCCACATACACGCATACACACGTAACTGTATGTTGACATGCGATTACCACATGCAAATACAGGTCTTAGTGAGAATTCAGAGCCTATAATTGCTTAATTGTGCGTTTTATGTTATTGTGAAAATATAGAGGACAGTTGTTGCATGAAATATGTATGTTTCAATCTTAATCAACTGAGCTTATTGTTGATAGGTAAATGTTTTCACTTCTGTTGACCATTTACCATAACATCACGCCTGTAACCCCCGAAGGGTTAGGCAGAGGTGTACCTATAGTACACCTACATTTCACCAGGTATGCTTAAGTCCCATGTAATAGGGGGCGAGCCTATAGCCATCAACCGGGCACAAACCATATTCCAGACTGCTACTGAGAAATTCCTGATAGAAAAACCCAATATCACTTTGCCCGACCTGGAAATCGAACCCAGGATCTCATGCTCAGCAGTAGCACTGGTGACCACTACACCAACGAGATAGACCATTTCATATTTAAAACCATCACCATTACCACCATTTACCACCATACCACCACCATTACTACCATTTACTACCATACCACCACCATTACCACCATTTACCACCATACCATCACCATTACCACCATTTACCACCATACCACCACCATTACCACCATTCACCACCATACCACCATTTACCACCATACCACTACCATTACCACCATATACCACCATACCACTACCATTACCACCATTTACCACCATACCACCATCATTACCACCATTCACCACCATACCACCACCATTACCACCATTTACCACCATACCACTACCATTACCACCATACCACCACCATTACTACCATTTACTACCATACCACCACCATTACCACCATTCACCACCATACCACCACCATTACCACCATTCACCACCATACCACCACCATTACCACCATTTACCACAATACCACTACCATTACCACCATTTACCACCATACCACCACCATTACCACCATTTACCACCATACCACCACCATTACCACCATTTACCACCATACCATCACCATTACCACCATTTACCACCATACCACCACCATTACCACCATTCACCACCATACCACTACCATTACCACCATTTACCACCATACCACTACCATTACCACCATTCACCACCATACCACCACCATTACCACCATTCACCACCATACCACCACCATTACCACCATTTACCACAATACCACTACCATTACCACCATTTACCACCATACCACCACCATCACCACCATTTACCACCATACCACCACCATTACCACCATTTACCACCATACCACCACCATTACCACCATTCACCACCATACCACCACCATTACCACCACTTACCACCATACCACCACCATTACCACCATTTACCACCATACCACCACCATTACCACCATATACCACCATACCACCACCGTTACCATTACCATTTACCACCAACTATTTTGTATGGTTTTTAAATGAATTAGTGTAAAATTGTGAATGTCCAAAAGCATTAATGGTTTTAGGGCTCAAACCAAACTGTTTAGTTAGATTTTCTAGCGTTTCTCGTTTCAGTCTACAAGAGTTTTCTTAAAAATCCCCCCACAAAAGTCACATAAAACAAACATTACTCGACCAAAGTGTTACATTTTTGCTAAACAGAACGAACGTGTTTAAGCTAAACAGAACTTGAACAAAAGTAACCCACAAACAAACAACATGTAGTAAACTACATTCATACAAATAAAATTCTATTCTATTCTATTCTATTCTATTCTAACATTTGCTCAAACATATCTAAAAGTCACATAGAGCTTAACACATCATAAACAAATGTACCTATTATAAATTGATCAAAAATTACACTCGCTCAAACATTACTTTGCAAAAAGTTAATTTAATTTTGTCACATATGTGTATAGTATACTAGCAATTCCCACGCAGCTTCGCCCACATGTATGTCGGAAAATATTCCACGGGAACGTACTACCGGGAAATCCTTCCTTATTCCTGGTCTACATTATAAAGGGAACCTCTGTGCAAAATTTCAGCTTTCTGGATCCAAGGGTTTGGGCTGGTCGTTGATGAGTCAGTCAATCAGTCAGTCAGTCAGTCAGGACTTCTCTTTTTTATAAATATATTATACATAATGATACCAGCCCTCCCTCCCTCCCCCCCTGCTGGATGCTGTCCCTCTGCTGGGCAAATGCCTATTCTGATACACAGAAGGCACGAGCATTGTACACCATGCTTGCTCAGGACGGGTTGGTGATATCAGACTTATATTAACTACAAGTCCAGGTTTCCTCACGATGTTTTCCTTCACCGTTGTCAGTAATGTCCAAGATAAACTCAGAAAGTACACATGAATTGAAAAAGTCATATTGGTACTTGCCCGGATTTGAACCCACAACCTTTCAAACATGCATAACTTTATCAAAACTCGGATCAAAGAAAGTTGCATGTATTTTTTTATAACGTAATAAATACTGTTAATTCAAATACATACATATGTATGCCTGCATACTGATTGAACCATTATGTACACTTTTACATACATACACGTAATTACATTACGATATTTCCTTGAATTTAATAATCAAGTAAGTAATAGAATTGTTAAATAGTCAAGTTATAAGTATCGTATTTTATATTAATTAGTTTTTTCCAAGAGTAATTTTCTCAAAAGTACCTAAAGTTTATGTAAGTACAGACTGAAGTCTATAAAATACTTTATGTAGCATGTAGCTCGTGGCTAAGTATTAACAGCCGCACAGGTCGATCCGTCAGGTTAAGCTACGCTTGCCGGGGTTGGTCCGTGGATGGGTGACCATTTTTACAGACCGAGACTCCTCCGTGCCTCGGAAAGAACGTTAAGCCGTTGGTCCCGGCTGTCATTCGTGATCTTCGACAGTCGTTACAGCCCAAAGTCTGACAACCAGTCTTACCAAGGGGTATCGTATTACCCAGTTACTGGGTTGTGGAGGTCAGGTAGGCAGTCGCTCCATGTAAAATACTGGTATTTAGCTGCATCCGGTTACACTGGAAGCCGACCGCAACATAGTTGGGAAAAGGCTTGGGATTTATTGTAAAAGGAAGTAAATAAATTGTAAAAAAAAGAAACAATACACAAACTGAAAAGCACTGATTTATGTCCCAATAAAGAAACAATACGATATACAATATTTTGACGACATGGTTGGCGCAGTGGTTGAGCCATTGACTGCTGTGCAGCATGTCGCGGGTTCGATTCCCGCACGGAACAAATATTTGTACGACCTACAAGTATTTGTTCCGTGTCTGGGTGTTTTTCTATCTATAATATGTATGTATTTACAAAAAAAAAAAATGTTTATAAGTAGTTTATCAGCCATCTCGTTACCATAAAACAAGCATTAGGTTGTTTAGCTTGGGACTAGATGGCGTTGTGTGAAATGTCCAAGGATATTTATTTATTTATTTATTTAATACTTATAGGTTTTTCAACTATCAAATAAATGACATGAGAATTTGCTATTACATCGAACAAACAGTCACGCAAACATATCTATTAGTAGGAAAATTAAAAAACTACTTACATACCTAATCGCTTACTTATTTCCTTAAAGATAAGTAGAGTTTCAGCGTTTAACTATTTGCAAAGAATTGGTCCTTTATTTTTGGGTGTCGACTAAGGACATAATGTATTTATTTTAAAAAAAAAATCATATGCTACTACCCTGTATGCCACTTTTTTTATCTACGCCAACAATTAACGATTTTAACCATCTTCAAAAAGTAGATGGTTCGCAATTCGACCCACATATTTTACAAAAAAATATTATTCACATAATGGGGAAATCTTCGAGCGTTTCAACCGCCGCCGTCATAATCCTCAACCAAAAGTTGATGAAAAATAATATATTTAATGAAATATTTAACCAATTCCCAGAATCTGCTAAAGAACCAGAATCAAGAGAATTGCAGAAATATTTAATTTAGAATATAATTTAATAAATTATTTTTGATCAACTTTTGGTTGAGGATAATGACGGCGGTTGAAACGCTCGGAGGTTCGCTCTACAAACAAAAACTCATGGGCAGAAACTACAGCACGGCACCTGCTACGATCCTATTGCCATGTCTTGCCATATATGCTTATGGTTATATGTTACCTCATATCTCCAGCCTATTTCACTGACAAGATTTTCAGCCTATACTCCTTTTTTATAAAACTCACTCTATAGGTATAACATTTCACACAAATAATAACTTAGAAAAAACCGTATGTACTTATTTAAATTGTTCAATACCTGGTTTACAAATCCACCTATCTCACATAAACATATATAACAAGGTATCATTAACTTGGAAATCATGACACAGCTGCGCGTGCGACGTTTTTAAGCTTAGTATTATCACACAATCGGTAAAAGTCTTATTGTGTTTACACTGACAGCGAGTGTGGTTCCACTGGAATCGGTAGAAGCGTGGTTTATAACATTTTGGTTTGTCGCTGTGACGCTATGTGATCAACTGATCTAATTCAGTCTGATCTTAGGGGGTTAAAATCACTATACTATTCTATCACTTTGGCAGAATCATAATAGGATAATAGGTATGAATCATATTTGAAATCGTAAAACGGTCACAAACTAACAATTCATAATTTATCTGCGTACAATTCATAGCACGCAATTCATCAGTTTGACAGTTTTGTATGGAGATTCGTAAAATGGTCCACAAATTATGAATTGCTTTATTGAAGTTTAATGTCAAATAGCACAATCATAATAAATTGCTGGGAATTCAGGTAATGAATCGCTTTTAGAGGAATTGCTTAAAGTGGCCGTTTTAGGCCCCCTTGTCATATGTTAGTTGCGGTTTGTTTAATAAATTCTCTTACATTTCTCCCTTGACAACGGTAATGTTATCTTTCTTTTCATTTATAACATCATCACACTCTTCATTCATATCTTCTTTTGCCACACATCACTGAAGACACTTTCAAACATCCTCTAATTTACAGTGTTTTTTTTCGCGATTTCAAAGTTGGTCCCATTGTAAAATTTATTTAGTTCTATAGTCTAAAGTGCTCTTTAAAGTTCGTAAAACTTTTAACACCTTATAGTAAAATAGTAGTAGTAGTACTCGAAAAGAGAAGTCCTGACTGACTGACTGACTCATCAACGCCCAGCCCAAACCCTTGGACCTAGAAAGCTGAAATTTTGCACAGAGGTTCCCTTTATAATTATTTATTTATTTATTTATTTCAATCATCTTTGGATCATATATATGTACAGTTAAAACGGAATTTAAAATAATATAAAATCAACTAGGTACACAATAAAAACAATTAAAATTAAAATCACAAATCAAATTAAATTTAAAATTACTATACAATTAAATTAAACTAAATGAGACCTCCTTATAATGTAGACAAGGAATAATTATAAGGAAGGAATTCCTGGTAGTACATTCCCTTGGGTCATTTTCCGACATCCACGCGGGCGAAGCCGCGGGCAAAACCTACTTATGATATAAGTAGGTCGTATTTTACGGCTGGCTTCGACTTGAAGCGTAGTAAACAAAGTTATCCCTGGATAGTCGTAATATTTTGATGAATACATCCCTACATCTAGTGAATCAATATCCACGTGTAACTAAACGAACGCGTGAAGAAAGGCGGCGGCGCAAACGCAGCCGATGTCGTCGAAACATCGCTCAAAACGTAACACGACGAAAAAGTGCGACAACCGACACTTTAATCTTTAGTGAATGTGTTGTGGAATGGAGAAGTTTCAATGAGTTTCTATATGCGCAAGAGTGGATAATATTATAGTTGTGGAATGTTTGGTAACAATATTTAAGAGTCTATACTTCCTTAAGAGGAAATGCGGGCGACCAGACCTTTGAAAATTAGGTATTTGAAGAGCGCTCCGCCCTCAAATTCGTGCGATAAGGACAACTGCAAATCCGACTAAAAAACCTATGTAAAAAGTCACATTTCGAGGTTTGGCTCTCGCCTATTTCTTCCTCCAATATTGGACCAATTTAAAAGATATTTCATAAACTGCAAACTTCGGAGATAGGGGGGGGGGGGGGGGGGGGGGTATTATTTTTTACATTTTTCATCAGAAGTCGAAAACTATGCGGCCTAAAAAAAGAAAAAAAAAATTGAAAATGTGCAAACAGCGGTCTTTCATAATGATACCCCACATGCCCTAGCCCCACTTTGATTTTTTAAGACCCCCCTTTCAGTGCCTGCTGCAAAAAAATATAAATATTTTAATTTTTTTCTTATTTGCAAAATAGTTGGGTCAACGTCATCTAAAACTATTCTAAATTTCAAGTTGATAGCATTAGTAGTTCTTGAGATATCCAGCTGTGACAGACAGACAGACAGACAGACAGACAGACAGACTGAGTCTCACCATAAGGGTTCCTTTTTTACCATTATGGTACGGAACCCTAAAAAGAAGAAAATCAACATTATAAAAAGATTGGTGGCTCAAGTAATTTTATTCAAAACACATATAAGTCTTAGTAAGAAAATGTGCAATAGTAAAGATAATAGTTTCCTTCTATCTCTGAGTCGTGACCGGTTGGCGGCCCGACTTGTAAGAGTGAGGTACTTTAACCTTTCCCCTGACTCGACATTCACGAATTAATTACATTAGAAATGACGGTTTAATATACTTTTACTTGGTTTTATCACGATTATTAAAATGTAGACTCGGATAGTGGTCCCGGCTGTCATTCGTGGATCTTTGACAATCGTTACGGGTCGTCAGAAGCCGAAAGTCTGACAACTAGTCTTACCAAGGGGTATCGTATTACCAAATAACTGGGTTGTGGAGGTCAGATAGGTAGTCGCTTCATCTAAAATACTGGTATTCAGCTGCATTCGGTTAGACTGGAAGCCGACCCCAACATAGTTGGGAAATGGCTAGGCAGATGATGAGATAGAGTGAGATGGATTTTCGTCAGACGAATTTTACACTGTCAACCGCGCTAATTTTGAAAAAATATTCAAAAACTGGCACATATTTTTTTTCAGACATTTGAAGTTGTAATTCTGAAAAAATCGTATAAAGTCATTCACTATTATGAAATTGTAGATAATTCAGGATTTATTAAGGTACTAATAATCAATTAAAATCGCGAAATGCAATTTTTTCCACACAACTTTACAAAACTTCTTATAACTAAATAAAAAAAAATAAAAAAACATTATTCAGTTCAGAAAACTAAAAAAAAACTATCATGGAAATGCCGGGAACTGGACACATTTTGCTTGGACGCCCACATAATTATACTTAGATTTAAGAACCCCATAGATTCACAATACTGCCTGTAAGCTCACGGTCGCTTAAAACGTATTTCACTACAAGAGAAATTCCATAAAAACTATTTAGGGTATAAACAATTTCTTAATTTACAATTCAAGTAATAAATCTGCAATGTTAAATAAAACGTTAAAGAGTTTCTTTCCGCAACATTGCCAACTTTACAACCATTAACTAGCGCTAGTGTTGCCAACACGAAAAATTAAACTCAGGAAATTTTTGCTGTTGTAAATTTAGCGTATCAGAATGATCTAAATCGTGATATTTTGTTAATTGATTTTTGTTACTATTTTCTTGTAGTTAAGGTATTTATTTCTTTGTGTTTGTAGTGCACTCTCAGTTTTCCTTGCGTGTTGATATGTAGCGTGTGTTTATTTAAATGAAGGGTGGCATCGATAAAATGGTGTCGGGTCTGAAGACTTGCTTTTACTTGCTTGAGTTAAGTTTTCTGATACTGTAGTTAAATTGCGTGTATTGCATAGTGACGAAAAGCTGAACACGTTTTAGTAAGGTAGATTTATTGTGTTCTAAATTTTTATAATTCTAACTAGGGTTGGTTTGATCTGGCGGGCTCGTGGCTAAGTAATAACAGCTGTACAGGTGGATCGATCAGGTTAAGCAACACTTGCCGCGGTCGGTCTGTGGATGGGTGACCATCTTTACATAGGTACCGAGACCCCCCGTGCCTCGGAACGCTGTCACGGGACCAAATTTTTAAGATTTTTAAGTGAAAAGATGTTTTTTTTTTTTAAATGTTATCAATAAAATAATGTTCATTTAATAGATACTTACATATTTATTAAAACATATTTCTATTGGGTTATCTAATAAACTCAACTCAAAAAGTATTATCTGCTTTTGAGATAAGTTAAATAAATGCCAAAATAAAAATGTGTTTTTAATAGTTACCTATTAAAGAATAGAATAGAATAAGAATAGAATAATATTTATTTGTTTTAAAACATGGTAAGTATAAAAATATGGTAAAATGCAAAAAATCACAAGAGCATACATGTTTTTGCTTACAGCGATAAGCATACAAATTAAATTAACAATAATTACTAGTCCTTTAAATTGATTACATTTTTCAAAAAAGCATAATTTCATTTATGATTTTTAAATATTTGGTCCCGTGTGAGCGAAAGGTGACAAAATGCGATATCCGTTCCCTCGGATGTGTTGAGGGATCGTCATTAGGAACAACTTTTATTATGGGACCAAACCCGAAATTGCGTAAAAAAATCAGCTGTTCCCTATTTTTTGACAAGTAATGCGAACATAAGCGTAGGGAATAGCTGATTTTTTTCAAGTTTAATTTATATTAATTTATGCATGACACAAAATATATAATATCAAAACACCTTTAAAGATGTAATACCACTAAAACACGACGCTAAAAGCTAAATAATTATATTGCATCTTTAAAATGGTGAAGGTTTCATAAAAAACGCTTGATAATTTTTGCGTCATTCTTAGTTTTTTGTCCGCGTTAGACATAACTTTACAAATTAATTACACTTTGTAGTATAAACATAATCTAAAATATATTATTATTATCTTATTAAGAAAATGCTCTAATTTAACATATATTTTTTCCAAATCATTAACTCTACTTGTTTAAAAGACGTGATCTTTACTTTAAAATCATTAAAAAATATTTATCAGCGCCTTCAATCGGAATTTGAATCATTTTGAAGCAAATTGCCAATTATCTGCTCGGCAACATAAATGACGCAATGAATGTTGGTGAACGGTCGAAATGAAACCGATTCAGATTGATAGTGTGTTACGCAATTAGGGTACTGGTTTAGGTAAGATTAGGGCTTACGGGGCAGTAAATAGGCGCCCCTCAAGTGTCGAATGCACCCCATGTGTGCATAAGAAAAACCCTTTTTTTGTTAGGTATATAAGCTTATATCACATATATATAAATGTAAAAAAACATAATCCGATGGAAAACCAATCATCATCATTAGTTGTGAACCTATGGAGTTCGTAGCTAAACCCCCCTCTCCCCCCGCGTGTCAAATGCACCCAAAGTGTGCAAAAGGACAAAACTTTACATAGTAGGTATATAAGCTTAGATCACATATATATAAACGTAAAAAAACATTATCCGATGGAAAAAATATCATTGTCAGTAGTTGTGAACCTATGGGGCTCGCAACTAACCCCCAACCCTCCCCACTCGCTGGGGTTTTGGGTCTAAAATTAGCCAAACTCAGACACTTGAGGGGTTAAGAGAAAGAAGTACTCAGATGTTCATGACCTCCATACTCACTCTTGCATTAAGTTATTGCAAATTAAAGATTCTACAAACTTGTAAACAAAGAGAAAACTAAGAGTAGAATGTATTATGTGACCTGTTCCACCACCTCCGGATAAATTATCTGGCAGATAATGTCTGGAACAACATCAGTTTCTTTGTTGAATTTAGCTGGTAGAAAGTACCTATTCGGACATTGAAAGAGTCCCTTACAATGTTAGTATAAGAACCGGGCTCACTCTCCAAAATAAAAATTGATGGAGAATGGTGGTCTCGACAAATCTAGGTGTACACGGCTACATATCAAGCATACACATTACACACATACAGGGTGTAAGGGACAGCCCTCCGCAAACTAACAGGGTGCATTCAGCTCCTTATTCTGAAGTATATTCCACCGGAAATTTTCTCAGGAAATTTTTTATTTTTTTTATCGTTTTTCTGTTACTTTTCCTTTATTTCAATGTAATAATACATTGTGTGTACGCAGCACTCCATTTATGTAAAAAAAAACCAGCAATGGATGTTGAAATACTCTAACGACCGACGCGTGAAATCAGCTGTCCACCTTCTACCTAGGTTACAGAGTTCATCGAACTCATCGCATAACCATTACCTACCCCTCCCAACCAATAACAGACGCTCCGATTTGTGCACAAAAACACAAACAAATCAGGTTTATTGGATTCCCATAGCGTTCCTAAAATAATTTCATGTACCGGTCATCTTAGCATGATATACTGAATTCACCCTTTCAGTCTGCGGAGGGATGTCCCTTACACCCTGTATACATTTCCATTTCCAGCTGACCTCTTATTGACCGGAAATTATATACGATGCGACATCGGCTTATTCTGGAAAAGTATTGCTTGATATGTAGCCGTGTGTACATACTTCCAAAAATTTTGGGCAATACTAAAATAGGCTTATTTAGACATCTCGTTTTCTGAATAAAGATACGGAACACCATTAATACTAATGAGAAAGTGAGTTTGTATCTTTATTACGCTTTCGCGCTAAAATATCTGAACGGATTTGCATGAAATTTTGCACATGGGTAATCCATTACCTGAAGAAGGACACTATACAGGGTGAAATTGAATAGATGCGACAAAATTTAAGGGGGTGTTCTACGCATCAATATGAACAACTTTTACTATGGGACCAAACCTGAAATCGCGAAAAAAAAATCTGCTGTTCAGTACATTTTGACGAATTATGCGAACATTAAATGTACTGAACAGCTGATTTTTTTTTTCGCGATTTCAGGTTTGGTCCCATAGTAAAAGTTGTTCATATTGATGCGTAGAACACCCCCTTAAATTTTGTCGCATCTATTCAATTTCACCCTGTATACTTTTCATCCTGGATCGACAGACGAAGTCACGGGCAACAGCAGTATCAATATATAAAAACCACAAGAGCGAGCACCCAACAATAGCAAAGCAGCCGATCTATTCTGTAAAAACCTGTGAAGTGAGCTGTCATTCCGCCTGATGCTAGGGATTGAAACTATTGATAGCTCACTTCACGCTCACTTTACTTAACTCTTCACGGTGAGATTTGCAGAAATAAATCATTTATCATTTATACTGCCCCACTTTTAAGAAGAGATCTCTAACAATACTTCCACATTTCTTTTTCAAATAAAAACATCAAAATCACCAAACCACGCATCGAATTCACCACTTCTCATCTAAACTTCGACCACAACAACCAAACCAGAATGACCTTAAATATCGATAGAATATAGTAAGTGACCTAACGCATCTAAAGATCGAATCGATGTCGGTTACATCACCGGTTACATGAGCGCAGTTCTGTCAAGGAAGCCTGCGCTTGCGCAATCTTGAAAGCAGTAGAAAGTACCGTAGCCGACCGCTTGGTCTGTATCCGAGGCTGTACGGATAAATGTTAATTAGTTATGTTTTTAGCTGAGGAAACCTAGAATGGTTTAGTTAAGAGTTGGCAGGATTAATTTTTAGTATTGCGAGATCAAAAATTTTCGTCCTTAGATCCGAGTCTAAAATTAGACTAGCCAAAAAAATGTGCATTAATTATCTCGCTGGCTCGCTTTAATTTTGAAAAAAAAAAAAAACGAAAAAAGTAGGTCGCTAATTACAGCGCATGGGAAAAACGCACAGAATAATTTCAGATTTTTCTCTATGCACACTTCGGAGATAAGGGCCCCCCCCCTTATCTCCGAAGTTTGCATAGAGAAAAATCTACGGGTACGGTATTTTTTTTTTACATTTTTCATCAAAAGTCAAAAATAGGTGGCCTAAAAATAAACAAAAAATGTCTGAGAATGTGCAAACAGCGCTCTTTCTTAGATGATACATTTTAATTTTTTTTAATTTAATTTAATAGTAACATTAGGCTAAGTTATATTACTACTAACATCGTATGGATTTTATATGAAATAAAATATTTGAATTTGAATAGCGGCCGTGTGTTGCAAGCAAGATAGTCCTTACGGTGTATGGATGTTCGTTTCTCCCATGGCACTTACGTAACATTGATAAAATATAGACCAAATCTATTTACTTTACACGTTTCCGTACCAATGAGACTTTGTCAATTCATACGTACTTTCTCCGTCTTGTTACAAAACAAGGTTCATCTTCAAACCCAGGTTTATATCATGGACCCTTTTTTGAATTTCGAACTTTATTCCGACATTTTACAAAACTGGAAACTTAGTACAGTAGTACTCAACTAATAAGGCTTATCGATATGCCTGCGCAGAAGATGAATTTTCAAAGCGCGGGAAATTCTATTGACCAATCAGCACGCTCCACGCTTTTTCCTGTACCGCTATTGGTCGCAGCTGCCGCCATTTTTTTTTTTTTTTTTTTTTTTTTTTTTTTTTTTTTTTTTTTTTTTTTTTTGTTCTTAATTTTGAATTATTATTATTCTGTTTTCTTTTTTCTTTTGTGGTTATTTAATTTAAACATGTCTGTTTTTTTTTTCTTTCCCTTCAGCAATAATTAATTTGTCTGGAGTATTAGAATAGTTTGCCTTATTATTAGATTAAATTCGGGGTGAGGGCCTGGTGATCTGTCACACAGGGTATCCTAGTATGGACGCCATTCTCTCACAAAGGATCATATTTTTGATTTTGTAATGTTATTATTCTAGTCTCTATTTATAAAATAAACTAAGTGAACCTTTGTGAAGAGAGAATTAAATAAAGATTACTATTACTATTACTATTACTATTTTAGCGCGCGCCGCTTGACAGCCGCCATACTTGCGAGTGAGATGGAACTAACAGCTGCAGTGTATTATGAACCTTATAGTAGTGATCTAAGGTTGATTGTAAGTTTTAAGCAATCTCGTTAATCTTCGGGGCCATACTTTCTTTTCTGCGCGAACGAAGATTCACGACGCGCCTTATTAGTTGAGTACTACTGTACCGGACTAAGTTGTCAGTTTTGTATAAAGAACTGTATTTCTATCACAGCTAGGTTCTTATTACAAAGACTGGCTCGATGGTTTAAACCATGACAGAAGAAAAACTTCGTTTTGTAATAAGGTCGTCTTTTTTTTTTTTTTTTTTTTGAGCGTTGGCAATCGTCAAATAACTTCTCCCGCTCTGGGTGGAGCGGAAGGGCGTGTCAGACTTTTACTGACTAAAACCCACCCGTGTTCCTTCAGTTGCCTATGCCAGGGCCGCGGTAACTTCTTCAAACAACCCGCGACCCGAGCGGCGTCGGCCCTATTGGACCCCATCACTTGCTGACATCTCTTTGAGGCGCGCGTGGAACACAACGCGCCTTCGACTCGGGCCCGCAGTGCGATTCTGTAACCATCTCACCGTGAAAACTTAAGTGAAGTGAGCGTGGAGTGAACTGTCAACAGTGTCAATTCCTAGCAAAAACAAACTCACTTCACCTAAGTTTTCACGGTGAGATTTTTACAGAATCGATCGGCTGGTCCTTACCGGACGGCGAGCTACCCGCTGCTCACCGTCCGCAGGCCCGCGCCTACGGTGGCCGGAAATCGCCCCGCGATTCCCGCCGCCCAGGGCGTCTCCTGCGGCAGTGACTGAGGCCGTGAGGCTGCCTCTCCCTCACGCGTTCCGCCTCCTCCTTCGCGAGCATCACTGCTTCGCAGAAGGAGGTGACGGCCTCCCATGCACTCTCGCTCCGCACCATGGCCTGGACCAGGCTCGGACGCGAGAGATCGCCGCCGCCGATCGCCTCCGTGAGAACACGGCGGTGCTCTGCCCGAGCCGGGCAGACCTCCACTCTATGCTCCACCGTGTCCTCCGGGTGATCCGCACAATGGTAACACCCGGGCGTTTCCTCCCGCCTTATGCGAAACAGGAACCTCCCGAAACAACCGTGTCCGGTGAGGACCTGCGTCAGGCGGAAGGTGAGGACGCCGTGGCGCCTCTCTAACCACTCCTCAAAGAGGGGACTTATCGCCGCAATTGTGGCGTGCCCAAATAAGGCCGTCTGAGTTTATCTTGGACATTACTGACATCGGTGAAGGAAAACATGGTGAGGAAACCTGGACTGGCTGTCTGTCTGGCTGTCTGGAGTTAATATAAGTTAGAAATCGCCAACATAATAAATTAACATTATTTAGGTATTCATAAATAACGCACAACCTCATA
Source organism: Cosmia trapezina (assembly GCA_905163495.3). Taxonomy (NCBI): domain Eukaryota; kingdom Metazoa; phylum Arthropoda; class Insecta; order Lepidoptera; family Noctuidae; genus Cosmia; species Cosmia trapezina. The sequence goes on from LR991048.1 coordinate 6,368,073, forward strand.
AGGGGTCATAGTACTCACCATTATGAACAACTTTTACTATGGGACCAAAATCTGAAATCGCGAAAAAAAATCAGCTGCTGCATTTTGACGAGCTTGATGTAGATAAAATGTACTGGTCAGCTGATTTTTTTTCGCGATTTCAGGATTGGTCCCATAGTAAAAGTTGTTCATAATGATGAGTACAATGACCCCTTAAGAGGTTGTGCGTTATTTATGTTACATCTTGTATAACATATTTTCATTTAACATTATTAAAAAAGCATATTTTCATTTAACATTATTAAAAATTTGGTCCCATGTGAGCGAGAGAGGTGATAGCCCTCTTCAGTCACACGTAACGGGGGCTAGTCTACTGCCATAAACCAAAGCATATTGCTAGTTCCTTATTAATGCATAAATTCCTTACTAATCCATCAGCAAGACTATAAGGAATTTACGCTTTTGCTGTGTGGATAAACTCAATCTGATAACTCTCTGCACGCAGCTATTAATTTCACAAGTCTTACGCCACCTAACACCATTTTCCTTTCTTCCACTTGTATAATTAAATCCTAACTAATGTTATAAATGCAAAAGCGAGTGTGTTTGTTGGTTTGTAACGCTTTCATGCTAAAACGGCTGATTGGATTTGGATGAAATTTGGCACATAGGTAGATCATGACCTGGGTTAGGACATAGAATACTACCTTAAAGGAAAAAACAGAACCCTTATAGGATCACTTTGTTGTCCGTCTGTCTATCTGTCAGTCTGTCAAGACTCTTTTTCTCAGGAACGCGTGGTGGTATCAAGTTGAAACTAATATCAAATACGTAGGTCTATGGTCCCTTGGAGCTGTAAAAATATCAAGCTTCTAAGTCAACGCAATAAAAGAATACGGCTATTTATGAGACATATTTTGATACTCGCAAGTAAATCAAAACTTATAGAGTACTTCCCGTTGACCTAGAATACCAGTATTATTTTACATGGAGTGACTGCCTATCTGACCCTTGGTTATACTGATTGTCAGACTTTCAGACTGTCAAAGAACACACACGAATGACAGCCGGGACGAACTGCTTAACATGCTTTCCGAGGCACGGAGAGGAGTCTCGGTATGTAAAGATGGTCACCCATCTATGGACCAACCGTGGCAAGCGTAGCTTAACCTGATGGATCAACCCATGGAGCTCCACGAGCTCCAGAGCCTATTATCATCAATCGGGTACAAATGCAAACTGCTGAATCCTAATGAGAAAATCTAGTAACACTTTGCCAAACATGGTTATAAAACCCGGGAAAGACCATAAACCCCATGGATGGGTTGTGTGAAAGATGATTTTTGATGTTAAAACTTCTATAGACGCGTTGAGCGATTTTTAGATAATCAGCCTATAATGTTCCCACTGCTGGGACACTGACAGTGACGGCCCATGAGAGGAGGCTCTCATGGGCCCAGTGCGGGTTGGTAGATGTCACATGTCTTCGAATTTTTGGTTCTAAGACATGCCGGTTTCCTCACGATGTTTTCCTTCACCGTTTTGAGAGCAGTGGTGATGAAATCATTTACAAAAAGTAAAGCGCCTGACTGGGTTCGAACCTACGACCTACAACTCATAAGTCGCGGCCGTTACCTCCTTTTTTATTACGGACGCTTAACTGGATGGATGGATACGATGGATGTTTGTTACTTTTGCACGCCAAAACGGTTCAACAAATCTGGATGAAATTTAGCACAGTGCAGTGATAGGTTATACCTACTCTGAAATAGCACATAGGCTAAACTTTCGCGATTTGTACACATTAAAAAACAATATCGAGAACGGGTCTTTTCGCGATATTTCTTTTTTACGAGCTAAACAGGTACCTACTTGTTAGTTAAAAGGAATATCGCGATAAGACCCGGGTCTTAGCGCGATATTCCTTTTTTACGAGGTAAACAAGAACGAACAACAACAACAACGTCATAACAAGAACGTCGGGAAACAAGTAGGTACCTGTTTACCTCGTAAAAAAGGAATATCGCGAAAAGACCCGTTCTCGATATTGTTTTATAATGAGCACATAGGCTACTTTTTTATCCCGGTAGTACGTTTCCGTAGGTTAATTTCCGAACTCCACGTGGGGGAAAAAGCTAGTACACGATGCATGTGAAACTTTCGGTGTTCTGAGTATCCGTAACGACTATCAAAGATCGCAACGTATGATAGCCCAAACGAAGCAGTCGAAATAAATAAAATTCTTGTACAATTACTAATTGTAATTAATATTGAGTGTACTAACACTTTCTTATGAGACAATACAATACTCCCAGGCTTTATCTTAGTTTTTTGTTGCACATCAGTGAAACTAACATTTTCACCTGACTCCGTTTGATCCCACGATCATGAGATGTAGAAATTACTTATTGTTTACTGTAGGTTTTTGTTTAAAACTGTTTATTTTTAATATTGCGCTTGAGAGTTGTGTGGTAGTAGGTATTTAGTGAATGGACTAGGAGAGTGTAGTCAGCTGGTTGGCGCCTCGTTAGGTTGATCTAGATTTATCTTGATGTTGGACTGTTGTTCTACAGTGGTTAATAGAAAGATTACGTTTTCTCAGGTCTAAAGTTTTATTAGAAATATGATTGAGAACTCTTTTCTTTCTTTTTTACTGGTTTGTAACTACATGTTTCGTTCAGAAATCTGTATGCCAAACGTGATTATATTGGCTGTATTACTATATCCTACTAGCTTTTGCCCGCGGCTTCGCTCGCGTGGATGTTGGATGACATCCCACGGGAACAAAATCCTTCCTTATTTCTTGTCTACATTATAAAGGGAACCTCTGTGCAAAATTTCAGCTTTATAGATCCATGAGTTTGGGCTGGGCGTTGATGAGTCAGTCAGTCAGTCTGGACTTTTCTTTTTACTATATTGAGATAGCTTCTGCCCACGACTTCATCCGCGTGAAATTTCTTAAATCGTGTAAAATCGGTAATACGATACCCCTTGGTGACTATAGTTGTCAGAGTTTCGGGCTTCTGACGACCCGTAACGACTGTCAAAGATCCACGAATGACAACCGGTACCAACGACTTAACGTGCTTACCGAGGCACGGAGGGATCTTGGTATGTAAAGATGGTCACCCATTCACGGACCAACCCCAGCAAGCGTAGCTTAACCCGATTGATCGACCCGTGCGGCTGTTATTACTTAGCCACGAGCTCCTTAGATTTATGGAAGTGCAAAAAAAAAAAATTAATTTATAACGGATCAGAATGGCATCAGATTTAACGTTTCTTTTTTTCGGACTTTTTGATTTCAGCACTTCAATATTTACTGACAGATTGAAGGCTTTTCAAACGGAAACTAAACAGTATGACGACGGTGGTCGGTCATCTATACAGGGTGTAAGGGACAGCCCTCCGCAAACTGATAGGGTGAATTCAGTATGTCATACTAAGATGACCGGTAAATGAATTTTTTTCAGGAACTTTAAGGGACTCCAATAAACCTGATTTGTTTGTGTTTTTGTGCATAAATCGGAGCGTCTATTACTGGTTGGGAGGGGTAGGTAATAGGTATGCGGTGAGTTCGATGAACTCTGTAGCTAGACAGAAAGTGAACAGCTGATTTCACGCGTCGTTGGTTAGAGTATTTCAACATCCATTGCTGATTCTTTTTTTGCTGTTTTTTTTTTGCAGTTTTTTTACATAAATGGAGTGCTGCGAACACACAATGCAATTTTACATTGAAATAATGAAAGTGTAACTGAAAAAAAATTTGAAAAAATGAAAATTTTCCTGAGAAATTTCCGGTGGAATATGATTCAGAATGAGGAGCTAAATGCACCCTGTTAGTTTGCGGAGGGCTGTCCCTTACACCCTGTATACAACATTCGTTTTTGTTTACCCTAATCCCGAACAGGGGTCACTGTACTCAACCAACCTTGAAATCGCGAAAAAAAAATCAGCTGTTCAATACATTTGTGTTCACTTAAACGACCAAATATATGGAACAGCTGATTTTTTTTTCGCGATTTCAAGGTTGGTCCCATAGAAAAAGTTGTTCAAAATGTACATGAACCCTTTTCGGGTTTAGGGTAAACAAAAACTAATGTTGTACTTAGAATTCGAAGTCCTGACTGACTGACTGACTGACTGATATATCAACGCACAGCCCAAACCGCTGGACCTAGAGACTTAAAATTTTGCACTGCATAAGCTCAAACTCAAACTCAAAGCATTTATTTCAATTAAACCAATTACTGGCACTTTTGAATTGTCATAATCATAATCATATCATAATCATAATCCATTTATTTGCCTGAAATATGGTGGGTACATAAGATGTTAAATTAAACTCAAAGCATTTATTTCAATTAAACCAATTACTGGCACTTTTGAATTGTCATAATCATAATCATATCATAATCATAATCCATTTATTTGCCTGAAATATGGTGGGTAAATAAGATGTTAAATTAAACTCAAAGCATTTATTTCAATTAAACCAATTACTGGCACTTTTGAATTGTCATAATCATAATCATATCATAATCATAATCCATTTATTTGCCTGAAATATGGTGGGTACATAAGATGTTAAATTAAATTATAGCACAGGACATATTTCACTCTCATTAAAGGCATGCAAAAATATAGTTAATGTACAACAATTATTTGAATAAAATTACAATTAAGTCAAAGAGTCGGTCAGTTAGTCAGAAAGTTGAAGCTAGTTGCCCATTCCAAAACGTACATCTATGGAGAAGAACGGGCAAGAAACTCCACGGACACTCTTTTGAATCAAGATAAGTGTTACAACATCATGGGTACATTATATTTGTTGCTTCTACATGTGAGAACAATGTAAAAAAATACTTAAAACCAAGTTAAAATATAAAATTAAAAATAAGGCCTGGCAGATAAGAGATGACCAGTCTCAACTGACAGCGCCCGTTCACGAACATGACGCGTGGATCAGCACCATCCAGCTCAACCATTTTGTAGGGAACCGAATGATCCAACACACACGCCACCATCAGCGAGACATTTAAGTGAGAATGACAAACTCTCAACTGCCATGCTCTTTCAAGTCAAACTTACCTACATCATAATACAATAATAAACGGTCCCATGATACTCACATTCACAAAACATACTTATGTTACACAATGCATCGTATACAAGTATCATTACTTGAATCCAAATCCGTTGAAATAACCAGGGTGGGCTTTACATAGAACGCATGGTCTGACGTCAGACGTGTGTCGAATATATTACGCGGGTAGAAAGCCAAGTGAATAGGTATCAAAAGATGGATCTGCCAAATGGTTCCAACTGGTGCCAACTGAAAATCAGTACTGGGTACTGAGCTAAATAAAAAACCCAGACATAGCGCTGCGAATAACACAGTGAAGCATGCCTACACCTCGCTCTGTGCATATACCGGATGACTTTTTTTACCGTCTCGAAAAAAATTGGATATATTAGGTGAACAGAGTAGAAGTCAATGGCATATCTAGTTTTTTTTTTTTTAATTAGGTACTTATACAGAAAAAAATATCTAAGTACCAATAAATAGAACAAATTCGATGTAAACTTTTTATTTTTGTACCAGAAAAACAGAAATTTTGAAAAAAAATTATACATCGTTTAAAAATATCGAAATTCAAATCATGTGATATGTATCATGTGTGTGCATATGATTTGAATTTTTGATTTTTTTGATTTTTTTTTTGAAAAAAAAAAAAAAAGTTAGGTATGCCATAGGCTTCTACTCCGATCACCTAATATATACCCATTTTTTTTCGAGACGATAAAAAAAGTCATCCGGTATACACGCTCACACGCACACATTTACACCAAACTACAATTTTATTATTAAACTACACCTCATTACGAACGAACATACATGTTTACGAAACCCAAAACCTGCGGCCTCACGTCACTGTTGACAGCGCTATGTCTTAATTTTTTACTTAGTCTGAGGCTGGGTGCTTGAGGCTAGGAAAGGTAGAGTTGATTATCATTTCGATATGGACGAAAATGATGCCATACCTACTTATATTTTATACAGCCGGGTCTCACTCGTCTGTGCTAGTTTTATATAAATAAAACTATGCTAGTTTCATAATTTTTTAGTTTTTTGTAAATGGTGTATTTATTTTATTTCATTATTCAGGAATGTTCGTTTGCACCTGATAATTTAAAAAACCATGCTTTACAGCCTGAAGTTAAGAAGCTCGAACCTAGATATTATAAATGTGAACTTGGCCTACATCTTTCCAACCGTGTATAAGGAACTTCATAGTGTCCAAGAAGTATAATCCGATCCAGCCTGTCCCCTATTGTCCCCCCCCCCCCCCGACGCCCTAAACCGAGGCTCATACCCCACCGGGGATCGCCTTATCGCGTAGTCGCTTAGTTGATAAGATTTTATGCCCTGGTTGTCTGCCTGGCCGTAATTTATTGGCAGCCGACAAGCTCCTAGGTTGACCTGCAAGATGCCATTCCCAAACAAAAAGTCCATGATATTGCATTTTTTCGTCTATGGTTTCAATAAATATAGGAATTTGTTACAAATATCAGACTTACGAACTAAGTTTTCGTACCACCAAAACTATTTCAGTCTTATTACAAAAGAAGGTTTATCTTCAAACCCTGGTTTAAACCATGGACCCTTTTTTGAATTTCGAAGTTTATTCCGACACATTAAGGTGTCAGTTTTATAAAACTTTTACTGGACTAAATTATCAGTTTTGTATAAATAACTGTATTTCTATCACAGCTAGGTTCTTATTACAAAAACTGGCTCGACGGTTTAAACCATGACAGAAGCAAAGCCTCGTTTTGTAATAAGACCGTTTTAGTTTTCCGACCTTTAAGACCTTTTTATCATTTGCCATGATAGAAGCCTCAGCAACACGAATTCTGTGAAAATTTGAACTGGCTACCAACTACGGTAAAAGACAGCTGTATCGGTGCGGCGTAGGGTTCCGTCGTTCCGTTGGCACCTTTGGGTTGGTACGGAACCCCAAACCTACTTCTGTCTACCAACAACCAAAGGTTACAATAGCATCATCGAGTGCCGTTAACCAGTTTTTTTGATTGCGCAAGCGCATGAGATTATGCAACAAGATGGCGCCTCCGTTATCATATGTTCGGTAGAAATGTCAAAGATTTAAACTGTTGTGTAATACTTTAAATGTTGTTATTGTATTTAGTTGCTGAGGAAAAAACTTCCGCTATGATATTGATGGCTCGGCGGATGTATCTTGGTCAAGTTTTTTTGCGAATTATTTATAAATGTGTTGCATAACATAACGCCATGCCTCTGTACCCCGAAGGGTTAGGCAGAAGTGTACATATAGAACACCCACCCTTATTTGTAGATCCCATAGAAATATAAAAAAACCGGGCAAGAGCGAGTCGGACTCGCGCACCGAGGGTTCCGTTCCGATTTCTGAAAAAGTGTGCTATTTAGAGACATCGTTTTATTTTTCCTGTAATGTTTACATAAACTTCTATCACATAGAATAATTTCAGATTTTTCGCTTTGCAAACTTCGGAGATAAGGGGGGAGGAACGGTATTTTTTTTTACATTTTACATCAAAAGTCGAAAACTATGCGGCCTAAAAAAAATAAAAAATAGTTTGAGAATGTGCAAACAGCGTTTTTTCATATGATACCCCACATGCCATAGTAGCCCCACTTTCAATTTTTAAGACCCCCTTTCAGTCCCAGTTGCAAAAAAATGTAATTATTTTTATTTCAGTCTTATTTGCAAAATAGTTGGGTCAACGTCATCTAAAACTATTCTAAATTTCAAGTTGATAGCATTAGTAGTTCTTGAGATATCCAGCTGTGACAGACAGACAGACAGACAGACAGACAGACAGACGACAGACAGACTGAGTCACACCATAAGGATTCCTTTTTTACCATTTTGGTACGGAACCCTAAAAACAGGAGAAGTGGCAAGCGGGCGAATCTGTGTCCGCGCGCGCGCGACATGCTCAGTATGAGCCGTTCATAGTATAATTTCCGTCTCCGCGAACTAGTGCGCTTTCGACTGTGACCGTGACAATTTATAAGAATGCCGTGTTGTTCAGTGGTTTCTTGTAAAAATCGAAGCCATGTAAATCATGGAATCACTTTCCATATGTTAGTACAAGTATTTTACCGTATTTAAAATCATGAAAGTGACAAAGGGACAAAGTGGAGACACAGGGTTCCGATACATTTTAACATACTGGGCACATCTCCTTCTTTCTTAGGTAGGGCCCATGTAGGTAATAAGTGTAAATACAGCTGTTTGAAATAAGTTTCATATATATTTGGATCAACAAATAATACGCTGTCGATTTAGGATAGCACGTGTCAATCGTCTAAAATCGATAACATCTGTAGGCACTTGGGTATTTAACTATTTAATAAAACTGACAGGCTACAGGTGACAGATGACAATTCAATAATTTTACAAGTTAATTTCATACATTTTCTGCTTTATTCAACAGTAGGTACGTGTCGTGAAAATGTGTCAATTATGTAATTTTTTGACAAATATGTTGCTTTGTTAGTTTGATTATAATAATGCCCTTCTTTTGTGGATGGGAAATTATCAAATGATTTCTTCCGCTCTGGGCGGAGCAGGAGGTGTCAGACTTTTACTGACTCAAAACCCACCCGTGTTCCTTCAGTTGCCTATGCCAGGGCCACGGTATCTCTTTCGAACAACCCGCGACCCCGGCGGCATTATTTTATCAACGTCCACAATGTCATCTCAAAAAAATTTTTTGGTGCGAGAATTAGCCGTCTGAAGGCCAATTTTCGAACCTAATAAAAACGTTCAAATTCAAGTCACAAGCCAGCGACAAGTAAATGTCAAAAATGTAGGTAAACGCCATAGAATTTTTGACAGATTGAGACTGAGATGAGATTGCGAACGTTGTTAAAAATTACGAGAATTGCCCTCTGGTATATTGACGTTTTACCGAAGAAACCCGATCAATCCCGAAGCCTTTCTCAAGCAATTCCTTACAAAGTTAACCACATACTTCCTTATAGAGATCTTAGGTCACATCACAACCATATAACATTAATTTAAGTTTATTGATGTAATGCCACGTTCTCGTCCGGAAGCTATTGGAACCATCACTTCCCGTTTGTGTTGTAATAGATATAAGACTGTAATCGGTGAAATGAGTTGCAGACTAGTGTAAGGCACCACCGCCGGCGATTAAGAAAGAAAGAAAAGAAAAGAAAGAAAGAAAATAAAAAAAAGAAAGAAGAAATTAGACCAACGAGGCTTTTTGACATAACTGGCATCGATGTAATAATAGTTTTCACTGATAGAAATGAGCTATAGATAATTGAGTTCATAATCAGCCTATAATGTTCCCACTGCTGGGACACAGGCCTCCTATCTGTGAGAGGGAGTTGGCCACGCGGCACCAGTGCGGGTTGGTAGATGACACATGTCTTCGAATTTTTGGTTCTAGGACATGGCGGTTTCCTCACAACGTATTCCGTCACCGTTTTGAGAGCAGTGGTGATGAAATAATTTACACAATGTAAAGTGCCTGCTTGGGTTCAAACCCACGCCTACAACTCGTAAGTCACGGCCGTTACCACTGGGCCACAAATTGAGTTATCTCGAGAAAATAACTATGCTTTCTGTATGAGGCCCTTGAACCTACCTCATGTTATAAGGCCATTGGCCGTTCCGACTGTCGATGTCGGCGCAATAACTGTTGAGTTTACATTCCATATGTCAACGACCTCGTGTTTTTCATCAAGATTATCAATTTGAAGATGTCTCATTGGTTGTAAGCGCGACTTCTGAAAGTGAGGTTCAATTCCGAGTCCGGATAAAGTGTTATTAGTAGGATTTTTTTTGTAACAGCCTTTTTTTTGTGGATGGGAAATCATCAAATGACTTCTCCCGCTCTGGGTGGAGCGGAAGGGCGAGTCAGACTTTTACTGACTAAAATCCACCCGTGTTCCTTCAGTTGCCTATGCCAAGGCCACGGTATCTCTTTCGAACAACCCGCGACCCCGGCGGCATCGGCCTATTGGACCCCATCATTGCTGACATCTCTTTTAATGTTGTAAGTGGGCTACTTTATATATTTTAGAGATTCAACATCTGTTTCAAAAAATCAAATTCCAGTCTCAAAAATAGCCACGACAGCTTTTTATTCAACAACTAAATTAATAAAATCATATTATTTTTTCATAAAAATGAGCAACACAAGCGCGGTATTGTACTTAACGCTCGCAAAACTTATTGCCATCAAAAACAAACATCTGTAACTCTGTTTGTTTGTATTTGGACATGTCGCAGGTTTATGACAAAACCTAGGCTTTTGATCAAGAACCGGAAGAAGACGCTCGACGTCAGGGGCACCCCGCGGTTCGGTTAGGTTAGGTTCCTTTAAACCCTGCAGACAGAAATAGGAGCCCCGCTGCGAGGAGCTCCGTCGACCAGTTCTTGATCAAAATCCTGCTTTTGTCATAAACCTGCGACATGTCCAAATACAAATAAAACACAGAGTTGCAAATGTTTGTTTTTGATGACAATAATTTTTGCATGATCAGTTGGGTAGGTTATAATAGTCGAGTCATCAATTACTTGTGGTATCATTATAAATAGATACGTGACTACATGAAATTAGAGCTTTCATTGACCATTATTTGATGACAATAATAAGGTAATTTTATGTTCAATCATAGTAGATTTACTTATACTAACGTATACAATTGTGAGTATATGAAATTACAGTACGTTGAAATTATTTCACTTATTAGAAGCTTTTAATGCGTAGACATATCACAAATTTAGTTATCACCATGCTGCATCATAATAACAGTAGCTTGTTTTACAATATAATTATGGTCGCTTGAAAAGCTTATATTTTTTCGCTGACCTAAGACAACTAAATATATTTGAAGACCACACTGACATTTTAAGCAAGACATTTCTTTGGTTTGGTTGAAAGGTGACTTGATCGAAACTGTTCTTAGCTATGATTCAAGAAAATTTATTCAGCCGTTTGAAGATTATCAGCTCTTTTTAGGGTTCCGTACCTCAAAAGGAAAAAAACGCTTTGTTGTCCTTCTGTCTGTCTGTCAGTCTGTCAAGACCCTTTTTCTCAGGAACGCGTGGAGGTATCAATTTTGAAATTAATATCAAATACGTAAGTCTATGGTCCCTTGGAGTCCTATAAAACTCATGCTTCTAAGTAGACGCAATAAAAGATGCGGCCATTTATGCGACATATTTTGATACTCGCAAGTAAATCAAAACCTATAGGGTACTTCCTGTTGACCTAGAATAATGAAATTTGGCAAGCAGCAAGGTCTCACAGCATAAATAAAGGAAAAAGACCGAAAATTGGTAATTTGTAATTTAATCACATAAAAAAAAATTTTTTGGGATTTTAATGTTAAGTTTGTTTTTGGGATAAATTTTCAACTACGGAACCCTTCATTGTGCGTGATCCGACACGCACTTGGCCGGTTTTTAATTGATGAATGGATGTGAGTATCTTCCACAGATCTCATCAAGTCGAAATTTGGTATTCTGTTACTTCAATGATGTTAGAATAACATAGTAACCTTGGACTGATGCTGCAGCATTACCTGGAATTTGCAGGATACCCAACTGCCTCGCCAACTTACAGCTGAGGTATCGTGTTTGGGCTCATTGGAATGGCTTCAATGAATACGTTAAGATATATGGCAATCAGGGTCTAATGATGGAGTAGCAAAAAGAAATGAAGGTAAATTTGTGCAGGGGGTTTTAAGTTTTAAATTTAACTTTTGACTTGTGATATAATTACTCTATTGCATTTGCAAACGACTAATTATGTTAAATACCTTTAATATTTGCACGTTTTTTTTTTAAAGTACACAGATACAGGTTGTGTGTCAATATTGGCGTGAAATAGTTTGGTACAAAATAAAAGACTCATGACCCCTATACTAGGAAAAACCTGTGTTACAGGGGTCATCCATCCGTCCGTATTCTAAAGATAAGATGGTTTAAATATTAGTAAAATGCACTTTTGTACAAATATGTAGTATAGTATAATATATAGTATGTTGTTAAATAAATTCACACCACCATTTAATAAACTATGTATATTGAAATAAATTCTAGCAATTAAAGTGTTGTTAGAAATCATTCATTCATTCATTTATCCATTTATTCTTTTGTTTTTGAATGAATGAATGAATGAATGAATGCTTTATTTGTAAACATAGGTCAATGTACAATATTGTGCGAGATGTTACGGATAAGTAGATCCTCTATGTTTTGCCCTGAGGCGTACAAATATAATTAATTAACATTGTCGAATTTCACATTATTAATAAAATCAATAGGTACATGCATATCAATTAATAAAAAAAATAATAAAAAATATAAATCAATTTCAAATGTCAAATAGATTAATAATGATATAGTCATAATAATACTTCTAATGTCAAATATAATTCTAAATCGTCAAAATAGGTGAGATGATGTACAATTTTATGAAGCAGTAATTATAGAATTATCGGCCAAATATTCCTGAAGTGAGTAATAACATTTATTTATCAATATTCTTAATAGTTCCTTTTTGAAATCGTCCAGATTGATGATGTTCAGGAGGTGGTAAACAAAAATATAATTGGCGAAATCGTTAAAGGTTAGTACCATACACTTCTGCCTAGGCGTGGCTTTATGTTATGCTAATTAAAAAAAAACCGGTCAAGAGCTAGTCGGACTCGCGCACCTAGGGTTCCGTTCCGATTTCTGAAAAACTGTGCTATTTAGAGACATCGTTTTATTTTTCCTGTAATCTTTACATAAGCTTTTTCATATGATACCCCAGATGCTCTAGTAGCCCCACTTTTAATTTTTAAGACCCCCTCCCTTTCAGTCCCTGTTGCAAAAAAATATAAATATTTTTATTTCTTTCTTATTTGCAAAATAGTTGGGTAAATGTCATCTAAAACTATTCCAAATTTCAAGTTGATAGCATTAGTAGTTCTTGAGATATCCAGCTGTGACAGACAGACAGACAGACAGACTTAGTCACACCATAAGGGTTCCTTTTTTACCATTTTGGTACGGAGCCCTAAAAATCGGTTTAGCAATTTCGGAGTTTCAACCACGCAAACAAGCTCACAGTCTCTTCGTAACTCTTCGTTATTTCGATCGATGTAATCAAATAATGCATAATTATTCAACCAAATAATAATTTATGTATTTCCTTCTTCCATAACATTGCATAATCTGTTTCGTATTTTTATTATATGTGTGAGTGTATGTGCGCAAGTGTGTGTTTGAAGTGCATATTGTAATGGTTTTTATTGCTCAATGCGTGCATGCTGCAACTTAAGGCGAAGGTTACTCGTTATACTGTGACATGATAAGAAAATAGATTTGGGCTATGCGTGTAGAAAAGCGAGAATTTTAAATGTTATGTATGTGCCAATTTTTGCGTGGTTAATCTCAAAAATGACCTCAATTCATATTGACCAATATCATTCATAGGTTTGACCCTGATTATTTTGTACTAGCTTCCACCTGTGGCTTCACCCGCGTGGTATGTCGATAAAAATTAGCATAAGTCCTTTCCCAGAGTTCAAAATATCCCCATTTAAAATTTCATCAAAATCGGTCAAGCCGTTTAGCCGTGAAAGCGTAACAAACAAACTCACATTCGCACTTATAATATTACTGGCTGCGCCCCGAGGTTTCACGAGGGTAGATCGGGATACAAAGTAACCTATGTGTTAATCCAGAGAGTCAGCTACCTCCACACCGAATTTTATCAAAATTGGTTCAGCAGTTTGAGTGTGAAGAAGTAACAAACATACAAACACACATACCTATACTTACAATCTTTTTCCTTTTTATTATAATCCCCTTAATCATAAAAAACTTAAACGCTCTACAAACTTATTTTAGTTAAAATAGTGTTTTGTCAATTTCTTTTTAATTAGGATTTGAGTTTGAAAGAAGAAGACAAAACACTATTTTAATTAAAATAGGTTTGTAGGGCGTTCTAGTTTTTTATGAGTAAGGGTGTTAGTGTGATAACAATAAGTTAGTATTTTAATTTTACAAATCAAATGTGGTGTTAGTATTGTTAGTAATATTTTCATATTACTAGTGTCAGTGTTCAGTGTCAAGGAGCTCGTGGCTAAGTAATAACAGCCGCACGGGTCGATCCATGAGGTTAAGCTACGCTTGCCAGGGTTGGTCAGTGGATGGGTGACCATCTTTACATACCAAGACTCCTCCGTGCCTCGGAAAGCACGTTAAGCCGTTGGTCCCGGCTGTCATTCGTGGATCTTTGACAGTCGTTACGGGTCGTCAGAAGCCCGAAAGTCTGACAACCAGTCTTACCAAGGGGTATCGTATTACCCAGTTACTGGGTTGTGGAGGTCAGACAGACAGTCGCTCCATGTAAAATACTGGTATTCAGCTGCATCCGGTTAGACTGGAAGCCGACCCCAACAAAGTTGGGAAAAGGCTAGGCAGATTGATTGATTTTTACTAGTGTCAGTGTTATGTTAGTTGCAATTTTTTCCCTATATGACGTATTTTACCCCCTAAGTTGGCTAAATGCCTCCTCCGTCCCGTACCTTTTCTCTTGTGTCAGTCTTCATCCAGTTTTCTTTCTTCTGAGCTTGCCACACTGTTATTTGCTTTTAAAGCTACTCGTATTAACTTATCTACCAACATCACTGATCAAATCTAAAATAGGTCGTCGCCTTAATAAAAAGATTTCACTGCCGCGCTCGCCAGCATGTGACGGCACACACAAAAATATGTCCGTCTCTGTCACACCCACGCATTACGCACAATGTGTCCCTTTCCCGCATTTCTATGTCATTGACATTGTGCATGTTTCTTGCGTAGGGTTTTCCGAACATTCTGTTGAAAGGAAATGTAGAAGAAATGTTGGCATTTTGACGTGCGTTTCCTGGGATAGGAAGAACTTTAAAGTGTTGCAAAATGGTTGCATTACACGATATAATATTCATGTCATATGGTGGGTTGCACCAAAGGGTACAATTATAGTTTCCTTCAAAGTTAATTTTAAGGCGATACCAAAATAAATTGGGGGCTTTATTTTAGGGGGGATATATGTTTATTGACTATTTGATTAATACTCTGACTGAAGGAAAACACAATTGGGTTAAATTTCCACGATATAATTCTATTCCGAAAAGACCTCTACTTTTTTATATTTTTTTCTGTGATTCTAAAATCCTAAGTACCTAATTTCATTGCAAAATTACGTTCAAAATGTGCGTACCTATTCCCTTAATGGAATCTAGCTACCTGCAGTTGCACCGTCATGCCAAATGTAAAAGTTTAAAGTTCAGAGCAGGGACATGATATTCAACGCGTCTGATAGAAGTGACAGATAAACATTAACCAGCGAAGCGTAGGCAGTTAAAGTTACAGTTAAAGTTATAACGTCAGCTAACAAATTGACAAATTGAACAACCCATTTTTAGTGCAACAAGACGTAAGTAAGGCGAATAGTGTCGCCATCTAGCGCCGCCATTGACAAAAAACCGATCAAGAGCGAGTCGGACTCGCGCACCGAGGGTTCCGTACCATCATTTATATGTAATTAATGTTGATGATTTCTGAAAAACCGTGCTATTTAGAGACATCGTTTTATTTTTCCTGTAATCTTTACATAAACTTTTATCACATAGAATAATTTCAGATTTTACGCTTACGGAGATAAGGGGGGGGAACGGTATTTTTTTTTTTCATTTTTCATCAAAAGTCGAAAACTATGTGGCCTAAAAAAAAGAAAAAAAAAATGGTTGAGAATGTGCAAACAGCGCTCTTTTATATGATACCCCACATGCCCTAGTAGCCCCACTTTACATTTTTAAGACTCCCTTTCAGTCCCTGTTGCAAACAAAATATAAATATTTTTATTTCTTTCTTATTTGCAAAATAGTTGGGTAAACGTCATCTAAAACTGTTCCAAATTTCAAGTTGATAGCATTAGTACTTCTTGAGATATCCAGCTGTGACAGACAGACAGACAGACAGACTGAGTCACATAAGGGTTCCTTTTTTACCATTTTGGTACGGAACCCTAAAAACTCATACTTCTGGAGTTAAGGAACATTTTGAAATTTCCCATGCTCACATTTTTAATCAGATAAGGTAGAATGGTTTGTATCAAAAAAATTAACACTAAACCACAAAAATTAACAGTAACACACTGGGTTGTGGAGGTCAGATTGGCAGTCGCTTACTGTAAAATACTGGTATTAAGCTGCATCCGGTTACACTTGAAGCTGACCTCAAGATAGTTGGGAAAAGGCTAGGCAGATGATCTTTTATCAAGCATCTATAGATTTTTGAGAAGGAGGGGGAGGACAGCAATCCTCCCTCCAGCGACGACCTAAGCAGAGGTTCGTACCCCACAGGCAGTGCCCTTAGCGTGCAGTCATTTAGTTTAATATAATTAATTTTATGCCCTGACCGGAGGCTTTGAGTTAGCTTAAGAGGAAAGGCGGGTGGCCAGACTTTTGAAAATTGTGAGTGGTTGACCAAAAAGGGACCTGAAGGGATTGGAAACCGTTATTTATTTTTTTTGAATTTTTTAATCTGTGGTCTTTTAACTTTGTTTTGGTCTAACCAGAATATTTTTAGGTGCCGTAGTGTTTTTTTTATGTTTTTTTTTGTGAGCGCACGCGTCGAAACTTTTCTACACGAAATTTCAAACGCGATTTACTCGAAATCAATTATTTTCCCTTGAGGTCCCTTTTTGGTCAACCACTCACATTAGGTATTTTAAGAAGGTATTGCTGTCGCTCTGCGAGCGCTCCGCCCTCGAATTCGTGCGATAAGGACAACTATGTAAAAAGTCACATTTCGAGGTTTGGCTCTCGCCTATTTCCTCCTCCAATATTGGACCAATTTAAAAGATATTTCATAAACTGAATAAGAAGGATGTATACTATGCCCTATGTTTTTCTTGTTTCGTTAATAGTTGTCAAAATTGGTACACTAGGCGTCTGTTGACAGCGGTCTGAATAGGCAATTTTGAGCATTTTTGGAGGGTTCTAGTTCTTATAAAAATAATATATCATCAAAAAGGAAAGCATAGGGGCATACAAGTAACTGATATTTATATTTCTGTAAAAAGTCATTGCTTTATGGTCACTAACCAGAAAGAAAACATGCGAGAGCGTTTGTATCTTTTTGTATGGAGAAAAGAGCACCCACATTTCCTCTTAAGGCACCCACAGGATTGTCCGGTTAAGTGGTCATGACCTCTCAAGGTCAAACTACGAAATTCCCTACATTAAAAAAAATACTGCGACATATATAACTAGCAAGGAGACAGGCAAAATACAGTGATGATCAAATAATATAAAGCTCGCCTTCCTCTAGACTCTAATAAAGGTAGCAGCTTACTAGTACTGGCAGGTAAACAAACAAATAACAGTGGTTGAATAACGTTACGTGTAACGTACAGGGATTTGTGAAAGCGATACTGTGAAGCGTCAGCAAAAAAATAAAAAGAAGTTTCTTTTACACACATTTTTTCGTGTATGTATTCCCATTTTCACATGGTTCTAAACAAGCACTCTTTGCAAAAAGCCATCTTAATTTAATCTGCCTAGCCTTTTCCTTTTGCTTTTTTTTTTAACTATGTCGGGGTTGGCCTCCAGTCTAACCAGATGCAGCTAAATACCAGTATTTTACATGGAGTGATTGGGTGGGTAATACGATACAATTTGGTAAGACTGGCTGTCAGACTTTCGGGCTTCTGACGACGAAAAAGCCATATTAAAAAACAAAAATTAGTGAAAGGAAGGAAATCAAAACAATCAATGTTGTGTGTCACAAATTTGTAATAAATGCGAGTTTTACAGCATTTTTCCTATATTTGTCTGCACTACTTTCAAGCTTGTAACATATTTATTTAATTAAATACATAAAACAGCAGCTAGGGTGAAACAACGTGAAACTACAGATATGATAAAAAAGAGATTTTCAAAGAACAAAACTTAAAGTAATTGAAAACAAAATTGTCTTATTCAAATTGTTTAAAATGTTATAAAACATTTACCTATAAACTGATTGGTTCTTAAAAACGTGCGTAAAACAATTCTCACACCAAATTACGAAACCACAACAAGAAATTGAAAAACCAATTTTGATATTACTCAACACTTAAATCATTTAATCCGAACGTTTTATTTTCTCTGCTGACCGTACGCTCCACTTATTGTCTGACTTAAACGACGCTTGCGCAACTACTTAACGATAAAGATGTCTTACCGATTGGTATCGATATTTATGGCGATACTTTATCGATACGAGTACCGAGTTACGATTCGTTTTGTTGTGGCCATAGACTTATAAAAAAAGATGGACTCCGCGCCACGCATATCGAAAGTGAAGCACAGTAAGCATGCCGGACCGTTTGTACAAACACGCCTCGCGCACACATTTACATCATAGTATGCCGACCGGCCGCCATTACGTGACACGAGCGACGCCGTCTTTGCAGGTACTCAAATCATGCACACATAGATCGGTACGGTGCTTCACTTTCGATATTCGTGGCGCGGAGTCCATCTTTTTTTTTAAGTCTATGGTTGTGGCATTCGTTTTTGAGATGGGGACAGTAACCCTAGTACTAATCTATTTAAATAAAAATCAGTACCCTTCCTTTTGGCTTTGCCTTATGTAGGGTAAAGTATAACAAAATTTTCCCGGAAAATTTTCAAATTCGCGAAAAACTGAACGTCCCTTTTGTAAAGGGTTTTTTGTATGAATTATTAAAATTGGACAGGTTACAGTTAAAGGGGAAATATTTACAAGTCCGTGGTAAGGCTTGTCGTACTATATGGATCGAAATGCTGGACCCTTAACACATATAATGCCTTGCACGCACGACGGCTTGACATGCGGCACATGCGGCTGACACGGCTGACACGAGGAAAAATATTATGATCGTTTTCAAAGTGCCATTTTTCGTCGTCAGCCACGTTTTTCATGTTAAGGCGCGGACTGACTACGATTTTAAACGGCACACAACCGCGTAATCTATTGTCACCATTAGCTGCCTTGAAATAAGGTTAAAAATTGAAAATAATATTTGTGTTGCCGAGATGTGACTAAGCTACGAATGTGCATTTATTTTCCGGGTTTTCTTTAGATTATTCAGAATATACACAATAAATTAATTAACTGTCCGGTTAAAGTTTAAGAAAAATGCTAATTCTATTAAATTCTTAGAAAAAATAATGCCGTTAACGCTGAAAATACAGAGATGTTCGACGCCAATGTTTATTTTTGTGGAGCAACTTCCAAATTTTTTATTGGGAATATGAAACTATTTTTTACTATTATATTCGGTTAAATTTTTTCTTTAAACCCTTCTCTGTCCACTGTATTTTTTGCGTCGGATAGTTTCATTGCGTTACCCGACAATCCAAGAAACCAATTTTTGTGAATATTGAGCTAATACCGCGCCTTAAGCTCCGGCACGGTACTGCATTATATGTGTTAAGTGCATTGTCCAAACCTACCTATGACTCAACTGTAGGAAATGGGTCGCTATAATATTCGTACGCCTCACACGTTCCATGCAATGCTATAATACTTCCGTATAAGTAGTTCATGTAACAGTTAAAGGAACGCAGTAATTACTACGCTGGTTGTGTGTAGCCTTGAGGCTTGTGTTATGTATGTTAGGGATGTGAAAAAAATGTGGACTCTCTCGTCCCTACGTTGCTCTCTATGGGATAAGGTCTAACCGAACTTACCCCAAGATTTGACCTAATATTGAAACATTTGGGAGCGTCCAGGAGCTTGTGGCTAAGTAATAACAGCCGCACGGGTCAAGCTACGCTTGCCGGCGTTGGTCAGTGGATGGGTGACCATCTTTACATACCGAGACTTCTCCGTGCCACGGAAAGCACGTTAAGCCGTTGGTCCCGGCTGTCATTCGTGGATCTTTGACAGTCGTTACGGGTCGTCAGAAGACCGAAAGTCTGACAACCAGTCTTACCAAGGAGTATAGTATTACCCAGTTACTGGGTTGTGGAGGTCAGATAGGCAGTCGCTCCATGTAAAATACTTGTATTTAGCTGCATCCGGTTAGACTCGAAGCCTAGGCAGATTGATTGGGAGCGCCCAGGTGGATTTTTTGTGTCATAAACTCCTAGAAGTTACTGAGCGACAGTTTAGACCTTAGTTTCCAACGACCTTATTTTATACCAGTAAATAAAGGGGAGTAAAGCAGAATCTTATAACAGGGTATCCAAGACGAAGAAGAAGAAGGTGGGTGGTGATAGTTTTGGTCAAGCTTTCCCAAAATAACAAAACAATTTATGTTCCGCAAAATTTTTAAATTTTTTAGTAATAAAAAAATATTTGAGGAAAAAATCCGATTATAGCGAATTTACGTTGAATTTGCAAGTTTTTATGGAGAATCAAAGGTAATTACGGAAAGTTTTTGATAAAGAGACTTTATTTACTTAAGAGAGTCAAAAGAATAACGCATGGCGGTAATATTTTTTTTTTTTTTTAATACAACTTTATACAATTTAATACAACTCGGAAAACTAAACATTTTGCGGAACATACCTTTATTTTCTTATTTTGGGAGGGCCTGACCAAAGCTATCACCACCTACAGTATGTCGGTCGTTTTCTGGGACACTTTATACAGGGTGACTTTGAAAACATGCGACAAAATGTAAGGGGGTGTTCTACGCATCAATATGAACAACTTTTACTAAGGGACCAACATCTAATTCGCAAAAAAAAAAATACCTTCCCATATTATAGTTAAAGGTATTGGACCCTTTTGTAAAAGAAGTTCGGATTTTTTTTGCGAATTCGAAATTGTTCACATAGTAAAAATTGTTCATATTGATGGTAGAACACCCCCCTAAATTTTGTCGCATGTTCAAATTCATCAAATTCTTTTACAAAAGGGTCCAATACCTAAAGGTATTACTATAATATGGGAAGGTAATTTTTTTTTTTTGCGAATTCGATGTTGGTCCCTTAGTAAAAGTTGTTCATATTGATGCGTAGAACACCCCCTTAAATTTTGTCGCATGTTTTCAAAGGAAAACCACCCTGTATAATACAGGGTGATTTTCCGAGATGGGCTTGGGGCTTTAGGGTGAAACCGAAACTATGAAATTGTCAAAGCATGGGGGATAAATTAACTGCCGAACTTGATTTGGGCACAATTTTCCGTTTCAAAAAAAAAAAATGCGCTTTTTATAAACAGTTCCAACACCAAGAAGAATCTTCGCTAAATTCACTAGGCCAGTGTTTCACTCACTTCTCAAACAAAACACATGTAATAAATGTAGGTTACGTCACCACACGTTTCCCCCATTACGGCCGTAGACGGCGAAACGAAAGCCGAACTCTTTGCTCGCTTTCATCAAAGTTATTGTGTTCATAATTCGAATATTTCGACATCTGACGTCAATTTGCGCGGGTGATTTTTTTGGTTGGCAGTTGGCACCTAATAGTGGTATTTTTTTTTGGTAGTGTGCAGATTTGAATTTAGAACGGGTTGTCAATTTTGCAGGGATACGATTAATGTACAGTCAGTGACAAAAGTGTTTTATTGATTAATTTGCATTTTTTGTTTACTTTGGCCTTTTATGGGGCACAAAAATTTTATTAATGTATTTATCTGCTATATTTATGTGTGCCTTTTTTGTAAATATTTAAGTAAAGGCTTAAAATTCTTTACAAAAACGTGAACAACTTAGTATCAGCGATATTAAAGCTTCTGAGTTCTAAGCTACACTTTTGTAACTATAACAGATTAGAGAGACTCACTTTCATATCAATATAATACTAAGTAGTACGTAGTTACCTACCTATGTGGATGTCGCGTGTACTGGTTTGTGCACCGGTCTGGTGTTTGACCTTCGGGCTTCGTGAGGAAAGCAATCATCCGGTGTTAGGAAGAGGAAACGATCGAGACATGTTGACAGTCTTGTTAATGAGAAACATAACACTAATAAATTATCATAAATGCATTGCGGTATTAATAAAATACAATATTGAACTTAAAGTACTGTACAGTAAAAAATATGCTGTAGTACTTACTGTAAAAAATATTTTAGAAAAAAGGAACGATACAACCTGTAATGTTTTTTTTTCGACTAAGTTCGGGAACAGCCAGCCTTTACTTGTTCTGAACTTTTTTTTACTTGAGACAATTTTTCAGAGATATTAAATTACCTACTGCCATTACACAGACGATATTTTTAGTTACTACCGGTGCAGTGGTCAGACCAGACATGTCATAAACAATGTATAATAATTATGTAAATAATATGCGAAATATTTTTATTACCAAAAACAAAAAAATTTCTTAATCGTAACACGCTTGTGTAATATGCAATAATATGTGAAAGTTTGTCTTTGTTATTTAATCAAAAAGAGATTTACATCCTCGACGACAATCATTTTACTCTACATGACATAAAATAAGTTAGTTCATCAATACTATAAAATACATATTATCAAGCTATACATTCCCAGTGTAAGGTGACCTTGCATTGTATAGATGTTCCGTATAATGAAAGTTCAGCTTAAACAAGAAAATGATTACTTAATTTGTCATCGATGTCTTGCGTACATTTTCAGATAAATGTTTTTATGATCACTGTATCGTGCAATAAATAGATACATGCTTGCAGTTGGTACATTTGGGATGTTATTACTTACAAACTATTTGTATCATCGTTATATAAATTATAGTCACGATTTGTATGCAAAAATTGTCTGCTTATCCTTTTCTCACATAAGATCACGAGACTAAATTGATTTATAACTCTTTACGACATTGTTTCGTCTAATACCACCTTTTTTCTCTGAGAAACGCATCATCAGCTATTGTCTTACCTTTTCCATTAATTCTCCCAGATCAGTACGCAAAAAACCTACCATTCACTCATTCATTCAATGCAAATATTTCATTCAGCTTTATCCATTCACCGTATCCGAAATGACCTTCTTTTTTTAATTTAAACAGATGCCAACGCACCACATCGAGCTCGATACGAGACCACAGACTATAAAATTAAAAGAAAAAAGCATGTCTTAGAGAAACCTATGTTTATACAGACAGATGTACGAACACCCATGAAAAGAGTCGATTTTTACGGATTTCCTAATGTGACAAACAGATTGGCCGATCTGCCAAAATTCAAGCCGATTTCTGACGAGCAAATGCTAAAGATAAATGAGATACTTGAAAATCTGCCTTCAAGATTACCCAAAAGAAAGGGCCGAGTTTTGAACACTCCTCAAAGCGTACTCCTAAGTAACCCAGTTGTGACCACAGAAAAGACGATAGAATCGAACGACAGACAAGATGGAAAACGATGCCCACAGGGAGGGACGTGCGAATTTTTCTTCTACTGTTGGATGGTCGGAGGCTTGTTAGATGGCTCTTGCGGAAGCCTTTTGAAAGGATGCTGTCACAGAGTGGCTAAAGCCGGAATCTTGGGTGTACAGGACTCGAATAGTCTTGATGCCAGCAGCGAACGCTTGAGTTACGGACCTGTAGTGAATGATGAAAGTAAGTGGACCTGATGGCACGCCAAAGCGTAATTTGAAGGTTTTAGAAATGTTTCTAGATAACTTTTGCACGCTTTTTGTAGCACGTTTAGTTTACTTATAATTTGTTAGTTGTTGAGAGAAGTTTTAGTTTGTGTCGGTTATTTGCCAAATTTTTGGAGTAGCATGTCTGTTTTTTTTATTTTGTAGTCTTTGTTTAGTTATGTGCATGAAAAAGTAATTAAAAGACACGTAAGTATATTTTCTAGTATTTTTAACGTAGTATTTTTATTTTATAATATTTTTTTTTACAAATTTTTATTGATTTTTCAAAAGTTTTCTAGAAACAGTTATTTCTTAGTTAATTTTCTTTAAAAAAATATCAATATTACGCTTTAGTGTGATAGACATCAGAGCAGCGCCATCTACAGTCAAATAAACGTACTAACAGAGCTCAGATGTGGTCGTTCGGCAAGACATAGCTAGAATTAGCCATTTAGCCATTTAATCGTTCATATCCGGATCCGGTGACGTCATCAGGTATTGAAAACTTATTGTACATAATATACTGTGTGATATATTTTTCTGTTGTATATTCTTTATATTTTTTTTCTAAATATTCCGCCTCCTTATTCTAACTATGTCTTGCTTTCTTACTATACATACTGATTTTGTATATATATTTTTTGTCAATATATTTTACTAACATACTAACTAATTATATCAATAAAATGTATTATATTGTCTTTTTTCTGCTCTAGAAGATAAAAGGTAAGTGCTTCAGTTTATTTTTTACTATTTTTGTTGCCATACAATCAAATGTGTACATATTTATTTAATTTTTGTTTATTACATTCATTCATTTCATTATATAAAAACAAATAATTAACGCCATATTTTTAAACGTAATGTAAAATCCTATTTTTCTAATAAAACACCAAACTTAAAAAAAAAAAAACAAATTTCTTGATACATTAATAAATACAAACTCACAAAACTTTTGACGATGACTGTATCAGTCAGCTGATGATTGTGTTACGCGTTCGGTATTACGTAAAAAGTAAGTAGATAGGTCACTGTTCTCTTTACAATTAAATGGAAATTGGTCTAAGCCAAGGAGGGGCTCGTGGCTAAGTAATAGTAACAGCGGCACAGGTCGAACGATCAAGCTACGTTTGCCGCGGTCAGCCCACGGATAGGTGACCCTTCCCTGCCTCGGCCCGGTGGTCATTCTTAGATCTTTGAGAAGTCGTTACAGGTTGTCAGAAGCCTGAAAGTCTTACCAAGGGGTATCGTGTTACCCAGTACCTAACTGAGTTGTGGAGGCCAGTCGCTCCATGTAAAATACTGCGACTGCCTATCTGACCTCCATAACCTAGTTACTGGGTAATACGATACCCTTGGCAAGACTGGTTGTCAGAATTTCGGGCTTCTGATGATCCGTAACGACTGTCAAAAATCCACGAATGATAGCCGGGATCATTCCAAGGCACGGATGGGTATTTATATGTAAAGATGATCACCCATCCACGGACCAGCCGCGGCAAGGGTAGCGTAACTTGATCGATCGACCCGTGCGGCTGTTATTACTTAGCCACGAGCCCCTCTTGCTTGCCACATACCACCAAATGGAAAACATACTCCTTCCTGGAGTTGGTTAAACCCACAACTACCTTTTCCCAAGATTGGACATATTTATTTAAAAATCATCATCTTCCTGCCCTTATCCCATGGTACGTGGGGCTGGCGCACCACGTTTTCTTCGTCCATTCTCCCCTGTCAGCCGTCACGCTATCATTCACTCTCTTCTCTTTCATTCATTCCTCACACAAGTGTCAAAGTTCCACGAAAAGTATTACCATTCAAATGAGATACTTTGCCCAGCCTTAACCTATAAAGCTGTTTCCAATGTAAGACTAAAGCCTCGTATCTAAAACGCAGACGTACTTAGGCTTAATATTGTGAAAGCTGATAAATTAACTCCATCGTTGAAGATTCACAAGGCCGAGCTGAGTTGATTATACAGATTAAAATTTAAGGCAGATTTGTAAACAGCTCTGAGTTTGTAGTCATTTAAGCGTATAGTCAGCTATACGAACTTTGATAGCTGTTAAATAATAATAGGTCTTTACATAAGAAATTGCCCATTTTTGATACCGGCTAGTGTGAATATCTATATTTCATTTTAGTTAGAATTCCAAATTCAAATTCATTTTATAATATAGCCATGATATTTAAAAAAAAAATCAGTTTTCCCGCCGTTCGATTTTTCTTTGATATCAATGTTTCTGTAACCATGCAAAAATCGAAATAGTGCGCTTATTTTCGAATACGAGTCCGTCGTGGCACCAACGTAGCACAGACAGCACGCAATATTAACGACGTGTATGGACAAGGTACTGCAAGTGAACGCACGGTACGTTTTTGGTTTGTTCGCTTCCGTTCTGGAAATTTTCATCTCATCAATGAGCCCCGGGGAATAATTTCAAATCCAACAACGAGAGGAATTATCAATTCCCGTCCCCAGGATTTCTATAGCAGAGGCATTAACGAACTTTCATTAAAATGGCAAAAGTGCATCGACAAACTTTGTCGATGCACTTTTGCTTTTGATTCGGACTCGCTGTCTTCTTTACATGAACTTCTATCACATAGAATAATTTCAGATTTTTCTCTATGCAAGCTTCGGGGGTTGACGGTATTTTCTTTACATTTTTCATCAAAAGTCGAAAATTATGCGGCCTAAAAAAAAGAAAAAAAAATGTTGGAGAATGTGCAAACAGCGCTTTTTCATATGATACAGTCATGCTATAGAAGGCTAAAAACAGATAAGTGTTTCAAAACCGAACGAACGCTTCTTTGTAAAAAGTCAATTAAAAATGGAGATAGAACATCAAATAGTATTAGCATTTGATTAAATAATGCAAGAGAGAGCGATGAATTAATATTCCTTGAATTTTGTTTCAAATTCTTTAAAACATAAATACCACATATTTATAGAGATTTTTTTGTACAAGTAACTGACTTCTTTGTCCACAAAATGAACAGCGGATACAAAAAAATGTTGCACATGAATTTCAACGAACACACACATATAAAAAAAAAATAAAAAAAACCCACATGATACAGAAAAAGGTGTTGTAAACGTTTAAACGACTCATCACTTGACGAGGTGACCACAGAATAGATATGTATATACAGAAGGTCGATATCGTACAGTGAGCGAAAATGCACGCGCGCAAAGACATGCTTCACGTACTCGACCGAGATCGCTGTACTTACGCGGTCTATAACGGGTGTAAAAAGATGCCGAGAGTCACTTGTTTTTCCCGTCCTTTTGATTACTTTTTTTTGTATTGTACCATACCAGGGAACCTTTTGGCTACGGAGATATATATTGAAGGTCAAAGTTGCAACATTTTTATTAGGTTTTTTTTACAAAAACAATTTTTAAATGTTACAATTATAACCCAATTTTAAATACCCCCACAAGCCCACAATCCCTGTACCGTTTTTAGATTTTTCAGAACAAAAATAAAAGTCGTTTTCCAGCAATTATTTTTGTACAAAGTTACTTAGTTTGATGTACAGGATGCGTAGATATAGGCTTCGTGATGGGTCTGTTTACAACCTGTAGGTATGTGCGTACGGGTGCCTGTATTCTCTCTTTGTATGGTTCTGACCTTCTGTACTATTTTGTGAGGTGACTGTACCGCACAGCTGATTCTTACGCAAGCGGACTTTCTCCTCGACTCGGCGCCAGCGCATACAGTCGCGCACACAAGTTAATGTCACACTGTTGTTATTTTTACATGTTATTTAGTGGAAAAACTTGTGCGGTCGTGTGTACAATTTTTTTGAAAGACGGTACTAAAATACAACAAAGGATTAAGTTAATAATACAATAATGTGTAGGTTTATAAAAGATAAAAGAAAAAAAGTACGAATTTAAAAATAAACTCATTTTGTTACAATACGGAGTAAAAACTTTCTGGTTTTGTCTAAAATTAAATAATATTTAAATAATACAACATTCGTTTTTGTTTACACTAAACCCGAAAAGGGGTCATTGTACTCATCATTTAGAACAATTTTTTCTATGGGACCAACCTTGGAATCGCAAAAAAAAAAATCAGCTATTCCATACATTTTGTCGTTTTAAGGTGATACAAAAAAAGTGAACTTGGCGGGAATAAGAAAGAGACAGAGTTAATTACTTCCACATGCGAAAAAAAGAGAGCGCAACAACGTGCTGGAACCAAAATAAAAGCGCCAAATGAAATAAAAATTGTTTAAAAATAAATTAAGCTATCTATCAAAATTGTGTTCAGCCAGAATTTTCAATTACTTAATACGCACATTTTAAATGTGATTTTGCAATGAAATTACTTAGGATTTTAGAATTATAGAAAAAAAACATAAAAAAGTAGAGGTCTTTTCGGAATTAAATTCTATCGAGGAAATTTAACCCAATCGTGTTTTCCTTCAGTCAGAGTATTAATCAAATAGTCAATAAACATATATCCAAAAATTAAATCCATACATGCTGCAATAGTGAAGTAAATGGTTTCTAAAAATCCTCCAATTTATTTTGGTAGCGCCTTAAGTGAACTCAAATGTATGGAGCAGCAGATTTTTTTCGCGATTTCAAGGTTGGTCCCATAGAAATAATTGTTCAAAATGATGAGTACAATGACCTCTTTTTGGGGTTTAGTGTAAACAAAAAATAATGGTGTTTATCTAGTCTGAAAATAATAATATGCATGAATCTACGCTTTGGAATGGACAACTAGCTTAATTTTTTGACTGACCGACCTAAGACCGTCCCCTTGACAATTCAAAAGTGTCTGTAATTGGTTTATTTGAAATAAATGCTTTGAGTTTGAGTTTGAGTTTGACATGTACAGACGCCAGCACATCAAGCTACTACAATCTGTCAAATTTCTTTAATAGATTTTCAGCTTTATCGCTAAAGCATTAGGTTCAAGGTTGGTTGGGAAAATTTGACAGTTTCTGGTGGCTTGACCTGCTTACACTAATGTATTAATAAAGAGGGGGGGGGGGGGGAAAGAATCATAGGTCATCAAAAAATTCAGTCGCATCAAAGACAGTAGACAGTCAATAAACTGGCTACGCATTGCTGTCAACAGGAAAAGTGTTCGTTTTCGTCATGAATTTAAATTACTTGTTCACATAAAAACAGTGATAACAGTAACTAGCTGTACTTTAACTAAAACCTCCATTACAATTTGTAACGTAATTTAAAGTAAGCGTCAAACCATTTTTAAATGCGTCATTAACTCTTTAAAAAGTGCTTTAATGCACAATTTTCACAAGTAACGAGCAGATTATGAAGTAATTTACACTTTTTAAAATGTAGCCGGACTTTAGATTTAGAAATTAGGTTGCCTGTTCGCAGTTTCAAAGAGATTTACATCTTATTTAGCAGTACGAAGTTAGTGATTTTCTCCTTAACTTATCTTGTGTCGATTCTTTTGTCACAAATCTTTATCTTTACATGGTACAGTCCGCGAGGTCTAAGCTGAGCTTTGCATTTGTGTGAGTGCACATAGATAGTGTAGGTGTGACGTCCGGCATAGAGCGCGACGCGTTCTTTGCTTGGTTTAAAACCGGTTAATACTGCTTTTTGGCAATCGGCTTTTGTTCTTTTAGTACGAGAGGCCATGACCAAAACCATGTCACATTGTTTTACGGCCAAAACCTTATAAAATCGTTAGTTTAGATAAATAAATAAATAAATATCCTAGGACATTTCACACAACGCCATCTAGTCCCAAGTAAAGCAATCTAATGCTTGTGTTATGGTAACGAGATGGCTGATAAACTACTTAAATACATTTTTTTTTGTAAATACATACATAATTATTATAGATAGAAAAACACCCAGACTCGGAACAAATACTTGTAGGTCGTACAAATAATTGTTCCGTGCGGGATTCGAACCCGCGACATGCTGCGCAGCAGTCAATCGCTCAACCACTGCGCAAACCGTGTCGTTAGATGATTCTGAACCCAACTCAGTGGGCAGCACCGGTCAGAAATATCAGTTTTATTGGAGTCTATTTCTGCTATGTCAAAAAAAATAGGCAGATGGTATCACAATATGTCTGATATTAAAAATGTACACAGGTTTCGTAATTTTATTACGAAAAAGTTTGTTTTCAGATATTTTGCGCGTCACATGT
This sequence comes from Cosmia trapezina, assembly GCA_905163495.3. Classification (NCBI taxonomy): domain Eukaryota; kingdom Metazoa; phylum Arthropoda; class Insecta; order Lepidoptera; family Noctuidae; genus Cosmia; species Cosmia trapezina. The sequence goes on from LR991048.1 coordinate 6,397,842, forward strand.
GATTTTATATAGTTTTGGTCATAAAACGATATGACAAAAATCTTGCTCATGGGCTCTCGTACCATTTTGGTGATCACTCACACAAATTTGCGATCCAGTCATTCTGATACCAACCCAAATGCTCAGCTTAGGCCTCGCGGACTGTACTAGCTACTGCCCGCGACTTCGTCCGCGTATCTTGTTTTAACATAAAACATATCCTTTGACACTCGGCAATACTGGTAGCTTCTCATTAGTGAAATAATTTTCGGAATCGGATCAGTAGTTCTGAAGATTACCTACCCCCTACATACAAACTCAGAAATTTTACTTCTTTATAATATTAGTATGGATAAAACAAAGTCGCTTTTCGTTTCTGTCTGTGTGATTGCTCAAATCTTCTAAACTGCACCATGGATTTTGAAGAGCAGTTTCGGAAGGTTTATGTTCTAATCCTAACAAGTATTATAAATCCGAAAGTGAGTCTGTTTGTTTGTTACGCTTTCACGCTAAAACGGCTGAACGGATTTTGATGAAATTTGGCACAGGGGTAGACCATGACTTGGGTTGGGACACTTAAATAAATAAATAAAATAAATAAATAAATAAATATCCTTGGACATTTCACACAACGCCATCTAGTCCCAAGCTAAGCAACCTAATGCTTGTGTTATGGTAACGAAATACTTTTCATCCCGATATTCCCAATAATAGCTAGTATATTAATATTTCACTTGGATATAGCATAGAAATCTCCATGAGTTTGGCATTTGATGATGCACCAAACCAACAATAAAATAATAATAATAATACCAGCCTATTATTGTCCCACTTCTGGGCAAGTGCCTCTTCTGATACACAGAAGGCACGAGCATTGTACGCCACGCTTGCTCAAGACGGGTTGGTGATATCAGACTTATATTAACTACAAGTCCAGGTTTCCTCACGATGTTTTCCTTCACCGATGTCAGTAATGTCCAAGATAAACTCAGAAAGTACATATGAATTGAAAGAGTCACATTGGTACTTGCCTGTATTTGAACCCACGCTCACGTCCATGAGGGAGAGGTCCGTGGATGGGTGACCATCTTTACATACCGAGACTCCTCCGTGCCTCGGCAAGCACGTTAAGCTGTTGGTCCCGGCTGTCATTCGTGGATCTTTGACAGTCGTTACGGGTCGTCAGTCAGAAAGTCTGACAACCAGTCTTACCAAGGGGTATCGTATTACACAGTTACTCGGTTGTGGAGGTCAGGTAGGTAGTCGCTCCATGTAAAATACTGGTATTCAGCTGCATCTGGTTAGACTGGAAGCTGACCCCGACATAGTTGGGAAAAGGCTAGGCAGATTGATCACGTGCATGAGAGGGGAGCCCACTGGCCCATCAAGGCATTATAATCTACTCTCTACAATAGATTACCACACAGTAAAACCACAATATTTTGTCATTATGTACTATACAATACAATAAAAATACTTTCAAAATTCTTTATGTACGCAAGAACGCGGACAAAACATGTGTTTCAATTGTAAAACATATTATAAAGTGATTCAGTGTGTTACAAAATATTTGTTGCAATGCGCAATGAATATGTTTCTTTAAAGAATGATATTACAAAATATTACTGTTAATGATTTTTAGCCGGATGTTTTAATCAGTAAAGTTAATTATTTAGGCCTGGCTGACCTGACAGACGTTGTCCTCTCTTAGCTATGAATATTCTAATGTAAACGCGTGAAGTTAAAATAGTCGTTAAGTTTTCTGAAATTTTCCAATTTTCTGCGAAATTTTCTTATTTTTTTCTTTTGACTCTTTATGCCACTGCTATGCTGTATTAGGTAGTTGTTATTTACAGAATCATCGTTTGAGGTCTCGCACAAAAAAAGAAATAGCGAAATTGTTCCATCCGTTCACGCGTGATGCGATGACCAAGGGAAATAAGGGATTCATTTTTATCTATGTAATAAGTATAAGGTAGATATCAACAACAATAAACTTAAGTACAATGCGTTTCAAATAAGAATAGGAACGTCAATGATCTCTATCTGTCAAATGTTGATTGAAAATTATGGTTTGCAAAGAAAAATTACTTGCGTAATATCATCAGTACTTAATGTTTTTTTTTTTTGTTTAAACCGAGTCTTAGTTAAATCAAAGTGAAAAAAACAACAACAAATTATTCAAGATTAGTTTTTAAAAAATTATGCTACTTTCTGTCATATTTTCATTGTTGGCAACAATTTTTTTCAAATTCTTCGTTCATGATTCGTAAATAAATGTTATTTAAAAAATATCTGGTTTTGATCAACCTGCCCAATTTATTCGATTTGACAGCTATGACGTCACAACATGGCGCTAAGTCGATCCTATTCTTATTTAAAACGCATTGTATTGACAAACAATAATGGTTTTAACGGGCCAATAAGGAATAAAAAGTGGGTCGAATACGTTTAAATTGCAACATTTATAGACTGATGTTGATTACATTTATTATTTATGAATGTATTAAAGTATTGTGCCGGCCACTTGCAATTCTAACGACTGGAAACTGTGCTGTTGATGAAGTTATGTCACCTGTACAGAAATGCCATTCAAACTGCAATATTATGCAGTTTGAATGGCATTTTTTTTGCTTGCAATCTCCATAAGCTGCCTGCATAAGCTCTAACTGCCCTAAGTTATGTAATTTAATAGTAGATTAGTAATAGAGATGTTATTTCTGTTAATATTCAATGCAGTAAACCGTTTACATAAGTCTTAACGTGGTTTTACTTATTAATTACGCATTTATTTTCTTCCTCCTTTTTCTATTTTCTAACCTATACTTATTCCAAATTGGTTCAATGCCTCTATTCACAACTCTCTATTCGGAGGTGAATGTTTTTTTTAAATCTCGGCAAAGAGATATGCGTCTTTAAAGCGTTAATATTTTTTAAATAATGTTTCTTTAGAGAATATTATCAAAAACCATGATTATTACAACTAAAAAAAAGTTTATGAATTAATTAACATTTTAACAACAAATTAACAACAGTTCTAAACTCAAAAATATTTGAATTTTCTATTTTTCATATTAGGCTGTTTATCGGCTTTATACCTTTGCTTCTCTTTCGACCTGGCGAAACCAAAGCGCGAAAAAAAAGAAAATTTAAATCATAGTTTCCAAATCCAAGTTCCTAATAGTTCATGACAGTAATATTTTCCGTTATTTTATTTTATTTCTTCAAAAATGTATTGAAAAACGTCGCTTGATACACGTGGAGCGTGGACATTTGATATTGCAGTTCTCGGCTCAAAAACAACCTCGCCTACGGTTCGGGTGTTTTAATTCCGCCTCACATGCAATAACAAACATTCTCCACTTGTACCAAAATGTACTATTGTCAAATATGTTGTAGTGAGGTTCCCATTTCTTCATACCATCTTCACCATCTAGCTTTTCCTTGGCAAAAAACCACAAGGTTATTCAAACATTAAAAGCAATAAACTAATGCGTTATTTCCATAGATAACAATTACAAAATAAGGCGACGCGACGAGGCTACGGAACGGACGCTTTGAAATAGGTATTTCCATTTGGAGAAATGAAGAAATATAGGATACGTTTTCAGATAACCATGTTGTGTGATTTATTATTTTGCTATCTGTTGAACTATCTGGGGATTTTGGTTAAAAACCTCTTTTGCAAATTGTTTGCAAAGGAGGAGCTCGTGGTTAAGTAATAACAGCCGCACGGGTCGATCCATCAGGTTAAGCTACGCTTGCCGGGGTTGGTCCTTGGTTGGGTGACCATCTTTACATACCAAGACTCCTACGTGCCTCGGAAAGCACGTTAAGCCGTTGGTCCCGGCTGTCATTCTTAGATCTTTGACAGTTGTTACGGGTCGTCAAAAGCCCGCCGAAAGTCTGACAACCAGTCTTACCAAGGGGTATCGTATTACCCAGTTACTGTGTTGTGGAGGTCAGATAGGTAGTCGCTCCATGTGAAATACGGGTAGTCAGCTGCATCCGGTTAGACTGGAAGCCGATTCCAACATAAGTAGTTGGGAAAGGCTAGGCAGATTGATTGAATCGACCTACTATGGGAAACCAGTTTTCTGAAAGCATAATATGTCCCTACAAGGTGTACCTAACTTAAATAATGCATAGCCTCTGAAGGGGTCATCATACTCATAATTATGAACAACTTATTCTACGGGACCAAACCTCGGTCCAAGTCTGACAACCAGAGTCCGACTTTCGAGCTTCTGACGGCCCGTAACGACTGTCAAACATCCACGAATGACAGCCGGGACCAACGGCTTAACGTGCTTTCCGAGGCACTGAGGAGTCTCGGTATGTAAAGATGGTCACCCATCCACAGACCAACCCCGGTAAGCGTAGCTTAACCTAATGGATCGATCTGTACGGCTGTTATTACTTAGCCACGAGCTCATCCAGTAATTAATAACAGATAGATTGATAAAACGATTAAGTACTAAGGTCAGCAACAAAAAATTAACGAAGTTCGTCTTTTTTATTTCAGTAGGACAAACTGGACCCAATCATAAACCGGAAATTTCAAAAAGAATGTTAACAAAAAATAATCGGAAACACTTGAACATTTATTGTTTATATAATTTTTAGCACAACAAATTATTAAGGTGAATCGATTAATCTGTAACTGAATCGAATTTTAGAGATGTAACCCAGCTGTCGAAGTATCGAATAAGTATAGTTAGTAGTTACATCTCTAGTTCTTATGTAAAGAAAACTATCGATAGCGTGAAATTGAAAATTAAATAATTACGCGTTTTGAATCGATTTCTTTGTAATAAAAATAAATTGGTTGACATGGTTTAGATTTACATAATTTTCGTATTTTGAATACATAGGTACTTATATACATAACTTCACGCCTAACTTCCCCTAAGTGGTAGGCAGCCAGGGATGTATACACTTACATTTTTCCAGTTATGTAAGATTAAGTCAAGTATGAAGATAACGTTTTTAGGGTTCCGTACCAAAATGGTAAAAAGGAACCCTTATGGTGAGACTCAGTCTGTCTGTCTGTCTGTCACAGCTGGATATCTCAAGAACTACTAATGCTATCAACTTGAAATTTGGAACAGTTTTAGATGACGTTTACCCAACTATTTTCCAAATAAGAAAGAAATAAAAAAAATATACTTACATTTTTTGCAACTGGGACTGAAAGGGGGTCTTAAAAATTCAAAGTGGGGCTACTAGAGCATGTGGGGTATTATATAAAAGAGTGCTGTTTGCACATTTTCAAACATTTTTAATTTTTTTTAGGCTGCATAGTTTTCGGCTTTTAAAGAAAAATGTAAAAAAAATACCGTTGCCCCCTTATCTCCGAAGTTTGCATAGAGAAAAATCTGAAATTATTCTATTATTATTATTATTTATTACATTTGGGAAAACAAACAGTAGTATACTAAGCATAAACAGTGTTGTCTTACAATTAAAGCTTTACAAATATACTACCCACAACATTTTCCACAGATTACTACATTATATATTAAAAACAAGCTATTAGCAAACAATAAACTGTAGCAGGGCACCAAGGGGGTGCAGGGGGTGTGGCAGGGCTATGTGATACTTAGGTCTCTAATTATCACAGTTTTTCAGAAATCGGAACGGAACCCTCGGTGTGTGAGTCCGACTCGCTCTTGACCGTTTTTGTAGTCCTTATTTTCCAGTTTTTCCATCTTTACCATAATTAAATTTTAGTTTTTTTTTGCCAACATATTACCCCAGTCAACAATTAAAAATAAGTAAGTACAATAGCTTCTGACAACGGCACCTAAATAATACAAAATCATATTTGAAAAATTGTGTTTTTATGATTTAAGAGAACAAAAATATTTCAAATCCTGGCACTAAGACTAAGACTTTTTCTGCTGATGGTACTTTTAAGCAAAATTGACTTTTAATCTACTTTATCGAGATAATTAGAAACCGTGCCCCTTTGGGACGTGTACCTCCGGGACCGGGCCCTTCAGCCACTAACCTGATCCAACAGCAGTTCTAGGTTGGCTGTTTAGAATTGGCGGTTGGTTGTTTTTGACGACACGGTTGGCGCAGTGGTTGAGCGATTGACTGCTGCGCAGCATGTCGCGGGTTCGATTCCCGCACGGAACAAATATTTGTACGACCTACAAGTATTTGTTCCGAGTCTGGGTGTATTTCTATCTATATTAAGTATGTATTTACAAAAAAAAAATGTATATAAGTAGTTTATCAGCCATCTCGTTACCATAACACAAGCATTAGGTTGCTTAGCTTGGGACTAGATGGCGTTGTGTGAAATGTCCAAGTATATATATATTTATTTATAATAAAAAACCGGTCAAGAGCGAGTCAAACTCGCGCACCGAGAGTTCCGTTCCGATTTCTGAAAAAGTGTGCTATTTAGAGACGTCGTTTTATTTTTCCTGTAATCTTTACATAAACTTCTATCACATTATAATTATAATTCCAGATTTTTCTCTTTGCAGACTTCGGAGATAAGGGTGGGAACGGTATTTTTTTTTTACATTTTTCATTAAAAGTCGAAAACTATGCGGCTTAAAAAAAAAAAAAAATGTATGAGAATGTGCAAAGAGCGCTCTTTCATATGATACCCTCCATGCCCTATTAGCCACACTTTGAATTTTTAAGACCCCTTTTCAGTCCCTGTTGCAAAAAAAAATATGAATATTTTTATTTCTTTCTAATTTGAAAAATAGTTGGGTATACGTCATATAAAACTATTCCAAATTCCAAGTTGATAGCATTAGCAGTTCTTGAGATATCCAGCTGTGACAGACAGACAGACTGAGTCACACCATAAGGGTTCCTTTTTACCAATTTGGTACGGAACCCTAAAAAGGACATGGATTACGAAATAAACAAAAGAACAGCAAATATTCAGCTCGAAACCAATCTCATTAGTTTCAAGTTCTTTCGCAAATTATAACAAAAGTTTGGTTATCCTAAATTAAAAGACGGTTTTTCCATATAAAGTTCGGAGAAGTGATTGTTACCGCAATAATTGGGTAAGAGCGTTGTGTAGAGATTGCAATGCCGGATCTAGTGTGTGAAATAAGTCTCGCACTCCTTGTGAGCTAACGAGGCGATGCGATGCTATACCACAATGGCACAATTGAGTGAAATTAAACAATGATACCTATGTGATCTATACAACATTAGTTTTTGTTTATACTAAACCCGAAAAGGGGTCATTGTACTCATCATTTTAAACAATTTTTTCTATGGGACCAACCTTGAAATCGCGAAAAAAAAAATCAGCTGTTCAGTACATTTTGACGAGTTTCATGTAGATAAATGTACTGAACAGCTGATTTTTTTTTCGCGATTTCAAGTTTGGTCCCATAGAAAAAATTATTCAAAATGATGAGTACAATGACCCCTTTTCGGGTTTAGTGTAAACAAAAACTAATGTTGTATAGGGTCACTGGTAGGTAATTAGTGACCGGTACCTAAATAATAACTCATAAAACTCGTCAAAATGTAGGGAGCAGCTGATTTTTTTTCGCGATTTCATGTTTGGTCCCATAGTAAAAGTTGTTTGTTATCATGAGCACAATCATGTGTTTAAGTATAAATCTATATAAGGTCCCATTAAAATATATGGATAAATTTGCACAGGGTGAATATGAATATGACTCACCCATGAATATGAACAACTTTCAATATGGGACTAACTCTGAAATCGCGAAAGAAAATAAGCTGTTCAGTACATTTATCTACAACAAACTCGTCAAAATGTAGGGAGCAGCTGATTTTTTTTCGCGATTTCAGGTTTGATCCCATAGGAAAAGTTGTTTATATTCATGAGTAGATCACCCTGTGACAATTTGTCCATCTATTTTAATGGGACCTTATATAATAATATATAAAAATGAATCTCTATTTCCCTTGGTCATTGCATCACGCGTGAACGGATGGGACAGTATCGCTAATTATTTTTTGTTGTGTTTATTATTGTCAGGAGAAGGTTCTTTTGTAGAGAAAAATTGGAAAAGTTGCCGGGAAAATTGGAAAATTCGGGAAAACTGAAAGTGGATTTTCTATGGGAATTTTGAATGATTGAAATTGGGACATGACAACGTCTGTCGGGTCAGCTAAGTAAAAATGTAAAAAAGCATGGCTAAATAATTATGTTGCTAAGCGCAAAACTCGTGAACAGCTGGACCAATTCGGCAATTTTTTTTTTAAATTTTAGTCCGAGGAAGGTTCTTATGAAGATAAAAAATGGGGAAAGTTGCACGGAAAAACTTTTTCTTTTACGGTGTGTATTTTACAGAACAGACCGGAGTGAACTTTATAGAACAGCACCAGCTGCGCCCTGCGGTTTCACCCACGTAGACCGTGATAAAAAGTAACCTATGTGTTAATCCAGGCCATAAGCTATCTACGTACCAAATTTAATCCAAATCGGTCCAGCCGTTTGTGCGTGAAGGAGTAACAAACATACAAACACACACTCACAAACTTTCGCCTTTATTGTGATGTGATATTATTTGAGCATAGCATCGCTGTTTTAACGCTTTCATGGCTCACGTAGGACGCTGATTAATTTGTATCACAAGAACGCCTTAATCACCTCATTTGGCAATCGAATCGGAGATAGCCGCATGACGTCATCAGTATACCTACGTCAATGAAAGTCGGTCAATCTGTGACTAGTAATGTTGAGACAGCAATGACTGACATTGTACACATTAGGTTATACCAAACTGTCAAATTTCTCCAAATGATTTAAAACCTTAAAATGTTGACGGTTAAGTTCAAAATCTAATGAGCGAAATTTGACAGTTTATGGTAACTTGATCTGCTGCTGTGTGTACATAATATACATAATTATTTGTTGTGTATATATAACCTTATTTACCATTTAAATACCTCCGGTTTGGAAATGGCTGATGAGTAAAGCAATTGCCAAACTGTAAAGCTGTTAAATAATACATTGATTGACTTTAATAGCTTTGTCAGTAACAGGCTTTTAGAAGTTGAGATGTGTTTCTGACTAAACCCCATGGGAAGAACTCAAACTCAAACTCAAAGCATTTATTTCAATTAAACCAATTACAGGCACTTTTGAATTGTCAAAGAGTCGGTCAGTTAGTCAGAAAGTTGAAGCTAGTTGCCCATTCCAAAACGTAGATCTATGGAGAAAAACGGGCAAGAAACTCCACGGACACTCTTTTAAATCAAAATATGGTTACAAAATATTGGTTACATCATTCATGTTGAAATTATACATGTGAGAACGATGAACGTTAAAAGCGTTCGTATTAAAAAAAAAAACAATTCAAAATTAAAATTAAAATAAGCCGTGGCAGCTAAGGTATGACCAGCCTCCACCAACAGCGCCCGTTGACGAACCTGACGCATGGATTCGTTAAATGATCCAACACACGCGCCACCATCAGCGAGGCATTAAAGTGAGCATGACACACTCTCAGCCGCCAGGGCACATCCAAGTCAAATAAAGACGTACCCAGTAAATGGTAGCTTTAGAGTAGGTACATAGTACTCACACATGTGCTACAATTGAAGAAGGCGTGAAGGTTATGTATGAATGTATGTAGGCAGTGCTGGTTACAGCACTATCGGCGGCACCCCGGGTGAGATTTCCGCGGCGCCTCTGTCCACTCTTGGAGTAGAGAGGGGCGAAAAATTTTAGCACTCCGCCTCGGAAAGCATAGGTTTTATTTTGTACATTTATACAAAAATACGAAAAATTTTGTCGACTTATGCAGGAAAGGGAGAATGCAGGGGCCGTACTATGACGTGAAAAAAGATTATGGATCCATCATGGTTCCAATGTGAGAGAGAGACGGAGCTATATACGACCTATAGCACCATCCTATTTTCACAACGGAACCATGATGGATCCATGATGTTTTTTAGGGTTCCGTACCTCAAAAGGAAAAAACGGAACCCTTATAGGATCACTTGTTTGTCCGTCTGTCTGTCTGTCTGTCAGTCTGTCATGACTATTTCTCTCAGGAACGCGTGCAGGTATCAAATGTGTCTGTGGTCTCTTGAAGTCCTAGAAAACTCAAGCTTCTAAGTCAATGCAACAAAAACATACGGCCATTTATGCGACATATTTTGATACTCGCAAGTTAATCAAAACCTGTAAGGTACTTCCCTTTGTTCTAGAATCATGAAATTTGGTAAGAAGCAAGGTTTTACAACACAAATAAAGGAAAAAGTCCGAAAATTGTTAATTTGTAATTCTATCTTATAAAAAAAATGTTTAAGTCTGTCAGTCTGTCAAGACCGTTTTTCTCAAGGACGCGTGGAGATATCAAATTGAAATTAATATTAAATACTTAAGTCTATTGTCCCTTAGAGTTTAAAAAAAATCAAGTGTCTAAGTCGACGCAATAAAAAAATACGGGCATTTTGCGACACATTTTGATACTCGCAACTGTCGCAAGTAAATCAAAACCTATAGGGTGCTTCCCATTGACCTAGAATAATGAAATTTGGCAAGAAGCAAGGTCTCTCAGCACAAGTAGAGGAAAAAGTCCGAAAATTGTAAATTTGTAATTTTTTGACATAAAAATTTTTTGTTTGGGATCCAATGTTAAGTTTGTTTTTGGGATAAATTCTTTTCAACTACGGAACCCTTCATTGTGTGTGGTCCGACACGCACTTGGCCGGTGTTTTCATGTCATAGTATGCCCCAGGGTGCAAGAGCGAGCGCAGCGTGCTTCAAAACATTTGCACCTTGACCTCGTATATAGGCTAAATTTTACACATTTATACAAAAATAGGTGTTACTTTGTCGACTCATGCAGAAAAGTTCAAGAGTTAGGAAAATGAAGGATGTAAAAAGCGAGAGAAGCGAGCTCGAGAATTTTAAAATAAATAAATATAAATAAATATCCTGGGACATTTCACACAACGCCATCTAGTTCCAAGCTAAGCAACCTAATGCTTGTGTTATGGTAACGAGATGGCTGATAAACTACTTATATACATTTTTTTTGTAAATACATACATATTATAGATAAGCCTAGGCCGCACACATCGCGATAACCCGAAGATTCGCGTAATCGCGATGTATGTAGCCAAGTATTCGGGTATACTTCGGAGCTTCGTGCGTAGTCGCAACGACTTCGCTCCGCTGTCGGTAAACTCTCGCAGATCAAAGCGTTTTATCGCGATGAACTTCGCTTGCGCGGCCACACTTCAGTCGGCCCCCACCCTTCGTGCGTAGTGGAAGTGTTAAGTTAAACTACAGTGCATAATATAGCTAATATAGTTCTTAATTTGTGAATAGTTATCATCCACTTCCTCCTTTTTCTTGCTTTTAATTTGTTTTTTACATGACATAAATGTAAAAAATAATTATTTGCTGCCATCTTGCTGCCATAAAATACAGAGCAACCGCGGCGTCCATTTTGTTTTATTCGTTTGTACATCGCTCGTACATCGCGATAAACTTGACAACACGCACTATGTGGCCGCGCAGCTTCGCTGTAGACCGAAGACGAAGTTTATCGCCCGAATGTCATCGCGATGTGTGCGGCCCAGGCAATAGAAAAACACCCAGACTCGGAACAAATACTTGTAGGTCGTAGAAATATTTGTTCCGTGCGGGAATCGAACCCGCGACATGCTGCGCAGCAGTCAATTGCTCAGCCACTGCGCCAACCGTGTCATCAAAATAAATAAATAAACCATTTATTTCAGGCGTCACAGGCCCATAGATACCTTAACCTAAACATAGGTACCTACATCATCACCATCATTCTCTTGCCCTTATCCCAATCTATTGGGGGTCTGCGCAACATGTCCTTTTTTTTCCATACTTCTCTATTAGTCGTCATCTCGGTAGTCACCCTCTTTCTAGCCCTGTCATCTTTCACACAGTCCATCCATCGTTTCTTTGGTCTTCTCCTACTCTTATAGCCATCGACATTCATACTCAAAACTTTCCTCACGACATTTTCCTCATTCCTCCGCATCACATGACAACCGATTTCCGCACAACTTTTCAGTCACCGGTGCCACTTTCAAATTTCCTCTTATGTACTCATTTCTTATTCTAATACATAGGTATCTACATTTATTGTAATATAAACAAAACTTGTTTTAATAATGTTAGTAGTACTCCTCTTTGCACTAGCTTTGACTTCAAGTGCTGCCCTGTGGCACTTCCTGTGGAATTTTAGCTTCCAACAAAAACCGTCTCTGACTTACTGAACATATTTTACCTTGTGGAACTAAAGGCCCCCAAGCACTCTTTGGCGCCCCTTCATGTCTGGCACCCTGGACGGTCGCCCAGACGCGCGATACCCTAACGCCGGTAGTGGATGTAGGTGCCTGTAATTTCGCTGACATTTAACCCTTCGAACTAGAACGAAGCAATTTTGCAAAGCAATCTACATCGCCACATACGAACTACGCATCACAATGACATGACGTCACGAAATCCTGCATCGCGCAATTAGTTTACCGCGCGACTAGCATATACAAGGTGTTAAATAAATAACCCACAACCTCTTAAGGGGTCATTGTACTCATCATTATGAACAACTTTTACTATGGGACCAAACCTGGAATCGCGAAAAAAAAATCAGCTGCTCCCTACATTTTGACGAGTTTGATGTAGATAAATGTACTGGTCAGCTGATTTTTTTTTCGCGATTTCAGGTTTGGTGCCATAGTAAAAGTTGTTCATAATGATGAGTACAATGACCCCTTAAGAGGTTGTGGGTTATTTATTTTACACCTTGTATAGAACGTCCCGACATCAACCGTCGGGCAGTAGCCCACCAGACACGACAGCCGTCTGGTCGGAGGATCCTTCCTTTTCTATGGAGGATGAGTGAACTTTACACCCTGTTCCTCATGCCTCTATAGCAATATATGAATTTCACATAGGTAGAAATATTGTCGGTTGTCCATCCATCCATCCATCCGTTCATCCGTGAATATGTAGCTATAATAATAATTGTCATTGGCTAACGTAAACACGGTGAAAGGTGTCGACGGCTACAACAGGGGGGTAGCGCGGAAACTACGCGCCGCCGCGCATGATTACAAGCTGATAGTGGATGGTACAAATTATAAGATGTTAGCGGCGCCGGCGGGCGAGCCATACTTGTATGTGTAAATGTCACATGCAAATTGTCTTTGTGTGCGTAAGCTCGGGAGCGCGCTACCTGCAGTTACGCACACAAGAGCGCGTGTCTATACGCATTACATCCAAAAGTATGACTTACCCGCTTTTGTTAGATAAAACAACTGTATCGAATGTTTTGCAGAAATACCTTTTCAAGATAAAAAAAAAACTGGTCAAAAGCGAGTCGGACTCGTGCAGCGAGGGTTCCGTTCGGATTTCTGAAAAAGTGTGCTTTTTAGAGACATCGTTTAATTTTTCCTGTAATCTTTACATAAAATTTTTTATCAAAAGTCGTAAACTATGCGGCCTAAAAAAAGGAAAAAGAATGTTTGAGAATGTGCAAACAGCGTTCTTTCATATGATACCCCACATATCTTAGTAGACCTATTTCGAATTTTTAAGAACCCTTTCAGTCCCTGTTGCAAAAAAAAAAAACATTTCTTTATTATTTGCAAAATAGTTGGGTAAACGTCATTTAAAACTGTTCCCCAAGTTGATAGCATTAGTAGTTCTTGAGATATCCAGGTGTGACAGACGGACAGACAGACAGACTGATACTTTTTACCATTTTAGTACGGAACCCTAAAAAGGAGTAAAGTACAATAGCACCCACAAACAGACGCCATACCTTGCTAGTCAACGCAACAAATGACAGGAATTGTGACGTAACACTTTTTCGTTACATCACAATTTCTGCCTGTTGCTTAGCACATCTTTAAAAAACTTCTTCTGCTTACTCCGCTGCCGCAACATCCTATAATTTACAGCACCCATGTAAAGCAGCGCGATCATTGAAGCCAGTCATTTGCCGGTGCGCGACTCAGTACGATAATAAAGGGTCGGCAGCTTCCGCGCGATTATCTGAAGATGGCATGATGTATTGCTAAATATTATGATTTATATGGTTTTCCTTTGAAACTGGTGTTTGCAAGTCAACACAAACGTGTTCGTTTAGAAATACAGCCAAAATAATAAAAAGGAACCCTTATGGTGCGACTCAGTCTGTCTATCTGCCTGTCCGTCAGTCACAGCTGGACATCTCAAGAACTACTAATGCTATCAACTTGAAATTTTGAACAGTTTCAAATGTCGTACATATAAGCTATTAACTATTTTGCAAATAAGAAAAAAATAGAAATATAAATACTTTTGATGAAAAATGTAAAAAAAATACCGTGATAGTCGCTTTAGGTTCAGAGGGGCTCGGGGTAAGACCTACCTGTCTCAAATCACCACTACCGCTTCAAAAATAAATTTCAACTTTAATCGCTTCCGCTCATAACTTGTACCACACACCAAAACGGCGCGTGCGCGGCCGAGCATCACTTCCGGCGTGTTGCAATCAAGGGCACACTACTTCCGGTCGATTATCTGAAGATACATTATTTAATAGTATGCTTATATGAAAAACAGGACTTTCATAAAGACTGTGTTTAAAAGATGATTTGTCTGTCTGTTTAACCGGCCTTATTTCCTTTTTAACCGACATGAAAACAAGAGGTTCTATTTTGGACCCGAATGTACGTTTGTCAGTCCGCAATTTTCTCAAAACTGCTGAGCTAATTTTAATAGTTTTTTCACTAACTTAATAGTGTGAAAGATGATAAATAAGGCTAGAAAGGGAGTGACTACCGAGATGACGACTAATAGAGAAGTATGGAAGAAAAAGACATGTTGCGCTGACCCCAAATAAATTGGGATAAGGGCAGGAGAATGAGGAATTATGAATCTACTTTCTTTCGGGAAGGCTACTTCCATAGAAATATAAAAAAAACAGGAGAAGTGGCAAGCGGGCGAATCTGTGTCCGCGCGACATGCTCAGTATGAGCCGTTCATAGTATAATTTCCGTCTCCGCGAACTAGTGCGCTTTCGACTGTGACCGTGACAATTTATAAGAATGCCGTGTTGTTCAGTGGTTTCTTGTAAAAATCGAAGCCATGTAAATCATGGAATCACTTTCCATATGTAAGTACAAGTATTTTACCGTATTTGTCTTTAAAATCATGAAAGTGACAAAGGGAAAAAGTGGAGATACAGGGTTCCGATACATTTTAACATACTGGGCACATCTCCTTCTTTCATATATCTATGGCTACTTCCATCATCTCTATCTACCTCCCCTTTCTAGCCATATAATCTTTCACAAAGTCCATCCATCGTTTCTTTGGTTTTCGTCTTCTCCATATTCAAATATTCCTGACGATGGTCTAAGCCCATTGCTGGACATGGACCATGCCCAAACATGGCTTGACATGGGACAAAAAACAAAAACAAAAAAAACATATTATTCACTAGCTTCTGCCCGCGACTTCGTCTGAGTGAAATTTTTTGTCCCCCGATCCACCCCGACGCATCGCATCGCCTGAACGCGCGATTACTTCGTTTTCGCTTAGCGTTCTTTCTGCCTTTTTTTTTGCTCGGCTCCGAAGGGTCCTAGCGTGGTTTGAAATAACCTATAGCCTTTCTCAAGAATCGGGCTATCAAATGCAAAGAGAATTTTTAAATTCGGTTAAGTATTTTTTGAACAGACATACAAAAAATTCTGTTTTCCCGAATTTTCAAATTTTCCGCGCAACTTTTCCAATTTTTCACTTCATAAGAACCTTCCTCGGACTTCAAACAATATTTGAAAAAAAAAAAATTGCCGAGCTTTTCCAGGCGTTCTCGGTGTTTTACGCTTAGCAAGACAATTTAGCCATTAATTTTTAGGGTTCTGTAGTCAACAAGGAACCCTTATAGTTTCGCTATGTCCGTCCGTCTGTCTGTCCGTTCGCAGCTTATCTCAGGGACTCTTAGTACTAGAAAGCTATAATTTGGTATGTATACATATAATATTCATCACGCCGACAAAGTGGTGAAATAAAATCATGAAAAAAAATTACACGTAAAGTGGTGATGTTTTTTTTTCTCGTCTACCCCATGGTGTGGGGTGTTAATGGATGGGTCTTTCAAAAATATTGCGGGTTTGTGAAAACAATTTTTCAATTTAGGGATCCGTTTTTGAAATATTAAGCTTTAAAGTGCTAATTTTTGTTAGAGTCAAGTGTCCCCCCCCTGCCAGCTAAACGGTTAGTTTTGGATGGGTGAAAAAATTCACGGTAGTAGTATATATAACGAAATTAACAGGAAAACTATTACAACTAAGTAGGCTTTTCAAGTTTACAAGTAATAGTCAACCAACTTACATTTTTGACGACACGGTTGGCGCAGTGGTTGAGCGATTGACTGCTGCGCAGCATGTTGCGGGTTCGATTCCCGCACGGAACAAATATTTGTATGACCTACAAGTATTTGTTTGGAGTCTGGGTGTTTTTCTATCTATAATATGTATGTATTTACAAAAAAAAAATGTATATAAGTAGTTTATCAGCCATCTCGTTACCATAACACAAGCATTAGGTTGCTTAGCTTGGGACTAGATGGCGTTGTGTGAAATGTCCAAGGATATTTATTTATTTATTATTTATTTATTTACAGTTGGAATGTATGAGAGAACATGTTTTAATACAATGTTAAGTTTGCTGTTGTGTGTGTTACGATACACTTCTGCCTAATCTTTGGAATTCAAGCGTAATGTTATGAATGTTATGTTATTTATCAATTACGTCACAAAACAGTAAAAACTGTAACAAAGAATTACTCAAAACCGCGGCCCGTATTTCATATACACTTTCTATGTCTTTCGACAATGGCATTAGATTCTATTGTGAACATTGTAAGACAATGGACTACGAAACTCTAATTTATACGTCTTGTCTTTATCTTGAATATTTTAAGCGAAAGTAATACATTTCTGTATGATTTTTATGGTCGACTGAAGTCCGTTTCTAGGGTTCCGTGTCTCAAAAGGAAAAACGGAATCCCTTATCCATCCGTCCGTTCTTGACCGTCTGTCTGTCGAGACCATTTTTCTCAGGAACGCGTGGAAGTATCAAGTTCAAATTGATATCAAATACGGGGGTCTATGTTCCCTTGGAGCTCTAAAAAACTTTAATTACTTTCGCCGTATTTTAGGGAGGATAAGCCTTAGGAAAATCTCTCTATCTCAAGAAACCTGGACTTCGGTAATACACAGTAAGTAAACATGGTGATAAATACTCTCTCCTTCTCCTTAAAAGAATGCCTCATTATTACCTAAAAAAAACCGGCCAAGTGCGTGTCGGGCTACGCACAATGAAGGGTTCCGTAGTTGAAAAGAATTTATCCCAAAAACAAACTTAACGCTGGATCCCAAAAGTAATTTTTATGTCAAAAAATTACAAATTCACAATTTTCGTCCTTTTTCCTCTATTTGTGCTGGGAGACCTTGCTTCTTGCCAAATTTAATTATTGTAGGTCAACGGGAAGCACCCTATAGGTTTTGATTTACTTGCGACATTTGCGAGTATCAAAATGTGTCGCAAAATGCCCGTATTTTTTTATTGCGTTGACTTAGACACTTGATTTTTTTAAAACTCTAAGGGACAATAGACATACGTATTTAATATTAATTTCAACTTGATATCTCCACGCGTCTTTGAGAAAAAGGGTCTTGACAGACTGACAGACTTAAACATTTTTTTATATGATAGAATTACAAATTAAGTATTTTCGGACTTTTTCCTTTATTTGTGTTGTATGACCTTGCTTCTTACTAAATTTCATGATTCTAGAACAACGGGAAGTACCCTATAGGTTTTGATTTACTTGGGAGTATCAAAATATGTCGCATAAATGGCCGTATGTTTTTGTTGCATTGACTTAGAAGCTTGAGTTTTCTAGGACTTCAAGAGACCACAGACCTACGTATTTGATATTAATTTCAACTTGATACCTACACGCGTTTCTGAGAAAAACGGTCTTGACAGACTGACAGACATACAGACAGACAGACAGACGGACAAACAAGTGATCCTATAAGGGTTCCGTTTTTTCCTTTTGAGGTACGGAACGCTAAAAACTGGCCAAGTCCGTATTGGACCACGCACAATGAAGGACCCGTAGTTGAAAATAATTTATCCCAAAAAAAATATATAATGCCTATATAATAATATTTACCTATTTGTTCAAGACTTATACCTAACATAAACAACCTTAACATTGTAGCTGGAAAACTAGAAATCCCAAAAAATAATATTGTTATGCTGTAACATTACAAATTAACGATTTTCGGACTTTTTCTATTGCTGTGAGACCTTGTTTTTTGCCAAATTTAATGATTCTAGGTCAACGGTAAGTACCTACCCTATAGGTTTTGATTTACTTGCGAGTATCAAATTTTTTTACTGCGTTGACTTAGAAGCTTTTTTTAGAACTCTAAGAGACCATTAATAAACCTACGTATTTAATATTAATTTCAACTTGATACCTCTACGCGACCCTGAGAAAAAGGTACTTGACATACAGACAGACAGATAGATAGACAGACAGACAGACGGACAACGAAGTGATCCTATAAGGGTTCCATTTACTCCTTTTGAGGTACGGAACCCTAAAAAGTGCTCGAGCATCCGCGAGGATTTTTCCGTTTGTTGGAGACTAACCCTAACGAGTAAATATTCAGTAATGTCATGGTATTACTGCCTCCAATAATGGGCATATTTAAATTTAAAAGCCCACTAAATGGTATTGCACTTCCCAAAAACGTTCAAAAAAACGTGAAAGAATTTCTAAAGAATGAAAGTGAAATAAATTTCGTCCTACGCTATCTAATCGTAAAAATCAATGGGCTTTTTTATTTCAATTTATGTATGGGACTTTTTAGTTAATAACACCATAGCGATCGTATTAAAATCCCATAAGTAAATGTTTATTTTATAGTTTGGAACGTGGTTGTTATTGCTATTCGATTCCGATTAACCGTTTAAATCAAGATGGCTGAATAAAAGCTTTGGGAATCAAAGTGCACGTATGTTTTACGGTTTTAAGCAGTGCAAACCACGTCAATATCGTATTTTGTAGTAACCCCCTTTTATACTTATACAGGGTTATTACGTCATTGGTTATTACCTTGTAATTCGACGTATTCTTTGCAGGACGTTATTACGTATTACTTAGGGTTAAAATGCAACAAATTAAGCCACCAAATGTTCTACCGAAATTCAGTATTTTTTTTGTAACGTTTGTTTACGATAAATATAAATTACGAAAAATAAAATGTTTAATTAGAGATATTCGCCAAAGTTTTAGGCATTTTTCAACTTTTATTTTTTAACAAAGATCTGCTGCGACATTAGCTATGATCATAACTTAAAATCCAGTAAAGCCGTAAATCATTTTTGAATTGTATTTTTCATAAAAAAACTAAAAATCTAACGAACTCAAAAACTGAATTTCGGTGGCTTAATTTGTTGCATTTTAACCCTACTATTATGACATCCTGCAAGGTATAAGTCGAATTACAATTCAATCGGTTATTTAAGAAAGGGAACAGGTCAGGTTTTTTCACATATGGCGATTTTAATCTATGTCAATTGTTTAAGGCAAGACCTACAAATCAGTTAAGAAAAAGAGCATGTCAATCTATTTGTTTGAAAAATATAGAGCACATGAAATTACAGTGTAAGAAACTGAACAAGTCACTGACTCAAACCCCTTTCCTCCCACCCTCCCCTCCCTTACCTCCCTTTCTTAATCAAACGATAATTTAAAAATGTACTAACACTGATTTCAAAATTAAACACTCATCATCATTTGATTTAACGTTAATTCGTTCATTGTGTCATAGAGAATACATTATTAGCAGATTTCGTATTTAGCTCAAGGAATTGACGTGGTTTCGAAGTAAGGAAAAGTTAAGTGGTCATAGTGAATTAGAGCTCTGAAGTGATTTAGACTTTTGTTTTAGGATATGTCGTCAAAGCCTTATATTTCAAAGCTAATTGCCAGCTGGAGTATTGCATATAGAGCTAATACTGTCATAAGCTAACAAGACACACCTCACAACACTGGAGGCCTACTAATAATGTTTACAAACGTGTGTGTACTTCTTATGAGTTGAGTAACTTAAGTGGCACATTATGTCATCGTGTGACACTTTTGAAGTGTGTGCTTGAGTTGGGCACACATTTGAGAAGCTGTCTGTAATACTTTGGGTAAAGTGAGAGAGGATTAAGGGCCCGAACACATGGGCCGTAACGATACCACATGGCAGCGACAAAATGTGGGCAAGCAGTGGATAATTAGCTACTTTTTAATACCCACCAAAAATTTCACGATAAGTGATCAGTTAAACCTTTTTAGTACGAAAACTTTAATGCATTTCTCCTTAACCTCTAAGTATTATGTTCCGATTATTTTATCCGGCAGATAATTTAGAATTTTGATCCAAATGATTAATCAAATATCATCACACAAGAAATAATAACAAACCCTATGTGATCCTTCAGAATAATTGAGTAAAAAAAACTTTCCTCAAAATCAAAAACACAATCCAATTCAGTTCAGCAGTTTCCGAGAAAGCCACACACAAACGCAATCCCATTACAATTCCAAAGTAAAAGTCGTCACCACGTGATCGGATCCGCGAACAAATCTTGTATTACGTAACAAACATACAGACAAACATACATGACACAGATACACATATTGAAATCAAATCAAATCAAAGTAGGCTGACATACTTAAATTATTTATTTATTTATTCTACTCAAAGAGTTTTAAGACCTTGAATATTTTAATATGCATTTAAAAATGCGGCGTGGTGTTTAGGCCGCGTTAAATAAGCCTCCTCTAGATTTTTTTCATCGGTTGTTTTATCTATGAGTACCATGTAACCAGGATCTATCACCCCGTCATCATCATCTTCTTCCTGCCCTTATCCCGTGGTACGTGGGGCTGGCGCAGCACGTTTTCTTCTTCCATTCTCCCCTGTCAACCGTCACGCTATCATTCACTCCCTTCTCTTTCATATCATTCCTCACGGAATCTATCTTTTTTATGGCCTTGTGACGTGGTGATGACGATATGCGATGCAAGATTTTTGCGTGAAGTCAGTATGATGCGTAGTTCGTATGTGGCGATGTAGATGCTGCCACAGCCTTCTTCTTTCGGGCTACTGACGACCTGTAACAACTGCCAAAGATCCATGTATGACAGCCGAGACTGGCTTAACGTGCTTTCCGAGGCACGGAGGGGTGTGTGTAAAGATGGTCACCCATCCACGGACCAACAATGACAACGATCGACCCGTGCGGCTGTGCGGCTGCAAGTTCCCTAGTGTTGGTGGTCGTGAATATTGTTTTTAAATATTTCCAGTCATGTCTTATGTTCATTTTTTGGCTATAAGAGTAGGGGAAGACCAAAGAAATGATGGATGGACTGTGTGAAAGATGACATGGCTAGAAAGAGGGTGACTACCGAGATGACGACTAATAGAGAATTATGAAAAAAAGGACATGTTGCGCCGACCCCAAATAGATTGGGATAAGGGCAGGAGAATGATGATGTCTTATGTTCATTTTTGACCTCCTTTACTTTGTCAACACAACTACATACATATACATGCATAATGATATCGGGCCCATGACACTGCCCTTATTATTACATACTTTGTTTACACTTTCTACAGTTTAAATAGAACTCACTGTAGTAATTACTTAAACTACTATGTTATATAATATAATTCAATCAATCTGCCTAGCCTTTTCCCAACTATGTTGGGGTCGGCTTCCAGTCTAACCGGATGCAGCTGAATACCAGCATTTTACGTGGAGCAACTGCCTATCTGACCTCCACAACCCAGTTACTGGGTAATACGATACCCTTTGGTAAGACTGGTTGTCAGACTTTCGGGATTCTGACGACCCGTAACGACTGTCAAAGATCCACGAATAACAGCGGGGACCAGCGGCTTAACGTGCTTTCCGAGGCACGGAGAAATCTCGGTATGTAAAGATGGTCACCCATCCACTGACCAACCCCGGCAAGCGTAGCTTAACCTGACGGATCGACCCGTGCGGCTGTTATTACTTAGCCACGAGCTCCTCCATATAATATAATTATGTCAGTTAACTTATAAGGTAACTACTGGTGGGGTGGTAAGGTACTTGTAAGGTAGGTAGGTAGGTAGGTAGGTAGGTGGGGGGGGGGGGGGGGGTTTTGTGAGATGTTGAAAAACGAATGGTTGGAATAGGAATTGAATTTGCATCCATTATTATACATAATCAGCCTATAAAGTTCCCACTGCTGGGAGATAAGCCTCCTCTCTGTTAGAGGGAGGTGGGCCGTAATCCACCACGCGGGATGTCACATGTCTCCGAATTTTTGGTTCTAGGACATGCTGGTTTCCTCACGATGTTTTCCTTCACCGTTTTGATTAGTATACCTCCATTAGTATACCTACAAGTAAATGGGCTGTAGGGTCGCGATGTCCCAGTGGTTGTGGGTTCATATCCGGGTACTTGCCGAATGTAACTTTTCAATTCTACTTTCTGAGTTTATCTTTGACATCGGTGAAGGAATACATCGTGAGGAAACCTGGACTTGTAGTTAAGAGGAAATGTGGGTGCTCTTTTCTCCATACAAAAAGATACAAGCGCTCTCGCCTGTTTTTTTTCTGGTTAATGACCATAAAGCAATGATTTTTTACAGAAATATAAATATCAGTTACTTGTATGCCCCTATGTTTTCCTTTTTGATGATATATTATTTTAATAAGAACTAGAACCCTCCAAAAATGCTCAAAATTGCCTATTCAGACCGCTGTCAACAGACCCCTAGTGTACCAATTTGACAACTATTAACGAAAAAAGAAAAACATAGGGGCATAGTATATATCCTTCTTATTCAGTTTATGTTTTATTTTTTTAATTGGTCCAACATTGGAGGAGGAAATAGGCGAGAGCCAAACCTCGAAATGTGACTTTTTACATAGGCTATTTAGTCGGATCTGCAGTTGTCCTTATCGCACGAACCCGAGGGCGGAGCGCTCGCAGAGCGACAGCAATACCTTCTTAAAATACCTAATTTTCAAAAGTCTGGCCACCCGCCTTTCCTCTTAATATAAGTCTGAAATCGCCAACCCGTCTTGAAAAAGCGTGGTGATTAATGCTCGTGCCTTCTGTGTGTGAGAAGAGGCCTTTGCCCTGCAGAGGTACAGTAATAGGCTGGTATTATAAACGACCTGAAGATAGATTTTAAGAAAAAAAATATTGGCGATTTACCATGGCCTGTGTCTTAGACTAAAACCATGTGGGTGTGTAGAGGTATGAAGAACAGGGTAAAATTCACTCATCCTCCATTGAAAAGGAAGGATCCTCCGACCGATGGGTGTTGTGTCTGGTGGGCTACTGCCCGACGGTTGATGTCGGGACGTTGTATATAGGGTGACTTGTAATTATTTACCGACACTTAAACACAAGATTATACTTATGATAACAAACAACTTTTACTATGGGACCAAACCTGAAATCGCAAAAAAAAAACAGCTGCCCCATACATTCATGATTGCATAGCTCGTGAAAATGTAGGGAGCAGCTGATTTTTTTTTCGCGATTTCAGGTTTGGTCCCATAGTAAAAGTTGTTTGTTATCATGAGCACAATCATGTGTTTAGGTATCGGCCACTTACCAGTCACCCTATATACAACATTAGTTTTTGTTTACCCTAAACCCGAAAAGGGGTCATTGTACTCATAATTTTGAACAATTTTTTCTATGGGACCAAGGTAACCAACGACAATTTTTTCTAATAGAAAAAAATGTTCAAAATGATGAGTACAATGACCCCTTTTCGGGTTTAGAGTAAATAAAAACTAACTTTGTATATGCTAGTCGCGTGGTAAACTCTGATTGCGCGATGCAGGATTTTGCTTGACGTCAGATTGATGCGTAGTTCTCATGTGGCGATTTCAGTTTTGTCTCTGGGATGCCAACGCATCTTCAATACCTTTGGTTTTGTAGACGTCTATAGATGTCAGTGACCACTTACCATCAGATAGGCCACCATCTCATTTGCCACACAACACATAAAAAAAAAATGAGGCCACTTAAAGTAAACAGACAACTCAAAAATCACAATAATTATCATAACTGCCAAAACACGGAAACCCACAGGAAATACCAGTTAATATCATGTTACGTCATTTGACGTAACTAAAGTTAAAGTTGGTCAAGCGGTCGGCTTTCTACGTGACATAATATATTAGCCATGGGTTACTTCACCGTGGTTGTCAGAAGTCAGAACACGTTTTGTAAACAATCTTAGTGTTGATTGGTCTTGTATGCCAGTGTGCGCTTTATAAAGTGTATGGTAATACGTGCACGTTATTAACGTTATTGTGAACGGATATTAAATAGCATCTTTATATTATACCTACTAGCCTTTGCCCGCGGCTTCGGTTGCGTGGATGTCGGAAAATATCCCAACCTGCTACCGGGAATTCCTTCCTTATTCCTTGTCTACATTATAAAGGGAACCTCTGTGCAAAATTTCAGCTTTCTAGGTCCACGGGTTTGGGCTGGGCGCTGATGAGTCAGTCAATCAGTCAGTCAGTCAGGACTTCTCTTTTTATTTATATAGATAGAGGGAAGACTAGCGGTCCCGACAGGCGTTGTCCTGTCTGAATGATCCTAAAACCCGACTTCAGCGCCACCTACCGGGTCTAATTGTATTTTCAAACCATCCAGGAACCCATTGAAATATACAAACAAAATTTCATCTAAATCGGTCTAGCCGTTTAGGAGGAGTTAGGTGACAAACACACGTACAGTATAATATTAAGACTAGCTTCCGCCCGCGGCTTCGCTCGCATGGTATGTCGATAAAAAGTAGCCTATGTGTTAATCCAGGGTATAAGCTATCTACGTACAAAATTTCATCCAAATTGGTCCAGCCGTTTGAGCGTGAAGAGGTAACAAACATACAAACACACCCTCACACACACTCACAAACGTCTGATAGTGTGACTAGCTTCCGCGTAAAATTTCTTGTTCCCCCGACCCACCCCATCGCATTGCATCGCCTGCCCGCACTTTTGGGTACTTCATTTTCGCTTAGCGTTCGTTCTGACTTGTTTTTAGTTTACTCGACTCCTAAGGGTCGTATTTGCCTAACCTTGTCCCAGCTATGTTGGGGTCGGCTTCCAGTCTAACCGGATGCAGCTGAATACCAGTATTTTACATGGAGCGACTGCCTATCTGACCTCCACAACCAACTTACTGGGTAATACGATACCCCTTGGTAAGACTGGTTGTCAGACTTTCGGGATTCTGACGACCCGTAACGACTGTCAAAGATCCACGAATGACAGCAGGGACCAACGCTTAACGTGCTTTCCGAGGCACGGAGGTGTCTTGGTATGTAAAGATGGTCACCCATCTATGGACCAACCGCGGCAAGCGTAGCTTAACCTTATCGATCAACCCGTGCGACTGTTATTACTAAGCCACGAGCCCCTTCTCCCAAGTTTCTTTTATCAGGCTACAATATATTTCTGTTAAGGCATTCTTATCCTTTCATATCCTCGTAAATATCAAATTAGAAAGCTCTTTAATACCATGATGACATCTGCCCAACATAATATTCAATTTCCATTGTCCACATAACGACAACATATCAAGCTATACATGTCCAGTAGAAGCTGACCTTGCTTTGTTAAGCTTTCTGTAGAATAAGAGGTCAGGTTATACTGGAATCGTATGAGTGTCTCCAAAAGATTGTTTTTAAAATTGAATCATTCGTTCACAATGCGGATCTGGTTATGCAAGGGAGTTGTGTAAGACATTCGGAAATATGTTATTTATATTGATGTTTACTGCAATTTGCATCCTTAAGAAGGTTGTTATGTTAACGTTATGTTGGTTTTAGAATGTATGGAGTACTTAGTTTTTTTTTTTTTTGTTGTTTTTTCCTTTTTTTTTTGTTTATCTATAGGGTTTCGTACGAAAATGGTAAAAATTAACACTTATTAGTGCGACTCGGTCTGTCTGTCTGTCCGACTCAGTCTGTCTGTCTGTCCGTCTGTCACAGCTGTATATCTCAAGAACTACTAATGCTATCAACTTGAAGTTTTAGATGACGTTTGCCCAACTGTTTTGCAAAAGGAAAGAAACAAAAATATTTTTTGTTTTTTTTGCAACAGGGATTGAAAGGGGGTCTTAAAAATTCGAACTGGGGCGACTAGGGCATGTGGGGCATCATATGAAAGAGCAAGGCTCTCTTTTAAGGCAGCATAGTTTTCGACTTTTCATGAAATGTAAAAAAAAATACCGTTCCCCCTTTATCTAAAATGACGGAGACCCATACTGATTATAAAGTAGCATCAGTCATGTTGCTGACCTATTTGAACGACATAGCCCTCTGGCTCAAAAAGTGGAGGATAAAAGCCAAAGGGCTGGCGACTAATGACGATGACTGCTGTTCGTTTCTTAGGTTTTTGCAAAGTTTTGTATTTCGCGTGCTAAAGAAGAGTTTGCGAAGTTGTCAACTTCAAATTCTCAATTCAGAAAACGATGTGAATTGTGATATTTCGATCTATTCTTAGATGAGCAACGAGCAAAATGTTAATCGAATGCCAGTCATTGTGATTTATGCTTTGTTTACTGATATCTCTGCGAAGGTGATTTATTTTCTTTGTGAAAATGCCACACCTTTCTATTTGGCACCGGTGCTGTAGTGAGATTATCTAATTTCCGGCTAATCCGTCAAACAAAATTGTTGAGTCAGCGAGTAGGAAATCGAAAATATTTTCGGGAAATCGATTTTTTATTCCATCAATGACATCATCCGTCGTGCTCTTGTCACCAACTGTTTTAGAACCCATTGGTTTGGCACGCGACGATGGGAAGAGACCTGACGGAATGACCATAATACCTTGGAAGGAATGGAAGGTAGGTCGGCCTTTGGTGTCGGATGCAACGTGTGTTGACACCCTTACGCCATCTCATCTTCCTAGCAAGGTGGGCTGTGCTGGGGCGACTGCTGCGGGTGCGGAAAATCTCAAACGGCACAAATACTCCAATCTTATTGGGACTTATATGTTTGAGCCTTGAGAGTTTTGGGATTGAAACACCCATAGGGTCTGAGTGCCCTCTTAGTTTTTCAGGACATCGCCAAGCAGTTGGTCGACTCTACACCTGACCAAAAGGTTGGCCTATTTTTTGGCCAACTAATGTTCTCTTTTTAAAGCGCGATATGTCATTTGAATGTCCGGGTCTGTAGTTCTGTACACAGCTTGTAAAAATTACAGTCTTTCATCTATTAAGCCTTTTGTCGCAATATTGGGTAAAAATTGCACGTTACTGACGACATTGCGCATACGCTGTATCATTACACGGTAGGTAGACATCGGGTACAATGCTATGAGACAGGGGAACCCTGAGACCTGAGTATTGTATGCTGATCTGGTAGAATGTATAATTGATGACGAGGTTAAGTGATGTTGGATGTTGAACCTTGGATGGGTGTTCGTTGTCGCAATCGGTTGCAGAAACATGTGACAATCGCGTCCCATTGGCCAACATGGTAGGTACTTTACTTCTTTATCTATCCTGGTTCTACAGGCAGATGCGTCCTTATTGTAAGTTTTTATATATCTATCTATCTTCTATACAGGGTGTAAGGGACAGCCCTCCGCAAACTAACAGGGTGCATTCAGCTCCTAATTTTGAATCATATTCCACCGGAAATTTTCTCAGGAAAATTTTCATTTTTTCAAAAAAATTTTCAGTTACATTTTCATTATTTCAATGTATAATTACATTGTGTGTTCGCAGCACTCCATGTATGTAAAAAAAACTGCAAAACAAAACAGCAAAAAAAAAAACCAGCAATGGATGTTGAAATACTCTAAACAACGACGCGTGAAATCAGCTGTTCACTATCTGTCTAGCTACAGAGTTCATCGAACTCACCGCATACCTATTACCTACCCCTCCCAACCAGTAATAGACGCTCCGATTTGTGCACAAAAACACAAACAAAATCAGGTTTATTGGAGTCCCTTAAAGTTCCTGAAAAAAATTCATGTACCGGTCATCTTAGTATGACATACTGAATTCACCCTATCAGTTTGCGGAGGGCTGTCCCTTACACCCTGTATACAACGTGTAATGCTAAATGCGCAAAACCTCTTAAGGGGTCATTGTACTCATCATTATGAACAACTTTTACTATGGGGCCAAACCTGAAATCGCGAAAAAAAAATCAGCTGTTCAGTACATTTTGACGAAATTTGCGAACATAAATGTACTGAACAGCTGATTTTTTTTTCGCGATTTCAGGTTTGGTCCCATAGTAAAAGTTGTTCATAATGATGAGTACAATGACCCCTTAAGAGGTTTTGCGCATTTAGCATTACACGTTGTATATCATTTATATCTGTAATTTTTATGGTGTGCATAATAAAGAGTATTCTATCTATCTATATATATAAAAGGCAAAAGTGATAGACTGATGTATCAACGCACAGCCCAAACCGCTGGGTCTAGAGATTCCAAAGGCACGTAGGTTCCTTATGAGGTGTAGGGGTGCAATAAGAAAGGATTTTTCAAAATTCACCCCATCAAGGGGTAAAACGGGCGTCCAAAGTTATAGTAATATTAGTAGTATAAGGGTGCTTCTCCACCAGAGATGTGCTATGCAGCTATGCTGCGAGGATGTGAAAGCTAAGCTACGAAACAATGTGACCGTTTCCACTGATGCTAAGCTGTGTAGCGGAGCGAGTAAGATGTGCTATGAAGATGCGCCGCCCCGAGGTAGCTGTGCGAGGAAGTTGCGCGATGCATCGACAGCAGGGAAGGCACGGGGAGCGGCAGCTACACCACTCGCGCATTCTTAGCTCCCATCCATAGCACGCATCCTTCCATATAAGAAACATAGCTTAGTTGAACCCGTTACCACCAGTGCTAGGCTATGTGGACCAATGAATATGATTGGTGGATATCAAACGCATCCATAGCAACGTAGCATAGCACATCTCTGGATTCAAAGTCGAGGTGACAATGTCAGGAAATCTAACGCGAAACGATTTCTTAACCACAGACCTACCTATCTTACCGCAAAACGCGAAAGTTCAAGTTAATACCATAAACCAAATGGTTTACTTAGAACTATCACTTCTTGTAGGTTTCTTGAAGGCAAATTCAAACTCAAACCTTTATTGCTGAACACAGTACATATAACAGGTGGGCCTAAAGAAGTCATCCGAAGTTGTTTGGCTCTTATTTTTTTTCTAAATGAAAAACTTCGATTCTGTTTTTTGATTATGTTTATTTGAACCTTTAGAATTTTATTGTTCAAGTCGAGAAGATGATATCGGCCAAATGGGTGCCATCACAATTGATTGCCATACGGGCTCGTTTTATGGCATTTTTCATCACTTCGGCGACAACTTCGGGTGTGTCGAATGTTGTCCTTGAGGGCACTCGTGTCGAATGTTGTCCTTGAGGGCTTCCAGGGTCTCAGGCTTGTTCACGTAAACACAAGGCTTCAAAAAACCCCACAAAAAAGTTTGGAACGGTTAAATCGGGCACACGTCAGTGCAAATCACTACACTTCACTTCTTAACATTTCTTCAATAGACACGATTATTCCGCGTTCTTGGTTAGTGTATCGCTCCATGGCTTGTTCACTTGTATTCTACATCTGTCTAGTCCACAAATGTCAAAACAGATTTGACATTGGCCGCCATTTGCAAAAATAAGAGCATAGAGCAATAGGGTGATTTCTTTTGGCCCACCCTGTAGTTATACTTCCAGATGTTAGTGAATGCGTAGTTCACTGTGTCCTACCAATTTAGGCATGCAAAATTTTCTGTCACAAATGAGAATATTTAGACATTCTATTCTATTCCTCTCTACTCTATCTTTTCTTTTCTTTTTTTTTTCTTTCTTTATTTTTTTTTTAAATATTTTTCTCTATTCTTTTTTTTCTTTCAATTTTTTTTTCTTCTTGATTTGATTTGATGTTGTAGCATAAACCATAACACTATTTTACACATAATTATGTTTGTCTGTCAGGTACTGACAGGTACTGTTGGTTCGTAGCTAAGTAATAACAGCCGCACGGGTCGATCCATCAGGTTAAGCTACGCTTGCCGGGGTTGGTCCGTGGATGAATGACCATCTTTACATGCATACCGAGACTCCTCCGTGCCTCGGAAAGCACGTTAAGCCTTTGGCCGGCTGTTATTCGTGGATCTTTGACCGTCGTTACGGGTCGTCAGAAGCCCGAAAGTCTGACAACCAGTCTTACCAAGGGGCATCGTTGGTATTACCCAGTAATTGGATTGTGGAGGTCAGATAGGCAGTCACTCCGTATAAAATACTGGTATTCAGCTGCATCCGGTTAGACTGGAAGCTGAACATCGTTGGGAAAAGGCTAGGCAGATTGATTGACGTCGCTTAGCAAAACTCTATGACGGAGCGTGTCCGAGGCGACCGCTCGCCTTAACGTCCCAAACGACTTCTAGAAGTTGAAAAGACAGGATGATGTTTTAAATTCGTTTAGCGCTAAATGTATTTAGTGATTTGTGGTGCAGGCAGGGCTAAAGGCTCGCACAAACAGGCGCGACACGCGTATAATCGCGCGACACAAAGCCTTTATGGTTCATAGACTACAAGATCAAAAAAAAATCTATATACCTACGAACGAGTACATAAAAATCAATTGCCGTGCAATAGTCTCGCAAGAAAACCGAACATGGCTTGATCAATTTGATTTGTTTTTTTTTTTTTGTTCGCCTCAGTACGCCCACCCCGGTTAGGAAAAAAGAAAATTAGGAGAACTCTCACGTGGCAAGAAGTTCACCGGGTCTTTAGTAAAATTTAATGGATATCAACTTGAACTTTCGCAATTGCGGTTCTATAATAGCTTATGTGGTTAGGAAGTTGTTAACTTTGCATTTACTGTTTCATTGGTTCTGTGGTTCCAAGTGTGGCTTTCAAACGTGAGTTCCTGGGTACGATTCTAAGGCCGAGATCTATAAACGTTACTTTGCACATACTTTGCTAAGCGTTTTTTGTTATCACTGTCACACAACTGTCTAATTACAAGGTGCAAGATAGAGACGAGAACTTAACTAAAGCTCCATTTACACGGTAAAAAGTTTATTGCCTATGGCATACCATAAAATTGAAGGGCAATTAACTGGCACCGCCTAAACAACACGTCTAGGCAAAACTTGCATTCAATTATTTTGTATGAAATATAGTATCGCACGCGTTTAAACACTTGCATGCAATTCTGGAATGGCATTGAGTGTGCTTTACGGCATGCAATTATTGCTCTTGGACTTTCCAGAAACTTGCACTGTGCAAACGAAGCTGAAGTCAGAGCAGGAGCTAAGTAACGTTTATAGATCCTAACCCTAGAGTGAAAGAAAAGCAATGCCAAGAATGGTTACCGAATAATTAAAGCATAATGTGGGGTAAAGGATATTTCCCTTGCAAATTCTTATTAACAGCACAGATAATTCTGACCGTTTTTAGTAGTTGAATGGTTTTCATTGGGATTTTTTTGTAGCTATTCCATAAATATTTCAACATTCTGAGGCCACTATAAATGAAAAAAAATCAGCTGTTCCCTACATTTTGCCGGGTTATACGAACAAAAATGCAGGAAACAGCTGATTTTTTTTCGCGATTTCAGTTTTGGTCCCATAGTAAAAGTTGTTTTTATCATGAGTACAATCATGTGTTTAAGTATCGGTCACTAATTACCAGTCACCCTATACAGATGTCTCCCCTTTTTCTCGCCATACTTCTCGATTCCATGCATTCCTCATCCAGGTGTTTCCCGCGACTTTGACGATATCAATTTATATATACAGGGCGTCCCATTACTTTGCCACATGGAGCGAGAGAACCTTAAATACTGTAGATATTTTTTGTAGTTTTCGAGTTATTTTGGATACCTCATTTCATATCAATGGTAGTGGTTAAGGATAGTAGTAGGTATAAAATTTATGTTTTTATTATCAACTGAGCTCTGCTTAAACGTAGAGAAATAGTAAATATCAGGATTCACAAAAATATGCAAAGATAATAATAAATTACAAAATATGAAAATCACAAGATTTCAGATACACCACTTTCAACGACCGATTTCAGCAAATAATGCCCTATTTAGTACATTCTTATTCAAAGTTGACCCAAGAAAAAGATATAATCTCGTTTAATCAGGAAAAATATCTAAAAAAAATTATAACTCGAAAACTACAAAAAATCGTAGAACATACATGGGGGTTAAATCGATAGGTATGGTACTCTGCTATCAGCTCGCACAGGCTTGATACCTCAAAAGAAACACACTGTATATACATGATTGATTATTTCTAGGCGTCTTAAATGTCAAATACAACATGTTATGTCAAATGTCAAAGTTTTGACAGTCATACATGTCATACAATACAACTTAATAGCATTAGATGTATACTTTGCAAGTCACTGTTTTTCATAATAACTATGTAGTCATTGTTAATAATATTGTACTAACATACTTTCTCTATTTTATTTATTGAGTAATAATGTTATATTTTATTGATGAACATTGTTGTTGATGCAGGAGAATATTTGTTTAGTGTTATGATTGGCTGGAGTTATCTGTCGGTTATCCAGGGTTAATATAACACTAGCACTTCCAGCGCGGCTTCGCCCGCATGGATGTCGTAAAATATCCCACGGGAACAAAAATCCCTCCTTATTCCTTGTCTTTAATTATAACGGGAACCTCTGTGCAAAATTTCAGCTTTCTAGGTCCAAGGGTTTGGGCTGGGCGTTGATGAGTCAGTCAGTCAGTTAGGACTTCTCTTTTTAAATAAATAGATGCGTTTATGGCACGTACTTATCTTCTTAACCGACGAAAAATAAAGAAGGATGTTCTCAAGTCGTCGCGTTTAGATATTTTTTTTTATGTATGATCAAGCATATCTTTTTACAGAGTAGTCTGATTTGAACGATTATTGTTTTATTCGGGAGGGTATACCTCGAAGTTGGTCCCATGTAAAATTTATTAATTTTGATTTTAGTAGTTTTTGAGTTAGCTTCAATAAAACGTATTTTTCCATTTAGACTATGTAGCAGGTAGCGGTATTCGAATTTGTGTGGGGTAGGTACCACGACTAAAAAGTGAAAAATAAAAACTTTTTTTAACAAAAAAAGCACTATAAAGTGAAAAATTACTTTAATTTCTGAAGTCGGTGGCAAAAAACGAAAATACAACATCAAAGACACCATGTATTAAAGTTATTTTTCGCTTTGTAGGTAGTGTTTTTTGAAAGTCAGTTGTTTTTATTGTAAATTTTTTTTTTTTATATACAGGGTGATTGGATGGGGGGCTCACTATGACAGATATGATTAACTTTTCAGTTATATAAAAAAAAAATGTCTGGATGGAGGAGAAGATAAAAAAAACCGGTCAAGTGCGTGTCGGACCACGCACAATGAAGGGTTCCGTAGTTGAAAAGAATTTATCCCAATGACAAACTTAACATTGAGTTGAAAAACATGTTCTACCATACATTTATATACGTCACGGACAATTCTACAACTGCATATTTAAGTTTGTATTCGCAAAAAGCTATTCTTAAACATAACATCACGCCTTGTTTCCTCGAAGGGTTGGGCAGAGGTGTACCTATAGTAGGTACACCCACATTTTGCCAGAAAAAGAAAACTAAAAACTATTTTTTTTATGTGATAAAACTACAAATGATCAATTTTCAGACTTTTTCCTTTACTTGTGCTGTGAGACCTTGCTTCTTGCCAAATTTCATGATTCTATGTCAACGGGAAGTACCCTATAGGTTTTGATTTACTTGCGAGTATCAAAATATGTTGCATAAATGGCAGTATTTTTTTATTGCGTTGACTTAGAAGCTTGATTTTTTAGAAATCTAAAGGACCATAAACTTACGTATTTGATATTAATTTCAACTTGATACCTCCACGCGTTCCTGAGAAAAAGGGCCTTGATAGATGACATACTTAAAATAAAATTTTTATGTGATAAAATTATAAATTACTAATTTTCGGACTTTTTCCATTACTAATTTTTAATTTAGTTTTTACAATTTGATGTTATATAACTACAGGACCCCTACTTCAATATTTTTGTTTAAGTGTTTGTGTCTTTTTTTATGTTTATCATAGTACCTTTAGTTACTAACATAGTTTTCTAAGTATACCTACTAACATAAATATGGATCTTTGTGTCTGAAGTAAATAAATAAATAAATAAAAATACTTCTGCTGTAAGACCTTGCTTCTTACCAAATTTCATGATTCTAGGTCAACAGCAAGTGTACCCTATAGGTTTTGATTTACTTGCGAGTATCAAAATATGTCGCATAAATGGCCGTATTTGTATTGTGTTGATTTAGAAGCTTGATTTTTTTATAACTTTTAGGTACCATAGACTTACGTATTTGATATTAATTTCAACTCGATACCTCCACACGTTCCCGGGAAAAAGGGCCTTGACAGATGACAGACTTAAAAATATTTTTTTAAGTGATAAAATTATAAATTAACAATTTTCGGAATTTTTCCATTACTTGTATTGTAAGACCTTGCTTCTTGGCAAATTTTATGATTCTAGGTCAAGGGGAAGTACCCTATAGGTTTTGATTTACCTGCGAGCATCAAAATATGTCGCATAAATGGCCGTATTTTTTTATTGCGTTGACTTAGAAGCTTGATTTTTTTAGAACTCCAAGGGACCATAAACTTACGTATTAGATATTAATTTCAACTTAATACCTCCACGCGTTCCTGAGAAAAGGGTCTTGACAGACAGACAGACAGACGGACAACGAAGTGATCCTATAAGGGTTCCGTTTTTTCCTTTTGAGGTACGGAACCCTAAAAAACAATGGGTGGACTGTGTGAAAGATGATATGGCTAGAAAGGGAGTGACTACCGAGATGTCGACTAATAGAGAAGTATGGAAGAAAAAGACATGTTGCGCCGACCGCAAATAAATTGGGATAAGGGCAGGAGAATGATGATCTATGGTCTATGGTGCAGCAACCATGGTCGCACTGCCAAAAAGGCCAGGTGAGATACCTACCCACCATAAAAGCTACATTTGGCATTACAACCATGGTTGTTCCAGTGTAGCATAAAGGTTTTAGAGAAATATTTTTTTCAATCTTATTAACCCGTCGCACGCCAATTAGCAGACACAATAGATTTTGTATTGTTATCTGAACAAATGGGTGTCAATCGTCGTTTAAAGAGTTAAAACTGCATAAAATAAATTCTAAATACATAAATGAAATTTTTTAGGCAAAAAAAAAAAATCAACAAAATACATGCAAGCGAGGAATTTTATTCTTCTTTCTTTTTAACCTCGTGATTATACATTATGTATGTGTGTGTATGTATGTTAATTCATTCATTCATACTGTAGAACAGTTCCCTCATAAGTCATAAACTCGAATAAACCGGTAAAATACGGTTTCCTGCTAGGAAACTCCTCGGAAACGTTATGTACATTGCATTATGTAAACAAAACCGTTCCAACTTCAGTTGATACATATAGTTATGTACTGAAACACGCGTTTAATTTGTGGTTAAAAATGTTGCATTTGAGAAAATTGGTGGTTTTTGCGAAACTTTGTGCAATTTTGACATAATTGGTGCAATTTTAGTTAGAGAAAATCGGAGCAATTTTCATTTGGAAATTAGATTTTTAAATTAATTTTTGGAAAATGGAATTTGTTATGGAAGTGAAAATGATTTAGTGACTTATCATTGAAACTAACACGCGTTTATTTTGTGTTTAAAAATGAATATAAAAAAATTGGTGCTTTTTGAGAAAATTGGTGGAATTTTGACATAATTTTTGCAATTTTAGTTTGAGAAAATTGCAGGAATTTTCATTTTCAAATTAGATTTTGATATTAATTTTTGGAAAATGGAGTTTGTTTTGGAAATGAAAAGGATTCAGTGACTTATTATTATTGTAACTCATTTTTAAACTGTCTAACTCAATGCAAGTGCTGGTGATTTTGGTCTAACTAAAACGTTATTTAAAAATACTTCATATTAGTAAAAATATTTTAAAATAAAATGTCATAGGTAAACAGTGAATTTTAAAATGAAGTTCATTTTAATATTATTAGTCATAAGTTCATTTGTAACTTTAACTGTTTACCTATGACATTTTATTTTAAAATATTTTGAGAAGAAAAAAAAGGGTAAAAATAAGAAAACTAAAGAGGATTACGCGACATTTCCAGTCAGATCTCAAAACTGGACTTATGGAGGTATGAATAATAGGATCAACAATACTTTTTACCGTCGCGTATCATATTCTGATCAACATAAAATCTAATACAAATTGCAAATTGCAAATTGCAAATTGCAATTGTAAGAAGCATTTCGCGGGCTACCCTGGCGCGTTCGCCTTAGCTTGCTTCGATACCACACTGCTTTTCTTCGATCGTTTAAAAGCAACAATGTATGGTGGGAGATCGATGCGCAAACGATTACCGATACGATATTGAATACATGATTTTAGTCTAGACCCAGTCAGCGTTGAAATGTTCGTCGGTTTTTGAAATAAAATCAGCTATTTGACCATGAGCATTTTGACCGTGTATACCGGATGACTTTTTTTACTGTGTTGAAAAAAATAGTGTAAATGTAAGTGAACGGATGCATAGATGGCATACCTAGTTCTTTTTTTTTTTTTAATAGCTTAGACAGAAATTGATCTATCAATAAATATTACAAATTCGAAGTAAACTTTTCATACTAGAACAATAAATAAAAAAAAAATCGTTAAAACATCCTATCGAAATTCAAATTATGCACCCTGACCCTGAGTAATATTTGAATTTCGATTTTTTTTAAATAAAAAAAAAACTATATAAACTCCGGCCACCTATTTATTATGGCCTATTTTTTTCAAGACGTTAAAAAAAAGAATCGACTTAGAAAAGTCATGTCCCTCACAGTGTGTATACGCACGGGGAGCTACAGAACCTAAGAAATTATTATGAACAGTTAATTTTAAGCTCTATAAAATCCTTGTTTCTCAACCCATCATTTTCTTTTCCTTCCAGGCTGTGGCATAGCGGTCGGCAAGCAGACAGCACAGCGGCGTATTGTGGGCGGTGACGATGCTGGGTTCGGGACCTTCCCCTGGCAGGCCTACATCAGGATCGGATCCTCAAGGTTATACAGTTCTGTACCTACTGGCACAGTTGTGGCCAGTTTTTGTTTAAAGTGGCACAGTTGTGTCACATTTTAATAGATGTGGTACACTTTTGGCTAGACTTTTTTGCGATGGCACTGTTGTGGCCTGATTTTATGAGATTTAGCATTTAATGCTATGCCAAATCACATAAAATCTGGCCACAACTTAAAATTAAAATGTCACAGTTGTGGTTTATTTCATGACATTTTAATAGATAGGGTACACTTGTGGTCAGTCTTTTTTTGCGATAGCACAGTTTTGGTCTGATTTCGTGATGCATAACAAACACACTTTGTGCCATGACAATACATTAATTTACTGCATTTCATGTTGTGGCCAGTTTTATCTGCAATGTTATTGTTAGGTGCACTTTGGCACAATTATGGCCATTCTGGTATACTTATGGCATCAACTAAGTTAAAATTTTGTGTTGAGATGTCACATTCATTTACACTTGTGGTCTACAGTATGCAATACACACCTCACAATTCAGACTTTATTTCATACAACATACAACTTAACTCAATAACAAACATACGTACTTTGTTACACTGATATACAATAGGTATACTTAGCATTAGTCACAGCATACTTGCCGATCTATTCTGTAAAAATCTCTCCTTCAAAACTTCGGTAAAGTGACTTAATTGACACTAGTGACAGCTTACTTCAAACTCACTTCACCTAAATTTTCACGGTGACATTTGTCAGAATAGACCGCAAGATGTTCATTCCTCAGAACAATAACAACATTCTATCGGGTGTAAAAAGACACTTGCCGAAGCCCAAAGCCACTTATTCTACCCATTATTTGGATCGTTTTTTTTTGCACTAGACCATACCTGGGAATCCACTGGTTTTGTAGATATTGAAGGTCAAAGTCGCATTTTTTTTTGTTACTAAAACGTATTCCAAGTGTATTACTAAACTTTTTCCGACACCTACGCGTACCGTACATTGCGCGTAATAAAAAATTGTTTTTTTTTTATACATAAAAATAAAAGTCGTTTCCCAGAAAAAATTTTTGCTCAAAGCTATAAGTAGCTTATAGCTAAGGTTAGATGTGCAGTATACGTAGTTGACGGCTTTGTGATGTGTCTTTTTACACCCTATATATTCACATAATCTTATTTTTATGTATTATATTACTATTACTATAATTTTGGCCAAAATTACTTACGGTTTCTAAAAGTCAATTCAATTATTCTGCGGTCAAGTGTCATGCAAAATTTCCCGCTATTTTTTAGTCACCTGGAACCCTGGAACTAACTAAGGTGCATTTTTTAATCTCGGAAACTAAATTGACAAGTGCACAAGTGTGAAATGTCCAAGGATATTTATTTATTTATTTATTTATTCATTATGTCAAACTGGCTTACCTATACATTACATTATCATAAAGGTAATTTTAACATTTTCATTTGTCAATTTAGTCTCCAAGATTAATAAACAGACCTTAAGGAGAATCTCACCAATGAAACTATGTGGGCATGAGGAACAGGGTGTAAAGTTCACTCATCCTCTATTGGAGGATCCTCCGACTAGACGGGTGTTGTGTCTGGTGGGCAACTGCCCGACGGTTGATGTCGGGACGTTCTATATATGCTAGTCGCGTGGTAAACTCTGATTGCGCGATGCAGGATTCCGTGACGTCATGTCATTGTGATGCGTAGTTCGTATGTGGCGATGTAGATGCCGCCACAAAACTGAACGTGATCAGTACCTACATCTAAACCGCGTTCAAGAACTTATGTCAGTATCAATAATACACAATAATGATGACACTGAATGCTCTTGAACGTGGTTTAGATGTGAAAACCGCGTTCAGCTTCATTGGTGAAACTTGCCCTAAGAAAGAATAATATAAGCCGTCGTTCGCACGGACGTAATAATATCGCGGCGATTTTTTTTTCACGCACTGGATTTTCAACGCTCTGCTTAGCGCCGAGAGTTGAAAATCCAACAATGTGTTTTTTCAACGCGCTGGGATACAGTCTGTTGTTGTTAGGTTGGATTTTCGAAGCTCGGCTCAACACCGCCAGTTGAAAGTCCAGTGCGCGATAAAATTCCGCCGCGATATTTTTACGCCCGTGTGAACGTCGGCTAAGAATATATTTATTTCACTAAAATTACATTCAAGTGAATTGAAATTCCTGGACTCACACTAGGATTCCTATGTTATAGCTTTTAGAAACTGTGAGTGAATGAAACAAAACATTTCAAACTAAGAATGCAGTTCAAATATCACACACTTTTTACACGAATGTCACACATGTTTGTCGCAGCAGTTGTGTTATAGCTAAAACGAAGCCAATGTTTTCTGTACAATTTTGTATGAAAAGCACAGTATATTTACATTGAATTAACATTGTATATTAACGCACTAATTTACTAAAAATGTTACTAATTGAGTGTTTTGTAATGAAGTATTTAGTTCACGCAAATTTTAAGTAATCATTTGATTTTAGCTCGTCCCCTAAGTTATGGGACTCAAATTGTGGATTTTATTGCGCCACTTCTTCCCAGATAAATAAGTAAGAAGTGGTGAAGGGTGGGCGTTTTGTGGGACTGTCTTAATGTAATTTTGACGTTCAAATAGTGCTGATTCTCAGTCTAAGGTCCTATTTCACGATGTACGAATAGCCACTACTCACCGAATAAATTCAAAAATGGAACAGAATAATAATTTATATGAAATTATCTGCCAAGTAAGTTAAAATAGGAACTTAATCGTAGGTGGTGAAACAGGCCTTATTCTAATAAATCACTTATGATTTTGGTTTTTTGAAAAATGGTAACTGGCGCAACGTAGGTAGGTCGAAGATACACCTCTGCACCACACCCGTTCGAAAAATAGAGGCGTGATGAAAAATAACTGTCTGATCCAAGAGCTTGAGGGTTACGAACAAAATATTAAATGAAAGTGGTCGAATAGAAAATCTCACAAGAAGACTAAATATAATTGCGTGGACTAAATATTGACTAAATTGTGTAAATAATTAGAATGGAAATAATTTAAAAATTTCTCATTGAGTTATCCTAATCTTAATTAAAACTTTTGAAGTATAGATAACATTAATTCTTTTCTTTTAATTTTATTTCAAAATAAACTTCCCCTTTTTTCCGCTGTCGCTTAGTAAAATAATGCTTACTTTTACTAAATACAGTAAATCTAATAATGTATTTTTTTGTTAAAAAAATTGTAAGGCTTTTTTTATTATTTCCACTCATTATCATGTCCACCAAAAACAATAACTAAATATTAATAATGCTTAATGTATTAACATGAATTAATAATTAATTTTACAGATGCAACATGCTTATGTCGATATTCGAGCTTATCGGTTGGAAGCAGTGTTGGATAGAGAGGTAAATGTGCGAAAGAGATAGCATGATGTCCAGCAACTTCTACTTTTTACTTTGTAGTGGGTTTGATGACATGTTTAAGTTACGTTGCTAAGACGTCACAGGGACTAAAAATTGACCGGAAAACGCAACAAAATTTCGCGCGCTACCGCTAATCGTGGCAACGCATTTTCTGCCTTGATATTATTGCATTTGCAGAACATAAGGCCATAAGGCCGAGATTAATAAATTAATGTTAAATTAAATTAATTTGTCTACCTTTTCCCAAATATGTTGAGGTCGGCTTCCCAATCTTAGCGGATGCAGCTAAATACAGTCAGCGAGGCCTAAGCTGAGCTTTGTATTTATGTGAGTGATCACCAAAAGGGTACAAGAGCCCATGACAAAATTTTTTGTCTTATCGTTTTACGTAAGACAAAATCTTCAATCGTCTTATCGTTTTACAACAATGCGACATGGTTTTGGGCATGTTCTCTCGTACTAAAAGAATAAAAGCCGATTGCCAAAATGCAGTATAAACCGGTTTTAAACCAAATAAAGAACGCGTCGCGCTCTATGCCGGACGTCACACCTACACTATCTATGTGTACTCACACAAATGCAAAGCTCAGCTTAGACCTCGCGGACTGTACGTGTATTTTAAAATAAATAAAATAGTTTTTTGTTGTGGCTTAAAACTTGATAAGTGCTCATATACACAAGCGGCACGTTGTCGACGGTAGTCGTCGACGCGTTTACGGCTGCCGTCGCGGATTGTCGGCTGCAGTTGCGTCTACTATTGGCGCGTGCCGGTCATGCATGTGACCTAACTAAGATGGAGCGGAATTCTGTCGCGTTTTTCCGCACATGTTAGTCCTTAGCCTTAGGTCGAGCATGAAATTGCATGAATTCAATGTTGTTTCTAAAAAAAGTAACTATGTATATTATTTAGCCAGATACTGGGATTCTTACTCAAGTTTGGGTTTCTTAGTGAAAGGAAAGCATTATCGTAGTTTTCATAATTTTAGGTATTCTTTCCATTAATAAAATTAGAATACAATTTTAATGTGGGGAACTACAATACTTACGTGATAATATCACAAATAAAAAACTTTTTTTGACATAAGTACTTATTAAGTCAAAAATAAGTTTTTTTTTTGTGGCCTTAATGTAACTTTAACATGTCTGTTTTCATTAGATAAATTAATGAATGAGGTTCTACTTAGTGTAAAATACTTTTTTAGATTCGAATTTTTAAAATATAAAAAAAAAATATAACAACTTAAAACTTTTTTTGAATAAAATTATTTTAAATATTCGAATCATGTCAGTAGTTTTTAATATGACATCTTGTCTCTCTCTCTATCCATACTTTGTAGACGTTATGGCGATAATATAAATTGTAGTAAAATTGGTAATCTCACCGACTTTTTCGCACATTCCTCTTCTTTTGAGTAAAAAATAAGGTTTTTTTGCTAACAATTAATATAATTAACTGAGTAACTAATTAACTAAGTATTTTTTTAAATATTTTTTTTTGTTTTTCAGAGGTAAGTGATTTTATTTAATGTATTTAGATAGTGAAGCATGGTTGTATGCTTTGCATGTTTCTTTAGTAGCGAAAAAGTTTAGAATTTGATTAGTAAATAAGGTATTATAAACTTTAATTTAAGTATTAGGTACAAAATGCACGATAAGTGTTGCAGAAAAAAGTTTTTTTTATCTATCCTTAGTGGGTCAACCTTGTAGGTTTGTAATTATATGAATTAA
This sequence comes from Cosmia trapezina, assembly GCA_905163495.3. Taxonomy (NCBI): domain Eukaryota; kingdom Metazoa; phylum Arthropoda; class Insecta; order Lepidoptera; family Noctuidae; genus Cosmia; species Cosmia trapezina. Next base: position 6,440,213 of record LR991048.1, read on the forward strand.
ACGCATACAGGGTGTTTCTTTTAAGGTGTCAAGGCAGTGCGAGCTGATAGCAGAGTACCATACCTATCGATTTAACCCCCATGTATATTCTACGATTTTTTGTAGTTTTCAAGTCATTTTGGATCCCTCATTTCATATGAATGGTAGTGGTTAAGGATAGTAGTAGGTATAAAATTTATGTTTTTATTATCAACTGAGCTCTGCTTAAACGTAGAGGAATAGTAAATATCAGGATTGACAAAAACATGCAAAGATAATAATAAATTATAATAATGAAAATCACAAGATTTCAGATGCACCACTTTTGCTGAAAGCGATCGTTGAACCGCTTTCAGCAAATAATGCCCTATTTAGTACATTCTTGTTCAAAGTTGACCCAAAAAAAGATATATTATTTTAAAGCCATCATCTCGTTGAATCAGGAAAAATATCGAGAAAATATTATAACTCGAAAACTACAAGAAATCGTAGAACATACATGGGGGTTAAATCGATAGGTATGGTACTCTGCTATCAGCTCGCACTGTCTTGACACCTTAAAAGAAACACCCCGTATAGACTCAACAGATTTTGATGCGCTCCTGGAGAGTCCAAACTGAACAGCCAAATGCGCCATTTTGACCTGACCTGTCGGACTGATTCGCTTTAAGTAGTGGTCGCTCCAGCCACCGCCCGTAAACACATACCTAGGCCTTAAAGCCAACACACAAAAGACCTTATTATTTTGTTAAGACGAATATTTGGTCCATGTTACCTAATGTCAACTATTTTTACCTAGGTCGGGTATTGCCTAAGGCCTCATTTACGGAGACGCGGAGCGTCGCGCGTCGCGTTGTGCGGCGCGGTCCGCACTAAATTCAAACATAGGGCGTTCTATGAGAGCGTTTACGGAGAAGCGATTAAGATTTCTTACACTTGACGGGCCGCAGCCCGCCCGGAGCACCGCGCCGCGCGACGCCCCGTGTCTCCGTAAATGAGGCCTAAGGGTGCTTACATAAAGAATCAGGTTTCCCGGTAAGGGCGGGTCGGTATCGAGTATTAATCGGTGCAAGTATTAATTTCTATGTTATCATAAAATATGCGCTCACTTCTAAAGAAACGGATTTAAACTTGTCGCACAGATTTGTCTGTACCTACCGGTAACCTTCTTCTTCATGTTTGCACCCTTAAAGAAGACCTGGATCTCCTATCACACCTATTTATTCCATTATCTTTTCGCCTATTTGAAATCTACAACACTCAAATAAACCCCACTCCCATTCATGCCTTTAATCTGAATCTCCCAAATACTTCCTTCAAATCTACAACACCCAAATCAAATTTCGAACGTAACCGAAACCTTGTAACGTTCCAGATGCGGTGGTTCCCTAATATCAAGGCGCCATGTTGTGACAGCTGGACACTGCGTGGCTCGGGCACAGCCACGCCACGTCCGCGTGACCCTCGGTGATTACGTCATCAATTCTGCAGCGGAACCGCTCCCCGCGTATACGTTTGGCGTGCGGACGATCAAAGTGCATCCCCTGTTCAAGTTTACGCCTCAAGCTGACAGATTTGATGTTGCTGTGCTTACGTTAGATAGAAATGTGCACTACATGCCTCATATAGGTGAGTATGGAACATTTTGTTTGTTTATGCAATGCGCTTGGGTGACGGGAATAAGACTGAAGCTTAGATTAAAATGAAGTGCGTAGCGTCTATACTCCGTTTACAATAAGATTAGACATTTAAACAAACCTTTCTTACAGTCACAATGGTGACGTGTAATACAGGTTTTTATTTAAACCTACTTCTGGCACCAGTCTCTCAAAGATAGCTCCTTGTCCGTCCACTATTGTCAAATGTTAGAATTAAGTGCATAACTTGTGTAGAGAAAAATAAGCGTTTTATTTTATTATTGTTATATTAGTCCGTTCAACCGATTTTGACTTCTATTCCGTTGGTGGCATGACAAATGGCAGCTGCAGTAAACAGTTGGTATTGTAACCACTTTTTTGCCTTTAATGCCATCCTTAAGAGGCCGTATACGAAATTTTGCCGATTTCGCTGATTTACGTGAAATGAAATGAAATTTTAATTGCAAGAATTGTAGTACATTATAGATGGTCAAGTTTTTAAAAGATTCTGATACAATTCGCTAAAACTAGCATGCAACCTAATAATAATAATATAATTTAATACATTGTCATAAATTAATAAGATAATAAATTTAAAACATAAATCATAATTATTAAATTGAGAATAATAATGTCAAACATTTGTAAAATTATAAATATATATTAAAAAAATATTAATTAATTAGTTATGTCACTCTTTAAAATTTAGGAACTCATTCACAGAATAGAATGATTGTTCTACAAGCCATTTCAATAACGCTGTTTTAAAGCGATTGATTGGCAGTTCCCTATACGATTTCGGTAATTTATTATATAACCGTATAACCATAGGAAAGCAACTTCTGTGATATAATTGGCTTTTCATTGGAGGAATAATTAGCCTATCCGGATATCTAGTGATTTTACAAACGCGATTTTACAGTTATAATAATTAGTATTTGTTTAAGTTTTAATGCACAACATTAAATATCATTTCAATTATTATCTAATGTATGAGCTACTTTTTTATTTTTATTATTTACTTTTAATCGACCTAAACCGGCGACTGTTTTGTGAATTTTTGCTGTAAGAGGTTTAGAATATCACATAATATTTACGAATCGTTTTGACGTCTAAAGGGTATAGGAAAAATACAATGTATTCTTGTGAAAGTTGTATATATACAATCTAAGAATTACTTTATACGATTTTCATATAAAATTTTTGAGTAAATTGGCAAAGAATTGCTTTTGATTTCGGCTACCTAGAACTCTCGTTCATAAAATGAAAACAACAGAAATAAACTTAAATTCAAAATCAATCCATCATCCATCTCATCTGAAAAAAAAAAAATTAAAAACATTTGCCATTAAAAAATCTTTTAAAACAACCTAATTCTCGCACAACAAACTCGACGCAAAATAAAAATGTAGGTCATACATTAGATTATAATCGAAATGCCCTTTTATATTGCGCATTAAAACTTATAGAAATACAGTATTTTGACTGAAAAATTGCGTCTTTAAAATCACGCAAATTAACGAAATCGCCAAAATTTGTTATACGACCCCTTAAGGCTACGGAATAGAAGTCAAAATCGGCTGAACGGACTGTAAAAAAGGTTAGTTTAAATGTCTAATTTTATTGTAAATGGAGTATAGCTTACTCAAAAGTTGCCTGACTTATCTGATCATCAACAGATGGCAGGGTAACTATTCAAATTGCTTTCTTGCAACGGTAGTCCAGTTATTTGGTAGTTTTAGTAATTTCCAATCAATGCATATTTAAAATATTTTTCGTATAATTACGTAAAAATTCTTGTTGGTGCCGATGAATGCAGCGCTCGTACGCCAAAACTATTGATTTTACAAAAAAAAAAAAAAAATATGGAAGGAAATTTTTCTAGTTTAATTTTGTAAATTAATGTTTTATCGTAAAATAAGTCGGAAAGCAGTTATTGTCAAAAAACTGTTATTAGGCGCCATTTTTCTAATATAGCGGCGCGAGCGGCAAAGATACGAGGTGGCAAAGTCAAAATTCGTCGAATTCAATAAAATCGCCAATTTTCAAAACTCCTGGAAAACTTTCCAGGTAACCCCCGTTTTGAGCACCAAATGACTGTACTACAATTGCAAATATGTACACGCACTAACATGTAAACGTACCTTTTTAGTACAAAAAGTCCCCCGTATTGATTGGTTGATTTAGGACCAATCAATGATGAGGACATACTAAAACGAACCCTATTTATGACAACCTAAAACTTTAAACTAAATGAACTTATGGCGTGCTGTTCACAGCTTACAACTATGTTTTCTTCTTCTTTTCACTTACAAATTATTCATTACATTACAGACGCACAAAACTACTAAAACCTTAGCCAAAAAATTAACACTTTTAATTCCCTCATTCCAGCCCCAATCTGCTTACCGGAGCGAGGGTCTGACTTCCTGGGGCAGTACGGCTGGGCAGCGGGGTGGGGAGCCCTAAGTCCAGGGTCGAGGCTGCGACCACGGACCCTGCAGGCGGTGGATGTGCCTGTACTGGATAATAGGGTCTGCGAGAGGTGGCATCGGGCTAATGGTACTTTTTTTCAATTTCTTTACTAAAGTTTCCATAAGCAAGATTCATAGACTAGTAATTTTTGACACTAGAGGCTGAGTTATGACGTATTTGAGCGTCTCCTTTGGGTGGCTGATGGTGATGGAGTTATACAGGACGTATGTATAGCGCCATACCTTTTTCGCAACGGAACAATGATGACTTTAATCTATGTAAATTAAAAGAGATGTCCTGACTGACTTACTCATCAACGCCCAGCCTAACACCTTGAACCTAGAAACCTGAAATTTTGCAGCACAGATGTTCCCTTTATAATGTAGACAAGGAATAAGGAAGGAATTCCCGGTAGTATGTTCCCGTGGGATATTGTCTGACATCAACGCTTGCGAATCTCTTCTTATGTAACCTACTACGCTTTGGAATGGGCAACTAGCTTCATCTTTCTGACTGACCGACCCCTTGACAATTCAAAAGTGCCTGTAATTGGTTTATTTGAAATAAATGCTTTGAGTTTGAGTTTTTGAGTTTGAGCGAAGCAGCTGGCAAAAGTTAGTACTTGATAATACGCGACTGGACCTTACTGTTTGTAATCTAGAAGAGGGTTTAATCTGACTTCCTATCGCTTATAAGTTAGCTTAGAAGTTACTGACATTCTCCCAATCATAAACAGTTTATACCAGGCTGGTAGGCCACAGCTGATTTGTTTCTTAAATTATAATTATTAGAGCCTTAGCACACTTCCGCTGCGAAACAAAAATAAATTCAACTGAATCGGATGATGTTCCGCTGCAAATAGCGATTCGTGTAGCGGAAAATCATGGGGTTTCGCAGTTTCGCGGCGGAGGTGTGCTGAGGCTCTTAGTTTTTGTTGATACTAACTCAAAAATATACAAGAATCTCTTGCATATTGGAGTCATATCCCAACACTGGTGCCAATTACTAATCAATGGCAGGATAATTTGACACGAAAAGTATTTGACAGGTCTACATCTACAACAGCGCCCCCAAGCGGGATAAATTAAATGAATCGTAATCCGTTCAAAAATGAATAAACGGAAATTGTATACCCATCTCTTTTACTCTGCATTACGATACGTAATACTTTGTTGTCGTTGAATTTTATAACATGACATTTAATTTTAATCGTATTGTACTAAATCTCCATGGTAAATGGTTACTCCTACTAACTACGTAGATATGTGGTTTCGTTAGAGATTAAGTTTATTTATTGAGAATAATGGCAGGATAATTTGACATCTACAACAGCGCCCCCAAGCGGGATAAATTGCGAGAATTGCTGCCATTGATTAAAAATCCTGTGCGTTTCTTTCTTGTACATTATTTAACAGCCTCTTTCTCAAATTTCAGGCATCAACGTGGTGATATACCCCGAAATGCTATGCGCGGGCTACCGGGGCGGTGGCAAAGATTCCTGTCAAGGTGACAGCGGAGGGCCGCTCATGCTCGAACGGGCAGGACGCTGGTACCTCATAGGCGTCGTCTCCGCTGGTTACTCCTGTGCCAGCAGGGGCCAACCGGGCATATACCATCGTGTTGCCCACACGGTAGACTGGATATCCCACGCCACAACACTATCATAGCATCGAAAGAAGTGAAGTGAAAACGAAACTTTTGAGTGTTTGTCCAAAGTGCTTCTATGGCGATAGTGTGGTTAAAAGTTAGACTAAGACTTAAAAATGAAAAGGCTTGAATGAATTTGATTGGCTACTGAATTTTGTACTAAATTTTAAGTAGTGAAATTTTAGTGTTAAGCCGATGGATTAACTTTTAAGCACAGTAGCGACATTTTGAGTGGTAACTTTTGGAAATGGAAATGGAGGTCGACTATTTTAGACTAGTGTGTTTGACGACTCAATTAATATAATTAATGCTAAATATAGTAAAAAGGTCACTCAGTATCTGTTTTTCAGTAAATGATAGACAAAAATGAAATATTTTTAAGCATATTTAGTGTTCATTTAATTATATTCAGTGAGTCGGTGTGGAAACGCCTTAAGCATTGATGATTTCATTGACTCAATGCGACGAAAGTGTCGTACTTTCAAATCAAATGTCGTAGACATTTATTAATTTGGCCTTTTGTCGTATTAGTGACAGATTTGATATTCAAAGGGTTAAAATTTAGCAAACGGATAATAATAAGTAGGTAGCATAAAATGAAAAGAGATTATATTTTCAATTAAATGTGTACGTTCGATCCAATGCTTTAATTTAATGTTATATTCAGTGGCAAATAACAATAAATAATATTTGTTCTGAAATACAATCATTTAAAATGTAGAAATACTTTGCAAAAGTACTGTGTATACATAAAACAAAACCCTCCTTTTGGGCTCCGGTAAAAATGTGTGTCTATTAGCTAATAATTGTGTGTTAATACACTGCAGGAAAAAACAACGAAAGAAACCAATTGTCGTACTGATTACGACAAAAAGTTTGTCAATATTTGTATATTACCAACGACTTACATTTAGTAGATAACTCTATTCCACCAAATAGTCAATAGAATTACCATTTTTATATTATTTTCTGAAAAAAAATCTACTTATCTAAAAAGTCACCTGTTTTCTAAACTCGTTTATATTTAAGGTTTTATTGTGATAAAATATTAAATGAGAAATATTGTTGCATAAATACTCGCTAAATTGCAATATTAACATAATATGGAGTTGTAATAATAGTGTCTTATTTTAAAGCGTGGAGATTGGAGTTGGTCACCAACATTTTGTGCAAAGCTTCTGCTCAGTTTTAGGCAAAATTTGTGTATCAATCTGTGCAAAGCTTGTGCACAGGTCTGTGCAAAGATTTTGCCTATTATTGTGCAAAACTTTCAAAGGGAATACTGAATACCTACAAGGTCTTGATCCAATTTAACAATAGTAGGTACTTATTAGACTCAAATACTATGACAATTTAATTGTATTTTTTTTTTGTTTTTTTTTTTTAATCTGCGTAACCTGTGTAACAACTAGTTTCTTCATTCTCTGATGGTTTAAAAATATCTTACGCCTTTTGTAAATATCCTGCTATGTGTAAATACGTAACAAAATATTTTTACAAGATTTTTACATTTTCTACCATTTTTTAAATGTAAATAAATAAATTAAGTATTAATTTAAAAAGCGCTCGAAGTAAGTTATTCTGCTTTTAATTTATTTTGTACCATTTTTTTTTCTATTTTTTGTTAAAAACTAATTTTAAGGTTTTTTTTATTAACGAAGACAAAAATCGTTGTTGATAAAATACATTATTTAATGTTAATTTAATAAATTGTATTTATTGTTAATTTAAAAATTGTTTTATTTCTCTTTCTACAGTAAGGTAGGTACTAATGTTCTGTTACTGTGTATGTTACTTACATATAAGATTTTTAACAACTAATGATATATTTATGATTACATTAAATATTTCTAGTACCTAAATAATAACAAAATATTCGATCTTTAACAAAAAAGTTTAATAACTAGTATAATTTGCTTTAAGCAAAAATAAAAACAATTAATATATGTTTTGAAAACTCTGATGAATTTGACTAGACCATAATCCTGACTGAAAAAAAAACAAACGTTACAAATAAAAACAAATAAGAATAGAAAAAAAAACAGCAAATCACCAGCCAATAGGAACGCGGTGCGTGCGCACGAATTTCTCCAACAAATCGTACAGAGGGCGGTAGTATCGATTGAGAGCTGCTGCGGATATGTCGTGTTCGCCTGTCGTCGCTTCCAGAATTTCACTCCAGTGCTGCGAGTGGCCACGGGACATGAAATCCCTGTAAATGTTAAAAATAGTTAGTTTATTATGTTGATAAATTGTTTTATACGCAGTTTGTTATACTCGTAGTTGTGAAAAAGCGAGCTTCCACTCCCCCAACGTTAATGCGTTTTATCTACAATAAGTAATTTATTATTAACTAGCTTTTCCGCGCGGCTTCGCACGCGCACGTATTATACATATAAACGTTCCTCTTGAATCACTCTATCTATTAAAAAAAAACCGCATCAAAATCCGTTGCGTAGTTTTAAAGATCTAAGCATACATAAGACAGACAGACAGCGGGAAGCGACTTTGTTTTATACTAAGTAGTCATAGTGATATAATACAGCAAAATATACGTGTGTAGTATTTTTTTATTGTCTGACTGACGGACTAAATAGTTTTTTTTTATTTATTTTTTAATCCAGGAAATATCTCTAATAACCTCATCATTTACATCCTTTAATAGACTACTAAAGGACGGAAATGATGCACAAGAGCATCTCCTTTATCCCTGCTCATATCAAAGATCATCGCTCCACCTAGCCTGCACAGCACACATATTTGCATAATGTTTATAATATTTCCAGCGCCCGGACACAAGTCTACTTCCCGTGAAAGGATGGCCCGTAAATTCAACGCTTTCGTGGTGATTTAGGGTGATTTCACATGTCTTAGCATTTTTAATTGAAATGCCATCATCTTCCTGTCCTTATCCTATGCTACTTGGAGTCGCCGCAACACGTTTTCTTCTTCCATTCTCCCCTGTCAACCGTCACGCTATCATTCACTCCCTTCTCTTTCATATCATTCCTCACACAATCCATCCATCTTTTCTTTGTCCTTCCTCTACCTCTCCATCCATCAACATGTATATTCATCACTCTTTTAGTTGTTTTAATTGAAATGCCAGTTTCCTCATAAATAATGAATGAAAACTTACTTCAAGATCTTCCCAGCAGTCTTAGACCCGTATATGTCGCATCTGGTCAAACTGATGGTCTCTGGAACAGGTCCATCTGCACTGCGACGGCCAAATACTGCTGCTTTACATAACTTCTCGAAGAGTTGATGCTGGAGGAAACTGCTGAGGAAATATCTGGAAAAAGCGGATACAAGAGAGTCAGAGATCGTTTATTTGTCCGACACATGAGTACTGACACTGACATGACCACCATCAGAGATTTTAATTTTGATAGCACAAAAAATTTGTCGCTAATTAGTGGACATTGATGCCAAATATCAAAATTTGTCGGTCACTGGTTATCAGAATTCTACAAACAGACACTAAAGTTTTATTTATTTGCTTAGATGAACTAAATAGTTTTGGCGACTCTTGAGGGAGACCTACTCGTATGTTCAGCAGTGGACGTCTTTCGGCTAAAATGATGAGGACGAGGAACGAAAGAAAGTTATATTTACACCCAAAAATATATTACCAATTACCTGATATATGGCGTGTTATCTGGCACATGGAACTTCGCTCCCACATCAAAATACTCTTTTCCCCTAAAACCAGGTGGCGCTATTCCTTGCAATTCCATAACCATAGTCCAGAACTCCTGATTGTCTTCCTTCAGACTACCCTCAAAATACTTCCACCTGTATTCATCTATTAGTAGGGAAAATGGTATCTGTGGGAGTTTATTTAGAGCTTGTTTTAGTAAAAGTATTGTATCCGTTGTTATATCTTTGGCTTCAAATAATTTTGGAAGATCATTGTAAATATCTTTTTCATTCATTTTGTGAATTTGTTCTATATACGGAAAAAACTTTTCTGGTTTCAATTTGTTAACAATATCATAATATTCTTTTGTATTTACTGTTCTTATTAAATCTTTAAGTATTATTTCTTGACTCTTCTCTTCTATTTCTTGTGTTTCATCGTCTTTGTTACTAACTTTCTCATCTTTCGATTTTTTACTAACAACATTATTTGCTTCAACATTATTAGATAAGTTTTCAGTTACAGGATGTTCTGTATTGACATAATTAGATGTGTAAAGTAACGAGTCGTTGATAAGACCCAATCTGTTCAGATGTTGTGGTGTTAGTACTCCATACATGATGGAGTCCCCGATAGTTTCATGGAGGGCTGTGTTGGCTTGCTGTAATCATAGAAAAATAATCAATTTACCAGTATAATGCCAGTCGTATCTTAACTAAAACGGGGCGTGACTAGTAATGGATGTCTCAATCAGAGTGCTGTATGGATTAAAATATCTAGCAAATGGTGCCCTCGGCTCTGATGTCACGTTGTAGATTGCTCATTTCATAAAATTTTCCATATCTTTTTGACAAAGACGTGGCTGTATCTCACCGATGACGCGTTGGATCTCGGCTTTGAGCTCAGGAATTGTTTCTAGTTTATTCGAATAAACATGAGATTTCACAAAACCTCAAAGAAAGAAATCGCATGGCGTTAAATCGCATGATCCTGGTGGCCAGTTGACATCAGAATTTCGTGAGATGATTTTTGGTCTCGAAATCGCTGCTGCAATAAATCGATTGTTTCATGCGCGGTGTGGCAGATGGCGCCGTCCTGCTAAAACCACATGTCTTCCAGATCCATGCCGTTCAATTGAGGCCACAAGAACTCCATTATCATGTTCCTGTAAGGAATGCCGTTCGGCCTCAGCATAAATTTCCCCATTTTTGTAATGGATTTTCACAATGATAACGCGTTCTTCTTTCGTGTAGCGCTCCATTTATTTAAATAAATAGAGAATTAAGTCCTGACTGACTGACTCATCAACGCCCAACCTTTGAATCTACAATTTCACAGAGGTTCCCTTTATAAGTAGACAAAGAATAAGGAAGTATTTCCCGGTAGTACGTTCCCGCGAGATATTTTCCGACATTCAACACGGAGGAAGTGCTATTTTTAATAATCGGAATTGTCATAGGCTGTTAAACAGTGTTGCACGAAAAAGAATTATACAATATTTAAATAATGCACTCATATTGAGATACCCTTTACTACGGTGAAATTTTTTTCAGTATCCACATACAAATTAATAATATTAGAGAAAAAAAACTCCGTGAAAAACGAGTGTTCTTGGTGCAAAGGTTAGCTATTTTGCCATCCAACGTGGCAATGCTGCAAGCATTATGGGCACCTTTGCGCCAGGAACAGTTAGGGGCGGGTCATTTGACGTGTCGTTATAACTATTTTTTCTGTTCTAAACTCAAAAATATTAGAGAAAAATCTCCAATAAAACATAAAAAATATATTTCAGACTCATAGTGCAGGACTTCTTGATCAGGTATTAGGTATTGCCTGATGTCTGTAAACAATATCCCACAGTTTGATTTCAGGTTTGGCTATAATATATTTAAAAAACACTAGTTTTTTTCATATTTCCGTGATGTTTCAGTGGTGTCCTATAATAATAATACTTGTTCATACAATATTAATGTATTATGTTTGGACTTTATCATAATTGAACTTACCCTAAACAAAGCCGGTTGATTTTCATATGCCATGTAGTACTGAATATGACCGACCTCATGATGCAGCACGTAGAAATCTTCCTTGGATGTGTCTGAGCAATATAACAACCTGAAATGGTAAACAATGGTAAACAAACTATGTGTTAAACGGGAAAGTTTACAAAGCCGTGATAAACCCTGTCGTACTGTATGGATCGGAATGCTGGGCCGTAAAGAAGACGAATGGAAAAAGATTGCATGCAGTGGAGATGAGAATATTGAAATGGATGTGTGGAGTGACGAAAATGGATAAAGTAAGAAACAAGTTTAGAAGGGGAAGTTTGAACGCGGCGCCAGTGACAGAAAAGTTGAAAGGAAATCGTTTGGCTTGGTATGGATGTGATGAGGAAGGAGTAAGAAGGAAACTCATATGACTAAAAGAGTGATGAATGTACATGTGGAAGGAGAAGGAGAGGAAGGTCAAAGAAAAGATGATGAATGGTAAGGTGACGGTTGATAGGGGAAAATGGAAGAAGAAAACGAGTTACGCCAACCCCACATAATATGGGATAAGGGCAGGAAGATGATGATGGTAAATAAAATATGAACTAGTTAGGTACTTTAGGAAAGATTTCCCAAAAATCTAAGTAACTACAAAGTTAAGCAACACTAACCTAAAATCGCCATCTTGAAACATGTCTGCCGCAGTGCCGTGACAGCGCGTGTCACTATTGTTTTCTCGCGCAAATACAGATTCGCGCCAAAATGTTTCTGTCATAGCTGGTAACCCGAGCGATTGGTAGAAATCTTCAGCTCGTCTTGCCTAATGAAATTACCAATTACAAATTTTAGTTTGAATGAGAATCTATATAAATAAAAAGAGAAGTCCTGACTGACTGACAGACTGCCTGACTCATCAACGACCAGCCCAGACCTAGAAAGCAGAAAGTTTACACAAAGGTCCCTTTATAATGTAGACAAGGAATAAGGAAGAAATAGACCACGACGACGCACGGCATAGATGACGCTACAATGAAGACTGCCCGATAATAAAACAAAACAAGTATACACATAGATACATAAATGAAAGTGAAGGGTGCGCAAAAAGCCGCTGGGGTCGCGGATTGTCCGAAGGGGTTACCGCGGCCCTGGCATAGGCAACTGAAGGAACACGGGTGGGTTTTAGTCAGTAAAAGTCTGACACGCCCTTCCGCTCCACCCTTCTTCTTCTTCGCTTCGCTCTTGACAGAGCGGTCGTGGTCACTATGAACTGTGTCCAATCGCAGGTGTAGTTGTTGCTCGCCTCACGATTTCTCTCCATCTGGTTCGGTTAGAAGTCAATCTGGCGCATTCATTGACAGGGCCTCCAATCGCGGATTTTACTTGGTCGGTCCACCTCATCGGTGACCGCCCGCGTGGCCTGTTACCTTCCACTCTGCCCTGCACCACAAGACGTTCTATGGAGTCATTGTTCCGCCTGGAGACATGCCCAAAGAACTTAAGTATCCGAGGCTGTACTAGTGCTGATAGACGCTGTTTGATGCGGAGTTCTTGGAGTATGGCGACGTTTGTGCGGAATTCAGTCCATGATACACCAAGCATTCTTCTCCAGCACCACATTTCTAGAGCATCTACTTTTTTCTTTTCCAGTTCTCGTAATGTCCACGTCTCAGCTGCGTACAGAAATATAGGGAATACAAGAGTACGGACGAGCCTGATCTTAGTGGCCTTAGTTATGCTGCGATTCCTCCATATTTTTTTCAGCTTGTCCATTGCCCCTCTAGCCATAGCCATACGCCGTTTCACCTCATCCACGCAGCTGCCGTTATTCGCGATCATAGCACCAAGATACACGTAGGATTGAACCACGTCGCAGTTCGCAATCTGTGTCATGTCTGGCGAGTTGATGTTGCCACGCTCTACAATCATCATCTTGGTTTTACTGCGATTAATCCTCAATCCAAACGTAAGACTCACGCGCTCCATCTTAAGGAGTAGTTCCTCCATCTGTTCAGTACTAGTCGCAAACAAGGTTGTGTCATCAGCGTAGCGTAGGTTCGCAATTTTGTAGCCACCAATCGCAACACCATCAGCCCAGTCGTCGAGGGTGATGCGCATAATGAGCTCCGTGTAGGTGTTGAATAGGAGTGGCGATACTATACATCCCTGGCGGACACCTGCACTGGGATGGAAGCTATCCGAAATGTGGTCGTCTGTTCGCACTGATGCTGTTCCTCCTTCGTAGAGTACTCTAAGAAGGTGCACAAGATGTTTTGGTGTGCCCATTTCCAATAGCGTCTTCCACAAGGTTGGCCATTTCACGGAGTCAAATGCTTTTGAGAAATCAACAAAGCATATGTAGGTCGGCTTGTTGAATTCTCTTGCCTTCTCGATTATCTGACGAACAATGAGAATCTGTTCACGTGTTCCCTTTCCCTTCACAAACCCAGCTTGTTCTTGCGCAATCTCCCGCGATAGGTATGTTTTCAGACGCTCGTTGAGAATGTGTAGCAATATTTTGCTTGCGTGGCTGATCAGAGCAATAAAGCGGTAGTTGCTGCACTTTTTGGTGGACCCGTTTTTGTGAAGAGGAATGAAAACTGTGTGAGCCCATTCTGACGGCCATTTTCCTGCCAGCCATATCTTATTGCAGATGGTATGAAAGATATGAACGCCGCGTTCTCCCAATGCTCGAATAGTCTCGATTGGGATAGCATCAGAGCCCGTAGCTTTTCCATTTTTTAAGTGTTTGATGGCAGCTCTGATTTCTGACTCAAGGATGTCTGGTTCCAGTTTATCACTCTCTGGTTCTGTTGATGCAAAGGCTAGCGACTGCGGATCTTCAAAAAGTGACTGACAGTAACACCTCCAAGCTTCTGATATTTGCTCCAGTTCGCTGACCACTTGACCATTAGCATCTTCAATGGCCCAGGTTTTAGACGGCAGCGTTTTGGTAATAAGCCGAATTTTGTGATGCAGGTCTCTGGATTCATATCTACCTGCATGAACTTCGATCTCCTCACAAATATGACGCAGGTAGGCATTGTGATCTTGTCTGCATTTTTTCTGGATCTGGGCAGACTTAACATTGAGATCTTTAACATTTGCACCGGTTGCTTTCATCCTTCGGCGTTCCTCAACAAGCGCAAAGGTGTCCTCCGTCATCCAATATTTCTGCTTGTGTATCACAGTTGGTGGTTTGGATCCTGAGACCGCGAGCTCTATAAGCGACTTCGCTATGCTCCAAAGTGCTTCAGGTGGTTCGTTATCCAAATCTGCGTCGGTCCATTTTGTCCAGTTTTGTTCCACTAGCGACTTGAATTTGGGTACATCCTTCACGTCTTGCCTTCTTTGTTTTTCGAGGGTCCTGGCTGCTGTCAATTTGAGCTTGAATTTTGAGACCAGAAGTTGGTGGTCTGATCCGCAGTCAGCTCCAGGTAGTGTATGGGCATTTGTTACAGATGACCTCCACCGCGATCGAATCGGGATGTAATCTATCTGGTTGCTGTACTTTCCATCGGGTGATGTCCACGTGTACAGCCTTCTAGGGTGATGCTGGTAGAGGCTAATTGCAATGACTAGGTCATTATCGGACGCAAACTGTATCAGCCGGTCACCTCTGTCGTTCCGAGTTCCAAGTCCAAACTTTCCGACGCATTTGCCAAGCTGCTGGGCATTTACTCCAATCTTGGCGTTAAAGTCGCCCAAAACGACAAGAAGCTCTCTGTTTGGCATTTTCGCTATGGTGGTGTCCAACTCAGAGTAGAATTTCTCTATAACCTCATCATCTGCAGTGCTTGTCGGGGCGTAAATCTGTATGAGGTTTAGATTCACCGGCGATGCTTTCAGCTTAATGCTGATTATCCGGTCGCTTACTGGCTCGTAACCTATCACACAGTTCCTTTGGTGAATAGCGATTAAAAAGGCTACACCGTTCTGGCTGGTTTTTTCATTGCCTGAAAAATAGACGGCGTGGTTGTCAGTTAGGAAGTGCCCGTTATTTTTCCAATGTGTCTCACTGAGCCCACAGATGTTAATACCGCATCTGTCAACTTCTTTTTCCAGGATGGTAAGTTTTCCGGGACTAAGTAGGCCGCGAACATTCCATGTTCCTATCGCCTGGGTTTGTCGCAGCTTGATGGAGATTCCAGTAGTTGGATTTCCATGGAGAGCCTGGTCTCCTACTACTCCAAGGCCGGTAGCCAACTTCACACCGTGTGCCCCGGACGCAGCACGGCGCCGGTTGCTAAGCGGTTTGCATGGCGATCGTTCTTTATTTAACGCTACTTTCATTGTGACTGTCTTGGGAAGATAAATGCAGTGGTTTCCCCTTGCCTTCTGCATCAGTCGTTTTTGGAGTTATTTAGGCCCCAAGGCTGCTGACACCTCTTCTGCCTGGTTGCCCAAACAGGTGAGTGGTTATACCGCCACAGCTCGGTCGCCATTGCCTCGTTTGTTGTCTAGCAGGGAGCACCACGACAGCTGGAAGGCTGTCGTCCCTGGTTGCTTGTGTTCAAACTCCCAAGGCGTGCAGGTGAGGTTGACTGGGGCTGACTAGATGTTATTGTCATTCTCCCCCTTACTCCCCGCTCCACAAAGAGCGGGAGAAGTTATTTGATGATTTCCCACCCTCGAAAAAAAAAAAAAAAAGTTAACACTTTTATTAATTTAACTCCTCATAAAATTTCCATAGGGGGGGCCCTATATGAAAATCGATTCTTAAGGAGTAAACTCCAAAAAGTTGACACAGGCTGAAGATGGTGATCAATATTAGTGCAATGTTACTCACCATGTGCATTACAGTCCAATTCATCTTCTTAATACTCTCATCCAAATCTATAGTCTGTGGTAGTACAAGATCAGCCAAAGGTTCCCAGTTCTGTGACCAAAGATTACCTGAAACAATTTAAAAATCTATATCTATAAAAATCAATGCCACTTTTCGTTGTAATTTTATAACTCAAGAACGGCTGGGCCGATTTAGCTGATTTTGGTTTTGAAATGTTTGACGTAGACCAGGTAAAGGTTTAAACGATGAGAAAAATTGGAAAAGTTGCCGGGAAAATTGGAAAATTCTGGAAAACAGAAATTGGATTTTATATGGGAATATTGAAATTGGGACAGGACAACGTCTGTCGGGTCAGCTAGTAATAAATATAATTATTCTGTACGTGTGTTTGTCACCTAACTCCTCCTAAATGGCTGGACCGATTTGGATGAAATTTTGTGTGTATATTTCAATGGGTTCCTGAGCTGGATGGTTTGAAAACACAATTGGACCCGGTAGGTGACGCTGCAGTCGGGTTCTAGGCTCGTTCAGACAGAACAACGTCTATCGGGTCCGCTGTAGATTAAATTGGTTTGGTTGGTGGTTTTGGTTGGGAATTATGTGATTGTATGGAACATAGCCTCGATTTCTTCGTAACTTTTGCTCTTCAACCATTCAATGAGTGTCTTTTTGCAGTCGTCGTATGTAATTTTAATGACGAAACTAAATTACATTACTTTGCAGCCTCCTCTTATAAAGTAATTAAGAATTAACATTGTTTAATGTTTCGTGTGATTCTTGAAAAATAATGGGACATAGCCTTTGCTGTTATTTTTCACGGACAATCGGGCTGGTACACAAATTCCAGGTCGCTCAGCGCGCTATGGAGCGGGCTATGCTCGGAGTTTCTGTGAAGGATAAAATCAGGAATGAAGTTATCCGGAAAAGAACCAGAGTAACCATTATATAGCTTAAAAAACACTACAAAGTGATTTCGGAAGTCGGTGGTGGTGGTTTTCTATTTTCGTTTTTTGCCACGGACTTCCGAAATTATAGTTATATATGAAAGTTAGTTTATTTTTTGGTAAAAATGTATTTATTTATGCCTTTTTAGTTACCTCACACAAATTCAAATTACCTGCAAAAGAAATTAGAACATCATCCACATAAAAAGTGGGAAAAATACGTATTAGTGAAGCTAACTCAAAAATTACACTAGCAAAATTAATAAATTTTACATAGGACCAACTTAGAGGTATAACCTCCCGAATAAAACAAGCATCTTTCAAATCGGACTACTCTGTATGTGGTACCAATGCGTGGTAAAAAAAAATCTCCTTTTTTTCGTCGCTTAAAAACACAGTAGTTCATGTAGGTCTTTGTCCCGTATTCAGTCAATTCATAGCTATTACGCTAAAAACATACAGCTCTGTAACATACAAAAAGACGGCGTAGGCTTACTAATAGGGTATCCCTTGGCAATCCTTTGTTATCTTCGACACCCTAAAGCCAAGCGCTTATTACGGTCATACATAGAGCGACGCATTTCTATACAAAAAAGTGCGGTCTGGTCCGCCTGTAGTGTGCTTTGGGTCATAAAAAATGTACTAAAGTGATGAAGGAGGATTTTGCAAAGCGTTGCTATTTTTTGTCCCCTTTAACGGGAACACGGTTAACGGGGACATTGGGAATTCATGCTATTTTGCAAAAGTGGCCAGACACTCGAGGTCACGTAGCAGACTCACCAATGAATAAGGTCGATAGCAGCAGGCAAATTCTCGTGCTTAAAAACGTTCAAATTCAATTGTCAATCTGATGCCAGCGACAATCAAGTGTCAAAAATGTAAGTAAACTCTGTACAATTTTTGACAGATTGAGACTAGGATGACATTGCAAACGTTGTTAAAAATACGGGAATTGCCCCTCTGTAGTTAGTAACAGGTTAAACTGTCCAGGGTGCGCTGACGTATTGTCACTCTAGCTTTTTACGAGCTTTTTTATTTAGATTTTAGGTGTCTGTATGTCTGTAATCGAATCTTGTAAGATCAATTTGACCCACTTCCCGGTTGCCGATTGAGTTGAAAATTTACATGCATATGTAAATCGGATGACAATGGAATATTATTATGACATGGAGCTGATCTGATGATGGAGCCGGAAGGTGGTAATGGGAACTCAGTAATAACACGACGCAACCCTATCGAGTTTGGACTCGTTTGGTTCTTTTTAACAAAGACTGTGGTCCTGGATGATATTCAGACTAATAAAAGCTTGATTTAAAAAAAAATAAAACACTTGTTTCTACTTAACACAGTATCTACGTACCCAACAAATGTGCAGGAATAGGTCCACGTTCAGGCACGATTTTACCATAAAACCTTCGCAGATAGAACCTCACTACGCCATGCAGTAAGCGATATAGGGGGACCACATCGTTGTAGAGATGGCGGCAGACTTGGCGCAGTCTTGGTATCTCCAAGTCATCTCGCCAAGAGGCACCGATGTTTGGGTATCCTGGAATGTAAGGCAAAATAACATCACGCTTGTATTCTAGAAAGGGGTAGCCAGAAACCGTCTTCTTCTAAGCGATGGAAAAAATAATTAGAAAAAAACCGGGCAAGAGCGAGTCGGACTCGCGCACCGAGGGTTCCGTTCCGATTTCTGAAAAAGTGTGCTATTTAGAGACATCGTTTTATTTTTCCTGTAATCTTTACATAAACTTCTATCACATAGAATATTTCCAGATTTTTTTCTTTGCAAACTTCGGAGATAAGGGGGGGGGGGAACGGTATTTTTTTTTACATTTTTCATCAAAAGTCGAACACTGTGCGGCCTAAAAAAAAATATGTTTGAGAATATGCAAACAGCGCTCTTTCATATGATACCCCACATAACCTAGTAGCTCCACTTTGAATTTTTAAGACCCCCTTTCACCCCATGTTGAAAAAAAAATACATATATTTTTATTTCTTTCTTATTTGCAAAATAGTTGGGTAAACGTCATCTAAAACTGTTCCAAATTTCAAGTTGACAGCACAAGTAGTTCTTGAGATATCCAGCTGCGACAGACAGACAGACAGACTGAGTCACACCATAAGGGTTCCTTTTTTACCATTTTGGTACGGAACCCTAAAAAACATAATATTTTTATACACAGGATTAAATTTAAAACATGCACCAAATCGAAATGGGAGATACTCATCATTATGAACAACTTTTAATATGGGAGCAAACCTGAAATCGCGAAAAAAAATCAGATGTACATCTACCTATATCAGTCGTCAAGATGTAGTGAGCAGTTGCTTTTTTTTTTCGCGATTTCAGGTTTGGTCTCATAGTAAAAGTTGTTTATAATGAGTACAATGACACCTTAACAGATTTCGTGTATGAATAGATACACCTAATATATACAGTTTTTTGTTTGGCCCAAAATTCAGCAACGCGAGTACCGTTCGCTGACGCAGCCATTAGGTCGTCACGTGTGCAGGTAACCGCCATGCGGCGCAAGATAGGAGATGAGCCACTGTCTGTGGAGAGACGCCGCATTCAGGAATGTGAGTCCTGCTTTAGGTAGAATCTCAATTGGTCTCTTGGATACATAAGATGTCGCATTGTGTCTTGCGGGATAATTCAGAAAGAAGTCCTGCTTTATCCACAGAGGACCCATCGATGTTGATTGAGATTACACACAAGGCTAGATTTGTTAGTGGACTGTTTGACCTTGAGGAGTGCCGATTGGAACTTATATTTGCCATCGTGGTAAAAGGATTAGTCAATCAACAGAAGTCGACTGCCCGGGGTGCGCCAGACGTAGAAAAAGATCGGAGGGTACGTCACTCGGGGAGTTCTCGTTTTGCCAGTTATGAGCCCCTTTTAATAGGGGTTAAGGGAAATAATAAGATGCATCTATTCATCATCATCATGTGTGAAATGTCCAAGGATATTTATTTATTTTATTTTTTATAGCACCGTTTCAATCAATCCGCCTAGCCTTCTCCCAACTACGTTGGGGTGGGCTTCCAGTCTAACCAGATGCAGCTGAATACCAGTATTTTACATGGAGCGACTGCCTATCTGACCTCCACAACCCAGTTACTGGGTAATACAATACCCTTTGGTAAGACTGGTTGTCAGATTTTCGGGCTTCTGACGACCCGTAACGACTGTCAAAGATCCACGAATGACAGCCGGTACCAAGGTTTAACGTGCTTTCCAGGCACGGAGTAGGAGTCTCGGTTTGTAAAAATGGTCGTACCCATCCACGGACTAACCTCGGCAAGCGTAGCTTAACCTGATGGATAGACTCGTGCGACTGTTATTACCTAGCCACGAGCTCCTCCCAATTATAGCACCGTTTATGAACATTAATATCCTGAGTGTAGAAATCTTTTCAGGTAAAAAAAGAACGCTTAAGAAATTTAATCAAGGTGCTCTCTTCAGTATGAGGGGCTCGTGTTTAAGTAATAACAGCCGCACTTGGCGATCGATCAGGATAAGCTACTCTTGCCGCGGTCGGTCCGTGGATGGATGACCATCTTTACTACCAAGAACCCCGTGCCTCGGAAAGCCATTGGTCCCGGCTGACATTCTTAGGCCCGTATTACAGAACGGCACTCAATACTCAAGCATTACTTAAAACTAGATTCAAGCCATTTGATTGGTTGAAACTAGTTTTAAACAAAGATCAGTGCTTGAGTTTCCTTCTGTAATACGGACCTTAGTCTTTGACAGTCGTTAAGTCTGACAACCAGTCTTACCAAGGGGTATCGTCACTATCTAGGTTGTGAGGCAGTCGATTTATGTAAAAAACTAGTATTCAGCTGCATCCGGTTAGACTGGTAGCCGATCCCAACATAGTTGGGAAAAGGCTACAAATACCAAGCAGCATAGTAAAATACTAGCTTCTGTTCGCGACTTCACCCGCGTGTTAGTCAACTATACTATAAAACATACTGTATGGCACTCGGAAATTTAATCGTCTTGCACTCGAATTTTCGAAATCTGCATCAGTACTTCCAGAGATTACGTCCTACATCCAAACTTACAAAAACTTTACTTCTTTTTAAAATTATGCAAATTAGCTCTAGACGTAAGCACTACTTACCATTACGCCTAGCAGCTTTATTTTCAAAAGCAACCAATCTTCTATAAGGTTCTTTCATAGGCGGTCCCACTTTCTCCCTCCAAGCTAGCCATAGCCATCTCAATACCTCTTCATTCCTCGAAAAAGCCATCATTTTATCAAAATCTCCTTCGCCTTTTAAACAAAACATATCTTTTTCATCAATATAACGGTTGACAGCAACTTTCGCGGCAAAAAGAATTGGATCTCCATGTTCGAAATTGAAAAACTGTTTGAAGTTTGATAGATAATTCAAGATGGCGGCTTCGACTTGTGTTAGGTTATTTGTTGATATGTTTGCTTCGCTCGGAATGCATATTTCGGCATCAGAATAGATTGATTGTAGTTCTTCGTAAATATTGCTTGTATGCCTGCAAAAAGATGTACATCTTTTTGTATTAATAAATTCCCTGCTACGAATCAAGAAACGAGGAAGACATTATATGAATAAATTGTTGTCAAAAAACAGTGCTTTTGTTCCATCAAACGGAGTTAGGCATGACAATAATTTAAAGAAAAAAGATATTTAATCATCTCATCATTACCTGGTCTCAACATAAGTAAACTTCGGTCCCCTACACAACAAATAGTACTGCCTTCGTTGAGTGCTGTTCAACAACTGACGATTATACAGTGTTGCCAACTCACTGCACATCTGGTCTTGCCAGATTATTCGGTTTTTTTGGTATGTAGCTGAGCGAGCAGGCAGTTCAGGGTTGCCAGGGAAAGTTGAAGACTCCCATGCTAGATGTGCTGCTATGGTGCTAAAGTTGCCAGTTTCTTCATTTATTTTGTGGAAGAGTTGGTCTAAGTTTTGGCCTAGACATGTCTTGAACAGGAGAATTAATAGAAAAGACTTGGTGGTGCCCATGTTTTTTAATTTGACATTGTTGATTTGGGTGAAATGTTGGATAGTCTGAAACAATTATTAACTAATCTTATTTATTATTTTTATACAGGGTTATTTTAAATTGACTAGCTAACCTTCGCAGACGTGATGTGAATCGATATTTAAAAATGAGACGAAAACAATTTTTTTTTTTTTTGTGGAATCATTGACATCACCATCACTTGAAATATCAGTTTGAAAGATCTGTTTTTAGGGTTCCGTACCAAAATGGTAAAAAGGAACCCTTATGGTGAGACTCAGTCTGTCTATCTGTCTGTCACAGCTAGATATCTCAAGAATTGCTAACTTGTTTGGAACAGTTTTAGATGACGTTTACCCAATTATTTTGCAAATAAGAAAGAAATAAAAATTTAAGTATTTTTTTTGCAACAGGGACTAAAAGGGGGTCTTAAAAATTCAAAGTGGGGCTACTAGGGCATAATGGGGTATCATATGAAAGAACGCTGTTTGCTCATTCTCGAACATTTTTTTATTTATTTTTAGGCCACGTAGTTTTCGACTTTTGATGAAAAATGTAAAAAAAAATGAACTAACCAAACCAAAGCAAATAATAGGTCTTTACCTATGAAATTGCCGTTTTGTATGAAAAAATTTAAACGAATTTGGTGCTGAACCAGGATCCAACCAACTTGCTGAGCGCTTGCGGTTATCAAACAGAATCCATTTTTCACCTGGAGGGTAATGATCGTTTACGTGAGAAAAGAATAACTTCCGTTTTGCTAGCGTTTAATTTTAGTTTCCATCTGGTGAAATACATGTCAAGTTCGTTTAGTGCTAGTTGAAGCCGCCCGATTATTAAATCAATATCTTCTGAAGAAGTATATGAGGCAGTGTCGTCAGCATATATTGCGAGATGAGTTCTTGGTTGCTTAGGTATGTCATTAAGATACAGGATGAAGAGGAATGGTCCTAAATGTGACCCTTGCGGTACACCAGCTGCTATGAATTTCGCCGTAGAACAGTGTTCACCTATGAAAACTTTGAAATAACGGTTATATAGATAGTTTTGGACTATTTTAACAAGTGAGAAAGGAACGTCATTAACAATAAGCTTGTGAAGTAGTCCCTCGTGCCAGACAGTGTCAAAGGCTTTTTCAACATCTAGCATCACCATTCCGGTCGATTTGCCTTCATTCAGGTTATGTGCGATGTGCTCCGATACCCTGGCCAACTGCTGAGTGGTGGAATGTGCCTTGCGAAATCCAAATTGCTCAGGTAGCAGTAAGTGTTCTGTGAATTTTAACAGACGGGTAAGAATGAGAGACTCAAATAATTTGCCCAGGCACGGGAGTAGGCTTATGGGACGATAATTTGCAGGGATGTTGCCATCTTTGCCAGGTTTTTTGAGCGCAATTATTTTTGCCATTTTCCAGGATGCAGGGAAGTAGCCTATTCTCAGACAACCATTAAAGCGGTTCAAAATTCCTTCATTTGTGTGTCTGTTGAGCAGTGCAAGGCACGTCTCGACGCGTACTTCGCGCTGGCGATCATTGAGTTCGTGGGGCACCCATTTGTCAAGCTTTTTTTACCTTGCCAATTTGACGCAAATGGACCAATATTGTTTTGACGCTAACGTCGAAAGCTGCTGCTAATTCAGCCGCAGATTGTGTATCATCAGCTTCCACAATCGCCTTTAATTCGTAATTGTCGACTAAAGTCTTCGGACGACGTTCCTTTTTCAGGTCGAAATTTCCAGAACGGAAGCGAGCAAACCAATAACAGGTGGTGCGTTGGTTTGTAGTGTTAGCTCCGTAAACGTCGTTGATGTTGCGTGCCGCTTGTGCCGCGTTGCTGCCACGACGGTACTCATATTCCATAATTACTCGAATTTTTAACGTATCCATGATGACGAAAAAGATTGAAATGCGATGAAAATGTAACACTAATCAATAAACAAATGACTACTTTTGAAAAAAAAAATCCATGTTTTTAAAATAAAATTAATTTGAAATTAGAATTCTTAGCCAAACAAAAATTATTTTGATTTGAAATGGCCAGTACTGCAGAACGGCAATTTCATAGGTAAAGACCTAATATTTAATGAATTATTAAGCAGAAATAGTTCGATACTAATAGTTAACTCTAAGCTTTGTGCAGGTAAATAATTTTATCACCACTTCTCTCAAAACCGTGAAAAAAAACATCGTGAGGAAACCGGCATGTCCTAGAACCAAAAAATCGAAGACATGTGACATCTACCAACCCGCACTGGGCCCGCGTGGTGGATTACGGCCCACTCCCTCTCAGAGAGAGGAGGCCTGTGTCCCAGCAGTGGGAACATGATTATGCTTAAATAAATCAAATTGAAAAGCATTTTTTTCCAACAAAAAACTGTTTCATACATTATATTTTTTATTTAATTTAATTTTTTATTTCGAGGAGCTCGTGGCTAAGTAATAACAGCTGCACGGGTCGATCCATCAGGTTAAGCTACGCTTTCCGGGGGTTGGTCCGTGGATGGGTGACCATCTTTACATACCAAGACCCCTCCGTGCCTCAGAAAGCACGTTAAGTCGTTGGTCCCGGCTATCATTCGTGGATCTTTCACAGTCGTTTCGGGTCGTCAGAAGCCCGAAAGTCTGATAACCAGTCTTACCAAAGGGTATCGTATTACCCAGTCACTGGGTTGTGAAGGTCAGATAGGCAGTCGCTCTATCTATAATACTGGTATTCAGCTGCATCCAGTTAGACTGGAAGCTGACCCCAACATATTTGGGAAAAGGCTCGGCAGATTGATTGATTTTGACATAATATTTTATTTTACCTTATTTATCTATTCAATCCTAAAAAAAAATCAAAACCTCCACTAACCATTAATGACACCGCACAATCTACCGATACCTCTAAAATAATATTGTAATCAGCACAAATTAAGTACTCATAATATCAGTTACTGATAACACGGGGGATTATCTACTGAATAATCTGAAGAGCCTCTGGAGTCTCGATTAGATACGGAGAGCTTTCATCAAGGCTCGGGGTTTTAACGATTAGATTGAAAAGAGAGTGGTGTGTTTTGCTTTTTCATTGATATGGTGGAAAGTAGCTGCCAATTTGGCTTTGTCGGAGTTTTCTGACAGTAGATCTTAAGGCTTATCCGCCGTAAAAAGCACGGTCACTGTCGGACTGCATAGAAAAGAAAGAGAAGCGCGATGACACAACACTTGCAAAATATTAAGTGGTAATTACCGATTTACAAAAAATCTAGGGATTGGACTAAAAAAGTAATCACATGAAATCATTCCTTATTATTTTCTAAAGAACTGTATAAATTTATGAATACTTTTAATGAAAACTGTAGGAGTAATATGGTAAAAACTCGAAAATATAGACAGAAATAGACCTGGGTTTAGCCTTTTTTTTTCTTTAGTTCTACAAACTAAAATAGATTTCAGGACACAATAAATCACTGTATTCTAGATTATTGTGTTTTTTTTTCTATCAAAAAGGTGCTATAGTTACTGAAAAAAATGGAAACAAAGTTACTTATTTTCGCCGTATTTTATGGAGGACAAGCCTTTAGATATAAGATATGGTATTTAATTTGTAAAACATGAGTAAAAGTCTAAAGGTCTTATAATTAATATGAGGTAGCTACATGTTTTGCCATTTATGGCGTAAGAAAATAGTCATACTAGACAAACAAATACAAAAAAAAGCAAAGAAAGAGATACAATGTCAAAATTTGTGTAAGTGTAAGGTCCGTATTACAGAAGGAAACTCAAGCACTGATCTTTGTTTAAATTTAGTTTAGAACTAGTTTCAACCAATCAAATGGCTTGAATCTAGTTTTAAGTAATGCTTGAGTATTGAGTGACGTTTTGTAATACGGACCTAAGAGATGTACCTACTCTAAAGCTACCATTTACTGGGTACGTCTTTCTTTGACTTGGATGTGCCCTGGCGGCTGTCTCGCGCGTGTTTTGGATCATTTAGCTCACTTCAAAATGGTTGAGCTGAATACAAACATAAATGTAGGGAACAGCTGTTTTTTTTTGATAATTAAATAATCAGACCAGTGAGAGGAGAAGGAGTGGGGTGGTAGTCCACCACGCGGAAGCCCGTGTGCGGGTTGGTGGAAGTCACAATCAATCTGCTTAACCTTTCTTTTTTTTTTCTTTTTCTTTTCTTTTTGCTTTCTGAGTTTACTTTGTCATTTTTATTTTTTCTAATATGCGTTTTATTTGTGCTTTTTTTTTCCAACTACGTTGGGGTCGGCTTCCAGTCTAACTGGATGCAACTAAATACCAGTATTTTACATGGAGCGACTGCCTATCTGACCTCCACAACCCAGTAACTGGGTTACGATGATGATGATTACGATACGATGCCCCTTGGTAAGACTGGTTGTCAGACTTTCGGGATTCTGACGACCCGTAACGACTGTCAAAGATTCACGAATGACAGCCGAGACCAACGGCTTAACGTGTTTCCGAGGCACGGAGGTGTCTCGGTATATATAGATGGTCACCCATCCACGGACCAACCCCGGTAACTAGATAGATCGACACGTGCGGCTGTTATTACTTAGCCACGAGCTCCTCCTCCGTTGGTGGAAGTCACATGATATTGAAGACCAGAGAAACGATGCATGGATTATGTGAAAGGTGATAATGGCTAGAAAGTGGATGAATACTGAGCTGACAGCTGATAGAGATGTATGGAAGAAGACTACAAATCAATTTACTTTGCATGTTACTATATTTGTATGTTTTAAGACAAAACATAGCGTACTATTTTATATGTAAGACCTAATTGTATACCGACTTATCTTTTACAAATAAACCATTATGATTATGATAATGATTATCAATTAGGATTATAGAGAATGATGTCCGTAATTAAATATTGCCACCCAATAAAAAATATTGTAAGTACCTATATACTATCGAGCTTTAAAACAAGTTACGATCCCAAATGTTCATAAAGCTCCTGAAAATTTAAAGCCTAGGAATTAGATTTTGATAACTAACTTTTCGGTTCGTTGGTAGTTGCCTAATTTTACTGTAAAATTCATTTTATAAATCATAATTATGTACAACGTGGGGACAACAATACGACATACAAGAAAATACTAGTAGCAATTTACTAGTGCGTATATCAATCAATCTGCCTAGCCTTTTCTTGACTATGTTGGGGTCGGCTTTGCAGCTGAATGCCAGTATTTTACATGGAGCGATTGCCTATCTGACCTCCACAACCCAGTAACTGGGTAATACGATACCCCTATTAACCCTTGGTAATACTGGTAGTCAGACTTTCGGGCTTCTGACGACCCGTAACGACTGTCAAAGATCCACGAATGACAGCCGGGACCAACGGCTTAACGTGCTTTCCGAGGCACGGAGGAGTCTCGTTATGTAAAGATGGTCATCCATCCACTGACCAACCCCGGCAAGCGTAGCTTAACCTGATGGATTGACCCGTGCGGCTGTTATTACTTAGCCACAAGCTCCTCTGACCAGTGCGTGTATTTTGAAATTATCCATTTTTTAATTTGGAATTTCAAAAACTGATTTTTTCGAACAAACTAAATTATGATATCGCATACCTAGAACTAAACTGAGACAACTCAAAAAAGGTCATTTTTCAGGAGACGATAAAAACGTAGGTATATCTGCATTTTTTGTTAGGGAAGGTATACAATTTAATTTGATTCTAGATAGTAAATAGCATGTAAAATGTCACTGTATACAAAATGGGGCTAAAATTCAATTATTTTTATCGATAATCACTGTTTTTCAAACATATATTTTTGAGTTGTCTCAGTTTTGATCTAGGTGTGCGATATGTTTTGCCGATCTTTGACAAGCTGTACTTAGCGACTAAACTATTATTTTTTACGTTAATCTGCACTGTCCCACGGCTCAGCAAAGGCCTCGCCGAAGTCCTTCAAAGCATCATTTTCCAAAGCCACCTCGATCCAACCCTTGCGGTACGCGTCTAGATCGTTTCGCCATCGCCACCTCTTTCTGGGGGTCTACTCTTTGAGCACGAAGCCTGTAGTTTCGGCCTTCGTTACGGGCGTTTCCTACTCCGTATCACCTACGGATGTATGATTGGTTCTGAGCCCGAACGAAGTATGAATGAAAACACGATTTGACGGCTGTCCCTACTCCCGATGTGTTTTTGTCCGTCCGAAAAAATTAACTATTAAGTACACTTGTTTTGATGGATCGTTATGTCAGATGGACGGACTCACGGACGGAAGGACGGACGGACGGACTTAGGGCGAGCGCGCACTGCGGTGCGTTTTTCTAACGCATAATCTGTGAAGTATGGAATGTCTTTGAAGTGCGCGCACTGCGGTCATGCGTTTTGTTACTGTAGGCCCCGCCCAGTGCGGCAGAACTAACGGAAACGCACCGCAGTGCGCGCTCGCCCTTAGGGAGTAGACCCCCTGGCCCGGCCTCGGCGGCACTCTCGGGTTGTGCGCTATGCAAAATTATAAGTTCTAACACAGATTAATACAGATGGGACACTCCGCAGTTTAGGTATGAAGCTACAAGTACGCGGCGGGCCCCGTCCGCGAGGCTAATGCAGTAGGTCAGAAGGTATAAGAGTTACGCGATAGAAAGAGAGGCAACTTGTAGTTGAATAAAACTGTAGGTAATAAGCGTTGTGCGACCTGAATTGCACTTTATTGTGTCGTAGCAAGAGTCGCTTTTTAACCGACTTCCAAAAGGAGGAGGTTCTCAATTCGTCGGAACCTTTTTTTTTTTTTTTTTTTTTTATTTCTTTTTTTTATGTATGTTCCCCGATTACTCGAAAATGGCTAGACCGATTTGGATTTTTCTTTTTTTGTTCGAAAGGGTATACGTCCCAAGTGGTCCCATGATCATCAAGTTAGGATCTGATGATGGGATCCCATGGAAATCGAGGGAAACCCTCAAATTTTATGGGCACACCTATATCGATTTCGATATTTTTTATAGTAACTTGTGCATTTGCTCTCGGAAAGTACCATTCGGTGAACTGGAACTGATGATGAAGACCACAGAGGGCCATCGGAAATACTCAATTATATCTAAGTATATAACAGGTTAGGTTGCGATTCGATTACTTTAATATGGTTTATGCTCGTCAAAATAATGGTAATGGTGACTTCACCATGAGCTCCATTTCTCCTGGTTCTTACTAGGAGAACTCCTCAACGATTAACGTCCCTGCATCGGAAAAAGCAACATTTTGTAAAACGTGATGAGCAGTTGACATTGGGTTATTGTAACTTAGATAAATTACAAACTGAACCACTAAAAAGTGAAAAATAAAAACTTTTTTACAAAAACAAAAACCGACTTCCAAAAAAAACACTACAAAGTGAAAAATAACTTTAATTTCGGAAGTCGGTGGCAAAAAACTAAAATACAGATCCAAAGACACCGACTTCCGAAATTAAAGTTATTTTTCACTTTGTAGTGTTTTTTTTGGAAGTCGGTTTTTGTTTTTGTAAAAAAGTTTTTTTATTTAAATGATTTTGCGGAGTGTCCCATCTGTATTAATCGGTGGTTCTAATCTAACATCACGCCTTGTTTCCCCGTAGGGTTGGGCAGAGGTGTACCTATAGTACACCCACATTTCACCAGGTATGTTTAAATCCCATGTAATAGGGGGAAAACCTAATGCCACCAACCAAGCACAAGAAAAAACATGACAAATAACATTATGTAGATGAAAAATGGATTTCTGCCCAATTGATGGCAATAGGCTCGCCCCCTATACAAGCTATAACTTAAATAACGAAAAACTTCTTAAGGGTCATTGTACTCATCATTTATGAACAACTTTTACTATGGGACGAAACCTGAAATCGCGAAAAAAAATCTTCTGCGCCTTACATGTTGACAAGTTATGCGAACATTAATGTAGGCAACAGCTGATTTCAGATTTGGTGCCTCAATAAAAGTTGTTCATAATGATGAGTACAATGACTCTTTACACCTCTGCCTACCTTTCGGGGAACACAGGCGTGATATAATAAGCACATTTGAAGTAACTTAAGGTACGGAGCAGAAAACCTAAAAAATACAAAAAAAAAATAACAAAACTGAAAAACTAAGGTTTTGAAAGATCCGCTAAAAATATTTTCAGATAACTTACCTTAAGTTAGGATACTTTCCACGAAGATGATCGTTTAAAATACAACAAATAAATAAAATAAACAATTTATCCCAATGGTTGAATGTGAACGCTAGTAGCGCCAAGCGATCCCGAACGCGACTGAAATCACAACACCTCTAGTCGTGCGTACATTATTGTTAGAGATCCGTGGATAGGGTGGAAAAACCATGGTTCCTGTGGGTGTTTGAACTGGGGTGTAGAATAGAATAGGTCTTTATTTGCCTCGAATGTAGGTACATAAAAATAAGTTGTTAAATTATATAATAGGATCCATGTACATTCTGCCTTAATATAGCATGCAAATGTGATACAAAAGTGACAAAGAGATTACAAAACATTGTCATTTAAGAAAGAGAAAAAGAAAGCAAAAGAAAGAGAACGAGAAAGAAGAAGAAAAGAAAGAAAGAAAGAAAGAGAACAAAGTAAAATAGAAAGAGAAAAGAAAAAAGAAAAGAAAGAAGTAAGTGAAAGAGGTCATGTCACTCATGAACATGATGCTGCGCCTAGTCCAAACGGGCTACCCTGTTAGTGTTTGAAGTCAATTATTTAGGCCATATTATGTTACCTAGGTTTACTCAAATTAATTTTTTAGGGTTTCCGTATCTCGAAAGGAAAAAACGGAACCCCTAAACGAGTAGGATCACTTCGTTGTCTGTCTGTCTGCCTGTCAGTCAAGACCCTTTTTTTCAAGAACACGTGGAGTTGAAATTAATATCAAATACGTAAGTCAAAACCTATAGGGTACCTACTTCCCGTTGACCTATCTAGAATAATGAAATTTGGCAAGAAGCAAGGTCTCACAGCACATGTAAAGCAAAAGGTCTGAAAATTGTTGATTTATAATTTTATTACATTTTTTTTTATCACAATGGCATCCGGCTCGAAGGACCAAAATGAAGGCGGTGGGATGGACTGTATGTATTTATGGTTGGTGGAATGAAATAAAACTAAAACTTGAGTATGTTAAGAATTTTAGTGGATAGATGAAAAAAATTTACAAAATATTGGTTTTCTTAGCAAACTTTTAAGTTTGTTTTTGGGATAAATTCTTTTCAACTACGGAACCCTTCATTGTTCGTGGCCCGATACGCACTTGGCCGGTATTTTTTTACTCGTAGAACTTAGGTAAACAAAAAGCCCATGTCTTGCCGACAAAGTCGTACAAATATTCTAATTATTCATACGGCTACAGAACTCTTCTTCCTAAACTAC
The DNA here is from genome assembly GCA_905163495.3 of Cosmia trapezina. Classification (NCBI taxonomy): domain Eukaryota; kingdom Metazoa; phylum Arthropoda; class Insecta; order Lepidoptera; family Noctuidae; genus Cosmia; species Cosmia trapezina. The sequence continues at coordinate 6,471,712 of LR991048.1, forward strand.
CGCTCGTGTTTGCCACATTTCATTCACTTTCGCAGATAAAGCTGTGAGTACACCGCGTGGGCGCTATCAATTATCGCATCAAGTTATCATTTTACAAGAACCATTTGTTATTATGGACGGAGGGCCTCATATCATGTAATTATTTGTGTGTGTCATTTTTTTTCCATGAACGGTAATGACTGAAAATATATTGTGCTCTTCGATATTAGAATGGCAATCAATATTATAAAGGCGAAAGTTTGTGAGTGTTTGTATGTTTGTTACTTCTTCACGTTCAAACGGCTAGACCGATTTGGATGAAATTTGGTACGCAGATAGCTTATAACCTGGATTAACACATAGGCTACTTTTTATCCCGGTTTACGTAGGTGAAACCGCGGGGCGAAGCTAGTTTTAAATAAAAGCAATAGGCTAGTTGACAGTTTTTGAGAAACCAATTTAGTAATGTTCCAATAATGAACCAATTAGTGTAGTTTATTACCTGAAAATATGAATATTTTAGCGAAATATTAGGTCTTCCTATGAAATTGCCATTCTGCAGTACTGGCCATTTCAAATCAAAATAATTTTTGTTTGGCTAAAGAATTCTAATTTCAAATTAATTTTATTTTAAAAACATGGATTTTTTTTTCCAATAGTAGTCATTTGTTTATTGATTAGTGTTACATTTTCATCGCATTTCAATCTTTTTCGTCATCATGGATACGTTAAAAATTCGAGAATTATGGAATATGAGTACCGTCGTGGCAGCAACGCGGCACAAGCGGCACGCACATCAACGACGTTTACGGAGCTAACACTACAAACCAACGCACCACCTGTTATTGGTTTGCTCGCTTGCGTTCTGGAAATTTCGACCTGAAAAATGAACCTCGCGGTCGTCCGAAGACTTTGGTCGACAATTACGAATTAAAGGCGATTGTGGAAGCTGATGTTACACAATCTACGGCTGAATTAGCAGCAGCTTTCGACGTTAGCGTCAAAACAATATTGGTCCATTTGCGTCAAATTGGCAAGGTAAAAAAGCTTGACAAATGGGTGCCCCACGAACTCAATGATCGCCAGCGCGAAGTACGCGTCGAGACGTGCCTTGTACTGCTCAACAGACACACAAATGAAGGAATTTTGAACCGCATTGTTACCTGCGATGAAAAATGGATTCTGTTTGATAACCGCAAGCGCTCAGCAAGTTGGTTGGATCCTGGTTCAGCACCTAAACAATGCCCTAAACGAAAACTTACCCCTAGAAAAGTGATGGTCACTGTTTGGTGGTCTAGCGCCGGTGTGATTCATCACAGCTTCTTACCAAACGGGGTGAGCATTACTGCAGATGTGTACTGTGAAGAACTGAACACAATGATGGAGAAGCTGGCACATCTCCAACCAGCATTGGTCAATCGCTCGTCTCCGCTGCTCCTGCACGACAACGCGCGACCTCATACTGCACAGCAGACGGTCTCCAAGTTGCAAGAACTGGGGTTGGAAGCTCTCCGTCATCCGCCCTACTCACCAGACCTTGCGCCTACAGACTACTACTTTTTCCAGAATTTGGATAACTTCTTGGCGGGAAAAAAATTCAATACCCGAGAGGCAGTACAAAATGCCTTTGAAGAATTTGTTGCCTCCCGACCAGCTGATTTCTTTAAGAAGGGCATCAATAAACTGCCACTGCGTTGGCAAAGATGCATTGATTGCATGGGTGATTACTTCGATTAATACAAATAAAAAATACATGAAAAAAAAATCGTTTAAATTTTTTCATACAAAACGGCAATTTCATAGGTAAAGACCTATTATTAAACTCATTTTAGCGAAACATTAACTCTTTAAACGTGGATTGAAACCCAGGTGTGTCAAAACGGAGCATTCTGTCATAAATCACCAGGATAGCTAAAACGGCCACTTTGACAGAATCATAATAAGATAATATAGTATTATGAATCTTATTTGAAATCGTGAAACGGTCACAAACTGACAACTCATAATTTATCTGCGTACAAATAGCACGCAATTCATCTGTTTGACAGTTTTTTAATTAAGGAGATTCGTAAAATGGTCCCAAATTATGAAATTGCTATATTGAAGTTTAATGTCAAATAGCACAAACATAATAAATTGCTGGGAATTCAAGAAATGAATCGCTTTTAGAGGAATTGCTTAATGTGGCCATTTTAAGCCCCCAGTTCACCGCATCCTAAGAGATTTCCCAAACAAAATCCATCTTGCTTTTCGTTGAAGTACGGGTATCAGTACTTCAACGAAAATCTAAGTAGGCTACAATCAACGCAATCTAAGAAGTCCGTTTGGACGTTTCTCATTATACATGCCGCGATAACTTTGCATGAACGTCCACGTAAGAACGTTCATACAAAGTTATCGTTCCGATCGACGACGTCTGAACGCAACGCACAGCGTCGCCAGTCGCCGTCACCGGACGCTTGACACTTGACATGACTTGACACTGCAAAATCAATTTGCCTAGCCTTTTCCCAACTATGTTGGGGTCGGCTTCCAGTCTAACCGGATGCAGCTGAATACCAGTATTTTACATGGAGCGACTGCCTGTCTGACCTCCACAACCCAGTAACTGGGTAATACCCCCTTGATAAGACTGGTTGTCAGACTTTCGGGCTTCTGACGACCCGTTACGACTGTCAAAGATCCATGAATGACAGCCGGGACCAACGACTTAACGTGCTTTCCGACCCACGGAGGAGTCTCGATATGTAAAGATGGTCACCCATCCACTGACCAACCCCGGCAAGCGCAGCTTAACCTGATGGATCGATCCGTACGGCTGTTATTACTTAGCCACGAGCTCCTATGTCTTGACACTGCAATGGTTCGAAATAGCTAGAGAGGCGACGCAAAGCGTTTGAATAATTTGAGTACTGCGTACGACGACGTCAAGACACCGACGCGCGACGCCGTCAACGTGTGAAAGAGATCACAACTGTACAATGGCATTTCTATACTATAGTAAGCAACGCCAAACTACACGTACTACTTATTATCGCTCCCACTGTAGCACATACCCAATCCAGTAAAGCAATAAGGATAAGCCCCTCAGATCGCCGGCTGACAATACCCTCCATCTTAATTTGTGCTACAGATATACACTGCCCACTCCTGTTTTATTTGTGGCGTTAATATAAATGTTAGAACGACACTACACAAGAATTAGAGGCTATTTTACAAGTTAGTAGGAAAAATACGAGTGGTATGAAAGTGAGTAAGTAATCTAAATAATTAGGGAGACTTTTCCAAAGGTGTGTAGATTTTCTTTGAATAAAGATTTTGTGAGAAATTAATTTAACTACTATTTGTTACCGACTTCAAAAAAGGAGGTTCTGTATTCGACCAGTATGTATGTAGGTATGTCCGCGATTTTCTCAAAAACTAATGAACCTATTAGGGTTCCGTACCTCAAAAGGAAAAACGGAACCCTTATAGGATCACTCGTGTGTCTGTCTGTCTGTCTGTCCGTCTGTCACAGTCAATTTGCTCCGAATCTAATGCACCGATTAAGTTGAAATTTGGTACACATATGGATTTCTGTGACCCAAACACTTACGGGTAAAGTAAATAAATGAATTTTGAATATGGGGTCACTATTAGGGGACAAATAAGAAAATAAAAAAAAAAAGTTTTGCAAACTGTACCGTGTGACATGTCAAATGAAAGGGCTTACTATGAGGGTCTCAAATATATTTTTTAATCATTTAAAAATAAATCGTTTTAAAGTTATTTAAGAAAATAGACGAAAATAGACCATTCACCCCCCTTATCTCCGAAACTACTGAGCCTAAAATTTTGAAAAAACACAGAAAATAGTTCTAAACCAGAAAACCTATAAGAAACAAACACACAGGAAAACCTATAAGAAGTTTGTGGTCTTATAATAACATGGTAAATCTCTCAATATTGTGAGTACAAACTTACATTTACCATTGGAATGTATGCGAGAACATGTTTTTCAACATTACATTACATTACAATTGTGTTTTTGTTGTTGTTTTGTTTTTCATGTTTTGTATGTTATGTTTGTTCTTCGGATAATTTCATCCCAACTACGGAACCCTTCATTGTGCGTAGTCCGACACGCACTTTTCCGGTTTTTTTTTTATGATACTTTCATTAACGTGATGTAAATCCTTTCAGGAATGTTTTAGTGTAATGTAATACATTTGGTTGGTAAGCATTCTTGTATACAAAGTTACCTTTAAGCATAAATGTACTGTCTCCGGTTTTTGTAAGCGGATTTTTGATGATTCTTCTTTTCGATCGTCTTGGCCTTAACGTAATATTATCTTCAGCTAAAAATGGAAAAATAAAATTAGTTTAAAAAAAGTAAAAAAAAACCGACTTCAAAAACATAAAACAAATAAAATAATTCTTAATTTAAAAAGTTCTGTCTTCTGAAGTCGGTATCTTCAATTCTTCAATGCACCTTAGCTTGGCACCGACTTCAGAAGCTGTTAAGATTTTTAATTAAGAAAGTTATTTTATTCATTTTAGGTTTTTGAAGTCGCTTTTTTTGAATGCCTTGTTGATTGTAGTTGCAAGAAGGCTGTGCTGACGTTCATACTTCGGGGTCACCAGTGAGTTAGGAGGGAGGAAGATTCTCCGACCAGACGGATGTTGTGTCTGGTGGAAATTATTGTATGTGATAGAAGTTTATGAAAAGATTACAGTGAAAATAAAACGATGTCTCTAAATAGCACGCTTTTTCAGAAATCGGAACGGAACCCTCAGTGTGCGAGTCCGGATCGCTCTTGACCGGTTTTTTTTCTGTCTGATAGTCTGGATATCGGTACGGAAGTTCACCCCTTTTTAGGTCTAGAAAAAGGATTTGTTTGCCATTATAATAATTAATGAATTCATCATAATTCGTCCTGTTTACTTTAAAATGGTGTCCATTAACACATTTAGATATTGCAAATATTTTCTTTAATTACCTACTTAATGAAACACACTCAAATAGAAACGGTGTATTAACACCGACCTCATTTTATAAATCGCAGCGCAATGAGAAAATACGTCTTTTATATTAATTTGTTCTACAAATACACAAAAACGACCCTCTTTTGTTTTATTTGTGTTCAGACAATCTGTTCTGAGCTGGCGTGATTAAAAATACAGGTTGGCAGGGATTTTTAGGGTTCCGTACCACAATGGTAAAAAAGGAACCCCTATGGTGTCAGTTTTTGATGACGTTTACCAAACTATTTTGCAAATAAGAAATAAATAAAAATATTTATATTTTTTTTGTAACAGGTGCTGAAAGGGGGTCTTAATAATTCAAAGTGGGGCTACTAGGGCATGTGGGGTATCATATGAAAGAGCGCTGTTTGCACATTCTCATACATTTTTTTATTTATTTTAAGGCCACATAGTTTTCGACTTTGGATGAAAAATGTAAAAAAAAATACCGTTCCACCACCCCTTAACTCCAAAGTCTGCAAAGAGAAAAATCTGAAATTATTCTATGTGACAGAAGTTTACGTAAAGATTACATACAAAGATTTAGGGTGGCATATAAAGTATACTGGATATCTATATATATAAAACAAAGTCGGGTTTGTTCGAACACTTATAACTCGAGAACTACTGGACCAATTTTCATGGTTTTTGATTTGTTGTATTTGTCTCCGTCCCGAATAGCAGAATAACTATTAAAAACATAGGAAAATTCATTTTCTCATACATGAAAGGGCAGGGCAATGTCTGTCGGGAAACTTTCATTCTTTTTAGAATTCCAAATTCAAATTCATTTTATAATCAGTTGTTCATTTGTTTTGCTGCCGTTCGATTTATTGAATTTTTGACAGGTCGTCTGGCGGGTCAGCTACTTATGTAGTACCTATTCTAAAATAAAAATCAATTGCCGAATGTATGTAGGTACGCGCATCACTTCAGAACGGATGCACGTATTTGGCTAATTCTTTTTTGTTGTATTTGTAATTGTCAGGACAAAGTTTGTATGAAAGAAACTTCTACACAGTTTATTGTTATAACGTCAATTTACTAACACTACTGTACTAAATATGTGGAATTTGATACAAGTAACAACCTCAGATTTTTTATAGGCCTATGGTAACAACCTACTATCCCAATTTATTTTGGGTCTGCGCAACATGTCCCTTTCTTCCATAATTCTCTATTAGTCGTCATCTCGGTAGTCACCCCCTTTATAACCATATCATCTTTAACACAGTCCATCCATCGTTTCTTGATCTTCCCCTACTCATATAGCCATTGACATTCATACTCAAAACAATTTTTTTTTCAAATTAATTGGCTCCAATTAATCATTTTCATGTTCTTGACTTTTTACTAAGTATAAATTTATTCCGGTATTTTACTTTTCAGCAAAAAATCTTAGGTTCATTCTTAAAATATAAATTAAGTTTTCCTAAACAATTCAAAATGTGCTCAGCTTGCGCCTTCAGGAACTTCGCGCGTTTACATTAGAATATTCATAGCTAAGACAGGACAACGTCTGTCGGGTCAGCTAGTTATTATATATTTAGATACTCGCAAGTACTTCCCGTCGTCCTAGAATCATGAAATTTGGCAAGAAGTAAGGTCTCAAAGCACAAATAGAGGAAAAAGTAATTTTCAATACAATAACAGTCACAATATCGTCGATGTAAATAAAATCACAACCCACCTGCAGTAACTACCAGTAAAAAAATCACTCTAAATAAGGTTATAAGGAATCGTATTATAAAATTCCAATACAGTAGGATATTATTGGGCATTCTAGCCCCCGGTTCCGCGGCTCTCTCCGTTCGCCTCGTCACTCTCCGTGGGCTAGAATGCCCACTAATATAAATGAAACTAATGTGGTTTAGCGCCTATTCCACCGATCGGAAGGTGAAATATGAAATCCTGCATCATATGGAGGTAAAATAATGGAACGGCGCCTACTCCACTTCGGCCTATTCCTCGCGATAAAACAGAAACATTTTTCAGTGTGGTTTGGGCGCTACTTCACTTTTTGAATCACTTTTGGTTGCGAATGGAACGAAAGTGGTTTAGAAATAGCTAATAACATAAATGATGGATCTACAAAGTTTGCGGTTTAAACCCTATTCCACTTTTAAAATCTTATTTGGTTGCATTAGATCGATCCCTGCGAATCTACCGTTTACCGTTATGTAACTAAAAGTTAAACTCTTTTAGCTGTTGATACGTGTAAGTCTGAAAGTTTAATAAAGTGAACTATTTGTTTATAGTGACTAATGAATACCGATGGTTTAACTCGATCAACTACAGCAGATTCTCGGATTGAGCACTAAGCCACTACTTTGGTTGTCAAGTTTTATAACAAGAAGTTTCACACACAGTTTGTTTACTAATCGAACTATATGAAAATAGTAAGCTAAAATTCATGACAGATTGCCTCATGTCTCTTCATAAAGCAAGAATTAGCATACACCTACAGGCATACACACATTCTATTTCTATGACCCCAGATTGGGGTACCAAGGATATCTGAACTTTAGGATACCATAAACATTAAACTAAAATTTGGGACAGTTTGTCTCACGTCTCTCCACGAAAGTAAGAAATAGCGCACAGGCATCCACGCACGCACATTCTATTTTAGTGACCAGATTGGCTCGAGGACATCCAAATTTTAATTTAAAATTAAATTCTAACAGACGATACAACCTTACCCGTACATACAAATAATGTATTGAGTAGTTCTCTCACATTCTGCTGTCGGAGCATACTGCTGGCTTCGCATACTTATACACTTGCCGTTTCCCGTCTAAACTGCCGTATAGCCAATGTCAAAACGGTGTTGCGCCGTTCAACGGTTCGCCGCTGCACTGTACTCATTCGTGAACCGCCTGACGATAAACGTATCAGGCAGCCGTTGTGTGTGTATACATTATCATTTACAATGTCGAAGTCAGCAACATTGCATCATGCATTAATTTGCTTAGTCGAACTTTATTGTATTGTAAGACGATCGCTGTACATGTTGTAGTCCGTAATTAAAATTCGAGTTTGCGCGAACTTCCTATACCTAATGATTTTCGTCAAACTGGGGGTGTTTCTTAAATAAGAATATTACCAATTCCGCTAGCTTATTATAAATGAGTGATTCTTTCCTTATTATTATTTTTTTTTTTTTTTTTTTATTATTTTTTTTTTTTTGTAATTAGCTGGTCTAGGAAATCTTTGAAAAGCCCATCCCATTCCCATTGCTGAATTTAGAAACCGACATCCTTTGCATGAAAGGATTTATTAAAGTTTGTTAGTTTTAGTCTTTTAGTAGTATGACGATTTTACACTCGCTTTGAGTTTAACTGCAACATAAAATTAACTAAGTTTTTAACGCGAGTTTGCTCACGTTGATTGTTCTGCATACAACAAATTTTGTAAGGATTTTACATACTTATGATATCCTGATTTCTGGCTCTCAAAAATGCCATTTTATTATTTTCATGAGTGTGATGTCATTCAAAATTTTATATCAAGGTTAATTAAACAAACATACATACTTTATAATAATACCTATTGTAACAGCATGGTATCGGCTTCACCTTTGTCGGCGAGGTAAGAAGCTAGTTTTGTATTTCATTTCTCACGAAAATTGCAATTTGACAGAAAGGTTTTCAATCACTACGGATTAATTAGACGTAAGTATCATAAATTACTCATACAACCGTGAATATTGTAGTTAAGGTTTAATTTTGTTATGAGGTAAATATTGCTGAAATGGTATTTTTTATGTATAAAACCAACGAATTTTAATCATAAAATTACATTCGCTCCAGTATCTTCCAGTGATCTACATCATCCTACAACTATAAAATGTGAGTAAGTACTACCTACTAAGTTCAACATAGTTGTCAGCTACGGACCTGGTTCTTGCCTGCCGGCTGGTCTAACTATCATCAAACTAATTTGATAATGTGATTAATCGCTAGTCAGCTACGGACCTGGTTCTTGCCTGCCGGCTGGTCTAACTATCATCAAATTAATTTGATAATGTGATTAATCGCTAGTCAGCTACGGACCTGGTTCTTGCCTGCTGGCTGACGTAACTATCCCCATCATACCATCCATGCCATCTTCTAGTAATCTATATTCCATTAACATTCTCCTCTCCATAATTATTGAGGTTGGTTACAGTTAAAAAATTAATCTTAGTGTGTTCTATTTAAGGTCTGACACGGAATCAGAATACAAATCACAAAGGCCTACTGCTGCAGTAGCCAAGGTGACGAAAAAACAGCCTAAGAAAAATGTGGTGAAGCGCCAAGCACCTGAAAGCGCCGACTACTCATCAGACTCTAAGTCAAGGTAATTTATATTGCTGCTTCTATGTTTAGGTGTTTATGGTAATTTAAAATGATATACGCACTGGTACATGATGGTTAGTGAATTTAGAACTGTAAATCAATTTCCGATCATATTCAATGCAGGAATGATGACAGTTACATGAAATTATTATATCCCAATATGTATTACGCTATTAATTCCCCATAGAATTCAACAGAGGTGTATAATACTCCTTAATTTCGTTATTTAAGAAATAAATGCAAATTTTATAAATAAAATGTGTAATTGTTTACAGTAAAAGAGGCATCTTGAGCACGGACCTCTTTGGTTTGGAGGACGATCAAAAGACGAAGACCTCAAGCGGGGACTTCGGTTCATCGCTCATCACCCGTGTTGCCAACGGCAAAGTACGGCGAGCGGCAGACCTTACAGGAGAGTTCTACGTGGAAATCAAGGTATTTTCGAAAGACGAAGTTGTCTCTACCCCCATGGAAGAACGATGGAAGAAAGCCCAGGTCGCGTTAAAAGTACAACTAGATCGCAACACTCCCCAGTGGGACGGGCTGCAAAGGTTTATGAGACGAACTCACGAATTATTTGACAATTCCGAGCCTGTCTTTTATAGGGATAGTGTGAATTTAAAATAAGTTGGCTTTAAATTGCTGGGGACACCAAATTAATTGTATTGATTATTGCAGAATCTACTAGTATTGTTAATCTAATCCTAATTAAGCGTACAAAATTAGTTGACGTAATTATAATCTAAAATGCCTTTCTGTACCGTTTGTAACACATCAGTTGAGCGCAGTCACTGGATAGGTCATTTACGTAGTACTAATCATAAAAACAAAAACATTTCGCATTTTTGTGAAGGTGTTGAAATAATACATTCTGCATTTCGTAATCGTATAGCTTCTTATAGAATTACCGATCCGTCTGAGAATTGTTCTCTGGAACCATTTCTTAATAATAATTTGGACAGAATTAAAACTTTAATTGACATGTCTCTTAAAGAACATACTTGTATAAAAGTTAATTTCGAATATTTTGCTTTGTTTTTAATGTTTAAAAATGATTCTCAGGAGATGAAATCATTTGCCACAAAAAACGTAACTCTACATCAGAATTATGAATTTGATTCACTATTGTCTCAAGTCAAAAATACTTTTAAAAAAAAGATAGAAGAATTTCAGGATCGAGACAGTGGATGGACGTTCTTGAGCAGTTCTCATTTGGAAGTCAATGTTAACAAATATCAACCTTTGCGTGGTTCAGGCTTTATCGAATTGCCATCTGCAATAAAATCTAAAAAAGCATGTGTTAATATCCGCAATAATGATGACTATTGTTTTTTATGGTCTGTTGTAGCTGCTTTATATCCAGCTAAGACTCATTCTGAAAGAGTATCTTCTTACCCTGATTTTCGTAACGTGTTAAATGTAAAGGGCATGTCATTTCCAGTGAATTTCTCAGATATTGCGCGGTTCGAAGTGAATAACCCCGAAATTTGCATTTACATTTATGGTTTAAAAAACAATACTATCATAGGACCGCTTTACAAACCAAAAGCTTTGAACGGAAAGGTGATTCATTTACTTTATTTAGAAAGAAATGATTTGTCACATTACTGTCTCATTAAAGACCTGTCGCGACTTGTTAAGAATCAAATAACAAAACACCACAGTAAACTGTACTTTTGTGACGTTTGTTTAATGTTTTTTAATTCATGTGATAATCTTAATTCACATAGTTGTGGAGGTGTCGCCACTGAACTACCTCCAAAGGGTTCTTTCATACAGTTTAAAAATTATAATAGAAAGCAATTCGTACCATTTGTTATATACGCAGATTTTGAAACAATGCTAGAACGGTATGAATCTTGTGACCCTGACCCCACTAAGGCGAGTACTGTAACACGACAGCGACATGTGCCTGTAGCTTACGCTTATCATATAACGTGTACGCTAGATGAATGCCACAATCGTTACTTTTCTTATCGCGGTTCGGATTGTGTATCAAATTTTGTAAAGTCTATCTATAAAGATGCACAAAAAATTTACGATATTTTACAAAATAGTGTTCCTATGATTTATTCAAATGATAATGCTCGTGACTTTGAAAACGCGATAACATGTCATATTTGTGAACACTTCTTGTTCGGCGACAGGGTTCGCGATCATTGTCACTTGACTGGTAAATATCGTGGCGCAGCTCATAGTTACTGTAACTTACAATACAAAATACCAACATTTTTGCCAGTATTTTTTCATAATTTGTCCGGTTACGATTGCCACCTTTTCATAAAAGAATTAGGTGAAGCTCCTGGATCTATTAAAGTGATACCTAAAACAAAAGAAAACTATATTTCATTCACTAAGTTTATTCCGATTTCTGCTGGGGAAAGCATTCAGGTTCGGTTTGTAGACTCTTTCAAGTTTTTAGGAACTAGCTTAGAAAAGTTGGCTAGTACAATGAAAAACCAAGACTTTAAGCAATTGAAATCTCATTTTCCTAATAAAAAACAATTTAACCTACTCACTCGTAAAGGAGTGTATCCATATGACTATATGTCTCAATGGGAACGTTATGAAGATACGTGTTTACCCTCTAAAAAATATTTTTTCAACTCCTTAACTAATGAGACAATTACCGACGAAGACTATGAGCACGCTCGGTCTGTTTGGTCAGTGTTTAATATTCAAAACATGGGTATGTACACAGATTTATATCTCAAAACAGATGTTCTGTTGCTAACAGATGTATTTGAAAATTTTCGAAAAACTTGTAAACTGCATTACAATCTCGATCCCGCGTTCTATCTTACAGCACCAAGTCTATCTTTTGATGCAATGCTTTTAAAAACAGGAGTTCAATTAGAATTGATTAGTGATGTTGAAATTTTTAGAATGATACAAAAAGGTATTCGAGGAGGAGTTTGTATGTGTTCCAAAAGACATGTCAAAGCCAATCATAAATATTTAGATACTTACGATCCAACTCGTCCAAATTCATTTATCATTTATTTAGATTGTAACAATTTATATGGTTATAGCATGTGTCAATCCCTACCTTATTCCGATTTTAGATTTATGAATAGACAAGAAATTGATTTTTTACAATTGAACTTAGCAGATATCAGTGATACTGCAGAAAACGGATACATTCTTGAAGTTGATTTAATATATCCGGAGAATTTACACATGGAACACAATGACTTTCCCTTTTGTCCAGAAAAATGCTTGCCACCTGGTGGTAAGAATAAAAAGTTAATACCAAATTTGTACGATAAATATCACTATGTTATTCATTACATACATTTAAAAAAATGTTTACAGCACGGTTTAGTATTGAGAAGGATCCATCGCGCTATTACATTTAAGCAAAGTTGTTTTTTAAAGCAATATATTGATATTAACACTCAGTTACGGCAAAAAGCAGAGTCAACGTTTGAACAAGACTTTTTCAAATTATTGAACAATAGTATTTTTGGAAAGACGCTGGAAAATAATGAACATCGAATAGACGTTAAGTTAGTAAACAAGTGGTGTGACTCGACCAATAAAACAAAAAAGACTACTTGTGCTGAAAAATTGATAGCCAGCCCATATTTTCATAGCGCCTCTGTATTTTCTGATGATCTAGTGGCAATCCAAATGAAACCTGTGCGTATTATACTTAATAAACCAATATACATAGGGTTTGCAGTATTAGAATTATCTAAGACTCACATGTATGACTTTCACTACTCTATCATAAAACCTTTTTATGGTAACCGAATTGAATTGTGCTATACTGACACAGATAGTCTAGTATATGATGTACAGAGCAATGACGTTTATAAAGACTTCAAGCTCCATTTTCTAAAATATTTTGATACCAGTAATTATGACTGTAACAATGACTATAACTTACCAATTATTAATAAGAAGGTTCCAGGACTGTTTAAGGATGAAATGGGTGGTAATATTATCAAAGAATTCGTAGGACTGCGCTCAAAGCTTTATTGTATTAAAACGTTAAACAAAACTATTAAAAAGGCAAAAGGTACAAAAAAATGTATAACCAAAAATTTTAATATGTTAGATTATAAAAATGTTTTGTACAATAATTGCAATGTTATTCGCAAAAAAAATGTATTGTTTAGGTCAATAAAACATGAAATATTCACTCAGGACGTAAATAAAATTGCACTTTCAAGCAATGATGACAAACGGTTGCTATCATTTGATAAAGTATCTACTTTAGCTTGGGGTAATGCAAATATATTTATGTAATGCATTACCATAATTTTAAGTGTATATTCTATTTGAAATATGATTAGACATAAATTAATTTAAACTTTTTACAGTCTGTTCAACCGATTTTGACTTCTATTCAGTAGACATAAGGATGGTATTAAAAGCAAAAAACGTGGTTACCGTTCACTGCAGCTGTAATTTTTCACGCAACCAACGCAATACAAGTCAAAATCGCTTGAACGAACTGTAAAAAATGTATGTACCTACTAAACATGTACTTAAATAAATATAATATTTTAGTTCATAAATCTGTTTCATTTCCACTCCCGCTGACAAAGCGCATTGCGATGACTGGTTTGTGTAATACAATACCGTTCGCACACTTGTCGCTTCATGTTGCCCATCAGGTTGAACGTGATAAAACATGAAATTGATTACAGTGCAATGTTAGGAGTTTGCATTTCTTATTAATATAACTACTTGATCATACATCACAAGGCAGTTAGCCGGAGCAGTCATATCACGTTGAATAAAAACGAAACGAATTGTAAGTATTGTACAAGTACCCATGTATTTATAACATTATTGCATCATGTTGATTATGTAATTATAATTAATTATTATTTCATTTGTTTCAGATCATTGATAATGTGTGATTCTCCAGATATTATCGACTTCTCACAATACGCTCAAGGTTTTCCGACTCCGAGTTTAAGCTGGCATATCCCAGATTTGCCAGAACAACAAACACCTGCTAATATGGAACCTAGAAGACGAGACTACGGACCCGCCAACAAGAGACCTAGAGCCAGAAGGGAGTGTCTAAAACAGAAGTCATCTCTGCCTACATGTGAATCATACGTTATAAACAATGAGAAGAAAAAAGGTTTACGACTGATCCAGGTACAAGTGTTGGATATCAGTGAACAGCAAGAACCTGCAAGTGACAATCAGGGTGTGGTAATGTTAAGTGCGCAGTATGTAGTGACTGAATTGGTGGACCATGTAATGGAGGAAACGCAATCGTTAATTAACAAAATATCGAGAAAACTTTGTGAGGACAGTTGTTATTATTAACATGTGTCATTATTTTGTAAGTACCTACTTCATAAGATTTGTAGTAATATTATTAGGTATGTAACATTTATTTGCTTTCTTATTCTTTAGTGTTTATACATATTAGGTTTTTATGTTGAGTAAGTTTTGAATGTATAAATTATTAAAATATCAAATATGTAAGTTTTACTGTAGTTAACTTAGCAGGTAGGTAAGTAGGTAAGTTAAAAAAAATAATAATAATAATTGCTTTGTATAATCTAGTTGGTACAGCAAAAGTTTTGACATTTATTTGCTTTCTTATTCTTTAGTGTTTATTCATCTTAGGTTTTAAATGTATAAATTATTAAAATATCAAATATTTAAGTTTTATCGTAATTAACTTTTGTATGTAGATACTATTAATTTCTTTTATACAATCGGAATAATGTTCATACATCACAAGTTTGTAAGTTAAGAATGTAGGTAGGTATACACAAAGCGAACATTAAATAAACTATGTAGTGGCAGTTGTTATTATTAATGGGTAGGTAGTTATAATTAGTTTCTAATAATTGTAAATAATATGAAAAAGTAAATAAAATTATATTCTTTTATAATTTAAATTATGTTTTATTTTGTATTAGGTACTTATTTATACTCGAACTCTAAATTAGCTCTAGTCTAATGATATATAATATAGTGTTTATTTGCTAACAGTTTTTTTATTACAATAAATCGTTTTAAATCATGATGTAGGTATTTCAAATTTTGTAAGTAATATCATTTTGCTGCAGCTAATTTAAAGTTTGATGATTAAGTTACCCTGAAAACATTTAAATAAAACAACCATAAGTAAATTAATTAATCATTTTTATTAACTGCATAGGTATGACAAAATAAATTAAAATAGATTAAATACAGACATATTATTATCAACATACCATTTTCTAATACACACCGCATTATTTAATGCACAATTCATTTTATGGTTCACACAGTTAAAATCACTTTTATTTCTACAGAACTTTTTCTTTAATGTTGCAAAATTAGGACATCCCTTCTCACCTATGTCGATCACTTCACAGTTTGCACACATGTCTTTAATCCACTTTATTTTTTCCAAACCCTTTGTAATAATTTTTTTATTTTTTAAATACGGTACGATGACGTGTTGGAACTCTCTGTAGTCTATATAGCCCTCACTCCAGAAAATTCCACGATTTCTTTCCAGCCATCGCACTTGCTTCTTTTCTTCTTGAGTTAAATAATAAAACGAATGCGGTGGTTTAACCAAGAACGTCTGTGTGTGCTCATTACTTACTATGGCCACTTCCTTGACGATAAAATTATTGTCTAAATCTTTGAATCCTTGGAGTTCGACAATGATGAGGTCCGCGTTCATGATATCTTCTTCACAATGTTACTTAATGGTTTGTATTCAACAATGCAATCGTTCAGAATGAGACAGTATGCTGAAGTTTGATCTGGTATCTCTGAATCACTCTCAATTTCTACCCTCACATCCACAACAGGTCCAGTCTTTAGATTATCAGCTTGTCTAGAGCAATCGACTACAAACAGCGGTGCTAAATCCCTAAATTGTTTCTCGCTTAGTATGGGCTCCGAGCGACGTCCGTAATACGACTGTTGAAATCTGGTGTATTGCTCGTATAATAAAGCGATTCTGTTATTAGCAAAACTCACATTTAAGTTTTCATAAGGAAAATAGGTTGAATTGAGATACACTCTAACGTCTCGAATATAACAGTGATCGAATTGAGACATGTCAGAACTTGCATTGTTTTTTCTATTTGTCTGTAGACCAATAATAATGTATCTTGGTTTTTCTATTTGAGATGAAGTTTTGATAGACCAGGTATGTTTTGTAGTTTTAGGCAAGGCTGGATATTCGTACAGATCCCAATTTCTGTATATCATTTGAAGTGGGCGATCTTTCTCTAATACTTTTAACAAACCAATTTTTTCTTTGTCTGATACTTTAACATGCGGTACGCGCCATATGATTTTGTTGATCTGAACATCATCCACTACTTCGCCAGTATTAAGTTTTACAGCGTTCAAATTAGTGTTACTTCGTAATAATATCAGTTCATGTCTACTATTTATCACAACTTTTTTAAAATCTTCTGCAAAACCGAGGAGGTTACGAAGTGGTATAGAGACAGAAAATCTTCCTCCATGGATATTTTTTATGCCATCAATATTCCAACCCCAGGCATTAGACATTTTTGATTCACTTTCGGTCATTGAAATTAGTGATTTCATGGTTGTTGTTATACCTGCATTTTTTATTTTATCAATCTCCACTCCATTTAGCTCATACCTAATGTCTTGGAACAAGTAGAGTAGAGCATTGTTCGTGAAATTGACACTAGTAGCTGGGTCCTTCGAATCTTTTTTGGTAACGATAACAGTTCCTTCCAGATATAGGGTGCTAGCTGATGGTAATATGTACAAGTCCTGTTGATTGATAGGTATGCGGATTTCATCGTTCCTGTTGAAACTCGTTATATAGGGCTTGTAGGAATGAAATTCGATTCCTTCTATAGTATTATCGTAATTCGGAGCGGATAAAACGTCTAAGATATTCATTTTAACAATCCGATCGCTCTAAGGAATGCTTTATTGTCTTTAGTTAATTTTATTTTCTTCTTAGAGGCAGGTCTTATTTGATAAGTAGCTCGAACAGAACTGATATTCTTTACTTGTTGAGACACATTTTTATTGAAATCAATCATTTTTTTCTTCTGAGATGCAGATATACCTGCACTTCTTCACCACGTAAATTAATTAATCTGTTGTTTATATCTATCAGCCTGATGTGTATGCAGCTTATGTTTTTTTGATTGATTGGAAAGTATATTGCGTTCTTAGGAATTTCTATGATCCTGTATCCAGGTGGTACATTAAGTGCAAATTCGTGAATAATATGACTTGGTTCACCGTTTACATATGAACCGCTTACAATATCACATTCAATCCTGACTACGGTCGTAGGTAGAATGTTGACTGGAGACTGTGACACATGCCATTTATTTGCTTTCAAGATTTGTTTGTTAAATCCTAATAGTCTTCTAAAAGAGTCTTCTTTGATAAAATTAATGTCTTTTGTACAGAATATTGTAGTTTTTAAAGTATTATTATTGCACCGTAGTTTGATCGCTGCATCTTTTATTTCGGATTTTAAATAATCGCTGATATCTTGCAATTCATAAGTGCCTTCCGGTATTTCAATAACTTCATTAAAACCATAATAGAACTTATTATTACTTTTATCAATGTTTGGAATAGAATTAAAAGTTGAAAAGTGCAATAAAGCACACTCATACTCTCCATCTAGTTGCAACGTATTAGGATAGTATGTAGTTAACACTGACGAGTCTCCAGTTATAGACAAAGTGAGCGACATCTTGCAAATGATTGAAATTAAAGAAAATCATATATTTTATAATACATTTTTATTCCAAAAAGTTGACAAATAATTTAAACATAAATGACCACAATTGATTGCGTTAAATTTTTGATATCTTGTGTAGTTATAAAACACATTACAATTTTTGAAATATTGCATCAATTCCATTGGAGGTTTTAAATTTCCATAGCTATCAAAGTATTCACAGTGATTGTAAACTTTAGCATAAGCTACCCAATGCGTTCCTTCGTTCTTAGAATCGTCTAAGTTAACGATACCACATTCAATACATTTCGCCTTCCGAGGTAGTTGATCCTTCATGTAGACCCCACGAAAATATGGGATGTCTCTTGAATACTTTCGGATGTCTATATTAGTTAGAGGGCGATTGGGTAGCAAATTATTCAGTTTTTTGAAGATGTTATAAACAATCCTTTACCACTTTTATATGGCTTAATGTATAAACCCTTGCCCAACACTAAAGCCTCCATAGCTTTATTATGTCGTTCTGTTTCTTGCAAATTTTGTTTGCTTGCTTTGTAATCATTGACGGTTTTTGCAATGCCAGCTGCACCACCAGCTAAAGTTCCTAAAGCCGATAAACCAGCGAAAATTGGAATTAAAGGTAGAATTCCTCCAGTCTTTGGTAGGGGTATTACTCGGGGTACTCGGATTCGATGATGAGTGTTTGAAAATAACTTTTTTGCGGTTAAATAAGCTGCTTTTATTAAAGTCTTATTATCTTTGCGTTTGAGTTTCTTAATTTTTGATTTTATTTTTGAAACTAAGGTTTTAAATGTTTTGATGCCTAATCCAGACTTTAGTTTCGCTTTCATAACTTTGTTCACTAACCAAGAGCTTAGTTTTTCACCTTTCCCGGCATCTTTTGATTTAAGTCTTTGTTTAGCCATGTTAAGTAGTTGTAAATCGGCTTTGTGACGATTTGCTAAGTCTGTATGGTTTGTATACGCAATGTCGTGTTGCTTGCAAGCTTCGTCTAGCTTATTTACACCTGGGTCACCTCGCGCTAAGCGTTTGTGAAGTTTGGTTCCTGGTCCGCAATAATTGTATCCTGGCAAATGAACTTCGAATGGTAGATTATTAATTATGCTGTTAACTAGTCCACCTCCTTGCATAATTCAAATTATAATGATAGCATTTCAAATGAAAAATGGTTATATAATATCTTAGTCCATTATTGCAGTTTTTTCAATCCAACTGTTTTCTGCACTGTTTAGACCTAACCATTTGACATACAATTTATTTCCTTTCTTTTTCAAAACCTTTTCTATCAAATAAACATCAGGATAGTTAGATCTTTGCAGTTCTTGTTCGTAAAAAGCTCCTAATACGATTTGTTTTCGTTGATCTTCTATGTGATATGTTACTGGTATAGTTTTATTTACTTTTTTTATAATAAATAATTCAGTTGACCAATTAGGAGTGTAACCTTTCTCAAAACTATGTTTGTATTTACTTATACGAACACAATCACCAACTTTGAATTTAGGCTTCCACTGTACTAAATCATGTTTTTTTATTTTTTTTATATTTTCTTTGATTACTTGTTCATTACATTTATTCACATCAACCGGTTTAAATTGAATAGTACGATGTTTTGTGTTGTTATATCTCTTCAATGTATCTTTCAATGGTAGACCTAACCACTTATAGTTTCCAATGAGACTAAAATGTTTATATAATTTATTTTTTACCGTTCTAATAAGTCTCTCTACAATTGACGCTTTTTTAGTAGAAAACGTCGAGTAATGGTTAATGTTGTGCTTTTTCATAAGTGTTTGAAAAGTGATGTTATAAAATTCTGTCCCCATATCAGTTTGTAAGTTAACAGGATTATTACGACTACTAAGCAGTATATGTTTGAATGCACGAGTAACATCAAATTTATTTTTCGATTTTAACGGTTCAGCCCAGGCATATTTTGAGAAGCAGTCAATCACAACTAAGATGAAACTGTAACCTTTGTTATACTTTTTCAGGTTTTGCATATCCATCAAATCTGCTTGCCATAAGTCGTGGATTCCTTTCAGAATAACAGAACGTCGAAAGAAATTTCTTCGTGCAGCTTTGTGTATTTCATTTACAATTTGCTGTTTTACCATTACGGGGTTTTTTGAGGTAATTTATGTAACTCTGCTTTAGTATAAAACTTATCTTGCAAATGAGTTAAAACCTCAGGTATCTTATCTTTTAAAGTAGCTTGAACTGTCGCCTTTGCATCTTTTATGATTTGAGAACGCAATGCACCAATCAGATTATTACGTTCTTTAATCGTATTAGCATTCAATCGATCTACATAATCCTTGCTCACAGCCAGATTATTAAATTCTTTTAACGTGTTAGCATTCAATAGATCTACATAATCCTTGTTCACAACCTGATTATTTAATTCTTTTAACGTGTTAGCAATCAATCGATCTACATAATCCTTGTTCACAGCATCGTCTGCTTCTACTGGAGATCTAATTCCTCTCAGTCTTGATGTTTTTAAATCAAAATCTCCATTTTCTGATTTTAACAATGCATTCTCATTAAACTCAAATATTTCTGATAAACGCAGTCTTTTGTGAATGTAGTGTCCGAATTTGTCTACGTTCATGTTTAAGGTGTATTGTATTGAGAGGCTGATAGTAAAATAAACACATTTTTTATTTTTTATTTATTTATAACTTTACTTTCACGCAATTCTTCAATGATAGATATAATTTCATTATCTAATCCTGTGTTGCCAGCATCTCTAGATGCAATTAATAATTTCAACCTTTCCACTAATTCATTAGGATCATCCCAGTACACTAAATCAACGTTTTTTCTCCACTTTTTTAGTAACGGTAGACCCTTTCCCTGAACTGCATTCTTCAATTTAAAAAGAGGTTTAATAACTTGCAAATATTTTTGACCTTTATTACTTTTTATTGGCTTACTTGGCTCATAGTCTCGACGATGTGCATTTGTATCAATTAGCATCGACTTATAATTTTGCATATCACTATCTGTAACCAAACTTAAGTCTACATCTTTCTTAAGCAATAACTGTTTTAAACCAGGTGTATTTCGGTATTTACATCCAGCCACGGTGATGTATTGATCGTTGATCGTTATGAAAGCAGAACCTAACATCAGTTTCCCGCGCTCTGCTCTAACCCCAAATGGAATATCTACCAACGCTTCTGAAGATAATGACCAGGATGACGTATCACAATCTTGACTCCTTTCAACTACTGATTCATAAGAAGAGGCACTGCTGATATCGGATTCATATTTGTCTTCATCACTATTATTATCGTTACTTTCTGCGCTACCGGTTCCTTCTTTCTGCACAGATTCGTTAATAAACGGAACATCAGCAAAATCATCACTAGCACGCAGTAGAGGAGTTTGCTTACTAGCATTAGCAATTAGATTTAGAGGTTCTGTTACAGGTTTGAAAACAGACTCCAGTGCTTGTTTATTGTTAATCTCAGCATCTCTCATTTTTCGTACTTTTATCTTTACAGCTTTTGCCGCATCAACAATTTGTCGTTTCAAGGATTTTTCCATATTGGTAAAATAGGTTGTAATGATTGTGGTTGTGTGTTATTGATGTAGTGTCGTAAGTTGAATAATAATGTCAAGCAGGTAACAGCCTTTTATATGTATTCGTGTTCTTAGTCAAAGACTACAAACGTGTCAAATTTACTTCTGTAACATCCTTTGTTTTTGGAACAATCTTTATTAATTACAACATAATTGAAAGGTATACTCCATATTTTAGAACACATTTCACGAAATTCAATCCATGTCATGTCAGTGTTGACGTGTTCTTCATAAACATGTCTCATATTTCTTTCATCTTGCTTAAACAGTACGATTAGATTTGCGTTGTCTCTTATTAACTGCTTAGGGATTTTACTATACGTCTGATTTAGATAAAAACAATCGATGAACTTGTGTCTCCCCATAGCAAAATAATCACGCATACTACTTTGATTTTCACAAGCAACATCATCAAATACAATTACTGAATTCGGTTTTGCGGTCTGAACACTCAGTACTTGCTCATTTTCATGATATTTCTGAAATGAAATGCCTGGTACTCGTTGCAAGACTTTTTCTAAAAAAACGTACTTGGGTTGTTGCAAGGTTTTCGAATAAACATAAACATTTTGAAATCTTAAGCCATTCTCGTGTATAAGAAGACCAATTAATAAATTAGTTTTTCCACAATTTGACGGTCCACAAATGATGCATCGTACCGATTTAGGTAATAATTCTCCATGACGTAAACCAGTCTCCTGAGAATGAACACAAAGCTTATTTACGTGTAACGATTGTGGTTGTTTTACAAATTTCATGACGACTGCTTGAACGGTTATATTAATAATGAGTTAATTATTGTATTACGTTGACATTTATAACTCATTGTCGCTAACTCGAGCAAATGTACGAACAACCTTACCATGGTTGTCCTTCAATATAAGATAGTGAGTGTTTTCTAAATTAGATTTAACCGAATCTTGTATCTGTCGGTGGAACAAATCTTCTGTTTGGGCTGTATAGCTGTTCTGGTGTTTTGAAGAACCGTTATCTGTATTTTTCTGACCAATTTGCAAATCTTGAATAAATATAACCTCGCCACTAGAATTCTTGATAATAAGTTTATTACAAATATCTTCTAAATCAGATTTCACTGAGTCATGCATTGTAGTTAACTTAGTTATGACAGGTGTATTTAGTTTCGTGATAATTCAACCTTCTCACTACAGTAGTAAAGATCGAATGTAGCGTTAAATTACTGCGATCAATTATTTATAACACCTTCCCTGCTAATAATAATGAGTCAATTAATGTGTTACATGCAAACCACACTGAAAAATATTTCTGTATCATCGCGAGGAATAGGCGCCGAAATGGAGTAGGCGCCGTTCCAGTATTATACTTCCTTACGATGTAGGAATTCATATTTCACCTTCCGATCGGTGGAATAGGCGCTAAACCAGTATTTTACTGTACTATGTAAGATTTCATTTATACAAGATTCAAAATGCGGAGTAGCGCCCAAACCACACTGAAAAATATTTCTGTTTCATCGTGTGGAATACGCGCCGAACCAGTATTTTACTGCATTATGTAGGATTTCATGCTCAGTCCCTTTCATTTATATTATTGGAGCACGCAACTCCACGAGCGAAGCGAATGTGGATTAGCGTGCCCAATAATATCCTACTCAATACATATCCTGTTAGAATTTATTCATTTCTCAAGAATGTGGAGCTTTCCTCTAGGCGTTTGCACTAGGTATTTGCTAGGGTTATTACTTTCAGTTATATTGAACGTAACATCACGTATGCCTATATTCCTGGGAGGGACAGGCAAAGGTTTGCGTCGATCGACTTTACATACCGAGACCCCTGCGTGCCTCGGAAACTTGGATCTTTGACAATCGTTATGGGTCGTCAGAAGCCCGAAAGTCTGACTACCAGTCTTACCAAGGGGTATCGTATAAGTACTACTTAATTATATAAGTATACCTACCTACTTACCTCTATATATTTTGCTAAAACCTCACTGTGGAGAATTAAAAAAAAACTGTCTGTTTTAACCGACGAAAAAAAAGAGGTTCTCAAATCGACACGTTTATTTATTTTTTTATGTATGACCACGCATAACTTTTTAAAGAGTAGTTCGATTTGACAAAAAATTGTTTTATTCGAGAGGGTACTTATATACCTATATTACGGTAAGTGAGATTAATTGAAAATTATTAATAATGGTCTATCATTATTAATAATCACCTCATGATTTGGTAAATGTGAATATAAAATTAAAATTCATTACTTTTAGCCGTTGTTATTAATAATTCACTACTCGCGTCGGTAAAAGTAATAAAATAAAACAAGACTCGAAGTCATTTGTCCAGTAAGTATTTATTTATAATACTACAGTACTTACAAATAAGTACATAACTAAAAGAAACATCCATGCAAAATAAGTACATAACTAAAAGAAACATCCATGCAAAATCGTATAGCCTATGGTTTTGCTTAAATCAAACAAGAACAGATAAAATAAACTTCAAAGTTGGTCCCCAGAAATTAACATTGCTAGCTTCAATAGTACCGACCTACGTATTTTTTCCCCACTATTTAGTGGATGATTTTCTAATTTATTTTGCAGGTAGTGGTAACTTGTGTGGGGTAGTACCTACCACGTATGATAAATGTGCAAAAAAAAAGGAGCTACGACTGCCAACAAACTGCTTTGCTTAGTTCAAGTACAAATTATTTCCGAGAATAAACACATTTTTTTTAACCTACAAATTAAACATGTTTCTGCCAAAGTCAGGGGGCCTACTCCCTAAGCACGAAGCCCGTAGTTTCGGCCTTCGTTACGGGCGTTTCTTACTCCGTATCACTTACGGATGGATGATTGGTTCGGGGCCCGAACGAAGTATGAATGACAACATGATTTGCCAGTTGTCCCTACTCCCGACGTGTTTTTGCCTGTCCGAAAAATTTAACTTGTACACTTGTTTTGATGGATCGTAATGTCAGACGGACGGATAAACGGACGGACGGAAAGACGGACGGACTTAGGGAGTAGGCCCCCAGAGGCGGGCTCATTGAAAAACGAAACCCTTTTCGTTCCAGATCGTTGATCCCAATTCCCAATATGGCGTCCACAAGATGCTCCTCACCACCCCGTAAAGTTCCAGCGTGGTTTAAAACAAAAAAGCGCTCCAAAATTATCATTCAACCGTATTTCCTACGACCAATTACCGCGAAGTTTGACATTCTGAAGGTAACGGTCAGTTTAGTTGTCACTGTACAGAGAGATAGCAGAAATATAAGTTTACTTGACTTATAGACACTTGTAGTTATAAAAACTTTTTTACAAAAAACAAAATCGACTTCCAAAAAAAACACTACAAAGTGAAAAATAACTTTAATTTCGGAAGTCGGTGTCTTTGGATCTGTATTTTAGGTTTTTGCCCCCGACTTCCGAAATTAAAGTTATTTTTCACTTTGTAGTGTTTTTTTTGGGAGTCGGTTTTGTTTTTTGTAAAAAAGTTTTTATTTTTCACTTTTTAGTGGGTCAGTTTGTAATTTATCTAAGTTACAATAACCCAATGTCAACTGCTCATCACGTTTTACAAAATATTGCTTTTCCCGATGCAGGGACGTTAATTGTTGAGGAGTTCTCCTAGTAAGAACCAAGAGAACTGGAGCTCATGGTGAAGTCATCATCACCATTATGCATTTTGACGAGCATAAACCATATTAAAGTAATCGAATCGCAACCTGTGATATACTTCGATATAATTGAGTATTTCCGATGGCCATCTGTGGTCTTCATCATCAGTTCCAGTTCACCAAATGGTACTTTCCGAGAGCAAATGCACAAGTTACTATAAAAAATACTGAAATCGATATAAGTGTGCCCATAAAATTTGAGGGTTTCCCTCGATTTCCATGGGATCCCATCATCAGATCCTGACTTGATGATCACGAGACCACTTGGAAAGTATACCCTTTCGAACAAAAAAAGAAAAATCCAAATCGGTCCAGCCATTTTCGAGTAATCGGGGAACATATCCGACGAATCGAGAACCTCCTCCTTTTTGAAGTCGGTTAAAAAGTTATGGAACAGTTGGAAAAGTAATAAAGAAGCGGGCCTAATAATATAATAGTAGGTACCTGGGCAGCCGAGCGCTGCTCGGGTGAAAATAGAGAAAACGAATTTTTTCAGAAATTAAACCTAGCTAGATCGTTTTTTCGTCCCTGTAAACCACTATATTGCCACTTTCATCGAAATCGTTACAGCCGTTTTCGAGAATCAATCTGCCTAGCCTTTTCCCAACTATGTTGGGGTCGGCTTCCAGTCTAACCGGATGCAGCTGAATACCAGTATTTTACATGGAGCGACTGCCTATCTGACCTCCACAACCCAGTAATTGGGTAATACGATACCCCTTGGTAAAAGTGGTTGTCAGATTTTCGGGCTTCTGACGACCCGTAACGACTGTCAAAGATCCAAGAATGAAAGCCGGGCTTAGCGGCTTAACGTGCTTTCCGAGGCACGGAGGAGTCTCGATATGTAAAGATGGTCACCCATCCACGGACCAACCCCGGCAAGCGTAGCTTAATCTGATGGATCGACCCGTACCGCTGTTATTACTTAGCCACGAGCTCCTCAGTCAGAGCCGTTTTCGAGAATATGATTACAAATAACATAAATACAAATATTAATAATTAATTAAAACATCAATGAACCGACCGTGGCAAGCGTAGCTTAACCTTCGGTCGATCCGTAGGGCTGTTATAATTTAGCCACAAACCTTCTACTGAGTATAAACCTAAATCTCTCTGAATTGTGTGATGGTTGCATGGATTTCAATAGTGCTACAACCAGGATTCCAACTCAAAACCTCTCATTCGCGTCTCGACCAGTTCATTCAGTTCTTGTAGTACCAAGCACAAATCTAATTACATTTTTTTTATTATTATTATAATTAAAAAAAAAAAAAAGAATATTATTTAATATAGTAATCTGTGGAAAATGTTGTGGGTAGTATATTTGTAAAGTTTTAACTGTAAGACAACACTGTTTATGCTTAATAATTATGCTCCTGTTTGCTTTCCCAAATGTAATAAATAAAATTAACAAATTACACATCTTTGATTTATTGTTACAATAGTAATTTCGTAATTAAACTTCCTTCTATTTACTTGCATAGTGACAATGAGAATGTTCAATTTATTGGTAAAACTGATATTGAGCCTTGTGTGAAGAGGTTTAAGTTTGATATTCGTATACATTCATAAGCGATTTGACGTGACAGTCTGACCAACTTAGTATTGCCAAGTTATAACATTTTCCCTCAAATATGGTTAATTGTTGTATTAGTTGTGAATAGGACCTAATACTGTTATTTATTTCTTTTGTTGAAATCGAAATTTTCTTTCCCCACTGTGCTGCATTTAAATAATGACTGAGCAAAAAAAGGTTGATTGTAAACAAATGGCCTTATTTGCGATTACTCCTTCATAGCTATCATCAATTTATTTTACTATTTGAGTAAAAACAAAATTTAAATCAAGAAACAATTTAACGAACATAATTTAGTTTAGACGTATTAAAGTATTGGATTATAAAAAAAAATGGTTGTGTAGAAAATAAGTCATTCTTCTTGAAAGTGGTAAATTATTATTTTCCACTCATGGAAATTCACCGCCGTAACTTGGCAACACCAACGCCACACTCACCACAACCCGCGAGCGCGCATGCGTCGCGCCATCGCTGTGACATTTTGAAATTTTAAAAAGAAACTGTATAAAACTTTATTCAAAGTTTAAAAGTAACGTTTTAAGTTATAAATAAATAGTTTTCTGTGATAATTAAAGTGTATTTTAGTTAAAAATGAAAGTTTTGTGTCTAATATTCGTTGTTGCGGCCGCAATGTCTGTGTCCGGACAAACCTTGGCAGGTAAAGTGAAAGGTGTTTTAAAAATTGTATATAAAACTTGTTTTTCGGGCGCCATATTGTGTATTTTGTATCTTAATTCATGACAATATCGTTACAGTATCAGCAGACGTAATTATTTAAGTAATTTAGAAGTATATTAACAAGATTTCTGCGGTTTTGAGACAAGAAAAGTGTGTAAATAATGTTAGCGTGTCAATTCGATACTATGATCTACTTTTTCTACTTAGCGCTTTCCCGGCTATCATGGTCCGTTTACATCGATGCAGTAAGTAGTCTAGTACTGGTGGTAGAGTAAATAGTAATGGCCGGGTTATTTGAACTAAATGCTGCTGTCAATTCCAATATTTATCCTAATTAATAGATATCTACTAGGTTTAGCGAGTATCTAGTAGGTTTAGCTAGTTTAGCGTTCGGAGACCGATTTTTTCTAGGAGGTAAATTAAACATAATCAAATTATAATGTTCCCACAGCTGGGATACAGGCCTCCTCGCTGTGAGAGGGAGTGGGCCGTAATTCACCAAGTGGGCCCAGTGCGGGTTGGTAAATGTCACATTGTCTTCGCGAATTTTTCATTCAACATTATATGAAATAGAGATCAAATATAATATCGATGCACACGTACTACAAAAGGATGAAATAATATGAGTGATTGTATTTGGACAAGTGCAAAAAAAAACGAAAAAAAAGCGCGTTTCTATTAAGGAAGTGATGAGATTTGCTCACAAATAAAATTGATCATATTTACAGTGACAGGAAACCTTCAAATATTATTAGAAACAACTATGAATCATAAGTATCATGAGTAAATAACAATAAATAAAACACAATAAGGATAATTAGGTAGGTAAGTGATAATTAAGTAACATTCCATAGAATGTTACAATTTATGTAAATGTTTCTCCTAAGAAACACATAAAAGTAATGAGTAATTAATTCTGGTCATTTTATCTTCGAAACTACAGGAGAGCTAAAGAAGAAGTAAGAAAAACCTTTATTTACAAAAAAATAACAACTCACTTCCAAAAAAACACTACAAAGTGAAAAATACCTTTAATTTCGGAAGTCGGTGGCAAAAACCGAAAACGCAAAACCGACTTCCGAAATTAAAGATATTTTGAAGTCGGTGGTTTTGTAAAAAAAAGTTTTGATTTTTCACTTTTTAGTTGTGGTACTACCCCACACAAAATTGAATGCCACTACCCGCAAAAGAAATTAGAACATCATCCACATAAAAAGAGGAAAAAATGCGTATTATTGAAGCTAACTCAAAAACTACCCTAGCAAAGTTAATACATTTTATAAGGAACCAACTTCGAGGTATACTCTCCCGAATAAAATATGAATCTTTCAAATCGGACTACTCTGTAAAAAGTTATGCGTGATCACTTGAGAACCTCCTCCTTTTTATTCGTCGGTTAAAAATATGTTTATTTGTCACAGAAACACGTGTACACACGGCTACACATCAAGCTATACATTTCCAGTTTACATTGACCTCTCACTGTAAGGAAATCCTCTACAATGCGAGATCAGCTTATACTTGAAATGTATAGCTTGATCTGTAGCCGTGCGTACATAAATATAAGTTACTTTAATCATAAAGAAAAATAAAAACAAAATAGGTTACTGTAATCCAGGGACCGTACAATACAAACCCGGTTAAGAGTTAAGTCTTTCGAAGGGGTAAGCCGTTTATGAGGTTTCTTTATCATGTGTAAATCCTTGAACGGGTTCTACATACTTGAAACCAGGGACTTGAAAACGAAATGAATTTCGTTCCGTTATCATTAATGTTATCATATAACGTTCCAAAATTTGTAACGATACTAAAACTTAAAAATAACAATAACGTTACAAGAAAGAAACGTTAAAGAATATCATTTTCGTAGAACAAAATTTTAAGTAACGTTACAGGTATCAGTAACATTAAGCTTATCCGCTTGTAATAACGTTACAGGTGAAACGTTACAGATTCATTTGTAACGTTATTCTTAAGAACTTTTCTCTCTGACTACCGCTCCGTCGTCGCCCGGTAGCCTCGGCACATAGAAATAAGTACCTACTACTAGACTAGACGACGACGACGCGTTTCGTATGCGTGGCCGCACCGCACACAGCATGGTCATGAAGCTGGCAACGTTGCGTATCGAAATGAATGAATAACGTTATTATATCGTTATACTAATAACGATATATTGATAATATTGTTAGTGAACACTTTAAGATTTCGTTCCGTTTGTCAGTATCGTTATAGCCAAGGTATTAATTTTGTTACGATCCTGGTGGAACGGTACAAATTATCGGTACTGGAACTACGCGTAACGTTATTTTGAGTAACGTTTCAAGTCCCTGCTTGAAACCCAGTGAAAGGGTTACCCCTTCATTAAGATAACCTTAGATATAATATAATAGAAGAAGAAGATAGAAGATAGAAGATGAAGTGTAGAAGATAGAAGGTGATAGAAGGGTTTTGTTCGGGTTACCATATAGGTATTATTAGGTAGCTATTTGCAACGTATGCCCATCATCGAGAGATCATATTACATTGCTCCGAGTCGGAATGTTACGCTGCGCTGTTATCGTTTATAAGAGAGTTGAAGTGAAACCCTTTTGAATGGCTTAACTTAAGCCGTTCAAAAGGGTTACCCACATGGTATGGGTTTTTGTTTCACTGTTATAAACCCTATCGAAAACTATTTCAATGGATAACCAAAGTCGTCCCTTAAGGCCATTCAAAGGGGATACCTACATCGTATGGGTTTTTGATTAACTGCTTAGAAAAACCATATCGAAAACCCTTTTATTGGGTAACAAAATGGTCCCTGCTATAATCACGAGCACAGAACAGAATAGTCAGCTGCACTAAACAAAATTCTGACTAGCACAGTCACATTAGGCTCGCAAATACCTACATTCTACCGCTAGTACCTACTAGACTATTTACTCGACCAAAGTAAACGCGCCCTCAAGAATTTTCATTTGGTAATACTAATATTGCATATCGTCATGTAGATAACTCGTTTTCCTCTGTTGATTCTAAAACCAACCAGTAACCGCTTTCGTAACTCTGAAGATACATAAGGTTTCCTTACTATTACCGACTTGTTTTTATGTCGTCAATGCCCATCATCGCCCTCAACATCGCGGTAATTATTCCGGTAAAACCGGCCACCGAGTTATCGCCACGTCAATCGGCCATGTGAATGCCGTTGTAAAGTTATTGCGATCAGTTGTGGC
Organism: Cosmia trapezina; assembly: GCA_905163495.3. Classification (NCBI taxonomy): domain Eukaryota; kingdom Metazoa; phylum Arthropoda; class Insecta; order Lepidoptera; family Noctuidae; genus Cosmia; species Cosmia trapezina. The sequence goes on from LR991048.1 coordinate 6,502,449, forward strand.
TACACCTATGGTCTACATCAACGCGATAACTAACGGCATATCCAGTTGGTGTAGCCCCGACATTGTAGTGACACGGTCCTTGAATCGTTTCTTTGGTAGGGAAAAATACAGATTGTTTTCATTGTCATTATTTGTGATTGCGACGTCTTACCTGCGGTAAGCCGCCTGGTTGATTGCCAGGGTACCACAAAAAACGTGTGTAGTCGGGGGATACCAGTCACGAGTTCCTTCATACGTATGATTAAAAAACATAAACAAAATTTCGCATTAACCTTTTTTAGATTTACATTTTTGACCTGACTATCGACTTTAGCATCCTCGAAAACTATGAAAACGACACCCATGACGAAAACTTAAAATTTTCGCAGCAGTTGTATTTTCATTATAACTTTAGCATCATCGGACCACTATTTTTTTTGTATTTTTAAATGTTTTTTTTTTTAATATCCTTTTTTAAGAAATATTTACAAATGTAAATAGAATAAGAAATAAATTTATTAAACGACATAATAAATAATAAAATAAATATTTAATATAATATAATATATTTTAAATTATAAAAATCACAAGTTTCAGATACACAACTTTCATTGACCGATTTCAGCAAATAATGCCCTATTTATTACATTCTTCTCCAAAGTTGACCCAATAATTTTTTTTTTTAAGCCATATTATCATCTCGTTGAATCAGGAAAAATATCAAAAAAAAATATAACGCGAAAACTACAAAAAATCGTAGAACACACATGGGGGTTAAATCGATAGGTATGGTACTCTGCTATCAGCTCGCACTGTGTTGACACCTTAAAAGAAACACCCTGTTATACTCCTTTAACTTCTTCCACGTTCATACATCTGGAACAATTAGTCCCCTTTTGGCTATATGTCAGTATGTCACGGAACAACCTCCGCAACCCAAATATACAAACTATCCTTAAGCTTCGCTTTCGTACAGACTACTTTCATTAAATATTCTGAATCCGATACATTCATTCATGACCTCAATTGTATAAATAAGTGGAGTTAATTATAATTAATATTTGTCAGTTATAAAATAGTTTAGTACCTACAGGTTTTTAGAGTTCCGTACCTCAAAAGGAAAAAATGGAACCCTTATAGGATCACTTCGAAACCTTTTTTCTCAGGAACGCGTGGAGGTATCAAGTTGAAATTAATACGAGTATCAAATACGTATATAGATAGGTCTTAAGCTTCTATATGTCACCGCAATAAAAAATACGGCCATAATCAGTGACATATTTTAGGTTTAAAGAACTTTATTCTCATTAAGACAATCGCCACTTACATGAGAACATTAAAACTTAGTACTAATTATACTAACTTAGTATTATATTAGTATTATTTGATACTCGCAAGTAAATCAAAACCTATAGGGTACTTCCTGTTGACCTAGAATAATGAAATTTGGCATGGAGCAAGGTCTCACAGCACAAGTAAAGGAAAAAGTCTGAAAATTGTTTTTTTTTGTAATTTTATCACCTAAAAAAATATTTTTTGGGATTACAATGTTAAGTTTGTTTTTGGGATAAATTCTTTTCAACTACGGAACCCTTCGGTTTTTTCTTTTCTTTTGATTTGTTATGATTTAATTTCCGCGTTGCGTTAAAAACCACGGAGGTGAAGTCGCGGGTAAAACCTAGTCATTTATGTAATCTAACTAGCCTGTACAGCCCCACTGCTGGGCAAAGGCTTCCCTCTCCCTTTTCCACACAATTCTATCTTGTGCTAGTGTCGGCCAGTCTTTCGGTAGGAGTCAAGCTCGTCCCGCCATCTTCGTCTCAGCCTGCCGCGATATCGTCGTGCGTTTAGTGGGACCCAATCGGTGGTTCTCTTAGCCCATTTGTCATCTGACATGAGGCAGACCTATCCGGTCCAGTCCCATTTGAGTTTAGCGGCTTTCTGGGTAACGTCCATGATCTTGGTTTTGGCGTGTAGTGTTGTGTTCGTTATACGTTCCGAAATTCGAACCCCCAGGATACTTTTGCGGCATCTACATCGCCACATACGAACTACGCATCACAATGACATGACGTCATGCAGTCCTGCATCGCGCAATCAGAGTTTACCGCGCGACTAGAATATATACAACATCCCGACATCAACAGTCGGGCAGTTGCCCACCAGACACGACACCCGTCTAGTCGGAGGATCCTCCCTTTTCTATGGAGGATGAGTGAACTTTACACCCTGTTCCTCATGCCTCTATAATACTGTGCTCCATGGCTTGCATTTATAAACTACTAGTAACTACTAGTTGCGCCCCGCGGTTTCACCCGCGTAGACTGGGATAAAAAAGTAGCCTATGTGTTAATCTAGGGTTTAAGATATCTATATACCAAATTTCATCTAAATCGGTCCAGCCGTTTGAGCGTGAAGAAGTAACAAACACACACACACACACAAACTTTCGCCTTTACAATAGTCGTATTAGTGTGATAATTTGAATCAGTCTATCCTAACTTGCTTTTCTCCTACATGAAGCAACTCAGACGATACATTTTAAATTAAAGCCTTGTCTTTGTCGCAACAAACCTACTTGCTTATGCATAGCAGGACGGGCTTGCTTATAAGTGACGTCATAGGGTCGGGTACCGCACAGATAGGGTCTCATCAAGCTAATTCCCAATATAAACTGACCTAGCATTGTATAGGTTTTCTGTACAATAATAATAACAGTTTGCTTGTTTTTTATGCTGATGGGCTACAATTATTTTAAATATTTTTATTTTTTTTAATTCAAATATTTATAACAACAACTATTGGTCTATCGGGTGTAAACCAAGGTGTTATTATTATTTCATTTTTTTCACTGTATTGTGTTTCGTTTGTTACATTTTTAAATATTTGAATTTACAAAAAAAGGTTCTGAGAAAATAAATTTAAAAAATGTATTTTTTTTTATATAAAAATATTAAAATTATTTGTATTCCACAGTTTAGAGCACAGTAGGTATATTCGTACAGTACTGTCAGTAAAGAAAACTTATAAGTACCTATCCAAATAATAAATTATGCTAGGTAAATCTGGAGCCGAATTTCACACTATTCACGTAGTATGTAGTACGTACTCGAAGAAGTTTGAAGTCCGACCCAGTGTTAGTGACAGTCCGACTTTCTACCTTTTTAAGGTTCCGTACCTCAAAAGGAAAAAACGGAACCCTTAATATATTATCACTTCGTTGTCAATCTGTCTGTCTGTCAGTCGGTCAAGGCCCTTTTTCTCAAGAACGCGTGAAGGTATCAAGTTGAAATTATTATAAAATACGTAGGTCTATGATCCCTTGGAGCTCTAAAAAAATCAAGCTTCTAAGTAAACGCAATAAAAAATACGGCCATTTATGCGACATATTTTGATACTCACCTTTATCGTACTTCCCGTTGTACTAGAACCATGAAAGGCAAAAAGCAAGGTCTCCTATCACAAGGACAGGAAAATGTCCGAAAATTGTTCATTTGCAATTTTATCACATAAAATTAATAAGTAATTTTTTTTTTGGAATTACAATGATAAGTTTTTTTTGAGATAAATTCTTTTCAACTACGGAACCCTTCATTGTGAGTGGTCTAACACGCACTTGGCCTGTTTGTTTTAGTGCGAAAAGTTTAAATAAATAAATGTGAGACCAGCTAGTACTGGTTTATAACTTCATAGATATGTGTACCGCGCAGATTGGATGTCATAAAGGTTAAGCAATAAATTCGGGCCTTGGTTTTGTCAACGTTGATTGCACATTGAGACCTCTCTGTGCCTTAGCTGGAATAAATAGTTATTTGTAGTTGCTGTGCGAATATCTATGACTAGCATTATACAGGGTGTAAAAAGACACATCACAAAGCCGTCAAATATGCATACTGTACATCTAACTAAGTAGCTTTGCGCAAAAATTGTTGCTGGAAAACGACTTTTATTTTTAGGTATAAAAAAGCAATTTTTTATTACGCGCAATGTAACGCGAACCCTGGGGTCCAATAGGGCCGATGCCGCTGCGGTCGCGGGTTGTTTGAAAAAGATACCGTGGCCCTGGCATAGGCAACTGAAGGAACACGGGTGGATTTTAGTCAGTAAAAGTCTGACACGCCCTTCCGCTCCACCCAGAGCGGGAGAAGTCATTTGATAATTTCCCATCCACAAAAAAAAAAAAAGCCCTGCCCCTTCGCTCTACGGTACACGTAGGTACTTGTGGGAAAAAGTTTAGTAATAACACTTGGAATACGTTTTAGTAAAAAAAAAATGCGACTATAACCAGTTGTTTCCCAGGTATGGTCTGGTAGAAAAAAACGATACAAATAATTGGCTTTCGGCTTCGGCAAGTGTCTTTTTACACCCGGTAGGACATTCTGGGTTGTAGAGGTCAGATAGGCAGACGCTCCATGTAAAATACTGGTATTCAGCTGCTTCAGGTTAGATTGGAAGCTAATATAGTTGGGAAAGGGCTGGGCAGATGACAATGACGATGATAGGTTATTGAAACTTCAGAAGCCAGCCTATTGATCTTATCATTAGTACTTATCTATGAACAAAATGTCCCGCGTGTCCACACCATAACAACATATATAGGTACTGACATACAATGCTACATACATACACAGCACAACATATACAGGGTGATTTTTTAATGACCAGCCAAATTTTCACAGGGTGTTCTACCCATGAATATGAACAACTTTCACTATGGGACCAACTTTGAAATCGCAAAAAAAATATCAGCTGTTTCATACATTTTGATCGAGTAGGTATTGAACTTTTGTAGGAAACCGCTGGTTTTTTTTTCGTGATTTCAAAGTTGGTCCCATAGTGAAAGTTGTTCATATTCATGGGTAGAACACCCTGTGAAAATTTGGCTGGTCATTAAAAAATCACCCTGTATAGGTACTTATATTCAAATACTTAAATAAAATTTAAGTGTCTGTTTGTAATGACAAAATAACAGCTTTTTTGAAAGTACGGTAATAGAACAAATAAACCGGTCAAGCGCGTGTCGGACCTTGAAGGGTTCCGTATTTGAAAAGAATTTATCCAAAAACAAACTAAACATTGTAATCACAAAAAGATTTTTTTTATGTGAACAAAATACAAATTAAAATTTTCATCAAAAGGACTACAGACCTACGTATTTGATATTAATTTCAACTTGACACCTCCACGCGTTCCTGAGAATAAGGGTCTTGACAGACAGACAGACAGACAGACAGACAACGCAGTGATCCTCGTAAATACGTACTTGTAATATTAACTTTATATTTTGGAAACAAAGAGAGTCAATTTATTTGCTACAAATAATTCTGATTCAAAAATAAATTCTGAAAAAGTGGACGAAAAGATTTACTGCTCCATCGGACGGTAAAATAAAAATTTAAGGGTTCCGTTTTTTCCTTTTGGGGTACGGAACCCTAAAAACACTCCAAAGTAATAAATAAAATAATAATAAATAAATATCCTTGGACATTTCACACAACGCCATCTAGTCCCAAGCTAAGCAACCTAATGCTTGTGTTATGGTAACGAGATGGCTGATAAACTACTTATATACATTTTTTTTTTGTAAATACATACATATTATAGATAGAAAAACACCCAGACTCGGAAGAAATACTTATAGGTTGTACAAATATTTGTTCCGTGCGGGAATCGAACCCGCGACATGCGGCGCAGCAGTCTATCGCTCAACCACTGCGCCGACTGTGTCGTCAAAAGTGAAAAATAACGACGAATTGAGAACCTCCTTTTTTTTAAGTCGTTTAAAAATATAGGTACCTACCTACCTACCTAGATTTTTTAAATCAGCCATCTCTTATAGTCAAATCCATTTTGCAAAAGTACAAAAGTACGGGTCTAATCAACACCAAAAAACCATTGAAACTGTCATTTTAGATTTAAAACAATCCTTTTATAAATAATTTAAAACGCTAGTAGTCAGCTGCATCTGATAAAATTGGAAGTCAGCCCCAGCTTGGAGAAAGGCTAGGAGTCATTGACCCTAGTTCGCGCAATCGCTACGCCTGACCGCGTTTGGGTAAATCTACCGATCTGCTGGGCGTAAGATCTTCCCTTGCTACATCAATTGCCTATTTAGCATATTTCCAGAAGTATTCAATGATATCTAGACTGTGTCATAGGTCGCAAGTCCCAAAAATGTTAAAGGGGCTAGCCTATTGCCATCAACTGAGCACAAATCCAGCATCCAGGCTGTTGCTGCACGCGCCGGGTTCACGGATGAGTGCTAACGCGTGCCCGTGTTCCCACCGTAAGCGGCAGAGAAGACACCGTGGAGTTTTAGTAGTTTAGTTTTTCGCAGGGGGACCAAGGGTGCCCAGACACTGGGTCGTCTGGCGCCCATGTGCTGGTTTGGTCCCTGGGGTGGTCACGGCGTGCAATGTGTTCTGGTGCCCCGGTGATGGGGAGTTCTCCCCACAGCCGCGGAGGGTTCAGGGATGAGTGCTAACGCGTGCCCGTGTTCCCGCCGTAAGCGGCAGAGGAGGACATCGTGGAGTTTTAGTAGTTTAGTTTTTCGCAGTGGGACCAAGGGTGCCCAGACACAGGGTCGTCTGGCGCCCATGTGCTGGTTTGGTCCCTGGGGTGGTCACGGCGTGCAATGTGTTCTGGTGCGCCGGTGATGGGGAGTTCTCCCCAGAGGAGGGTCCGGTGACGGACAGCCGCGGCGGGTTCACGGATGAGTAATAACGCGTGCCCGTGTTCCCGCCGTAAGCGGCAGAGGAGGACACCGTGGAGTTTTAGTAGTTTAGTTTTTCGCAGGGGGACCAAGGGTGCCCAGACACAGGGTCGTCTGGCGCCCATGTGCTGGTTTGGTCCCTGGGGTGGTCACGGCGTGCAATGTGTTCTGGTGCGCCGGTGATGGGGAGTTCTCCCCACAGCCGCGGAGGGTTCAGGGATGAGTGCTAACGCGTGCCCGTGTTCCCGCCATAAGCGGCAGAGGAGGATACCGTGGAGTTTTAGTTGGCTAGAGTCCCACATATAACACTATTTCCCCGTGGTAGTGCAGAATGCATGAGCATTTCTCCACGGTGAAAAAAAAACCGGCCAAGTACGTGTCGGACCACGCACAATGATGGGTTCCGTAGGTGAAAAGAATTTATCCCAAAAACAAACTAAACATTGGATAACAAAAAAAAAAAATTGTGTCATAAAATTACAAATTCACAATTTTCGGACTTTTTTCTTTACCTGTGCTGGGAGACCTTGCTTCTTGCCAAATTTCATTATTCTAGGTCAACGGGAAGTACCCTATAAGTTTTGATTTACTTGCGACAGTTGCGAGTATCAAAATGTGTCGCAAAATGGCCGTATTTTTTTATTGCGTTGACTTAGAAGTTTGGGTTTTTTAGGACTTCAAGAGACCATAGACCTACGTATTTGATATTAGTTTCAACGTGATACCTTTATGCGTTGCTCAGAAAAAGGGTCTTTACGGCGGACAAGCCTTAAGCTACACTTGTTTTGGCTGCACAATCCTATAGGAATGTAATGAGTAGGTAGACATTCGTTGAAAAAGCAGGTTGGTTGACCTCAGGCTCAACTTATCGACCCGTGACGCTTCTCCATTGTTTCAATCCACAGAAGATGTTACTTACATATTTTTGTTCCGGGTCTGGCTGTCTGTCGATCATGGTGCGATGAACAAACAGTTTTATTATTACAACATTTTGTAATAGGAGAGCTGAGAGTTCGTGGGTTTTATAGTGAACATATACTATTAGGACTGCCTTAGTTTGTGTAACGGATGGATCTGTTTGATCTATCCGGTTCGTTCGCATTTTATCACCTGTCTCGTTCACACAGGACCAATTCAAAAAAAAAAAGTTAAATGAAAAGATGCTTTTTTGAAAAATGTAATCAATTAGCGAACTAGTAAATAATATTAATAGGTAATTATTAAAAACATTGTGGCATTTATTTAACTCATCTCAAAAACAGATAATATTTTTTGAGCAGAGTTTATTATATGTATAACACAATAGAAATGTGTTTTTAAAATTAGCTACCTATTAAATTAATATTATTTACTAGTTCTCTAATTGATCACATTTTTCAAAAATAGCATCTTTTCGTTAAAAGCAAATTTATGAAAAGGTTTTTAAAAAACCTTAGGGCTGTCGCATTTTCTCACCTATTCATAAGTCATTTAATAATTTGTTAACATAGGTAGTACAATAATGGGAGGAGCTCGTGGCTAAGTAACAACAGCCGCACGGGTCGATCCGTCAGGTTAAGCTACGCTTGCCGGGGTTGGTCAGTGGATGGGTGACCATCTTTACATACCGAGATTCCTCCGTGCCTCGGAAAGCACGTTAAGCCGTTGGTCCCGGCTGTTATTCGTGGATCTTTGACAGTCGTTACGGGTCGTCAGAAGCCTGAAAGTCTGACAACCAGTCTTACCAAGGGGTATCGTATTACCCAGTATCTGGGTTGTGGAGGTCAGGCAGGCAGTCGCTCCATGTAAAATACTGGTATTCAGCTGCATCCGGTTAGACTGGAAGCCGACCCCAACATAGTTGGGAAAAGGCTAGGCAGATAGATAGGTAGTACAATAAATAGTCGAATAGTTGTTGTTGTTTCTTTTTCGAGAAAGGTGACAAAATGCGACAGCCCTAAGTTTTCTGAAGATGCGTGCGTGGTTCTGTCTGTTAGAAGTGGTTAAGTTCACATATTTGGGGATAATAGGCCCTCAAACTCAAACTCAAAGAATTCACATGCAGTTTTGGACTGTCATGGGGTCGTCGGTCAGTCAGAAAGATGAAGCTAGTCGCCCATTCCAAGGCGTGGTAGGTTCCTATGGAGAGGAACGGACAAGCAACTCCATGGACACTCTTTTAAATCAAAATATTGTTACAAATATTTAAAACAATAAACTAAGTGACAAACTCACCAAGTATGGGTAATTCATAATAATATACCTAATTAGCATTTTCTTTGTATTACATAAGCCCAGAAACCTAAGACCCTTTGTACACGGGACGGTTTCTTTACGGTATGGTGCGACGGCGTATAAACCGCGCCGTAGAAAAAAAGGTGTCTGTCAACAAACTTCCATAGTGATCCAATAAACACTGACGACCGTGCCTACACACGGCAAATAAACCTTAGTTTTTGACAGCAAGAAAAACGGGTGTGTACAGTTGTATGTATGTATGTATTGTATAATTTTGTACCAGATTACGTAGAATATGTTTCAAAATTCAAAATTAAAAGTTTTAATAACTGGAAACAACATTTTAACAGTAAGTCAGTAGACAAAGGAATATGGTATAAAACAGTTCAAAATGAGCTTCCTCAAGTGCCCTGGTTTGATAGCAGCAGGTTAAGTAGAAGTTCTGTGAAGTTAGTTCTAAGATTACGGTCTGGACACTATCCATCGGCAAAGTTTGCATTTCTCATGAAGAAAGTAAGTTCTCCCAACTGCAACACATGCAATGTACTTGAGGATGTACATCATTTGCTGATGGATTACGTAAAGAACCAAGAGGAAAGGAGAAATTTAATCAATGAGTTTAATTTAAATATATCACAGGTAGGTTTAATCCAATCAATTTTAGCACAGCCGAAGTCAGATGTGGCGAAAAGATTTAGCGAGTTGGTGTACTATATTGATTAACATTCTCCTTTTAATTTAATTTAAAATTAAAACATTTTAGCGTAGTAGTCTGTATAAGGCATGATGGGGTTGGCGTATCCATTGTATAAAAACTCCAATTAAATCAATAAAGATTACAAAAAAAAAATAGCATTAAATTTGCCCCCCAGACTGATTGTCAGTGCATTCCACGTTGTTAACTTTCAACTTTACGCATTGGTTTCGACACGCCACGAGCTATTTAGCATATAAAACACGTCTACTCAAAAGAAAAAGATTACCTTATTATTTGTAACAAGAATTGGAAGCATACTTAATCAAACTGTCAATATTTACCTAACCAGTTACAAAACATAAGTAACAATAATGACTAATGTTGGTCAATCAATCTGCCTAGCCTTTTCCCAACTATGTTGGGGTCGGCTTTCAGTATAACCGAATGCAACTGAAGACGAGTATATTATGGAGTGACTGCCTATATCTGGTCTCCACAACACAGGAGGCGAAACGCCGGGCCGTAACTCCGCTACCGCGAGAAATCACGGTACAGCGGATAGAGCTCAGGCGGGATCTCATGGCGACATGGAGAGTGCGAGTGTCGCAGCCCAGCGCTGGGCACGCCACAACTGCGGCGAAAAGTCCCTTTTTTGAGGAGTGGTTAGAGAAGCGCCACGGCGTCCTCACCTTCCGCCTGACGCAGGTCCTCACCGGACACGGTTGTTTCGGGAGGTTCCTGTTTCGCATAAGGCGGGAGGAAACGCCCGGGTGTCACCATTAGATAGGGACAAGTCGTTTGATGATTTCCCATCCACAAAAAAAAAAGTTCCCTCAATTTTGATAAGTTATTCGAATAAAAATGTAGAGAACAGCCGATTTTTTTTCGCGGTTTCAGATTTGGTCCATTAGTAAAAGTTGTTTGTTATCATAAGTACAATCATGTGTTTAAATATCCACAAACAGATCTCGGCAAAAATATAGTTTATAATGAGTAATATTGCTAACATTCAAGTATGCGGAGAAAGTAGCTAGCATGCTAGTACAGTAACATTCCCGCGCCATCGCCAGTACAATGGAACGAGGCATCTCGTATGGTGCAGTATTGTTATGAAAATAATTACATGAAACCTTCTACTAATCTACATGATTCACAGATTAAAAAAGTAAAATTATATTTCATAACTTCTTGTAAATGACGTAATATTTAGTTTCCATTATCTATAAAAATATTGTACACATCTCTCTAAGTAAGATTTCGTGCAGATTCCTCGAACGAACGAAATCTAACGAATCTGCACGAAATCTAACTTGGAGAGATGTATTGATGATTTTTATGGTTAAAATTATGTAAATATATATGTTTTACTTCCGCGTATCATATTTTGATCAAGATACAACCTGACACCGACCTGCAAATTGCATAAAACGCAAGAAAATTTGAATTTCGCGGGCTAACCAGTTCCCGCGTTCTTGCTAGAGCGTCGGAACTTAGGTAGTTCGAGTCATTGCCTGACTCATGTAACAGCCTTTGTAAGTTAGCATTTTGAAAATAAGGTAAAGTTTATAGTATGAGTCACAAAAGAGGTGTGGGATTTTGGATTTAGTAAAACCTGTTTGTCTTGTTAATTTAAAATATTTTATTTGTAAGGATCATTTTATAAAGCAGTAGTGGAGTTTCCTGTACAATAATGCGTTCGTGGAAGTAAATACTTACATAAAATTGAACACATTCAAATATTCAATAGAGCAGTGGTGCCCCAATGGTAACGGCCGCGACTTACGAGTTGTAGGTCGTAGGTTTGAACCCGAAGGCGCTTCGGGTTCGAACCTACACATTCACATCGTGAGGAAACCGGCATGTCCCAGAACCAAAAATTCGAAGACATGTGACATTTATCAACCCGCACTGGGCCCGCGTGGTGGATTACGGCCCAGTCCCTCTCAAAGAGAGGAGGCCTGTGGTCCAGCAGTGGGAACATTATATGCTATGCTCGTGTATCTGCCTTACTCGCGTTAAAACTAAGTCGTCTTTCCCAACACCTGAGAATTTAACCTCAATCAAAACTTAATACAATGACTTCTGGGAAACGTGTTTCATAACAGAAGCCACTCTCAAGTGTCTGTGTTTCTAAATATTGACATTGGCTTCACACCTGATGATACAATTTCGTATAGTCAAGAGCGAGCCATAATCCACCACGCGGCCCCAGTGCGGGTTGATAGATGTCACATGTCTTCGAATTTTTGCCACATTGATAGAGGCGCCCCTCCATTTTCATAGCCTTGCATGGCGTTCAGGGGCAAAATGTTAAATTCTCGAAATGTGCAGCGGTTTCAAAATGTCCAACTCCCAAAATGTCCAATCTTTGAAAATGTGGTAAATGTGTTCAATAACTCATCAAAGCAAAAATACTAAAAATACTGAAAATACAAAATACTGAAAAAACTTCGTAAATGTAAATAATAGAAAGAAAGAAAGAAAGAAATCACACGCCTCACGGTTGTGCCAAAAAGGCCCAGTTCAGCAAAAATGCCAGACAAGTAGTGCCTGACGCTGGTTTTCAACTGGACCGAAGTGTGAGGTGACGGACGTTAATCAGTTTTATATTGCAACGTGTGATGTATACCTACTTTAAATAAAAAAAAAGTTTGTGTCAGATAAACGTACATAAATAATGTGATATTGTGTTAGAATAAAATGTAAAGCCATGTTATGCTTTCACAGTAAACCATCCCATTACATGCAGCGGTACATACATACCACAGTTAACTGATAATATCTTTTGTGTCACGGTCGGCGACAGTTTGTTACTGTAGTGTTGCTGTAGTGCTATTCTGTAAATATCTCACCGTGAAAACATAAGTGAAGTGATCTTAAAGTGAGCTGTCAATAGTGTCAACCCCTAGCATCAGCAGTGCGATTCTGTAACCATCTCACCGTGAAAACTTAGGTGAAGTGAGCGTGGCGTGAGCTGTCAATAGTGTCAATTCCTAGCAAAAACAAACTCACTTCACCTAAGTTTTCACGGTGAGATTTTTACAGAATCGACCGGCTGGTGGAATGACAGCTCACTTCACGCTCACTTCACCTAAGTTGTCACGGTGTGATGTTTACAGAATAGCACTACTGGATCTAACTGTATGTGATGCAAACGTCTTCCGTTTTGAAACAGGAAAGATGATAACCACATCATCATCTGGCCTTTTCCCAACTATATTGGGATCGGCTTCGAGAGGAGCTCGTGGCTAAGTACAGCCGCACGGGTCGATCTAGGTTAAGCTACACTTGCCAGGGTTGGATGGGTGACCATCTTTATATACCGAGACTCCTCCATGCCTCGGAAAGCACGTTAAGCCATCGGTCCCAGCTGTCATTCGTGGATCTTTGACAGTTGTTAAGTGTTGTCAGAAGTCCGAAAGTCTGACAACCAGTCTTACCAAGGAGTATCGTATTACCCCGATACTGGGTTGTGGAGGTCGGATAGGCAGTCGCTCCATGTAAAATACTAGTATTCAGCTGCATCCGGTTAGGTTAGGTTAACGACTGTCAAAGATCCACGAATGACAGCCGGGATCAGTGGCTTAACGTACTTTCCGAGACACGGAGGAAGGGGTCTTGGTATGTAAAGATGGTCAACCATCCATGAACCGACCGTGGTCTGGGTTGTGGAGGATAGGCATAGTGGCTCCATGTAAAATACTGGTATATTTAGAACGGCTGCCTGGTCTGTTTCGGCTGTGTAGACTGATACTGATATAATCTATTGTTTCGGCTGTGTAGGCTGATACTGATATAATCCAATGTTTCATGGTCGGTGACAGTGTTTAACTGTTTATCTATACCCATGCTATAAATCCTCTATAAAAGTTTCTGAAACAGTTAGCTTATTGCCAACATTAAACCAGCCAGTGTCATAGTAACCATTATATCATCCAAACGGGTGTTTTAATGTTGTACTGAATTTCATAATGCATCTCGTTTTCAAAAAAAGAGCATTGTAATGTACGCGCGTTTCACTACAACAGCGCCGTAATTTAAAAAAAGAACTTATTCGAATTCACGTCGCATACTATGACGCCGGCCGCCATGTTCGATACGAGTATTTAGTATTGCGAAAAGCTGTTTCAGAACCTTTTATAGAGGATTGATAACATGGATGTAGATAAAGTCTTGTATGCAACTGTATATAATTAGGTATTAAAACACTCATGTGATATTATTATAAACCCACATTCGTGTTTTAATACCCCTTATTATACGTCAGTTGCATAAATAACTATTATCTGCATGTAACTGTTTTTAATGGCAGTTTGACTTGCCCTAAATGTGCATGACTATTATTTAGTCATAAAACTGAGATAAGGGATCACGTTGTTTTTTTTGTCATCATTCTTATAAACTTACCTATTTCTTTTTAACCGACTTCTAAAAAAGGAGGAGGTTCTCAATTCGGATGTTTGTATTTTTTTTTTTATGTTTGTTCGCGCATAACTCCGTCGCTTGCCAACCGATTTGAAAAATAATTTTTTTGTTGGAAAGGGTATACTTTCCAAATGGTCCCATTTTTGTCAAAATCCAGTTCTGATGATGGCATCCTGGAGAAATCGAAGGAACTCTTCAAATATTATAGGCACACCTATAGCGATTTGGGTATTTTTTATAGTAGCTCGTGCATTTGCTCTCGGAAAGCAGCACTTGGTGAAGTGGAACTGATGATGAAGACCACAGAGGGCTACCGGAACTACTCAATGATAAATATTTCACGTGTTGCGATTCGATTACTTTAATATGGTTGCTAAGCAATTTCCGCTCGTCACACAATGCGTGTGGTGAGTGGTTATTGAGGAGTTCTCCTGGTTCTTACCAGCAGAACTCCTCAACAATTAACGTCCCAGCATCGGGAAAAGCAATATTTTGTAACATGTGATGAGCAATTGACATTAGACTATTGTAACTTATACAAATTATAAACAGACCCACTAAAAAGCGAGAAATAAAAACTTTTTAACAAAAAAAAAAACCGACTTCCATAAATCACTACAAAGTGAAAAATAACTGATTTCGGAAGTCGGTGGCAAAAAAAAAGAAAGTAAATAAAAAACGAAAGACACCGACTTCCGAAATCAAAGTTATTTTTCACTTTGTAGTGATTTATGGAAGTCGGTTTTTTTTTTTGTTAAAAAGTTTTTTCAAAGCTGGTGTTTATAATTCGGGTGTCAAAAGTAACGTGTGTAAGTTTGGCTGTCATTATTGCCCACTAACTGGGTGGGTTGTGGAGCTCAGATAGGCAATCACTCCATATAAAATACTGGTATTCAGCTATATTCGGTTAGATTGGAAGCCGAGCCCAACATACCCGGGAAAAGGTTAGGCAAATGATAATTCTTGCGAATTAGATTAATCTTTTACATATGTGTCATATTTTTGTTTATTTCTTTCTCAACTAGCTTTTGCCCGCGGCTTCGCCCGCGTTTAATATACTTAAAAACCTTCCTCTTGAATCACTCTATCTATTAAAAAACCGCATCAAAATCCGTTGCGTAGTATTAAAGATCTAAGCGGGTTGACTTTAGTATCCGGTCGCACGAAAATGGGGGTGACAGTGGTTGAAGGTCGTTGGGGTTGGGTCCCTGATTGTAACGATATCACTCTTATTAAAAGAGATTGCAAAGAAATTTATACTAATTGTTTATAACCTCAAATTACATAAATAGTGTAACGAAACGTTAAAATGGGCGATTGACAACCAAATCTGTACCAGTATATTGTCTGTGGTGCAAAATGTAGTGTAAAATTGATAAAACGGAACGTAGAAAGAACTGTGAGTACTTAGTAGAAATTGTGTTCAGTAGGAAGTTAGTGTTTCCCCACTTTATGATTAAAATAGGTCGAATCTGTCCCAAAACCGAAGCGGGGCACCCCGATTCCACGTAGTCTTTTGGCTGGCACACTAGAGTGTATTTAAAAATCCGGAGGCGCGGAGGGAGAGCAGCCCCCGCCCGCTGTAACAAAGGTTAGGCACCCGTGCGAGCCGCAGCGGCTGAGGCTGGTCGCCGGAGGCGACCAGTAAGCCGAAGCTGCGGAGGTGAGCTCGGGTGCCTGCCCTTTGTTACGTAAGGGCGAAGGGGCTGCACTTCCCGCAGCGCCGGAGACGTGCAGAAGCAACTTTGTGTTGACAAAAGTGTTTTTAGGTTAGGTTACAATAATTTGTTTTTCTCAGGAATGGTGCGTTCTCTTTTCATGGGAGTGGTACGGGGGGGGAGGGGACACCCCCCTCCCCTGCCCCTCCACCCCCCACCCTCATTTTCGTGCGACCGAATACTAAAGTTTTACCATCTAAGCATACATATTGACAGACAGACAGCGGGAAGCTGCTTTGTTATTTATTATGTAGTGATGAGGGATACCACGATAAAAATCGACGCCAGGTGGCGCCACTGACACGACAGGTATAGAGAAATGTCAAATGACCGCAAAACCTATGGCCTTTTGTTAGTTATTTGTGTTTTTGTCGAAATTAACTCATTGTTTCAACTACGGACGATTCACGGTACGGTGCAATGAAAGCTAATGAATTTAGATTAAACTTAGAAAAAGAGGGGCTTAAACCAGTAGAACAAAAGAAAAACATGTACAAAGGTAAAGGTATCTCAAAAAACAAAAAAATGTATTTGAAACCAATTGTAAGAAAGCTTATAAATATGTTTTTGAGTTGCAGGCTTCAAGATTGCAAAACAAAAACATCGAACTTCTATGTAATCTAACATACAAACTTTTGTTTGATGTTTGAAAGATACCTTCTGTGCTAGTGGCGCCATCTGATGGCCCTTATAAAAGTAGACCCCATTGTTGTGATGTTATTTATACAATCATTCATCCATTGTTTATTTGGTCTATCTCCATTCTTATAAGCATACTTATGAATGTCGACAGCTCTAAGAAATGTGGTTTTGTCAGTTTTGAGTATTAGGTAAGTTAACTTAACTCAAAACTTTTCTCACGAGAATCCTTTTTTTTTTTGTGGATTGGAAATCATCAAATGACTTCTCCCGCTCTGGATGGAGCGGAAGGGCGTGTCAGACTTTTATTGACTAAAACCCACCCGTGTTCCTTCAGTTGCCTATGCCAGGGCCACGGTATCTCTTTCGAACAACCCGCGACCCCGGCGGCCTCACGAGAACCCTACAACACCCTCTCAGGAACCAATCTAACAAAATCCATGTTTCTATTTGAGGCTATTCATGGAGCCATTTTATATGCATCGATTACACTGTGAAAGCTTTTTGTGTTTAATTGTGAGTTTGTGAGTGAACTGTCCATTGTTTCACGGTTAGTGACAGTTTTTGTCTGGTTTGTAACTGTTTCTGATGAGTGACTCGCCCTAAATGTGCAGCAAACGTGAATGGGGCCCGGTAGGAAATGACAAATTTTGTTTGAATTTGGATGACATTTTCATAGGTTCCTTTTGGCTTCCTAAATATTTTCGGTCTTTCTTTCACGTGAGGGACAATGTTCCTTATCCCCCTACTGATTGTTGTTATTTTTCTGCGGCTTTAATTCAATTTACAGCTCTCAAAAATATTTAAATTCCTTCTAAACAATAAAGGAATATTTTTCTCTCGAATTTTTGCCCTAAACTACAGTAGTTCTTCTTACGGGGTGAGACTTGCGCACCTTACCCTACTTTCACTCCACTGACCGTATTTTTCTGCACCCTTTAAAATGACGTTTCCGACAGCCTCCCAAAATGGGCACACTTATGTTTCCCAGCATTTTAAATTGAATACGAAACAATGCAATAAACTCCTCAAAAACACGTTTCTACCTCTTTATGCTAAAAGATTAAACCAACTACATCTTAAATTCTTAACTTTAACCATGTGATAATACTTCTTTTGTTGATAGCAAGCCGGTTTACACTGGTTCACCTTCGACAAACGTCCTTTAAAACATCTTTATCATTTGAGGTATGAGTTATTTAATTAATTTTGTAGGTATTTGATGTTACGTGTTTCGGGTGATTGGCATTGAATAATCTTCGTTCAAATATTATTAATAAAAATGTTAAATTCGTTCATTAATTCGTTCACTGACACGCATGCCTAAGCCGCTGGGTATAGAACGGTCTACAAGCATGTTCACAAGAGTTCCTTATGTAACTAAAGTGCGCAGGCGCACTAAGGAAGGACTTTTAATAAAATTTTTGAAATAGGGGAATTTTGTAGAGAAATTCTTCCTCAAATAAGATTTGAGGAAGAATTTTTCGCCGCCATATTTTAGTTTTAGTTAGTTTAGGATATTATATATATTATTAACCCTCTTACTAACAAACACAGAATAAAGTTATTCCAAGTTTAAACCTATGAAAATGTATGGTTATTCGTTTGTTATTCCTGATATAACTTTATTCCGTGTTTTATTAGTAAGAGGGTTAACCTTTAACTGATGTAATAAATCTATCTGTCAATGTCAAAAATAATTCAAGACAAAAATTGAAAATGACTTAGTTTACACAAAATAGATTTCAATAAAACAACGATTTCCGTACGGGTAAGACATTTTCGAATAGCAGCTACGATGTCAGCAGTGATGGGGTCCGATAGGGCCGATGCCAGGGTCGCGCGTTGTTTGAAAGAGATACCGTGGCCCTGGCACAGGCAACTGAAGGAACACAGGTGGGTTTTAGTCAGTAGAAGTCTGACATGCCCTTCCGCTCCACCCAGAGCGGAAGAAGTCATTTGAAGATTTCCCATCCACAAAAAAAAGCTACGAAATCTTAGTTTGTTTTTATCTCATAGTAATTAGAGAACCTAACTCAAACTCAAGCTATTATAATAAATCAAATGGCTTTAAACTAGTTTTAAGTAGGTACATACTTCCATCTTTTCTTCTTACTTCTATCTTTGCATAGATTTTAAGGAACATCAGGAGGGGCTCATGGCTAAGTTAACAGCTGCATGTTTGATATGTCACTTTTTGTTCGGAAAACCAGAAAGTGCCCTCGTCGGCGCGACCACGCGATCAGGTTCACCGAACAAAAAGTTCGAACGATCGTGTATTCGCGTAAAGATCACTTATATAGGACGCGGGGTTATTATGTACTAACCGTAAGGGCGGGTACGGGTACTTTCACTCTAGGGCGTAACTTTGGCCCAAATTGAGTTAATGTTTATTGTCATTGACCTTGTCCTCAATGACCCTGAGGTCAAGGTCAGTGCCCTTAGGAGAATCGCGGTTTTTGACCTGGATTTAGACATCAAGGTCAATGACCCTGAGGTCAAGGTCAATTACCCTGAGGTCAAGGTCAATGGCATTGAGGGAACGTGGTGTTTCCCCACCCTACTACTCCCACATCCCAACGGGTCCAGGCCTAGTTTCCAAACTGTCCATATTTATACCGTGGGTTTTATTATGTAATATTGAAAATCGTGTGGAGATGGGAATCGGTGAGAGCTAATGGGACATAGCCAGATATTGTATGCCTCGAGACAGATTTTATCAAACAAAGTTTTAAAGAAACATTTAGGTGAGCTGTGTAGGTAATATAATATGTTGTATTTTCCTCAATGCGTTTTGTTGTCTACAAAAACATGTTTTAAAACCTTGACGGGTCAGACCAAGTTATTTTTAGGCCTGTATTCTAGAACGGTTTGTACCTCGAGTTTAATCTGAATTATTTTAATAGTTATCTCAACTCAAATCTAGTTTTAAAACGAGTCTTTATGTGTAGGTCTGTATCGTTCTTGAATACGATATAGCATGCAGTTAAACCTCTTTTTGGGATAAAAATCTATAGGGGAAGGTCGGGCAAAGCTAATTGTAGATGGCGTGATCGTAGCTAAGGCCTATAATAAAGATACTTATTCATTCATGTCTTTGGTTTTATTATTATAAAGTTGAACTTTTATAATATTGTTTCTCTCAATCAATCTGCCTAGACTTTTTCCCAACTCTATTGGGGTCGGCTTCCAGTCTAACCGGATGCAGCTGAATACCAGTATTTTACATGGAACGACTGCCTATCTGACCTCTACAACCCAGTAACTGGGTAATACGATACCCCTTGGTAAGACTGGTTGTCAGACTTTCGGGCTTCGGACGACCCGGAACGACTGTCAAAGATTCACGAATGACAGCCGGAACCAACGGCTTAACGTGCTTTCCGAGGCACGGAGGAGTCTCGGTATGTAAAGATGGTCACCCATCCATGGAACAACCCCGGCAAGCTTAGCTTAACCTGATGGATCGACCCGTGCGGCTGTTATTACTTAGCCACGAGCTCCTCAATATAATATTGTTTCTCTAAAACACGTTTTCCATCTTTTCAGGGCCCAAACACGACAAGAAGGTGGTTTGCTACATAGCCTCCTGGGCGGTATACCGGCCGGACCCTGGCAAGTACACCCTCGAAGACCTGGAGCCATCGCTGTGCACCCATCTTGTGTACTCCTTCGCGGGGCTGAACGAGACTTCAAATACAATTAGGAGTCTTGGTATGTTTAATTTTCAATCTATAACAAACCTCATACATCTCAAGTGTCTGTTTCCAATGTCAAAATAACAGATTTTTACTAAATACTAATACTAATACTAATATCCTTGGACATTTCACCCAACGCCATCTAGTCCCAAGCTAAGCAACCTAATGCTTGTATTATGGTAACGAGATGGCTGATAAACTACTTATATACTTTTTTTTTTTTGTAAATACATACATATTATAGATAGAAAACACCCAGACTCGGAACAAATACTTGTAGGTCGTACAAATATTTGTTCCGTGCGGGAATCGAACCCGCGACATGCTGCGCAGCAGTCAATCACTCAACCACTGCGCCAACCGTGTCGTCAAACATAAATGCATATGAAAGTATAGGTAGGTAGGTATAAGTACGGTACGCATATCGTGTGTGGTCGGACTTGTCGGACAATCCTACTGTCTTTGGCGCGATTTATTTGGCGCTAATTGTCCCCAATCAAGAAACTTTTTTTTAATAAAGTAAAAACGTGTTAAAAATATTGTGGCGGTGGTACGGCTACGGAATCCTTCGTGTG
This sequence comes from Cosmia trapezina, assembly GCA_905163495.3. Taxonomy (NCBI): domain Eukaryota; kingdom Metazoa; phylum Arthropoda; class Insecta; order Lepidoptera; family Noctuidae; genus Cosmia; species Cosmia trapezina. The sequence continues at coordinate 6,523,112 of LR991048.1, forward strand.
CGAATCCGACTCGCACTGGCCCAAATTTTAAAGTAGGTAGAGAATTGGATGAAGTATTTTACGCACAAACTCACCTGCAATTGCCTGCAATAGTGATGCTAAGCACTGTTTAATTTCTACATGCAATGCGTGAGTTGAATGTGTCCATGTTACTCGCGTGCGTTTCGACAAATTTTCCTGTAATCGTTGTGTAATTTCTTAGCTTTCTTTGCGGTAATGCCAGCCGTAAATGACTAATTAGAATTTATGACAAAACTAGTTTCTGCCCGCGACTTGATGCGTGCAATTTTTTGTCCCCCCCACCCCGTCACATCGCATGGCCCACCCGCGCTGTTACTTAGTTTTTAGGGTTCCGTACCAAAAGGTAAAAAGGAACCCTTATGGTGCGACTCAGTCTGTCTGTCACAGCTGGATGTCTCAAGAACAACTAATGCTATCAGCTTGAAATTTGGAACAAGTTCAGATAGGTAATGTTTGCCCAACTAATTTGCAAATAAGAAAGAAATAAAAATATATCCTATGTATATTTTTTTGGAACAGGGACTGAAAGGGTGTCTAAAATTTCGAAGTGGGGCTACTAGGGCATGTGGGGAACTCTCGGTGCGCGATTCCGACTCGCTCTTGACCGGTTTTAGGGTTGTCTTCTTTTACGACGCGGCGCGTGAGCGAGTATCGAACCGCCGCGCCAGCCGGCCCGTCCGCGGCAGCCCACACTCAATTGTGTCGACAAGTCGAGCCCGCCGCGTACTTGTAGCTTCATACCTAAAATGCGGAGTCTACCTGGCCTGGTATAACGTGTTTTTCACTTCTCTTCGATGTCCAGGGCCCTGTTTAATAAACTTTACAAATTGTAAATTGTAATTGTATTTTACAAGTTACGTATCTACAAGTTTCTGTTTAAAACAACATAAAATAACTTCACAAATTTACCATGGTGGAAAACTTACAAAATTGTAAAATTGTACCTACAATTTTACATATTTCTGTTTAATAAAGTTTTCTCTTTACAGGTGACAATTTACATATTTGTAAGGAAAACTGTTTTATTGAACGCTTAATTGTAAATACAAACTACATATTTTGTAAATTGTAGAAAAATTCTGACAGGTGGACTCACCTAGTGTGAGAACTTTACAATTTTGTACCTCAATTTAATAAGTGCAGAAATATAAATTGTTAAACATTATAAAATGGTTCTAAAAACTAGTAGTGGAAGTAGTGACAGTAGTGATGATGAATATATGAGTGAACGGCCACGTCGAGTTTTTCGTAAAAGGATAAATTTTACTTTTGATTTTACGTTCAACGAAAAATTTCGGGTCAGCAAAACTACCGTTGAATATTTGGTAACGAATATAGAACATAATCTTAGATACGATTCTAAGAGAAATGCAGCCCTTACACCCACTCAGCAAATTTTGTGATTAGAATAGTGATTTTATTACTGTGCTCCATGAATTTCGTTATGAACTAAACGCTAAAACCTAATTTCTAAGATTTTTTAAATCTACCCGCGATCGTTCTACCTCGAATCTTCAACAAAAACTTACATTTTATGTAACTTGTAACTTACAATTACAAATTTGTAGATACAATATTGTCATCGAAATCTACAGGCGTTTTCTACACATGTAAATGTTTATTAAACAGCATTTGTAATGGTAATATTTGTAATGTTTTTACTTGTAAAATTCTTACATAATTGTAGGGTTTATTAAACAGCACTTGTCATACAACTTTACAAATATGTCACTTATTTACAAAATGCTAAAATCTAACAGACTTAAAAAAATTAATATGTACAAGTATAATACAAAAAGGAGGATTTTTCGATGCCCCATGATTTCCCATCATAGGGCATCGAAAAATTCATCCGCATCACTGTCGAAAGGAAAGGTGCCCAAAAGGCTGGCAGCATTGCCACGTTGTATGGCAATGCTAATTCTTTGTCCAAAAAATAGACCAGTCCTTTGGTCACGTGTAGAGTCGACCAACCGTTTGGCGATGTCCCGAAAAACCAAAAGGGCACTCGGACCCCATGGCCCTAGTGTTTCAACCCCAAACGGCTCGAACATATAAGTCCCAATAAGATTGGAGTATTTGCGCCGTTTGAGGTTTTCCACACCTGCAGCAGCTGCCCCAGCACAGCCTACCGTGCTAGGAAGATGGGATGGCGCAAGGGTGTCGACACACGTTGCATCCCACACCAAAGGCCTACCTACCTTACAAAATTGTCGAATTGTAACGTTTAATAAAGCTGACAATTCGACATAAATATGTCAAAAAAAAGACAAAATTGTGTAAGCGCGACAAGCGCTTAAGCTGTTTAATAAAAGTGACAAATATGAAAAAAAAAATCGACAGTTGAAATCTTGACATATTTGTCATGTAAAAATGCGTTTAATAAAACTCGACACATTATGTCAGAAAACCACGGTCGAAATATTTCTTACAACTGTCGGTGAAAATTGTCAGATTGTCGTGACAATTATGTCGACTATTGACATATTTGCAAATAATTTTGTTTTATGAACCTAAATGAGGGTAAAAGGTAATATATCATTAGGGTAAAAGGTAATATATCATTGGGTAAAATATACAAAATTGACCGAAACCCGAAATGTTTAGGAGAAATTGATTCTGCTTTTAAATGATCGTCGTTGCCTCCTCGTTTGTATTCCAACAATTTATACTACGCTAACTCGAAATTTTTATGTCTTTTAAAAAAATCGTGAAGAAATATACAAAAATAACGAAGTTACAAAACTTAAACAACGTTAAAAACGTTAACGTTAAAGGTACTTTTTGAAATCATTCGATTTAAATTACGCCAACTCTTAGGTACCAGCGGAGTGTGCGCGGGGAGGGTACGCACCGCTTGTGTGTTTACATTAGTCTAACGACACTGTTGTCGCTTTGTTAGATCATGCGCAGTTTTAAAAACTTTATCAGTAAATCATAATTGATAGCATCACTGTTACAAGTTATTTAAACTCTATTGTTAGTGTTATTTTATTATTACAAAAAAAAAAATTAGTGCTAAATATTTAGTGGATTCAGCCAAAAAGGAGGAATATTCATTGAAGAGTGTTAATAAAAATAGTGAGATACCGATAAGAATAACACTTCTTTAACACTATGACATCCTATAATACCTACACTGCGCTAACATTAGTTAGACGTGTGTAATATGTAAAAAAATATTGAGGAATTGCGTTTATAAACGGCTAACTTGCGCTAAATCAAAAAAATATAAATAATCAAGGAAAAATAAATATAGAATATTACAATAAATTAATTAACGACTAAGGGTACCAAATTTCAAATAAATATCTTAATTATTAAAAAAGTTACCACGTTTTTCCCTATAAAAGCCTCTACTGTAAAGTACACTTTTATGAGTTAGCTTAGTAGGTATAAATTGCTGTTGTCGATTTGTTCCATGTATTCATTATAAAACAACAAAACTACTAAACAACTTGTTACCAATGACGTATCATTGCTTGTTACAACAACTTATTAAACAACTTTGTGCTTTCACAAAGAATTGGATTTGTAAGAAATAATTACTTACCACCATCATCATCTCTTTTCAGATCCCTGGCAAGACCTAGAAACAGACTACGGTAAGGCTGGCTACAAACGCCTCGTGAACCTCAAACAGAAGTATCCTCATTTGAAGGTGACCCTGGCTATCGGGGGGTGGAACGAGGGGTCTCCTCGGTACTCCAACATGGCCAGCAAGCCAGAGACCAGGGCAGTGTTCATAAAGAGCGTTATGGTGATGTTGAAGTGAGTAAAAGTATACCTAAATGAAGTTTTTTTTACACAATATAACATAAAGGAACTTTACTCCTGCAGGTATTTATTTATTTACTAGTTGTGCCCCGCGGTTTCACCCGCGCAGACCGGGATAAAAAGCCTATGTCCTAAACCTATCCAGGGTATCAGCTACCACCGTCTCGTTTGTGTCACGAACATGACGCGTGGATCAGCACCATCCAGCTCAACCATTTTGTAGGAAACCGAATGATCCAAATTAGGAAAAGGCTAGGCAAGTGATAATTGAGTTTCTAAAAGACCAGACAGAGGTGAATAGGACATCCACCATTCCATGCCTTTATTATTGGCAGTATGACGTCAGTCAAGACTCTGAGAGAAATACTAGTGCTTTTCACAATCCAAATACTCCACGAATGACCACATGCCAAGCACTGTGTTCTATGTTAGAGGATTTCCTTGATGTGGACCATTGTGCGTGGGCCATGGCGGCCGTCGGGGGTTATTCCAACCAGCCCACTTCACTCAAAAACAAGTCAATCAAGTCTCCTAGCCTGTTTAGAACTTCTGTGAAAGGTCTGATTGTTCCGAGAGGTTCTGTATGTTCACCTGGCAACAGCTGAAAAGGAAAATACGTAGGTTTATACAGTTAGAAACGGTCACACTGCTTCGTTCGCTCGGTTTGCGCGTAAGTTGGTCACAAATCAAACCTAACCTATTTGGTCGGAGTGCCCTAGTCTTATAATACTATAATTATCATGCTCGTATCATCACACTAATATTATAAAGGCGAAAGTTTGTGAGTGTGTGTGTGTGTGTGTATGTTTGTTACTTCTTCACGCTCAAACGGCTGGACCGATTTGGATAAAATTTGGTATGTGGATAGATTATACCCCGGATTAACATATAGGCTAATTTTTATGCCGGTCTACGCGGGTAAAACCGCGGGGCGCAGCTAGTAGTCCTATAATAAGATAAATAAAATAAAAATAAAAAAATAAATTTAAATTTATTTCAGAAAAAACACATTTACGTTGCACAAAAACAATTTTCCAAGTAAAATTAGAATAAACAGAAATAAGTGTATCGTTGGTGTATGTACTAATGAAAAACATCATTGTATCACAAACACCAAAACCAACCGCCGATAGTTATGAACCGCTTTCATATAACTATATTACGGTTCTATATCCCTAGATATCGCTAGGGATAGAACTATATCTAATTATAATTCTCAGAACATCACTTCGAAATTGAAACGGTGTCTCGTGTGAATCCGCAAAGATTTACCTCACACTAAATAAAAAGCCCAGACATAACGCTGCGAACAATAAAGTGAAGCATGCGCAAAAGACCGCAAAACTACACCTCGCTCCGTGCATACATGCTCACATTTACACCAAACTACAATAAAACTACACCTCATTACGTGCACACATGTTTACGAGACCTTGTCTTGATTTTTTCATTTAGTCGGAGACTTACTTTAAAATAGTACATTTTGATACAAGTGGAGAACGTTTGTTATTGCATTCGAGGCGGAATTACAACTTTTGTTTTTGAGCCGAGAACCTGCAATAACAAATGTCCACGAGTATCAAACGACGTTTTTCAATACACTTTTGAAGAAATAAAATAAAAAAACACATCAAATAACGGAAAATATTTTTGTCATGAATTAATAGGGAACTATGATTTAATTTTTTTTTCCGCTCTTTGGTTTTGCCAGGTTGAAAGAAAAGCAAAGGTATAAGCCGATAAACAGCCTAATATGAAAAATAGAAAATTCAAATATTTTTGAGTTTAGAACACAAATAAATGTTAGTTTGTTCATAAACGCTTTTTTATTGTAATAATCATGGTTTTTGATAATATTCTATATAGAAACATTATTTAAATATTCAAAAAATATTAATGCCTTAAGACGCATACCTCTTTGCCGAGATTATTAAAAAAAAACATTCACCTCCGAATAGAGAGTTGTGAATAAGAGGCATTGAACCAATTTGGACTAAGTATAAGTATAAGTTATCTGTGGCAATTTTTATTCCCGCACAAGGGTAGGAAAATGAAAAATCGCAGGCGTGCGACATACATTGCATTGTGAACCTAATCGTAGTGCGATATGAACCAGTTTTCGAGAAAGTGTATTGAAAACAAATGAGTTTGCTTTTGAATCGTGTGCGCTCACTTGAATGAGGTTCTTAGTCACTTTACAGAATAGCATTAGAGCAGATTTTATTTATTTCTTTCAACGAATAATGTCATTCTGGATTAACTTATCAATTTACTGTGTAAAAATACATTGCTTCGCAATAAATTGATAAGATAATCCGGAAAAAATAAATGAATTAGTTTGACTCTTTCCTGTTAGATACACTTATCAGGAAAGAGTCTAACTGATGTCATTTATTTTTAAAATATTATCACTGCAGTTCAAAGCCACAAAAATGTAATAAAAATACTGTTATCACTGCGTATTATAACTAAAGTCACCTCTTACTCCTATCCTAACTAACATTATGAATACGAAAGTGAGTTTGTTTGTTTGTTTGTTACGCTTTCACGTTAAAACGGCTGAACGGATTTGGATGAAATTTGCCACATGGGTAGACAATGATCTGGAGTAGGCTACTTTTTATCCTGGATCGCAGACGAACGAAATCGCGGGCAACTGCTAGTTTAGTATAAGTAAGTAGAACGCAAAAAGGGAACAACCAACTCGCAATGAGTAAAAAGGAATGAATGATTGCGTGATGGTTGACAGGGGAGAATGGAAGAATAAAACGTGTTACGCCGACCCCACGTCCCACGTAATATGGGCAGGAAGATGATGATAAGCCAGTAAGCAGGGTGGTATCAGTAACTGGGTTGCGGAAGTCAGATAGGCAGTCGCTCCATGTAAAATACTGGTATTCAGATCATTTGAGTTCCATAATACGCTTTCCGATATTGAAGACCTTCGTACTTCTTCGGATCTCGACGTTCGGAACTCGGTCTATTAGCAAATGTCTCGGTCTATGAGAGCATGGTGGTCCAGTGGTAACGGCCGCGACTTACGAGTTGTAGGTCGTAGATTCAAACCCGACAGGCGCTTTACTTTGTGTAAACTATTTCATCACCACTGCTCTCGTAACGGTGAAGGAAAACATCGTGAGGAAACGGGCATGTCCTAGAACCCAAAAATTCGAAGGCATGTGACCTCCCGCACTGGGCCCGCGTGGTGGATTACGGACCGCTCCCTCTCACTGAGATGAGGCGTGAGTCCCAGCAGTGCATTATATGCTGATTATGCTTATGCTATTAGCCTGATGCCAAGCATGGAACGCTCCATGGATCTCTGTGCAACTCTCAGCCTGTACACAGCTTCCTGCGTGAGCATCCACGTCTCCGTACGTCATGGTGGGCAGAACACAGTGTGATAATAAATGTGTGTGGACCGGGGGGGGGGGGGGTGTGTAGTAATAATAAATAGTAATAGTAATAGTAATAGTTCTTTATTTCTCCTCACAATGACAAACTTATTCCAGGTTTCACATATTATTTGTTGTTATTAGCATTGTGAGGAGCTGGTGTCTGAAGTAGGCATAAAAACCTGTATTACAAATCACCAGGTCCCCACCCCACGGAAGAACAGGAAGTTTTATTTACCAAAAGAATATGTTATTACAGTCTAACGTTATGTATGGAGGAGATTATGACTAAAAACTTAAATTATTATAATAATGGGGGTAGAAGTTAAAAAGAAACTATAAACAAAAAGTTAATCAAGGCGCCTGAGTCTTTGTGTATGTGTGTGTCTATGAGAGTGTTTAATGTTAGTGTGTAGTGTTTAGTATCAGGTGTAGTGCATACTCCGAAGGAGTAATAGTGTTCTGTGGTGTAGTGTGACGATGTATACGTACGTGAGGGGTGTTTGGTGCAAGTTATAAACTTATATCGTACTAATTTAATTTGAATGAAGTAGACTTTCTGTAAAATTATAATCCAAATTTTTCAACCAGCCTGAAACCAAAGTCTTACATTTGGTTTTTGGCAAGGGATATATCGTTAAGGCCCGATTTACCTTATTGTATAAATTTGCACCCTGGTAGCAGGAAAACCGATGTGCAAACTTAGTCTTGAATGACGATGAAGAACAGACTGCATGTTTGCGACGTTTGTTTCGGATTTTTTCTGGTTCAAAAGTTGTTAGAGTATGTTGTTTCATAACCGTTTTAAATTAAAAGTGCTTTCTCTTCTTTATCAGCAACTACAAATTTGACGGTCTGGACCTGGATTGGGAGTATCCCACGAAGAGAGAAGGCAAGCCGTATGATAGAGAAAACTTCGTTCTACTTGTAAAGGTATGTACACCACCCAACCTTCACTTTGTTCAAGTATCTAGCGTTCAAAAATCCTCAGGGCTTCTTTGATCGACCACAAATCACATACAATTGGAATCTTCAAGATCACGTTAAAGAGATCATGTTTTAGTCGCCTCCAGGGGATAAACATTTATACCTAACGAATCGTGCCGATTCTTGAATTCGTTTTTACCAGGGAACGTGTTCTGACATCCCAGTGTCACCAAAAGATTCACCATAGCGGACTACCATAAGTTGCACAACATAAAATGACGGTTGTAACAGGATCTAGTTCATCATAGTCAGTTACTTGGAGTATTTTACCCCACACCCACTCATAACTAAGAGCAGTGGTGACCCAGTGATAACAGCCCCGACTTACCGAGGGGCCTTGGTCGAGGGTTCAAACCCAGGTAGGCGCTTTACTTTGTGTAAATCATTTCATCACCACTGCTCTCAAAAATGGTGAAGGAAAACATCGTGAGGAAACCGGCATGTCGTAGAACCAAAAATTCGAAGACGTGACATCTACTAACCCGCACTGGCCAAGCGTGGTGGATTATAGCCCACTCACTCTCAAAAAGAGGAGGCCTTTGTCCCAGCAGTGGGAACATTATTGGCTGATTATATGGGTCAGCTAAGAGCCCCACTTCACGACTTTGGGTGGTGCGACTTGCGACGCGATTTGCGTCTAGTTACTCGCGCACGCGACTTCATGCTATTTGTCCTTCAAATAACGATACCTTTTTCTTCTAGGAACTAAGCGAAGCCTTTGAGCCTTACGGCTACATCCTCACAGCAGCTCTCGGAGCCGGCAAGACCACGATGGAGACAGCATACGACCTGGCCAAGCTGAGCAGATACCTGGATCTTATCCATATGATGTGCTACGACTACCATGGAACCTGGGATGGGGTGCTAGGGGCTAATGCTCCTCTGAAGGGGATTAATGATAATGATACTCTGAGTGTGGTAAGTGGAACAACCTTGGCACCGTAGATGTAATGTCTTAGATCCATAAGGATCAAAACTGACGGTGACTCACGGTGACTTAATGATTAAAGAAACAGACATAGCAGAACAACCTTAAGACTCCGTTGAAGATACAAATATAAAAAGACCACGAGGAGGCCTAAAAGAAAGATGAAATTGTATGGAGTTGACATTAGCTTCAGAGATGTCACGTGACTGCTGCTGTCAGCTCCACACAATTTGATCTTACCGTTGTCGTTGACGCTTACAGAAAAGGGATTTTGTCTAGGCCTCCTGATCAGATACTTATCTAGGGCAGCACAAACTGGGCAGTCCAAACTATTGGCTGGTTAGTGTCAATTACTCTGGTGCCTTTTCTGCCAGTGATGCTAACTGCAGCATTTACTTAACTTCTATTCATCATCTACCATTTTCAAACGTCATTAGACAGACGTGCTTAGAATCTACTTAGACTAGCGTTGCTTCGACAAGTTGCTTACAAGTTACAAGTTGCGTTGTTTAGTTGTTAAGGTATGACAAACAGGAAGATAAGTCAAGCTCAGCAGATACTTGGACCTCATCCATGATGTGTTACGACTACCATGGAACCTGGGAGGTGGTGATAGGGGCTAATGCTCCTCTAAATTGAATTAATGATAATGACACGCTGACTGTGGTAAATAATAATAATAATAATAACCCCACCGCCGTATCTCTACGTTGACGTCGTGGTGGGGCTTGCGCGCTCCGAACTCTGGGTCTGTGCCGGTAGAGTTCACTTTGCCGAAACAGATCTAGGGTGAGGAGCCAGACCAAGAGGGATACAGAAACCCGCAGGGCAGCATGTGGCGAGCTGTTGGGCAGTAGCGACCCCACGGACCCTATCTCCCGGGAGTAGTCTTGTTCCTCATCTCTGGCTTGCCTTTATTGGCCGGCTGGAGTGAACACTGACGGGAACAGAGCTCCCACCTCATTCTTGCCTTTATTGGCTGGCTTGAGTGGAGATTCGCAAGAGCGAACGTTCTCGGAGGAAGGAAGTATTCCAGTAAGTGTTTGTAGGGATCTTGACCATCTTCCGGGCTCTGGGATTGTTCTGAGAACCGTGGGATACCTCTCCACTCCTCACAAGCACCTCAGGACATGTTGCCCCCTTGGCGCTACGACACTATGTGCTAGCGACCGTTTTCGGGGGCCCATTAATGAGTGTGCAAGTCACCCCCTGCCATTTTATCTGTGTATTGTATACAAAACATTAGTGAGGCAGGGGCCATAGCGTTTCATAGTTCTAGGTAACCAGTCCACAGCCACCCAAACCCATAGTCTTATATATTTTGTTTCCATGTTCTGCAATAGTCCTGCACCAACCGGGGGTTGTCCTTGGGTGCAATTGCATAGTGCATACAGGGATAATCGTCGGCTGGTGCCTTCTCTTCATTTAAAATTGTCTAAGGGGCCTCTGCAAGTTGGCTTCGGCTCCTCGTACGCCTTCCAAAGGACCGAGACCCCAGGGTCCCGAGATATGACAAAAATAAAAAAAAATAATAATAATAATCATTTTATTATCAGGCAACTAGGCCCATAGATAAAATACACAAACTATCTTAAACAATAATAAACTAATACATATGAATAAATCTTATTAAAAAAAAAAAAAAACTATAACTATACACGTAACGTTGTCGGCGTCGTGTTCCGCAAAAACACACGGTAAAGTGTAGCTTAGGCATTTTTTTAGGGTGGGATAGAATAGTAATTCAATGAGTATACTGGTCTACAAAATGTAACTTTTTGTGTGCCTTTCAATTGAATACTTTATTTTTATATTGCTTTAAGGTTACTGAATAGAAAAACAAGAATATGTTTTTTTAATTAGCTCTTATTTTACCAGTGGTACCCACGATTTGTCTTGGTTTTTAATTTTAATTCCAAAATAATGGAGTAAGCAGTTTCTAAACGTTGTGTTATTGAGCATCTTTGGTTAGTAAGGGTCACCTTACCACAAATGTAGCAAAAATTGTCTGCACTATTAACACATTTACGCGACATAACGAAAACTGTAGATTTTTCACTAAAAATGTAAAAAAACGGTAACAATTTCACGTTTTAACTGTTGAACAAAACACAGTCAGCGTTAAACGCAATAAACAAATGTGAAATAATAAAATTTTTCCGCGGGTAATCACTAAATATTTTGAGTTATCATCATTAATGTGATATATCTGTCGCGCTACCCGCTATTATATTTATATGGCATAAATGCACAATAAGAGCTAACTATGAATTTTAACTTGTATATTTATGTTCAGCGAGTGGAATACAATCAATATACACTCCTTTGCAAAAAAAACGGGCACCTTACAGTCATTGGCTTTTCTATGGATAATATTAATATTTTTAATATGTCATTAGCGTAAATGATTAGAAATTTCTTATTATCATTGAGAATATAGTTTTTAACCCTTAAATCCTGGAATCGGTGTTTTAGTCAATGTAAACAGAGAGTCGTGTTAAATGGAATTTTTTAGGGTATAATTAAATGAAGACTACGAGTATTTTTATGGTATTTTAATAAAAAAAAACATTAAAAAATAAAAATTAATAACGAGTATGACCTCCTCTTGCATCGATTAAGGCATGTAATCGTCTTGGCATGCTTTCCACCAGGCTTTTGATGGTGTCCTGTGGAATGTGTTCCCACTCAGCCGAAATCACACGTTTAAGCTCCCTGATGTTTTGTGGAAGGGGTTGGACAGATCGTACTCGCCTTTTTAGGAGGTTCCAGACGTGCTCAATAGTGTTAAGGTCGGGACTCCGCGCTAGCCAATCCAGACGACGAATACCGACCTCTTGCATATAAGCATCTGCGTCGCCAGAACGGTGGTCCCGAGCATTATCGTCCATGTAAATGGCATCTTCACCAATTACAGTCAGTGCGGGCTGTGCATGTTGACAAATTATTCCTGTTATGTACCTTTGCGCATTTAGTGAGCCATTTTCAATGAACACTATCTCGGTACGATAGCTGGAAGTTACGCCCGCTCAAAACATAACGGACCTTCCACCATAAGGGGTGATTTCTTCAAAACACACGTCGGTATAGCGTTCCCCTGGTCTTCGTAACACTCGCCGACGTCGGTCCTCACCATTAAGACAAATTCGAGCCTCATCGGAGAAGAGTACGCTACTCGAGCTACCTAGTGTCCAAGATAGACAATTTCTAGTGAACCTCAGTCGAGCAATTCGGTGCTCACGGAGTAACTTGGGGGCCCGCGCTGGTCGTCGACTGCGTATATCAACCGCTAAAAGCCTTCTCCTCACTGTCCATAGGCTAACTTGTGCTCCTCGTACCTCTTCAAGGTTTCTTTTGAGGTCTTTGTAACTGCATTTACGGTTCCTCAGCGCCTGAGTCACTAAAAAGCGGTCGTCTCGTGGTTGTGTGCAACGTTTTCTCCCAGAACCTTGCCTTCTTTGAACGGAACTTGTCTCTTGGTATCGAGTCCAGGTTCTTTGGACGGTGGAACGGCTCACGTTTAACCGCTGTGAGCCGTAACATTGGCTACACCCCACTTCCAGCAGCGCTATAATTTTACTGGCTCTTATTGCTTTTTCTGCCATCACAATCGACACAAAGATATCTGTTTTAAGTCACAATAAGGCAGGATTATGCGACATACATAAATTATTCTAATAAAAATAACGAGAAGTTAGTTTTAGTTGCCTGATAACCTTTTAACCGCAAACCCGTGAATAGTAAGTAAAAAGTCATAAACTGAAAAAGGGATTATTACTTTTAAAAACAACTATTTCTGACTCTTTATTAAGTGCCAGTAACATAGTTTAGCTATTAAAACCTCTTTAGAACTAAATGATTACAAATAATGTAGAAAAATCCAAACTGCCCGTTTTTTTTGCAAAGGAGTTTAGTATATTTTCATGTAAAAGGCAATTTTGATGTAGACTAGTGTATCTTGAAGAAACACAGCGTTGTAAGTGAAGCGTCACCTAAGTAATGGTACTTACTTACTTAGGTGAATAGAATGCTATTGAACTTCAAATCCTGTGTTGATTAAGGACAATAGGTTCAAAGATTAATTATGCTTGTTCTTATATCATGTGACGCTGCAGAAAGGATTGGGTAGTACGGTAGTGCCTAGCACTATGTGTGAAAAGTGAAAAGGCTTAATTCATTGTGGAGACTACTTCCATTTCAAAAGTTATTATTACTCATCTCGGAAAGCACGTTAAGCCGTTGGTCTCGGCTGTTATTCGTGGATCTTTGACAGTTGTTACAGGTCGTCAGAAGTCCGAAAGTCTGACAACCAATCTTACCAAGGGGTATCGTATTACATAGCAACTGGGTTGTGGAGGTCAGATAGGCAGCCGCTCCATGTAAAATGCTGGTATTCAGCTGCATCCGGTTAGACCGGAAGCCGACCCCAACATAGTTAGGAAAAGGCTATAAGACGGATGATAAAAAAAAAAAAAAAAAAAAAAAAAAAAAAAAAAAAAAAAAAAAAAAAAACCATAGAAAGGAGTGTTTAGGATACATTCTTGAAAATTATTAACTGCACTAAATTACAGTTCCTGAAGACTGCTGTTTGGATTTTAGCCATTCCTTGCTCTTAAGTCAATGATATTTACCTCCAGTTGACATTCGGAATTCTAACCTCTTTTCTCTTTTTTCTCCTACCCAGGAATGGACGGTAGAGTACCTTCTCTCCCACGGCGTCAGTCCCTACAAGATGGTCCTAGGTCTGCCTATGTACGGCCGCACCTTCATTCTGCTGGACCCTGCGACCAGGGTGCTGGAGTACGGGTCTACCCCAGTCGGGAGCACCGGGTTCAAGGGACCGTATACCGGTGAAGCTGGTTTCATGGGGTATAATGAGGTGAGTTTGTGTTTTTTATTTTTTTGATGATTAAAAATTAGGAGAATCGACGTCTCCTTTCACGAAGATTTTTATTTATACGAAAGGAATCGTCCAAAGAGAAAAACATATCATAACAGACTGGTAGCCTAACAGACAGATAGAATGAGAAATAGTGGTTCTAAGTACACCCGAAACATCAAGGTTTACACAGTTTTTATCTTGACAATGTGCCAGCAATTATACTGATGTCTTTCAAACCTGAATACGGGTTGATCTTTTTGGACCAGTTCTTTCTTAGGCATAAGCATAATCAGCCTATAAAGTTCCCACTACTGGGACATATGCCAGGAGGCCTGTGTCTCTGTGAGAGGGTGTGAGCCGTAACCGTAATCCACCACGCGGGCTCAGTGTGGGTTGGTAGATGTCACATGTCTGTTTCCTAACAATGTTTTCTTTCGCTGTTTTGAGAGCAGTACTGATTAAATAATTAACACAAAGCCAAGCGCCTGTCTGGGTTCGAACCTACGACCTACAAACTGTAAGTCACGGCCGTTATCACTGGACCACCACATTCTTTCTTAGGAATTGTACTATACACCCAACTGAGGGGCTATAAAAAGTACTACCTCATTATTCTACCGTTATCAAATTGTGGGACGTGGGTGTGGGACACCTCCCCGCTACCCCGGACCCCCCCCCCCCCCCCCCCGGACTGACGACGAAGGTGGCTGGGACCGACTGTATGCGGAGAGGGGCAGGCTTATGTCCTATATCCAGTAAAAGGCGATAGGCTGAGTTGATTTGATTTATCAAATTGGCTTGACAGTCTCTGTGGCCGGGATTTAACCATATTTTAGACTGATATATTTATGTTTATTTGCAGATATGCATGGAAACCACAAACAAATCCTCCCCTTGGGTGTACCACTGGCACGAACAGTCTTCCACACCGTACATCCGAGACGGCGAGAAAGTCATCGCGTACGACAACGGACGATCTATTGCGATTAAAGTCAAGTAAGTTATAGAGCTGACCGTAAGGTCACCAGTTAGAAGCTGCAGGCATTAGCAACGACGTGGAAAGCCTATGCAAAGAAGAGAAATCTTCGGCCAGACAGGCGATGTGTTCTAGGGTTTTTTTTCCTATACCTCTCCAGGGTTTTTGTCTATTGATTTTTTTTGTGGAGTCCAAGACAGTTTAATAACTTTTCCGGGACTGACTGAGCTACATTGACTCGCCGAGTTTGTTTTTCTGTAAATTCTTACTGGATGTTGTATTAAAGTAACCGTCATGAGAAGCTATAAATTTTGTAAACAAGTGTTCAGGAGTTCACAAAATTTGGACCAACAAAACGCATTCGAAACTCGAATGACGCGTTTATTTCAAAATGGCGTCCCGATAGTTTACAATCCCAGCGACGGACGCGTTCCGGTACCAAGAAACACAAACGATAGCGCTGTGCGTCGTTAAAATATGATCCGACTAAATTAAATAGGTTGTTACTTTCATATAACCCGTCTATATTTCATGTCGATTGAATATGGTCAATTTATTATTATCTCGCAGTATAAAATGTTTACTTAGTAAAAGATGTTTGCTTACATAATTTATAGCTTCTCGTGACGGGTACTTTAGTTATGTGCGGGCGAGACCAACGTCAACCTCAATGAGCATCATCGCCATAAACATCGAGGTAATTATTCCGATAACTATCGCGATAAATTAGCCTCGCCACGTCCTACACGTACTATTAACGAAGCAGTGATTAAAATCTTGTACGGTCAGCAACAGAAGTCGGTTAACACTGCTACTTTTTGACATCATCTAAATTAACACAAAATGATTCGATAACCTGCTTTTTAAAAGAGTTAATTTTATTTAAAACTAGCTTCTGCCCGCGACTTCGTCCGCGTAAAATTTCTTGTCCCCCCCACCCACTAACCCCCACGCATTGCATCGCAACGACTGCCCGCGCTATTACTTCGTTTGCGCTTAGCATCCTTTCTGACATTTTTTATTTTTGCTCGACTCCCTAAGGGCCCTAGCGTGATGGTAAATAGCCTATATCCTTCCGCATCGCCAGCCCGCGCTATTACTTCGCGCTCGGCTTCTAACGGCCCTAGCGTGATGTTAAATAGCCTATAGCCCTCCTCAAGAAGTGGGTTATAAAATGCAAAAAGATTTTTTTCAAATACGAAGAGTATTTGAAAAAAATCTTTCGCTGTATCCCACTGACATTATTGAAATAATAAATCTCGCAATTCAGCAAAATTACTTATTTGCACAACGCCATCTATGGTTAAAATTGATAAAACGTCCGCACTAAACATGTTTGCTCAAGAGCGACCGGTATGAATTAAAGTTATTTTGCGTTTTAGTAATTTTATATTATTTCCGAAACTGTACGACCAATTGCCATACTGTAAGGCCAAATCTTATCTCCATGATGTCCTTGTGATCATAAAATAACTTATTTTGATAAGGATTAATGTGTTGTTGTTTAAATAATCATCAAAACGTAAGTATGTCTAAAAAATACTTTTTAACCCCCGACGCAAAAAGAGGGGTGTTATAAGTTTGACCGCTATGTGTGTGTGTGTGTGTGTGTGTCTGTGTGTCTGTCTGTGGCACCGTAGCGCTTAAACGGGTGGACTGATTTGGATGCGGTTTTTTTTATTTGAAAGCAGGTTTTCCAGCGATGGTTCTTAGACATGTTTTATCAAAATCGGTTCAGCCGTTTCAAAGTTATTTGCTCTTTTGTTAGGTGCGGTAGGGATCTTAGACGCGTAATGGGTATTTACTTTACTTTCAAACCTTAGTGTGACCTAAATTTGAAACATCCATGTATGCTATCTATCTATGCAAGATTATGGAATTCTTGGTCTGATGTTGCAGCCAGGATATCCAGCACTAGTGTGCTGGATACACTCTTGAAAAATTAATAGCAGAAATGTCGTGTTTGGATTCATTTACATCAGTATTTGATTCTATATACAATGCAATGGTGGCAACAGGATGAGCTGATGCTGCAGCCAGGATGTCCAGCACACTAGAACACTCTTGAAAAAGTAATAGCAGATATGTCGTGTTTGGATTCGTTTTGATCAGAATTTTATTCTACATACAATGCAATGGTGGCAACACGATGAGCTGATGCTGCAGCCAGGATATCCAGCACACTAGAATACTCTTGGTAAAATAATATAGCAGATATGTCGTGTTTGGGTTCGTTTTGATCAGTATTTGATTCTACATACAATGCAATGGTGGCTACACGATGAGCTGATGTTGCAGTCAGGATATCCAGCACACTAGTACACTCTTGAAAAAAAAATAGCAGATAGTAGTGTTTGTATTCGTTTTTTTATCAGTATTTAATTCTATTTGCAGTACGATGGTGGCATCATTATAAGTTAATGTTATGTGCTGAGAAACTTAACATTCTGCAGTATTAAAAATTCATTTCTGTATTGTTAAATTGTTTAAAAAGTTTAAAAAGGTTAAAATAAAAATTAAATTAAAAATTTAAAAAACCCCCAACGCAAAAAAGAAAAGAGAACATTTAAAAAGTCAAAAAAATTAAATTAAAAATTTAAAAAACCCCCAACGCAAAAAAGAAAAGAGAACATTTAAAAAGTCAAAAATAATACCTATCGTTGAGCCATCAAATTCGATTGAGTAATACCTATATATATTTTAATTACAGAAATTGATGGATGGCACGATAAGGTTTGCTCATTGAATTGGCGCTATAATTTCGCGGCGGGGTACCGCATATGTACATAGTCAATCAAGTGAAGGGTCTGACTTACTTATGCGGTACCCCGCCGTGACATTATAGCGCCATTTCAATGAGCAAACCTTATCGTGCCATCCATCAATTTCTGTAATTAAAATATATATAGGTATTACTCAATCGAATTTGATGGCTCAACGATAGGTATTATTTTTGACTTTTTAAATGTTCTCTTTTCTTTTTTGCGTTGGGGGTTTTTTAAATTTTTAATTTAATTTTTTTTAAAACAATAAAAGATGTATAAAAGGTAAAATATAAAAGATAGAAATATGATGTCGCGGACTTTTTTGTAGAATTATTTAAGACGGACCAGACTGCTATACATTGTTCTCAATTTTAAACAACCGTTTAGGCAGCGCATGCAAAAAAGTCTGTTTAATACGTATTTCTTTCCGAATTGTTAGACAAAAGTTGTGATAGCTCGGCTAATATGCATGATATAAATATAATTATAGCCTATAGCACTCAGGAATAATGTAGCTTTCTACCAGTGAAAAATTTTTTAGAATTGGATCATTAGTTCCGGAGACTAACCGCTACATACAAACTTACAAACTTACAAACAAATTTTACCTCTTTATAATATTAGTATAGATTTACATCTGCTCCGATTTTAATGAAGTATTTTTCTTAACAATTAAGATTTAGAAAACTCAAGTGATAATCGACTTTTGTTGCTGACTGTACCTACTAATTTTGTTCATAGAATGGCAATCGACAAAGGCTTAGGCGGAGTGATGGTGTGGTCCATAGACACGGATGACTTCAAAGGCAACTGCGTCGAGTCTGACGCATACGTCGACTTCTCAGAGAGGCACTGGAGGATGGTGAATGATCCGCTTGTCAATAAGGCTATCATGAACTTGAATATTCCTGATGGTAAGTCTGAATGGATTTTTAAAAGGTGTTTGGGGGTAGGGTTCAAATGAAATTATAGCAAACAAGCTATTCACTTGTTTCCGTAATCATTGATAGTCGTTACGGGAAGAAGCCCGAAAGTTTGACAACCAGTCTTACCAAGGGCTATTATACAACATTAGTTTTTGTTTACAACAACTTTTACTATGGGACCAAACCTGAAATCGCGAAAAAAAAATCAGCTGGTGCATTTTTTTTTCGCGATTTCAGGTTTGGTCCCATAGTAAAAGTTGTTCAAAATGATGAGTACAATGACCCCTTAAGAGGTTTAGTATAAACAAAAAGTAATGTTCTATATTACCCAGTAGGTAACTAGGGTTGTGGAGGTCGGATAGGCAGTCACTCCATGAAGTACTGGAATTCAGCTGCACCTAGTTAGACTGGAAGCTGACCACAATATAGTCGGGAAAAGGTTATGATGATGATGATAATATTCCGAGTCTTCTCTCCATGAGAACCAGTGCCCATGTAATCCACCACGCGGGCGCAGTGCGGGTTCGTTGGGGCTAGTCATTTACTTGCGACAATGATAGAAAGAAATCGCTTTATTTTTTTGTGAATAAATAGCCTTTGTTGGGACATCGTAATAAGTTTAGCCTGGAGCTAAACAAAATTGCAAAATATAAGCTCTTGATATTTTTAATTTATTTTCTCAGATTTCTGCGATGAATCTACATTACATTTCTGTTTTGATTAGGCCAGCAATGTTTCTAAGATATTTTAAAAGTAAAATAAGTGCATGACTATGTAAAGAGAATAGGTGACCAAGTAGATGATAGTTTTAAATAGCAGTTTTTAATTTGGGATCGGCAAAAGACTTGCTCCATGTATGACAAATAATGTATTTTTTTTTGTTGTTTTTTTTTTTTTTGTTTTTTTTGTTTTTTTTTTGTATTTGTATTTGCAATGTGCGTCACTTTCTCGTGATTATACAGTTTTTTTTCTTTCTTTTTATTTTCTTTATTTGGCACATCTCTGCATACCTTACCCGGGCAATATACTAAAGTAACTTAACAATTTTATTTGCCCGTTTGGTGATGGATGGGTATCGCTCTGTGGGTCGCCAGCATTAGGTTTCTTGTCAGGATACTTAACTTAGTTAAGGGGATACATCGTTAATTGTATGTTTTTAAAATTCTAAAACTAAAATCTATACCTAAGTATGGTTAAATCATTTCTATTTTCTGATATTTATTGAATGAGAATGTTATAGATTAATTAAAAAGATCGGCTACAGTCTACCTTACGGCGTGCAAATTATTACATATTTTAAAATATTATTATTACACACAAACAAAAGAATGTCAGCAAAAACAAAACAGAAATTATAGGGAAGTCAATTAATACTATTATAGTCAGGTAGCTAAGTCTTACAGCGTCAAATTTGCAATTAATTATAACAGTCATAATCCGGATAAATTCATATCATTTAGAAAGTCTTTCACATTTGACTAAAAGCAGTTCAGTTACCTTTGATTTAAACATGTTCAAAGAATAATCCTTATAACCATGAGGTATTTTATTATAAATGACAGGTCCCATTGTCATAATACTTTTCTTTAACAGTGCTGTTTTGTAATGACACGAATGCAGCAAGTTCTTGTATTGGGATCTTAAGGGGCCATTACGTGGTCTTATATTGGCCAGTGACGGGAATAAATTCAGATTGGTTTTTACAAAAATTGCCACTTCGAATATGTACAAACATGCGAGAGTCAGTATCCTCAGAGACCGAAACACAGGTTCACAGCTGTCTGTGCTTTTTAAGTTTGACATAGATCTAATACACCGTTTTTGGGCCTTAAAAATCTCTTCCCTCTCACTACAGTTGCCCCAAAATATGATTCCAAATCTTATTACTGACGCAACCAACCCATGATAAGCTAGTAGAAGTGTATCGTGGCTAACTTTATGTGACAGGTTATATAGTACTAAAATACAAGATAACTTGAAATTTTTTCGATAGAAATAAATTCCAAAGTAGCAACGCCCAGCCCAAACCTTTGAACCTAAAAAGCTGAAATTTTGCACAGAGGTTCCCTATATAATGTAGACAACGAGTAGTTCGTTCCCATGGGATATATTCCGACATTCACGCGGGCGAAGCCGCTGGCAAAAGCTAGTGTTTGTGTGTGTCTGATGATGATAAATAAACAACATTTAATTACAATTTTTTTGTCCACAGTATCCGTCGTAGGCTCAAAAGGCCCAGCATATGTAATCCAAGACTCCAAACTCCATCTCCGTTTACCGCAACCGAAATACACGAACTACGCCCTAATGCAGACTATCAACGATGCTCTGACACTTGCTATAGAAGAAAAACGGATCTTAGATGAAGTAAAACGGCTTGAGGCTGATAATGAGGTCAAAACTGATGATGATAAGGGAGCTAGTAGTAATGTTAGAAGCAGTTTGTTTAGTGTAGCTCTCTGTGTGTTGGTGTTGTTGAAATGTTGGTAAGATTTAAGTTCCTATGTGATATTGGGTGCACGGAGTATTTTGGGAATGGAGTGTTAAGGTGCAATCAAAAATAAAAGTGGAGAACTTGTTTTGAAATCCTGATCAACAAAGTTAAGTAAAACAAAATAAAATTGTTTAATTTTACATGGGATTTGAAGGTCTGATAACCTTATAAAGACCGCAGGAATCCGCCGGATGCGGGAAGCACAGACACACCTATTTCCCGCAGTGGATGTCTTTCGGCTAAAATTATGACATGAGATTTGGCAACAGATTACTTAAGTTAAAATTAACTCAAATTCATCAAACGTCAATTTACAGTTACACCTTCAGAAACTAGAACTGGTGCTAGCATGTTGATGGCAATTTCTTTGTTTAACTGTTATTTATGGTGGTCATAATTATGAGTACTCCGAGATTACCTTCAATGGAATCGTCAATATTATTAATTTGTTATGTGAGGTAAAACTTAGGCACCTGTCTCACCGCCGCACCGGCGAGCAAAGAGCAGCTAGTGTGCGACGGCGATGAGCGATTACTCGCTGGTATGTATATGTACCAAGCGTGAGTCTCTCGGCGAGTACTCTCTTTGATAGCTCTTTTCGCTGCAACAAACGAGTACTTGCCGGTGTGAATAGTTAGCGATACTATTTATGTTATGTAACTCTTTTACTTACACGAGATCAAAAATCTTTGTACGTTTCTAGAGCGAGAAAATCGTTGATAGCTAGTCGCTTTCTCATCAGTGCGGTGGTGGCACAGGTGCTTCAAGTTTGGGACTCCATTTGTTCAATACTCCGTGACGTTGAAAGTGAAATAAAGATAATGGTCTCAGATTATGTTTTCGGTAAGGAATAAATATGCTCATGTTAGGAGTTAAGAAGGAATTCAGAATACAGTAATATTATGTTTAACAAACTCCCTTATTTTTTAAAGTTTATCAAGTCTTAAATCAGCATCGCTATTCACAACCATTCGATAGGCTTCCAAGTCGTAAAATACACATTTTTGGTTACCTGTTTTGCCTAGTCCCCGACAGCAGCATTTAAGAGGGGCTCGTGGCTAAGTCATAACAGCCATCTTTACATACCGAGACCCCTTCGTGCCTCGGAAAGCACGTTGAGCCGTTGATCCCGGCTGTCATTCTTAGATCTTTGACAGTCTGACAACTAGTCTTACCACAAGTAACCTTGGTTGTTGATGTCAGACAGACAGCCTATCTGACATCCACAACGCTCCATGTAAAATACTGGTATTCATCTGCATTTGGTTAGACTGGTAGCCAACCCCAACATAGATGGGAAAAGGCTAGGCGGATTGATTTGGTTTAAACCCGTTGATATAAATACTAATATATAAATCAATGTTTAAACCAGTTTAAAGTGACAAAATTTTTGGGTTTCGGATTTGTGAACATCGATTAGAAGATTCCTTTGATTGATGATAACATTCAATATATCATATTCAGATATCATTCAACAACATCAATCAATGATAACATTGATTGATGTTTCAATTCGGCACAAAAGCGCATCGAATGGTAGTGCAGTACTCGAAGCTACTGTCGAATAACATGGTAACTTGGTTTGAGATTGGATAAACAAAAAAAAAAACAATAATTTAATGGGTCCCGCAGACAAGCGCAACGCGATTTTGGTAGAACAATATCCATGAAGTTTTTATAGAAATTGTTCTACAAGAGACGCGTCGTGCTGTCGCGTTGTACCTGTCTATATGAGCCTTTATAACAGAGACTTGATAACAGATGTAAGTAATTAAATATTGGGCTCTCAGAAATCGGAGATAAATCATATTTTAAGTTAAAGAAAGATGCGGATAAATTGAAGTCGGTTAAAAATCAACTAATTTTGAATAGGCTGCCACAAGTTTTGATATAAAAATTTATATAGATCTTTGATGTAAATATAATTATTTTAAGAATTTAAAAATTTGTACTTAATTATTTTCATAGATAGCTGTACTCATGTGTGATGTTTTCTTATTTTTTATAATCTTTGATACTTAATAATTCAACAAAATTATGTAATATGTACCTAAGTACTTATATTTAAGTCGGTTAGCAGCGAACTTTATCAAAGAAATTTATATATTAAATACTTACTTAGTTTTTTTTTTAATGATTTTGTGTTTTTTTTTTACGTTTATAAATTAAAATATATTGAAATATTGTGAAAGATATTGCTTTTGTATTATTTGTATCCTCTTGTCACTTCCATTCACAGGTCAGAATCATATTTTTCAATATCATCATCATTTTCCTGCTCTTATTGGGAAAGGGATCTATTCGGGATTGGCGCAACATGTCTTTTTCTTCCAT
This sequence comes from Cosmia trapezina, assembly GCA_905163495.3. Taxonomy (NCBI): domain Eukaryota; kingdom Metazoa; phylum Arthropoda; class Insecta; order Lepidoptera; family Noctuidae; genus Cosmia; species Cosmia trapezina. Next base: position 6,546,597 of record LR991048.1, read on the forward strand.
ACTTCTCTATTAGTCATCATCTCGGTAGTCACTCCCTTTCTAGCGATGTCATCTTTCACACAGTCCATCCATCGTTTCTTTGGTCTTCCCCTACTCTTATAACCATCGACATTCATATTCAAAACGTTCCTCACGACATTTTCCTCATTCCTCCGCATCAAATGCCCCATACCCTGGCAACCGATTCAATAATATTACAATATTATTGAAAAATATGAAGTAGTTATGTACGTAAAGTATGACGTTTACTCTAAACTTCAAGTTCAGAGTTTAAATACTTTAGATTTATACATCACAAAGCTGGCCCCCGCCCTTGTCACACGATACTTTGTGACTCCTCCCTCCTTCTCAACGGGGATGCGCTGTAGCCCGCGAAATTAAATATTTTTTGGGCTTTTTGCAATAGGGATGATGCCTGGATAAAAAAAAAGAAATTCTATTTAATCCGTCAGTCAGATAATAAAAAAATATTAGACACGTATTTTTTGCTTTATCATATTAATAAAAAAATACTTAGCTATCACGCATTAAAGTTGGGGAGTGGGGGCTCGCTACGTCACTTGTACGTATAAAACCTAGCTACGCGTGACGTCATGCCATATTTTAACTCAATGTATCGCCGTAATTTTTTGATTACGTAAAAAAAGAAAAAATACGTGTCCAATATTTTTTAAAAATCTCTATGACGGACAAAAAATAAATTTTTAGTCATCATCCCTATTTGCAGGTCCGTGTCCGGTTGTATCTTGGTCAAAATATGATACGCGGAAATAAAACATATGTATTTACATAATTTTAACCATAAAAATATCATATTTTGATCAAGATACAACCTGAAACGGACCCGCAAATTGCATGAAACGCAAGAAAATTTGAATTTCGCGGGCTACCACAGCTCATCCTCCTTCAGGTGAAAGCACTGGGGTAGCCTGCGAAATGCAGAATTTCTTACGTTTTTTGCAATTTGCAAGTCGGTATTAGGTTGTATGTTGATATAAATAGGATTTGCGGCCGTATTAAATACTTAGTTATAGAATTATAACCATAAAAATCATCAATACAACTCTCTAAGTTCGCATTAAACTATTGAATGACTATTTCATGAAATCTTGAGATTTGACTACAATTCTAACTTAAGGAGTTGTATTGCTGATTCTAATGATTATAAGCTATATTAGTTACGGCCGTGAATCATACCTATTTTAATGAACTATATAACCTGCAAATTACAAAAAACGTAAGAAAATTTGAATTTCGCGGGCCATCTAAGCGCATCCCTCTTAAGGTGTGACGTCATTTTATGGATGGTCCTTAGTTAATATCGAGAGGATACCTAGTACAGAAATTTCGAAGGCATTCACCTTCACAGATGGATATAATGTGATAAAGAGATAAGAGATAAGTAGGTAATTAATTAAACACAGCGAAGCAGTTTAGTATTAAATAAATAATATTTAATTAGGTAATTAAAATTAATTTACAAATCTTCGTAAGGAGATCCACAACGCACATTGTAGAAATGATCGCATACCTGAAAAAATAAAACAATATTTAAGGGGATACATCGATAATTTTGCGTTTTTAAAATTCCATATAGTATGAGTTATTTGACCATATTGTCTAGTAACTGTTGTTCTAAAACCGAAGCAGGTTTACTTAAAAATTTTTTGATAGAAAAAAAATCCAAAGTAGCACCGTGTATTATCTGTTTTATACGATTATTATGTAAACAGTTCCTTATTGTGCAGTAAAATTTGCTTTAAATTTAAGGTATTTATATATTTCAAGCACTTACTAAGCTACAAATTGATTTAAGTATAGCATTTTGTCATAAATCTACATTTAAACGAAGTGCGTTTAAATTCCGGTGCGAGTGAGAGTCTTCTATCTCGCGCGTCAAACTAGACAGCCATTATAACGCCATTTCCCTTAAATACATTTCACTTACATTCTAAATATTGATATTCATACTAGCCGGTATCAAAAATGGCAATTTCAAGGCTTAAACCTAATTGAGTGCAGTGGTGCCCCAGTGACAACGGCCTCGACTTACGAGTTGTACGTCGTGGGCTCGAACCAAGACAGGCGCTTTACTTTGTGTAAATAATTTCACCACCACTGCTCTCAAAACGGTGAAGGAAAGTATCGCGAGGAAACCGGCATGTCCTAGAACCAAAAAATTCAAAGACATGGGACATCGCTAGTCGCTACCAACCTGCACCGGGCCCGCGTGTAAAATTACAGCCCTTTCCCTTTCACAGAGAGGAGGCCTATATCCCAGCAGGCGGAATAATAGAGGCTGATTATGTAAACTTACTAACTAAAGAATATACTGATTTCTTACTTGGAACTGTTCATTGAAGAGCGTACCGTTTGCGCATAGATCTGTGCTCACCAGATGTTGACGCCAGCAGTAGTGGAACGCCTGGAAATATAAAGAAAAAAAGTTTTAGATTATTAATGCAATCTGCTGAATCCTGGACTTCCCTCTCATCTCTATAACCTAAGTCGCATTATGTCACCTCTCTCACTCACACACGAGCATATTTTTAAGAATGCTAAGTAAATGAAAAGATGGTCCCATTTTTATCAAAATCCAGTTCTGATGATGGGATCCATGAGGATCGAGGGAACTCCTCAAATATTGTAGGCATACATATAGCGATTTTGGTATTTTCATCAACAAATCAAGCGTTTGCATTCCAAAAGTATCATCTGGTGAAGTGGAACTGATGAAGAAGACCACAGATGGCCACTGGAACTCCTCAACGATGATAAGTAGATATTATGTAAAATTTCTATGTAAAATTTCCCTATGTAAAATTTCAACATTTATATCTGTAATTTTTATGGTGTGCATAATAAAGAGTATTCTATCTATCTATCTTTCTAAGTTCTTCACGGGTGGCGTTAAGATATATCGATTAAAATAGTTAAGCGACTATGACGAAGCTTTAAATAAATGGTTCTGATGAAAATGGTACCATCGAACCGATCTGATGAAGAAGCCGGAAGGTAGGCATCGGAACTCAGTAATAAAACAATGTAAGCCGTGTTTGGGCTTATTGGAATTGTCGTGAGGTGGACTCTGGCTTTATATGATTTAATGGTAACTTTAAGCCGCTTCAAATTGCCCTACTTGAGTTGTATGTTATGTGTGGCCTTGATTGTCAGAAGGCAGATTTCGTAGCCTCGTTATCTCCGTCAACTAAAACTACGCCTACCAAACTTCTGACACGACTTAGCGCGACGTATTTGCCTTTTCCAAAGTTTTTATTTGAAATGGTATACTCCTGAGATGGTCGCATAAAAATGTCTTCAAGTTCTGATGAGTGGCTTTTGAGTTAGCTTCAATAATTTAATACGTATTTTTCCCATTTAGTCTATGTGGATGATGCTCCTCTAATTTATATTGCAGAGTGGTATTCAGATTTTTGTGGGGTAGGGTGAAAAATAAAAACTTTTTACAAAAAAAAAAACAGCCGACTTCCAAAAAGATACTAGTATTTTATATGGTACAACTGCCTATCTGACCTTCACAGCCTAGTTACTGGGTACCACAGAACAGAAAAAACTTTTTTCAAAAAAAAAAACAACCGACTTCCAAAAAAACACTACAAAGTGAAAAATAACTTTAATTTCGGAAGTCGGTGGCAAAAGAAAACGAAATTAAGTAAATAAAAAACCAAAGACAACGACTTCCAAAATTAGTTATTTTACACTTTGTAGTGTTTTTTTGGATGTCGGTTGTTTTTTTTTTTGTAAAAAGTTTTTTCTGTTCTGTGGTACCCAGTAACTAGGCTGTGAAGGTCAGATAGGCAGTTGTACCATATAAAATACTAGTATCTGGTCAGCCGATCCCATCATGATTCGGAAAAGGCTAGGCAGACGATGATCATAATTTACCTGACACCCAGCCTGCACATCAGCGTAGTATCCCCTGGGTCTTCCATCACAAGTGAAGCTCGTGCGTGGTGCAGTCTCGAACACCGGGTGCAGTGGAGGGTTGTGTGGTAGATGTAAGACGTGGTAGTAATCGTGCGGCTGCTGGCTGAAGACCGTGGCTAGGCCTGGAGAGAAAGGAGAAAATATATCTGTAATACTGGATGTATCAGATTCCCGGAGCACGCGTAGGCGCGGGCTTGCGGATGGCGAGCAATGGGTAGCTCGCCGTCCGGCAAGGACCAGGCCCGGGTCGACGGCGTAGTGTTCCACGCGCGCCTCCAAGAGATGTCAGCAGAGATGGGGTCCGTTAGGGCCGATGCCGCCGGGGTCGCGGGTTGTTCGAAAGAGATACCGTGGCCCTGGCACAGGCAACTCAAGGAACACGGGTGGGTTTTAGTCAGTAAAAGTCTGACATCTCCCGCTCTGGGCGGACACCCTGGTGAGACACCCTTGTGTCTTAGAAAGATGTGATCAAAATTAAGGGTGTGGTACAGACCATCAAAATGAACAACTTTCTTCATCGGACCAACACCGTAATCGCGAAAAATTGAACAGTCGTCCCATAGATTTGGGTCGAGTGGGTATTGAAGTTGATGGGGCGGCTGATTATTTTTTCGCGATTACAATGTTGGTCTTATGGAGAAAGTTCAGTTTGATGGTGTGTACCACAACCTTAATTTTGACCACACCTTTCTGATACATCCTCACCTGTATACTTAAAAATCAATAGCCGCAAAAACTCGAAAAAAGCTCGACTGATTTTTTTTTTTTTTTTTTTGTTTGTTTGTTCGCCTCACTAAGTACTGAGGTGGTTTAGGAAAAACCCAAAGGAACAATCGAAAAATCGAAAAAAATCAAAATTTTGTGTGGGACTAACGTGGTACGAAGTTCACCAGGTCAGGGTCAAGTAGTTTTAATATATTAAAAATTTAAGGAAGCAAACTGTTTTCAGGGATTTTAGGTAAATTAGATTAACGAAAATGGAATCATTGATCATTAACAGAAAGAGGTGTGATTTTTGATAGAAGTTGGTGGACATCGTAGGTACTTAAGTACGTAGAAGGAAAATTATTTTCAATAATTTTATCGCAGTAAGTGGCATTCCAACCGCACTGGGCCCACGTGGTGGATTACGGCCCGCACCCTCTCACCGAGAGGAGGCCTGTGTCCCAGTCCCATCAGTGGGAACATTATAGGCTGATTACCTGCGCTTGCGGTAAGTTTCCCGAAAAATTCGCAGAATCTTAAGTTTTTGGTACCGTCGAGTTCATTGGCCCCAGGCTTCAAAAATATAACAACTATAAATAAGCATCATTAAATTGTGGTCAAGATTTGGATTTATTAATAATTAGGTGACTGCTTTTGCTTTTTCGATTTTGCCTTTGGCTGGTATAGGTCATGTTACTGAGAAAAAGCAGTCACATGTTAATGTTATCAATATAAAGATGCTTATAGTTGTCACAATATTAAGAACTTTTTTGACGTTCATATATTTTTGAAGCCTGAAAGGGGCAATAAACTCGACTATTACTTATTAAAAAAAGTGAAACCTTCATTGGGTCACTCCAAGGTTTTTTAAATCTTAGTCCACATAAAATCGCTTTTGCTTTGTTCAGCTGGTTCAGCAGTGGGTACCTATCTCCTAGAAAAACCTTCAAATTCTGTCTGGTGACCCAATAAAAACCTAAGTACCTACCTACCAAAGGTCACCTAAGTAAATCTCAATCACCTCACAATCAAAAATCAATCAATCTGCCTAGCCTTTTCCCAACCATGTTGGGGTCGGCTTCCAGTCTAACCGGATGCAGCTGAATACCAGTATTTTACATGGAGCGACTGCCTATCTGACCTCCACAACCCAGTTACTGGGTAATACGATACCCCTTGGTAAGACTGGTTGTCAGACTTTCGGGCTTCTGACGACCCGTAACGACTGTCAAAGATCCACGAATAACAGCCGGGACCAACGGCTTAACGTGCTTTCCGAGGCACGGAGAAATCTCGATATGTAAAGATGGTCACCCATCCACTGACCAACCCCGGCAAGCGTAGCTTAACCTGACAGATCGACCCGTGCGGCTGTTATTACTTAGCCACGAGCTCCTCTCAATCACCTCACAAAATTATAATAATTAATTAAACTATTCCGTAAATTCTGAAAAAAATAAACAGTCAAAACGTACCCAAAAAAATCACAGCCAAAATCTTGAACATGGCGAGTAAAAAATAAAATAAATAAACAATAAATAAATAAGCACTATAAAATAAATAACTAATAAGCGCCAGGTCGATGGCCGCCTGGGCGCGCGCGGATCACTCTACTAAATCAATTGAGGTAATCCGATTTGGAATAAGTATGGGTACTTATTGATCTAGGGGACGGGATTATGTAGTAGGTAGCAAAAATTTGATTTTGGGAGAAGAATTTATTCAGAGTGACGATCGTTCGCTTTGACTCTGTATCTGCTGTCGCCTGGTGTAGACGAAAGGTCTATTTGGGGCGACTATCTGCCATTAGTAGCCCAATAGTCAGTCCATGCATCTTTTTAAGGTTCCGTACCCGAAAGGTCTGTGTCCGTCTGTCCGTCGTGTGTCACACAGGTTTTACAGCCAAACGGTTGGAGCTACAGTCTTCAAATTTTTACAGTACATATAAGTATCTTGTGGACCCAAAGCCATACAAAATGTCAAAAAATATTTTTAAATGTTTTTAAGGGGGGCTCCCATACAGCTAAAGGAGGGGGAGGCGAAAAATAATTTTGACCTAGCCCATTGATTGGGGTATCGTTATTTAGAACTTGTTAAGTAGATAAATACTGTACTTTTTGTTTTAAAAAAAATTGGAAAACAAAGGAATGAGAAGCCACCAAAGTCAGCTTTTTTTTTTACAAAATTTTTTAACTTCCCATTGACCTATGAACTTGAAAATTTGGTGATAATGTTTATTGTTACGTATTTTTACTAACAAATACCGATGTATTGATAAATCAGAGTTTGGTACGGAACCCTAAATGTGCGAAGTCAGACACGCACCTGGCCAGTTTTTTTTCTCTCGTCGTCATGATCATTGAAGTATATCTTCGGAGGTAATGTAGTATACAGATATTGGAACAGGTAGTGTAGCTAACTGCCAAGGGCAAGGCTGTGGTGGAGGTACGTACACATTTAACTTAGCTCTTTACTGATTTTTTGGAACGAAGTCCTTTAGCGCGGCTTGCGTAGGAGTTGACTGGTAGAAATAGTCACGTAACGAAAAAGTGATACCTATGCCCCTTCAAGTGTGAAAAGTTTTTGCCACTTGCGTGTTGAAGGTTTTTTTAGAGGCTTCACCACATTTTCCTGTTAAGTGTTTCAGCTACTAGGGAGGCTCCAACGTCTTGTTCCACATAAAACGTTTTTGTAGTATGATAACTCTATGAAAGCTCCTGGAAATTTTACTGGATGCCGCAGTATTAAATTCCGCGTCTATAAAGTGGTGAAACACAGTCCGGCAGCGTAGGTATACAAGTATTTAAAAAAATCATTTAAAGTTCTCACTGTGGATTTTTTTTAAATGTTCTAGCATGATGTGAGTACAATTTATTTAATAACTCTTGTGAGATCTTCATTCCTGATCCCCCGACCACACGCGTCTTTTTTTCATTTTATTTAAAATCCATTCCATTTTTACAATGCAAAAACACACATTTTTATTTGAATCAGTTTTTCATTTTGCATGTTTCTGTATTTTGCTGTCGTAGATGGATATCTACAACGATAACAACAACAACAATTTAAACGAAAGAGGCATAATTGTCTTCGAAAATGAAAAAAAGTGTTTAGCTCTAACATAACACCATCCAGCACAAGAGTATAACATTTCGCGCACGTGTAGAAGGTCGCTAAGCTGCGCAGACGCACTGACCATAATGTGCAATCAACCTGTTACATATTACCATAGTGTAACTATCTGAGTTCAGATAGATCTGCCTATTAGATGTGTTGACATTAATTTATACTGTTTTACCTGACTAGGTTTTAAAGGGCTCGTGGTTGAGTAATAACAGCCGCACGGGTTGATCGATCAGGTAAGCTACGCTTGCCACGGTCGGTCCATGGATGGGTGACCAACTTTACATACCGAGACTCCTCCGTGCCTCGGAAAGCACGTTAAGCGTTGGTCCCGGCTGTCATTCGTGGATCTTTGACAGTCGTTACGGGTCGTCGAAGTCTAAAAGTCTGACAGCCAGTCTTATCAAGGGGTATCGTATTACCCAGTTACTGGGTTGTGTAGGTCAGATAGGCAGTCGCTCCATATAAAATACTGGTATTCAGCTGCATCCGGTTAGACTGGAAGCCGACCCCAACATGTTTGGGAAAAGGCTAGGCAGGTTGATTGGTAGCCCTTTTTTATCCAGTAGCTGATGTAGAGGCAGTAAACTGACGTGCAATAAAATTATTATAAAGTTGATGATTACATTACGAGACATATTTGAATTAAGAATAGAAAAAAAAACAGTTTAGCTGACAAAAAAAATAAAAAAATATGTTGAACCGAATTTAAGAATAATTAACAAAGTTATAATTTTCAGTGTTTTGAGTCCTCTCTATTATATTTTAAATATTTATCTCCCGGATCTTAAAAAATAAAATACCTTACAAAACGTACTCTATTTAGAAGCAATTAAATAGCCTGTATCGTGTCAAGGCTCTAGGAAGTAATGCAAGTAATGTCAAGGTGGTTGTTTGTAACAGATATAGCAAGCCTCAAGTATTGAAGGAAGATAATAAAAATATAGAGTACAAGTAAGTACTCACAGCGAAAGAAATTGATGTGCAGATGAAAATTAAACAGTCAATTTAAAAAATTCTATACGTAGAACTGTTGTCAGCGATTTCATTCGCATACAAACTTCAACAACTTAATTTAATCGGCTCAGGGGTTGACCATCCAGAAACTGTAGAGGTGAGGTCTACAATTTTTGCTTTGCTGTGTCTTCCAGTCAGGTCAGACTGTCACGTACAGACGCCAGCAGGTCAAGCCGCCCGAAACTGTCAAATTTTCGCAATCAACCTTGAACTTAATGCTTTAATTATAAAGATGAAAATCTATTAAAGAGATTTGACAGATTGTAGTAGCTTGATGTGCTAGCGTCTGTACATACATACATGTTAGTAAAATTTATGTGCGTAACATTTATGTGCGTGACACACAGAGCTAACTTTTTAACCGACTTCTTAAAAAAGGAGGAGGTTCTCAATTCGTCTGTATATCTTCTATCTATATTATATAAAAGGCAAAAGTGATTGACTGATGTACGAGTATCAACGCACAGCCCAAACCTCTTGGTCTAGAGATTCCAAATTTGGCACGTAGGTTTCTTATGAGGTCTGTGCACTAAGAAAGCATTCTTCAAAATTCACCACCTAAAGGGGTGAAACGGGGGTCCAAAGTTTGTATGAAAAATCTTATTCCTTGAGTTCATGGACTTGAAACTACCACGCGGGCGAAGCCGCGGGAAAAAGCTAGTACTACAATATAATTATACTATTCATATTATGTTCTTCGATATTTTCGTCAATTTTAAACCGATTTTGAAAATTATTTTTTCATTTGGTAGAGGAAGCTAGCGCGGTAGTTCCATATAAATATTAGTTTCGTTTGCGTTTTAGTTTTTAAGTTAGCTATAATAATAAGTATTTTTACATATAATAACTTCCTGTCACTGACATTTACATAGCAAGTAGCCAAATAGGTAGGTAGCTATACCAAATTTGTATTACCAATTTGTGTGGGATAGGTAAATAAAAACCTTTTTACAAAGAAAAAAACCAACCAATTTCCAAAAAAACACTAGGTACAAAGTGAAAAATAACTTTAATTTCGGAAGTCGGTAGCAAAAAACGAGTATACAAAACCAAAGACACAGACTTCCGAATTTTTCAATTTGTACTGTTTTCATGGAAGTCGTAAAAAACTTTTTTACGACTTCCAATTACCACAATTTTTGTCAAGAAACAGATGAAAAAAAAAATATAAGACAATAATTTAAAAATCAAATATGGAATGATTAAATGTTTAAAAATCTAGACAGAAAAGAGTGGTTTGCAGATGCAAATCTATGTATTTTCTTTACTGTACCTACCTATGCAGTAAATTGCCTATCAAAATATTTAAGCGACGAGAGCATTTAAATCGAAGAGCAAAAAAGTCGTGTCGGTCGTGATGTTGCTATATTGTTTCAAGTTCAACTTATTATTCAGGGCAACATACTTAATTACAGCTTAAGTAATTAGGTACTTCCATAAGCAGTAATTAAGTAATTAATTAAAGTCGTCAAAAGATTTTTTCTAATAGAGAATAGAAAAGTATCATTCCAAAAATATCGCGCCTGTATTCCCACGAATGGATGGGCAGAGTGTTTAATACCTACCTATACGTATTTACACCCGGCTTTTATGTTTAAATCTCATCACAGAGCAGTTACAGTAATTTTAGGTAATAAGAGTCTCTAACCAAGTTATCCGATTTTATAGGAGCGAAGGCAATAAGTTTAAAAAAAAAAAAAAAAAATTTTTTTAATGGTAGGTACAGTACCTACGACACAACTTAGATCTAGATTTGAAAAGCATTCATTCATTTAAATAGGAATGTATTTGGTTATATGACTTTACAAGTTATTGCGTATGCGTAAAGATCATTTCCGCCTAAAGCAGTAATAAAGATTGGTGATGTTGAAGGCGCACTCAGTTCGATCGTGATCAATTTTACGAATTTTGCCGATGCTACATCTAAGTTGTGTTGTACTGTTCCCTAGGCACATTCCCTTTTTATTAAACTAGGAATTTAATTATTTTTTACAAAATAAAGCCCATAATAAGTCACATGTCTAGATAAGTATGTGACTTATTAAGAGTAATAAGAGCCGCACGGGTCGATCGATCAGGTTAAGCTAAGCTTGTCGCGGTTGGTCCGTGGATGGGTGACTATCTTTACATACCAAGACCCTCCGTTCTTACACGCACGTTAAGCCGTTGGTCCCGGCTGTCATTCGTGGATGATTGACAGTCGTTACGGGTCGTCAGAAACCTGAAAAGTCTGACAACCAATCTTCAAGGGGTATCGTATTACCCAGAAACAGGGTTGTGGAGGTCAGATAGGCAGTCACGCCATTTGAAATACTGGTATTCAACTGCATCCGGTTAGACTAGCAGCCGACCCCAACACAGTTGCGAAGCAAAAAAAGCAAGGCACATGAGAATAGACACAGTTTATTTATGAAAGCTGATAAAATAATAGTTAAGTACTTACACCAATTTCAAAATAAAAAAAATCAAATTCGGAACTTTGGAATTCGACCTCGGTGTCGGCGGTCAACATGCTCATTGCTCAGGCGCAAGTGGTCAGTTGGCCACTCACTCAAATAGGGTTGCCTAAGGAAGACTGATGTTTTTAATTTTTTTTTTTTGTTTTTTTTTTTGTTCTCATAAGTACCTATCTATTTCTGTTTTGTTTTTTCATTTGTGTGTTTTTTTCTAAATAAATGAAATTGAAGTGTCTGTTTGTAAACGGTCAATTCTCCAACTACAAATGTAAGTATGTAATGGCAAAAAAAAACTACAAATTACTTAACGATTTTCGGAATTTTTCCTTTCGGTGCTATGAGACCTTGCTTCTTGCCAAATTTCATGATTCTAGGTCAAGGTCAACGGTAAGCAGGTACCCTGTAAGTCGATAGGTTTTGATTTATTTGCGAGTTTCAAAATATGTCACAAATATAAATGGCCGCATTTTTTTAATGCATTGACTTAGATAGCTTGATTTTTTTACAGCTCAAAGGGACGTATTTGAACTTCAACTTTATACCTCCACACGTTCCTTTGAAAAAAGGTCAGACTAACAGACAGACAGACGGACGGACAACGATGTGATCCTGATGATGATAAGGGTTTATTTATTCATATTTATATAAATACACTTTATTGTACACCACAAAAATACATATAAAAAAAACATATACCTACACTACAAAACATACAATGGGCGGCCTTATCGCTTTCTGCGATCTCTTCCAGGCAACCTTATTAGGATGGACAATTTTCCTTTCCTTTTCCTTTTTAACCGACTTCTAAAAAAGGAGGAGGTTCTCAATTCGGATGTTTGTATTTTTTTTTTTATGTTTGTTCGCGCATAACTCCGTCGCTTGCCAACCGATTTGAAAAATTATTTTTTTGTTGGAAAGGGTATACTTCCCAAATGGTCCCATTTTTTTCAAAATCCAGTTCTGATGATGGGATCCTGGAGAAATCGAAGGAACTCTTCAAATATTATAGGCACACCTATAGCGATTTGGGTATTTTTTATAGTAGCTTGTGCATTTGCTCTCGGAAAGCACCACTTGGTGAAGTGGAACTGATGATGAAGACCACAGATGGCTACCGGAACTACTCAATGATAAATATTTCACGGGTTGCGATTCGATTACTTTAATATGGTTGCTAAGCAATTTCCGCTCGTCAAACAATGCGTGTGGTGAGTGGTTGTTGAGGAGTTCTCCTGGTTCTTACCAGCAGAACTCCTCAACAATTAACGTCCCAGCATCGGGAAAAGCAATATTTTGTAACATGTGATGAGCAATTGACATTAGACTATTGTAACTTATACAAATTATAAACAGACCCACTAAAAAGCGAGAAATAAAAACTTTTTAACAAAAAAAAAACCGACTTCCAAAAATCACTACAAAGTGAAAAATAACTTTGATTTCGGAAGTCGGTGGCAAAAAAAAAAGAAAGTAAATAAAAAACGAAAGACACCGACTTCCGAAATCAAAGTTATTTTTCACTTTGTAGTGATTTTTGGAAGTCGGTTTTTTTTTTGTTAAAAAGTTTTTATTTCCTTTTAAGGATCTACATAAAAAATACAACATCATCCAATAAAATAACAAATTACGTAAGAACCTATTTAAAAAGTTTAGGGCAGCCCTACACCAACCTGCTCAAACAACAACGGTCAAGTTTGGCGCCTGCGCCTGTCAAGTGTCGGTTGAACAGCAGATCACATATCGCTACAAATGTCCACATAATTATATGCGGCGACGATATATTGTTAGAACTGTTTAACATATTAATAGTTATTAATGATAGCTGCAATTTTATTTATGACAAAGTTTTTGTTCGCTTTGTCTGTAGTTAATCTGTGGTACTGATTTGTTTAGACTGTGGACTGTGATCCGATCGATCATAGTAAAAGGATCGTAGGAAGCCGATAAGAACTGCAATCAGATCTGTAGGTACAGACGTAGACGACAGCACATCAAGCTACTACAATCTGTCAAATTTCTTTAATAGATTTTCATCTTTATCGCTAAAACATTAGGTTCAAGGTTGAATAGGAAAATTTGACAGTTTCGGGTGGCTTGACCAGCTGGCGTCTGTACATCCGTTTAGGAGTCACGATGCCTTATACAGGCACAAAGTAGGAAGATAGACTAACACCCTCCTTTTAAGCCGGAAGTCTAGAATTTTAAAGCACAGTAAAAAAGTCCTTTTTCGACTCCTATGAAAAGTCTTCCCAGATTGGAACGAATAATTTTACATAATAGGTAGTGCATCTCTTCCGCAGATACCTACCTACTCCACAAACTCAACCACAACTTTTGGGCAGTCTACCAGTTTTTGACTTTCAGGATTCCCCTTCTTCATAACGTAAGTATCGATGGCAAAAAGTTCAAACATGTTTGGCGCAAAAATTCAACTGCGGATCTTCTGACAGATTCTGACTGCCCGTAACGAGTATCATACCTACATTTGAAATTGTCAGAAGACCACAGCTCGAAAGGTCCAGATGGAAGAGTCCCTGAGTCCTGTCAGAACTCGTGGGATACACCTTTAGCGGTTGATGACTTGATAATCAGTTCACAATTTAAACGCGGGTTATTACCGCTATCAAAAAATCAGCCTAGCCTTATCCCAACTATGTTGGCGTCGGTTTCCAGTCTAACCGGATGCAGCTGAATACCAGTATTTTACATGGAGCGACCGCCTATCTGACCTCCACAACCCAGTCACTGGGTAACACGATACCCCTTGATAAGACTGGCTGTCAGACTTTTGGACTTCTGACTACCCATAATGACTGTCAAAGATCTACTAATGACAGCCCGGCAAAATGGCTTAACGTGCTCTCCGAGGCACGGAGGAGTCTTAAGGCGAAAGCGCCAGGGTAACCCGCGAAATTCAAAATTTCTTACGTTTTTTGCAATTTGTAGGTCAGTGTGAGCTTGTATGTTGATTAAAATATGATTCGCGGCCGTAGCTAATATGGCTTTACAGAATTATAATTATTACAATCAGCAATACAACTCCATAAGTTAGCATTTACCTCAAATCTAGCGATTTCATGAAATCATGAGGTTTGAGGTGAATGCTAAATGCTACACTGACCTACAAATTGCAAAAAACGTAAGAAATTTTGAATTTCACGGGCTACCCTGGCGCATCAACCTTAATATCCACGAATCAACCGCGGCAAACGTAGCTTAACCTTCTATCGACCCGTGCGGCTGTTATATTCGGCCACCTATTACCGCTATCAATTGACTTTTAATAGACCCAATTTAAAAGCCAATTAAACCATTAAAATTAGTCCTTAGAGCTGATCAAATAAACAAGCAATAAAAATAAGAAATATTCGGCGTGTCAGTACTGAACTAGCTTGAGACGACATTGAGATGTCGAGCGGAGGTCGTGGCTGATCGATTAGGCGTTTGATCTGAATAAGTAGTTTAAACGGGTTAGAGGTCCGTAGGGAAGATAGAAAAACGTCAACTTAGCTACTTGGTGTTTCTCCTATAGGTACCTTTATTAGGTAGCATAGCATAAGCATAATCAGCCTATAATGTTCCCACTGCTGGGACACAGGCCTCCTCTCTATGAGGAGCCTACTCCCTAGTAGGCTGTAATCCACCACGCGGGCCCAGTTCGGATTGGTAGATGTCACATCGAATTTTTGGTTCTAGGACGCGCCGATGTCCTCATGATGTTTTCATAATTCCTTCGCCTTTTTGCCTACCGGCGTTCGAACTTTCGACTTACAATTATTCATAATTTGGGGCCTGTACCACTGGGACATCAAGGCAAAATACTACGCTTTAAAAATCTAAAATCTACTCTGTTATATCGTCTCGAACAAGGAGAGAGTATATAATGAGATTAAACGAACTTACCTATAAGTGAAGTTCTATCTCAATTATACGAAGCTCCTCGTCCGAGACGGGACTCCCTCCCAATGTTAATTTTACCACATCCAAACCCCCCCCCTTTAAGAAGAAATGTGCTTTAAACAAAATGAAGTTAACAGGTTCGTCCAGAAATACGCAGACAGTTTTTTTGCTTTGGATGGGATCTTTAAATATCGTGGAGCGCCGGAGCATGATGGTCGTAGACTAGTAGATGTTTACCTTTATTGAAATGTCTTTGCATTAGCAAGAATCGACGAATGAGCTCACTCGAAAAAACTATTCGAAATTGCTCTGTAGGTACAGAAATCGATCGTAGTTAAGTTATAGCGTAGAGACCTCTTCAATTAGGTAGATCACTATAAGTTTTGCAAGTTTTGTCTATGAAATAGGTAGGTGTCTGTAGGTAACCCTTTTCCTCAAAAAAAGCATTAGAATCTTGCGGAGGGTTTTGCCCAAGTAGGTACGCTCGAACTTCATTCTGTCCCGAATAAAGTACTGGCTTTTGTGGACGGTTACCATAAGGAGGTTGAGGATAGTAAGGTACTGGTTGTGGCATTGGATAATACATGAATTGTCCATATGGGACGTTTCCATATCCAGGTGCTAACTGATAATGTTCAGACGCCAGCAGGTCAAGCCACCCGAAACTGTAAAATTTTCCCAATCAAACTTGAACCTAATGCTGTAGCGATAAAGATGAAAATCTATTAAAGAAATTTGACAGATTGTAGTAGCTTGATGTGCTGGCGTACGTACAATTGGATATGCAGCGACATCTCCCGAAAACCCTGAAGCCCTGTAGAGAAAAAAATTACAAATATCAATGGATACTACCTCACTCTCTATATGAAATTATCAAGTAAGGACTTGGGAAAATAACTTTGAATTCGAACAGATATAATTATTTTTGAATGTATCAAATTATATCTAGGCAGCTCTATTGATGTCTCGTCAGATAACACATCTCGACCTGAGACGCATAAGGTCGAATCTCAAGATTGGACCCAAAAGACCTTTATTAGATCAATGGTTAATACCTCACTCTATAAATGAAATTATCAAGTAAGGACTCGGGAAAATAACTTTGAATTCTAACAGATATAATTATTTTTGAATGTATCAAATTATATCTAGGCAGCTCTGTTGATGTCTCGTCAGATAACACATCTCGACCTGAGACGCATAAGGTTGAATCTCAAGATTGGACCAAAATAACTATAGTCAGCTGAAACCAGTATTTCGCGCTCTTTCTAAGCATGTAACAATCATAATTGTATCTCTTTTCGTTCTGATAGATATACCAATGCATAAAGCTCTATCTGTCAAGTATTTGAATTTACATCATGGATTAAGGCTTGATAGCAACTACAGTATTTATGCTTAAAATTTTGGTATATTTAGAAGGTCGAACATTGACTTCAGCTTTTATGCTGTTATATTATTTTACGAATAAGGCAGGGACTATCTTATCATTCGACTTTATTCTACAAGGATTTTTGGTAAAAGTAATACGTATTTTCAGACAGAACTTTATGCCTCTTGAAATTAAATAATCAGATATCGTACCTTTAGATATACTCTTATGCCTCGAAAATTTTAATTGTTCGGTTAAGGTCCACAAACAGACGTAGACCTTATGCATTTGAGAAGTGCTACTTTATCGTTGTACAGAAATGTAGGTACATCTCGACCTGAGAGGCATTAGGTCGATTATTTAATTTCACAACTTTATAGGAGAGCCAAAAGAAAGATCTTGACAAAGTCGTGTCAAAACATTGACTTATATAAAAAAAAAACTATTGTTTATTTTTGATTAGGCTAACAAAAATTGCATAATGTTTTAGATAAGTCTTGTAGGTGGGTACGTTACCTTTGTATCAGTGTAGTAATAAAACCAGTTGCAGTATAATAATAATATTTTATTATTATAAAACTACTTTTTTGGTGGGACCTACGACCTTATGCTTGTAAACAGTTATTATAAGACGAATCATTTTAATTCTATTTACTGATCCAACTTTATGCCTGCAATTTTTTGGTAAAATCAATGCGTATTTTATGTTTTTTTTACATGTAACATTATGTTTGACAACAAACAGAATTCTAGTTATGTTCGATCTTGTTATTATTATATGTATGCAGCATTTAAATTGTTTATTATTCCTCATGGACCATGAGTGTTTTTGGGCTAAACTCTCAACAGTGATGAAATCTATGCCATGTGAAAGCTTTGGGGTATTATTTAATTCATTCTATGGCAGCCAAGTCGAAATAGAACGTGTTCGCGTTCGTGGTGTTTTGGAACTTTTTTTATTTTTATGTATGACCGCGCATAACTAGCCTTTTCCCAACTATCTTGGGGTCGGCTTCCAGTCTAACCGGATGCAGCTAATACCAGTATTTTACATGGAGCGACTGCCTATCTGACCTGCATTTATAGGTACCTATACTAGAAAGGTTTAGCTAGTAAAAGATAGCTAAACAATCTTTATGTGAATTTTAACACAAACACATATTAAACAAATAAACTACTGCTTAAAGTAGTGGTTTGATTGATTTAGTAATCATTATTGTTGTACCTATTTAGGTAGGTACATTGGTTTTTAGTTGCATTTTATTTAAAAACACATCAAGATTGTTTAGGTAAGTACATTTATTTCACTACCTTAACCTTTCTAGTATAGTTACGGAACCCACACAAAAATATAGAGCACAAAAACATTAACATGACAGGTTTTTAAAACACAGATAAGCCAATAATTGATTAGCGCAATGCTTTTGGCGACTATCTATTTGTTAGCCAATGGCTAGGTCAGCTATGTGTCAATAGGTCACAATTTTCCATGACACTGGTAGATATGTAGTCTAGGCTGTTCATAGAGACGTGACTTCCTGGAGTTCCTAGCGAGTTATTTGCTTCCTGTGACATGTGGCCATATGCTGCCTTGAAAATAATGGTGTTGGGGGAGGAACCGCAATAATACATTCTGTGTACGCAGCACTCCATTTATGTAAAAAAAAAACAGCAAAAAAAAAACCAGCAATGGATGTTGAAATACTCTAACGACCGACGCGTGAAATCAGCTGTCCACCTTCTACCTTGGTTACAGAGTTCATCGAACTCACCACATACATAATACCTACCCCTCCCCTTTTGTGCACAAATCGGAGCGTCTGTTATTAACCAATAACAGACGCCGTCTGTTATTAACCAATAACAGACGCTCCGATTTGTGCACAAAAACACAAACAAATCAGGTTTATTGGATTCCCATAGCGTTCCTGAAATAATTTCATGTACCGGTCATCTTAGTATGATATACTGAATTCACCCTATCAGTCTGCGGAGGGCTGTCCCTTACACCCTGTATATGGGCGATACGGACAAATAAATTATTGTAAATTTAATGGTCTGTTTAATTTAATGTATGAATTAAAACACTTGAGTATTGGATGCATGTTTCTCATGCAAGATGATCCTATGCATGGTTGCCGCAAAAGACATTAGGAATTTGGTACTGTATCAGAATTTTAGACTGCACAACAGCGTTTTAATAAACACAATCTCTCGACTGCTGGAAACGTAAATCTACGCGAGACAAAGTGGTTTTTAAATGTTTCTATAATTACGGCATTTGATCGGTTAAAAGTAATAATAATAGTGCGCTTTTGAATATCCAAAACAAAAAAAAATTAGAAAAAATACGCCTGATTTTATTTTTCTGTGTAATTTTTTAGGTACCAAAAGACTATGTTTCAGTATGTAAAAAAAAAGTACGTGGTTTGCCGAAATAATGTCATTTGATCGTGACAATGACATTAATGACATTTCGAATTCATACTATTGTTTTGTTTGGATCGAAAAAGATAAACTGTTCATGATTTTTGTGAATACAATGCTGTAATTACAATATTGTATTTAAAGAAAATAGTTGTCTATAAGACAGTGCAGGTGTAAGATACATAATGAGTAACATTTATATCCAAGAACCGCCTGCATTAGGCAAGGTAAATATGAGTAAACCTTTCATAAGACTTCACTATTTTATTCCATCATTAATCCGTATTTAATAGGGTAAATATATTTGTAGTCGTCTGCATTGTATTTTGTATAATAATTCATTCAGTTAATTGCATTAAAAATGTTCATTTTAACTTATAAACAGGTTATTTTTCTATCATACATTCCTCATTGTTAAAGTGGATTCTTATAATAATGCTTGTAAAACTTTTATCATCTTATCATAGTTTATCAAATTTACACATTTCTAGATAAAATTACCTACATAATTATTTTCCCTTAAATTCTTTACATAGGTACCACGGGTACCACTAGAGTGTTTTGTCTCTCATATTATTATGATTTGACCAATAATAATATTCTGTATTGACGACGTAAGAGTAACGGTTTATTATCTTATAACTACAGGTGCTATTGAAAACAACAGCCGGAGAAATAGATATTGAATTATGGACAAAAGAGGCTCCGAAGGCTTGCCGCAACTTTATACAGTTATGTATGGAAGGATATTACAATGGTGAGCTATAAATTAATCTGAGATATAGAGCTGTTAATTAAGAATACAACAGAAACAGAAAATAAATTGTAATTGAAACTTTTCATTAACGATGACTGTGGTGTTCAAAACAAACTTTACAACAATTGGAATGTGCAATGTAGGAATAATTAAATATTTAGCAGTGAAACCGGCTATCCACTACTAGGGGATATAATGTAATTTATATGACATCTCAATATATAATTTAATATCGCTCAACATTTAATTTTTATTTAATCTTAATTTTATTGAATGTTTTAATTTAAAGGTGAATGTTCTCAAATATAGGGCGCCCTGTACTAAACGAAAAGTCCGGTGTCACAACCAAACCCAGTGTATTTGGAGGAGAATTTAATGCTCTTCCTATATTGTTAACTGTTTTTTACATAGATTCCCGCAGTTTGTATTTATTTGCCATTTACCTACTTAATACTTTGAGGTTAGGTTCGTGAAAATGATTGATTCGAAATAGTGGAGAGTGAGAAATAATGTAGTAATATTGATCATGTTTTTTATTCTTGATTTTGTGCTAGTTTTTCCTGATGGGTGAATAAACAATACATTCATAGTCAATAATAATATTCTTGCTGTCAGTTTTGTTTAATGTAATTAATGAATCAAGTACGTAAGTACTTGCAGTAAGTGCTGGCTAAACCAACAATCGATTTTGTACTGTGTTTACTGATTCCTTGATTCATAAGAACTTGAACATAACATAACATTAGTCTTATTGTACCCGAAGAGTTATGCAGAGGTGTATACATATTATTATAGTACACCCGTACACCCATATTTTGAACTTGAAATGTTTGTATTAATAAGGTAGGATATTAGAAATGAAATAAGTAGATATGGTTAATTCATTAATTATTTATTCATATTTACATAATGTATCGACCACAATTAAAAATGTCCAATTGAAACTATATCCGCCCTACACAAATATTGTTATTACTAGTTAATACTTTTCATGACCAGTTAGAGGGAAGTGCAAACACCAATACTCTGTATTGATTGTGGTGATAGTATGTTCCTATAGAAACCAGTAGGTGTCGGTGCGTCAGCCATGAATTGCGGTCGGGCGGCACTGCCGCTGCCGGCGCCTGCAAGACTACGTTAAGAAAAAGCACCCGTTTTCGTTATTTTAATTATATTCAAATAGTTCATAAATGAAGCCAACATTTAAAGTAACGTCATTTGTGACGGCGCCAAAGAATTACAGATAATAATATAAATCAGCCAAAAAACAAATGCAATACGTCACAATAAAAACGTCATTTTCTCTTTTTGAATGGGGCTCTTTTAATTAAATGCATAAAATGTATTCCGAAACGCGTGTAATACGTCACGCGTTACGTCATAATAATTTAATAATAGGTAATTATTTCATAATTATTATTAAATTATTATGACGCAATGCGTGACCTAAAGATTTTATTTTTATCACACATAACATACAATACCTAATATCACGTAGGTACTAAAAAGCAAATAGGTATGGTACCTACTTACACACATTATAAATTCTTCATTTAAATGTTTGTTGGTTGATGGTGATGGTTGGTTGTTTGTTGGTATATATTGCTATATTTTTTTACGTAGTAGCAACATTGGGAAATGTGTATTGTAATAAATTACGTTTGTTATAATCCATCTATATAGACTTGTATCTATGGTCATGAATATATGGTTAAAAAAGTGCAATGGCAGTGACATTGACATAATTATACGTGGAAAATACATAAGTACAAAGTAAAAAATACTTTTATTTTTGATGTCCGAAAGCCGGGAATCTTTCTCATAACAAAAACGTAAATCTGATTAAAAAAATAGGAGTAATTTTATGAACTAAATTTGGTTGTGACACGCTCCCGCGCAAGATGGTACTGCCCCTCGGCATTCTCTTTTTATTGAATGTGTGAATGTTATTGTGTGTGTGTGTACTGTGGGTGGGGGTGTGAAATTAATTTAATTTTAATATTTTTAATTTTGAATTGGTTTGTATTTATAGATCTCAGTTATTTGAATTACTTAAATTAATTTTATTTATTTTCACTGCAAACTATAAATATTTTTTCGTTCAACCAAATGGTATACCTACAATGTCTCGGGATATAATATATATTATGGTGGAAAGGCAATGCGGCTCCGGCTTCATTCTCTGTAAGGGTGCTTATATAAAGAAGCATGTTTCCGGTACAGACAAGCGGGTTGGTACGGATTGGTGCAGGGTTAACTTGCATTATAGAAACCAACAAGTTTAAACCTGTTTCTTTATAATTGAGCACATAAGATAACATAGAAATGAATACCTGCACCAATCGGTACCAACCTGTCCGTACCAGAAACCTGTTTGTTTATGTAAGCACCCTAAGAGAAAACGCCTTGGCCTTGTAGTGAGACAAAAATAGGCTGGTATTATACAGGGTTACTTGTAATTTGACGTATTCCTTGCAGGACATCATAGTAGGGTTAAAATGCAACAAATTAATCCACCAAATGCTCTACCGTAATTCAGTTTTTTTTTTTTGTAATTTTTGTCTAAAAAAAATATAAATTACGAAAAATAAACTGTTAAATTAGTGACATTTGCCAAAGTTTTAGGCATTTTTCAACTTTTATTTTTTAACAAAGATCTGCTACGGCATCAGCTGTGATAATAACTTAAATTCTAGTAAAGTCGCGCCGTAAATCATTTTTGAATTGTATTTTTCATAAAAAAACTAAAAATCTAACTAACTCAAAAACTATTGAATTTCGGTAGAACATTTGGTGGCTTAATTTATTGCATTTTAACCCTGCTATGACGACCTGCAAGGAATACGGCGAATTACAAGTAACCCTGTATAAATTGATTCAAAACTGATAGGTAAATAATGTTATATATACTTATCCTAGTTATACAGGGAAACCTATTATTAGCCATACTATTTTTTAATTTACCTAATCTGTTACCATAGACTTATAAAAAAAGATGGACTCCGCGCCACGCATATCGAAAGTGAAGCACAGTAAGTATGCCGGACCGTTTGTACAAACACGCCTCGCGCACACATTTACATCATAGTATGCCGACCGGCCGCCATTACGTGACACGAGCGACGCCGTCTTTGCAGGTACTCAAATCATGCACACATAGATCGGTACGGTGCTTCACTTTCGATATTCGTGGCGCGGAGTCCATCTTTTTTTATAAGTCTATGTCTGTTACATACTACATGTATCGCTGTTGGTTGCCTTAATAAAGAAAATAAAATAAAAAATAATAGTTTTAACATTTTTCTTATTTTTCAGGAACAATATTCCACAGAGTGGTGCCGGAGTTCATAGTGCAGGGTGGTGACCCGAATGGTGATGGAACAGGTGGAGAGTCTATCTACGGTACTCCTTTCAAGGTATGTTTAGCTGAAAAGCCGCCTTTCAAGATGTAAAGCTGAACTGACTGACAAATGCGCTGAATATATTACGAACTGAGCCTCATATTCAAATTCAAAATATTTTATTTCGCATAAGCCTACATATAAACGTCAGAATTTGGTGCACGGTTAAGTAATAGGTAATACGAGCTGGTATCCGCAACTCTACGACAATGCGCGTATTTTGCGTATGGGTGGGAAAATAGGTCATTCGATCCAACCCAGCTCCTCAAAGAAGGCCAGCAGCGCCTTAATATTACTGACAACCTCCCGGAGGGTACCTGGGTTACCGAAGTACTTTGCCTTGAATGCGGCGACCACCGGGCAGTTTAGAAGCACATGAGCTGCTGTCTCGTCGTCCTCAATGCAGGCCCTGCACAGCGGACTGTCTGTGACTCCAAACACAAAGAGGTGTTTATTAAATGACCCGTGGCCAGTTATAGCAGCTGTAACTGTACGCAGCTGTTGTTTAGTCAGTCGGAGAACCGGTTTCGTGAGGCGGCCATCAATTGTAGGTAGTGCTTCCTTAGCCTGCCTACACTCACGTTGGTCTGACCAAAGTTTGTGATGCTGGTCCCTGGTACGCTTCCTTACCAGAGCGCGCAAGCACCCGAAGGGGAGCGGCACTATGGGTTCTGGTCCCACTGGTGCCATGCTCGACCCCCTTCTGGCAAGTTCGTCGGCTGCGTCGTTGCCTAGCGAGCCGCTGTGTCCCTTGATCCATTGAATGGTTATATTATTGAGTCCACCCACCTGGTTGAGACGCTGGTGGCACTCGTATATTAGCCCAGAGTCCACTGTGTGACTACTTAGCGCTTGCAGAACAGCCATGCTATCTGAGAGTATGCGGATCGAGTGGTCCTTAACCTCCCTGGCCGTGATGGCCGAAGGGGCCAGAGAAATGCCCATGCACTCTGCCTGGAACACTGTGTTATGGACCCCCAATGGTGTAGCTGTATAATGTGTGTATGTTGAAGTCCTCCGAGAAGATTCCAGCACCTGTACCACTACCTGTTTTAGATCCATCCGTGAAGATGCGCAGCTCTGCGGGGCACAACCCCTCGCATCGGCGATCCTCGTGAAGCTGGATCTTGTATTTTTTGTCAAAGATAAACTGTTTGGGTACCCGGTCATTTATAGCTATCGTGATGGGGAACTCCTTGTTTATTCCGGGATCAAGCAGCGCGGTGTGTGGTGTGTTAATCTTACCCCAGAGTTTCAGTGCTTTAAGACGTACTGGTGCACGGTTCCAAATGGTTGTTTCCTATAGAGAAGAGCCGGCAAGAAACTCCACAGATATCCATATCGCATTGAAAATTGAAATATTGCTTTCTGCCATCAACATAATGAAAAGTAGAATATGACAGTAAATTCAGTTAGTCACCAAACATTCTAGCTAGCCACTCAGGTAAAAGGTTAAGCAGTCAAAATGAGCCCGTCAGTCGTGAACTGTTGATAATAACTTTGGATTTCATAATGATACTGTGAATTACAAGGTAATTTTTTGCAGTTGCAGATCGCTCGCTCATATTTAAACAAAATACCATATGAATAGGCGTTTTTAGTACCTATTTGTTGATTAAATACGGTATATTATAAGGTACATTCAACGCAGAAGTTTCAAATTCCGGACTTGTTGGACAAAATGGTCTAAAATTGGCAACTTTTATGACCCCCTATTCAATGAGTTCTAGATAGTGACACGCCACATGCTAGGGTGATATTTTTTTTTCAAAATAAAAAGTTTGTTGTTGTTGTTATAGCCGTAATAGAAATACACAATCTGTGAAAAAATAATCTGTCTACCTATTACGGTTCATGAGATACAGCCCTGTGACAAACAGTTAGACGGACAGCAGAGGCTTAGTAATAGGGTTCTGTTCGGTACCCATTGGGTACGGAACCATAAAAATAAATTAAAATTTTGACAGGACATCTGGCGGGTTAGCTAGTTTGTAATATGTGTAGAAGCGTTTTCATTCAAATATGTTCTTTTCCTAACAGGATGAGTTTCATTCCCGTCTCCGTTTCAATCGTCGAGGCCTGGTGGCCAGTGCTAATGCTGGTAAAGATGACAACGCCTCACAGTTCTTCTTCACCCTGGCTCCTACACCGGAGCTGCAGAACAAACATACTATCTTTGGGAAGGTTACTGGTTAGTATGGTAGATTCAATGCCATTGAAATATCTTTTATACCATTCCCCCTCTAAAAAGCTTATTTTATTCACTGAAAACAGTGAATAAAAAGCACTTTTACTCACTGTTTTGATGTTTGAAAACACACCAATGTATTCGAACACAGATTTAGAGCACCTAGGCTAGATACGGCATGTTATTAGATAGTATGAAAACCGAACGTGTCATCTTTTTTATACCTACGATAACTTCACCCCAGCCATTTAGTGATGTGCTCAAAGTAAACAGAATTGTTTCAATCGCTAAGCGTCACTGAGCTAACAGACTTTTTTTAGTACGAACAGTCGAACATGCAGGGCACGCTTGGTCGGATGGCTTGCCGTATCTAGTGTAAGTGTAATCTGTGTATTCGACCTATATTGATGTGTTCTAAATTCAATTTGATTGGTCGATATTTTCGACAAGGAGTTTAGCATTAGAATAAAAACTGTTTTGTGTTCTTTGCTGTCCTTAATAAATTGGCGCTATTTTGAATACTGTAAGTTGTACCAACACAAAGTTTAGTGTTACTTTAATCTTTAATTTTGTGTTTGTTTAGTGTTGTTCTAATCGATTAAAAATGCATTCTAGTGATGAAGATGTGCTAACACCTGAGTTTATGAAAGAGAGGGCGGCCGATATATTGGAGAACTTGCTACCCAAAATATCATGGGTGGTTTACATCAAAACCAATTAAACTTTCCTTTTTCTTCATTATTATGTCTATTTTCACTTAAATCTTTCTTTTTCTCGTAGTCATGGTATAAAGTATAGTATGCAACTCTTGAATAAAACGGATTTATATCGAGGGCCATGAATCACTCACGTCGCTCAGGATTCACTCCCTACGGTCGTGATTCAATCGTTAGAATCCTTCACTAGCTCGTGATTCATCTATGGCCCTCGCTTTAAATCCGTCCTTTATTCACTAATTGCATAATATACTATTTGTACTTAGTTGGCCCATAGACTTTCTGGTAGGGAAATGCCTCATTCGCATTTATGCATCAAAGTATGATTATTTTTATTGAAAAAAAAACCTCTATGTGGATTAGAAGGTCTTGAGCTGAATGAGGATTTTCACGGCCCCAGATGGCGCCACGTTGACAAAGATGTCTTCCATTTCGACAGTGAATATAAAATATATGATGATGTTTCATTCATTCGACGATACGGTTGGCGCAGTGGTTGAGCGATTGACTGCTGCGCAGCATGTCGCGGGTTCGCTTCCCGCACGGAACAAATATTTGTACGACCTACAAGTATTTAATAATAGAAAAAAAAGCCGAAAAATGTTAATTTATAATTTTATCATAAAAAAAAATATTTTCCAGTAGGTATGTCAGTCTGTCACGACCCTTTTTCTCAGGAACGCGTAGAGGTATAAAATTATTAATATCAAATACGTACGTAAGTCTATGGTTCATTAAAGTTCAAACAAAATCAAGCTTCTAAGTCAACGCAATAAAAAAATACGGCCATTTAAGCGCCATGTTTTGGTACTCGCAAGTAAATCAAAACATATAGAGTACTTCCCGTTGACCTAGAACCATGAAATTTGGTAAGAAGCAAGTCTCACAGCACAAGTAAAGGAAAAGTCCAAAAATTGTTAGTTTGTTGTATTGTTTTTTTTTGTATTTGTTGTTGTTTGTTTACTAAGTACCTAAATAAAAAAAATAGTTTTGGGATTACAATATTTAGTTTGATTTTGGTATAAATATAAATTCTTTTGAACTACGGAACCCTTAATTGTGCCTGGTCCGACACGCACTTGTCCGGTTTTTTTTTAACTTCTAATAGTGAACAAAAACAAATGATAAGACATGAATCTATCATGCGCCTCGATTGAAAACAACAAAAAGTTTAGAAAATTCAATAACGTCATACGCAATAGACTCAAACTTCTCAATGTATGTAGAAAAAGCAAAATGTTGAAGCAAACCATGTCTTGGTAAAAGACTTAATATTATTCAGAATTCAGGTTCATTTCCGGAAAGATTTCTCGCATAACCTTGAATATTTTGGCCAACAAAAACACGGTCAGTCACATGTTTTTTGACCTGACCTGGTGGGTCGTCATTATTATCAGTCTTAGTGTCCGCGAATACTTGTTATTGTTCCCTCTCTCTCTCGGAGGCTTGTTGTGTTTGTAGATTGATAAGCTGTATAGCTATAATAGTTTATAAGCGAGCCCGGACCATTCCACAGTTGGATTCAACAGTCAGAGAGCAATCATGTTCTTGAACAAAATGTCCCTCGTTCTCCTCGTCGCTATCCTGGGGATCTCATGTAAGTACACATTTATTAATTTGAAAATTCTCTATTTAACGCGGAAGCGCCAGGCTAGCCCGCGAAATTCAAATTTTCTTACGTTTTTTGCAATGTGAGCTTGTATGTTGATTAAAATATGATTCGCGGCCGTAGCTAATATGGCTTTACAGAATTATAATCATTAGAATCAGCAATACAACTTCATAAGTTAACATTTACCTCAAACCTCATCATTTCATGAAATCGCTAGATTTGAGATAAATGCTAACTTATGGAGTTGTATTGCTGATTCTAATGATTATAATTCAGTAAAGCCATATTAGCTACGGCCGCGAATCATATTTTAATCAACATACAAGCTCACACTGACCTACAAATTGCAAAAAACCTAAGAAATTTTGAATTTCGCGGGCTACCCTGGCGCATCAACCTTAAATACTTTTGTTGTAATTATTTTAGATTCAATAAATATAGAACATTTTTTTTCTTTAGCTCTGTTACTTTTAAATGCAATACTTATTTTTTATTTAATTATTCATTGAATGTATAGAAAAGTGCAGAGCTGAGAGACATAAGCGCTTATTGAACAACTGTAGTCAGATCAGGGGGCCTAAAACCGGCCACATTAAGCAATTCCTCTAAAAGTGACTCATTTCCTGAATTCCCAGCAATTTATTATGATTGACGTATTTGACATTAAACTTCAATAAAGCAATTCATAATTTGTGGACCATTTTACGAATATCCATACAAAACTGTCAAACAGATGAATTGCGTGCTATGAATTGTACGCAGATAAATTATGAATTGTTAGTTTGTGACCGTTTTACGATTTCAAATCAATCTGCCTAGCCTTTTCCCAACTATGTTGGGGTCGGCTTCCAGTCTAACCGGATGCAGCTGAATACCAGTATTTTACATGGAGCGACTGCCTATCTGACCTCCACAACCCAGTAACTGGGTAATACGATACCCCTTGGTAAGACTGGTTGTCAGACTTTCGGGCTTCTGACGACCCGTAACGACAGTCAAAGATCCACGAATAACAGCCGGGATCAACGGCTTAACGTGCTTTCCGAGGCACGGAGGAATCTCGATATGTAAAGATGGTCACCCATCCACTGACTAACCCCGGCAAGCGTAGCTTAACCTGACGGATCGACCCGTGCGGCAGTTATTACTTAGCCACGAGCTCCTCCTCCTCCTCCACGAGTTTTACGATTTCAAATATGATTCATAATACCTATTATCCTAATATGATTCTGCCAAAGTGGCCGTTTTAGCCCCCCTGTTCATTTTTGGGAAAGATACGAACGATACGATACGATACGATTGATATTTATGATATTAAAAATCGTTTTTTTCTTCTATAGGGTTTTCGGGAAATGGACTTGTGGCTGCCAAGGGATCCGACCAAGAGTTGATGCAATACCAGCGAAGTACTAAAGTTATAAAAGTCGACCAAAATGTCCGACCTTTGCCAACGAACTATTCAATGCAACAACCCACGCCTCAGAACTATTCAATGCAACAACCCACGCCTCAGAACTATTCAATGCAACAACCCACGCCTCAGAACTATTCAATGCAACAACCCACGCCTCAGAACTATTCAATGCAACAACCCACGCCTCAGAACTATTCAATGCAACAACCCACGCCTCAGAACTACCCATCGCAACAACCCTCGCCTCAGAACTATCCATCGCAACAGCCCATGCCTCAGAACTACCCATCGCAACAACTCACGCCTCAGAACTACCCATCGCAACAACCCACGCCTCAAAACTACCCATCGCAACAACCCATGCCTCAGAACTACCCATCGCAACAGCCCATGCCTCAGAACTACCCATCGAAACAATACATTCCTCAGAACTACCCAATACAACAATCCATGCCTCAGAACTACCCAATACAACAATACATGCTTCAGAACTACCCAATGCCACAACCCATGCCTCAGAACTACCCAATACAACAATACATGCTTCAGAACTACCCAATGCCACAACCCATGCCTCTGCCCTACGCAATGCCATACCCAATGCCTTACTATCCTCAACATTCTTATGGTAGCCGTCCACAAAACCCACCGCCCATCGATTATCTACAACATAATTGGGGATATAATGTACTTCAAGGCACACTTGGGCAAAACCCTCCGCAATCTTTTGCAGAGAGTAGTTTATTTGTAATTCTATGCTGTAAATGATTGGGGACATAATGCAGTTCAAGGCATACTTGGGCAAAACCCTCCGCGACCTTTTGTAGAGAGAAGTTTATTAGAAATTCTAAGTAGTTAACCTTCCTCAACAAAAGGATGTTTTTTATAAACAAATGTTTGTTTTTAATGATTTAAGTAATCATTCATTTTACTACCATTGTTCGGCTCATTTCGTACTTGAATATTAGAACTTAAGAATGTATGTATGCTTAACATTGTTTAAAACCGACTCAATAAATAGAATATAACGTAAATAGTTTTGTTTCCTTTTCTTTTCTCCACCTTCAACCTCAAAGTCAGATATCATCTCATTGCTATCTCTATAGGAAATGAAATACGCATACAAAAAAAGAGACTTATCGTCTCATTGTTAATGCTAGACATTCGATGCTTGACTACAAGCTGAAATCGATGTCAGTAGCTGTTAATGTTTATTTATTTTTTGCAGTTTAGACCCAGTGTGCATTTGGTCTCATCAGTGTAGTGACATGCACACGTGGGGGCCTACTCCCTAAGTCTGTCCGTCTTTCCGTCCGTCCGTTCACCCGTCCGTCTGACATTACGATCCATCAAAACAAGTGTAAAAGTTAAATTTTTCGGACGGGCATAAACACATCGGGAGTAGGGACAACTGGCAAATCATGTTCTCATTCATACTTCGTTCGGGACCCGAACCAATCATTCAACCGTAGGTGATACGGAGTGAGAAACGCCCGTAACGAAGGCCAAAACTACGGACTTCGTGCTTAGGGAGTAGACCCCCTGATACAGACTGCATTATAGATTAAAAAAAAATAGTTATTGGTACATGAAAGATATATCACTTTCGTGCAACTGTTGTAATATAAATGCTTAAACAAATGCATACCTTCCTTTAAACTGAATTGTTTAATTTTGACCGCTGATGCCTCAGCAGAAGTTACTTCATCTTGAAATTAATGACTCAGGGGAAGCTACTTATCAGCCGTTAGATTATTCTTAGCCGTTCGTCTTTCTAATGTTTATAAATAGGTAATTAATTGATTGTTACTGATGATTGATCTACAGATTATCAAATCATCTGTCTATGTGAGTATCAACTAGCTTTTTGAATTGTTTGACGCAACAGTAAAAACAAAATACTTAGTATAAACTCACTTTGCTTTTTTTTAAATTGTTTCATCGAATTTTTTCTTAGAAATATTTAAACTTTTTTCTAATAATTGCTGTTCATTAGCTAGCATAAACGGGGGAGCTATATTTCAATATATTAGGGGTTAAAGTATGAAATTGCCGATTTGTACTAAAAAATTGAAATTCGTTTTTTTTTAAATTTAACATATTTATTTTATCAAAATAATTACCATTATTATCTATACATTGCTGCCATCTAATAGGAAGGTCATGTCTTTGCGATAGAACTCTCGTGATCTACATTCGACAAAACGTGTGAAAGCATTTTGTACTGCCTCCTGAGAAGAAAACTTTTTATCACGTAGAAAATTGTCCAAATCACGAAAAAAATGGTAGTCCGTTGGAGCAAGGTCTGGTGAATACGGAGGGTGACGAATGGTTTCTAATTGCAGTTCCTGTAAAGTTTCTACCATCTCTTTCAATTCGCACGGTGCGTTCATTAGCAGTCCCCTCTCCAAACGCAACATTGATATTGCGAGCTGTTTCTGCCGCGTTAGTTCCGCGTCGGAACTCGTATTCAAAAATAACTCGAATTTTCGAAGTATCCATCTTTCTTGTCTAAGCTGAATAAAAAAACAAATGAAAGTCGATAATCGAATGTTGCACATTTTTTAAAAGAAGAACTTCTTAAGTACCATGTGAAAAAGTTTTACTCAAAAATCTCAAACCATGAAGGTTCTATGTCAATTCGAAGTACCTAATACAAAAAAAACGGCAATTTCATACTTTAACCCCTATTATTACTTAGCCAAAAACTTTTATGTGTATGAATGAATGTACAATCGCTCTTATTTCTACTTAGGCAGGTAAAAACTACAGAACGCAGAGTGTTTGGTGTTCCATTTGCTTTGGCTAACACATAATAATATTTATTCCCTCTTATTTCTTAACAGGAGAAACAATATACAACGTCCTTAAACTGTCCGAGGGTCTGATAGGCCCGGACGACAGGCCCGACCATCCTCACAAGATCACCAGCACTACGGTGTTAATCAACCCGTTCACTGACATCGTGCCGCGGGTACAAGAGACCCAGGAGGAAGAGAGGCCGAAGAAAAAGAGGAAGGAACGACAGGGGATTAAGTAAGTAATCTTAATTATATTATCTACTGCGAACCCGACAGACTTTGTCCTGTCTGAACGATCCTGTAACCCGACTGCAGCGCCACCTACCGGGTCCAATTGTGTTTTCAAACCATCCAGGAACCCATTCAAATATACTTACACACAAAATTTCATCTAAATCGGTCTAGCCGTTGTTATAAGTACCACGTTTTATTCGTTTTTTTTTAAATTATCCTATGTCCGTCTCCTGGTTCTAAGCTACCTCCCCACCAATTTTCAGCCAAATCGGTTCAGCCGTTCTTGAGTTATAAATAGTGAAACTAACACGACTTTCTTTTATATATATAGATAGACTAGCTGCGCCCCGCGGTGTTACCCGCGGCTTATCTGATACACTAAAACCGTATGGTATGTAACCGGTGAGATAAATATTTACATTTATATAGAGCGCACAGTGGCGCCCTCGGTAGCCTCCAGAGCCAGAAATCTTTTTACTGCAGTACATCCCGGTAAACAACATTACGGGACTTATTGTTTTCTGCGTAAATAAAAAGATTTCTGGCTCTTGACACACGCGAGCAACCCACGTAGAGCTGCCCGTGGGAGAAGCAGGGGGTGTCCAGGTGGATGCCGGCTACTTTTAAAGTTTGCCCCTGACTTTTATTTATTGTAATAGAGAAAGCCACCTTCAGCGGAAATTGCAAGCGCTTAAATTGGAATGGCAAGTTGGTGGGTATTATAGGTATTCTGGGTATCAATACCGTCTCTCCTTTGGACCCTCCGGTAAGTATGGTGGCCTGCACGATGTGCCGTCTCAGCTCTGTGACGCGCAACCTGGTGCCGTTACACAATCTGGGCGCGTCCAGGTTACGCATCAGTATGACAGGCACACCAACCTTGAGCTCCAACTTGTGGGAGGGCACCCCTGACAGGTCGAGGGAATTTAAGAATTGTACAGGGTATGTAGTTGCGTCGTCAGTTGTCATCGCCGTGTCTATTGACATGTAGGTCCTCACCTCACCTGGAACTTGCTCTATTATTTTTTTATTAATCTTTCCCACCGATTCGTTTTTGGGCGCCATGATAGCCCTTTCACACAACCACACTTCGTTAGCCAGGTTTTGTTGTAAGCTTGGAAATACCTCATTAATAAGGTTATCTTCCGAGCTTACAACATTGCTAAATCGGCTGTCAAAAGTTATTTGGCCAGTAGCGTCCGTCGGCACGCGACCTTCGCCGACCTCGAGGAGTGTTTGTGCGAAGAGTCCAGACTCCTGATCATTGAAGAGCTGGACCCTCATGTTGGTCTTCAGCTGTAACCGCTCTATCTTACCCCACAACGGCGAAGCCTTGAGACACGCGTTTATCTCGTCTGCCGCGGTACCTCGCTCGATAACCGGTAGCGTCTGCCGGAAATCACCTGCGAGCAAGACGACCACTCCACCCATCAACATTCGATTGCCCCGAATATCTTGCAAGCTGCGATCCACTGCCTCAATCGCTCGCTTGTGTGACATCGTGCATTCGTCCCACACGATCAATTTGCACCATTGCAATAGAGCACCGCGACTACTGCTTTTACTGATGTTGCAAGTGGGCGTTTCTTCACTTGCAAGGTTCAGCGGGAGCTTGAACACTGAGTGTGCGGTTCTGCCACCACTCAGCAAGGTTGCGGCTATTCCGGAGGATGCAACAGCCAGCGCAACCACTTTGTCTTTGCGCATTTTTGCTAGCAGCAAGTTCAGTAAAAAAGTTTTGCCGGTGCCCCCCGGTGCGTCCAAGAAAAAAAGACCTCCTTGTCCGCTAGCTATGCGGTTTGTTATTAGATTGAAAATTTGCCTTTGCTCCGGTAGTAACAGGGGCTCTGTTTGAGCGACTTGATCCCGTAAGGCGACAGTATCATAACCAAGCTCTCTGACCAAATCAGTGGACAGCTCTCCAGTTCTTTGTGGGGTAGGCATATTGAAATCGGACAGCAGTTTCCCGACCATTGCAAAAATTTTGTCCTCGAGAAGTTTCAACGCTTCGTTAAAAACTAAGTCATCGTTGGCTTGTGTAATCCCTTGGTATCGGCGAGCAATGTCTTCTGATAAAGCATTTTTATATTTGTCCCATAATTGCCGGGGGTTGGAGAGTCCGCAGGTGCTTAACATAATCGCAAAGAGCTCTCTCAACGTACTCGCTGACCGGCACAACATGGCGTCTTCCATCGTTGCGTCCCAGTGACCGTCGTCTTCCAGCAGTCCCATCGCCTCACACGCTTCTTGGAAAGTGGCCTTTTCCTGCCCGTCGACGATTTTGAGAGCCTGAAAACTGGTGGGGCCTCGGACTCTAGTGAGTAGCAACCGTAGACAATAACACTCAAATTGTATTATGTGTACGGTATACATTCTGCCCAGAGCATCTGACGCCTTCACACCAGGCCATCCGTCGACGGGTGCGCCCTGCACGCGACGTTTCCATTCTTTCCGCGACGCATTCCACGTGTAATACCTCGGCACTTCTACGTAGAACAACGTCCGGGCAAACGCGTCATTCTGACACAGGCGGAAAAATGCGGTGAGGGTGGTAATAGGCGGTGTTGCAACTCGGTCTCGCAGGTTCGCTTCTGTGAAATACACGCGCTCGCCGTTTGGGAGGTGCACAGCAAGATGGGTCACTGTTGGGTGCCTTTCGTGTAACGGTAAACCAAGTATTCTCCATGCCGCTTCGTTACTGCTCACATATCTGCCCGCCCGAAACATCTGCACCTCATCCTGTGGGTCGATTGTAGCGTTACCCTGCTGTCTCACGATGAAAATAGCCTGGTCACTGCCCTTATTTATGTATTTACATATATATTTGATAGCCTGGACCGAGCTGCAAAATTCCACATTTATGTGGGCATCAAAAATTTTACAAAGCAGCGGCGAATATGGGACCACCCAGCTATTGTCCACGGACACGTTTTGCGCGGTGCCTCTGAGGTTAATATTAACTGTACGTCCCCCATGTTCGGGCCCTCTACGCCTATACATCGGGTAACCATTTTCATTGGTTTGCGTATCTTTTATGAGCGCGTGAGGATATTTTTTTGTGCATTTTCCATCTTTCATGCAAGGGGCCGTACGATTCAATACTCCGCATGGTCCGTGGATCATGCTTTTGGTGACGGTGTCATATAACTTTTTATCTTCGTTGGGGTCGGGCAACTCTGCAGAAACAACTTCGTCAATCTGGCTGGGACGTAATATCTCTTTTAGCCAGAGTAATAAATGGACATGCGGCAGTCCGCGTTTTTGCCACTCAATAGAGTACATAAAACACTGCATCTCACCGAACACCTGCCCTTTGGTGAGGAGGGCCACCAGTTTTTGTACCTTCATACGAAAGACTCTAGCGACGATGTCGTGTCGGTCCGTTGGTTTTTGTCCGGCCATCAATTCCTCTTTTATTTCGGGCCAGGCTGGGTTACATGTCATCGTAATAAATAGGTCCGGCCGCCCGTAATTCCGGACATATGAAAATGCGTCTTGAGTATACTCATGCAGATAGCGGGGACTGTTTACGAACGACGATGGGAGGATCACCAAATGACCCAAATTGTTCGGGTTGACATTGCCGTCGTTCGCAATGGCGTCTTGGAGGTGTACATAGCTCTCGGCACGCAACTTGCTCTGATTCAGAGCTATGTAGCGCAGACGCTCACTCTCCATCTTTACGTACATATCCACCAAGAATTGAGAAAGAAGTGTCCTACAGCGTAGCAACAAATTAAAATTATTTTCACGGACCATTATATGGAAAGCGTAAAAGTCCATGCAGGTGACTTTTTTATTTGGGTTGGTTTGAGGGATATTAAAGTGATAACCCTCTTGTCCCTTCCAGTAAATTATTGGATACTGTAGAGCGTCATAATATCGGTGCGTGTCTGCAATTCTGGTGAGGGAATCATCGTACTTCCGCAGGACGATGTCTCTCGGGGCGGTGGGGTCGGCGCCCGCGACCACAGCCGCCACCTCGGTGACCGCAGCCGCTGGCGCGTTGTAGCGGCGTGGGTGCTGCCCGCTCGGCACTCGCTCTGCGTGTATGACTACCTTACAACTATCATCGGGCATATTCTCTAGGGCGGACTTAAATTCATGGACCAAGATGTTGTGGTTGTTCAGGACTTGTTGAATTAAAGCTACAGTTGCTCGCTCCACACCTTGAATGATTTGACACCGTCTGTCAGTCTCCGCCTCATCGTCTCCCATAAAATACACCTGTAAAAATTGAGGCTGTCCATTAAGTGGCGGCAACAGTGACCCTATTCTGTGATGCACTTGGCCTTGTACTGTAAATGTAGGGGAAAATCCAGGCATAGCAAGAATTTTGTCCGCCCCGAAAGACGTCATGTGAAAACATGAATTGTATTTTTTTACACGGTTAAGGAACCGTCGAGATTCATCAGTTTCACCTGTAAATAATATTTTTAAGGGATCCACAGGCTCTTCTAAAATAGGAATGGCTACTTTGCCCCCAGAGCAACACATCCCCCCTCTTTCCTCCTTCCATTTTAATGCCCCACAGTGGCGACACACATTTTCCATACGGCTAATTTTAATGAGCCTGTGGTTACTGTAATCTAATGTCACGTCATATTCAAAAGCACATCTTTCAAATACCCCCCAAGAGTTTCTGCTAAATATTTGCCGACGCTCAGCTTGACGCTGAGCAACTGCGAGTCGGCGAGCATTTGCCTCATCTGCTGTCTCAGAAGCACGCTGATTAGCCATTAGCTGGGCGTGCTCTCGTCGTCGAGAAGCTGTTTCTTCAAGTGTTTCAGTGGCACGCTGAGAAGCCATACGCTCTGCGTTTTCTTGACGCTGAGAAACTGCTTCTTCAGGTGTTGCAGAGGCACGCTGAGAGGCCATCCGCTCTGCGTTTCCTTGACGCCGAGAAGCTGCTTCTTCAGGTGTTTCAGTGGCACGCTGAGAGGCCATACGCTCTGCGTTTTCTTGACGCCGAGAAGCTGCTCCTTCAGGTGTATCAGCGGCACGCTGAGAGGCCATACGCTCTGCGTTTTCTTGACGCCGAGAAGCTGCTTCTTCGGGTGTTTCAGTGGCACGCTGAGAGGCCATACGCTCTGCGTTTTCTTGACGCCGAGAAGCTGCTTCTTCTGGTGTTTCAGTGGCACGTTGAAGAGCCATGCGATTTGCGTTTTCTTGACGCCAAGAAGCTGATTCTTCTGGTGTCTCTGATGCACGCTGAGAGGCTATGCGGATAGCATTTTCCTGACGTCGAGCATCAGCTTGCGTAGAAGTTTCTCCAGCTCTGACTTCTGCCTGACGTGCTACTTGCTCACGTCTACGCTGTTCAGCATGAACGCTAGATTCTTGCTGTCTAGCAATTTTCATAGCTCGAGCTCTTTGAGAGCTCTGTGAAAGACTGGATTTGCGTTTGCGAGTCATAATTACACTAAAAATCTCAACAATATCCTAGAAATAAATATTGAACTTAATCTATCAAAATAGATAAAGAACTTACCTACACCTAAAATATTATTATTATTAAAAATAAAAGTAGCCACAACTTAACCTAATCTACAAATATTATAACGAACTAAGAAATGCTGCTATTAAATAATCAATACTAACTTCTAAACAAACCAACGTAAATATTGATACCTACTAAATACCAATTTTAACGAACTCAACAATATCCTAGAAATAAATATTGAACTTAATCTATCAAAATAGCTATAAAACTTACCTACAACTAAAATGTTAAATATTGTAGGTAAACAAAAATAAAAGTAGCCACAACTTAACCTAATCTACAAATATTATAACGAACTAAGAAATCCTGCTATTAAATAACTAACTTCTAAATAAACCAACGTAAATATTGATACTAAATACCAGTTTTAAACAAACTAATAAATACTGCTATTACAAAATTCTATTCTTCTATCGGAGTTTTTACTAACTAAAATCCTTCCACCGAGTAGTGCATTGAAACGTATGCATGTTTTAGTACCTACTGAGCAGCGCCATGTATCGGATTTTTTAGAAAACTAAAGTTATCACTCTTGTGTGTTCTAAGGTGCAAAATGCATACAATGCGGGGAGAAATGCATCTTTATTGAAAAAACAAAACCGGTCAAGAGCGAGTCGGACTCGCGCACCGAGGGTTCCGTACCATCATTTATATTAAATTTTTGTTGATGATTTCTGAAAAAGTGTGCTATTTGGAGACATCATTTTATTTTTAGCATTAGAAGTTCTTGATGAAGCTGAGACAGACAGACAGACAGGCAGACTGAGTCGCACCATAAGGGTTCCTTACCATTTTGGTACGGAATACTTAAAGAGCAGACTAACAAATACCAGATTTTTATTTAGCTCTAAAAACACTATATTTTTTCGGTATAAAAAGTAGCATATGTGTTAATCCAGGATGTCAGCTACTTCCACACCAAATTACATCAAAATCGGTCGAGCCGTTTGAGTTTGAAAGAGTAGCAAATATATTTGAATTCCTTGCTCATCCCACGGGAACACTACATTTTTTTCAGGATAAAAAGTAGCTTATGTGTTAATCCAAGGTGCCAGCTACTTCCACACCAAATTACATCAAAATCGGTCGAGCCGTTTGAGTTTGAGAGTGTAGCAAATATATTTGAATTCCTTGCTCATCCCACGGGAACACTACATTTTTCGGGATTAAAAGTAGCCTATATGTTAATCCAGGGTGTCAGCTTCTTCCACAACAAATTACATCAAAATCGGTCGAGCCGTTTGAGTTTGAAAGAGTAGCAAATATATTTGAATTCCTTGTTCATCCCACGGGAATACTACATTTTTCGGAATAAAAAAAGTAGCCTATGTGTTAATCCAGGGTGTCAGCTACTTTCACAACAAATTACATCAAAATCAGTCGAGCCGTTTGAGTTTGAAAGAGTAGCAAATATATTTGAATTCCTAGTTCATCCCACGGGACCACTGTATTTTATCGGGATAAAAAGTAGCCTATGTGTTAATCCAGGGTCTAGGCTATCTACGTACCAAATTTCATCCAAATCGGTCTAGCCGTTAGAGCGTGAAGAAGTAACAAACATACACACACACACATTCACAAACTTTCGCCTTTATAATATTAGTGTGATGTCATAGACTATAGACAATAGCCTATACAACGTGTAACGTTAAATGCGCAAAACCTCTTAAGGGGTCATTGTACTCATCATTATGAATAACTTTTACTATGGGACCAAACCTGAAATCGCGAAAAAAAAATCAGGTGTTCAGTACATTTTGACTAATTAAGCGAACATAAATGTACTGAACAGCTGATTTTTTTTTCGCGATTTCAGGTTTTATCTCATAGTAAAAGTTGTTCATAATGGTGAGTACAAACTCCTATTTCGATTTGGTGCATGTTATAAATTTCATCCTGTATAAGATGTAACTTAAATAACGCACAGCCTCTTAAGGGGTCATTGTACTCATCATTATGAACAAGTTTTAGTATGGGACCAAACCTAAAATCGCGAAAAACATCAGCTGTACCCTGCATTTATGTTCGCATAACTCGTCAAAGTGTAGGGAACAGCTGATTTTTGTTTCGCGATTTTAGGTTTGGTCCCATAGTTAAAAAGTTGTTCATAATGATGATTACAATGACCCCTTAAGTGATTGTGCGTTATTTAGGTTACAATAATTGATGTTTAAAATTAGGAAGATAGGCCTAAGACAAATACAGATAGGTCTAAGGTCACGTAAACATTATTAAACTCGAAACACTTACATAGCGGGAACAAGATAGCAATAATTGTCACTGTTACGTACCCGTAGCAACTCAGAAACAAACTACGATTCGGGTATTCCCCGCAAACCGAAAGTAATGTAGGTCTAGTACCGTCAACAAATAAAATAATAATTCATTATAATTAGCTTCTGCCACTTCGCTTC
This sequence comes from Cosmia trapezina, assembly GCA_905163495.3. Taxonomy (NCBI): domain Eukaryota; kingdom Metazoa; phylum Arthropoda; class Insecta; order Lepidoptera; family Noctuidae; genus Cosmia; species Cosmia trapezina. The sequence goes on from LR991048.1 coordinate 6,586,585, forward strand.
GCTCACTTGCCATGGTGCCTGTCGGCAACGAGACCCTTTCTATGCACATAGGCGCAAGCAGCGGAAGGTGTGCTATGATAATTATAACGTACCGTACCGAGTCATGAGTTAGAAAGTCTTTAATAATTACAATTTTTAAACAGGTTTGTTTATTGTGATGTTTATATTATTCTAATTCGTTTACATAGATTAGATTTGTTAATAGTTTTCATATTTTGATGTAATAAACTAACAAGGTAAGGATTGACGTATAGTTACGTAACTTGAAAACATGCTTTCTGTATATGTACGTATTTTGATAATTTTAGTTTCGAAATATAGAATTGGATAAAAAAAAAACGCATTTAGAAATTCTATGGGAATTTGTGTAATTAAAATGTACCGACCTACATTTTTTAAAGCTTTTGTTTTACGATTTTTTTTATTGCTTATATCTATAAGCAATAAAAAAACACATCGTAGAACAAAAGCAATATGTTCAATATTATTGTTTTATACAATTAAGGGATATATAAGAAAGGTTATGTAATAAAAATTGTAAGGATAAATGGTATAAATATAGGAAAAAAAGTCAAAGATTTCGGTTTAGGAAAATTCGCGAGTAAAATGGGTTCAAAATACGTGGACCTCTATAAGGTAATGAAACGCCGCTATAAGCGCGCCATTTGCCGGCAAATAATCATCACCGACCCCGATGACCCTTTAACACTCCTCGAGGATAGTCGTAGGACCACCAGAGAAAACTGCAAAAACTAAAAAAACAAAACTACATTCAATTACTGGTGGGTAGCCAGTCTAGTTGTTGTCTCTGTTTTCTGACAACTTGGAGGAGCCATTTATGTCTCCACACTTCAACTCGAGAAACCCTAATAATAAAAATGTACTCATTATTATTTCTTAACATAGCCAGTAACTGATAAAATTGCACAATGACACGGTCAGAGTGGATTAGGCGCAAAATGTCACATTCTCAAATTGTCATATTCTCAAAACGCCACATCGCAAAATGCCATTTTCGCAAAATGCTATTCTCGCAAAACGCTTTTTCGTATAATGTTAAAACGAAAAAAAAAACGAAAATTTTGAGAATGTGTCAGTTTGCTAGTGTGGCATATTGAGAAAAGAATTTTGCGAATTTGTAATTTTGCGTCACTATGTCATTTTGCGAATGTGGCATTGTGCGCCTAATCCGTCAGTGTGGTATGGATAAATTAAGAAATGAAAAAATATCAGGAACATATGACAAAGTATCTATTGTGTTGACGTTACAACGGTAAACAAAAAGCGATTACCTCTAAGTAGGTAGGTAAAAATCAAATTAAATATTATTCAATTAAATTCGAGGCAATATGACATTCTTTTGCTGACGGTACTAATACGCCACTTGCGCTGACATAGACAAGGACAGAGATAAGAGCCGGCGTGTCGTGCAAGCGAAATCGCGCTAGCCGCCGAATGTGGGCCGAATGTTTACGATTATGAATGACATTGCATCTATCTTGTTCTCACAAACATGGCGAAGCAAACATGAAATATTATTATAATTTTCAACAAATTAACATTTTTGGCTGTAGGTGAGTGAAAGTAATCCTGTGGAACTTGTTTTTGGTTCTTGAACTATTTGTGCACATTTGAAAGCGCAGGAAGGCATTGTTCCTGCAGATTTAGAAATAAATTAAAAGGATATTATTTAGAAACATGTTAACTACAGTGCTACTTAAGTCCTAAAAGTATAAATATTTAAATTGTGTATAAAGACTCCGCAGCCCCCGCAGTCAAACTATTGCCATGGTTTTGTGGGGCATAGTATAAATATTATGTAAATAATTATATAAAATAAAAAAAAAACTTGAGAGGTGTCAAGGGACACCCGGATGGAACGAAGTTCCTTTCGATTAATTAGTGAAGGAATTGTAATAAAATTTTATTTTTATACTCATCATCATCATCATCACCATCACCATCACCATCATCATCATCATCATCATCATCATCATCATCATCATCATCATCGCGACACCACACTGTTCAATGCGAAATAGAAATGAAAATATCTGGCTTGCTTTCTATAAGAGAGAGAGAGAGAGAGACAGAGACAGAGAAACATGCGCACGCCGCACGGCTTACAATACATACATACATAGCTTACTATAGCAAAAAGTGTCGTGACAACTTTTCGTTCCCATTTTTAGGGTTCCGTACCTCAATAGGAAAAAACGGAACCCTTATAGGATCACTCGTGTGTCTGTCTGTCTGTCTGTCCGTCTGTCACAGCCAATTTGCTCCGAATCTAATGGACCGATTAAGTTAAAATTTGGTACACATATGGATTTCTGTGACCCAAACACGTACAGCTAAAATAAATATATGAATTTTGAATATGAGAGTCACTTTTAGGGGGAAAATAAGAAAATTAAAAAAAAAAGTTTTGTAAACTGTACCGTGTGACATATCAAATGAAAGGGCTTACTATGCGGATCTCAAATATATTTTTTTTATAATTTTAAAATATATTGTTTTAAAGTTATTTAAGAAAATAGACGAAAATTGACCATTCCCCCCCCCTTATCTCTGAAACTACTGAGCCTAAAATTTTGAAAAAAATATAGATAATAGTTCTATACCTGTAGATTACAGGAAAACCTATAAGAAGTCTGTGGTCTTAAAATAACATGGTAAATCTATATATATAAAAAAATCAAAGTCCTGACTGAGTCACTGACTAATATATCAACGTACAGCCCAAACCAATGGACCTAGAGACTTGAAATTTTGCACATAGATACCTTATATAGTTTAAAAATCCACTAAGGAAGGATTTTTGGAAATTCCATCCCTAAGGGGTAAAATAGGGGATGAAGGTTTGTATGAAAAATCCTATCCCTTGAGTTAATAGACTTGAAACTTAGCACGAATATTCATCTAAGTAAATTATAAAGTTTATCATTTTGAGTTTTCCTAAAATACCCCCTAAAGAGGGATTGGGGGTGTCAAAGTTTGTATGGAGGACTTTTAACACGCGGTCCCATTAACTCAAAACTCAGTTTTTATATTTGAGATCAAAAATGAAGACTAACGTGTATCAGGGTTTTCCAAAAATCTACCCCTGGGGTGAAAAGTTAATTTTACAGCGGAGGATTTTATTGGGGGCTTGATTAACTCTAAAATTGGTGTAAATAATGTTAGAGTCAAGTTATGGAAACATACCAGACGATTTTTGAAATTCTTTATCTGTGTTCGTGAAAACAGAGATTCAGTTTATATGAAAAATGTTATTAATTTGGTTAATGAACTTGAAACTTGCCACAAATACTTGCATAAGTAAGTAATAATGTTTGTCATTATTAGTTTTTCAAAACTACGCCTCAAATGAGGTTTAGGGATGTTAAAGTTTGTATAGAAGAAAAGCGCAGTCCGATTAAAAAAATGGTACTTTGAGTCAAGTTAGGAAACTTGCCAAACGAATTTTCACCGATTTTGACGGCATATATAGCTGATGTTTTAAGGAGTAACTAAGACAATTTTTATTTTAGAAAAATAATTAGGGTTCCGTGCAAGAAAATTAAAATCCATCATGTCTATTACGGGTATAACAACAAATAATAAAAATAAAGCAAAGTAAAAAATTTAAGGGGTCGGTCCCCATACAATAAAATTTTCATTTTGAAAAAAAAAAAAATCTAGCATGTGGGGTGTCATCGTCTAGAACTCATTGAGTAGAGTACAAACATATTTTTTTTTATCTTCTAAAATTAAGAAATAGGGGGCCGCAAAAGTTGTAAATTTTAGACCATTTTTGTACGAGCTCTAGCGCAACAATTCCACAAATTAGGAATTTGAAACTTCTTTATGCCATGTAGGTACCATAAATACTGTATTTAAGCAACAATACTGAAAACGGCGATTCATAAGGTATTTTGTTTAAACATGGGTGATTTTCTGCAACTGCAAAAATAACCTTGTAATTCACAGTATCATTATAAAATAAGTAAAAAGTTATCTTTGCGATAGTTAAACATATAATATGGTACGGAACCCTTCGTGCGCGAGTCCGACTCGCACTTGACCGGTTTTTTCCGTCTAGCCCCCTTTCACAACGCGCGATAAGGAACTTCGTTACAATAAAAATTTAGACGATTATGGTAATTTTACTTAACGTGCTACACAAACAAAAGTTCGATTGTGACTTAAATTGTGTGCGTGGATATATTATGTGCGGTCCACGTCGAGGAGCACGAACCATGTCTTCCTAACTTTATACATCAATGGTTACAATAATATAAATCAATAAAAAATGCCTGTCTGCCATCACTGACCCTTTTCTAACAATCAACCTCTCTCCAGAAACTTCGGTCTCCTATCCTTCGGCGAGGAAGCTGAAGAAGACGAGGGAGAAGCTCAAGAGTACCGTGGCAAGCCTAAATCTACTCACGACCTGCTCCAAGATCCCAAGCTTAGCAATAAGACTGCTGCAGGTAGATATCAATCAAAACAATAATCCTCCTGAGGAAGTCCGGTAAAAAGTCCTACTATTATTTTTCACATAGTGATTTGAATCTGAGCTTAATTTAATATTATGATTTTTGAAATTATGTATCCCACTGCAGCACGGTTAGCATGATGCCCACCATTTTTTTTTTGGATGGGAAAATATACAAAAAAACCGGTCAAGAGCGAGTTGGACTCGCGCACCGAACGTTCTAATGCTGAGCAATCGATATAACATTTTATCAAGCTCGACTCGCCAGCGTGATACAAGATTTTGATGCTTGTCTCAATGAGGGGCAATTTTTTCTGACTGTTAAAACTGTTTTTTTTTTTAAATAATTTACTCCCAGTAAGAAGAGTCATCATTATCTTCCTGCCCTTATCCCATGGTATGTGGGGCTGGCGCACCACGTTTTCATCTTCTATTATCCCCTGTCAACCGTCACGCTATCATTCACTAACTTCTATTGCATATCATTCCTCACACAATCCATGCATCTTTTCTTTGGCCTTCCTCTTCCTCTCCACCCATCAACAGGTATATTCACATCACTCTTTTAGTCACAAGCGTTTCCTCCTTCCTCATCACATGCTCATACCAAGACAAACGATTTCCTTTTAACTTTTCTGTCACTGGCGCCACTTTCAAACTTCCCCTTATATGTATACTCATTTCTTACTTTATCCATTCTCGTCACTCCACACATCCATCTCAACATTCTCATCTCCGCTGCGTGCAATCTTTTTTCATCCGTCTTCTTCACGTCCCAGCATTCCGATCCATACAGTACGACAGGCCTTATCACTCCCAGTAAGTAGAGTAGAGTAAAACGGGGTAATGGGAACCACTTAAGCGAGAATTCAAATAAAAGCTTATTCAAAACTAAAATCTTTATTGCAACCGTCTAATTACATAATTTACTTATTCATCTTGTGTACACACTTTGGTAATTTAAAAAAAAAATATATATATAGAAGTTAAAAAAAAAACAGTTTTAATCCCCATTGCACCGAGGTAATGGCAATTGTGATTATCCTGTGGAAAATCAGGATCATTATAAAAACTAACACATATATTTCTCATAACCACAACAATGAGAAAAAGTAAAACATCAAATAAACTAAAAATTATTAAGTATCACAATTTAAGTTGTAAATCACTATTTTGAATTGCAGACTAAATACCACGTATAAAGTCTTATTATAATGCAATTGTAAATTAGACCCTTACCCTTTGTTTTATTATTACGAAAAACAACAGCGCGGCGCAAAATCGATACATGGCTGCCACTCGGAAACTTTCGCGCGGACCTAAGCGAGTCGTTTGTAACAATGGCGGGGGGCACAGGGTGGGGTGCAGCAGAGGTCCTTTACGAGACTCTCCGATGTTTAGTTTTGTAGATCTGTGGGTGATCCCCATTTCCTGGTCTTCCCCTATTATTTATTATTTAATCCAGGAATCGATAAATCTGCTGTCAATTCTCATATAATAGTAACCAATGAAATTAGTTGTCAACATAAAATTGAACTAGTTAGTAACTATACTTCGTCTTTCCGTAACCGTAACATGAAGGTGGAACTACAGCAGAACAATATTCTTTCTTCTAGAATTAGAACAAGAAGCAGAAGAGGCTCAGAATAAAGAATTAACACAAGAAGAGCAAGAAGAGAAGTTAAAAGAAACTGCAGCAGCAGTTACCAACATAAGGGACAAACTAAGCTCCAAGAAGAGAGGTAAGAGTCCAGAAGAAGACAGCAAGAGGCAGAAGACAGAAGAGACTAAGAAAGAAGAGTTTAAAAAGCCAGAAGAGAAGGAAGTGTCAGAAGAAAGTGACAGTTCAGAAGTAGAAGAGTATTATATTGGAAAGGAGAGAGATGATGCTAGGAGGAAGGAAAAGTGAGTATTTCATGGTAAACTATAATAATTCATAACCTTAGATCATTACAAAGTTTTGGAACTACAAACTCTAAGTCATACGTGACAAAGTTCAAATTCCATTACAACAAAAAATTATTTGGACCTGTTTTTAACAAATGGTCACTCAAAAATCAACTTAGTCGACATAAAACTAAAGTAGATAGTTGATTGAGTAGTCATTTATGTTTAAGAATCTTAATTCAAGTATATGTAGTTAAGTAGTATATCGCGCGCACGTGCTAGTCACCGCCTGAAGTATGTGAGCGGGGAGACGGGGGAGGTAGACAAAGGTCATGTTAACTCGGTCTGCCAATCTTGTCAATCGCGCCCTCCCCACCCACTGTTTCACCGCTCACATACCTCAGGTGGTGAGTAGCACTTGCGCGCGCACTATCCTCCTCCGGGGAAGTACTACAGTGGTACCCAACTGATATGGCCCCAAAGATTAACGAGAATGCTTAAAACTTACATTGAACCTTAGATCACTACTATAAGGTTCATAATACACTGCAGCTGCAGTGTATTATGAACCTTATAGTAGTTAGTTCCGTCTCACTCGCAAGTATGGCGGCTGAATAACATGTCAAGCGGCGCGCGCTAACATGGCGACAGCTGTTGATCAATAGCGGTACAGGCATAAGAAGCGCGGTGCGTGGAACGTGCCGATTGGTCAATAGCATTTCCCGCGCTTTGAAAATTCATCTTCTGCGCTGGTAAGGTCTGCCTCGGTAAGCCATATCAATTGTGTACTACTGTATCACCATACTTATTTCTGCCGAGCAGTTTTGCTGTGTTCTGGTTTGAAGGGTATATCGATGACGCCGGTATAATTGGGAATAACCATGTGATTCAAAATCTAAGGGTCAATTTTTTTTTTAAACTATCATTACTTCAGAATTATGCCTCCGTCAATATTTTTGATTAAAATTTGAGCATGAAATGTTTTTTTTAAAGTTCATAAACAAATCAACTGGGAATTCAAATATTTTAAAGTAGCTTTTGCCCGTGGCTTCGCCCGCGTTTATTATGCATATAAACCTTTCTCCTGAATCACTCTATCTATTGCTGAAAACTGCATTAAAATCCGTTGAGTAGTTTAAAAGATCTAAGCGAATAGACAGCGGAAGCGACTTCATTTTATACGAAGCGACGCCATTGATGAGAGCAAATGTGACGTCAACGTCGATGACAAAAAAAAATGTAAATGTGTTTTGTATGAGTTATTGCGATGCATATTATTTAGTTAATTATTATTTTCCTCTCTTGTGGCTAAGTAATAACAGCTGCACGGGTCGATCGAGCAGGTTAAGCTACGCTTGCCGCGGTTGGTCCGTGGATGTGTGACCATCTACATACCCCCCCCCGTGCCTCCCTCCGTGCCTCGGAAAGCACGTTAAGTCGTTGGTCCCGACTGTTATTCGTGGATATTTGACAGTCGTTACGGGTCGTCAGAAGCCCGAAAGTCTGACAACCAGTCTTACCAATGGGTATTGTATTACCCAGTAACTGGGTTGTGGAGGTCAGATAGGGAGTCGCTCCATGTAAGACACTGATATTCAGCTGCATCTGGTTAGACTGGAAGCCGACCCCAACGTTGGGAAAAGGCTAGACAGATGATGAATAATTTATTAGACTTTTTAAACTTTCGCGAAGAAAAGAAAGAAAGAAATAAAAGAATATGAAGATTTTTTAAGATGATATGCGCCATCTAAATAATATTTTATTTTATTACAGAGAAAGAATCCAGAATGAAATAAAGCTGCTCCGCAAAGAAATGAAGAATTCTAAAGAAGAGAAAATAAAAGAACAAACTCTAAAAGAACAGAGTGATAAAGAAGAAGCAAAGGATGCTAAGAAGGCAGAAGAAGATAACGAAATGTACAAGAAGTACGTTGAAGAGCAAGAGAAGTATCGGAAGATGAAGGAGAAGTTACCCAAGAAGGGAGCGGCCAGGTAAATATTTATTTTTATTTTTGTGTGGTAATTTTAATCATCTATATAAATAAAAGAGAAGTCCTGACTGACTGACTGACTTATCAACGCCCAGCCCAAACCCTTGGACATAGAAAGCTGAAATTTTGTAAATAGGTTCCCTTTATAATGTAGACAAGGAATAAGGAAGGATTTTCATTCTCGTGGGATATGTTCCGACATCCACGCGGGCGAACCCGCGGGCAACAGCTAGTCCATAATATAAGTAAAAGGCAATGTCTCCCATGTCAGTCTGTCCGCTAGTGAATTTATAACTCAAGAACTACGTATCCAATTGAAGTGATTTTTTGAAATTTCTTAGATAACAGTGCCGATTCTCATGTTTCATTCTCACTCTTTTACTAACAGGCAGCGCGAGAAAAGGACGGCTATAGCTATGAACTAAGTTAAAGATGTCAAACTAATTTACGCCTTGCGCTTCACCGTGTGTTCAGTATGTCGACTAAAAATAATAAAGTTTTTACGTGTCGTCTAATTTTGTGTTCAACTAAATTTGTCAGCCCTAATTTACGTCCGTCTCTTGTTTTATTAGAGAGAAAAAGTTAGCAATAGCCTAAATTAAGTTAAGTTTGTGCTCAACAGAATAAATAGGCAACAATGTCGACCAATATGTAAAAAAAACCGGTCAAGAGCGAGTCGGACTCGCGCACCGAGGGTTCCGTTCCGATTTCTGAAAAAGTGTGCTATTTAGAGACATCGTTTTATTTTTCCTGTAATCTTCACATAAACTAATATCATATAGAATAATTTCAGATTTTTCTCTTTGCAAACTTCGGAGATAGGGGGGGGGAACGGTATTTTTTTTTACATTTTTCATCAAAACTCGAAAACTATCCGGCCTAAAAAAAAGAAAAAATATGTTTGAGAATGTGCAAACAGCGCTCTTTCATATGATACCCCACATGCCATAGTAGCTCCACTTTGAATTTTTAAGACCCCCTTTCAGTCCCTGTTGCAAAAAAAAATATAAATAGTTTTATTTCTTTCTTATTTGCAAAATAGTAGGGTAAACGTCATCTAAAACTGTTTCAAATTTCAAGTTAGTAGTTCGTAGTAGTTCTCGAGATATCCAGCTGTGACAGACAGACAGACAGACAGACAGACAGACTGAGTCACACCATAAGGGTTCCTTTTTACCATTTTGGTACGGAACCCTAAAAAAAACTATAGTTAGTCATGGGACTGTCGACAGAAGAGAAGCCTTGACAGTGCAACATGTCACATTAGCATGTCGTGTGATGTGTTGCGTGACGTGAACCCGTAAGATTTCCCCTACCAAAAATCGCTCAACGCGCCTAAAAAGTTTTCACTTCAAAGAATCGGTGACTAATATTATTCCACACTAACTAGTGTGGAATAATATTAGTTTAATATTTTTCCCAACTGACCCATGCCAATAAACTATCTGATTTAGAGGTACTGAGAGTTATAACGCGAACCCTTTTCTAACCGCTCCCTAGTTTAACATAAACACATTATCTTAGTAGGTAAGTGCCTATTAAACAGGGTTCGGGGCGAAGATCAAGTTTTGTAAAATCTATCCAAAAATGTGCACAGCCTAGTTGACTGTTAACATACGTCTCTCACTGCAAGTCAACGACAAGACTGCGCGTCATTTGTTTGGAAGCTTCTACAACCTTCTAGAAGCTTCGACTCGGCCTTATTGGACGAGCGGATTGTGGCGGGAGCGGTTAGAAAAGGGTTCGCGTTATATCCTCCCCCTTTTGACCCTTTTCTAAGGTCGAGTCGAAGCTTCTAGAAGGTTCTAGAAGGTTCTAGAAGCTTCCAAACAAATAACGCGCAGTCTTGTCGTTGACTTGCAGTGAGAGACGTATGTCTGTGGCGGCATCTACATCGCCACATACGAACTACGCATCACAACGACATGATGTGTGATTGTGTCTGCTTTTGCGATCTCAACTTACTATAAAGTCATTCACGATTTAATTGCACGCGTAAGATCTTTTTAACCGCGTTGATTATATTGTTTATAAAAAGATGGCGTTTAGCTCAATATTGTTTTATGTGCTGAAGTGAAGAAGTGTTACAACACATGTTGAGATATAGGCGTCCTAGACTATATTGTTAAGTGTTCTCAAGACGCAAGAATCTCTAACTCGAGACCGTCTTTCAGAAACGGACGCCCAAAGCCGACCCGAAAAGTCATCAGAAGAAAACCCTGGGTCAAAAACCTATATGAAAACCGAGAATATCCGGACAATCACACCGACCGAAAATTCCTTCAAGAACTCCGAAAAAACTTGAACATTGAAAAAGTGACTCTACCCGAAGCTATACAAGGCTCATTTCGCGTTGTTTTAAGACTATGCATATGTGTTTTATATGCTGTGATTTTCGTGTATATGTATAACGACTGGGTGCATACATATACAATTATATACACATCGATTATTACTACATTACTTAGTTACTTATTGTATATAACTTTTGCAGGAAGCGCAGTTTTAAGGCACTTGAAAACTGTACTAGTATATGTTACTATAGGGTACCTACTATCTCCTATATTACATACATTGACAGATACAGTTAGTACAGATACTATATATGCTTGGGCAGTCATAATGATGGTTATACATATGATATTTTTCGACTATAATGTACCAGCAGCTTTAGTATCAAATTCTCTATCTATTAACGCGGCAATTTTTGCATCTGTATGCTTAGTTTCAAGGTTATCAACGCCATTTGACGCTTTTGTCTTACTAACAATATCTGTCATATTATTTGTCTTAAGCCCACAGTTATTTAAGTCAATATTGCACACGAAATTATTTAATTTAATTTATTTTTTCACTTTAATACTGACTGTGGTATGTTTGTATTCTGTTTCAAATACCTTATTATGTTATTTTATATTAATAGTGTTTGTTTTGAGTGGTTATTGCCCATTCTTCTTTGTTTATTGGCAGAAGTATAAAGATAATAAGTACGGGCCGTGGGATGAGGCTGTTATCAATGATTCTGATGATTTGGAAGAATGTTTGGATGTTGTGTAGAAAATAAAAAGTCATTGTTATTATGTTAATTCGTTTATTATGCACGTGAGTTCAATAGATAAATTCCTTACGATAGTAATCATAATCATGAACAACACTCCGGGACTCCTAAATCGAGCCATCCTGCACTTTTTGTATACAGAATGTACCAGAAATGAGAGTGTGGTACAAACCACCAAACTGAACAGCTTTCTCCATGAGACTTTCTCGCGAAAAAATTATGAACTGTCCCATAGAAAACTTCAAACAACTCGACGGCTCATTATTTTTTCGCGATTACGATGTTGGTCCCATGGAGAAAGTTGCCCCAGGTTAAGAGTGTTAATTGCGCGCGGACTGGCAATGCCTCATTTCTAAAGGTTTTTCGTGATTATTTTAATAAATTAAAATCAAATGACAATTTCTTCTCTCAAATTCTTAGATTGTTGATACGATCCAACAATCTAAGGACTTTATCACACTAGCGAGTTGCGAGCGAGTGGAAAGCGGGGCGAGTGCGCAGCGACCTCGTCGCGTTTGCGTAACGAGACCAATTGACGCGAATGTACAAGAGAGAGCGAAACAAGCGAGTGTACAATATTATGAAAACGCGGCGAACACGTTGCTCACTCGTGGCGTGCTCGCTAGTCGCTCGCGGCGAGTTCGTTCACAAATCGCTTCGCTGGAAACGCGCTCGCAAATCGTCAGCGTGATACGGCCCTAAGAATTTGAGAGAGAAAATTGTCCTTTGATTTAAATTTAATAAAATAATCACGAAAAACGAAAAAAAAAATCGAAATGCGATGTTGCCAGCCCGCGCGCGATTAACGCTCTTAACAGGCTGTACTGTGAAAACAGTTTATATTTCATTTATTTTTTATTTATTTATTTATTTCTCAGTACATGGTACATTAAGTTCTTAATATTAATAAATAGTTTCACATATACTACCGTTACCGGTGTAGAAATATTAAAATTAAAGTTCAATTTTATTCTATTCAATTAAATTCCATTATTACATCTATAAATTAGTTTTTAAATTCCATTATTATTAAATTTGTACATTTTTATACAATGTCAAGTTTTACGAGCATTTTTTTTTTTTTTTAAATTTTAAGTATCTATGAATGAAATATCAAAATTTACTAATTATATAATGTCAAATGTTTAAAAACAAAAATAAATAAAGAAAAGTCAATATACACACGCATAGTACCTACTGATATAACTGTATTGTCAAAATTTATAATTTAAAAATTCGTTAACTGAGTAGAAACAATTGTCTAAAAGCCAGGCAAATATTACTTTTCTAAATTTATTAGTGGGCAACACTCTGAATCGTGCGGGTAAATTGTTAAAGATTTTGATTGCCATGCAATTGGAATTCCTGCTATACAAATGTAGTCTCTGGCTAGGTGCAAGTAATTTATTTGGGCTTCTGCTTTCAACTCTTTTCGAAATGTGTTCATACAGTGGGAACATGTGCGAATACCTTTTTATAAACATACAAATTTCAAAAATGTAAAGGCAAGGAAGTGGAAGAATTTTCAGTGCTTTAAATCATCTTTTTGGACTTTTCTATTATACTGTTTAAAGTTGAAATGTTCCGTTTCCATGCTTGTATATGTCGTGGCCATATCTAAAAATTGATCATTTCATGAAGTGTTCAGTCATTTCATGAAATCGTTGTGATTCATGACGGGGGGGCTAAAACGGCCAGTTTGGCAGAATCATAATAGGTATTTACGAATCATATTTGAAATCGTAAAACTGTCACAAACTGACAATTCATAATTTATCTGCGTACAATTCATAGCACGCAATTCATCTGTTTGACAGTGACAGGAGATTCGTAAAATGGTCCACAAATTATGAATTGCTTTATTGAAGTTTAATATCAAATAGCACAGTCATAATAAATTGCTGGGAATTCAGGAAATGAATCGCTTTTAGAGGAATTGCTTAATGTGGCCGTTTTAGGCCCCATTGATCATTGTATACTCATCGACATGAACAGTTAAACGCACGACTACTTCATGTTGTGGCCAACAGTGATCATATCGTAAAAGAGTTATATTATCCACCGGTAGAGGCGTTGAGATCTCTTTGTTTTTGTTGTGCATAGGTCCTAAAAATACTAAATAGCCAAGTTTGGTCACAGTTCTAACCTAACCTAACGGAGTACCATTTAACAAGTTTAGAAGATCAGTATCTGAGATATGCGAGTGCATAAACTAAACAATAAGTTAATAATATATTTTATTTTATTGTAATTCATGTTCCTAATAAATCTTAGTTTATTCCACTCAAGCACCTTCCGTGTTTTAACATTTTATTCTTAATTTTATTGTTTTCTTTTTTTTAATGTAAATATTCACAATTTTGAATTTTGAATTTCGAATTCAAAATGTATTTTATTTTATATGTTCATAAGTTTTTATTTTTAAGTTAATTACGTTGTTGTTTTTAGTGAATGCTGTGTATACCTATAATAGGCATACATACCAGTACTTTTATTATATATTACTCTGTCTTATTATTTTTTTGTATGTACTGCTGTTGGTATACCTAATAAATAAATAAATAAATAAATAACCTAACCCATTTGGTCGGGGTGCAACTACTTTGTGACATGCCCAGTAGTCAGCTGAGAATATCGATAAATAGGTTGCTTTCGTCAAGATATGGCCATTTCTATGATGAAAAGTGTTCGGTCATTTCATGAAATGGTAGTATTCCATGATATGGGGCTTACAAGGAGCTCTTATAGCAGGGCAGAAGTTGAACGTTTCGAGTGAGAGAGAGACGGAGACCTATAACACCGTCACTCTCTCTCACTGGAAACGTTCTAAGTTTCTGCTATAAGAGCTCATACCCAAACCTCATGGCCAAACGTCGACTGACATACCTATCATTAAACGTTGATGTTTAAACGATATGGTCAATTTTAGCTGGCCATTTCATGAAATTACTGAATACTTCATGAAATTATCAATTCTAAGCTCTGGCCACGACATACATTCTTATTAATACCACAGATTAATACAGATGGGACACTCCGCAGTTTAGGTATGAAGTTACAAGTAGGTACGCGGCGGGCCCCGTCCGCGAGGCTAATGCAGTAGGTCAGAAGGTATAAGAGTTACGCGATAGAAAGAGAGGCAACTTGTAGTTGAATATTACTGTAGGTAATAAGCGTTGTGCGACCTGAATTGCACTTTATTGTGTCGTAGCAAGAGTCGCTTTTTATTTAAATGATTTTGCGGAGTGTCCCATCTGTATTAATCTGTGGTAATACCAAAGCGATTGTACAGTCCGCGAGGCCTAAGCTGGGCTTTGCATTTGTGTGAGTGCTCATAGATAGTGTAGGTGTGACGTCCGGCATAGAGCACGACGCGTCCTTTGCTTGGTTTAAAACCGGTTTATACTGCTTTTTGGCAATCGGCCTGAGGCGCGGTGCGTCCCTCGCGCGACGCAACTCCGCTTCTTTGGTGATCACTCAAACAAATGTAAAGCTCAGCTTAGGCCTCGTGGACTGCACTATAATGTGATTATTATTCCATATTTTGTAACTTGATTATTTTATATAATTAAATTAATTATAATAATTGTTTTAATACTATTTTATTATTATATAAATAAACGTGATATATCAGAAGATTATTTTGTTTTCATGTAGTGGGTTCGCGGACGCTAAACGAGACAAAAATCAATATGCTTAGCCTTTTCCCAACTATGTTGGGGTTGGGGTCGGCTTCCGGTGTAACCGGGTGACCGACCATCTTTACATAACGAGACTCCTGTGCCTCGGAAAGTACTTTAAACCGATGGTCCTGGCTGTCATTAAATAAATAAATAAATATCTTTGGACATTTCACACAACGCCATCTAGTCCCAAGCTAAGCAACCTAATGCTTGTGTTATGGTAACGAGATGGCTGATAAACTACTTATATACATTTTTTGTAAATACATACATATTATACATAGAAAAACACTCAGACCCGGCACAAATACTTGTAGGTCGTACAAATATTTGTTCCGTGCGGGAATCGAACCCGCGACATGCTGCGCAGCAGTCAATCGCTCAACCACTGCGCCAACCGTGTCGTATTCGTGGATCTTTGCCAGTCAGAAGCCCGAAAGTTGGTCAACCAGTCTTACGAAGGAGTATCTATCATATTAGTCAGTAACTGGGTTGTGGAGGTCAGATGGGCAGTCGCTCCATATAAAATACTGGTATTTAGCTGCATGCGGTTAGACTGGAAGGCGACCCCAACATAGTTGGGAAAAGGCTAGGCTGATGATGATGAGTAGGTAATCTCTGGAACTATTGATCTGATTACAAGAATTCTATCACAGATAGAAAGCTATACCATTACCCAGTGTCATAGGGTAATAACTGTTTTATATTTATTAAAACACGCGAACGAAGTCGCGGGCAGAAGCTAGTTCAGTATAAAGTCAATTCTGTCTATCCGGTTGAAAACGCTAACCACAAAAAAAAACTTAAAAAAAAGTACAACCGACTTCCAAAAACAACACTACAAAGTGATAAATAACTTTAATTTCGGAAGTCGGTGTCTGTTTAATTGTATTTTACGTTTTTTGCCACCGACTTCCGAAATTAATAGTTATTTATGCAACTGACGTATAATAAGGGGTATTAAAACACGAATGTGGGTTTATCACACGAGGCGAAACCGAGTGTGATAATAGTATCACATGAGTGTTTTAATACCTAATTATGTACAGTTGCATACAAGACTTTATCTACATTCATGTTATCAATCCTCTATAAAAGGTTCTGAAACAGTCTTTTGCAATACTAATACTCGTATCGAACATGGCGGCCGGCGTCATAGTATACGACGTGAATTCGAATAAGTTCTTTTTTTTAAATTACGGCGCTGTTGTAGTGAAACGCGCGTGCATTACAATGTTCTTTTTTTAAAAACGAGTTGCATTATGAAATTCAGTACAACATTAAAGCACCCGTTTGGATGCTATTATGGTTACCATGGTTACTATGACACTGGCTGTTTTAATGTTGGCAATAAGCTAACTATTTCAGAAACTTTTATAGAGAGTTTATAGCATGGGTGTAGATAAAGTTATTTATCACTTTGTAGTGTTGTTTTTGGAAGTCGGTTGTATTTTTTTGTAAAAGAGTTTTTAGTTGTGGTACCTTCTCTACACAAATTCTAATACCACCTGCAAAAGAAACTAGAACATCATCCACATAAAAGTGGGGAAAATACGTATTATTGAAGCTAACTCAAACACTACTAAAGCAAAGTTAATAAATTTTATATAGGACCAAATTTGAGGTGTAGTGTATACCTCGAATAAAACAAAAAAAAAAAAAATCAAATCGGACGATACTGTAAAAAGTTATGTGTGTATTTGTTTTTATGCATGACCGCATAAAAAAAAATATATAAATAAAATATGCATGTCAAATCCCTCCTTTTTTTTCGTTGGTTAAAAACAGCTGAACGCAATTTACACCCGATTTACTTTTGAAAAATGTCCAGCTCGTTTTGTGTTGTTCTAGGGAAGATTTCACATTACAACTGCTGGCTAAGTTCAAGACCAAACTTCATGCTATAAAGGAGAAGGCGGAGACAGAGGGGGAGCCGTCTACAGAGAAGACAGGAGAAGGAGACGATAATGACGAGAACTTGAACTCTGATGATTGGTAAGTTAAGACTCGATATATTATTAGATAGATAAGTGTAGTTCGTTGGGTTTTCTAGATTGCCGTACCCGAAGGTTGCTAAACGGACACCTATGACTAAGCCTTCGCTGTCGGTCTGTCGAACCTTAATAAGGTAGACAGTTCAACCTTTCTAAAAATTAAAGGGGGTACCCCCTACAAGAAACGGTCCTTTTTTAGGGTTCCGTACCTCAAAAGGAAAAAACGGAACCCTTATAGGATCACTTGTTTGTCCGTCTGTCTGTCTGTCTGTCAGTCTGTCAAGACCGTTTTTCTCAGGAACGCGTGAAGGTATCAAGCTGAAATTAATATCAAATACGTAGGTCTATGGTCCCTTGCAGTTCTAAAAAGATCAAACTTCTAAGTCAACGCAATAAAAAAATACGGCCATTTATGCGACATTTTTTGATACTCGCAAGTAAATCAAAACCTATAGGGTACTTCCCGCCGTCCTAGAATCATGAAATTCGGCAAAAAGCAAGGTCTCACACAACACAAATATAGGAAAAAGTCCGAAAATTGTTAATTTGTAATTCTATCACTTACAAAATATTTTCAAAGTTGTCAGTGTGTCAACACCCTTTTTCTCAGGAACGCGTAGAGGTATCAAGTTGAAATTAATATTAAATACGTAAGTCTATGGTCTCTTGAAGTCCTAAAAACTCAAGCTTCTAAGTCAACGCAAAAAAAAAATACGGCCATTTTGCGACACATTTTGATACTCGCAACTATCGCAAGTAAATCAAAATCTATAGGGTACTTCCCGTTGACCTAGAATAATGAAATATCACACAAAAAAAAATATCAGCCAGCCCATACATTTGGGTCGAGTACGACCCAAATGTATGGGGTGGCTGATATTTTTTTTTCAATACACTTCCTCGAAAACTGGTTCATATCGCACTACGATTAGGTTCACAATGCAATGTATTTCACACGCGTGCGATTTTACATTTTCCAACACGTGTGCGGGAATAAAAATTGCCACAGATAACTTACACCTATATACTTAGTCCAAATTGGTTCAGTGCCTCTATTCACAACTGAATTCAGAGGTGAATGTGTTTTTTTAATCTCGGCAAAGAGATATGCGTCTTTACGGCGTTAATATTTTTTTAATATTTAAATAATGTTTGTAAATAGAATATCATTAAAAACCATGATTATTACAACAACAAAAAACGTTTATGAACAAATTAACATTTATTTTGTGTTCTAAACTCAAAAATATTTGATTTTTCTATTTTTCAGTAGGCTGTTTATCGGCTATAGACCTTTGCTTCTCCTTCAACCTGGCGAAAGCAAAGCGCGGAAAAAAAAAGAAAATTTAAACCATAGTTTCCTCAATAATTAATAACAAAAATATTTTTCGTTATTTTATTTCTTCAAAAGTGTATTGTAAAACGTTTGGGTGTTAATTCCACCTCGAATGCAATAACAAACATTCTCTACTTGTATCAAAAAGTACTATTCTCGATTACGATATGTCGCATAACATATGTTTTTTTTTTGTATTTCAGGTTAGGTCACACGTTACGCTTCGAAGAGAAAGGACCATTGCTAGCGAAGGATGCGTCCACTAAAGGAGACGATTGGTTCGACATTTACGACCCACGGAACCCTATAAATAAAAGAAAGAGAGAGAACTCTGATAAGAAACAGAAGAAATAAATAGTAATAGTAATAGTAATAGTAATCTTTATTTAATTCTCTCTTCACAAAGGTTCACTTAGTTTATTTTTTTAAATGATCATTGTTAGTACATATTTTGTTTTTATTAAAGCCTTCATCTAAACTTTATAATGTCACGCCTTTTTTTGGCGAAGGGTTAGGCAGATGTCTATCTGCAACGTGCCGTTTAGCTTCCTCGTCAAACAGGGTGTGATACAGAACATCAAACCGAACAACTTTTTCGATGACACCAACATCGTGATCGCGAAAAAATGTTCAACTGTCCCATAGAAAACTTTAATACCTTTTCGACGCAAATGTATGGGACGGCTAATTATTTTTTTGCGATTACGATGTTGGTGCCATCGAAAAAGTTGTTCGGTTTGATGGTCTATACATTTAAATTTGATGAGGATGCAAAACGACACGTTATATACAAGGTGTAATTTAAATAAAGCACAATCTCTTAAGGGGTTATTGTACTCATCATTATGAACAACTTTTACTAAGGGGCCAAAACTGAAATTGCGAAAAAAAAATCAGCTAATGTAGCCACATTAGCTGATTTTTTTTCGCGATTTCAGGTTTGGTCCCTTAGTAAAAGTTTTTGAACAAATCTAACATAAAGAGATGTGTTAATATACTTATGGTTATAATTATGTAAATACATATTTGTTATAGTCTCGTGGAGCTCGTGGCTAAGTAATAACAGCCGCACGGGTCGATCCATTAGGTTAAGCTACGCTTGCCAGGGTTGGTCCGTGGATGGGTGACCATCTTTACAAACCGAGACTCCTCCGTGCCTCGAAAAGCACGCTAAGCCGTTGCTCCCGACTGTCATTCGTGGATCTTTGACAGTCGTTACGGGTCGTCAGAAGCCCGAAAGTCTGACAACCAGTCTTACCAAGGGGTATCGTATTACCCAGTTACTGGGTTGTGGAGGTCAGATAGGCAGTCGCTCCATGTCAAATACTGGTATTCAGCTGCATCCGGTTAGACTGGAAGCCGACCCCAACATAGTTGGGAAAAGGCTAGGCAGATTGATATTTGTTATAGTCACGAATCATATTTTGATTAAGATACAACCTGATACAAAATGCAAAAACACGCAAGAAAATTTTAATTTCGCGGTCACCACTGCGGGTCCACCTTAGGTACAAGTAGGACAATAACTAAGCATACACCGACACAATTATTTAAAAACTAGCTGTGCCCCTCGGTTTCACCCGCGTTGACCGGGATAAAAAGTAGCCTATGTGTTAATCCAGGGTATAAGCTATGTACATACTTACATACTAAATTTCATACAAATCGGTCCAGCCGTTTGAACGTGAAGAAGTAACAACATACAAACACACACACACACAAGCACAAAATGTACTGGATTTGACAGATCTTTGACAGCTTTCCTTGAGAAGCAGCTCCGCCAACACAGCATCCTCCTAACCTTTTCCCAGCTTTGTTGGGGTTCGCTTCCAGTCAACCGACTTGCAGCTGAATACCAGTATTTTACATAGAGCGACCGCCTATCTGACCTCCACAACCCACAATTCCCTGGGTAATACTCTTGGTAAGACTGATTGTCAGACTTTCGGGCTTCTGACGACCCGTGACGACTTTCAAAGCACCTTAAACCACGAGTCAGCGCCACCGTGACATGCCAAAATATCTTTGTCGTTTAATGGTAGGTTGGTATAATTATGTTTTTTTATTTGGGCCCAAAGCCCTTATTAGATGATATTCTACAAAGAGGTTGATGACATTTTAAACCCGCCTCCTTCGTGTCAATACCTTTTTGAATTCGGCTCTGCAGGAAAAAATCTGCTACAGTTAAATTTAACGCATCGTTAACTTTAATCGCCTTGTTACGGACATAGGTTATATCTCTGGTGGTGTGTTATCTGTGGTAACATCGGACAATGGTCAGTTTTTGGTAGTGATTTGTCTATGCTGTGGCGCGAAATTGTTTCTTGAAGAGAGTGATATTGTGATGATGGCCCAATGGTTTGCAGACCCCGTTTGGCATGTAGGAGTACAGTAGAGTGGTTACTGTCTTCTCCTATTCCTCTTCTGATTAAATTCTTTGAGCTTTCAAAGAAAGTTGGGATATCACGCCGGAAATCGCCGCACTTAACAGCTTGGGAGCTAGTGAAATATACATCCAGCGGTTTTCGAGGCCTTCTCCAGGTCATCAAGAGCTTACTGGATGGTAGTTGTGGCAATAATTCACGGTTCAACTAAATTGATTCACTTTAATTGAGAAGACCTACTACCTAATGGACATACTACGCTTTGGAATGGGCAACTAGCTTCATCTTTCTGACTGACCGACCCCTTGATAGTTCAAAAGTGCCTGTAATTGGTTTATTTGAAATGCTTTGAGTTTTAAGTTTTGAAGCATAGTTGACATTGAACAATTCCCTTTCATGTTTAGATACACAAATGATTCTAATAAGTCCATCAGTCAACTCTGCCTCATCATTTCAGCCGAAAGACGTCCACTGTTGGACATAGGCCTCCCCAAGCACCGCCACTTCGACCGGTTCTGTGCTTCCCGCATCCAGCGGATTCCCGCGGCCTTTACAAGGTCATCGGTCCATTTTGTGGGAGTCCTTCCAACGTTATGTCTTCCGGTACGCGGTCGCCACTCCAGAACCTATCGGCCCCATCGGCCATCTGTCCTGCGAGCAATGTGCCCTGCCCACTGCGACTTAAGTTTGGCAATTCTTCGGGCTATATCGGTTACCTTGGTTCCCCTACGGATCTCTTCATTTATTATTCGATCACGTGGGGAAACTCCAAGCATAGCCCTGTGCATTGCCCTTTGGGTGACTTTTAGCCTTCTAAAAAGGCCCATTGTGAGCACCACGTTTCAGTGCCCTAGGTCATCACTGGCAAACTGAGTATGCACAGTCCAATGTTGGAAATTGTCTTCTCTTCTCCCAAGTACGGCCGAAACACCCGGTTTTCCTACTCCTGCATCCAGGCTATCCCAGACGCCTTTTAAAGGTCATTGTTGGTCGAATTCAATTCATGCCTTCATAGTCGATTCATTTCGGTTGGTTCAACCAAATTAAAAGGCAAAAGTGAACCGTCTATCCTAGCCTCAATTCTTGCTTAGCTAGTGCCAAAACATCCGTGTCGGTAAGCTCTGCCTAACCAAAGAAACTTCACATAAATATACGCATTTAAAACACCTCGCAAACTACCCGTTTCCTGATCGCAGAATTGATAAGAAAAACATCGTTCCTTCATAAAGACATACAATTATACAAGTTATAAGTCGTTGACCTAAGATTTTATTACCATTTGTACTTCACGCCTTTGTTCCGAATGGAATAAGCAGATGATGTGCCGTTATCTGATTATATCGTTAATGTGAAAATATACCACTGTTTTACGGTTTAACTTTGTAATGATATAAATTATTAGGATCTTTTTGAGCAGTTCCGGTTTTTGAAGCTGTTTTATGCAAGATAGCAATATCATCGGTTGAGGTAGACGTATGTTACCCAGTAACTGTGTTATGGAGGTCAGATAGGCAGTTGCTGCATGTAAAATACTGGTATTCAGCAGCATCCGGTTAGACTGGAAGCCAACACCAACGTTGTAGTTGGGGAAAGGCTAGGCAACGATGTTTGGAGTAAATATACCTTCTTAGGCCCAGACGGAGATGGCAGGATGAGCTGGACTCCTTTAGTAAAGATTGGCAGGAGATTGGGTTTGGCAGCTCTGGTCAGAGAGAGGTGGAAATAGAGTAGGTACCTACCTGAAAAAAAAAGGGAAGATCGGGTCTTGGTAAACGTAGGTAAGCTAGGACGCCCTCAGGCTAGGTGGAGCCACGATCTTCGCAGGGTCGGTGGGTGGTAGCAGCTGGATGAGAGTTGCCGAGAATCGAGCTGAATGGCGTGCAAGTGGAGAGGCCTATGTCCAGCAGTGGACTGCTGTAGGCTGATGTCACTTGGCCGCTTGTGATCACGTGAGACGTGAATGTCTAAATATTAGGTAAGTGTAAATTGAATTTAGTCGAAGCCCATACTGATCCATATAACTGGAGAAATCTCGACCCCTGTCATACAGGCTGTCCTATGTTCAGGGGTCGAGATCTCATCGATGTAACGTAGGCGACTGAAAGTATGGCGAGCAATGGGTAGCTCGCCGTCCGCGGGTCGACGGCGCGTAGTATTCCACGCGCACCTCAAAGCCGCCGCTGCCGCCGGGGTCGCGGGTTGTTCAAAAGAGATACCGTGGCCCTAGCACAGGCAACTGAAGGAACACGGCTGTAAAAGTCTGACACGCGCTCCTGCTCCGCCCAGAGCGGGAGAAGTGATTTGATGATTTGCCATCCACAAAAAAAAAGTTATACTGAAATTTGGAAATAATTACTATATCTATTATGGTCTTGTGTGTGTCAGCGCGTGCAGATACAATAGGAGAAGACAGCTTGATTTGTGAATTGTTTTGAAGGTCTTTTAATGACGTCCGTTCATGTCTTATTTATAACCGACGAAAAAAATGGAGGAGGTTCTCAAGTCAAAATGTATCTTTTTTTTTTATGTACGAGTATGATTACGCATAAATTTTTACAGAGTAAGTAGTACGATTTGAAAGATTATTGTTTTATTCAGGAGGGTATACATCGAAGTTGGTCCCATGTAAAATTTATTAACTTTTTATGGGTACTTTTTGAGTTAGCTTCAATATAACGTATTTTTTTCCACTTTTTATACGGATGACTTCTAATTTCTTTTGCAGATAGTGTAGATATTCGACTTTGTGTGAGGTAGTACCTCTCGACTTTGTGTGAGGTAGTACCTCTCGACTTTGTGTGAGGTAGTACAATTGAAAAAAGAAAAATTTTTTTTTTACAAAAAATATAACCGACTTCCGACTTTCAAAAAAAAAACAGTAGGTACAGTAACAGCCAAAAGTCGACTAGCAATCTCACAAAACCATGGCATAGCAATATTAGTTTACTTATGACCTTCTTCGGCGCCGCAGCCCGTATAGGTATAAGCGCCGCAGCCCGTATAGCGCAGGCGATAATGGTCATTGCGGTGTTAGTGGACTTCTGGCCGTTGACTGTACCTACAACGTGAAAAATAACCTTAATTTCGGAAGTCGGTGGCAAAAAAACGAAAATATAAAACCAAAGATAACGACTTCCGAAATTAAAGTTATTTTTTTACTTTGTAGTGTTTTTTTTTGTAAATCCGTTAAGTATACAGGGTGGAAGGGACGCGCAAACGGTTACCACGTATCCAGTAGCTACATCATTCTGAGTCCCCTACAAATTTTTCATCGGTTATTGAAAAAAAAATCTGCAGTTTCCTACAATAGTGAAATACCTACACGGTCAAAATGTATGGAAGAGCGGATTTTTTTTTCAATAACCGATGAAAAATTTCTATATAGGGGGGCTTAGAATGATGTACTGGATACGTGGTAACCGTTTGCGCGTCGATGTCCCTTCCACCCTGTATTATTTGTAAAAAAGTTTTTATTAGGTAATTTATTTAGATCATTTTCTCTAGAATGTAAAAAATCTGTCGTTGACTTAAGGAGGTGTTCCTGGCTATCTCCCAAGTGATCGGAGCGGTCTCAGTTTACAAGTCACTAAAATTAGTGCTGTGATGTAGGTAGGTACTGTACCTAGATAAATTAACCGCCAGGCAGCATTATTGAATGGTTGAAAGGGTCGCACAGAAGTCGATTTGAATTGAATCTTGAATGTAATTATAAATTATTATTGATTGTAATTATTTGAAAATGAGTAATTCTTCTGCTTCTTATTTGTGTAAATATGTAAGGGATCAATTTATTGAATTTTTATGGCAATCATTTTGGCGCTCTTAATTTTCAACAAACAATCGAGCATAATCTGAGTTAGTTAGAGCGAATGCCACACTGCTCCGTTGCGTTACCTACGTCATCGCATTTCGATGACGCTTGCTCGGTTCTAAAAGAAATGAGGATTTCATTACTTCTAATGAACCGAGCAAGCGTCATTGAAATGCGTCGATGAAACGCATTGGCAACGCTCGTGTGGCATCTCTCTTAGGTACCTAAAGATAAAAAGGTTGAGAAAGAAGCAGTATATTCGCGGAAATTAAGTGTTGAAATCACCATATAGAGGCGTCAGTGTGTTACACTGGTGATTAAGGCCTTAGGATCCTCTTGATTGACATCGAGAAGAGTGCACTACGACACACGGATAAGCTTCCTGCTATGCGGGGTTGGGTTCGACACGTACTTCCCCTAAACATCGGCACTCAACATCACTACCAAGAGCATATTATTAATTTAATAATATATTGGCTGTGCTCGTCTGCTGATTACGCGATAAGGACTTCGCTAATTATCTCATTCATTGTGTGTGGCTTTTAGGTGAGAAGTTAGTGTGGGTCAGGATGAGTCATTGTTTTAGTTAAAACTAGTTGGAGATCACGACGTCACTCATTGTGCTTTTTAATCGACTTCAAAAAGGAGGAGTAGGTTCTCAATTCGTCGGAACCTTTTTTTTTATGTAAGTATGTTCCCAATTACGCGGTAATGGCTGGACGGATTTGGATTTTTTTTTGTTTGATAGGGTATACTTCCCAGATGGTTCCATGATCACCAAGTCAGTATCTGATGATGGGATCCTGGAGAAATAGAGAGAACTCTTAAAATTTTATAGGCACACTTGAAGCGATTTGGGTAGTTTTTGGAAGAGTACTTTCTCGGAGTGGTCCCATTTCAATTTGGTGAAGATCTGATGAAGAACTTCGGAGATAGGCAACGGCAATCCTCAATAAATGATAGCAAACGGACTGGGATTGCTGAAAATGGCTGGACCGATTTGGATTTTTTTTTTTTTTGCTTCGCAGGTCACCAAGTCAGAATCTGATGATGGGATCCTGGAGAAATAGAGAGAACTCTTAAAATTTGATTGGCACACATGAAGCGATTCGGGTAGTTTTTGGAAGAGTACTTTCTCGGAGTGGTCCCATTTCAATTTGGTGAAGATCTGATGAAGAACTAGTAGGATATTATTGGGCACGCTAATCCACATTCGCTTCGCTCGTGGAGTTGCGTGCTCCAATAATATAAATGAAAGGGACTGAGCATGAAATCCTACATAATGCAGTAAAATACTGGTTCGGCGCGTATTCCACACGATGAAACAGAAATATTTTTCAGTGTGGTTTGGGCGCTACTCCGCATTTTGAATCTTGTATAAATGAAATCTTACATAGTACAGTAAAATACTGGTTTAGCGCCTATTCCACCGATCGGAAGGTGAAATATGAAATCCTGCATCATATGGAGGTAAAATAATGGAACGGCGCCTACTCCACTTCGGCCTATTCCTCGCGATGAAACAGAAATATTTTTCAGTGTGGTTTGCATGTAATACATTAATTGACTCATTATTATTAGCAGGGAAGGTGTTATAAATAATTGATCGCAGTAATTTAACGCTACATTCGATCTTTACTACTGTAGTGAGAAGGTTGAATTATCACGAAACTAAATACACCTGTCATAACTAAGTTAACTACAATGCATGACTCAGTGAAATCTGATTTAGAAGATATTTGTAATAAACTTATTATCAAGAATTCTAGTGGCGAGGTTATATTTATTCAAGATTTGCAAATTGGTCAGAAAAATACAGATAACTGTTCTTCAAAACACCAGAACAGCTATACAGCCCAAACAGAAGATTTGTTCCACCGACAGATACAAGATTCGGTTAAATCTAATTTAGAAAACACTCACTATCTTATATTGAAGGACAACCGTGGTAAGGTTGTTCGTACATTTGCTCGAGTTAGCGACAATGAGTTATAAATGTCAACGTAATACAATAATTAACTCATTATTAATATAACCGTTCAAGCAGTCGTCATGAAATTTGTAAAACAACCACAATCGTTACACGTAAATAAGCTTTGTGTTCATTCTCAGGAGACTGGTTTACGTCATGGAGAATTATTACCTAAATCGGTACGATGCATCATTTGTGGACCGTCAAATTGTGGAAAAACTAATTTATTAATTGGTCTTCTTATACACGAGAATGGCTTAAGATTTCAAAATGTTTATGTTTATTCGAAAACCTTGCAACAACCCAAGTACGTTTTTTTAGAAAAAGTCTTGCAACGAGTACCAGGCATTTCATTTCATAAATATCATGAAAATGAGCAAGTACTGAGTGTTCAGACCGCAAAACCGAATTCAGTAATTGTATTTGATGATGTTGCTTGTGAAAATCAAAGTAGTATGCGTGATTATTTTGCTATGGGGAGACACAAGTTCATCGATTGTTTTTATCTAAATCAGACGTATAGTAAAATCCCTAAGCAGTTAATAAGAGACAACGCAAATCTAATCGTACTGTTTAAGCAAGATGAAAGAAATATGAGACATGTTTATGAAGAACATGTCAACACTGACATGACATGGATTGAATTTCGTGAAATGTGTTCTAAAATATGGAGTATACCTTTCAATTATGTTGTAATTAATAAAGATTGTTCCAAAAACAAAGGATGTTACAGAAGTAAATTTGACACGTTTGTAGTCTTTGACTAAGAACACGAATACATATAAAAGGCTGTTACCTGCTTGACATTATTATTCAACTTACGACACTACATCAATAACACACAACCACAATCATTACAACCTATTTTACCAATATGGAAAAATCCTTGAAACGACAAATTGTTGATGCGGCAAAAGCTGTAAAGATAAAAGTACGAAAAATGAGAGATGCTGAGATTAACAATAAACAAGCACTGGAGTCTGTTTTCAAACCTGTAACAGAACCTCTAAATCTAATTGCTAATGCTAGTAAGCAAACTCCTCTACTGCGTGCTAGTGATGATTTTGCTGATGTTCCGTTTATTAACGAAACTGTGCAGAAAGAAGGAACCGGTAGCGCAGAAAGTAACGATAATAATGGTGATGAAGACAAATATGAATCCGATATCAGCAGTGCCTCTTCTTATGAATCAGTAGTTGACAGGAATCAAGATTGTGATACGTCATCCTGGTCATTATCTTCAGAAGCGTTGGTAGATATTCCATTTGGGGTTAGAGCAGAGCGCGGGAAACTGATGTTAGGTTCTGCTTTCATAACGATCAACGATCAATACATCACCGTGGCTGGATGTAAATACCGAAATACACCTGGTTTAAAACAGTTATTGCTTAAGAAAGATGTAGACTTAAGTTTGGTTACAGATAGTGATATGCAAAATTATAAGTCGATGCTAATTGATACAAATGCACATCGTCGAGACTATGAGCCAAGTAAGCCAATAAAAAGTAATAAAGGTCAAAAATATTTGCAAGTTATTAAACCTCTTTTTCAATTGAAGAATGCAGTTCAGGGAAAGGGTCTACCGTTACTAAAAAAGTGGAGAAAAAACGTTGATTTAGTGTACTGGGATGATCCTAATGAATTAGTGGAAAGGTTGAAATTATTAATTGCATCTAGAGATGCTGGCAACACAGGATTAGATAATGAAATTATATCTATCATTGAAGAATTGCGTGAAAGTAAAGTTATAAATAAATAAAAAAATAAAAAATGTGTTTATTTTACTATCAGCCTCTCGATACAATACACCTTAAACATGAACGTAGACAAATTCGGACACTACATTCACAAAAGACTGCGTTTATCAGAGATATTTGAGTTTAATGAGAATGCATTGTTAAAATCCGAAAATGGAGATTTTGATTTAAAAACATCAAGACTGAGAGGAATTAGATCTCCAGTAGAAGCAGACGATGCTGTGAACAAGGATTATGTAGATCGAATGATTGCTAACACGTTAAAAGAATTTAATAATCTGGCTGTGAGCAAGGATTATGTAGATCGATTGAATGCTAATACGATTAAAGAACGTAATAATCTGATTGGTGCATTGCGTTCTCAAATCATAAAAGATGCAAAGACGACAGTTCAAGCTACTTTAAAAGATAAGATACCTGAGGTTTTAACTCATTTGCAAGATAAGTTTTATACTAAAGCAGAGTTACATAAATTACCTCAAAAAACCCCGTAATGGTAAAACAGCAAATTGTAAATGAAATACACAAAGCTGCACGAAGAAATTTCTTTCGACGTTCTGTTATTCTGAAAGGAATCCACGACTTATGGCAAGCAGATTTGATGGATATGCAAAACCTGAAAAAGTATAACAAAGGTTACAGTTTCATCTTAGTTGTGATTGACTGCTTCTCAAAATATGCCTGGGCTGAACCGTTAAAATCAAAAAATAAATTTGATGTTACTCGTGCATTCAAACATATACTGCTTAGTAGTCGTAATAATCCTGTTAACTTACAAACTGATATGGGGACAGAATTTTATAACATCACTTTTCAAACACTTATGAAAAAGCACAACATTAACCATTACTCGACGTTTTCTACTAAAAAAGCGTCAATTGTAGAGAGACTTATTAGAACGGTAAAAAATAAATTATATAAACATTTTAGTCTCATTGGAAACTATAAGTGGTTAGGTCTACCATTGAAAGATACATTGAAGAGATATAACAACACAAAACATCGTACTATTCAATTTAAACCGGTTGATGTGAATAAATGTAATGAACAAGTAATCAAAGAAAATATAAAAAATATAAAAAAACATGATTTAGTACAGTGGAAGCCTAAATTCAAAGTTGGTGATTGTGTTCGTATAAGTAAATACAAACATAGTTTTGAGAAAGGTTAAACTCCTAATTGGTCAACTGAATTATTTATTATAAAAAAAGTAAATAAAACTATACCAGTAACATATCACATAGAAGATCAACAAAAACAAATCATATTAGGAGCTTTTTACGAACAAGAACTGCAAAGATCTAACTATCCTGATGTTTATTTGATAGAAAAGGTTTTGAAAAAGAAAGGAAATAAATTGTATGTCAAATGGTTAGGTCTAAACAGTGCAGAAAACAGTTGGATTGAAAAAACTGCAATAATGGACTAAGATATTATATAACCATTTTTCATTTGAAATGCTATCATTATAATTTGAATTATGCAAGGAGGTGGACTAGTTAACAGCATAATTAATAATCTACCATTCGAAGTTCATTTGCCAGGATACAATTATTGCGGACCGGGAACCAAACTTCACAAACGCTTAGCGCGAGGTGATCCAGGTGTAAATAAGCTAGACGAAGCTTGCAAGCAACACGACATTGCGTATACAAACCATACAGACTTAGCAAATCGTCACAAAGCCGATTTACAACTACTTAACATGGCTAAACAAAGACTTAAATCAAAAGATGCCGGGAAAGGTGAAAAACTAAGCTCTTGGCTAGTGAACAAAGTTATGAAAGCGAAACTAAAGTCTGGATTAGGCATCAAAACATTTAAAACCTTAGTTTCAAAAATAAAATCAAAAATTAAGAAACTCAAACGCAAAGATAATAAGACTTTAATAAAAGCAGCTTATTTAACCGCAAAAAAGTTATTTTCAAACACTCATCATCGAATCCGAGTACCCCGAGTAATACCCCTACCAAAGACTGGAGGAATTCTACCTTTAATTCCAATTTTCGCTGGTTTATCGGCTTTAGGAACTTTAGCTGGTGGTGCAGCTGGCATTGCAAAAACCGTCAATGATTACAAAGCAAGCAAACAAAATTTGCAAGAAACAGAACGACATAATAAAGCTATGGAGGCTTTAGTGTTGGGCAAGGGTTTATACATTAAGCCATATAAAAGTGGTAAAGGATTGTTTATAACATCTTCAAAAAACTGAATAATATGCTACCCAATCGCCCTCTAACTAATATGGACATCCGAAAGTATTCAAGAGACATCCCATATTTTCGTGGGGTCTACATGAAGGATCAACTACCTCGGAAGCCGAAATGTATTGAATGTGGTATCGTTAACTTAGACGATTCTAAGAACGAAGGAACGCATTGGGTAGCTTATGCTAAAGTTTACAATCACTGTGAATACTTTGATAGCTATGGAAATTTAAAACCTCCAATGGAATTGATGCAATATTTCAAAAATTGTAATGTGTTTTATAACTACACAAGATATCAAAAATTTAACGCAATCAATTGTGGTCATTTATGTTTAAATTATTTGTCAACTTTTTGGAATAAAAATGTATTATAAAATATATGATTTTCTTTAATTTCAATCATTTGCAAGATGTCGCTCACTTTGTCTATAACTGGAGACTCGTCAGTGTTAACTACATACTATCCTAATACGTTGCAACTAGATGGAGAGTATGAGTGTGCTTTATTGCACTTTTCAACTTTTAATTCTATTCCAAACATTGATAAAAGTAATAATAAGTTCTATTATGGTTTTAATGAAGTTATTGAAATACCGGAAGGCACTTATGAATTGCAAGATATCAGCGATTATTTAAAATCCGAAATAAAAGATGCAGCGATCAAACTACGGTGCAATAATAATACTTTAAAAACTACAATATTCTGTACAAAAGACATTAATTTTATCAAAGAAGACTCTTTTAGAAGACTATTAGGATTTAACAAACAAATCTTGAAAGCAAATAAATGGCATGTGTCACAGTCTCCAGTCAACATTCTACCTACGACCGTAGTCAGGATTGAATGTGATATTGTAAGCGGTTCATATGTAAACGGTGAACCAAGTCATATTATTCACGAATTTGCACTTAATGTACCACCTGGATACAGGGTCATAGAAATTCCGAAGAACGCAATATACTTTCCAATCAATCAAAAAAACATAAGCTGCATACACATCAGGCTGATAGATATAAACAACAGATTAATTAATTTACGTGGTGAAGAAGTGCAGGTATATCTGCATCTCAGAAGAAAAAAATGATTGATTTCAATAAAAATGTGTCTCAACAAGTAAAGAATATCAGTTCTGTTCGAGCTACTTATCAAATAAGACCTGCCTCTAAGAAGAAAATAAAATTAACTAAAGACAATAAAGCATTCCTTAGAGCGATCGGATTGTTAAAATGAATATCTTAGACGTTTTATCCGCTCCGAATTACGATAATACTATAGAAGGAATCGAATTTCATTCCTACAAGCCCTATATAACGAGTTTCAACAGGAACGATGAAATCCGCATACCTATCAATCAACAGGACTTGTACATATTACCATCAGCTAGCACCCTATATCTGGAAGGAACTGTTATCGTTAGCAAAAAAGATTCGAAGGACCCAGCTACTAGTGTCAATTTCACGAACAATGCTCTACTCTACTTGTTCCAAGACATTAGGTATGAGCTAAATGGAGTGGAGATTGATAAAATAAAAAATGCAGGTATAACAACAACCATGAAATCACTAATTTCAATGACCGAAAGTGAATCAAAAATGTCTAATGCCTGGGGTTGGAATATTGATGGCATAAAAAATATCCATGGAGGAAGATTTTCTGTCTCTATACCACTTCGTAACCTCCTCGGTTTTGCAGAAGATTTTAAAAAAGTTGTGATAAATAGTAGACATGAACTGATATTATTACGAAGTAACACTAATTTGAACGCTGTAAAACTTAATACTGGCGAAGTAGTGGATGATGTTCAGATCAACAAAATCATATGGCGCGTACCGCATGTTAAAGTATCAGACAAAGAAAAAATTGGTTTGTTAAAAGTATTAGAGAAAGATCGCCCACTTCAAATGATATACAGAAATTGGGATCTGTACGAATATCCAGCCTTGCCTAAAACTACAAAACATACCTGGTCTATCAAAACTTCATCTCAAATAGAAAAACCAAGATACATTATTATTGGTCTACAGACAAATAGAAAAAACAATGCAAGTTCTGACATGTCTCAATTCGATCACTGTTATATTCGAGACGTTAGAGTGTATCTCAATTCAACCTATTTTCCTTATGAAAACTTAAATGTGAGTTTTGCTAATAACAGAATCGCTTTATTATACGAGCAATACACCAGATTTCAACAGTCGTATTACGGACGTCGCTCGGAGCCCATACTAAGCGAGAAACAATTTAGGGATTTAGCACCGCTGTTTGTAGTCGATTGCTCTAGACAAGCTGATAATCTAAAGACTGGACCTGTTGTGGATGTGAGGGTAGAAATTGAGAGTGATTCAGAGATACCAGATCAAACTTCAGCATACTGTCTCATTCTGAACGATTGCATTGTTGAATACAAACCATTAAGTAACATTGTGAAGAAGATATCATGAACGCGGACCTCATCATTGTCGAACTCCAAGGATTCAAAGATCTAGACAATAATTTTATCGTCAAGGAAGTGGCCATAGTAAGTAATGAGCACACACAGACGTTCTTGGTTAAACCACCGCATTCGTTTTATTATTTAACTCAAGAAGAAAAGAAGCAAGTGCGATGGTTGGAAAGAAATCGTGGAATTTTCTGGAGTGAGGGCTATATAGACTACAGAGAGTTCCAACACGTCATCGTACCGTATTTAAAAAATAAAAAAAATATTACAAAGGGTTTGGAAAAAATAAAGTGGATTAAAGACATGTGTGCAAACTGTGAAGTGATCGACATAGGTGAGAAGGGATGTCCTAATTTTGCAACATTAAAGAAAAAGTTCTGTAGAAATAAAAGTGATTTTAACTGTGTGAACCATAAAATGAATTGTGCATTAAATAATGCGGTGTGTATTAGAAAATGGTATGTTGATAATAATATGTCTGTATTTAATCTATTTTAATGTATTTTGTCATACCTATGCAGTTAATAAAAGTGATTAATTAATTTACTTATGGTTGTTTTATTTAAATGTTTTCAGGGTAACTTAATCATCAAACTTTAAATTAGCTGCAGCAAAATGATATTACTTACAAAATTTGAAATACCTACATCATGATTTAAAACGATTTATTGTAATAAAAAACTGTTAGCAAATAAACACTTATCATTAGACTAGAGCTAATTTAGAGTTCGAGTATAAATAAGTACCTAATACAAAATAAAACATAATTTAAATTATAAAAGAATATAATTTTATTTACTTTTTCATATTATTTACAATTATTAGAAACTAATTATAACTACCTACCCATTAATAATAACAACTGCCACTACATAGTTTATTTAATGTTCGCTTTGTGTATACCTACCTACATTCTTAACTTACAAACTTGTGATGTATGGACATTATTCCGATTGTATAAAAGAAATTAATAGTATCTACATACAAAAGTTAATTACGATAAAACTTAAATATTTGATATTTTAATAATTTATACATTTAAAACCTAAGATGAATAAACACTAAAGAATAAGAAAGCAAATAAATGTCAAAACTTTTGCTGTACCAACTAGATTATACAAAGCAATTATTATTATCTACATTACATTTTAACTTACCTACTTACCTACCTACTAAGTTAACTACAATAAAACTTACATATTTGATATTTTAATAATTTATACATTCAAAACTTACTCAACATAAAAACCTAATATGTATAAACACTAAAGAATAAGAAAGCAAATAAATGTTACATACCTAATAATATTACTACAAATCTTACACATTATCTTATGAAGTAGGTACTTACAAAATAATGACACATGTTAATAATAACAACTGTCCCCACAAAGTTTTCTCGATATTTTGTTAATTAACGATTGCGTTTCCTCCATTACATGGTCCACCAATTCAGTCACTACATACTGCGCACTTAACATTACCACACCCTGATTGTCACTTGCAGGTTCTTGCTGTTCACTGATATCCAACACTTGTACCTGGATCAGTCGTAAACCTTTTTTCTTCTCATTGTTTATAACGTATGATTCACATGTAGGCGGTGTAAGAGATGACTTCTGTTTTAGACACTCCCTTCTGGCTCTAGGTCTCTTGTTGGCGGGTCCGTAGTCTCGTCTTCTAGGTTCCATATTAGCAGGTGTTTGTTGTTCTGGCAAATCTGGGATATGCCAGCTTAAACTCGGAGTCGGAAAACCTTGAGCGTATTGTGAGAAGTCGATAATATCTGGAGAATCACACATTATCAATGATCTGAAACAAATGAAATAATAATTAATTATAATTACATAATCAACATGATGCAATAATGTTATAAATACATGGGTACTTGTACAATACTTACAATTCGTTTCGTTTTTATTCAACGTGATATGACTGCTCCGGCTAACTGCCTTGTGATGTATGATCAAGTAGTTATATTAATAAGAAATGCAAACTCCTAACATTGCACTGTAATCAATTTCATGTTTTATCACGTTCAACCTGATGGGCAACATGAAGCGACAAGTGTGCGAACGGTATTGTATTACACAAACCAGTCATCGCAATGCGCTTTGTCAGCGGGAGTGGAAATGAAACAGATTTATGAACTAAAATATTATATTTATTTAAGTACATGTTTAGTAGGTACATACATTTTTTACAGTTCGCTCAAGCGATTTTGACTTGTATTGCGTTGGTTGCGTGAAAAATTACAGCTGCAGTGAACGGTAACCACGTTTTTTGCTTTTAATACCATCCTTATGCCTACTGAATAGAAGTCAAAATCGGTTGAACAGACTGTAAAAAGTTTAAATTAATTTATGTCTAATCATATTTCAAATAGAATATACACTTAAAATTATGGTAATGCATTACATAAATATATTTGCATTACCCCAAGCTAAAGTAGATACTTTATCAAATGATAGCAACCGTTTGTCATCATTGCTTGAAAGTGCAATTTTATTTACGTCCTGAGTGAATATTTCATGTTTTATTGACCTAAACAATACATTTTTTTTGCGAATAACATTGCAATTATTGTACAAAACATTTTTATAATCTAACATATTAAAATTTTTGGTTATACATTTTTTTGTACCTTTTGCCTTTTTAATAGTTTTGTTTAACGTTTTAATACAATAAAGCTTTGAGCGCAGTCCTACGAATTCTTTGATAATGTTACCACCCATTTCATCCTTAAACAGTCCTGGAACCTTCTTATTAATAATTGGTAAGTTATAGTCATTGTTACAGTCATAATTACTGGTATCAAAATATTTTAGAAAATGGAGCTTGAAGTCTTTATAAACGTCATTGCTCTGTACATCATATACTAGACTATCTGTGTCAGTATAGCACAATTCAATTCGGTTACCATAAAAAGGTTTTATGATAGAGTAGTGAAAGTCATACATGTGAGTCTTAGATAATTCTAATACTGCAAACCCTATGTATATTGGTTTATTAAGTATAATACGCACAGGTTTCATTTGGATTGCCACTAGATCATCAGAAAATACAGAGGCGCTATGAAAATATGGGCTGGCTATCAATTTTTCAGCACAAGTAGTCTTTTTTGTTTTATTGGTCGAGTCACACCACTTGTTTACTAACTTAACGTCTATTCGATGTTCATTATTTTCCAGCGTCTTTCCAAAAATACTATTGTTCAATAATTTGAAAAAGTCTTGTTCAAACGTTGACTCTGCTTTTTGCCGTAACTGAGTGTTAATATCAATATATTGCTTTAAAAAACAACTTTGCTTAAATGTAATAGCGCGATGGATCCTTCTCAATACTAAACCGTGCTGTAAACATTTTTTTAAATGTATGTAATGAATAACATAGTGATATTTATCGTACAAATTTGGTATTAACTTTTTATTCTTACCACCAGGTGGCAAGCATTTTTCTGGACAAAAAGGAAAGTCATTGTGTTCCATGTGTAAATTCTCCGGATATATTAAATCAACTTCAAGAATGTATCCGTTTTCTGCAGTATCACTGATATCTGCTAAGTTCAATTGTAAAAAATCAATTTCTTGTCTATTCATAAATCTAAAATCGGAATAAGGTAGGGATTGACACATGCTATAACCATATAAATTGTTACAATCTAAATAAATGATAAATGAATTTGGACGAGTTGGATCGTAAGTATCTAAATATTTATGATTGGCTTTGACATGTCTTTTGGAACACATACAAACTCCTCCTCGAATACCTTTTTGTATCATTCTAAAAATTTCAACATCACTAATCAATTCTAATTGAACTCCTGTTTTTAAAAGCATTGCATCAAAAGATAGACTTGGTGCTGTAAGATAGAACGCGGGATCGAGATTGTAATGCAGTTTACAAGTTTTTCGAAAATTTTCAAATACATCTGTTAGCAACAGAACATCTGTTTTGAGATATAAATCTGTGTACATACCCATGTTTTGAATATTAAACACTGACCAAACAGACCGAGCGTGCTCATAGTCTTCGTCGGTAATTGTCTCATTAGTTAAGGAGTTGAAAAAATATTTTTTAGAGGGTAAACACGTATCTTCATAACGTTCCCATTGAGACATATAGTCATATGGATACACTCCTTTACGAGTGAGTAGGTTAAATTGTTTTTTATTAGGAAAATGAGATTTCAATTGCTTAAAGTCTTGGTTTTTCATTGTACTAGCCAACTTTTCTAAGCTAGTTCCTAAAAACTTGAAAGAGTCTACAAACCGAACCTGAATGCTTTCCCCAGTAGAAATCGGAATAAACTTAGTGAATGAAATATAGTTTTCTTTTGTTTTAGGTATCACTTTAATAGATCCAGGAGCTTCACCTAATTCTTTTATGAAAAGGTGGCAATCGTAACCGGACAAATTATGAAAAAATACTGGCAAAAATGTTGGTATTTTGTATTGTAAGTTACAGTAACTATGAGCTGCGCCACGATATTTACCAGTCAAGTGACAATGATCGCGAACCCTGTCGCCGAACAAGAAGTGTTCACAAATATGACATGTTATCGCGTTTTCAAAGTCACGAGCATTATCATTTGAATAAATCATAGGAACACTATTTTGTAAAATATCGTAAATTTTTTGTGCATCTTTATAGATAGACTTTACAAAATTTGATACACAATCCGAACCGCGATAAGAAAAGTAACGATTGTGGCATTCATCTAGCGTACACGTTATATGATAAGCGTAAGCTACAGGCACATGTCGCTGTCGTGTTACAGTACTCGCCTTAGTGGGGTCAGGGTCACAAGATTCATACCGTTCTAGCATTGTTTCAAAATCTGCGTATATAACAAATGGTACGAATTGCTTTCTATTATAATTTTTAAACTGTATGAAAGAACCCTTTGGAGGTAGTTCAGTGGCGACACCTCCACAACTATGTGAATTAAGATTATCACATGAATTAAAAAACATTAAACAAACGTCACAAAAGTACAGTTTACTGTGGTGTTTTGTTATTTGATTCTTAACAAGTCGCGACAGGTCTTTAATGAGACAGTAATGTGACAAATCATTTCTTTCTAAATAAAGTAAATGAATCACCTTTCCGTTCAAAGCTTTTGGTTTGTAAAGCGGTCCTATGATAGTATTGTTTTTTAAACCATAAATGTAAATGCAAATTTCGGGGTTATTCACTTCGAACCGCGCAATATCTGAGAAATTCACTGGAAATGACATGCCCTTTACATTTAACACGTTACGAAAATCAGGGTAAGAAGATACTCTTTCAGAATGAGTCTTAGCTGGATATAAAGCAGCTACAACAGACCATAAAAAACAATAGTCATCATTATTGCGGATATTAACACATGCTTTTTTAGATTTTATTGCAGAAGGCAATTCGATAAAGCCTGAACCACGCAAAGGTTGATATTTGTTAACATTGACTTCCAAATGAGAACTGCTCAAGAACGTCCATCCACTGTCTCGATCCTGAAATTCTTCTATCTTTTTTTTAAAAGTATTTTTGACTTGAGACAATAGTGAATCAAATTCATAATTCTGATGTAGAGTTACGTTTTTTGTGGCAAATGATTTCATCTCCTGAGAATCATTTTTAAACATTAAAAACAAAGCAAAATATTCAAAATTAACTTTTATACAAGTATGTTCTTTAAGAGACATGTCAATTAAAGTTTTAATTCTGTCCAAATTATTATTAAGAAATGGTTCCAGAGAACAATTCTCAGACGGATCGGTAATTCTATAAGAAGCTATACGATTACGAAATGCAGAATGTATTATTTCAAGACCTTCACAAAAATGCGAAATGTTTTTGTTTTTATGATTAGTACTACGTAAATGACCTATCCAGTGACTGCGCTCAACTGATGTGTTACAAACGGTACAGAAAGGCATTTTAGATTATAATTACGTCAACTAATTTTGTACGCTTAATTAGGATTAGATTAACAATACTAGTAGATTCTGCAATAATCAATACAATTAATTTGGTGTCCCCAGCAATTTAAAGCCAACTTATTTTAAATTCACACTATCCCTATAAAAGACAGGCTCGGAATTGTCAAATAATTCGTGAGTTCGTCTCATAAACCTTTGCAGCCCGTCCCACTGGGGAGTGTTGCGATCTAGTTGTACTTTTAACGCGACCTGGGCTTTCTTCCATCGTTCTTCCATGGGGGTAGAGACAACTTCGTCTTTCGAAAATACCTTGATTTCCACGTAGAACTCTCCTGTAAGGTCTGCCGCTCGCCGTACTTTGCCGTTGGCAACACGGGTGATGAGCGATGAACCGAAGTCCCCGCTTGAGGTCTTCGTCTTTTGATCGTCCTCCAAACCAAAGAGGTCCGTGCTCAAGATGCGTCTTTTACTGTAAACAATTACACATTTTATTTATAATAATTTGCATTTATTTCTTAAATAACGAAATTAAGGAGTATTATACACCTCTGTTGAATTCTATGGGGAATTAATAGCGTAATACATATTGGGATATAATAATTTCATGTAACTGTCATCATTCCTGCATTGAATATGATCGGAAATTGATTTACAGTTCTAAATTCACTAACCATCATGTACCAGTGCGTATATCATTTTAAATTACCACAAACACCTAAACATAGAAGCAGCAATATAAATTACCTTGACTTAGAGTCTGATGAGTAGTCGGCGCTTTCAGGTGCTTGGCGCTTCACCACATTTTTCTTAGGCTGTTTTTTCGTCACCTTGGCTACTGCAGCAGTAGGCCTTTGTGATTGGTATTCTGATTCCGTGTCAGACCTTAAATAGAACACACTAAGATTAATTTTTTAACTGTAACCAACCTCAATAATTATGGAGAGGAGAATGTTAATGGGATATAGATTACTAGAAGATGGCATGGATGGTATGATGGGGATAGTTACGTCAGCCAGCAGGTAAGAACCAGGTCCGTAGCTGACTAGCGATTAATCACATTATCAAATTAATTTGATGATAGTTAGACCAGCCGGCAGGCAAGAACCAGGTCCGTAGCTGACTAGCGATTAATCACATTATCAAATTAATTTGATGATAGTTAGACCAGCCGGCAGGCAAGAACCAGGTCCGTAGCTGACTAGCGATTAATCACATTATCAAATTAATTTGATGATAGTTAGACCAGCCGGCAGGCAAGAACCAGGTCCGTAGCTGACTAGCGATTAATCACATTATCAAATTAATTTGATGATAGTTAGACCAGCCGGCAGGCAAGAACCAGGTCCGTAGCTGACTAGCGATTAATCACATTATCAAATTAGTTTGATGATAGTTAGACCAGCCGGCAGGCAAGAACCAGGTCCGTAGCTGACAACTATGTTAAACTTAGTAGGTAGTACTTACTCACATTTTATAGTTGTAGGATGATGTAGATCACTGGAAGATACTGGAGCGAATGTAATTTTATGATTAAAATTCGTTGGTTTTATACATAAAAAATACCATTTCAGCAATATTTACCTCATAACAAAATTAAACCTTAACTACAATATTCACGGTTGTATGAGTAATTTATGATACTTACGTCTAATTAATCCGTAGTGATTGAAAACCTTTCTGTCAAATTGCAATTTTCGTGAGAAATGAAATACAAAACTAGCTTCTTACCTCGCCGACAAAGGTGAAGCCGATACCATGCTGTTACAATAGGTATTATTATAAAGTATGTATGTTTGTTTAATTAACCTTGATATAAAATTTTGAATGACATCACACTCATGAAAATAATAAAATGGCATTTTTGAGAGCCAGAAATCAGGATATACATAAGTATGTAAAATCCTTACAAAATTTGTTGTATGCAGAACAATCAACGTGAGCAAACTCGCGTTAAAAACTTAGTTAATTTTATGTTGCAGTTAAACTCAAAGCGAGTGTAAAATCGTCATACTACTAAAACTAACAAACTTTAATAAATCCTTTCATGCAAAGGATGTCGGTTTCTAAATTCAGCAATGGGAATGGGATGGGTTTTCAAAGATTTCCTAGACTATAACCAGCTAATTACAAAAAAAAAAAAAAAAAATAATATAATAAAAAAAATAAAAAAAATATAAAAAAATAAGGAAAGAATCACTCATTTATAATAAGCTAGCGGAATTGGTAATATTCTTATTTAAGAAACACCCCCAGTTTGACGAAAATCATTAGGTATAGGAAGTTCGCGCAAACTCGAATTTTAATTACGGACTACAACATGTACAGCGATCGTCTTACAATACAATAAAGTTCGACTAAGCAAATTAATGCATGATGCAATGTTGCTGACTTCGACATTGTAAATGATAATGTATACACACACAACGGCTGCCTGATACGTTTATCGTCAGGCGGTTCACGAATGAGTACAGTGCAGCGGCGAACCGTTGAACGGCGCAACACCGTTTTGACATTGGCTATACGGCAGTTTAGACGGGAAACGGCAAGTGTATAAGTATGCGAAGCCAGCAGTATGCTCCGACAGCAGAATGTGAGAGAACTACTCAATACATTATTTGTATGTACGGGTTAGGTTGTATCGTCTGTTTGAATTTAATTTTAAATTAAAATTTGGATGTCCTCGAGCCAATCTGGTCACTAAAATAGAATGTGCGCTATTTCTTACTTTCGTGGAGAGACGTGAGACAAACTGTCCCATATTTTAGTTTAATGTTTACGGTATCCTAAAGTTCAGATATCCTTGGTACCCCAATCTGGGGTCATAGAAATAGAATGTGTGTATGCCTGTAGGTGTATGCTTATTCTTGCTTTATGAAGAGACAAGAGGCAATCTGTCCTGAATTTTAGCTTACTATTTTCATATAGTTCGATTAGTTAACAAACTGTGTGTGAAACTTCTTGTTATAAAACTTGACAACCAAAGTAGTGGCTTAGTGGTCAATCCGAGAATCTGCTGTAGTTGATCGAGGTAAAACATCGGTATTCATTAGTCACTATAAACAAATAGTTCACTTTATTAAACTTTCAGACCAACAGCTAAAAGAGTTTAACTTTTAGTTACATAACGGTAAACGGTAGATTCGCAGGGATCGACCTAATGCAACCAAATAAGATTTTAAAAGTGGAATAGGGCTTAAACCGCAAAGTTTGTAGATCCATCATTTATGTTATTAGCTATTTCTAAACCACTTTCGTTCCATTCGCAACCAAAAGTGATTCAAAAAGTGGAGTAGCGCCCAAACCACACTGACAAATGTTTCTGTTTCATCGCGACGAATAGGCCGAAGTGGAGTAGGCGCCGTTCCATTATTTTACCTCCATATGATGCAGGATTTCATATTTCACCTTCCGATCGGTGGAATAGGCGCTAAACCACATTAGGATTTCATTTATATTAGTGGGCATTCTAATCCCACCGAGAGTGACGAGGCGAACAGAGTGAGCCGACGGAACGGCAGGTGTGGATTAGAGTGCCCAATAATATCCTACTGAACTTCGGAGATAGGCAACGGAACTCCTCAATAAATGATAGCAAATGGACTGGGATTGCTGAAATCTCATGTCTGTCTATTGTTTACACTAGTTCATAACATAACATCACGCCGGTACGCTGTGAAGGGGTAAGGAAATGTGAAAAAGCAATTTGCAGGTCCGTGTCAGGTTGTATCTTGATCAAAGTATGATACGCGGCAATAAAACATATCTATTTATATAATTTTAACCATAAAAATCATCAATACATCTCTATAAGTTAGATTTCGAGCAGATTCTTTAGATTTCGTTCGTTTGACGAATCTGCACTTATTTATGCCCTTATTACTGCAATTTTTATGGTTAAAATTATGTAAAGACATATGTTTTATTGCCGCGTACCATATTTTCATCAAGATAAAATCTGACACGGAGCTGCAAATTGCAAAAAAACCCAAAAAAAAATGAATTTCGCGGGCTACCACCGCAATCACTTTTTGTTTGAAGGCAAATATTTGATTATTCAAAGGTGATAAAAAATAAATCTACACAATATATCTTGACGCAAGAAAATTATCTTGACGCTAAAGAAAATTACAGAATACAAGCACTAATGCTTGTGTAGTTAAAGTCGACTCCTGAAAATATATGTAACAAAAGGACAAGCATATCCACATATTTCTTTCATCAACAAACTGCTGAAAGTCGTACATTAACCCAGTCAGTTTCAACTTTTGTTCAGTAGGTATTACCTACATTTTCTTTCCAAAATCTGTCGTGGGATAGTTCAGATCTAATAGGCTAGATTGCTCGTTTAGATCTGTCTTACGAAAACATTAACTAAGCCGTTACTTAACTGATATAGAGAACAGTTCGTTTTATTTTAATTGTAACGAAGTAGGACGAGTTGCCCCCTAACAATTATAAAAGGTAGAATTGGTCCCAGGGCCGGCAGTCTCGACATTCACAACTTTAATGGGGTCCCTAGATGGTCAAAATGGTTTGACAAGCATGAAAAAATTATTTTCAGTTTCAAATCAGTTGCGACGAGGACCATTTTTAACCGACTTCTAAAAAAGGAGGAGGTTCTCAATTCGGATGTTTGTATTTTTTTTTTTTTTATGTTTGTTCGCGCATAACTCCGTCGCTTGCCAACCGATTTGAAAAAATATTTTTTTGTTGGAAAGGGTATACTTCCCAAATGGTCCCATTTTTGTCAAAATCCAGTTCTGATGATGGTATCCTGGAGAAATCGAAGGAACTCTTCAAATATTATAGGCACACTTATAGCGATTTGGGTATTTTTTATAGTAACTCGTGCATTTGCTCTCGGAAAGCACCACTTGGTGAAGTGGAATGGAACTGATGATGAAGACCACAGATGGCTACCGGAACTACTCAATGATAAATATTTCACGGGTTGCGATTCGATTACTTTAATATGGTTGCTAAGCAATTTCCGCTCGTCACAAAATGCGTGTGGTGAGTGGTTGTTGAGGAGTTCTCCTGGTTCTTACCAGCAGAACCCCTCAACAATTAACGTCCCAGCATCGGGAAAAGCAATATTTTGTAACATGTGATGAGCAATTGACATTAGACTATTCTAACTTATACAAATTATAAACAGACCCACTAAAAACCGAGAAATAAAAACTTTTTAACAAAAAAAAACCGACTTCCAAA
The DNA here is from genome assembly GCA_905163495.3 of Cosmia trapezina. Classification (NCBI taxonomy): domain Eukaryota; kingdom Metazoa; phylum Arthropoda; class Insecta; order Lepidoptera; family Noctuidae; genus Cosmia; species Cosmia trapezina. The sequence continues at coordinate 6,630,726 of LR991048.1, forward strand.
AAAACAAAGTGAAAAATAACTTTGGTTTCGGAAGTCGGTGGCAAAAAAAAGAAAGTAAATAAAAAACGAAAGACACCGACTTCCGAAATCAAAGTTATTTTTCACTTTGCAGTGATTTTTGGAAGTCGGTTTTTTTTTTGTTAAAAAGTTTTTATGACGACTATAGTTTTCGTTTTATGGAAAACTGTTGCGTTTCGTTGTCAAAATAATTGACTACGACCCACCACAAAAAACACGTGTTTGTCGCAAAGTCCTTTCTTTCAATTGTCTTTGATTAAACCGAACTATTACCATTTGCCCATCTAGGGGAGCCCATTAGGACCACAGAGCTTGTAATTAGGACTTACCGAGCGATTTCAAGTCGTTAGGGCAACGTAACGAATGTCGAGACCATGGACCTAATATACAAACTGGACTGAGCTCTCATACCAAAAACACGAGCAGAGAGAGATATGTCACATTGAGGCAGTTTATCTCCTTCTAATAGGGGTACCAAACATTTTTATGACAAACAGGAAAATTCGTTTATACAGAGATAATTTGCGTCCGGTTGACCATAAGTGATTTCAAATTATTGTTTGTATTACAAACATATTGTAATTAAATAATATAAAGAAATATACCTTTTTCGAAAGCTCCTTTATGAAACTGAACATTATTGTGTTTTATGTCGGTGTTGAATCGTATCCCTACCCATGTTTTGAGGCAAGAAGGAAGGACTACAATATTGGTGAGACTCGTCTTGTGGCGAATCATCAAATTTGATCACGTAGGTATACGTGGCTTATGATGAAGTAGGCATGTAGAATCTCGTTCTGGGACCATGGTACTTTCTTGCTCTTTTTTCGTTTACTCTACAGAGCTGGTTTGGGTAAGTATGTAATTGAAGCAAAGGGAACTAAAATGATTCTGGAATTATATCCAACCATATTTGTTAAATTTCTTCTTTGGAAGGAAAGCTGTAAACAACTTAAAAATAATGCTATTTCAATCATGCGATACATAAGTACAAATTGTATTTATTATGCGCCTAATATTAATAGTTTTAATCAGGAATACACTACTTATAGCTTTTGTAGACAGAAGACGCTAAGTCTTCTGTCTACAAATCCAAGGAATAGATTCCTAGTCATTCCTAGTCAACCTACTTATGGTCATGTAAAGTATGCAAACCGAAACAGCTACCTATATTTTAACGAATTTTAGACAGTTGTTTGTACAGACGCTAGCACATCAAGCTACTACAATCTGTCAAATTTCTTTAATAGATTTTCACTTAGAGATTTTCATCTTTATGTATAGTTTGACAGAAAATTTGACAGTTTCGGTTGGCTTGAAAAAAAAAACAAATAATATAAAAAAAAAAAAACTTGAGAGGTGTCAAGGGACACCCGGATGGAACGAAGTTCCTTTCGATTAATTAGTGAAGGAATTGTAATAAAATTTTATTTTTATACTCATCATCATCACCATCACCATCACCATCACCATCACCATCACCATCACCACCATCATCATCATCATCATCATTGCTTTCTATAAGAGAGAGAGAGAGACAGACAGAGAAACATGCGCACGCCGCACGGCTTACAATACATACATACATAGCTTACTATATCAAAAAGTGTCGTGACAACTTTTCGTTCCAATTTTTTCCGTCTAGCCCCCTTTCACAACGCGCGATAAGGAACTTCGTTCCAAAAAAAATACTTTTTAGAGAATAAAACGTGTGCGGTCGGATGCCCCCGTCAGGAACGAAGTTTCTTCTCACGTATACCTATGACATACATAAACTCACGCCTCCTTTCCATGTTAATAGACAGAAACGGGAAGTGCCGAGGGACACTTGGTTGGATAGAAGTTCCTTTTGTTGTATCCTCATCATCATAGGAAGGTGATGATGAGGATACAGCAAAAGGAACGGGAAGTGTCGAGGGTCACCCGGTTGGAACGAAGTTCCTTTTGCTGTATCCTCATCATAATAGGAAGATGATGATGAGGATACAGCAAAAGGAACGGGAAGTGTCGAGGGACACCCGGTTGGAACGAAGTTTCTTTTGCTGTATCCTCATCATCATAGGAAGATGATGATGAGGATACAGCAAAAAGAACGGGAAGTGTCGAGGGACACACGGAATACATCTTTCTAAGTTAGATTTCGTGCAGATTCGTCAAACGAACGAAATCTAACAAATTTGCACGAAATCTAACATAGTGAGATGTATTGATGTTTTTTATGGTTAAAAATTTATAAATAAATATGTTTTATTGCCGCGTATCATACTTTGATCAAGATACAACCTGACACGGCCCTGCAAATCGCAAAAAAAAAAACTCAAAAAAAAATTGAATTTCGCGGGCTACCACTGCGCATCATCCTTAACTACTCGATGATATTTGTATACCTGTACTTACGTGTTTCTTTGTTCGTCAAATACTCAGAAACCACTGAACCGATTTCAATGAAACTTTTTTTGTGAGCATCCGAATCAAGTTTTGCTACATGACGCAAAAAAACCGAATAATTTCGGCCGAGTAATTAAAAAACACAAAAATAGTTCTTGGATTTTGTTCTAACGAACCAAAAGTTACAGTTATTCAGTTATTCTCACATTACTCTTTAATAGAAAACAAAGAAGTCTGTAATTCGCGGGATTCTCATAGAATTCGTGAAATTGCTCTCTTGTACAACGTGTAATCATTTGATATGAATCCTAGATAACGGAGAAAAAAAATTATCGGTTGGTTGTACTTATTTTAGATGCTATGGGTTCTGTGCCTCGGAGGAGCTCGTGGCTAAGTAATAACAGCCGCACGGTCGCTTGCCGCGGTTGGTCAGTGGATGGGTGATCAGCTTTACTACTTTAATTAGCTTACGTAATGACAGGTTATATGAGTTACTAAAATGGTTTATTTTATTTGACAAATAATACCTATAATTTAATGTATTGTGTTGCGTAAATTATTTTGCATACTATTGTATAGAATCAAGTTCTTCTAACTGAACAGACAGCTGTGCTGCTGGGGAGTTTGTTCCGCTACTTCTTCTTCCCAGCTAAAGAACTAGGAAGTGGTGAAGGGCGGGCGTTTTGTGGGACTGTCTAATGTAATTTCGACGTTCAAAAAGTGCTGATTCTCAGCCTACTTTGAATCTTTGAATAAATGACTTGTTTTTTTTTTTGTTTTGATACCGATATTTTTTTTTGATCCTCCGTGCCTCGGAAAGCACGCAAGCCGTTGGTCCCGGCTGTCATTCGTGGATCTTTGACAGTCGTTACGGGTCATCGAGACGTCTAAACACGTCTAATCAAAGAAAAGTTTGGGTGACAAAGGACCACCTTGTCTTTAATCGGAAAAATTTCTCCATCTCTTTCTGTTCTTATTTTTGCTTTCATGTACCTCGGCTTAGTGCGTCACTGGGGAGGGGTAGCAAGGGGCAGGCTGGATCAGGTCAATGATGATTGTCGTCGAGGGTTTTCACACAAATAGGTGAAACCCCGAACCATAGGAAGCTTACAAATAAGTACCTACGTATCTCCAAAACCATTGTACGCATGGAACTGTGCAAAATATTTTTTGTTCTTATTAATAGTTAGGTACCTACATGGTTTATAATAGCTTTAATTACGTGTTCTTGTAACACGTTGAACAATCTGTGGTTGAACTAAGATTTTTGGTTTACCGGGGCTACTTATTGTGTTTAGTTTGAGCAATTTAGGGGCTGCTTCACCACCTACGATTAAGTTCCTATTAACTTAAATAGGTACCGAGCAGATAATTTCATACAAATCCTGTTCCATTTTTGAATTTATTCGGTGAGTAGTGGCCAATAGGACATCATCGTGAAATAGGCCCTTAGCAACGAATTATTCTTAATTCGTTGGCCCTTAGGTCTAAAGATAGAATAAAAAAATAAAATAAAAAAACCGGTCAAGAGCGAGTCGGACTCGCGCACCGAGGGTTCCGTAACATCATTTGTATGTAATTTTTGTTGATGATTTCTGAAAAACTGTGCTATTTAAAGACATCATTTTATTTTTCCTGTAATCTTTACATAAACTTCTATCACATAGAATAATTTCAGATTTTTCGCTTTGCAAACTTCGGAGAAAAGGGGGGGGGGGGGAACGGTATTTTTTTTTACATTTTTAATCAAAAGTCGAAAACTATGCGGGATAAAAAAAAGAAAAAATATGTTTGAGAATGTGCAAACAGCACTCTTTCATATGATACCCCACATGCCCTAGTAGCCCCATTTTGAATTTTTAAGACCCCCTTTCAGTCCCTGTTGCAAAAAAAATATAAATATCTAAAACTATTCTAAATTTCAAGTTGATAGCATATCTCGTTCTCGCGATATCCAGCTGTGACAGACAGACAGACAGACTGAGTCACACCTTATGGGTTCCTTTTTTACCATTTTGGTACGGAACCCTAAAAAAACAGAAATTACTAATAATAAGTAAAGTACCTACATATATGCCAATCATTATTTTATAGAGGGCTTGGAAAAAAATCTTGGCTGTGTGTTTACAGACAGGTTTGTGGTATATTAATTTTACAAACAACTAGACCTGGAAAAGTTGGCCAACAATTTGTTTTACTCTGGAATCGATCCCGTACTACGTGCTATACAGCCACTGCACCCACCGTGCCGTAGGTACAATGTCAATATTGCATGGATACTGACTAGATTTCAATGTCCATGGAGTTTCTAGACCGGTCTTCTCCATAGGAACCTAGCTTTGGAATGGGCAGCTAGCTTCATCTTTCTGACTGACCGACCCCTTGACAATTCAATTCATAAACTAATATTATAGCTAAAGAATTTGTTTGTTTGGTTGAACGCGCTAATCTCCGGAAGTACCAGTCGAATTAAAAAAAAATCTTTTTGCATTTGAAAGCCCAATTCTTGAGGAAGGATAACGCGCTAGGAGGACCTTAGCTAAGAGCTGAGCAAAAAGAAAAAAAAACAAAAAGTACGCTAAGCGAAAACGGAGTACCTAATAGCGGGCAGGCAGGCGATTCGACGCGAACGGGGTGGGTCGGGGGAACAAGAAATTTCACGCGGACGAAGTCACAGACAGAAGCTGGTTTTTTTTAAATAAATACTTTTAGTTTGAGTTTGACAGCTTTAGTGATGCGAGATGAGCGATGCGATGCGATGCGGTTTTTGCTGTGTGGTGGCTTTACTTACAAGAAAGCCTTACTGACGGACGACGTGAAAGTTTCACGTAAACGAAGAGGTTTTCGAAGCAATAAACAAAAGTGCATAAACACAAAGGATTCATAACAAATTACATGAGAAAATTCTTTACATTTTTATAATTAACTGCAAAAAATACACAAAGAAACGGGAATTTTTATGACGTCATCATTCAGAATTACGATTTCTTAAAATCCTAATGTACCTAAGGAAGTGTCTTGTAGTGTGTTTATAATGAAGAAGGATAAATTGCAGTGGTCTGGCCGGTCAAGCAGAAAATTAATGAGGGGAGATTTAAAAGAGGGGTGTTTTTATGTAAATTATAAGTGGAATTGCCATAGTTTGAGTAACCTTTCCGTTTTCTTTTAAGGTCAAATATAATATCTGTCGATTACTGTCTCACTGCAGGACACACGTATCTTCTCATAAAGAGAAGACACGAGCATTGATCAGTTTAATCACCACGTCTGCTCAAGACGGGTTGGCGATTTCAGACCTATATTAACTATTACTATCAGGAAAATGGCTCAGAAAGGTAAGGAGGAAAGAGGAGCTCGTGGCTAAGTAATAACAGCCGCACGGGTCGATCCATCAGGTTAAGCTACGCTTGCTGGGGTTGGTCCGTGGATGCATGGGTTACCAACTTTACATACCGAGACTCCTCCGTGCCTCGGAAAGCACGCTAAGCCGTTGGTCCCGGCTGTCATTCGTGGATCTATGACAGTCGTTACGGGTCGTCAGAAGCCTGAAAGTCTGACAAACAGTCTTACCAAGGGGTATCGTATTACCCAATTACTCGGTTGTGGAGGTCAGAAAGGCAGTCGCTCCATGTAAAATACTGGTATTCAGCTGCATCCGGTTAGACTGGAAGCCGACCCCAACATCGTTGAGAAAAGGCTAGGCAGATTGATTGACTATCACTATCAGGAAAATGTCGTGAGGAAAGTTTTGAGTATGAATGTCGATGGCTATAAGAGTAGGGGAAGACCAAAGAAACGATGGATGGACTGTGTGAAAGATGACAAGGCTAGAAAGGGGCTGACTAAAGTAGAGATTTCAACAAACAAAATGCCCACTAACTTTTTTAAAAAAGCAGATATTTTGATGTGAGAATTTTCGAATGTAAATTAGGGTGCTTTTTTGATGTTAAGTCAAAATAAGGTGAAAAAATAATATATTTTAAATAAAAAAAAATACAGTGTATTTGGGATATAAAAAGGCAAGTTTTCACCAAACTTCGTGAAAAATAAAATTATTTTGTAAAAGATAAAAATAAAAAACCAAAAACTTGGATATTTGCATTTTTCACATAAATTTTGAGGTTATGAGAAAAAAGTGTAAATACAAAAGTTGTCGATCTTTTTATTACCTCCAACTTTGCCATTTATTTTTTTCCATAGGACTTGTAGTTTTGCGAGAAATCGAGGTAAACCGTTTTTTTACCCTTAAAAACACCCCCCATACACTTCCCGACCTCAGATCGATTTTCAAAGGCTTCTGCACTGGTCTATATCACGATGTTTTCCATCACTGATGTCAGTAATGTTCAAGATAAACTCAGACCGTCTTATTACAAAACAAGGTTCATCTTCAAACCCAGGTTTAAACCATGGAACCGTTTTTTAATTTTGAAATTTATTCCGACACATTAAGTTGTCAGTTTTACAAAACTGACAACTTAGTACAGTAGTACCCAACTTATAAGGCGCGTCGTGAATCTTCGTTCGCACAGAAAAGATAGTATGGCCCCGAAGATTAACGAGAAAGCTTAAAACTTACAATCAACCTTAGATCACTACTATAAGGTTGCACTGCAGCTGTTAGTTCCGTCTCACTCGCAAGTATGGCGACTGTCAAGCGGCGCACGCTAACATGGCGGCAGCTGCCGACCAATAGCGGTACAGGAAAAAGAGGCGCGGTGCGTGGAGCGTGCCGATTGGTCAATAGCATTTCCCGCGCTTTGAAAATCATCTTCTGCGCAGGTACATCGGTAAGCCATATCAGTTGGGTACTACTGTACCGGACTAAATTGTCAGTTTTGTATAAAGAACGGTATTTCTATCACAGCTAGGCTCTTATTACAAAAACTGGCTCGATGGTTTAAACTTTAAACCATGACAGAAGAAAAACCTTGTTTTGTAATAAGGCCGAGACCGTCTTATTACAAAACAAGGTTTATCTTCAAACCCAGGTTTAAACCATGGACCTTTTTTGAATTTCGAACTTTATTCCGACACCATGAATGTTATACAATAATGTGTCAATACAATGTCTGACACATTAGATGTCAGTTTTACAAAACTGACAACTTAGTACCGGACTAAGGGTTTCATTTTTTCTTTTGAGGTACGGAACCCTAAAAAACATAGTACCTAACTGTTTTTTCCCAACGATGTTGGGGTCGGTTTCACATCTTGGATTTACCCGCGGTTGTTGCCCGCGGCTTCACCCGCGTGGATGTCAATACTTCCCTATTTGAACCGGATTTTGTTCATAATTTTATGGGTTTTATTTTTTTTGCGCGGAATCCTAATTATTTTTCTAATATAAATTAATAAAAGAAGCGTAAGTTATAGTGTAAGTCCCGTCAAAATCGGTCCAGCGTTTCGGAGATTGTTACTGCTAATCTCCGAAACGCTGGCCCGATTTTAACTGTCGGACAAAAATTAAAAAAAAATTGTTTATTTGTAAAGATATAATCAATTTTTAAATCTATTCAGTAAGAATGAGCTTTTATCCATAAATGTTAATAGATTTTTTTGTGATCACAGGACGTGCATATTTTTGTAGCTGTTTATTTATTTTTATAGTCATAATGATTAAAAAGATAAAGTTAATTTACATATAGAAAACATTAACTAATTGTCTATGTCTTCCGTTTACTTGTATGTTTAAGTATGTTATTTTACTTTGTCGTGATTAAAATAACATCAAAATCAAGACTAAAGGAAGGCAGGGATGTCACGCACAATCTGCACGTGTAGCATAGACATCTAACGTCGACGGTAGAATACCATCTAGATCGAGCCACCGCGTGGCCGGTCATGAGACAGCAATATTAGTAGATTGTTAACCAAGGGGATAAAGCAGTGTCTTCTGTCGCGGGTGACGATTTAAATCGCGAGCGTAACGAAGGACGCGAGGTTTACTCCCGAGCGTAGCGAGGGGGTTAAAAACTTAAATTACGAGCGAAGCGAGGGATTTAAGACGAGTCCTGAGTGTAGCGAGGGATTTCAGTTCACCCAAAACTAAGACAGCTTTATCACCGAGGAAAATACTCTACTTTTCGTACCATTTGCGAAAAAATTAACACAATAATAATATGAGATAAGCATTTTAGAACATTAACTTATTTATAAAAATAAATTAAAATAATCTTAACGTTTACGTATTTGAAGAAAACAAAAACGCGGCAAATTCCTAGACTAATATTTTTTTGTCGGAAAAGCAAAGGCATCAATAATCATAACTGCATAATAAATGCGTATTCCTTTTTCAAAAAGATGTATAATGCTTTATATACAAACTCAATGGTGTAAACACAGATGTAGTTCAGTATAAATTTCGGTAAGTATTCCAAATTTAAATCACATTCCCCCCTAGAGGATGAATGAAATTCAGTACAAATTTTCTTTCCCTGTTTTTAACAGATTAAAAATGACTATTGTTATGTTCGCTTTTTGTGGCATAGAATGTCACTTTTTTGCAATGAAATTATACATCTAGACGTGGCCATGATTACAGTGTGAAGTGTGGAAGTGAGACACATATATACGAAATAAATAGGAAAATTGAGACAAAGCATCGTATCTTCTGTCCCTTACGGCGTGCCGTATTTTTGCTTTAAAAATGTTGCCAAACAAAGTACTTTGCAATACAAAATTTAAAAATGTTGCCAAACAAAGTACTTTCACTGTTAATATTGCTGTCTCATGACCGGCCACGCGGTGGCTCGATCTAGGTGTATATTATCTAAGCTTTTTTGAGCAAGTGGTACGAAAAATACTTTTTCTAGGTTATGTGATATGGGAAATGAAGTTTAACGAAATCTTAAATATTTTGGACTGAAACTCATGTCAATACATTTGCACAATGCAAAAACTGTCCAAAAAAGTTAAATTAATCGACGCAAGATAAATTTTGTAACAGTGAAAGTACTTTGTTTGGCTAAAACATTCATAAGTTCGCCAAGCAAAAATACGGCACGCCGTAAGAGACAGAAGATACGATGCTTTGTCTCAATTTTCCTACTAATTTTGTATATATTTATCTCATTTCCACACTTCACACTGTAATCATGGCAACGTCTAGAGGTTGAAGTCATTGGTAGAATACGACAAAATGACAGATTGTAGAAATACTTCTCCACATTCTACGCGTCTAAGCATGGCAATGTGTCATTTTGTCTATTCTTCCGTCGACAAAACGTCATGATGTTTATGAAGAAGTTCGTCCGGAGAAATAATACCACCATTATTTAAGTATTTTTGCCTTCATGTAACTTTGCCGTTTTGCAATTTGGATGGCATTCATGAAATGAAATTACAGGCACAGGAAATTTATTACTTTGTCGCCAAGGTTAGCAACGCATCGGCAAACGTCTTCGTTTTACAATGGATGGCGGAAATAAGATATATGCCTCGCCTGTATATACCTAAAATTGCATTAACCCCTCACGTGTCTGAGTTTGGGCTATTTTTAGACCCAAAACCCCAGCGGTGGGGGGGTTTTGGGGGTTAGTTGCGAACCCTATAGGTTCACAACTACTGATGAGGCTATGTTTTCCATCGGATGATGTTTTTTTACGTTTACATATAGGGTGACTGGTACTTAGTGACCGATACTTAAACAAATGATTGTGCTCATGATAACAAACAACTTTTACTATGGGACCAAACCTGAAATCGCGAAAAAAAAAAATCAGCTGCTCCCTACACTTTGCCGAGTTATGCGAACATGAATGTATGGGGCCGTCGATTTCTTTTTCGCGATTTCAGGTTTCGTCCCATAATAAAAGTTGTTTGTTATCATGAGCACAATCATGTGTTTAGGTATCGGTCACTAATTACCAGTCACCCTATATACAGGGTAGAAACATCGACGCGCAAACGTACGTATTCAGTACATCATTCTGAGCCCACCTACATAGAAATACTTATTCGGTTATTGAAAAAAAAACTGATCTTCCATACATTTTGACCGTTTAGGTATTGCATTATTGTAGGAAACTGCATATTTTTTTTTCAATAACCGATGAAAAATTTCTATAGGTATAGGGGGGCTCTGAATGATGTACTGGATACGTGGTAACCGTTTGCGCGTGGATGTCCCTTCCACCCTGTATGTGATTTAAGCTTATATACCTACTACCCATGTAAAGATTTGTCCATATGCACACATGTAGTGCATTTGACACGCTGGTGGGAAGGAGGGTTAGTTGCGAACTCCATAGCTGCACAACTACTGATGATAATTGGTTTTCCATCAGATGACGTTTTTTTACGTTTATATATATCCGATATAAGCTTTATACCACTATTTAAAGGTTTTTCCTTATGCACACATGGGGTGCATTCGACACTTGAGGGGTTAAACCCTCCCCCTGAGAGGTTAAAAACAAAACATCGAGAGGTTAAATAAAAACCTAAGTAGAAAACATAGGTACTGTGATCCTAAGGTTCTGACCTAAGTCGCCACTCCAGCGGGACTACTGAGCCTCAGGGTCGTGTGTTGTTCTATTAGAACATTTTCCGTAGAAGGTGTGCGGATGGATTTGTAACTGTTTCAAAAAGTGATTTGCGACTGCACTTATAGGCTCATGTCGACATACGAGACCTTTCAACGTGATTTGGGACGTCACTTAAAAGCTAATGTCGACATACCGGAACTTGCTACGAGATTTGCGACGTCACATTATAGGCTTATGTTGACATACGGGAATTTTCAACGTGATTTGCGACGGCACTTATAGGCTTATGTCAACATATGAGATCTTTCAACGTGATTTGCGACGGCACTTATAGGCTTATGTCAACATATGAGATCTCTCAACGTGATTTGCGACGTCACTTGTAGGCTATAGTCAACATACGGGATTTTCAACGCGATTTGCGACGTCACTATAAGACAACTGACGAAACAAGAAATTGGATAACGTCATTTTCACCGTTTTTTTCAAACTAATGTCGTCATACGGAAACTTTGGACCGTTTGGACGTGATTTGCGACGTTGCTTTAAAGCTAATGTCGACATAGAAGATAAAATAACGTCATTATTGACGTCATTTATTTCTAAAAGATATAAAATTGTAAAAAAAATACCAAAACATCACGTTATAAAGTAGGTACAGATAGCGCGCGAGTTGAATGCAGTCGGGGTCTGAGGTAAAGAGCGCCCCGCTATCCGCACGCCCCACCTCACGCGCCTGCAGTGTATTGTAATTATAATTAGGTCACAGCACTACCGCATTCCTAAGCATTCAACTCGCGCGCTATCTGTAGGTACGTCTTTTGGCAGAAAATGTTGACTGGGTATTTGACTACCACAACATAGTTATTGGGAAATACGATACCTCTTGGTAAGGCTGTTTTAAGGCGCAGATTTCCTGAAAACGATCAAAAAGGTGGTTTTTTAAAGCTGTGTACCTATCTCATAAACCGTAAATAATTTTGACATGTAAAAAAAATATGATATTTTCAAGTCCTTTTTGCATACAGTGATGGAATCCAAAACATAATTAAACATACTTTAATGCACCAAAAAATCTTTAAACATACCTCCTAATAATCTTTAAAAGCTGTTTATCCCTTCATTAGCAATTATAATTATAATTAAAAATATACCATGAAATGTCAAATTCCAAACTGCATCCAGTGATGGATTACTTTTTATTAAATAGTTAATTTCTAATTTTATACGATTTTATTTGCACTTTTACGACATAATTCCGGTGCGCGTGAGAATCTTCTATCTCGTGCGTCAAGCTAGACAGCCCTAACGCCATTTCACTTACACACCGAGCTGAACCAAGCTTGGAACCAAGGCCTTAAATCGAAGGTAAGTATTTAATAGTTATTTATGCAACTGACGTATAATAAGGGGTATTAAAACACGAAATTTATCACATGAGGCGAAGCGAGTGTGATAATAGTATCACATGAGTGTTTTAATACCTAATTATGTACAGTTGCATACAAGACTTTATCTACATCCATGTTATCAATCCTCTATAAAAGGTTCTGAAACAGTTTTTTGCAATACTCGCATCGAACATGGCGGCCGGCGTCATAGTATACGACGTGAATTCGAATCAGAGGGCTTAGTGCGAGTTTTTATACTTACTCGATCACGTTAACGTAACCGTCAGTTTGTACTGAAAATAAATAAGCGCCGCCTGGTGACTATAATGGGAAACACAATTATTCCATACGATTTGACATAAGGTAACGATAACGTAAACGCGATCGAGTAAGTATAAAAACTCGCACTAAGCCCACAGTTCTTTTTTTAAATTACGGTGCTGTTGTAGTGAAATTCAGTACAACATTAAAGCACCCGTTTGGATGCTATTATGGTTACCATGGTTACTATGACACTGGCTGTTTTAATGTTGGCAATAAGCTAACTGTTTCAGAAACTTTCATAAAGGATTTAAAGCATGGGTGTAGATAAATATGTTAAGAACTTACCTACTAAGCTACCAATTGATTTAAGTAAGTATAGCATTTTGTCATAAATCTACAATTAAGCAAAGCGTGTTTATATTCCGGTGCGCGTGAGTCTTCTATCTCGCGTGTCAAACTAAACAGCCATAACGCCGTTTCACTTACACAACGAGCTTACTAAACCACGCTTCAATTTATCCTCTTAACCTTCGATCAACCTGATTCAATATGGACATAAAATACACTTCTTCCTTTCTGTTCGAAGACTGCAACCGTTACAATGTTATTTTCTTTTAGAATTAACGCGAGTGGAGTCAGAGCAAAAAGTTAGTACTTATTACATTAACAGGAATCTGACACAAAGCGGTGTTAAAGAGAAGATTGGCTGTGAAATGTGGAATATTTAATATTTTTTATCAAAGTATGTTCCTACTTCTTTAACTATGGCGGGCAGACCGTGAACTCGCGTACATTTTTTGTTTCAATTAATTATTCTAGGCTGTGAGGAAATGTCTGTATGTTGTTATGAAATTATATCTAGTTATGCCCAGTTGCGGATTATTGTAATACCAATTTAATTCAGATATGCTTTCAAGTTAGGTATGTACTAATCCTTTCTTCTTAGCGTGACGATGGAAATCTAAAGCGTATCACTCCAGAGTTTCAAATCAAATCAAATCAAATCAAATCAAATCAAATTGATTTACTGAAAGCAAATACAGGAATTGCAGTACACGTTAAAAGTATCACAATATAAGCACTATTTATTTCTAAAAACGTGTGGGTAAGCACTGCTCTCCTAGCTAGGTTAGGAAAACCTGTGTTAAGGAAAGCTGTCCGGTCCCCTAAGATACAATGACGTAGTTAGATAGTGCTCCTGATGTTACTGTTAATTTCGGAGAATTAAGTTAGACATTAAAAAAGATAAAATAATTTAAGATAGTTAGATAATATGTGTGTGTGTGTGTTATTAGGTGTGTGGTGTGTGTGTATGTTTGGGTGTGTGGTGTGGGTGTGGGTGTGTGAAGGAGGGTGTGGGTGTGTGTGTGTGTTGTCCATGTTCACCACCTATATTAAGATCTTTTCAGTTTCGTCATATGACTTATTTTGGAGGTACGTTTGAACAATCTTTTTGCATTTGTAATACGGTAGACCGTAGATTTGACACTCTTCGTTTATTTTGTTGTAAAGAAATGGACCAAGAAAATTTCTTGACAAAAGTTGAATGTACACGCGGAATGGTGCATATCCCATCTTTTCGACGTTTCTTATTTTCTATTATTCGATATGGTGTGTTGCGGTGCTGCAGAATGACTCTCTGTAATATGAAGTGTTGCCGAACATTTAGCACTTTGCAGTCATTGTAAAGTTGATCGGTTGGAAAGAGAATAGGACGGAAAGTGGCAACTTTTAATATGGCCCTATGTGCTACTTCTAGCGGCTTGAGGGTGGTTTTAGCTGCACCGCCCCAACAAGAAACCCGAAACCGATATGAGACTTAAAATTGAGATTCCTGTCCAAGACTATTCCCAGGTATCTGATGCTTTCAACAGAGGTTAAAAGCGGGCATTGACAGTTTGAACCCTGTATTAGTGGATGACCAGTATGAGCTTTAATCAAAATTGGAGTCTTTGGTTGAGAGACCGAGCTATTAAAATGAGGCAGAAATTTGGTTTTTGAGGTATTAAGGGTTAGAGTGTGGGAATTAAGCCAATTTAACGCCTCGTCAAAGCCAAGCTGAGCTTGATGCTCTAGTTGTGACCAAGAATCCGTGACGAGGGTTATTGCTGTATCGTCTGCAAAGGATATTACCTTGGCATTAACGATATTGAGATCACACAGGTCATTAATAAAGTGGAAAAGAGTGGGGCCCAAAATACTTCCTTGTGGCACACCATAGTGAATTGATAGCTCATCGCTGCTATGGCCATCGATCCTGACTTTTTGCGAACGATTAGAGAGGTAGCTTTGGAAAAGATCCAGCTGTAGCCCCCTGACGCCTATTTTCTCAAGTTTGATTAAGAATGTAGAAACGGGAACAGTGTCGAACGCTTTCGCGAGATCTAAAAATATAGTAAGGACCTTTTTAGTGAGATATTTACAGAATAGCACTACAGGCCCGGGCAGACAGCGCGTTGTGTTCCACGCGCGCCTCAAAGAGATGTCAGCAATGATGGGGTCCGGTAGGGCCGATACCCCCGGAGTCGCCGGTTATTCGAAAGAGCTACCGTGGCCCTGGCACAGGCAACTGAAGGAACACGGGTGGGTTTTAGTCAGTAAAAGTCTGACACGCCCTCCCGCTCCACCCAAAGCGGGAGAAGTCATTTGATGATTTTCCATCCAGAAAAAAAAGGGTCAGTTTTGAATGAATGAATGAATGATGAATTAATGAAATGCTCCTACTCCAACGTGATTTGACTAGACTCTAGTACTCGAATGAACCCAAAGATTTGTACTAGCCCCGAGCCTCATGTTTCGTGGTGCAACAGTGACCATTGCATATGAAGGAGTAGACCGGGGGCGCGATAATGGTAGGGAAGACGTGCCCTTAGGATACGGAAGGATTATTAAAGCCTTACCGGATATACATCTTAGAGTAGGCAATGGAATTGTGGAGAGACGGGTGATATTTATTTGTGGATGAGCATCTTGGCCGACAGTTCCACCTTCATCGGTGAATCTTTTGGTGGGGTTAAACTGCTTTCTCGAATCTTTTCTACAAAACTCAAGATGAATGGCTGCAGGCGCGTCCAGCTTCAAAGCTTGAAGTAGACTGTACCTTATAATATTTCGGCCTTTTTGAAAGGGTATTTAAACGCACATCAATAATAACCAATTTTTCCCAACAGAAGACGTACATCAAAAATACTGTTTCCAAATCATTTGCATGTCTACATAAAATAAAAACGTCAGGTCGATGGAACCCCGCAGTGCGGGGCTCCGTTTGGTATTTGTCTGCAGGATTTAAAGGAACCTAACTAAACCGAACCTCGGAATGACCAATAATTATAATTTGTATAAGTTTTGTTATTCAATTAGTTTTTTGATGAACAGTTAGTATTTTTGATAAATAATTAATATTTTTGTTGTGACTTTGGACAAAAATTGATGTATATAAATAATTATTAGGTACTATTGTTAACTTTTTCGAAAACTTACATTATAAATCATCGATTCAGACAAACCCGCGGTTCAAACATAAAGCCACCTGCTAACCACCTACCTGTCCGATTAACAAACTTAAAGGTTCACATAAGATGCTAAGGAAGTGTTTTCTGGCCATCGAACCATGACACAAGGCACACCCAAGCATTTGCGCCATAATATTTGCAAAACTAAACCTGTATGGACGTGCGCCTTTGCAAACTTTCGAAAAAAAGTTTGAAACTTTGGTTTTATCTGTGGGAAAATTTTGAGCGGGAGAATTTCGAGTTTTGTAACTCGAATTGTGACGTCGCTGTGTTGTGTTCGTCTCTTTTACTCTCAGTGTTTTGAGATGAAGTGAGAGAGATAGATGTAGTTTTGTAAATGCGTCGTGTACCTATAATGTAATGAGAGAGTGCTGAAAAATTTAATTCCAATTATTTTTGTTTTCTATTGCGCCGTTTGTTCATTATCCAAAACAAATTAATAATTTATAACAGACAATGGAATATAGATACAACAATAAATTGTTTATTTATAAAAAGTAATTTAGTTTAGATCTAAAAATTAGTGTAGGTAACTAGTTGTATGGACATTTAAAATTAAAAATGGACGTTTAAAACTACTTGAAGTGATAATATGTTAATAAAAATGTTAAACATACTAGTTTTGTGCCCGGTGCTACTTGCCGCGGGGGTGCAAACACTGACCATCGATTCGCAGCTGGGCACTTCTATTGAAGGTAAGAATCTTTGTTCTTTATTATAGTTCCGTGGATGCTTAGAGGGAAGCTCCAAAAAATAGCCCGCGAAATTCGAATTTTCTTACGTTTTTTGCAATTTGCAAGTCAGTAAGTATATTAGGTTGTATGTTGATTAAAGTATGATTCGCGACCGTAACTTATCTAGATGATTATCAATCAATCTGCCTAGCCCTTTCCCATATGTTGGTGTCGGCTTCCAGTCTAACCGGATGCAGCTGAATACCAGTATTTTAAATGGAGCGACTGTCTATCTGACCTCCACAACCCAATTACTGTGTAATACGATACCCCTTGGTAAGACTGGTTGTCAGACTTTCGGGCTTCTGACGACTCGTAACGACTGTCAAAGATCCACGAATGACAGCCGGGACCAACGGCTTAACGTGCTTTCCGAGGTACGGAGGAGTCTCGGTATGTAAAGATGGTCACCCATCCACGGAACAACCCCGGAAAGCGTAGCTTACTCTGATGGATCGACCCGTGCGGCTGTTATTACTTAGCCACGAGCTCCTCAGCATATAATTATGATTATCTGATGATACTTAATATTATGATTTTTAGGGTTCCGTACCTCAAAAGGAAAAAACGGAACCCTTATAGGATCACTTCATTGTCCGTCTGTCGGTCTGTCTGTCAGTCTGTCAAGACCCTTTTCTCAGGAACGCGTGGAGGTATCAAGTTGAAATTAATATCAAATACATAGGTCTGTAGTCTCTTGAAGTCCTAAAAAACTCATGCTTCTAAGTCAATGCAATAAAAACATACACCCACTTTGCGACACATTTTTATAAATCAAAACCTACTTCCCGTTGACTTAGAATAATGAAAATTGGCAAGAAGCAAGGTCTCCCAGCTTAATTAAAGGAAAAAGTCCGAAAATTGAGAATTTGTAATTTTATGACATAAAAATTTTTTTTGGTTCTTATCTATGTTAAGTTTGTTTTTGGGATAAGTTAATTCTTTTTAACTACGGAACCCTTCATTGTATCTTCTTTCTATCTCTTAAGATACAGGTTAGACCTAGTTTAAGGGATAGAGTCTATTAATTGTGCTTATAGTGTGGCAAATGTAAAATGTGTAATTTAAAATGTATACAGTGCAATGTGTTCTTGTTTTATGAAATAAATAATTTTTTTTTTATTGTGCGTGGTCCGACACACACTTGGCTGGTTTTTTTTCCTCACTGGTGGCACTAGTTGGTAGCACTACTCGCCTTAATATCGCAGAGAGAAATACCATTTGATGCTCCGTGGTCAGTCTCTGAGCTTTGGAATATATATCTTGTTCCCATTAGATACGTACGAATTTACTCTTCAAACTCCACCGTGCCATTAAGAGGAAATGCGGGCGGTCAGACTTTTCAAAATTTGGTATTTGAAGAAACTATTGCGGTCGCTCTGCGAGCGCTCCGCCCTCAAATCAGTGCGATAAGGACAACTGCAGATCCGACTGAATAGCCTATGTAAAACGTCACATTTCGAGGTTTGGCTCTCACCTATTTCCTACTCCAATATTGGACCAATTTAAAAGATATTTCATAAACTGAATAAGAAGGATATATAAAATGCCCCTATGTTTTTCTTTTTTCGTTAATAGTTGTCAAATTTGTACATTAGGCCTCTGTTGACAGCAATCTGAGTAGGCAATTTTGTGCATTTTTTGAGGGTTCTAGTTCTTCTAAAAATAATATATCATCAAAAAAGAAAACATAGGGGCATAAAACTAGCTAATATTTATATTTCTGTAAAAAATCATTGCTTTATGGTCATTAACCGGAAAGAAAACAGGTGAGAGCGTTTGTTTGGAGAAAAGGGCAACCGCATTTCCTCTTAAACAGAAATCCAGACTCCAAGCTGTTACTGATAACTCGTAGGTAATAACTCTTTGCCCGATTTGGAAGTCGAACCCAGGACCCATAGCTTCAGTCGCGCTTGCGAACTTTACACCAACGAGCTGATAATGTGTTAAGTATGGTAACAAAGTTCCTAACAGTTTTTCTAGCTAAATAAATATAAACTTGATTCTTTGTTACACTTCAAGTAACTTCAATTCACCTAAATTACCCAAATTCTGTCAATGTGTCGTAACTATTTAATAATAATTCCATAACTGTTTCCAAACGTATCCACTGTGTTGCATCCATCATATCAAAAATAAATAATAATGTTACATGTAGGTAAGTAATCAAATTATAATAATGTAACGAGCAATTTAATAAGTAAACTATCTTTATTTGACATACTTACGAAAGTTTGTACTGCAATGCAATGTGCAGAAAGATGTTGAAAAGAGTCAATTAGGGATGATGCCTGGCAAAAAAAAGGAACTGAGATGCGACGCAGTAGGTCGAGGGCTGAAATTTCACGCGGGCGAAGTCCCGGGCAGAAGCTATTTCAGTATAAAATCCGGGTGTAAGTCATACCTCATTTTATACTCCTTCTATCGCCGTAATCTTTTGATTACGTACAAAAGGAAAAAATCGTGTCCAATATTTTTTTAACCCACTTGAGGGACAAAAAAAAAATTATCTTCATCTCTATTCAATGCCTCGTTGGTCTAGTAGCAAATTCAACTGCTGAGCACAGGCATAGGATTCGATCCCCGAGTTTGCCTGAATGAAATTGACTTTGATCTCCGTTAGAAAAACAGTAACAGATCGGAGTTTGAATTTAGGGCGGCCACACTCGGGAAATAAACAGTCATGATATTATTATGTCAAAATTTTGAAGCCATTTCACCATTTACCAGCTTTCATTTTAATTACTAAGTACTCGTACTATAAAATAAACCTAGAACAAACATTCAAAGATATCCTAAACCCAAACTGGGCCTTCGCATAGAGAGGAGGCCTGTGTCACAGCTGCCGGAACAATAAAGGCTGATTATGCTAAACCGTGCGGAATCCGCTGGATCCGAGAAGCACAGGAGTGGTCGATGTGGCGAGACTTGGGGGAAGCCCAGCCCAGTCCAGCAGTGGACTTTCGGCTGAAATTTTAATGATGATAACTTTAGACCGAGCTCAAATCTGGAATTGAGAATTTCCTAATGGAAAAACTGTCTTCAAATTCCCACGCCATCTTGGTCCAGTAATAGTACATTATGATATAAGTGCGGTAAGCAATATACCTATTGCTAGCCCGAGCCGTAGGCGAGGGCTACAAGAAAGCAGAGGCTGTAATTATCAAAGCGCACGTTTTATAACATATTTGCGAGGAAATAAATAAAACTCGGACTTTCTTAAACGAATAAATCTTTAAAAACACACTTTATGAAAATGAATTTACATCTTTGCTTGTTTTCATCTATCGGTCGATTTTTCGGGCAAGAGGCTTAGAGTAGCCTTTTCCGCTGCCTCTGAGACTTCTGGTGGTGTCGAATTAATAAATTCATCAATACTTGACGTCATTTTCAAATAAAAACAATACAGCGAAAAGAAAAAGCGCGCGGAATAATATTTTCAATACACTTCCTCGAAAACTGGTTCATATCGCACTACGATTAGGTTCACAATGCAATGTATTTCACACGCGTGCGATTTTTCATTTCCCCGCACGTGTGCGGGAATAAAAATTGCCACAGATAACTTATACCTATACTTAGTCCAAATTGGTTCAATGCCTCTATTCACAACTCTCTATTCGGAGGTGAATGTTTTTTTTTAATCTCGGCAAAGAGGTATGCGTCTTTACGGCGTTAATATTTTTTGAATATTTAAATAATGTTTATAAATAGAATTTCATCAAAACTTATGATTATTACAATAAAAAACGTTTATGAACAAATTAACATTTATTTGTGTTCTAAACTCGAAAATATTTGAATTTTCTATTTTTCTTAATAGGCTGTTTATCGGTATTATACCTTTGCTTCTCCTTCAACCTGGTGAAAGCAAAGCGCGAAAAAAAGAAGAAAATTTAAATCACGGTTTCCTAATAATTCCTGACAAAAATATTTTCCGTTATTTTATTTTATTTCTTCAAAAGTGTATTGAAAAACGTCGTTTGATACTCGTGGACATTTGTTATTGCAGTTCTCGGCTCAAAAACAACCTGGCCTACGGCTCGGGTGTTAATTCCGCCTCGAATGCAATAATAAACGTTCTCCACTTGTATCAAAATGTACTATTACTTGTTCACAAATTAGCGATGCGCGCGCATCAGCGCTTTTTTTTTAAGGCAAAGGCACAAAAACAGCCAGTATTACTAATAAAGTAAATTAATATATTTTTTTGTTTTTGTTACAGATAAATTGTAATTTACTGTCAAAATTAATTAAATTAAAGAATTAAATGTCTATTTTATCTCCCAAAGTTAATTTTATTCATAAAATGTTGACCACTTTTCTGACATAAAAACTCTTTGCTAAGATTTTAAAAAGTACCGTTCGTTTTAGACGGAGCATCTTGATAAACCGTACGTTTTACCTATTAAAAAGAAACTCGTGTCTTTTACATTACAATAACGCACAAGTACATAATGACATACATTACGATATTGAAATTGGTGAATTAAGAGACCCTTTACGAGCAAATGTGATAGAAAATAATAATAAGTACTTACCATCCTTTGTTCCATAGCAGGGCAAATGCTTCAATGTCCCATACAGAGAAGGTTTTAGGTACTTACTCAATTTAATTTGATACCATTTTTAATATTTTTGAAATTTCCAGACTGCTTCGAAAGAATATCGATCGGCGAGCAGCTACCCCCTGACGCCATCTACCGGAATGTGACTGAACTAACTACGCGCGAGTGCGAGCAAATCTGCAAGCAAGACAAACAGTGCCAGAGCTATGATTATGGGTACGTATTGTTGAATATAGATGGCGCTGCTAGTTATAAACTTGAAATCAGATTATACATACAATACTTTGGTACTCAGCAGAATGTATCAGTAGGTAGTGCTACAGCAAAGCGATTGCCTTTTAAAGCTGGTCTGTTGTAGAAGGTTCGATTTCTATGGAATATACAATATATAAAAATCTTAAAGATACCTGTTCTAGATCCTACGTACGGTATCTATTCTGCTTAGTATATTTCAATGGAATTGTCATTAATTAAATAGCAGTAGCGGTTGTTCATAATGAATATGCACAAAATGGTTACCTATGTCTATTTATATTTCTAGAATGTAGGTAATTTTTGTTTTCTTGTGTTTCCGGAACTTACATCAATATTTTTAATTCCAGAGTTGGCGCAAAAGGCAACGCAACCTGCAACTTAGGTAACAATGACGAAAAGTCACTCAAAGAGGAGAGCCTTCTTCTCAAACACCCTGACTATGACGTTTACGTCCGTCGGTTCCAATGCGAGCAGTCACCCCCTTCCCCTATCCAAGGACAGTTCGATGACCCTTCAGATGGACCTGGACCCGCACACAGACCCGTCTTCAGACCCGTAGACGACCCTAAACAACCTTTTACAGATGACTACCTCATTTCTGGGGACTTAGAATCTTATGGAGTAGCAAGACCAGTGCACAAACCTCAATATTATGAAAGACCTGATGATTATTCAAATCCTAAACCAGATTTTGACATGGGACCAAGTTATGGTGCACATAAGCCACAAGATATGCCGTATAGACCAGAAAAACCAGGTCAGGATGGGTATTTCAAACCAAGGCCTGATCCTCACGATGAGTTGCAGTTACAAGATCCTTATAGGCCTAAAGATAGGCCAGGATATCCTGTTAATGATTATAATAGGCCAAGACCACCTCCGTATGAGCCAGAAAAGCCCGAATACCATTACATAACCAGACCAAATAGAAAGCCTAGACCACAGACAGACACTGGTTATAATAAACCTACAAATGATTATCCTGTCAGACCTGGTTATGGTCAAGAAGACCCTGGTTATACAAAACCAACGAATGATTATCCCAAGCCAGGTTATGGTCAGGCTGACCCTGGATATACACCACCTCACAGACCATATCCAGATAAAGACCCATATCGTCCAAGGCCTGGATACCAGGGACCACCTGGTGGTTATGGTCAAAATTCCCCATACAACGATAATTCAATTCATGTCGAAATCCACGACCCTCCTAGACCTTATAAACCTCCAAAACCAACTTCTGGGCAAGGAATCTATGGTTACGGAACATATTCGAGCCAAAATTCGTATTCTCAGTCACAAAGTAGTCAATCTCAGCACTATGGATCTGTTGCAGCAGACAGTGGTTATGGTAGCCCTTATAGACCAGATCCAAGACCTGAAAGACCAAGTTATGGAGAACCTAGTGATACTGGATATGGTGGTGGGTCAAAGCCACAAAAACCTAGCCATGATCGACCAGCTTATGAACCAGAAAAACCCTCATATGGCGCAGAAAAACCTGGATACGGGAATGACAAACCATCTTATAGCAATGACAGACCATCATATGGTGCTGAAAAACCTTCAAATGATTATGAAAAACCTTCATATGGGAATGATAGGCCATCGTATGGAAATGACAAACCGTCTTACGGAAATGATAAACCATCGTATGGGAATGACAGACCATCGAATGACAGACCATCTTATGGATCTGAAAAACCAAGCTACGCAAACGACAAGCCATCATATGGAAATGACAGACCATCTTACGGAAATGACAAACCATCGTACGGGAATGACAGGCCATCATATGGAAGTGTCAGGCCATCAAATGATAGACCAGCGTATGGTGTAGAAAAACCTGCTTCAGACAGTGGCTATGGATCTAACCCATATAGACCAGATCCTAAGCCAGAACGACCTGGTTATGATGAACCTAGCGATACCGGCTATGGAGGAAGTTCAAAACCACAAAAACCTATAAAAGACAGGCCATCATATGTTCCTGGAAAACCTGTCTACGGCAACCAAGTTTCCTATGGCAGTAACCATGCATCATTTAGCAGTCAGAGCAACTATAACAGTCATCACGCCAGTTATGGCAGTCAATACTATGGTAATAAGCCTTATGGTCAACAAGACAATGGTTATGGGTTGCAGAAACCTAGCCATGATTATCATAGGCCTTCGTATGGAACTGGGTCTTATGGGGGAAGCCAAGGAGGATATGGGAATAATCAGAGCTTGTATGGCGGTGGACATGGGTCGATTGATAATGATCAAGGAGCCTATGGGGGACAGGGAAGTTATGGTGGGAGCCTGGGGTCCTATGGAAGTAGCCAAGGTTATGGAAGTGGATCTTATGGTGGAACACAAGGGTCTTATGGGCAAAGCCAAGGGTCTTATGGCAGTAACTCTGGTTCTTATGGAGGCTCCCAAGCATCATATGGAACCACCCAATCTTCACAAAGCAGCAGCAGTAACTATTATGGAAGCCAGGGATCTTATGGCAGTCAAAATGATTTCAATAGTGGAACTTATGGTGGAAGTCAAGGGTCTTATGCAGGAACTTCAGGGTCTTATGGAAGCAGCCAGGGGACTTATGGAAGCAGTGCTGGATCTTATGGAAGTACTCAAGGATCTTATGGTGCTCAAAATGATCAGAATCGGCCTTTGTATGGTAGTAGGCCATCTAATGATAAGCCTGCTTATGGGAAGCCGCAGAAACCGAAACCTTCTTATGAAAATAATGACGCTGATACAGGTATGTGAATATTGTTTTTGTTTTGTTAAAAGAGCTGACTGCCCAACATATAAGGGTCTGGGCAGGACATGTCTGCCGGAATAACTGTGGTTCCAGATAGCACAGAACTGGTGCACGACACGCACATATGGCCGGTTGTTTCTCCATACTTCTCTATTACTCATCATCTCACACAGTCCATCAATCGTTTCTTTGGTCTTGCCCTACTTGTATGAGCCATCCATATTCATACTCAAAACTTTCCTGACGACATTTTCCTCTACCTAGTTTGAATAATTCTATTTTAGGAAAATATTATAATTGTAGAACTAATTATTATACAGGTTTATTTTTCAATGACCAGCCAAATTTTCACAGGGTGTTCTACCCATGAATATGATCAACTTTTACTATGGGACCAACTTTGAAATCGCAAGAAAAATATCAGCCGTTTCATACATTTTGATCGAGTAGGTATTGAACTTCTGTAGGAAACCGCTGGTTTTTTTTTCGTGATTTCAAAGTTGGTCCCATAGTAAAAGTTGTTCATATTCATGGGTAGAACACCCTGTGAAAAGGCTGGTCATTGAAAAATAACCATGTATATGATATGTTAGGCGTTTTCTTGTGGTTCCCTTTCCCTTTTTAACATCTCATTTACCTACAGGATACGGCAAACCACCAGCTTTTGACGAAAACCGACCTGACTACATCAACCCAGACGATCCCGGTTACGACAACGATGCAGACAAACCAGCATACGGTAACGAAAAACCGAATACTACCGGGTACGAAAAACCGAATGTCAAACCGGTTTATGAGTACGAACTGGATAAGCCTGGAAATGTGCCTAGTTATATAGCTAGACCGGGTGGGGAAGTTGTGACGTCTAGGCCAATGGCGGTTAGCGAGTATGAAGATGCTTATGGCAGGAATCCTGGAAAGGAGGCTTATAAGGGTGAGTGATTTTGTCTTAATTTTATGTTGATCATAGAAAGAAAGAAAGAAAGAAAAACGTTTATTTGGACACAGTTCGTGAAACACAAAAATACAAAAGAATAAAACAATGCGAAAATAATATTATAACAACAATAGTGTGTGCCTCACGGCTGCGCCAAAAAGGTCCATTTCAGCATTAATGCCAGACAGATGCGGCGGCCATGCAAAAAATTATGCGGCGGCCTAAAGCCTTGGGGTGAAAATCGAAATTTTCTTAGTGGACTGTATGAGGGGCGGTTCGGTGACACAAGTAGGTGTTTTGGTGGTGTGGGAAGATGAAGATGGTACCTGCCTGGTGACTATGATGACACGACGAGAAGGGTTTCCTTAGCCACGTGGCTGGTGCGTCCAGGATATCACGTCCGGATGAGAATCTGCACTTTCCACAACACACATACACGCACTTGCACAGTTAAATCGCAATCTTCGTCCTTCGCGGTGAAAATATGAGTCCTTTTTCGACTTGGAATTAATTTTGACCCACAGGTGTCAATGATGATTGAGAACTAACGGTTTTCTTGGCGGCAGCGTATGCGCGCCATTGCGAATCTCACACAACACAAGACAAGTTCGAAAGCCTGACCACCAGACTTACTAGGTTAGGACTATATCGGGTATCGTTTTATCCAGTTACTGAGTTGTGGAAGTCAGATAGGCAGATGATATTCAGATGCATCAAGTTAGACTAGACGTCGAAATGCATTATCATCATTTGCCTGCAGATGATGAGGATACGATTGAAGATTGGAGAAGCCTATATCCAGCGGGGCACTGCTTTAGATGCTGATGTTAAAACTACATCATGAATGGCTCAGTAACTTTACAATCGGCTACTGCACTATGGGTCTAGAGTTTCCTACTTCCAAGTAAATATTCTTATGGCCTACAGATAGAGCTGTTCCAAGCTGTGCACGTGAGAATTGAGTCTGTAAATACAACCACGAATCAATCAATGAATTTGCCTAGCCTTTTCCCAACTATTTTGGGTTCGGTTCCCAGTCTAAGCCAGTCAGCTGAATACCAGTATTTTACATGGAGCGACTGCCTATCTGACCTCCGATACCCCTTGCTAAGACTGGTTGTCAGACTTTTGGGCTTCTGAGGACTAACGACTGTCAAAGATCCACAAATGACGGCTGGGACCAACGGTTTAACGTGCTTTCCGAGGCACGAAGAGTCTCGAGGTATGTACAGATGGTCACCCATCTACGGACTTACCACGCCAAGCGTAGCTTAACCTGATGGATCGACTGTGCGGCTGTTATTACTTAGCCCCGAGCTCCTCCAAATATAACCACGAATAACTACCAGAAATTCTTAGTTTGAGCAAATGTATAAAAAACTCAAACAACATTGCGAAACAAACAATAAAACGTATTTAGCAACGGTCTTTACATATACGCCACATAAAAAATACAGAATTTATTATAAGCTATTGAAAAAATACGGAAGCTTTTTTGGTCTGCAGTGTATTCGCCGAATGGATTTTAAATAAACAAATGACTGTAATTTGCGTAGAACTATCAGGCGTACATCTAACAAGAATGATATCTAGAGATATTTTGAAGATTTTCTTCGCT
Organism: Cosmia trapezina; assembly: GCA_905163495.3. NCBI lineage: Eukaryota > Metazoa > Arthropoda > Insecta > Lepidoptera > Noctuidae > Cosmia > Cosmia trapezina. The sequence goes on from LR991048.1 coordinate 6,657,652, forward strand.
GTTCGTGAAATGTTACACTTTCAATTACACAACCACGCCTAATAATCCCCAAAGGATTAGGCAGAGCTATAGATCCTTCTCACCGAGAGGAGGCCTGTGTCCCAGCAGCGGGAACATTGTAGGCAGATTATGTTATGTTGTTTGTACCTACAGAACACCCAAAATTCGCCAGTTATGAAGTCCCATGTAATGGGGGGCGAGCTGCGAATTATACTTATTTATTTAAAATCAACTATAGGTGCTTTGATGTCTCTTGTCGCTTAGATTTGTGCGTTACATGGCGATTAAAACATATTTGGAAAAAGGCTATATAGGGAGATCATCACCTCCCTAGCCTTCTCCCAACTATACGGGCTTACTGTGTCTTCAAAGACTTGCCTAATTATCTGATAATGTTTAAGGCTCTTTCCTTTTAACACTAAACTTGGAAACGATGAAGAATGGGCGTTTTTGGGGGACTGTCTTACCGCTGTTCAAAAAATATTAATGGTTTGGACAATAATGAATGATTACCTCTTAATATTGTAATTTGTCGGTAAGCTCGGTAAAATTCATTTATGTAAGAACATTAGATAATCTAATACCCAAAAAAACTAAATTTGATGAACCCCATAACTCCATTTAACAATCAAAACCGGCCATGGGAGAGTAAGGTCATGAAACTATTAACATTCAGATGCAAATGATACTAATCCATGATGGCGGCGAAAAACAATAGAAGCCCGACCCGAGGCTGAAAGTGACGCATTTTGGGCATTTACAAAAGGTCATTATTATGGTAACTGGCCTTAGTTTTGATTTGGATTAAAATAAATAAAATGGCATGTTATGGCTAAATTGGATTGTTGATGTATTTCCGGAATGCATAGAAGTACTGCTGTTAATACTACGGTCTTCTCCGTGAGATGTATTTCTCTGATTAGGACGACACATCGATGATCATTACATAAAGATAAATAGGTATGTAGCTTATTCAGCACAAATAAAACACACACTACAGGTAATAATAAAGCCAGCCCAGTATTCAACGAATATTAATAGAAAATAGCTTAACCTGATGGATCGAACTTGATTGATTGATCGTGGTCATAAATAAAAAAAAATATAGGTGTCGACTTGAGAACCTCTCTTTTTTCGTCGGTTAATAAAGACGACGAAGTCACTAATCAATAAATTAAATGATATGTAAGTGTTGAACTGCCTGTCTAAATGTATTGTTTGCTATTTTTTATTTATTAATGTTTTTTTTGCTTCTTTGCTTTTTAATCTTTATCTTTATTGAATATAGATTCAAATGGTCACTATTAATTAATCTAATCTATTACCTAGTATAACTTTAATTTAGTAATAATTTATAATTTTGTGTTTGTTTCTATTGCATGATGTGGTCTCCTATAATTGAGGGAGCGCATAGATTTTTGTTCTTGTCCTTTATAATATAGCATGTAAGTTGTTGGAGATCCTAATAGTACATTATTGCAAAGGCCGTGAATTGCAGGTCGAGTATGAGTTTGAAGGCCGAGCCGTAGGCGAGGACTTCACTAATACGAGACAGGCAATTGCCATTTCCGCCGAGGCATATATAGTGCTTTTCTCAAAAGAATGCAGGGAAATAAAATTTCCATAATTTTTCAAGTTATTGCCGTTTTTAACATGAACTGTACATTTCAGTATGGAATAAATTGCCCATAATATTATTATTATTAATTAATTTATTTCAGACCAAGTCCATAGTTCACACATTAATAAAAATAAAATCACATAAAAACATGTCATTAAAATAATCAAAACATTAAAATCAAATAAAATGTAATGTGTGTGTGTGTGTGTGGGTGTGTGTTTAATTAATAATAAAATGTTCACTTTTTTCTCGTTTTTTCAAATCATAAAATTTTCATAGGTACTTTCATGTATTTTTCTTTTGACTTCGCTGGAAGCAGGTTTTCCATTTCCAATTTGGCTTCTGATCTTAAATCTGGTGGAATACAATCAATCTCCATTTCACTCTCTTAACCGTTGGAACTCATTTTAATAATTTACTTATATTTATATTTATTATGTATGTAAATAACAAATCAAGACGAATTTTCAGCTTTGCCGCCAATTTTCTATTTATCATCTGTGCCGAAAGGCAAACGCTTTTATGGCTATACAACCACGTGAACGCAATTTGTACTAAGCAAAGAGACTTAAGCTTTGGAATGCCAAGAATGATAAAAGAGATCCAATAAAAGAGTATCTAATAACCCCAGCACGCCGTTGCATATAACATTGCTGGAGCGTTGTAATGTTCCAAATTCAAAAAACGCTCCTGGAATGGATTGGTTTTTCTTTGACCATAAATTCGATACTTCGCGTGTTCTTTTTTCGAAAATAATGATAACATTTCCATGCATGTTTGAGAAAAATTCAATAAAATAAAAAAAACGACTGCAATATAGAGCATTCCCAACAAAATAGACGAGAAAATATGTAGTTAAACTGCAATATGACATTGACATTTCCCATACCGAAACGGAAAAAGACCGTAAAGATAATGCCCAAATTCCGTGAACCCATGACATAATGGTGTTTAAACCATGTCACGCTAGATGTGTAGCCGCCATGATGGCCAGATGAAGGCTAATCGTATTATGTCATTTGAAGCTTTTTGTGGTGTTTAAGTTAGTGGTACTCGTACATCCTTTGGGCAATTAAGTGTGATGCTTGTGGGATTATGCTTAGGTGGGTAAGGGTTTGGATAGACTTGGTTTTTGCGAAAATATGCTGCAAGAAGATTAGGTCCAGTTAGAGATGTGTCATCTTGTGGGAAATCGTTACCAATCTGCCTAGCCTTTTCCCAACTAAGTTGGGGTCGGCTTCCAGTCTAACCGGATGCAGCTGAATACCAGTATTTTACATGGAGCGACTGCCTGTCTGACCAGTAACTGGGTAATACGATACCCCTTGGTAAGACTGGTTGTCAGACTTTCGGGCTTCTGACGACCCGTAACGACTGTCAAAGATCCACGAATGACAGCCGGGACCAACGGCTTAACGTGCTTTCCGAGGCACGGAGAAGTCTCGGTATGTAAAGATGGTCACCCATCCACTGACCAACCCCGGCAAGCGTAGCTTAACCTCATGGATCGACCCGTGCGGCTGGTATTACTTAGCCACGAGCTCCTCGAAAATCGTTACCGATACGTAATAAAAACTTTTTACAAAAAAATAAAAAAAATACTGACTTCCAAAACCAAACACTAAAAACTGAAAAGGTCTTTGGTTCTGTATTTTAGTTTTTTGCAACCCACGCGACTTCCAAAATTAAAGTAATTTTTCAATTTGTAGTGTCCTTTTTTTGAAGTCAGTTTTTTTTTTGCGAAGTTTTATTTTTTACTTTTTACATGTGGTACTACCCCACACAAATTCGAGTACCACTACCTGCAAAATAATTTAGAACATCATCCACATAGGGTGACTGATAATTACTCAGTTCAGTACAAAAAAGTTCACATAATTCGTCAAAATGTAGGGAATATCTGATTTTTTCGCGATTTCAGGTTTGGTCCCATAGTAAAAGTTGTTCATACACAATGACCCCTTAAAATATTGCCACTGTTTACACTTACACCCTGTATTTTTCTACTCTCCTCTCAGCATGAGATTATGAGCTCAGAGTGCCCCCAAACATAATTCAATAATACTTCCCATGGTGGCTCCTAGCACTCGATTATCCGCTTATACCCCGAAGGTCGTCACCATAGTTATGCTGTATATCATCTCGTGTCCGGCAGATACCTTAAGTTTTTACTCAATAATGGCGTATAATGGAAGGTCTAAACAATTTGCCCAGGCCTACCGTTTGCAATTTACTATTGGGGTGTGGGGCATGTTATAGGAAAATAGTGAAAATTATTGTTCGATATTTTCCCCGAAAAAAGTTTATGGGTGCCGAAAAATGGGCACCGATACAATTAATTTTGTAATAAGACATTTTAATATTCAAAGGAGGGGCTCGTGGCTAAGTAAGAGCGGGTTAAGCTTCGCTTGCAGCGGTCCTTACATAATAAACTCCCCATGCAGTGAGCATTTACCTCAAATCTAGCGATTTCATGAAATCATGAGGTTTGAGGTAAATGCTAACTTATGGAGTTGTATTGCTGATTTTAATGATTATAATTCTGTAAAGCCATAATAGCTACGGCCGCGAATCATATTTTAATCAACATACAAGCTCACACTGACCTACAAATTGCAAAAAACGTAAGAAATTTTGAATTTCGCGGGCTACCGTGGCGCTTTCGCCTTAATCTCAAACTTTTTGCACCAAAAATGTTGTCGACAGAGGTTTTATTCATTATTCTCCTACCTTTATCTATTTGCGGTCGGCGCAACATGTCCCTTTCTTCCATCCGTCTCTATTATTCGTCATCTCGGTAGTCACTCCCTTTCTAGCCATTCTTTCACACATCCATCGTTTCTCTGGTTTTCCCCTATTATTATAGCCTTCAACATTCATACTCATAGAGGTTATTAATGGTTTGATTTAAAAAGGATTTTAGAAAGCGGAAAGTGTGGGTATTTTAGACCGATGTTCAAGCATCACGGGGAAAATTTCAGTGCTCTTCATGTAGAGTTAAATCGCTGTCTCTTTCTTTTTAAACCAAACCAATAGAGATAGAGATCAGATATCAAGATTCTTTGAATCATTGTGTACAAAACTTATTGTTAATGTTATATCATACAGCCATTTAAGGTGGCCTTCGCCATTGTCTTTTGTTTTAAAAATCTATAAAAAATTAAGAAGTCTTCATTTATAATTTGGATAGAGTTATTTTCATGGTGAGTTGAGAAAAGAATATGCTTGTAATACCTGGGGGATTACTATGAGCTCTTATATCAAGGCAGATGTTGAACGTTTCCAGTGAGAGAGAGAGACGGTGCTCTAGGCTATAGCTCCGTCTCTCTCTCACTGGAAACGTTCAACTTCTGCTCAGCTATAAGAGCTCATATTAAACCCCCTGTTAGTATGGGATTTGTATGAGAGAGGTAGCGATGGATGTTTAGAAAGAGTGTCCTACGTGAAGTGTGTTGGCCGTTCTTCTCCATAGGAACCTACTACGCTTTGGAATGCATCTTTCAGACCCACCTACTCCTTGACAATTCAAAAGTGCCTGTAGTTGGTCTAATTTTGTAACAAATGCTTTTAGTTATTTTTCTTTGAGTTCACCATCAGTTTTTGGACGCTAATTTCACTAAAGTTTTAGTTGCGGTGTTTCGTAGTTCATTAGTATTATTATTAGAATAGCGTTTTCTTTTTTATTGAAATAATTCCAAAAACAATGTGAATTTTATGATGAAGGGGAATGCGCAGGGAGTCGGACAGAGCGAGACTGAGCGGCGGGACAAAGAAGGACCGAACGCTCAAGGTCTTTTGGTCAGGGTAAGGCCTTAACACTTTTTTCGCTGCATGCCCGCCCGTCTGCGCCACATCACCAGAATAGACGAGACTTCACTAAAAATAAACAAAACGGAATCGCTCGATCTAAATTACGTGTCGGTAATTCACAAAAATTCTACAGAATGATGTAAGAGTGTGGTGTTATCATTTATCTTGCCCATTGTGCTGAAACCTTGGCTTTCGGCAGCACAATGATAGGAAGACTTGGTCTTAAGTGGCTGGGGTAGGAACTTAGATATTGTTATTAATGTAGTGGTATTTATTTTGAAAATGGCTTGGGGCTTTATGTTATATATTATATAAGTCGTGTTAAATATGTATGTTTTTCGATAAATAAAAACTAAAATAATCCTAGTCAAAGGAACAAGTTGCTTATTACGACGATTGTCTATCTATAGTAGGTATCCATCAAGGATGAATGTTTTAAAAGCTTAGTCTCATTGTTTTGAAGAAAAAAAACCAGCCTAGTGCGTGTCGGACCACGCACAATGAAGGGTTCCGTAGTTGAAAAGAATTTATCCCAAAGACAATCTTAACACTGAGTTGAAAAACATGTTCTCCCATACATTAATAGGTATACGTCACGGACAATTCTCCAACTGCATATTTAAGTTTGTACTCGCAAAAAACTATTCATAAACATATCATCGTGCCTTGTTTCCCCGAAGGGTTGGGCAGAGGTGTAACTGTAGTACACCCACATTTTGCCAGAAAAAGAAAACTAAAAACTATTTTTTTTATGTGACAAAACTACAAATTTTTATACTTTTTCCTTTAATTGTGCTGTGAGACCTTGCTTCTTGCCAAATTTCATGATTCTAGGTAAACGGAAAGTACCCTATAGGTTTTTGATTTACTTGCGAGTATCAAAATATGTTGCAAAATCACCGTATTTTTTTATTGCGTTGACTCAGAAGCTTGATTTTTTTAGAACTCCAAGGGTCCATAGACTTACGTATTTGATATTAATTTCAACTTGATACCTCCACGCGTTCCTGATAAAAAAGGTCTTGACAGACAGACAGACAGACTGACAGACGGACAACGAAGTGATCCTATAGGGGTTCCGTTTTTTCCTTTTGAGGTACGGAACCCTAAAAACCGGCCAAGTGCGTGTCGGACCACGCACAATGAAGGGTTCCGTAGTTGGGATGAATTTATCCCAAGAACAAACTTAACATTGTAGTTAAAAAACATGTTCTCCCATACATTCCAACTGCAAATGTAAGTTTGTACTCACAATATTGAGAGATTTACCATGTTATTTGACTTTGACTTCTTATAGGTTTTCCTGTAATCTACAGGTGCATAGAGAACTATTTTATGTATATTTTCTAAATTTTCGTCTATTTTCAAAAAAATATATATTTGAGACCCTCATACCTTTTATTTGATATGTCACAGTACTGAGTATAGTTTGCAAAACTTTTTTTTTTAATTTTCTTATTTGACCCCCAAAAGTGCTCCGGATCAAATGGACCGATGAAGTTGAAATTTGGTACGCAAATGAATTTTTGTGACCCAAACATGGGCAAGTAAAGTAAATTAATGAATGTTGAGTATGAGGGATACTCAACATTTATTTATTTACTTTACTTGCCCATGTTTGGGTCACAAAAATTCAATTCAACTTCATCGGTCCATTTGATTCGGAGCAAATTGGGTGTGACAGACTGACAGGCAGAAAGACACACGAGTGATCCTATAAGGGTTCCGTTTTTCCTTTTGAGTTACGGAACCCTAAAAGTGAAGTTTGTTCTTGAAACCTTTATTGGGTTCCGTAAGTCTAGTACGTAATAGAGTAGGTATTTTCACAATTTCCACACTGTTCCTTCATACCTTTAGAGATGTTACAGAAAGTTATTCTTTCTTGTTAAGTCGTTCCCATCATACAAGGCAGTTCTGTAAGTATCCTTTTTCAGCGGTTTTCATATCTTCCTCACGGAACCCTAACAAATAAATTGCTTTTAAAACGTCCGTACATTAGAACAGTCTTTACCGGATACCCACAATTTGTTGAATTACACGGAAGACTTTAGTTTCGACGGCTGAGTTCTGATGTTTTTGTGCAGGCTCCATCTTGGATTAGTACGAGTATTGTCTTTGTCACTATGGAGAAAAAAATAAATAATAGGTATGTCTATAGCCGCTAGAGGCTAGACATTTTTTTTTTTCACCTTTTCCCAACTATGTTAGGGTCGGCTTCCAGTCTAACCCGATGCAACTGAATACCAGTATTTTACATGGAGCGAGGAGCTCGTGGCTAAATAATAACAGCCCGAAAGTCTGACAACCAGTCTTGCCAAGGGATACTATCAAATTACCCAGTTACTGGGTTGTGGAGGTCAGATAGACTCCATATAAAATACTGGTATTTAGCTGCATCCGGTTAGACTGGAAGCCGATCCCAATATAGTTGGGAAAAGGCTAGGCAGATTGATTTTCTGCCTATCTGACCTTCAAAACCCTTATACGGGGCACACGATACCCCTTGGTAAGACTTGTTGTCAGACTTTTGGCCTTTTGACTAACGACAGTCAAAGATCTACGAATGACAGCCGGGACCACGAGGCATGGAGGTCGGAAGTATTTGAATCAATCTGCTTAGCCTTTTCCTAACCATATTGGGGTCGGCTTCCAGTTTAACTCGATACAGCTGAATACCAGTATTATATATGGAGCGACTGCCTATCTGACCTTCACAACCCAGTGACTGGGTAATACGATACCCCTTGGTAAGACTGGTTGTCAGACTTTCGGGCTTCTGACGACAAGTAACGACTGTTAAAGATCCACGAATGACAGCCGGGACCAACGGCTTAACGTGCTTTTCGAGGCACGGAGGAGTCTCGGTATGAAGATGGTCACTCATCCACGGACCAACCTCGGCAAGCGTAGCTTAACCTGATGGATCGACCCGTGCGGCTGTATTACTTAGCCACAAGCTCCTCTAAAATTGAATATTCCACTTTATTGACTGCCTGGTTAGTCTAGTGGTCGCAAGTAAGTACTGCTGACCATGAGGTCCTGGGTTTGATTCCCAAGTCAAGTAGTGTTATTGGGTTTTCCCATCTGGAATTTCTAAGTAGCAGACCGGATTCTGTATCTGTGCCCGGTTGTTGGCAATAGGCTCGCCCCCTATTACATGGGGCTTAAACATAACTGGTGAAATGTGGGTGAAATAGGTACACCTCTGCTTTACCCTTTGAGATTACAGGTGATGTTATGTTTAAATCCTAAAAAAGAAAACTAATTACTTGGCAAATTGGACCACGTGTTATGTTTAAATCCAAAATGAGAACTAATTACCTGTCAAATTGGATCACGAATTTGTGTATAAACTTCTGAGTAACCACCCAAAAAACACGATTTGCGTGCATTAATTTATGAAACCATTATAAAACACCATGATATTATGTTAAATATTCTCATGGGAGGTACAATGGTAGGATATTTTAGGCTTTTTGCCTCAAATAATCCTTTTTTAGAGACAATAGGCCGGCTGCCAAAGTTATCAGATGTAATGAACACGACGGTGTATTTGTGTGGACATGACTATTAAAATAAAATATTATTGCAAAAACAAATGGTGCGCATTCTCTAGTTCAATAACTAAACTAAAATTAGAGAATCGCTATCTTTTACTAACAGGCAGCTAGAGAAAAGGACGGCAATAGCATGAACTAAGTTAGACTCATGTCAAACTAGTTTAACCCTTGCGATTCACAAACGACATGTTTTTACGAGTCGTCTTTTGTATGGAGATATTGGTTCAACTTTTGACAGATATAATTTACGTTTCTCTCTTTCTTGTTTTAGTAGAGGCAAAAGTAAGCAATAGCCTAAATTAAGTTTAGTTTGTACACAACAGAATCGGTACCAATATCCACGTACACACAACAGCAGCTCAAGTTACCACAAACTGTCAAAGTTTCTCATTCGATTTTGAACTTAACCATCAACATTTTAAGGTTTAAAATCATTTGGAGAAATTTTACAGTTCCATATAACCTGATGTGATGTGATATAACATTGTCACCAAGTCAGAATCTCATTATGGGATCCCATGGAAATCGAGGGAAACCCTCAAATTTTATAGGCACACCTATAGCGATTTGGGTATTTTTTATAGGAACTCGTGCTCTCTTGAAAAGCACCATGTGGTGAATGGGAACTGATGATGAAGACCACAGATGGCCATCGGAACTACTCAATTATACCTAAGTATTTCACGGGTTGCGATTTTTACTTCAATATGATTGCTAAGTAATTTATGCTCGTCAAAATTCATAATGGTGATGATGACTTCACCATGGAGCTCCAGTTCTCCTGGTTCTTATTAGGAGAACTCCTCAACAATATTAACGTCCCTGTATCGGGAAAAGCAATATTTTGTAAAAGGCGATGAGCAGTAAATTACAAACAGACCCACTAAAAACTGAAAAATAAAATCTTTTTTACAATAAAAACAACCGACTTTAAAAATAAATACTACAAAGTGAAAAATAACTTTAATTTTGGAAGTCGGTGGCAAAAAACTAAAACAAAGATCCAAAGACACCGACTTTCAAAATTAAAGTTATTTTTCACTTTGTAGTGTTTTTTTTTAAAGTCGGTCGTTTTTGTTTTTTTTTTTTGTAAAAAAGTTTTTTTAAAGGAACCCTTCGTGTGCGAGTCTGACTCGCACTTTTCGGGTTTTTTACTCACGTCTTGTTTCGAGTTTTGGTGATGTGCAATTGAGGAGTTTATTGTGTATAAGGGTCCTTTTCAAGTCAATCCAATAATGGACGTGATTTTAAAAATCGAAATAATGTTTCGTTGTTTGTTTCTCAATATCGCCAAAAAGGCTTATCGGAATTGGATAAAATATGACTGTAACGGCTATTGGTAATTGGGCTAATGAGTTGGCTTTATAAGTTGATTTTCTACCTTGCTGAGCAGTTATTGGCCCTTGGTATCTCGTGCTTTAAATATGGTTTACCAATCATTGCAGCTGACCCTAAAACCTCGTCTTAGCAGCTTTCTTTATACAGGGTGATTTTTTAATGACCAGCCAAATTTTCACAGAGTGTTTTACCCATGAATATGAACAACTTTCACTATGGGACCAACTTTGAAATCACGAAAAAAAAACCAGCGGTTTCCTACAATAGTTCAATACCTCATCATCATTCTCCTGCCCTTATCCCAATTTATTTGGGGTCGGCGCAACATGTCCTTTTTTTCCATACTTCTCTATTAGTCGTCATCTCGGTAGTCACACCCTTTCTAGCCATGTCATCTTTCACACAGTCCATCCATCGTTTCTTTGGTCTTCCCCTACTCTTATAGCCATCGACATTCATACTCAAAACTTTCCTCACCACATTTTCCTCATTCCTCCGCATCACATGCCCATACCATGACAACCGATTTCCGCACAACTTTTCAGTCACCGGTGCCACTTTCAAACTTCCTCTTATGTACTCATTTCTTATTCTATCCATTCGTGTAACACCACACATTCCTCTTAGCATTCTCATCTCAGTTGCATGCAGTTGCTTTTCATTCATCCCTTTTGTGGCCCAACATTCTGATCCATACAAGACAGCAGGTCTAACCATTGTTTTATATATCTTCCCCTTAAGTTTAAGGGGAATGCGGGAGTCGCAGATTGTTCCCGTGACCTGCCGCCATTTCATCCATCCAGTGTTAATTCTGTGCTTAACCGTCCGATCTACTTCGCCATCGCTTTGGACGTTCAATACCTACTCTTAATAGTTCAATACCTACTCGATCAAAATGTATGAAACAGCTGATATTTTTATTGCGATTTCAAAGTTGGTCCCATAGTGAAAGTTGTTCATATTCATGGGTAGAACACCCTGTGAAAATTTGGCTGGTCATTAAAAAATCACCCTGTATATCTGCACTTATCCTTCTCTATTATACCAACACCTTTAATACTATAGAACTTCGACTATCTCTACAACGTTGTTTAACTATTCCATTGTTTAGTCAAAGGTCTTGTCCACACAATTCTATCCTCAATTTTCCATTCACATATAAGCTTATAGCAGACAATGCCTCTGTTCAGTTGCACTATGTTACGCGGCGCGATCTCATTGACCCATAAACAAACATTCATGCATATTTTAAAACAAAAACTCGTTAATTTCCAACAATTATTCAATTAATAAAACGATATAAGTTGTTATTCAATGAATAACGTAATAAAATAACAATTGAAATACAATATTCTAATTTTAAAATTATGGTATGATTAAATTGTGAATTAGTTTGAAATTGGAACGGGATTATGTGCGTATTTTAATTGAATAAAATAAATTTACCTTGTTTATTAATTTAATAACAATTATGAATTCTTGTAATAAAAGTGAGGTGTGTAAAAGTGCATTTATTGGATTTATTGGATGATGCAAATGAAAAAGTGCTGTGAAAATGAATTTGTGGACTACAATATTTTGGTTTTGTCATTTCGTTTGTGTTGTGATTGGATCCAGAGTTATACTCGTGGAGAATGCTCCAAGTATGTATTAATGCACTTGTCATTATTTAAGTTAACAGCCATTTAGAACTTAATTTCAGAATCGACTCTTATCTTTCCTGAAGCATTTTGGTATCTACTTCCGGTCTTAGTCAACAGACCCTTCAGTCTTAGTGGGTAGCTCGCCTTCCGGTAAGGACCAGGCCAGGGTCGGCGGCGCGATGTGTTCCACGCGCGCCTCAGAGATGTCAGCAATGATGGGGTCCGATAGGGCCGATGCCGCCGGTGTCGCGGGTTGTTCGAAAGAGATACCCTGGCTCTGGCATAGGCAACTGAAGGAACACGGCTGGGTCAGTAAAAGTCTGACGCGCCCTTCCGCTCCACCCAGAGCGGGAGAAGTAATTTGATGATTTCCCATCCACAAAAAAAAAAGGTGTGCCTAATTTGGAAACATTATAAACGGCAGTTAGAACATTCATAAAATAATATTCATAATAACTAGGGGCTTGTGGCTAAGTAATAACGACCGCACGGGTCGATCGATCAGGTTAAGCATCGCTTGCCACGGTTGGTCCGTGATGGGTGACCATATTTACATAACAAAACTCCTTCGTGCCTCGGAAAGCACGTTATACCGTTGGTCCCGGCTGTCATTCGTAGATCTTTGACAGTCGTTACAGGTCGTCAGAAGCCCGTAAGTCTGACAACCTTATACCAAGGGGTATCGTATAACTGGGTTGTGGAGGTCAGATAGGCAGTCTGTCCAAGTAAAATATTGGTATTCAGCTGCATCCGGTTACACTGGAAGCTGACCCCAACATAGTTGGGAAAAGGCTAGGCTGGTGATGAATTTAATTCATAAAATGAAATGACAGAAAAGCATTTTGCGTTACACTATATGTTACCTTGGATTTTGAAAGCCTGAGTATTTAATTTATTATATTTGCCAAAAATAATATAATGGCTATTTACATAATTAATTATTATGAGTGGTTCGGCAGCCAATCACAACATGAAATAAAAAAAAAACCGACCGGTTCCGTAGTTGAAAAGAATTTATCCCAAAACAAACTTAACATTGTAATCACAATTTTTTTTCAAATCAACAATTTTCGGACTTTTTCCTTTGCCGCTGTGAGACCTTGCTTCTTGCCAAATTTCATGATTCTAGGTCAATGAGAAGTACCCTATAGGTTTAGATTTATTTGCGAGCATCAAAATATATCGCATAATTGGCCATATTTTTTTGTTGCGTTGACTTAGAAGCTTGATTTTTTTAGAGCTCCAAGGGACCGTAAACCAACTTATTTCATATTAATTTCAACTTGGTACCTCCATGCGTTCCTGAGAAAAAGGACAGACTGACAGACTGACGGACAACGAAGTGATCCTATAAGGGTTCCGTTTTTTCCTTTTGAGGTATGGAACCCTAAAAATAAGAAGGTAACTTAACAGTAAGTTACATATTGTTTCTTTTTATTATAAATAAATAAATATCCTTGGACATTTCACACAACGCCATCTAGTTCCAAGCTAAGCAACCTAGTGCTTGTGTTATGGTATCGAGATGACTGATAAACTACTTATATACATTTTTTTTCTGTAAATACATACATATTATAGATAGAATAACAGCCAGACTCGGAACAAATACTTGTAGGTCGTACAAATATTTGTTCCATGTGGGAATCGAACCCGCGACATGCTGCGCAGCAGTCAATCGCTCAACCACTGCGCCAACCGTGTCGTCGAATTATGAAGCGATATTTATACGTATTTTTTGAGAGAAATTGGTTTTATTAAACTGTTTAAGACGCAGATATATGCCAATGGCCTTGAGTTCTGGAATGGCTCGCGTGTTCCGTGCTGAGCTCACGCAACGCGTCGTACGTCCACTCAGTAATAGGACTCGCGCATCAAGGAGCGCTGTCCCAAATTAGACGCATTATTAAATTATTATACATAAAAGTAAAGGTATTTTTAATTAAAAAACGTACACTAAAAGATAAATAATTAAATTATCTTTAAAATGGTGAAGTTTTCATAAAAATGGGCTTGATAGTTTTTGCGTGATTTTCAGTTTTATATCCGCGTTAGACGTAACTTTACAAATTAATTACACTACTTACTACAAACATAATCTAAAATGTTAACATATTAAATTATTAATAAAAATGCTCTAATATAACTTATATTTTTTTCCAAATCATTAACAGTACTCGTTTAGTCGTGTCTTTTAATGTTTAAAATCATTAAAAATCGGTTTTCGTCACCTTAATAAAACCAATTTCTCTCCCTGCTTTGTTCAACAATTCCTTTTTGCCATTAATTCTAGCTCGTGGCCTAAGCAATCACAATCTTTTGTCGTGTCTTCGTCACGCCTTGGTGGCAATGATGACTGCGACTTATTCTTAGCAGAGGTCAAAATGGCATCAAGACCTTTTAAAATTCTAAGAATACTGTAGATAAGATTCTAAAGATAACATCTTCTCATCTAATTATATCTTAAGTATGGTAAATCTGTTGTCTTGATGGTATTATCATCATTAACCGTTTGTTGTTATCGCTGCTAAATATAGGTCCCCCTTTGGTATGATGCTTCCACGTCTATGTCAAGTTTGTTTTGAACCTGAATTGTTGAATATTTTCTGATTTTGGAAAATGAAACGATATTTATGACATCTATATACATAAAACAAAGTCGGGTTATTTTACACCATGTAAAACGCAGAACGGCTGGACCAATTTTCACGATCTTTGTTGGATGTATCTCCGCCCCCCATAGCATAATAACTATTAAAACATCGGAAAAATTCACGAATAAAAAAAACTATGAAGAAAATTAACCGTCTCATACATTAAATTTGGACAAGGCAACACGATTGAAAGATCACTTAATCAACTACTTAATCATTAGGAATCTTAATGGAAATTAAGATTCCTAGTGATTAATTGTAGGTGAAATTGCTGACTTTTTTAAATATTAATATTTTCAAAACTTAGGTACCGTAAGGGCGGGTTACTTTGACTCTAGGGCAAACCTTAAGGCTGCTCCTTCCTAAAATACGGCGAAACTAAGTTACTTTGTAACCATCTTTTACAGTAACTATAGCATCTTTCTGATAGGAAAAAATACACAGTAATCTACAATACATAAGAAGTGATTTCATGTATCCTGAAATCTATTTTAGTTTGTAGAACTAAGGAAAAAAAAAACCTAAATCCAGGTCTATTTCGGTCTATTTTTTCGAGTTGTTACCATATTACTCCTACAATTTTCATTAAGTGTTCATAAATTTATACAGTTCTTTAAAAACTAATAAGGAATGATTTCTTGTCATTACTTTTTTAGTTTAATCAACAGATTTTTTGTAAATCGATAATTACTTCATATTTCGCAAGCGTTGTGTCATCGCGCTTCTCTTTCTTTTTTATGCAGTCCGACAGTGACTGCGCTTTTTGCGACGGTTAAGCCTTAAGCCCAAATCGAGACAGATGTTTAGTTTCATTAGATCCACACAATGTTCCGCAAATACTCGTCTATAATTGGTTACCGAAGGACATACGCGACGCGCGACGTTCGGATACATGGTCGCGACATTTCGAAACAGTTTTCTCGATTTGCGTCAAAGTTATGCCCTAGTCGAAGTAACCCGCCCTTACGGTAGTTGATTAGGTGATATTTCAATGGGATTGTGGTTTATTAAATTAATGTCATATATATCGTTTCAGAAGACATAGTTAACTTACATTATGCTGTTGCCATTAATCTAATAAAGTATCGACCCGTCGTAGTTACCACTCCAAATAATCCGATTGGCTAGCAGACAGTAGCTTAGGAGAGGGGCTCGTGGCTAAGTAATAATAACAGCCGCACGGGTCAATCAATGAGGTTAAGCTACGCTTGCTGCGGTCGGTCCTGTATGGGTGACCATATTTAAATACCGAGACCCCCGTGCCTCGGAAAGCACGTTAAGCCGTTGGTCCCGGCTGTCATTCGTAGACCTTTGACAGTAGTCGTTACGGGTCGTTAGAACCCCGAAAGTCTGACAACCGTCTTACCAAGGGGTATCGTATTACCGAGTAACTGGGTTGTGGAGGCAGTCGCTCCATGTAAAATACTGGTATTCAGCAGCCGGTTAGACTGGAAGCCGACCCCAACATAGTTGGAAAAAGGCTAGGCAGATTAGATTTTTATCTTTTCACAAAACGTAGTTAACAAACATGATACTGTTGTCATTGATTTACTATAGTATCCTATCCATCCCGTAGTTACCAATCCAAATGGATTATTGGCTTATTAGCAGACAGTAGCTTAGGACGCTGCTGCTCTTATCCTATTAGCGTAGCGGACTCTAAAGTCATGCGAACTGTCTACCTGGCGCTATGTCAGTCTGTCCTCACCTACTGCATCTCTTCATAGGTGGAGCAGCCAAAACGCACCTCCTTGAATTGGAAAGAGCTCAAAGACTCATCCTAAAAATCAGCCTATTTAAACCTCACCTTTTTCCTACGGTAGACCAACAAGCTGAAGTATTAACGGTTAGACAATTATACGTCCTCGCTACTATACTTAGACAACATGCCTCCCAGAACTATTTATTTATTTATTTATTTAAAACACACATACAACTATCATCACAGGCTTACCTAATACGACTACCTAATACGTATATCTTATGACTTTTCCGCTTTCGTAGTTTTCCGAGCTTGAAAACTTCTGCAGACGTTTCCCTTTCCTACCCATTTTAAAGATTTTTAAACTTTAATATAAGTACCTATCTTTTTGCCCTTTACATGTACGGTATGATCAACGTCCTAGATCATACAACAACAACATTTAACATGTAAAGGTCAATATTTTTTTTAATTATGTTTTTATTTATTTTTACGATGTTATTGAAGGAGCGCAGGCACACACACAGCAATCATACAGCAATTATGGTTCTGAACAAGCAAACTGACTCGTAAAACCCAAATGAATGCTGCAGTAGATTTAACTAAGGACCAATTTCACCAAACTGTTCTTGAACGGACATTAGTAAATCAGCCATTAAAATAAACATCGATGTTAATGGTATTGACGACACGGTTGGCGCAGTGGTTGAGCGATTGACTGCTGCGCAGCATGTCGCGGGTTCGATTCCCGCACGGACAAATATTTGTATGACCTACAAGTATTTGTTCCGAGTCTGGGTGTTTTTCTATCTATAATATGTATGTATTTACAAAAAAAAATGTATATAAGTAGTTTATCAGCCATCTCGTTACCATAACACAAGCATTAGGTTGCTTAGCTTGGGACTAGATGGCGTTGTGTGAAATGTCCAAAGATATTTATTTTATTTATTTATTTAGATTCCTTAATACGTATTAGGTAATAGGTATATACTTATACTTAAGCTATTATAGTGTACTTATAATAGCTTAAGTATAAAGATTACAAAGAAAGATTTACAATTATTTATTACTAGCAACCTATTATATGTGTTAGATAAATAATGTTCTTACAACTTGACAAAACATTAGGTTTCTATAGGTATATATACTACAGTAGCTTTAACCCAATTCTAAACTATCATCAACACAACACGCACTGGTTAAAGACTATCGTCTTGAGACACAGCGTTATGTGAGACGGAGTGATGGTACTGGTATGTAAAGATAGTCACGCATCCACGGACCAACCCCGGCAAGCGTAGCTTAACCTGATGGATCGACCCGTGTGGCTGTTATTACTTTGCCACAAGCTTCTCCACAAGCTCCAATTTATTTCATCACCACTGCTCTCAAAATGGTGAAGGATAACATCGTGAAAAAACTGGCATGTCTTACAACCAAAAATTTGAAGACATGCAACATACCAACCTACACTGGGCCCGCGTGGTGGATTACGGCCCATTCTCTCATAAAGAGAGGAGGCCTGTGTCCCAGCAGTGGGATCATTATAGGCTGAATGTGCTATTTATTATACTTATGGTACCTACTTCTGTGAATCCGCTAATTTTCTCAGTAGGTCATATTTATTTTTAATTCTGACATAACGGATCTTCACCAAGGTTACGATTTGCGTGTTTTTTGGCAGTACGTTCTTAGGATTTATTGTTCCTTATATAATTAAGCTTATCTAATGTTGTGTTTGGGTAGGTAGGTACTAATGATATTGTAGTATGACATAACTTTAAGTTAGATTAATTTTACGCTTGTGATAATGCCGTTGTCTGTGGTCAAAGATGACCTGTATAAGAACGTCCAGTGCATCCTCAGACTAAATAAAAAACCAAGACAAAGCGCTGTTAACAGTGACGTGAGGCCGCACGTTTCGGATTTCGTAGACATGTGTGCACGTAATGAGGTGTAGTTGAACTGTAGTTTGGTGTAAATGTGTGCGTGTGAGCGTGTAGGTATGTACAGAGCGAGGTGTAGTTTTGCGCATGCTTCACTGTATTGTTCGCAACGCTGATGGGTTTTTTTTATTTAGTGTAAAAGTGCATCCTAAAGATTCAGTCAAACCTTGTTTTTATTCATTCATTCATTCATTCATTCATTCACTGGCAGGCTTGTTCCACCCACTGCTGAGTTTAGGCCTCCTCCCTTTTCTACCTTGTTCCCTGGTCTGTGCGAGGCTTATCCAGGTCTTTCCCGTGATATTCTGTAGGTCCAAACCTTGCTTACTGACAAAAAAATTGACTTGTGCAAACACGGATTGTGATAGAATAATAGTAAATAATAAATACATAATAAGTACTGTCTATAGCGTTTGTCTTTTCTTTAAGCGTGTGGTGTTACCACACGATTGACTCCTGCTTTCAAATCTGAGTAAAAATAGCATACAAATACGTAAAAAAAAAAAAAAAAAAAAAAAAGTAAAAAGGTTTTTATTTGGAACAAAAACAAATTGAGATACTTAACAACAATGGAAACGATGATAGCTGCAAAAGTTAAAAACTGAGTCGCAGCCATCAACGCCCGTCTAAACGTAAGAAACACAAATGTTCCAGACTTAATTATAAAATGCTATCTGTAACACACAAATGCTACAAAAAACTATAAGTAACAGTATAGCTAACTGGTATTTAAAAATCAAAATCAAAATCGTAAACTTACAAAAGAAATAAAATAAAAAGTAAAAAGGCATGCAAACTGTGTGTGTTGGTAGGTGAGGTGCAGTGTGGAGTGGCAGTGTGAGTGAGGGTGAGTGTGTGTATGTGTGAGAGTAATAATGAGTGAGTTAGTGAGTGACGGTGTGAGAGTGAGGGTGTGTGTGAGTGCTTGGACTAGTTAAGTTTAATGTTTCATGTTTCCACAATTTTTTCAGTTGCATCATATGATAGAGATTTCAACCAGTCGGTCAACTTAAGTCTTACGGCGTTACGAGGTAAACGGTAAATGTCGATGCTCTTATTTACTTTATTGTAAATCTTGGAGCTGATGAACCTGAAGGCTCTTCTCGCCACTGCCACTCCACAAGGCACAATTTTACTACCTACTCCTACCTTTTTTTTCCTACTCATTTTTACAAATATCCCCCTAAAAACCAATCTATCAGACAATCTTCTTGCTAGTATAATCAGGAGTACGTTCCTATGTAAGTCTATACAGGATGTAAGTGTAAACAGTGTCAATATTTTAAGGGGTCACTGTACTCATCATTATGAACAACTATGGGACCAAACCTGAAATCGCGAAAAAAAAATCTGCTGTTCCCTACATTTTCACGAATTGCGAACATAAATGTACTGTAAAGCTGATTTTTTTTCGCGATTTCAAGTTTAGTCCCATAGTAAAAGTTGTTCATAATGATGAGTACAATGACCCCTTAAAAGATTGCCACTGTTTACACCTACACCCTGTATATCCCTTAATCTAACCATGCTTATTTATAGATCCCTCTAACATACCCATTTTTCCAACAGCATGTTTCCGCCGCGTCCTGGCCGGGAAGCGAGCCCTAAGAAGCCACGTCAGAAAAGTGGTGCCCTGCGAAAGACTAGAAGACTGCAGAGTAGAATGTGCCACAGAGAAGAGATTCCCTTGCGAAAGCTTTAACTATAGGTAAGTGACGTGTTATATGCTTATGGATTAAAGATAGGGAATAAATAAAGTGCAAAAATCATAATGACGAAATAAATAAAGGAAAATATGAAAATTAAGACTAATAAAGTTATGTTTAAAGAATAAAACACCTAAACATACAAGTTTTAAACTTCATGTATGATTTAAAACAAAAACGAAACGCAGCCGCCTGGGATCTGGAGGCAAAGGTCCTCGCGCACGTGTAGGAGTGGCGCGAGGAGGCGAAGCGCCGGGGCGTAACTCCGCTGCCGCGAGAAATCACGGTACAGCGGACAGAGCTCCGGCGGGATCTCATGGCGGCATGGAGAGCGAGACTGTCGCAACCCAGCGCTGGGCACGCCACAATTGCGGCGATAAGTCCCCTCTTTGAGGAGTGGTTAGAGAGGCGCCACGGCGTCATGGTTGTTTCGGGAGGTACCTGTTTCGCATAAGGCGGGAGGAAACGCCCGGGTGTTATCATTGTGTGGATCGCCCGGAGGACACGGTGGAGCATACAGTGGAGGTCTGCCCGGCTTGGGCAGAGCACCGCCGTGTTCTCACGGAGGCGATCGGCGGCGGCGATCTCTCGCGTCCGAGCCTGGTCCAGGCCATGGTGCGGAGCGAGAGTGCATGGGAGGCCGTCACCTCCTTCTGCGAAGCAGTGATGCTCGCGAAGGAGGAGGCGGAACGCGTGAGGGAGAGGCAGCCTCACGCCCTCAGTCGCCGCAGGAGACGCCCTGGGCGGCGGGAATCGCGGGGCGATTTCCGGCCACCGTAGGCGCGGGCCTGCGGACGGTGAGCAGCGGGTAGCTCGCCGTCCGGTAAGGACCAGGCCCGAGTCGACGGCGCGTTGTGTTCCACGCGCGCCTCAAAGAGATGTCAGCAAGTGACGGGGTCCAATAGGGCCGACGCCGCTGGGGTCGCGGATTGTCCGAAGGGGTTACCGCGGCCCTGGCATAGGCAACTGAAGGAACACGGGTGGGTTTTAGTCAGTAAAAGTCTGACACGCCCTTCCGCTCCACCCAGAGCGGGAGAAGTTATTTGATGATTTCCCACCCTCAAAAAAAAAAAAAAAAAAAGCCGCCATCTTGGATTTACATTTTGACCTCACTATCGAACTCACTACTTTAGCACCCTCGAAAACTATGAAAACGATACCCATGAGGAAAACTTTGAAAATTTTCGCAGCCGCCATCTTGAATTTTCATTTTAACCAAATTCACACTTGCCAGGGCATCGTGCTAAGTTTCAGCATAAGTACCTACTTAGTTGTACCGATGCAGATTGTCATACAAGCACTTACTACCTACCTGGTTTGAGTACCTACTTAGGTACTTAGGTATGCTTTTTTGGAAAGACAGAAAGTGTAAATTAAGTAGTCGGTTTTATAAGTGGTCAATGTGGAAGTTCATTCCTCTTCCTCTGGCGAAATCCGTGGAAACTTGGAATCGGATGTAAATTAGTGCTCAAACTTTTCTGGCGTAAACTTGTGCTAACAGATCTTCAAGCTTTATAATTATGAGTATATCTTGGGGTCATAGACGTCATCAGAGAACCTTGCGTTAACCAAAGCCATTCTTTACTACATTCTATCTATAATATGTATGTATTTACAAAAAAAAAAATATGTAAGTAGTATATATCAGCCATCTCGTTACCATAACACAAGCATTAGGTTGCTTAGCTTGGGACTAGATGGCGTTGTGTGAAATGTCCAAGGATATTTATTTATTTATTAGATCTTGTTGCTGTTGATGATTTTTGTTTGTGTAATTATAATAAAGCCACTTGCATAATTGGAGCCCGAGCAGTATCTGAGGTTTATCCGATATTATTTATTTATTTATTTATTTTGGGGATCTCCAACAAAGGATACACTTAAACAATATAAATTACAATAATTAAAAAGTTTCTTTCAAGTGTGCTCCTTCAATTATATGAGACCACAGCATGTACATATAACTAGGTCTAAACAGAAATAACAATAGATAATTAAGTGATTACATTTGAGAAAAAAATAAATAAAAATTACATGTCAAGATTAAGCATTCATGAATATTAGATACAATTGGTTAATATACTTAATGATAATTATTTCACATTTATTGGAGGGAAGAATATTAGTTAAATCAAATGAAAAAAATAAAATAAATTAAATTAACATGTGAAAATTGAGCATTCGTTTTGTTTAAAATAATTAATTATGTCAGTCACATTTATTGAATATTCAGACGGAAGAAACATAGTTTTAATTTTGCGGTGGTTAAATTCTTTTTGTATTTAGAAATGGGGAGGGTTATGTCCAGGTTACAACGCTTTGACAATTCATTGTATTGCCTACAGAGTCTCGGGAGAGCGGCGAAATGTCCCAGATTAGTTTTAGATCCTGAGACGTAAAATAAATTGTAGCTGCTTTTCCGCGGCAGACGATATTCAATGCTTCTTGCGTTATCAGTCTCCTTAACGTGATCAATGAACTTAGCGGCATCTACAACGCCACATGCGAACTACACATCACGACCTGAGGTCACACAAATCCTGCATCGCGCAAGCAGAGTTTACCGCGCGACTAGCATATATACAACATCCCGACATCAACCAAAGCTAATTAATTGGTCGCAGAATTTATGTTAAGGCGACACAGAGGATATTCTAGTGGTTGCCTCATGATTACCTGAGGAAGGTATTAATGGGGTAATCGTTGGAGTGTCTTCTGTGTCTTTGGAATATCTTCTGTAATATGTGTAGGCCGTGTATTCTTTCAGTTTGTATTTTTTCTCTCTATTTAAATATTTGCATAAAATAATGTTAGATGTTCACAAATATAAAATCATTATAATACTTACTGAGCCTGATTGCATTTAGTTGTAATTTTCAATGTTTATGAGGAACTTTGGCTCCTGAGATACAAGTATTTTTTTACTTAGTTCGGGAGCCAGCTGTTCAACCTGATTTTGACTACCACTTGTACTGTCATGTTTAGTGTGTGTTTCCCCATATACAAAAAAAAAACCCGTCGCGTCGGGCAGTTGCCCAGCAGACACAACACCCGTCTGGTCGGAGGATCCTCCCTTTTCTATAGAGGCTGAGTGAACATTACACTCTGTCCTCATAATTCTAAACTCTAGCCCTTCAGTAATTCTGATTCTATGGAAAATTGTAATTGGCACAAATTACTTAGAGACCTAAGTAACTACCATTTAGTATCTATTCAGATATTCAAACTAAAACAAAGTTGCTAACACAGATGACAGATAATCAGTTACAAAAATGAAGTCAAATGTGTTTATATTGTTCACACGGGCTGTTCGCACTATTGTGTGCGTTTCCTGATCTTTGGCGACCTTAATATGTTAATTGTTACAACATTTTGGTAGATGTATGCGTTTGACAATAGTTATTATAGTATTTTTGGTGTTTAGTTGTGAATGTTGTTAGAATTCTAAAGGTCGTTACGGGTGGTGGTGGTGATTCCTTCTCTACACGCAAACATTCAGTTTCTGAGGTACCTACTCAGATGAGTTCTCAAAAGCTATTGATTTGATAAACTGAGTGTTCAGAAAGACAAAGTAGAGAGATCGAACCAATACAATCTAAAAATAACTTAAGATAGATCGCTCGATTATAAATTAAATATTAGCAACCCGGTCCTGCTTTGCACGGTTTTTACGACTTAACAAATCATGAAGGTTTCTATATTATATACAAGTTAAATATGAATAGTGGAATAAATTCTTTAAATGATAGTGAAAACCGCATCAAAATCCATTGCGTGGTTTAGAAGAACAACGAGGCCACACAGACAGACACGAAAAGAGACTTTATTTTATAATAATACTAGCTTCTGCCCGCGACTTCGTCTGCGTGAAATTTCTTGTTCCCCCGACCCACCGCGTCGAATCGCATCGCCTGCCCGTGCTGTTTCTTCGTTTACCACTTGTTTTTAATTTTACTCAGCTCCTAAGCGTCATAGCGTGATGTTAAATAGCCTATAACCTTCCTCAAGAATTGGGCTATCAAATGCAAAAAGAATTTTTCAAATCAGACTGGTAGTTGCAGAGATTACCCCCTACATACAAACTTACAAACAAATTTTACCTCTTTATAATATTAGTATAGATATAAATATATTATATATATATTTATTTTATTTTATAGCTTTTGCCCGCGGCTTTGCTCGCGTAGATGTTGGAAAATATCCCATGGGAATTTTCATGTGGAAAACATAGGGCCGTCCGATATAACTGTGCAAACTCAAATCGCTAAGATATATCGTTATCGTGTATAGTAGGCATAAAGCTACCAGTCGGCATGATTTTTTCCGACATCTTCAACAGTCGTCGTCATATTTCAGCCAATTTACACAAAACCATAATGAATTACACTGAATCACTCCGTTCATTGGAGAAAACCGTATGAAAATCCGTTCGGCACTTTTTGACATTAACGCATTCAAACAGACAGACTTACGCGGCGGGGGGACTTTGTTAATTACTTAAAATTTATTATGCCAGTCACGCTTTAATAACAAATAACTTTTGTTCGAGTGTCCACTCGTTCAAATAATTTCCTCGTAAAAACGTCGAATGAAATAAAGACTAAATGAAGATTCGAACTATGACTACATTTCCAATCCCTTAAATCTCTTAAAAAGAGGTAGGTACACAAACATTTGTCAACCCCTATTGTACCCCTTGGGAGACGATTTTTAAAAAACGCTGTACCATATATTTCTTTATTTCCTACCAAAAGCATAAATTTGAATTTTTATATCCCTAACTTAAGAAATGCTGGGTTTCCCATACAAACTTTCATCTCTTATATCACCCCTTGTAGGATTATGTTTTAAGACAAAAAGTAGCCCATATCCTTTCCCAGGATGCTATCTATAGCCTTGCCAAATTTTATCGAAATCCGTGCAGTTTTGTAAATTTTAAAATCAACCCCTATTTTACCCCCTTAGGGGATGATTTTTCAAAAACGCTGAACCGCATATTTCTTAATTTCCTACCAATAGCATAAATTTGTTATCCCTAACTTAAGAAATACTGGGTTTCCCTTATAAACTTTCATCCCCTATATCACCCCTTGTAGTATTATTTTTGAAAAAAATAGTATCCTATGTCCTTCCCCAGGATGCTATATGAAGCCTTGCCAAATTTTGTAGAAATCCGTCCAGTTTTGTAAATTTTAAAATCAACCCCTATTTAAACCCCTTAGGGGACGATTTTTCAAAAACGCTGAACCGCATATTTCTTTATTTTCTACCAAAAGCATACATTTTAATTTTCACATCCCTAACTTAAGAAATACTGAGTTTCCCATACAAACTTTCATCCCCTATATCACCCCTTGTAGGATGATGTTTTAAGACAAAAAGTAGCCCATATCCTTTCCCAGGATGCTATCTATAGCCTTGCCAAATTTTATCGAAATCCGTTCAGTGGTTTAGGCGTGAAAAGGTAACAGACAGACAGACAGACAGAGTATATACTTTCGAATTTTTATTATTAGTATGGAAGTATGGATAGAGATGGTGTTTCAGCCTATAAGAAAACAATAATTATCAACTTAGCCAAAATTCCCACTGCAATACTGGATGTTGAAATCAGTGAAATAATAAAAAACCGGCCAAGTGCGTGTCGGACCACGCACAATGAAGGGTTCTTTATTTCAAAAGAATTTATCCAAAAAATAAACTAAACATTGTACCTAATCCCAAAAAAAAAAATTTGTATGTGATTATATTATAAATTAACAATTTTTGGACTTTTTCCTTTACTTGTGCTGTAAGACCTTGCTTCTTGCCAAATTTCTTGATTCTAGGTCAACGGGAAGTATTCTCTAAGTTTTGATTTACTTGCGAGTATCAAAATAATAGTAGCATAAATGGCCGTATTTTTTTATTGCGTTGACTTAGAAACTTGATTTTTTTAGAACTCCAAGGGACCATAAACTTACGTATTTGATATTCATTTCAACCTGATACCTCCACCCGTACCTGAGAAAAAGGGTCTTGACAGACTGACAGACAGACAGACAGACGGACAACGAAGTGATCCTATAAGGGTTCCGTTTTTTCCTTTTGAGGTACGGAACCCAAAAAAAATCAGCAAGTACAAGCTGCTTTATAAAACTAGTAGGTCTGCGAATAGCAGACCTCGTGAGCTTAATGATTTCTTGTCATTACTCCGTCCGTCGCAAAAAGCGCGGTCACTGTCGGACTGCATAGAAAAGAAAGAGAAGCGCGATGACACAACGCTAGCAAAATACGAAGTAATTATCGATTTACAAAAAATCCGTTGATTAAACTAAAAAAGTAATGACAAGAAATCATTCCTTATTAGTTTGTAAAGAACTGTATAAATTTATGAACACTTTTAATGAAAACTGTAGGAGTAATTAAATATGGTAACAGCTCGAAAAAATGGACCGAAATAGACCTGGATTTAGGTTTTTTTTTTCCTTAGTTCTACAAATTAAAATAGATTTCAGGACACATGAAATCACTTCATGTATTGCAGATTACTGTGTATTTTTTCCTATCAGAAAGATGCTATAGTTACTGTAAAAGATGGTTACAAAGTTACTTAGTTTCGCCGTATTTTAGGAAGGAGCAGCCTTAACGGATATTTACCATGTTTTTTTTTCATCGGATCTTGAGACCAATTTAAACTACCTTTCAAATACGAAAGAACCATCAAAATCGGATCACATAAGGTGGAGATATCCAGTAGCCCCCCGACGACAAAAAAAAATCTATAAAGTAAGATCTGTTTACCAAGTTTCGTCTAGATTGGTTGTAAAATACAACCTGTAGAGGAGTAGGAACAAACTGTGAGACGAAAGCAAATTTTGCCAGATTGGAAGCAGAGATGCTATGCTTCAAAGGCTAACATTTTGTACTATTAGTGATCAAGATCGTTAGAGTTAGAAGTGAACCAATAACATGAAATCTCAAGTCGGATACCGACTAATATTGATTGATACCCCGAGGAATCAAATACTAGTAGACAAAAAAAATACGCCACCCTTTTCATAATCATTACAAAATATTTCAGGTCAAGTCCCTTCATAATCTTCATCACACGATCTCCTATCTCCCATAATCTTCGTGTCTTCAACAGTAGCCTTCCTCAGATGGTTCCGAACAATTTTATCTCACAATCTACATAATAGTTTGAATACTAGTACCTATGTACTATTTAGCAGAGGCCCTTCTCTACATGGTTGGTGAGCATGTAGGTTGGGACAGGGTTGACTCTGATTGTGATGTTTTATTATTATTGCTACATTTATATTTTTGGTTATAAGTGACTTATTAAGATATCTATTCAAGTAGCTTTCAAACATACAAAATGTAGGCTTGATTCTAGCCTCCAGATTCAAAATTTAGAGTAGAGAGAGAGAGAGAAGAATTTTACTTAAAATTTTTAATTGGTGCCCGTTAAGTGTCTCCTTTTTTTTGTGGATGGGAAATCATCAAATGACTTCTGGAGCTCTGGGTGGAGTGTCAGACTTTTACTGATTAAAACCCACCCGTGTTCCTTCAGTTGCCTGTGCCAGGGCCACGGTATCTCTTTCGAACAACCCGCGACACCGGCGGCACCCGCGACCCCTTTGCTAATGGCTCTTGGGCTTCTTGATCTAACTCTACTCTATCTTAAGATGGGGCCTTATAAAGAACTGTGTGAGTCGTAGTAGATACTCTTGATAATATCGTGAATTTTAGCGTAAACTGTGTCAATTATATCAAGTTATCAAGTGGTTGACGCAAAAGTTGGCTTATATCAATATTCTTTCAGAGGATGGGAAGTAGATATATTTGCCGGCACGAGTCGTGAGCACGAATTCCATCTTAACTTTAACTGCCCTCGTCATCGTGCTCTTGTATACCGTTTTCTATATGTACGTATATATAAATATGCTTGAAAATATATTGATTTCATTACTCCCGCCCGTGTGCAACCTGCAACCTGCCGTGATATGAAATAAGATTCGTTAGGTTTTAGATTAAAGTTTGTGCTCACGACTCGCGCCGGCAACTACATCTGGGTATTTTTTTACTTTTGATGACGAAAATTAAAAAAAATATTTTGGTCAACATTACGTAAAATAGCTGTAAATCAATAATTTACGTTATAATCATAAATTATAAAAAAATATGTACTGAGCTTACAACTCTTTAAATGGTATATTTTCTTGTAACTCTTTAGTAGGAAAAATATCCACGTAATCAATGGAAGTGACATCCATGGAAAGGACATTTTTTAGTTCAAATACGGAAAAATAACCTAAAAAATCTCGTCTTTGCAACCTATTTCGACAATCGTAATTTGACCATCAAACCTACAAAACCGCAAAACAAATGTAAACCAAAAGCTTGGATTGAAAGGAAGGGATAATAACTTTTTTTCAAGTTTTGTAGGTTTTCGACTTATAAAGGTTCGACTTACAGAGCTTCTACTGTATCCATTAGTGGGTAGTTATCCGAAAGCTCTGCTTGGATACTGTAGTGTATGTGCAGGCTATATCACCGCTGCCGCTGGGGTCTCGGGTAGTTTTAAGAAGATACCGCGGCCGTGGCATAGGCAACTGAAGGAACACGGGTGGGTTTTAGTCAGTAAAAGTCTGAAGTTATTTGATGATTACCCACCCTCAAAAAAAAAAAAGGCTATATCACCGCTACAACCATCTTATTGCAACAAATACATCACCATCTGTAACAACACACATCAAACAACAATCAACAATCGGGTTCAACTTTACTACAACATAGTTAGTTGTAGTATAGTTAGTACACTAACTGGTTGGTCGTAATCCATGACGTTCAACCTCGGCTCAGTTATCAGATGCATCAGCATTGTCTGCTGTTGCATGGTTAATGTTAAATCTGCTGTTTCATAAAACGTCTACAGATATTTCAAGAATTATTATTTTCTTTGAATTTGAACGTAATTTGTACAATTTGTTTGAGGAGCTCGTGGCTAAGTAATAACAGCCGCACGGGTCGATCCGTCAGGTTAAGCTACGCTTGCCGGGGTTGGTCAGTGGATGGGTGACCATCTTTACATATCGAGATTCCTCCGTGCCTCGGAAAGCACGTTAAGCCGTTGGTCCCGGCTGTTATTCGTGGATCTTTGACAGTCGTTACGGGTCGTCAGAAGCCCGAAAATCTGACAACCAGTCTTACCAAGGGGTATCGTATTACCCAGTTACTGGGTTGTGGAGGTCAGACAGGCAGTCGCTCCATGTAAAATACTGGTATTCAGCTGCATCCGGTTAGACTGGAAGCCGACCCCAACATAGTTGGGAAAAGGCTAGGCAGATTGATTTTTTGTACAATTTGTTTGATTAGGTATTTTGAAGTCTAGTAGCGTTATGCTAATTATTACATTATTTTCACAATCATAATTTGCTATTTAATTCTGAGTGGATTCAGTTACTCGAAGACGAGTTCTACGAGTGCTGATATTCAAAAAATGTCGAAGTTCACCTTGGAGCGGTGGTGCCCCAGTGGTAACGGCCCTGACTTACGGCGCGGCTTTACTTTGTATAAATAATTTCATTACCGCTGCTCTCAAAACGGTGAAGGCAAACATCGTGAGGAAACCGTCATGTCCTAGCACCAAAAAATTGGAGACATGTGACATCTACTAACCCGCACTGGGCTCGCGTGGTAGGTTACAGCCCACTCCCTCTCGAAGAAAGGAGGTCCGTGTCCCAGCAGTGGGAACATTATAGGCTGATTATGCTAGGTATGTAGAAGTCCTGTAGCGTTATGCTAATTATTACATGAATGTAATAATTATAATTTGCTATTGAAATCAGAATGGATTCAGTAACTCAACGACGAGTTCTACGAGTGATGATATTCGAAAAATGTTGGAGTAGTGGTGGCCCAGTGGTAACGACCCCGACTTCGTAGGCCGTGGGTTCGAACCCAGACATGCGATTTACTTTGTGTAAATAATTTCATCACCACTGCTCTCAAAACGGTAAAGGAAAACATCGTGAGGAAACCGGCATGTCGTGGAACAAAAAAATCGAAGACATGTGATATTCACCAAATCACGCTGGGCCCGCGTGGTGGATTACGGTCCACTCTCTCTCTTACAGGGAGGAAGCCTGTGTCCCAGCAGTGGGAACGTTATAATTATGCTATGCTCATGATGGTGCACCAAGTAGTCCACTCAGCTCCCAACTTTGCTGACTGCTAATGTTTACTGCCGGAAACGAGTCGATTGTCTCGCCTTATTTTGAAGTATCTTATAAGGCTAAGTAATAACAGTCGCTCGGCTCGATCGATCAGGTTAAGCTACACTTACCGCGGTTGGTCCGTGGATGGGTCTTTATATACCAAGACAAGTCCTCTCCGTGCCTCGGAAAGCACGTTAAGCCGTTGGGACCGGCTGTCACTCGTGGATCTTTAACAGTCGTTACGGGTCGTCGGAAGCCCGAAAGTCTGACCGCCAGTGTTACCAAGGGGTATTGTATTAACCAGTAACTGGGTTGTGGAGGTCAATTAGGCAGTCGCTCCATGTAAAATACTGGTATTCAGCTGCATCCGGTTAGACTGGAAGCCGACCCGGACATAGTTGGGAAAAGGCTAGGCAGATGATGATGTCTCATGTGTCTTCTGACTTACATGAAGTGTTTTCTTATAGACAGTAAAAACCCATGGTAAAAACCGGCCAAGTGCGTGTCCGAATTCGCAAATTTAGGGTTTCGTATCAAATGTGATTTATCAATATATTGGTATTTGTTAGCAAAATATACGTCATAATAAACATTATCACCATATTTTAAGATCTGATTTCATCTGAATAATGGGAAGTAAAAAAATTCTTCGTAACATAATTTTGTATTAAAAAGCTGACTTTGGTAGGTTCTCCTTCATAAGGTTTCCAGTTGGGTTTTCAATATTTTTTAAAACAAAAAAATACAGTATTTATCTACTTAATGAGCTCTAAGCAACGATATCCCTCTCGATAGGGTAAGTCAAAAAATTTTTTTCGCGCCCCCTCTAGCTGCATGGGAGCCCCCTTAAAAACATTTAAAAATATTTTTTGCTAATATGTATGGCTTTGGGTCAACAAGATGCTTATACTGTAAAAATCTGAAGACTGTGAAACCTGTGTGACAGACGACAGATAGACGGACACGTGAGTGACAGCAATAGGGCTCCGTTTGAACCCTTCTGGGGGCCTACTCCCTAAGTCCGTCCGTCTTTCCGTCCGTCCGTTTATCCGTCCGTCTGACATTACGATCCATCAAAACAAGTGTAAAAGTTAAATTTTTCGAACGGGCAAACACACCGGGAGTAGGGACAACTGGCAAATCATGTTGTCATTCATACTTCGTTCGGGCCCCGAAACAATCATCCATCCGTAGGTGATACGGAGTAAGAAACGCCCGTAACGAAGTCCGAAACTACGGGATTCGTGCTTAGGGAGTAGGCCCCCTGGTACGGAACCCCTAAAAACACGTAAAATCTACTAGGTAGCTATAATGTTATTTTGCCACCTAAACCATGATAGACCAAAATAAAAACACAATACCTACTAATTAATCACCTTCAAAAATCAAACAAAAGCGAAACACATTATGATTAAAATCCGACCCTAAACACAATAATTTGCATAAAAGATGATGTGAATCGTCTACATACAAATATAATGGTGCACATTTATGTGAACTGAAGTGACATAATTGGGACGCCACCAAGGTTGCTTGGAGTACCAGTGACCATTGTGCGAATGAGATCGCAAGATCAACAGTGTATGACGAAAAAATTAAGTGCAAATGACGTCACAACTGTGTACAGTGAAGGTTTGGAGACTGTGGGCCTACTCCCTAAGTCCGTCCGTCTTTCCGTCCGTCCGTTCATCCGTACGTCTGGCATTACGATCCATCAAAACAAATGTAAAACTTAAATTTTTCGGACGGGCAAA
Source organism: Cosmia trapezina (assembly GCA_905163495.3). Taxonomy (NCBI): domain Eukaryota; kingdom Metazoa; phylum Arthropoda; class Insecta; order Lepidoptera; family Noctuidae; genus Cosmia; species Cosmia trapezina. The sequence continues at coordinate 6,689,591 of LR991048.1, forward strand.
AACACATCGGGAGTAAGGACAACTGGCAAATCATGTTGTCATTCATACTTCGTTCGTTCCCCGAACCAAACATCCATCCGTAGGTGGTACGGAGTAGGAAACGCCCGTAACGAAGGCCGAAACTACGGGCTTAGTGCTTAGGGAGTAGGCCCCCTGCTTCGTTGGTATAGTAGTTGCAAGTGCTTCCGCTAAGCATGAGATTCTGGGTTCAATTCTCGGGTCGGGCAAAGTATTATTGGGTTTTCCGTCTGGTATTTCTCAGTACCAGCCCAAGAGAAGATGAAGAAGAGGCAGATAGGAAAGCCAAAGAAAAGATGGATGGAATGAGTGAGGGATGATATGAAAGAGAAGGGAGTGAATGATAGCGTGACGGTTGACAGGGGAGACTGGAAGAAGAAAACGTGTTGCGCCGACCCCAAGTAACATGGGATAAGGGCAGGAAGATTATGATGATTTCTCAGTAGCAGCCAGGAGTTTGAATTTGTGCCCGGTTGATGGCAATAGGCAATAGAAAAAATAAGTGCAAATGGTGTTAAAATGTGGACTAAGAGAGGTTTTAGGGATTAATCAATCTAGAAGGTTGATAGAAAGACACTATGAAGAACTAAAGGAAATATCCACCCGGGAGAAGATACCTCTAAGTAAGTTGGTAAAAATGTTCACCAGATTATAATAATCAATCAATCAATCAACTCAGCTTATCGCAGCCTGGGAGACCTGGGAGCCTTCCACATCCTGTCTGTCCCAGCCAGCTCTTGAAGGTCGTCGGTCGATCTAGCTCAGGGGCGTCCCACAATTCACTTGCCGATCCACGGTCTCTACTCCAGGACTCGTCTGCCCCAATGACCATCGGTCCTTCAAACATGGCCAGCCCACTGTCACTTCGGTTACTCCGGCTCTTTCCGGATATCTTCATTCAACGACGGACAGATTATGGAATTCGGTACTCGCACCTCGAACGCCTTAAAGTTGACGTTGCGGTGGGACTCTAATAACTGCACCCTCAGCGTGTACCTCGTCTTCTAGAGCACGTACTCCACGATGTCCTCGTGGTGTAGTGTAGGCGGGAGATGTACACCGGTGTAATTTAATGGAAATGTGGCAGTGGGCAGGACACAGTGCTCGCAGAACAGATGGACGAAGGTGCCGAAGGGTTCTGGAGTAGCGGCCGCGTACCGGAAGACGTAACTTTGGAAGGCCTCCCACAAGGTGGACCAATGACCTTGTAAAGGCCGCAAGAATCCAGTGGATGCGGGAAGCATAGAACTGGTCGAAGTGGTGGGGCTTAGGGGAGTCCTATCCCCAGCAGTGGACGTCTTTCGCCTGAAATGATGATGATGATGATGACCCCTCCGTGCCTCAGAAAGCAAATTAAGCCATTGACTATGCCGTTGGTACCGGCTGTCATTGGTGGATATTTGAAAGTCATTATGGGTCGTCAGAAGCCCGAAAGTCTTACAACCAGTTTTACCAAGGGTATCGTATTATCTACCCAGTAACTGGGTTCTGGAGGACAGACAGGCAGTCGCTCCATGTAAAAATACTGGTATTCAGCTGCATCCGGTTAGACTGGAAGCCGACCCCAACATAGTTGGGAAAAGGCTAGGCAGATGATGATGTTTAGATATCGATACCTATTAGGTGGAGTTTCTCAAGGTAATTTAATTTGACCCTGTATTTGTCGCCTAGTGAGTACGAGGCTTTATACTATTTATCTATATTATGGATTATGGTGAAAATCAAATTAGCATTTCCTATAACTATCCTCGTCAGCCTGCTATGATTGCTACTTGATACGTTGTACAAGAAAACTAGGTCGTTATCATTAGATATAACTATTTACAACCTACTTTGGTTAAGTGAAATTTTATTAGTGACTAGTTTCTGCCCGCGACTTTGTCCGCGGGAAATTTCTTGTCCACCCCCCGACCCACCCCCACGCGTCACATCGCATCGCCTGCCCGCCCTGTTACTTCGTTTGCGCTTAATGTCCTTTCTGACTTGTTTCGGTTTGCTCAGCTCCTAAGGGCTCTAACGTGATTACTATCTATTGAACTTTGTTTTTAGGGTTACGCACTTCAAAAGTAAAGAACGGAACCCTTGTAGGATCACTCGTGTGTCTGTCTGTCTGTCGGAATATCTGTCTGTCTGTCTATCTGTCCGTCTGTCACAGCCAATTTGCTCCAGATCTAATGGACTGATTAAGTTGAAATTTGGTACACATATGAATTTCTGTGACCCTAACACGGACTAGTAACGTAAATGAATACATTTTGAATATGGGGGTCACTTTTGCGGGCCAAATAAGAAAATTAAAAAATAACGTTTTGCAAACTGTACCTTTGTGACATATCAAATGAAAGGGCTTACTCTGAGGGTCTCAAATTTTTTTTTTTTGTATAATTTGATAATAAATGGATTGAAAGTTTTTTAGACGAAAATTGATCATTGCGCCCTTATCTCCGAAAATAATAAGCCTAAAATTTTGAAAAAAAAATACAAAAATAGTTCTACACTTAAAGGAAAACTTGAATACTGACGTCATGCCATGTTATTAATCTAAGAAAATTCTCTTCACAGATTAGACCGTACATTCCGCGGTAAAGGCCTGTGTGAGTTAATGACGAAACCAATAGAAGCGTTCGACCTACGGAGAGACTTTGTCGAAGATAAAGACTTTGATTTTTTCGAGCTTGACCGAAATAGCTTAGAACCTAACTGCCCAGACACTTTGAGAGGACCAGGGGTCTTACATTCTGGTTTTTTATCCTCAAAACCTAACAGAATACCAGATGGGGATGGGTCTCCAAGTGCGTGGAGGGACAGGTATGATGGGTTTGATGGAAGACATAGAGATCGGTTTGATGGAGATAGAAGAGGTCCTTATTGGAATCGAAGAGGAGGATATGAAGATAGGCACTTTGTGCCTTATCAGATTAATCAAGGTGAGTATTGTTTTTGCTTTAGATTTTAGATCCATTTGATTTGTTTTTGGTGATTTTTTTTATATGTTTGACGATGTTACTAAACTTGGACCCCTGCATAAATTATCGTGTAGCTGAACCCTATTTTAGGGAGCTCAATTCCATATTGTCAATTGTATGATAATTTAAATATCGGATTCAACATGGTATTTGTGCATAGATATTTTTCTCGCTACTCGATAAATACAATATCTACCATGGGAACAATTTAAACATGCAGGCACTTTCAAACGTTTTTTTCCAAAAGCGTGGCTTTTGATAAACGCCATCTCTTCGAATCGATAGCTGTAGATAAACAAGCTTATTATTATGGTTATTTTTTAAATATAAATTAGCTCACTGTGCTGCCGTGCATAAGTCTGTAAAAACATTTTTTTATTTTTCTGTCTTACATCTTGTCTTCCAGGCTTAGCCCGCAGCAACGACGACCAAGAAAACTGGGGCAAATATGGCGGTGAATACGGTGGCTACGACAGATACTACAAAGACAGGAATGACTACCACAAATCCATCAGCCATTGGCAAATATCCACCGACGTCGAAAGACCATCCTATGGGGTCAAACCACATTCAAACACCAACTTTGACTACCATAGTCTGGGCAAAAATGGGGGGACTTTTGACTACCAAAGTCTGGACAAAAATGGAGGGGCCTGGGCTGGAAACAGATATGGCTATGGGTCGTGGAAAAGGGGGCGGTGGAGCAACTCTGAGAGTTCAGGGAGTCAAAATGTGTTAGATTATGGGGAGTCGAATATTTATAAGCCAACGCCGCATCACCATGATTCTATTGATCGGAGTGATGATGGAAATACTAAAGGTAAGATTTTATATTCATAACTAATGCAATTTTTACTTCTGTACGCTGATCAGTACTCAACATTTTCTTTGGAAAATACTCACGAACTTTGACCCACCTTAGCTGATTTATACGATGTTGGTCAACATTTTTCTTGTCGTTATACAGAGCCTCGGCCAACAACAGGCATACAAAACCACAATGGACTGATAATTTAACATCATAAAAGAAAAGGATGTACAGAGCTCTTATTCGTAGCTCTCAATGTATTTCTAGAGGTGTGAGGAACAGGGTGTAAAGTTCACTCATCCTCCATGGAAAAGGGAGGATCCTCCGACCAGACGGATGTCGTGTCTGGTGGACCACACAGACTGCCCGACGTATATGCCAGTCGCGCAGTGAACTCTGCTTGAGCGATGCAGGATTTGTGTGACGTCAGGTCATTGATGCGTAGTTCACATGTGGCGTTGCAGTTGCCGTCACTTATTCGTATTGCGGTCGCAACTTAGGTAGCTAGCACCGCCACTAAACTTGCAGCCTGGTTATTTTTTCCACTACAGCACGAGGTAGTCTTGTGTAGCTTGGGCCTATAAGAGACCGACGACGGACTACAAACCCCAGTTCCTATCATGACCTATGCGGGTTCGGTATTTGCACACGCAAAGTCCTGAGACATCCATAAGATGCAGACCTTACAAAACCGTTTCCTACGAAAGGCAACGGGTTCCCCTTGGTTCGTTCGGAACGAAAACCTCGACCTTGACCTTAAAATCCTCACTATCTATCAATTCTTGAAACGCAATTGCAAGCGTTTCTTTGATACCGCCGCGATACATCACAATTCTCTGGTTGTCGAATCCGCTTGTTATGTCCCCTCCAAAATCAGTAAAATCCGCCGTCCAAGGTATTGTTCTGTCTGAATTATTCACATATTATGATCCAGATTGTTCCCCCTTGCTGTCCTCCCCCCAGCGACGCCCTATGCCAAGGTGCCCTTGGCGTGAAGTCCCTTAGGTTTTAAGCCCTGGCTGGAGGCTTTATGTTTGCTTAAAGCACCAACTGGATTGTCCGGGTAAGTAGTCTCGAACTCTCATGGTCAACTACGAGATGCCGTACAAAAAAACAACAAACACCAGTTCAATCACAGGCAGTCCTGTCGTAGAACAGCCAGGTCCTGACCCAATCTACCCCATTGTAATAATTTTCTTTTGTTTATTTTCCAGATTGCTCCTCCCGCCGTCGTCCAGGTATGTCTTTAGGCACCGGTGCTATCAGAAGAGCGCTGATATCTCGCAATGTGGTCGAGTGTGAAGCTGCGTGTTTTAGCGAGAGGGAGTTCAAATGTGTATCTTATAGTTATCGGTAAGTTTCTAACGGGATTATTCTCTTTGTTTAAAACTGAAAGATCTCGGACAAAATATTTTACATTATTTAATTATGAAGCGTTAGATGTTTGAAGAGCTGGATAACTTGCAAAAATTGTGCTCCATAGAACATTTAAATAGAGCGAAGTGGAAGTGCTAGGAAGCCTTAGACCTACTGCAAGACAATATAGGCATAGATAAGTAGGCACTCTACTACTTTCATAACTCTTTGGGATTGATAAGAGGATTGAGTATTGAGTATTGAGTATTGAGAGGCAATTTCTGTTTTTTTAGCAACTTTCGCAATCTCATTTCAGTCTCCATCCGTCAAAAATTATATCGTTTTTGTTTACCTTCATTTTTGCCATTTGATTGTCGCTGGCATGAGATTGCGTTTGGGCTGGACGTTGATGAGTCAGTCAGTCAGTCAGGACTTCTCTTTTTATTTTTAAAGATTTTTTCTGACTAACATGTGACATTCGTAAAACCCTCTTGAAAAATTTTACTCAAATAAAAGACGATTTTAATTAGTTTTCTTAAAAGCTCCTCAAGATATATTAACCCCTCAAGTGTCGAATGCACCCCATGTGTGCATAAGAAAAACCCTTTTTTTGTTCGGTACATAAGCTTATATCACATATATATAAATGTAAAAAACATCATCCGATGGAAAACCAATCAAATCATTAGTTGTGAACTTATGGAGTTCGCAGCTAACCTCCCCTCCCCCCGCGTGTCAAATGCACCCCAAGTGTGCAAAAGGACAAAACTTTACATAATAGGTATATAAGCTTAGATCACGTATATATAAACGTAAAAAAACATCATCCGATGGAAAACATATCATTATCAGTAGTTGTGAACCTATGGGGTTCGCAACTAACCCCCAACCCTCCCCACTCGCTGGGGTTTTGGGTCTAAAATCAGCCAAACTCAGACACTTGAGGGGTTAAAGACCAAGAATAAAGAGAATCCAAGTTCAGTCAATGTTATTTTCTTTCCAGGTATTCAAACTCCCACGGCACAGACAACTGCTTCCTTAGCGAACGTCCTTACAGAGGATTAGAGATGTCAGCTGATAGCAGTTCCGATGTCTACGCCATGCCGCAAGACCAGGGCTGTGTGACTATCAACTATAAACCTTGGGTTGAGAGTGGTAAGGTTACATATTTTAGTAAAAGAATTTGTAGTTCTTGAACGAGATTTTATAAAGGATATCCAGGATGGTATGCAATGGATGGTCGCCCCTCCACGGACCGACCTAGCTTTACATTGAAGATCGACCCGTGCGGCTGCCTATTTATTAAGCCACGAGGGTTGAAAGTGGTAAGGGTTAATTTTGTTTGAAATGAGGGAGTTAAGATTAAAATCCTGAGTGCTGCGAGGGATTCAAGCTCGTTCAATACGGAGACACCTTTATCCCTGAGGAAAATACTCTACTTTTCAACTCTTCTAAGATTTTTTTTTGATTCATAAGAATTGTTAGTTTAGGTTCCAAATTCAAATTATATTATTGACCAGTGGGTTATAATGAAATTCAGTACAAAATTATTTCTCGGTTAGACCCCAGAGGCTATGATTACTTCCTTTACCGTAAGTCGGCATGACATATAATTTATCATTATCGAGCTGGTGATAAACAAATATGATTTCCTTTTTAGAATGTTTCTGGCACGTCCGTTCCGGCGCTGCAGTGAGTGACACGGCCATACGGGCCGCATTGACAGTGGCGGGTCTCGGAGCGTGTGAGGCTGAATGTATAAGGGCCCACGCGTTCTTCTGTAGAGGGTTTAGCTTTCGGTAAGTAAAAACTATACTTAGATAGTATAGAGAGTTACTAAGCTGAAAGGCAGTTGGCTAGCCATGTATTTCGAAGGTTAGGTGGAAGCTGGAGTAGAAGAGTCTTTGAGAAAAAATTGCGAATGGGTGTACGAAGCGTGTAATGGCACTAGGCTAAGAGGACCTGTAGAAGATGGTCAGTGTAGACTAAATGCGGAAGGTTGGATGTTGTGCCATGCCACAACATGGGAGTACATAAATGGACATAATGTATGACCTACAAGTATTTGTTCCGAGTCTGGGTGTTTTTCTATCTATAATTTATGTGTAATTACAAAAAAAATGTATATAAGTAGTTTACCAGCCATCTCGTTACCATAACACAAGCATTAGGTTGCTTAGCTTGGACTAGATGGCGTTGTGTGAAATGTCCAAGGATATATTATTTACTAGCTTCTGCCCGCGACTTCGTCCGCGTAAAATTTATTTTTTGCTCGACCCACCCCGTCGCATAGCATTGCCCACCCGCGCTATTACTTCGATTTCACTTAGCGTTCTTTCAGATTTTTTTTCTTTTTGCTCGGCACTTAAGGGTCCTAGAGTGATGTTAAATATGCCTTCTATAAGATTTGGGCTATCATTAATGCAAAAAGATTTTTTAAAGTCCGACTGGTAGGGTAGTTCCAGAGTTTAGCTCGTTCCTTCACCACATCCCCTTCCGCTACCTCTCCCTCCCCCCTCACTCACTCTCACACCCCCCTCATCACTTCCCCTTCGCTCTCTCTCTCTCTCACCACCCCGTCCCCTCCCTCTCCCCCTCTCCTCCACCTCCAGCTCACCAACTCCTCCCCACCCCTCAGCCTTTACCATGTCTTCCTCCTCTCCTCACCAATTCCTGCCCTTTCTCCCTGCGTCCATCATCCTCCCCCTCACACTCCTCACCACCCCTCTCTTGCCCCTCCCCCTCTAACCCTCCCTCCGGAGTAGTTTTAAAAAACTAATAATGACAAACTTAGGCAAATATTTGTGCCAAGTTTCAAGTCAATTAAAACCAAATGAATAACATTTTTCATGTAAATTGTATTCCCTGTTTTCACCCCCACAGGGGTGGAATTAAAAAAAATGGTTTGAGATATTTCCATAGCTTGACTCAAAGATTATTTACACCAATTTTCGAGTTAATCAAGCCACGCAGTAAAATCCTCCCCAGTGAAATTGACTACCCCTTTTCACCCCGTTACAGGTAGATTTTAGAAAAACCCTGTTACAAATTATTCTTTATTTTTGGTTTTAAGTATAAATACTGAGTTTTGAGTTAGACGGATTGCGCGTTAAAATTTGTCCATACAAACTTTGAGACCCCCCAATTCCCCTTTAGGGGGTAGTTTAGAAAAACAAAAATTCACAAAAATCATAATTTAATTAGATAAATTTCAAATTCGTGCCAAGTTTCAAGTTTATTAACTCAAGGAATAAGATTTTTCATACAAACAATATCCCCCCTTTTTACCCCCTTAAAGGTCGAATTTCCAAAAACCCTTTCTTAGCGGATGCCTAGGTCATAATAGCTACCTGTGTTCCAAATTTCAGCCCAATCCGTTCAGTGGTTTCAGCTGTATGTTGATAGATCAGTCAGTCAGTCAGTAACGCTTTCCTTTTATAGATATAGATATAGATAATACTACTAAACTTCCTGTTCTCCTCTTTGACCACTATGAAATAACAAAATAAATCTATGAAGAATTTTCTAATGGACCAGCACCCTAATTGCGTAACGCACTATCAATTTGGAATCTGAATCTTTTTGAAGCAAATTGCTAGTCCATTGCTTTACATGTTCGAAAAATTTGTCTCCTCGACAACGTAAATGCCGCAATGAATGTTGTTGAACTGTCAAAATGAAACCAATTCCTATTGATAATGTGTTACGCATTATAAAACAATATCGAGAACGGGTCTTATCGCAATCTTCCTTTTTAGAAGTCCTTTTTTTTTTTTTTCTAAGTTTAATGTGTTACGCAATTAATATGCAGCGAAACATGGCACAAAAAGGAGGCCTATACTGTAGAAAATAGCTGCCCATGAAATGATGATGAACATAGGTTTTATAAGATTTGAATTGGAAAATTTTGATTTTATTTCCAGATTCGACTCCCCGACAATAGGCGATGACCTGGAGAACTGCATCTTAACGTCATCACCACCGACCTCCCTAGAAAAAGGACGTGGATTACGTCCCAACAGTGGACATGAGTTATACTCGAGAGGAAACTATGGCAGGGGATGTGAACCGGCTTTGTATGACGACGTGCAGAATAAAGACGAGGGTGAGTTGATTGGTTATTTTGGAACAGATTTTCTGTAGAAAAGAATAGAATCCTTAGGACATGTAGCTTTTGCCCGAGGCTTCGCCCACGTGGATGTCGAAAGAATCCGGGAAATCCTTCCTTATTTCTTGTCTACATTATAAAGAGAACCTCTGTGAAAAATTTCAGCTTTTTTTCTTATTTAGGTTCAAGGGTTTGGTCTGGGCGTTGATGAGTCAGTCAGTCACGACTTCTCTTTTTATTTATATAGATGGATGATTGATAACCGACCCAACGAATTATTTGGATAGATTTCCAGGTAGCTTGGGAAAGGCCAAGTAGCTTCTATTTTCTGACTTACTGATCGTCTCTTTGATACTCTAAAACGCTTTGTGTTCTGAAAGCTTTGCTCTTACATGAAATAGTGCATAAAACTTCACATAACTACACATATATGCCCCGGTTATTAACAATTTCATAAACTTCTAATCCGAAGTTCAATTTGTTTTATATCATCACACTAAGTGCGAATAGTAGAGTATTCTCCTCGGGGATAAAGGTGTCTTCATCGTGAGCGAGCTTAAATCTCTCGCTACTTTCAGGATTCTAGTTTTAACTCCCTCGCTTCGCCCAAGAGTCCGAGCTCCCTCGTTACGCTTGGGGCCCTAGAATCCTTCGTTGCGCTCGGGATTCAATATAGCACCCGTGCCCGTGACCTAAGTCACTGCTTTATCGCCCTAATGAATAATTTTATAATATACTTTTTCTTCCTATTTAGATTGCACAATTGTAGGGATCTCTACGCTTAGTGCGAATTTCACCAATGAAACTGAACGCGATTTGCATATAATATTCCAAAGAAAATATTGACACTGACTTTTAAACGTAGTTTATATAGGTACGTTCCGTTTCATTGGTGAATGATGAAATAAAACCGACCACCGTGAATGTTTGTTATAAACACATCTTTACATAATTACGCGTTAACTCGGTAAAGTATTTTTTACAAAAAAAACAACCGACTTGAAAAAAAACACTACAAAGTGAAAAATATCTTTAATTTCAGAAGTCGGTGTCTTTAGTTTTGTAGTCTTAATTTTTGCCACAGACTTCCGAAATTAAAGATATTTCTCAATTTGTGGTGTTTTTTTTTTTGAAGTTGGTTGTTTTTTTAACCGACGAAAAAAAGTCGAGACTTAGGTATATTTTATTTTTGTATTTTTTTTTATTTTTTCTTTTTCTGTTGTGGTAGGTACCTTCCCCACACATATTCGAATATTATCTCTCTCTGCTATGTAAATAACAGTGACCAGAAATTATTTTAGCCATCCACATAAATAAAAAAAAAATAAAAAAAATGTGTTTATTATCTTAAATCTATACAATTAAGTTGCCGTTACGTATTATTACTCAAAATCTACCTAAGCAAAGTTAATAAATCTTACACAGCACCCTACAGAATAAAATAAGAATCTTTCAAATCGGACTACTCTGTAAAAATTCATGGGTGATACATCAAAAAAAATACAAGTACGAAGAATATAAGACGAAAAAATAAGGAGAAGGTTCTCAAGTCGAGGACTTGAGAACCTTCTCCTTATTTTTTCGTCTGACACGTTAAGCGCCATGTGTACCTATCCTTCCGGTATCAGTAAGTGAGGCAGTGATGCTTTATTTAGAGGCCAGTGTGTCGGACAGGAAACACATTTTGATACGTTTTACTATTAATTTTAATACCTCGAGCCTCCACGGTTGTTACTGATCAAAAGTTATGTCTGAAAATAAAATACCAAAGTGCAACATGTGCTACCATGCAAAGTACAAAAAATTAAAAACACGGTTTTTGGGCTTGGCGCTAAAAGTGAAAAGCGTCGATTACCTTTGTACGTTTTCGTTTTCCAGACATACTTTTTCAAAATTGCATACTCCTATTCCAGAATGCTACCTCCAATACGACAAGGCAGCGAAGCTGACCGGCCCCTCCATCCGCGGTCAGGCGCACGTTAAAGACGAGCAGGCTTGCGGTCACGCGTGCAACGAGGCGCCGTTCAGATGTCTTAGCTTCTCGTTCAAGTAAGTAATTTACTGTCAGGTTTTTTTGGGTGGCGATTTTCATTAAACTTCATACGCATAAGCAGGATACCCATATCTAAAAAGTCAGTTAAGAACATTTTCGAAATGTTATAATTAAAAAACAAAAATTGGAAATCTCTGTTTCTGTGGAATATTTAAAATCGGTCGAATTTAACTGTAACACTATTTTTCGAAAATGTTCTTAACTAACCTTTTAGACACATTATGCATCCTGCTTATGCACTTCGAAAAACAAGGACTTGAAAGTTTGTATGAAATGCTGTAATAATAATTTGTATATTAAGCGCTCTTAATTGTAAGTGCTCACCGTGGCCTGTGGACATTCTTCAATGGCAGAGGCATTCCATGCCTCTGCCATTGAAGAATGTCCACAGGTCATTGAGTCATAGTCGGTCGTGGCTAAGTCATAACAGCCGCACGGGTCCATTGATCAGGTACGCTTGCCGTGGATGGTCCATCTTTACATACCGAAACCCCTCCGATTGACAGTGTGTTTCGCACACAGCAGGCATACTACAACCCAGGCATACATAACACTTATCTCTAAAGATCTTTCTTTCTTTTCCAGCAACAACGCACCTCCAAAAACTGACAACTGTCTTCTGTCAGAGATTCGACTCTTCGATCTGCAGCGAGGAGTAGACTATGTGCATTCAGCAGAAGACTGGCTGTTCGCGTTCGATCTGTTCAACGGACAATGTTGGAGGAAGGTCCATGCTGGGGACTACGAGTAAGTAGAGCAGACTCTTCAAAATTTCAGACATCTATTTTTGCACTTCCACTATTCGGTAACCTATTTTTTGATATCCACTTTTCTGTAACCAATTTTTGATATCCACTTTTCGGCTACCAATTTTTTGATATCCACTTTTCTGTAACCTATTTTTTTATATCTACTTTTCAGTAACCATTTTTTTGATATTCACTTTTCGGTAACAAATTTTTTGATATCCACTTTTCGGTAACCAATTTTTTGATATACACTTTTCGGTAACCAATTTTTTGATAATCCACTTTTCAGTAACCATTTTTTTGATATTCACTTTTCGGTAACCAATTTTTTGATATCCACTTTCCGGTAACCAATTTTTGGACACAATAGGGGCAATACCCGTATTTTTAAGAACGTTCGCATTCTCAATCTGTCAAAAAAACCTACATTTACATACATTTTTGATATGTTTTTGACATTTGTTGTCGCTGACATAAGATTATGACTTAAATTGTACAGACTGTTCACAGTTATTTCACCTCTGATCTTGCATCATTGTCAAAATCACAGTGATCTTTATTTTCGTTGCAATAAAGTTCCTTTTGGGTTGCTGCTGTCAGAGCTGTCAGAGGTAAAATAACTGTAAACGGTACCTATATGTAAGTGTTTTAATAAAATAAATTTTATGTAAGTGTTCTAATAAATTAATAATAATAAATAAATAATATATTATGTCCTTTAATAAATGTGTGTACCTACCTAATATTTGCACGCCACACTTGGCAGAATGTGGCGATACCTGTGACTAACCTTAAGACCATTTAATGTAACATGTTCTGACAAATAAATAAATGATTATGATTATGATTATGATTAATAATGAGAATAAAATTGGCCTTCTAGTTTTGGAGGCCTAATTTCTGGTAAACGGCTTCTGTTATGTCAATGTTTTCTGGACTTTTTTTATTTTTGAAATATTTATAAAAGAAATCGGTGTGTCAATAATGATGAATAAACGGTTAAATATTAGAAAATCAAATCTCTCCATTCCAGTGAGCCCGCCCATGAAATACCACGTCCTCTCTCCACGCCACCCATAGAGGAGCCGTATTCCGTGTCAGGTCCATCCGGCCCGCCCGGACCTCCAGGTATCAGTGGACCATCCGGTCCGTCGGCACCGTCCGGACCCGAGTATCTGCCTGAACATGACCATAATGGTGAGTTAAGATCCCTTTCTATATTTTGACTGCAGTCGGGTTCTAGGATCGTTCATACAGGACAACGTCTGTCGCCTCTTTCGGGTCCGCTAGTTTTGTATATTTCTCTATATTGTTTTTCTTCTTATTTTGCCTGACCTATTACTATGTCACACACATGAAGCTAGAATTTATAACGTTGACATTTCTATATTGATAAATAATTTATTTTCTGTAAGTAGGTTTGTACAAACACTTTTAAACGTCAATAAAAACCAACATTATAAAAAAAATTGTAGCATGTTCTGTTGTCGTATAGCATAGGCCCAACATGCTGCTATCGTTATTGTGCTAGGCGTTTATCATAATCAGCCTTTAAAGTTCCCACTGCTGGGACACAGGCCTCCTCTCTTCGAGAGGGAGTGGGCTGTAATCTAATACCATGCGGGTCCAGTGCGGGTTGGTAGATGTCACATGTCTTCGAATTTTTGGTTCTAGGACATGCCGGTTTCCTCACGATGTTTTCCTTTAACGTTTTGAGAGCAGTGGTGATGATATTATTTACACAAAGTAAAGCGCCTGTCTGGGTTCGACCTACAACTCGTAAGTTGAGGCCGTTTTCACTGGACTACCACTGCTCACTGCTAGGCGTTATGACCTTACTGTCTCAGTTGACTGGACTTGACTGGACTTAATAAAACTTTTTCCAAAAAAAAACAACCGATTTCCAAATAAAAACACACTACAACGTGAAAAATTTGTAAGTTACAATAGCCTAAATTCAACTGCTCATCACCTTTTACAAAATGTTGCTTTTCCCGCTCCAGGGACGTTCATTGTAAAGGAGTTCTCCTGGTAATTCACCATCAGCTCCACTTCACCATATGCGTTGTGACAAGCATAAATTGCATAGCAATTAAAGTAATCTAAGGGCAACCCGTACAATACTTTTAATTGAGAAGTTCCGGTGGCAATTTCTGGTCTTCAGCTTCAGTTCCCCTTCACCAAATGGTGCTTTCCGACAGCAAATGCACGAGTTACTATAAAAAATACCCACATCTCTATAGGTGTGCTTATAATATTTGAAAAATTCCCACGATTTCTTCAGGATCCCATCATAATATCCAAACCCGATTACAATGGGACTACCTAGGAAGTATAATTATTATCCTTTCAAACAAAAAATATTTTTTCAAATCGGTCTAGTCGTCTTCGAGTAATCGGGTAACATATTATATTTAAAAAAAACCGGTCAAGAGCGAGTCGGACTCGCGCACCGAGGGTTCCGTACCATCATTTATATGTAATTTTTGTTGATGATTTCTGAAAAACTGTGCTATTTAGAGACACCGTTTTATTTTTAATCTTTACATAAAATTCTATCACATAGAATAATTTCAGATTTTTCGCTTCAAACTTCGGAGATAAGGGGGGGGGACGGTATTTTTTTTACATTTTTCATCAAAAGTCGAAAACTATGCGGGCTAAAAAAAAGAAAAAAACATGTTTGAGAATGTGCAAACAGCGCTCTTTCATATGATACCCCACATGCCCTAGTAGCCCCACTTTGAATTTTTAAGACCCCCTTTCGGTCCCAGTTTCAAAAAAAATATAAATATTTTTATTTCTTTCTCATTTGCAAAATAGTTGGGTAAACGTCATCACAATTATTCTAAATTTCAAGTAGATAGCATCTTGAGATATCCAGCTGTGACAGACAGACAGACAGACTGAGTCACACCATAAGGGTTCCTTTTTTACCATTTTGGTACGGAACCCTAAAAAAGTATCCGACGAACTGATAACCTTCTCCTTTTTTTAAGTCGGTTAAAAAGACTTGCGATAAATATTCATCTTTAATAATCTCCAGTCATGAAAATTTTTTGATTATTCAGACACAAATGAATAAATAAATTCCCTTTTTTACAGACACACCGTTCATCCCTGCATCTGGACCACCATTTGGACCCGGATACAAACCGTACGCATCCGGTCCCGAACCACCCGGATACAAACCAGGATACTCCGATACTTCCGGACCTGGTTACAAACCAAACTACCCCCCAAGTGGTCCACATAAACCTTACTCGGAACCATCTGGACCAGATTTTAAACCTGGTTATCCAGGTCCCAGTTACAAACCGGGATATTCTGGACCTTCGGGACCGGGTTACAAACCAGATTACCCAGGACCAATTGGTCCTAGCTTTATACCTGCATACCCACCGCCAGTCAATCCTAATTTAAAACCTGGATATCCAGCTGAACCTAGTGGTCCAAGTTACAAACCTGGGTATCTACCTGATCCTGATTTAAAACCGGGTTTTCGACCTTCAGTGCCGCCACAAAGACCAGTATATAGACCAATTTCGGGTCCACCTGAATACTTGCCGGGAAGACCCGGATATTTGCCTGAAAAACCGGGATACTTGCCGGACCGTAGACCAGGGTATCCGGGACCAAATAGACCTGTTTATAATGAGCCGAAACCAATTAGACCGGGTAGACCAGGCCCAAAGCCAGGAAATCCGGATAGAGTTGGTGAGGAACCAAGTAAGTGACTTCTTATAATATAATACAATAAGTAATTCTATTTCGTTCAAATTGAAATACTGTTATTATTTTAGATTATATTATTATTTTGTTTGTTTTTTAGTAAGTAGCAAAATAAGCAAACACAAAACAAAATTGCTTTTGTTTTTATAGTTACTTACTAAATAATTAACTTTTAAAAAAATAAGTTAGGTAACTTCACCTTTTTCTTACAGGTTTTAAAATAAGAGTGTTTTATTAATTTTCAAATCATACATATAGTTAGACAGTAGATTCTACTTTAGTATTGCACATTCACCTCTATAATGCACACTCATCAAAATTTACTTCATAATGCACGCAGTAACCAAAAAATAACAATAAGTGTATGTGATTTTGACCAATGAAAAAATCATCGTCAGTAAATAAAGTCTAAATCAAACATCCCACTAATTAAGTGATTTAAAATAAGTTTTAGCCAAGATATTTAAATAATATTAAAAGGTCTCAAAATAACAATTGATGATTATGTGATTAGTAATAATCATTATGAAATAATTATGTAAAATCTCCAGAAAAAACTATTCTATACTAATATTTCTCCCCCTTTTCACCCTTTTGCCCCCAGTTTCAGTATCCTGGCGTCACTACACAGTATCCGGGTTCCCGTGCCGCGCCGGGACCACTTGCGCACAGAACACGGTCGCTGGGCATTGGGCATGCGAGCCTGAAAGTGGAGAGATCGGTCAGTAGAGTCACGATCTAGTTACTTGACAGAAAAAAAATAGTACTTTTTTAGAGGCATGAGGAACAGGGTGTCAAGTTCTCTCATCCTCCATTGAAAAGGGAGGATCCTCCGACCAGACGGGTGTCGTGTCTGGTGGGCAACTGCCCGACGGTTGATGTCGGGACGTTGTATATATGCTAGTCGCGCGGTAAACTCTAATTGCGCGATGCAGGATTTCGTGACGTCATGACATTGTGATGCCTAGTTTGTATGTGGCGATGTAGATGCCGCCACACTTTGATTTAAATTTAATGAAATAATCACAAAAACCTCTAGAAATACGACATTACCAGCCGCCCGGGTTAAACGCTCTTAAGACCGATGTAACAGATATTAAAACCACTATATTTTTGTGTTATCAGGTTCCTGGGACTACTGCTGTTCACCAAAACACAGATGTGGTTACAGCGAAGGATTCCATAAACCATGGTATGTTACTTCATTCACATCATCATCATTCTCCTGCCCTTATCCCAATCTGTTCGGGGTCGGCGCAACATCTTTTTCTTCCATACTTCTCTATTAGTCGTCATCTCGGTAGTCACTCATCGGTCGGTTCTAGCCATATCATCTTTCACACAGTACATCCACCGTTTCTAGCCATATCATCTTTCACACAGTACATCCATTGTTTCTAGCCATATCATCTTTCACACAGTACATCCATCGTTTCTAGCCATATCATCTTTCACACAGTACATCCATCGTTTCTAGCCATATCATCTTTCACACAGTACATCCATCGTTTCTAGCCATATCATCTTTCACACAGTACATCCATCGTTTCTAGCCATATCATCTTTCACACAGTACATCCATTGTTTCTAGCCATATCATCTTTCACACAGTACATCCATCGTTTCTAGCCATATCATCTTTCACACAGTACATCCATTGTTTCTAGCCATATCATCTTTCACACAGTACATCCATCGTTTCTAGCCATATCATCTTTCACACAGTACATCCATCGTTTCTAGCCATATCATCTTTCACACAGTACATCCATCGTTTCTAGCCATATCATCTTTCACACAGTACATCCATCGTTTCTAGCCATATCATCTTTCACACAGTACATCCATTGTTTCTAGCCATATCATCTTTCACACAGTACATCCATCGTTTCTAGCCATATCATCTTTCACACAGTACATCCATCGTTTCTAGCCATATCATCTTTCACACAGTACATCCATCGTTTCTAGCCATATCATCTTTCACACAGTACATCCATTGTTTCTAGCCATATCATCTTTCACACAGTACATCCATCGTTTCTAGCCATATCATCTTTCACACAGTACATCCATCGTTTCTAGCCATATCATCTTTCACACAGTACATCCATCGTTTCTAGCCATATCATCTTTCACACAGTACATCCATCGTTTCTAGCCATATCATCTTTCACACAGTACATCCATCGTTTCTAGCCATATCATCTTTCACACAGTACATCCATCGTTTCTAGCCATATCATCTTTCACACAGTACATCCATCGTTTCTTTGGTCTTCCCAGGTATTCTTCTACTCTTATCACAACTACAATCTACAATCATACTCACAACTTTCCTGGCGACATTTTCCTCATTCCTCCGCATCACATGCCTATACCATGACAACCAATTTCCACACAAATTTTCAGTCACCAGTATCACTTTCCATGTACTTATAAAATATTTTAGAATGTGCAAACAGCGCTCGTTCATATGATACCCCGCATGCCCTAGTAGCCCCACTTCGATTTTTTAAGACCCCCTTTCAGTACCTATTGCAAAAAAAAAAATTTCTTTCTTATTTGCAAAATAGTTGGGCAAACGTCATCTAAAACTGTTCAAGTTGATAAGATTAGTAGTTCTTGAGATATCCAGCTGTGACAGATAGATAGACAGACTGAGTCACACCATAAGGGTTCCTTTTTACCATTTTGGTACGTAACCCTAAAAAGGATCAGTTCGTAAAACAAGATACTGATTATATTCCAATACTTCAGGTGCTACGTAGGAACAAACGAAGACCAATGGCGTCCGTGCAGTGAGAAGTACTACCCATACCACCAGCATAAGGTGCCTCATCCTTCACAAGCTCACCAGCATTCACCTGGACATCAGCTGATACCGGGACATAGAGGTATGTTATATGACTTTAGGCAATGATGGGGTCCGATAGGGCCGATGCCGCCGGGGTCGCGGGTTGTTCGAAAGAGATACCGTGTGGCTCTGGCACAGGCAACTGAAGGAACACGGGTGGGTTTTAGTCAATAAAAGTCTGACACGCCCTTCCGCCAACCAACCAACCAGAGCGGGAGAAGTCATTTGATGATTTCCCATCCATAAAGGCCCAATTTATTGCGTACTGGTCAGTCCTGAAGGCTGATTTTCGTACTTATATAACGTTCAAATTCAAGTCACAGTCGAGGTGAGACCATCTCAGCGACAATCAGTGTCAAAAATGTAGGGAAATTATAACCAACGTAATCTAAGAAGTCCGTTTTGACACGAGGGTGTCCCTCTTTGTCCGTTAAGTTTGTCTCTCTTTGGCATATGAAACGATTTGGGCTGTCAAAACGGACTTCTTAGATTGTGATAACTATAGAGGCTTTTTTGACCGATTGCGACTTCTTAAAATTACGAGAATTATCCCTCCTCCGAGGGGAACTCCCGTATTTTTAACAACGTTCGCAAACTCATCTCAGTCTCAATCTGTCAAAAATTGTATAGCGTTTACCTACATGTTTGACATTTGATTGACGCTGGCATGAGATTGCGACTTGAATTTGAACGTTTTTAGGTACGGCAATTGGCCTTCGGGTTTCTGAAAATCTTATCAGTTAGCGTGCTATCAAATTACATGTTACTACTTATTGTAATTCGTTTTTGGGATTAAAAACAAAAAAAAAATAATTACTCGACATTTTAATTTAATTATAACGATATCATTTTGTTCAGGCTTGTGGCTAAGTAATAATAGCCGCACGGGTCAATCAACCAGGTAAAGCTACGCTTGCCGCGGTTAGTCCGTGGATGGGTTATCATCTTTACATACCAAGATCCTTCCGTGCCTAGAGAAGCAAATTAAGCCGTTGGTTTCGTTCGTGGATCTTTGACAGTGGTTACGGGTCGTCAGAAGCCCAAAAGTCAGTCGTATTACCAAGTTACTGGGTTGTGGAGGTCAGATAGGCAGTCGCTCCATGTAAAATAGTGGTATTCAGCTGCATCCGATTACACTGGAAGCCGACGCCACAGCAGTTTGGAAAAGGCTAGGCAAATGGTGATATAACGATATAATTTTATCTTCTGTGCGCCTTATGATGACTTCTCGGGTTCTAAAAGTAATTAAATAGATTCTGAAACAAATTTTGAAATTAAAACAATAAAAAACACAACACGCAAAAGCATTAATCACAGTTAATAATTAACTCTCTTAAAATAACTTGATTATTTTGCACCTTGGAAAGCGGTTCTTTTTACATTTCTTCTCCCCAATTAAGAAAGTAACTCCCTTGAATCCTTTACAGAAGACTTACCACCACGACCAGTCAGCCCCCGACCCTGGCAAGGCAGACCAGGATACCCTGACAGACCTGGACCCACACCTTCCGGACCACCCGGACCATACCTATCTGAAGGAGATAGGAAGTACTGGGATGATTTGTACCAGAATGGACCTCAAGCGTATTATGATAAATATGGGAATCCCTTACCTGGTAAGAATTATTTATTTTTTTCGAAAGTATTCGCTTAGAAAGATTTTCATTTTTTCTTGTGTTGGCGCGAAGTATATTTAATAAAAATGTAAATATACCTAGGTAAGAAGTATATTTAATATTTTTTTAATTTTATTTTTTATTTTGATTATGTAAATAACAAAGAACATGGAACTTGGAATTTAAAAAAAACTCCCTAACTTACGCGTTTTATCTAAGTATTTGTTTAAAGTTATATGATATAGTAAAAAAATACTTGTCTAATATTTTTTTTTATTATCTGTCTGGCGGACTAAATAGAATTTCTTTTTATTTTACCCAGACATCAGCCTACAAAAACTGTGGACATTACTGAGTGAAATAACCATTATTTAGTTTTACCGTAACTATATGTGTGCACTAATTTTCTATTTCTTTTTCAGGTTACTCCCGTGTACCGACAGAATCCCGTCCCCACATCAAAGTGAGTCACAACTACCCTCGGCCTGGTGGCGGTACCTGGTTACCTGTGGAGCCGGCACTAGGGCAGGACGGACCACCACCTAATGGATTGGGTGCTCCAAGGTATGTTTACACGATGTAAGATAAAAGCTGATGAGGTTAGATTTCACTGCCTGAGCTGGTATCTTCCATAATCCATTACTGTTTAGAGATGCATTACCTCCAGTACAACATTTTTTTCGGCTATCATCGACTTTAGCAGCTTTCCTCCCATTTTAAAATAAATTTCATTAAGTTAAAAGAGTATTAACAACTCTATATATTTCCAAGCCGAGTGCAAAGGGCAACTGATAGAAATCGGACGACTGACGAAACACGAAGTTTGCCGAGGGACATTAAGAATATAGTTGTACTATACCTAATTATTGCGTGCGTCTGACAAACCTTACTTATGAGTAAAATATTTAGACAAAATGGATGTAGGTTTTGCCACTAAACGAAAACGATTGGGCTCGCACTGTTTGTCACCCAAAGCCTTAAGTTCTTTCTTATGTGTCATAGAAAAACCCTTACAATTTTTTATTTCTTTTTCATTAAGGCTATTCAGTTATAATTTTGACGAATAAACTACAGCAGGTCGTGCTTTCATTGTCAACACAATTTATATATGTTTACTTAAAATTTCACTTCCAGATACTGGCCCGTAGCCTACCTCCACAAAGGCCCGCCTCCCAACACAACATACTTCCGCTACAACGAGTCCAAACAACCGTCAACAACAACAACAGAACGCTACACGACCGAACAACTATCAACAGTCCCACCTCGACCCGATCATACTGACAAACACAGAGATGAAAAGAAAAGAAATATGAGTGATTATGACGATACACTAGATACTAGTACAGTTAGACAAACCACTACTACAGTAACATATAAACCTACTAGTACAACTACTATCCTACCCGATGAAGTAACAGAAAATATTACAGAAATAGAATTTGTCAAACCAGAAACTGTGAAAATTAAAGATAAAATTGAAGGCATTGATGACAAATTAGATGATTTCTCCAGTTCCATTGAAGTCATAGACCTTGATGATGTTAAAGGAGATAAAATGTCTGATTTAAAGACTTTGGAAGCAGAAGAAAGGCAGATTGAGGAAATAGGACGACTTCTAGCAGCATCTAGGAGAGGTGGGAAACTAGTTTTAGATAAACGTTCCCAAAAAGATTTAGAAGCAAAAAGTATAGCTGTAGATAAGGATTTGGTAGATTTCAATTTTGGAAACAGATTTAATGTTGAAAGGAGAGGGAAAATACAAAAGGTGAGTAAGGATGAGATAGAAAGAGAAAGAGTCGATAAGAGTTTAGAAGTAAGCGAGACTACATTCGTTCGACCACCTAGAGTTTTATCTACTACAGAAAATATAAGAAAAGCTATAGTCAACGGGAAAGTTTTTTACGATGCAACTATAAGAGAACAGAGGGATACATTTTTAAATAATTCCACAAGAAAAAGTAAGAGTTTGAGATTGGGAGATGACTCTAAACTTACTAATCTAGCTTCTTCCGCTTCTTTCGGTAAGAAGATTATTAAACCGAGGAATGTGAACCCGGTAAGAAGAGTCAGAAGGGTTTATAGGAAGAGGTATAATCCAGAAGAAGTGAGAAGGAGATTGTTGGACAGAGAAAAGAGTAAGCAGGAGAGTAGTACAGATAATTCGAGGAAAATATAATGAAAATACGTTATTAAAATTATTTTTATATTTTTAATCCTCATATTTCTCTTGTAGTATTTTATTCATAAAAATAAAATATAATTTGTAATTTAAATGTACGATCTAATAATATAAGTTTAAAATAAACATAAATATTTTTAAAATAAAATATTCAAGTAACTTTAGATTTTTAAGAAAAAGTATTGGTGCTTTAAAAAAATTGTCAGTTTGACTTTAAATATTTTTATTAGGGTTGAATTGACGATGCATATTCAAAATTTTATAAATATAAATAAATTTGTTAATTCTAAGATTATAAGTATATTTATTTGAAAGTTATTGCGTAGTATTTGTGTAAAATAAAAGTATTCTATGCTTAAAACTTGATCATGTAGTGAATAAGTATTAATTACAAATATGAGTTTTAAATAAAACTTTATTTTTATCTAGTAAGTACCTAATTATTTTTTAAACAAGACTTTTCCTTGTGTATTTATTAATATTTTTGTGATAATTATTTTCTATTTAGTTACCAAATCGAAATAAGTTACCACGAAGAAATTGATTGCGATACTTCTAAAGAAACTGTAACTTTAAATAATTTAGCACTTAGTTAACGATTTTTCTAAGACTAAAATTAAATGCATTTCCAATAACTTTGTGTTTTATTTTGCATTTTTTTTGCATTTTTTCTTATCACACTAATATTATGAACGCGAAATTGTGTGTGTCTGTTTGTATGTTTGTTACTTCTTCACGCTCAAACGTCAGGACAGATTTGGATGAAATTTGGTATGTAGATAGCTGCCCTGCCCTGCATTAACACATAAGCTACTTTTTATGCCAGTCTACGCGGGTGAAACCGCGGGGTCCAGCTAGTTTTATATAAAAATACAGTCGTAGTTTATTGTTGAACAAATGGAATTCCTATCAATTTGCAGTGTTATAGCCATTTCATAAATAACTGCCACAGTTGAGATTTGAATACGGACAATTTAAGTCGTAAGTTAATTTGATTAGCAATTAATTAACTAATTTGCCACACTTCACAATACAAAATCCATTGTTTTTTGAATATCAATAATCTTATGTCAAGATATCTGACTGGCTGTTTTGTGATTTCCGATTACCAATCACAGTTTTAAATCTGTCGAGCCAGATCTTAGAATTGATCATGTCATGAAGTGTTCGGCCATTTCACGGAATAAAACATGAAATAAAACATGGACATCTGGTCTGGCCAGCTCATTGAATACTCAACGTTTAACGATATCAACAGACAAACGCACGACTACTTCATGATATTATGGCCAAACATCAGTGATCATATCGTAAAATAGTTAGATTATCCACCGGTAGAGGCGTTGATGTCACTTTGTTTTTGTTCTGCAGACTTCTGCATCTATTTCTACTCGAATAATTCCTATTTTATGGTTCTAAAAACACTAAATAGCCAACTGTGACCAACTTGGATGTAGTTACCGCAGCACCGCTCGTTTCGCTCGCTCGGCTTGCGCGCGGTTGGTCCTAGATCTAACCATTTGGTCGTAATGCCACATATCGTCGTGAAATGCAACTACTTTGCGATATGCCCAGTGGTCAGCTGGGAATGTCGATAAATAGGTTGCTTTCGTCACAAATGGCCTACAATCGGACCACGCCTACACTACATTAATGATATGGCCAAATATACCAATAAATAAAAAATATTTGTTTATTATAATTGTAATCACGTTCTCCGAAAAGGGCTCTAACGATTTAAAGGGAGAAAAATCGATCTAGCTAGGTCTAATTTTGGCAAAATTCGTTTTCTCTATTTTCTCCCGAGCAGACTGAGCTCGGTCGACCCTACTTACATTATTAAGAGACAAAACATTCGTAACTATTTCTTTTCCTCAAATAACAAGAAAATCACTCAAAACCTGCGTTTTCTTCCACTACGAATGCTCATAAGCGAAATATTATGTATGCAAAGTAGCCTTTGTTCAACTACCCGCCTACTTAAAATGCCGCAGTTGAAGTAAAGCCCTAGGGACCACTTTTACTTTATTTTCTAAATTGCACTTTCTCACTGCACTAAAGGAATATGCTAACAATGTATCATTTCACTTTCTAGTGTGTATTTAGTTTATTTTATGCAATGCGGGTAGATTGGGGTCGTTTGCACTGGAAAGTTTGATAAGAATGGAAAGTCTAACTTGGTTAAAGGGTAGGTAGGTTAGGTTAGTAAAGTAAAAGTAAAAAGGTTTTTATTTGGAACAAAAACAAATTGAGATACTTAACAACAATGGAAACGATGATAGCTGCAAAAGTTAATGGTAGGGTGGGGATGGTGGTGGGGTGGTGGTAAGTTAGTGGTAGGGAATTTAATCTAGTAGGTATAGACTTCAAGAGTGATTTTAAGCTATACTAGTTTAAATTAAGAGGGGCTTGTGGCTAAGTAATAACAGCCACACGAGTCCATCGATCAGGTTAAACAACTGACTAGTACCGATATAGTATAGGTAGGTATACTAGTAGGTACTAGGTACAACGTGTCGTTTTGCATCGTCGTCACTAGGTGTGATACAGAATATCAAACCGAACAACTTTCTCCATGGGACCAACATCGTAATCGCGAAAAATTTTTAAAGTGTCCCATAGAAAACGTCAATACCTACTCGACACAAATGTATGGGACGGCTGATTATTTTTTCGCGATCAAACTCAAACCATTTATTTCAATTAAACCAACAGGCACTTTCGAATTGTCAAAGAGTCGGTCAGTAAGTCAGAAAGATGAAGCTACTTGCCCATTCAAAAACGTAGACCTCTATGGAGAAGAACGGGCAAGAAACTCCACGGACACTCTTTTAAACTGATTACGATGTTGGTGCCATGGAAAAGCTGTTCGGTTTGATGGTCTTACCACACCCTTAAATTTGATGAGGATGCAGAACGACACGTTGAATATCACACTAATATGGCTATTATTAAGGTTGAAGCGCCAGGGTAGCCCGCGAAATTCAAAATTTCTTCTTTCGTGATTTAACTTGTTTAGAGACAGCCCGTTTAGTTTACTTTAGTTATTTTCATAGTGTGATGTCGTACGGTATTCTGTTGTGGGGAAATGCCGCCGATATTCAGACAATTTTTGTTTTACAAAAAAGGGCTATTCGTTCAATTTACAAATTAAGTCCCAGACACTCCCTCAGAGATAAATTTAAAGAAATTAATATAATGACAGTGCCTTCTCAGTGGGAGTGATACGTAGGTTCGAATGTCGTTTTTGCGAAGGTCGCCATTTCGAAAAATTTTGCAAGTGGTACGCCAGCTCGAAAACTCATTAAATCGAAAACCGCTATATCGAATGACGTTATCGCGAAGGTCGCCATTTCGAAAAAATTTGCGAGCATTACGCCAGTTCGGAAGTCATGGTATATCGAAGTCCGATGTTGAGTTTCTTTTTTTTTTTTCCTAAACCAAATCAAAAGACCATGCTCTCTGTGTCTCGTCTCATTGGGGTCGTGAGTTCGATTCCCAGACATATTAACTCAACATCGTATTTTGATACCATGACTTTCGAACTGGCTTAATGCTCGCAAAATTTTTCGAAATGGCGACCTTCGTGATAGCGTCATTCGATATAGCGGTTTTCGATTTAATGAGTTTTCGAACTGGCGTACCACTCGCAATTTTTTTCGAAATGGCGACCTTCGCAAAAACGACATTCGAACCTACGTATCACTCCCCTTCTCAGTATATCTATGAAAATCTTTTGTATGCTCATAAAAATATCAATTTGTTTAAAAAATACAGTGACGTCCATAATGTGAATACTAGAAACAAACACAAATTTGTTGTTCCTACAACCAGGCTTAAGAAAATAAGTGGTTCGTTTAGTTGCCAATGTATACGTTTTTATAATAAACTACCTAGCCACATTCAAGAACTAAGCCTTAATAAATTCAAAAATTGTATAAAGCGGAAACTTTGTCAGAAAGCCTTTTATACTGTCAAAGACTATATTGAGGACAAAAAGGCTTGGTATTGAGCTGCTCCAATAAATTTACACTATTAATGTTGATTTAAATACCTTTTTACATATTCTATACAATGACATGAATATTTACTTTGTAAAGTATTACTTATACTATTTTTAATTATTGTGAATGTGAAGACTACGTGGATCATTGTTTTTTATTTATTTTATCCTTTTCTCAGTTTTAGTTATAGTCTGACAGTTTGAGTAATTTATGCGGCCTACCCAAATGTCTTTTCTTTGGTATTGTTCGTCGAATCGTTAAGCTCCTTAAGTTTTGAGTTGAGCTGCACGATTACTGACAAATGCGTGCACTGACTGGACAGGTCCACTCAATCTGTGTGGTTCTTTCATCAAAAGACCATTTCAGACTGCAATCTACATGGTCTTCACATGATCTGACCAAGATTATGTCTGGACTTTAAAAGAGACTGTGACCTCTGAGTTTGTTTCGGCGTTTCTTCTCAGAGTAGTCAGATAGGAAACGTCGAACTCATCTAGTTTAAAAAAAAATATGTTTGACGTGTAAAAGTGTTTGTACAAACCTACTTACAGAAAATAAATCATTTATCATTTATCACTTACGTTTTTTTGCAATTTGTAGGTCAGTGTGAGCTTGTATGTTGATTAAAATATGATTCGCGGCCGTAGCTAATATGGCTTTACAGAATTATAATCATTAGAATCAGCAATACAACTCCATAAGTTAGCATTTATCTCAAATTTAGCGATTTCATGAAATCATGAGGTTTGAGGTAAATGCTAACTTATGGAGCTGTATTGCTGATTCTAATAATTATAATTCTGTAAAGCCATATTAGCTACGGCCGCGAATCATATTTTAATCAACATACAAGCTCACACTGACCTACAAATTGCAAAAAACGTAATAAATTTTGAATTTCGCGGGCTACCCTGGCGCTTTCGCCTTAAGGCGAAAGTATGTGAATGTGTGTGTGTTTGTAAGTTTATAATAATTTATAATAATTTTATTTACGTCCTTTTACAAATAATTTGTTAGTTCATCATGCTCCAACGGCTGTACCGATTTGAATGAAATTTGGTAGGTATGTAGATAGCTTATACCCTGGATTAACAAATAGGCTACTTTTTATACCGGTCTACGCGGTTGAAACTGCGGGGCGCAGCTAGTTCTAAAATAAATGGTTCTTTACTGTTTTCTATAGTTAGAACAGTGCAGTGAGAGACTGCTAACTGCACTAAAGGAATATGCTAACATTGTATCATTTCACTTTCTAGCATGTATTTTGTCTATTTTTATGCAATGCGGGTAGGTTGTGCTTTTTATTTGAATTTGATTAGAATGTAGAGTACCTAATAAAATATAATAATAATAATATTATAATATCCTTGGACATTTCACACAATGCAATGCATGATGCACTTTCGTATGGATGGAAAGTCACTCAAGGCATTTAAAACGCAGATATACAATGTGTAACAAAAACTCTCAGTTTTTAGGGTTCCGTACCTCAAAAGGAAAAACGGAACCCTTATAGGATCACTCGTGTATCTGTCTGTCACAGCCAATTTGCTCCGAATCTATTGGACTGATTAAGTTGAAATTTGGTACACATATGCATTTCTGTTACCCAAATGCGGACGTGTAACGTATATAAATTAATTTTGAATATGGGTCATTTTTGGAGGGCAAATAAGAAAATTAAAAAAAAAAAGTTTTGCAAACTGTATCATGTGATATATCAAATGAAATGGCTTACTGTGAGGGTCTTAAATATATATTTTTTTATAATTTTAAAATATTTTTTTAAAAAGTTATTTAAGAAAATAGATGAAAATTGACCATTTATTTTAGGCTCAAATAAAATCTAAAATAAATACAATTGAAAAAAAAATACAGAAAATAGTTCTGTAACCTGTAGATTACAGGAAAACCTATAAGAAGTCTGTGGTCTTAAAATAACATGATAAATCTCTCAATATTGTGAGTACAAACTTACATTTACAGTTGGAACATATGGGAGAACATGTTTTTCAACTGCAATGTTAAGTGTTTTCTTGGGATAAATTCATCCCAACTACGGAACCCGTCACTGTGCGTGTTCTGACACGCACTTGTCCAGTTTTTTATCCGTAGTAGTATAAACATAATTTATAATATTCACATATTAAGTTATTAAAAAAAAAATCTAATTTATCATATTATTATATTTTTTTGAAAATCATAACTTACTCGTTAACACGTGATCTTATGTTTAAAATCATTAAAATTAAGGTATCGTCGCCATAAGTCGGCCTCTGTACCTAATTGTTTGCGAAAAGCTCGGTCAGGTTGGGGTTTAATCTAGTATAGTAGACTTCCAGAGTGATACTCTGATATTTTAAAGAGATATCTCGTTAATCACAAAATAAGGAGTAGGTATTTCATTGCTTTAAATCTTTAAAATTTCATATGCTTACGTAATTAAATAAAAAAAAAAATATTAAAAAGTAATAAAAAAAAGAAAAATTAAAAAAAGTAATTAAAAAGGTATAAATAAAAAGAAAAAAAAGGTTGCATTCAAGATCAGTCAAAAAGTAACGGATACTCCCTTGGATATCCGCGGATACAGCTACGGATACGGATATCCGGCTTATCAATTTGCTGATATAAAATTATTTATCATTTATATTAAATGCAGGCAACCCTTCTTTTATCCGTTCCTAGCGCGACGGAACTCTAAAAACGGAAGGATTTCATTTGATGTGTAACGTATGGTCACCCATCCACAGACAAACCACGGTAGTGCTAGCTTTAACCTCTAAGGACGAATTTCACCAATGCGTTCAAAAGCTGTCAGTATCAAAAGAGAAATTAATTAGGTACTTAAATATTTAAATCCCCAACAGTATTCATGAAAACGTGACCCGTCAGAGTAAATGTCTAACATTAATAATGACAAAACAAAACAAGTCGAATTATCTTACTGTATTATTCTAACAAATATTATAAATGCGAAAGTTAGTTTGTTTGTTACGCTTTCACGCTAAAACGGCTAAACGGATTTGGATGAAATTTAGCACATGGGTAGACCTGAGCTCGATTCGGATAGTTTTCAGCCTGATACGAGTAGTACATTCCCGTGGTAGTAGTAGTAATTCAACCTTAACGCGGGCGTAGCCGTAGGCAAAATCTAGTATACTTAATATTATAAACGTGAATGTTTGTATGTTTCGATAATTGTTACTCAATCACACAAATAGCATACAGATATAACATTTAATAACATATAGGATAGGTACGTTTTTTTATCTCTGGTAGTACGTTCCTGTGGGATAATTTCCGACATCCACACGGGTGAAGCCACGGGCAAAAGCTAGTAAATTATAATTATAACACAAGAGAGAGTAAGTTCATGACCTAACTAAGTTATTATACAGTAAACCTAGAAAGTTATTCAGTACTAAACGAAGTTTATTCCGGTTTCACTTACCGAGTGAAATTATTGTAGACTGCTTTGACACAGGGATGCAGAGATTAAAGATTTATATAAGCTAGAGTCTGTACTGCGAGTCGTGTCCCATGAAAAAGGCGGCAAATTCAAATATCTTACAGGTGTCAACACTCATATAGTAGGCTGAAAACATGTTTGATACTTGAATTTTTGTAGATAAAAACTTTCTTTGGGATAAATTTAAAAAATGCATTTCAATGTAGGTATATAATAGTCACAATTAGAACTAAAATCAGAATCTAGAAATTCAATGCCTTCATAAGAGATATCCTATCACTGTCTGTATCATCACGCACAAAAATGATGAAGGGTTCCAACTCTGTTTCGGTTATCCTGTCCCTACTTTAAATTTGTTTTCTACTAGTGTGAACTGTGCATTTTTCCATTAAATATATTTCTTTTCTATTCTTCTTGAAATGTCCATTATTACAAATAAGATAATTGAGCTAAAAGTATCAAAATGCTGTTGCTTAGTATAACAGAAGTTGTGACAATCCGATTGACAGATAATAGTATTGCCATTATAAGAAATCAGCTAAATGGCCGTGGCCACGACTCGCTTGACAGAGTCTAGAATGCACACCCGTCGGTGCATAAGGAAAAACCTTTACATAATAGGTATATAAACTTATATCACATATATATATAAACGTAAAAAACATCATCCGATGGAAAACCATCAGTTGTTGTGAACCTATGGGGTTCGCAACTAACCCCCTGGGGTTTTGGGTTTATAAATTAGACGGCCTCGTCGATCTAGTGTGTGACTGTTGCCGCCGGTGTCGCGGGTTGTCCGAAAGAGATACCGTGGCCCTAGCACAGGCAACTGAAGGAACACAGGTGGGTTTTAGTCAGCAAAAGTCTGACACGCCCTCCCGCTCCGCTCAGAGCGGGAAAAGTCAATTGATGATTTCCCATCCACAAAAAAAAAAAAAGTGTGCGAATGCTGAGCATGAGGTCCTGGGTTCAATTCCTATGTTGTGCAAAGTAAATATTTGTTTTCCTCGTCGAGTCTCTAGCAGCTTGGAGGCTGGATTCTTCATTGTAGCGACTATCGGAGGCTGAAATTGTGCCCGGTTGATAGCAATAAATAAATAAATAAAATTATATTAATTTATTTCAGATAAATTGATCCATACAGTCCGATTTTAATTTAATAATTTTGGGCACTTTTCCCACTGACAGCGATGCGGACGAGTTTTTTGATGCAATATGAGCTATTCCCCTTTTTTAAAATTATTATAACACTTTTAGTCAGTGAGTTAACATAAATACATTCAAGTTAACTATTCATGTTTAGCCTAGTTATACTATTTTAACCATTCAAGAATCAATCTGCCTAGCCTTTTCCCAACTATGTTGGAGTCGGCTTCCAGTCTAACCGGATGCAGCTGAATACCAGTATTTTACATGGAGCGACTGCCTATCTGACCTCCACAACCCAGTAACTGGGTAAGTAATACACTTGTTAAGTCTGGTTGTCTGACTTTCGGACTTCTGATGATCCGTAACGACTGTCAAAGATCCACGAATGACAGCCGGGACCAACGGCTTAGCGTGCTTTCCGAGGCACGGAGGAGTCTCGGTATGTAAAGATGGTCACCACCCCGGCAAGCGTAGCTTAACCTGATGGATCGACCCGTGCGGCTGTTAGTACTTAGCCACGAGCTCCTCTTTAACCCCTCAAGTGTCGAATGCACCCCATTAGTTGTGAACCTATGGAGTTCGCAGCTAACCCCCCCTAACCCCCCCGCGTGTCAAATGCACCCCAAGTGTGCAAAAGGACAAAACTTTACATAATAGGTATATAAGCTTAGATCACATATATATAAACGTAAAAAAACATCATCCGATGGAAAACATATCATCATCAGTAGTTGTGAACCTATGGGGTTCGCAACTAACCCCCAACCCTCCCCACTCGCTGGGGTTTTGGGTCTAAAATTAGCAAAACTCAGACACTTGAGGGGTTAACCATTCAAGAAACCGGCCCTTAAATACATCATAACTATAAATACACCACATTTATAAATACCTATTCTGCACTAACTGCCCAATTTGCCTCACTATTCTATTCTGCAATAAACCATAGTGTTATGATGCAAAGAGCATCGCATTTGTACCTACCATAACATAGTTATTTCGTTACAACTTACTATTACTGCTAAAGGATGATACAACGTAGTGCGTGCGTTTTTGGCCATTAGTTTTACATACAGGGTGTTGTATTGTTTATTAAAAAAAAAAAAAACTTTTCAATTCAATTTTTTTTATTTTCTCTAATTATTCAAAACAAGCTTAAAAACTACGTGACAAAGTTTGTGAGAGACTGGTGTCTACAATAGGGATTTATTTAAACGAAAAATTTGCAAAAAAAATGAGGTTCTTTAAAGTTTCTCATTAGAATAATGTTAAGAGCTCTCATTCAAGAGCAACACGATACTTGCTTTGTAGATTTTAAGCCACAAAACTATCAGGGCAATCAAAAAAAAAAAAAAAAAAAACAAATTGAAATGATAATATGTTTACAAAAGAGTGTACTATACATGTTTCAGTAGTAAATATTAATCTAGGCCTATGATAGTATTATGATAATCTGGTTAAAATGTATGGTATGACAAATATGTATAAAAATTACAGTTTCAAAAAAATTAAATTCTGAAGGAAAAAATGTAGTGCCCGATCTAGGTTTATTTAAGTTAACCTGAGTCTCTACGACAGTACTTATCAAATAGACAATCAATGAATAGACAAGCGATGGAAGAAGCTATTGGATTTCCCATGCATCAGGAAGCCTCGTATAAATCAATCTGCCTAGCCTTTTCCCTACTATGTTGGGATCGGCTTCCAATATAACCGGATGCAGCTTGGTCTTCATTTTACATTCAGTAGTTTCGGAGATAAGGGAATGGTCAATTTTCGTCAAATTTCTTACATAACTTTATTTTAAAATTATAAAAAAAATATATTTGAGATCTTCATAGTAAGCCCTTTCATTTGATATGTCACACGGTACAGTTTGCAAAACTTTTTTTTTTAAATATTCTTATTTGCCCCCTAAAAGTGACCCCCATATTCAAAATTCATTTATTTACCTGTTCGTGTTTGGGTCACAGAAATCCATATGTGTACCAAATTTCAACTTAATCGGTCCACAGATTCGGAGCAAATTGGCTGTGACAGACGGACAGACAGACAGACAGACACACACACGAGTGATCCTATAAGGGTTCCGTTTTTTCCTTTTGAGGTACGGAACCCTAAAAAAGTGTCTCACTTGACCTGAGTTTTCACGATGACATTTATGTTGTGATGTTGTAACTTCCTATCTGATCTCCACAACCCAGTTACAAACAGGGCAACGCGGTAGCCCTAATAGTGATTAAAGATTTTATTTAACCAACAGCTTTTGCTGGTCAGTTAACTTTAAAAACAACACCATATACATTTCGAAAGCGACATGAAACATTAAAATCAAAAGCGTAACAGCGAAATATTATGGAGCGAATATAATTGGAGCACCGGTAAACATGGAAACGCGTAATTGGACACAATTGCGTTACAGACTTTCGCTATTTACTTTAAAACCGCGAACGTAAAAGTTTTAACGTTAACTTTAATTTTTACGGTTTGCGTTATCGTTTCACTTGACATTATGATGTGAAAATTGCAGGCTGTAATTGACTCACTACTTAGCGCAAAGGCATGCTTTGACTGAAGTTTCCTCTCACATAATTTACAATTTCTCCAGACCTAGTCAGGTAGTCAGGGGTCAGTCAATCTCAGATAGCGACGCGGGATATAGAGGCTATAAGTGTAAACAGTGGTATTCTTTTAGGGGGTCATTGTACTCATCATTATGAACAACTTTTACTATGGGACCAAACCTGAAATCGTGAAAAAAAAATCAGCTGTTCAGTACATTTATGGTCGCATAATTCGTCAAAATGTAGGTAACAGCTGATTTTTTTTTTGCAGTCAGGCGCAATGCGACAAAAAGCGCGCGGCAATTGTTCTTACAAAATCGCGTCGCTATCGACGCGATTTGTTAAAACAATTTCCATGAAGTTTTCATAAAAATTGTACCACTAGAGTCGCGTCTCACTGTCTCGTCTGTCTGCGAGAGGCTTAAACCGAAACAAAGCTACACTGCTTGGCTTCAGAAAAATATGAATGAAAGCTCTTCTAAAAGTTTCCAATTAAAAGGTGTTCGTACTAAAACTTGATTGGCATCACCAATTAATAAATAACCATACTTTAATCACATTGTTAGAAGTTTATAACCATGTCGATTGTTTACAGTAATTAGTCAATCATTAATTTTTACTAGCAATTTTAATTACCTACCGGAGAATTTTTACCTCAAAAGCAAAAATAATTATGTCTAGACGCTTTCAATCAAACATGAAGAGTTTTGTCTTCAAAGTATGTAGGCGTAGGTAAATTAAATTATAGTGTTTAAAAAGGTGACAGGAACCTTTACAGTCATTATGAAAAAGTTCGTTAAAATTTTGACCGCTCCCGCTGTATCGAGGGGCCGAGAGCGTTGACGTATGAGCGGCCTGCATTGAGGGCCTACTCCCTAAGTCCATCCGTCCATCCGTCCGTCCGTCTGACATAACGATCCATCAAAACAAGTGTAAAAGTTAAATTTTTCGGACGGGCAAAAACATATCGGGAGTAGGGACAACTGTCGTATCGTTTTATCATTCATACTTCGTTCGGGCCCCGAACCAATCACCTGTCCGTAGGTGATACGGAGTAGGAAACGGCCGTAACGAAGGCTGAAACTACGAACTTCGTGCTTAGGAAGTAGACCCCCCCTGCTCCTTCGACTCACCGCGCAAATACTTATGGCGCGGTACAGTGGTATCGGTCAAACATAGTAAAGTGGATACAGTCAACGATAAAGGTAGGTAATGATTATTTAAAAAAAATGTTTATTTTAGGGCTAAATGAATTTATTTATTTTTTATTTTCTTCTATTTTATTATACTTATTTTCGTGTTATCCTACTATCCCTTATTTATTTATTTATTTAACCATTTATGTACACACAAATAGAGAGACAAACAGAAAGGAACAGAAAAATACGTACAAAGGTGATGCTTATTTCAAAAGAAATCTCTTCCAGCATACCTGCGATAGGACAGAGTATAAAAAGAGATGTAGACAAAGTGTCTACATCTCTTTCTTTTCTTATTGTTTTTTTGTATTTTTGGATTTTTTGTATTTTATTTTCTCTTCTACTCTTACACGATAGGACAGAGGATAAAAAGAGATGTAGACACTTTGTCTACATCTCTTTTTATACTCTTACACGATAGGACAGAGTATAAAAAGAGATGTAGACAAAGTGTCTACATCCAAAAATACAAAAAAACAATTAACTCATTAAATAAAAGATATAATATACATACAGCAATGTATCATTGATATACAGGGTGTAAGGGACAGCCCTCCGCAAACTAACAGGGTGCATTCAGCTCCTCATTCTGAATCATATTCCACCGGAAATTTTCTCAGGAAAATTTTCATTTTTTCAAAAAAAAAATCAGTTACATTTTCATTATTTCAATGTAAAATTGCATTGTGTGTTCGCAGCACTCCATTTATGTAAAAAAAACTGCAAAAAAACGGCAAAAAAAAAAACCAGCAATGGATGTTGAAATACTCTAACCAACGACGCGTGAAATCAGCTGTTCACTTTCTGTCTAGCTACAGAGTTCTTCGAACTCACCGCATATCTATTACCTACCCCTCCCAACCAGTAATAGACGCTCCGATTTGTGCACAAAAACGCAAACAAATCAGGTTTATTGGAGTCCCATACCGTTCCTGAAAAAATTTCATGTACCGGTCATCTTAGTATGACATACTGAATTCACCCTATCAGTTTGCGGAGGGCTGTCCCTTACACCCTGTATACTTAAATAGTGTTCTTTCACTCTTCTTTTAAATACTGCAATAGTTTGGCAGTCAATGCAGTCATGGTAATGTTGCACCTGCCATGATTTCACTCTACATCACCCTAAGGTTAACTGGTAGAAAATGCCTTAGGATTAAGTCCGCCTTTGTACGGTATTTTTTATAATTGTGCTTAGAGTTTTACCTAATCACACTAATACGAGTATTATAAAGGCGAAAGTTTCTGAGTGTGTATGTTTGTTACTTCTTCACGCTCAAACGGCTGGACCTAATTTAGATAAAATTTGGTATGGAGGTAGCTGACACCCTAGATTAACACATAGGCTACTTCTTATCCCGGTCTACGCGGGTAAACCGTGGGGCGCAGTTAGTAATTTATAAAACATCGTTCTGTTTTTGTCTGAAAATGAAAACTTGTCAATTTTTGGTTTGCGTCCTCTATCGCTTATTAAGGTAGTTTGGGGAGCGAATCAATTAATTTACAAATTAAAGAACATCGGCCAAATTTCTATAGAAGCTGGACCTGAGTTTTATTTTCAGTGTACAGAAGCAAATTATAGTGAGATTTGATTGTTTTATGTAGTAAACACCATCCCTTTCGAAAATAATATCTAAATAGCCAAGATATTTCAATAATGCAAAAAATACTTTTGAGGTTATCGGTGTCCGGAAATCAAAAGCACAGAATAATCGTCACAAGCTGTACCTAGTTATCAGCCTGTAAAACAATGCCAAGGTCAAACAACAGAAGGAAATCCAAAACAGTACAGTACGTATCACAATAATCACACTAACAACAACAACACAACAATGCGAGATCGCCGGTTGCAAAGACTACACACTACAGTATATTAGTGTCAAATTGACACCCGTTGCTATATTGTAATTGACAGTATTGACACTGTCAATCCATGGCGCGCGTCGATGACATATTATGACGTTCCGTTGTACACAATTGAACAAAATGCTGATACTTACTATGAACCCACATAATTATTTCTATGACAAGAATCCAATACATGCATGCATGCGATTCCGCGGAAGGTTACGCGACACCACGCAGCGCAATACGACGCCGTCACTTCGTATACAATAGTTTATTTTTGTGTTTTTTTTTTTTTTATAAATATGTATGATAGTCTGTAAGGTATTTATGTTATGGGTCTTAGTTACCCGAAATAAATGATATATATTATATATATATATATATATATATATATATATATATAATAAAAACAGCACTAGTTGGTTTGATACACAAGTATATAGAATTGAATTACATCTAATAACCTATTGAAGAAAAAATTCAAAATTTCAATGACGTTTCGGAAAGATTGTTCCAAATTAACATGCATTCGGCCATAACATTAATCCGTTACTGCTGTTTCGGCCCTAAATTAATATATTTCCTTCGCGCTTCCCATTTATGGCAGCACACTCACCTTTTAGACAAAATGGACAAAATTATCCGGCATACTTTAACTTCAATCTTAAATGTGGCCATGGACGACCGTGCATGGGCGCAAGCTACTCTTCCCATCCGTATGGGAGGCCTCGGCGTCCGCAAAATTTCTAGTATTAGTTTACCGGCATTCATATCCTCGGTCCACGGCACAGAGAAGTTAATCAGGAAAATCCTAGCCTCCACACTGGTTAATTTTGATGTGCCTTGTTTCGCCGAGGCTATGGATGCCTGGAAACTCGCTTGCCCGAATTCAGATCCACCCGATAATCCATCTTCCCAGAGACGGTGGGATGAGCCGCTCTGCAGAGTAGTACAGAACAATTTACTTGACACGTCTGCTACTACTGCGGAGCGTGCACGTCTGCTGGCTGTGGGTAAGTGGGAGTCGGGTCTGTGGCTTCACGCACTACCGTCGTCGAACATAGGCACTTTGTTCGACGACACTACTTTCCGCCTCGCTGCTTCACTGCGACTAGGAGCTCCATGTTGTTCTCCTCATCGCTGTCACTGTGGTGAAGTTGTCAACAGCCTCGGACACCACGGCCTGTCTTGCAGCCGAAGTGCGGGTCGCTTAGCACGGCACGCGAACATCAATGACATCATCCGACGAGCCCTTGTCACCGTCGGCGTTCCAGCTGTATTAGAACCCAATGGCTTGGCACGCGACGATGGCAAGAGACCGGACGGGATGTCTTTATTTCCATGGAAGGTGGGAAGGCCTTTAGTGTGGGATGCAACGTGTGTCGATACTCTTGCGCCATCCCATCTTCCTGGCTCGGCGTGCTGTGCTGGCACTGCTGCTGCGGCTGCGGAAAACCTCAAGCGGCGGAAATATAGTAACCTTATCGGTAATTATATTTTCGAGCCGTTTGGGGTTGAAACCCTTGGGCCGTGGGGTCCAAGTGCTCTTGTTTTATTCAACGAAATCTCCAAACGGCTGGTTGACACTTCCCGTGACCCGAGGGCTGGCTTTTACTTTGGCCAGAGGCTTAGCATTGCCATACAACGTGGCAATGCCGCCAGTCTCTTGGGTACTTTACCAGTCGACAGCGATGCGGAGGAATTTTTCGACGCCATATTTTAGTTTTTCAATAGTTTAGTTAGGATATAATTTTGTTGTGTATAGGTTATTCTTAATATAATATAATTAAATAAAAAATTTTATAACGTAAATAATTATAATCTTTGAGTACTAAATCATTTCTTAAGCAAAATGAATCGTCAAAGGTGCGTTCTGAACATGTTATCTAAATAATTTGCAAATTGTGCTATTAAAAAAAATGGGTTTGTGCTTTTTTTTCTGGCGACTTAAATATTTATTTCTTGTGTTTTTTATGACCTTAAAAAATGCTAGATTTTTTCATATATATGGCATATCTGTACACCACCGCCTCGTGGTCAGGTACGATTTGGCCGTCCTTCTTTGAATCGAAGAAAAACCGATAACAATAGAAAATTAACACGGATAAGATCGTGGCCAAATCTAGTTGATTCATAACGCCAATTTAGACCAACGAATGTTACTAAAATCAATGTTATAAATTCATATGCCTGTACCAAAATAATATGCACCAACTTTGGCTCTTGACTCTACGTCTAAAACCAAAACCAAGTGCGAGTCGAACTCGCGCACGAAGGGTTCCGTGCCATTTCCTATTAAGGCGCTACCAAAATAAATTGGAGGATTTTTCGTAACCATTTATTTCAGTATTGCAGCATGTATGGATTTAATTTTTGGATATATGTTTATTGACTATTTGATTAATACTTTGACTGAAGGAAAACACGATTGGGTTAAATTTCCTCGATAGAATTTAATTCCGAAAAGACCTCTACTTTTTATGTTTTTTTTCTATAATTCTAAAACCCTAAGTAATTTCATTGCAAAATTACATTTAAAATGTGCGTATTAGGTAATTGAAAATTCTGGCTGATTAATTTATTTTTAAACAATTTTTATTTCATTTGGCGCTTTTATTTTGGTTCCAGCGCGTTGTTGCGCTCTCTTTTTTTCGCATGTGGAAGTAATTGACTCTGTCACTTTCTTATTCCCGCCCAGTTCACTTTTTTTGTATCACCTTAAAACGGAAAAAATCACGTTTGTTGTATGGGAGCCCCCCTTAAATATTTGTTTTATTTTAATTGAATTATTTATTTTTATAGTGTAAGTGTAACTAAATATTCTGTGAATATTTCAAGCGTCTACTTGTTGCCGTTATATCGAGCAAAAACGAGCAAAAAAAAAGTCACGTTTGTTGTATGGGAGCTCCCTTAAACATTTTTTTAAATTCTGTTTTTCAGTATTTGTTGTTATAGCGAAAACAGAAATACATAATCTGTGAAAATTTCAACTGTCAACTATTACACAGCCTGGTGACAGACGGACAGACAGACGGACGGACAGCGGAGTCTTAGTAATAGGGTCCCGTTTTACCTTTTGGGTACGGAACCCTAAAAATACACATCGACTTTTGCTGTCGACTGTACTCAAGTCTCAAACCTGACACCACCTGTCAATGCCAGTCAATTAAAATATTATAGTAAAATCAAATACCCCTACAACATATAAAATTGCAAAATTTTCACATTATCAGATGTCAATACTAACTAAATAAATTATCAAGGTCTATATCAAATTCGCGAAGTAACCGGGGAAAGTGACTTTCACAACGCAATGAGTAAAAGTGAGCTAACGTGGGTAATATCGACAGGGGTCAGTGAACTCTTGACCGACTGCGCGGGCGCGGGTGTGGCTGACCGACTGCTGAAGGTGGCTTGTGTGTTAAATACATGTCATGGACATGAAGATTGTGGACTATGGGGTGGACAGAAGTACTATGTTGTTGAAGTAAGAATTTTAAGGGAACTACAGGACCTAAGGACTAAATGCAAGTTTTATAAAGTATACATAACTAGCTGCGCCCTGCGGTTTCACCCGCGTAAACCGAGATAAAAAGTAGCCCATGTGTGAATCCAGAGTACCTATAAGCTATCTACGTACCAAATTTCATCCAAATCGGTCCAGCAGTTCAACACTCACAAACTTTCGCCTTTATTATTACTGTGATTATTATGTGTATAAATGCTAGCTCTATACAGTAACATATTGTCCACTAAAGCACTCAGCGTTGTTAAGTGATGGCCTGAAACACAGGTTTGAATAAACCTACATCAGGCAGGTCGTTAGTGTATCAATTAGACCTTTAAACAATAAATATAAGTATACACTAGATTTTAAACATAGTTTAAGATTTTCTTACTAATAATAATATTTGTAACTTTGTAATGATATAACTTCTATGTAATTTATTTAATGTGAACTTATGAATAAACTATTTTATTCTAGATCCACCGCAGTAAATAAAATCAGAAAAATATAAATGATATTCTTCAGGATATATGCTAGATAAATAGTTTGTTGAAAACATAATACAACTAATTGATACTATAGAAAAAATCTCGAAGAGACCTCTAAAAATTTCTTTTAATGGTTAAAAACCATACTATTATTAAATGTAGGTACATGCAATCATACTGATTTTTTCTCAAATTATTCTACAAGCAACATATTAACGTAATAGTGTTTTAATTTTAAGTTTAATCAATAGATTTTTTGTAAATAATTGCTTCATATTTTGCAATTAATAATTGAGAAGCTCGTGGCTAAGTAATAACAGTCGCACGGGTCGATCGATCTGGTTAAGCTATGCTTGCCGAGGTTGGTCTGTGGATGACCATCTTTACATACCAAGACCGCTCCGTGTCTCGGAAAGCACGTTAAACCGTCCCGGCTGTCACTGGTGGATCTTTGACAGTCGTTACGGGTCGTCAGAAGCCCGAAACTCTGACCACCAGTATAACGAAGGATCAAGGTCAGATAGGCAGTCACTTTAGCTAAAAAACTTTTTTACAAAAACAAAAACTGACTTCCAAAAAAAACACTACAAATTGAAAAATAACTTTAATTTCGGAAGTCGGTGTCTTTGGATCTGTATTTTAGTTTTTTGCCACCGACTTCCGAAATTAAAGTTATTTTTCAATTTGTAGTGTTTTTTTTGTAAAAAAGTTTTTATTTTTCACTTTTTAGTGGTTCAGTTTGTAATTTATCTAAGTTACAATAACCCAATGTCAGCTGCTCATCACGTTTTACAAAATGTTGCTTTTCCCGATGCAGGGCCGTTAATTTTTGAGGAGTTCTCCTAGTAAGAACCAGGAGAAATTGAGCTCATGGTGAAGTCGCCATTACCATTATTTTGACGAGCATAAACCATATTAAAGTAATCGAATCGCAACCTGTTATATACTTAGATATAATTGAGTATTTCCGATGGCCCTCTGTGGTCTTCATCATCAGTTCCAGCTCACCGAATGGTACTTTCCGAGAGCAAATGCACGAGTTACTATAAAAAATAACGAAATCGATATAGGTGTGCCCATAAAATTTGAGGGTTTTCCTCGATTTCCATGGGATCTCATCATCAGATCCTGACTTGATGATCATGGGACCACTTGGGACGTATACCCTTTCGAACAAAAAAAGAAAAATCCAAATCGGTCTAGCCATTTTCGAGTAATCGGGGAACATACATAAAAAAAAAAAAAAAAAAAAAAAAAAAAGGTTCCGACGAATTGAGAACCTCCTCCTTTTGGAAGTCGGTTAAAAATACTGGGATTCAGCTGCATGCGGTTAGATTGGAAGTCAACCTCAACATAGTTGAGTAAAGGCTAGGTAGATTGATTGATACTTTTAAGGAAAGTTCCTCAGTCATTAAGAATACAATCACAGCTTTAACACTTGGCAAGCAAGTTGCTGATTATCGTAGTACTTTATTAGGTCACAGGCGCACACTACTTTCTAGACTTGACGGCCACATCCTGAAAACTAATGAGCTTTCAATCTTTAATTTTAAAAAATAAAAGCAAAAAAAAAGAGAGTAAGAGTGGGGACCGGATGCAGCGCGCCACCTCGTTTGGTAAAACAGTATCATTAATTGACATCTTATATACAAACCTTTTCTAAAATTCTTTTAAATATTTGATTTGACGACAGGAATTAATTAATGCATAACTTTAAATGTAAAATCAATGTTTGACAAAAGAAATGGATCGTAGCTATACCAAAAGTAACGCCATCTAGTGGTATAAGATGACAATCATATCCAACGTAGAAATTAAGTATCATACCCGCACAACAATAGCCAACAGATTAGTACACTTCAAATATCAATAGCCCATCTTATTTCAATTAAATTCTAACATTCGGCCATCCGCACAATTTACGCGTCCTCGCGTAGGTACTTATACGAATGCTTTTATATTGCTTGCTTTTATTTTTTTTTTAATTTTTTTTTCCTTATTTTTGAGTCTTCATCAACTCACGAGTATGTAACTAATATGGCTTTAAGAATTATAATCATTAGAATCAGCAAATATACAACTCCATAAGTTAAAATTGGCTTCAAATCTCACAATTTCATGAAATAGTCATTCAACAGGGTAATATGAACTTAGAGAGTTGTATTGATCATTGTTATGGTTTCATCAGTAGAGACCGGGAAAAAAAGTAGCCAATGTTGTGTTAATCTAGGCTACAAGCTATCTACATTACAAATTTCATCCAAATCGGTCCAGCCGTTTGAGCGTGAAGAAGTAGGTAACAAATACATACACACACTCACAAACTTTCGCCTATAGAATAATTTAGTGTGCTAAATAAATATTTTTGTTAAGCCCGTGAATAATATTTAGATCAACATACAACTGACTTGCAAATTGCAAAAAACGTAAGAAATTTTTTAATTTCGCGGGCTACATTGGCGCTTTCGCCATAAATGAATACTTATCTTAAACATAGACTTATAAAAAAGGAGGACTCCGCGACACGCATATCGAAAGTGAAGCACAGTAAGTAGTACGACCGTTTGTACTAAACACGCCTCACGCACACATTTACATCATAGTATGCCGACCGGCCGGCATTACGTGACACAAGCGAGTCTTTGCAGGTACTCAAATCACGCACACATAGATCGGTACGGTGCTTCA
This sequence comes from Cosmia trapezina, assembly GCA_905163495.3. Taxonomy (NCBI): domain Eukaryota; kingdom Metazoa; phylum Arthropoda; class Insecta; order Lepidoptera; family Noctuidae; genus Cosmia; species Cosmia trapezina. Next base: position 6,732,950 of record LR991048.1, read on the forward strand.
CTTTCGATATGCGTGGCGCAGAGTCCTCCTTTTTTATAAGTCTATGAACTTAAATTAAACTTTCAAAATTATGTCGTTTCTCTTCCTAGAAAATAAGTATCCGGCCGCAAAATTCAAATCTTGTCAGAGGTGCTCATGACCCAGCTACGACGCTGATGACACCCACATTTCGCCCGTTTTATTTAATTCCCATGTAATAGGGGGCGAACAACACATGTATACTTCCAGTCATTACTTATGGATGTGAAACCAGGGCACCCACCAAACTCCACAGAGAAAAGCTAGAACGCTGTCAGAGAGCCATGGAGAGAAGCATGATGGGAATAAAGAAACAGGACAAAGTGAGATGTAGCTTAATAAGGGATATAACCAAAGTTGTAGATATAATAAGCCGGATAGACCAACAAAAGTGGAGATGGACAGGTTAGATGATACGTGATCCACAAGAGAAATGGTGCAAAGTTGTCACTGACTGGTATCCCAGAGATGGCAAGAGAAGTAGAGGACGTCAGAAAAAGAGATGGGAAGACGAGCTAAAACTCACGGCTCGGCTCGGCGGGTATTGGAGAAGGGTAGCGCGGGATAGGTCCCAATGGAAAATGCCAAAAGGCAAACTGAGCGTCGGGATAATTATATTATATTATTATTACTACGAGTACAAGAACATAATTATCTAGTATTTTTAAGGTTCCGTACCAAAATGATAAAAAGGGAACCCTTATGGTGTGACTCAGTCTGTCTGTCTGTCTGTCTGTCACAGCTGGATATCTCAAGAACTACTAATAATATCAACTTGAAATTTGGAACAGTTTTAGATGACGTTTACCCAACTATTTCTGAAATAAGACAAAAATAAAAATTTTTGCAACAGGGACTGAAAGGGGGTCTTAAAAATTCAAAGTGGGGCTACTAGGGCATGTGGGGTACCATATGAAAGAACGCTGTTTGCACATTCTCAAACATTTTTTAATTTTTTTTTGCCTCATAGTTTTCGACTTTTGATGAAAAATGTAAAAAAAATACCGTTCCCCCTTAACTCCAAAGAGAAAAATCTGAAATTATTCTATGTGATAGAAATTTATGTAAAAATTACAAAAAAAAATAAAACAATGTCTCTAAATAGCACACTTTTTCAGAAATCGGAACGGAACCCTAGGTGCGCGAGTCTGACTCGCTCTTGACCGCTTTATTTCTCAATGCGGTGGCACTAGTTGTCGTTACTACTCGTTTTAAACACTTATTAAAAGTTATTTAAAGTTTCTGATTACATCCTCCACATATTAACGACACCCAAGGAAAGTGCGACTATCTAAAGTGTGTTATTACCAAGACATTTGTTGACACATAAGGCAAAAAACCTCTCAAAGACTTTCGTACGACAAGTCGCAAGTGTGTGCTGATTCTTAATAAGCTATTGTATTAGAGAAACTTGGACCCACGGCCAAGTTAACTCATTCTGTTTGCGTTTAATTTCAGGTTAACGGATGCGGGTTACCGATGTGGGTAAAGGTTACAACTAGGAGATTTACGTTTGGTGCTTATGGTAATGATGTTTTTAGACAAACTAATAAGCTTGGTACAGTCAACCGCCCGTCAGTGGTCACTTGAACTACGAAACTCGTTCTTAGGTTAGTAGGTAACTATGGGCGTAGGATACCCTTAGGACAGCAGCGCCATTTTGCCCTAAACAAACAAAAAAAATACGCAGTCATTTAAATAAACATATAGATGACCAATGGTGCCGATTCTGTTGTACACCGAACTAAACTATCACTAAAATTCCTTACTTTTTGCTATGAGAATCTTAGAGCTATTCTGCAAAAAAAAAACGGGTGTACATCATAGTTGCGAAGTTCATTACCGCGATGTAAGTTACTGCGAAAGTTCATTGCCGCGATGTACGTTACTGCGAAAGTTCATTGCCGCGATGTACGTTACTGCAAAAGTTCATTACCGCGATGTACGTTACTGCGAAAGTTCATTGCCGCGATGTACGTTACTGCGAAAGTTCATTGCCGCGATGTACGTTACTGCGAAAGTTCATTGCCGCGATGTACGTTACTGCAAAAGTTCATTACCGCGATGTACGTTACTGCGAAAGTTTACTATCGCGACGAAAAGCGAAAATTCTTTACTGCGATGATTGCAGTTTCGATAACACGCTTTTCCGACGTAGGTTATGTTAGGTTACGTTCCTTGCGGTAACTTACCAAGTTCAGCTCCATCTATCCAGCGATTAGGAAAGAGTTTAAAAAGAAAATCCCTCATTGGACCAAAAGATAACAATCAACATAGGTAAACAAAATTCGTGTACATTAATTTTTACAAGAATTATCTTGCGTTGGATGCGACGAAAATTTGTATTTCCTCAGAATAAAAACACATTTGTGAGATTGACATTTATGAAAAACCTCAAATATGAAATTTTAAACTACCGTCAGAAAGTATTTATTAAACACAAATAACACTCTAGCTAGTTTTACGAGCCTACTAATTCAAGAAAATAATAAGCTACTACATAAAATTATTTCAATATACTAACTAAGACTAACTCAGAACTAATTCATATTAGTAATTTTATATAATGGAATATAAATAAGTAGTATTATAAACATGAGCATGAACAGAGCAATATTTTGCATATTTTATATGTAATTGCTATCAATTTAACAGTAGCCGGCAGAGAGAAAACTATTACGTTTTTATGTGTTACTTATGTAGATTAAGTAGCTGTGTGCGATATACTTAGATAGTTGCTTACAATTTTTGTTAATTTATTGTCATGTCCAACAATATAATACATATTTCCACTATAATCAGTATCAGCATTCTTCCTACATGACCTACGTCGCAATAGCCTGTTATCGAAACTGCAATCATCGCAGTAAAGATCTTTCGCAACAACGAACGTCGCGATAGTAAACTTTCACAAACTCAAAACTCAAACTCAAAGCATTTATTTCAATTAAACCAATTACAGGCACTTTTGAATTGTCAAAGAATCGGTCAGTAGGTAAGTCAGAAAGTTGAAGCTAGTTACACAGTAACGTATATCGCGGTAATGAACTTTCGCAGTAACGTACATCGCGGCAATGAACTTTCGCAGTAACGTACATCGCGGTAATGAACTTCGCAACTATGATGTACACCCAAAAAAAACCTTTAAATTTAGAAAAAAAATTGACACGACTAAAATCGAGTTTGACAATCGTGACTCCGCGTGGTATAGTGCTCGTAGTATATTTGACCCGGTGGCTTTAATTGGAACTAACGAAATCACTATGAAAAGTGAGAAGGTTTGTCATATTTTGTTTACAGACAATCGGACATCGCCGCCGTTACCGTGTCAGATATTTTTTAGAGCTGGAGGGGAGCAGGGAAGGGGCAGCTTCAACGTGTTTTTGTGGATTTTTTTTTTTGGTACCTACGTGTTGAGGTTTTAGGGTTTAAGGGTTCTATAAAGGGGGGGCAAATTTTCATTATTTTTGCGATAGGACACACCGTTTTCGAGATATACGGAAAAGAAAAAAAAATACAGTACTGTTTTTCCACTTGAAATCAAGGTGTTTGTGTGAATTTTAGCTCATGACAACTAATCAAATTCCACACATTTTTAATCGCGAATAAAAATAGTCTGATTTAGTTTGACAATCAAAATTTTAGGTGAATAAACGTCAAATTCAGAATAGCAAAATGGCCATTTTCACTAAATTATAATCTCAGTACAATCTTAGTGCTGTCAAACTAAAATTTAGTTAAGTTGTGTCACTTTAATCAATTTCAGAATGGGAAATCGTCGTTTGACAGGAATAAACTAAATTTTAGTGATTTTTAGTCTAGTTTAGAGGCATTTGTGACAAGGGAATCGGCACCATTGTCATACTTAGGTATGCCTAAGTATATTTTGTATCTTTATTGATATTAGTGTAAGTCAATTTTTTGTTCTTTTTTATTTAGACTTAAGTCAAAGCTGTTTTGTTTATAATTTTAATTAATAATTTTGATATAATTGACGAAGGTTGCTTTGTTGGTAGGTATATACATAAGAACCCCTACCTGTTAATAATGTACAATGTATATGCTGTTGGCGTACCTATTTTAAATAAATAAATAAAGGCGTCAAAGACTTTTTTGCATGGTTATCTGGCGGAAAGTATAGCATTTAATTGACTTTTGTTGCTGACTGTAGATCTGGCGTTCCCTGGACAGTCAGCCTCACTACAAACATGCTAAATACTTCATATTTTCACCATGATGTCATCAGCAATTCTCATAAAGTAAAATAGTTTAAATTGTTTCCTTTCTATCGTAATAAAGCGACAATTTATATGCATGTTGCGATCGCATTTTCCAAATTTTATACACTTTCGCTCTCGTTATGCGTCAGCGACTGAATTAGATACAGTTTGTATTTATTATTGTGGTTGTAGCAATATTCATTTGTTTCTATTGTTTCTTTTTTAGGGTTCCTTACCAAAATGATAAAAAGGAACCCTTATGGTGCGACTCAGTCTGTTTGTCTGTCCGTCTGTTACAGATAGATATCTCAAGAACTACTAATGCTATCAACTTAAAAGGAACAGTTTTATATGACGTTTGTGCAACTACTTAGCAAATAAAAAAGATTTTTTTTTTTTTGCAAAAGGTACACAGGCCAAAGGAGATAAGTAACTAGACACGCATACTACAAAACTATATCGCTACTGTACGGTTAGCAACAGAAGTCGGTTAACACTGCTACTTTTGACATCATCTAAATTAACACAAAATTATACGTTAACCTGCTTTTTAGCATTTCATTTTCAGTAGCTATATAGTTTTCAGTAGCTATATAGTTTTGTAGTGTGCGTGTCTGGTTACTTAACTCCTTTGGCCTCCGTGCCTACTTCTTAAAAAGTTGAAGTGCATGTGGAGTATCTTAAATGAAAGAGCACTGTTTACATATTCTCAAACATCTTTTCTTTTTTTTAAACAGCATAGTTTTTGACTTTTGGTGAAAAAAAAATGTCCCCACTTATCTCCGAAGTTTGCATAGAGAAAACACTGAAATTATTGTATGTGATAGAAGTTTATGTAAAGATTACAGGAAAATTAAACGATGTCTCTAAATAGCACACTTTTTCAGAAATTGGACCGAACCCTCGGTGCGCAAGTCCGACTCGCTCTTGACCGGTTTTTTTTATTTAAGCGAACGAGAAAAGCTCACCCCGTGTTAGTGAAAGATGAGCCAGCCAGCATTCTTGGAAGCAAGACTACAAAGGGTGCTCGAAAAAGTGATGGTGCTGTCCATAGATATCCGGAGATATGCCTTCATTGCGGAATAATAAGGAGTCCTAGTGCCGCCGCTTATCTCCCACCCAAATAATTACAACATTAACAAATAGTGTTCTTACGACACACACTTAAAATTTGAACACGCACATTAAGAAGAAAGCAGCTACACTAAATCAATTTCTAATAGCACACATACATAGAATGGGCGGGGCATTCACTTGTAAACATTTGCTATTCGCGAACATTCAATGCACACGCAAGCAATTAGGGAGTCGAAAGCGATGGTCGATAATTTTTATCGATATTTAATTTTAGCACATTCTTGTATTAAAATAACTTAGTTTAATTTTCTTAATATTTTATTACCGGTTAAAGGGAACGCTTTCTGTTAAATATAATACTGTATATTTATATAATAATATATTACTTAATATTAAAAAAAATGATTTTAATCAAAAATGCCTACCTACATTCATAACATAACATAACATCACGCCTGTAATCCCCGTAGGGTTAGGCAGAGGTGTACCCATTAGCCTACCTACATTCAGGTTTGGTTTAATTCAGTTTAATTGAGTGTGGAGTTCATATAATAGAGAGTAGGCTTGAGTCTTAGCAGTGGGAACTGTAATAATAAAAATAAGGAAATAGAAAATAAAAATCAAATAAAATTAGAATTATTTATTGTCCAGTAAAATGTAAATATTTGGATAGCACTTGACGCTTTGAAATTTTTGGTGTCACATTTTTTGCCAAAAAGTGAAGTCTTATGTCAATGTATTTTTCCATGACACATTTTATCAACTGAATGATATGATTATTTAACGGCTCCTGGTCGAATTGATGAAAATAAATGGATTTGAATACATTTGACCCGATGAAGTGGTTAAGGGCTTTTGGTACCAGTAATGACTTCGTAAATTTTGAAGACACTTGAAATTTATCATCTCTCAGTACAGATTTTTTTATTACCCCTTCCATTTTTCTACAAATGTCTATTACATCTTCGGAGGGCAATACAAGGCTACCTCTGTCTTTTAGAGTAATAAATCGGTGATTGCGAGTTACTTCTGTTGCTAGCAACCCAGATACACAAATATCGCACTTTTTTAAAAGAGCGTGTGCTACAAATCCAGCCATATATACAACAACTGGCATAGTTATGTCCGAGATATTATGTGCAATCTCTACGATTTCTTCATCGAACAAAGCTTGCTCATATAAATCTTCTAAATCGTCCGATGAATCATCCCAAAGTTTTTTTTGTGCAGAAGTAATATTTTATTAAAATAATAATAAACCATCAATTTTATTAAAATATGTGTATCTGGGTTGCTAGCAACAGAAGTAACTCGCAATCACCGATTTATTACTCTAAAAGACAGAGGTAGCCTTGTATTGCCCTCCGAAGATGTAATAGACATTTGTAGAAAAATGGAAGGGGTAATAAAAAAATCTGTACTGAGAGATGATAAATTTCAAGTGTCTTCAAAATTTACGAAGTCATTACTGGTACCAAAAGCCCTTAACCACTTCATCGGGTCAAATGTATTCAAATCCATTGATTTTCATCAATTCGACCAGGAGTCGTTAAATAATCATATCATTCAGTTGATAAAATGTGTCATGGAAAATACATTGACATAAGACTTCACTTTTTTGCAAAAAATGTGACACCAAAAATTTCAAAGCGTCAAGTGCTATCCAAATATTTACATTTTACTGGACAATAAATAATTCTAATTTTATTTGATTTCTATTTTCTGTTTTCTTGTTTTTATTATTACAGAGCTAAGTTACTACGTCTGAGGCCGGATTGGAGCCGAAAGCGTAATAATACAATGTTCACGCCAGTTATACGACATTTTTAACACATTTGTAAAGAAGTAAAATAAAATGTGAAACCCTCAGTATTATAGACCAAGATTTGACAAAACCGCGACGGACCGCGAATTTTCAAATTCAAACTTTGAACCTTGACGGCTGCTCGGCCTTATGATTGACTAAGGTGGGCTTGCGATTTAGTGATCAATACAAAAATATAGCGCATTTTTTTTTTCGACAATGTTTAACCATCGCAGTCTTCAATATTAATTCACTCGGTCAATAATATTTCGCAATATTATTAATCGTCTAGGGCCCACCTTACGAAATCGCCAAATAGCCAGATTTTTTAAAATAATAATTGATTATTTTTGCATATCGAACATAAATTATTGTAATTTTTTGACCAAAAATAAATAATTGGATGAAATATAATATGTATTTATCTTAATACTTAACATAATTGTACTATAAATTAAAAACTTCATTAGTCAAAATCTTTTAGGCATAATATTAATTTAAGTTTGTACACTTCACGTGTAACTGTATTGAAATAACAATGTCTTAATTTGGTTCAAACCTCTTTTACTCTACATGTAATACGAGAATATCCATTGAGTTCTGTAAAAAAATATTTAACTGCAAAAATACGCATATCGATAAAATCAGCCGCACGCACTCGATTGCTCCTCCCTAAATCCAAAACGCTCGTTGCGTTCGGGAAGATTCGGGCACTCTCGGGCTAGTTCGTGTCGCTCCGGACGAAAGTTAGTAAAACATTTAAAAATTGATTTAAAATATAAAACAGTGACTTAATTGTTTACTTACCGGTGGTAGGACACGCCATTTGTCTTCAGGTTGATGGTATTTGACCTATTTTTACAAATAATTACAGCACAACTCGGCATTTTGGTTTTTTACGCATCAATACGCACTGTACGCAGTTGCAAAGCGACTGAATGAAGCGTACAGCCGCCGTTCGAACATAAGACCAATTTTATAATATCGAGGCGCCACGTGCCACGCCCCCAAGGCATATCCCTCGATATCCGTGGTGCTGTCCGTACAAAGTCGTGTAACTTAAATCGCAATAAGGGGTCATTGTAGGTACTCATCATGAGTGAGGTGAGGTGGTGAGGAGCTCGTGGCTAAGTAATAACAGCCGCACGGGTCGATCCGTCAGGTTAAGCTACGCTTGCCGGGGTTGGTCAGTGGATGGGTGACCATCTTTACATATCGAGATTCCTCCGTGCCTCGGAAAGCACGTTAAGCCGTTGGTCCCGGCTGTTATTCGTGGATCTTTGACAGTCGTTACGGGTCGTCAGAAGCCCGAAAGTCTGACAACCAGTCTTACCAAGGGGTATCGTATTACCCAGTTACTGGGTTGTGGAGGTCAGACAGGCAGTCGCTCCATGTAAAATACTGGTATTCAGCTGCATCCGGTTATACTGGAAGCCGACCCCAACATAGTTGGGAAAAGGCTAGGCAGATTGATTGTAGGTACTCATCATTATAAGCAACTTTTAATAAGGGCACAGATTAATACAGATAGGACAATCTGCAAAATCATTTAAATAAAAAGCGACTCTTGCTACGACACAATAAAGTGCAATTCAGGTCGCACAACGCTTATTACCTACAGTTATATTCAACTCAAGTTGCTTCTCTTTCTATCGCGTAACTCTTATACCTTCTGACCTACTGAATTAGCCCCGCGGACGGGGCCCGCCGCGTACTTGTAGCTTCATACCTAAATTGCGGAGTGTCCCATCTGTATTAATCTGTGATAATCGTGCTAAATCACTGTCCATCCTAAGGTTGCCTGGAAGAGATCGCGGAAAGCGATAAGGCCGCCCATTGTATGTTTTCTAGTGTATATGTTTTCTTTTGTTATGTATTTTTGTGGTGTACAATAAAGTATATATAAATAAATAAATAAATAAATAAATAACTGATATCACTGATAAAGCACCAAACCTGAAATTATTGTTATCGCACATGTTTTTAAAAAAAATCTTTTTATATATTTTTTTTATTATTGTTATATTATTTTATGTGCCTTTTATGTCTCTGCTAAATAAATGTATTTTCTTAATTTCTGTTTCTTTTAAATTGCAATAAAAAAAAATTGCGGTGTGGCATTTATGTTTGCATAACATCGTCAAAATGTAGGGAATAGCTCGTTTTTTTCGCGATTTTTGGTTTGGTCCCATAATAAAAGTTCTAGGTTGTGCGTGTGGTGTACCTCTCTCTCTTTCTCTCTCTCACTGAAAAAAATATGTCTTTTTAAACAAGTTCATAATGCGGATGATGATGAATACGGCCAATCTGACCTCCACAACCCAGTAACTGGTTTGTGGAGGTCAGATAGGCAGTCACTCTATGTAAAATACTAGTATTCAGCTGCATCAGGTTAGACTGGAAGCCGACCTCAACGTAGTCGGAACAAGGGTAGGCAGATGATGATGAATATGGCCCTAGGACTTTCTTAATCATCGTCACTCGTAGATGCTCTTTTCATACGAAATAAAAGTATTTAAGTATATGCATTTTACATATACGACGAGATAGAAACCGTCGGAACCCGAAATTGGTCCATCCTCGCAAGGAATCGCGACGAGTGGCAAGCTCTGGAGGAGGCCTGCACCCGAAGAGAAATGGGTGCGGATATTGTTACTCCAATATATATTGGAGTAACAATATCCGCACCCATTTCTGTATGAATGTAAATGCCAATGGAATAAATAAAGGCTTTTTTATTTTTATTTTTATTTTTTATTTTTATTTTACATATACAGGGTGTAAGGGACAGCCCTCCGCAAACTGATAGGGTGAAGTCAGTATGTCATACTAAGATGACCGGTACATGAATTTTTTTCAGGAAAGTTAAGTGAATCCAATAAACCTGATTTGTTTGTGTTTTTGTGCACAAATTGGAGCGTCTATTACTGGTTGGAAGGGGTAGGTAATAGGTATGCGGTGAGTTCGATGAACTCTGTAGCTAGACAGAAAGTGAACAGCTGATTTCACGCGTCGTTGGTTAGAGTATCTCAACATCGATTGCTGGTTTTTTTTTGCTGTTTTTTTTTTTTGCAGTTTTTTTTACATAAATGGAGTGCTGCGAACACACAATGCAATTTTACATTGAAATAATGAAAATGTAACTGAAAAAAATTATTAAATTATGAAAATTTTCCTGACAAAATTTCCGGTGGAATATGATTCAAAATGAGGAGCTGAATGCACCCTGTGAGTTTGCGGAGGGCTGTCCCTTACACCCTGTATTATATTGTGAGACGGGCTCGTGGCTAAGTAATAACAGTTGCACGGGTCGATATACCATCAGGTTAAGCTACGCTTGCCGGGGTTGGTCCGTCGTCGTTCGTTCGTTTCTTTATTCACATAGGAACTTATGAAGTCAATATTTTAAACACTAGCCTTTGTCCGCGCCTTCGCCCGCGTTGATATAAAAAAAACGGTGAAGGAAAACATCGTGGGGAAACCCGTGCCTGAGAGATATTTCATATTAAATCAAATAAATATGGGGCATGAATAAAAAAAACTCGTGTCAGGTGGTCACACGAAAAAGAAAAAAAAAGAAAAAAAAAAAGAAAAAAAGAGAAAGGAGAGAAAGGAGAGATAGGAGAGGAACATATTACCTGGAAATCCTTCCTTATTTCCATTATAAAGGGAACCTCTGTGCAAAATTACAGCTTTCTAGGTTCAACGGTTTGGGCTGGGCGTTGATGAGTCAGTCATGTCAGAACCGATTTTTATTTACATAAATAAATAATCAATAAATTAATAAATATCCTTGGACATTTCACACAACGCCATCTAGTCCCAAGCTAAGCAACCTAATGCTTGTGTTATGATAACAAGATGGCTGATAAACTACTTATATACATTTTTTTCTGTAAATACATACATATTATAGATAGAAAAACACCCAGACTCGAAACAAATACTTGTAGGTCGTACAAATATTTGTTCCGTGCGGGAATCGAACCCGCGACATGCTGCGCAGCAGTCAATCGCTCAACCACTGCGCCAACCGTGTCGTCACGGTTCCGACATAGATAGATGAATGAATCAGTCGCAAAACTGCCACCTCATTTTTCAAAGTTGTAAGTATAATAAGATTAGTAACACCACAAATATTTGAAGTTACGAAATAAAAGAAATTGTCAACGGTATTAAGTTTGTTTACGAGAAAGTAAATGTCAACTTAGATGATGTCATTATGGTAATGTCAGAAAGAAAGTAAAAATATTTTATTTTACTCCAATTGCATTACTTACCAGTTCGGTACTGCAGTGCGATTCTGTAACCATCTCAACGTGAAAACTTAGGTGAAGTGAGCGTGGAGTGAGCTGTCAATAGTGTCAATTCCTAGGCAAAACAAACTCACTTCACCTAAGTTTTCACGGTGAGATTTTTACAGAATCGACCGACGGGTCTGTTTACCTAATTAACCGACGAAAAAAAGGAGGGGGTTCTCAAGTCGACTCTTATGTATAAAGGCTGTTTCTTTTAAGGTGTCAAGCCAGTGCGAGCTGATAGCAGAGTGCTATACCTATCGATTTAACCCCCATGTATGTTCTACGATTTTTTGCAGTTTTCGAGTTATTTTGGATACCTCATTTTATCAATGGTATTTTATCAATATCAATGGTAGTGGAGTAGGTATAAAATTTATGTTTTTATTATCAACTGAGCTCTGCTTAAACGTAGAGGAATAGTAAATATCAGGATTGACAAAAATATGCAAAGATAATAATCTATATAAATAAAAATGAATCCCTGTTTCCCTTGGTCATCGCATCTCGCGTGAACGGATGGAACAATTTCGCTAATTCTTTTTTTGTTGTGTTTATTATTTTCAGGAGAAGGTTTAAACGATGAGAAAAATTGGAAAAGTTGCCGGGAAAATTGGAAAATTCGGGAAAACTGAAAGTGGATTTTCTATGGGAATTTTGAATTATTGAAATTGTAACAGGACAACGTCTGTCGGGTCAGCTAGTAAATTATAAAATACGAAAATCACAAGATTTCAGATACACCACTTTCAACGACCGATTTTAGCAAATAATGCCCTATTTAGTACATTCTTGTTCAAAGTTGACCGAAAAAAAATATAATTTTTTAAAACCATCACCTCGCTAAATCAGAAAAAATATCGAAAAAAAATTATAACTCGAAAACTACAAAAAATCGTAGAACATACATGGGTGTTAAATCGATAGGTACGGTACTCTACTATCAGCTCGCACGGGCTTGACACCCAAGAAACACCCTGTATATTTTTTGTGTATGGCCACGTATAACTTTTTACAGGGTGATCCGATTTGAAAGATTCTTGATTTATTCAAGAGTGTATACCTAGAAATGAAACCCATATAAAATTTATTCATTTTACTTGGGTAGTTTTTAAGTAAGCTTCAATAAAACATACGTATTTTTTCCCACTTTGTATGTGGATGATGTTTTAATTTCTTTTGCAGGTATTCTAATTTGTGTGGGGTAGGTACCACAGCTAAAAATTGAAAAATAAATACTTATTTACCAAAAAAAAAAAACAGCTAACCACTTTACCACTTTTTTGCTTTTAATGCCATCCTTAAGCCTACGGAATAGAAGTCAAAAACGGACTGTAAAAAAGGTTCGTTTAAATGTCTAATCTTATTGCAAATGGAGTTTAGTTGTTTTATAATCTCCGCATTTGACCGACAGATTACTGTTGCCTTTTGATTTATCGTAATCGATACTATCACGTTGTGAAGTTTCGCTAAGTTAATTAAATTTAATTTAAAAAAAAGAAAAAAAAGTTATACTGTAGTGTAGTGTGTGTTGGGTAGTGTTTGTGTGTAGTGTGTGTGTAGTGTGGGTGTGTGTGTGTTGTAGTGTCTTAGTTATTATTTTTATTTAAATTTAATTTAATTTAATTTGACCCTTAAGATGACTCAAGCTTAGCGTTAATATTAGTTAAAATATCATGAATCAGCTGAGGGAAATCATATATTAAACTGTCAAATGATACGACAGCCACCTGAACTCTTGACTTGGCACGCCCCTGACCGAAATGACCCGCTTTTGTGGAGCCGACTGCCTCACTTGGCTAGGAAGGATGGCTTGATTTCTCTATGGAATTCGGATAGACTTAAGGCTTTACTGACTTTATGACTTTACTTTTGACGACACGGTTGGCGCAGTGGTTGAGCGATTGACTGCTGCGCAGCATGTCGCGGGTTCGATTCCCGCACGGAACAAATATTTGTACGACCTACAAGTATTTGTTCCGAGTCTGGGTGTTTTTCTATCTATAATATGTATGTATTTACAAAAAAAAAATGTATATAAGTAGTTTATCAGCCATCTCGTTACCATAACACAAGCATTAGGTTGCTTAGCTTGGGACTAGATGGCGTTGTGTGAAATGTCCAAGGATATTTATTTATTTATTTAAGGATGATGCGCTAAGGTAGCCCGCGAAATTCAAATTTTCTTACGTTTTTTGCAATTTGCAGGTCAGTGTCAGGTTGTATGTTGATTAAAATTTTATTCGCCGCCGTAACTAACATGGCTTTACAGAATTATACCTAATCATTAGAATCAGCAATCCAACTCCATAAGTTAGAATTGACCTCAAACCTCATGATTTCATGAAATCGCTAGATTTGAGGTCAATTCTAACTTATGGAGTTGTATTGCTGATTTTACTGATTATAATTCTGTAAAACCATATTATTTACGGCCGCGAATCATATTTTAATCAACATACAACCTGACACTGACCTGCAAATTGCAAAAAACGTAAGAAATTTTGAATTCCGCGGGCTACCCTGGCGCAATCATTTAACAGTACGACAACGTTTAAAGGTACCGTCGTCAATTTTCGGAAAAATCGAACTCTGGTCCAATATGGTAGTGACGAAATTAGTGCAACAATCTTCAGGTTGTATCAGAAAAGTGTGTTCAAAATTATGGGAGTGGTAAGACTACCAAACTGAACAACTTTCTCTATGGGACCAACATCGTAATCGCGAAAAATAATCAGTTGACCAATAATAAACTTCAATACCTACTCGACCCAAATATATGGGACGGCTGATTATTTTTTCGCGATTACAATGTTGGTCCCATGGAGAAAGTTGTTCATCATGGCCACACCTTTCGGGCTTCTGACAACTCGTAACGACTATCAAAGATCCAGGAATGACAGCAGGGATCAACGGCTTAACGTGCTTTCCGAAGCAGGAAAATAAAAAACCATCACCATAATGAAATGGTCACCCATCCAAGGATCAACCGCGGCAAGCGTAGCGAACCATGCGGCTGTTATTACTCAGCTACAAGCATCTGCATAGATTTCTAAGTATAGATATTAGCAATAAGATAAAATTAATTACTTACTATGTATTAAGAATAGAATAGAATAGAATATTTATTAATAAAGTATAAGTTCACAATAAATAAATTACATAGAAGTTACATCATTACAAAGTTACATATTAATATTAGTAAGAAAATCTTAAACTATGTTTAAAATCTAGTGTATATCTTATATTTATTGGTTAAAGGTCTACTTACATAGAAATTCTACTATTTAGAAGTAAAAATGGCTTATATCTATTTGCTTAGAATACCAGGGAACCAGGGAAAGGCAAAAAACCGTTAAATTGTAACCAGTGTAGACCGCCTTTATAACTCAGTGTAACCGCACCGTAACGATGCATTCAACCTCCGATACCTGTCGCCTATTATAATGTTACAATAACGTACCGTCCGCAAAAAAAGCTAGCTTTTAATAAAAACATTGTTACTTGTGGTTTTAACGTTCAATGGCTGGATGGTCAGCAAAAAATGACCGTGATGAGACAACAACATTTTTATTGTGTGGTTTAGGTTTACTGTGAATATATTGATGTAACAAATAGTTAGTAATTACTGAAGGGGAGTCCCCCGACTCCCCGTTCAATTATCAATCAATAGGAGAAAAAAATACTGTTTGGGAAAGACCAACTCTCAGGTCTTTCCATAGCCTTTTTAGGGTTCCGTAGTCAACAAGGAACCCTTATAGTTTCGCCATGTCCGTCTATCTGTATGTCCACGGCTTAAGGCCCAGGTTCCAAGATTGGTTTAGCTCGGTGTGTAAGTGAAATGGCGTTATGGCTGTTTAGTTTGACGCACGAGATAGAAGATTCTCACGCGCACCGGAATTATGTCGTAAAAATGCAAATAAAATCGTATAAAATTAGAAATTAACTATTTAATAAAAAGTAATCCATCACTGGATGCAGTTTGGAACTTGACATTTCATGGTATATTTTTAATTATAATTATAATTGTTAATGAAGGGATAAACTGCTTTTAAAGATTATTAGGAGGTATGTTTAAAGATTTTTTTGGTGCATTAAAATATGTATAATTATGTTTTGGCTTCCATCACTGTATGCGAAAAAGACTTGAAAATATCATATTTTTTTTACATGTCAAAATTATTTACGGTTTATGAGATACACTGCTTTAAAAAACCACCTTTTTGATCGTTTTCAGGAAATCTGGGCCTTAACTCAGAGACTCTTAGTACTAGAAAGCTGTAATTTGGCACGGTTAATCAGGCCGACCAAGTTGTAAAATAAAATCTTGGAAAAAAAAATGTATATGGTAGCTCACCTATACCTACCTAAAGTGGGGATGACTATTTTTTTCTCGTCTATCCCATGGTGTGGGATGTCGTTGGATAGGCCGTTCAAAAATATTACAGGTGTGTGTATACTATTTTTTGATCCAGGGATCCATTTGCAAAATATTTTGCTTTAAAAAGCTAATTTTTGATAGAGTCAAGTGTCCCGCCTCTGACAGCTAAACGGCTGTTTTTGGATATGTGAAAAAAAACATGGCAGTATAATAACGAAGTTACAAGGAAAACTATCATAGCTAAGTAGGCTTTACAAGTTAACGAGTAATAGACGACAGATTACCGGTTTTTAGGGTTCCGTACCTCAAAAAAAAAACGGAACCCTTATAGGATCACTTTGTTGTCCGTCTGTCTGCCTATCAAGACCCGTTATCTCAGGAACGCGTGGAGGTATCAAGTTGAAATCATATACGTACCCAACTTAGTCCCTTGGAGTTCTAAAAAATCAACCTTATAAGTCAACGCAATAAAAAAATACGACCATTCACGCGACATATTTTGACACTCGCATGTAAATCAAAGCCTACAGGGTACTTCTTGCTATCCTAGAATCATGAAATTTGGTACGAAGCAAGGTCTCACAACACAAGTAAAGGAAAAAGTGTGAAAATTGTTAATTTGTAAAAAAAAAATTAAAAAAAAAACAATGTTAAGTTTGTTTTTGGGATAATTTTTTTTCAACAACGGAACCCTTCATTGTGCGTGGTCCGCCACGCAATTGCCAGTTTTTATTTTATAGATGCGGTTTTCCGTAGTCCTCATCGGTTTAACTAAGCACTAAAACTAATATTTGACAGCTTTCTATGCGGTATAAGGCAACACTCATAAAAAGGTTAACACTAGAAAACTTACAATCGCAATCATTAAAATACTTCTTGTTCAAGTGCTTATTCAATATTCATAATTATGGATAACTAACTGCGCCCCGCGGTTTCACCCGCGTAGACCGGGATAAAAAGTAGCCTATGTGTTAATCCAGGGTACATAACCTGCCACCAGGGTCGCGGGTTGTTCGAAAGAGATACCGTGGCCCTGGCACAGGTAACTGAAAGAACACGGGGGGTTTTAGTCAGTAAAAAAAAGGTTATATGTATAAGCTATCTTCATACCAAATTTCATCCAAATCGATACAGTTGTTTGAGTGTGATGAAGTAACAAATATAAAAAAACACACACACACAAACTTTCGCCTTTATAGTGTGATTAAGGATGGCCTTCGGGGATTCCAGACGTTATGTTATGTACATACTTATGTTATGTTATTTACCGAACTATGGCAGTTCCAAAATACTGTACACAAAAATACACATATACATAATTACACAAACACCACACACAGATAAAAAACACACACATACAAAAATACACACATACATACATAAATACCACAGTAAGTACCTATTTATTCTAGTTTCTCCGTATATCTTAAATTCACACCAATGAAAGCTTATAAATCGGTACCCATAAATAAGACCACGAACTTACCTTATCCTTTACTTTTCAAATGTACCAATACTTATTAAAATATTTTTGTTAATATCTCAAACATCTACAAACAAGTAAAACTTTTTTCTAAAAGCCTCATAGTTACTAAAAGTTAAATCCGTCTCCAAAACCCACGACGCAAGTAAACAAAAAAAAGTTAAGCAATTATTTACTTTTTTTGCTGACACTACGTCAATATCGTACACAAATAAACTTTCTATTGTGCCGGGCTGTGTCGAATACTTTATCGATAATAGCTAGTGATGTGCGTGGTGTGATTTATCGATATTATAATAGTGTTTTATCGTGAGGTGAATGGTTGTTTGTAATTTATGGGTTTTGTGTTTCATATATCATGGATGATAGTGTTATTAAAGGTTTAAATCGAATAGAAGGAATTACTGAGGCTAGAGTTGAAGGTAGATTTAATTATTTGTTTTTTTAATAGTGAATAATTGAAGGATTTAGAATTTGTTGCAGTGAAAACTTCTTTAGGCGCGTTGAGTGATTTTTAGTAGGGGAAAATCTTGCAGGTTCGCGACACTGCGACATCGCGAAGCTATGCATAGTTTTCACTTCTGCCAGCAATCCCCATGACTGTCTATTATTGTTTAGTATTTATGATAAAAATAAACCTAATTTTAATGTACCGTTTTAGGCAATTTGTTAAGAACTTTATGTTTAAAATATCACTGTAATGACAACTTACTGGACCATTGATGAGTTCTTTCAATCATCATAATTTTTATGGCTGCAAAAATACTTAAAAGAGTCGATATGAAACTATCGATATCAACACGGCACATACCTATTCACCTAGACGTGACCTCCAAGCGAAAGTCCACGCTGTCAAGGAGGCTAGTGATGTGCATTATAGTCGGTAAAATCACGCATCGATACCTTACGCCAAAAGTTGTAAACCTTTGTATTGACACACTTAAATCGAGAAAATGAAAGTCGATAAAGATACTATATAGTCTTAAATTATATGAGTAACGGTTTATGAGTCAGCCTTATTTGTTCTATATCTTATGGATTGGCAGACATTTTTCTGACATGTATTTAATTTATGGCCAATATTCAAATAATATTAGTCAATTTAAAATCTTAAGGAAAAAACAAGCCCATCAATGTGTGATCTGTAGTTTATTAAGTTTATATTATGATCCCACTCGTAAATCCGAACAAGGAATGATTTTATTTTACACATAATTAATCACGCTTTAGAAGACTCTTTTTAAAAGACGAATCGCCTAATTGTAGTTCTTTTCCAATCTTCATTAAGCCATGTGCCATGATATTGTAGGCAATATAAGATATTACGAGAACATGTAGCTAAAACTACGAATTTCGACATCTGTGAGTCTCTGTCTAAATATAAGAAATGTTTAATTTAATTTAAGTATCTCTAAATGTTTATTTTTCTTCTTTAATGTCGTTTAAAAATTTATTAACTTTTTCCAAATTTTACCTATTATTAACATAATATACAGGGTGTAAGGGACAGCCCTCCGCAAACTAACAGGGTGCATTCAGCTCCTCACTTTGAATCATATTCCACCGGAAATTTTCTCAGGAAAGTTTTAATTTTTTTAATATTTATTTCAGTTACATATTCTTTATTTCAATGTAAAATTACATTGTGTGTTCGTAGCACTCCATTTATGTAAAAAAAACAGCAATAAAACAAAACTAAAAACAAAAACCAGCAATGGATGTAGAAATACTCTAACGAACGACGCGTGAAATCAGCTGTTCACTTTCTGTCTAGCTACAGAGTTCATCGAACTTACCGCATACCTATTACCTACCCCTCCCAACCAGTAACAGACGCTCTGATTTGTGCAGAAAAACACAAACAAATCAGGTTTATTGGATTCCCTTAACGTTCCTGAAAAAATTTCATGTACCGGTCATCTTAGTATGACATACTGAATTCACCCTATCAGTTTGCGGAGGGCTGTCCCTTACACCCTGTATATGAACTTTGTTCACATAGTTGTTAACTTTATTGAGCATGCTGTGGTCTCCTATAACTGAAGTAGTATATCTACTTAATACCTGATGTTACCGTTTATGTGTCATGTATAATTGTGTGCATCTTTCGTTGCAGATCTAAATCAGCATAATATCAACAACTGCTCTATATAATCCTTTCTCAAAAGTAGTTCCTGTAATCGTTGTCACACTGCAGCCCAAACGTCCCTTTTCTGCAACAGACACTTAGCATACTTTAGTCACTTCACACATAAAATAGTCATCATCATCTTCCCTTATGCCATGTTACGTGGGGTCGGCGCAACCCATTTTCTTCTTCCATTCTCTCCTGTCAACCGTCACGCTATCATTCACTACCAATACTAAAAAGTTCAAATCTAAGGCTTGGTGGAGTGATGGCTATAACAGGGAGGCTTGTTACAGGTGGCAGAGAGAAACCAAGAATCGAGTTGATTGGCATGCGATTGTAGAGGTCTATGTCCAACAGACTAATAAAGGGTAATGATGAAAAGTCCAAGGTCACAGCTGGCAGAGAGAAACCGAGAATCGAGTTGATTGGCATGCGGTTGGAGAGGTCTATGTCCAACAAACTGATAAAGGGTGATGATGAAAAGTACAAGGTCAAAGCTGGCAGAGAGAAACCGAGAATCGAGTTGATTGGCATGCGGTTGGTGAGGTCTATGTCCATCAGACTAATAAAGGGTGATGATGAAAAGTCCAAGGTCACAGCTGGCAGAGAGAAACCGAGAATCAAGTTGATTGGCATGCGGTTGGAGAGGTCTTTGTCCAACAGACTGATAAAGGGTGATGATGATAACGCACAAGGCATCTAACGACGGATACACTTTTAATGAGGATATTTGAGGCATTAGTAGATCTTCTACCAAGAATGAATGAACCGACCCTAGCGTGGTTTAAGCAGACTCAATTACTCGAATGAACCCAAAGATTCATACTAGCCCCTGTAGCCTCATGCTTCATGGGGTTACATAGACTGTTATATCAAGGAGTAGAACCGGAGGGCACGATAATGGTAAGGAACACGTGCCCTTAGGATATGGATGGATTATTAGAGCCGTACTGGATATGCATCCTAAAGTAGGCAATGGAATTGTGGAGAAACATTTATCTGCCTTACATTACACGATGATACTCCCGAATACAAATTGAAGGAATATGTAATGGATGATACCGGTACACACCACATCCCGGAAAAAACAAAGGCGTAACTACCATAGAAAGTGATGAAATTGACCCAATATCAGCTCAACCATGAAAATAAAAGAAAAATGCCGTTATTACTTCATTCTCTGATCCAATAAGATAACGAAAGAAAATATTCATTAGCTACATGCATGATTATTTTACCGTTTGCATAGAATTAGCTCAATTAGCTATCATTTCGACGCAAGAGTCGATCTACCATGCAAGGACGTAATGTTAGAAGTATTGTTGTCTCTTTTATACGTACTGTTTTGAAGTTTAACTGTCTCTCTCTTTACAGTTAATAGGGGGTTAGTGAAGTTGTATTTATTGATTTATTTGTATGCAGATCTGGACGGGAGATATTCTAGGTCTTGTTAAGTTTCCTTATAGGGGACTCGGGAAGATAGGTTTAATTTTTTTCTCTAGTCATCATCTGCCTAGCCTTTTCCCAGCTCAGTTCAGCTTCCAGTCTATCCGGATGCAGCTGAATACCAACAGTTTAATGTATTCTACATAAATTTCTTCCCTAGTATGAGATCCATATTCATTTTACGTAGAGCCACTAGCTTTCTCATTCATATTATTTTATAAGATCTTCTGGATTAATTTAGAACAATAAATTATCCATTAAAAATATGCAGCCCCACCATCCATCAGTATCAGCCTTTTCTTTTCTTAAGTCAGCGTCTAGTCTAAACTCCCGGGCTGTACTGACATTCTGAAATTAGACCAGCTGATGTCAGACTTTCAGGCTTCTGACCTAACACTATTTAATTGGATGGCTCATGGGCCCTCGGCTTCCTACCATTTTTCCAGTTAATTTGGGGTCGGTGAAGCATCTCTTTTTTTACCCGACTGACCCAAAAGGAGGGTAATATTTTTCCGTTCATCTCTATTAGCCGTCCTCTCCATATTCACCCTTTCCTACCTTAATAAAATTATTATTTGATATTACCTACTTTTCAATAAATTTTAAAATATAACTAACAAGAAGTTATACTGATTTTCACCTACATCTGTTGCCCTCAATAAGTTCAAAGAATCTACAATGGTTCAGATATTGATACAAGCCTACATACGACTATATCTTCATTTCTACCATCCGGTGTAATCAGACAAAACAGTTACAATTTCTTCTATAAATATGTAATACAATCCTACTTTTGATTTAAAACATGTTCATAGTGATCTAAAATAGTAGTTGGTCTAAAACTTGTTTTCTTTTTTTATAATTATGTCATTTGACGATTTAGAAAAAAGTGATATGATGCTGGCTGTCTTGTTTGTGCTGGCGCTACTTAAACTTTGAACTGGACTGATTTGAATTTAGAAACTGAGAAGCTGAAGTTTGGTCTTCATTTGTTTCATGCCAAGGAGGCATAAAACTATTGAGCTGATTTTTAAAATGGATTTTACTTGATGCCAAAGGAGTCAATCCTTACAGAATTAAGCATATGTTCACATATTTTTTTCCGTAATTGAATTTAAATGTAGGAGTCAAGCTATTTGGGGAATTGAAACACATTTTTTGTAGGATTTCGAAAGGATAACCAGTGGTTGTTAAATGGCACGACTGACTTTCCATCTTAATTTTAACTTTTTACGCAACAATTTTTTTACAAATTTTTATTTAACTTAAGTACCTACCTATATGTTTTAATTACAATGCATTGCCATTATTAAAAGTATGTCACCATGCAGTACTATGTTTTCTGTTAATTTCCAGTTTAATGAATTTGCTAAACAAGGCCATTTAAAACATGCCTAATAGGTATACCACAAGAAATCTTCTACCGAGTGTTTCTCGACCTTCTAATCTTTGACCAGATAACAAACCAGGATACCATTATCTTTGATAAATACCTCATTGATGATCAGACCACATTTCTAAAGTTCTCAGTTTCACCAGTTGAACCATAAAAAGAAATGTCTACCCTTCTCTTTCACACGTATGTCTATCTCTCACAATTTCTCATTTCACCGTTCACTTGTTTAGCAAGTCGGTACTAAATGTGACCGAGTTGTTTCTGGTAACACCAGCCACAACATTTTGAATCTTGAAATTAGAAAGGTAGGGTTGATTTTTAGGTGTGAAGAGAAAGTTAGATGGGACTTTCTCAAAGTAAAGGCTTGGTAGTAATATGTATGTTTCTTATTTTACAGTGTTAAGTTGGTCAGTTGGCTAGTAGGTTCGCAGTTCTGACGACGGGCAGACGTCTCGACAAAACTAACAAAAAAATATTACGAGAAACATGTCGAGAAGATCTTGTGGATGCCGCTAAAAAAATATGATTTAAAAAATGTGAATGTGATTTAAAAATCGAACGTCAAAAATAAGTTTCGATTTTTTTGCGCGCGCGAATTTAAACGTCAAAATGACAGTTCGAAAGTGGTTTAAATTTGGAAAATCTATGCACAGTAGTGATGTGAAAATGATGTTTTTAATTTTAGTGATATTATCTGTTCTGGACAATTTGCCCTTAACTTGTAAGGGGGAAGTTTATGATAGAGGTAAGCTTATTTTATTTATAAATTATATAAATCAATGTTTGTCATGATTTTTAGGTGACAATGCATTAATTTCTCTAAATATTTTAATGAACTTTATCATTTATATATGGCATCAAAGTGAACTTTGGATTTTTATTTTGTAGAAATATTTCGGCCAAATGCAACCTTAATCTTAGATAAAGAAAACCAGTTCATAACGGCTCGACAAGAAGCCAACTAAAATAAGAAAAACAAATTAAGACAAACCAAATAAAAATAAAACTGTTCCAAATTCAAACAAACACACGATCATAAAAAAAAAACAAAAGAATCTCGCTGTCATGCTCATAGTAAAAAATCCATAGACAAAAATCATAGACCATACCTGATCATACCTGTTTATCATGGCGCGAAAGTTGTGACCGGTGTGGGAAATATGTCACTGTTACGCTAGGCATAGACATAGCCATCTTAATAATTAATATTTATGCACTTTCTTGTAGGCTGTATAACACTTAGACTTCATGACTGCAATTCATATACGAAGACTTAATAAATAAGTTTTGTCGTACAAATGACGGATTAACTTTAACGAGTAGGTCATTTCTCGTAACCCTCCATACTCCATACTTAAAATACGTTCAATTTCAATCGGAATTGGATATGGCTTTTTGAACATTGATATTGACTGTCACCGAGATGAGTCTCAGTGACAATAATGTCAAAAACTTGTCAAAAATGAAGGTAATTCAGAGGTTTTTTTGATAGATTGAGACATTAGAATACGATCGTTAAGAATTTCTTGGTTGGCTGAAAATAACAACAGCAATGAAATAAAACACACTTTTCTAGACCGACTTCTAAAACTTAGAAGTGACATAACTATCTAAAAGTCACGTGGACATCCAAAGATGCGGGGTAGAAAGAGGATCCCAAAGAGTGATCCAATAGGAAGTGTTTGTAGAAAGTGACAATGCAATTGTCAATTTTTACGTCACTGATACACATTGATGAAATGAATTTCTGCTGTAGTAATATTGTCAATATGTAGACGATCAATTTGCGCATCAATGTGTGTCAATCACGTAAAAATTGACAACATTGCAATTGATCGTTAGCCTTGGTATTTCATCAGTTTACTTATTTGGACAACATCAACACCATCCTAACAGCTCGAAGACGTCGACTGCTGTGTCAACACGAATATTGTCGCGTTACCGTTTCCTTCATCGACACAATAATTGTCTATTGAAATTGTAATAGCATCTTAGTTGACTTTTATGATAAGTACTGTAGAGGTTTGTTACATTGGTCAACCTTAGTATGTTACTGGCAGACATTCTTTCATTCAAACATCGAATTACTTTTGAACAAAAACTAGTTCCAATTTTGTTCAAAAGTAATTCGATTTTTGCGAAAAAACACGTAACATAGAGATCTAAAAAGAGGGCGAGGAATGTAAACCATAGAGGCTAAGTTATACTAAGTACTGCTAAGTGATAAACACTTTATTTAGCCAAAGAATTACCTAAAATACATGTAACAGTTTCTTTTTTCTAGAACAAAACCTGGGGAGATTGTGGGTTTGCGGGTGTATTTCTCAAAAATGGTTGAAATATCTCTCAAAAATTAGTATCAAATTGTACCTATAACGTTCCGACTGCTGGGACACAGGCCTCATCTCTGTGAGAGTGACCGAGCTGTAATCTACCACGCGGGCCCAGTGCGGGTTGGTAGATGTCACATGTCTTCGAATTTTTGGTTCTAGGAAATGCCGGTTTCCTCACGATGTTTTCCTTCAAAGTTTTGAGAGCAGTGTTGCAATTTTACACAAAGTAAAGCGCCAGCCTGCGCTCGAACCTAGAGCTACAACTGGCCCACCACTGCTCACACAGCCTAATATTATAAAGGCGAAAGTTTGTGAATATGTGTATGTTTGTTACTTCTTCACGCTCAATCGGCTGTACCAGTTTTGATAAAATTCAGTATGGATGTAGTTGACACCCTGGATTTACACATAGGCTACTTTTCATACCGGTTTACGCGGGTGAAACCGCGGGGCGCAGCTAGTCATTTATATTATGCACTAAGTTAAGCTAAGCACCTAAGTTTATCTTAGACGTTACTGACATCGGTGAAGGAAAACATCGTAAGAAAACATGGACTTCTATTTAGTCAATCTGCCCAGGCTTTTCCCAACTATGTTGGAGTCGGCTTCCAGTCGAACCGGACCGGGCTTCCAGTATTTTACATGGAGCAACTGCCTATCTGACCTCCACAACCCAGTTACTGGGTAATACGATACCCCTTGGTAAGGCTGTCGGGCTTCTGACGACCCGTAACGACTGTCAAATATCGACGAATGACAGCCGGCGGGACCAACGGCTATCTTGCGCTGTGGTAGCCCGCCAAGTTCAAATTTTCTTGAGTTTTTTGCAATTTACAGGTAGGTCAGTGTAAGGTTGTACCTTAATCAAAATATGATTCGCGACAATAAGAACTATGTTTTTACATCATTTTAACAATAAAAATCACCAATACTTATTTCTAAGATATATTTCCTATCTAATTTCGCAATTCAGACGAATCCGTTGGAAATCTAACTTAGAAAGATGTATTGATAATTTTTATGGTTAAAATAACCCCTTAACGTGCTTTCCTAGGCACAGACAAGTGTCGGTATGTAGGTAATCACAGAAGAGTCTCGGGCTTATCTATAAACAAAAAGAGAAGTCCTGACTGACTCATCAACGCCCAGCCCAAACTCTTGAACCTAGAAAGCTGAAATTTTGCACTGAGGAGAATTTTGCAAGGAGTAAGGAAGGATTTCCCGGTAGTACGTTCCCGTGAGAAATTTTCCGACATCCACGCGGGCAAAGCTGCGGGCTAAAGCATGAATTGTACATGACTTTTGTCTTGTCTAAATTCATGCCGAGGCCAATCCTCCGAGAGGCTCCATTTAAGCTGTGTAGCATCTGGTCTAACTGTTCCAGCGTCTCTGCCAATATGGCGATCTCATCGGCAAAACGAAGGTGTCAGATGTACTCGCCGTTCACGCTGATACAGTCCAGCGTCTTGAAGACGTCCTCCAACGCACTAGTGAACAGTTTCGGGCATATCACATCCCCCTGTCTCACCCCTCTGTGCAGTTGGATGGGGCTGGTTTTCTGATCTTGGATCTGGACAGTCATCGTGGCAGCGTCATACAGACACCTCAACACTTCGATGTAGCGCCAGTCAATTCGACATCGTAGCAGAGAGGCCAGAACTGCATATTTCGATGGAGTCGAAGGCTTTCTCATAGTCGTAGTAGTTAGTAATTAATAAAAGTCTGAATTCGCCAACCCGTCTTCAGCAAGTGTGGTGATCATGATCAATACTCGTACCTTCTGTGTATGAGAAGAGGTCTTTGACCTGCAGTGGGGCAGTTACATGCTGATGGATGATATTACAGACCAAAAACAATTAACAGTAAATACAAACCTCGTAACTTTGAAAACATTTTATAGCAAAAAACCCCAAAAATTAAAAGTCACCCATTTTAATCATCATAAACACAATAAAGACTATAATACTTCACAAAATAAACATAAAGAATGGTACTCGCAGTTCCTGAAAGCCGAAACCACAACCGGTACACACAGTTTTGTGGTTTACCGAGGCCATTTAGCACAAAGTGCGTTCATGTTTTAACCACTATAAACCATGTTTGTTGTGTGGTCATGTGAGGACCATTAGAAATGGTTTAGTTAGAGATTGTGGTCAAAAGATTTGTGTGGCAGCAAGGTTGGTAACGGGTTTGGATAGGGTGCGATGTCCTTAAATGCGTTGTAATAATGATAATTACAGATTAATTATGTATTGAATTGCATCTCTGCTTGGATATCCTAGGAGGTTTAGTGTTAATTTTTTTTTATACAAAAAATTCTACCTCAATGTGCCTGGCCTTTTCCCACCTATGTTGGGGTCGGCTTCGAGTCTAACCGGATTCACCTGAATACCAGTATTTTACATGGAGCTTCTGCCTACCTTACCTCGACAACCCAGTAACTGGGTAATACGATACCCCTTGGTAAGACTGGTTGTCAGACTTTCGGGCTTCTGACGACCCGTAACGACTGTCAAAGATCCACGAACGACAGCCGGGACCAACGGCTTAACGTGCTTTCCGAGGCACAGAGGAGTCTCGGTGTGTAAAGATGTTCACCGATCCACAGACAATGATTAAAAATGTGAGTATAGGAAATTTCAAAATGTTCCAAATCTCCAGACTTTTTTTTCTCAGTGCTGGCACTAGTTGACAACTCTACTCGCCTTAAAACCTTTGAACTGCCATAAGATTTTTAAACATTTAAAGTATTAGTTATCACAAAATTTAATATATCATCAACTTCCCACAAACAATTTCACCAACGATTGACACTAAGTAAGTACCAATTAAGTGCCGCATTGACACATAACCCTGTAAAGGCTGGCACTAATTTATCGCCTCTGATTAACGGGTTGATTTATGTGTAAAGACGGCACTTTCACCTCTAGTTAGTTGATGCGTTTATGCATTATAGTTTATGGAACGTTGTGTATGAGTCCAATGATGTCTTTTTTCAGAATCTAATATTTTTAAATTATTATTCCTGTACTTACTAGTAAAAAATACTATATTTATAGATTACTGTTACCCGTGACTTCGTATGCGATTCAGGATAAAAAGTAGCCTATGTCCTTCTACAAGTCATGGTCTAACCATGTGCCAAACATCCAAATCCATACAGCCGTTTTAGCGTGAAAGTGTAACAGACAAACAAACTAAATTTCGCACTTATAATATTACCTACTTAGGATGGAAAGTTGTTCGGCAAATTGTTGTCGGTTTCTCAGAATCTAATGTTTTTTTATTATTATTCCTGTATTAATAAAGAAAAACTGAATTTTTAGTTTATATGTATAATATAGTCGGAAATCGCCAACTCATCTTGAAATCTTGGGTCGTTAAAGTTATAGTCACAAGAGGTATTTCAACTGTCCTGAATTTCTAAATACTCGCAAACTCAAAGCACAATCTATATCCTGAGGTCTATACATCATACAGTCGTTCGACGAAGCCCGAACTGCTTACGGAGTTCGGCGAACTACGTAAGCAGTTCGGGCTTTTGTCGGACGAATGTGCTCAAAGCATTTCTTTCAATTAAACCAATTACACAGACTTTGGAATTGTAAAAGATCAGTCAGTCAGAAAGATGAAGCTAGTTGCCCATTCCAAAGCGTAGTAGGTTCCTATGGAGAAGAGAGGGCAAGAAACTCCATGGACAATCTTTTCTAATCATTCCATAACAGGAAAATGAAGAAGCATTTTCCTGTTATGGATCCGGAAAAGCATGAGCATTGATCATCTGTATCATCACACTTGCTAATGCGTGTTAAAATTTTCTTTCCTTACGATATCTATCCAGCGCTGCGAAACTTATTTTAAATGTCGCAGCATCAGGCTGAGATAGGGGCCTTTTGGCCTCGTACAGGACTTTGTTTTTTTTAAAATATAATTTTGTTTTTAAACTTTTATCCCTGTGTTTAGTTGGTAATCTTTCTGTGCGAGTCACAATAAATACTTTTTCTTTCTTTCTTTTTTATCTATCTATTTGCATTTGATAGCCCAATTCTTGAGAAAGGCTATAGGCTATTTAACATCACGCTATGAACCTTAGGAGCCGAACAAAAAGGGGAAAAAGTCAGAAAGAACGCTAAGCAAAAACAAAATAATAGTGCGGGCAGGCAATGCGATGCAACGGAGTGGGTCCTGTGGGTCGGGGGAACAAGAAATTTCACGCGGACGAAGTCGCCGGCAGAAGTTCCAATCCAATAATAATATAAATCCTATGGCGTTTTCTAATCATATACAGTCAGTAATTTGCAAGAATAAAACTTCTATTCTGTGCAATAAACAGTTAAATGCATAATTTCAGTAATAAATTTAATAAATTAATTATGGAAAGTATTTTATTTGCATTAATTTCCTGACTAACCAGCCTATAACTTATGGGCCTACTTAAAACACAAATTGGCGTGTGATTCTCGACATGATTAATGAGTAGTTGCCTCCGTAGAGTGAATGAGAGAGTGAATGTTGGAGTGACATTTAGGGCGAATTGCATCAATGAATACTACGTTCAAGAACTGTCACTGTCAGTATCAATATTCCACAGCAATGGTGACACTGACAGCCTACTCTCGCGAACGCATTTTAGATTTAGATGTGCCATAAGGAAATCGTTTAGTTTGGTACAGCATGTGATGAGGAGGAAGGAAACGCATGTGATGAAGATAAAATTTATCTTCATCACTATTTATTTAATATTGATTCACGCCTATGACGCGTGGATCAGCACCATCCAGCTCAACCATTTTGAAAAGAACCGAATGAAGGCTTCCACAGACAGAAGCGACGCGACTCCGGTAGAAAAACTTCAATTAAGTTTTCATAGAAATTGTTCTAGCGTCGCGCCTGTCAGCGGGAGCTTTGATACAACACATGTACTACCATTAGCGAGACATTGATTAACAAACAAACAAAAAAATATAAACATTCGAAGTTATTATAGTAAGGACATTATTAACAATAATGAACCGTTACAAATGCACTACTTCTAACCGATAATTAAAGTTTCTCAATTACTTTTAATTGAATTCATTATAATAAATAAAATATATAATTACTTATTAATCTTTCAAAAGAGATTCAATCAATCCTTTTCAATAGGAACTTTTTTTTTTGTTTTGTGTTATGTGTAATTGAAAGTGTTAAACAAAAGTAAGTTAGATTGTCTGGAGGTCTACAAACCTCTTACACGTTGCGTTTCAAGTTTAAAACCTGACATGAATTATTAATATGACCATTTAAAATAAATTAAGTATATTATACCGGCTGGCTTTTTTACCGTCTTGAAAAAAATAGGGTATTATGGTGAACGGAGTAGAAAGAAGCCTATGAATGGATACCGAGTTTTTTAGGGTTCCGTACCTCAAAAGGAAAAAACCCTTATTGGATCACTTCGTTGTCCGTCTGTCTGTCTGTCTGTCTGTCTGTCCATCTGTCTGTCTGTCAAGACTCTTTTTCTCAGGAACGCTTGAAGGTATCAAGTTGAAATTAATATCAAATACGTAAGTCTGTGGTCGCTTGGAGTTCTAAAAAAATCAAGCTTCTATGTTAACGCAATAAAAAAATACGGCCATTTATGCGACATATTTTGCTGCTCGCAAGTAAATCAAAACCTATAGGGTACTTCCCGTAGACATAGAATCATGAAATTTGGCAAGAAGCAAGGTCTTACAGCACAAGTAATGGAAAAAGTCCGAAAATTGGTAATATAAAATTTTATCACATAAAAAAATATTTTTAAGTATGTCATCTGTCAAGGCCCTTTTTCTCAGAAACGCGTTGAGGTATCAAGTTAAAATTAATATAAAATACGTAAGTCTACGGTCCCTTAAATTTCTAAAAAAATCAAGTTCCTAAGTCAACGCAATAAAAAAATACGGCCGTCTAAGCAACATATTTTGATACTCGCAAGTAAATCAAAACCTATAGGGTACTTCCCGTTAACCTAGAATCATGAAATTTGGCAAGAAGCAAGGTCTCACAGCACAAGTAAAGGAAAATGTCTAAAAATTGATTGTTTGTAGTTTTATCACATAAAAAAATAGTTTTTAGTTTTCTTTTTCTGTCAAAATGTGGGTGTACTATTTATAGGTACACCTCTGCCCAACCCTTCGGGGAAACAAGGCGTGGTGTTATGTTTAAGAATAGTTTTTTGCGAATACAAACTTAAATATGCACTTGGAGAATTGTCAGTGACCTACTCCGTGACGTATATCAATGTATGGGAGAATTAGTTTTTCAACTCAATGTTAAGTTTGTCTTTGGGATAAATTCTTTTTAACTACGGAACCCTTCATTGTGCGTGGTCCGACACGCAATTGGCCGGTTTTTTTTTAATAGCTTAGACAAAAATTGATCTAAGTACTTATCAATAAAACCTGAAATTAAAAAAGAATCGTTAAAAAATATTTAAATTCAAATCATGCACCCTGCGTATGATTTCAATTTCGATTTTTTTTTTTTAATTTTTGAAAAAAAACAAAAACAAGGTATGCCATAGGCTTCTACTCCGTTCACCTATTAAAGCATATTTTTTTCAAGACTGTAAAAAAGTCGTCCAATATATTTTCATTCTTTAAGTTAATGTGTAATCACCACGTCAATGAATTTCAGTAAAGGAAAACATGATGAGGAAACCTAAACATAATACAAATACTCGTAGTTTGAAATCGCCAAACCGTCTTGAGCTAGCGTGGTTATCAATGCTTGGGCCTTCTGTGTATGAGAAGAGGCCTTTGCCCTGCAATAGCCGCAGTGTGGCAAGTGACAATTATAGGCTATTATAATAATTATGTTTAATTAAAATTATAATTAAAGTCTGCAGGAAGTAATAAGGGAATACTAACATAATTATTAACATAGCTTGCGGAACCTTCAACTTTAAACATATGAGATGATGCTACTTTTGAAAGCATTTTAAGAATGAATCTTTTGAATAAAAAATAAATCAGCCAAGGGCACAAACATAATTAAAAAAAAAAGTGTAAGAAAAAGAAAAACTTGGATTTTTTGCCGTCTTAGAAGAATTACATAAAAAATATACTTATTATACTTAGAAGAATTATATACACATAAATATAATAATATCACGCCTGTTTCTCCAAAGGGTTTGGCAGAGTTGTACCCACATTTCTAACCAGTTAAAAATAATTGACTTTAAACAAATAATTATCCTGTTCAAAAAAAGTCCGATAAAAAATTTCGTCGTACTGAATAGTCACATCACTATTCGGGCCGCGTTACCAAAAACCCGGTCAGGTGCGTACCGAAACTGGTAAACTGGTATCGGTACCGACCGGTCGCATCACTAATGGGGCTACTTTTTCGTTGGCCCAAAAAGAGGTTGATTAATTCGCGTTAAGGTCGACTCAGACGGTAAAGAATTGGCTGTATGATGCAGTTTTTTGTAATGTTTATTTTAAGTATTTTTTTATTGCGTTGCATTTCTCTACACTATTTAAGGCTTTAATGTTAAATGTTGGGTGTGGCAAAAGAAGCATGAAAGTAGAATAAATGCTGGGGAAATGCGTTCCTTGCGAAGCGTGTGTATGGTGTGACTGGAATGATGCGAGAGGGCAACGGTGCTGTTTAAAAGAAGATGTAGTGACAAAAACCGGCCAAGTGCGTGTCGGACTAAACACAAAAAAGGGTTCCGTAGTTGGGATAAAATTATCCCAAGAACAAACTTAACATTAGGTATAGTTGAAAATCATG
The DNA here is from genome assembly GCA_905163495.3 of Cosmia trapezina. Lineage (NCBI taxonomy): Eukaryota > Metazoa > Arthropoda > Insecta > Lepidoptera > Noctuidae > Cosmia > Cosmia trapezina. Next base: position 6,765,295 of record LR991048.1, read on the forward strand.
TTCTACCATACATTCCAACAGTAAATGTAAGTTTGTACTCAGAATATTGACAGATTTGCATGTTTTTTTAAGACCACAAACTTCACTACAGGTAAAGAACTATTTTCTGTATTTTTAAAAAAAAATGGTCAATTTTCGTCTATTTTCTTAAATAACTTTAAAACGATTTATTTTTAAATTATAAAAAAATATATTTGACATTCTTATAGTACTTAAGTCCTTTCATTTGATATGTCACACGGTACAGTTTGCTAAAGTTTTTTTTTTATTTTTCTTTTTAGCCCCAATTTCAACTTAATCGGTACATTAGATTCGGAGCAAGTTGGCTGTGACAGATGAACAGACACACGAGTGATCCTATAAGGGTTCCGTTTTTTCTTTTTGAGGTACGGAACCCTAATAATTGAAAAGTCTATGCTTAGATGGGAGGATGAATGAAAAGCGACTAACAAAAAGTATTTACAAGGCTGATATGAGTGGAAACGCAGGGAAGGGACGCTCTAGGAAGATATAGTGACCTTATTGGTGATGTTCTTCAGAAAGGTCAGGTCTGCAGTACTAGCAACCGGCGTGCGTGATGACCAGACGTAAGAACGTAAACGAGGCATAAACGATGAAGTAGTATGTAAGGATCGTAGCAGCTGTTCTGTAGATTCTACCTACCCCCGTGGGGAGAAGGCGTGAGCTTATGTATGTGTGTATGTATATTTAAGGTCGATAACTTTTGCTTTCTAGTTCGTTTGCATACAAACTTCGAAGCTCCGTTGGACCTAGGATTGATTTTCGGAATAATTATTATCTTTTATTATTGCACCTCTAAGGAACATAATTATATACTTTCACATACCTATCGTATAGCTATCTGTCTTCTGAGGTTGGTCTGTCAGGCTGTCAGACTGTCACTCAGATGGTCATAATATTATAACTGTTTTTATGTTTTACACCAGATTCTGTCTACATAATATTTTCGTGCTCCTTTCCCATCTCTTCGTCTGTGACTTAGTCTTTGCAAGTTGAATCAAATTTGTTACCAACAAGTTAATAATTACAAAATGACACGTGTGAATCGACCCTTACTTCATTTTAAACTTATTGCTTGAGTATTTTCTCGCCAATTTATTGTCATTGTTTTCCGTAATGTTTGGAAAAATAACGGTTTTTAGTGAGTGAAGCTGAGGTTGATTGGTTTTTAATACATTTTCTTTACAACAGATCTTAGTCCACTCAAAAAATGACCAAAAAGGGGGTGTAGAGTGCGTGAGCTGGGACGTAAGCGATTTCTTCTCATAAAATTTGTTACAACTTTTTCGAATTCCTACCCATTTTCGAACTACACGTTCCGGAAAAGTGAAAATTGTCGAAAAAACTACTTTTATGAAATACTAGCCGTTGCCTGTTCTTCGTTCGCGTTATTTCGGGATAAAAAGAAGCATGTAATTGTTAATCTAGGTCCTAATCTTTTTAACCAAATTTTATCCAAATCCGTTCAGCCGTTGAGTTATCGAAACTTTTATCTATATAATATATCGCCCGTCTGGATGTCGAATATTATCCCACGGGAACCTACTACCGGGATAAAAAGTATTTTAAGTGTTAATCCAGGTTATAAACTACGTCCCAGCTCACGCACTCTACAACCCATTTGTTGAGTGGACTATCTTTACTTTCATAGACATGTTAAGAACGTCGTTTTCACCCTCGCACTATGACGAACTGTAGGCGTGAACCAATCCCACTTCTGATGTGATAAATAATCCAATTAGTTTATTATTCATATAAATAAGCACATGTTATCAAAATATATCCAGAAGCGCATTCAAGTCAGAGGTCATGGTTTTTGAGGCTGGCGGTAAATGTCCTGATGTAGTAGTCCTCCTGTATGGTACACCATTGCAGAGGGTCTACAGGTTTAAGTACCTTGGTCATATATTGACTCCCAACCTCAAAGACAATGATGACATTGAACGGGAGCGGAGGGCGTTGTCGGTTAGAGCGAACATGCTGGCTCGCAGGTTTGCACGATGCTCACTTCATGTTAAAATCACGCTCTTTCGAGCCTACTGTACTTCTTTTTACACGTGCAGCCTGTGGGCTTGGTATACGCAAAGATCGTATAGCGCTCTCCGCGTTCAATATAACAATGCGTTTAGGATACTGGTGGGGCTGCCCCGTTTATGTAGTGCGTCAGGGATGTTCGCAGATGCGCATGTGGATTGCTTTTACGCAACAATGCGTAAAAGGTGCGCTTCTCTGGTGCGCAGGGTGTGGGGCGGCTACAACAGTGTCTTAAGCATAGTTGCGAGTCGCCTGGACTGTATTACGTGGGTCACTGTTGTGCCGCCTCTCATGGGATGTCGCAACAGTGACCAACCGTTATTTCTTGTTTTGTTTTTGTTTAGTGTCTGTGTTTACTAACATAGTCGTAAGTTTTACTAACAATCTTGTTGAGTCTTCGTTACTCTAATAAAGACACTATTCTATTCTATTCTATTAAATATTTTTTCTTTAATTTACGAAATATTTAGGACTTATGCACCACACTTTGATACACAGACTTCTAGCACTTTAGCTGGGAAGAGGAGATGGCAAAAAACTTCTCTCATAATCAACTACATCATCCATCTTATTCTTTTTTTAGGCTTCGCTTTTTCTGCTCCAAGTGAGTGCACCACGAATCATCGAATCCATAATCAGTTCTATAAATCTAAAACAAGTAACAAGATAATCCATTTCACTTTCAAACCAGGCCAAAGGCACGAAAAGAAATCAAAATTTAACAACACAGACACAGTAAATGAAGGTATCCTTTTGAGGTCAAAATACCGTTTAAAAACATGATCGAAATACCTCAGTTATCAGATCGCCCGTATTTAAACTCAAACTGACTCATTTGGTTAACGATTTATGAGAAACGATAATGAGTTTAACTACCCTTTGTTGGTATGTTTGGGTTCGTATTTTGGGTTGGTAACTGATTTATATGTAAGTCAGAATATTGGAAGGTAGAAAGGTGCAAGTATTGTGTTTTTAACAGCAGGGCTTGCAATAACTAAATCGGGTTCAAAAGACTACTTCTCGTAGAGACAAGGAGTTTAGTCTGATGATTTCCTTGCCAGATTTTTATGACCTTCTTCAAAACATAAACCTCCTTGTCTAATTCTTCTCTCGTATTAATAGGACCTACAAAACTCATGGCGTGGTGGTAGCGGGGCTGCCTGCATCACCACTGTTCTCAAAATGGTGCACAAGGAAAACATTGAGAGGAAACCGGCAAGTCTTCGACTAAAAAATTCTGAGACATGTGACATCCACCAATCCGCAGTAGATCCGCGTGGTAGGGATGCAAGAAGTGCCAAAAAGTATCGATATTTATATCGTATCGCTATTTTCAAAAAAATATTGATATAGATTTCGATAATATCGATATATCGGTGAATTTTTCTTAAAAATATTTGTACTTTATAATATTCTGTTGTGTTTGTTTTTATTCACATAAATAACAAACTAGGAACATCATTTCTGATGTTCAATAATAAATTAATAAAACATTGATAAAAAATTCTGCTTTTTTACGGCTCGTATTCCTGCGGTTCTAGTCAGTGGTGACAAAGGTGTTACTTTGGAAATATATCGTATTTCGATACTTGATATCGAAAATGTAAACGTTCTCTTTGATTTCTTAAATGGTGAATGATCTTTATATTTTTCTTTTTTATATCGATATTTTTTTTACATTTATCATCAAAAGTCGAAAACTATGCGGCGTAAAAAAAAAATTTTTGAGAATGTGCAAACAGCGCTCTTTCATATGATACACAACATACCCTAGTAGCCCCATTTTGAATTTTTAAGACCCCTTTCAGACCCTCTGTTAAAAAACAATATATACATTTTTAATTTTTGTTCTTATTTGCAAAATAGTTGGGTAAAACTGTTCCAAATTTCAAGTTGATAGCATTAGTAGTTCTTGAGATATCCAGCTGTGACAGACAGACAGGATGAGTCACACCATAAGGGTTCCTTTTTTACCATTTTGGTACGGAACCCTAAAACCAACTATAGAATATTATTAAAATCATCCAGGCATAAAACAATAGATATCGGAGAAGTAATCTAGACAGCTAGAAATCTAGACAAATGGATTGATAAATGATTCCATCATGATATTGTCCGCTTTCCATTTTCTTTAGAAAGTGATCCATTTACTTATGTTAAACTAGCAGACCCGACAGACGTTGTCCTTTCTGAACGATCCTAGAACCCGACTGCGGCGTCACCTACCGGGTCCAATTGTGTTTTCAAACCATCCAGGAACCCATTCAAATATAATTACAAAATTTCATCTAAATCGGTCCAGCCGTTGTTATACCACGTTTTATTCGTTTTTTTTTAAAGTATCCTATGCCCGTCTCCTGGTTCTAAGTGCCACCAATTTTCAGCCAAATCGTTTCAGCCGTTCTTGAGTTATAAATAGTGTAACTAACACGACTTTCTTTTATATTATGTGTCCTTAGCCAATAAATGCGAAAGTTAATCTGTATACACCAAACGAGAACTGAGATGTTCAGATATCTTTATTATTGTAGTGGTTACGGACAAAATCTGATGTCAGGCGCATCGCTTACGATACGGCAACAATAGGCCATTATATCGGAGGTATGTTTGATACGTCAAATATGACTGAAGCTTGGTTTTGTAATAAAGCGGTGAATGGTCACAAAATAACGGCTGTCCAAAGGACCATTTTTTGACACCTTAATGTCAAATACTGGTGAAAATGACAGATTTTCATGGTGACTGTTATAATTACGACGCTTAACCGTTTTCCTTGGACACCAAAGCTTTTTTGTATTAAGAACATAACTGTGATTTAAATAAAGTTCTTTATACAAAACTGACAACTTAGTCGTATACGAAGTTGTCAGTTTTGTTCCCGAAATAAAGTTCGAAATTCAAAAATGGCTCCATGGTTGCTCCATGCTTGTTTTGTTATCTTGTTCTCCGGAAAATTAACCCATGACTCAGTTTGTTATTACAATAAAGTTTATCCCATGGATGTATCTTCAATTTCATTTTAAAAAACCCGGGATGTCCGGTATCAAAGTGCCCAAAGTGCCCCCTTTTAAAAACTGCAACCAACACAGATTTAACTAAAAAACAAAGTCCTTTCACACCAATATCTTCACTATAACAAACCCAAAACAAAACACAATCAAATCTACAAATCGAATCAGACCACAAACTGTCGACTCGGTACGGTTCTTCGAAAGTAAACGCGCGGGTCACAGAAAGTGAAAACCTCATAGAATAGAACGGAACAGGTGTGCAGGTGTACAACTGGGTTTATAGTCTCGTTTGAGGAGGGTTTTAGTAGGTTATGTAAGGTTTTGGTGTCATGACCAGCTGTTTGCAGGAAAATAGGTCAGATATATTTTTAGGAGAAACATTTAGGAGGCAGATGTGAGTGGGATCGCTGGGTCCGACGCCCTAGGAAAATATAGTGACCTTATTGGTGATGTTCTTCAGAATAAAGCATAAAACGCTTAGCGTTGGAGTGGGAGCGTCACTTCTACGTATTAAATCTAGCAAGGCGTGACGTCATGTCATATTTTAACTCAATGTATCTCCGTAATCTTTTGATTACGTAACAAAATAAAAAATACGTGTCCAATATTTTTTAATAATCTAAATGACTGACAAAAAAATTTTTGTCATTATCCGTATTCCACACATTTCTTTCTGGTCTGTCAGAGTTCGTTGCAATGACGTTCAGGGCGCGTCCTATTTGAATATAACCTTGGTAGATCTATAGTTCTAATAGACACAGGTTACCGTTAAGACAGTGCGCACACCATAGTTCTATTAAAACAGTACCTTAATTGCGAAACACATTATCAATCGAGGAGAGAGGAGCTCGTGGCTAAGTGATAACAGCTGCACGGGTCGATCCATCAGGTTAAGCTACGCTTGCCGGGGTTGGTCTATGGATGGGTGACCATCTATAAATACCGAGACTCCTCCGTGCCTCGGAAAATACGTTAAGCCGTTGGTCCCGGCTGTCATTCGTGAATCTTTGACAGTCGTTACGGGTCGTCAGAAGCTCGAAAGTTTGACAACCAGTCTTATAAGGGGTATCGTATTACCCAGTCAATGGGTTGTGGAGGTCAGATAGGCAGTCGCTCCATGTAAAATAGTGGTATTCAACTGTATCTGGTTAGACTGGAAGCCGATCCCAACATAGTTGGGAAAAGGCTAGGCAGATTGATTATCAATCGGAATCGGTTTCATTTTGATAGTTCAACAACATTCATTGCGTTATTTACGGTGTTGAGAAGACAAATTTTTCGAACATATGAAGCAATGGATTAGCAATTTGCTTCAAAATGATTCAGATTCCGATTGATATAGTGCGTTACGCAATTATGGTGCTGTTATTTTGATAGATTTTTAGAAAACTTTGATTCAATCTGCCTAGCCTTTTCCCAGCTATGTTGGGGTCGGCTTCCAGTCTAACCGGATGCAGCTGAACACTGGGTAATACGATACCCCTCGGTAAGACTGGTTGTCAGATTTTCGGGCTTCTGACGACCCGTAACGACTGTCAAAGATCCACGAATGACAGCCGGGACAAACGGCTTAACGTGCTTTCCGAAGCACGGAGGCATCTCGATATGTAAAGATGGTCACCCATTCACGGACCAACCCCGGCAAGCGTAGCTTAACCTGATGGATCGACCCGTGCATCTGTTATTACTTAGCCACGAGCTTAGAAAACTTTGATTATGAAACTGATTTGTTACTTGAGTGTATGTGGTATCATTATTTTCATTGATGGTCTATCTAAACTTAAATGCAGTATTAACTCATGTGAGTGTGTGCCTCACACTATTATAGACTCAGCGTACTTATAGTATAGCGGCAAAGCAAGATGAACAATAAATCATTTATCAAATAACCAGTCTTTGATATGTTTATGCCACATAGCTATAAAATATTTAGGGTAGGTTGCACCATCTTACTTCAACAATAACAGACTTCGCACCTTGAGTTCAAGTACCTGTCAGACAAGAAATGGGTTGCTCCATTTGACAATTTGGTAGCTATCGTCATAACTTTAATTGTAACCTTAACCGCCCCACGCTTCGCTGGTTAATGGTTTAATGTTAAATATGTGTCCCTTCAGTCAGACGCGTACCTACCCTGATAACTTTCAAAAATCAAAAAATCAAAAATCAAAAGTCCTTTATTCAAATTAGGCTGAGAATCAGCACTTTTTGAACGTCAAAATTACAGTAAGACAGTCCCCACAAAACGCCCGCCCTTCACCACTTCCTAGTGCTTTAGCTGGGAAGAAGAAGTAGCGGAACAAACTCCCCAGCAGCACAGCTGTCTGTTCAGTTAGAAGAACTAGAAATAAGCTGATGAATACTCCAACACATTTCGCAGTAACCGTCAGCGTTACCGTTATTGTCAAATTTGACAGACTTATTTAAACCTTTACTTTAACTGCTATTATGGTGCAACCCAGCCTTAAACATTTGTTGCACGTATCATATCAATCAACGAAAAATTAAAATAGTCATACAAAAAAAAAAAACCGGCCAAGTGTATGTCGGACCACGCACAATTAAGGGTTCCGTAGTTTGGACGAATTTATCTCAAGAACAATCAAAAGAATAAAAAAAAAAAAATATTCTATTCTATTCTAATGTATCATTGTAGTTGAAAAACATGCTCTCCCATGTATGTATATTCCAACTGCAAATGTACGTTTATACGCACAATATTTAGAGATTTACCATGTTATTTTAAGACCATAGACTTCTTATAGGTTTTCTTGTAATCTACAGGTATGGAACTATTTTCTATATTTTTTTCAAAATTTTAGGCTCATTAGTTTCGGAGATAAGGGGGGCAATGGTAAATTTTCGTCTATTTTCTTAAATAACTTTATAGCAATTTATTTTAAAATTATAAAAAAATTGATTTAAGACTCACAGTAAGCCCTTTCATTTGATATGTCACACGGTACAGTTTGTAAAACTTTTTTTTTTATTTGCCCCCCAAAAATGACCCCCATATTCAAAATTAAATTATTTAAAGTACACGACCTTATTTGTGCCACTGAAATTCATATGTGTACCAAATTTCAACTTAATCGGTTTATTAGATTCGGAGCAAATTGGCTGTAACAGACGGACAGACACACGAGTGATCCTATAAGGGTTCCGTTTTTTTCCGTTTGAGGTACAGAACCCTAAAAAAACATTGAGCAGTTCTTATGAAAAATGTTCTTAAATCAACCCGTTTCTCTTATTTACTGAGCCTTAATTTTTTTTTACTTTTATCCGTCCATCTTTTACGGCTGTCTCGGAAACCGGACGGATTTAGGAGGAACTTTCACTCAAAGTTGCATTCCGTGAACATTTGTCATGCATGCATCATACGCCGCATTCAACTTTTGATTAGGGTGAGATTTCTATTTGAGGCATTTTTTAAGCTTATGCTCCGCATGGTTTGGTAAATTTTTGAAGTGAAAATTTCTATAGGCGCGTTGAGCGATTTTTGGTAGGGGAAGATCTTATGGGTTCGCTGAGGCTCTCTGAGTTCAATCAATCATGTTTATTGTGTATGATCCACAATAAACATGATTGATTGAATAAACAGGTTGATTGGTTGATTGGTACAGAAATAGATACAGGTGTTAAGAATTACAGTGATGTGACATACAATACAAATTATTAACATTATGTCATGTAGTATTATTATTTTTTAAGTAACTTAACTTAAAATTAACATTATTATTTTAATAAATTAACAAAAAAGAAAAAAAAATAACATTACTATTGCAATTAAAAGAAAAATTAAATTTACTAGTTAGGTGGGTAGTTATAATCTAATATAACAACACTTATAAGACTTATAAGAGTCGTACTTAGGTTTGAAAGATGATATGGCTAGAAAAGGAGTGACTACCGAGATGACAAATAGTAGAGAAGTATGGAAGAAAAAGACACATAATGTTGCGGCAAATAGATTGGGATAAGGGCGGCAGCAGAATGATGGTGATCATGACTTAGGTTCGAACCAGGATAGGCACGCACTTATTTTTAACCGAAGAAAAAAAAAGGAGGAGGTTCTGGTTCTCAAGTCCACCCGTATAAATATTTTTTTTGTTTTTTATGTTTGACCATTCTGGAGGAGCTCGTGGCTAAGTAATAACAGCCGCACGGATCGATCCATCGGGTTAAGCTACGCTTGCCGGGGTTGGTCAGTGGATAGGTGACCATCTTTACGTACCGAGACTTCTGCGTGCCTCGGATAGCACATTAAGCCGTTGGTCGCGGCTGTCATTCGTGGATCTTTGACAATCGTTACGGGTCGTCAGAAGCCTGAAAGTCTGACAACCAGTCTTACCAAGGGGTATCGTATTACCCAGTTACTGGATTGTGGAGGTCAGATAGGCAGTCGCTCCATGTAAAATATTGGTATTCAGCTGCATCCAGTTAGACTGGAAGCCGACCCCTAACATAGAAAAGGAAAAGGCTAGGCAGATTGATTGATGTATGACCACGCATAACTTTTTACAGAATTGTCTGATTTGAAAGATTCTTGTTTCGGGAGGGTATACATCGAAGTTGGTCTCGTGTAAATTTTTTTTCTTTGCTTGGGTAGTTTTTGAGTTCGCTTCAATAATGATTGTTAAAATTTGAGTTCTGTACGTTTAAAAAGAACAGACTTGTAAAGTCCGGATAAGAATCCACCTTCGTCCGTTTGTCTGTCTGCCACAGACGTTTTTCTTGGAAACTACGTGACATACCTAATAATTAATTATATTTTGAAAAGGACTGACGCTTTTTTTAATAGTTAACCTTTTTTAGCATTGACTTTATGGAATCTGAACTTTACCGCTGACTTTTAATCTTTAAAACGCAGTGCCTAGCCTTTTCCCAACTATGCTGGTGTCGGCAACCCAGTTACTGGGTAATACGATGCTCCTCGGTCGATTAATTACTTACCTTATAGTCCGTTGTTGTGATAATTATGTTTGTTTCCCGCGCTTTGCCGTGCAATGACACAGTTACCTACAAGATGTTTATTTTGTCCCACACTGTCTAAAAATTCCAACTCACTTTTAACATTTTCTTTAACTGACACAATAGTCAAATGTTTTAACATTTAAAACAATGACAGTCGTTCATTCACTCACTAATTATGCCATTCATTCACTCCTCACATATTTCGACGTAAACACTAACCACGTTGCTTTACATTTGTCGTTTTAATGACAAAAGTTTTACTTTGTAAGTACATTTTACAAATTAAAAAAAAAAAACAGAACTGATTCCAACAAAACAAGCTCACTTTTCAAGCATTATAATGCAGTTACTGGCAATTATTTTAGTTCTATCTCAGATTTGATAACTTTGTCCCCTCCATGAGCTACTTTTCCACCACAGATATGCTATACTATGTTGCTATGGAAGCGTTTGATATCCACCGATAATATTCATTGGTCCACATAGGCACTGTTGGAAATGGGTTCAACTAAGCTATGTTTTTTATATGGAAGGATACTTGCTATAGATGCCGCAGCTGATCTACTATGGCTTCCCTAAACTGTCGATGCATCGCATAGCTCGAGCTGCGCATCTTCCTCGCACAGCTACCACGCGGCGGCGCATCTTCATAGCACATCTTACTCGCTCCGCTACACAGCTTAGCATTAGTGGAAACGGTCACATAGTTTCGTAGCTTAGCTTTTATATCCTCGCAGCATAGCTGCATAGCACATCTCTGGTGGAAAAGCACTCTAATACCTCCTAGCAATGACTGGTTCGTTAAAATAATAAATAATAAGTTTATCGTACAAGGAGAAACACATAAAACACATACTTACACTAAACACGATAGTACAATCAATCTGCCCAGCCTTTTCCCAACTACGTTGGGGTCGGCTTCCAGTCTAACCGGATGCAGCTGAATACTAGTATTTTACATGGAGCGACTGCCTATCTGACCTCCACAACCCAGTAACTGGGTAATACGATACCCCTGGTAAGACTGGTTGTCAGACTTTCGGGCTTCTGACGACCTGTAACGACTGTCAAAGATCCAAGAATGACAGCTTAGTTAGCGTACTTTCCGAGGCACGGAGGAGTCTCGGTATGTAAAGATGGTCACCCATCACTGACCAACCCCAGCAAGCGTAGCTTAACCTTATGGATCGACCCGTGCGGCTGTTATTACTCAGCCACGAGCTCCTCTAGTACAAGTGGTAGTCAAAAACAGGTTGAACAGCTGGCTCCTGAACTAAGTAAAAATATCTTCTAACTCAGGAGCCAAAGTTCCTCATAAATTAGAGCTAAATGCAATCAGGCTCAATAATTACTAGGTACAATGACTTTGACATTTCTAGTAAATTCTGTTATTCTTGAGCATAATATAAGAGAACCAAATTGTGAAATCCCAGCAGTTTTGTCGATACAATCTCCCTACCAAGCAAATATGAAAAATCACACATTTTTCTATTTGTCTTGAGTTTTAAAACCGTGCCCACACATAATTAAATAGTTCTACTTTTAGAAATAACAGAAATTCCGTACAAATAACGTTTGCTTGTCGATTTTCTAATCATAAAAATCTAAATGAAATCTTAGGTTCCTTTACTGTAAGTACCTACTTAGATTAATCAAGCCTAAACAAAAGCATAATCAGCCTATAATGTTCCCACTGCTGGGACACAGACATCCTCTCGGTGAGAGGGAGCGGGCCGTAATCCACCACACGCGGGCCCAGAGCGGTTTAAGTTTGGGCATAGTCATACAAATAATTGGGAAACGAACCGAGGAGCTCGTGGCTATCTAATAACAGCCGCACGGGTTGATCCATCAGAATAAGCTACGCTTGCCGGGGTTGGTCCGTGGATGGGTGACCATCTTTACTGCTTTCCGAGGCACGAGTGCTTTCTGAGGGAGGAGACTCCACCGTGCCTTGAAAAGCACGTTAAGCCGTTGGTCCCGACTGTCATTCGTAGATCTTCGACAATCGTTACGGGTCGTCAGAAGCCCGAAAGTCTGACAACTATAGTCTTACCAAGGGGTATCGTATTACCCAGTTACTTGGTTGTGGAGGTCAGTTAGGCAGTCGCTCCATGTAAAATACTGGTATTCAGCTACATCCGGTTAGACTGGAAGTAGACCCCAACAGTTTCGAAAAAGCTATGGCAGATTGGTTGATTGATGTGGGAAACCCGCTACTTAAAGCGCCGCAAACCTATCGCTCAGCCATTGCACCATACGGGCTGAGCTATGTCTTTGACTTTGACTTTGTTACGAACGAGTTTTACGGAGTTTGATAGCAGAGCAATAGTGCGAACTGTAATCTTTTGTCTTAAGAGGTTGCATTCTGAAATATCGCTAAGCAGTGCCCTAAAATATTGATTATGCATTGCAATTAGCGATATTTCATAATTTAATTAAGTAATATTGATAAATTAATCGAAATAGCGAAATATTTGACAGCTATAAGCGTGTTGCCAACTTTCAGAATCAATCGAAATAGCGAAATATTTGACTGCTATAAGCGTGTTGCCAACTTTCAGAATTAATCGAAATAGCGAAATATTTGACAGCTAAAAGCGTGTTGCCAACTTTCAGAATCTGATTTTATTCGCCCAGCAAATCTCAGTTCGGTGGCTATATATCCCAGCGATAAAACGAAAACCAGTGACGACACCAAGTCGTTGTTGCAAAAAATTATTTCACCTGAGGAATTAAAACTCCATGTCCGCGGCCTAAGGAAAATTAGAAACGGAGGCGTCATCATTAGGACGGATAACAAAGACGACATTAATAAATTAAAAAGCTCACAGAAGCTAGTTTCCTCAGGCCTTACAGTTCAAGAACCATTGAAACGCCGTCCTAGGATTGCTGTCATTGGTGTCCCAGTAGCCTTATCTGAAAAAGAGGTATTTGACTGCATTTACGTCCAAAACTTTACAGGTAAATTGCCGAACATTACTCCCGAGTCCTTTTTAGAAAATATAAAATTGAGCCATAAGTCAGGGAAGAAAGATCGTCCTTTTTGCAATTATATATTGGAAGTTACTGCTAATATCAGGAAGTTTATGATGGACCAAGGCCGAATTTACATAAATTGGACCTCATGTCCAGTGAGAGATTTCACTATTGTGACCAGGTGTTTTAACTGCCAGCAGTTCGGACACGCAGCCAAATTTTGCAGAGAAACGAGCCCTACTTGCAACCTCTGTGGCGAAACAGGACATTCTTTCAAGGAATGCAATAATAAAGGTTCACCGCCTCAATGTGCGACCTGCAAGCGCTTCAAGAGGAAAAATGATCATCCAACTGGTGATGTAAATTGCCCAGCACGTAAATATGCAGAAGAAAATTATATGAATTCCATTGACTATGAAGGCGCCTAGGAGCGCCGCCGACTACCTAGTCAATTAAGCACATAGTTAGTAGGTTAACTTCTACATATAATTATTTTTATGGCCAATCAGCTTATCTATGATCTAGATAGTTTTTCCGTGTCTGAAGCTCAAATCTGTAATGTTGAGGAGTGCAAAAACATAGTCTATACTGGGGATAAAACATTGACTATACTAACACAAAATATACGCAGTATAACCCAAAATTTTAACGGTTTCCAAGTTTTGTTACAAAATCTTGATGTAGGTTGCGATATTATTGTTCTAACAGAATGTTGGTTATCCAAACAAACGACCAATATACCAACTCTCGATGGCTTTAATCTTCATAAAAGCGATAGAACATTCAACCAGAATGATGGCATAGTGGTGTATATTAAAAATAATTTAAGAACATTAGTAGATGAACCCCATTTTCTAGGCTGCAACTGCTTAGTAATTAAAATTATTCCCGATACAGTAATTATGGCTATTTATAGGCCTCCATCCCAAAGTATTGATGGGTTTTTAGATTCGCTTAACAGTAACTTAGAAAAATTATCTTCGTTTAAAAATATTGTACTGGTAGGTGATATCAACATAAACATTGCTGCCGAAAAAATCGATACTCATTCACATAATTACCTCAATATTTGCTCATTTCATGGACTGTTACCAGCTCATTATCATCCAACTCACCAGAGCGGCTCTTGTCTAGACCATGTCCTAATAAAATCGAAAAGTCCATCCAAAACATTGGTTACTAATTCGTCACTAACCGATCATCAAGCTGTTTTACTAACATTACTAATATCTTCACCTAGATATAACTGCATGCGCAGCTATACTAAACTCAATATGACGAGCCTTGAAACTGACTTTGGCGGTATTAATTTTGACCCCGTTTACAATTCACATGATCCAAATGTTTCTCTACAATATTTTGTCGATTTGTTACAATCTACGATAAGGAAAAATACATTTACTAAAGTAATACCTAGAAAGTATAGTAATATTAAACCATGGATTACGCCCGGACTTGTTCGCTGTATCAGACATCGGGATAAACTTCACCAAAAATCGAAAAATGCGCCGGAAAATGAAGTACTATCAATTAGTTACAAACGATATAGGAATTTCTGTAATAATCTGTTAAAAAAGCTAAAAAACCAATATGATCAAAGTCAACTACAGAAAGCAGGTAAAAACAGTAAACTTATATGGAAATTCATAAAAACTAACACTATTAAGTCAAAAAATCCCGAGCCTGCCCTTGATCTTGTAACTTCTGAGCAAAGCCCTACCGAAGCAGCAAATAAAGCTAACAACTTCTTCGTTAACGTGGGAAAAACTTTAGCAGAAAAATCCTTTTTTTCTAATAGATGCTTCTCCATTCAAAGCCAAACTAAGACACATGATGCACCACGAAACTCTTTTGTATTATTAGATACTGATGTTAATGAGGTAGTAAGTATAATAGATGGATTAAAGGATATTTGTGCTGTAGGAAGTGACGACATACCGAATAGAATACTCAAAAGATTTAAATACGTCATTGCCCGTCCCCTGACCCACATTTTTCAGTTATGTTTAACAAAAGGAATATTTCCTAAATTGCTTAAAAAAGCCGTAGTCACCCCCGTGTTTAAAGCCGGGGACAAACATTGTGTAAATAACTACAGGCCAATTTCAGTTTTAACAGGCCTATCAAAGATTTTGGAAAAAATTATAAATAGTAGATTAGTAAAATATCTTGAATGTAATAAATTACTATCTGATCGTCAATTTGGTTTTAGGCCTAAAAGATCAACAAGCCAAGCTGTTCACCATCTGACAAATTTTATAAGCACAAACCTGGATAACGGCATGCACACCATAGGGATATTTTTAGACCTTGCCAAGGCTTTTGACACAATTTCTTGTAAATTGCTTTTGTACAAGCTAGAAATGCTGGGAATACGGGGAGTACAATTGCAACTATTAACTGATTACCTTAGCGACCGCCATCAATGTGTAAAAATAGGTCAGTGCATGAGTTCTGAACTTAAAAATAGCTGTTACGGAATCCCACAAGGCAGTATTTTGGGACCTACTTTGTTTTTAATTTATATAAATGACCTGTGCAATTTGACACTCCAAAAGGGTGTAATTATATCATATGCGGATGACACGGCTTTATTGTTCGCAGCTAATTCAAAGGCTGAGGTCTACGAGGTAGCACAGAATGGTTTTAATACTGTGTCTAATTGGCTTCATAAAAATCTCTTAACATTAAATACAGATAAAACCAAGTACCTATTATTTACAATGAGAAACACTAACCCAACGCTTACTAATCTAAACATTCAAGCGCATAACATTTGTAATTTAAATTATGCTGACATTGCATGCACTTGTCCCACTTTGGCTAAAACCGACCATATCAAATATTTAGGCGTCACGATTGACTCAAAGCTGAATTTCCGCAAACACATCGATTTATTATGCACCAGAGTGCGGAAACTAATATACATTTTTAAAAATTTACGTAACATTGCCGACTTTAAATTAATTAGACAGGTTTATTTGGCTTTGTGTCAATCTATTATTACCTACTGCATCACGTCCTGGGGTGGCGCCGCTAAATCAATTTTACTGCACCTAGAACGCGCCCAAAGAGCAGTTTTAAAGGTTGCTACTTTTCGTCCATTTAGATTTCCTACACACCAGCTTTATATGGCATGTAACGTGCTAACAGTACGTCAATTATTTGTTTTGAATGTAGTTTTATTCCAACACACTGAAGTTTATTTTAACCCAGTACCTTCAGATAGGAGAAGAAAAGATTTGGTTTGTGCTACCTCTCAGACTAAACATGCTTTTGCTAATCGGTTTTATTTATTTTTAGGACCCTACTTGTATAACCAGTTTAACAGAGTGCTAAAGATTTATAGTTTAAGTTATAGTAGGTGTAGTTTATTAGTACAGGAATATTTGGCAAAACTCAATTACGCAGACACGGAAAAACTACTAGAAATCTTAAAATAAAATTTCTTTCTACCAACTCTAATATAAGTCTCTTCCTTAACCCAATTTTATTAATAATAGTCTCTACTTTATCTACTTTAATATTATTCGTTAATTTTATTTGAACATAATATTTAGCTTACATACTCTAGTTTTAAAATAATGTACCTACTCTTCACTGAAAATATTGTAACTTCTTTTTAATTTAGCTTCTAATTTTACTGTTGTCTTCTTTTTAAATGTTTGATGTAAATTGATGGCCTGAAACACAGGTTTTCATAAACCTAGATCAGGCAGGTCTACATTACAGTTAGAATTAAATTTTCCTCAATTGTAATTAATTTAAATCTTACTTTTACTTTATACTTCAATAAATTTATTTTATTATTTTTTTATTTTATAGAATTAATCGAAATAGCGAAATATTTGACAGCTAAAAGCATGTTGCCAACTTTCAGAATTAATCGAAATAGCGAAATATTTGACAGTTACAAGCGTGTTGCCAACTTTCAGAATCAATTAACTCGGCCTTTCGCAGTCCACTGCTGGACATAGGCCTCTCCCAGGCCACAACACCCTGTCCTCCGCCTTCCGCATCCAGTCTGTCCCAGCCAACTTCTTAATGTCGTCGATCCATCTAGCAGGGCGTACCTCACTATGTTTGTCATCAGTCCTTCGACAGACATGGCCAGTCCACTGCCACTTCAGCTTCCTTATTCTGCAAGCTACTTTCAGAACGCGAACTCCTAAACGTGCAAGAGTGCTCACTTACCAGCCCATGGCATTAGCCACTAAAGAGAGCGAGAAAAAAAAAACAAAATCAATCTGCCTAGCCTTTTCCCAACTATGATGGAGTCGGCCAGTTGAATACCAGTTGAGTATTTTACATGGAACGACTGCCTATCTGACCTCCACAACCCAGTAACTGGCTAATACGATACCCCTTGGTAAGACTGGTTGTCAGACTTTCGGGCTTCTGACAACCCGTAACGACTATCAAAGATTTACGAATGACAGCCGGGACCAACGGCTAAACGTACTTTCCGAGGCACGGAGGAGTCTCGGTATGTAAAGATGGTCACCCGAACCAACCCCGGCAAGAGTAGCTTAACCTGATGGATCGATCCGTGCGGCTATTATTACTCCTCTTGCTGTGCTTAACTGATAAAAAAAAACAAAATAAAAACACATCTCCATTTACGCGCATTTCGTAAATGTTACATGACTTTGACATTTATAGCAAGCGAGCCGTACAATGTTTACTCTTGACTTTTGTTAGTGAAAGTTTAGAAAATGTCTCGTACAAATTGAATTACTTACTACCATGTGTGCACTCAAATTACTTTTACGACTTTCCTTGTTACTCAAGTGTGGAGAAAATGGGAGGTCATGGCGTTTGACTGCATGCGTGTATTGTTCAGAAAATATTATACGATCTTCTTTTTTTTCGTGCTTCAATTATTTTTTTGCGTGGAGGGAAATGGCAGCCTATATCGTGGTCACAGACGTAAGGATACCTACATCTAGTTTCTGCCAAAGACTGCATCCGCGTACAATTTCCTTTTTAGGGTTCCGTACCCGAAGGTTCCAAACGGAGCCCTATCCGTCTGTCCGTCGTCTGTCAAACAGGTTTTACAGCCATATGGTTGGAGCTACAGTCTTCAAATTTTCAAAAGCCATAAAAATTGTCAAAAAATATTTGTAAATGTTTTTAAGGGGTTGTGTGGCGCGTTGTGTTCCACGCGCGCCTCAAAGAGATGTCAGCAATGATGGGGTCTGATAGGGCCGATGCCGCCGGGGTCGCGGGTTGTCCGAAAGAGATACCGTGGCCCTGGCATAGGCAACTGAAGGAACACGGGTGGGTTGTAGTCAGTAAAAGTCTGACACGCCCTTCCGCTCCACCCAGAGCGGCGAAGTCATTTATTTGATGATTTCCCATCCACAAAAAAGGGGGCTCCCATACAGCTAAATAATAAAAAAAAAACACTTTTAAACAATTAAGTATATCAATCATAATTTACTTTGTGTAAAACTAATTAATTGTATTCATTGAGAACTATGTTTCTGTTACATTATAGGTAAAAAAAAAAAGATTCTCATGAACAAGGGAGTTCAAAGTAGTTTATAAAAAGTATGCCTATTGTATTAGACTTGGGTTCAACGTAGGTAAAAGTTGTTAATTTTTATTATTCTCATGTAAATTAGATGTCAGATCTTTATTATTAAAGAAGTCGAATTTCAGCCTAATATTAAAACATGAAAGCCTTCGAATTTTGAAGCAAATTGCTAATTACCTTTAAAATGGTGAAAGTTTCATAAAAATACGCCTGACAGTTTTTGCGTGATTCTCAGTTTTCTATCTGCGTTAGACATAACTTTACAAATTAATTACACTATTTAATATAAACAAAATCTAAAATATTCACATATTAAGTTATTAAGAAAATGCTCTAATTTAACATATATTTTTTCCAAATCATTAACACTACTCGTTTAGAAATTTGTTTGCTTCATATGTTCGAAAAAATTGTCTGCTCGACAACGTAAATAACGCAATGAATGTTGTTGAACTATCAAAATGAAACCGTTTTCGATTCCGAACCGTTAACGCCCAAAACGTTCGAACCTAGGAGGTTTAATGTTGATTTTTTTGACCTCACCTGACCTACCTCATCTTACTAAAAATGTGAGCATACGAAATTTCAAAATGTTCCATATTACTTAGGATTTTTTTCTTAAGAGGCCGTACACGAAATTTTGCCGATTTCGCTGATTTACGTGATTTTACAGACGCGATTTTACAGTTATAATATAGTATTTGTATAATTTTTAATGCACAACATGAAAGATCAATTCAATTATGATCTAATGTATGAGCTACTTTTTTATTTTTATTATATAATTTTGATTAATCGACCTAAACCGGCGACTGTTGTGTGAATTTTTGCTATAAGACGTTTAGAATATCACATATTTACGAATCGTTTTGACGTTTAGAGGGTATGAAAAAATTACAATATATTCTTGTGAAAGTTATATATACAATGTATGAATCACTTTTTACGACTTTCATATAAAATTTTTGAGTAAAAAAATATTCAACTTAGTAAATTTTTTGAGAAAATTGGCAAAGAATTGCTTTTGATTTCGGCTACTTAGAACTCTCGTTCATAAAATGAAAACAACAGTTAAACTTCAATTCAAAATCATTCCATTTCATGAAAAAAAAAATGCAAAAAATTCAAAACATTTGCAATTAAAAAATCTTTTAAAACAACCTAACTCTCGCACAGCAAACTCAACGTAGCTCATTCATTAGATTATAATCGAAATGATCTTTTATGTTGTGCATTAAAACTTATAGAAATACAGTATTTTGACTGTAAAATTACGTCTTTAAAATCACGCAAATTAGCGAAATCGACAAAATTTCGTATACGGCCCCTTAATGGTGGCGCTAGTTGGCGGCACTACTCGCCTTAAGTTAAGGCCTTACCCAAACCAAACGACCTTGAGCGTTCGGTCCTTCTCTGTCCCGCTGCTCAGCCTCGCTCTGTCCCGCTCCCTGTGCATCATAAAATTCACATCTTTTTTTGTGAATTATTTAAATAAAAAAAGAATAGCGATCTTTTGAGATAAAATAAAACGTGAATTATTTAGATTTTTAAATTATCTATCCATTAGTGTAATCTTTAAATCATTAGAACGTCACCTTTAGCAAAAGATGCATGCAATCAATAATTTTAGACACTTTTTCACAAGGAGATTTTAAATGTATTTAAAAAACATAAAAACAAATGTGAACGTGCTATGTGATGATAGGATAATGTGATTTTAGATGTAGTTTATTACTCTTAATTAATGAGTTAATAGCCTCTTAATAACGCACTATCGCAAGATTTTAGTCGGGGTACTGCCTTACAATAACCCCAGAATACCAGCGCTGCGACACTTATTAAATATTGCAGCATCATGCTGAGACAGGAAACTTTTGGCCTCCCACGGGAGTTACTGTTTTTTTTTCTTTTAAAAAAGTGTTTTCATGATTAAGTTTAGCTTAGTTTGTGATCTTCGTGTGCGAATCACAATAAAATACTTTTTCTTTTTTCTTTTATAGCAAAAAAAAAAAAACATTTAATTCAGGAAAGACCCATATGACATAAAATAAAATAAATTTGATCTCTTCCCCTTTTTATTTTTATTATATACTTGTACATAATAATTATATACCGGATGATTTTTTTTACCGTCTCGAAAAAAATTGGGTATATTAGGTGAACAGAGTAGAAGCCTATGGCATACCTAGTTTTTTTTTTTTTTTTCAGGAAAGACCCATATGACATAAAATAAAATAAATTTGAGCTCTTCCCCTTTTTATTTTTATTATATACTTGTACATAATAATTATATACCGGATGATTTTTTTTACCGTCTCGAAAAAAAATTGGTTATATTAGGTGAACAGAGTAGAAGCCTATGGCATACCTAGTTTTTTTTTTTTTTAATAGCTTAGACAGAAAAAAATATCAAAGTACCAATAAATACTACAAACTCGATGTAAACTTTTCATTTTTGTACCATAAAAACAGAAATTTTGAAAAAAAAATAATGAATCGTTTAAAAATATCAAAATTCAAATCATATGCAGTCTGCATATGATTACAAATTTTGATTTTCTTTTTTGAAAAAAAAAAAAAAAGTTGGGTATGCCATAGGCTTCTACTCCGTTCACGATTTTTTTTCGAGACGGTAAAAAAAGTCATCCGGTATATTTTAGTGTTAGTTTGTATATTGTAATAAGACTTGTCTATTAAAAAAAAAAAAGCTTAATATTGTAATCCCAAACAAAAAAATGTTTATGTCATAAAAATACAAATTAACAAATAAAATTTCAAACAAATAATTAAAATAAATTAATAAATACAAATTAAAAAGGTCACAGTTAAAAAAACAAAAATAAAATGTCGGTGCAATTAAAATAAACGAAGATTAAAAGATACTAACAAGAACAATACACAACAACAACAACTAAACAACAACTATACTAACCTATTATTGGTATTACTAACCTAACCCAATGAAGTCTCATAGCTATACATTATGATCGTATCGTGAGACTGTTCGGGTATGCGTTTCTAGCACGCTCTGATTAGCAAATAGGCGCACTTCCGTCTGCTGAGAGTAGGGTGAGAGGCGCTGTTGTCATCCCTCTGGAATTTTTGTTGAATGCTGAGTTTATTATAAGTTATGAGAAGGGAAGAAACGCGTGATGAATATAAAAGATGGTTGGATTGTGTGAGGAATGATTTTAAAGATAGCGTGACGGTTGACAGAGGTGAATGGAAGTAGAAAACGTGTGTAACATGAGATAGGGGCAGGAAGATGATGATGGTGATGCTGAGTTATTGACATATGAAAGTGTAAAGAAATTGTTAAAATTCCAGAATGATGACAACTGCTAACACTCTTCCGATGACATTAATAAAAAGTGGATATAAATTTTTGTATAGTGTAATAATACTATACAAAAATTTATATCCACTTTTTATTAAAATGTTTTTATTCAACTTTAAAATGAAGCATTTTTACTTGTTTTTAATAAAAAACACGTAAAAATGCTTCATTTTAAAGTAAAGTTGTTCGTTCAAGCGCTAGATGGACTTAAAATATGGTATTTTTTTATTTTACTGGTGATCTGTCACACCGGGTATCCTATATGGACGCCAGTCACTCACAAAGGATCATATTTTTGATTTTGTAACAACGTTATTATAAAATAAACTAAGTGAACCTTTGTGAAGAGAGAAATAAATTAAGATTACTAAAGATTATTACTTATTACTATTTTCAAATGTATTTTAGATATTATTTCCAAATTATTTAAAGACTCCTAGGCTCTATGGCATGTTCTATAATCTATTCTCGAGCAACTACTCATAAGACATAGAAGATAATGATACGGGGACCAGATAACCTTGAAGAGTCGGTGGTGATGGGCAAGGTAGATGGGAAAATACCTCGCGGCCGGTCACATAACCACTAGTCAGACCAAGTAACCACTCTCACTGGACTCTCTGTTACGACCGCCCTGAGAGAAACGGAGAACCGAACGAAGTGGAAGAAAATCATGCATAAAGTCACGAAGCAAGTACGCGACAAAGAATTTAAAAAAAATTGAATTTGAGAAGAAGGCTCTATGGCATGAAAAATCAAGATCCTCCTGCTCTCATATTAATTTACTTGGAGTCGGCACAGCAAGTCTTTTCTTCCTTAACACTTCTCTTCTCAAACTTCCTTCCTAGCTGTATCATGAGGCGTGGGAAAACATCGCAAGGAAACCTGAACTTAATGATCTGAAGTCAAAACGCACTGAGCTAGCGGTTGCAATTACAGAGGTAATTGTGACCACAAAGAGTTTACAAGTAATTTACGTCTGGTTGTCATGTTTATACTGAGGTAGGCAAGATAATTCCGTACACTGAACTCATAGATGGGTAAATTATTGGAAAAAGTGACTTCAGGAAAAATCATAAAATTTTAAACACCTTCCTACTAAGGATGGGGCCAAACGTGGTATGACCGTAGTTCAGCCGAACATTCGGTGATAAGAAAAGTTCGGCCGAAGTTCGGTTAAAACCACCAAGGTCGGTTAAGCCGAATGGGAATCGAATTGCGCCATTTCCCCAGTTCCTACCTATGGTCTACAAAAACAAATAATTAACATTAAAAAAACTGAATCTCTTGAAATTGCATGGACGATAACTGGTGATTTCACCTCGCTTTGAAATATGAATGAACATGTGCAGATTGCAGATGATACAAGATAGATACAATACGCATAGCATTGACTTACGTACCGGCTAGGGATCTCTTGAACTTAGTATTAAATAGAGCCAACAAGAGTGGCGATACAATAACAATCAATAATTCAATAATCAATACCTAATCAATATATTATTATTATTCAATAATATATTTTATATTATACAACATTAGTTTTTGTTTATACTAAACCTCTTAAGGGGTCATTGTACTCATCATTTTGAATATTTTTTTCTATGGGACCAACCTTGAAATTGCGAAAAAAAAATCAGCTGTTCAGTACATTTTGACGAGTTTGATGTAGATAAATGTACTGAACAGCTGATTTTTTTTCGCGATTCCGTGTTTTGGTCCCATAGTAAAAGTTGTTCATAATGATGAGTACAATGACCCCTTAAGAGGTTTAGTATAAACAAAAACTAATGTTGTATATTCATTCAATCAATATAGGTTATCTTATTGAAAGGGTAACACTTTCACTGGGTTTCAAGTATTGAACCCATTCAAGGAGTTACACATGATAAAGGTAACCATATTAATGGCTTAACCCTTCGAAAGACATAACTCTTAATCAGGGTTTTACGATACCTGTTTTTGAGGAAATAACCACACGGATTTGAGAGTACCTGTTCAGTTAGTGCAAGCATTTGTCAGTAATCGTATAGTTCAACTCAGCTCGTTACCAACTTTGCTGACTAATCTATTCACCACGACAAGACTCGAGAATGAGAGAAAAGTAATCTAGTTTACAAAAGATTTATATCTGTCAGTTCAACGAAATTCCTTTGTTTCGTACAATCATTGTACAAAAAAAGTACGTAATTACACTTTCCATAGACAAATTTATCTTTTTACGACATGACAGTAACAGTTGTGTACAACGAAAACTTTCATTGTTTTTAATTAAGAAAAAAAAGATTCGGTAATTGGTTGTCCATGGTTTTGTGAGCAGAAAAGGGAAACTATGTCATGTGCTTCTTTTTTTACTTATCTATACTTATAAT
Source organism: Cosmia trapezina (assembly GCA_905163495.3). Classification (NCBI taxonomy): domain Eukaryota; kingdom Metazoa; phylum Arthropoda; class Insecta; order Lepidoptera; family Noctuidae; genus Cosmia; species Cosmia trapezina. Next base: position 6,789,562 of record LR991048.1, read on the forward strand.
AAATCTGTAGAGAGGTCAATTCTGTACATGATATATAATATTTTCAAAATAACTATCAGGGGGTAATTAGTGATCGATACTGATGCCAAAAATGCAATCAGTAAAATTTTTGTCTGTCTGTCTGTCTGTCTGTCTGTATGTTCCTTATAGAAACAAAACTACTCAACGGATTTTAACAAAACTTGGTACAACTATTCTTCATACTCCTGGGGAGGTTATAGTATACTTTTCATTGCGCTACAATCAATAGGAGCAGAGCAGTGAAGGGAAATGTTGGGAAAACGGGAGAAGTTGCTCCATTTTTTAAGCTTCCGTCGCGTGTGCAGCCTTAATGGTTAAAGCTACATAGAAATCATTTATGACGGAAATGTTCTACATAAAATTATCTAAAAAATGTCCCACAACAGCAAGAGTTTGTTTTGTTTTTGTTTGTTTGAACGCAACTAATCTCTGGAACTAACCAATCGTATTTCAAAAATTCTTTTTGCATTTTGATACCCCAATAGGGTATTACACCTATATTTGAAAAGTGCCTCAATTAGATTCTATAGTTCTAATAAGCCACAAAAAAAAACACATTTTTTTTATTCAATCGATATACACATTTAAATTTTACATTTTCAAATTTCGCGCGAAAACGCTGGACGCAGTGGACGCCATATTGCTCTGTGGTCATGACGTCAGTTTGCTGAGTAAACAAACACTTTATATACGCTGATCAGTTGACAGTTGACATTGACACTTTTTAATTTATACAGCCGTAATGACGTAATAACATGGCGGCTACTTTCATGGTGTTAAAAAACAGATTAAAAAAACTGAAAACTTTGAATTGAATTTTAAAATGTATATTATTATTTTATGAACTTAAAACTAACATTTCCGACTGCTCTTTGCCTAAGCTATCTAAATAATATACTTTTAGATTTTTGCTCATATAGAGTAAAATACCGTTTTGTTGAGGAAGGCTCTACAATAGGCTATTTTAACATCACGCTAGCATCACGCTTTGATTGAGCAAAAAGAACAAAAGTCAGAAAGAACGCTAAGCGAAAATGAAGTAATCACTACCTAGTATAAAAACCGGTCTAGAGCGAGTCGGACTCGCGCACCGAGGGTTCCGTTCCGGTTTCTGAAAAAGTGTGCTATTTAGAGACATCGTTTTATTTTTCCTGTAATTTTTACATAAACTTCTATCACATTGAATAATTTCAGATTTTTATCTTTGCAAACTGCAAGATAAGGCGTGTATATTTTTTTACATTTTTCATCAGAAGTCGAAAACTGTTTGCAAATTCTCAAACATTTTTTTCTTTTTTTTATGCCGCATATAAAAAAAAGAAAAAAATGTTTGAGAATTTGCAAACAGCGCTCTTTTTTAGGATACCCCACATGCCTTAGTAGCCCCACTTTGATTTTTTAAGACCCCCTTTCAGTCCCTGTTGCAAAAAAAACATAAATATTTTAATTTCTTTCTTATTTGCAAAATAGTTGGGTAAACGTCATCTAAAACTATTCTAAATTTCAAGTTGATAGCATTCCTAGTTCTTGTGATATCCAGCTGTGACAGACAGACAGACAGACAGACTGAGTCACACCATAAGTGTTCCTTTTTTACCATTTTGGTACGGAACCCTAAAAATCACCATTTTCTGCTACCGATTTCCGTCCACAAATTCTTACTATATAAACATTATAAACAGTTCTTAAAAATTACATAAAACCGCAACAAATTGGTCATTTTGAATGCGTGACTTAGTGAAAATGAGAGTAACTTTCTCCGCGTGACGTCACTACGAGTTTTTGTCGATTACTGTTAGACATGTCATCGATTTTCTATAGTTCGGTTAAATTGCTTCGTTGTTATGTCATCGAGCCTGTGTTGTAGGGGGTAAGCAGAGTTTGTAGCTGTAGTGTTCTTGTTTTTGGACATTTTTAGGGTTCCGTACCCAAAGGGTGCCAAACGGAAGCCTGTTACTAAGCCTCCGCGGTCTGTCTGTCTGTCAGCGGGCTTATCTCATAAGTAGACTGTTGAAATTTTCACAGATTGTGTATTTCTATTGCCGCTATAAAAAAAGGATAATATTTTTGTGTTCACCAAAAATGTTATCCGTACATCAAAATACTGATCGTGCACCAAATATTCCTGAATGTTACACAAAACACCCGCGCGTCCGAAACTTCACATTGGTGAATCATTTGGGTTAGAATCATTTGGGTTAGGTTAGGTTAGGTTAGAACAGTGACCCTTAACGAGCGACGGCGAGCGAGCGAAGCGAGCGGTGCAGCAGGCAGCGGCCGCCGAGCGCCATATCCAATAGATGCTCGTTATGACATATTTTAATGAACATATTTTGGTGCACATTCAGTATATTTGGTGGAACACAGGCAAAATTAGGTAAATGAAATGGGAATAAATTGAAGTACTTTTAAATACCATCCTAAAAAAAAATCCTAATTAATATTATAAATGCGAAAGTGAGTTTGTTTGTTATGCTTTTACGCTAAAACAGTTGACCGGATTTGGATGAAATTTGGCACACGGGGACACCATAATCTAGATTAGGACATAGAATACTTTTTATTCTGATATTTTCACGGGATCGAGACTTATGCGGGTGAAACTGCGGGGCGCAGCTAATAATAAAAATAAAACAAAGTTAAAAATTAGGACCCCCTTTAATTTTTATGTTTATTTTATTTTTATACTAACTGCGCCATAGCTCGTGGCTAGTAGGAGCTCGTGGCTAAGTAATAACAGCCGCACGGGTCGATCCATCAGGTTAAGCTACGCTTGCCGGGGTTGGTCCGTGGATGGGTGACCATCTTTACACATCGAGACTCCTCCGTGCCTCGGAAAGCACGTTAAGCCGTTGGTCCCGGCTTTCATTCGTGGATCTTTCACAGTCATTACGGGTCGACAGAAGCCCGAACCAACCAGTCTTACCAAGGGGTATCGTATTACCCAGTTACTGGGTTGTGGAGGTCAGATAGGCACTCGCTCCATGTAAAATACTGGTATTCAGGTGCATCCGGTTAGACTGGAAGCCGACCCCAACATAGTTGGGAAAAGGCTAGGCAGATTAATTGATTGATTATGTTATTATTTAGAGGGAACAATGGTGTGTGTATGTCTTTGTCTTTGTGTCGGTATCGGCGCCGGTGGTATCGGCCCCGATTTACGAGTTGTAGGTCGTAAGTTCGAACCCAGACAGGCACTTTACTTCCAGTAAACTATTTCATCACCACTGCTCTCAAAACGGTGAAGGAAAACATCGTGAGGAAACCGGCATGTCCTAGAACCAAAAATTCGACATGTGACATCTGCCAACCCGCACTGGTCCCGCGTGGTGGAACAGTTTCAATTGAAAAGAAAAGCTACAATTTCATTTATCCATGAAATTTAGATTTCTACTTTGTCTACTTTACTTTACTACTAGGTAGTACTTTGATTTGTACTTTATTATTATTATTATTTATTTAATTGCCAAGTAACAAGACTCACAGTGTTAGTAACAATATGCTTACAAACTATGTTAGTAAAACATTAACACAAAAACACAACAAAACTTGTGACATCACTGCTCAGCCGATACCTTGCAGCAGTGGTTCACAAACGCACAATCTAGCCTGCTGGCTACCATAAACAGGATACTGCTGGTGCTGCCCCGCACCCTACTAACCAGGGATGCGCACCGCTTCCGCATGACAGTGTAGAAGCAGTCTACGTGAGCTTCAGCAAACATCCCTGATGCGCTGCAGTATCGAGGCAACCCCATCAGCACCCTGAAAGCGTTATTATATTGAACGCGAAGGGCGCTGTATGATTTCTGAGTATAATGAGCCCACAGACTGCAAGAGTAAAACGACGTGCAGTAAGCACTAAATATAGTGCGCTTGACCTCTTTAGAGGCACGCCTGAATCTGAGGGCAATCATGTTAGCTCACACACAGCGCCCTCCGCTCTCTGTCAATATCTTTACTTTGTTAGTTAAGAATAGTTTAAGTAATGATGAAGATAGAATATCCACTGAGGATGGAAGCCTCTAAAAATTAAGAATAAAAAAAAAAATACTTCGTCTATCACCTGCAAAAGATCTGTTGCCAAGTAAACATAGCATTTATTTTAATCGTAAAGGATACATTACATGGCGTTTCGCCAAAACCCGAGCTTTCTCAAAACGCATTGAACTTGACTCGATAGTAAATATGTCCGAATACTGGATTCGAAAGTGGCTACTCGATTTGAATTTTAATTTGATTACTATTCCGAACAAAGCCTTGACCTCGAGGTTTTTGGAGCAAATCTTTTGGCTTGTTGACAATCAAGGAAGCTTTGTGGGTCCAAGAAGTAAGATCTATGATAACACCTATCCTGGACATGTCGTCGCTAATCTAACTAAGTGACGTAACTGATTCGAAGAAAATTTTACAGGGCAAGCTATTTTTCTTTTTTTTTTGTAAACTGTAGAAATATCGGTCTCGATTTTTGCATTATCATGGGGACCGTAAGGTATACGTAGAGATACGCCGATTAGACAGATCGATTCGACTTGGAAAATGTATCAAATTACTATAGTTAGGTCGGCTATCGGCTTAGTCCAAAATGTCAGATACCTACGTCAGTTAGCTAAATTAGCGACGATGTAATACTAACTCCTCTCTTCGTCATGTCAATAGCCACGAACTTGAAAATAATACGTCGTATGGCATATTTAAGGCTACGATAACCAACTTTAAATGATTTTAAATAGAAGATCACGTGTAAACGAGTAGAGTTATTGATTTGGAAAAAATAATATGTTAAATTAGAGAATTTTCTTAATAACTTAATATGTGAATATTTTATGTTATGTTTATATTACATAGTGTAACTAACTTTTGCCCGCGGCTTCGCCCGCGCATGTATATAAACCTGTATGTATATAAACCTTCCTCTTGAATCACTCTATCTAATAAAAAAAACCGCATCAAAATCCGTTGCGTAGTTTTAAAGATCTAAGCATATATAGGGACAAACAGACAGCGGGAAGCCACTTTGTTTTATACTATGTAGTGATTAATTTGTATGTCTAACGCGGATAAAAAACTGAGAATCACGCAAAAACTATCAAATTTATTTTTATGAAACCTTCATCATTTTAAAGACAACTTAATTATTTATCTTTTAGTATACGTGTTTTATTAAAATACATTTTGATTTATGGGTAATAAATTAATAATGCATCTAATTTGGGACAGCGCTCCTTGACAGTCAGTCCTATTACTGGCTGGACGTACGACGCGTTGCGTGAGCTCAGCACAGAACACGCGAGCTAACCACTCAAGGCCTTTGGGGAATATCTGCGTCTTAAGATATGTAAGAGTAGTGGTGGCCCTCCTGTAGAAACCGTGACCGTGACTTACGAGTTGAAACGCAAGCAGGCACTTTACTTTGTATAAATTATTTTATCACCACTGCTCTCAAAACGGTGAAGGAAAACATTTTGATGAAACCGGCATGAAAACGCGCACTGGGCCCGCGTGGTGGATTACGGCGCACTGCCTCTCACAGAGAGGAGGCCTGTGTCCCAGCAGTGGGAACATGCTATGTGTGTGGCTATGCTATTAATTATATTTTTGTATGCATTGTGTTTCTGTGACAAATAAACCTATTTTTTTCTTTCTTTCTTTATTTGTCATATTTACGCATAGCAAGGAGTTAGAGTGACTCACTGCCTGACATGAGTCGTCACTAGTTGATAATTTTAGAATGAAATGACCTGTTTTACCTACCTACGCTACCTCCGAGCCCATTCAGCAAAATATTAAAAAAAAAACAAATGTTCGCGTGGCTAAACAATAACAGCCGTACGGGTCGATCTTCAAGGTTAAGCAACGCTTGCCGAGGTCAGTCCTTGGATGGGTGATCATCCATAACATGTACGGACAGCTCTCCGTGCCTCAGGAAGCACGCTAAGCAGTTGGTCCCGGCTGTCATTCGTAGATCTTTGACAGTTGTTACGCGTAGTCAGAAGCCCGAAAGTCTGACAACCAGTCTTACCAAGGAGTATCGTGTTACCTATTAACTAGGTTGTGAAGGTCAGATAGGCAGTCGCTCCATATAAAATAGGTACTGGTATCCAGCTGAATCTTCTCTGGTTAGACTGGAAACCATAACATAGTTGGGAAAAGGCTAGGTAGGCCACAGAACAGATAAAGAGGTCTAGGCAGATTAGACCTTGAACATCTGTTTGCAACTAACGCAAGTTTTATAATGCAAAAGTATCATATTATGATCTGCTGCAGTAAACAAAATCAGAACATTATATGATATTCTTCAGGATATATGCTAGGTATATAGTGTGTTGAAAACATAATACACCTAATTTGATACGATAGAAAAAAATTACGAAGATACCTCTAAAAAATTCTTTTAACGATTAAAAACCATACTAATATACTTGCAATCATTATTATTTTTCGTCAGATTTATTCTACAAACAATATATTAACGTAATAATGTTTTAATTTTTTAGTCCAATCAATAGATTTTTTGTAAATAGTTAATTACTTCATATTTTGCAATGAATTACCAGGGTTGTATCATCAATTCATCACGCTTCTCTTTCTATTCTATGCAGTCGAATAGTGACCGCGCTTTAGGTCCTGTAAGGTCCTGTAGTTCTCTTAAGCTGTTGCATCAGAACAGGAATTTGAGTTATCGAGTTACAATGTCTAAACCCCAGTTTCCACCGCGAGCTGAGTGGTGGACCCATTTAGGCCGCGTTTCCACTGACGCGGAGCTGGGCGGAGCGGACCGGAGACGTGCAGGAATCGTCCAATTACAGACGAGACAAGAGACGCGATGAGGATTACAACCATTATGATTGGTCGATTCTGCACGTCTCCGCTCCGCTCCGCCCAGCTCCGCGTCAGTGGAAACGCACCCTAAGGACTCCGTTTAACTCGCAAGAGTAAACTGCATACTATTGGACTATTTTTTGGTGGAAATACAAGTATGCAGTTTACACTTTCGAGTTAAATAGGTCCACTCTATTTGCGGTGGAAACCAGGCTTAAATTATTCCAGACTATTAAATTAAACCCTCGGTTTCACCCGCGTAGACTGGGATAAAAAGTTGTCTATGTGTTAATCAAGGGTTTAGGCTATCTACGTACCGAATTTCATTCAAATCGGTCCAGCCGTTTCAGAAGAAGAAGTAACAAACATACAAATACACACTCATACTTTTGCCTTTATAATATTAGCGTGATATTGCAATCTATTTTCGACTTACTGAGGATTACAACTTAACGAGGTTAGAGTTATCGAGATTAATATTGAAGTATGAACGCGCTTGACGATATCTACCCGTCATACTAAAATTTTTTGAAACATGTACTTACAGAAATCAATAAACTTTTTTACTTTACTTTACTTTACTTTATAGTTGTTTTATCTCACGAAAGCGGGCGAGCCATACTTGTATGTGTAAATGTTACATGCACATTGTCTTTGTGTGCGTAAGCTCGGGAGCGCGCTACCTGCAGGTACGCACACAAGAGCGCGTGTCTATACGCATTACATCTACAAGTATGGGTTACCCGCTTTTGTGAGATAAAACAACACTGTAACTCCTGTAACTCCTACCGCAAGTCACTTCGTTTTAATAAGAACACTTTCATCACAAAACAAAAGACAGACGTGTTCCGATTACAAACACACTAAATTCATGGTCAACAACCAGCAAATAAACCAAATGAAATCTCTTAGAATGCACTAAGATACAACTCCGATTCGAAAGTGTACAACTCGATTAGAATTTGAAATCGATTCGGGCAGTATCGATTAGTATTCCATATGTGTTGTGATCGACACACATTGTGTCCTGATCATTTTTAACGATCCTTCCGGCTTTAAAACGTGTGAGTATGTAGTGTTTTAGAGGTGAGAAGACGAGGACGAGACGTTTGATAAATGAAGGTCAAAGAAATTGAACAGCAGTACTATTCTGTACAACTTTCCCCGTGAAAACTTAGGTGAAGTGAGCGTGGAGTGAACCACATCATCATCTGCCTAGCCTTTTCCCAACTATGTTGGGGTCAGCTTCCAGTCTAACCGGATGCAGATGAATACCAGTATTTTACATACAGCGACTGCCTATCTGACCTCCACAACCCAGTTACTGGGTAATACGATAGCCCTTGGTAAGACTGGTGGTCATACTTTCGGGCTTCTGACGACCTGTAACGACTGTCAAAGATCCACGAATGACAGCCAAGACCAACGGCTTAACGTTCTTTCCGAGACCCGGATGGGTCTTGGTATTTAAATATGGTCACACATCCACTGACCTACCGCGGCAAGTGTAGCTTACCCTAATTGATCGACCCATGCGGCTGTTTTTACTTAGCCACAAGCTCCTAAAATAACCACATATCAATAGTTAAACTTGTACTAAGAAAACCGTCGACTATAAAAACTTTTTTACAAAAAACAAAACCGACTTCCAAAAAAACACTAGAAAGTGAAAAATAACTTTAATTTCGGAAGTCGGTGTCTTTGGATCTGTTTTTTAGGTTTTTGCCCCCGACTTCCGAAATTAAAGTTATTTTTCACTTTCTAGTGTTTTTTTGGAAGTCGGTTTTGTTTTTTGTAAAAAAGTTTTTATTTTTCACTTTTTAGTGGGTCAGTTTGTAATTTATCTAAGTTACAATAACCCAATGTCAACCTCATCACGTTTTAAAAAATATTGCTTTTCCCGATGCAGGGACGTTAATTGTTGAGGAGTTCTCCTAGTAAGAACCAGGAGAACTGGAGCTCATGGTGAAGTCACCATCACCATTATGCATTTGGACGAGCATAAACCATATTAAAGTAATCGAATCGCAACCTGTGATATTATACTTATAATTGAGTATTTCCGATGGCCATCTGTGGTCTTCATCATCAGTTCCAGTTCACCAAATGGTACTTTCCGAGAGCAAATGCACGAGTTACTATAAAAAATACCGAAATCGATATAAGTGTGCCCATAAAATTTAAGGGTTTCCCTCGATTTCCATGAGATCCCATCATCAGATCCTGACTTGATGATCATAGGACCACTTGGGAAGTATACCCTTTCGAACAAAAAATAAAAATCCAAATCGGTCCAGCCATTTTCGAGTAATCGGGGAACATACATAAAAAAAAGGTTCCGACGAATTGAGAACCTCCTCCTTTTTGAAGTCGGTTAAAAAGGCCCTGTCAATCTGAAATTGGTAGTATGTACGTGTGGTTAACTGTACCTACTGCAGTTACCAATGTGTTTGGAAATCGTGGTCATATGAATAGAAAATCACAATTGTTAACCTTGAACAAAATAAAGCTAGTAGAATTATAACTGTACTAGCAGTGAAACGGGGTTTCACCCGCTTAAGTCTCGAACCCGTAAGAATATCGGAATAAAAAGCATTTTATGTGTTAATCCAGGATAAACTATCTGTGTGGCAAGTTTTATAAAGAATCGTTCAGTACCGTATATAGTTTTAGCTAAAACTAAACTTCAATACCAACTCGACTGAAATGTATGGGGCAGCTGATATTTTTTTCTTGATTACGATGTTGGTTCCATGGAGAAAGTTATTCTCCATGGGACCACACCTCAAATTTCAGCACACCTTTTTGATACATCCTTTAGCAGAAAGGTACCTTCATTTATCATCTTAAGTGATAATTACGACTGGATCGCAAATTGACCACGTCGCTCTTAGTCCAAATCTCAAAATGTCTAAATATCAAAATACCTAAGTCGCAAAATGACTACATCGCTTTTAGTCCACATCTCATAATGTCTAAATCTCAAAATACCTAACTCGCAAAATGACTACATCGCAAAAAGTCCGAACAGTTGTGTAGGCACCTATACCTACATTAATCTCTTTGGTTCTTAAGGTGACTTTTTTTCTAACTTTCCCTAGGCTATAATGTGCTTTCCCAAAATTCACTCTTTACACCAAACTTGAACCAAATCGGTCCATTTTGATGCTTGAACAGATAAACCTACAAACAGACAAAAATGTTAAAATCACCTATTTTGGGTAATATAATACTGGTATTCAGCTGCATCCGACACCAACATAGCTGGGAAAAGGCTAGGCAGATGACGATGATGAATGATGATGTATCCAGTCATTCTGATATCAACCCTGTATAGGTGCCTACACAACTGTTCGGACTTTTTGCGATGTAGTCATTTTGCGAGTTAGGTATTTTGAGATTTAGACATTTTGAGATGTGGACTAAAAGCGATGTAGTCATTTTGCGACTTAGGTATTTTGAGATTTAGACATTTTGAGATTTGGACTAAGAGCGACGTGGTCAATTTGCGATCCAGTCATTCTGATACCAACCGATAATTACTTAGGTACCTATAAACCATTTTATGTAGGTACATGTTTATTATTCTTTACAAAACCAGTCGTATCGTTATCGTCTCGTGAGTAGGTAAACGATCTTTTTCTAGCTGTCATTAATATCTAGTAGACAAGCCAGCAGGTCATATTCGTGGCATTATTAAGTATGTCTTTATTTAAGTATACAATTAACTATAGTTTTATTGTTACTAATTTTATTAATGTCATAAATAGCTACATTCAGTTAGACATTCCTTTGAATGAAATAGAAAGTGACAGGAAAACAGGCCGGAAAGCGTCGCCATATTTTTTTAAATATGACTATGACTTTTGTGAATTTATAGACACGGAAATTCAAGTTTTACACGTGATTTAATTTCCGTGGAAATAAACGCTTAATCAATCAGTAAGCCGTCAATTATGTTTTTAATTATGCCACAGAATATGACATTTGCTGTCTTGTTGGTGGATTTATAGAAGGCCATGATAAAAGTTTTACACTGTGATTTAAATTCTACAAATATTAGCACTAAGACGATCACAAAGTCAATGCACCAATTATTATAAACCTTATTTTTTTAGCAGCAAACCATTGAATTAAAAATACTACTTTATTTCTTTAGGATGAAAGACGTTTAAAAAAACTTAACAACAAAAAAGGAAACAATAGTCAATAGAAAGCCAAATGTTTAGACTTATAATAGAATTTGTGTTGTAACCATACAGACAGATTACAATAGTTAAAACTATCTAAATAACCATTTGGTTTGCAATTAATAAGAGGGGAAAAAAAGTCTTAAAAGGAAAACATTTGCAGTTATTTATGAAAAATTTGCAGTTATTTATGAAAAATTTGAGGAAAGCTTAAGGAAAGCTTCCATGCAAACGTTTGGTGATTACTCGCCGTTTGACGGTGTACGTTCAAAACTTAATATTATTTCAATTCCTCTTGTCATTAAAAAAAAAAAAATTGGTTTGGTATTTATGAGGTCGAAACTTCCAACACTAATGTTGGGCGTACATAAATAGCTTCCTTATGAATGGCAAAATTGTTACCGTTCAGAGACAGATAATTTATTGAAGAATTCAAATCATTACTTCAAATACGTCCAGTAGTTTTTCATAATATCTAAACGCCAAAAGGTCTTTTCATAAAATTGTATGCGCTCGTTTTCGTTATAAACCATCGTCTATTTCTTTAATACATAAAAACTAAATAAATAAATAAAGTAACTAAATAGCATGCATATTAACCATGCCACCAACGAGTTCGAGCCGACTAGTGGCGAGATAATTTCTTGACACAAAAATTTATCATCTGCCTAGAATTTTCCCAGCTGTGTCAGCTTCCAGTCTAATCGGATGCAGCTGAATAACAGTATTTTACATGGAGCGACTGCCTATTTGACCTCCACAACCCAGTTACTGGGTAACACGTTACCCCTTGTTAAGACTGGCTGTCGTTCTTTCGGGATTTTGACGACCCGTAACGACTGTCAAAGATCAACGAATCGAAACGTTCTTTCTAAGGCACGGAGGAGTCTCGATATGTAATGGATAGTCACCCATTCACGATCCGACCACGGCAACCGTAGCTTAACCTGATCGATCGACCCGTGTGGCTGTTATTACTTAGCCACGAGCCCCTCTCTTTTAAATATACTTAGTCTACTTACACTAGCCCAGTGCCATGGAAAGCATTGGAATCGTTTACGAATCTTCGTTTTATGCAAAATATTGTGTTCGTATGTTTTAGCTTCGTAACGGTTGACCTCTATACTTGCGAATTTAGGAAGTTAAGTGCGTTGCACATCACGTGCTGTGGGTATGAAAGCGATAGTGAAACTATTGGTGCCCATTTTGGGTTATCTTAGCTGTACTTCTTTTTCCCTATCAATAAAAATGCTGGTCTGGTTGTTAAAATTGCGCCAAACAAACGCTTAGTATCCTACTTTGGGCTAATTTGACCAAAATCGGATATCTTTTATCCGTGGAATAATATCGACGACTGTCAGTTTTTGTATGGACAAACTGTCAAAAATTTATTGGAAGATATTTAATTTATAATATTTAAAAAAAATATATTCTTAAGACAGTGATGATTTTGTAGCGCCAATACAAATACAAATCCATTGCACAAAAACAAACAAACACAACATAACATAATAAAACGCACAAATACACCTCTGTTTGTACAGACATGCACCCTTACGATACGAGGACCTTGTTAGTTCTTGATCAAACCGAGGACCCTCCAAAAAACTGGTTTAAATACCTCGTTGGACTTGTTGAATAAGATAGAAAGAGACTAGTGAATCTATAGTGTTGAGCTTATTGGGATATTGCTATCTCAACATTGTTCTGTATGAATTGCGGAGGACCTGAAATACACAGCTAAATTTGAATAGCGATGCACATACGAGAACTTTGTGTAGGCCAACAGAGACCCCTTATGTAAGCCCTGCGTCATTCCGAGGACGTATTTTTACACAATATTCCTTATAATTGTATAAAGTGCGGACGCTGTGTTAGACTTTATATCACCAAAACGAGGACAGTTTTTCGCGTAGAGCTTGTACAAAGTGAGGATAAAACAAATACACACACACACACACTACAAAAATATTATATTCTTGTTCTATTCTACTGCGTCAATTGACTACAATACACACACCACCAAGCCAGAACACCACAAGCTAAAATATATGTTCTCCTCGTTCTGCCTACGTAACAAACCTATTAATTTGACACACATGCTTGCTTATTAATACGCATACGATAATTTTTACAATACACGATTGATACACATTCCGAGGAATTGGTGTTTAATAAGTACATTGGGGTTAGTAGATCAGAGAATACCGCTTTATGGTTACGTAGCTCATATTTCGTCATCATTTTCAATGTCTGCAGTCCCAGTGCTGGACATAGGCTTTCCTTTTTAGGATTCCGTACCACAAAGGAAAAAAACGGAACTACCATGTGGCCCTAGTGTGGGTTGATAGATGTCACATGTCTTAGAATCAAAGATTCGAAGACATGTGATATCTACACCGCCGGTTCCCTCACGATGTTTTCCTTCACCGTTTTGAGAGCAGTGGTGATGAAATTGTTTACGCAAAGTAAAGCGCCTGTCAAGGTTTGAACCTACGACCTACAACTCGTAAATCGCGGCCGTTACCACTAGGCCACCACTGGTCAAACCAAATATACTTTTATCTTCTCGGATATTTTTCGCATCAGGATAAATATCCTCTTTCAGAAAAGATCCAACTCTAACCAACAAAACTAAGTCATCTTTTCAGTATGGGATGCAATATATATTACATCTTGAGCTATCTATGAATAGGATGTAATATATATTATAGCACAGTGTGAACGGTCTCGTACAAAAAGTATGACGAGCGATAAAACATTATATCTCAAGATGTAATATATATCCCATAGTGAAAAGATGCAAACTAATATTCTAGCAAGTCATGTTACAGCAATCGATTTGGCTCGCGACGGGTGAAACTTTGAAAGTGTCACACACATATAGCTAAGCTACAATTTACTCAGATGGGGAAATCTAGGCAGCTGGCAGACTCTCGCGTGCCTAGATTTTAAACACTGTCTTTTGAGCTTTGAGCTGACAATGTACAAGGTATACGGAGCTTTTTAGTGTTGCTTTGCGTTTTCTAAAAACATTGTTTTGGTGTATAACTATAAACACATGTCAACTTTTGGTACTTATCGATCTTAAAACTTTTAATTTCATCATCTGCCTTTTCACAACAACCCAATTACTGGGTAATACGATACCCCTTCTATCCCTTCTATCAGTCTTACCAAGCGGTTATGCAATACCCTTGGTAAAGCTGGTTGTCAGACTTTCAGGCTTCTGACGACGTAACGACTGTCAAAGATCCAAGAATGGTAGCCGGGCTCAACGGCTTAACGTGCTTTCCGAGGCATAGTGGGTTCTTGGTATGTAAAGATGGTCATTCATCCACGTACCGACCGCGGCAAACGTAGCTTAACCTGGTCAATCGATCCTTACGACTGTTATTACTTAGTCACAAGCCCCTTAAAACTTTTATTTATAAGCTATATTTTAAAATCGAAGTTCAAGTATCAAAATCGTAAATCTCTTCTTGATTCTTGTTTAAGATTCTGGTAACCAAAATATTTGTAGTGTTTTGTTCCTGTAGTGCTATTCTGTAAATATGTCACCGTGAAAACTTAGGTGAAATGATCCTAAAGTGAGCTGTCAATAGTGCCAATCCCTAGCATCGGGTGGAATGACAGCTCACTTCACGCTCACTTCACTTGAGTTATCACGGTGAGATGTTTACAGAATAGCATTGCTGAGCTTTTATACATTGTGATGCACCTCACTGGAAGGAAATATTATTTTACGTATAGTTGAGCCATGTGCCAATTACCTAACATTGTGATTATACCGACTGTCTATGTAATTTAAACCTACCTACTAACTCAAGCTTTACCAAAAACGTCTCATTTACACCAACATCTTATTAAAATATATTACAATAGACAGAACTAATCAACAATTCCTTTTCCTCTTTTTCAGAATCAAAAAAACTCTTCGGCGGCTACCGAATTACTCCCACCTACTGCAAAGCGTCGCGCGCCGCAAAATACAACAGAGGCAATACGATATGCATGTTCAACCACGAATGTTACCAGCGAGGGGGTGAAGTAGTGGGGGCTTGCATGGACGGGTTTCTCTTCGGGGCGTGCTGTCAGCTCAAATCTGACAGCCAATCACATATCCCCAAAGGTCCTGGTATCGTCATGACAAGTTATCTTGACTACCCAGAAGCAACTGAAGGTGACGATTATGATGCAGAAGAATTAAGTGCTTGGCATAACAGTTATAAACCTGTGGTCACTCCTGGGTATAAGCCTGCAGATAAAACATCAGCTACAACTTTTAAACCAGATGATTTGAGCACTGAAGGAGAACATGCAGAAATGATCTCTGAAGGGTTATCTCAGATCACGAATACTTTGCTCAGTTCACCTCCTAAAGATAGTAATGGTGTTATCTATATGAAGCCGAAACCTGATTATTATACACACAGCAGTATTGATCATGGCGGGCCAGATACTATTTTAGTACATACTAATGGATCTGTTGTAGATACAGTGGTGAGGCCTTCGGATTTCAATATTCAACTCTCTTCCATGCAAACTAAACCTACGGTTACTCCAAGTACCACAACAACAGAGTCTCAAAAGACGGTATCAACCCATCGACCAATTAAGCCAATCTTCAGGCCAAAACCAGTGACTTCAACTGAGAAATACATCATAATTTCGAAACCTCCAGAATTGTCATCAATTAACAGTATTATTCAGATGCTAAATGATAGTACTCCAAGCATGAAGGAAGAAGTAACCCCATCTATTGATATCATGGAGACAAAGTCTTCACCAGCTCCGTCCTACTCCTACACGTATCCAAGTTTCTCATCCACCGGTCACTATGTCACTTTAAAACCTACATCATTGTCAACGTATTTGACGAAAAAACCAGCACCAAGCAAAAAGCCGTCTTATGATTATATACATACGACTCCAAACAGCTTGCCACAGGATGATAAGCCATCATCTTACTTCTCTTCGCCAAGCCCTAGTCAGTCTACTAGTCAAGCTATTGATGCCTTCAATAGATATCCTACTGATCCCACTGATTTTGGTGACTTGTCTACCTTCAGTTATGTTAGTTCTACAACCACGCAAAGACCTACGACTCCGAAGAAAGCTCCATCTACCAGTTATGTGACTGGAGCTAGTCCCATTCGAAGACCAGCACTTCCTCCCAATGTAGTAACCACCTATGATGCTGCTGACAACGTTGACACATTCTCAAGTGTGACACCAACTGTCATAGTTCTAACTGATATACACACGACAAAAACACCTCTAGATGCAGACGAACCTCAATTCGTTGAAATATCTCAAGAACCTTTCAAGAAACCAATAAGTCAGATAACTGTAAACAATCATATAGCTGCTACTAACAACATTTATATGGGAAAACCTTCCTACCCATCTACTTCTTCACCTACAGTAGTTATTACTCCAAAACCAGGACTCGTGACTACTCCTTACCCAATCAAAGCTTCAATCGGTACTAGACCTGCTCCAATTCTGACAAGTCCTATTATGGAATTTACTGAAGCACCTACTACGAATAAACCAGAAATGCAGACATCACCTGATGATCTAATCAACTTCCCACCAGTAAGGAACCCAATGTTGAATGCTTCTGGGTCAAATCCTTCCCTTTACAACACAAGTATTTCATTGTCTGACAATGAACTAGATATCCTCCATGACGTAGAATTCACAACACCAACTTGGGAAATGGATGAAAAATTAAACGAAAAGATGAATGTATTCGTAAACAAAATCGTTGGAAACTTACAAGGAACGTTCCAAGAATTGCACGATATAGTAATTTTAGGTAGGAAACCAAACGAAACAGCAATAAAAACGACCACAACGAAGCCGAAACGGACCTTGGCGACCACAAAAAGGCCTTTTTTGACGACCACAAAAAGGCCGCTGAGGTTGACCACGACGAAGGTGACCACACGAAGGCCACCGGTGAAGACGACTAAGAAGCCAGTGCGGCTGACCACGCAGTATCGACGGCCAACCACAACGCAGCCACCGACCACGACCGCCGCTACGAAAAAGCCGGTTAGGTTCATTTCATCTAAATAATAAAGAAACAGTCTTCTTCTAGATATTATGGGTCTCCTGAACCGTTTTTGAATGCACTGCTGTTGACAAATGTATCCTACATTTCGAGCAACATCAAGAAGTAATAAATTATAATAATTTAGCATCTAACATTTAGTAGTTATACTTAATGAAGCAAATAAAATGTATGCTCTTGCCAGCACCTACACTGGTAGGTAGTACTGTCTACGTCTTGCTCGAATCGAACATCGTAGCAACAACCAAACTTTAAAAATTGGGAAGGATCTCGTTGAAGTCTTTCGTAGTACACATGGCTACATTATCAAGCTATGCATTTCCAGTATAAGCTGACCTCTCATTGTACGGAAATCATGTATGGTTGTGTGGTAAGCTTCCTGTTATTGGATAATACGAGGAAAGTAAATACCAGGCCGAAGATACCAGGTGGATACTACATACATATACGTATAAAGAAAAAACATACAGTCGAATTGATAACCTCCTCATATAATGAAGTCGTTTAGAAAGGTTTTCCTTACAAACATGTCTTTTCCGTATGCATTTCAGGTGACGACGACAAAAAAGCCGAAGCCGACGAGGAAAGTGACGACGACCACACAAGCCGCCACCACAACCACGGAGCTAGCAGATGAGTTAACTACAGAGAACTATGTCGATCGCCCTGTTGATTATAATGATAAGAATTGTAAGTATAATATGACCTTTTACTGTTATGAAATGATATTTTAACGTCAACTTTTCAGCATGACCTGTTTCACTACTTAAGGATAAGTACCGTTACCGTTTCTTTTTCTTTCTTTTTTTATTCCCCCTAGTGGGATGTATAGATGTCCGTAGGTGTTTCCGTGTCATCACAGTGGGCGTGCCCTATTAAGTCCATGGCCCTATCAGAATACCAGTACTGTGGTATTTATTTTTTACATAGCCCAGCATTATGCTGACATAGGAGCATTTTTGGCATAACACAGGTCATTTTCATTTTATTTTGTTTATAATGTTTCTTTTGTTAGTTTTATATGCACAATTTTTACTGTTTGTATTTCCTGTGCGTGTCCCAAATAACATATTTTTCTTTCTTTCTTTCGTTCTATACCTTTAAGCCAAAAGTTAATTGTAGAAAAAATTGTCTTTGTTTTTTTTTAAACAACATAATATTACATAACATGTATAGAAGCTGACAGTCTTAAAATTATAATAATAATATGTAATGTAAACAGGGTGTAAGTGTAAACAGTGGCAATCTTTTAAGGGGTCATTGCACTGATAATTATGAACAACTTTTAATAAGGGACCAAACCTGAAATCGCGAAAAAAAAATCAGCTGTTTTCAACATTTTGACGAATTATGCGAAAGTAAATGTACTGAACAGCTGATTTTTTTTCGCGATTTCAGGTTTTGTCCCATATTAAAAGTTGTTTATAATGATGAGTACAATGACTCCTTAAAAGATTCCCACTGTTTACACTTACACCCTGTATAAAAAGGAGGGGAAACGATCATAAAAAAATTCGTCCTCATCGCTGTCGACAGGATAAGTGCCCTAAAGGCTGGCAGCATTGCCACGTTGTATGGCGATGCTGATTTTTTGGCCAAAAAATAGGACAGCTCTGGTCACGTGAAGAGTCGACGATCCGCTTGGCAATGTCTCGAAAAACCAAGTGGGCACGCGGACCCCATGGCCCTAGTGTTTCAACCCCAGCCGTTTCGAACATTAACTCCCAATAAGTTTAGAATCCTTTGCCTTTTGAGATTTTCCGCACTTGCAGCAGCCGCCCCAGCCTGTTGTGCTAGAAAGATGGAATTGCGGAAGCAGGGCCGGATTTAGGGGTCCAGAGGCCTCGGGGCAACAAAGGAGTGGAGGCCCCCTTGCCCTTTTTTTTTTTTTTTTTTTTTTTTTTTTTTTTTTTTTTTTTTTTTTTTTTTGAATTGGTGGCTATCAAGCTGCATACCTTGCTGCATAAAAAAATATGAAAAAAAATTACTACTATTACTTGATTTGTTTTTGTTTAAGAATTGAAGAACACCAACCAATTGTTCACATACTGCAATTAATTTATACGTATATATATATATACATATATATATATTTTTTTTAAATGGGACACGGAATCGAATACCCAACCTCCGAGGTTGCGGGCAAGTACCACCCCACTGAGCCATTGAGCCATTGGGGTACTCCCTCAAGATGGGTAGTAAATTGGAAGTGCTTATCAGGGCCATTTGAGATTTTGACATTTCACTGATTGCCTGATTGGAGTGAACAAATATAGATCAATGATTTCTGTTAATATTTAAGATTAATATAATCAAATAATCATGTATGTATAAAGTACTTTAGGCTGTAGGTAAAGGATTGTGGAGGCCCCCTGCTTGTGGAGGCCCCGGGGCTTTCGCCCCGGTTGCCCTCCCCTAAATCCGGCCCTGTGCGGAAGGGTGTCGACACATGTTCAATCCCACATCAAAGGCCTACTAAACCTTTTTTTTTAAATTAATTAAACATGATAGACAGTAGTCCGACAGTCAATAGTAACTTATTTCATAACTGATTTTTTCAGGAGCTAATGAGCTGGTGTAGCTGGCATTTGGTGAAAATATGTTACAGTAATTAAAATTACTTCGAATCCACGCTCGATAGCGTTTGTCGAATCGGACGCTTGATATCATGATAGGCATTTCATTTATAACATAGTCGTGTTAATTTATTTCTCTTGTTGATCCAATATTCAGCAGTTTCTTTCATGAAACTCTTGAAATATGTATCTAATTCTTCTACTCCATATTTTCAGTGTGTGGCGTCCGTCCCCTCTCAAAGACGGGCCGTATCGTCGGCGGTAAGAGCGCTGCGTTCGGCGAGTGGCCCTGGCAAGTGCTAGTCAGGGAGTCCACCTGGCTCGGTCTCTTCACCAAGAATAAGTGTGGAGGCGTCCTTATCACCAATAAGTTTGTTACGACTGCTGCACATTGTCAGCCGGGGTGAGTTGGATAACATAGTTTTATAATTTGTATGAAAAATGGTATACGGCAACCTTGTGTATTCCATAATTCTTCCAGTTTTAAAGATAATCTCAGTATGTTATGAAGGTCTTGGATCGCTTCATATAAAATACTGAGAGCAAGCCGCACGTGATCTTTACGCCGATAGCGTTATCGGTCAGACACATCCCGAAATCAGGCAACTTTAAGGCATTCCTAAATTAGACATATGTTGCTACACCTAAAACTGATAAGGCAGCATAAAACATAACGGCTAAGTGCTCATACACACGAGCTGCACTCATCAACAGCAGAGGCAGCTGCACCCGTTGATATGTGTCGACAACATGCCCTCGTGTATTTGAGTACGGTGCTCATAATATACTCGAGCGGCAAGTTGTCGACGGCAGTCGTAGCCCTTTCTGCGGCTGCAGTTGCCTCTCTTTTGACGCGTGCTACTCGTGTATATGAGCACCGTACTCAAATACACGAGCAGCAGGTTGATGACGCTCATCGACGGCTGCAGTTGCATGACTCTGTCGGCGTCGCGTGCCACTCGTGTATTTGAGGATTAAGTACTAAAATATACCTAAGTTGTGTTTGAGAATTCTAAATATTACTCGTCAGTAAGTTTTCAGTTTCATCTGATGAAGACTGGAGGACTTGTGTTTTAGACTTATTTTTTTGAAATTGTAACGCAACCAGCCAAAGCCTCACCTTTCTCGTACATATGTTTTTTTTACATAAAACTATGAATTTCTCTGTCACTCTTCCAGCTTCCTAGCATCTTTAGTAGCTGTATTCGGTGAGAACGATATATCCGGAGACTTCGAACCAAAGAAGCCAGTATCAAGAAACGTGAAGAAAGTCATCGTTCACCGGTCTTATGATGCAGCCACCTTCGAGAATGATCTCGCGCTGTTAGAACTCGAAGCACCTATCAAATTTGATGCTCATATTGGTAAGTGAATTGACTAAGTATTATTTGCGACGATCGCGGGTAAGACCTGGACGAGACTTGCACAAACCAGGGAAGAATAGCACAAAGGGCATGGTCTAAAAAAAGGGTCTAAGGGTAAAGGGTCTTTCAATACGCGCTTCCTATCTTTAAATTTAATTAAAACAAACGCGGCTTCGCTGAGTGGCGGGCGTCCGAAATGGCCAATTTTCCATGACTGTGGCAGAAATCAGGCTGAATTTGACCGATGACATGGGTAATGTTGGCTTATTCGCATAAACCTGCGACTTAAGAAAACCCCACAAGAAAAAGTCTAACGGGGTCTTTGTTTGATCTCAGGCCAAACAAAATTGGAAATCATCGACCTATAGTACTCGCCGTTTTATCAGTTGTTGAATAATATCCGTCCATGGTGATTTGGCAAAACGCACTGGATAAATGACAGCCAATTTGACAGATGTAGCTTCAACAATATAGCTCTATGTTGATAGCGGCTATATGTTCAAGCTACATCAGGTCTTCCAATAGGGGCTTCCTAACTTTGAGAGTTGTGTCAAAGTTAGGAAGCCCCTATTGGAAGACCGTTTATTGTAACGTTTCCACAGCTAGGACACATGCCTCCTCTCTGTGAGATGGAGCGGGCCATAAACAACCACGTGGGCCCAGTACGGGTATCACATGCCTTGAAATTTTTAGAGCTGCCAATATAACGCCACCATTGAGAAAAAAAAGATATGGAACATTCTGTTTCTTACGCTTACATTTTTAGTCAGACGAGGTAGACTTTTTTGTATCAAAAAAATCAACACTAATCCTCCTAGGTTCGAAGTCACTCAATCAAAAAAGGGCGGTCATCTTAGTTAGCTTTCATCTTATTTATTTATTTGGATCTCCAATAAAAGATAATTATACACAATACATGACACATAAATAAAGGGAAAGATAACTAATTACTAAAAGGATATAATTATCAAAGCATGGTTTAGCTCGGTGTTTAAGTGAAATGGCGTTATGGATGTCTAGTGTGATGCGCGAGATAGAAGACTTTCTAGCTCACCGGAATTTAAACGCGCTTCGTTTAAAAGTAGATTTATGACAAAATGCTATACTTAAATCAATTCTTAGTTAGTAAGTTCTCACCATATACAAATACCTTCGATTTAAAGCAAATTTTACTGCACAGTAAGGAACTTACGTATAGGTATTCGTATATAACAGAAAATAGATCGTGATACTTTGGATTTTTTTTTCTATCGAAAAAATATCAAGTAATCATGTTGCTTGCCCAACTACAAAAGTGCAAACTGTAGATGGAATGGTATGGAATACCTGAAGTCTTGTGCGAAGTTTGTGTTAAAATACCCTCTATTTCTAATTTCAGTGCCAATCTGCATGCCACCTGATGAAGCTGACACCGACTTCACGGGCCGGGTAGCGACCGTGACGGGATGGGGACGACTCAAGTACGGTGGGTCCGTACCAGCTATATTGCAGGAAGTACAGGTATGTATTGTATTCAGTACTGTTTCTTGGCGTTGTCATCGTTTATAATTTGTTTGCACTTATTTAATCTAATTTCAATCATATTTTCTTTCTTACTTTTGTGATATAAAAGTGGTGATATACCATCACAGTCCAATTTTCTGTCAATGATCTTTCTGATTTTTCATTCATGTTTAAGTTAAGACAGTCAGCGCTACCTGCTCTAAAGCTTAGTGCTCATATACACGAGCGGCATATTGCCAACGACAGAGGAACTGCAGCTGTCCACGCCTCTACGGGTGCCACAGGCAGTAGAACTGCAAGCGCGAACGCGTTAGCAGCTACCTTCCGAAGTTACGCTGCCGGCGATGAGTATCGACAGTTACAGTTGCTTATGCCATAGGCAACGTGCTGCTCGTGAATATGAGCACTTAATTATTTACTCTACTAATGTGAACCCCTGGATATTTTGTCACTTTTGGATTAACGACATTTCCAGACTTCTAACTTTATGAAAACTTCGTCACGTTTGTATTCTCCGTAAGCCATCATGTTGTTATAAGAGCTATATAATAAGGTATTCTTAGCCTACTAGACCCCTAAACTCTTATTCTTACTAATATTATTTTGCAGGTGCCTGTAATAGAGAACAGTGCTTGCCAAGACATGTTCCAAACAGCTGGCCACTCTAAAAAGATCCTCAACTCTTTCATCTGCGCGGGATACGCTAATGGCCAGAAGGATTCTTGCGAGGTAAGTATTTTCCTGATAAATAATTGTACACTTCTTGAAGTGAAAGGCTTGTAGCTTGACTAAATGACCGAGTTACGAGATGTCTTCTATATGATTATCAAATGTTTGTAAATGTCTTTAGTTCCAGTAAAATGTAAAATAAATATTGTTACGGGATTTACGTAATAAACTGTATATTAATGCAGTTTTTTTTGTAGCGACATCTGTTGAGTTGCTATACTTACTAACTAAACCTAAAGTTTTTAGATACAACATGTAGATGGAACCACCATCTTTTAATCCAAGCCAAATATGGAACTGTCCGGCCCTGTCATAGATAGTCTGAGATCTGAAGGCCAATTCTCGTACTTAAAAAACGTTCAAATTCAAGTCGCAGTGTCATCTCAGCGACAATCAATGTCAAAAATGTAGGGAAATTAGAGGCTTTTTTGACAGATTGCGACTGAGATTAGAATGCGAACGTTCTTAAAAATTACGAGAATTGCCCCTCTGTTAGGCTGGTCTTACACTGACAGCCGCCGTTTCGTTTTGACATAATGAGCTCCTCGTTAAAGTATTTACTTTTAACATTATACAGGGTGGCTGGAACATTGACGTCCAAAAATAAAATTTCGGTCCCTCGTATCGTGGGGTATTCGAATCACCCCCATGTATGTTCCGCGACTTTTCATAGTTTTCGAGTTATGAATTTTTTTCTGAATGTTTGAAAATTTTCGACCTGACCAACCTAAAAAAATTCAAAAAAAAAAAGTAGAGGGTTTTATCGAGTTTCTTTTTTTGCAACTGAATTTTCATAAGTAGTACTTTTATGCATAAAATAATCAGCTTCGTAACTGTGATGAAAGTTATGAAAATGTTGATCTAAAGTGAAAAATTTACGTTCGGTAAATTATGACTTAAATTTTCAACTTCAAATTAAAAATCTAAACAGGTGACTTCATGGTTCTCAAGTAGGCTTCAAGAATGCGCCAAACTCTCAGCTTTCATAATCATTAAAAAACGTAGGACTTAATGGGGCTAACTTTGGCCTTAATCGGCCTTCAAAGACTGCGAGGTGGAAAATTCTTAAAATTAGCTATCTGATTAATATTTTTTTTTTCCA
Organism: Cosmia trapezina; assembly: GCA_905163495.3. Classification (NCBI taxonomy): domain Eukaryota; kingdom Metazoa; phylum Arthropoda; class Insecta; order Lepidoptera; family Noctuidae; genus Cosmia; species Cosmia trapezina. Next base: position 6,813,951 of record LR991048.1, read on the forward strand.
TTTTCTCGCTCCTAAGGTTATTTAGTTTGCTAACCAAAAATGACTGCAGGAAAGCTAAGATTTAAACACGGAGATTTTTTTAAATGTTAGTTTAATGAATTTTGCGCGATCCGTTCTCGTGGACTATGGGTTGTAAACGAGGGTGCAACTCTTTTACCTGCAATAACAATGGACCGAGAGGAAAAGAGACCGAATTATTGCTATCTCTCTCACGCAAGGCGCGCAACCGAAGCCAACGCAAAACAAGTACCTCAGTCGTACTCACATTGTGTTTACTGCTATACGCGTGTCGCCATTTTGTCTTTACCACACTCGCTTTGCCCACGGACTCCGCTGCCTACTTGTTTGACTACTTTGCTCGTTTATTGGACTGTGTTTTGCATTCTGATTTGGACTTTTTTTACGTGGAAGTGTAAAAAATGAGTTACACGTTAAGTGAATATGCAGAAATGCATTATTTTTATGGAGTTGCACAAGGAAACGGCCATGAAGCAGCTCGACTGTATCGCGAACAACTTCAACGTCGTGGTGGGCCGCAACCTGAGCGATATCCCGACCATCGTGTTTTTATTAACACGCACAACACTTTGATGGCAGGCCGCATTCCTGGTCGACGCGGCAGTCATGAAGGAATCCCTAGAGCTAACCCGGATCGCAGAGAAATGGTGCTGGAAGAAGTTCAGCGAAATCCGTCTACGAGTACGAGAAGTATGGCTCGTGCTCTGAACATCCCAAGGACTTCTATCCAAGACATTCTTCACGATGAAGAATACCACGCGTTCCACATCCGACGAGTCCAAGCTTTACTGCCTACAGATCACCAATTGCGCGTTGATTTTTGCCAAACCATGTTACGAAAAGAGCAAGAGGATCCTGGATTTTTCAATAAAGTTTTATGGTCAGATGAGTCACGATTTGAGCGATCCGGAATATTCAATATTCATAATAACCACACGTGGGCGAATGAAAATCCACTCGAAGTGAGAGCTTCGACATTTCAACATCGCTTCAGCGTTAACTTGTGGTCTGGTATCCTCAATGGCGAACTAATTGGTCCGTTTGAACTGCCGTCCAGACTTGATGGAGAAACATACAAAAACTTTTTGGAAAATGAACTTCCATTGTTGCTGGCAGATGTGAATCTCGAACTCAGACGAACCATGGTGTTGCAAAATGACGGCGCCCCGTGTCACTATGCAACCCAGGTCCGAAATTACTTAGATGAAACATACCCCAACAGATGGATCGGACGCAGCGGACCAATTAGGTGGCCTCCACGCTCACCTGATCTCAACCCCATCGATTTCTTTATTTGGGGCTATTACAAGGAAATAGCATACGCCCGGAGACTGTTCAAGTGAACAAGAGCTGAGGCAGTTGATTGCAGAAGCTGAACGTGTTGTGAGAGTGAACAGAGACGCTTTTAGACGATTGCCAGACAATTTCTTACGTAGGTGTAGAATGTGTATTGCTTCTGGTGGTGGCCACTTTGAAAACCTTTTGTAAATGTTAAAAATAAATTAAGTACTTATTTCACATTATCATCTGTGTTTTATTCAAAACCACTTTTTACGTAAAACTTTTCTTACCCAACTCTGAAACTATTTGTTGGTTAGTTTTCAGTATTCTTATCATTAATTAACCTTAGGAACGAGAAAATAGCCAAAAAAAAATAATTACTCAGATGGGTAATTTTAAGAATTTTTCCACCTCGCTGTCTTTGAAGGCCGATTTTAAACAAAGTAGCCCTATTAAGTACTTCATTTTTTTTATGATTATGAAAGCTGAGAGTCTGGCGCATTCTTGAAGCCTACTTAGGAATTATGAAGTCACCTGTTAAGATTTTTAATTTAAAGTTGAAAATTTGAGTCATAATTTACCGAACGTAAATTTTTCACTTTAGATCAACATTTTCATAACTTTCATCACAGTTACGAAGCTGATTATTTTATGCATAAAAGTACTACTTATGAAAATTCAGTTGCAAAAAAAGAAACTCGATAAAACCCTCTACTTTTTTTTTTAGAATTTTTTTAGGTTGGTCAGGTCGAAAATTTTCAAACATTCAGAAAAAAATTCATAACTCGAAAACTATGAAAAGTCGCGGAACATACATGGGGGTGATTCGAATACCCCACGATACGAGGGACCGAAATTTTATTTTTGGACGTCAATGTTCCGGCCACCCTGTATTTTTATTGCGGGGTTATAAAAATATTGTAAATGCCTGAAGATACTCTTTCACAACATCTTTATTTTTTGTAGAAATCCTGTCATGATTCTTTTGATCATGATGACTGACTAGAAGAAAACCTGACTAGACTACTGGTATTGGGCTATGGAGATAAGAAAACGACAGACGGTCCTTGTTAAATACTGCTAAATAAGACACGCACTAGTCACCGCCTGAGGTATGTGATCGGTGAGACGGGGGAGGTAGATAAATGACAAGCTAACTCAGTCTGCCAATCTTGTCAATAGCGCCTCCCAACGTCTCACCGCTCTCACATATCTCAGGCGGTGGCGGTGACTAGAACTTTCGTAGTCCAATATTCTTCTTTGTTTTTTGTTCAAATTATGGTAGCGAATGTTGGACGACACTAGTCAAGTCCTTTCATCTACCAATTTGAAAAGTCAACATTGTGATCGACTTACCTACAAGTAGACAGAAATATGAATTCTTTGATTAACCAGAATCTTAGGATTATCTGCTCTTAATGTTCAAATTATGGTAGGTAATATTGGAGGACGCTAGTCAAGTCCTTTCATCTACCAATTTGAAAAGTAAAGATTGTGATTTACTTACCTACAAGTAGACAGAACTATGAATTCTTAGATTAAACAGAATCTTAGGATTATCTGCTCTTAATGTTCAAATTATGGTAGCTAATGTTGGAGGTCGCTAGTCAAGTCCTTTCATCTACCAATTTGAAAAGTAAAGATTGTGATTTACTTACCTACATGTAGACAGAACTATGAATTCTTAGATTAAACAGAATCTTAGGATTATCTGCTCTTAATGTTCAAATTATGGTAGCTAATATTGGACGACACTAGTCAAGTCATTTCATCTACCAATTTGAAAAGTCAAGATTGTGATTGACTTACCTACAAGTAGACAGAAATATGAATTCTTTGATTAACCAGAATCTTAGGATTATCTGCTCTTAATGTTCAAATTATTGTAGGTAATATTGGAGGACGCTAGTCAAGTCCTTTCATCTACCAATTTGAAAAGTAAAGATTGTGATTGACTTACCTACAAGTAGACAGAAATATGGATTCTTAGATTAACCAGAATCTTAGGATTATCTGCTCTCAAAACGGTGAACAAAAAAACATTGTGAGGAAACCGTCACGTCTTAGAACCAAAAATTCGAAGACATGTGACTTCTAGCAACCCGCACAGGGCCCGCGTGGTGGATCATGGCCCACTCCCGCTCACGGACGAGGCCTTTGTCCCAGCTGTGGGAAGATTATAGGCTGATTATGCTTATGCTTAACCAGCACCCTAATTGCGTAACACATTATCAATCGGAGTTGGTTTCATTTTGACAGTTCAGCAACATTCATTGCGTTATTTACGTTGCCGAGCAGACAAATTTTTCGAACATATGAAGCAATGTATTAGCAATTTGTTTCAAAATGATTCAAACTCCGATTTACAATGTGTTACGCAATTAGGGTGCAGGCCCGGTATTATACCGGGAAAAGTGGAAAGTAAGAAGAGAGTTGAGTAGCCGAAAGTGATAAGAGTTGCCCTGTAGTGGGCTACATAGGTTAATTTTCTGTTTCATCATCATTATCATATATCCAAAAGAAGTTCATTGTTAGACATGGTCCTCCCACAAGCCTCCACATCGACCAACTTGAGCTTTTTGGGCCAATCCTAGCTCATCCCAGGATTTATTCTGGATTTATTCTGATTTTATTCTGGGTCTGCCGCATGGCACTACTATAGGACCAAAATTTTTATAGACACACGTCTTTTTCTTCTTTTTCTAGGGTGACAGTGGTGGCCCCCTAGTGCTACAACGTGACGATGGAAAATGGCAGCTAGTTGGTACAGTCTCACATGGAATCAAGTGTGCAGCCCCCTTCCTACCTGGAGTGTATATGAGGACCACATTCTATAAACCATGGCTAAAGAGTATTACTGGTGTTCATTGAATTTAGAATGAATTTTGAAATTGGAAGTATGATTTGTGTAGTGAAATTGGATTTTGAATTTAGTATGTCTGTGAATTTGTGTTTGTGCGACTTTTGTGTGTAATTATTGTTGTATTGGTATACGAAATTAAACAAATAAGTATGAATATGTGTGGAAGAGTGTTTCTTAGGAATTCTTACGATTTTTTTGTTTTTTCATCAAGCAATGCGCAAAAATAGATCAAGGTTTCACACTTTCCCACTATTATTGATTGATATGAATAAATTGATTTGTGTTTCTGTGAAATATAAAAAAAAATTAAATCATTCGTTTACAACATGATTCAACAGAACTGCTATTAATAAAACTAGTGATTGTTCTATTCTTTGAAAATTATTTTAATTTATAATGTTTTCCCCGAATAAGAATTATATGATCTTTTCATTCCGAGATTAACCACTCGTATAACAGAAACAATTAAAAAGTCATTTGATTGTGTCTCGCGTAGCTCTGCGTTCGATGTGAAGAGTTAAGGTACTTCAGAGATTAGGCATGTCATGCTACCGTGCAGTATAGAATCTGAAAGTTCTCAACGATTTTTAAATATTGGAATTTGTATAAAATATAACAGCTCTCTATAGAAAAAATGTCTATATTAATTTTATTGTAATTCTAATATAATTAAATAATTTTAATATTGTTTTAGAGTGCAGTCAAACCCTGTTTAATTAAACATTAAATAAAATGTATATTTTTCAATACAGGAATATTGTCAATTATATTACTTAAAAAAAAATTGTTTAATGTGACTTACGCCATTACCAGTTTGGCGCCAAAATTCCACAAAATGGGGTTTAAAATTAAATAAATTTTGTATATTGTCCTAGTGTAATTATATTGTAAATTATTAAAGAAAATGCATTTATTTATTGTTATTTATAGATCTAATGTTAGCGTTTAAGACTGAATTGTAGAAATTATAAATTATTTGTTATAATTAATTTATATTAATAATTATAATGAGCTTTTCCATATATTTTGCTTAAGTAGCAAAGTATCTGTTATTTTATTGATTACCATGATAACCACCACTATACGGGCAAGGTACGCTAATAATTATATTTCACGCAAGTATTATTACTATTCTTGATATTATTTTAAGCTTAAGTAGTAGAATTATTGCAAATAAACGAATATTAATTGCATAACATAAATTCTATAATATTTAAATATCATTTTATATTTTAAGTATAGCGTATATTTTATTTATTTATTTAATTACTTACCTATTGTGGAATATGAGTTACCTATGTTTTTGAAAATTAGATAATATGATTCTCATCATTTTGAAGTTCCGTCCTTACTTTAAATTTTTGCTAATTTCTAATAATAATGTAATGATTTTAATTTTATTAACAATTCTCCTTTCTGCTGAGAATGCGTATCATCCCACGTATCACTGCTTGGAATTTTAAATATATTTAATTATATTAAGGCATCTTTCCCATCACCGACGAAGAATCGACTAGCTATCAACTATTTTCTCGCTCTTAAAAGACAAATATATTATATTAATTGTTGCTTGCTGACTGTTCACACCGCCAGCGAGTGCTCGTTTGTCGCAGCGACAAGAATTTTATTATCAAAGAGAATACTTACTCAGCGAAGTTCGCTTGGCGGGCAAAATACTCGCTGAGAGACTCACGCTTGGTACACACAACAGCAGGTCAAGTTACTACAAACTGTCAAATTTTCTCATTCGATTTTGAACTTAACCATCAACATTTTAAGGTTTAAAATCATGTGCAGAAATTTGACAGTTTGGACCTGATGTGCTGTTGTCTTTACATACGCATACCAGCGAGTAATCGCTCGTCACCGTTTCTCGCAGGCGTTAATCATCCATCCATTTCTATCTACTATCTATATTCCCTGCGAACTCTGCCCGTAACAACCACGAAATGTAGTAAAAATATTAAATAAAAATGCTCAAATATAATAGGAAAATGTTAATACTGACGGTTATGTATTTATTAAACATTTTAAGTATTAGTGTGAAGTTTTATTTTAACGAAATATTAGAAAAATTATAATAATATATATTTTTTATATATAGGTATAATATAATACAATAATCAGCTTGTATTGTCCACTGCAGGGCAAAGGTCTTCCTTTCCTTTTTCCACTCAACTCGATCCTTAGCCAATGCTGCCGATTCTCAACTAAACTATAACTAAAATTTATTACTTTTGGCTATGAGAATCTTAAAGCAGCGTTTTTGGGTTTTCCCATTTGGATTTTCTCAGTAGCAGACCGGAGTCAGGTGTCTTTGTCTTTGGTTGATGGCAATAGTCTCGCCACCTATTATATGGGACTACAGATGTACCTCTGCCTAGCCTTTCGGGGAATACAGACGTGATGTAATGATGATAAGTTTTTTTTTATAAAATAAAACCACATAATTCAATGCCTCATAAAGTCATAACATATTTATTGCATATTAAAATTAAAACTAGAATACATTTTTTTTTTTTCATGTATTTTGTGTCTACTTGTCTACAGTCTAGGAGTACGTATATTACAGTAGGTATGTATTTATTAAGATATAAAGCTAATCGATGAATTTATAATAAAAAATATCAACATACTTTAAATTTCAATAGTAACTGAATTAAATATAAAAATAAGAGAGTCAAATAAATATTAAGAGATCTTTTTTATATTATGGAAAGCTTAGTTGCGTCCAATTCCCTTGAATTAGATATACCATAGAAGTGACTACATAATTATATAGATAATAATATTAGTATGGATAAAAGTAGCTATAATATAATAAATACAAAACGATCAGGAGAAGACAAACTAAAATAGAAAATTATAAAATATAAAATTATATTTTAATGATCCTAACTACACGATTGGGGCCAACGACAAAAAATATACAATGAAGAAGACAATACGACAATAAATGAAAATGCCAATTAAAATGCTGAGAATATTAATGTACAGGAGCATTTTGAAACTTAACTTATTTAGTTTAGTTTCTTCTAAATTCATCCTAACATTTATAATGAAAACTTGAATGACGTAATTTTTTTCAAACAAACTAAATACATAGTAGTGATAGGTCGACTATGGGTTTTGCCGATCTTTGACTAGCTAGCTAGAATAGTACCTAACCTATTGGATATATTTGGTGGAATTTTTGTACACAGACTGGGATGTCGTTCCCAGTCTGTATAGAAAAATTCCAGATATTTATGAAGTATAATTTACTGACGAAACAAAAAATGTTAGATATACGAAGTACAATTTACTGTCGTATTGTCATCTCCACGTTGTATATTTAAAAATCTCAATAGAACATTAAATATATTTATTATATTGATTATAACATGAATATAATTATTTTCTACTGCATTTTTTAAAGCGAGACCTTACATTTTTATTGATAATGCACAGCAGTTTATTTGATCATTTAAATTCTAAACTCTGAAATACATAAATAGTTTGATTTTATATAAACTAAGATTCCATCCTCCATTCCTTTTTTGTTTTTTAAACATCAACTTAATTAACTTAGATTTGATTTTTTACAATATCTTTTCAAATTCTAGAAATTTTCTACATACTGTATATCGAAAAATCTTGATTTTATATTATAGCAAGTTTAAGATTTAAAATATTTAAGCAATTTTATTTTTAACGAAGTAATATCTACCTACCGATTTTTATTATCATAATATGATCTACATTAATTTATAATACAAGCAAAAGTCGATAATTCTAAAATATGTATATTGCAGGTATAATTATTTACGTTTTTCAGATAATAAATTTCACTGAATACCTAACCTCGATAATTATATTTTTTGTTACTTTTTTCTTAAATTAACTTAAAATAACTAATAACGGTGTATAGTATTTTACAAAACAATCATTATTTACTATAACAAGCAAAGTATTGTGCAATAACTTAAAATACACTTATCCAACACCATTTTAGGAAATGAAACAATTAACAACCATGATAAACAAAAACAAAAATAGTTTGACAACATCCTAAGTTGCCCGAAGCACTTTACCGGTATTTTATTAAAGTCAAACTTATAGGATAGGAGTTATCTAAAAAGTTAATTGTTCAATTTCATTCACATTTAATTTTGCCAAGACGAATAGAAAATCCTAATTCATCTATCTGCATTTTTGAGAAAATATTTTTTTTTGTCTTCAGACAAAAAAAAATATTTTCTCAAAAATGCTTGGAAATTCGAGCATTATTTTGACAACCTTCTTCGAGATAAATGGAAAATGCTGTACTGGTCAAATGCATTTTTTTTTTTCTTAACTACCGTGTAGTTTAAAAATGTAATGAACTTTTTACTTCGAAACATGGCAATCAAGGAGGTAAATTAACAAAGATATTTAAATTTCGAATTGCCTTTCAAATAGTGCTGTTTAAAGTAAAAAAGACACAAATGTTGTTGTTTCATCATTGACTCTGGAATTTACTACTCATTGGATTATCTAGTTAGTTTGAATTTCCGCGCATTATTTGAGAAAAGTACTTTATAAGCCTTGACCACAACCACGCATTGATTGACGAACGTGATTGACTCTTTTTCAGAGCACTGTAGTAATGTCCCTACTATTAATTTCAAACTCATAGCACAGAAAAATGAGAGTATGTAATTCAATTGTAATTGTTAGTATAACGTCAACCTATGAAGAAAATCAATGAAACATTTTTCAAGCATGAAGCGTCATCCTATTTAGAAATCTTCCCTTTATAATGCAAGCATTTTTTACAAATAGCGTCAGCTTTATCCTTAATAGTTTGAGTATGAGTAGACATAGCCCTGTCTGCTTCGGGCTTAGGATCCTCTCCTTCGAAGGGACCCTCACTGAACTGCTGAATCAACTTCTTAATGTAACTTCCAGGACCCCGAATTGTCAATTTAGTATTACAATCTTCAGTTTTCTCAACATTACTCTTATATTCGCTCAGCATTTGGAGACCATCTTGGAAATTTTCGAAAGCTTGCGTAATTTTATCGCCAATATTTATTTTCTCTTCGATTTCACTGAAATTTGATTTGGAACAAGACATTTCTTCAGCTACGTCTTTAGAACCAGTCGGTGTAATAATAATTTCATTGTTTTTAACATCTATAGTGATTTTAGCGTCATCTAGTGACAGCCCGGAGAGTGAGACATCGACGGATTTCGACCTGTATTGTCTAGATGGCGCTAGTGGGACTTGCAGTTGGTTTGTGTCTGTGTTTTCTTGCTTGATGGTGCCGATAGATGTCACTGGTGATGATGAGATTGATGACTTGTCTCCCGGGCTTGATCCTGGAGTTTAATTAACTTTGTAAAGGAAAGAGAATTTTCGTTTTAATTATTTATGGTTAGAAAAGTAAATATAGTCAAAATGTTTAAGTAAGGAGTATTATTTTGGTTAAGTTATAGTGTCTGAATCTAATCGTTAGTTTTTACCGCCACCAAAATATTTTGCTCCAATTACCTCTTATTTATAGCATTGGCGCTTCAGTATTTGCTCCTAAAACAGATTTATTTTACATTAGCAAGGTTTATTTTTAGCACTGTTTCCGGGTGAAATCTCGTAATAAATGGTCTAAGAATTAGGGCTTTATGAACTTGCGCCAGTTGCTTTCCTACTGGGATAAAAGATTATTTACGAGCTGATAGATGCTCAGTGAGGACCAACACATAGCAAAGGTTTGCATTAATGTACAGATAACAGCTGCTTTGCAAAACTTTGGACAGGATAAGGTAGGTATACCGGAACTGGAGTCACAAAGTTAGACTCATCAACACTCTACCCACCGTTAGACATATTATCCTCCCTCTCTTCCTCACAGCACTGCGGGAGAGACTGTTCCACCATCATACCCTGCACCATATCCATGCAGGAATCCAGGGAGAACTTCTTGCCACACATCTTGATGCCTCGGATGCGGCGACGCATTTCTGTTAGTGAGTTAGTAGTGTATGAGCGTGAGGTGGAATTGGAATGATGTGGGGTGAATAGTGTGTTTAGTTGGTTAAATATTAGAAGATGTTTGAAATAGTGGAAGCAAAAAAGATAATGAATCGGAGAAATGTAGTAAAACCGTAGAAACTATGTGCACTTGTCAAAATATAACCGATCTGAAGCTTGAATAAAATGAGGTACTTACTTGAAAGAGAAATGAAAGAAAACTACGATATGTAGGAAAAAGCAAAACAAACATACTCACAAATTGCACGCACAATCTGAATGACACATTAAAATGATAAAAGCAAATGTATGAAATGCTATCGCTGATGCTACATAATATGAACTATATTGAGATAATATGATGAAACAGATAAAAAGATAAATCTAGCGCCTCGATTAGATTATTGTGACTGGTTGAATGCAATAACAACGGCCATTTGAAGTAAGAGTTGACAACAAATTAACAAGACTTTCAAAAATTGCTATGTTGGACTCACCAGGACTATCCTTCGGCTCCATCTTCAACTGCGCGAAGGTTTGCGCGCAGGAGGTGAGCACCTGTTCGTAATCGCAGATAGCAGCATGAGTACCATTCACTATCTTAGGGCTCATGGGACTGTTGGCTAAGAGGAGGCTGGTGCCAAAAGTCGCGTTCAGCTCGCGAGTTTCTGAAACATTGTCGTTGTGAATGACATAATCACAAAAGAATCAGAAGAGAAAAGCAGAGGGCAAAGAGAACTAACTGACAGTGATAGCAGAAGTATTGAGAGCAAGGTTAACATGCTAATTTAATCATTGATCATCCATGTATGAAATTTTGCATGCCCATGTGACTGCAGAACATGGAAAACAATTAACCAATACGTAAATTATCTTGTACATTCCAATTACCCATATTAGCAAAGGAGTAATGATTTGATTTGTTAAGTACAATTTCAATCGAATGAATGAGATGAAAGATCAGAATAGTACATAAATGCAAAGCAAAAGTTTCTTCTCCATTTTGTCAGTCTTGATCTCATCTATCAATGTTAAGAAATCGAGTCACAGATGAGTCTCTAAAATCTCCTGGATTCCCTCACAATTTCGCTTAAATTAATGTCTATTGCGATAAGCTTTTAGAGTTAAATGTTACAAATAAATCAATCAAAAGGTTACCTTTGAGAGAGATCCTTGGTTTCTTGGGCACCACAATGTTACCATTCTCAGAGCCGAACACTTCCATCAATATCTCCTTGGCTACTGTCTTAATCTCATTCCAATCCTCTGTAATTAATTAATGTCATAATCATTTGATGTTGCATACGAGGGGCTTGCAGCTAAGTAATACCAGCAGCTCGGGTCGATCGATCAGGTTAAGCTACACTTGCCGCGGTTAGTCCGGTGATGGGTGACCATGTTTACATACCAAGAAAGGGATCCATGCCTCTAACGCACGCTAAGCCGTTGGTCCCGGCTGTCATTCGTAGATCTTTGACAGTCGTTACGGGTCGTCAGAAGCCCGAAAGTCTGACAACCAACACCTTGAAGCTGAACCAACACCTTTTAAAACCTAGTGTAAGTAAAAAACACTTCCATTCGCTTTATAAAAGCTTAGAAATTCTAAAGTTCTTCAAGTCTCCAAATCGTTCAACCAATGAATCGTGACGAAGGTGTTCAGAAATGCACTGGTATAAAACAAAACCATAAAAGAACATAATGCTAATATTCTAGTGAGACTTGATCTTCTTACCCAAGATATCCTGGTTAGTAGTCCTAGACGAAGTGATGGTGAACCTAATAACGTAGATCCCCTTGAAGCAGGCTGGAACAGCATGGATGTAGCCGCGCCCGTTCAAACGCTTCAGCAACCGCTCGGTCAATGCGTTGTCGCCTTTCAGACGGAAGGCTACCATGCCTGGAATATGGAAATATAGAGGTATGAGGAACAGGATACTCCATAGAAAAGGGAGGATTCTCCGATCAGACGGGTGTTGTGTCTGGTGGGCAATTGACCGACGATTGATGTCGGGACGTTGTATATACGTATGCTAGTCATGCGGTAAACTCTGATTGCGCGATGCAGGATTTTCATGACGTTAGTGTAATGCTTAGTTCGCATGTGGCGATGTAGATGCCGTCACAGAAATACTAGTTATGAAAGACTAGAATATACTTTTTTGGAAGCAACTAAACAAAGCCAAGTAACAATTATTGAACTTGTGTGATTTACTTGTTTCTGTTGTAGGTACTAACATATATGTTTTCAAACGTACCAACCGTTTAACTACATATTTATATTGTAGTTAAGTTAAGGAACAAATGTTAGGAACGCAATTTGGCTGCACTAATCCAATATTTTTGATTATGTTTGGTTTTTTTTAAATCTTACAGATGATTTAGGGCAAACCGTACAAAGTAACGTTTTTGTTTTTATTTTTTCATTCTGTTAACTGTCTTTCTTTTGGTACGAGTATGTTAGATTTTAGCACGACTCCTTATTCTTTTGAAATATTATGTTTGCATACCTACTCAAATTAATATACCAAACCTAAATTTCTGGGTTGAGGTATCTCAAATCGTTGATCAGCCAGCACGAGAGCTTCAAACTTCTGCGCCAGACGAACTCCCTGAAAACATAGTGAAAATAAAAGATAAAAATATGCAGGATACGCGAAATAAAGTAAACGAACTTTCTGATGAATAACAAACAAATTAAAATATGTAAATGTGTGGCTTCAGTGAACTAGTGATAAACGTTGACGAAGCAATTATTTTCCTAGAGTATTTTATTTTTAATTAGAACCTGGAGTAGTAGCTGATTTATCATATTTTCCAAACGAGATTCTGTTACAAGCCAACAATAGCCATACATATAACAACATACATAGTATGGCAGATAGAACAGATAATTTGACGTCTCTTAGGGGAGGCATATGTCCAGCAATTGAAAATAATGATGATAATATTTTTGAAACCGTTGACCATCGGTTAGAATTTGAGCAGTCTTCATGTAAAAATGAATTGTCACATCTTTCGTACCTAATAATTTGATTGTCATTACATAATGTATAAAAGTTCTCTGTGGTCATTACGAAAAACGGTTACGGTTATTTAGAATGGAGGAACCAAGCATCTGCATATTAGCGTACTGCCGGGATAAAAAGCTGCTGTCCAAACACACGTCATGGTCTACATGTGTGGCATTTCATCGACATTCGTTCAGTCGTTAAGGCGTGAATAGATAGCAGACAGACAGAGTTACTTTCACATTTATAATAATTTAAGTATGGAATTAATGATAGTTATAACTTGTGTACCTCACGAATATGCTTCTGAATTCCAGAAACTCCGTAGTTACGGAGCACGAACCATAACTTCAGCGCCCTGAAGCGACGACTCAAAGGTATTTGCCAGTGCTACAATATAAAAACAAAATCATAAAGTTAGGAAAATTATTTCTGATACAAAATTAAGATTAGGTGCTTCTTGTTCCTTAATTTAAAAGCTATGCGTTCCTAGTTTTTAAAAGCTATGCGTTTTTTTTTCTCTTTGACCGTGACGTAACTAAACGGTCACTCTTAGTTATTACTTTTAGATACTTGACACAGTCAATCCCACGTAAACGTTTTGTTCGACATAGAGGTAAAATATCCTTCAACCAAGAACATGCACGCATAATATACACGGATAATGCTATGCGCCATATTTTGTAATTTTTGTCTCATAAGCCTAGCCTTGGGAAATTATAATGCCCCATTCATTAAAATCCCAGTACCGAATCCCCACCATCACCAACAACCATCACCATTAACCCATCACCTAATAAAACTCTTACTAGAAGTTCTTTCTTATCAGGATCTTCGAGTTGAATCTTTTCACCACATCCCGGTGATATTTTGTTATAACCATGAAGGTTTCCATCATTGTCATCATAGTACAAATCATCATTCACATCACCATTATTGAGATCACCGTTTGGTAAATCACCATTAATTTTACCAATTTTATGTTCACCGTTTGGTAAATTACCATTAATGTCTTTTGCCGTCTTTGGTTTATCTTTTATAATAATCGTATCTCCTTCATCACCCTTTGTTTTGTCATCACCATTGACTATAATCATTGGGTGATCATTACTTTTTAGGATATTGTTTATCTTTCTCAGTTTCTTCTTGATGTATGTTTGCTTATCACCAACCTATTGTGAAATATCAGTTATGTTTGTTTCATTAGCATAAAAATAAATAATACAAAATATATCGCAAAACTGTCATTCCTTTGAAAATTTTAATGGAATCCATAGTCACTTTGAGTAAAGATTGTATATAGAATGAATAAAATCTTACCATGTAATCAATTGCTTTTCCTGAAAGCCAAGAAAAAGACCAAATTAAAACTCATCATTTATTTTCACAGTACCTCAATAAAAATATGAAAAGGTGCTTCGAAATATTCACCTGAATTCTCGTGTCTCAAGTAAATTGGATTCACGTTGAAAGTCCTATGTAGAGCTGTGCTGTCTTTCACCCTGAAAAAGTTAAACAATCTCTAATGAAATTCCCTGCTACGAACATAACTGCTTATAGAAAGGAAGAAGCAAGTAAAGCGTTTGCGTTGTTTTTCTATGTTAAGCTATTGGGATTGTAATAGATTTACATAGCCAATAATAAATAAGGTAGGTTCACTGTAGTAGGTACTACAGTCCGGCTGTTGAGACAATGCGTTCTAGTCAGTTTCATAGTAACGAATATGTGTTTTGCGAATTTGATCCTTGAACTTATTACTACTAAAAATTGTCCAACTGAAAGGTGTAAGGAACGCATTCTCTCGACGGCTGGACTGTAAAGAAATTGTTAACTAAGTTATAGTATGTTATAAAACTCATTTTCCTTTGTATATTATTCTACAGTTAAAAAATATGCTTACCACATTGCAGTACAATCGAAGTTGACCATCAACCACTTGGAAGGGTTGAAGGCGAAAGAATCCGCCATCTCTACGCCATCCAGCCAGTGTCTGTAAATATGGAGCATTATAAAATTCTTTATCCAATGATGTCCCCACTAAGATATCACGGGCGACCTAGAACCAGATACATGAAGTGCCAAGTAATATGGTGATTATACAACATTTACAGTAGAAAGACAAGGAAGGTTGTCCTTAAATATAACCATGATTTTCAAAGAGTCAACTGTAGGGTGCATAAAACTGCAATTAAGTACTATCGACTAAACGGACGCATTTACACCTTAAAGGTGACGATTTCCCGGTGACAGCGTACCGTGGATACGCAGCCATAGTATGTATGTATCGCTACTTCGGTGCCATCATGACGTTCGTCATCGGTGGAAAAACAGCCTAAGGAGTTGTTTCATCAGACAGAATGTCAGCTGTACACTAAATAAAAAATCAAGACATAGCGCTGTCAACAGTAACGTGAAGCCGCACGTTTCGGGTTTCGTGAACATGTGTGCACGTAATGAGGTGTAGTTTAATTGTAGTTTGGTGTAAATGTGTGCGTGTGAGCGTGTACGCACAGAGCGAGGTGTAGTTGCGCATGCTTCACTGTATTGTTCGCAGCGCTATGTCTGGGTTTTTTATTTAGTCTGAGGCAGTACATTGATTGTCAATTGTTTCTTAGATTCCCGTATTCATTGTAAAATTATTACCTGTACTCAGGGCATGTAAACGCACTGCCAGCATAGGCAGCGTCCACATGGAGCCAGGCGCCATGTTTCTCGCAGACGGCTCCGATCTCACGAAGATTGTCGAAGGCTACCGATCCCGTGGTGCCGAGGGTTGCACATACCTGGACAAAAGGTTTAAGTTAGTAAGATCTTGAGCATCAAATATTTTCCGTTTTCCTTTTTTATGATATTTTTAGGGTTCCGTACCTCAACAGGAAAAAAACGGAACCCTTATAGGATCACTCGTGTGTCACAGCCAATTTGCTTCGAATCTAAAGGACTGTTTAAGTTGTTTGTACACATATGAATTTCTGTAACCCAAACACCGTTTGTGGGAAATGAATTTTGAATAAATTAAAAAAATGGGGTCACTTTGGAGGGGCAAGTAAGAAAATAAAAAAATAATAATTTGCAAACTGTACCGTGTGACATATCAAATGAAAGGGCTTACTATGAGGGTCTCAAATATATGTATATTTTCTATAATTTTAAAATAAATATTTTTAAAGTTATTTAAGAAAGAAAATAGACGAAAATTTACCATTCCCTCTCCCCTTTATCTCCAAAACTACTGAGCCTAAAATTTTCAAAAAAATACAGAAAATAATTGTTTACCTGTAAGTTACAGAAAAACCTATAAGAAGTCTGTGGTCTTAAAATAACATGGTAAATCTCTCAATATTGTGAGCACAAACTTACATTAATTTACTTACAGTTGGAATGTATGGGAGAACATTTTTTTCAACTCCAATGTTAAGTTTGTTCTTGGGATAAATTCATACCAACTACGGAACCCTTTATTGTGCGTGGTCGAACACGCACTTGGCCGGTTTTTTTTAATACAGTTAAAAAAAATCAAGTTAAATTATTTAAGGTTTTATTTTCAACCATACCGGAGAAAAGTCAATCAACCTCCTCAAACTAGACACAAATAGAACTACAGCCTAATTCTCCAGTAACTAGGTAACGCGTATAAAATCACAATGCACTTAGGAAGCCAATCGCATGGGAGCAGGTGAGCTTTATTAAAATTAGATCGAAACTGAAGAGGAATCTTCGTAATTAGTTGTTAAAGATGTAGGGTGAGGCTGGAAGCGACAGTCTCTCTAAGGGGCTGTCTCCACACGGCGAGATATATTATCATCGTGGCGATAATTTGTAGGCACAGCGTGACTATCGCCGCGATTTTCTCGCCAGTGAAGAAGGCCCCATAAACTTTTTGACAAAACACGATTCCATAAAATTTTCTCGATAAAAAAATCAAAAAAAAAAAAAAAAACTAAAGGCATTTATTCAAATTAGGCTGAGAATCAGCACTTTTTGAACGTCGAAATTACAGTAAGACAGTCCCCACAAAACGCCCGCCCTTCACCACTTCCTAGTGCTTTAGCTAGGAAGAAGAAGTAGCGGAACAAACTCCGCAGCAGCACAGCTGTCTGTTCATAAGATACAAAAATAAATCCAAAGTGGAGGTATCCAAATCGAACAATAAACTGCTGGTATTCAAAAAATACTTCAAACTTTGCATACTAACTGAACTAACTATAAAGCAGGTCTTATGTTTTTTATTTTTTTCTAATTGCTATTAGTTTCACCGTAAAAAGTAATTACCAAAACAATCGGCGCCCAGCACCGCACAACCAAACATAGTACTCAACATTAAACTTTATCATATATTTATTTCAAAATTAATGCTGCAGTATTTTCGACTTAACGGAGGACCAAGCCATTTGAGGTAGATACCTAGTATAATACTTATAGTATAGGCTATTAATAATCCATAGAAATCCATTATTTTCTCACAACCTACTTTTAAAATCTTAAAAGTTATCATCATTTTATAAACAATGATTGAAAAACAACAAGGGCCAGGGCCTCAAGTCTGCTATTACAATAGTGTCAGAATGGTCTATCATTGATTTCATAATTGTTGATTTTGACAAGTCTGGTAATCTACTAATATAATGGCGTCATAATAGCGTCATTATGACTTTCCAATGGTCAACCACTGACACTCCCTTGTATGAAATTATGAATTTAGCAAATGACGAACTTTTAGCAAAATGACAATGCAGTGACAATGGGATCGTGTTGGAATGTAAAAATAGGAGACTTGGGGCCCTGGTAATATTGATAAAAGAGAGGAGCTCGTGGGCAAGTAATAACAGCCGCACGGGTCGATCCATCACGTTAAGCTACGCTTACCGGGGTTGGTCCATGAATGGGTGATCATATTTACATACCGAGACTCCTCCGTGCCTCGGAAAGCACGTTAAGCCGTTGGTCCCGACTGTCATTCGTGGATCTTTGACAGTCGTTACGGGTCGTCAGAAGACCGAAAGTCCGACAACCAGTCTTACCAAGGGGTATCGGATTACCCAGTTTCTGGGTTGTGGAGGCCAGATAGGCAGTCGCTCCATGTAAAATACTGGTGTTCAGCTGCATCTGGTTAGACTGGAAGCTGACCCCAACATAGTTGGAAAAAGGCTAGGCAGATTGATTGATTTTGATTGAACAACAATAACAACAATTTATTTCAAAAGCGACACACGAAAATCTTCCAGTAGGTAAGTACATCTTTGTAAAATCTAGTCGAATCAACTCTTCACATGCGAATAATTACGTGTTTTATAAAGTCAACGAGATTCTATAGGGAATAAACACGAGTAATATAATATTGTTTCAAGTGTATTTTCCATGTAGGCTAAATAGCATACAGCAGATTGGTTGATTTACTGCGGTCAGCTTGCGGATGGGTGACCATTGATAAAAAAGAAAAGAAAGTGTCTGGCACTAACACTACTCTATCCCATACATTTTGTTAATCAGAAAATAAGTCGGCGCTGGGATCTTAGACTATCATATTTTATTAAACAAGTCAACTACATATTTATAGTTCACAAATGATGTCAAAGTCAACATCAACTCAAATCAACTAAGTAGTTCCAATCTATTTAAAACATAATTATTTTCAACTAGCAGCGCCCCGCGGTTAAGCCTGGAAACCGTAAGAATATCGGAATAAAAAGCCTATGGGTAAATCCGGGGTGTCAGCTACCATCACATCAAATTTTATCAAAATTGGTCCCGCCGTTTGAGCGTTAAGAAGTAACAAACATACAAATACACACACAAACTTTCGCCCATAGACGTATAAAAAAAGGAGGACTCCGCGCCACGCATATCGAAAGTGAAGCACAGTAAGTATGCCGGGACCGTTTGTACAAACACGCCTCACGCACACATTTACATCATAATATGCCGACCGGCCGCCATTACGTGACACGAGCGACGGCGTCTTTGCAGGTACTCAAATCATGCACACATAGATCGGTACAGTGCTTCACTTTCGATATGCGTGGCGCGGAGTCCTCCTTTTTTTATACGTCTATGCTTTCGCCTATAAAATAATAGTGTGATTTCCACAAAAGAATATCGCGTTAAGCCAATATTTACACAAGGGAAATAAAAATAAAAGATTCTACAATGTTATTGAAATTAATACTCGACATGATTATTAAGAAGGTTTTGAAATATACTCAAGACACTACAAATTGTTGTACTCATAGCTAAGGGATGGCAGAAATGACGAAATGACGAGATGTTGCTCTAATACGTTCTGTTTTCTAGATGTTCAAGGAAAAATATAGGTAGGCAGGAAATATGTAAAATGCTATCGCAAATGTTGATTTTTAGGGTTCCGTACCTCAAAAGGAAAAAACGGAACCCTCATAGGATCACTTGTTTGTCCGTCTGTCTGTCTGTCAGTCTGTCAAGACCGTTTTTCTCAGGAACGCGTGATGGTATCCAGCTGAAATTAATATCAAATACGTAGGTCTATGGTCCCTTGGAGTTCTAAAAAAATCAAACTTCTAAGTCAACGCAATAAAAAAATACGGCCATTTATGCGACATTTTTTGATACTCGCAAGCAAATCAAAACCTATAGGATACTTCCCGTCGTCCTAGAATAATGAAATTTGGCCAGAAGCAAGGTCTTACAACACAAATATAGGAAAAAGTCCGAAAATTGTTAATTTGTAATTCTACCATATAAAAAAATATTTTCTGAGTTGTCAGTGTGTCAAGACCCTTTTCTGAGGAACGCATGAAGGTATCAAGTTGAAATTAATATCATATACGTAAGTCTATGGTCTCTTGAAGTCCTAAAAAACTCAAGCTCCTAAGTCAACGCAATAAAAAAATACGGCCATTTTACGAC
The DNA here is from genome assembly GCA_905163495.3 of Cosmia trapezina. Taxonomy (NCBI): domain Eukaryota; kingdom Metazoa; phylum Arthropoda; class Insecta; order Lepidoptera; family Noctuidae; genus Cosmia; species Cosmia trapezina. The sequence goes on from LR991048.1 coordinate 6,833,995, forward strand.
ACATTTTGATACTCGCAACTGTGGCAAGTAAATCAAAACCTATGGGGTACTTCCCGTTGACCTAGAATAACGAAATTTGGCAAGAAGCAAGATCTCCCAGCACAAGTAAAGGAATAAGTCTGAAAATTGAGAATTTGTAATTTTATGACAATTTTTTAATTTTTTTTTTTATATCTAATGATAAGTTTGTTTTTGGGATAAATTGTTTTCAACTACGGAACTCTTCATTGTGCGTGGTCCGACACGCACTTGGCCGGTTTTTTTATTTATTTACTTCTTGTTGTTGCTATTTTAATATGCTGTTATTATTTTGCCTCTTTAATTTAGTCCGTGCTAAATAAATGTATTTTCTTTCTCTCTTTCAAATACTTATCCAGGATTTAAGGTGATATGTAAAAAGCGAACTGGGCGGGAATAAGAAAGTAACAGAGTCAATTACTTCCACATGCGACAAAAAGAGAGCGCAACAATGCGCTGGAATCAAAATAAAAGCACCAAATCAAATAAGAATTGTTTAAAAATAAATTAGGCTATCTATCAAAAATGTTTTCAGCCAGAGTTTTCAATTACCTAATACGCACATTTTGAATGCAATTTTGCAATGAAATTACTTAGGATTTTAGAATTACAAAAAAAAACATAAAAAGTAGAGGTCTTTTCGGAATTAAATTCTATCGAGGAAAAACCCAAATAGTGTTTTCATTCAGTCAATGTATTAATAAATCCACACATGCTGCAATAGTGAAATAAATGGTTACGAAAAATCCCCCAATTTATTTTGGTATCGCCTTAAAACCAAACAAGAGCCTGAGATACTTTATGTTAAACTAACTATTTCCTGCGACTTTGCCCGCATGGAAGTCAATAGGGAAGCCTATTTGTATCGGATTTTGTTCACAACAAAACAAAAAAATTCATGGATTTTATTTTTTTTGTCCGGAACCCTAATTCTTTTTCTAAAATAAAAGTAGCCAATGTTGATTATAACATCAGCTATCTGCCGGTGAAAGACCCGTCAAAATCGGTTCAGCCGTTTCGGAGATTAGCCGGAACAAACAGACAGACAGTCAAACATTTTAAAAAAAGGTTTTTTTTGTATTACTTTCTTAATATGCATTTAATAACTGTTATTTTGACATAACCGACAGACACTTCAATTTTATTTATACAAGACAAGTGTGTTCACACACTTCTCTTGTTTTGTGCGTTGTTGATTGCTTCTTGGAGATGTTTTACCAATGTGTAAGGGTAAGTATCTTTTAATATTATTGGAATATTTAAAATTAATAGGAACCATAGGTAGTGTTGGTGGAGATAAAAAAATATGGTTGTGATTTTTTTTTCTCAATTAAGTAATCGCTTTTTCGTTTATTATTTAATTTCAACTTTCAATAACTAAAAGCATGTATTTAATTGAATCTGTACCTAATTCCGATTTTGCGATCCTATAAATATAATTGAACACTAATATAACTATTGCGCCTCTGTTTGTGAACTTCAAATAATCCCATTTTGGTGTCCTAAATACTTAATAGCTAAGAAACTGCGACTAACTTGGATAAAAAATATAGACGTTCATTAATAAAAAAATATAGAGGTTCATTAATAAAAAAATATAGAGGTTCATTAATAAAAAAATATAGAGGTTCATTAATAAAAAAATATAGAGGTTCATTAATAAAAAATATAGAGGTTCATTAATAAAAAAATATAGAAGTTCATTAATAAAAAAAAGATATCCATCATTAGAAGGTCAATAAGTTTTAGAGGATCAGTTAAATATTTCCCGTAACTAAATTGATTATTTCTCATTTACTTAGACCTTTTTTGGTTTGCTTAGAAGTGTCAGAATTTTCGCCAAAGTAATTTGTATGGAGATTTGGGTCTTGAAAATTCAGAAAATTTCCGACCTTTTTACGCATTATAAAACAATATCGAATCGGGTCTTTTTACGCATAATAGAAGTATCTACTGTTACGGAAAACTCAGTGAAAAATCAGTGGGTTCACTGTTCTTTCTTGTCTTTATTTAAGTATAATATTAATTAAAACTAAACACCGCCACAATAATAACAGAAATCGTCCTTCACCAAATCGCTACCGCTCATAACACAAACCACATTTTAAAGTCCTAAGCAGCTTCCGTACAATCTGCGAAACAGCACAAATTGGTCCCACCGCGGCCAATGGGACTTAAAAATGGTCCCAACTAATCTTCAAATAATGAATGTTTTCATTTAAAAGGATTCTGTAATATTTCTTACGTCTTCTGGGAGTTGGTTGGTTATTATGTAAATTAGAGAAGAGATGAATAAATATTGGAATTAATATACTTGAAGGATGGGTGGTAGTTATAAATATCTTTGTGATTGGTCCCAAGATTCTTGTTGTCGTCTTGATAAATTCTATTATTCAAGATTGTTCATTCAAAAACTGCAACATATACTGGGTCAAAAACTGCAACATATACAGGGTCAAAAACTACAACATATACAGGGTCAAATTAAATTAGCTAGCGAAACTCCCTAGACGTGATGGATATAAATTCTTTTCAGCTACGGAACCCTTAATTTGTGTGTGTTCGGACACGCTCTAGGCCGGTTTTTTCAGCTACGGAACCCTTAATTTGTGTGTGTTCGGACACGCTCTAGGCCGGTTTTTTACAATTCCTTGATTTACGAATTAGTAGAAATAAAATCATCCTTAAGGCTTATCCTCCCGGCCTACGGCGAAAATAAGTAACTTTGTTTCCATTTTTTACAGTAAATATAGCACTTTTTGATAGAAAAAAATACAAAATAATCTAAAATACATAAGAAGTGATTTCATGTGTCCTGAAATCTATTTTAGTTTGTAGAACTAATAAAAAAAAGGCTAAACCCAGTTCTATTTCTGACTATTTTTTCGAGTTTTTACCATATTACTCCTACAGTTTCTATTACAAGTGTTCATTTTATACAGTTCTTTACAAAATAATAAGGAATGATTTCATGTGATTACTTTTTAGTCCAATCCCTAGATTTTTTGTAAATCGGTAAATACTTCATATTTTGCAAGCGTTGTGTCATCGCGCTTCTCTTTCTTTTCTATGCAGTCCGACAGTGACGCCGCTTTTTACGGCGGACAAGCCTTAAGACGCGGTATTAGCTCAATATTCACAAAAATTGGTTTCTTGGATTGTCGAGTATGTCGTAACGTAATGAAACTGCAATCTGCCTAGCCTTTTTCCACAACCCCGTGACTGGGTAATACGGTACCCTTTGGTAAGACTGAACTGACTAACGCAATGAAACTATCAGACACAAAAAATACAGTGGAACCGAATACCGAATAGAATAGTAAAAAATAGTTTGTCGAACGTCGAACATCTCTGTATTTTCAGCGAAAACGGCATTCTTTTTTTTAAGAATTTAATAGAATTAGCATTTTTTTAAACTTTAACCGGACAAGTATTTAATTTATTGTGTATATTCTGAATAGTCTAAAGAGCTCGCGGCTAAGTAATAACAGCCGCACCGGTTGATCCATCAGGTTAAGCTACGCTTGCCGGGGTTGGTCAGTGGATGGGTGACCATCTTTACATACCGAGACTCCTCCGTGCCTCGGAAAGCACGTTAAGCCGTTGGTCCCGGCTGTCATTCGTGGATCTTTGACAGTCGTTACGGGTCGTCAGAAGCCCGAAAGTCTGACAACCAGTCTTACCAAGAGGTATCGTATTACCCAGTTACTGGGTTGTGGAAGTCAGATAGGCAGTCGCTCCATGTAAAATACTGGTATTCAGCTGCATCCGGTTAGACTGGAAGCCGACCCCAACATAGTTGGGAAAAGGCTAGGCAGATTGACTTGTGCTGTGAGACCTTGCTTCTTGCTAAATTATGGTTTAGTTTTCAGAAGCGCGGCTTCTGAGCCTTGAGGTCTTGGGTTCGATGATGATTCTGAATAGTCTAAAGAAAACCTGGAAAATAAATGAACATTCACAGCTTATTCACATCTCTACAACACAAATATTATTTTCAATCTTATTTCAAGCCAGCAATGGTGACAATAGATATCGCGGTTGTGTGAGTGCAGTTGTACCGTTTAAAAACATAGTCAGTCCGCGCCTTAAATACGGGGAGAATAGTCACATGCATAACACACTGCATTCATAATCGAAACAAAAAATCCTTCGTCGTTTCACAAAGCGAGTTACTTCCGAGCCGGTATTTTTTGCAATGTCTGAAATATTATGAAACTCGGCAGACGGAATGTCGTCGCTTTAGCTCGAAGGCCGAATAACTCGCTAAAACACGAACGAAGCTAGCTTATAAAGGTAGGATAGCAGACAAGTAATATCCTGGCTTGGCACATGCTAGAGCTGTTTATACGATATTAGGAAAGGAGAATGGGATACGAACTAGTTATAGGTTATTTATACAAGGTTGATATGCACGAGAGGCATTAAATTAAACCACATACTTTGTATCATTTTCAGCGTCTACATTAAAAATGAGATAAATAGAAGCAATAGTTTAGTCACAGGATTATTTTTTAGTTTTTCTTTGTTGAAACACGATATATCTGCCCTATCAGCTGACTAAGTACCTACGCATAGTTATCTAGGATCATAAACCTTAAAAAGACAGAATGTTTGACGCGACGTTGCCGTTTCGTTACGCAGGTCAGTGGAAATCTCTACAAAGGATGTTTACATTTTAATTCGATTACTATAAATAAGCTATTTTATTTGTTCGAAAAAAGTTGTTTCATATTTTTCTCCTAAACTTTTTTTTAATAATTCCGAGTTAACACTATCCACATAAAGTATAATTATGTGGTTTAATTTAATGCCTCTCGGTCATATAAATCTTGATACACCAATGGAAAGAGATTTTCAAAGAGAACCTTTGACTTACACGTCTTTTACCATTTTACGATGAAATACCAGAATTTAAATAAAACTTAATTACTCGTAATGGGGCCGGACACATCTGCCGCATGTCATGCCAAACTTACGACCCAGTGGGTTCCGCTTAGTGGCAAACGACATCGTGGCAGGCTCAGACGGGGATGGCGGTATGAGCTGGCCTCCTGGTCCTTAGCAGCTCTGGACAGAGAGTGGAAAGAGAGGCCTTTGCCCAGTAGTGGGACAAAAAAATGGCTGGTGGGCTAACTAGGCTAGCTTCCAGTCCAACCTGATGCAGCCGAATACCAGTATTTTACATGAAACCACTGTCTATCTGACCTCCACAACCCAGTTTCTGGGTAACACGATACCCACAGGGGGTTTCTTATACAGGGTGAAATTTTAATGGTTGTTTTCCTCTTAAAGGGTCATTGTACTCATCATTATGAACAACTTTTACTATGGGACCAAACCTGAAAATGCAAAAAAAAAAAATCTGCTGTTCAAAAATGTAGGGCGCAGCTGATTTTTTTTTTTGCGATTTTAGCAGCAGGTCAGTATTAAAGTTCTGACTCAGTCTAGGACAGCCCTAATTCCAACTTTTGTTGGCAATTTAGGAACTAATTATTAATTGTGAAAGCTGATCGTCTAGGAAAGATTTAGTTTGTGTTGATCTTTTGTGTTTCTATCTTAACTTGCCGCCTTGTATCTGTTAGTCAAACAATCACAAAATTGTTTTGCGTAATTTTATTATAAAGAAAAATATCTACAAAACAATTTGATAGACCACGAAGTAGGTAAAAAAACCGGTCAAGTGCGTGTCGGACTTCGCACATATAGGGTTCCGTCTTACCAAATCTGATTTATCAATATGATGGTATTTGCTAGTAAAATATACCTAAGTAATAATAAACATTATCACCAACAAGTTAATAGGTTAATGGGATGTTAAAAAATTCTTGGATACAAAATTTAGTAAAAAAAAAAAGCTGAGTTTGGTGGCTTCTCATTCTTTTGTTTTCCTATATTTTTTAAAACAAAATATACAGTATTTATCTACTCAACAGTATCAGTATCTCTCTCAGTATTTATTTTGTAAACAGCTATATTTTATGTACCTACTTTCGATGCAAATAAATTATTATGATTATGATTATGATTATGAACGGGTTCTAAACAACGATGACAATTTTTTTTTCGCGATCCCCTTTGTCAGTATGGGAGCCCTCCTTAAAACAAAAAAAAAAATGACAGTATGGGTTTGGGTCAACAAGATGCCTATTTGAAGACTGCAGCTCGAACCGTTTGGCTATAAAAGCGTTTTCTGACACCGCATGCATGACAGTCATCACTGCGGCCGTCATGTGGTGACCACAGATCTTTTAGGAAACGTAGCCGCTTTTCTTTTTAAATATGGATGATAGTAATTTTGTCCAGACTTACCCAAAAGGGGACCAGTCCCTTCTCCTTATCGCTGGCAATGGCCTTCTCCAGTTGATCTCCTCGCATGCTCTGTTGCTCATCAGATTCAATATACCGCATACGGACCAGACCTGGACAGAAAAAATGTTACCAGAAAAATAATTAGTAAAAATTTTGCTTAGCAATTATTAGAATAATGTTCCTACTGCTAAGACTTGGCTACCCTCTCTGTGAGAGGGAGTGGGCCATAATCCACCACCTGCGCCAAGTGCAGGTTTAAGGACCATAGAAATATAAAAAACAGGAGAAGTGGCAAGCGGGCAAAAATGTGTACGCGCGACATGCTCAGTATGAGCCGTTCATAGTACAAATTCTGTCTCCGCGAACTAGTGCGGTTTCAACTGTGACCGTGACAATTTATAAGAATGCCGTGTTGTTCAGTGGTTTCTTGTAAAAACCGGAGCCATGTAAATCATGGAATAACTTTCCATATGTAAGTACAAGTATTTTACCGTATTTGTCTTTAAAATCATGAAAGTGACAAAGGGAAAAGTGGAGACACAGGGTTCCGATAAATTTTAACATACTGGACACATCTACTTCTTTCTTATATCTATGAATATCACACAGGTCTTCGAATTTTCGGTTCTAGGACATGCCGGAAAATTTTGCTAATGACTTAATCCATTTGTATCGGCCATTCAATCGGCTAATAAATAAAGAGTTAAGAGAAATAACAATGTTTATTTGGACCACAGTTCGTGAACGTTATTTCCACTTTTTTATTTTGTTATTTCTAAATAACAAAATAAAAAAGTGGAAATAACGTTTTAACAGCAATAGTGTGTGCTCTGTCACGGCTGCGCCAAAAAGGTTCATTTCAGCATTAATTCCAGTCAGATGCTGTCTGACGATGAGAATACATATAAGGTAACACACACGCACACACTAAAAGTGCTATCAAATAGAGAACCTGCTCTTTTTAGAAATTGTTCAAAATAATAGTTATAATATTTTCCTATGAAGCTAAACTTCCTACACTTATTTTATGTGTGTCAAAAATTTTATTGGTTTTATTAAAAAAAGATTTTATTGAAAAAAATTTTTTACAACATTTTTTTTTTTAATTTTCATTTGTGCTACCCCACACAAATTCACACACCTGCAAAAGAAGTTAGAACATCATCCACATAAAAAGTGGGGAAAAAATACTTATTATTGAAGCTAACTCAAAAACTACCCATGCAATGTTAATAAATTTTATATGGAACCAACTTTAAAGTATACCCCCTCGAATAAAAAAATTATTTTCAAATCGGACTACTCTGTAAAAAGTTATGCGTAGTCATAAATAAAAAAAAAATCTCCTCCTTTTTTCGTCGGCTATAAAGATTGTCATTAACTAGATTACTTACCAATAAGCCCAGCTTTCTCCACCGAGGAGTGCGCCTGATCAGAACAGTAGCATATGAGGTGCCCCAGTAGCTCGGCTGACTGTACCTCAGGGTTTAGCTTCGACAGCTCCATCAGGGCTCTGGTGCGGGCTGCTAGTAGGCTGACCAGGGTAGCTTCACTTGCTGTTGTCTAGGTGACGAATACAGGGTCAAATTTAATACATGGGAATCCTCTTAAGGGATCATTGTACTCATAATTATGAACAACTTTTAGGCACCTAGCAAGTTATGGCGCTTGTAAAATAATTCTTACCTGTATAACTCCACCACCTGGGCTATCATCCTTCTCATTCAGGAAGCAATCTGGTAGACCCAGCAGCTTTCCCAACCAGTTCATTGCTATGGTCTCCAGCTCCGTGCCAGCAGGGGATGAAGCCTGAACGAGAGATATTTACGAGAATTATTTTTGTTTCATTTTCCGAGATGATAAGGGTTGAGGTTGGGTTGCGTTCTTGGTTGTGAACATGATATTTATTCAGATTTGTTACTGAAGTTGAAATGACAATCATGTCATAGGTTTTTATTTTTATTAAGATTATTTTCTATTTTGTGAATGGTGAGAACGTTGCGTGGCCTAGTAGACTGCACATTTATTGACTATTTTCTATTTTGTAAAGTACCTGGTAGTTTTTGAAAGACTTATATTGTCCTCCCATACCTAATAACTGTTATTTGAAAATATTTTAAAAGCCAATTATTTTTTAAAAGAGTAACCATGCTCTTCTCCATAGGAAACAACCAATTTGGAACCGTGCACCTAGCTTCTGACATGTAGGTTTATGTGAAATAAAATATTTTGATCTTGAATTTGGTTGTTTTATGTTTTTTGGTTTGGTTATTTTATTTTTTTTTATTTTTATTTACTTATTTTTTTATTGTTATGTTGATGCTAAGTTTCATAAAAATAGCCAAACTTCATAAAAATCGATTTGGTAGTAAGCTAGTAAGCTACCAAATCGATTGTTATGAAGATTGGGACGACCCTGTCCGGTTTACCTGTCAAACTAGCTAAGGTTACTTTGATAGGTAAACCAGACAGGGTTGTCTTAAATGAGATGAGATCTAACTTACCACTAAGTATTACTTTATTTTCAGGTTCTTACAAAAAGTTTTTGACTTACCCAAGTAAAGCAGAGTACGTTGAGAGCGCTGGACAGCATTTCTCCCATGATGGAGGGGTACGACGTTAGCGCCGGGAAGTACGCATGCATGTGGGGGCTCTGCCAATGGACTAACTGTGGAGAAAAATATGTGTTAAGAGGGGACGTGGCCTGCGAGGAATTTGAAAAATAAGTACTTGAAGAAACTATTGTCGTCGCGCTGCGCCCGAATATATTAAGAGAGTGCAATAGGGACAGCTGCAGCTCAGACCAATTATCACAAAATTTTTGACGAGATCGACGTTTTGTATCCCCCTTTTTTCTCCTCGAAAATTGAGCCGATTCAATTATTTTTTTCATAAAAAATTTAAGAAAGAGTGTAGTCAAGGTTCCTATCATTTTCTTTTATGTTTAAAACTTTTAGAATTTGTCTGGTAGTCCTCTAATCATGGCGGTAAAAATGCTTTTGGAGGGTCATATTTTCTTTACTATTATTAGTTTCTGATAAAAGGGAAATGACAGGGACGTGTCAACAGTAGATTTTGTTTTTATAAAAAAAAATTGCTCTAGAGGCATTATTCAGGAAGAAAAACGGGGAATACATTAGTATGGAGAATCGCAGGCCCCTTCCCCGGTTCCCGGTGTTCTAAGGATTAGAACATGAAAGGGTGGTTGCCGAATGACATTGCTTGGTATGTATTTGGAGAAATATACAAATTCCAGGTCTCACACTTCTTCTTCTTCTTCTTCTTGACGCAGTCATAAGATCATCAAGTGCATGAGGCGCAGAATGGAAGGTGGGTTATTGTCTGTGGGGAGATGCCGTATACGCACTTGCGATCCAAGCCGTGTATGAACCCCCATCTGTGGACATCGTCTTTGCTCCGGCCGACCTGGGTTCAAAGTCTATTTACTTAGAGATTTCTATGTCGGCATCGCGTGCTCAGGTGAAAGGCTCTCAGATGGTTCGATAAAATTGCCTCTGTTATATTGTGAATCTTGCTGTGGATGCTCATGGGAGGGTAGCTCATACATTAGATAATTTTTTGTGTATTCAAACTTGTAGAAATACAGTATTTTAACTGTAAAATTACGACTGTAAAATCACGTAAATCAGCGAAATCAGCAAAATTTCGTGTACGGCTTCTAAACTTAACGTGACGAATATGGTAGTGTACTGTCTTGATTATCCTGATTTTCCCAGTCTTATACTGCGTCTGACAGAATTGCATTTTTCTCACAGTTACATCAAGATCAGCCGTGTGATTCTGTAAAGGTGAGCGTCCATTGGTCCGCGCCGGCCGCACCGCACGCACGGCACGCAACGGATTTTGGTTTGCTCTGTATGAATTCATATAGCACTGCGTCCACTATCGCTACCGGCCGCACCGAACGCCGGCATATATGAGCAAAAAAGGCGATGCGTGCCGGTGACGTCATAAGGAATGCCGGTGACGTCACCGGCACGGAACGCATTTTTGAACTCATCGTATCTGTCAGTGTCATCCTACTGATTCTAGGGATTGACGAAGCATAACATTTACAATGTTTTTTTATCTAGACTAGTCCTTATATGCATAAAGACTAGTCTATACAACATTAGTTTTTGTTTATACTAAACCCGAAAAGGGGTCATTCTACTCATCATTTTGAACAATTTTTTCTACGGAACCAACCTTGAAATCGTGAAACAAAAATCTGCTGTTCAGTACATTTATCTACATCAAACTCGTCAAAGTCAGCTGTTCAGTACATTTTGACGAGTTTGATGTAGATAAATGTACTGAACAGCAGATTTTTTTTTTCAATGATGAGTACAATGACCCCTTTTCGGGTTAAGTATAAACAAAAACTAATGTTGTATAAACAAATTAAAAACAAAATTGAGTTTCTGGTTTCTGACTGCATTTCTGTTGTGCTTTATTATCAAAATTAAAAAATAATAATAATGTTTAGACTCGTGCTCATAGACATGAGCGGCACGCGTCAACGGCAGAGGCAACTGCCATAGACTATACACTAATACCTGGAATAGATGTGCAACTCTACGAATTTGAATGTAAGTTGTAAATTACGTGAAAAATAGATGGCACTGATACCAACTAGACAATTAATTCTATTATCCGCTAGATGGCAGTATACTTAATTGCAAATGGATATAGGTACTAGGTAGGTGCCATGTATTTATTTGTATTTAGGTAGGAATTTATTTTAAATAAAAGAACAATTCCCTTAATAATATTTACTTCTTTTTATTTTTGTAAACACTACGTTTATGTGTACATACATTAAAATAGCGTTCTGCTTTGACTTTTACGTTATCCCCCGATCAAAATTGCTAATTTTCCAGATAAAATTCTGTTTACACCTGTGCACGATTCTTGTAATAGCCCGATTAACAATAAAATCTAGCTTATTATTTTTATGCAACGTGCAGGTTAGAAGTCACAAATTGATTTAACCACTATTTTTCAATATTTTCTTTTTTTTTTCACATCCAAAATAGCGTTTTTCTGCATGTTTTTAGTCTGCATGTAACCAACAATATCCAAATCGAGTACACAACCGCAGGTTGAGAAAGCGGGGTCAATCAGTAGGAAAGTATCACGAAGTCCAGGGACGGAAGCAGCCTATGGGTCAATCGGTGAACAAAGTATCAGGGTCGAAAACAGAGTTAACAGTAAAGCCAGGTCTCACAAAATCCAACAATCAATGCAAATCTCTCGAGAAATCCGAAAATAGTTATAAGCAGTAACGAACGAACGACAGCACGGAAACTTCAAAAAACTTTGAAATTTGAATTGTGTCAAGTGCCAATCTGTCATCTTGTTATTGCAAGTTATTATTATTAAAAGCTACATCTATCAAGAAATAGTATACTTTTTATTAAAAGTTTTCAAAACGTGAACTATGGATGTCGCCACCTTCCATACATTTAATATTTACTGTCAGATGTATGATGGTTTCACCCCCCTGGCAACTGCAGTCATCTTTTGCGAACAAGCAACACTGATAATCTTCGTCAATCTCCATGACAACGCGCGACGTCTACTGACAACAACAAAAACACTCGGAATAAATAAAAATGGTGGACGCATGACACCGGCAAATCCGTTCCGGCCGGCCGGGGCGGACCAGGTGGACAGTGGACGCATGCCATCGGCAAATCCGTTCAATCCGTTGCGTGCCGTGCGGGCGGTGCGGCCGGCGCGGACCAGTGGACGCTCAGCTTTAGACCTCATTCTAAACTTCGAATCTGAATCCGCTGTGAGTTTCTTGATTGGCATTCTAAAAACTCGGTTGATAATTCGAATTTAAACTAGCGCTACCCTTGCGAGCGTGTCAGCGATTTGAACTAAATTGACCGTGACATTTTGACAGATAAAGTATGAGATGACGTAAGAAGTGGCACTCAGTAGGTAAGGTAGTTCGGGTAATTCCGTGTCACTTCGTCGCACTCGAACCCGATTCAAAGTGTGAAATAAAAAACAAGTTAGTGAGAAGAAGTGATGCGAAGTGAGATTGTATAGCGATGTGAGATGCGAGTTGTTGCTTGAATTTTACAGAATCGACAGCACGCTTTTGAACCATTAAGCAACTATAGCAAATGCTTTTGAATTAATTACAAGATCAAGAATACTCACCCCCGGCATAATATGCTCATCGACATCCTTAAAGATGTCATCCCACTGCTCAGGCGTCTGCGGCGCTTCCTTGGGCAGCAACTTGTGCAGATACCCTGGCTGCACGCTGGGGTACACGCGACGGTCGCGAATGTTCTCCAGGTAGTCGGCTATGTAGTCTACCATCTCCTTGGCTGGGTAGAGAAAATCAGAATAAGTATAGAGTAATTGTAAAAAAACCAGTCAAAAGCGAGTCGGATTTCTAAAAAGTGTGCTATATAGAGACATCGTTTTATTTTTCCTGTAATTTTTACGTAAACTTCTATCACATAAAATAATTTCAGATTTTTCTCTTTGCAAACTTCGGAGAAAAGGGGGAAACGGTATTTTTTTTTTAAATTTATCATCAAAAGTCGAAAACTGTGCGGCCTAAAAAAAATTGATAATGTGCAAAAAGCGCTCTTTCATATGATATCCCACATGCCCTAGTAGCCCTACTTTAAATTTTTAAGACCCCCTTTCAGTCCCTGTTGCAAAAAAAAATTAAAACATTTATATTCTTTCTTATTTGCAAAATAGTTGGGCAAACGTCATTTAAAACTGTTCCAAATTTCAAGTTGATAGCATTAGTAGTTCTTGAGATATCCAGCTGTGACAGACAGACAGACGGAGTCGCACCATAAGGGTTCCTTTTTACCATTTTGGTACGGAACCTTAAAAAGATAAAGACCTGCTTTTACCCCGCGGACGTCATCTATAACTAATCTATACAGGGTGACATTGACGTAATTCTTTCCAGGATGTGGTAGTCTGACTATCTGTCTATTTGTAACGATTAAGCACCCCATTAAGCCTAGGCGAAAATTCACGGGATTCGAGTAACTATAGTGTCAGATGCAGCTGAATACCAGTATTTTACATGGAGCGACTGCCTATCTGACCTCCACAACTCAGTTACTGTGTAGTACGATAGCCCTTGGTAAAACGGTTGTCAGACTTTCGGGCTTCTGACGACTCATAACGACTGTCAAAGGTCCACGAATGACAGCCGGGACCAACGGCTTATCGTGCTTTTCGAGGCACGGGGGACTTGAGCGCACTTATCTAACACATATACTCGTATTAAGGCAAGGTTTCTCCCCACCGCACGAAACACAATATACCTAGGCTGTGGCGTTCACAGAATCCACACACTGTCACTACAAACTGGCTAGAATCTAATGACTTCAAAAAAAAGAGGAGGTTATCAGTTCGGATGTTATCTAATATTTTTTTTTTTTTGTATGTATGTTATGGCATAACTTCGTCATTATATAGACGGATTTGAAAAAATATTTTTTTGTTTGGAAAGATATACTCTCGAGGTGGTCCCGTTGTTATCAAGTCAGAATCTGATGAAGAGATCCCAATTCGAGGGAAACCCTCAAATTTTATAGGACCACCTATAGCGATTTGGGTATTTTTTATAGAAACTCGTGCATTTGCTCTTGGAAAGCACCATTTGGTGAAGTGGAACTGATGATGAAGACCAGAGATGGCCATCGAAACCTCTCAATTATACCTAAGTATTTCACGGGTTGCGATTCGATTACTTTAATATGGTTGCATATAATTTATGCTCGTAAAAAAGCATAATGGTGATGATAACTTCACCATGGAGCTCCAGTTCTCCTGGTTTTTACTAGGAGAACTCCTCAGCAATTAACGTCCCTGCATCGGAAAAAGCAATAATTTGTAAAAGGTGATGAGCAGTTGACATTGGGCTATTGTAACTTATATAAATTACAAACTGACCCACCAAAAAGTGAAAAATAACTTTAATTTCGGAAGTGGGTGGCAAAAAACTAAAATACAGATCCAAAGACACCGTCTTCCGAAACTAAAGTTATTTTTCACTTTGTAGTGTTTTTTTTTTGGAAGTAGGTTGTTTTTTTTTTTCGTAAAAAAGTTTTTGTTTTATAATGAACAATTAAAAAAAATGTTATCATACTTTCGAAGTGTTCATATTTCAATATTATGTTTTAGCATTTTTCAAGGACCTGACAGCTAATTATTAATTTATAAAATGGGTACTTACGAGTAGGTACATGATATAAGTTTGTAAGAAGACAAAACTTTGTAAAAAAAAAAACAAGAAGATTTAAAAAAATCTATTTTCAGAATCGTATCAACGAGTACAAAGAACTCTTTGATTGAAAGGCACCGGACAATCGGACACTTGTGTCCGTCCAACACTCAAAGGACTTTAATTGTATACGGTTCTTGTGAACAAGACACATGGGGTTAACTTTTTGTTATGTCTATCTGGAAATCTGAGAAAAACTATAAATGAAGGATAATCTCCTATCTGGTATTCTGAGAAAACTAAGAAGCGCTAAGGCCGCCCATTGTATATTTTGTAGTGTTTTTTTATGTTTTTTGTTATGTATTTTTGTGGTGAACGAACAATAAAGTATAAGAATATAAATAAATAAATAAATATAAATAACAAATAAAAAACAATAATTTAAAACAAAAAAAAAATACAAAATAGCAAATTTAATATGAGAATTTCACGGGCTACCACAGCGGATCTACCTTAATTGAGCACGTTATAATTAAGTACCTACTTCCTCGCTATAGGTACAACACTCATGAATAGAGCGTATTGATAGTATTGAATTCAAGTTAATAAAGTAATATCAGTGACTAGCTTTTGCCCGCGGCTTAGCCCGCGTGTTTTTCGGAAAATATCCCAAGGGAACCTGCTACCGGGAATTCCTTCGTTATTCCTTGTCTACATTATAAAGGGAACCTCTGTGCAAAATTTCAGCTTTCTAGGTCCAAGGGTTTGGGCTGGGCGTTGATGAGTCAGTCAATCAGTCAGCCAGTCAGGACTTCTCTTTTTATTTATATAGATTATGGTAATTTTCAAACCTATTGCCATGATTTTTCTAAGAATTCTTGTGGTGCTAGTGACTAAAGTAATAACAGCCCCCCGTGTCGATCCATCAGGTTAAGCTACGCTTGCTGGGGTTGGTCCGTGGATGGGTGACCATCTTTACTTATCGAGACTCCTCCGTGCTTCGGAAAGCACGTTAAGCCATTGGTCTCGGCTGTCATTCGTGGATCTTTGACAGTCGTTACGGGTCGTCAGAAGCCAGAAAGTCTGACAGCCAGTCTTACCAAGGGGTATAGTATTACGCAGTAACCGGGTTGTGGAAGTCAGATAGGCGTCGCTCCATGTAAAATACTGGTATTCAGCTGCATATGATTAGACTGGAAGCCGACCTCAACATAGTTGGGAAAAGGCTAAGCAGATTGATATTTTTCTATGAATTCTTCAAGTGCGTCTTAAAACACTACTTAAAAAAAACATTTAATTAAACTGAGTAGTGACTGATTGTATTGACTTCATTCAAAGGTATCTAGCAGCTGACTGATACGACCTAGATAAAACATAGCACAGCCCATTCCTTTCCAATCCCCGATCCACATTTGTTTCGAAACAAAAGACAATACCAACTGTTATCAATAAAGAGACAACCATAAAAAGGATTTACACTAACTGGCATAAACCAGTATAAAGCGGAATACACCAGTATAAACCAGTTTACACCGGATCGAACGACTCAATAACAGGGACATGCAAATCCGAAATGAGGGTAGAAACAGTGATTTTATGTTATTGGTTTGACCGTATACATTGTGACGTAGAAACATGAAAGCTTCATTCAATGAGGAATGAATGGTTTTACGGGAATGTTTATTGAATAGAGTTGTTTTAAACTATTATTCACTAATATTTCTAACAGATTAGATGACAGTTTCAACAAGTATTTCCGTGCAGATCATTTGATATTCCCTTTGCCGCTTTTAAAGTTTTGGAAATATTCCTTAAATTCATTATACACGTATATGTGTCATATTTTATCATATACAGGGTGTAAATGTAAACAGTGGCAATCTTTTAGGGGCTCATTGTACTCATCATTATGAACAACTTTTAATATGGACCAAAACTGAAAACGCGGAAAAAAAACATCTGTTCAGTACATTTCTGTTCGAATAATTCGTCAAAATGTAGGGAACAGCCGATTTTTTCTTTGCGATTTCAGGTTTGGTCCCATAGTAAAAGTTGTTCATAATGATGAGTACAATGACCCATTAAAATATAATATTGCCACTGTTTACACTTACACCCTGTACCTATATTAGAATATCAAAAATATCAACACATTTTTTGGGTGTTTTTCTATCTATAATATGTATGTATTTACAAAAAAAAAAAAATGTATATAAGTAATTTATCAGCCATCTCGTTACCATAACACAAGCATTAGGTTGCTTAGCTTGGGACTAGATGGCGTTGTGTGAACTGTCCAAGGATATTTATTTATTTTATTTATTTATTTATTTAAAATAGAAGCCCACTGGTATATATCGGGAACAGGGTCCAAGCTGCGCTAGCAAGCTACTAGTCAGGACTCCAGAGAGAGGAACCTCCTAACAATGCGAGCCTCCTTAGATGTTGGTCGAGGCTCATGGAAATAATAATTATTATCTATCTGCCTATAGCCTTTTCCCAACTATGTTGGGGTCGGCTTCCAGTCTAACCGGATGCAGCTGAATACCAGTATTTTACGTGAAGCGACTGCCTATCTGACCTCCACAACACAATTACTGGGTAATACGATACCCCTTGGTAAGACTGGTTGTCAGACTTTTGGGCTTCTGACGACCCGTAACGACTGTCAAAGATCCACGAATGACAGCCGGGACCAACGGCTTAACGTGCTTTCCGAGGCACGGAAGAATCTCGCTATGTAAAGATGGTCACCCATCCACTGACCAACCCCGGCAAGCGTAGCTAAACCTGACGGATCGACCCGTGCGGCTGTTATAACTTAGCCACGAGCCCCTCATGATACTTAATAAAATAATAATTTAATAATTATTAATACTTAATTAAATATCGCTCAATGCATCTATTGCCAAATAGGTAGAAATTATGGATTTATATTGCTTTTTTTCTCAAGAAAAAAATCGCTTATGATTTTGAGAACAGAAAAAATATTTGTTGAAAATTAATGTTTAATATTTTTCATAAGTACTCTTCCATTCCTAGCTTACTTCGTAAATTATTAATTCGTGTTTTGATTACTTAGGTACTTTTGGCACGCTGATTGCACGATAATACTTAAATAAAATTATACATAGGTGGTTATAATTAAATGTAGATATTAAATAACCATGTCCATAGTAAGTTACCATGGAAATAACCATAAAAAAGGACATTCAACAATAATTTTAATATCACTACTTGATATTCAGAAAACGTACAAAATAATAATATAATGTAATTATATAGGTAGTTGTGTTCTTTAATAATTACATCATGATACTTCATAATTGTAATATAATTGTAGGCTGAAATGTACTTGTGATTTGAAGGTTATTACTAAATAGAGCATTCTGATTTTTTAGGGTTCCGTACCCGAAGAGTGCCAAACGGAACTAAAAGCCTCCGCTGTCCCTCCATCAGTCCATCTGTTTGTCAGCGGGCTGCATAGAAATATAAAATGGCGGGCTGTATCTCATGAACCGTAATAGGTCGACAGTGAAAATTTTATAGATTGTGTATTCCTATTGCTGATATAACAACAAATAATAAGAATAAAATTAAGTTAAAAACTAAAGAATACAAGAAACGTATTTTTTTAAACTAAAGTTTTTTTAGCACTAGGAAGTGGTGAAGGGCGGGAGTTTTAAATGGGACTGTCTTAAGTAATTTTGATGTTCGGAAAGCCTAATTTGAAAAAAATACTTTTGATTTTGACAATGTCCGAATAGCTTGCCGAATAAATTCAAAAATGGAACAGAATTTGTATGAAATTATCTGCCAAGTAAGTTAACTTAATCGAATGTGGAGAAACAGGCCCTTAGTGTTAAATATTGTACGGTGGACGGAACCCGGACGGAGTCCGAGTCCGACTGACACTTTTTTTTTTCCTTTCTTAACTGCCATCAGTCCTTTCTGGACTATTATCAGTTTGGTTGCGTGAGACAGTCGGCGTTTCAGGTACAGGGGACATTGCCACTGCTACCTCTTCAGAGTACTTGACCTCTCTTAAGAGGAAACGTGGGTGCTCTTTTCTCCATACAAAAAGATACAAACGCTCTCGCCTGTTTTCTTTCTGGTTAATGACCATAAAGCAATGATTTTTTACAGAAATATAAATATCAGCTACTTGTATGCCCCTATGTTTTCCTTTTTGATGATATAATATATTATTTTTATAAGAACTAGAACCCTCAAAAAATGCTCAAAATTGCCTATTCAGACCGCTGTCAACAGACGCCTAGTGTACCAATTTGACAACTATTAACGAAAAAAGAAAAACATAGGGGCTTATTATATATCCTTCTTATTCAGTTTATGAAATATCTTTTAAATTGGTCCAATATTGGAGGAGGAAATAGGCGAGAGCCAAACCTCGAATTGTGACTTTTTACACAGGCTATTTAGCCGAATCTGCAGTTGTCCTTATCGCACGAATTCGAGGGAGGAGCGCTCGCAGAGCGACAGCAATACCTTCTTAAAATACCTAATTTTTCGCCCCCATTTCCTCTTAACGCATTATGTTCGTGGATGGGTGACCATCCATTGCATATCAAGACCCCTTCGTGCCCCGGAAAGCACGTTAAGCCGTTGGTCCCAGCTTTCATTCTTTGACAGTCGTTACGGGTCGTCAGAAGCCCAAAAGTCTGACAACCAGTCTTACCAAGGGGTCTTGTTACTTAACAACTGGGTTGTGGAGGTCAGATAGGCACGTAAAATACTAGTATTCAGCTGCATCCGGTTATACTGGAAGCCGATCCCAATATGTTGGGAAAAGGCTAGGCAGATATTTTGTACACAATATTTCTCACCCTTCACTCGGAACTCCGTATGCTCCATTCCGTCTATAGCTTATAGATGTTTTTGATGAATACCTGTAACAAGAAACCAATTAGAGGTAAATAAAAATGTTGTTTTCACGAAATGATGTTCCGACTGCCTCATTCGTCTAGTCTGGTTGGTTGCATGGTGGTTGGTGGTTGGTGGTAGGGGATTGGTTGGTGGTTGGCGGTAGTGGATTGGTTGGTGGTTGGTGGTAGGGGATTGGTTGGTGGTTGGTGGTAGTGGATTGGTTGATGGTTGGTGGTAGGGGATTGGTTGGTGGTTGGCGGTAGTAGATTGGTTGGTGGTTGGTGGTAGCGGATTGGTTGGTGGTTGGTGGTAGTGGATTGGTTGGTGGTTGGTGGTAGTGGATTGGTTGGTGGTTGGTGGTAGTGGATTGGTTGGTGGTTGGTGGTAGTGGATTGGTTGGTGGTTGGTGGTGGTGGTTGGTTGGCCCCCCAACCCTGGGGTATTACATGTCATTTAAACGTAACTGGCGAAATATGGGTGTACAGGTACACCTCTGCCCAACGCTTCGGAGACTACATACGTGATGTTATGTTTATCACACTAACTAGCTATACCCCGCGGGTGGAAACCCGCGTATACCGGTGTAAAAGTAATCTATGTGTTAATCCAGGGTATAAGCTATTTACATACAAAATTTCAACCAAATCGGTCCAGCCGTTTGAGCGTGAGGAAGTAACAAACATACAAACACACACTCACAAACTTTCACCTTTATAATATGAGTGTGATAATAGGTCTTTACCTATGAAATTGCCGTTTTGTATGAAAAAATTTAAACGAATTTTTTTCATGTATTTTTTATTTGTATTAATCGAAGTAATCACCCATGCAATCAATGCATCTTTGCCAACGCAGTGGCAGTTTATTGATGCCCTTCTTAAAGAAATCAGCTGGTCGGGAGGCAACAAATTCTTCAAAGGCATTTTGTACTGCCTCTCGGGTATTGAATTTTTTTCCCGCCAAGAAGTTATCCAAATTCTGGAAAAAGTAGTAGTCTGTAGGCGCAAGGTCTGGTGAGTAGGGCGGATGACGGAGAGCTTCCAACCCCAGTTCTTGCAACTTGGAGACCGTCTGCTGTGCAGTATGAGGTCACGCGTTGTCGTGCAGGAGCAGCGGAGACGAGCGATTGACCAATGCTGGTTGGAGATGTGCCAGCTTCTCCATCATTGTGTTCAGTTCTTCACAGTACACATCTGCAGTAATGCTCACCCCGTTTGGTAAGAAGCTGTGATGAATCACACCGGCGCTAGACCACCAAACAGTGACCATCACTTTTCTAGGGGTAAGTTTTCGTTTAGGGCATTGTTTAGGTGCTGAACCAGGATCCAACCAACTTGCTGAGCGCTCGCGGTTATCAAACAGAATCCATTTTTCATCGCAGGTAACAATGCGGTTCAAAATTCCTTCATTTGTGTGTCTGTTGAGCAGTGCAAGGCACGTCTCGACACGTACTTTGCGCTGGCGATCATTGAGTTCGTGGGGCACCCATTTGTCAAGCTTTTTTACCTTGCCAATTTGACGCAAATGGACCAATATTGTTTTGACGCTAACGTCGAAAGCTGCTGCTAATTCAGCCGTAGATTGTGTATCATCAGCTTCCACAGTCGCCTTTAATTCGTAATTGTCCACCAAAGACTTCGGACGACCGCGAGGTTCATTTTTCAGGTCGAAATTTCCAGAACGGAAGCGAGCAAACCAATGACAGGTGGTGCGTTGGTTTGTAGTGTTAGCTCCGTAAACGTCGTTGATGTTGCGTGCCGCTTGTGCCGCGTTGCTGCCACGACGGTACTCATATTCCATGATTACTCGAATTTTTAACGTATCCATGATGACGAAAAAGATTGAAATGCGATGAAAATGTAACACTAATCAATAAACAAATGACTACTTTTGGAAAAAAAACTCATGTTTTTAAAATAAAATTAATTTGAAATTAGAATTCTTAGCCAAACAAAAATTATTTTGATTTGAAATGGCCAGTACTGCAGAACGGCAATTTCATAGGTAAAGACTAATATTATAAAGGCGAAAGTTTGTGAATGAGTGTGTTGTGTTTGTTACTTTTTTACGCTCAAACGGCTGGTCCCATTTTGATAAAATTTGGTATGCAGGTAGCTAACATCCTGGATTTACATATAGGCTACTTTTTAGCCCGATATTCTTACGGGTTCGAGACTTACGCGGGTGAAACCACGGGGTGCTGCTAGTCATAGATATAGGTACTAAATATTATACCCATCACGTTACGTTTTAAGTTTCATTTTTACCTGGACAAAAATACGTTTGGGGCTGAAATGATTATGGGATACGGACTTTAATAATAAATTGCCTAGTCTCCAGTAAGGGCTAATCTCCACTATTTATCGGTTGTATCTCCAAAATTACTGAACCGATTTGAACACAATATTCACTACCCCCTAGAACAAAAAGCCTATACCATTTCAGTGAAACGAATTCTTCCCATACTGTTCTTACGAGCAAGTTATTCATAGTTTTCCCCCTTGTGCTATATAGAACACGTGAACAAGATATAAACCCATCGAATTCGGTTAGGTTACCGTAACCGCACCGTATAATACGGTAATCCGGCTCGCCAGACGTTTATGAAGCCTTAGCAAATACGTCGATAATACCACGCGAATGGCCTATAGGTCGGCAGTGACGAATTGGAACTTATTCCGTACCTACTCATCATCTGCCTAGCCTTTTCCCAACATGTTAGGGTCGGCTTCCAGTCTAAACGGATGCAGCTGGCTGAATACCAGTATTTTACCTATAAATCTGATTCGCAACTGTAAAAAATACCTATGTATTTACATAATATAAGCATACCAGCTCTTTTGGAATATCGTAACAATCCTGCACCCTAATTGCGTAACACATTAGCGATCGGAGTTGGTTTCATTTTGAAACAAATTGCTAATCTATTGCTTCGTATGTTCGAAAAATTTATCTGCTCGGCAACGTCAATAACGCAATGAATGTTGTTAAACTGTCAAAATGAAACCAACTCCGATTGATAATGTGTTACGCAATTAGGATGCTGGTCAATATTGGAGGGCTATCTGAACTTTATCAAAAGTTGCAGACAGTAAACCTACGTTAGTAGCATAGATGTCCCTGGTCGAGGCATGTATAGCTTTTTAACAGCTGCTTCGCCCGCATGGATGTCGGAAAATATCCCACGGGAACGTACTACCGGGAATTCCTTCCTTATTCCTTGTCTACATTATATAGGGAATCTCTGTGCAAAGTTTCAGCTTTCTAGGTTCAAAGGTTTGGGCTGGGCGTTGATGAGTCAGTCAATCAGTCAGTCAGTCAGGACTTCTCTTTTTATTTATATAGATAGATAGATAGATAAGAATCATCAACATTTCTCTAAGTTAGATTTGTTCTCTCTAAGTTTGATTGCGAAAATCATGACATTTTAGAATATCATATTTTGATCAACATACAACCTGACACTGACCTGCAAATTGCAAAAAACGAAAATTTGAATTTCGCGGGCTACCATTAAGTATTCACCTTAAATGGTCGTTTTTAAAGAAAACATAACATCATCATAACATGACGCACGCAAAAGGTTAAGCAGAAGTGTATCTGCAGAACCCTCGCATTACGCCATGTAATATGGGACGCCGCACGGTGGATCGAAACTGCTCTAAGAAACAATGAGGTGGAGAGGTACTCATTTATTTTTTTAATTTCGTTTAAATTTATTATTTGCTTTAATTTTGAATTTTTTTTTTTTGTACTTTTTTCGATAAACATAATTTTACCTATGTTTTGATTTGATATTCCTTAATTATAAGTATTTTAATGTAACACAATTATTTTACCTATGATATCAATATAAAAAGTACTTTTACTGACTTTTTTTTCATTTTACTGATCATCATAACTCTTGAACAGGCAAGTATGGGCGCGCGCTGATAGCGTGGAATTAGAGCCAACAAGCCAAAGAATAAGAATAAAGTAGTTTTAAAGCAAGACCTGTCAAGACTTGGCCAAATTTTAGCAGTTTCTGTTTCATGCAACAAGAATTGAAAATATTTTTTTCCGGGCAAACTGTCAGTTTTAAAGAAAAACGTTTCATAACAATTATTCATCGGAATGACAGATCTTTCGATAAATATTTTTTAAAAATCGAATTTGTAAAAAAACCCCAATGTCCCTCATATAGCAGTTTCGATCCACCGTGCGGCGATTCCCATCAGCCGGGCACAAATCCAGACTCCACTACTACTGAGAAGTTCCTGATTGAAAAACCCAATAACCCTCCTCATGTTTGCGACCACCAGAGACCAACGAAACAGTAAATATAGTAGTAGTGTTATTCATGATCTCCTAAAACAGGGCTTCCTCTCTCCTACCCTTTTGCTGTATGTAGGTTACATAATGATCTCAATTCTATAGTATACCACCTAAGTACACGTTATCAAATCAAATCAAATCAAATCAAAATCATTTATTTCAATACATTGATCATAAAATAAGCTCAAATTAATCACAATAAATAAATATGAAAATAATTAATTTAAAAATAAAATTAAAATTGTAAAATTAAATCAAAATAATAAAATCAAATCAAGTCAAAATCATAAAATTAAAATCATAACAATTAAATTAAAAACCACAAAATCAAAATAAAATAAAAATTTAAAATTATCAATAATACGCCTGCCTCTGAGTCATTATGGTAAAGCAATAAAGATATTGAGTATTGAGTACTGGAAACAAAACAGCATCTAACATTTCCTTTGACACGTCTAATAAAAAACAAATAAAAATAACCCACTTATAAATAGAAAGGCTAACTTCTAAAGGTGTTATAAAAATAAATCGAGTACAGTCGGTGACAGATTGTGACGCATCGACTTTGTGGCGGTCAAAGTAAACAGTAATATTGGTGTTGACTGTACTTTGAAAACGACTTCGAAAATTGAAGTAGATTTTTCTCTTTTTACGTTTTCTAACACTTCAGTTTCTGAAAGATCTTAGTTAAGGCGCTATAACCCCACAGAGACCGCGCTTACTAGTTTTTTGAATCCATGGGAAACATAAAAAACAGTGGTATATATCTTATTAAAGGATCTGGCGGATATTCAATCGCTTTAAATAACACGATTAGATTTACTTTGCTGGATAGAAAAAAAACCAAAGTTACCCCTTTTCATAATGTCTAATTAATCTCATAGATACAAAAAAGACGTTTCTTTCTTATTTATTATATAATATTTAATATATATAAAAGTAGTGAGATTGTTTAGGACAATTCACTGAGTTGGTCGTGATAAAATGGTTAAAATAATTACAAAATAAAAATAGTAAAAAAAAATTATAAATAATAAATCATTAAAAAAAAAAAAAACTCACACTGGTTTCAGCGCGGCGGGTGTAAAGGGTTAAGAGGAGACCTATCACAAAATTGCATTCATACAGATTAGGTAGTTAGTAATTTGGTAGGTGTAATTGGGATTTATTTTGAGTCTTCTAATTTTTTTTTGTAATGAGTAATTAATTTCTTATGAACTAACGATTATTCTGGTATCAATTTTACGTAATAATACAGTAAAGAGAAATTTACAGTTGAATTTGAATTTGAAGCCACTATGAAATTAACCACTATTTAAAAGATATTATTGATTATAATAGTTTTCATTTGCATTATGTTCATTGGTTTAATCCACTTCTTTTTATATAATTTTGTTTTATTTTTATGATTGTGTTTAATATACTTAGTTGTAAAAGTATTTATTGTGACTCTCACGTGAAGATCACCTTCCTGTGAGAGTCACAATAAATACTTTTTCTTGATTTAAAGAAGGAAATTTCTTTACATTTACAGATGAAATCTTCTAGTAGGAGCTCTACTACGTAGGTACTGTTAGAGGAAGATAGTAATCTTCCTCTGAAATTCAAGAGACTTTTTTGGAGTTTACTCCTTATGAATCAATTTTAATATAAAGCCCACACTATGGAAATTTTATGAGGAGAGAAATACGTACTGCACTGTATTTCTCTCCTCATAAAATTTCCATAGCGGGGGCGTTAACTCAAAAGCGTTGTTACTTAAAACAAAATGAACGCCTTTGCATCATAAAGTTGCTTTTTGTATAGCACTGACTCATTGAAGAAACCCTGCCCATATGGTCCTTTGTTTTCGTCCCACAATAGAAAGTCTAAACGGCATAAAAACAGGAGTAAACTCCCATCGTGTGTCGGAGCTAAAACACACACACTTTTTTTAAACCAACCCTTTCAGGGCCTAGCATTCACGACCTGCCGAAACGTTTAGAAAATTGAATGAGCAGGCTTATTTTTATTAATATTTTTAAACAAGATTGAGTCGGGTCACTCCTTTCAACTAAAAGAGTTAATCTGAGTCTGTAATCTTCACACAGAAGATTTTATTTTAATTTCCTTAGTAATGGTCATTTTATCTATTTATTTATCCATCTTACGTGCATAATTACAGGGTTTTTTTTAGGGCCTCGTACCAAAATGGTAAAAAAGAACCCGGTGTTACTCAGTCTGTCTGTCTGTCCATCTGTCACAGCTGGATATTTCAAGAACTACTAATGCCATTAACTTCAAATTTGAAACAGTTTTAGATAACGTTTGCTCAATTATTTAGCAAAACTAAATTACTCAGACACGGAAAAATTACTAGAAGTGCTGAAATAAAGATGCGGACTTAACTGTATTTACCAAGCCTTATAAATATTACTATAATTTTAGTTAAGTATAGATTTAAATTTAACCTGTAAGCCTAGTTCATAATAAGGTAGCGCAAAAGCTTGTTCCTGCTTAGACAGTGAAAATATATGTTAATTTAATTAATTGATTGTCATAATTGATAAGTACTGTCGTAGAAATATGGCCTGAAACACAGGTTTAAATAAACCTAGATCGGGCCAGGCACTACATTACCTTCAGAATTTGATTTTTTTGCAACTATAATTTTTATATTCGTCATACCATAGTTTTTAACCAGATTATTATAATTCTACTAACATAGGCCTAGATTAATATTTACTACTGAACCATCTATTTACACTCTTTTGTAAACATATTTTTATTTCAATAAATTTTATTTTTTTATTTATTTATTTTAAATAAGAAAGAAATAAAAATGTTTTTATTTTGCAATTGGGACTGGGACATCTTTTTATTTTTCCTGTAATCTATACATAAACTTCTATCACATAGAATAATTTCAGATATTTTTCTATGCAAACTTCGGAGATAAGGGCGGGAACGGTATTTTTTTAAACATTTTTCATCAAACCTCGAAAACTGCTTAAAAAAAACCGGCCAAGTGCGTGTTGAACCACGCACAATGAAGGGTTCCGTAGTTGAAAAGAATTTATCACAAAAACAAACTTTATGTCATAAAATTACAAATTCACAATTTTTGGACTTTTTCCTTTAATTGTGCTGAGAGACCTTGCTTCTTGCCAAATTTCATTATCCTAGGTCAACGGGAAGTACCCCATAGGTTTTGATTTACTTGCGAACGTTGCGAGTATCAAAATGTGTCGCAAAATGACCGTATTTTTTTATTGCGTTGACTTAGAAGCTTGATTTTTTTAGTACTATAATGGATCATAGACTTACCTATTTAATATTAATTCCAACTTCATTTCTCCACGTGTCCTTGAGAAAAAGAGTCTTGACAGACTGACAGACTTGAACATTTTTTCATGTGATAGAATTACAAATTAACAATTTTCGGACTTTTTCCTTTATTTGTGTTGTACTACCTTACTTCTTGCGAAATTTCATGATTCTAGAACAACGGGAAGTACCCTATAGGTTTTGACTTACTTGCGAGTATCAAAATATGTCGCTTATATGGCCGTATGTTTTTATTGCATTGACTTAGAAGCTTGAGTTTTTTAGGACTTCAAGAGACCACAGATTTACGTATTTGATATTAATTTCATCTTGATACCTCCACGCGTTTCTGAGAAAAAGGGTCTTGACAGACAGACAGACGGGCAAACAAGTGATCCTATAAGGGTTCCGTTTCTTCCTTTTGAGGTACGGAACCCTAAAAAGAAAAAATGTTTGAGAATGTGCAAACAGCGCTCTTTCATATGGTACCCCAAATGTCCTAGTAGCCCCACTTCGAATTTTTAAGACCCACTTTCAGTCCCTGTTGCAAAAATACAATGTATATTTTTATATCTTTCTTGTTTGCAAAACAGTGGGGCAAACGTCTAAAACTGTTCCAAATTTCAAGTTGATAGCATTAAGAGTTCTTGAGATATCTAGCTGTGACAGACAGACTGAGTCACACCATAAGGGTTCCTTTTTACCATTTTGGTACGGAACCCAAAAAAAGACTTCATAAAAAAGACAGTCATAATGGAACGGGCTTTCCTTCACGCAAGGAAACAAAATTTTGGTGAATGAAATTGCTACAGGTAAGTTATGTCTCAAAATTCGCATCAGCAGCAGGGCTTGGATATGTGCCTGTCCAGTAAATGACACCCACCCTCCCTCTTAGACTAGCCCTAACACACCCTTTTCGTCCCTAACCTGTAAAAATTAGCAATACAACATATTATAGTAGTGTACAGCAACCCTAATCCTAACTTAATATTATTAATGTGAAAGTGAGTTTGTTTGTTACGCTTTCACGCTAAAACGGCTGAACGGATTTGTATGAAATTTGGCAAATGGGTAGACCGTGACCTGGATTAGAACATAGGATGATTTTTATTACCGTAGTACGTTCCCGTGGGATAATTTTCGACCTGCACGCGGGCGAAGCCGCGAGCAAAAGCTAATAGTTTTAAATATTTCTAATTATTGAGAATGGGTTCCGAACGTGGGTGAATTAGTGACTGTGAAAGTGTATAATGTTTTCAGTCACATGGTCTTCACATGATCTGACCAAGATTATGTCTGGACTTTAAAAGAGACCTCTGAGTTTGTTTCGGACTTTCTTCTCAGAGTAGTCAGTTAGGAAGCGCCGACCTCATCTAGTTTTAAAAAAACCGGTCAAGAGCGAGTCGGACTCGAAAAAGTGTGCTATTTAGAGACACCGTTTTATTTTTCCTGTAATCTTTACATAAACGTCTATCACATAGAATAATTTCAGACTTTTATCTTTGCAAACTTCGGAGGTAAGTGGGGGGGGGGAACGGTATTTTTTTTTACATTTTTCATCAAAAGTCGAAAACAATGCAGGTTAAAAAAAAATGTTTGAGAATCTGCAAGTAGCGCTATTTCATATGATACCCCACATGCTCTAGTAGCTCTACTTTTAATTTTTAAGACCCCCTTTCAGTCCCTGTTACAAAAAAATATATAAATATTTTTACTTCTTTCTTATTTGCAAAATAGTTGGGCAAACGTCATCTAAAACTGTTCCAAATTTCAAGTTGATAGCATCAGTAGTTCTTGAGATATCCAGCTGTGACAGACAGACAGACAGACAGACTGAGTCACACCATAAGGGTTCCTTTTTTACCATTTTGGTACGGAACCCTAAAAATATGATTGAAGTGTAAAAATGTTTGTACAAACCTACTTACAGAAAATATATCATTTATCAGTTTTCACAGTAATTTCATCCTGGTTTTTCATTTCATTCAGTACATTTAAAGTTGTTTTAAAACTATGGAATGTAAATTGATAATGTTATCAGAATTGTTTTTTTTAAACCCCTCTAACTCTTAAAATATTAACTTCAGCACAGCAGTCCAAACATTCTTTAAATCATTTCTACGTTTCTTCTATATCTGTGTTAATATTGAAGACTGCACTAAAAAATACCGAGTAAGTTATTTTAATTAATATAAATTAACTTTTATAGTATATTAGTAGTGGAAGTTTTGTGGTATCTCTCCATAAGAATCTACTTACTCACTTTGAAACGGACAACTTCTGGAGAATTAAAATGATGTTCTAATTAAAATAAAACCGGCCAAGTGCATGTCGGACTCGCGCACGAAGGGTTCCGTACCTTTATCTATAAAAACGGCAAAAAAATCACGTTGGTTGTATGGGAGCCCCCCTTAAATATTTATTTTATTTAAGTTTAATTTTAAATTGAACAATTACAACTAAATATTCTGTGAATATTTCAAGCGTCTACCTGTTGCCGTTGTCAATATCAAGCAAAAGCGAGCAAAAAAATCACATTGTTGTTGTATGGGAGCCCCCTTGAATATTTATTTTATTTTATTTTTTAGTATTTTTTGTTATACCGGCAACAGAAATACATCATCTGTAAAAATTTCAACTGTCTAACTATCACGGTTCATGAGATACAGCCTGGTGACATACGGACAGACAGACGGACGAATAGCGGAGTCTTAGTAATAGGGTCCCATTTTACCCTTTGGGTACGGAATCCTAAAAAACGGGCTGAGTTCGTGTTTTATTCCTAAGAATATATCCTTATTACCTATCTATTATCAATTACCTAAATTAGTAATTGACCTAACTAAGGGAGCAGTGCTTCACCCAACAATTCGTATAAACACCATGTAATTAATAATGCATAGTTTGTAAGTCCCCCATGTACTACAAATATTTTTTTTTGCCTAATTAGATAGGCAAATAAATTATTGTTATATTAATAACTAGCTTTTGCCCGCGACTTCGTCCGCGTTTCCGTCGTACTTCGTAAAAAAGTATCATATGTCCTTCCCCACTTTCAGTGGTTTTGATGTAACAGACAGAATTTTAGTAGGGAAATATACAACGTGTAATGCTAAATGCGCAAAACCTCTTAAGGGGTCATTGTACTCATCATTATGAACAACTTTTACTATGGGACCAAACCTGAAATAGCGAAAAAAATCAGCTGTTCAGTACATTTATGTTCGCATAATTCGTCAAAATGTACTGAACAGCTGATTTTTTTTTCGCGATTTCAGGTTTGGTCCCATAGTAAAAGTTGTTCATAATGATGAGTACAGTGACCGCTTAAGAGGTTTTGCGCATTTAGCATTACACGTTGTAATATGTCAATCCACAATACTGTCGAAAAATATCGCAATAAGGAACCGCAGAATATTATTATTAATAGCTGTGCCCGCGACTTCGTCAGCGTGTAACTCCTTGTATGTTATTAAGTTAATGTATTGGACTGCTAAGCTATCGGGAGTTACACGTGTTATTGTGAGTCAACCATAAAAGATAGACATATGCTGTTGTGGGATATTTTTTGGATAATTTTATGTAGAACATTTCCGTCATAAATGATTTCTATGTAGCTTTAACCATTAAGGCTGCACATGCGACGGAAGCTTAAAAAATTGAGCAACTTCTCCCGTTTTCCCAACATTTCCCTTCACTGCTCTGCTCCTATTGATTGTAGCGTGATGAAAAGTATACTATAACCTCCCCAGGAGTATGAAGAATAATTATACCAAGTTTCGTTAAAATCCGTCGAGTAGTTTTTGTTTCTATAAGGAACATACAGACCGACAGACAGACAGACAGACAGACAGACAGACAGACAGACAAAAATTTTACTGATTGCATTTTTGGCATCAGTATCGATTACTAATTACCCCCTGATAGTTATTTTGAAAATATATATCATGTACAGAATTGACCTCTCTACAGATTTATTATAAGTATAGATTAGAATGATATTTTCAAGGGACATTAAATTTATATTATGAACCTCTAGCTAGGGTTTTGTTTTACGTTTTACCCCGCCAAGTAAATACAAACGTACACACTGTACTAAGTATAGTATATACCAAGAATGACAAAAAATGTCCCCTAAGAGACACCTTTTCATTCGAAATCCAAAAAACTTTTTACTAAACAGAGGAATTGCATCTAATAATAATAAAAGTACTTCTACGTTAGTAATAATATGTTCTACTTACGTGAAAATTCAAACTGACACTTTATATTTTTTCTTATTTTTTTTTAAAGGCAACAACTGTTACACGGGGTGCGGAGATACTGTCCGGTCGCAGCCTACTGTATCGTTTATATAGGGGGTGTAGCGCCGCGAAACAACGCGGTGAGGGCTGTATGATGAGCGGAGCGGGTATTAGAGCGATTAGGTCAAAGTTATGATAGATTTTCTGATGTTGCCGAGTAATTATATCTTTTAAAATGTAACACTATAAATTTATGTATATTTTTTCTTGTTTTTTTTTTTTGTTTTAGTTTAATTTTTGACTACTGAGCGTGGTTTTCTGTGTTTGATCCCAACTGTAAATAATTAGAAAGAAAGAAAGCCGTAAAGAAATCAGCAATAGCCTTTGTTTTTTTTTTTGTTGATGGGAAATCATCAAATGACTTTTCCCGCTCTGGGCGAAGCGGAAGGGCGTGTCAGACTTTTACTGACTAAAACCCATCCGTGTTCCTTCAGTTGCCTATGCCAGCGCCACGGTATCTCTTTCGAACAACCCGCGACACCGGCGGCATCAGCAACAGCCTGGAGTTGAAATTTGTGACTGGGCTACGGTGATAGGATCGTCTCATTTAATATGCGACTTATTAAGCCGTCTAACCGATTTCATCCCCCATCGTCAAAAATAACGAACTTTCTATACCCTAGTTTTCATCCCCTATTTAGAACCTTTAAGGCAAAAGTGCCAGGGTAGAAAGCGAAATTCATAATGTCTTACGTTTTTTGCAATTTGCATGTAAATATTAGGTTGTATGTTGATCTAAATACGATTCGCGGCCGTATCAAATATTCATTTATGGAATTATAGGTAATCATAAAAATCATCAATGCAACTCTCTAAGTTCATATTACCATAAAGAATGACTATTTTCATGTTATCATGAGATTTGAGGCCAATTCTAACTTATGGAGTTGTATTGCTGATTCTAATGATTATAATTCTGTAAAGCCATATTAGCTACGGCCGCGAATCATATTTTAATCAACATACAACCTGACACTGACCTTGCAATTTGCAAAAAACGTAAGAAAATTTGAATTTCCTGGGCTACCTTAGCGCTTAGCTGTAAATTCATCTCTTCCTTAAGAGATGACTTTAATAATAATCCTTCTTTCGTTAGTGCTCTCTGTTGCTAGGTAGGTAATTATATTATTATAATATTATATTATAATAATATTACATTTTATTTATTTCAGAGAAAACTCCATATTGGTTACATAAATAACAAACGAACATAAAATCATAGAATGTTAGTGTTAGTAACAAAATTGAGGAAGAGGATGAGGAGCTCGTGGCTAAGTAATAACAGCCCTACGAGTCGATCCATCAAGTTAAGCTACGCTTGCCGGGGTTGGTCCGTGGATGGGTGACCTTCTTTACATACCGAGACTCCTCCGTGCCTCGGAAAGCACGATAAGCCGTTGGTCCCGGCTGTCATTCCTGGATCTTTGACAATCGTTACGTGTCGTCAGAAGCCCGAAAGTCTGACAACCAGTCTTACTAAGGGGTATCGTATTACCCATTTACTGGGTTGTGGAAGTCAGATAGGCAGACGCTCCATGTAAAATACTGGTATTCAGCTGCATCCGGTTAGACTGGAAGCCGGCCCCAACATAGTTGGGAAAAGGCTAGGCAGATTGATTGATATTGAGTAACAAAATTGTACCTAAAATATTATGCTAATATTGTTAGCCTATACCTAACTGAACTACCTATGGCTGTCCTAATCTACTTATTTTGGAAAGGACAGTCAAAGCGGGCAGAAATAGCAATTAGAATGCTGTTGCCGCTGCTTCGTAACAGACGGTGCAGCAAGGAGCATGCTTTCTTGCGCATGATGGCTTGAAAGCCAGTATGCGCTTCAGCAAACATACCAGACGCGCTGCAGCCCCAACAGCATCCTGAAAGCGTTGTAATATGGGCTGGTATTCGCAACTCCACGACAATACCTACGCGTATTTTGCGTATAATCTCGCTATTGCTATCTATGGAACTCTTGTGAAAAATGCTTCTAGACCCAGTGGCTTAGATTGTGCGATGTCTACCAGTGAATGAATGAATTTAAGATTTTTATTATGTAGATATGAAAAATGGCTCTGTCTATCCCTCCAGGCATTAAAGTATATTTATTTATTTAAGATATCGTATAAAACAAAACAGATTTAAATAAATCTAAGGCGTTGTACAGCAAAATTTAACATACAATAATAAGGAATAAAATAATATAATTTAACAAATAGAACATGAGAAATTAATTAGAACCAATGTAGAGATAAAAATGCATTCAACAGAAAAGAAACAGAAAATTACTTATTTATATTTCATTCATCATCTCACAGAATCTTAAACATTATAATGTATATTTTAGTTAGGTGTTGAATGCTATTCCTATGCTCTTCTTCTTCTTACCTAAAAGCGTCCAATACGTCCTCCCTATAGCACACTGAGTGGAATTATTCTAGTTCACAATATCATTAATTTTATTCATAGTTAGGTATTGCATAATAGTATTTCTATTGTTAATATAATGATTATAGATAGATAGAATACTCTTTATTATGCACACCATAAAAATTACAGATATAAATGTTGAAATTTTACATAGGGTGACACTTTTGGTTATCTGATTAAGGCGCGGACAGACTACGATTTTAAACGGCACACAACCGCGTAATCTATTGTAAGCATTACTTGCCTTGAAATAAGTTTGAAAATTGAAAACAATATTTGTGTTGCCGAGATTATGTAATTAAGCTGCGAATGTGCATTTATTTTCGGGGTTTTCTTTAGATTATTCAGAATATACACAATAAATTAAATAATTGTCCGGTTAAAGTTTAAAAAAATGCTAATTCTATTAAATTCTTAAAAAAAAGAATGTTGTTATCCCTGAAAATACAGAGATGTTCGACGCCAAAGTTTACTTTTGTGGAGCAACTTCCAAATTTTTTATTGGGAATATCAAATTATTTTTTTAATATTCTATTCGGTTAAAATTTTTCTTAAAAACCCTTGTCTGTTCACTGTATTTTTTGCGTCGGATAGTTTCATTGCGTTACGTCATACTCGACAATCCAAGAAACCAATTTTTGTGAATATTGAGCTAATACCACGCTTTAGGATGGGATTAATCGCTCTGAAACTCCATTTTGTAGCAATTAGTGTAGCTAATAATGACGCGAGGCGAAAAGTGTATAATTTCGTAACTATCGATTTCAAACACGTTCTTGTGTTGGGAGCCCAATACTTATAATAACCAACATCTTTTTTTGAACTTATTTGTCTGAATAGATAAAGCTGCTTATTCTTAATTTTGTACCTACTTAATAAAAATAAGAAATTCATTAATTCACTGTCATAAGCATGCAATTTTGCATAAGAGTTCGTTTTATATCGAACACTAAGGAACGTTTTTTTAAAATTCATCCCCTAAAATACAATAAGTACGGGATGAAATTGTGTGTGACACTTCAAAAAAGAAGGTTCTGTTTTCGACCCGAATGTATGTATGTACCTATGTTTGTTTGTCCGCGAATTTCTCAAAAACTAATGAACCAATTTTGATGATTCTTTCACTAGCGTGATCTACATACTTTCAGGAAGGTTTTTGTATAAATAAATTATGTAATTATTATTATGTACGAAGTTATATGTATAAATGTACTGTATCTCAGGAATTTCTAAGCGGATTTTGATGATTCTTCTTTTCGTTCGTCTTGGGCTATTTTTAAATGTAAAAATAAAACTTACTTTATATTTATTTATTTTATTTATTTATTTAAGTCAGACATAATTATTATCCATATTTTTGTTAGTAGATATACTTAAGAATTATGTTAGTAAATATTAAATTATTAAATTATATATCATGCAGAAGTACTTTAAATTCATTATAAATATTGTAAAATCAACAATATTATTCATATGGAAGAAATTCATTATAATATTAAAATTCATTAAATTCATTAAAATAATAAAACAACAAAATAATCAAAAATAAAACAAGTAAAAACAATATTCGTCCATCAGTTGCTGTTCTTCTTTATATGCAACTGCACACAATGCCCACAATGCCAATTTATAAAAAGTAAAAACCAACTTCAAAAACGTAAAACGAATAAAATAACTTTTATAAAAAGTTAACAGCTTCTGCAGTCGGTGTCTTCATTAATTTCTTCAATGCACCTTAGCTTGGCACCGACTTCAGAAGCTATTAAGTTAAGGGTGTAAGTGTAAACAGTGGCAACCTTTTAATGGGTCATTGTACTCATCTATATGAACAACTTTTACCGTGGGACCAAGCCTGATATCGCGAAAAAAAAATCAGCTGTTTATGTTCGCATAATTCGTCAAAATGTAGGGACCGGCCGATTTTTTTTCGCGATTTCAGGTTTGGTCCCATAGTAAAAGTTGTTCATAATGATGAGTACAATGACCCCTTAAAAAGTTACCACTGTTTATACACTTAAACCCTGTATATAAAAGCAAGTCAGAGTGTTTTCCTAGATTTGTCACCGAAAATTCAATCCCGCTGCCATAATATTTATGACAGCTGTCAGTGCGGCCCTTATACGTCGGCCACCGCTCTTGTAGGAAACTGTAGCTTTAATCATGTTTTTAAATAGAATAGAATAGAATAATTTTATTGTATAATTATACAGTAAAATTATTCTATTCTATTCTATTTAAAAACATGATTAAAGCTACTTAATAAGTTAAATTTTTGTGTTGTTTCCTGGAACAAAAAATCGCTACCACTTATCACTAACTCACTAGCACTAAGAGGATGTGAGAACTAGAATAAAAATTCATTCGCGCATACTTTTAATAGATTTTCCGGACTAACTTCAAATTGTCGATCGTTATCAGACGTCGATATAATGATCCTTGGTCAGATGTTGATGTTTTTAAGTGTAAATAACTGTAAATGCATTAATAACACCTATTTTAGAAGCATTTGAGCAACCAGTCTAAGACCCGTATTACAGAACGGCACTCAATACTCAAGCATTACTTAAAACTAGATTCAAGCCATTTGATTGGTTGAAACTATTTTTAAACAAAGATCAGTGCTTGAGTTTTCTTCTGTAATACGGACCTTAGTCTTCTCTCTAAGTTTGATTTCGGAGTTCATGACAATCTAAGTTATAGAGATTTAATTATTTATTTATGTTATGCATACAACATAACAGATTTAAATCAATCTAAGGCAAAATTTAACAAAACACAATAAAAAATAAAACAGAACACGAATAGAACACGAGAAATTAATAAGAAACAATGTAGAGGTATTGATGAATAGGTGAGAAGCTCGTGGCTAAGTAATAACAGCCGCACGGGTCGATCCATCAGGTTAAACTACGCTTGCCGGGGTTAGTCCGTGGATGGGTGACCATCTTTACATACCGAGACTCCTGCGTGTATAGAATTTCCTTACAATAAGAGGTCAGTTTAAACTGGAAATGTATAGCTTGATTTGTAGCCGTGTGTACAAACAGTCCTATCCGGCACAAATATCAGGAATTGATATGATATGATCTGATGATGAAAAAAAATGATGATGATGATCTGATAAAGATTGATCTGTGATCTGTAAAGCGATATTCATTAAAACTAAAAATCTTAAACTAAATAAATAATTAGATACAGAGCCGAAGAACTAAACTTTTTCATCATAGCAGGCCAAAACCTGATAAAATCGACAGATTCGATTACACTAACACTAAAAAATATTGTTTAATTAATTACATAGTGAAGTTACAATTAAGTGTTACATAGGAGATTATAAGATATAGGAAAGACAGTTTCGACTCCCAATGCATTTGAGCTTACAATATAAAACAAAACAATAAACGAAACTCTTAAAATTGCATAAGACAAATAAGAATGAGGAGTGGTTCCGTGGTGAGTCGAGTGAGTTGGGGTGGGTGTGTGTGAGTGTATGAAGGTGAGTGTGTGTGCATTTGAATAACAATCAGTCTCATCGTAGGTTTTATTCAGGAGGAATTCACGGAGGGTGAGTTTGCATTTGCTGTGTGGTAAATAATAGTGATATATGTATAATGACGTGATGATTTTTATTTTACAAGCAAGGGCCAAAGTAGTAGAAAAATGTCTTTGTATATTTAAATTGAGTTTGTGAAACATTACATATAACTTTCCGTCTTTTCGCAATAGTAGAAAGAGGGGTTTTCAAATGTTGGAGAAGAATGGTCAGCAGAATGAAATGTTGCCTTACGTTGAGGACACCACAAGTTTTGTAAAGTTCTGTGGTTGGAAACAGAATAGGTCGAAATGTTGCAATTTTCAGTATAGGGCAGTTTTTGTGGAATCACACCCCAGCAGCTAATACATTGCAATGAGTAATAATAGATTGACATAAGGCGTAGTATAGTAGGTATATTGCGAATAACAGATTGCTTAGCAACGTGTTAAATAGTTGCGTGTAAATGTGTATTGTTACAAGAGTGAGCCTTTAAAGTGATGGGAATATTAGGTTTTGACGACGGTGAGATAGAAAACGTCAACAGTTTCGCCTTAGATGTGTTAAGTGTTAGAGCGTAGGATCGAAGCCAGTTATAGGCAGAATTAAAACCATTTTGTGCAATATTCAGAATAACTAACCACGAGTTAGCCAAATAGGTAAGAGCTGTATCATCAGCAAACGACATAATTTTTGCATTTGTGATGTTGAGATTGCAGGGTCATTTAAAAAGATGAGAGACAGCGTAGGACCGAGTATGCTACCCTGCAGCACACCGTAATAAATCGGGAGCTCGTCGTTGAAATGTTCATCAATTTTCACTATTTGCAGTCTATTTGTCAGATAAATGTGTATCTATTTTAAAAAGATCAAGCTGCAGTCCTCTGATGCCTGCTGTCTATAATTTAAGTAAAAGGGTAGAAATGGAACCGGTGTCGAAGGCCTTAGCAAGGTCAAGAAATACTGTTAGCACCTTTTTGCGCCTGTTGATTTTCTATATTATGAAATTCGTTACTTCATGTAATATACAGGGTTACTGGTAATATATCGGCAATCCATTAAGTGGATGTAGGAGAGGTCATTTGCAACCAATAACCCCTATGCTAATTTAGTTGCAAATTACCTCTTCCGGATTGCCGACTATATTACCAATAACCCTGTAGTAATAAACGAATTAACCACCGGACCCGACATAACATACAAATGTATGAAAACTCATTCAACCACATTACATTTGATTAAATTTTGTGATAAGTAACAATAAATGTAATAAAACAATGTACTTACAAGTGAAAAGAAATAGTGCTGCGTCCGCCGCTATAGCTTTTACACCATTTAACTGATAATATAGTCATTTTTGGGAGATGTTTTGTGACAAGTGCCGCGCGACCAAGGCGTCCGCTTATACAGGGTGGCCGGAACATTGACGTCCAAAAATAAAATTTCGGTCCCTCGTATCGTGGGGTATTCGAATCACCCCCATGTATGTTCCGCGACTTTTCATAGTTTTCGAGTTATGAATTTTTTTCTGAATGTTTCAAACATTCAGAAAAAAATTCATTCAGGATACCAGACCACAAGTTAACGCTGAAGCGATGTTGAAATGTCGAAGCTCTCACTTCGAGTGGATTTTCATTCGCCCACGTGTGGTAATTATGAATATTGAATATAATGTGGTTAGTTTTCAGTATTCTTATCATTAATTAACCTTAGGAACGAGAAAAAAGCCAAAAAAAAATAATTACTCAGATGGGTAATTTTAAGAATTTTTCCACCTCGCTGTCTTTGAAGGCCGATTTTAAACAAAGTAGCCCTATTAAGTACTTCATTTTTTTATGATTATGAAAGCTGAGAGTCTGGCGCATTCTTGAAGCCTACTTAGGAATTATGAAGTCACCTGTTAAGATTTTTAATTTAAAGTTGAAAATTTGAGTCATAATTTACCGAACATAAATTTTTCACTTTAGATCAACATTTTCATAACTTTCATCACAGTTACGAAGCTGATTATTTTATGCATAAAAGTACTACTTATGAAAATTCAGTTGCAAAAAAAGAAACTCGATAAAACCCTCTACTTTTTTTTTTAGAATTTTTTTAGGTTGGTCAGGTCGAAAATTTTCAAACATTCAGAAAAAAATTCATAACTCGAAAACTATGAAAAGTCGCGGAACATACATGGGGGTGATTCGAATACCCCACGATACGAGGGACCGAAATTTTATTTTTGGACGTCAATGTTCCGGCCACCCTGTATGTCGGGTCCAGTGGTTAATTCGTTCATACCTGTAGTATTTCAGAAATTTTACGTTTAAGTTAGATTTCATGCAGATTTGTCAAACGAACGAAATCTAACGAATCTGCACGAAATC
The DNA here is from genome assembly GCA_905163495.3 of Cosmia trapezina. Classification (NCBI taxonomy): domain Eukaryota; kingdom Metazoa; phylum Arthropoda; class Insecta; order Lepidoptera; family Noctuidae; genus Cosmia; species Cosmia trapezina. The sequence continues at coordinate 6,873,685 of LR991048.1, forward strand.
TAACTTAGAGAGATGTATTGATGATTTTTATGATTAAAATTATATAAATACATATGTTTTATTGCCGCGTATCATACTTTGATCAAGATACAACTTGACACGGACCTGCAAATTGCAAAAAACTCAAAAAAAATTGAATTTCGCGGGCTACTAACTGCGCATCATCCATAAGACTAACCCCAAAACTAGATTTGTTGTGTAAAAAATCAAGGGACATTTTCGAGGCAAACGTAACTATATATGACGCACTGTCGGTCCGTATATGAAATAATATTTGATAAACACATCAACTTATCTGAAAGGACATCTCACCAATCAAAAATTACTATTTTTATATGAATTATAATATGAAATCGATATAGCATCCTGTTGTTCTCAATATTTGGAGTACCTAACCGTAATGTTTCAAATCATTGTGTAATATAAAAAAGAAACATTAAAATAACAGGGGCATCCCCAAGTTTGCTCAAAAAACTTCATAAATAAATCTTTCTTTATTTTTCTTAACAAATAAATCGTTGGTACCTATTTATAGCACAGATTAATACAGATGGGACACTCCGAAAAATCATTTAAATAAAAAGCGACTCTTGCTACGACACACAATAAAGTGCAATTCAGGTCGCACAATGCTTATTACCTACAGTTATATTCACCTACAAGTTTCCTCATCGCGTAACTCTTATACCTTCTGACTCGTTAGGGTGGTTTTCTTTTACGACGCGGCGCATGAGTGAGTATCGAACTATATAACGTACGAGCCGGCCGGGGCGCGACAGCCCACACTGAATGGACCCAGTGAGATGAGGCCGCCGCGTACTTGTAGCTTCATACCTAAACTGCGGAGTGTCCCATCTGTATTAATCTGTGCCTATAGCCCATTTGTGCCTGATTCATGGCAATAGGCTTGACCACTATTACATGGGACTCAAACATAACTGCGAAATGTGGGTGTACTCTAAGTAGGACACCTCTCCCCCTCCCCCCTCTCCCTCTCTCTCCTCTCTCTCTCTCCACTTAACCCTTCGAGGTAATCAGGCGTGATGTTATCAATTTAATTGACCACCTCCGCAAACTGATAGGGTGAATTCATTATGTCATAATAAGATGACCGGTATATGAAATTTTTTCAGGAACGTTAAGGGAATCCAATAAACCTGATTAGTTTGTGTTTTTGTGCACAAATCGGAGCGTCTATTACGGGTTGGGAGGGGTAGGTAATAGGTATGCGGTGAGTTCGATGAACTCTGTAGCTAGATAGAAAGTGAACAGCTGATTTCACGCGTCGTTGGTTAGAGTATTTCAACATCCATTGCTGGTTTTTTTTGTTGTTTTTTTTTGCAGTTTTTTTAGATAAATGGAGTGCTGCGAACACACAATGCAATTTTACATTGAAATAATGAAAATGTAACTGAAATTTTTTTTGAAAAAATGAAAATTTTCCTGAGAAAATTTCCGGTGGAATATGATTCAAAATGAGGAGCTGAATGCACCCTGTTAGTTTGCGGAGGGCTGTTCCTTACACCCTGTATATATGGAAATATATTAGCTGTAAGCTTTCCTAAAATTAATAAAATAAAATAAATGTTCGTTCCTTCACTGTGTGAAAACAGATCTTTTCACTAAATATTATGACGATGCCTTCTTCCACAATTAATTGTACTAACTACAAAATTTTCAATTTTCACTTTTTTAGTGCCAAATACACTAAATGTCATGCTCTTTCGTTTGTGCGTAAATCCGTCTCTTTCTATCAAAAAGGAAGTTCACAGTTGGATTAAAATAAATTCCATGAATAATAAACTAGGTATAAGAGGAGCTCGTGGCTAAGTAATCACAGCCGTCTGGGTCGATCCATCAGGTTAAGCTACGCTTGCTAGGATTAGTCCGTGGATGGGTGACCATATTTCTCCATGCCTCGGAAAGCACGTTAAGCCGTTGGTCCCAGCTGTCATTTGTGGATTTTTGACAGTCGGTACGAATCGTCAGAAGACCGAAATTCTGACAACCAGTCTTACCAAGGGGTATCGTATTACCCAGTAACTGGGTTGTGGAGGTCAGATAGGCAGTCGCTCCATGTAAAATACTGGTATTCATCTGCATCCGGTTAGACTGCAAGCCGACCCCAACCTAATTGGGAAAAAGCTAGGCAGATTGATTGGTTATGCATAATAATTGTTTAAATATTTTACTTACTTTTCGTACTGTTGATGTCTATCTAAACTTTAAAAACTATCTCCTCAAAATTGGCAATTCTGTAGTTATTGCAATTGTGAACTAAGTCATCGATGATGTTATTTCATCACCACTGCACATAAAATCAAATCAAATCAAATCAAATTGTTTATTTATAAAAACAGTATTGTAGTACATGGTAATTTAGGGTTGACAAATTAGTGTACCTACTAAAACTACAACTAAAATGGTGGTGAGGTGCTGCTTTCCCAGCTAGGTTACAGAATAACCTGTATAAGGGAGTGCAGTGCCAGTCCCCATTGGGTAATATAATGATATTGTACGCAGTACGTGGTCTTCTACTACAATTTTATTACAAAAGGAAAAAATACATAATAAAAAGATATAATAAATCTGTAGACGAGGCGTTTCTGTACATTGCAAATATTTAAAAAAAAAATAGTTGGGGTGTATAAGAATCACCAACAGATGCCATTTCTACCATTTTTGTCATTTTTGTCTGTTTGTCTGTTTGTCTGTTTGTCTGTGAGAGTTCATAAATTTTTGTGCAAGTATCACGTCAAAAGTACAAAACCAATGTGGTTAAATTTGATACTCAAATATTGTGTGCAACTCAGAGTTTTACTTAGTTTTTGTTTCATCGCAATCGCTTCAGTCTATCAATAGATATATGAATTTAAAGTGTTCAAGAAGAACTTTTCATGACGATGTCTTCATACACGTAACGACATCTATTGATACCAAATGGTACTAACAATACAAATCGCTTTATAGGGGTGGTTAACCTGATGGGTCGATCCAGCAGGTTAAGCTGCGCTTGCCGGGGTTGGTTAGTGGATGGGTGAGCATCTTTACATACCGAGACTCCTCTGTGCCTCGGAAAGCACTTTAAGCCGTTGGTCCCGGCTGTTATTCGTGGATCTTTGACAGTCGTTACGGGTCGTCAGAATCCCGAAAGTCTGACAACCAGTCTAACCAAGGGGTATCGTATTACCCAGTAACTGGGTTGTGGAGGTCAGATAGGCAGTCGCTCCATGTAAAATACAGGTATTCAGCTGCATCGGGTTAGACTGGAAGCCGACCCCAACATAGTTGGGAAAAGCCTAGGCAGATTGATTCTATTGGTGGTTGATTAGTAACGCTAAAAGAAATTCAAATATAAAAAACCGGCCAAGTGCGTGTTGGACCACGCACAATGAAGGGTTCCGTAGTTGGGATGAATTTATCCCAAGAACAAACTTAACATTGTAGTTGGAAAACATATTCTCCCATACATTCCAACTGTAAATGTAAGTTTGTACTCACAATATTGAGAGATTTACCACAGACTATTCTTATAGATTTTCCTGTAATCTACAAGTAAAGAACTATTTTCTGTATTTTTTTCAAACCTTTAGGCTCCGTAGTTTCGGAGATTAGGGGATATATTGGTAAATTTTCATCTATTTTCTTAAATAACTTTTTTTAATTATTTTAAAATTATAAAAAAATATATACCTATTTGAGACCCTCTTATTAATTAAGCCCTTTCATCTGATATGTCACACGGTACAGTTTGCAAAAGTTTTTTTTTTTTAATTTTCTTATTTGCCCCACAAAAGTGACCCCCATATTCAAAATCCATTTATTTACTTTACCTACCTGTCCGCGTTTGAGTCACAGAAATTCGTAATTATGTGTACCAAATTTTAACTTAAATAGATTCGGAGCAAATTAGCTGTGACAGCCGGACAGACAGACAGACACACGAGTGATCCTATAAGGGTTCCGTTTTTAGGGTTCCATACCAAAATGGTCCCTAAGGTGTGACTCAGTCTGTCTCTCTGTCTGTCTGTCACAGCTGGATATCTCAAGAACTATTAATACTATCAACTTGAAATTTGGAACAGTTTTAGATGACGTTTACCGTTGACGTTTATTGACGTTTTTTTTTATTTTGCAAATAAGCAAGAAATAAAAATATTTTAATTTGTATTGCAACAGGGACTGAAAGGGGGTCTTAAAATTCAAAGTGGGGCTACTAGGGCATGTGGGGTATAATATGAAAGAGCGCTGTTTGCACATTCTCAATTTTTTTTTTTTTTTAGGCCGCATGGTTTTCGACTTTTGATGAAAAATGTAAAAAAACTACCGTCCCCCCCCCCTTATCTTCGAAGTTTGCAAAAAGAAATATCTGAAATTATTCTATGAGATAGAAGTTTATGCAAAGAAAACAGGAAAAATAAAACGATGTCTCTAATTAGCACACTTTTTCAGAAATCGAAACGGAACCCTCGGTGCGCGAGTCCGACTCCCTCTTGACCGGTTTTTTTTCTTTTGAGGTATGGATCCCTAAAAATGGGCATAAAATTGTAATATGATAGTTAATACTAATAACTGATGTGGTGTTCCGAGTTAAAAAGAATGCAATATCAGTTATAATAATCCTATCAACTTTTCATACACAGAGAAGGTGAGGGGGAGGGTTTGAGAGGGGAGAGGGAGGGTTTGAGAGGGGAGGGGCAGGGGGACGCGGTGAGAGGGAGGGAGAAGCAGTAAGGAGGTGTGAGGGGGAGGAAGGGGGAAGGGGATGCGGTGAGGGGTATTAGAGGGGAGGGAGACAGGGGGAGAGGGAGGGGGGTGGTAAGTTATGGTTGAGAGGAGAGTTAGAGGAGGAGGGTTGACAGGTTGGGTGAGAGGGGGGGTGACGAGCGCCTTAACACCTTAATTTTGCTTTTTGACCGAAAAATAGAAAGTCAGAACGTCACAAAAAAAAGAAGTAAACGCCAGTCGTCGCCAGAGCTGACACACACACTTTTATTTAAAATCAGACTGGGTACCTTTGTAAGTTTATTTATTGTACGCAGAGTGAGCTTCCAGTTAACCACTGTATCCGATAGATGTTGTATAGATGGAATCGCGGTGTCAAGATTTTCCGCAGAAGAGTGACACATTTTCAGTCATAAAATAGATGCTGTCCTGGAATTCCGGTCTCTGGACCTGGATTTCTCTCTAGAGGTCGAGATTATTTGAGGCATCTTTATAACCGACTTCAAAAATAAAGAAGTTGGTTTCCAATTCTTCTGTTTTTAGGGTTCCGTAGCCAAATAGTACATAGAAGGGGAAGTCTTATCATTACGTCCTGTCCGTCTATCCGTCCGTATGTCACACACCTTATGTTTGAAAGAGTTTTCTCCAGAGCTGGTGAAGATCAGACAATTGAACTCCTCAATAACGTACAGTAGGTATACGTACTTAACTGTGATTTGGTACAGAAATCAAAGAAAATTACTGGCTATCCGTGGTCAACTAATTATGGACTTCGATCGTTTTTAAAAGTTTTGCCTCCATAAACATGGATGTTCACGCTATAAATGAAAGACAGTTTGATGCGCAGTCCAAACCGCACAGATCCATACGCGGATTGGAACGCAGTCCACAGATCCGTGGTCCAAACTGTAGGTACGTGTAAACCCCGCTATTCGTTCTTTCCGAAACGATAGTTTGGAATGGCGCGTTGTGTTTCCAGCAGTCCGAATACGTGTTAAACCCCGCTATCATAAACCGCAGAAACTGCAGGGCCACAGCCCTGCAGTTACTGCGGTTTATGATAGCGGGATACCACAGTAGAGAACCCCAGGTAGCACTTCCCACCAGGCAAGATCGCAAGATTCTTCATTTTTATTGGAGTAGTGATACCTACACCATAAGCGACACATTATGTATTGATTTCCGACATGCACGCGAACGAAGTCGCGGGCACAGCTAGTACATAATAAAAAGATAAACATTTGCTAAAAGGTAAGTGAGTGTGATTGTGTGAGTGTGTGTATGTATGTGGGGGTGTGTATATGTGTGTGCGCGTGCGTGTTAGTGGACGTGCGTGTGTGTGTGGTGTGCGTTGTCGCGTCTGTGCGTGGGTATGTGGGTTTGCTTCTATATATATAAAACGATGAAAGGAAACCTCGTGAGGAAACCGGCATGTCCTAGAACCTAAAATTTGACATGTACCAACCAGCAGTGGGCTGGTGTATGACCTGCTTTCTCTCTCACAGAAAGAAGTGTCCCAGTATCAAAATCATCACACTTCACACCAATATTTACTATTTTTTTACATTTACACAATTACATTTATTATTTTTTGTGCTTACCATTTCTGTGTTTTATATTATAACTTGTTTAGGTCTGAAATTGTAACTGAACTTGACTCCTGGCTTTGTTTTGGTAGCGTTTTTTACATTTTTTTAAATTTCAATGGATAAATACAATTTATCAGTTTATTACCAAAACTGTCGAGGACTGCGTACCAAGCTGCATACATTATTTATGAATATCTTGTCTTTTTCCTATGACGTAATCATTCTTACAGAGACTTGGCTTATACCGGACATAGCCGATAGTGAGTTTATTGATGACCGATATTTAGCGTTCAGATGCGACCGCGACCGCTGCACCACGGGGAAACGTGACGGTGGCGGGGTACTGATAGCCGTTCTACGTACATTACGACCAACTAGCATTTTGACTCGCTCCTCACACGCTGATATCGAACACGTCTTGGTGCAGCTGCCGGGGACGTGTCCTACAAAACGCCATATCATAAGTGCAGCCTACATACCGCCGTGTTCTCCGGATTACTTGTACACATCACACTTAGATAAATTGCTGGATTTAATTAATGACACTAGTACTGACACATTCTATATAACAGGCGATTACAATTTACCAGGCATTAACTGGCTGGATCGTAGTGGATGTAACTATGTTGTTCCACAACCGACTGATAATTTGAGCCGTCATCTATGCAACTTTATTTCTTTAACTAATATTTTTCAATATAACACTCTCAGGAATAATTTAGGGCGTATACTTGACTTATTTTTGTCCAACGTTGATTGTGAGTTTAAAATATGTACACCATTGCTGCCGCTTGATGTTCACCATCCGCCTTTCTCGATATTAACATCACTTATTACGAAATATGTGCCAATGAAACGTCACTTATCTATGAGACATAATTTCTTTAAAGCTAACTATGAGCTTATAAATAAAGAGTTGAGTAAATTGGACTGGAATCAACTGTTCTACGACCTTTCTGCTGAACAAACCGTTAATGCATTTTACAATCAAATCTATAGTATAATTAAAGCGCATATTCCGCTATCGCGTCTTAGAAATTCACGTTTTCCTTTGTGGTTTTCTCCTTCGCTCATACGTATTTTCAAGAACAAAGAAAGAGCTTGGTTAAAATGGAAAACATACTGTAATGCATCGGACTATGAAAGTTTTTCTACTCATCGTAAACGTTTTAAATCTGAATGTGACAAATGTTTTGAAAAATACATGAAATCGGTTGAAGACAGTATTCCGCTTAGCATTAAACATTTCTGGACTTACGTTTCTAGCAGGAAGGGCAGGGCGGAGATTCCAGCAAATATGTTTTATGAAAATCTCAGCTCAAATAATCCAACCGATATATGTAACATGTTCTCCACTTTTTTCACCTCTGTTTATGAACCCTCGAATTTTAACCCCGCGACGTGGCAACCACCTAATACATATGCAGATAATTCGTCCTGTATTTCTGACATTTATTTGCCAGTAGATGTTATATACAAAGCGATTACGCAAATAGACTTAAATAAAGGTCCTGGTCCCGATAACTTGCCACCAGTTTTCATAAAGAAGACAGCAGAAACTATTGTACTTCCGCTTCACATTATATTTAATAAGTGTTTACGAGAAGGCACCTTTCCCGATATTTGGAAACGAGCACATATCACACCAGTGTTCAAGAGTGGCGATAAAACCAATATACAAAATTATCGCCCTATCTCTATACTGTCCACCTTGTCGAAGCTTTTCGAGAGTCTTGTACATAGTGAAGTATATTCACACATTCACAACCTCATTATTAGTGAGCAGCATGGGTTTGTTAAACGGCGTTCGACGAATACCAATCTCATGTTGTTCGCAGACTTTTTATTCAAAAGCATGGATGAACAAGTTCAAGTCGATGCTGTGTACACGGATTTTCGGAAGGCTTTTGACAAGGTGGACCACAAACTGCTTTTAGATAAAATTGCTTACAACGGAATTCGTGGCAATCTGTTACGATGGTTCATGGCATACATATATAATAGGTCGCAAAAGATTGTCATTAACGGATTCCAATCTAGTTCAATCATTGTTTCTTCTGGAGTGCCCCAGGGCTCAATTATTGGGCCCTTACTCTTTATTTTGTTTATCAATGACATTAAGAAATGCTTCATTAATTCTCGATTTCTAATGTATGCTGATGACATCAAAATTTACAAATCGGTCAAAACCATACAAGATTGCCTGCTTTTGCAGGAGGACCTTGATAGACTTTCTCGATATTGTTCTTATAACAAACTTCAGCTAAGTTTACCAAAATGTAATGTAATAACTTTCACAAAAAACAAAAACATAATAAAATTTGACTATAGTCTGCATGGAAACCTTCTGCAAAGAGTTGACCATATACGTGATCTAGGTATTGCAATGGACGCGAAATTGCACTTCAATCTTCATATTGATAACATCGTTAATAGGGCGTATCGCATGTTTGGTTTTGTCATGCGTTCTTCACATGACTTTATAAGACCGTCTACTTATTTACTTCTATACAAAGCTTTGGTCCGTTCTCAATTGGAATTCGCAGCACCTATTTGGAGTCCCATTTTTGATCTTTATATAAAAAGAATTGAAATGGTTCAAAAAAAATTTTTACGTGCTATGCACTACAGATGCACTAAGTCCAAATTACCGTACACTCAATTATTACTGCGTTATAAACTACAGAGCTTGGAGTCAAGACGCAGCCTACTGATGGCCATGATGCTTCATGGTCTGTGTAATAACAGGTTCGATTGTCCAGATATTACCAACAACCTATGTTACATTGTACCTAGAACTGTGATGCGTCGGGAGGCGCGCGTGCCCCGGCTGTTCCACACCGCAAGGTGCAGAACTCACGCTGGCGTACGGGCGCCTCTCCGACGCATTGTAGATACGTATAACACCCACTTCATCGATTTGGATATCTTCGCGCTTACACACTTTAAGTTCAAAAAGATGGCTATTGAATCTTTAAAATAGCCATCTTATACCTATTATTCTAAAAATATGTATGACTGCTTCTTACTTTTTCTGTAGAATCAATGCACGCTTTAAACTATATGTTTATTTACTATTATTTCGCGGACATTGTTGTGGGTTACACGTTTACCTAGTTTTTAATTAATTCTGTCACACTTAAATTGTAATGTGTAACTGTTTTATGTCCCATTAAAGTAAAATAAAAAAAATAAAATAAAATATTATAAAGGCGAAAGTTTGTGAGTGTGTGTGTATGTTCGTTACTTCTTTACTCTCAAACGGCTGGACCGATTTGTATTTGTATTTGGTAGCTTATACCCTGGATTAACACATAGGTTACTTTTTATCCTACTCTACGCGGATGAAACCGTGGGGCGCAGCTAAATATAAATAGTAGGTATAGTGTGTTATGGCCGATTAATATTAGGTATTATTCATCCATTCTATCGCCATCTGCACAGCCTTTTCCCAACTATGTTGGGGTTGGCTTTCAGTCTAACCGGATGCAGCTGAATACCAGTATTTTACATGGAGCGACTGCAACTCGTAACCAGGCGTAGCCGGACAATCATAGATCTCACTCTGGCTACAGAGGGCGCGGCGGAGATTACCACTGGGTGGCAGGTCTCCAAGGAGGCGTCCTGCTCTGATCACAGGTGGATCCGCTTCGACATCCAGGTCTGTGTTCCACCTACACCACCACGGCGTAATCCGCGTAATACGGATCGTGCCACCTATACACGCAGCCTAGATTCCAAGCTGGCGACACTAAGCGATCCGACGACAGTTGTGGACACGACGCAGATTGAGGTTTTGGTAGGTCACCTCACTAAATCAATGATTGACAGCTACCAAACTGCTTGCCCAGAGACCACCCCGCGTAGCACACCGGGCAAACAACCCTGGTGGGGCGCTGAGCTGGAGCGCAAGCGCAGTAAGGTAAGGCAAGCTCTGAATAGAGCCATGAACACATGTGCGGATGAGGACTGGGATAACTATTACGCAGCCAAATCCAGCTACAAAAAATGCATCAGATTCAGGAGTACTACGGGATGGCGCAAATTCTGTGGAAGCATTGAATCTTGTCAGCAAGCGAACAGGGTAAGGAAGGTACTGGCGCAACAGCAGATATCTGGGCCCGCTACCATTCGTAAGCCTGATAATACACTCACTTCCTCGCCAGAAGAAACGAGACGCGTCCTTATTGAAACTCACTTCCCTGGATGTGTCTTCACGCAGGTAATCGACTGGCTAGATGTAATTCAAACACCATCAGACAATGATTGGCTTTACGCGAACAGGGTGATCACGTTGGAAAAGATCCAATGGGCCATTCGTAGTTTCCATCCTTTTAAGGCAGCTGGTCCTGATGGAGTTTTCCCCGCCTTACTACAGTGGGGTGGGACCTCTATTGCAATAAGACTAGTGCCTTTAATGAGAGCGTGCCTGGCCTTCAGATACATTCCTAAAGGATGGAGGGAAGTGAAAGTTATATTCATCCCTAAGCCAGGTAAGGGTGACTACACAAACGCCAAATCCCACCGACCGATCAGTCTGACCTCCTTTCTCTTAAAGACTATGGAAAGGCTGTGTGACAGGGAGCTGAGGGACGGCGCTTTGAAGACGGTACCGCTACACGGTAATCAACACGCATACAGCTCGGGTAAGTCGAGTCCGCTCTTCATCTAGTGGTCGGACAGATAGAGGAAGCGATTTACCAGAAAGGCACCTGCCTGGGCACGTTCATAGACATCGAAGGAGCCTTCGACAAAACCAACTTCTCCAGCATCAGCAGCGCCCTCTCCAGACATGGAGTAGAACAGGTACTAACGGACTGGATTACAAATATGTTAAGTAAACGAGTGGTTCGCCTTGAGGGAGGGGTTTTGTCGACCCTGCTATGGAATTTAGTGATTAACGACCTTATCACCAAACTCAACGCCAGCCGCTATTATACAATAGGTTATGCAGACGACCTCGCAATCCTTGTGTCGGGGAAGGTGACAGGAACGATCTGCAACCTCACTCAGCAAGCGCTACGTATTGTAGAAAGATGGTGCAGGGAATTTGACCTATCAGTGAATCCCACTAAAACTGAACTAGTCATGTTTACCCATAAACGAGCATTAGGCCCTTTCCGCCTACCAAAACTGTTCGATACAGAACTCCAGCTTACCAACGAAGTCAAGTATCTCGGGGTCATTCTAGACAGTAAGTTAAACTGGAGTAGTCATTTAGACAACAAACTAAACAGGGCCTGTATCACCTTCTGGCAGTGCAGGAAAATGATAGGTAAGAAGTGGGGCCTATCCCCGAAAATTATACTATGGCTGTACACCGCAGTGATCCGCCCCATGATCACCTACGGGGCTGTGGTCTGGTGGCCCCGCACCAAACTTGTTACAGCCTCCAATAAACTACAACATATGCAAAGACTAGCCTGCACGGCGACTACGGGCTGCATGAGGACTACTCCGACTGCAGCAGTTGAAGCCATGCTGGGTTTGCCACCGCTCCACCTGTTCATACAGCATGAAGCAACGATGGCAGCGGTACGTCTTAATGCACTAGATCTCTGGGGTAAGACTAACTCACCACACACCGCGCTGCTTGAGGGACTCAACAAGGAGTTCCCTATTACGAAAGCTGTAAATGACCGGGTACCCAAACAATTTATTTTTAATAAAAAATACAAGATCCAGCTTCACGAGGATCGTCGATGCGAGGGGTTGCGCCCCGCAGAGCTACGCATCTTCACGGATGGATCTAAAACAGGTAGTGGCACAGGTGCTGGAATCTTCTCGGAGGACTTCAACATACACATAGCTACACCATTGGGGGTCCATAACACGGTGTTCCAGGCCGAGTGCATGGGCATTTCTCTGGCCGCTACTGCCATCATGGCCAGGAAAGTTAAGGACCACTCGATCCGCATACTCTCAGATAGCATGGCAGTTCTGCAAGCGCTAAGTAGTCACACAGTGGACTCTGGGCTAATATACGAGTGCCACCAGCGTCTCAACCAGGTGGGTAGACTCAATAATATAACCATTCAATGGATCAAGGGACACAGCGGCTCGCTAGGCAACGACGCAGCCGACGAACTTGCCAGAAGGGGGTCGAGCTTGGCACCAGTGGGACCTGAACCCATAGTGCCGCTCCCCTTCGGGTACTTGCGCACTCTGGTAAGGAAACGTACCAGGGACCAGCATCATAAGCTATGGTCGGACCAAGGTGAGTGTAGGCAGGCTAGGGAAGCACTCCCTACAATTGATGGCCGCCTCACGAAACAGTTTCTTCGACTAACTAAACAACAGCTGCGTACAGTTACTGCTGCTTTAACTGGCCATGGGTCATTTAATAAACACCTCTTTGTCATAGGAGTCACAGACAGTCCGCTGTGCAGGGCCTGCATGGAGGACGACGAGACAGCAGCTCATGTGCTTCTAAACTGCCCGGTTGTCGCCGCATACAGGGCAAAGTACTTCGGTAACCCAGGTACCATCCGGGAAATTGTCAGTAATGTCAAGGCGCTGCTGGCCTTCTTTGAGGAGCTGGGGTGGATCGAATAACCGATTTTCCCACCCATACGCAAAATACGCGCATTGTCGTGGAGTTGCGGATACCAGCCCGTATTACTTATTACCTATTACCTACTATGGAGCGACTGCCTATCTGACCTCCACAACCCAGTTACTGGGTAATACGATACCCCTTGGTAAGACTGCTTGTCAGACTGTCGGGATTCTGACGACCCGTAACGACTGTCAAAGATACAAGAATTACAGCCGAGACCAACAGCTTAACGTGCTTTCCGAGGCACGGAGGAGTCTCGGTATGTAAAGATGGTCACCCATCCACGACAAGCGTAGCTTAACCTGATGGTTTGACCCGTGCATCTATTATTACTTAGCCACGAGCTCCTCCGATTAATATTATTATCACACTAATATCATAAAGGTGAAACTTTATGAGTGTTTGTGTGTGTGTATGTTTGTTACTTCTTCACGCTCAAACGGCTAGACCGATTTGGATGAAATTTGGTATGTAGATAGCTTATACCGTGGATGAGCACAAAGCATACCTACTTTTTATTCCGGTCTACGCAAGTGAAACCGCCGGGCGCAGCGTTATAGTATATAATATAAGCTAGTTTCTAGGAAATCAATACATTGATGTTGACTTGAACAATAATGCATTTGAAACAGGAATCTACAGAGTCTTTGAAGTTTTTAGAGGAAATGACAACTCGCTTATCTCTCCGCATCTATAATAATTATAGAAACATGATTTTTAAACCAAAACACTGTAAAAGACAAGCATAGCCGGCGGCTATCATTAGTCTAATTAAGTTATTGATATAATTCTAAGATAAGAGTTGTTTAATATTTTTATCCTACTAATATTATAAATGTGAAAGTTTGTATGTTTAGATGTTTGGATGTTTGTTACTCAATCATGCAAAAACGGCTGTACAGATTTGGATGAAATTTGGCACACAGATAGTTTATAACCTGTATTAACTCATAATTTTTATTCCGGTGGTAGGTTCCCGTGAGGAGCTCGTGGCTAAGTAATAACAGCCGCACCGGTCGATCCATCAGGTTAAGCTACGCTTGCCGGGGTTGGTCCGTGGATGGGTGACCATCTTAACATACTGAGACTCCTCCGTGCTTCGGAAAGCACGTTAAGCCGTTGGTCGCGGCTGTCATTCGTGTATCTTTGACAGTCGTCACGGGTCGTCAGAAGCCCAAAAAACCAAGGGGTATCGTATTACCCCGTTACTGGGTTGTGGAGCTCAGATAGGCAGTCGCTCTATGTAAAATACTGGTGTTCAGCTGGATCCGGTTAGACTGGAAGCAGACCCCAACATAGTTGGGAAAAGGCTAGGCAGATTGATTGAGGTTTCCCGTGGGATAATCTCCGCGCAGGCGAAGCCGCGGGCAAAAGCTAGTCTAAGTAATATTTATTGATTTGTTATTATTCCGGTAGGTGCCTATACGTAGTATTTTGAGACGAAATTTAATGATCATTATATTTAGTTACTTAACGATGTGTTTACATAGTGTGATATTATTGTGATAGGTTACGTAATAAATAAATAAATATCCTTGGACATTTCACACAACGCCATCTAGTCCCAAGCTACGCAACCTAATGCTTGTGTTATGGTAACGAGGTGGCTGATAAACTACTTATATACATTTTTTTTTGTAAATACATACATATTATAGATAGAAAAACACCCAGACTCGGAACAAATACTTGTAGGTCGTGCAAATATTTGTTCCGTGCGGGAATCGAACCCGCGACATGCTGCGCAGCAGTCAATCGCTCAACCACTGCGCCAACGTGTCGTCAAATAGAACCTACATTTAAAAAGTGAGAAAAAAAAACGGCCAAGTGCGTGTCGGACTGCGCACAATGAAGGGTTCCGTAGTTAGGATTAAGTTATCCCAAGAACAAACTTAACATTATAGTCGAAAAACATGTTCTCCTATACATCACAGTTCATCTTCGCCAACATCTTATACATTAGGCAAAATATACATTTGTACAGTAAAAACAGTGATATTCAAAATATTAACACCAGAAATAAGGACAAATTACGTGCTCCATTACATCGGCTTCATAAGGTTCATAACTCATTTGTTGGTCTTGGTATAACTTTTTATAACAAGCTACCTTCTTCTTTGCTAGATTTGTCTTTTAATGCGTTTAAAATTAAAGTAAAATCCAATCTTTGTTCAAAGGCATAACTACTATTCTATCAACGATTACTTAAACGATAAGAATAGTTGGTTGCTGTGAATAACTCAAGACAATGTTTATGTTATGTTCTTTCTCCAGGATCAGCTTACATAATGACAGGTTATATGAGTTAAGTACTAAAATTATTTTATTTGACAAAAATATAATTTAATGTATTGTGTTGCGTAAATTATTTTGCATAGGTACTATCTAGTTCTTCTGACTGAACAGACAGCTGTGCTGCTGGGGAGTTTGTTCCGCTACTTCTTCTTCCCAGCTAAAGCACTAGGAAGTGGTGAAGGGCTGGCGTTTTGTGGGACTGTCTTACTGTTATTTCAACGTTCAAAAAGTGCTGATTCTCAGCCTAATTTGAATAAATGACTTTTGATTTTGATTTTTTCATTACAATAGTAAATGTAAGTTTGTACTCACAATATTGAGAGATTTACCATGTTATTTTAAGAACACAAACTGAGACGGCGAGCTACCCACTGCTCGCCGTTCGCAAGCCCGCGAGTACGGTGGCCGGGAATCAGCTATCGACTTCCACCGCCCAGGGCGCCCTGCGACTGAGGGCGTTAGGACCCAAGACCCTGCAGTCGCGACCAACGGGGCAGGTATATGTATTGAAGCACTCATCGCGATAAGATTTCTTTTATCTACAGGATGTATCGCAAATATCAGAATGGTGTGGTTTAAGGACATCAATCTGAGCAACTTTCTCCATGAGACCAACATCGTAATAGAGAAAAAAATGTCAGCTGCCCATACTAATTGTGATAATTGTAATCTGTAATATTGGACAAGGAAAATAAATAATAAATGATTGGATAATGTAAATTTTTGAATATAAGAAATTTGTTTAACTGTGAATGATATTGAATGTATAAGTGTAAAAGTAAAATAGTAGATTATGCACCGAGGGGCTAAAGTTGTGTCTTATGTCACGGGCGTCATATTGAATCTCGAGCGCAATGAAGGATTCGGGATTTAACTCCCGAGCGCAGCGAGGCAGTTGAGAGTTTAACTCACGAGCGAAGCGAGGGAGTTAATACAAGAATCCTGAATGCAGCGAGGGATTCAAGCTAGCCCAAGGCAAAGACACCTTTAGCCCAGAGGAGGATACTCTACTTTTTACACCTACTGTGAGAAAATAATAGCCATAGTACGAAAAACAAAGTATTTATTAAATAAACAAACAGTAAGAATAACATATTTAGAACTAGTTAGTTATATGCACTTACATATTAATTGAAGTTAATGGTAACATTTGAGACATTAGTCCAGTTGTGCAAAGACAAAGTTAAGTTTTTATTTGGTACGTTTATAGATGTTGATGTGTAATTTAAAAAAAAAAAAACTTGAGAGGTGTCAAGGGACACCCGGATGGAACGAAGTTCCTTTCGATTAATTAGTGAAGGAATTGTAACAAAATTTTATTTTTATACTTATCATCATCATCATCATCATCATCATCATCATCATCATCATCATCATCATCATCACCATCATCATCACCATCATCATCACCATCATCATCATCATCATCATCACCATCATCATCATCATTACCATCATCATCATCACCATCATCATCATCACCATCATCATCATCATCACCATCATCATCATCATCATCATCATCATCATCATCATCGCGACACCACACTGTTCAATGCGAAATAGAAATGAAAATATTTGGCTTGCTTTCTATAAGAGAGAGAGAGGGAGAGACAGACAGAGAAACATGCGCACGCCGCACGGCTTACAATAGCTACCTATAGCAAAAAGTGTCGTGACAACTTTTCGTGAGACTTTTTTCCGTCTAGCCCCCTTTCACAACGCGCGATAAGGAACTTCGTTCCAAAATTAAAAAAAATGAAAAATGGTTCGTAGTTATCTAATTATTCTTACAATATTATGTCTTCGAAAACATGGCAACGATATGAAGAAGCAGTCGTTATGATTTTGTAGGAAATCGAGAATATCATCCACGCGTAGTAAGGGTTTCGAGAATAGCTTTCCTCTTTCTGGCACCAAAAGGTGTTTGTTAGTACTATACTGCCAATTTAGCTGAGCATGTGAGATTCCAAATTCAAATAACATTATTGACCAGCGGGTCATAATGAAATCCAGTACAACATTATTGACCGGCTGTGCCCCCGGCCACTAATGACTCACTTTAGGTTAAGGTTGCTTGACATATAATTTGACATTTTCGAGCAGGTGGTGTGAAAAATAACTTATAATTCCATAATATTAATTGTACTTAAGATATTTGCACGCCATGAGAAATGGCAGACATGTCGTGACCCACTCTTATTTTAAGATCTTGCATGCATGTGTTTTTAATTCTGTATGTATACACATGTTCGAGAAAATAAAATTTCTTATTCTTATTCTTACTACTCGACCCAAATGTATGGGACGGCTGATTATATTTTATCGATTATGATGTTGTCCCATGGAGAAAGCTTGATGTGTTTGATGGTTTTTGGTTGTTTGAGTTTGATCGTCTGTATCACGACATTAAATTTGACCATAACGTTCTGATACATCCTCTATACATATTTCAATCTGACCGCACTTTTACAAAAGTAAAAAGTCACACCTTTTGCCATCTTTCACTACCCATCTGCTGCTGCAGAAGACGGCAGCTCAAAGAAGAGGAGGAAGTATGCGGATTTGGAGCCGCTATACCACTTCGTGCCGGTGGCGGTGGAGACCCTGGGGAGCTGGGGCAAGGAGGCCAAAAACCTGGTAAAGGAGATTGGACAAAGGCTCAGAGAGACGACTGGTGACTCGCGTTCCGGATCGTTCCTGGTGCAGAGGCTGGCCATCGCAATCCAGCGTGGAAACGCGGCGAGTGTGATGGGCACTTTCGGGCCGGGAGCGGTCAGGGACTTTCAGTTAACAATTGTATGACTTGTGTGATAGTGGATTTTTTTGTATGTTTTGTAATAAATGATGTCTTTTACAAAATGGAAACAATTAATTAACATCCACAAGAATAAAGTTTAAAAAACTGTATCCCGACTACGGAAAAATAAAATTGAACTAAAAATTTCAAAATATTTATGAAAAAAATAATGACATTCGTATATACATATTTGTAATGAGCTCGTCAAGACCTTTCTTTTGATACCAAACATGTCATGATTATCTCAATTTAATTTTTTTCGAGGTCAGAAATTTACGTGTTAAGTCCACCATATTAAATTTAGGGAGAATTTATATAGCCTATGTCACCTGGACCATTATTACAAATCTACTGATACCTCATTCATCAAAATCGGTTCAGTAATTTAGGCGCTACGGTGGAACACACGTAAATACATACTTATGTACATACATACACAAGTAGACGGCTAAAATCATAACCCTTCCTTTTGGTTTTGCCATAGTCGTGTAAAAATACATACTTATATACATAATTATATACATACTGGTAAAAAAATAACCCTTCCTTTTGGCTTTGCCAAAATAGAAACAAAAAATGTAATGAGTCCGTCATGATGACGCTTTTTCTCGGAAATTCGGTGTTTCCGATTGAAATGGAAAATGAATTCGTTTCGATATATAAGGTCAAATTAAAATAGCTAGCGAAACTTGACTGACGTAATGGTTAATACAGGGTGTAAGTATAAACAGTGGCTATGTTTTAAGGGGTCACTGTACTCATCATTATGGACAATTTTTACTGTTGGACCAAACCTGAAATCGTGAAAAATATCAGCTGTTCAGTACATTTATGTTCGCATAATTCGTCAAAATGTAGGGAACAGCTGATTTTTTTTTCGTGATTTCAGGTTTGGACCCATAGTAAAAGTTGTTCATAATGATGAGTACAATGAAGCCTTCAAATATTGCCACTGTTTACACTTACACCATGTATAAATAAAAAGAGAAGTCCTGACTGACTGACTGACTGACTCATCAACGCCCAGCCCAAACCCTTCGACCTAGAAAGCTGAAATTTTGCACAGAGGTTCCCTTTATAACGTGTGCAAGGAATAAGGAAGTAATTCCCGGTAGTACGTTCCCGTGGGATATTTCCCGACATCCATGCGGGCGAAGCCGCGGGCAAAAGCTATTCTAAACATAAAAAAACCGGCCAAGGGCGTGTCGGACCACACACATAGAAGGGTTCCGTAGTTGAAAGAATTTATCCCAATGACAAACTTAACACTGAGCTGAAAAAATTGCCAGATATTTTTTTTTTATATGATAAATTTTCAGACTTTTTCCTTTACTTGTGCTGTGAGACCTTGCTTCTTGCCAAATTTCATGATTCTAGGTCAACGGGAAGTACCCTATAGGTTTGATTTACTTGCGAGTATCAAAATTTGTTGCATAAATGGTAGTATTTTTTTACAAGTATTTGTTCCGGGTCTGGGTGTTTTTCTATCTATAATATTATGTAGGTATGTATTTACAAAAAAAAAATGTATACAAGTAGTTTATCAGCCATCTCGTTACCATAACACAAGCATTAGGTTGCTTAGCTTGGGACTAGATGGCGTTGTGTGAAATGTCCAAGGATATTTATTTATTTATTTATTTTATTTATTTATAGCGTTGCCTTAGAAGCTTGATTTTTTTTAAACTATAAGGGACCATTGACTTACGTATTTGATATTAATTTCAACTTGATACCTCCACGCGTTCCTGAGAAAAAAGGTCTTGACAGACAGACAGACGGACAACGAAGTGATCCTATAAGGGTTCCGTTTTTTCCTTTTGAGGTACGGAACCCTAAAAACAAAAAAAAAATGTTGTAATATTGTTTTGGGAGGTTAACGACCGCTAACAGTAGTACTGAAGTATGAGATTAGAAAATCAGTTTTTTTTTTTGTTTTAGTTTTTAGATATAGATACTTATCTATCACGTTCTGTGAAGTTTACACAAAAAACTGTTTTTTTTAAACTAATATTTCAAGGAGGTAATAGGTAATACGAGCTGGTATCCGCAACTCCACGACAATGCGCGTATTTTGCGTATGGAATATTTCAAGTAACTACACTAATAACTAATATTTCAAGTAGGTAATAGGTAATACGAGCTGGTATCCGCAACTCCACGACAACGCGCGTATTTTGCGTATGGAATATTTCAAGTAACTACACTATTAACTAATATTTCAAGTAGGTATAATAGGTAATACGAGCTGGTATCCGCAACTCCACGACAATGCACGTATTTTGCGTATAGAATATTTCAAGTAACTACACTATTAACTAATATTTCAAGTAGGTAATAGGTAATACGAGCTGGTATCCGCAACTCCACGACAATGCGCGTATTTTTCATATGGAATATTTCAAGTAACTACACTATTAACTAATATTTCAAGTAGGTAATAGGTAATACGAGCTGGTATCCGCAACTCCATGACAATGCGCGTATTTTGCTTATGGAATATTTCAAGTAACTACACTATTAACTAATATTTCAAGTAGGTAATAGGTAATACGAGCTGGTATCCGCAACTCCACGACAATGCGCGTATTTTGCGTATGGAATATTTCAAGTAACTACACTATTAACTAATATTTCAAGTAGGTATAATAGGTAATACGAGCTGGTATCCGCAACTCCACGACAATGCGCGTATTTTGCGTATGGAATATTTCAAGTAACTACACTAATAACTAATATTTCAAGTAGGTAATAGGTAATACGAGCTGGTATCCGCAACTCCACGACAATGCGCGTATTTTGCGTATGGAATATTTCAAGTAACTACACTATTAACTAATATTTCAAGTAGATAATAGGTAATACGAGCTGGTATCCGCAACTCCACGACAATGCGCGTATTTTTCATATGGAATATTTCAAGTAACTACACTAATAACTAATATTTCAAGTAGGTAATAGGTAATACGAGCTGGTATCCGCAACTCCACGACAATGCGCGTATTTTGCGTATGGAATATTTCAAGTAACTACACTATTAACTAATATTTCAAGTAGGTAATAGGTAATACGAGCTGGTATCCGCAACTCCACGACAATGCGCGTATTTTTCATATGGAATATTTCAAGTAACTACACTAATAACTAATATTTCAAGTAGGTAATAGGTAATACGAGCTGGTATCCGCAACTCCACGACAATGCGCGTATTTTGCGTATGGAATATTTCAAGTAACTACACTATTAACTAATATTTCAAGTAGATAATAGGTAATACGAGCTGGTATCCGCAACTCCACGACAATGCGCGTATTTTTCATATGGAATATTTCAAGTAACTACACTATTAACTAATATTTCAAGTAGATAATAGGTAATACGAGCTGGTATCCGCAACTCCACGACAATGCGCGTATTTTGCGTATGGAATATTTCAAGTAACTACACTATTAACTAATATTTCAAGTAGATAATAGGTAATACGAGCTGGTATCCGCAACTCCACGACAATGCGCGTATTTTTCATATGGAATATTTCAAGTAACTACACTAATAACTAATATTTCAAGTAGGTAATAGGTAATACGAGCTGGTATCCGCAACTCCACGACAATGCGCGTATTTTGCGTATGGAATATTTCAAGTAACTACACTATTAACTAATATTTCAAGTAGGTAATAGGTAATACGAGCTGGTATCCGCAACTCCACGACAATGCGCGTATTTTTCATATGGAATATTTCAAGTAACTACACTAATAACTAATATTTCAAGTAGGTAATAGGTAATACGAGCTGGTATCCGCAACTCCACGACAATGCGCGTATTTTGCGTATGGAATATTTCAAGTAACTACACTATTAACTAATATTTCAAGTAGGTAATAGGTAATACGAGCTGGTATCCGCAACTCCACGACAATGCGCGTATTTTTCATATGGAATATTTCAAGTAACTACACTATTAACTAATATTTCAAGTAGATAATAGGTAATACGAGCTGGTATCCGCAACTCCACGACAATGCGCGTATTTTGCGTATGGAATATTTCAAGTAACTACACTAATAACTAATATTTCAAGTAGGTAATAGGTAATACGAGCTGGTATCCGCAACTCCACGACAACGCGCGTATTTTGCGTATGGAATATTTCAAGTAACTACACTATTACCTACGGTCATTGACCCAAAAATAAACCTTTTTTTTGTCATGTTTACATATTGATACCGATCACCTCTGCAGAGTCTCGCTAGCTTAATTTAACTTGACCCTGTAGATGAAAAGATTAATGTATAAAAAACTTGTAATTACACAATTTCCTAATTAGATTCAAAGTGACTTGTAGAATAATTTTACTAATCATGTAACTCGTGGCTGGCTTTGGTATTAGATAAGCCAATAATTATGCTGAATTTACAGATGATTCTATTTGAGGAGTAATTAATCAAAAAACGTTAAATCCATGTTGTCATTCTTGAAAACCGTATATTTCAAGAGACCCCAATCAATCTGCCTAGCCTTTTCCCAACTATGTTGGGGTCGGCTTCCAGTCTAACCGGGTGCAGCTCAATACCAGTATTTTACATGGAGCGACTGCCTATCTGACCTCCACAACCCAGTTACTGGGTAATACGATACCCCTTGGTAAGACTGGTTGTCAGACTTTCGGGCTTCTGACGACCCGTAACGACTGTCAAAGATCCACGAATAACAGCCGGGACCAACGGCTTAACGTGCTTTCCGAGGCACGGAGGAATCTCGGTATGTAAAGACGGTCACCCATCCACTGACCAACACCGGCAAGCGTAGCTTAACCTGACGGATCGACCCGTGCGGCTGTTATTAGTTAGCCACGAGCTCCACTTTCAAGAGACCCCACGAAATTAAAATTTTTTAGAGGCATGAGGAACAGGGTGTAAAGTTCAGTCATCCTCCATTGAAAAGGGAGGATCCTCCGACCAGACGGGTGTCGTGTCTGGTGGGCTACTGCCCGACGGTTGATGTCGGGACGTTGTATATATGCTAATCGCGTGGTAAACTCTAATTGCGAGATGCAAGTTTGCGTGACGTCAAGTCATTGATGCGTAGTTCATATGTGGCGATGTAGATGCCGCCACAAATTCATACTTCTTACAGAAGCGCATTACATAAAAAGAATAGCTATACCTATTATCATGTCCATCAAAGTATACAGCCATATTCCACGCCGGTTGAGAGAACTTCCCATAAATCAGTTTCAAAAGCAAATGAAACTATGCTTAATAGAAAACTGTGTTTAAACCTTAGGTATGTGATTTTTTTTTAACTTCAAGACATAATTTCTACTACTTAACTATGTATTGACCTATTGTATTTGTGCAATTTTGTATTTTAATTTTATTTTGACTGTAATAATAAATTTAATCTTGACTTGGCTCGCGAGGTTGTCGACATGTGGGATGTGAACTCAGCGATCATTGTGCCGATAGTCGTATCAGCCAATGGCTTAATTGCTAAGACCCTCGACCAACACCTAAGCAGACTCTCGTTGGGCAGCTGGATTAAGGGCTTGATTCAGAAAGCGGTGCTTCTGGAGACGGCCCGCATTGTTAGGAGGTTCCTCTCTCTGGAGCCCTGACCGTCGGTAGCTTGGACCCTGTTCCCGATACCGGTGGGCTACTATTTTTTATATTTTTAAATGTTTTTTTTTTTTATATACTAAAAAATATTAATAATAAATGAAATAAAGGAAATAATGACTAATAGTAAATTTTAGCATGCCTCCTTAGGTGAGATGTGTAAAGCACTACTTTATTGTTACACCAATTGTACCTTAGCTCTGGCGAAATAAAGATTTATGATTATGATTATGATTTCAGAAAATGAACAAAACCTTCTAACTTATTGACATTTTTAGAAACAATTTTTTTTTTTTTTTTTTTTTTGAGTAAAATTAACATTAAATACTATGGTAAGTAGTTTAATGTTTTCGAAAATAACTAAGAAATATGGAATACTTAACGGTTTTTGTTCAAGCCGTTTTTTATTTTGGCAGGTTTTTTTTTTTAAGTCAGTCTAGATTTATCGACATTTTATCGATACATATCGACAGATCTTTAGACAGGACTAGAGCGTTCACAAATATAGTGTTGTACAGCTGACTATACAGCCTCTTGACTGTTCAGGGCGACTCAGGCTCACGACACATAAATTAAATTGCACTTATATTTGATGACAATATGAGTGGCCATTTTAGTTTTGATCCGTTATTGAATCTCTGCACACGCGGTTATTCTGATACATTTTAAAACATTTCAGCAGAAATAAAAACAATTATGAGTTCCTGTTCAATTAAATGGTGTGGGAAGTCGTCTAATACATCCTGCTCTAAAAAAGATAGCATAACTGTCATCGGTAAGTAAAATATATTTATAATTTAATAATATTATAAACAGTTGCAGGGCTCAAGCTAAACTGGTTGGAAGCCGACCCCAACTTAGTTGGGAAAAGGCTAGGCAAAGTATACATCTGTAGCATATAAAAGAAAGTCGTGTTAGTTACACTATTTATAACTCAAGAACGGCTGAATCGATTCGGCTGAAAATTGGTAGGGAGGTAGCTTAGAACCAGGAGACAGACATACTTAGGATACTTAAAAAAAACCGAATAAAAGGTAAATATCATTGGATAAAACGTGGTATAACAACGGCTGGACCGATTTAGATGAAATTTTGTGTGTATATTTGAATGGGTTCCTGGATAGTTTGAAAACACAATTGAACCCGGTAGGTGGCGCCGCAGTCGGGTTCTAGGATCGTTCAGACAGGACAACGTCTGTCGGGTCCGCTAGTTTTCTATGAATCGATGTGTCTAAAAACTGTCCCATCCGGATTAAACACGTTACATAGCAGTGAAATTTTAGTAAAGACACTTTAGTACCGTCCGGCCGTCGAAAGAATGCGTTCCGTCAGGTGTAAAACTATTATTCCAGCCGAGACGAGCAGCGCCACCTACATACTATTATGCAAACCACACTCCACACAGCGCGCCTAACAATCAACGCCATCTATCGTCTATATAACAAATTAATTTACACTTGCTAAGTTTACCAAGTACCTAATAGGTGTAGCTATATCCTATTCACTTAGCATTAACTTATGTAAAACATAGATGTCACTGTTAATACATAACGCACAAGAAAGCTACGAAAGGTACCTAAGCAGTGGTATTTAAAATTTAAGTCGGTGTCTAATACTCGTATTTATAGTCAAGTAAAAGTAATTACTTAAGGCGAAAGCGCCAGGGTACCCCGCGAAATTCAAAATTTCTTACGTTTTTTGCAATTTGTAGGTCAGTGTGAGCTTGTATGTTGATTAAAATATGATTCGCGGCCATAGCTAATACGGCTTTCCAGAATTATAATCATTAGAATCAGCAATACAACTCCATAAGTTAGCATTTATCTCAAATCTAGCGATTTCATGAAATCATGAGGTTTGAGGTAAATGCTAACTTATGGAATTGTATTGCTGATTCTAATGCTTATAATTCTGTAAAGCCGTATTAGCTATGGCCGCGAATCATATTTTAATCAACATACAAGCTCACACTGACCTACAAATTGCAAAAAACGTAAGAAATTTTGAATTTCGCGGGAGCGCATCAACCTTAAGTCAAAGTAATTGCTCAAGCAATGATTTTCTTTCTATAGTTTAGTAATTGCTTGAAGTTAGAACTGTCAAAGGTTAGAATTCTTAGCCAAGTAATAGTCACCATTTTCTTTACTTAAGAATTCTACCCCCAAGTATGAAATTACTTAGTAGTAAGTAATTACTCAAGTAATTACTTTGATTATAAATACGAGTTATAATGCATCTTAGCTTGGCACCTACTTCAGAAGCTGTTAAGTTTTTTTTATGAAAGTTATTTTATTCTTTTTAAGTTTTAGAAGTTGGTTTTTACGTTTATTTAAGTTAATTTTATTATATCGATAATTCACACGCGGGAATGAAGCCTCATAGAAGGTGGATACCACGATCCCACCAATTTCTTTTGCAGGTAGTGGTATTCCAATTTGTCTGACAACCAGTCTTACCTGGTATTGTATTACCTGGGTTGTGTAGGTCAGATAGGCAGTCGTTCCATGTAAAATACTGGTACTCAGCTGCATAAGGTTAGACTGGAAGCCGACCCCAACATAGTTGGGAAAAGGCTAGCCAGATTTTTTGGTATTCGAATTTGTGTGGGGTAGTGCCAGGACTAAAAAGTGAAAAATAAAGACTTTTTAGAAAAGAAGTTTCACTACAAAGTGAAACATAACTTTAATTTCGGAAGTCGGTGGCAAAAAACGAACATACAAGAATTAAATACTGATAAAAAAACGAATACAAACACTACTATCTGCTATTTTTTTTTAAGAGTGTACTAGTGTGCTGGATATCCTGACTGCAACATCAGCTCATCGTGTAGCCACCATTGCATTGTATGTAGAACCAAATACTGATCAAAACGAACCCAAACACGACATATCTGCTATATTATTTTACCAAGAGTATTCTAGTGTGCTGGATATCCTGGCTGCAGCATCAGCTCATCGTGTTGCCACCATTGCATTGTATGTAGAATAAAATTCTGATCAAAACGAATCCAAACACGACATATCCGCTATTACTTTTTCAAGAGTCTTCTAGTGTGCTGGACATCCTGGCTGCAGCATCAGTTCATCGTGTTGCCACCATTGTATTGTATGTAGAATCAAATACTGATGTAAATGAATCCAAACA
The DNA here is from genome assembly GCA_905163495.3 of Cosmia trapezina. Classification (NCBI taxonomy): domain Eukaryota; kingdom Metazoa; phylum Arthropoda; class Insecta; order Lepidoptera; family Noctuidae; genus Cosmia; species Cosmia trapezina. The sequence goes on from LR991048.1 coordinate 6,900,418, forward strand.
CGACATATCTGCTATTACTTTTTCAAGAGTGTTCTAGTGTGCTGGACATCCTGGCTGCAGCATCAGCTCATCCTGTTGCCACCATTGCATTGTATATAGAATCAAATACTGATGTAAATGAATCCAAACACGACATTTCTGCTATTAATTTTTCAAGAGTGTATCCAGCACACTAGTGCTGGATATCCTGGCTGCAGCATCAGACCATGAATTCCATAATCTTGCATAGATAGATAGCATACATGGATGTTTCAAATTTTAGGTCACACTAAGGTTTGAAAGTAAAGTAAATACCCCTTACGCGTCTAAGATCCCTACCGCAGCTAACAAAAGAGCAAATAACTTTGAAACGGCTGAACCGATTTTGATAAAACATGTCTAAGAACCATCGCTGGAAAACCTGCTTTCAAATAAAAAAAACCGCATCCAAATCAGTCCACCCGTTTAAGCGCTACGGTGCCACAGACAGACACACAGACACACACACACACACACACACATAGCGGTCAAACTTATAACACCCCTCTTTTTGCGTCGGGGGTTAAAAATCAAAGACACCGACTTCCGAGAAGTCATTTTTCACTTTTTGAAGTCGTTTGTTTTTTCTATAAAGTTATTTTTAACCCCCGACGCAAAAAGAGGGGTGTTATAAGTTTGACCGCTATGTGTGTGTGTGTGTGTGTGTGTGTGTGTGTCTGTGTGTCTGTCTGTGGCACCGTAGCGCTTAAACGGGTGGACTGATTTGGATGCGGTTTTTTTATTTGAAAGCAGGTTTTCCAGCGATGGTTCTTAGACATGTTTTATCAAAATCGGTTCAGCCGTTTCAAAGTTATTTGCTCTTTTGTTAGCTGCGGTAGGGATCTTAGACGCGTAATGGGTATTTACTTTACTTTCAAACCTTAGTGTGACCTAAAATTTGAAACATCTATGTATGCTATCTATCTATGCAAGATTATGGAATTCTTGGTCTGATGCTGCAGCCAGGATATCCAGCACTAGTGTGCTGGATACACTCTTGAAAAATTAATGGCAGAAATGTCGTGTTTGGATTCATTTACATCAGTATTTGATTCTATATACAATGCAATGGTGGCAACAGGATGAGCTAATGCTGCAGCCAGGATGTCCAGCACACTAGAACACTCTTGAAAAAGTAATAGCAGATATGTCGTGTTTGGATTCATTTACATCAGTATTTGATTCTACATACAATACAATGGTGGCAACACGATGAACTGATGCTGCAGCCAGGATGTCCAGCACACTAGAAGACTCTTGAAAAAGTAATAGCAGATATGTCGTGTTTGGATTCGTTTTGATCAGAATTTTATTCTACATACAATGCAATGGTGGCAACACGATGAGCTGATGCTGCAGCCAGGATATCCAGCACACTAGAATACTCTTGGTAAAATAATATAGCAGATATGTCGTGTTTGGGTTCGTTTGGATCAGTATTTGATTCTACATACAATGCAATGGTGGCTACGCGATGAGCTGATGTTGCAGTCAGGATATCCAGCACACTAGTACACTCTTGAAAAAAAAAATAGCAGATAGTAGTGTTTGTATTCGTTTTTTTATCAGTATTTAATTCTATTTGCAGTACGATGGTGGCATCATTATAAGTTAATGTTATGTGCAGAGAAACTTAACATTCTGCAGTAATAAAAATGCATTTCTGTATTGTTAAATTGTTTAAAAAGTTTAAAAAGGTTAAAATAAAATATAAATTAAAAATTTAAAAAACCCCCAACGCAAAAAAGAAAAGAGAACATTTAAAAAGTCAAAAATAATACCTATCGTTGAGCCATCAAATTCGATTGAGTAATACCTATATATATTTTAATTACAGAAATTGATGGATGGCACGATAAGGTTTGCTCATTGAAATGGCGCTATAATGTCACGGCGGGGTACCGCATAAGTAAGTCAGACCCTTCACTTGATTGACTATGTACATATGCGGTACCCCGCCGCGAAATTATAGCGCCAATTCAATGAGCAAACCTTATCGTGCCATCCATCAATTTCTGTAATTAAAATATATATAGGTATTACTCAATCGAATTTGATGGCTCAACGATAGGTATTATTTTTGACTTTTTAAATGTTCTCTTTTCTTTTTTGCGTTGGGGGTTTTTTAAATTTTTAATTTAAATTTTTTCACTTCAGAGAACATCATCCACATAAAAAGTGGGAAAAAATACGTACTAGTCAAGTTAACTCAAAAACTACCTAAGCAAATAGTTACTACATTTTACATGGGACCAACTTCGAGATATACTCTCCCGATTATAACAAGAATCTTTCAAATCAGAACACTTTGTAAAAAGTTTAGTTGCTGATAGACCCCAAAAACGACCTGTATTTACGTATAAGAGAATAAGCGACGCAACAAACTGATTATCATAAATGATAAATGATTTATTTTCTGTAAGTAGGTTTGTACAAACACTTTTACACGTCAAACATATTTTTTTTAAAACTAGATGAGTTCTACGTTTCCTATCTGACTACTCTGAGAAGAAACGCCGAAACAAACTCAGAGGTCACAGTCTCTTTTAAAGTCCAGATCTTGATCCAGATCTTGTTTAATCTTGGTCAGATCATGTGAAGACCATGTAGATTGCAGTCTGAAATGGTCTTTTGAGGAAAGAACCACACAGACTGAGTGGACCTGTCCAGTCCATGATTTATCACAAGTAAAGGCTCTTGCAGACAGAGGCGATAACGCGTCGCGACGCGCTATTGCAATATTATATCCGTAGAACAATTTCTATGGAATCGCGCGCGACCATACACACAGGAGCGACGCGATATTGCCTCTGTCTGTAAGAGCCTTATCAAGTAAACTTAATAGGAAAAATAATGTGTAACTTAGTGTGACAAAGAATGTTAAGTATGTATTTCCCATTATAGACACTTATAGTTAGCGATAATGAATCGTTTGTGGTTTACATTCTTGTAAATCGAGTTGTGTCTATTTGTAGTAACAATTGACGCAGGTACATTAGAATTTGCGTACTTTACCTATGTTTGTACTAAGTTAGGAAAATCTTACCAAGGGGTATCGTGTTACCCAGTACATAACTGGGTTGTGGAGGTCAGATAGGCAGTCGTTCCATCTATATTAATACAGTACGAGTCTATAAAATGTGCACATATCGAAATGAGTTGACTATGATTAATTTTATCGACGGAAAAACTATTAAAAAAAAAACTTTTTATAGCATTTCTTAAATTATTGTTTGCTGCTGTGACTCCTGTGTAAACAAAACGGTATAACTTTTAAACTAAATAACCTATCACGATGAAACAAACTCGGAAATAATTGAAACTAACAGGACGTCCTCATAAAATACAAATGAAATAAATTAAAAAAACCAATTGAGAATTAAGGTGTTTTTTATAACAAACATCAGATGGCCAATTCTCGTACCTAAAAACGTTCACAGTCTTATGCCAGGGCCGGCAGTCTCGAGTTCTCGACATTGTTAACGATTTTCGTTACGACATTCGTTAACTAATTACATGCTCTGTGGTCCTAATGGGCTCCCCTCGACCCTCGAGACGGGCAAATGGTAATAGTTCGATTTTATTAAAGACACACAGATGACACAGACACATCTTCGAGCCCGTTCCTTAAAATTTATCAGACCACAGAGCAACGTAACGATCGTTAGGGCAACGTTAATAATGTCGAGACTACCGGCCCAGCGTCAATCAAATGTCAAAAATGTGGGTAAACGCTATACAATTTTTGACAGATTGAGACTGAGATGAGATTGCGAACGTTGTTAAAAATACGAGAATTGCCCCTCAGGTATTTTTTCATAAATTTTAACAATAATTCTACAACATTTACTATCAACTGCTAAAGAAAGGCCTCGCACACAATATATTTTCAGCAAGTAGAGATATATTTTTTTATATATTTTTTCCGTCGATAAAATTAAGCATAGATTCCCTCATTTCAATATGTGCACATTACGCACTGTACTGACTGTCTGACTGGCTGGCTTTTTCTGGCTATATGGCAGCGGTGGCCGCCAAATAATGGCCGTAGTGACGGCTGGGCTGTTATGAAAATGATGGCAGCGGGGTTTGACTTAACAGAGTCAATAAATGCTCTCTAGGAAACCACACCAACTTACCTTCATTCGACATTTAACCGCTCTTGTACGAAACCGTAGCCGTAGCGGTAAATGCTGATAGTGGGCCTCACTGCCTTCGCTGTGCCGATCATACTTCACAATCGGATCAGTAGTTCCTAAGATTACCACGTTTTTTTTTTTTTTTTTTTTTGAGGGTGGGAAATCATCAAATAACTTCTCCCGCTCTGGGTGGAGCGGAAGGGCGTGTCAGACTTTTACTGACTAAAACCCACCCGTGTTCCTTCAGTTGCCTATGCCAGGGCCGCGGTATCTTCTTCAAACTACCCGCGACCCCAGCGGCGTCGGCCCTATTGGACCCCATCATTTGCTGATATCTCTTTGAGGCGCGCGTGGAACACAACGCGCCGTCGACTCGGGCCTGGTCCTTACCGGACGGCGAGCTACCCGCTACTCACCGTCCGCAGGCCCGCGCCTACGGTGGCCGGAAATCGCCTCGCGATTCCCGCCGGCGTCTCCTGCGGCGACTGAGGGCGTGAGGCTGCCTCTCCCTCACGCGTTCCGCCTCCTCCTTCGCGAGCATCACTGCTTCGCAGAAGGAGGTGACGGCCTCCCATGCTCTCTCGCTCCGCACCATGGCCTGAACCAGGCTCGGATGCGAGAGATCGCCGCCGCCGATCGCCTCCGTGAGAACACGGCGGTGCTCTGCTAAAGCCGGGCAGACCTCCACTGTATGCTCCACCGTGTCTTCCGGGCGATCCACACAATGGTGACACCCGGGCGTTTCCTCCCGCCTTATACGAAACAGGAACCTCCCGAAACAGCCGTGTCCGGTGAGGACCTGCGTCAGGCGGAAGGTGAGGACGCCGTGGCGCCGCTCTAACCACTCCTCAAAGAGGGGACTTATCGCCGCAATTGTGGCGTGCCCAGCGCTTGGCTGCGACAGTCGCGCTCTCCATGTCGCCATGAGATCCCGCCGGAGCTCTGTCCGCTTTACCGTGATTTCTGGCGGCAGCGGAGTTACGCCCCGGCGTTTCGCCTCCTCGCGCCACTCCCACATGTGCGCGAGGACCTTTGCCTCCAAATCCCACGGCGGCAATCCGGCAAGGAGGCTCGCCGCCACCCGGGAGACCGTGCGGTATCCCCGGACTAGCCGGATGCCCATGACCCTCTGGGACGCGTTCAACCGTTGGGCTGGCCGCAGCCTTAGGGAACGCGCCCACACCGGTGCCCCGTAAAGGGCCATGGACCGCACGACCCCCGCGTGGAGCCATGAGCTCCTCAGTTTCTTTATAATTGCACCACAATAATTCCTTCACTAGTAGACTATACACATTTGTTGACCATTTATTATTTTTTTAAGTATCTGGAACTTGTTGAAAGGCCTATATTGTCCTCCCATACCTAATAACACTGTTATTTGAAAATAAGCCAATTATTTTAAAAGAGTACCTAACCGTGGAGTTTCGTGCCGGCTCTTCTCCATCAGTTTCGACCAATTGGAACCGTGCGTCTAGCTTCTGACGTTTCATAAGTGCTCATGTAGGTTTATGCCACTAAACCATTGCCATAAAAAATCCCTCCTACCAAAATATCCCTGAAAAAAATTGCCGAGTCATTCACATACATTATATTTATTCTACCATACATTATAATATTTATTTGGAATGCTCTATTATCACACAGAACATAATGTAACACACTTAGCACCTCAGTTGGTCAAGGTTTTAAACCAAGCGTAGTAGGTACCATAATTAAGCTATGATGTACAAATAGTTTTGTATCCAGCTATTATGTCCGTCTCAGTGAGTATGTGGGTTAAAGAGATTGTCAAAGAGAATTGTTTTGACGTTTGTAAAATCACGATGTCTGAAGACTCGATCCTCAACGAGTGAATCCAACTTAGATAATATACATCTAGATTGAGCCACCGCGTGGCCGGTCATGAGACAGCAATATTAACAGTGAAAGTACTTTGTTTGGCAACATTTTTAAAGCAAAAATATGGCACGCCGTAAGGGACAGAAGATACGATGCTTTGTCTCAATTTTCCTAATTATTTCGTATATATGTGTCTCACTTCCACACTTCACACTGTAATCATGGCAACGTCTAGATGTATAATGTCATTGGAATCCAAAGACATTGGCGTATATTATCCTTATATGATATACCTACATCTAGATCGAGCCGCTACGTGGCCGGTCATGAGACAGCAATATAGTACTTTTTCTAGGTTATGTGGTATGAGAAATGAAGTTTATCGTAAGAAATCTTCCATATTTTGGACTGAAACCAATGTCAATACATTCGCACAATGCAAAAACTGTCCAAAAAAGTTAAATAAATCGACGCAAGATAAATTTTGTAACAGTGAAAGCCCTTTGTTTGGCTAACATTCTAAAGTTTGCCAAGCAAAAATACGGCACGCCGTAAGAGACAGAAGATACGATGCTTTGTCTCAATTTTCCTACTAATATTCGTACACATGTGTCTCGCTTCCACACTTCACACTGTAATCATGGCAACGTTTAGATGTTTAGTGTCATTGATATTATCTAAGAGTGAATTCTACTGACCTCCGAGTTTGTTTCGGCGTTTCTTCTCAGAGTAGTCAGATAGGAAACGTCGACCTCATCTAGTTTTAAAAAATATGATTGACGTGTAAAAGTGTTTGTACAAACCTCAGAAGAATAACTAAAGCCTACTTACAGAAAATAAATCATTTATCATTCACACGATATGACATAAGGTGCCGAAATGTGGACACTGACAGGTAGGCTGGTCCACAAATTCAAGGTTGCTCAGCGCGGTATGGAGCGTGCCATTAATAAAGAATATTATAATACTGAGTAATAAGCATACTTTAAACATTGCAAATGACTGAATATATACATTTCATTATTGGTGATGTTCTTCAGAAAGGTCAGGTGCGTAGTAATCGCAACCGTTTCTGCCTACCCCCATGGCAAGAAGGCGTGAGTTTATGTATACATTTTATTAAAGTAAAATTTCTTGAAGGACTCTAAGTATTATTGTTAAATAGCTGAGCCCCGCGGTTTCACCCGTATAGACCGGGATAAAAAGTAGCCTATGTGGTACATACCAAATTTCATCCAAATCGGTTCAGCCGTTTGAGCGTGAAGAAGTAACAAACATAAACACACACACACACCCCCGCATACACAAAACACCACCACATACACACGCACACACACAAACTTTCACCTTTTTAATATTACGCACCTTCATTTCGAAACCGTTACTAAACGAAATTTTCACGAAAATGAGATAATAACGCGATCTTACTTATGTCGGCAAAATCTACATACTAATTAAATTATATTATGACTACACACCATAAAAAGAAACCAATAATTTAACAAATAATGCCAGAAATATCTCATAAGTGTTCATTACTATTTTATTAAGAGGTAAATAGTCATGCAAAAATCGAAAATTTTTTGTTTAGTAACAGTTTCGAAATGAAGGTGCGATTAGTATGATTATACGTCTGAGGGCGTTTAGAGTCCCGCAAACTGCTAATAAATTGACAAAATACTGTAAACGTAGTTAGCATCATCTGCCTAGCCTTTTCCCAACTATGTAGGGGTCGGCTTTCAGCCTAACACAATGCAGCTGAATAAAATAAAAATGTTTATTGTTTCAACTTAAATAACTTACTCTATTTACAATGGAGATAATCATTCTAAGCAAATAGTTTGCTTGTGTAGGATGCTCCGCCCTTCCCCAGAATAAATAATTGATATTAAGTTAAGGCGAAAGCGCCAGGGTAGCGCAGGGTAAAATTTCTTACGTTTTTTGCAATTTGTAGGTCAGTGTGAGCTTGTATGTTGATTAAAATATAAAAAAAAAAAAAAAAAAAAAAAAAAGATTTATTGAACAAAAATGGTTGAACAATCAAACACAAACAACACCACGAGTATACAATAATAGCGTATTACAATTACATAACCACTAGTGTTATAAGCAGTCTGTATGAACTCTGGTATCCAAAGAAAGATTTAACTTAAAATATGATTCGCGGCCGTAGCTAATATGGTTTTACAGAATTATAATCATTAGAATCAGCAATACAACTCCATAAGTTAGCATTTATATCAAATGTAGCGATTTCAGGAAATCATGAGGTTTGAGGTAAATGCTAACTTATGGAGACTAATGCTGATTCTAATGATTATGCTAACTATTGCTGATTCTAATGATTATAATTCTGTAAAACCATATTAGCTACGGCCGCGAATCATATTTTAATCAACATACAAGCTCACACTGACCTACAAACAGAAAAAAACCTAAGAAATTTTGAATTTCGCGGGCTACCCTGGCGCTTCAACCTTAATGAGTTATTGAGATAAGTAAACTTATACTTACAAAAAAAAATAAAAACAAAAGAATGAAATGAAAACAAAGTTTTTATAAAAGGCAAAAAAAAGTAGTAAGTATAAAGTTTGAGGATTTCCCTCGATTTGCATGGGATCCCCTGATCAGATTCTGACTTGGGACCACCTTGAGAGCATACCCTTTCAAACAAAAAAATAATTTTCAAAATTGGTCCATAATTCACGGAGAAATCGGTGAACATTACCAATTTATAAATTTAAAAAAAAACATACAGTCGGACATAGAACCTCGTCATTTTCTAAAGTCGGTTAAAAGACTACCTACTTCAAAACATAACTTATCGGCAACTAAATCTCTAATTTATCTACCTATTACTCACTTTTCAATACAACCACAGTTCAGAGTTCAAATTGATGGCACATTTAGATAACTTCAAGACGTTTTCAGTTTCAATCTTTATTCGGTTTGTCGTGTAATGCCATCTTTGGAAGGGCTTATGGTTAAGCTACGCTGGCTGCGGTTGTTTCGTTGATGGGTCACCATTTTTACATACCAAGACCCATCCGTGCCTTGGATAGCATGTTAAATATTAATAATTAATTTAACTTTACCTAATCTTTACGGGTTCTGAGATGGCGACACGCCGCCGGTTTACGCTGAAAACCAGCGCCTTGACTCGTGCCTTCGTGCACGGGTCACGGCATTATGCTGAGCGTTAGCCGTTTCGCGCGTTAGTGACGCTTAATTAAGTATTTGTTGTTTTTCCTTTTAAGTTTGAATTTTAGCTACCCAATTGTTTTTTATTTTTTAGGATTATGTAAAAATTGAAAGTACTTATGTGCGTCATTTTTCGCGGGAATAAATAGTTTTTCTTTCTTTCTTTTCTTTCTTTTCTTTCTTTTCTTTCTTTTCTTTCTTTTCTTTCTTTTCTTTCTTTTCTTTCTTTTCTTTCTTTTCTTTCTTTTCTTTCTTTTCTTTCTTTTCTTTCTTTTCTTTCTTTTCTTTCTTTTCTTTTTTTAAGCCCGACTATCATTCGTGGATCTTTTGACAGTCGTTACGGATCGTCAGAAGCCTGAAAGTCTGACAACCAGTCTTATCAAGGGGTATTTATTACCTACCCAGTACCCAGTCTGACCTCCACGGTCAGATAGGCAGTCGCTCCATGTAAAATACTGGTATTCAGCTGTATCCGGTTAGACTCCAACATAGTTGGGAAAAGGGCTTGGCAGATGATGATTATCACACTATAATAGTTATTTATGCAACTGACGTATAATAAGGGGTCTTAAAACAAGCCGAGTGTGATAATAGTATCACATGAGTGTTTTAATACCTAATTATGTACAGTTGCATACAAGACTTTTTCTAGACCCATGTTATCAATTCTCTATAAAAGGTTCTGAAACAGTTTTTTGCAATACTAATACTCGTATCGAACATGGCGGCCGGCGTCATAGTATACGACGTGAATTCGAATAAGTTCTTTTTTTAAATTACGGCGCTGTTGTAGTGAAACGCGCGTGCATTACAATGTTCTTTTTTTGAAAACGAGTTGCATTATGAAATTCAGTACAACATTAAAACACCCGTTTGGATGCTATTATGGTTACCATGGTTACTATGACACTGGCTGTTTTAATGTTGGCAATAAGCTAACTGGCTCAGAAACTTTTATAGAGAATTTATAGCATGGGTGTAAATAAAATATATTATATCACACTAATATTATAAACGCGAAAGTTTGTGAGTGTGTGTGTTTGTATGTTTGTTACTTCTTCATCCTCAAACGGCTGGACCAATTTGGATGAAATTTGGTATGTAGATAGCCTATATACCCTAGATTAACACATAGGCTACTTTTTATCACGGTCTACGTGGGTGAAACCGTGGGGCGCAGCTAGTATGTAATAAACAACTTATTTAAATGTCGTATGCTATATCGTCGCTAATTTAACTAACTGACGTATCTGACATTTTGGCCTAAGCCGATAGCCGACCTAACTATAGTTATTTGACACATTTTCCAAGTCGAATCGATCTGTCTAATCGGCGTATCAGTACCTATGCCTTACGGTCCCCATGATAATGCAAAAATCGAGACCGATGTATCTACAGTTCACAAAAAAAAAAAGAAAAACAGCTTGCCCTTTAAAATTTTTCCTTCCACGATCCTTCGAATCAGTTACGTCACTTAGCTTAGCGACGATATAACAACTAATTCTATACAACTATCTGCGCCCCGCGGTTTCACCCGCGTAGACCGGAATAAAAAGTAGCCTATGTGTTAATCCAGGGTATAAGCTATCTATTCACCAAATTTCATCCAAATCGGTCCAGCCGTTTGAGCGTGAAGAAGTAAAAACATAAAAACACACACACCCCCACTCTCACAAACTTTCGCCTTCATAATATTAGTGTGATAGTTAGCAACTTTGGTTGATCTAGTGGTTGCAAGCGCTACTGCTGAGCATGAGGTCCATACCTCACAGGGTTCGATACCCAGGTCGAGCAAAGTTTTATTGGGTTTTTCCATCTGGAATTTCTCAGCAGCAGTCCAGAGTCTGGAGTAGTGCCCGGTTGATGGCAATAGGCTCGCCCCTATTACATGGGACTAATGTCTCAGTAGCAGCCCGCAGTCTGGATTAGTGCCCGGTTGATGGCAATAGGCTCGCCCCCTATTACATGGGACTAATGTCTCAGTAGCAGCCCGCAGTCTGGATTAGTGCCCGGTTGATGGCAATAGGCTCGCCCCCTATTACATGGGACTAATGTCTCTGTAGCAGTCCGGAGTATGGTTTGTGCCCGGTTGATGGCAATAGGCTCGCCCCCTATTACATGGGACTAATGTCTCTGTAGCAGTCCGGAGTATGGTTTGTGCCCGGTTGATGGCAATAGGCTCGCCCCCTATTACATGGGACTAATGTCTCAGTAGCAGCCCGCAGTCTGGATTAGTGCCCGGTTGATGGCAATAGGCTCGCCCCCTATTACATGGGACTAATGTCTCAGTAGCAGCCCGCAGTCTGGATTAGTGCCCGGTTGATGGCAATAGGCTCGCCCCCTATTACATGGGACTAATGTCTCAGTAGCAGCCCGCAGTCTGGATTAGTGCCCGGTTGATGGCAATAGGCTCGCCCCCTATTACATGGGACTAATGTCTCAGTAGCAGCCCGCAGTCTGGATTAGTGCCCGGTTGATGGCAATAGGCTCGCCCCCTATTACATGGGACTAATGTCTTAGTAGCAGCCCGCAGTCTGGATTAGTGCCCGGTTGATGGCAATAGGCTCGCCCCCTATTACATGGGACTAATGTCTCAGTAGCAGTCCGGAGTATGGTTTGTGCCCGGTTGATGGCAATAGGCTCGCCCCCTATTACATGGGACTAATGTCTCAGTAGCAGTCCGAAGTATGGTTTGTGCCCGGTTGATGGCAATAGGCTCGCCCCCTATTACATGGGACTAATGTCTCAGTAGCAGCCCGCAGTCTGGATTAGTGCCCGGTTGATGGCAATAGGCTCGCCCCCTATTACATGGGACTAATGTCTCAGTAGCAGGCCGCAGTCTGGATTAGTGCCCGGTTGATGGCAATAGGCTCGCCCCCTATTACATGGGACTAATGTCTCAGTAGCAGCCCGCAGTCTGGATCAGTGCCCGGTTGATGGCAATAGGCTCGCCCCCTATTACATGGGACTAATGTCTCAGTAGCAGCCCGCAGTCTGGTTTAGTGCCCGGTTGATGGCAATAGGCTCGCCCCCTATTACATGGGACTAATGTCTCAGTAGCAGCCCGCAGTCTGGATTAGTGCCCGGTTGATGGCAATAGGCTCGCCCCCTATTACATGGGACTAATGTCTCAGTAGCAGCCCGCAGTCTGGATTAGTGCCCTGTTGATGGCAATAGGCTCGCCCCCTATTACATGGGACTAATGTCTCAGTAGCAGCCCGTAGTCTGGATTAGTGCCCGGTTGATGGCAATAGGCTCGCCCCCTATTACATGGGACTTATGGGACAGACCGGCACCTCATAAGTAGGTACTTGGTATCCTACGGCGCAAATCTAATAAATACAATTTTTCAATACTGATTTTTGCTTACTTTTCGAAATTATATCCACCTCCTGAGCTGCACTATGAAAATTTATCTAGTTTACTAGACGGGGACGGTAAATACAACACTTTCTCTCAAAGCGGCGCGAATTTCTTAGTACATTGAAAGTATAGTGTGACGTGGCCACCGGTGGTACACCCCGCCGTGGCAGCAAATACTCCGTGCTCCACCGGTGGTACACGCCGGTCTGAACGTGTTAAACATAGCTGCTTTCAAAGTAATTAAACCACATTTAAATATAAAAATGTATTATCAATAATCATTAACATCTTTTTAAATATAATTTACAACAATGTTGTCAATAAATAATATTCCATGATAATTTATCTCTACAGGGTTACTTGTAATTCTACGTATTCCTTGCAGGACGTTATGTTAGGGTTTAAATGCAACAAATTAAGCCACTAAATTTTCTACCGGAATTCAATAGTTTTTGAGTTAGATTTTTTGTTTTTAAAAAATAAAAAAATAGAATTGAAAAATTATTTAAGGCGCGACATTACTGGAATTTAAGTTATAATCATGCTGATGCCGCAGCAGATCTTTGTTAAAAAATAAAAGTTAAAAAATGCTATAAAACTTTTTATTTTTCGTAATTTATATTTTTCTTAGACAAAAATTACAAAAAAACACAGAATTTCAGTAGAACATTTGGTGGCTTAATTTGTTGCATTTTAACACTATTATGACGTCTTGCAAGGAAAACCTTGAGTTACAAGTAACACTGTATAAATCTTATCGATTTACATACACATGCATATTTAACTCTTATTAATATTAATATAATTAACTTATAACATTACAATGATCTGAATAATGATGATTTTATAACAATAATAAATTATTAATTAGATGTATATTAATTACTTTGATACTCAGAATAATTTTCTTAATGTTTATGGAAGACGCAAGAAAAATAAACCTAAAAAAACATCAAGAGTCTTTGTATAATTTTTGATATTTGACCTTCTCAACATGATTATGAAAACAATGTCAAAAGGTACATTTTTCATTGAAAAATGTAAGCATTACCTTTGCATATTATGTATAGGTAGGTAGTATAGGTACTATCAACCCGTCCCTACTTCGTTCGGATGATACGGACATGGAGATTTCTATAAATGATTAAATTCTCTAAATGATTGTGACAGCCGCATCAAAATCCCTTGTGCAGTTTAGAAGAACAACGTGGCCACAGAGACAAACACAAAAAGCGACTATAATTTATATTAAGGCTAACATAAATCATGTCATGCTAATGAATGTATGTGCAATTATCATAAAATGAGCAATTAGAGATATTACACCTATGTTTACTCTTTAGACCAAAAGGGCCATAAAAAGATATCGGAATGGCCATCAAAAACATAAAAAATATCAAAATCCAAACGAAATTGACACATTTAAAAAATCATCAATATACATCCTTCACTAATCCCGATGCGGGAATCCAAACCTAAACATACTCTAATTCTTAACTTTAGTAACAAAAACTCCTTAAAAAGTATTAATCAATTTCTTAATCATATCCACGGACTCATTTTGTCCCATTCCCTCAATATATTCCGTGGCCTTCTTAGCATGTTCTTCATACAACCTTTGAGTTTTATCAACAGCGTCAGTTTTTAAAATATTAAACTTCAGATCTTCGTAATCCACATCTTTAACATCTTTTTTCGACTGTGTTATTATTTGATATAAATTGGGATTACTGTCTAAAGCGAAGAGTACAGGTGCACTTGCTAAGCAAAACTGTTCTTTACTCTCTGAAGTCAGCTGCTGTATTTCCGTGGCAGCTTGCCAGGCTAAGCCAACATGACAGCCAAATTGGTACGCAAGGTTTTGTGTTTCTCTATTCTGTCTGTCCAATACCATAGCAGATTGGCAACCCCTGCCAAGTAAACTAACTCCATTGTAAACAGTTCTAGCTGTCCATTCCTTCCTAGGCTTACCTAACACTTCATTAACAGCAATAGAATTAGTATCGAAAGTAATTTCATAATCCTTTCCTGTAGGTTTAGGTTTACCAGGAATCGGCATATTCTGTTCATCTCTTTCACCAAAGAATTCGCCTTCAGAAAGATCTTTTAGAGCTGTTGAAATTATATAGGACACGTCTGAGTTTCTTAGGTTGGCTAGCATACCATTAGCAGTTACTAGGAGATAGTCTCCGAGTAGGATAGCTATTTTATTTCCAAAAATTGCAGATTCAGTATCCATGGATCGTTTAGCAAAAGGCACGTTGACAATACCTCTATGAATAAGGTGCCCAGTTCTCATCATCTCTGTCAATTCAGCTAGCACTCTAGTTTGTTCCTCATTTTTCTTCATTTGAGGGGTGTATGTGGGAGTTTTGACGGATTTTGAGAGGAGAAGAATGATGAGGCCCCAGGGTTGAAGGTTCTTGGAGTCTCCGTAGAGCACGTTCTTTGCTGTCTGCATTACTAGGTGATTGCTGCCGACCTGAGGACAAAAAATATAAAATTATTTACTCATATGTTGAATTCCAATGACGGTTTTGCGCTGGAGATGGCAGATTTGATTCCTGCATCGTATGAATATCTTCTTGCGCTGCAAATAGTTATTTTTGTGGGTTACTTGTCAGATCTATGTCTATAAAAACATCCAATTCCTAGTGACAATACTGTATCGACTAATTTTACGCGGCTTTATCCGTGTGTAGATTTAGTCTACCATTTTAATTATTGGTAGGTGATGTACATTATCGTTATTTTTAACTCAAATCCTACACGGCCTAGCCTTTTCCCAACTATGTTAGGGTCGGCTTCCAGTCTTACCGTATCCAGCGGAATACCAGTATTTTACATGGAGCGACTGCCTATCCAACCTCCACAAGCCAGTTGGTAACTCGATACCTCTTGGTAAGACTGATTGTCAGACTTTTGGTCTCCTGACTACCCGTAACAACTGTTAAAGGTCTATGAATGACAACCAGGGTCAACGGCTTAACGTGCTTTCCGACGCTCGGAGGGAATGTAATGGATGGTCACTCATCCACGAACTGACCACGGCAAGCGTGGCTTAGTTAAATCGACCCGTGCAGCGGTTATCGATTAGCCACGAGCCCCTTACAGATTAATCACACTAATGTTATAAAGGTGAAAGTTTGTGAGTGTGTGTTTGTAAGTTTGATACTTCTTCACGCTCAAACGGCTGGACCGATTTGGATGAAATTTGGTATGTAGATAGCTTATACCCTGGATTACATAGGCTACTTTTTATCTCGGTCTATGCGGGTGAAACCGCAGGGCGCAGCTAGTTCTAAATAGTTTCGAAACCATGTCAACTAAGTACATACCTACAGAGTAGTTATGTAATAAAAATCAGACTAATGGCTCTAGCAACATTAGCTGGTGGCTCTGACATTGAAATCATTTCACAATTCAAATTATACTTGTCAAAAGCGACCTCCAAATAGAGACACTGAAATTATTCTACCATATTATTATGCACCTATATTCTGGCAAATAAATAAATTTCATTTCATTTCATTTCAAAAAGTTTGAAAAAACCTTTTCACAAATCCAGCCAAGCAGTTTCTGAGATACTAATACTAACCAACAATACAAAATAAACAGTTATATTATGAACGAGGTACTGTCGTGTGAAAGTGCACCTTTGCTTTCACGTTTAAACCGGTATTGTAAGTTTTGCCTTGAACCAAATTTATTTAGGATGAATCAGACTTCTTATTATAATGTGCGAATAAATTACTGTACCCAAAATAGCGCCTGTGTTTTCTTTTTTACCCGACTCCGGAAGTTAAAAGGAGGGTAATGTGTTTCATGTGTGTATATTTGTAACTTCGAAAATCGTTTTAGGCAAGGATCGAGGTAAGCAGAGATGAATATAGTACATCACAATTAAGTCCTACAAGTAACTAATGGGGTCGGGCGAGTCTATTCCCAAACTGGGCGCAAATTCAAAGCATTTATTTCAATCAAACTGGCACTTTTGAATTGAAAGGGGCTCGTGGCTAAGTAATAACAGCCGCACGGGTCGGGTCAGGTCGGATTGGGTCTACCTTGATAAAGCAAAAAATAATTTTCAATACACTTCCTCGAAAACTGGTTCATATCGCACTACGATTAGGTTCACAATGCAATGTATTTCACACGCGTGCGATTTTTCATTTTCCCGCACGTGTGCGGGAATAAAAATTGCCACAGATAACTTATACCTATACTCAGGTTCAATGCCTCTACTCACAACTCTCTATTCGGAGGTGAATGTTTTTTTTTAACTCGGCAAAGAGGTATAATATTTTTTGAATTTACATAATGTCTATAAATAGAATATCATCAAAAACTATAATTATTACAGCAAAAAAACGTTTATGAACAAATTAACATTTATTTGTGTTCTAAACTCGAAAATATTTGAATTTTCTATAACTCATTAGGCTTTATACCTTTGCTTCTCCTTCAACCTGGCGAAAGCAAAGCGCGAGAAAAAAGAGAAAATTTAAATCATAGTTTCCTATATAATACTATTCATGACAAAAATATTTTCCGTTATTTTATTTTATTTCTTCAAAAGTGTATTGAAAAACAAACGTCGTTAGATACTCGTGGACATTTGTTATTGCAGTTCTCGGCTCAAAAACAACCTCGCCTACGGCTCGGGTGTTATTTCCGCCTCGAATGCAATAACAACCGTTCTCCACTTGTGTCAAAATGTACTATTATTTAACGATTTTTTTTGGAGTCATCAACCGCAGCGTAGTTGAAATAACAGTTTAATTTTTTTTTTTTTTGTAATTTGCACAGACGTGATGGGTATCGATATCTAAACATGATAAAATAAAAATAAACACATTTTAAAACTCGTACTTCCAATAACAATTTAACACTACCAGCGGTCGTAGACCCCAAAAAAAAACATATATATATTTTTTTTATATTGTCGTTTTTATACAAAGTGTCGTTTTTCATCCTCGTGTTTAAGGGTGTGGTATAGACCATCAAACCAAACAACTTTTTCCATGGCACCAACATCGTAATCGCGAAAAAATTTTCAACTGTTCCATAGAATCGACGCAAATGTATGGGACAGCTGATTATTTTTTCGCGATTACGATGTTGGTGCCATAGAAAAAGTTGTTCGGTTTGATGGTCTATATCACACACTTAAATTTGACGAGGATGCAGAACGACACGTTGTATATCGAAACCCATCACCTCTGCGTAGTTTTTCTAGCTAATTAATTTTACCTTGTTTAACTAAAATCCGATCAGCCTGTATAAAAAGATTCCTTTTCACTTTCCTTTTCTTGAATACCGACCATTAGTAGAATATTTATAAATATTCGAATATATTTTTAAACCGGCTTTCCTTATGTAAACTTTCACTCTTCATTGCTAATGCAGGATTATAATAATAAAGTTTAAAGGCTGCCGCAGACAGGTGCAACGCAACTTTAGTAGAATAAAGTACCATGAAGTTTTCATACAAATTGTTCTCTTTAAACCGAAAGCGCCAGGGTCATGCGAAACTCAAATATTGTTTCGTTTTTTTATAATTTGCAGCTCAATATATTTTGTATGATGATCACAATTTATGATTAGCGTCTGTAACAAATATGTATTCACAGAAATGTAGTCTAGACTATAACACTGTAAGTACACAATACCTTATGTAATCAAAAATTTCCTACTGAACAAGTGTCTGTATGCCGTATCAGGTGTAGAAGAACTTATTGAATTGTCTTATTGAGTTGTCTTATTGAATTGTATTTTATTGAGTTAATCATGGGTTGTCAATTTTATTGGATTTTGTTCATTCTGATTTATTGATCTAACATTAATATTATTATTTTTAATTCATTCAATCAATTTAAGCTAATTTATCTTCTATTGTTATTTTTATTGTTATTATTTTAATTTTGTTGACTATATTGTTTTATTAACATGACCATAATGTTTTATTTACATGGCAAATTGATATTGAAGAAAAGTAGGTACTTATCAATTTTTAATTTTTACTTTTAAATTGTTAATGTAAATTCTGTACCTTTAGTGAAAAGTGGTATAAGTCAGAATCCGTCGTTTTGAGAAAAATAAGTAAAAAGTTTTGCATTTTTTAAACAGCTACAACTTTTTTACTACTGCGATATTTTTTGATGTTTTAACTTTTATCAATTGGGAATTGTTACTTTTATATGGGATATGCTTCGATGACGTTATAAGATAATTAGATTTTATGATAATTTAAAAAAACTAGAGTTATATCATTGGCCACATTTAAGTTCCTATGTGTATAATGTTATAACTTAAATTATATCATTTCACACTTTGTAAAATGCACTGGTGTTGAATGTTACAAGTATTTTTTAAACGCCTTTTTGATAGAAATAGATCTATATATAATAAAAACACTAGAACTAATTTTGTTAAGAAAACATTGAGATTTCATGGGTACCGTGTCTTTTTATTGTGCTGTGATAAAAACAAACTTATATCACTTTACACACATTAAATAAAATAAAAGAGGTGGTGTATAATGATTTATCTTTATTTATATCAAATAAACTATAAAGCTTTCAAGGTGTAAAGTAATATAAATTTAATTTTGTTTCTATTGTAGGGGCCTTGCTACTTGTACTTATACTGTCGGTGTCTATTTTCATTTAAAAAGTTAGTAAATAAAAGTGTAAATAAATTTAAAATATTTTTATTAATTATTATAGTGAACAGTGTTTTAGTTAAATCAACGTGACAACAAATGTGACAGATGCGTTATTAACATCTGTGGGCTCAGTGAGACACACTGGAAAAATAACGGGCGCTTCCTAACTGACAACCACGCCGTTTATTTTTCAGGCAGTTAAAAAACCAGCTAGAACGAACTGTGTATTCACCAAAGGAACTGTGTGATAGGTTACGAGCCAGTAAGCGATCGGATAATCAACATTAAGCTGAAAGCATCGCCGGTGAATCTAAACCTCATACAGATTTACGTCCCTACGAGCACTGCAGATGATGAGGTTATAGAGAGATTCTACTCTGAGTTAGACACCACCATAGTGAAAATGCCAAACAGAGAGCTTCTTGTCATTTTGGGCGACTTTAACGCCAAGATTGGAGTAAATGCCCAGCAGCTTGGCAAATGCGTCGGAAAGTTTGAACTTCTCGTCCGTACTCTTGTATTCCCCATATTTCTGTACGCAGCTGAGACGTGGACATTACGAGAACTCGAAAAGAAAAAAGTTGATGCTCTAGAAATGTGGTGCTGGAGAAGAATGCTTGTTGTATCATGGACTGAATTCCGCACAAGCGTCTCCATACTCCAAGAACTCGGCATCAAACAGCACTAGTACAGTCTCGGATACTTAAGTTCTTTGGGCATGTCTCCAGGCGGAACAATGACTCCATAGAACGTCTTGTAGTGCAGGGCAGAGTGGAAGGTAATAGGCTACGTGGGTGGTCACCGATGAGGTGGACCGACCAAGTAAAATCCGCCGTTGGAGGCCCTGTCAATGAATGGGCTAGACTGACTTCTAGATTGAGAGAAATCGTGAGGCGAGCACTACACCCGCAATTGGATACAGTTCATAGTGACCACGACCGCTCTGTCAAGAGTGAAGCGAAGAAGAAGATAACAAAAACAACGAGCTGGGTCTAAGAAAAAAAATCATTAAAAATTAAATTCCATTATCACCAAGTCAGAATCTGATGAGGGGATCCCATGGAAATCGAAGGAAACCCTCAAATTTTATAGGCACATCTATAGCGATTTAGGTATTTTTTATAGTAACTCGTGCATTTTCTCTCGAAAAGCACCATTAGTGAAGTGGAACTGATGATGAAGACCACAGATGGCCATCGGAACTACTCAATTATACCTAAGTATTTTACGGGTTGCGATTCGATTACTTTAATATACTTGATAAGTAATTTATGCTCGTCAAAATGCATAATGGTGATGAAGACTTCACCATGGAGCTCCAGTTCTCCTGGTTCTTACTAGGAGAACTCCTCAACAATTAACGTCCCTGTATCGGGAAAAGCAATACTTTGTAAAAGGTGATGAGCAGTTGACATTGGGCTATTATAGCTCAGATAAATTGCAAACTGACACACTAAAAAGTGAAAAATAAAAACCTTTTTACAAAAAAAAAAAACAACTGACTTCCAAAAAAAACACTACAAAGTGAAAAATAACTAATTTTTGAAGTCGGTGACAAAAAACTAAAATATAGATCCAAAGACACCGACTTCCAAAATTAAAGTTATTTTTCACTTTGTAGTGTTCTTTTTTGGAAGTCACTTGTTTTTTTTTTATAAAAAAGTTTTTTGCGAAATATGGACGCGTGTTCTCGGCACTCACGCCAAAACGTGACTGGCCAACTGCGACTGGCGTTTGAGCGCGATTACCCACGAAACTGCCTATATCACTTTACACAATGATCACTATTGATCGGTTTCTAAAAATCCTATACTACAGCGATATAAATACATTTATATTAATAAGAACTCAACGCGGTACTAAAAATATTTCACGTGTAATTTGATATAGGTTTAGTTGTATCATTTATCACGTTGGTGGTATTTAATGCTGCATACACTTAAGAGATATAAGTTCAGTTATATTATCATTCACAATTGCTAATTGTATGATATTTTTAGTGTCACTTAATATAAATTGTATTGTATCAACAAGCACAAAACTCATGTAATTATTATTAAATGTGTCAAGTAATACAAATCGAGATAGCCCTACTTACACGTACTTGTTTAAGTTTAAGCTTTAGTTCAATTTAATATTACTAAAGACATATCAATATACACAAAAAATATCATCAAAATTAACCAAGAATGCAACTTGTATCATTCAACACGAAACTTATTTCCCGTTCTATGATAGATAGAGTTAAACCGATTGGATAGAAAAATCAAATAAAATTCAAGCTTCAAGATTGTTTAAAGAACTCAAAACTGCTACATCTCGAGTTGTATCACTTTTCACTAAAGGTACAGAATTATTAAATTCAAATGTAAATTATTTTAGTGTATATCCTGTAATTGTGTAATTTTATGTATAAATTCAGATACAATTTATTTGTTTATGAATAAATGACTATGACTATGACTATTTCTTGAAATTGTGACATTTGAGGACAATATTTAAATAAGAGAAACTGACGATTGTAATGATCGTAATTATGTAAATACACATTTGTTGCGGTCGTGAATCATATTTCGATCCTACATACAACCTGACACCGGCCTAAAAATTGCTAAAAACGTAAGAAAATTTCAATTTCACGAGCCACCTTAGCGGTTCCCCCTTAAATCTAGACATGGCCCATGCTTTTATAGGTTTAATTGCACTTGCTCACGCCAAAATCGATCAGGTTAAGCTACGAAGACAAGCACGGTAAGCCGTTGGTCCCGGCTGTCATTCTTGGATATTTGACAGTCGTTACGGGCCTTCAGGAGCCCAAAAGTCTGACAACCAGTCTTACCAAGGGGTATCATATTACCAAGTAACTGGGTTGTGGAGGTCAGATAGGCAGTCGCTCCATGTAAAATACTGGTATTCAGCTGCATCCAATTTGACTGGAAGCCGACCCCAACACAGTTGCGAGAAGCCTAGGCAGATGATGAATGCAGTAGCACTTATTTAATCACCTTTGATGGACATAGCTAAAGACGATTCATTAGTGCGCACGCGGTTGTGACAAATCTACCGTAATGACTATTTTGGAGACAGTAATCACTTTAAATAAGTTTTAATAAAGCTCGTTAACATCAATGACTTTCTAGAAGCTGTTCAATTATAATTATATTGCGGTTAAAATGAATGGAATACTATTATTCAGGAGCTCGTGGCTAATTAATAACAGCCACACCGGTCGATCCATCAGGTTAAGTTACGTTTGCCGGTGTTGGTAGGTGGATAGATCCACCATCGTACCACCAGCGCCACCGTCCACCAAGACATACGGAGCGGGCTGTGGGTACACGTGGTTACTCAGCCATTTACACAGAAGATCGACGCACAAACTGTTACCAGGATGTACAGCCGCCAGCAGGTCAAGCCACCCGAAACTGTCAAATTTTCCCAATCAACCTTCAAGGTTGATTGGGAAAATTTGACAGTTTCCTAATACTTTAGAGAAAGAAAGATGAAAATCTATTAAAGAAATTTGACAGATTTTAATAGCTTGATGTGCTGGCGTCCGCGTCTGTACATGATTCTGGACTCATTGAAATTTTTCGTCGGTTACTACAAAAAAATCTGCTGTTTCCTACAAAAGTGCAATACCTAAGCGGTCAAAATGTATGGAAAAGCTAATATTTTCCATGCCTGGAAATTTTGAGTCGGTTTTTAAAAAACAACTATGCTGGGATTTTTAATTTTATTAGCTGCATTAACATTACACTTCATAACCGTCGTTTCGATTAAAAAATGTTCCCACTTGATGGCGAAATGACAGTAAAAGTATCATTTTACTACAGCTAAAGTTAAAAGTCCGACCATAGTATTTTTTTTAATAACCGACTAAAAATTTCAACGCAGGGTTCCAGAATCAAATACCTCCTAAATCCATGGCAAAAGGTTGTGCGTCGATGTCCCTGCCACCTGACAAGATCTTTCTTGTCTTCAATTTTACTTCCAATAAAAAGAGAAAATAAAATTACTCACCAACTTCCGCAAATAGAGTGCCATATTAGCAAATTCATCACTCAGCAAGCACCGCAGATTCATAAACGAAGTCGGGTACCCGACGACTTTCTCTGCATCTCTTATAATATTGCTCCAATTTGTGAATGGAGGCCGCAATAATATTAAAATCTCATCCTTTGTCAAACTCGCGACAGTCGATTCCAATCTTTTTTGGTAAAAGAAAGGGGACGCGCGCTTCAAAACGCGGGAAACCGCGTAGGACACCGCCATGACAGTTTAACTTTTTAATGTTTTTTTTTTTCGAGGCACAGGTATCGTCCGCGCGGTTGGACGAGTGTAAACGCAATGGTGTTGTTATGTGAACTGATTGAGGGGAAGGCTGTATTGAATTTGGAATTTGCCTGATTTTTGAATTTATAATTTTTTGTTTTGCGTATTATGAAGGTTGTCTGTGAGTTTTTTTATGACATTTATCATCGTTTATTTTATTAGTAGATTTTTGGAATTACGGTATAAATGTTTATGTACTTAATTGTGAATTTATGACGCGTACTTGTATATTAAAATAGTTTTTATTAAATAAAATTGCATACCTTAACTTTAAGCAATGTTTATAAATAAATCTCACATAGTTTACGAGTGTCTACTGACTTAAAATTCGACGTGAATTGACTTCATGACTTACTTTTCTTCCTCTTATAGTATTTATTTCTCTAGCATTAAAAGAAAATACTTTAACCAATATCTTTTTTATAACAGTCAAGGCATTGCTAAAAACATAAGTTTTCCTTCATACGGAAAACTTAAGTTTTTACAATTCCTTAATGCCATTATTTTGGGTATGTATACCCAAAATTAAATAACAACAAACGAACCTCCACTGAAATAACTCCCAACTATCAGGTAAAATTAAAAAACTGGCAACACTTATGTTCTTGACCGTGAAGTGAAAAGTAGCGTTGGACTAGTCTCTATACCACGCTCCATTTACCGTCAACAACCAACAACACACTCAAATCTCAACCTTAAACCACTGACATAAGAATCAAAACAAACTTTCCCAGCTACAGAAGAAATTTGTCAAGACATGGTTCGGCCAATTTAAGTAAGACATCGTTTTTCGTAGTCTCTAAGAGAATGGATAGGTCAAGTTATGCTGGACACAACGGATTCTTTCGTCTACTCTTTTTATTGCAATCTTGAATGAATTTCTCCTTTCCGGCCAGTTTGTAAGAACGTGTTTGAGTAAAACTTTGTTTGGGTCGCCTGTTCGTAGTACGAGTGCTCAATTTCAGGCACAAATTCAGACTACGGGCTGCTTCTTAGAAATTCCTGTTGGAAAAACTCAGTAACACTTTGCCTGGCCCGGGAATGGAACCCATGGACCTCATGCTTGCAACCACCTATTAGACCAACGGGGCAGTTTATTTACAACCCGCCAATAACGTTAATAAACTTTTTTTTCTATTATTATTCATATTTCTTTCACTTCCGTGTAGCTGACTATTTATTTTTGGGATGAAGACGATCCAAAATATCATCCCATAAGGTTTTAGAGTGGTATGAAATTACTTTTTCAATACACTTCCTCGAAAACTGGTTCATATCGCACTACGATTAGGTTCACAATGCAATGTATTTCACACGCGTGTGATTTTTCATTTTCCAACACGTGTGCGGGAGTAAAAATTGCCACAAATAACTTAGTCGGTCATCCTTAGAAGAAACAGGATCGATTGGCATCAAAAAAAGTGTTTTGGGAAAAATGTTCTTTTTCTTGCTGACTGTAATTTTTTTTAAGAATCTGTGAACGCAGATGGCCAATTCTCGTACCTAAAAACGTTCACAATCTCATGCCAGCGTCAATCAAATGTCAAAAATGTAGGTAAACGCTATACAGTTTTTGACAGATTGAGACTGAGATGAGATTGCGAACGTTGTTAAAAATACGAGAATTTTATTGCCCCTCAGATCTCAAAAGTTAAGGACAGTCTCCTAAGATCGTTTTAATTCAGCTACAACGCCTAACGTACCTGCCCTTACTGCCCCATCTCAAAACTCCAACCTGTATAAATCTATACCAATATTATAAAAAGGAAAGATTTTTATGTTTGTTTGTTTGTTTGTTTGTACCGAATAGGCTCCGAAACTACTGGACCGATTTTAACCATTTTTTCACCAATAGAAAGCTAAATTATCAGGAAGTAACATAGGCTATAATTTATTTTCAAAAAATTTAGAGATCCTTAAGAAAATTGCAATATTAATTGCAAAATTTTGCCTATAAAATTCATTATTTGGCGTGCGCTGAGAAAACTATTGATGATACATAAAAAGTATGTACTACATGATTAAAGTACTCATTATTACCTTCAAAAAAAAAAGTCCGCGAGGCAATAATGTAACTATCATAGTTAAGGCACAGCAGCACCAGCAGCTTTTGTGTTCTAAAATTTAATCAGATTGCCGTTAGAAACAAAAGTTGGTTACAATCGTATCGTAGTCTTAATTCTTATTCAAATAAATAGTTTATACCATTCCCCCTCTAAAAAGCTTATTTTATTCACTGAAAACAGTGAATAAAAAGCACGTTTACTCACTGTTTTGATGTTTGAAAATGGAACACACCAATGTATTCGACCACAGATTTAGAATACCTAGGCTAGATACGGCATGTTATTAGATAGTATGAAAACCGAACGTGTCATCTTTTATAAACCTACGATAACTTCACCCCAGCCATTTAGTGATGTGCTCAACGTAAACAGGATTGTTTCAATCGCTAAGCGTCACTGAGCTAACAGACTTTTTTGGTACGAACAGTCGAACATGCAGGGCACGCTTGGTCGTGGCTTGCCGTATCTAGTGTAAGTGTAATCTGTGTATTTGACCTATATTGATGTGTTCTAAATTCAATTTGATTGCTCGACATTTTCGACAAGGAGTTTATTTAACATTAGAATAAAAACTGTTTTGTGTTCTTTGCTGTCCTTAGTAAATTGGCGCTATTTTTAATACTGTAAGTTGTACGAACACAAAGTTAGTGTTACTTTCATCTTTAATTTTGTGTTTGTTTAGTGTTGTTCTAATCAATTAAAATTGCATTCTAGTGATGGAGATGTGTTAACACCTGAGTTTATGAAAGAGAGGGCGGCCGATATAGTGGAAAACTTGCTACCCAAAAAATCACGGCTGGTTTATATCAAAGCCAATTTAACTTTCCTTTTTCTTCATTATATGTCTATTTTCACTTAAATCTTTCTTTTTCTCGTAGTCATGGTATAAACTATAGTATGCAACTCTTGAATAAAACGGATTTATATCGAGGGCCATGAATCACTCGCGTCGCTCAGGATTCTAATACTTGAACCATCATGAACTGATGTTGATGATACTTGGATCATCATGAATCACTCCCTACGGTCGTGATTCAATCGTTAGAATCCTTCACTAGCTCGTGATTCATCTATGGCCCTCGCTTTAAATCCGTCCTTTATTCACTAATTGCATAATATACTATTATACCATTCCCCCTCTAAAAAGCTTATTTTATTCACTGAAAACAGTGAATGAAAAGCACGTTTACTCACTGTTTTGATGTTTGAAAATGGAACACACCAATGTATTCGACCACAGATATAATGTATTCGACCACAGATATAGAATACCTAGGCTAGATACCAGATTTACCAGCAGATTGAGCAGCAGATTCTGCAGCAGATTTACCAGCAGATTCTGCAGCAGATTTACCAGCAGATTCTGCAACATATTTACCAGCAGATTCTGCAGCAGATTTACCAGCAGATTCTGCAGCAGATTTACCAGCAGATTCTGCAGCAGAATTACCAGCAGATTCTGCAGCAGATTCTGCAGCAGATTCTGCAGAAGATTCTGCAGCAGATTTACCAGCTGATTCTGCAGCAGATTCTGCAGCAGATTTACCAGCAGATTCTGCAGCAGATTTACCAGCAGATTTTGCAGCAGATTTACCAGCAGATTCTGCAGAAGATTCTGCAGCAGATTCTGCAGCAGAATTACCAGCAGATTCTGCAGCAGATTTACAAGCAGATTCTGCAGCAGATTCTGCAGAAGATTCTGCAGCAGATTTACCAGCTGATTCTGCAGCAGATTCTGCAGCAGATTTACCAGCAGATTCTGCAGCAGATTTACCAGCAGATTTTGCAGCAGATTTACCAGCAGATTCTGCAGAAGATTCTGCAGCAGATTCTGCAGCAGAATTACCAGCAGATTCTGCAGCAGATTTACAAGCAGATTCTGCAGCAGATTTACCAGCAGATTCTGCAGCAGATTTATCAGCAGATTCTGCAGCAGATTCTGCAGCAGATTCTGCAGCAGATTCTGCAGCAGATTTACCAGCAGATTTACCAGCAGATTCTGCAACAGATTCTGCATTAGAATGACCAGCAGATTCTGCAACAGATTCTGCAGCAGATTTACCAGCAGATTCTGCAGCAGATTTTCCAGCAGATTCTGCAGCAGAGTTACCAGCAGATTCTGCAGCAGATTTACCAGCAGATTCTGCAGCAGATTAACTAGCAGATTCTGCAGCAGATTCAGCAGCAGATTTACCAGCAGATTCTGCACCAGATTCTGCAGCAGATTCTGCAGCATACTCAGCAGCAGATTCTGCAGGAGATTCTGCAGAAGATTCTGCAGGAGATTTACGAGCAGATTCTGCAGCAGATTCTGCAGCAGATTTACAGCTTCCTATGTAGCTTACCACTGAATGAAAAATATAATTGAGATGTAGCATTTGGTAATCGCAATATTATTCTTATTAAATAATTAAGTATTTATTTCAATACCGTATTGCAAAATTTCCTTCCATGGCTCCAGCTGCATATGAAGCTACTTATGCAGCTTCATATGCAGCTTCATATGTAGCGTCATATGTAGCTTCATATGCAGCTTCATGTGCAGCTTCATATGTAGCTTCATATGCAGCTTCATGTGCAGCTTCATATGTAGCTTCATACGTAGCTTCATATGCAGTCTCATATTCAGCTCATATGCAGCTTCATATGCAGCTCCATATGTAGCGTCATATGTAGCTTCATATGCAGCTTCATGTGCAGCTTCATATGTAGCTTCATATGCAGCTTCATATGCAGCTTCATATGTAGCTTCATATGCAGCTTCATATGCAGTTTCATATGCAGCTTCATATGTAGCTTCATATGTAGCTTCATAAGCAGCTTTATATGCAGTTTCATATGTAGTTTCATATGTAGCTTCATATGTAGCTTCAAATGCAGCTTCTTATGTAGCTTCATATGTAGCTACCACTGAATGAAAAATATAATTGAGATGTAGCATTTGGTAATCGCAATATTATTCTTATTAAATAATTAAGTATTTGTTTCAATACCGTATTGCAAAATTTCCTTCCATGGCTCCAGCTGCATATGAAGCTACATATGCAGCTTCATATGCAGCTTCATATGTAGCTTCATATGCAGCTTCATGTGCAGCTTCATATGTAGCTTCATACGTAGCTTCATATGCAGTCTCATATTCAGCTCATATGCAGCTTCATATGTAGCTTCATATGCAGCTTCATATGCAGCTTCATATGTAGCTTCATATGCAGCTTCATATGCAGTTTCATATGCAGCTTCATATGTAGCTTCATATGCAGCACCATATGCAGTTTCATATGCAGCTTCATATGTAGCTTCATATGTAGCTTCATATGTAGCTTCATATGTAGCTTTTGTTGTATTGATGTTCGGATGAGTACGACGTCATATTGACATGTTCATCTTATTTTGTGATAACAACACATTGCCGTTGGTTTTTGAGATACGATGACAGCCAACCTATGCGGGTTATCTTATACCAATTGCCTTTAGTCCCACTATAAATCAAGCATGCTAATGTTAATAATTGATATTTTTATATAGGTCTGCATGATTCTAATGGGTCTGCACCAAACATGATCAATGATATGAATGATAAGGGAGTGAATGATATCGTGACGATTGACAGAGGAGAATAGAAGAAGACAATGTGTTCGCCAGCCCCACGTACCATGGGATAAGGACAGGAAGATGATGATGATGAATCTCGTAATGAAAATAAAAACCCCTCAAGTGTCGACTGCACCCCATATTGTGTGCATAAGAAAAAATCTATAAAAATCCTTTACATAATAGGTGTACATGCATAAATCACATATTTAAACGTAAAAAAACATCATCAGTAGTTTGAACCTAATCGGTCTTATTACAAAACGAGGTTTTTCTTCTGCCATGGTTTAAGCCATCGAGCCTGTTTTTGTAATAGGAACCTAGCTGAGATAGAAATACAGTTTTTTAGACAAAACTGACAATTTAGTTCGGTACTAAGTTGTCAGTGTTGTGTAAAACTGACAGCTGAACGTTTTGGAATAAAGATCAAAATTCAAAGAAGGGTCCATGGTTTAAACCTGGGTTTGAAGATGAACCTTGTTTTGTAATAAGACGGATTGGGTTCGCAACTACTGACTGGGAGTACACAAACTCAAACTCCAAAGCATTTATTTCAATTAAACCAATCACTGGCACTTTTGAATTATCAAAGAGTCGGTCAGTTAGTCAGAAAGTTGAAGCTAGTTGCCCAATCCAAAACGTAGATCTCTATGGAGAAGAACGGGCAAGAAACTCCACGGACACTCTTTTAAATCAAGATAAGTATTACAATATCATGGGTATATTATAGTTGTTGCTTCTACATGTGAGAACAATGTGAAAAAATAAAAAATACTTAAAACCAAGTTAAAATATAAAATTAAACACATTGACATGAACCTATGGGATTTATAAATTACAATAATATCGGCTGAAGGGATCATAAAAGCAAGTCATAACGTTACGATATGATCGACAGACTCTGCTGTAATAAGACGTCTTGAAATAGAATCTAAAAGCTATATATCATTTCTTCATCATCATCATTGGTAAAAAAACTTAAGTTAAAAAAACTGAAAAGCTAAAAACAAGCCCATTTTAAATTAAATAAATGCTGGAAGCAGGCGGGACCCATTTAAAAATATAATAAAAATGGTATGGGTCCCGCCTGCTTCCAACATTTATTTAATTTAAAATGGGCTTGTTTTTAGCTTTTCAGTTTTTTTAACTTAAGTTTTTTTACCGCAGTCGGGTTTTTTATTTTTTTTAATTAAGTACTTTTTTTAATTTTTTAGTTTTATTATTTAATTAATTCCCTTCTTCTGGCGCAGTCGGGTTTTAAATCCAGCTTTTTAGTTTACAAATGTGAATTAAAGATTTCGCAGGGGATTTAGTTCTTGGTATGTGTTTTTTACGATTTGTCACTTCGAATTACTTTTAACCATATAAGTTGTGTATATTTTTGTAATCACCCTTTAAAACTCTTTATTTTGATATCCCACTCGACAGGTTTCGAGAAAAAATTTCCAAAATCCGCTATCTTGTTTTTTTTTATTTTGATATACCCAGTGTCACTCTCACAGTAAATACGAATCTAACGACACCTCTCAAGCTAAAATCCATCGAGCCGTTCAGGCTGTAGAGCGTGCCAAACAATTATACATACATACATACTCTCGAAAAACATAACCCTTCTTCTGGCGCAGTCGGGTAATTATGCGAACATAAATGTACTGAACAGCTGATTTTTTTTTCGCGTTTTCAGGTTTGGTCCCATAGTAAAAGTTGTTCATAATGATGAGTACAATGACCCCTTAAGAGGTTTTGCGCATTTAACGTTACACGTTGTATAGGTATATATATAGCGCTGAGCCTTTATCAACCTTTGATCTGTGTATATTCATCTATACACATTTAATTTCAACGTTCCTTCTGCCTTTTCAAGTATTGTTTTACCTAAATCTATTATCACATTAATCAAAACATCAAATTATTATTTTTAACACACTTTCTGATTTTTCTGTCGTGAGCCATGTACCATTGAATTCAGGGCCCACTGCGTATAATATATGACTGGTATATAAGCTAACACAGATATGAAGAAGATGTAGAAGATTATGGACCCGGACATGATGCCAAATATGGGGTAGACCCAGACCCCTCTGATTGCGTGGACCATGAATAACCTGAAAAGAACAAAAAAAAAATTGTTACTAAAATTTTCACGACTGTAATCCCAGAAGAGTTAGGCAGAAGTGTGCCTACTGTGGTACACCCACATTTGAAAGAAACAAAAAAAAGAAAGAAAACTGTTTATTCACGTGAAAGTGACGCACATACATAAAATAGTTTTTTTAAGTTATTCCAAAAACAAGTGGGAATTTATAAAACAATAACGAGAACGGGTCTTATCTTACGGGTCTTAGTGTTGTGTGTAGAAGTACCGACAGTGACATTAATAAAAATTCTGAAGACCAAGTGAGGGTATATGCACATATACCCTCACCTTACGAAGAAGTAGCTGAGCTGCCATCAGTCCCTCTGTAGTTATTATACTCTTTGCATCAGTCCTCCCGTGACCACGATCGCTGCGAGGCGGTCGAAACGTCGCGAAACAAGTAGGTACCTGTCTACCTCGTAAAAAAGGGATATCGCGATAAGACCCGTTCTCGATATTTTTTTATAATGTGTACAAATGGCGAAAGTTTAAAAAGTTTAAGTGGGTATTTATTCTGTACATAAAAAAGAACAATATCCTAGACGGAAATATGCGTCACTACCGCGCGAAACAGCTAATGCTCAGCATAATGCCGTGGCCCGTGCACGGAGGCACGAATCAACGGCGCTGGTATTCAGTCTAAGCCGGCGTGTCGCTGTTTCAGAACATGTAAAATTATTATTTCACCAGATAAGATTAGGACAGGGGGTGAGCCTTGCCATCAACCGGGCACAAACTCCAAGCTGTTACTGAGAAATTCCTGATAGAAAAACCCAATGACACTTTGGCTTACCTGGGAATTGAACCCAGGCACTCATGCTCAGCAGTAGCGACCACTAGACCAACAATGAAGCAGATTATTGTTACAGTAGTACCCAACTGATATGGCTTACCGACGTACCTGCGCAGAAGATGAATTTTCAAAGCGCGGGAAATGCTATCCACGCACCACGCTCTTTTTTCCTGTACCGCTATTGGTTGGCAGCTGCCGCCATGTTAGCGCGCGCCGCGTGGCATGTTAGTCAGCCGCCATACTTGCGAGTGTGACGGAACTAACTGCTGCAGTGTATTATGAACCTTATAGTAGTGATCTAAAGTTGATTGTAAGCTTTAAAATTCTTTCGTTAATCATCGGGACCATACTTTCTTTTCTGTGCGAACGAAGATTCACGACGCGCCTTATCAGTTGGTACCACTGAACAATAACAATATATATCTATGATGTTCGGTATTCTTCAAATTTTTCAGCAGATCTTTATGTATAGAACATCCATATTTTTCAAGATTAATGCCTAAATAAAAGGGTGCTGTTGGATTTTCGAGTTTCGGCGCTTAGCCGAGCGTTGAATATTTAACAGCGTGCTATTATTTTTTGCATTATTTTAGAAGTCGCCTAGTGACCGAATAACCGTTTGCATTGACCGAGGATCGAACCCGGGACCCCATGCAATCAATCTGCGAACTTGATGGATCGACCCGTGTGGCTGTTATTACTTTGCCACGAGCTCCTCATCTCCTCCGGGACCCTATGCACAGTAATAATATTTTTTTTTAACTGTTTATATCAGACTATTTATATGTCCATATTTTGTTGGTAAAATATTATCTTAACACTATGTTAGTAATGAGAAGCTCAATTAATGTAGGATTTTAAGTACTAACACGCCAGCAAGTGGTAATAATGCCTTTGACTACTAGAATTACAAGGCAGTCCATGATGGTAAAACAAGTGTATTATTAAAAAAAAACAAGCAGTTTTAGTCAGAATATCATCTAGGACCAAAGTCCTGGTCAAGACGAATCAAACGAGCCCAAACTCGATAGGGTTGCGTCGTTTTATTACTGAGTTCTCATGGCCAACTTCCGGCTCCATAATCAGATTAGTTCCACGTCATAATAATATTGCATTGTCATCCGATTTACATATGCATATAAAATTTCAGCTCAATCGGAAACCGGAAAGTGGGTCAAATTTAACTTGCAAGATTCGATCACAGACAGACACCGGGACAAGTGAAACTAAATTAAACCTTGTAATGAGCATAATTATCATACTTACACCCTCATATAAACAATTGCCACCATCAGTACACCCAAAAGATGCAACGTATGGCTCCTCTGTGGCTTCCGACTCCTGAACATGACTTCCCACAAGGTAGCCGGGAATATGTAGGTGTGCATGATGTGGTTGGAAGTGTTGGTGATGACCAGGTCGATGTCTTCGGGGAAGAACAGGTTCCGATCGAAGTAGAAGAAGGACCAGAATATTGTGAAGACTAACTGGAAGAGGATAGAAAGGTTTTTAAGACAACAAAGCAATGCTAGATTCCAATCTGATAAGTAATAAGCTAATAACAGTTCAGGTTCGAGTAATAGGTATGTACATCAGTGAGTGAGAACCGAGCATTATACTGTGAAACCTGTCCCCGCCGGTGGGTTCCCGCATTGTCGAGGCGGGGGGGCTCAGTAGCTGTGGCTTGGTCACCGGAGGAGATGGCCGCTCGTCAGGACTTTTGCCGATACGATAAACCGACAACGTAGTGGCCAACAAGTAGGTCGCAGCAGCTTGGCTACCTTCCGCGGCATTGACGGGATCGCCACCGTCTGACGGCGGACGCGGTGGGGCCGCAGGGAAAGAGGAGTGTCGGTATGGCCGCTCTCCCTATCCTCTGCTGCCGAAAAGTGGTAGGCGGCGGGGCCACTGACCTGACCCGTCGCAGGGGTACCAAGGGTGCTCAGACACGGGGTCATCTGGCGCCTATGTGCTGGTTTGGTCCCTGCGGTGGTCACGGCATGCAATGTGTTCTGACGCGCCGGTGATGCATATTCTTTCTTGTTGTTATTCCTTCCTTATTGTAAATATGTCTGTTTTTTTTTAAATTTAACTGTGCACTACTTGGATCTGGGTCTGTAATGTTGTGCATGTTTTTACCAATTAACCCCTCACATGTCAAGTGAACACTCGGGTGTTCATAAGGAAAAACCTTTACATAATAGGTATATAAGCTTATATCACATATACAGGGTTACTGGTAACTCGACCACTTCCTTGCAGGACGTTATAGTAGGGTTCAAATGCAACAAATTAAGCCACCAAATGTTCTACCGAATTCAGTATTTTTTCGTAATTTTTATTTTTATCAGACAAAAATTACAAAAAATAAAATGTTTAATTAGTGATTTTTGTCAAAGTTTTAGGCATTTTCAAACTTTTAATTATTAGCAAAGATCTGCTACTGCATCAGCTATATTACTAACTTAAATTCCAGTATAGTTCCGCCGTAAATCATTTTAACCGACTTCCAAAAGGAGGAGGTTCTCAATTCGTCGGAACCTTTTTTTTTTTTTTTTTTTAATTTTTTTTTTTTATGTATGTTCCCCGATTACTCGAAAATGGCTGGACCGATTTGGATTTTTCTTTTTTTGTTCGAAAGGGTATACGTCCCAAGTGGTCCCATGATCATCAAGTCAGCATCGGATGATGGAATCCCATGGAAATCGAGGGAAACCCTCAAATTTTATGGGCACACCTATATCGATTTCGGTATTTTTTATAGTAACTCGTGCATTTGCTCTCGGAAAGTACCATTCGGTGAGCTGGAACTGATGATGAAGACCACAGAGGGCCATCGGAAATACTCAATTATATCTAAGTATATAACAGGTTGCGATTCGATTACTTTAATATGGTTTATGCTCGTCAAAATAATGGTAATGGTGACTTCACCATGAGCTCCATTTCTCCTGGTTCTTACTAGGAGAACTCCTCAAAAATTAACGGCCCTGCATCGGGAAAAGCAACATTTTGTAAAACGTGATGAGCAGCTGACATTGGGTTATTGTAACTTAGATAAATTACAAACTGAACCACTAAAAAGTGAAAAATAAAAACTTTTTTACAAAAACAAAAACCGACTTCCAAAAAAAACACTACAAAGTGAAAAATAACTTTAATTTCGGAAGTCGGTGGCAAAAAACTAAAATACAGATCCAAAGACACCGACTTCCGAAATTAAAGTTATTTTTCACTTTGTAGTGTTTTTTTTGGAAGTCGGTTTTTGTTTTTGTAAAAAAGTTTTTTTAAATTGGATTTTTCAATAAAAACTAAAAATCGAAGTAACTCAAAAAGTACTGAATTCGGTAGAACATTTGGTGGCTTAATTTGTTGCATTTGAACCCTACTATGACGTCCTGCAAGGAAGTGGTCGAGTTACCAGTAACCCTGTATATAAGTGGTCGAGTTACCAGTAACCCTGTATATAAGGGTAAAAAACATCATCCGATGGAAAACCAATCATCATCAGTAGTTGTGAACTTATACCCCCCCCCCCCCTGGGGTTTTGGGTTTATAAATTAGTACTTATCGACGCGTGAAGGGTTAAATAAATAAAACCTTTAGTAACAATGCGATGTAACTCTTGTCTCGTCAAGGTGAGGTATAAATTAGAATAATTGCCGAGGGTTATGCGACACGGCAATGATTCTAATTTTGTGTACTTTATTCCAATGACATAAGAGTTATATTGCAATGACCTGTTAATGGTTTTGGAATGTGGCTCTTAAGACTAATAAAATTAAAATAGACTTACTACTGTCGATGGCCAGACGAATATCGAAAATATGGCATCTCTGATAACAACCAAAAATTTCGGAACGTCATAACCAGCAGACTTGGAATTCTTCAGCGTAAGGATATCTGTAGATAGTCCGAATACTGCGTGTATTGTTTGGAATGTCTGAAAAAAGAGAAATGTAATTGTTACAAGGGAACTTTAATGTAAAGATTGATCATGACAAGATCCCTTCAAAATGTTTGGGTTAAATGGTGCTTACCCATGCGTCATATTCGTAACGGCCGCCGCCGCGCCGTCAGTTGGGACTGGTCATCTCTTAGCTGTCACGACTTATTTTAATTATTTTATTTTTGATATTTCTTTTTGCTACTCTGGACGCTTAAGGGACTTTCAACATAACTAGCGAGATATAGACCTCTGTCTAACCCTTCGAGGATGACAGCCATGAAGTTATCGTTGAGTTGCACGAAACCAACATTAGTTTAACTTAGACTTTAAATTCAGGAACCACTGTACAATCGCACCCGGCGCTTTTATATTGTAGCTATTTTTTTTGGGTAAAATAGACCCTTTTTAGTGTATTTTTGAAAACCCCAAAGTGCGGAAAATAATAGACGCTGAGAAAAAAAAGTCACCTTTTCACAGTACCAGTACCATTGATTTTGACCTCAAGGTCAATGACCCTGAGGTCAAGCTTTCATCGTCTAATATACGAGACATTCACCGCCTCATCTAACCCAAATGATTCCCAACAATAGAGGGGATCGGGCGCTCGGTCGATCACTGTTCTAACCTAACCTAACCCAAATGATTCACCAGCAATAAAGGCAATTTTCACTATTCTAACCTAACCCAAATGATTCACCAATGTGAAGTTTCGGACGCGCGGATGTTAAAGTACAGTGGAGCCTAAATTCATGCCATCTGATAAGTCTGATAAGTGTGAATAAAGAAGAAGTTACACTTACAAAAGTCCAACAAGTAAAGAAGAAGCACTGCATCTCACTAAAGTGTCGCACATAATCGTTCTTCATCGGCTCCCCGTGGAAGGAGCTGAGCATGATTATCATGTTGGATGTGTGCATCGTGATGGTGACAACGTAGCCCAGGATACGGAAGTATATGCTGTGGGACATGGTTCTGAAACATTTAAGAAGACAAATATTTAAACTTAAGAAAACATTACTCTTTTTGGGCTTATCCGCAATCGGGTAATTTAGAAAAACAACGTGGTCACTTAGGGCACATCTGGCGAGACGTAGGGCATCGCACGCCGCTGGGGTCGCGGGTTGTTTGAAAAAGATACCGTGGCCCTGGCATAGGCAACTGAAGGAACACGGGTGGGTTTTAGTCAGTAAAAGTCTGACATGCCCTTCCACTCCACCGAGAGCGGGAGAAGTCATTTGATGATTTCCCATCCACAAAAAAAAAAAAGGCCATTGCATTCGTCACTGCCAAACAAATACCGACCTCGCACCAGAAGCAGGGGTGAATCGCTAGTTTACTAGATAAATGTTAGCTGGCAGGTAACAATATGACGTAGGCACATAATTATGTAGTCTAATTGAATTTTAATTATAGGTATGTTAATGACCAGAAGCGATGACCAGACAGAAAAATAAAATAAAACAGACAGTAACATGGTAAATAAATTATAAATGGTTTAATAGCACTGATTGTTGTGCCAAATTAAATTGGCCAAAGAATTGGTTGGGTGCAGGTTTGAATCTCGTATAACCAATCTTGATTTCCAAGGGTTTGGGCTGGGCGTTGATGAGTCAGTCAATCAGTCAGTCAGTCACTCAGTCAGGACTTCTCTTTTTATTTATATAGATTTATGATGATACTCGTACCTTTTCTTATGTTTCTAGATAATTTGGAAGATATTCAAGGACTCTGCGAATTAAAAACATTGTTGAAACGTTAAGGAATTTGGAAAAAAAAATTATAGAAACTCAGACTAAATTCTTAGAAGAAATATAGACTTCACTAACTGTGATCGATTTAGACTGTTTTTATATGTATGATCCATTTCACAAAGTGTGTTATTTCATGTCGTCAAACTGTTTGGGTACCTATACTTTGTTTCACAGAGCACAGAGGTTGGTGAAAATTAAAATGGAAGGATTTCTGAATGAAGGGATGTGGAGTACATCAGGAAAAAAACGCCCGGTGGCCGGGAATCGGCTCTCGACTCCCGCCGCCCAGGGCGTGTCCTGCGGCGACTGAGGGCGTGAGGTTGTCTCTCCGTCACGCTTTCCGCCTCCTCCTTCGCAAGCATTACTGTTTCGCAGAAGGAGGTGACCGCTTACAGTCCTGGGGGCTTACTATGAGCTCTTATAGCAGGGCAGAAGTTGGACGTTTCCAATGATAGAGAGAGACGGAGCTATATACGACCTATAGCAAAGACATTCTACGCAAAAAACGCGCATTGTCGTGAAGTTGTACCAGCCTTTATTACCTACTAGCGGCCCCGACAGACGTTGTCCTGTCTGAACGATCCTAGAACCCGACTGCAGCGCCACCTACCAGGTTCAATTGTGTTTTCAAACCATCCAGGAACCCATTTAAATATACACACAAAATTTCATCTAAATCGGTCCACCCGTTGATAAACCACGTTTTATCAGATTTTTTTAAGGATCCTACGTCCGTCTCCTAGTTCTAAGCTACCTACCCACCAATTTTCAGCCAAATCGGTTCAGCCGTTCTTGAGTTATAAATAGTGTAATAATAATAATCATTATAAAGGAAGTGACTAATGAGATGACGGCTAATAGAGATGTAATAGAAGAAGAAGACATAATATCGGGACCCCAAATAATTAAAGCTAGGTTGGTACAGTAAGCCACACGTCAGCAGTCATACCTTTATGTTGAGCTGGTTTAGCTTAATACAGAGGTAAATAAAATAGAATATGAGGCCAGATAACGCTGGTTTTGTTACAACTTACCTGCCCTACCGTTCTATGTAAGTATAGTACGATAGGCCGTATGTGTCAAAGTTCAAAGGGATATTGCTTTCGTTAGCTCGTCGACAAAAGTTTATTCACCCTTTTTAAATAGTTTACACAAAATACATTTCTGAACGCATGCATAAATGTCAATCACAGTATTTGACAGGATGACAGGAGGAAAACAAATGTTTGACAGGTACGAAACAAAGGAACTTAATTAAATGGAAAATGATTAATTTTCATAATTATTTATTCTTTAAGTTTTCATTGTTTTTAAAATGTATTCTGCTATTCAGGGCGGAGACAAATCCAACGAAACAAAAACCATGAAAATTGATCCAGCCGATCTCGAGTTATAAGTGTTGTAACAAACCCGTCTTTGTTTTATATATATAGATTTAGAGCTCATAGTAAGACCCCAGACCTGGCACCTTGTGACTTTTATTTATTTCCAAAAATAAAAGATAAACATAAGTACAGGAATTCGTTTTATGAAGATGTCGTGGAAGAAATCCCTAAAGAAGAGTCAAGTGGGCCAAATGCTTCAGTCAATGGTTCTATCGCATGCCGTGGTGTACGGTACATAGAAAGGAACGGAGACTACTTCGAAAAGCAATAAAAATATTAACAGGCTTCTACATCATCCGTTTTTTATTTTCTAAAAACTAGGTAAACATTATATACATACTGTTAAATAAATCTACACACTCGTTTTCTTTAGCCATTATTAAACAGAAAAAATAAATTATAATAAATTCAGAAAATTCTCAAGTATCAAAACGTTTAACTAGAGTTATAGCTAGTAATACCACATAAAGATTTTTTGAATTTGCCGCCTTTTCTCAGGTCGCGCTTTCGTTTGCCAGATTCTAATAACAATATGCATGTACACACGGCTACACATCAAGCTGTCAATTTCCAGTTTACACTGACCTCTCATTGTAAGGAAATCCTATACAATGCGAGATCAGCTTATACTGGAAATTATAGCTTGATATGTAGCCGTGCGTACATAAAACATGTATACAGGGTGTAAGTGTAAACAGTGGCAATATTTTAAGGGGTCATTGTACTCATCATTATGAACAACTTTTACCTTTTAACTTTTTTAACCTTTTTTATGTTTTTTTTTTTTAACTTTGGGGTATTCCTGTAATGATAGAAGTGTAGTGTTAAGTAAATAAATAAATAAATACTATGGGATCAAACCTGAAATCGCGAAAAAAAAACAGCTGTTTAGTACATTTACGTTTGCTTAATTCGACAAAATGTAGGGAGCAGCTGATTTTTTTTTCGCGATTTCAGGTTTGGTCCCATAGTAAAAGTTGTTCATAATTATGAGTACAATGACCTCTTAAAATATTGCCACTGTTTACACTTACACCTTGCATAAAAAAAACAGGTCAAGTGCGCGCCGGATCACGCACAATGAAGGGTTCCGTAGTTGAAAAGAATGTATCCCAAAAAAAATTTTTTATGTCTAAAAATTACAAATTCACAATTTTCGGACTTTTCCTTTACTTGTACCTGGGAGACCTTGCTTCTTGCCAAATTTCATAAATTATTTAATTATTATCATTATTCATTTATTCTAGGTCAACGGGAAGTACCCTATAGGTACCACAACTAAAAGTGAAAAATAAAAAAAAAACCGGTGAAGTGCGTGTCGGACCACGCACAATGAAGGGTTCCGTAGTTGAAAAGAATTTATCCCAAAAACAAACTTAACAATTGATCCCAAATTTTTTTTTGTGTCAAAAAATTACAAATTCACAGTTTTCGGAATTTTTACTTTACTTGTGCTGGGAGACCTTGCTTCTTGCCAAATTTCATTATTCTAGGTCAACGGGAAATATCCTATAGGTTTTGATTTACTGGCGACAGTTGCGAGTATCAAAATGTGTCGCAAAATGGCCGTGTTTTTTATTGCGTTGACTTAGACACTTGATTTTTTTAGAACTCTTATGGGACAATAGACTACGTACTTAGTTAATTTCAACTTGATATCTCTACACGTCCTTGAGAAAAAGGGTCTTTACAGACTGACAGACTTGAATATTTTTATTATGTGATTGAATTACAAATTAACAATGTCCGGACTTTTTTCTTTATTTGTGTTGTAAGACCTTGCTTCTCACCAAATTTCATGATTCTAGGTCAACGGGAAGTACCCTATAGGTTTTGATTTACCTTTGAGTATCAAAATATGCTGCATAAATGGCCGTATGTTTTTATTGCATTGACTTAGAAGCTTGAGTTTTTTAGGACTTCAAGAGACTACAGACCTAAGTATTTAATATTAATTTCAACTAGATACCTCCACGCGTTCCTGCGAAAAACGGTCTTGACAGACTGACAAACAGACAGACAGACAGGCAGACAGACGGACAAACAAGTGATCCTGTAAGGGTTCCGTTTTTTCCTTTTGAAGTACGGAACCGTAAAAAGGCCAAGTACGTGTCGGCCCACCGTTAACCCGTTCCGTAGTTCAAAAGAATATTTTTATCCCAAAAACATTCTTAACACTGTAGTTGAAAAACTTGTTCTCTCATATATTGATATACGTCACGGTCAATTCTCCAACTGCAAATTTAAGTTTGTTATCCCAAAATAATATATTTTTAAGTGATAAAATTACAAATTAACAATTTCTGGACTTTTTCCTTTATTTTTGCTATGAGACCTTGCTTCTTGCCAAATTTCATGATTCTAGGTCAACGGTAAGTACCCTATAGGTTTTGATTTACTTGCGAGTATCAAAATTATGTATACTAGCAAGTCCGTATTTTTTTATTGTGTTGACTTAGAAGCTTGATATTTTTAGAGCTTCAAAGAACCATAGACCTACGTATTTGATATTAATTTCAACTTGCTACTTCCACGCGTTCCTGAGAAAAAAGGGTCTTGACAGACTGACAGACAAACAAACAGCAGGTGGACAGCGAAGTGATCCTATAAGGATTCCGTTTTTAGAGTTCCGTACCAAAATGGTATAAAGGAACCACCCTTATGGTGTGAGTCAGTCTGTCTGTCTGTCACGGCTGAATATCTCAAGAACTTTTTTGGAACAGTTTTAGATGACTCAAACATTTTTTTTTCTTTTTTTTTAGGGCGCATAGTTTTCGACTTTTGATGAAAAATGTAAAAAAAATACCGTTTCCCCCCCCCCCTTCTACGAAGTTT
Organism: Cosmia trapezina; assembly: GCA_905163495.3. NCBI lineage: Eukaryota > Metazoa > Arthropoda > Insecta > Lepidoptera > Noctuidae > Cosmia > Cosmia trapezina. The sequence continues at coordinate 6,942,490 of LR991048.1, forward strand.
GCAAAGCGAAAAATCTGAAATTATTTAATGTAATAGATGTTTATGTAAAGATTACAGGAAAAATAAAACGATGTCTCTAAATAACACACTTTTTCAGAAATCGGAACGGAACGGAACCCTCGGTGCGCGAGTCCAACTCGCTCTTGACCGGTTTTATTTCCTTTTGTGTATGAATCCATAACTCATGAGTATGGAAGTCACACTCTTACCGACGAAAACCACACCATTGTTCCCCTGCCACCTCTGCGCCAGGAGAAGGCAGCGCTTGCGCAAAATTGCAAAATCATGGAAATGTAAAGAATGATCTGGGGGCCAAAACGACCACTTTAGCAGAATCATAATAGGATAATAGCTATTATGAATCATATTTGAAATCGTAAAACGGTCACAAACTGACAATTCATAATTTATCTGCGTACAATTCATAGCACGCAATTCATCTGTTTGACAGTTTTGTATGGAGATTCGTAAAATGGTCCATAAATTATAAATTGCTTTATTGAAGTTTAATGTCAAATAGCACAATCATAATAAATTGCTGTGAATTCAGGAAATGAATCGCTTTTAGATGAATTGCTTAATGTGGCCGTTTTAGGCCCCCTGAAAACTATTATATTTACTTACATTTTTTATATTCCCACTCTTCAACAGCTTTTATATTCCCACACCAATGTTACGGACCTCCCAGTATTTCAAATTATCAACATTTACTTAAAAAACGTTTGACCTCCACTGGCCACAGACAATTAATTTAAACAATACCTCACTATAAATTAAATATGTATGTATGCACTCGTGCATGTATGACCCCGGTCGAATCTCAAGCCGTACTGGTACATATCATGATTATAAATTATAATGAAAACATATTACAGATAATTAGCGTATGCGGATATATCGAAGCGTGGTTTAGCTCGGTGTGTAAGTGAAATGGCGTTATGGCTATCTAGTTTGACGCGCGAGATAGAAGACCCTCACGCGCACCGGAATTTAAACGCGCTTCGTTTAAATGTAAATTTATGACAAAATGCTATTTTAGCTTAGTAGGTTCTTATTCAAAAACCTTCTATCAATAGCAAATTTTACTGCACAATAAGGAACTGTTTACTTATAATCGTATAAAACAGAATATAGACGGTGCTACTTTGGATTTTTTCTATAGAAAAAATTTCAACTTAATCATGTTTCGGTTTTAGTACAGCAGTAGAAAATTTGAATAACATATTATGGAAAATCCAAAGGATTTAAACATATACATTTGGTTTTATTTAGGAATTTTAAAAACAAAATTAACGATGTACCCCTCATCTGCCTAGCCTTAACCCAATTATGTTGGGGCGGGGTTGGCCTCTATTCTAATCGGATGCAGCTGAAAACCTGAATACCAGTATTTTGCATGGAGCGACTGCATATCTGACCGCCAAAACTCAGTTACTGGGTAACACGATACCTCTTAGTCTTCTTCTGCGTGTCGCTGGCACGAATGTATTTCAGATCTTGTTGGCCCGAAACTTCTCCACTTCCACGGCGTCGTCAATGGCAGCGCCGATATCACTTTGCCCTTCGATCAATAATAGCACTATTGATCGAAGTGTCGATCGAATTGATCGAAGTGCTATTATTGATCGAAGACTTTGCCTGCATGTTTTGGGACACAGAGGGTAGGATGGTGGAGCATAGTTTGTGATTCCGATTGTGTAAACTACAATACACTAGACTAGAGCATTATGAGATGAACAATACAGAGCTTGTAGAAGCTCCTACAAAAGGCATCCAGTCAGCAGCTCGCACTGTGTAAACAGCCAAAGCAAGTCGAGCTACTGACATGCGAGTACACATTGCGAGCAGCTGTCCATTGACTAATCAGCAGCTCGCACTGTGTGTGTGTGTGCACACGGATAACGTTGATAGTCGCTACACGCCACGATAGACCGCTTCTCTCTTCGTGTGACCGCCACCGACTACTAAACTAATCACTATCACTGTGAGTGTACTTTATCTTGTTTTTTTTTTTTATTTTTGCCTAATGTGCGTTTTATTAGTGCAGAATAAACAAGTTTTCTTTCTTTTTTCTTTTTAATCCCTATCCATGGGTTATAAATGTAGCGGCTACCGACCACTTGGTCGATCTCCGACAAGAGTGTCTATCGCCCAATTCTGCTAGTATCCGCTTCCAGCTACATTGTGGAGAGATAGTACCAATTTATCCCGCTAGGTGTCGCATCGTCGTTGGTGTTGTTTACTTGTCAAACACCATAATTTTTTTACGCATTATTTAACTACTCATTTAATTATTAATGTAGTCAATGTAGTGCATTGAATAAGTTTTTCCATTATTATTACTTTTAAAGTGTTTTATTTGTATTTATGCCAAATAACGCATTTTTTTTCTTTCAAAATAACTAAATTGTAACAAAAAATGCATGCACAGTTCTCCTGCGGATAAGGAAAGAAGAAAACTGTGGGACTATTCCTAAAAATTGTAAACCAAGTTCAGCGGCAAGGTTATGTTATGTGCGTGTGTATCCTTGAAAACAATAAACAGACTGACAGCAACTGACAGTTACCAGCGAGAGTGGCGACATCTGTAATTAGTTTTGCCCGTCTCTCCCTGTTGGCGGCGTTTTGTGGATGTAGTGCAAAGAGTATAACTATAACGACTAGAGAAATAATTATATTTAATCAAAGTCCATCAGTTAAAAAAAAAAGCAAACGAAGAAATAAAGAAAAATTGTTTATTCTGCACGAATATGTATCCAGTTATTACTGATGTTTAAAATGAATTAATTTGGTATGTGTTTGTCTAATAAAAGTAATGCTTGTCGCCCGTGTGTGGCAAGCCTTAGATAATAATTATAATAATGAGTCCAAGGTTTCTTTATCAACACTATACGTTGTGTTCTAATTTTAAAGTCTAGCTTAATTTGATGAACCTCGATAATAATGTCACCCAAAACGGATAGATACCGAATTGGCCAGCTGTGATTTATTCCAAAGTAAAAGTGAAAACCCTGTACAGGCAAATGGAAATAATAACACGTTCATCTGTATTTTATCATTCACCTGTGTTTTTTTTTCGTTCGTGTATGAACGTAAACGAGGCAGAAGGAATCGAAGGGAATCGAGAATCGAAATCGAAGGGAATCGAGGGGTGAGAGGGAGAGGGGGAGGGGGTAGGGTGAATGGGAGGGGTAAGAATCGTAGCAGGTGGTGTTCTACAGTTTCTGCCTACCCCCAAGGGAAGAAGGCGTGAGTTTATATGTGTCATCTGTATTTAGAAGGTTTCAACTTTATTCTCACCGCTTTTTCAAGCTTAATAATAAATGTCGAGGAAAATCGAGGTTATAAAATAAATCTCAATTGTCAAATGAGACGATAAAATTAGAACTTCGGGTTAAAGTGTTCAAATCGTTATAAATAAAAATGAATGGCTAAATGTGTTGCTGTTTTAAACTCGAGAACTGCTGGACCAATTCGGCAAAGTTTTTGGAACGAAGTTCCTTATCGCGCGTTGTGAAAGGGGTCTAGACGGAAAAAAGTCTCACGAAAAGTTGTCACGACACTTTTTGCTATAGTAAGCTATATGTAGATGTTTTTGCTGTAGTAGTTTCTCTGTCTGTCTCTCTCTCTCTCTCTCTCTCTTATAGAAAGCAAGCCAGATATTTTCATTTCTATTTCGCATTGAACAGTGTGGTGTCGCAATGATGATGATGATGATGATGATGATGATGATGATGGTGGTGATGGTGATGATGATGATGATGATGATGATGATGATGATGATGATGATGGTGATGATGATGGTGATGATGATGATGATGATGATGATGATGATGATGATGATGATGATGATGATGATGATGATGATGATGATGATGATGATGATGATGATGATGATGATAAGTATAAAAATAAAATTTTGTTACAATTCCTTCACTAATTAATCGAAAGGAACTTCGTTCCATCCGGGTGTCCCTTGACACCTCTCAAGTTTTTTTTTTTTCAAATTATATTCGTTGAAGTCTGAGGAAGATTCTTATGAAGAGAAAGTTGGAAAAGTTGCCGGAAAAATTGGATAATTTGGGAAAACTGAAATTGTATGAATGCACAGGACGACGTCTGTCGGGTCAGCAGTAATCAAATAAAAGCCAATTTGTAAATTAGCACTACAAATTGGAATCTATCCACAGGTTAGGTTTTCTGATGTCTTTACATTTTGGAGAAAAAAAAAAATAAAACAAAATAAAATTGAATTCCGTATAATTCAAACTCTTATAAAAAAATCTACGAATAAATATATTAATCTAATTTCATCACAAGAATCATTTAACCTTTTTCTCTAATTTAGTTTTTTTCTTTTCAGACTTTTTCTTTGAGCCATGTATCATTTTCGTTATAGGCCATTGTATATAGTAAAATGTGAAGAACATAACTCCCATGGCTGCTAGGACTAAAAAGAAGTAAATTGTCCCAAAAAGTTTTCTGAAGATGGGGTACAACCATACCCCACGCTCGATATAGGTGAAGTACATTCTGGAACAAAGAATACTACATTAAGTAAATACAAAGAAAAGGTTTTTTTTTTTGATACAAAATAAATTTAGTCTATTCGTAATGATGTATTTTATTATGATTGCCTCTGAAGGCGGAGTCGTGAGTTCACTCCCCGGTTGGCAATAAGAGGAAATGCGGGTTCTCTTTTATTTTATTTTATTTTACAGTTTTTGGAAAACTTGCAGCTAAATATTTTGCAAGATTGAGAATAATAAAAATAAGGCCAATTAAAAGTTTTCACAGATAGAAGAGAGCATATAAACAGAAAAAAAAAACTTGAATATTGGAGGAAGGAATAGGCGAGTGTCAAACCTCGAAATGTGACTTTTTACCTAAGCTATTTAGTCGGATCTGCAGTTGCCCTTATCGCACGAATTTGAGGGCGGAGCGCTCGCAGAGGTACATAAATAGTTTCTTCAAATACCTGATTGTCAAAAGTCTGCCCGCCCGCATTTCCTCTTAAGTACTAGCAGCATTTGCCCGCGGCTTCACACGCATAGATGTCGGGAAATATCCCATGGGAACGTACTACCGGCTGTGCTACCGGGATTAAAATTATTCATCAGCAAACAAGTCCAAGGGTTGGTCTCTGCGAGCTCGTTGAGCATCATCAACATACACGCAAGGGGAGCTGGCTTGGGGACAACAAAATGGGACTATAATTATATAATTTATACTTTCTAGCAGCGAGACCTCAAACGATGATTTTGTAAATAACAACTAATACAGCATAGCAGTGGCATAAAGAGTCAAAAACGAAGCTTAACCGCCAAAAGATTCGCCGGGAAAGCTGGCGAGGTTGAAGAAACATGGCAGCAACGTCGTAAAAAAGCCCATCCATATTATATCACCCGTCTCTCCACTATTCCAAGGCTTGCTTTACCGTGCATACTGGGTAGGCTCTTTATCCCCTCCATATCCTAAGGGCATGTCTTCCCTACCATTACCGCGCCCCCCGGTCTACTCACAGATATACAATGGTCTCTGTTGCACCATGTAACATGAGGCAACAGGGGCTAGTGTGAATATATGGGTTCATTCGAGTAATCGAGTCTGGATAAACCACGCTGGGGTCGGTGCAATTCATTCATTCATTCATTCATTGTAGAGCGATTGTTATGAGGGTTTTATAAAAAGAAGTTCTCAGTAGAGGCTAATTTAGTATAAAAAATACTATATCAGCCTAGAGTACATAATTTGGGTATTGGCACTATACACGTCTGCTCTATAAGATTTCAATGTGCGCCTAGCCCCATTTATTAGAGATGCGTACCAAAATGGTAAAAAGGAACCCTTATGGTGTGACTCACTCTGTCTGTCTGTCTGTCACAGCTGGATATCTCAAGAACTACTAATGCTATCATGCTTGAAATTTGGAATAGTTTTAGATGACGTTTACCCAACAAAATATTTTTTTGCAACAGGGACTGAAAGGGGGTCTTAAAAATTCAAAGTAGGGCTACTAGGGCATGTGGGATATCATATGAAAGAGCGCTGTTTGCGCATTCTCAAACATATTTTTATTTTTTTTAGGCCATAAAATAGTTTTCGACTTTTGATGAAAAATGTAAAAAAATACCGTTATCTCCGAAATTTGCAAAGAGAAAAATCTAAAATGATTCTATGTGATAGAAGTTTATTTAGAGATTACAGGAAAAATAAAACGATGTCTCTAAATAGCACACTTTTTCAGAAATCGGAACGGCACCCTCGGTGCGCGAATCCGACTCGCTCTTGACCGGTTTTTATATACCTTGTATTAATTCATTATTTACCTATGATAACAGCAACAATCTTATTTTTTTCTTATTCCGATAAAGGACAAGCCAGGATAACATTACAGTTTCAAAATCGCAAAGCCTCATTCCGCACACGCTCCACCAAAAAATGTTGCACATCCTTGGTAAGACTGGTTATCAGACTTTCGGGCTTCTGACGACCCGTAACGACTGTCAAAGATCCACGAATGACAGCCGGGACCAACGGCTTCACGTGCTTTTCGAGGCACAGAGGAGTCTCGGTATGTAAAGATGGTCACCCATCCACAGACCAACCCCGGCAACGGTAACTTAACCTAATGGATTCACTCGTGCGACTGTTATTACTTAGGCACGAGCTCCTTAAGTCTTAGTATCATAACTAAATCACTTCATCAGTCCAAATTCAGGGTGTAAGTGTAGCAATCTTTTAAGGGGTCATTGTACTCATCATTGTGAACAACTTTTACTATGGGACCAAATCGCGAAAAAAAATCAGCTTTTCAGTACATTTATGTTCGCATAATTCGTCAAAATGTAGGGAACTGCAGATTTTTTTTTCGCGATTACAATTTTGGTTCCCTAATAAAAGTTGTTCATAATGATGAGTACAATGACCCCTTAAAATATTGCCACTGTTTACACTTACACCCTGTATACACTGGAAGCTGTGGTTGGATGGTCTTGTACCAAATTCTCTTTCTGTTAACCTTTGGCTTTATTATTGATGATGAACTGCCTCAATGTTTGCATGCCAAAATGGCAGAATGTACAAGGATTCTTTTATATTATTGTAAACACCTACATTCTGAGCAAAGAAATGAATATTCTATTCTATTCTATTCAAAATACTCACACGCTCACATAAGCACAGAGGTGCAGAGTCAGCTGGCTCACATTCCTGGCATGATTCTCCGGTTCTTTCCTGGGTCTCGTCACCACCTCCCATAGCACCACAGGGACGATCATGGTATGTATGACGTGGTTTGAAATGGGGGGTATCAAGGCTTCAAGAAACTCAGGGAATATGAGGGCTCTATCGTAGCTGTAGAGGCCCCAGAATACTGTGAATACTACCTGGAAATAGAAAGATTAATTTTATGTTTAAGGAGGAGCTCGTGGCTAAGTAATAACAGCCGCACGGGTCGATCCGCCAGGTTAAGCTACGCTTGCCGGGGTTGGTCAGTGGATAGGTGACCATCTTTACATATCGAGATTCCTCCGTGCCTCGGAAAGCACGTTAAGCCGTTGGTCCCGGCTGTTATTCGTGGATCTTTGACAGTCGTTACGGGTCGTCAGAAGCCCGAAAGTCTGACAACCAGTCTTACCAAGGGGTATCGTATTACCCAGTTACTGGGTTGTGGAGGTCAGATAGGCAGTCGCTCCATGTAAAATACTGGTATTCAGCTGCATCCGGTTAGACTGGAAGCCGACCCCAACATAGTTGGGAAAAGGCTAGGCAGATTGATTGAATTTTATGTTTAAGATACTGTAAAATAAAATTTTATTTAAGTTTCTTTTAAAAATTAATCTGGGCCTAAGCTGGCTATATTCTGTAAGTTTAATGTTTAGCATAAATATATGTCGGATCGTCAGGATTTACTCAGTCAGATTCAGACATCATGTGGGCAGAGATGTGTTTCATGCAATTAAAACACACTGGGGCGATACTCGGTCATTATTACAATCTAAAACAATCACTCCAAATTAAAATTTACACAATCAATGAGCACAACGAATCGAATACAGTTCCGCGACGTAGTAACTCTGATGCGATCAGACACTAGAATGTCCTCCTCGCTCTCTTTTTTTTGAGATTACAATGTTAAGTTTGTTTTTGGGATAAATTATTTTCAACTACGGAACCCTTCAGTGTGCGTGGTCCAACACCAGTTTTTTTATTAATATGATAAAGCAAAGAATACTTGTCTAATATTTTTTTATTATCTGACTCACGTAAGTACCTACTAACTAAATAGAATTTATATTTTTTCCCTAAAACAGGACCTAAAATCTTTTGTAAGTTTCTTGAGCGAGAAAATCGCTGACAGCTAGTCGCTTCCTCGTCAGCGGTGCGCGGTGCGAAGTAGTACTTTTTGGAGGCATGAGGAACAGGGTGTAAAGTTCACTCATCCTCCATAGAAAAGGGAGGATCCTCCGACCAGACGGGTGTTGTGTCTGGTGGGCCACTGCCCGACGTTTGATGTCGGGACGTTTTATATATGCTAATCGCGTGGTAAACTCTAATTGCGCGATGCAGGTTTGCGTGACGTCATGTCATTGATGCGTAGTTCATATGTGGCGATGTAGATGCCGCCACAACTTCTTGAATGAATTTTTTAATTTTTTTTTTCGTATCATTCAAAGAACTTACCATGGAGCTAGGCCAGACCAGACCAGCGAACAGAATCTCCCTGAAGTCACTGATAGGAGATGGTAGCTCGTAGTTTTTCTTCTTAGCGTTTTTCAAGATGAAGAGATCGCAGGTCAAAGCGTAGATGGCGTAGGCTATTTGTAGTATCTGAAAAAGACAATAGAGGGAAATTAGCATATAATTTTCCTGCCCGAGACTTCGAGAATTTTTCGTCGGCGCACGACGGGGTGCCCAGCCACTTTTTTTTTTTTTTTTAAACTCAGCTTGTACACAAAACATTTGTATGAATGAATATAAAACCAATTACTGTTTGTTAAAGTGGATAGACTAGGCTAGATTACCTACGAATTTTGTTTTAGAACAATAGATGAATTAGTTTTTTTTTTCAATAAAAAATAAAAAAACTGTTTGTTTATATTACCGCCAATAAAAACAATTTTTTGGGAGTAATAGAGGGAAATTAACATAGTAATCATGATAATCGTTGCTTATAGAACTGAGAAATATCAGCTCCAGCACGCTTAGCATGACGACGTTTTGTCGACGGAAGAATAGACAAAACTACACATTGCCATGCTTAGACGCGTAGAATGCGTACAAATATTTCTACTATCTTCCATTTTGTCTATTCTTCCGTCGACAAAACCCGTTTCTATGGCGGTCATGCTAAGCGTGCAGTTCACTATTCAGAATAAAGGGAAAAGAATTTTCGCTTCTCGCGAGAAAAGCGAGCAAAGCCGGCCCCTCCACACTACAAGCGAGTCGAGCGCGCTTACTATCAAGCCGAGAGAGCGGAGTGAGCTGGCTTGTGAGCATAGTTGGTGACGCTTAATAATGTCGTGAGTGTTTAAGAGTGATTATATTAGAGTTATACCAAGTATAGGTTACTATAGTTACCAACGAATTAAGAATGATAAGTTATACATTGCAAAAGTGACACTAGAGCTCCCCGAATCACAGAAAATATACCATCATTAATCCTAAAACTCAATTCGGAAATTATTCGTTCAAAAGTACATACATTATAATATCCTTCCCCTTAAACCTTATGAACAAAAATAGATTAGTATGTACATAATTATGATGATGCGATATTTTTTTTTGTATTAGGCTTACACAGCTAACAATACAAAAAGTAATTTAGTAGGTACAGGAAGATTCTAAACTACATAATTTAGCCAACGTTCGCACGGACGTAAACATATCGCGGCGAGATTTTATCGCGCACTGGATTTTCAACTCTCGGTGTTAAGCCGAGCTTCGAGAATCCAACCTAACAACAACAGAGTGCATTCTAGCGCGTCGAAAAAACACACTGTTGGATTTTCAACTCTTGCCGCTAAGCAGAGCATTATCGCATTTTGCGATATATTTTGATATTCGCAAGTAAATCAAAACCTACAGGGTACATCTCGTTGTTTTAGAATCATGAAATTTGGCAAGAAGCAAGGTCTCACAGCACAAGTAAAGGAAAAAGTCCGAAAAATGTTAATTTGTCATTCTATCACATAAAAAAAAAATTAAGTCTGTCAGTCGGTCAAGACACTTTTTCTCAGGGGCGCGTGGAGATATCAAGTTGAAATTAATATCTAATACATCAATGGTCCCTTAGAGTTCTAAAAAAATCAAGCTTCTAAGTCAACGCAATAAAAAAATACGGCCATTTTGCGACATATTTTGATACTCGCAACTGTCGCAAGTAAATCAAAACCTATAGGGTACTTCCAGTTGACCTAGAATAATGAAATTTAGCAAGAAGCAAAGTCTCCCAGCACAAATACCTCAAACCTCATGATTTCATGAAATCGCTAGATTTGAGGTAATGCTAACTTATGGAGTTGTATTACTGATTCTAATGATTATAATTCTGTAAAGCCATATTAGCTACGGCCGTGAATCATATTTTAATCAACATACAAGCTCACACTGATCTACAAATTGCAAAAAACGTAAGAAATTTTGAATTTCGCGGGCTACCCTGGCGCATCATCCTTAAGCAATTCTTCTACAAGCGAGTCATTTCCTGAATTCCCAGCAATTTATTATGATTGACGTATTTGACATTAAACTTCATTAAAGCAATTCGTAATTTGTGGACCAATTTACGAATCTCCATACAAAACTGTCAAACAGATGAATTGCGTGCTATGAATTGTACGCAGATAAATTATGAATTGTCAGTTTGTGACCGTTTTCGAATTTCAAATATGATTCAAAATATTATATTATCCTATTATGATTCTGCCAAAGTGGCCGTTTTAGCAACCCAGGAATGTCGTTACGCCACAATAGAACAACTTCGAATCTACCCGATGGCAAGCGCTTAGCTGTAGATTTTAATATTTCTAGAGCATACTTATCCTCTTTGGAACACGAATTTTGCTAACTGTACTTTAACTTCTTTTTTCTTGTGGTCCCAAAATACTACTCTAAAATAATAAAGGTGGAATCTGGGACCGCGGTCCCGGTCCCGAAAGCACCACGACCCGAAAAAACTGCTACTGCAGAGCATATGGTTCGATTCTCAGGTCGGGCAAAGTGTATGAGTTTTTCCATCTGGAATTTCTCAGTAACCACCCGGAGTCTGGGTTTGTGCCCGGTTGATAGCAATAGGCTCGCCCCCTGTTACATGGGACTTAACCCTTCGTATCCTTCGTGGATCCTTCGTGGATCCACACGAGACACAATGGCTTTTTCATTGTGTCTGTAATTACGGCATTCAACTCGTTAAACATAACTGTTGAAATGTGGGTGTACTATAGGGACACCTGTGCCTAACCGTTCGAGGATTACATGCGTGATGATATAAATAATAAAATAAAGAATAAGTTCTAAGTAAGTATCACGTTCCGCACAGTTACCTGCTATAGGTAAGTAATTTATCATCTTGGCTGTTGTTATAATACAGGGTGTAAGGGACAGCTCTCCGTAGACTGATGGGGTGAATTCAGTATATCATACTAAGACGACCGGTACATGAAATTATTTCAGGAACGTTATGGGAATCCAATAAAAACAGCTAAACTGCTAAGTGAACAGCTGATTTCACGCGTCGTTCGTTAGAGTATTTCAACATCTATTGCTGGTTTTTTTTTTTGCTGTTTTGTTTGCCGTTTTTTTTACATAAATGGAGTACTGTGAACACACAATGTAATTTTACATTGAAATAAAGAAAATCTAAGTAAAAAACGATTAAAAAAATTACAATTTTCCTGCGAAACTTTCCGGTGGAATATGATTCAATATGAGGAGCTGAATGCACCCTATTAGTTTGCGGAGGGCTGTCCCTTACATCCTGTATATAGGGTGACTGGTAAGTGACCGATACCTAAACACATTATTGTGCTCATGATAACAAACAACTTTTACTATGGGAACAAACCCGAAATCGCGAAAAAAAAAATCAGCTGCTCCCTTACATTTTGACGAGTTATGCGAACATGAATGTATGGGGCAGCTGATTTTTTTTTCGCGATTTCAGGTTTGGTCCCATCATAGTAAAAGTTGTTTGTTATCATGAGCACAATAATTTGTTTAGGTATCGGTCACTAATTACCAGTCACCCTATATACAGGATGTAAGGGACAGCCCTCCGCAAACTAATAGGGTGCATTCAGCTCCTCATATTGAATCATATTCCACCGGAAAATTTCGCAGGAAAATTGTAATTTTTTTAATCATAATCATAATCATAATCATAAAAATCTTTATTTTTCTCATTCAGTATTACAGGCACTAGATATTATATGCACAATCTTATATAGAGAAAGGTGTCTGAAGTAGGAGGGCCCTGAGTTACAGATCACCCGGCTCTTTTGTTACACATGTTACATTACCAAATGGTTACTCAAGATATACTTTATATATACAATGAAATGTACAAATTATAAGTATAATACTTTATATATACAATGAAATGTACAAATTATAATATATTAATATTAATAATACGTTTTTAGACAAAACAAAATAAAATATAAATGAGATTAACGAAAAATTAAGAATAAAATGAATGAGTGTATGAATGAGAGTAAGGGTGAGTGTATGGATGATTGTAAGTGTAGGAGTGTGAGTGTAAATGCGTGGGTGTTAAGACACTGGTTTTAATAAGTTTTCAGTGGCAGTGTAGTCGAGATTTAAAAGCCAAATGCGTAAATTTCTTTTACAAATAGCTTTTGTATCTGTGTAAATATGTATTTTGCTATTGATAGAGTTGTATAGAAAAGTGCCAAGAAAACAGAAAAACTTATGGGAGAAAGCAGTGTTAAATCGGATGATAGAACAAACATTTGATGATCGTCTATTTAGTGAAAGGAAATCGTGAATCATGGGAAGTTCAGAGTGTTTTTTTAATACTGTAATGAATATGAACAACTGCCGGACCGTTAACACTTGGCAGTGTTGGTAAAGTTGCATAGTTGGATATAGCCTTGGAAGAAAGCAACAAACTTTTAATACAGCTCTTTGGGCTCTCTCTAAATTTATCATATAAGTTTTAGAACTACCGCCCCATGTGGTAATGCAATAGATTAGCAAAGATTGGCATAGTGCAAAGTAAACTGTCTTAATAACTGATGTATCAGTTAAATGTCTTATATTTTTAAAAATGTAGATTAATTTTCTGATTCTTTTAACTAATGTTTCAATGTGTTGTTGGAAGTTGAGACGATAATCTATGATTAAGCCAAGATATTTAATAGAATTAGTTTTAATTAACACGGGACAAGAACAATGGTTAGTAAAATTGCATGAGTGGGCTTTCAAGTTGAAATTTGGTTGGTCCGGGGGTCTAAGGGAATATGTCATGTATTTTGTCTTATCGACATTGAGGGTAAGCAAATTGGAATGTAGCCATTTATAAACAGTATCAAAACCTTGTTGAGCATAATTTTTAACATCTTCCCATGTGAAAGCATCGAATATCAAGGCAGTGTCATCGGCGAAAGTGATGATTTTACCGTTTTGCAGTTAATCGTTTTTTACTTAGATTTTCTTTATTTCAATGTAAAATTACATTGTGTGTTCACAGTACTCCATTTACTTGAGTTACTTATACCTCGAAAACTACAAAAAATCGTAGAACATACATACATGGGGGTTAAATCGATAGGTATGGTACTCTGCTATCAGCTCGCACTGGCTTGACACATTAAAAGAAACACCCTGTGCCTGTATATATGTTACCGGCAATCTGTAGAATACAGGTATGCTATACAATACCTAGGCAATGTATAGAATACCTGGGGTGTCCTGGCAATGTACGAAATATTATGAAAATTAATGTCCGTTACATACTTTGCCTAGGTAATGTATACAATTCCAAGGGATTGTACAGAGTCCCTGCTGGTGCACCGGCAATGTGTACAGTAAATAGATTTTGGTCTGTATTTATCAATGTTAGGTGCTTTTTGTCTCCGACCAGCCGTTTTAGTTAGTATAGAATAGGTGCAAAAACTGTCACAGAACCGAGTTAGCCAACCCCAACTCCACGTGGTAAAATTAAATGCTCACCAAAATGGACAAATGCTCACCAAATCTCCGTTGACCTGCTGACGAAACCCCTAACCCTAGACGGTCGACGTCAGGGGCACCCCGAGGTTTGGTTGGTTAGGTTCCTTTAAACCCTACATACAGAAATAGTCGACCTTCTCTCAGTTTTCTAAAGTTATAATTTCACTATAAAATGGTTTTAATTTTGGTGAGTATATATTCATTCTGGCAGGTATTTCGAATTTTTGGGTGGTAAAATAGGTACTTTTCAGGTAGGCGTTTAAACATAAGCCTTTTTGTAAGACTACAGCTAGTCTAATAGCGAGCACATAGTATGTTACACACATTGCGCCACGATTGGCGCAGTGGTTGAGCGATTGTACGTCTAAACGAGTAGTGTTAATGATTTGGAAAAAATGTATGTTAAATTAAAACATTTTCTTAATAACTTATTATGTGAATATTTTAGATTACGTTTCTAATACATAGTGTAATTCATTTGTAAAGTTATGTCTCACGCAGATAATAAACTTAGAATCATGCAAAAACTATCATGTGTATTTTTATGAAACCTTTTAAAACCATTTTAAAGATAATTTAATCTTTTAGTAAAGGTACGAGTTTTAGTATAATCATCATGATCATCTTCCTGCCATGAAGATCAGATTCCTTCCATGATCCTGCCCTTGTCCCATGGTACGTGGGGCTGGCGCACCACGGTTTCATCTTCCATTCTCCCCTGTCAACCGTCACGCTATCATTCACACCCTTTTCTTTCATATCATTCCTCACACAATCTATCCATCTTATAATTCGCCTTCCTCTCTCTCCATCCATCAAAGAAAAAGAAAGATAAAGAAAAAAAAGAAAGAAAAAAAGAAGAAGGAAAGAAAAAAAAAAAAAAAATATTGGACATTTCACACAACGCCATCTAGTCCCAAGCTAAGCAACCTAATGCTTGTGTTATGGTAACGAGATGGCTGATAAACTACTTATATACATTTTTTTAATAAATACATACATATTATAGATAGAAAAACACCCAGACTCGGAACAAATACTTATAGGTCGTACAAATATTTGTTCCGTGCGGGAATCGAACCCGCGACATGCTGTGCAGCAGTCAATCGCTCAACCACTGCGCCAACCGTGTCGTCGAAAAAGGAAAGAAAGAAAGAAAAAAAGAAGAAAGAAAGAAAAAAAAAAAGATTGTATGGCAACAATAGCTTACAATAGGTATCAGCGTGAGATACTTACAAAAGTCCATGTCGTAAAGAATCGGTACTCCAAACTCTTGAATTGTTTCGCTTGATCGCTGTCAGTGGGATGACCCTTTTTAAACCAACCCATATAAAGGATGTTTGATATGTGCATCACTATTGTGGCGACATAGCCCAGGATACGGAGGTTAATCAGCCGGGACATAGTGCTGGAAAAGAGATGCGCTTATTGGTTAGCAAAAATGTACAAAAAAAATATATTAAATGTGAAAAAACTTTTTAACAAAAAAAAAAACCGACTTCCAAAAATCACTACAAAGTGAAAAATAACTTTGATTTCGGAAGTCGGTGTCTTTCGTTTTTTATTTACTTTCTTTTTTGTTTGCCACCGACTTCCGAAATCAAAGTTATTTTTCACTTTGTAGTGATTTTTGGAAGTCGGTTTTTTTTTTGTTAAAAAGTTTTTATTTCTCGCTTTTTAGTGGGTCTGTTTATAATTTGTATAAGTTACAATAGTCTAATGTCAATTGCTCATCACATGTTACAAAATATTGCTTTTCCTGATGCTGGGACGTTAATTGTTGAGGAGTTCTGCTGGTAAGAACCAGGAGAACTCCTCAACAACCACTCACCACACGCATTGTGTGACGAGTGGAAATTGCTTAGCAACCATATTAAAGAAATCGAATCGCAACCCGTGAAATATTTATCATTGAGTAGTTCCGGTAGCCATCTGTGGTCTTCATCATCAGTTCCACTTCACCAAATTGTGCTTTCCGAGAGCAAATGCACGAGCTACTATAAAAAATACCCAAATCGCTATAGGTGTGCCTATAATATTTGAAGAGTTCCTTCGATTTCTCCAGGATCCCATCATCAGAACTGGATTTTGACAAAAGTGGGACCATTTGGGAAGTATACCCTTTCCAACAAAAAAATATTTTTTCAAATCGGTTGGCAAGCGACGGAGTTATGCGCGAACAAACATAAAAAAAAAAATACAAACATCCGAATTGAGAACCTCCTCCTTTTTTAGAAGTCGGTTAAAAATAACTTTAATTTCGGAAATCGGTGGCAAAAAACTAAAATACAGACCCAAAGACACCGACTTCAAAAATTAAAGTTATTTTTCACTTTGTAGTGTTTTTTTTTGGAAGTCAGTTTTTTTTTTTTTGTAAAAAAGTTTTTTGTTTAATCTCACGTGTCGATCGTCATAACTTGAGCAAATCTAGTAGGCACCTGTATGGACTAAGTTTGAAAACTTACTTGCTCATAAATAATAATAAAGTACTGGTGATAATTAAAGTTGATAACCGATACCACTTATCGTTTCCGCCTTATCTATTTCATTCATAATTTTACCGTTCATCTAAATAGGTCAATTTTTTATTAAATTACATTTCTTGTCAAATTACTTAACGGATTTTGTCAAGTTACAATTTTAATAACTACTTATCATGTAGCTGTCATTCGCATGGACGTAAAAATATGGCGGCGATTTTTTTTTGTGCACTGGATTTTCAACACTCTGCTTAGCGCCGACAGTTGAAAATCCAACAGTGTGTTTTTTCGATGCGCTGGGATGCCCTCCATTGGATTCTTAAAATTCGGATCAACACCGAGAGTTGAAAATCCAATGCGTGATAAAATCCGGCCTCGAAATTTTTACGTCCGTGCAAACGTCGGCTTACACTGTACTGTTTGTCCACCGGGAACGGTACCTACGTCACCCTACGTCAACGAGGAAAAGATGACGGCGCCGAAGTAGCGACAGTACATTTATTATGGCCGAATAATCTCGATTCTCGTTGACGTCCCATTCCCGGTGCGGTGAACAGTCTTAGCCTGTGAATAAATTTTGAATTTTCGACCATTTTTCTATACAAAAACTGTTAGCCAAAAAAATTATCAAAAAAAAAATCTCATATTCAAATTGAGCTGAGAATCAGCACTTTTTGAACGTCAAAATTACTTATTACAGCTCCCCAAAACGCCCGCCTTTCACCACTTTCTAGTGCTTTAGCACGAAGTCACGCAACAAACTGTACATCAGCACAGCTGATATATTCCACGGATGAAACACTTTGCTAAAGATCAAGCCTCATATAGGTGGGATATAAAGTCGACTATTATGCACCGACTGACAAATCTATTTAATCACATTTGCACTAAATATAAAATGAAGTTAATTTCATTATGATTATGCCTCATAGCTCGTTAAATAGCATTGAACTTTGAACCAGTGATTATCTGTATACATGATCGGTAACTATAGTCACATTTTAATAGCGCGTGAGTGGCATTGAAATGACTAACAATTATATTGCTAAGCCTGCACTACACAACTCGCGAAGTCGATCAAAGTTAAGCACTAGGGCACTTTGGTTCGCCTCGTGTAACCGTTTTAACCGCTTTCAACTTCGAGCAGTACTTCGTCAAAGCAAATTCGCGAGTAGTGTAGTACAGGCATTATACTAGCTGTTGGATACATCTTCGGTTCGTTGGTAAGCATATTCGTTGGTATCCCTTGAGAATGGCTGGACTGATTTAACTATTTTTTTTTGTTTAAAAATGTACATTATGTTCGAATTAGGTTTTTATGGAAAGAAAAATCGAAAAAAAATCCCGAAAATTTTTCAATTTGGGGAAATCCTTCATTCTTCATTTTGGGATTTCATTTTATATTAAAAATTGGACAGGACAAGGTCCATCACGTCAGCTAGTTTTTTTATAAAAATATCAAAGACGAAAAATAGCCCGTGTCCTACTCCAGATCCCAGGTTAATTATTATCTGCCAAATAGCATAACGATTACTTTAATGCTCTAAACGACAGAAAAATAGAACAGACGAAAAATGGAACAGACGGACATACAGATAGAGTTACACTGTTTGTCTGCCACCACCGTCAACGGGACATCAACGAGAAAATAGACGAATGTGACGTCTCGTTGACGGACGTGCGGTGGACACGCAGCCATAGTAGGTAAATGTATGTATTGCTACTTCGGCGCCGTCATCTTTCTCGTTGACGTTCCGTTGACGTGGCGGTGGGCAAACGACCACGCATTATTATGCTTTATAATGAGCTCAGCACAGAACACGCAAGCTAACTCAAGGCTGTTGCCAAATATCTGAGTCTTAAGTTGCCGGCAATTGCATTCATATGCGTCTGACCGTTTCTACCTTTACTTTTAGCCGGAGAAAGTTACTTTGCCATAATCACCTGCTTTAAGCCATTGACCAACAAAAAAAAGGAGCAGGTTTCTAGTAGACGTGGTTTTTTTACGAACACATGATCTTTTGCTAAATTGGACTTCTTTCGCCTATACTCTTTTTTTTTTTGTGGATGGGAAATCATCAAATGACTTCTATCGATTCGGGTGGAGCGGAAGGGCGTGTCAGACTTTTACTGACTAAAACCCACCCGCGTGTTCCTTCAGTTGCCTGTGCCAGGGGCACGGTATCTCTTTCGAACAACCCGCGACCCCGGCGGCAACAATCCACGACCCCGGCAGCTTCGTCTAATACTACCTACCTACCTACTTATCCCCCCCCCCTTCCTTTTATACCTACCATTGGAGCCGGTACACCTAAGTATCGATAGTACAATTGGATATTCGGTAGATTAGTTAAGTGTTAGAGAAAGTACCCACTGAAGTAAGATATTAATTACGTAAACAAAACGATCAATATACTAACACTTATATGGATTATGTCCGAAGTAAATAGAAATTAATAAATAAAATAAATAAATATATTAACCAATTGTAATATTCATGAATGCTCAATCTTGATATGTAATTTTTTTTTTCCCCCAAATCTAAGTAATCATTTAATTTCTCATATTTTAATTTTCGATTGTTATTTTTATGCTGTTTAGACCTAGTTACATGTGCATGCTGTGGTCTCATATAATTGAAGGAGCACACTTGAAAGAACCTTTTTAATTATTGTAGTTTATATTGTATATGTGTATCCTTTGTTGGAGATCCCCAAATAAATAAATAAAATCAATTGCGATCAATTGTAATTGTAGTTTGTAGTAATATTGTCAAACGCTTCAACTGCATTTGGTAGACGATCAATTTGTGCATCAATCACGTAATTTACAATTGCAATTGATCATTTCGGGGTCCCTTAAGTTTTGTATACTTAATATCTATGCAACACTGTGGATCTAATTACGCGAGACAATTTAATTGCTTGTTCAATGCAATAAATTGAAAGAATAATAAGTAATCCCTAGCAAAACACTAGCATTTGACATAAGTACAAGCCGGTTTTGACGTAAAAGTTTCAATCCCGCCATCGACGGATGATGACGCGGCAAAAATGACAGTTCACATAGAAAACAATTTCACCGTTCGAAAAACACAGTTTTTTATATCAAAAATACACAAAAAACTACACTTTTTTAGGTTAAGTTTTATAGTTTATCGAATAAATAATTTAATACCGTGTTTTTACCTTGATTTTCCTTCCTTGAAGTACGTAAATAGAGATAATTTTATCGTATTTATCAACACTGACACACAACCTGCCGGCCCGACGGATGGGACCGTTATATCAGCCAGTTACTCGATTCTTGTTGGAAACAACATTTTTAACTTACCATCACGCCTGTTCCTATTTCCTGAAGGTGTGGGCAGAGGGGTGAAGTACACCTAACAGGGCGACTGGTAATTATTGACCGATACTGAAACACATGACATTTTTAGTGTAATGATGATTACAGTCTGCGATATACTTTTTTTGAACATTAATAAAAAAAAAAAAAAATATTGTACCTACTCATGATAACAAACAACTTTTACTATGGGACCAAACCTGAAATCGCGAAAAAAAAATCAGCTGCTCCCTACATTTTGACGAGTTATCCTACTATCCTACTAATATTATAAATGTGAAAGTTTGTATGTTTGGATGTTTGTTACTCAATCACGCAAAAACGGCTGAACGGATTTGGATGAAATTTGGTATACTTACAGATAGTTTATAACCTGGATTAAGACATAGGATACTTTTCATCCCGGTAGAAGGTTCCCGTGGGATAATTTCCGACATACACGCAGGCGGAGCCGCTGGCAAAAGCTAGTGCGAACATAAATGTAGGGAACTGCTTTTTTTCCCGATTTCAGGTTTGGTCCCATATTAAAAGTTGTTTATCATGAGTCACCCTATATTTCTCAAATTTTATTATCACAACATGTTCCTAACTAACCACGTCTAAGGTTGCAATATTGAAATAAGTTTGTGCGCCATTTTTAATTAGATGTAATTTATAAATATTTATAGTCTGAGTACAAGTACTAGGTACTTGTACTCAGACTAAATAAAAACCAAGACACAACGCTGTCAACAGTTTCGTGAGGCCGGTTTCATAAACATGTGTGCACGTAATGAGGTCTAGTTTATTAGTTAGTAGTTCGGTGTAAATGTGTGCGTGTGAGCGTGTATGCACAGAGTGAGGTGTAGTTTTGCGCATGCTTCACGGTTTGGAGGAAAAAACGGAACCCTTATAGGATCACTCGTGTGTCTGTCTGTCTGTCCGTCTGTCCGTCTGTCACAGCCAATTTGCTCCGAATTTAATGAACCGATTAAGTTGAAACTTGGTACACATATGTATTTTGGTAACCCAAACACGGACATGTAACGTAAATGAATGAATTTTGAATATGGGGGTGGGATTTTGGGGGAAAATAAGTACAATTAAAAAAAAAGTTTTGCAAACTGTACCGTGTGACATATCAAATGAAAGGTCTTACTGTGAGGGTCTCAAATATATTCTTGTTATAATTTTAAAATAAATAGTTTTGAAGTTATTTAAGAAAATAGACGAAAATTGACCATTCCCCCCCCTTATCTCCGAAACTAATGAGCCTAAAATTTTGAAAAAAATACAGAAAATAGTTCTATACCTATAGATTACAGGAGAACCTATCAGAAGTTTGTGGTCTTGTAAATCTATATATAAAAAATTCAAAGTCCTGACTGACTCATTGACTGATTATAATCAACGCACAGTCCAAACCACTGGACCTAGAGACATGAAATTTTGCACATAGATACCTTATATAGTGTAAACATCCATTAAGGAAGAATTTTCGAAAATTCCATCCCTAAGGGAATAAATTAGGGGATGAAAGTTTGTATGAAAAATCTTATTTCTTGAGTTATTAGACTTGAAACTTAGCACGAATATATTCATGTAAGTTAATTATAAAATTAATCATTTTTAGTTTTCCTAAACTACCCCCTTTTTTTGTGGAAGGGAAATCATCAAATGACTTCTCCTGCTCTGGGTGGAGCGGAAGGGCGTGTCATACTTTTACTGACTAAAACCCACCCGTGTTTCTTCAGTTGCCTATGGCAGGGCCACGGTATCTCTTTCGAACAACCCGCGACCCCAGAAGACGGGATTGGTGGATGTCAAAGTTTGTTTGGAGGAATTTTAACACGCGGTCCGATTTACTCAAAACTCAGTTTTTGTACTTGAGACCAAAAATAGAGACTAACTAACGAGTATCAGGGTTTTCCAAAAATCTACTCCTAAGGGGTGAAAAGAGGTAGCAAATTTTACAGCGGAGGATTTTATTGGGGATTGATTAACTCGAAAATTGGTGTAAATAATGTTTGACCCAAGTTATGGAAACATCCCAGACGATTTTTGAAATTCTAACCCTGTGGGGGTAAAAACGGGGATACAGTTTATGTGAAAAATCTTATTGTTTTGGTTAATAACTTGAAACTTAGCACAAATACTTGCATAAGTAAGTAATAAAGTTTGTCATTATCAGTTTTTCAAAACTACCCCTCAAAGGGTGTTTAGGCATGTTAAAGTTTGTATGGAAGATTTTTAAAACGCAGTCCGATTAACTTGAAACTTAGTATTTTTTAGTATTTCTCAGTATTTCTCAGTATTTCTCAGTATTTCTCAGTATTTCTCAGTATTTCTCAGTATTTCTCAGTATTTCTCAGTATACTTCAGTATTTTATACTTTTGATGAAAAGTAAACAATAATAAGAAAATTAAAACCCATGAAATCAGACATCCTCGCCGGGCAAAGCCACGGGCAGTCTAGCTAGTATCTCAATATTGTGCGTACAAACTTACTAAGCCTCCGCTGTCCGTCCGTCCATTCGTCCGTCTGTCACAGGGCTGTATCTCATGAATCTGTGAAAATTTCAACTCTCTACCTATTAAGGAATAGGTAGATAGTTGAAATTTTCACAGATTGTGTATTTCTATTACGACTATAACAACAAATAATAAAAATAAAGTAAAGTTAAAATTAAAGGGGCTGCCCCCTTTAATTTTAACTTTACTTTTTTTTCCATATACAGAAAAGTTTTCATTTTGAAAAAAAAAAAAATAACCTGTGTGTGGGGATGTTATTGTGTAGAACTCGTCGAGTCAAAAGTCAAAGATATTTTTATTTTTTTTATCTTCTAAAATGAAGAAATAGGGGGCCGTAAAAGTTGTTAATTTTATACCATTTTTGTACGAGCTCTATTATAAATAATGTACCTTATACTGTACTTAATCAAGAAATACTAAAAACGGCGATTTGTTGATTCTTAAGGTATTTTGTTTAAATATGGGCGATTTTCTGCAACTGCAAAAAATAACGTTGTAATTCACAATATCATTACGAAATACAAAGTTATCTTTGCGATTGTTAAACTTAAAATATGGTACGGAACCCTTTGTGTGCGAGTCTGTCTCGCACTTGGCCGGTTTTTTTCGCAGTGCAGTCTTGGTTTTTTATTTATTCTGAGTACCTACTTGTAAAATTATTTTTTAGATAATATAATTACTTTCTTTTTGTTTACGGTCTACACATAGGAACTTACTGCAGTCTTATAATGATCTGCAGTCAAGCCGTGTGTTGCGCCCGCGCCGTATGCTTTACAAACAGCAATACTTATTTCATCCTTACATTGCTAACACCACTTCACTAGTATTTTTTTTTTAATCTTTATTTTAAGGCCTTTATCTCTGATCGATAACGTCGCCCTGTAATAAACAGTACTTATAATTAAGTAAACCAAAAAACAATTAAATCTTATTTTAATACAAACAAAGCAAGTTTGTACAGAATCCTAGCTTGTTCCGATAGATAGAGGACAAGCTGGGATAACATTACACTCTCCAATATCGAATCTATTAGTTGCACCCAGTAAACCACATCGCAAAGACTCATTCCGCACACACTCCATCAAAACATGCTGCACATCTTCGATTACTCCACATTCTACACAGTTGGGTGACATAACCTTTTTCATAAGAAACCCAAACTTTTTTGATGGAATGTGACCGGAACGAAGTCTTAGTGCCGTAACTAATTCACTTCTGCTTAGCCTATTTTGCTCAGTCCAATTATACACTGGAAGCTGTGGTTGGATGGTCTTGTACCAAATTCCCTTTTCTGTGGACCTCTGGTCAAAGTATTCACTCCACACATCTGTACATTGCTGTTTTATTAATCTTATGTAATCTGTATATAAAGGAAGAACATTTTTGGAATTCCATCTGACACGGCTTGGTTGGCCAAAAGATCCACTTTTTCGTTATGCTGGATCTGTACGTGAGAAGGGATCCACTGTAAAACTACTGAAATTGACCTTTGACCTAACCTTAATATAGACTCCAAAATCGTGTAGGCTATTGGTACTCCTCGCACGGACGAAGTGCACCTCATAATATCGATGAAATATTCAATTTGAAGAAAGCTTACCAACATGTTAAGTTCAATTACTAAGTAATCAATTGCAGCTCCCACGTTGGAATATTAAAGTACATGCATAGTGATCCTTGTTGAAAAAAAAAACCGGTCAAGAGCGAGTCGGACTCGCGCACCGAGGGTTCCGTACCATCATTTATATGTAATATTTGTTGATGATTTCTAAAAAACTGTGCTATTTAGAGACATCGTTTTATTTTACGTGTAATATACATCTACACAAACTTCTATCACATAGAATAATTTCAGATTTCTCTGTATGCTGGATTCGGAGATAAGGGTTCCCCCCCCCCCCCTTATTATTTTTAACATTTTTCATCAAAAGCGGCCTAAAAAAAGAAAAAATGTTTGAGAATGTGCAAACAGCGTTCTTTCATATGATACCACATGCCCTAGTAGTCCCACATCGAATTTTTAAGACCCCCTTTCAGTCCCTGTTGCATAAATATTTTTATTTTTTTCTTATTTGAAAAATAGTTGGGCAAATGTCATCTAAAACTGTTTTATTCAAATTTCAAGTTGATAGCATTAGTAGTTCTTGAGATATCCGTGGTGGTATCAAGTTAAAATTAATATCAAATACGAGGTCTATAGTCCCTTGGATCTCTACCAAAATCAAGTTTCTAATTCAACACAATACAAAAATACGGCCATTTATGCGACATATTTTGATTGACGCAAGTAAATGAAAAACCTATAGGGTACTTCCCGTTGACCTACAATCATGAAATTTGGCAAAGAGCAAGGTCGCACAGCACAAGTAATGGAAAAAGTAAGAAAATTGTTAATATGTAACTTTATCACTTAAAAAAAATACTTTCAAGTATGTCAGTCTGTCAAGACCCTTTTTCTCAGGAAAGTTTGGAGGTCTCAAGTTGAAATTAGTATCAAATACGTAAGTTTATGGTCCCTTGGAGTTCTAAAAAAATCAAGCTTCTAGTCAACGCATTAAAAAAATACGGCCATTTATGCGCCATGTTTTGATACTCGCAAATAAATCAAAACCTATATAGTAGGTACTTCCCGTTGGTCTAGAATCACAGCACGAGTAAAGAAAAAAGTTAAAAAATTGTTATTATGTAATGTTATCACATAAAAAAATTTTTTTTGGGATTACTGTGATAGGTTTGTTTTTGAGATAAATTCTTTTCAACTACGGAACCCTTCATTGTGCGTGGTCCGACAGGAACTTGCTGGTCGGTTTTTTTATTGTTGTTGTTTTTATATTGTTTGTTGTTGTTTATTATGTGACCTAAGGGTAAAATTTAAATAAAAATAAAATGTCAAATTGTAAGCAATTTGACATTTTATTTTTATTTAAATTTCGTGACCCATATAATTTTGTATGCAGTCATTCGTTTAGTTTAATTGCATTTGAAAATTTATTTTAATTCTGTGACCTTTGCATGGAGGACGACGAGACAGCAGCTCATGTGCGGTAGTCGCCGCATAGGCGCATACAGGGCAAAGTACTTCAGTAACCCAGGTACCCTCCGTAAGGTTGTCAGTAACATCAAGGCGCTGCTGGCCTTCTTTGAGGAGCTGGGGTGGATCGAATAATTGATTTTCTCACCCATTCGCAAAATACGCGCATTGACGTGGAGTTGCGGATTACCCGTATTACCTATTGACATTTTTAGGGTTCCGTAGCTCAAAAGGAAAAAACGGAACCCTTATAGGATCACTTGTGTCTCTGTCTGTCTGTCTGTCTGTCTGTCTGTCCGTCTGTCCGTCTGTCACAGCCAATTTGCTCCGAATCTAATAGACCGATTAAGTTAAAATTTGGTACACATATGGATTTCTGTGACCCAAACACGTACGGCTAAAGTAAATAAATAAATTTTGAATATGGTGGTCACATAAGAAAATTAAAAAAATAAGTTTTGCAAACTGTAGGTACCGTGTGACATGTCAAATGAAAGGGCTTACTATGAGGGTCCCAAATATATTTTTTTATAATTTTAAAATAAATCGTTTTAAAGTTATTTAAGAAAATAGACGAAAATTGACCATCCCCCCCCCCCTTATCTCAGAAAATACTGAGCCTAAAATTTTGAAAAAAATAGAGAAAATAGTTCTATACCTTTAGATTACAGGAATCAATCTGCCTAGCCTTTTCCCAACTATGTTGTGGTCGACTTCCAGTATAACCGGATGCAGCTGAATACCAGAATTTTACATAGAGTGACTGCCTATCACACCTCCACAACCAAGTAACTGGGTAATACGATACCCCTTGGTAAGACTGGTTGTCAGACTTTCGGGCTTCTGACGACCCGAAAAGACTTTCAAAGATCCACAAATGACAGCCGGGACCAACAGCTTAACGTGCTTTCCGAGGCATGCAGGGGTCATGGTCACCCATTCACGGACCAACACCAGCAAGCGTAACTTATCCTGACAGACAGGTTATATAGGTATCTAACGCGGATAAAAAAACTGAGAATCACGCAAAAACTATCCAGCCTATTTTTATGAAATCTTCAACATTTTAAAGATAATTTAATTATTTGCCTTTTAGTGAACGTGTTTTATTATTAAAATACATTTTTCTTTATCTTCTCCTGTACGTGTATTTGTCACCTAACTTCTCCAAAACGGATGGACTGATTAAGATGAAATTTTGTGTGTGTAATTCAATGCATTCCTGGATGGTTTGAAAACACAATTGGACCCGATAGGTGGCGCTGCAGTTGGGTTCTAGGATCGTTCAGACAGGACAACGTCTGTCGGGTCCGCTAGAGTATAATAAATTAATAATGCGTCTAATTTGGGACAGCGCGCGTTCTATTACTGGCTGGACGTACGACGCGTTGCGTGAGCTTAGCACAGAACACGCAAGCTAACCACTCAAGGCCGTTGGCATATCTGCGCCTTGATCCAATCCTGCTTGTTCCTTGCTGAACTCTCCTAGCGACGCTCTAAGCCAAGGTTTGTACCCCACAGGGGGTGCCCTTAGCGACACGTCGCTGAGTTTTTAAGTTGTATGACCCACAACCTCAAGAAAAGTCCAATTTAGCAGCCGACAACCTCCTGAGATGACCTGCGAGATGCAACGAATTATGAATTCTTAATTCGTTGGCGAGACGTCATTTCCCAAAACAAAAACACGATGCGTGACCGCGCCGTCTATTTTTACCCGACTGCACGACTGCAAAGGCAAAGGTATGTTTTTCAGGAAGCTACTTGAATATTCTAGAAGCTTTGACTCATCCTTATTGGGCGAACGGATTGTGGCGGTAGACAGAGAGCTATTATTATAATTTCAAGTTTTTATTATTTGTTCTAGGGCTTTCATCCCGTGAATCTCGGTCTCGAAAATTTCGAGAGTCTCGACGATTTTTTGGTACTTTCGAGACTCGAGACTGATAGTTTCAGTCTCGGGAATAACGAGACTTTTGAGACTTAGTCACTTGGCAGTATTAAATAATTAACAGTAAAAATAATAAGTAATTTATCAACATGTGATTAATTAAGTCCGAAAAGTAGCGAAGGTGTTTCAGAAATATCACCAACAAAACAAACTATACTAAGAAAATACTTAGAGGAAGAGTTCCACACACAACTAAAACTAGTAATTAATTGCAAGACGAAATGGTCCAGGTTAGCTGGAATGCATGAATGATTTCTTAAAATAAAGATATTTGTTCAAAAAGCTCTGATTGATGTAGAATAGAGAATAGAAATAACGGAATAGAGTTCACTGTATCAAGAGTATAATACATGGAAAGCAATCTCAAATTCACTTGGTATCATAAAAGTGACCTTAGAAGCACTGTGTAGGCAAAACCAAACTAATTAGAATTACAATAAAGTACTTTAAACGTAGGACTTGTCAATTCACTGCGTATCTGTATTAAGAAAAATAGACTTATTGAGGTAATTATCTTACAATACTTGCGCAGTCCTTCTTAGTTTTTTGAAAAAAAGCTGGATGCTGGACTGTAATTTCATCGTTGCTTAACGTTTGAAAGGCTTTTTTCAAACGTTAAGCAACGATGAAATTACAGTCCACAATTAATAAAAACGACTGAAAATTATCTCCCTTATTCATAAAAACTAGGTTTTAGTTTTTATTTTTAGCAAACCTACTTTTGAAATAGTCTCGAAAGTATCGTTTTTCCCGGGAATTTCAAGACCGCATCGAGTCTCGATTTTTTTTCCCGGGACTCAGAAATGCAGCGAGACTGATAGCCCTTAAATAAAACAAAAGAAAAATACATTAACAAATTCTTGTTCTTAATACAAAAATAAAAAATAATAAACTTAAAGTCTGTTTTCCTGAGTAGTCTTATTTTGTAAACAAATGTGGTGAACTGTCATTCACACGTCTGGGGTAACAATTTGAGTTTGACAGCGCCTAAGCTCTATCAATAGAAGGGCGGTTTTTGCAGTCTATGTGTAAGGTATACTAGACCCAGTCAACTTGAAGTCAGTACGACTTTAGGTTGACTGGATGTACTAGCGAGAAACTTATGATTTTGGTGTTTATTTTCAATTTAAATCGGGCCCCCAAATCCTGTGTCTCTTACAAAGATTAGGACTTCATTGATCATTGCGTCAAAAATACTCAAAAAAGTTTCCGTCTAATATTGCAAATACCTACTCGATCAAATATTTTCGTGTAGTTTTTGCTTACCAAATAAGATATGTAAGAAAAAACACACTGTGGTAGGTATACTACTTTCGCAATTTAGTCTCCAAAAAGGTAAACAAAAAATTCTGTTTACGTGAAAAATAACTTTAATACATATAAAATCAACTTAATTTACACTAACTAATAATTGATATTTATTTATAGGTACCTTTTTTTGTGGATGGGAAATCATGAAATGAATTCTCCCGCTCTGGGCGGAGCGAGAGTGCGTGTCAGACTTTTACTGACTAAAACCCACCCCTGTTCTTTCAGTTGCCAGGGCCAGGGTATCTCTTTCGAATAACCCGCGACCGGAAATGGAATTCAAGATTAAAAATGTTGTCAATTTAAAATAATAACCTCAATTGTATAGTTTGTCGAAATGTACTAAAATATAGCGCCAAAATTGTAGGCATATCATAAACAGGTAAAAACTGTGTGCAATATTATACTTAAATAGATTGCACACAGTTTTCAGCTTTATACTGAAGAACCAACTAACCAACGATACAAGAATTTAAAAATATAACTGTTTAAAATAAATTCGTGCAAATTATTTTATAATACTGGCAGAAGCTCTAAACGTTTGGACTTTTGGTAAATGTCCTTTTTGCGATAACATAATCGATTCAAATTACAAGTAGAGTACTGGTCGCCATTTTTGTTCTGGTCATTCGGCATAGAGGAAAGTATAACTGTCATTCGGTTTCTGACGTTTGTCGTGATTGAATGTGTCCGTCCGAGTTTTATTTATTGTTAAGTTTTTATTTCAAAATAATATATCTACAATACCCCTGAAACGTCAATTTGACAATGACATTTCTTTCTTTACATATTATTTTATCTCGAATAACATTTCTAGGTTTAAGTAGAAAAAACATCAGTTGGAAATCAGGATTTGAACAGACTATAGTGTGTTAAGTAACAAACATGAACCTGACTATACTAGTTATACAGATTACTTCTATAAAAAAATATCTCAGTCTGTTTCGAAACGGGTGTAGAGGCTGACGTGGTCAAATATTCCTGTAGTTTTTTTTTTTTTAATAAAATCGTTAATTTGTGCAAATAAAAGTATATCGTTAGCATATTACTTGAGTTAATTTTTTTAGATTACATTATAATATTTTAATATCTGAAGAAAATTATGCAAATCTTATAATTTAGGTAATTAAGTACCTATTGTTCTACTAAGTAATTTATTATTTTTAGTTTATTATTTTTTCCAAAAAAGTCCAAAGTCTACTGTCATTGTTTAATATTTTTATTAGTGAAGTTAACTAACAAGGAAGTGTTTTAAGAGGGGTTCATAAATTAAAACAAAAGAAATTGCAGTGCATTTTGAAAATGTCGCCTACAAAAGTATCAAGCCGGTAAGATTGCTTTTTCTTTTTTCTAATAACATAACTTATCATAACATCATGCTTGAAATCCACAAAGGGTTGGGCAGAGGTGTACCTATAATAGTACACCCACATTTCGCCAGGTACGAGCAAAAACCATACTCCGGACTGCTACTAAGAAACTCCAAATAGAAAAACCCCATAACAGTTTGTCCGAACTAGGAATGGAACCCAGGTTCTCAGGCTCACCAGTAGCGCTCGCGACCACTAGACCAGACCAACGATGACGTTGATGAGTTTTTTTCTAATAGGTGTAAGCGCAGACGACAGACTTTTTGTGTGATCGAGTCTGTGGCGCACAAAATGTATACAAAAAAATAATAATAAATATTTCAGGCGTCATATGCGTTATGTATAGAGATCGGATAATCGGATGATAACCTAAAGTTGAGGTGTTGACTAAGTGTGGAGTGGGCTTTTGGATTGAAAAATCCCAGAATTCCGGTATCAGCCAATTTTGACTTCTGAATATAGAATCAAATGTATAATTTACTTAAGTTCAGATGTTGGCTAATATGGATTGCACTTTTGTATCAAAAAAATCCCGGTTTTCCGGGATTCAAAAATTTAGAGTTCTGATTATAGAATCGAATGTATATTTACTTACGTTTAGGTTTTGGCTAATATGGAATGTACTTTAGTATTGATCGTCAAAATGTCGTTATTCCGGAATTGATAAATTAAGTATTTTTTTTAATATCAGAGAGTTACTTTTTTATCATTAAATTTTCAATTTTCTACTCATGAACACAACTTTCACTATGGCATCAACCCGTAAATCACGAAAAATAAAGCAGTTGGTCGAGTAGGTATTGAACTTTATCGTAATTTTTTTCGTGATTTCAGAGTGAAGCTGCTGAAACTGTAAATCCAAGATGGTGGCTGCGAATATTTTCTAATTTTTGGTCATGGGTGTCGTTTTCTTGGTTTTCGAGAGTGTTAAAGCCGGTAGTGACACTAAAATGTAAATCCAAGATGTTGGATGCGAATATGTTCTAATTTTTCGTAATGGGTGTCGTTGTCATGGTTTTCGGTGGTGTTAAAACTGATAGTGACATTAAAATGTAAATCCAAGATGACCGCTGCGAACATTTTCAAATGTTTTCGTTATTGGTGTCGTTTTCATATTTTTCGAGGGTGTTAAAGCTGATAGTGACATTAAAATGTAAATACAAGATGACCGCTGTGAACATTTTCAAATTTCATATTTTTCGAGGGTGTTAAAGCTGATAGTGACATTAAAATGTAAATCCAAGGTGACCGCTGCGAACATTTTAAAATTTCATATATTTCGAGGGTGTTAAAGCTGATAGTGACATTAAAATGTAAATCCAAGATGACCGCTGCGAACATTTTCAAATTTTTCGTTATTGGTGTCGTTTTCATATTTTTCGAGGGTGTTAAAGCTGATAGTGACATTAAAATGTAAATCCAAGATGACCGCTGCGAACATTTTCAAATTTCTCGTTATTGGTGTCGTTTTCATATTTTTCGAAGGTGTTAAAGCTGATAGTGACATTAAAATGTAAATCCAAGATGACCGCTGCGAACAATTTCAATTTTTTTGTCATGGGTGTCATTTTCATAGTTTTCGGCGGTGTTAAAGCCGATGGCGGCTGCGAACATTTTTAAAATGTTCGTCATGGGTGTCGTTTTCATAGTTTTCGGGGGTGTTAAAGCCGATGGCGGCTGCGAACATTTTTAAAATGTTCGTCATGGGTGTCGTTTTCGTGCTTTTCGAGGGTGTTAAAGCTGATAGTGACACTAAAATGATTTACATTTTAGTTTTATCACTGATATTATCATTATATTATCTGAGATAAACAAAACATAATACATATTAATTTGAAAAATAAAGAGGATTTTTTCAACGCCATAATTATTTTAGTTTGTTTGTAGTTTTATTAGATATTATATTTTTTTAATTTCATTTTAATTATGAATAAACCCTAATTATTAGTTAAGTACTTGATGTCAATTTGAAAAATGTCACGTACAAAAACGGTACCTAGTTAATTAAAATCGTGCAAATTGGTCTCATATTCTTTCTGCGCTTGCGTCTGCTATGTAGGTCTAGGCAACATCGAATGACCAATTACACGGCCTCTCGGTAATTATGAGGTTTAGATTTAAACCTGTCTAATTTGTCCACCCAAATACATAACATAACATTGCGCTTGTATAACTGAAATAGGTAAGCAGAGGTACACACATTTCGCCAACTATGTAAAGCCGTGTCTCTTGCGGGTTGGTGTTTTTTCGAAACATTACACAAAAACATCGAATCAAAGAGGCGTGGCCATGCACATTTGTGTAAGCACGATAGACAACGAGTTATACGATTTTGGTGCCTTTGCATAAACACTTTTATAACCAAAAGCAGTTCTGGTGATTTCTCACAATGTTTACCTTCACAGACATCATCATCTGCCTAGCTTTTTCCAACACCAATTCTTCTTAGCAATATGTCTGTATGCTTTCAGGTACATTCCATCACTGATATACCCTCGAATGCTAGGATATGCCGTCAGCTTGGCTATGCACCTCACCAACGCTGTTCACATGACCAATACCTTCAAAGGAGATGTGTTGAAGGATCCAGATGTGAGGAGGTTCAATGATGACCAGTTAAAGTTCTTGACTGTTTGGAATGTCGTGAGTATTTTATGTTATCTTGTAAGTATCAAATCTCCCTATGATGGAAGTTGGTCATGTTTGTCGAAGGACCGATGGCGGGTGGAGCTGACGAGTTCTGGAATGGAGACCGCGTAGCGCGCAAGTGTAGTGTGGGATAGCCCCCAGCTAGAAGGACCGGTCTTATAAAGGTGGTTGAGACAGACTGGATGCGGAAGGCGGAGGACAAGGTGTTGTGGCGCAGTCTGGGAGAGGTCTATGTCCAGTAGTGGACAGCAATAGGCTGAGTTGATTGATTTATGATGGAAGTTTGTTTCTGGCGAGGCAAAATGGATATACAGCACTTGCTTCAATCATAAAGTATTCCATGCAAAGCTGTAGTATTGCTCTGGTGTGTCTTTCAGTTTGTCTCTTAAGCACCTGTTCCACCGCCAACGAGGAAGCGATTAGCTATTGTAGGTATTTAATGGTTAAAAAGATAAACACCCACTACAATAGTCATTGATATAGTTTATTTTGCAGCTAGATAGAAGCAACACAGCACAGTAGTAGAAAAATAGATTTAGATAAACAATAGTAAGTAGAAGGTACACAGTAAAGAATTTGCATACAAAACAACGCGGGCTTCGCGGCCGTGTATTAATTACGACTGCAGGTAGGTGTGGCGTCACCGCGAGCGGTCAGCGTGCGCGTGCGCCGGTCCATAGCTATTCGTATGTTATACAAAACTAGCCGGCCCGCCGCATACTACTGAGTGTCATAATTTTTATATGGTTTTGTGATGTGGATGAATGTAAGTGCGATTTGTATGAGTAATGTATGTCTGTGTGTTAAACAATACATAAATAAGTAATATATAAATTTATTAATATGTATTTATGATAGGTTTTTAATATATAAAGATAAATAAATTAATGAATACAGTAAGTTGCCTACAGCTATCAACGATTTTCTTGCTCAAGAAGAAAGGAGAAGAAGAGAAGGAGAGAGGAGGAGAAGGTCCAGTATATGTAAAAGAGATCTGAGAAACATATTACAATATAGTAATAGTTGATCGCTGGGTGTTCACCGCCCACCGGCGAGTACTCGTTTATCGCAACGAAAAGAGCTATCAAATAGAGTACTCGCTCAGGGAACACTTGTTATGAGACTCATGCTTGGTACATACGCATAGCAGTGAGTAATCGCTCGCCGCGCAATCGCTGCTCGTTGCTCGCCTACGGTGGGACAGGTGCCTTAAACTGACTAAAGTGAAAAATAGATTTTATAAATCCTAACTTTTTTAATATCATTAAAGGATTCGAGCGTAAAATAAAAAATTGTCATAACGGTGTCAGACAGGTTTTAGGAAACGTCCAATTTATAAGGGTCTAGCTTTTGCCAGCGGCTTTGCCCGCGTGGATGTCGGAAAATATCCCACGGGAACGTATACTACCGGGAATTCCTTCTTTATTAACTGTCTACATTATAAAGGGAACCTCTGTGCAAAATTTCAGCTTTCTGGGTCCAAAGGACCAAGGGTTTGGGCTGGGCGTTGATGAGTCAGTCAATCAGTTAGTCAGAACTTCTCTTTTGGACCGAAGTTCCTTATCGGACGGTACGAGCTCCAAGATCGAAAATTTTAAAATTTTTCATCATGAGTGCCATTTTCATGATCTTTGGATCGCTGAAAATGATAATGAGGTCAAAATGAAAATCCAATGTGGCGGCATCTACATCGCCACATATGAACTACGCATCAATGACATGAAGTCACGCAAACCTGTATCGCGCAATTAGAGTTTACCACGCGATTAGCATATATACAACGTCCTGACATCAACCGTCGGGCAGTGGCCCACCAGACACAACACCCGTCTGGTCGGAGGATCCTCCCTTTTCTATGGAGGATGAGTGAACTTTACACCCTGTTCCTCATGCCTCCAAACTGGTGACCCCGAGCATGAACGTCAGCGCAGCCTTCGTGCAACTTCTTCAGCGTGACGTCATCAAGCATCACTTCCTCAAGCTTTCGAGCGGCAAGTCACACAGCCAGCCAGCATCCACGGCTTCAACAGGTATCCTGACCACTAGCATGCAGCGGACGCGCATTCCTGGTCATCACCTTCAGCCTCAACCCAGCACTGTACACTCCGACTCACTGGAGCATAACGCAGCGCCACCCCGACTCACTGGGGTATCACCGCAGACAGTTCCGACTCACCGTGAACTATGCGGCATCCGGTTCCGACTCACTGGAACCATAACTGGCACTGGCAAGCATCGCAAGATACACGACTCAGCCCACTATCGACCTCCGGTCTCCGGAGGGGAGTGATGTGGCGGCATCTACATCGCCACATATGAACTACGCATCGATGACATGAAGTCACGCAAACCTGTATCGCGCAATTAGAGTTTACCACGCGATTAGCATATATACAACGTCCTGACATCAACCGTTGGGCAGTGGCCCACCAGACACAACATCCGATTGGTCGGAGGATCCTCCCTTTTCAATAGAGGATGAGTGAACTTTACACCCTGTTCCTCATACCTCTAAATCCAAGATGGTGGTTGCAAAAATTCTCAAATTTTACGTCATGAATGTCATTTGTGTCATGGTATTTGAAGTCGCTGAAAACGATACTGAGATCAAAATGATAATTCAAAATGGTGGCTGCAAAAAATTTAAAATTTGTCTTCATGGGTGTCATTTTCATGGTTTTTCAGGTCGCTGAAAACTTCTTTCCTACCAAGTGTTCCACAGTTTCTTTATTTATAAATATAAATAGGATAATACATATACTTGGACTTTCAATCGTATTCAGTAACTTAACAGTTCGAAGTAAAATAATTTTCGTTTTTAAATTACTTATCATTTATATATATTTTAAACGAATGTAACGTGTTTCAATTAAAACTATAAGCACATCAAGGTAGTTTCACTAATTCTTTTATTCACCTCATTTCCTTTATAATGTCATGACGTCCTTCAAATGTCAAGACGTTACTGAATAAAATTAAAAGTCCAAGTATAATTTAACCATAGACGTATAAAAAAGGAGGACTCCGCGCCACGCATATCGAAAGTGAAGCACATTAAGTATGCCGGGACCATTTGTTCAAACACGCTTCACGCACACATTTACATCATAGTATGCCGACCGGCCGCCATTACGTGACACGAGCGACGGCGTCTTTGCAGGTACTCAAATCACGCACACTTAGATCGGTACGGTGCTTCAAAAATAAATACCGTTCGGAGATTAGCGGATTAGCGGGGGGGGGGGGGGGGGGGGCGCTAATCTCCGAAGTTTGCACAGAGAAAAATCTGATATGATTCTATGTGATAGAAGTTTATGTAAAGATTACAGGAAAAATAAAACGATGTCTCTAAATAGCACACTTAAGTCTATGAGTTTAACTTATCCCTAATTAAGCTGTAAAATGCCTAAATATTTTTACATAATTCCTAACATAACTCTCTTTATTTTCTTTTATATTTTAGTACATGCAAATGTTCTACTGTGCTCTTGGACTATCGTGTGACGTCCTGTCACTCGCCAACGAGGGGAAAGACAGCTCGCTTCTCAAGACATTGAAGAGCATCAGAGATCCTTTGTTCTCTAGTCTGATCTTTCCAATCACCTTTGTAAGTATTCTTGTGCTAAGTATTATGCCAACATAGCCCGAAGAATTGCCATTATACATTGCTCGCAGAATGGATGGCCGATTCAAATATTATGTAAACAGAATTTTAGTAATTTTTAACCTCCCACTCTCCCTCCCCCTTGTTAGCAAAAGTAAACAAAGCTCTTGCTCCTGTGGAGGCATGAGGAACAGAGTGTAAAGTTTCACTCATCTTCCATAGAAAAGGGAGGATCCTCCGACCAGACGGCTGTCGTGTCTGGTGGGCTACTGCCCGACGGTTGATGTCGGGACGTTGTGTACAGGATAAGTTTTTAAGCAGTGCGCACAGCGTGTTCTACCCATGAATATGATGGGACTAACTCTGAAATCGAAAAAAAAAAATCTACTGTTCAGTACATTTATCTACACCAAACTCGTCAAAATGTAGGAAGCAGCTGATTTTTTCGGTTTCAGGTTTGGTCCCATAGTAAAAGTTGTTCATATTCATGGGTAGAACACCCTGTGAAAATTTGCGCACTGCTTAAAAATTTATCCTGTGTGTGTATGCTAGTCGCGCGGTGATTGCGCGATTCAGGATTTTGCGTGACGTCAGTGTGAGATGCCGCCAAACTCCTCCTATGCTTGTTATACAGGGTGGCCGGAACATTGACGTCCAAAAATAAAATTTCGGTCCCTCGTATCGTGGGGTATTCGAATCACCCCCATGTATGTTCCGCGACTTTTCATAGTTTTCGAGTTATGAATTTTTTTCTGAACGTTTGAAAATTTTCGACCTGACCAACCTAAAAAAATTCTAAAAAAAAAAGTAGAGGGTTAAATCGAGTTTCTTTTTTTGCAACTGAATTTTCATAAGTAGTACTTTTATGCATAAAAGAATCAGCTTCGTAACTGTGATGAAAGTTATGAAAATGTTGATCTAAAGTGAAAAATTTACGTTCGGTAAATTATGACTTAAATTTTCAACTTCAAATTAAAAATCTAAACAGGTGACTTCATGGTTCTCAAGTAGGCTTCAAGAATGCGCCAGACTCTCAGCTTTCATAATCATTAAAAAACGTAGGACTTAATGGGGCTAACTTTGGCCTTAATCGGCCTTCAAAGACTGCGAGGTGGAAAATTCTTAAAATTAGCTATCTGATTAATATTTTTTTTTTCCATTTTCTCGCTCCTAAGGTTATTTAGTTTGCTAACCAAAAATGACTGCAGGAAAGCTAAGATTTAAACACGGAGATTTTTTTAAATGTTAGTTTAATGAATTTTGCGCGATCCGTTCTCGTGGACTATGGGTTGTAAACGAGGGTGCAACTCTTTTACCTGCAATAACAATCCACTTGAAGTGAGAGCTTCGACATTTCAACATCGCTTCAGCGTTAACTTGTTTTCTGGTATCCTCAATGGCGAACTAATTGGTCCGTTTGAACTGCCGTCCAGACTTGATGGAGAAACATACAAAAACTTTTTGGAAAATGAACTTCCATTGTTGCTGGCAGATGTGAATCTCGAACTCAGACGAACCATGGTGTTGCAAAATGACGGCGCCCCATGTCACTATGCAACCCAGGTCCGAAATTACTTAGATGAAACATACCCCAACAGATGGATCGGACGCAGCGGACCAATTAGGTGGCCTCCACGCTCACCTGATCTCAACCCCATCGATTTCTTTATTTGGGGCTATTACAAGGAAATAGCATACGCCCGAGACTGTTCAAGTGAACAAGAGCTGAGGCAGTTGATTGCAGTAGCTGAACGTGTTGTGAGAGAGAACAGAGACGCTTTTAGACGATTGCCAGACAATTTCTTACGTAGGTGTAGAATGTGTATTGCTGCTGGTGGTGGCCACTTTGAAAACCTTTTGTAAATGTTAAAAATAAATTAAGTACTTTTTTCACATTATCATCTGTGTTTTATTCAAAACCACTTTTTACGTAAAACTTTTCTTACCCAACTCTGAAACTATTTGTTGGTTAGTTTTCAGTATTCTTATCATTAATTAACCTTAGGAACGAGAAAATAGCCAAAAAAAAATAATTACTCAGATGGGTAATTTTAAGAATTTTTCCACCTCGCTGTCTTTGAAGGCCGATTTTAAACAAAGTAGCCCTATTAAGTTCTTCATTTTTTTTATGATTATGAAAGCTGAGAGTCTGGCGCATTCTTGAAGCCTACTAGGAATTATGAAGTCACCTGTTAAGATTTTTAATTTAAAGTTGAAAATTTGAGTCATAATTTACCGAACGTAAGTTTTTCACTTTAGATCAACATTTTCATAACTTTCATCACAGTTACGAAGCTGATTATTTTATGCATAAAAGTACTACTTATGAAAATTCAGTTGCAAAAAAAGAAACTCGATAAAACCCTCTGCTTTTTTTTTTAGAATTTTTTTAGGTTGTTCAGGTCGAAAATTTTCAAACATTCAGAAAAAAATTCATAACTCGAAAACTATGAAAAGTCGCGGAACATACATGGGGGTGATTCGAATACCCCACGATACGAGGGACCGAAATTTTATTTTTGGACGTCAATGTTCCGGCCACCCTGTATATTTTTTAAATCTGTCCAGGTTTCTTTATTGTTATTCATACATGAGTCTAGAAATAAGGAATGTAGATAGACTATAATGGAATTTAATGCCCATCTAAGTAATTTCCTTACTTATTTCTAACTTATCCATAAAACACCGCGTGAGAACGAGTAAGCGATATCAACTATTGTGGGGAATCCCTGAACATGCTTTCGAACATACACAAGTAGGGTTGCCATATTTGTTCAAATCCGAATCTACCAAATTTTGCAGAAAAATCAGAAAAGTAAATAAATAAATACCTTTTGCTGACGATGACGTAATCACTATCCAGAACCCCGTTTCCCATGTCAGCAAAAATAATCAAATCAAAGACCCCTTTTTTTTTTTTTTTTTTTTTTTTGAGGGTGGGAAATCATCAAATAACTTCTCCCGCTCTGGGTGGAGCGGGAGGGCGTGTCAGACTTTTACTGACTAAAACCCACCCGTGTTCCTTCAGTTGCCTATGCCAGGGCCGCGGTAACCCTTTCAGACAACCCGCGACCCCAGCGGCGTCGGCCCTATTGGGCCCCGTCACTTGCTGACATCTCTTTGAGGCGCGCGTGGAACACAACGCGCCGTCGACTCGGGCCTGGTCCTTACCGGACGGCGAGCTACCCGCTGCTCACCGTCCGCAGGCCCGCGCCTACGGTGGCCGGAAATCGCCCCGCGATTCCCGCCGCCCAGGGCGTCTCCTGCGGCGACTGAGGGCGTGAGGCTGCCTCTCCCTCACGCGTTCCGCCTCCTCCTTCGCTAGCATCACTGCTTCGCAGAAGGAGGTGACGGCCTCCCATGCACTCTCGCTCCGCACCATGGCCTGGACCAGGCTCGGACGCGAGAGATCGCCGCCGCCGATCGCCTCCGTGAGAACACGGCGGTGCTCTGCCCAAGCCGGGCAGACCTCCACTGTATGCTCCACCGTGTCCTCCGGGCGATCCACACAGTGGAAACACCCGGGCGTTTCCTCCCGCCTTATGCGAAACAGGAACCTCCCGAAACAACCATGTCCGGTGAGGACCTGCGTCAGGCGGAAGGTGAGGACGCCGTGGCGCCTCTCTAGCCACTCCTCAAAGAGGGGACTTATCGCCGCTATTGTGGCGTGCCCAGCGCTGGGTTGCGACAGTCGCGCTCTCCATGCCGCCATGAGATCCCGCCGGAGCTCTGTCCGCTGTACCGTGATTTCTCGCGGCAGCGGAGTTACGCCCCTGCGTTTCGCCTCCTCGCGCCACTCCCACACGTGCGCGAGGACCTTTGCCTCCAGATCCCACGGCGGCAATCCGGCAAGGAGGCTCGCCGCCTCCCGGGAGACCGTGCGGTATCCCCGGACTAGCCGGATGGCCATGACCCTCTGGGACGCGTTCAACCTGCCGGCTGGTCCCAGCCTTAGGGAACGCGCCCACACCGGTGCTCCGTAAAGGGCCATGGACCGCACGACCCCCGCGTAGAGCCTCCGGCAGGAGGCGTTTGGACCCCCCAGATTGGGCAGGAGCCGCCTCAAGGCAGCCCCAGCCCGTGCCAGTCTGGGAGCCAAACGTCGAAAGTGCTCCACGAAGTTCCACCGGCTGTCGAGGACGAGTCCCAGGTACTTCATCGTCGACCCGACTCCGATGTGAACCCCTCCCACCGTTATTTCGGAACCCGACGGTGGCGCATTCCGAGGACCATGAAAACACATGGCCTCGGACTTGTGCACGGCCACCTCGAGTCCCAACTGCCGGATCCTCTCCACGACTATCGCAACCCCGCGTGTCGCTAAGTCCACCGCCGCCTGGTGCGACCTCCCTTGCGCCAGGACCAGCGTGTCGTCAGCGTAACATACTACGCTGACGCCGCCAGTTACACCTTTTTTGGTGATTACGTAATACTTGAATTTCCCCATGAGGCCGAAAGATTCTGAAGAAAGCGGTTGTGTCCAAGGCACGGCTGACGTTGGAATCATTGCTAATGGATCCCACAAGATGGACCAATGACCTGATGAAGATCGTGGGAATCCACTGGATGTGAGAAGCTCAGAACCGGTCGATGTGGTGTAGGACACACAAACACACATGACGATGATGTGTGTGGACACATCGGCCGGTTCTGTACCTATGGCCAGCTGTGGTTGCCTTTCAGCTGAATGATAATGATGATGAGTCCATTAGGTGGCATTATAAAACCCTTCTCGAGTTAATTAAACTGAGTATACTGCACCTGAGGCAGTATGCTAACCAGCTTACCTCGACAGCATGAGGCATTCTCAACCGCCGCAAGGTGCCGCCGATCTCAGACTAAATAAAAAATCAAGACATAGCGCAACTGTCAACAGTAATGTGAAGCCGCACGTTTCGGGTTTCGTAAACATGTGTGCACGTAATGAGGTGTAGTTTAATTGTAGTTCGGTGTAAATGTGTGCGTTTGAGCGTGTATGCACAGAGCGAGGTGTAGTTGCGCATGCTTCACTGTATTGTTCGCTGTGCTATGTCTGGGTTTTTTATTTAGTGACAAAAGAAACCCCTCTTGATCTTTCAAGTCGTTACAACTTAGGTAACCATATTTAATTAATTTTGGTAACACGGTTTTTACAAAGTTCGTTGGCCATTTTGACAAGATCAAAGTCCATTGTCGCAATCCACAACAAAAAATCATAATTACCTTTACTAATAAATCAAACATATTTTTTTATTTGGAGGTGTCCACATAAAAAAGGAGTTTAATTAACTAAAAATTTATCCTACTCTGTCCTCACGTTTTTTGTTACCGGATGTCAGAATCCGGGAAA
Source organism: Cosmia trapezina (assembly GCA_905163495.3). Lineage (NCBI taxonomy): Eukaryota > Metazoa > Arthropoda > Insecta > Lepidoptera > Noctuidae > Cosmia > Cosmia trapezina. The sequence goes on from LR991048.1 coordinate 6,984,264, forward strand.
GTCAGACAACTAGTCTTACGAAGGGGTGTCTAGCATGTAGGTAACCCAACTGGATTGTGGAGGTCGAATAAGCAGTCGCTCCATGTAAAATTCAAACTTGAATTGTCAAGGAGTTGGTCAGTCAGAAAGATGAACCTGGAATATTAATAAAATACTGGTATTACTGGTACTCAGCTGCATCCGGTTAGACGACCCCAACATAGGCTAGGAGTTACAATATATCAACATGTAAAATAGAAGGCACATAATATTGAAATGTAAAAAAAAACAGGAATTGCTACGCATTGTCAATTCTGGCAGAAACTACAATTACCAGTGTTACTTGAAATACCTATTTTGGTAATGTTTATCCACTGCTAACTTATGGTAATAACTGGGGAAACTCGAAAAACGTGCACTCCACATTAATTCTCCAGAAAAAATGTCTAAAGACAAAGAAAAGAAGAAAAAGTATCAATCAATAAATTTGTGTTAGAAGACCTCCCAACAAGGTGGACCGATGACCTTGTGAAGGCCATAGGCCAAACATGGTTCAAGCCATGGTGTGGAGCGAGAGTGCATGAGAGGTCGTCACCTCCTTCTGCGACGCAGTAATTCTCGCGAAGGAGGAGGCGGAATGCGTGAGGGAGAGACAACCTCACGCCCTCAGTCACCGCAGGAGACGCCCTGGGCGGCGGCAGTCGAGAGCCGATTCCCGGCCACCGTAGGTACGGGCTTGCGGATGGCGAGTAGCGGGTAGCTCGCCGTCCGGTAAGAACCAGGCCCGGGTCGACGGCGCGTTGTGTTCCACGCGCGCCTCAAAGAGATGTCAGCAATGATGGGGTTCAATAGGGCCGATGCCGCCGGGGTCGCGGGTTGTTCGAAAGAGTTACCGTGGCCCTGGCACAGGCAACTGAAGGAACACGGGTGGGTTTTAATCAGTAAAAGTCTGACACGCCCTTCCGCTCCACGCAGAGCGGGAGAAGTCATTGATGATTTCCCATCCAAAGGCCTAATATGTTCAGCAGTGGACGTCTTTCAGCTGAAATTATGACACATTACATGCACGCACACACTTTTGAGTTCCACATAAATTACATTCTAACATTATTTCACTCTCGTATTCCAGACAGTATCCTCCGTATTCTGGACAGCCTTCTCCTACGAACGGAGCCTGATACTACCCCCGAGCGTGGACAAAACCCTCACTAGCACAGCCAATCACATCATTCACACGGCTATAGTACCCGTCGTTCTATGGGAGATTGTGTTCAGACCTAGAAGAGGCCCGGAAAGTCATGTACCGAATCTAGTGCTGATGTATAGCTATGCTACTGGTTATTTGGCAGTGTGAGTATGTTTTCTTTTTTAAATGGTTGATACCAACTTATCATCACGTCTGTGTTCACCGATGGGGTAGGGAGATGTGTGTAGAGCAGCCACATTTTGTCAGTTTTGTTTTTCAGCGAAAGAGAAAAGATTTTTTTGTAAAGCTCCATTGACACGACGCAAGTTTATTGCCTGTGGCGTACCATAAAATTGAAGGGCCAATGTCTGGCACCGTCTAAACAATATGTACGATACTAGCAAATTAGTTGTCGCTTAAAACTGGTATAGGTGTAAACAACATTTAAGAATAAAATCGCATTCAATTGTGACATGAAAATGTTCTATCATTCAAACATAAGCGAACGAAACAAGAGGGTCAATAAAATTGAATTAGATATTTGGCAGCGCAAACACGGGTACCTAATACTTGAATCAAATTGTACCAGGACGTGCAACTCTGTGTTTAGACGAGGTAAAACTTGCATGCTTAATCGCCTTGTAATTTTATTGCCTCGGCGTAATTTGCATACTATTTTATTGAATGGCAAAACTTGCATTCAATTATTGGACGAAAACAAAAGAAGTTTTAAAGCTAACATTAACACCACCAACCAACCAACCAACAAGTTGTGATTGTGACCAACTTTAACACTTTAGTCATTGGTTTCCTATCCATTTATACAAATGTTTTCTATACAAGCCGTGTATAAGTGGCTAGGCGCAACGACGCGCGCCGACAAAAAGTCTCAAGGACAATTCTAATGACGTCACGTGGGGCCCGGTCGCGCTAGTAGTTATTATAATAGTATTATAATACCATTTCTTATCGTTCTATTTCAGCCTGGTCACCTCCTACCTCACCCTGGGCACCTGGGTGTACCCGATACTAAATATCTTGGACGGTTCTATCTACCTGTACTTATTCCTAGGCGCTGCTATCATTTCGTTGCAAATCTTCTATTGCCTGCAGTGGTACCTTACTGATCTCGTTTGGGATAACCGTGAAGTTATGAAAAAAGTTAATTAAGTATTATACTTAGTTGTTTAAGTAATAATTTTATGTGATTTATCTGGTCTAGTAGGTATTTTTGTAAGATTAGTATGGTGGTCCGATAAAGATTTTTGTTAGTAGTTAGGTATTTCATGTGCTCTGTTTTGCAAATCAATGTTATTGGGGAACATTATGTGTAATGTGTGGGCCCCTTTAGAACACTATGATCGGACTTTTAATTAGCTGGCCTGCAGTAAAATGACACTACTAATGTTTTTTTTACTTTCATTTCGCTATCAAATGGGAACATTTTTTAACAAAATGACATTATCTGTCAATGTTCGAGCATACATGAGCTCTAGGTACACACGGCTGCACATCAAGCTATACATTTCCAGTTTACACTGACCTCTCACTGTAAGGAAATCCTATACAATGCGATATCAGCTTATACTGGAATTATATAGCTTGATCTGTAGCCGTGCGTACTACAAAACAAAACTCGTTCTACGAGAACGCCTAGCAATACTAAACATGCTGTGTCATTTTGGTGCTATTTGTTGCTAAGATATTTTTTTATGTACTTTTTAGAACCGTTGTCTTTTTGACTTTATTATTTTTATATAAGTAAGTACTCTTTTTGTACTGTTTGTATTTCTTGTGCGTATCTCAAATAAAATATTGCTCTTTCTTTTTTCTTTATTTGTGATGTAAAGGCTCCCCGCCGGTGATTAACATGAAATGAGTAGAGGTAGTAACTAAAAACGAGTTGGCGAGCAGCTAGTGGGTGACGGCGATTACTCGCTGGTATGGGAGTGATACGTGAGTTCGAATGACGTTTTTGCGAAGGTCACCATTTCGAAAATTTTGCTAGTGGTACGCCAGTTCGAAAACTCATTACATCGAAAACCGCTATATCGAATGACATTATCGCGAAGGTCGCTATTTCGAAAAAAATTGCGAGCAGTACACCAGTTCGGAAGTCATGGTATCGAAGTCCGATGTTGAGTTAATTTGTCTGGGAATCGAGCTCACGACCCCAATGAGACGAGACACAGAGAGCATGGTATTTTGATTTGGTTTGGGCAAAAAAAAAAAAAAGAAAGACAAGTTAAATCAACATCGGACTTCGATACCATGACTTCCGAACTGGTGTACTGCTAGCAATTTTTTTCGAAATGGCGACCTTCGCAATAACGTCATTCGATGTAGCGGTTTTCGATGTAATGAGTTTTCGAACTGGCTTACCACTCGCAAAATTTTTCGAAATGGCGACCTTCGCAATAACGTCATTCGATGTAGCGGTTTTCGATGTAATGAGTTTTCGAACTGGCGTACCACTCGCAAAATTTTTCGAAATGGTGACCTTCGCAATAACGTCATTCGATATAGCGGTTTTCGATGTAATGAGTTTTCGAACTGGCGTACCACTCGCAAAATTTTTCGAAATGGCGACCTTCGCAATAACGTCATTCGAACTCAAGTATCACTCCCCGCTGGTATAGTTAGTGCAATCCGCGAAGACTCGCCCCACTCTTCCTAACCGCTTACAGTGCAAGTGTACACCATTCCGCTAGTGTATCAGTTTTGCCGATATGTCATAGTCAAAGGTCGATATGCAGTCTCTTCCCGGAATGACTGGTTTATCATAGGTTTGACCAAAGCCTTTCGGAAAACCCCGAAATAAATTTCAATTTCGGCCTTTTGGGGGCATCCCGAGGTTCGGTTTGGTCAGGTTCCTTTAAATCCTGCAGATACAAATAGGAGCCCCGCGCAGTGGGGCTCCGTTGACCTGCTGACGAAAACCCTAACCCTAGGCGGTCGACGTCAGGGGCACCCTGATGTCGGCCGTTGTTTGGACAAAGCCAGACTCCGTTCCGGGCTGCAACTGATAAATTCATGACGTAAAACTCAACAACGCTTTGACCGACCCGGTATCGAACCCAGGACGTCATACTCAGCAGTAGCACTAGCAACCACTAGTCCTATGAGACATTTAGGTATAGTCAAACATGATAATATAGTTACATTTGCCATTCTGCCATTGTCAATGGATTGCCAATCTTTCTTTGTATATTTTGTTAGGAGTTTATTGAGTTACAAAGCCACTTGAAAGGGGACACTGCCCTCTAACTTAACAAACAGATGTGTTACCAGGGAGTTAAATAATAAATTTAAAAAAAAAAAGAGTTTTTTTAAATCAATCTGCCTTAGCCTTTTTCCAACTATGTTGGGGTCGGCTTCCAGTCTAACCGGATGCAGCTGAATAACAGTATTTCACATGGAGCGACTGCCTAGCTGACCTCCACAACCCAGTAACTGGGTAATACGATACCCCTTGGTAAGACTGGTTGTCAGACTTTCGGGCTTCTGACGACCCGTAATGACTGTCAAAGATCCACGAATGACAGCCGGGACCAACGGCTTAACGTGCTTTCCGAGGCACGGAGCAGTCTCGGTATGTAAAAATGGTCCCGTATCTACGGACCAACCCCGGCAAGCGTAGCTTAACCTGATGGATCGACCCGTGCGGCTGTCATCACTTAGCCACATGCTCCTCAGGGCATGTAAGGAATATTGATACATATAAGTTTTCTTATAAAACAAACATATTTGAATAGTGGAAGTTTATTAAAGGAAATAACTAATAATTTTATTGCATTCATACAATAACTGTAGACCACAGTGAAAGTCATTGATGATGATGATTCGTCTCCATTTTTGAAATCGGTTTAAACATCCAGACTGATCAACTGGAGCTATGTTTCCCCAATGAAGGGATTTGAAAAAAAGTCCTAATGTACAAGTTACTAATATCATCACCGAAGAGGTAGACAAGGGTACCCCCACCTTTTGCGAGTTATGTTATAAGTCCCATTATAAAAAAATAAAAAATAATTTCAGTTATCGTCATTCATCCATGATCCATAAGAATTTTAAAGATTAAAAAAATTGTAATTAAAATTAAAATGGATATGAAAATTAAAACTATAGTGTAAATTAAAATTATAGACATTAATATTATATGACCATATTAAATTTAAAAGTGACTTCTGATGACTATTCAGAATCTCTTACTACAAATTAAAAAAAAACAATATGTCTGTGCTTAAGGACGCATTTACGATGGATACTCAAATAATTACTTTTTTAAACAAAAGTATGTTTATTAAATAAAATACGTTATATTCTTAAAATGTTTTTGCGACGAATTGTAGGTAGATGTGCAAGGTACAATTCTTAACTATAAATATAATTTTAGATATGTCCAGTTTCTCAATAAATGTACCGAAGTGAAATTTTTACTTCGGTACATTTATTGAGAACCCGGAATTATGTACAGAAATATTTGTAGTTCAGAATCGTACCTTGCACATCTACCTACAATTCGTCACAAAAACATTTTAAAAATACAAAGCATTTTATTAAATAAACATACTTTTGTTTAAAAAAGTAATGATTTGACTACTACTCGTAAATGCGTCCTTAACTTAGGGCTCGAACCCAGGCACTCACGCCCGCCAGTTACCCTTGCAACAGCTACACTAACGATGCTATGTTTAACAAAAAACACAAGTAAAGCAAAAACACTTTACATCTACGCGGCGACGCTGAGATGAGGTCTATGATAAACCGGTAAAATACTAGAATACCACAGTATAGTAGAGATACAGAAGGACAGCTCTATACAACGAGCAAAAACGCACGTACAATGCGTTTCAAATAAGAATAGGATCGACTTAGCGCCATGTTGTGACGTCATAGCTGTCAAATCGAATAAATTGGGTAGGGTGAGCAAAACAAGATATTATTTTAAATAACTTTTATTTACGAATCATGAACGAAGAATTTGAAAAAAAAAAATAAAAATTTTTTTTGCCAACAATGAAAATATGAAAGAAAGTAGTATAATTTTTAAAAAACGAATCATGAATAATTTTTTTGTCTTTTTTACTTTGATATAACTAAGACTCAGTTAAACAAAAAAAAAAACGTTATTGATACGCAAATAAGTTTTCTTCGCAAACCGTAGTTTTCAATCAATATTTGACAGATAGAGGTCATTGACGTTCCTATTCTTATTAGAATCGCATTGTACACAGTCACGCTTCACGTACAGCAAGTGCAAGCCCACTCACGACTGGCATTCGGTTGCGATCGCCGTACCTACGTTCGTTCGTGTCTATAGGCGCGAGTGCCTGTTTTAGCTCGTTGAAAGGAGCTGACCTTCTGTGCTATTCTGTGACAGTACCGTCTAGGTCCAGACCGTGCCGTTATCTGACAATTAAGGCAGTGTGCCGGTGTGAACGGTGGTGATCAAACGCGGTATTGCATAAGTAATAAGTAGTGAACGTAGACGTGATTTTATATTTTTATTTAAGGTGAGTTCTTGGTGTCATGATATTATTATTTGTTTTTGAACAAAAACAGGAATACAGGACAGGATACAGGGTATAAGTGTTAACATTGGCAATATTTTAATGGGTCATTGTACTCATCATTATGAACAACTTTTAACAAATCATCTGTTCAGTACATTTATGTTCGCATAATTTGTCAAAATGTAGGGAGCAGCTGATTTTTTTTTCGCGATTTCAGGTTTGGTCCCATAGTAAAAGTTGTTCATAATTATGAGTACAATGACCACCTAAAATATTGTCACTGTTTACACTTACGGCCTGTATATAATGTGGATATGACAATACGACAATAAATGAGAACACGGGATACTAATGTGCAGGAGTATTTTGGAAACATCAAATAAATTCTGACATTAAAGTTAAAAAAATATTTTTTCAAACAAACTACTAAATGAATAGTGTGTATGAAAAATGTAGAAATGAGTCTAAAGGAGGAAGTCTGGAAGTTCAGGCGTTTTAGCGTGAAAGCGTAACTAACAACAAAAAAACTCGCTTTCGCATTTTTAATATTTCTTAGGATTTTGCTCATAAAATGCACGATATAGAAAAATAGAACATTTTCCTTTTCCCGCTATAATTATTGAGTGTTGCTGTTTGATAAAAATAAAAGTAGAAGGACGAGTCATCAGGAAAATTAACATCATTCGCGGGAAATGCTAGTGTATTTCGGAACTGTTCTTTCAAATAAATCTTAACATTGAAGTTAGCAAAATTGTTTTTAGGGTTCCGTATCTCAAAAGGAAAAAACGGAACCCTTAAAGGATCACTTCGTTTTCCGTCTGTATGTCTGTCTGCCAGTCTGTCAAGACCCTTTTTCTCAGGAACGCGTGGAGGTATCAAATTAAAATTAATATATAATAGAATACGTAGGTCTATGGTCCCTTGGAATTCTAAAAAAATCAAGTGTCTACCTCAAACTATTTTAAGCGAAATACTCGCAAGTAAATCAAAACCAGTGGGGGTACCTACTTCCCGTTGACCTAGAATCATGAAAGGCAAGAATTAAGGTCTTACAGCACAAGTGAAGGAAATGTCCGAAAATTGTTAATTTGTAATTCTATCACATACAAAAAATATTTTCAAGTATGTCAGTCTGTCAAGACCATTTTTCTCAGGAATGCGTGGAAGTATTAAGTTGAAATTAATAATTATCAAATACGTAGGTCTATGGTTCCTTAGAGTAAAAATATCAACCTTGTAAGTCAACGCAATAAAAAATACGGCCATCTAGCGACATAATTTTAATACTCGCAAGTAATTTGGCAAGAAGCAAGGTCTCACAGCACCAGGAAAGGACAGTCCGGAAATTGTTAATTTGTAATTTGATCACATAAAATAATATTTTTTTGGGATTTCAATGTTAAGTTTGTTTTTGAGATAAATTCTTTTCAACCTACGGAACCCTTCATTTTGCATGGCCGACACGCACTTGGCCGGGTTTTTTTTCTAATAACTTAGAGTAAGTTGTAATATAATTGATTACCTATACTGGGTGAAATTTTAATTATTGTTTTTCTTTTAAGGGGCATTGTACTCATCATTATGAACAACTTTTACTATGGGACCAAACCAGCGAAAAAAAAAACAGCTGCTCCCTACATTTTGATGAGTTTGATGTAAGTAGATTAATCTACTGGACAGCTGATTTTATTTTTCGAGATTTCAGGTTTGGTCCCACAGTAAAAGTTGTTCATAATGATGAGTGCAATGACCCTTTAAGAGGAAAACAACCATTAAAATTTCACACTGTATGAATGTGAAAATAACTGTCAACAGACAGCTACTTTTACAACGCCTCGCGCCTCGCGCCACTAGAGTACTTAGGTAAGGCATGTAAACATAACAATCTTTTCAATATACTTCCTCGAAAACTGGTTCATATCGCACTACGATTAGGTTCACAATGCAATGTATTTCACACGCGTGCGATTTTTCATTTTCCCGCACGTGTGCGGGAGTAAAAATTTCCACAGATAACTATACCTATACTTACTCGAAATTGGTTCAATGCCTCTATTCACAACTCTCTATTCGGAGGTGATTTTTTTTTTAAATCTCGGCAAAGAGATATGCGTCTTCAAGGCGTTAATATTTTTTGAATATTTATATAATGTTTATAAATAGAATATCATCAAAAACTATGATTATTACAATAAAAAAACGTTTATGAACAAATTAACATTTATTTGTGTAACTCGAAAATATTTGAATTTTCTATTATTCATTTTGGCTGTTTATCGGCTTTATACCTTTGCTTCTCCTTCAACCTGGCGAATGCAAAGCGCGAAAAAAAAAGAAAATTTAAATCATAGTTTCCTAATAATTCATGACAAAAATATTTTCCGTTATTTTATTTTATTTCTTCAAAAGTGTATTGAAAAACGTCGTTTGATACTCGTGGACATTTTTTATTGCAGTTTTCGGCTCAAAAAGCACTCGTCAAAAAGTTCTCGGGTGTTAATTCCGCCTCGAATGCAATAACAAACGTTCCCCACTTGTATCAAAATGTACTATTTCACGCCTAAACCAATGAACAGACGTCTGCGTGTAACCGTTATAAAAGACATACATGTGAATAAAAAAAAATGAAAAAGATGATTAATTAAGATGATGTGTAAATGATTTTCAATACAAATTCTTAATTTTGTAATACAAATATTCAGGGTGAAAAACTGGCCTATGTCGTTCTCCAGATCCCTGCAGCTTCTTATGCCTTTTACAACGATTACACGCAGACGAAATCGTGGGCAACATAGCTACTAGCTTTTATTCTCCTGCTAAACACGAGTTCCTAGGTTCCTAAGTCAAGCAGTGTCATAGAGTTTTCCCACAGAAAAATACCGGCCAAGTGCGTGTCGGACTACGCACGATGAAGGGTTCCGTAGTTAGGATGAATTTATCCCAGGAGTAAACATAACTTTGTAGTTGAGAAAAATGTTCTCCCATACATTTCAACTGCAAATGTAAGTTTGTAAAACCACAATATTGAGAGATTTACATTGTTATTTTAAGACCATAGACTTTTTATAGGTTTTCCTGTAATCTATATGTATAACAGAACTATTTTCTGACTTTTTTTTTCAAAATTTTGGGCTCAGTAGTTTCGGAGATAAGGAATGGTAAATTTTCGTTTATTTTCTTAAGTAACTTTAAAATAATTCATTTTAAAATTATTAAAAAAAAACTGTTTGAAATCCTCACAATAAGCCCTTTCATCTGATATGTCACAAAAATCCATTTATTTACGAAACCCGTCCGTGTTTGGGTCACAGAAATTCATATGTGTACCTTTCAACTTAATCGGTCCATTAGATTCGGAGCAAATTGACTGTGACAGGTAGGTAGGTAATACGGGCTGGTATCCGCAACTCCACGACAATGCGCGTATTTTGCGTATGGGTGGGAAAATCGATCATTCGATCCACCCCAGCTCCTCAAAGAAGGCCAGCAGCGCCTTGACATTACTGACTACCTCCCGGAGGGTACCTGGGTTACCGAAGTACTTTGCCCTATATGCGGCGACCACCGAGCACTTTAGAAGCACATGAGCTGCTGTCTCGTCGTCCTCCATGCAAGCCCTGCACAACAGACTGTCTGTGACTCCTATGACAAAGAGGTGTTTATTAAATGACCCGTGGCCAGTTATAGCAGCTGTAACAGACGGACAGACTTCTTATTTCCTGTGATTGTATAACAGGGAATTTCTTAGTAGCATCCCGGAGTCTTCTTTGTGCCCGGTGAATGACAAAATACTCATCCACTATGACATGGGAATTATAACATTATAACTATCGAAAAGTGGGTGTACTTACAGCTCTGCCTAGTCTTTTGCAAAATATAGGCGTAGTGTTTTGTTATTTTACTATAGGTACATTAATTATCTCTTTAGAATATACATGTAAGATGTTGCGTAGTATAATGCAATTAATAATAATAATAAAATTAATAATTGCCAAGAGCCTCGACCGACACCTAACAAGGCTCTCTTTGGGCAGCTGGATTAAGGGCCTGATTCAGAAAGCGGTACTTCTGGACACGGCGCGCATTGTCAGGAGGTTCCTCTCTCTGGAGCCCTGACCGTGTCGGTTGCTTGGACCCTGTTGCCGATACGGGTAGGTTACTATTTTTTAACCGACTTTTCAAAAAAAAAAGACGAGGTTATCAATTCGTCGCGTAAATGTAATAAATATTTTTTTTTTTTTATGTACCTACACCGATTTTTACATTTTTTTTATTCTAATATTTAAAAATGTAATTTATATGTAGGTATCTATGTTAATGAAATAAAGGAATATAATAAATTAATAAGAATGGAGGTCATTCATGTTTATTTTTATATTTTTAAGAAATCATTTAAAAATGTAAATTATAAATAAAATAAAGGAAATAATAAAATTAATTAAATACGAATATAATGCTAGAAGGCTTTTTAGACAGGTTTTTTTTCAACAAAAACTTGTTTCGTATCTTAAATTATTTGAATTTGATTAGACCATGATCTTCAAAACATTTATTATCTTTTAGCCAAAAAAAAATTGAATTGGTACTTAAAATTGTCATTATTAATTTAAGTATGGAAAATTAGTATAATTTACCATTTCAAGTAACAGGTTGTGGCGAAAATGTGTGGAGGCTTCCGTGGATGGGTGACCATCTTTACATACCAACTCCGTGCCTCGAAAAGCACTTTAAGCCGTTGGTCCCGACTGTCATTCGTGGATCTTTGACAGTCATTACGGGTCGTCAGAAGCCCGAAAGTCTGACAACTAGACTTACCAAGTACCTAACTGGGTTGTGGAGGTCAGATAGGCAGTTGCTCCATGTAAAATACAGGCATTCAGCTGCATCCGATTAGACTGGATGCCGACTCCAACATAGTTGGGAAAAGGCAAGGCAGATTGATTTATTACTAGCTGACCCGACAGACGTTGTCATGTCTAAAAATATGAATATTCTAATGTAAACGCGCGAAGTTACCTCATCGACGGTAGTGGCGAAAATAAATCTTCCCCGTGTGGTTTACCAGTAGTAGAATAGACCCAACCCGTCTTATCTCGTGGGCGTCGTGAAAGGCGACTAAGGGAACAGCTAGAGGATTCTATTTTCCTTCTGTGTGGTATGAGTACGAACAAGACACAACCAAGCTTTAGGACTTTCGGGCTTCTGACGACCCGTAACGACTGTCAAAGATTACGAATGACAGCCGGAGCCAACGGCTTAACGTGCTTCCCGAGGCACGGGCGGTTTACGTAGGTAATGAATGGTCTTACAACCAAAAACCGCCCGCGCGCGTTCGATCGAAATAGTAACCGTTGCTCGTTTTAGAACAATTAAGAATTCATGACTATTAAGAAATGTCTCCAAATACATGTTAATGAAAACAAGTATAACTACCTTAGCTTTTTATCTCGCTCGCACGATAGGTACTCCTCGCGGACTGAGTGAGAGCTAGACTAAATAGTTTAGGTAATTGCTTTTTACGGTGAAAATAAAGGTAAATTAAAAAAAAAAAAAAACATGAGACCTGTTTTATAGTTAGTTCAGTTAGTATGCAAAGTTATATGGTCTAAATTGAAGTATTGTTTTGAATACCAGCGGTTTATTGTTCGGCTTGGAGGTAACTCTGAATTTTTTTCTATAGAGAAAATTTATGGAATCATATTCTCGTCAATTATAGTATTTAACATTAATCCTCAACTTTACCATATATTTATTTCAAAATTAATGCTGCAGTGTTTTCGACATAACGGAGGATCATGCTAAGCCATTTGAGGTAGTATAGGCTCCAAGCTAACCACTCAAGGCCAAGCTAACCTACCGAAAAGCTTATGACAATAGGGTATTACATCCATTTTTGAAAAGTGTCTCCATTAGATTATATAGTGCTAATAAGCCACTAAAAAAGCACAAAAATTTTATTCAGTCGACAAGTGCCATAAAAATGCAGTTATACATTTTCAAATTTTGCGCGAAAACGCTAGACTCTGTGGACGCCATATTGCTCTGTGGTCATGACGTCAGTTGGCTGTGTAAACAAACACATTATTTATACGCTGATCACCAGTTGACATTGACACTTTTTAATATACACAGCCGTATGACGTAATAACATGGCGGCTACTTTCATGGTGTTAGAAAACAGATTAAAAAAACTGAAAACTTTAAATCGAATTTTAAAATTCATATTGTTATTTTATAAACTAAAAGGCAGGAAAATGTTTTTCCTGCCTTTTGCCGAAGCTATCTAAATAATACATTTTTAGATTTTTCTCATATAAAGTAAACTACCGTATTCTGATGAAACTCCAATGTTGTCAATGATCCGAACCAGCCCGTCCCTTGGTGTCCCTCAGCGATGACCTAAGCCGAGCTTAGTTTATAAGTTTGTACCCTAGCTGGAGGCCTAAATTTATTAAGGCATCTACAGGACAGCTCGGATAAGGACCCGACAACTTCCTAGCTAGGTTGACATGCGAGATGAAATTCATTAAAAAAAATTGCATGTCTGAACTCCATTTTTGACAGGCAATCTTTTTTTTTTAAGTAATTTATACCAGCCTGTATGTATCCTTAGAAGACATTCTTGTGAGAAACGTAGCAATATATCACTGACCTGTGTTAGACGCAGAAATACTCGTATGTTATTAATTAGATACTGATAATTTTTTATTTGATAAAAATAATCCTGTTATCTTTCTCTGATTGTGATTAGATGATAATACTACTCTAGTAATAAATTATTTAATCGAATTAGTCTCTTTCTGGCTTAGTGAAGTGTGTTAATAATTAATAGGTATTGCGGTATAATTAATAGACAAAAAACAACCTTATTTTTTGTTTACCCTAAAGCCGAAAACAGGTAAGTGTAGGTACTCATCATTATGAACAACATAAAATGTGTACATGTGTATGTTGTAACATCAAGGCAATTTTTTTCTATGTTGGCCACTGATTAGGGAGATCGCATACATGTGTTCTTTATATATGTATATTTATAAGGTACAGAAATCTGAGACAGGTTCCTTTTGCGCCGGTGCTGGGGCAATTTTGCGCATTCTCCTAACTTGCAAATTTTTAGGTAGGTAAATAAAGCTTGTAATGAGTTAAAAACCTCTGAATAACGCGCAAGGTTTTGCTCAGAGTAGCGCCTTAACCTACAGTTTCCTAAAGAGCGGGCTCTGCCCTACGGGTCCGCCTAAAACGGCCGCAGTGACAACCGTCATAAAATGATAACACCGGGAATTGAGTTTACGGTGTCAATAAAAAAACCGGCCAAGCGCGTGTCGGACTACGCACAATGAAGGGTTCCGTAGTTGGGATGAAATTATCCCAAGAACAAACTTAACATTATAGTTGAAAAACATGTCCTCCCATACATTCTAACAGTAAATGTAAGTTTGTACTCACAATATTGAGAGATTTACCATGTTATTTTAAAAGCACAAACTTCTTATAGGTTTTCCTGTAATCTGCAGGTATAGAACTATTTTCTGTATTTTTTTCAAAATTTTAGACTCATTAGTTTTGGAGATAATAGGGGGGAATGGTCAATTTTCGTCTATTTTCTTAAATAACTTTAAAACGATTTATTTTAAAATTATAAAAAAAAATATATTTGAGATTCTCATTGCAAGTTCTTTCATTTGATATGTCACACAATACAGTTTGCAAAACTTTTTATTTTTTATTTTCTTATTTTTTTTTTTTCTTATTTGCCCCCTAAAAGTGACGTAAAAATACAAAATTCATTTATTTACTTTAGCCTTACGTGTTTGGGTCACAGAAATCTATATGTGTACCTTTCAACTTAATCGGCCCATTAGATTTGGAGCAAATTGGCTGTGACAGACGGACAGACAGCCAGACAGACAGACACACGAGTGATCCTATAAGGGTTCCGTTTTTTCGTTTTGAGGTACGGAACCCTAAAAACGCACTCCGGGAAAACACACCAACTTACGACCACCACCACCACCACCACCACAACAACCGCCATCACAACCACCAGAACCACCACCACCTCCACCACAACCACAACCACCACCTTACCACTTTACTTCGTAAATCACCATCATCATCATTTTACTTTCAGCGACGTCCAGTAAATTATGGACGCTATATCGCGGCCACCGCTCTTCTGGTTAAAATAAAAATACCTAAATTAAAATGAACATTTTCTCACCATTTTCAGATCATGTCCTCATCCATATACTACAGGCTATTCGGCCAGGCTGTGTCCCTCGGCCTACACGCTGGCAACTCCGTCGTCATGTTCCTCTCCATGCAGAATGACGAGCTGATGAAGGACGAAGCCATCAAGAACATGACGTCAATGCAGAGTCGTTATCTGACTGTTTGGAATATTGTAAGTATAGGAGTTTTGGTGGCCCAGTGGCAACGGCCGCGTCGTAACAGTTGTAGGTCGTAGGTTCGAACCCAGATAGATGCTTTCCTTTTTGTAAATTATTTCATCAACACTGCTCTCAAAACGGTGAAGGAAAACATCGTGAGGAAACCGGCATGTCCTAGAACTAAAAATTTGAAGACATATGAATCTACCAACCCGCGCTGGGCCCGCGTGGTGGATTACGGCCCACTCCCTCTCACCGAGAGGAGGCTGCTGTTCCCCACAGTGGGCACATTATAGGCTGAATATGCTATGGGAGTTTTGTAATAGATACTTGATAATTTGTGTCCGCCTCGTTAACACTGGTGGCAAATACGACTGCTGCTGGTGTCTTGGTCTTAAATTCCCAAAATTGCTAATCCATTGCTTCATATGTTCGAAAAAGTCTGTTCGACAACGTAAACGACGCAATGAATGGTGCTGAACTGACAAAATGAAACTGATTCCGATTGATAGTGATGAGGGTGCTGATCTGATAAAATTGTCGGTAGCACGTGAATTTTATTGAGCCCGGTTTTCGGCAGTCGGCTCCATTTACTTGGGAATTGTAATATAACATATCTGTTGAATAATAAAATAACAGAAGCTCGTGGCTAAGTAATAACAGCCACACAAGTTGATTCATTAGGTTAAGCTACGCTTGCCGGGGTTGGTCCGGAGACTCCTCCGTGCCTCGAAAAGAACGTTAAGCCATTGGTCCCAGCCGTCATTCGTGGATCGTTGACGGTCGTCAGAAGCCCAAAAGCCTGACAACCAGTCTTAACAAGGGGGGAGGGAGGGGTATTAACCCAGTAACTGGGTTGTGGAGGTCAGATAGGCAATCCAGTGCAGTGATCTTGAATTATTTACCTACGGCCGCTCGGTAGACCTACCGTATACGCGTCCGTCACTACTGATTTATTCCGAACTAATACCAACAAACCAATACCAGTGGTATTTGTTTGAACTTGTATTTATTTTTAACCGACTTCTAAAAAAGGAGGAGGTTCTCAATTCGGGTGTTTGTATTTTTTTTTTTTTTTTTTTTGTTTGTTCGCGCATAACTCCGTCGCTTGCCAACCGATTTGAAAAATTATTTTTTTGTTGGAAAGGGTATACTTCCCAAATGGTCCCATTTTTTTCAAAATCCAGTTCTGATGGTGGGATCCTGGAGAAATCGAAGGAACTCTTCCAATATTATAGGCACACCTATAGCGATTTGGGTATTTTTTATAGTAGCTCGTGCATTTGCTCTCGGAAAGCACCACTTGGTGAAGTGGAACTGATGATGAAGACCACAGATGGCTACCGGAACTACTCAATGATAAATATTTCACGGGTTGCGATTCTATTACTTTAATATGGTTGCTAAGCAATTTCCGCTCGTCAAACAATGCGTGTGGTGAGTGGTTGTTGAGGAGTTCTCCTGGTTCTTACCAGCAGAACTCCTCAACAATTAACGTCCCAGCATCGGGAAAAGCAATATTTTGTAACATGTGATGAGCAATTGACATTAGACTATTGTAACTTATACAAATTATAAACAGACACACTAAAAAGCGAGAAATAAAAACTTTTTTAACAAAAAATAAAACCGACTTCCAAAAATCACTACAAAGTGAAAAATAACTTTGATTTCGGAAGTCGGTGGCAAAAAAAAAAGAAAGTAAATAAAAAACGAAAGACACCGACTTCCGAAATCAAAGTTATTTTTCACTTTGTAGTGATTTTTGGAAGTCGGTTTTATTTTTTGTTAAAAAAGTTTTTCTATTCCGAACAGATACCACTTTTTAGATAGTTAAATTTGTGGTATTACCTAGTTTGTTGGTATTTGTTCGTAATAAATCTTCATACTTAATTCCCATAAGTAACCATTGTAAGTGGCCTTGAATAAGAGTAATTGTTTGCAACACGCAATGAAGAAGCCATAGGGACAATGCTTTTCCTTTTTGTTTTAAAAACTTCCTTTGCTATAGCCGGACAATATTGATGATGCCAGGGTAAAAAATTGTACATTCTGATACAAGTGGAGAATGTTTGTTATTGCATTCGAGGCGGAAGTAACACCCGAGCCGTAGGCGAGGTTGTTTTTGAGCCGAGAACTGCAATAACAAATGTCCACGTGTATCAAACGACGTTTTTCAATACACTTTTAAAGAAATAAAATAAAATAACGGAAAATATTTTTGTCATGAATTATTAGGAAACTATGATTTAAATTTTCTTTTTTTTCCGCGCTTTGCTTTTGCCAGGTTGAAGGAGAAGCAAAGCCGATAAACAGCCTGATATGAAAAATAGAAAATTCAAATGTATTTGATTTTAGAACAGAATTAAACGTTAATTTGTTCATAAACGTTTTTTTTTATTCTAATAATCATGTTTTTTGATTATATTCTATTTAAACATTATTTAAATATTCAAAAAATATTAAAGCCGTAAAGACTAGCATATCTCTTTGCCGAGATTAAAAAAAAACATTCACCTCCGAATAGAGAGTTGTGAATAGAGGCATTGAACCAATTTGGACTAAGTATACGTACTTATAAGTTATCTGTGGCAATTTTTATTCCCGCACACGTGTTAGAAAATGAAAAATCGCACGCGTGTGAAATACATTGTATTGTGAACCTAATCGTAGTGCGATATGAACCAGTTTTCGAGGAAGTGTATTGAAAAAATCTATTTAATCTGTCAGATTAAAAAAATATTAGACACATATTTTTTGCTTTCATCATATTAATAAAAAATGATGTCTGAGATAAAACGCATTGAAGCTGGGAAGTGGGGCTCGCTACGTCACAACTGAGTATAAAATCTAGCAAGGCGTGACGTCATGCCACATTTTAACTCAATTTATCGCCGTAATCTTTTGATTACGTAAAAAAAGAAAAAATATGTGTATAAATGTGTGTGTGTGTGTGTGTGTGTATATGTGTGTGTGTATTTTTTAATAATCTAAATGACGGATATTTTTTTTTATTTTTTTTGTCATCATCTCTATTTCAGGCTAATAATAAAAAACATTAATTTGTTTTTCAGGTTTTCCAGCTGTCATACTTCTCGCTAGCGTTTGCCTGTGACTTTCTGACGGTGACAGGCAAAGACAACCTGATACCAAAGAGCATCAGACGATTCAGACAAACTTTCTTCAGTGCTATCATCTTCCCTGTGGCTGCGGTAAGTCATCATCATTTCAGCCGAAATACGTCCGCTGCTGGACATAGGCATCCCCCAAGCACCGCCACTTCGACCAGTACTGTGTTTCCCGCATCCTGCTGGCTTCACAAGGTCATCGGTCCACCTTGTGGGAGACCTCCAGAACCTTGCAGCCCCATCGGCCATCTGTTTTGCGAGCAATGTGCCCTGCCCACTGCCACTTAAGTTTGGCAATTATTCGGGCTATGTCGGTTACCTTGATTCTCCTGCGGATCTCTTCAGTTCTGATTGAATCACGTAGGGAAACTCCAAGCATAGCATTCTCCATTGCCCTTTGGTTGATTTTTAGCCCTCTAATAAGGCCCATTGCTGCGGTTAATAAGACTACTATACCCAAACCTGCTTGTGGAGGAAGTTAGAGCTTCTTATTATTTTACTACATAATAAAATTGGAATAATGTGGAAGGAATAATGTGGAGAAACTCGATCGTGGCTAAGTAATAACAGCCGCACGGGTCGATCCATCAGGTTAAGCTAAGGTACGCTTGCCGGGTTTGGTCACTGGATGGGTGACCATCTTTACATACTGAAACTACTCCGTGCCTCGGAAAGCACGTTAAGCCGTTGGTACCGGCTGTCATGTGGATCTTTTACGGTCGTTACGGGTCGTCAGAAGCCCGAAAGTCTGACAACCAGTCTTACCAAGGGGTATCGTATTACCCAGTTACTAGGTTGTGGAGGTCAGATAGGCAGTCGCTCCATGTAAAATACTAGTATTCAGATGCATCCGGTTAGACTGGAAGCCGACCCCAACATAGTTGGGAAAAGGCTACGCAGATTGATTGATTAATGTGGAAGATTGAAATAACAGGCAACTAATAAAAGTTTTTCTTTTTTTTCAGCTGATATTCACAATATTCTGGCCAATCTTCATTTACGACAGAGAACTACTATTCCCTGCATTTATAGACAAGATATTTTCTTGTAAATCTAACTTGGTGATGCATTTTTGCATAATGCCTGCTGCGTTATGGGAATTATTATCCCTGCCAAGACCCGTTCAAAAGTCACATCGTCAGAATCTTGGTATCCTAGTGGTTTTATACGTCGTGTATAATTCTTTGTAAGTATTAAACACTATTTATCTATGTACAGGGTGCTTCTTTTAACGTGTCAAGCCAGTGCGAGCTGATAGCAGAGTACCATACCTATCGATTTAACCCCCATGTATGTTCTACGATTTTTTGTAGTTTTTGAGTTATTTTGGATCCCTCTTTTCATATCAATGATAGTGGTTAAGGATAGTATTAGATATAAAATGTATGTTTCTATTATCAACCGAGTTGTGCTTAAACGTAGAGCAATAGTCATTATCAGGATTGACAAAAATATGCAAAGATCGATAAATCATAAAATATGAAAATCACAAGATTTCAGATACATCACTTTCAACGACCGATTTCAGCAAATAATACCCTATTTAGTACATTCTTGTTCAAACTTGAAGAAAATTTTTCAAATAATAAATATTTTTTTTTTTTTTATATAATTTTTTTTTTCAATCAAGAAAAATATCGAAAATAAATTATAGCTCGAAAACTACAAAAAATCGTAGAACATACATGGGGGTTCAATCGATATGTATGGTACTCTGCTCGCACGGGCTTGACACCATAAAAGAAACAACCTGTATATTATAGGGATCCTAGGTTCGATTGGCAGGTTGGGCAAAGTGTTATTGGGTTTTTCCATCTGGAATGTCTCAGTAGCAGGCCGCAGTCTGGATTAGTGCCCGGTTGATGGCAATAGGCTCGCCCCCTATTACATGTGACTAATGTCTCAGTAGCAGCCCGCAGTCTGGATTAGTGCCCGGTTGATGGCAATAGGCTCGCCCCCTATTACATGTGACTAATGTCTCAGTAGCAGCCCGCAGTCTGGATTAGTGCCCGGTTGATGGCAATAGGCTCGCCCCCTATTACATGGGACTAATGTCTCAGTAGCAGCCCGCAGTCTGGATTAGTGCCCGGTTGATGGCAATAGGCTCGCCCCCTATTACATGTGACTAATGTCTCAGTAGCAGCCCGCAGTCTGGATTAGTGCCCGGTTGATGGTAATAGGCTCGCCCCCTATTACATGTGACTAATGTCTCAGTAGCAGCCCGCAGTCTGGATTAGTGCCCGGTTGATGGCAATAGGCTCGCCCCCTATTACATGGGACTAATGTCTCAGTAGCAGCCCGCAGTCTGGATTAGTGCCCGGTTGATGGCAATAGGCTCGCCCCCTATTACATGTGACTAATGTCTCAGTAGCAGCCCGCAGTCTGGATTAGTGCCCGGTTGATGGCAATAGGCTCGCCCCCTATTACATGGGACTAATGTCTCAGTAGCAGGCCGCAGTCTGGATTAGTGCCCGGTTGATGGCAATAGGCTCGCCCCCTATTACATGGGACTAATGTCTCAGTAGCAGGCCGCAGTCTGGATTAGTGCCCGGTTGATGGCAATAGGCTCGCCCCCTATTACATGTGACTAATGTCTCAGTAGCAGGCCGCAGTCTGGATTAGTGCCCGGTTGATGGCAATAGGCTCGCCCCCTATTACATGGGACTAATGTCTCAGTAGCAGGCCGCAGTCTGGATTAGTGCCCGGTTGATGGCAATAGGCTCGCCCCCTATTACATGGGACTATTGTCTCAGTAGCAGCCCGCAGTCTGGATTAGTGCCCGGTTGATGGCAATAGGCTCGCCCCCTATTACATGGGACTATTGTCTCAGTAGCAGCCCGCAGTCTGGATTAGTGCCCGGTTGATGGCAATAGGGTCGCCCCCTATTACATGGGACTATTGTCTCAGTAGCAGCCCGCAGTCTGGATTAGTGCCCGGTTGATGGCAATAGGGTCGCCCCCTATTACATGGGACTATTGTCTCAGTAGCAGCCCGCAGTCTGGATTAGTGCCCGGTTGATGGCAATAGGGTCGCCCCCATTACATGGGACTAATGTCTCAGTAGCAGGCCGCAGTCTGGATTAGTGCCCAGTTGATGGCAATAGACTCGCCCCTATTACATGGGACTAATGTCTCAGTAGCAGCCCGCAGTCTGGATTAGTGCCCGGTTGATGGCAATAGACTCGCCCCTATTACATGGGACTAATGTCTCAGTAGCAGCCCGCAGTCTGGATTAGTGCCCGGTTGATGGCAATAGACTCGCCCCCTATTACATGGGACTTAGACATAACTGAGCAGTGGTGTCCCAGTGGTAACGGCCCTGACTTGTTGTAGGTCGTGGGTTCGAACCCAGACAGGCGCTTTAATTTGTGTAAATAATTTCATTACCACTGCTCTCAAAACGGTGAAGGAAAACATTGTGAGGAAACCGACATGTCCTAGAAACAAAAATCCGAAGATATGTGACATCTGCCAAACCGCACTGGTCCCGTATCACATTCTTGTTAAAAGTTGACCCAAAAAAAAGACATATTTTTTTAAACCATCATCTCGTCGAATCAGCAAAAATATCAAAAAAAAAATTTATAACTCGTAAACTACAAAAAATACATGGAGGTTAAATCGATAGGTATGATACTCTGCTATAGCTCGCACTGGCTTGACACCTTAAAAGAAACACCCTGTATAACATAACTGGCGAGCATGTGTACCTAGTTACCTACTACAAGTCAGCCTCTTTCGTGTAAATCGGGTTTTTTGTTATGTTAAAAACAAAAAACTTTTTTACAAAAAAATACAACCGACTTCCAAAATCAACACTACAAAGTGAAAAATAACTTTAATTTCGGAAGTCGGTGTGACTTCCAATTGAAATTTTTCACTTTGTAGTGTTGTTTTTGGAAGTCGGTTGTTTTTTTTTTTTGTAAAAAAAGTTTTTATTTTTCACTTTTTTGCTGTGGTACCTAATCCCACACAAATTCTAATACCACTACATGACTGCAAAAGAAACTAGAAAATCATCCACTTAAAAAGTGGGGAAAAATACTTATTATTGAAGCTAACTCAAAAACTACCCAAGCAAAATTAATAAATTTTATATGGGACTATTAACTTTGAGGTATATATTCTCAAAATTTCTCAAATCGGGCGACTGTAAAAAAAAAAGTACGTGTTAAATTTATCGTCGGTTAAAAAACAAAAGGCACCTCAACGAATTTTTTTTTTAATCATGTTTTTTTTCTTTCAGTATCCTGCACACATACTACCAACGCGGGTTATTCCCATATCCGATTTTCAATATGACATACGGAACGATTTACTTTCCAATGTTTATGACTGCAGTATTGTTCTTAGGATTAGCCACTTATTTAGCACAATGGAAACTATATTCTTTAATTTGGGGACAAGAAAAACCACGAAATGTGGGGAAAATTAAGTTTTCTTAAGTTTTTTTGTGTTAGGTTAATTATAAATCTGTGATTATAAAAATTAATTGTATTGTATAAACATACTTAGCTGAAATAAATTAGACTTAAAGAGACTTTATAACCCAACAATGTCCGGATTAGATAAGACAAGATAATCATCACGTTTGCCTCAAAACTATGGCATGCAAATAATAGAATTGCCGTTTTATTGTATTAGGTACTTCGAATTGACATAGAACCTTCATGGTTTGAGATTTTTGAGTGAAACATTTTTCACATGGTACCTATGAACATATTGTATTCCCCGTGGTCGCTGCCGTTTTCCCTGGAAGGGACCACGGAGATTTTTTTTCCCAGTGGTCCCTGCGAGAAATACAATGCTGCCGAATTAAAATGGTAGTTCCTCCCGTGGTCCCTGGAAGGTACTACGGGTATTGTTTTTACTCGTAGTCCCTCCGACAAATGCAATGCTGCCGAATTAAAATTGTACCTCATTCAAGTGGTAGTAGTAGTATAGAGAGGCATTATTCATAATTAAAAATATAAATAAAGAATCACAGGATGAAAAAATCACGAATATACTTATTACATAGAACAAACACAAACTAAATATTAACATTGTAGTTGAAAAACATATAACTGAAAATTGAAGTTTTTCAAACTTCAAAAAAAAAAATATTATGTGATAAACAAGTACCTACCTACAAGAAGTTGTTCAAAAAAATACTTGTAGCGTCATCTCTTCTGTCTATTTTCTTTTTAATCTTTACAAATTATAAGTTTAAATTATCGTAGTTTCTCAGGGGCATCTAATGAAATTTCACCACTGATTAATATTGTAGAATAATAATTAATTTGAATTGCATCGTCAGTAAATATAATCTGTTTTGATCGTTTTGCGGTTGTTTTTTTTTTTAATATACTAGCGTACCCGACAGACGTTGTCCTGTCTTAGCTACGAATATTTTAATGTAAACGCGCGAAGTTCCCGAAGGCGCAAGCTGAGAACATTTTGAATTGTGTAGGACAACTTACTTTATAGAAGAATTGATCTACGATTTTTTACGGAAAAGTAAAATACCGGAATAAAAAAGTAAAAATTTAAAAATATGAAAAAGATTAATTGGAGGCAATTAATTTTAAAAAAAATGATTTGAGTATTAATGTCGATAGCTATAATAGTAGGGGAAGACCAAGAAACGATGGATGGACTGTGTGAAAGATGATTCTTAAGGCGTTTTTCGCCGTCTCATTGGATTTGAAATTTTTCCCCGGGGATCATTGTTGAGATCAAAATTTCCAGAACGGAAGCGATCAAACCTAAAACGCAACCTTACCTTGTACCTTGTCCATACACGTCGTTAATATTGCGTGCTGTCTGTGCTGCGTTGGTGCCACGACGGAACTCTATTTTAAATTTTTCCATGGTTACAGAAACATCGATATCAAATAAAAATCGAGCGGCGGGAAAACAAATGAACAACTGATTTTTTTTTTAATATCATCATCATTTAACTGTAAAAAAAATATTTGAATTTGGAATTCTAATTAGAATGACATGACAGACGTTGCCCTGTCCTCATGTATGAGAAAATGAATTTTAGTAAAAGTTGTTTGTTATCATGAGCACAATCATGTGTTTGGGTATCGGTCACTAATTACCAGTCACCCTATATAATATTATTTAGCAACTTCAACTTAATAACTTTCGGCGGCGCGGCGGTCTGTAGCGTTGTATGAATGTATCGGGCCCGAATCAATCTAGCCAATTGCAAAACAGGATCTGCTGAGATAGTTCTTGTTGTTTTTGTTTTTAACTTATTTAGGTACTATATTTCATATACATTAAAATACTACGTATATATATAAAACAACTAACTATTTACATCAAGTAGGTACAACATTAGTATTATTTTATTTTTCTTCATTGTAATTATATTTTGATTGAGTACTAAGTAGTTTATGTATTTATTTATTTTATATATTTGTTTATAAGTTTAAAAATTATCTACAAATTATATATTATGTATGTTGAAACTGTTTGTACTCCCCGTCACTTGTCCCTAAAGGTTCATTAGAAAACCAGCGTCAGGCAGCATCTGTCTGCCATTAATGCTGAAATGGACCTTTTTGGAGCAGCCGTGAGGCACACACTATTGTTGTTATAATATTATTTTCACATTGTTTTATTCTTTTGTATTTTTGTGTTTCACGAACTGTGTCCAAATAAACGTTTTTCTTTTTTTTTTTAATTTTGTTCATATTTTTTTTTTTTTGTGAATTTTCATAGGAAAATTGGAATAGGATAATAAGTATTAAAACATAGGTTTTAATACTTATTATCATAATCCGGAAGAAGATAAATCAAAAACAAAAAAATCCTAAAAATTGGCCCAGCCGTTCTTGAGTTATAAATGGTGTAACTAACACGACTTTGTTTTATTTACTTATGATAGATTTAACAGCCGCATTATGTTAATTGTATTTTTGTTCATAGCTTTGTTAATTTTTGAGTGTAATCCTTCCGCAACATTATTTGTGCAGTGCCTTACACCAAAAACACTTATCATGTTAATATATTTGGGTCGCAACCAAAATTTGTTTATATAATTCTTAAATTTCTGCATATTGAAAATGTCAACTGTGCAATCAGAAATAAAAAAAAAATTGTTAAAAAAAAATAATTATATACTGGAACCACGCTTCAATCATTTCTGCATATTGAAAATGTCAACTGTGCAATCAGAAATAAAAAAAAAATTGTTAAAAAAAAATAATTATATACTGGAACCACGCTTCAATAATTTCTGCATATTGAAAATGTCAACTGTGCAATCAGAAATTAAAAAAAAATTGTTAAAAAAAATAATTATATACTGGAACCACGCTTCAATCATTTCTTTATGTAGAACCGCACAGAGAGACACAATTCTTCTTTCTGGCTTTGATTTATCGAAACTCATGAGTTTCGCATTTTTACACATACATCGTCCCCAATGGTAATTACAACCAACACTAATACCACCAAAAAAACAACAATTTTAATTCGGCAGTATTGTATTTGTCGAGGAGCTCGTGGCTAAGTAATTACAGCCGTACGGGTCGATCCATCAGGTTAAGCTACGCTTGCCGGGGTTGGTCA
The DNA here is from genome assembly GCA_905163495.3 of Cosmia trapezina. Classification (NCBI taxonomy): domain Eukaryota; kingdom Metazoa; phylum Arthropoda; class Insecta; order Lepidoptera; family Noctuidae; genus Cosmia; species Cosmia trapezina. Next base: position 7,010,031 of record LR991048.1, read on the forward strand.
GTGGATGGGTGACCATCTTTACATACCGAGACTCCTCCGTGCCTCGGAAAGCACGTTAAGCCGTTGGTCCCGGCTGTCATTCGTGGATCTTTGACAGTCGTTACGGGTCGTCAGAAGCCCGAAAGTCTGACAACCAGTCTTACCAAGGGGTATCGTATTACCCAGTTACTGGGTTGTGGAGGTCAGACAGGCAGTCGCTCCATGTAAAATACTGGTATTCAGCTGAATCCGGTTAGACTGGAAGCCGACCACAACATAGTTGGGAAAAGGCTAGGCAGATTGATTGTATTTGTCGAATGGACTACGAGTAAAAACAATACCCGTAGTACCTTCCAGGGACCACGGGAGGAACTACCATTTTAATTCGGCAGCATTGTATTTCTCGCAGGGACCACGGGGAAAAAAAATCCCCGTGGTCCCTTCCAGGGAATACGGCAGGGACCACGGGGAATACATGCCTATGAAGTTCTTCTTTTAAAAAATGTGCAACATTCGATTATCGACTTTCAGTTGTTTTTTTTTTTATTCAACTTAGACAAGAAAGATGGATACTTCGAAAATTCGAGTTATTTTTGAATACGAGTTCACAATATCAATGTTGCGTTTGGAGTGGGGACTGCTAATGAACGCACCGTGCGATTTTAACAATGATAGCAAAACTAGCACTGAAACAGCACCGACTCGTGAATCGATCTTCACCATTATTGCTCCATGATAACGCGAGACCTCATACAGCACGAGAAACCGTTTTAACTCTACAGGAACTGCAATTAGAAACCATTCGTCACCCTCCGTATTCGCCAGACGTTCCTCCAACGGACTACCATTTTTTTCGTGATTTGGACAATTTTCTACGTGATAAAAAGTTTTCTTCTCAGGAAACAGTACAAAATGCTTTCACACAGTTTGTCGAATGTAGATCACGAGAGTTCTACCGCGAAGGCATAAATGACCTTCCTATTAGACGGCAGCAATGTATACAGGGTGATTTTTTAATGACCAGCCAAATTTTCACAGGGTGTTCTACCCATGAATATGAACAACTTTCACTATGGGACCAACTTTGAAATCGCAAAAAAAATATCAGCTGTTTCATACATTTTGATCGAGTAGGTATTGAACTTTTGTAGGAGACCGCTGTTTTTTTTTTCGTGATTTCAAAGTTGGTCCCATAGTGAAAGTTGTTCATATTCATGGGTAGAACACCCTGTGAAAATTTGGCTGGTCATTAAAAAATCACCCAGTAGATAATAATGGTAATTATTTTGATTAAATAAATATGTTAAATTAAAAAAAAACTAATTTAAATTTTTCAGTACAAATCGGCAATTTCATACTTTAAACCCTAATATTAATACAATGTCATAATGTCATTCCGAGTCAAATTATTTTAAAATGTCATGATAATTATAAGAACTTTAAATATAATAAATCAGTAAAACATAATCTTTCTCATCAAAAAACTCATTATTTTACAAGTAGTGGCGTAGCTAATCCTAATCCCTGTATTAAAATATGTCGGGGGCCCTTTTTAGCCGATTACGGTGAAATTCAAATGCAGCGTATTATTTTTTTGTGTCAAATTTTAGCATCCTGAATCGGGAGGTTTAGATGTAATTGTGATTTTACTAAGAGAATGCAACAGCGAGCGAAACGAGTTTGAAAATTAGAGCATCCTGACTCTAATAGGCTAGAATTATTGAATGTGTGGCGGCATCTACACCGCCACATGCGAACTACGCTACGTATCATACTGACGTCACGCAAAATCCTGCATCGCGCAATCAGAGTTTACCGCGCGACTAGCATACAACGTCCCGACATCAACCTTCGGGCAGTTGCCCACCAGACACAACACCCGTCTGGTCGGAGGATCCTCCCTTTTCTATGGAGGATGAGTGAACTTATGCAAGAGCTTGAGAAGTTCATATTTATCATTATTGTAGTATTCATACATTACGGACCCCCTATCAGTAATAATTTGAGGTTTTGGATGATATCTTACAAATATTTGCTTACACACGGGGCATGGGTGCCCCGTATCATTGATACGGCTGATGCGGCGGTAGCTGCGCCCCGGTTGACAAGTTATTTAAGAATGATGCGCAGTGGTAGCCCCGAAATTCTTTTTTTTTTGTTTTTTTGCAATTTGCAGATCTCTCTAAGTTAGAGTCACATCTCTCTAAGTTAGATTTCATGCAGATTCGTTAGATTTCGTTCGTTTGACGAATATGCACGAAATCTAACTTAGAGAGATGTATTGATGAATTTTATGGTCAAAATTATATAAATATGTCGTGGATTGATGGCGAATTGGTGTAACAGACAGCGCCATCTAACAATTAGTTTTGTAACTAATATTATCGTTACCGGGAACGCAAGCGATAGGACATCGCTTGGACACGATCGTCGGTAGAGGGGATGCCGTGGGGACTAGCGGAGTCTTGCAACGGAGTGTTGCAACAGTCGAAGTCGAACAGTCGAACTCCAACAGTCTTGGCGGACACTCGGTACCAACGCACGTGTTTGTTTCTTGTAAAGCCGATAGTGGAAAGTAAAATTATTGTGATTTAAATGATCTTTTGTTCGAGTACCTACGACAGTGCCCACATCTACCTAAAACTATGTCGGATTGAAGAAGACCCGATGTTTCGCAATTCAGCCACCCATAATGCGACAAATAAATATGTTTTATTGCCGCGTATCATACTTTGATCAAGATAAAACCTGACACGGACCTGCACATAGCAAAAAACCAAAAAAAAAATTGAATTTCGCAGGCTACACATCGCAATCACCTTAAGAGGAAACGTGGGTGTTCTTTTCTCCATACAAAAAGATACAAACGCTCTCGCCTGTTTTCTTTCTGGTTAATGACCATAAAGCAATGATTTTTTTACAGAAATATAAATATCAGTTACTTGTATGCCCCTATGTTTTCCTTCTTGATGATATATTATTTTTATAAGAACTACAACCCTCAAAAAATGCCTATTCAGACCGCTGTCAACAGACGCCTAATGTACCAATTTGACAACTATTAACGAAAAAAGAAAAACATAGGGGCATAGTATATATCCTTACTCAGTTTATGAAATATCTTTTAAATTGGTCCAATATTGGAGGAGGCGAGAGCCAAACCTCGAAATGTGACTTTACACAGGCTATTTAGTCGAATCTGCAGTTGTCCTTATCGCACGAATTCGAGGGTGGAGCGCTCGCAGAGCGACAGCAATACCTTCTTAAAATACCAAATTTTTCGGCCCCATTTCCTCTTAATATAGATGATTTACAAGAGACACAAATATTATGTTTGTAATTAAAAAGTTGCGGTCATTATTTAAGGGTGTGATACAGACCATCAAACTGAACAAATTTCTCTATGGGACCAACATCGTAATAGCGAAAAAATATAATCAGCTATCCCACAAACAACTAATACCTACTCGACCCATTGATTGGGACATCTGATAATTTTTTTTGCGATTATGATGTTGGTTCCATAGAGAAAGTTGTTCAATTTTATGGTCTGCACCACACCTTGCTGATCATCTTTCCTTCAATGTAGTTTATCAGAATAATAAAAAAACCTGGAAAAATTGGAAAACCTCAAGCGGCGGAAGTATATTTTCAAGTACTTTATCGGTAATTATATTTTCGAGCCGTTTTGGGTGGAAAATCTCGGGCCCTGGGGTCCGAGTGCTTATGGTTTGTCCAACAAAATCTCCAAACGGCTTGACACTTCCCGTGACCCAAGGGCTGGCCCCCGGGTACCTATTTTATCCACGTGGCTGCGTCGTGCCGATCGTCACCACACCTGGCGTCTTGACACACCCACAGCAGTCTTCGTCACACCAGGCTGAGCCAGGAGAGTACTGCGCTGCTACCATTAGAATTAAAGGTTTGTAACCATACACCTACCTACCCCCTTTCTATTTATAAAAATACTAGCTGCGCCCCGCGGTTTCACCCGCGTAGACTAAAAAATGACCTATTTCTTGATCCAGGGTGTCAGCTACCTTCATACCAAATTTTATCAAAATTGGTCCAGCCGTTTGAGAGTGAAGAAGTAACAAACACACACACTCACAAACTTCCGCCTTTATTATATTAGTATGATAGTGTGATTTTGATTTTATATTTTACTCTCTAAGATTTTACTAGATGGCGTTGTGTGAAAATGTCCAAGGATATTTAATATATATATATTTTTTTTATTTATTTTAACGTCAAATGATCGTATTATGTAGCTATTACTATAATAATCTAATCTCAATCCGCCTAGCTTTTTCCCACCTATGTTAGAGTTGGCTTCCAGTCTAACCAGATGCAGCTGAATACCAGTATTTTACATGGAGCGACTGTCTATCTGACCTCCACAACCCAGTAACTGGATAATACGGTACCCGCTGTTAAGACTGGTTGTCAGATTTTCGGTCTTCTGACAAATCGTAACGACTGTCAAAGATCCACGAATAACAGCCGGAACCAATGGCTTAACGTGCTTTCCGAGCACAGATTAAGTTGTTTCCGAGGCACGGAGGAGTCTCGGTATGTAAAGATGGTCCACGGACCAACCCCGGCAATCGTAGCTTAACTTGGGGGCTTACTATGAGAGGGCAGGTGAGACAGAGAGAGACAGTGCTATATAGGTCGTATATAGCTCCGTCTCTCTCTCTCGCTGGAAACGTTCAACTTCTGCCCTGCTATAAGAGCTCATAGTAAGCCCCCTGATGAATCGACCCATGCGGCTGTTAATACTTAGCCACGAGCTCCTCTATATCTACTCTATGGCATAGATAATAAGCAATGACATAAACATCTAGACGTTACCATGATTACAGTGTGAAGTGTGGAAGTGAGACACATACATACGAAATTAGTAGGAAAATTGAGACAAAGCATCGTATCTTCTGTCTCTTACGGCGTGTCGTATTTTTGCTTGCCAACTTTCAAATGTTAGCCAAACAAAGCGCTTTCACTATTACAAAATTTATCTTGCGTTGATTTATTTAACTTTTTTGGACAGTTTTTGCATTGTGCGAATGTATTGACATGGGTTTCAGTCCAAAATATGGAAGATTTCTTACGATAAACTTCATTTCTCATACCACATAACCTACCCCGCTTTCCGAATTAGAAAATAATCGTTCACAGCGCTCACATCAATATTTCGCGTTCCGATTTAGATATCACGATTATGACAGCTGAGAGCTGTCAACAATTCGGTACACTCGTGAACGCGCTTACAGTGCTCGCTCAACGTCAAGACGTCAAAACATATCACATAACCCCAAAGGCTAACAGAAAAATCAGAAAACTATTACCCAAAGACTACAGCACAGAGTACTTTGAATATAATTATGGACTACAGTATATTATATGCTATTAAGAAATGAATATGAGTAGGTATATATTTAAAACAGCAAGAAAGCTACTTGGCATATAGATCACAATATATAGGTGCCAAAAATGAATTGCACAATTGCCTATCACACACCACACACCTACACTATGTACCTAACAGACTATAATTTAAGTTTTAAATAAATATAAAACTTATTGTTAAGTTATAGGATGTTGAAAGTAAAACTACAAAATAGATTACATAAACAATAATTAAATCCAGATTTATTGAATGTTAACAAGTTTAATAATGTACTGTCCTTATTACTAAACTATTGGACAATATTTGTTGCTTGCGCATCCCTTCTCTCCCATCAATGCTGTCGTTAAAATGATATTATGAGAAGGTAACTTGTATTGTGGTAAATAATTTACAACAGTAATAGTAATAAAACATTTTTATTAAAAATCAGTTAGAATCACAGATAAATTCAAATGTACTACTTCAACAGGTACTGATCAAATCTTAAAATCTTAATTTAAATAAATATTAACAATCAATTTGAATCACAGTTTACGAGACTCAGACTGAACATTAGGTGCCACGGCTCCAGGTCACATTGTTCTCCTAATTAATAAACGCTAATATAAGAAAACTATCAAACAGTACACTAATAAGTCTGTACTTGTATATTACCTAACTCAATCACAGACATACAGTACAATTAAACACTAATAAAATTCACAGATTTTTCACAGAACAGGCAACATATTTTTTATTAAAATCTACTACTTGAAACGGGTACTGTTCAAATTTTAAAATATAATTAAGTAAATAAATATTAACTATTGCAACATAGATAATCATTTAGAGGCATGAGGAACAGGGTGTAAACATCATTCATCGTCTATTGAAAAGGGAGGATCCTCCAACCAGACGGGTGTCGTGTCTGGTGGCAACTGCCCGACGGTTGATGTTGGGATGTTGTATATATGCTACTCGCACGGTGCAGGTTGCGTGACATCATGTCATTGTGATGCGTAGTTCGTATGTGGATGTAGATGCGGCCACAATCATACCCTGGAATAAAACGGGATATTTTTAATATACTTACCTACTATAGAAAATGCTTTTTTTTTGTTCATTAGGTATTGTAGTAAGAGTGACCACATAAACTATTGTTGTCAACATGATATGTTATGCAAAAACAACAGGGTCATTCAGCTATTAAGTATCTGCGCATAACCAGATATAAAATAATTACCATATTGTTCTGTTGGCTCATTCAGCAGTGACTCTGTTTCTCGGCTATGCATGCTTGCATCAAAGTCATGCACCAATTGCTGTACATATTCAGTATCTGTAAACATTAAGTGCCACTTTAGTAAACATCTATGCTATAACAGGGACAATACAGTGGCTTGTATGCACTATAAAGACTGTAAGGTAGCTTTTGCAAACATACAGCTTAGCAGTTGTGATGAGTAAAACATTTACATCAAAATCGTTTAAGCAGTCGGTAGAACTGCAAGGGGGACTAAAATTCAGAACTTACGTCTCTGAGCCCTCTCGTATTGCTCCGATATGTGCATGACAGAAAATTGTCACCCGCTAGGCTCGTCGGCTTTATTCACTTGAAAACTCATGGTTCGATTATTTCTTTGTATAAACACCACTTTATGCTTCTTCTTTGTTTAGATGGCGACTGTAGCCAGAATCGTAATCACAGAACACTTCTTAATACCTGGACACAATTTATGAGATAAGATGCGACTCGATCATAACAAAACAGCAGAACTGTCATGTTGACAGCGCTCACGGTGATATTCATTCAGGGCATGGTCGGCGTTATCGCAAGATGGCGCATGTCATGACGTCATCTATGACGATTCACGGGACATCGTTATCGCGCTCACGCCAATTCGGTACAGGTTTTAGCGCGCTCAAATCGATTACAGCGTAACTCGGAATGCAGCCCTAGAAAAAGTACTATATTGCTGTCTCATGACCGGCGACGCGGTGGCTCGATCTAGATGTATATTATCTAAGATAATAAGTAAATACTCTATGACTACGTACGAGTAATTATAAGTAATCTGTGCTCTATGCTCAAATGACAGCACCTATCAAATTAGAACTTAATTGAAAATGAATAAATTATTATCTGATTAAAATCATAATGATATTATAAAAAAATCACGGCTATGGAGCCATTCACTGCATTTATATTGGGCACATGCTGTTGTTGTATATGTTGGCGTAAGTATAATTTTCATTCTTATATTCTCTGACTCGACCGTCATGACTCTGACCGTTGTGTTGTGACTGAGCCGTCATACGCTATAATTTATTTTATTTTATTTTATTTTATTTATTTTATTTATATCGGAAAACAAACAGTATTAACAACTAACAAAAACATCAAATTAATTAACTAGTAACCAATTACATGTTTTCGTGAAGAGCAAACTTGTTACAAAGAAAAAGAAAGATATTGCTTTAAACAATGACACACAATCATAACAATACCTCGTCATGAAGTGAAATAAGTTATTGAACCAATTCGAACCACTGTTCAGTAAGTAATCGAATAAATACATGCGGCTTAGTGGTGAACAAGTCAAATTCAGAAAAGTCAACTAATTTATTGTAGGACATAGCGCATCTTATAAAGAACGAATTCTGTCTGTAATTTGTGCAGCAGCGGGGGACGTTAAGAAAAAGAAAGGGTATTCTAGCAGATCTGGTAGGAGCGCGTAAATTAACCTTAGAGAGAGAAGTTGCGGGGCGTCGATGAGAGATTGCGCTAATTTAACGAGGAAGGAGATATCTGATATACTCCTTCGGCTCCACTGTACTATCACACCCGCGCGTCCGAAACTTCACATTGGTGAATCATTTGGGTTAGGTTAGAATAGTGACCATTACCTCTATTGCTGGTGAATCATTTGGGTTAGGTTAGGTTAGGTTAGAACAGTGACCCTTAACGCGCGACGGCGAGCGAGCGAAGCGAGCGGTGCCGCGGCAGCGGCCGCCGAGCGCCATATCCCCTCTATTTTTGGTGAATCATTTGGGTTAGGTGAGGCGGTGAATGTCTCGTATATTAGACGATGAAAGCCTCAGGGTCATTGACCTTGATTTCAAGGTCAATGGTACTCGTACTGTAATTTTTTTTTTTCGGCGTCTATTATTTTGCGCACTTTGTTGTTTTCAATAATACACTAAAAAAGGTCTATTGTACCCAAAAAAAAATAGCTAGTATATAAAATCGCCGGGTGCGTTTGTACAGTGGTTCCACTCCTTCTCTCCCTAAGTGGAAGTAGATGGTACCTTTTGCACCTCAACTCGTAATTGTGATCGCGGGTGTTACACTTAATGTGGATAATCTAAAGACTTTTTAAAACTAGTGAACCCGACAGACGTTGTCCTGTCTGAACGATCCTAGAACCGACTGCAGCGCCACCTACCGGGTCCAATTGTGTTTTCCAACCATCCAGGAACCCATTCAAATATACACACAAAATGTCATCTTAATCGGTCCAGCCATTGTTATACCACGTTTTATCCGTTTTTTTTTAAGTATCCTATGTCCGACTCCTGGTTCTAAGCTACCTCCCCACCAATTTTCAGCCAAATCGGTTCACCTGTTCTTGCGTTATAAATAGTGTAACTAACACGACTTTCTTTTGTATAGATAGATATATAATATTTTTTATAACCGCACATCAGACCCCTAATTGGAAATGGCTCTGTTTGAGCCGGCTATGACTGCTTACAGTGTGCTGAAGTCTGATCCTGCCAAAAGAAAGGCAAAACCCATATTCAACATATGGAAAATCATAGAAGACTTTATTTTTATAACTTTATTCCTTAAAAGAGACCAACTCTATCAGCTATAATATACGGTTAACTCTGTAACTCACCCTTGGTTGTCGAGTGCCCGCAAGCACTATTACTGAGCATGAGGTCTTGGGTTTGATTCCCGGGTCGGGCAAAGTGTAATTGGGTTTTTCCATCTAGTATTTCTCAGTTTGTGCCGAGTTGATGGCAATTGGCTTGCCCCCTAATTACGCGGGTCTTAAACATAACTAGGTGAAATGTGGATGTGATGGATACAGGGTGTAAGGGACAGCCCTCCTCAAACTAACAGGTTGCATTCAACTCCTCATTTTGAATCATAATCCACCGGAAAATTTCTCAGGAAAATTTTCATTTTTTTTTATTGGTGTTTTCTGTTACATTTTCTTTATTTCAATGTAAAATTACATTGTGTGTTTGGAGCACTCCATTTATGTAAAAAAAAAACAATAAAAAAACCAGCAATGGATGCTCTAACAAACGACGCGTGAATCACTTTCTGTCTAGCTACAGAGTTCATCGAACTCACCGCATACCTATTACCTACCCCTCCCAACCATTAACAGACGCTCCGATTTGTGCACAAAAACACAAAAAAATCAGGTTTATTGGATTCAAATAACGTTCCTGAAATAATTTCATGTACCGGTCATCTTAGTATGATATACTGAATTCACCCTATCAGTCTGCGGAGGGCTGTCCCTTACACCCTATAAGTACACCTCTGTCCAACCCATTGGGGATTATAAGCGTGATATTATGTTATGTTTGTTTCCAGGTACATACAAACTGGCCCAACGTTGGCCCTGCGCCGGATAACTGTACCAGTTAACTCCGGTCCTGTCGGATTGCCGTCCCATCGGACTATGAGAATGAGGGAACAGAGACTGCATCTGTGTCTGGCTGTGCGCCGAAGTCTGGTTTCCGCTTAAATTGGTCGCCATGGCCGAAATTCGGTCTGGAGGACTAGGCTTCGCCTGCGTGGATCTCGGAAAATATTCCACGGGTACCGGAATTAAAAGGCCATAACCATAACCGTACTCATAACCATAGCTGAGCCACAGGAAAAGGTCATTGACTCCTGTCATAGTGTTGCACCGCCTTCAACCCTAATTATATTTTTACGCGTAATTTTGAATCTGTGGTATCTTATAAAGTATTCATTTAAATGATATGATATCAGGCATAATTAAATGCACAATTTCAATAACATATTTCATTGGATAAAAACCGGCAAAATGCGTGTCGGACAATGCAGGGTTCCTAGTTGGGATGAAATTATCCCAAGAACAAACTTAACATTATAGTTGAAAAACATGTTCTCCCATACATTCCAACAGTAAATGTAAGTTTGTTCTCACAATAAAGAGAGTTTTACCATGTTATTTTAGACCACAAACTTCGTAAAGGTTTTTCTGTAATCTACAGGTAGGAACTATTTTCTGTATTTTTTTCAAAAATTTTGGCTCAATAGTTTCGAAGATAAGGGGCCAATGGTTTTTCGTTTATTTTCTTAAATAACTTTAAAACGATTTATTTTAAAATTATGAAAAAAATATATATTTGAGACCCTCATAGTAAGCCTTTCATTTGATATGTCACACGTTACAGAAGTGACCCCCATATTCAAAATGCATTTATTTACTTTAGCCGTACCTGTTTGGGTCACAGAAATCCTTAGGTGTACCAAATTTCAACATTGGCTGTGACAGACAGACAGACAGACAGACACACGAGTGATCCTATAAGGGTTCCGTTTTTTCCTTTTGACAAGGGCTTCACCTCACTCTCCTTGGCGAAAGAGAACTGGCGCAAACCTGCAGTACTTGATACTAACGATCGTAAGGAAGTATGGCAAGGCAAAGAGCTTCACGGACGCTTTTTCCGGGCCCTCCATGGGCCTGATGTAGACTTTTTGGCGTATGTATCCTGGCTGCGTTTCGGCGACCTCTTTGGGGAAACCGAAGGTTTTGTCTGTGCAATGATGGATGAAGTTATCATGACGAATAATTATCGGAAATACATTGTCAAGGACGGTACAGTTGACATCTGTGGGGCATTTTTTTTTTTTTTTTTTTTTGAGGGTGGGAAATCATCAAATAACTTCTCCCGCTCTGGGTGGAGCGGAAGGGCGTGTCAGACTTTTACTGACTAAAACCCACCCGTGTTCCTTCAGTTGCCTATGCCAGGGCCGCGGTAACCCCTTCGGACAATCCGCGACCCCAGCGGCATCTGTGGGGCATGCCACCGGCCCGGTGAATCAATCCGACATATTGTTTCCGGTTGTTCTCGTTTTGCTAACGGCGAGTACTGGCACAGACACAATCTAGTGGCTAGGATTATCCACCAGCAACTTGCCTTGCAGTACAACCTTGTGGAGTCCGAAGTGCCATATTACAGGTCATGCCCGACCCAGTTCTCGAGAATGATCACGCCACATTGTACGGGGATCGATCTATCATCACTGACAGGACTATTGTAGTCAATAAACCTGATATTGTGGTGATAGATTGACGAGAGCGCCGTGCAATGATTGTTGATATCGCTGTCCCTCATGACGAGAATCTCGTGAAAGTTGAGAAAGATAAAAAAATCAAGTATCTTGACTTAGCACTCGAGGTTGTCGACATGTGGGACGTGGACTCGTGAGTCTGCAATCATTGTACCGATAATCGTTACGGTTAAATGATAAATGATAAATGATTTATTTTCTGTAAGTAGGTTTGTACAAACACTTTTACACGTCAAACACACGTTCAACACAGTAGTCGAACGACCCCTTGTAAAACCAAACTGTTTGTTATGAATAATTTATGTTTATTAAAAAATCTTTGCAGTTGATCTAAAATAGCTTTTTCAAAAATTTAACTAAAGGTAGGTAGCACTGAAATGGGTCTATAATTAGTAGGGTCAGATGTACTACCCGATTTAAACAACGGTATTATTTTACTATATTTCATAAGATCAGGAAACTCACCACGGTCAATACAATTGTTATAAATAACAGCTAAAGTAGGTGCTACAATTTTTATAATTGATTTAGCAACGTCCACAGAATTACCCCATAGATCAGCAGTCTTTTTAATATTTAACGTGTGAAAGGTTTTAATTACGTCTCTATAGGTAACATATTGGAAATTAACTCAGAATCACAAATTGGAACGTTTTCTTTAAGTAAAGACTCTGCAGGCGTGGGTGATGACCTTAGAGATTTATTAGTTAATCTCAGCGAAGAACTTTTCAAAGGCCGCGGTGACTTGGGAATCTGATTTAATTATGTTGTCATCAATAGCAAGGCTGTAGTCACTACTTCGGTTGCTTGACCTTCCTGTTTCGCTATTAATGATATTCCATGTCGTTTTAATTACATTACTACTATTTTTAATTTTTGTACTCAAGTAACGTGACTTGGCCATACAACAAACTTTTTTAAATAATTTAGAATAATTCTTAACATATAAATTAAATTCAGCAGTGTTAATACAAGTCCGTTCATCATACAACTCATAAAGTCGTTTTCTACTTTTATGTATACCAATGGTGGCCCAGTCACTGAAGCAAGTGTTATTATTAACCGAGAATGCCTTTGTAATGAAAGTGTTATCAAATTGTGTGCAATACATATTAAAAAAATCATTATATTAATGGCCTAATAGCGGAGAGCCTCGACCAACACCCGCCAAACTGTTAAGAATATAACTTAGTTGTTTATAACAATAGGAATATGTTATGTACAGATGTATATAGCGCTGGAACTGTTTTGCGTGAAATAAAAAAAAAACATAAACTTTATAACTCGCTGTTATTTGGGGGGGTTAAGCACATGTTCATAGAATCACCCAACTTATAGAGATTTATCTCTACTTCATCATGCATCATTTCTCCTGTCCTCATCCCAATTTATTTGGGGTCGGCGCAACATGGTTTTATAAGCCGTGTAAATCAAATAAATAAATAAATGTCCCTTTCTTAAGTTGTAATACCCCATTGGACTTTAAATATGTAAATGATGGACAAAAAACTAGAACAACACAAACACACAAAAACACACACACACACACAACAACAACACACAAACAACAACAACAATACATTTTTTTTTCTTTAATAATAAGAACTTAATAATTTATTACAATCTAGCCTAATAGACTAATAAGCAATTTAACTCTAGTCGTCGAGTTCCTGTCTTTTCTTTTATGACGTGATATTTCCAACGCAACTTGGCGTCAAGAGTTAGGTATGCCAAGGTATTTGGCTGTTAGCATATGGCACTTGTATGCCGTTTATATAGATTGGGTGGTAATCGCAGTGTTTATTAGTGAAGTAAATGTGAATTGGTAGGGGTACATGTAAAGTCCAAGAAATGGTTTCATAGCCTTGGAAACGATCTGTGGCATTCTGAACAGGGGTTGGTTTCCATATGGTTGGTATTCACGTGAGCTGTGGCCAAAATTTACAATGACCGTGCTGACATCGCATTCCGCTTTAAAAGAAAACAGGTTTAGCTACTCGCCGACAGATGTCAGTGTTTTAAATTTAATACAAAGAACGAGAACTAGAGAACTTACGAAGAAAATACTTACAAAAAATAAATTAAAATAAACAATCATTTTCATAAAAATAATAGTGAAATTACTAAAAACAATTTTAGCAAGCATTCAGGAACTAAAAAACAAAATTATACAATTATTAAGAATTGATTTATTTACTACATCACATTATGAACATTAAATTATTTATACTATGTACAAGTAGGTATAGAAAAAATAAAAAAGAGCTCATAGGGCATCAAAAAATTCGTCCGCATCGCTGGCAGCGGGAAAAGTGCCCAAAAGACTGGCGGCATTGCCACGCTGGATGGCAATGCTAATTCTTTGGGCTAAAAATAGGCCCGCTCTCTGGTCCCGTGTGGAGTCGACCAACCGCTTGGCGATGTCCCGAAATACTCGATGAGCACTCGGACCCCAAGGCCCTAGTGTTTCAACCCCAAACGGCTCAAACAAATAGCTTCCAATAAAGTTGTTATATTTGCGCCGTTTGAGGTTTTCTGCACCTGCAGCAGCCGCTCCAACGCAGCACGCCGTGCTAGGAAGATGGGATGGCGCGAGGGTGTCGACACAGGTTGCATCCCACACCAAAGGCCTACCCAACTTCCAAGGCATTATGGTCATTCCGTCTGGTCTCTTCCCATCGTCGCGCGCCAGGCCATTAGGTTCTAAAACAGCTGGCACCCCGGCGGTGACAAGAGCCCGACGGATGATGTCGTTAATGCTGGCGTGCCGTGTCATCCAGCCAGCACTTTTGCTGCAGGATAGGCCATGGTGTCCGAGGCAGTCGACTCCTTCACCGCACTGACAGCGATGCGGAGCCCCGCAAGGAGCCCCCAAACGCAAACATGTAGCGAGCCGGAATGTGGTGTCACTCAGCACAGTGCCTATGTTGGGTGACGGTAGTGCCTGAAGCCAGAGGCCCGACTCCCACTCACCCACAGCCAGCAGGCGGGCACGCTCTGCAGTATTGGTGGACGTATTAATAAGATTATACCGTACCAACCTACAGAGCGGCTCATCCCACTGTCTCTGGGAAGACGGGTTCTCGGGCTGAACCGTATCCGGGCAAGCCACTTTCCAGGCGTTCACCGCATCGGACAAACACGGCACGTCAGAGTCAACCTGAGAAGAGGCTAAGATTTTTGTAGTTAACTCTTCGGTGCTGTGGACCGAGGACAGGAACGCCGGTAAGCTTACACTAGAAATTTTGCGGACGCCGAGCCCACCAAAACGAATGGGTAGTGTGGCTTGCAGCCACGCGCGGTCGTCCAATGCCACATTTAAGTCTATCAATTTAATCATTTTAACAAAACCAACCATAAAAAATAAACTTTCTTTATTAGTGTATAGTCTATGTTCTTTATTGTCAAATTCTAATGTCAACTGACAACACCTATCAAGTTAGAACTTAAAATTGAAAATTAATAATTATTTTTTTGTTTAAAATCCAATGATTTGATTTATATCGACCTTGTCGACGTTAAAATCATGATATTTTCGAGGAAGCTATTGTAAACAAATTACGGAATGGGGCCTTTAACGGCTTTCTTATTGTGTACGTGTTGTTGTTGTGCTGTTTGGCGTGAGTATAATTTTCATTCTGCTAGAGCTCTTCTCACTGAGCCTTCATACACACTAGCGAACGACTTTTGTAAATTAAACAATATACAAGGTGTAGGTACCATAAATAACGTGTCATTGTACTCATCATTATGAACAACTTTTACTATGGGACCAAATCTGAAATCGCGAAAAAAAACTCAGCTGCTCGCAGCTCCCTACATTTTGACGAGTTTGGTGTAGATAAATGTACTGAACAGCTGATTTTTTTTTTCGCGATTTCAGAGTTAGTCCCATAGTAAAAGTTGTTCATATTCATGGGTAAAACACCCTGTGATTTATTTATTTATTTATTTATTTAAAACTCTTACACTATCATTACAGGTTATAAACCTAATGCGACAGCTAAGACTACTTGTAATAATTATTATTTATTTAAAATAACCTTACATTACTAACAATTACACACTAGTACATTAATACAAAATTACTGATAACTAAAAGGATACCAGTAACCTTATACAAAATTAACTTAAAAATATTTGTCCATCTATTTTAAAGGGACCATAGATAGATATTTTGTCTAACGAAGGCGTGTGTCTGATGTACCTACGCACATATCGTTTCCGAGTCCGAGGATTGTGAAGCTGTAAATTTTCTTATAAAAAGCGATAATGTGTTTCTCCCCGTAAACATAGTCTAATTACTTTTGGAAATGTTGTAGATATAATGAAAGACTAAGTTCGCAAGTTTTTGTTATAAAGAAACAAACCCGAAAAGGGTCATGGTACTCATCATTTTGAACATTTTTTTCTATGGGAACAACCTTGAAATTTTCAAGGTTGTTCCCATAGAAAAAAACTTTTACTATGGGACCAAAACCTGAAATCGCGAAAAAAAAACAGCTGCTCCCTACATTTTGACGAGTTTGATAGATAAATGTACTGAACAGCTGATTTTTTTTTCGCGATTTCAACTTGAAATCGCGAAAAAAAAATCAGCTGTTCAGTACATTTATGTTCGCTTAATTCGTCAAAATGTATGGAATACTTAGCTGATTTTTTTTTCGCGATTTCATGTTTGGTCCCATAGTAAAAGTTGTTCATAATGATGAGTACAATGACCCCCTTAAAAGATTGCCACTGCCACTGCCATTGCCACTTACACCCTCTATACCTACAACGTGTCTTTTTGCATCCTCGTCAAATTTAAGGGTGTGGTATAGATCATCAAACCGAACAACTTTTTCCATGGCACCGACATCGTAATCGCGAAAAAATAATCAGCCGTCCGTTTCATACATTTGCATCGAGTTCTACTAGGTATTGAAGTTTTTTAAGGAATAGTTGAAAATGTTTTCGCGAATATGATGTTGGTCCCATGGAGAAAGTTATTCTGTTTCATGTTCTGTAAAGTCCGCGAGGCTTAAGCTGAGCTTTGCATTTGTGTGAGTGATCACCAAAATAGTACAAGAGCCCAAGACCAAAATTTTTTTTAGTCTTAGCGTTTTACGTAAGACAAAGTCTTCAATCGTCTTATCGTTTTACGTTTTACAACTATGCGACGTGGTTTTGGTCATGGCATCTCGTACTAAAAGAACCAAAGCCGAATGCCAAAAAGCAGTATAAACCGGGTTTAAACCAAGCAAAGGACGCGTCGCGCTCAATGCCGGACGTCACACCTACACTATATATGTGCACTCACACAAATGCAAAGCCCAGCTTAAACCTCGCGGACTGTACCATACCCTGAAAGACAAGGATGCAAAATAACATGGTGTATAGGTACACCTCTGCCTAAGCCTTCAGGGTATAGTCGTAATGTTATGTTATGTTTGGTTCCAGGTACATACAAATTTGCGTGCTCCTAATACGATTACCTAGTTCTATCTCTGTCTATCTAACCATATTGCCATTTCTAATATTGTATTTCTAAATTAGCCGCATATTTGTTTGTTTCTACTAATGGTAGAAATTTAAAATTCGAATTCAAACAGTTAAGGGATAAATGAACAATACAGAACTGATGGGCCCGTTTTGAATAACGTAAGTTTAATTTTTATTTACCACAATCTGCCTAGCCTTTTCCCAACTATGTTAGGGTCGGCTTCCAGTGTAACCGAATGCAGCTGAATACCAGTATTTTACATGGAGTGACTGCCTATCTGACTTCCACAACTCAGTAACTGGGTAATACGATACCCCTTGGTAATACTGGTTGTCAGAATTTCGGGCTTCTGACGACGCGTAACGACTGTCCAGATCCAGAAGAATGACAGCCGGGACCAACGGCTTAACGTGCTTTCCGAGGCAGGGCACCATCGTGCTTTCTGAGGCACCATCAAATTTTAACATTGACATAATACAAACTCATGTTGACGAGCATAAATTGCTTAGAAACCATATTAAAGTAATCGAATCGCAATCCGTGAAATACTTAAGTATAATTGAGTAGTTCCGATGGTCAACTGTGGTCTTCATCAGTTCCAACTTCACCAAATGGTGCTTTCCGAGAGCAAATGCACGAGTTACTATAAAAAACTAGCTGACCCGACAGACGTTGTCCTGTCCCAATTTCAATATTCCCATATAAAATTCACTTTCAGTTTTCCAGAATTTTCCAATTTTCCCGGCAACTTTTCCAATTTTTCTCATCGTTTAAACCTTCCCTGGACTACGTCAAACATTTCCAAACCAAAATCAGCTAAATCGGCCCAGCCGTTCTTGAGTTATAAAATTACAACGAAAAGTGGCATTGATTTTTATAGATATAGATACCCAAATCGCTATAGGTGTGCCTATAAAATTTGAGGGTTTCCCTTTATTTCCATGGGATCCCCTCATCAGATTCTGACCTGGTGACATTTTTGAAGTCAGTTAAAAAGACAGTTCAACGATTTTTTTTTAAATCATGTTTTTTTTTTCAGAATCCTGCACACATTCAGCTAACGTGGGTTATTCCCATATTCGATTTTCAAAATTATATACGGAACTTTGTTTGTTTGTCTTTATTTTCATTGTTATGCCATTTACATAAAACAATGAAAACTGTATCATGTTTTTTTTTTCAGAATCCTGCACACATTCAGCTAACGTGGGTTATTCCCATATTCGATTTTCAAAATTATATACGGAACTTTGTTTGTTTGTCTTTATTTTCATTGTCATGCCATTTACATAAAACAATGAAAACTGTATTTATTTAATTTTTTAACCAACAAGAAAAACGACGAAATGTGAGGAAAGTTATGTTTTCGTAAGTTCTTTGTTGAGTTAGTAATAAATCTGTGATTAAAATAAAAATTAATTGTATTGTATAATAATACTTAGTTGAAATAAATTAAATGTTAAAGGATATGAGACTCTTTTTATGACAGTAAATGGATGATTTGCAAGTTAAAATACATTGGGAGGAGTACCTATCTCCAACAAAAATTTTCAAGTAATAGAATAAAGGTAAGCGTCGACTGGTCCGAGCCGGCTGCAGATTTCGGTTTGCTTTGTATGAATTCATAAAGGACTGCGTCCACTACCGGTACCGCCTGCATTTTCATTTCTTCATAAAAACTAATCAAAATTCGTTGCGTGCCGTGCGTGCGGCGCGGAGCAGTGTACGCTCAGCTTAACTAAGGGCCCTGCTGGATATAAAACTAAATTAAATGTAATTTCTGTCTTTCTGGCGGAGGTACAATGATTTTCGTTCGATTAGACAGATACATCCAACAAAGATTCAACATGTCATTGTGATACTGTCATTATGATAGACATATGATACAGTCAGAGATGTCATGATACAGACAGAATATGTCATATGATACAGTCTGCATCGGTATTGTTGCTGTGGCTCAGGGGGACCAACTCAATGTTTATAATACGTCATTGGCCCAACTAGATAGAAACATTCCCACAAGCCCCCCGGACAAAAATTCGTAAAATGTTATCCACAACCTCAAATTTTGATTGGTAAAAGGCCTGGAATTAATGACCAAATGATGATATCTCTGGTATGGGTTTGGGACTGTTTATTGTTCTAACCTGGAACCTCCACGAGCAACGACACCAGACTGTGAGAAAAATGTTCTTAGAAACACAATTTATTATGATGTGTAGGAGACAGACATTGTCTGAAAGAAAGTTAATATAAATAGTAGGTATAATCTCTTTCCTTTATCCTTTTAACTGCGAGAGGGACCACGAAAGTCCGATGTCAAAATCAGAGAGTTGCTTTATTTCTATGATTAGATTCCTTTGTTTGGTCAGTACCTAAAGAAACCTGCTTCAGGTTGAAAATCTACAGGTATAGTATAATAATCCTGAGAGTAGAGTTTACTTTGCCGGAACAGGTCTAGGGTGAGGAGCCAGACCAAGTGAGACACATAAAACCGCAGAGCACCATGTGGCGAGCGGCAGTACCGACCTCACGGACCCTATCTCCGGGAAGTCTTGTTCCTCGGCTTGCCTTTATTGGCCGGCTGGAGTGAACACTGACGAGGAACAGAGCTCCCACCTCTTTCTTGCCTTTATTGGCCGGCTGGAGATTCGCAAGAACAAATCTGCATGGAGGAAGGAAGTATTCCAGTATGTGCTGGTATGGATCTTGACCATCTTCCGGACTCTGGGATTGTCCTAATAGCACCCAAATACCACCACCAAAACAGTCCAATAATTATTTTTGTTTCCATAACCCGCAACATAACAGAGGACCTCGTGGCTAAGTAATGACAGCCGCACGGGTCGATCCATCAGGTTAAGCTACGCTTGCCGGGGTTGGTCAGTGGATGTGTCTTTACATACCGAGACTCCTCCGTGCCTCGGAAAGCACGTTAAGCCGTTGGTCCCGGCTGTCATTCGTGGATCTTTGACAGTCGTTACGGGTCGTCAGAAGCCCGAAAGTCTGACAACGTCTTACCAAGGGGTATAGTATTACCCCGTTACTGGGTTGTGGAGGTCAGATGGGCAGTCGCTCCATGTAAAATACTGGTATTCAGATGTTCGACCCCAAAATAGTTGGGAAAAGGCTAGGCAGATTGAACCCGCAATAGTCTTACACCAACCGGAGGTTGTTCTTGTCTTCACTTGCGAAGTGCATACAGGGATAATCGTCGGTTAGTGCTTCATTTCCTTTACCTAAAGAGTCTTAAAGGCCTCTGCAAGTTGGCTTCGGCCCCTCGTATGCCTACCAAAGGTCCAGGACTCTATAGTCCCGAGATTTGCAAAGAGCTTAAAAAAATGTAATAATACCAGCCTATTACTGCCCCACTGCAGGACAAAGACCTCTTCTCATACACAGAAGGAGCATTAATCACCACGCTAGCTCAAGAGTTGGCGATTTCAGACTTATATTAACTGCCTCTAAGTTCAGGTTTCCTCACGATGTTTTCCTTCACCGATGCCAGGTACAGAAGACAGAAGAAATAAAACACAAACGCATTTGCAAGTGATTCGAGAATAATAATAAAAACAATAACATTTATTTACTATTGGTTCTCAAAATTCACCATTATCTACTTTAGGTACATAGGTACAATGTTTTTTTGTATTTGAGTTCATAAACCAACAAAGCTCATGCGCAATATTATCGAAAAAGGCATAACCCACAGTTTCTAAAAGAAAAAATGAGTACAGAATTGAGAACCTTTTTTTGAAGTCAGTTAAAAAAGATTTTTACAATTTTTATCTTTTGTCACAATTTTCGATCATACCGCGCATAAAAAATATGTTTTTTAATATATTCTGTTTTTTACATAGATATATTATGTTTTTTTTTTATATTTGTTACTCTTCATATGTTCAGGTAATGTGTAAAAATACTTAATTATTTCATTAACAAATTAAAATTTTTGATAATATAAATCATCTCATAGAAAAACAAGACATACAAAAATTTTATTATTTTTATTTCATTTTTTACTACCTATTTATAATGATCTCTGATACCCATAAATTCGTAGGTACCGTTTTACAAAATAGAAACTCTTAGAAAAGAATTACGAATTAATGAAAAAAACTACTAATCGAACCAATTTTTGTAAAAAAAACACACAGACACCCGTAACCGATTATTTCCATATTCATCATGCTTGCTTTTCCAAAATACATTTTTTTTATTCTATCCTTTACGTGTCCAAATCTATATTAGTTTTTTAGTGAAAATTTAGCAAAACATAGTACAAAAGTTTTAGAAATACCTACTAAAACTACCCAGCAAGTAAAACGTTTACCCTATATACTATCACTATCGCACTGACACTCATACGCATAAGTGCGAAAGAGAGGCAAGATGCTCCTCTCTTCACCCTTCTATTTGCACCAATCAAGTCTAAGTTTTGCTCGAAATTATGGACACGGCGTTGTTTAGAATGGCTACACACTTGCGACTTTTTGTGACGATTATTTGAAAAATTAGTTTTACTGAAGTTTCAAGAACATAACCCATTTGTTTTAATCCCTGATACGGGCTATATCACGATCCCAAGATGTTATAGACAGCGTTGAACATCAACATTGCTCACAATATTTGTAAAAAAAATGAGTTATAGATGAATCAGATCATTTAGCTAAATCATTTGAATATTGCTTTGTGTTAGCATTAACGTTAATTCGGAAAAGAAAAATATCTGAAGGAATGGGAGTCGGGAGTAAAGCTTTAAAAATCAATTAAAGTTAAATTTATATTCAGCCTTTTAGTCAAAGATAACGACAATACAACGTTAAGGTTGATGCGCCAGGGTAGCCCGCGAAATTCAAAATTTCTTACGTTTTTTGCAATTTGTAGGTCCGTGTGAGCTTGTATGTTGATTAAAATATGATTCGCGGCCGTAGCTAACATGGCTTTACAGAATTATAATCATTACAATCAGCAATACAACTGCATAAGTTAGCATTTACCTCAAATCTAGCGATTTCATGAAATCATGATGTTTCGGGCGCGGGCTAACCTGGCGCATCATCCTTAATATGAGATGGTGGTTGTACTATGCGAGCGAAATAAGATATAAATACTGTCAAGACGCCATTTTGTTCCGCAATACTCGCGAACTTCATTACCAAAGCGTAATAATTTGACAGCTATCGTGTGAAAGTGCGATCCTATTCTTAGTTGGCTCGCATAGTAGGCTTGCAAAACCACGCTTCGATCACCAACCCCTGGTGTGTTGGCGATCGAAGTATGTGGAAACTGTACAGCCAGGAAGACAATACACCCGGACTCCCATTTTTATATCGCTCAAAAGAAATTGATAAATAACAAATCAGTCAGAAATAATTAGTCGCAAAGTCGCAAGTGTACCCATTTCATTTAATAATTTTATTGATTTATTTTTAAAATAAATTCGTGATACATGGCCGGTCTTAAACAGTTAAATATCTGAATCAGGAAATTCAGGAAATTTGTTTTTTTGGAATATTTGTTTTTTTTCTGTTAAACCATGTTGTTAAGCGAAGGTAATAGGTTTTTCAGCCAATTTTTCAGTCTTAGTGCTCTAAAACGTTTTCTCCAATATTTCGTTTTTTACTCATTTTATTTTGTAAACCTTCTTGGGTAATGTCCAATTGTAGTCGAAGTTATGAAGAAAATACAGAACAATAAAATGTTTCTGAAAAAAGTAAAATAACTACTTACATGTTTTTTTTTGTGTTCGATAACATTCTTGGAACATTGCTGATTGATTTACATTTTGAAGTACTTAAACATAATAAAGTAGGTACCTAATCAACACAATACATTATTGTACAAGTTTTGGGAAAGGTATTTTACATAAAAAATATTATTTACAAAAAATAATTATAATTATTTTAAAAAATAATTTTACAAATTGGACATTCCCATATATCGAAGCTAAACATAATGACTAAACAATCTAAACGTGTGCGCCTAGGTTTTTACATTTTTATTTTTATATTTGCGAAAAAGAGTACACTCTTTGAAAAACTGTATTGCATATACTAATAGTTGTGGAAATATTAAAAATTAATTACTTCTACGTATATATCTGAGTTTTAATAAAAACTAAAATATATCATGTTTAAAAATTAACATTTGAACCACCCGTATGTTTTTTTTAACTATTATGTATGCATGATCTCACTATATGATTATACCTATTTTATCAGTATTAGAAAATAATAAAAAAGGAAAACAGGAAATAAAAAAAAATAAAACCAAACTAGACAATAACAGATTGCTTTATTTAACAAAAAATATATAATATATAGAAAGGAAAAAAACAACATTTTTCACATGATCTGTCAAGCTTACTCGGAGTCCATTTTGAAAAATTTGTTTCTTTTATTTTATATTTTTTAATAGAATGTAAAATTAAAGATAACCCATCGAACCTTATGATATTTAATATAAAATACATATGATTAATAACTATTTACAAAATACAAGTTAAGATTTATACTTTTATTAACATTAATATAATCCAGTCTATAGTAAAGGCTATTCGACAAACTTAGCGTAATGTTAGAAAATTGATGGTTATTTTAATAATTCTAATTATTAGTAGCAGGCAATTTAAATTAAATTAAATAATAAATATACGTATAAAATCGCGTCAAGCTAAAATAAAAAAGGTAAAAAAATAATTTACGTATTAACGGATAAAAATACAACAGTTTATTATGCAAAATTGTGTTTTTTCATTTTTTTTTTTTGTTTCATTTTATTATGCAAAATGTGACATAATTCCATAGATGGCACCCAAGCAAAGAATATGAAAAAAAAATGAGATCAATTTACTCTACACGCGCGAAAATGAAAAAAAAAATTAAAAATTGCCTGCTAAATATTACAATAATGATTTTTGTCCGTGAAAATTTGATTATTCATTCCTGAAAAGTTCATTCTCATTGATAATTTTGTTCAACTCACGACTGTTAATCGACTTAAAATTACTTTTAATTATGATTTGCATTTTTCCATCGCTTCAACATATTTGACATTATATGAACTTCTTTATTTAATTAAAAACAACGAAAAAAATACAAAAATGGGCAGTATCATGTATTCCTATATTACAACTTAAATCGAAAATCTACAGAGGCGAAAAAAACATTAATAATAATAATAATAATCATTTGAAATAAATAACAAGTTACATTCTTTTAAAAAAAACTGTTAAAATTAATAAAAAAGAGTCCTATTTAAAATAAGTTTCGTTCGATTGAAACTGTGTGATCTTTAACTTGCTACACCTTTATAACTTTTTTATTTCTTAATAAAAACTCTATTCCTATTATTATATATTTATATAATAATTATTATTATTTCTTCATTCAGAGTTAGATACACTTTACGATAATTATATTACGATATTCCTTTGTATACAATACACAATCAAACATACATTATGTCTAATTATGTATTAAATAAACCACAAAAATGTGTGTAACGCTACATAATATATTTCTTGTTACGAAAAAAATAATAAGAGATTTCCATAACAAATGAAAAAAATCATATATTCTGAGATTATATGTAAAACTAAACGCATTTAAATGTAACTAGAATCGAATTAAATAAACCTCCCTTTAATTATTGTACGTACATACTTTTAAGTAAATATTTTAACAGTCTCAAGGTACATACATACAATTATAAATATATTAACAAATGATTTAGATGCGTTTAGTTTTGCGTAGGAATTAATAAAAAAATAGCTGTCAAGCTGTCAAGAGTCTTTGAAAAGGTCTCAAAATGCCACCGTCCAGCTATATTGGGCAAAAATGAGATCGTTCTAACGCAACCTGATAGAAACCTGTGGGTTCAGGCCTGGGGCAGGTGTAGACCTAGCCGTGCGTGTAGTCCAGTACACTGTCCAGTGAGAACAACTCTTTGTAGAGCGCTGGGAACACATGGTGGGGATGCGCCGCCTTGAAGCGACACAGTGCCTCGAGGTGCATCAGCGATAGTTCTCTGTAATTGAAACATTATTAAAATTAGTATTAGTGTTATTTAAACATTGTGTTTTGTCAGGTGTCCACCAATCTAAACATTCTAAAAAACCTATCAATGAAAGTTAACCTTTGTCTTTCACTTCTCTTAATTCTTTATTAATACGTCGATAATGGTGTGGTTTACGTGTTTGTTATCTTAGTTTAAGGATTTTCTGTATTTTTTTTAACATAACTGTTGAGTGCATAAAATTGGCTGTAAGTTATTGGACTACGATTAATAAGTTTCCAAATGGTATGGAAAAACAATCTATATAAAATGGCGGGACTTGAAGTTTCTCCACTGCTTTTTCTATCTTTTGCTTACTTTTCACCGATATTTAAAAATATTTTAGTGCCATAGTCTGTACAATGTTTTTAGATGGATATTTCTTGATACAAAATCACAGTGAAGTTAGCGTTCAAAAAAAAAATCTAAATATTTTACATAAACCACCTACAAAAACCTACAACGTCAGAAGCAAGGTGCACGGTTCCAGTTACTCTTTAAAAAATAATTAGCTTTTACAATGTTTTGAAATTAGTGTTAATTTAGGTATGAGAGGACAGTGATCTAGATACTATACATACCTGAAGGTGGGTATCTTAGCCAGCAGCGTGTCTAGAACAGTGACGTCACCCTTGAGGGGTGCGTGGTTAGTCTCGATCTCATGCCGCATCGCCGCCATCGACATGTTGAACAGGCACTGGATCTCAGGGTTGCCGCGGACGCCATGCCGTTCTGTGGATTGAGTTCAATATTTTTAAAAAATTGTCATATTTTACAATGCACACTTAAATAGCTACCACGCAAATTAATCTACCAATCAATGAAAATCAGTAAACAAATAATCGCAATGATGTTGATTTTAAAATAAAATGAAAGATTTTCTTTGTGCAATATATTGAAAGGCCATGACGTCCAAAGATATTGCGTTCAGTGACCTGGTCGAAAATGGCTTCTTTCTCAGTTTTTTGGGTTTTAAGTATAAAGTAAAGTATTCTAATCGCTATGCATGACATGACTGTTTTACAGTTTTCAGAGAGAAGTTTTAGAGGAAGTTTATTTAGTTATTCAAACCAGAATTATGTTATAATTCTTACCTGGCCACAATAGCACAAGGCTCTGGTAGAGCGCAAGTTCAGTCTCAGTCAGTTTGAGTCGCGCGATCGTCTTCGCCGCGTCAAATATACCCACCACTAGCGCCACGTCGCGGGGATCACTGTAAGTTAACAAAATAATTGTTAATGATAAATATTCAAAAAAATGTAATAGACACAATTACATTATTGCAGAAAAGAAAACTCAAATATCTACTGAGCCATTAATTTAGTTTTTTTTTTTTTCGTTTAAAAATACTGATTCTTTGTGTCAAACTCCGGATTTAAATGTAAAATTCTAACATTAAATGTATCATTTTCCACTGGATTCAAATTCTATATTTCTCAAGGTTATCAAATCAAATACAACTTTGTGAAATTAAATGTAACTTTTCAAATTAAATGTAATTTCTCCAAATTAAATGTAACTTACCGTGCGTGCACGCACTCCCTGATAGGCAGCACCACATCCCCGTACAACACCTGGTCTCGGTTCACGTCGATCAGCCGCGAAAGTCGGACGATGGCTAACTCGAACGAGCCTAGAAAGAGAATTAGTTTACTTAGACGATTTGCTGGTAGTTTTTGGGGTTAATGATAGTGATAGATGGATTGATGATGATTATCTGATACCGAAAAGACTATTATGTAGGATGTATTTAAATTAATATAAAAATAAATAATATTAAAAAATTAATTTAAATAATAACAACGAATATTTTTAATAAATAAGAAATTTAAAAAAATAAATAAGAGATATATTTTCTATACCTCCTTATATAATTATAGTAAACAATAAACCATCGAAAAATATTCATAGAATAATTTACCTGTTCCTACTTATTTTTCCTTATTCTGCCCCTCTCCTGGTCATAGACCTCTCTCATAATTTCAAAAGAAGTCTTAGTTCAATGATGAATGATCTATGGATACTATACTCACCAGACTTTAGTAGTAGTATTTGATCATCTTGTGTAAGCTTCATAAATCCAGGTATAAGTTTAGCGAACTCAATGATATTCTGGATCATTCCAGTCAGTTTGTCTGCACAATCCAGCCACATTTCTTCGTACGTCATTGAACTGTAGTATAGTAACCTGAAAATACTGTAGGGTTAGTAATCACATAAATTATAAACTTATTAACATCATCTTTGGACAGGTCCACTCAAAACTATGTGGTTCTATCCTCAAAATACCACTTCAGAGATGGTCCTCACATGATCTGACCAAGATTATGTCTGAACTTTAAATGAGACTCTGGCCCCTGATTTTGTTTTGGCATTTCTTCTCAGGGGTACTATGATAGGAAAATGTCGACTCTATTTAGCTTATTTTTAGGGTTCCGTATCTCAAAAGGAAAAACGGAACCCTCATAGGATCACTCCTGTGCCTGTCTGTCTGTCCGTCTGTCACAGCCAATTTGTTCCGAATCTAATAGAAAATTGGTACACTTATGAATTTCTGTGACCCAAACACGGACGTGTACCGTAAAAATGAATTTTGAATAGGGGGGTCAAATAAGAAAAGTTTTGCAAACTGTACCGTGTAATGTGTAATATATTAAATGAAAGCTATATATTTTTAAAAAATATTTTTTTTTTTATATTTATAAAATAATTTGTTAAAACAAATTATTTTATAATTATAAAAAACTTATTTAAGAAAATAGACGAAAATTTACTATTATTTCCCTTATCTCCAAAAGGGTCGGTCAGTCATAAAGATGAAGCTATGTTGCCCATTCCAAACCATAGTAGGTTCCTATGGGGAAGAACGGACAAGAAACTCCACTGACAGTATTTTAAATCAAAATATTGTTACTGTCCATCCTTTTCCCAACTATGTATATGCGGGTCGGCTCCCAGTCTAACCGAAAGCAGCTGAGCTGAGTACTAATATTTTACATGGAGCCACACTGCCTATCTGACCTCCACAACCATCTGGGTTGTGGAGGTCAGATAGGCACTTATCTATCATTACGACTATAGGAATAGGCACATGTAATAGGTCACCCTCTATTTCGTCAGGTATGTCTAAGTAGGGGAGCCTATTACTCCAGGCAGCTTCTGAGAAATTCCTGATGGAAAACCCATTGACAGTTTGTTTGCCCTACCTGGGGATCAAAACCAGGACTCTTTGTTCTGCAGTCGTGCTTAATGCTAGGTACAAACGCAATCTCAAACATCAAAATCGCGGCATCATGCGTGTGTATCTAGCATAAGACAACTGGACTATTAAGGGAGAAGAAAATTTGAAGTCAGTCAAAATGGTGTAAAACTGCGGTTTCCTAGAAGAACGGTGGCCGTACTAAACGGCCGTAGTGACTGTCATGAAAATTATGACAGCTGCAAAGATTTAAATCGTTAGATTCGCCCTACCACGTCAAAAGATAATAGCATTTGTATCGTTTTGACACCTCTGACACACAATGACGCAGTGACTTCACTTGATTGTCATGGAAACGCTATTTAATAATGTGTGAGCTCACACTTTTTCTTGTGACTAGGTACGGTGAGAGCAAATCTAGCGTTTTAAATCTTGGGGGTCCAAGTTTGACTTATGTCAGATACTAGTGAAAATGACAGATTTTCATGATGGCCGTAACGGCCGCTTTCCTAGGAAACAAAAGCTTTAGTAGGAAATTTTAAGTAATACTTTTTTATATCAACGCGATGCGGTAGCAGCTGCTGCGGTTCTGGTTTCGATGCCTGGGTTGGGCAGGGTGTTTGAGGTTGTCTGTTAGAAAAATTTGGGCACATTTTCACTTAGTTTTGGAATGGGATTGCCCCCTAGAACATGCGACCTCAATAATTGGGTATTTGTGAAGAAGAGGAAGAAAAGCATAAAGTATAATATTACACTTTACTTTTAGTAATAAATTAATTCATGTAACTAATTTATAAAATAGTGTCTACTAGAAAAGTTCAACAAAAGGTTTCGTATGCTATATTTGAGTGCCACAGACTCACATTAAAATATATAATATTAGTATACTCACTTGGAAACATCCTGTGGCTTTCTGAACATCTCATGTATGAACTCCAGCTTAAGGTTGGTATTCGCGTGTGCTTCAGCCAAACTTTTCACAAGGACCTTGCTGATATCGCCCTCCGCTGTGAAAGAAAGAAAAAGTTTAGCTACTCGCCGATAGATGGCAGTGTTTTTAATTTAGTGCAAAGAGTTCTACTTATAAAAAAATCAATATATAATAAACATTTTCATCAAAATAATAGTGAAATTACTACAAACAATTTTAGCAAGCATTCAGAAACTAAGAAATAAAAATATACAATTAATAAATGCATAACAATTATAATATTTTTAACAAAACAAACCGAAAAAGAAACTGTCTTTTATTGTCAAACGCTAATGTCAACTGACAATACCTATCAAATTAGAACTTGAGATTGAAAATTAATAATTATTTTTTTGATTAAAATCATGATGATATTTTCGAGGAAGATATTGTAAAGAATTCACGGCATGGAACCACTATCGGCCTTTTTATTGGGTTCTTGTTGTTGCTGTTTATGTTGGCGTAAGTATCATAAAGGCGGCTAACTGAACGACTTTTTAAATTACATACATTTATGTAATCGCTCATCAGACCCCTTTGAGATGAAATGGCTTTGTTTGAGCCGACTAGTGCCTATGACTGCTTACAGTGTGCTGAAGTCTGATCATCCCAAAAGAAAGGCAAAACCCATATTCAACATATGGAACGTTAGTAACACATGTGCTACGGAAGCTTTCCTTGTTACTAGCAGTCTACTATCCGCACTGGGTCCGCGTAGTGGACCTATCGCGTTTGCGGAGTTTAGCTAGCTCATTAAAAATAGCCCTGTAGGTACACCTCTGTCTAACCCTTCGGTGAATACAGGGGTGCTGTTATGTTATGTTTGGTTTCACCTAGTTCCATCTCTGTTTATCTAACCATAGTGCCATTTCTAATCTTTTTTTTTATTACTAGCCGCTTGTTTATTGCCGATCTGTTTGGCTCTACCAACACCAATGGTAGTAATTAAAGACCCGAATCCGAACTACTATGGGCTAAATGAACAATACAGAACTGATGGTCCCGTTTTGAATAACGTAAGTTTCACTTTTATTTACCATCAAATTGACATTGGCAGTAAATAGTCTGGAATCTCCAACCCGCAATGGGCTAGCGTGGTGATCCAATATTTGTTTTTTCTTTGTATGGGAAGAGTTTTTGCCATAAAGTGGGAAACCCACTGACTTGAGTGGGTGTTTGTGAGGAAACCAGCATGTCCTAGAACCAAAAATTCGGAGACATGTGACATCCTCAACCCGCATTTGGCCCGCGTAGTGGATTATGGCCCGCTTCCTCTAACAGAGAGGAGGCCTGTGTCCCAGCAGTGGGAACATTATAGGCTGATTATGTATGATACGTAGTGAGACAAAAAAAGCTGGTCAAACCGGGACCTAGAAAATGATAGAGTCAAAAACATTTCAAGAGAACTTTAGAACCCCCCAGTGGGTGAAAAACGTCCAATGCTGAGCTCAGTCAGACTTATCTCAATTAGAAAGCATGACGATCAAAGCTCATTACTACTCTCTGTGTGTTTCTGGCTAAAAATATTACTGTCAAAGTTTTTTTTCCCTTAATCAAGATTGTTTGTCGGTTGGCATGCGTCATGGCCACATTAAATATTTATTTGGATAAAAATGGCACGTTGATCTATAGAGAATTCGCCATCCCTACCTTAGTGAGTGGGACAATAAATTTATATTAAATTTATTTTCAGTTAAGAAGCAATCTCCGATTCTTTCCATTTAATGGCTTCAATCCTATTATCCCTGGTCCAGGGTTCAACTTGTGGGACAATAATGATATAACTATTGAAAAAAGAAACGAGCCGCGATGACTTGAAACTGTTGTGGAATATAATAATTTTAAAAAATACTGGCTTTTTTTATAGTAAATTTGTAAACAGCCGACGTTTTAATGAATTAGGAGCTACACGGTGAGACTTTAAATTGATGCTGTCAATTTCTTTTTGATACAAAATGTAAGTAATGGCATGAATTTAAAGTCTCCGATAAACTAATGTTGTTATCGTGCAACTCAACGGCAGTTACTTATACTAACTATTAACGTTTTTCAACGCCATAACTAAATATCTGATGTGCCTATAATTTCATCAGTAAATACCCCTTGAAATATTTTTTAGAGGCAGAAATATGTAAGAATCCTCTAGGTAATAGTCTGTTTTATTGCTGATAGATTAGCAAATACAGTATTATTTTACTATTGCTAAGTTAGCAATTTGTAGCAAAAGGACATTGTTTGAAGTTGATAGAATAATACTCCTCATAAATCCAAAAAAAAATAACTGAAATAGATACTACACACGAAAACAATAAACGAAAAAAAAACTGGCAAAATAATCGTGTAGCGTAACCAAAATCATCCAACATCATCCACTTACAAGGCAAATCATCACTCGAACTATGACTGGACCCCTGATGTCTTCTGTTCGTCACAGCATTAGGATTCACCATGCCCATCCCAGACATATTCATATTTAGTGGATCCATCAACCTCCCATGTCCACTACTGGATGTCAGGTCATCTGGGCTCAAATCTTCGCTTGTCAACGACACCGAACTTTGCCCGCTCACCAACACAGAATTTTGGATGTCCATGGGACTATGTTGTATGTTTGAAGGACTATGCAAGAATGTCGTCGAATCCACGTAACTGGCAACAAGATTATCAACTCCCATTGATGTTTCTGGTTTAATTTCTTGCTTTATATTTATCACGCCGCTTGAAATTGAGGCGGGTGATTGGATCCTGTCTTGGTCATAACGATCAAATTCTTGTATTCGTGTCCTCGGGAGCTCGTTTATGGATGACTGTCGCATGGATGTTGTGGATGTCGTGGCTGTTGACGTGGATGTTGAGCCGGATGCTCGGACTATTGTCGTCCCTTTTTGCTGATCGTCTATAGGTAAGTTTGGTGTTAGTGAGTGCTACTGACAATACTACTAGGTACTAAAGTTATTCTCCTAATTATCATTTAATTTCTTAGACTGGGCACCTAAGTATGAAATAATGTGTAGTGACATCAATATAGGGTTTTATTTTCGTAGTAACTTCATCGACGAAATAAATGCATCCATACTAGAAGATTTTTTTTCATGTGAAGTTTTCATAAGCCTGTTGCTGACGACTTGCCTGCTGGTAAGTGGTTACTGCCTGCTATGGTCTCCTGGTATGGTCTCCTAATACGTGTCAGGAATAGGTATAGTAGCCGAATGTCTTCAAACAAGAGTCCTTACACAAAAACCCTCTACTATTATTTAATTAGAAAACAAAAGCCAAAATGCATACCATGACTTATAAAATCAGGATCCAGGAACCCACCAGTCTGTTTCGGCTCGTAAGCTGTGGTGGAGTCGACGTAGTCTGCTGACACATCGTAGGGTTGTTGTTGAGTTGGCTGCGGCTGGATGCCGCCCATGTTGGATGTTAGGGCTGGACCCGCGTTGTTGTACCCGTATGAGGACAGCGGGGATCCGTAGCCGGGGTAGCTGTGGATGTTAAAGTAGTTGGTTAAGCTTGGCTGTGATTTTGGAGATTCAGAAAATGGAAGAAGATTGGTTGTTGGTATCCCGTGTTTCTCATAATTTGTGTTATATTTACAAATAACCAATTAGGTCGTAATTTAAATAATTTATTATAGATCCATAAGAAGTTCAAATGGTTATTAAATGTAAAAGAGTTTCAACTGTTAAATTGTGTTGGCTTTTTCTCAAGTCGTGTTTTCTCGTTGAATGTAAATTAGCCTCTCATTAAAAACAGTAGCGGTGCTGTATTTAATTCCTAGAATATCAGTAGACCTGCATACCGACGACAGCTGTTCGGCAAAAAGCAACATAAAACTGCGATCAAGCAACAAGCTATCAATTATGATGAGTAATTGAAGTATCCCAGTTCACAGCAAGAACTATCGCGTTAAGAATTTTCTCCTCATTCCATAACAACTATTTACTGTTAAATCCAATGAAAAACAAATCGTAAATCTGTTAACAGACATCTCAGACGCGCAATAATAAAAACAACGCCATCTATCATTCTTAATGAGAAACGCTTAGTACCGCTACTCGATACTAGGTGGCAGTATTTACAGTTTACCGTTAAGCGCCATTCAACTTCGTCACGACAGTATACCGTTGGACGCTTACAATAATGACAGCGTCTGATGCACCGCTGACACAAATTGAAGTCCGTGCAGTAATGAATTACAACGGTGACGGAAAACTAGAAAGCTCGGAGTTCTAACGAGTCATAGTTTTGTCGTTTGACTGCCAACCATTATGCATTTTATTGCCAAGTTGTATGAATAACATATTATATTACACGTTTGGCTTATGATGTGGAACGTAATTCATTACAATCTTGAAGGGCAGTCTTTGCAGTTTTATCGTGCCACATTCCACGAATAGACATATACAAAATATGAATAGTCTTCAATAGCTGGAGTGTAAAGCTTTCATCATGCCAAACATTTAAAAATTTATCGTTTCAACAGCCCCTTGTGAACAAATTACGAGAGGAAAAACGCTAAACCATTTTCATTGTTTCACTTTTCGATAATAGATGGCGTTACTTACCCATTGTAATGACCATGGAACTGGTCGCTTGAGCTCGGCGTCTGTTGCTGGGCGTCGTATACCGAATCAGGCGCTGTATCAGCCTGCCTAGTCATCTGTGCACGATGGAACCGCACCTCATCCTCCACCTTCTCACGTTGCTTTTTCGACATACGTCCGAACTTCACCGCTGAAAACGAAGAATTAAATTGTTAGCTTAGTTCCGCCAGTCACCGCCACGAGCGTCCGCGTCGCGCACGAAAAACTAATGACACAAATGACATAACAGGGAATCCGATATTCGCATCGTTCCCATGCCTCTTAATATTCACACGACGAAAAAAACGCAGCTAAAATCGGCGAGCCTAACAATACAATGCAATTATGTTCTCAATGACACCTAGCTTCATCGCTTAGTTACTCAATACCTGCACACATAGGTCGGTGTAGTGTGCGAAACACGAACGAAACGCGATCGTTTGATAGTGTGTGTGAACAAACGGGTGTTGATTGGTTGTGTGTGTAGGGTGTGCGTTCGTGTGTGTCCGGGACACTTCGGCCGTTGGCACACTGCCTAGTAGAACAACGAACTCGCGAACTCTGACGTATGTATGTATAGTACGTGCAAGTGACGTATTCTTGCTACGTAACTCGGCGCGATCCCGTTGGGCGGCAACGCGACCGATTTGAATTACGAACGCGGTTCGAACTTCGAATTCCTCATGAGGTGCCTTTTTAATTTCGTTGCTTAAATTATTTTTAAAGGAATAGAGTTTTTGTGTTTAGAATTCGTCTATGAATTTTCTTTGTTAGAAGTTCGATGACTTTAACATATCCAGTATAGCTTGATCTGTCTTTGTGAGTACTTTGTTTATTCAGACGGGTCTTGTGTTTTGGTTATTTTTTCTACATATATTTAGGAACAGTCTGTCCATAGTTTGTCGTTCCAGATTTTTGTAGAAACAATTAAATTTGTAACAATAGTTGTTTGTTCACTCAAAACAAAGAAAAGTCTTTGAACTGTAAGTGTGTCGAAAAATATTTATTTTTGGTCTTAAATCAATAGAAGAGGCTCGGTTGGGTATGCGGAAGGATTTAGCTAACATAGTTTGCTAGGTTGATGATATCATACCTTGCAAATAGACACTTAGTAAGTATACTAATTAGTTGGACAGTTTCAAATCCAAGCCTTTATCCAGCACAACTATGAACACTCTCCTTTACTTTTCACACAAAGTCTCCGGCAAAAATTATTCAAGTAAAAAAAATAGAAGTCTACCATTGATATAAATATAAGTCAATGAAGTCTACTCACTTTTTTTTTTTCAATAAAAAAAGGCAGATAAAACCGCGTGCATATTATGTAACACCTAACATTATAAAATAATAATGTACTACTAGTACAAGACTAGTATTTTGAATTAGTGCATGTTAAATAAAGCTGTCCTGTGTGTGTGCGTTCTGTTCGCGTAAGAAACTGAGTGTGTGTGTCGCTGTAAAAACTTGGATATGTTTATGTTACGCTTCATGACTGCTATATTGTGCAATGTGTAGGGTTGGGAGTTGTCGATGGTTTGGGAATTATCGATATTTAAATTAGTAATATTTTTTGGCGATGTTAATGACAGAATATTCTGATATTAGAGAATGTTACAAGATTTTAAATACAGTTACATATTCTCATTATTTCAGTAATTGTGAGTTAAGATATTTGTGATTAATAACCGTGTAATTATTATTGTGTCTGCACCAAACTCTAAAATTTTTTTGATTACTAAAAATGAAACTGCGAATGAAACTCTTTTAAAAGACATTTCATCTTCTCTTTCTGCTTGAAAGAGCATTATTTGGAACTTGGAGCCTCCTCTCTTGCTACATAACTCAGAGTTTTCTAACATATTACAAAATCTTATCACAAACCATCAATCTATCGACATAACTACCGACTATCGACAACCGCGCATCTAGCCAGTAACCAGTCATTGCGCAACAAGTCGTATGCGCACGCGTCGCCGGTATCGCGTTATGTATGATCTACAACGTGACATGTTATGCAGAAGTAGTAGTGTAGGTAGACAATAACTAGGGATGAGAATGAGAACTATAATTCGTAGAGGATAAGACATAGGTACTATCGATTCGAAAGAAGAAGAACAGGGATGATGAAAAAAATATTTTTTATGTCATTGTATCGTAAAAAAATGTATTTTTTATATACATGTATTTTTTATTCTTTTTACGTAATCAAAAGATTACGGCGATACATTGAGTTACAATATGGCTTAACGTCATGCCTAGCTAGATTTTATACGTAGAAGTGACGTAGCGAGTCACCAACTTTAATGCGTTTTATCTGCCATTTTTTATTATTATGTTAAAACAAAAAATACGTGTCTAATATATTTTTATTATCTGACTGACGGATTAAATAGAATTTCTTTTTTTTTACCCAGGCATCATACCTATTAAGCCGCAGTTTTTGAACCTTTAAGATTTGCCAGTTAGTTAGATTGATAGTTGAGACTGAGAGCGCAGGGAGCTCTTGGCGATTGACATCTTGGTATTGCCGTGGCTCTTTTATATGACTGCGGCAGAGAAAAAAAGGAGGGTTATGTTTTAACGTTTTCAATTAATTTAATTGATGGAATCCTATAAAAAGTAACAAGTAAACGGATAGACTGTAATTATTTAAACAATCAGCAGCGACAATAAGATTTGATGTGAGGATGACTAAAAGTAAGACAGATCCTACAACCTGACTCAGTTGGGCAATTTGAACTAATAAGAATTTCAGAAACTGGAATTTTTTTTTTCTATTAAATTTATCGATATTCACCATTTACCTCAACTATCGATAAAACAGCAAACCTATCGATAACCACTATCTGATCGTTACAAGTATTGCGCAAGTACTCGTCACTACACGCGTCGGCGACGTCTTGCTATGTGAGCTCACGCGATTTGGCGTGACATATCGTATGTATGTTATTATTATGTATGTCTTTGTGTTGAGAATATTGTTTTTATAATAATGGAGGCCGTTGTTAGCACGATGCTGAGATTGTGGGTGGTGTCTAGGGTTTATTAAAAAGGGCTGTGTCTAGACTTTTCCTCGTGTAGGTAATGAACAACCATAATTATGTCCAGCAGTTTCAAGGGCTATTTTTGCCATGACTAATATTTTCTTTTTGTTTTTTAATTCAATTTTGTGTTCTATGAAGATTTAAATAATGTTACTTGAATTATTTCTTGTAGTTAAAAAAAAAGTTTGATAAAACCGATAACAGATGGCGTTAGTAGTACTCAAATGTTCAGTTTATATTTTCACTTTGCATAGTTTTTCATGTTTGTGATAAGTGCCAAGGTACTTACTTATTTGCAAGAGAAAAAAACTCTTTTAGCCTGTTTTCTTTTTTAATAAGAATTATTTATTCAGTTTTTCTTAATTTCTTTGATTCGAATCAAATAGGCGACTCCAACATAGTTGGGAAAAGTCTAGGCAGATGATTACGATGATGATTGGGTCGGCTTTACATGGAATGACTGCCCATCTGTCCTCCATAGCCCAGTTAGTGGGTAATACGATACCCCTTGCTAAGGTCCGTATTACAGAACGTCACTCAATACTCAAGCATTACTTAAAACTAGATTCAAGCCATTTGATTGGTTGAATCTAGTTTCAAACTAGATTTAAACAAAGATCAGTGCTTGAGTTTCCTTCTGTAATACGGGCCTAAGACTGGTTGTCAGTCCTTCGGGATTCTGAAGACCCGTAATGACTGTCAAAGATACACGATTGACAGCCGGGACCAACGGCTTATCGTGCTTTCCGAGGTACGGAGGGGTCTTGGTACGGAAAAACGGTCACCCATCCACGGACCAACCGCGGCAAGCGTAGCTTAACCTCATCCACAAGCCCAGCACTGAAGTAATGGTTAAAATTGTTTACTGAACCAATTCTCAAAAGTGGGCTTTCACAGAAAATATTTTTCCCAGCGGTGGGACTCAATAAAATAATTAAAAGTAACTCTCGGACTCATTCCTACATCACCGGTTCTCACTATAAACTTGCTTTATGTACTTATGTAGTATAAACAGAGCGTTATCAGTAACTGATAAGAGGTCGATGACCCAACGCTCGCTTCCTCATCGGTCGACACGTGGTTTTGAGGTGAATTGGAATTCTTTTCTTTATTTTATTGTGATTTGAATTTGGAATTACAATTGTTATTCGAATAATAATGATTGTTATTAGTGTGTGTGCTTATGTAAACTTATGTTGTAAAGGTGCAGGTAGACAGAACTATTTTTTTTTGCGATTTTCCTGATAAAGATTTCCTATTTTGTGTTTAAAGGCTGGAGTTGACAGGCGCGACGCGACTAGTAAAACAACGCTCATGAAGTTTCACAGAAATTGTTCTACTAGAGTCGCATCGCGCTGTCGCGTCGCGTCTGTCTGCGGGAGACTTCATGCCTAGACTAGTTTACTTTAGTGAATACGGTTTTAGAACTCAAGATATAGAGTAAAAAAAAACGAATCGGAATGTTTAAAAATGATTTATAATTGCATTGTAATTTGTCTGAAATAAATTAATTGAATTTGAATCAAGATTTTTCATAAAACCACAACTAAACCCTGCTTCCTTATATCCTATCCATTTCTATTTAGTTAATTAAAGCAAAAAAAACCTCTTTTCACTTCAAAAAAAGAATCCTTTAAAAAAAAAAAGTAAAGCTGCCAACTCACCATCACGACTCATTCCAAGTTTCAAACACTTCTGTAACCGGCAGTACTGGCATCGGTTCCTGTTGACTCGGTCCACCACACACGCCTTGTTCCGAGGGCACTGGTAGTTCACCACTGGAAGAGAGGACAGGCTTAGTATCGATACCTAGTATTAAAACAATCGAGAAGTTATATCGATTTGATTTTAGGATAGGACACACATGAACAGTGAAATTCTAACGATTTTCTCATAAGGTGAAAGCGAGAGTTTTATTTATAATTCTTATGATTATAATTCTGTAAATACATATTTTTTATGGTCGCGAACATAGACTTATAAAAACAGATGGACTCCGCGCCACGCATATCGAAAGTGAAGCACCCTACAGATCTATGTGTGCGTGATTTGAGTACCTGCAAAGACGCCGTCGCTCGTGTCACGTAATGGCGGCCGGTCGGCATACTATGATATAAATGTGTGCGCGAGGCGTGTTTGTACAAACGGACCCGGCATACTTACTGTGCTTCACTTTCGATATGCGCAGCGCGGAGTCCATCTTTTTTTATAAGTCTATGGTCGCGAATCATATTTTGATCAACACACCAACTGACACTGACAAATTGCAGAAAACCTAAGAAAATTTGCGCTTTCGCCAACAAGCAGTCAGACAGCCACCATAGAAAAATTAATAAGCCTGGAGATATGGAACATTTTGAAATTTTCTATGCACATATATTTAGTCAGATGAGGTAGATTTTTTTGTGTTAACTGCTATAACTTCCAACCTACGAGGTTTAGTTTTGATTTTTTTAATACAAAAAATTCTACCTCATGTGACTAAAAATGTGTGCATAGGAAATTTCTTAATGTTCCATATCTCCAGACTTATTAATTTTTTTCCCAATGTTGGCGCTGTTAGTATACTCGCCTTAAAGGCATAGTTAATCGTTCAAAATTAAACCTTTGCTCTTTGAGATTTAGTGTGATTTTGAACGATTGACTAAATTAGCTTCCATGCGTTCCTTAGTCTAAACAAAATAATGTTATTCATGCAAGTTACGGATTAGTTCAACAGTAAGAAAGTTGGAATGGCAATCTATTTAGTCATAGAGCACAGAGTATAATTCAGGTCTTACCTCTTAAATATAATAGAGATGTATCCACTTTGAGTAAGCATTGCATTTCGCCCGAATTAAAATTGCAAAAATATTTTGCCGTCTGTTTTTCAAACGAATCTCTTTCTCCCTTTTTTGTATCCTATAACTCTCTCTGTCTCTTTCACATCTTGCTTTAATAATATTTGTTTAAAAGACAAAAGATGCATCATTACCTTTTCTAGTTATTCCTTAACATAACTTGTAACTGTAAGTCTGCTTATCCCTAAGAAAGAAACCAATGCCCTTACTGTTGATAACTCTCCTTCATTTAATACATAATAATTGTGATAAGAATTATTACTACAAAGCTTACATAAATGTTGATAAGAAAAGTACGTATTATGTTTAATCTGCATCACCAGCCTAGCCTTTTCCCAACTAAGTATGTTGGGGTCGGCTTTAAGTCTAACCAGATGCAGCTGAATACCAGTATTTTACATGGAGTGACTGCCTATCTGACTTCCACAACCCAGTTACTGGGTAAGACATAAATTTATTAATTGAGATATAAACGTAGCGGCAACCAAGCCAGATTACTAGACACATCCATTTTCTTTTCTGATAATAATGAATAATAAATAACAAAATTAAATTTAAGAATAATACAATTGTTTCTAGTTGTGTTTTAACCGTTTAGTTTAGGGTCTGCGATTTATATGTTTCTGTCATAGACTGGTGAACAGCTAATCAATCTGCCTTATGAGAAAAACGCCTAAAGACATTTCATTGAAATTTCAGAAGCCGCAAGAGCCTTTCATTCTTATTCATTAATAATTTTACGTAAGACAGCACTCTTTGAGCAGCTTACCTCGTGTAAAAATAATTGTCTGTCTTTGCTTTCTAGCTAGGGCACCCAGAGTGTAATATATTCAGATATCGTGTCGTGGGCGCGGTCCTTAACAATAAAATAAGAACTCTTTTTTCAAATAATGTTTACGGCCAGTCTTATTTCGTCTAAGCAGGCTGATTGTTACTAGTTTTTTTTTTTGCATGTAAGGAGGAATGCCTCAGCCAGTTTATAATCTATGGTAGTTAAAATAGCAATAAAATCGATGCCGACCTGTGCTCTGCGACCGTCTGAAGAATCCCTTGCATCCTTCGCAGGTGATGACGCCGTAATGGACGCCTGATGATTTGTCGCCGCACACCTTGCATGGTATTATCTCGATTTGAGCTGAAACAAAAAGAAAAATATAATTAATTTATGTTATTTTGATAATCTTTTTAAGTAAGTAGTTGCTAAAAAAAATTAAGTGTGATTTTTTTTGCAGTGTGTTACGAAATCTTTATGCATATTAGTATACTATTATCAAGGATTATAACTTCAATGTATATCGTCTTTTCTAAGCTTTCCTTCTTCCTTCAGAAAAAAATCTTACGGACAAAATAATGGCAATCGATCAAAAACAAGATTCAACTGACGATCAAAACCTCATTTCTAATTTCCTTCAATTTTCTGAACCATTGCGAGCCCACCAAAAAAAAAAAAACAAATGCAACATTTCAGTATAACGTATTTAATCTATCCAACAACCCTGCTTATCCCAATCCCGTTCAACCGTGAAGATACAACTCGTACTTGATTCGCGGCCATTTTTGGTCGCAAGTTTATCGACCCCGAGGCAAGGTCGGATCGCGGCCGATGACTTGCTGGGAAGTGTGTGTGCGTTCTGTGTGACTATAGGGACAGCCCTTTCGTGGGTGTAGGTACAGTCAGACGTCGGTATTGCCCGGTCCACTTCTGTTGAGTTTTTTTAATGGCGATGGAATGTGTCACTTGTCAGTGATTTTGAAATTGATATTGTTTTTTTTTTTACTGTTTCTGGTTATGTACCAATTTTAGAGCTGGTCACACTGTCAGAAAAAAAATTGTATCACACAGCATGAGTATTTTTTTTCTTTTAGAGACAAAATAGGAGCCTATTTTGAAAAACGAAACGTTAAACTGACCAAGGACGTCCAAGGGTATAAATTACTTTACAAGACAGTACAGTTTTAAATGAAAATATTCTATAATTTTACAGTAAAAGGGAAAATTTTAAGCTATTCTTACACGTGGAGGAGTGGCGCTATCATTATGTATTCTAAATGAGAAAAGTAATTAAAAACATATTTACAAAGTGGTCTAAGTCATTGATATTCTCATTATAGGATTTAGTTATTTAGATAATTTCTGGTTAATTGTCACCGCATAAGCGGTTAGAAAAGATTAATCTGTCTGCTTAAAATTTAAATTTAACATTCCAGTTTTTTTTTTTTTGTTTAATGATAAATTATCCATTTTGTGTGCGAAATAAAATGAGGCCACATTTCCAAAATCATTGTTTCATAAAAATCCTAATTGCATTCCGTAAAACGGAACTCAAAACAATAGTTTAAGCGTTCCGTTTCACGAAACAGCAGTTGACAATTTACAAAATGACAGTCTTTGCAATATCCTTCTTGTTTCAACTTTGTCACATTTGCACGGATCTGTCATGTCGTCATTGGAATTCAATGAATTAGAATTGGGTCAAAAGTTGGAAGATTTGTGTGACTTTATGACCGGTTTTTCTCAGTAATTGGGTTATAGAGGTCAGGTAGCAGACGCTCTATGTAAAAAACGAGCGAGCCATAGAGTAGGCGCATAATATGATATGTAACATCTGACATCTCACCCTGGTAAAAGTACCTTTAAACCAACATTTCAATCCGTCACTCAAAAGAACTTTTAAAAATATTTTCACTTCCTCTTACACACTTCCGTCCCTTTTCACGAAATCACTATCATATATTGCAGTAAAGCGAGAGGAAAGAGATGTTACATTATCCATAATGATATTTCTTGTAGACTGGATGCAAACAGAACATTATAAAACATTACCTTCTAAATTCTAAACAATGCAATATTTTAATACCCTTACAAGTATTGTAAATAACCATTTTCACACGCTGAAAACTACATCCAAATCGACAAAGCAGTTTCCGGGCTCAGTAGAGGGAGATGCAATGATACAAATATATCTATCTCTGTCTCTCTGCTCAGCTGATCATGACGTCATCGGCCGTCGACCGCGGGCATGTTCGGAAATTGTATCACGCCCCGCTACGTCATACAACGGTCAGCCTTTTGAATTTGGAACGTTTAGGATTTACAGTTATGTAATGCAGTGATTTAGTTTGTATGTTGTGGCAGAATGGGGGTATGGCCCTTGTGTTTAAAAAAGGAATCTGTCAGTTTTGAGTTTGGAAGTTTAGAATATTGCATTTGCATTATCGATAAGTACGTTATGTACTAAATATAAATAAAGGTTCTTAATACTAAATTATTAGCAATTCTATGTGGGCGGAAATTTCCAGAGATTTCTCAGCATATTTTAGAATAAATACGGGAATCAAATCCTACACTATTTTCATCTCGCATGATTTCGAAAAAAAAATATTATTCAGCCAGTAAAAACCCGTTTTAAGGCTCTTACAGACAGAGGCCATATCGCGAGCGATATTGCGATATTATCGCGTCGCAACACCGCTACGCGACACGTCGTCGCGACGCGATATCGCCTCTGTCTGTAAGAGCCTTAAAACGGGTTTTTACCGTTTTTTTCTAACGGACCACCGTTTTCTTAATGATCAGCCCTACAATGGGGGCATACTGTGAATATTATCCCTTCCACAGAAAGGAGACCTGTGCCCCAGTAGTAGGAACATTATAGACTGATTATGCTATTAAGTAGGTACTAAAATAATGCCCATACGTTTCAATGGAAAGACTAGGAAATAAGTGAAAAATATCTCACAAGATGTGAAATTTTTGTTCAAGGGCAGTGGTTTTAAAGAATCGAAAAATTCTCAGATTTACATGAAACAAAATGCTATATGACCTCCAATATTTCGAATTTTCGATCAATACACATTGATATTCAAAAATCAATCTGCCTAAGATGTGTATTGATCTGTCTATAACCAACTATGTTGTGGTCGGCTTCCAGTCTAACCGGATGCAGTTAAATACCAGTATTTTACATGGAGCGACTGCCTATCTGACCTCCACAACCCAGTTACTGGGTAACATAATAATAATAATAACTAAAGAAGGCAGTACTCCTCAATACGGCTCGTATTGTGAGGAGGCTCCTGTTTCTGCAGCCTTAAACAACCGGTAGCTTGGACCCTGCTCCCGACACCGGCGGACCACTATTTTTTATAAAAAAAATTTAATAAGTATGTAAGTACCCTTTTTTAAGAAATATTTTAAAAAAATGTAAATAGAATAAGAAAGAAAATTAATAAACGAGATAATAACTAACAAACTAACTACTGGGTACTAATTTTGAGATTATGATCCTTTTTTGGTCGAAACAAAAGCTTTCTATTCTATTCTATAATACCCCTTGGAGACTGACATTACACATTGACGTTATACCTACGTGTCTATTATTTAAGCACGCGCTGCGCTGCTCGCCTAATTAGAGAAAATTCTGGGCGTGTTGTTGCTAAGCCACCCGTTTTCACCCAATCAACGTTTGAGGAACCAAAATGACAAGACCATAGATATTTAAACCAAGGAGTACACTTGACAATAGAGGTGATTATTCGATATTCAATTTGCATTCAATACTATGCTTTACACACCCACCGTACGTCACGGGTCAATGCCCTCTCGAAGCCTCAACAAGGCTTTAGTTAGGGTTGTCAATTTATGAAAATTATAAATGTCAAAAGTTTTTTTTTTTAATTTGGAAAAATATGCTAATTTCCTTTTCATACGAAAGGGACAATTTGCTCATTTGAACTCAAATTATGTCTTAAAATGGATTGATACAAAATGAAGCTATGTTGCATGGAAGTTAGTTTAGTTTTTCTTTTACATAATAGCTGCTTCCATTTTCCTAACTTGTGAAATAAATAAAGTTGTTATCATGATCTATATTCCGCGAAAAACTCTAACTGTATCC
Organism: Cosmia trapezina; assembly: GCA_905163495.3. Taxonomy (NCBI): domain Eukaryota; kingdom Metazoa; phylum Arthropoda; class Insecta; order Lepidoptera; family Noctuidae; genus Cosmia; species Cosmia trapezina. The sequence goes on from LR991048.1 coordinate 7,054,828, forward strand.
AGTCACACATGCCAACCATGGGTCTAGTCCCAAATTTAAATTTTAATCTAACGGCTTACGTCAGGGGTCATCGACCGCAGTTGTCCGAACTAGCGATACAAACAACGTTACTGTGACACCCCTAAATTCGCGACCAAGACTCTATCACCTCGAAATAAAGTTTAATTTCACACAGCAATTGGTTTGTAAATCGCGAAAATATTTTTGCATTTACTAGTTCGAAATTCGAATGTGAGCCGAGAAATTGTTTCTATCTTTACTGTTATTTTTGCTAAATGGCAGGATATTATCGTTATGTTGGTAGTTTATTTTTATTTTAGTTGAGAAAATTAAGTTGTTATTTTTAAAAACTAAATAAATACCTGGCTAATGTTACTATGATTTTCAGCAACTTTTTATAAAAGATGTCAGGAAACTTAAAGAAGCTTCGTAGCTAAAAATACTGTCAATACTGGTGACTAATTCTTAAAATAATGTCTCTCTCACTCTCAGGTTTAAAATAGTACCAAAGTATGTTTACTTCGATTTAAATTTACTACCTTAATCCCGTGACTTTTCCCACTCAGATCAGACGTTCACGCAGTGGCACAGTACAATATATAATTAATGTACATACAAAATACAGTAAAACATTTTAAAGAGTAAGCAGTTTCTTGCCCATTTTTCTCCATACTACCTTTTGGAAATGGCGACTAGACTCAATTCAATTTTCTTGTAAATTTTGACGATCAAAAATGCCCTAGAATGGCCTAAGTACTTGAAATAAATGTTTTGACTTTTGCGCAAACTAATTTAGTTCGACAACCATAGCTCCAAAAAATATTTTTTTGTTAAATCTTAAAACAATTTATGTTATATATCCACTAAATTAATTAATCTAAACACAAGTAACAACTCTCACATTTTAAATCAAAGATGAAGAAATATTTGCAGAAGCAGCATTATTGCTAAGTTCAACAACACTGGCTGTTGCAAAAGAATTATTGTTTTAATTGCATAACGAGCGAGTCAATATGATGCAAGTCTATGCGTCAACAATTTAAAAATGGAATACCAACGTTGTGCCTTGTTTGTGACGACAAAAGATTGTATGTTGTCTTGTCAGATACGATAGTTGGTCCTAATGCCCGGGTTAAACAAGTCTAGTTTTTGAAGCTAGGTTAGCAAGATAGTGCTAGTAAGCTAGCTTAGTCTAGGCTAGTCACTAGCCTTGTGTATACAGAACTATTCTCATTTTTAGGCTAGTAAGCTAGTGAGAAGAGTTATAAAGGGTTCCTGCGAAGGTACCCAATCAGAGCATTTTAATTTATGGACTAAGTCTCCGCAATGCTAATGCTATTAAAATTTACTAGCATCGTGTAAACAGCTCTAGTAATAGTGCCAAGCCAGGATATTACTTGCTTGCTATAGCTTAAAAAGCTATCTCGTGTAACCTAGCCATTAAGGCTGAGTGATGATAGGTATATTTTTGTTGGCACATTGGCGTGTCCTAACCTAATTGACATATGTCAAATAATTTAACTTAATGTTTTGTGTTTCGTACCGATAATACTTTGCATACATTTGTACAGAATCAAGTTCTTCTAACTGAACAGACAGCCGTGCTGCTGGGGAGTTTGTTGCGCCACTTCTTCTTCCCAGCTAAAGCACTAGGAAGTGATGAAGGGCGGGCGTGGCGTAGGACAGTCTTATGTAATTCTGACGTTCAAAAAGTCCTAATTCTCAGCGTAGTTTGAATAAATGACTTTTGATTTTGATTCTATTGTAAAGAAGCAAAAAGTCGTAACTTGTAATTTGACATTAAGTGTCCCTAGTACTTTTAAAAAAAATGTATATGCAATTGCAGGTACCTATCTCAATTACAATATGCTTTACTGTTAAAAAGGTCAAAGAAATTTATTATCTACTAAAGAAAACGAGTCTAACTTCTGTTTTCCATTTAATATGGGAGCTAAGAGCTTAACTTATTTTAAGGGTGATTTTAATAATCAGAGTGATGACTTTTATGGAAGCACATTGTATTGACAGATGGCTTCGATCACAGCTTTCCACGTTTAGTAATTATCGCAAATTATAGTTTTTAACTACATATTATTTGGGCTTTGAGCCTTTAACCTTCACTAAGGCTCCGCAGTCCATCCGTTCGTTCATCCCTCTGTCACAGGGCTGTATCTTCTGAACCGTAATAGGTACACACTTGGAATTTTCACAGAGTGACCGCCTAACAACAAATAAGAAAAATAAAAAGTTAAAATTAGAGAAATGTTAAATATTGTACGGTGGTACCGAACCCTTAGTGAGCGAGTCCGACTCGCACTTGTTCACTTCTTTACATTCATGTTTATTCATATAATAGTACTATTTTTACCTAATCCCCAGAGACCAAGGAAATCACACAAACAGCCTATTTTACTTAATAATAAATCGATTAAATATAGTTTTGGCTTCAGATCAGCTGTGAGAGGTCATTGAACCACCGATCTATTGTCTCAGTAATGTATTGTAATCACATTCTTCTGCCATTGCACAAGTTTTTAAATGAACCGTCTGGTATTGTGAATTGGTCAATGGAATAACATAAAATGTTTTTTTTTTATTGCTTTATGTCAACTTGGTAAGCTAGTCGAGAATGCAGGCGTCATGTGGAAGCATCATGAAGATTTCAAATTAGAAGGCCATGGTGTTGAAAAAGAAAACAAAACTTTTCAAGAACTTCACATTCTAAATTCGAATGATTAAAGTTTTAATTCTGAGGGGAATAATTACTAGGTACGGGCCTTGAAGATCGTCGACCTTTAAATTATATTGTAGAAACAAAAGCAGAATTATCTTTTCATTGATAGAAATGCTGACGATAACATATCAATGATTACAATAGATAACAATCACTCTTAATTATAGCCTCAGTGGTCTCGGCTATCATTTGTAGATCTTTGACAGTCTTTACGGGTTGTCAGAAGCCCTAAAGTCTGACAACCAGTCTTACCAAGGGTTATCGTATTACCCAGTACCTGGGTTGTGGAGGTCAGACAGGCAGTCGCTCTATGTAAAATACTGGTATTCAGCTGCATCCGGTTAGACTGGAAGCCGAACCAAACATAGTTGGGAAAGGCTAGGCAGTTGATGAAACATAATGATAGCAACTATATTTTACTCAAGTTCATCATTAAAATAGCTGAAAATGTTATAAATACTCGTACGTATATCTACCCATGACGTAATGAATATACATGAACTATACATAATATATTGGAAGCCAAGGAACGACCTTGAGATCCGTCTGCCGCTCAATATTGTGCTATACAAAGATTACTCATCAAAATTATACATAACATCACAGTCTACTTAAAGTACCTTCTTATAGTCGCTCAACTGTCACACAATATAATGTTCCCACTGTTGGGACACAGGCCTCCTTTCTGTGAGAGAGAGTGGGATATACTCCACCACGCGTCGGTGTGCGTTGCTAAATGTCAAATGCATGGTCACATGTCTTCAAATGGTTCTAGAACATGCCAGTTTCCTCACGATGTCTTCATTCACCGTTTTGAGAGCAGTGGTGATGAAATAATTTAATCAAGCATTAATTTAGATGCATAGATACGTCATTTTGACATTTCTAAAGTTTAGTCCTGTCTAATTTAGGGGCAATAAACTGAACAATAATGATTGTAAAGTAGTACTGTGATATAATATGAAACTATCTGCAATAATTAATTAATTTTAATTAACAATAAACAATAAACAATCATGCAAGGAAGGAGAAGAGAAAATTTAGTAATAATAGTCGTATCTAGTTAGATTACGGTAAAATGTCTGGGGAAGTATTGCGACATCGCAGGGCTCATAATACTTTTTAACTTTGTCTTTGGGTGATGCGGACAATAAAAATAAGGTCGTGAACTACTATACTACATCCTATTTCTGCAATATCTCGTATTTTTAGGTACTTACTTCTACCTATAAAGAAGTATTTATTTTAGTAAATTAAGTTATTTGAAAGTATATTATGACCTTGTTTTCTTCACAATATTTCAATCCAAGATTCCACACAAAATTGTATAGAATTTTATTTGATGGTTTATCCCAATTCCTAGGCAAAGGAATTTTAGTAAATTGTATAGTACCTATTCATGCAAAGATTGAATTACGAACTGCGTTCCAAATTCGAATTTATTTTGAAAATGAAGAGAATCTCGTGGCATCCTTTGGTTGCTGATTTTTTTACATTTTTTTTTTTTTATTTGAAAAAGAACATAGTCTAGAATACAGAAAGTATGTTTGCAGTTACGTTACTATAATTTTCAACTTTCAACCGAGACTGAAGGCAGACTAGCAGACTTGGAAAAAAGCCAGGAAAATGATTAACTACAAATACATAATATTTATTATGTGTATAGCTCATAATGCGGTTTGTACTTATAATAATAATTATCCTTAAATGAAAATATATTTGCATTGTACCGCATTTTTATCGCTAAAGGTCCTTCACTTGTCAATGACCGATGGATACTATTAAAAGTGCGTCGATGGATTAGTAATATAAAACCCGTTACGTATGTTTTTTCATAGTACCTAATTATTATTACAAAATACTTAAATAGTTTTCCTGTAATCCAACTATTTTCGGTTTAATATGAATGTAAACAATCAAATTGGCAAAAAAGGGTTAAAAAAAAAAATTTGTCTACTTTTTGAATTCTGTAAAAGCTTAAAAAAACACAAATAGAATAGGCTGCTAAATAAAACCCACATTGTTCCATTTCTAAAATTAAAAACACAAGTTCAAGATATAATCGTCATTTAAAAACAGCAAACGAAATTTTACGTAAGACCAAGCCTACAAAAAAATATCACAACAGTGAATCACTACTATCAAGTCAAGGCAATGACCGTTATCGGTCAAACGCAAACCGCATTACAGATTATATCGCAAATTCATATACGTAACGCGGACGAGCGCGTTACCGTATTTCGAATTACCTACGTTTTGTGACGCGGGTGACATCACGGGTTAATGACCTCGATACCGCGTGCTTTTCATTTTATATTTAGGAGAAACCATTTTAGTTTGACCTTTGTTGTGCTCAAGAATGTTTGTGTCAATAGATCAGTTTATAATGGGTTTTGACCGTTATAATTGACAAATGTATCTTGATCTCTGATTATTTATAGAGCAGTTCCGAATCATAGTTCTTTGAGAATTTGCTATGTTTACTCTGCGATGAGTCCATGACTGATGTATTTTGATCCGTCATTTCAATTAAAATGTATCGTTTGACGGCTCAATCTATTTTGGAAACGTGTGTAAGAGCTCAAAATGAGAAATAATGTTTTGGAAAAAACGGTTTGGAAAGAATGCTTTAGGTACTAAAATCCTTTGATAACATAACCAGATGGCTAGACAGATAAAAAACGATAGCAGAATATAGCATAACATGTTTAATCAGTGAACTAGATCTAGTACAGATGTGTCTAATACTCGTACCAACCATAAAAAAGTTCCAAAACTTTATTCTACAAAAACGTCATAATCGCCGAACATAACAAAGAAAATAGAGATCTAAGGGCATTGACATTAGTGCGAAGGTGGAATGATTACTTCCTCTAATTCATGACACTTACGACATCGTGACTCAAAAAAAAAATTCCCCAAAAATTGGTGCAAAACATGGTAACTGCATTTAAGACATTATTCATTTACTTAATTTAATCGTAATTTTAAAGCATTAGCTTCAACTAAAATTAAAATTACTACAACAATTTTCAAATGAAAATCCAAGATGGCGGAAACTTGTAATAATGGCAGCCACATTTTCAGCCCGTCACAGGTTATTGAACTGCAGTTATTTGAAAGAAATGATGACTAAGTAATTATTAGTAACTAAATGAATCATTTATGTGATGGTTTATGCTCAGTAATGTCGGAAATTCTGTAGTTTTGTTGTGAAATCTCAGTTTTGCAAGTACAAAGACTTTTCAAATGATTTCAGCGCATTTTTGATTTTGTGCAAAAATCCCATTATTTCTTTATTGGCCATTTATTTTGACATTCTCTAATATTCTAATTCAAAAGTCAAATAGGCAAAAGTCTAATTTTCATAAAATCCAATCAATGGTAGAAATTTGAAATTCGAATTCAAACCGATATGGGATAAATGAATAATACAGAACTGATAGGCCCGTTTTGAATAACGTAAGTTTTATTTTTATTTACCACAATCTGCCGAGCCTTTCCCCAACTATGTTGAGGTCGGCTTCCAGTTGAACTGGATGCACCTGAATACCAGCATTTTACATGGAGCGACTGCCTATCTGACCTCCACAACCCAGTTACATAAAATCCATAACAGTGTGAGTGTGTGTCAACAAAATCTCTACTTATGTTTTAAGTTATGTTTTTCAAACCGAACCCATGGTGTAGTGTAGGTAGGTGTGAACCCTACAGAAGGCCTATTGTATTGTAACGCTTAAAATATTTCCTAAAACATTGTTAATCTCATCTTTCAAATAACTTCTCACTATTTCGTAATATGACTCTGTAGACGACAATATACATATAGTACGGCCGTCGAGAAAATGCGTTGTGGACACCTCTCACTTGGACAACTTCTAGTTGTAAAAAGGATCAAATTCGTAAGACACATATGAAACTGACAGCTGTCAAAAACGCATTCTTTCGACGGCAGGACTATATGTGGTTTTTTGTTTATAAAAGAAGTAAGTGGCCCTATTAACAGTGAGGCCGTGGTTCTTAAACTTTAAAGCTACTGTGGAATGAATTTTGCTGAAAAACGTGTACCCGTCAAGTTTGTTTTTTTTTAAGATTACTTTATGATGCTATAAATGCACAGAGTCAGCGAGTTAATTCTTAGGCGTGTATTAAAGGTTTGTTTTTAAACTAGTAATTAAAAAGTGACAGTACTTCTAACAAATCACCTTGCTCTCCTGACCCTAATGTTAAGGTAAAACCCTCGATCATTTTGAAAAATTACTTGAAGAAGCGAAAGGGAAAGGCAATATACAATCGTTCCACTTAATTTGTGTGTGAAACAAGTATTACCTTCATTCGGCACCTCCCCCACGAAGTAAAAACAATTAACTGTGAGAATTTCAATAATTTGTCGAGTATGTTAACAAAACCATTCATTTGAACGCGCCCTAAAATAAAAGTGACAGCATACGTCACCTGACGTCACGGGTCGACGACATCACGAGATCGTTCTATTTTTGAAACGTTTTGTCAATTGGTTTTATGGATTTTTTAAATGTTTTTTGCGAATTTCAATTAAAAACCTCTTTCATTTATATTTTTTATAAAAGAGAATTTTGGTGGTTTTAGTTCAAAATTGATTGAACACGAAATATTTCCTGTTTATCATGAAAAACATGCCAAATTACATTTTAATTAAATTGAGACTTATAGTATTAAGGAATATTAGGAACGTTATTTTGGTGCTCCACCCACCTTTCGTGCCGTGACCGTTCTCATGGAAAATTTCTTCGTGAGAAAATCAATAAGCTAATAAAAATGAGCTCGGATTTTATTGAATTGTCGGCGCCTATCATGTCTTTTTTCAATATTATCGTATTTAATATTATTTTTTTGAACAGATCCCGTAGATTTTTTGACAAACGTCTTTTTCTTTGACATGACAAAGTAAAGACCCTGTCTGACTGGAGATTCGATTTTTAAAAAACCTTGACGTAAACTTTCAATTTGTTTATTAAATTTTAACCAGCTGCATCGAACCCACGCAGCAATGACAACATTTTGTACAGCCAGAAATAAAGAATGAGTCTAGTGATATGAAGATCCATGTAAGAGGTGAACGTATCATCAAATTAACGGGCAACGGCCTTGAACCCGGCCAGTTGAGGCCAATTCGTCGCCGGATGACAACCCCAAAATTGTTCTATTGCGCCATTCCAACTGTAATGAGTAATGAGAATGGCAATTGTACTTAAAATGAGATCTAAACGAATTTAAATTGATATTTCTGTCGTGGGAGTGCAGTTTTTTTTTAACTTAGGATTAATATTTAGGTACTAGAAAATTCTTCTTTACTTCATAAAAAATGTTGACAAATTCTAAAAACGAATTCTATTTTCAAAGCCACTCACTTCGCTAGAATTTAAATAAAATTCCTAATTCAAAACCTGTAACATAAATTACATTCAAATTGACATTCCATCAATAAAAGTCTCAATTAATCTAAATGCTTTACATTACGCAAAGACAACGCGGCATACAGCCTTCACTTACGACGTTTTACCACTGTAGTAGCCTCCACGTGTCGTTTTCGACGGGGTTAATGACACTAACCTGCACTTTGACTTGCCTAGTAATTGTTTGTTTTTTTATTTATTTAATGGCTTGCAAAGTACTATTATAGTTTTTTTTCTTTTGTATTATTTTTGTGAGAGAGAGAGCCCTATTTTTGCTGTTAAAAAAGTTTGAATGCCTAAAAAATTGTTACATTTCGCATTCAAAATTATTCTAAAACATAAAATATAAACGTGAAACTCGCTATAATTTTCATTCGATGTTGTTATTCAAATTGAAAAGTTTTAAAAAAGGAATTAATCCTTGCTGATATTACAACAAAGAAGTATCTAAGTGCGATGCTAATCTAGCATTCTACTGACTCTGCTATCAGTATATCTGCATCACAAGTCAGCAAAAAGCTTGCTTCTTTATATTGGTTTAAAAAAAACACTTAAACGTCAAAATTAAATCGGAGTTCAGAGTTTCCTAACGAACCACTCTGAAAAGGAAGACCGAAACAAACATAAAGGACACAGTCTCTTTTAAAGTCCAGACATAATCATGATGGTCAAGCCTATGAGAACCATGCAGATTACAATGTCTGAGATGGTCTTTTGAGGAAAGAACCACACAGATTTGAGTGGACCTGTCCAGTTAGTTATTCTCTTTTTGATACCTGCCAGTAGGACAACTTGTAGTTGTAATAAGGCAAATTCGCAAAACAGTATGAAACTGATAGGTTTCAAAAGTGAATAACCTAGTGGACAGAGAATATATGTTTATAATGAATGACACAACTACACCTATGTCCTTTTACACGTCAACATAACCCAAATTTTACAACAATTAACACAAATAAATGAAACAAAGACAAAAACCCCGGTAGGTTAATTGTGGAAAATTATAATTTGGGACACAAACATTTAAATGCAATTTGGGCCAATAGATAAATGCATTGAATTTGTAAATATATTGACTAAAATTTGGGTCGAATGACGCAAAAAAGTACTTAACACTTGTGTAATCGAGTTTTTGTCAGTCACTTTACAGTTTTTGTGTAGACAGCTAAAAGGACTTTACAAAGAGCTAAAGCTACTATAGCAGACGTGGTTCAAAAAGCTGCTGGAATTAAATGGAACTGAGCAGGATATGTCTGCCAAACTGTGGGCCCTAATAGCACAGAACTGATGCCTGTAGGAGAAGGCGGGACGAGCTAGAAGGTTCCGACAAAACAGAAAGGAGGACGCTCGGGTTCGTGAAAGATGGAAAGAGTGGAGCCTTTGCCTAGAAATGGGACAGCGAAGGGTAGTAAAACAAAAGAGGTAAGTGCTATCACTTCCAGAAAAGGCAGACTTACTATTGTCGTAACTCATAAGTGACATTAAGACTTTATTCAACCCAAATGTCATAGCAGACGTCAAATGAGGAATGAATGACCTCTAAATTCGACCTTGAGATGACCTGAAAATTTTAATAACTTCTAAGTAGTGTCAATTTTAGTCATAGACCAATTAGAGGCACGGTAACCCGCTTTCCTGAATTCACTTTTACTTGTTCTAGTTTTATTTTAACTGTGAACTTGAGCTGTCAATTTTAAGACATATCATCACGCCTATATTCCTTGAGGTGTTAGACAGAGGTGTACCTATATTACACCCACATTTCGCCAGTTATGTTAAAGTCCCATGTACTTGTCAGAGCCATTTTGTCAGTTTTGAAGATTTAGGGAAACAGGAAGTTTGCTTAAATTTTCAAAACTGACAGCTCATTTTTTTTTTCAGGCTAAAAGGTCATGCCATAACTGGTAAATCGATAATATTAGTTTTACGCGAGACATATTATCGTAACTTCATCTATAATGTACCTACTACATACTACATTTTATCTCTGACATAACTGACAGGTGATAAAAGATATAATTAGAAAAAGAACATAAATAACATGTTAATGGCAAAGCAAAAAAAAAAATGGCAAAAAGTGACAGGTGCCAATTTTTTTAATCAGTTTTTTTTTTGTGATAAACAAGTTAAGACTTCTGCTGAACCCCTTAAAAAAGGTTATCTCAGTAATTAATACGCACTTTGCTCCAACAAATTGGACAATACAAATAAACAAACAATCAAAATAGATACTGTTATTTGCATTAAACATATCGTGATTAAAGGACCAATTACATATGTGAGCGACAAATCATTGTAAGTATTGTAAGTTGAGTTACCTTAGTTTGTATCTGTCAAATATAATCAAAAGTATGAGTTAATTATTGGAATACTTTTCGGCCTTGATGAGGAAGAACAGTCTATCTATTCCGTAAATACCTCACCATGGTGAAGTGAGCTAGAAGTGAGGTGTCAGTAGTGTCAAACTGTCATTCCTAGCATGATTTCACGGTGAGACTTTTACTGAATAGATTTTTCTATTTCGGCTATCAGAAAAATAATTTAACGACGAGATCAATTAAGGTAGAAGCTTATTTCCTTATGTAGAGTCCTCAACCTAATCATCATGCTCTAAACGTCAATTAATAAATAAAAAAAGTAATACCTCTTATAGAATTAGCGGCTTTCTTATCCATGAACATGCCAGTTATCGATGAGCCGAACATCCCATCACTACTGCCAGGCGGGGGCGAGGTACTGTCCGCCACAGACCCTGAAGTGATGTCCATGCCCATTTGGTTGTGCATCCTCGGCTGCACCTCCGTATGAGGTTCTGTCTTCAACTGCATACCCAGAGGTAGACCCTGGGACTGGTGCAGCATGGTGGAGGCAGACGAGTGCCCTCCATGCTGGTCGGGAGGCCACTGCGACCCAAACAAATCATGAAACTGATTGCTGTTCATCATTCCAAATTCAATCTTCGAATTTTTCTCCGTCGTGCTTTCTTTTTTCTCTTGAGGTTAAAAACTTTTTTAAGTTATTTTCGGCCAATGAATTTGTGTGCGCGCGAATCGAATTCGCATTGCGGTTAACACTAGTATCACTGTGCGATTTGGTGTTCCAACGGATTGTTAATTTCTCTTCTTTTTTAAATTTTTAATCGACTATGTCGGTAAGGCAACTGTTTTTGTTTTTTGTGTGTAGCTACACCATCAGAATTTTTCTTCGAAAAAACTATGGCACTCCCAATTTTAATGTCTCTTCAACTTTGTTGATTTTTAATTTTAAGCACCAGATATTTGTGTTTAACTGATAAATATATTCCGGCCAAGCGGTGATGTGAGATTTCTTTTAGAGAAGTTTATTTCAGGTATTAACTTTTTGAAGAGCAACAAATTTTTTGGCATTTTGTCTCCGTGGTTGTGTTTTGTTTTCTTCCTTTTGTCTTAAATAAACATCTACGTAAGGCACTATTACTTTTATTGTAATTATTCACTTGTTCCCTTATTCTACTGGTTTTATAATTATCTCTTTATCAATATTTGACAAAACAAAAAAAATCTGTAAAGAGAAAACCGAAGCAGAAGAAGAATTTATTTGAATTTAAAATATTTATGGAAAATTTTGAAAATGCCAATTTGTTGTTATTGTCAAAAGATTTTAGTTAACCGAACACTGCTGCTCAATTATCTAAAATCCGTTATCCGAATTTACGTGGAACACAAGATTTAAATTTTAAATAAGTCGTTAGACGCCACTACGTTCCATTTTCCAAAAAGAAAAATAAAATCTTGTCACTGTTGCACTTTATAGGCACTGTCACTTGTTTTGTGGAAAAATAACAATACGTGATCACCTCACTGTTGGAAAAATTTGTACGTTATATGTTTGTACTATATGTTGTTCACAACTCGGCTTCGCGTCGGCAACTGGCAAATCCAAAGATGTTGACGCCACAGCGGCCCGAACGTGACTGACGCATTGACGAATCTTCGGCCAGGCTCACGAAAAAATTATATATTTTTTCATTCCGACCGAATAATCAACTTAGCTCATAGCGATAGTTCAGTCGCCCCGGCGGCGACGGACTACGATGGGAAAAAATCTCCTGCAATATTCATCTTTATGGGGAATTTCCTTGAGGGGCGTCAATTAGCACTGTAGTACCTCCCAAATCGCCTAAGAAATGTACGGAAACGTGTGTAATTACGGTGTAATTAAGAGACAAAATTGCCCATCAGTGTGCGAGCGGATCACAAGGCGTTGTTTGCTTGTGTGCGTACGTCGGTGTCGTGTACAGATACAGCGGCGCGCGCACACTGGCTTACAGGCGTCCCAACAGTTCATTGACCCCGGGACCCAAACAAAGTAGATTTCGGTGAAATGCTGTTGAACTCTAGTTTTGAATGTGGAATCACTGAGCGATATTACGTCGCCGCCTTTCCTGGCGAATTTTTTCGCCAACGGCAACGTCTAGAATATTTTGTTCTTTTTTCAAAACGAAGATTCTCTGGGTATTTTTTGTCTATATTCGTGGGTTTTGGTCTCGGAATACTGGCAAACGGTTTTTGAAATTCGAAATATGTTTTTTTTTTGCATAATGTTACTTAACTATTTTGCTAAAAATTCGCAATTTAAATGTATTTACTGCAAAACTTTTGTGAGCAATAAAAACCCATATTTTTTTTTTGCCTTTTGTAAGTAATAAAAACCCATTTATTTTGCAAATAAAATAAAATCTACTAAATCAAATTAGTTTTTCCCATTAAACAGTTGTTTTGCCCAACCAATACCTGAAGTCCTGAACTCGATTACCAGTGTTAACAGGTCAATGACCCAGGCAAAATGTGCTGTCAACCGCAAATATAAATGCAGGCAATTTTCGTCTCCAGTGTTTTTTGTTTACATTATTTTTCTTTTAAATTATTATTTATTACTAAAAAACTTAAAATTTGAAAAAAAATAAAATTACCGTCTCATTTTACTTAAGTATGGGATTTTTTTTTAGAAACATTTTGTCAGGTTTTGTAGAAAACTTCTTTTTTATTTTTTTATTACTTCCTCCTTGCAAAAAAATTATCGGTGTAACTGCCAAAAATGACCTTTCGCTATGGTTCAATGACTCCTTTATGCAGTGGGCTATGAACTATGATGGACCAACTTTTGTGAATAAAACTTTATTCTACTATTCTTGTATATTTTTAATTGTTATCAAAAGAGGAAGTCATTTGTTGATAAATGACATTATGTCATTGACATTTTGATGTCTTAAAGGTCACCCTTATTAGTAGCAAAGATATTTATAAATAAAAAATGATAAGATTACCAGTAACAAAACGTTACATTAAAGTACATAATAGTTATTAAAGAAAAAATATAAATACCTAAACAAATAAAAACTAAAAACTCTTACTGTCTGACAAAAAACTCGGTTAATAATGATTAACCAGCATCCCATTTAAGTCACTATTAAGTACCAAACGATTAAACGTTACTTTCACTGCTGATACACCATTAATCAAAGCGACATTATACAAAAAAAAACACATACTACAATCATCATCAAAATTCTTCCCGAGAAAGGTCGGCCATTTTCAAAAAAACCATAGATCACAGAATAAAGTCATAAACCATGACGGAAAACAGTTAATTCCCAAAATATTAAAAGAAAAAAATGAAAAGTAAATAACCCTAGAGGGAAGCCGCCGACCTTGTGCTAGAAAGGGACGGGTGATGTGACGTCACGTGGTGTTGTCTCACTCTTACTTACAGGCTAACGACCTATTGATTTCGGACCACGTGCTACGTCGTGCTGAGTCCACCGGTGGGCCAAATGCGTAGATATTTATTGTAAAATACCTTACTTCTAGACTTATCTTTTAGATAAATAAAAATGAAATGCTGTTCGTTGGTAAGCGTCTTACTAGAGAACGGCTGGACCGAATTGACTTTTTTTTGTTTTAAAATGTTCGTAATAGTTCGAATTAGTTAAAAAAAAAAAAAAGTTTCCCTGATAATTTTCAATTTCGAGAATAACTGAACGTCCTTTTTTCTATGAGATTTTTGTTTTGAACTCAAGAACATAATATTGAAATTTTGACAGGACATCGTCTGTCAAGTCAGCTAGTTTTTAATAAAAGTGGTTTCGGGCAAAGGGAGTCAAAACAAGACTTATTGATCAGCTGCCGGCCAGCGTCGACGGTTTTATCGACCTTTACGGTTATCACGCTAAGCCGTTGATCCCGGCTGTCATTCGTAGATTTTTGACAGTTGTTACGGGTCGTCAGAAGCCCGAAAGTCGTACCAAGGGGTATCGTATTACCCAGCAACTGGGTTGTGGAGGTCAGATAGACAGTCGCTCCATGTAAATAGTTGGGAAAAGGCTAAGCAGATTGATTGATTGACACTTAAGCAATTTTGTCACTATCGAAGATCTTTACATTCTTTAATTGCCTTCTATGGACTGTTCTTAGTTAGGCAACCAAAAGCTACGATCATTATAAAAAAAATATTATTTATTACTTCACATTAACATTAAAATCCTGGTACATCAGACGGGAGAAAACTAAAACCAGCCTTATAGCACTTCGTTGGGCACTTTTCCAATCCCCAAATGAGAATATTCCTGACAGACGAATTCAATTTGTCGTATTTGCGCAATCTCATCGATCGTAGGCATTCTTAGGCCGAGGCCGAATAGCACCTTTTAAATTCTACTTAGTCTCTACCATACGAATCAAGTCTGTAAAAAGTAAAAATATGATGACGTTTTTAAAAATGCTTAAAAGCTCTGCCATTCTGGAGCCAATATATTTCATAATATTATGCACAATGCACACAATACAATCAAAACAAAAACAAAAGAATTGGTTTTTTTTGTAACTCGATATAAATTAAAATGTCTATTCTAAAAACATTTATAAATTGTAATTACTTAATCATTTAAAATCACCCACATAACTAAATATAAACTCGATTTGTTAACAGTTTTTCACCTACGCATTATGTCAATCCAATCTGGGGAATTGGGTTGCAACGGGTAGCGTAAAATTAGGTCGAAAATATGTCAGTGGCAATGCCCTACCCTAGTAAACTGTTGTAACTGGTAACCTCAATGGTTTAAAAATGTTACGTTCGATTTTCTGTTTTTTTTTCGTCATCTTTTAACTGTCTTTGAGAAAATAGATTTAAACATACAACGTTATAGTTTACAGCCAGATTTGAATTTTGAATTGGTTTGATTCTTAATTTGAAAGTTGAAGCACCGATGTTTACTTGAAGGTATAGAATCAGTTTCAATAAAAAAAAAAATTTACCCGCGACAAAATCGCAAAATGCTAGTTTTCTCAAGAAAAAGCCTAAAATTGCATTAAAATTTAAGAGTTTGAGGCTCTTCAACTATTTAAAATAAGATTTACGTCCTACAACTAGGTACCAATGTAAATTCTAGAGATGAAACGAAATATCTGTGTATTTTTACTAAGTCAGCGAAAAGATACAACATTTTTGTTCACGTTAAAATGCTGTAACTTTTCATTGAATGTAATAACTTAGATATAGCCAATATTATTCAATAAAGAAAGTGCGAATCACATACACGTGCTAATTTATGCTTCTATGAAACATAACAATTACTTACACGAATTTAAAATCATAGTAATGCCATGCAACTCATGAATGTTCTCTGGAAACAAATACAAGTTAGGTTTAGGCAGATAGATAAATCGTTAATTTGGTGTACACAAAAGACATAGCACAACATACAAAAGTACGATTAAATAATAACAAATTATATTAAGAAAATACCTACAAGATGCCAATAAACAAAAAAAAAACCAGACATATTTTGAAACTGTATTGGCTATGCTATGCTATGACACACTTTAAAATACTTAAATATCGAACATACAAAATGAGGTGTGCGTCTCAAGGTTGCACCGATAGGAAGTTCAGCTCAGCATATGTGTCAGGCAAATATACCTGATATTCTGCTGAATCCCTGCAGTGACATACACAAGGTGTAACATAAATAACGCACAACCTCTTAAGGGTCATTGTACTCATAATTATGAACAACTTTTACTATGTGACAAAAGCTGAAATCGCGAAAAAAAATCAGCTGTTCCCTAGATTTATGTTCGCATAACTCGTCAAAATGTAGGGAACAGCTGATTTTTTTTGCGATTTCATTTCTGGTTACATAGTAAAAGTTATTCATAATGATGAGTGCAATGACCCCTTAAGAGATTATGCTTTACTATAGTTACTTGCTAGTTAGTTGCTTTTATTTGTATGATTTTTATTTTTAGAACTTTTTCATTACCTAGCCCTTTTTTTTTTTTTTTTTTTTTTTTTTGAGGGTGGGAAATCATCAAATAACTTCTACCGCTCTGGGTGGAGCGGGAGGGCGTGTCAGACTTTTACTGACTAAAACCCACCCGTGGATTGATTAAATCTACTTTTACTTGGTTTTACCACAGTATAATAATGATCCAGTAGTTTGTCTTCATAGAAAACGGCCGAAACGACGCGCACCGAAATCTCAATCCTTCGTAGTTCGACTCGCATTTGGGCGTTTAAAAAAAAATAAAAATGCTTATATTTTAATTTTACCAGGATTTGAAATAATTTCTCTTATTATTTCACAAGAAAAACGAAAAAAGCGCCACCATTTTCATACTGCCCAAAAAAACACTCTGAAAGTCATTTAGAGGTCGACTGTGAACGAAGATGCTTGGCTCAGTAATTTTTGGTATCCTCAACGGGAAAGGATAGGGGCGTACGTGCGTTCTGTCATATAGTACTCATTGGAATGTATCAAACGCACCACGAAATAATAATCAGATCTTTGACTCGCTTTTTTTGACAGCTGTCAAACGTTTACCGTTATTTTATACTATATTTTTGTCAAAATCAAAGTGATCTTTATTTTAGTTGCATTAAGGTTGCTGGTAGGTTGGTGATTGGGTAGCTGCCTAACTATCTGCCTAGCCTTTTCCTAACTATGTTGGGGTCGGCTTCCAGTCTAACCGGATGCAGCTGAATACCTTTTTTTTACATGGAGCGACTATCTGACCTCCACAACTCAATTGCCGGGTACCCTTGGTAAGACTGGTTGTCAGACTTTCGGGCTTCTAACGACGTAACAACAGTCAAAGATCCATGAATGACAGCTGGGACAAGGGCTTAACGTGCTTTCCGAGGCACGGAGGAGTCTCGGTATGTAAAGATGGTCACCCATCCACGGACCAACCCCGGCAAGCGTAGCTTAAACTGATGGATAAACCGGCGCGGCTGTTATTACTTAGCCACAATCCCCTGTATTAAATGACAGTAACATGGCAAATTGACGTAGTGTCATAGTGTGTCCATTTTATAAACAATTAATTTCTGTGACTTTAAGGCTCCTGCAGACAGACGCGTCGCGCCAGCAGCGTGACGCGACTCTTTTTTTTTTTTGTGGATGGGAAATCATCAAATCTCCCGCTCTGGGTGGAGCGGAAGGGCGTGTCAGACTTTTACTGACTAAAACCCACCCGTGTTCCTTCAGTTGCCTATGCCAGGGCCACGGTGTCTCTTACAAACATCCCGCGAGCCCGGCGCGGCAGCGTGACGCAACTCTAGAAGAACAATTTCTGTGAAACTTCATTGAAGTTGTTCTACTAGAATCGCGTCGTACCGTCGCTGTCTGCTGAAGCCTTTCAATTTTATATGTGAAGGTAAATTACACACTACTTAATTACTACTATTATTATTACTACTTATTTACTTTGTGTCGTATGTTACAAGTACATAATGGTCAGAGCAATGACATCATAATTATCGTGTGTATAATGTAATTTTTATAATGAATTTATTACTTTAGTTATTAATGTATGCGTAGTTATACAGGGTGACCTGAAATTAGTGGCGGACCCGTTAAGGGGTGATAGTAGGCATCAATTCCAGTCGAGATCACTCTTAGACCTACTGTCCTAAAGTTAACCCATTTCAAGATATTCCTACTTAAAGAATTTTGATTTTCGCGTAAGATACCGACATTTACGAAGATATCGCTATTAATAATTCCTTACTTAGAATATCTTTGATGCAAAACAAAAAAAAAAAGTACCAGAAAGACCAATTTTTAGGATTTACAGCTATTTTAAGATTTAAAGTAGGGTATTTTTTGTAAAATTCTTTAAGTAGGAATATCCTGAAATGGGTTAACTTTAGGACAGTAGGTCTAAGAGTGATATCGACTGGAATTGATCCCTACTATCACCCCTTAACGGGTCCGCCACTAATTTCAGGTCACCCTGTATATTGTGACTGGCTTATCGAAGGTGTCTGGGGAATTTTTATGTATTTTTTCTTACTATCCCTCTTTGACTGATGGGCTGAAATGACTGAAAAAGTTCATATTATTCAATATTTAATTATTTTGTTACATAACCAGAAATTATGTTTATTGAAACTTGCATTCTTATTAACCGACGATAAAAAAGGACGAGGTTCTCAACTCGACACGTACTTATATATTTTTTTTATGTATATGACCGTGCATAACTTTTTACATAGTGGTCCGATTTGAATTTTTTTTGTTTTATTATTCGATAGCTCAAAGTTGGTGTCATATAAAATTAATTACTTAACTTTTCTTGGGTAGTTTTTGAGTTAGTTTCATAATACGTATTTTTTCACACTTTTATGTGGATGATGTTCTAGATTATTTTGCAGGTAGTGGTATTAGAGTTTTTGTGGGGTAGGTACCACAACTAAAAAGTGAAAAATAAAAACTTTTTTACAAAAAAAATACAACCGACTTCCAAAAATAACACTACTAAGTGAAAAATAACTTTAATTTCGGATGTTGGTGTCTGGTTTTGTCAGATCAAAATTACATAGATACTTACATCTTTTTAAATGTAAATTCTGCCTGATTTTGACAGGAGTTACAGATACTAAAAGTTTGTGAAACGCCACTTTGTCAAAATCATTTTTATTTCTTTTTTTCGATCATACTGCGTCTCCAACGTTCCCTGACGAAAAAAAAATCGCAGTTCCAAAATTCAAATTGAAAACTGTAAATTGCTGACTTTATAAAGCAGGAAAGAATTTCAAATTAACCAATTCTGGATTTAAAAACGTTGAGAATTACAAATTTTGAACCAGATTCAGTTCGTTCGTTGAACTGTAGTACCTTTTGGGATTTTTTTTTGTCTTTCGCTCCTACTTTAAAGAAAATGTGTGAAAATGAAAACCTAGATTTTACCTGAAATCAACGATGAACTGATAGCTCAATTCGCTTAGTATCTATACTGTGGATTCGATTCCCACCTTAAACACGTTAAACTTAGGTACTTATAATATGTGTTCATAATCCTGAATGTGAGCTCGTGGGTAAGTAATAACAGCCGCACTAGTCGATCCGTCAGGTTAAGCTACGCTTGCCGGGGTTGGTCAGTGGATGGGTGACCATCTTTACATACCGAGATTCCTCCGTGCCTCGGAAAGCACGTTTAGCCGTTGGTCCCGGCTGTCATTCGTGGATTCGTGGAAGCCCGAAAGTCTGACAACCAGTCTTACCAAGGGGTATCGTATTACCCAGCAACTGGGTTTGTCAGATAGGCAGTCGCTCCATGTAAAATACTGGTATTCAGCTGCATCCGGTTAGACTGGAAGCCGACCCCAACATAGTTGGGAAAAGGCTAGGCAGATTGAATCCTGAATGTGATCTATTTGCTGATGAATGGAGTACAATTATGCGTGTATCTCTGATGTTTTGTGAGAGAAAGTATTCTAGGGTGTGTCCTCTATTATAAGTATGTTAGTACTTTTTTTTGTGTCTGTCATCTATGATAATTAATGTAATTGGTGTTACCGTTTTAATAACAATAAACAATAAACAATCTTATAATTATGACTAACTAAGATTTTTGGGTCTACGCGTGAGATTCTGAATGTGAAATTGGTGTCTACAAATGAACCAAAACACAGAAGAAATTCGAAATGTCCTTTAAAAAAAACAAGCAAAAAATATAATACAGTTCCTAATTCGAAATTCAAATTGTCGTGACCATAGACTAATTCACCCCCTACCAACCTATCCGGGGTTCAACGTCACGGCTGGGGTCAATAAGTTCACACAGTTCGCAGGTCAATAAACGACCCAAGTGACACACTATTTCAAATTCTCGTGTTCGAATTTTGTCGTGTTTTCCGGAAGATGATTCTTTTTTTGAAATTTACTGCAGCATGTTCTTACGTGCTAACTTTACAAAAAAAACATCCCTAGGAGTCCGCCAAGTGCAGAAGGGCGAAAGGTAGACAACCCATCTTTTCGCCTGTTATGTAATCAGTGTCATTTTCTTATGGAACCCGTAGACTCCGGGCTGCTTCTGAGAATTTCACAATGGCAGAACCCAATTACACTTTGCAGGACCTAGAGATCAAATCCAAGACTGCAGTCGCGCCAGCGGCCACTAGACCACGAGACCGTCATAGCTGCTTATGCTTATGTACTATCGAGGAAACTTACAACCGTAAGGACTATTCTTGCTTGCAGCGCTCGGCCGCGATGTGGTCACAGTGTGACCAGATTTAGCAGGATTCTGCGATTTTAGCAGGATTTGCTCCCCAATTTAGGGCTTGTCTGCTATCTTTTCAGATCAGAAAAAAAGCCCAAAAAAATAAGTCTGCTAAGCCCTAAATTGGGGAGCAAATACTGCTAAAATCGCAGAATCCTGCTAAATCTGGTCACACTGTGTGGTCATCGTGTGGACGGGATTTTGTTTTCAAATTGGTCAGTTATAAGTTTTTCGATAATAAATAGCTAATTATTTAGTAATTACCTGACCGTTTGGTATCACCACAGCCATAACCAATGAAGATAAAAACATAACTCTATAATAAATTATGTTCCTCAAAGCCCCCATAAGTACCTATGAGGAACATCGACTCAATATTATTATCATTTTTTTATCATTTTTATAATATTGATGTAGTCACAGTGTCCGCAGTGTTGCTATGCCAAGCGTTATCTTAAACCACGCGGCAAAATTGCAAAAAAAAACATAGATTAAAATTGATAAACTTTATAGTCCATCCTTCCTTAGCAACAGGCAGAACCTTGATTACGTAAGAAGTCCCGTAAGTTTGGCCCAAACATTTGACCCAACTTTCAAAAAAAACCCTCTTGAGTCAGTTGGCCCAACTCCCAAAAATTTGAAAAAAGAAAAACGGAAAGCGGACATCCTGCTATCCACCAATCCCGGTCGAAGGAACATCAATCTGTTTAACAAATCGCCAATCGATATCGCGCGCCGCGTTATCGCTACGTTTTCGGTTCGTCGCTCGGGCAACGAACCCCGAAATTCGCGAGTTCATTGCCTCGTCTAGCTTCGGCCTAACGTTCTACGTTTGAATCGCGATGCATTCGCCAATTCTATTGGCTGGAATTTGAAATTTTTGTTCGGCGTTTCGAATTTGGATTTCGATTTGAGTGGAAGTTTGGAAGTTGATTTTTAACGGTTTTCTGCGGAGGTTCATTTTGTATTTTGTTTCAATTATTTATTTCGTACATGTTTTCTCTTAGTGATTAATGTACTTTTTGACCATCCTTGAAAGTGGATCTTCCAAAAAGGCTCTCAAAAGAGTTCTAATCTAAATTATAAAATAAAAGAAGTTGCCAAAAATGAACGAGATTGACAACAAGTCTCTTTGTCAGCAAAACAACGCCCATTAAGAGACAGACGTTGCTGTAACTACAGATAAAAAAAATAGGCATTTTGAATTCTAGTTCACCAGACATGCACTCTAATCATACTAAACCTTTATCAAGACATCTGCAGACTTTCTTTATCAAAATTGTCAAAACAACAATAACTGAATTGAGGCCGTAGACAAGAAATAATATTTTAATCTTACGCTGCGGACAATCAGATACCAAGTACAAAAGAAAAGAAAAAAAATCGCGTTAAACCAAAACTAACATTGAAAAATTAAACACAAACAATTTTAACCCGGTTTTTCGTAATTCGAACATCATGTGAATATTTTGTGATAGTGATAATGGAATCATCAAACATGGCGGTGTTTTGCGTAACTTTTTGAAAAACGAACGACTTTCTTTTTTTTGTGAAAGACTAGGTTTAATTTAATAGAATAATGTAATTGACAAATGACAGATGTTGACGGCCTTTCTTATGTTGGATTTTTTAAATATGGATGGAAAGAGCTGCTGAGGTCGTTGACTGAGAAAAAAGCAAAGAGTTTGTGGTTGATGAATTATTACTTCTACACATTGATAGGTAATACAAATCAGAATACAATAAAAAAATAGTTTTATCATGAAGAAAATTGCCTAAATCCATCACTGAACTTTGATAGGCTGAGTTGGTATGATTGATTGATTGAACCAATTTTAAAACAGATTTTCCTCCAAAACATACAGTTGAAAAACTAGGTTTATGTAATGAACTTCCGTACACATATTGTATGTTTACTCTATGGTTCTTAAAAGAACGGCCTGTCTAAACATCTCACGCGCCGAAATTTTTTTAGATACTTACACTATATTTCTGCCAGCATATTCACAAATTGCGAATAGCTTTAAGCTGGAAGAAATCTTTTCGAACAATCGAGCATCAGTCAATGTTTATGAAAGGAGTCCTCTAAAGGCTGTTTCCAAATTCAAAACCTGAAAATTTTGACAGGTTATGGTTTAAATCAAATAGACGACCGCCATTGTTCCGACAACTATTTGCTGTCGGGGACTAGGCAAATCAGTAATTGAAAATGTGTCATTTTACATACGATAGCCTGTCGAATGGTTGATGTGAAATAGCTATTATAGCTGTTCTTTGCTAATCCAGTCGATAGATTTAAATTATTTCTGAAATCAACGGGACTGATTTTATTCTTTGGAACACTACGATTTACCATAAAGGACATTCAAAAAGTTTAACTTCGGCATCTTATTTTTGGAACGAAGCTCTTTAATGCGGCTTGTGGGCTGTGGTAGGAGTGAACTGTCAGAAATTGTGACGTAACAAAAAAACGTTATGTCAGTCAGTATCAAGTGTCAAAAATTTTGTTTTTTTTTTTGACACTTGAAACTTGACACCATACTAAATGGCTCTATATTAATACATAATATACAGCGAAATGAACTTCGTTCCAACTAGGTTACCCACGACACCTCCCGACTTTTGTTATAAACGAAGAATTAAAATATGAAAACGTCTATATCTGGTTAAACTTAGACCATCCAGCTACAAAACGGTCATGAAATATCACCAAAATCACTTTGAAAACAGATTGATGACGATCACAGAAAGCAAGGAGCTAATTAAAGACGACGAGACGTTTTTCCGATATCCTAGTTGTCTTTTATTACCGAAAAAAAGGGTTACTCCTATTTCATTCTCAGTTACCAGTTACCACACGGACATTACATAATGTTCTGAAACAAGATAAAAGGGATGATATATATATCAAGATTATAATAGCCAGTAACAGCCATCTGTATAGCAAAGCATTATACTGTGAAAATCAGGTTTCCTCCTGGATTGCCGAGGTCTGGCGGGAGTTGCTCTGAGTGAAACCTGAGTAAAAAGACTTACGCACCATGCCTTGGATAAAAGATAAAAAATACTGGCCGTGGATTAAGAAACAATTGGAATTGAACGTCAAAAATTGGAATAGGTCACATTCCAATTTTTGTCGTTTTATTCCAATTGTTTTTTTTTTTAATTTGGAATTACATAAGGGTTGTCATAGTTTATGAAATTGATAAAACTTTTTTTTGCGAAAAAATTGGCTACTACCAGCAAAGCATGTTCAAAAAAGTTTCCATAACTTTTGGTAAAGTCATCCTGCCTAGATTAATAAAAAAGGCAACACTTCAACACACCTCCTTAGTCCTTAGCAACACACAATCATACTTGAAAAAAGAACGAAAAAATCACAAAAATGCGACCGGGAAGTCACCACAGGGCGATAAGACCGGCCGGTTCCTTGCCTGCCCACGTGGTGGGTCAACGCCTGCCCCACTGCGCAGGCGGGTCGGTGAACCGAACGCGCCTCACGCACACAAACACACACATTTTCATACTCATCGCGAACACACACGGGATTCTCCAGCATGTTTACGCGAGCATCTCACTCACACATTCAACTCCTGTAGTTATGAACTTATACGCGCGTAAACTCACGCGCACATTTATGTTATGGGCGTCAACGGACAGGTGACTAATTGTATGTACCTTGTTTCGAAGCCTTTTTTTACGGTAGAGTAAGGTTGGCAATTGTTTTGAAAGATCATCTTGCATCGTTGAAATTGTTGGGTGACTTCCGGGATTGTGCAAAAAAAAAAAATTGGCACTGAATTTTTTGAGAGGCAAAAAAATTATAAGTACTGCTATCCCTTATTCATCTCTCAACTAATGTAATCACAAAAAAACATGATCAATTTTCTCAAAAATTATTTTAGGACATGAAGCAAATAAAATAAAAAATATACAAAAAAAAACATATTTTTTGCAGCCAGCAACCCTACCTTAAGGTGGAACACCTCAGACCACCTCAGACAGACATTATTTTGGCGCGCAATATGTCCTTCAACTAATGACATCACGCATTCTAAATTTAAAAACGCGTCATTAAAACGGCCTAACAGAAAATAGGTGTTTTCCATTGAAGGTCGGAACGAATCGCCATACTGCACCCTAATTGCGTAACAGACTATCAATCGGAATCTGAATCACTTTGAAGCAAATTACTTATCCATTGCTTCATATGTTCGAAAAGTTCATTTTTTCGACAGCTTAAATAACGCAATGAATGTTGTTGAACTGTCAAAATGACACAATTGCCCCGCTGTTAGGTGATTATAATAATGGCCATAGAATCTGCATGAAAGTGATGAAAAGGATAGATGGATAAAAAGACAAAGAACAGATGGATGGGTTGTGTGAGGGAAAGACACTCCTCGTATTATGAATGGAAATGATGACGAGATGAATGACAGAAGAGAATGGAAGAGAAAACACATTGTGCCGAAGCCAAATGACTTAGCATCAGGGCAGCGGAAGAATAAAATCTGCAAGACTTGGTAGGAAAAATGATATTTTTGAAGAAATCCTACAGTACCTCTAAAGATGTAGGGACTAGGGACGGTTAATCCTCACAAAAATGATGGAAATTCTTTCATGCGCTACCAATTTTGGTTGACTGGCTAATCGTACACCACGGATGAGCATGAGCTTTTTTCGTTTACCTACGTCATGCCGAAACAAAAGAAAGATCCAACTATCTTTACTAGAGTGCGTTTCATCAAATAGTTCCTATGCCGTAATGTTGGTCCACTGTTAAACTTTAACACATGGACCTATCAGGTCCATCCATTCCTACAGTAGCGTATCGTGTTCGTCCTAAAACAGTGGAGCCAACATTACGGCATAGGAACTATTTGATGAAACGCACTCTAGCATTCTTCTTCTCAGGCTGTTCTCAGGCGTTTCGAACTGTCGATGACAATCAAAAAGTCGCACAGAATTTGGCTCTCGATCTTTGTCATCTTCAGTAGCATCCATAAAGTCAACAGGACATCACTGAACGATATCCAATTATAACCTAATAAGTATTACGAAATAATAAAAAAAAAATTGAGTCATCATTCAAAGTTAGTTTCTATGAGATCATTAGACTAAAATAACTGTGATCGATTAGGACTAAATACGTGATCGATCGATCGACAAAAAAGTACATAAACTTTGTGGTTTTCATTTCATGAAATCGCTAGATTTGAGGTAAATGCTAACTTATGGAGTTGTATTGCTGATTCTAATGATTATAATTCTGTAAAGCCATATTAGCTACGGCCGCGAATCATATTTTAATCAACATACAAGCTTACACTAACCTACAAATTGCAAAAAACGTAAGAAATTTTGAATTTCGCGGGCTACACTGGCGCATCAACCTTAATAGTTATTTATGCAACTGACGTACCTATAATAAGGGGTATTAAAACACGAATGTGGGTTTATCACACGAGGTGAAGCCGAGTGTGATAATAGTATCACATGAGTGTTTTAATACCTAATTATGTACAGTTGCATACAAGACTTTATCTACATCCATGTTATCAATCCTCTATAAAAGGTTCTGAAACAGTTTTTTGCAATACTAATACTCGTATCGAACATGGCGGCCGGCATCATAGTATACGACGTGAATTCGAATAAGTTCTTTTTTTAAATTACGGCGCTGTTGTAGTGAAACGCGCGTGCATTACAGTGTTCTTTTTTTGAAAATGAGTTGCATTATGAAATTCAGTACAACATTAAAGCACCCGTTTGGATGCTATTATGGTTACCATGGTTACTATGACACTGGCTATTTTAATGTTGGCAATAAGCTAACTGTTTCAGAAAATTTTATAGAGAATTTATAGCATGGGTGTAGATAAAAGCTTTTATTTAACTTGCAATGTCAGTTGGTTTTTGGCCAAATCTTACTGGCTGCATTAGAACCACTCTTTATATTATTATTGATACCTCAGGACACGAAGCCTAAGCCTAAAGGCACGTCTTCCCTACCATCATCACACCGGTCTACTCTTTGACATGCTATGTTCAAACTTGAGGCTCCAGATAGTGCAAATCTTTGGGTTCCTTACAGTGTCCGTATGTCTGTCTGTCAAGACGCGTGGAGGTATCAAGTTGAAATTAAGGTTGATGCGTCAGCGTAGCCCGCGAAATTCAAAATTTCTTACGTTTTTTGCAATTTGTAGGTCAGTGTGAGCTTGTATGTTGATTAAAATATGATTCGCGGCCGTAGCTAATATGGCTTTACAGAATTATAATAATTAGAATCAGCAATACAACTCCATAAGTTAGCATTTACCTCAAACCTCATGATTTCATGAAACCGCTAGATTTGAGGTAAATGCTAACTTATGGAGTTGTATTGCTGATTCTAATTATTATAATTCTGTAAAGCCATAATAGCTACGGCCGCGAATCATATTTTAATCAACATACAAGCTCACACTGACCTACAAATTCCAAAAAACCTAAGAAATTTTGAATTTCGCGGGCTACCCTGGCGCATCAACCTTAATATCAAATACATAGGTCTATGGTTCCTTAGAGTCATAAAAAAAATCAAGCTTCTAAGTCAATGCAATAAAAAAATACGCTCATTTATGCGACTTATTTCGATACTCGCAAGTAAATCAAAACCTATAGGGTACTTCCCGTTGACCTAGAATAATGAAATTTGGCAAGAAGCAATGTCTCAGTACTTAGAAGTAAAGGAAAAAGGTAATTTTATCACATAAAAGAATATTTTTTTGGAATTACAAATTTTTTTTTATAAGAAATGAATTTGTCGTTAGTATGGCAAATTGGCAACGCGGTCAATACCCTATACAATCTCGTAACATGGCTTAATAACTAGTAAAATGTAGGTCCACCATATTCACATCTGCCTACACCATCACAGAAAATACAGTCGTGATACTATCTAAATCCAACCTTCACAAACAGACTAATAACAACCTTTTTTAATCCAACTTTTTCTAACCTCCCTAAACCGTTTAGGCCTCTTAACGTAAAAAAAGGCCTCCATTCCGAACAATTTCGGTCAATTTACCCTTTTAACGGCCACCATCACTGACACATTAGGTGCTTGTATTAAGTTTATAGGGGTCTCTTACCTATTGGAGGTCGTTACCCCTAGAGGGCATTCCCTCTGAGGGTGGTAGGCCTCTAACAAAAACATGACGAGAGAGTATTGAACTAAGAAGTACCGAATGATAGATGGGTAACGCCTTTTCCCGTTTTGTCTGGGTTTTGGGTTTGGATAAAGGAGTGGGAGGGATTCAGAGGTCGGTCAAAGATGTATTACATTTTATTTTCTAAGAAAAAAAAAAAAAAAAAAAACTGTAGTTAGTCATGGGGATTGACGACAGAAGCGTAAACTTGACAACGCACGACAGATTAGCATGTCGTGTGACGCGTGATGCGTGACGCGAATTATAAGATTTTCCCCTCAAGGCCTTAAGATCGAGCCGCGTACAGAGGGCTTAGTGCGAGTTTTTATACTTACTCGATCACGTTAACGTAAACGTCAGTTTGTACTGAAAATAAATAAGCGCCGCCTGGTGACTATAATGGGAAACACAATTATTCCATACGAATTGACATACGTCAACGTTAACGTAAACGCGATCGAGTAAGTATAAAAAACTCGCACTAAGCCCACTGTAGCCTTAGTGCGAGTTTTTATACTTACTCGATCGCGTTTACGTTAACGTTGACGTATGTCAATTCGTATGTAATAATTGTGTTTCCCATTATAGTCACCAGGCGGCGCTTATTCATTTTCAGTACAAACTGACGTTTACGTTAACTTGATCGAGTAAGTATAAAAACTCGAAATAAGGCCTCTGAAGTAGTCTCGCGCATTTGGTAGTTATTTAAACATAGTAATTATTTCACGACAAACTCAGCGAATTGTGCTAAACAATCTTACTACATTTCATTAAAAAAAAAATAATAAGAAAAAAATAATAAGAAAAAAACATCTGTTTTGTAGCTATGAGATTCATTAAACATTACGAAAAAGGGTAACTTGGGGATTTTTTTTCTATTCAGTTATTAAAAGTGATTGGCTATCCGCCTGATCCTTAAATAAGATATATCTTTTTTTCAAAATTTTATAATGTTTCTTATGTTTCCTGTGGATTCAAAAAACTAAGCGGCCGGGTTTCTGTCGGGTCATGGCGCCAGGAATGCGACTTGTCAAGAAGATTAGCAGCATCCTCTTCCCGTCTAAACTGCGCAGATCACCAAAATTCGTCTCCTCAAGTGTGATTATTACCGATGAAAAGATGTTTTCATGAAAAAAAAAACCGAAAATTTAGTAAGTATTATAGATGCGAAAGTGTGTTTGTTTGTTTGTTACACTTTCACGCTAAAACGGCTGAATGGATTTGCATGAAATTTAACACAAGGGTAGACCATGATAATTTTTATTCCGATTGTATGTTCCCGTGGGATAATTTCCGACATCCACGCGGGCGAAGCCGCGGGCAAAAGCTAGTCAACTATAAAAATGTAGTAAACTCTCCGCAAAATAATTATGGCGTCTCCCATACTCTATTTTTAAAATGAAATGAAACAAAATAGAATCATACTATTTAAAATTGACATAGATTCGGCTAAACTCGGCTTTTTTCGGCGGTCGTCGGCCGTGCAATGAACTTTTCTGGGTAGTACTGACCTATACTTACCTAGAGATTGCTACGTAGAGAGTTTATAACCTATTGAAATGATATCATACTCAATACCAGCTTGTATTAGTCTCATGCTGGACTAACTAAGGCATTTCTAATGCCTGGTATTAGGAAAAGACAAAGCTATTTTGGTTTATGACAAGTGACAGTGACAGGTGACAGCCATTCTGATTGAAAGTGGTTACCGCCCATAGACATCTGCAATCAGCAATTTTAGCGACAAAATTGAAATATCTCATGTTCCTATGATGTCACCATACTTTTCAAACCTGAACCACTGCAATGCTTGTCAGCATTCGAAATTCAAACGGTTTAGAAAGGGTGTGAGTACGGAATTATTTACGTAAAAAAAAACAAATGAGTTCGCTTTCGAAATGGCGATCACTTGGGTGACGTTCCAATTTCGAAACCTTCGAAGAAGAACTACCAACCTAAAGTTAGA
This sequence comes from Cosmia trapezina, assembly GCA_905163495.3. NCBI lineage: Eukaryota > Metazoa > Arthropoda > Insecta > Lepidoptera > Noctuidae > Cosmia > Cosmia trapezina. The sequence continues at coordinate 7,084,704 of LR991048.1, forward strand.
TAATCTTTAGCGATGTAACAACCAAAAAAAAAACATTATTTGACTCTGCTTTATTGACTGTACTCTACATTATTCCGTCCAACATCCCATTTTACTAAAATCGTGTGAAACTGTGAACCAATGACCGTTAGGTTAACGTACGGTGTCAACGGACGACCTTCGTAGTTTGGCCTTGGTGTGGGTTCGAATCCCTGTGACGTCACGAGGGGTGAATGTATGGTTTGAACCCGGATGGTTCGAATTTTTGAGTTCATGACTTTATGTGGGGTTGAAGATATATGTAATTATTATATGTTTACGGGGGTGTTTTAAAATAGCCTTCAAGAGGTCGTTTTGGTTGGACAGTCAGCTATGTATCAACCTTGCTGTCAAAATTCTAAAACCCAGTTTAGCATGACAGTTAACGGCTACTTAAAATTGAGTAGTGTTTAGGAATTTGCCTTCAGGAAGTTCAATCAACTCTCAACTCTGAGCAAAACTTCTAGAATTTGTTTTGCTATGACTGTTTTCACGATACACGTCAACTTGCGCAATACAACTTCTATTAGGCATCGTGTTTGAGAAAAACATAATTATTACATGACACGGCTGGCATTACAAATTAAACTTTGCGTTCTATAAAGATTTAAAATTAGTACCAATTTTTGCCGCTTGCACTAAGATGGTTAAGGGTGGCCAACCCTACAAAAAAAAAAGTAAGTAAGAAGTAGTAGGTAAGTATCCTGCTATATTAGAGGCCTAAATACTATAGGTACTAAAAAAAATAGTAAGCGAAACTACTATAATTATTTTCATTTCAATACAAAATGGTGGTGGAAAAAAAATACCTGTTCATAAAAGTTCATAGTAGCAAAAAAAATGCATTTAAAAATAAAAATAAATTTGAAACTCATGTAAGTATACTTATGTGTTCAGAACACCTGTAAGCTCGATATACTCCATAATATGTAAGCTGTGGTTAGCTGTAATTGAGTGTGCATTACAGGATAACGTATTTATTATACAATATTAAGACAAAAAAAACAATAAGACCAAATTGTTCTATCTTCGACTGACAAAACTATGTTGTCTTTGGTCTGCGCACGTCACATCTGTCATTATTACGGTGTGTCATAGAAAATATGGTTTTATAAGTTCAATGACTTAATATGGCATTACGCCATGTTGTGCCATAATGCTAACTCACACTAAACTTATCTGTATGTACTTTAGTAACCTTTTACTTTGATTTTTTCGACTATCACTGACAGATAAGAAATTATTTATTTGATTTTTTGTTTGATTATTCGACATTTCTCCATGTCCGTGATAAAATGTTTAGTTTTTTTTTTTTTTTTGATAGTCAAATAATGATTGCAACACTAGGTACAATTTTTTTTTTTTTTTTTTTTTTGATAAGTATTCGATTTTTCACTTTAAAAAGCTGAATTTAATTTATGTTTTATTTTAGTTCCCAACTAATATTTTGGACGATTACAAATGATCACTACATACAAGTTCTGCTGTGCTGTAGATTCAATTCCGAGGTCATACAAAGTGCTATTAGAAGTTTCTGTCAAAAAAACCTGACAGCAAAGACCACAAACAAAAAACCAACCTTCAAAAAAAAAAAAAAACTCGTTACAACAGTCCCCCAAAAACTAACGACTTCCTTGAACCGATCAGAGTTATCAGGTCAACGTACCCTGGCCAGGTTGAACGCGCGAATTAACCGGCCCATGTAACTATCGCTGTCAGTTTCAACCGTTTATTGTTGACATAGGTTATAAAAACGTGATGGAAGTTTTATGAGGCTAAAATGGTGATAGGACCTAGCAACAGGATGGGGAACTAGAAATGTGTCTGTAAATCAGAGAGTCAGTCTGTTAACTCCTAAATTAGTGGAATTCCTACTGCAGGGCACAGGCCTCTTCTCATACAGAGAAGACACCACGTTTACTCAAGAAGGGTTGGTGATTTCAGACATACTAACTACTATCTTCAGCCCATCGCATCGCATTGCCTGCTAGCGATATTACCTCGTTTTTGCTTAGCGTTCTTTCTGACTTTTTTTTCTTTTTGATCGACTCCTAAGGGTTTTAGCGTGATGTTAAATAGTCTATAGTCATCCTCAAGAATTGGGCTATCAAATGCAAAAATATTTTTTCAAATCCGACGGGTAGTTCCAGAGATAAGCGCGTTCAAACATACAAATAGCTTTATTATTAGTTTAAAGATAGATGTTATAAGTCCTGGGGGCTTACACATAATCAGCCTATAATGTTCCCACTGCTGGGACACAGGCCTCCTCTCGGTGAGAGGGAGTGGGCCGTAATCCACCACGCGGGCCCAGTGCGGGTTGGTAGATGTCACATGTCTTCGAATTTTTGGTTCTAGGACATGCCGGTTTCCTCACGATGTTTTCCTTCACCGTTTTGAGAGCAGTGGTGATGAAATAATGTGATGGCTTACTATGAGCTCTTATACCTGCTGCAGAAGTTGAACGTTTCTAGTGAGAGAGAGACGGTGCTATAGATCGTATATAGCTCCGTCTCGGTCTCTCACTGGAAACGTCAACTTCTGCCCTGTTATAAGAGCTCACAGTAATCCCCAGGTTTCGTCACGATGTTTTCCATCACCGATGTCAGCAATGTCCAGGATTATAATCTGGAATGCTTTTGATAAAATGAGACTAAAAATACTTTTTTTTTTAATTTTCCAGGATTAAACTTCACTTATTCAAAGTTTTTAAACCCGGAAATAGATAGAACAGAATACTTTTTAACTGGCAAAAAATGTGTCATATGTTGAACTAGGAATTGAACTCGTGACCTCTGCAAATACTTTTATTATTATATAATTATATAAACTTTCTTTAGTTATTAGCAGTAACATAATATGTAATATAAAAGCAAAATATTTTGGTCTGGCCACCAAAATAGAGGTCATTCATCCCGCCTCGGCCGTCGACGCGCTGAAAACTGACGAATCACTCGGCCGGCCATATACCTACTATATTAGTTTATAAAGTAACATAATATAACGCCTGTATTCCCTAAGAGCCAGGCAGAAGTGTACAGGGTCAAATTAAACTACCTAGAGAAACTCCGCAGACGTGAAAGATATCGATATCTAAAAATAAGAAAAAGAAATTATCACTGACACCAAAAAAATTATCACTGACACCAAAAGAATTATCACTGACACCAAAAAAAATATCATTGACCCCAAAAAAAAATAAAAAAAAATCAACAAATCTTTTTTATTTTTTCGTGTTTAGATATCGATACCCATTACGTCTGCGGAACTCCGCTAGCTAATTTAATTTTGTTTGCATGTTTCAACTCGCTAATCTCTGGAATTACTTACCAGTCGGATTAGAAAAAATATTTTTTGCATTTTATAGTCCATGTAGTTCTTGAGGAAGGCTGTACGTTATTTAACATCACGCTCAGACCTTTAGGAGACGAGCAAAAAGAAAAAAAGTCTAAAAGAACGCTAAACGAAAGAGAAGTAATAGCTCGGGTAGGCGATGCGATGCGAAGGGGTGAGTCAGGCAACAAGAAATTTCAAAAATAAGGTAATTTGATTCCGCATTCAATAAAAAACACTGTTTTATTTCCTGCAATCCAAAATACCTAACCAAAATCCTACTCATCATTCTCCTGCCCTTAACCCAATTTATGTGGGGTTGGCACGACATGACTTTCTTCCATCCTCAACTATCATCATCTGCGTAGACTTTTCCCAACTATGTTGGGGTCGGCTTCCAGTCTAAACGGTTGCCTATCTGACCTCCATAACCCAGTTACTAGGTAACACGATACCCCTTGGTAAGACTGGTTGTCAGACTTTCGGGCTTCTGACGACCCGTAACGACTGTTAATGATGAAATGACAGACGGGACCAAGGGCCGGAGGTGGCTCGGTATGTAAAGATGGTCAACCATCCACGGATCAACCGCGGCAAGCGTAACTTAACCTGATCGATCGACCCGTGCGGCTGTTATTACTGAGCCAAATATCTCAAACCATCAATTACTATCTACTATTTAACTAAAAAACTTTCTGGTAGATTAAATACCCAAAATGGCCGACTTAACTGTCATTAATCCCAAACAGACTGCTGGATTACGGACATAATGAAAACGTGACGTCATGACATGTCTGTGTCTACATTGTCTATGGGCGATCGACCTAACAATGAGCTTTGACCTTTACACCTAAAAGTGATATCATACTGTATAGTTACAGCAGTATACAGTTAGGTATTAAAATAGCCTCCAAGAGTAGGAACACCTAAATGAACGTCCGGCGAAAGTCTAACAACCAGTCCAAGGGTTATCGTTACCCAGTAACCGGGTTGTGGAGGTCAGATAAACAGTCACTGCATGTAAAATACTGGTATTCAGCTGCATTCGATTAGACTGGAAGCCGACCATAACACAGTAAGGAAAAGGCTAGGCAGCGAAATCAACACTTGATTTCTGCGTCGAATTTTATACTTATAGTCCATATATTGATACAGTTACTTAATCAGTGAAATGTAAAAAGTGCTGGAGACTCATGACCCTCCACAAGGGTCATGAGTCTCTACCAAACGGAAAAATCCTCGCGGTTGCTCGACCAGTTATTAATGACCCCAAAAAAAAGGGTACGTATCATAATCCCGAATTTTAAAATACCGATGGACGAAATCCCGAAAATTGAAACGCCGAATGCTTGTTTGGTCGAAAGTTTAAAATCCCGACTCCTATTTCTGTCTGCAGGGTTTAAAGGAACCTAACTAACCGATTTTCGAGGTGCCCCTGATGTCGACCGTCTAAGGTTACATATTTTTTTATAGCGGCGGTACCTGACCCCTGACCAATTTTCGGGATTTCGTCCATCGGTATTTTAAAATTCGGTATTATGATATGTACCTACCCAAAAAAAATGACGATCAGTCAAGACAATTCATACGCACAGATTTTCTGTTCGAATCTGACCCAAGGGCTTTTGACTCATAAAGACTCATTAATTTAACTATTGTGTAACCGTGACCTTGTCACTAATTAAATGCATAGCCTGGTTCCCTAAATAACTCGGCGTAATGATAAATTGCTCTAGAAAACAGCGAAAGTCTTAGGGAAATCGGTGAGATTAGGATTTTGAAAACAATTTGTGAGTGATTGAAAAATGTGTTTTTTCGAAGAATTATTGGGTGTTTGAGAGTTTATTCTGATGTTGGAGTTATCCCTTTTAATGTCTTACTATTAATAATGAGAATAAATGGTATATGTTCTTTATTTTAAATAGCCAAATAATTTTGTCATGTTTTTAGGGTTCCGTACCAAAATGGTAAAAAGGAACCCTTATGGTGTGACTAAGTCTGTCTGTCTGTCTGTCACAGCTGGATATCTCGAGAACTACTAATGCTATCAATTTGAAAGTTGGAACAGTTTTAGATGACGTTTACCCAACTATTTTGCAAATAAGAAAGAAATACTTAAAAATATTTTTTTTTTTTTTTGCAATAGGGGCTGAAAGGGGGTCTTAAAAATTCAAAGTAGAGCTACTAGGGCATGTGGAGTATCATATGAAAGAACGCTGTTTGCACATTCTCAAACATTTTTTTTTCTTTTTTTTAGGCCCCATAGTTTTCGACTTTTGATGAAAAATGTAAAAAAAAATACCGTTCCCCCCGCTATCTCCGAAGTTTGCTAAGAGAAAAATCTGAAATTATTCTATGTGATAGAAGTTTATGTAAAGATTACAGGAAAAATAAAACGACGTCTCTAAGTAGCACACTTTTTCAGAAATCGGAACGGAACCCTCGGTGCGCGAGTCCGACTCGCTCTTGACCGTTTTTTTTTCCTCATTTCTAAAATATTTACTAACCACACTCTGATTTCGGTTTCCGGAAACCTATTCAAATCAGATTATTTCAACTCCTATGATTACTTGTTAATATTTTAGTAAACTAATCATAACTCATAACAACTGTTAATACGAGGTTATGATATGACAGCAGATTTACTCATCCATCATAAACTACACTTTATTTTTTTTGCGTAACTGTGTGAATGTGTCTAAAATGTGTCTAAAAGATACACATCGCTTATACCAATGGGGAGCCACACGCAAAGCTGTTTGTAGATGGCGCTCTGAACGACTGTACATTGTTTTACAAATAAATGCATACAATTCTATACAATTTGACAATCGTTCGTTACGTCAAATCAATGAAAAAAGGACAGTCGATCATGTGCCACCTAGCGTGATAAAAAGTTAGTTTTCCTCCCCATTACCAATAGAAAGATGAGTATACTTTTGGATACACAATCTCCAGACAATGTATGACAAAAAGATACACATGGCGCCGAAAGTGTTAATTGTAGTGCTTCCAGAAACTGACAGTCAGTGTCAAATCATATTCCTTTTTTTTTTAATATTTTCAATAGGAAAAACATAAGACTGAATTGATGAAAAAAAAAACAAATGACGATCTTTATGATTCGATTTTTTTTTTCGATAACAGAATTTTGCAACGTCACTCGTCAAATGTTTGAAAACAGAGTTCTAATTCTATTTTTTAAGTGTTTACGTGCCTTATTTTCTCATCAGGATTCGATTCCTGTACTCTGTTTCTAGGCTTCCATTGCCCAAATACAGTGTCGTTGACCTTTCAACAAATTCTTTGTAGTGTTTCAACCTGCGTTGTTTTTATCCTGTTTGTTTCTGTAATAGTACAATAGTGAAATTACTGATGTAAATGTGCTGATAAAATTGATGCTGATACAGTATTTTAAAAAAAATATAATATTTGATGACGTCATTCAAAAAGTAATTTTTATACGAAAAGTGTGTTCAATAAAACGTGTGTTTTTGTTATTGGAGGAAACACAGCATTAAGAAAACGTTAGAATTAATATTAGAATTGCTCTTGTGTTTTATTTTTAAAGACATTGTGCCAAAAATATTCTGTTTACGTGAATCAACTCATAAAAACATATTTTTCCTGTTAAAATTTTATAACAACAAAGGTTTAATAACAGTCGTGTAATTTTGCATACACCTTCACACTTATCCAATAAAACACAAGCAGAACCTCAAGAAACAAAATAAGAAAAAACCATAAATTCATTACAAAAAAAAAACAACCTTTTTAATTAAAAAACCTACTCGAAAAAATACCCTACACTGTCTTACCTCCAAAAAATCATAAAAAAAGCCGCCCAGGCTAGTGAAAACGGTACAAACCTTACATACAAAAAAAAATAGCAAAGTAAGTACAGCAACGAACTCGAGCATCGAACTTTCGGTCGTTCAATGAACCCAAGAATTTTGGCAGTTCATCGACCCGGTCGGTGCCCGCTTATAAATAATGTGAGAGCGAGACAGCGATACTTGACATCTTACGTCAGCTGATAGTGTGGCTAATCATCGCGTGACGTCATCGGCTCGGCTGCATTTGAATTTGGAAGTTTGTTTTGAATTTAGAATCGTTTATCTGTGATGATGAAGGTTAGGTTGCCTTGTTTGGTTATGGTTCAATGCGGAAGTTGGTGTTTTGTTTTTTTTTTGGCGAATTAAATTATAGGGTTTTAAGTTTTATGTTTTTATCAGCTTTAGTAGGAAATTGTATGAGTAAATAAAGAGTAAAAAATGATTCAAATAAGAAAAATAATCTTGTAAGCGCCATTAAAAAAAAAGTCAGGAAACATTGTTTTTGAATACATCTTAGATAAAAGTTGTCGATCAAAATACGGTCAAATTCCTATTGCAATTGCTTATTTAATTTGTATAATTTGACTACAGTTTAAGTAGATGAGGAAAAAATTCAAACATAATTATTACCTAATTATGTTTGAATTTTTTCCTCATCTACTTAAACTGTAGTCAAATTATACAAATTAAATAAGCAATAGGTTTCCTCGTATCAAAAATAAATAGTAGGTACAAACGAAGAAGCAATTAACAACAAAATGTTTAAATATTGATAGATAAAAAGTATATATATAAAATTGGTAAGTCTTTATGTACTAAGAGTACAGACGCCAGGCGGTCAAGCCACCCGAAACTGTCAAATTTTCCCAATCAACCTTGAACCTAATGCTTTAGCGATAAAGATGAAAATCTATTAAAGAAATTTGACAGATTGTAGTAGCTTGATGTGCTGGCGTCTGTACATCTTCACAGGGACAGCTGGATGAAAGGTGCAGAGGATAGAGCTGATTGGTGTGTGAGAGGCCTATGTCCAACAGTGGACGTCTGTAGGTTGATGTTGATAAATGTAACCCAGTTACTGGGTTCTTACGACCCGCAACGACTGTCAAAGATCCACGAATGACAGCCGGGACCAACGGCTTAACGTGCTTTCCGAGGCACGGAGGAGTCTCGGTATGTATAGATGGTCACCCATCCACGTACCAAACGCGGCTAGCGTAACTTAACCTGATCGATCGACCCGTGCGGCTGTTATTACTTAGCCATGAGCCCTTCGAAAACTAAAATCAGAATCCATGTACTCCATACTTTTATAAATGGGAAAATAACTCTTACTCTGTCATCTATTCACGCCTAATAAACTACTGAGCCGATTGTTATAAAATTTGACAGATAGGTAGCCTGGGATTTGGAGAAAGACATAGACTAATTTTCATCCTTGTTATGTGTATTAAAAAATGTTAATATACAAGTACGAAATCGCGGGCAACATCTAGTTTAAAATAAAATAATATACAGAAGCATCTGTGGTTAAAAATCAATTCTGGCCGACCACAACGTCGTTAAAGGCTGACAAAATATAGGTAAAACCATATGTTACGCTAGTATGTGAGTCAATACATTATGTTTATCTATGAAGCGTCTAGTGGAACCGGGGTCGTTGAACTCAATTAAATGACAAATATATTGTCTATACTAGTTGTAATTTAGGAATAGTTTTAAATAGAAAAAGATACTGTACGGTACCTTTTATCTCGGTTCTTTTTTTTTGTGGATGGGAAATCATCAAATGACTTCTCCCGCTCTGTGTGGAGCGCAAGGGCGTGTCAGACTTTCACTGACTAAAACCCACCCATGTTCCTTCAGTTGCCTGTGCCAGGGCCGCGGTATCTCTTTCGAACAACCCGCGACACCAGCGGCATCGGCCCTAACGGACCCCACCTCTGCTGACATCTCTTTGAGGCTCGCGTGGAATTCTTAGAAGGTCTTGGATTTGATTCGGCTCGGGCAAAGTATAATTGGACTTTTCCATTACGGATTCTTCTAGTAGTAGCTTGGACTACGGATTTGTATCCGGGATCCATTCGTGGGTAGAACCTGGATTGGCACAACCAAAGAGAAGTAAAGTCGGGCTGTGGTTGATGATGATGATGAAGTTAATGGCAATAGGCTTGCCACTTTACAAAGGACTTTTAAATATATCATGTGAAATATGTAGGAACAACCTCCCTCATGTACCTACTCCCCTTAAATGAGGTTTCGTGATCTTGAGCCTACTTGAAGCCCGCTTCCACAAAAATGACTAATACGTATAGCGCTACACTAATTTAAAACACGGGCAAGGTTCGTGGCTAAGTAATAACAGCGCACGTGTCAATCGATCAGGTTAAGCTACGCTTGCCGCGGTCAGTCTGTGAATTGGGGACCATCTTAAAATACCGAGACTCCTCCGTGCCTCGGAAAGCACGTTAAGCCGTTGGTTCTGGCATTCTTGGATCTTTGACAGTCGTTACGGGTCGTCAGAAGCCCGAGTCTTTACTAAAAAATAAAAATACTGGTATTCAGCTGCATCCGATTAGACTGGAAGCCGATCCCAACATAGTTGGGAAAAGGCTAGACAGATTAATATTCTGTCTCTGTCAACTTCAAACGGTTTTTAAAAAATAGAACGTTATTTGAAATTTATTCAGCGTTAAATGCATTTAATTATTTGTATTGCAAATACGCAAGCGGGCCGATGAGTATTTCTACAGGTAATATTTTAAAAACCTAAAATAATTTGCATAACTTTTGTCTCTATATGGAATTGACGCCACACTATACCGGTAAATAAGGCAAATATCTCAACAATAATTATTAACAATATTACTCAGAATAGCCGAAAGTATGTCAATGACCTAGAAAAATAAACTCCATGATATTTCTAATTAACATTCAATAATATACTTGGAATTGACAATAGCGTCAATATTTGTACAGGAAAGATGGCTTCCTTCCTCATCGCTTCCTTTCAAGAGAACATCACGCTTTATATTCCTTGAAGGGTTAGGCAGAGGTGTATAAGACATCATGTAATACAGGGCGAGTCTCTTGCCATCAACCGGGTACGATTCCAGACTCCGGGTTGCTATTGAGAATTTTTTTTAATGTGAAAACCCTCTATGAACCCCCCCCCCCCCCCCACGACCACACGCTCAGTAGGTATAAGGGCGCAAAAAACAAGAGTTGAGCCTAATACGGGGGCAATTTCTAATTACAGATAGCTCAGAACCACAGACAGAGAATTTAAAAAAGGAAATTATGTTTTTATTTTAAAACCGGTTTATTTGCGTAAGTCAATAGACACAAAGAATTTTAAATTTGGAACGTATTTATAAAAGAAAGTCTGTTATTTATTTCCAAAGATAAACAGAAGAAACATAATATTTTAAATTAGGAACTAGTTAGAAACAGCGAGTTCTTTATTCTAAAACCCTCGTTGGTAAATAAAGTGTAAATAAATGAATGCGTTTTAAAAAAGGAACACTGAAGCCATAGAGTGTATTGGTTTTGGTGTTTTGGCCCTATTACCTATGCCTTCTTCATAATATGAATTTCTGATAAAATTGAATCGCTTTGTCATTCTTCCATAATTACGAATTCGTCCACAATTTTAATGGTATTATCGCCTAATAGTTCTTTGTTGCTGCCGAAGGAATAAGTTTTGCGGGCTACGAGCAACATTGTATGTATTTATGTGTGTAAGGTAAACATTCACAAAAATCTGATTCACATCAACACCTTTCGGCCCTTCCGGGATCAAAAACATCGAATGAAACAGCTTATTCTTTAACATAATACAAATGACTAACGCACATTCAAACAATAAGAGACAAACAAAAAAGAAAAGCCATTTGATAAACAAATAAATTAACAATACTACTTATTCAGCTTTTTTACCAAAACATTTTCGTTGGGTCCAACAACCTGAGCTAAAGAGCAACGCACTCAACACCAGACGTACCAGGGAAATACCTTTGGACAACGCCATCTCTTATCCAGTAGACGTACTAAAGGTCAAACGTTAGGGTTAATGAACCGAGTTTGAATTACACCCTATCAGAAATGATTGTGCTACTATTTTTGGTAATGTTTGTAATGGTTTCAAGTGTATTAAATTTTATTATGAGTGGTGAAAAATGAGATGGCGTATTTATAATAACAAGGTGGGGATTAAATTATGTCGATTATTTTAATCTTGAGAGCTGTTAGAAATGAGGTGAATAATTGGATATGATGTCATATCAACGCTATTTATTCCGCCGGTACCTACAGTGATAAGCTGTTCAATATTGCTAAGTAGGTAGTAAAGTTACAATTTTGTTAAAATGTTCCTTACATTTTATTTTGTAATAAGTAGGTACACATCGAATGAACCTGCAAGAATCGGAATGCGTAAGTTTATTTTTTAAAATTACTTTATTTTCTACTTGTAAAATGGAAAACTTCTAAAATTGTTGATAACTTTGGTACTACAAATGGACTAAACAAATAATATGGGTAGGACTGACATACCGCAAAAAGGTATAATTTTACAAAGTCCGCACATTCACATTAACCTCACTAACACAATAACACGTAAAAACAACGAATCACTGAACTCCGAATGATCTAGAATTCATATAAAGCATTTTACTATGTCGTGAATAAAAATTGACAAATTTTGAGAAAATCGCCATCTATCGTCGAGTGGCAGTACCAAAGTTCAAACTGCCAAACTGAGGTGAACAACCCCTTGCGCGGGCTTATCTTCGTATTATGTACCTCTTATGACGCACGCTTGATTTATTTTTTCCATGCAATACGTACTCCTCGTCAAGGAAAAATGCGTATTTTTATTGTAATCATCGTTATTGTGTTTGTTTTGCGTAAAGTTTTGTAAGCATTTATTCATTTTCGAATGAGTTGTTCGAAATTCAAACTTGGAAACACTGCGTTCCTTGTGCAATTTTAGGATATGGTTGCGTTCAATAATGCACTGCCAAAATATCTTCATTTACCTGATAACGTAAATTCACGCCAATATTTCCAGAAGGGGTAAGCAGCCATAGGTAAAAAGAGTTGTAAGATGATGAATGATTATTGTTTACCCATTGATATATATGTTACACTAGATTAGCAATTGCCGCGCCAAGGCGTTGCCACTGAACATACGGCCACGGCCGTATGCGTAACTAACGTCAGTTCAGTGCTCTTTACGACGGCAGCCGAAGTGAACCGAGTGACACGCGACAAAAAATATCGCCAAAATGGGTAAATGCGTAATGGAAGAATGCGATTCTAGATCACAAAAACTACCGGAATTACTTTCCACACGTAAGTTTATTGTTTCTGTGTTTATATCATCGTAAAAACGCAGGAAAATAAATAAAATGTAGATTTTTTTTTAATTATGATCAGTGTTACAACTAAAAACTATGTTTTAGTTTCCCACATTTGTGGGAGTTTTTAATTTATGGAATAAGCGATTTTAAATATTTTTTAATAATGATTAACAATGTTCCAGACTACCTAAAGATGCTTCTCAATCAATAATCCGATTGCTGAGAAAAGATACTGACTGGCTACCTACTAAATCTACTGTCATTTGTTCGAAGCACTTCCGTGATCAAGATAAAATAGGACCAAAAAGCGAATGTGGCCGTGTTTATTTGTGCAATCAAGGAATTCTAATGCTTATTGTAAAAGTAATGATTTTTTGCGGCAATTAATATTATCAAATTATAGGTAATGTCAACAAAAAATGCCTTCTCATTAAACTCCCACAGCAACAAATTAGTTTATATCGACTCAAACTACATTGTTGAATGTTTTTTTCAACTTAGTTTTTAGTTTATAAAGAGTTGTTTTGCCTACAGTCAATTGTATATTTTTCAGGACAACCGTTATTCTAATAGCAGGTGGAGCTTTCAGAAGAAGAAAATATGGATGTGGATGCTGTGGAAACCGACGAAGAGATAGACGAATTAACTGAAACGCCCCGAAAGCACAAAATGAGGAAAATAATTCACCGGTTGAAAAATGTATCGGCTAAAAGACTAACAAAAAAAAAATATCACAAAAAAATAAAAGACTAGAAATAAAAAAAATAAACTATGTTATTAGAGGAACTGAGTTGAGCGAAGAAGACGAAATGCAGCTAAATGTAAATGATAAAACAGTGCAATTCATGGAATAATTAAAAACCTTCAAAAAGAAAAGGACTTATAGAAAACTGACTCTTTGGGGAAACCGAAGGTTTTGTCTTTGCGATTATGGACGAAGTTATGATGACGAACAACTACTGGAAATATGTATATTGTGAAGGACGGCACGGTTGACATCTGTCGGGCATTCCACCGTCCGAGGGAATCAGTCCGTCAATTATTTCTGGCTGTTCTCGTCTGGATAACGGAGACTACTTGCAGAGGCACAACATTGTAGCCAGGATTATCCACCAGCAACTTACTCTGAAATACAGTCTTGTGGAATTGGAAGTACCGTACTATAGGTATATGCCCGACCCAGTTCTCGAAAATGGCAATATCACGTTGTATTGGTATCGATCTATCATCACTGACAGGACTATTGTTGCCAATAAGACAAAAATAGTGGTGATAGATCGATTAGAGCGTCGCCCAATGATTATTGAAATAGCGGTCCCGCATGACGAGAACCTCGTGAAAGCTGAAAAAGATAAGCAGATTAAGTATCTTGACCTGGCTCGCGAGGTTGTCGAGATGTGGGATGTCGATACAGCAATCGTTGTGCCGATAGTCGTGACGGCCAATGCCATAATAGCCAAGAGCCTCGATCAACACCTGAAGAGGCTCTCGTTAGGCAGCTGGATTAAGGAAGATTGCTCCAGAAAGCGGTACTTCTGGACACGGCGCGTATCGTTAGGAGGTTCCTCTCTCAGCAGCCCTGACCACCGGTACCCTGGACCCTGTTCCCGATGCCGGTGGGCTACTATTTTTTATATTCTTAAATGTTTTTATATTCTAATATTTATAAATGTAAATTATATGTATGGAAATGTACTAAAGGAAATAAAAAATGTTCAAAATGAAAATGTCTTGATTATTTTCATTAGTTATAAACTTTTAATACACATCCAATAAGAAATACATAATTCACATATTTAAAAAATAACTTAACGTTTAACGTTTAAACGTTACGTTTTTTTTTCAACGTTTAAAAACTTGCGTAAAATTTCGCATGGGTAGGCAACCCCATCCCGCCATTCACCGCCATTGCATGTTTATATTGCGATCTTTGTCTAATCTAAGCGACAGTATTGTTCTTGCGACTTGTGTAAGTGAGAAAGATATATGTTTACTTTTAAATGTTTAGTGGTTTCAAAGCTACGTCGTCGCGTTGAAATAGTGGCTAGACTTTTTTTACACATTTTAATGAGGTTTGCTTCTCTAGTTATATAACTCAATGTGTTTACCTATAAGAATCTTGATAGACTGTGAACAAATTTTTTTTCATTGTTATTAAGTACCAAATAACTCGTATAGCACATACAATGGCACTATAATAAAACCAACCTACAAAAAAGATAATTGAATGAAAAATTGCTATTATACTACCTATTTATTACATAGATATAAAAAAGTAATGTATCGACAGTCGGCGACCAGAAGGCGTTTAAAAAATCATCAATTATACATAGGATTGTAATTAATCATTCGTCTTTGTATACTAAATTATCTGTGGCAGACGTTGCAAACCTTTGGTAGTAAGATAGTCTATTGTTTTATGAGAACACTAGCTTTTGCCCGCGGCTTTGCCCGCGTGGATGATGGAAAATATCCCACAGGAACGTGCTACCGGGAAATCCTTCCTTATTCCTTGTCTACATTATAAAGGGAACTTCCGTGCAAAATTTCAGCTTTCTAGGTCCAAGGGTTTGAGTTGGGCGTTGATGAGTCAGTCAGTCAGTCAATCAGGACTTCTATTTTTATTTATATAGATAGATAGATTAAGATAATTATGAAACAGATTTTGAAGCTAAATTTGTTCAATAACAGTTGATTTACGCAAGATTTAGGTTTTCAGCAACTATTACAAGATTATTGGTTATAAGGTTACTAGGTTACTCACAATCCCAAGAGTTACAAACTATTGTCTTCCATATAAAGCCTATCTTACCTATAGCCTAATAGTTGATAGATAAAGTCTGCGTAAAGTATACTTTGTCTAGCAGTGGACTGATGATATAATTGTCAAACAGCTCACAGTAAATTTCATAGTCTTTTCGCACAAAAAGTTCACAAAAACAAAGGTTCTTCATCTCTGATTTATGCCTATTACTCATTAGATCATTGATGTGTCATTTATTATAATATTATTAAAGCAAAAAATAAACTCTGTCCGAATATGTAGGCGTTAACGTATGTTCTCTGAACCGTCTTCCAAATATAGAGGAAAACAACTTGAATGACTTTGTGGGTTAAAAATAAATGCCCATTCAGACCAAAATTCTTCAGAATCGTGGGCGCGCTTGCAGGCACAAATCTATACGAGCACAATCACCGAACCGAGAAAAATTGTTTTAAATTAAAATCCTAACTAATATTATAAATGCGAAAGTAATAAATTTTGTATGTACGTTGTCAGGTGTACAAAAAGGGACATAAAGATACCTTTCATACCGAAAAAAGTACTATTCCCGAAGAAAACAACAATAACGTTCTTGTGATAATAGATGGCGCCACGTGTCTTTCGAATCATGATTCAATCAATCTGCCTAGCCTTTTCCCAACTATGTTGGGGTCGGCTTCCAGTCCAACCGGATGCAGCTGAATACCAGTATTTTACATGGAGCGACTGCCTATCTGACCTCCACAACCCAGTTACTGGGTAATACGATACCCCTTGGTAAGACTGGTTGTCAGACTTTCGGGCTTCTGACGACCCGTAACGACTGTCAAAGATTCACGAATAACAGCCGGGACCAACGGCTTAACGTGCTTTCCGAGGCACGGAGGAATCTCGTTATGTAAAGATGGTCACCCATCCACTGACCAACCCCGGCAAGCGTAGCTTAACCTGACGGATCGACCCGTGCGGCTGTTATTACTTAGCCACGAGCTCCTCTTTCGAATCATGATTGAATTATATTATTACAAGCAGAGTACAACCCGAATTGATTGTCAAATTCTAAATTAACGCGAGCGAAGCCGCGAAACTATAAAAGAATATCTAAATGTTTGTTTCAAGCCGAAGCCGGGTATTTTTAAGGCTTTGATAATGTCCGATTCTAAATATAGGGATAATTATCAGAAAACAACTAGAATTGTTTTAATTTTTGGGGTAAAAGTAAGCCTCTAAACATAAAACATACTACCATTATTAGCTAGCACTGCCAGCGAATTCATTCGCAATCCTGTTTATTCCCTACCCTTTCTTGTCTACATCATAAAGAGAACCTCTGTTTACAGCTTTCTAGAACCAGAAGGGTTTGGGCTGGGTATTGATGAGTCAGTGAATAGTCAGGAGTTCAGGACGTTGTCCTGTCCAAATTTCAATAGTACCTACAAAATTCCCAAAGCAAAAAAAAAACGTACAGGTCTTTTTCCCTAAAACCTAATTTGGACTATTACAAACGTTTTAAAACAAAAAATAGCCAAATCGGTCCATCTGATCTCAAGTGATGTGCTTACCAACGAACAGCATTTAATTTTTAATTATTTATTTACGTCCTAAGCATAGATCATTTATTTGGTAGGTTTAACATACTGACTGACAGATTGTAAAATTAATACTTGTGGGTACCGTACCCCTGCCTGTACCGTTGAGAAGCTACCGCGAAGCCATGTATGTTACTGGTGTCTTTAACAGGTGCTGATACCGTTGGCATCTCACACACACTTGCCGCTAGAATTTAAAACGATAGTTACTTGGTAGATGGTAGAAAACTATTGTAAATTAGCGAGGAGTTTTATTTAGCGTGTATGTCGGAGAATATTCTACGGGAACGTACTACTGGGATTAAAAGTTCCCTATGTGTTAATCCAGGTAAACAATTTATTAATTCCGTAGGTAATAACATTGTTTTGATATAACTCTAGTGGTTCAACAAAAATCAATGTTTCATTTCAGCCAATTTACAGAAAACTTTAATGAATTATACACCTTAATTAACTAGTCGAATGCCGTAATTACAGACACAATTAAAAAGCCATTGTGTCTCGTGTGGATCCACGTTCTGGCACACGATGGGTTAAACCTTCCTCGCAAATCACTCCGTCTATTGGATGAAATCTGAAATCTGTTCGGTAGTTTTTCAGTTTATCGCGTTCAGACAGATAGACATACGCAGGGGTGGTTATCTTTTTATCAAAAATGGTAGCTAAGTTTGCTATCTAAGGTATTCTACAGGGCCTGCTAGAGTTGCGGGTTGTTCGAAAGAGATACCGTGGGCCTGGCGCAGGCAACTGAAGGAACACGGGTGGGTTTTAGTCAATAAAAGTCTGACACGCCCTCCCACTCCACCCGGAGCGGGAGAAGTCATTGATGATTTCCCATCCAAAAAAAAAAGGTACCAATCTACCAGCTTTTTGGAGGACATCTCTTCTATGGAGCTTAAAAAATTGTGGTTCTACAGATACAGAATGGTAATTGTATTCAATAAAGGGCTCCTAAAAATTTATTTTTTTATTTATTAAAAAACTGATGAAATGGGTAAGCGTCTTTATGGGGCTTCAGCATGAGCTATATGGGAAAACGGAAGACCTCCTGCAGTGGTAGAAGATTAGATGTTCAGCAACGTCGACAATAGGTCTGATAATTTAGTCAGCGGATGTTCAAAAATCTTCATTATTAAGCTTCATGTTGGCAGTTCCTAAGAACATAAGAACAAGCTGCTTTTACGACAAGCAAATCAATGTTGAGTAGTACCTAAACCAGTATCGATACAACATATGGACAATACCTAAACAAAGTGAGAATAAATAATGAAGCGTATTTAATTCTAGCAAATAAGTACTGTGCCGTAGTTCGTATCCGATTAGCGCCGCCATTATTGTTATGAGCAAAAATAAATAAAAAAACAATAAATTGCAATCGGTCAGCGAACGATTATCGTAGCTATGCAGTTTGCTATAAAAAAATATTATGACATAGTGTATTGCCGGTCGGTGACCCAAGTGTTACGCAGGATACACAGCGCCATCTAGTAGTGAGTTACTTAACTACATTCTAATTAGGAAAATATTTTTACGCTTGCAATTCTTTAAGACAATTATTATGAGAATAGACATGACACGACACGTAATTAGTAAAGTTATATTTTTGCGTTTGATGTTTTACGTCTTCACAGAGGTGAAAATTACAAAAGTTCGGCTACTCAACGCTAGATGGCGTCAACACCGCGCCTTTCCAACTTTTCGTCCATACCTCCAAAACCGCACCTAACTTAATTGGTATAATTGAACTGAATAATGTTTAAATAAGAATAAATACGGAATAAAACAAGTTGTTTAAGCGTTATGCGTTTGCTATTACGCATTATGAAACCGTATTCAAGTTAGTTAGGTAATACCGCTCGCCTGCCGTACGAAGCTGTATGCTTACTCTTGAAATCAATCCCAATCTCGAACGCATTCCAATCCGATCCAATTTCAATTCCAATCTTCAAAAAATTGGCACTCTTGAACGAAATCGAGATTGAGATTGGAATCGACTGCATGTTCGACTACACCGATTGACAAAGGGTAGCCATACAAATGAAAACGTTAATTACCAAATTTAAAAATATTGAATAACTCGTTAAATCTATTATTAAAATTGTTCCGATATTTATTTTAACATGAATAATCATTTAAGTGGTCTTTGCTTGCATTTATATGTATTTTAACACTAAATATTTAGGCAACATTGGCTCATTGCGAATGTCATTGCCTACGTTACGTTAAAAAAAACTTCTCGCGCATTTGTCATTCGGTCATCCACTTTAAAATCGTATTAGGTTCCTACTTGAATAAAAACTGTGAATTATTACTGTTGCGATAAACAAAAGTTTCAAAGCGATGTTATCTGAAAGTTTTCAAGTGTTTAGTTTGGAATGTTAAAGTACGTTTGTATGCTCAAGTTCAAGTTAGTTGTACTTTAAGACAAGCATTCAACCGAGGAAGACGAAAATATCAAGGTAAGGCCACAGTTCTATTAAATATATTGTAATTCCTTAAAATTTTAATATTTAACACTTGCTTAATACAAACTTTGGGTTGGATCTAGAATCGTTTGGCAGGAGGAGGGGGGTGAATGGGGTGAAAGTTGGTAGGGGTTGGGTCCCTGATTATAACGCTACCACTCTCATTAGAAGGTAATGCATATTTTTTGAGAAATTAATAAAAATTATTTCTAACCTCAAATCAGATAAACAGTGAAACGAAATGTCAAAATGGGCGATTGACAACCAAATTTGTATCAATATATTGTCTGCGGTGTAAAATGTCGTGTAAAATACGTGAAACGAAACGCAAAAAAAAAGTCAGTGTCATTCAACCTAGAAATTCTGCTCAGAAGGAAGTTAGTGTGCACCCCACTTTATAGTTAAAATAGGTCGAATCTGTCCCAAAACCGAATCGGGGCACCCCGACTTTACGTAGTCTTTTGGCTGGCATACTAGAGTGTATATAAAAACCCGGAGGCGCGGAGGGAGAGCAGCCCCCGCCCGCTGTAACAAAAGTTAGGCACCCATGCGAGCCGCAGCGGCTGAGGTTGGTCGCCGGAGGCGACCAGCAAACCGAAGCTGCGGAGGTGAGCATGGGTGCCTGTCCTTTGTTACGTAAGGGCGAAGGGGCTGCACTTCCCGCAGCGCCGGAGACGTTGCAGAAGCAACTTAAGTGTTTAGAGGTTAGGTTGCAATAATTAGTTTTTTTTTCAAGAATGGTGCTTATCTTTACATGGGAGTTGTGGGGGAGGGTGCGTTAGGGTACCCCCCACCCACCCTCAACCCCTACTTCTGCCATACGATACTAAAAGTAACTTTAAAGTGTTTTGAGGTTAGGTTACAATAATTAGTTTTTCTCAAGAACGGTGCATTACCTTTTCATGGGAGTGGTGGGGGGGGCTCAGGGTACCCCCCTCCACCCCCCCACACCGCCCCCACCCCCCTCCTCCTGCCAAACGATTCTAGATTTTAACCCAAACTTTCATTGTTCTTACAGGATGAGTAGGACAACACACCAACAGCTAGAGACTAGTAGATTTCCTGGTACAGAACCCAGTGCCAAGGGGTTATTGCGTACTGCTCATGCTAAGCAGGAGACAAAGAAAAAGTGGAACGAGATAGCAGTATCCTTAAATGCACTAGGCGGTGCACAAAAAGATGGTAAAGGCTGGGCTACTGTCTACACACTAATATTTTTCTTTACACTTAATTATATGACTACGGTACAATAATGAATACATTTCTTTCCTTTTCATCATCGGGCTGACAAAAAGCATTCGCTTATCAAGATATGTGGTGAGCATGCACAGTCGATGAGGCATACAGGTGGTGGGTCTGAAGAGAATTTACCTATACCTACTAACACCCATCGACCATCGATACTTATATTAATTTACCATAAAGTAAATCAGTTTTATAGTGTTTTTGTTTCCATTAAGTTTTAACATTAATTCATAGTGATAATAGTGTTAATTAAGCAAAAAGTTGTGATAAAGTAGTGATTCTACGAAAAATCGTAAGTACAACCCTTATAAACCTCAATTAAGTGGGCCCCTATACCTAGCCATAATTAAAAATTTTTTTTGGTGCTTCCAGGTACCCTAGACCAAGACCTAGCCCTGGACGATGTCTAGTCCTTTTGAAAAGCTTACTCAATTGAGTTTATATAATAATTATGTTGTAAAACTTTAGTTTGTTAATTTTTGTAAATATGGTTTTTACAACTATCATTCGAGGGTGTGCCCTGATCAGCCTGCAAAACACTGTAGTGTTATTTTAAATGTAGGATTGTTTTAGTTCAATAGAGCAGCCTGAGGTATCTATATGTAGCTTATAAGTCGGTTCAGTACTTTTCGAGTAATAAATCATATAAAACAGTTTTTGATTAAAAATTATAATTTTATCCTATTTACACTGAAATATCTTTTCAGTGAAAAAAAAAATAGATAATATAGATAAGAGTACCTCAGTGGATATATAATTTTTTACGTGATCCAACAATGTGTAACATGCCAAACACAGCAGGTACTTTTATAAATATGGTGTTTAGTCCTGAGTTATGATGTGAACAAAATAAAAATTGTTTTTTGTTGTGGAAATGCCTTGTGAATATAAACGGAAACTCATAATAAAAAGGCTATGATTATATTTATTCAAATAGATACCTACTTTGTAATATTAATTAGACTATTACTTTTAATCTTAAGACTTTTACTAATTAAAATTATACCATGAACTTATATTATAATTGACTTTTAATGTAAGCTTATTATTATTTGATTATTAGTAACCCCTCAGCACAACACATTACTTACATTATTTTAATACATAATAGAACAATAGTCTTACAATTGAGTCTTAATAAGAGAGAGTACAAGTCCCTATTTACTCGGTAATTTTTCCTAAATTCATCGTCAGTTATGGGAAACGCGTTGTCTGCATAACGCACCATTCGTCTCAAATTCCGCCTTTGTCTCATATCTTACTTATGAGCATTGTCCAAAATATCACAAATAAGTTCTAAACGTGCCATTATTCACAATAAAAACTTCAACCATCCGTTACAAAAACAAACTCGATCCCGAAAAAGTAGCCTTTTTGTAATCGTTCAATTTTGACACAAACACGACTTCAAACTCGATACGGTAACGTCAAAATCTCGTCAAGAGTACCGAAAAAGTGCATTCGTTCGAGTAAAGTCGATTTCATTTAGTTCCAAAAAAATCCGTTTAATACGATACCAATCGTGCGCTAGTGTAGCATTCAAGAGTGCCAAATGACAAGATCTCGATCCCAATTTCCAATTCCGTTTGCGATCGAGTGTCGAGAGTAAGCCTGCTGGTATCGTAATCGATCCCCACTGCTAAATCTTAGCAAATTCCAAGGTTAGACTCGCAGTATTGAATACAAAAAGGGTTCCTTTGAGATAAAAATTCTCCTTTCAGAGCCTTTATAAAGGTGACGTCATGAGACAGACGTATTCAAAGGGTCCAATCGGTTCTTTTTCGACCAAAAAGATTGGTTCAAAAAGACTTGAACAAAAGAAAAACTTCGTTCGAGAATGGAACGTCTACGTATAAAGTTTTTTGTGTGCAATTAAAACCTAAAGCCTCGTTCACATTATGGCTCATTTTTACTGCCAAATTGGGTCGAAACAATGGCGCCGCTTTACGTATTTTATAGCATTACACGTTTCCTAGTAAAAATCGGATGGATAAATAAAAAAAATATTACCTAAGTTCAACTGTTAACTTTTTATCGTATTATCAAACTAGTAACAACTAAAACTTATCAAGGGCTATGGTAGCAGTAGTAGATAATAAAAGATATGAACGAACCCTACTAATATGCAGGATTTTCATCAAGTTTTGTCGCACTGGCAAAAATACTAGATTTTTTTTGACACTACCTACACTGAAAAAAATGGCGTCTATAATTTTTACACATACAACCTGTTTCTGCAATTACGACATTAATTAAAGACACAGGTAGAGCTAATGGCCAGTAATCATACAAAAAATAACGTAAACTGAAAAAAAAAACTAAATAATAAAATAATAACCAAAATTAGGATCACTCTATTGCAAAGGACTCATTCATGAAGCTATTGTTCTATGCCAGCTGATATAAGGTCATTTACCGATACTTTTTTTTTGTTCATAGTTTGTCTATTGTTCTGACCTAACTGTAAGTAGCTTCATGAATTAATTTTTTGCGAAAACTTCAGAAAAAAACTCGAGTGGCGTGGCCTTATTTTTCTCGTTCGGTTTAATTTCATCTCTGCGCTACAGGTTGCTATTTAGAAAATTCTAAATTAATCAATAAATAATAACGTTTAGGTAATTAAATAAATTAATATATCATTATAAAACAAAAACGCGGATCCGTATAAGGGTGTCCAATTAATGTCGTAATTGTTCACGTTGTATAAAGTTAACCCTGATCCTTTTGTTGTTGTTGAATGTAATTATGTTAATTTCCTAAAAGAAGCTTGCAATACCACGGAAAGATATTCAGCAAAATGGAGCTGAAGATGAATAAAATGTGAAGCTTAGACTGGGTGAGATGAAATTAATAAAGTGCAGTAAACCATTTTTTTACCAACAATAAAGCATGACAGAGGATGAAAATTGAAAACCACTGCTTATTCCACAAGCGCGTGAAAATACTTAATATATAAATTAATTAATTCATGAAAGCAGCATACATAACATTTGGACAGACTGACTGTCACAGTCGGTATTACGCAACCGGACCAATCTAGAAATGTCTAGCTGAGCTGGTAATTGTATATTTTGTATGCTACGTACGCATTGAATCGATAATGTTGTATGTGGAAAAATTCTAGTGAAATCTTCATTTGGAAATGCTATTGAAAAAGACGTTTTATTGATTGGAAAGGATTGTTTAAAAAAAAGTAAAAATTGTAGTTTTTTGTGATCGTTTGGGTAATTAAGTAACGAAGGCTACAAGGCTTTTTATTACTTATTAAGATGGTTTTTGGTTTAGCTTCATAAAAAAATTACATGGTTAATAAAAGTTACATAAAGAAAAACAAAATTACTCATTAAATTACGTACTTGATATCAATAAGAATAACCATTGCTTTTGTTTTTGCTTACTTCCTTATCAATGTATGTAGTTACCTATTCATCTGAAAACCAATACCTAAATAAATAAACAAAAACAAAAAAAAATTGCCCAAACATGAACGATTAACAATTTGCAATTATCGCGTCGTCCTGCAAACCAGCGTCCTTTGGTAATTCAGTTATTCAGTTTCCATCCACAACTGGGGCAGGAGTTCAACTTTGACCTCGAATCCTATTGAACCTGAGATCCAAGGTCGCAGAGGTCAGATTAGGGCCGTTCGAGAGCTAGCCCAAAACGTGTCAGGCTGTGACCTGCGGTTGACCTACATATGTTACAAGTTTGGGGTCGAATTGCACTGTTTACGTATTTTTGATTATTGCTGATTGATTTTTTGCTATAAACAATAAATAATTGCAAAAGTTGGAAGAACCTGATTTAAAACATAGTGTCAAGGATATTACAGTAAGATTTTTGAATTCAAGACTGCTGGAGAAGTCGAAACAATGAGACATTTACAAACAGATTGGTCATAGTTGTCTTGTTTTCCACTATTGCAGTGGTGCAGTTTCTGCTGCCAAGTAGTTTTTACTCTTCTCAGATTGTTAAGTAAACTAAAGTTTGTCGTTAACTCAGTACTAATAGCCTACAATTAACCCATTTCTATTGGAAGCTAGAACAGTTACAAGCCCTGTTAGTCTTCAAACTACAATAAATTACCGCTGTGCGTGACTTTAAACGTTTCTCACAGCGTCATATTGTTACAACTTAGCTGTTCACATATTTTCCCGTTTTGAAGCCCTACGTAATATTACGTACATTTGCGAAATAATACCCATTCATAACCAGCCCCTTTTAAAATTAACTTCTTTTAAAAGAGGCCCCTTAAAATATCCCTGGTTACTAACAAGGAAATTGCAAGACTGCTTTCTATACGCCACGTGGCCTGAAAATAGGTCATCCTTTATCTTTCGACAATTTAACTAACTCCGTCTCTCTCTTTTCGTTGTTTGACAATGGGTATGAAAGAGAGGGCTGTATTTAAAGTGTTCCCTCCGAAACTTGATAGTGTGGTAATAGTTGGCTAGTTGACTTTTGTTGCTTAGGGTTAGAGTGTCAAGATGTATCCTGGCTTGTCATGCTTTTTGTGGTGACATCAGGAAGTTGCATGTCATGATAGGAGGACAGACCAGCAACAGCATTTCTTTTCATAGTTTTGTCTGATTTTGATGTGGTCATGTCTGACTCTTTCAATCGAAACTTGTTGTTTGTTTCATAAATAAATAATTAAAACAAAGGCTTGTAGGAATTTGTGGTTAAACACAATTGCTGATAAGCCTGTTCTGAGTTCTTTCATACATAGTTGTTACCAATTTAAAAGCTAGCGAACATTGATATCGCTAGCTTTTAAATTGGTAACAACTATGTTCTATATTAAAGGATTTGATTTCCGCACTTAGTCCTTCATGTGGACCATTGTGCGTGAAATTGGTAACTTAGAGGCACTTATCAATTGTCATCTTTTAAATTGATTACTTAGATAGAGCAAGATAATTTTTTTTTATTTTGGTTCTAGGAGTTTACCTGTTATAATTTCACCATCGAAGGTTTGTAGAATTCAAAAAATTTCAAGTACCTATTTTGTTTTCAAAAAAGTCTTGTTTATAATCAGAAGTTTCAGCTACTTCTTACAATTCATGTATTTATTTATACAGCTTGACATAATACACTTAACGGAAATGAATTTAGCATGAAACTTAGGTAGACTGGACGGTTATCTTACCTATACGTCGAAACCAAGATACAGCTTATCAATGTTGTAGGTATGTAAACAATCGACGGGTTGCGGTTTCTATTCTATGATTGGCGCTTACCATTGTTGGAACTGCCATTACAATATTTTATTTATTTTGTCATTATTCGTAGTTTTATTTTTTATTAATAGTGGAACGGGTGGGAACCTACAGTTTTGTAAGCATTTGATTCAATAATTTTCGAAACGTTTATTTTCATAGACAGCTTTTAGATAGACCATTTTTGATAAGGTGAATCAGAACAAATATTTCATAAAATCTTCGCACACTAATAATTAATAGTTTTAGGCGCTGGTCTTTTCTAATCCCTGAAACTGAAACTTCTATTTCTATTTTTTTTTTCTATCGTGGTTCAAATACAAAATACTAAAATTTAAAAATATATTTCTCATTAGCAATGCACTCTTTTATTTCTAAATAAGTATTTTTTATGGTTATTTAAAAAAACAACTAACTTTGAGGAGTAGGTACCTATGCACTGTAAACATTAATAAAATGCCTACAATTTGTACCCAGTAATGTAAATACTAAAAATAGCACAATTGTTTATGTTTCTGATAATAAATAACTTTATAAGGTAATTGGACGTAAATTAAATTGTTACTAAGCGATTAAAATAAAAATCGTAATAGGCAGTCACGTTCGGTTCTCTCTAGTTGTACACA
This sequence comes from Cosmia trapezina, assembly GCA_905163495.3. NCBI lineage: Eukaryota > Metazoa > Arthropoda > Insecta > Lepidoptera > Noctuidae > Cosmia > Cosmia trapezina. The sequence continues at coordinate 7,111,162 of LR991048.1, forward strand.
AAATATTTAAAAAAAACATAAGGAAGGAAATATAAATCTTTTTAAAGTTTCGATAAGATGGTTTAAAAGCATAGAGATATTTAGATGCAGTAAATTATTTGTAGTGGCCATACTAATAACAATCAAACATAACAACAATCAATTTAATGTTATGCCTGCTTAATTTCTATATAACTCTGTGTTAAGTAATCACAATTAATTACATAATAACACTCTTCGTCTTCATAAAAAATAATTAACAACAATTTGTTATTAGGAAGTTACAAAACTGTCTAATTTTGAACAGCACTATAACATAACTGAGCTTATTATTCCATTATTAAAGTTACCGTGACCAATTTAAACTTTATGGGCAGACAACACAGTTAGCTAAACAGTTAACGTTTGTTAAAATTCACATGCAAAACTTACTTTGCACCTCTAATTGCGTAATTATAACTTAATTATTAATTATAAGATAAAAAAGTTACGTAAAAAACTTTCGAATAAATTTAAAAAAATTGTTGCCGAAGTTGCCGCCAAAACCGAGTTGTGAACGCGTTGAATAAAAACGTCAAACCTCTGACATCATTCCATTATTCCTATTAATTCACTGTCACACAACACACCACAGATAACACAAGCACTAGGACACTTAAAAAATGTTGGAATTTTTGCGTTCAGAATTATTTCGTGTACGCGCCGAATTCGTAAAGACCCGCTCACACCGAGATGTTGCAAGCGGGCCATCGGGGGAGCAACTAGGAAATGAATACAAGCGACGGCACACCGAGCCGCGCCTGCCACACATAACCTCTTTACACGCACTTGTGTGTGTGAAGTGCATACGTTTTGACAGCATGTGGAGTTTATTTATAGGCCTATCGCATCACATATATTTTGAAAAGAAAATAACATTCTAACTAACCAAAAAAGCTCATGTAATTACAGTATCACACAGACATATTTCCACGACTCTAATTAGAGTCTAATAAGACTTCAAAAAGATTATTATCAGCACTGCAATTAAAATATTTTAATCAAAACTACAGATCTAAAATGACAGATTAAAAATCTGAGACATAGCGGTTTGAGAGAAAAATGTTACGCGGCTAAATCACAACAACCGTTATTACATAACAGTCGGCTAGAGAGAGATGGGAATAGTTTTTGTACCTGCTAAAAAAAGACAGAACATCGAGGTTGTGTAACACAACACAGGGAAAGCTCACACGTACTTTCTTTATACATGACAAACACTTGTGCGTGGCTAGTATATACGTGTGCAAGTGTGTGCACGTCTTTACATTTTTGAATTTCGAACGAAAGAGCGTAAGTGTCGGGATGGATTTTTCAAAATGGACTCTTCTTTTAGAAAAATGGAGTGCAATATTGAGCGTTCAGTTGGAGCCTTTAGGGTCGAATTTTGTGATGGTCAGGGAGTGCACGGCAGCTTTTTGAAGGGGTTCAATGACACACGGTTTGGCACGTTCCTTAGGCCCACCGATTTTTTCAAATGTACTGCGGAGTAGGCTGAAAACGCCACAAAAGACGTGATATTTCCACAGAACTGAAACTAGGGCATGCGTAGTTGCTGTTATGGCTTTTTTAATCGATTTTCCTCGAAACAAGAGGATAAATTTTAGTCTTTTAACAAGCGGAATTTTCTTGCATCCTAATAATCTGGTATGATTTGCTTGTTGCGAGAATTGACCGAAAATGAGGACACGCGTGATAGGTAATAAATCAGCAATAAAAAAGTGTCGCTACCCGATGCTAGATGGCGCTGTCATAAATTTTATAACAGTGAGAAAATCATCTTTTTAGCGACCCTATTTCGTTTTGTACTTAATTTTATATGTTAAATAAGTAATTGGTTTTACTTGAGACCGTACTCATTTAAGAAGTTCTATTTCAATTGTTTCGCGCCAAAAATATCACACAGTCGTGTTGCAAAATTGTTACAAAATTATTTAAAGCAAGCAAAAATGCATGCATTACAGTGTTGGTAGTAGATAGTAATAAACTTTAATTTCGTTTATTTTTGAAGACCGGTTCGAAGACATTACTGTCAATAATTAAAATAACTAATTAATTAATTACGAAATCCTAAAAATAAATTAATCTTTGTCTCAAAATAGATGCTTTACTGTAAAATTGCTATTGCATCACAGCAGAGGAAGTGAAATAACAGTCATAATATTTATATAGCTATCCCTTTCCGGCTATATGGCGTCATCTTTGTCGCACGCGGAGAGTTCCTCGCTTGAAGCGCGAGACTGAGAGGAGTATTGCCGTCTCGGTCGCGCTACAGCAGTGTTGTATATAGCGGCTATGTTCGTGCAAGGCAACGGAGGGTATTGACCTGTCCTTGTTGTCTATGTGTGCAGCCTTGCTTTACAGTTATACCTTGTTTCCATGTATTGTACGTGCATCGTAAGGATCGTTACACACTGCATCATATTTTATGTCGTAATTTATTTTAATTTTATGCTCTTATGTAAACTGTTAGTTGATTGTTTGTACAAACCACGATAATTGTTGGTAAATGATTCCATTTTTTCTTGGGTGTAGGATAACTTACCTGTAAAGAAAAATAATATTTGTTAGTTAAAAATTACACAGTCAACTAAAATTAAATTATGCAGTATGATAACGCAAATTAGGATTTTTGCAAGTATTTTTTTAACGAAGGTATTTCAAATTCATTTTTATAGTGTTGGTAATTTAAGGATATCGAGGCTTTCAGTTTAAACTTTCTCTAAACGTGAAAAATTTTCCCATTTTCAGTCCCTCTAAAACTATTATTCCAAAATAATATGCCATCAAAAACATTTTCACAACCATTATTTACTCAACATAAAACGCATAAAACAAATACGGAACCACACACAACAAACAAACCGAGAAAAACCTGAAAACGGCCTAACAAGTACGCTTATAAAAAAAAGTTGCGTCAGAGCCTATAAAAAATGTCTGCCAGGCGTCAACGTTGGCATTACATCACTGTGAGGCGTCAATGTGTGTGAGGCGTACCCACACGTCACACCGGCACATGCGCGTGTGTATACGACGATACCACGTCTCTTCACGTGGCGCGCGGCTGTGTGAGTGCGGCCTAATCTTTAGAGGAATGCGGGTTTCATACAAGTACTTTTTAAAAGCTGAAAAGGGAAATTCTTTGACTGGCTTGCCTCACCACCCTTTATGTTTTTACTTTTTAAAGTTTTTTTTTTTTTGAGGCAAATGAAATGGATTGATGCGGATTCTCTTTGAGACTTTTTAGTTTCGTTTTAATTAGAGTTTCGTAACAGCTTAATTACTGACGTGGTTTGATGAAATATCCTGTAATACTGAGTAGATTTATGATCTAGACAACTCAGTATTTCAAATCAGATGTTTCCATAAACTCTGCATAAACGTCAAACAGTGCTTTATTTTGCTTGAAATATGACAGTAAAGTCAAAGGTTCATACAATTGACATTTGAGTTACTAAAGAAATACCTACATTCCTTTTACATAGTTGTGCCGGTAGTCAAAGGTTCAATCTAAACGCGTTTGTCTTCGTTATATTAGTTAACTAACAGATGAATAACTTATGTAACCAATGACTCATCGATGCCAAGCCCAAATTCTTGAACTTAGAAATCGCTGCGGTTCATTTGAAGGGATGTTTTGTTTTGCTATCACGGAAATGAGAGTAGAAAATGTAGAGTAGATTGACCTAATTTTTTTATTCACAGCCGCAATAATCGATTGATCAGGTTAAGCTCCGCTTGCTGCGGTTGGTCCTTGGATGGGTGACCATCTTCAAGACCCTCCGTGCCTCGGATAGCAAGTTAAGCCGTTGGTCCCGGCTGTCATTCGTGGATCTTTGACAGTCGTTACTGGTCGTCAGAAGCCCGAAAGTCTAGCAACCAGTCCTACCAAGGGTTATCGTAATACCTAATAAATGGGTTATGTGGAGGTCAGATAGGCAATCGCTCCATGTAAAATACTGATATTCAGCTGCATCCGGTTAGACTGGAAGCCGACCTCAACATAGTTGGGAAAAGGCTAGGTAGATGAGATGGTGTAAAGTATTAGACAGGAAGTGGGGAGAAGGTCAGAATGTCTAAGTTGACAAATAAAATTGCCAACTATTCCTTATAGACAAATCTACCGCTACACCTATTTTATATTCTCCACTCCTCAAGCCGATCAGTTACCGTACCTACCTAAAAGTGCCATGCCAAATCAGTATGTTCAAGTATAAAACCCTAAAGTACCTACATATACATACATATATCGCGAATTATATGAATATATTCATACCAAAACTATTTGGTATTCAACTCGGGGAAAAATAGAAGTAGGTTGAACCGGAAAATGCATCTTAGTGCAGCGAAGGTAATGGAATCATTGACCGACCTTGAAATGCTCTGTTAGATAGAAAATAGATTTACTTCTCGTTGTGGTACGAACTACAAGAATACGTCATGCCGACCGAAGTCAAAATATTTGCTAGTCAGCATGGTGATAGAGCAGTGGTGGCCCAGTGGTAACGCCGACTTACGAATTGTAGGTCATAGGTTTGAACCCAGACACGACGCTACGACGCGACGGCTTTACTTGTGTAAATTATTTCATTACCACTGCTCTCAAAACGGAGGAGGAGCTCGTGGCTAAGTAATAGGTTGAGATACGCTTACCGGGGTCGGTCCGTTGATGGATGACCATCTTTACTCCTCCGCGCCTTGGAAAGCACGTTAAGCCATTAGTCCCAGCTGTCATTTGTGGATCGTTGACAGTCGTTATGGGTCGCCAGAAGCCCAGAAGCCAAGAGGTATCGTATTATCCAGTTACTGGGCTGTGGAGGTCACATAGGCAGTTGCTCCATGTCAAATATTGGTTAGACTGGAAGCCGATCCCAACATAATTGGGAAAAGGCTAGGCAGATTGATTGCTCACAAAATCGTGAAGGAAAACATCGTGAGGAAACCGACATGTCCTAGAACAAACAAATCGAAGACATGTGACATCTACCAACCCGCACTGAACCCGCGTGGTGGATTACAGCTTACTCCATCTCACCGACAGGAATCCTGTGTCCCAGCAGTGGGAACATTATAGGCTGATTATTATAATGTAAGGTGGTAGCGGGGCTAACTGTTCAGGGTAAAGTCAAGTACAAGTCGAGGTAATTCTTAATCTGCAGATTTCATTGTAGTTATTTGAAAAATAGTTGCGAGAAAAAAGAGGAATGTTCTTCATCATTACTGTCATCAGCCCGTTGGACAATAGGTATCTGATGATTATGGCAGAAAGTAACTAGTAACTTCAGGATTCTATGGAGAAGTATATGTAGGTAGAGTATTTTGTTCATTAGTATACCTTGTCTAGAACAGGACGTTAAGGCAAAAAGTAATAAAAAAGAATCCTAATCCTGAAGAATCGAAGTTGAAGAGTGAATCATTCGATTATCTGGCAGTGGCCATGGCAAAGCAGAAGTCCTGTGAATCAAATCGACACAATTATCATAATTGTGAATGAATCACTTAAGAATACATACAAATCAGAACAGCATGCAATACAAAATACGATAATAACAAAATAATTAGCATAACATCGAAAACCGCAAACACAGCTAGTTATTAAAAAAAGAAGTCGGGATCCCGTTGCGAAAACCTGACCTACAACAATACACTAATACAAACACACATAAATACATACAAACATATACGTATGGGTATTACGTGGGAACTAGCAACAATCACAATAATGATTTAGGGCATTTACAAACGGGGCATTTTGCACTCGACGAGTGACAAACGGGAATGATCTAGCTACTTGATATAAGTGGTACCTACTATTCTGTGCTAATGTGGACGCTGCTTTATGTAGTAGAATTTATTCTAAAATTAGCTGATCCCACAGAAGTTGTCCTGTCCAAATTTAACTGTCAAAGTCAAACTGCATAACCTTAACGTAGAAAGAGTAAGTGTCAAATCTACGGATGCATTCAAGTCAATGACATTATACATCTAGACGTTGCCATGATTACAGTGTGAAGTGTGGAAGTGAGACACATATATACGAAATAATTAGGAAAATTGAGACAAAGCATCGTATCTTCTGTCTCTTACGGCGTGCCGTATTTTTGCTTTAAAAATGTTGCCAAACAAAGTACTTTGCATGGCAAAATTTAAAAATGTTGCCAAACAAAGTACTTTCACTGTTAATATTGCTGTCTCATGACCGGCCACGCGGTGTCTCGATCTAGATGTATATTATCTAAGCATTCAAGTAGTTTATATTACATCAGAGGGGCAATTCTCGTACTTAAAAACGTTCACAATCTCATGCCAGCGTCAATCAAATGTCAAAAATGTAGGTAAACGCTATACAATTTTTGACAGATTGAGTCTTGAGATGATATTGCGAACGTTGTTAAAAATACGAGAATTGCCCCTCAGATTGCTATCCCTAGAATTGACAGCTAGGAACAGTTTGTATGGGAAAAAGAAAAATATGGTTTCATAAGAACCTTCATCGACTCCCAACGAATATTCGAAAAAAAAACTAGCCGAATTGGTCCTGCCGTTCTCTAGTTTTGCGCTCAGCAACACATTTAGCCATTCATTTTTATTCATATAGATAGATGAATCGTTTCATTCAAATGAATGAACTTTATGAGTGACAATTGGAATGTTTTGACTTGACATTCCAGTACAGCAATCAGCAATGCTTGCCCTTTTCTAACTGTCTAACTCTCAAGGGGCTTGACGAACACAAATATTTATAAATGCCTAAGCAAAAGGCTCAGTAATTATATTTTAATCTCTTCATACTAATATGGCAGTTCCATCCTGACATAAATTACTCTAATTATACAAATTATGCAATTCCTCAATTATTTTTGACGCGCAAAATCGTTCGCGTGTAAAAAACCTAAGAGATATATCTATTGCAAACACGTATAATGTATATGTAGAGTTATATTACCAGAGTCTAGCCGTCATGAGTCAGAATTGCTTGAAATAGTGCAATAATATCATTATTAGTCTACTAATTCGTGACTGAAACGCACATTTTATCGTGGAGGAAAAAAATATGTTTTATGGATAAGATAAACAATACCTATGTTGACCATGACACGTCTAAGTTTAATGTCCAATTATGGGCAAGATATTTAATTGTAGATTTCGAGAATATGTCACGAGACGAGACAATTATGTAAATATCTTAGAGTCAAAAGTTGCAAAAATGTACGTGCAACTGCAAGAAAACTAACGTAAACTGTTAAAATTTTGTCTTTTTTTTTGGCTTTCTGAGGTAATTGCAAAATATTCTAATCGGGCAGTTAACTTTCAGGGAGATTTTCCTGTACTGGTTTCGTAAAAAGAGAAGTATACTGTGATAAACTTCGATCAATAATTATTGATCGAAGGTGATAAAGTAAGAAATGAGTATATAAGAGGAAGTTTGAAAGCGGTGACAGAAAAGTTGAAAGGAAACCGTTTGGCTGTGTATAAGATACACAGCCAAACGGTGATGAGAGTGATGAATATACATGTTGATGGATGGAGAGGGAGAGGAAGGCCCAAGAAAAGATGGATGGATTATGTGAGGAATGACATGAAAGAGAAGGGAGTGAATGATAGCGTGACGGTTGACAGTGGAGAATGGAAGAAGAAAACGTGTTGTGCCGACCCCAAGTAACATGGGCTAAGGGCAGGAAGATGATGATGAGAATCATACTGTCATGCTACAGCATTCAATAACCAGTGCTTCTGCAAACTGTAGTGATAATAGCAATTGTGATTTGATAAACTGGTTAGAGCTAAAGTATATAGACAAAGTGACAAGGATTACCTAAGTCTGTTTGGAAAAATGTTACACAGAAGTTGCGGACCATAGAGTTACACATAATCCCACAATAAACATAATCTCACTCAAGGAATTCCTAGTTATGCCAGTTTACGTCAAACTCAAATACTGAATAGTAATAACCGGCACATGATCTGGACATTGTGAATTATTCTGCAGCAAATTATCGACGACTGTTTTGCATATTAAAGAGCCAGTATTGCTATAGTTTGAGTTTAATAATGTATTTTATGAATATTTGTATTGAATTATTCATTTGGATAAAGCTTCTGGCTATTGATTTAGAAAATATGTAGAGTTGAGTTTTATATTGCTTTAGGTGACCAAATCATCCTTTATTAGGTGATATATTAGTCAAATGCAAGGCTATCGAGAATTCAAAACTAAGTTCTTTTTAGGGATCCGTACCAAAATGGTAAAAAAGGAACCCTTATGGTGTGACTCAGTCTGTCTGTCTGTCTGTCTGTCACAGCTGGATATCTCAAGAACTACTAATGCTATCAACTTGAAATTTGGAACAGTTTTAGATGACGTTTACGCAACAATTTTGCAAATAAGAAAGAAATAAAAATATATGTATTTTTTTTTTTGCAACGGGGTCTGAAAGGGGGTCTTAAAAATTAAAAGTGGGGCTACTAGGGCATGTGGGGTATCATATGAAAGAGCGCTATTTGCACATTCTCAAACAATTTTTATTTTTTTTACGCCGCACAGTTTTCGACTTTTGATGAAAAATGTAAAAAAAAAATACCGTTCCCCCCCCCCCCCCCTTATCTCCGAAGTTTGCAAGAGAAAAATCTGAAATTATTCTATGTGATAGAAATTTATGTAAAGATTACAGGAAAAATAAAACGATGTCTTTAAATAGCACACTTTTTCAGAAATCGGAACGGAACCCTCGGTGCGCGAGTGCGACTCGCTCTTGACCGGTTTTTTTAGAATGATTTTATTTTGAAATTTGCAGTTAAAATTTTTAAGACAATAGGTACTCAGTTCACTATAAAAATAATAATAGGCACTAGTGCCATTAAGAATGATTTTGAACGCAATATAATATTAGAAACGTTTAAACACTGACACTAAGATCAGAAAGCTTTGATTCCCCACCTAGGATTAGATGCAGAAGATTGTGAACATCGAAACAATAGCTGAGCTATAATATAGTATACATATAAATAATACATCTAGCATCCGAGATCACAGAAGGCTTAGTCATAGATATACTATGGACTATTCCTTCGTTTCCTTGCTGACGAGTTCGTATCTAGTATCGGGCTATTCTTGGATATATTGTCTATCTATACTCTGTGTTTTCCCTGCTTAAGGTTGACGCGCCAGGGTAGCCCGTGAAATTCAAAATTTCTTACGTTTTTTGCAATTTGTAGGTCAGTGTGAGCTTGTATGTTGATTAAAATATGATTCGCGGCGGTAACTAATATGGCTTTACAGAATTATAATCATTAGAATCAGCAATACAACTCCATAAGTTAGCATTTACCTCAAACCTCATGATTTCATGAAATCGCTAGATTTGAGGAAAATGCTAACTTATGGAGTTGTATTGCTGATTCTAATGATTATAATTCTGTAAAGCCATATTAGTTACGGTCGCGAATCATATTTTAATCAACATACAAGCTCACACTGACCTACAAATTGCAAAAAACGTAAGAAATTTTGAATTTCGCGGGCTACCGTGGCGCAATCAGTCTAAAAGCTACGCGGTCTTCCCGGTACGCGGTCGCCACTCTAGAACCTACTTACGGCCCCATAGGCTATACACCCATGACCCAAGAAAAGACTTGCATAATACAAAACAACAATGGCTATATTCTGTTTTAACTTTATTAATATACCAATAAGTACTTGAAAATTTTGTAATCAAATTGAATTGAATACTTTTCGAATTGAAACCATTTAGTTCGATTGCATAAAATATCTGAATTCATTCCAACTGATTTCTCTTTATGAGTCGAAATAATTTGCTGTGTTGAGGACGTTGGTGTATAGAGCCACCTGTAGTACATATACCTAAAACAGTACATATATACAGGGTTAAAATGCAACAAATGAAGCCACCAAATGTTCAAGCAAGGAATACGTCGAATTACAAGTAACCCTAAATTAAATATTTTTCAAAATATTGTGCATCTATATAAGAATGCCTACGTAGGTACAGTCACGGAATCAACTATTAACCCCTTAAATAAATTGACACCCTACGTCAATTTGAAGTGTTATAGCCATATTTCATACAACTGTCAAAGAATGACAGTTGTGATTTGAATGCACAATTTAAGTTGCTATTTGCGATTTTTTTCACTGACTACACAGGATGTTCAGAAAGGTGTGGTCTTTAAGGGTCTGGTACAAACTACAAATCATCAAACTGAACTACTGTCTCCATGAGACCAACATCGTAATCGAGTAAAAATAATCAGCTGTCCCATACATTTGGGATGAGTAGGTATTGAAGTTTTGTACGGGACAGCTGATATTTTTTTCTCGATTACGATTGTTGGTCCCATGGAGACAGTTGTTCAGCTTGATGGTCTGTTCCACCACGTATCACAGATCTACAGAGTACAGACGTCAATCACTCTGCCTAGCCTTTTCCCAACTATGTTGGGGCCAGCTTCCAGTCTAACTGGATGTAGCTGAATACCAGTATTTTACATGGAACGACTGCCTATCCGACCTCCACAACCCAGTAACTGGGTAATACGATACCCCTTGGTAAGACTGGTTGTCAGACTTTCGGGCTTCTGACGACCCGTAAAGACTGTCAAAGATCCACGAATGACAGCCGGGACCAACGGATTCACGTGCTTTCCGAGGCACGGAGCATACACTGACCAATCCAGGCAAGCGTAGCTTAACCTGATGGATCGATCCGTGCGGCTGTTATTACTTAGCCACGAGCTCCAGAGTATAGTCGTCATGCTATGTTAATTTTGACAACAGAATTAGAAACACTGCATTTAGAACCGAGTATCAATTTCAAGATGTCATTATTTAAAACGATTAAAAGACATTTTAAACAATAAATCAATTCTTTACGTAATCTTTATGAAAAGTTAAGCTTTAATTTATTAAAATGTAATCAACAATTAATTCTTGTTAGGTAATAATAAATGGATAAATAAAAACGTTGACAATTAATTACCTTCATTCAGAAATAATAGTGAGTACTATTCATAATTGATGTTATTGTATTGATTGTGAGTTTGTGACCTATTTTCTTGATTTGTAATTTTTAGGGTTCCGTACACGAAGAGTCCTAACGGAGCCCTATTGGTCACTTACGTGTCCGTCTGTCCGTCGTCTGTCACACAGATTTTACAGCCAAATGGTAGGAGCTACAGTGTTCAAATTTTCAAAGTAAGTATAAGCATCTTGTTGACCCAAAGCCAAACAAATTGTCAAAAAATTGTTTTTAAGGGGTACTCCCATACAGCAAAAGGGGGGCGTGAAAAAAAAAATTTTTGACCTACCAGAGGGGCAAGTCTCGTAATAATATATCTCGTAATAATAAATTCGCAGTCTAATCTCAGTTGCAATCTGTCAAAATTGTTTATAATTTCCCTACATTTTTGATATTGACTGTCGCTGAGATGAGACTGCGACTTGAATTTGAACGTTTTATAAGTACGAGAATTGGCCTTCTGAACGTGGGTGATAATATTTGTTATTAGGTACGTGTATTTTACTAACAAATACCAATAGGCATATTGATAAATCAGATTTGGTACGGAACCCTAAATGTGCGAAGTCCAACACTCACTTTTCCGGTTTTTAAATGCCACTTGAGGCTGACTATAGCCCACCGATATAAATAGTCTTCTTGTAGAAGAACGATAAAAAGATAAATTATTTGATTTGATTTGTATACAAAACTTACTTCTCCAAAATTAAAGCGTCGGTAATTTCTTATCCTGTATTTGCTTCAACTTCAGATTAGTATTTTCAGACTTCGAATATTACTAAGGAAAGTGGGGGCTTGACTTTTATACAGGGTGACTTTGAAAACATGCGACAAAATTTAAGGGGGTGTTCTACGCATCAATATGAACAACTTTTACTAAGGGACCAACATCGAATTCGCAAAAAAAAATTACCTTCCCATATTATATGTACTTAAAGGACCCTTTTGTAAAAGAAGGTCGGATTTTTTTTTGCGAATTCGAAATTGTTCACATAGTAAAAGTTGTTCATATTGATGCGTAGAACACCCCCTTAAATTTTGTCGCATGTTTTCAAAGTCATCCTGTATTAGTACAGACACACTCATAAATATCCGTGGTCACACTACTCAAAATTAAATCAAAAGTCAAAAAATCTACGGCAATGGTATAAAGAGTGACATATTACAATGTTTGTTTATTTATTTACATTTTTTTTTGTTGTTTTCCTTTTAACTATTCATCCATCAAACCAAGGCAACATAAAAGGTGAGTATTCATTCGGAAAAACCCAAACAAACTTTACGCATCACGCTTTTTTTCCTTGACGTAGTAAGCAGAAATAGTAGTACATAGATACAAGGTGCGTGTTGTGTGAGGTCATGTACGGTAATAATGTTAATTAGAGAACGCATTGCGCGTGCGCTGTTGCGAAGACAAGATAGTGTTCAAGAAGTTTTGTTTTCGTGACCTTAAAGGGAAATGGCGATTTTTTCTCTTATTTTAGGATTTATGTTAGTTTCATGACGATAAAAGACATTTTCTGAGTGGCTGTTTTTATTCGACTCGAGCTATATTTTTAAGCTTAGCTTCATTGTGGTCAGCTTGTATATGCCCAGTCAAAAAAAAAAATAATTGCTATGCTTTTTATTAACTTAGAAAATAACTTTCTAATCATCTCTACCACCTACTTTTTTTTTAAGACATTAGCAAAAACGCAAAATTGAGCATAATATTGCTAAGAATACCTAACAATAATTTATTTGTAAAACATAAATTTACATAAAAAGATCTTTAAAATTTACACTCATTTTATAAATAGGTATACATAAAGAGTATAATTAAGTTAAAAATATAATAACTAAAACTGTTAAAACAACTAAAATAAAAATTAGGTAGCGCGCCATGCTTTGCCAATACTGACATATAAAATGATTAATAATATGATTGAAAACGATTAAATGAGTGGGTACTATTAAATTACAATAATATTAAATTGCAAAAAAAATCCAATCAATTTAATAAACTCTCCACCATTTTTTATATAAACCGACATGTTTTACAAACCACCGCTTTTACCTCGACCAGCATATAACTAGTCATGTAACAGACCTTGAGTCCCCAAGTTACGTCTAAACTTAACTTAAACTATAGTTAGTTCACTTAGATGATTACCTATTGCATTCGTCGGGGCATACAAAACACTGACACCTAGGCTGCCTAGCTGCATAATTTAAGTACTACGAAGGCTTATTAACTAAAATTGGTCAATGCCGTATGTTCTAGTACTTTATAGGTATATAAATAATTATTCTTCATTACTTGATTTTAATTTTTGTATTTAATATTATTGGTTGTCTGGGTTTAAAATTATAGTATTGGGAGTTTTGATATTAGTATGTTTTTAACAGTTTCAAAGCAATCTATCTATTTATATAAATAAAAAGAGAAGTCCTGACTGACTGATTGACTGACTCATCAACGCCCAGCCCAAACCCTTGGACCTAGAAAGCTGAAATTTTGCACAGATGTTGCCTTTATAATGTAGACAAGGAATAAGGAAGGAATTCCCGGTAGTATGTTCCCGTGGGATATTTTCCGACATAAACGCGGGCAAAGCCGCGGGCAAAAGCTAGTTAGTAAAATAAATAGATAAAAACGTCTCTTGACCAGTTTATGTCTACATTAATTATTCCTCGAAAAGTTATCAGATCACATTTTTAATAACGAAACTGCAATTTTGTAACAAAACACCTTATTAAAACTACACTAAATAAAAATTAACAATAAAACATTATGACACTACCTAACGCGAAAATTCGCATAGTGTGTCAAAACAAAATGTTTTTTTGCCCATCGTGTAATCACGAGACGATGAGTAGTGCGGTGCGCGACGCTCATGGTTCCTAACCTATCTGTGTGTGTGTGCATCCGTGTGACCCACTTACGAACGCGTTCGGCGCACTTCGGTCGTTTCCGTCGCCCGAACATATGTCCGCGGGCCCGCCATCTTTACTTATTGACTGCACCCGACCAATTTAAGTTGACCTATCTCGACCGGTGTTTTTTAGGAATTTTCTTACGTCAAGGGGTCATTGGTATTTGGACGTTTGTAAACGACGCGTGTTACGTAAAAAAAACTAACAAAATGTTTACTCGATGCTTGTTTTCGCGCTGTTATCGTGCTGTTTTGTCATCGTGAAGATAAAATTGATTTACTTCCTAACGTTATGTTGCGTTCGGAACTTTGTTGCATACGCACTGTGTGTCGAGTTTAGTTAGGTCGTTCAGACATGACCTAACTCACTCTACTAAAACTAGGCAATCGTTAAACTAGGTATTAATATCATTTTGTGCAACATTATTTTAAACTAGGTACCTATTAATATCTTTTTGTGCAACATTATTTTGCTTACTTACGCTGAATCTAGTGTTTACAATCTAGCTTCAACAATATAAGTCTTACTCTTAAAACAAATATAAAAATCAACATGCAAAACCACTGTAGCGAATTTTATGCAAAAATTTCAATAATAAAAATAAACTTACGCAACGAATAATATTGATGTAAAAGTTATTTAATTAAACGATTATCAATGGGTATCGTAATACTGCATAACAGAAAGCTCGCGTGTGCATATCCGAACGTAACTTCCGCGTTCGAAATTTGATTTTTTCCCCACTCACACATTGACATAGGTACAACTTTCACCTATTCGAAAGTAGAATGATGACGTGTGTGCGTTGCTATTTTCGTTTCGGATATGCGTTCCGAAGAAAGCTTTTAAAAATAACCGTTACTTATAACTGTTTTTTTTTTCATTGTTATTTATTTTAGTCCGATTAAAGCTCAGGGCTTGTTTAATCGAGCTTGCTGATGACCTGTGAAACCTTTTTAATATTAATTGCAGCGTGGAAGTTTTATTTCTGTTTTGAGCTTTTGGTTCATAAATGCGCTTAGTGAGCTTTTTATTTAGACCGTAGCCGTTTATTGTTGGATATAGACTTTAGAATGACCACTACAAGCAAGTAAGAGTGAGTCATAAAGAGGAAAACTGACATTCACACTCGCCACTCTTGACAGATGAAGAAAAAAAGAGTACCCCTGCCCTGCTGTAAACCCTTACTCTAGTCTAGAAATATAATAAAAAAGGCAATTTTTGCAAAGAAAAGTCGAATTTTGTACCCCCATTTCTCTATATACGTAAATAAAATTCCGATCAAAGTACATAGATAAATTAGAAAACGTCCAAAACATACAATTACATCAGAGGTTATCACTCTTCAGAGTGTCCAACCACAGTGCAACAGCATCTATACATTAATCTTGGCGTAATTACAGTATCCGAACAATTTAGCTTGTTATCTTTTTTATCTGTGACGCGTAGACGTCGCGGTTTGTAGGGCTGTTGAATATTATGAAGATTTATTTATGTAATAATAATTTCTTTACATAATGGCTCATATTATAAGTTTATGAGTTCAAAACAGGAAGAAAACATCGAAAGAATGGGTATTCTCTTGGGTATTAATTAACGGGTGCTAATGTTAGGATATTAGCTGTCAACAGTGTCAATCCTTGGCATCAGATGGAATGACATCTCACTTCAAGGTCACTTCACCTAAGTTTTAATGAATAGCCGGTCGATTCCGTAAACTCACTGTGAACTTTTAGGTGAAATAAGATTGAAGTAAGCTGTCAACAGTGTCAATCCTTGGTATCAGATGGAATGACATCTCACTTCAAGGTCACTTCACCTAAGTTTTAATGAATAGCCGGTCGATTCCGTAATCTCACTGTGAACTTTTAGGTGAAATGAGATTGAAGTAAGCTGTCAACAGTCTCAATCCTTGGCATCAGATGGAATGACATCTCACTTCAAGGTCACTTCACCTAAGTTTTAATGAATAGCCGGTCGATTCCGTAATCTCACTGTGAACTTTTAGGTGAAATGAGATTGAAGTGAGCTGTCAACAGTGTCCATCCCTGGCATCAGATGGAATGACATCTCACTTCAAGGTCACTTCAGCTAAGTTTTAATGAATAGCCGGTCGATTCTGTAAACTCACTGTGAACTGAGGTGAAATGAGATTGAAGTGACATGTCAATAGACCATCTGTGATACTACTAAAAACACTAAATAATCATTTAAAAACATTAAACACAGATACAGAGAAATCGTCAAGTAAAGTCATGCACATTGCACATATTTCGAGAGTAAGGAGCCGAAATTACTTTCACCAGTTAGATAATACACCGGTTTGCTGATAAACACGGCGACGAAATAAATGGAAAGGGGTGCTGTGGCCATTTCTACTAAATACTTGCTAATGTAAGTGAAAATAATCCTTCAGGTAGAGAAAGAGTGAAAACATTTCTTCAGGAAATGAAAATACTTACACATTCACATGAATGTTGTACATTTCCAGTATAAGCTGATCTCGTACTGTGTAGGATTTCCTTACAATGAGAGGTCAGAGTAAACTAGAAATGTATACAATAAATTAATCATCTGCCTGCCTTTTCCCAACTATGCTGGGGTTGGCTTCCAGTCTAACCGGATGCGGCTGAATACCAGTATTTTACAT
Organism: Cosmia trapezina; assembly: GCA_905163495.3. Lineage (NCBI taxonomy): Eukaryota > Metazoa > Arthropoda > Insecta > Lepidoptera > Noctuidae > Cosmia > Cosmia trapezina. Next base: position 7,127,782 of record LR991048.1, read on the forward strand.
GGAGCTACTGCCTATCTATCTTGATACCCGTTGGTAAGACTGGTTGTCAGACTTTCGGGCTTCTGACGACCCGTAACGACTGTCAAAGATCCACGAATGACAGCCGGGACCAACGGCTTATCGTTCTTTCCGAGGCACAGAGTGGTCTTGGTCTTGTAAAGACGGTCACCCATCCACGAATCAACCCTGGCAAGCGTAGTTTAAACTGATGGATCGACCCATGCGGCTGTTATTACGCGAAAAAATATGTTTGTTTGTCTCCATCTCTGCCTATACGCCATCTAAAGAGGCGTGAGTAAGTATAACCAATTATAAAGATCATTATCCCGCACATAATTATTTTGTACAATAATCAATTTGCTATAGGTGTTTATACTCTTCAAAACGTAGACCTTCACCGTCTTTTGTTAGCAACACGCAAACCGCAATATTTTATACAGGAATCACGAATATATTACGCATATAAGAGATGAATAATATTCGTAATATTACTAACTGCTCGCGGTTTCACGCGCATTTAAGGCACCACACACTTAATTTTCCGGGATAAAAATTATCACTAGTTTTAATCTAGGATATATGGTCTAAATGTGTGCTAAGTTTCATCTAAATCTGTTGAGTTGTTTAAGTGTGATTGAGGGACAAATATCTTCTTAAACTTTCATGTTCATCATTATTTATTTTAGAAAGGATCGGAAACTTCTGGAAGCCGAGGTATCTAACTAACCACTGTGAATCGACCATATTATTATTGTCTGAAACGAAAACCCCTGTGTGGTGCATATATCCCTTTGGTGCCTAAGATACAGGTCAGTTTGGGGCCAATGTAAAACCTTTTTAATATTTTTGGCAATAAACTTTATAATATTAATTTTAAAACAATGTCTATCATCACCATCAGTGTTCCAGTGAAATTGTAGGGTTAGAAACATTTCAAATTTGCCACACTTCGGCAAACTTTTTGCTGTGGCTGCAACAACGGGGTTTCTCTATAGCTACAACCAGTCATCGATTGATAACTTTCTATCAAGTGGACCTTTTCTACCACCTTAAGAAAATTTGTATCTGGGCTACCGATCCAGGGGGTCCACTCCCTAAGCACGAAGTCCATAGTTTTGGCCGAATTTACGGGCGTTTCCTACTCTGTATCTCTTACGGACATTAAGTTATGTTCGATGCCCGAATTAAGAATAAATGACTACTTGATTTGACAGTTGTCCCTATGCCCTATATATCTTTCCCCGTCCGAAATATTTAATTTGACACGTGTTTTGACGGATCAACTATACTAAACTTACGGATGGGCCCGTATCTTCGTTGATGGATTTGGAGAGTAAGGGAGACCCCCGTGCTGCTTTCAATTTATTATGTATGTGTTAAACGTCCAAAAATCTAAAATCCTTCTAAAAACTGGTCTATATTTAAGGCGACTAACAAAAGGTACTTATAAGGCAGATGTGAGTGATAACGCCGGGAGGGGACGCCCTAGGAAGACACAATATAGTGACCTTATTGGTGATGTTCTTCAGAAAGGTCAGGTGTGCAGTACTAGCAACCGGCGTGCGTGATGACCAGATGTATGAACGTAAACGAGGCAAAAGTAGTATGTAAGGATCGTAGCAGCTGTTCTGTAGTTTCTACCTACCCCCGTGGCAAGAAGCCGTGAGTTTATGTATGTATGTAAATGCATTCTTGTATGGCAACAACACCACCTCATGTCACGCTGGCAGGTCGCGTGTGAAACGTCCTCGGATCCGCGTACTAATGTATTAGAGCCTGCAGGATAACGTGACTGGGTGCGCACACGTTCCTTGTAGAGAAAAATGGAGCGATAACACTCCTCTATACTAAAAAAATGATCCGGCCAAATGCGTGTTAGACCACGCACAATGAAGGGTAGGTAATACGGGCTGGTATCCGCAACTCCACGTCAATGCGCGTATTTTGCGTGTGACACAATGAAGGGTAACTAGTTGAAAAGAATTTATTATAAGAAATTAACAATTTTCGAACTTTTCCCTTTACTTGTGCTGTGAGACCTTGCTTCTTGTCAAATTTCATGATTGTAGGTCAACGGGAAGTACCCCTTTTGATTTACTTGCGAGTATCAAAATATGTCGCATAAATAGCCGTATGTTTTTATTGCGTTGACTTAGAAGCTTGATTTTCTTATGACTCCAAGGGACCATAGATCTACGTATTTGATATTAATTTCAACTTAATACCTCTACGCGTTCTTGAGAAAAATGGTCTTGAGTCTTGACAGACTGACAAACAGACAGACGGACAACGAAGTGATCCTATAAGGATTCCATTTTTTCCTTTTGAGGTACGAAACCCTAAAAAACACTCTCAGTTGAAGTACAATAAGGGCTTATGAAAAGGAAAACGTAGGAAGGGTACGGTATGCCATAACCCCTTACTTAAAACCATCAACAATCTATTGCTTCCTTGGTTCATTCATCTACAAGAAGACCGCTCTTTCCATTACCAGAACCCCAAAAGTGGTTGCAAGGCTTCTGTGAGTAAATGGCTGAACTGATTATGAAACAACTGAAAAATTTCAATCTGCAATATATCCATGAAAGCCTTCAATTTGACCCCAAGGTCAATAACTGCAATGGTTAACATTGGTTGCCGTAGATTATGAAGCAACCTGAATTATCTGGTTGTTTTACGTCAAGGTTGTTGTTGATAACCGTTGGTAACCAGGTCACCTGGTGGTTGCTATGAGGACTTTGGTTACAAATAGACTTAACGTCATATTTTGAGCACTTTTCCTGTCGACAGCGATGCGGACGACTTTTTTGATGCCCTATATTTTTTTATATACTTGTACATAATTTTGTTTTAAGACGGTTAGATTTTAAATTGAATAAACGTCTTAGGGATTACTTCAGAAATGATTCGAGACAATTCTGATATGCATAGTCGAGGGAATTCATTGATAATCAAAAGGACGTCAATTTGCCTTGTGACGATGACAATTGTGATTATATATACGGATAAGTTAAGTTGGTAAGTAGTAAATTTGCTTATCAATTAATTTCTTTGACATTACATCTGTGGAGAGAGCCATATATGGAGCGCAGTATCCTGGGGGTTCAAATTTCGAACCGACCACAGACGTTACCCAGAAAGTCGCTAAGCTCAATGTCAGATGAGAGAGAAACCATTTTGGTTACACTAAACGCACGAAAACGAAGTAATAACGCGGTCGGGCGATGCGATGCGAGGGGATGGGTCAGGGAACAATAAATTTCACGCGGAAGAAGTTGCGGGCAGAAGACAGTTGATAATATAGTTCGTGCCCGTTACAAGAGAATAACATGACAGTAACTGTCAAGTTTTGACAGATATACCAATCACAGCGATTAATACATTTGATACGGTTGCTACGGTTTTTGTAGGCCTAGTACTAACCTAACTATACTTATATAAATCTTTGCAAAACAACTAACAATTTCAAGGGTATAAATCTTGCAAATCATTTCGTAAATCAAATCAATCTGCCTAGCTTTTTCCCAACCATGTTGGGATCGGCTTCCAGTCTGACCGGATGGAGCGACTGCCTATCTGACCTCCACAACCCTTGTAACTGGGTAATACGATACCCCTTGGTAAGACTGGTTGTCAGACTGTCAAAGATCCACGAATGACAGCCGGCACCAACGGCTTAACGTGCTTTCCGAGGCACGGAGGAGTCTTGGTATGTAAAGATGGTCACCCATCCACGGACCAACCCCGGCAAGCGTAGCTTATCCTAATGGATCGACCCGTGTAGCTCTTATTACTTAGCCACGAGCTCCTTTCTCTCTACTCTCAAGTCATTTCGTAAATGTATACAAAAATTTCGCAAATGTGAAATTTCGCGAATTAAAAAAGAATGTTGTATAGGCTTGAAATGCGAAACTAAATAGAAAGTTGTATGTAAGAAAGAAATAAAGAAAGCTATTTTGTGACGTCAAAGATTGTTATCTCTAGTTTTGGTTATGTATGGCCTGAACGAAATGGTCGTAAAAAATGTTAAGGACCAAACACCACGTGGTTTCGTCCACGGAAAAAGCTCGCATGGAAAAAGATTTTATTTTGAGGGTTCCGTACCCAAAAATTGCCAGCGGGACCCTATTACTAAGGCTTCACTGTCCGTCCGTCTGTCACAGGGCTGTATTTTCATAATTTCTCAAAATTATCATATCCCAAAATATGGAAAAAGCTTTTTTTTCTTTTTTTTAACATAATTTGGCTCGTTTCGTATTTTATTTAGCACCCAATTAGATTTTTTCGCTGTTTCTTCTAAACATAAGTTATTCTGTGGTCTATCTATTTCATAATTAATTATTTTAAAATGTCCGCATATTCTTTCTTCAAACTTCTAGTAATTTCTAGAACCTTACCAATCTAAAGCAGTAATCAAAACAATCAATTAAAATCGACGCCATCTTTAAATCGATTCTAAAATGTCGATTAGTAAAAGGAGTTTGGTATAATCGATGCCTGATAAAGGCATGTCATGTTGATACAACCTTAATATAAACAGCGCCAAGGCTGTGTAGACGCACGCGGTGTACTGACGAGTGAAGTCATTTGTACGATTCTTAATTTGAATTTGTCTTTAAGTGACTTTTTTGTTTTTTTATTAGATAACTGACAATAATCCTGAATACGTTTCCAGATTTATGTAACATGTAAAGTGCTAATAAATGTTTAAGGGATTTCTGATTTGGTTATGCACGATTAACATGACAGTGACAGTCAAGTTTTGACAGATATACCAATCACAGCGATTAATACATACATTATTTAGATTTCCGCGACGGATGCGTGCGCATCTGCTTAAAAAACTCGTGTTTTCTATGGACAAAAGTTGAATTGCGACCCGCGCTTCCATCCGCGTAGATCGGGATAAAAAGTAGCCTATGTATTAATCCACCTTCATACCAAATTTTATCAAAATTAGTCAAGCCGTTTGAGCGTGAAGAAGTAACAAACATAATTATAAACACATACACTCACAAACTTTCGCCTCTGAAATATTAGTGCGATTATATTTGTAGGATTCCCATAATTAAAAACGTTCAAAATCTAGTTATAGTCATCTCAGCGACAATCACAGTCAAAATCTCATACTTACAACTTTTGACAGATAGACAGAATTACAATGAGGATTTCCTTTCATAAGCATAATCAGCCGATAATGTTCCCACTGCTGGGACACAGGCCTCCTCTCGGTGAGAGAGAGTGGGCCGTAATCCACCATGCGGGCCCAGTGCGGGTTGGTAGATGTCACATGTCTTCGAATTTTTGGTTCTAGGACATGGCGGTTTCCTCACGATGTTTTCCCGCACCGTTTTGAGAGCAGTGATGATGAAATAATTTACACAAAGTAAAGTGCTTGTCTGGGTTCTCATAAGTCGGCGTTACCACTGCTGGATTTTCTTTAAAATAAGGTAATTGCGCCTCTGGATTAGACAAATGGGACAGTGCGACAGGAGCGTGGAGATTGGACCCAACAAACTATGACATATGCCCAGCAGTGGGTGAAGGGCTGTGGATGATGATGAATAAGATACATTGTCATAATAAGAAAGTAGGTACTGTAAAATACCAATTTGCTTGCCTTTTAGTGTAGTCTTGCTAATAAGGTGCCACGAATGCAATATAACGTGTGAAGTTTTCACTTTTACTTATTTTTCTTTCGAAGATATTCTGTTTTTATTTTTTATGTTAAAAAGGTGGTTGCTTCCATATCATGCCGAGAACTAAGTTATTAAGAAAATGCTCTAATTTAACATTATATTTTTTCCAAATCGTTAACACTACTCGTTTATACGTGATCAATCTACCTAGCCTTTTCCCAACTATGTTGGGGTCGGCTTCCAGTCTAACCGGATGCAGCTGATTATCAGTATTCTACATGGAGCGACTGGCTATCTGACCTCCACACCCCGGTAACTGGGTAAGACAATACTCCTTGGTAAGACTGGTTGTCAGACTTTCGGGCTTCTGACGACCCGTAACGACTGTCAAAGATCCACAAATGACAGCCGGGACCAACGGTTTAACGTGCTTTCCGAGGCACGGAGGAGTCTCGGTATGTAAAGATGGTCACCCATCCACGGACCAACTCCGGCAAACTTAGCTTAACCTGATGGATCGACCCGTGCGGCTGTTATTACTTAGCCACGAGCTCTTTCTCGTTTAGACGTGATCTTCAGTTTAAAAATCATTAAAAGTCGTTTAAAATCATTAAAAGTCGTTTATCCTCGCCTTAAAGTGTGTGATGTAATACAGAAATGCGTGGTGCCAACATGAAGTACACAATGCGCTTGCGCAATTGAAGCGTAGGGCTCGCGTAGACCAGTCAACGATAGTGAGGAAGAGTTTGGTAATATTACATAATTCATTAGAATGATTTGGGGCAATAAACAATTTATTGTAATCATCGATTTATTCACCAAACGTGGTGTTAAGTGAGGATTTCACCAAAGAAACTAAACGCGATCAGAACTTCTAAACCGCGTTCAAGTAGAGCTGTCAGTGTCAGTGTCATACCAATTTTGACATTGACAGCTCACTGAACGCGGTTATATTATGTGCTGTGCTGAACGCGTTTAGTTTCATTGATGAAATTCATCCTAAGACAACGTGTCGATTTAATCGAAAAGCGCCTCTACAGCTATCAAGCCTGTATTTTTCAATACAATTATATATTCTGTCTGCTAATGCTATCCTACTGCAAAACCATGCCTTCTTCTCATAATGAGAAGGAACGAGCATGGTACACCAGGCTTTCTATGTGTTGGCGATTTCAGACTATTAAATTCAACGTTTTCTTACGATGTTTTCCTCCACATCATTTTCTATCAAGATGCCCATCCATAGATAAAAAAATGTCACCCGTCTCTCCACAATTCCATTGCCTACTTTAGGATGCATATCCAGTACGGCTGTAATCCTTCCATATCCTAAGGGCACGATACGTCTTCCCTACCATTACCGTGACCCCCCGTCTCGGTCACCATGAAACATGAGGCTTTAGGGGCTAGTGTGAACCACGCTGGGATCTGTGTATTTCATTCATTCATTCATTCATTCATTCAGGCCCTGTTTCACCACCTACGATTAAGTTCATATTAATAACTTACTTGGCAGGTAATTTCATACAAATTCTGTTCCATTTTTGAATTTATTCGGTGCTCAAATTTTCATCGAGTGTTATTATTCTTTTTTCAAACTTTTAATCATCCTTCCCGTTTCGATTAGTATACTTAATCAAACATTTTTTTCTTTTTCAACAATACAATGTTGCCATTACAAATATTATCACTTTCTACAACCTTCACGTCATTACGCAGTTGGTACGTATTTTCCTCGTTGCAACACTGAACACATTCGAGGGAAAGCGGTGACTAATCTTTATATCAATAGTAAACAAGTTTTATATTGTTATGTTGTTGAAATAGACGAATAAGGAACTGTAGTAGGAACTCGAATGTCCTACTTCTTTATTTTTATTATAAAACTAGCTGTGCCCCGCGGTTTCACCCGCGTAGACCGGGATAAAAAGTATCCAGGTTATAAGCTATCTACATACCAAATTTCATCCAAATCGGTCCAGCCGATTGAGCGTGAAGAAATAACAAACACACACACTCACAAACTTTCGCCTTTATAATATTAGTGTGATACACAGGGTGTAAGTGTAAACAGTGGCAATCTTTTAAGGGGTCATTTTACTCATCATTATGAACAACTTTTACTATGGGACCAAACCTGAAATCGCGAAAAAAGATCAGCTGAACATTTTAACGAATTATGCGAACATAAATGTACTGAACAGCTGATTTTTTTTTGCGATTTCAGTAAAAGTTGTTCATAATGATGAGTACAATGACCCCTTAAAAGATTGCCACTGTTTACACACTGTATAGTCTTACCTGACCCGACAAACGTTGATATAGAACATGCACTTTCAGTTTTCCCGAATTTTCCAATCTTCACGACAACTTTTCAAACATTTCCTTTCATACAAATTGTTCTTATTGTTGTTGCCTTGTCATAAAAAAGATTTGATGATTTTTTTTTGGGTCAATGACCGCTAGTATTGTTACCTGAAGTGTGAATTGATAAAATCTTTTTTTATCGTATTGAGATATCGATACTCATAACGTCTGTGAATTTACAAAAAAAAACTGATTTTTAAACTGATATATATTTTTTTTATTGATGACGCCAAAAAAAAACAAAAAGCAAATTTTTTTTTGTTTTTATCATGTTTAGATATCGATATGCATCATTTCAGCGGAGTTTAGCTATCTAGTTTAATTAGGCACTGTATTAGTTTTATCTACAATGTGTCGTTTCGCATCCTCGCCTTTCAGATTGTGATACAGAACATCAAACCGAACAACTTTCTCCATGGGACCAACATCGTAATCGCGAAAATATGATCAACTGTCCCATTACAAAATTTCAACACCTAGTACGCTCGACGCAAATGTATGGCACGGCTGATTATTTTTTAGCGATTACGATGTTGGTGCCATGGAAAAAGTTGTTCGGTTTGATGGCCTTTACCACACCCCAAATTTGACGAGGATGCAAAATGACACGCCTACCACCACGAGAAAAAGGCGAAAGATTATGTGTGTAAGTGTGTTTATAAGCTATTTTCTCTACCTCTGTGTGAGTTAAAGGTAAAATTCGTCGCGTGCCGAGCCCTGTGCGTGTTGCGCAAACGCACGCGTTCGCTTTTTGTTTGTCTTTGACACATGCGCGTTACGTCAGTGCGCTGAGAGTAAACTTTAATGTTATCAGTTTTCGAGATGATAGAAACATATTTTATTTTTGACTATAAATTTCGCTATACGTAGATGAAGTCGCTTGCGGGCTGATCTAACTAATGTTAGGGATTGACAGTATTGACAGGTGTCATTAGTGTCAAACTCATCGGTTGAAAGTTCTCTGGCAGTCAGTCTTCAGACTTTTAATTTGTTGGATGGAAGATTTATGAAGACGCTACCTACATACTGCTAACGTAAAAAAAGTAAAAATAATTAAAATAACGGGCACAAAGTCACAGGATAATTTAACAGTATTAATTTCGTTATATTATACCTACAACCTTCGATTTGTTTATTACAAGCATTAACTTTGCATTATACATGGTAATTAATTACTAATTTAAATGATTAAGAGATAGCTTATGTAGGATAAAATTATTAGTCCCTTATTCTAGAACTTATCTCGATTTAAAACTATATTCGAGTAGAGTTTAGTATGAAATCCACTGTCATTCTGTATTTGTATCGAGAAAAACGATATCATGCTTTGAACATCATTCTAGAATACGGCCCTTCAAAGCGACCAGTAATTAATTGTCTACTACCTACTAGGTAAAATGGCCGACAAGTAATAAGGAGTCTTTGATGAACCTCATGAATATTTAGCTAACTTGTGGCCAGTGCTTTTAAAGGAGGCATGAAACATGTTCATATTAAAAACCAGTTAAATTAATTTAATTACAAATCCTGGGCGGCCATTGAAATGCATTTTACAAAATTGAAAAAAAAAACAACAATTTCAATTTACCATTGAACGTATCCGAAATTAAAATTGAGTGAGAGTTTAAAAAAACGCCAAATTCGAAATTCAAATTTCGAAATTCGCGATAGGACGGTGCGTTGTCTCAATTAAAACTTTACGTTAACTTCATTCATTGGAATATCAACTGTAACGGATTTTAATAAAGTTGATTATTCTTTGTACAGTCACACGGCTTGTAGCCAACTGAAAAGTATGTCACCGAGTTGAATAGCACTCGCAAGGCCGAGCTATCTATGAATGCGCGCTCAAAACCGCGGATGTGGCTACTATCAAGTACTATCAACGTTCAAAATCATCATTGTTATTACCCATTAATAAACAGGCTACACTATTAAAGCAAGCAACACTATTCAGGCCGCGAAAAAGATGGGTTGGTTGCAACGAAAAGAAATGTTCAAGGCCGAATGAATGCGCGTTTAAAAATACTAATGTGACAGCTGTTTACTCATAAATTGATAGGCAAAGGCATCTTTCTATTCAGCCTAACAGAAGATGTTCTTGGCCAAATAGGAAGATGCTTTTATCATTATTGTCCTTTTTCAAAAATTAAGAAATTGTAAATTACGCAACGTCATTATGTCAAAAAGCTATAAACTTGACGTATTGTCTCTTATTATGTTGATTTGCAAGTATAATAAATAAATAAATGACGTCTACTTGAAGCTAGTAATTATAAAAAGTGTTATCATGCAATTTCTAAGACAATATTGCATAATTATTTACATAACAACTGCGTTTCTCGGTATTGTAATTAAATCATTTTATCTTAAATGCATCACAATAGAATAGACGAAGGGCGTGGACAAATTATCGACAAAATTTTATCGATAGAAAATTGGTAAGTATTCACAGGATCTTTACTCAAACAATCATAACACCAACTGTTAGAGAATTTGATGGTGATTCGGCAGAAAACCAAAGTTGTCGATATAGCTCACATAGCAAGGAAGCTGAAGTGGCAATGGGCCGGCCATATTAGCCGTAGAACCGATGACCGTTGGGGTAGACGAGTTCTTGAGTGGAGACCGCGAATCGGGAAACGTGAGGTAGGACGCCCTCAGTCTAGGTGGAGCGAGGATCGAAGGATCTTCAGGATCGAGTGGAATGGCGTCCAATTGGAGAGGCCTATGTCCAACAGTGGACTACTGTAGGCTGATGATAAATAAGAGATTTGACAGCAGATTAACTTAATCAGAGACTTGATCGTGATTTCAGTAACCATAGCAATATACAAAAGTCATCAGTTGACAGCTAAGTCAATGGTGTACAGAAAACCTTAGCAAACATTTTACCAGTCGCCACGTCATCCACCAAAGTCAGTTAGTTTAAAATCTATCATGCGTTTAGGCCCTAGACTAGAACGTTCTATCAAAGTCCATGTTTAGGCACTAAATTATCATTTATCGGAACATTCGACCTAGAGCCACTCTGATTGTAGTATTGTTTCTAGCTTTTTATCTAAAATGGCGTCAGTTGAGCTTTTTGATGTACTCTTGTTGTTTTAATTGTCTGTATTTGTCCTTTATTAAACTATTATAGACAATTACGGCCAGTTTTTTATCATTTTTGAGAAATATGCAGTTAAAAATATTGTCATTTAAAGTTTATCGTAAAATCTTTTCAGTTTATCGAACGTGTGTCGATTCTGAATTTGAAAAGACTTGTCAGTTTCGCTGTCAAATAGAGCTGGTTCCAAATTCAAAAAGAACTACAGAAGGTGGAATTTCAATGTGTTCTTTTATGGCGCCGCTTTGCAGCGGTGCGTTTTCGAATTTCGAATTCAAAAGCATGGGACATGGGAAAAGGGGTTTTAACTGACCAGGATTTTAAACATATTACTAGGATACCTCTCCTTTTGCCGTAAAAATATAGATACCCTACTAAAGCTTAGGTTGTTAGACTTTTCAGGCTCAAACAATTGTCACAATACCAACAATAAAATTGTCAGCCAAGAGAAAACAACCTTCCGTTGAATTTCAACACTTAGAATCAGAACGCTTTTACATTTTGCAATATCCCATCAAGGTGATAATGGTTTTTGTGTATTGATACCCGAAACGGGGTCAGGTGTCAGTCCTTGAGGCGTGCCAAAGAAAAACTGGTGAAAATTGGCAATATTGTGGGCGTAGCTAATGTTTTTAATTGAGTTATCAAAGGTTTGAGAGGTAGGTTTACGAAAAGATGTGATGGATTGTGTGAGAGGTGAGAGATGACATGGCTAGGAAGAGGATTCTAAGATGATGTCTGATGGAGATGTACCCCAAATAAATAATGATGAGTTACCAAAGATTGGTAGTGAAGAGTTCGTATTCAACAGTGATGTAACCAATAATACTTTGATTCCATGGGGTTTCTTGCCCGTTCTTCTCCAAAGGAATAAATAGCTTTGGAATGGGCAACTAACTTCAACTTTTGGTTGTTTTGACTATGGAAGAGCCTTGGTACTAAAAGCTTGACGAATATAATTCATGCAAACAGTATTTTGCTGTTAATCATTGACAAAGTACTAATAATAAATGAATAACACACTTAAAGAAACCCAATTCAAGTAACCAATTACCGCTTGCATTCAAAATGGCAACAACTTCAGGCAATTAAAGTTTTGTGACAACTCCCCACCTCTGCATAGAACACAGCCCGATGACGTCATCAGTATAAGCGCAACGTGCGGACATGCGTGCACGCACACATGCATTTGACCGTTTAAATAGTTGTTTTAAAGGAGTGTTTGAAAAGGGTTAGTACTTGACTGAAATACTAGAGCTGGCTGGTGATTTTTGTTTTGGGGAAATTAATTGTTATGTGCCAGTGTTTAGCGAATAGTATTGCAGGAGACTAAGCCTGTGAAGGTCTAAAATATGTGCCTAGATTAATAATTATAATTAGTAATTGTAGTGTAATAATCGATATTCTTCTGAAGGGGCCTATACAGTGTGGAATCTTTCAGCGGGGCAGTAAGGGGAAGTACCTTATCCGTTGCAGCTACGCGAAAATGGTCTTTGGAGATTATCTATATTTTTTTTGGAATTTTGATCCCTATTCACAGATTTTCCAAAAAAATTACAGTTAGCAAGAAAATAGCCATTTTACACAAAAACATTTTTTGATGCCAATCGATCCTGTTTCTAATACTGATCAAATGCTCGCTGCATTTCATTCATTCATACACTTTAATCCCTCTCGTCAGACATTAGGAAAAGCACAAATAAAGCTTTGTTTCCCTAAATGGACAAACCAAAGCTCTAAACCTTAGAGACGTCAATAAGCTATAATGGCTCATTCAGGGGGGGCACACTTAACACTGTCATCAATTTCCATAGATGACAGCGACATCTGGAGTTTGGTGTGATAACAAAACTTGGCAGCCATCTTGTCTGGCTTGTCATAAAAACATTTCAGATTTTCTAGCTATCTAATCTGTGGGATTTTCGGCAATTGTCAACTCGTTCCCGACGTTGTTGCTCAGTATATACAGTAGTCTATGCGTTGTTGATGCGCTTCTCGAGTTTATCTCAGTTAATTCTGTTAAAATCGTTTCATGTTACTGTATGAGTTTTGTTTTTATTCCTATTATTGTTATACTTTGTTTTTCGTTAGCAATGTTCATTAGTCTTATTAGTTGTTTTGAACGAACTCCCAAGAATGAGTGAACCCCCAAGAAGATATTGTATTTTTGGCTGTGATGCTTTATGTAAGTGTTTACTACCGTACCGTACCTTTAATAAAAGTAAGAAAAAGTTTTATTCTGCTATTCATTAGTTTAATTCCAATTTCAGTGGCATACGGTGTACCTACTTCTTCACCGGTTCCCAAACCCTGACAACCACTACGAGGCCCGATTTGTTCGCTGCTTGGATAGCGGCTGTTGGCGGCGAGGTTAGAGAAAGTGATTGTATGAAGATTTTAAGAACAAAAGCAGTGATCACCATTTTGATCCCACATTCAAGACTGATTGATTGGTAATAATAAACTGACATTTTCCTGAACTGCATACGTGTTTTTTAAAATTATATTATATCCCCGATTGCCCATAATTTACAAACTCGTACGAGAGTTATATATATAGGTACCTACCTATAGCTGGTATGCATACTATGAGTACCTACTCAGTATGCATAGGTAGGTGTATACATTAGACCCTTAGTTCACCCACCAAACATAAGGTGGCAGCACTTTCCATACATGCAAATTTTACCACAGAGTTGCCACTCTTTCTCTCTATACTTACTTTACTCTTTGGGCTCATTACATCTTGAAGTGTGTTTCAAAATGAAGATGCAAACAGCGGCGGTAACAGCCAATAAGGTGCATTTCACAGCGGCCAATAAAATAAAACAACCAATACGGTGTAAGATCAAATATTGAGATAGCAAAGTGTGAAATAACGCAACTGTTAGCTACGTGCTTTGTGGTTTTGCCCGTTATTGTTTGAAAATAGAACTGTTACATTCGAAATTTGAAACGTAGAGTAATAAATGTTCTGTTTTTAATGACGTCATAAATGTTGTGGCTTGCAATAATGTCGCATGATTGCGTTGAAATTTAGGTTGGTTAATAGAGTTAATTTTGGGCTGTGAGTAATGAAAAGATCGAGAGATAGCCACTATAGGTAATCTCTTAAATCGGGAAGGATAAGTTATTTTTTTAAATTAAAAATAATACGAGTACTAAGTCATAATATTATTAATTACCTTATTTTTAAATATCTTCGCTGATTTATTTGGTGATACTGTTTACAGAGACAGTTAAAAAGGCATAGTGTCCGCGTAGAATCGTAGATCTACGTCCGATACGAAGTGTTAAAGCCTAAAAAGAAATAGCTGAAAGCTCGAGGAAAATCTGAGCTAGTATTCATACTGATTCCAGCACTCTATTAAAAAATATAGTCGTGAACTCATCATGTATAAGTACTTAATTATTATCTCCATCTCTTACTTTAGGTTAAAAATTTTACGTTCTGAACTACAAAATCAGCTAACATTTAAGTAGATATTGCCACTTCCAAGACAAGTGACTCTATTTTGGAAAGGTTGATATTAATCATTGATAACATAACAGGTACTGCATGTCCTAGATACTCAACATACTGGCTAGTAACTACCAAATCCTATATAAAACAAATATATACTGAACGCAGCATACATACTGCACTACACACACATAAATCTATTATGAACCGCTTGTAAGTCCCCCAGTAAAGCACAAACAGCGAGGTTAGGTTAGGTAGTGGCCTGTGGGAGTCTCATCTAGGTCTTCCCCGCGGTCTTCTGTAGGTGTATCTACCTAGCTACATCATCTGCCTAGGCTTTTTCCAACTACGTTGGGGTCGGCTTCCAGTCTAACCGGATGTAGCTGAATAACAGTATTTCACATGAAGCGACCAGACTGGTTAGACTAGTTGTCAGCCTTTCGGGTTTCTGACGACCCGTAACGACTGTCAAAGATCCACGAATGACAGCCGCGACCACGGCAAGCGACCAGATGGAACGACCCGTGCGGCTGTTATTACTTAGCCACGAGCTCCTCTACTATTAAATGTCCCTAATAGAAAAGACTTCACCTGTTTTGTTGTGCAAACATCAAAGTAAATACAAGCCTTAGATTCAAAGCGGTCTAAACACAGCACAGTGTATGCACACACGGTAACTAATATCATTATGTCACACGCTAGCCTAACCCACTCACCCGGTCATTTGTGGTGTAGTGAGCTAGCTACTCAACTACTGGAGTCTATAACTAGACAGATTATGCTATGTGAACGGAGCATAGTGCATTACCACGTCACACTGTATATCCCGAAATGTTAGGCTCTTGACAGACTGTGTAAGTGTGTAGGTAGGTATATAGTATTTCGCCAGTTATCTATTTATCTATAATATACTAATAATAAAGTCTGAAGAGTTTGTTTTTTTGTTTGTTTGAGCGCGCTTTTCTCTGAAACTACCAATTAGATTTGCAAAATACTTTTTGCATTTGATAGCCCAATTCTTGAGGAAGGTTTTAAGCTATTTATTATCATGCTGCGGCCGTTATGAGCCGAGCAAAGAGAAAAAAAGTGGTCGGTGGGTCGGGGGAACATGAAATTTCACACGGACGAATTTGCTGGTGTGTAATACGGGGCAGGCCTATTGCAAACAAATAGATATCACTAACTTACTAATTTTACTCAAAACCAGTAGGCTAGCTACCATGCGATATGTCATAATAAGACGTAGATTTTTGATTACGATACACTGTGAATAAACAAACTAACATCAATTAATACCCTATTATGTTATGTAAACCTCACCTACTCACTTAGAAGTACTAACCACTTACTACGCTAGCCACCGGCTAGACTAGGCGGTCTAAACGCAGCACAGTACAACACACAGCCAGCTAATATTATCATATCAGTGGCGAGTACCTGAGTGCACGCTCCACGCATGCGCATACTTAAATGTGTGAACTGCGCCTGATAGGTGTTGATACTTGTCACGATATTTTTAGTTCTAGAAGTAGTCTTAAAGGACATTTATGGCGAATTTGACCAAGCTTGTTACTTGTTGTTTTATCCTGCAATAAAATCACTTTTTATTTGAGTGGAAAGTGATTATTTTCTAAGTGCAACAAAATAAATTTAAAATGTAATGAAATAAATGCTTGGTATTGTGAACTACAGTATAACGCTGACAGACACTAGACGTACATAAAAAAACCGGACAAGTGCGTGTCGGACCACGCACGATGAAGGGTTCCGTAGTTGAAAAGAATTCATACGAAAAACAAACTTAACATTAAAATCCCAAAAAAAAATGTTTTTATGTGATAGAATTCCAAATTAACAATTTTCGGACTTTTCCATTTATTTGTGCTGTGGGACCTTGCTTCTCGCCAAATTTCATGATTCTAGGACAACGGGAAGTACCCTATAGGTTTTACTTGCGAGTAAAATATATCAAAATATGTCGCATAAATGGCCATGTGTTTTTATTGCGTTGATTTAGAAGCTTGAGTTTTTTAGGACACCAAGGTACCATAGACTTACGTATTTGATATTAATTTCAACTGGATAACTCCATGCGTTCCTGACAAAAAGGATCTTGACAGACTGACAGACAGACAGACTGACAGACAGACGGACAAACAAGTGATCCTATAAGGGTTCCGTTTTTTCCTTTTGAGGTACGGAACCCTAAAAATACGTAAAGTCTATTAAAGCTCATAATTGAAGCTAGTTTTGCTAAAAAAGCTTTAAAGTTCATGTCAACAAGGAAAAACCGCTGTATGTTATAACATTTTTAAAACTCTTACAAAAATAACAAAACGATTATTATTTATTTTTATTTTATTATTTTGCTATGTATTTCCTGGTGTAAGTACAATAAACTATATAAAAATAAATAAATAAACAAAAGAAAGATGAAATAAAGAAAAATAAGTTCATTTGTCACAGAAACACGTAAGTACATACAAAAAGATAATTAACTCGAGTAATACAGTAACAGAAAAATAAAACAAAACAGATCTACTTATTACGAGCACAAAACAGAAATCGTTGTCGCACGTCATGAGCATGATTACGACAAGAAGGCTTCCATTCAGCATAATGCTGTGCTATGGGGGACCCACAGCACAAACAAAATTAATAGATGTCATATTATAAAGAACGTCACCAGCTAACATTCTACACATGTTAATAGGGTTACGTTACTAAGAACATAAAACTTTAACAACTTTTTTATTACTTTCTTTCTATTATAATGCTATGAATTTCTAAGCTCGTATTTTTTAAATTTCTGTTTTGCACAAAAGTAAAAGTCATATCCGCATTTTAAACTAAAACTTATTCTTTTTCTTTAATATGTGCATATCATTGCCAATAAATTCCGTCGTATTTTATAACCATAAATTCATATTTAAGTAGAGAAATAAAAGGTAAAAGAAACAGTTATTTATAGCATAAATCAGGATGTTATTGAACGAAAGTTGTCAATTTTTTTATCAATATTTATGAGTTTAGTTTAAAAAGGCCCTAGGCGATGGTTATAACATTGTAAATAACTATAATTATGGTGTTTGTTATATGTTAACGATAGACACAAAAACTGAGCATCAGTGACTAAAATATTTTTTTCTAATACAAAATTGCAGACATATTTATTACAGTAATTACATACTAGCGTTTCTATTTCTGACAAGCTCTAACTGATTCAGTATGTAATTATTTTCAACTAGCTTCAGCCCGCGACTTCGTTCGCGTGATATTTCTTGTTTTAACATAAAATATATCCTCCTTGTGTCACGTTACTTCGTTTTCGCTTAGCGTTATATTTGCCTTTTTTATTTCTATTTTTGCTCGGATCCTAAGGTTCTTTGAAAATAAATTATAGCCTACGTTACTTCCTCATAATTTAGCTTTCTATTGGTGAAAAAATTGTTAAAATCGGTCCAGTAGTTTCGAATCTTATTTGGTACAAACAAATAAATCTTTCCTCTTTATAATATTAGTATAGTTAAAGATAATTATGTTATGTTACAATATATTTATTCAAAAGTGCCTGTAATCGCTCTAATTAAAATAAATGTTTTGAGTTTGAGATTAAATAATAAAAACTTTCTTCAGAAATGTCAGCTGTATTAACGTAAACGAGTCAAAAGGAGTACCTATGTCAGAATCGTAGCAGGTGGCGTTCTGTAGATGCTGCTTACCCCCTTGGGAAGAAGGAGTGAGTTTATGCGTGTATGTAATAAAAAACCTAAATAAAATAGCGTCGAACACACATGACAATATTCGCGCAAAAGTATCAAAACTCGTTGGTCAAAGTACATCGTACACGCTATATGGGTCTTGGCCAGGCAACTTTTTCTTGCGCACGCGCACTTTAGTACTAAACCGACTTGCGACCTGTCACATGTTTATACTATCCTGGTGCTTTTCATACGTGTATGTATGGACATTTTAAGTAGGTTTTAGGTAATTCAATGGAGCAATTTACAAAGACTAAGCTTGCATAGCCATTTACTAATAGGTAAATAGCGCTTAACATTATTTTAAATGACCATAGAAGTCATTTTTTGCTGATATTGTACAATTTAGTTGCGTGACCCGTAAGCATAAATTGGTAGAATTTTTAATTAATTTTTATTTACATTCTGAATCAATTAAACCTAACCATAATAGCGTTGAAAAAATACGTAACAGTGTTACCATGTGACAGACAAAATCCTAAATATAACTCGGCCATATTGTTCGTAGACTAGCAACACTTCACTACAGGCTACTACGAGCTAAACAATCCATTTCCTCCAATTATATTACGGATTGCACTAGAGACTCGTCTGACATACTAATATTTTTCATTCATATCGTTCCTAACATGTGTAACAAGGATTTGTATCCTTTGTATTCGTAAATCATACGATTTATTAAAAAATGTAGGTTTATTTAACAAAATCATGTCATCTGAATAAGAATTAGGAAAGTATTACTCAGTTTGCTAGAAAATAATTTCCTTTGTCATAAGGATTTCAAAGATATTATCAGAAATTAATCGCTAATGTATAATTCGAATGTTCCAATATGGCGACTTTTGTCATGCTTTGAGAGTAAGGTGATAAACAAAAGCAAGTTGCAGACCATTCCAAAATTGAAAAAGTCTAGCGCTATTTTTTTTTTTGCTATAAATTATCAATAGCCAGCTATTTTCACTGTTGCTTAATTTATTTAGATAACACGAAATTCTCGTAAATACCTAAAAACATGACTAAGTTCTCAAAATTTTGCTGACAGCATTATAAAATAGTTTTGATACTAATAATATTGCGTCCGGTGGTAATTCGAGCTGTGTGCAGACTCCGCAATAACTAGTATTGCTGGTTGGCAAATGTGGCTATTGTGCTTGTAAATCAAGTTTTTTTTTAATTGTACTATTACCCTCTTACGAATTAAGCAGACTTTTTGTAAACGTGTAAGTAAAGAAATTCGTTTTAAAAAATATTATTTTTAGTCGGCATTTTTTTTTGCGAAGACTGAAAATAATTCTAGAGCGCACTTGTGTCTTTGGTAATAATTTGTTTTCTCTACAATTTCTATTGATGCATTAAAATGTTCTTTAAGTAGTAAGTATAAAGTCGAGAGGTGTCTGTCGGTTAGGATAAAGTTCCTTCCGCTGTATAATGCATTAAATAATAAGTACAAAAACGACTAGGTACATTATTCCGACCGATGCTCTTTTATTTCAAACCCAAACATACTATAGCGAAAGTGACGTAACGGTCACGGTACACTTTTTTCGGTCCAGTCTAATTTGCCAAGTGTGCATAATAAATTGCGATAAGGAACTTCGTTACAAAACTATCTGCAAGCGTTTGTAGCTTTTCTGAAAATTCTGGACCTAACTTTAACTGCAATAGTTATTTAGTTTTATTTTAACTACAGACGATCGATTTTCATCAACAATTTCGCAAAGGACATAGTTCTATTTTTAAATCGCACCAGTTTCTTTTATGTTCTAAATCGGAGGGGCGCATTCATGTTTGGAACTCGTATGCCAATCATAAGTTATGCTAAATGGAACTGGTTAGCAATGCCTTGTTACGCAACTGCGTTTAAAAAAGAAACCAGACTTGTTCACTTTAGGGTTTTCACTTCATTTAAATTGTGTTGAGATTTCAAGTGTGTAATTTTTGAATGTGAAATTAATTAAAGATTAAAAATGTGTGGGTAATTCATCGGTGTAAAAAAGAAAGTTTGTGTAATGTAAGGAGTATCAAAAATGGTTATGTATGAGATGAAAGTGATAGGTATTTTGATGTGGGTGGATTACATGGGATGGATCAATGTTGTATTTCGTATTTGGAAATTCAACTTTTCAATGGATTTTATCTTGTTTTCGATATGTATCAATAGCAGATATTGCACACAAAACACTGTTTATCTAAAGACAAAGAAACATCAAAGAAAAGCTGATTCATCTATCTAAAAGGCTGATGAAAATGTACACCGACTTTCCCAGTCCACTATTTCGCAAACCGTTGAAATCTCAAACAGAATTTTGAGAATTATATCTCTTTGTTTACTCAGCGCCATTTTTATTTATACTGGACAGGACAATGCAGATGTTAAGATCTGAATCTACTTTCTCTTGAAATATAAAAGTCTGTTAGGCAATTTAAAGCCGTGAGTATTTTATTCAGTACTGTTACGAAATTAAAACTGGATTCTTTTTATGAATTCTTTGACTGAAATTAAAATAGGTATTTAGTTTTAATTTTAATAATTTTTCGTAACTAACATTATAGACAACTTCTACACCCTACCTACCCTATCTTTTTTCAGCATCGAATAAGCTCATGTCTCGAAAATAAAAGTATTTTTTTGCAATTACAACCCTATAAAGCTTTCTTAACAGCGGCATGCGAAACACTCAATATGTCCTTTATTATAAATTTCTGTGCAATAAACCGAACGCGCCACGCGTGAAAGTACCGCCGAAATGTCAATTGAAATTGAAAAAAGAACAACTTTTTATTGCTGGCTGAATATCATGGCGATCAATGTCATTAAAAAGAGAATTTAATGGCTCCAGTATTACAATGGCGTTTTGACATATTGATAGATTATCACGATTGACGTTTTGTGTGCCAATGAAGAAATGGACGTTGAAGA
This sequence comes from Cosmia trapezina, assembly GCA_905163495.3. Classification (NCBI taxonomy): domain Eukaryota; kingdom Metazoa; phylum Arthropoda; class Insecta; order Lepidoptera; family Noctuidae; genus Cosmia; species Cosmia trapezina. The sequence continues at coordinate 7,149,041 of LR991048.1, forward strand.
ATGATCACCATGGGCCAGTGAGCACCAGGATTATAATAACTTATCCAAGTAGAGTACTTATAATTTACTCAATATGAATAGTCTTTGCACGTGGTTTCCTGTAGAGAAGAACTGGTAAGAAAACCACATGGTTAATCCTTTTAGGTTCGATCAAATAAAATGTTACACAACGCCATAGGTGTGCCTGAATATTACTACCTCGAATTCTAAGCCACACACAATTTATAAACAGCTTTTCATACTGAATGGACCGCACGAATAGAAAACAGAAATATAAGGAAAACCACAAATCACTAAACTTTGAACTAACTATTGCAGCGCCACCTATGCCGTTCAGCATTGAATCAATCTGACGTTTCGTGAATGTGTCAAGTGCTAACATTCCCTAGAAGTTACTCAACGAGGATTGAAGAAATTTTGATGACCTAAATGACGAAGCGGTAAGACATCCGGCGTTAGTCCTTAGGGCTTCTACGTTAAGACAAATTAATGCCTATTTGTTTAATGCTGAGAATATTATGTTACTAGTCTTGATACTTGCATATTTGATTTGGGTAGACACAGAGGATGATGTAAGGGCCCGGGGCTATGAGTGGGAATTGTTAATGAAGTATCTTTTGAAATCATGATGGTATTATCCCCCTAAAATCTATGGCATATCTATAGTTGTTTCGTTTCGGGGCAGTTTCATTTTATACATAATATTATGTTACTCATATGAGGTAAAAGTCACTTTTAATGACGATACAAGTCTCAAAGACGGGTTTAGTAAAATTATGCAAGTGTAAAGATTGCAAAAATATATTTTGCGTGGGAAGAGATGCAGTTGACACATTCGTATTGTATATTAAGGCCCAGATTTCCTAAAAACGATCAAAAAGGTGTTTTTTTAAAGCTGTGTATCTCATAAACCGTAAATAATTTTGACATGTAAAAAAAATATGATATTTTCAAGTCTTTTTCGCATACAGTGATGGAAGCCAAAATATAATTATACATATTTTAATGCACCAAAAAAATCTTTAAACATACCTCCTAATAATCTTTAAAAGCAGTTTATCCCTTCATTAACAATTATAATTATAATTAAAAATATACCATGAAATGTCGAATTCCAAACTGCATCCAGTGATGGATTACTTTTTATTAAATAGTTAATTTCTAATTTTATACGATTTAATTTGCATTTTTACGACATAATTCCGGTGCGCGTGAGAATCTTCTATCTCGTGCGTCAAACTAGACAGCCATAACGCCATTTCACTTACACACCGAGCTAAACCAATCTTGGAACCAGGCCCTTAAAAGATTAAATCAGTGATGAGTAGGGTATCAAAATTAACAATGCTGTTTTATTTTAATTTAAAAACCTTACGAAGTCAGATGAAGTGTGATGATGATGATGATGTCTTAATTAATGCCAAATTGCCAACTTAACATACATCGTGGGTTATTGATCTGATTAGCCATTAAATCATCTTTTAAAAAAACATATAGACAACCTTCATTAAGTTATATCAAAGCGGTCAATACCAAGCAGATCTCAATATAAAACCAGAGAGAAAATTCTAGAATGAAAAAAAAAGATTTCATTTAAAAAATAGAGTGCATCTGGTGGTTGTCATCCCGTGCCAGTTATAAGTGACTGTGGCTCGGAACTGGGTCACTGTGGCGACCGTAAGCGTTAGGGTAACAACCTCTCAATACTTATCCCCCTAAGTTAAGTATATGTAGTAACTGGCGGATAGTACATTCGATGCCATGAATAGGATAACCTATTTCTCTCTGTGGGACGCGAGAATGTCTAAAAAGGGATCGGTAACGAGAAAATTCAGTAATGGCAGTTATTAGAATGCTCTATGTAAATTAAAACGTTGTTATTTATATAGCATGGAAAGGCAAAAAGAAAACTAGCACGCTGGGTCATCAAGGCAGCAGAAAATGCAATATGCTAAAGCGAAAAAAAATCTGCATTGTTCTGTAAATCTGCTCATGCTAAAAACTGCTACAAGCGTAAAGAAAAAATAAACATGCATAAAATGGATATTTTTTTCACAAAAGACTATAAAATAATTACGAAATATCACGACAGAGCGACGACAACAACCGAATTTTAATTGGCCACTTTCTTATAGCTTACGCAAGACCACTATATGAGAAACAATTATGTGGATATAAATAATACCGGAAAAAGAAGTTTTCGGACCTCACTTTCTATATTTTTTTATATTTTTATTATAGTTTTGTTTCACGCAACCGTCTTTTTTTAATTTGCAACTCTTTCGCTAATTTAAAAGTGCGAAACGCGATGAGTTTGCCGTTTCTATGCAGAATTTTGCATGAATATTAAAGCTGGGTTTTTTTATAGGGTTTGCAGATATAACAGGGCCTTAACATGCTATTTTTATGGGGAATATGGATTTGTTAAATAAACCTTTGGATTTTTATTCTACAATCAATCAATACCTACTTTTACTGTGAGGTGAGCTTTTACTACTAACTATAAACTATAAAATTAATTATTTTTATTTAATGTGTAACCACACGCAAACCGTGTTTAACGTTGTAATATCTTCGTTACATCATTCTGTCAAATCCAAAAGTTGTTGAATTATTAGTTTTGCAAATATTACCCGTGAAAGTTATTTTTTGCTATTTTGCTTGGGGCAAACTTTGTTTCTTCACTTTGTTTTCCAATTTTAGTTCATAATTTTTATTCAGTTTATGAAAATAAAAGCATCTAATAGGAGTACCTATTAATTAACTGAAAGCTTTTGTTCAACAATAAAACCACTTTCCAATAAATTAAACTTTAACATAACTAACTACACGGTACTTCCCTGAAATTCTACTGAATAATTACTAACTACACCAACAATTCTAGTAATTACTACCAACTTTTGGTCCAAAGTTTGCCCCAAACACCGGCCCCGTTTTATTAAGTGGAAATTACCTTTAATGCTCCCACCTGAAGTGTGCGGTTGCTGGCTTTGTTGGACGTTGGTCTGCTCCAGCTTGGTGCTAACAGAGTTCCACATATCGAACATGTTCAACATATTGGCCCAAGGCCCAACACTAGCACAATGGTACCATAACACTTAACTTTCACACACAAACACTCGATCATCCATTTTTGTACACTGAAAATAGCAAGTGTCAAAATTGTTCGACCGTCGTACAAAATACTAAGGCTACGGCTCTGATCCCTGATTAATATTTGTATTATATTGCGTTTTTATTTAATAAATACTTTTTAAATTTTTATTTCTATATATAAACTTTCTCAAATACTCAACTAATGTAAATACTATATTTTTTATTTATTTTTAAATCTACTTACGGAATTTTATATATCAGTCTAAAATTTCGATTTTAAGGTTGGGTTTTATTTGCTCGGGAGGTTATTATTATAGTGTATCACTAATTTGTGTTTAATTATTGATTTTTATTAAAAACTAACGGTTTTGTGATTAAATACTGCGTATAAATTTTAATAAACTTGTGAGTTAAATGCTTTCGGAATTTTTAATATTGTCGACGTGCTCATACGAAGTGGTTTGTGTTTAATAAATGGCATTGAATGCGTTTATTTTGTGTACCGTGCATTCGTTTTTTCTTCTTCATAGTTCGTTAATAGCTGATGTGTGTTCGTTTCCACTTGTGACCGGTCTATGGTTTTCCGAGTCCACACTTTGCAGATAACATTTTAACGATTGAAGAACTGACACATAACCCGAACGCGCTTATAATTTCGTTTTAAATATAGTGTTCTCTTTTTAAAACAACTGGAAATTGCGTTTTATTTCTTTCAAGTTTTTCTTTGGTGGCGTTCTCGCATGCACTGAAGTGCAGTTGCAGCGTGGGGGGTGTTTCAGCTACAGTGTCGAGGGGTGCGAGGGGGTCGGAAGTGGTCGTCCTCTATGCGCATGCCCGGAATCGATCCCGCGTGGCCACTGAGGTATACCAACTAAAACACTACTTTTCTTACTCGCTATATGGTCTGCATGAATAGATATGTACAGGCTATTATGTCATTCACTTTGATGTCTGGTTACTAGGCTGTATAGCTGTAGGTGTTTGCCTATTGTTGACCGTTTCTTTATTGAGTGTTGCAACACTGGTGGAGTGTGAATGTACTTGCGTACTGGCTGGTATTTATTTTAAACTTGTTAGTGTTCTAATGAGTTTTTATTTTACTGGTTTGTATTTGGAATAGAATTTACGTGTTTGTGCAATGATGGTGAAATGAGTTCTTTTAATTTACGATACATAGGTAGCAATTTCGCTCGTATTTTTTTGTTTGTGTAGTAGTGCTGTTCTATTTATTTTTTATAGTGATTCGATTTTCATCTATCTATCTTCTATATAAATAAAAATGAAAATGCTGTTCGTTGGTAAAAGCGCGTCACTTGTGAACAGCTGAACCGATTTGGCTATTTCTTATCATAAAATGTTTGCAATAGTCCTAATAAGGTTCTTACGAGTAAAAAAAAATTAAAAGTTGCATGGAAAATTGGAAAAATTCTGGAAAACTGAAAGTGCATTTTCTATGGGAATTATAAAAAGAACTCGGACTTAACTTAACTTTTCAACAGAATTAAAAGTTTTGTCAAACTACCATTGAAAGCCTGTTCAGCGTGACTATTGACTTCATTTCACACTTGTACATGTTCATATACATTATGTTAGTACATATACATATACATGTACATGTACAATATTAGTTATGCCTCCCATTCAAGTAAGTACCACGAATATCTTAAGAGTTGCGTAACATTTAAAGCTGCAGTACTATTTAAAGATAGTACCGCAGACTAGTTTAATTTATACATCTCTTATATTTGCAATTTCAATTAAAATGCTCTTTATATTATGCAGTAGCTACTAGTTTGTTAGGGCTTCGCCTACGTAAAAAAGAGTGAATATTTCAAGATTAAAAGTAGCTTATATACTAAGCTATACTCCTGTGTAATTTCATCAAAATTGGTTCTGTAGTTTAGCAGTGATAATGTGCTAAACATACAGAGAGGTTAACTTTTTTATTTTATAATGTTGTGCTTAGTTTTAGGACCTACATTTTAATGTACAGGGGCTCATGGCTAAATAATAACAGCCGCACGGGTCGATCGATCAGGTTAAGCTACGCTTGCCCGGGGTCGGTCCGTGGATGGGTGACCATCTTCACATACCTAGACCCCTCCGTGCCTCGGAAAGCACGTTAAACTTTTGGTCCCGGCTGACATTCGTGGATCTTTGACAGTCGTTACGGGTCGTCAGAAGCCTGAAAGTCTGACAACCAGTCTTACTAAGGTATCGTGTTACCCAGTAAGTGGGTTGTGGAGGTCAGATAGGCAGTCGCTCCATGTAAAATACCTACTGGTAATCAGCTGCATCTGGTTAGACTGGAAGCCGACCTCTCCGTGAGAGGGAGCGGGCCGTAATCCACCACGCGGGTCCAGTGCGGGTTGGTAGATGTCACATGTCTTCGAATTTTTGGTTCTAGGACATGCCGGTTTCCTCACGATGTTTTCCTTCACCGTTTTGAGAGCAGTGGTGAAGAAATAATTTACACAAAGTAAAGCGCCTGCCGTTGTTCGAACATACAACTCGTAAGTCGCGGTCATTATTGGCTCAAACTTCCAATAAAAGGACGACCAATTGTTTTTAATTCGAAATTTGAAAGAAAAAAAAGCCCGAAATTCCACGAAAACGTTAATCATTGTCGATGCGTGCACGACACATTAACGTTACGCAAGATAACGTTACGTATGCGCTTGCGCCGATGAAAGTCGCCGGTTTTGGAGGTGGAGGTGTAAGTCATAGGCGGTAGCGGGTGAAAGAAGTGAATGTGATGGTGACGCTGTGGAGTGAAATGGCGTTTTGATTTTGTTGTAATTTTAAAGTGTTAATTTGAGGGTTAAAAATGTGGCAAGAATCGGCAAGCGTAGTGTGGGACGCCCCCCAGCTAGATGGACCGACGACCTTAAAAATGTGGCTGGGACAGACTGGATGCGGAAGTTATATGCCCAGCAGTGGACTTCGAATACTACGATAGGCTGAATTGATTGATTTCTGTGGCTATTAATGATACGATACATAAAGGTACATGGTAAAAGTGTTTTTTACCGTAAGGCACTGTTACAAATGGGTAGTCAAATCATTACTTTTTACATAAAATTATGTTTATTAAATAAAATGCTTTGCATTTTATACTTCAGTACATTTATTGAGAAAATGTACCTATCCAAAAATATATTTATAGTTCAGAATCGTACCATGCACATCTATCAAAAATTCGGCCAAAAACATTTTAAGAATCCAAAGCATTTTATTTAATAAACTTACTTTTGTGTAAAAAATGTAATGATTTGACTACCCTACCTTTATAAGATCACTTTTTTGTCAGTCTGTGGCAGTAAATTTATTAATCACCGTAACAATACCGTATGACCAAGCTATGAAAATTAATGTACGGTTTTTGTGCGAATAGGACTGAAGAGATGATGAGTTTCATGCATGAAGCGGATAAACTTATATAGGCTCACTTAGGATTGTGATACTTAGTGCAAAATGACATGCTTGATTGAAAAGTACCCTTTATTGTTGTACTCATTTAGAATTTTTAGTTATGTAATTTAAAACTTAGATTCATATTTTTTTTATGTATGTTTTTGTAGGTTTTTTCTTATTTTTTTTCTATTTTTTCATGTTTTTTGTGTATTTTTTTTTGTTTTTTTATATTCTATGCATCCATGCGGAGTTTACCTGTAAGTGATTGTTGCATTGTCGCATATACATTTTTGTATGTTACCTTTGGCATAACACCAGTGTGAACAATGGTTGGAGAACCAATAAAAAAAAGTAACCTAAAGTCAAGCAAACTGCGACTAATTGACAATGAGTAATTTGTTAAGAAGTAAAGTTCAGTTACAGTTTCTTATGAATGAAAACATGAAATTAGTTAATAACAGAGTATAATTTAAGTGAATGTGATTTTATTTGCGTAGATCGTGTTGTTAACATTGTTTCACAAGGTATTAATTACTTAATTGTTTAATTGTGATTTTGCAAGTGAATGAAAACGAACGGATGAATGAAAGGTAATTTAAATATGATATTTTTGTTATATAAATACTAGTCTTACCTAGGGGTATCGTGTTACCCAGTGACTGGGTTGTGGAGGTCAGGAGTCAGGTAGGCAGACGCTCCATGTAAAATGCTGGTATTCAGCTGCATCTGGTTAGACTGGAAGCCGACCCCAACAAAGTTGTGAAAAGGCTAGGCATATTGATTGATTTAAATGAAGGCTTGTTATTGTTTACTGGATGATTGATTATTTGAATGTTAAAGAATGAATAATTTATGTGTGATACTAAACTGAGTTTTGCTCGGAAAGGATTATTAGTAATTTAAATGGTAATCTGTCTTTTAACCAAAAAGTCATTTTAATTCTTACGTGACTATTCAATAATGTATTAAAAGCATTTGTAAATTATTATAACTTACTTAAGTATTTTTATAACTTGTTGAGTTGCGTAACATAAGTGAAAATTATTTTGAACCATTCTTAAATGTCGGAGTTAATTCGCGAATAATTATGCAAATTTTTAACAAGCTTCTTCCGTAAGTAATTAAATGTAAAAAATAATTTATTTTAAACGTTTTGTTTATCACTACTTATAACAAATATCAGATATGTAACGAAGTAATAATAATATATTATTTATTTCTGAAATAAACCAAGTAAAAGAGAGAAAAAAATATATTTTTAAGTCCCGTATCAGAATTAAAATATTAATATTCAACTTTCAACAACATTATGTTTCAATTTCATAATTTAAATAATTCATCAAATTATTCATTGTATTTTATTAAATATTGCAATTCTATAGGTACCCCGCAATAACCCACAGCGGGAAAAACCAAAAAGAAAAATTTAAAAGGCAAAAACCAGCTTTAAAAAAAAAACATTTCCAATCGCTGTCAGTTTCCAGTGTGCACCACACCAGACTCAAGTGAAAGTAAGAACTGCCAAAATCTCTTGTGAAAGTAGAGAGTTGATCGATGCCATAATTATTATTACCATTATAAGAGATATGCTAAAAGCAAGCCGGATGTAGGAATCGAGTATCGATATAAAAAATCTAGACATCGAGTAGATATCGATATGTCAAAATATTAAGTGAGAGGATTTTTTTGCGATTATTTTCGTTTAAAACGCTAGCGACATTAGAAAGTCCATGAGTAAGAAAGCCAAGCCTTTTAAGAAATACAACGACACTGAGCATTAGGAAATACACGTAATTTTGGCTATTTTTGTACACTAACTTAACACTGAAACCGTTAGTCTCCTTTCTCATTTCTACGTCTCTTTGACAGCAAAAAGTTCTGTACAGATGGGAACTTTTTGTTTACAATACGACTGAAAAGAAACGAATGTAAGTATACAGACTCTTTGGTGTATGCCAGTGACAATTTGGAATTATTTGAAAAAGGAACTGTATTTATTGATAATGCACTGATGATTGAAATCATGACCTCTTCGATATGTTAGGGTTCTTTTGAGGATCTAAGCTTAGAATTCTTCTTTTTCTTCTTGTTAACAACAAAAGAAATATGTTAAGGCAACAGTAATAAATGCAAACTTATAATAGCTCCAACTTAAACAAATGTTTCCCAAACAGAAACTTACTCTAACTTGAAACTAACTTAGTCAGCTTAACTTAACTTAACTTAGACCCAGAAATAGTATTTTCGTCAATGAAATATTTATCAATATTTCATTGACGAAAATACTATTTCTGGGGCTAAGTTAAGTTAAGTTAAGCTAAGTTAGTTTCAAGTTAGAGTAGTTAAGTTAAAGCCACAGTTGTATTCAACATATGTTTCTATCTGCGTTTAGTACTTGCTTTCAAGGCTAGATGTAGCAATAAGTCATTGCGACTTGGAGACTGCAGTGAGACTTACAATGGCCAAGTTTCTATTTTGTTTAAAGCCTTAAAATCTTTTTAGAAAGCTCTTTTGACATGTAAAGAGCCTTAGAAATATCTTCTAATTAAAAAACTATACTAATATCATATACTTAGAGGTAAAATTTGTGAGTTGGTTTTTCCGAAAATTCTTTCACAAATCGGAAGCTACCAGTACCTATTGGTAGCGTCATCACTTGTGTGTGTCTTTGTATGTATGTTACTTCTTCACGCTCAAACGGCTGGACCGATTTGGATGAACTTTGATATGTAGATAGCTTATACCCTGGATTACTTAACACATAGGCTATTTTTTATGCCGATCTACGCAGGTGGCACCGCGGGGCGCAGCTAGTAGGATCTATTTTATGTTAAAACATGAAACACGCGGATGAAGTCGCGGGTGGAAACTAGTAATCAATATAGATATTTTATTTCAAACATGATCATTCTGGCGATTCCTGTCTAAGCAAGTGCAAAATGCACTTTAGGTTATTTTTGTTGCACTGACCTTTTCTTTTCTGTAACATACAACAAAGATCTGAAAGACTTCAACTTTAGAATACCACGAAAACCACGAAATAATATATACTTTTATTATGTAGGTAACATGTTAATTGTCATTAAAAAAAAAGAAAGTACACCCTAACTAAAAACGTATAAACAAAACATCGAAATCGATTTTTTCGGTTTTTAAAAAGGTATAAACAAGACATCGATATTGATTTTTTCGCTTTTCTTAAAGCGGGAGTCACACGTCCTTACTAAGTCCATGTAATTAAAGCCGCTGATAGACTTGAGCATTCGCTTGTAATGATCATTCTAGCGAATGTTAAAATGGAGCGTTTTAGCGAGCATTCTACCGAGCATTCTAGCAAAACGACAGTAAATTTACTTCGAGCTTTTAGCTCGAGCTGAGCAATTTTCAAATCAAGTCTGAGATCTTCGTGAAGAATACATTTTTAACAAACATTTACTAGAGCGTTCGCTAGAATGATCGTGAAAATATTCGTAGCGATGGATGTTTGGCTCTATGTTTGGCCCTATTCATTATTCAGTTCGACAAATTTATAAACGGCGAATGCTCGATGTGAATACTCAAGTTTTTATTACCCTCCCTTTTGGCTTCGCCGTAGTCGGGTAAAAAGCAACAGTGCCAGAACGTTCTAAGCATAAATATTACTAGTGCCAAAAACTCTAAAAAATATTTCGCAAACCACCGAAGTACTATCTGGGATGAGAACAAAAAGTATTTAACTATCAATATTAATGAACAATTATAGGTACGGAGATCTGACTGGCCTCGCCTCACGCAAGCCACAAAACAGCTACTTGTAATCTTGTGTTTGAAATAAATACGTAGCAACGACCTGGGACAAGGATAGAGGATATAAGCAAGATTTTAGATAAGTTATAGAGTACCTTGGAAAAAGTTTAGAGTGATTAGAACTACTTTTAGAGTTAAAAAAACTAAATTTTAGAGTGTTGAGGAATGATTTTAGTTTCGCTCATGGATTTTTTAGGGATTACGGTTTATGTGGCAGTTATTAATGATAATATCTACGGGTTTTTATAGGAAAATTTGTTAAATAAACTCCATACGATGCATTATGGCCCTCAATTGTTTAGTAGCTTGCCAGATGTTTTAAAAATTATTAGGCTTACTGAACAAACACTAGTTATTTATGAATTGGGAAAAAATATTTTCGAGTAGATGGTATTACCTACTTAAAATTATTTTGATGATTATATCATAGTTATGTATGTATAATGTCATCTTGAATGAAGTAAGTAACCAATATTTTGATACTAACTTTTGATTTCTATCCCGTTTTTCTCCATAGGAACATTCTACGCTTTGGAATGGGCAACTAGCTTCATCTTTCTGACTGATAATTCAAAAGTGCCTGTATCACACTAATAATATTAAAGACAAAAGTTTGTGAGTGTCTGTGTGTGTGTATGTTTGTTACTTCTTCACGCTCAAAAGGCGGGACTGATTTGTATGAAATTTGGTATGTAGATAGCTGATACCCTTGATTAACACATAGGCTACTTTTTATCCCGGTCTACGCGGGAGAAACCGCGGGGAGCAGCTAGTATGGTTATAAATGCTTTGAGTTTGAGTTTTGAGTATATCCATAATACGAATGTAGCAAGACTCATACACAATATACTTACTGTAAAAGGTATCACAGTAATTAATGGCGCATTGATTCGTGTTGAGGTTAGGTCTTGATGCCTAAGGTCTAAATTTTATTTAATTAATTGCCCAACGGTTGCCAACCCATAGCTAAATGGTCTTTGAGACTAAATTGTAACCCGTTATTTAAGTGTGTTAAGCAAAAATTCGGGTAAAAAAAGAAAAAAAAGAAGAAAAATGTTGGATGTTACAAAAAGTGGTCAAGATAGATTCTTGCAATGTCATATTAAACACAAATAAATAATTAATACATTAATTATTCAATAAAAAGCAATATTATTAACCAAAAGCTTTTATCTCACATGCTAAAATATCTATCAAAAACATTCACTGATGCTGTTTACTAAAACTAAAATTAATAAATTAGTTTATCAACAAACTAAGAGCATGACCTATTAAGTCTAAAAGATAAATAAATAAAGTTAAATCCATCAAAAGATTATTTAACCAAACATCTCACGAATCCTTTTAACATCGACCCAAATAATGTGCAAACAAAAATAAATTAAGACAACACAATAATTATCTAAAAACAAATATTCATAAAAAGTGCCCTTCAGCAGCCCCCGAAAGAGAAAAATGATATTTCCCAAGAGTTTCCTAACGTCCTCTGTCTCTTTCCAACGCAAGGTCGAATTCTTTGTCTCTCGCTCGCACAGTATGCAATACAAGATCTCATGCAACAAGAGACCTTGATAAATTGCAAGTTTCGTGATAGATAATAATTGTTATACGGGTGATTATTATGCGGGCCTTTGCCATTAAAAAATATATTTAAAAAATCGAACGCATTTTTAGTCTGTGGATTGACTTTTTTGTGTGTTCGAATTCGAATTTCAAAATCAGTGTTGCCTCGGTTTCGTAATTTTTTCGGGGATAATTTACTTTTTAATTCCATGAATTAAAAGTAATTTATGCAACCCTTACATCCTAGATTAAATGGAATTTTAATTAGGCAAAATTATTGATAATATCTAAAATATCAAAAGAAAAACCTATTTCGTATCGACGGACGAACAATTTTCTATGTAGATGTAATTATAAAAGTGACTACTCACATCCAACGTAATGCATTTGTTAAACAATCCAAAAAGTTCACAACACGAGTCCAAAATGCAATAAGCACAGGCTGTTAAAAAGTTTGTTTAAAAATGGAACACAAAAGTTGTTGCGAAAAAGCGCGGGAATTTTGACGTTTGGTTTTTTTTTTCCAAAATGTAAGTACGCGGTGCCAAAAAGTTTGGGCGTAGAGCGGCCGTGCGCGCGCGGTTTGCAAGTCAAACTGAATTTTGTAAGCGCAGGCGAATGGCGCACGGCGTGCAGGACTGTGAAGGTGTCGGCCCCAGCATTTAATTTGAAGACATTTAACCATCGGCCTGTCTTGCCGGTATAAATAGAGGCTGTTGATGTTAAGCCTGCGCCTGTTAGGTTTTTATTAAAGTTAGTGCTAAGTTGAAAAAAGAACGACGATTTTTGGCAGTGCTTCTAAAAAGTACGATGCGAAACTTCAATTCGTAAAGCGAAAGGGGACTTTGACAAATAACTATTGAAAAAAAAACTTTCAAAATTTTTGACAGTTAAAAGAAAAAAAAAATGTTCAAATTGTCAACAAAAATAAAAACTCTATCTAAGATTTTAAAGCCCAATTGGCTCGCTAAATACAACTACGAGAATAACACAGACTATTTCTGTCTGTGCTACGAACATTATGAAGCATTAAGGACGACTGTCAACAAAGTTTAAAACTGTAAACTAATCTATTTTTTTCTTAAACATAATGTCAACAAATGTCATGTTTATGTCACATTTAAACAAGCTTAAGAAAAAATATGTCTTGAAATCATTCTGAAAAAATATTATCAATCGTTGTCACAGACATGACGGGTTTGGCTAAGGAATTTATTTTACTACCAAAGAACTATGTTCCGTAATTAATATAGTCACTTAATAGTTAATAAAATGGCACCTAAGTAATAATAAAAATATAAAGCCAGTTTTATACCTTTCTACCCATAAAACTGTTAACAGTATTTTCCTTCACACGGCATCTTACAATATTCTGAGGCAGAATACAGAAAGTTTCCATATTCAAAAACAAAAAATCTAATTTCAAACTTTCGTAAAGTCAAATAAAAAAAAACAAAATGGCCGCTCCTATTACGCTTGTACTAACGTCCACGCACAAAGTATCATCTTGAAATCAATATAAAAAGTAGGTCAGCCTAAAATCTAAAATGACAATCAACCCTTCACTGAGGATTTTTACTCGCAATTTTAACCCTTTTGTTGCTTGTTGGACCCCCAGAATGACAGGACATGTAAAGTCCATTGAACAGAAAAACCGGACAGGGCAGGGGTTACAGAAGTTTTTAGGGTTCCGTGTGCGAATAAAAAATAGTGAAGGTTCTTGTTGGGTCGAGGAACGGTGAGAGGAGAAAAAATGGTGCTTTGAACATAAGCTGTCATGTCTCTTTCAGTTTCAGGTTGTCCTTTACATAAGTACACCACTTTCTTTGCCTGAGTTAGGAAAAAGTTTGGTAAGTTGAGGAAATCCATTTACAGCTTTAAAGTTTTGGTAAAAGTGGGAACTATTTTCTGGTAGGTACCTACACAATAAGATGACATACTGCTAAGTCTGAAAGGTTAATTTTCGGTACCTAACTTTCTTTTTCTATTCAAGCATTTTCTTTTTTCAGAATCTAATTATTTGCTTTTTATACCTATAAAAAGGTCCTTCAAAAATTTTGTACAAAATACAATTAATATTTTTGCTAAACCTAAAAATAGTCAGAAAATTACGAGGAAAATATTTTAAAATATAATTTAAATGTGTCACGAAAAAGAACCCTTTTGGTTTTTTTGGCATGGTATACTATACTTAATAACAATCGAGGATACTGCAAGAAAAGAAACATTTTAATAGAAAAAAATACTGCACAATGATTAAATATCATCGCACTTACTACTTAGCATTCTGCAGTTCAGACTTACCCCAAAAAAAAAATCAAAGCATGCAATTTCATTCACCATGCAAAAAAAAAACATACAGAACCCTCTTCGCAAATCTCAGTCACACAGTGTATTTTGAAAAACAAGTTCACAATATACTCAAAAGAGGGGTAACTTGAAAACCATCATGAAAAGAATGGCGCATTACCATATTATTAAAGTGCGTCCGTCTTTTTGATAAAGACAAGTTGGTCAACGTAAAACCGATATTCAGATACATCTGGTTATACTGGAAGCTGACCCCAACAGTCTTGAGAAAGGTCTGGAATGAGCTACTATGCTTAAAAAAAAAAACAAAATAAAAATGAGACTAAAAAGAGTTCGCATAATGGCGAGAGAGAAAAATAAAACACGATTACAGAATACTTAATTGAAAAGTGACGTTTAGTGTCCGCCATTTTGAATTTTCTATGACGTTATGTGACGTAGTGACACATTCACAGGACGCGACTACACCTCATTTTTGTAACACATTAATAATAGATATGTAGTCGTGGAAAACGCGTGGAAAGCATTACTCAGTGTAGCTCACTGTACTTAATTGGGATGATGACAAATTTTTTTTTTGTCCGCCTTGTAATTATTAAAAAATATTGGACACGTATTTCTTATTTTCTTACGTAATCAAAAAATTACGGCGATACATTGAGTTAAAATGTGGCATGACGTCACTCCTTGTTAGACTTTACATGTAGTTTGTTAAAGTTGTGACGTAGAGAGCCCCTTTAATGCGGTCATTTTTTATTAATATGATAAAGCAAAAAATACGTGTCTAATATTTTTTTATTATCTGAAATAGATTTTTTTTTTACCGAGGCATCATCTCTATGTCCAATATTTACAACTTCAAAAATATTTTTGATTTTGTTTTTTAATTTTTGTTTTGATTCAGAATCAAAACATTGATACATCTATTCGTCTCCCTCTAGTGGCAACTATGACTGCCTACCACCTATTTCCAATTTCGAATCCCACTCAAAAGAATTCCCGCCCGCACCTCAAACTCCGGCAACGAACATTAGTAATAGGTACTTCCAAAAGATACAGTAACCTAATTTCGGTCGTATCGCACTGATAAGACGTATCAATGTAACTTGGTCAATGTACGATATAAATAGATAACAGACATTATGTTTTGGTTAAGAATTAGGTACTTTTTGAAAACGTTATGCGTGAAAGACGAATGGGGAGTTACGTGGGGAATGCGCTAAGGTAACCCGCGAAAATAAATTTTCTTACGTTTTTTGCAATTTGCAGGTCAGTGTCAGGTTGTATGTTGATCTAATATCGTCGCTAATTTAACTAACTGACGTATCTGACATTTTGGACTAAGCCGATAGCCGACCTAACTATAGTAATTTGTTACATTTTCCAAGTCGAATCGATCCGTCTAATCGGCGTATCTGTACCTATGCCTTACGGTCTCCATGATAATGCAAAAATCGAGACAGATATATCCACAGTTTACAAAAAAAAAAAAAAAATAGCTTGCCCTGTAAGATTTTCTTAAAATCAGTTAGGTACGTCACTTAGTTAGATTAGCGACGATATGATTCACGCACGTATCAAATATTTATTTATTGAATTATAATCATTAGAACCAGCAATACAACTCCATAAGTTAGAATTATCCTCAAATCTCATGATTTCTGATTTTAATATATATTCTGTAGCTGATATTATATTGCGAATATATTATCCTTATACTTAGAAAAGTCCCCGAGTTTAAAGTGCAAACCACACTCAGGCCCGCATAATCTTAAGTGGGAAATTGATTTTTAGGCATGGCAATAAATTTTACTGTCATAAGTCCTAACCACAGATATTTTTTTATATTTCTATGGTCATAACTGCAATGCGATTCAAATAAGAATAGGAACGTCAATGACCTCTATCTGTCAAATGTTAATTGAAATGTACTTTGCAATGAAAACTTATTTGCGTAAGTATCAATAACATTTTTTTTTAATCAAAGTGAAAAAAAAAACATAAAAAAATTCGTCAATTTTTCTTTCATATTTTCATTGTTGTTAGCAATGTACCAGAAAGTAAAAAAGTACCTAAGTTCGTAAATAAATGTTATTTAAAAAATATCTTGTTTTGTTCACTCTACCCAATTTATTCGATTTGACAGCTATAACGTCACAACATGGCGCTAAGTCGATCCTATTCTTATTTGAAACACATTGTAATTTAATTTTAATTAATTTCACACTTCAGAGTATACATATAGAGTAGATAGATGCTTAAAGAACTACAATACGACTGATGTATTATAGCGAGTCCGAACTTGGTGCAGAAGCATGCGCAGTAACATTTTTTAGGAACCAAATCGTGACATGTGGCGAGTGTGAGTGAGAGAACCATGCGCGAAAGTCCGTAGTGCCTATATTCAGACTCGCCAAGATACGTTAGCCGTAGTGTACAGACGCCAGCAGGTCAAGCCACCCGAAACTGTCAAATTTTCCCAATCAACCTTGAACCTAAAACTTTAGCAATAGAGATGAAAATCTATTAAAGAAATTTGACAGATTGTAGTAGCTTCATGTGCTGGCGTCTGTACATACCTTGACGATTTGAGTTTGGTATAGGATGGGCTCACCTGTGACCACTATATCACTTGATGGCAAGCGAGGATGGTGCACGCTAGCCTAAAACTAACTTATCACTCTAAACTTGAAAGACGCCAGCAAAGAGTTCTCACTCCTTAGCAGCACGCATAATAAAAAAATATTACACACAGCTGACTATGACAAGTAATCCAATGGAATTGAAATAAGTATTGTCAAGGGAACACCGAACACAGTTGAATTTCTGCCATTTTCGTTATTTTGGTATCATGCCAAAAGAAACAACAGAAACTGTTTCATGTAAAATTTTCTTCATTTTTGCAATAATTGATAGACTAATTTCAACATGATACCTACTGTGATTGATACTGAACTGTTGTTGCTGGAACGAACTGTGTCTTTGAAATTCGAATGCTGAAATTCTGTGCTGGAAATTCGAATGCTGAAATTCTGTGCTAGAAATTCGAATGCTGAAATTCTGTGCTGGAAATTCGAATTTCGCGGACTACCCTAGCAGTTTTTTTTTTCTTTGTGCATTTAACTAATGAATAATTTTAATGTAATAACGAGATTGTTTTATAAACACGAGTGCGATATCAAATTGCGCTGAGTTTGCTTTCTGAATTAATTAATGAAAGTGCGAGATCACCTTTTTTTTAGTATAACCAGTATAGTTGCGAGGTCATTAATTAAGAATAGTTAGTAATTCAGGATAATGCGACCACGAGTATTAATTTTGATATCATTTTAAAATTTATAGATTTTGAGCCTATAATCTTTTTTTATATTAGGTAAATCGAAAAAAAAAAAAAAAAAAAAAAAAAAAAAAAAAAAAAAAAAGTTAAAATAGTTTTTCTTTCTTTCTTTTCTTTCTAAATTCTCCGCTTCTCCAGCGTCGGATCAGATGAAAGAGCAAGACTTCGGAATTATGCCTAGCTGTAGTTATATTAGCTCTGAATTAAACAAAAAAAAAATGTCTGAAAGAGTCGCACCTAGAGTCACCATATTATTTCAAACCTTTTGTCCATACTGGCGTTTCCTACCTTTTTGTCTTCAGTTTGCAAGATCCGTTTTCAGTTGAAAAAATAAACTTAGCCCCGAACAAATAATAACCGCTCTTTCGTAACAATATTACAAATGTCATCAAGTTATTATTAAGAATAATACAGCGCCCTTCGTTCAATACATACGCATTCAGGGTGCTGACGGGGTTGCCTCAATACTGCAGAGTATCAGGGATGCGTGCAGAAGCTCGCGTGGACTGCTTCTACACTGTGATGCAGATCCCTGGTTAGTAGGCTGCGAGGCGGCACCAACAGCATCCTGTCTATGGTAGCCAGCAGGTGTTAGTGAACCACTGCTGCAAGCAGAGGCGGATTTGCAGTCTCGGCCGCCCTAGGCCCCAGGCAATGTACCAGCATCCCCAATCTCAGCACCCATCTTATAGACTACATAATGAATTTACTTTATTGCCAACTTATATCGAAATCGATTCAGTTTAATTAAGTAATTTTAATATCTGCTATTTTTTAATAGCTGCTATTTTTAATATCTGCTATTTTTAGTATCTGTTATTTTTAATATCTGCTATTCTTATCTGCTATTTTTAAATATCTGCAATTTTTCGCGATTTCAGGTTTGGTCCCATAGTAAAAGTTGTTCATAATGATGAGTACAGTGACCCTTTAAGAGGATATTGGTCAATAACCAGTAACCCTGTATGTACGAAAGTGATTTAGGAAGATTATTGTTATACGATGCGGTGCAGTGCGGCCCGACATAATCCTTTAGTTAGGTACTTTCAGTTATTTCTTCTTATCATCAGGTCAGATTGGCCGCCCTAGGCCCGTGCCTAATGTGCCTCAGGGCAAATCCGGCCACTGGCTGCAATTGACAGGGCCTGTCACCTTGCAGCAGTGATGTCACAAATTGTTTCTGTGTTAATATTTTACTATACTTACTAACACTGTGAGTCTTTGTTACTTAATTTAAATTATATATAATATATATTTTTTTAATCAAATCAGCACCTTGTTTGAATAGAAAACGCTCACAAGAAAAAACGGTGTAATTATTTATTCGGGTCTAAGATTTATGCTACTAAAACTTTAATTCTTCAGTCTTGAAAAACATTGTGTTGATACTTGATACCAATGTTGATAGCTCCATGTGTCTCAGCTTACCTGAAAAGGACAGAAATATTGATAATTAATACATAAAATTAATTAATCAATATAATCACCGTCAGTCAAATTACCTACAGGGTGTCCCGTAAATAATGGATAATCTCTTAAGGGGTCATTGTACTCATCATTATGAACAACTTTTACTATGGGACCAAACCTGGAATCGCGAAAAAAAATCAGCTGCTCCTTACATTTTGACGAGTTTGATGTAGATAAATGTACTGGTCAGCTGATTTTTTTTCGCGATTTCAGGTTTGGTCTCATAGTAAAAGTTGTTCATAATGATGAGTACATTGATGAGAGATGAGAGATATAATGATGAGATTATCCATTATTTACGGGACACCCTGTATATTCACCAAAACCGTCAAGCAAACGAAACCCGCGGTGCGTGAGTCCGACTCGCTCTTGACCGGCTTTTTTTTTGTTTACCTTTATTTAATTACCTAAACCGATGGAGTACATTAAGTATGGTAAGCGACTCAATTATCAAGGTCGAGAAAACTTTCTTTAATGAGTCACAAAATAGTTTTTCAAAATTTTCAAAATGGTTTTTGAAAATGAATATTCATTCGAGTGAAGCGTCTCATGAAAACATTTAAGCTCATATCAGACGCTTCACTCGAATGAATGTTCATTTTTAGGGTTCCGTACCAGAAGGGTGCCAAACGGAGCCCTATTGCTGAGTCTCCGCTGTCCGTCCGGTTGTCTGTCAGCGGGCTGTATGTATCTCATGAACCTAATAGGTAGACAGTTGAAATTTTCACTGATTGTTTATTTCTATTGCCGCCAACGAATTAAGTAAAATAAAGTTCAAAATTAAAGGGGTTCCCCATATAAGAAACGTGTTTTTTTTAAAACTAAAGTATTTCTTTTTAAATTTTCGCACTTGCCCGGTTTTTTCTTCATTCCACGTTCACAAGACAAAAAGTTACAAAGAAATTAAAATTCATCTGCTCATTTCGGAGCGCGAAAAAGTTACCGAATGCTGAAATTCAACATCCTTGGATTTGTAAATCAGGTTAAGCTACGCTTGCCGGGGTTGGTCCGTGAATGGGTGACCATCTTTACATACCGAGACTCCTCCGTGCCTCGGAAAGCACGTTAAGCCGTTGGTCCGGCTGTCATTCGTGGATCTTTGACAGTTGTTACGGGTCGTCAGACTAAGAAGCCCGAAAGTCTGACCAAGGGCTATCGTATTACCCAGTCACTGGGTTGTGGAGGTCAGATAGGCAGTCACTCCATATAAAAAACTGGTAAGTATGAGTCACACGTCATGTTAGGACAGATTAGGTGTGACTCCGGATTTTTAATTTGTCTGTCTTTTTCTAATTTCAGATGAGAATATTTTCATGTGTCATACTTTTTAGAGTGTGATTTCTCAGTAGTCGCGTTTTAGTTTTTGAACATACTTTTTATTATTTTTGTGGCAGATAAACTTTTTCTTAATGACGTGATTCTTTTGTTTTGTATTCAAAATTTCGATGGTGATAAAAATTATGTAGTACAATGACTGATAGCGAAAAACCCGAAGTCTAGCCGCATAATCTAGGTTTTGATAACAACATATCGTGTGTTCAGCTTTTAATCATCTGAAGAAGTCGATCGGAAGCCGTTGAGGTAGGCTCCTTGTCTTACTTACACAAAGCCTGGAATGCCCTGGATACAGAACTTGTCGATAACTAATTGATTACAAATAAGATGACGTCAAATTCGATTCAAAGTTAACGTTGGTAGTTCTACGAACAGTAGATAGATCTCGCGAACACAATTTTTTTGCAACAATTACTAAAGTATTTAAAACGGGATGTTTATCATGTTTTTTTTATCAGATCTTCACCAAATTTTATAAGACCAACTGAAAGTTGCTACAAATAAAAAAAAAACGGTCAAGAGCGAGTCGGACTTGCGCACCGAGGGTTCCGTACCATCAATATAAATTGATGATTTCTCAAAAAGTGTGCTATTTAGACACAGCTAAATACCATACCTATTACAAGGAGCGACAGCCTATCTGACCTCCACAACCCAGTTACTGGGTAATACGATACTCATTGGTAAGACTGGTTGTTAGACTTTCAGGCTTCTGACGACCCGTAACGACTGTCAAAGACCCACGAATGACAGCCGGGACCAACGGCTCAACGTGCTTTCCGAGGCACGGTATGTAAAGATGGTCACACATCCACGGATCAACCGCGGCAAGCGCAGCTTAACCTGAACGATCGACGTTGCGGCTGTTGTTACTTAGCCATAAGCCCCTCAAAATCTGGTATATACTACTGTCAACTTTTTCTGCCTGTACTTTGGATGTCATAAATATTTGCGACAGCTTTGCTATTTACATAAAGGGTTTTAAAATCTAATTGTTTTGCATTCAACGTTGTGTGACAACCCTATATTACCTACTCGTACAATGACATAAGTTTGCACTTAGGCTTTTAAAAAAAAATTGTTTGTGAAGGGAAATTGTTTTGATGAATGGAGGATATGATTTTTTTATAATTTCTGTTAGTGTTTGTTTGTAAGGGTTAGCGCTAATATTGTTATGATTGACTTTTCAGAAGTTTAACTAGCGGTAGGTAGGTACATACATTATTTTAATGATCAAAGGTAATATAGAGAGATGGTTCATAGCTAAGATTTTTTGGCACGAATTTGTACCAGCGTCCCTTTGTGACGTCATAATTGAAACCGCAAGAACCAAAACAAAACGTCAAATTCAAAATTCGAACTCCAAACCCTAACACGTTCCTTATTGTTAGAAAACAATTAACGACAGTCAAAGACCTTACACAAAAGAGGTTTTAACACAAAACAAACACGCTATGGCACTCCAACTGGTTTCTTTAAAGAACCTAAAGCTAACGGATCGGTGCATCCCGGATTCTACGCACACATCGACACATTTCCCACGTACGACACACCAACGCGACATCAGCTGAGTCAAAAGTGTGTCAGTAGCTAGCGGTCCCGTTGAACGGTACCCGGCAAAAACTGATGTCGCTACTCGATAACAGATGGCGCTGTACTACCGTAACATTCGAGGTAATACTTTTTTTTTTGTTGTAATTTTGATATTGATGGGAAAATGTCTATTTGTTTAATCGTTTGAATGTGGGTTTGTGTGCGCTCTAGTGCTTTCGATTACTCGTAAATGATATTTAGGTCAGACTGATAAAAACACTCCGTTCGAGACATAATTCACTGTATCAATGATTTATGTTTGTCTTTGCACTTAATCGTGCAATTAAAACGGCTTTGTAAAAGAATACTTAGTTCGAACTAGAAATAAAAATATATTAAACAGCTACTCAGCTTTACCGCTAGATGTCGTTAAACGTCAACGACATAGCAGCTGGCAGAACAATTATCAAATGAATGAGTCTAATTGAAATAATTAAACAACTCCGGGTATCCTATTACTGTTACTAAAGATTATAGCCTCAGAAAGGGTTTACACAAAACTACCGTTACAGCTGGTTCTTAAATGTGTCAAACTAGTACCGCCTTTGCTCAATAGATGTCGCTAGTTTATGCGTACAAATAATTTTGATCTTAGTTTCTTGGAAGTGCCGGCAATTTATTATTATTTATAGTATTATCATAAAATATTATCATCATGATAGAATATAGCTGTATAATTATCATGTTCCGATGGTTATTATTATTACCGTTAGCTGGTTAGAAACAGTTTAATGGGATGATAAATCATCATTATAGGAACTTGCCGGGGGTGCTCAAATTTGTCGGCGATCTACCTGAAAAATATTTAGATATCAAGTGATACCACTACGAGAAAAAAAAACTCAAAATAACGACCCGCTGAAAAAGAACTAGGTACTTATTTTATTTAGGTACTTATACCTTTTGCGCAAATGATATTACTTACAATGCGTTTCAACTAAGAATAGGAATGACCTTGCGCCATATTGTGAAGATTTAGCAAAACTGCGCCTTTTTTACACATTTTCAAACTCAGTGACATATTTTAACTTATACAAATTCCAAAAACAGAACTAAAATGGATAAGAATAACACTACAAAACTTTGCAAGCTTTAGATTTCTAGCTTCAGTTGACAGTTAGAGGTCATTGACTTTCCTATTCTTAGTTGAATCGCATTGTACATCATGTATTATTATAGTAATAAGTAACTACAGGTGTCGGCATCGTTTTATGATTTTATATTTTTTGGGAATTTCCGCTAGAGCAACCCTGCTTTAGGCTTCCAAATAAAAGCTCCCGAAGACAGGCGCGATGCGACTTTAATAGAACAATTTCTATGAAAACTTCATGGAAATTTATTATACCAGAGTCTGTCACGCCTGTCTGCTTGAGCCTTACAATTAACACTCGCTTACGTCCTACGGATAAAGTTCGAACTCACGACTTTTTTTTCTTGGCAGTCCGTGTTTTAACTGTTGAGTTATTGTTATTAAATAATGGCTTGACGACATGACGCGGTGGTCGCAACCACGACAGTTATGCGTAGAATCTTGAATTTGATTCCCGAGTCGAGTAATTTTACAGAAGGAGCCTTTTTTTTTTGTGGATGAGAAATCATCAAATGACTTCTCCCGCTCTGGGTGGAGCGGAAGGGCGTGTCAGACTTTTACTGACTAAAACCCACCCGTGTTCCTTCAGTTGCCTGTGCCAGGGCCACGGTATCTCTTTCGAACAACCCGCGACCCCGGCGGCTACAGAAGCAGCCTAGAATCTAGATTCATGCCTGGTAAGTAGCTATAGTCTCACCCCTTATATTATGGCCTTATATTACAACTGGCGATAAGTATATCGTTTAACTAAACCTCTGCCTACCTATTCAAGGAATACAGTCGTAATAATTATGTGAGCAGGGTCAATGACCGATAATACTCAGTCGGACTAGATTTCAGATAAGTAATCGTTACATACTTACATGAAGGAAATGATTAAATGAATAGGAACCTTTATTTCTGAATGTTGTGTATCCAAACGGAAGCGAGTGGGATGCTTTATTAATTTGATTTTGGAATAAGTAGTTGGAGAGATAGTATTTTTTTTTTTTTGGCAGAACGAAGATGAGCCAAGATGGTTGTTTTTTTTACTTCACTTTTATGTATTTTAAATAATAAAGATTTATCGAGTTCTCAGGGTTATTGGTAAAACACCAGCAACCTGTTAAGGGGTCATTGTACTCATCATTATGAACAACTTTTACTATGGGACCAAACCTGAAATAACGAAAAAAAATCCTATATACATCAAATTCGTCAAAATGTAGGGGGCCGTAGATTTTTTTTTCGCGATTTCAGGTTTGGTCCCATAATAAAAGTTGTTCATAGTGATGAGTACAATGACCCCTTAAGAGGTTACTGGTGTTTTACAAATAATCCTGTATATGCTGAATTTAGTTTGCCCTACCATTCCCACATACAAACATACAAGTTACTTCTAACTGAACTGTTAAGCAATCTGTGCCACTAACCTAATAAAATTCGAGGATAGATCAATACGAGGTATGCGTTTGAACTTTTGACTAGCTTTTACTCACGATTCCGTTCGTTTTTTTTTATTTTATTTTTGTAGTACCTAACTTCCTAAGTTTATTGTTTTGGGTCTTCGTTTAAGGTGAAAGCGCTAGGGTAGCCCGCGAAATTCAAATTTTCTTACGTTTTTTGCAATTTGCAGGTCAGTATCAGATCGTATGTTCATTAATTAGTACATTATTGCAAAGGCCGTAAAAGAGGCAATTGCAGGTAGAGTATGAGTTAATACGAGACAGGCAATTGCCATTTCCGCCGAGGCATATATAGTGCTTTTCTCAAAAGAATGCAGGGAAATAAAATTTCCATAATTTTTCAAGTTAATGTCGTTTTTAACATAACTGTACATGCATGGAATAAATTGCCCATAATGTAGATGGCTTTTAATTAACCGACGATTTCTCCGTCAATTGTGGACCGATTTTAAAAATTATTTTTTATTTGATAGGGTATGCTTTTGAAGTGGTCCCATTGTCACCAAGTTAGAATCTGGTGAGGGGATCCCATGGAAATCGAGGGAAACCCTCAAATTTTATAGGCACACCTATAGAGATTTGGGTATTTTTTAAAGTAACTTGTGCATTTGCTCTTGAAAAGCACCATTTGGTGAAGTGGAACTGATCATGTGGTCTTCATCATCAGTTCCACTTCACCAAATGGCCATCGGAACTACTCAATAATAAGTATTACACGGATGGCGATTCGATTATCAATTTATGCTCGTCCGTCACAATGCATATGCTGAAGTGGAGCTGATGGTGACTTCACCATCAGCTCCAGTTCTCCTGGTTCTTACTAGGAGAACTCCTCAACAATTAACGTATTTATGGCTACACAGCCACGTGAACGCAATTTGTACCTACTAAGTAAGCAAAGAGACAGTGGCGTAACTACAGGGTGGCAAGTCGGCAAAATGCCACGGGCCCCCAGCCGAAAGGGGCCCCCGGTAAGAGGAGAATCCTAAAAAAAAAATAGAAATATCATGTTATCTAAGAGAACTTGCTGACTTATTATATGAATAATAAAGAATCATTTTATATCTTCAAGCTTTCCTGAAGTGTGCACTGCATTTCTGTTATTTCTCACCATTCCTGTTAGGTTAGGTTAGACCTTTAATTTAAAGTGAATTATTAGGAAATCAAGTAATTATAGTTATAATTGGGAGACCGGGCAGGGGGGGGGGGTGTTGATCCGATGAATTTGCCACGGGCCTCGAACGGTATAGTTACGCCATTGCAAAAAGAGACTTACTTTGGAATGACAAAAATGATAAAAGAGATCCAATCAAAGAGTATCTAATAACCCCAGCACGCCGTTTCATACAACATTGCTGGAGCGCTGTAATGTTCCAAATTCAAAAACCGCTCCTGCAATGGATTTGATTTTTTTTGACCGTAAATTCGATACATGGCGTGTTCTTTTTTCGAAAATAATAACAATATTTCCATGCATGTTTGAGAAAAATATGATTCGCGGCCGTAACTAACATGGTTTTACAGAATTATAATCATTACAATCTGCAATACAACTCCATAAATTAGAGTTTACCTCAAACCTCATGATTTCATGAAATCGCTACATTTGAGGTAAACTCTAATCATATTTTAATGAATATACAACCTGACACTGAATTGCAAATTGCAAAAAACTACCTTAGCGCATCATCCTTAAGTTGCATCTATGCTGAATATCATCGAAAATAATTTAAACATAAGTGTATTATTTTTTTATTTTTTTCGTTAACAAGCTTTTATATCTCCTAACATTCTTTTTATCTCTTTTTTATATATCTGGATATCATCTAGGTCCAGCACGTACCATAATTGCGTAACACATTATCAATCGGAGATGGTTTCATGGTGACAGTTCAACAACATTCATTGCGTTATTTACGTTGTTGAGTTGTACGAACATATGAAGCAATGGATTAGCAATTTGCTTCAAAATTATTCAGATTCCGTTTGATAGTGCGTTAGGCAATTAGGGTGCAGAGTCCTTGTCAAGACGAATGAAACGAGTCCAAACTCGATAGTGTTGCGTCATTTTATTACCGAGTTCCTGTGGCCACCTTCCGGCTCCATCGTCAGATCAGCTCGTTGATACCAAAATATTTCATTGTCACCGATTTCACATACGTACGTATGCCAAATTTCAGCTCAACATATCTTTAAGAATAGAAGTTCTAGCTTTAGTGTCGCGATGTTTGTGTATGACAGTATCGATATTTATCAAACAAAGTGTCTGTCTGTCAGATAACTTAAAAGTTACTACTTAATAGATTCTTTCAACACCATATTTTCAGTGTTTATAGGGAATGAAATTCAAATAACAACAAATAACACGAATTTTTTGATGCCTAATGATCCTTTCCCCCCTTTTTTATATACCTTGTACATATTATTATTTTGAATCTGTTAGTTTATATATTATGTACACACAAATAAAGGAATTTTGATAATAACAACAGACGTAGCTCCATTTAAAATAAGTTTCATTCCTTGAAATGAAATAATTGGCACCGTCGATTTCCATGAAAAAAAAAGAGGCAATTATTTTTCTGTGTCGCGGTTTCGCGTGAAAAAGAATTTTCCCGGAAGCTTTTGGATTGCAAGCCTTTGAAAAATGTTTTTACACAGATAGATAACAAGAGTAGCAACGGATCTATCTAAAAATAAATCAAAGTTTTTTTTTAGGATTATTTTAGAGTCGCATTGGATTATATGTGTGTGTGATGTTTTTAGGGTTCCGTCCGTAAGGGAACCAAAGGTACTCCTAATAACATTACAAGGCCTGCGCCATCTGCCTGTCTGTCTGTCACAAGGTTTGTCTTTAAAACCGTAGTTATCCTACTAATACTATAAAAGTGAAAGTTTGAGAAGCTCGTGGCTAAATAATAACAGCCGCACGGGTCGATCCGTCAGGTTAAGCTACGCTTGCCGGGGTGGTCAGTGGATGGGTGACCATCTTAACATACCGAGATTGCTCCGTGCCTGGGAAAGCACGTTAAGCCGTTGGTCCCGGCTGTTATTCGTGGATCTTTGACAGTCGTTACGGGTCGTCAGAAGCCCGAAAGTCTGACAACCAGTCTTACCAAGGGGTATCGTATTACCCAGTTACTGGGTTGTAGAGGTCAGACAGGCAGTCGCTCCATGTAAAATACTGGTATTCAGCTGCATCCGGTTAGACTGGAAGCCGACCCCAACATAGTTGGGAAAAGGCTAGGCAGATTGATTGATTATAAATGTGAAAGTTTGTGAAGATGTTTGGATGTTTGTTACTCAATCACGCAAAAACGGCTGAACGGATTTGAATAAAATTTGGCATACAGATAGTTTATAACCTGGAGTAACACAGAGATTACTTTTTATCCTGGTAGTAGGTTCCCGTGGTATAATTTCCGACATCCACGCGTGCAGTCGCTCTATGTAATATACTGGTATTCAGCTGCACGCGGACTGGAAATCGACCCCAACATTTCGGACCCCAGGTACCGAAATGGCAAGTACCGCTAAGCACCAATACAGTACATGTAGATACTTTTTGTACCGGTTCCAAGTCCTGGCTGGGACACAAACCTCCTCTCTTTGATTGTGATGCAATCTACCACGCGGGCCCAGTGCGGGTTGGTAGATGTCACATGTCTTCGAATTTTTGGTTCTAGGACATGCCGGTTTCCTCACGATGTTTTCCTTCACCGTTTTTCACATCAACGAGGCGATAACAAAGGCGTATCATCATTCGTCGAGAACCTTAAACCTTTTAATCATCCCACAACGCTTAAATAATTGTATGATCGTATAAAGCATACTTCAACTTGTTCTCACTGCCGAGACCATACTTAAGAAGAAAATCCGGTCTTTCAAATAAGCTTATGTACATGTTGTACATAGGATAGGTATACAGGGTGTTCGGCGCATGGACCGACACAATTTTTTGGGGGATTGGGGGGGTCATTTGCTAGGTTTCACCTAAAGACCTCCATGTCCTAAGTGTGACGGTAATTGAGATATGTTTTTTTTTGTTCTTTCTTTGAATTACCCAAAATCTCGCCTTTGAATCGATATATTTTTTTTGTTTATGGTTGCAATAGAACAAAATAAATTTTATAATAGTCTGCAATGTATTTTTATTCTAAATAAATTATTATTTGATGTAATTGATCAGTAGAAAATGACTTATGTGCTTCCAAAGTCTTAAAAATGTTTAAATGTATGAAAAATTACTACTCTTAAATTCATTTTTTTTTTTTTAATGAAGCCATTTTGACCTTATTTTTATCTCAAAAAGTTCTTTAGCTTGTACCCTTTCTAAGGGTATGCTACACGCTATGAAAAACAATTCAAATGTAGTCAAAATACTAGTTAGAGAGTCAGTTATGGAGTGTTTTAAGAAAAGATTTATTACGGTAATTATATTTTTTTATTTTATTTCGAATAATAATACATTGTAGACTATAATAAAAATTATTTTATTCTTTTACAACCATAAACAAAAAAAATATATCGATTCAAAGGCGAGACTTTGGGTAATTCAAAGAAAGAACCAAAAAAAACATATCTCAATTACCGTCACACTTAGGACATGGAGGTCTTTAGGTGAAACCTAGCAAATGACCCCCCCAATCCCCCAAAAAATTGTGTCGGTCCATGCGCCGAACACCCTGTATAACCAGGCTCTGTCACTCGAAAATCACTCACAAAACAGCAAATCAGTCACTTCGTGTGCAATAGTTTTAAATTTTGTTGTATAAAATATTTATTAGTTTAAAGTTATTGTTTTTATATTTATTTAAGGAGCTCGTGGCTAAGTAATAACAGGCGCACGGTTCGATGCATCAGGTTAAGCTACGCTTGCCAGGGTTGGTCAGTGGATGGGTGACCATCTTTACATACCGAGACTCCGCCGTGCCTCGGAAGCACGTTAAGCCGTTGGTCCCGGCTGTCATTCATGAATCTTTGACAGTCGTTACGAGTCGTCAGAAGCCCGAAAGTCTGACAGCCAGTCTTACCAAGGGGTATCGTAATACCCAGTTACTGGGTTGTGGAGGTCAGGTAGTCAGTCGGTCCATGTAAAATACTGGTATTCAGCTGCATCCGGTTAGACTGGAAGCCGACCCCAACATAGTGGAAAAGGCTAGGCAGATTGAGTTATTGTTTTTATACTTATTTATGTATGTATTGTATTTACTATTATTAGTTAGTTTGCTGTTAGTTTATCCGTGATCATGATGCTTGCAACAGTGCCGAAATATCGGGAACTCAAATATAATAACAGTAATCATGGTAAATACGAGTATCCCGTTTGTGTTAATAATAATGTTAGTGACCATGACAGTTTAAAAACTTATATATAAGTACGAGTATGTATTGTGTTTTAGGGGCCTTAGTTGCCTGAAATAAAGGATTAATTAATTAATTAATTAAATGCCTTAAATAGATTTCGATCAAGTTGTGTAACATGATACTATATTATATACTCGTATATTAATTAAAAGGACTCTTTGTTTGTTTACGCTAGAGAAGCTAACTAAAATGGAAATTAATAGGCCTTTATATAAATTGCAAAGGTAAATTGAAGCATGAAGTATTTAATTGACCAAGCCAGACAATAAACAGGGGCTGTGGCTACATAATAACAGTCGCACGGTTCGATCTTCGAGGTTAAGCAACACTTGCCGAGGTCGGCCCGTGGATGGGTGACCATTTAATACTGAGATCCCTTCGTGTCTTGGAAAGCACGATAAGCAGTTGGTCCCGGCTGTCATTCAAACTTTTACAGTCTGACAACTAGTCTTAAATTACCAAAGGTTATCGTGTTACCCAGTAACTGCCACTACCCAGTTACTGGGTAACACGATAACCTTTGGTAGAAGCCAGAGGACAGAAGCCTGACAGTCTGACAACCAGTCTTACCAAGGGGTATCGTATTACCCACCCAGTGACTGGGTTGTGGAGGTCAGATAGGCAGTTGCTCCATGTAAAATACATAGTATTCAGCTGTATCAGGTTAGACTGGAAGCCGACCCCAACATAGTTGGTAAAAGGCTAGGCAGATGATGAAGATAGGGTTCAGAATTTGCGGATAGTCTGACAAAGAGAGGCTCTATATTCAGAACGATAGATAGTTTCTACTTCGAGGTCCTCAGAAATTTTAGAAAGCTTACCGCCATTTTTCACAGCTGTGACCTTTCACTTCCTACATTGACTTTGGTACTTGTTGTTCTGCTATTTATAACGGACAACTATTTCTTCTTTATTTATGAACACACCTATTTGCAAGACCACACTGCGCTCCAAAACACATATTACTGACGTTGCGCAAAAAGCCGCTAAAGAGAAGTGGCACTGGGCTAGCCACATATATCTGCTCAATGAACTGTGGGCCAAAATAATCACTATGTGGAGCCCTGACACAGCTAGAAGGCATCACGGTAGACCCCATAAAAGATGGTGGGACAAGCTGGAGAAAACAAACGACTAGCCCTGGATCGAAAGAGCTGGAAGTCATGGGTTGGTCTTTGCCCAACAGTGGGATGTGGGATAATGAACAGTAAGATAGGAAAGCACGATTTTTACAATCAGTCGTAAAAAAAGAAATCATCTGCGTACCCAGCCATTTACAACCGCTTTATAAATACTCTACTGTCTTTGTCATGTTCATATCAATGAAGAGAGATAGAAATAGAATATACCGTAACTTAAACTGTGATACGTTTACAGATATAAATTTTGAATTATCAGATAAAACAAATGACAGTGTTAAAAATAGAATGAAAATAAGAAAGAACTTAGTAACATAATCTTGGAAGTGAACCAGTAACGGTGAAGGAAAACATCGTAAGGAAACCAAGACCTATATAACTCTAGCATAGTGATCAATGATAGTTCCCGCCCATTACGAGAATAGACGTTAGGTACTGCAGCCTGATATAAATAGTCCAAAAGATAGCCCTAAATACAAAGTACTAGCAGACATTGAGGACAATACCAGTCTAATTTTAGCAGCACAAAAGGCATATCTTTTTGCGCAATCAATCCAGCATACAGGATATAGCTACAGGTCAAAAAAGCTTTAAATATAAGCTGAGTTCTATTCACGACACACACAAAATCTATGACAGTTATCTATATATACGGAATTCTCTGCATAACAAAAATGGCGCATATACCTGACGCAGTGGTGGTCGCAACAGTCGTGACAGCAGTATTTGTAGTTGATGTGGATTCCCCAGAAGTACTCGCGTTTGTCATCTCAACTATCCTGTCAACGGCTATACGGTTCCCTGGTAGTATTCCCGAGCTTTCTGCCGGCTCCTGTACAGCATCAGACTCATCGACTACCTGAGGACTTGCTGCATTCTGGCTTAAATCATTCGCAACTATAACATTTACTGTAGTCAAAGATTCAAGATCTCCTGAGTTTTCGCCAGCAACATGAGAGTTATCGATGTATACAGCTGCTGAGCGGGCTCCTAGTGTTTCCATCACACTTTCAGCTAACGATCTGGTTGATAACTCATCTATATCGATGTCTTGTTTGATATCAATGATAATCTGATGTCTCTTTGTTCCACTTCCTGAAGGGCTCTGAACTTGATGTACGCTAACTTGGGCCTCAGTACCTGGCTGCGATATATGATGCTGGATAACATGAGTCAGCTGACCTTCCAATGAACCGTCTCGTCCCGCCATCTTGTCCTTCCTTATTCCAAAAACAGACTTAATTCTCGATACCTCACATCGATATCCACACAACACTAACAGAAGAAAGTTCAGACTTATCAGAGTCAGTCGAGAAATGATTAAAATTATTGCACGAAGCTAATCTAGAGAAGGATTACGAACTAATGAACACGGGTATCACTGCTAGGTATCGTCCTTGAACACTCTGATGATACTGGGTTGTTTAGGTTGACTGCGGCATTGCACCGCGCAGATGCATTAAAACTAGGTCAGGGGTGAACGTCCTACCGAAAAATGGATTTAGTTATAGATAGATTAATTGTGCGTTAGAAATAGATTACTTAATGGCAGTATAAGGTTTCCAGGCACTGTGTGATGTTCACATATTTAAGTTTGTTTTGTTTTGCTAGACACAGTGACACATTGTCCTAATTTCACGAGCGACGTAGACGCGCGCGGGCCGCCGTAGCCAGTGCCAGGCCTACGAAAGCGTAGCGCTACGCCGCCGCGTAGGCCGGCTGCACACCACACTTCCGTGTACTGCTCTCGGGATATTTCTTGAGATTTTTTTTTGTGGTGGTTGGTATTGTTTTGTTATTGTACATTGATTATGGTAGTGTAGATATTATTAGTTGGTTTTATGTGTAAATAATGTCATAATTGTATCAAAATGTTTAGAATTTTCTTATTTTAATACTAATATTTAAAGCTTTAGAATTTTAGAAAAATCACTAGTTTTTTTTTTTGTTTTCTTTTTACGTATAATTTTAGTTAAACTTATGTTCTCAATTTCAGTTTTGTCGTTATTTAAGGGTTATTCTCAAAAATCGTTTAATATACATACATGTATAAAAAGAAAAGTCCTGACTGACTGACTGATTCATCAACGCCCAGCCCAAACCATTGGACCTATAAAGCTGAAATTTTGCACAGAGGTTCCCTTTATAATGTAGACAAGGAATAAGGAAAGATGTTTGTTCCCGTGGGATATTTTCCGATATCAACGCGGGCGAAGCCGCGCGGGAAGTGCTAGTATTGGTTAAAGTTGTAACAATTCTGTCTCCCATTTATGTAAGTTGGAAAAATTTGTAGATTACGTTACTTTTGCAAGGTACCTAAGTAATCCGAAACATAGCATTCTCATTTCAATCTAAACTCAGACGTTTCCATAGATTTTCTTATCAAACTATTTATTTCTTATCACTATACCACCAAATATCTCAACATTTATCCCTCAATTCTCACCCCGTGTGTTCCGTCCTCCATTGGCGGCACGTGCCGACGCATGCGCGGTACACGTCCATCTTTTCTCTTCCTCTCACATCATATATTCGTCCCGTTCTACGCGCTTCGATCGTTCAGAATGGTGAAAAAGCATATAATCGAATTTATGTTGGTAGTAGTACCGTCAGAAAAAAAATTGGGATAATGTCTTGTGATGGCCTTGAAGCGTGAACTCTTAATATTTCCAGGGTTTGCTTGAAGAAAAAGGAAAATTCTATGGTTTATGTTACATTCTGTTTTATGTATGCATGTTCGATGTTACAAAATTTATGTTTAACACAGAGATAAGTATGTACTAAGTAGTATGATCAACAAAAAAGGTGGGGTATTTTTTTTTTTTTTTGCTGTATTGCCATTATTATGTAATACTTTTATTACAATCCCTGGAAAGCCGCTCACAAAATCGTGGGTATTCTGTAGTAAATGGATGGAATGGATGGATGTTACTTACGACATAGAAACTAAGTAGCTTTTGTTGAACTTGATACTTAAAGCCAAATAATTCAGACCACTGATGTAAATTATTTTCTATTGATTTTGATTTGAATAATGAAGAAGAAGAATAAAAACAAAGTTCTTTAAAAAAGGAATTGTATTATAAAATTTTTCGAAAGTGACATAATTATAGTGTCAAAACAATTTCGATATAAAAAGTTCTTGTAGACTATATTATTTTTAAAAAAATTATGTACCCATGCTCGGACTTTTAATTAGCTGCAGTAAAATGACACACTTCTTATCTGTCATTTCGATAAAAAATGTTCCTATTTGACATTAGAAGTATACTAGTAAAACTACAGTGTAGTATAGTAGTAGTGGTAGTATAGTAGTACTAGTAAAGTAGTAGTGGAATTGTATTTGTAGATTAGTTAGTTTACTGCAGCTTCTTAAAAGCCCGACCATAAGTATATTTTATTTCGTGTTGGTTTTGCCATCAACATGCTGAGATGAGTTAAAAAAAACAAATACCTACGTATTCATCCTAATTTTCCATACTTTATATTTCAACAAAAAAAAACTGTTTCCCCGAAAATATTTCGGTGAAATTTTTTTGTTTCCCCGAAAATATTTCGGTTAAATTTTTTTCTTTCCCCGAAAATATTTCAGTCAATTTTTTTTGCTAACACTACCAAAGCTTCATTACATAAGCGGACTGATGACAGCCAAACAAGGAAAGTCGAAGTAAACATACGTAAGGAAGTTATTACATTTTGTTTTTAAACAAATCGTAGTGACGTCATTTTAATAGTCGATTTAGAAATGAATTAATTGTATTATAGTAAAACATTGGGTGGAATTTTCAAGTCTTCAACAACCGACTTCCAAAAAAACACTCAATCAATCTGCCTAGCCTATTCCCAACTAAGTTGGGGTCGGCTTCCAGTCTAATCGGATGCAGCTGAATACCTTTATTTTACATGGAGCGACTGCCTATCTGACCTCCACAACCCAGTTACTGGGTAACACTATACGTCTTGGTAAGATTGGTTGTCAGACTTTTGCGATTCTGACTACCCGTAACGACTGAAAAAAAACACTGCAAAGTGTAAAATAACTTTGATTATTTTATTGCAATAAAAAAGAATTATCTGAATCGGTGGATGTCGTAAAGAATATCGTTAAACAAACATTAAAAAAACATCCAAAGGTTGGCTGGTAGAAAAGAAAATACTTACGGACATTCGATTCCGCTGAATTTTGAACTTCCTCCTTTTTTAGCACGATAAGCCGTTGGTCCCGGCTGTCATTCGTGGATCATTAACAGTCGTTACGGTTCGTCAGAAGCCCGAAAGTCTGCGACAACCAGTCTTACCAAGGGGTATCGTGTTACCCAGTAACTGGGTTGTGGAGGTCAGATAGGCAGTCGCTCCATGCTCCATACTGGTATTCAGCTGCATCCGGTTAGACTAGAAGCTGACCCCAACATAATTGGGAAAAGGCTAGGCATTATTATTAAAATTCTTTATTCAAATTCTGTTCCATGTGTTTTTAAATATTTGGTAAATAATACTTCCCTGGAATGGAAAACTTTATTTTTTTGATTTACAGGAATCAGTGCATAAACTTACTAAGGCCTTCTTGCGTATCATAAATCACTAAATACGTTTAGTGCAAAATGTATTTAAAACATAATTCAGCATCCTAATTGTATAACACACTATCAATTGAAGTCTGAATCATTTTGAATCAAATTGCTAATCCATTGCTTCATATGTACGAAAAATTTGTCTGCTCGACACCGTAAATAACGCAATGAATGTTGTTGAACTGTCAAAATGAAACCGATTCCGATTAATAGTGTGTTACGTCATTATGGTGCTGGTCTGTCAATCGTTTGAAAATGACAGAGACAAAATGTTTTAAATAGGTCCTATTTCACAATGTCTGAATAGCCAATACTAACCGAATAAAATCAAAAATAGAACTGAATTTGTATGAAACTATCTGCCAAGTAAGTTAATAGGAAGTTAATCGTAGGCGGTGAAATGTCAGCAATGATGGGGGCCGATGCCGCCGGGGTCGCGGGTTGTTCGAAAGAGATACCGTGGCCTGGCACAGGGCCCTGGCATAGGCAACTGAAGGAACACGGGTGGGATTTAGTCAGTAAAAGTCTGACACGCCCTTCCGTTCCACCCGGGAGAAGTCATTTGATGATTTCCCATCCACAAAAAAAAAGGTGGTGAAACAGGCCCTTTGTGATGCAAGTGAGCCCTAGTCTTTACTAAGGCCCACTACTGGAAATTTAATAGAAATTTCTATCTAATAAAGCGAGACCTTAAGATTCCCGAAATTGACTCTAACGTATCCTAAAACCCGTTTAAATTTTGCGTACTTTCTCCCTTACATTATAATACCCGGTTACCCAGACAACCGTTACGTATCGTCGAACCTGCGTTTCTGAACCGGAGGACATAAGAAATCAATAATTTGTCTCTTTAACCGTATTATATGATATTCCTTGGTTCAGGGGATGTAAGGAAGATTGATTGAGTAGGCTTTCACGGGGAACTTCCTATTGTTTATTAATTGTTTCGTTGATTTTAATTGCTTGGAGGTTTATGGGATTAAATTGAGAGCTTTGGAAGGTACATATTCAGGGTAAGCAGGCATGGTTGCGCAACCTGTTACCATAGATTCAGTAAATGATTCTAGACCCCTTTTTTTCTGGATGGGAAATCGTCAAATGACTTCTCCCGCTGTGGGCGGAGTGAGAGGGCGTGTCAGACTTTTACTGACTAAAACCCACCCGTGTTCCTTCAGTTGCCTGTGCCAGGGCCACGGTATCTCTTTCGAACAACCCCGTTACGCCGGCGGCATCGGCCCTATCGGACCCCGTCACTGCTGACATCTCTTTGAGGCGCGCGTGGAACACAACGCGGCGTCGACCCGGGCCTTACCGGACGGCGAGTTACCCATTGCTCGCCGTCCGCAAGCCCACGCCTACGGTGGCCGGGAATCTTCTAGACCCCTACGTTACTCAAACGGGTTCATGCTTCGAAATTTTTCGTCAGTTATAAAAAAAAATTGCTGTTCCATACATTTTCACCGCGTAGGTTTTGCACTTTTGTAGGAAACAGCAGTTTTTTTTAATAACCGACGGGAAATTTCTACGCAGGGGGTCCAGCTCCGTGCCTCGGAAAGCACGTTAAGCCGTTGGACCCGCCGGCTGTCATTCGTAGATCTTCGACAGTCAAAGATCTATGAATGACAGCCGGGACCAACGCCGAGGACGTCTCGTTAAGTAAATAAAACTTTTAAAATTGCAATTATCTCTGAATGCCCTTTTATAAGCCCAAGACGAAATAGAAAGAGGTTTTTACCTCGTCGGAAAACATATAGAACTTCTACCGCCACTTAATATTCATGAAAATAAATGGCATATCTCTTGCAAGAAACTGTATTTGACAGTGTGATAAAAATAAAACACAGACAAAACATTATTCCCTTGAATGAATCCTCTCTCTTTGTATATTGTTGTCTTGAATAAGTTATTCAATCTCGCTAGATAATCACTAATCTCGGAATGTCTCAATGCAGGACACCTGACACAGCTTGCAGGGTAAGCAAGCTGTCTATTGGCAGTGTGCTGGCCATGTTTGTCGAAGGACCGATGGCTGGTGGAGCAGACGAGTCCTTTTTTTATCGTGGAGAAATGCTCATGCATACTGCACTACCACGGGGAGATAGTGCAGTTATGTGGGACTCTAACCCACTAAAACTCCACGGTGTCCTCCTCTGCCGCTTACGGGCACGCGTTAGCACTCATCCGTGAACCAACCGGGGCTGTCCGTCACCGGACCCTCCTCCCATCACAGGCGCACCAGAACACCTTGCACGCCTTGACCACCCCAGGGACCAAACCAGCACATGTCCGCCAGACGACCCCTTCTCTGGGCACCCTTGGTCCCCCTGCGACGTGTCAGGTCATTGGCCCCGGCCGCCTGCTAAATTTCGGCCACAGAGACGCAGAGCAGACGAGTCCTGGAGTGGAGATCGCGTATTGGCAAGCTTAGTATGGGACGCCCCCCAGCTAGTCGGACCGACGACCTTAGCAAGGTGGCTGGGACAGACTGGATGCGGAAGATGGAGGTCAGGGTATTGAATGATGAGGGCATAAATCCTTTATCCTACTGAGAAGGCACAAGCATTAATTACCACAATTGCTCGCTCCATGATTTTAGATTTTGATTGAGGAGCTCGGGGCTAAGTAATAACGGCCCCACAGGTCGCTCCATCTGGTTAAGCTACGCTTACCGGGGTTGGTCCGTGGATGGGTGACCATCTTTACATACCGGGTCTCCTCCGAGCCTCGAAAAGCACGTTAAGCCGTTGGTCCCGGCTGTCATTCGTGGATCTTTGACAGTCGTTTCGGGTCGTCAGAAGCCCGAAAGTCTGACAACCAGTCTTACCAAGGGGTATCGTATTGCCCAGTTACTGGGTTGTGGAGGTCAGATAGGTGTTCGCTTCAGCTGCATCCGGTTAGACTGGAAGCAGACCCCGGAGGGGTCTCGATATGTAACGGATGGTTTCCCATCCACAAACATTTGCCACATTGCCACATGCGGCTGTTATCATGTAGCCACGAGCCCCTCTGTCCGTCATTGTAGTACAAGTAGGACTATAACAGGGGTGCTTAGATAATTCAAAGAACAAACAAATTAAAACCGATTAATGTCTTTCGAATTCTAGCTAGTTTTTAAAATAAGTTGTAAATCTAGACTTTTGCGAATGCCAAGCTATCTATCAAGCCAAACAGATGCTAGCAAGATATAGTTATTTCAACGTCTATATTTTACCTCTAATTTTGTATCTTGTGAGTGATTTTTAATGTCATAGCTATAAGGTTCATAATGGGTTGCTGTCAGAAATTAAATAACTGTGAAAGGACTTAGTTATTTCACCGTCTATTTTCATTTCAAATTACTTTTCATCGAGAAGAGCTTATGATAAAAACCCGGTCAAGAGCGAATCGACCTCGCGCACCGAGGGTTCCGTTCTGATTTCTGAAAAAGTGTGCTATTTAGAGACATCGTTTCATTTTTTCTGTAATCTTTACGTAAACTTCTATCACATTGAATAATTTCAGATTTTTGTCTATGAAAACTTCGAAGATAAAGGGTTCCCCCCCTTTATCTTCGGTATTTTTTTTTTACATTTTTCATGAAAAGTCGAAAACTATGCGGATTAAAAAACAATTTAAAAAATGTTTGAGAATGTGCAAACAGCGCTCTCTCACCCCACTTTTAATTTTTAGAAACCAGAAAAAAAAAAACAATTTTATTTCTATCTTATTTGCAAAACTGTTCCAAATTTCAAGTTATTAGTTCTTGAGATATTCAGCTGTGACAGACGGTCAGACAGACCGAGTCGCACTATAAGGGTTCCTTTTTATACCATTTTGGTTCAGAAGCCTAAAAGTTATCAGCGAGTTCCTGGAAAGGAGGTTCTATATACAGCCTACCTATTTAGGTTCTAGCTGTGACCTAGGTACGCTAGGGTTTCCTAGTGTGCGTGTATATGTCCTGTGTATGTGTGCGTCGGGCGCTATGCGGCTATGGTTTCAAGGCTAAAAGGTGAACCGATATTGCGGACGAAAGAAGCGTGTTTTTTTGCGAATTTTCGATGAGGGGTTCTCTAAAAAGATGATGAAGAGGTGCTTTTTGGGGTACTTTGGTCGTTGTGTGTAGAGATACTTTTTTTTTGAAAGATGTGTCTTTTTTGTGTGGTGTGAAATATTAATCATTTTATACGGTTTTGTTTGATTTTTAAGTGTTTTGAAAGACCAATAAAAGATGCAGCAATGAATTTACTTCTCATTTTGGTTCGTACGAATTAGGTAGGTAATACGGGCTGGTATCCGCAACTCCACGTCAATGCGCGTATTTTGCGTATGGGAATACCTACTATAAACCATCTGTATATATACCGGATGACTTTTTTTACAGTCTCGAAAAAAATTGGGCGTATTAGGTGAACAGAGTAGAAGCCTATGGCATACCTAGTTTTTTTTTTTTTAATAGCTTAGACAGAAAAAATTATCAAAGTACCAATAAATACTACAAATTCGATGTAAACTTTTCATTTTTGTACCA
Source organism: Cosmia trapezina (assembly GCA_905163495.3). NCBI lineage: Eukaryota > Metazoa > Arthropoda > Insecta > Lepidoptera > Noctuidae > Cosmia > Cosmia trapezina. Next base: position 7,189,064 of record LR991048.1, read on the forward strand.
TAAAACAGAAATTTTCAAAAAAAAATAATAAATCGTTTAAAAATATCGAAATTCAAATCATATTCAGCCTGCATATGATTTGAATTTTTTATTTTTTTTATTAAAAAAAAAATAATAATAAAAATTAGGTATGCCATAGGCTTCTACTCCGTTCACCTAATATACCCATTTTTTTCGAGACGGTAAAAAAAGTCATCCGGTATATACCTACAAATAAATAAAATTGAAGTGTCTGTAATGTAAAATAACAGCTTTTTCCTAAATGCATATACGATACGTAAAACAAAAAACAAACAATTTTTAAAATTTTTGTCTGTTTGTATTTGCGTCTGTTTGTTCCGCCTAATCTCCCAAACGGCTGGACCGATTTTGATGGGACTTTCACTGTCAGATAGCTTATGTTTGAGCGATTTCTGAGTTAGTTGTTGTTATTGTTGTAATGATAAAATGATCCTTAAGAGGATTTTTAACCGACTTTTAAAAAAGGAGGAGGTTCTCAATTCGGATGTTTGTATTTTTTTTTATGTGTGTTGGAAGTCGGTTGTTTTTTTTTTGTAAAAAGTTTTTAGTTATTTTAATTACACCTTGTTTAATAGAGATACTTACTAATTCGACTTCCTCGTTGGTCTAGAGGTCAAAGTGTCATTGGGTTTTTCCATCAGGACTTTCTCAGCAGCAGCCCGGAGTCGATGTGTGCCCGGTTGATGGCAATAGGCTCGCCCCCTATTACATGGGACTAATGTCTCAGTAGCAGGCCGCAGTCTGGATTAGTGCCCGGTTGATGGCAATAGGCTCGCCCCCTATTACATGGGACTAATGTCTCAGTAGCAGCCCGCAGTCTGGATTAGTGCCCGGTTGATGGCAATAGGCTCGCCCCCTATTACATGGGACTAATGTCTCAGTAGCAGCCCGCAGTCTGGATTAGTGCCCGGTTGATGGCAATAGGCTCGCCCCCTATTACATGGGACTAATGTCTCAGTAGCAGCCCGCAGTCTGGATTAGTGCCCGGTTGATGGCAATAGGCTCGCCCCCTATTACATGGGACTAATGTCTCAGTAGCAGCCCGCAGTCTGGATTAGTGCCCGGTTGATGGCAATAGGCTCGCCCCCTATTACATGGGACTAATGTCTCAGTAGCAGCCCGCAGTCTGGATTAGTGCCCGGTTGATGGCAATAGGCTCGCCCCCTATTACATGGGACTAATGTCTCAGTAGCAGCCCGCAGTCTGGATTAGTGCCCGGTTGATGGCAATAGGCTCGCCCCCTATTACATGGGACTAATGTCTCAGTAGCAGCCCGCAGTCTGGATTAGTGCCCGGTTGATGGCAATAGGCTCGCCCCCTATTACATGGGACTAATGTCTCAGTAGCAGCCCGCAGTCTGGATTAGTGCCCGGTTGATGGCAATAGGCTCGCCCCCTATTACATGGGACTAATGTCTCAGTAGCAGCCCGCAGTCTGGATTAGTGCCCGGTTGATGGCAATAGGCTCGCCCCCTATTACATGGGACTAATGTCTCAGTAGCAGCCCGCAGTCTGGATTAGTGCCCGGTTGATGGCAATAGGCTCGCCCCCTATTACATGGGACTAATGTCTCAGTAGCAGCCCGCAGTCTGAATTAGTGCCCGGTTGATGGCAATAGGCTCGCCCCCTATTACATGGGACTAATGTCTCAGTAGCAGCCCGCAGTCTGGATTAGTGCCCGGTTGATGGCAATAGGGACGACCCCTATTACATGGGACTAATGTCTCAGTAGCAGCCCGCAGTCTGGATTAGTGCCCGGTTGATGGCAATAGGCTCGCCCCCTATTACATGGGACTAATGTCTCAGTAGCAGCCCGCAGTCTGGATTAGTGCCCGGTTGATGGCAATAGGCTCGCCCCCTATTACATGGGACTAATGTCTCAGTAGCAGCCCGCAGTCTGGATTAGTGCCCGGTTGATGGCAATAGGGACGACCCCTATTACATGGGACTAATGTCTCAGTAGCAGCCCGCAGTCTGGATTAGTGCCCGGTTGATGGCAATAGGCTCGCCCCCTATTACATGGGACTAATGTCTCAGTAGCAGCCCGCAGTCTGGATTAGTGCCCGGTTGATGGCAATAGGCTCGCCCCCTATTACATGGGACTTAGACATACCTGACGAAATGTGGGTGTACTATAGGTACACCTCTGTCTTAACCCTTCGAGGAAACAAGGCGTTATGTTATGTTACTAATTCGTGACGTCATAAACAACAACAACAGCAACATACTATACAACAACATTCTCCCCGTTACGAGAATGCATGCCCACACTCAAAGAAGATCGTTTTACATTTTTTAAATCGTTGTCATGTTTACATATTATTTTCACGTGACTAAACTCCGAATAAACTAGCAAGATTAAGCTTTGAATACTAATTAGTTACGGGATTTTTAGTACACCAAAAACTACAGCTTTATATAATTCTAGCTTTTGTTCGATGTCGGAAATTATTCCACGAGAACATACTACCGGGATAAAAAGTATCTTATGTCTTAACCCAGGTCGTCGTGTATCCGTATGCCAAATTTCATCCAAATCCATTCAGCCGATAAGGCGTGAAAAGGTAACAGATATCGACGAGGAATCTGTTACCATGGATTCAGTACATGATGGCTTTGAAATTTTTCTTCAGTTGTTTTTTTTTTTAAATTGGCTTTTACATACCTCTAAATTATGTTAATAGTGCACATGATCTTATTTTTTATCAAAGATTAAGCGCTATTGTTATTTATAATTTCCATGGCAAGTTTTAAAAATAAATAGAAAAAAAATACTTAGGTACCTATACTTTTTGACCGCGTAGATATTGCAGCAAAATTAATGTTACATAAGTTCATTAGGTAGGTATATTATCTATGATTTTTTTCTGCACGATTCATGATGGTCAGGCCAATCTTCTGCAAATCTGCACAAAATGTTTTGGAAAACACCCACGTTTTCTAAAAGCCATTTTGTTGTAGGTATATTTTATTTCAACTTAGGTATTTAGATGTGATTTTAGTCAACGAATCAACAACAACAATTCAACATCTAACATGAGATTTCATTTGAAAGAATGGATAAGTACTTAAGTTACAAAATAAAGTTGGTCAAAATAATGATCATGCTCATTTGAACTAGTTACAGCTGTAACTTTCAGATAAGTTATATATGAATCCGACGTAAGAGGAATCTTCGAGTAAAACCAATACATCAAAAAGTTGAAAAGGCAATCAGCTAAAAACTGCAATAATACCAAACCTATAGGTAGGTACTATCTCAATCAAAAGCCGCGAAAAATAATAAAAAAATAATTTCCGAAATTCCGTTACCATTAAAAAGAATTACTGCAAATTTTTAACCATAAACAAAAGTAACTCCACTTTTTTACTAGAAAAAAAAAGCTCTAAAAACAGTAAAAGCGAGTTAGCGCACTCTGGTAACCGATAGCGGTACTAAATTGCAAATTTAAAAGTAAAACCTCACGTGCGCCTCCTAACGGGAAATAGCCAAACTGCGTTCATTGAACCCACTTCAGGCATTCGTTGCGCAACTTTCGACTCACGAATTTGAAATTCGTATTTCGAATCGTGGCGCGAATTTTAAAATTTTTCGTTCGAATATAGGTCGCGATTTGTAATTTGTATGGATCTCTTCTCTTTAACGGTATTTTTTGGTTGTGATTTTTTGGTTACTTAAGTATTTTGGGGAGCAAGGTCGTTATTTTGACGTAACAGTTACAATAAAATGTTGATGGCCTTTACGCATTCTTTTGCCGTGTCCTGCATTTTAGAGGCATGCTGTCTCTGTCACCTGTTTTACATAACTTATCATAATATTACTGCATGATGTTACAAACATTTTGTTTATTTTTTCAAGTTTCGACAAAACTGCAGTTTGAATTCAAATTCCGAACCATTGACCTAACTAAGAGTCATCCGCCATTTTTCTTCTTCAAAACATAAAACAAGTTTTTTTTAAATATTTCAATAGAATATTATGACACAGCAAATATAACGGGCTTATAGTGTATACCTTTTATTAAGCGTTGGCCGAAGACCGGTCGGGGTCAACGGCCGCATTCGGCACCAATTCTCAGTGATCGGACATTAATGTCTGATTGAGCTATGGTGGATTTTGATTATTGCTATAAAAACATAGAACATAAAAGATAGGAAAAGTAACAGTAACTTTAAAAAAAAATAGAAAAAAATCCTTGAGTTTTTCAAAAACTTATACACCTAATTATATTAGATGCTTTATTTTAAGTAGGTCGTTTTGTGCTTGCAGAATGTACAAATGAGATTAATGTAAGTAAGCATTTATTGCATGCACTTTTGCCTATCATAATATATCATCGAAGTACCTAACCTCTGATTTCTAATTTGCTAGACCAAAATGACAGCTGCGAATCTGCGACCGACCTTTTTTTGTCATTTTGATATTTTAGTCATGTTATGTCATGTCATTTTAGTCTAGCAAATTAAAAATCAAAGTATAGTTTGCAAACGCAAGATTACATTATCTAATAATAGTGTTAGCAAACGTAGTTTCAGACTAATAGCTTTTTTTTTTGTTTCGAACTTTGCTGAGCAACTTTATAAGACACGCATTTTAGAGGATGATCCATTCCGTCCTATGCAATTGTTTTCTTAATAATATTCTTAATCTTACTGTTATTAATAATATATAGGTACTGTATGAAAAACCAATCTTCCTATCAATACCTTTCATGAATGAAGATCAACCACTAACGGAATAAATAATAATAATGTATGTAAATTACCTTTGCTTGTAAAAAAATACTGTTTGAATTTTGAATAAAGAACGCACTGAACGCAGTATGATTGACATTTGAATAGTGCCAAATTATGTGTTAACCATAGAGCCGCCGCCGTTTACTTTTCACTTCCTAGTAAAGTGCTTGTACTATCATCTAGGTACGTGTACTCGAACTGGAGGTAATAACAGCCGCGCGGGTCGATCCACCAAGTTAAGTACGCTTGCCGCGGTTGGTCCGTGGATGGGTGACCATCTTTACATACCGAGAATCCTCCGTGCCTCGGAATGCATACCATATGCCGTTGGTCCCACCTGTCAATCGTGGCTCTTTGACAGTCGTTACGGGTCGTCAGAAGCCCGAAAGACTGACAACCAGTCTTACCAAGGGGTATCGTATTACTCAGTTACTTGGTTGTAGAGGTCAGATAGGCAGTCGCTCCATGTAAAATTCTGGTATTCCGCTGCATCCGATTAGACTGGAAGCCGACCCCAACATAGTTGTAATTTTTCAGAATAAACTTGTGCAGTTTTGTTCGGTAGAGTTATTTGAGTTCCTTACGAGATAATGATTACGATTTAACTCTGGACCATGGTGTAGGCAACATCGATCCTGAATTTAAAAAAAAAACCTTAAACTAACTTTTTTCACCTGGCAATCTTAATGAAGCAACAAAAAGTTAACAAAGCGATGTCCTAGTTTATTTGTAGCTATAAACTCCCAAAAGTCTAGACTTAAGACTGGGCTATATCTTTAAATCTACCTTTCGAAATTCGAACTGACCGTTGCATATTCGTTAAAAGTCATTGAACTCTTGTAGTTTTAAAAACTTGTTCTTTTTTGGCCGTTGTTGGTTGGTGAGACTGAGTCGAAAGGAGTTTTGATAGTCGAGATAGTGGGATGGTGGTTTCGCCATTTATCGGTACAGAAAAGCTCTGAAAAGCATTAAATTAGGTTAGTTGAGTTTACTTAGCCTTAAGAAATTTTAATGAGTATAAATACCTACCTAGTACTTTTTTTCTCGAAGTAAAAAGATTAGCCGGATAACAAAGTCGGTGCTGGGGGTCTACTCCAGAGAGCGCTGTGGGACGTACTTATGGCATTGAAAACCCTCGTCTTTAGCAAAGGCTACTTCTGTACCTTCTCACGGCTGCTGGCACTGCTTCCAGCCTCGCTGACTGACCCATTTCTGACCACAGAATGGACTATTCTTGTGCTTAGACTTAGCTAGTCGCGAAATACTTTGTTGAACTGTCAAAATTAAAGAAATAGTACATCTCTACTGCATAAACCTGTCACTAGGTTTACGAGATTTTTCGACCAGATCGAGAGGGTATGAATGAATGAATGAATGAAATGCACCGACCCCAGCGTGGTTGTACCAGACTCTATTACTCAAATGAACCCAAAGTTCATAGTAGACGTTGCCTCGTGTTTCATGGGCCTACAGAGACCATTGCATATCAAGGAGTAGACCAGGGGACGTTATAATGGTGGGGAAGATGTGCCCTTAGGATATGGAAGGATTTTTAATAGTAATACCGGATATGCATCCTAAAGTAGGCAATGGAATTGTGCAAAGATGGATGAAATCTATGGAAGGTTTATCTATGGAAGACCCATCTTTTAGCAACGTCACCGTCAGATTGGTGCAGGTCCAGCTTCACTGGTCAATTTTCGATAAAAATTAGATCGAGCCTAAGATAGTACAAAAATAATTTTAGGGATACAAAAGATTTTCGGATTTTTCAGTTGTCAGATAAACTGTACTCGACTAAACATGAGAAAAAACATCTCAGAACGAAATCCCATTTTACATCAATCGAATCACAGACTAAAAATCACAACACAATCCCTTCACCGCTCATGTGACATAACAGAAAAACAACAGACCATAAATTAAAATCGACTAAGCGCGCGCGACACGCAATTGTCATTTACGTTGTTTTTTTCAAGCAAAGGCATTCTGTATACAGCCGGTCCCACGGCGTCGCATGCACGGAACGCGTCCATATAACGGACGCATGCACACAGTTACACAGTATGTGGGTGAGCCTAACTGCGATCACCGTTAGGCTACGTCACTGCTAGAGGGGGGTGTTGTCGATGGTTTGTCTGTGGCTGTGGTTCTTTTTTTGAAATGGTAGACTAGTACTTACATACATATGCAATGGTTAGTGTCGGAGACATTGACTGTGACCTGAATGGGGAGCCACACGCAAAGCTGTTTGTAGATGGCGCTCTGGACGACTGTACATTGTTTTACAAACAAATCCATACAATTTGACAATCGTTCGTTATGTCAAATCAATGAAAAAAGGACAGTCGATCATGTGCCACTTAGTTTCAAATTCTTTTTTCTTTATGAAATTCGTCAAAATTCAGGTGTTTCCGTCGAGATTATAGTGCAAAGCGATGATCCAAAGATAATTCGTTAACGAATAAAAAGAAAAAATACACAAAGTTTAAGTTAAACCTAACGCCAATCATATTGAAGCCATTTTTATCCATCATCGAACCAAGGCTAAGGAACTAACCTAAGCTAACATTAAAGTACTAACAAAAACTTCAACGTAAACTACCGACCCCAAAAGCCTTATCGATACAAACAGAGTTTCACATCACTAGCGCAGAGTACCGTACGCTACGTCACAAAGAAAGGGATTGCAGCTTACGGTACACAGGGCCGAGCACCGCCCTACTGTCGCTTTTCTGACGCTGGCCGAACAGAATGCACGTCGATGGCGATTGGGGAATGGCGCGCAGAATCTATGGATGCTGGCCGTTTGAATTTGGAATCGGTATTTTTTTTTTTTTTGTTTTGTTTGTAGATTTTCTGCAATGATCTTTTGTGATAGGTAATGCAGTATTTTTGTATTTAGGAGGTTTTTTTTTGGGATAATTTTGACGTCAGTGAGTTTAACAGTGCTGAAAAAAAAAATTGCATTGTATGAAAGCTTTTAGGAGTTGTAGGATTAAGTAATAGCAATTTGATAAAATTAAAAATATTTGTGGTGATACATAGCTTAATTTTGAGCGGAGCTTAACTGTGAAGTCCGTACACAAGGTCAATGCCCCCAACTATCGCTTTTCGGCACCGGCCTCGCAGGAGGGATATTTGCGAATTCGATAACCACAAAACGACTTTAGAGAAAGACATTCAAAAGAATCTTTTGTACAAGACTTTAAGTATAAATGACATAGAGAATATAGTTTTGTCGTTTGTAGATTTCAGACGTTGGAAAACGCACATGCTGTGCACAGATGTACTTACACAAAGGCTCTAGCTTGAACAAATGCAGGCCTGAATTTTCTTTTAATACACTCGAATTGAGTCGAAAACATATTAAATGTGAAAAGCATATTCCTCAAAGTTAAAAAATCACCAGATAATACTTATGAAATGATATATTGGACATCAGAGGGATTAGAGAGAAGAGCTTCAAGAGTATGAGACACAGTCAAAAGGCAGTATTCAGTGTCCAGTTTCCATCTGATAATACTGCCTGACCCCATACATACAAGGACATCAGAAAGAACAGTGAAAACTGTAACAAGACTTATAGGCACAGTCAGACAGTCAACTACAGACGAAGACAGTCCTCAATATCTGCCTGATAATTTAATGCCTGATACCGATAATTTATTGGGTATATTGATACACTTTAAATGCGTAACGAATTTTAAATATGAATGTACTTAATATTTGTTTTTATTTGTTTTGTTTTTTTATTTTCTTATTTTAATTATTTTATTTATTTTTATTACTACTATTTTATTTTATTTTTTTCAACACAATGTATTTTGTTATGAAATAAATGACTTATGACTTATGACCGTACATGGACCTCAGAAGGAATAGAGAAACTGTTTCAACAGTGACAGACACAGTCAGACAGTAAACAGAGACAATCCTCAAACTCTAGTTGATAATAATCCCTGACCTCACACAGCAAAAGTTCAGGAACCCCATCCCGAAACAGTGACGTTACCACAATATAAACCAGGTGCACAAGTCGCCATGCAGTCTAGGACATGAATAGATGACCCGATTTGCATACGACGTGACTACCTTAAGATTCAACCAAGGGAATGTAACTGCAGGATGGGTAATAACAGTTCAAGAACTGTTAACAAGGTTGCTAGGTTGGGCAAGAATGTTGGTAATGTTGGTAAAACTGTTGGTCTAGTTATTATCAGACAACTTGATGAGGAGTTAGAAAAATTAAGTAGCCTTATACCCGTAGCCGAATTCGATACGGAATATAGCCCCATGGAGGACTAACGATTCCGGAGTACCTAGACTGGAATTAGGAGGAGTTAAGAATCTTAGCTATACGGAGAATAGAACATCCTTTTTCAAGTTTGGTGCACACTGGGTCACCTTCATAACAAACTTGATTGACTGACCAATATATATATTGGGGAGTTTGTTGCGCCATTTCTTCTTCCCAGCTAAAGCACTAGGAAGTGGTGAAGGGCGAGCGTTTTGTGGGACTGTCTTATGTAATTTTGACGTTCGAAAAGTGCTGATTTTCAGCCTAGTTCGAATAAATAATTTTAGGTTTTTTGGCATGAGCCTTTCTGAAATATAGCACTTTCCAATAAGATAGTCGAAGACGTTTTTGGATTTAAACCACGCGACTCCAGTAAAAATTGGTACAATCTTCCGATGACTCTTATGTTTGCTAATGATAATCATGGTAATATCCACGGAATAGAAGACGAGGTATAGACAGAACTGGGTAGTATTCCAGGCTGAATTGATGATGATGATCAACAGGATGCGCAAGGAGGCAATGAAAACTATTAAAGGAGTGAGTCTAATATAAACACAGGCAAATCTTATCTTCTTCTTATAAATAAAAAAGAAATCCTGACTGACTGACTGACTGATTGACTCATCAACGACCAGCCCAAACCATTGGACCTAGAAACCTGAAATTTTGCACAGAGGTTCCCTTTACAATGTAGACAAGGAATAAGGAAGGAATTCTCGGTAGTAGGTTCCCGTGGGATATTTTCCGACACCACGCGGGCAAAGCCGCTGGCAAAAGCTAGTTAATTACATAACAGTCTTGGTAATTAAGTCACTTACCATAAAAATAGGGTACTGGACTCAATCACCTACGCAACCAACCGATTTCATAACCATTGCTCGTTTTGTATGCAACATTTCAAACAAAATAATTGTTAGTGACCCAGCAGTGTATAGTTTCATAGAGCTTACTTACGTGATTAGAATCCATAGACCAACTTATTTGCTATTTCGATAGCGTAGGACAACCATAGACGAAAGTTCTAGACTGCCATTATTGGAGTCTAGGTCATTCACGTTACCTCAATTATATAGCAACGTGGCTTAGTATTTTTGTCATAATTTCAGTTATGGATAAGTAACATAGGTATATGTTTTAAGTATTTTTGTCAATTTTCTTTTTTTGACTTTATTTTATCAGTAATTAAATAACTAACCCTCTTTCTGACGCAGTAGGTTAAAATCCATAAAATTTTGCGTAAAGCAAAAAAAAATTAATTTATAATGTGGCTATTCAATGTTTGAAAAAGGAATCATTGAAGAAGTAATTTAAAGTACCTTAGCAACCCTTAGCAACGATCAGGAAGGAATACAAAATATTAAAAGGGCGCAAAAAAAGAAAAAACTAACCACAAACTCTAACGTGTTTTTTACTTTATATTCATATTAGGCAAAGATATTCATTGAATTCCTTTTTCTTTAAGTCGAAAATGTTGCAAATGTCAAAATTATCTCCCAAAATATTTTTTTTTATCAGATTCTTATCAGGAAAGACTACTTAATAGGTAAATTGGATATTCAGGAAAAACCTATTTCGATCACGTCATAATTTTAATCATGACTAGCTTTTGCCCGTGGCTTCGCCAGCGTAGATATCGTAAAATATCCCACGGGAACGTACTACCGGGAAATCCTTCCTTATTCCTTGTCTACATTACAAAGGAAACCTGTGTGCAAAATTTCAGATTTCTAGGTTCATGGGTTTGGGCTGGGCGTTGATGAGTCAGTCAGTCAGGACTTCTCTTTGTATTTATAAAGATAGATAATAATTACTGAATTGCAAATAAAGGGATAGACATAAGTAATAAAAATGGATTTCAATGAATAAAAACAAGATTTTTTTACTAAAAACATGCAAACTTAGTAGAAAGTGACAGATACCCAAAATTAGAATTTCTAAACGCGAGCTTATCGTATGAAATTCAAATTTTACCTTTGTTACTCACGACTTCTGTTTCCGTCAACAGAACGGAAAAGTGCATTCACCTCTGTGAACTCGGCGAATACAACATTATCACGTATCAGCGTAAAAATACTATTTCCAATGAGAAATATTTAAAATTCTAGTCTGATTGAAATCTTCTATTAGCCAAATTATGCGTCCATTAAAATTCTCTTTAAATTATAGAACCAGATTTAAAATTAGAACGCACAAATTAAAACCAAAGAGTTGGAAACCGTTTAGTAATTCGACGCTATTTAATCTGTTCCAAAAGTTTTTTTTTTTAAACTCACCTCTTATTGTACTCGGCATTTTGTCAAAAATCCTTTGCTGGATACCACTGTCAAACAATATTCAGAAAACACCACAGTTGCCACAATAAAAAAAAAATGTATTATCCGTTTTCAGACATTTTCACTTGAATAAACACAGTTTGCACGAGTTCACGGCACAAGGTAAATGCACAATTTGAAAAGATTGGTTTGGCGCCAAGAGTGCTGTCAATGTCAAAATTCCCGCGCGTTCGGATACCCGTCGGTACGTCCTAGAGATGTGGTGTAGCGGTGGGTTGTGCTTTTTTCGATGCGGTGCGCGCTCGAGACTCGGGCTAACTGTATTTTTTTTCGTGATGCGAACAGTAACGGTGTTAAGGCCGGTTCTTCACTCACATCTTCTTCTGCCATTGAACGACGATGATTTTGGACGCGTGGCTAATTCGATTTACGGTCAATTTTGATTGCTGCCAATGATCGGAGATTTCCGGTTTTTAAGGATTTTTTGCGCATAGGTTGTTGGCATCGTAAAATCTGTGATAGGCTGCAGTTATTTTGCATGGGGAGAAATAATAAAACTTCTAATGGTCAATGATTGAAAAATTGCCATTCAATCGGAAAACGTGAATTTTATGCTCCTCTCTACGAGTTTATTGGCCTCTGGGTCTTAGCACATTGGCAGGCAATTTGAATTTTGCAAAACTAAAAAAATTCCATATGCAGAAATATTGTAAAAAGTTTTCTTGATTAGGAATTATTGCCGAAGTGTCTCTTAATTTATTTTGTGTTATCAGATCATGATCAAAATACACATAGTAAACAATTTTACACAGTTTTACGACTAGTTCTGAAATTGGAAATAATCAAAACAAATCATTAAGTTCTTGTAGAACTTCAAATTCCAATTTCAAATTTCAAATTGGTGGTTCTATATCTACGAGCAAACATAAATACGCCAGCTATATGTTAGAGCCGTTTGGGGTTGGGGTCCGAGTGCTCATCGAGTTTTTCGGGACCTCGCCAAGCGGTTGGTCGACTCTACACGGGACCAAAGGGCTGGCCTATTTTTAGGCCAAAAAATCAGCATTGCCATCCAACGTGGCAATGCTGCCAGCCTTTTGGGCACATTTCCCATTGACAGCGATGCGGACGAATTTTTTGATGCCCTATGAGCTCTTCCCCTTTTTATATTTTATTATATACTTGTACATAATATTTAAATATATTAGTGTTAGATTGTATATACTGTAATTACAATAATTAAATTACATTATTATTATAAACTAACACCAATATATTTACATATTATTTACAAGTATATAATGAAAAATAAAAAGCGGAAGAGCTCATAGGGCGTCAAAAAATTCGTCCACATCGCTGTCAATGGGAAATGTGCCCAAAAGGCTGGCAGCATTGCCACGTTGGATGGCAATGCTGATTTATTGGGCTAAAAATAGGCCAGCCCTTAGGTCCCGTGTAGAGTCGACCAACCGCTTGGCGAGGTCCCGAAAAACTCGATAAGCACTCGGACCCCAAGGCCCTAGTGTTTCAACTCCAAACGGCTCAAACATATAGCTCCCAATAAGGTTATGTTTGCGCTGTTTGAGGTGTTCTGCTCCTGCAGCAGCCGCCCCAGCATAGCCCGCCGTGCTAGGAAGATGGGATAATATATGGGATATAATTAAATTAAATAAATACGCCAGTCACCTTCCTTTTAACTAGACTTTTTGACAGTTTTAGTTTGTGGAACTTGTAGCAAGTAGACTTTGTAGCATACATAGAATATACTACTATAATATTGACTTCGAAGGAAAACTAGGAAATGGCATAAGTACAATAGATAAACGGTTTGAACAAACGAGATGAGATGGACAGACGGGCAGATTGGCATGGGCTTAGTATTAGGGACACCGGGGAAAACATTCTGCATCCCAATCTTCAGTTTAAACTTACTTAAAAGTAGTTAATGTATAATACTCACCATCTGATGCTACAATTGGGCACCTAGGAACTCAGCAAACGTATCTCGGCGTTGTTTAAAATGTAAAGTAACTACACTATGATATAATATGGTCCAAACTCCTTACGGAGGGTATCACAAACACTTTCACAAAACCAAAGTCAATGCTGGAATTTTGGTGTTTCTGGTTATACGGCGGAATCAAAGCTCAACTAGACGTAAATAACACAAAAGCATCAAAAATTACAAGAAATTTGTGCGTGAGTTTAAACACGTAGGTACCGGAAAAAAAATGTGATTGTGACATTTCGTTTTCGTTTAGATATTATTATACAGCCGGTTACAGGGTTACTATCATACAACAACAAACTGACAACAAATATGTGATGAACTGATGATGGTTTACTTACACCATCATCAATTCATCACATATTTTAGTTTGTTAAAAGTTTTAGTTATGTTAGAATATTAAAGTATTCAATCTGCCTAGCCTTTTTCCAACTATGTTGGGGTCGGCTTCCAGTCTAACTGGATGCAGCTGAATACCAGTATTTTACATGGAGCGACTGCCTATCTGACCTCCACAACCCAGTTACTGGGTAATACGATACCCCTTGGTAAGACTGGTTGTCAGACTTTTGGGCTTCTGACGACCCGTAACGACTGTCAAAGATCCATGAATAACAGCGGGGACCAACGGCTTAACGTGCTTTACGAGGCACGGAGGAATCTCGGTATCTAAAGATGGTCACCCATCCACTGACCAACCCCGGCAAGCGTAGCTTAACCTGACGGATCGAACCGTGCGGCTGTTATTACTTAGCCACGAGCTCCTAGAATAGAATATTAAAGTATTATTTTTATTAATTACTAGCTGACCCGCCAGGCGTTGTCCTGTCAAAATTTCAATTTCTTTTTTTTCCTATTTGTAATCTTATGAACAAAGAGAGAAAAGAGAAAAGAGGAGATTAAAACAAAAAAAAATATTCAAATCGGTCAAGCCGTTCTCAAGAGAGCGTGCGTGACCAAGGGAAATAGGGATCATTTTTTTATATAGATTTGAAAAAAAAAGGTAGTTTGAAAACAAAAACCCGACTACTGAAAAATCACGCTCTAAAAAGTATGAAACAAGGTCTCATAAGAAATTAGGAAAAAAGACAGACAAATTAAAAAACCGGAGTCACACGTAATGTGGTCAATTTGTGACCTTTTTTTGTGGATGGGAAATCATCAAATGACTTCTCCCGCTCTGGGCGCAGCGGGAGGGCGTGTCAGACTTTTACTGACTAAACCCAACCGTGTTCCTTCAGTTGCCTGTGCGATTTAAGCCCTAACATGACGTGTGACTCCGGATTTTAAATTTTTCTGTCTTTTTCTTTCAGATGAGAATATTTTCTTGATTCAAACTTTTCAGAGCGTGATTTTTCAGTAGTCGGGTTTTTTAGTTTTTGAATTTACTTTTTGCATTAAGCTTCCATAATGGGAGGCAATTCAGAAAACTGATGATAATAAAATCGGGGGATACAGTTTAGTGTTGCAGCTCCATATATCATCTGCATCCAAAATTTTTGGTTTTACGAATTAAGTAATGCTGTTTTCCTCACGATGAGTTTCGTCACCTCATGTTAGTCTGTCAAGACCCTTTTTCTATGGAACGCGTGGAGGTATCAAATTGAAATTAATATAAATTACGTAGGACTAAGGTCTCTTGAAGCTCTGAAAAAATCAAGCTTCTAAGTCAACGCAATAAAAAAATACGGTCATTTATGCCACATATTTTGATACTCGCAAATAAATCAAAACCTAATAGGGTTCTTCCCGTTGTCTTAGAATCATGAAATTTGTTATGAAGCAAGGTCTTACAGCACAAATAAAAGAAAAAGTCCGAACATTGTAAATTTTCAGTTCTTATCACATAAAAAAAATTTAAAAAAATTGCAGTTGGAGAATTGACCATGACTTAAATGTCAATGTATGGAGAACATGTTTTTTAACTACAATATTATGTTCGTTTTTCTAAAACCCACCCGTGTTCCTTCAGTTGCCAGGGCCACGGTGTCTTTTTCGAACAACCCGGATAAATTCCTAAACCTAAACTACGGAACCCATCATTGTGCGTGGTCCGACACTCACTTGGCCGGTTTTTCTTACATTCTCATGAAAGTGTTTTAAAAGTTCTGTGTGAATTTAATATTTATAAAGTAAAATATATAATAAAGTATTTTACGACAATCGTTCGGAAGTCGAAGTTCTCATAATCATTAAATGGATACTCACATCGGATAAACTGCTGTCATTTTGTATTTCTACAGTTACAGCAATTGACAGAAAACCATTAAAAGAATTAAGTAAGTACTAGAGGATTCTGTTGATTGAATTCTGACTAAATTATGTTTTTGTGGGACTAAAGGCTCGTAGAACAATATCGCGTCGCGACGCGATATCGCCTCTGTCTTAACCAGTAGCAACCGCAGCCGAAGTATTTTGGAAATGGATAACAATTCTTACAGTCGTATTTATAGTCAAGTAAAAGTAATTACTTAAGTAAAAGTAATTGCTCAAGCAATGATTTTCTTTCTATAGTTTAGTAATTGCTTGAAGTTAGAACTGTCAAAGCTTAGAATTCTTAGCCAAGTAATAGTCACAATTTTCTTTTCTTAAGAATTCTACCCTCAAGTATGAAATTACTTAGTAGCAAGTAATTACTCAAGTAATTACTTTGATTAATACGATACGATTTTTGATTTTGATAAATACGAGCCTTAGAGCAATAAACGTAATTAATTAAAACATTGTTTGCGAGGCTTTCTGCATCAGACTTGCCTTGGAAATTGCCTGATAAAACCTTATTAAATAAAATAAACCTGCCAAACGTGAGTCGGACCCGATCACGAAGGGTTCCGTACCATCGGTACGTGTGTCTACCTATTACGGTTCAAGAAAAAATACAACGATTGTAAGGTCAAGCAAGAAACGCCAAAAAAATCATGTTTCTTGTTATAGCGGCAATAGCAATACACAATCTGTGAAAATTTTACCTGTCTATTACGGTTCATGAGATACAGCCCGCTGGCAGACAAACGGACAGCGGAGGCTTAGTAATACGGTTCCGTTGGCACCCTTCGGGTACGGAACCCTAAAAATATTAGGAAAACAGTCTCTAAAACACTTACGGTAATAGTAAGGGCTGGCATCTCTTATACGTGGAATAAAATTTTGAGTCGGATAAAAATTGTAATTTGTGTGTAATTTTGTATGGGGAAACGGTCAAAAATTAAAAATTATTCTTAGGAAGTATCTGGCGTTTGTAAAATCAGCACTAGGAGCAGTAGATATATTTCCTATCCTTTTCTTCCGAAGAATAACAAGTTAATTTTAGATGTAATCGCTTCCCCCTGAAAATTATTTTCAGAAGAACGTCAGAAAACGATAAGATTTAGGAGTTCAGTACTTATAACTGTGTTAAACATAATACAGGGTATAATTTTAATTACCGTTAACCTTAAGGGGTCATTGTAGGTACTCAACATTATGAACAACTTTCACTATGGGACCAAACCTGAAATTGCGAAAAAAAATCAGCTGTTCCCTACATTTTGACGAGTTAGGCGAACATAAATGCAGGGAACAGCAGATTTTTTTTTCGCATTTCAGGTTTGATCCCATAGTAAAAGTTGTTCATAATGATGAGTAGGTACAATTACCCCTTAGATAGAGATAGATGATAGATAAAACATTTTTTTGGTGCACACAAAAGACATACCACAAGTCACAACACACAGAAGTACAATTAAATGGTAAGGTCCCTTAAGAGGTTAGCGGTGATTAAAATTACACCCTGTATATTAAACAAAAGACGTAACTGAATGGTATCCAAGAGAGGGAAAGAGGAAAAGAGAAAAACTGGTGTGTAGGTGGGAGGATAACCTGAGAAGTGCGACATGGATAAGGAAACCTCACGATTGAAAACTGTTGAAAGATCTGGGGGTGGCCTATAGCATAATCAGCCTATATATAACGTCCCCACTGCTGGGACACAGGCCTCCTCTCTGTGATAGGCAGTGGGCCGTAATCCACCACGCGGGTCCAGTGCGGGTTGGTAGATGTCACATGTCGTCGAATTTTTGGTTCTAGGACATGCCGGTTTCCTCACGATGTTTTCCTTCACCGTTTTGAGAGCAGAGGTGATGGAATAATTTATACAAAGTAAAGCGCCTGTCTGGGTTCGAATCCACGACCTACAACTCGTAAGTCGGGGCCGTTACCACTGGACCACCTCTGCTCACACCCATAACTTGGATGGTATATGCTGCAAAGCAAAATAAACTCATTACGGATGTCAAATACGAGATGAAATTTAAAACATGTACACACAACAAAAAAGATCGGTTTGCATAGCACATCAACACAGTTGTTGGTGTGCGTACAGTCAACGGGTGTATTGCTCTACGCCTATTAGTGTTTGCTTCACAATATATATGAAGTAAAGAATATGAAGCATAAATTTAACAACGTAACTATCTGGTCCCGTGGCATAGGTACATAAGCATTCGGCTGGTAAATCAAATGTCTTAGGATCGAGTCTCACCGCTGGCGGCGTAAATTTTTTGCATTATAAAAAACTTTTTTTTTTTCATTTCGGTGAATTTTATTTAAGTAATTTACCTGATAATAAAAACATTCGAAAAAAATATATGGAGGTAAAAATTAAACAATTTGTAATAAGAAACCAACAATATTTATTGACTAGGTTTTTAAAATTATAATTACAAATTATAAAGTTTTGTGCATGACAAATATTCTAAGCCGGACAACAAATCAACATTATTTTTAATATTTAGTGGGTAATTTATTTGTTAGTGATATGAATAAACATGTAAGTAAGCTAGATATTAAGATACAGTAGGTATCCTAAATTTTAGTCTCACTAACAATAACATCACTCACATAAAACAAATTTAATTACCCCCAGATATTTTAATTAATAGCTCATGCTAGCAACCATATTTTTTTAATTATAAGAAGAAGAATATTTTTTTAGTATAGCGCTCACCATCTTGTCGCCACAATATTTTGCGACCGTCCTTGTCTTGTCCGACTTAAAACATTTTTCATCGCATTATAACTATAATTATTATTGCACCTAACGAAATCCAAATATTCTCTTGCGAAGCGTACCCGGTTTTGCATGTAAATATCTGACAGTAAAATTTTCTTGGCTGGCCTACGACATTTCACACCAGCAGCACGCAAGTGGTTCCGTACAGTTTGTAATGTCACGTCATGTTTAGTCGCCATGGACCGAGTAGTGAGGAAGGGCTCAGCCATATTTATCACAGTGCCGCACATTGGCAAATCCAGCCTTTGGTCCCGGTCGGCGAGGATCAATCCTTCCCGAATCTGCATAACGATGGACCCACAATTGCACAGTTATTCTCTGTGAACAATAATAAAGTAATGTTACAATAAACAATAAATAAAACCTAAGTATTAAACTTCAAAACATAATACCCAATAACATTTTGTTACTCACCAATATCTTTAAACGCCTCGAAATTTTACCAATTGAAATGTTTTGCTCATGCAAAATAATTATCTCAGCTTTTAAAAGTGTAGTTATGTGATTCATAGTGATTCAAAAATAAAAGCACTTCTCAATCAAAACACGCTGGGTATAATGACTAAAAACGTAACGAAAGTCCGATGGTCAATAGCATTATGACGATGAACGTAAACTACTTGCTTAGAATGATATGTCATTTTTAGAGGGTAGAAAATATAAAATGTGGCCAACATTAGCGAACCCACTTGAGTAAGAATACTCGCGACTTTAATCATTATATTTTCGTCACTAAGGTTGAAAGTCTAATGAGTAACACGACTACTAAAAATAAAAAAGGTGAGGGTGGATTAATAAAAAAATATCGCGCATCGGAAACACCTAAAGTTAAGTTTCTACGGTTAATATGTAGCTAATTCCGTGATTCATTTTAACAGCTGCTTGTGATTGTGCGATATTGAACTTTATGAAAATATACGCTAAGGTTCAAATTCTTTAGAATCTTGCGTCTAGCATCACAACTAAAGTTAAATTTCAAGATGTTTTATAAGAGTTGGGTTGGTCTCATGGTCAATAAGTCAATTCTATAATCATCGTTGCCCGAGTTCAAAACCAGGAATAACCTAACTATAGGTTTTTGTTCACAATGTTTTGTTTTTAATTATTATCTTTTTTTTTTACTTTTCTTTAACGAACGAAGGCGGGAAATATCTTTATAAATGGGTAGTTTGTATACAAATGACACAAAATCATTGCAAGAAATGAAAATGTTTATTATTTAATTAAAATACACCTAAGTAATTAAGATAAAGTAAGTATACGCTCTTAGTTCAAAATTAATATACCAAAATTTTATAATATCATATTCAACTATTAACATTTTAAAAACGGCATGACAAACTTACAAGCATTATTGCTTGAAAGTTGTTATCAAGAAAATGAATTAATTTGTGAAACATATTCTGTATTATGTAGTGAATCAACATGTTATTTAAATAGAAAAATGCATTACCATTTATAATAATAACATTACCACAGAATCTGCAACATTTTAATGGTTTAGCATTCTTTCGCTTTTTTTTTGTAAATTAAGGTGAAGGGTAAAAAATAATTTTACACAAAAATTGTGGGTAGTGATATGCTATACAGTCAAAATAAGTTGGCTGAGAATTCCGTGCTCATATCTCAAACGTTGTAAATTACTCATCTATGAACGGGATTGAATCATTAGCAATTGAACTAGGTAATATGTTTTAGGAAAATTATGATTAGAATACAAAAAGAGAATAATATAGCACCGAGATTTGAACTTAGGACTTCTCGTTCACCATCCAGAAACGTTAGCCATTGTGCTAAATCTGTTACAATGAACAAGTGCGAAATATTCTAACTCATTCAATTATATACATTATTACTGCCTATCGGCGCTGCTGCTACATACGCACACTAATAAAAAACTGAGCTCGCTCGTATCTTATAGTTAACGTTTGTGTGTGCAACTATTCATGCCGATACAGCTATCCGTGTGTGGAATGTAAACTGAATTGATTTGCAGAGTGTACCTACCAAATCGAAATGGGAGACTGTACTCATCATTATGAACAACTTTTACTATGGTACCAAATCGCGAAAAAAAACAGCTGTTCAGTACATTTATCTAGGTACTTTCATCAAACTCGTCGTAGGTACTGAACAGCTGGCGTTTTTTCGCGATTTCAGGTTTGGTTGAGTACAATCTCCCATTTCAATTTGGCACATGTTTTTTTCATCCCGTATGTCAATTATTTCATTTATTTCCATATTCCATATTCAATTTCATTTACAATTGTAAAACGAGTATAAGTTTGTTAAATAAATGCTATTTCAATTTGTATTAAGGGCTAAATGTTTCTTTCGCAAAATGTAGTACATTACTACTGGAGTATTTTATTATCTGTGTGTGTAAAAAGATTTTGTATTATATTTATTAACTGTGCTACTGGCTATAGATCAACATAAAAATAATTAAGAACCGACCGCTAAGCTCGTAAACTTTTTATTGCATCTTTAAAAACGTTAACTGTATACATATTGGTTGTAATAAAATAATGTACCTAAGTATCACTAGTACTACTAGTTATTGCCTAATTTATTTATTTATTAGAGGCTAAACAATCTCATGCATGTTTACAAGAACAGGGATGGGGGCTTCCAATTATAGGAGACCACATCATTCTCATGAATTCTAGGTACTTAAATAAAGTAAGTTTGACAAAAAGCAAACATTAAAATCAAAACATACAACACGAAAATCATAGAAAGGAAACAAAATTAAATACAAAACAAATGAATAATAATAGCAAAAAAAATAACCATAAAAGACAACCGACAATCAATCTGCCTATCTGACCTCCATAACCCAGTAACTCGGTAATACGATACCCCTTGGTAAGACTAGTTGTCAGACTTTCGGGCTTCTGACGACCCGTAACGACTGTCAAATATCCACGAATGACAGCCGGGACCAACGGCTTAACGTGCTTTCCGAGGCACGGAGGAGTTTCGGTATGTAAAGATCCCAACTCATCCACTGACCAATCCCGGCAAAAGTAGCTGCTGTTATTACTTAACCACGAGCTCCTCAAAAGACAACCGACAAAGATAACAATATTTTATGACTAAATCAAACCAAAATAAGTGTTATGTTAATTCAATACGAACTTATAGAAGACAATACTTAAACATAACTGCGCATGAGGTTTGATTCCGGGTCGGGCAAAGTGTTATTGCGGATTTTCCATCTGGAATTTCTCAGTAGCTGCCCGGAGTCTGTATTAGTGCATGGTTGATGGCAATAGGCTCGCCCCTATTACATGGGACTAATGTCTCAGTAGCAGCCCGCAGTCTGGATTAGTGCCCGGTTGATGGCAATAGGCTCGCCGTCTATTACATGGGACTAATGTCTCAGTAGCAGCCCGCAGTCTGGATTAGTGCCCGGTTGATGGCAATAGGCTCGCCCCCTATTACATGGGACTTATGTCTCAGTAGCAGCCCGCAGTCTGGATTAGTGCCCGGTTGATGGCAATAGGCTCGCCCCCTATTACATGGGACTAATGTCTCAGTAGCAGCCCGCAGTCTGGATTAGTGCCCGGTTGATGGCAATAGGCTCGCCCCTATTACATGGGACTAATGTCTCAGTAGCAGCCCGCAGTCTGGATTAGTGCCCGGTTGATGGCAATAGGCTCGCCCCTATTACATGGGACTAATGTCTCAGTAGCAGCACGCAGTCTGGATTAGTGCCCGGTTGATGGCAATAGGCTCGCCCCTATTACATGGGACTAATGTCTCAGTAGCAGCCCGCAGTCTGGATTAGTGCCCGGTTGATGGCAATAGGCTCGCCCCCTATTACATGGGACTAATGTCTCAGTAGCAGGCCGCAGTCTGGATTAGTGCCCGGTTGATGGCAATAGGCTCGCCCCTATTACATGGGACTAATGTCTCAGTAGCAGCCCGCAGTCTGGATTAGTGCCCGGTTGATGGCAATAGGCTCGCCCCCTATTACATGGGACTAATGTCTCAGTAGCAGCCCGCAGTCTGGATTAGTGCCCGGTTGATGGCAATAGGCTCGCCCCCTATTACATGGGACTAATGTCTCAGTAGCAGCCCGCAGTCTGGATTAGTGCCCGGTTGATGGCAATAGGCTCGCCCCTATATTACATGGGACTAATGTCTCAGTAGCAGCCCGCAGTCTGGATTAGTGCCCGGTTGATGGCAATAGGCTCGCCCCCTATTACATGGGACTAATGTCTCAGTAGCAGCCCGCAGTCTGGATTAGTGCCCGGTTGATGGCAATAGGCTCGCCCCCTATTACATGGGGCTTACACATAACTGGTGAAATGTACTTGGTGGTAGGTACATACACCTATGCCTAACCCTTTGGGTAATACAGGATGATGACGTTCTAAATCAAGTCGCAATTTGCCGCCGGGGTCGCGGGTTGTTCGAAAGAGATACCGTGGCCCTGGCACAGGCAACTGAAGGAACACGGGTGGGTTTTAGTCAGTCTGACATGCCCTTCCGCTCCACCCAGAGCGGGAGAAGTCATTTGATGACTTCCCATAGTACACAAAAAAAAACTCATCTCAGTGACTACTTCTTTAATCGGTCTCCGTGCCTCGGAAAGCACGTTAAGCCCTTGGTCCCGGCTGTCATTCGTGGATGTTTGTCAGTCGTTACGGGTAGTCAGAAGCCCGAAAGTCTGACAACCAGTCTTATCAAGGGGTATCGCATTACCCATGCAGGAACTGAATTGTGGAGGTCAAATCGCTCCATGTAAAATACTGGTATTCAACTGCAACCGGTTAGACTGGAAGCCGACCCCAACATAGTTGGGAAAAGACTAGGCAATAAACAATAATAATAAAGCATGGAGAGTTCCGGAAAACATTGATTTTTTTTTTAAACCCGCAGCGAAATACACAGAACAAAGAATTGAGGAGCAAGCAATGAAGAAGCTACAGAAAAGATGTTTAGAAACACGATGTTGAGGTTCATCTTAGGAAAATCTGATTCCCTGTGTTTCCGAACCGGATGAAGTCACCGGAAAAAGCTTATAAATAAAGTATTAGTAATTTGGGAACGAAACCAATCAAATATTTATGGTTCAATCTAGCTAAACATTTTTATAACTTAAATGAACAGAGGAAATAATTCTAAAGTCTTAAGACACAAAAGTTTGAAAAAGAACAGTTTTAAATAATATCTATAAACTAAAATTTTATACTGTGCTAAAAGTCATCACTTTTGAAAGGTCAAAATTATATAACGTATAAATGTATAGTACATACTAATTCCATGCAAAAAATAGCCCCCTTAAGGCGAAAGCGCCAGGGTAGCCCGCGAAAGCCCTCACGACGGGGGATGCAGTGGCCCGGGGTGGGGTCGTCTTGGCGGTGTCCCTAGACATCACCAACGCCTTTAATACCCTGCCCTGGAGTTGCATCAGGTAGGCATTCCGGTATCACCGGATGCCGACCTACCTCTGTCGAGTGGTCGAGGCCTATCTGACGGACAGGGCCGTCATCTACCCCGGTCATCAGGGAGAGTGGAACCGGCGAGAGATGTCGTGCGGTGTCCCACAGGGATCGGTCTTGGGGCCGCATTTGTGGGACATCGGTACTGGGTGCTGCGCGCCGACCTCCCTAGCGGCGTCAGCGTAGTATGTTACGCTGACGACACGCTGGTCCTGGCGCAAGGGAGGTCGCACCAGGCGGCGGCTGACTTAGCGACACGCGGGGTTGCGATAGTCGTGGAGAGGATCCGGCAGTTGGGACTCGA
The DNA here is from genome assembly GCA_905163495.3 of Cosmia trapezina. NCBI lineage: Eukaryota > Metazoa > Arthropoda > Insecta > Lepidoptera > Noctuidae > Cosmia > Cosmia trapezina. The sequence goes on from LR991048.1 coordinate 7,213,212, forward strand.
GGTGGCCCTGCACAAGTCCGAGGCCATGTGTTTTCATGGTCCTCGGAATGCGCCACCGTCGGGTTCCGAAATAACGGTGGGAGGGGTTCACATCGGAGTCGGGTCGACGATGAAGTACCTGGGACTCGTCCTCGACAGCCGGTGGAACTTCGTGGAGCACTTCCGACGTTTGGCTCCCAGACTGGCATGGGCTGGGGCTGCCTTGAGGCGGCTCCTGCCCAATCCGGGGGGTCCAAACGCCTCCTGCCGGGGGCTCTACGCGGGGGTCGTGCGGTCCATGGCCCTTTACGGAGCACCGGTGTGGGCGCGTTCCCTAAGGCTGGGACCAGCCGGCAGGTTGAACGCGTCCCAGAGGGTCATGGCCATCCGGCTAGTCCGGGGATACCGCACGGTCTCCCGGGAGGCGGCGAGCCTCCTTGCCGGATTGCCGCCGTGGGATCTGGAGGCAAAGGTCCTCGCGCACGTGTGGGAGTGGCGAGTGGAGGCGAAGCGCCGGGGCGTAACTCCGCTGCCGCGAGAAATCACGGTACAGCGGACAGAGCTCCGGCGGGATCTCATGGCGGCATGGAGAGCGCGACTGTCGCAACCCAGCGCTGGGCACGCCACAATTGCGGCGATAAGTCCCCTCTTTGAGGAGTGGTTAGAGAGGCGCCACGGCGTCCTCACCTTCCGCCTGACGCAGGTCCTCACCGGACACGGTTGTTTCGGGAGGTTCCTGTTTCGCATAAGGCGGGAGGAAACGCCCGGGTGTTACCATTGTGCGGATCGCCCGGAGGACACGGTGGAGCATACAGTGGAGGTCTGCCCGGCTTGGGCAGAGCACCGCCGTGTTCTCACGGAGGCGATCGGCGGCGGCGATCTCTCGCGTCCGAGCCTGGTCCAGGCCATGGTGCGGAGCGAGAGTGCATGGGAGGCCGTCACCTCCTTCTGCGAAGCAGTGATGCTCGCGAAGGAGGAGGCGGAACGCGTGAGGGAGAGGCAGCCTCACGCCCTCAGTCGCCGCAGGAGACGCCCTGGGCGGCGGGAATCGCGGGGCGATATCCGGCCACCGTAGGCGCGGGCCTGCGGACGGTGAGCAGCGGGTAGCTCGCCGTCCGGTAAGGACCAGGCCCGAGTCGACGGCGCGTTGTGTTCCACGCGCGCCTCAAAGAGATGTCAGCAAGTGACGGGGCCCAATAGGGCCGACGCCGCTGGGGTCGCGGATTGTCCGAAGGGGTTACCGCGGCCCTGGCATAGGCAACTGAAGGAACACGGGTGGGTTTTAGTCAGTAAAAGTCTGACACGCCCTTCCGCTCCACCCAGAGCGGGAGAAGTTATTTGATGATTTCACACCCTCAAAAAAAAAAAAGAAAAAAAAAAAAGGGTAGCCCGCGAAATTCAAAATTTCTTACGTTTTTTGCAATTTGTAGGTCAGTGTGAGCTTGTATGTTGATTAAAATATGATTCGCGGCCGTAGCTAATATGGCTTTACAGAATTATAATCATTAGAATCAGCAATATAGCTCCATACGTTAGCATTTACCTCAAATCTAACGATTTCAGAAATCATGAGGTTTGAGGTAAATGCTAACTTATGGAGTTGTATTGCTGATTCTAATGATTATAATTCTGTAAAGCCATATTAGCTACGGCCGCGAATCATATTTTAATCAACATACAAGCTCACACTGACCTACAAATTGCAAAAAACGTATGAAATTTTGAATTTCGCGGGCTACCGTGGCGCATCAACCTTAACGCACCCTTCACGACTTTCTACTGTTTTAGCTGGGAAGAAGAATTGGCACAGCATATCTCATTGGTCAGCAACAGGTACTTATGTCTGTGGAACTAACTTTAATTACCTTTATTTATTTATTTTAATAGCGTGGCTAAATAACAGCCGTACGGGTCGATCGATGTCGAAGGTTGCCGAGGTCAGTCCGTGGATGGCCATTCATTAGGTAATATCGAGACCCCTCCGTACCTCGAAAAGCACGATAAGCCGTTGGTCCCGGCTGTCATAGATCTTTGACAGTCGATACAAGTAGTCAGAAGCCTAAAAGTCTGACAACCAGTCTTATCAAGGGGTATCATATTACCCAGTCACTGGTTTGTGGAGGTCAGATAGGCAGTCGCATGTAAACTACTGATATTCAGCTGCATCCGGTTAGAGTGGAAGCCGACCCCAACATAGTTGGGAAAAGGCTAGTGTAGATGTCAGAATGCGCCTAATTGACGCTAAACACTACACTGGGGGCCCCTGCTTTGCCTGCTCCTCCTTCTGATATTGTTTCTTCGGTTAAAGTAAGAATTGGTGACACTACATACGTCACTAATCTAACTGACGTATCTGACATTTTAGATTAAGCCGACTATTAATTAGTACCTAATTTGATAAATTTTCCAAGTCGAATCGATCTGTCTAATCGGCGTATCTGTATGCCATAACGTTCCCATGATACTTAATGCAATCGAGATCGATGTATCTACAGTTTACAAAAAAAAAAAAAGAAAAATAGCTTGCCCTGTAAAACATGCTTCGAAACAGTTATGTCACTTAGTTAGATTAGCGACGATATCACGTCGGGGTCACCAGTATGGGGTGTGAGGGACAGGGTGTAAAGTTCACTCATCCTCCATCCTCCAATGGGAGGATGAGTGAACTTTACACCCTGTTCTTCATGCCCCTATACTAGGCAGATGATGATTAATTATAATGGGCAGTTTCAAAAGTAGTTACGACAGATATTTCTCCTACATCGTCGCTGCCACAAACACCCAGAATACGGAACCCGGATCGAGTGCCAATCTGTAGGTCATACGGGACCTAAGAACCGGCCTTGCATACTCACCTGCCTACATAGTCAATCTTAAGTAATAATTATTACAGGAAAACACTTAACTATTAAAGTAAAACACTTATTAAAGGAAAACACAAAATACTGGTATTCAGCTGCATCCGGTAAGACTGGAAGCCGACCCCAACATAGTTGGGAAAAGGCTAGGCAGATTGACTATTATAGGAAAACACTTAACCGATCCTCAAAAGTTTATTTACTTTGAAATTAATGAACCTCCAATTAATTTTTATTAGGCTTATATTGATGCTCACTTTAGAAATATAAATGAGCCTCATAATAACTTTTCTCACAGTTGGTCGCCCAAACGGGTTAGGTAGGTTAGGTTGCAACTGTGATCAAACGCGCGCGAGCTGAGCGAAGCGAGCGGTGCCACAGCTGCGGCCGGCGAGCGCTACATTAAAAAGTTGATCGCAGTTTATTTGGTTATTTAGTATTTTTAGGACGCATAAATAGGAATTATTTGAGGTTCACAAAAAGAAACGTATTCATTTTAAATATTAGATTGTTCAATAGTATTTTTAGGAAAGAAAAGTGGGAATTATTTGAAGTTTAAATACATGCCATTATTGAATAGGTATTTAATGTCAATCATTCGCAAAGAATCACCTTTCGTGACTTGAATGTGACGATTGTTTGTTTTACGTCACAAATTGGACTGTATTTTGATTTGGTGAAGTTTGCTCCCAAGATGTTTTCCTTATTATATACAACTTCTCCTACTGTATGCTTTACCAATCCACTCCAGCATAAGCATAATCACCCACTGCTGGGACACAGTCAATAATCCACTCCAGACCCACTGACCACTGGCAATTAGTACCTCGATCAGAATTTTCCATTTTAAAACTTGTCCATTTTTTTAATGTCTTCATCTTAGATTATGCATAATCTAAGGTCTTCATTTAGATGTTGCAGAGCTTTTTAAAAGGTATAATTTTCAGAAAAACCAGTGGAGTGAGGTGAAAGAATAATGATAACAATCTGACACACAATTTTCACACCACAGCACAGGAACCTATCAAAATTATGACTAAAATTTAGCAAGTCAATTCGCAAAGACCATCATCTTTTTAATTACGTGACAGCACATAACTCCAAGGACGGCTTAAAGTAACAGTAGATGTCCGTTACCCAAAGTTTTTTGAACTCTTACAGCTTTAAAACTTAACAACTAACGTTACAAAGTAAATTTTTATTTTTACTAGCTCTTTAAACTACGTGTGAATTTAAAAAATCACACCAAAATTCACAATCTTTTGGATAGTCAGTTGTTTCTGCTTCCCGCGTAAACAAATCTCTTGGAGGTCGTTGAACCCAACGGTACCGTGCAACTTGTCCGAACCGGTTGGTCGACGTTGCTGTGACGTCATTTTTAATTCGACTACTTGTTCATAGATGGTGGTAGTGAAGATTGTTTGTACAGAAACTGTTCCTGCCGGAAGGGAATTTGATAACGCTCTTTTGTAATAAAACTCACGACTAAAAAATTGCAGGTTTAAGTAAGGAAGACCATGTTCAATTGGAGTCTTGTAGGGTTGTATTAGTATTCTTTAAGTATTTGAGTTTAATATTTTAACAGGACGTACTCAACGTTTGCAGTTATTAGTACGAAAATTCAACCGCTCAGGTAAAAAAGGCAATTTAAACATAGCTCCTATTATAAATATCTAAGTACATAAGTTAAAGCAGCTTGTCATGTTCAAAGAATTAATTAAGCGCAACTTGATTCTAAGTTAACACCAGGTGCGTTTGCTACAGGTGGCACGGCACTCCTTTTGAACAGATGTTAGGATTATTTTATTCATAAATATTATGAGTCTGCTAGTAGCACCTTGTATTTGTAATCCCTATTATAAGATAACGGGCAGACACAAACATATTCACAAAATCATTTCTTTTTAATTTCAACACCTTGCACACTTTTCTATATAACTAATTTGTCGTTGGCCATCTGTTATTGAGTAGCAGAACTAAACTAAAAAAACTTAAGTTTTAACACTACTAGCGACATCTATTTCGTAACTTAGTAAACTTAACACTGCCATCTCTTATCCATTTTCAGAAACTTTGCATGTACACTTTTGAACTGTCGCCAAATTGATTCACCAGATGTCAGTATTATAAATTATTTTGCACAATACAATCGGTCACTTTGTATTTATTGCTGTATCGGTACCTAATTCATTAATTTACGCAAAAAATGTGACAAAGTGAACGATACGTGTTTAGCGACTTCAATACTGCATTGGTAAGTTATTAATTATTTAAATTAAGTAGTATGGCACGAATCCTAATATTTGTTTGTTTCTGTCAAAGTGATCACCACTAGTTTTGCTGTTTGCACTATTTTTCATTGTTTTACTCTATAAGTAAAACGTACATACAAGTATTCAATCTAAATAGAATGTACCTAATCCAATAACACTGCAGGAAATCGAATGTAGACTACATTCAAATGCCGTCTGCAAATTGATGAATATTGAATCGGTCGGGCGTTCGTTTATCTATTACCTACCTACCTAGCTATACAGACAGCTGCCGGCTAATCTACTTCTAAAACTAGTACTTGGGTAGACCAAAATATAAGGTTTTTGACATCTTTATTAATGTTAGAGGTCGCAATGATAAATTCTCGCTTCTGTTTTTTAGGTGTGCACGCCTAGGAAAATTGTCTAGATACTTATCACGAACTGTCATTTTTGTTGAATAAGTACCTAATAAGTGTTATGTTAATTCAATGGGAAATAGAAGACAATACTTGATCATAACTGCGCATGAGGTTTGATTCCGGGTCGGGCAAAGTGTTATTGCGGCTTTTCCATCTGGAATTCCTCAGTAGCAGCCCAGGGTCTGGAGTTGTGCCCGCTTGATGGCAATATGCTCGCCCCCCATTACCTGGGGCTTACACATAACTGGTGAAATGTGGGTGTATATATACACACCTCTGCCCAACCCTTCGGGGAAAAAAGGCTGTTGATATTAATTCAATATTTTCATAAAGTCTGGCAACACAGCGGTAAACCCCTTGGTGTTACCGGTGTCTGTCGGCAGCGATCGCTACTTTCCAACAAATGAGCCAAGTTATCAGCATCATCATCTCCCTAGCCTTTTCCCAACTATGTTGGGGTCAGCTTCCAGTCTAACCGGATGCTGCTGAATATCGGTATTTTACATGGAGCGACTGCCTGTTGCCCACAAGACGTACTGCGATCCAGGATGAAAAGTATTGTAATTTCATACAAATCCGTTCAGCCGTTTTAAGCGTGAAAGCGTAACAAACAAACTCACTTTCGCATTTATAATATTAGTGACGTATGTGTAGATTTCACGTCGAATTTAACTAAAATCGATCAAATACCTGCCTGCCTACATAAAGAAGCGTCCTTTTTAAAATACACCCATCCCAAATAAAAGCTCTCACAGTAAACTCCGCATTGCGTATTAAGCGAGTACTCTGTAAAGTCCTACAGAAAGGACACTAGACGTAGGTATAGGACGCTCCTTTCGGCCGTTTTGAGGTCAGAGCTAATCTTACTGTATCGATCACCTACAGAAAGGTTTAGGTGGTGAAATAAAGGTAAACAATCTTGATGTGTCTTTTATCATTTTTAGGGTTCCGTACCTCAAAAGGAAAAAATGGAACCCTTATAGGATCACTCGTGTGTCTGTCTGTCTGTCTGTCCGTCTGTCACAGCCAATTTGCTCCGAATGTAAAGGACCGATTAAGTTGAAATTTGGTACACATATGGATTTCTGTGACCCAAACACGTACAGCTAAAGTAAATAAATTAATTTTGAATATGAGGGTCACTTTTAGGGGCAAACTAGAAAATTTTAAAAAAAAGTTTTGTAAACTGTACCGTGTGACATATCAAATGAAAGGACTTACTATGAAGGTTTCAAATATATTTTTTTTATAATTTTAAAATAAATAGTTTTAAAGTTAATTAAGAAAATAGACGAAAATTGACCATTCCCCACCCTTATCTCCGAAACTACTGATCCTAAAATTTTGAAAAAAATACAGAAAGTAGGTCTATACCTGTAGATTACAGGAAAGCCTATAAGAAGTTTGTGGTCTTAAAATAACATGGTAAATCTCTCAATATTGTGAATACAAACTTACATTTACTGTTGGAATGTATGGGAGAACATGTTTTGTTTGTATGTTAAGTTTGTTTTTGGGATAATTTCATACCAACTACGGAACCCTTCATTGTGCGTAGTCCGACACGCACCTGTCCGGTTTTTTATCTTAAAACCTCAGTTTCAAAATAAAATGCAACTAAAAACCAATGTAAATACAACAATAATGATTACTAAATCAATTGAACCATTCGTTTAAGCAGTAGTTTATTTGTTTAATATGTGTTTGTGTAAAAAGTCACGTCAAGATTGTTTACCTTTATTTCACCACCTAAACCTTTCTGGAAAGGTGTTTTGATGTTGAGCTAAAAAATTACGCGATTTCATGCAGATCGAAGGAGAAATGTGACATTTTGTGTGCTAACGCACATTGTGAAACTATTTACACATTTACACTACGAATCGATGACTCTTTAGAGGCATGAGGAACAGGGTGTAAAGTTCACTCATCCTCTATTGAAAAGGGAGGATCCTCCGACCAGACGGGTGTCGTGTCTGGTGGGCTACTGCCCAACGGTTGATGTCGGGACGTTGTATATATGCTAATCGCGTGGTAAACTCTAATTGCGCGATGCAGGTTTGCGTGACGTCATGTCATTGATGCGTAGTTCATATGTGGCGATGTAGATGCCGCCACAACTCTAAGCCGACGTTCGCACGGACGTAAAAATATCGCGGCGGGATTTTATCGCGCACTGGATTTTCAACTCTCGGTGTTGAGCCGAGCTTCGAAAATCCAACCTAACAACAACAGAGTGCATCCCAGCGCGTTGAAAAAACACACTGTTGGATATTCAACTCTCGGCGCTAAGCAGATCGTTGAAAATTCAGTGCGCGAAAAAAAAACGCCGCGATATTATTACGTCCGTGCGAACGTCGGCTTAAGCTGGTTGCAGATGAGAGAGGACCTAAGCTAATTTAGTTTAGCTTAGCTCGCATATCTGAGGTAAACTAAATTAGCTTAGCTCCTGGTGTGTAACCACCTTAATAGATAATTTTAAAATAATATTATTAGTGTTAAATAAATGTTTGGATTACGCTAGAATATTGTACGCCCCTAGGTATGTTACATCGATCTTGTAACAATTATAAGAACTGAGTTCTACCTGTCACAAACAATAAATGAGTTTCAGTTTGAGATCAGCAGTTTTCACTGTTTCATGTCTGGGAAATACGTCTTCTCGCAGAGCAATGGAAAAAAGAAAAACGGAATGGTTAAAATCTAGGTAATTTTGGCGAAGTGGCTTCCACATCAATATTCTATTGTTATTTTTTTTGTGTAAGTAAATGATAAAAATAAAAATTAATTTCAATATTGTATTCCTGTTTTGATGTGTACTTACCTACTTATAAGTACATAAATAATTATATTTATGTGTGCAAAAATATGTAATTAGTAGATACCTCTTTCAGTTAATATTTAGAATTAATTTGTTCGCCAACATACCTACATTTTCAGACAGCTGTATTTTCTTTCAAGAACTAAGCCCTAATAAATTCAAAAATTGTTTATAGCGGAAACTTTGTCAGAAAGCCTTTAATACTGTCAAAGACTATATTGAGGACAAAAAGGTTTGGGATTGAGCTGCTCCAATAAATTTACACAATTAATGTTGATTTAAATACCTTTTTACATATTCTATACAATGACATGAATATTTACTTTGTAAAATATTACTTATACAGTTATACTATTTATAAGTTTTGAGTTGAGCTGCACGATTACTGACAAATGCGTGCACTGACTGGGCAGGTCCACTCAATCTGTGTGGTTCTTTCCTCAAAAGACCATTTCAGACTGCAATCTACATGGTCTTCACATGATCTGACCAAGATTATGTCTGGACTTTAAAAGAGACTGTGACCTCTGAGTTTGTTTCGGCGTTTCTTCTCAGAGTAGTCAGATAGGAAACGTCGAACTCATCTAGTTTTAAAAAAAATATGCTTGACGTGTAAAAGTGTTTGTACAAACCTACTTACAGAAAATAAATCATTTATCATTTATCATTTAATATTTTTTGTCATCCTGTTTACCTATGCTCACAAATAATGGTTATGATAGGTAAGTAAGCTAGTTACTTAACAATTGAAAAATACCTGGCAAAATTACTTTAAAAGCAGACAGTCGCCACGCGACTATAAGTACCTACTAGAACACAGACTTATATTGGCTAGACGACGCAAGTGTATGTACTTCGCGTGTAAAAAGGGAGTAAAATTGACTTCCTTCAGCGCCGCTTCCATTCAGTCTGCGCTCGAACGTTCTTGATGCCGGACGTCAAACAAAAACTAGAAAATGCCAAATTATGCGGTATTGAGCTGTAGAAACTACACAAAAAAAGTGGGACGAGATAATGGAAACGTTTCCTTTCATCGATAAGTCATATTGTTATTAAATTATGTGTTTTTAATTGCAAAATCAATTATTTTGTGTTCATTGTGTTCTTACAATGAACACTATGTAACTGAGTGTGTATCAAATAATTCATGATACATTGCCGTTTTTAGTTACAAGGCAGTATGTAGGACTTGTCTGTTAAAACACGCAATGAAAATTAAAATGATCGATATTGTCACTTGTCGCTCAGCTTCGTGGTACAGTCGCTATTCTCATTTTTCTGTCAAATAAAGCAAATAGTGTTGTACACACAGTTTGTACAGTCAATCTCGATTCTAATCGATTTTGGAAACAGAGGAATGAGGAATGTTTGCGTTGGGTTTTTTGTAACATGTAATTTTTTTTTTTACTCCAATGTGCCAATTTAGTGATTTTGTTTAGAATATTATTAATTATATTTACAGATTTCCAAGTGATACCACAGTTAAATAAATATGGATTGAAGCGACGGGGCATGAAAATTGGTTCCCAACACAATATAGTCGAATTTGCTCTGTTCATTTTAATGAAGGCAGCTTACGGAAACAAAAAGTTTCGACGCCTGACTACAATTGATGTATTAAAGGCGGTAACTAATGCGGAAGTTAGTGGATTGACTTTAGGCTCGAATTCACTGGCATCGTTCTCTAAAACCTAAAATTCTCTATGTTTTATAGAAATCAGTAGGTACTTAGATGTTGTCGATGTCGGAACTCTTATGCGTATTGTTTAATGCGGGAGATCCGATTTAAAAGTGTTCATCTAATCGAATCTGTTCCCGGTTTTTTGTTAGAATTTTAGGATTAAAGATTGGTGCCAGTGAATAGAACCCGCCGCAAGCTTTACATTTTATTTTACATTTGCTTTTTATTTTCAGGAATTATTAAAAATATTTTAAATTTATTTTTTACTAATTTATTTACTTAGTTCTGGATCGGATTTTATTTCATAGCGACTTCTACTGGCTTTTCTTTTTGTAGATAAAATGTCTTCTAGGGTTTTTTATTAACGTTGTAACTTTCCTACAACAAAGTACATAATAAGACTAATTAGGTTCAAGCAACCAATAAGAACCAGTCATATAATGACATAATCGAAAATGACTAACATTTCAGTAAAAAAAAAAACAAATAATTTCAGATTTATCATTCCTCTGTCGATGAACTCGAATAATCGATTGCAAAATCGATATTATAAAATTATTTTTTTTTACTCAAATAATCTTTACGTAACACTCCCTCTTCCCTTTCGGGATACCTAGGCACAGCCGGAAGCAGTGTGAAACAAGTAGGTATAAGATGCAAGCGGACGGAATGCTCGCACGCGACTTCTCGCTCCAAAGACGAGGCGAAACGCGGCGGGGCCTTTAAATCGTTTTGAATCGTTTACTCGCGGACGGGGAGTTCCCATCACTAAATCGCTCATGTGACGTCACAGTAGGTGGAAAAATAATGGCACGCTTGGTTTCTATTCAGACGATGAGACTTGCGTAATCTAGCCATTATAAGTCTGTGTACTAGAACGATTTCTATGAAAACTTCATGGAAATTATTCTACCAGAATCGCGTCACAAAGTCGTCGTCGGCGTCGCGTCCCGCTCGCACCTGTCTGCGGGAGCCTTAATCCGATCCAGCCTGTTCCTTGCTGCCCTCCCCCAGAGACGCTCTAAGCCGAGGTCCGTACTCCACAGGAGGTGACCTTAGTGTGTAGTCGCTTAGTTTTAAGTTCTATGCCCTGGCTGGAGGCCTTAATTTATTGAGGCACCGCGACGACAACCCCTAGGTATACCTGCGAGATGCCATTAAAAAAAACTGGCAATATTTTTGCCGCTTTTAGTGTCTGATATAATATAACTCCCACGATAATAGCGTAGGTGGTACTATTAATATCCGGAAACGACTCTATAGACCTCCCACTCATCATCTTCCGAGCTTTTAAATTAGACAAGTTAGATAACATTCTAGGGAAATCATGGAAATAAAATTAATTTTAAGTCGCTTTAAGTACCATAGATTATATTAATCCTGTTTATAATTTTAGGCTGTGGTGGTACCGTGTTAACTCTTGTAGGTAGGTAAGTATCTATAGAATATGCGGAGGTCAGACTACATATAGTTCGATTCAAACATAATGCCTACTCGGAAGTTATCTGCGAGTGCAGACCGAGCAGGTACAGTCAAGTCGACAATAATTTTAGCTCCAGTTAGTTAAGCTCAATTAAGTTTTGATTTAAGATTTTTTTAAGATTTAGCTCCATTATGTTTGAATCGTACTATTCGTACTATACTATAAATACAAACATACATACATACATACATAGACTGCTATACCCTGACTGGAGGCCTTAACCCTGACTGGAGGCTTACCCCTGGCTGGAGGCCTTAATTTATTGAGGCACCCACAGACAGGACCGATTGAGCAGCCGACAACCTCCAAGGTTGACCAGCGAGATGCCACTTATACATGTTATACAAAAAAAAAGAATTACTGCTACATAACCCTTCCTTTTGGCTTCGCCGTAGTCGGGTAAAATGCAGACTCATCATATTTTGTCTAGTCTTTTCCCAACTATTCTGATGTCTGCTTCTAGTCTTACCAGATGCAGCTGAATACCAGTATTTTACAAGGAGCGACTGCCTATCTGACTTCCACAACCCAGTTACTGGGCAAAAATACTCAAATACTCAAATACTCAAACATTTATTGCATTCCATATTATGTAAAATAAAAAGATGGTATAATACAGTAAGATATCAATATGGACCCTGTCGGGCACAGCAAAAATTAGGAGAGAGGAAGAGGGCAAGTACATAATAGTTGAAATTTAATTAATTCTATATTATTATAAATTATATAAAGTATTTAATTGGGTGTATAAATTATATAAGTATCTATATTATTAGTTATTTTAATTTAATGTATTGCATATGAATAGTGTAGGTAATTAGTATATATATCTTAGAAGTAAGTACTTAATTCCATTAATAATAAATTATGTTATTATTTATATTTCATATTTATATTTGATTTTCTATAAGTATTTTCTATATTTCATATTATATTATATTATTATCTATATTTCATGACGTTTGGTGTTTATAACAAAGAATAATTTTATTTTGGAATTGATTTGCTATCTAAAAACTCTTTTACTGAGTAGTATGACTCTGATTCCAGAAATTGTTTCAATTTATGAATAAATACATTTGTTTTGTTTACTTCTCTAATATCATTTGGCAATTTGTTATAAACTTTAATGGACATAACTAAAGGGCTGGCTGAGTGCATTTTGAGTCGGGATTGAGGTATGTTTATTTTGTTTTTGTTGTGTCGAAAAGTGTATCTTGTTTGTGTTTCTTCGCAAGTGGTGTACAATTCTGGGTGTTTTCTGACAAATTTACACAATTCTAAAATATATAAACATGGAAGTGTGAGTATTTTGTGTTTTCGGAAAAATACCCCGGCATGTCTGATTGTCAGACTATCGACCTTCTGACTACCCGTAACTATCTACAAGGTGTAACATAAATAACCCACAACCTCTTAAGGGGTCATTGTACTCATCATTATGAACAACTTTTACTATGGGACCAAACCTGGAATCGCGAAAAAAAATCAGCTGCTCTCTACATTTTGACGAGTTTGATGTAGATAAATGTACTGGTCAGCTGATTTTTTTTCGCGATTCCAGGTTTGGTCCCATAGTAAAAGTTGTTCATAATGATGAGTACAATGACCCCTTATGAGGTTGTGGGTTATTTATTTTACACCTTGTATAAACTACCCTTTCACTCATTAATAATCATTATTCATTCATTTCTAGTCGAAACACTCAAAACGTAAACAAAAACAGAAATTTCGTATTAAAAAAACTCAATTCGAAATCAATTAACAACCGGCGGCATAATGAAATCCCGCCAAAAATCCATAACAACAAAGAATACAGTATAACCCGACTTACCTATTTGAGTAAAAAGAATTACCAAGTACGTGGCGGGGGGCGAAATGGGAGACGTATGATTGTCTCTGTCACTCTTACTGTGAAAGTGTTGCTGTTCTTTTCTCACATCTCACTCGCTTCAGACGTGTGACATCCCGTGGGCTTTGACTGTGGTCTAGGGTTGTGCGAAAGCGATTAAAATAATCAAATTTATTGTTATTTCAAACTCAAAACTCAAAGCATTTAATTCAATTAAACCAATTACAGGCACTTTTGAATTATCAAAGAGTCGGTCAGTTAGTCAGAAAGTTGAAGCTAGTTGCCCAATTCCAAAACGTAGATCTCCAAGAACGGGCAAGAAACTCCATGGGAATTCAGACCAACAACTTAGACTATCGCAGTCCACTGCTAGACATAGGACTCACCGAAGTTGCTCCACAAGATCCAGTTCTCCCCCATAAGAAATCCAGTCTTGTCCAGAGTCCAGAGTCCAGACGCCATTGTCCATTTATCTGGGGAGAGTCCCACAGACTACGCTTGCCGATACGTCGTCTACACTCGAAGACGCGCCAAGAGTTGAATGAACACCATTAAGACATTATTGTATCTACTTATGGCACACGTCATTATATATCGGTTAGCTAAATACTATATTTTGCGGTTTTCCTCATAGGTTCCGGCGATTTGGAATTCATTGCCCTTAAGTTCTCTTGATACAGTTTTTACTATATACCTATTTTTGTGGCAATAAAGATAATCAGTGAATAATGTTCCCACTGCTGGGACACAGGCCTCCTCTCGGTGAGAGGAAGCGGGCCGTAACCGTAATCCACCACGCGGGCCCTCGCGGGTTGGTAGATGTCACATGTCTTCGAATTTTCGGTTCTAGGACATGCAAGTTTCCTCACGATGTTTTCCTTCACGGTTTTGAGAGCAGTGGTGATGGAATAATTTATACAAAGTAAAGGCCCTACCTGGGTTCGAACCTACGACCTACAACTCGTAAGACGCGGAAATTTCCACTGGGCCACCACTGCTCTCAACTGCCTGTGGTAATGGGCCGGCCATATTACCGCCGATGACCGTTGGGGTAGACGTGTTCTTGAGTGGAGACCGCAAATCGGTAAACGTATGGTAGGACGCCCTCAGGCTAGGTGGAGCGACGATCCTCGTAGGGTGGCTGGTAGCAGCTGGATGAGAGTTGCCGAGAATCGAGCTGAATGGCGTGCAAGTGGAGAAGTCCAGCAGTGGACTGCTTTAATCTGATGATGATCACATAGCCTCCCTCTCCCACACGCGTATGTCCTCACAACAGTATATTTTGTGACGTTATTCTATCCTTTGCAACACAAGCAACCAACAGCTATAGTTAGTGCAATCCACGAAGACGCGCCCCAACCTTCTTCCTAATCGCTTACAGCACAAGTATGGAACATTGTACAAGTGTACGCACTAATTACCTATACCTGCAGTTAATTACCTGCAATTAGTGTGTATCGACAAAACTAAAAGACTAGCGGAATGGTGCACACTTGCACTGTAAGCGGTTAGGAAGAAGAGTGGGGGGCGTCTTCGCGGATTGCGACCAACGCCACTCACTTTCATGCTTCCAGTCCTCACTCGCCAACCCACGCCTTGACAGGTGTCCAGTCTGCCCAAGTCCATTTGAGTTCCATTACCTGTATTGTTATTGGTACTGTTCCCCACGTCAAATTACCCTTGTTCATTGATCTCGACGTTTGGATCTCCGGCTATTAGTTTTATCATTTCAAGAATGGAATCCTCTACAGCTCTCTTTGCAACTCTCAATCTGTACGAAGCCTTCTGCTTGAGCATCCACATCTCGAGACCATACACTTAGTCATGATGGCAGAAAATATTATTAAACGAGTGGTTTACAAGAAACCTGAAACGGATAGCACTGAGACCTGAGACGAAGATTTTGGAAACAGCGGTGTAATACAGCATAGCAGTGACTTGTCGAGAATGCAGTTTAACCGACAAAAGATTCACCGGGGAAACTGGACTGGACAACATGGCGGTGACGTCTTAAAAAGAGCCCATCCATATACTACGCGTGCCAAATAAGGAATAGGATCGCGCTTGCTGCCAACTTCCCACGATAGCTGTCAAATTAGTACTGCCGATAGCTGTCAAATACACGATAGCTGTCAAATTAGTACGCATTGGTGATGAAGTTCGCGAGTATTGCGGAACAAAATGGCGTTTTGACAGTACTATTCTTATTTGGCACGTACATCAACCGTCTCTCCACAATTCCATTGCTTGCTTACTATACGGTATACGGTGCATACTCGGTAGGCTCTTTATCCCTTCCATATCCTAAGGGCACGTCTTCCCTACCCTTATCGCGACCTTCAGTCTACTCCTTGATGGTTGATGCAATGGTCTTTGTTGCACCATGTAACACGAGGCAACAGGGGCTAGGGTTCATTCGAGTAATCGAATATGGTCAAACCACACTTGGATCGGTTCATTTCATTCATATTACACTAGTGGTTTTACAAATGCCTCAAGTTCAGAGCAGTTCCTAGGCTAAACTCTTTCCTAGCCTCGCTTCATCGTTCGTCCAAACCAACAGCCCACTTTACTCAGTAAAGCCGAAACCCCTACACAAATCTAATAAATAAATTTTAAAATAAACAACAACAAGCCAAGCAGCCCTGCCGGCCGCCGCCCTCTCGCATAAAATCAATATTAATGGAGGTCGCTTCACCTCTAGATGTGGCATGTCTCTCACTTTATCAACATTTACTACTGCATATCGAATATCGATTGCTTGTATTTAAGAACCGATTTTAATCGATACTTTGGAAGCGGGCTTAATCCTAGACGGATAGTAGATGGACCACCACAATCCATAGATTATATTCCAATTTTGATTCCAAATAGTGATGTTCGAAAATTTATTTTTATAATAGCGGGCACTGCGACTGTGTTCCAGTTTTGAATTCACATTGATGTTCGAAAAAATCTTTGAATAGATTATGAGGGCCTTTCGAAGGTCGGGGAAGTTTACAAATAAGTAAGAGATGTCCATGTCCTACCATTGCAGCTAATATGGATGATTAAAATGGCTAGACTGAGTCAATATTTTCCCGATGTTTTCCTTCGCCGTTTTGAGAGCAGTGGTGATGAAATAATTTACATAAATTAAAGTGTTCGAGGGTATGGTAGGGTTATGGTTCGAGTTAGAGTTCAAACCAAATCTGCCTATGTTATTAGGGTCGGCTTCCAGTCTTACCGAATGCAACTGAATACCAGTATATTACATGGAGCGACTGCCTATCTGACCTCCACAACCCAGTAACTGAGTAATACGATACCCCTTGGTAAGACTGGTTGTCAGACTTTCGGGATTCAGACGACCCGTAACAACTGTCAAAGATCCACTAATGACAGCTGGGACCAACAGCATAACGTGCTTTCCGAGGCACGGAGGAGTCTCGGTATGTAAAGATGGTCACCCATCCACGGACCAACCGCTGCAAGCGTACTTAACACGATGAATCGACCCGTGCGGTTGTTATTACCTCCGGTTCGAGTACAAGTACGTACAAATTCGTAAGTCGTCGTGGCCATTACTACTGGGCGACCACTGCTGCGGCATAATTCCTGCTTATTCTTACTTTGTAGCGCGGCAACCCCACGACCATAGGTTTAATAATAATGTTGGTGTCACTGACTTGGGCGACCAATCACGCGCCGCGATTTCTCCCGCGCGCCCCGTTTCTGGCGCGGTTGTGGAGCAGGAGTCCCTCGCGGTCGCAGCGCCGCAAACAGCGCAGTCCAACCTCGATCCTTGTGCAACGCTACGTTTTTCAAGCCGCGCCCGGAAAGCGCCGGCCATCTTAGATCTTTAACTCTCTCATTTTCTAGTAATAGTACGTTTTCGAGTCTGTTACTCATTTATTTTCTTGTTTTGTTTTGTTCCCAAGTGTATTGGTAAATTAAAGTACAGTAAATTAACAAGGACTTTCAATCAGAGGCCCGAACCCCATGCCCGTCGGCTACATTTGGCGTCCCAACAGTAGGGGCCTCTGACGACACGTGCTTGCAAAAATTTTTTTACGAAGCATTACGACGCAGTCGGCGTCTGTTCTCCAGGAGGAAGGCTTCGGTTACACGTACCTACCTACACGCGGGAACTTCGGAATCTGAAGCGCTACGAGGGCGTTTCCAGCGAATAAAAGTTCGCCACGAGGTTCCGTTTTCGTTGTCAGGATGCCAACGACACCAACGACGATGGTAACAAGAAATAAGAAATCCAAGAAGCAGGGAGAAGATACTGAAGATGAAACAGAAAAGGAAAATGAAACAGAAGAGGAGATGTTCACGTCCATCACCATGGACCAGGGTCAGTTTGCAACCCTGATGCAATCACTGCAGCAGAGTCAGGCAGAGATATTCGCGAGGCTCATCCAAGATGTTAGGACTTCGACCCCAGCGCCTGCTGAAGTGTCCATGACAACGCCCGCCGCGAACTTCTCAAAGTGCACAACTCGATTTAACGGATCGTCCGCTGATGTCGACGGGTTTATCGACGCAATAACAGTGTACAAGAACTGCCTTCAGATATCAGATGATAACGCTGTCAAAGGACTCTCCATGTTGCTAGTAGACTCGGCAGCATTATGGTGGCAGGGTATAAAAACCAGCACCACGTCATGGCCGGATGCTATGCAAAAACTAAAAAGTGCATTCGGAGAGCATCGCCCGCCATTTCGTATATATTTGGAATTGTTTTCATTGCGACAAGGTACGGACAAAACTGATTTATTTATTGCGAAGACGAGAGCGCTTTTATCGAGATTGCCACAAGAAGATCTAAGTGAAAAAGTTCAACTGGATATGGTATACGGGCTTCTCGATCGTAGAATAAAAAAGCGGCTCGATCGTAACTCCATAACATCGTTCGACCAGTTATTGCACCGTGCCAGAGCGATCGAAGAATCGTTAGAAGACAGCGCATGCGACAAGACACCGGCACTGACGCAATCGAGCGCCAGTCACCAAGCGGCCGTCGCCGGCGCCCCTTCAACTTCGGCACCAAGTGATAAAAACACTCGCAGCAAAAGACTGTCGTGCAGTTACTGCAAGAAATGGGGACATGAAAAATCGCAGTGTAAAAAGTTAATAAACAATGATAAAAGTGATAACGTAAAAAGTGATAACGGGAAAAGTGATGATAGCGTAAACAAAAATAAAGCTATTCAATGTTATGGGTGCGGTGCGCCTAACGTTATAAAATCGAAGTGTGAAAAGTGCAAATCTAGTTCTCAAAACGCATTCTATTCGGTTACGACAACTAGTGATAGCGTAAATTCAAAAGTGCGCGGTTCCCGTAATCATAGCGTTATCGTGCGCGATGAATGCGCGTCGGGCGAGCCGACAGCCGCAAGCGTCCCGCCACCCGCGCCGGCCCCGCAGAGTACGTGCGGCCGCGCCAAGGCCGCGAACGGCAGCGCTGCCCGTTGCCTAGCGACCGTCCGTGAGCGTAACGATATCGTTCCTCGCGGTCGGAAGTCGCCGGGCCCGCCTCGCATCGTTCCTGCCAGTACCACAGGTAACCCAGCGTCTTGCAACGCTGGGCGTAACTTAAAACTTTACTGTGATTGTGTTACTGAATTGCAACATACTAACGAGCGTTCTAATGTCGGTAAAAATGTGTGTTATAATTGCATAGGTTATAATAATAATAGAGACACTAAGTTTTCTGTAAATTCAACTGAAACCCGTTCGCAACACGGGCATGTAATTCAATCTGTTCAATCAGCTGATAACGATTATGTTGCCATATCATGTTGCGTAAACAATAATTCAAATGGTCAGGGTTTATTTAATGTTCAGTGTGATTGTTTATGTTTATGTTGTAATAATGATAGCGTTGATAAATGTTTAGGATTATGCTCGGTAAATGTTAATAATAAAAATTGTAAGAAACGCCTCGCGTCTGCACAGGGTCGGACTAAGGGAGGTTCAATTAAGGGGGAGCCTAATAATAATAGACCTTTGATGCAAATAGGTATTTTGGGGGAAAATGGGACAGCGTTACTGGACACTGGTGCTAGGGGCTGTATTGCCGGTCACACACTTTTTCGCGTGTTAAAGGAAAAAGGCCATCCTTTGCAACAGTGCACTAGAAACATCCGCCTGGCGGATGGTTGCACGCGCCTGATGGAGGTGCTTGTTGCAGAGGTACAGGTGAAACTTTTTCATAAAATTGTGCCCACCGAGTTTATAATTTTCCCCGAAGCGAAAGATAATGAAACACTTTTAGGTATTGATTTTATTAACAGTGCCGGTCTCGTTATCAATTTTAAGCAGTGCCTTTGGCATTTTTCGGATAGTAGTGATCAAAAGTATAAATTGATTTTGGAAACTTTTTCACCTCGTCAAAATTCGTACGCCGCGATGAATGTTTTACGCGATGACGAGGGTGCAGGTTTAGAGGATCAGGAGCGTGAGGAGCTTGCCCAATTGCTCACGAATTTTCAGGAAATGTTTAATTCGATTGGGGAGCCGACTCCATATGGAGAGCATCATATAGATACGGGAAATAATTTGCCGATAGCGACGCCTCCATATCGCCTGACACCTGCAAAGAAGGAGATCATGCAGCAAGAGCTTACCAAAATGTTAGCTGAAGATATTATTGAAGATTGTGAATCTGCATGGGCTGCGCCAGCCCTGCTAGTACCTAAACGTGACGGCAGTTTCCGGTTTTGCGTCGACTATCGAAAGTTAAATTCGATTACGAAGAGTGACGCCTATCCAATGCCTCGTATTGATGAACTGTTGCAATCTACTAAACGTGGACGTTGTCACATGAGTACAATAGATTTGCGATCTGGCTACTGGCAAGTGTCAGTTAAAGAAGAGGATAGGGATAAGACGGCTTTCGTGACCCCTTTCGGAACTTTTCGTTTTAAAAGGATGCCGTTCGGTCTGAAGAACGCGCCGGCTACTTTTCAGCGTCTGATAGACAGAATGCGATCTGGTTCAGCACTAAAGGACGTCACAATACTAGGATATTTAGACGATTTATTAATTATAACGCAGGGGGATTTTTCGAGGCACCTGGAAGACCTGCGAATCGTTTTTGAACAGCTGATGAAGTTCAAATTGCGTGCTAACCGAGAAAAGTGTGTGTTTGCACGAGAGTCGGTTAAATATTTAGGTCATGTGATCTCGCAGGACGGAGTCTCAGCTGATGAAAGGAAAATTCAAGCCATATTAGACATGAAAGAGCCGTCTGCACTGGGACACCTCAGAACATTTATACAAACATGTTCCTGGTTCAGGAAATTTATTCCCAAGTTTTCGGAGGTAGCAGAGCCACTGACAAGATTGACAAGGAAAAATCAACCTTGGATATGGGGACCAGAACAGGCTGAAGCGTTCAGTAACTTGAAAAGGCTTCTGACGTCAGCGCCGATCCTCATACAGGCAGACTACTCCAAGCCATTCATCCTGCGCACAGATGCGAGCAACTATGCGATAGGCGCAGTGTTGCTTCAAGGTGAAAAGAATGAAGAACGACCCATTGAATTTGCCAGCCGTTTGTTATCAGCGGCTGAACGGAATTATTCGACCACGGAGCGGGAGGCTCTGGCGGTCGTCTGGGCAGTCGACCGTATGCGGGGTTACATTGATGGTCATCCAGTCGTTATAGCCAGTGATCACCAGCCCTTGAAATGGCTGCTGTCCTTGAAGTCACCTTCTGGTCGTTTAGTGCGTTGGGCACTAAAGCTGCAGGCCTATGACATCCGGTTTGAGTACACTCCCGGAAAGGTAAATGTAGTGGCCGACGCACTCAGCCGCCCTGTCTGTACAGATGAGTCTCGTGAATCCTGTGGAATATGTACTGTCATTATTGATTTACCTACGCGAGATCTCACGGAGCTACGTGCAGCACAAGAATCTGACCCAGATTTAATTAAAATTGTGAAGGAATTAGAAGATACAGAAGAAGTTGCGTCTCGCCGTTGGACAGAACGTGGTTATCTCATGGAACGCGGTATCCTTTATCGCTATAACCCAGATACAGACAACGAGTCGCCGCAATTAGTAATACCTGTAAGCATACGTGAAGGGATTCTAAGAGAATGTCATGATGCTCCAATTGCAGGTCATCCTGGTATAGAGAGAACATACCAGAAAATAGCTCAAAACTATTACTTCCCTGGCATGAGAAGAATAGTAACCGATTATGTAAAATCATGTGCCTCTTGTCAACGCTATAAAGCGACAAATGAAAAGCCACCTGGTCTGATTCAAACACCGATTTTAAACCAGCGCAATGAAGTCTTGGCTATCGACCTATTTGGACCACTGCCAGAGGGCGAAAACGGGGAAAAATGGATCCTGTTAGTGGAAGATACCGCGACAAGATGGGTAGAATTGTATGCTCTCAAAGAAGCAACCTCTGTCGCCTGCGCGAAAGTACTCATAGAAGAGTATTTCCTTCGGTTCGGCTTACCACGTCGCATTATTTCGGACAATGGTGTCCAATTTGTTTCAGCGGTCATGCAGAAATGCATGTTCATTCTCGGCATTACACAAGACTTGATACCCTATTACCACCCAGAAGCCAATCCAGCTGAAAGGAAAAACCGGGATATGAAGACCCAATTGGCCCTGTTGGTTGGTACGGATCACCCTTCATGGCCTAAGCAGCTACCGATAGTACGGTTCAGTATGAACAGCGCGGTCTGTGAAACAACAGGGGTTACTCCTGCATATTTGACGTTTGCACGTGAGCTGAGGTCACCGTTAGAGGTGTACAATGATCCAAGGGCAGTCTTAGAGAAGGATAATTTTGTACCACAGATCACTCCTTACCTGACAAAATTTTTAAACTCCTTAAGTGAAGTCCGTGATAGAGTAGAAAAAACTGCAGGACAGAAGGAAGACTTACGCTGATCGTTCGAGAAGAGTAGGAGAGGATTTTAAAGTAGATGACAAGGTTCTATTGGCTACCCATCTGCTGAGCGATGCCAGCAAGTCAAAGACTGCTAAGTTTTTCCCTAAAAGGGATGGGCCATATGTTGTGAAGAGGAAAGTGAGTCCAACAACATACCTAATCGCGTCTGATGATAATCCTGGTGAGATATTGGGCAAATTCCACGCTAATCAGCTCACCCCTTTTCGAGGACGAGTAGATGAACGCGCTCAGCCACTGGAGCCAAAGAAAAAGCGAGGCCGACCTCGTTTACAACCTATTCTTAATGATTTTAATGTAGGGCTAGACCACGATCGAGGGCGTAATCGTGATCTAGAGGGGGAGTATGTAGCGCGGCAACCCCACGACCATAGGTTTAATAATAATGTTGGTGTCACTGACTTGGGCGACCAATCACGCGCCGCGATTTCTCCCGCGCGCCCCGTTTCTGGCGCGGTTGTGGAGCAGGAGTCCCTCGCGGTCGCAGCGCCGCAAACAGCGCAGTCCAACCTCGATCCTTGTGCAACGCTACGTTTTTCAAGCCGCGCCCGGAAAGCGCCGGCCATCTTAGATCTTTAACTCTCTCATTTTCTAGTAATAGTACGTTTTCGAGTCTGTTACTCATTTATTTTCTTGTTTTGTTTTGTTCCCAAGTGTATTGGTAAATTAAAGTACAGTAAATTAACAAGGACTTTCAATCAGAGGCCCGAACCCCATGCCCGTCGGCTACAACTTCCTTTTTTACTAAGTACTTATTACCTACCTACCTACTCTACTCACTCCCCAATTTTATTTATAAACCAAAAGAATTCGTAATCAGACTCAAATCACAATAATCCGAAGCGTCAATAATAATATGAAAGAATTAAAGTGTGATATCAAAAGATTCCAGTTTTAAGGAATTCAAAAAAAGTTATTTTTAACGTTCAACGGTATTCAAAATTCTTCCGACATTGATTGTACGACATTATGGGGTGACTATGTATTTTATATTATTGGGACTGTCTTGATTTTATGTGATATAGTATTTCTTAAATATTATTAAGTATGTACATACTTATATTATGTACCTACTGACTTACTTAGCTTTATCGAATAATATTTGCAACTCTCGACACAAACGAAAAAAAGGAAAAAAAAAACAAATGAAAAAAAAATAAGAGAAATAAGAATTTTAGAATTCAAAAGACAATGAAAGCCGAAAGGTTAATTTAAAGATTCTATTCGCTGGGTAATAATAGTTGCTAATGGTACCTACGGGATTAAAGGGGAAGCTGCTACGTCTAGTGTTTACTAAACCAATAGAGGAAAACCGGTATTCATTAAATTAGGTACATAATACACCACACCACGCCTATCTATTGAAGAAAGTACACCAATAAAAACTTTTTAACAAAAAAAAAACCCGACTTCCAAAAAGCACTACAAAGTGAAAAATAACTTTGATTTCGGAAGTCGGTGTCTTTCGTTTTTTATTTACTTTCTTTTTTTTTGCCACCGACTTCCGAAATCAAAGTTATTTTTCACTTTGTAGTGCTTTTTGGAAGTCGGTTTTTTTTTTGTTAAAAAGTTTTTATTTCTCGCTTTTTAGTGGGTCTGTTTATAATTTGTATAAGTTACAATAGTCTAATGTCAATTGCTCATTACATGTTACAAAATATTGCTTTTCCCGATGCTGGAACGTTAATTTTTGAGGAGTTCTGCTGGTAAGAACCAGGAGAACTCCTCAACAACCACTCACCACACGCATTGTGTGACGAGCGGAAATTGCTTAGCAACCATATTAAAGTAATCGAATAGCAACCCGTGAAATATTTGTCATTGAGTAGTTCCGGTAGCCATCTGTGGTCTTCATCATCAGTTCCACTTCACCAAGTGGTGCTTTCCGAGAGCAAATGCACGAGCTACTATAAAAAATACCCAAATCGCTATAGGTGTGCCTATAATATTTGAAGAGTTCCCTCGATTTCTCCAGGATCCCATCATCAGAACTGGATTTTGACAAAAATGGGACCTTTTGGGAAGTATACCCTTTCCAACAAAAAAATAATTTTTCAAATCGGTTGGCAAGCGACGGAGTTATGCGCGAACAAACATAAAAAACAAAAAAAAAAAAAAATACAAACATCCGAATTGAGAACCTCCTCCTTTTTTAGAAGTCGGTTAAAAATGCTGATGGGTTTAGAAAACAATACTTAGCAATCTTTTTCGTACATATAACACAAACAGAACAAACTGCAACCACCAATTTATTTGCAATGTGTTGTGTATCTTCTCTCTTGCTCCCTCACGAGCCCAGCGGGGCAATTTGGACATATTTCTAATCCATTGCTTCATATAATATGTTCGAAAATTTTGTCTGCTCAACAACGTAAATAACACAATTAATGTTGTTATTGGGCTGTCAAAATGAAACCGATTCCTACTGTAAGTTGAAGTTCGCACGGACGTAAAAATATCGCGGCGGTATTTTATCACGCACGGGATTTTCAACTCTAGTTGTTGAGCCCGAGCGTTGAGAATCCAACTTAACAACAACAGAGTGCATTCTAGTACGTCGAAAAAACACACTGTTAGATTTTCAACTCTCGGAGCAGAGCGTTGAAAACGCAGTATGCGAAATAAAATCGCCGCGATATTTTTACGTCCGTGCGAACGTCGACTTACAGTAGGAATTGGTTTCATTTTGACAGTTCAACAACAACATTCATTGTGTTATTTACGTTGTTGAGCAGACAACATTTTCGAACATATGAAGCCATGGATTAGCAATTTGCTTCAAAATCATTCAGATTGTGATTGATAGTGTGATACGCAAATTATGGTGCATGGTGAGATAAGGCTCTTCTGATTTAATCCAGTACCCTGTGTGGTGATTATAACAGCGCACGGTCAAGAATATAGGTATAGAATTATGACAGATCACTTAATCATACTTATTTGTTACAAGGAAGCGTTATTAGATTACAGCCCATAAATATTGTAATTAAGGGCAATATAATTAATTACGCTGCCGCTTCATTAAAATATTGTAAATGTTTTTGCATGGAATACAATATTATGACGCCCTTGCAGCTGTAAAATTAAAGTGGACGTAAACAAGGATTTTTTTTCGTAGTGATACTGCGGAAAGCAACTTAAATTTCAATGTTTTTAATTTCTTTTTAATTCTATTAGGTATTCTATCCTATTTCCTTTTTATGTTTCTTTTTCCCCGCATTCTGCACAATTTTTGGAAAAGCCTTGCAATGGACAACAGCAACCTGCTTCCAATCTGAGGCCATACGTCAACCTGGTTTTAAGTTAAAAAAAAAAACAGAATTCACTGGAGTGAATTTTGATTGGTGCTAATACCTAGCTGATTAGATAACATCACCATCCCAATTTTAATCAAATCAAACAACAAAGCGACCCTTACGTAAAAATACCTTTTTCGATGTTTTCTTAACAGAAAAACTATAAATAAATAAAGATTTAAAAAAATCCCAACTCTCATCAACATGGTCACCCTACCGGTACAGTCGGCGACAGCTGCATCAGAATATCCTATTACATGCAAAAAAAACACACCCTACTATGAAGTTATCAGTTTAATTTATTGTACACTTAGAACATGTAACTTGTGTGTTATAAAACTTTACGCTAAGTAATTGCTCTTTTATAACTGCCTGTAACTTATTATTTTAAAAGAGAGGCCATAATTATTTTATTTTACACCGTGTTTTGGAATAATAATTATATAACAATAATAAGCTCGTGGCTAAGTAATAACAGCCGCACGGGTCGATCCATCAGGTTAAGCTACGCTTGCCGGGGTTGGTCCGTCTTTACATACCGAGACTCCTCCGTGCCTCGGAAAGCACGTTAAGCCGTTGGTCCCGGCTGTCATTTGTGGATCTTTGACAGTCGTTACGGGTCGTCAGAAGCTCGAGAGTCTGACAATCAGTCTTACCAAGGGATATCGTATTACCCAGTTACTGGGTTGTGGAGGTCAGATAGGCAGTCGCTCCATGTAAAATACTGGTATTCAGCTGCATCCGGTTAGACTGGAAGCCGACCCCAACATAGTTGGGAAAAGGCTAGGCAGATTGATTTTTTTTGGAATAATAATTAGCCAACTTGAAAAAAAAGGATAAGGTTATTTTTGTGTTAGTTATTTTGCGTACAGTAGGTACTATTGTATAGAATCAAGTTCTTCTAACTGATCAGACAGCCGTGCTACTGGGGAGTTTGTTGCGCTACTTCTTCTTCCCAGCTAAAGCACTAGGAAGTGGTGAAGGGCGGGCGTTTTGTGGGGACTGTCTTACTGTAATTTTTGAAGTTCGTAAAGTGCTGATTCTCAGCCTAATTTGAATAAATGATTTTTGATTTGATTTTGATTTTGAGTGTTAAAGGAATCACAGGATATTTAGGTACTAAGTGCTTTAATGCAGTTGCAAAAGCAAAAATAAATGCAAAAGTGATTTTCATAAAACTACAGCAGTTACTCCTTTTTTATACGTCTGCAGTTACTTTACAATTTGAACTACTACTACTTTATGTACTATTTGTACTTTTTTTTATTTATTTTTTTGTTTTTTTTATTTATTTTTTTTATTCTTTTTTTATTTTTCACTTTGAAGAAAGACACCTAGGCAGGTAGGTACCTACTTTTAATATTAGGTACTCTGCAATCTGCACACTGGTGGAATAGTAGAAACAACAACTATTCCAAAAACTATAAGTATTGAATTTACGACATTTAGCTTCGGTTCGAAGACTTCGTAGTCCACAACCGTAAAATGGCAGTAATAAAATTATCCTATGAAATATTTGATTAACATACACACTACAGGTAAATAAACTGTTGGCAGGATATAATAGGCTTACTTTACAGAGTTACAGACCATCAAATTGACCAACTTTCTCCATGGGACCAACATCGTAATAGAGAAAAAATTATCAGCCGTCATACATTACATTTACATTACATTTACATTTGGGTAAAAAAGGTAAGTACCTATTGAAGTTTTGTACGGGGCAGCTGATAATTGTTTCTCATTGGAGAAAGTTGTTCAGTTTGAAGGACTATAATACCACATCCTTTTTTGACCACACCTTTCCCATACAACCTGATAAAATAATAATCATTCGATTAATACCTCTTTAGTCGATCCTTTTTCTACGCTTGAGTTTAGATAACTCAGCCAAACCAGTTGGCTTCCTAATGAGATTTAATTACGATACCAGAACAAAACCACTACAGATAATAGAAATGGAAACCTTCAAACTGGTTTAAACATTTCTCTGAAGATCATAAAACAAGAAAAAATATAAACTTCTTCATTCCAATGTAATTACTAGCATCTTTGTCAACTTCCTTCAAATAATATGTTCACTATAACCCGATCTAAAAGGATAACAAGAATTATGACAGTTCTTGTAAGCTGGGCGCCATTACCTCACGGGAGCATTGACCTCGCATATGTGGTGACCGCTTGCTGTCAAGTCGGCGAATCAATCTGCCATCGATATTATTGATACTTAGACTTTATAATCTGTGCCTTGGTACCTGTACTGGGATCTAAATTATCTGTGGTTGATTCTGTATGGGAAATGCAGCGCCTTTTGGCGGTATTTTCAAATTTGGAATACGACTGTTTCTGTAGATTGAAGGATGGAAATTAAAAATAAATGCAGAAATCTGGCTGGTTTTATATTGCCTGTTTGTGCAATGCCATTATGAACACAGCTTCTATGTTCTTTACTTCGTGGATACCATTCAAGGTTTCTCCTAAAAATCTGCTTGTTCGAATACTTATAGCAGAACATCACTCTAAAACTTCTTGAAGTGCTAGCAGAAATGAATAATTTGTGCACCCCCGTTTCGCCAGATACGTTTCAGTCCCCTCATGTACCATTTTTATTAGGGTTCCGTCTTCCGTACCACAAAAGGAAAAAACGGAAACCTTATAATATGATCGTGTGTCTGTCTGTCTGTCAAGACCCTTTATCTCAGGAACGCGTGGAGGTATCAAGGTGAAATTAATATTAAATACGTAGGTCTGTGGTCCCTTGGAGTTCTAAAAAAATCAAGGTTCTAAGTCAACGCAATAAAAAATACGGCCATTTATGCGTCTGTTGTCCTAGAATCATGAAATTTGGCAAGAAGCAAGTTCTCATAGCACAAGTAAAGGAAAAAGTCCAAAAAATTTTAATTTGTAATTTTATCACATAAAAAATATTTTTGGATTATGTTAAGTTTATTTTTGGGATAAATTCTTTTCAACTACGGAACCCTTCACTGTGCATAGTCCGACACGCACTTGTTCGGTTTTTTTGAATATTGCCCCAATAATCATTGCATCTACCTAGATAGTCGTCGCAAGAGCACTGCTGGGCATGAGACAGGACTCACAGGACTTCATGCATGGTTCCTTCTTCTTTATTCTATCTACTTAAGGCCATACCCCGACCAAACGACCTTGAGCGTTCGGTCCTTCTCTGTCCCGCCGCTCAACCTCGCTCTGTCTCGCTCCCTGCGCACGCCCCTTCATCAAAAAATTCTCATTTTTTCGGGAATTATTTAAATAAAAAAAGAATAGCGAACTTTAAAAAAAAAATAAAACGTGGATAATTTAGATTTTAAAATTATCTATCCATTACCTAGTGTAATGCTCAAATGATTAGAACGTCAACTTTAGCAAAAGATGCATGCAATCAATAATTTTAGACACTTTTTTACAAGGAGATTTTAAATGTATTTATTTCACATAAAAACAAAAGTGAACGTGCAATGTGATGATAGAATATCGAACATTAATAATGTGCTTTTAGATGTAATTTATTACTCTTAATTAATGAGTTAATAGCCTCTGAATAACGCCCTATCGCAAGGTTTTGGTCGGGGGATCGCCTTAAATAAGTTAGAAGAGGAGCAATTTTCTATACAAGTATTACCTGTGTCTCGCTCGGATAGTAACTGTGACAGTGTCATCTCTAGGACTCCAGATTCCATTTTTGAAACCCACAATTTCTTTGTTAACGTCAATTTTTTTTTTGTTTCGCACAGGCAAAATAATTTTAATAAACCTACGAGTTGTTATAGAATCTCTGCCCTAACAATAACTATTTCGGAATTAAATGGCAACCGCGCCCACCCCCATTCGTAAGTGAAGTTAAAAAGACAAACATAACGCTAGCTTCCTCGCTGGGTAAACAGGAAGGCCCGTATGTCTACAAAGGCCCTTACTGCGTTTTGTTTCATCTATGGTTACTTACTATATTTTTTTGTATGGATGTTCTATTATTGAATCCCGCTGTTCTTGTGAGGCATAGACAAAGGAGAGTCAATCTGTCTAGCCTTTTCCCAACTATGTTGGGCTCGGCTTCCAGTCTAACATGTAATGAAATGAAATGAAATGAAATGAAATTGTTTATTCTGTAAATAGGATATCGAAATCACCTTTACACGTCATATTTTTTGTTTTTTTTTATAAGCTAGATGAACTCGACATTTCCTATCTGACTACCCTGAGAAGAAATGGCGAAACAAACTCAGGGGTCAAAGTCTCTTTTACAGTCCAGACATAATCTTGGTCAGATCATGTGAGGACCATGTAGATCCATGTCTGAAATGGTCTTTTGAGGATAGAACCATAAAAATTTGAGTGGACCTGTCCAGTCAGTGCAAGCATTTGAAGCTGAACTTACCAGTATTTTAGTATTTGAGCTGAACTCCACAACCCGCTTACCGGGTAACACGATACCCCTTGCTAAGACTTGTTGTCAGACTTTTGAGCTTCTGATGATCCGTAACGACTGTCAAAGATCCACGAATGACAGTTGACAGCCGGGACCTGCGGCTTAACGTGCTGTCGGAGGCACGGAGGACGGAGTCTCGGTATTCAGTAATAAAGATGGTCACCCATCCACGGATCAACCCCGACAAGCTTAGCTTAAACCTGATGTATCAACCCGTGCGGCTGTTATTACTTAGCCACGAGTGTTCTAAAAGTCTTACACTCGTATTTATAGTCAAGTAAAAGTAATTACTTATGTAAAAGTTATTGCTCAAGCAATGATTTTCTTTCTATAGTTTAGTAACTAATTGCTTGAAGTTAGAACTGTCAAAGCTTAGAATTCTTAGCCAAGGAATAGTCACCATTTTCTTTACTTAAGAATTCTACCCTCAAGTATGAAATTACTTATTAGCAAGTAATTACTTTGATTATAAATACGAGCCTTAGGTTTCTCCTCAGACCATTTTTTATAGGTCCATGTGTTCCTCAGTATTTTTACGTGGGAAGCTGGGTATTAAAGATGCTGAATGGATGAGGATGCTGGATTTCCATATAATTTTAGGTAGAATCAGTACCTACTACTCCTACTAGTTGTACTTAGTTATTCCTTGGTTCGAAACTGCAACTAACTTATGTAGGTATAGGTACCAGAAAGGTTTAGGTACCTAATGAAATAAAGGTGAATGTAATGTAATGTAATATTGATGTGTCTTTTATCTTTTTTATTTTAAAACCTCAGTTTAAAAATAAAATGCAACTAAAAACCAATGTAAATACAATAATAATGGTTACTAAATCAATTGAACCATTAGTTTAAGCAGTAGTTTTTTTTTTAAATATGACTGTGTTTGTGTAAAAACTCACGTCAAGATTGTTTAGGTAAGTATAATTATTTCACTACCTACCTACCTACCTAAACCTTTCTGGTAAGTATAGAGTCAACCTGCACGATGTTTTTAAAACATAAAATAAATATTTAAAACCGATTGTAAGCCCTGATTTCCGGGAAACTATAGATTAGGTATAGCCAAACACTCTTTGATTATACCGGGAACTGAACCTGGAATTTCCGTGTTTTTATTAATATTGCTGCGTGATATCAGCAAGTAACTATTGACAAGGGAATATTGGCAGAGTATGCTCTGCCTATAATGTTCCCACTGCTGGGACACATTCCTACTCTCAGTGAGAGGGAGTAGGCTGTAGCTAATCCACCACGCGGGACCAGTGCGGGTTGGTAGATGTCACATGTCTTCGAATTTTTGGTTCTATGACATGCCGGTTTCCTCACGATGTTTTCATCACCGTTTTGAGAGCAGTGGTGATGAAATAATTTACTTAACAAAGTTTAGAGTAAACTATGGCTTATCGAACTATGTCTGCTCAATCTGCATTAGTATTTTATCGTTAGTAGGTACTTATTATTTTTCTGTGGTATTATTACGGCTTTGAATACGCTTATAAATATCTACATTTCATTGTTCAACGGCGAGCGCAAAAGGGGACTACACGCCATTCTGTGCCCACTAACAGGTAGACACAACCGTACCGGTGAAAAGAGACAAAACCATACCTAGCTATTGCCCACCGCTACATTTAACGCCAACGTTTAGACAGACGGACTTTTTTTCACATCGTACGGCCAATCAATACAATAACAATCAAACAACCTGTCATGCCAACATACGCAAATACACATAAAAACGACCAAATACGATGCCACCGTCGCAATGGACGCGAAAAAATAGCCTAAAAACATGTGCGATAAGTGTATAAAGTGTGTTTTAACTACAGGACGCTACATCGGTTAGGCTTTGAGCGCACGGGGACGCGACGCGTTGTAATCTGCGATCAAAATGGAAGCCGTCGGCCATCTTAGGTCTGCCGCGAGCGAGAGAGCGGTCCGCTCCGGGAATTTGGGAAATTGGTGTTTTTTTCTGTTGTAAAGAGAGCAGTATATAAGAGGTCGGTAGGCAGAGGACAGGGCGGGCTAGCGGGGGGAGTCTCGGCACGGGCAAAGCGGTGTGAAGGGAAAGAACTGCGGTCGGTCCGCGCGATGTTAAATGTCCCGCGATAGGTCTCGAGATATTTCGCTCGTAAATCAATGTCACTTGGATTATTTGATGCGAATAAGGGGTTTTGGACGTGTGTGTCATTGTTTTGTAAAAAGTCTTGAGATATTTGCTATGCTGTGACGTATGGCGTAGTCAGAACCTGTTGTTTTAACTAATTATTAAACCACCTAAACAAATAAAAACTTCCTAACGAACGACGACAGTTTGCTTCAATTATAGTTAACTTAATGTACTTTTAACCAATCGCATTCAAGTTAATTTATTTACAGGTTAAAATAAATGAATAGATTTGCTCTTTACCTGTGCAAATCGACTATGCTCGGACTTTTAATTAACTGTAGTAAAATTATACTTTTTAACTGTCATATCGTTAAAAAATGTTCCCATTTGATAGCGAAATGACAGTAGAAGTGTAATTTTACTGCAGCTATTTAAAAGTCCGACCATAGTATGGTCATTTAACTAATCCATGCGTCAGGTTCGTGAACGGGCGCTGTCAGTGGAGGCTGGTCATACCTTAGCTGCCACGGCTTATTTTAATTTTAATTTAATTTAAATTTTGAAATGTTTTTTTTATGTTTTTATTACGGACGCTTTTAACGTTCATCTTTCTCACGTGTATAATTTCAACATGAATGATGTACTTAACCAATATTTTGTAACCATATTTTGATTTAAAAGTCCGTGTAGTTTCTTGCCCGTTCTTCTCCATAGAGATCTACGTTTTGGAATGGGCAACTAGCTTCAACTTTCTGACTTACTGACCGACTCTTTGACAGTTCAAAAGTGCCTGTAATTGGTTTAATTGAAATAAATGCTTTGAGTTTGGGTAAGTACCCAGGAAGTTAGAGATTTGCTAGTATACGTACACCTAGTTTATATACACCAAACAATAACATGGTAGTTACATTCGTTATGCAAAATCGACCGCATTCCAATATAATCAAAATATGTTCAAATACGGCGGGCGAAATGGTGCGTTATCGCATTGTCAGGTAGCATTCGCGACATATCTCGGGACGGGCGTCCGTTCTGCTCGCGCCGTGTGTACCGGCCACCTATCTTTCATTGCACGTACGCGCGACGCGCGGGGGGGTGGGCGCCGCGCGGCATACGCGGGGCCATCTTGCTAGTGATCGTCGAATTGCTCGCGTCTCCGACACACAAATCGGTTTTAATTCGCACTAATTAACAGTTAAACACAATAAAAACATTATAAATAAGTGTCGTAACACATCTAATTAGTGTATTGAGCGTCGTGATCCGAAACATTGTTGACATAAATTGTGTGTTGTTGTTTTATGTGTGTGTGCATTCCAACTGTCTAGGTGAGTAGTCAGTAGTCTCTTTGTGCGCGACAACGACAATTATCATTCTGATCGATTCGGCCGGCGCGGGGGTGTGCAGTCGGGCCGTTTTATATCTTTTGTTGTTTTGTAAATCAATAATTTTAGTGGCGGCTAGCTGTGTCCTTTGCGTTCTTAACACAATATTCGTGTAACGGCGAGGTGTTGCCGTGAGTTCTGCAACAGTTATTTAATAAATCGTGCTTCTATCGTGCATCGATTGAGTACTAAGCGGTGCGAAAGTTTGTTCTCTATTCCTGTTAAAAAACTCGAGTGTTAAAGTGATCACCATAATCAGTTCAGGTATACTATGCTTACGATAACATTCTAATGTTTTTATTTGTGTTCGAAATTGAAATGTTTCCATAATCCCCTGTAAATTGTTGCCAGGTGTGTGTAATGTGATTGGTAAATCACAACGAACCGTTGCAACGTCTAATTTAGACCAGTTTTTGTTTCTTGGGCAAACAGTTCAAACTTTCAAAGTATGCAATTTATTAATAGCTTTATAAAAAGTGTGTTAGTTTGACAACGCTTCGATATTTTCAAGTGCTCTCTAGATAAGGTTTAACATCGTATGAGGTCATCACTCCGTAGGTACTTGTTAGTTAAGTATATTATTTTGTGTTTAGATGACGGCACAAGTCATTCAAAGGTGAATATGTGTGAGAAACCGACAAGCGTTTCAAATAACTTTTGAAAAGGTTCGCTAAACCGGCTTGCTTTGTGATAAATAATCGATTTAAAACGTGTAAAAAGCAACGGTTACTATTGTTTATCATTAGTTTATTAACTATGTGATTAAATGTCAATGTTTTCGTTTTAATATACCTACATAAGTAGGTAGGTATGTACCTTAAAATAACTATTATTCTTATCAACCATCGTAGCTGTTGTTATTATACTTGTATTCATCTAAATAGTGTTGATATTTTCCTACCTTGTAAAATATGTAAGTACCCCTATACCAAGTAGGAACAGGTCTTACCTACCTAGTTCTAACACTTCCTTTCGGAAACTCACTGTTATCTACTAAACATGATTTGTGATGACTTGATGACAAACATTACGAAATCAAAATTATATGTCGGTCTAAAATATATCTGCATAAAATTACATAATCTCGAATTGTACAAAGCGATTAAGTACAAGTAAATAAATCAACAACTCTATGGTTACCTACCCATCTTCAATTTATAAAATATAAAAACAAAACAAGGTTGACACGAAAAAGTTTTTAATGACTGATGTTATGATAATAGCAAAACAAGGTCAATAACATTACCGTTCATTCATAATAACGTGGTTTTACGAAAGATTAAATTGTACATACGTATACCTATCTGTACAATACGTAATAATTATAACACGATAAACTCGCTGAATCATAGAGATAACAAGAAAATGTAAATTAAAACAATAATAATTGAGTTTCATGTGAGTACGAATGCTGCAGCCAAATACAAAAAAGAAGTTTAAGCTTGAGCATATTCAAAATTCGAACGCGTCCACCGTAATGGCGGATACAAGCACATCGAGCATGAAATAATTGCATTCGTTCACGACCGCGCCTTGTGAACGGCCTCTCCGGCATATTAGCTAGACATACCCATGTACTTTAGAGTTACTGCCTATCGTTATTACCCGAATACGTGAAATCGTGTGAACGCGATCCCCGAGTAAGCGGTGCGCCGCGCTCATCTCGACTTTGTCGCGTTGCATTCCATTCCTCTCCTCAGACAAGACGGGTCATCGTGTGTTTTTTTTACGAACATTGGCTCGAGGTGCTCTGAACCGCTTATTAAGCGACCGACGGAAAGCGTCAGTTTCCAACTTGAGTAAATGTAATCACCGATGTCGTCCATAAATTGTCAGGGTTACCATTTAAATGCTGATTCATCAGTCTTTATGGTTCGCGAGATTTTTATCGCTCAGGTCTGGTCAACGTTTTTCGACAATAAATCGTTTGTTTTGTACGCATTGAAAAAGTGTTCTATTACGTACTTACATTTATTATGAAATTCACATTTTTGCCCACTACTACTGACAATCCTCTGCATAATCGTTTCTCAAATAGGTATTCAGAAAATTACCTTCTCAACTCAATGTTAAATAATGTTTATTGCATAATAATATGCTTATGATTAAATAACACTTTATCTATGTATATATATATAGTTTAACGATGTAAAGAAACTATACGCTATATCTATTTATCTACTAAAACTAAATTAAACATCAATAATATGCGACAGACATAAAATAACATGCTAATAAGAATACTAATACAAATATTGTTAACAAACTGATGTGCCCTGCACTCCAACTAGACACACAACGAAAACTATGCCCCGTCGCATAAAGTTTATACGAGCCACACAATAATATCGAAACACAGTGTTGTTAGTTGGAAAACGGGCAACGAAAGGCCTTGTCCCCGATTGCGATACTGTTACTGCTATAAAAGACATGCAAAGATCGATGCGATCTATGATTAACTCATACACTCATACGCGTTTGTTAATATTGGACAATGTTCTCGATTAATCGTAAAACGAACGGTTGATTGTAGAAACCTTGGCGTACCTTGGAGGACGGATGTCCAATGCTTATGTACGAAAAGGTAGATTTAACCAGAAAACACACTGGAAGTTTCTGTTTCCGAAATCTGTAGGATTCATAATTCCCGAAAATAGGTGGGCCATGGCACTTATACAAAAATCTTAGTCGACTAAATATAGTAGCGAAGTCGTTAACTGTTGAACTACCTTATCGAACCCTAACTTTAACTAAAACACTTCGGAAAGCAATTTTGTATTTTGGGAAACCTCGTAATAAACAGACAAAAATTCGTAACAAATTGATACTTAGATGACGTACTGCCTCATCTACATAGTAAAAAATCATCATCCAATTCCCTTCTCCCAATTATTTTAGGATCAGCTGCAAGATGCTGATTTATTTCATACAAATCTATCTGCCGTCACCTCAGTATTCATACTCTTTCTTTCAACACAATCCATCCACCATTTGTTTGGTCTTCCATTCTTTTAACCTTTCTTGCAACTTATCCATCATTCCATTTATATGAATGTGGTTTCTATATCCCTCACTACCTTAACCGATTCGCGGTCCTCACTCAAAGACTGGTTTGTTCCAGAGGCCGTCGGTCCTTCCATCTGATGAGAGATAACGCCTCTTGTCACTAAGCCGTTTTATCCACACGAACATTCACTGAAAACCTGCCAGTCTCAAACCGATTTTGATGTTTTTTTTTTTGCAAACAATGATTTTTTTTCGATTCCGTCTCCAAGACTACTACAAGCCAAACAACAGACCAAGAAAAATAGAAATACGTAAGGCCTCGTCTGTTGCAATCAGAGCCCAAACCTTTAAGTCTTTCCTCCATTTCTTTCGGAGCCTACCGCATCATATTCCTCGGCAGACCTGTGGAGATTTGGATACAGCAGCTGTATCCACATCTCCAAAATCATTTGAAATTAAGCTGTATTACAGCTTCATTTTAAATGATTTTCAGCAAGAAGTGTCGGGATTTTTTGTCATCACCACATTTTAAACAAGCCAGCAAATGTGTAACTGTGTACATTCTGTATTATTTGTACAGATGAGTATTGTTTACAAAGAATACACTTCAAACTTCAAAGCGGTGCATTTGTTGAGTCTTTCTAGTAAACTGTTTCTGTTACACATTAAGGGCTGTTTGCATGTCATCGGACTGTCGATCACATGAACAAGTTTGACATGTAAAAGACGAAATGTAAAAGCTTTTACAGTAAATTATTGTTGTGCCTTAAGTTATGCCTTGAGAGACAAAATGTTATGTAACTAATTCTTTCAAATGCTGGTTTTAATTCAATCGGTGTTTTTTTTTTTTTGTTTCTAACCTTTATATCATCTGTCACACAGTCTAATATCCATTGTTTCTTTGGTTTACCCCTACTCTTACACATCGTCATCCACATTAATGCTCAAAACTTTCCTGAATAAACCAGACTAATTTGGGCATAAAATTCAATACATGTGCCAAAGCCAAGTTAGCAACCATAGAGCTAGAGAGAACTTCTTCACACCACTTTCTCACGCACGATAAAAGAATTTCATCGTCTAATGTTCCAATACTACAGAAGAGGTCACTCAAAACTGGTCTGGACTGGACGTCAATAGACGTAAGAGCGTGTCCAACGTAAACCATTGTACAGACGTTCAAAAAAAGGAATTTGAATCGTTCCATTCATAAATGCTCCTATTGGTTGTAAAGTAACAGTTTTCCTTTTCTTTTTAATTATTTTCTTATCAATGGCGTAACAGGAAAAGTGTTATTTTCGTATTATGATAGAGTTTAAGCAGAACTTCGCTAATGATGTGCTGATTTACACAGGCTGACTCCAAACTCGAACCAAGTCAGCACTGACCCGTTACTGTCTTCATGTAAATTGATTTGAAGTCAGTAGTACGACTACTGACTGCATATAAACAGTGAGAGTCAGTTCTCGGCGCCAGCTCTGACAAAGACATTTTGCCATTTGCTTCAATTAACCGGTCTAGCCTTTTCCCAACTATGTTGGAGTCGGCTTTCGGTCTAACCGGATGCAGCTGAATACCAGTATTTTACATGAAGTGACTGCCTATCTGACCTCCACAAGCCAGTTACTGGGTAACACGATACCCCTTGGTAAGACTGGTTGTTAGACTTTTTAGGGCTTCTGACTACCCGTAACGACTGTCAAAGATCTACGAATGGCAGCCGGGACCAACGGCTTAACGGAAAAGTCTCGATAATGTAATGGATGGTCACCCATCCACGAACCGATCGCGGCAAGTGAATCTTAACTTTCGATCAACCCGTGCGGCTGTTATTATTTAGCCACAAGGCCCTCATTTTGCCTTTTGCTTAAGTAACGAAAAATACGAAAGGTTTTGGAATTGTCTTCGGAAAAAAATAAAAACTCGTTTCAAATCCAAAACGTTAACCGAATCCACGCTTTCGTATAAGGGTATAAATCAATTGAATTTAAAATACTTAGTTCCTCTGAAGAGTAAGGAATGTGGACATTTCACCAGACGTGGAATGCTCTCCACAAAAAGTGTTGCCAGCCTTTATTGTTAGCGTTTCGACGAGTTTTGGTTAAGTTTTCGGCTATTATAACCTCTCGATGATTTTAAAGTTTTATCCTACTTCTTCTTTTTTTTGTATTGATTTAGCGGTAATCGTTGCCTGGCATAGTAAGACGTGCTTTTAAAGCTAAGGCCGAGATTACTAAACATACTTAGCACGTGCTTTGGCTTAGAAACTTTATTCCCATCTCTATCTTGCACATGTAGTTTGACAGTTGAGCGACAGTGACAGGAATAAAGGCGAGAATACACATGTCTATAGCTTGTACAAAACTATACAAGTAATAGCTTGCATGTCAATGTTCCATAGTAGTTTCTCAGCTGCAGGCTACAGGCATGTATATTACCGACCTTAGTAATGCTTAGTTGGATTTGTTTTCTTTTGATCCGAAATTAGATCAAAAGAGAACAAATCTAACTTAGAGAGATGTATTTCATGTATTGATGATTTTTATGATTATAATTATGTAATAATACCTACATATTTGTTATAGTCGCGAATCATATTTTGATCAAGATACAACCTGACACTGACCTGGAAATTGCAAAAAATGCAAGAAAAATTGAATTTTGCGGGCTACCACTGCGGATCCACCTTAAAGCAAGATGAAAAACAAATCAAGCAGAAATTAAAGACTTACCTTACACAAGTCACGCATTTACCTTTCACACAGGCCACACGCGATAAGTACATTTAAATTCGTACGATTTCCTTCTATTAAGCACACACGATAATATTCTGCATAGCATTATTGTGCTATTAAGCGCAATAAAAGTATTTCTGGGAAATAAGACTGCACAGGTTAAGTCGTTCACATGAGCGTTAGCGCTTACGATGCAAATGACTCATTTTGTACCGTGTCCTGAGAAAGAGGTCCCAGTGCAATTCGGTCATTTTGTTTTGATAACTTTGCAGGATTACAGTATTTAAGTTATATGAATTCACGGCTTCTTCACATGGGGGTAGGCAGAAACTACAGAACGCCACCTGCTAAGATCCTTACATACTCCTTTTGCCTCGTTTACGTTCATACATCTGGTCATCACGCACGCCGGTTGCTAGTACTACGTACCTGACCTTTCTGAAGAACATCACCAATAAAGTCACTATTTATGTCCTCCTAGGGCGTCCCCTCCCGGCGTTTCCACTCACATGTGCCTTGTAAATAAATAGCTTTTGTTAGTCGCCTTTCATTCATCCTCTCAACATGATCAAACTAATCTAAGCAGTAATACGGTTTTAAGTTAATACAAACGAAATGTCAATTGACGTGGTCACTGTTCGTGGACATTGATCTCTCCAAAAATCTCATGTACCGCTGGCAAAACATGGTGGCTGTTCCCGCTGAAAATTCGAATAATCGGTGAACGTTATACAGGGTGATTGGAAGATGGGTGCAAAGCTTTAAGGCGAAGATAGTACAGACAATTTAGAACCATTTAAGCCATGGTTGTCTTAGACGAAGTCTTATCATTTGTTTTAACCTAATTTTTATGATTTATATCGTAAATTCCCAAAATTTTAACTAAACTGCTTATTTATGGCCAAACTGAATGATAAATGAATTCATTTTTATTCTATTTAATTAAAGTAATGTGTAAGCAATCTAGCAAAACATGTTTAGGCCTTTAATTAGTCTGCCTAAAATTTAAAATTTCTCCCTCATATTGGTTTGTAGGTCCTAATTTCAATAATTTGTAAGATATCCACGTAAATGATACCTCAAAAGAGAGAGCGATTATCAAGCATGTTTTCAAAAATGTTTGAACAAAAAAAGCACCATCCGTTTTTTTAAAAATAAAGTTTACAAAAAGTATTTATGAATTTTTAAAATTTTAATGAATTTTAAATGTCTGTAAAAAAAATTCTAACGACACAGAAGCCTAAAACATAGTTTTCTAGATTGCTTACACGTTAATTTAATTAAATACAATAAAAATGAATTAATTTATCATTCAATTTGGCCATAAATAAGCAGTTTAGTTAAAATTTTAGGAGTTTTGGAAAAAAAAACATAAAATTTGGTTTAAAAAAAATGGTAAGACTTCGCCTGAGACAACCATGGCTTAAATGGTTCTAAATTGTGTGTACTATCTTCGCCTTAAAGCTTTGCACCCATCTTCCAATCACCCTGTATAGTAGCCTTGCTCGTGCATCCCACGTTTCCCGCGTCCCAGTAAGTACACCCACATTTCATCAGGTATGTTTAAGTCCCATGTAATAGAGGACGAGCCTATTGCCATCAACCAGACACAAATCCAGACTCCGAGCTGCTAATAAGAAAGCCTAACACTTTGCCCGACCTGGCAATCGAATCCAGGACATCATACTCAGCAGCAGCGCTTGCGACCACTACACCAAGGAGGCAGTTCCGAAGTCATTCTCCAAGTGCGAAGCTTCCTCTTACTCCAAAGTCTTTGAATTTTCCCACCAAACCAGCTTATAGCATAAGATTATTCCTTATAATTAGAACTTGTAGAATTTAAATGTGAGACATGAATCCCAAAACTGTTCAACATGAGTCGCTCGAATTGGATTGGTCGCATTTTTCACCTTATCCGAATTGACACTTGATTTATACGACTGTCCAAGAATTTAAATGATGATTATAGCAATTTACAAGAAAGGTATGATACAGTTATAGCAGATTTTAATTCTGTTAATTCAAAATCCCACTCAGAGGGATGTGTGGTGTTATGCGAATGGATAGAATAAGAAATGAGTATATACGAGGAAGTCTGAAAGTGACACCGGTGACAGAAATGTTGTGCGGAAATCGGTTGGTATGGGTCCTATGTGAAATGGAGGAATGAGGAAAATGTCGTCAGGAAAGTTTTGAGTATGAATGTGGATGGCTATACGAATAGGGGAAGACCAAAGAAACGATAGATGGACTGTGTTAAAGATGATATGGCTAGAAAGGGAGTGACTACTGAGATGACGACTAATAGACAGAAGAAGTACGTATGGAAGAAAAAGACATGTTGCGCCGACGCCAAATAAAGTGGTATAAGGGCAGGAGAATGTTAGAATTCTAAATCCCACACGAAACAACGCACACTAAACTTATCAGAGCCAAAGAAAGCGAAGGAGCCGATCGAATCGAATTTTAGAATTACTTATCGCTACTTGCACATTTATTCTCACTGAATTGGACGAATCGCCGGAAGAATCACTAGGAAGTACTTATAGGAAACGAAACGAAGTTCGTTTCGTTCGGCGGGTGCGATCGATTCTTTCGGCAAGGACTTGACAAGGTGTGCGTTTACCTTTAACTGCCCTGTTCATTGGTGACACTGGAAAGATACGAGGCAGACAACCAGTCCGAATATCTAAAGACAATATAAATATTTGCCCTCATCTAAAAATAGAAAAAAAAATCCAAGACATGTGACATCCACTAAACCGCACTGGGACCACTTTGGTGGATATGGCCCAATCCCTCTCACAGAGAGGAGGCATGTGGCCCAGCAGTGGGAACGTTGTAGACTGATTATGCTATATTGTGCTAGGCATAGACTCCATTTAGCCCTATGTAATATTAGTCACACAACACAAAGAAAGTCAAGTCCCACTATTCCGCAGATATTTCATCAACCAATTGAAGAATTTCTCAAACAAATGGAGATATGACGAGTTGACGACTGATTTGATTCGATCTTTCGAGATACTGTAATGTGTTTCATATTAAATTCTTACTACAATATGAAAGAATTTTATGATGTCAATATGTCGTGTAAATAAATAATAAATAAATAAATGTCTGCCAAGGAGTTTCAGATAGAAAGCATTTTTGTATTTATCTAAATTTGGTTTACGCAGTATATGGCAACAACGGCTTGACAATTATTGTAATATTGCAATAGTATGCAATAGTATGCAATAGTACTCAAAAGTTCAAAATTTTATTTTCACTGTCTACTTTACCACCTGCATCACTATGACATGCCGTCCTACTTCCACTTGTCATCTAATCGTTCGACACTGTGCCGTTTTTGAACATCGAATGTTGAGTAGGTAAACTATCTACGTATTTTACTTGTAATATCATTACATTTATCGAAGTTAGAAGGTCTACCCATAAGCTGAAGCCAACTAAAAACCAAAATCAAAAATGCAAGTTACAGGCTACAAATGGATTTACGAAGCACATTAAAAATCCATACCTATACTGCAGTAATAAACAAATAGCAGTTAGTATTGTTAAATGCAATGCACCACAGTCCACAATGCAATGAGACGCAACGCAAGGCGGCATTCAACTGTGACCTACATTTGCATGCCAGTACATGGTACGTTTCACTTTTTAGAAATCCCATTTTAATATCAAAGAATATCAAAGTGCTTGGCTCTGTTGGTGCATTTTTTGTTCCGAATCTTTGGGATTTCTTGATACAATTTTGGGAGTGGAATCTGGTTATGAAACCGCTCCTAGATGAATCCTGGATCCAAAAAGTCAGTTGACCAGATTAATTTTGACGACACGGTTGGCGCAGTGGTTGAGCGATTGACTGCTGCACAGCATGTCGCGGGTTCGATTCCCGCACGGAACAAATATTTGTACGACCTACAAGTATTTGTTCCGAGTCTGGGTGTTTTTCTATCTATAATATGTATGTATTTACAAAAAAAAAATGTA
Organism: Cosmia trapezina; assembly: GCA_905163495.3. Classification (NCBI taxonomy): domain Eukaryota; kingdom Metazoa; phylum Arthropoda; class Insecta; order Lepidoptera; family Noctuidae; genus Cosmia; species Cosmia trapezina. The sequence goes on from LR991048.1 coordinate 7,256,461, forward strand.
TATAAGTAGTTTATCAGCCATCTCGTTACCATAACACAAGCATTAGGTTGCTTAGCTTGGGACTAGATGGCGTTGTGTGAAATGTCCAAGGATATTTATTTTTTTTATTTTTTTTTTAAATTAATTCACATTACTTAATCAACGTGAATAATTTCGTTGAAGGAATACAAATGTCGGGATTTCTAAGTTAGAAAACCATTTGTCTGCCTCAAAAACTGTTATATTTTAAGCAAGACCGACTCATATTCACAATTCATCATAGAATTATATCGTAGATAGACCACCTGAGCGAACCCAGTGTGCTTCGCAATCTATAAATAAAACTTCCATTTGGTCGTAATAAAGTCAAGATGACACATTAATTCATCACATGTATTTTGGGCATCAAAAGGAAACAGACGGAATCGTATGATCAACTACTTTTGAATGTTTGATGCAGGAAATCGCATCAAAGCTAAGTGTACATCCTGGGTCTTGTGCCGGTATTGCAAATAAAGCCGTTTTAACATAAATATGGCTTCTTTTGATTTGAAAGCAAAATGTAGCGTGTTTGAAGAAACATCGATTTGTAGCTCAGTGCCAAAAGATTATTACAATTTATTAGGCCAAAATCGGCGCGTTGTGTTCCACGCGCGCCTCATGATGGGGTCCGATAGGGCCGATGCCGCCAGGGTCGCGGGTTGTTCGAAAGAGATACCGTGGCCCTGGCATAGGCAACTGAAGGAACACGGGTGACACGCCCTTCCGCTCCACCCAGAGCGGGAGAAATCATTTTATGATTTCTCATCCACAAAAAAAGGCTTACATTACAAAAAAAAAAATACTTCTCAGCACAGACAAGCTAGAAATGGTCCAAAGAAAACATACCTTTTGCTCTTAAATGTTTACATCATCACTAGATATGTAGATTCATTGGTCATCGATGATATCATAAAAAAGACCTTTGTAATGAAGCCCTACTTATTTGCCATTTCAGACCTAACTCCAACCTGCATCATAACTCAAACTGCATATATTTCAATGAAACCAATTACACAGGCACTTTTAAAATTTCCAAGGGGTCGGTCAGTCAGAAAGATGAAGCTAGTTGCCCATTCCAACGCGTAGTTGGTTCCTGTGAAGAAGAATATGGCAAGAAACTCCACGGATACTCTTTTTAAATCAAAATATTGTTACAAAAACAGCAATATTACAACAATTGCCATTAGCAATAACTATTTGCTAAACCTAGGAAATCAAGCCGAGAACTTACGAAGCCATAGTAACCACAGCTATGCCAATGAGCCCAATGAAGCGGTTCCTAAAGAGATTAGTCACTTACTGCAGTAGGTACCAACGTCACTAGCACCAACTGAATTAGCAGAGAGTACTGTAGCAGATTTTAACTACATACTATATGAGTTATATGCATTTGTTTGGCAATAGGCTTGCCTCCTATTACACAGGACAAACATATCTGGCGAAATGTGGGTGTACTATAGGGACACCTCTGCCAAACCCTTTGGGAATTACAGACGTTATGTTAAGCCATGTTTTATATGTATATGAGTCATCGTTATTTGATTATAGGAAGCGGATTTCTGGTAATTTTGGAATTAAATGAGGATTTTTGCGTAATTCTTCTTACGTGTCGCCCGATCTACATAAATCTTTTATCATTTGACCTGTTGCTAGTCTGATTCTCTTCTTCGTTTCTGGATTCTGCAAATGGATGCCTAAAAGCATCCTTCTTAGCGCTCGTAAAAAAAGTATGCGGTCGCCTATTCGTTGCCCCTCTAATTATGAAGTCATTGACATTATCGTTCATGGTACCACTTTATTCTGAGGCCCGTGTTACGCGGAGAATGATTGAATTTGGTCGTTCTATAATTATCTTACACTATTTTTGATCTCGTAAATCTTCGACTGTTAAAATTGTTACAATAATAGACATTCTATTCTGTGAGTTATCTTTGACGTTCGTAGTCTCTTTGTCTTTAACCAAGCCGTATGAATAAGTCAGCCTGTTCATATTATTTATATAATACTTACATTTACTAATAATAAACTCTTAATTCATACCTACCCACAATTTCGCAATAACACGGAAATGGTACAATAATTTGCTTATTTGGCAGAATTATATCCATGACACAAGACAGTATTATGTTATGATTATGACTTATGTATGAGTCATCATTTGTAAGACGTTTTTGTTTGAAGAATTGTCATTATTAGTATCAGTGAATTAAGCTGTGTTGCCTAATAATGGGAGAAACAATCCTTTATTTGGATTTGAAAGTAAACAGTATGACTTTTGTAAGAATATTTGTTTTAGATGATTTTGTATTGTTTAGTGATTCGTCAGTGGCTAAGGCCAAAGCCACCCAGTCGGTCTATTCTGTAAAAATCGCACCGTGAAAACGTAGGTGAAGTGACATTGATTATATATTAAAGGAAGATATGTTACGCGCTAACATCGCAATCACTAAACCTGGACTCGGCGCACTACAAGCATATTACTGAATTCCCGTGGCTACCTTCCGGCTCCATCATCAGATCAGCTCGAAGGTAACAAAATATTGCACTGTCACCGATTTTACTTACGTATGCCAATTTTCAGCTCAATCGAACACCGGAAAGTGGGTCAAATTTAACTTGCAAATTTTGAAAAACACAACTTAATACGAACATTGCAAGTTAAATAAAAGCTTGCAAAAAGTTAAACTATGCGTTGGTTTTCTAGGAGCACACAGCGAAGCACCTTGCTGTGTGGCTTCGACCTAAGTCTTTTTTGTGGAATTTGGCTTAAAGATATCTCTTTTGGGCTCTTGAGCCTAGGTGTTAATTTCCGGCTACCTACATCATTAGCGCTATACTAATCATCAGTTTCCGTTACTTTATCATGATTGAGTAACAAACATCGATAATCTGCCATCTCTTTCAGACTTGTTAGAAATGTTTCAAGAAAAATATTTGAAGAAAAAGAAAGAATTCCATTTTATTCTTTTGAGTGAGCCATACATCACTACTTATTATAAAACAAAGTCGCTTCCCGCTGTCTGTCTGTCCCTATGTATGCTTAGATCTTCAAAACTACGAAACGGATTTTGATGCGGTTTTTTTTAGTAGATAGAGTGATTCAAGAGGAAGGTTCTTATGTATAATAAACGCGGGCGAAGCCGCGGGAAAAAGCTATACCTAATAACACTAAAACGTCAGTCAATGGAGCCACAGAATAATAAACTACAGTAGTTTATCTGGGCAGTGACCTTGTATTAATTACCTACAGCTCCTCTGTAAATAACTGCCGTGCACTCGAAGTGTTGCGTGTTGATATATACAATGCGTTTCAAATAAGAATAGGAACGTCAATGACCTCTATCTGTCAAATGTTGATTGAAAAGTACGGTTTGCAAAAAAAACTTATTTGCGTATCAATAACGTTTTTTTTTTGTTTAACGAGTCTTAGTTAAATCAAAGTGAAAAAAGACAAAAAAAAATATTCATAATTAGTTTTTTATAAATTATACTTCTTTCTTTCATATTTTCATTGTTGGCAGCAATTTTTTTAATTTGTTACAAATTCTTCGTTCATGATTCGTAAATAAATGTTATTTAAAAAATATCTTGTTTTGCTCACACTACCCAATTTATTCGATTTGACAGCTATGACGTCACAACATGGCGCTAAGTCGATCCTATTCTTATTTGAAACTCATTGTACATACTGAGATTTACAAGCGCGTCGTTTCGGCCGTTTTCTAAGAAGATGTAATACTGCTTACTTTATTATACTGTGGTGGTTGGAGCGAATGCTTTGCATTAGTAATTAGTATCCACAAAATAGAACAACACGACCTCAGGGTTAACCTTTCTGAGTATTTCTGACTTCGATTGGTATAATGCTCTTTTTTTGTTTCGCTGACCTATTGGCTTGCCTTCGATAGTTAAAAAGGGATGAGAAGAAGGCTCAGTACAAATCTTATTGTTGAACATTGTTCTAAGTACTTTAGGATTAGGTTTCAGTCTAGCTCTTTTTGTTTTCATAAGACCTAGAAGTGTTTCATCATCACTCATAAACTCACGCGATCTACCCATAACCACATACCGTCACCTGCTAAGACCCTAACATACTCCTTTTGCCTCGTTTACATTCATACATCGGGTCTTACACACCGGTTGCGAATACTACGCACCTGACCTTTCTGAAGAACATCACCAATAAAGACACTATATTATGTCCTTCTAGGGCGATCCTTCTCCACTCACATCTGCCTTGTAAATACTAAATACTTTTTAGTGGCCTCTCACTCATGGTCTCAACATGACCAAACCATCTCAGTAGAGGTGGGCGTTGAATCAATAAACTGTTTTTTTTAACGATTTTTCATTGGTCAATGGGTTAACTGTTAACCATTAATGAAAAAACAGGTTGAAAATATTAGCTGTCAGTTTACGTTAACGCACTCAACGCATTATTTCAATATTATTTTATTCATTTCTGTGAATTTAGTCTCCTTCGGAAATATTCGTTACTTCCGGAGGTTACCGAACAGTCCTGGATACTTCTTTTACCCAGCCAGTCCTAAGCCTGGAATAAGTACGAAGGAAAGGTCATTCCATTACAGTCCAGTTCAATAAAAAAAACTTATTTCTTATCAAATCTCAACTTATACTGCAACAAAGTTGTTATTTTATGCGTATTCGTTCGTGTCGTAAACGTTGACACAATAAATTGACGATTATCGCTAACGATTGAATCATTGAAATTTTAACCTGTTATTTATTAACAGTTTTTTTTAACCCGTTGACCATTAATGTTTAACAGTTAAGTTACATTAACTCAAAAACCGTCAATGACCCATCTCTACATCTCAGCATACTCTTTGGCGTACCTCCTTGCTAGCTGACATCTTTACCACAGTATGAACTATTCTCAATAGTTTATTGCCGATACGAGACAAGAAGACGACCTAATTGCTGAATATACAATTCTATTTCAAAATATGTGCCCGTTATGTTTAGGTCCCATGTCCCTATTAGGGACATGGGACCTAAACATAACGGGCGAAACGTGGGTGTAGGTACTATAGGGACACCTCTGCCCAACCTTCGGGGATTTCAGGCCTGCTGTTCGATCCTTAAAAGCCCTCTTTAGCACCACTTTTGTAACTTCCATCCACCATCAAATACCTTACCACTTTAAAATATTTGGTGCTCTCACAAACCTCTCACACCAATAAGGCTTGTATAGCAAGACACGTTATTATAAAACATGTCACGAGTGTTCAAGTTAATAAAAGGAATCGTATGGAGACTACAGACGGATCGCGAGTTGCTGCCAAGGTCAGACTACCTGCCCAGATAAAAATATAACTTGGAACCTTTATTGATACGGTAATAAAGGCATTTTGGTGAGATGTTGATGTGAATTGTGATGGTAAAATTTTGATTGGCGGTTTTTTTTAATGTCTAGGACCTCGTAACATAAGGTTCAGCGTCAGGCACTAGTTGGCTGGCATTTATGCTGCACTGGGCCTATTTGCCGCAGCCGTGAGGCACATAATACTGTTTTAAGTCGAAATCAAAAGTCATTTATTGAAATTAGGCTGAAAATCAGCACTTTTCGAACGTCAAAATTACATAAGATAGTTCCCCAAAATGCCCGCCCTTCACCACTTCCTAGTGCTTTAGCTAGGAAGAAGAAGTGGCGCAATAAACTCCCCAGCAGTTTTTTCTGTTTTTTACTTTTGTGTGAATATTATGTGCCACCGTTGATGGATGGAGAGGGAGAGGAAGGCCAAAGAAAAGTTGGATGGATTGTATTAGGAATGATATAAAAGAGAAGAAAGCACTGCAATGGGTGAGGCATTGTTTGTGATGTGGCCCCCATAGTCGCATTGTGGCTCATCGGAGTATAATCATATAATGAGAAAAAATTCTTAAAAATAATACTTTTACTAACGCCCGTTTCACAAACACCTATAAAAATATAGTAAGACTTGAAACGTTTTTACCACAGAGCTAATCAATTTCCTCATATAATCCTTAAGTACTATAAATCTAACATATAATAACTTGGTCATGAACATAATTTCCTTGTACGACTCGCGATGAAAAAGGTCATGCAATGATAAATGATGCCATAAATATAACATACATGTTAAAAACTTCAACCATTCATGTGGTCGTAAATGGAATGTGAACAGAAGTTCCACTCAACTCAACGCAATAGCTAACGATCCTCAAAGACATCGACGAGCGCCAGACATTACCAAACTGAGGTACCATCGACAAACGCTAGGCTTTTCCAATTTTAAATAATTGTACTTATAACAATTGCTTTGGTGGCATGACAAATGGCAGCTGCAGTAAACAGTTGGTATTGTAACCATTTTTTTGCCTTTAATGCCATCCTTAAGCTTACGGAATAGAAGTCAAAATCGGTTGAAAAGACTGTAAAAAAGGTTTGTTTAAATGTCTAATCTTATTGTAAATGGAGCCCCGACTTACGAGTTGTAGGCCATGGGTTCGAACCCAGACAGGCGCTTTACTTTGTGTAAATAATTTCATCATCATTGCTCTGAAAACGGTTAAGCAAAACATCGTGAGGAAACCGGCATGTCCTAGAACCAGAAATTTGGAGACATGTGAAATCTACCAACCCGCACTGGGACCGCGTGGTAGATTACAGCCCGGTCCCTCTCGAAGAGAGGAGGCTTGTGTCCCAGAAGTGAGAACATTATAGGCTGATCATACTATTGAACTACGTAAGGCATGGATGGACCTTCTCAGTCTTACCTTTGTGATGTAGCCGCACACATTTAGATAATGTTAGACATTTTAATTGTTCGTATTACGGCTAATTGCAATACTTTTACCTATTTTTCATTCCATCCCTTTATGGGATGTGCGAGGTCCAGGTGAGGTCTAATTAGTATTTAAATCGAAACAGTGGTCATGCGATCATCCCACATAACCAGAGGGTCTAGACAAGAGGTAACCGCTTTCAAAGCGTTTCGTATTTCTACAACGAATTTCAGCAGGATTGACATTAAGCTTAGAGGTAGCCTATGTTTGTCCTATACATTTTTGACTTTTCCATTATCTTTATTGCTGACTAGCACTTCCCGTGCGGCTTCGCCCGCGTAAAATATCCCACGGGAACAAAAATCCTTCCTTATTCCTTGTCTTCATTATAAAGGGAACCTCTGTACAAAATTTCAGCTTACTAGGTACAATGGTTTGGGCTGGGCGTTGATGAGTCAGTCAGTCAGTACTTTTCTTTTTCTAAATTAAGATATAATGTCACATTGTCTAGACCCTTTATGCGCAATTTCTCCGCTGATTTAATTGTGTTTTTCTTGATGATCAGTGATTTAATTCTACAACTTACATTTCATAATCATCATCACCAAGACCCCTCCGTGCCTCGGAAAGCACGTTAAGCCGTTGGTCCCGGCTGTCATTCGTGGATCTTTGACAGACGTTACGGGTCGTCAGAAGCCCGAATGTCTGACAACAAGTATTACCAGGGGGGTAAAGGGTACATTAATTTCGGAAGTCGGTGGAAATGCATTTAAGAAACCGACTTCCGAAATTAAAGTTATTTTTCACTTTGTAGTGTTGTTTTTGGGAGTCGGTTGAATTTTCTTGTAAAAAAGTTTTTTTGTTGTTTTATAGTGCTTCAATAACGATATACCCATCACGTCTGCGCAGTTTCGCTAGAACTAATTTAAATTTGACCCTCTAAAAACATTATTGTAAGTAACATCTGTCTCCACACTTCCGTAGCACATATATTTAACTCCTGTCTGCAATACTTGTATTGATCGTGATAGGTTAGCGTTGAATTTCCCAGTCTTTGTTCTTTCCAATTTCGCATTCGCTTGGCACATCTTACACTCTTTGCATGTTTCAAGTTATTTGACGTTGTATTCATGTGTGGAATTCATTTGACACGCCTATGTCCTTTGTGGGGGATGTGTATTATTGATTGTCTAGTAAGTAAATTCCATTCACTTCAATGTAGTGTCTCAGTCCTATGTAAAGATGATACCTAGATATGTATACTCACGTTTCGCCAGATATGTTAAGTCCCATCTATACTAATACTAGCTGCGCCCCGCGGTTTCACCCGCGTAGACCAGGATAAAAAGTAGCCCATGTGTTAATCCAGGATATAAGCTATCTACATACCAAATTTCACCCAAATCGATCCAGCCGTTTGAGCGTGAAGAAGTAACAAACATACAAACACACTCACAAACTTTCGCCTTTATAATATTAGTGTGATGAGATTATAAAGAGGTACAAGTTTGTTTGTTAGTTTGTATGTAGGGAATAATCTCTGGAACTACCAGTAGGATTTGAAAAAACATTTTAGCCCAAGCCCAATTCTTTGCATTTTATAGCCCAAATCTTGAAGAAGATTATAGGCTATTTAACATCACGCTAAGACCCTTAGGAGCCGAGCAAAACGACAAAAGTCAGAAAGAACGATACGCTAAAAGGAAGTTTGTGCCGTGACACAGGGGAACAAGAAATTTCACGCGAACGAAGTCGCGAGCAGAAGCTAGTAAGATAGAAGTTTAGTGTTCAAATAAACGTTTATTGCTCGACATCGATATTCTCATCAACTCCAAGTTCACTAGCATGTTATTCTAGTTTATAAGCTACAATAAATAATTCAACTGGTCGTGTGAACTCGCGACCTTTGGCAGTACCTTAGTCTGTGGTCTGGTCTAAATATAACAAGACTGATTCGCCCACGGTTTTGTATCTGTGGTAGTTAAGTATTGAGATATTCCGGTAACGACACTCGACAGGGCTCGATAGACACTCCTGTCAGGACTCAGGTAGCAAAGGTTGGCTGGATGTCTGTGGTTTGTTCAGAGCTTATACTTACTACCTCAAATGGCTTAGCATGATCCTCCGTTATGTCGAGAATACTGCAGCATTAATTTTGAAATAAATATATGGTAAGTAAAGGATTAATGTTAGGTTTATGTTTGACGAAAACACGATTTCATAAAATTTTCTCGATAGAAAAAAAAAACAAAGTTACCTCGAAACCGAACAATAAACCGCTGGTATTCCAAAAAAACCGGTCAAGAGCGAGTCGCACTCGCGCACCGAGGGTTCCGTTCCGATTTCTGAAAAAGTGTGCTATTTAGAGACACCGTTTTATTTTTCCTGTAAACTTTACATAAACTTCTATCACACATAATAATTTCAGATTTTTCCCTTTGCAAACTTCGGAGTTAAGGGGGGGGAACGGTATTTTTTTTTTACATTTTTCATCAAAAGTCGAAAACTATGCGGCCTAAAAAAAAAAAAAAAAATTGTTTAAGAATGTGCAAACAGTGCTCTTTCATATGATACCCCATATGCCCTAGTAGCTCTACTTTGAATTTTTAAGACCCCCTTCAGCACCTGTTACAAAAAAAATATCATTATTTTTATTTATTTCTTATTTGCAAAAATGTTGGGTAAACGTCATATAAAACTGTTTTAAATTTCAAGTTGATAGCATTAGTAGTTCTTGAGATATCCAGCTGTGACAGACAGACAGACAGACAGACTGAGTGACACCATAAGGGTTCCTTTTTTACCATTTTGGTACGGAACCCTAAAAATAGTTCAAATTAGATCGTGAAACTTTGCATACTAACTGAACTAACTATAAAGCAGGTCTTATGTTTTTTATTTTTTTTTCAAATTGCATATAAGCATGTAAGCCGAGAGGATAGTGGATCATTCCAAATATTTCAATCAGGCCAAGTCACTTATGTCACTAAGTTGACCTATACCAGGGGAATGCAACCTCGCGAGATTTTGGCGAAGCTGAGCGAACGGAAAGATCAATGATTCTTTGTATAAAACATAATCATGCTACATCGTAAAGTGTAGCATCTGCGATGCTCTCCAATATATCGATGCGACACTTTTGCAAGTCGATATTCAGGGCAGCACTACAGAATTATTCATCCTGCGACATAGTGATACATTAGTTCTACCGTTATAGGAACCGGATGTTGTCTATATTTGTTTTCTTATAAAAGTGTTTTTCACAGAAAATATTTTTTAATAGGTTGACTTTTTTAGAATTTCTCGTAAGTTCATAATTATTTTTATGTATACTCAATAAGATTAGACATATTTTAAAGAAACCTTTTAACAGTCTGTTCAACCGATTTTGACTTCTATTCCGTAGGCGTAAGGATGGCATTAAAGGCAAAAAAGTGGTTACAACCAACCAACTGTTTACTGCAGCTGCCATTTGTCATGCCATCAACGCAATAGAAGTCAAAATCGGTTGAACGGACTGTAAAATAGGTTTGTTTACATGTCTAATCTTATTGTAAATAGAGTACCTATAGACATTACTAACATAGTTTTCTAAGTACCTATACCTACTAACATAAATATGGATCTGTGTCTGAGCTAAATAAATAAATTACGACAACGTTCAAAGATTCGATCGTTTCTTTTCGGAAAAACCGAACTTTGCCGAATTAAATGTGACTGGTCTGGAGTGACGGATATAAATCAATTTAGATTGGTCGATACTTAGTCACATTTTATTCGCTATATTTCGGTTTTTCCGAAGACGGGACCTTTGTCGTACTATTGAAATACAAAATGCTTTGAAAGCCATTGCCACTTTTATACACCCTCTGGATCAGAACTTCTACCACACCTCATGGACACCATGAAAGAAAGTGTTTTCGGGTGAATAGATCTCAGAATCCTCTATAGAGTATTGATCATTTATCGGTCTATAAGATGTCTTCAAAACGGTGAAGGAAAACATCGTGAGGAAACCGGCACGTTCTAGAACCAATAATTCTAAGACGCGTGACATCTACCAACGCGCACTGGGCCCGCGTGGTACATTACAGCCCACTCCCTTTCGAAGAGAGGAGGCTTGTATCCCAGCAGTGGGGATGCTAAATGTCTTCATGTAGCTAAAACAGTACTCGATTATGCTTATCCAGATAATTTGGCAAATACTCTTGAAAGTATTGAAAACTATGATAATTTATGTATTAGTACAGCAAAGTGCCGTAATAAATCAATTCGTGGCCAAAGATTCTTCCTACGGTACTTTTTAATATGTGGAGAGCTATGTACCAATCCATTGTATGCAAGTTATGGAGGATTTACAACAAAATGGGTCACTGAAATATTCGTAGCCGAATCGACAACCTGTCAATATATGCCATTGCGCCAGTCGGATGCAGTATTTTGCTACATTGCTGTAGATACTGCGTTTATGTACAGTTCAATACATAATGTACTGACATTTACATAGTATCTGAAAAGGCTAGGAGGTCAACGATTGAAGCGGATAGATCTAATCACCGTATCTAAAAGTTAAATGTACTGTTGGTGATCATAGTGAGACAACTCTTTGATTTGTCGCTATGGAGTCGTTTTCTTCGAACCTATGCGGGGTTGCCTGCTATGTTACCACAGCTGCGACACAGGCCTCCTCTCTGTGAGAGGGAGTGGTCCGTAATCCACCACGCGGGCCCAGTGCGGGTTGGTAATGTCACATGTATTCGAATTTTACGAGACTAAGATGTTGCAACATTTTAAACAAGTCAATATCAGCTTAGCTCAATCAATGGAAATGCCATGATGAAGGTTTCTTGCGTTTGATTTAGAGTATGTTTTTTACTTTGTCGCCCTTATGGGGATAAATCAATAATCATCATCATCATCGATAATTTTGTGTTTTTAAAATTCGTATAAAACGAAATGTACTTACTTATAGGGTTAAATCATTTGGATTTTCCATAATATGTATGTTTGAGTCTGTTTGCACCGTCTACTTTCTGTTTACGTAAACAGTTCCTTATTGTGCAGTAAAAAAATATAATAATATTTAAAAAAAATAAGTATAGCATTTTGTCATAAATCTACATCGTGAGAGTCTTCTATCTCGCGCGTCAAACTAGACAGCCATAGCGCCATTTCTCTAACACACCGAGCTAAACCACGCTTCGATATAATATCCTCTTACAAGGCAACAAAGTGATTTTTAGAAGCAGCTCTTTTCTGCTTATGTTCAGAATCAAAAATTCGAAGTCAAGTGATATTCTCCAATTCGCTCTAGGCCCGCGTGGTGGATTGGCGCGCGCGAGATGGTCTGGGCAGTGGGAACGTAGGCTGATTATACAGAAAGTCTGACAACCAGTCTTGTAAACGGTATCGTGTTATCCAGTAACTAGGTTGTAGACTTGTGGAGGTCACATAGGCAGTCACTACATGTAAAATACTGGTATTCATCTGCATCCGGTTAGACTGGAAGCCGACCCCAACATGGTTGGAAAAAGGCTAAGCAGATGATGATGACAAGCCTCACTGGTATTTTGTGATCAAACCTCTAAAGAGATGTAGTGGGTACTAGTGATACGATAAACACATCAGAATGCATACCACTTACAAAGTATGCACATACTTGCATTACCTTAATTGATAACAAGTAACAACATTCTTATAACAACTTGTTTATAAGATTTCCATATTCCATGTTTTCCTCAATAATTCTTGGATTGTGGATTGATAAACAGCTGTTTTTCTTTCGTTCGCTGAATATTGTAACTGACGTGCAAGTGATTTAGATTCGTCATATCTATTTTTGATTCGATGTATCGTCGGTCGATTGGGGAGTTGTATGCGTGTGTAATCTGTGTATGAGTACCATATACTATCGAGTATCCTTATATTACAGTTATATTATAAAACGCAACGTCACTGTCAATGTACCTTCGTTTAGGCAAGGTTTTGGGTTTATCTTGTCCATTGCTTGTCTCGTGTTGCTGTGACATGTCTCACGGATTCTATCAAATCCAAGCAAGTCAATTTTCATGACTTATCTCGATGCCTCTGCCTCTGCCACTTTCAAAAACCTCTAAAACAAAAAACGTACAAATAAAACGATGTAAACAGGAATTGTCGCAGTGAAATGAAAGATTATTAAATCAATTCTCTGGTGGATTGGCAGGCATCCAGCTACGTTTGGCGCAAACCTTGCCAGAAGTGGACTGTTGTGCTATATAGTCGTGTGTGCTGACATGGATGTGTCGTAAGTAGGTTCTTGTATGTTTGAAAGCTGATTTAACTTGGTCGTCGTGGATTTTTGTGCGTTATGTCATGCATTGCGGGCTTGGGGGTAATCCGAAACTGCAAGTCATGTGTTAGGATCCCCAATACGTCTTTTCACTTAGATGCTATGCAATATACCAGTTTCCACTGTAACACGCAACCGTACACTTGATCTTTTGTCTATATCCTTTCAACACTTCACGTCTCCTGGCATTTTTAATCACGTCCGCGCTATTAAATCCGTTTAGGTTTGTGCTAATAGGTCCATTTTCATACGATACCTTATGCATGGATACCGTCAGTTATCTCAAACTTTCCTATATGTGCTGAGAATTTCGGCAGTTTAACTACTAAATATAGGCAAAAGAGACGAATTTTCAGTTTTAAACTTTGTGAACTGTAGCATAAATACCCAATTCGTGCTCGGCCTGACTCCCAGTCGACAATCGACTACACGAGGTTATGTCAAAGGCGTGACTGCTATTAGTAGACAAAGGGACAGGGTGCGTCAGTGACTCGTACGGTAAACTGTTTACCAAAGCACCAGCAAATGTTTAAACTATACCTACTCACTTTCCCAAAATGACTTCTACTTACTAGAATATCATTTTTAGTAGTTACAGAGACGAACAATAATAATTATCTACAATTTATTATTGCTGTCGCTGAAGTTATACCCATTAATGAGCTCTCGGGCCCTCGCAGTTGGATCAAGGGTTTGATGTGGAAATTCTGGAAGGATTTAAGAGAGTACAGGAATACCAAAGAAACGATGGATGGACTGTGTAAAAGATGATATGGCTAGAAATGGGGTGACTACGGAGATGACGACTTCTTCTTCTTCATAGAGTGTCGCTGGCAATCTATATAGTCAGCCCAGAATTTGGGTACGAGCTTGGCAGCTTCAGTAGCATCTGCAGCGTGCAGACAGCCGGACTCGCTGAACACGACATTAAGTGTCCCATTGTTTGTGGGACAGTACCACAATTTCACTCCAGGATGGAATCATCTGTGAATCTCCACATCAGCAAGTTTATTCTGCTTCGGCCTACCTAAGTCCGGAGTCTATTTAAAGACTTCGAGGTAAGCTAAGGCAACTCATGTCCTTGAGATGACGACTATTAGAGAAGTATGAAAGAAGAAGATATGCTGCTCTGAGGCTGACCCCAAAATAAATTGGGATAAGGTCAGAATAATGATGAGTAGAAATATTTAAGATTTAAAATTCTAGAACTTTCTCATAAAACTGTCACCACACAAATTGTTTAAACGATTTCTCATCATCGACCTGTTTCTGAGTAATCGAGTCATCGGAAATGGCCGAACAATACACTCATACAACAAGGAAGTTGACTGCGTGGAAAATACTCCATTAGACGTGTTACCACGTCATGTCGTGACGTTTTCTTTATTATGTCCTTTATTAATTTGCTTTGTGGGCTCGCGTCTAAGTAATAACAGAAAGGGTCGATCTATCAGGTTAAGCTACGCTTGCCGCGGTTGGTCCTTGGATGACCTTCTTTACGTACCGAGACCCCTCCATGCCTCGGAAAGTACGTTAAGTCGTGGTCCCGGATGTCATTCGTGGATCTCTGACAGCCGTTACGCGTAGACAGAAGCTCAAAGTCTGACAACAAGTCTTACGTGGTACCGTGTTACCCAGTAACTGGGTTGTGGAGGTCATATAGGCAGTAGCTCCATGTAAAATACTGGTATTCATGTGCATTCGGTTAGACAAGCTGACCCCAACATAGTTGGAAAAAGGCTAAGCAGACGATTTATTTTTTTGTGGGCTTGGAAAGCGATTTTGCTGATTCGGAATTTGGGGTAAAATTGGGTGTAGATAATGAATGAGACGTGTTTCAATTTTCACTAGTTTATGTTGGTGAATAAATACTTAAATGAAATAAAATAAAATCACTTTAAATGTTCATTTTATTTCAATATATTTAAAAATAAGCTAAAATAACTTTAAAATATAATATCTTAAACTAAAACTAATAAAAAACTAAAATATGGCGTCGAAAAATTCCTCCGCATCGCTGTCGACTGGTAAAGTACCCAAGAGACTGGCGGCATTGCCACGTTGTATGGCAATGCTACGCCTCTGGCCAAGGTAAAAGCCAGCCCTTGGGTCACGGGAAGTGTCAACAAGCCGTTTGGGGATTTCCTTAAACAAACTATGCGCACTCGGACCCCACGGCCCAAGGGTTTCAACCCCAAACGGCTCAAAAATATAATTACCGATAAGGTTATTATACTTCCGCCGCTTGAGGTTTTCCGCAGCCGCAGCAGCAGTGCCAGCACAGCAGCACGCCGAGCCAGGAAGATGGGATGGCGCAAGAGTATCGACACAAGTTGCTTCCCACACTAAAGGCCTTCCCACCTTCCATGGAAATATTGACATGCCGTCCGGTCTCTTGCCATCGTCGCGTGCCAAGCCATTGAGTTCTAATACAGCTGGAACGCCGAAGGTGACAAGGGTGTGATATTTCCTAAACTTAAACAAATGACAGACTCTTTCTTATGGCGAAAATTCGGTATGCAATTTTCAATGATTATACTATTTAAAGGTTTTTCCAAAACATAAATGAATTAATGACAAAGAGAATTGCCTCCCATGACGAAAATTTAGCATCCATTATGCAAGAAAATCCATAAAACTAGGTTCCTACAGATTTGGTCGATTTTCGACGACCGTCACGTGTTTTCTTAAGAAGACCTTACCCCAGAACTTCCAGGACCCCCATCTTCTGCCCCTCATGACCTCAGACTCGGACTAAAAAGGAACCAAGAAATCGCGCTGTCAACAGTAACGTGAGGCTGGCTTCGTAAACATGATTGTGTGCACTTAGTGAGGTGTAGTTTAGTTGTAGTTTGGTGTAAATGTTTGCGTGTGAGAGGCTTCAGCGCTATGTCTTGGTTTTTTTCAAATGACAAAGATGTAGGTACTACTAATGATGTAGGTAAGGTTCACAAGTTAACATCCCACCGTCGTTTGTATATTTTTACACACTTTCAAAGTTAGAACTAGGGGGCTAAAACGGCAACTTTGGCAGAATCATAATAGGATAATAGGTAATAAGAATCATATTTGAAATAGTAAAACGGTCACAAACTAACAATTCATAATTACTTATCTGCGTACAATTCATAGCACGCAATTCATCTGTTTGACAGTTTTCTATGGAGATTCATAAAATGGTGCACAAATTATGAATTGCTTTATTGAAACTCAATGTCAAATACGTCAATCATAATAAATTGCTGGGAATTCAGGAAATTAATCGTTTTTAGAGGAATTGCTTAATGTGGCCGTTTTAGGCCCCCAGAACACTACTGTCCTTTTGTTTCGTCTACCTTCGTATCTTTCCTCCTATTGCCTATAATTAAACTTGATTGTGACTGACATTCTGTGGACTTGAGTATGCAAGGAATCTTTGAAGATGAAGACGGGCAAATTGCTTGATGCAGCCATTTTTCAATTTATTTCGCTCTATTTCTTAACCGGTGTCCAACTAGATATATCATGTTCATGATATATTTGAAAATACGAGGTATTTACACTAAGTTTTAATCCTAAATTTTTTTTTATGTGATAAAATTGTGTGCGTTACCGCAGCCAGAAAATGTCGAAAATCGTCATTTGAATTTTATAGATAATTAGTGCCTCGGCTTCTGTAATTGTACCATCGATTTTTAAATTTGTACCTCTATTAGTTTTTTAGTTATTTGACAAAAACAGTTCTGGCTGGCGTAACGTTACCCTAGCCAGAAGTTTTGTTTATTAATGGGTATATTGAAATAAATTGTAGCCAAATATTTAGTGCCTCAGACGAGGTAAATGTACCAACTTAATTTGTATTTGTATCTGTTATGGTTGCGAAGATATTCAAGATCCTGCTGCGGTAACGTTTACATGTTTGCTGGATCTCTGAAACGGATAAGCCCCCTTTTATAGTATTTTGCACACGACTTCTTATGAGTTAGCTTGAATTTGTTCCTCATTAATAAAACAAAAAAATTGCACCGTTAAGGAGTTATTTAGGTAAATAAAAATATGCTTTAATCGATCCTAGCACTTCGAATAGAAGCTCTAAAGACTTACTTGCAACGTTATGTTATAGCTTATAACTGCCT
Source organism: Cosmia trapezina (assembly GCA_905163495.3). Classification (NCBI taxonomy): domain Eukaryota; kingdom Metazoa; phylum Arthropoda; class Insecta; order Lepidoptera; family Noctuidae; genus Cosmia; species Cosmia trapezina. Next base: position 7,273,699 of record LR991048.1, read on the forward strand.
TCAATTGTACCTGAAGTTTAATTTATTATCCTGTAAGCAATTAATAAATTATGATGAAATTTAAATTTACTTCGGGACATGATGCGCAGCGGTTTTTTAAACCACCGTTTAACCGAGATTCTTTAGGATTTATGAAATGAAAGTTATATCAATAATCAGTGCTTTTATTCAATTTTATGCCTGTACATTTGCAACGTAATCCACTCAATAATTAACGAGATAATCGAAAAATAGTCACTATGGTGTGTGTGACCGCGGTAACCCGGCCAAGTTTCGATGGTTACAGAAAAGCGGCCGTTTAATACATTACGCTAACCTTCTGAAATTTATAGGATAGTGTGGTATGGTTTGGTACATACGTGTACACAAGTGTTAAATAAAAATATGTTTATTTGAGTATTTTTATTTATAAGTAAAATAATCATTTAAAAAAATGCGTAGGTTTGTTTAAGATAATAAGGTATATAGGTTCGCAGATCAACCTTTACTCAACATAATAAATTATCATTCAAGGTCAAAATATACAATTCTAAAAATGTCCAACTGTGTCAAAATGTCCAATTCCCAAAATGTCCAGTTCCCAAAATGTCCAACTCCCAAAATGTCCAATCTTTGAGAATGGTGTGACTGACACTGGCATGGCCACCATCAGGGATTTTAATTTTGACAACATGAAAAATTAGTCGCTAATTGTGTGACTGACACTGGCATGACCACCATCAGGGATTTTAATTTTGACAACATGAAAAACTTGTCGCTAATTGTGTGACTGACACTGGCATGGCCACCATCAGGGATTTTAATTTTGACAACATGAAAAACTTGTCGCTAATTGTGTGACTGACACTGGCATGGCCACCATCAGGGATTTTAATTTTGACAACATGAAAAACTTATCGCTAATTGTGTGACTGACACTGGCATGACCACCATCAGGGATTTTAATTTTGACAACATGAAAAATTAGTCGCTAATTGTGTGACTGACACTGGCATGACCACCATCAGGGATTTTAATTTTTACAACATGAAAAACTTGTCGCTAATTGTGTGACTGACACTGGCATGGCCACCATCAGGTATTTTAATTTTGACAACATGAAAAATTAGTCGCTAATTGTGTGATCAGTAGAGATCGGATAATCGGATGCATATTAACCTAAAGTTGAGGTGTTGGCTAAGTATGGAGTGGGCTTTTGGATTAAAAAATCCCAGAATTCCGGTATCGGCCAATTTTGACTTCTGATTATAGAATCGAATGTATAATTTACTTAGGTTCAGATGTTAGTTAATATGGATTGCACTAAAAAAAAAGAAAATCCCGGGATTCCGGAACGAACATTTTTAAGTTCTGATTTTTGAATCGAATGTTTTAGTTAGGTACTTGCGTTCAGGTGTTGGATAATATGAATTGTACTTTTGTATTAAAAAAATCCCGGGATTCCGGGATTCACAAATTTATAGTTCTGATTATAGAATCGAATGTATATTTACTTACGTTTAGGTTTTGGCTATTAAGGAATGCACTTTTGTGTCGATCGTCAAAATGTCGCGATTCCGGAATTGATAAATTAAGATTTTTTTGAAAGGGTAACTTTTTATCACTAAATTTTCATAAGGTGTTCTACTTATGAGCAACTTTCACTATGGGATCAACCCGTAAATCACGAAACATAAGTCAGCCGTTTCATATATTTTGATCGAGTAGGTATTGAACTTGTGTTTCAAACATCGTAATTTTTTTTGTGAATTCAGAGTTGGTCCCATAGTGAAAATATTTTCAAATTTTTCGTCATGGGTACTATTCATGGTTTTCGAGGCTGTTACAGCTGACAGTGACATTAAAATGTAAATCCAAGATGGCGGCTGCGAAAATTTTCTAATTTTTCGTCATGGGTGTCGTTTTATTGGTTTTCGAGGGTGTTAAAGCCGATAGTGACACTAAAATGTAAATCCAAGATGGCGGATGCGAACATTTTCTAATTTTTCGTCATGGGTGTCGTTTTATTGGTTTTCGAGGGTGTTAAAGCCGATAGTGATACTAAAATGTAAATCCAAGATGGCGGATGCGAACATTTTCTAATTTTTCGTCATGGGTGTCGTTTTATTGGTTTTCGAGGGTGTTCTCCCCTTTCCCCCGGACCGCCTCAAGGTGTAGACGTGCTCAATACCCGTATTTCAATTTGTTCCCTAAATAAAATCAAATTAGGAAACTGTTAAATCACACATAAAAATAGGAGTGCATCAATATTGAGGAGATTCGGAACGAGTGACTTGGAGAAAGAACCAGCCACCTCTACGTGAAGTGTACTGCCCTGGTACCTTCAACTCGCTCAACGCTTTAAGGTACTGTTTACTCCTAAGATAACGCTGCGAGTGAATAAGTGCAAGCGCATACGCACGTCTTGCTGGAGAGAGAGGTCAGTGACCCCGCCCTGTTACTCGTCATTGGTCAACTTACCCCGCCCACAAATAAGGACGTAGCTTAAGTGTGCAACTACGGCCGATGTATGAGTTCCACACAGTGACAGAGCGCCCGCTTCGAGTTATTATCTCCTGGTACCTGTGATCATCTACTGGAACACTTATAGCATCCTAACTTTATATTATTATTACTCCCCGTATTCTGGGAATTTTAATGCTAAAATAGATTTACCTAAGCGTGTAATCTAAACTCGGCGAGGATCTCCTACGACTTGTTTATTTTCTCCTGGTACTTGAAACGACTGTTTTTACACTACCGTTAACCTGAATTGTTCTCATATTGATATCCAACGAATTCAAAATAGTTAAATAGTGGATAACTGAGAACTGCTACGTGCCTATAATCTCCTGGTACTCACTATGCAAGAACTTGGCAATAGATCGCTCTCAGAGTCTAATATTTCCGGTCTATTGGAACAACGTACCCCTCCTCCCAATTACGGGTCTCAACGTAAGAGGCCGAGAGGCACGGAGATTGACAACTCTGAGTTCGATTCCTTCAAGGAAGAAATGAGGAACATGATATCAACTATGATGGCCACCCAACACGAGGAAATCAAAAAAATCTACCCTACTTTGATGGAAATAAAAAATACCAATGTTAATATTGAAAATGCAATGGCTGTTCTTTCAGCGCAAAATGACGATCTTAAAAGGAAGATTGACTTACTAGAAACCCAGGCTAAAAAAGATAATGAATACATAGTGATTCTGGAGGATAAAATTGAGGACCTACAACGAGGAAGCCGTAAGGCCAACCTAGAGATAAAGAACGTCCCCAAGGTGAAAGGAGAAAGTACAGAAGATTTATTAAAATTGGTTACTTGTTTATCGAATTCCGTTGAATGTAGTATTGAAAAAAGGGATATAACGGACATATATCGGGTACAGAATAACCGGACGAGCACTAAAAACAGTACTATTATAATTGAACTCGGGTCAACACTTCTCAAAACCGAATTCTTAAAGAAGACGAAAGATTTTAACAGGAAAAATAATGGGAACCTATGTGCAAGGCATTTAGGTTTTAAATCTGAAGAATATACCCCAATTTTTGTTTCTGAGCAGCTGACTACAAAGGGGTACAGACTACACTTTCTGGCCAGAGATCTTGCAAAATCGAGAGAGTACAAATTTTGCTGGACTGCCTATGGCAAAGTTTATGTCAAGAAAGACGAAAATTCGCCTACTATAATTATAAAAAGCGAATCTCAAGTTCATAACCTAATGCAGCAAAAATGACTAGAAATTATTATATTTCCGCCTTGCTCACGTTTTACTGTTTGTGTTTATCTGTTACTTTTAATTATAACTCTAAGTCACTCTAAAAATATGTGAAACTTAGGTGCTTATATGCTGAACTAGCACTAACGCATAATAATGTATTCTTTAAGTGTAATAAATACAGTAATAAGTATTTTTATAACTATGTCTCCATTCTTAAACATCCGCGCTATATACACACTTTATATGTTATACACACCTTATACTTTATACACCATTCACGTCACCCGCAAACTCAGTCTCTACACAGTTATGTACAGTTGTTCCTTCAAAAATTCAGGTTATGGATATCACACTGCAAGCTTTAAATAATATTGACAATACAGAGATTGCCCAAACTTATGAATGTTCCCCTGAAGATCTCTCCAAATTAATAAGTGTCAAATCAACAGATACCACAATTGTGTCTCAAAATATAAGAAGCATTTATTCAAACTTCAGTGACCTTCAACTTAACTTGGTAAATCTAAATATTGATATTGATGTTATAACATTAGGCGAGTGTAGATTAAACCCTAACAAACGAATACCGGAAATAAATAACTACTCGTCCTATCAAACGACTAACCACTTAAATAAAGCAGACGGAGTGGTCGCGTACATCAAGAATACTCTCAACGTCATTGTACATGAAGTTATTCTTACGCATGCATCCTGCCTGCAAATAAACATCGACCCTGATCTTATAATTTTGGCAATTTACCGTTCCCCCTCTACGTTAATTATCGATGAGTTCATTAACTCCCTTAACCATCACCTTACTACTATAGCACCTAGTAAAAACATAATAATTACTGGTGATATAAATATTAATTTAATATATAATCAAGACGAACAATCTACAGATCGCACAAAAAGGTTATGTTATCTAAACATGCTGGCAATGCACGGTTTGCTACCAGGTCACACACTGCCTACCAGAGGTAAAAACTGTCTCGACCATTTTATCATAAAGTTAAATTCATTTCGCAAAACTGCAACTGTAGCTATTATCAATACTACTATATCAGACCACCACATGATTTTCTTAAAAATTGCTGATCAGGTATATAAATGCAAGAGTACTATCACAAAAACTACGGTAAATAACGAAAAGGCACTTGAATATTTAAAACTAAGTAATCTTCAAAATCTTTTAGACCTAGATGACCCTAACATATTTGCTGATCGCCTAATTAATATATTGCAAACAAGTCTTATTTCCAGTACCCTAGTTAAGATAACTCCTGTTAAGCATAGACTACTTAAACCATGGATGACCATCGGCTTGCTTCGTTGCATCCGGAATAGGAATGACATGCAAAAAAGGCTCAAAATTGATCAGTATAACGAAATATTAAGGATAACATACAAAAGATATCGTAATTATTGTAACTACATTATTAAAAAACAAAAGCGAATTTACGATAGAGAACAACTAGCCAAAGTTCAGAAAAACCCTAAAAAGCTATGGGACGCAATTAACACTATAACTCAACGTAAACCTAAAAAAACACCTAATACTGAACTACTACAACTGGAATCAAGTGCACAAGAGTCGGCAAATGCAGTAAATAAATACTTCTCTAATATAGGCAATATTCTCGCCAGTGAAATCATCTCGAACACCTCCGGAACGCACGTCCCTCACCCTGATACACATGACACCGCCCCTTCATCCTCATTCGTAATTTTGCCAACTGACCATAAAGAGGTCTACAGCATATTAATGACCCTGAAGTCTGATAGTGCCCCGGGTTGGGATGGTATCCCGGTTAGCTTCCTAAAGGCTGCTCACGCACTCATTGTTCCACTTATTTCTCATTTGGCAAATCTATGCTTTGATCACGCAACTTTTCCAAATGCTTTTAAGCTTGCTTTAATCACACCTGTGCATAAGAGTGGGGACAAGACAGACCCATCGAACTATAGACCCATATCAGTATTACCGTCTATATCTAAAATTTTAGAAAGACTAATAAACTCACATTTAATAGGTTATCTCAATAAAAACAAATTACTGTCACCCAATCAGTTTGGCTTTCGGCAAGGAATGTCAACGGAAGATGCAGCCTTGGCTCTTGCCTCCACTGTAACCAGCAAAGTTGACGGTGGATTCCGGTGCCTCGCCGTCTTCCTTGACCTTAAGAAAGCGTTCGACACTGTCTCTGTCTCCACTCTTCTGGACAGGTTGGAAGGTATAGGTATAAGAGGCCAGCCACTTGCTTTGTTCAAGGACTATTTTTGCGGTCGGAAACAAAAAGTTAAAATTGGCGACACTGTTAGCCTTGAAGAGACAATTACTTATGGCGTTGGTCAAGGAACTGTCATTGGCCCCACTCTATTTTTAGTTTATATAAACAGTCTCTGTAATATGAGCATTGACGGGGCACACATCTACTCATATGCTGATGATACTGCCATAGTTTTTAGCCACACAACTTGGAACAAAGTCAAAGAATCTGCTGAGAATGGCCTGTCCAGGGTTGCATCTTGGCTCGACCACAACCTACTGACCCTAAACATCTCTAAAACTACCTTCATTTGCTTCTCTAAGTATAATAATTCCCAACCTTCAGCTGATTTCAAAATCAAAATTCACAATTGCCAGACAAATTCTAAATTTACTTGCCCTTGTATAGAAATTAATAAAGTCCAGCATACGAAATATTTAGGTATAATTATCGACCAACGTTTGTCTTGGCACATGCACACCGAATTAATAATGAAAAGAATAAGAAAACTTATCTGGACATTTAAAATGCTGCGTTACGTAACTTCTAGAAAACTTCTGTTAAAAATTTACACATCGCTGGCACAGTCAGTACTAACATACTGTTTACCAGTCTGGGGTGGGGCAACGAAGACTAAATACCTAGAACTTGAGAGAGCTCAGAGATCGCTATTAAAAGTGATGTTATTTAAGCCTTTTAGGTTTCCAACCGAAAGTCTTTACCTAACTTCTGGCCTTCTAACGGTTAGAAAACTTTACGTTCTTCAAATTACATTGAAAAAACATAAATCTCTTACTTACGAACCCGTGAAGCGGCAAGGGAGAAGAAAATATATGATTCCTAATGCCCCTGTTAAATCGACATTTGCTAAGAGACAATACGCTAGGCAATCCTCTCACTTATACAACTTAATAAATCTTGAATTAAATATTTACTCACTTTCATATCGAGACTGCAAAAATGCCTTGACTGAATGGCTAAAGCCCAAAAGTTACGATGAAATTGAGAATTTAGTCCAAACGATAAGCTTATAAATACTAACATCTCCGGTTAATTTCTTTTGACAAATTCTCCCTCACCTCATAAGTATAACTATTATGTAGGTTCATCATTTATGCAATTCGTAGATAAGGTACTATCGTTAAACACACGTACATTCACCCCCACATACACACGCACACCCTCACACACCCCCACACCCACCCTCTCACACACTCAAACCCATCAGCGCGTCTATGAATATCTGATTTTTTATTTTGTTTTTCTTCTTCTGTTTATTTTTATTTGTCTACTTTTAACTATAACCATATTCTATTATTAGCGCGATGTCTACTCAATATCTTACACTGCAACTAGTGGAAGGGCGGAATTTTCCTAACACAAGTAAATTTTTTACTTAAATGGAAATTCCATAGAAAATAAGTAACATGTTGTAAGTTTTGAAATAAACATTTTTTTTTTTTTTTTTTTTTTTTTTTTTTTAAAGCTGATAGTGACATTAAAATGTAAATCCAAGATGGCGGCTGCGAACATTTTTTAATTTTCGTCATGGGTGTCGTTTTATTGGTTTTCGAGGGTGTTAAAGCCGATAGTGACATTAAATTGTTCGTCATGGGTGTCGTTTTCATTGTTTTTGAAAGTTTTAAAGCCGATAATGGCGTTAAAATGTAAATCCAAGATGGCGGCTGTGAACCCATGACGAAAAATTAAAAAATATTTGCATCCGCCATCTTGGATTTACATTTTAGTGTCACTATCGGTTTTAACACCCTCAAAAACCAATAAAACGACACCCATGATGAAAAATTAGAAAATTTTCGCAGCCGCCATCTTGGATTTACATTTTAACGCGATTATCGGCTTTAAAACTCTCAAAAACCATGAAAACGACACCCATGACGAAAAATTAAAAAATATTCGCATCCGCCATCTTGGATTTACATTTTAGTGTCACTATCGGCTTTAACACCCTCAAAAACCAATAAAACGACACCCATGACGAAAAGTTAGAAAATTTAGCAGCCGCCATCTTGGGTTTACATTTTAACGCCACTATCGGTTTCACAACCCTCGAAAACCGTGAAAGCGTCACCCATGATAAAAAAATTAAAATGTTGGCAGCCGCCATCTTGGATTTACATTTTGACGTCACTATCGGCTTTAAAACCCTCGAAAACCATGAAAACGGCACCCATGACGAAAAATTTGAATATTTTGCAGCTGCCATCTTGGATTTACATTTTAACATCACTATCAGCTTTAACACCCTCAAAAAGCATGAAAACGACACCCATGACGAAAAATTTGAAAATGTTCGCAGCCGCCATCTTGGATTTACATTTTAACATCACTATCGGCTTTAAAACCCTCGAAAACCATGAAAACGACACCCATGACGAAAAATTTGAAAATGTTCGCAGCCGCCATCTTGGATTTACATTTTAACATCACTATCGGCTTTAAAACCCTCGAAAACCATGAAAACGACACCCGTGACGAAAAATTTGAAAATGTTCGCAGCCGCCATCTTGGATTTACATTTTCACGTCACTATTGGCTTTAACATTCTCGAAACCCATGAAAATTAACCCGACCGATATAGTGACGGTACCTTCCAGGGACAACCATTTTAATTCGGCAGCTTTGTATTTCTCGCGGGGATCACGTGTAACAAACGGAATATTTATGTGATCCCGATTTCCCGGTATTTCCAAATAAATAAAACCACGTTATTTATGAAGTCGTTTCCATACCATGTATACGATTAGTTGTGCATTCCTACATTTTCTGGAATACCGGGATTTATAGTAAGAAAAAAAATGCTAAGAAGCCGCTTCCATACTTTGTTAGCGAAATATTAACTTTAGGTTAATATGCATCCGATTATCCGATCTCTAGTGATCAGTGATGATCAGTGAGACATGATACGCAGCGGTTTTTTAAACCACCGTTTAACCGAGATTCTTTAGGATTTATGAAGTGAAAGTTATATCAATAATTAGTGCTTTTATTCAATTTTATGCCTGTACATTTGCAACGTAATCCACTCAATAATTAACGAGATAATCGAAAAATAGTCACTATGGTGTGTGTGACCACGGTAACCCGGCCAAGTTTAGATGGTAACAGAAAAGCGGACCTTTAATACATTACGCTAACCTTCTGAAAATTACAGTATAATAGTCTTATAATTTTGGTACAGACGCGTACATTATGTTTTGAGTGAAAAATATAACCTTCTACCTAATAAATAATAATGAACTTTTAAATTCAATAGTTTTATTTACTTATGTAGGTACCTATATAAGCACGTAAGTACAGACTAGTCTTTATGAATCTATACTATAATATTATAAATTCGAAAGTAACTGTTATCTGTCTGTCTGTCTGTTACCTTTTCACGCCTAAACCACTGAACGGATCTTGAAAAAATTTGGCAAGGCTGACATGGCATCCTGGCGAAGGCTACTTTTTGCCTCAAAAATAATCCTACGGGGGGTGACATAGGGGATGAAAGTTTGTATGGGAAACCCAGCATTATTAGTGATACCTAAGTATGAAAATTGAAATTTATGCTTTTGGTAGGAAATAAAATTAGAAAAATAGGGGTTGATTTTAAAATACACAAAAATGCACGGATTTCGTTAGAAATTATTAATTTATTACCTACAAGAAATAACTTTTGAACAAGTGGATACTCGGTCTAAAGTTTTTTTTTTATTAGAACGTGACTGGCATAGTAAATATCTAAACTAAGTCCCCCCCACGCCGCGTCTGTCTGTCTGTTTGAATGAGATAAACTCAAAAACTATTGAACGTGTTTTTATACGGTTTTCACGTTTTCAGCAATGGATAGAGTGATTCAGTGTATATTCATTAAGTTTTTGTCTAAATTGGCTGAAATATGACGATGATTGTTGAAGAGTCGTGAAAAATCATGCCGACTGGAAGCTTTAAGGCCACCATACACGGCAACGATATATCGTAAGGATTTGAGTTTGCACAGTTATATCGGACGGCTTTATGTTCTCCACATGTAAGTACGCTGAACGTATACATATAGAGAGCATAGGGCCGTCCGAACGTACTACGTTCCCATGGAATACTTTCCATCATCCACGCGGGCGAAGCCACGGGCAAAAGCTAGTACTTACAATAAGCCTCTTATCTTACCCGTAGTGAGGTACCTAGGTACATATAAACCCATTTTCAGACTACTGGCGTAAAATTACGTCGTGCAAGCAAAGAATATATGAACTGTCGCTGGTAAAAACCCGTATGAAGAGCGAGCGCGCACTGCGGTGCGTTTTTCTACCGCATAATCTGTGAAGTAAGGAATGTCTTTGAAGTGCGCGCACTGCGGTTATGCGTTTTGTTACCGTAGGCCCCGCCCAGTGCGGTAGAACTACTGGAAACGCACCGCAGTGCGCGCTCGCTCTTAATACGGGTTTTTACCAGCGACAGTTCATATATTCTTTGCCTGCACGACGTAATTTTACGCCAGTAGTCTGAAAATGGGTTTATATGTACCTAGGTACCTCACTACGGGTAAGATAAGAGGCTTATTGTAAGTACTAGCTTTTGCCCGCGGCTTCGCCCGCGTGGATGATGGAAAGTATTCCATGGGAACGTAGTACGTTCCGACGGCCCTATGCTCTCGTCTCTACATGTATACGTTCAGCGTACTTACATGTGGAGAATATAAAGCCGTCCGATATAACTGTGCAAACTCAAATCCTTACGATATATCGTTGCCGTGTATGGTGGCCTTAAAGCTTCCAGTCGGCATGATTTTTCACGACTCTTCAACAATCATCGTCATATTTCAGCCAATTTAGACAAAAACTTAATGAATATACACTGAATCACTCTATCCATTGCTGAAAACGTGAAAATCGTATAAAAACACGTTTAATAGTTTTTGAGTTTATCTCATTCAAACAGACAGACAGACGCGGCGTGGGGGGGACTTTGTTTAGATGTTTACTATGCCAGTCACGTTCTAATAAAAAAAAAACTTTAGACCGAGTATCCACTTGTTCAAAAGTTATTTCTTGTAGGTAATAAATTAATAATTTCTAACGAAATCCGTGCATTTTTGTGTATTTTAAAATCAACCCCTATTTTTCTAATTTTATTTCCTACCAAAAGCATAAATTTCAATTTTCATACTTAGGTATCACTAATAATTAGAGATCGGATAATCGGATGCATATTAACCTAAAGTTAATATTTGGCTAACAAACTATGGAAGCGGCTTCTCAGCATTTTTTTATCTTAATATAAATACCGGTATTCCAGAAAATGAGGGAATGCACAACTAATCGGATACAGGGTATGGAAACGACTTCATAAATAATGTGATTTTATTTATTTGCAAGTACCGGAAAATCGGGATCACATAAATATTCCGTTCGTTTCACATGATCCCCGCGAGAAATACAAAGCTGCTGAATTAAAACGGTTGTCCCTGGAAGGTACCGTCACTATATCGGTGGGGTTGTTTTCATGGGTTTCGAGAATGTTAAAGCCGATAGCGGCGTTAAAATATAAATCCAAGATGGCGGCTGCGAACATTTATCAAATTTTTCGTTATGGGTGTCGTTTTCATGGTTTTCAAGGGTTGTAAAACCGATAGTGGCGTTAAAATGTAAATCCAAGATGGCGGCTTCAAAATTTTCTAACTTTTCGTCATGGGTATCGTTTTCGTGGTTTTTGCGAGTTTTAAAGCCGATAGTGGCGTTAAAATGTAAATCCAAGATGGCGGCTGCGAAAATTTTCTAATTTTTCGTCATGGGTGTCGTTTTATTGGTTTTCGAGGGTGTTAAAGCCGATAGTGACACTAAAATGTAAATCCAAGATGGTGGATGCGAATATTTTTTCATTTTTCGTCATGGGTGTCGTTTTCATGGTTTTTGAGAGGTTTAAAGCCGATAATGGCGTTACAATGTAAATCCAAGATGGCGGCTGCGAAAATTTTCTAATTTTTCGTCATGGGTGTCGTTTTATTGGTTTTCGAGGGTGTTAAAGCCGATAGTGACACTAAAATGAAGATGGTGGATGCAAATGTTTTTTTATTTTTTGTCATGGGTGTCGTTTTCATGGTTTTCGGGGGTTTTAATAATAATAATAATAACCCCACCGCCGTATCTCTACGTTGACGTCGTGGTGGGGCTTGCGCGCTCCGAACTCTGGGCCTGTGCCAGTAGAGTTCACTTTGCCGACACAGGTCTAGGGTGAGGAGCCAGACCAAGAGAGATACAGAAACCCGCAGGGCAGCATGTGGCGAGCTGTTGGGCAGTAGCGACCCCACGGACCCTATCTCTCGGGAGTAGTCTTGTTCGTCATCTCTGGCTTGCCTTTATTGGCCGGCTGGAGTGAACACTGACGGGAACAGAGCTCCCACCTCATTCTTGCCTTTATTGGTTGGCTTGAGTGGAGATTCGCAAAAGCAAACGTGCTCGGAGGAAGGAAGTATTCCAGTAAGTGTTTGTAGGGATCTTGACCATCTTCCGGGCTCTGGTATTATTCTGAGAACCGTGGGATACCTCTCCACTCCTCACAAGCACCTCAGGACATGTTGCCCCCTTGCCGCTACGACACTATGTGCTAGCGACCGTTTTCGGGGGCCCATTATTGAGTGTGCAAGTCACCCCCTGCCATTTTATCCGTGTATTATAAAACATTGATCCGGCAGGGGCCATAGTCAGTTCATAGTTTTAGGTAACCAGTCCACAACCACCCAAATCCATAGCACAATATGTTTTGTATCCATGTTCTGCAATAGTCCTGCACCAACCGGGGGTTGTCCTTGGTTGCACATGCATAGTGCATACAGGGATAATCGTCGGCTGGTGCCGCCTCGTCATTTAAAATTGTCTAAGGGGCCTCTGCGAGTTGGCTTCGGCCCCTCATACGCCTTCCAAAGGTCCGGGACCCCAGGGTCCCGAGATATATCAAAGACAAAAAATAATAATAATAATATATCATTTATTTCGGGTAACTAAGACCCATAACATAAATACCTTACAGACTATCATACATATTTATTAAAAAAAAACACAAAACTAAACTCCTTATTGCATACGAAGTGACTTGAAGTGACGTTTTAAAGCTGATAGTGACATTAAAATGTAAATCCAAGATGGCGACTGAAAAAATTTCAAACTTTTTGTCATGGGTGCCGTTTTCATGGTTTCCGAGGGTTTAAAGCCGATAGTGGCGTTAAAATGTAAATTCAAGATTTTAAAAAAAAATGTGATGGGTATCGTTTTCATGGTTTTGGGGGGTATTAAAGCTGATAGTGACATTAGAATGTAAATCCAAGATGGCGGCTGCGAACATTTTTTAATTTTTCATCATGGGTGTCGTTTTCATGGTTTTCGAGAGTTTTAAAGCCAATAGTGGCGTTAAAATATAAATCCAAGATGGCGGCTGCAAACATTTTCAAAATTTTTGTCATGGGTGTCGTTTTCATGGTTTCCGAGGGTTTTAAAGCCGATAGTGGCGTTAAAATGTAAATTCAAGATGGCGGCTGCGAAATTTTTATTTTTTTTTGTCATGGTTATCGTTTTAATGGTTTTAGAGTGTGCTGAAGCCCATAGTGGAGTCAAAATGCGTGACGCTTGGCAGATGCTTAGTTAACTAACGCGCGTATCGCGTTTTAACCTGAAAACACGTGTGATAGTAATCAAAAAACCATCAACAGTTTTAAAGAAGGCGCTATTTTGCATTAACATTTTAATGTTACTATCGGCTTTACAAACCTTGAAAACCATGAAAACGACACTCATGACAAAAATTCGAAAATGTTACCAGCCGCCATCTTGGATTTACATTTTAGTGTCACTATCGGCATTAAAACCCTCGAAAACCAATAAAACGACACCCATGATGAAAAATAAAAAAATATTTGCATCCGCCATCTTGGATTTACATTTTAGTGCCACTATCGGCATTAACACCCTCGAAAACCATGAAAACGACACCCATGACGAAAAATAAAAAAATATTTGCATCCGCCATCTTGGATTTACATGTTAGTGTCACTATCGGCCTTAACACCCTCGAAAACCAATAAAACGACACCCATGACGAAAAATTTAAAAATGTTCGCAGCCGCCATTTTGGATTTACATTTTAATGTCACTATCAGCTTTAACACCCCCGAAAACTATGAAAACGACACCCATGACGAAAAATTAAATAATATTCGCATCCGCTATCTTGGATTTACATTTTAGTGTCACTATCGGCTTTAACACCCTCGAAAACCAATAAAACGATACCCATGACGAAAATTAGAAAATGTTCGCAGTCGCCATCTTGGATTTACATTTTAATGTCACTATCAGCTTTAACACCCTCAAAAACCAATAAAACGACACACATGACGAAACATTTAAAAATGTTCGCAGTCGCCATCTTGGATTTACATTTTAATGTCACTATCAGCTTTAACACCCTCGAAAACCAATAAAACGATACCCATGACGAAAATTAGAAAAAGTTCGCAGTCGCCATCTTGGATTTACATTTTAATGTCACTATCAGCTTTAACACTCCCGAAAACCATGAAAACGACAACCATGACGAAAAATTAAATAATATTCGCATCCGCCATCTTGGATTTACATTTTAGTGTCACTATCGGCTTTAACACCCTCGAAAACCAATAAAACGACACCCATGACGAAAAATTAGAAAATGCTCGCAGCCGCCGTATTGGATTCACATTTTAATGTCACTATCAGCTTTAATACCCCCGAAAACCATGAAAACGACACCCATGACGAAAAATAAAAAAATATTTGCATCCGCCATCTTGGATTTACATTTTCAGCAGCTTTCACTAAGGGACCAACTCTGAAATCACAAAAAAATTACGATGTTTGATACAAAAGTTCAATACCTACTCGACCAAAATGTATGAAACAACTAACTTATATTTCGTGATTTATCTATATATTTGATATTTATCTATATAGTGAAAGTTGCTCATGAGTAGAACACCCTATGAAAATTTAGTGATAATAAAGTTACACTTTCAAAAAATACGTAATTTATCAATTCCGGAATCGCGATATTTTGACGATCGATACAAAAGTGCATTCCATATTAGACAAAACCTAAACGTAAGTAAATATACATTCGATTCTATAATCAGAACTATAAATTTGTGAATCCCAGAATCCCGGGATTTTTTTTGATACAAAAGTACAATCC
This sequence comes from Cosmia trapezina, assembly GCA_905163495.3. NCBI lineage: Eukaryota > Metazoa > Arthropoda > Insecta > Lepidoptera > Noctuidae > Cosmia > Cosmia trapezina. Next base: position 7,288,904 of record LR991048.1, read on the forward strand.
ATATTAGCCAACACCTGAACGCAACTACCTAACTAAAACATTCGATTCCAAAATCAGAACTTAAAAATTTTCGTTCCGGAATCCCTGGATTTTTTTTTTTAAGTGCAATCCATATTAACTAACATGTGAACTTTAGTAAATTATACATTCGATTCTATAATCGCAAGTCAAAATTGGCCGATACCGGAATTCTGGGATTTTTCAATCCAAAAGCCCACTCCATACTTAGCCAACACCTCAACTTTAGGTTAATATGCATCCGATTATCCGATCTCTACTAATAATGCTAGGTTTCCCATACAAACTTTCATCCCCTATGTCACCGCCCGCAGGATTATTTTTGAGGCAAAAAGTAGCCTTCGCCAGGATGCCATGTCAGCCTTGCCAAATTTTTTCAAGATCCGTTCAGTGGTTTAGGCGTGAAAAGGTAACAGACAGACAGACAGATAAGAGTTACTTTCGAATTTATAATATTATAGTATAGATTCATAAAGACTAGTCTGTACTTACGTGCTTATATAGGTACCTACATAAGTAAATAAAACTATTGAATTTAAAAGTTCATTATTATTTATTAGGTACCTAGAAGGTTATATTTTTCACTCAAAACATAATGTACGCGTCTGTACCAAAATTATAAGACTATTATACTGTAATTTTCAGAAGGTTAGCGTAATGTATTAAAGGTCCGCTTTTCTGTAACCATCTAAACTTGGCCGGGTTACCATGGTCACACACATCATAGTGACTATTTTTCGATTATCTCGTTAATTATTGAGTGGATTACGTTGCAAATGTACAGGCATAAAATTGAATAAAAGCACTGATTATTGATATAACTTTCATTTCATAAATCCTAAAGAATCTCGGTTAAACGGTGGTTTAAAAAACCGCTGCGCATCATGTCCCGAAGTAAATTTAAATTTCATCATAATTTATTAATTGCTTACAGGATAATAAATTAAACTTCAGGTACAATTGAAGGCAGTTATAAGCTATAACATAACGTTGCAAGTAAGTCTTTAGAGCTTCTATTCGAAGTGCTAGGATCGATTAAAGCATATTTCTATTTACCTAAATAACTCCTTAACGGTGCAATTTTTTTGTTTTATTAATGAGGAACAAATTCAAGCTAACTCATAAGAAGTCGTGTGCAAAATACTATAAAAGGGGGCTTATCCGTTTCAGAGATCCAGCAAACATGTAAACGTTACCGCAGCAGGATCTTGAATATCTTCGCAACCATAACAGATACAAATACAAATTAAGTTGGTACATTTACCTCGTCTGAGGCACTAAATATTTGGCTACAATTTATTTCAATATACCCATTAATAAACAAAACTTCTGGCTAGGGTAACGTTACGCCAGCCAGAACTGTTTTTGTCAAATAACTAAAAAACTATTAGAGGTACAAATTTAAAAATCGATGGTACAATTACAGAAGCCGAGGCACTAATTATCTATAAAATTCAAATGACGATTTTCGACATTTTCTGGCTGCGGTAACGCACACGATAAAATTACAAATGAACGATTTTCCGCCTTTTTCCTTTACTTGTGCTATGAGACCTTGATTCTTGACATATTTCATGATTCTAGGTCAACGGGAAGTAGGTATATACTTCCGAGTATCACGATATATCGCATAAATGGCCGTATTTTTTCATTGCGCTGACTTAAAAGCTTGATTCTTTTAGAGCTCCAAAGGACCATAGACCTGCGTATTTGATATTAATTTCAACTTGATACTTACACGCGTTCCTGAGAAAAAGGGTGTTGACAGACAGACAGACGACGGACAACGAAGTGATCCTATAAGGGTTCCGTTTTTTCTTTTGGGGTACGGAACCCTAAAAACTCCCAAGAAAGTTAGTTTAATATCAAATGACAATGAACAAAACGATTCCCATAGGTAGTTAGTAATTAGTGTATTATTGAACATCAGCGGATTAATTGTAACTTTATAAATGCGGTGCAGTCATCAACATCCGTTACTAGATCATCTTTTATTATTTTGCTGGTGTATTTGTACTTTTGTAGTTGGAAATCGATTAGTATAAAAAAATTAGTTTTTTAGATGCAGAAACTTCCTCCAGTTACCTATCTCCTACAACATTAGTTTTATGTTTACACTAAACCCGAAAAGGGGTCATAGTACTCATCATTTTGAACAAAAAAAAAAATTTAAAAGTTTATATCGACAGTAGGTTCTTTCTTCCACCAAACTATCTGGGTAATATCATCAATTCAAGATAGCATTTAGTGCAGTAATCGTCAGAGAAGCTAGCATTTTAGTTTTAATTACAAATAATCACGTCAAATTTAAGGGTATGGACTATAGACCATCAAATCGAACAACTTTTTCCATCGCACCAACATCGCAATCGTGAAAAAATAATCAGCCGTCCCATACATTTGCGTCGGTACCTATTGAAGTTTTCTATGGGACAGTTGAAAATATTTTTCGTGAATATGATGTTGGTCCCATAGAGAAAGTTATTCGGTTTGATGTTCTGTACCACACCCTGAAATTTGACGAGGATGCAAAACGACACGTAAACTAAAAAAAAAAAAAACTCAAACTCAAATAATTTATTTCAAATAAACCAATTACAGGATTTACAGGCACTTTTGAATTGTCAAGGGGTTGGTCAGTCAGAAAGATGAAGCGAGTTGCCCATTTCAAAGCGTAGTAGGTTCCTTTGGAGAAGAACGGCCAAGAAACTCCATGGAAACTTTTTTTTACATTCCTATTTATTCCAAGATACGAAAGTATAGCACTAGTAGAAACATATAATCGTATGCAAATGCATAGCTGCAACATTTTCACTTCCTACATAGAGCTATTCAATTATGCATTACTACCTTTTGCGAGCAGCTTCGCCCACGTGGATGTCGGGAATTATCCCACGGGAACCGTACAGTTTTCAGGGATAAAAAATAGCTTAAGTGCTATTCCTGGCTATAATCTATCTCTGTGCCAAATTTCATCCAGATCCGTTCAGACGTTCTTGCGTGATTGAGTAACAAACATCCATCCATTCAAAGTTTCGCATTTATAATAGTACTAGCTGCGCCCCGCGGTTTCACCCGCGTATACCGGGATAAAAAGTAGCCTATGTGTCAGGTTATAAGCTATCTACATACCAAATTTCATCTAAATCGGTCCAGCCTTTGAGAGTGAAGAAGTAACTAACATACAAACACACACACGTTCGCCTTTATAATATTAGTGTGATAAGGGCCTGTTTCAGCAACTACGATTAAGTTCATCCAACTATCTTACTTGGCTGATAATTTCATACAAATTCTGTTCCATTTTTGAATTTATTCGGTAAGTAGTGGCTATTCGGACATCGTGAAAGAGGCCCTTAGACATTTAAAAATAAGCGTATGCAAGATAGGTTTTTAATTTAACAAGATGTACACACGGCTAGACATCAAGCTATACATTCCCAGTTTACACTGACCTCTAATTGTAAGGAAATCCTATACAATGCGAGATCAGCTTATACTGGAAATGTATAGCTTGATCTGTAGCCGTGCGTATCTACAAGGAATAAAATAACACACGGCTGGGCTGCTGCGTCGCCAGTTCTTTTTTCTTGGGGGTTTTCGTCATTGCCAACATTTTGAATGAAAGTGACAGCTTTTTTATTACGATTTCGAAAAGGTAACAAGCACCCGCTATGCGGGAAAGGAACATTAGGTATGTCTTCCTAGCATTGATGTAACTAACATTTTTTATGCTAGAAACGTCGACATCACCTGACTAAATCAAATTACGTATATGACAAAGCATTTGTTTAGAACAGACATTGTATTAAATTAAGAACAGTGTAATGTAACATTATAAATCATACATGTTTCTTACAACCTGAGATTGATTCGACCTTGCTTGTCCGAGAGCACGAACATAATTACTATTTGCTACCCGCTCTTTATGCATAATTTGAATAAAATCACGAACAATAAGATATACTGTAGAAACGTTACAATATAACTTGAATATAACACTTTATAGATAATTTTATAGTTGGCAGTAAGGTCTAGGTCATAGATCTATTTAAAACTACGCTTGCCGCGTTTGCTACGTGGATGGGTGACCATCTTTACATACCAAGACCCCTCCGGAAAGCACGTTAAGCCGTTGGTCCCGGCCGTCATTCGTGGATCTTTGACAGTCGTTACTTGTCGTCAGAAACTCGAAAGTCTTGACAACCAGTCTTACCAAGGGGTATCGTATCATCCAGTTACTGGGTTGTGGAATGGTTGTGGAGGTCAAATAGGCAGTCGCTTCATGTAAAATACTGGTATTCAGCTGCATCCGTTTAGACTGGAAGCCGACCGCAATCTTAGTTGGGAAAAGACTAGGCAGATGATAACTTACAATCAATTATTATTATAAACTAAAAAGACGTGCTCTTTTTACTTATAATATCATTGCTTACAATAACAATGGCTTTCATTTTGACAGCTCAACAGTATTCATTGAGTTATTTACGTTTCTGGGCAGACAAATTTTTTGAATCTAAGAAGCAATGGATTAGCAATATTCTACAAAATAATTCAGATTGTGATTTTAAATCAACAATACCCACAAAATTATTGTAGAATATTGACGATTCACAACCGCTCACTCTTTTGACCTTGAAACCGAATTGGCAGAATATGGTTTATTTTAGCTGCAATGTACTGTGACCGTCAATCTATCTGTAAGTACAACAGTGCTTAAGCCTTTCTCTCAGACAACTTTCACGATTTAGCGGTGGAAGTAGACCTAATAGGACTGTTAGTACGACCTATGTTTGTCCTACAAACGAGCTAAACGGAGCATGGAACGAAATTAATAATACTTCTGCAGCCTGTTTTACGTCACCGTCAAAAAAATGCAAATACGAAGTCCCCACAGTGCGCAAGCGATCATTTTTTGTCACAATCCCTTTTTCCATCCCTCTCAAATTCAATGCAAGCGAAAGAGATAGAACACGAATGCAACTAAGGACATTGACTGTGTGTTTTTTCACTCAGATTACGTCGGGAGTGTTAAAGACCTTATTAGCGCTATGTAAGGTTGTTAATAGGGAAGCAGTAGTGTCGGATATGCAGATGAGGTTTTTTTCTTCTAAAGGGCCCGTACTGTTCCTTACACCTGGACGATGCGGGTGTGCGTCCATTGTTATTTTAGGTGACTCTCTCTCGTCCGGGACACAATCAACAGATTGATTGTGAATGTTGGATTCGATTGCGAATAGCTTTGCACAGGATACATTTTTGCACGAATTGTGATGGATCAAATTCTGGATGAATGTATGCGCTTTGATTATGTTCCGGTTTAATTTGAAAGGAGATTAAGGCGACGAAATGCCATTTGGTTTCAGATATTCATTTTACTGTAGGCAATGGACGTTCTCGAATGCAATATTATTCAAATCCTCTCTGATTGCCAGCCCTGTGTCTATCAAATAGATTGTTAAGACTTCTCTCCCGGTTGATGTTATTGTCTCTGAGGCTAATAACCTCTATGGTTCTTTTATTTTCTGTCTCCGAGCGGAGGAAGGAAACGAGAAACCACTTTCTTTCCTACTCTCGTTTTTCATGTGATAAGGAGTCTATCTATAAGATACTTGTGCAAAAACAGTTTGGCTTTTGGATAGTATTTTATATTGAGTAGTATTCTCACCTCGCCGCCTCTAAAAACTAAGAGTTTCATTAAAAGGAAGATTTTGTTTACTCTTTATTTCAATAACAATTTTTATATATTTACTGCATATGATGACGTAGATGCTTTATGTCCAATTGCTAGTGGCTTTCTCTATAGCCCTTTTAGGTAAAACTTTTGAGCGGCTAACATGTCAAGACTCATCAAGTCATCACAAACTTGTCGAGAACGTTTCGTCTATCCGTCCGTCAAACCAAAGTTACATAATTATATCAATATATCAAAACTGCTCAAAAATTAATTGGCCGAGATCTATTAAACGTTACTTTAGCAGGTGCTTTGACTTTGATAATGTTTCCATTTCTATCTTGCACTTGTAGTTTGACAGTTGTGCGACAGTGACAAGAATAACGCATAGCTAAAGTATTTGCAAAGTAAATACCTTATGCCTTAGACGTTAATCATGTAAAATTTTCCAGTCCTAAAGTCAATGTCTTACGTGATCTCCAAAAAATTATCAATATACAGACAAAGGCATGAATAAAAGTCATTCAATGACAAATAACAATATGAATCCACGATGCAGAACCGAAATGACAAATGACCGTCTGCATTAGTCAATAGACTAGAAAAAGATCAATCTTGTGTTAATATTTTGTGGGTGAGATGACGTCGACCAGACGATGCGATGGAGTAAATTAGGCAAGTGTGCCAAAATGCAAATCATTGTTTGTTGTTAAAACTATTATGTTTGTCATCATATTATATTGAGAATTAATATTAAATACACTATATATCATCATCATCATCATATATTATCGAATGACATTTACTACTGGACGTATTACGTAGCAGCCCGGAGTCTGGATTTGTGCCCGGTTGATGGCAATATAATCGCCCCCTATTATACATAATATGTATTAGATTTAAAAATCACTGACGAAATTTGGGTGTACACCTCTGCCTACCTTTCGGGGACTACAGGCGTAATGTTATGTTATGTTATTAATAATGTCCCTTGCAAAATCCAAAAACGAACAGTTTGGTTTTTGAACAATCGCATTCTCAATTAATTGGTGTACTTTGTAAATTCGATTGAGTTTAAAAAATAGTCAGTATCGTTACTTACTGAACTGTACTGATAAATAAGTATGATGTTTAAAGTACACATAGTAGATACAAATGTAGAAAAAACGTAATAGACGAAAAGATTGACAACAAAATAAACGAACAAAATACTCATGGAAACAAAAATAAATAATCTCAAGGCACAGAAACACGAAGTTAACGGTGATAAGAAGAAGATAAATGTTACCAAAATGGACTTAAAACGCAGTTTCTAAATGTTAAGCATGAAAACTTTTCCTGCTAAGAAGGGGGATACTTGTAACTTCCAAACAAATTCACGTTTTTAAATACGTCGCTTGAAAAACCAAAGTTTCTTCGCTTTTGACTTCTGCGGAACTCTTACATAACTGTTCCTGTTTTGGTTTTAAATGTTTTTGGTTTAATTCGATGTTTTTTTGAAGATCGAATAGCCTTATCTAACACATCATCTTCCTGCCCTTATCCAATGTTACTAGGGGTCGGCGCAACACGTTTTCTTCTTCCATTCTCCCCTGTCTACAGTCACGCTATCATTCACTCCCTTCTCTTTCATATCATTCCTCACACAATTCATCCATTAACATTTATATTCATCACTCTTTTAGTCAGATGCGTTTTCTCCCTTCTCATCCAACAGCCTTATCTTATCCAAGACAAGCTGTTAAATATAAGTTCCGTTGTATACGGAAGACAGACAGGATGATTTAATGGAAGGTCTAACAATACCAATTCTGTATTCTGTGCCAATACTGATCAACTAAAACTTACCATGATCACCTACACTTAAGAAAACATCTACTAGAATCCTTCAACTTCCAACCCAATCAAAGGTTGGATCAAATATTGGTGTGTAGTTAGCCTAGCCAATATCAGTCTCAACTTTGGCACTGTCCTAGATTCCCATACTAAGGACTATAGGTTAGGCAACAAGTAGAAAGTGACCGGCGCAATAATTCGATTCCGTTTTCCCATGGTAACGTGCGGTCTTGTCGTTTTGACATGCTCTTGCGCAGGGCTGCCCGATGTTAAAGGTTAGGTTATGTTATATGTACCTTTTCTGGTATGATTTGAGACCTGATGTTATCTTTTGTCCATATCAGCTGCTTTATAAGTGTGTCTCTCAACTTACAAAATCTTCTGGTAGACTTAAATATCATTTACAAAAATTTGAGTGTCTTTAAAAACTATCGCTTGATCTGGTGAGTAGAAAGGTCATCGTTATATCATCATCACTTTTACTAATATGTAAAAGTTGTTGTAATGTTGGCCATTCATCAACTACCGTGGTCCTTCATTTGTTTAAGTCATTAAGGCTGTTTTTGTTTTGAACTGTCTTACTCCTGGGCTCCAATTTAGTCTTTATTTGTACAATATCAGAGTATACTTACGTTCCCAATTCTTATGCTAATTAGATCTAAAGGTTAAATCACCAGTTCTAGTTCAGTTTAGTGTTCCGTAAACCCTAGTCGTGTCAGTGAACTGTTATTTACCGTGTGAACATGCAGATTGTATGAGAATTGATAGGCGATTTTATTCAGAGTGACTTTCTTTTGTCTGTGTACATGTGTAGTGTATGCGCCTGGGCGGCGCGCCCGCGCGGTCAGTCGAGCGCTAACCGTGAGCGAGAGCGAACGTGCGCTAGGCGTATATATTACTTCACCTGAGTGATCTGTGAAAGTGTGTTTTATTAACCTAGTGAACATTACAAGTGGCGACGAGGATAAAAATACTGAAAACATTTACCAAAAAGGGGAGAATGCACGCTGAAAAATAATGCACGTTGAAAGTTGTTTACGATCAGTTAAGCGATTATATTATTTCGATAAGGATCGTTAGTAGGTAGTTTGGATACTAAAAGTGAAAACAGAACCTAGTCACATTGTACCTACCTACCTACCTACCTGTAAATAAATCTTTACCAAGGTAGATGTTTACACCTAACTTTGTTGCCTCAGTTTCGTATGATTAAGTAACGAAAAATAAATTCTGCTTTGATTGATGTAAACAACTGATAAGCGTAAATGTTACAAAGGCCATGCAGTGAGTGTTGTTTACAACAAAACAAAGGGCCATGCCTGAATAGTACGCAATTATTATAAATGTGCTGTAATGCAAACAGTAAATTATTGTTAATTATTATTATTGAGTAAGTGCTCTCATTTAAATAATAAGATAATTGAGTTATTTGCACGCTTCATAGTTGAAATAAAAATCTAGTCTATGATAAAAATAACAACCAATTATTATCATAAATCTTGGGCATACCTACTTAACTTTTCTGTTGTAAATAACCTACATACCCACCTATTGTAAATATAAAACAAAATCAGTAGATACTATTTTAATTGGGTCACTGGTTTTGCTAGGATCAATTGTTTGCATTCCGACACAGAAATATCAAGGTCACGTAAATACTATTCGCACATACGACCATGCTTAAAGGATGAAATTAAATGTGAGAAAAGACCGGGAAGCGTTAGTGTAAGCATCAATAATGACTAAATTACTAGCATATTTATTGCTAACCAGTTAGTAAACCTCATTTGTTAATAGATAAAGGTTATTATGAGTCAATTTCCATAATAATAGTAAAGTAACGTTATTGAATAAAGTTATTAAGTATATTTAGTTAGTCATACTTACGCTTACGTCAAAGGTTATGCTGAATCCGAAATGCTCTAATGGGCACGCAAATACTAACAAGTACCCTAAGGCTATGCAGTAGTGTTACTGTTATTTAGATAAAAGATAAATGGCCACGCATACGAGTCTCAAAATCCTGTTACAGGTCGCCCCAATTACGAAGTAATTTGAAAAGGTAAACTATCAAATGAATAGTGGGTACCTTTAAGCTAAATAAGCTTAAATAAATCCAATGGGTACCTTACCTGGATACCCGGTACCTTAGTGGATAAAAAAACGAACTAGCTAAGTTGTTAGTGCTAAAAAAAAAAACATATTGGTATGGAGTAAATAGTTAAAAAAAAAAAAATGAAGGAAGGTAAAAGTAATAAGTAATTAAAGTAATAAGGTAAGGTAATTATTGTTTGTTGCCTAACAGTCGTTTGCGTGTAGCTTCGTTCCAAATAGCCTATTAGAAATTGTTAGTATTATAATAGAATACTTATAAATATTGGTTTAAGCAAATGAACATTCATTATACCTACAATGAGTTATGTAACCTAAATCAAAATAACTGACGAACCGAGTTATTACGTAAACAATTGTTACTGATAGGCAAATTCATACCACTACCCTTCATTGCTAATGGCGATGCATCGTATCAGATGAAAGAAAATAAGGCCACGCAAAACTGTGGTTATATGCATACTACAAAAATATATTTTATGCACGTATGATACCTAACGGTACCTACCCACAATTGGTTAAAAAGTTTAACCAATAGGTATAAATTTATAACCGTTCATTATTTATTACTATTATATCTTTTCAGGGCACAATTCATATTGAGAGAATCATAGTTATAATGAAAATTCACATAAAGGCCACGCAATGAGTAATTATCAAAGGGCCACGCAGATTAATTAAGTAACAATTTTAAGGGACTGTAATAAGTTTAAATAACATAATCACATAAATATAACTAAGTCCACGAAATAAGTACCTACTTAAAAAATATATTAAGGCTATGCAGTTGTAATACTGTTACTGATTTTCAGTAAAAGCCACGCAAAAATACATTAAGGCTATGCAATTGTAATACTGTTACTGATGTTCAGTAAAAGCCACGCAAAAATACATTAAAGCTATGCAGTTGTAATACTGTTACTGATTTTCAGTAAAAGCCACGCAAAAATACATTAAGGCTATGCAATTGTAATACTGTTACTGATGTTCAGTAAAAGCCACGCAAAAACAAGAGCCACATAATTCTATGTTTAACTATTAAGAATTGAGATCAAATAGCTTCATTAACCAACACTGCTTGATAGTAGTGGTTTTGGCTGCAATTGGAAGAGTTTTATTCTGATATTAGTGGTTGCAATAATTACACCTAACCTTCCAATAAAAGAGGCAAGCAAGCAAGTTGGGCTATAATAATACAAATCTAAAATTGCTAAAAGGAAAACAAATAGACAGGTTATCAGTTGGAAAAAAAAATCCTTCGAGGGTTTTCTATACAAAGTGTACCTAATGAACAAATAAGTTGTTTAACTGATACCGTTGTTCAGGCAAGTGTAACATACCAACATAAATTGTTTGTTGTTGCCATGTGTGGTGGATACACCAGGCCTTGAACAAGGTCCATTGCAAGTAGTTCAGTTAAAAACTAGTTCTCTTCCTTGTAAGTAGTAAAGTTTTACTGCTCCACTATGTTTTCTGATAGTTTTGGAAAAGGGGTTATGGAAATTACTTTGCAACAAACTGAGTCATTCTTCTCAAAATTATTGTATCCTACAGGCTTCCTACAAATACATAATTTCATAATTTCAACGTGAACACAAGGTCAAGTCATTATAGTGACACGAACCATTGCAGTTAAATTGCATGAAAATAATATTGTGTGTGCTGGTTCACTAATCCTAATCACAAGTTGTATTCAATCAAAAACTCGTAAAGACAGTTGAATTATCTGTTAAACATACCTAGCTGTGAACTTTCTTGTGTTGTGCTAGTTAAGCACGTCATATTATACCTACCATGTGCGTTGACAGACCCCGAAATTATTAAATATACTCTATAATTGAGTCAGTAATTAAGGTTTTGGCAAAACTTGAAACTGTAAATAAAGAAGTAATTATGTGTGGTGACTTCAATATAAAAAAAAAAAAAAAAAAAAAAAAAAAAAAAAAAAAGCTAAGCCGTTAGTCCCGGCTGTAATTAGTGAAACATAGAGATGAGACATGAGATAGCAGTCGCTTCATGTAAAATACTGGTGTTTGACTGCATCCAGTTGGACTGGAAGTCGACCCCAACATGGTTGGGAGAAGGCTAGGCAGATGGTATTACTTTGTTTAAATACTTCAAATTGACAATGTTTTAACTTACCAATGTAAAAAGTGCAGATACAATCAGACCACATCTGTTTGTTTAAATAAAATTAAAAGCACTTTAATTTGTAAAGTAAGTGATCAAAATCTTGCAATGAATATTTTGAGTATTTTGTTTAATTAATTCTTCAATAAAACTAAAAAAAAAAAAAACTATCAAGTTATATTTAGTGTCTGGGCAACTAATGCTTGGTTCTTACAAACAAAACAGAATCGTTTTGCTTACCAGTGGTAGCATTTTTATTGCCAAACTGGGAATTTATGTAAATAGATTCGTAAGCTAATTTAACCTGTGATCAGAGAGGGGCAAAATATAATATGCTTTGCTTCGATTGAAATACAAAATATTTTGACTCTGTTTATTTAAAATACAAAATACATTCAGAGCCATAAAACTGTCGTAAGTGCCCTAATGTAAGAACTAACTAATAATGCTGTAAAAAAAAAAAAAAAAGAAAGGTCGCCTAAGGACAAGTGTGGTGGCCTAGGATCGATGGGGATGCGGAGCGTGTAGTGAAAGGTTGTCGCGGATGCACTCTTGTATCGGCTCCTAATCCACCACACCCGATGAAAAGGCGATCATTACCTAAAAGAGCCATGGGTAGATGTGGCCGTTGACTTTCTAGGGCCACTACCGAGTCGAGACTACATACTAATTCTTGTCGACTATTATAGCCGGTATAAACAAATTAAGATTATGAGAAGTATCACTGCACTTGACACTATTAAAGTCCTAAAAGAAATGTTTTCAAGGCTAGGTTATCCCGCAACTATAACATGTGACAACGGGAATCAATTTACGAGCGATATGTTCCGCAACTTCTGCAAAGAATGCGGTATCGTTGTCAATAGTACCATTCCCTATTGGCCACAAATGAATGGGGAAGTCGAAAGACAAAATCGAGATGTACTAAAAAGACTTAAAATTAGTCAAGCTGAAAATAAGGACTGGAAAGAGGATATTTTAAATTATTTAATGATGTATAATAGTACACCCCGTTCTGTTACAGGTACATCGCCATCTGAGTTATTTTTTAAAAGACGCTTTCGAGATAAAGTTCCCTTCGCTCCAGATGTAGAAAATAAACTCATAGAGTCTGATGTGAGAGATAGGGATATGCTAATGAAAGAAAAAGGGAAAGAATATGGGGATAGAAAAAGAAGAGCAACTGATTCTAATTTAGGAATAGGGAAAAAAGTAATGTTAAAAAATATAACTAAGGATAACAAATTGACACCTATCTATAACCCTACCTCTCACACAGTAACGGGAGTCACCAATGGTGACATTCATGTACGAAACGACGAAACAGGTAAAGAGTCAGATTAAAGTACATTTAATGAAAATTAATTATTCTTGGCAAGTTGTGGACAGTGATAATAAGGACACAGGGTCATTGAACAATGAGGACTAAATTATTGCAATATACCTTTATGAAATTAAAACGATTATCTGTCTGTTACCTTGTTGTTGATATAATGTTTGTATGCCTGATTCTATTACCTAGTTTATATTACTAAATCCTGTTCTTTCATTGTTAGTATTATTGTTTAAGTTATTGTAACTTAATTATTTATAAATTAAAGAAGGGATGTAGTGTATGCGCCTGGGCGGCGCGCCCGCGCGGTCAGTCGAGCGCTAACCGTGAGCGAGAGCGAACGTGCGCTAGGCGTATATATTACTTCACCTGAGTGATCTGTGAAAGTGTGTTTTATTAACCTAGTGAACATTACAACATGTACGGAAGAATTTATAACTAGATTGTGTTGTGCTGTTTTTGCCACATTTTCCGGTGAAGCGGTCGATTCATTTCTTTGAATTTTTGATGCTTGTAAAGGTTTTATCGTATCAACGATGTTAATGATCCCTTTGCCATGTATATGCTACTTCTCTAGACAAGTTATATCGTCTGTAAGTCTATTGGTGTGCAGGAACTCGTAGATAATAGCAACCTCTAATTGTTCCTTTGCATGGCAACAGAAATAGGGTTTTACTCTATAGTGTCTTCTCATTTAGAAATAATCTCATCTAAATTAATTACCAGTCTACGAGGGTCTTAAAAATTCTTCCACCAATATCAATGTTTCTTCTACTTGTCTATCTGTAAACTCTTAAGCACGAATCCATGTCTCAAGTAGGTACACAAATAAACTGATTACGTCGTCCACCCGGTGAATGGAGTGTACCCACGGTCTACGGCTAATCAATAAACGCTGATGTGTCACCGCTGTGATATACAGTTCGCTAGATGGCGCTACGGTACACAACATTTCTGTAATACATATAGCAACTTTTAAAACAATTATGTATGAGCCAAAACCGGTTCCCATGGAAGCACCCTCATAATAAGGGTCCATACTCCATGTAATAATGACGAAAGCTGCGTCAATCAATCTGTGGATGCACACAAAATAAAAAAACTAACGTAACTCCCAAACATTGTTTGTCTAAATGCAACTCAATCTGAAACTGTTAGAGATGGTTTTTCAATGTCATCGGATTTGGAATTAGGTCATTTTATTATCGTGTTTTAAATTTGTGTATTAAGTGATAAAAAATGCACAGATGTGACCGGACCGGACCAGACTTTATTGATTTTATTAAGCGCGTTTTGGTTTTTTTCACGTGAATTGTCTGGCAATTATTTTATACGGGGTGTGGCTGTACAACTGGTAATATACCACAGGCACTTATTTTACAACAAGAAAGTATATTTTTCTCAACAATATACTTTCACCAGTCGAATAGAACGAAGTGTCAGGTTCTATTTTTATGACTGACTTCTGTGTAGGCGTGCGCAAATCCTCAATGGTTGAGGATTTGCGCCCTTGAATACTAACTATTTTATAACGGGAGTGTTTTATGCATTATAGGATGAGCAGTTTTGTCTAAAAAAACCGGTCAATTGCGTGTCGGACTACGCACAATGAAGGGTTGCGTAGATGAAAATAATGTACAACAAACTGAAGATTGTAGTTGAAAACAAAAGAAATCCCAAAAAAAAAATAGTATGTTTTAAATTAACGATTTTCGGTCTTTTTCCTTTACTTGTGCTGTGAGTCCTTTCATGATTCTAGGATAACGGGAAGTACCCTATAGGTTTTGATTTACTTGCGAGTATCAAAATATGTTGCATAAATGGCCGTATTTTTTATTGCGTTGACTTAGAAGCTTGATTTTTTTAGAGCTCCAAGTGGCCATAGGGGGGCCCATTTGATATAGGGCATATTTGATACTAATTTCCAATTGATACCTCTAGTCTTCAATACCCTTTTTCTCAGGAACGCATCCTGAGAAAAAGGGTATTGAAGACTGACAGACAGACAGACGGACAACGAAGTGATCCTATAAGGGTTCCGTTTTTTTTCCTTTTGTTGTACGGTACCCTAATAAAATTACCATTTGTTTGGTATTCGGACCAATGGCCACACCGATTGGCAATGGCTGTTAAAATATGAAATCTGGCAACACCGTTTGCTCACTAAATCCTAAATCGAAAGCACTACACGTACACAATTACAATTTAAAACTTCCCTTTCATGTCCAGTTTTCAATACATCTGTTGTACACGCGCCCTAAAACAAGCGTGGATTAATTCTACCCTTTATTGTACCCCTAACCACCCCTAACTATATACTTAAATTAGGGGCGAAGTTGTCACCCCTGTATACTGGTCTATCCATCAAAATAATGTAGGTATATATATGTAATGGGTCATATTATACTAGTTGGACGTCTGAAAGTGTAGGCTGGGCCGCTTTATCGGGTCCCGGACAATTCGATCTCCAATGTTGAAATGTGTTCGCCATAAATACAATCGCTAGGTAGGTACAAAGGTGATCTCGTCGCGTCTATTGTTGGTATCCGTTTTATGTAAAATGCATCGTATTTGCATACAATTAAAGTTAAAATTGCAATTGAGGTTTTGACTGCATTAACTTCTATAAACAATTGAACAGATGAATTGTATTAATTGTTCACAGTAATCCATAGTTCTAATAAAATGACGATGAGTTCAGATAACCTCTATTCAATGTCTTACTTCTGTTAAACTACCTTCATAATGTTCCAATATTTGTATCAAAATGATTATCCATCAAGAAAGAATACTATAAAAAGATAGAGCGTCATCCTAGACAAAGAGTTCTTTGCACCTTTCCTCGCACACATAGAAACATAAACAGGAAAGCAAACAAAACACTTAAAACGTCCACTTCAAGGGTCAGTAATATAAGAAGCATTATAGTTCTACTTAAACGAACATCACTTTTCCTCGAACCGATCAAAACTCGACTCGGGGACACTAAAAGCTATACAGAATCATCCCAGGCAGGGCGTTACCCGAGTATTAATCTGCACACAAGTAAACATTACATCTCAAACCGAGTCGCCAAGAAGAAAGTATCTACACCTGTCCTTTTCACACTTTCGTTGCTGACCGGTGTGCGAGAGGGACGGCAATCGAAGGGTCGGAATCAATACCATATGACAGGGGCCGGTGTTTTATTTTGTTGGAGACATCTTTGCGTGTGTAGCTATGGTGTTTTGCTTGTGTGAGTGGCTGGACCGCACTGTATCTAGGTAGGTGCCTAATGCTGGCTTTTCACATGTTAATTCTACGTTTTGGGATAGCGCTAGCTGTAGATACGGAATAAGGGTTTTAGCAGCTCCCAATTTAGCAAGTTGAAATGTTAGTAAAGTTAACAGTATAGGGTTTAAGTTAAACGAATTTCACGAGCCATTGCTCAGGTTAAGTAGTCTATTGACTGAAGTAATATTAAAAGGGTCAGCTTTACTGATCTCCTTGGCGGAGTAAAGATACGCATTCTTTTGTATGTTGATGACTTGATTGTTTTCGTTTATTCGACGTTACTCAAAAACACTACGCACCGTTCTTTGTTTTTACCCATCCCATCTTTGATCCAGTTTTCTCTTTCGGAATGTTGATTCCAACTTTTCCTATGTTTGAACAGTTAAGGTGAACAAAACGCCACTAACCCTAGTTACTGACCCTTAGAAGACAAATTATACCCTTAGAGGGTACATTAGGGTTATATAATCTATACAAATAAATAAAATGGTATCTATATGATATATACATAAATTAAAACGTCGTTAAAATCTTTTTTGTCTTGGGAATTAAGCATGAGACTTGCGAAAATCACACAAAAAGGTTTGAAACAACGCCAATGCAAACAAATTTTTAGCCCAAAAAGCAGTTACGTATATCAAAGCGATCAATCACATAACGTTGCTACAACACAAAATGAAGCAAAAACACAATACAAAAAGAAACATGCAAATTATAAATTCAGCTGCAAATAAAATGGTATATTATTACGAATCACAGCATTTGGTATAATTTGGCGTCACTGGAATATAGGGGTAGCTTCCCCTCGCATGAAGTGATTTTATGGCCAACGTTTATGAACAGCGCTATTGTCCGGTTACGGTTAGATTTTGGTGTCAACAGTATCGGTTGAATTTAGACTTTTATCTATTTTAACAAGTTTATGCAGATTTGAAAAATATTTTGCACCACTTGTCTCAACAATTCGAACAAATCTCTCTGGGAACGGAATTTAACGCGTTCATTTTTATTTTTTGATATATTTGAGACATTACACTATCATCTGAGGTTCATTTTTTGGGGTTGTACTGATAAAAAATCGAAGGCTGAATTAATAAGACTTGTAAGTTCTGTACTTATTTGTAGGTATAACTAGTACACCGTACCGGAGTATTTCCCTAAGGTGAGAATATTCCAGGAAGCAACATTGCATGCAAATGTTAGCCTGTTATTATGTAGGACACATACCCGGGGACAATAGGGTTTTACGGGGACTGTAGCCCCGAGAAATAGATCAATTTAATTCTATTATACCGGATAACTTTTTTTACCATCTTGAAAAAAATAGGGTATTTTAGGTGAACGGAGTAGAAGCCTATGGTATACCTAGTTTTTTTTTTAAATATCTTAGTCAGAAAAAATGATCTATGTGTCAATAAATACTACAAATTCGATGTAAACTTTTCATAATAGAACAATAAAAATAGAAATTTTGAAAAAGATTAATAAGTCGTTTAAAAATATCGAAATTCAAATCTTATGCAACCTGAATATGATTTGAATTTTGATTTTTTTTAAATTTTTTATGAAAAAAAAAATTGGTATGCCATAGGCTTCTACTCCGTTCACCTATTATAGCCTATTTTTTCAAGACGGTAAAAAAAGTCTCCGGTAGAAACGAAAAGGAAGAAGAGACTTTCTGGACGCAATCGATTTACCTACTAGAATAAAAAAAAACAAATTAATAATCATTAGCCTAGACGAGACGTTCCCAGTTATGTTCTAATCTGTTTGAAGTCTAAATAAATGCTCTAAATGAGTTTTAATTTATAGACCATATAATTATAATTGGTAGACCAAAAGGGTGTACCACAAGGTTCAACACTAGGCCCTTTGTTGTTTCAAAACTTACATAATTTTTACTTTACACCAATCGTTTTTTCAGGGAAAACAGATAACAATAAACCTGTTAGCCTTTGCCTAACATCCGCACAAGTCATAAAACCCAAGTGAACGAATACTTTGTACTGGAAAGCCGATAGTCATAAACCGACGCTGCTCAGTAAGGTTTTAACGACTGTGCACTTCTAGCACCGCAATAATTGACGACGTATGTTTTATCTAAACTGAAGGGCTTGGGATTGATCTTTATACATTCCTTTGAAAGATTGTTGAGGAGTAGGTCTTTCTTTCTTTTTCGTGTGGTTAGTGACTAACCTGGTGTCAGAGTTTTTATGCCGCCCGTTGGCTTCTGACTTGGTCTCAAATATCTCGCCGGTTTCCTCACGATGTTTTCCTTCAACGTTTTTGAAGCAGGTTATAATTATGCAGTACACACATGAATCCGAAAAGTCGAGAGGTGTGTGCCTTGGGTTCGAACTCGAGACCTATGACTTGGCAGTCTGACGGTCACACAACTAGGCTGTCACTAATTAAACATTTTATTTTTCGAAATTTATATTTTTCTTAGACAAAAATGACAAAAAAAATACAGAATTTCGAATTTTAACCCTGTTATGACGTCCTGCAAGGAATACGTCGAATTACAAGTAACCCTGCATAATATGAAGCGACTATTCCAAAGATATAACTCTCTGTTGCTATTACTCCATTTATTTATTGCACTATTTCAATCTCAGACTAACCTCACCGAGTTTCTGACCGTAGTCCCTTAATTACACTTGACACGAGTAAAGGATCGATACAGAGAGGCCCCGGGACCTCAGAAACGGTACTGGTTTAAAGTCTACTTGGTTATTCGATACACGTTCAAATTGAATCTCTCGAATAGATTGTACAGGTATTTTTTTTCTGACGAATGCTCAAAAGGAAAGAATTAACAGATTCATTAAGTGATTTTTGTATGTTGTTTAAGACAAATTGGTCCTTCTAAATACTTCTGAGTTCTGATATAATCGCTTTGTTACCTCTTAAGGAAAGTAATAATCTGACTGGACCATTTTTGAGAGCAAAACCAACATTTTAAAACAATCCCACTCATCCTAACCATTTAAACATAAAATTGACGTGTTGTACTTCCAACGAAATCCTAGAGTCAGCTAGAAAGGGACATAGTTATTTCACGGTGTATGAAAGAGGGAGAGGGTAAACAAAGGGGAGGGAAACCCCAATAAAGGGTGGTTGGCACTGTGAACGATAATTTCGCTGAATAGTAGCAAAGGTAATTTTATTAGGGTGATTCTGTGTGCGTTTAATTTTTGTATGTGATGTCAGACCCGTGTTTTTGTCGTGAATTATTGTTTCAATTTTGTGTTTTTGTGGTATTTTAGGGTTATAATATTTCTGTTTTTATTAGCTTCAGTTTTTGAGGGTTATCCAATTGAATTTTATTATCATTTCAGCTTGCTTGTTAGGCTGATGTAAAATTGTCTTCCAAAGATCGCTTTTAGCGATAAGTCCGCCCATTGTCACCCTATGTAAAATTTCTACATTATCTGTAATTTGTATCGTGTGTGTAATAACGACTATTCTATTCTATTATATTCTAACAGAACTAGCTTCTGCCCGCGACTTCGTCCACGTGAAATTCCTTGCTCTCCCGACCCACACCGTTCGCGTTGCATCGCATCGCCTGCGCTATTACTTCGTTTTTGCTTAGCGTGCTTTCTGAATTTTATTTATTTTTTGCTTGGCTCCTAAGCGTCCTACCTTGGTGTTAAAAATTGGGCTATCAAATGCAAAAATATTTTTTTCAAATCCGATTGATAGTTCCAGAGATTAGCGCGTTCAAACATACAAAAAAAAACTCTTCAGCTTTAGTATTAGTATAGATTTGCCTCTCTCTCAGCCTCTTTACTCTATCGTTTTATGATGCATCATGGTTCGTGCAATGACTAGATTCTTTTGACTCCTTCACATACTTATATTGATGAAGTTTATCTTAGAGCTTTTCATTTGTGTGAGTAATCGGAGTTGCGTCGCGCGAGGGACACACCGCGTCTCAGGCCGATTGCCAAAAAGCAGTATAAACCGGTTTTAAACCAAGCAAAGGACGCGTCGCGCTTTAGGCCGGACGTCACACCTTCACTATCTATGTGCACTCACAAAAATGCAAAGCTCAACTTAGGCCTCGCGGACTGTACTCATTTTCGTTTTTTTTTTTTTGTTTTGAGATATAGAATACTATAACTGATTTTTGATTTTCTTTTGTTTCAGATCAAAAATATTGGATGCCCCACAATGTGCTAAGTGACAAAGTGAGTGTGTCAGTGTTGTGTAGTGCAGTGACATGTCTTAGTGACCAACATGAGTGGTAGAGTGATGACGCAGGCGGGGCCCCGGCTCTGAATGATAGCTGCCGCTAACGGTGAGGAAATCTGGCCTTTATTATGATGTATAAGATTTGTATTGGCATCTGTTAACGTTCTGAGAGATCATTCCTTAAAAATTCTGTCCAATTTATGTGGATGAAATGATTATCTGGAGCAGGGAGTCTCTACTCCCTAAGTCCGTCTGTCCGTCCGTCTGCCGTAACGATTCAGCTAAACAAGTGTAAAAGATAATTTTTTCGGACGGGTGGATGGGACAACTGTCAAATCGTGTTGTCATTCATACTTCGTTCTGGCCCCGAACCAATCATACGTCCGTAGGTGATACGGAGTAGGACACGCGCGTAACGAAGGAAGTAACTACGGACTTCGTGCTTAGGGATTTAGAGACCCCCTTGCCCTAGCCTCCAAATTCTCAAACGAAAGAGAAGTTTTTATAATAGTCTTATCATCTAACACTTAGCGTTAGCAACTTAGTGTTTTCACTAACCCTAGTTGACAGCTAAATTAATAAAAGCGTAATATTGGATTTTGAACGTGTCGACTAACACTAGTTGTCCCCTAGTGTTAGTGAAAGCCATTACAGTCCTATACTACAATACAAATACAGCAGGAGATTTACCGGTGGCGCGTAACATTGAGATTTGAGAAGCGTTTCGGAATTTAGGCTTTATTACCCGACTGCGGCGGAGGGTTATGTGTTTGACCTGTATGTATGTCCGTTCCTATGTCACTCGGTAACTACTCAACAGCTCAACCGATTTTGATGAATGATATGTCGTTAGATTTGTCTTTATTGCGCGAGTGTCACTGGATATTATATTAAAATAATAAAAAATGAAAATGGCGGATTTTTGGCGCCAAAATGTACGTTTATTGATCACTTTTATTTTTCTGTAGTCGGGTTAAAGTTTTTTAAAAATTAATTGAACTTGTTTTATATTTAATCTTCTAAACAGTGGATTCTGAAAACAAAACTCTAACATCGCAAAGGATCGATCAAAATCAGTAATTTTTAGAAAATGACGTAACTTTCTTATTTAGCTTACTGCCTCGGTGTGACAATGGCGCGAAGTCACTTATAGCAAGATAGCATGATCAGTCTATAACGTTCCCACTGCTGGGACACACGCCTTCTTTCTGTTAGAGGAAGAGGGCCGTAATCCACCACGAGGATCCTTCAAAAATCCTTCAAATACAAAAGAACCAACTTAGAAATCTTTAAACATCTCCTAAAATCCGTGCAGACAGCTTAATTGAAGCTAATTTGTAATGTATGGATTCAAAAACCGTTTCCTACCGGCGTTTAAAGTTAATATGACTCATTTCCTTAATTCTACACTACGTAAATATTCTACAGTCAACCGCACATCTATGGTATCAATTTGTCTACACCCTTACTGCTTCGAAATAAAGGCACTGTCGCCTTTATTTCGAAGCAGTAAGGGTGGTTTTCCTAGTTCAAGTGTTACTTTATCGTGCGTTTGACTGTAACTAAGGATGTAGCCAGTACAGTTTTTTTTGCATTCGTAGAACATTGAGGATGTGTCTTCATAATTATTCTAAATGGCAGTGTGTTGCTTTTTAGTAGTTTGCTATTGGCTTCTCACTTGCTTCTGTAGAACCAAAACCAGCCAATAATGTTCCCAATGCTGGGAGACAGGCCTCCTCTCTGTGAGAGGGAGTGGGTTGTATTGTAATCCACCACGCGGGCCCAGTGCGGTTTGGTAGATGTCACATGTCTTCGAATTTTTGGTTCTAGGACAAGCCGGTTTCCTCACGATGTTTTCCTTCACCGTTTTGAGAGAAGTGGTGAGGAAAATTTGTTGATGGGTACGAACACATGGCCATAAGTTTAGCTTTTCCTAAATTGGGAATTATGAAATGGAATCCTCACGATGCAAGTGGCAACGGACCAATCATCATGGATGTGTTTAAGGAAATCCTGGTAGCAATGGATGACCTTTAGGATGAATAGCCTGAATAGTTACTTAATTCAAACTTAGGACAGCTTGCACTGCCGACGGGGTCGCGGGTTGTTCGAAAGAGATACCGTGACCCTGGCATAGGCAACTGAAGGAACACGGGTGGGTTTTAGTCAGTAAAAGTCTGACACGCCCTTCCTCTCCACCCAGAGCGGGAGAAGTCATTTGATGATTTCCCATCCACAAAAAAAAAACCGGTCAAGAGCGAGTCGGACTCGCGCACCGAGGGTTCCGTTCCGATTTCTGAAAAAGCTTGCTATTTAGAGACATCGTTTTATTTTTCCTTCTTCTATCACATAGAATAATTTCAGATATTTCTCTTTGCAAACTTCATTTTTCATCAAATGTAGAAAACTGTGCGGCCTAAGAATAAGAATAAGAATTATTTATAATAAAAATAAAAAAATGTTTCAGAATGTGCAAACAGCGTTCTTTCATATGATACCCCACATGCCCTAGTAGCCCCACTTTGAATTTTTAAGACCCCCTTTCAGTCCTGTTACAAAAAAAAAACATTAATATTTTTACTTCTTTCTTATTTGCAAAATAGTTGGGTAAACTTCATCTAAAACTGTTCGAAATTTCAAGTTGATAGCCTTAGTAGTTCTTGAGATATCCAGCTGTGCCAGACAGACAGACAGACAGACAGACAGACAGACGGACAGACAGACTGAGTCACGCCATAAGGGTTCCTTTTTTACCATTTTGGTACGGAACCCTAAAAAGCGGTGCTTGCACTACAAATCATAAAATAAGTTTAAATAAATAAAAAAAAATAAAAATAAAAATGTTTTAATGTCAGACACAAAGGCCCATAGCATGTTAGTAACAAAGATGACTAAAAACCGATGTTTTAAATTCGTTTAGTTTAGCACTAAACGAATTTAAAACATCGTTGGGTTTCTGTCAATCCTTTGAGGATGATAAACGCAGAATGATGTTTCAGACAGAATCGGTTGCCATGGTATGGGCATGTGATGCGGAGGAATGAGGAAAATGTCGTGAGGAAAGTTTTCTAGTATGAATGTCGATGGCTATACGAGTAGGGGAAGACCAAAGAAACGATGGATGGACTGTGTGAAAGATGACATGGCTAGAAAGGGGGTGACTACCGAGATGACGACTAATAGAGAAGCATGGAAGAAAGGGACATGTTGCGCCGACCCCAAATAGACTAGGATAAGGGCAGGAGAATGATAATGGGAGACAGAACTATGTTTTATAAAAGTTTAGCTAAGTTTAAGATTGTACTAACGTATAATTTAGTGATTTGAGGTGCAAGTGGGCCTTACTATTTTATAAATAAAATAACATATTCGACGTTTCTTATCCTTATGTAAACACATACATAGTATATACATTATGTAAATACACGTAATTTTACACACCTCTTATCAAAATATTGATTTAACGACATTTCCGTGTGTTGCTAAGTTGCCATAGAAGCAAAAATCTAGCGAAACCACAGTGTGACTACTTACAGTGGATCATCTATACTAGCATAATCATCCACGTTCCCACTGCTGTGACACAGGGGGCCTACTCCCTAAGTCCGTTCGTCCGTCCGTCTGACATTACGATCCATCAAAACAAGTGTAAAAGTTATTTTTTTCGGACGGGCAAACACACATCGGGAGTAGGGACAACTGGCAAATCATGTTGTCATTCATACTTCGTTCAGGCCCCGAACCAGTCATCCATCCGTAGGTGATACGGAGTAAGAAACGCCCGTAACGAAGGCTGAAACTACGGGCTTCGTGCTTAGGGAGTAGGCCCCCAGGCCACCTCTCATCCAGAGGGAGCGGACTGTAATCTATTTTATTTATAATAGCTTGTGCCCGCGACTTTTTCCGCGTGAAATTTTTTGTTCCCCTGACCCTGAAATTTTCAGAAAATGGCGCGTTTTTGCAACTGGACATTTTTTTTTTTACAACGGAAACAGCCTAATACAGCCTATTCGATTTTTGACTGGTAAGTAAATATAATAAACAACCATTTAAAGGCTTTTGAGAATTCAGTGCTAAGACGTACGGACTCATTCATTTTTCCTCGTATAAAATTTATCCCAATTTATTCTATGTATGAAAACTCCTTGCTACTAAACTTTTTAAATTGACTTATAAATTTAAAACTAAACTGATCGAGCTCGTAAACAAAAGTCACGACCGCGGAACAGAAAGATGCATGTGCAAAAGATTGAATTTTCGAACCATAATTATAGCCTCTGAAAGTACGCCACGTTTAGCTACTGTATTGAAATAGAATTTTTCAAATCCGACTGGTAGTTCCTGAGATTACCCCCTAAATACCTAGTAAATTTTACCTCTTTATAATATTATTAAAGATATTTAATAAATATTAAAAATGCGAAAGTAAAGGCTTTTACAGACAGAGGCGATATCGCGTCGCGACGTGTCGCGTAGCGGTGTTGCGACGCGATAATATCGCAATATCGCTCGCGATATCGCCTCTGTCTGTAAGAGCCTTTACCCGTATCTGTCTGTATGTTACCTTTCACGTCTTAAAGCCTGAATGGATTTCTAAATTTGGCCCACTATTCGATATTTGGATAATTAACTTAAGAAAAAAAAAACGTAAAATAAAATACAATTGGAATACAAAATTCAAAATAGTCGATATTTGCATTTAAAAAAAGAAAAATATAAAATGTTTTCATGGAAGGTGAAACGGTACGTTAATAAAATTATAGGTCCCTTTTGTCCTGAAGTGCAAGTATGGCATTACTCCCCGATCCGACGCTCCGCACGATTGCTCTGCGAAGACCCATTGAACCACTGTAAGTATTTACACTGTGGCAAAACTCAACGGATGTTAGTCAGTCCCATTCTTATTCTGCGTATAAAGTGACTAATCTTACGTATTCTACTACAACTCAGGTCTCAGGAAGTCGGTACAATTAGTATTGGTTTTGCCCGTACATATGTCTGGTATGATCTGGTTGATACAAATTGTCGAGTTCAGAATCCTGAACTCCTTATAAAAAATAAACCGGTCAAGAGCGAGTTGGACTCGCGCACCGAGGGTTCCGTTCCGATTTCTGAAAAAGTATGCTATTTAGAGACATCGTTTTATTTTTCCTGTAATCTTTGCATAAACTTCTATCACATAGAATAATTTCAGATTTTTTTCTTTGCAAACTTCGGAGATAAGGGCGGGGGGGGAACGGTATTTTTTTTACATTTTTCATCAAAAGTCGGAAACTATGCGACCTAAAACAAAATAAAAAAATGTATTAGAATGTGCAAACAGCGCTCTTTCATATGGTATACACACGGCTACACATCAAGCTATACTATTCCAGTTTACACTGACCTCTCACTGTAAGGAAATCCTATACAATGCGAGATCAGCTTATACTGGAAATGCATAGCTTGATCTGTAGCCGTGCGTACCTATATAGTAGCCTCAGTAGCTTAGAATTTTTAAGACCCCTTTCAGTCCCTGTTGCAAAAAAAAAAAATATTTCTTATATTTGCAAAATAGTTGGGATAACGTCATCTAAAACTGTTCCTTTCAAGTTGATAGCTTTGTATTAGTAGTTCTTGAGACATCTAGCTGTGACAGACAGACTGAGTCGCACCATAAGGGTTCCTTTTTACCATTTTGGTACGGAACCCTTATTAAATGAGGTCCCCATACAAGAAACGTGTTTTATCGGCGTTCCCTTCTGTTCGGGACCCTTCGTCTGCGAGTCTGACTCGCTCTTGACTGCTTATTTATGACAACCAAAGCTCAGTGCAGGTCATCCAAAAATACATTTTAGAATAAGTCAAGAAGTCCGTTTTTTAGGGTTCCGTACCAAAATGGTAAAAAAGGAACCCTTATGGTGTTACTCAGTCTGTCTGTCTGTCTGTCTGTCTGTCTGTCTGTCTGTCTGTCACAGCTGGATATCTCAAGAACTACTAATGCTATCAACTTGAAATTTGGAACAGTTTTAGATGACGTTTACCCAACTATGTTACAAATAAGAAAGGAATAGAAATATTTATATTTTTTTTGCAACATTGACTGAAAGGGGGTCTTAAAAATTCAAAGTGTGGCTACTAGGGCATGTGGGGTATCATATGAAAGAGCGCTGTTTGCACATTCACAAAAATTTTGTTTCTTTTTTTTAGGCCTCATAGTTTTCCCGCCGCATTTTTTAGTATAAATGTAAAAAAAAATACCGTTCCCCCCCTATCTCCGAAGTTTGCAAAGCGAAAAATCTGAAATTATTCTATATGATAGAAGTTTATGTACAGATTACAGGAAAAATAAAACGATGTCTCTAAATATCACACTTTTTCAGAAATCGGAACGGAACCCTCGGTGCGCCAGTCCGACTCGCTCTTGACCGGTTTTCTTTTTATTAGCTCCGAGAGGCTATGTGAAGGTTTACATGCTTATTTTATTAGTTGTTAAGACTCCCACGTTAGATGGCGCTACCAAAAGTATGTAAAAGCGAATGATGTTAATGACATTCGTGGGTCAATTAGGAACACGTCACAGTTACGAGGTCGATGCCGCTTCGCAATAGTTACATAAACAGAGTTCACTGTTGGACATAGGCCTCTCCCAGGCTGAGCGACAACACCCTGTTCTCTGTCTTCTGCATCCAGTCTGTCTCGGCCACCTTTTAAGACGCAGATATATGCCTATGACCTTGAGTGGTTAGCTTGCGCGTTCTGTGCTGAGCTCACGCAACGCGTCGTACGTCCAGCCAGTAATAGGACTCGCACGTCAAGGAGCGCTGTCCCAAATTAGACGCATTATTAATTTATTACACATAAATCAAAAGGTATTATATTAAAACACGTATACTAAAAGATAAATAATTAAATTATCTTTAAAATGGTGAAGGTTTCATAAAAATATGCTTGATAGTTTTTGCGTGATTCTCAGTTTTTTATCCGCGTTAGACATAACTTTACAAATTAATTACACTATGTAACATAAACATAATCTAAAATATTCACATACTAAGTTATTAAGAAAATGCTCTAATTTAACATATATTTTTTCCAAATCATTAACACTACTCGTTTAGACGTCATCTTCAATCTTACCGTCGCCTCTCGGGAGGCTATTTTAATGTACCCCAAGTCCCCAAGTTATTTTAAAGACCCTAAATCTATTGAATTGGCGCATCGTAGTCTTGCGTAAGGGCCCCCGCAGACAGTCACGACGCGACTCTAGTTGAACAATTTCTATGAAAACTTAATGGACATTGTGCTACTAGAGACGGCTTAGTTAACGCCTTCATCTTCTCTCACTATATTAACCCCTCAAGTGTCGAATGCACCCCATGTGTGCATAAGAAAAACCCTTTTCTTATTAGGTATATACGCTTATATCACATATATGTATATAAACGTAAAAAAAACATCATACGATGGAAAACCAATCATTATCATTAGTTGTGAACCTATGGAGTTCGCAGCTAACCCCCCCCCCCCTACCCCCCCGCGTGGCAAATGCACCCCAAGTGTGCAAAAGGACAAAACTTTACATAATAGGTAGATCACATATACAGAGTTATTGGTAAAACACCAGCAACCTCTTAAGGGGTCATTGTACTCATCATTATGAACAACTTTTACTATGGGACCAAACCTGAGTTCGCGAAAAAAAATCGTAAAAAGTTCAGTACATTTATCTACTTACATCAAACTCGTCAAAATGTAGGGAGCAGCTGTTTTTTTTTTCCGCGATTTCAGGATTGGTCCCATAGTAAAAGTTGTTCATAATGATGAGTAAAATGACCCCTTAAGAGGTTGCTGGTGTTTTACCAATAACCCTGTATATAAACGTAAAAAAACATCATCCGATGGAAAACATATATTATCATCATCAGTAGTTGTGAACCTATGGGGTTCGCAACTAACCCCCAACCCTCCCCACTCGCTGGGGTTTTAGGTCTAAAATTAGCCAAACTCAGACACTTGAGGGGTTAAGTACTACTATAATTTGAGGCAGCCTTCATTTGGAATAACAAACACAGGTCAATTAGTGTAAGGACCACGTCATAATCTGGGTGAACGATAAAGGCTCTTACAGACAGAGGCGATATCGCGAGCGATATTGCGATATTATCGCGTCGCAACACCGCTACGCGACACGTCGCGACGCGATATCGCCTCTATCTGTAAGAGCCTTAATATGGCTAGACAGGTGATGAAAAAAGTTTTAAGTGTACGAATGAATTAATGAATGTGCAAGGAGGAAGACCAACTAACTGGCTTATGGAGGTCAGATAGGTAGTCGCTCTATGTAAAATACTGGTACTCAGCTGCATATCTAGTTAGACTGGAAGCCGACGTCAACATACCTAGTTTAAAGTAAAGTATTTACTTATTTCTAGATTGTTTTACAAATGTTTACATGTTGTGTCATTGTTCATAGTTGTTTAGATAATTTTGAACAGTCTATTCGTCCCGATATTATTGACACTGACTGTACGTACCTAATTTCACGGCAATTTATGTGAACTCGCACCTAATTCTCGCATAATCTCGACGCAAAATAAAAAAAGTAGCTCATTCTTAGATCATAATTGAAATGACCTTTTATGTTCTGCATTAAAACTTATAGAAATACAGTATTTTGACTGTAAAAATTACGTCTGTAAAATCATGCAAAGCAGCGAAATCGGCAAAATTTCGTATACGGCCTTTCCAAATGGTTTTTTTCACGCCTAGTTAACTGGACTTAATTTGTTGCTGATTACCACTAGTATAACCCTTTCAAGGAATACGTCGTTTCCCTGTCACCCTGTGATAAGAACGTCGAACATTTATCAAATTATAATAGGAAAATATCAGTGTGAATCTCAATAAGGTATCCCGCGAAATTCAAATTTTCTTTCGTTTTTTGCAAATTTACAGGTCAGTGTCAGGTTGTATGTTGATCAAAATATGATTCGCGGCAATATGAAATATGTGTTTACATAATTTTAACCATAAAAAAATATCAATACATCTCTCTAAGTTAGATTTCCTCCGGATTCGTCTGATTTTCGAAATCAGACGAATCCGGAGGAAATCTAATTTAAAATATGATTCGCGACTATAACAGATTATATATGTATTTACATAATTATAACCATAAGAATTATCAATACATCTCTCTTATGGGTACCTACCTATTTGTTATAAGTAGTCGCGTATCATATTTTGATCAACATACAACCTGACACACTCACAAAAAAAGCAAGAAAATTTTTATTTCGCGGGCTATCATTGCGCAATCATCTTAAAGTTACCTACTCATTCACAGAATAAAATGATTTGTCTTAATGCCATTTAAATAAAGCTGTTTTAAAACGCTTGATTGGCAAGTTACCTATGTGATTTTGTTAGTAGTTTTGTCATTTCTATCCAAATCCGTTCAGCAATTTATGCATAAGCATGATAGAATCGAAACATCCAAAGCCAGACTGCTATTACTAAAGCAATCGCCGTTCAAATATGTACTGTATGTACATCTATGTAATATTCATATTCGATGCGGTTATCGATTTTGTGCCACCTGAAGTAAGGAATGTTAGGGCTTAGGATTCGGTTGTGAGCTTGATAAGTCTACCTCTGTTTGCACCTGTGTGCGCTTTGTACTGTAGTTTACAATTTCGACAATTTATTTTAGAATAGGTTGGTTGTTGAGCTACTTCTTTGGTCCAGTTAACTAAATACCTATTTTACGGAGCTAAAAAGCCGCGTTACGAAGCCGAGAGTCACCTATAGCATAATCAGCCTATAATGTGCGGTTTGGTAGATGTCACATGTCTTGGAATTTTTGGTTCTAGGACATGCCGGTTTCCTCCAGATGTTTTCCTTCACCGTTTTGAGAGCAGTGGTGATGAAATAATTTACACAAAGTAAAGCCATCACTGATCACTGGGCCACCCACCACTGCCACCTAAAGTCCTGGGGGCCTACTCCCTAAGTCCGTCCGTCTTTCCGTCCGTCCGTTCATCCGTCCGTCTGACATTACGATCCAAACAAGACAACATTACGATCAAAACAAGTGTAAAAGTTAAATTTTTCGGACGGGCAACAACACATCGGCAGTAGGGACAACTGGCAAATCATGTTGTCATTCATATTTCGTTCGGGCCCCGAACCAATCATCCATCCGTAGGTGATACAGGAAACGCCCGTAACGAAGGCCGAAACTACTGGCTTCGTGCTTAGGGAGTAGGCCCCCTGGTCATTGTGATAACTCTTGTAATCAATGGCGGATTTGCAGTCTTGGCCGCCCTAGGCCTCAGGCCATGTAGTGCCGAACTACCAGCCGCCCCTTTCTCTGCACCCATCATAATAATATAGACTACACATAATGAATTTACTTTATTGGCAACTTTTATCGAAATCGATTCAGAAATTTCTGCTATCTGCTAGTTATAGTTTTTTTTTCGCGATTTCAGGTTTGGTCCCATTGTAAAAGTTGTTCATAAGGATTAGTACCCCTTAAGAGGATATTGGACAGTAACCCTAACCAGTAACCCTGTATATTTAAGCTTTAAATAAATATTAAGATAGAAATATAATAAACTTCTTTCTTATAATATCCATAGATATTATAAGAAAGAAGTTTATATATTATATATTTATAGTTTTATAGTCGCGCACATTATGGCCCGCCATAATGTGCGCGAGCCTTTATATTATTTAGGTACTAGGGGGCTAAAACGGCCACTTTGGCAGAATCATAATAGGATAATATTATTAATAATATTTGAAATCGTAAAACGGTCACAAACTGACAATATATTATGAATGGTCAGTTTGTGACCGTTTTACGATTTCAAATATTATTCATAATATTATCCAAGTAACAGCAAGACAGCAGCTAGCAAGACTCATCTAATGCATGAAAGTATCTTTTGTACAGCTTCACGCATTCTTAATAATATTCCGGGGCCTATTAGAATAATTTCGGAAATAACAAAATTTTAAAAGAATCTCCATGATCTGTTAGTAAACAAGTGCTACTCTATAAAAGACTTCCTATCAGACAAATCACTGCTCCAATACAGTTCCCCTCAGTCATGATGCGTTCAGTGGCCCACTGATAATATGTACGAACCTAATTCGTGCCGTTCAGTGTTTTAATCTTTTTTATATTTTATGTGAAAGCTTAAAAATTGTAATAATAATGTAAATTTAATTTTCTATGTGCTATTATTGTATGCCCTAAGGGCGGGACATAGCTGATCACTATTTAATAATTTAAGACCTGTATTATGTACCTACCTATGATCCACAATAAAGATAATGATTGATTGATTGCTTCTGCCAAAGTGGCCGTTTTAGCCCTCCAGGTACCTAAATAATATAATAATAATAAAATAGGTCTACTTTCAGTTAGGTATTTCTTGTTATCATCAGTGAATGTTTTGTCAGATTGCCGCCCCTAATATCTAGCCGCCCTGGACACGGGCCTACTGGGCCTTAGGGCAAATCCGCCTCTGTTTGTAATGGACCTTACCTTGGAACTTTCTGGTTACGGAGATATTGAATGTTAAAGTTCTCACATTATACCAACGTTCGTGATTCTCAGTTTTTTATCCGCGTTAGACATAACTTTACAAATTAATTACATTATGTAATATAAACATAATTTAAAATATTGACATATTCAGTTAAGAAAATGCAATTTAACATACCTATATAGTTTTTCCAAATCATTAACACAACAAGTTATTAAGAAAATACTCTAATTTAACAAATCGTCGTCGCCTGCCACTAGCTGGCTATATATTTGTTTTCCCAATTTTCCTGACATGTGTGTAAGATATGCTATTACTTACTTATGCTTTTAAAATATCAAGGTATTTTCAGGAATTTCGATTGCTAAAGCGATAAATATATTATTCGGTTTTTTATTCGTCCTGTAAACTATGGAAAAATGGACTTTGCAGGTTAAAAATTAAGCCGACGATATATTTTTTCCAAATCATTAACACTGCTCGTTTAGCCGTGATCTTCAGTTTAATATCATTAAAAGTCGTTTACCGTCGCCTTAAGGCGAGTAGTGCCGCCAAGTAGCGTCACCATTGAGAAAAAAAAACATAAGAAGGAGATATGGAACATTTTGAAATTTCCTATGCTCACATTTTTAGTCAGATGAGGTAGGTCAGGTGAGCTCGTGGCTAAGTAATAACAGCCGCAAGAGTCGATCCAGCAGGTTAAGCTACGCTTGCTGGAGTTGGTCCGTGGATGGGTGACCATCTTTATATACCGAGACTCCTCCGTGCCTCCGAAAGCACGTTAAGCCGTTGGTACCGGCTGTCATTCGTGGATCTTTGACAGTCGTTACGGGTCGTCAGAAGCCCGAAAATCTGACAAACCAATCTTACCAAGGGGTATTGTAGGTACTCGTATTATCCAGTTACTGGGTTGTGGAGGTCAGATAGGCAGTCCCCAACATAGTTGGGGAAAGGCTAGGCAGATTTATTGAGATAGGTCAGGTGAGGTCAAAAAATTCTACCTCATCTGACTAAAAATGAATAGAACATTTCAAAATGTTCCATATCTCCAGACTTATGATTATTTTTCTCAAAGGTGCGCTAATAGGCGGCATTACTCGCCTTAAAACCGTGG
This sequence comes from Cosmia trapezina, assembly GCA_905163495.3. Taxonomy (NCBI): domain Eukaryota; kingdom Metazoa; phylum Arthropoda; class Insecta; order Lepidoptera; family Noctuidae; genus Cosmia; species Cosmia trapezina. The sequence continues at coordinate 7,322,134 of LR991048.1, forward strand.
GAAGTTACTATATTTTGATTGCTAATGAATGGTAGGTAAAAAGACGGTTGTCACGCACGTCACGCTCCCGACAACAAAAGTCATAACACACGAGTACAACAGATTTCCTGAACAGACAACATAACACATAACGGTATAAAATCAATACCTTGCATTGAATATTACATAGCTAATAACGCGCCACAGCGTTTACTTAGAAATAGAAAAGAAATCATTATTGAACAAGTGTTTTAGTTTACGTCCTACAAACAAAAACAAACCTTAACTTTTGAGTGTTAAGGTTTGAAATACTTTGTGTGGTGGTAGGGTTTTGTTGACGAGCAATTAAAAGATAATAATCATAACTGGCAACATTGAATGCGATAGTCTTGCATTTTTTATGGAGGTAATCTGGATTTTGAGTGTTAACAGGCATTCAGAGTGTTAGGATTCCATTGAGGAACGAGAGTCTCTTTTTGGAGCTCATGGCAGCAAGGGAACTGCTTCTTGAAGCAAATAGTCACATCTAGCATTCAGATTACAATGAGACAGAATGGGTTCTTATGGTCTATGGCCTTTTGTAGTACAGACTGAGACAGAGCTATCTGGGTCCCAAATGATATGGGGTATAAAACGTTTTGTGAGTTTGAGACGCTTGGAGACCAGCAAACCATTCTTGTATATCCTATTGTTTTTTTTTTTTTTTGTGGATGGGAAATCATCAAATGACTTCTCCCGCTCTGGGTGGAGCGGAAGGGCGTGTCAGACTTTTACTGACTAAAACCCAGCCGTGTTCCTTCAGTTGCCTGTGCCAGGGCCACGGTGTCTCTTTCGAACAACCCGCGACCCCGGCGGCATCAGCCCTGTCGGACTCCATCTTTTTGCTGACATCTCTTTGAGGCGCGCGTGGAACACAACGCGCCGGCGTCGACCCGGGCCTGGTCCTTACCGGACGGCGAGCTACCCACTACTCACCGTCCGCAAGCCCGCGCCTACGGTGGCCGGGAATCGGCTCGCGACTCCCGCCGCCCAGGGCGTCTCCTGCGGCGACTGAGGGCGTGAGGTTGTCTCTCCCTCACGCGTTCCGCCTCCTCCTTCGCGAGCATTGCTGCTTCGCAGAAGGAGGTGACGGCCTCCCATGCACTCTCGCTCAGCACCATGGCCTGGACCAGGGGGCCTACTCCCTAAGTCCGTCCGTCCACCCGTCCGTCCGTTCATCCGTCCGTCTGACATAAAGATCCATCAAAACAAGTGTAAAAATTTAATTTTTCGGACGTGCAAAAACACATCGGGAGTAGGGACAACAGTCGTATCGTGTTGTCATCCATACTTCGTTCGGGCCCCGAACCAATCATCTGTTCGTAGGTGTTACGGAGTAGAAAACGACCGTAACGAAGGCCGAAACTACGGGGTTCGTGCTTAGGGAGTAGACCCCCCGACGCGGTTGGTTCGGACGCGGTTCGGCGCTTGTCGACATATCGGGACCGCTTACCAGCTTACATGAGTGCGTCCTTACATCAGTTATTTTATTTATTTAATTTTCGACAGCCACCCATATTGGTGACTTGGGGTCCCCCAAGGGACATGAAATACACATAAGTAGTTCTAGATGACCCACGTTGAAGTGCGATTAATTTGAACTTCTTCTTCGGTGCCTTTCCATTTTACGAGGTCTGTCTTCAACTTTTTTTTGTCAATAATAAATTTGATTCTCGACGTCAGAGCATAGACAATTCTTTCGACATTCATCGGAATGGCAACAAAACTACGAATAGACGAAGCATTGTGTAACTATTTGTAGATCGTGCAAATTACCAGTCCACCGGTAAAACAACTTTATAATCCATTATCTAGTAGTTCAGTCAAATTGTACCGTTGTTTTACGGCAATTTGATCGAGATTCACTTGGTATCATTGTTTCTATGTCATTCTGCGCAGCCTTATCCCAACTATGTTGGGGTCGGCTTCCAGTCTTACCTAGAGCGACTGCCTATCTGACCTCCACAACCCAGTTACTGGGTAATACTGGTTGGCAGACTTTCGGGCTACTGACGACCCGTAACGACTGTCAAAGATGCAAGAATGACAGACGGGATCTAAGGTATTTAAATATGTTAAGAACTTACTAAGCTAAAAATTGATTTTTGTCATTTTGTCATAAATGTTATACTTATATCAATTTGTATACAGGGTGGAATTTTGTAATGCCACCTGAAGGGAAAGTAATCTTAGTACTGTAGATAAAAAATTTTACTCAAAGAAAACATTCCTTTATTTTTGAATAGAAAGAAAACTGCATTCAAAGATTTTCAAAAATTCGCTTGAAATTTAAGATTAAAAAAATGTTAAAAATTTAAATTCAAGATTTCATGGTTTTCCTATCATTTAATTTATCAAGTTTGTTAGAGAGATTTCATCCTTATAATTGATCCTAACGATCAATGCAATAAAAGTACAGGGTGTAATTTTTACAGATTTTAGTCGGTTCGATTCCCGGGTATGGCAAGCGAATTTTCGAAAATCTTTGAATGCATTTTTCTTTCAACTTAAAAATAAAGGAATGTTTTCGATGAGTCAAATTTTTCTATCTACAGTATTAAGAGTACTTTCCCTTTAGGTGGCATTACAAAATTCCTCCCTGTATATTATTATTAATATTTGTCATAAATGAAGCGCGTTTAGTTCCGGTGCGCGTGAGAGTCTTCTATCTCTCTCGCGTCAAACTAGACAGCCATAACGACATTTCACTTACACACCGAGCTAAACCACACTTCAATATATCACCCAAAACACCCAAAGGTTGACTGGTAGAAAATGCCTATGGCATTAAGTCCGCCTCTACATTTGTGCTTGAAGTGTTATATAAATAAATAATAAATAAATATATCCTCATAACACTACTCCGTAATATCGTATCGTTTTCTAATCCTACTACATACACATACTATCTACTACTACCTCTGTACTAAACCGTACACTACTCTGTAAATGTCCTTATTCCGTATGGTTTCTCACGGGGCGTATTAAATCGTTTTCTAATTCTAACCAGTTGTTAAACACGACTGATTCAGGCTGGGTAAGAGTTGAGACAATGAGGGGTCACTGACCTGGCGACCGGCGTGACCAGCGCGGTAATCATTAGGTGTCTACAGATGCGCTAATAGGTAGAATATGGGTGATGCCTCTGTGAGGATGAGGGCTTTGCGAATTTTTACAATCACATTTCCGCAGTTATCATTAAGTCCCATGTAACAAGGGGATTAACCGGGTACAAATCCTGACTCTTGGCAAACTTATTACTTTTTTTTTGTTGGGCCTTTGCCCAGCAATGCTGCCCACCTGAGCCTAAAGGGCAGTAATAGAAATTTTGGTAAGTTTTCAATTAAATATTACTCTGAACGGAACCCTAAAAACTACAAAATAATATGGGGGATATTATTTTGTAGTTTTTAGGGTTCCGTACCAAAATGGTAAAAAAGGAACCCTTATGGTGTGACTCAGTCTGTCTGTCTGTCTGTCACAGCTGGATATGTCAAGAACTACTAATGCTATCAACTTGAAATTTGGAACAGTTTTAGATGATGTTTACCCAACTATTTTGCAAATAAGAAAGAAGTAAAAATATATTTTTTTTTTTTGTAACAGGGACTGAAAGGGGGTCTTAAAAATTAAAAGTGGAGCTACTAGGGCATGTGGGGTATCATATGAAAGAGCGCTACTTGCACATTCTCAATTTTTTTTAAATTTTTTTTAGCCTGCACAGTTTTCGACTTTCGATGAAAAATTTAAAAAAAAATACCGTTCGCCCCCCTTATCTCGGAAGTTTGCAAAGATAAAAATCTGAAATTATTCTATGTGATAGATGTTTATGTAAAGATTACAGGAAAAATAAAACGGTGTCTTTAAATAGTACACTTTTTCAGAAATCAGAACGGAACCCTCGGTGCGCGAGTCCGACTCGCGACTCGCTCATTCATGACCGGTTTTTTTTAATAAAAAACTAACCTAACAATGGTAAGTTTTTAGTTTTGTACAAGTCCTTTCACCTTGCATTCAAAGTTTAATCGAAAAGTCGTTTTCCCGAATTCGTGTTTTTCCTGCACTTTAGGTTCGGGAGGGCAGAATGGGTCTATCTGTTGTAAATAAATAACAGAACCTAACGGTGACTAGGTAATTGATTATCGCCAATAACAGCGTGTTACCACTTAACACGGACACTTAAACATGTCCTGTGCGATTATATTATGTACCTGCTCGTTTAATTACTTAGATTATTATATGTAAAGGCTCGTACAGACAGGCACGACGCGACTCCTGTGGAATTATTTTAATGAAGTTTTCATAGAAGAGCCTTACATCGATAAATAATTTTGTGTTTTTAAAATTCGTATAAAACCAAATGTACATTTGGTGTTATACGAATTTTAAAAACACAAAAATTTTTATGGTGAAATCAATTGGATTTTCCATAAGTGTTATTTGACTATATTGTCTACTGCTGTACTAAAACCGAAACATGATTACCTACTTGAAATGTTTTCGATAGAAAAAAAATCCAAAGTAGCACCGTCTATTTTCTGTTTTATATGATTAAATGTAAACAATTCCCTAAATGTGCAGTAAAATTTGTTTTCAACTGAAGGTATTTAAATATGTTAAGAACTTACCTAAGCTAAAAATGGATTTAAGTATAGCTTTATTTTCTATCTATTTAGGAGACTCTAGTAGACCAATTTCTATGAAAACTCCATGGAAATTTTTCTACCAAAATCGCGTCGCGCCTGTCTGCAGGAGCCTTAATTCTATTATACATAGTGGACTACAGTTTACAGCTTGTAAAACGCACATGCGCGAAAGTACCAGAATCTAACGGTAATAGTTAGTTTAGTTGATAAAGTTTATCTCACGGCCCTTATGCCTTTTCAAGGTGACACTTGGTGAACCAATTGAATATTTTCATTGCTCCCAATTGCTCAATATTTTTGTCTTTAACTGCTAGATGATGTAATAAAATATTGTCCATGTGAAACTGAATTCTGAAAGCTTTTGGTATTGCAAAAAATTAGACTATTTTAACTGGATCACCTGGATTTTAATTACTCATCATTAGGTAAATTTAAATACTAAATAGTCTGCCAAAAGTCTGACAACAAGTCTTATCAAGGAGTATCGTATCACACTATCACACTAATATTATAAGTTTGTGAGTGTGTGTATGTTTGTTACTTCTTCATGCTCAAACGGCTGGACGGATTTGCATGAAATTTGGTATGTAGATAGCGTATACCCTGGATTAACACATAGGCTACTTTTTATCCCGGTCAACTTGGGTGAAACCGCGGTTCGCAACTAGTTACCCAATAAAGCTAGTTATCAATTTCTATGAAAACTTCATGGATAACTAGCTAGCTAGCTAACTAGAGTCACTACAAAAAATATATTTTTTGTAAATAGATTGCAATGTATTTTGCAATAAATTACCAGCGTTATGTCATCGCGCTTCTCTTTCTTTTCTATGCAGTCCGACCGCGACCGCGCTTTTTACGGATGATCCAACACACGCCACCATCAGCGAGACATTTGGAAATAATAGTAAATTTCTTAGCCACTTCTCAAATCAGTCCCATCCATAGATATAAGAAAGAAGGAGATGTGCCCAGTATGTTAAAATGTATCGGAACCCTGTGTCTCCACTTTTCCCTTCGTCACTTTCATGATTTTAAAGACAAATACGGTAAAATACTTGTACTTACATATGGAAAGTGATTCTATGATTTACATGGCTTCGGTTTTTACAAGAAACCACTGAACAACACGGCATTCTTATAAATTGTCACGGTCAGAGTCGAAAGCGCACTAGTTCGCGGAGACGGAATTTGTAATATGAACGGCTCATACTTTGCTTGCCACTTCTCCTGTTTTTTATATGTCTATGGTCCCATCTGTTCAACCACTTAATCTTTGCCACGAACAAGACAGACGGTTCCTGTATTGTACAAGTACTAATGGTAACCAAATTCGGTTAGCATGAGGTATAGAGAAACTCAAGCGAGTGGGTGTCATGGCGGCTCCGTTACAATATGGACATGTATTATTTGTGTCATTAATATTGATCCGATGCCTGAGCTGTATTGTGTTCTTGGATCGTTAGTCTGGTTAAGACGGGTTAAGGTCGGTATACCCGCTAACAGCGCCACCATTAAGAAAAAAATTCTGGAATAAGTCTGGAGATTATGGAACATTTTGAAATTTCCTATACTTCCACTTTTAGTCAATGTTGTAGAATTTAAAATCTGCTGTTTTTGACGGTTCACTGTTATAACTTCGTGTTGGTTTTTTTTTAACAAAAAATTCTACAACATCTGACAAAAAATGAATATCAAATAACAAAATAAATGAAATCAAAAATTTCTGGATCCATATCCTGTTGTGTTTGGGTGTGGCGATAAAATTCATTTGGTACGTATCATTACGGACACATTCTTGCACATGAAATTGACATCGCCAACTTGACACTTTCATCTCATAGACGTACCTATTATGAGATTTCCTTCACAAAGTTCAACAGTTTCATATCTTCAGACTTATATTATTTTTTCTTTATGTTGGCGCTTTTAGCAGCGCTCAGCAGGTGAATGCGCAATGGTAGCCCGCGAAATTCAAATTTTCTTACGTTTTTTGCAATTTGCAGGTCAGTGTCAGGTTGTATGTTGATCAAAATATGATTCGCGACTCTAACACATAACAAGAGATGTATTGATGATTCTTATGGTTATAATTATGTGAATACATTATTTGTTATAGTAGCGAATCATATTTTAATCAAGAATTCAAGATACAACTTGACCTGCAAGTTGCAATTTATAACGTAAGAAAATTTTTGTTGTTTATAGTAATAGTAATAGTAATTTATTTCCAAACTTCAGTGTACGTTACATCAATGAGATCTCGACCCCTGAACTAGGACAGCCTGTATGACGGGGGTCGAGGTTTCTCCAGTTACATGGATCAATATGGGCTTAGACTAAATACAACATTACATTTCATTTTAAAATTAGTACATAATTAGAAGAAAAAATAAAATAAAATATAAAAAAAATAATAATCATAGTGGCAAAAATGAATGAACAAAATATTAAATGAGAAAATAATAAATAAAAAATAAATTACTAATAAATTTAGAACATAATCTGTTTTGAATTATAGAGGTAGCATGTGTGTGGTGAGATGTAAGATGAGTGTGTGGATGTAAGTGTATGAATGTGTGTGGTGAGATGTGTGATGAATGTGTGAATGTAGGTGTGTGAGTGAGTGTTGTCTGAGTCTGTCCACTAGGTTAGATTACTGATAATGCTTTCCTTTTTGTTTATAGTACTTAGCACATCGATTGTATCTGGTTCTTATATTTTACCGGTTGTTAATAGTATCGACATTATTATTTGTGTCTGACCTGAGGTCTGAGGCCTAAGGGCCTAATTGAGCAGAGTAGGCCGAGTACAGTTGTCGCACGCACCCGCTAGCGAATATTTCTACATTTACACTGTTAAAGTTGCGTTTTGTAAAAAATAAATTTTATTATTTTAAAGTGTAAAATGCACAGTTGTAAGATAACTGATTTACCAATATTATCTTTGCTAAGCCGTGAAAATATCACTTGTAGTTTAGAGTTGAAAACAACCTCATTTAAATATTTTTTTTTGTTTTTAATGTTCCTTTCCGAAATCTCAAACTTAAAGAGAACAAATCTACCTAAGATAGATGTATTGATGATTCTTATGGTTATAATTATGTAATACATATTTGTTATAGGTAGTCGCGAATCGTATTTTGATCAAGATACATTCTGACGCTGACTTGCAAATTGCAATGAATAACTTCGTTATTTGGTGCATTGTGATGACAGTCGCTAAGAATGTGCTATACCTTTCTGCTCGTGTGACGAAAGATGCGACCGCGGCATTACGTCAGACTAACCATTCACTTTATGCCAACAGCACCATAATTTATGACAATACAGACAGTTCGTCTGCTAACCGTGGTTATGGTTATGAGTTAGAGTTACATTATCCCCCGATTTCTGGAACAATAATACCTACAGTCATTGATATAAAAAGTAATATACACTTGCGTGCAAAAAAATTGGCCCACCCCATGCTCTCTATTTGAGAGACGATAGCTCAAAGATATTAATGTATTTATTTTAATTATTTTATACTGTGTGAAGGTAGGTAAGATAAAGTTTATTTACACATACACATATACTTTGATAAAAGCAATATTCTTGACAAGATCGACTCGATTCTTCTGATGTTCTCATCAATCACTTTTGTTTGAAAAAACTGCGCGACTTTTTTTTGTCAGTGAAGTTGACATAAGCTTAATTTTTAACCGACTTCCAAAAGGAGGAGGTTCTCAATTCGTCGGAACCTTTTTTTTTTTTTTATTTTATTTTTTTTTTTTTTATTTTTTTTTTTATGTATGTTCCCCGATTACTCGAAAATGGCTAGACCGATTTGGATTTTTCTTTTTTTGTTCGAAAGGGTATACGTCCCAAGTGGTCCCATGATCATCAAGTCAGGATCTGATGATGGGATCCCATGGAAATCGAGGGAAACCCTCAAATTTTATGGGCACACCTATATCGATTTCGGTATTTTTTATAGTAACTCGTGCATTTGCTCTCGGAAAGTACCATTCGGTGAGCTGGAACTGATGATGAAGACCACAGAGGGCCATCGGAAATACTCAATTATATCTAAGTATATAACAGGTTGCGATTCGATTACTTTAATATGGTTTATGCTCGTCAAAATAATGGTTATGGTGACTTCACCATGAGCTCCATTTCTCCTGGTTCTTACTAGGAGAACTCCTCAACAATTAACGGCCCTGCATCGGGAAAAGCAACATTTTGTAAAACGTGATGAGCAGCTGACATTGGGTTATTGTAACTTAGATAAATTACAAACTGAACCACTAAAAAGTGAAAAATAAAAACTTTTTTACAAAAACAAAAACCGACTTCCAAAACAAACACTACAAATTGAAAAATAACTTTAATTTCGGAAGTCGGTGGCAAAAAACTAAAATACAGATCCAAAGACACCGACTTCCGAAATTAAAGTTATTTTTCAATTTTGTTTATTACTGTTCGTTTATTGATCATTTGACTTGAATTTTTAACCAACTTGAAAAAGAGGAGGTTTTTCATTCGATCTGTATGTTTTTAAATTCGCGTTTTTCTCAAAAGTAATGAATCAGTTTTGATATTTTTTTCACTTACGTAATCTACATACAGTGAGGAAGGTTTTAGTACACAATATATTAGGTTATTGTTAATTAAACTTGTTAAATTTTCACGTTTCATATCGAAGAGAATGGGGTGGATCGATTTTATTGCACGCAAGTGTATAAGTCAATGCCTACAGTAGAATCCGCTTTTATTGACATCGAAGGGAAGTGGCAATTGTGGCAAATACGTAAACAACTTCCTATTTTGTTACATATTTAGTTTAATAGAAAGAAAAAACTTCAAATTGTAAGTATGCATCTATTCACTATTTATAACTCAAGAACGGTTGAACCGATTTTTACCATGTTTGATTTGTCTCCGCCCCGAATACCAGAACAACATAGGAAAAACCGGTCAAGAGCGAGTCGGACTCGCGCACCGAGGGTTCCGTGCCGATTTCTGAAAAGTGTGCTATTTAGAGACATCGTTTTATTTTTCCTGTAATCTTTACATAAACTTCTATGACATAGAATAATTTCAGATTTTTTTCTTTGCAAACTTCGGAGATAAGGGGGGGGGGGGAACGGTATTTTTTTTACATTTTTCATCAAAACTCGCAAACTGAGCGGCCTAAAAAAAAGAAAAAAAAATTGATAGCATTAGTAGTTCTTGAGATATCCAGCTGTGACAGACAGACAGACTGAGTCACACCATAAGGGTTCCTTTTTACCATTTTGGTACGGAACCCTAAAAATTCACAAAAACAAAAAAAAAATATGAAGAAAATTCATTTTCTCACATGAAATTTGGACAGGGAACGTCTGTCTGGTCACCTAGTTAATAATAATAAAAAAATAAACATGAACTGACACAAAACAAAATTAAAAACATAGAATAAAAATTACATACTTATTTATGTAACATTTTTTATTTTTTTCTTAGTGTGACATGTCCCATAATATGACCAATTTCTTGAAAATAGGTCTTATAAGCGACATGTCACTAAGCAAAGTCATTAAACCCGAACTTTGTTAAAAATAATTTTATATGAAAACCAAACACAAACTTAGGTATTACTGTATTCTGTGACCTTACTGTGAGACCTTGCTTCTTGCCAAATTTCATGATTCTAGGACGACGGGAAGTACCCTATAGGTTTTGATTTACTTGCGAGTATCAAAAAATGTCGCATAAATGGCCGTATTTTTTTATTGCGTTGACTGGGAAGTTTGATCTTTTTATAACTCCAAGGGACCATAGACCTACGTATTTGATATTAATTTCAGCTGGATACCTTCACGCGTTCCTGAGAAAAACGGTCTTGACAGACTGACAGACAGACAGACGGACAAACAAGTGATCCTATAAGGGTTCCGTTTTTTCCTTTTGAGGTACGGAACCCTAAAAACATTAATTAAAAGGTGAAGAGTGCTTTTATTATTTTAAATTATTCTGCCTATAAATATCTTGACTAGCTTCTGCCTGCGACTGTGTCTGTGCGAAATTTCTTGTTCCACCGACCCACCCACCGCATCGCATCGCATTGCCTGCCCGCGCTACTACTTCGTTTTCGCTTAGCGTTTTTTCTGACTTTTTGCTCGGCTCCTAAGGCTCCTAGCGTGATGTTAAAATAGCCTATAGCCTTCCTCAAGAATTGGGCTATCTAATGCAAAAAGATTCTTTCAAATTCGACTGGTAGTTCCAGAGACTAGCGCCCTCAAACAAACATACAAACAAACTCTTCAGCATTATTAACTAGCTTCTGCCCGCGACTTTGAACGCGTGAAATTTCTTGTCAAAGAAGCCGTTGGTCCCGGCTGTCATTTGTGAATCTTTGATAGTCATTACGGGTCGTCAGAAGCCCGAAAGTCTGACAACCAGTCTTACCAAGGGGTATCGTATACCCAGTGACTGGGTTGTGGAGGTCAGATAGGCAGTCGCTCCATGTAAAGTACTGATATTTTTTTTTTTTTGGGATTACTTTTTTATGTTAGTTTTTGGGATAAATTGTTTTCAACTACGGAAATCTTCATTGTGCGTGGTCCAACACCCACCAGGCTGGTTTTTTTTTTTTTGAGAAGTATGTGTAGGAATATCTTGATACTTGTCATTTTGGGAGGGTTGCCATAATCGCCCCGCTTGGCAGGCCTGTTGGCATCGCATCGCGAGAAACACAGAACCGGTCGAAGTGGCGGTGATTGGCGGAGCGTATGTCCAGTAGTGGACGTCTTTCGGCTGAAATGATGATGATGTAGGGATATACAACTTTAAACCTCTGTCAATCCCTTCGGGGAATACAGACTTGAGGTTATATCCCAAAGGGTCACTGTACTCAACATTATGAACAACTTTTATTGTAGGACCAAATCTGAAATCTCGAAAAAAATCAGCTGTTCCCTACATTTAAGCTCGCATACGTCAAAATGTAGGGAACAGAGGCCTTAGTGCGAGTTTTTATACTTACTCGATCGAGTTTACGTTAACGTTAGCGTACGTCGACCGTCGTTACGGGTTAGAACCCGTAACGACTGTCAAAGATCCAGGAACGACAACCGGAACCTAATTCTTAACGTGTTTTCCGAGGTATGTAGTCTCGGTATGTAAAGATGGTCACCCATCCACGGACTGACCGTAGCTTAACCTGATCAATCGACCAGTGCAGCTGCCTATTTGACCTCCACAACCCACGAAAAACATAATAAAAAAAAAGTATTTTACTTATTACAATATTTACTATAACAGTGACGTCAAAATCCTGACCTAGGTCAACTCTGACATAACCTACTTATATATTAATGGTATACAGAGAGGTGTACCTCCCTACAGGGGGTGGTGCCCCCTATCAGCTGTTCGGGGGGTGTATGAATCAGTACGGGGGAGGGGTGGGGGCGTCCTTATTGCATTATCCTTGTATGTAACCTTGGGGGTGCAATGAATGAAATTTTTTTGCTGAAAAAATCGGTGTCGGTTGTCAGCTGATTTTACTATAGGTTTTCAACCGACTTAAAAAAAGGAGGAGGTTATCAATTCGGTTGTATTTTTTTTTTCGTAGTTTTTTGGGGGTAGGTAGAACATCAAGCGTTGTCAACTCTAGTTAGACTACGTACAATGCGATTCAAATAAGAATAGGAATGACCTCTATCTGTCAAATGTTGATTGATAAGTACGGTTTGCAAAGAAAACTTATTTTGCGTATTAAAAACCTTTTTTTTTTGTCCGAGTCTTAGCTAAAGCAAAGTGAAAAAAGTCATCAAAAAATTATTCATAGTTTTTTAAAAATTATACTACATACTCATACTGTCATTGTTAGCAACAATTTTTTTTTATTTTTTTCAAATTCTTCGTTCATGATTCGTAAATAAATGTTATTTAAAAAATGTCTTGTTTTGCTCACCCTACTCAATTTATTCGGTTTGACAGCTATGACGTCACAATATGGCGCTAAAAATATAAAAAAATATCTATGATTTACACACTTCTGATAGTCCTTGACTTACTGGATTAGCAGTGACTGATACTGTTATAATATTCGATTGAATGAAGCATATCTCTAGTCAAAGGTACAGACAACAGCACATCAGGTTACACCAAACTGTCAAATCTCTCCAAATAATTTTAAACCTTAAAATGTTGGTGGTTAAGTTCAAAATCGAATGACAAAATTTGACAGTTTTTAGTAACTTGACCTGCTGCTGTGTGTACATTGTCTTAAATGAATAAATGTGAAAGTGAAACAGCTGAATGGATTTGAGTGAAATTTGGCACATGGTTGGACCATGACCTGGATTAGGACATAGGATACTTTTTTATCCCGGTAGTACTTTCCCGTGGGATCATTTCCAACCTCCACGCAGGCAAAGCCGCGCGCAAAAGCTAGTAGTAAATAAACACAAGACATAGTCGGAATGAGAAATGGGCTATTTGATAAGTAGACCTCTGGCGCCTGAGGGAGTATTTTCACGGTACCGATTATAGTCGGACTTTTAAATTAGCTGTGCAGTAAAATGGCACTTCTACTGTCATTTCGTTATACATTCGACAGATAAGAAGTGTCATTTTACTAAGTCTGATCATACGATTCTTATAGGATTAATGGATTAATAGTAAATATAAAATTTGAAATTCTGAAGTAAATACATCCCACAACCCGGAAAAAAAATCAGCAGGGTGATAAGGACGACAACTAAAATTTTTTTGTCCTTCATGTCGATTTAAAAAAAAAAATTGGACACGTATTTTTTATTTTTTCACGAAATCAAAATATTACGGCGATACATTGAGTTAAAATGTGGCATGACGTCACGGCTAGCTAGATTTTATACGTACCTACTTTGTTTGTTAAGATCCTGCCACTGATACCTGTCACTTCAGTCGTCATGCTACGACACAGTTGTACCTACTCTTTAATTTAGCAACTTTATTTTTTGTAAATCGGTTTCATTTTGACAGTTCAACAACATCCATTGCGTTATTTACGTTGCCGAGCAGACACATTTTTCGAACATATGAAGCAATGGATTAGCATTTTCAGGGTGCCGGTCCACATAACTTAGGTAAAACTACATACAGTAAATAGAGTACGTGCAAATTATTCTAATATCCAAGTCCGACCACACACATAAATGTAAAGTGCTCATAATTATGAACTGAGAACTTCCTACTTTATTGTCTATGATATTTTACGGTCGATAAACTTTCTGATATCATCTACACAACATAAAGTCAGGAAAATTAATTGGTAAGCAAATTGACTTACAACTTATTGTCCGTTTATTCAAATCACTACTGTCATTCTTGGACAGCTGTTGTGTGCAATGGCTGGTTGCTATTGTTTATCGAAGGCTGTAAACACGGGAAATTGACGTAAAGTATTAATTTGCTTAACAATTAATTTTCCTGACTGTACACACTGTTGTGTATACAAGTATTTCATTATAATATATTTACACGCACATTGCGGTCAAACAACATAATATTTATTACAGTACGACACAACTTATATGTAGCACTAGCACTTCCCACGCGGCTTCACCCACGTGGATGTCGGAAAATATCCCACGGGAACGTGCTACCGGGATAATTCAATCTGCCTAGCCTTTTCCCAACTATGTTGGGGTCGGCTTCCAGTCTAACCGATAGCAGCTGAATACCACATGGAGCGACTGCCTATCTGACCTCCACAACCCATTGACTGGGTAATACGTGGTAATACGGTACCCCTTGGTAAGACTGGTTGTCAGACTTTCGCCCTTCTGACGACCCGTAACCACTGTCAAAGATCCACGAATGACAGTCGGGACCAAAGGTTTAACGTGCTTTCCGAGGCACGGAGGAGTCTCGGTATGTAACGATGGTCACCCATCCACGGGCCAACCCCGGCAAGCGTAGCTTAACCTGATAGATCGACCCGTGTGGCTATTGTTACTTAGCCACGAGCCACTTAATATATGGGATAATTATTATCCTTTCTTAATCCTTGTCTACATTATGAAGGGTATTTGTGCGATAAAAGGAACTTCATTCCAAAATCCGTGCAATTGATATTGGTCAATCTCAAACCACAGTTTCACAGTGAAACATAGTTGTAATACAAGGTAAAGCGTCGTAAGTCACGGCTTGTAAAACGATGGGTGAGCGGTTAATGCGCGACAACTATAACGAATGAGTTTACGGTTATGTGTGTGTTGATGGGATTACGGTTTCTGAGCTTGTTGTTACGGTTTTACCTATTATGTTACACGTTTGAATTCAAGTAGTGGATTTAAGCGCAGTCCACACTGGGAGCTAAGCTAAACGAAGCTAAGTTCGTTTCGCTTCGTTCCGCGTCTTTTCATACTTCGCGGTTCACACTCTTACGTGTTTGTTACTCCTTCACGCTCAAACGGCTGGACCGATTGGGATGAAATTTTGTATGTGGATAGTTTATATCCTGGATTAACACATATGCTACTTTTTATCCCGGTCTACGCGGGTAAATCCGCGGGGCGCAGCTAGTAATATTATAAACGCGAAAGTTTGTGAGGATGGATGTTTGTTACTCTTTCACGCAAAAACTACTGAACGTATTTTGATGAAATTTGGCACAGAGATAGTTTATAACCTGGATTAACACATAGGATACTTTTTATCCTTATACTTCTACGGGTTCGTGACTTACGCGGGTGCAACCGCGGGGCGCGCTAGTAAATAAATTGTGGCGGCATCTACATCGCCACATATGAACTACGCATCCATCAATGACATGACGTCACGCAAACCTGCATCGCGCAATTAGAGTTTACCACGCGATTAGCATATATACAACGTCCCGACATCAACCGTCGGGCAGTAGCCCACCAGACACAACACCCGTCTGGTCGGAGGATCCTCCCTTTTCAATAGAGGATGAGTGAACTTTACACCCTGTTCCTCATGCCTCTAAACTGGTGACCCCGAGCATGAACGTCAGCGCAGCCTTCGTGCAACTCCCTCAGCGTGACGTCATCAAGTATCACTTCCTCAAGCTTTCGAGCGGCGAGTCACACAGCCAGCCAGCATCCACGGCTTCAACAGGTATCCTGACCACCAGCATGCAGCGGACATTCCTGGTCATCACCTTCAGCCTCAACCCAGCGCTGTACACTCCGACTCACTGGAGCATAACGCAGCGCCACCCCGACTCACTGGGGTATCACCGCAGACAGTTCCGACTCACCGTGAACTATGCGGCACCCGGTTCCGACTCACTGGAACCACCACTGGCACTGGCAAGCATCGCAAGATACACGACTCAGCCCACTATCGACCTCCGCAGCTCCGGTCTCCGAAGGGGAGTGATGTGGCGGCATCTACATCGCCACATATGAACTACGCATCAATGACATGACGTCACGCAATACTGCATCGCGCAAGAGTTTACCACGCGACTGGCATATATACAACGTCCCGACATCAACCGTCGGGCAGTGGCCCACCAGACACAACACCCGTCTGGTCAGAGGATCCTCCTTTTTCTATGGAGGATGAGTGAACTTTACACCCTGTTCCTCATGCCTCTAAAAAATAAATAGAGGCAGTGGTAGCAATATCTTGCAAATTAATTATATCAGAAATAAATAGTCATCGAAAGCAACCATAACATGATTTTCTTGCCAATTAATAATTATTTCACTAGGCCCCGTGGGAGTAGAGTACGGTTTCATTAAAAAATAAACTCCATTCAGACGCGTGGGGATTCCACCCCCATTGTCCCCCATTGATGTTGTACGTAGTACCCCGCGGGAGCGTTAGTACTACGTTACAATACGTCTCATTGATTATGAAAGATAAAGAATTTTAGTTTGGTATTACGCTTCGTGGGGGATGCGCCGTGGTAGACCACGCAATTCAATTTTTTTTTTGGGTTTATCATGTTTGTTATGTATTTACCTTTTACATAATTTTAACCATAAAAATCATCAATATGTGTACATCTCTTTAAGTAGGTGTGTTAGATTTCGTGCAGATTCGTAAAATAATAAATTTGAAATCTTAAAAAAAATAAGTATTATGATAAAGGGTGTAAATGTAAACAGTGGCAATCTTTTAAGGTGTCATTGTACTCATCATTATGAACAACTTTTATTATGGGACGACGAATTATGCGAACATAATAGTACATTATGATATAAGTGCGGTAAGTTGAAAATTACAGCCGAGGCGATATTGCTACAAGAAAGCAGAGGCTGTAATTATCAAAGCGCACGTATGTCATACGACGTTTTATAATATATTTGCGAGGAAATAAATAAAACTCGGACTTTCTTAAACGAATAAATCTTTAAAAACACTTTCTGAAAATGAATTTGCATCTTTGCTTGTTTTCCATACGATGAAATTTTGATCCGCTTGTAAGTATCTATCGGTCGATTTTTCGGGCAAGAGGCTTAGAGTAGCCTTTTTCGCTGCCTCTGAGACTTCTGGCGGTGTCGAATGAATAAATTCATCATTACTTGACGACATTTTCAAATAAAAACAATACAGCGAAAAGGAAAAGCGCGCGGAATAATTTTTACTTGTTCACAAATTAGCGATGCGCACGCATCAGCGCTTTTTTTTAAAGGCAAAAGGCACAAAAACAGCCAGTATTATTAAAGTAAATTTATATTTTTTTGTTTTTGTTACAGATAAATGGTTGTAATTTATTGCCAAAATTAATTAAATCAAAGAATTAAATGTTTAACATATAACATATTCTTTAATTTTATTTTATCCCAAAGTTAATTTTATACATAAAATGTTGACCACTTTCCTGACATAAAAACTCTTTGCTTTGCTTTCTTTGCTTTTTTTTTCTTAAGATTTAAAAAAGTACCGTTGGTTTTAGACGGAGCATCATGATAAACCGTACGTGTTACCTTATTAGAAAGAAACTCGTGCGTTTTACTTTACGATTACGCACAAGTACGTAATGACATACATTACGATATTGAAATTGGTGAAATAAGAGGCCCTTTACGAGCAAATGTGTTATAAATGTACTTACATAATAACTTTAATTTCAGAAGTCGGTCTTAGTCTTTGGTTTTGTATTTTCGTTTTTTGCCACCGGTAAATTTTTCACTTTGTAGTGTTGTTTTTGGAAGTCGGTTTTTTTTTTGTAAAATTTAATAATTACAAGCAAAGTTAATAATTTTTACATGGGACTAACTTCGAGGTATACTTACCCTCCCGAATAAAACAGTAAAAAGTAATACGTGGTCATGCATAAAAAATATATATTATTATACGCCTCGACTTGGGCCTTTTCCTTTTTTTTCGTCGGTTAAAAATGGTTCTGGGTAAGTGTGGTTATGCTCAAGTGTGTTCCTCTGTTTCAGGCGTGTTATGGACAAGGAAGGGGGGGATGGCGGCGAGGCGGCAGGCAAGCAGCCCCCCGACGGCCTGCTCGATGCCGCTAACCTATTTGGTGGTAAGTTACTCTACTTTATCTGAATTTGAACATGCTTTTAGGGCAGTCATCATCTGCCTAGCCTTTTCCCAACTATGTTGGGGTCGGCTTTCAGTCTAACCGGATCCAGCTGAATACCAGTATTTTACATGGAGCGACTGCTTATCTGACCTCCACAACCCAGTTACTGGGTAATACGATACCCCTTGGTAAGACTGGTTGTCAGACTTTCGGGCTTCTGACGACCTGTAACGACTGTCAAAGATCCTCGAATAACAGCCGGGACCAACGGCTTAACGTGCTTTCCGAGGCACGGAGGAATCTCGGTATGTAAAGATGGTCACCCATCCACTGACCATCACCGGCAAGCGCAGCTTAACCTGACAGATCGACCCGTGCGGCTGTTATTACTTAGCCACGAGCTCCTCCAGCTTTTAGGGCAGTAAGGACTGTTATTTAAACTGTTGTCCTTGCAAGAAACAATTCAGTTTTGTCTCTGGTTGTGGATGTCCTGCGGTCCGATGATCACTTAACTAGTCGAATGCCGTAATTACAGACACAATTAAAAAGCCATTGTGTCTCGTGTGGATCCACGTTCCGGCACACAAAGGGTTAAGCCCCCATTTACACGGTGCAAGTTTTTTATTGCCTGTAGCATACGGCATACCATTAAATTGACGGCAATTAAGGCCATACCCCGACCAAACGACCTTCAGCGTTCGGTCCTTCTCTGTCCCGCCGCTCAGCCTCGCTCTGTCCCGCTCCCTGCGCACGCCCCTGCACCAAAAAATTCATATTTTTTCTGGAATTATTAAAATAAAAAAAGAATAGCGAACTTTAAAAAGTAATAAAAAGTGGATAATTTAGATTTTTAAATTATCTATCCATTAGTGTAATGCTCAAATGATTAGAACGTCACCTTTAGCAAAAGATGCCTGCAATCAATAATTTTAGACACTTTTTTACAAGGAGATTTTAAATGTATTTATTTCACATAAAAACAAAAGTGAACGTGCAATGTGATGATAGAATATCGAACATTAATAATGTGCTTTTAGACGTAATTTATTACTCTTAATGAATGAGTTATTAGCCTCTGAATAACGCCCTATCGCAAGGTTTTGGTCGGGGGATCGCCTTAACTGGCACCGTTTAAACAACACGTAAGTACAATATAACAATACTGGCAAATTAGTTGCCATTCAAAACTGGTATGTATATGGTGTAAACAGCACGTACAATAAAATCGCATGTGCAATCAAATTGCTCGTATAATAATAAATTTTTTATCATTCAAACAACATCTACTTAAAGACACTATAATAATATTTTATTACGGTTATTTTACTTTAAGACATCTCTTTTCATTTACTTAACTTAATTAAAATAATCACACTAATTATTATAAAGGCGAAGGTTTGTGTTTGTGTGTGTTTGTATGTTTGTTACTTCTTCACGCTCAAACGGCTGGACCAATTTTGATCAAATTTGGTATAGAGGTAGCTGACACCCTGAATTTACACATAGGCTACTTTTTATCGACATACCACACTGGCGAAGCCACGGGCAGAAGCTAGTAATAAATAAAATACTTAGTGAAAAGTTTATTGATTCATAAACAACAACGATTCATTTATTTACAAGTCTTTTCATAATCATGTTCTTCCGCATAAAATTAACAACCATTTCTATCACTAATAAAAATCCTAGAGCTCGTGGCTAAGTAATAACAGCCGTACGGGTCTATCCATCAGGTTAAGCTACGCTTGCCGGGGTTGGTCCGTGGATGGGTGACCATCTTTACACACCGAGACTCCTCCGTGCCTCTGAAAGAAGTCAGAAGTCCGAAAGTCTGACAACCAGTCTTACCTAGGGGTATCGTATTACCCAGTTACTGGGTTGTGGAGGTCAGATAGGCAGTCGCTCCATGTAAAATACTGGTATTCAGCTGCATCCGGTTAGACTGGAAGCCAACCCCAAAATAGTTGGGAAAAGGCTAGGCGGATTGATTTCTATCACTCCTACAAAAATTCTCACACTCCTATTGGCATTCTACGAATTGTTACAAATTGGACACCCCACTAATTCTACCTAGAGACAGTTGGCGGAGAATCCGTTCTTATATATTATATTATATTCTTTATTTTCCGGACAACAATGATCCAGCGTGTTAGTAAACAATATTATAACTTAATACTAGTGTTAGTAACTCAAATACAATAGAAAAGACAGAATAAATAAATATACAGAGTGGCGAATAGGTTTATCACATTAATTGAAACCAAGTATTCAGTCCCTACATAATTCTGGACCTTGCGTTGAAATTTTTCGTCAGTTATTAAAAAAATTGCTTTTCCATAGTACATTTTGACCGCGTAGGCAGGCCTCTTGCACTGGTACATTCCACTCGAGATAAGTACCTACAACTCGCGGCAACTCTGGGTTTCAAGTCAGTCAGGGTGTATTACGCGCTCAGCGAGCGAGACACGTACGGCCGCCCATGAAAAAATGAAATCTTAGATTTTATATTTAAGTATTTATACTATTCATATTATCATTATACTGCTGCGCAGCATGTCGCGGGTTCGATTCCCGCACGGAACAAATATTTGTACGACCTACAAGTATTTGTTCCGAGTCTGGGTGTTTTCTATCTATAATATGTATGTATTTACAAAAAAAAATGTATATAAGTAGTTTATCAGCCATCTCGTTACCATAACACAAGCATTAGGTTGCTTAGCTTGGGACTAGATGGCGTTGTGTGAAATGTCCAAGGATATTTATTTATTTATTTATAAATGAATGATACAGTTACTTTTTTATGACGAAAATCCATTACGAAATGTCGAGTCTTATTGCTACCTTTTTTTTACCTACCTACTTACCGACATTCAACTTGAGCTCTCGGCGGAGTGATGAGGGTTTTTGTGTGTATCGTATTGTTTCAGGAGTAGGGTCCAAAATCGCTTAAAGTAATTAAGGATTAACTTAGGATTAACAAGCAACTGTACCTACCCGCGATCGTACGTACGTACAAACTTAGCCTCTGGTGCGTTGAGGCATCTTTAGTTGTATTATGACCATGTTCAGGCGACTAAAGTGGCCCAAATGTCACTTTCAATTTAAGACGTGTCTGTACGCACGGCTACAGATCAAGCTATACATTTCCAGTATAAGCTGATCTCGCATGGTATAGGATTTCCTTACAATGAGAGGTCAGTGTAAACTGGTATTGTATAGCTTGATGTGTAGCCGTGTGTACCTTGTTTACTTTAGAACACTTCTAAATATTATACGAGATGATGGTGTATTCAAAATAATTGATGATTGAATGATGATCATGATTTAATAATGATTGTTTGATTGATTAATAAAATATAACGTTTGAAAATTATAAGACATTAAAGTGAAACAACTCTAGATAGACTACTCATAAATACAATAAAAGTATAAAAAACTTTTTTACAAAAAAAAAACCGACTTCCAAAAAAACACTACAAAGTGAAAAATAGCTTTAATTTCGGAAGTCGGTGTCTTTGCATCTGTATTTTAGTTTTTTGCCACCGACTTCCGAAATTAAAGTTATTTTTCACTTTGTAGTGTTTTTTTGGAAGTCGGTTTTTTTTTTGTAAAAAAGTTTTTATTTTTCACTTTTTAGTGGTTCTGTTTGTAATTTATCTAAGTTACAATAACCCAATGTCAACTGCTCATCACGTTTTGCAAAATATTGCTTTTCCCGATGCAGGGACGTTAATTGTTGAGGAGTTCTCCTAGTAAGAACCACGAGAACTGGAGCTCATGGTGAAGTCACCATTACCATTATGCATTTTGACGAGCATAAACCATAATAAAGTAATCGAATCGCAACCTGTGATATACTTAGATATAATTGAGTATTTCCGATGGCCCTCTGTGGTCTTCATCATCAGTTCCAGTTCACCGAATGGTACTTTCCGAGAACAAATGCACGAGTTACTATAAAAAATACCGAAATCGATATAGGTGTGCCCATAAAATTTGAGGGTTTCCCTCGATTTCCATGGGATCCCATCATCAGATCCTGACTTGATGATCATGGGACCACTTGGGAAGTATACCCTTTCGAACAAAAAAAGAAAAATCCAAATCGGTCCAGCCATTTTCGAGTAATCGGGGAACATACATAAAAAAAAAATAAAAAAAAATAAAAAAAAATTAAAAAAAATTTAAAAAAAAAATAAAAGGTTCCGACGAATTGAGAACCTCCTCCTTTTGGAAGTCGGTTAAAAAGGTACCATATGTCCCACCATACCATACGGTATGTATGCATATGATGCTATGGTACCATATTTTATTTTTCTTTGCGGACAGCCCTAGTACTCGGCTAAGCGGCATAGGTACGTTACGGACGAGTAACGACACAAAGTAATAACAACTCTCAAGCGTGGCGATTAAGAGCAATTCAGCTTGCGCATGGGGAGGAAAAGATTTTGTAGGCTATTATGAAAGCGGCTTTCTTCAAGATCAAAGTAGTGAAACTTCTGTACGTTAGTACTATTATTTATTCTGTGGCGTAGGTATTGCATTTTTGTAGGAAACAGCAGATTTTTTTTTTAATAACCATCGAAAAATTTCAACGCAGGGGGGTCCAGAATACTGTACTGAATACATGGTTTCAGGTAATGTGATAACCTAATCGCCACTCTGTATAGTGTTGTGAAAAGGACATACCCAGTGAATGGTTAGTGATTGTCCTTCTCACAAAACTTATAATAATCGGAGAGTCGATACTCTCCGCCACAGTTTTAAGAATGCTGTTGTCACTCGCCCGCAACCTTGACAACAGCGACGCGGTTTTCTTACGGATGACGGCGTGGAAGCCGTCAGTTCGGCTTTGCGCAAACATAGAAGAAGCGCTGCACCACCGTGGCAGTCCCAACAGCATCCTAAAAATATTATTATATAGTACGCGTAGGTCATCCAGCGTTCTTTTGGTATAGTTGACCCAAAGATTCCCCGTGTAAAAGCACGGGCAATATGCCTTAAAAAGTGTTACTTATGTCTTATACTCGCGCGGAATTTATTATCACCTCGGGTATTTCCAGGTGATTACCATATTGATCTGGGAATCCAAGGAAAGGCTGTATCGATTGGTAGGGTTTGTGGAAAGTTATGGGAAATATCAAGGGAAATATATTATGTAGATAGTTACTACGGGTAGAAAGTGGATAATTATTTTTAAGGGGATACATCGATAATTTTATTGAGGGGCTCGTGGCTAAGTAATAACAGCCGTACGAGTTGATCGATCAGGTTAAGTTACGCTTGCCGCGGTTGGTCTGTGGATGGGTGACCATCTTTACATACCAAGACCCTTTCGTGCTTCCGTTGGTCCGGGCTGTCATTCGTAGATCTTTGATAGTCGTTACGGGTCCTCAGAAGCCCGAAAGTTGATAACCAGTCTATCCAAGGGTTATCGTATTACCCAGTAGGTAACTGTTGAGGTAAGATAGGCAGTCGCTCCATGTAAAATACTAGTATTCAGCTGCATTCGGTTAGACTGGAAGCCGACTCCAACTTAGTTGGGAAAAGGCTAGGCAGATGATGCTTCTAGCGGTTTAGAATAAAGACTATGATATCCATCCTATCTGTTTCTTTAATAATCTTTAGTTTTCCAACGATCACAAGTCTCCGCAATGAGTTTATTGTTTTCGGAAGTAATAAACAAGTCACTTCTATATCAACTATCTGACTTGTTACATGGTCTCAAGTCTCACAATTATTATTGATGGGTTTCGTCTAACTCCGATTAGATTTACCGATATAGCTTGTTATACCATCGTCTATGAATGAAATGATACTCCGAGATGGCGACACCAGCACCCTAATTGCGTAACACATTATCAATCAGAGTTTGAATCATTTTGAAACAAATAAAAAAAAAAAAGAAAAAAAAAGAAGTTTATTGCTAATCCATTGCTTCATCTGTTCGAAAAATTTGTCTGCTCGACAACGTAAATAACGCAATGAATGTTGTTGAACTGTCAAAATGAAACCGAAACCGATTGATAGTGTGTTACGCAATTAGGGTGCTGTTTTATATGAATCGATATAGGTTTGGGGGTTATTGTTAAAACACCAGCAACTTCTTCAAATTCAAATTCAAATTGTTTATTGTTGTACCAAAGGTAAAAATATGGTGTTACAGTTTATATAGTAAAGTACATCTATGACCCGCCTTTAGGCATACAGTAATTGAAAGACTTGCAACGATAATAAATCAATAATTTAGTTTCAATTAATATATCAGTCAATAATAATCAATAAATTAAAAGGAGTCAATAATGAATTAGTAATTGATATAGTAGTCAATAATTAGTTAATATTTAAAACAATAGGCAACAATTTAATATCTAATAACAATTATGGAATGAATTCAATAAATTAAAATCTGTCATCTAGGTACTCATTAACGGAGTAATATACCTTTAGTTCCAATAAAGGGGTCATTGTACTCATAATTAAGAACAAATTTTATTATGGGACCAACTAGACCTGAAATCGTTAAGAAAAATCACCTAGTGTTCAGTATATTTATCTACATCAAACTCGTCAAAATGTAGGGAGCAACTGATTTTTTTCGCCGCTCCACCCAGAGCCGTAGAAGTCATTGATGATTTCCCATCCACAAAAAAAGGGGTCTCATAGATGCGCGCGTCTGCGTGTGTGCCGTTTCGTATGTTTTGTTCGTAGTTTCCCTACTGTCCATATTTATACTGTGCACTCACGTTAGTATACCTTACCTAGCCATACTACAGTAATAGTCTGCCAACTTTTCCCTACAAAACGAGAGTTGGCAATAAGTGGCATCCGATCATTGGTCGGCACTTTCCGGTCAATACGAGTAATAACTTTGTCTTTTGTTCGTGCCTCAACTACATGCATTGTCGTTAAACCGTCGAGAAACATCAGTTCGCAGGGTTGTGCTCTAGAGATTGTTTACAGCGATGAGATTTTGTGATGGTTAGCATCATCATCATCATATGGAATATAATAAATAAAAGGGGTTATTTTAAATTGCCGACTCGATGGCAATCAATATCTGCAATCAATCTGCCTAGCCTTTTCCCAACATGTTGGGGTCGGCTTCCAGTCTAACCGGATGCAGCTGAATACCAGTATTTTACATAGAACGACTGCCTATTTGACGTCTACAACTCGGTAACTGGATAATACGATACGTACCCCTTGGTAAGACTGGTTGTCAGACTTTTGGGCTTCTGACGACCCGTAACGACTGTCCTCTTCCACGAATGACACCCGGTACCAACGCCTTAAGGCGAAAGCGCCAGGGTAGCCCGCGAAATTCAAAATTTGTTATGTTTTTTGCAATTTGTAGGTCATAGTCAGTGTGAGCTTGTATGTTGATTAAAATATGAATCGCGGCCGTAACTAATATGGCTTTACAGAATTATAATCATTAGAATCAGCAATACAGCTCCATAAGTTAGCATTTACCTCAAACCTCATGGTTTCATGAAATCGCTAGATTTGAGGTAAATGCTAACTTATGGAGTTGTATTGCTGATTCTAATGATTATAATTCTGTGAAGCCATATTAGCTACGGCCGCGAATCATATTTTAATCAACATACAAGCTCACACTGACCTACAAATTGCAAAAAACGTAAGAAATTTTGAATTTCGCGGGCTACCGTGGCGCATCAACCTTAAGGGGGATGCGCTAAGGTAGCCCGCGAAGTTCAAATTTCCTTGTTTTTTGTATTGATGATTTTTATGATTATAATTGTATTGATGATTTTTATGATTTATATTTAGATCAACATACAACCTAATAATGACTTGCAAATTGCAAAAAACGTAAGAAATTTTGAATTTCGCGGGTAACCCTGGCGCTTTCATTACAAATGGGTAGTCAAATCATTACTTTTTAACACAATAGTACATCATGATATAAGAGCGGTAAGTTGAAAATTACAACCGAGGCGATATTGCTAGCCCGAGCCGTAGGCGAGGGCTACAAGAAAGCAGAGGCTGTAATTATCAAAGCGCACGTATGTCATACGACGTTTTGTAACATATATTTGCGAGGAAATAAATGAAACTCGAACTTTCATAAACGAATAAATCTTTAAAAACACACTTTCAGAAAATGAATTTGGATCTTTGCTTGTTTTCCATAAGATGAAATTTTGATACGCTTGTAAGTATCTATCGGTCGATTTTTCAGGCAAGAGGCTTAGAGTAGCCTTTTTCGCTGCCTCTGAGACTTCTGGCGGTGCCGAATTAATAAATTCATCATTACTTGACGACATTTTCAAATAAAAACAATATAGCGAAAAGAAAAAGCGCGCGGAATAATTTTTACTTGTTCACATATCACAAATTAGCGATTTAAAGCAAAGGCTCAAAAACAGCCAGTATTACTAATAAAGTAAATTAATATTTTTTTGTTTTTTTGTTGTTGTTGCAATTTATTGTCAAAATTAATTAAATTAAAGAATTAATTCTTTAATTTAATTAATGTTTATTTTTTTTATTTTATCTCCCAAAGTTAATTTTATTCATAAAATGTTGACCACTTTTCTGACATAAAAACTCTTTGCTAAGATTTAAAAAGTACCTTTCGTTTTAGACGGAGCATCTTGATAAACCTTACGTTATACCTTATTAAGAAGAAACCTGTGCGTTTTACATTACAATTACGCACAAGTACGTAATGAATGACATACATTACGATATTGAAATTCGTGAAATAAGAGACCCTTTACGAGCAAATGTGTTATAAAAGTATGTTACAAAAGTGTGAAAAAAGAAGAAGAAAAAAAAGAAGGAAGAAGTGTGAAAGAAGAAGTGTGAAGTGTGTTAAGTATGTTGTGTACTTTTTTGTAAAAAAGTAATGATTTGACTACCCATTTGTAACAGCAGCGTCCCTAACGTGCTTTCCGAGGCACGGAGGGACATTTAAATGTAAATTAAAAAATCTAAATCAACATAGGAACGTGTGAATTACCTATAATCTAACAGACTCAATCAACCTCTTTTGAGACAACCCTGCATTCGCGTGATATTACACCATATAAGCAAACCCACGGAGTTCGATGACCCTGCACCCAGCGCTTCTCAAAGTACAAACATAACATTACCGCTCATCTAACTCTTACCTCCATAGCAATAAAAACAAAAATGGCTTGTGCTGACTGATCGTTTTGTTGGTAAGGCGGTTTCCTTCTTAATAAGGACTGTGGACCGATTTTTAGTTGAATGCTCAGGTATCGTGTTAGGTTATATTGGCTTCGTGAAATATTTGACGTTTTGGTGACATGAATGTGAATTTTGATAGGGTTTTTAGGGGTTTTCTGTGTGGTCTTTGGCCTGCAAACAGGCCTGTGTGACTGTGGGTGGTGTTATACATGCAATTTTAAGACTTGGACTGGTATCTTTTTCTGAATTGTAACCTTTATTCCTGTAGTCTCAAGGGAAGCCGGATTAAAAAAACCGGCCAAGTGCGAGTCGAGCTCGCGCACGAAGGGTTCCGTACCATTAGGTATCTATAAAAACGTCAAAAAAATCACGTTTGCTGTATGAGAATTAAAATAAAACAAATATTTAAGGGGGCCCCTTAAATATTTGTTTTATTTTAATTTAATTATTTATTTTAAAAATATTTATCTAAATATTCTGTGAATATTTCTACCTGTTGCCCTTATCGATATCGAGCAAAAAAATCACGTTTGTTGTATGGGAGCCCTCTTAAATATTTATTTTATTTTGTTTTTTAGTATTAAGGCGCTACCCATACAGGGGCACCGTAAAAACGTCCTCTTTTTCGTTGCAAAGTTAGCCGTATTGCTACATAGTGCGAGCCCAAAAAAAATACAGTGTATAGTCTAATGTATAAATAAAAGACATATGCAAAAACATTTTCTAAAAATCATTCAGAATTCTGAAAAAAAAAATCGCAAGAAAGTACTCGAAAAAACTTTTTCGTCTCGAAATGCTCAACATTTTGAGTGATAACTATTATTTTTTTTGTAACTATTAAAATGGAAATTTAATCATCTTAAGACATATGTAAAAATATTTTAACATAACGTTGTATTTTTTTTTTAAATATTATAAAACTGCGAAATATCCTTCATACTAGCGGACACGAGATTCAACTAAAATCAAACGCATAGCCATTTTCAACCGTATTTGTTTACCGCGATGCACTACTGTCGCGCGCTTGGTAGTGACACGCCCAGTCTGCAGCTAGCTCTCACAGAGATAGGTCACGTTACGCATGCGGCGCTCCAGTATTACGTAAATTCGTTTATGAAAATAAATTATTTGGTGAAAATTGACACTTTTTAGGTTTTTACTTTTATAAGGTTTTTTTGTTGGATACTTTGTTTTGTCTAAGTATATTTGGGACCCGTGATTCTGTGTTTGTGTGATAACAACAATAAAGAACAAAATAATGGGAAATAAGAGAAATAAAGTGCTACGACGTATTTGTACAAGAAAACGGAGAAATCGACGCAAAAACAATACTGCATCTGAGTAAGTATAAAAAAATTGAATTACTATTATATTTAGTTATGTACACAAAAATACACTATCAAACTAGACATTCCCAGTATAAGCTGACCTCTGATTGTACGACAAGCATAAACAACGCGAGATTAGCTTATACTGGAATGTGTCGACTTGTGTAAGTATATAGTACTTTATGAATTCCATATTATTATCATGGTGCTATGTGGTCATATTTTCGCAAAATCTGGAACGTTTATCTCTCGATTGAATGTAGTAAGTAGGGACATAGGTAAACACAATAATATTATGATTGGTATCACAATGTTCGCTTGCCGCTACGGCTGCTACCGGCCGCCGGCGGCGGCGGAGGCGGCGGCGGCGCCGGCGCGCGGCGACCGATAAAGATAGTACCTATGTAACATCTGTCTGTGTGTGCGTTGCTCGAGCGCGCTTTGTATGTAGAATGACTTCTGTTCCTATCTATTTTGTAGTACCGGTCCGAAAGCGTGTATTTGTATGGAAGATGAACAAATAGGTATTGTATTTTGTCATTTGAAAAACTGACCTGAATCATGAACTGAGTCTACCGTTCAGCTGATCCAAGAATTTGTTTGTAGGTAACTATGCATTTGATCGATTATCCAGTCCCGTGATACCGTAATATTTTTTCAGATTATCCAATCTCTTCGTGTGTGATACCTGTACGTACACACACCTACATAAACTCAATTTTTTTTCCATAGAGGTACATAATAATGATAATCTAATAGAATATAGGTAATTTAGATAGCGGAACTCTGCAGATGTAATGATGACGATGTATTGATATCTAAAAAAATATATTTGATAATGTTGTTTGGGGTCAACGAATACTCTAAACTTATGTACGAGTTGAGAAAATATGTGTTTCTTGTTTATATCTATAGAAACTAAAGAATAGTCCAGGCAAATCCCGTAACCAAGAGTACCGGGAAATCCCGGAATTTTGCGTCGTTTTAGGAACCGGGATGTTCAATACCATATCCCGGTTCTTTCGTTATTTTCGGGAAAAGGTATATAGAAATAATTTCTTAGAATATTCTGTCTGTTTCGATGGAGTAACATTCTTTTTGTTATATTACAGAGAACCCAGGGACTCTAAGAGTAACTCTGCAACATTATTCACACCTCTTACTGCAGTTAATCCAACCTCAACAGATACCGGAACTACACAAGAATGAAATTATGGGTATGTATCATAGAATGACATGGTTTACCTACGTACCATCAGTTTAGCCTTTTACGAACTAACAAATATTTACCTTTGCATATTACTAAGATAATCCATTTATCGTTTTTTTTTTTTAGAGAAGCAACCGAAGACGAGCCGTACCTTGTTGAAACCAATTCTCAAGAAAAATCATACCTACCAATACAAGGTCGGAGAGTTGTAAATATGATGTACTTCATTCAGCAACTTCAAAAAATATCCAGTCATAGTTCCTTATTTGATTGTAGTTTGAAAGGTATGTCCCTGATAGGAGAAAGCAGAAATGGTTTGATTTCTAAATATAAATTTAGATGTATTATGTGTAAAAAAGATTTTATAATCACGAATGAAGAGCCAGCTAGCGAACAAAATATTGACGCTAATTTGGCTGCGGTTACTGGAATCACTTCTGCGGGTATCGGCTATTCACAGTTTCAAGAAATCACAGCGTGCATGGATTTACCTATTTTTACAGAATTTACTTATTTAAAAATTCAAGACTTCGTTTATGAAAAATGGGAGGCAACAGCAGATGAATCTATGGAAATAGCCGCCATGCGTGAGCGTGATGCAGCTATAGCTGAAGGGAAATTGAGCAACGATGGTATTCCTATAGTTGACGTATATGCCGATGGCGTTTGGTCGTCGCGTTCCTACGGCAATAACTATAAGGCATTATCAGGTGCCGCAGCAATTGTGGGTCGCAGATTTGGTGAAGTCTTATTTATAGGTATTAGAAACAAATACTGCCTCGTATGTGCTCGAGCAGAGAAAAAACACATTTCTACTCCAGAACATAATTGTTTTAAAAATTATACAGGATCTTCTAGTGGCATGGAGGCGGAAATTATTTGTCAAGGATTTGAGACATCTATAGGGATGTATAACATTATTTATGGCAGGTTAATTGCAGACGGAGACTCTGCTACATACGCGAAAATTTTAGCACGTAATCCTTACCCAAACCATACCGTTCAAAAGATAGAATGCAGAAACCACTTGCTACGCAATATGTGCAACAAATTGAGAGCTGTCACCAAAGAAGCTAAATATCCATTAGCATACAGAAAATTATTATCAGAAGTCAAGATTATGACTATTCGTAAAGTTGTGATTGCCTCAATACTAAAATACAAATCGGAGAAGGAGAAACCAGAAACAATAACTAGTTTTAGGAACGAAGTACAAAATTCCATTTACCATGCTTTCGGTAATCATGAAAAATGTAAAGACTATTACTGTTTGAAAGACAAAACTTTACAGAGCAACATTGAAATAGAGAACACTATGTTCTGGTTTAGAATAAAGATGATTATTCAATCAGTTTTATCAAAATCAAGAAGTATGCTTGAGGATGTAGATACGAATGCAGTTGAGTGCTTTAATAGTGTAGTGGCAAAGATTGTGGGGGGCAAAAGGATAAATTTCTCACTTCGAAGAGGTTATCGTGCACGATGTTCTGCTGCAGTTTTGTCATTCAATAACCCTCATCCAAGACATACACTTCATAAGAAAATTTTAGGACAAAGCCCCAAAAGTATGTTGAAAAAGTTCGAAGAACGACGATTGAAGAAAAGAAGAACAAACAAAGCAAAACCTCATAGGAAGTATAGAACACGAAATAAACAAAATATGGTCGTTCAACATGATTATGGCACTCAAAGTACTACTCCTGATATGGTATCAGATGAATTAGTTAGAGCCAAAGAACTATTTCTTGAAAATTTAAAAAAAATTACTTATGACAAACTATTACTTTTGACAAAGATAACATACAGCAATCCACTATAGATCAGAGAGAAAGCAGACGGTTTGATAGGCCAAGATACAATAGTGGAAATCAAATGTCCTCTATTGGCTTTCAAAAATGGTCTGGAAAATGCTATAAAGGAAAACAAGATACAGATTTGGAGATACAACAAAAAAAGTGATCTGATAATACTGAATAAAAACAGCAATTGGTATTATCAAGTTCAGGGGCAGCTTCATGTGACACGTAAAAAAAAATGCTTGTTTGCTGTGTGGAGTGGTGAAACCCATAATATCAAAACAGAAATGATAGATAAAGATGATGTGTTCTGGGAGACGAAGATGAAGGCAAAATTATTGTCATTTTATATGGACTGGCTCTTGCCTGAAATAGTAGATTCTCGTCATGCTCGAGGAATGCCACTTAGAGAAAAAGAATCGCCCAAGCTTGATCCTCAAGAAAACAATCCGTGTCGTAAGAGAAGACTGACTTTTGAGGGATCACCAGAAGTTCTTTCTTCTTCAAGTGAAGAAAATTATCTGTGTCGTAAGAGACGCCTAACTTTTGAAGGGTCGTCGACAATCCTTTCTACTGCAATTGGTTCCAATGAAGTAAACATGCCGTGTTGTAGCAAACAGCTAAGTTTTGATGAAATGTAACAAATAAGTACGTGAGACCGGCAAAGTTATTGTGACAGTGAAAATTATAATTATTAGGGTATTAATGTTCGGAACTGCCGCTGTACACGGACGTTAAATACTCGTACAACCTGACTGTATGTGTAAAGTGCGTTGGGGTAAGATCGGGATAGGGGTAAGATCGGGATAGGGGTAAGAACGTATAAATATAAATTATACCACTTATTTAGCTTTATTTTTAATTCCAGCCACATTACCGGGCAAGGTGGAACATAATGACGGCACGCATTATGACTAGCATTAAAAATAAAGCTAAATAAGTGGTATAATTTATATTTATACGTTCATATCATCATCATAGGGGTAACCCTATGACGATCTTACCTCAACGCACGTTATGTTATTCCCTCTTGTAACGTTTACCTACCTATGTGAAGTTATAGTAAAATCATTATAAATTGTTTTCTTGATTTTATTACTATACCCTATTCTACCCTACTCTAAACTACACTACCCTACTCTACCCTACTCTACCCTACACTACCATAATTCTCATTTTTTTTCATAAGAACCTTCTCACAATAACAAACACAACAAAAAAAGAATTAGCAAAATCGGTTCAGCTGTTCTCGAGATTTGCGCTTAGCAACACATTTAGCAATTCATTTTTATATTATAGACTAGCTTTTGCCCGCGCCTTCGCTAGCTCTACCCTACTATACCTTACTCTATTCTATTCTACCCTACTCTGCCCTACTCTACCCTACTCTGCCCTACTGTGCCCTACTCTACCCTACTCTGCCCTGCTCTACCCTACTCTACCCTACTCTGCCCTACTCTACCTTACTCTACCCTACACTACCCTAATTTTCATTTTTTTTCTTAGGAACCTTCTCACAATAAAAAACACAACAAAAAAAGAATTAGCAAAATCGGTTCAGCTGTTGTCGAGATTTGCGCTTATGAACACATTTAGCGATTCATTTTTATATTATTGACTAGATTTTGCCCGCGGCTTCACTCCCGCTCTATCCTACTCCACCCTACTATACCTTACTCTATCTTACTCTACCCTAAGGGTAGTCCTAATTTTCTTTTCCATAAGAATCTTCTCCTCACAATAAGAGAAACAACAGTTTTTTATCGTGTTCTAAAACTAAGTAGGTAAATTTTTATAAAATATGAATATAATTCTAGGTAAATATTATGATTTTATTTAACAGAATATTAAATTTATCGATCCCGGAATCGTGGGTTTTTTAATCAAAAGCAAAATTTATTTTGAATATCCCGAGATTCAGAATACGGATGCCGCGGCACCGCGCCGGAATAAGGCCATATGCTGCCTGCCGATACTAGCGTCAATCAGCTGGGCTGTAGTGGGCGGAGCTACGCGCTGCGCGCCGCGTCCCTGCTTCACCTCCGGAAATACCTAAAGACTTGCTGCTTACCGCGCCTTAATTGTTGTTAGAGCGGCAACAGAAATACATCATCGGTGAAAATTTCAACTGTCTAACTATCATGGTTCAAGAGATACAGCCTGGTGACAGACGGATGAACAGCGGAGTCTTAGTAATACGGTCCCATTTGAACCTTGGGGTATGGAACCCTAAAAAAATAAGAAAAAAAAACGAGCAGCCTTACAATAGTCGCATATGATGTGTAAAATCAGACATCTCACCTTGGTAAAAGTACTTTCTACTTCCATACCAAACAACCAACATTTCAATCCATCACTCAAAACTTTTAGAAAAATATTTTCACTTCCCTTTTCACGAAATTACTCCCACATATTGCAGGAAAGCGAGAGGAAAGAACGCAAAAAGCATAGACACTACTTTACTCTCGATAGAGACGCAAAAGGAATTGTGAATCCTTCGGTAGGTATAGAGAGGTTATAATATAATGAAAGTACTATTAAAAATTCTCACCATAACTATTCGTACATCCCATAAACACTTCAGTCTACTTTAAACATTTACATAAACAGCTTTTGTGCTTACGACTAGACCACCACTACCAACTTTAGGTGATTGCGCTGTGGTAGACCGCGAAATTCAAATTTTCTTGCGGTTTTTTTTTAAATTTGCAGGTCAGTGTAAGGTTGTATCTTAATCAAAATGTGATTGGCGACAATAAAAACTATGTATTTACATAATTTTAACCATAAAAAAATATCAATACCTATCTATAAGTTAGATTTCCTGCGAATTGTTCTGATTTCGGAATTCAGACGAATCCGTAGGAAATATAACTTAAAAAGATGTGTTGATGATTTTTATGGTTATAATTATGTAAATACATATTTGTCACTGTCGCGAATCCTATTTTGATTAAGATACAACCTGATAATTTGATAGGTTAACTGTCAACTCGCATGCACTATTGCGATTTAAACGCCATGGAAACAATGTGGTTAGATGACTCATGCGGCGGTAGTGGAAGGAAGCTTCCATAGTAAAGTGTTTTTATTGTAAGTCTCTTGTGTACAGGTCAATCGTAGGTTTAGGCTAGTAATAACACAGATTAATACAGATGGGATACTCAGCAAAATCATTTAACCCCCGGAGTGTCGACTGCACCCCATGTGTGCATAAGAAAAAACCCTTTAAATAATAGGTATATAAGCTTATATCGTATTTATATAAACGTAAAAAAAACATCATCCGATGGAAAAAAAAAACATCATCAGTAGTTGTGAACCTATGGGATTCGCGACTAACCCCCCTCACCCACCGCTGGGGTTTTCGGTTTATAAATTAGTACATAATAAACACTTGAGGGGAAAAGCAACTCTTGCTACGACACAATAAAGTGCAATTCAGGTCGCACAACGCATAATACCTGCTGTTATATTCACTACAAGTTGCCTCTTTTTCTATCGCGTAACTCTTATACCTTCTGACTCGTTAGGGTTGTCTTCTTTTACGACGCGGTGTGTGAGTGAGTATCAAACTAACGTGCTCCCCGGCCGGTGCGCGGCAGCCCTCACTGAATTGACCCAGTGAGATGTCCCGCCGCGTACTTGTAGCTTCATACCTAAACTGCGAAGTGTCCCATCTGTATTAATCTGTGGTGGTAATGCCAACTAGCTCGACCATTGAAAAATAAATCGTAAGTCTGGGGTTAGTATGGTACATTTTGAAAGGACAATGGGTAATCTTGTATAGGCCCGTACCCAAAAAAAAAATACTGTAGCATTATGAACTATGGCTGTCTTTTATGTCCTCATGAAGTAGTATAATTAATCCTAAGACAGCATGTCTGAATTCACTTGGAGAAAAAAGATAATGTAACATTTTAAAATTTCCTATGCTCACATTTTTAGTCAGATGGTTAAGTGAGGTCAAAAAAATCAACAATCAATCAAAAACGTCCGTTTTTGGCGTTAACTGCTAAGGCTTCGAACCCAGGAGGTTTACAGTGTTGATTTTTTTGATACAAAACATTCTACCTCGTCTGACAAAAAATGTGAGCATAGGAAATTCGAAAATACATATTCAATATCTCCAGAGTCCAGACTTATGAATTTTTTCACAATGGTGGCGCAGATGGATGTCGCTCAAGCTCATGAACACAGACTTCATCATCACGTGAATGTCGAGGCGATCCAACTCCTTGACATCACTGAATTAGTGCGAAGACTAAAAAGGGTAAAACCTTTTGAGTTACTTTAGTGCAGTGTGAGTGAACCTAAACTGTAGCGAAAGTGCTGACTAAAGAACTCGTGAATTAAGTGACTTCCCCTTAACTTAAAGTGAATAAGAAAGACGTTATTGGACGATTTCTTAATTTTATGGTTACTTAGCAGTTTAAGTTATATTTCAATTACTTATTATCGAATAGGCTAGATTGTAATAATAATATGAATAAAGTATCACTACCCGTGGTACTTTATATAAGGAAAAAAAAAAATGGTGGCGCTAATTGGCAGTACTACTCGCCTTAAGCTACTGCCGCGGTCGGTTCGTGGATGGGTGACCATCCCATTACATATCAAGACTTCTCCGTGCCTCGGAAAGCACGTTAAGCCGTTGGTCCCGGCTATCATTTATAGATCTTTGACCGTCGTTACGTGTAGTCAGAAGCCCAAAAGCCTGATAAGCCAGTCTTGCCAAGGGGTATCGTGTTACCCAGTAACTGGGTTGTGGAGGTCAGTTAGGCAGTCGCTCCGATAAAACAACAACATAACAACATAGTAAACAACATAGTTGGAAAAGGCTAGGCAGATAATGATGTTACCAAATGAACATGCCACAATAAGCCACTCCATCATAAATCGACACTTAATTAAACCATTTCTTATTTATCATCCACTTTACTGACGACAAAACATTGATACTAGTCCACTTCGTATGTTTTAGCATTGAAATACAACGATTATTTATTACTTACTTTTAGTATCTTAGTTTTTAAAGTAGTTAACGCTACAACTGGTCATGTGTATCGGTATCAATTAGAACCATGTACGGACCACATAGTATAATTGAAATGTAATAAAAACTGCGCTATTCCATTTCCAATGCTATCGGCTTAGCATTGAAAGTTGAAAATCCAACAGCGTCCTTTAATTTAGGCATTATTTTTTAAGTGTCCCCTAGTGTTAGTGAAAACGGACATATTTCATCTTAATCAAGTGGAAAATAGAGTTCAAAATTGAATATCAAATGCAGCCACCTGTCAACAATGAGTTTTATATCGGACATGAATCGTCTGTCATTTGTTTTTCTTGTGATTAAACTTGTATTGCGCTTTATGACCATTTTTGGGGAGGCTTATGTGGCAATACGCATAGTTACCTACGTATCCTCTTATTAATTTTTTTTTTGTAGACCTTACCTAGTAGTAATTTATTACCTATCTATAGCAAAAAGATCGATGATAGATTGATGACAGCATTATTTTTTATCATGTGAACTCCATGTGCACGCGCGTGAGATTTCTTGTTTTAAAAAACT
The DNA here is from genome assembly GCA_905163495.3 of Cosmia trapezina. Lineage (NCBI taxonomy): Eukaryota > Metazoa > Arthropoda > Insecta > Lepidoptera > Noctuidae > Cosmia > Cosmia trapezina. The sequence goes on from LR991048.1 coordinate 7,359,372, forward strand.
TTTTTGCAAAAAAATACAACCGACTTCCAAAAACAACACTACAAAGTAAAAATATTTTTTTTAAGTTTTTATTTTTCACTTTTCAGTTGTGGTACCTACCCCACACAAATTCTAATACCTACCTGCCAAAGAAACTAGAACATCATCCACATAAAAGTGGGAAAAAAATACGTATTATTGAAACTAACTCACAGAACAAGGAAAAAGTAGCACAGAATTCTGGGCTACCACCCGTAGCGACTGTCAAAGTATTGTCGTAAATTGATCCGACCTTAGAATCAAACCACCTCGAAGATAAAGAGGTTTATTTGTCTAAGAATACATGCTCAACATAACAGAATAAAGGCTCCCGTAGACAGGCGCGACGCGACTGGTGGAACAGAGTCGCATCGCGCGCGCCTGTCTGTAGGAGCCTTACTTAAGGCGAGTAATTGAGAAAAAAATCATGAGTCTGGAGATATGGAGCATTTTGAAATTTCCTATGGTCACATTTTTAGTCTGATGAGGTAGGTCAGGCGAGGTCAAAAAAATTCTAATACCTCATCTGACTAAAAATGTGAGCATAGAACATTTCAAACTGTTCCATATCGAGTCATCAAGTTAAGCTACGCTTGCCGGGGTTGGTCCATGGATGGGTGACCATCTTTACATACCGAGCGAGACTCCTCCGTGCTTCGGAAAGCACGTTGAGCGGTTGGTCCTGCTTTTTGGGCTGTCATTTGTGGATCTTTGACAGTCGTTACGGGTCGTCAGAAGCCCGAAAGTCTGACAACCAGTCTTACCAAGGGGTATCGTATTAGCCAGTAACTGGGTTATGGAGGTCAGATAGGCAGTCACTCCATGTGAAAGACTGGTATTCAGCTGCATCCGGTTAGACTGGAAGCCGACCCCAACATAGTTGAGAAAAGGCTGGGCAGATTAATTGATTTCCAGACATGACTTTTTTCTCAATGGTGGCGCACTCGCCTTAACACACGATGAACGAATGCCGACTGATGTCTGAATCACGAATGATCTTTTAAGATATACCTACGTATATAATATCTACGTATCTTGCCGAGTAATGGTTCGGAAGATTATACTTATTAATAGATTATTGATGTGCAATAAAAATTTTAGTATATTATTATTCACGAATGCGAAAGAGGGGCTTGTGGCTAAGTAATAACAGCCGCAAGGGTCGATCGATCAGGTTATGCGACGCTTGCCGCGGTCTATCCGTGGAAGGGTGACCATCTTACATACCAAGACCCCTCCGTGCCTCGGAAAGCACATTAAGCCGTTGGTTGGTAGTTACGGGTCGTCAGAAGCCCGAAAGTTTTACCAACCAGTCTTACCAAGGGTGTCTGGTAAGACTGGTACTACGACTCGAATTACCCAGTAAATGGGTTGTGGAGGTCTGATATTAAAAGGAAGTTTTCTCCGAATAAACCTATTTACTGTATATAGAAATGTTGCATTTAAAACTGACACTATTGTAGCCGCATGTATTTTGCAAAACTATTGTCTCAATGAAAATTATCATTTAGAAGAACATGAATAAAATACTGGTATTCAGCTGAATCCGATTTAACTGGGAGCCGACCCCAATATAGTTGGGAAAAGGCTAGGCAGATGATGGTAAAATCGCTACAACAACCAGGGAAAAACAAAACACAACCGCATAATTAACAAAAGTATTTCTCAAAAATGTTTGACAGTGACTCATGCAGGAATACATCAACTCATATTCGTCCGTGAATGTAGGTAATGATTAATCGTTTTATGAGAATCTTGTCTTGTTTCGTCGTGTCACAGTGTAGATGTTTGAGCAGTATGCCAAGTGTTTTTGATTGCGTTACCTTGGAACTTGAAACTACGTTGAGGCACAGATAATCTGTCGTTGAGGTAGGTCATTTATTTACCGTTGTAAATGATAAGAATTTGCTACCGCGTAGTTTTAGAAGATACTTTTTCGCCTGTTTTGTAAAATTCCTATGAAGATTTCAACTGGAATCGTAGAAGAAATGCCCTTGATTGACGTTATTTGTTTTTATTTATTTATGATCTCCAGTATGGATATACGCAAGACATGGTACATAAAACATTACATTTCTATTTTGGGGTAGTCGTGTAATAAATAAAGGGCAACATTAAGTATTAAGGAGGATCCGCAGTAGTAGCCCGCAAAATTCAAATTTTCTTGTCATCAATACATCTCTGTAAGTTAGATTTCGTGCCGATTCATCTGATTTCCGAAATCAGACGAATCGGCAAGAAATCTAACTGTCAAAGATCCATTAATGACAGCCGGGACTGACACGGAGACACGGAGGGGTCTCGGTATGTAAAGATGGTCACTCATCCACGGACTAACCGCGGCAAGCGTAGCTTAACCTGATGGATCGACCCGTGCGGCTATTATTACTTAGCCACATGCCCCTTCGGTGTGTCTACAGTGAATTCCTATTTACATGACAAGCATCGCTCTTTTGTTCACGACTACTTGGTTCTCCATAGATCATTGATCTATCTCCTGACCTTAGTAACACTAAAATCATGGCGTATTCTTCACTTTGGCGTTATCGGAAACTTTGTACGACTCTGGAATTGTAATTCCGTTGTACAAAGAATTGTATTGTACACACGGCTACACATCAAACTATACATTTCCAGTTTACACTGACCTCTTATTGTAAAAAAAATCCTATACAATGCGAGATCAGCTTATACTGGAAATGTATACTTAGCTTGATCTGTAGCCGTGCGTACCTATTCTTGCTTTTCTACATAGTTATTGATTTATTCTTTTGGATACCTTTTCACCTCTCTGGACAAGATTACTTACTTACTGATTACATATTTGTATGGTTCTTTATTTGCTTTCGGAGTTCGGAAGTCGACTTTTATTTATGGGGGATGCGCCAGGGTATCCCGCGGAATTCAAGTTTTCTTACCTACGTTTTTTGCAATTTCCAGGTCAGTATCAGGGTCAGGGTGTATGTTGATTAAAATATGATTTGCGTATTTGAATAGCATGGCGCGGTGGATCCGCAGTGGTAGCCCGCGGAATTTAAATTTTCTTGTTCTCTCGACATCCGGACTCAGACTAAATAAAAAATCAAGACATAGCGCTGTCAACAGTAACGTGAAGCCGCACGTTTCGGGTTTCGTAAACATGTGTGCACAATGTGTGCGTGTGAGCGTGTATGCACAGGGCGAGGTGTAGTTTTGCGCATGCTTCACTATATTGTCCGCAGCGCTATGTCTGGGTTTTTTATTTAGTCTGAGCATCCGGACTGTAGTGTCAGTAGCGACACTGTGTTGTTACATAGATCCGTAACGAGCCCTGCATTTACCTACCATGATATTAATCTCCATCATCTCTTTCCAGCATACTGGGGTCGCGATGGCGGCAGCAGTGGGGGCGCGGCGGCTGCGCAGGCGCAAGCACAAGCACAAGCGGCGCTCTTCGGCTTCGGGTCTCGCTACCCGCCCCCCACCACGCTCGGCGTGGCGGCCAATCAGGCAGCGTCACTCGGCCTACATCCAGCTGCCAGTAAGTACAATGGTATGATAGCTTGATTATTTGCTATTAATTTTAAGTAGTACAGTCAGCCACATCATTAGCAGACCCCCCTTGTATAGATGGTTGAGATTTTTTAGAAAACGAATCGTTAGAATTTTATAATTATTTTATTTTTATTAAAATATCTATGATAAATAAAATATAAAAGAATTATAAAATTCTATCGATTCGTTTTCTAAAAAATCTAAAACATTTAAGCAAGGTGGGTCAGCTAATGCTGTGGCTGACTGTACATAATAAGTTATTTGTAAAAATAGTCAAATAAAGGTGAAGGAAAATATCAGGATCTGGGACTTACAAGGTGTAACTTAAATAACGTACAACCTCTTAAGGGGTCATTGTATTCATCATTGTGAACAACTTTTAGTAAGGACCAAAACCGAAATCGCGAAAAAAAATCAGCTGTTCCCTACATTTATGTTTGCATACTTATCTGATCAAAATTAGGGAACAGCAGGTTTTTTTTTCGTGATTTCAGGTTTGGTCCCATAGTAAAAGTTGTTCATAATGATGAGTTTAGGTTGTATTATATGCTAGTCGCGCGGTAAACTCTGCTTGCGCGATGCAGGATTTGTGTGACGTCAGGACTTTGATTATAGACGCCGACACAATGTCCTGGCGGTCTATTCTGTTAAAATCTCACAGTGAAAACTTGGGTAAAGTGAGCTTGAAGAGAGCTGTCATTCCATCTGATGTTAGGGATTGACACTATTGACAACTCACTTCACCAAAGTAGTTACCGTGAGATTTTTCCAGAATACATCGGCTGAACTATCGTCGACTGGTAATTGTAGGACCTACCTACCTTCTCAATTATTCTGAAAGCAGATTTTGGTAGGAAATCATGCTTTCTCACAAACGGATTTGTGATCGCAGTATGTACCTAATGTAATTTATTAGTAGTGCAACAACAGTATGTTGTTGGTAACAAAGGAAGCTTGTGTCCATCCTCGTGGGTCTTAACATACACTCTAAATTGCTTTTTAACCATCTACGAGAAGGTATTATTATGATACTTTTCATACCAGGAATCATAATGGCCAATCAAGCTTTAAAAGGCAACCCCTGGCTCCTAAAAGCCTAATTTAATTGTTGACCCGGTTATTTTAGCCCAGTAGTAACGGCCCCGACTTATTAGTAGGTCGTGTATTCGAACCCCGGCAGGCGCATTACTTTGTGTAATTTACTTCATCGCCACTGCTCTCAAAACGGTGAAGGAAAACATCGTGAGGAAACCGGCATGTCCTAGTACCAAAAATTCGAAGACATGTGACATAAACCAACCCCGCCCGTGTGTTGGATTACGGTCCACTCCCTCTCATAGAGAGGAGGGCCGTGTTCCAGGTGCGGGTGTGGTGATTATGCTTATGACGGCGTTAAAGCTCCATTTACACGGCGCCATTTTATTGCCTGTGGCATACCATAAAATTGACAGGCAAATATCTGGCACCGTCTAAACTACACGTACAATTTTGTTGGACTTTGAAAACTGGTATAAGCATGTACAAGAAAATCACACAGTACATACAATAATTGCTCGTACAATAAAATCGCATTCAATTCTGGCATGATCTGACATTTGTGCTGTCATTGAAATATGAGTGCGGTAAGTGAGGGTGTGGTAACCGTTGTTGCTATTTTGAGGCAAGAAATCAAATCAAGAACAACTTGAAAAATATCTTGAGAAGCGTTCAATAAAATTTAATGAAATATCATGTCTAGGCAAAACTTGCATGCAATAATCGACTGTCAGTTTTATTGCCTGGTGTAAGTCGCATGCGATTTTATTGAATGGCAAAACTTGCATTCAATTATTGTAGTACATCCCATTTTATGGAATCGCACGCGTGTAAACACTTCATGCAGTTCTTGAATGTCAAAAAACTTGAACGTGCTTTATGGCATGCAATTATTGCTCTTGAACGTTCCAGAAACTTGCCCCGTGTAAACGGCGCTTTAGGTTGCTTTTCCACCACGTATGTGCAATGCTACGTTGCTATGGATGCGTTTGATATCCACCAATCATATTCATTGGTCCACATAGCATAGCTCTGGTGGAAACGGGTGCAACTAAGCTATGTTTATTATATGGAAGGATGCGTGCTATGGATGGGAGCTAAGAATGCGCGAGTGGTGTAGCTGCCGCTCCCCGCGCCTTCATACTGTCGATGCATCGCGCAACTTCCTCGCACAGCTACCTCGCGGCGGCGCATCTTCACAGCACATCTTACTCGCTCCGCTACATATCTTAGCATTAGTGAAAACGGTCACATAGTTTCGTAGCTTAGCTTTCACATCTTCTCAGCATAGCTGCATAGCACATCTCTGGTGGAAACAACATTACTTTGCAGTGGTTGGAACAAGGATGCCTATTATTTATTTATTTATTTATTTGGGGATCTCCAACAAAGGATACTTAATATAAACTACAATAATTAAAAAGGTTCTTTCAAGTGTGCTCCTTCAATTATAGGAAACCACAACATGCACATATAACTAGGTCTAAACAGCATAAAAATAACAATAGAAAATTAAATGATTACTTAAATTTGAGAAAAAAAAAAAATTACATGTCAAGATTGCATATTGCAGGTTTTATGATGACAAACATGAGATTTTTTCTAATTATGCTTTCAAGAACTGTTGATAACCCTTTCCTCTCTCTCCAGGTGCAGCCTGGTGGTCGATGGCATCCCACCTAGCGGCTCAAGACTACCTAGCGCGACTGCAGGCCTCAGGGTTAAACTTCCCTCCCCTGGCGGACCCTTATGCCGCGCTGTCGGCTCTCTCCGGCGGTCAGGGTCTGAAGCAGCCGCAGAAACCTGGGAAGTTGTCTAGTCGGAATGAGAGGTAAGAATAATCTTCATCTATCTATCTATTTCTTGTCCTGACTGACTGACTGATTCATGAGGAACTCGCGGCTAAGTAATAACAGCCGCAAGGGTCGATCCATCAGGTTAAGCTACGCTTGCCGGGGTTGGTCAGTGAATCTTTACATACCGAGACTCCTCCGTGCCTCGGAAAGCACGTTAAGCTGTTGGTCCCGGCTGTCATTCGTGGATCTTTGACAGTCGTTACGGGTCGTCAGAAGCCCGAAAGTCAGACAACCAGTCTTATCATATTACATATTACCCAGTTACTGACCTGTGGAGGTCAGATAGGCAGTCGCTCCATGTTAAATACTAATATTCAGCTGCGTTCGGTTAGACTGGAAGCCGATCCCAACATAGTTGGGTCACCCTCCACGGACAAACCCCGGCAAGCGTATCTTGCGATATAATATTCTTAAAGATGATCTTTCGATAGATTTGGAAGACACTCAAAAAGCTTCGTGAAAAGGACTTCAATTTGCATGTCAAAAGGATTCTTGCCTTGGGCCTCTTAAATAAATGATTTATTGAGAAAAAATTTAACATATCATAGATTATCATAAAGAGGCCAATCGTCGTCTAAAAAGGTACGCTAGAAGGACATTATTGACATAATTACGAAGTAAGTAGTCCACTTCAACCAGTGGCCCACTTGAACCTGAAATCACTAAATACTTTTATCACTAAACGAATTTAAAACATCGTTCTGTGATCAATCCCTATTGATGATTCGTGGGTAAAAAAAAGAAATTCTATTTAGTCCGTAAGTCAGATAATATGAAAATTAGACACGTATTTTTTGTTTTATCGTAACTTGGATAACACGCATTAAAGTTGGGGAGTGGGGGCTCGCTACGTCACTTCTACGTATAAAATCTAGCTAGGCGTGACGTAAGGCAAATTTTTGAACTCAGTATAGCGCCGTAATCTTTTGATTACGTAAAAAAAGAAAAAATACGTGTCCAATATTTTTTAACAAGCGCATGGACGAAAACTAATTTTTAGTAATCATCCCTATTGAAGATGACAGAGTTACCATGATAATTTAATAGTAGATTATGCACCGAGGGGCTAAAGTTGTGTCTTATGTCACGGGCGTCATATTGAATCTCGAGCGCAATGAAGGATTCGGGATTTAACTCCCGAGCGTAGTGAGGGAGTTAAGAGTTTAACTCACGAGCGAAGCGAGGGAGTTAATACAAGAATCCTGAATGCAGCGAGGGATTCAAGCTAGCCCAAGGCAAAGACACCTTTAGCCCAGAGGAGGATACTCTACTTTTTACACCTACTGTGAGAAAATAATAGCCATAGTACGAAAAACAAAGTATTTATTAAATAAACAAACAGTAAGAATAACATATTTAGAACTAGTTAGTTATATGCACTTACATATTAATTGAAGTTAACGGTAACATTTGAGACATTAGTCCAGTTGTGCAAAGATAAAGTTAAGTTTTTATTTGGTACGTTTATAGATGTTGATGTGGAATTTAAAAAAAAAAAAATTAAAAAAAAAAAATGGTTCGTAGTTATCTAATTATTCTTACAATATTATGTCTTCGAAAACATGGCAACGATATGAAGAAGCAGTCGTTATGATTTTGTAGGAAATCGAGAATATCATCCACGCGTAGTAGGTAAGGGTTTCGAAAATAGCTTTCCTCTTTCTGGCACCAAAGGGTGTTTGTTAGTACTATACTGCCAATTTAGCTGAGCATGTGAGATTCCAAATTCAAATCACATTATTGACCAGCGGGTCATAATGAAATCCAGTACAACATTATTGACCGGCTGTGCCCCCGGCCACTAATGACTCACTTTAGGTTAAGGTTGCTTGACATATAATTTGACATTTTCGAGCAGGTGGTGTGAAAATATATTTTTCATTCCTCATACTCGGAAAGTGGTGTTTGTTTGATCCGAGTAGCGGGTCGAAGACGCTGCTCCCCACCCTTGGTCGGGAAAGACTCATAGTAATTGCTTCCCTCTCTAGGGCGGGAATGAATTTTAAAAATAGAATTTTTGGTTAGGTAGTCGGGCTGCGGTCTTGTGAGTGTACAAACAGCCAGTGTGAATATAAAAAAAAAAACACTAGTAAGCGGGACGGCCTGCGGCGGTGACGCGGTGTGTTCCATCTTTAAAATTTAAAAAACCGGTCAAGTGCGAGTCGGACTCGCGCACCAAGGGTTTCGTTCCGATTTCTGAAAAAGTGTGCTATTTAGAGACATCGTTTTATTTTTCCTGTAATCTTTACATAATCTTCTATCATATAGAATAATTTCAGATTTTTCTCTTTGCAAAATTCGGAGAAAAGGGGGGGGGGGAAGGTATTTTTTTTTTACATTTTTCATCAAAAGTCGAAAACTATGTGGTCTAAAAAAAAGAAAAAAAATGTTTACGAATGTGCAAACAGCGTTCTTTCATATGATACCCCATATGCCCTAGTAGCCCCACTTTGAATTTGTAAGACCCCCTCTCAGTCCCTGTTGCAAAAAAAATATAAATATTTTTATTTCTTTATTTTTTGAAAAATAGTTGGTTAACGTTATCCAAAATTTTCCAAATTTCAAGTAGTTCTTGAGATATCCAGCTGTGACAGACAGACTGAGCCACACCATAAGGGTTCCTTTTTTACCATTTTGGTACGGAACCCTAAAAAGAGTATAATTTGGCGGGATACTAACTCTGTAAGCTGTACTTCGTTCAAATAAATAGGTACTTACACATGTATTTTTATCAGTAAATATTTTAGAAAAACTGGCTATTTTTTACTTTCCTTATAGTCGAAATGAAAAGTAGAGTGTTTAACACGGGTGAAAGTCACCAATTCCTACTCGGACTATATCCGCCCTCGCTGCGCTCGGGCGTCTAAATACCTCGTATGGGAATTGATTCCCTTCCACCCTTGTATAACAATCTACTATAGCGCTTACATATTTAGTGATTTGTGAGGAGCTCGTGGCTAAGTAATAACAGCCGCACGGGTCGATCTGTCAGGTTAAGCTACGCTTGCCGGGGTTGGTCAGTGGATGGGTGACCATCTTTACATTCCGAGATTCCTCCGTGCCTCGGAAAGCACGTTAAGCCGTTGGTCCCGGCTGTTATTCGTGGATCTTTGACAGTCGTTACGGGTCGTCAGAAGCCGAAAGTCTGACAACCAGTCTTACCAAGGGGTATCGTATTACCCAGTAAGTGGGTTGTGGAGGCCAGATAGGCAGTCGCTCCATGTAAAATACTGGTATTCAGCTGCATCCGGTTAGACTGGAGGCCGACCCCAACATAGTTGGGAAAAGGCTAGGCAGATTGATATTTAGTGATTTGTGGTGCAAGTAGGTCTTAAAGTGTTTACACCGGTTACCCGAGAACAGAGGGGCAATTCTCGTATTTTTAACAACGTTCGCAATCTCATCTCAGTCTCAATCTGTCAAAAATTGTATAGCGTTTACCTACATTTTTGACATTTGATTGACGCTGGCATGAGATTGTGAACGGTTTTAGGTACGAGAATTGGCCATCAGAGGGGCAATTCTCGTAATTTTAAGAACGTTCGCATTCTAATCTCCAGTCGAAATCTGTCAAAAAAGCCTCTAATTTCCCTACATTTTTGACATTGACTGTCGCTGAGATGACACTGCGACTAGAATTTGAACGTTTTTTAAGTACGAGAATTGGCCCTCTGATCTAGGTAACCTCCCTCCATTATATTGCGCTTTCCACTTACTGGATCTCATTTCTTTAGCATACTTTTGAATTTCTTTTCTCAACTATAATTTGATGTTCTTTGAATGATGTAATGTAAACAATACCTACTTTGATTTAAAAGAGCGTCCATAGAGTTTCTTGCCCATTCTTCTACAAAGGAACCTTCTGAATCTTTGAATGGACAACTAGCTTCATCTTCCTGACTGACTGACTCCTTGACAATATTCAAAAGTGCCTATAATTGGTTTCATTAAAATAAATGCGTTGAGTTGACTTATCCAGAAGTTGACTAAGTTGACATCTCTTCTGCATTAGCTCACTTTTCTTCTCTTCTTCCAGGTCAGGCAGAAGCAGTACATCATCAAGCGCGTCCACAAAGGACAAGAGTCCATCAACCAGCAGCGCCAACTCGCAGAACATGAGTGAGTGGGGCACGTATCTACTATCATACTTTGTGTGTCTGTGTTGTTAATCATTGTTGTGTGCTACTAATGGAGCAAACGTTCATGTATAAAGGAGAGAGATAATATAATATGCATATGACACACCATTCGACGAAAGTCTTTGATCAGTGCGTGTTGCCAATGATGGCATACGGCACTGAAACGTGGTCGCTCACAATGGGCCTTATTAGGAGTCTAAAAGTCACCCAAAGTTCAATGGAGATGTTTGGAGTTTCCCTACGTGATCGAATCAGAAATGAAGAGGTAACTGACATAGCCCGAAGAATTGCCAAACTTAAGTGGCAGTGGGCAGGGCACATTGCTAGCAGAATAGATGGCCGATGGGGCCGGAAGGTTCTAGAGTGGCGACCGCGTACCGGAAGACGTAACGTTGGAAGGCCTCGGAACAAGGTGGACCGATTACCTTGTGAAGGATGCGGGAAGCACAGAACCTTGGGGGGGCCTATGTCCAGCAGTGGACGTCTTTCGGCTGAAATGATGACACACCATTGTTTGCCCAGGCCTAAAATGCACGGCTTCTCAATGTCTCATCAACAACATCTTTCACAATCTAACTTCTCTCCTTCTTCCAGGATCCTCCTACGGTCTACCGAAGACTTCTTCTCCGTCCGCGATGCACCACTCTGCGTCTCTGTCGAGCCTGGCATCCCTCAACAGTCTGGTGTCTGCTCCTCATCAGAGCAAGCCCAGTAGCAAGCCGTCTGCTGCGCCACAGCCAAGCAGTAAGTTTAACCAGCAAAATGGATCGAAATATGTTCTATGAGTATAGTTTCCGCACTTAGTCCTTCATGTGGACCATTGTGCGTGGGCCATGGCGGCCGTCGAGGTCATTGACGTTTCTATTCTTGGTTGAATCGCATTGTTCAGATGTATGTTGTATTGGTCTTTGTGTTGTCTGTTTTCATACAAAAATACCATCCAAATTTCCGACTTTTCTGGTGAATTTTCCAAATAAAATCAGTCATACAATCCTTGTCCTGAAAACAAAAAAAGAATTTGCCAAATAGCTGCAACCGTTCTGCTGAAGTGATGCACTGACATACATTCGGCAATTGATTTTTATTTATGTAGATTATTCTCTTTTTGCAGAAAAGCCGTCATCATCGTCATCTTCGAGCTCCAAAGGCAAGGAGCGCGAGCTGGCGCTGCTGCGCGGCGACCTCATGCTGGCGCAGGCGGCTGCGCACGGCGCCTACCACGCCGCCGTGGCCGCGGCTGCCAAGGGGAAGGTAATGCGAACTATTAAACCGGGGACTTACGAAATGTAACATGCAATGTAACATGAAAGGAGCATTTCATAAGTGTGGACGGAGCGCGCGCACGAATCGAGCATGTACCTACTCGCATCTGTTTTGCATGCGCGCGGCGAACATAGCTCAGTCTGCCGAGAACACGCGAAGAGAACTTCCTCCAGTGTTCGCGCGCGTTCCGCAGTACAGACACACACAACCCGTCCACACTGGCGCTCCGTGCACACTGCGCGCCCCTTTGTGTTCGGCGGAAAAACCGACAAATGGCGGATCGCGGCGCGCACGAGTTGAAATGCTCTGTTCGTGCGCGTAGTGTGCATGGTTCGAGCGCACAAGGCAAGACAAACACACAGCGTGGGTCCCGGACCTTTAGAAGGCGTAAGAGGGGCTGAAGTCAACTCGCAGAGGCCTGTTAGACGTTTTTAATTAAATAAGGCAAATAATTTAATCATAAAAATCATCAATACATTTCATGAAATTTTGACATTTGTGGATTAAGGGAGATGTATTACTGATTGTAATGATTATAAAATGTAAATACATATCTGTTACAGTCGCGAAGAATACTTTAATCAACACACACCCAAACACTGAGCTAAATTGCAAAAATCGTAAGAAAATTTGAATTTCGCCAGCTACCATAACGCCATACATATTAAACGTAATAATCTGTTTGTCTTGTTTGTAAGAATGTTGGGCCACAAAAGGGATGAATGAAAAACAATTGCATGCAGCTGAGATGAGAATGCTAAGAGGGATGTGTGGTGTTTTAAGTTCTATGTTAAGGATTTGGTTTCCGCACTTAGTCCTTCATGTGGACCGTTGTGCGTGAGCCATGGCGGCCTTCGTGGGTTATTCCAACCAGCCCACTTCCCTCCAGAAGTTAATCAAATCTCCGGGTCTGTTAATGTGATGTGTACACGAATGGATAGAATGAATACATAAGAGGAAGTTTGAAAATGGCACCGGTGACTGAAAAGTTATGCGGAAATCGGTTGTCATGGTATTGGCATGTGATGCGGAGGAATTAGGAAAAAGTCGTTAGGATAGTTTTGAGTATGAATGTCGATGGCGATAAGAGTAGGGGAAGACCAAAGAAACGATGGATGGACTGTGTGAAAGATGACATGGCTATAAAGGGGGTGACTACCGAGATGACGACTAATAGAGAAGTATGGAAAAAAATAGACATGTTGCGCTGACCCCAAATAGATTGGGATAAGGGCAGGAGCAGGAGAATGATGATGATGATGATAAATCTGTTTGTTTCTAGAACATGTCGCCGCTGTACCCATTCGGCATGCCGGGGTCTGACAAGGATGGTCGGCACGGCGGCATTGACTCTCTTACTGGTTTGCCGCATACCATACTCAGGTGAGACACATTGAATACAATAATACATTAACACTACATGCCTATACCTTCTTATTTATGTGCAAATGGCTTGATTGACATACCTTCTTATTTATGTGCAAATGGCTTGATTGACACACCTTCTTATTTATGTGCAAATGGCTTGATTGACATACCTTCTTATTTATGTGCAAATGGCTCGCCCATGCCTATATTAGAAAGGTTTAGGTGGTGAAATAAGGGTAAACAATCTTGACGTGACTTTTTACACAAACACATACTAAACAAATAAATTACTGCTTAAACTAATGGTTCAATTGATTTAGTAATCATTATTGTTGTATTTACATAGGTTTTTATTTGCATTTTATTTTTAAACTGAGGTTTTAAAATAAAAAAAGAAAAAGACACATCAAGATTGTTTACCTTTTTTTCACCACCTAAACCTTTCTAGTATAGGTTACTTGGAAAGTTGGAAGTAATTAAACTTTTTAAACTTTCGCGATTTGTACGCATTATAAAACACTATTGAAAACGCGTCTTATCGCGATATTCTTTTCAACTGAGATCTAATTGTGAATACCAAGTGAGGGTAGATGCACATACCCGCACTTTACGAAGACGTCGCTGAGCTGTCATCAGTCCTCCCGTGACCACGATCGCTGCAAGGCGGTCGAAACGTCGGGAAACAAGTAGGTACCTGTTTACCTCGTAAAAAAGAATATCGCGATAAGACCCGTTTTCGATAGTGTTTTATAGTTGGAAGTAATGTTTAGACTAGACGGCCTTAAGGCGGGTATACATATGCCTATGCAAGTTGCTGTCATGCCATTGTTACATTCCCCAATCAATTCAATTCAATTCAAATAATCTTTATTGCAATCCATAATTTGGAAGTAATTAATAAAAATAGAAACAATTATGGACCCTGTTGGGCACAGCAAACTTTTAAATAAAGATAGAGAAAGAAGAGAAGGAGAGAGAAGAGTGAGAGAGGCAGAGCGCGTTTATGATGTTTCTTATTACTTACTAAAGATCAACCAGAACACCAATCAGAAGTTATGGCACACGGCATGCAAGCTTCTTGCATACCTTTGTGCAAGTTACAGGCATGTATATTCTCGCACTTAATATACCGAAATCACCAGGGGCCGTACTACGACGTGAAAAAAGTTCATGGATCCATTATAAGTTAACGGAACCCGTTGAGAAAAAAGGATGGTGCTATAGGTCGTATATAGCACCGTCTCTCTCTCTCACACTGGAACCGTGATGGATTCATGATCTTTTTTCACGTCATAATACGGGCCCTGGCCTCTACAACGAGCTTACCCTAATAAGTTACTCTATAATATAGATTTGCTTTTAATATATAACGTGTCGGTTTGCATCCTCGTCAAGTTTCAGGGTGTAGTACAGAACATCAAACCGAACAAGTTTCTCCATGGGACCAACGCACGAAAAAACGAAACAAAACGCGCATAACACATAGCGCGCATAGCGTATTCACGAAAAAAATTTCAACTGTCCCATTGAAAACTTCTATACCTACTCCTCGAGGCAAATGTATGGGATGGCTGATTATTTTTTCGCGATTACGATGTTGGTGCCATGAAAAAAGTTGTTCGGTTTGATGGTATACACACACCCGTAAATTTGACGAGGATGCAAAACGACACTACAAGCCTAATGCATTACTTATAAAAAAAAACAACTTTACATTGCTTAAAGATTTCAAGACAACATGTATATTCTCTTGTAAATAAATAAATAACTAATACTCAATATTTCTGTTCTATCAGTGCTGCTTTAGAAGGCGGGTAAGATATCATATTTCTTACATTCTTAAAGCCTGTTTTACCACCTCCAGATAGGCACTATCTACCAGATAAATTTAAAAAACTAACACTACTTTTAATTTTCGTGATATACAAGAATTTAATGCCTCTCGCTCATATCATCCTTGTATAAGAAATAAATTGAGAAAAGGGCAAGAGAATGATCATATCTGACGGATAAATTAACCAACACTCATCCAGAGGTGGTGAAACAAGCCCTTACTACAATATCTAAACATTTTACATCAATATTAACCTATTTATTTCTTCCAGTGATCCTTCATCAGTGCTGGGCGGGGTACGGTTGCCTCCGGATACGGAAATTATCAAGTATACCTCTTCGTTAGCGGGGCCGAAGGTAAAAGCACATGTATGTTGACACCTTTTTATTACTTATACTAATTTGTTATTAAGATAATAAGCTGTAGAAAAATCTTGTAATTTCTGTTATTATGAAGGACCTGTGCCTAAGTAATGACAGCGTCACGGGTTGATCGATCAGGTTAAGTTACGCTTGCCGTGGTTGGTCCCTGGGCGGGTGACCATCTTAACATACCAAGATCCACCGTGCCACGAAAAGCACGTTAAGTCCCGGCTGTCATTCCTGGATCTTTGACAGTCGTTACGGGTAGTCAGAAGCCCAAAAGTCTGACCACCAGTCTTACCAAGGGGTATCATATTACCCAGTTACTGGGTTGTGGAGGTCAGATAGGCAGTAGCTCCATGTAAAATACTGGTGCTGCATCCGGTTAGACTGGAACATAGTTGGGAAAAGGCTAGGCAGATTGACCTATTTTCTGTACACTCAACCAATGTGCCCCCTTTTCGATGATGATTTTGACTTATCTATACATTTCTATACAAAGTAAAAATACAGGTTATAGAATTATGTTTAGGTCTAATTTACAGTTTTTGTCTTGGTTTGGTCGAACCCCGGAGGGGGGCTGCACCTGTTGCCCTCCCTCTCCCTGTATCCGCGTCTGCCCTCTGAAGATATATCTAAAATACTCACCTTGAGTTTACCTACGTGTTCTTACTAAGTAGTTACAATCACTATTCTTTCAATCTTTACTTAAAAGTTTTTTTTTTGTTTTTCCAGGCGGGCTCAGGCACAACGACTCGCGGGCGTAAGAAGACGATCTCGTTAGACCCGCCCCACGTCAGCGTGCATCCCGCCGATCGGAACGCGCCCCTACCCAGCAAACGGCCTAAACTTGTAAGTAATAAAAGCTCAAAATAAAATTGCGAGAGAACACCAACATGGTTGGACAAAAGAACTGGCCCGCAATGGACAGGACACAAATGTGTGGGAAAGGACAGCACAGGCTAGAACCGTTCCCAAACTTATTTTGTCTACTGCCCACTTTGTCACCAGCTCAGTCGGTGTCTAAGAGTCCTCCTAGATGAAATTACAAATCGCCCCCGAAGCCTCTACACAACGCCCCATTTTGTTTCTGGGTCTCTTACTGCCCTCCTATAGGCCTGCAGCCTACAAGAGGGCGTTATCGCCCACTTTGGAAAACACGGGCTAGATGATAGAGCTTATTAATTTCAGATGCTTTTAGCTACTGTGGGCGTGCAAGTGCTAGTCACCGCCTGAGATAATTATGTGAGCAGTGAGACGGGGGGGCTAGACAATGGTCAAGCTAACTCAGTCTGCCAATCTTGTCAATCGCGACCGCCTCTGTCTCACCGCTCACATAGGTACCTCAGGCGGTGATTAGCACTTGCGCGCTCACTATATTCAATCTGTTATCATTATGATATGCATAGAGAATTGCCGCGTGCGGATAGAATCCTTGGTAAATAAAGATAACTAGGTATATACAACGTGTAATGCTAAATGCGCAAAACCTCTTAAGGGGTCATTGTACTCATCATTATGAACAACTTTTACTATGGGACCAAACCTGAAATCGCGAAAAAAAAATCAGCTGTTCAGTACATTTATGTTCGCAAATTTCGTCAAAATGTACTGAACAGCTGATTTTTTTTTCGCGATTTCAGGTTTGGCCCCATAGTAAAAGTTGTTCATAATGATGAGTACAATGACCCCTTAAGAGGTTTTGCGCATTTAGCATTACACGTTGTATATACACCATGTATTTACAGGACGAGTACGGCAACTCCCGGTCGTCAGTGGAAGTGATCCGGCTGCCAAACAAACCGGACAGGCCCGGACACAACTCCATGTCCGGCACACCCCCACCCAATCTGTCCGATTATGCAGGTATGTGTATTTCATCATTACTTTTTATTAAGAAGAGATGCATGAGCTGAAAACTGTAATATTTGAAAACAAAGGCAATGAGGGCAATCTATTTTAAGGTCAGGGTTCTCATCATCATCATCATTTCAGCCGAAAGACGTTCATTGCTGGACATAGGCCTCCCCCAAGCACCGCCACTTTTACCGTTTCTGTGCTTCCCGCATCCAGCGGATTCCTGCGGCCTTTACAAGGTCATCATATAGCTTGTGGGAGGTCTTCCGGTACGCGGTCGCCACACCAAAACCTTCCGGCCCCATCGGCCCCATCGGCCATTTGTTCTGCGAGCAATGTGCCCTGCCCACTGTCACTTAAGTTTGGCAAATCTTCGGGCTATGACGGTTACCTTGGTTCTCCTGCGGATCTCTTCATTTCTGATTCGATCACGTAGGGAAACTCCAAGCATAACGTTCTCCATTGCCCTTAGGTTGACTTTTAGCTTACTAATAAGGCTCATTGTGAGCAACCAGGTTTTAGTGCCGTAGGTCATCACTGGCAACACGCACTGGTCAAAGACTTTCGTCTTGAGACACTGCGGTATGTGAGACGAGAAGATAGTGCGAAGCTTCCCGAACGCCGCCCAGCCGAGTCGGAACCTCTTTCTTGAAGTTGGACTTACCTAACTGGACAGTTTTTCCTAGGTAATCATACACAACTTGAGTGTCAGGGTTAGAAAACCTTCTAGCAGTAAGAACCTTGTCCAGGAGTACCGCTTTTTCTAACAAACCTCAAGGGAATACTGTCTAACAATATCCGATTTAAGTATTGGTTCTTGACTATTTAATCATTGACCGTAAGAACTATAATTGGCATAGCTAATAAAATGATATTGTTATTTTTTTTATGGCTTTACTCGACCAGTTCCAAACCATTCCAAACTCAAATGAAGTTCTTATTTACGAGCTTAGTTTACGAGTCTGAAGTCGACGTTGTTTGCTAAAGTATCTCGTTAAAACTAATCTTTGTCATTCTCGGCTTTGGCTATAATATATACTTAATAATTATCTCGGGACTCAGGGGTCCCGGACCTTTGGAAGGCGTACGAAGGGCCAACTCGCAGAGGCCCGTTAAACGCTTTCAATGAAATGAGGCTTTCAATGAAAGGACCATGGCCCCTGCATGATCAATGATTTAATATACATGGAAAAAATGGCAGGGGGTGACTTGCAAATTCAAAAATCGGCCCCCGGAAACTGTCGCTAGCACTTAGTGACATAGCGACAAGGAAGCAACATATCCTGAGGTGCTTGAGAAGTGGAGAGGAATTCCACGGCTCTCAGAACAATCCCAGAGCCCGGAAGATGGTCAAGATCCCTACAAGCACTTACTGGAATACTTCCTTCCTCCGATCACGTTTGCTCTTGCGGATCTCCACTCAAGCCGGGCAATAAAGGCAAGAATGAGGTGGGAGCTCTGTTCCTCATTACTGTTCACTCCAGCCGGTCAATAAAGGCAAGCCAGAGATGATGAACAAGAGTTCTCCCGGGAGATAGGGTCCGTGTGTTCTCTAGCTCGCCACATGCTGCCCTGCGGGTTTCTGTATATCTCTTGATTATTATTGTTATCTGTTTGTCCCCAGGCATATCCCGAGAATTGCTACAGACGATAGCTAGTCAGAGCGGCGTGAGCTTGGCCGCGCTGGAGCGCCAGCTAGCGGGCTCCACAGGTGACTATTGTATGTCTATAGCAACCTTTACTTATTACAGCTTTAGAATAGAATACTTTTATTTTCAGACAAAGTCCATAATGGCACAGATTAATACAGATGGGACACTCCACAGTTTAGGTATGAAGCTACAAGTTCGCGGCGGGCCCCGTACGCGGGGCTAATTCAGTAGGTCAGAAGGTATAAGAGTTACGCGATAGAAAGAGAGGCAACTTGTAGTTGAATATAACTGTAGGTAATAAGCGTTGTGCGACCTGAATTGCACTTTATTGTGTCATAGCAAGAGTCGCTTTTTATTTAAATGATTTTGCCGAGTGTCCCAAGTCCCAACAAAGTGTAATACAGACTATTAATATGTGATAATGGTTAGTAATAATTTGACTTACCATCTATTGTCGGACTTTTAACTAGCTGCAGTAAACTGACACTTCTAATGTCATTTCGCTGTCACATGGGAACATTTTTTAACGAAATGACAGATAAGAAGTGTCATTTTACTGCAGCTAATTAAAAGTCCGAGTATAGTGTTAGTGTTGGTCCTACCTGTCATTCGAGGATCTTTGACAGTCGTTACGGGTCGTCGGAAGCCCGAAAGTCTGACAATCAGTCTTACCAAGGGTTATCGTACTACCCATTTAATGGGTTGTGGAGGTCAGATAGGCATTCGCTCCATGTAAAATACTGGTATTCAGCTGCATCCGGTTAGACTGGAAGCCGACCCCAACAAGGATGGGCAAAGGCTAGGCAGATGAAATTCTAACAGTCTTCATCGTTCGTCCGTCATTTCACGTCATAGCTATTTTATATCCAGCCATTTCTCCGTCCATATAAATATCAAGGGGAAAACGCCAGGGTAGCCCGCGAAATTCGAATTTTCTTACATTTTTTTGCAATTTGCATATCAGTATTAGGTTGTATCGCGACCGTAACAAATATGTATTTAGATAATCGAATCGAGGAGTTGAATGTTGGATTCTAATGATTATAAAATCATTAGAATCCAACATTCAACTCCTCGATTCAAATTAGTATAATACTCAAATGTCAATATTTCATGAAATAGTCATTCAGTAGGATTACTTGGTCTTAAATAGTTATATGATGACTTAAATCATTAGTTCCCAAAGTGGTCCAGGTGGACCCCCAGACTCGACGGGGGTCTACGATGGCATGACAAAAAAATGCGGGTTTACAATTTGTAAGCGGGTGGTCCACGACAATTTATCTGCTTTCGATAGTGAAGGACTAAAATGTTAGCTTGACTTTACCTATCAATGTAGGAAAATAATATTGAAATTGAAATAAGTGAGAATTGATTGGTTCCTTGTGCTGTGAGTAGATGTGAAAAAGTAAAGTTGGATGGAATCATTTTTTTTATTGGCCAACTTTACTTTTTTGACATCCACTCACAGCACAATCAATCAATTAATTAATTAATTAACCAATCAATTCTCACTTATTTCATTTAGAAAACTACCCATTCGTGGTTGGAACTCAGTCGCAAGAGCAAATTTCCATAGTTAAATCTAATCTTCACATTTTTTGTTTTGGGAATATGGTAGAAATGTAGCTGCGGGGGGTCCACCGGAACCAGCTAAATTTTGAAAGAGTTCTATGAGAAAAAAGTCTGGGAACCTCTGACTTACATGATTATAATTCTGTAAATACATACATGTTTTTGATCATCATACAACCTAATCTGATTTGCAAATTGCAAAAACGTAAGAATATTTGAATTTTGCGGGCTACACTGTCCCTTTCGCCTTAACATACCAAACAAGCAGACCAACACACTACACTTTCAAAATCGTAGTAGAATCACTATCAAATTCACTCTCTTCACACCTCTAATCCTGACTCTCCTTACAGATGCAGGTCTCAACCTAAGCACTAAGATGGGCGAGGACTCTCCGTTAGACCTGGGCGTCAAGTCTTCAGCAATGGATGACGACGCGCCGCTAAACCTGTCGCTAAAACCTACTCCTGGTAAGTACTTTTATTTACAAAGTATTTAGGTACTTATTTTTATATACATATTAGTGAATTTGCTATTTTTGAAAACTTTTAGTAGACGATACAGGGTCACATTAAATTAGCCAAAAGTCCGCAAACGTGATGGGTAAACACGACAATATATAAAAAAAATGAGGAGCTCGGTGCTCGTGGCCTAATAATAACAGCCGCACGGATCGATCCATCAGGTTAAGTTACGCATGCCGGGGTTGGTTCGTGGTTGGGTGACCATCTTTACATACCGAGCCTCCTCCGTGCCTCGTTGGTCCCGGCTGTCATTCGTCGAAAAGATCCACACGTCCAAAGATCCAGTCGTTACGGGTCGTCAGAAGCCCGAAAGTCTGGCAAATTGTCTTACCAAGGAGTATCGTATTACCCATATTGGTTTGTGGAGGTCAGATAAGCAGTCGCTCCATGTAAAATACTGGTATTCAGCTGCATTCGATTAGACTGGAAGCCGACCCCAACATAGTTAAGAAAAGGCTAGGCAGATTGATTCATTATTCCTACTTTTGGTTGTTGTTATTTTGTTAACCAGTCACGCCACCTATCATCAGTTGATAGTGCTGTCTTATAATTCGTGTGAAATCATTGTTACAGCGAGTTCGCAAGCCTCGGACGCTCTCTCGCGATTGACGTCTTTGAGCAGTTCGCTCAACGCTTCCTCTAGCCATGACAGGATATGTGAGTATTATTAAAATTTGTAACCCTCTGCCGTAGCCCTCTGCAAATTGATAGTCTTCGTCTTCTTGTTCACATGAAACCAAACTTTCGCGTTATAATCCTAACATAGAGTAAATATTGGCGCTTGTATAAACCTCAAATATGTCTGCCTGTTAATCATAAACAAAACATATCTCGTGAAAGTCCTTTAAAAAAAAGTTTCCGCAGCTATTTTCTGTAAACTCAACAATAGAGAGTTGAACATTTGGTTTCTTAATTTGAACCCTACCATGACGTCCTGCAAGGTATACGTCGAAATACAAGTAACCCTGTATGTAAAAAACTCACCTTGTGTACATCTAACAACATTATAGTAACCGCAACTTTTTATCCTACAGCTCGTCGCAAGCCCGGCGCGAAGCCCCGCCGCGTGGCGCCTGAGATGAACCCTGTGCCCGACGCGCCGCGGCCTAAGTCGAGCGGTAGCGAGGACAGTGAATGTACGTTGTACTTCCACTAGTAACTCAGGAAATTTATTTATTTACTGGCGATTCTGATTCGACAGCCTTTTCCTGTCCCAATAAAAATACAAAAATCACAGAAAAAAGCTCTTTCAGTTTTTCCCGAATTTTCGAATCTACATCGCTACATGCGAACTAGGCATCACACTGACGTCACGCAAAATCCTGCATCGCGCAAGTAGAGTTTACCGCGCGACTGGCATATACAGGGTGTAAGGGACAGCCCTCCGCAAACTGATAGGGTGAATTCAGTATGTCATACTAAGATGACCGGTACATGCAATTTTTTCAGGAAGGTTAAGGGAATGCAATAAACCTGATTTGTTTGTGTTTTTGTGCACAAATCGGAGCGTCTATTACTGGTTGGGAGGGGTAGGTAATAGGTATGCGGTGAGTTCCATGAACTCTGTTGTTAGACAGAAAGTGACCAGCTGATTTCACGCGTCGTTGGTTAGAGTATTTCAACATCCATTGCTGGTTTTTTTTTTTTTGCTATTTTTTTTAGCAGTTCTTTTTACATAAATAGAGTGCTGCGAACACACAATGCCATTTTACATTGAAATAATGAAAATATAACTGAAAAAAAATTGAAAAAATGAAAATTTTCCTGAGAAAATTTCCGGTGGAATATGATTCAAAATGAGGAGCTGAATGCACCCTGTTAGTTTGCGGAGGGCTGTCCCTTACACCCTGTATACAACGTCCCGACATCCACCGTCGTCGGACAGTAGCCCACCATGTCTGGTCATAGCTGTTCCTTGTACCTCTATAAATTTCCAATTTTCTTTTTCAATTTTTCTTTGGCTAAATACCTTATTCGGATGATGATATTTTGTGAAATTGTATTGAAAAAGCAAGATGGCGTTATTTCCGATATTGAACACGCGCCACAAGATCCTTGTACAACTTTACATAATTATAGACACGCTGCTTTTTATTGGCTAGGGAGCTTCCACGATAGTGTTATTTATACTCATCATTATGAACAACTTAACCCAGAAATCGTGAAAAAAAATTAGCTGTTGCCTACATTTCTGTTCGCATAACTCGTCAAAATTAACAGCTGTTTTTGGTATGTACGTGTATACGTATATAGCGTATATATAATACGTAATTAATAAATAATAATAATAAAAACTTTATTCAGTTCAGAAAAAAAAACACGGTACAATAATAAAAAAAAAAATGGTAATTAAATGTATATTTTTCGAAATGTTTATTTATTTAAGGGATTTTTTGTACAATTATAATAAAATAACCTATGGCACATTTTTTATTAATGTTACAATCTGCCTAATCTAATCTGAATCATAAAAATCTAATCTGTGAAGTCCACAACTGAAAAAATATTAACACCAGCCGTCCATTTTTGTGGCGTTCGAAAAGTTAATATCCCTAATTTCCCAATCTAAGCACTAGGTATAACTTACCACCACCATCCTGCCCACAGCAGTAGCGGGGTGGGCAGGGCGCGAGGGTCGGCCACGCAACCTAGGCAGAGGAGTCAGCAAGCCTAAGAAGAACACCGTTGCCTCCTTATTGGCGCAGAGTCGGGCTTTGGGCCTTAGACCTGCGCTGGCGCATCAGTTGCTGGCTGAGACTGACCTGGTGAGTTAATAATAATAATGATCTTTTTTTATGTGAACCCAGTGCATGGATCAAAGCCGGTGGATCGCTTACTTTCCGAGACTATACTCCATTTGAAATAAGATTAACATCCTTATGCCTACGGAATAGAAGTCAAAATCGGTTGAACGGACTGTAAAAAGTTTTATTTAATCGTAGCAGAAAACCTTACTAAGTTTTTTTTTTATGGGAAATCGTCAATGACTTCTCCGGCTCTGGGTGGAGCGGAAGGGCGTGTCAGACTTTTACTGACTAAAACCCACCCGTGTTCCTTCAGTTGCCTATGCCAGGGCCACGGTATCTCTTTCGAATAACTCGTGACATCTCTTTGAGGCGCGCGTCGACCCGGGTCTGCTACCCATTGCTTGCATTTGGCATTGCAGCCATCTCGTTACCATAACACAAGCATTAGGTTGCTTAGCTTGGGACTAGATGGCGTTGTGTGAAATGTCCAAGGATATTTATTTATTTATTTAATGCTCGCCCATTGTTAACTTTCTCTTTACATTTCCAGGAAAAACTAAAAGCGCTACTAGGCGAAACTGCGAGCACGGACTCGGAGTGTCCGTCGGACAGCTGTCCGTCCGACTCGGACGCGTCCGACACCAGTCGGAGACCCAACGACGCGCAGCTTAGACTGCCTCTAGCGCTGGGTGAGTATACAGGGTGTACAGTGTTTTTATCTCACGAAGCAACACGAGCTTTACTTGTGTTTACTAAGTGTACACACACGTTGTGAATATGCTATATATACATATATTTAAGACTAGCTTTTGCCAGCGGCTTTGCCCGCGCGGATATCCCAAAATATCCCGCGGGAACGTCCTACCGGGAATTCCTTTCTTTTTCCTTGTCTACATTATAAAGGGAACCTCTGTACAAAATTTCAGCTTTGTAGGTCTAAGGGTTTGGGCTGGGCGTTGATGAGTCAGTCAATCAATCAGTCAGTCCAGTCAGGACTTCTCTTTTTATTTATATAGATATATATATAGATAGATAGACCACACTAGGTCCCTTATGAGCCGAGCCAAAAGCAATAAAAAGTCGAATAGCACGCTGAGCTAAAACAAAGTAATAGCGCGGGCAGGCGATATGATGCGACGGGCGGGTTGGGTCGGGGGAGCAAGAAATTTCACGCGGACGAAGTCACGGGCAGAAGCCAGTTTTCTATAAAACAATGTCATGTTCACAAAAAGGTACTAAATCACAGTCTTTTATTTATGTGCAGGTTGGAAACGAGTGACTGTGATCAAAGGATTATCTCGTAACTGCAGCATCAAAGGCGATGTGACGTATTCACCGCCGGACCCGCATGCGGGCATCACCATGCGGTCGTTACATGAAATACAAAACGTAAGTATTATATCTATGTTTAGGTGTGTCTGTATTCAAGAGTATTTCACGTAACTGCAGCATCAAAGGCGACGTGACGTATTCACCCACCATGCTTGGATGGATGTTTGTTACTCTTTCACGTAAAACTGCTGGACGCATTTTGATGAAATTTGGCAATGAGATCGTTTATAACCTGGATTAACATAAAATATACTCTCTATCCCGATATTTCTACGGGTTCGAGACTTACGCGGGTGAAACCGCGGGGCGCTGCTAGTAGTCCAATAAAATATGATAACATTTTTGAATATGGACGAAAAACAAAGCTTGGCTCTGTTATAATTTAGTGAAGTATGTTCATTCTAAGCTGACCTTTCATAATACACAACTTCCACTTGTACGTCCACCCTTAACAAATGTCACGTAAGGGTAATAAAGGTGGATGTACATTTTGGTCCTTCCAGTCGGTTGAAAGCAGTGACATATGGATCAAAATTTTGGTCCTTCTAGCTGGATGAAACCAGCGACGTATGGATCAAAATTTTGGTCCTTCGAGCCGGATGAAACCAGCGACGTATGGATCAAAATGTTGGTCCTTCGAGCCGGATGAAACCAGCGACGTATGGATCAAAATTTTGGTCCTTCGAGCCGGATGAAACCAGCGACGAGGTGAATGTACATTTTGATCCATAGATCAAAATGTACATTCACCTCGTTCAAAACGTGGCCACCTTTACCCAAAACCTGTTTAAAATAGCCAAACTAACCATGTCATTCCGTTTTATTCCAGTTCCTAGACACGAACCCCTGTCCACCGCTATCGACGGACAACTTTAGCTTCTCTGCGCGCACCGTGCTCGGAGAGTACATACAGCCGGCCAGCGATGTTGGCGAGCCGCTTGTGTATAACGAGAATGAGATTAATAAAAGGTATTTAGTATTTAATTAGGGCGTAATTATTTGCACAGGCGTTACGTGGAATCAATCAATCTGTCTAGTCTTTTCCCAACTATGTTGGGGTCGGCTTCCAGTCTAACCGGATGCAGCTGAATACGTGAATATCGGAAAATATCCCACGCGAACGTACCTACTAAGAGAGCAGTGCAGTGGTGGCCCAGTGGTAAAGGCCGTGACTTACGAGTCGTAGGTTCGAAGCCTGACAGGCGCTTTACTTTGTGTAATTTTTTTCATCACCATGCTCTCAAAACGGTGAAGAAAAACATCGTGAGGAAACCGGCATGTCTTAGAACCAAAAATTCGAAGACATGTGACATCTACCAACCCGCACTGGCGCATGGTGGATTCCGGCCCACTCCCTCTCATTGAGAGGAGGCCTGTGTCCCAGCAGTGGGAACAATATAAGCTGATTATGAACGTACCTTCTACCGGGAAATCCTTCGTCATTCCTTGTCTACATTATAAAGGGAACCTCTGTGCAAAATTTCAGCTTTCTAGGTTCATGGGTTAGGGCTGGGCGTTGGTGAATCAGTTAGTCAGGACTATTCTTTTTATTTATATATGTAGATATATGTTGGCCCACACATCCCCAGTTTAATTTGACCGTTCTAGCTCATAGTTTCCCATTTCACCCGGTTATGTCACAGATTAATACAGATGGGACACTCCGCAGTTTAGGTATGAAGCTACAAGTACGCGGCGGGACCATATCACAGGGCTAATTCAGTGTGGGCTGCCGCGCACCGGCTGGTTCGCACGTTAGTTCGATACTCACTCACACACCGTGTCGTAAAAGAAGACAACCCTAACGAGTCAGAAGGTATAAGAGTTACGCGATAGAAAAAGAGGCAACTCGTACGTGAATATAACTGTAGGTAATAAGCGTAGTGCGACATGAATTGCACTTTGTTGTGTCGTAGCAAGAGTCGCTTTTTATTTAAATGATTTTGCGGAGTGTCCCATCTGTATTAATCTGTCATTATTATGTTATGTACAAATTACAGGGTGTTTTTTTTTTGTTACATTTTTTTT
The DNA here is from genome assembly GCA_905163495.3 of Cosmia trapezina. Lineage (NCBI taxonomy): Eukaryota > Metazoa > Arthropoda > Insecta > Lepidoptera > Noctuidae > Cosmia > Cosmia trapezina. The sequence continues at coordinate 7,386,496 of LR991048.1, forward strand.
CCTCTCCCCTCAGATTGGAAGAAGCCCGCATCCTGGCCTCAGCAGGCGGGCGGCCGACGCCTCCCCCGCTGGACCGGCGCATGGAGCTGGCGCGCCTGCAGCAAGCCGCCCGCGACGCACGCCGCGACGCCACGCACCGCTCCCGGGACCAGGTAGGTGTATGTATTACCGACGATTTTATACCTTTTAACATAAACACATTATCTGATCAATCAATCTGCCTAGCCTTTTCCCAACTATCTTGGGATCGGCTTCCAGTCTAACCCGGTGCAGCTGAACACCAGTATTTTACATGGAAGAAAATTTTAATTTCTACCGAAGCGCCTTAAATAAAAGCTTGTCAAAATGAGCACCATCGTCGGAAACCAAATAAATTACGTAACAAAAGTGTCGTGATGGTCAAAATGCTACACTTTTTTCGCTTTAGCTGAAAAATCAGCTGTTCCCTACATTTTGACGAGATAAGCGAACATAGATGTAAGGGAACAGCTGAGTATCTTTTTCCACTTAATAATAGTACATTTTTCTTCAACAGGCCCGACTCGAAAGATCAGAGAAAGCGGAACTAGCAAAACGCGAGAAGGAAGCGAGAAGTCAACAACTGCTAGAGGTAACATTCTTACTTATACCATAACGATACTGAAAAGGGCGTAGGGGTCCTCAGTACAATCAAGAGCAAAAATATGTAAGCATTTAGATAAACTCACATTCGAGCGTTTTCCTGAAGTTTTGACTAAAATTGACAAATATCAAACTTACCACAATAGAATGTGTTGGCATAATATCATCTTCCTGCCCTTATCCCATGGTACGTGGGGCTGGCGCACCACGTTTTCTTCTTCCATTCTCCCCTGTCAACCGTCACGCTATCATTCACTACCTAAGTTCCCTTCTCTTTCATATCGTTCCTCACACAATCCATCCATCTTTTCTTTGGACTTCCTCTCCCTCTCCATCCAACAACATGTGTAGGTATTCATCACTCTTTTAGTCACATGCGTTTCCTCCCTCCTCATCACCTGCCAAACGATTTCCTTTCAACTTTTCTGACACTGGCGCCACTTTCAAACTTCCCCATTATATAATCATGTCTTACTTCATCCATTCTCGTCACTCCACACATCCATGTCAACATTCTCATCTCCGTTGCATGCAATCTTTGTTCATCCGTCTTCTTCACTTAAGGCATATTTAATGTATCTTTAAAAAAAATTAAGGTATAGCAGAAAATTCGCTAAATGAATACATATTTTTGCATACTTGCGACTTTTGAAATCAATATCGTTATGTAATATGATTTAGTTCAATGTTATAGTTCTGTGGGATTTTATTTAATTATTTTATTCCTATCTGTGTTGTTGATGGTTCTCATAATATTATTGCTAGATAAAAACTTGATTTAAATAATAATAAATCAAAGATAAATATTATTTTTGGTTTGGATTTCAAATTAAGATCGGTTATACATCACTTCGTAGAAAAAAGTCGAATACAAAAAGAACTACAACTACAGACTGACAGACTTACAAAGAAAAATGAAGTAAGTGAAAAAATATCAGAGATATAAAGTGCATTCATTCAAAAACTACATAAGTATGGTGATCCCTGTTTTAGGAGTATGTTCCCTTCCTTCTTTGCCTATACTTGGTGTAATTAGTACTATTTTCATGTGATTTGCTACCTTTTGTAACAAGAGAAATATGATAATAATCCGCCTAAAAATAATATTTTGTGATAAAAATTGCAGTTATAAAATATGTACCTACTACCTACTTAATTATGTCTTTTCTAGTGATGTTAATCGATGGTAATAATTTAAATAACATTCTTCTATGTACATAATAATACAAATAAAATACCAACTTGTAATAATATGGGAACTATTTCTTGTCTCTAGTTTGTATCTATGTTTTAAAACCATGTGCTTGTGTTTGTTTTTATTTTTTATTATCAATTTGATGCTTGGCAACATTGTGCTCACCAATCGTATTCTGTAGATTTTTGTTCTATATTCAAAAGCAAAAAGGGCCTTTTGGGGTTGCCAACGTTAAAAAAAATTGGTTTCTTTTTGCTTTTTAGTAGAAAGCGTTGGATTTTCTTAGCTTGTAGTTGGTAGCTGAGCTGTGTGTTAGAATTAGATATGGTATATACATACTTATATACTTCTCTTTATTATTTATGTAAAAATCTGTCTACTTGGGTTAAGAGTATAATAATAACACAAAACCGAACCGCCAAAGGGACCTTGACAATGTTGTCATAATCCAAATTGATAATAAATACAAGAAAATGCGACAAAAAATTAAAATAATAACGAAGCAATATTGAACAGCATATCAACAAGAATAGAACGCAGTTGACGATCGAGCCCCTTCCTACTGTCCCGAAAACCGGTATCGACGAATGGAAAACACCCGAGATAGTGATGGGACCAGCTACTAAGACGAATAAGGAACGCATTATGCCTCCTATCAGTCTCTCCCTAATACCGGTCAGCGGCCCCAAAGATTCCCAGAACTCCCCTATAAAAACTATAAAATTCGACCAAACCGGATGGAAGGAAGAAATAGAAGAATATAACGCTTTAGACAAAATGAAAGATTTCGCTGAAAAGGCGGCTTTTGATCTCCCGAAACGGAAAGACAATAAACAATACGATTTCACGTTAGTAAAATCAGCTGAAAAGCGCTTGAAAGCGCCTGAAAAAGAGAACAATCTAGAGAAACTAATAGAATCATATTCAAGAATAACAGAATTTATAAACGGCTGTGATTGGTCGAAGTTGCAAGGGGACAAGAAAACCGAAGACCCAAAATCGATAGAACAGAAATATTTAGATGCGAAAAATGAATTCATGTCCCAAAATCTGATGTTGATGCCTAAAGACAGTCCAAAATCTGTTCTAAAGGAAGTTATAGACTTGAGTGAAGATGACGATATTTTGACAAATATTATGTCAAAGAAAATCAGTAAGGGGACGTTTAATGTAGGCAAAGATGGTGCCTTATCGATCTCAGTGCATCCCCTAGGCAAGGATACGTCATCGGTACGTGAAAAATAAACTAAAATGTACTAACTTTCGAAGTTTCACTAACAATGCACGCCTAATCTTTGAGGTATATGGAGTATCTTGTTGTAAATATTTTAGAGGAACGGTTGAAGTTGTGTGTGTGTGGTGAAGGATTAGAAGAAAATTTTGCAGTTTTAGGTGAGAAGTAGTATCTAAATGTTAGGGCCGAATTCAGGCAAAAAATCGTTCAAAATGGCACAAAAATATTAATCGTGCTATTTATACAGGATGTAAACACCGTTATACTTTTAAGAGGTCATTGTACTCATCATTATGAACAACTTTTACTATGGGTACCAAACCTGATATCGCGAAATAAAAATCAGCTGTTTCCTACATTGTGACGAGTTATGCGAACATAAATTAAATTTGTAAGGAACAGTTGATTTTTTTTTCGCGATTTCAGGTTTGGTCCCATAGTCGAAGCTGTTCATAATGACCCCTTAAAAGGATAACGGTGCTTACACTTACACTGTATATTGCCAAGCATACAATAAATTTTTCTTGATCATAAATAATTTGTAAACAGCCATTGCCTTTCTGGCATTTATTAATTTTGGCAAAGAATTGGCTTTTAAGGGTAGCAAATGTCTCCAAAGGCCAGTTAGTCAAATGTTCTATGACTTAAAAAAAACTAGGTCAGATGTTGAACTTGCAATTTTAATAAGACCCTCGTCAGACGACAGTCCTTTCTTAACAAGAGCTATACCAATGGAGTTGTTTACCGAAAGCTTCGCCGAAAGAGAGCGCTGTATGTTTTCACTTGTCAAAGTCATCTCGAAGACAAAGCGACCAATCGACGACAAGAAAAGACACTTAGCGCCATCTCGCGGAAAACTTTTCAGCAAGGAACTCCATTGACAGCTGAATGAAAGTTACAAAAACTTAGCGCCATCTACGCGAAACTAACTTGACAGTTTTCTTCCCCATTCAACACTTCGAAAAAGGATTATGTAACTGTTTTAATATCACAATGGCAGGCGTTTCAATGATTAACAAGAACATTGTATTGTAATGATTCTTCGAGGGATAAAGTATTAAGTCTGGTCGGCAAGAGAATGCGTACTCTAACGAATATGTGTTTTGCGAATTTGATCCTTATTACAACTGGAAATTGTCTTACTGACGGGTGTCAGGGACGTATTCTCTCGTCAGCTGTACTGTAGAAAATGTAATGCAACATGTGGTAATGTGGTTAATTATAAGGGGACACGGCTTCAAATAGCTGTAAAGTTCGTAAAAAAATGCTGCCTCAAATAATTATCCTATACAGGGTGTAAGTGTAAACAGTGGCAATCTTTTAAGGGGTCATTATGAACAACTTTTACTATGGAACCAAACCTGAAATCCAGGGCCGGATTTAGGGGTCCAGAGGCCTCGGGGCAACAAAGGAGTGGAGGCCCCCTTGCCCTAAATTATTTTCCAAATAAAATGAACAATTTTTTTCAGTCGAGTTTTTCTATAAATAATTTATTGTGAAACCAAGTAGATTCTCTTAGTATTTAACAAACACATATAAATATAATCGGAAACAAGAATTATCTGAAATTAAAATTAAAATTAAAGCGAAAAAAAAATATCAAAGGAAAAGATGTTTACTAGGTTTACTAGTTGAAATTTGAAAGAATTTTTTTTTTCCGAAGTCTCTATTGTGGAGGCCCCCTGCTTGTGGAGGCCCCGGGGCTTTCGCCCCGGTTGCCCTCCCCTAAATCCGGCCCTGCTGAAATCGCGTAAAAAAAATCAGCTGTTCCTTACATTTATGTTCGCATAACTCGTCAAAATGTAGGGAGCAGCTGATTTTTTTTCGCGATTTCAGGTTTGGTCCCATAGTAAAAGTTGTTCATAATGATGAGTACGATGATCCTTTAAAATATTGCCACTGTTTACACTTACACCCGGTATATTTGTAACCACGTTCTCGAAAACGGCTCTAACAATTTCGATGAAAGTTACAATATAGGGGTTTACGGGGGCGAAAAATCGATGTAGCTAAGTCTCATATTTGGGAAAATTAGTTTTCTCTATTTTCACCCTAGTAGAGCTCGGTCGACCAGGTACTATAAATAATGTTATTAACTGTATTTATATTTTCCTTTTAACCCTATTTAGTTATTGCACGCAATTCACCTTTGTATGCCTTTATTTTATTTTCGATATTTATTTTGTTACTTATTATCATTATTTTTTTTTAAATTCAATGTGTTTGATTTCTGTTCCAATTATCAGTATTTTTGTTAGTTTTCTTGAAATTTCATGCTGCCTGCGCCCACGAATAGGTTCTGTTGGATTCTCATCGCTTGGCTCAACGCAGAGAGCTGAAAATGCAGTGCGCGGTAAAAAAACTTCGCTTTATAGAAGTTATTCGTTTCTTTTCACGGATACTTTCGCACCCTAAAGTAATTTTAAACCTTTCATAAACCATGAAAAACAAAATATTTCTAATTCAAATTCATAAAAAGAAAAGAAATCAAACACAAAACCAGCCAGTACATTTCTAAGTTAGACGTTTTTTTTATTTTTTTGTTCCATGTAACGCTGTATTCTTATAATTTGCTGTACCGCTTTCGATGTTGTTCGCTCGTTCGTAATGAAGGCTAAGAGGAGAAAGCACGAGGAGATTGAGAAACAGAAGATTGAAGAACAGGCTAAGAGGCAACAGGTTTGTATGACTTTTAACAGGAATAAAGGTGCAGTTCCTTTGCTGTTCACGGCTACGCTGTGCACGTGTTAGCTTCGATTTATATGAAAATGTAGGTAAAGAAAGAAAGAAAGAAAAAGTATTAATATTGTGACTGGCACATGAAGATCACGAACTAAATTAAAACACAATAATAAAAGTTTAAAAACAAAAAAAAACAAAATTATATTTAAAAAAAATTAAATTAAAGGACCTCCGCTAGGATTCTCCGCTGCGACCTACGTGCGGATGCATGGCAAACAATTAAACCTGCTTAACCTTCCCGTGTGTATCCTACGCAGCAGTGGAATTGCGCCTTTACACCTATAGCTATTCTAAGACGTTATTTCCAATCAACTGCCATCTCGTGGTGTTGGAAGCTAGATCACAACACCTCTTAGGTAAAACTTTATCCTAAACTGTATTATGGAGTGTTAAAGCCTTAATTAATTACTGCTTTTGTTTAGCCTATATTTTGTATTTCGTTGGAACAATGGTGATTGTAGCAGGCCAAATATCATGAAAAGGCCAATTAAATAGTGTCCTCCGATTAAGTCTAATTTTGAGAGCACCCAGGGAGCGTCCTGCCTGAATTTGAACTATAAAACCTTCACCAACACCTTACGGCCCAATGCTCAAACGCAACTGAATTTTAAGTCGCCGTGACGTCTAATTCTGTATTTGTCACTGTAACGTGTATTTTAGCGACAGAAATACTTTAGAAATAAAGAATTTGGTTGTTTAAGTAAAAACTTCGTAAACGCACTTTGCGCTCTTTCTGAGCAGTGAACGAAACTGAACAGTCACGCTTGGGTCGGTGACGCTGCATCAGGTAGACTCGGCTACAGTCGGTCGGAGACACTGAATCGCGTATACTCGGCTCCAGTCGCGGTGTCGCTGAATCAGGTATACTCGGCTCCAGTCGATTGGTGGCGCAGAATCGGGTGTACTCGGCACCAGTCGTAAGTTTCCACTTCTACGAGTATCGTGTGGCACAAACCTTCTTTTTTTTATTTTATAATTTCTCTCAATCTCTAGTCAGCCAACATTCCCGCTAATCTTCAACAAGTAAGTAATTATAAATAAACTCATTGTTACAGGAGAGAGAACTGAAGCGGCAACAGGCCATACTTCTAAAAGAACAGGTTAATATTATTGTTTTCTTTTGTCTGTGTGTTATTAACTACCTAGTGCATTTGAACCTGAGGGAGACTGGATGAGGTTATCTATCTATCTATCTATCTTCTATATAAATAAAAAGAGAAGTCCTGACTGACTAAATGACTGACTGATTGACTGACTCATCAACGCCCAGCCCAAACCCATGAACCTAGAAAGCTGAAATTTTGCTCAGAGGTTCCCTTTATAATGTAGACAAGGAATAAGGAAGGATTTCCAGGTAGCACGTTCCAGTGGGATAATTTTCCATATCCACGCGGGCGAAGCCCGAAGTGCTACTTGTAGATATTATGGTAGTACCTAGTAGTAAGTACCTATACTGGCACAGGCTCGTAACGGGGTTTGGAGCATTGGTATGGCCAAACGGAGCATATAGAATTAATGTTCTGTTACATTATAAGAAACCCATAATAGCGTTATGTTTTTAATGGTGTAGACGAAATTGTATTGCTAAATTAAAATCAAAAACAGTTTTTCTTATAAAAATTGTTAATTTTGAGGAAACTTTGTGATTTTCTTGTATAGAGCCAAATTGTGTCGGTCGTGTTTTGGGCCTCATTTTACTAAAGAAAATCTTAAATTTTTATAATAGGTAATTAAAAATAAAAAGAAATTCGTAGTTTTTGAGGACAATAATTGATTTTGCGTGCAGCCGAAATGGGTCAAAATATCATCTTTGGGTCTCATTTCGCCTTAAGTAGGTTCATGTGTCTTAAACATTACTGGTGAAACGTGACTCCCTTTTCCCTTGAGGTGGTGACAGGCTCAACACAACTGTCAATCATTGAGAAACAGAATACTTAAATTAAAAAAAAAAACATCTTACATACTTAATTTCCAGTTAAAATAACACTGGCAATTGGTCGTCGTTATTTAATTGGATTTTTGTTCCTGGGCTAGTTTGGCTCGTGGCTAAGTAATAACAGCCACACGGTTCGATCGATCAGGTTAAGCTACGCTCGCCGCGGTCACACTGCTTAACGTGTTTTCCGTTTGTCTCGGAAAACACGTTGGTACCGGCTGTCATTCTTGGATCTTTGACAGACGACCCTTCGTCAGAAGCCCGAAAGTCTGACAGTACAGTCTTACCCAGGGTATCAGATCAGATTCAGCTGCATCCGGTTAGACTGGCAGCCGACACCAACATAATAGGGAAAAGGCTAGGCAGATGAATGATATTGACATGGAATGATATTGTTCCATATTTAGATTTAAAAAATTATATAGGAGCCATTTTCTAACTTATCAGTCAATTTAAACCTCTTTCCTCTCCCTTGGGTTCAAATACACAACCTCTATATGTGTCTGTGTGTGTCTGTGTGTAACTCTATGTTTCTCTTTTATTTACAATCCTCGTTGGACACCGCGGGCGTACAGCAAAAGTATATAACAGAGGTAATAATATGCCACAGTAGATTTATTAACAGTAGTGCTTGTAGATAACAATATTAACTCTGTGACTAACATTTTTATTTAGCAGTATTCACGGCTTTGCTCACGAATAACGTGAGATAATGACGTACAATACGGCTGACGTATCTTGGCGAGTTCGGACTTCGCGCAGAAGACTGCGCCTACGCAGTAACATTTTTTAGGAAACCAAAGACATTGAACCTCTAGATTTAGTAGTCTTTAGTATTACATTGCTGTCTCATGACCGGCCACGCGGTGGCTCCATGTAGATGTATATTATCTAAGGAGGAAGTAAATGGTGACATGAGGCGAGTGTGAGTGAGAGAACCATGAGCGAAAGTTCGTAGTGCCTATGTTCAGACTCGCCAAGATATGTCGGCCGAAGTGTACTAAGCAAGACAAACGTAAACAAAGCATAATTTTTGCCGCTGAATATGAGTCAGAAAGAGTATGTAGTCTTGAAATTGTATATAGGTAGGTACTAATTTTGTATATCGAGTGCAATGTAATTTCAGCGACTCAATTTGAGCGGCGTAAATTACGCCTAGTTACGCTCGTTTGCTACTGTCTCAAGGGCTTCGGTTGAGTTCGGAATGTTCTGTAAAATTTTCATGAGAAAACGCAAATTACTACTAAATAGTAACGTTTGCCACGGTTTAATAAGTACTGCTTTTAGTAGTTTCATAGTAATTAGTAGCTTTTTTTTTTACTAATTTGCTGCGGCTGCTTTTCCCACATTAAATCTTTAAACGTCGATTGCACACCCAGGTGTTCAGATAACAATAAAAAATCTATTGTGTCTGCTAATTGGCGTGCGACGAGTTAAAGGTTTTTCAGAAGTAACTGGATGTATTCCAGTTTGAAAAATGCCTAAAATAATAATGATCCTTTAGATTTGTTTAGTCCTGATTGTCTGTTACTTATACGCAAATTGTGTAAACTGGTTTATTCGACATAATGATTTGCTATTTTACGACATTTGTGGTCAGACACATTTGAAATGAATGACTTTTGCCATACTGTGGCATACCATAAGTTATTGTATGCCACAGTCCAGAAACTTGCATCGTATAAATGGGACCTAATCGTCCAATTGCATCTTCAAATAAAGAATTAAAAAAAAAGCATTTGCATGCACAACAAACATTAAAGATGCAGAATTTTGTGATCGGCTTGTGCTCGCCCCACTTAGCACGAGCAAATTAGCCGTTTAGCTTAGTTTAAAACAAGGGTTTGCGATTACCACCTCAAATATCCAACACTCAAATTCTCTCTCTTTATCTTCTTAAATCTCCAACCATCTCTTCAGGAAAGAGAACGAAGACGCCAGCACACCACGTTCATCCGCCAGCTGGACTCCCGCAGACGATGGGAGGAGAGAGAACGAAGGAAGCACCAGAACTTGCTGGACAGATTGCTGGTGAAAGAGAAGAAGTTGCAGCAGAGACGGAAGGAGATGGAACTGCTGTCTGAACTAAGGTGAACTATGAGAGCCAAGAGATTGATAGATTTTGATTTTTGGTGGGGTTGGTTTGTGAGAGAGTTTTGATTATATGTTTGTTTGATTTCTCCCACAATCTTCTGCATCTCCACTGGGCTTGCGTGGTGTATTACGGCACACTCCCTTTCACCGAGAGTAGGCCTATGTCCCAGCAGTGGGAATATTACAGGCTGATTATGCTATATCTGAACCAGAAGGCTCCCAGGTATGGTCCACTACAAAAAAAAAAAAATCACAATGACGGGAAGAACAAGTGACTCTCGGCTTCATTAAGCGTCTTTTTACATTCATTATAATGACAAATTATTTCAGAGCTCGAGCTTTCGAGGTTGAGATTACTAAATATTTCTAATTATTTCTTCACTATTGCATTGGGTTATACCTGTAAAAATAGTTGTAAGTGAGGATATAAATAAATAAAATTAATCCTTTACCACGCAGACGACCACAAGAAGACTCGTCGCTCTCCGATCAGAAGCCACTGCCTACCCTGAACAGGATCCCAGGACTGAAACTGCCAGGTCAAGCCATGGCCGACATTCTACAAGTATACGAGTTTATACATAACTTCGGACAAACACTCGGTTTCGGTAAGTTTTTTAAAAAATTGTTTGTAATGCTCGGGCCACATTAACGTCAACGTCAATGCCCATAAACGCCATAAACATCGCGGTACTTAAATTTCGGTCAAATTATCGCGGTAAGTGGTGGCTACACCTACGGTTAACGACCTTCAACGCGATAATCAACGGCACATCCCGTTAATGTGGCCGCGACATTACTAGATCTAACATTTATTGTTTTCTGTACATATTATACACTACCTTTTGGCCGCGGCTTCGCCAGCGTGGATATCGGAAAATATCCCAAGGGAACCTGCTACCGGGAATTCTTTCCATATTCCTTGTCTACATTATAAAGGGAACCTCGGTGCAAAATTTCAGCTTTCTAGGTCCAAGGGTTTGGGCTGGGCGTTGATGAGTCGGTCAATCAGTCAGTCAGTCAGGACTTCTCTTTTTATTTATAATAGATTAGTCACTTTTCGTGTACGTTTGAGTGACCACGTTGTTCTTCTAAATCTTTGTTATATTTCATTCTACACGTTCCAATACGTAACCCTAAATTTCAATATTGGCCGAAAGTTATCCGGTCACATTGTTATTCGAGTCATTCAAAACCGCGAACGTAATTTTCCGCCACCAAATCCGCGAATGTGCGGAAGTTCCTCAGTGCGGCCAAAGCCAAACCCATCGCAAGCGCAACACGTGATTACACGTGCCACGCGTGTCTCCTGTGATGAATGTTGCATTCGCGGTTTTGGATGCCGAGTAACTTTAATACTCTTTGTTTTTGTTTTTGTAATTTCATTACAAGTGCGGTGCGGTGGAGTAAAACAAGTATTAATATGTACTTACAGTATAATACTTGTTTTGCTCCGCACCGCACTTGTAATGGCAGCTCGAAACGGTGGTGACGGAAGTAACTGGTGCATAGAGAACGGTGGTGTCTTGAACAAGTAAATGTTATTATTATTTCGTTTATTTATATTTTTTCCTTATAAAATACATTTTTAAATATTTCTTAAAAAATAAATAAAAAACATTTAAAAATATAAAAAAATAGTGGCCCGCCGGTGTCGGGAGCAGGGTCCAACCGGTGGTTAGGGCTGCAGAGATAGGAACCTCCTCACAATACGAGCAGTATCGAGGAGTACTGCCTTCTGAATCTGGCCCTTGATCCAACCGCCTAACGAGAGTCTCGAAAGATGTTGGTCGAGGCTATCGGCTATCAGGCCGTTGGCCGTTACTACAATCGGCACAATGACAGCCGAGTCCACATTCCACATGTCAACAACCTCGTGAGCTAAGTCGAGATATTTTATTTGTTTCTCTTTCTCAGCTTTCACGAGGTTCCCGTCATGTGGAATGGTAACATCGACAATCATTGCGCGGCGCGCTAATCGATCTATCACCACTATATCAGGCTTATTGGCTACAATAGTCCTGTCAGTAATGATAGATCGATCCCAGTACAACGTGACATGGTCATTTTCGAGAACTGGGTCGGGCACATACTTGTAATACGGTACCTCAGAGTCCACAAGCTTATATTTCAAAGCAAGTTGCTGGTGAATAATCCTGGCGACTTGGTTATGTCTGTGCAAGTACTCGCCGTTAGCCAGACGAGAACAACCCGATATAATATGTCTGATGGACTCACCCGGACGGTGGCATGCCCGACATTATTATTATTATTATTTTTAATACTCATGTGTTTGTTACAGACATGGACGCCATCCCAACACTGAACACGTTCCAAATGGCCCTCCTACCGGACTGCAGCGTGGAGGCTGAAGAGGAACTGCTACAAGTACTCACACAGCTACTTATTACTGCCATTGGTAAGTCACTCTTACGAGATTAATCTCGGAAACAATGTGGAGAAACTGACCACGGAATATCGTTTGTGGTAGTTTACTTAACAAGAGCAGTTGTAACGGCCGCGACTTACCTGCAAGTAGGTTCGAACCCAGACAGGCGCTTCTTTACTTTGTGTTAATTATTTCATCGCCACTGTTCTCGAAACGGTGAAGGAAAACATCGTGAGGAAACTAGCATGGCATGACGGCGAACAAAAACAAAAAAATATAGTTCTTGACTTTATGTCCTCTAGAGGGCGCCATATTCAAGTTATGTAACGTCACATAGTCTATAATCAGCGGACAATTAAGACGCTTCCAACGATACCTCATTTGTCAAATTATGATAAGTAGTTTAGAAGTTATGAGGGAACAGATGAACATATATAGCCAATTCGTAGTAATTACGTTTTCGTTTTTAGACATCATCGCTTGACCGTATGTTCAATTTTTTCTTATGTTAAAATTATATTTTTTTGCGCAATATTTGCATTAGTTAGATATAAATAGCTTCAAAAAACTTAAAAATTACTACAACCTCGCTTTAATGTCTGACCAGTGAATCTACTTTAAAATCTTATGTTAGATTTTGTGATTGTTTTATCGAAAGTACAATAACCACTCTTAGGGCGAGCCCGCATTGCTGTGCGTTTTTCTACCGCATGATCTGTGAAGTATGGAATGTCTTTGAAGTGCGCGCACTGCGGTCATGCGTTTTGTTACCGTAGGCCCCGCCCAGTGCGGCAGGACTACCGGAAACGCACCGCAATGCGCGCTCGCCCTTAGGAATCGACAAAGATTTGACAATGACACTAATATTATAAAGGCCAAAGTTTGTGAGTGTGTGTGTGTTTGTTTGTATGTTTGTTACTTCTTCACGCTCAAACGGCTGAACCGATTTGGATGAAATTTGGCAAATAGATAGTTTATAACCTGGATTAACACAAAGGATACTTTTTATCTCGATATTCCTACGGGTTCGAAACATACGCGGCTGAAACCGCGGGGCGCTGCTAGTAGATTCATAAGTTGATTGAAGTTCTTAAATTGTTCAAATGCGGGAGTTCTTTTGCATTCACCATTGGGATAATGTTTCTTTCTTCTACAGAGGACCCAGGTATCCCGCACCCAGGTCGCCACACAACCCTGCTGGGCCACGCCATCAGAATGGGCGACATCACGCCACACAATCTAAGTGAAGTGCTCAGAATATACCTGTATGCTAATGCTACGGGAGAAGTTAAAGCACTTACTGGTAAGTACGCCAAATCATTATTTTGTGATTTAGGAACGGCATTTCATACAAACTTTCAAGTCCTTTTTTATCGAAATGAATGAACCGATTTTAATGAAACTTTATTTATTTATTTATTTAACATTTTATTTCAGACATTATCCATATTTCAACACTCACATTAACTCACAACAAAATAAAAACAAACTAAACAAAACAACACACACAAAATACAAAATAAAAGCAGTTTCAAAATAAAAGGACACAGTTACACACCTGAGGACCGGGAGGAACTGTCCACCGCTCACAGCGCAGTATGCAAACGTATCCAATGGCGCAGCAGTGGAGAGTCCCACCTGTCCGCGAACACGCTCATCATTCTGTTGCTACTGGACCTAACACGACTCAGCAGCGACGCACACTGCTTCCTTATAAGAGCATGAAACCCATCAGTGTGCGCTTCTGCGAACATAGTCGAAGCACTGCAGAATCGTGGTAGTCCCAGCAGCATCCTAAACGCGTTGTTGTACTGAATACGCAGGATACTAAAAAGTTAGTTAAGAACATTTTCGAAAAATAGTGTTGCAGCTTTTGACCGATTTTAAATATTCCATAGAAACAGAGATTTCCATTAATCTTTTTTTAAATAAGACATTTCGAAAATGTTCTTAACTGAATTTTTAGACCTATGTATCCTGCTTATGCGTATGAAGTTTCATTAAAATCAGTTCATTCATTTCGATAAAAAAGGACTTGAAAGTTTCACACGGAGGAGTCTCGTTATGCAAAGATGGTCACTCTCCCATCCACGGACAACCCCGGCAAGCGTAGCTTAACCTGATGGATCGATCCGTGAGGCTGTTATTACTTAGCCACGTCCAGGTCTGAATGCATTTTTTTTTTTTGCAACAGGGACTGAAAGGGGGTCTTAAAAATTAAAGTGGGGCTACTAGGGCATGTGGGGTATCATATGAAAGAACGCTGTTTGCACATTCTCATACATTATTTTATTTTTTTTTAGGCCGCATAGTTTTCGACTTTTGATGACAAATGTAAAAAAAAATAGCGTTCCGCCCCCCTTATCTCCGAAGTTTGCATAGAGAAAAATCTGAAATTATTCTATGTGATAGATGTTTATGTAAAGATTACAGGAAAAATAAAACGATGCTTTCTAAATAGCACACTTTTTCAGAAATCGGAACGGAACCCTTGGTGCGCGAGTCCGACTCGCTCTTGACCGGTTTTTACAATTGTTTTTATTGTCTCCAGGATTAACAGCAGAACGCGAACGGGAGCGACGCGTGGCCGACCACCATCAGACAGAGGCTGAAATGCAACATACTTGTGCCAACTCCAAGAACAACGTCTATTACGAGAGCCTACATAATAACGCTACTTATAAACTGTCAGGTATGTCTAATATTATGTAAAGAAAAGATTTGATTTTTGTATGTTTGTTTGTAATGGTTAAAGTCAATAAATACTTAACCAATTTTAAAACCTATATACAGCGTGCGTGTACAGTTCTGCGTTTTCGTTTTGTAAAGATATTCTAATTTCATTAAACGTTATTATTTATTGATTTATTTACAATTTTCTAAAATAGCATCTTGGAGCAAGCTGTAGCGCAGAGATGAAATTCAAACGAATAAAAAAAGAAATGGTCACGCCACTCGAGTTTTTTTCTGGGGGTTGTGCAAAAAAAAAATCACTCATGAAGCTACTCACAGCTGGGTCAGAACAATAGACAAACGATGAGCAAAAAAAAAAGAGTCAAAGTCAAAGACCTTACCAGCTGACATAGAACAATAGCTTCATGAATGAGTCCTTTGCATAGAGTGATTCAAATTTTGGTTATTATTTTATTATTTAGTTAATTGATTTTTTTGTTATCTTATTATAATTTTTATGATTACTGGCCACTAGCACTACCTGTGTCTTTAGTTAATGTCGCTATAGCAGCGGCACGTTGTATAGCTACATTATCAGCGTGAAACATGCATTTTTTTTTTTTTTAAATTAGGAACCCTAAGAAAATTGCAATATTGATTACAAGGTATCAACTCTGGAACTATCATTCGGATTTAAAAATTTAATTGCATTGGATAGCCCAATCCTTGATTAAATTCCCTGTTATTGTCCACAGAGGCTCTCCGCGACAAATCCTTCCTCGCCCTTAGCGCGACATTCAAAGCACGAATCCTCGCGTTCATATGCGACGAACTGCTGCAAAACAAAGCAGTGCTACGTCAGGTCGACGCCAGCCTGGAGCATCTCAACCAGCTCAAGAAGGAGAGATACCTCATGGATATGAAGATCAGGAAGTGAGTATCATCTTGGCCTTGATAGCAGCCGTTTCCTATCAACAAAATGGCTCGGCCGAGAAAGTTGTATCTTTTTGCAGCAATGATTTTTTTTCCTGTTTGGAGTGCATGAGTTTTGGTGGCTAAGTTAGCCACTGTTTTGGAAAATGCTTCCAAATTGTGTCTTTTATGGACACCGGAGAGACGGCAAAATACTCAATTACACAATTTTATTTATAAAAAGTTTTCAAGTTTCATTACTTATTACCTAAGAGCTCGTGTCTAGGTAATAACAGCCACACGTGTCGATCCGTCAGGTTAAGCTACGCTTGCCGGATTTGGTCTATAGATGGGACCAAACCACCATCACCATCACCACCACCATCTTGACTATCACTTTCACTTTTCTTTCTTTGACCATCTTTACATACCGAGACTCCTCCGTGCCTCGGAAAGCACGTTAAGTCGTTGGTCCCGGCTGTCATTTGTGGATCTTTGACAGTCGTTACGGGTCCTCAGAAGCCCGAAAGTCTTACCAAGGAGTATCGTATTACCTAGTTACTGGGTTGTGGAGGTCAGATATGCAGTCGCTCCGTATAAAATACTGGTATTCAGCTGCATCCGGTTAGACTGGAAGCCGACCCTAACATAGGGAATTTGGACCCCAAAATTGGGAAAAGGCAAGGCGGATTGATTATATATCGACCATTATTATATTTGATTTATTACTTCACAGGGTCAGAGTGCTCCACCAACGCAAAGTCCGCGCGGAACAAACAGAGAAACAGCAAGCGTTAGCGCTGGAGCGAATGCAGCGTCTAGTGGAGGAAAGCGCTGCCAACCTGAGAGTGTCGCCACAACTAAATGATGACGGTAAGAAAAGATTTAAATAAACAAAGAAAATGTTAAATGACGACCAGCCGGGGGCCGTACATCCATCATGATTCCGTTCAGAAAAAAGGATGGTGCTATAGGTCGTATATCCCCGTCCGCCCGCTCCGTCTCTCTCTCACACTGGAACCATGATGAATCCATCATGTTATTCACGTACGGCCAATAAATAGTAATATGTAGATCCATGCCAAATTATAGATTTCTAGTACTAAGAGTCTCTGAGCTAGGTGCGGACGGACAGACGGACGGACATAGCGAAACTATAAGTGTTCCTTGTTGACTACGGAACCCTAAAAACAATTTCTCACAACCTTTTTTTTCTCACAGAAAACCAACGAACACCAGAAAAGCCAGAAACCCCAAAAAAAGACAAAGAATCATCACCACACCCTGAAAGCGAAACAGACAAGCAGTCAGAACCATCACCGTACAAAGAAAGCCAACCAGCTGAAGAAAGCGACAAGGAACTATCGCCCTTAAAGGATCTCTCCAACAGTATGAAGAACAAAGAGATGTTGAATAACAATAAGGACGAATGTTCCCCGGCGGATAACTCGAAGATTGATAAGGATAGTGTTATTGGGGACTGTGATGCTAATTTGAGTGATTTGGAGAGTGAGGGCACGCAGCCGGAGGAGGTCAGTTATTTATGATAAAACATAAACCAATCGATTGAATAAGTAGTAAAATTTAAAATAAATATAATGAGGAACAAAGACATTCATTAGCTAGAAAATTAGTACTTCAAGCACGAGATTGCTCTATAAAAGTAGTATTTTGTGGAAAAAGGCGTTTTAAATTGCTTTCAAGTAAATCTATCAATCCCCATATTTACAGAAATGATAAATTTATCATAACTGGTGAAATGTGGGTGTAGATAAGAAAATGAACTCCCCTCTACAGCGGTTATTACGCTCACACGCAAAGAAGGTGTATAGACGCAATATACATAATTGGTCTTTGTCATTGGTTGCTCAGTCACCGGCGAGTACGGTCAACAACTAAAGTAAATAAATACCTTACAGATACATAAAAATATACACAATAACGCTGATTTTATGCAAACGGTACCTACCCAACTTGAATACTCCATTTACAATAAGATTAGACATTTAAACGAACACTACAATACAGTCCGTTCAACCGATTTTGACTTCTATTCCGTATGCTTAAGGATAGCATTAAAGGCAGAAAAGTGGTTACAGTACTAACTGTGTACTGCAGCTGCCATTTGCCATGCCACCAACGCAATAGAAGTCAAAATCGGTTGAATGGACTCTACAAAAGGTTTGTTTAACTGTCTAATCTTATTGTAAATGGAGTATAGTGTATAAATGACACGAATGCGCAACAGAGCGAACGTGTCGTTCCATACAAAGCGTATGCTCTCCGCTGTACAATGTAACTAATCGTGCGATCAGTCCGATCGCACGATTAGTTGACCTCTAAGGGCCGGTTGTTTCAAACGGTTGGTTAACGTAACATACTTACGTCAAATAATGACGATTACGTAAGATGTTTAACGTTCGTTAAATACAAAGCGTTGTTTCACTACATAAAAAACCGATCGTCAAAGTTATTAGGGTTGCCAGTAAAAAGCAATACCTTTTCCCAGTAAAAATGGTTGGGAGAATTTATATAATGGCAACATTTAGGTTTTAACGTCAAATTTTGAAGTGAAGTGCAAGCAGACAAGCACATCATTGTTTACTTCTATCAAACCACCTCTAACAATTATTTACAACTTTTATTAAAATTCTTAAACTCTAAAGAAAAATGAATACTTTTACACCAAAGTAAGTATATAAAGTGATAAGCACGATAATATGTGTTAAACTTTTCTATAGTCGTGTTTCTCGTTACTGTTTGGACTTCACGTGGTATTTTTTTTACAGAGAACGCGCTTTAAATTTTGCAAACATTGAGAAAGACTGGTTTCAGCGTCTAATTGAGAAATATAAACACATATTATTCTCAAAAAAAAAAAACAGACAACTTACTTACTTTGAAACACGGTATCTTGCAATAAATTTCTGCTCGTCCCATAGGTTTAGGTTATTAACACGAGTTTTAAATACTTTTTCTTTCTTTCTACACTATTTGTTTCATCATTAGATGAGCTATCGTCGAATAAAGACAACAAAAGAGAGTCCATAATGTTTTACTGTTCACCGCACTCGTAGATGTTTGAGTATAAAATGACGTTAACCAGTGGGTTTGGCACCGGTTAACGTAATCGTTAATTTGTAACACAACGATCGTTCGACAATTTTGTGAAACAACGCTTTTTTTGGTTTGACGATAGTTAGCGCCATTTTTGACGTATACGCGTGGGTTAAGTGGACGTGAAACAACCCGCCTTAAGTGCGGCGACGAGTCCATGTTGACAGTAAAGTCGCCGCACGCACAAAAGTAAAGTGTTGCAATAACTATTTCCTCTCACACATTGAAATAATCACGTTTTGTGGAGGGGCGTTCATTTTGAGAATGGTTCATCTCTATCATAGCAACACCTCTGCCTAACCCTGCAGGGCTTACATAAATTAATTCTATGTTTTCTTCTCACCACAAAATCTCACAAAGAACGATTTTAGGAAATCAAATATGCCATCAATCACTGATGATAATATTAGTTTTATTTTTCGTTTCTCTAAATAAAATGTTTCTATTACTCTTATCCTGTTTTAGCCGACGTTCGCACGGACGTAAAATATCGCTGCGGCGTTTTATCGCGCACTGTATTTTCAACTCTCGGTGCTGAGCCGAGCTTCGAGAATCCAACATAACAACAACAGAGTGCATCCCAGCGCGTCAAAAAAACACTGTTGGATTTTCAGCTCTCGGCACTAAGCAGAGCGTTGAAAATCCGGCGCGCGATATTTTTACGTCCGTGCAAACGTCGACTTAAAGTCTATCAATTATATAAGTACATATAAAATGGAACAGAATTGACATAAATAATAATCAGCTAGAACTTATCTGGAGCGATACGGACTATAAACACTTGTACATTACGTTAGCCCCGATGTATTTTTCATAGGATGAAGACAAGAACCTGTCGTCAGAGGAACTAGCTCGCAAGCTGGAGAAGCTACTGAAGCAGTCTGAGCAGCAGCTGCTGCAGCTTACAGCTGGATCTCATGCTTTGAGAGCTACGTGCTATGGACAAGATAGGTAAGATTTCAAATGATAATCCAGACACTGATTCTGAACTTTTCGGTAATGAATCGAATAGATCAGGGGTCGGCAAGTAATTTTAAGTGAGGTCCGGATACTGTTGACAAATTTTATCGAGGTCCATAAAAAAACTAATAAAAAATAAAAATAAAAAAAATAAGAAAAAAAAAATAAGAAAAAAAATAGAAAATAATAAATAAGTAACATACAACACAATCTATGTGTCTACCTACTAAAGCTAAACAACTAATCAAATCGGTCCGCCTATTGCCGACCCTTGGAATAAATTATGAATTGCTAAGAATAAGAATAGAAGATTAAAATAAAAGATAAGTTTCTTCAGGACTAAAGTCGGAAGTATGTTTAACAGAATAAAGTGAACAAGGGAACAATGAGAACAATTTCATCGATATTCGTCACGGTCAATTCTCCAACTGCAAACGTAAGTTTGTAATCGCAAAAAAAATATGTGATATAACTACAAATTAACGATTTTCGGACTTTTTCCCACTTGTGCTGTGTGACGTTGCTTCTTGCCAAATATCGTGATGTCAAATTTTCTTGATGTCAATCAAAACTTATAGGGTACTTCCCGTTGATATAGATCAACAGATCAATGGGAAGTACCTTAAAGGTTTTCATTTGTTTGTGAATACTTATTAAAAAATGTCGCATAAATGACCGTATTTTGTTATTGCGTTGACTTAGAAGCTTGATTTTTTTAGAGCTCCAAGAGACCATAGGGCTACGTATTTGATATGAATTTCAACATGACAGACAGACAGACGGACAACCAAGTGATCCTATAAGGTTCCGTTTTTTTCTTTTGAGGCACGGAACCCTAGAAATGAGTAATATCAAAAGAAACAATTTTTTTCCTGTACATGTTAAAATCAACGATATCTTGTGTTTGTCTGTAGATACTGGCGCCGCTACTGGTCCCTGGGCAAATGCGGCGGCATCTTCGTGGAAGGCATGGAGTCAGCTCAGCCAGAGATCATGACGTACCACCACCAGCTTGAGAATAATGCGCTCAGTGGTAATACGCCGCCTGACAGTAGCAAGCGGAAGAAGAAAGGTAAGGCATTCATCAACTTGACGACATGGTTGGCGCAGTGGTTGAGCGATTGACTGCTGCGCAGCATGTCGCGGGTTCGATTCCCGCACGGAACACAAATATTTGTACGACCTAAAAGTATTTGTTCCGAGTCTGGGTGTTTTTCTATGTATAATATGTATGTATTTACAAAAAAAAGTATATAAGTAGTTTATCAGCCATCTCGCTCGTTACCATAACACAAGCATTAGGATGAGCTTGGGACTAGATGGCGTTGTGTTAAATGTCCAAGGATACTATTATTATCAATACATATTAGAAATTAACGTGGCTTGTCGTGTCTGTCGCTTCGTTAAATAAAAATACTGTATCTTAAATTGACTATTGCACTCACGGACTAGAAAAAAAAGAAGGACTCCGCGCCACGCATATCGAAAGTGAAGCACAGTAAGTATGGACCGGACCGTTTGTACAAACATGCCTCACGAACACATTTACATCATAGTTCGCCGACCGACTGGGCGGCCGCCATTACGTGACACGACGCCGTTCTTGTCAAATCACGCACACATAGATCGGTACGGTGCTTTACTTTCGATACGCATGGCGCGGAGTCCTTCTTTTTTTTCTAGTCCGTGATTGCACTGTTGCAAACCATCGGCTACATATTTCGGGGATACATAATGGTCCCCGCAACCTAGGCGTTTGGTAGGTTAGAGCCGTTTAAAGATATACCCATAAACATGTTTTTCTATACCATAACCCTTCATGATGGATGTGAAAATAAAACAACAAATCCTATAGCGTATTCAAGGACCCGTGAGATAAAAGGTAAACAAACCATAAAAGTTCGTTCAACCGATTTTGACTTCTATTGCGTTGGTGGCATGACAAATGGCAGCTGCAGTAAACAGTTGGTATTGTAACCACTTTTTTGTCTTTAGTGCCATCCTTAAGCCTACGGAAAAGAAGTCAAAATCGGTTGAACGGACTTTAAAAGGGGTTTGTTTCGGTGTCTCATCCCATTGTGAATACCGTACAGAGTGACATAACTCTTTCCAAGAACCTTTTTTTTTATTACTGACTGGGCCTGCTCTTGACCTTGATCACGTCTGATGGAAAGCGATGGATGAGGTCTATGATGGAACGAGCGTGCCCAGAAGATGCCTGTTCACTCTTGCTTTGAAGGCAGACGGGTTATATGTGGAAGGGAACACATACTCTGGTAGAGGGTTCCACACTTGGAAAAGCGCCGAGTACGACAGGTCGGGATTTCAACCAATTACTAAACATTATATTTTTGTCTGGCCCCCAGCTCCCCGAGAAAAGAAAGAACCCACCCCTCCCGAACCAGAGAAGCCCAACCCAGAAGCGGAAGCTCAAAAGAAAGAGGAGGCTCTCAAGAGCGAGATGGAACTCAAGAGCATCAAGTCTGAACTCAACCTGAGTGATCACACGCAGATTATTAAGTACGAGCCCAATGTGAAACATGGTGCTTGTAAGGTTGAAGGTATGTGGAATATTTTATAATATTGTTTTTAGGGTTCCGTACCCGAAGGGTCCAAACGGATCCCTATTGCTGTCACTCACGTGTCCGTCTGTCCGTCGTCTGTCACACAGGTTTTATAGCCAAGCGGTTGGAGTACAGTCTTCAACTTTTCATAATATAAGCATATTGTTCACCCAAAGCCACACAAATTGTCATAAAATATTTTTAAGGGGAGCCGCCCTTAAAGACATTTAAAAATATTTTATTACCCATACCGATAGAGCGAATAAAAAATTTTGACCTACCCCTTCGATTGGGGTATCCATGTTTAGAGCTCGTTGAGTATAGTAAGTAAATCTGTATTTTTTGTTTTAAAAAATATTGGAAAACAAAGAAATGAGAACCCACCAAAATCAGTTTTTTTTTTTACAAAGGTTTGTTCCGAAGGATTTTTAACTTCTAATGTTTATCATTACGTATTTATTTTACTAACAAATTCCAAAATAGATAAATCACTTTTGGTACGGACTTGACCGGTTTTTATATTGGGCTGTATAAAGATGTGTATAAGAACTAAAGATATTATGTCATTTATTTGGAGAGTTGTCCTAGCTCAATAAAATTTAACGTAGCATAAAATTTTTGATAATTTATATTCCTTTTTCCTTCCATCAGGCTCCTCAATAAAAATGGAAGAAAAATACATCCAGCAAAAGAACAACGAAGAACAAGACATGCTTGACATAGAAGACTCCATACCAACCGCCTTTTTGGTGCAGAAACCCACCCACAAACCCATGTTCGCGGCCCAAGCAGAACCCATGGACAAGCCACAAGAAATCGTCAAGGTAGAAAACGTAGTCAAAAACGAAGCAGAACACGACGATATTGAAGAAACAAAAGACACTTTAGTCAATAATCTAGAAGAATTACGTAAAATGGCTGAAGCTGTATCAATCCAACTCGACGCAGCAAAGAAAGAACAAGAAATAAAAGAAGAAAAAGAAAAGGTCAAACACGAACTTATAGATTCTGCTTCAGCACACTTCCAACTCTACTCAAAAATCTTAGAAGGCAAATGGTTCTCTATCCTCAGACACGAAAGTTCATTTTTGAACAACATCAACGAGATTGAAAAGCAAGATTTGCCAGAGTTTTGTGACAATGAACATACTTGTTCCGAGGTCATTTTGTGTCAAGGTCATAAGTGGGATGTGTCGAATAACCTTCACTTGTTGAATGACCCTAGTTTGTTCACCTTGAATAGTATGGTGACCAGTGTTCAAGTACCGTCGAATAATGTTTATGCTGATTCCAGTTTGACTATGTCTGGGTTGGATCAGGAAGTGATTGATAATAGTTTTAATAAGGATGGCAGTGTTCAGGAGATGGAGACTGAGGAGGATAGTAAGGAACAGGTGATTATTAATTTCTGTTACTTTTGAAGTTAGCAATTCTTTTTATGTTAGTAGAAGTTTGATCAAGAGTAGGTTTCCCAAACTATTATGTTTCATGTAGTCAGCTTCACGATGTGGGTACTGGTGCTTCCAAGGGGGTACCCACATCGTGAAGCTGACTGTACATACATAAATTCACGCCTTGTACGTACGGTGAGTGCGAATCTAGCGATTTAAATCTTTGGGCAGCGTGGTTTGACTTAATGTCAAATACTGATAAAAACAATGACATTAAACATCTAGACGTTGCCATGATTACAGTGTGAAGTGTGGAAGTGAGACACATATATACGAATATTAGTAGGAAAATTGAGACAAAGCATCGTATCTTCTGTCTCTTACGGCGTGCCGTATTTTTGCTTGGCAAACTTTAGAATGTTAACCAAACGAAGGGCTTTCACTGTTACAAAATTTATCTTGCGTCGATTTATTTAACTTTTTTGGACAGTTTTTGCATTGTTCGAATGTATTGACATGGGTTTCAGTCCAAAATTTGGAAGATTTCTTACGATAAACTTCATTTCTCATACCACATAACCTAGAAAAAGTATTATATTGCTGACTCATGACCGGCCACGCGGTGGCTCGATCTAGATGTATATTATCTAAGGATAAAAATGACATTTATTTTCATGGCGGCTGTTATAATATGATGGAACCGCTTTCCTAGGAAACCAAAGCTTCAGTCCAATGTTTTAATAAATAGAAGGACCAACACGCATTTGGCCCACGCCATAGAAACTGTAAATGTCACTTTTAGACACCTGCATTACAAAACTGCAAAGGGCAAAATATATGTATTTTACGTACTTTCTATTTGAACTTTACTGCCTATCAAACCTACAAAACCTACCTAATCATGCAATAGTACCTATTTTTATAACCGATACCGCTGTACCGCCCACTATGTAGCGCATTCGTCAACGCTCACGACGTCCTTCCCCCCGCGGTACAGCGGTATCGGTCAAACTGTAATTTATATTGAAATAATCAATTATAACCAAACTAATTAATGTACCTTTGAACAGGACAACGACCTAGAAAAAGAACTGCAAGCCGACGCACTAAAAGCCGACCTTCTGACCCAGAAGGCAAAAGCGCATAGCCTCACCAGCCTAGGGCTGTTGAACTTCAACGCGCTGTCAACATACGTCACCTGTGACAGTCCGCCCCCCATACAGATGTCAGTCGAGGAAATGGACCAGCTCGAGCACTGTAAGGTCAATGGTTTGCCGAAGAAGGTGGAGGGGAACTTTGTGCCGAGGGAGCTTAGGTGAGTTTTAATTGAATGAAAAAACATTGTGTCGACTCTAAATACATTGGGATGCAGGAGAATGATGAAGATGAGTTTGAGCCTGGTTGAAGTGGAGTTTTGTAGGACACAAAACTCCACTCAAGTCTATAAGTCTTCGGCTCCAAACATAGTGCGAGCGGCGTGGATGACGGTAGCGGATGTAGGAAGGATTTCCGCGGCGGATTACGCTCTGACACTTTGTTCATAGACAAAACGAATTATGTGTTTACGACTCCCGCTTGCGGAACCGCTACACTGTGTTTCAAGCCTTCGCTGTTCCATTCATATTAGTTATTTATGCAACTGACGTATAATAAGGGGTATTAAAACACGAATGTAGGTTTATCAATAGTATCCCATGAGTGTTTTAATACCTAATTATGTACAGTAGCATACAAGACTTTATCTACATCCATGTTATCAATGCTCTATAAAAGGTTCTGAAACAGTTTTTTGCAATACTAATACTCGTATCGAACATGGCGGCCGGCGTCATAATAAACAACGTGAATTCGAATAAGTTCTTTTTTTAAATTACGGCGCTGTTGTAGTGAAACGCGCGTGCATTACAATGTTCTTTTTTTGAAAACGAGTTGCATTATGAAATTCAGTACAACATTAAAACACCCGTTTGGATGCTATTATGGTTACCATGGTTACTATGACACTGGCTGTTTTAATGTTGGCAATAAGCTAACTGTTTCAGAAACTTTTATAGAGGATTTATAGCATGGGTGTAGATAAAATTATTTAGCTAACTTTCACACACTCTAAATATAGTAGCATCTTATCTTGATAAACGACTGATGTATCTTTAGTTAAACGGAGACCGCAAGAATAATGCGGTTCTATGTAAATCTTTTAACAAAATGGGAATAATCTAATATTTGTGATATGTTTTTAGACACGGCTGGTGGCGTATCACAGAAACGGATCAACTACGTGATCTGATGGACTGTCTTCATCCGCGCGGCGTCAGGGAAAGAGAACTACATACATCGCTAACCAACCATTTGCCTACTGTTAATAACAAGGTATGACTCTTTTAACCGACTTCAGAAGATGGAGAAAGTTCTCAATTCGCTATTTTTTTAAATGTTTGTTGCCTTAATACTCCATCATTTATATACCGATTTGGATAATTCTTTTTTTATTTGAAAGGTTCTTCCAGATTTTTACACTTCAATAAACCGATTTGGATAATTCTTTTTTTATTTGAAAGGTTCTTCCAGATTGTTACACTTCAATAAACCGATTTGGATAATTCTTTTTTTATTTGAAAGGTTCTTCCAGATTGTTACACTTCAATAAACCGATTTGGATAATTCTTTTTTTATTTGAAAGGTTCTTCCAGATTGTTACACTTCAATAAACCGATTTGGATAATTCTTTTTTTATTTGAAAGGTTCTTCCAGATTGTTACACTTCAATTCTACTACTTAGACATGATTACCTGCTTAGTGAATGTTGATAGATGTGTATGGTACGATTCTGAACTATAAATATAATTTTAGATAGGTATAGTTTCTCAATAAATGAACCGAAGTAAAAAAGTAATGATTTGACTGCCCACTTGAAAAAACTCCAAATGATTTAAACCTTAAAATGTTGGTGGTTAAGTTCAAAATCGAATGAGGAAATTTGACAGCTTGATAAACATTTTCTTAGATTTCCAACCTTAAAAAATAATGGTTTTTCATTAGAACAAAAACGTTTTTTTTTTTGTATGTTTTCTATAAAACGTAATGTTTTTTTCAACAGCTGTACATTGAAAAAGGCGAAATCCTATGCACGGAATTATGCGTGTCACACCTCGACCGTGTCATCGCTCAGAACGGAGGGTTCCCTTCTCCGGACACGACGCATTCTGCACTGACGCAACGAAGGCTCGACATGCAGCTTCTAAACATGGTAAATATCCTAACTATCATAACTAATATTATAAATAAATAAATAAACCATTTATTTCAGGCGACACAGGCCCATAGAAAACAAAAAAAAATAATTAAAAAAAACGCACGCCCACTTTCGCATATTATAAATACGAAAGTGAATTTGTTTGTTTGTTACGTTTTCACGCTAAAACGGCTAAACAGATTTGGATGAAATTTGGCACATGGGTAGATGGGTTAGGACAAAGGATACTTTTATCCCGGTACGTTCCCGTGATATATAATTTCCGACCTCAACGCGGGCGTAGTCGCGGGCAAAATCTAGTAGTCTAATAAACAAAAGAAAGACGGGTGTTTGTATGTCGAAAGAAACCCAGGTCGTCTGCAATCGCGCTGGGTTACGACATCATCAAAATTGTCTAGAAGAATGAAGAACCTAGGCGAGGGATGCACGAAGTCGTGGATGATGGTAGAAAAGAAAGGAGCCTTATGCAGCAATGGGTGAATCCAGTTTAACATGATGACGACGTTGAAAGCATGTCCAGACGCCAAACTGTCAAATTTTCCCAATCAACCTTGAACCTAATGCTTTAGCGATAAAGATGAAAATCTATTATATAAATTTGACAGATTGTAGTAGCTTGATGTGCTGGCGTCTGTACCATCGTGGGCATCGTGGTTCATACAAATTTTCACGTGTCACTGTCATCATTTATGTGTAGTCTATTTCTGAGACTTGTTACACCATCTCACCGCGCGTTTGAACTGGAAACATCGCAAAAAAACATATTGATATCTCTATTTTTATTTTTTAAATTTTATTTTATTTAATTAAACATAAACACACTATCTTCACACTATCTATAATTATTTCTGTCAATGTATCTGACAGAGATATCAACATGTTTTTAACTGAATGTTTCGTCAGTGCAAAAACACGGTAAAACACGGCTGAAACATACAACGAAATACTATGCGAGCCAAATAAGAATAGTACTCTCAAGACGCCATTTTGATCCGCAATACTTGCGAACTTCATTAACAATGCGTACGAATTTGACAGCTATCGTGTATTTGACAGCTATCGGTAGTACTAATTTGACAGCTATCGTGTATTTGACAGCTATCGTGTATTTGACAGCTATCGGTAGTACTAATTTGACAGCTATCGTGTATTTGACAGCTATCGGTAGTACTAATTTGACAGCTATCGTGTATTTGACAGCTATCGGTAGTACTAATTTGACAGCTATCGTGTATTTGACAGCTATCGGTAGTACTAATTTGACAGCTATCGTGTATTTGACAGCTATCGGTAGTACTAATTTGACAGCTATCGTGTATTTGACAGCTATCGGTAGTACTAATTTGACAGCTATCGTGTATTTGACAGCTATCGGCAGTACTAATTTGACAGCTATCGTGTGAAGTTGGCAGCAAGCGCGATCGTATTCGTTTTGACGTAACTAATTTTTAACTATCGTACCTACATTGACGAAATGATGCGGACCAGTAACTTGTGAGAAAGAAATAAAATATTTCACTTGTCCCAGCCTAAAAATCTTTACCACATCTACTTCCTTCCACAGGTGGAACAATTAGAAGAGCGCGTGGCCGCCGCGTCCTTGCAAGTCAAGGGCTGGCGGCGTGCAGGCGACTCTGGCGCGGCTGATCCCTTGGTGCGCGCGCGCACCAAGCTTCAGGCGCTGGAGGCGCACATCGAGCGCCGGTACCTCAAGCCGCCGCTCGTGCAAAGGTACGCTAGGTAATGTATTCTAACCTCCTTACTAAGAGTGTTGTCGCTTTTGTTTGGTTTTGTGGGTAGTTTTAATTTTTGACATTATGTCAGTTTTTGGAGTAATTTCTTAGCTGGCACCACAGATTAATACAGATGGGACACTCCGCAAAATCATTTAAATAAAAAGCGACTCTTGCTACGACACAATAAAGTGCAATTCAGGTCGCACAACGCTTATTACCTACAGTTATATTCAACTATAAGATGCCTCTCTTCTCTCTATCGTGTAACTCTTATACCTTCTGACCTACTGAATTGGCCCCGTGAGAGGGGCCCGCCGCGTACTTGTAGCTTCATACCTAAACTGCGGAGTGTCCCATCTGTATTAATCTGTGGTGGCACCTCGATGTTATTCTAGTTATACAGGGTGTCCCGTAAATAATGGATAATCTCTTAAGGGGTCATTGTACTCATCATTATGAACAACTTTTACTATGGGACCAAACCTGAAATCGCGAAAAAAAATCAGCTGACCAGTACATTTATCTACATCAAACTCGTCAAAATGTAGGGAGCAGCTGATTTTTTTTTCGCGATTCCAGGTTTGGTCCCATAGTAAAAGTTGTTCATAATGATGAGTACGATGACCCCTTAAGAGATTATCCATTATTTACGGGACACCCTGTATATCACCTACCTACATATTTTCATGTAACTATCCACATTCATACTCAAGATGATAACAGCCGCACAGGTCGATCGAAGGCTAAGCAACGCTTGCCGTGGTCGGTTCGTGGATGGGTCAATCAATTAAAATATCGAGACCCCTGCGTGCCTCGGAAAGCACGTTAAGTCGATGGTCCCGGCTGTCATTTGTAGATCTTTGACAGTCGTTATGGGTAGTAAGAAGCCCGAAAGTCTGACAACCAGTCTTACCAAGGGGTATTATATTGTGTTGCCTAGTAACTTATGAACTGCCTGTCTGATAGGCAGTCGCTCCATGTAAAGTACTGGTATTCAGCTGCATTCGGTTAGACTGGAAGCCGACTCCAAATTATTTGGGAAAAGGCTAGGCCGAATCCTGTACTTAATTAAAAATAATTAGAACTTTGTGGTGGTTTTGATCGATGCACGCATGAATTGAATGTTTCGCTTTTCAAATGTTTTTTATTTTTTTTATTGTCTGTTTTAAAAATTTTGGAATTAAGCGTCTTAAATGGAACAATCTAAATTATTGAAGTACATGTTTTTCTTCCTATTTTCGGACACTGTGAACATGTACAATTTTAAATTCAATATTTAACATTTATTGTTAATTATAAAACTCAATTTAAAAAAAAACTGAAAAATACACTTGAAATTAAATCAACTTAAAAAAAATCACAAAAAGACACTACAACAGAAAAAAATCTCCCACAAACAGCTAAACTGCTGCAAAGCAGGTCAACGACTATACTTCATTTACAATAAGATTACAGATTTAAACAAACCTTTTTTACAGTCCGTTCAACCGATTTTGACTTCTATTCCGTAGGCTTAAGGATGGCATTAAAGACAAAAAAGCGGTTACAATACCAACTGTTTACTGCAGCTGCCATTTGACATGCCACCAACGCAATAGAAGTCAAAATCGGTTGAACGAACTGTAAAAAAGGTTTGTTTAAATGTCTAATCTTATTGTAAATGGAGTATAATAATATAATTCATAACAAATCGTCCATCTTTCTTTGTGCAGTACATCAGAAGCGACTCTCGGCGCCGTACTACAAGCCGAACACGGCAACGCGTCCGCGTCGTCGCCGCAGAACACCAACAACGCTAGCGAGGGGAAAGGTAAGCATTAACCTTCCTAAACGCGAAATTTTTTTTTACTAGACATAATTGTCCCCCTGCTGGGCAAAGGCTTCCCTACTCTCTTTCCACCTCTCTCTGTCCAGAGCTGCCAAGGACCAATCTTTATTAAAAGAGTCCAGCTCATCCCGCCATCTCCGTCTGGGCCTGCCGCGATGTCGTTTGCCACTAAGCGGGACCCACTGGGTCGTAAGTTTGGCCCATTGATCGTCTGACATGCGGCAGATGTGTCCAGCCCAATTCCATTTAAGCGTGGCAGCTTTCCGAGTGACGTCAGTTATTTTGGTGATGGAACGGATTGTTGTATTCTTAACCCGGTCCACAAGTTTGATACTCAGAATACTCCGTTCCATAGCTCTCTAGCAAACTCCGAGCGTGGAATTCTGCTGACCATGTTTGAGAAGAATACATGAGGATGGGAAGAATACACCTGAATTTGCGAATATACGTGTGGTTAAAAAAATTATTTTCTTATAATAGTTTAAAATGAATACTATTTTACATACTTAAATAAACTCACGCCTTTTTCCTATGGGGGTAGGTAAAATGTACGGGAAAAGTTTTTTGCAATTTGTGACTTTTTGAGTAGGTACTCCAACGATGGTTGGTCCCAATGTCCCATAGAAGTTTTTGATCAGTATTAGGAACAGGATCGATTGGCATCAAAAAATGTTTTCGTGTAAAATGGCTATTTTCTTGCTAACTGTAAATTGTTTTGAAAATCTGTGAATGGGGATCAAAATTCCATAAAAATTTATGGATAGTCTCCTAAAACCATTTTCGTGTAGCTGCAACGGATAACTTACTGCCCCACTGAAAGTTTCCACCCTGTATAAGAAAAACATTTGTCGTGCTACAAAGTACCACACTCTACACACCTCTGCTTAGCCCTTCGGAGCATTCAGGCTTGATATTAATTTGTTTACCACTATTCTCTCCCTAGCTGACAACAAAGGCATAGCTCGCGGCCTAGCAACATGGCGGGAAGCCGTGGCCCGCTGCAACACCTCCGCTCAACTGGCGATGTCACTACAAGCGTTAGAAGCAGCCGTGGCATGGGACAAGAGCATCATGAAGGCGGTACGTATGAGACATGTACGTATACCCATCTGGTCGCGGGCATACGTGCTAGTGATGGTAACACGCTAAATTTTATGTGTAGTTAGAAAAACGTGTCATTGTAGACTAAAAATGGGTACGTATGAGAGATGTACGTATACTCATCTGGTCGCGGGCATACGTCCTAGTGATGGTAACACGCTAAATTGTATGTGTAGTTAGAAAAACGTGTCATTGTAGACTAAAAATGGGTACGTATGAGAGACGTACGTATACTCATCTGGTCGCGGGCATACGTCCTAGTGATGGTAACACGCTAAATTTTATGTGTAGTTAGAAAAACGTGTCATTGTAGACTAAAAATGGGTACGTATGAGAGACGTACGTATACTCATCTGGTCGCGGGCATACGTCCTAGTGATGGTAACACGCTAAATTGTATGTGTAGTTAGAGAAACGTGTCGTTTTAGGCAACAAATGTGTACGTATGAGAGATGTACGTATACTCATCTGGTCGCGGGCATACGTCGTAGT
This sequence comes from Cosmia trapezina, assembly GCA_905163495.3. Lineage (NCBI taxonomy): Eukaryota > Metazoa > Arthropoda > Insecta > Lepidoptera > Noctuidae > Cosmia > Cosmia trapezina. The sequence goes on from LR991048.1 coordinate 7,418,734, forward strand.
GATGGTAATACGCTAAATTTTATGTGTAGTTAGAAAAACGTGTCGTTTTAGGCAACAAATGGGTGCGTATGAGAGATGTACACATGTCATGTGTCATCTGGTCGCGGGCATACTCGAAAAACTCGTATCAAGAACCTGCTGGGTATAATCCTTCTTTCCTTCCTAATTCAAACGTGGCATTCCAATTAATATTATACATTATTCTGTGCACAGAACTGTCAGTTTTGCTTGTGCGGTGACAACGAAGAACAGCTGTTGCTTTGTGACGGCTGCGATAAGGGCTATCACACGTACTGCTTCAAGCCAGCGATGGATAAGATTCCTGATGGGGACTGGTAAGCATACTACATATTATTTACGAGGAGCTCGTGACTAAGTAATTACAGCTACACGGGTCGATCCATTAGGTTAAGCTACGCTTGCCGGGGTTGGTCAGTGGATGGGTGACCATCTTTACATACCTAGACTCCTCCGTGCCTCGGAAAGCACGTTAAGCCGTTGGTCCCGGTTGTAATTCGTGGATCTTTGACAGTCTTTACGGGTCGTCAGAAGCCCGAAAGTCTGACAACCAGTCTTACCAAGGTATCGTATTACCCAGTTACTGGGTTGTGTAGGTCAGACAGGCAGTCGCTCCATGTAAAGTACTGGTATTCAGCTGCATCCTGTTAGACTGGAAGCCGACCCCAACATAGTTGGGAAAAGGCTAGGCAGATTGATTGGGTGTACTTTTGCAACTAGCTTCATCTTTCTGACTGACCGACCCCTTGACAATGCAAAAGTGCCTTTAATTGGTTTATTAGAAATAAATGCTTTGAGTTTGAGTTTGATAACTGTCTAAACTCATTTTTACATTACAGGTACTGTTGGGAATGCGTAAACAAAGCTAGAGGCGAGCGCGTCTGCATCGTATGCGGTGGAGCCAACGCTAATACTAGAACCATACCGTGCGCGCTGTGTTCCAGAGCCTACCACCAGGATTGTCACTATCCGCCGCTGTTGAAGGTATTATTATACTATACTAGTAGCTCATAGTTGGGGCACTATCGCTGCTAGCCAATATCGGTAGCCCACGGCTGGAATTAAAATAAAAAAAATAGTTATTCGTTATTGGTACGCACGACTACAGATCAAGCTATACACTTCCAGTATAAGCTGATCTCGCATTGTATAGGATTTCCTTACAATGAGAGGTCAGTGTAAACTGGAAATGTATAGCTTGATGTGTAGCCGTGTGTACACATACCGTGGTTTTCCAAGGCCGAAAATGTTTTCCAAGATGGTTTTCCAATTTCCAATGTGGTTTTCCAAAATGGCTGCCACCGAAAAATGCAAAATGTTCAACAGTTTTCGGGGGTTCTCATGCTGAAAATTATACTCCATTTACAATAAGATTAGAAATTTAAACGAGCCTTTTTTACAGTCCGTTCAACCAATTTTGACTTCTATTACATTGGTGGCATGACAAATGGCAGCTGCAGTAAACAGTTGGTGTAACCACTTTTTGCGTTTAATGCCATCCTTAAGCCTGCGGAATAGAATTCAAAATCGGTTGAACGGCCTGTAAAAAAGGTTTGTTTAAATGTCAAAATAATACTCTATATCATTACTATTCGACAGAACCCTCGCGGCAAGTGGTACTGCTCGCAGTGCATATCGCGCGCGCCGCCCAAGAAGCCCCGGAACATGAAGAAGAGGGAAGCCAAGCATAGAGACCTCAACGCCAGCCTCGATATAGACCAGAATATGGTGCCTAGGTATGTACTGGCTGTTATAATAATCTGCATACATTTTACTTATTTTATTTATTTATTTATTTATTTAAATAACTTGGGAGACTTACAGCTAAAACAAACAGATCAAGGACAGTACATTAGTCTGAAAGCCAATTACAGGTCTCCACTTATAAAAAACAGAGTGTTCTACATCGCCACATACGAACTACGCATCTCAATGACATGACGTCACGAAAACCTGCATCGCGCAATCAGAGTTTATCGCGCGACTAGCATATACAAAGTCCCGACATCAACCGTCGGGCAGTTGCCCACCAGACACAACACCCGTCTGGTCGGAGGATCCTCCTTTTTCAATAGAGGATCTTTACACCCTGTTCCTCATGCCTCTATAAGAGAAAAAGAGAAAAAAGCTTAAATTCTAAGGACATTCACACCTAGTTACTAAGTATACAATTACAGCATACAAACTTAAGCCTTTTTCCCATGGGGGTAGGCAGAAACTACTTAACGCCACCTGATACATCATCATCTGCCTAGCCTTTTCTCAACTATATTGTGGTCGTCTTCCAGTCTAACCGGATATACCTGAATACCAGTATTTTACATGAAGCGACTGCCTATCTGACCTCCACAATCCAATTACTAGGTAATACGATACCCCTTGGTTGTCAGACTTTCGGGCTTCCGACGACCCCGTAACGAATGTCAAAGATCCACGAATGGCAACCGGGACCAACGGCTTAGAACGCCACCTGGTACGATCCTTACATTACTCCTTTTGCCTCGTTTACGTTCATAGATCTGGTCGTACACGTACGCCGGTTGCGAGTACCTGACCTTTCTGAAGAACATCACCAATAAGGTCACTATATGTCGTTCCAGGGCGTCCCCCCGTATTCATATATTTTATCGAGTTGGTATTGAATTTATGAGTGGCACAACCGTTTCTTTTTTTTATCCGTATACCCCATAAAACCCCATACCCCATAAAACCCCCACAAACCACCCCATAAAAACTACATCATCATCATCATGAGTACTACCCCATAAAATATTTAACTCATCATCTGCCTAGCCTTTTCCTATGTCGGGGTCGGCTTCCAGTCTGAACGGTTGCAGATGAGTACATGTATTTTACATGGAGTGCTGCCTGTCTGACCTCTACAACCCAGTTACTGAGTAATAAGACACCCCTTGGTAAGACTGGTTGTCAGGTACTTTCCCATAAAATATTTAACTCTCAAATAAAAAAATCGAATCATTTAGTAGTGTGAGTTTTGGTGATAGACCTACAGTAGGTTTTATAAGAAATTTATGTGCACTGTTAGTTTGGAATTTATTCTTAAAAATTACATAATTTTCAATTATTTTCTATCTTCTAGGAGTAATTACCAAAACAGCATACATACATAGAAATACCAACGATCTAAGAATTTGTCAGAAAAAAAATTAAATAATCACGAAAAACCTGTAGAAATGCGATGTTGCCAGCCCTCGCGCGAACAACGCTCAGAGGCTACCGAGCGCGCAGTGGCGCCCTCATCGTTTGTTTGGTTATTTCTTTTATTTTAGAAGAAAAAAGTGGCCACTATTTTCGGCTTTAACGATTATAATAAAACTGAACAATATAAAGCTACTATTTGTAATAATAATAACGTATAGTCTTGTGGAGCACAACTATTCCGGCTTATTTTCCGCATTTTCATTCTAAAATGAAAGAAATAAACAAACAAACGATGAGGGCGCCACTGCGCGCTCGGTAGCCTCTTAAATGAGTTTGAAAATCTCAGCTATGTTTTGTCTTCTTTCTAAACCGAGTGTAAGTTTTACGTAAGTTACTTAAAGCCTCTTCCTCCAATATTTCAGCCCAGCAGCATCCCACGCCTCAACGTCGACCACAGCTGAAGAATGTTCGGGTTCCGCACTCCACACTCCTGAGAAACATGATGACAAACTGGATGACACGCTCGCTGACAGTGAGAACGGATTGAATCATCATACGGGTGAGTTTATAATGCATACGGTATACAGGATAGCGATGTAGTCACCTGCTTTCGTCAACGCATGACAGGATGGATCTGTGGTTAAGGCGGTATTAGCTCAATATTCACAAAAATTGGTTTCATGGATTGTCGAATATGACGTAACTGAAAAATAAATGAAACTATCCGACGCAAAAAATACAGTGGACAGAGAACGGTTTAAAGAAAAAATTAAAAAAAATAGAATAGTAAAAAATAGTTTCATATTCCCAATAAAACATTTGGAAGTTGCTCCACAAAAATAAACTTTGACGTCGAACATCTCTGTATTTTCAGCGATAGCGACATACTTTTTTTTAAGAATTAAATAGAATTAGCATTTTTTTAAACTAACCCGACAATTATTTAATCTATTTTGTATATTCTAAATAATCTAAATAATCTAAAGAAAACCTGGAAAATAAATGCACATTCGCAGCTTAGTCACATCTGGGCAACACAATTATTATTTTCAATTTTCAACCTTATTTCAAGCCAGCTAATGGTGACAATAGAATACGCGGTTGTGTGTCGTTTAAAATCGTAATCAGATAAATCGTGCCTCTCAGGCACGACGTTGTGAGTGCAAATCTGGGAAAGTACCAATGTGACTTTTTCAATTCATATGTACTTTCTGAGTTTATCTTGGACATTACTGACATTACCGACCTTGACGGATGCAAGTGATTCCATTGCTACCCTGTATGTCTTGGTTAACGGCACCCTGCTGCACTCAACTGTCACCTCTATTTATCCCTATTCTTCTCTACAGTGTGTTAGGTTAAAGGGGATGCGCTAAGGTAGCCCGCGAAATTCAAATTTTCTTACATTTTTTGCAATTTGCAGGGTCAGGTTGTATGTTGATTAAAATATGATTCGCGCCCTATTCTAAAAAAACACTGCAAAGTGAAAAATAACTTTAATTTCGGAATGTCACCAAAACACTAAAATACACCGACTGAAAGTTGGTCCCATAGCAAAAGTTGTTCCCTTAAGATAGGTCCCTCGTTTAACCTAACACACTGTACATCCCCAAGTTCTCAACGCAACCCACTCATTTATCATTTGTAAAAGAATTTACATTTGGCGGTTATTTAATTTTTGGATTTTAGATTTTGAAATCGAAACCCTTTGTATCATTTTTCGTTTATCTTACGAGGTGGCCTGCGAAAACGACAAACTCGACGAGACGCGATGCTGCACACGCGACAAAGGCGGTCAAACCATTCCCTGGCGGAAAATGTTGCAGACTGCGACGCAACGCAACGTAACGCGAACTTATTTTTTTGTGTGCGAATATTTGATTCAAAGGCGTTGATTGGTCCACTCGATATTGAATAATCATATCAACTGCCTAGCCTTTTGCCAACTATGTTGCGGTCGGTGGATGCAGTGAATACCAGTATTTTACATGGAGCGGCTGCCTATATGATTCCACAACCCCTCAATACCGCTTGTAAAACTGGTTGTCAGACTTTCGGGCTTCTGACGACCCGTAACGACTGTCAACGGTCTACAAATGACAGCCGGAATCAACGACTAAGGATGATGCGCCAGGGTAGCTGCGAAATTCAAAATTTCTTACGTTTTTTGCAATTTGTAGGTCAGTGTGAGCTTGTATGTTGATTAAAATGTGATTTGCGGCCTTAGCTAATATGGCTTTACAGAATTATAATCACTATAATCTGCAATACAACTACATAAGTTAGCATTTACCTCAAAAATCTAGCGATTTCATGAAATCATGAGGTTTGAGGTAAATGCTAACTTATGGAGTTGTATTGCTGATTCTAATGATTATAATTACACTACGGTTACTACGGATTATGATTATACTACGGCCGCGAATCACATTTTAATCAACATACAAGCTCACACTGACCTACAAATTGCAAAAAACATAAGAAATTTTGAATTTCGCGGGCTACCCTGGCGCTTTCGCCTTAACGTGCTTCCGTGATTAGACGTCGACTACAGAATATTTCATTCGAAGCGGTGATTGGCCCACTCTACTGACCTACTCTCTCTATCTATCCCTACTAATATTATAATTGTGTAAGTAACTCTCTGTCTGTCTGTTAATTTTTGACGCCCTAACTGAACGATGTTAGAACATCGAACCTCGTTGGCATACCTATATCGTCCGAAAAACTAGTTTCGGCGGCAATGAAACATGTGTCAATTGACAGAGTAATTGATTACAAACAAAAAATATTCAGAGATAAATCTCGTAAGTGATATACTTTCTGAGGTATTTGAGTTCAAAAATGTAAAAAAAAAAAATATTGCTTTATATTTCAAAGTTTTTGAAGTCAAATAGGTACTTAAGTACTAAAAAAAATACACTTTCTGAGGTATTTGAGTTCAAAAATGTAAAAAAAAATAATGCTTTATATTTCCAAGTTTTTGAAGTCAAATAGGTACTTAAGTACTAAAAAAAATACACTTTCTGAGGTGTTTGAGTTCAAAAATGTAAAAAAAAATTTTCCACGTTTTTGAAGTCACATAAATACTAAAAAAAAAAAACTAAGTAAATAGTCAATGTTGGAACTTACTTAAATTGTAACAACTAAATGTATACACATGAATGCAATAAAGAGTTTTGAATTTGAATATCTCCGAAAGTATTATACTTACGAGATTCAATACTCAATATTTTTTGTTTGCAATCACTTTCTCTATCGATTGACACTTCTTGTTTTATCACTGGCCGCCACAGTAGTGGCGGACGGTCGGTACTGTATACTATACTCTATTCACTACGTTATTCACTTTTGACACCTGTCAGTTGGACAAATTCTAGTTTTATTAAGGATCAAATTCGCAAAATTCGTTAGTATGAATCTGACAGGTGTCAAAAACCTAGTGGACAGAGTATAAGTATGCCAGGTCCCTTAATAAACACGAATAGACCATAACCTGGATTATTATAGGTATACAATTACACATGGGCTACTTTTTATCCTACATATTTACAAAAAAAAAAATGAACACTATGACCAACATACGCAGACTAAGTCGCGGGTTAAAGTATTAAATAAAAATGATTTGTCTATTTAACAGGTGAGCTGAGTGCAGAGGAGGGGCCTCCAGAGAAACGTCGCGCGCTGCACTACGTGGGCGGCAACGGAGCCCTGCAACACGACGAGACTGACACACAAATAGACGGTATGTGCCTTTGCATAGATTGCTTGCTGTCTTCTACCGGGTGTAAAAAGACACTTGCCGAAGCCGAAAGCCACATACTCTACCCATTATTGGGATCGTTTTTTTCCACTAGACCATAGCTGAGAATCCATTGGTTCTGGAGATATTGAACGTCAAAAGTCGCATTTTTTTTTAATAAAACGTATTCCAATTGTTATTACTAAACTTTTTCCGACAAGAACCTACGCGTACCATAGAGTGAAGGGGCGGGGCTTACCTCCGTTTGCCTGGGTTCGCGTTACATTGCGCGTAATAAAAAGATGCTTTTTTTTATACCTAAAAATAAAAGTCGTTTCCCAGCAATAATTTTTGCGCAAAGCTACTTAGTTAGATGTACATTACATAGTTGACGGCTTTGTGATGTGTCTTTTTAACACTGTATAATCGAAGTAGGGTGCTTCAAGGAACCAGGGGCGACGGCTTCATTCAACCCTATTCCTACCGGGTTCCCTTCGAAATAACGACTCTAATTGAGTTTCCTATTACTGAATAACATAGTACATACATAGCCTCGTTACAGGTATTTAATATTGAATACATCTATATATATAAATAAAAAGAGCCCAGCCCAAACCCTTTGACCTAAAAGCTGAAATTTTGCACAGAGGTTCCCTTTATAATGTAGACAAGGAATAATGAAGGAATTGCCGGTAGTACGTTCCCGTGGGATATTTTCCGACATCCACGCGGGCAAAGCCGCTGGTAAATTTATGGCGCCACGTTATGGCGTGCACATTGATCGCATAGAGGGTTTGCATAAAAGATTTGTTCGGTTTCTGTGCTATCGTTTGCGCATACAATACCACAGTTGTGATTATTTAGATCTCTGCAGGAAATTTCACCTACAACCACTTACTAACCGTCGTCGATTAGCAGATTGTACATTTTTGCTCAAAATTATATCAAATGAGGTGGACTGTCCGCAGCTTCTGCGTAAGCTGTACTTTAATGTTCCCCAGCGAACACTCAGATTTAATCCTACTATAGCTATTCCGTTGTCTTCTTCCAACTACAGGCAAAACTCATATTTAGTGCGAGCGAGTAAAGACTTTAATGCCCTATGCAAGCAGTTCTCTTTTGATTTGTTTTCAACCAAAGGCTCAAGCGTACGCAATAGGCTGAACCTGGAATTTTTCAAAATTAATTCTTAGTGTTAATAGTAAGCAGTTCTGTTTCTTATTTTATTTTATTTCATTGTAGTCGACATTGTATTTGACGATTGGTGCTCATCTTTTTTTGATGTCTTGTCGAGTTTAAGATCTCTTATTATAATTAGTGTATAGCTAGCCGTGAAAACCTGTAATTGGCTTCATGTTTCTTATTGCAGTATATTTATTGTTTTTATGTAAAGGTGTTGGTTTTCCACATGATAAATAAATAAATAAATAAAAGCTAGTAGCTATTATATTAATTGTTATTTTCCAACAGTTGAAGACCGCGACACGGAGAACGCGCCGCTAATGTCTCGCGCCAAGAAAGAGAAGAATACGGCAAAGAAACTGCTAAAAGAACTACAGTTCTGCAAGTAAGTTACTAATTACTATCCGTATTGATTCGATGTCTGCCAGAACACTGTCTGATGAGGCTCGAAGGGAGGGTGGAAGGAGTTTGGAAAAAATCACGAAATATCACAAGGTGGAAGGTAGGGGTAGTAAGATATCAATCTGCCTAGATTTTTCCCAACTTGGGGTCGACTTCCAGTCTAACCGGATGCAGCTGAATACCAGTATTTTACATGAAGCGACTACCTATCTGACCTCCACAACCCAATAACTGGGTAACCCTTGGTAAGACTGGTTACCAGACTTTCGGGCTTCCCGTAACGACTGTCAAAGATCCACGAATGATAGCCGGCACCAACGGCGTGCATTCTGAGGCACGGAGGAGTCTTGGTCCATCCACTGACCAACCCCGGCAAGCGTAGCTCTACTTGATGGGGGGTAGTGAGATATCACGTGTATTTATTGTTTCGTTGAACGCGCGATTTCTAAACCGAAAAGCTGCGCGTGACCTTGACTCGCCGTTGCCTGGCAACGCTGTCCCCGCCTGCCGTGCCATGACAACCGCCCGGCTTGGCTTGCAGTCAGAAACAATCGAGGCCCCCGGAGCATGCAAGAAATAGCAAAATAATTTGTAAATCAAATATATTCTTATAATCAACGCAATCTAAGAAGTCCGTTTGGACGTTTCTCATTATACATGCCGCGATAACTTTGTATGAACGTCTACGTAAGGAATCGAAAAATAAAATGCGTAATCCTAATTAATTATTATGTTATCCAACTGTGAGATATCCAGCTGTGACAGACAGACAGACAGACTGATCAACTGAGGCACACGAACGACAGACGAGTCATAAGGGTTCCTTTCTACCATTTTGGTACGGAACCCTAAAAATGTCACATGATATTAGTGTGTGTGTGTGTGTGTGTGTGTTAGTGTGTGTGACGGTTAAATGTCTTTAAAGTTTTATCGCCAATAACTTTTTAATATACAAATTCATTATTCAAAAAGCTATCATAATAATCTATTGGTAAGTGCACTCTAAGATCAGGTAATTATGCCGCTTTTCCTACTCTCTACCCAGAGTTCATCAAAATTGAACACCTGAATCAAAACTAAATTACTTGTATTAATAATTGATTATTGCAATGAAAAAATAACGGAATCATTAAACAAAAAAAAGCAAGCCAACAATATATACATACATATAAATATAGATTTATACAGGTTGTTTCTTTTAAGGTGTCGATCCAGTGCGAGCTGATAGCAAAGTACCATACCTATCGATTTAACCCAATGATAATATATTACCTTTAGATGCGTTACGGGGGCTCAATAAAAACTTTTTTACAAAAAAAAAACCGACTTCCAAAAAAAACACTACAAACTGAAAAATAACTTTAATTTCGGAAGTCGGTGTCTTTGGATCTGTATTTTAGTTTTTTGCCACCGACTTCCGAAATTAAAGTTATTTTTCAGTTTGTAGTGTTTTTTTTGGAAGTCGGTTTTTTTTTTGTAAAAAAGTTTTTATTTTTCACTTTTTAGTGGTTCAGTTTGTAATTTATCTAAGTTACAATAAGCCAATGTCAACTGCTCATCACGTTTTACAAAATATTGCTTTTCCCGATGCAGGGACGTTAATTGTTGAGGAGTTCTCCTAGTAAGAACCAGGAGAACTGGAGCTCATGGTGAAGTCACCATTACCATTATGCATTTTGACGAGCATAAACCATATTAAAGTAATCGAATCGCAACCTGTGATATACTTAGATATAATTGAGTATTTCCGATGGCCCTCTGTGGTCTTCATCATCAGTTCCAGTTCACCGAATGGTATTTTCCGAGAGCAAATGCACGAGTTACTATAAAAAATACCGAAATCGATATAGGTGTGCCAATAAAATTTGAGGGTTTCCCTCGATTTCCATGGGATCCCATCATCAGATCCTGACTTGATGATCATGGGACCACTTGGGAAGTATACCCTTTCGAACAAAAAAAGAAAAATCCAAATCGGTCCAGCCATTTTCGAGTAATCGGGGAACATACATAAAAAAAAAAAAAAAAAATAAAAAAAAAATAAAAAAAAAAAGGTTCCGACGAATTGAGAACCTCCTCCTTTTGGAAGTCGGTTAAAAATGGCAAATTAAATGAAGGGTAATTGCCCGGCGTGATATCAGTCACGCACGCGCGCCAGTGAACATGCAGCAGCTAGTGACGTAATTAAATAAATATATTCATCTCTTTCTTACAACAGGTATCGGCATGCGTCTTTCCTTTTCTTTGCGGCCAGTATATACTGGTATGTTGGTACATCATGGCTTACGCTGTTTTTGAAAGCACTGATGTTCGTGTATGACGCGTCTATCTATAACGATTTCTTGTAGTTTTCGAGATATTTTGGATACTTCATTTCATAACAATGGTAGTGGTTAAGGATAGTAGTAGGTATAAAATTTATGTTTTTATTATCAACTGAGCTCTGTTTAAACATAGATTAATAGTAAATATCTGGATTGACAAAAATATGAATTAACTTCTGCTGAGGCATCAGCGGACAGAATTAAACAATTCAGTTTAAAGGAAGGTGTGCATTTGTTTAAGCATTTATATTACAACAGTTGCACGAAATTGATATCTTTCATGTATGTGTGTGTGTGTGTGTTTGTATGTGGGGTGTGTGTATGTATGTGTGTGTATGTGGGGGTGTGTGTATGTGTATTGGCCAATAACTTTGACTATTCAATTTTTTTAAGTAAAAGCAGAATCTATAATGCAGTCTGTATCAGGTGTGTATGTCACTACACTGATGAGACCAAATGCACACTGGGTCGAAACTGCAAAAAATAAATAAACATTAACAGCTACTGACATCGATTTCAGCTTATAGTGAAGCATCGAATGTCTAGCATTAACAATGAGACGATAAGTCTCTTTTTTTGTAAGCGTATTTCATTTCCTATAGAGATAGAAATGAGATGATATCTGACTTTGAGGTTGAAGGTGGAGAAAAGAAAAGGAAAAAAAACTATGTACGTTCTATTCTATTTATTGAGTCGGTTTTAAACAATACATTACAACATATTACATGCTTACATACATTCTTAAGTTCTAATATTCAAGTACAAAATGAGCCGAACAATGGTACTAAAATGAACGATGAGTTAAATCATTGAAAACAAACATTTGTTTATAAACAACATCCTTTTGTTGAGAAAGGTTAATTTCTACTTAGAATTTTAAATACACTTGCCTCCATAAAAGTATACGAATGCTGTCGCGAATCATGTACTACAGCATCCCACCCTATAAGGAGCGTTGGTTGTGGTGGACGGCTACCATAAGGAGGTTGAGGATAGTAAGGCATTGGGTATGGCATTGCGTAGGGCAGAGGCATGGGTTGTGGCATTGGGTAGTTCTGAGGCATGTATTGTTGAGATAGGTAGCTCTGAGGCATGGGTTGTTGCGATGGGTAGTTCTGAGGCATGTATTGTTGTATTGGGTAGTTCTGAGGCATGTTCTGTTGCGAAGGGTAGTTCTGAGGCGTGGGTTGTTGCGATGGGTAGTTCTGAGGCATGTATTGTTGTATTGGGTAATTCTGAGGCGTGGGTTGTTGCAATGGGTAGTTCTGAGGCATGTATTGTTGTATTGTGTAGTTCTGAAGCATGTATTGTTGCGATGGGTAGTTCTGAGGCGTGGGTTGTTGCGATGGGTAGTTCTGAGGCATGGGCTGTTGCGATGGGTAGTTCTGAGGCATGGGCTGTTGCGATGGGTAGTGCTGAGGCATGTTCTGTTGCGAAGGGTAGTTCTGAGGCGTGGGTTGTTGCGATGGGTAGTTCTGAGGCATGGGCTGTTGCGATGGGTAGTTCTGAGGCTTGTTCTGTTGCGAAGGGTAGTTCTGACGCGTGGGTTGTTGCGATGGGTAGTTCTGAGGCGTGGGTTGTTGCGATGAGTAGTTCTGAGGCGTGGGTTGTTGCATTGAACAGTTCTGAGGCGTGGGTTGTTGCATTGAACAGTTCTGAGGCGTGGATTGTTGCATTGAACAGTTCTGAGGCGTAGGTTGTTGCATTGAACAGTTCTGAGGCGTGGGTTGTTGCATTGAACAGTTCTGAGGCGTGGGTTGTTGCATTGAACAGTTCTGAGGCGTAGGTTGTTGCATTGAACAGTTCTGAGGAGTGGGTTGTTGCATTGAATAGTTCTGAGGCGTGGGTTGTTGCATTGAATAGTTCTGAGGCGTGGGTTGTTGCATTGAACAGTTCTGAGACGTGGGTTGTTGCATTGAACAGTTCGGAGGCGTGGGTTGTTGCATTGAATAGTTCGGAGGCAAAGGACGTCCATTTTGGTCGACGTATATATCTCTAGTACTTCGCATCAATCGGTATTGCATCAACTCTTGGTTTGATCCCTGGGCTGCCACAAGTTCATTTCCGGGAAACCCTATAGAAGAAAAAAAACGATTTTTAATGTCATAAATGAACAGATCGGACTATACAACGTGTAATGCTAAATGCGCAAAACCTCTTAAGGGGTCATTGTACTCATCATTATGAACAACTTTTACTATGGGACCAAACCTGAAATCGCGAAAAAAAAATCAGCTGTTCAGTACATTTATGTTCACATAATTCGTCAAAATGTACTGAACAGCTGATTTTTTTTTCGCGATTTCAGGTTTGGTCCCATAGTAAAAGTTGTTCATAATGATGAGTACAATGACCCCTTAAGAGGTTTTGCGCATTTAGCATTACACGTTGTATATGTTCAATTAACGCTTATGTCTACTCAGCTCTGCACTTTTCTATACATTCAATGAGTAATTAAATAAAAAATATTGCATTTGAAAGTAACATAGCTAAAGAAAAAAAAATCTATATTTATTGAATCTAAAATAATTACAACAAAAGTATTTAAAGAATTTTCAAATCAATAAATCTGTACTTACATGAGGTCCCCAGGATAGCGACGAGGAGAACGAGGGACATTTTGTTCAAGAACATGATTGCTCTCTGACTGTTGAATCCAACTGTGGAATGGTCCGGGCTCGCTTACAAACTATTTTAACTATACAGCTATACAGCTTATCAATCTAGTGACGCTTACAAACCTCTGGGAGAGGGGGAACAATAACAAGATAAGTCTTCGCGGACACTAAGACCGATAATAATGACGACCCACCAGGTCAGGTCAAAAAACATGTGCCTGACCGTGTTTTTGCTGACCAAAATATTCAAGGTTATGCGAGAAATCTTTTAGGAAATGACCCTGAATTCTGAATTATACCTATTAAGTCTTACCAATACATGGTTTGCTCCAACATTTTGAAATGTTCTTTGCTTTTTCTACATAGATTGAAGTTCGAGTCTATTGCGTACGACGTTGTTGAATTTTCTAAATTTTTGTTGTTTTCAATCGAGGCACAGGATAGATTCATGTCTTAACATGTTTTTGTTCACTATTAGAAGTTTAAAAAAAACCGGTCAAGTGCGTGTCGGACCACGCACAATGAAGGGTGCCGTAGTTCAAAAGAATTTATACCAAAAACAAACTTAACATTGTAAACCCAGAAACAACATTTTTATGTACCTACTTAATAAAATTACAAATTAACAATTTTTGGACTTTTCCTTTGCTTGTGCTGTGAGACTTGCTTCTTGCCTAGTTTCATGGTTCTAGGTCACCGGGAAATACTCTATATAGGTATTGATTTACTTGCAAGTATCAAAATATATCGCATAAATGACCGTATTTTTTTATTGCGTTGACCTTAGAAGCTAGATTTTTATAGAACTTTAGGGGACCATACGTATTTGATATTCATTTCAACTTGATACCTCCACGCGTTCCTGACAAAAAGGGTATATAAATGTAAATGTTTATTAACATTTACATTCGATTTTCGAAAAATCGATTTTTGAAAAGTAGTTTTTTCGGTTGTTCGCTTTTTTAACGATATTTTTGTACGTAAACAATATTATATTTTAATTCCATATGAAAGCTGAGATCTTAACGAAAAAAATGAGCACTGGTAAAGGTCATTTATCTAAAATTTGTTAATCAAATTTTGCGATTGAAAATAATGTAATTTTTTTGTATTTTCTTCATAAAACATTGAAAAATAAATAATTCGCTTTGAAAAAATTTGGGCTTGTTTAAAACACAACATTTTCACCAATTTTCATGAAAAAATAATAATATTTGCTATAGTTATAAATTAAAAACCAAAAAAACGGTTTTTTGCGTTTTTCTCGATAATTTTGAGGTTATGGGTAATAATGTATGAGAAGATATTTAAGATTTTTTTATTATCTACCACTTTTACATTTAACTTTTTTCGATAGGATGCATAGTTTACCAGCAAATCGCAAAAAACGAGTACAAACCCCTAAAAACGTATATATTACCCCCCCCTACCCCCTTCCAGAACTTTTTCTGAGTCTGAACTATTTTTCCTTTATTATTTACATCATCAACTAAATTTTCCGACCACTCGTATACTGCTAAGAATTATTATTATTTTTATTTTTTTTGAGCGGTTTGGCCCTGGTCTATCAGTGTCCTTTCAAAATATGTAATTGGGAACGGATATTCCGTAATCCAATCAATATGTAATGGACGGTCACCCATCCACGAGCCGACCTCGACAAGCGTAGCTTAACCTTCGATCGACCCGTGCGGCTGTTATCATTCAGCCACGAGCCCCTTCGATTTTAGCGCTTCCATTGTTTCCTAATATACAGGGCTAGCGAAACTCCGCTGACGTGGTGGGTATCAATATCTAAACATGATAAAACAAAAAAGAAGGGGCTCGTGGCTAAGTAATAACAGCCGCACGGGTTGGTCCATCAGGTTAAGCTACGCTTGCTGGGGTTGGTCCATGAATGGGTGACCATCTTTACATACCGAGACTCCTGCATGCCTCGGAAAGCACGTTAAGCCGTTGGTCCCGGCTGTCATTCGTGGATCTTTGACAGTCGTTACGGGTCGTCAGAAGCCCGAAAGTCTGACAACCAGTCTTGCCAAGGGGTATCGTATTACCCAGTAACTGGGCTGTGGAGGCGATAGGCAGTCGCTCCATGTAAAATACTGGTGTGCAGCTTCATCGGGTTAGACTGGAAGACGACTAGGGTCGTCTTCCAGTCTAACCCGATGAAGCTTAGTTGGGAAAAGCCTAGGCAGATAGATAAAACAAAATATAAATTAATTTGATGATGTTTTTTTTGGAGTCATCAACTTAAAATATCAGTTTAGCTAGTTACTTTAATTTGACCCTCTATTTTATTCCATCGCTATAAATTATAATAAATACCTAACTCCTCTCCTCAGGAACCTGCTAAACGAGATGGAATGTCACGAGCACGCGTGGCCGTTCCTCTTGCCGGTGAACACCAAGCAGTTCCCGCAGTACAAAAAGGTCATCAAGTGTCCCATGGACCTTTCGACCATTAAGAGGAAGCTGCAGGATAATATGTGAGTATATTTTAAAAGTAGAAGAAGCTAGATGCTTTAATAAAGTTGTTACGTTTCACGAGCGAGCGTAAATCATTGCAGTTTAAACCTTATAACAATGTCTATAAAATTCCTGATGCGCGTTCCTTATTTGCTATGATTAGAGAGAGAGTAGCTAAAAGTGTCATGGCCTCAATTTTAGGAAAAAAATGTGGTTTTTACACACCCCCCCCCCCCATTGTTGGTGAGATGTCGTGAGATTTGCCCCGATCCCTCCCTCCCCCCCGCTAAACTCACGTGAGATTTTCAAATGCGTATTTTTTGTGTAAATACTGTGCATGATTGCGTTGAATTTATTTAAATAAACATAATTTGATAATAATTTGTATAATACTTACTTATTTTTTTTAATAATTACAAAGTTTCTCGCAACAATACAAAAAAATTACGTGATATTTGCCGAGACCTCGTTACGTGACATTGGGTGAGATTCGGCTCGACCCCTCCTCCCCCTAAACACATCACGTAATTAAATGAACGCCCCCAAAAGATAATATGAAAGAGAAGGGAGTGAATGATAGCGTGACGGTTGACAGGGGAGAGTGGGAGAAGAAAACGTGTTGCGCCGACCCCAAGTAACATGGGAGGGGAGATTACAAGTTATTAATACAAACCATTTTTACCCCAACAGCTACAAATGCAAAGAAGAATTCGCCTCAGACGTCCGACTGATCTTCGGCAACTGTGAGGTGTTCAACGAGGACGACAGCCCCGTAGGTCGTGCCGGTCACAATATGCGCCAGTTCTTCGACGACCGGTGGACGCAAATCTGATGTCAAGCCCAACAGTGGGATGGGGATTAAGAATGATGCCCACTATAAAAGCTAAAAAGAATTTTAAAGACACTGATTTGAGAATATTGCCATTTTTCAAGGCTCTAATAATATTGCAGACTTCACTATGTCTATATATCGCGTACGTTAAATAAGCTGGGTAAAAAATGTGTGCAAATTCGTGGACTTTTTTAATGACATGTTATTCACTTAATAACTATTGTACGTCTACTACATTAGTAAAATTGTGAGGTTTTCAACGAGGACGATAATCCGGTCCGAATATATTATTGCTGACTTTCCAATGTACAAAGGATTTTAGTAGCAGTTGCTTAAGTCACGAGAATATTCAAATTTTTGCTGACTTTTCATATCTAAAAAAATGCTGTGTGTGACTTATGCCCGTTTTCACCAACACTAAGCGACACTTAAATTAATCCTGAGATATTATTGCACTCTTCGATTTTCAACTATCGGCGTTGTTAAGGCTAGCGTTGAAAATCTAACAGTGCAATAATATGGATTCATTTAAGTGTCACTTAGGGTTGGTGACAACGCGCATTACTGTCGTAATCAGAGTCGTCACTTAAACATTAATATCATTAACTTTAATTACCAGCAATATCTTGTCATATTTTGACTGATAGCATTCCAAAATGTAATATTTTAATGATTGATTAATACTAAGTCTATGACTATGAGTACCAAGGCACAGAATAATAAAATTACAGTAGTACGTCTTCATAGAAAACACCGAAACCAGTAGGCAACAGTTCGAGTGCGCGCAGTTACGCACAGACGGACCCGGATTGATCTACCGAGCGGCCGTAGGTAATTCATTCAAGATCACTGCCAGATGTACTAGTGGAAAATTATTATTCTGTCACCAAGGACCTAATATGACCTATTTATCCGTGACGAAATGTGTGCAATTTATAATTGTCATGTTTAGTTATAGAGAATGATAATAATTCGTTTAATCGTTATTATTGTTTTGACGTCTGGGGGCATTTAGCCTCCCGCAAAGTGTTAATTAACAATGTTATTAAAAAATATATAAGTAATTGACGTTGCGCAAACATTTATGTAAGTTTGCGCAAATTACATAATGTAAATATGATCTACATTAATTATTTTACGCATCGTTAATTATACCTACGTGTCGTAATAATTATGACCCTTGAAGCCGTGGGGGCTGGCTGGCTGTGTGACTCGCCGCTTGAAAGCTTGAGGAAGTGATGATGATGACGTCACGCCAAACTAGCCGCCCGAATGCTGCGCTGACGCACGTCGGGTCACTAGTATAAAGCTATTAAACTGTTTCACGAAGGCGTGTTAGTTATTGCAATATAAATCTTATGATTAACGACATAAAGGATTCAAGACACGACTTCGTGAAATAGTTTAACTATATGAGGTCTCATCCTCCATAGAAAAGGAAGGATTCTCCGACCAGACGGGTGTTGTGTCTGGTGGGCTACTGCCCCACGGTATATCATGCCAGTCGCGCAGTAAACTCTGCTTGCGAGATGCAGGATTTGTGTGACGTCAGTTCTTTGATGCGTAATTTGCATGTGGCGATGTAAATGCCGCTACAAGATATAGGAACCATAAAAAATATTAGGTGTTACAAAGTTGAGGATTGTAAAATAAAATTCTACACCCCATAAACGCAGTAAAGTTACAACCAGGCTTAACTTTACTTCGGGTTGATTAATAAGAGGGGCTGAAGTGTGAAGGAAGTGTAAAAACGGGCAGGGAATCGTGGAATAGTTAGTTCGAGTCTGAATCTTAAACTCATGAGAATAAGATCCAAACTCAATTTAGAGAATAGAAGAAGGATTATCACTATTAAGTGGTAACGATCAATGGTTGTAATTATAAATTAAATTTTTGATCTATAAGATGGCGTAGGAATGAGCAAGTGTAATAGTATCACAATAAATGTTGGTTTAAATAATATCTAGACAATTAAAATAACATAACATTACGCCTCTATTAACCGAAGAGTTGGGTAGAGGTGTACCTCTTAGTACAATCAGACAAAAAATTGTCTATAATAAATTCGATACTGTTTTATCGACATTGCTATTTGCTATGACGTAATTAATAATTAATAGTGCTGAGATGATCTCAAATACACATTCTGTCTATATCAACTGATAACATACCTTCACTTAATATTTTTGTTAATTAATTAATTGTGTTAATTCGAAGGATTTAGTAGGGAAACTTGTAATAATGATAATATCTTACTTTATTCCCTATTGAATTGAAAAACATAATAAATTTACTCACAATATCGATATCAACCATACAAAATGCTGTAAAGAGATATCGATAAAAATCTATCGACAGTTAACGTCGATAGATTAGACAAACTATCGATTGACAAAACTAACGTAACTTCCATTCCCCAAAAATAAAATTCCAAGTGATCAATGTACTGAAAGAAATAACGGAAACGATAAAACATTCCAACATTGACTCGACACCGGATATGACGAATAAATATTGAGAATCTCATGTTTAAAAACTTTCGACGAAAAAAAAGGTGATGAAAAAAAAATGTGAAATTTTCGTGAAACAACGCACATTCGTTGTTGATGTACCTAGATGACGTGTAAATAGTAGTTGTAACTATAATTTAACTAAAAGTATTAGAACGAGATATATTTTTAAGTATAGTTTAGAATTTTTGAATATTATTTTTGTAATTTGCGCTTGCAACGAAGCAGTATTTTTAAAGGATTTCCGCATTTCTTTCTTGTAATTAATTATAGCTGGTGCGTTTGCGTTTACTTTTGAATATTAAAATGTCTTTTTACGCTTAAGTGTCAGGCCTAAATGTTTAGACTATATTATACTGACGTTCTTCACACTTTCACTGAGCACTCCTTCTCCCAGAGAGGAGGCCTGTGTCCCAACAGTGGGAAGATTATAGGCTGATTATGCATGATTATGCAACCGCGCCGGGAAGCATCACAAAAAGCTAATAAAATTATGATTAAGCTGGACTATTTATATTATATTTTAATCCAAAAATGTTAATTTACAATTTTTTTTTATCAATACAAATAAAATAACATAACTTTTACGCTTGTTCTATATTCCCAACATAGTCTAAAAGATGTGTTTTTTTTTCGTATTATCAAAACATCACTAATTTATATAAAAAAAAAATATTCAAAAGTAAATGCGACATCCCACGGCTCGTATATAAATACTCTTTGATTTCAATTCGGTGGCCAGTTTCGTAGTCGATTCAAATGTACAATGTCATTTGTGTAAAAAAATCCTAGTTGTCTGTCTAAATTTGTGCATTAGGCGGTAATAGTTTAGGAAGTGTAGTTTAGGACTAACGGTAGCGGACGACGATGTATTACTGTGGCAGTTCGCACTGTGACTGTGTTGTGTATGAGGGGACTTTACTTGATCACGGATTTTTAATGCGGGAGTTGGTTTGTAGAACCGTGGTAGAGGGTCTTTAGGGAGAAATTTTTTTCGGTGAGAACTGATTTTCTTGGAAAAAAAGTTTTGATTATTAAAATTGTTTTTTAATTACTTGGTGATTGTGAATGATTAAAATTGGTATTTAGAAAAAAATTGTGATTTGTTTTTGTTCAAAATACTGCAATATAAGTGTCTTTTGATAGCTGAATTATTATGTTAAGACGTAATTTTTGTATCATTTTTTCTCGTCCGTGAAACTTCATGACTATGTGACATTGATTGGTAGTTTACTTTAATTAAAAAAAAAATAAAATTATGGAACGAAATTGTGTGTATTTCAAGTGAAGTCCCCCCGAAGTTAATTGTAACAAAATAATAATATATGAGGAGGATTAAGTTTAGAGATCACGACGAAGGGAGGTTCTCTGTGTGATTTATGGTTTACTGTGTAAAAGCGTGTTTCAATGTTGCCATATTGACCTTTTTTAACAAACTGTAAAAGATAGGGAAACTAATGACAATAGATTTTTTGACGCACTAAAAATAATCAATGTTTTTTTTTCTTAGTAAAATAGAAGCCGAAATAAATCTGGATGAATATTTAAGGAAAATTTCATAAATTAGAATTTTAATATAGCTATAATGAAATACGCTTTTCTTAAACTCGAATTCAATTTCTGATTCAGCTTGATCACTGAAATAAAGCGTTAAACGAAATTAAATTAAAATTAGTGTCAAATAAAAATCAATTTCTTGTAGTCAAAAGTATAATTAATTAAGATAAAACTTAGTTTTATTCCAGTGATGCAAGTTTTTTAATATCTCAGTTTTGTCTGTATTATAAACAAAAAAAAAAAACAAATACTTCAGTCATGTTAGTGTTTTAGTTATTTTGTCATTTTTCTATTTATTTAATTGCATTATTTATTTCCAATTTTAGCAAAAATGACATTATTATCGATTGGCGATTGCAGAATAGTACTTACATTACATAGCCGGGCGGTTAAGTCCGTTTTTCCTATTAATTTCGACATATTGTTGTGTTGCCAACTTTTGAACGTATTACAATAGTAAAAATGGTAATTTTTAGACGTTTTACGGGAAATAGTACCTAGACATATTTTTATACACGCACTATTTTTTTTTTTCTTTATAATTTTATCAGTGTTAAGAGCGTTTTTGACTGATTCATTTCTTATTCATATTTTTTTTTACATTCACAACATTATGTCGAAAACCTTATTATAACTACAGAGTATTTTAGCGAAAGTATTAATTTAGATAATACTTATTACAGCTTTTTTATAATTATAATTTTTACTCGAGTGTCCTACACAAGCGATCGTCATAGACAGGACTTTTAAAATAAATTATTGTGTATCTAGTTTTTAAATCTATGTATACTTAATCTTTGGCGGGAACACGTTTTGGTGATTTCGACCTACTGCCATGGAGATAAAGTCGCTTTTCGTGTAAAACGTGTTTTGCCAAGGAGCGCGTCTTTCGTCCGGGCAGCGAGAATGAACGGTCGATATTATGATGTTTATGTTGTGTGCATCGGTTGATTTTAATTATAAAATGGATATATAAATTATATATACGAATAAATAAATAATTTTTGAAGCACTCCCTTTTTGTTTTATTGATTACTAGCTGCGCCCCGCGGTTTCACCCGCGTAGACCGGAATAAAAAGTAGCCTATGTGTTAATCCATGGTATAAGCATATCAAATTTCATCCAAATGGGTCGAGCCGTTTAAGCGTGAAGAAGTAACAAACACACACACACTCACAAACTTTCGCATTTATTGTGAAAACATTGAGATTTCTATAATATGTAACCTTACGAGGCTACCGAGCGCGCAGTGGCGCCCTCATCATTTGTTTGGTTATTTCTTTTATTTTAGAATGAAAATGCAGAAAATAAGCCGGAATAGTTGTGCTCCACAAGACTATACGTTATTATTATTACAAATAATTTATTTATTTATTTAAAGGCACTCCAACGACTTATTCACTAATACATATTACATAAAAAAAAACTTATAAGTATATCTAATATTAGGGTGAATTTGTCACTTAAAGAAGTACACAGCTTAATATGTATGTTACTTAGCAAATATACACAAATTATTTAAAAACAGTTTAAAATGATTACAGAAAAAAAAACAAACCTATTTTTTTGCTACACTGGAAGACAAATTAAGAGCTATTTTAACATAGGAAGTATATATATTTTAAATACAACATCAGATTTACTTAATTAATTAGTACCTAAATAATAGATTCCCAGTCCAACCCCGGTGCGAACATTATACGTAACTTACGCACAATAATCACCCCAAAATTAAACTGAGAATCCATATAACGTAAGACGACTGCAATAATCGTGATCAAATGTTATGAATGGTTGGGGATCATAATACTTAGCTTTAAATTGTTTATTATAATATAATCATGGGCGTACCCAGCTTTTGGCCCATGGGGCAAATCAGAAATTCCTTAGGTCCCACATGTTTTTTTTCGCCTCTTCAGTCTGCTCAATGTCCTCGGCAAAATCTATGAGAGACTTATTTATAAGCACCTCAAAGATTATGCCGAGACAATGGAGCTAATTCCTAACGAGCAGTTCGGTTTTCGAACTCAACACTCTTATGTACAACAAGTCCACCACGTCAACGAACACATAAGCGTTGGTTCCCAACGTGGTTCGATGATGGGTGCTGTTTTCTTCGATATAGCGAAAGCGTTTGACGTCTGGCACAACGGTTTATTATAATATGCTTTACAAACTCGGTGTGCCAGACCGTCTTCGTGGTCATCTTACGAAACTTTTTGTCTTTCCGCACTTTTCGCTATCGTATCGAAGGAGCGCTATCCTCTCCCCAACCCATTCACGCAGGTTTCCCTTAGGGCTCTATGCTTTCTCCAATAATTTCCACGTTATTTACCAGCGATATCCCGAAAAGTAAAAAGGCGTGTATTCTCCCAATCATAAGCTATGCGGGTTCAGTATTTGCACACACAAAGTACCGGAACATCCATAGGCTGCAGACCTTACAAAATCGTTTCCTCCGAACGGCTACTATCCATCATTTCTTGAAACGCAATCCAAGCGTTTCTTCGATACCCTCGCGAAACATCGCAACCGCTCTGGTTGTCGAATCTGCTAGTTATATCCCCTCTAAAATCAGTAAAGTGGCGGACCAAGGCATGTTCTCACCTACCCCGATGACCCCATAAACCTCTTCCAGGAGAAAAGTAGGGCCACCAGTACAGTTTACAAACACAAATCTACATTCCGACCTCGTCGCCGAGGTCCCTTGCGACGACGACCACCACGTTATTCCCCCCGACTGACCCTTGATCGGTAAAGGAGTGCCTGTTGGTGGCGTAGCTGAACCTGTAGCAAATAATACCTAACGAGATATGATCCAGTCTGTCCCTCCTTGCTGTACTCCCCCCAGGCCCCAGCGACGTCCTAAGCCGAGGTACGTACACCACAGGGGGTGGCCTTAGCATGCAGTCGCTTAATTCATAGACTAATAAAGCCAGGTCTATGGCCACGCAGCGCGGTTTTGTCTAAAAATTAATGCATAATATATTGTACTTAATTGTAAAGTAAGTACGCGACGACGACGACGACAACGTGACGTGGCTCTAACATAGCTTGTATGCCTAAGTAATGTTGTCGAAAAAGACAACATTACTTAGGCATACAAGATCCAGGGGGGGGGGGCAGCTGCCCCCCTTACCCCCCCCCCTGGGTACGCCCATGAATATAATCGTTAAAACGGAAAAAAGTGGCCACTATTATTCAAACAAACTATGAGGGCGCCACTGCGCGCTCGGTAGCGACGTAGTCCAGTAGACAAAAGAATATGCCCTTCGATAATTCCAAAGTTTTTTATTTTCGCGGAGTGGATTACTTTCGTGAATTCATTGCTATGTACAAAAATGCTAACAGTTTAGAGTTATGCTATAGGTATTAACCCCTCAAGTGTCGAATGCACCCCATGTGTGCATAAGAAAAACCGTTTTTTTGTTCGGTACATAAGCTTATATCACATATATATAAATGTACAAAAACATCATCCGATGGAAAACCAATCAAATCATTAGTTGTGAACTTATGGAGTTCGCAGCTAACTCCCCCTCCCCCCCCGCGTGTCAAATGCACCCCAAGTGTGCAAAAGGACAAAACTTTACATAATAGGTATATAAGCTTAGATCACGTATATATAAACGTAAAAAAACATCATCCGATGGAAAACATGTCATTATCAGTAGTTGTGAACCTATGGGGTTCGCAACTAACCCCCAACCCTCCCCACTCGCGGGGGTTTTGGGTCTAAAATCAGCCAAACTCAGACACTTGAGGGGTTAAGTAGGTATTTCCTATTATTTCGTGTTATAACAATAATATAAAATTTAAATTAAAATACTACACTGTTTCTTAATTAGTACTATCTAAAGTATATATTACTGAAAATGCTAACAGATAGGTACTGTGGAACAATGGAAATCTGAAAATGTCCTTTAACTCATTCAATAAAAAATTTAAGTTTTTCAAATCATTTCCTATACACTTAAAGGGATTAGTTATACCTTACAACAAAAGTTCTAACAGCTAAGTAATATGCTTCACAAGTAATTGTATTTTTACTTTGCAATTAGCGAAATATTGAATTTAAGTTTATAAATTTGCGCCCACATATTCGTGATAATAAGCTCTGCTACCATACAAAAGTTTCAACTTGTACGTGCTATGCCTTTTTTTTTAATAAATAAAATACAATTTGGATATTGTGGCGCGCGGTGTAAGTACGACAATTCGTGCAGCGCGACGCGGTGACAATCAGACCCACACTCACTGCAAACGTGCACGCGGCTACACATCAAGCTATGCATGTCCAGTTTACACTGACCTCTCATTGTAAGGTAATCTTATACAATGCGAGATCAGCTTATACTGGATATGTATAGCTTGATCTGTAGCCGTGCGTACCTACCTCTATTGAATGAGGCGCAAAATCATTTCATTACAGTCACATCTCACAAATGACTAATACGAGTACAGTCAGCGTCAAAAATATCGGAACGAACAGACTGTTCAAAATGATCTCAAAAACTAAGAAAATTAAACTACTCAATTGGGTAAAGCTCTTGTCAGAATTACAGTGTAATATTATCGTAGACTGTCTTCATTCTGAAAACAGTCTGTTCGTCCCGATATTATTGACGCTGATCCAATACAGTCAGTTATTTTTTCTGTTCCATTCCGTGACCGTGACTTCGCCCGCGCGTAATTATCAACAACTGTCAAAAATAGTCAAAATCCCGGATTCCGGGATTCACAGATTTAGAGTTCTGATTATAGGATCGAATGTATATTTATGTATTGATCGTCAAAATGTCGTGATTCCGGAATAGATAAATTAAGTATTTTTTTTACCATTACTGGGTAACTTGTTTATCACTAAATTTTCACAGGGGATCATCTACTATGAACAACTTTCACTATGGCATCAACACATAAATCACGAAAAATAAATCAGCTAGTCGAGTAGGTATTGAGCTTTTGTATCAAACATCGTAATTTTTTTCGTGATTTCAGAGTTGGTCCCATAATGAAAGCTGCTGAAACTGTAAATCCAAGATGGCGGCTGCGAATATTTTCAAATGTTTCGTCATGGGTGTCGTTTTCATTGGTTTCGAGGGTGTTAAGGCCGATAGTGACACTAAAATGTAAATCCAAGATGGCGGCTGCGAATATTTTCTAATTTTTCGTCATGGGTGTCGTTTTTTTGGTTTTCGATAGTGTTAAAGCCGATAGTGATACTAAAATGTAAATCCAAGATGGTGGATGCGAATATTTTCTAATTTTTCGTTATGGGTGTCGTTTTCATTGTTTTCGGTGGTGTTAAAGCTGATAGTAACATTAAAATGTAAATCCAAGATGGCGGCTGCGAACATTATTAAATTTTTCGTCATGGGTGTCGTTTTCATGCTTTTCGAGGGTGTTAAAGCCAATAGTGACATTAAAATATAAATCCAAGATGGCCGGTGCGAACATTTTCAAATTTTTCGTCATAGGTGTCGTTTTCATGCTTTTCGAGAGTGTTAAAGCCGATAGTGACACTAAAATGTAAAGCCAAGATGGTGGATGCGAATATATTCTAATTTTTCGTCAAAGGTGTCGTTTTCATGGTTTTGGGGGCTGTTAAAGCCGATAGTGATGTTAAAATGTAAATACATGATGGCGGCTGCGAACATTTTTAAAATTTTCGTCACGGGTGTCGTTTTCATTATTTTCGAGGGTGTTAAAGCCGATAGTGACACTTAAATGTAAATGCATATCTTGCATTTGCCTGCTTTAAAAATGTTGATGGTTTTTTAATTACTATCACACGTGTTTTCAGGTTGTAACGCGATACGCTGCACTGCCGCAGGGTTAGTTAAGTAGGCATCAGCCAAGCGTCACGCATTTTGACTCCTCTATCGGCTTTAGCACACTCTAAAACCATGACGGAAAATTTTCGCAGCCGCCATCTTGGATTTACATTTTAACGTCATTATCGGCTTTAACACCCTCGAAAACCATTAAAATGACACCCATGATAAAAAGCTTGAAAATTTTTGCAACCGCCATCTTGGATTTACATTTTAACGTCACTATCGGCTATAACACCCTCAAAAACCATGAAAACGACACCCATGACGAAAAGTTTGAAAATTTTGCAGCCACCGTCTTGGATTTACATTTTAACGTGGCGTTAAAATGTAAATCGCCTTTGAAACCCTCGAAAAGCATGAAAACGACACCCATGACGAAAAATTTAATAATGTTCGCAGCCGCCATCTTGGATTTACATTTTAATGTTACTATCAGCTTTAACACCACCGAAAACCATGAAAACGACACTCATTGAGAAAAATTAGAAAATACTCGCATCCACCATCTTGGATTTACATTTTAGCGTCACTATCGGCTTTAACAGTCTCGAAAACCAAGAAAACGACACCCATAACGAAAAATTAGAAAAGATAGAAAATATTCGCAGCCGCCATCTTGGATTTACATTTTACTGTCACTATCGGCCTTAACACCCTCGAAAGCCATAAAAACGACAACCATGATAAAACATTTGAAAATATTCGCAGCCGCCATCTTGGATTTACAGTTTCAGCAGCTTTCACTATAGGACCAACTCTGAAATCACGAAAAAAATTACGATGTTTGATACAAAAGTTCAATACCTACTCGACCAGCTGATTTATTTTTCGTGATTTACGTGTTGATGCCATAGTGAAAGTTGTTCATGAGTAGAAGATTCCCTGTGAAAATTTACTGATAAAAAGTTATCCTCTAATACTCGTAGTAAAAAATACTTAATTTATCAATTCCGGCATCCCGACATTTTGACGATCAATACAAAAGTAGGTACAGTCAACGGCCAGAAGTCCACTTACACCGCAATGACCATTATCGCCTGCGGGCTGCGGCGCCTATACACACATACGCATATTTATCCGTGTAAGCGATGTTCCAACGCTAACAAATTAACATGTCGTGTAGCATCGCTACGAGTAGTTATAGATGTGGTCAATGCTAGACAAGGATGACAATATCAGTAACTTGTTTTTTTTATCGCCGTCGATTATTTTTTTCCTAGTAATGCAAAATTTCAACACGTGAATATAAGTTAACATTAGCTAGATCGGTAACGAGGCTGCTCTCGCTAATGTGATCGGGATAGTTGTGAGTTCGAATCCGAGTTGGGCCAGTTTTTTTTATGTTTTATATAATTATTATTATTATGTTTTAGTAATTTATTTTAGTAAATTACCTTGAAAAAATAGATATTACAATAAAGGTAATTTATTATTATAATATGATAATAAATGAAACTAATTTTGATATGGTAACATTGTAATATTTTTTATATAAAAGAAATCCTTTACACTTACTTATGTTATTACTATAGTATTGAATGTTAAAAAACACATTTTAGGTTACATATAGATATTATGAAAATTCTGATATAATTTAAGAGGTTATAGCTTAATTATTCATTTTCTCAATGAAAAGAGGATTGAAACTTAACCTCAATATTACAATAATATAAATACTAATTTGTTAAAGTTACGGACACTATGTCCCCTGACACAAAATTACCCTACCTGTTTAGGATTTTTAATATTTCGTGTGACCTCCGTTAGCCTCGATACAGCTAATCAGACGTCGACGCATAGACGCCACAATATTTGCACAGATATTTGTGCCGCGCAAACTATCCCATAACTGCATGCAATGGGATGCGAGTAGCTCAGGGCATCTCTCGTCCCGAGTTTCCCATCTTTGCACCATTAAACCCCATATATTTTCTATGGGGTTTAAGTCAGGGGACCGAGCTGGCCAAGAAATAACTTTAATTTCCGGATGATTGCTAAACCATTCGCGAACAATGCTGGCACGGTGTATAGGACAATTGTCTTGCACAAAACTTATCTCGTTCAAGTCTTCTGCGGGGTAGATATTACGCACCGTAGGCAACATTATATCGTTCAACACTTCCACATAGTTGACACTATTGGCTCGCGTCGGTATAAAACTTAATTCACCGGGCCCTTGAGCACTTATCCACCCCCACATATTCACACTGATTCTGCCTGACTCCGTATTTGGTCTGACATTGCCTTCAGACCAACGCGTGTTATTTTTACGCCACAAATGCAGTCTTCCTTTTTGGCACGATTTAAAAGATTTTTCGTCGGTGAATATTGTCGTCTCCCAATCAAAGTCCAAATATTCCCGGGCAAAACTTAACCTCTCCTCTTTATGCCGTTGGGTTAAAAATGGTTTCTTAGCTGGCGCTCGGTGATGAAGACCTTCGGCATGGAGTATGCGGCGAACGGTGCGTACTGATGTGCCGAACTCATCGGCAAAACGCCTTGTTGGGATGAAACCATTCGACTCATATTCCGCTACCATATAACGTCGCTGAGGCTGGCTAATAAGAGGTGGTCTTCCGCTCCTCTCACGACTGTTCAGGCTACCTTCTTCCTCAAATCTCTTCACCCAACGACTAACAGTCTCTCTCTAAAAAAAAAAAAATATATTACACACTTGCAACACGCGATTAATCTACCATTATATTTTGTAGGTATCGTATCATCACATAAAATTAAAAAAATAAACTTACGCATAAGCCGGTTTCATTCGATATTTGAGATATATTAAGGCCATTCGAATATAGGGCCACAATATTTGCCTTGGCTTCAATACTGATATTAGCCTGCATATTGAATTCAGAAGAATACTAAAATAGCAGCAACAAGATAACACAAACGCTCGTAACTATGTTCACCAACCAACAACAGCGAATAGTGGAATAATTTATGTGAACTAGTAAAGTAGTTAAAATATGAAGGTAGATTTACAAAGTGAACTTATCACTTTGTTTCAAATCTACCCTCATATTGTAATAACGACGCTAAGATTGAAAATAATTGTAAAACGAAAGAATCTTCGTTTAGTTGTGGAATATTTAACATATTTGTTAGCAAATCGGCATTCTTATTTTCACATTTAATACTTAAAAAATATTTTTCATGTTTGGTGTGAGACTCGAACCCGAACGTTCGCCATGCGAGGCACAGTGCTAACCACTTTAGCCACCGTAACGCTTACGATACTTATTGAAATTTGTAATAACAATCATAAGCGGGCAACAAGTTGCCAATGTGTAGTGTTGTCAAACGTTCTTATAGAAGAAGGTCATAAGTACAACTAATATTGCTATGCCACGGTTTTGTGAGATTGCTAGTCGACTTCTGGCTGTTACTGTACATTCCATATTAGCCAAAGCCTAAACGTAAGTAAATATACATTCGATTCTATAATCAGAACTTAAAAATTGTCGCTCCGGAATCCCGGGATTTTTTCGATACATAAGTGTGGCTGACACTGGCTTGGCCACCATCAGGGATTTTACTTTTGATAACACAAAGATTTAGTCGTTAATTAGTCGAAATTGGTCGCCAAATATCAGAATTTGTCGGTCACTGGTTCAAAAGTTATAAGGGGTCATTGGTGGCCGATCTGTAGAGAGTCTCCCCAGCTTGGCCACCTTTATATCTCAAAAACTAGGGCACCTAGCGAAGATCTGTTTTCTCCCAGATTTAGTCGCTAATTAGTCGAAATTAGTCGCCAAGTCACAGATTTAGTCGGGTCTTAGTTTAGAAAATATAATGAGTTCAATTTTTAAGTATAGACCAAGAGCTAGATCAAAGATTTTATCGTAAACTCTTCAATCTAGCTCTTGAACTATACTTAAAAATTGAACTCATTATATCTTCTAAACTAAGACCCGACTAAATCTGTGACTTGGCGACTAATTTCGACTAATTAGCGACTAAATCTGGGAGAAAACAGATCTTCGCTAGGTGCCCTAGTTTTTGAGATATAAAGGTGGCCAAGCTGGGGAGACTCTCTCCAGATCGGCCACCAATGACCCCTTATAACTTTTGAACCAGTGACCGACAAATTCTGATATTTCGCGACAAATTTCGACTAATTAACGACTAAATCTTTGTGTTATCAAAAGTAAAATCCCTGATGGTGGCCAAGCCAGTGTCAGCCACACGATACATAAGTGCAATCCATATTAACTAACATCTGCACTTAAGTAAATTATACATTCGATTCTATGATCAGAAGTCAAAATTTGTGAATCCCGGAATTTTTTTGATACAGAAGTGCAATCCATATTAGCCAACACCTGAACGCAAGTACCTAACTAAACATTCGATTCCAAAATAAGAACTTAAAAAGTGTCGTTCCGGAATCCCGGCATTTTCTCGATGTATAAGTGCAATCCATACTAACTAACATCTGAACTTAAGTACTTAAAACATTCGATTCTATAATTAGAAGTCAAAATTTGCCGATACCAGAATTCTGGGATCTTTCAATCCAAAAGCCCACTCCATACTTAGCCAACACCTCAACTTTAGGTTAATACGCATCCGATTATCCGATCTCTAGTAATAATATAATGTCCCAAAACCCGGGAGATTAATTATAAAAAAATAAAAAATAAAAATAAAAAAGCCTTTTATTTCCAGTAAATTTACATTCCTTAAAATCTATGTATGTGTTAGTTTTGTTTAGTTCATTCTATGTTATTTATTTGTCTCTTACTTAGTATAATTTTATGTGTATCCTATGTATTATATCATAGTATTTATAGTTAGGTACTTCATTTTTTTATTTAATCTACAGGAACCCCAGAATGGGTGAAGGCCTCCTCCAGTGATGCCCATTTGACTTTGTCTTCAGCTACTTTTCTCCAGTTTGGACCAGCTATTGCTTTTATATCATCTTCCCATCTTGTAATAGGTCTACCTCTTGTTCTTTTGCCTAGTAGGCCATTCCAGAATGTTACTCTTTTGGGAGATTAATTATCCCGGAAAAAATGTTGTCCTAAAGAAGTCTCCACTGTTTGTCTCCGTTCCTCGAAGTTCTATTCCGTTCTTTATTTATTACCAGAGATCGTATGTCCGGACGCATATTTACCTAAAGTTGAGGTGTTGGCTCTATAGAGGAAAAATAGAATGGATTAGATGGGGTATAGGATATTGATAGTAGGAATTATAAATACAACTAGAACTTACTTGTTGGCTCCAATCGTCGTTATGTATTCCGGCAGCCCATAATATGGTCTCTCGTGTCTCTGATCGTCTAACTACAGAAACCTTTATTCGTTTGTCAGAGGAATATTTTTGTTGCGACTGGAACGTATGTCCTACTGGTGCGGTCATTTGTTTCTACGAGTATCTCAGATTGACTTACGCGGCTTGTTATGGAAAATAGTTATTCGCAATTTAAACAAAAGCCATAGCGCGTATATGTTGAAACTTTTGTATGGTAGCAGAGCTTATTGTCTCGAATGTTCAGGCGAAAATTTACAAACTTAAATTCAATATTTCGCTAATCGCAAAGTAAAAATACAATTACTTGTGAAGCCTGAACATTCTTGTGAAGCCTTGTGTTGTACTTAGCTGTTAGAACTTTTGTTGTAAGGTATAACTAATCCCTTTAAGTATATAGGAAATGATTTGAAAAACTTAAATTTTTAATTGAATGAGTTAAGGGACATTTTCAGATTTCCATTATTCCACAGTAGCTATCTGTTAGCATTTTCAGTAATATATACTTTAGATAGTATTAATTAAGAAACAGTGTAGTATTTTAATTTAAATTTTATATTATTGTTATAACACGAAATAATAGGAAATACCTACTTAATACCTATAGCATAACTCTAAACTGTTAGCATTTTTGTACATACTAGTGTAAAATTAGAAAATATTCGCAGCCGCCATCTTGGATTTACATTTTAGTGTCACTATCGGCCTTAACACCCTCGAAACCAATGAAAACGACACCCATGACGAAACATTTGAAAATGTCCGCAGCCGCCATCTTGGATTTACAGTTTCAGCAGCTTTCATTATGGGACCAACTCTGAAATCACGAAAAAAATTACGATGTTTGATACAAAAGCTCAATACCTACTCGACCAGCTGATTTATTTTTCGTGATTTACGTGTTGATGCCATAGTGAAAGTTGTTCATAGTAGATGATCCCCTGTGAAAATTTAGTGATAAACAAGTTACCCAGTAATGGTAAAAAAAAATACTTAATTTATCAATTCCGGAATCACGACATTTTGACGATCAATACATAAATATACATTCGATCCTATAATCAGAACTCTAAATCTGTGAATCCCGGAATCCGGGATTTTGACTATTTTTGACAATTGTTGATAATTATTTTACGCGCGGGCGAAGTCACGGTCACGGAATGGAACAGAAAAAATAACTGACTGGATTGGATCAGCGTCAATAATATCGGGACGAACAGACTGTTTTCAGAATGAAGACAGTATACGACAATATTACACTGTAATTCTGACAAGAGCTTTATCCAATTGAGTACTTTAATTTTCTTAGTTTTTGAGATCATTTTGAACAGTCTGGTCGTTCCGATATTTTTGACGCTGACTGTACGCGTATTAGTCATTTGTGAGATGTGACTGTAATGAAATGATTTTGCGCCTCATTCAATAGAGGTAGGTACGCACGGCTACAGATCAAGCTATACATATCCAGTATAAGCTGATCTCGCATTGTATAAGATTACCTTACAATGAGAGGTCAGTGTAAACTGGACATGCATAGCTTGATGTGTAGCCGCGTGCACGTTTGCAGTGAGTGTGGGTCTGATTGTCACCGCGTCGCGCTGCACGAATTGTCGTACCTACACCGCGCGCCACAATATCCAAATTGTATTTTATTTATTAAAAAAAAAGGCATAGCACGTACAAGTTGAAACTTTTGTATGGTAGCAGAGCTTATTATCACGAATATGTGGGCGCAAATTTATAAACTTAAATTCAATATTTCGCTAATTGCAAAGTAAAAATACAATTACTTGTGAAGCATATTACTTAGCTGTTAGAACTTTTGTTGTAAGGTATAACTAATCCCAATACTCAATACTCAATACTCAATATCTTTAATGCTTTACCATAATGTGTACTTAGGTGGTATAATATATAATTTAGATCATTATGGACCCTGTAGGGCACAGCAAAAGGGTAGGAGAGAGGAAGCCGTGTTTTAGGAGATCATGAATAACTATTATTGCTATATTATTCAATTTAATTTATTATTAAGTACTCGTATTTCTAAGTATTTTAATTGCATTATTATTTTTGTTATATTATTTTATTATTATATTAGATTATTTATTACTATCATTTATTGTTATATTAATAATTACCATATCATACCATTTTTATTTTAAACATATCTATAAATTGCGCGACTATCACTAATTTTTGTTATCAATTATTATTATTCTTATGTCATTTTTTACTATATTAGTAATTTCCCTAACATATACTTTAAACATTTCTCTTATTATTTATGTTTATCATTTAAATATTCATCTAAGGAATAATAGCATTTTTTTATTAATAAGTTTTTAAGTTTTGTTACAAATATATTGAACTTTTCTTCTTTCTTTATTATGTCTGGTAATTTATTGTATATCTTTATAGACATTACGTAGGGACTTGTGGAATGCATTTTTAGCCTGGATGTTGGTATGTTTAGCCTCGATCGGTGCCTAAGTGTGTACTGTGATTGGATGTCTTCGCGTTTTGTGTAGAACTCTTGATGCTTACGGACAAATTTACATATTTCTAGGATATAAATACTGGGGAGGGTTAGAATATTATGTTTTAGAAAATAGGGTTTGCAGCTGTTAGTTTGATCAATATTTACCATGATTCTAACTAGTTTCTTTTGTAGGGTAAAGAGTGTCAGTGCATCTGTACTATTTCCCCAGAGGTATAATCCAGAGGTATAATCCCTTTAAGTGTATAGGAAATGATTTGAAAAACTTAAATTTTTTATTGAATGAGTTAAAGGACATTTTCAGATTTCCATTGTTCCACAGTACCTATCTGTTAGCATTTTCAGTAATATATACTTTAGACAGTACTAATTAAGAAACAGTGTAGTATTTTAATTTAAATTTTATATTATTGTTATAACACGAAATAATAGGAAATACCTACTTAATACCTATAGCATAACTCTAAACTGTTAGCATTTTTGTACATAGCAATGAATTCACTATAGTTATCCACTCAGCGAAAATAAAAAACTTTAGAATTATCGAAGGGTAAATTGAAAAAATATTATATCTCTACTGGACTAACGGTAGCCTTCATAATGTGTACAATACACACAAACCTTCCGGAATGAATTCTCTAAACGATGGTGAAAATCGCATCAAAATCCGTACAACGCGGTGAGACAGCAGACACGAAATGCGACATCAATACATTCTATAATATTTATAAAGGGTGTAATTTTAATCACCGTTATCCTCTTAAGGGGTCATTGTACTCATCATTATGAACAACTTTTACTATGGGACCAAACATGAAATCGCGAAAAAAAAATCAGCTGTTCAGTACATTTATGTTCGCATAATTCGTCAAAATGTACTGAACAGCTGGTTTTTTTTCGCGATTTCAGGTTTGGTCCCATAGTAAAAGTTGTTCATAATGATGAGTACAATGACCCCTTAAGAGGATAACGGTGATTAAAATTACACCCAGTAGATTCCACCCACATGCATAGTACTTATCCGTGTGACGATACTGGCATGGCCACCATTTTAATTTTGTTTTTATTTTGAAAAAATAGTCGTTTGTCGCCAAATATCAGAATTTGTCGGTCACTGGTTTAAAAGTTGTAAGGGGAGAGCATCTCCCCAGCTTGGCCACATTTATATCTCAAAAAATTGGCCATCTAGCGAAGATCTGCCCGTAATCCGCTACGGGTTAGCCAGAGGCGTATAACATTAATATCGCCAGTTATGTTTACAGTCCCATGTAACAGGCGAGCCTATTGCCATCAACCGGACACAAATCCAGACACTGGGCTGATAATAGAAAAAAATAGACAAACAAAAAAGAATTTATAGATGTAGGTTATTTACATAACTTTTGTTCTCATTATATCCAAAAAATGTGGAACGCTTCACGATTTTGCGTGTCATCCTTGCGCAGGGGCCATGCTAATCTTCTCTGTATCGTTCCAATTTTAGTATATGTACTGCCGAAGCAAGTACACTTGAGTGGTACAAATTATTGAACGTATGCTAAACAACAAAAAAACTTTAATAGCGCGATTCAGGATTCCTTACATTTTGTGGTATTTGTATTGAGATTGCGTACAGCGCCATCTATTAATGACAATCGTTTGAAAGTTGTGGTACTTTTACACTATTGTTAAATGGATAAATAAAAACTGTTAAGTTATTTTTATTGTTATACGACATACATTTTGTTTCTGCAAGTAAATTATACAACTATAGATAATAGGTATACAAAAATAATAATAATTGGTAAATAGTGATGCCCTGAAGGGAGTTGTTCGGGCACGAGTAGTGACATGACTTATCATTTTAAAACAATCGACGCGTGCAGTTGCGTCCTGCACTGCACGGGTGGTAGTTTGCTTCAGTTTGAGCAGCCCTTACATTATTAACAAATAAAAACAAGATTTTTCTTTGGAGTAACGAACATGGTTCAACAGCATTGCTATTTAAATTCATAAGGAACTTCCATTAAATGATAAATGATAAATGATTTATTTTCTGTAAGTAGGTTTGTACAAACACTTTTACACGTCAAACATATTTTTTTTTTAAACTAGATGAGTTCGACGTTTCCTATCTGACTACTCTGAGAAGAAACGCCGAAACAAACTCAGAGGTCAGTCTCTTTTAAAGTCCAGACATAATCTTGGTCAGATCATGTGAAGACCATGTAGATTGCAGTCTGAAATGGTCTTTTGATGAAAGAACCACACAGATTGAGTGGACCTGTCCAGTCAGTGCACGCATTTGTCAGTAATCGTGCAGCTCAACTCAAAACTTACTCATTCCATTATAACTATAATGTCAGGTCACCGGCTAAAATAAGTTCACAATGAGAGGTGGATTTGCCCTAAGGCACATTAGGCCCTGGCCTAGGGCGGCCAATCTGGCAAAAAACTGATGATACATACACATGATGACATATTCTAAAGGCTCGCGCACATTACTGCGCGTCGCACTGCACCGCATGGTATAACAATAATCTTCCTAAATCACTTTCGTACATACAGGTTTACTGGTTATTGACCAATATCCTCTAAAGGGTCACTGTACTCAGAGGCGTCTCTAGCGTATGTAGCGCCCGTGTGCAATCATTACCCTAGCGCCCTCTAGTAAGTGCGTGGTCAAAGTGGAATGGGTATAAAGGTACAATTTGGAACCCGCGACCCCTGGCTGCGTAGTCCGGAGCGTGAACCACTCGGCCATGGAGGCAGGAGTAGCACAGTCAGCATCATAACGACCTACCCAAATCTGTTAAAATATCCCAACTGATATTGAACTCTATCCGTTCAAGATTAGGTTGAAATTCGGTTGCAGAAATTTGACAGATAAGGGTAGGTCGATGTGACGCTTATGAAGAGCTCCAGATGGCCAATTCTCGTACCTAAAAACGTTCACAATCTCATGCCAGCGTCAATCAAATGTCAAAAATGTAGGTAAACGCTATACAATTTTTGACAGATTGAGACTGAGATGAGATTGCGAACGTTGTTAAAAATACGAGAATTGCCCCTCAGGTGTCATACAAAATTTATGCAAACCGAAGCTCTTTTTACGTGGGTCATTTCGGTCATACGTGCCGCGGCCCGGGCGGCCTGGGCGCGCGGCGATTGGCGCCCCCTAGGACGCGGCGCCCCCGCGTGCACCGCACACCCTGCACTATAGGTAAAGCCGCCCCTGACTGTACTCATCATTATGAACAACTTTTACTATGGGTCCAAACCTGAAATCGCGAAAAAAAATCAGTACTTAACTAACTAGCAGATATTAAAGGTTTTAACTAAACTGAATCGATTTCGATAAAAGTTGGCAATAAAGTAAATTATTATGTAGTCTATATGATGGGTGCTGAGAAAGGGGCTGCTGGTACATTGCCTGGGGCCTAGGGCGGCCAAGACTGCAAATCCGCCTCTGTCCACAACCGATATTAGGGTTCCGTAATAAAATGGTAAAAAAGGAACCCCTATGGTGTGACTCAGTCTGTCTGTCTGTCTGTCTGTCACAGCTGGATATGTCAAGAACTACTAATGCTATCAACTTGAAATTTGAAGTTTTAGGTGACAAACGTCACCTAAAACCCTACTATTTTACAAATAAGAAAAAAGTAAAAATATTTATATTTTTTTTGTAACAGGCACTGAAAGGGGGTCTTAAAATTCAAAGTGGGGCTACTAGGGCATGTTGGGTATCATTTGAAAGAGCGCTGTTTGCACATTCTCAAACATTTTTTTTATTTTTTTTTTATTCCCCATAGTTTTCGTGTTTTGATGAAAAATGTAAAAAAAAATACTGTTCTCCCCCCCTTATCTCCGAAGTTAGCAAAGATAAAAATCTGAAATTATTCTATGTGATAGAAGTTTATGTAAAGATTACAGGAAAAATAAAACGATGCGCGATGTCTCTAAATAGCACACTTTCAGAAATCGGAACGGAACCCTATGTTCGAATACCTAATTCGTTTATTTCTTACACTGATACACTGATTGATGCATTCTTACAGATTATTCCTGACGAATAGCTATAACTAAATTATTATAACAGTACCTACCTAGATTGTAAACACACGGGATTTCTCCTTAACAGTCACCTCTTCATCTGCCTAGCCTTTCCCAACTATGTTGGTATCGGGTTCCAGTCTAACCGAATGCCTCAGCGCATTCGGTTAGACTGGAAGCCGATCCAGTATTTTACTTGGAGCGACTGCCTTATCTGACCTTCACAACCCAGTAACTGGGTAATATGATACCCCTTGGTAAGAATAGCCACTATTTACCGAATAATTCGAACTGATTCGCACGATTCGATAAAGACGACGATACAATAAAAACGACGACGAACGACGATTAAGTTCCTATAAATACCTACTTGGCAGATAATTTCATACAAATTCTGTTCCATTTTTTAATTTATTCGGTGAGTAGTGGCTATTCGGACATCGTGTAATAGGCCCAATGACATAAACGAAGCAATATTATACTCAGAGTTATAGGTAGAGCAGCGATCTTCGCAGGTCTGGTGGCTTCTGGATGAGCGTGACCAGGATCGAGTTAGATGGCGTGTGATTGAGGAAGTCCATGTCCAGTAGAGGTCTGCTACGGGCTGATGATGTCGTTGAGGCAATAACCAGTATTTTTGTTAAAAACTTGAGCTTGAAAAAAAAATCGGTCAAGAGCGAGTCGGACTCGCGCACCGAGGGTTCCGTACCATCATTTATATGTAATGTTTGTTGATGATTTCTGAAAAACTGTGCTATTAGAGACTTCGTTTTATTTATCCTGTAATCTATACATACATTTCGATCTCTTAGAATAATTTTAGATTTTTCTATAGGAAAACTTCTGAGTTAAGGAGTTGGGGAACGGTTTTTTTTTTACATTTTTCATCAGAAGTCGAAAACTATGCGGTCTAAAAAAAAGGAGAAAAAGTGTTTGAGAATGTGCAAACAGCTCTCTTTCATATGATACCCCACATGCCCTAGTAGCCCCACTTCGAATTTTTAAGATCCCCTTTCAGTGCCTGTTACAAAAAAAATATAAATATTTTTACTTTTTTCTTATTTGTAAAATAGTTGGGTTTTAGGTGACGTTTGTCACCTAAAACTGTTCCAAATTTCAAGTTGATAGCATTAGTAGTTCTTGACATATCTAGCTGTGACAGACAGACAGACAGACAGACTGAGTAGCACCATAAGGGTTCCTTTTTACCATTTTGGTACGGAACCCTAAAAATGAATTGCCATTATTATTATAAATGCGAAAGTGAGTTTGTTTGTTTCTTTGTTACGCTTTTACGCTAAAACAGCTGAACGGATTTGAATATTTGGCACATGACCAAAACCCACCTGACCATTGACCATAGGATACCTACTTTTTATCCCGGTTATACATACGTGGGATAATTTCCGACGTCCACGCGGGCGAAGCTTAAAAGATTATGAGATAATTATCCATTTTATAAATAAAACACAATATAACCGTTTAAAATGATTTAATAAATTCATAAAATCAGAACTCAAAAATTACTCTGAGACATTATTATGGCTAATTAAATAAAATTAATAAATGCATTTCATATAAAAAATATTATCGAAAAATATTTACAAATAATTAGCTAAAAATAAATTAAGGACGGAATCCGTTGCTTAAAACTAGAAATTACTTTATTTTTGTTTAAAATTATATTTATTTTTTTCATAATTTTAGTTCAAGAATTGGAACTGATTTTTTTCTATTATTATAAAAGCCCTTGGCAGTTTTATTTACTAAGACATTTTTACAAAAGTATATTATTTTATTCTTATAATATAAATTCGTATAATTTTATCTAAATGTTACAGATATAAAAATTATATCAATAAGAATAATTCATTTTAGTTCCTAAAATGCCCCTTGAAGAGAACTGTAATAAGTTTTTTTTTTAATATTTAAATAGTACTTAGGACTTATAAATATCTTCAAGTCTCTTAAGGGGTAGGCAAATGATCATCCTTATTATTATTTTTCTTTTTATTTTGGAAGTACCTAGGTAAACCTACTGTCCAAATAAATTCGTTGACAACCATTTTGTCATAAATCGCTCCCCTTTTGTTGTTTTTTTTTTTCAATAAATATATTATTTTTTTACAATCCTTTTTAGATTTTAGCTCATTGGTGAGCACAATTTCACAATGTCCTTAAATAAATAGGTAATCAAAATGGCTATTGTCTAATCCACATTTTGGAATAGTTTTTCTTTGAAATGCGGGACCGGTAAATAACCGTTTCGCAATCTTGCTAACTACTTTGCTAACGCAAAGAAGTTAGCAAGATTGCGAAACGGTTATAGTTGGCTATAGTTATATAGCCATTTTGCTAACCGGCATTAAGTTCGAATGTAGTCATTTCGCTAAATAACAAACATTGCAAATGGGATATCAAAGGCCTTATGTATTCTAGAAGGATGCTCAAGCACAAATGACGATTTAGAACTTGAATTGAATATGTATGAAACATAGACTTGTAAAAAAAGGAGGACTCCGCGCCACGCATATCGAAAGTGAAGCACAGTAAGTATGCCGTTTGTACAAACACGCCTCACGCACACATTTACTTCATATTATGCCGCGACCAGCCGCCATTACGTGACACGAGCGACGCCGTCATTGCAGGTACAGTGTGATTCAACTAAGAATAGGAACGTCAATGACCTCGAACTGTCAACTGAAACTAGAAATATACGGCTTGTAAAGTTTTGTAGGGATAACCTTATCCATTTTAGTTCTGTTTTTGGAATTTGTTTTTGTTAAAATATGTCACTGACTTTGCAAATGTGTAAACGAGATGCTGTTTTGCTAAATCTTCACAATATGGCGCAAGGTCATTCCTATTCCTAGTTGAAACGCATTGTACTTACTCAAATCACAACACATAGCGCTGCTTCACTCTCGATATGCGTGGCGCGGAGTCCTCCTCTTTTATACATCTATGGTATGAAACATGTTTTAGCAACCCTCTAGAATACAGAAATAGCAAACCAGTTTATAGAGTAGCCCAGCCAAGCCAATCAAAAACTTTGCCAACTGTAGCCGTTTTGTGAACTTCACTTGTCAAATCCTTAAAACAGTAGTATCTGGTTAATCCAGTCCCTGAACTCAGAGATCCTCGTGTACACTCCGGGCTGGTTGGGCTCAGCGCATCCGATGCCCCACGAGATGATGCCGCCGAGGACGAACCGGTCGTCGCGCTCGCGGCGGACTACCATCGGACCGCCGCTGTCACCTGACGATGTAGGAATACAAGTATTAGAATAAATATATAACATGTGACATATAGACTGGGAACAGTTTTAAAGTACAAAATATCCATATCTACAACGTGCAACGTTAAATGCGCAAAACCTCTTAAGGGGTCATTGTACTCATCACTAGGAACAACTTTTACTATAGGACCAAACCTGAAATCGCGAAAAAAAAATCAGCTGTTCAGTACATTTCTGTTCGCATAATTCGTCAAAATGTACTGAACAGCTGATTTTTTTTTCGCGTTTCAGGTTTGGTCCCATAGTAAAAGTTGTTCCTAGTGATGAGTACAATGACCCTTTAAAAGGTTTTGCGCATTTAACTTTACACGTTGTATACTTATTATAAATTTAAGTCGCTTATATAAATATAATCCATCTCGCTACCATAACACAAGCATTAGGTTGCTTAGCTTGGGACTAGATGGCGTTGTGTGAAATGTCCAAAGATATTTATTTATTATTTATTTATTTATAATAAAGAAATCTCAATGTTTTGT
This sequence comes from Cosmia trapezina, assembly GCA_905163495.3. NCBI lineage: Eukaryota > Metazoa > Arthropoda > Insecta > Lepidoptera > Noctuidae > Cosmia > Cosmia trapezina. The sequence continues at coordinate 7,460,959 of LR991048.1, forward strand.
CAAGGCGTATAACAACACATTTTGAAGCATGAAGTGTGCGAGCGTCACACAAACAACTAACGATGTAGGAATAGAAGGATTAGAAAAAATATCCTACCTAACATGTGACATGTGACATGACTGGGAACAGTTTTAGAGTACAAAATATCTATATCTATACATATTATAAATCTAAGTCAATCCATACTATATATATTATAAATCCATACTATAATATTATATACTATAATATTATAAATTCGAAAGTAACTCTGTCTGTCTGTCTATCTGTCTGTCTGTCTGTCTATCTGTCTGTTACCTTTTCACGCCTAAACCACTGAACGGATTTCGATAAAATTTGGCAAGGCTATAGATGGTATCCTGGAGACGGACATAGGCTACTTTTTTTTTCAAAAATAATCCTACAGGGGGTGATATAGGGGATGAAAGTTTGTATGGGAAACTCAGTATTTCTTGAGTTAGGGATGTGAAAATTAAAATGTATGCTTTTGATAGGAAATAAAGAAATATGCGGTTCAGCGTTTTTGAAAAATCATCCCCTAAAGGGGTAAAATAGGGGTTGATTTTAAAATTTACAAAACTGCACGGATTTCGATAAAATTTGGCAAGTCTTTATAGCATCCTGGGGAATGACACAGGCTACTTTTGATCTTAAAAAATAATCCTACAGAGGATGAAAGTTTGTATGGGAAAGTCAGTATTTCTTAAGTTAGGGATGTGAAAATTAAAATGTATGCTTTTGATAGGAAATTAAGAAATATGCGGTTCAGCGTTTTCGAAAAATCATCCCCTAAGGGGCTAAAATCGGGGTTGATTTTAAAACTTACAAAACTGCACGGATTTCGACAAAATTTGGCAAGGCTTTATATAGCATCCTGGGAAAGGACATAGGATACTTTCAAAAACAATACTGGGGGGGTGATATAGGGGATGAAAGTTTGTAAGGGAAACCCAGCATTTCTTAAGTTAGGGATAACAAATTTATGCTATTGGTAGGAAATAAAGAAATATGCGGTTCAGCGTTTTTGAAAAATCATCCCCTAAAGGGGTAAAATAGGGGTTGATTTTAAAATTTACAAAACTGCACGGATTTCGATAAAATTTGGCAAGGCTTTATATAGCATCCTGGGGAAGGACACAGGCTACTTTTGGTCTTAAAAAATAATCCTACAAGGGGTGATATAGGAGATGAAAGTTTGTATGGGAAACTCAGTATTTCTTAATTTAGGGATGTGAAAATTAAAATGTATGCTTTTGATAGGAAATAAAGAAATATACGGTTCAGCTTTTTTGAAAAATCATTCCCTAGGGGCGTAAAATCGGGGTTGATTTTAAAATTTACAAAACTGCACGGATTTCGACAAAATTTGGCAAGGCTTTATATAGCATCCTGGGAAAGGACATAGGATACTATTTTTTCAAAAATAATACTAGAGGGGGTGATATAGGGGATGAAAGTTTATAAGGGAAACCCAGTATTTCTTAAGTTAGGGATAACAAATTTATGCTATTGGTAAGAAGTTAAGAAATATGCGGGTCAGCGTTGTATAAAAATCATCCTCTAAGTGCCTAAAATAGGGGTTGATTTTAAAATTTACAAAACTGCACGGATTTCGATAAAATTTGGCAAGGCTATAGATAGCATCCTGGGAAAGGACATGGGCTACTTTTTGTCTTAAAACATAATCCTACAAGGGGTGATAAAAGGGATGAAAGTTTGTATTGGAAACCCAGCATTTCTTAAGTTAGGGATATGCCCTATGTTTTCCACATGAACGTTCCCATGGGATATTTTCCAACATCCACGCGGGCGAAGCCGCGGGCAAAAGCTAGTAATATTATAAATTCGAAAGTAACTCTGTCTGTCTGTCTGTCTGTCTGTCTGTTACATTTTCACGCCTAAACCACTGAACGGATTTCGATAAAATTTGGCAAGGCTATAGATGGTATCCTGGGGACGGACATAGGCTACTTTTTTTTTCAAAAATAATCTTACAGGGGGTGATATAGGGGATGAAAGTTTGTATGGGAAAATCAGTATGTCTTAAGTTAGGGATGTGAAAATTAAAATGTATGCTTTTGATAGGAAATTAAGAAATATGCGGTTCAGCGTTTTTGAAAAATCATCCCCTAAGGGGGTAAAATATAGTAAAATAGGGGTTGATTTTAAAATTTACAAAACTGCACGGATTTCGACAAAATTTGGCAAGGCTGTATATAGCATCCTGGGGAATGACATAGCATACTATTTTTTCAAAAATATTACTACAGGGGGTGATATAGGGGATGAAAGTTTGTATGGGAAACTCAGTATTTCTTCAGTTACGGATGTGAAAATTAAAATGTATGCTTTTGGTAGGAAATAAAGAAATATGCGGTTCAGCGTTTTTGAAAAATCATCCCCTAAGGGGTTAAAATAGGGGTTGATTTTAAAATTTACAAAACTGCACGGATTTCGATAAAATTTGGCAAGGCTTTATATAGCATCTTGGGGAAGGACATGGCCTACTTTTTGTCTTAAAAAATAATCCTACAGGGGGTGATATAGGGGATGAAAGTTTGTATGAGAAATCAGTATGTCTTAAGTTAGGGATGTGAAAATTAAAATGTATGCTTTTGATAGGAAATAAAGAAATATGCGGTTCAGCGTTTTTGAAAAATCATCCACTAAGGGGGTAAAATAGGGGTTGATTTTAAAATTTACAAAACTGCACGGATTTCAACAAAATTTGGCAAGGCTTTATATAGCATCCTGGGACAGGAAATAGGATACTTTCAAAAACAATACTACAGGGGGTGATATAGGGGATGAAAGTTTGTAAGGGAAACCCAGTATTTCTAAAGTTAGGGATAACAAATTCATGCTATTGGTAGGAAATTAAGAAATATGCGGTTCAGCGTTTTTGAAATATTATACCCTAAGGGGGTAAATTAGGGGTTGATTTTAAAATTTACAAAACTGCACGGACGTCGATAAAATTTGGCAAGGCTTTATATAGCATCCTGGGGAAGGACATGAACTACTTTTTGTCTTAAAAATAATCCTACAGGGGGTGATATAGAGGGATGAAAGTTTGTATGGAAACTCAGTATTTCTTAAGTTAGGGATGTGAAAATTAAAATGTATGCTTTTGATAGGAAACAAAGAAATATGCGGTTCAGCGTTTTTGAAAAATCATCCCCTAAGGGGGTAAAATAGGGGTTGATTTTAAAATTTACAAAACTGCACGGATTTCGACAAAATTTGGCAAGGCTTTATATAGCATCTTGGGAAAGGACACAGGAAACTTTCAAAAACAATACTACAAGGGGTGATATAAGGGATGAAAGATGGGAAACCCAGCATTTCTTAAGGTAGGGATATGAAAATTCAAATTTATGCTTTTGGTAGGAAATAAAGAAATATGTGGTACAGCGTTTTTGAGGGGGTACAATAGGGGTTGACAAATGTTTGTGTAACTACCTCTTTTTAAGAGATTTAAGGGATTGGAAATGTAGTCATAGTTCGAATCTTGAGGTAACATTTAGTCTTTATTTCATTCGAAGTTTTTACGAGGAAATTATTTGAACGAGTGGACACTCGGACAAAAGTTATTTGTTATTAGAGCGTGACTGGCATTATAAATTTTAAGTAATTAACAAAGTCCCCCCGCCGCGTAAGTGTGTCTGTTTGAATGCGATAATGTCAAAAAATACCGAACGGATTTTCATACGGTTTTCTCCAATGAACGGAGTGATTCGGTGTAATTCATTATGGTTTTGTGTAAATTGGCTGAAATATGACGACGACTGTTGAAGATGTCGGAAAAAATCATGCCGACTGGTAGCTTTATGCCTACTATACACGGTAACGATATATCGTAGCGATTTGAGTTTGCACAGTTATATCGGACGGCCCTATGTTTTCCACATGTACGTTCCCATGGGATATTTTCCGACTTCCACGCGGGCGAAGCCGCGGGCAAAAGCTATATAAATATAATAAAGAAATCTCAATGTTTTTTCAAGGCGTAAAAACAACACATTTTGAATCATGAAGTGTGCAAGCGTCACACAAACAGCCAGATTATTCCAAATCTCTCAGATCTAACCGTACCTGCTTTGACATCTACATATATGCTCATTATGGCCGCTTGCAGCAGAGTTATTCAAGTTTTACTTAGCTTTGCTGTGGCCACGAAGGAAAACTTATTGCTGTGGCACACATTTAAATATGATCAGTATGTGCTCCTCAGTCCTAGCTGCACTTGTCTTTGTGAACTGTAGTCTATTAAGTTCTTCCTTCACCAGAGTCAGCACCGCCTCTGCTAAGTCTAGCGCACTTAAAGATGTTGGGTTGCTCATTATAGCCTATCTTTGTGAACTATAGCCTATTAATTCTTACCTTCACAAGAGTCAGCACCGCCTCTGCTAAGTCTAGCGCACTTAAAGATGTTGGGTTGCTCATTATAGCCTATCTTTGTGAACTATAGCCTATTAATTCTTACCTTCACAAGAGTCAGCACCGCCTCTGCTAAGTCTAGCGCACTTAAAGATGTTGGGTTGCTCATTGTAGCCTATCTTTGTGAACTATAGCCTATTAAATTCTTCCTTCACAAGAGTCAGCACCGCCTCTGCTAAGTCTAGCGCACTTAAAGATGTTGGGTTGCTCATTATAGCCTATCTTTGTGAACTATAGCCTATTAATTCTTACCTTCACAAGAGTCAGCACCGCCTCTGCTAAGTCTAGCGCACTTAAAGATGTTGGGTTGCTCATTAAAGCCTATATTTGTGAACTGTAGCCTATTAATTCTTACCTTCACAAGAGTCAGCACCGCCTCTGCTAAGTCTAGCGCACTTAAAGATGTTGGGTTGCTCATTATAGCCTATATTTGTGAACTATAGCCTATTAATTCTTACCTTCACAAGAGTCAGCACCGCCTCTGCTAAGTCTAGCGCACTTAAAGATGTTGGGTTGCTCATTAAAGCCTATATTTGTGAACTGTAGCCTATTAATTCTTACCTTCACAAGAGTCAGCACCGCCTCTGCTAAGTCTAGCGCACTTAAAGATGTTGGGTTGCTCATTATAGCCTATATTTGTGAACTGTAGCCTATTCATTCTTACCTTCACAAGAGTCAGCGCCACCTCTGCTGCGGCCGGCACATATGAATATGTTCGGTATGTGTTCATTATAGCCCGCTGCCTGGTACATGGCCTCGCAAGCTGTGTTGTTGATCACTGGGACTTTTACTTCTTGTAGCACGCTGGGTAGGGGTCCCTCTGTGGATTGAGAAATTGGGATAAATTAATTAGTTGTGAAAATTATACAAATGGTAGTCGTTGACGTTAGTCGCAGTATGGTGGGTCATATTAAAATATGTCTATGAGAACTGTGTAGGTAAAGTTTTTGCTTGTACGCACGGCTACAGATCAAGCTATACATTACCTATACATTACGTATAACCTGATCTCGCGTTGTATAGGATTTCCTTACAGTGAGAGGTCAGTGTAAACTGGAAATGTATAGCTTGATGTGTAGCCGTGTGTACGGTGTAATTTCATTTTTCATCCAGGTTTTGAAATGTGGCAAGAAAAATGTTAAGTATGAATGAAATATCAGGAAGACCAACGAATCCATCTTGGAAGGATTGTCAAATCAAATCAAATTATTTATTTGCTAGAATGCAGGTACCTATACAAATAAGGTCGTGAAAAATTAAAGTTGAGCCATACATTCTGCCCATGATTTGGCATGAAAAATTTAAATGAATAATATTTCAATTATCAGATATAGATTAGTAGTCCAATGCGATTAAAATCAATTCGGTCAAAATGCAATTAATAAAAACAAAGAGCACACAATCAAAATACAATTAAAATCAATTCGGTCAAAATGCAATTAATAAAAACAAAGAGCACACAATCAAAATACAATTAAAATCAATTCGGTCAAAATGCAATTAATAAAAACAAAGAGCACACAATCAAAATACAATTAAAATCAATTCGGTCAAAATGCAATTAATAAAAGAAAAATAGATCAAAATGTCAAAATACAATTAAAATGCCGAAATACAATTAAAATGTCAAAATACTATTAAAATGTCAAAATACAATTAAAATGTCAAACGAAAAATACAACCGAAAAGTCATTGTGTTTTTAAAATGGGCTTTATGATAACGGCTGAGGAAAATGACATACTGTACCGACCACAATTAAATTAATGTTTGGACAGGAGGGTGACCACTGAAATGGGTAGTTAGAAGTTACATACCGTCAAACAGTCTGCCCCAGCCGGTGACGTAGGCTGTCTTGCCGACGAAGTCCTCGTCGTTGTCAGGCACACACACCGGCAGGATGTTCGGCTGGAAGGTCACTGGCTCGTAGAATCTGGAAATAATAGACGGGTATGTCAGATGCTATTCTGATATTGTCGTAAGGAGGTATAAAAGGTGTCATTTATTGATATCATTTTGTTTATATTTACAGTAGGTTTATGTTATTTTTTTCTTTTTTAAGCAATAATTTTGTTATGTTTTAAGTACTTTTATACAACGTGTAACGTTAAATGCGCAAAACCTCTTAAGGGGTCATTGTACTCATCATTATGAACAACTTTTACTATGAGACCAAACCTGAAATCGCGAAAAAAAAATCAGCTGTTCAGTACGTTTTGACGAATTATGCGAACATAAATGTACTTAACAGCTGATTTTTTTTCGCGATTTCGCGGTTTGGCCCCATACTAAAAGTTGTTCATAATGATGAGTACAATGACCCCTTAAGAGGTTTTGCGCATTTAATGTTACACGTTGTATAGGTTCAAGGTTGTGTCTAAGTCAACAGCTCGCTAACTCCTATAATACAAGCTTGACTTACTTTAGGAGTTAGAGAATTCCATATTTTTATGTGACAGCGTATATACAACCTCTAAACTGAGATTTAAATTGTTATTAGATTAAGAAATTGTTGTACCTATCTTGATGGAAATAAAATATTTATTATATTTATTGTCACTGAGACATTTGGGATAGACTGGATGCGGAAGGCGGAGAACAGAGTGCTGTGGTGCCTGGGAGAGGCCTATGTCCAGCAGTGGGCTGCGGTAGGCTGAGTTGATTTGGGAAAATAGTAGTGAAACTTATTTTCATCTATAGGACCGTATTCACAATGGGATGAGATGTTGAAACAAACCTTTATACAGTCCGTTCAACCGATTTTGACTTCTATTCCGTATAGGCTTAAGGCTGGCATTAAAGACAAAAGTGTGGTGGGACAATACCAATTGTTTACTGCAGCTGCCATTTGTCATGCTACTAACGCAATAGAAGTCAAAATTGGTTGAACGGACTTTTATGGTTCGTTCACTTTTTATCTCACGGCTCGCTGAATACGGTAAGTAAGACCACTGAATTTCATTTTGAAAATGTTCAGTGTTCAGCATATATATTTTTACAGACTATAAAATGGAATCTGCTTATTGTGTTATTTCGATTGAATACATTCAGTTGATCTTTTTTTTTAATATTTTATCGTCAATGTAAACCCAAGGTAGCCCGCGGAATTCAAATTTTCTTACGTTTTTTTTGCAATTTTCGGTCCGTGTCAGGTTGCATGTTGATCAAAATATGATTCGCGGCCGTAACTAATATATTGGCTTTACAGAATTAGAATCATTACAATCAGCAATACAACTCCATAACTTAGTATTGGCCTCAAATCTCATGATTTCATTGAATAGTCATTCAATAGGGTAATATGAACTTAGAGAGTTGTATTGATGATTTTTATGATTACCTACCTATAATTCTATAAATAAATATTTGATACGGCCGCGAATGATATTTGATCAACATACAACCAAATACTGACTTGCAAATAGGGATGATGACTAAAAATTTATTTTTTGTCCGTCAGAGATTATTAAAAAATATTGGACACGTATTTTTTCTTTTTTTACGTAATCAAAAAATTACGGCGATACATTGAGTTAAAATATGGCATGACGTCACGCGTAGCTAGGTTTTATACGTCAAGTGACGTAACGATCCCCCACTCCCCAACTTTAATGCGTGATAGCTAAGTATTTTTTTATATAATTTAAATAGAATTTCTTTTTTTTACTCAGGCATCATCCCTATTGCAAAAATCGTAATAAATTTTGAATTGTGCGGGCTTCCCGCGCTGTTCATCATCTGCCTAGCCTTTTCCCAACTATGTTGGGGTCGTCTTCCAGTCTAACCAGATGCAGCTGAGTACCAGTATTTTACATGGAGCGACTGCCTATCAGAACCTCACAACCTAGTAACTTGGTAACACGATGACTCTTGGTAAGACTTGCTAGACTTTATACCTATAAAGTTAGTGCAAACACAAGTTATTCGGTAAAGGATGGTATTTAAAAGTACTTCAATTTATTCCCATTTCATTTACCTAATTTTGCCTGTGTTCCACCAAATATACTGAATGTGCACCAAAATATGTTCATTAAAATATGTCATAACGAGCATCAGATTGGATATGGCGCTCGGCGGCCGCTGCCGCGGCACCGCTCGCTTCGCTCGCTCGCCGTCGCGCGTTAAGGGTCACTGTTGTAACCTAACCTAACCTAACCCAAATGATTCTAACCCAAATGATTCACCAATCAGATTGATTTTTCGGACGCGCGGGTGTTTTGTGTAACATTCAGGAATATTTGGTGCACGATCAGTATTTTGATGTACGGATAATATTTTTGGTGAACACAAAAATATTATCCTTCGGTAAATAGCGAGACTAAAACTACATATTTTCCTTGTATTTATAAACTGACACATGAAAGGCCACTCCGCTGACACTTTATTTTACTTCAATGAGTACTTAAAATACAATAAAATGTAAAAACGTTGCATTATAACAAAAATGTGGGAACTTTATGTAAAATAGTGTTATACCTACGTGATTCAAATATTTCGCATACGATTAGCATAGAGTTGAAAAAACTATCTAACTGATTACTTAGCATCCAACGTTGATAAACTAATGATGGAATTTTTACTATAATAGTAAGTTTTTGACAAACAAGTGGCGGTCGGTGACGGTAAGTAAGCATAGTTACGTCACCGCTGCGTATGAACTTCTGCATTACTAGTTGTACTGTTGGTAGTTGCAGATGCTGAGTTGCAATGCCAGAGATGAATGAATGAATGAATGAAATGCACCGACCCCAGCGTGGTTTAAGCAGACTCGATTACTCGAATGAACCCAAAGATACACACTACCCCTGTTGCCTCATGCTACATGGGGCTACAGAGACCATTGCATACCAAGGAGTAGACTGGTATGGAAGACGTGCCCTTAGGTTATGGCAGGATTATTAGAGCCGTATGACTTTAGGATGCCCATCCTAAAGTAGGCAATGGAATTGTGGAGAGACGGTTGATATTTTATCTATGGATGGGCATCTTTTAACGACATCGCCACGAGATTGGTTCAGGTCCAGATTCACCGGTGAATCATTTAGTTGCCATCCCAGAGGTTTGTAGGATAATCAGCCTATAATGTTCCCACTGCTGGGACACAGACCTCCTCTCTGTGAGAGGGAGTGGGCGCGGGCCCAGTGCAGGTTGCGAGATGTCACATGTCTTCGAATTTTTTGTTTTATGATATGGTGTTTTCACGATGTTTTCCTTCACCGTTTTGAGAGCAGTGGTGATGAAATTATTTACACAAAGAAGCTGTCTTGGTTCGAACCCACGACCTAGAACTCGTAAGTCGGGGCCGTTACCACTGGACCACCAATGCTCTCAACTATCCTTATTTAAGTGCTTGTAATTACACCGGCAACAATACTTTTGGAAGTCGGTTGTCTTATTTTTTTTTGTAAAAAAGTTTTTTTTGTTCACTTTTAGTTATGGTAAGTACCTACTCCACAGCACACCAATTGTATCTTACCACTAGGTACTTGATATGTAAACAACAGTGACAGGAACTATATTAGAACATCATCAAGATACACAAAGAGGACTAAATATACGTATTATCGAAGCTAACTCAAAAACCACCTAAGCAAGGTTACTACAATTTATGGGGTTTTTTATATGTATGGGACCACCTCGGAATGACCTACCAAACAAAAAAAAATCATCATAATAAATTCATAATAATTGGCGGAGCAATCGCGTAACAAACATACAAAAAAAAACATACAACCGAATTGAGAACCTCCAGCTTTTTTTGAAGTCGGTTAGAAATACAAAATATGTGTTATTTATGTTGTGTCTATAAAATATTCTAGTTCTCGCATTATGACAATATTAAATAAGCTCGTAAACGGTAGCTGTAAATCTAGACTCTATTAGGTCAATAATTAATTATGTTATAACGGGAACGTTTATTTGACAAAAATACGAATAGAATTAAAAGAAAAATACAAATGACATAACATAGCCATTATTGGATCTAGCTTCGTCCGTTATAATTATTTAATTAGAATTTTGTTAAACACAGCATATAGCAAGCCTGATATAGTCCTCAAGGCGGAGGTGTACCTAAGTATAATACCTACACATTTTGCAGTTTATATCAGTTACTAGCTGAGCCTCGCGGTTTTACCCGCGTAGACTGCCATAAAAAGTAACCTACGTGTTAAGGGTATAAGCTATCTACATACCGAATTTTATCCAAATCGGTCCAGACGTTTTAGCGTGAAGAAGTAAAAAACATACAAACACACACACACAAACTTTCGCCTTTATAATATTAGTGTGATGTGTTTTTAGGGTTCCGTACCAAAATGGTAAAAAAGGAACCCTTATGGTGTGACTCAGTCTGTCTGTCTGTCTGTCTGTCACAGCTGGATATCTCAGTAACTACTAATGCTATCAACTTGAAATTTGGAATAGTTTTAGATGAGGTTTACCCAACTATTTTGCAAATAAGAAATAAATAAAATATTTATATTTTTTTTGCCACAGGGACTCAAAGGGGGTCTTAAAAATTTAAAGCGGGGCTACTAGGGCATGTGGGGTATCTTAAGAAACAGCGCTGTTTGCAAATTTTCAAACTATTTTTAATTTTTTTTTTGGCCGCATTGTTTTCGGCCAAAAAAAATACCGTTCCCCCCCCCCTTATCTCCGAAGTTTGCAAAGAGAAAAATCTGAAATTATTTTATGTGATAGAAGTTTATGTAAAGATTACAGGAAAAATAAAACGATGTATCTAAGTAGCACACTTTATCAGAAATCGGAACGGAACCCTCGGTGCGCGAGTCCGACTCGCTCTTGACCGGTTTTTTATTTCTTTAAGCCTTTCCAATTTTGAAACAATTTTTCTTGCAAGCTGCAATTGTACTTTTGACAAAACAAAGGACCATAGAGGCAGGATTTTTTCAAAGAATGAGTGTATACAAAAAGCAACTTTAAGGTTTAAAGGCGTCCGTTTTATCGATAGTACCTAATAGGTGGCTAGCCGATTGCCATCGATCCCGGCTGCTACTAAGAAATACCATATACGAAAATTCTATAACAATTTTCCCGACTTAGCTTAGGAATCGAAGAACTCCACTCGGGCGCAGCAATCTCGTCTGACGTCACTAACGAGATGGTCTGCTTTGTTATTGAACATAAATGCGATATTAACCTGATGAACCAAAAATTCGAATACATGTGACATCTACCAACCCGAACTGGGCCCGTGTGGCAGATTATGGTCCACTCCCTTTCACCGTGAGGAGGCCTGTGTCCCGGCAGTGGGAACATTATAGGCTGATTGTGCTATGCTAACCTAATGAAATCTTTAATGCGCAAATGAAAGATTTAATTTTTTTTAAAAACATATAAATTATTTTCTTTTAAGCATCTTGGAAGTGAAAACCTTGGTTGGACTTTTAATTAGCTGCAGTAAAATGACACTTTTTAACAGTTAAGGAGGATGCGCTGGGTAGCCCGCGAAATTTTTTTTTTTTTGGGTTTTTTTGCAATTTGCAGGTCCGTGTCAGGTTGTATCTTGATCAAAGTATCGCGGCAATAAAACATATGTATTTATATAATTTTAACCATAAAAATCATCAATACATCTCTCTAAGTTACATTTCGTGCAGATTCGTCAAACGAACGAAATCTAACGGATTTTAAAATGATGTACCTAAATATTATGTAAATACATATGTTGTATTGCAGCGTATCACATTTTGATCAAGATAAAACCTGACACGGACCTGCAAATTGCAAAAAACCCAAAAAAAAAATAATTTCGCGGGCTACACAGCGCAAATACTGTCATGTTACTGTCATTTCGTTAAAAAATGTTCCCATTTGATAGCGAAATGACAGTGGAAATAATGATTTATTCCGAACTAATACCAACAAACTAATACTTACCACAAATTTAATTATTTAAAAAGTGGTATCCGTTCGGAATAGAAAATAAATACAAGTTCAAACAAATACCAGTGGTATTAGTTTGTTGGGGTATTACTTCGGAATAAATCGAACATTTAGATCAAACCTCATGATTTCATGAAATCGCTAGATTTGAGATAAATGCTAACTTATGGAGTTGTATTGCTGATTCTAATGATTATAATTCTGTAAAGCCATATTAGCTACGGCCGCGAATCATATTTTAATCAACATACAAGCTCACACTGACCTACAAATTGCAAAAAACGTAAGAAATTTTGAATTTCGCGGGCTACCCCGGCGCATCAACCTTAATGTTATAACGAACTTTACCCTTGAAACCACAGAACAGATAAAGAGCTTGAAACAACATCGCACCATAAACAATCGACTTTTTTTTCTGCATAAATCTTAGTAGGTATTATACCTAACTAATTTTACAAGGTACATAATTGCACTAACACACAAAATCTAGTTTAAAATAACACGGTAGAGTGGTAGTGAACCTTGTAAGGTCAAGTGCATCGACGAGTGACCGCTCGGTCTCTACCTAGAGTTAAAACAATGTATAAAGTAGAGTGGGTTCTGTATGTCATTTGAAATATGTCTAAAAATATTTCTTTGCAATAAGATAGACATTGCTCTGCTCCAGTTCACTGCTGAAACTATAATATTGCGTATCACGATAATTCTGAGGAATCAATCTACATATTGATCTACATCAAATATACACACACACAATGTACAGACGCCAGCAGGTCAAGCCACCCGAAACTGTCAAATTTTCCCAATCGACCTTGAACCTAATTCTTTAGTGATAAAGATGAAAATCTATTAAAGAAATTTGACAACGAAAGTTTGCTGATTTCGCTGATTTACGTGATTTTTCTAATGCAAAACATGAAATATCATTTCAGTTATGATCCAATCATTGACCATCCAATGTGTGGATCCAATGTAAGATGTATATACAGTATGTTAACTAACAGAGGGCGTTCCCGTTAACCCGCAATAGTATACCTAGCATCCATACATGCTAAAAAAATATTACCATTCGAAAATAAAATGTTTTTATTTTTTTTTTAATATTAAAATATTCACTAAAAATGTTAAATCGATACGTAAAAGTAACACTCTGTACACGCGTACTTGAAGGACGGCAACTTTTATAATGGCTAAGTTGCCGTCCATCAAGTACGTGTTTCTTTTACGTATCAATTTAACATTTTTAGTGAATATTTTAATATTAAAAAAAATAAAAACATTTTATTTTCGAATGGTAATATTTTTTTTAGCATGTATGGATGCTATACTATTGCGGGTTAACGGGAACGCCCTCTCTTATTTAACATACTGTATTTTGGATATGGCAAAATGTGTCATCGCACAAGAAAATTTATTACCTACCACCTTTGTATTACCTCATTTATAGCAAATAAATGACTTTGACACGAATCACACCACACCTCAAGAAGACCTTTTCTTGTAGTCAGGATTTCATTGAATCCACAGAAAAAAGTGACAGTAACTAATTTTTTCGACTCATAATTTTCCAGTCGGTAAGTTACTCTCATCAAAAGGTTCTTATTATAGGACCACGGAACCCTAAAAACAATCCAGCGCGACGTTCACTGATGTGCTAACTGTTTTTATAACGACGCCAATCTGTTCCGAGATCAGCAGATTAGTGGTCATTAATAATTTTATGGCAGACTGCTAATTATGTCATTAATATAGCATTTGATAAGCAGGTATGTTTGGTATGCGGTTGCTGCTAATAAATTAATGTGTGACAGTTGCAATTTTATTGTTTTGTAAGTTTTTTTGCAGACAAAAAAAAGAACTTAATGCCTAGTAATTTTGAAACGGTGTTTTTTTTTTGGAAGTCATAATACGTGGATTTACACTACCGTCTTCTTAATACGAGAAAATCTTGTTATGGATCTATTTTATGGCTCAGTTGAGAAATACATAGTTTGTCTACGGTATGTATCAGAAAGGGGCGTGATAAAGACTACCAAACTTAACAACTTTTTCCATGGGACCAACATCGTAATCGAGAAAAAATCATCAGCTGTCCCGTACAAAGCTTCAAACCTACTTGACACAATTGTATGGAACGGCTGATATTTTTTTCGATTAAAGAAAGAAAGAAAGAAAAATGTTTTATTTGTGTCACGCATAGGAAATAGGTACCTACAGTTAGAAGGAGGAGCTTACAAAAGTAACAAAATAAATATTAAAACAACAAAAAAGTTAAAAATAAATAAAAATTCAACCCAAAAAAAGACCTGTGCGAAGCCAAAAAGGCTACTTACTATCTCAGCATAAAGCTGCGATATTCAAAAAATAAATACCGCAACGCTGGTATTCTGATAGGGCCTGTGTGATGCTGGATTAGGCGCACAATGCCACATTCGCAAAATGACATATATAAGAATTTCGCAAAATGTCACATTCTTAAATTGTCATATTTTCAAAACGCCACATCGCATTAACAAAATGCCATTTTCGCAAAATGCCTATTCGCAAAATACCATTTTCGCATAATGTCAAAAAGAAAAAAAACTAAAATTTTGAGAATGTGTCATTTTGATAGTGTGGCAAATGTGTCATTTTGCGTCACTATGTCATTTTGCGAATGTGGCATTGTGCGCCTAATCCGTGATGCCACGGACAAACCCACGGTTATCTATACATCTCAAGGGTAAATAAAATAAAATACAAATACAAATACTAATACTGAGTATAAAAAAGAAAAGAAAAACAAAAAACCGTAAATAAGTGCAATGATCAACTCACGCCTGACGCCGACTACGATGTTAGTCCCATGGAGAAACTTATCTATCGCCCTATCTTTCTTAGTACCTATCTAGTCCATAAAACAGTTGTGCAGCTTACCTTAGCAACGCCAGATCATACTCGAAGGTGGCCGGATCGAAGTGTGGATGGCTGGCGACGATCTGAACTCTTCGCTCCACAAAGCCGTATGGTTCATCGCTCTGAGCCAGGTCATGTTCACCCAGTCTGACTAGCAGTTCCGATGGAGGGACGCTGTGCGAGAAAATATTATTTTAGAGAATAGGATCAATCAATCCGCCTAGCCTTTTCCCAACTATGTTGGAGTCGGTTTCCAGTCTAACCGGATGCAGCTGAATATCAGTATTTTACATGGAGCGACTGCCTATCTGACATCCAAAACCCAATTACTGGGTAACGATACCCCTTGGTAAGACTGGTTGTCAGACTTTTGGGCTTCTGACGACCCGTAACGACTGTCAAAGATACACGAATGACAGCCGGGACCAACGGCTTAACGTGCTTCCGAGGCACGGAGGAGTCTCGATATGTATAGGATGGCCACCTATCCACGGACCAACCCCGGCAAGCGTAGCTTAACCTGATGGATCGACCCGTGCGGGCCGTGCGGCTGTTTAAATTACTTAGCCACGAGCTCCTCAAGAGAATATTGGATCAAATGGTCCCAATATCGTTAACACGCAGTGAAGATGCGTGATCATTATTAATCTTTTTTTCTGTGAGAAAGAAGCCAGACAGTAATTATGTACATGCAGATAACAAGTGTTGTAAAAAGTGTTGTAAAAAAACCATACCATTATTTTAGATGGAGCGACTGCCTATCTGATCTCCACAACCCAGTTACTGGGTAATACGATACCCCTTGTTAAGACTGGTTATCAGACTTTCGGGCTTCTGTCGACTATTAGATGATCAATGATAAGCAGAATTTTGTAGACGCAAAAATTTATGAAGAACTGAATCATTGGAATAAATTGTATACAAAACCAGGAATATTCTCACAGGTTATGAACAGGAAAAACCCCTTCTTTTAAGCCCAAAATCATCAAAATCTTACACACAAAAGTGCAATCTTATAAGGAAATTCACAAAATAACAATTTGACATTGAGGCAACTGATATCTACCTACTGATAATCCAATAGGTCATCTTGAGGAAAATGCTCATACGATGCTGTTCACAGGTCTAATTCCACTTATAAGATAATGAGTCGAGTTATGAGCGTATGTAATAATATGTGCATATTGTGCTGTATTGATAGAGAATGTGGAAAATAGATGTTTTGTTGTGCAACGAGAATAATTTAAATGGTTTTAGTTGTGTTACCCTGTGGTCTTGTGGAAAACGTACCTATATAATATGATCCATCTTCAATAAGATGAATTATATCCGAGTGGAAAGAACGGGTTATTCCACAAATGCCCATTGTCAATCCCCATCAATGGGGATTTGTGAAATAAGTATTTGTAAAGTTTCACAAATCCCCATTATGACCTAGACGTCAATTAGGATTTGTGGACAAAAAGTTCACAAATCCAAATATCCAGTTTCTTTAGAGCTTTTTCTTGAAAATCAATATGCACTTACACACATGTATGGTATAAAATATCGGGACGAACAGACTGTTCAAGATGATCTCAACAACTAAGAAAATTAAACGTTATCTCAATTGAGATAACGTTTAATTTATATGGAAATGGATAAAATTCTTGTCAGAATGACAGTTGTCGTGTACTGTCTTCATTCTGAAACATTCCTTGTGTCATTGAGTCAATATTTCGTTTTCATAGTTGTTTAGAACATTTTTAACAGTCTGTTCGTCCCGATATTATTAACGCTGACTGTACAATGGCATGTGTTACATACATACTTAGTACAGCTAGAGATTTACAGGAATATGTTTTTGATCAGACGTTTCTTAGTATTTTATTTTGCAATGCGATAAGGATGGGAACCATACGTCATTTCTATCGCGCTTGCAAAAGGTTAGACACTTTTAAGATATCCCAAAAATGTTGCACTTTTCTCAGAACAAGACCATCTTTAGAAAACAAAAATGAATAAAAAAACAAAAATACTTACTGTTCAACGCAATGAGCAGCAGTAATCGCCCAGTTTTCATTCAACAGCGCAGCACCACATTTGTGAAGATACGTCGAAGTCCTGTACTGCCTCAGGGAAATCTGCCACGGCCACTGCCCGAAGCCAGACTTCGTTCCTCCCACGATCCTGCCTTGAGGAGCCTGCCAGAGTCTTCGCCCACAGACTGCGAGCACCAATAGGGTTGAATTTAGAATCATTGTGGGGTTTTTATTGCATTTATTGGGATGGAAATAAGTTTATTGGGGTGGAAATAAATTTATTTGGGGTGGGAATCAATTTATTGGGGCGGGGAAATGCTTATTAGGGTTGAGGATGGGATTTATTGGTTAAGGGAATTATTTATTGGGTTTGTTTAGTGTTGTGTGTGACTTTATTGGTAGATATTGATATATTTGTTTTATAAAATAAAAAATAAAAATTTCACTTTATTTTTATTACAAGTATTTTAATTTTACAGGTTACTGTTATTATTATTATGATTTTTTAAGCCAATTAATTAATAGTTGCGACGTCTGTTTTAATGGGGTCCTCTTCAAGAAGAAAAAAAAGATTTTCTTTATCCTCTATCTACTGCACGCAATGACTGTTTAAAAACAAAATGAGATTCATTTTAAAAACTAAAAGGCCGTTGGACTCCGTTTCCCAGATTCTTATCTATTCGCGCCGAAAAAACTTATTTGTACACTTCTGCTTTGATTTGAAATTAGAACACTACAATTTTTTTTTGTTTAAAGTGACGCAAGTATTTAATTTAGGTTTAAGAATTGTATTCAAGATATTTATAATTTCAGAATCTAAGATTTACTTATAACTTAAAATCTTTGTGCAATCTTTGGTACTGACGGCAAAAAGAGTTCACTTTTTTATAACCAAAACTGGATTGGATTGGTCTTGTTTTTGTCCAATAAAACTTTGGAAGTCCTAATTAAACTTTTTGCTCAATATATTGACATTTAAAAAACCTTAACGCAACTGCTGAATAATTCTTTGTTTATGCTAATTGCTAATACGCATTATAATGGCATATAACATAGATGTATAATTTTAAAATTAAGAATTTTATTGGGTAGTTAAGTCTAAACTATTGCGAACGGTACTTATTTTAATTTATCAGTCAGTTTCAAGGAATTTTATTAAAAACACTTGTAAAAGATCTTTTCTTATGTTAGATTTTATTCACAAAAATGTTCTTGAAACACTTTTCGCATTCGAAAATCGAAAATGAATTCGAAACACGAATGTTTAAACCCAGTTCACGAATGCACTTCATCCTCGTACTCCCATGACATCTTTATTTTTACATTCTTACTCTTTAACAACCTCTTTGGCATTCTGCCTAGCCCACTTTTTAACATAACTTCGAAAACAATTGCAGTTTAAAATTCGATTTTTATTTTCCAATTTTTAAATTGAGTCACGTCACTAAACACTTTTATTTTTCGAATAAGCCCAAGGAAATAAGTTGTACTGCCATTCAAGTCACTTGCACATGCACTTTTTTCAGAACTCGTAGTTCTCAGTTTAAAAAGTCCACATTTTTTTAAATGTCAATGCAAAAGCCACAACATTCGTCCTTGCAAACGCCTTGGCCGTGGCGTGCGGTCGCCTCGCGATCTCACTACTCTTTGTTTGAAAACCGAACAGTTTTTTATTTTTTTTATTATTGTTTATGCACGGGCTGTAGAACATTTTGTTGGGACTCCAAAGGTCTTTAACCTGGCTGGTAGTTATTTTTGTATTGGTTTGTGAAAATAAAAATAAAAATGGTGTTGTAATTGTAGGGTTTTTGGGCAATGTCATTGGGTCACATAATATTATTTTTTTTTTGATTGAGGCTTCCTTTAGGTAAACTTACATCGATAATTTTGTGTTTTTAAAATTACTATAAAACTAATTGTTTAGTGTTATATCATTTGGATTTTCCATAATATGTGTTATTTGACTATATTGTCTACTGTTGTACTAAAACCGAAACATGATTACTTACTTGAAATTTTTCATCTTATCTTTCAAGTTCCTCTTATCTTTTGACAACTGTCTGTGTCTCTTAGTTGTTTTGATGACATTTTTGTTTTATCTTTTATGTTATGTCCTTTATCTAATATCAGACGTTTCATTCTATGTTCATTCTTTCGTCTTACTGCAAATGTGTGAACACAAAATGAATCAAACATGAAAAATGAATTCATTGGTGACAAAAATATTAGATTTCAGCATCGTTCACTCGCACTCCGAATTGAAAAAATACCGGTCAAAAGCGAGTCGGACACGCGCACCGAGGATTCCGTTCCGATTTCTGAAAAGGCGTGCTATTTAGAGACATCGTTTTATTTTTCCTGTAATCTTTACATAAACTTCTATCACATAGAATAATTTCAGATTTTTCTCTATGCAAACTTCGGAGAAAAGGGGGGGGGGGGATGGTATTTTTTTAAAATTTTTCATCAAATGTCGAAAACTATGCGGCCTAAAAAAAATAATTGAGAATAGTTGAGAAAAATGTTTGAGAATGTGCAAACAGCGCTCGTTCATAATTATGGTACGAGGGCTGCTATTTATGTATCCGGAATAACAAAGTGAGACAAACATTTATCATTTATTATGGTTTTATTGCTTTTCAAAATATTCGCCATGATGATCGATGCACTTTTGCATACGTTGGAACCAATTTTCGTAGCACTTTTTCCATTCGGATTGAGGTATTTCCAGAACTAGACAGCATTTGACGCACCCTGATTGTACTTTTCAACATTTTTTTACAACTATGTTCGTGTAATATTTTTTATATACTCATCATACTTATGCCCAGAGACGCCTCTATCTCGCGATATGTAACATGACGATCTTGCATTACTAGTTTCCGCACAGCATCAATATTTTGAGTTACAACAACCGATTTAGGGCGACCTTCTTTAAATTCGTCAGTGAGCACAGACCGCCCACGATTAAACTCACTAAACCAGTGATACACAGTAGTTTTCGATAGTGCTTCGTCCCCAAAAGTCGAAGTGAGTTGATCGATGCACTTTTTTTTGAGTTAGCCCTCGGCGAAAATCGTAATAAATTATAGCACTAAAATTTTCACGAGTTAAATCCATGGTGATAAAGACATGCAATTTTCAAAATGACGCCACAAAGTAAAAACAAATGACAGCTACATGAAACAAATTGTATTCTTCATCCAAAGAGTTCTATTTTTAAATGTTATAATTACTTTTTTAACATTGTTCTGTAACCGGCCAGTTCCGGATACATAAATAGCAGCCCTCGTACCCTACATGCCTTAGTAGCCCCACTTCAACTTTTGAAGTCCCTAGTGCAAAAAAGATATTTTGGGATCGATTTTTGCATTATCATGGGGAAAAAAATAGCTTGCCCTGTAAAATTTTCTTTGAATCAGTTACGTCGCTTAGATTCACACAGTCCATCCATAGTTTCTTCGGTCTTCCCCTACTCTTTATAGCCATCCACATTCAAACTGGAGTTTGTTGATGCACAGTTTATGGCAATGGTACTATTGTATTTTTCACCAGTAACGCAGTTTTCACGCGCCACGGTTCAAACAGCTACTAATCTCAGTTTTAACTAAACAAAGATTAACAATCAGCTGTTAGTTGAATTGTATGATAAGTATGGACATGTATTTGAATTAATCTGTAATTATAAACCCTAATCCATCCGTCCGTGACTGTGGGGACATTTTCATTAATTATGTTGCATGTTAGGTAAGGTGTTCACTTGCGGAAAAGTCCATCTGTACTAGAAAATTTATATTTTTTAATGACCTGGGCAGGATCATAAGTGGTGGTAATCCCTGGTGGCCTTTGCCCAGCTTTGGACGTCTTTCGGCTGAGACGATTATTTTTAAATGGCCAAATAGATTTTACTTCTAATTTTAATAATCACAGAATATATATTTATAGTAAACTATAAACATAATAATAAACATAATATATCTCTGCCTATTCTAATTTTTTTACCCGACTGCCCCAGAAGTAGAGATAATGCTTTCTTAATTTTTGACATCGCGCAAAAATTCTTCCACAAACTGTCATTTTCATCAGGCCTTGCTACGCGTGCAGGTTATCTGTGTATTTAATTATTTTCTGTGATTATTAATATTATAACTCTGTTATTTACATAATATCTACTGAGCGTATAGCCGTCCATTTTGAGCCATGTCACGTTCAATTCTCAAAAAAACTCAAAACTCAAAGCATTTATTTCAATTAAGTATACCAATTACTGGCACTTTTGAACTGTCAAGGAGTCGCTCAGTCAGAAAGATGAAGCTAGTTGCCCATTGCAAAGCATAGTAGATTCCTATAGAGAAGAACGGACAAGAACCACTCTCAACCTTCAAAAAAGCCCTTCGCAGTCCACTGCTGAACTTAGGCCTCTCCCAGTCTGCACCACAACACCCTGTCCTTCACCTTCCGCATCCAGTCACCTTCTTAAGGTCGTTAGTCCATCACAGAAACCGGTCAACGACAGCCAACTCTTTTTTGCTGTTCGAGCTCCTCCCACCATTGAACACCCAGCCTAACAGTCAAAACAATCAGTTTACCCAACAATGGCGTCGCATAATTAAACTGTAGTTAATAATCTAACAATTAGTTAGCGTCATGGCATGAGTAATAATACTTCCTTATTCTGTGGTCAGTTGAGGCAGAGTAGATATTCTTATTAGTTTATTATAACTATTACATAACGTACCTACAGCAGTGGTGGCCCTGGGGGGCTAAAACGGCCAGTTTGGTAGAATCATAATAAGAAAATATTATGAATAATATTTTAAATCGTAAAACGGTCACAAACTGACAATATATTATGAATTGTCAGTTTGTGACCGTTTTACGATTTCAAATATTATTCATAATATTATCCTATTATGATTCTGCCAAAGTGGCCGTTTTAGCCCCCCAGTAGTAATAACGGCCCTGACTTATGAGTTGTAGATCGCGGGTTCGAAAACAGGCAAGCGCTTTACTTTGTGCAAATAATTTCATCACCTGCATCAACTACTCTCAAAACGGTGAAGGAAAACGATGCGACGGGCTCGCGTGGTAGATAACAGCCCATTCCCTCTCGAAGAGAGTAGGCCTCTGTCCCAGCAGTGGGAACAATATTGGCTGATTATTACATAACGTAACATCACGGCTATTTTTCCCAAAGAGGTTTGCAGAGGTGTTTATGATAGCTGTCAGATTTTAAAGTTTAAGATTTATGACAAAATTATATTACTCAAATAAATTTTTAGCATAAGTTCTTAAAATATTTAAATACCTTTGATTAAAATCAAATTTTACTGTACAATAAGGAACTTACAGGTAATCGTATAAAACAGAAAATAGACGTTGCTACTTTGGATTTTTTTTTCTATCGAAAAATTTCAAGTAAGTAATCGTGTTTCGGTTTTATGCAGCAGTAGACAATATATAGTGAAATACCACGTATGGAAAATTCAAATGATTTAACCTTACACATTTGGTTTTATAGGAATTTAAAAAACTCAAAATAATAGATGTATCCCCTTAATGAGACACCTCTACTTACCTACACCTTCGCGGACTACTGCCGTGAAAATATAGGTGTTATGTACTTATGTTTATCTACGTCAATAAAATTACAGTCTTCTTATTAAGTATAATTACGAAAACTACTGATCACAATTAAATAAAATCGAGGCCAATTTATCAATTTCAATTAATTGGTTAAGTATCGTTCATTTGTTTGTAGTTGATTTATTGGTTTTAACAATGGCAGGAAAAAGGAGAAATATGGTGACATTTTTATGTTGACACTTTTTACACAATTTAATCAGTTTCTATTTCTGAAGTTTTATTTTGCTTTCTTTTTTTAACCTGAAATACCTACATATTATTTTAATACTTAACTTAGTAAACAATTCATTCAAATAATTCGCTTTTATTTGAGCTTTTGACCCCGCGTCCTCCAAAAGCGATCGTCGTGTCCATATGTCACTTTTTGTTCGGAAAACCGTAAAGCACCCTCAGTCGGCGCGACCACGCGTTCAAAAAGTATCGCGCGATGATCGCTTTTAAATAAGACGGGGCCTAAGTCTTTTTAAGAGAAAGAGTTTTTTAAAAGAAAGTCAAACATTTATTTCTTGTTTTAGGAATACTTATTTAGATGTGGGGTTTATTATATCTTGTAACGGTAGTCTTAGGTCACAGGAACAGTTTAAGAAAGCGATAGTCGCGAGGACATTTTTTTCACACATTTGCTCGGAAAACTGGAAGGCTTCCTCGTTCGGTTGGCACGACATTGTGTTCGTGTGTTTAAGCGACGATTGCTGACATTAGGTAGGACAATTAGGTCACAGGGTTAAAGGCTTAAATTATGGGTTTATAAATCACATTTTTAAGCCAAAGAGACTTGAGCTGTGTGAAATAGAGGCGTTTGTGTGGGTAAATAAAATTATGATAAAACTAAAAATTCTCACCGTTTTTATAGTCAGACATGTTGACAGCTTCCGTTGTGGTTTCCGGAATCAGGGTCGTTGTTGGAATAGCTTCTTCTGTAAAATAATTTATAATATTTATTATAAAACATGATCATTTCTATTTTCTTGCATCTGCTATACCTTAAGACATATAAAGGTGCAATAAAAGTCATCAAGGCCACATAGTACTAAAAACCTATATATTAATTAAAATTGTGTTTTGTCTTCTTCTTTCAAACTCAAATCATAATTCAAAAGAAATTGACAAAACACTATTTTAACTAAAGTAGGTTTGTAAAGCGTTTTAGTTTTTTATGAAGAAGCCGACGTTTGCACGGACGTAAAAATATCGTGGCGGGATTTTATCGCGCACTGGATTTTCAACTCTCGGTGTTGAGCCGAAGCATTGAGAAGAGAATCCAAGAGTGCATTCTAGCGCGTCGATAAAACACACTGTTGGATTTTCAACTCTCGGTGCGAAGCAGAGCGTTGAAAATCTAGTGCGCGAAACAAAATCGCATCGATATTTTTACGTCCATGCGAACGTTGACTAAGGAGGTATTTATTTACAGAATTATTTATTTATTTATTTATTTACTTATTTAAATGCCATTATAATCATTAGAATCAGTAACACAACTCCTATAATCCTCAAATGTCGAGATTTCATGAAATAGTAATTCAATAGGATTAGAACACACTATCAATCGGAGTTGGTTTCATTTTGACAGTTCAACAACATTCATTGCGATATTTACGTTGTCGAGCAGACAAATTTTTTGAATATATGAAGCAATGGATTAGCAATTTGTTTCAAAATGAGCCCAACTCAGATCGATAATGTGTTACGCAATTAAGAGTTGTATTGACTTAAATGATTATAATTCTGTAAATACATAAGTACTTGTTACGGTCACGAATCGTATGGCTTGCAAATTGCAAAAAAACGTAAAAAAATTAATTCGCGGGCTACCCTGGCGCTTTCGCCAACCAGCCAAGTGCGTGTCGGACCACGCGCATTGAAGGGTTCCGTAGTTGAAAAGAATTTATCTCAAAAACAAACTTAACATTGTAATCCCAAAAAAAAAATTTTTTACGTGGTAAAATTACAAATTTACACTTTTTGGACTTTTTCCTTTACTTCCACTGTGAGATCTTGCTTCTTGCCAAATTTTATGATTCCAGGTCAACGGGAAGTATTAGTAGTAGGATATGTTTTGATTTACTTGCGAGTAGCAAAATATGTCACATAAATGGTCGTATTTTTTTATTGCGTTGACTTAGAAGGTTGATTTTTTCAGGACTCCAAGCGACCATAGATTTACGTACTTGATATTAATTTCAACTTTATACCTCCACGCGTTCCTGAGAAAAAGGGTCTTGACAGACTGACAGACAAACAGACAGACAGACAGATGGATAACGAAGTGATCCTATAAGGGTGCCGTTTTTTCCTTTTGAGGTACGGAACCTTAAAAAATACTTCAAATATAAAATAATAATTAATACAACTCACCAGTAGGTTTCACGGCTTCAGTGGTACTAGAACTAGTACCATTCTTCTCACCGAGACTTTCAGTAACATTTTCAGACGAAACGGAACTGAAAGTCGTCAAGCCAATACTGGAAGTCGAAGTCGGTACAGTTGGTGACAGCGTCACGTTGACAGTAAACTCTAGGATTGGTTGTTGAGTTGTTACTGTTGTTGATGATGTTGGGGCTTCCGTTGTTGTTGTTGTTGTAGAAGTTGTAGAAGTCGTTGTGGGTTCTACTGTTTGTTGTTCTGTTGGTGTAAGTTCTACAGTAGTTGGGGGTGGTGTTTCTGGTACTGGTGCTTCTGTTGTCGTCGTCGTCGTTGTTGTTGTTGTAGGTGCAACTGTTGTTGTTGTAGTTATAGTTGTAGATGATGATGAAATAGTTGTTGATGGGGTTTCTGGTTTTGGTGGTATTGTTGATATTAGCACCCAACCTTCTGTTGGCCATTTTTCTGGAAATTTAAATTATGATGTTAATTATTTTGCAACATAATAATTTAAGCCACGACACGACTTCCGAGGATTTTGATGATTCTTTTTTTTTAGTCGCTTTTCATTCATCCTCTCAACATGACTAAACCATATAAGCATACTCTTTTAAATTTTTGTCACTACATCTTCTTTTGAACCGCACCGTTGCCTTATCACATCATTCATTCATTCATAGTCACACCACAACATGCTTCGCAAGGAATGCATTTCCACAGCATTCATTCTACTTTCATGATTCTTTTACCACACCCAACATTCACTTCCATACCTCAACCGAAGGGCCGGCCGGCACCTCATCCGACGCGCGCGGTGAAAAAACACTAAAATATGCTGAAATACGACTATTAATGATAGAGTGTGGTGATCTCCTGTCTCCCAACATCCCGTGAGTACCAGGGGCCTACTCCCTAAGTCCGTCCGTCTTTCCGTTCGTCCGTTCATCCGTCCGTCTGACATTACGATCCATCAAAACAAGTGTAAAAGTAAAAATTTTCGGACGGGCAAAAACACATCGGAAGTAGGGACAACTGGCAAATCATGTTGTCATTCATACTTCGTTTAGGCCCCGAACCAATCATCCATCCGTAGGTGATACGGAGTAGGAAACGCCCGTAACGAAGGCCGAAACTACGGGCTTCGTGCTTAGGGAGTAGGCCCCCTGACCTCTTTCAATTTCCATTCTCTAGCCTGTTTTTGAATAGGAAACTTCAAAAAGCGTCCTTGGCTATACGCGATACTCAATCATAATTTGTGGTAGGCTTGAAAATGTGCATCACAAATTATCGAAATCTTCAACCTACCATATTACAATCCATCATAATCATCTCTACAATCCGAATTCAAACCCACAAATCGTTACTTAAATTGTCCCAAAATCACAAGACATTTTGACAATTCTCACGAGAATCGTGACTCGTCAAGCTACTACCATTAGATAAGTGGAACACGGCAGTCACGGCAATGACTTCGTGATCGATGCTTGATCGAGTACCGTTCCGTGATGCTTGGAACAGTGCCAAGTGATAGAGAGGGTAAGGTTAGTGTTAATGCCTTAGAGTATTAATTCTATGGTTAATGCTAGGAGCTGGCGCCACGACCGACGGCTCAAAAAAAATTTGATGGCGGGTAGAATGAGGACGCCTGGTACAGACTGGATGCAAAAGTCTGAGGACCTGGCCTGAGGACAGGCACTCCAATCTTGTAACACATTTTGTATCACCATCCGAAAGATATCTACTCGTAACTCGTAAATGATTGCTTAATAAGTTTGATAAAATTGTCTGCTCGACAACGCAAAATATTATTGCCAACATTGTTGAATTGTCAACATTAATAGCTTTGGGATTGTGTGTTAGGCAATAGGGATTATTAGGATAATTAGGGCTTTCTTTGCCTGGGTAAAAAAAAGGAATTCTATTTAGTCCATCAGTAAGCTAGCAAAAAAATTTTAGACATGTATTTTTGCTTTATCATATTAGTAAAAAAATACTTAGGTATATACAACGCATTAAAGTTGGGGAGTGGGGGCTCGCTACGTCAACGTTTAAAATCCAGTAAAGAGTGACGTCATGCCACATTTTAACTCAATCTTCCGTAATCTTCTAATATTTTTTAAAAAAACTACATGACGGACAAAAACAATTTTAATCATCATCCCTCAGGTTTTGTGGTGCAATTTGGGCCTATGTCCAGTAAAAGAATTTAGTAAGTATATGCCTGAGAAGTTTAGGGACTTGGTCTATATTCTAGGGCTGATCAGTGAGGTTGTGAATCAAAATGAGGAAGAGCTCTCATCGAATTTGAAAAAAATGACCGATGCCAAAACACAAACTGTGAGTCAAATCGTAAAGAATCTCACAACAGACTTACTCACATTATCCAATTGTGAAAATTCTAAGAAGTAACGATACGTCAACTCTATGACGAATGAGGTCTACGAAATTAAGGTGTTAAGATGTTAATGGATTAACGGTAAACAACAATAGAGGATTCATAACTTAGTGGATGAAGATAAGTATTTTGTCTGATAAAAGCGTGAAAGTAGCCCATGCTTTGAGGAACAAATACTTAATAAGAGTCGAGTCGTATATACCGGATGATTTTTTTTACCGTCTCGAAAAAAATGGGTATATTAGGTGAATAGAGTAGAAGCCTATGGCATACAAGCCTATGGGGGACAATCACAAGATTGTATTATTCGCAGATGACACTTCCCTCATTTTTAAAATCAAACGTCAGTTAGTCAACTTTGAACAAGTTAACGATGCACTCTCTAGGGTTGTCCATTGGTTTAATGTAAATAATCTTCTCCTGAATGAAAAAAAGACTAAACTAATCAAATTTTCAACGCCAAATGTCAGGCAGCTAACTACCAATGTTCAACTTAATGGAATAGAGTTGGACCCTGTTGAGTCGACGGTTTTTCTTGGAATAACCATTGACGGTAAATTGCAATGGGGCCCACATATAGAAAAATTGTCAGGAAGGCTTAGTTCGGCCGCCTATGCTGTTAAAAAAATTCGACAGATAACTGATGTGGATACAGCCAGAATTGTTTATTTTAGTTATTTTCATAGCCTTATGTCTTATGGGATTCTTCTCTGGGGAACCTGTGCGGGCATTAATACTATCTTTGTTTTACAGAAAAGGGCTGTTCGAGCCATTTACAATCTAGGTCCAAGGGATTCCCTTCGAGAGAAGTTCAAGGAAATAAATATTCTGACTGTAGCCTCTCAATATATATTTGAAAATCTATTGTATGTACACAAAAATATATCCAATTTTAAGAAGATGTCCGATATTCATAGTTTAAATACTAGGAATAAACACAATCTTGCTGTACATCGCACTCGTCTCCACAGAGTAGGCAACTCGTTCATGGGTCAATGTATATGCTTTTACAACAAACTTCCCATTGACATTCGAAACTTGCCCATTAAACGATTTAAAAGCTGCATTAAAACCAAACTTTGTAAAAACTATAAAATTTCTGATTATTTAGAAGACAAAAAAGCTTGGGTTTGAGCTATTCAATCAACTTTGTAATATATACAGGGTGTTTGGCGCATGGACCGACACAATTTTTTCAGGGATTTGGGGGGTCATTAGCTAGGTTTTACCCATACACCCTTTGTCCCAAATGTCACGGTTGGTTACATATGATTTTTTTTTTTAAAAAGAAAAAAATGCCCAAAATGTTTCCTTTAATTCGAAATAACTTTTTTGTTTGTGGGTGTAGTGGCACAAAACAAATTTTGTTGCATTCTCCAAAATCTTTTAAATCTAAAAACATCTTTGTTTGATACAACTGGTTTCAAGAAAATTCCTTACAAGCTTCCAAAGTTACATTTATTTATTTATCGAATGAAATTTTACAACTTCTAAATTCAATTTAAAAAAAACCAAAAGCCATTTTGAACTTAGCTTTATTTCAAAAAGTTCTTTAGTTGATACCCTTTCTAACGGTATGCTACATGTCATAGAAATTATTCATTATGTAGTCAAAATACTAGTTAAGAGAGTCAGGGTTAAGAAAAGACTTTTTAAGGTTATTTTGTTTTTATTAAACTAAAGTTATAAAAAAGGAGGCAAAACACCGGGAGAGGTGGAAAGTAATGGGGGAAGCCTTTACCCAGCAGTGGGACAGAATAGGCTAGTAAAAAAAAAAAGTTATAAATCTTGTTCAAATTGACCTCCTCCATTTCGTATGCATGCACGACATCTGTTTCTTATTTCAACTGTCGTTGTACGTAGTCGCATTTCTTCTTTCATAGTTTGGAACGCGGCCCTATTCCTTGGCCCGCACGGTCCCCAGACCTGACGCCTCTGGATTTTTACGTCTGGGGACGTGCAAAACAATTGGTTTACCAGACAGAAGTGCCCACTAGAGAAGTTCTGATTGAACGAATAACCGGCGCGTTCCAAACTATGAAAGAAGAAATGCGACTACGTACAACGACAGTTGAAATAAGAAACAGATGTCGTGCATGCATACGAAATGGAGGAGGTCAATTTGAACAAGATTTATAACTTTTTTTTTTTACTAGCCTATTCTGTCCCACTGCTGGGTAAAGGCTTCCCCCATTTCTTTCCACCTCTCCCGGTGTTTTGCCTCCTTTTTTATAACTTTAGTTTAATAAAAACAAAATAACCTTAAAAAGTCTTTTCTTAACCCTGACTCTCTTAACTAGTATTTTGACTACATAATGAATAATTTCTATGACATGTAGCATACCGTTAGAAAGGGTATCAACTAAAAAACTTTTTGAAATAAAGCTAAGTTCAAAATGGCTTTTGGTTTTTTTTATAATGAATTTAGAAGTTGTAAAATTTCATTCGATAAATAAAAAAATGTAACTTTGGAAGCTTGTAAGGAATTTTCTTGAAACCAGTTGTATCAAACAAAGATGCTTTTAGATTTAAAAGGTTTTGGAGAATGCAACAAAATTTGTTTTGTGCCACTACACCCACAAACAAAAAAGTTATTTCGAATTAAAGGAAACATTTTGGGCATTTTTTTATTTAAAAAAAAAAATCATATGTAATTAACCGTGACATTTGGGACAAAGGGTGTATGGGTAAAACCTAGCTAATGACCCCCCAAATCCCTGGAAAAATTGTGTCGGTCCATGCGCCAAACACCCTGTATAATACCAAAACTCATTATAATAAATAAAATGACAAACCTTTGTTAAAAAATCAATGTAAATTGTTAAAAAATTAAAATTATTGTAAATGTGAGCACTATGTGGATCTTTTTTTTTTTTCTTTTTTAGTATTATTGATGGTCTGATATTTTTGAGTACTGTATGCGACCTACCCAAACGTCCTTTCTTTGGTATTGTTCGTCGAGTTATTGAGCTCCTGAAATCCTGAGTTGAGCTGCACGATTGTTGACAAATGCTTGCACTGACTGGACAGGTCCACTCAAATTTTTATGGTTCTTTCCTCAAAAGACCATTTCAGACTGGATCTACATGGTCCTCACATGATCTGACCAAGATTATGTCTGGACTTTAAATAAAAGAGACTTTCACCCCTGAGTTTGTTTCGCCATTTCTTCTCAGGGTAGTCAGATAGGAAATGTCGACTTCATCTAGCTAATTTAAAAAAAAAAAAAATATGACGTGTAAAAGTGATTTCGATATCCTATTTACAGAATAAACAATTTCATTTCATTTCATTTCATTTCATTTCATTTCATACCTAGTTTTTTTTTTAATAGCTTAGACAGAAAAAATTATCAAAGTACCAATAAATACTACAAATTCGATGTAAACTTTTCATTTTTGTACCATAAAACAGAAATTTTGAAAAAAAATAGTAAACCGTTTAGAAATATCGAAATTCAAATCATATGCAGCTTGCATAGGATTAGAATTTTAGTTTTTTTTTTTATTTTTTATTTTTTTTAAAGTTATGCATGCCATGGGCTTCTACTCCGTTCACTTAATATACCCAATTTTTTTCGAGACGGTAAAAAAGTCATCCGGTATAAGAGTTGATAAATAGATTTAAAAACATAAACTGTGACAACTGGATAGATTATTCATGAATCAAAAATAGAGTAAAATTTCGTGGAGTAGTTGTAAGTAAGAAATGCCGTTGTTAAGGCTACAGATTATTGGATAGTTGCAACAGGACAATTATAGGCTTAGCTCCTTGGCGAGTGAAGTGATTGATTGATAGCTTGACAGACACGCACATCATAATCAGAAGATAGAAACACAAAAGATAGAAGAGGGAGGTTCCTTAGATGCTTTAGATCTGCTTTATTAGGAATGGACTTTTAGAAGAAAACTCATGCGAATATGGTGCAATATGAATTATGATTAAATCAAAGATGGACATTGCTAATGGCGGAAAGACAGTCATTATACTCTTAAAATTAAAGGTATTTTATGTATATGAGCTGTGTTACAATATGTTATATTACCTACACATAATAGAGCATATTCTGTTTCCAAAATTGACGCGAACGAAGTCGCAGGAAAAGTTAGAAATGTAATAAATGAAGATTGGTTTCCATCTAGTCACAGAGACGTAGATGATAAGAAAAACATTGAAATACATCAATCACCAATCAATGTTCCCCCATTTCCCACAACGCTGAGAACTGTGATATAAAGAAAAGAAAGTGAGCCCTGTATCTAAAGTGAGACAATGCAATGAGTCTGACCCCAGTTCGCTCGTGTACGGCCTAGATACGTGAGGTGGGTCCTAAGTGAGGCGACAGTGGTAGGAATGGATTGAGGGGGCGACGACCTGGACAATTATAGACCATGCTAGTGTGTAAAACATAAAACCACGGATGTATTTCCCGAAGGTGTCCTATCAAACTATAAGAGTGAAGGAAGAGAGTGCGCATGTGTTTGCTGTGCGCTCTTGCGCACTATAATAACATCTGCATCGTTGATGGTTAGTTTCCTCTGAGAATGGCCGCTATGACTGTAATGTGTTCAGAAGGACCTGCCAGAGGGATATATACGAGATCAAATTTAAAACATGTTCCAAATCGAAATGGGAGGTTGTACTCATCATTATGAACAACTTTTATTAAGGGCCATACTTGAAATCGCGAAAAAAAAATCAGCTACTCCCTACATTTTGACGAGTATGATGTAGATAAATGTACTGCAATGAACAGCTGATTTTATTTCATGTTTTGTCCCATAGTAAACGTTGTTCATAATTAACAAAAATCGGGAACTATCACAGGATTCAGATTGCTACTGAGAGCTTCGTCATGGAAAGCCAGTAGATAGATAACACTTTGCCCGAACTGAATGATGAAAGAGACAAGAGCAGTCGAACTTACGACTACAAGACTAACGATGCAGTCAAATGCAAACAAACTGCAGTAAAACTCAATCTTCTCAGACTCAATTGGCTCAGTATATCTGAGCAATTAGGCCCGGCTTCCATCAAAGCAGAGATTAGAGGAGACTAGAGGAGATGTGTTTGAATAAACCAATCCGAAGCTAAGCAGAGAAGAGATGTGGATAAACGACATGAATATCTACTTTGTAAAGTATTACTTATACTAATTTTTAATTATTGTGAATGTGAAGACTACGTGGATCATTGTTTTTTTATTTATTTTATTTTATCCTTTTCTCAGTTTTACTCATAGTCTGGAAGTTTGAGTAATTTATGCGGCCTACCCAAATGTCTTTTCTTTGGTATTGTTCGTCGAATCGTTGAGCTCCTTAAGTTTTGAGTTGAGCTGCACGATTACTGACAAATGTGTGCACTGGCTGGACAATCTGTGTGGTTCTTTCCTCAAAAGACCATTTAAGACAGCAATCTACATGGTCTTCAGTCTTATGATCTGACCAAGATTATGTCTGGACTTTAAGAGAGACTGTGACCTCTGAGTTTGTTTCGGCCTTTCTTCTCAGAGTATTCAGATAGGAAACGCCGACCTCATCTAGTTTTAAAAATATGATTGACGTGTAAAAGTGTTTGTACAAACCTACTTACAGAAAATAAATCATTTATCGTTATATCGTCATTTAATGAAATCGGATTGGTTTAGTCAAACACATCTCTCGTCTTCTGAATCTCTCCTTTGGTGGGAACCGAGCCTTAGCTTCAGAGCTAGCCAAGTTATGGTAAATATTTAGATCTGAGTATTTGTGAATTTGAGATTGTAAACGCAGCTATGATACAGGGGAAATCCGAAGTGAAAATTGGTTGTCATAGGTTGGGCATATGATGCGGAGGAATGTGAGACTCACATGAGGAAAGTTTTGAGTATGGATGGACGACTGTATGTAAGATGAGACATGGAAGACAAAACAAATTATGGACGGCATATGTGAAAGATGAATATGACTAGGATGGAAATGACTACTGAGAATGAAACTGAAATGGCGGCTAAAAGAGATTATGAAGAAGACATAGTTACTGCGCTGAGCCCAAACTGAAATAAAGGCAAAAGGCTGACGATGATCGTTTTGAAGATCATCAAAACATTACATATCTACTTCTATACTTATGTTGTATGTCAATAGACACTTGTAAAAGATACTCTTGCATTTGTTATTGACATAAACCGGTAAGTGACTAGTGTGACTACTGACTACTGTCAATAGTGTCAATGGTGTCAATATGCCAGAACAAATATTGATTAGAAACAAAAATAGGAGTTAAGGTGACTTTAAGTTTAAAACTGATACCGATGACAATAAATAAACATACAAAGCAGCAATCCATCCATACTAATAATATAAATTCGAAAGTAACTCTGTCTGTCTGTCTGTTACATTTTTACGCCTAAACCACTGAACGGATTTCGATCAAATTAAATGGCAAGACTATAGATGGCAGCCCGGGGAAGGACATAGGCTACTTTTTTTCAAAAAATATCCTACAGGGGATGATATAGGGGATGAAAATTTGTATTGGGAACCCAGCATTTCTTAAGTTAAAATTCAAATTCTTTTGGTAGGAAATAAAGAAATATGCGGTTCAGCTTTTTTGAAAAATCATTCCCTAAGGGAGTAAAATAGGGGTTGATTTTAAAATTCACAAAATCTGCCTAGCCTTTTCCCAACTATGTTGGGATCGGCTTCCAGTATAACCCGATTCAATTATATATTTACCCGTATTTTACATGGAGCGACTGCCTGTCTGACTTCCACAACCCAGTTACTACGTAACACGATACCACGTGGCGAAACTGGTTGTCAGACTTTTGAGCTTCTGACTACCCGTAAAACAAACACTTTCTAATTTAGAACTGTAGAATCCGTTAAGCGCAAATACAACCATGAATCAAAATAGAGCTAAACCACATGTATGAGCAAACAAACAAAGTTCGCATCAATTTAATTTCGCAAGAGTCATTGAACTTGTTTACCAAACGCGTAGGTAGGTGACAATCCAACATCTAACAAAAACATTGCTGGCTAAAACGAAATGCGGTATTTTCATGACGTCACACAAATGAGTAATGACATACATAATTATGTACATACTACGTGTTAAGTTCTCGCATACAATCTATGAAAACTAATGGCGTTTCTAAAAACACTAAAAAAGAGTGACCGACATAATAGAGAGAAGAGAGATGCTGTAATTTCAGGAAAAAAAAACGCAGTCAATGGTTCCTTATCAAAGGAGTTCTTGATACAAGAATAAATCCATCACTTTTTATAGGTAACAAAACATAAATCATTAGACAGAATTATCCACTGCAGGCCAAAGGCCTTCTGTGACAAAAAAGAAAGAACATTAATCACTATATACGCTTTCTCACTGCCTTGTCATGAATTTGACATGACTGACTAATGGATTAGAAAAATGTAGTAGAAGAGACGATTAAAGTCCTCACCAGATTGCATAGATCATTATAGCAAACCATAGATTACGTTGACATAACAGAATTGACGACAATCCTCTAGTTTACATAACGGATCTCAAAAATAAGCCAAGGAGACGAAAAAAAGTCATCAAATTTGAATTGATATTTGACTAGTCAAATCATTATCCGATGCTCAAGTATCAATGGATAAATTTTATTAACTCATGAAACAGTAGGCCTAGCAAGAATGCGCGCAGGAAACGTAGAGAAATTGTAAATACTCATTGAGTTTATTTATGTCTATCATCAATCATCATTCTCCTGCCCTTATCCCAACTTATTTGGGGTCGGTGCTACTGTGCTACATGGCTTTTTCCTTCACACTTCTCTATTAGTCGTTATCTCGGTAGCCACACCCTTTCCAAGCCATATCAACTTTCACACAGTCCATCCATCGTTTCTTTGGGTCCTATTCTTACCATCCATATTCATACTAAAAACTTTCCTCACAACATTTTCCTCATTCATCTGCATCACATGCCCAGTGCCTACCATGAGTACCATGACAACAGATTTTTATACAAGTATTCAGTTACCGGTGCCACATTCAGACTTATTTATTCATATCTGTGGGTGATACCTATTATGCTTGTCACAAAAAATTAAGTATACTCCTCACGTTCCTAGTCTCTCTCTCTTACTAAGTATGCAATTTCCAACAAATTGACATTCACTAAATGATTTCGATATAAGATAAGATGATCACACTTGTATAAGTAATTAGTAGATTATAGATAGTGTCGATCACTAGTCCAATATGCCATAGGCGCAACAAGCGTGCAGTATTTAATTTATGAGTTCAAAGTTTTTGGTGAGAATATTGAAGTGATTTTTTTTGCAGCAACATTGATATTCTATGTTGATGGTTTATTTTATAGAATACCTACTTGATAGTAATGGAAAGATTATCGAAGTAAAAGATCGAATAAGAATTGTGACGATTATTAAGTACGTATTTGAAGCAGTAAATAAGGACAAAAAGGCCTAGAATAAATACAAATGATTGGGAACAAATACCAATAGAGGAAGGCTTTGACTAATAATAATTATGGTCAAGGCAATGAATTATTGCTGATTCATTGGGGTCCACAATGAACAGTTTTCTTAGTATGACTGTTATAATTTGGGCCCTAGTCGTACTCCTAGATTGACCTGTCAAAATAAAACTGTAAGCATAAACTCACCGTCGGCTTCTGTGATCTTCTCTGGCTCTTTCGTAGCAACTTCTTCAGTAGTCACCGTCTCAACTTTTGGTGTTTCCGTTGATGTCAAAGCAACTATTGGTGAAGTAGGCGTTTCAGTTTCAGTTACCAACTGCTCTGCTTCTGTCGTTGAAACAACTTCTGTTGCTTCAGTAGCTTGCACTGTTGTTTCTTTCACAGCTTCTGTGACCGTTGTGTCGATAGTTGCTTCGGTAATAGTTGTTTTATCAGTTGGCTTCTCTGTTTCAGTAACAGGTACAACCTCAGTTGTTCTATCAACTTCAGACGTTACAGGTTCGGTTGGTTCAATATTTTTTTCTGTTATAGTGGTTAAAACTGTTGTTGGTGACGATGGGGGTTCTGTTGTTGTAGTAGTAGTAGTAGTTGTTGTTGTAGAAGTCGAGGTAGTTGTTGTTGATTCAGCTGTAGTTGATGACGCAACAGTAGTGTTGATGTATGTGATGGAAACTGATGATGGACGAGTGAATATAGGTTTTGAGCTTGTTGATTGAGGTAGTATAGTTATATTAAGTCTAGGGGGAATAGGTAAAGGCTTTTTTGTTGCAGTAGGTCGTTTATTTGGTGGCCTGTATGGTGGCTTTCTAGTACTATTGTAAACTGGCTTGACAGGTCTTGGTTTATAGGTAGATAAGGTGTATTGAGGTCTTGTGTGGTTATAAGGTTTTTGTGAAGAAGGCCTGAACGTTGGCCTTGACGGTTTACGTGTAGGTTTTGGCTTTAACGTTGTGACTTTCGTAACATCCTCCTTTTCAGGTTTTTCAGTAACTATACTATTCTCACCAGAAACTGTTTGGAATGTTGAAAGTTTCATTGGCAGTTCAGTGACAGGTGCTTCAGTAATTTTACTTTCAGCCTTCATTGTAGTTTCTACTATAGCTGATGTTGTGAACTTAACTTCATCGTTCACAATTTTATTGTCGATCGTCGATTGTTCTTCTGATTTTGTTTCCAAATCTATTGCCTCAGTTCTATCTAGTACCGTCTCAGATTTTTCCGTAACTGTAGTTTCAACTTTTTCCGTCGTTGTGGTCTTTTTCGTAGGGAATATATCTGGAATCTTACTAACTGTCGTTTGAACTTTGTCTTCTATTTGTGGGTGTACGAAATTAGCACTGTCTATTGAATTATCTTCAATATTATTGCCTATTATTTGTGGTAGTATGGTTTTGTCGGGGATTTGGCAACAGGATCCGAAGTAGAATCTGTCTATGCAGGTCCCGAGGTGGGTGCCGTTGGCTTTAAGGCAATCTATGGCGAACATACACAGGCCTTCCTGTCCTGTTCTTCTTGATATACAGGGCAAGTGTCTTATATTTCTAGCTAGTGGCACTGGACCTGAAAAGAGAGAAAGAAATAGGTTAACATTTTTATTATAAAGTATAAAATAGAAATGTCGAAAATTTTCAGAGATTTTTGTGGGATTGCACACTTTAGCAACCCATTTGCTAAATTGACAATATTGTTTAGGAGGTAGATGAATATTATTTTAGAAAGAGGATATTCAATTGAGCAGAGTACACCCATTGATATTTGAAACACCCGGTAATGAAGAAAATAACTCATCAAGTTCACTCATTTTTTTCGTGTAATATGAATCACAGGCTGTGAATGTGAGATTAAATAAAGTTGTACTTCCTAAACTACTGAACCGGTTTAAAGAACTGAGTTGAACCTGGACATCACTGGATCTGTATAGACTGAAATCGTCCGTCACCGTGTGACGTTAAAATAAATTCAATATAGGTTTCAGGTAGTTTTCTTATAGTCAGGTTTATACTCAGTACATATTCTACATCTATTCTTACTATGAAGTACTTGATTCTGTTTAAATGTTAAAGGTTTAATGCAAAACATGAAAGATCGTTTCCAGAGGCGGATTTGCAGTCTTGGCCGCCCTAGACCCCAGGCCATGTAGTAAGTACCAGCCGCCCCTTTCTCAGCACTCATCATATAGACTACATTTAACTTTAATATATTCTTCTAGTTACTTACTGATTTTTTGTCGCGATTTCAGGTTTGGTCCAATAGTTAAAGTTGTTCATAATGATGAGTACAGTGACCCCTTAAGAGGATATTGGTCAATAACCAGTAACCATGTATATTCAGATGTTCACGAAAGTGATTTAGGAAGATTATTGTTATACGATGCGGTGCAGTGCGGTGCTTTCAGTTATTTCTTGTAATCATCAGTGAATTTCTTGTCAGATTGGCCGCCCTAGGCCCGGGCCTACTGGGCCTTAGGGCAAATCCCTCTGTGATAATTTATTTCCTTTTTTATTTTGCGTCGAGTTTATAATGCAAGAGTACCTAAGGTTGTTTTAAAAGGTTTAAAAGATTTTTATTGCATTTATTTTGCAATTTTTGACGACACGGTTGGCGCAGTGGTTGAGAGATTGACTGCTGCGCAGCAGGTCGCGGGTTCGATTCCCGCACGGAACAAATATTTGTACGACCTACAAGTATTTGTTCCGAGTCTGGGTGTTTTTCTATCTATAATATGTATGTATTTACAAAAAAAAAATGTATATAAGTAGTTTATCAGCCATCTCGTTACCATAACACAAGCATTAGGTTGCTTAGCTTGGGACTAGATGGCGTTGTGTGTAATGTCCAAGGATATTTATTATTATTTATTATTTATTTATTATTTATTTTATTATTTATAATTTTTTCTTTCAGAAAATCGATCGATCGATCTATGGAGGGAGGCGATCGATCGATCGCGAAAGTTTAAAAAGTTTAATAGGTAACTATTATTATTATTTTTTTGTCTTTGACATATCTCGGGACCATGGGGTCCCGGACCTTTGGAAGGCGTACGAGGGGCCGAAGCCAACTCGCAGAGGCCCCTTAGACAATTTTAAATGACGAGGCGGCACCAGCCGATGATTATCCCTGTATGCACTATGCAAGTGCACTCAAGGACAACCCCCGGTTTGTGCAGGACTATTGCAGAACATGGAATCAAAACATATTGGGCTATGGGTTTGGGTGGCTATAGTGGATCGGGTACCTTAAACTATGGAAGAACTATGTCCCCTGCCTTACCAATGTTATAATAATATACACAGTTAAAATGGCAGGGGGTGACTTGCACACTCAATAATGGGCCCCCGGAAACGGTCGATTATTATTATTTTGAAATTCATTTTATATTCTCGGCTAACCTAGAAGAGCTGATAACACGGGTCTAAGCCAAGTGATTGTAGCATTGGTAGATTTGGCGTATATTTTGTGTTTTGATGTGGGTTTTCCGATTCACATTGCAGAAACTTTCTCACGAGTCTGCATGTGTTCAGTATCATTGCCTTCTGCAGCAGATGGTAGGTATTTGCAGGTAATTGAGGGACCGGTGAAGGTGTTTTGGTAATATTAAGTACCTACCTACTCCTGTTGTAGACAATACTATTGTAATTTTTTGCAGGTGCCAAAGTCGGGGTACTTACTTTATTTATTTATTTATTTATTTTACAATTTATGTACACACAGAAAAATACAAAGAGATACAATCAATCTGCCTAGCCTTTTCCCAACTATGTTGGGGTCGGCTTCCAGTCTAACCGGATGCAGCTGAATACCAGTATTTTACATGGAGCGACTGCCTGTCTGACCTCCACAACCCAGTAACTGGGTAATACGATACCCCTTGGTAAGACTGGTTGTCAGATTTTCGGGCTTCTGACGACCCGTAACGACTGTCAAAGATCCACGAATAACAGCCGGGACCAACGGCTTAACGTGCTTTCCGAGGCACGGAGGAATCTCGATATGTAAAGATGGTCACCCATCCACTGACCAACCCCGGCAAGCGTAGCTTAACCTGACGGATCGGCCCGTGCGGCTGTTATTACTTAGCCACGAGCTCCTCATATATATTTATTTTATTCTTTTTTTTTTTCTTTTTTTTTCTTTTTTTTTTTTTTTTATTATTGAATTTCGTTACATAACTTAAGTAGGGTACCTACTTAAGTTATGTAACGAAATTATTTATACTTTATTATTACTACTTTATAAATACATTCTCACTTAAACCACTATAATAATACATAATAGTAGGTATACCTATGGATTAAATAGAAAACTAACTTATATTGTTCATATTCCCCTTCGTTTTATCGTAAACAGATTAATTAAATGCTAAGCGCCATATACTTTAGTAAATCGTGTCTATTATTTTATATGCCTCCAACATTGTAGTCTTGTCAATGACATCGCAATAAAAACTTAATGTGATACTCTTTTGTTTTGTTAGTGCTCATTTTAGAGGTCATCTTTATAGTGGTAAACAACGATTTTAAACTAGCTGCGATGCTTGTTCTACCATGGATTTTTTAAGTGAAAACTTCTTTAGGCGTTTTTGCGCTCGGGTTGCAATGGTAACGCTGAATCGGGTATACTCGGCTTTAGTCGGTCGGTGACACTGAATTGCGTATACTCGGCTTCAGTGGTCATCAGTTTAAAATTAGAAAATCATCTGTTTTTACCCGACTGCGGCGAAGCCCAAAAGGAGGGTTATGTATTTGACCTGTATGTAAGTATGTATGTATGTATGTATGTATGTATGTATGTCCGTTTCTTTGTTCCCTCATAACTCCTAAACGAATGAACGGATTTGGATAAATAATAATAATAATATACAGGGTGTAAGGGACAGCCCTCCACAAATTAACAGGGTGCCTTCAGCTCCTTATTGTGAATCATATTCCACCGGAAATTTTCTCAGGAAAAGTTTCATTTTTTTTTAAGTTTTTTCGGCTAATATTCCTTTATTTCAATCCAAAATTACATTCTCTATTTGCAGCACTCCATTTATGTAAATAAAACAGCTAAAATCCAAAAAACAGCAATGGATGTCGAAATACTTTAACGAACTACGCGCGAAATCAGCTGTTCACTTTCTGTCTAGCTTCAGAGTTCATCAAACTCACCGCATACTACTTGCATACAATTGATACAATACAACAACACAGACGCGCAAGACGCTCCGATTTACCGAGTCGCAACAGTATTGCCAACTTATCAAACCTCTATTTGTGAACCAAAATGTTAGAACTAACTTGGTTCACATAAGAACTTCTCTAATTTTAAATGCAAATCTTTTCGTGCACTTAAATTCTAAAGGAAAGACGCACTTAATGTGCCCTTGAGTATTCGTGGTAGGTACATACCTAATTACTTAATGAATTCTACTTTTCAAGCGATCACTGGATCCAGTTTACAAGCCACCCAAGGGGCTTTTCATGGCTTTACGATAGCTACCGACTGGTAGTCCAGTCGGGAATCGAACGTAAGCCCTCTGTAATGGAAGCCCAGTCTTCTATCACTACTATGAATCTGCTTAGCATAAACTTTGAATTAAATTGACAAATTAATCGTTTCATTTCTCCAAAAAAAAAACAGCTAACATTTATTTAGTCGAGCTTAAAATAGTGGTATTTTTGTACAAACATTTTTGCAAGAAATTTCATGCAAAATTTTTCGAGTAGTTGACAACACTGTTTTTGTGTGGGATTTTTCGTGTAGTCATTAGTACAATTTAGTTGTCCTGCGACTGTGTCGCACGCGCGTAGTGTCCTGCGACACTATCTGGCAGTATCGCTCGCTGTTGCAGTCGCATTGTGAAGTTTACGTACTTACCCATTTGGATTTATTTGTTGTTGTGTTGTTGTCTGTGAGAAATGGCTACATTTAGTGCTCGTGAGTATGGCGAAATGATAATGTGCTACGGGGAAGCTCAGGGAAATGCTAGTGAAGCGTTCAGAAATTACATTGATAGGTATCCTGCTCGATTAGACCCTGTGCCGTGCACGTCTCGTCGTGTGTGAAACTGTGAACGTCTCGGTGGAGGTCACAGGTGATTCTAAGGTAGGATTAATTTTTGTGCACGACGCACTATCAATTACAACCTGATTGATACCTATTGACTGATTGATTTCTATTAATTTTCTATGTAATAATAATTGGAGGTACGTTGTACACATAACCCTCCTTTTTTAACTTGCCGCAGTCGGGTAAAAAAGGGAAATACACTTCGACATTAGTTTTAGCTATTGTTTGGTACAAAATTAACTGTATTGTTTATTATTTTGTTATCTTTACTCGTTGTAAAAGGGCGGCCAATGAGGTGCCTGAATGCATGTTTGCCAGTAGTATTTTTTATTTTTATTGACTGTTAGTTTCATCTATTTGTTATTTGCGTTAAGTACAGAAACTACTTTGGTATTAATTTGTTTAAAAATGGCTCGTGGACGATACAACGTTTTACTTATGCAAGCCAGAAAAATGGTTTATAACATCATTCAATTGATGAAAAAAGGAGAATGAAAATGGCGTTCGTTCGCGTTTCCTTGGAGCTAGTGCAGATAAAGGTTTTTGAGGGAATACAGCCATTATCGTAAATTATTATTCTTTATTTCATAAAACCTTATTTTTCATTGAACCCTACCCGTACTTGACAATAAGTAGGTGCCATACACAACTTAAAACATTCAAACAACTTTCAGTTATAAAAATAATTAAATGGAGCCTAAATTATTGTCGCCTTTACTCTACCTGCGCGTAAGTACCTACCTACTCAACTAACTTGCGATCCGCCACTACGCTTACTCTCGCGGCGCGAGAATTGATTGACCCCGTGGCGGGTAGGTGCTGCGCTGCCGTTCGCTACGTGCGTTTTGCCACGGTAGCGATACATTGCGTGTGAGGTAATAAAACAAATCAGGTTTATTGGATTCCCATAACGTTCCTGAAATAATTTCATGTACCGGTCATCTTAGTATGATGTACTGAATTCACCCTATCAGTTTGCGGAGGGCTGTCCCTTACACCCTGTATTTATTTGACACAACATATGTTACATTTGAACAGATATACAGGACACAATCAAATTTTCTTAATTTTATACTGAAGGCATCTGTGTCTGAACTAGATAAAAATTAAACGTCTTTAGATTTGTCTTGGTGGCGCAAGTGTCACTGGCTTTATTAACATCAAAAATAAAGTAAAATGGCGGATTTGGGGTGACATATTGTGGAGTTTGAATTTTTTTTGTCTTCTAATACCATCGAGTAGGGTATCAAAATAAAGGGTTTTAAAAGGTGATTACAAAAATATACTTATACAAGTTATATGTTTAAAAGTAATTC
Organism: Cosmia trapezina; assembly: GCA_905163495.3. NCBI lineage: Eukaryota > Metazoa > Arthropoda > Insecta > Lepidoptera > Noctuidae > Cosmia > Cosmia trapezina. The sequence continues at coordinate 7,504,472 of LR991048.1, forward strand.
GAAGTGACAAATTGAATTTTGATAAAAAAAATTGCTTTGAGCAGAGTTAGGACCTCGAAGGCTATTTAATTATCTAAATCGTCTGCGAAATCTTTCTTTGTAAACTAAAAAGCTGGAAATAAAATAAGTAATTAAAAAAAACTAAAAAACCCGACTGCAGTAAAAAACTAAAACTGAAAAGCTAAAAACAAGCCCATTTTAAATTTAATAAAAGTTGGAAGCAGGCGGGACCCATTCAATTTTTATATTTTTGAAACTCAAACGGGTCCCGCCTGCTTCCAACTTTTATTAAATTTAAAATGGGCTTGTTTTTAGCTTTTCAGTTTTAGTTTTTTACTGCAGTCGGGTTTTTAGTTTTTTTTAATTACTTATTTTATTTCAATTCTATCGCTACACACCCTCGATTTTTTATTAAAAGAGTCTTAGTGAGTGAATGACGCACGTCAGCTGGCTCTGCTACCAAATACCATGTTGCTAGTATAGTAGGAGGCATGTCAGTGGGTAAAAACCAGTACAAGCTGGCCTCTTAGGGTCTAACTACACTCAATTCCATACAAAACTGGTGTAAAAGCTGAATGAGCAGAATTAGTTTAGTTCGTCCATTAACATATTGAAAATAGTTAGTCAAAGTGTTACTTGCGGTCGACTATACTACGGGCTTGAAGGTTACAGTTTCTTTCAACAAATATCAACAAAGTGTGACGTTGGTTTTGATTACTGCAAAACTAAAAAAAAACTGGAACTGGGTCCATAGTCTAGGTACCGCTGAACACTTGTAGACGCCCTCCCTTTGGTGGTTTTAAACCAAGACCATTTCAGGATTCAAAATTGTTCTGAAACTTGATGGACAAAAAAAATTCACGAGTTCTGTCGATCGATGCTATCAGCGACATCTACACTCAGTTATAGTAAGCACCTATCGCGGCCTATTGCTGGTCCTCTTTTTAATAACATAGTCGTTCGCTAGATGGCATAAAACAAAAACGACCTAATCCGAGATCGAGTTCTGCTGTGCAAGGCCTGACCGAACTTGGGATAAGGTTTATTATGCAATCAGTTCCTAGCTTCTGATTTTCTATCTAGCCTAGCCTTTACACAATTTAGATGAGTTTAGTCAGTGTCTACCATCATCTACCTAGCCTTTTCCCAACTATGTTGGGGTCGGCTTCCAGTCAAACCGGATGCAGGTGAATACCAGTATTTTACATGGAGCGACTGCCTATCTGATCTCCACAACCCAGTTACTGGGTAAAATGACACCCCTTGGTAAGACTGGTTGTCAGACTTTCGGGCTTCTGACGACCCGTAACGACTGTCAAAGATCCTTGAATGACAGCCGGGACCAACGGCTTAACGTGCTTTCCGATGCACGGAGGGGTCTTGGTATGTAAAGATGGTCACTCACCCATCCACGGACCAACCGCAGCAAGCGTAGCTTAACCTGATCGATCAACCCGTGCGGCTGATATTTACTTAGCCACAAGTCTTAATTTAGCCAATGTGTCCGACACAAAATACTACCTCAATAATTAACCTGCGTGCGTAGGTAGGCATTAATTTCCTTAACCTACGAAAGTCTTAACCTAGGAAATTGCCGTATGAAGATCATTATTTTTCATTCTATTTAGAATTCCAAATTCAAATTAATTTTATAACATAGCATGATATTAAAAAAAAATCTGTTGGTCATTTGTTTTCCCGCCGTTCGATTTTTCTTTGATATCGATGTTTCTGTAACCGTGGAAAAATCGAAACAGTGCGCTATTTTCGAATACGAGTTCCGTTGTGGCACCAACCAACGCAGCACTGGGGTCCTACTCCCTAAGTCCGTCCGTCTTTCCGTCCGTCCGTTCATCCGTCCGTCTGAAATTACGATCAATCAAAACAAGTGTAAAAGTTAAATTTTTCGGACGGGCAAAAACACATCGGGATTAGGGACAACTGGCAAATCATGTTGTCATTCATACTTCGTTCGGGCCCCGAACCAATCATCCATCCGTAGGTGATACGGAGTAAGAAACGCCCGTAACGAAGTCCGAAACTACGGGCTTCGTGCTTAGGGAGTAGGCCCCCTGACACGGAAGGTGCCGCAAGTGAACGCACGGTGCGTTTTTGGTTTGATCACTTCCGTTCAGGAAATTTTGATTTTAACAATGAGCCCCACGGAAAAATTTCAAATCCAACAACGTGGTGGTCAAAAACACCTTTAAAGAATTCGTCGATTCCCGTCCCCAGGGTTTCTATAGCAGAGGCATCAACGAACTTTCATTAAAATGGCAAAAGTGCATCGACAATATTTTCTTTTAAAAAAAATTGTTTGAACCTAATATTTGTTGTCCCTTTATGAGGTGCTAATATTTGGCATGATACAAAATAGAACCTTATTTTACTCGCCTCCATCCACAGTTAAAATAAAACGGCCTCATTTATTTCCGGGAACAACACGGTACATAAACACGGTATAATCAAACGGTAACAAAACGTCTTCTAAGAGCAGGTTCTTGGTTCTAACCAACATACTGTATACAAAGCATTTAAGAGGATACATCGAAGCGTGGTTTAGCTAGGTGTTCAAGTGAAATGGCGTTATGGCTGTCTAGTATGACGCGCGAGATATATGGACTCTCTAACTTTAAACGCGCTTCGTTTAAATGTAGATTTATGAGAAAATGCTTTAGTTAAATTAGTTTTTAGCTTAATAAGTTCTTAACGTATTTAAATACCTTCGATTTAAAGCAATTTTACTGCACAATAAGGAACTGTTAACGTATAAAACAGAAAATAGTCGGTGCTACTATGCATTTTTTTTTTCGAAAAAATTTCAAGTACCTAATCATGTTTCGGTTTTTGTACAGTATTAGACATTATAGTAAAATAACACTTATGGAAAATCCAAATTATTTAATATATCCTCTTAAGAGGTGTTGGTCTGTCTGTTGTCGGCAACACTGACCATTGAGAGCTCTAACGGGTTACGGTTAACTACAACATTGACCGACAGGGTTAACTCCGAAAACAAGTTTATTGATATGGTTACAGAGCGGGGTTGAATGGGAGTAGTGCAAGTGTGTTTGGTCATTGAAATGGCACGAGAAATTATTTTTTATACCGCTGATTTATAAACCTCTAGTTTTATACGCAAAAAACGCGCATTGTCGTGGAGTTGCGGATACCAGCCCGTATTACCTAAACCTAACTAGTTGCTGCCCGCGGACTTCATTAGCATGAACTTGCTTTAACTTAAAAAAATATGTCCTACGACATTCTGCAAGAGCTTCCCATTAGTAAAAGAATTAGTTAATCAGTAGTTCCGAAGATTACCCTGTACAGTATACATGTTTATCTTAGTATAGATAATCACACTAATATTATAAAGGCGAAAAGTGAGTGTGTGTGTGTTTGTTTGTTTGTATGTTATTACTTCTTCACGCTCAAACGGCTGGACCGATTTGGATGAAATTTGGTATATATGTATATACCTACATATAGATAGCTTACATCGGGTGAAACCGCAGGGCACAGCTAGTGTATTTTTAAAATATACAAGGTGGCAGGGACATCGACGCGCAACCTATACCTACAGTTACAGGAGTTACAGGGGTTACAGGTACATGATTCTGGACACCTTGCGTTGAAATTTTTCGTCTGTTATTAAAAAAAAAATTGCTGTTCCATACATTTTGACCGCGTAGGCGTACTTAGTCGCGTAGGTATTGCACTTTTGTAGAAACAGCGCGTCGATGTCCCTGCCACTCTGTATATTTTGCTTAAAACTTTTAGGTGTAAAACGCCTTGTATATTAGTAATTAATCAAACATTGAATAGGTAATCGCAATATGTGTTTTTCCCTTAAATCGTAAATAGCTGTAAAATACGCGCCACAAAAGATGAAACTTGGCACACCACGTGGTTTGACTTGCGCAGTAGACGATTTTAGGTCTTTTTAGCGGTATGGGGTCTGAGGCGCGGTAAGGGACTGGGCGTCAACGGAGCGGCGGAAAGAGCGCGGGAGACGCGGTCAAGTCTCATTTTCGTAGCGCGTATCGTACCCATTTTATAGTACACCTTGATAATGTTACACCTAAGGTTGAATGTCACTTGCACATCATAAAGCGAAAAGGTCTATTCGTCTATGTGACAGTTAGACATTTTCAGCCTTACTGAAGTTTCAGTTTAGTGGAATTTTTTGTCAAAAATGAAAAACAATTACGTGATCGATTACAGTCCTTTCACATTAATTAATTTACCGCTGATTCTGATCACTGTCGAAATCACAACAACTTTATTGCCCTTACAATAAGGTTGCTATTGTTGTCTGTCAAAATCACAATGATCTTTATCTTCCATAAAATAGGGTCGCTGTTGGGTTGCTGCTGTCAGAGAGATACATTTCTCTACTTATTTATTTATAACATGTAAGTAATCCCAAAACCTACGTTCTTACTTATACTTGTCAAATCCAAAGTGCCTATTTAAACTACTTATCATAAACTATTACAACGCAGGTACACGCAGCAGGTCAAGTTACCACAAACTGTCAAATTTCCTCATTCGATTTTAAACTTAACCGTCTATATTTTAAGGTTTAAAGTCATTTGGAGAAATTTGACAGTTTGGTATAACCTGATGTGCTTTTATCTGTACCTACAGAATTTAAATGCATTGATCACGTAAAACGGAGCCCTCGACAACTAATTTAAATGGAATTACTTTACACATGGAATAATTTAGCATGTCGGGCGTGACTATTTCGTTTAATTGTACTTTTATGAGGATGAATTCAGTTTACAACTATAATGTTATCTAGCCTCAGAAGGACACCGAATTCCTTAAATAAATAAAAACAATAAAAAGCCTTTATTATCCCTTCAATTATAATATATATACTTATTAATAAATTAAGTAACTATAAATACTATGATATAATACACAGGATACACCCAAAATTATACTAAGTAAGAGACAAATAAATAACATAGAAAACAGAATTACCCCAGACAGATTTTAAGAAATGTGAATATACTGGAAATAAAAGGCTTTTTTTTATTTTTATTATCCCTTCATTACAAAAAAAACTACGTCTACGTATAGGCCTCTTCTAGTAATTTACAGCTTGTTTCTGTTTTTTTGCTTTCAATAGCCATGATTTGCCAACCAATTATTCTAATCTGGTGACCGAATTCCTTACATGTAATTACAGTTATAGGCACATTCACTAGGTAGATTAGGAGACTATCCCGTAAATTCAGAGCAGTTTGGTAACGTACGGACTCAATGTGACTTATTGTCATTATACTTAGTGATAACGTACGTATCGTACGTAAAGGTCACCTACTATAGCCAAGCAATACAGTGTCTAATTGAAAAAAAAAAAAAAACGAAAAGATCGATTGAAAATCGGAAAGCCAGCCCAACCTAGAAATTGCGAATAAGAATCAGCTGTTCCCTTTATTTTGTCGAGATATTGTGCGGAGACAATTTTATTGAAAAGCTGAATAATTTTCTCTCGTTAAAAAAATTGGGAATTTTTGAAGTGAAAACTACTTTAGGCGCGTTGAGCGATTTTTTGTTAGGGGAACGTCTTACGGGTTCACGTCACCGTGACATGCGACATGCTATGCACAGTTTTACGCAGTATATATAATAGTAGTCTATGGTTTTACGCTCAAGTTTTCACTTGTGTCGGTAGTCCCCATGCTATTTTTTTCAAGTTGTTTTACTGTAATTCCCTCGTACTGTGACAATCGTCTCTGTTCAAATTCACGTCACAGAACCAAGTACCGTTCACAAACCAGTCGCGCTTGCACTCCTGACATAGTTATAATTGATAGGTTAACAATATTTAAATGAGTAAATATTGTCAGAGTTTAAAGGGATATCTTAAACCGTAGTCAGGGGTAAAATTGTTGGTCCAATGGATTGGACCAACAATTTACCCCTGAGATTAAAGTGATTTGTAATTATTTCATCTTTCTTATCGTAGATTAGCTTCTGCCCGCGACTTCGTCCGCGTCAGAGTCAACTATGTCATAATACATATCTTATGGCTTTTCGGCTTTCTACCACTGGAAGAATTTTTGTAATCAGATCTGTACTTCAAAAGACTACCTCTTTATGTCGGGGCCACACCTACGTCAACGTCAATGCCCATCGTCGCTATTAATTATTCCGATAATTATCGCGATAAATAGAGTGACCACACTTGAATGCCGCCACTGAGTTATCGCCACGTCAATCGGCAATGTGAATGCCGTTGTAAAATTATCGCTATAAGTTGTTGCTACATCTATGACCAAAAATCAGCTGTTCAGTACATTTATGTTCGCATAATTGGTCTAAATGTAGGGAACAGCTGTTTTTTTTTCGCGATTTCAGGTTTGGTCCCATAGTGAAAGTTGTTCATAATGCTGAGCACAATAACCCCTTAAAAGATTGCCACTGTTTTACACTTACACCCTGTATTATATGTTTTATTTAATGAGTTATGTAAATGTTTTTTTTTGGATTTTATGTATTTTACTTTCTCTTCTACTCTTACACACTTTGTCTACATCTCTTTTTATCCTCGGTCCTATCGCAGGTATGCTGGAAGAGATTTCTTTTGAAATAACCAATCACCTTTGTACTTATTTTTCTTATCCTTTCTGTTTGTCGGTGTATTTATGGGTATATAAATAAAATCTATATATATAAAAGAAAATCGTGTTGGTTTATTTATAACTCAAGAACAGCTGAACCGGTTTGGCTGAAAATTGGTGGGGAGGTAGCTTAGAACCAGGAGACGGACATAGGATACTTAAAAAAAAACGCCCAAGTGCATGTCGGACCACGCACAATGAAGGGTTCCGTACTTGAAAAGAATTTTTCCTAAAAACAAACTTAACTTTGGATACCAAAAAAAAAAAAAAATTATGTCATAAAATTACCAATTCACAATTTTCGAACTTTTTCCTTTACTTGTGACCTTGTGTTTTGATTTACTTGCGACAGTTGCGAGTATCAAAGTGTGTCGCAAAATAGCCGTATTTTTTATTGCGTTGACTTAGAAGCTTGAGTTTTTTAGGACTTCAAGAGACAACAGACCTACGTATTTGATATTAATTTCAACTTGATACCTCTATGCGCTTCTCAGAAAAAGGGTCTTGATACACTGACAACTGTGAAAATATTTTTTTATGCGAAAGATTTACAAACTAACAATTTTCGGACTTTTTCCTATATTGCTGTTGTGAGACCTTGCTTTTTGCCAAATTTTATGATTCTAGGACGACGGGAAGTACCCTATAGGTTTTGATTTACTTGCGAGTATCAAAAAATGTCGCATAAATAGCCGTATTTTTTTATTGCGTTGACTTAGAAGTTTGATCTTTTTAGAACTCCAAGGGACCATAGACCTACGTATTTGATATTAATTTCATCTGGATACCTTCACGCGTTCCTGAGAAAAACGGTCTTGACAGACTGACAGACAGATAGACCGACAGACGGACAAACAAGTGATCCTATAAGGGTTCCGTTTTTTCCTTTTGAGGTACGGAACCCTAAAAAACGGATAAAACGTGGTATAACAACGGATGAACCGAATTAGATGAAATTTTTTGTGTATATTTGAATGGGTTCCTGGATGGTTTGAAAACACAATTGGACCAGGTAGGTGGCGCTGGTACCTACTGAATCCATGGTACAGGTTGTGCGTCGATATGCCACCCTGTATGTTCAATCAATGTTGAACGAAGTTTATCGATAAGTACTAGAGATCGATGTCGAACTTGTGGGTAAGTATATAAAGAAAGAAAGAAAGAAAATAGATTTATTTAGCACAGACTAAAAGGCACACACCATAATAGGTATAACAATAGGTACCTACTTAATAAAAAATAAAAAAATGAAACAAAATAACAGATAGATACCGTTTCATTAGTGAATGCAAAGCAAATTAATTCATTAATTGTAAAAGTAGACAAAAGAGAAGACACATTAACCTAATTAGTTTCTATGTTAATGATTTATAGCTATAATAGTTTTGTAGTAAATTAATGAAAGTGCCAATAGACAATAAATTAATTATACCAATTAAATATAATTCGCGAGTTTATTATTAATAGTTTCGAGAATATATTTCATAGCGATAAAAAAAAATTGAGATGATTTTTTGGAACTTTCTGAATTTAAATAAGAACAAGACTTTACAGGACATCTCCGTCGAGGATGATAGGTGTCTGTAACTGAGGGGCTCGTGGCTAAATAATAACAGCCACAAGGGTACATCTTAAGTTAAGCTACGCTTGCCGCGGTAAGTTAAGTTTCCTGGATGGGTCCATTACATACCGAGACTTCTCCGCGCCTGGAAAGCACGTTAAAAGGCGTTGGTCCCGGCTATCATTGAGTAGATCCGTGACAATCGTTATACGGGTATTTGTAATCGTACACAGCCATGTAAGGACTTCACAATCAAAGTTCACGAATGTGGTGACCCTAAAAACAAAAACTGTATGTGCCCTACCATTAATAAGGTTACATACACCAAATATTTAGGTGTCATGATTGACCAGAGATTGTCCTGGTACCCTCACCTTGAGCAGGTCACTAACAGGGTTCGGAAACTAAGCTGGATCTTCAAAACATTGAGACATATTGTTCCAAAAAATGCTACCAATACTGAAGACCCATGTAGAAACCTATTAAAGGATATATATATCGCTTTGGTGCAGTCTGTCTTAGTGTACTGCATCCCTATTTGGGGAGGTGCAGCTAAGTCTAAATTTATTGGAGTGGAACGGGTGCAACGAGCCCTAATAAAAATAATGTATTTTAAACGAATTCGATTCCCCACCGAGAGACTTTATCAGATAAATGATTTGCTATCAGTTAGAAAACTGTATATAATTCATACTGTGTTGAAAAAACACAAAGAGCTGCCTTATGATACCGCTATCTTATCAAAAAGAAGGAAAGACATTATAGCACCAATTCCACAAACAAAAACCAGGTTCTGTAGTGGTCAATATGAGAAACGGTCATCTCAACTCTACAATAAAATAAATAAGGAAATATATGTATACACTACACAATATTATGAATGTAAAAGACTTATAACTAAATGGATAAAATCACTCGACTATGAGGACACGGAGGCCCTCCTGCAGCACACATCATAACACACTCATTCACGCGTACACTTACTCATATGTTCGAAATGTTGACGTACACACCACACATACACATACACCTCTCACACACACCCCTCACACACACATACACCCCACACACAGACACACCCCCACACACACATATATATGTTTCAAATGTTGACGTACAAACCACATTCCCATCTTACATAACTGTAACAATTCTTAATATTCGTGATAAGATGTTATAAAATATTAGTCTTCTACAATTCTTTGTTTGTATTAATTTAATTTACTTCATTTTACTTTAGTTTTTCAAAATTATATAAATAGTAACATTAGATTATTTTTGTATGTGAGTGTACATTACGTAAATTTAAGTTGCGGAAGAGCGGAGTGTCCTAATACAGGCATTTAATTGCTTAAAAGGACACTTCTATCACTAGCTATGTAGTACAAACCATGTAAAAGAAAATAAACTATTTGTATTTTTTTTGTATTTGTACGGGTAGTCTGAAAAGTCTGACAGCCAGTCTTACCAAGGGATATCGTGTTACCCAGTAAGTGGGTTGTGGAGATCTGACAGGCAGTTACTCCGTGTAAAATACTGGTATTCAGCTGCATCCGGTTAGACTGAAAGCCGACCACAACATAGTTGTGAAAAGATTAGGCAGATCGATCGTTTCATAAAAATGATTAGTTTCTACAATTTATTATTAGATATGTCTACAGCATTCCGCTCCGTTACAAACATTTTAAACAGGAAATATATTCAAATGTTTGTTTTGTAATTATTAATGCTCCGAAATGCCTGTAATGATTTCGGTGAAATGCGCTGTGAATCATAACTTAGACAGGATACATATGTAATAGAATATTAATCGAGCGATCTCGAATCTATAAAATTAATCAATATGCGTTGTTCATTTTAATGAGTTACAGACTAATTTAGCTTATTGTTACTGAAATATTAATTATACTTATTGGATGTTAAAGATACCATCTGGCGTTGTTATTTGACCTTATTTTATTAAACTAACGACCTGCCCCTGCTTCGCATGATTTTTACGACTGCCTACGGCTTCACAAAACATCGAGATTTTTTTATGTTAAGTACTTAGAAGATGTAAAATTTGTTTGTATGTATAGGTAAGTATAGGGGGTAATCTCTGGAACTACCGGTCGGATTTGAAAAATTCTTTTTGGATTTGATAGCCCAATTCTTCAGGAAGGGTATAGGCTATTAACATCACGCTAGGACCCTTAGGAGCCGAGCAAAAATTAAAAAAGCGGTAAACGAAGTTTTAGAACGCGTGGGTAATGCGATACGATGCGGTGGGTCGAGAGAGCAAGAAATTTCACGCGGACGAAGTCGCAGGCAGAAGCTAGTTAAGTATATTAAGTAAGTTTAATATTAATTTTATTAATAATAATTTGCTGTCTGTACCGTGTTGTAACTGATTTGTGGAGGTTAGATAGGTAGTCGCTTCATGTAAAATACTGGTTTTCAGATGCTCCCGGTTAGACTAGAAGCTGACCCCAAATAGTTGGGAAAAGGCTAGGCAGATTGATGGATTGCTGTGTACCTACTTAAGATGCTATAGGTACATCATCATTCTCCTGCCTTTATCCCAATCTATTTGGGGTCCGCGCAACATGTCCCTTTCTTCCATACTTCTCTATTAGTCGTCATCTCGGTAGTCACTCCCTTTCTAGCCATGTCATCTTTCGCACAGTCCATCCATCGTTTCTTTGGTCTTCCCCTACTCTTAAAGCTAGTCAAAACTTTCCTCACGACATTTTCCTCATATCTCCGTATGCACATAACAACACAAATTTCCACACAACCAAGATGCTTATACCTACAAAAGTAATTAGAAAATGGCTTAGTTGGTGGCATGACAAACCTGTATAAGCCTACGTTTGTCTTAACTAAATGTTTATTGGAGCTAGAAACGCAAGCAAATTGATAGAGGTGAAAAAAGTCTCCGCAAAAAATTATAATAATTTATGCATCGTAGTAAGACTGCGTGTACTAATTTTACGATAGGGAAAGTATATCGCGTTTTATTTTAGTATTTTAGCCAAGTAAATAATTTTGACAGTACCTACCTACATAATTTATAGGTTCTTTGAAAAGTTTTTGTGTTTTTCTATCAAAAATATCGCCAATTCCGCGTCTACGTAAGAATAACATAACGTAATAATAGAACAACACATCATTCTTATTAATGTAGTAAGAAAACTATTCATTAAACCCAAAATTAGCAACATATTCAGGGACAAACACATTTCAAGAATATTAATCGCAAATAAATGTTTTGTTATCACCTACGTTCATAATATAGATACGTATTTACGTTCTATCTTATTGTGATCTAGCATTCATTTGGATTGTTATATCAAAGTATTAAAAAATACACAGATTTACGATGACTTCCCCACATAAGTACTTCCTTCTATTATGTACCTACTTTATATACTCGTATTACTTACTTCCTTTTCTAGGTATTACAAAACGAAATAATCTTTTTAAATAAATTGCATTTTAATAAAAATTAAAATATGTCCGAAACTATGTGAAAGAAAGCAATCTGAACAATGTTTGCAAGAGAAGATTAAAATTAATTTGAGAGATTTTTTTGAAGTGAAAGCTTCTAAGCGCGTTGAGCGATTTTTGGTATGAGGAAATCACCGCAAAAAATAGAAAATAATTGACAATTATGTTATTTTTTAAGAGTAAATTCCAAAATAACTGTCAACAAATCCTACTTATAAACCAATGACATTAAACATCTAGACGTTGTCATGATTACAGTGTGAAGTGTAGAAGTGAGACACATATATACGAAATTAGTAGGAAAATTGAGACAAAGCATCGTATCTTCTGTCTCTTACGGTGTGCCGTATTTTTGCATGGCAAACTTTTGAATGTTAGCCAAACAAAGTACTTTCACTGTTACAAAATTTATCTTGTGTCGATTAATTTAATTTTTTTGGACAGTTTTTGCATTTTGCGAATGTATTGACATGGGTTTCAGTCCAATATTTTTAGATTTAAATTCTTATTTTAAACCTTATTTCTCATACCACATAACCTAGAAAAAGTATTGCTGTCTCATGACCGGCCACGCGGTGGCTCGATCTAAAGTACCCGTCACGAGAAGCTATAAATTATGTAAACAAACATCTTTTACTAAGTAAACATTTTATACTGCGATATAATAATAAATTGACCATATTCAATCGACATGAAATATAGACGGGTTATATGAAAGTAACAACCTATTTAATTTAGTCGGATCTAGATGTATATTATCTAAGTTAAAAACCAACGATCTAAGAATTTGTCAGAGGAAATTGTCATTTGATTTAAAAAAAAAACCGGTCAAGAGCGAGACGGACTCGCGCACCCAGGGTTCCGTTCCGATTTCTGAAAAAGTGTGCTATTTAGAGACATCGTTTTATTTTTCCTGTAATCTTTACATAAACTTCTTTCTTATTTGCAAAATAGTTGGGTAAACGACATCTAAAACTATTCCAAATTTCAAGTTGTTAGCATTAGTAGTTTTTGAGATATCAAGCTGTGACAGACAGACAGACAGACAGACAGAGTGAGTCACACCATAAGGGTTCCTTTTTTACCATTTTGGTACGAAACCCTAAAAATTAAATAATCACGTAAAACGTCTAGAAATGCGACGTTGCTAGCCCGGGCGCGATCAACGCTAGATAACAAAATTATTTTATTACTGGCAAAAACATAACGCTGCATCTCCTCTGGTTTTTCCCATCAGCATCCATTTAAAATGAAAAGAAAGTGGTGAATCAGGCATGTAGCGAGACAGGCACGCCTTATGTGGACACATGGATACGCGGACATTAAAAACACATTTAACTTAAGGCATGTTCACACTGGTCACTGTTTTTTTTGGTCATTCGAAGATTGAGAGAACAATAAAAAAAAAAAGGCGAAAGTTTGTGATTGTGTGTGTGTGTGTGTGTGTTTGTATGTTTGTTACTTCTTCACGCTCGAACGGTTGGACCAATTTTAATTAAATTTGGTATGGAGGTAGCTGACACCCTGGATTAACACATAGGCTACTTTTTATCCCGGTCTACGCGGGTGTATTTAATGAAAGATGAATTAATACACACACAAATCATCACGCCTGTATTCCTCGAAGGGTTAAGCAGAGGTGTACCTATAGTATACTCACATTTCGCCAGTTATGTTTAAGCCCCATGTAATAGGGGGCGAGCCTATTGCCATCAACCGGGCACTAATCCATTTACAGAGGAGTTGCAAGAACTTCTCCACGAGAAAAACAAAATCACAATAACCAACCTATGGGTAGACATTAGGAAGTATTTCCGTTTGAGCAGCTTTTTTTGGGCACCTATGCATTGAGCACCATAGGTATTCCCATTTGAGCACCAATCAATATTTTAACGTGGTGCTCAAAAGGGGGCAATAAAAAATATTCAACAAAAAAACATATCGATAGGAATTGGCAGTACTTTTATTATCATTTTAATTTTATATTAATATCACAATCAGCCTTACTACCGACACCTAGCATAATTAAATATATATGAACTGAAACCCTACCCCATTTTCCAAGTAATTAGCCTTATATCACCCAAGCTTGTCACCGGAAGCTAACCAAGACATGTTTTTCATTAATATCACATACTTTATCGCTCTCTAGAAAGCTAGGCTTCCTACTAAATGAAACGAATAACAGTAAAAAAGTAGGTATATACCTAATAATTGTAGGCTTAGTACAAACTATAAATAAGAAACAGGTTGTATGCGGATGTAGAGACTGGATTCGCTCATATGGCTGGAGGTACTAGGAAAAGTAGGTGCGGTTCTTTTCTAGTTGTTACTAGGGTCCACACTGTTTTGTGTCAAGCATTTGGTGGAGATTTACGCTTAAAGTAATCATCAAATTCTGTCAGCCAAAATATGAAGCTAAATTACGTGTCAACTTATATACTTAGATGATTGACAGCCCCGCCTTTTCCCAACTGTGTTGGGGTCGGCTTCCAGTTTAACCAGATGTAGCTGAATACCAGTATTTTAAATAGAGCGACTGCCAGATCTGACCTCCACAACCTAGTTACTGTGTAATACGATAGGTACCCCTTTTGGTAAGACTATTTGTCAGACTTTCGGGGTTCTGACGAACCGTAACGACAGTCGAAGATCCACGAATGACAGGCTTGACCAATAGCTTAACGTGCTTTCCGAGGCTCGGAGGGGTCTTGTAAAGATGGTCATCCATCCACGGACCTACCGCGGCAAGCGTAGCTTAACCTGACCGATTGACCCGTGCAGCTGTTATTACTTAGCCACAGGCCTTTCAAGATTCCATCTGTATTCCCCAAAGGAGAAGATAGGTGTACATGTACACGCACAATTTGCCAGTTATGTATAATATTGAGGTTCCATGTAATAGGAGACGAGCATAATAGAATCACAAATTCAGATTCCCGCAAAAAAAATAATGAAAAAAAAATTGTGAAATTTTCGATGCGATGGAAAGGCCCTAAAGCACTTTGCCCGACATGCAATCGAACCCAAGACCCCCCTTGCTCAGCAGTCACAGTTCACACTTACAAACACTGTACAGACTTAAATAATGCAGCCTAGTAATACAAATATCAAAATCCTACTTCCATAAATCTTAACAAACTATAAACTCGTGTAGAATCGCCTTAACACCCAAATAACGCAAGGTAGGTGAAAATAACTGAGTCACAGATGTCCACCGGTCATTGGCCTACATTCAATACATATTCACGATTACATTAATTTTAGAGCCAGACTGTGTTTACAATATTCATTATTACAATATTAGTATTATGAAACTATGAACATGGATTTCCAAGTGTTTTATTTTGTTTCTAAAGAAGTAGGGATTCTATTGTTGCTATGTTGCAATTTATCGCCGGGGACTGTATCACATTTGATCGTCATTGGCCAACATAATGTTGGCCAATGACGATCAAATGTGATACAGTCCCCGGCGATAAATATTGCACATCGACCTTTGGAAAGAGACAATCGGCTAATTTCGGCTTCGTAGAGCGTTATCTCTGTCGCACGAAATACAAATAGTCCGGTATCTATTAGGATCTGTTAAAACAATTATGATTTGCTTCTTTTGATAATTCTTTTTATTCTTTGTTTAAAATACACCAATTTTTCTATAAGTGATGGCTTTAGGTTGGGGTAAAATTAAATAAAAAAACATGTTCACATTATGTTTACGTATTTAATTATTTTGTATAAACGAAATTGAGTGCTGAACTTAATTTCAGTAGAATGTGTTTCAGTACTGACTTCATTTAGTATATTGTTCAAAGTTCTTCTTGAAATTCCAGTGGCATTGCAGTGAGTTGCAATCGCTCTTGAACCTTCTTAAAATAACAACTTACAGAAAATGTAAGTTGTTATTTTAAGAAGGTTCAAAAGCGATTGCACGCGAAATTATCTACAATGTTAATAAATATTTTGTAACCGAACCTGACTGATTAAAAAAAAATGAAGATGAAAATCTTATTTTTTTTTTTAAATCAGTCAGCTTCGGTTACAAAATATTTATAAACATTGTAGATAATTTCGCGTGACTGACCTCGTAAAGGTTTCCCTCTTTTTCCTAAAGTACAACTTTAAATTATTTTTAGGGGGTGTTAACAACTCTAAATATATATTTTAAACAACGACTGACAAAACGTCACATACGTAGTGTGCGACAGAGATAACGCTCTACGAAGCCGAAATTAGCCGATTGTCTCTTTCCAAAGGCCGATGTGCAATATTTATCGCCGGGTACTGTACATATATTCTCTAATGTCGCGGCCATATTAACGGAATATGCCGTTGATTATCGCGATGTAGAACGTCGGCCGTAGGTGTAGCCACTTACCGTGACAATTTGACCGAATTTATCTACCGCGATGTATATGGCGATGATGGGCATTGACGTTGACGTTAATGTGGCCAGGGCATAAGTACGTATTTTATAAACGCTTTACAATTAAAAAAATGTATAATTTGGTACTCGTCAAAAAATGCGCTGTATTGTAATAAAAATAAAAACAAACTAAGATTATTCTTAAAATTTCGAGATTTTATGAACTGTACGATTGAAAGAAAGCATATTACACCATAAACCTAGACGTGTATAAGTCTATGACCATAAATTAATATTTAGAAGAAAAATAAAAACCGTAATGCCTTCTCTGATGTATACTTACTTTAGTTAATAAGTTTAGCTGACTACCTATTAATTGTTACCTTAATTTGTATTGTATTGTTTATTTTTTTTTTTTTTACATCATCTACCTAGCCTTTTCCCAATTATGTTGGGGTCGGCTTCCAGTATAACCGGATGCAGCTGAATACCAGGATTCACTTGGAGCGACTGCCTATCTGACCTCCACAACCTAGTCACTGGGTAACACGATACCCCGTCCTAAGACCGGCTGTCGTAAAGTTTGTAGAACACCACTCACTAAGTACACACGGCTACATGATCAAGCTATACATATCCAGTATAAGCTGATCTCGCATTGTATAGGATTTTCCGTCAGCTTAAACTGAAATGTATAGCTTGATATGTAGCCGTGTATACCAGAGGCCGTCCTATATCTTCCCGAGGAAGTACTTAAAAGCAAGTTAGAAGATAATTTAAGTACTGATAATACCATACTGCGCAAACCTGACTTGGGAGCAGTCGCTCTAGATAAAACCAGAAAGCCATATAATGGGTATAAGAACTTGGTTAAATGTTTGGAAAACATGGTTGGTTTTTAACCGACTTCTAAAAAAGGAGGAGGTTCTCAATTCGAATGTTTGTATTTATTTTTTTTTTTTTTTTATGTTTGTTCGCGCATAACTCCGTCGCTTGCCAACCGATTTCAAAAAATATTTTTTTGTTGGAAAGGGTATACTTCCCAAATGGTCCCATTTTTGTCAAAATCCAGTTCTGATGATGGGATCCTGGAGAAATCGAAGGAACTGTTCAAATATTATAGGCACACCTATAGCGATTTGGGTATTTTTTATAGTAGCTCGTGCATTTGCTCTCGGAAAGCACTACTTGGTGAAGTGGAACTGATGATGAAGACCACAGATGGCTACCGGAACTACTCAATGATAAATATTTCACGTGTTGCGATTCGATTACTTTAATATGGTTGCTAAGCAATTTCCGCTCGTCACACAATGCGTGTGGTGAGTGGTTGTTGAGGAGTTCTCCTGGTTCTTAACAGCAGAACTCCTCAACAATTAACGTCCCAGCATCGGGAAAAGCAATATTTTGTAACATGTGATGAGCAATTGACATTACACTATTGTAACTTTTACAAATTATAAACAGACCCACTTAAAATCGAGAAATAAAAACTTTTTAACAAAAAAAAAAACCGACTTCCAAAAATCACTACAAAGTGAAAAATAACTTTGATTTCGGAAGTCGGTGGCAAAAAAAAAGAAAGTAAATAAAAAACGAAAGACACCGACTTCCGAAATCAAAGTTATTTTTCACTTTTTAGTGATTTTTGGAAGTCGGTTTTTTTTTTTGTTAAAAAGTTTTTGTAGGCAAATCTGATACTATCTGCAGGATGGGGGGATAGAGTACCGCTAGGTCCTACATACCAGAGTACACATACGAGTATAAAGTTGATTTAACAATATGACGTATTTTTTTGTCCGTCATAAAATTTATTAAAAAATATTGGACACATATTTTTTTCTTTTTTTACGTAAACTAAAGATTACGTGATACATTAAGGCGCAGATTTCCTGAAAACGATCAAAAAGGCGGTTTTTTAAAGCTGTGTATCTCATAAACCGTAAATAATTTTGACAATGTAAAAAAAATATGATATTTTCAAGTCCTTTTCACATACAGTGATGGAAGCCAAAACATAATTAAACATACTTTAATGCACCAAAAAAATCTTTAAACATACCTCCTAATAATCTTTAAAAGCTGTTTATCCCTTCATTAGCAATTATAATTATAATTAAAAATATACCATGAAATGTCAAATTCCAAACTGCATCCAGTGATGGATTACTTTTTATTAAATAGTTAATTTCTAATTTTATACGATTTTATTTGCACTTTTATGACATACTTCCGGTGCGCGTGAGAATCTTCTATCTCGTGCGTCAAACTAGACAGCCATAAAGCCATTTCACTTACACACCGAGCTAAACCAAGCTTGGAACCAGGCCCTTAAGTTAAAATGTGGCATGACGTCACTCCTTGTATACGTAGTTTCTTATAGCTGTGACCGACTGTGACCACTTCCCAACTATAATGCGTTTTTTTTATGGAATTAAAATATAAGTATATTATTTATTTCAAAATGAATGCTGCAGTACTTTCGACATAACGGAGCATCCATGGCTTAAAGACATTTGAGGTAGTATAGGCTCTTAAATAACTTGGTATACTGGCATACAAACTGAGGAGCTCATAGCTAAGTAATAACAGCCTTACGGGTCGATCCATCAGGCTAAGCTACGATTGCCGGGGTTGGTCCGTGGATGGGTGACCATCTTTACATACCGAGACTCCTCCGTGCCTCGGAAAGCACGTTTAGCCGTTGGTACCGGCTGTCATTCGTGGATCTTTGACAGTCGTTACGGATCGTCAGAAGCCCGAAAGTCTGACAACCAGTCTTACCAAGGTATCGTTTTACCCAGTTACTGGTTTGTGGAGGTCAGATAGGCAGTCGCTCCATGTAAAATACAGTCAGTTGCATCTGGTTGGACTGGAAGCCGACCGCAACATTGTTGGGAAAAGGCTAGGCAGATTGGTTGATACTGACTTACAAACACACTCTATTATCTGACCTACAATAGGTCGTCGTCCATCAACCGACATTCCTAGTAATTAACAACTAACGTTTAAAGACAGGTGCTCCTAATTAGTACCTATAGGTTTACAAGAAGTAGTGTTATTCATAAACAGAAGGGACATACTAATTATTTCTCTCTAAACCGTGTAAGCAGACAATGTATAGCAAAATATAAGCCTTGGACAAGTTTGAAACAGGTTTGTATATTATACCTTTTGTTGTTATTAAACGTAAATTAACTGATAAGTCTGTTAGTTTTTAAATTATGTAAATATATAGGTACATAAACTCACGCCATCTCCCCATGGAGGTAGGCACAAACTACAGAACGCAACCTGCTACGATCCCTATAAATACTCCTTTTGCCTCGTCTACTTCATACATCTGGTCATACACGCACCTGACCTTTCTGAACATCACCAATAAGGTCACTATACAGGATATTTTTTTAACACTTTGACCGGAGCGACGTTATAATACGTAAAATTTGATAAACGCTATTTGACACAACGTTTAATCACGTCAGCAAAAAATATGTCTTTCTTTAAAGAACGTGCTATACCAATTCCTTCAAGCTACGTCATCGCGCCGTATCACTTTAAATTTTCGGACTGCTAGCGCCACTCCACGTTAGTTTTGTTGTACACTTTTTAAGGCTAGTCACACACATACATTATAATTACGCGTACATTCGCAACGTCGACGTGTAGCGGTTGTGTCACATTTCATATTATCTTTGCTTGTATGAAAAACCAGAACGTCACTAATCGTCATATATTCCTTCCGAGCGCAACCTGATTGCGTACAAGGTGTTGCGTAATCGCTGCAGTCGTATGTGTAGAGATGCAAAGAGACGCTACTTCCATAATTCTCTCGACAACCGTAACTCTGCTGAAGTCTGGAAGTTTCTGAAAACTGTCGGTATTGGTAAATCTCCTGTTGTTGCCAGTAATGATATCGACGTGTGTGCTCTTAACAAACATTTCTCACTTCCCCCTGTTTCTTTGGATCCGCACGTCAAATCAGCCACTTTATTTAAACTTTCCTGTTTGCCAGTGCCGCAGTGTTCTTCTTTCGAATTTAGTCCTGTGAGTGAAATTGATGTCAAAAAATCTATTTCTGCTATCTCTTCGTCTGCAGTTGGTAATGATAATCTTTGCTCTAGAATGATTTCTCCTATTCTCCCCACATTACTTCCCATCTTGACCCACATTTTCAATTTCTCTTTGTTTTCTTGTACTTTTCCTGAGGCTTGGAAACAAGCTCATATTATCCCTTTGCCCAAAATTTCCAGCCCTGTCTCACCATCTGATTTCCGACCCATTTCTATTCTCCCTTATCTCTCTAAAGTTCTTGAGCACATTGTACACCAGCAACTTTCTGCCTTTTTAGCTGCGAATGGCCTTCTTAGTGCTTTTCAATCTGGTTTTCGACCTGGTCATAGCACAGTCACAGCTCTTTTGAAGGTTACTGATGACATCCGCAGGGCTATGGACCACAAATCTCTTACCTTACTTGTGCTTTTGGACTTTAGTAGTGCCTTTAACTCTGTTGATTTCGACATTCTTGTAGGAATCCTTAAATCTCTCAATTTCTCTTCTAGCACTATTAGTTGGTTCGATTCCTATCTCAAAGGCCGGTCGCAGCGGGTTCGTCTTGATGAGTCTTCTTCTGACTGGTGTTTTCTTACTGAGGGGGTGCCTCAGGGTGGCGTTCTCTCTCCTCTTCTCTTTTCCATTTTCATTAACTGTGTCACCAGGGTTATCTCTTCCTTCTTCCATCTCTATGCCGACGATCTGCAGCTTTACAACCATTTCTTGAGGGAAGATGCGGAAGCTGCCGTGTGTGCCATGAACAGAGACCTGGATTTGATTAGCGAGTGGTCGCGGTCCTTTGGACTGCAAATCAACCCTAGGAAATCCCAGGCTATAATTATTGGCGGCAGGTATATGCGAAATAGGCTCGATGTTGCGTCGCTGTCTCCACTCTGTCTGAATGGAGTTCAGATTGAATACGCAAATACCGTTAAAAACCTGGGGGTGACCATGGACTCCTACTTATCGTGGACTGCCCATGTTGCTCAAGTCAGTCGTAAAGTACACTACACGTTCCATTCCTTGAAATGCCTCCAGAGCTTCTTGCCCTTGAACACCAAAATCTCCCTTGCTCAAACTCTCATTCAGCCCATTATTGACTACGCTGATGCCTGTTATCTGGATGCCACTGAGGAGCTTTTGAATAAACTTGAGCGTTTGCAAAATATTTGTATTCGTTTTGTTTTTAACCTTAAAAAGTATGATCACGTTTCTAACTTTCGCAGGATACTCAAGTGGCTCCCTATTCGACTTCGCAGGAACTCTCGGATATTATGTTTGCTATTTAACATCCTTCATAATCCTATAACACCTTCCTATCTGCGGGAACGCTTTTCCTACGCCCGTCCTTTTGATGTGCCTTGCAGGTCGCATCTTAGAAACCTCCTTAAATCTCCTCCCCATTCCACCGACTTCTACTCCTACTCCTTCACTGTGCACGCGGTTCGGTTGTGGAATTCACTTCCGCCTGACATTAGGGACTGCCAAACTATTGCAGTATTTAAAAGAAGAGTGAAAGAACACTATCTTTCCACTTCGTCATAGTTATTAGTTATTTTAGTGATATTTATTTTAGAAGTATGTATGTATTTAAGTATATATTATAAATGTTTTATTTTGGATTTTATGTATTTAATTTTCTCTTCTACTCTTACACACTTTGTCTACATCTCTTTTTATCCTCTGTCCTATCGCAGGTATGCTGGAAGAGATTTCTTTTGAAATAAGCATCACCTTTGTACGTATTTTTCTGTTCCTTTATGTTTGTCTGTTTATTTGTGTGTACCTACATAAATTGTTAAATAAATAAATAAATAAATAAATAAATATTTTGTATGAGAAAATAGTGTGCCGCGCAACAAACATTTGAATACCCAGATGCTCAGCTGAAAGTGTTAAGCAGTGCGCAAATTTTCACATGGTGTTCTACTCATTAATATGAACAACTTTCACTATGGGACCAAACCTGAAATCGCGAAAAAAAAATCAGCTGCTCCCTACATTTTGACGAGTTTCGTGTAGATAAAATGTACTGAATGTACTGATTTTTTTTCGCGATTTCAGAGTTAGTCCCATAGTGAAAGTTGTTCATATTAATGAGTAGAACACCATGTGAAAATTTGCGCACTGCTTAAAAAAATGTCCTGTATGTCTTCCTAAGGCGTCCCCCCTAAAGGCGTTTCCAACTTTCCATTCACAATGATGGGAAATTAAATGAAATAAAAATTGTACAAATAATTTATACGATCTATCTATACACATAATTATGTTGATAACTGTACATATACAATATTAGTTTTTGTTGACCCTAAACTCGAAAAGGGGTCATTGTACTCATCATTTTGAACAATTTTTTCTATGGGACCAACCTTGAAATCGCGAAAAAAAATCAGCTGTTCAGTACATTTTGACGAGTTTGATGACGAGTCATTTAGAGAAACATGATAGAAACTGGCCCAAGATACCTATAAAATATAGGTACCTATAAAAATACATACAAAGCTAATGATATTTTATATAGGTATCTTGGATTCTTGGGCTCGTTTCTATAATGTTTCTCTAAATGACTCAGCCGAGGGGGAAAATTGGAAGAAAAATAACATACCAATTACGATTATCCACCCCGTCTGGAGTGGACAGATGAACTCGCGTTTCCCTAGGGTGGCAGGTTTAGGGTGGCCAAACGTAATTAGCCGACCTGGGCATCGAACTCAGGACCTCATGGCACTTGTAACCACTAAACCAACGAGGCATTACCTACTAACAAGTAATCACATGACTAAAACATCTTACACAACCCGTCTTATCCATCCTACCTGCGCGAGCGTTTCTCTTACACTCGCCCTAGCGACGCACCTTGTAGATCACACCTTAGATCCCTCCTTAAATCTCATCCTCATGAAACTAGCTACTATTCTTATTCCTTCTCTGTCCATGCTGTAAGATTGTGGAACTCGCTTCCGCCTAGCATTCACGATTTAAAAACTGTGTCGCTGCTCAAATATCGAGTAAAAGAGCATTACCTTTCCTCTCAAATGTGAGTATTTTATATATAGTATATGAATGTTTATATATTTTAGCTTTATGTATTTATTTAAGTATATGTTAATTTTTGTTTTGCGTTATAGGTGTAGGTATATTTAATATTTTAGTTTAAGACTTCGACTAATCATATTTTTCTCTTCTTGTTCTCACACACTATTGTCTACTTTTCATTTCTCCTTTCGCAGGTCTGCTGGAAGAAATTTCTATAGAAATAAGCAGTACCTTTATCATGACATGTAATAAATAAAACACCTTCAATCAACTCGTTAAAAAATCGGCATTCCTAATCGATTCGAATGCCGATTATTTCGGAAAGCGAGCCTACGCGGATGACATACTGTCAGTGACCTAGTTGCTACTCCTGGTCGCAAGGAAGTGAAAGTGTGGTCGCTGATGGTTGCTACCTACGTCGTGGCCAAAATGAGGATATTGGCCCTGATTCTTTTGAGTTTTGAGAGAACTAACTTACACTTAGTTTTTACTTGCATAGAAACAATGTATGTTCGTTAGTTTAGCTCCAATGACATTAAACATCTAGACGTTGCCATGAATACAGTGTGAAGTGTGGAAGTGAGACACATCTATACGAAATTAGTAGGAAAATTGAGACAAAGTATCGTATCTTCTGTCTCTTACGGCGTGCCGTATTTTTGCTTGGCGCACTTTCAAATGTTAGCCAAACAAAGTGCTGAAAGCACTTTTGTTACAAAATTTATCTTGCGTCGATTAATTTAACTTTTTTGGACAGTTTTTGCATTGTGCGAATGTATTGACATGGGTTTCAGTCCAAAATATGGAAGATTACTTACGTTAAACCTCATTTCTAATACCACATAACCTAGAAAAAGTATTATATTGCTGTCTCATGACCGGCCACGCGGTGGCTCAATCTAGATGCATATTATCTAAGGGTAGTTCGATCGTCGCAGATTGCCAAATATGATTGAATTTCCATGATACGACCTTATTGCACTAAAAAATAGTTATTTGCTAGTACTCTCGGAAAGGATTTTTCAAAAGTCAGTCTTTACGTATGTTTAAAACGCAGATATATGCCAATGATCTTGAGTGGTTAGCTTGCGCGTTCTGTGCTGAGCTCACGCAACGCGTCGTACGTCCAGCCAGTAATAGGACTCGCCCATCAAGGAGCGCTGTCCCAAATTAGACGCATTATTAATTTATTACACATAAAACAAAAGGTATTATATTAAAACACGTATACTAAAAGATAAATAATTAAATTATATTTACAATGGTGAAGGTTTTATAAAAATAGGCTTGATAATTTTTGCGTGATTCTCCGGTTTTTAGCCGCGTCAGACATACTTAACTTTACAAATACGCATTTTGTTTACGATAAGTATTTTAGTTTAGTTATGTATTTTTTAACTTTTTACAGAGTTGTCCGATTTCCGAAGATTGTTGTTTTATTCGGGAGGGTATACCTCGAAGTTGGTCCCATGTAAAATTTATTAACTTTGCTTTAGCAGTTTTTGAGTTAGCTTCAATAATACCCACGTATTTTTTTCCCAGGTACTTTTTATGTCGATGATGTTTTCATTTCTTTTGCAGGTAGTGGTATTCTAATTTATACGGGGTAGTACCTACCACAGCTAAAAAGTGAAAAAACTAAAAACTTTTTTACAACCGACTTCCAAAAAAACAATACAATGTAAAAAATTACTTTAATTTCGGAAGTCACTGACCAAACACGCCGACTCCCAAAATTAATGTCATTTTTCATAGGTAGTGTTTTTTTTTGGAAGTCGGTTGATATTTTTTTGTGAAAAAGTTTTTTCATTTAAAATTATGTACATAAACACGATTAACTTTCGTTAATTATAGTCAAAGTCAAAACCCTAAGCCGGATTAGGACTTCCATTTTATAGGTATAGGATGTGCCGATTATAAATGTATTCATTAATATTTGACCCGGCCAAGGACGAAGTAACTAGGTCACCAAACGACATTCTTAGCCTTCAACATTAATTTGAATAAGTACGCATTCTTGCGTTATGGCGACGATAACCGACTCAATCAATCTGCCTAGCCTTTTCCCAACTATGTTGGTGTCGGCTTCCAGTCTAACCGGATGCAGCTGAATACCAGTATTTTACATGGAGCGACTGCCTATCTGACCTCCACAACCCAGTTACTGAGTAATACGATACCCCTTGGCAAGACTGGTTGTCAGACTTTCGGGCTTCTGACGACCCGCAACAACTGTCAAAGAGCCACCAATGACAGCCGGGACCAACGGTTTAACGTGCTTTCCGAGGCACGGAGGAGTCTCGGTATGTAAAGATGGTCACCCATCCACTGACCAACTCCGGCAAGCGCAGCTTAACCTGATGGATCGACCCTTGCGGCTGTTATTACTTAGCGACGATAACCGACTACTAATGATTTTAAACTAAAGATCACGTCTAAACGAGTAGTGTTAATAATTTGGAAAAAATAATGTAACTAGCACTTCCCGAGCGGCTTCGCCCGCGTGGATATTGGAAAATATCCCACAGGAACGAAAATCCTTCCTTATTCCTTGTCTACATTATAAAGGGAACCTCTGGCATAATTTTAGGTCTCTAGGTTCAAGGGTTTGGGTTGGGCGTTGATGAGTCAGTCAGTCAGTCAGGACTTCTCTTTTTATTTATATAAAAAGATGATAAGAGCATTTTCTTAATACCATAATCTGGGAATATTTTAGAAAATGTTTATTTTTATATTACATAGTTTAATTAATTTTTAAAGTTATGTCTAACACGGATAAAAAACTAAGAATCACGCAAAAACTATCAAGTGTATTTTTATGAAACTTTCATCATTTAAGGCGCAGATTTCCTGAAAACGATCAAAAAGGTAGTTTTTTAAAGCTGTGTATCTCTTAAACCGTAAATAATTTTGACATGTAAAAAAAATATGATATTTTCAAGTCCTTTTCGCATACAGTGATGGAAGCCAAAACATAATTAAACATACTTTAATGCACCAAAAAAATCTTTAAACATACCTCCTAATAATCTTTAAAAGCTGTTTATCCCTTCACTAGCAATTATAATTATAATTAAAAATATACCATGAAATGTCAAATTCCAAACTGCATCCAGTGATGGATTACTTTTTATTAAATAGTTAATTTCTAATTTTATACGATTTTATTTGCACTTTTACGACATGATTCCGGTGCGCGTGAGAATCTTCTATCTCGTGCGTCAAACTAGACAGCCATACCGCCATTTCACTTACACACCGAGCTAAACCAAGCTTGGAACCAGGGCCTTAAAGATAGTTTGATTATTTATCTTTTAGTATACGTGTTTTATTATAATAGCTTTAGTTTTATGTGTAATAAATTAATAATGCGTCTAATTTGGGACAGATGAGCGAGTGCTATTACTGGGTGGACGTACGAAGCGTTGCGTGAGCTCAGCAAAGAACACGTAAGCTAACCAAGAGTTAAGTAAAGAAAATTGGGTTCCACTTATCCCTAAATATTTTTTTTCAAAAAGGATATTTTCGTTTTCTCTAAATTCAAACACTTATGAAACAACTATATTAAATTAATATTTTTTTCTTTTCCACCTTCTCATTCTCATTAAGAATAAGACTTTACACGGGACCTATTTTTAGCCCAAAGAATTAAGTAGCATTGCTATCCAACGTGGCAATGCTGTTAGGCTTTTGGGCACTTTTCTCATAAACAGCGATGTGGACGAATTTTTTGATGCCCTATGAGCTCTTCCCCTTTTTATTTTTTATTATATCGTACCCTTATTGCAAAAACCGATTATCTGCATTTTTTTACCAAAATTAAGTTAAATTTAAAAATCGACTCTCCCAGTCACGATGAAGCTACAGGTAAAACCCATTATCTGCTACGACGCTTTTTTACGGAGATACCTATAGTAAAAAGCAACTACCTGCAAGGATGCTTGAATGATCTTCTTAAAAAAACAACTAAACTCATTTAATTCCTTTAGATTTATAAATGTATACCACGAAAACCATGTTTCGTATTATAACACATTTCAGGTGCAATTGCTTGATTTAAAATGTGCCAACATTATTCTGTTAATACATATTAACCTGCGGTAGCTGGTTCTAGCTTTTATTATTTTTTTAGAAATGACTGATGTATATACAAGTAAAACAAACTAAACAACATTAGTTGCTTTTTGCAGAAAAATGAACACCGTATTTGTTTAAGATTATTACAGGTAAAAGAACTTACATAAATAAAGTTTACTTTTGCTGTATAACTGGGCTCGACGCTTTCCGAATTTCTTCAGCTAATATCAATTATCTGTGTTTACTGTTTTCTTTCAATCACTAGGCTCACGAGTCACGCGAGACAGTTTTTAAATTAGCTTCAGCTAAAATCACCTATCCATGTATAGCCTTCTCTTTCGCAAGCAGCATACAACGCGCAGGCATCATACGCGCCAATACGCGGTTCTTGTACTTGTTGTCGAAAAAATCGTGCGCCGGCCGGGTGTAGTAATTGTCTCGTGTTTATTGAATAAAAAACAAAGTTTAACTCGTTATTTTTGTGAAATATAGTAAAATAAGTGTCTCTAGAGGTGACAAAGAAAAAACACCTGATTTCTCGAAAAAACAGTGTAATAAAGAGTACCGGTGCACACTGCTCTTCCTCACAGACTTATCTAGCAGCCATTGGGCACACGAGGAGGTTTTCTAGCCCTTCCTTCCTTGACCGTACATACGTAGTTATCCATTCTTTTTCAACATAATTATCTGCATACAGATGCTGCTTGCTCGAGTCCCGTCGAGAATAAAAGGAAAAGAAATAGTGCTGGTACCTACTAAAAGGAATCAGCTCCAGGATTATCGCCAACAGGACCTACCTCTCCTGGGGAGTCAGAATCTAGAAGTCAATCATCTTTGGTTCTGCTCACCTTACCTATAACTTACTTAATTATTTACAATTAAAACCCCAGAAGAAGAACAATCAGTTTTTGTTTAAATGGCTTGTGGTGTTGATGTCGCTATTTTTATTTTCGAGTGGCTAATGACCAGACATACTGACGTCTTTTAGCCTTCAAGAGAAGTTCATAACAAACTGACAGAATGTCAGCTTATTCAGTTAGTTACGTCAGAAGTTATTCAAACTGGCTTTCAGGTAATTTTTAGGGTTTCGTACCTCAAAAGGAAAAAACGGTATCCTTATAGGATATAAATAAATCATAAATAAATAAATAAATGAATGTCTGTCTGTCTGTCCGCCTGTCACAGCCAATTTGCACCGAATCTAATGGACCGTTTAATTTGAAATTTAACTTTCTTATTACACCAGATTTACCTTTCAATTACAATTGACACTTCTTCAAAACAAAGCACGAAAAATCACGATGTCGAATCAGAACGAATAATTGAAGAAAGCGAAAATGAATCACTCTTTGATGGCGACTTTTCTGATCAAGACCCTTTGTAATACCTGCTGATCTAGATCGTCCTACTACACCTGAATCTGAGGATTCAGAACTAATACAATTGGATGAGTTGTTAAATCTGGACACATGTTTAACTAAAGAAGACAAAATTAAAAACATGCGACGTAAAGCTATTGCATCGTTGTTTGGCAAACCAAAACAACTCCCTGTTGAATCCAAGTATGTAGCCCAAGCAATAACGGCAGATATATTTAAACTTACTTGGTAAATTATACAACCACGCGCTCGATGGAGTCAACGAGATCCAGCTACATGGAAAAATAATCTAGCGGAAAGGCGTAGAGCTGATGGCCTTCCATACGTAACTAAAACGAAATGTCGAGATCCAAAACTCCTCCTATAAACTGTTTTAAATGCAAATTTGAGTGCAACAATCACGTTACCGAAAACATTCGGACGGAATTGTGCAGGAAATATTGAAACCTAGACTACATATGGAAAAAGCAGTTTATATTGAGTCTTATTGATGTCAAACCGACGAAGAGAAAACGATCTACACAGCGCAATATGCTAAACAATGTTTCTTTATCATCGAAGGAGAGAGAAAAAATGTTTGCCAAGATTTTTTTTGCGGAACTTTAAACATTTCACCGCATGTGACAGCAAATGCTGTAAAGCACCGCGACAGTTTTGGACAATATTCAAAAGAACAGGACCCGCGCGGACGCCATCCAAATGAAACGTCGCCTGAGGTGGTGGATGCTGTTAAAAAGCACATAGCATCATTTCCTAGCATGGAAAGCCACTATGTGCGAAAGAAGTTGAAACGAAAATAATTAAATTACGGGACATTAAGCAAAATGTATGAACATCTTTCTATACAGAAGAATGCAAAAGCAAAAATTCCGATCCAGCTGTAGGTATCAGAAATGACCGATTGCCAGCTGCAAGTCTCTCATTCAAGCTCACAAGACAATGTTTAATCTTCTCTGTTTATTTTTAATTGAAATAAAGATTTTGTCAAATCATTTTGTTTTGATTAAATTAGGTAGTACCTAATAAGTAAAATAAAATCATCTATATATTCAGCCAAAAGCAACTAAAGATATCTATTTTATACCTGTACTAGCTATAGTTGTACTAAAGCGAATTTTGTCTTGATGATTATGACTAATAAAAATAAGTGATTAAATAAAAGTTGCCAGTAGAGCTGTCAAAAGGGTAATTTTGAAAATTTGGTAGTTTTTGGTACATTCAGGAAAAACCAACTAAATTAGCTCCTTACCGGTTAATTTCTTATTTTTGTTGAAAATCTAGTAAGTTTTCTTCAACTATTAACCTACTAAATAGTGCTTGAATAGTTTCTTGTTTTTAAAAACTACAAGTGTTTAAAATTTACACTATTATAATTATTATTTTGTGTCTTCAAACTTTCAAGTACTTAAATCTCAAAATTATTTCAGTCAAATTTTGGTGCAGATAATCGGTTTTTGCAATAAGGGTACGATATACTTGTACATAATATATAAATATTAGTGTTATCTTGTATATTGTAATTAAGAATACCAGCTAATTCAATCAACCATTTTTCTTTTATACCTAGAATAACTAATTGAAAGTCTTAATTCAAGCAGTCTCGCCTTAAAAAAAATATACATACCTATTTCACTCTTACCGAAACGAATTCGCCACAGTATGTCTCATTAGTGAACATACAATTATTTACACTCGCACTTTTGACCACTTTCTTAACCATTGTTGTGTAGACTGTGATATTGGTATGCTTCATTAGTTTTGGTAAGTGAAAAGATGTTTTAATGATTTCTGATGGCATGAGGTGGTTGGTTAGTGAAAAACTGATTTTGTTTTCTAGTGTTTCCTTAAGGCCCTGGTTCCAAGCTTGGTTTAGCTCAGTGTGTAAGTGAAATGGCTTTATGGCTTTCTAGTTTGACGCACGAGATAGAAGATTCTCACGCGCACCGGAATTATGTTGTAAAAGTGCAAATAAAATCGTATAAAATTAGAAATTACCTATTTAATAAAAAGTAATCCATCACTGGATGCATTTGATATTTCATGGTATATTTTTAATTATAATTATAATTGCTAATGAACGGATAACAGCTTTTAAAGATTATTACGAGGTATGTTTAAAGATTTTTTTGGTGCATTAAAGTATGTTTAATTATATTTTGGCTTCCATCACTGTATGCGAAAAGGACTTGAAAATATCATATTTTTTTTACATCTCAAAATTATTTACGGTTTATGAGATATACAGCTTTAAAAACCACCTTTTTGATCGTTTTCAGGAAATCTGCGCCTTAAAATGTAACTCCATTTAACACCACTCGATTTAAAGACAAACTCCCTAAAACTGAACTCCCTTTTTTTTGGATGGGAAATCATTAATGAGTTCTCCCGCTCTGGGTTCACTGTACTTGGTTTGATTTGTCGGAGATAGTTAGTAGGAAACCACTGTTGAATCCGGGCTTGCTAGGTGGAATTGCCTTTCCATTTAATTTTTAATAGTTAGCTTTTTATTGTATTTTGTAAGTTCACTTTTAGTTTTAATTTATCTAATAAACGTTACAGATATAAGAATTTCGCATCTGCAGAAAGTATGTAGGCTTTGACTGCATACAACATGTCCCGTAATTAACGAACAACCTCTTAAGGGGTCATTGAACTCATCATTATGAACAAATTTTACTATGGGACAAAACCTGAAATGGCGAAAAAAAAATCAGCTGTTCCGTATATTTTGACGAGATAAGCAAACATAAATGAAGGGAACAGCTGATTTTTTTTTCACGATTTCAGGTTTGGTCTTATAAGTATAAGTTGTTCATAATGATGAGTGCAATGACCCCTTAGAGGGTGTCCGTTAATTCCAGGACATGTGGTAATATGTCTAGATACAGTGTCACGCTGCAAAAGAACTAAAACAAACAGGGCAACTTTGTTATGCTGGTGTGCGTGACTGCTGACGTCACACTTGTGTTTGCATTGTGCTTTTCTAGTGTGCGTGCAAATTGCGGCGAACAGTTAGACGCAATTTTTTTTCGACGAGTTCATAGCTTTGATTGTCTGTCTAGACATATTTATATCTTTGCAAGAATGTATTATTTTGGTATTTAATTAATGTTATTTTTATGATAAATCAGAAATCGTCTGTCGAAATGAAATCGACGATCTGAGATCGTCGATCATTTTTGTGCATTTTACAACGAACTTCTCATTAAAATTTCTAATGTACTTCCTAGTTAGTTGAAAAAAAGTTTTATCAAACGAAAAATTGGCCGATTGCGAGTCGCACACGAAGGGCTTGTACCACCGTAATTTTTATCTTTATTACTTGTTGTTATAGCCGTAATAGAAACACATAATCTGTGAAAAACTGAAAATTTCAACTGTCTACATATTAGATGCAGCCCGTTGACAGACAGACTCACGAAGGGTCCCGTTTGGCACCCTTCGGGTACGGAACCCTAAAAAGCAACAACAAACATTTCTCACCTTGGGAATAATCCATGTTGAGTATCACAGGCCCCGCCCTCACAGAGTTCAAACTTAACAACACTTGAAAGACTAACAGCGCAAATGTAAAATTTAAACATAGCACTCGGAAATTGTCAACTGATTGGAACAAAAAACACTTTTTATGTACATCGTCACTTGATTTCTCACATTTGTCACTTTCGCCGCTCTGCGGATGGCTATAAGGCCATGTACTTAGAGGTGGACCCATTTTGTTTGTTTGTGTGTTCCTTGCTATGACTGTTGCATGGTTTTGGGAACTCGGATGATGGTGGGACCTGAAACAAAGAAAAATAATGGTTTAAAATATTATTTTAGAAGCTTTTACTCATTGCTACAGTAAACCTATAATGTTCCCATAGCTGGGACACAGGAAGTGGGCAATCCACGCGGGCCCAGTGCGGGTTGGTAGATGTCATATGTCTTCGAATTGTTGGCTTTAGGACATGCCGGTTTTTCACGATGTTTTTCTTCACCGTTTTGAGAGCAGTGGTGATGAAATAATTTACACAAAGTAAAGCGCCTGTCTGGGTTCGAACCTTCGACCCACCCACTCGCGGCTCGTAAATCGCGGCCGTTACCACTTCGGCGACCCACCACCACTGCTCTCGAATAGTAATGCTGTATAAAGCAGCTACTGCTACTGCTGTTGTAATATAAGTACTTATTAGCACTTTAACATTAAGGTGATACAAAAAAAGTGAACTGGACGGGAATAAGAAAGTGACAGAGTCAATTACTTCCACATGCGAAAAAAAGAGAACGCAACAACGCGCTGAAACCAAAATAAAAGCGCCAAATGAAATAAAAATTGTTTAAAAATAAATTAAGCTATCTATCAAAATTATGTTCAGCCAGAATTTTCAATTACCTAATACGCACATTTTAAATGCAATTTTGCAATAAAATTACTTAGGACTTTAGAATTATAGAAAAAAACATAAAAAATTAGAGGTCTTTTCGGAATTAAATTCTATCGAGGAAATTATTAACCCAATCGTGTTTTCCTTCAGTCAAAGTATTAATCAAATAGTCAATAAACATATATCCAAAAATTAAATGCCACATTAATGAAATAAATGCTTACGAAAAATCCTCCAATTTATTTTGGTAGCGCCTTAACATAACATGAAAATTTTCTTAAAACCTCCTCTGTTGACAAATATACCCCTTTATATAAAAACGTGACTAACTGTACATTTAAACGTCTGTTAACTTTAATCATCATCATCTGCCTAGCCTTTTCCCAACTATGTTGGAGTCGGCTTCCAGTCTACTGCCGACTGCCTATCTGACCTTTACAACCCAGTAACTGGGTAATACGATACCCCTTGGACTATACCCTTTAGACTTTCGGGCTTCTGACGACCCGTAACGACTGTACAAGATCCACGAATGACAGCTGGGACTCTTTCCGAGGCACGGAGGGCTCTTGGTATGTAAAGATGCATCCTTGGGCAAACCGCGGCAAACGTTACTAGTTAAACCTGAACGATCGACCCGTGCGGCTGTTGTTACTTAGCCACGAGCCCCCAGAGGAAATGTGGGTGCTCTTTTCTCCATACAAAAAGATACAAACGCTCTCGCCTGCTTTCTTTCTGGTTAATGACCATAAAGCAATGATTTTAGCAAGAAATATAAATATCAGTTACTTGTATGCCCCTATGTTTTCCTTTTTGTTGATATATTATTTTTATAAGAACTAGAACCCTCCAAAAATGCTCAAAATTGCCTATTCAGACCGCTGTCAATAGACGCCTAGTGTACCAATTTGACAACTATTAACGAAAAAAGAAAAACATAGGGGCATAGTATATATCCTTCTTATTCAGTCTATGAAATATCTTTTAAATTGGTCCAATATTGGAGGAGGAAATAGGGGAGAGCCAAACCTCGAAATGTGACTTTTTATATAGGCTATTTAGTCGGATCTGCAGTTGTCCTTCTCGCACGAAGTCGAGGGCGGAGCGCTCGCAGAGCGACAGCAATACCTTCTTAAAGTACCTAATTTTCAAAAGTCTGGCCACCCGCCTTTCCTCTTAATCACCATTTATAAATAAACCCCCTCATGTTAAGAGACTTGACTGACTGATGTTAATTCCATTTTTCAATCACAACAACTATAAATGTGTTAATTATTAGAACAGATTTTTAATCAGAGATTTGTTCAGGATTTTTAGAAATCAGGAAATAACAATAAAACAGAATGGATTTATTTATTTACTAAGCAGTGCCCCGCGGTTTTACCCGCGTAATTCTGGAGCCCGTAGGAATATCGGGATAAAAAGTAGCCTATGTGTAAATCCAGGGTGTCAGCTACCTCCATATAAGGAAGCAGCATGCTGGCTATAAAAATAATTACCTACACACAAAATCAACATAAAACACATCCTCTAACTAAGCACTTGGAAACCTGCTTATCCCCTTCACACAACACCCATATCACAAACCCGTAGGCCAGGAAACGCTGCGATTACAGTTAGGGACGTCAAGTATCAACTCCTGCGCAGCTCGGACAGGCGCGAGTTCGACGGGCTTAAGTAGCTTTCTACTTGTTATGTAGAAAAGGGCAAGGACGTAGTGAGTGTAGATAGATTTTTTTTTTAAATTATATAATTAAAAAAAAAAACGATATCATATAATATTTTTAAGTGTCTGACTGACAGATAAAATACAGCCTAACCTGTCAGTACTATTATTATTCTGTGCCTAAACTATCTACATACTATCTTAACTAATATTATAAATCCGAATGTGACTTTGTTTGTTTGTTACGCTTTCACGGCTAAACGGCTGGACTGACTTTGATGAAATTTGGTATGGTGATACTTTGAACCTTGAGGAAGGACATAGGCTACTTTTTATGACTACACGACTGCCAAAAAGGAGTGTAATGTTTTCAGGGTTGATGTATGTTTGTATGTTATGTGAGTTTCTTTATTCCACTGTAACTTTTAAATGCCTGAACAGATTTCAATGATTGGGGTATCTTTAGAATCCTTACATCATCCCCACACTGGCTATTTTTCTTATTCCCTGACTAAACAGATAAATAAAATTGTCATTTCAGGGAGACCGGGATCAGACCATTCTGTGTCAACAGTTTTTAATCTAAGAGAGATTAAAAAGTGTTGACACAGAATGGTCTGACAATAAATGGTCCGACTGCAATGACAATTTAATTTATCTGTTTAGTCAGGTTGTTAACTTGTTATTTACTTTTTAGTTCGTTTGCTGGCAGGGAAGTCGTGTATTAATTTTATATTTTTAAATAATTTGTTTAATTATTTTTTTTATTTCAAATAAATCTTTCACAATATTACCACAGCAGCTCAAAGTGAATACTGGGAAAAGTTTTTCAGTATATCTAAGAAGGATCTAATAAATGTACGGGTTCCCTTAATTGCTTCAAAACCCGTTATATAAGACCAGGTCGATTAATCCTAGATAAATAACCAGTCACAAGGAAGCGCCAGTAATCGCTAAAGCCGCATAGGCTTCACCGCTAGGAAAATAACTCGTCTACCGTTAGCCGGCTGTCATACCGGCTGTGTCAATTAACTACATATTGTGGCGACTACCGTAATATCTGGAGATTCTAGACGAGTTTTTTGTAAAGTAGATTATAAAATAATCTAAGGCGCATTGGTGACGATGAGGGCAGTGGTGGCGCAGTGGCAGTGGTGGATTTGCTCTAAGGCCCAGTAGGCCCGGGCCTAGGGCAGCCTAATATTAGGTGCGGCCAATCTGACAAAAAAATCACTGATGATAACAAGAAATAAATGAAAGTAGGAACTCACAGCCTGGCGGTTCGACGTCTGCCTTGCATGACTTTGATTACAAGTTCGATCCCCAACTATTAATTTTCTTTTTGTATGTTTTTTAGTAATTTATTTTTTGCTTTTTAGGGTGCGATGTCCGCTGTCCGTCCGTCCGTCTTTTGTCACAAACGTAATAGGTCTACCTATTACGTTTCAATACCTAAATATTCTAAAGACTCGCGTACATTCCTGCATTGTAATTTTATTTTTGTTGTTATCGCAAATGTTGATTTTTATTTTTTTTTATTGTTGCTGTGAGCAGTGGTGGCCCAGTGGTAACGGCCGCGACTTACGAGTTGTAGGTCGTAGGTTCGAACCCAGACAGGCGCTTTACTTTGTGTAAATTATTTCATCACCATTGCTCTCAAAACGGTGAAGGAAAACATCTTGAGGAAACCAGTATGTTCTAGAACCAACAATTCGAAGACATGTGACATCTACCAACCCGCACTGGACCCGCGTGGTGGATTACGGCCCGCGCCCTCTCACAGAGAGGAGGCCTGTGTCCCAGCACTGGGAACGTTATAGGCTGATTATGTGATTGTTGCTATTTTAATCTGCTGTTATTATTTTGTGTGCCTCTTTAATTTAGTCTGTGCTAAGTAAAAGTATTTTCTATTTTCTTTCTTTACATTATGGCGGGCCGCACTGCACCACATTGTTTAACAATAATCTTCCTAAATCACTTTCGTACATCAAAATATACAGGGTTACTGGTTATTGACCAATATCCTCTTAAGGGGTCACTGTACTCATCATTATGAACAACTTTTACAATGGGACCAAACCTGAAATTGCGAAAAAAATCAGTAACTAACTAGCAGATATTAAAGTTAATTATTTTTTTAATCGATTTCG
Organism: Cosmia trapezina; assembly: GCA_905163495.3. Lineage (NCBI taxonomy): Eukaryota > Metazoa > Arthropoda > Insecta > Lepidoptera > Noctuidae > Cosmia > Cosmia trapezina. Next base: position 7,541,254 of record LR991048.1, read on the forward strand.
ATATAAGTTGGCAATAATAGTATATTATGCAATTAGTGAATAAAGGACGGATTTAAAGCGAGGGCCGTAGATGAATCACGAGCTAGTGAAGGATTCTAACGATTGAATCACGACCGTAGGGAGTGATTCATGATGATTGAATCACGAGCTAGCGAGTGATTGAAGTGTTACGAATCCTGAGCGACGCGAGTGATTCATGGCCCTCGATATAAATCCGTTTTATTCAAGAGTTGCATACTATACTTTATACCATGACTACGAGAAAAAGAAAGATTTAAGTGAAAATAGACATATAATGAAGAAAAAGGAAAGTTAAATTGGCTTTGATGTAAACCAGCCGTAATTTTTTGGGTAGCAAGTTTTCCATTGTATCGGCCGCCCTCTCTTTCATAAACTCAGGTGTTAACACATCTTCATCACTAGAATGCATTTTTAATCGATTAGAACAACACTAAACAAACACAAAATTAAAGATTAAAGTAACACTAAACTTTGTGTTCGTACAATTACAGTACTTATTCATAATAGCGCTAATTTACTAAGGACAGCAAAGAACACAAAACAGTTTGTATTCTAATGCTAAACTCCTTGTCGAAAAAGTCGACCAATCAAATTGAATTTAGAACACATCAATATAGGTCGAATACACAGATTACACTTACACTAGATAGGGCAAGCCACGACCAAGCGTGCCCTGCATGTTCGACTGTTCGTACTAAAAAAAGTCTGTTAGCTCAGTGACGCTTAGCGATTGAAACAATTCTGTTTACTTTGAGCACATCACTAAATGGCTGGGGTGAAGTTATCGTAGGTATAAAAAAGATGACACGTTCGGTTTTCATACTATCTAATAACATGCCGTATCTAGCCTAGGTACTCTAAATCTGTGGTCGAATACATTAGTGTGTTCCATTTTCAAACATCAAAACAGTGAGTAAAAGTGCTTTTTATTCACTGTTTTCAGTGAATAAAATAAGCTTTTTAGAGGGGGAATGGTATAAAGTAAATTCATTATGTAGTCTATATGATGGGTGCTGAGAAATGGACGGCTGGTACTTACTACATGGTCTGGGGCCTAGGGCGGCCAAGACTGCAAATCCCCCACTGCCCAGTGGTGCAACGGCCCATCAGACTTACGAGTTATAGGTCGTGGGTTCAAATTAAAACCCAGTTAATAATTTCATCAGCACTGCTCTCAAAACGGTGAAGGAAAACATCGTGAGGAAACCGGCATGTCTTAGAACCGAAAATCCTCGTCAAAATGTAGGGAGCAGCTGATTTTTTTTCGCGATTTCAGGTTTGATCCCATTGTAAAAGTTATTCATAATGATGAGTACAATGACTCTTTAAGAGAAAAACAACCATTCAACCACACTTGTTGTCTGCAAATAGAACCACTAACATGATATTTTGCTCTTATTTACCTAAGTTTTAATTTAGATTTTACTTTATACTGATTGTTAATTTTATGTAGGTACGTATGTGAAACGGTCATTGATTTTAGGTACCCACAAGATCCTGATTTTAAAAATAAATGGATTATTGCAACCAAGCGAGAGAACTGGTTCCCATCAACACATAGTGTAATATGTTCACGGCATTTTACTGAAGATTGTTTTATGGCTATGAAAAACCGTCGCCGGCTAGTAAGTTCGGCAGTACCAACAATGTATTTGCCTCTTTTGGTGAGTATTACCGTTTAATCACTTTAATCCCTGTACCTAGAAGGTAGATAGAAACCAAAGAAGTTAGACAAAAGTTCTATTATATTTTCAGAGTAACGCGGTTGACTCAGGTGTCGCGATGCCCAGCACGTCAAGGCCTGAAGTGATTGTAAAAATAAAAGATCTACCTGTAGTATCTGCTTCTAGCGCACCAAAATTATACAAAACGAAGTCCCCAGTGTCCCCACTCGGTACCTCAAAACAAGTGCCAAACGAAAACTCCTTGAAATCGCCATCATTTACTTTGTGTTATGCACTTTCTAGCCTAAAACACAGGTTCAACCTAGTTCAGGCATATAAGCAACTGTGTTCTATTTTAATTGTTAAGGTATTTATTGTAATGTGCCCGTTATATAAATAAACGATTTTTTATTTTATTTTATTTGTTTTTATTTTTATTATTATTATTTATTATTATTAAAATTTCACCCTGTATACCAATACCAACGCAATACAGCTGCAGTGGACAGTTATTTATGCAAATCCTGATAAAATGCCCCCATAAACTTCTAACTTCTAATACACTATGTGTACTATCATAAATCATAAATAATCATAATGCAATCCATCATAATAAAGATTATTACAAGTTATTCAATCACTTTGACTAAGTTATAACATTTTACTACGTGGACATCTATCAAGTTTAACTGAATAATAAAATCCGGCCAAGTGTGTGTCGGGCCACGCACAATGAGGGGTTCCGAGGTTGAAAAGAATTTATCCAAAAACCGAACTTAACATTGTATTTCAAAAACATACATTAATATAGGTTACGGTCGATTCTACATCTGCAAATTTTTAATCCCAAAAAAAAATTTTTATGTGATAAAAGTACAAAAATAATGGTTTTCGGACTTTTTCCTTTACTTGTGCTGTGAGACCTTGCTTCTTGCTAAATTTCATGATTCTAGGTCAACGTTAAGTACCCTATAGGTTTTGATTTACTAGCGATTGTCAAAATATATCGCATAAATGACCGTGTTTTATACTGCGTTGACTTAGAAGCTTGATTTTTTTAGAGCTCCGGGGAACCATAGACATAAGTAATCAATATTAATTTCAATTCCGTTTTTTTCCATTTGAGGTACGGAACCCTAATAATAAATCGATGACCCAATTACATATAAATGCGTATTTAACAGTGATTCGTATATAATTGTAGCAATTATTTATAGTTATTTGAGTTAAGTAATTTGTCATTTTGTGAGAAACATGGTTACGTACAAAAGACATCAACGCGCGATGTAATAATTTATTTTAGCTGAACGTATATTTTGGTATGCGAATTTATTTATATTCAACATTAGTTTTTGTTTACACTAAACCCGAAAAGGGGTCATTGTACTCATCATTTTGAACAACTTTTACCAAACCTGAAATCGCGAATTTCAAGGTTGATACCATAGAAAAAATTGTTCAAAATGATGAGTACAATGAAACCTTTTCGGGTTTAGGGTAAACAAAAACTAATGTTGTATAATATAATTTTACATAACAATATCAATTGTTATAAGATTACGCCTGCAGTCCCTGAAGGGTTAGGCAGAGGTGTACCTATACACCCACCTATTGCCATCAAATAAAAAAAAACACACAAATCCAGACTCCGAGCTGCTACTGAGAAATTCCTAATGAAAAAACCTATTCGGCCTTGTCGAGCCAGTTTTTGTAGTAAGAACCTAGCTGTGATAGAAATACAGTTCTTAATACAAAACTTACAACTTAGTCCGGTACTAAGTTGTCAGTTTTATAAAACTGACATCTTAATGTGTCGGAATAAAGTTTGAAATTCAAAAAAGAGTCCATGGTTTAGATAATATACATCTAGATCGAGCCACCACGTGGCCGCTCATGAGACAGCATTAAAATACTTTTTCTAGGTTATTTGGTATGAGAAATGAAGTTTAACGTAAGAAATCTTCCATATTTTGGACTGAAACCCATGTCAATACATTCGCACAATGCAAAAACTGACCAAAAAAGTTAAATTAATCGACGCAAGATAAATTTTGTAACAATGAAAGCACTTTGTTTGGCTAACATTCAAAAGTTCGGCAAGCAAAAATACGGCACGCCACAAAGAGACAGAAGATACGATGCTTTGTCTCAATTTTCCTACTAATTTCGTATAGATGTGTTTCACTTCCATACTGAAGTGTAATCATGGCAAAGTCTAGAGGTGCAATGTCATTGGTCCATGGTTTAAACCTGGCTTTGAAGATGAACCTTGTTTTTTTAATAAGACGGATTGGGTTTTTTCAAACTTCCCCGACCTTGGAACAAAAGCAGGTCAAAGGAAGTCTTACTGAAACAAACTCAGTTGTAATGTACAGTGTCAGTATAGTGTTTTTCAATGTTAGTCTGACTAACAATGGAGAAAGTAAGTTTGTCTAACTTAATGTTGTGTTTATAGGTCTTACTGCAACTTTGCTGTAGTTTAATTACTTTGTGTGCTAGATTTAAGACGTGGTATTAGCTAAATATTCACAAGAATTTGTTTCTTGGATTGTCGAGTACGACGTAACGCAATGAAACTATCCGACGCAAAAAGTTGCTCCACAAAAATAAACTTTGGCGTCAAACATCTCAAATATTTTCAGCAATAACGACATTCTTTTTTTTTTAATTCAATAGAATTAGCATTTTTTTTTAAACTTTAACCTGACAATTTATTGTGTACTAGCTTTTGCCCGCGACTTCGTGCGCGTTTCCGTCGTTTTTCGTAAAGAAGTACCATTTATGTCCTTCCTCACGGTTCAGTGGTTTTGATGTAACAGACAGATTAACTTTCGTATTTTAGTAGGGAAATATAATATGTCAATCCACAATACTGTTGAAAAATATCGCAATAAGGAACCGCAGAATATTATTATTAATAGCTGTGCCCGCGACTCCGTCAGCGTGTAACTCCTTGTATGTTATTAAGTTAATGTATTGGACTGCTAAGCTATCGGAAGTTACACGTGTTATTGTGAGTCAATCATAAAAGATAGACATATGCTGTTGTGGGATATTTTTTAGATAATTTTATGTAGAACGTTTCCGTCATAAATGATTTCTATGTAGCTTTAACCATTAAGGCTGCACACGCGACGGAAGCTTAAAAAATGGAGCAACTTCTCCCGTTTTCCCAACATTTCCCTTCACTGCTCTGCTCCTATTAATTGTAGCGTGATGAAAAGTATACTATAACCTCCCCAGGAGTATGAATAATAATTGTACCAAGTTTTGTTAAAATCCGTCGAGTAGTTTTTGTTTCTATAAGGAACATACAGACAGACAGACAGACAGACAAAAATTTTACTGATTGCATTTTTGGCATCAGTATCGATCACTAATTACCCCCTGATAGTTATTTTGAAAATATATATCATGTACAGAATTGACCTCTCTACAGATTTATTATAAGTATAGATGAAAATATATATCATGTACAGAATTGACCTCTCTACAGATTTATTATAAGTATAGATATTCTGAATAATCTAAAGAAAACCAGGAAAATAAATGCACATTCGCAGCTTACACATCTCGGCAACACAAATATTATTTTCAATTTTCAACCTTATTTCAATGGTGACAATAGATTACGCGGTTGTGAGCCGTTTAAAATCGTAGTCAGTCCGCGCCTTACGAGGCATATTATACATTTCGACCGTGATGCTTTGACTTTGAGTTGAGTTAAAAGGAAGTTCAGTTTTACAAAGACTATTGTGGAGTTACTTACGATATTACTAGCCATCTTCAGCTGTGACATGTGAAAGGATTTTGCTTATTGTACCATTACAGTCAGCAAAATTCTTCTAAATCAAAATCCAAAATCTTACAAAACAAACAAACCATCATTATCTTCCTGCCCTTGTCCCATGGTACGTGGGGCTGGCGCACACGTTGTCTTCTTTCATTCTCTCCTGTCAACCTTCACGCTATCATTCACTCCCTTCTCTTTCATATCAATCCATCTATCTTTTCTTTGGCCTCTCCCTCTCCATCCATCAACATTTATCACTCTTTTAGTCACATGATATCTTCCCTCTTCATCACATGCCCATACCAAGCCAAAAGATTTCCTTTCAACTTTTTTGTCACTGGCGCCACTTTCAAACTTCCCCTTATACCTATACTCATTTCACACTTTATCCATTCTTGTCACTCCACACACCCATTTCAACATTCTCATCTCCGCTGCATGCAATCTTTTTTCAACGGTCTTCTTCACTGCCCAGCATTCCGATCCATAAAGTACGACAGGCCTTATCACGGACTTGTAAATTTTCCCCTTTAAGGCGAAAGCGCCAGGGTAGCCCGCGAAATTCAAAATTTCATACGTTTTTTGCAATTTGTAGGTCAGTGTGAGCTTGTATGTTGATTAAAATATGATTCGCGGCCGTAGCTAATATGGCTTTACAGAATTATAGTCATTAGAATCAGCAATACAACTCCATAAGTTAGCATTTACCTCAAACCTCATGATTTCATGGAATCGCTAGATTTGAGGTAAATGCTAACTTATGGAGTTGTATTGCTGATTCTAATGACTATAATTCTGTAAAGCCGTATTAATAGCTACGGCCGCGAATCATATTTCAATCAACATACAAGCTCACACTGACCTAAAAATTGCAAAAAACGTAAGAAATTTTGAATTTCGCGGGCTACCCTGGCGCATCAACCTTAACTTGAAGGGCATCCGTGAGTCACAAATTGTTCCTGTAACCTGTCGCCACTTTATTCAGAGTTGATCCAGCGCGTTATTTCTCGGTCTACTTCGCCATCTCCTTGTGACCCGATGTACCGAAAGTCGGAGCAAATCGGTAAGGGCGTTCCGGCGAGAGATATGGACACAGGAGCCGTACTATGACGTGAAAAAAGATCATGGATGCATCATGCTTCCGTTGTGAAAAAAGGTTGGACGTATATAGCTCCGTCACTCTCTCATACTAGAACCATGATGGATCTATGATTTTTTTTGTACGGCCCCTGGACTGGAGAGAGCGCCAAAATCACAAAACAAGTACCTACTTCGTTTTGGTCTGACTTAATCTCAGTCTCCAGTCTTTCCCACCACACCATTAAACAAACAAACCAAGCCACCAAATCTAGTGGACTTTATTTTAAGCTAATTAAGTCACCAAGTCGATCACACAAGTCCACTCTACGTTTTCTCCTCTACCTAGTGTTAATTCTCCTGACAAAGTTTGTACGTACCTACGTATCTATGTTTCTTATCTTTCGAGTTATCTATCCCATAAGTTGCACCTGCCAGGTTTTGTCTCTGCATCATCCTAAGGTTGACTTGTAGAAAATGCCGCAAATTAAGTCCGCCTTTAAACAGTATTTTTTATTTGTGCATAATGTTTTTATAGGTAGATAAATAGTCTGGGACAAAAGCTACAATAAAGTAGCAGTTAGTAATAAATATAAAGCATTTCAATCAGATCCAGCCCTATGTATCCAATAAGCAGGAATAAGTCCTGTAGTCACTACACAGGACTTAAAACAGGTCAGTGACCGATTTATGTGGATGTCTATCATCGGATTAAAGGTCAAGTTCATCATAAACACTTTAATTCCCATTGCTTTTTTACTTTGTACCTAAAAACAAGTAAAAAACTGACCACAGACAGTTCAATATACTCAGAATGCTATGTTAGATAATAATAATACAAACTAGTTCCATGGTTTGGTCATATTGTTATTTTACAGGGGAAGTACCCAGAGGAAGTATTCAATATGTAAATTTCAATAATTAAATAATATTTTAAAAATTATAACATTAATTAAAAGCTTTTAAAACATATTAAGGCGAAAGCGCCAGGTTAGCCCGCGAAATTCAAAACTTCTTACGTTTTTTGCAATTTGTAGGTCAGTGTGAGCTTGTATGGTGATTAAAATATGATTCGCGGCCGTAGCTAATATGGCTTTACAGAATTATAATCATTAGAATCAGCAATACAACTCCATAAGTTAGCATTTACCTCAAATCTAGCGATTTCATGAAATCATGAAATATCCTTTCACACAACGCCATCTACTCCCAAGCTAAGCAACCTAATGCTTGTGTTATGGTAATGAGATGGCTGATAAACTACTTATATACATTTTTTTTTTTGTAAATACATACATATTATAGATAGAAAAACAGCCAGACTCGAAACAAATACTTGTAGGTCGTACAAATATTTGTCCCGTGCGGGAATTGAACCCGCGACATGCTGCGCAGCAGTCAATCGCTCAACCACTGTCGCCAAGTTTATCTCTAAGCAGCATAAAGCATTAAATCTTTGTTAAATAACTTCGCAAAGTAACTGCCTAGGTTGTAGTAGTTCATATGTTCTCTCTTAAAATGCAACAGTTTTAAAGTACACGCGTGGACTTTAAAACTGCATTATTTGTGTTCACAAACATGCGCTTGTGGAGGTGATAGAGTACTGCACTGTTAAACGATGAATAATGTGACATCTGTGGCGTGTGGGTAGTGCTTATTGGAATCATAGGGCAGAAAACAGAGATTATATTGAGCCACGTTTTTTTCTATGCAGCTGTTGCAGCCCGAGTGGACTCTAATAAGTCGTTATAAATGCTTAGATTGACGCTGTGGGCCTTTGTGAACATTAAAAATGCAGTTCTGTGCTACTTGGAACATTCTTAAACATTTTTTTATTTTTGTTTAGGCCGCATAGTTTTCGGCTTATGATGAAAAATGTTAAAAAAATACCGTCCTCCTCCCCCCCCCCCCCCCCCTTATCTCCGAAGTTTGCAAAGGGAAAAATCTGAAATTATTCTATTTATTTATTTATTTATTTATTTTACAATTTATGTACACACAGAAAAATACAAAGAGATACATAATACTTAAAATTAGGAGTACAAAGGTACTGCTTATTTCTTTAGAAATTTCTTCCAGCAGACCTGCGAAAGGAGAAATTAAAAAGAAATGTAGACAATAGTGTGTGAGAGAAGAGAAAAATATGAAACTAAAATATCTGGCTTCTATGTGATAGAAGTTTATGTAAAGATTACAGGAAAAATAAAACGATGTCTCTAAATAGCACACTTTTTCAGAAATCGGAACGGAACCCTGGGTGCGCGAGTCCGACTCGCACTTGACCGGTTTTTTAAGACAACGGAACCATTTTCGCACTTAAACACAAGACTAAAAAGCCAGTCACCCCGCCTTCACAAACTTTCACACACATCTCTAGCCTTTGCCGAACCGACTAACGGTTTACCGAACGACTGACATACATACACACACATGCTAATACCACCCCTATGTCTATACACATAAGAGTGATGAAACTATAATTATATTTGCTGGCGTGCCAAGACGGTGCGCTCGAATATTACATTATCACCTTTATTGTAATACAAATAAGGGTTATTCTAACTGATTTTTATTTTGGAGATCTGGGCCAGAGTTTTTGAGTTTTGTATCTATTAGTTTTAGGTGATTGGGTTAGATTAAACGAGGAGCTCATGGCTAAGTAATAACAGCCGCACGGGTCGATCCATCAGGTTAAGCTACGCTTGCCAGGGTTGGTCGGTGGATGGGTGACCATCTTTACATACCGAGATTTCTCCGTGCCTAAAGCACGTTAAGCCGTTGGTACCGGCTGTCATTCGTGGATCTTTGACAGTCGTTTCGTGTCCTCAGTAGCCCGAAAGTCTGACAACCATGCAGTCTTACCAAGAGGTATCACTATTACCCAGTTACTGTGTTCCGGAGGTCAGATAGGCAGTCGCTCCATGTAAAATTCAGCTGCATCCGGTTAGACTGGAAGCCGATACCAACAAAGTTGGGAAAAGGCTAGGCAGGCTAGCTAGATGAAACTTTTATATTAAAGGTACTAACTTTTGTTCATGACTCTTCCGCGTGGAAGTCGGAAAACAGCACAAAAATACTAGCGAAACTGCCAAGAAGTGACGGATATCGATATTTAAACACAGTAAAACAAATTATACTAAATTAAGGCCGAACTATACGCCAATGACCTTGAGTGGTTAGCTTGCGCATTCTGGCCTGAGCTCACGCAACGCGTCGTACGTCCAGCCAGTAATAGGACTCGCCCATCAAGGAGCGCTGTCCCAAATTAGACGCATTTTTAATTTATTATAATAAAAAATATACATGTTTTTAAAAAGTAACAAAACCAAATCATTTTCGTTTGTATTGCAAAGTAGTAGATATTTTTTTTATATTCTTTTGATAAAAAATGAAGGAGTAAAATGGTTTCATCTTAACGATTTGGAGGTGATTTGGGGTTTTTTTTATTATTATGTGATACCGATAGAAAAATTATGGCTAAAGCAAATTACGATTCATATCATGTAGATTACTAACAATTTTTTTCAGATGTAATTTCTCTGTAGGTTCCGGCGAAAAACTGCTTCATCTGCACGCTGTTTTTAAGCTTTTTTCGAAAGAGTAGCCTTAAGTAATTTGACGGCCTGCATGGAGGACGACGAGACAGCAGCTCATGTGCTGCTAAATTGCCCGGTAGTCGCCGCATACACGGGAAAGTACTTCGGTAACCCAGGTACCCTCCGTGAGGTTGTCAGTAATATGAAGGCGCTGCTGGCCTTCTTTGAGGAGCTGGGGTGGATCGAATAATCGATTTTCCCACCCATACGCAAAATACGCGCATTGTCGTGGAGTTGCGGATACCAGCCAGTACTACCTATTACCTAAGTAATTTTATGAATTTTTTTGGGGTCACCGACCGCAGGTGGTGTAGTCACTTAAAATACCCGTTTATAAATCTGTTTTTTTTGTAAACTACACATGAGTATCAAATCTAAACATGATAAAACAATGCATTTATTTGTTGTTATAGCGGCAATATAAATACACAATCTGTGAAAATTTCAACTGTCAACCTATTACGGTTCATGAGATACAGGCCGCTGACAGATCGACGGATAGACAGCGGAGGCTTAGTGATAGGGTTCCGTTTGACACCCTTCGGGTACGGAACCCTAAAGAACAGACAATCTTGAAAAGATGGAGTTTGGCTTAGGGCCTTATCACACTGACGATTTGCAAGCGTGTTTCCAGCGAAGCGATTTGTGAACGAACTCGCCGCGAGCACGTAGCGAGCACGCCACGAGTGAGCAACGTGTTCGTCGCGTTTTCATAATATTGTACACTCGCTCGTCTCGCTCTCTCTTGTACATTCGCGTCAATTGGTCTCGTTACGCAAACGCTACGAGGTCGCTGCGCAGCCGCGGCGTGGTCGCCGCGCACACGTTGAGAACCCCGCTTTCTACTCCCTCGCAACTCGCTAGTGTGACAAAGCCCTTACTTCCGGTGAGCGTGTGAGAGTCTTCTATCTCGCGCGTCAAACTAGACAGCCATTAACGCCATTTCACTTACACACCCAGCTAAACCACGCTTGGATACGACGACGAAATCACGGAATGAAACCATACCGCGCAAATCGGGCAACGTCATCTAACGAGCTTATTGGAGTTATTTCTACAACGTGTAATGCTAAATGCGCAAAACCTCTTAAGGGGTCATTGTACTCATCATTATGAACAACTTTTACTATGAGACCAAACCTGAAATCGCGAAAAAAAAATCAGCTGTTCAGTACATTTATGTTCGCATAATTCGTCAAAATGTACTGAACAGCTGATTTTTTTTTCGCGATTTCAGGTTTGGTGTCATAGTAAAAGTTGTTCATAATGATGAATACAATGACCCCTTATGAGGTTTTGCGTTTTTAGCATTACACGTTGTATAGGTAATTTACATAAAAGGATCTTAAAAATTAAGTAGTGCGCTATGCTTTGCCAATATTGACATACAAATGATTAACGCACACACACAACACATGATTGAAAACGATTACATGACTGCATGGGTACTATTAAATTACAATGATATTACGATATAATTATCATTTCAGTACGTAATTGTATAAACGCATGAATGCGAATTAAATTTTATAACAATTTTCTGCAGGTGAACCTTCTAAGTACCTACAGATGAATGTGTTATTTAATTCCTTTAAAAAATTAAAAAAATTACCTGAACAGGTTTGTTTACGCTTTCATCTGATACTTTTGGTACAGACTATAGGCTAGGCTGTGTGGCTCCGATATAGTTGTCAAAACTATCCACAACATTATTTATCTTTTAGGGCCCGGCCACATACAGTCTGAATTCCGTTTCGAAATATCGATTCGGAATTTTCGAACGCAGCAAATCCATACAAAATCAAGGATCTATTACACACACGTACAGTAGTTTTCCGTTCGAAATTTTCTACGATTTGAAATTCCGCGTGTCTTTGTATGGATTTGCTGCCTTCGAAATTCCGAATCCATAATTTGTCTGTATTTGACTGTATGTGGCCGGCCTGAGTGAGATGAAAGTGGTTTCATATGACTGGACATAATACAGATATGGTAACGTCCTTTTTCAGAAACCTGTCAAGTAACAAAATACTTAAGTGTAACAGAGAAAGTTTGAAAAATTCCAGTCAAACAGTAGGTTTTTCGTAAAAGGACTTTAAAGATATACGACATTCCACTAAGTGTACCTTCCTACGTTATGGTCGTACATCATCATTTGCTCAGCCTTTCCCCAACCACTTAATAAATTATGTTGGGGTCGGCTTCCAGTCAGCAGCAGCAACGACTACTTATCTGAACTCCTGAACCCAGTTACTGGGCAACACGTTATATACCACTCGGTAAGACAGCTGTTAGAGTGTCGGTCTTTTGACTACCCGTCATCTATCAAAAATCTATAAATGACAGCTGGGGCGTCCACTGGTCCGCACCGTCCGCAACGTACGCACGGCACGCAACGGATTACCTATGGTTTGTTTGTATGAAGAAATGATAATGCGGGCGGTACCGGTAGTGGACGCAGTGCTATATGAATTCATACAAAGCAAACCGAATCCGTTTTGCGTACCGTGCGTGCGTTACAGCCTGGACCTTTAGTGATGATTGATGGTAGACCGTCACTGGAGCGAGCGGCGTCCGTGTCAGCTCAATTTGTGGGGACCTAGCCACAGACGTTACACGGTGCACGGTGTAGCATAAAAGATTTTGCATCCGTGGATCCGTATCTCGCCCTCACCTCATACATGGCACGACTCGCGCCCGGGGCCCGGTCCAGCAGCTTTTTAAGGGGACTACAGGACATAAAGCGCTGTCACTGTCGGACTGCATAGAGAAGATAGAGAAGCGCGATGACACAACACTGGTCATTTATCTACATAAAATCTTGTTGAACAGGACTAAAACATTAAAACTGTTGACAAAAAATCTAAATTATTGCATGTATTGTTTTTATCGTTAAAAGCCTTTTTAGAGATATATTCGTGATTTTTATGTTATTATGTTTTCAATACACTATCTAACTAGCATAATATCCTGAAGAACATTACATATTTTTCTGATTTTGTTTACTGCAGTAGAGATAAGCTGCTTTTAGGCATTATAAAACTTGCGTTTAGGTTCTGGCAACGTTTTTTTACCGTACTCTGGATTTTCAAAATTTAACTGTGCGCTTTTACAACGCGCTCAACGCTGAGAGTGAAGGTTTGAAGAGAAGGAACAGCCTGAAGGTTTCATTTAATAAAAACATGCTTGATAGTTTTTACGCGATTCTCAGTTTTTTATTCGCTTTAAACATAACTTTACAAATTAATTACACTATGTAATATAAAGATAATCTAAAATATTCACATATTAAGTTATTAAAAAAATGCTCTAATTTAACATAAATATATTTTTTCCAAATCATTAACACTACTCGTTTAGACGTGATCTTTAGTTTAAAATAATTATAATTCGCTTATCGTCGCCGTGCTTTCCGAGTCACGGACGGGTCTCGATACGAAATGGAGGATCATCTATCTTTGGACCCACCCATGCTGCTTTCCCCTATCATCATTACTAGATTATTCCTTTATTTCCAAATCCAATAATAGAAAACACCAGTATCGCCTGATACCGATCGGTAACTTGGATTTACAATTTCTACAGAACCAGCCGTTCTATATTCTCGTACGATTGTAATTATTGGTATCAGGGTGATAGGCTATGCGATTGTAACAGGGAAGTAATTCATAATGGTTGTGTCAGTTACGACTTACGACGCTTTGATTTAAAATTTACTGTGATTGCTAACTTAGATCTAGTTTAATCTTAATTAAATATCTGAGAGAAATGTCGGAAGAGATTTAGAGGATAGTTTAGTAAATTGCATTCAAGATTCAGGAGGAAATGGTAGATTTATATACAAAGAAAATAAGAAAAATAAAATAAGAACATATACAAAGCAAATTAAGAAAAATAAAATAACATATACAAAGCAAAATAATTAAAATGTTATTATTATTGGGTTTTTCATCTGGAATTCCTCATGGACATGGAACATAACTGACGAAAAGTTGATGTAAACACGGCTACACATCAAGCTATACATTTCCAGTTTACACTGACCTCTTATTGTAAGAAAATCTTATACAATGCGAGATCAGCTTATACTGGAATTGTATAGCTTGATCTGTAGCCGTACGTACCTACTATAGATAGGTGCTACTGCCTAACCCTTCGGGGATTACAGGCGTACTGTTATGTGTTATAGAGGAGGAAAGCAAGTGAGGAAACCGGCATGTCCTAGAACCAAAAATTCATGTGACATCTACCAACCCGCACTGGGCTCGCGTGGTGGATTACGGCTCACTCCCTCTCACCGAGAGGAGGCCTGTGTCCCAGCAGTGGGCTGATTACACCTTATTAGGTATACGGACTCTTAAAATGAGGTTGCCAGGATCAATACCTGGCATGAACCTACCAATATAACCAACTCTAAGACCTGGTGTTTGTGATACAATTTTTTTTTTTCATTAGTACATACACCAACGATACACTTATTTCTGTTATATTTTAATTTTTCTTGGAAAATTGTTTTTGTGTACCGTAAATGAGTTTTTCTGAAATGTGTGTTTCTGAATATGACGTTTTACAGTTAACATAATTATTTTGTCATCCTAAAACCTGGATTAATTTATGACATTCTCTGACTCCTGTAAGGAATCTCGTATTGACTAGAACTATACGATAACATCCAGTCAGTTAGCTCGAAGTGAAGCTGGCTGTCGAGGAGGAGCCAGAATAGGTAAAGTTTATGCTTCGGCCCTCATGGAAGATATTTCACATCTTTTAAATTGATAGTCACTTATGGAAGTCTACGCTTAGCCGACGTTCGCACGGATGTAAAAATATCGCGGTGGGATTTTATCGCGCACTAGATTTTCAAGTCTCGTTGTTGAGCCGAGCATTGAGAATCCAACCTAACAACAACAGAGTGCATTCTAGCGCGTCGAAAAAACACACTGTTGGATTTTCAACTCTCGGCGCTAAGCAGAGCGTTGAAAATCCGGTGCGCGAAACAAAATCGCCGCGATATTTTCTGTAAAATTTGACATGTTTTTGCTTACCACGGCGTCTGTCGGTGTGAAAAAGGCGTAAAAGACTGTCGAATATACATTTTTATGTATGAAAAGGGAGAGGAAGTCCCATTAAAATATGGATGGATTGTGCGAAATGAAGAAAAAGAAGTGAGTGAATGATAGCGTGACGGTTGACAGGGGAGAATGGAAGAAGAAAACGTGTGCGCCAGCCCCACGTACCATGGGATAAGGGAAGGAAGAAGATGAGTTACAAAGTCGCTTATTTGATGCCCCAACATACCAGACTGATGATAAACCTTGAAGATTGAACAATGCTGTTTAAAAAAAACAGAGCTAACATTGTTATAGTTAATTAGTTATTTTTTGTAGTTAATGATTTTCAATATGTTTTAGCTTCGTCATCGGAAGCAGCGTTTTTGCTGATGCCTTCGACCTTCGCTGCGGTTTGCACATTTATATCTGTTATATATTATGAACCAGATTTGAATTGGGTGTGTCTAGTGTTTAATGCGGTAATAAGGCCTACTCGAAAATATTCAAGCTCGAAGCCGACGTTCATACGGACGTAAAAATATCGCGGTGGGATTTTATCGCGTACTGGATTTTTAACTCTCGTTGTTGAGCCGAGCTTCGAGAATCCAACCTAACAAACAACAGAGTGCATCCTAGCGCGTCGAAAACACACTGTTGGATTTTCAACTCTCGGCGCTAAGCAGAAGGTCGCGGATTGTCCGAAGGGGTTACCGCGGCCCTGGCATAGGCAACTGAAGGAACACGGGTGGGTTTTAGTCAGTAAAAGTCTGATACGCCCTTCCGCTCCACCCAGAGCGGGAGAAGTTATTTGATGATTTCCCACCCTCAAAAAAAAAAAAAAAAAAAGCAGAGCGTTGTAAAATCCAGTCTGCGATAATTAATCGCCGAGATATTTTTACGTCTGTGCGAACGTCGGTTAACAGAACCAACTTATTTCTTCTTCAATCGGTCCCTTACTGAGGATCGTGGACACTGGACCCCTTTAAGCGGACAATCTGCCTTCATCGATTCCGGTCCAAGGTTGCCATCACCACCTACTGAAATTTGCTTGATCACTGCTCTCAAAACGGTGAAAGTAACATCGTGAGGAAACCGGCATAATATGCCGGTTATTATTTATTATGTCCTAGTACCAAAAATTCGAAGACATGTGACATCTACCAACCCGCACTGGGGCCGCGTGGTAGATTACAGCCCACACCCTCTCGAAGATAGAAGGCCTGTGTCCCAGCAGTGGGAACATTAAACGCTGATTATATAGATATACCGGGTGCGGCGATTGAACTGTCCGTATGTAATTTTCAATATTTATTTATACACTTTTGCCATATTAAAATAGAAATTTCAAAGTTTTATTATGACTTATTCCGAAGGAATAAAACCGCCTGTAGCCTTTACTACAAGCTAAAGAAGCGCAGGCTGCTCGAACGACGTCGTCACTCAAACAATTCCATTCTCGCGTAAGAGTAACTTTGAGCGCTTCCAGCGAAGTGTGTTTTTTAGCATCGATGACGCACCTTTTCGACAACTGCTGGCACCGTTGCAGTACAGCGTCGTCCGCCACCGTAGCGTTTCTTAACGCTACCAGTCTTATTATAACGTTGAATAGCGCGATGCACAAATTTCTCGTTCAATTGAAGATTTGGTAGCGCTCGACGTATTTCGATATTCGATTTTCCCTCCAAATGAAGAGCAATCACTGAGTTTCGTTTTAAATCCATTGTTCTAAATTCGAATGTGTTTCTCTCACAACAGAATCACTTCAAACGATGATAGAGGACATGTCAAAGACCCAACATTTGAAATTTTGCCGGCAATCGATCCAGTGGTTCGAACTTTAAAACAGTTAGATAGAGACGGACAGTTCAATCGCCGCACCCGGTATTTTATGTATTACGTTTCAGGGGAAACAGTATTTTTTGCTGACAAACTAAGTAATTACTTAATTAATTGGCTAAAAGTGGTACAACACCACAAATCACCGTCAGCCTTCCAAAGAATACAATAAAAACTGAATATACATACTTAAACTCACGCCTTCTTGCCATGGGGGTAAGCAGAAACTGCAGAACGCCACCTGCACGATCATTACATACTCCTTTTGCCTCGTTTACGGTCATACATCTTTACCCGACTACGGCAAAGCCGAAAGGAAGGGTTATGATTTTAGCAGTCTATGCAGTATGTATTTACGTGTGTTTCACCGTAGCGCCTAAATGACTGAACCGATTTTAATGAATGAGATATCAATAGATTCGTAATAACGGTCCGGGTGACATAGGCTAAGTATATAAATTCTCCCTAAATTGAATGTGGAGGAATTTACACGTAAATTTCTGACCTCTAAAAAAAATTAATTGAGATGATCATGGCATGTTTGGTATCAAAAGAAAGGTCTTGGTGAGCACATTACAAATATGTATATATATGTCATACTGTATAGCTAAATAAATATGTTTAAATTGTTAAAAACAATCAAAAGTGACACTGCGCTACTTACGGCGCGGCTGAACCAATTATTACTTAGAATACTAAAACGCATTATTGTACTTTTTAGATCACTTTTATTTTTCCGAAGTCGGGTTACAGTTTTAAGTTTTAAACTTAGTTTTTTTATAATAAAAGCACAACATGATTATTTATTCAACTGACACTAATGATTTTATATTGAGACGTTGCGTTGATCGGAAGTATGATACGATATTCAATTACTTATGTTAACACTCTCACACGACATTAACTTTAAATCCAAAAGATTAAGGCATCTTTTCCTTTGGCGACATTTTTAGGTTAGTTCAACGACCGATCAGACTGATCAGATGATCAGACCATGATTAATGATTTGCGATTTTGTTGACGATAAACTTTGATGCTTTATTTAGTGATGTTTTCAATTTAATGTTAGTCATCCGGTGAGATTTCTAGGATTAAGTGATTCATCGATAATTTTGTGTTTTTAAAATTTCTATAAAACCATATACATAGTTAAATCATTTGTATTTTCATGTGTTAATTGACTATATTTTCTACTGCTGTACTAAAACCAAAACACGATTACTTGAATATTTTTCGATAGAATATAGAATTCCAAAGTAGCACCGTTTATTTTCTGTTTTAACTATTATTACGTATACACTGTTCCTTGTTGTGCAGTAAAATTTGCTTTAAATCGAAGGTATTTAAATATGTTAACAACTTACTAAGCTAAAAATTTCTTTAAGTATAGCATTTTGTCATAAAATCCGGTGGCCGTGAGAGTCTTCTATCTCGCGCAAAACTAGACAACCATAACGCCATTTCACTTACACATGCACACCCAGCTAAACCACACTTCGATATATAAATAAATAAATAAATATCCTTGGACATTTCACACAACGCCATCTAGTCCCAAGCTAAGCAACCTAATGCTTGTGTTATGGTAACGAGATGGCTGATAAACTACTTATATACATTTTTTTTTTGTAAATACATACATATTATAGATAGAAAAACACCCAGACTCGGAACAAATACTTGTAGGTCGTACAAATATTTGTTCCGTGCGGGAATCGAACCCGCGACGTGCTGCGCAGCAGTCAATCGCTCAACCACTGCGCCAACCGTGTCGTCAAATATATCCTCTTAAGTAAAATAGATTTTCAGGTGAAAACACAAAAATAGCATGCAAAATAACATAATTACAGTTACTTATAAAGTGCTGCTACAAAATCTGAGTTACTGCTAAAATCTTCATTGTATTCTAATGAGTATGTTTATATGCGATATAGGTAGGTGCGTATGTCCGGTCGGGGACTCGGCCAAAATGCTGATTATATCAATTGATGATATGTAATTGTTTCACACGCGAACGTTCAGGGTTTAGAAAAAAAAAACCGGTCAAGAGCGTGTCGGACTACGCACAATAAAGGGTTCCGTAGTAGGTATGAAATTATCCCAAAAACAAACTTAACATTATACTTGAAAAACATGTTCTCCCATACATTCCAACAGTAAATGTAAGTTGGCACTCACAATATTGAGAGATTTACCATGTTATTTTAAGACCACAAACTTCTTATAGGTTTTTCTGTAATTTACAACTATGTTCTGTATTTTTTTCAAAATTTTAGGTTTGGTAGTTTCAGAGATAAGGGGGCGAATGGTCAATTTTCGTCTATTTTCTTAAATAACTTTAAAACTGTTTAAATTTTAAAATTATAAAAAAAATATATTTTATTAACCCTTTCATTTGATATGTCACACGGTACAGTTTGAAAAACTTTTTTTTTTAATTTTCTTATTTGGCCCCTAAAAGTGACCCCCATATTCAAAATTAATTTATTTACTTTAACCGTACGTGTTTGGGTCACAGAAATCCACGTGTGTACCGAATTTCAACTTAATCGGTCCATTAGATTCGGAGCAAATTGGCTGTGACAGACGGACAGACAGACAGACACGTCAGACACACGAGTGATCCTATAAGGGTACCGTTTTTTTCTTTTGAGGTACGGAACCCTAAAAACCGGCCAAGTGCGTGTCGGACCACGCACAATGAAGGGTAGCGTAGTTGTAAAGAATGTAGGTAAGTATCCTAAAAACAAACTTAACATAGTAGTTCAAAAACATGTTTCCCATACATTGTCGTATACCTACGTCACGGTCAATTCAAAAACTGTTTTTAAACACAACAACACGGCTTGTTTCCCCGAAGGGTTGGGCAGAGGTGTACACTATACAGGGTTATTGGTAAAACACCAGCAACCTCTTAAGGGGTCATTGTACACATCATTATGAACAACTTTTACTATGGGACCAAATATGAAATCGCGAAAAAAAATCAGCTGCTTCCTACATTTTGACGAGTTTGATGTAGAGAAATGTACTGAACAGCAGATTTTTTTTTCGCGATTTCAGTTTTGGTCCCATAGTAAAAGTTGTTCATAATGATGAGTACAATGACCCCTTAAGAGGAAGTACTTACCCACATTTCGCCGTAAAAAATTAAACTATTTTTTCTGTGCTAAAACTATAAATTACTTACTTACGATTACTATGAGGGTCTCAAATATATTTTTTATATAATTTAAAAATAAATTGTTTCAAAGTTATTTAATAAAATAGACGAAAATTGACCATTCCTCTCCCCCCCATATCTCCGAAACTACAGAGCCTAAAATTTTGAAAAAAATACTAGACAATACATCTATACCTGTAGATTAATGGAAAATCTTTATGAAGTTTGTGGTTTTAAAATAACATGGTTAAATCTCTCAATATTGTGAGTAAAAACAAACTTACATTACTGTTGGAATGTATGGTAGAACATGTTTTTCAACTAGGTATAATGTTAATTTTGTTTTTGGGATAATTTTATTACAACTACGGAACCCTTCATTGTGCGTAGTCCAACACGCACTTGGCCGGTTTTTTTTAGGGTTGCGTACCCGAAGGGTACAAACGGAGCCCCATTGCGGTCACTCACGTGTCCGTTTGTCCGTCGTCTGTCACACAGGTTTTACAACCATACCGTTGGAGCTACAGTCTTCAATGCATCTTGTTGAAGCCATACAAAGTGTCAAAAATATTTTAAAATGTTTTAAATTTTTTACCTACAGCAAAAAGGGGCCGTGAAAAAAAAAATAACCTACCCCATCTATATAGGTACTTATAGTTGTTTAGAACTCGTTGAGTACATAAGTAATGTATGAATTTTTGTTTTCAAAAATATATGTCAGTCAGCATTTTTTAAAAAAAATTTGTTCTGAAGATTTTTTTTTAATTCCCGTGGACCTATGAACTTGAATTTGGTGATTGATAATGTTTATTAAATTACGTATATTTTCGCAAATACAAAAAAAAAACAAAAACAAAACACAAACATAAATCAGATTTGGTACGGAACCCTAAATGTACGAAGTCCGACATGCAATTGGCTGGTTTTTTTTTTTTTTTACAAAATAGCTGGCTGATGAAACTGATCAAAGGCACAAGATTTACACATCTCACCAATCTCTCACTACGCTTCTAATGAGCCTACGGTACGACACGCTCTGAATATTCTGTAGAAACAATTATACTAATACCGAAACCGATACCGCTCTAAATTCAAATAGGTACCATGGAAGCGAGAACGATACGGTATCAAAATTTAATGAGACTTGAATCCCGCTTGGACCGCAAATCACTAAATACGAATTTAAAATATCGTTCTGTTTCTGTCAATTGTTTTGACAATATTTTACTGGTCAGGTACTTCAGCGGGTTCACAGGTTAACACCAAGTTGAGACGAGATGAGTAGCTTAATATATTATTATACCTACATCTAGGTTACAATATTATTATTTACCAGTGAGCCCAAAACTAGACAGTAAGTCCGGCTACATACAGTCGGAATTCCGTTTTGAAATATCGATTCGGAATTTTCGAACGCAGCAAATCACGAAATTCGTAATTTGTAAACTAAAGATTATTCTCTATGCAAACTTCGGAGATAAGGGCCCCCCTTATCTCCGAAGTTTGCATAGAGAAAAATCTGAAATTATTCTGTAATCTTTACATAAACTTTCTATCACATACATACAATGCGTTTCAACTAAAAATAGGAAAGTCAATGACCTCTAACTGTCAACTGAAGCTAGAAATCTAAGGCTTGCAAAGTTTTGTAGTGTTATCCTTATCCATTTTAGTTCTGTTTTTGGAAAATGTTTTTGTTAAAATATGTCACTGACTTTACAAATGTGTAAACGATATGCTATTTTGCTAAATCTTCACAATATGGCGCAAGGTCATTCCTATTCTTAGTTGAAACGCATTGTACACACTATTATACACAATTTTACAGAAATCGGAACGGAACCTTCGGAGCGCGAGTCCGACTCGCTCTTGGCCAATTTTTTTTTTATACAAATATTATAAGTAACGAATAGCCGGGAGGTCATTTGTTCATTTAATTATTTATTTTGTCATCCTGGATATTGCACCACAATAACCAGGGTTAAAAGTAGCTTAAAGCACCTTTCCCACCGCAGTTGTATTTTTTAAGTCCCATATGTAATACGGGGCAAGCCTATTGCCATCAACCGGGCACAAATCTGGACTCCGGGTGGCTACTGAGACATTAGTCCCATGTAATAGTGGGCGAGCCTATTGCCATCAACCGGTCACTAATCCAGACTGCGGGCTGCTACTGAGACATTAGTCCCATGTAATAGGGGGCGAGCCTATTGCCATCAACCGGAACCAAATCTGGACTCCGGGTGGCTATTGAGACATTAGTCCCATGTAATAGTGGGCGAGCCTATTGCCATCAACCGGGCACTAATCCAGACTGCGGCCTGCTACTGAGACATTAGTCCCATGTAATAGGGGGTGAGCCTATTGCCATCAACCGGGCACTAATCCAGACTGCGGGCTGCTACTGAGACATTAGTCCCATGTAATAGGGGGCGAGCCTATTGCCATCAACCGGACACAAATCTGGACTGCGGGCTGCTACTGAGACATTAGTCCCATGTAATAGGGGGCGAGCCTATTGCCATCAACCGGACCCAAATCTGGACTCCGGGCTGCTACTGAGACATTAGTCCCATGTAATACGGGGCGAGCCTATTGCCATCTACCGGGCACTAATCCAGACTGCGGCCTGCTACTGAGACATTAGTCCCATGTAATAGGGGGCGAGCCTATTGCCATCAACCGGGCACTAATCCAGACTGCGGCCTGCTGCTGAGACATTAGTCCCATGTAATAGGGGGCGAGCCTATTGCCATCAACCGGACACAAATCTGGACTCCGGGCTGCTACTGAGACATTAGTCCCATGTAATAGGGGGCGAGCCTATTGCCATCAACCGGGCACTAATCTGGACTCCGGGTGGCTACTGAGACATTAGTCCCATGTAATAGGGGGCGAGCCTATTGCCATCAACCGGACACAAATCTGGACTCCGAGCTGCTACTGTGACATTAGTCCCATGTAATAGGGGGCGAGCCTATTGCCATCTACCGGGCACTAATCCAGACTGCGGCCTGCTACTGAGACATTAGTCCCATGTAATAGGGGGCGAGCCTATTGCCATCAACCGGACCCAAATCTGGACTCCGGGCTGCTACTGAGACATTAGTCCCATGTAATAGGGGGCGAGCCTATTGCCATCAACCGGGCACTAATCCAGACTGCGGCCTGCTACTGAGACATTAGTCCCATGTAATAGGGGGCGAGCCTATTGCCATCAACCGGGCACTAATCCAGACTCTGAGACATTAGTCCCATGTAATAGGGGGCGAGCCTATTGCCATCAACCGGGCACTAATCCAAACTGCGGCCTGCTACTGAGACATTAGTCCCATGTAATAGGGGGCGAGCCTATTGCCATCAACCGGGCACTAATCCAGACTGCGGGCTACTACTGAGACATTAGTCCCATGTAATAGGGGGCGAGCCTATTGCCATCAACCGGGCACTAATCCAGACTCTGAGACATTAGTCCCATGTAATAGGGGGCGAGCCTATTGCCATCAACCGGGCACTAATCCAGACTGCGGCCTGCTACTGAGACTTTAGTCCCATGTAATAGGGGGTGAGCCTATTGCCATCAACCGGGCACTAATGCAGACTGCGGCCTGCTACTGAGACATTAGTCCCATGTAATAGGGGGCGAGCCTATTGCCATCAACCGGGCACTAATCCAGACTCTGAGACATTAGTCCCATGTAATAGGAGGCGAGCCTATTGCCATCAACCGGGCACTAATCCAGACTGCGGCCTGCTACTGAGACATTAGTCCCATGTAATAGGGGGCGAGCCTATTGCCATCAACCGGGCACTAATCCAGACTGCGGGCTACTACTGAGACATTAGTCCCATGTAATAGGGGGCGAGCCTATTGCCATCAACCGGGCACTAATCCAGACTGCGGGCTGCTACTGAGACATTAGTCCCATGTAATAGGGGGCGAGCCTATTGCCATCAACCGGGCACTAATCCAGACTGCGGCCTGCTGCTGAGACATTAGTCCCATGTAATAGGGGGTGAGCCTATTGCCATCAACCGGGCACTAATGCAGACTGCGGCCTGCTACTGAGACATTACTCCCATGTAATAGACGGCGAGCCTATTGCCATCAACCGGGCACTAATCCAGACTGCGGGCTGCTACTGAGACATTAGTCCCATGTAATAGGGGGTGAGCCTATTGCCATCAACCGGGCACTAATGCAGACTGCGGCCTGCTACTGAGACATTACTCCCATGTAATAGACGGCGAGCCTATTGCCATCAACCGGGCACTAATCCAGACTGCGGCCTGCTACTGAGACATTAGTCCCATGTAATAGGGGGCGAGCCTATTGCCATCAACCGGGCACTAATCCAGACTGCGGCCTGCTACTGAGACATTAGTCCCATGTAATAGGGGGCGAGCCTATTGCCATCAACCGGGCACTAATCCAGACTGCGGCCTGCTACTGAGACATTAGTCCCATGTAATAGGGGGTGAGCCTATTGCCATCAACCGGGCACTAATCCAGACTGCGGGCTGCTACTGAGACATTAGTCCCATGTAATAGGGGGCGAGCCTATTGCCATCAACCGGGCACTAATCCAGACTGCGGGCTGCTACTGAGACATTAGTCCCATGTAATAGGGGGCGAGCCTATTGCCATCAACCGGGCACTAAT
This sequence comes from Cosmia trapezina, assembly GCA_905163495.3. Taxonomy (NCBI): domain Eukaryota; kingdom Metazoa; phylum Arthropoda; class Insecta; order Lepidoptera; family Noctuidae; genus Cosmia; species Cosmia trapezina. The sequence continues at coordinate 7,566,118 of LR991048.1, forward strand.
CCAGACTGCGGCCTGCTACTGAGACATTAGTCCCATGTAATAGGGGGCGAGCCTATTGCCATCAACCGGGCACTAATCCAGACTGCGGCCTGCTGCTGAGACATTAGTCCCATGTAATAGGGGGTGAGCCTATTGCCATCAACCGGGCACTAATGCAGACTGCGGCCTGCTACTGAGACATTACTCCCATGTAATAGACGGCGAGCCTATTGCCATCAACCGGGCACTAATCCAGACTGCGGGCTGCTACTGAGACATTAGTCCCATGTAATAGGGGGTGAGCCTATTGCCATCAACCGGGCACTAATGCAGACTGCGGCCTGCTACTGAGACATTACTCCCATGTAATAGACGGCGAGCCTATTGCCATCAACCGGGCACTAATCCAGACTGCGGCCTGCTACTGTGACATTAGTCCCATGTAATAGGGGGCGAGCCTATTGCCATCAACCGGGCACTAATCCAGACTGCGGCCTGCTACTGAGACATTAGTCCCATGTAATAGGGGGCGAGCCTATTGCCATCAACCGGGCACTAATCCAGACTGCGGCCTGCTACTGAGACATTAGTCCCATGTAATAGGGGGTGAGCCTATTGCCATCAACCGGGCACTAATCCAGACTGCGGGCTGCTACTGAGACATTAGTCCCATGTAATAGGGGGCGAGCCTATTGCCATCAACCGGGCACTAATCCAGACTGCGGGCTGCTACTGAGACATTAGTCCCATGTAAAAGGGGGGGCGAGCCTATTGCCATCAACCGGGCACTAATCCAGACTGCGGCCTGCTACTGAGACATTAGTCCCATGTAATAGGGGGCGAGCCTATTGCCATCAACCGGGCACTAATCCAGACTGCGGGCTGCTACTGAGACATTAGTCCCATGTAATAGGGGGCGAGCCTATTGCCATCAACCGGGCACTAATCCAGACTGCGGGCTGCTACTGAGACATTAGTCCCATGTAATAGGGGGCGAGCCTATTGCCATCAACCGGGCACAAATCTGGACTCCGCCTCCGGGCTGCTACTGAGAAGTTCCTTATACAACATGCCCCAGAATTGATGGCACAACCTCTTAAGGGGTCATTATACTCATGGTTATGAACAACTTTTACTATGGGACCAAACCTGAAAACACGAAAAAAAAATCAGCTGCTGCATTTGAAGGAGTTTGATGTACTTATATGTATACGTATACTGAACAGAAGATTTTTTTCGCGATTTCAGGTCTGATCCCATAGTAAAAGTTGCTCATAATGATGAGTACAGTGACCTATCAATTCTGGAACATCACACTAATATTATAAAGGCGAAAGTTTGTAATTGTGTATATTTGTTACTTCTTCACGCTCAAACGGCTGGATCGATTTGGATAAAATTTGGTATGTAGATAGCTTATACCCTGGATAGGCTACTTTTTATCCCGGTCTACGCAGGTGAAACCGCGGGGCGCAGCTAGTGTTGTATAAACCCAATAACACTTTGTCCGACCTATTAGGAATGGAACCGAGGATCTGACGCCTCCTAACATTCGCAGAAACCTTTACACCGGGTGCATCGTAAATACACACCATGCAGGTAATTTCAGTAACAGTTCTTACATAAAACGGCTCGATTTCACCTATAAAATGTAGCAATATGCGGGCAGATACACAATGGATGAAATAATTTCATTGAAAAAAGAAATCTGCTGGATTTTTGTAAATGTTCAATGAAGTTATGTTCCTGAATTTTGCAATACGACAAAAACGTGATGAAAATCTATCTATCTATCTGTATAAATAAAAAGAAAAGTCCTGACTGACTGACTCATCAACGCCCAAACAAAACCCTTACACCTAGAAAGTTGAAATTTTACACAGACGTTTCCTTTATAATTTAGGCAAGGAATAAGGAAGGATTTTTCGAAATTCAACGCCAAAGGGAGTAAAATAGCGGATGAAAGTTTATATGGAAAATCGACATTATTGTAGTTTAAACCATACAAATTTAGCATTCTGGTTAAAAAATAAATATCACATATTTCAGCGTTTTTGGGAAATCATCTAAGTTAGTTTTAATCCCGGTAGTACAATTCCGGGGAATATTTTCCGACACCTACGCGGGTGAAGCCGCGGGCAAAAGCTAGTCTCAAATAGACAGATTGGTAAAGGTTGGTACTTATACCTATTTTGACATTTTTGCATCTCTAAACAAGTGTCCATACTGAGTTTTTTTTTTTTTGTGAATGTCATCTCGCAAGTCTACCTAGGAGATTGTCGGCTGCTTAACCGGATTTTCCTGTGGGTGCCTTAATAAATTAAGGCCTCCAGCCAGGACATAAAACTTATAAACTAAGGTGACTGCTTGCTAAAGGGCACCCCCTGAGGGGGCCTCGGCTTAGGTCGTCGCTGGGGGAGGACAGCAGGGGACAGGCTGCTGGGTCGGATTATTATTATTAAAAGACGAATTTAAAGCTACTGGCTCAGCGGCGCTGGCTGGCTCGAGCAAGGATTGGGTACTGAGAAAAATGAGCTCACACGTTATTAAATATAGCGTTTCCATGACAATCAAGTCTTAGTGTAGTCACAGCGTCATAGTGTTAGAGGTGTCAAAATGAAACAGAAATGCGACCATATCTTTTGACGTGGGGCGAATCTAACGATTTAAATCTTTGCCACTGCCATAATTTTCATGACAGCCGTCACTGCGGGCGTTATTGTGTTAGAGCTTCACACAGTTGTGAAGCCAAATCATAAAAATAAGGAAACTTGTAGTTTTTGCTAATGAGGTCAGTATAAAAGATCGCCTTCAGTGTTCCGATTAAAATTAAGATTACAATCAGTAATAAACAAACGAGTGAGGTTATTAAGTTTTACAGAAACATTTTTATAATACAATAAGTAAATCTCTCCACAGCTAATTACATTCGCAAAACATGAAAATGACATTCCATCTTGTCGCATCAAATAAAAAAATAAAAGAATCAAGTATAAAAATAAACATTATACTTATATGGCCACTTTTAAAATCCTATCTTCACCCATGTCCATACCTTCCAGTAAGGAGGCTCAGCCTGGTGTTAACGACCTCAAAAACCTGCTATCTTCACGTTATCTTCAGAAAGTCAATTGAATTCTTGCAAACGGAATAAAACCTTCACCGTAATATATCCCGGCTGCATAATTAAAGATCGTGGTCTCGATTTTTTTTAAGTTCCTTCTAATTGAGTTCTTTTTCGTAACGCTTCGAAATTTAAAGGCTGTTTGGCGCGAATTTAAAATTGGAGGAAGAGTTTGTTAAATTTTTTGTTCTTTAATAAAATAAAATTAAGTTCCTTCTAATTGAGTTCTTTTTCGTAACGCCTCGAAAAAAGGCTGTTTGGCGCGAATTTAAAATTGGAGGAAGAGTTTGTCACATTTTTTGTTCTTTATTATTGTTTGTTGTTTACGTAAATATTTTAACGTAGAATATGTCTTCTTCTTATCCCAATTTATTTGGAGTCAGGGCAACATGTCTTTTTCTTCCATACTTCTCTATTAATCGTCATCTCGGTAGTCACTCCCTTTCTAGCCATGTCATCTTTCACACAGTCCATCCTTATTTCTGTTTAACTTATTTAGCTAAATAGCATATCTACTGTAGTGTAATTAATAAAGAATTAAAGATCTCAAAAATGAGAATAGAAACAACTCTAATCTCATTTTTTTAGCAAATTAATCATTTCTGGTGGTCAAAATGAGTCATCTTTTAGGTCGGGTCAATTTTAAAATCAACTTCTGATAGATTAACCGTATTTTAATTGACGACTTAGTTTTATTACAGACACTGACAACGACTTACAACATCCCACACTAAACGATCAATCAAAAACAAAAAAAAACGCTAAAAAAAACTCCGTTGATCGTTTCAAAAAAGAAAGTAGCCGATATTATTAAGTTAGTAGTAATAATAAAAAAGAATGTCATAGTTTCTCGGTGTGGACAACAAAATCGGTCATCGCCGACTCGGTTCGGATTCCGTACGGGACCGTGTTTCGTTCATTTCACTGACCCACATTCACGACAACGGAACGTTGAGACGTCACCTTAAGAGATAACACATTTCGAATTCTTTGTCCTTGAAAAAGATAGAAGGCTGAGTAACTTATTACCTTGGTCAAGGAAAAGTTTTTGGTAAAAAGTTTAGCGTGTTTATGGAAAATGGAAATGGTGGAGCGAATTTATGTCTTCGGTTGTAAGCGATTATCTTATAATGTTATGCAGAAATAATATGCAATTTTAATTTAAACTTTGCTCAATATTTCATTCACATTAAATACTTGTTACATATACTACCAATCAGACGATAAAAAGTGATTTTATAGATTTAAAACGCGTTTCCTAGCACATGTAGTAGTTAGCTACGGTCAAGAGGCTTTCCTTCGATAAACGAGTTGATTTTATTTCTCAAGTACGGACGGCAGTAATAGGAAGAGCAACAACCTATGATTGCAGGGCCGTTATTCCCGATCGTCTCGACCGAGCACTGATAAAACATGAAAAAAAAACGGCAAATTCTTTCAACCATAGCTCCGTAATGAGTTCATTCTTAAAAAGTAAAAACTATGGTTTGAAATTCGAATTGTTATTCAAAGCACGCAAAAAAAACAAATGAATATTTATGTCGATCGCTCTCGTTATAAAAGCGCCAAAATTATGGCCAATAACTACACATTATAAGGGTCATCAGACGCAACGGTGCATTGAAATCAATTTTTTATATTCACCTGTTTACCGGCCACCAAGACGAACTCTCACAATCACAGCGAACTCATTATCCACCGGCACTGAGGATTTAACAGTTATTCGTACTAAAACCGATGATTAACAACTCAAGACATTCGTTTCAAGCTCTCTTTGTTTTCATAAATATATCCAAAAATAAATAGCGTAACTTTTTAAATGTTTAAAAAAATAACTTTGACAGTTTCGCGTGCGCGCGCTTTTTATTGTAACTTTTTTTGATGGGTTGATGTAAGGCACAGGCGTTCGCCGCGTCAGCCTTGACCGCTACACGACTGCGGTCTCACTGAACGAATTGTCTTGGTGCACAGCGCTTGTCCTCTCGTCGGGCCATGTAAACAGCGTTGCCATAGAGACACTTACCCAGTTACATTGGAGATTTCTAGTTCATACCAATTTGTACGAGAAAAAATGGCCAGAAATAAATTTATATGGCTACACGTATTTCTAGGTCACATCTAATAACGTGCTTAAGACTGTTTCAAAGACCGAAACGACTGTAATTAAAAACTTAGAAGCCTTTCTCCGCAAAATCTTGTCTGTAAACGTCAAAAAGGTTTCATAACAGAAAAGTCTTGTACAGACACTAGCAGGTCCAGCCACCCGAAACTGTAAAATTTTCCCAATCAACCAGGAACATAATGCTTTAGAGATAAAGATGAAAATCTATTAAAGAAATTTGACATATTGTAGTAGCTTAATGTGCTGGCGTCTGTACAAAAAAAAATTAAGAACTTCATGGAGGTTTAGCCTCTAAGTCTGGCAACACAGCATGTAAATTACTTTCCAACAGTTAGTTTTCGCTCGGTTGCACCGATTCCGGTCAGCTTTTTTATTTTTTCTCCGCTTAGCTTTGGATAACAAAGAAAGCTTATTGATATGAGTAAGCCCGAAATCGGTTAAGCTTTTTCGGCGTCCATTTGGTTATAGACAAAGCTCTACAGTTTTCTCAGCAAATCATCATCAGCCTAGATTGTATACATCTCACAACTATGTTGGGATCGGCTTCCAGTCTAACCGGATGCAGCTGGATACCAGAATTTTACATGGAGCGACTGCCTATCTGAACTCCACAACCCAATTACTTGGGTAACAAAATACCCCTTGGGAAGACGGGATTAGCCAAGTCCGTTAGAAAAATCAATTAGGCACCATTATTGTCTTCGCCATTATATGGGAGCATAGTTTCTAGGGCTCCTTTTTTTGTGGATGGGAAATCATCAAATGACTTCTGCCGCTCTGGCCGGAGCAGGAGGTCGTGTCAGACTTTTACTGACTAAAACCCACCCGTATTCCTTCAGTTGCCTGTGCCAGGGCCACGGTATCTCTTTCGAACAACCCGCGACGCCGGGGGCATCGGCACTATCGGACCCTACCTCTGCTGACATCTCTATCAGGCGTGCGTGGAACACAACGCGCCGTCGTCGACCCGGGCCTGGGGGCCTACTCCCTAAGTCCGTCCGTCTTTCCGTCCGTCCGTTTATCCGTCCGTCTGACATTACGATCCATCAAAACAAGTGTAAAAGTTAAATTTTTCGGACGGGCAAAAACACATCGGGAGTAGGGACAACTGGCAAATCATGTTGTCATTCATACTTCGTTCGGTCCCCGAACCAATCATTCATCCGTAGGTCATACGTAGTAGGAAACGCCCGTAACGAAGGCCAAAACTACGGGCTTCGTGCTTAGGGAGTAGGACCCCTGGGTCCCTAACGGACGGCGAGCTACACATTGCTCGCCGTCCGCAAGCCCCGAGCAAGCAAGGGGTCCTGGCTTCGATCCATTCGGTTGGGAAGATTGTAATTACGCTTTTACGTTACGATGATATTCTCAGTAACAGATCACATGATCACGTGATCCTAAGGGTTCCGTTTTTTCGTTTCGAGGTACGGAACACTAAAATTGAAAAATAAAAAGCTTTTTTACGAAAAAAAAAACCGGCCAAGTGCGTGTCGGACCACGCACAATGAAGGGTTCCGTAGTAGAAAAGAAATTATCCCAAAGACAAACACTTAGTTGAAAAACATGTTCTATACATTGATATACGTTACGGACAATTCTCCAACTGCATATTTAAGTTTGTATTCGCAAAAAACTATTCATAAATACATATGGGTAGTTCTTCGAGGTCCCTCAAAACGCGGTCACACGGTCTTAATTCCTAACCTATGAAATATTCAGTCTTAGGACCAAATACAGATTTCTCTTTGTTTATTTATGTGTACAATTTCAACAATAAATATCTAAAATTATTTATAATATTTATTTTAAAAAATATCTAGTGTCCAAAACGGGAGCAAAATCGGTGTTCTTCGCGCGTCACACTCTGTTCGCGCTCACGGAAAACTTTGATAACTTTTGTATTCTATTCATAAGCATATAATGTAATACATCAAATTGATCCTATTTAATTAGGCATCATAATGATCAAAGAATATTAATTGTATCTCTTAATGTACAATAGTTAATAGGCATTATGTCTCTGTCACACGATTTTCCTACTTTCGCGAGGGCGCAACAAAACTGCACCTAACTTCCAAGAGGGGCAACTTGTCGCTACACTTTTTAGTTGCGCGGACGCTCAGTAGTGTCACGGCATCAGTGGGGGAGACAAATTCATTAATTGCTTATAAACAAAAAAATATGAGATAAGTTAACCTTTGAATATTTTCAAGTAGCCTTGGTCAAGAAACTTTCATGCCCAAATTTTGAAGGATAATGTTTACAATTTTCCAACTCATTTTGAATGAAGGAATAAGATAGATCTTCGAGATTATTCCCAAGTACTTTGTTCGTTAATTTACCTGTAACTTTAATAGTAATTCTCAAAAATGTGAAATTTTCGTAACTATCGTGGCACAACTTTCGTGGTTATTTGTCCACGAAAGTCAGCTAGCGCACCATGAAAGTTTTATATCTCCATTAAATAATGACTTCAGATGTTTTGTGACGCCGCTGATGCATTTACTCGATTGTCGTGTTATGTATTTGTATAAGTATTTATGCGTGTACGAGTATGTGCTTCAATTTTTTTCTTGTAACGACTCGTAGTATGTGTTTCTGTTTGTATGTTATCTCGTAGCCAAATTAACAGCTTACTTCACCTCAACCTGTGCTGTTTAGCCAATGGGCTAATTAACAGGAAGAAAATACCTTATGAATTTTATTATGTAGAGTGCTTGTCAGACAAAAGTATAAAAAAAACCCGTTCTTAGGGCCCTCCAGAAGCTGTTTGATTCCATCATAGTCGAGGGCAAAACGCTGCAGGCATGGTACAGAGCTGTGGTGGTATTATTCTTTAAGAAGGGCGATAATGTTCTTCTTAAGAATTACAGACCCGTCTCACTTCTGAGCCATGTCTACAAGCTGCTTTCAAGAGTCATCACGATCTGTTTCGCACGCAGGTTTGATGACTTCCAGCCTCCCGAACAAGCCGGATTCCGTAAAGGCTATAGCACCATAGACTACATACGTATACACTGCGACATGTTATACAGAAGACTGAAGCCTCCGATTCGATTAAAGCATGGGCTGTACTGCAGTCTCGACTATCGGTATATTGAGGTGCTGAAGTGCCTGTACGAAAACGCCACTATGTCAGTCCGACTCCAGGGACGGACCTCGAAACCTATCCTTCTGGCGAGGGGGAGACAGAGAGAGGTTATCTCTCCGAAACTGTTCACCGCTGCACTGGAGGATGTCTTCAAGGTTCTGGACTGGAAAGGGCTAGGGATCAATGGCGAGTACGTCACTCACCTTCGGTTTGCAGACGATATAGTAGTCATGGCTGAGACTATGGAGGGGCTCAGTACACTGCTCGAAGACCTCAGTAGAGCTTCCGAAAGAGTCGGTCTTAAAATGAAAATGGATAAGACAAATGGCATCGCAAATGCCCATGTAGCACCCACTCTCATGAAGATCGGAGACACTACACTGTAGGTTGTGGACGAGTATCTAGGACAAACTGTCCAGTTAGGTAGGTCCAACTTGAAGAAAGAGGTCAATCGTTGAATCCAACTCGGCAGGGCAGCGTTCAGGAAGCTTCGCAATATCTTCTCGTCTCACATACCATAGTATCTCAAGACGAAAGTCTACGACCAGTACGTGTTGCCAGTAAAGACCTACGGCACTGAAACGTAGTCGCTCACAATGGGCCTTATAAGAAGGCTGAAAGTCACCCAAAGGGCAATGGCGAGGGCTATGCTTGGAATTTTCCTATGTGATCAAATCAGAAATGAAGAGAGCCGCAGTAGAACGAAGGTAACCGACATAGCCCGAAGAATTGCTTAACTTAAGTGGCAGTAGGCAGGGCACATTGCTCGAAGAACAGATGGCCGATGGGGCCTAAATGTTCTGGAGTGGCGGCCGCGTACTGGAAGACGTAACGTTGGAAGGCTTCCCACAAGTTAGACAGATGACCTTGTAAAGGCCGCAGGAATCTGCTGGATTCGGGAAGCACAGAACCGGTCGAAATGGCGGTGCTTAGGGGAGGCCTATGTCCAGCAGTGGACGTCTTTCGGCTGAAATGATGATGATGATAATGATGTAAATTTTACAGTTTAGTTACTGGACCAAAGCTAAATTAGCAACCAAAGTTACTAATAAGTAATAATAAGCTGATCTCAAAACACTATGTTGATCTCAAATACAAGTTGATTTATAAATAATAAGTATTTCATTTTTTAAACTTCAATCCACAGGAAATTTATGAAAAAATAAGGATTTAAAACTGTATTTTGCTTACAGAAAATACGTTTGTAACTTTTGTGGCGTCTTTCGTAACTTTCGTGGGAACCGAAATTTCAAAATAGAATATCTCTGTACTTTATGCACCGATTTACATATAATCAAAATTGCACTTATTATTTTTAGAGCATCTTAAATGTGTGTCCATTTATTTGAAGATTACTCTAAAAAAAAAATTCGCCACGAAAGCTACGCGGAGAATACTTTTTGAAGAACTACTCATATAACATGACGCCTTGTTTCCCCGAAGAGTTGGGCAGAGGTGTAACTGTACACCCACATTTTGCCAGACAAAGAAAACTAAAACCTATTTTTTGTATGTGACAAAACTACAAATAATCAATTTTCAGACTTTTTCCTTTACTTGTGCTGTGAGACCTTGCTTCTTGCCAAATTTCATGATTACTAGGTCAACGGGAAGTACCGTATAGGTTTTGATTTACTTGCGAGTACCAAAACATGTTACATAAATCACCGTATTTTTTTATTGCGTTGACTTAGAAGTTTAATTTTTTTAGAAATCTAAGGGACCATAGACTTACGTATTTGATATTAATTTCAACTTGATACCTCCACGCGTTCCTAAGAAAAAGGGCCTTGACAGATGACATCCTTAAAAATATTTTTTTATGTGATAAAATTATAAATTACCAATTTTCTGACTTTTTCCATTACTTGTGCTGTAAGACCTTGCTTCTTACTAAATTTCATGATTCTAGGTCAACGGGAAGTACCCTATAGGTTTTGATTTACTTGCGAGTATCAAAATATGTCGCATAAATGGCCGTATTTTTTTATTGCGTTGACTTAGATGCTTGATTTTTTACAGCTCTAAGGGACTACAGACTTACGTATTTGGTATTAATTTCAACTTGATACCTCCATGTGTTCCTGAGAAAAAGGGCCTTGACAGATGACATACTTCAAAATATTTTTTTGTGTGATAAAATTAAAAAATACCAATTTTCGGACTTTTTCCATTACTTGTGCTGTAAGACCTTACTTCTTGCCAAATTTCATGATTCTAGGTCAACGGGAAGTACCCTATAGGTTTGGATTTACTTGCGAGTATCAAAATATGTCGCATAAAGGGCCGTATTTTTTTTATTGCGTTGACTTAGAAGCTTGATATTTTTACAGCTCTAAGAGACCACAGACTTACGTATTTCGTATTAATTTCAACTTGATACCTACACGCATTCCTGAGAAAAAGGGTCTTGATAGACTGACAGACAGACAGACAGACAGACAGACAGACAAACAAGGGTTCTGTTTTTTCCTTTTGAAGTACGGAACCCTAAAAAAACTACAAAGTGAAAAAGAACTTTAATTTTGGAAGTCGGTGGCAAAAACCAAAACATAGATACAACAAAAACACCGACTTCCAAAATTAAAGTTATTTTTCACTTTGCAGTGTTTTTTGGAAGTCGGTTGTTTTTTTTTTTAAAAAAAAAGCTTTTTATCTATTCATCAGCTTCTAAGCCCATGCATTAAGTAAGAACATCTCCATAATACCTCGAAGGAGCGTCGTAAAAACTAACAAATGGATTCTCGATAGCACGGCGGGCGCGGGCGCAGCATTACTTATTGATTAATAGCATCCTCCTGCTAGCTTGCCAATTAACCTGCCAGGTATATTATGTAGGTTTATTTATATTTATAGTCACACTAGCATTTGCCGTCGGCTTCGCCCGCGTATAGGGTTACCATATCTCAGGATTTGTCCTGAGATCTCAGGATTTTTAGGGTCTTCTCAGGATTGCGGCCGGATTTTGTGAAATCTCGGAAATCTCCGGATTTTTAGAATTTTCAATAAAATAGAGTACCTACCTAAGTACTTACTTTTTTCAGATCTCTTTTATTACAAAAACAAGCAATAATCTTCTTTATATAGAGACTAATTTACAAAATCAACTTTGGTCATGGGAATTGCACAAATAAAATCAACACTTTAAATATAAGAAACTGTTCTGTACTCATCAGTTTTATCGTAATTATTTTGCGATACCTTTTTAAGTAAGTAGGTAAACTTTTGTCTTTTAACACTGTTCTATAAAAGCTTCGCACTCTTCAAATTACGACACACACGCACTGCCCACGCGTCGTGCGTCGTGCCGCTGGCTACAAAGCTGTAAATTACGTTTGCGAAAAAAATCGCAAAATTCGGGAAAATCTCAAGATTTTTCAATGGAAATAAGGCTTTTTCTCTGGACTTTTAAATTTTCTCTACCCGCGTAGAGGTCGGAAATTATCCCAATGTCCTAATACAAGTTATGGTCAAAATCATAACCCTCCTTTTTGCTTCGCCGTAGTCGGGTAAAAAGGTTATTTTTTTCAATTTCATCATGGCCTACTTTCTTATTTACTGTTGGAGACCACTGATTGAAGATAAAGAAAAACATCTTGAGGAAAAACGCGTCCTTCTTAAAATCAATGCCTGTTCGATCTGTGACTCATTCGTAACGTCAACAAAACTACTTTCATCGCATTTTTGTCAACAAAATCTCCAAAAATATTCTGTGTAACCATTCGAAATAGAATGACTCATACGAATAATATTACATTCTCATAGTTTTAATGCATAAGAGTAACTGTCACCTTTTTACTATGTAAGAAAAGTTACGGTTTTTTAAGTGCAGCTACCTAATTTATTCATTTATAACATGTTTACCTAAGTTAAGGGGATACATCGATAAATTTTGTGTTTTTAAAATTCCTTTAAAACCAAATGTAAGTATATGGTTATATCATTTGGATTTTTCATAATTATGTGTTATTTGACTATATTGTCTACGGTTGTACTAATAAAAACGAAACATGATACCTTGACATATTTTCGACAGAAGACATTTTCTATAAAACTCCAAAGTAGCACTGTCTATTTTCTGTTTTATACGATTTCTAGTACGGTCAGCAACATAAGTCGGTTAACACTGCTACTTTTTGACATAGGTAGTCTAAATTAACACCAAATGATACGGTAATCTGCTTTTTAGCATTTCATTTATTAGATAAGAGTTAATTTTCTTTAAAATTTACATCTGTTCCGATTATAATGAAGTATATTTCTCAATAATTAAGTTTTAGAAAACACAAGTGTTAATCGACTTTTGTTGCTGACTGTACTAGCTGACCCGACAGACGTTGTCCTGCCTTAGCTATGAATATTATAATTTGTTATTGATTAACAGGCTTTGTACGTGGACACGTAGTAATGGAAGAGGTCTTCTAGGCCTCTAAAATGTATTGTAAAATAAAACCTGTTGATTACGAAAATAAATAAACTTGTTAATCTTATTATTAAAATATATAATGTAAACGCGCGAAGTTCCCGAAGGCGCAAGCTGAGAACATTTTGAATTGTGTAGGAAAACTTAATTTATATTTTAAGAATTGAACTATGATTTTCTGCTCAAAAGTAAAATACTGGAATAAATTTTTAGTAAAAAAACCGGCCAAGTGCGTGTCGGACTATGCACAATGAAGAGTTCCGTAGTTGGGATGAAATTATCCCAAGAACATACATTATAGTTGAAAAACAGTTCTCCCATACATTCCAACAGTAAATGTAAGTTTGTACTCACAATATTGAGAGATTTACCATGTTATTTTAAGACTACAAACTTCTTACAAGTTTTCCTGTAATGTACAGGTAAAGAACTATTTTCTGTATTTTTTTCAACATTTTAGGCTCAGTAGTTTCGGAGATAAGGGGTTCAATGTTCGTCTATTTTCTTAAATAACTTTAAAACAATTTATTTTAAAATTATAAAAAAATATAATAAGACCCGCATAGACCCTTTCTTTTAATTATGTCACACGGTACAGTTTGCAAAACTTTTTTGTTTAATTTTCTTATTTGCCCCCTAAAAGTGACCCCCTATTCAAAACTAATTTATTCAGTTTACCCGTACGTGTTTGGGTCACATAAATCCATATGTGTACCAAAGGGGTTTGGGTAATTTTGTATGAACCAGTGGCATATTTTTTTTTTTTGAGCGGCCACTTAATTTATTGTTGCTAAGTTATAGTGGTATACATAATAATAATGAATCATAAAAGAATTTTGCCTTAAATGATATCGGAGCTGAATAATCGAAATAGGTAGTATTTCAATATCATGTCGTCTAAATAAAGATGTAACCGCGTATATATATTCTGAACAAATACAGCACGTATGGTACAATACATACACGCATGATATTGGAGGAGTTTGTATATACGATAATTAAATAAAAAACAATAATACTACAAAATCACTATATTTTTACACAATCCTTAATTACATAAATCGCGTCTACATTTATGAGATTGCTAGCTTCGCAAGAAATAACAAACATCTTTTTGATAAGTACAGAAGTAAGCGGCATAGTGATAAGATTTGTTGTAAATCTAACAAGACGGCCTTATATGCCAGAAGCATTTTCAGTATGGCACCGCGTATATAGGGTGACTGGTAATTAGTGACCGATACCTAAACACATGATTGTGCTCATGATAACAAACAACTTTTACTATGGGACCAAACCTGAAATCGCGAAAAAAAAATCGCCTGCCCCATACATTCATGTTCGCATAACTCGTCAAAATGTAGGGAGCAGCTGTTTTTTTTTTCGCGATTTCAGGTTTGGTCCCATAGTAAAAGTTGTTTGTTATCATGAGCACAATCATGGGTTTGGGTATCGGTCACTAATTACCAGTCACCCTATATACAATCACTTAACAAAGTCTATACTAGAAACTCCATCCATCGATGAATTTAAAAATAAATTAAAAAGATTCTTGCTATTTAAATGTTATTATAGTATTCAGGATTATTGAACAGAGGATGTAAGGACATATTGTTCTCAGAAATATTGTTGTTGATGTGACATGTGATTATTGCACTATTTAATTCTATTATTATTACTTTGACATTTATTTACAAATATATCTTGACATTCTCACTCATTTAAGGCATGACATTTTAATCTTTATTATTCTAGTGACATTAATATTTGCTAATGTTTAATTATTTATTATTTCTTATGTTTATTTTATGTTTAAAGATTTATTATTTGCCATTGTGAAACTACCAAAATAGTGTTATTGCCTAATTATAAATTATTGTTGCAAGTAATTGTATTTAACAATGCTGTGTTGTGCTGATACAGTTTAAAGCTTGAGATTTGCATGCCTCAAGGCGTAATATGGTTGAACTATGCTCTATTTTTAACAACTTTATGTAACTACCCATATTAGCAAATAAATGATTTTGATTTGATTTGATTTGATAAATAGATTTAAAACGACTTGTTGGGTGTTTTATGGTTCTTCAGAAGGTTCATCTTCTATTTCATGTCTGATTATTATGTCGACAAACTGCGCTGTAGGAGACAGATTTTCTTGATACACGCGTCTGCTGCGCTGCGTATAGAGGCATGAGGAACAGGCTGTAAACTTCACTCAACCACCATAAAAAAGGGAGGATCCTCCGACCAACGTGGGTGCGTGGGTACGTGGGTGTCGTGTCTGATGGGCAACTGCCCGACGGTTGATGTCGGGATGTTGTATATACGCTAGTCGCGCAGTAAACTCTGATTGCGCGATGCAAGATTTTGCGTGACCTCAGTGTGATGCGTAGTTCGTATGTAGCGATATAGATGCACATCACTCCACTCCGGAGACCGGAGGTCGATAGTGTGGTGAGTCGTGTATCTTGCCACGCTTGCCAGTGCTAGTTGAGGTTCCAGTGAGTCGGAACCGGGTGCCACATAGTTCACGGTGAGTCGGAACTGTCTGCGGTGAGCCCCAGTGAGTCGGAGTGGCGCTGTGTTATGCTCCAGTGAGTCCGATGTACAACGTGTGGTTGAGGCTGACTGCTGGCGTCGACCAGGAGAAGGCTCTGCTTGGGGACCGGCTGAAAGTGCACTGTGCTGTGCCAAGGTTGCTGATGAGGCTGAGGGTGATGACCAATCTAAGACATATTCATATTCGTATTCCATTCATTCGTATCTCCAATTCTGGAGTCGTAGCGCTTGATGGCGCGCTTCTCCCAGTCTGCTCCGACTTTCGGTATCTCGGTTCACTCGTGCAAAGCGATGGTGAAGTGGATCGGACGGTTAAGCACAGGATTAACACTGAATGTGTGAAATGACGGCAGATCACGGGAACAATTTGCGACTCCCGCATTCCCCTTAAACTTAAAGGGAAGATACATAAAACAATGGTTAGACCTGCTGTATTGTATGGATCAGAATGTTGGGCTACAAAAGGGATAAATGAAATACATGCAGCTGATATAAGAATGCTAAGAGGGATGTGTAGTGTTACACGAATGGATAGAATGAGTACATAAGAGGAAGTGTGAAAGTGGCACCGGTGACTGAAAAGTTGTGCGGAAATTGGTTGTCATGGTATGGGCATGTGATGCGGAGGAAGGAGGAAAATGTCGTGAGGGAAGTTTTGAGTATGAATGTCGATGGCTATACGAGTAGGGGAATACCAAAGAAACGATGGATGGACTGTGTGAAAGATGGCATGGCTAGAAAAGGGATGACTACCGAGATGACGAATAATAGAGAAGTATGGAAAAAAGGGGCATTCTAACTCTCGTAATAGACTCAGGACCTTTAATGTTATAAATATTTCGATAAGAGTAATAGTCATTTCGAAACAAAATAATATAATACGCGGGTCATATTACACCAATAATATTCTTGCCTGATGTACTTATGTTGATAACTTCTAAACAGTACGACATTAAAAATGGGTGGTTTTGTATAAGCTCTGCAGTTAAGATCATCGATCGCCTGCGAGTCCCGCCAATACGGTTTAAACTTCGCTGGCAACCGACACATATTGTAGTTAATGCCAAGTCACAAAATAAGAAAATAACAAAGTCTTCTAGGCAAACTAAGTCGTTGTGATTTAAAACAGACACAAATAAACACACTGTCGCACTGGCGTTAGTGTTGTAAGAGTGCGGGGAGTGAGGGTCAGTGTGCCGTCGCGCGTGCCGGAGTATGACTCGGAGACTCCGGTAAACGAATCCTGTGCTACGATTGGGCGAGGAGATCTCTGCTTTTGGTGGGCTCGTGGCTCGTGGCTTTTGTGTTGTTGTTTATCGCTAATAACGAGTTACAAAGAGAAATAGAAGAAAAACTACAACGTAATTAATGAAATAGACACAAATGGCAATTTGGTTTCATAGATTTTTACTGTAAACATCTCGGCTTCGATGAACGTGGGAAAATAACGTTCATAGAAAAAAATATATGCCTTAATGTGTTCTTTCTAATGAAACACTTTTTATTAGTGGCCGCGTATTTAAAAAATCATGGCCCTGCGCGCACTGCCGTGCGTTTTTCGAGCGCATAATCTGTGAAGTATGGAATACCTTTGAAGTGTCACTGCGGTGAGAAAAACGCTTGCGTTTTAGTCACCGTAGGCACTGCCGCGCGCCGGTGCGGCAGAACTAACGCATCGCATTCCACCGCACGGCAGTGCGGCAGCACGCAGGGCCTTCACAGGGATTCGGAGCAAATTGGCTGAGACAGACGGACAGACACACGAGTGATCAAAGGGTTCCGTTTTTTCCTTTTGAGGTACGGAACCCTAAAAAAGTCAAAATATGAAAGTACACTAGTGTTAGTAAATTAACTCTGTAGCAATAAACTGTGTTTACAATGTTAACACTGATCTCTCATTGTAAGGAAATCCTATACAATGCTTTATCTGTAACCTCTTTTTTTTTGTGTATGGGAAATCATTAAATGAAATGACTTCTCCCGCTCGGGTGGAGCGGAAGGACGTGTCAGACTTTTACTGACTAAAACCCACCCTTCCTTCAGTTGCCTATGCCAGGGCCACGGTATCTCTGTCGAACAACCCGCGACCCCGGCTACCCATTCGAGGACATGGACCTAAAAAAAAAGGCGGACGCCGTCTCCTTTAACAATAACTGAAGCACCCATAGTAAGTCAGTGCGCTAATGTCTACAAGCCAGCACGCACACATTCACACCATAGTAAGTCTACCGGCCGCCATTACGTTACACGAGCGACGGCGTCTTTGCAGGTACTCAAATCACGCACACATAGATCGGTAGGGTGCTTCACTTTCGATATGCGTGGTGCGGAGTCCATCTTTTTTTATAAGTCTATGTTCGAGGACAAGAAATACCGTGATGATGTTATGCCCCTTTCTGAACGAAACTAAAAACCACAAGTAAAACTGACAGCCGTGACACTGTCTGTGTCTTTGTCATTACTGTCATTGTCAAAAAAAATTAAATTGAATTTTATTGTCAAAATTAGCAAAACATTTATAAAGCAGTGCAAAATTTGCAAGTTTTATAGAAACTACAATGAAATAAGAGAAATACTTTCAAACATATACAAAAACCACGTTTATCTAATAATTAGCAAGGTATGTTTGTCAATTTCTTTTAATATTTTGAACTTCTCAACACAAATTCTTGCACGTGTCGCCGAATGTAAAGAACATGCTAGATTTTAATTTCCACTCATTTTTTAATATTATATTTAGTTAATTGTAATTTTTAATGTATTTACGATGAGATATATTAGTTTTTTAAGTTAAAATGTTTGCAATAATAATTATAACCTCAAAAGTGTAAACAAATACATGTGAACATAGAGGTGAACTTTAATGTGATTAATTAAGTTAAATTCTACTCAATAAACAATCAATCTGCCTAGCCTTTTCCCAACTATGTTGGGGTCGGCTTCCAGTCTAACTGGATGCAACTAAATATCAGTATATTTCTTGGAGCAACTGCCTATCTGACCTCCACAACCCAGTAACTCCACAACCAGGTAATACGATACCCCTTGGTAAGACTGGTTGTCAGACTTTCGGGCTTCTGACATCCAATAATAATTGTCAAAGATCCACAAATGACAGCCGGGACCAATGGCTTAAACTGCTTTCCGAGGCACAGAGGAGTCTCGGTATGTAAAGATGGTCACCCATCCACGGCCCAACCCCGGCTAGCGTAGCTTAACGTGACGGAACAACCCGTCCGGCTGTTAAGCTCCTCCTATTCTACTGAATAAACATTTATATTAATTAGATTTTATCAGATAGTAATTATTTTTTAGTGGTTTTCCTTAGCAAACTAAGCTTTCCCCTATTCCATGCAATAGAATATTATTTATTGATGCTGCAGACGGTCAATATTAAATAGATTGTACAATAATAAGTAATGAAATAAAACATACTACTACATTTTACCTTTCTTTCAACAACACAATTAAATAAAAAATAAACTTTTGACATTCACAGAATGGACGTATTGAGACCGCATTCCCCTACCAGACAAAAGCGTAAAAGGAAATCCCAGCTGACACTCTCTACTTCGGAACATAAAAATATGAAGTTAGATACACCAGACATCATACCTCTTACAACAGTAAAAGCTCCGAAGTCCGCTGGAGTTAAATGCAAACCGGAAATCAAAGAGGAAGACTTTGACTTTGGTGATAAATATCCAATATTGAAAAATCAAGACCTGGTTAGCAAATTCCTGAAAGTGCAGATGACTAATAATCAGAAAGGTTTGTAATAACAATAATAAAGGTATACAATCATCTGCCGGGCTTTTCCCAACTATGCTGGGGTCGGCTTCCAGTCAACCAAGAATGACGGTCAAGATCAACAGCTTAACATGCTTTCCGAGGCACAGGGTCATACGCGGAGCTTGACGTATTCAATCAGCCCATGTGGCTGTTTTTACTTAGCCACAAGCCCAACACACAATAAAGATAATACCACAACAAAAGTGCTTGGAGGAAGGAAGTATTCCAGTATGATGCTGGTAAGTATCTTGACTGTATTTCTGGGATTGTCCTGATAGCCGTGAAATACTCTACTCCTCAAGCACCTCAGGACATGTTGCCCCTTTATTGCTACGTCACTGTGACAGTGACCGTTTCTGGTCACTGTCACATTAAACTAGTCAAGGTACCCAATCCACTATACCCACCCAAACCTACAGCCCAATGTTATGTTTCCATGATCTGCAATAGTTCTGCACCAACGGGGGGTTGTCCTTGGGTGCACTTCCATAGTGCATATGGGGATAATCCTCGGCTGGTGCCTTTGATATGTCAAATACAATTTAAATACTACAACAATAATGAAGTATTACACAAATGTAAAACATAAGTTCCTATTTTCAGTATTAAAGCACACATATCAACTCGGAAAGAGATCGTCACCGTATCGCCTTTCGCCTCCACCGTGTCCCGAGGTGAAGCGATTATGTTACGGGTCCGATTAGTGTGAGTTGCAGTAGAGATTTTCAAACAAAGAGTACTGCACGGCTCGAGTTCAATCGGTGACAATCCCTTTCCGAGTTTATATGTGTGCTATGACCTTAAATGGGAATTATTTCTGACGACACGGTTGGCGCAGTGGTTGAGTGATTGACTGCTGCGCAGCATGTCGCGGGTTCGATTCCCGCACGGAACAAATATTTGTACGACCTACAAGTATTTGTTCCGAGTCTGGGTGTTTTTCTATCTATAATATGTATGTATTTACAAAAAAAAAAAAAAGTATATAAGTAGTTTATCAGCCATCTCGTTACCATAACAGAAGCATTAGGTTGCTTAGCTTGGGACTAGATGGCGTTGGGTGAAATGTCCAAGGGTATTAGTATTATTAGTACATTACAGCCAGTAGTATAAATGGTGTCAATAACCCTTGTCTTAAGTTTTACTTGTGTAAATATGTTATTATTTGGATTTCAATACTAAATAGGAGATATATTTTACACATACAATTTGTATGCAGCACAGTTTTCTGTCCAACCAAATAACCCATAGAGAAAATGACTTAGCATAAAAAAACTCTGCTCAAGAAAAGATCATCCAATCATTTGAAATACCATTTTATTTCAGGCCGCATCCGTCAAGCTGTAAGAGAATCTCTGCAAGGCACATCCAGCATAATGGATCCAGAAATAATACACAGTAAAATTCAATCAATTATCAGGGCTTCAACAGTTCTTACCGACTCCGAATTAAGACGTATTCGCATACTTTACAACTTACTTAAAACCTCTTTAAAAGAACAAAAACTATCCAGTCAGAGTATTAAACCTAAAAAAGTGGAAAAATCTAAGAAGAAAATGGATGGGGATACCCCGATACCAAAAGATAAAGTTAAGAAAGAGAAAAAAGAAAAAACTGAACAGTTGGAGCAAAAAGTTCGTGGTCCAAAGAGATATATTGTATTTGTAGGGAACTTGCCACTAGATGTTGACAAGGATAAGGTAAGACTGAGAACAAACTATGTTTGCCTTTAACCTGTGAAACTTAAAAACAGATTTTTTTACTAAACAGCAAAGCTAGATCTGATGTTACTTACAAAAAAAGTAACAGAATTAATTTCATTAAAAATATACTTACATGCATGTGAAACTGTGGAGATTTCTCCGTTATACCTTAAGTTAATTATTTATGTACTATACATGTAAGTCATAAACTTTCCACAATAAATTCTCAAAATTATGTTGAAAACCACATGAAAGTTCATTAAGTAATTTATAAGAAGTAAGTAGTCAAGCAGACAGGCATGAAAAGCTTAAAGTAAAAGTAGCCTAAGTTACCCTTAATAACATCAGCTATCTGCCAGTAGTGCCAGTGAAAGTCCCGTCAAAATCGGCTCTTAATAACATCAGCTGTTTCGGATATTGGCTGGTACAAACAGACAGACAAAAATGTTTAAAATAGGTTTTGATTTTAAAGTACCGTAATACCTTCATATACATTTAGTTAAAAGCTGTTTTTTTTGACCTTACAAACAGACACTTGGATTTTATTTATTTGTATAGATTAAATTATCATTTCACTTATTTTTATTTTATATACTGCATAGGGGTATTGTATTACCCAGTAACTTGGTTGTGGAGGTCAGATAAGTAGTGGGTGACTACTTGTAAAATACAGGTATTCAACTGCATCCAGTAAGACTGGAAGCCGACCTCAACAAAGTTGGAAAAAGGCAGTGCACATTAATTGATGTACTGCGTAACTGTATACATAAAATTAATCGCTATTTCCCTTGGTCACGCCATAACTTCAGAACGACTTTACCAATTTTTTTTTTTTTTTTTTTTAAGTTTTTGTAGAAGGTTCTTAAGGAAAGAATAATTAAGAAAACTGCACAGAAAATTAGAAAAAATATTTTAACTTCGCGCGTTTACATTAGAATATTCATAGCTAAGACAGAGCACAGACACATAATTTCACTGCGTAGCTCCACTTTCTATCAATTCTTATTATTTTCCCTTTTGTTACAGATAACAAACCACTTCTCAGAGATGAATGAGCAAATCGTAGACATCCGTATCCCAAAGGTGATGGAAGGCAAGAAGAGTGCCATTGCCTATTTAGAACTTAAGAATGAACCCAGTTATGAGGTATGTTTTTCATCATCATTTGTAAAAAAAAAAGTTATTTACGGGGAATGCGCTGTGGTAGCCCGCGAAATTCATTCTTTTTTGTTTTTTTTTTTGCAATTTGCAGGTCCGTGTCACATCTCTCTAAGTAAGATTTTGTGCGTTCCGCGTATCATATTTTGATCAAGATACAACCTAACACGGACCTGCAAATTGCATAAAACGCGAAAATTTGAATTTCGCGGTTACCCAGCGCATTCTCATACCCGCATGCGAGACAGAGCCCCAGCGCTGGTTTTCAGCGACAGCTGGCGTTGACGGGTGCAGCATGCAATTTAAATAACAAATAAAATAAATACTTACACAATACTTAATTCTAAAAGTTTATACCAATTAATTATATAAGCAAGCAATTAAATATTTAAGCAATTGTTACATAAATAAATAAATAATACCTACCGGGTGTAAAAAGACACTTGCCGAAACCGAAAGCCACATATTCTACCCATTATTTGGATTGTTTTTTTCCACTAGAGCTTATCTGGGAATCCACTGGTTCTGGAGATATTGAAGGTCAAAGTCGCATTTTTTTTTACTAAAAGTGCTATTACTAAACTTTTTTCGACAAGTACCTATGTGTACCGTAGAGCGAGGGGGCGGGGCTTAACTCCGTTTGCCTGGGTTCGCGTTACATTGCGCGTAATAAAAAATTGCTTTTTTTTATACCTAAAAATAAAAGTCGTTTCCCAGCAATAATTTTTGCACAAAGCTACTTAGTTACAGATAGCGCGCGAGTTGAATGCAGTCGGGGTCTGAGGTAAAGAGCGCCCCGCTATCCGCACGCCCCACCTCACGCGCCTGCAGTGTAGTGCTAATTATAATTAGGTCACAGCACTACCGCATTCCTAAGCTCTGCATTCAACTCGCGCGCTATCTGTAGGTGTACAGTATGCATAGTTGACGGCTCTGTGATGTGTCTTTTTACACCATGTATAAGTAAATATAATATTGAAAATGACAGAGTTGATAATTGTTAACTTTTCAGTTAATAAAGACATTTAAAAATCAAATTAATCAATGTGTATGAAAAGCCTTTGACTAGCAAAGGAACAAATTGTTATGTTTAGATATCATACCATTTTTTTATTTGTTTTATGACGTTTTGTAATTTAATATTGTTTATTTTTCAGTTTGCATTGTCAAAGCATCACTCGATGTTGGGTACCAAGAGGATAAATGTTCTGTATACGGCTCCGAAGAAGGGGAAAATTTCGAAGGATAAGGCAAAGGTATACATCAGTTCAAAATGTATTCAACTTCTTGTATGCAATGGAACACTATGAGTCAGTTACTCGAACGAAAATTATCACAAAATTATTGTGACAAATTGTCAAGCACGGGTACAGTAGTACTCAACTAATAAGGCGCGTCGTGAATCTTCGTTCGCACAGAAAAGAAAGTATGGCCCCGCAGATTAACGAGAATACTTAAAACTTACAATCAACCTTAGATCACTACTATAAGGTCCATAATACACTGCAGCTGTTAGTTCCGTCTCACTCGCAAGTATGGCGGCTGTCAAGCGGCGCGCGCTAACATGGCGGCAGCTACCGACCAATAGCGGTACAGGAAAAAGCGTGGAGCGTGTCGATTGGTCAATAGCATTTCCCGCGCTTTGAAAACTCATCTTCTGCGCAGGTACATCCATAAGCCATATTACTTGGGTACTACCTGTAAACTGATGTGATTGGCTGGTATTCATAGATATAAGAAAGAAGGAGATGTGCCCAGTATGTTAAAATGTATCAGAACCCTGTGTCTCCACTGTTTCCCTTTGTCACTTTCGTGATTATAAAGACAAATACGGTAAAATACTTATGCTTACATAATATGGAAAGTGATTCCATAATTTACATGGTTTCGGTTTTTACAAGAAACCACTGAACAACACGGCATTCTTATAAATTGTCACGGTCACAGTCAGAAGTGCACTAGTTCGCGGAGACGGAATTTGTACTATGAACGGCTCATACTGAGTATGTCGCGCGGACACATTTTCGGCCGCTTGCCAATTCTCCTGTTTTTTATATTTCTATGCTGTTGATAAATCATTGAATCAATCACAACAGTTTACGCGCGCTTTACAATTTGTCACAATAATTTTGCGATAATTTTCGTTCGAATAACTGGCCCTATGCCAAAAACACTGAAACTTGTTGCTAATGTCAATTTTATATACTACTAGCTGACCCGACAGACGTTGTCCTGTCCCAATTTCAACAATTCAAAATTCCCATAGAAAATCCACTTTAGGTTTCCACGAATTTTCCAATTTTCCCGGCAAATTTTAAATTTTTTCTCTACATAAGAACCTTTTGCTGACAATAATAAACAAAACAAAAAAAAATAGCGAAATTGTTCCATCCGTTCACGCGTGATGCGATGACCAAGGGAAATAGAGATTCATTTTTATATATACAGATGTACAGTAGTACCCAACTGATATGGCTTATGGCTTACCGAGGTACCTGAGAAGATAAATTTTCAAAGCGCGGGAAATGCTATTGACCAATCGGCACGCTTTACGCACCGCGCTTCTTTTTCCTGTACCGCTATTGGTTGGCAGCTGCCGCCATGATGTTAGTCAGCCGCCATACCTGCGAGTGAGACGGAACTAACAGCTGCGTTGTAATTATGAACCTTATAGTAGTGATCTAAGGTTGATTGTAAGTTTTAAGCATTCTCGTTAATCTTCGGGGCCATACTTTATTTTCTGTGCGAACGAAGATTCACGACGCGCTTTATTAGTTGGGTACCACTGTACTAGCTTTTGCCCGCGGCTTTGCCCACATGGAGGCCGGCAATTATCCCACGGGAACGTGCTACCGGGATAAAAAGTATCGTATGTGTTAATCCAGGTTATAAATTATCATTCATTTTGGGCTAAATATATGAAAGTGCCAAACAAAAACAAAGTTATATTCCGTTAGAACATAATAACATGTTCTAATGGAATATAACTTTGTTTTTGTTTGGCACTTTCATATAATTATTTAGCCCTTTCGTTCTTTACTTTTCACTATGGGACCAAATCTGTAGGGCCTTCCCTGCGCTGTTAAAATACTGTTTTCAGTATGTAATTAGTTAAAAAAATAATAGTAAAAAAAAACAAATAAATACTTAGAGAAAAACGTATTCTTTCAGAAAATGACTTTTTTTTTTTTTTTGTTTGGCTGGGTTTTAGCCCAAAAATGTATGGACGTGAATGATATCCTTTCATCTAAATTCGTTCAGCCGTTCTTGCGTGATTGAGTAACAAGCATCTAATCATCGAAAACTACACATTTATAATATTATTAGGATAATAAACTCGTCTTGTTGGCTTGGGTGAATTTATCTAAAGATCTTGAACTAGTGAAGTCTAGTCACTTTACTAGTTAAAGATCTATATGTTCGATGAGAATGGAATCAAAATCAAAATATTTTATTTCACATAAACCTACATGGGCACCTATGAAACGTCAGAAGCTAGGTGCACGATTCCAAATGGGTCGTTTCCTATAGAGAAGAGCCAGCAAGAAACTCCATGGTTACTCTTTTATAAATAATTCGCTTTTACAATATTTTCAAATAACAGTATTAATAGGTATGGGAGGACAATGTAGGCCTTTCAACAACTAGGTGCCAGGTACTTTAAAAAATAAGAAAATAGTCAACGAATGTATAGTCTAGTAGGCCTGCAACATTCTCACATTCACAAAATGGAAAATAATCCATTTAGAAGATTAATAAAATAATAAAAAAAATAAAAACGTGTGATATGGCAAATGACATGATTGCCATTATCTGAATAAATATCATGTTCACAAAAACCAATAATAAGGGCGAGCGCGCATTGCGGTGCGTTTTTCTACCGCATAATCTGTGAAGTATGGAATGTCTTTGAAGTGCGCGCACTGCGGTCATGCGTTTTGTTACTGTAGGCCCCGCCCAGTGCGGCAGAACTAACGGAAACGCACCGCAGTGCGCGCTCGCTCTTAAGAGTTAAAATTGGAATAGTAGTTATAAAATGTCAAAAAATGAGATGATTAATAATAATATATTATGTCAAGGAAGAATGTAAAAAATAATAAGAAAGAACAATAATAACAAAGACTCAATAATGAGACTATACATCCTCTGCCGACCGCTTCAAATACTGACTTGTTGATTAATCTAACAATTTATTTTTTACAGAGCAAATCAGCTAAACTAATAGCACTCCAGAAATCAGGCAAGCTGGTGGGTAGTGTACCGCTAGCAAAGAAGCGCAGCCAGCGGCGTCTGAAGGCAAAGCAGGCTCAAGCAAAACTAGCGGCCGAAAACGCGTGATTTTACCCCTTAATAAAAAAAAATAAATAAATATCTTTGGACATTTCACACAACGCCATCTAGTCCCAAGCTAAGCAACCTAATGCTTGTGTTATGGTAACGAGATGGCTGATAAACTACTTATATACATTTTTTTTTTGTAAATACATACATATTATAGATAGAAAAACACCCAGACTCGGAACAAATACTTGTAGGCCGTACAAATATTTGTTCCGTGCGGGAATCGAACCCGCGACATGCTGCGCAGCAGTCAATCGCTCAACCACTGCGCCAACCGTGTCGTCAAAACAATAATAAAATTAATACAACCTTACTTTAAGTACCTAGTACTTCTTAGAACGAAAATGTGGATCTAGCTGCCGAAAATGCGTGAATTTACCCTATACTATAACTTTACTATATCTAATAATAAATATCTTTAACAAGAAAAAAAATATGGATCTCCGTGACGTCATCCTCAAGTGTTTTTCTATAGGCATTCTTCACAAATTTATGTCACTTTACGACATAAGAAAAAATAAAAAAATCTCGCAGTTGTTTACGTAAGTTTAGATAACTTAGATTGATGTTTAGTTCAAAAAATACTCAAATGCCACTGTTACAATTTGTATACAATATTTTATCGAAAGCGACTTGGAGACAGTTTCTCGAACGTTAGATAAGGCGCGCACGTAAAGTGCTGTGATTGGTTGAATGATTTATCAACAGCCAATCCGAGAAGTTTACGCGACCGCGATAGTTGGCGAGTAGAGCTGCTAGAGTCTGGCACACGAAACATGAGCCTGGAAAATAGCGGCAAATTAAAAAAATCGAGATCAAAATTGGTTGAGCCGTTAAAAATTGTATGATGTAAAAGGACAATAATATTTGTCCATTAATCCATGATGTATTTCAAGTATCAAAATGTATTTACCTATTATACGCAGTGATACCAGAGCTAGATTTTTGAATTTGCCGCTATTTTTCAGGATCATGTTTCGTGTGCCAGACTCTAACCTGCATTTTTCAATGGTGGCGACCATTAAAAAAATAATAAGTCAGGAGATATTATATGGAACATTTTGAAATTTCCTATGCTCACATTTTTGTATCAAAAAAATCAACATTAAACCTCCTAGGTTCGAAGTTATAGCAGCTAACGCAAATAAAAGCCGTTTTGATACAAAAATTCTACCTCCATGTGACATTAGTGTGTTTATGTGTGTGTCGTAACGGGAAGTGCCGTTGATTATAGCCACCACATACCGCGATAATTTGACCGAAATTTAACTACCGCGATGTTTATGGCGTTCATGGGCATTGTCGTTGACGTTAATGTGGCCCGGGCATAAAAATGTGATCATAGGAAATTTCAAAATGTTCCATATCTCCAGACTTATTTTTTTTATTTTTTTATTTTGTGATAATTTTCGTTGTAGACACTGGCCTTCGTAACGCTAACGATACTTGCTATTATAGTTTATTTTCGTGCTAAAGTTACTATATTAATAATAAACAAAGGGGGTCTCGGTTTAAAAAGATGGTCACCCATCCACGGATATACAGGGTGGTCAAAAAGTCGTGGATCAAACAAAATAGTGAGATAAAGGAGGTCATTTCCAACAAAAAATCTTTCTACAGCATGGCCATAATTCAATTGCATTAAAAATGAAGTGCTCTTGAAATTTGATACCCAGAGCCACAATTAGACTAATTAAAAAAAAATGTGATATAAAACAAACGGTATTGTACTATTACTAGATAATTATTAATTCATTTATTTTCAGATAATACAATCCATATATGTACATTAATTTAGTTAAAATCACACACTATAACACTATATATATATACTATATATAGTATCAGCACTAGTTGTGGAGGTCAGTTATGCCGTCGCTCCTTGTAAAATACTGGTATTCAGCTGCATCCGGTTAGACTGGAAGCTGACCCCAACATAGTTGGGAAAAGGCTAGGCAGTCATGATCTATTTGATCACAGACTAAAAACTTAAAAAATAGTAACGTATTAATTATTATTTATTTAACTGTTTATAAAATACGAGCATCTATGTAAAATACTTACCTTCATTTTCGTATATTATCATTGATATTTAGAACTATCTCTTATTTTCTGCCAATTCTAGACATAATTAGGATTTTGACGTTAAAGGCTAAATATACCGAACTATTTTATTAAAATAAAATTACTTGTTTTATTTGAATTTCACCTTTTTTTTTTCATTAACACTTTGAAGGACACTATACGGCTATAGCAGTAATAACAATAAAACTTCTATTGTGTCTCGTTAGTGTCCTTTAAAGCGTTAAGAAAATCCTTACGGCTTAGGAAACCAACAGTCATCTTTTGTTAAAACAAAGAAAAGTCTTCTCAAACTCAAACCTCCGAAGTATGCGTAGTTCATACAAACGGAATACCAAAATAGTTAATAAATCAAACATATTCTTACTTCTATGAGTCACACTTTTAGGTAAACAAAGTCTTAGATTTTTATTATTTATTGTCGTATTAATTATCATTTCAATAGCATAGAAAAATAGAAAAAAATATATTCAAGTAAAATGAAATGTCAGACTTATTTTTATTTGGTATAAAATATTTCATACATAATTGCAAAATAGTTGGGCAAACGTCATCTAAAACTGTTCCAAATTTTCAAGTTGATAGCATTAGTAGTTCTTGAGATAGCTGTGACAGACAGTTATACAGACTGAGTCGCACCATTTTTAACATTTTGGTACAGAACCCTAAAAACAGCTTTCCAAGTACCAATCCGAGGTATCAGGTAGGTATCCCTTAGTACCTAACCAACAAAAACCAATAATAATCTGGTCCACACCGAATTTGTTCAAAAAATGTGGAACGCTTCACGATTTTGCGTGTCATCCTTGCGCAGGGGCCATGCTAATCTTCTCTGTATCGTTCCAATTTTAGTATATGTACTGCCGAAGCAAGTACATTTGAGTGGCACAAATTGTTGAACGTGTGCTAAACAAAAGAAAACTTTAATACCGAGTTATAGGATTCCCTACATTTGGGATTATTTGTACGAAGATTGCGTTCAGCGCCATCTTTACAACAATATCAGAAGCGATCATAGTTCAGTGGCAAGATGTTGACGAGGTGGCGTGGGTGACCGATGAGTCAAAAAAAAAAGCTCTACTCCGTTCACCGTTCAGAAGGTAAAAAAGTCATCCGGTATTTGTTAGATTAGAAATTTTAATAAACATTTACAAGATGATTAGAACCCTAGATTCATCGGACACCCTATCAACATCTTGCCTCAGGACTATGGGCGCTTCCGATATCATTGTATAGATGGCGCTGTACGCAATCTTAATACAAATAATCCCAAATGTAAGGGATCCTAAATCGCGGTATTAAAGTTTTCCTGTTGTTTAGCACACGTTCAACAATTTGTGCCACTCAAATGTACTTGCTTCGGCAGTACATATACTAAAATTGGAACGATACAGAGAAGATTAGCATGGCCCCTGCGCAAGGATGACACGCAAAATCGTGAAGCGTTCCACATTTTTTGAACAAATTCGGTGTGGACCAGATTATTATTGGTTTTTGTTGGTTAGGTACTAAGGGATACCTACCTGATACCTCGGATTGGTACTTGGAAAGCTGTTTTTAGGGTTCTGTACCAAAATGGTAAAAATGGTGCGACTCAGTCTGTCTGTCACAGCTGGATATCTCAAGAAATAATAATGCTATCAACTTGAAAATTTGGAACAGTTTTAGATGACGTTTGCCCAACTATTTTGCAATTATGAGTGAAAAAAAAAATTTTTTTTGCAACGGACTGAAGGGTGTCTTAAAATTTCGAAGTGGGGCTACTAGGGCATGTGGAGTATCATGAAAGAGCGCTGTTTACACATTTTCAAACATTTTTTTAGGCCGCATAGTTTCCGACTTTTGATGAAAAATGTAAAAAAAATACGTTTTAAAACTAGATGAGTTCGGTGTTTCCTAACTTATGTCTAGGTAGTTAAGTTCAACACGTGCGCGATAAGTTGAGACCTGAGCGCAGTTTAAATATAAATATTTTGATATATTAAAATGCTGCGCTGTTGCCAAGTAACATAGGCTGTGTTAAAATAACCGCGTTATTTTAACATGGAACAGCGCAGCATTTTATTATGTACCTACCTATCTAAATCTTTATCTCAACTTATCGCGCACGGGCTGTACAATGCGTTTCAACTAAGAATAGGAATGACCTTGCGCCATATTGTGAAGATTTAGCAAAACAGCACCTCGTTTACACATTTGCAAAGTCAGTGACATATTTTAACAAGAACAAATTCCAAAAACAGAACTAAAATGGATAAGGATAACACTACAAAACTTTGCAAGCCTTAGATTTCTAGCTTCAATTGAGAGTTAGAGGTCATTGACGTTCCTATTCTTAGTTGAATCGCATTGTACTTATACTTACTTCTTCACAGATTACTATCTTCAGTAGCAAATAACTCACTCTCAGTGTGTCATATGAGACTAGGCTGTATAGCCTTCAGCCTTTGTCATGTGAAAAAGAAGTTTTAAAAAATAAACAGTGTGTCATGGCCTCTTGTGGAAAGTGCATTTTTATTTTATTAATATTTCATAAACCTGGTTAACACATGGTGTCAGGTGTGTCTACGATGGACGGAATAAAACCTCCATCAGGCCTCCAACTATTGGGAGATGGAGCAAACTTTAAACGCTTTGTGCAGCAGTTTAACTTGTATTTACAAGCTGTGAATCTTGATGATACGGCTGAATCAAGAAAAATTGCATTGTTTTTGAACTGTGCTGGGGAAGATGCATTGGAAGTGTACAATACATTTAGCAAAGACAAAGTTAAAAACTTACAAGCTCTGATTGATCAATTCAAAGAATACGCCGAGCCACGAAAAAATTTGTTGTGGTTGTCATATAACTTGTTCACTATGAAACAGCAAGATGGCGAAGTATTTGATCACTTTTATACCAAAGTTCTCACTCAAGCTAAAAAATGTGATCTTGGAGAGCTTGAGGATCGATTGATCACTATGGTTATTGTTATTGGCATCAGGGACACAAATGTCAAAGAAAGGCTTCTAAGAGAATCGGAGTTGAAGCTCACTGCAGCAATTGATATTTGCAGAGCAGCAGAATTAGGCAAAGAAAAAGTACAGACATTACAAGGAAATAAAATGGAAGATCAAGTGAGCACCTTAAGTCAGAAAGTGATACCATACAACAGAGGGGCAAGGCCCAAAGAAAAATTAATAGACTGTAGCCGATGTGGAAAAAATCACGAGTTAAGGAACTGTCCAGCCTACGGCAGAAAATGTATGGTATGTGGATTTTATGGACATTTTGCTAATATGTGCAAAAACAAGAATAACAGAAGTGAAAAACTCAGTGATACTAGGAAAAGTCGAGTTAATGTAATTCAAGAAAATACAGATGACAGTGACGAAGACTTTACAGTTGGAAGCATTTTTACAGTAGATGGAATTAAATTACAGTGGAAAGAAAAAATAATAGTGAATGGATATGAAGTAGAATTTAAATTAGACACTGGTGCTGATTGCAATACACTATCATTGGAATTGTTCAAGAAACTGAGAAAAACAGAAAGTCTTTTGAATGCTGGGATAATTCTATTAGTGTACAATGGCCAACAAGTGGAAACAGCTGGGACAGCTGAACTAGATTGTATCATAAAAAACAAAAAACAAAAACTAAAGTTCACAGTAATAGACTTACCAGTTCAGCCAGTATTAGGACTGCCTGATTGTAACAGGCTTGAATTAGTTAAAAGAGTGGATGTTACACAATCAAGTTCAGAAAAAGAAACTTTTCTCAGAAAAAATATAGAGGTGTTTACAGGATTGGGAAATATAGGAAAATACAGGATTAAAGTAAAAGAAAATGCTGAACCAGTAATCAAGCCCATCAGGAGAATCCCACAGGCATTAAAAGGTAGACTGAAAGAAACTTTAAATAACTATGAAAAGAGAAATATTATTGAAAAAGTAACTTCCCCGACTGACTGGTGTAATAATTTAGTGATAGTAGAGAAACCTGACAAATCACTTAGACTTTGTTTAGATCCACAAGATCTTAATAAAAATATTCTACGTGAAAATTACCCAATTGCTAGTCCCGAAGAAATTTACAATAGTTTATCAGGTAAAGAAGTTTTTACAGTTCTTGATATGAAGGACGGGTTTTTTCAGATTGAACTTGATGATCCTCAGAAATTATGCACATTTGGTACTCCATTTGGAAGATATGCATTTAAAAGAATGCCTTTTGGCATATCATCAGCGCCTGAAGTAATGCAGCGCATAAATTGTTCAATCTTTGGGGATATTCAAGGAGTTTATGTATATTTTGATGACTTAATTATTGCAGGTAAAGACCAGTTAGAACATGATATAATACTTAATAAAGTTATTCAGAGATCAAGAGAGTATAATGTAAAATTTAACAGTAAAAAGTTACAGTATAGACTTGATCATGTAAAATATATAGGGCTCATAATATCAAAAAATGGAATACAAATAGACTCTGAACATGTATCAGCCATTCTTCAATTAGATTCACCAAAAAACATCAAACAGCTTCAGAAGTTCCTTGGTATGTGTAATTACTTAAGTAAGTTTATACCTCACTATACAAAAACTACAATGCCCTTGAGACAGTTACTTAAAAAAGATACTTTGTGGGAATGGGATTCTTCTCAGCAAGAAGCATTTTTAGAACTGAAAAGAAAATTGAGTTGCACACCTACTTTAGCAATTCTGAGTGACAAGGGTACAGTTGTGCTACAAACTGACAGCTCTAAATCTGGTATGGGTGCATGCCTGATGCAAGATGGAAAACCAGTGTCATTTTACTCCAGAGTTTACACGGAGTGCCAAAGTAGGTGGGCACCTATAGAAAAAGAATTATTTGCTATTTGTGCTGCTATGGAAAAGTATCATCAATTTGTATATGGTAGAAGGATTGTGGTTGAGACAGACCACAAGCCATTAGTGGCAATAATGTCAAAGGACATCAATAAAATATCAGCCAGACTTCAAAGAATGGTCTTAAAATTGCTAAAATATGAATTTGAAATTCGCTATGTACCAGGTCCTAAAATGTTTATTGCTGATTATTTGTCAAGAAACTACTTGTTAAATAATGGGAAAAATGACTCCGATTTACAAGAGTTAGTTCATTCTTTTGATACTGAAGTTGTGTATGGATGTGAATCTGATTTAGCAATTACTGATGAAAAACTTAAAAAATTACAATTTGAAACTGGGTGTGACAACAATTTAATGCAAATTAAGACTTGGTATTTTAATGAGTGGCCATCCAATGATAAAAATATTTTGAATAAAGAGTTGAAAATATTTTACAAACTGAAAGATTTTTTAAACTTTAAAGATGATGTTTTATACTATAATAACCGGGTAGTGGTACCTTATTGTATGAGAAAAGAAATACTTACTATTTTACATACTGCTCATGCAGGTGTGGTCAAGTCCAAGAAAAGGGGACGTAGGTCTTTATTCTGGCCAGGAATGTCCAAGGACATTGAAAATTTTGTTTTGTCATGTAAGGAATGTGAGAAATATAGGTCAAGTAACTGCAAAGAATCCCTCATGAGTCATGATGTGCCAGATATTCCTTTTTATAAAGTAGGTATGGATATTTGTTCCTTTGCTGGCAAAGATTATCTAGTGGTTGTTGATTATTATTCAAAGTGGATTGAGTTGAAACAAGTTCAACAAAAAACAGCAAAAAATGTTATATTGAAATTAAAAATAATATTTGCCACACATGGAATACCTAAGTATGCAGTTTGTGATAATAATCCATTTAATAGCTTTGAACTTAAACAGTTTTCCAGAGATGTTAATATGCAGTTGTTGTTTTCAAGCCCTCATCATCATCAGTCGAATGGCCTGGCAGAAAAAGCTGTAGGTATTGTAAAGAGTTTAATGAAGAAATGCAGGGCAAATGATGAGAACTTGAATATGGCTTTGCTACACTATAGAACAACACCGCTTGCTGGCTTAGACTATAGCCCATCTGAACTTCTGATGTGCAGGCTATTAAGAACTAACTTACCTTGTACTTACACAGATCTTCAACCCAGACTGCCAATCAATATCAATGAAAAAATGCAAATAATGAAAGAAAAATCTAAAAGTAATTATAATAAAACAGCCAAAAATAGAGCTTCTTATAGTAATGGACAGAGTGTTTAGAGATGCTTGTGAAGCAGGCAGTTCATATGTTACTCGTAGTGGAAGGTCTGTGAAACCTCCTTCCCATTTAGTTGATTATGAATGTTAAAGGGGGGGATGTGTCATATGAGACTAGGCTGTATAGCCTTCAGCCTTTGTCATGTGAAAAAGAAGTTTTAAAAAATAAACAGTGTGTCATGGCAGTGATGCCAGATTGGGGGTATTCCCCCCAAATTTGGGGGTTTTTTATAGTCATGGGGGGAAAATTGGGGGGACAATATTTTTGGGGGGATAGTTGGAGGGAAAAAATCGGGAATGGAGGGAATGGGGGGATTTTCACTAACCAATATGTAATCTGGGAAAAGTCAGTCGGTCGCTCGCTTGGTCGGACAAACAGGATTTTACCGTCAATCGCCATTATGGTCTGTTAGAACCACTTTTTTCTTTACGCCATGGTTAGGACGAAGTGATTAAATCATACTTAGTCTTTGCGCCTTGGAGTTTGTTAATGGCACTATCACAACAAAAAAGAAACGACAAAGGTATAGAAAGAATAGAGAAAGTGACCCAATATTAACAGTATAAAGTTATTGTAGTTATTCTAACCTACATGAAAGCATGTCTCAAGTTTTAAGTACTTAAAACTTGAGACTTGCTTTCATAGCTCTGATTATGTTACCACTTTGACTTGGACCAACGATTTACACATCATGTAGGTATGTCTATGTATACAGAGTTTATTGGTAATAATTTCGGCAATCAATTAAGGAGATGTAGGAAAGGTCATTTGCAACCAAATAACCCCATATGACAAATACGCAGAATTGCAAAATACAAATGGTTAATTTTTTTTTTTTACCATTTGTGGGGGATTTTTCATTCAAAACCTGAATTTTGGGGGGATTTCGGCAAAGGTTTGGGGGGAACGCGAGATGGTCATCTGGCAACACTGTGTCATGGCCTCTTGTGGAAAGTGCATTTTTATTTTATTAATATTTCATCATAGACTTATAAAAAAAGATGGACTCCGCGCCACTCATATCAAAAGTGAAGCACCCTACCGATCTATGTGTGCGTGATTTGAGTACCTGCAAAGACGCCGTCGCTCGTGTCACGTAATGGCGGCCGGTCGGCATACTATGATGTAAATGTGTGCGCGAGGCGTGTTTGTACAAACGGACCCGGCATACTTACTGTGCTTCACTTTCGATATGCGCAGCGCGGAGTCCATCTTTTTTTATAAGTCTATGTATTTCATAAACCTGGTTAACACACTCAGCATCACATTTCCATTTAGGTAGGTAATTAATTCTGATGAGCACCTAGAATTATCAATCCCCGCAAAATGTAAGTCACAGACATATTTATAAAGAGTACCTAGATGTAAATGTAAGTAGGCGTCATCATGCCTACCATAAACTGAAACGCCATACCTAATGCCTGTTTGACCTCAACGGATGCGTGGACATCACGAACGGAAAGATCATGTCCCTTTGGGCCGCTGTATGCACGTAAGTTACATCCACACATGGCACGGGGTGCATATTACCGAATAGTCGTAGTCGCCCCCAGGTGGCAATTGGGAAAAAAATTCCCAGTTGCCACCGGGTGGCGACTGGGACTTATTGCGGTGCCCCCACTTCAAATCGCTGTGCATTGCGGCGTGGATCGCCAAACCCCCTCATCACTATGTCTTACGGCCGCGATGACGGGGTTGGCGGTCACATTTCCAATGTGGATTTATTAAGTAGTAGATACGTGATATTTTTTTAGGGACACAAACTTCGGAGATAAGCGGGGAGGAACAGTATTTTTTTTACATTTTTCATCAGAAGTCGAAAACTATGGGGCCTAAAAAAAGTAAAATAGGTAATGTTTGAGAATGTCCAAACAGCGCTCTTTCTTATTTATGATACCCCACATGCTAGTAGCCCCACTTCGATTTTTTAAGGCGGGCTTTCAGTCCATATTGCAAAAAAAAAAAAAAACTTTTTTATTTGCAAAATAGTCGGGTAAACGTCATCTAAAACTGTTCCAAATTTCAAGTTGATAGCATTAGTAGTTCTTGAGATATCCAGCTGTGACAGACAGACTGAGTCGCACCATAAGGGTTCCTTTTTCCCATTTTGGTACGGAACCCTAAAAAAGCCCATCTACAAATGTATACTTCGTGTGGCTGACACTGGCTTGGCCACCATCAGGGATTTTACTTTTGATAACACAAAGATTTAGTCGTTAATTAGTCGAAATTTGTCGCCAAATATCAGAATTTGTCGGTCACTGGTTCAAAAGTTATAAGGGGTCATTGGTGGCCGATCTGGAGAGCATCTCCCCAGCTTCGCCACATTTATATCTCAAAAACTAGGGCACCTACCGAAGATCTGTTTTCTCCCAAATTTAGTCGCAAGTTTTCGCCAAGTCACAGATTTAGTCGGGTCTTAGTTTAGAAGATATAATGAGTTCAATTTTTAAGTATAGACCAAGAGCTAGATCAAAGATTTTATCGTAAACTCTTCAATCTAGCTCTTGAACTATACTTAAAAATTGAACTCATTATATCTTATAAACTAAGACCCGACTAAATCTGTGACTTGGCGAAAACTTGCGACTAAATTTGGGAGAAAACAGATCTTCGCTAGGTGGCCTAGTTTTTGAGATATAAATGTGGCCAAGCTGGGGAGACGCTCTCCAGATCGGCCACCTATGAACCCTTATAACTTTTGAACCAGTGACCGACATATTCTGATATTTGGCGGCAAATTCCGGCTAATTAGCGACAAATTTTTATCAAAATTAAAATCCCTGATGGTGGCCATGCCAGTGTCAGTCACACGTATACTTACTACAAGCTGGAAGATAGAGAATCAGAGGCCAGTGTAGTGACAAAAGAAAAGTGCCAGAGTTCAGCTAATTATGGTTTTTGCAGTATTTACCAAAATGTTAATTTCATCCTTGGCTGGAATTAGATGCATTCGCACGGCCTGGTGACGGGCGCTCTGCTGTAGGACACGAAGTTTTCACGATTAAATGAGCAACAATATTAGGTACTGATCAGCTTTTGCGAGCAGTTTCGTATAATTTCTAGCAGAGGGATGTGTTGCCCGCTCGCGAAGATGCTTAATTCCAGCCAGCCAATTGTTACCACTGCCTAAACTTCCACATTTCAGGGTTTGTAGGATAAAGGGATTTTGTACACAATAAAAAACTCAACATTATCTTAACCGTATATTAACTCAAGCTATAGAGCTAGCATTAGACGCGATACGGGGCCACAAATCTGCGCACTCCTTAGCCACAGGTCCAGTAATAGCGGAGCCTTTCATCTCGCCCTTGTTGTTTACTATGACGCCTGCGTTATCTTCGAAGTATATAAACACCCCGTCCCGCCTTCTGAATGGTTTCCGTTGTCTGATCACCACTGCCGGCATTACCTGAGAAAATATGATGAATGGATTAGTATCTCATGTTCATAATGTGGGTAAAAATTGGCAGAAAAACTAATGATAATGGGAAAATACATCTACTTCAGTATCTAACTATGACGTAAAATGTCCCTAATTTATCTATTTGTTCACTCATGACTTGAGTGTCTACTTCAAGAATAGATATCTGATTATCTTGAGTTAGTTAGATTTTGAAACTATAAAAAAATTATGGGGAAGCCTTAACATTTTGCAGCTAAAATATTATAAATAGTATTGTCTCCTATAATATTTCAGGCACACACAAAACTCATGCCTTTCAGAACAAAACCAAAACTTACAATTTTGTAAAACTTACTCACAGTAAGTTTAATCCAAAAAATAATTTAATTGAGAGGCAATGCTTGTTAGTTTTCAATTGATATTCTATATTATTAAAACTATTAATTTGTAAGTAATAAATTAACCAAGGTTTAGAATAAAATCAAACTTTCAAATAAATTGGCATAGATTTGTATATGGGCCATTTAATTTTTGTTAATTATGTTATTAATTGTAATGGAATAGCTCAGTCAGCCAAGGCGTATCAACAGACTGTTTTAACAGTTCAGATAGTTTAAATTAGCGAAACCCTATGGCGTATCATCATAGCAATTCCATTTCAGTTTCTACAACTTTCATTTCATATAAACTTGTTGTAGATAATATATGGGGCACAAGGAATGAATACTTTATTTTAATCACACCAATAACTAGATACAAGAATGAAACACACAGACTGCATAACAAGTCAAGATAATGTTTGTGATGCTAGAATACAAGGTACCACTTCACGGTAACTGCAAAACTGCACCACACTAGAAAATTTTTAGGTCAGCCTAGTCCAAACCATGTTGGCTGGAAGCTGACCTCTTCCAGCCTAACCGGATGCAAAATCTGCATAGTGAAATGCAGAATGAAATCTGCATAAATCTGACTTAGTGCAGAAGGTACAATATTAAAATAACCCTCATTAGCAGGTTGCAGTGATCACTGTGCTTCTATGTAACCAACTTATTTATTTAATTACAATTTAACCCTTTCACCGCTAACGTCAGTTTAATCCAACAAATATTTTCGTGTCCATTTCGCCAGTGTTGTATATTTGCAAATGCAAATATGATTATTATAACGAATTATCAACCTTGGAAAAAGTTAAGTATTGCACATCCCTCTTTGTTGTAGGTATTTATTTTACAATTCACTGTGCCGGGAGCTGGTGGCACGACAACTGATATGAGGTCGGGCAGTTATAAGGTTAAATAAATCTAAATTTTCTCAAGTTATATTTATGAAGATTACATGCTTGCAACCAGTAGCTTAATTTTAATGCAGTCTGTTAGTCACTCTAGTTTCTAGGATTTCATGGTTTGACTGTCACTTTTAACCAATTGAATGCCTACTACGCAATATTACGTAGCTAATAATAATGACATATGCCGACTACCTATTATAATGTAGGTTTTCTTATACAATATATATTATGCACTCTTCTATACATTGGTATTCACAATGCTAACTACAAAGTAATACGAAGCAGGCCATTTGTATGATGGCCACTGATTGTGATTTGACGGTTAACTTCGGCATTCAATGGGTTACAAAAGTTCTGGTCCATGCCCTCAAAATCATCAAATCATTATTCAATCTAATTTAAGATCATACCTTTTTCCTGAGTTCAGGTTTGCCTTTCTTGACGGTGGCGACAATCATGTCTCCTGATCCGGCAGCGGGAAGCCTGTTCAGGCGACCCTTGATACCCTGCACGGCGATCACATACAGGTTCTTTGCTCCTGGAAAAGTTTTAATATTAGATTAGTTATGGATTTTGGAAGAAATTGGTTGTTTGTGTTGGTAGCCTTGTTTTGGGAATGTAACAAATGAGTAACAACTTATTTGAAGTGTTTGCAGTTTTTTATTATTTTACTTTTCTTCTTTAATTAGATAAGGCCTAACATTTAGTTTTTTTAGTTCAAACTCCAACTTCATTCTCTTTGTTTTGATATTCTAACAATGTCAAAATGAAACCATGTGACCATGTTCTAGCAGTTTTAGTATCTAACCTTCAAATATTACCAAGGAGGTCATGATAGTTAAATTTTCGAGTTTTCTGCAAGCCTGCAAGGGACACAAAACAACCATGTTTTTGAGGTCTACATCATGTTTTCAGTAAAGGTGGGACTCTAAACCCAGTGAATTTTAACATTTCATGCATGAACCACTTCCTATCATTATCTTGGCGCCAATGTAGAGTCACAAGACTATGCTTTGCCCAGCATTGGGTGTGAAAGTGAGGTTACATATTTGTTATGTTCAGCAATTTAGACTGAACTACTTCAGACACAGCCAAGGAAAAAATCATCATAATCAACACACATAGTGCGTCCGAAAATATCATCATCAGTGTTCAGTCAAACGTGCCATTATAGGTTATGTTACTTTTTAAAAAACAAACTCGTGCTAACCTGTGTTGTCTGCGCAGTTGATGACGGCTCCTACTGGGAGACCCAAAGAGATGCGGAACTTCGCTCCCGCGGAACCACCACGTCCTTAAAACAGAAAAACCACACTTCATACATTTTTCATCACAACACTTTTACTCACGAAATACAAAGTGAATATCTGAAATATACGTGGCTTCCAAACAAATATGATACTAGTTTTGCTTCACACATGCTTTCTAGTAGATTTTAACACTAAATAACATGATTAAAATGGATATTTTACAATTTCACGAACCTCTTTTAGACATTTTGTTGTGTCAATTTTTTGAGAGGAAATTGAAAGAACGCGAATTTAGCAACACATCACAAGCAGTAATTCGTTCAGAAACTTAATGCCGGTCATCCATGTGAAGTGAGCTCTAAGTTGCGGAAAATTATTCAAATATACAAGATCAATCAATAATTTCATATCGAAGTGCAGGATTTTCAAAGAAATTCTCTAAAAGTTTACAAAGGGGTTTTACTGTATGAGTATTTTACTGTAATCTCAATCATTTCTTTTAAAAATGAAATTAGTATAAGTACCACAAACTCAAGTTATTTCCATTTCTAAACGATTTATTGCGTTCCGTTTCTACTATTTTATTCCACTTTCCACAGAGTACAAAATCAAAGCTTTTCTTCTATTGTACGATAAGTGATTACAGTATCAATATATGAAAATGCAATGCTACTGAAATGATTCAATTTCAATAATAAAAATAAAAATTAATCAGTAAGTTTCTTCAAGAAATACAACAACGTAAACATTAGTAAAGAGACGTAAACGTAACCAAAAACTGTTTGTCATTTTCCGTCAAATTCGTTGCGGCTTGTCATTGTGTGAGGTTCAATAATTTGTTACAAAAAGTATTTTATTAGTAGAAAAACGTAGATTTTATTGTTACAATGGCATTTATGGGAGATATGATGAATCCGGCGCCCTTCTGGCAGAACGGACCTGCCCCAGGAGCCTTCTACAACTT
The DNA here is from genome assembly GCA_905163495.3 of Cosmia trapezina. Classification (NCBI taxonomy): domain Eukaryota; kingdom Metazoa; phylum Arthropoda; class Insecta; order Lepidoptera; family Noctuidae; genus Cosmia; species Cosmia trapezina. Next base: position 7,607,565 of record LR991048.1, read on the forward strand.
CCCTGGAAACTCATCAGGTTTCGGCCCGAGAACTCACCCTGTACAGGAATTCAAAGCTCAGTAAGTCTAATTTAGTAGTATTTCTTGTGTTTTTATGGATTAGACACTTGGAAATGTTTGTCATTGACCTAAATCTGCCTTTGATCGAGAAATATGACTTGCGATATTGAAACTTACAAATTGTCTTCATTTCCTTCTAAACAAGAATTTTAACCCTCAAAAATCTGTAACACAGCCAAAAAAATATCTTACACACCTCTTATCTCTTATCTTCTTATCTTAATATTTTACACTTTTAGTTTTGAAAACAACTATGGCTTAAAATAGTTTTTAAACGAAGAAGCTCACTAAGATCTAGTTGAACAGTTTTCATCAAAAGTGAGATCGGTTTTGTTATACCTACTTATAACAGACAATGATAATCATTACCTCCAAAATATACAACCAACCTCTTTTTATTTCAGTTCTGCCTCCCCAATTACAACAACCACAACAGTAATTGGTGTCAAGTTTGACAAAGGCTGTGTGGTCGCAGCTGACACCCTCGGATCATATGGCTCACTCGCCAGGTTCCGTGATTGTCCTCGTATCACTAAGGTTAATGATCTGATCCTGCTCGGCAATGGTGGCGACTACGCTGACTATCAGTACTTGAAGGATATTATTGAACAGAAAATGTAAGTGACTACCTATTATTCTTCCTGGATTCGTCTTGCATTTCATCCTACCGCAAGATGTAGCAATAAAAGAGGTATATAATATACTTCACAGCTTTTACCTAAATCTCACTATAGATAAAGATTTAATGCTCTGGTATTACAGAACACTAAAGGCAATTTTTTTTTTACTTTGGTTAAAACTAGTTTCCACCAATCAAATGGCTTCAAACTAGTATTCATTAGTAATGCTTCAGTCTTGAGCATAATCAGCCTATAATGTTCCCACTGGTTGGACACAAGTCTTCTCTCTGTGAGAGAAAGTGGGCATGAGGGCACAGTGCACGTGTCACATGTCTTAGAATTTTTGGTTTTAGGACATTTCATAGTTCATTCACAATGTTTTGGTGGTGGTGAAATAATTTACACAAAGTAAAGTGCTTAACGGCCGTGACGAGTTGTAGGTCATAGGTTGGAACCCCGATATGCGCTTTACTTTGTGTAAATTATTACATCACCGCTGCAGTGTTTTTATTGCCCCAAAAAAGTGACATCACCTTTTTATTGAATATTTCTACTCAATAGTTTAGTAAAAATGCACGAGTAGAACTCCCGTGTGCCAATTTTGTATACTCTATTTTTTTTTTAAACTTACAGTTTTTGTTACTTTGAAGGTCAAAATACTGAAAATAATTCGTACAAAAAAAACTGTATATGACTGAGTTTTATTTGAATTACATATTTATGAAGCAATTCTAGGCGCATATTTTCTCGTTTTTATTTAATCGGAAATCATAGTAGAACCAACTAAAAAAATGTTTTTCCGAAATCAGTTTTTTTTTTTTTTTCTAGGTTGAAGTAGAACCTCTGCTTGGTACAATTAGATTCCTTACAGTAAGGTTTATCACCTACAAAAACATTATTTTTAACTTGGGCCTAGTTTTCGAGAAAATGATTTTTATGTACTAAGGTCAAAATTCCAAACTTAGGGTTTCATAAAACGGTCAATTGGCTGTTTTATGATTAATTAAAATTAATTATTTACTACTACTGCTACTACTAAAATTAATTAATATAAAGGTCAATATAGTGTCAACCGTAAACACATATTTTTGAAAATCATTTTCTCGAAAACTAGGCCCAAGTTGAAAGTACTATTTTTGTGGGTGATAAACCTTATTTTAAGGAATCCATTTGTACCAGGCAGACCTACCTACTTACCTTTACCTACCTACTTCGACCTAGAAAAAATAAAAATAAATAAATACTGATTTCAGTTCAACATTTTTTTTTGTGGGTTCTATTGTCTTTTTTGATTAAATATAAATGGGAAAATATGCGCCTAGAATTGCTTCATAAATATCCAATAGAAACAACACTCAATTATATACAGTTTTTTTTGTACAAATTATTTTCAGTATTTTCACCTTCAAAGTAACGAAAACTTTAAGATTTGGCACATGGGAGTTCTACTCTGTTATTTTTACTAAACTATTGAGTAGAAATATTCAATAAAAAGCTGATGTCACTTTTTTGGGGCAATAAACACACTGTGCGCTGCTCTCAAAATGGTGAAGGAAAACATTGTGAAGAAACCGGCATGTTCTAGAACCAAAAATTGAAGACATGTGACATCTACATACTGGGCCTGCATGGTGGATTACGGCTCTCACAGAGAGGAGGCCTGTGTTCCAGCAGTGGGAACATTATTGGCTAATAATTAGCCTGGTCCTACCCACCACCTACAAATTGTTACCACTGGGCCACCACAGCTCTGTGCTGTGACATGCCTTTATTCTTACTTTCTATTCCCAGTTCCCAGGGAATTTATCGTTTTTTAGCCTCTTCATGTCCTTTGTCTTGCAATATTCTTTTGATAAAATTCTTATGATAAAATCTGATTTTGAGAATTGGAATGTGTTGTCAACTTGTCATTGCATTTTTAATAAGAAACAGCACCTATGTATTCATTCTATACTGAAATCCTACCTAAACACTGTTAAGAAAAGGCAAGGATGACTGCATCATCTACAATCATTATAATCCCTTCTCAACGTCCACAGTATTGATGAACAATGCATTGGAGATGGTCTGCTCCTGAAGCCGCGTTCCATGCACTGCTGGCTGACTCGTGTGCTCTACAACAAACGTAGCAAGATGGACCCCTTGTGGAGCAACTATGTTGTAGCTGGTATGCAGGTATGTTTGCTGACTGTAAAATTCATATATGCAATTTTATTTTCAATATATTAAAAGAAGAAAGCCCACTTTACACCAAAATAAAGCTGTATTATTAAATACTAGCTTCTGCCCGCGACTTCGTCCGCGTTAAATTTCTTGTACCCCCCACCCACCAACTCCGACGCATCGCATCGCAATGCCTGCCCGTGCTATTACTTCGCGCTCGGCTCCTAAGGGCCCTAGCGTGATGTTAAATAGACTATATCCTTCCGCATCGCCTGCATGCGCTATTACTTCGCGCTCGGCTCCTAAGGGCCTTAGCGTGATGTTAAATATACTATATCCTTCCCCATCGCCTGCCCGCGCTATTACTTCGCGCTCGTCTCCTAAGGGCTCTAGCGTGATGTTAAATATCCTATATCCTTCCGCATCGCTTGCCCGCGCTATTACTTCGCGCTCGGCTCCTAAGGGCCCTAGCGTGATGTTAAATAGCCTATATCCTTCCGCATCGCCTGCCCGCGCTATTACTTCGCGCTCGGCTCCTAAGGGCCCTAGCGTGATGTTAAATAGCCTATATCCTTCTCCATCGCCTGCCCGCGCTATTACTTCGCGCTCGGCTCCTAAGGGCCCTAGCGTGATGTTAAATAGCCTATATCCTTCAGCATCGCCAGCCCACGCTATTACTTCGCGCTCGGCTCCTAAGGGTCTTAGCGTGATGTTAAATAGACTATATCCTTCCGCATCGCCTGCCCGCGCTATTACTTCGCGCTCGGCTCCTAAGGGCCCTAGCGTGATGTTAAATAGCCTATATCCTTCCGCATCGCCTGCCCGCGCTATTACTTCGCGCTCGGCTCCTAAGGGCCCTAGCGTGATGTTAAATAGCCTATGGCCCTCCTCAAGAACTGGGTTATAAAATGCAAAAAGATTTTTTCAAATCCGACTGGGGTAGTTCCAGAGATAGCGCGTTCAAACAAACTAACAAAAAAAAACCGGTCAAGAGCGAGTCGGACTCACGCACCGAGGGTTCCGTTCCGATTTCTGAAAAAGTGTGCTATTTAGCGACATCGTTTTTTTTTCCTGTTATCTTTACATAAACTTGCATCACATAGAATAATTTCAGATTTTTCTCTTTGCAAACTTCGGAGATAAGAGGCGGGGAACGGTATTTTTTTTACATTTTTCATCAAAAGTCGAACACTGTGCGGCCTAAAAAAAATAAAAATATGTTTGAGAATGCGCAAACAGCGCTCTTTCATATGATACCCCACATGACCTAGTAGCCCAACTTTGAATTTTTAAGACCCCCTTTCAGCCCATGTTGCAAAAAAAATACATATCGTTTTATTTCTTTCTTATTTGCAAAATAGTTGGGTAAATATTATCTAAAACTGTTCCAAATTTCAAGTTGATAGCATTAGTAGTTCTTGAGATATCCAGCTGTGACAGACAGACAGACAGACTGAGTCACACCATTAAGGGTTCCTTTTTTACCATTTTGGTACGGAACCCTAAAAACAAACTCTTCCGCTATATTCCACCGACATTTTGCACAACGCCATCTATGGGTAAATTGATAAAACGTCCGCTCTAAACATGCTCAAGAGGAACCGGTATGAATTAAAGTTATTTTGCGTTTTAGTAATTTTATATTATCTACGAAACTGTATGACCAATTGCCATACTGTAAAGGCCAAATCTTATCTCCATGATGTCCTTGTGATCATAAAATATCTTTTTTTGATAAGGATTAATGTTTTGTTGTTTAAATAATCATCCATACGTAAGTATGTCTAAAAATACTTTTTTAAAACAATAAAAGATGTATAAAAGATAAAATATAAAAGATAGAAATATGGTGTCGCGGACTTTTTTGTAGAATTATTTAAGACGGACACACATTGTTATCAAATTATAAACAACCGTTTAGGTAGCGCATGCAAAAAAGTCTGTTTAAAGAGGTATTTCTTTCCGACTTGTTAGACAAAACTTGTGATAGCTCGGCTAATATGCATGATATAAATATAATTTATAGCCTATAGCACTCAGGAATAATGTAGCTTTCTACCAGTGAAAAATTTTTTAGAATTGGATCATTAGTTCCGGAGATTACCCCCTACATACAAACTTACAAACTTACATACAAATTTTACCTCTTATATTATATTAGTATAGATTAAAAATGTTTCCTAATGTGTTCGCAAAAATTTCAATAAATGATGTTTATTTCTGTAAGTATCAATCAATTCCTTTTGGTTTCCATTTCTAATATATGGTAAAATAATGCACTAATTATATGATTTTACACAAATTGTCGTGTATTTTCTTTCTATTTATTATCCCTGATTCCCTTAAAGAATCTCAAACTGATCATTAAGCATTTTGGGCAAGCAGCCTGTTGACTTTGTTGTCCGTCTGTCTGTCAGTCTGTCAATACCCTCTTGCTCAGGAACGCGCGGAGGTATCAAGTTGAAGTTAATATCAAGTATGTAGGTCTATGGTCCCCAAGAGCTCTAAAAAAATAAAGCTTCTAAGTCAATGCAATAGTAAAAAAATACAGCCATTTATGCGACATATTTTGATACTCGCAAGTAAATCAAAACCTATAAGCTACTTACCATTGACCTAGAATCATGAAATTTGCCAAGAAGCAAGGTAAAGGAAAAAATTCCGAAAATTGTTAATTTGCAATTTTATCACATTTTAGTTTGAGAATAGACCGTGACTTAAATCATTGTACAGACGCCAGCAGGTCAAGCCACCCGAAACTGTAAAATTTTCCCAATCAACCTTGAACCTAATGCTTTAGCGATAAAGATGAAAATCTGTTAAAGAAATTTGACAGATTGTAGTAGCTTGATGTGCTGGCGTCTGTACCTATGGAAGAACATGTTTTTCAACTACAATGTTAAATTGTTAAGTTTGTTTTTGGAATAAAATCTTTTCAACTACGGTCTACGGAACCCTTCGTTGTGTGTGGTCCGACACATACTTGTACTACGTAACTATTTTTTATACACCATCATTTATGTAAAATTCTTCCAATTTATTCCCCAACAGGACGGCGAACCTTTCCTAGGCGCTGTAGACAAGTTGGGTACAGCTTACGAAGACGCCGCCATTGCAACCGGCCTCGGCGCATACATGGCGACGCCTCTCATACGTGAGGCGGTCAGCAAGGGTACTCTGGATGAAGAAGGTGCTAAGTAAGTAGTACAGCATATTACAGTCTATTGGGTTGGCAAGCTCGACACAGCTTATGAAGACGCCGCCATTGCGACCGGGCTCGGCGCATACATGGCGACGCCTCATACGTGAGGCGGTCAGCAAGGATAGTCTGGATGAGGAGGGTGCTAAGTAGTTCAGGAAAGATGGTTCCCATACCTGCCAGTATGTCAATCAATCTGCCTAGCCTTTTCCCAACTATATTGGGGTCGGCTTCCAGTCTAACCGGATGCAGCTGAATACCAGTATTTTACATGGAGCGACTGCCTGTCTGACCTCCACAACCCAGTAACTGGGTAATACGATACCCCTTGGTAAGACTGGTTGTCAGACTTTCGGGCTTCTGACGACCCGTAACGACTGTCAAAGATTCACGAATGACAGCCGGGACCAACGGCTTAACGTGCTTTTCCGAGGCATGGAGGAGTCTCGGTATGTAAAGATGGTCACCCATCCACGGACCAACCCCGGCAAGCGTAGCTTTACCTGATAGATCGACCCGTGCGGCTGTAATTACTTAGCCACGAGCTCCTCATATGTATTTTAACTTAAATTTATTAAGTTGACCTAACATGGAATGGACATGGTTGTGTTGTGCTTTTTATGGCTGGACATATAAACAGTAATTTAATTGATATTTAATTCTCAGTTGATTTACGTGGAATGGAATAGACATGGTTGTTTGTGCTTTTTATGGTTTGACATGTAAACGGTTTTTGATTGATGACATAGTAATATATTTATATTTTATTATTTTTTAATATTTTGATTATTGCTTTTGTGATTTGAAATGTAATTATTTTATTATTGTTATTTGTATTATCTTTTTTAATTCAAACACAATGTAAATTGTTTTATGAATAAATAAATAAATAAATAAATTTACCACATATTTTTCTCGCAATTTTGACTGGAGAGAAGTAAGATGGGATATTTAAAATCTCGTCTGTCAATATTACAGTGGTTTTATATACCAAGTTATCCCTATTTTCTGCTGGTGCAAACTGTGGTTTACTGTTGAGAATCACTTGAACTTGATACTTTTCAATTTATTATTGGAGTTATGATTTGAGTTTGAAAGAAGAACACAAAACACTTCTATAACTAAAATAGGTATAGAGAGTGTTTTAGTTTTTAGGGTTCCGTACCCGAAGGTTACCAATCAGAACCCTATTACTAAGCCTCCGCTGTCCGTCCGTCCGTCTGTCTGTCACAGGGCTGTATCTCATGAAATGTATTAGCTTAGAATTTATTTAATGGTGCCAAGATACAGGCTGTGCCTAGCTTGGGACCAACAATACCTCCATAATTGTATGTATTGTGTTGTTTGTTGTGTTGTGTTGTTGTATTGTATTGTTGTGTGTTGTTGTATTGTATACTGTATTATTTCGAATGTTGAAATAAACGACTTCACCTATTTTTTGTTCAGAAAAACTAACGTCCATTCTCTATTCCCCAGGGCCCTAGTCCGTAAATGCATGGAGGTTCTCTTCTACCGCGACGCGCGCGCCTTCCAACGCTACCAGCTGGGCATCGTGACCGGCGCAGGAGTTCGTATCGAAGACCTCGCGGAACTGAAGCACGACTGGTCGCTCGCGCACATGATACACATGAAGTAAATTACTGTCAGTTAAAATTATAATAAAATAAATACGGTTTTATAACTTTTTTATGTTTTATTTTTACTTAGATGATGATGATAACATTATCGTAAAAACACGCTTGTATTCACCGGGGAGATAAGTAGCGGTGTCTAGTGTATACTGCACAGCACCAGGGATCACCAATTTGTAGTTTCATTGTGGGTCTGTTTTTAACCGACTTAAAAAAAGGAGGTTCTGTATTCGACCCGTATGTATGTATGTTTGTTTGTCCGCGATTTTCTCAAAAACTAATGAAACAATTTTGATGGTACTTTCACTACCGTAATCTACATACTTTCAGGGAGGTTTTAATATTGTAATTTTAGGTGCGAAATAATACACGCAAAATAAAAAGAAAAGTTTATATTAGAGACCATTACATCTAGAGATAATTCAGAATTACGCAAAGCACTTTATTTGTGAAATGAAATAAATACATGATTGGTAACTTTAGTTCCCGCCACCCAAATTAACTGATTATTCTTTAATTATTTCTTTCAATAATATACAAAAATATTGGTCAAATTGTAGTAAATAATACTTATTACTTAAAAAAACGTTTTTAATAATGAGTACAATGATCCCGATTGTATGAATAGCTACACCTTATACATCGTGTAAGGGACAGCCCTCCGCAAACTAACAGGGTGCATTCAGGTCCTCATTTTGAATCATATTCCATCGGAAATTTTCTCAGGAAAATTTTCATTTTTCAATATTTTTTTCAGTTACATTTTCTTTATCTGTATATATAAAATGAATCCCTATTTCCCTTGGTCATCGCATCACGCGTGAACGGATGGAACAATTTCGCTAATTCTTTTTCTATTGTGTTTATTATTGTCAGGAGAAGGTTCTTATGAAAGAAAAAATTAAGAAAATTTCGCAGTAAATTGGAAAATTTCAGAAAACTTAACGACTATTTTAACTTCGCGCGTTTTCATTAAAATATGCATAGTCAAGACAGGACAACGTCTGTCGGGTCAGCTAGTTTCAATATAAAATTGCATTGTGTTCGCAGCACTCCATTTATGTAAAAAAAAAACAGCAAAAAAAAAAACAGCAGTGGATGTTGAAATACTCTAACAAACGACGCGTGAAATCAGCTGTTCACTTTCTGTCTAGCTACAGAGTTCATCGAACTCACCGCATACCTATTACCTACCCCTCCTAACCAGTAACAGACGCTTCGATTTGTGCACAAAAACAAATCAAGTTTATTGGATTCCCATAACATAACGTTCCTGAAATAATTTCATGTACCGGTCATCTTAGTATGATATACTGAATTCACCCCATCAGTCTGCGGAGGGCTGTCCCTTACACCCTGTATAGTTGTTAAGACAAAGTGCGATAAATAACGCTGTTCTGATGCTAAAAGTACAGTCCAGTTACTTATATACATTGTTTTTTCAACAAGATTTCACACCACACGGCAAAACACACTGATTGATGACATAACTTTTTCTAATAATGCTACTTCCACACAATATTTACCATCAAAAATGCACCATCGTGGACATTTGCGGTGAACCAGTTTTGAACCTTATTGCCATAGAAATAAGGTCGTAAAGTGGTTCACCTTAATTGTCAGCGATGGTGCATTTTTCCGGTCATGAACTGTGTGAATGACTCCCAAGGAATGCACATAACATCACTCCTGTATTCACCAAATGGGTAGGTAGGCAGAGATGAGAGGGGTACCCATAGAAAATACTCATCTCGACAGGTATGTTTAATTCCCATGTAATAGGGGCCCTAGGTTTGACCCCTATTACTAACTTATTAAATGATGAGTACAATGGTCATTGTACTCATCATTTAATAAGTTAGTAAGAAGAGGTTTTGCGTTATTTAAGTTACACCTTCTATAACTACAGGCTTTATCAAAAAGGTGTAGTCTTAAGGATGTGGCCATAAACTGAACCATTTTTTCCTGGAACCAACATCGAAACCGCGAAAAATTTATCAACTGTCCCATACAAAACTCGTTCCAAATGTATGGGACGACTGATAATTTTTTCGCGATTTCGAAGTTGGTCCCTTGGAGAAAGTTGTTCAGTCTGATGGTCTGTACCACACCCTTAAAGACCACTCCTTTCTGATACACCTCTATACAACATTAGTTTTTGTTTACACTAAACCTCTTAAGGGGTCATTGTACTCATAATTTTGAACAACTTTTACTATGAGACCAAACCTGAAATCGCGAAAAAAAAAAAAAAGCTGTTCAGTACATTTTGACGAGTTTGATGTAGATAAATTACCTACTGAACAGCTGTTTTTTTTTCGCGATTTCAGGTTTGGTCCCATAGTAAAAGTTGTTCAAAATGATGAGTACAATGACCCCTTAAGAGGTTTAGTGTAAACAAAAAATAATGTTGTATAAGTACCTAATAATAATAATCTGGCAGCCCTCAACAAATCTCTTCAAAACTATTTCTCACGCACCAAATAAAACGAAAAAAAATGTTTATAAGTATAGCTTATATTAATAATTAAATTCTATCGCCTCTTCTTGTGGACCTTCGACGGTCCTTTGACGAAGCACCAGTCCACAGATATCGGCTGCCCGAGGATGTCTGCGCCGTCAAGAGCTTCACGTGCACTCTAGTGGAAAGAAAACAGATAGGGTTAGGAACAATCTTTTTTATAAAAAAAAAAACAAAAGTTTAATTTGGAAGTCTGTGTCATTGGTTTCGTATTTTCCTTTTCGCCGCCGACTTCCGAAATTAAAGTCATTTTTCACTTTGTAGTGTTTTTGTGGAAGGCGGTTTTTTTAAATATAAAAGTTTTATTTTTCACTTTTTAAATGTGGTAACCCACACAAATTAAAATGCCACTACCTGCTAGTAAATTACAGTGACAAGAAGTTATAATATAACATCATCCACATAAGACTAATGCCAGGGCCACATTAACGGGATGTGCCGTTGATTATCGCGTTGAAGGGCGATAACCGTAGGTGTAGCCACCACTTACCGCGATAATTTGACCGAATCTTGGCCGAATTTAACTACCGCGATGTTTAACTTTATGGGCATTGACGTTTACGTATAAGAGGGAAAAATACCAGTCCAAAATCCCAGAGCCAAGCCAATGTCATTGTAAAAAAAAAGCGTGGGGTGCTTTTTACGACATTCTTACACTAACTTTGTAATTCGAAAGCACCCCACGCCTTTTTTTACAACGACATTAATTTTCTAGTTAATCACTCTATTCTTACATTGAAAAATTTATTTTTTAGTTCAGGTTAGTGGTATTAAAGCGTGTTTTTTAGTTTTTTTTAAATATAATTTATTTTTCATTTTTTAATTCGATCTACATGAACGCCGGTTTTTTTTTGTGGATGGGAAATCATCAAATGACTTCTCCCGCTCTGGGTGGAGCGAAAGGGCGTGTCAGACTTTTTGTGACTAAAACCCACCCGTGTTCCTTCAGTTGCCTATGCCAGGGCCACGGTAAGTCTTACATACATACATGTAGAAACTAGCTGATATCTATACCTGCTTTTGGAAACCTAAACTTGGATATGGTAGCCAATTCTCAGGCTCGGGATCTCCGGAAATAAATCGTTAATTAATCCTGATGATCCTGATCAGGATAAGGCGACAAATTTTTTAAATTATTCTATTGCCACCGGGGCCTGATAAGTGTGCAAAATTTCGAATTAATCTGACCATTTAAAGTGGGTAAAAATCGAGTTCAAAGATACATACAAGTAAACTTTTTAAACTTTCGCGATTTGTACACATTATAAAACACTATCTAAAACGGGTCTTATCGCGATATTCTTTTTAACGAGGTAAACAGGTACCTACTTGTTTCCCGACGTTTCGACCGCCTTGCAGCGATCGTGGTCACGGGAGGACTGATGACAGCTCAGCGACGTCTTCGTAAAGTGCGGGTATGTGCATCTACCCTCACTTGGTCTTCACAATTTTTATAAATGTCACTGTCGGTACTTCTACACACAACACTAAGGACGTCTACACACTGGCGGACCTCGTCGGACGACCGGCGTTGCTTGCACTTGCTAGTGACTGGATTCCAAGTTGTAGGCAGTCGGTATCCATCCTCTCTGTTGAAATTTCTATATTTCCTGATTTCAACCGCTTCACGTACTATTCTGGAGTAATAGTAACGATCAGTGGAAAGAACGAACAGGTCGGCGATCAGGCGAAACACATCACCAGGATCTTGCTACCGTTGGTGGGTAAGACTACATCTTTCGTGAAAGACTCGCGTCACTTTGTAGACATCATCAAGAGCGTGAAGGTGGAACCGGACGAGGTGATGGTGAGTTTTGACGTTGAGTCATTATTCACCAACGTTCCTATTCAGGATTGCCTTGATGTCATCGAGAGGAAGCTTAGTGCAAATGATCTGTCTCCAAACTACGTTGTTTTACTGAAAAACTGTCTTGAAGGCAACTACTTTTTATATCGTGGACAATATTATCTCCAGATCGACGGGGTGGCCATGGGTAGCCCGGTAGCACCGGTTATGGCCAACATCTGGATGGAAGACATCGAAAGATCCATAGACATGCAAACGTCTAATGTGAAACTGTGGAAACGTTATGTCGACGATGTATTTTGTATAATGAAAGGCAACCAGCACGAAGTAGAACAATTTGTGAAGCGCTTAAACTCCATACATCGGAATATCCGGTTTACTTATGAAATGGAGGTAGACAGATCGTTGGCCTTTCTTGATGTGAAAGTGTCCGTAAGAGGAGATGGTACCTTGGGACACACGGTGTACCGTAAACCGACGCACACAGATAGGTATCTCAATGCGCAATCACACCATCATCCGCGGCATTTGCAATCCGTTGTGACCTCTCTTACGAGCAGAGCATATGACCTCTGTGACCCTGAACACTTGGACAGTGAGCTCGCACATGTTCAGGAGGTACTTAAGGAGAACGGATACAAACGGAAGAAAGGAGATACCAGACGTCCAAAGAAGAAGGCAGGTCAGATAGGAGTTAGCAGAGTGGCAGCGTTCTTGCCGTATTTGAAAGGAGTGACGGACAAAGTTGGAACAGTACTTAAGAAATACTCCATCAAGACTGTATATAGTCCACTCTCCAGCATTTCGAAGTGCCTGCGTTCTCCGAAAGACATAATTCCCCTTCAGACACCTGGCGTATACAAGGTGGATTGCAGCTGTGGTAGTTCATATATAGGGCAGACAAAACGAACAATCGCCGAAAGGATCAAAGAACATATTGCAGCTGTAAAAAACCGTCAAACCAACAAGTCCGCGATAGCTGAGCATTTGCTGGAGGCTGGTCCAAACCACTGGATTCAACTACACAAGCCACAGGTTCTTTCCACTGATCGTTACTATTACTCCAGAATAGTACGTGAAGCGGTTGAAAACAGGAAATATAGAAATTTCAACAGAGAGGATGGATACCGACTGCCTACAACTTGGAATCCAGTCATTAGCAAGTGCAAGCAACGCCGGTCGTCCGACGAGGTCCGCCAGTGTGTAGACGTCCTTAGTGTTGTGTGTAGAAGTACCGACAGTGACATTTATAAAAATTGTGAAGACCAAGTGAGGGTAGATGCACATACCCGCACTTTACGAAGACGTCGCTGAGCTGTCATCAGTCCTCCCGTGACCACGATCGCTGCAAGGCGGTCGAAACGTCGGGAAACAAGTAGGTACCTGTTTACCTCGTTAAAAAGAATATCGCGATAAGACCCGTTTTAGATAGTGTTTTATAATGTGTACAAATCGCGAAAGTTTAAAAAGTTTAATTGCAAACCGATACGGGCCGGAGTTTGTTATAAAAATAAAACATCTTGAGTTTCTTCGGATAAAAAGAGTGCGCTTAGAAACATCATTAAGTTTCCTAAAAAGATGTCGTGACGCTGACTTAGTACCTCTGGGTGTACGGATCAAGCCACGCAAGGACATTGCACATTCCGAAGGAATTCTGCATAGTGCTAGTGTTCGACTTCTGAGACAATTAATTCGTAACTGTCGGTATGAGTTAAATAGTGTGCAGAGTGAACAGTATGCGTTACATGTGGAGTGTAGTGCGGTGCTGTCAGTGAGTGACTTTGATTTATGTGATCGTGTTTCTCACAACCAGGCTAGTAGAATTTTTGACCTGAGAAGTGCACGACATGACGCGAAATTTGATAAATTAATTAGCCGTCGTGAGGGTAGAAGCGGGCGGAGAGGACACCACACAGCACAAAAAGAAACGGTGATTAATTTGTCTGGTCAATCTATTGATAGTGCCGCTCTAGACGTGTTGGCTAAAGGGTTGGATTACGCAATAACACCCAAGCGTATTCCTTACGAAAATGTCATTAGTACGATCGAAGAGGTTATAATGCGTAACAAGGTGCCGTCTAATGATGCAGATACTCTTAGACAGGATGTTGCCGTTATATTGCGTCGAGTAAAGCCTCCTAAACAAAATATAACTACGGAAGAGCGTCAAGCATTAAAAAACCTGCGGGATAACCCTGATATTTTGGTGCTTAGGGCTGATAAGGGTAACGCCACCGTGGTTATGAACACCAGTGATTATGACATGAAGGTAAGGGAGCTGTTGAGTGACACTCTAGTGTATAAACCAGTGTCCTACAATCCGACCGCTAGAGTCACTAAACGTATACGGGGTCTAATCAAGGACCATGAAAATGTATTCACGGAGGATGAATTTCAAAAGTTGTTCAGACCCAAGAGTGTTCAGCCGCCAAAACTATACGGTTTGCCTAAGATACATAAACAGAATGTTCCCCTGCGCCCTATTGTGAGCCAAATCGACTCTCCTACTTACGATTTGGCGAAACACATCACCAGGATCTTGCAACCGTTGGTGGGTAAGACTACATCTTTCGTGAAAGACTCGCGTCACTTTGTAGACATCATCAAGAGCGTGAAGGTGGAACCGGACGAGGTGATGGTGAGTTTTGACGTTGAGTCATTATTCACCAACGTTCCTATTCAGGATTGCCTTGATGTCATCGAGAGGAAGCTTAGTGCAAATGATCTGTCTCCAAACTACGTTGTTTTACTGAAAAACTGTCTTGAAGGCAACTACTTTTTATATCGTGGACAATATTATCTCCAGATCGACGGGGTGGCCATGGGTAGCCCGGTAGCACCGGTTATGGCCAACATCTGGATGGAAGACATCGAAAGATCCATAGACATGCAAACGTCTAATGTGAAACTGTGGAAACGTTATGTCGACGATGTATTTTGTATAATGAAAGGCAACCAGCACGAAGTAGAACAATTTGTGAAGCGCTTAAACTCCATACATCGGAATATCCGGTTTACTTATGAAATGGAGGTAGACAGATCGTTGGCCTTTCTTGATGTGAAAGTGTCCGTAAGAGGAGATGGTACCTTGGGACACACGGTGTACCGTAAACCGACGCACACAGATAGGTATCTCAATGCGCAATCACACCATCATCCGCGGCATTTGCAATCCGTTGTGACCTCTCTTACGAGCAGAGCATATGACCTCTGTGACCCTGAACACTTGGACAGTGAGCTCGCACATGTTCAGGAGGTACTTAAGGAGAACGGATACAAACGGAAGAAAGGAGATACCAGACGTCCAAAGAAGAAGGCAGGTCAGATAGGAGTTAGCAGAGTGGCAGCGTTCTTGCCGTATTTGAAAGGAGTGACGGACAAAGTTGGAACAGTACTTAAGAAATACTCCATCAAGACTGTATATAGTCCACTCTCCAGCATTTCGAAGTGCCTGCGTTCTCCGAAAGACATAATTCCCCTTCAGACACCTGGCGTATATAAGGTGGATTGCAGCTGTGGTAGTTCATATATAGGGCAGACAAAACGAACAATCGCTGAAAGGATCAAAGAACATATTGCAGCTGTAAAAAACCGTCAAACCAACAAGTCCGCGATAGCTGAGCATTTGCTGGAGGCTGGTCCAAACCACTGGATTCAACTACACAAGCCACAGGTTCTTTCCACTGATCGTTACTATTACTCCAGAATAGTACGTGAAGCGGTTGAAATCAGGAAATATAGAAATTTCAACAGAGAGGATGGATACCGACTGCCTACAACTTGGAATCCAGTCATTAGCAAGTGCAAGCAACGCCGGTCGTCCGACGAGGTCCGCCAGTGTGTAGACGTCCTTAGTGTTGTGTGTAGAAGTACCGACAGTGACATTTATAAAAATTGTGAAGACCAAGTGAGGGTAGATGCACATACCCGCACTTTACGAAGACGTCGCTGAGCTGTCATCAGTCCTCCCGTGACCACGATCGCTGCAAGGCGGTCGAAACGTCGGGAAACAAGTAGGTACCTGTTTACCTCGTTAAAAAGAATATCGCGATAAGACCCGTTTTAGATAGTGTTTTATAATACATACAAGTGAAGCTAATAAAAAAACTTCTATACTCACAGCGGCTTGTTTGTAGGTCTCATACTCCACAAGAGCATAACCTTTGAGGAAACCAGTACGTCTGTCCAGGTTCAAGTGAATATTCTTGATCTCACCAAACTCTGAGAATTGGTTCTGTAAAACAGGGAGAAATTGTAAATACATGAGAGCATAATCAGCCTATAATGTTCCCACTGCTGGGAGACAGGCCTCCTCTCTTCGCGAGGGAGTGTGCTGTAATCTACCACGCGGCCCCAGTGCGGGTTGGTAGATGTCACATGTCTTCGAATTTTTGGTTCTAGTCTAGGACATGCCGGTTTCCTCACGATGTTTTCCTTCACCGTATTGAGAGCAGTGGTAATGAAATTAATTACACAAATTAAAGCGCCTGCCTGGGTTCGAACCCACAACCTAAAACTCTTAAGACGGGCCGTTACCACTGAGTCACCACTGCTCCTAATTTAGAGGCTTGTGTCTTTTTACATGACTGCCCAAAAAGGAGTAATGTTTTTGCAGAGGTCTTTGTTGATTTGTAGTATAACAGATCATTTGGTAGTCTCAAAAGCTTTTAATGTGCAAATCAGATGCTAATTTATATATTTTTTTTTCAAATGAAAATAACCGAAACATCAAAAAAAAAGCAGTAATTTTTTTTTTTTACAATGGTTAAATTGTATGTTAGTCTGTTGTGGGCTGCTTTACAAGGCATCCACAATCACACTAATATTATAAAGGCGAAAGTTTGTGAGTGAGTGTGTGTGTTTGTATGTTACTTCTTCACGCTCAAACGGCTGGACCAATTTTGATAAAATTTGGTAATGAGGTAGCTGACACCCTGGATTAACACATAGGCTACTTTTTATCCCGGTCCACGCGGGTGAAACCGCGGGCCACAGCTGGTACTTTTTTTGCTGGTAATCTTGCCATCGTACGATGCAAGAGATTTTATTTTGAGTATTTAAAAGTGATTATTTTTAAATAATAACTAATCACCTGTATATCCTCTTCCTGTGCCTCTTCATGAACATTGCTGACAAACAAGATCCACCCTTCCACTGAACGCTGTGGCCCTGGAGTGCTGCCGTCACCTTCGGGAGCCAGGCTGTCATATCTAGAATGTAGAAGACAGAAGTTTTAAGAGTAGAATATTGTTTCTGCAGTTGGAATAAAGTTGGTCTAAATTTTACAAAAGTATCTCTACAACATACCTCTAGGGTGTACAAAATAGTGGTGTTATCCCGAAACAAATTAATATTCAATAGTTCTAATGCGCTCAATCTATCCAAATACACATTACCTAACACTAAAAAAGCTGCCTTACTCTACACTTGATTTCCTATTTTTGGGGATTTCAAAATTAAAATAAAAAGTGTAAAGTGTAAGTATTATTATTTTACAAAAAAAAAAAAAAAAATAGTAACTATAAATTGTCTGCCCTACCCTGAGAGTGTTTTTTAGAGCCAGAGGGGTGTAGTAAGGTGCTTGTGCCTTATTACGTAAGGGCGAAGAGGCTGCACTTCCCCTAGCGTCGGAGATGTGATTCTCAACTTGCTAGGAACCTTAAGAGAATCGCGAATTTTTTATTTGGCGCCTGTTGTTTTGCGCACCTTTGGGTTTTCAAAAATGCACTAAAAGTGTCTATTCTACCCAAAAAAAAAATAAGTACTAAGTATATAAATGCGACGGATGATAAAGTACAGAAGTTCCAAAAAAAAAATTAAAAACTAAAACCTAAAACCTCCAACTACAACAAAAACATCAACTAAATAAGCATAAAACAAGCCATCACAGACACTTAAATAAAACATAATTTTTGGTATTGTCTAAGTACATGGTTGGGTTTCATTTCTCACTTTATTTTTTAGATAAATATATTATTTTGTTCATTTCTGAGCAAATATACCCCATAGTCTCTGACACTCATCCTAAATTACATTTCATTGACCTTCTTTATCAAACAAATGCAACCTGCATTTAATAACTTCCACAGGTATTTAGAGTGCTTTGGACAATCAGACCCTTGTTGGCTTGATAAAAAGGCATGGTCAGTGGGTCGTCTTAGAAAGACATCAATCCATACTAATAGAACTTCTGAAGCAGGAAAGAATAAATAAATAAATATCCTTGGACATTTCACACAACACCATCTAGTCCCAAGCTAAGCAACCTAATGCTTGTGTTATGGTAACGAGATGGCTGATAAACTACTTATATACATTTTTTTTTGTAAATACATACATATTATAGATAGAAAAACACCCAGGCTCGGAACAAATACTTGTAGGTCGTACAAATATTTGTTCCGTGCGGGAATCGAACCCGCGACATGCTGCGCAGCAGTCAATCGCT
Source organism: Cosmia trapezina (assembly GCA_905163495.3). NCBI lineage: Eukaryota > Metazoa > Arthropoda > Insecta > Lepidoptera > Noctuidae > Cosmia > Cosmia trapezina. The sequence continues at coordinate 7,626,014 of LR991048.1, forward strand.
CAACAACTGCGCCAACCGTGTCGTCAGAAGTGGCTACAAGTGTTTTTTTTTTTGTACACTGCAAGAAATTCCTCCTATGTTGTTGTTTACATAATTTTTTGCTGTAAAAGTCGTGCAAGAAGATTTTCTCAGTTACCTGCCCCTGTTGCCTCTCTCTGAAGCACCTCCGCTACCAGCTTCACTGCCAAAACCTCTTCCCTTACGTTTTCGCGCCTTCTCCTTCAAACGAGCGATTCCCTCTGAAAAACCCAGTAAATAATACTCAAATACGTACAAAATGCAAGCAGCAGTATATTTAAGAGTATGGAATGGCAAGGATAACGGAATTTTAAGCCTAAATCGAGTTCGTTCAACTAGAAAGTTAACCTAAAAAATTTAGTTTTAATTGGATGGTTAATAAAGCAAATATAGCATGAGTAACGACAATAATGTCTTATATTGACAAGGGAAAGCTACTAAACAGCTTAAACGCCGAAATAACTGAGCAATGCTATTCAAAATTATGCATCAAAACATTCACAAATTACTTACGTTCGCCATCCTCGTCTACCTCAAATTCCTCGGAGTTCTCAATATCTAGTACGTCTGCCATTCTTATGTGTCTGTTTAAGTTCTAAATCTGAACTGAACTATTATTTTATCGTTTTTTCGTACGGTTTTCACGTAAATAAAAATGTGAATGAATTTCAACAAAATGACAGAATCACAGATAAATAAGTTTAAGTCATAATGTCACAGACCACAGTAAGTATACTAGTCTATGGTCACAGTCAGAGTCAAAATGAGTGCCTACGCGCACTGCAAAGAGCACTATTTAATACCATGGCACACTGCCGTGCGGTGGAATGCGTTGCGTTAGTTCTGCCGCACTGGGGGCTTACTATGAGCTCTTAGCAGGGCAGAAGTTGAACGGTTCCAGTGTGAGAGAGGCGAAGCTATGTACGACCTATAGCACCATCCTTTCTTCTCAACGGATCCATGATCGATCCATCAGGTTTTTTCACGTCATAGTACGGCCCCACGGTACCACGGTAACAAAACGCATGCGTTTTTCTCACCGCAGTGTGCACACTTCAAAGACATACTTCACAGATTATGCGCTAGAAAAACGCACGGCAGTGCGTGATTTCAATTTTTTTGCAGCCACACTAGGTTATTTTTTACTTTTACCCACTTTTGCCCATAGACTTATAAAAAAAGATGGACTCCGCACCACGCATATCGAAAGTGAAGCACCGTACCGATCTATGTGTGCGTGATTTGAGTACCTGCAAAGACGCCGTCGCTCGTGTAACGTAATGGCGGCCGGTAGACTACTACCGGCCGCCGGTACTATTCAAGATTTTGGCAAGCCAGATTCTAAGTTGCAAGGACAGATTCCGTACTATGACGTGAAAAAAAGATCATGGATCCATCATGTTTCTAGTGTGAGAGAGAGACGGAGCTATACGCCCTCTTAGCCGACGTTCACATGGAAGTAAAAATATCGCGGCGATTTTTTTTCGCGCACTGGATTTTCAACGCTCTGCTTAGCGCCGAGAGTTGAAAATCCAACATTGTGTTTTTTCGACGCGCTGTGGTGCACTCTGTTGTTGTTAGGCTGGATTCTTGAAGGTCGGCTCAACACCGAGAGTTGAAAATCCAGTGCGTGATAAAATCCCTCCGCGATATTTTTACGTCCGTGTGAACGTCGGCTTATATGACCGACCTATAGCACCATCCTTGTTTCACAACGGAACCATGATGGACCCATAAGGGACCCATGCATGATCTTTTTCACGTCACAGTAGCAGTTAGCACCATCACTCGATCCAAAACTGCAAAACTTCTGATAGTAGAATTTTATAAAAGAGTTTGCATGTTACAGCAATCTCAAAAAAAGGAATCGTTAAGAAAAAACAACAACATGCCAAGAATTTTGTGACAACAATTATAGTTTCTTTCATTTTTTGATAAATTGTTTTAGGCTAACTGAACGTTGAAAAATTCTGTAATGAGTGCCTGTAACATTGGAGAAACGCGAAATGGACCGAAAAATACAGTTTCTGGAGACTGGACCTCAAGGTCATCGAGATCCCTTGCAACGACTCGATCATCATCCCCCAACAGAACGGACACAATTTTTGATAAATATCTTGATATCATACACTCTAATATTTCTGTGAATGACAAATCAGAGCCTCCTGAACATCCTTTTGATTTTTTCGACGACGAAGAATTTGCTTTTGGAATTAATTTACTCAATAACAATGTGGCGTGTGTCGGTGATAACATTACCAAACTTATTCAAATGGGTAAAGCCTCAAATGTTATTTCTAGCTTTGTTGTAGAGTACCAGTAGCGGACTAAGCCTGTCTGCCCAGGGCGGCAATACTACATGCTCCACCCACTAAGCACAAAATTAAAAAAAAGTGCACTAAAGGATGTAAGAGCGAGCTCGAAAATTTTAGCACCCTGCCTCGGAAAGCTTCTCGCTCGGGAACTCGGGAACTTGGGGCACCCCGACACTGATAGGTTAGGTTCGAAGAGGTTGGCGTGGACTAGATTGAGCTAGCAAATAGCCCTCGTCATCACCTTCGTGTTAGGTTCCTTTACCATTCATAAAAAAATAGGAGATATATTGTTGACTTATGCTGAGGAGTTTGAGTATTAGAAAATCTCATAAGTTGCCAGACTGCCACAGCGAACTCGAAAATTTTAACACCCCACTTCGGATTGTAAGGTTTTCTTTTGAGCATTCATACAAAAATTCAAATGTACTGAACTTTTTTTCAATTTTTTTTTCACAATTTCCGGTTTGGCCCCATTAGTAAACAAGTTTTGATGTAAAAAAGTTGTACTCATTCTGGCAACACCAAAAGTGACAGCTGTCAGTCAGCTAAACGTGAAATCGGGTTTTGGGTTTTGTGAAGACTATTTAATATTTTGTATTTTCAATAAAAGTATTATCATATTTACTTATTGCTTACTATAAAAACTTAAATAACATGCCGGAATTCCATCTTACGGATTCCATAATCACTCAGCTTAACGGTAAGTTCAATAACGAAATATCGTAACTATTTTGAACATGAAGAAGTTACATAATTTTGTTTGCAAAATTGATATTGTTTTGTTTGACACAAATATTTAATTTTAGCACCACGGTGTTTTAACTAGTGCTATATTACTGGTGTTGCGTCATTTGGGACTTTTGAACTCAGTGTAACACTTCGTATAGCAATGAAACTAAGAATTGATGAACCGTTTGAATTTGGTAAATTATTCTGTTTTTTTGTGTGATTTCAAGTATTTTTTCTGTTAGAAAGTGTTTGGTGTATAAGTGTGGTTCGTTTTACAACCTGATATTAACTTGCAAGTAGTGTTTTTGATTTATTGATGATGTTTTTTTATGTTTTTTGTACTTAACCTCACTTTGCAGTGTCTTCAACCCATACTTATAAATGTGAAATTTTAATGTAAACACTATCCTGTTTTAATCCTAACTCTTACAAGAAGTTTTTAGAGTAGAACGAAATGTCCTCCATCCCTACAGAAGTCAAGAAAAAACCAAAACAATTTATTAAAATAACTATAGTTTGATAACACATTTTTAGAAATACTCTTGGAGATAGGCATTATCTATCAGATAAATCAAAGTATTTGTCAGAATTTATAATAACTATTATTTATTATTTTAATACTTTATTGTACATACTATGAAGAGGAAAACATGTTGCGCCAACCCCAAGTAACATGGGATAAGGGCAGGAAGTTGATGATACATACTATACTTAATACATTATTTATATAGACTTAATATTTAATACTAGTGCACCTTTAGTGTCTGTTTCACCACCTCTAAATAAGGTAAATAATCTGGGAGATAAAGCTTTCAAAATTAAAAAAAATCTAAACCAAAGTCATTTAGGTTCAAATTAGGCTGAGAATCAGCACAGTTTAAATGTCAAAATTACATATGACAGTCCTCTAAAAATGCAGTTAGCAGTGTAGACCAGTGGTAATGGCCGCGACTTACGAGTTGTAAGTTTGAACCCAGACAGGTGCTTTACTTTGTGTTAATTATTTCATCACCAGTGCTCTCAAAATGGTGAATGATAACATTGTGAGGAAACCAACCCGCACTGAGCCCGCATAGTGGATAACAGCCCACTCCCTTTCATTGAGATGGGGCATGTATCCCAGCAGTGGGAACACTAGGCTGATTATGCTAAAAATGCCCACCCTTCACAACTTTCTAGTGCTTTAGCTGGGAAGAAGAAGTGGCGCAACAAATTCCCCAGCAGGACAGCTATCTGTCTGTTAAGTTACAAATCAAGGTTTAATTTCCATTTTGCTGCACATAAATATTATTGCAAATTAAAGTGGTAGGTAATATTATGGTGACATCACCATTACAGTGCTAATAATGACATCATGATATCATTGTTATTCTTATAGCAATTGTGTAAGATTCTTGTTAGTATATTATCTTGGCAATAGTGTCTAAAGAGGTGAGTATTAATATTTATGACCAATGGTCTGTGATCTTTGGCTCTGGATTATAATGTCACAACTATTTATTAGTTTAGAAAGGATAGTCATGGAGATTCTTGATGATTCTTTTTCAATAGAGCAACTTTATGGGTCCATTGCATTGATATATTAGAGGAAGATATGTAATGTGCTAACATCGTAATCTACCCTTGCCACACACAAGTTACCTATACAGTGTGTCTAGTCACCGGTGTCCAAACCATTGAGGCGAAGCAATATGATAAATTTTATCAACAAATCCACCATAATAAGGCATTTTACACCTACTGTTTTGAAATTTAATTTTTTCGAAGTTTCTAGAACCTTCTAGAAGCTTCGACTCGACCTTATTGGACGAGCGGATTGTGGCGGTAGCGGTTAGAAAAGGGTTCGCGTTATAATTTATATTTTTTACTGAATACGCGTTTTCAAACTTTCTACATTTCAAGTATTTTCTTAAGGTTTAATGGAAGTTTTTGATAAACTTTTTAGTGCCAACTTATTACCTATTTTTGTAGCTGTCGAACGAAACTTTTATGCCTGTAGGACCTCTATATCAGTAGATATTGCAAAATAAATGAAACCACCAATATTCAGTAAAAAAAAAATTAAAACGGCTCCCATTTCAAAACAGTAGGGCCAAAATGCCTTATTAAGGTGGATTTGTCAAAGAAATTGGCCATATTGCTTTGCCCTAACGCGTTGACACCGGTGACCAGATACACTGTATAATAATATGTTTATAGGTCCATAGGTGTAATATAAACAAAATGTGTTTGACTTTAAAAACATAAACCTAAAATCCATACACAACTGGATATGTTGTTTTATTTTACTGTGGTTTTTGCCTACTAGTTGATAACTTTTTGAATGTCAATCTTTGAAACACATCTCTTTGATTTGTAGATGACAAGATTTTGATTTCTCTTCCACTCATATTCTATGCCAGTGTAATAAGATTACTCAGTCAGCAAAATTGTAATAAGGTGCAGCGGGGCAATCTCGACTGGTAAAACCTAAACCACAACTTTGAAGGTATAAAAATATTTTTTTTTTTTTAGATCTGTAAAGATTCATCATAAATTTTTTTATTTGCATAATGTCTTAAATATTACAATTTAACAATATAAACTAAATATAAACTAAAACTAATCTAAAACTACTATAAACTGCTCTAAAATTAAAACTAAAACTAGTCTAAAAGACCGCTACCACTTGGCAATGTTCCCAAAATGCTGGCAGCATTGCCACGTTGTATGGCAATGCTTAACCTTTGGGCAAAATAAAGGCCAGCATATTAGATTTAATAAAAAATTTATAAAAATTTAATAAAAATATTAGACGATATAGTTTTATTAAAAATGTAATGTATTGACGCTCCAGAGTCATTATCGGTGTATTATTTTTACAAACTCATATTGAAAAATATTCAATATATAAGCTTAAAAATGTGGTTTTGTCAAAAAAGGCAAAAATAGTTGTAATTCCCCCTCCGTGGGGCAATTTCAACTATTAATTATAATTTCTTTTCTAGAGCTCTTAGCTTGATGTTAGTCAGTTACAGAGTTTTTTTATAGGGATGGTAATCTAAATTGAATCTTGTCATTTATGCAGCTAGGCTCATTTTTGAATAAAAACACGTTAAAGGTTTAGGCGGGGTAATTTCGACTGCTCGCCATAGTAAATAGTGATGGTAACGTTATAAAAAATAAGTCGATAGATACACCAGAAAATAATTTTGGTCTGCTATCTACTATAGGTACTATATCTACTAACTAATCATAAATTAAAACTTCATTTTAAGAAAGGAAAATGTATTTAAAAATAGAACCAGAGCACCCCTCATCCTAAATCTACAATCTCTAAACGTTACGCAATTTTATAATTTAGGACCAAGATTCATCTGTCTTTTTTAGTTTTAAAACATAGCACTTAATAGTCTTACAAATTTAAAAATTATCAAAAGTCATAATAAAAAGTAGGTAATCAACTTAAAACTAATCTTTGAATTTTTGACATCTTGCACTGCTTGCTGCAATTCTGCCATTGTGTATGACTGGTCTGTTTTTTTATATAGTGGCGAACCATCTGCAATAAATTAATAAAGTAGTAAGAAAATGAAAAATCCCTCGAAATGCATCGATTTGAATCGTGTCCTGTCCGTGTCGTGTGATCCTGAGAATAGAAAGATTACAATAATATTTTGTAAAGTATTTACATCGACAAAACATATCGAAACGTGCACATCACTAGCGTTTGTTCATTTCCATATAAAATCTGGTGGGGCAATTTCAACTGCAAAGAAGTTGAAATTAACCGACATTACAATCCAGGTGGGGTTATTCAAACTCACGCCAAAAGGCTATTAAAACGCGAGTTACAACAGAAAAAAATAGCTATAAATATGTAATAGGCTATAATTAAATATCTTACCTTTGAAAATCTTCGAAAAATACATTAATTACCACTTTTTTTCGCAAAAATTTGAGACACTAATCTGCACGTGCAAACAAAAAAAAAGAGAAGAAAACAAAATGGCCGTGTCGATCAAACAATATTGGGTCTAGCAGTGCCATCTATGTATGAAATTATGAAATTGCTTTTGCGCTATCCGGTCATAGATGGCACTTATTCAAATAAAGTAAAATGCAGAAGTAATTAAGATTAGTTGAAATTTCCCGCTGTCGAGATTGCCCCGCTGCACCTTACTTATATCAAATTGAAAGAAAATCGTTTTAAAAAAGTTGAAAGTAAGTCGTTTGGCTTGGTATGGAAATCGTTTGGTGATGAGGAGGGATGAAACGCATGTGAGAGAGAGAGAGAGAGGAAGTCCAAAGAAAAGATGAATGGATTGTGTGAGGAATGATGTCATGACGGTTGACAGGGTAAATGGAAGAAGAAAACGTTGTGCGCCGACCCCACGAAACATAGGATAAAGGCCAGGAAGATGATGATAATCTCTTACTTACACGGGACCTACAATCTTCTCTTCTCTTCTTCTTGTACGTTCCTAGAGCAAGAAAATCGTTAATAGGTGTCATAGCTCGACTCCATTTGTTAACAACATGGCATTCAAAAAGTTAACACTCAAACATTAGAAGCTTTTTCCACCATCACGTCACATCTTGAACAAATATTTGTACGACCTACAAGTATTTGTTTCGAGTCTGGGTGTTTTTCTATCTATAATATGTATGTATTTACAAAAAAAAAGAAGTAAATAAGTAGTTTATCAGCCATCTCGTTACCTTAACACAAGCATTAGGTTGCTTAGCTTGGGACTAGATGGCGTTGTGTGAAATTTCCAAGAATATTATTATTATTTATTATTTCTGGTCGCGTCGGTGGGACAGTTGCCTTAACTGGACTCCTTGTTAACAACATGGCATTCAAAAAGTTAACACCCAAACATTAGAAGCTCTTTCCACCATCACGTCACATCTTGTAAACTAATGCCTTCATAATATCACCTTTCAGCTCAAGAGCCATGGCCCGACAATGTGAAGCTGTTCCAGCCTTACGAGGTGGAACAGATACTACTGCCAGACAATGCCAGCTGTCTCGCTGTGCAGGCGTTCTTGAAGGTAAGATTACAAGTAACTTAAGTTAAAAATACCGGCCAAGTGCGTGTCGGGCCACGCGCAGTAATAGAGTTCTATAGTTGCACAATAATGCGGACTAAGAAGAGGGCTTTTTGTTGTTTCATGAAAATTTGACTACACCTTTTGCCTGCGGCTTCGCCCGCGTGGATGTCGGACAATATCGCACAGGAACATACTACCGGGAATTCCTTCCTTATTCCTTGTCTACATTATAAAGGGAACCTCTTTGCAAAATTTCAGCTATCTAGGTCCAGTAAACAATTTATTATTCTATTCTGCTAATTACTTTATTCTTCCCCAGATGTGCAACCTGCCCTTCGAAGTGGAAATGCGTTGGAATGCGGAATTCATGTCTCCTTCCGGCCGCGTGCCCTTCATCAAGTGTGGCGCCTTTGTGGTGTCAGAGCTGGAGCCGATAGTCCAGTTCGCGGCCAACAAGGGCGTCTCCCTCTGTGCAAAATTAAGTACTGAGGAGAAGGCGGAAATGAGGGCCTATATGAGTCTGATTACTAATGTATTGGTTAACGCTGAGGTTGGTGGATTGTACATTTTTTATGCTGTATTTTTGGAAGGAAACGGGGAACTATTCATTGTGTTAATATTTAAATGTGTTCTGTGGCCTTAGTGCGAGTTTTTATGCTTACTCGATCGCGTTTAGGTTAACTTACGTCAATTTGTATGGAATAATTGTGATTCCAATTATAGTCACCAGACGGCGCTTATTTAGTTTCAGTACAAGTTTATAAGGCCTCTGTATGCCCCATTAACACTGCCAGAATGTTTTAGTGGTCGCAAGGCGCGACTGCATATGGTCCTTGGTTCGATCCCGGACCGGGAACTATTATTTGAGTTTTCCTTTAGGAAATTAGGAGCCTGGTGTCTGGATTTGTGCCGGAATTAAACATAAGTAATCATCTTCAAATAGTGTTATTTTATGTTTTAAACTGTCGAATTTGATAAAAAGTTATAATTAGGGTTCCGTACCAAAATGGTGAAAAAGAATTTATGGTGTCTGTTCGTCTGTCACAGCTGGATATCTCAAGAACTACTAATGCTATCAACTTGAAAATTGGAACAGTTTTAGATGACGTTTGCCCAACTATTTTGCAAATAAGAAAGAATTTTTTTTTTCTTTTTCCAACAGGGACTGAAAGGGGGTCTTAAGAATTTGAAGTGGGGCTACTAGGGTACTGTGGGGTGTAAAGATTACAGGAAAAATAAAACGATGTCTCTAAATAGCACACTTTTTCAGAACTCGGAACGAAACCCTCAGTGCGCGAGTCCGACTCGCTTCGAATTTTTAAGACCCCCTGTCTTAAAAACCATATGAAAGAACGCTGTTTGCACATTCTCAAACATTTTTTTTAGGCCTTATAGTTTTCGACTTTTGATGAAAAATGTAAGAAAAAGCCGTTCCGTTCCCCCACCCTTAATCTCCGAAGTTTGTATAGAGAAAAATCTGAAGTTATTTTATGTGATAGAAATTTATATAAAGATTACAGGAAAAATAAAACGATGTCTCTAAATATCGGAACCAGAAATCAGAAATCGGAACGGAACTCTCAGTGCGCGAGTCAGACTCGATCTTGACCGGTTTTTGGCCCCGATTTAAAGTATAGAGGTGTGAGATTATGGTGTAAAGTTCACTCATCCTCTATTGAAAAGGGAGGATCCTCCGACCAGACGGGTGTCGTGTCTGGTGGGCTCCTGCCCGACGGTTGATGTTGGGACGTTGTATATTATATGCTAGTCGCGCGGTAAACTCTGATAGCGCGATGCAGGATTGCGTGACGTCATGTCATTTTGATGCGTAGTTCGTATGTGGCGATGTAGATGCCGCCACACCCCAGCTTGAAAGGATTTTATCCTGATTGCAAAGTATTTCCGTAATTCCACAATACTTAGTTATAAACCTATATTTCTCCAGCTCTACATATCCTGGGTGGACAACGAAACCTTCAACGCTGTCACAAAAGTGCGGAACTCCTCAGTGTACCCGTGGCCATTAGGATGGCTGCAGACCAGGGCTAAGAGGAATGCTGTCATCAAGCGGCTGAAGGCGCTGCACTGGTATGATAAAACCTTGGACCAGGTTCTAGCTGATGTGAGTATGATATACCTATTCTTTTTTTTTCTGTTTTTGAGGCTTCAGTAGAGTCCGCGAGGCCTAAGCTGAGCATTTGTGTGAGTGATCACCAAAATGGTACGAGAGCCCATGACCAAAATTTTTGTCTTATCGTTTTACGTAAGACAAAATCTGCAATCGTTTTTTTACGTTTTACAACGATGCGACATGGTTTTGGTCATGGCCTCTCGTACTAAAAGAACAAAAGCCGATTGCCAAAAAGCAGTATAAACCGGTTTTAAACCAAGCAAAGGGCGAATCGCGCTTTAGGCCGAACGTCACACCTACACTATCTATGTGCACTCACACAAATGTAAAGCTCAGTCTAGACCTCGCGGACTGTACGTTCTGGGTGAATATGGCAGCCTCATAGGATCAAACATAATATAAACATCATCTATCCTATACTAATAATAAAGCTGAAGGATTTGTATGTATTTTTGAACGCGCTAATCTCTGGAACTACAGTTGGATTTAACAAATCTCTTAGCCCAATTCTTGTACGTGAGATTTTATTGCACGTGCAATTTTAATGTACCGGTTAATTGCCCTTGCAATTTGATGGCATGCCACTGGCAATACACTTAACAATACACGCAACTAAACCCGATAAGCACATATAAACGGCGTTCAAGATGATAACACTGACAGCTCTTTAATGTGGTTTAGATCTCGCTCTGTTTCATTGGTGAAATCCGCCCTTATCCAAACTTCTGTCGCATTTGAAAATAAAATGAGCAATCGCAATAACATGGACGTGTGTAGTTTATTAATAAAGTACTTGGCAATTTTCAGGTGGAGCAGTGTTGTAACTCACTGAGTCAACGGTTGGGCGACAAAGATTACTTCTTCGGGACTGCGTGAGTAGTTTTCGAATGTAATTTTTTTTTTTAGTAAATAGCTACAATACAGAGTCAAATTAAATTAGCTAAAGAAACTCTGCTGACGTCAGGGTGGGAAATTAATTTGATGATGTTTTTCTGGGGTCATCAACCGCTGGTAATGTAGTCGCTTAAAATATCACTTTAAAAAAAACTTTTTTTCTTGTAAACTGCACAGACGATGGCTTTCGATATCTAAACGCGATAAAATGGAAACACTAGTAAGCGGTCGTTGACCCAAAAAAAAAATCATCAAAACTTTTTTATTTTATCGTGTCGTATGATGTTTTATCGATACCGATCACGTCTTCGGAGTCTCGCTAGCTAATTTAATTTGGCACTGTATATAGCTCAGAAAACGTATTCCCAGTGGCGTAACTATACCGTTCGAGGCCCGTGGCAAATTCATCGGATTTTTACTAAATGTGTAATATTAAGGCGAAAGCGCCAGGCTAGCCCGCGAAATTCAAAATTTCTTACGTTTTTTGCAATTTTTAGGTCAGTGTGAGCTTGTATGTTGATTAAAATATGATTCGCGGCCGTAGCTAATATGGCTTTACAAAATTATAATCATTAGAATCAGCAATACAACTCCATAAGTTAGCATTTACCTCAAACCTCATGATTTCATGCTAAATCGCTAGATTTGAGGTAAATGCTAACTTATGGAGTTGTATTGCTGATTCTAATGATCATAATTCTGTAAAGCCATATTAGCTACGGCCGCGAATCATATTTTAATCAACATACAAGCTCACACTGATCTAAAAATTGCAAAAAACGTAAGAAATTTTGAATTTCGCGGGCTACCCTGGCGCATCATCCTTAACCCCTCAAGTGTCTGAGTTTGGCTGATTTTAGACCCAAAACCCCCGCGAGTGGGGAGGGTTGGGGGTAAGTTGCGAACCCCATAGGTTCACAACTACTGATAATGATATGTTTTCCATCGGATGATGTTTTTTTACGTTTATATATACGTGATCTAAGCTTATATACCTATTATGTAAAGTTTTGTCCTTTTGCACACTTGGGGTGCATTTGACACGCGGGGGGGGAGGGGAGGTTAGCTGCGAACTCCATAAGTTCACAACTAATGATTTGATTGGTTTTCCATCGGATGATGTTTATGTACATTTATATATATGTGATATAAGCTTATGTACCGAACAAAAAAACGGTTTTTCTTATGCACACATGGGGTGCACGCGACACTTGAGGGGTTAAATGTTGGGAGTTGGGATTCTCCTCTGACCGGGGGCCCCTTCCGGCTGGGGGCCCGTGGCATTTTGCCGACTTGCCACCCTGTAGTTACGCCACTGCGTATTCCCTATATCAGTTTGTAAAACTTACTTGCCATCCTGCATAAAAGGCGTAATTTTAAGTTAGTGATATAACAAATCCAATTTTATTAATTTATCTTTCGTTACCTGTGTTAATGGAACAAGTTCGTATCCTTAGCCTATTAATAAGCTTATTAATGTATTTTAATCTTATCTTCTGTGTCGATGGACCAAACCTGGAATGGCAAAAAAAAAATCTGCTGCGGCTACACATCAAGCTATACATTTCCAGTTTACACTGATATCTCATTGTAAGGAAATCCTATGCAATGCGAGATCAGCTTATACTGGATAATAGCTTGATCTGTAGCCGTGCGTACATATGCGGTATCATGCGACACTGAGAGTTAAAATCCCCCACCACCTAACTCATATTACTACTCCTAATTCCTCCCTTCCTCCCTAGCCCCACTCCTCTAGACGCGCTAATCTACGGTCACATGCGAGCGATCCTAATGAGTAACGGAGCGAGAGCCGGAGCGCTCATCAAACGAATCACCAGTTCTTTACTAAGGCTTGTGTTGAGATGCGTCAATTTGACGAAAATGACTATGACGGTATGTTCTTTTGTATTGTAAAAGGGCATGCTTAAGTTTTGCCGACAGTACATCTAGATGTACTATCGGCCAAACTTAAGCATGGTCAGAAAATATTTCTGCGGAAGCGCAGGTACTGACAGTGCCTTGCGGCAGTGGTGGCCCAGTGGTAACGGTCGCGACTTACGAGTTATAGGTCGTAGGTTCGAACCCCGACAGGCGCTTTGCTTTGTGTAAATTATTTCATCACCACTGCTCTCAAAACGGTGAAGGAAAATAATCATTTATTTTTCATTTTTTAGTTCGATCTACTTTAAAAGCGTGTTTTTTAGTTTTTTAAACTATAATTTATATATTTATTCGTGTTTAGATATCAATACCCGTCACGGCTGCAGATTTCAGGGTTCAGGGTTCGTCACGTCTGCAGGGCATTCTGCAGAGTTTCGATAGCTAATTTAATTTTACCTTATAGTAGTTACCAAAAACCTTAGCAGGTTATCATAACCCTTCCTAATTCCCCCTTCCACTCCCAGCCTCAAGAAGAGTACTTAGTAACCCAAGCGTTCCAAATCTCCCGTCGCCGACTTTCCCCCGAACGGACCATGTCTGACCGAAGCACAAGGATCCAGCGATCACGAATGAGTATGAGGATTCCTAGCAGGGATAATGTGGTTCATAATTATAATAATAGAGATGTTTATGGTAAGTTTATTTTTTTATTTTTAGGGCCTCGTAGTAATATCAACCGTACGTCTATGGTTTAGTTTACATTTTACAACGTGTTCCCGCAATTACGACATTAACTAAAGACACAGGTAATGCCAGTAATGATAAAAATTATAATAAGATAAAATAATTAATAAATTGAAAAAAAAAAAAATTCAAACGAACTAAATAATAAAATAATAACCAAAATTAGGATCACTCTATTGCAAAGGACTCATTCATGAAGCTATTGTTTTATGTCAGCTGGTAAGGTCTTTGACTTTGACCCTTTTTTTTTGTTCATCGTTTGTCTAATGTTCTGACACAGCTGTGAGTAGCTTCATGAATGATTTTTTTTGCACAACCCCCAGAAAAAAAACTCGAGTGGCGTGACCATTTCTTTCTCGTTCGTTTTAATTTCATATCTGCCCTACAGGTTGCTCCAAGATGCTATTTTAGAAAATTTTAAATAAATCAATAAATAGTTATTATTTATTGATTTATTCACAATTTTCTAAAATAGCATCTTTAATAAAATTAAAATATCTTTATAAAACGGAAACGCGGAACCGTATACGCGTGTCAAGTTAATGTCGTGATTGCAGCAGCACGTTGTATAGGTACCGTAAACCGGGGTTACTTTGATAATACGGGATGACTTTGATAACAACTTTCGCCTTATGAAAAAAATCTCTAGGTATAGATTTTTGGAAGAGTCAAAAGTTTTTGTTCCCTTAAAAATACTCAGTAACCGGTGCACCATCAAAACCTTATTCACACATCGAATAAAATTAGTTTTTATAAGTCAAAAGTAGTTATCAAAGTAAACCCGTAGTGTCAAAGTAACCCCGGTTTACCGGTATGTAATTAATAGTAATCTTAACATAAAAGCGGGAATACACATCCTGTACCCTATGCAAGTATATTTCTTGTCATGTAAGTTTGCCGCTGTGAAGTAGGCTACAAATGACTGCGCAGTTGTCAATGTCTGACAACGAAAGCCTGGTTTCAGAGCGGCAAACTTAAGTGACCCGAACTATAGCATGCAATTGTGACATTCATCAATCAGAAGTTGTTATGGCACACGGCATGCACGCTACTTGCATAGTTTTGTCAGGCATGGGTATTCTCGCCCTTAAGAGGGGGGTGGCCTACGATTCCCCATACAAAAGTATTCCCCGTTTTTCTTCCTGAATAATGCCTCTAATAAGTCTGCTGTAGACACGTCCCTGTACATTTCCTTTTTTCAGGAACTAATTAAGTACTTAGTAAAGAAAATATGACCCTCCAAAAATTACAAAAAATACCCCATTTTTACCGCCGTGATTAGAGGACTACCAGACAAATTCTAAAAGTTTTTAACAGAAAAGAAAATGATAGGAACCTAGACATACTCTTTCTTAATATGATAATGAAAAAAAATTATCAAAAATTATTAAAAATTATTATTTATTTGAATCGGCTCAGTTTTCGAGTAGAAAAAAGGGTAATACGAAACGTCGATCTCGTCGGTCTGAGCTGCAGCTGTCCCTATCGCACTCTCTTATCACAGTTCGGACACAGCGCGACGGCAATAGTTTTTTACTCGTAGGCCACCTCCCCTCTTAATACAGAAAAATCTTCCAATACAGGCTTCAAACCATTTGCGTCTAAGCAAATAATAATAATGACGACTAAGGAAGGCACTGTTACTTGCCAGTACCCGGGCCAAGGCCAAGGCACAGTAATCGACCAAGAACTACACAATTCAATGTTCGCAATAGTCGAGGAGATTCTCAAAAAAGTCGATGAACTAATAAACGATGAATTTGTAGAAAAAATCGATATGGATTACGAGAAAAGCGATCCGTTCGTTGTAATACCTCTCCCGAATATGAACGAATCTAAATATATCGCGGTCGAATCTAAAGTTAGCGAATATTTGGACACGATTGAAGAAAACGATTCGATAGAGAATTTTAATGCGCTAGAGATGTGCCACGATGATGATCTACAGATAGTAAATGATGAGGATGATACTGATAGTGATGTGCATGATCTAAATGATGGAAATATATCGGTTTTGCGTGAAAAATCGGCATCGCAAAAGACTTTGGTTGGAGATCGGGCCAGGTATTTTTGTGTTTTTAAATTATTAATTTAAAGGGATGTAAGATTTTTACAGAGAGAGAGATCCGTAGTGGGCCAGTGGTATCAGCCTGACTTATAAATGACTTATATACAGGTCGTGGGTCCGAATTGAAACCTAAGCAGGCGCTTTACTATGTGTAATTTATTTCATCACCACTGCTCTCGAAACGGTGAAGGAATCCATCGTGAGGAAACCGTCCTAGAACTAGAACCAAAAATTCGAAGACATGTGACATCTACCAACCCGCTCTGGACTCGCGTGGTGGACGGCCCAGTCCCTCTCAACGAGAGGAAACCTGTGTCCCAGCAGTGGGAACATTATAACAACGCACCTGCGATGGCTTTGAATTGCAGATGTCCATAGCCGTTGGTGATCAGTTACCATCAGATCAACTGTATTGTTTGATTGCCACATAATAACATTTAAAATATGTAGTAATGTTTTCCTATAATACCACAGATTAATACAGATGGGACACTCCGCAAAATCATTTAAATAAAAAGCGACTCTTGCTACGACACAATAAACTGCAATTCAGTTCGCAGAACGCTAATTACCTTCAGTTATATTCACCTACACAATGCCTCTCTTTCTATCGCATAACTCCTCCATATACCTTCGGCGCGCGGCAGTCGTACCGAATTAGCCCCGCGGACGGGCCCGCCGTGTACTTGTAGCAACATACCTAAACTGCGGAGTGTCCCATCTGTATTAATCAGTGATAATACTTGAAAACTCAACTCATACTGTGCACAAAGTTTGTCACTTACTGAACAACAGAAGTCCAAACTTAAGATTTGCCAACGGGCAATAGAGCGCAGCATAATAGGTGTCAAGCGTACAGACCGAGTTAGAAACACAACCCTGCGCTCCAAGTAGCAGATGTTGGAGAAAATACAGCCAGGCTGAAGTGGGAGTGAGCCGTACACGTCGCACGAATGCACCCGGAGAGATTAAAATTTTAATAAATAACCCGGAAAAGCTAAAATCAGTGTCAATACATTGAAATATTAATTTTTATATTTTGTTTTTTTTTTTTTTTCTGTGGCAGCAATGTAACTGTACACCAAAAGAGCAAACCAGATTTGAATATTAGTGATAACTGTGAACAGCAGGAACAGGATTCTGTAGAGAATGCCTCGGATAAGTCATCGTCTGTTACACATTCAACCTCGTACACAGGTTTATTTTAATTTTTTTAATTGTTTTTAACAAAGAAAACCGCATTTTCGAAGTTTTTTTTAAATTTTGTTTTTAGTATTATAAATGCGAAAGTGAGTTTGTTTATTACGCTTTCACGCTAAAACGGCTGAACGGATTTGTATGAAATTTGACACACGGGTAAACCATTACCTGGAAAAGGACATAGGCTACTTTTTATCGACATACCACATGGGAAAAGCCGCGGGGCGGAAGCTAGTTAATTATAATTATGACTCGTCTACTTTTTGGGTTTCAGTGCAGTACGAGCCGAAATTTCGCATCACTACCGCCGTTTCGTACTGACATAATTTTACCACCATTACAGATTTATCCTCTACGTTAAAAACACCACAAAGTGAGGAAATAAGCGTTGAGAAGCTACTCAACTTTCTGCGCAGGCGAAACGCGGCGTATAACTACAAAAATGTGGTGGCCGACATTGACTAGTTACTGGGACTACGGAAATGCGGAATACGACAAATTCGGGTTTCTCATTTTTTCGAATTCGAAATGGCGTATTGTGCAATTTTGATGTACTTACCGTTTGTTGAGAAAATATTTTTTTGTTTGTAAGCTTATAAATTCATAGCAAGGAAAATTAGGCATTGGACATGTACGATTTTAAATATATTGTTATTTAAAATCTGTTAGATAAAGGTTCCGTTCTACAAAAAAAAAAAAAACTTTGTATTTTTACCGTCTTTTTATTATTTTCCATTATAGCTGCTATAGTTACATGTATTCTATGAAAATTTCAACTAGCTAGCTATCTAAAGATACAACCCTGTGACAGACGGATATACAGATAGACGGCGTAGGCTTAGTAATAAGGTAACGGGACTCTATGAGTAAGCCTATGCTGCCTGTGTTTGATAAAAAGCATAATTTTCTTCATTTCATTCTAATGAAAGTAAATATTTGTATTTGTATACATACAAATTATTTAAATTCTCGTCTAGATTAACTAACATTATATTTTACGTGGTTCGAAAGGTCGCAAGTTCTTTCCTCACTATTGTTTGTATGCATGTGTTTGCAACAGTTTTACAATAACCTAACATTTAAGAGACGAAATGCGTTTCAGTTAGCTTTGCTTATTATGTTGTCTATTAAATTACTTGTTTATGTCCAAATGTTTGTTTTATTTTAAATGCAGAATGGCAATTAAAATGTAAGTTTTACATGTTTTTGTCGTACTTGTAGAAGTGATTATCTATATTAGTTTTAAATTATCAAATTGTTATGCTTTAGAATTGGTTACAAAAATGCATTCCCTTGGTTAATTTCTTATTGAATACATAATTATTAATGTGTAGTGTACATTTAGTGCTAAAATAATAACTTGCAGCAGCTATTAGGTAGCAGCCGTTATAATTTCTATATTTCTTTTTTAACTAGAATTTAATCTTATCTCAGACCGTTTTAGTATTTTAATAGGTACCAAATATAGTTTTATCTTTAGTGTAATTTCGGGTAGGTACTTTTAGCTTGTTCAATCAGTCCTGTAAACATAGATCATAATTAATTCCAAATCATCCTGAACTTCTAATTTATTTATTGTTCTTTTCTTTACAGGCCCACCGAGCTCGACGCCCTAGTCTTCGGCCACGTCTTCACAATCATCACCACACGGCTTCCCTGCCGCAAACTGGCAGATACCGTCCGCAAACATGAGTCCCTAGTAGCTCTCGCTAAACGGGTCGACGAGCAATACTTTAAGAGACCATAGCGTCAAGTTTTCAAGGACATCTCGACCTCGTTCACTAGTCCTTGAAACCCCTGTCCTTGTAGTATTCTTTTTTTATTAGATGACATTTTTCTGCTATTTTTTCTTTTTTGTGATTTGGTGGGAATGTCTGTGGTAGTCTGTCTTACGTTTTAGTAAATTACAAGGTTAGTGGTGGCGAAATATGATGCGCTGACTTCAAGTCACATGGCAGTAGCAGAAGGGAGAAGAGCGTTAGTGTTGGTTCCTCATCAACAGCTTTGTAGGTCGTTAAATCGTTAATATTGAAATACGCTTTGTTTTACGGTGCTAATTCTGACGGTAAATCATTTCATTAGTTTTGATGCTGATACCTTCGAAGGACATTTTAACAGACATTTCTACCGAATTGTAAACCTTAACGCCCTTTTTGCTTAAACTTCTGTAAAGTAGCTTTCGATATACAATAATTTTCAATTAATTTGAATATTTTATTAAGTATACTTTTTTCTTCTTTTCGAGAAAGGGGGCCTAGCTTAATTTCGTTGATATTTGTGTATAAATACTAAGGATTCTTTCAGTTTCAGGTTCTATTAGGTAAATAGTTCTTTGTAATGCTATGTGAGTGTACCTAAGTGTTTTGAAATCGCGTTTCTGCTATGCAAGTGGCTTGTTTGTTAGTTATAAAAAACTTGCAGACATATTTTTTTTTTGTAATAAATTAGTTAACTATAAAAAACTTGCAAACATATATTTTTTTTGTAATAAATTTATTGAGATTTTATTGTAATAAATTGTACAAAAGCCATTAACTTACTGTAAATATTTTCAACGTGCAAGACGCCTGGCCTGCATGGCTGTATTTGATGATTTTATAATACCAACTGAAGCGGTAAAAGTTGACAAAAGTAGCATGCAAGCTTCTTGATAGTTGAAATGCGTCTCTAGATTTTTCTTGGACTAAATTATGAATGTACCGTGTCTAATATTTATTAGAAATTAGAATTATGTATGAGTGAAGTTTGATAGTAAAGCCGACTTAAATTATTTTAGGTCATAGTCAACCTTTAAAATAATTGTAGTTAAGTAGATTTTAATGTAGAAAAATGTAAATAATTTTCATTTAGGTATGTATATTATTGTTTATAGTAAACAGCTTAATTTTTTTATCAATGTATTGTTATGTAGGTAAGTAATATTAAACTTAGTAGTGATACTTCTTCAGATATTATTCAGAACAGGAATATCAATAAAATCAATGGCTTCCAATAACTTAACAGAAAAAGGAAATATTTCATCATTAACGATAGAGAGATTTGTGCAATAACACGCTCCTCCCATACAAACATTGCTCTACATAATTATTAAAGTATCTGTACTCAAACGTATTAGAATATAATTATGTTCACTAGGGTATTTATGATGTACCCTCATAATTTGTATTTATAATGTTTCTGAATTTAATTTTCAATATTATCGTACATAATGTACCGCGCTGGCAAAACATAGAGAGTCCACTGAATTGTTACTGAAATCAAATTAATGTGTATAGCAAATAAATATTCATTCATTCATTCATTTAATAATAATACTTATTAATGGGTTGTTTGACAAATTAGAAAACGTTTTATGTACTTATTAGCTTTTTCTAAAATTTGTTTTTAGAACTCTTACTATAGGCCTAATTATTTAATTACCTATTATAAAAAATGTCTTGCGACGTAATAAATTATCGATAAGTAGAATAATGTAGATAAATAAACTTCGTATAGTTAGGTAATACGGGCTGGCGCGTCAACTCCACGTCAAAGCGCGTATTTTGTGTACGGAACTTCTTATAGCTGTAAATTATTTAGTGAAGGATTTTAGACTAGTCTCGATATTATCGTCACAATTTAACATAAATTGTCAGAACATTTAAAGTTGGTAAATTTCATTCATAACTGGAAAAATCAGCAGCAATAAATCATTGTCTCAGTTCGCTACCGATTTTATTACTAATTATGGCTTTTAGAAAATGCTCTTAAAACATAGCTTGTAGCTTTTATTTGGCGACTGGTAGAACATAAATGTTTTATTTTAAAAATTGCACTTTCGGTACTTAGTAAGATAAATATTATTATGTAAGTTATAAAACAGATAAGAGATTGAATAGGTAGTTAAAATGTTCTGAAACACAAGAGCGAGCGAAAAGTGCGGGAAAAAGTAAATATTATGTAGGTAATTTAAGAAATATTTAGCTATCTAATCGTATTGATAAAGTGCACAAAACTTATCTTGTATCACTAATATTTGTTGATTTGTACCAAGTCGAAAGTCCAACACTAGCTACTAGGAAAGTGTTCAAATCATTGTTCCAGTACGGACAGCCACGTCCCTATATGGACCCAGTGTTTAATTAATTTAGTTAATTTTAATATGGCTGGTTTGTTATCTATAAGGATTATGTAATTTTATAGTATTTTACGGTGTATTACAATGAGCAAATACGATTTTGTAACCCAGTATAAATCTGTTAAAATTATTTTTGTTGACATTTTTGTAAAACTGTATTTAATTTTTCATGACATCTTAGAATCGTAACCTTATGTAAGGAAATCACTAAAATATACGTATTTTAGTGTAGATACATTATTCATTGATGATATTAATAATCACACTGACATATCGAAAAAACACCCAAACCACGAATTGTCGTATTACGAAATCCGGATTGGCGTATTCGTACTGTCGTAGTTTCCGGTTAAAGCACATCACTATGCAAATAAAAAATATAGTTTTATAAATACTTGTACACATAAACGAGTTTTATAATTATAAAATCATAAGTATATTTAATCAATATATAACATTATTTCATATATCTTTTCATTGTTGGCTTATACATAGAAGTAGAAATATATTTAAAAGGAAACGCGGCCACGTGGTCGTTGGCGTTCATTCCGTACAAATGTATTCCTCTGTTTTCTACTTGGCTAATTATTATTATAGAGTCGCAATTTTTTTTTTTACGACATTTATTACTGTCACGACGCTATGTTGTTTATTTTTGGCGTAATTATGTATAAATTTTAGAAAAAATATAATAATAATGTCACGTTTCCTTTTATAATTGTGGTGTTGTAAAGGTTTAGAGCTAGCTAAACAGCTTATATTCAGGGCACAGGGGAATGAACAGTCCTTTATGCCTAATTGTCTATGCCTCAGGTTTCAAAGGGCAGTTACGTAAATAAATAACTCGTTTTTATGGTCAAAAGGAAAAAAGGAACCCATATAGGATCACTTCGTTATCTGTCTGTCTGTCAAGACCCTTTTTCTCAGGAACGCGTGGAGGTATCAAGTTAGAGTGACGTGTAAGTTTTCTTTAGGGATAAATTCTTTTTAGCTACGGAACCCTTCATTGTGCGTGGTCCAACACGCATTTGGCCGGTTTTTAAAACAATAACCCTCTTACTAATAAAACACGGAATAAAGTTATATCAGGAATAACCATACATTTTCATAGGTTTAAACTTGGAATAACTTTATTCTGTGTTTATTAGTAATAGGGTAGGTCTACAAATGTCATAACAAATGAGCAGTTACAAAATTTAACTACTTGATAATCATGTTTCAATTTATTACCTAACAAACGTGTCCAGAGATTATGTATGTCTGTATGATTGATTAGCCGTTGAATTACACTTTTTATTTGGTAATATTGTATTCTTCAGAGCATTTAAAAGTACATTTTGTATTAAATAAGCATTTTTTCTTGTTGTTTTTGCGTCATAATTTGTTTATAAGTTCGAAATATAATGTTGTTAATTTTTTCTTTTTGTTTTATTGTAGTCTTAGGGTGCTAACGGTGAGATACCATAATCTCATTACAAAAATACCAATTCAACGCACATTACCAAAACACGAGGCAGTAGGTCATAATGTCACATAACTTGGCACCTGGACAGCAAGCCAATATAGCATCGTGAACTTAGGGTCACGAATCGGGATCCTATTGTAAGTAATGAGCCAGCGAGCGTGAGGAGTCTTGACAAAGACTAATAAGAGCGGTTTCGCACTACGTCCGATACGAGAATTCAAGATCCGAGTTCAATCCGAATTGGTAATGTTCTAAATTCGGAAGGACAGAGTTCGGATCGAGGAGGGGCCTACTCCCTAAGCACGAAGTCCGTAGTTTCGGCCTTTTTTAAGGGCTTATCCTACTCTGTATCACCAACGGACAGATGATTTGTTCGGGGCCCGAACGAAGTATGAATGACATCACGATTTGACAGTTGTCCCTACTCCCGATGTGATGTTGCCCGTCCGAAAAATTTAACTTTTACACTTGTTTTGATGGATCGTTATGTCAGACGGACTTAGTAGGCCTCCCGAGTTCAATCCGAATTGGTAATGTTCTAAATTCGGACGGACATGGCTACTTCGTACCGACATTTCTCGGATTCGGATCGGACGTAGTGCGAAACCGCTCTAAGGCGAAAGTTTGTGTGTGTTTGTATGTTTGTTACTTCTTCACGCTCAAACAGCTGGACCGATTTGGATGAAATTTGGTATGTAGATAGCTTTTTCCTACCCCGGATTAACACATAAGCTAGGTACTTTTTATCCCGGTAAAACCGCGAGGCGCAGCTAGTAAATCATAATACTTAATACCAGCCTATTAATTATTCTATTCTAATATCCCACTGCAAGGCAAAGGCTTCTTCTGATAAAGAGAAGGCACCAGCTTGAGCACCACGGGTTGGCGATTTCAGACCTATACCACAGATTAATACATTAATACAGATGGGACACTCCGCATTTACGTATGAAGCTACAAGTACACCACGGCGGGCCCCGTCCACGGGGCTAATTCAGTAGAAATACCGCGCGCCGAAGGTATCAGAGTTACGCTATAGAAAGAGAGGCAGTGTGTAGGTGAATATAATTGTAGGTAATTAGCGTTCTGCGCATAGTAAGCCCCCAGAATGAATCAAAGGTTTTATTTGTATTTAAACATGGTTTAAAATCGCTTGACATCCGATTTGCGTCGAAGGTGGATGGCCCATCACATATCGAGACCCCTCCATGCCCCAGAAAGGACGTTAAGCCGTTGGTCCCGGCTGTTATTCGTGACAGTCTTTGCTGGTATTAGAAGCCCAAAAGCCTGACAACCAGTCTTACCAAGGGGTATCGTGTTACCCAGTAACTGGGGTGTGGCTGACACTGGCTTGGCCACCATCAGGGATTTTACTTTTGATAACACAAAGATTTAGTCGTTAATTAGTCGAAATTTGTCGCCAAATATCAGAATTTGTCGGTCACTGGTTCAAAAGTTATAAGGGGTCATTGGTGGCCGATCTGGAGAGAGTCTCCCCAGCTTGGCCACCTTTATATCTCAAAAACTAGGGCACCTAGCGAAGATCTGTTTTCTCCCAGATTTAGTCGCCAAGTCACAGATTTAGTCGGGTCTTAGTTTAGAAGATATAATGAGTTCAATTTTTAAGTATAGACCAAGAGCTAGATCAAAGATTTTATCGTAAACTCTTCAATCTAGCTCTTGAACTATAGGTACTTAAAAATTGAACTCATTATATCTTCTAAACTAAGACCCGACTAAATCTGTGACTTTGCGACTAATTAGCGACTAAATCTGGGAGAAAACAGATCTTCGCTAGGTGCCCTAGTTTTTGAGATATAAAGGGGGCCAAGCTGGGGAGACTCTCTCCAGATCGGCCACCAATGACCCCTTATAACTTTTGAACCAGTGACCGACAAATTCTGATATTTGGCGACAAATTTCGACAAAATTTTTGTGTTATCAAAAGTAAAATCCCTGATGGTGGCCAAGCCAGTGTCAGCCACACGTAACTGGGTTGTGGAAGTCAGATAGGCAAACGATCCATGTAAAATAAAGCTGCATCTGCTTAGACTGGAAGCCGACCCCAACTTAGTTGGGAAAAGGCTAGGCAGATTGATCTGGCTTTTCGTCGAATTATTATAAGAGTTTATACTAACCTCCCTGTTTCCGAAAATCCCAGGTGATCGTGACGTAGTAGGTACAGACGCCAGCAGGTCAAGCCACCCGAAACTGTCAAATTTTCCCAATCAACCTTGAACCTAATGCTTTAGCGATAAAGATGAAAATCTATTAAAGAAATTTGACAGATTGTAGTAGCTTGATGTGCTGGCGTCTGTACATACCTACATTGCAATTGGAATAAAACAACAAAAGTCCGTTATTTTGTCTTTATTGATTATTTCTGTAGTGGGTGAGAATAAAAACAGATGGTACTCATTTAAAAGTCGATATAGTAGGTAGAGGTACCTATTTAAAGATTTTATGACTACTACTAACTAAACTTTAACTACCTATAAAGATGCATACCGTTTGGTGTTCTTTGCCAATTTAGTTTTGAATTGATCACACAATTTTTGATGATGATCAAAACAATATTTTAGGTACACAAGTGAAACCCATTTATAAAAAATTTCAAAAGATAAGGTCAAAATAAAAATGCCAAAATAACGTTATTCTCTATTTTTATTTGGTTTCCATCACATAAACATACGCAAAACACGTTTCTCACAACAATCATACTAACTCATCACATAAATCGCTCCGAAATTAACTTACTTCCTATGTCTAAAATGTACTACACATTCTTCCAGAGAAAAAAATTAAAAAAAAAAGAATAAATTACAATTTTTTTCTCTCATACATAATGATAACATAATTCTTTACGACTTTTTATGCCAGAACCCAAATTGGAAATCCGTACGCATTCTCACTATAAAAAAAAATATAATCGTCTATTTTTCGCTAGAAAATGCGTTGGGCATAGACAAGAAAGATTTGTATTTAAATCTAAACATGTCTGATTGAGTTCTGGATTTAATCTAGATAGTTTTCTGAGTCTGGGTTGGCTGTCTAGAATCGTCTGGTTTGGTGTAGGATCATTTGACGGACGCTAAATGTAGATAAGCCAAGGCCAATGGCGGCGAGAAGTACCGCAGACCTCGACATCATCTTCTCACGGTTCGCGGGCTGTAACAAGAAGAGAAATAGGTTAATTAACAAGAAATTAAATGGCAGAATGAAGTGAAGACAGCTAGACAGGTAAGTGGGCTCTATAATCAGGGTATATCTCTAGACTAGATAATGGACGAAGACGTTTCAGACTCATTTTGAATTGTCAAATAGTCGATTAGTTCATAAACAGATTTGCGTGTGGTGTGAGGGCCACTTTTTTAAAACTCTTTGAAAATATGCTTAGGATTTAGTGAACATTCCCAAAGAATTGTGAAAGTTGAAATCAGATTTTGTGAAAGTCAACTTTGCGAGATATGGACTGTAAAGTGGGGCCCTCAGTTCTCACATAGAGGATTGAGGGCCCACCTGTACCTGATAAACTATGGACACTACAGATAAAGTCTTTATGCCAAAATCTAAGCTTATACCAAACAAAATTTGTGAAAACAAGATATTATCGCAAAACGCTGTCCTAATTGGTATATCTTCGTTCAAAATGGGCCCTCAATCCTCACACACGTAAAAGTTTATCACGCAAATAAAATGAAACCATTAACTTATAGCTACTGTTTGTAATCCTATAAGATACTAAATAAATTGTGAAAATTTGTGAAAGGAAGACCAGGTCACCATTTCTTGTTGTTTGAAAGATATGTCCTTGACAAAATTCGGGCCCTCAATCTTCCATTTATTTTGTTTTCCGTTTTAATACGCTTATCGTATGAAAGATTAGACAAATACAAAATAGTCTCTTTTTGTGAAAAAAATTGTGCAACAAATTCGATACCAGAAAGAAATTAAAAGACCCTTTATTGTAAATAAAAATCGAGTTTTATTTTTGTTCCCTGAATTAGGAAATAGGGTGACCACAATACGGTATTTTACTCTATATGAGAAAAAATCTAAAAATATATTACTTAGATAGATTAGGCAAAAAGCAATCGGAAAATATTAGTTTTAGTTCAATAACAATATAAAATTTAAAATTAAATTCAAAGTTTTCAGGTTTTTTTAATGTTTTCTCAAACCATGAAATAGTAGCCGCCATTTTATGACGTCATTCGGCTGTGTAAATTAAAAAAGTGTCAACTATTACTTGATCAGCGTATCTCTTGGACCCTTAGGTCCGTCTAAGGCCTCATTTACGGAGACGCGGGTCGTCGCGCGGCGCGGAGCGCGGTGCGGGCTGCGGGCTGCGGGCCGTCAAGTGTAAGAAATCTTAAACGCTTCTCCGTAAACGCTCTCATAGAACGCCCTATGTATGAATTTAGTGCGGGCCGCCCCGCGCACCGCACCGCACGGCGCCCCGCGTCTCCGTAAATGAGCACTAAGTGAACGCATAGCGTAGCAAATCACTCAAGTATTGTTTATGAATCGGATTTACCGGCCCGTATGCATTGGTGCGTACTGTGAGACCTCATAGCATCGTTCTTGAATACCGGTGTTAGGATCGAAGTTTTCAACAGGGTATGTAAGCGTTCTTGCTGAAGGCCCTATTTCTCAGAAGGACACGTCCTTCCTAAAGGCCACATTTCAGAAGGACACGGCCTTCGGCAGCCGTCCTCCAAAGGTCAGGCAATAAACACTCCGTACACCGCGCATGTGCAAAAATATACACAGATTTGTATGACCCGTTGTTGTTTTCGAGAATGGACTTACACAATGAGCTATTGTTAATTGTTATTTCAGAGGTGAAAGCAATTACGGTATGAAAGGTTATAGTGGTAACATCGAAATAATAGTCTAGACATCTGAATATCATTGGTTCAGTATTTTTTTGGGAAATGGTTGTTGGGTTTTTTGCTTTGGCTTCTCACTATAAATCCCGCCAAACCACCAATGGACATCTCGGAGCCCCCTAGCACGGCCAAACCTTGTGAAACCCGTAAAACCACCAGCCCGTCCCGGGATGGATAGGAGCATCGTCTCATCATCCAGGGCGCAGAGCGGTGACCACGGCGGGTAAGTGAGGCCATTTTTCAAGTATATTCAATAATCATTACACTACTCATGAAGAAGAACAACATTGACTAAAGGTAGGACCACCCATACAGGATAGGATTATAGGGCCAATTTTAAAACAATGAGAAAAGAAGTCTCCATATTTTATTCATTATCATAGGGTACATTATGTAGGTAGAAACAGCGAATTTTCGGTATTTCATAGTTGGTCTAGTAATAAATGTCCAAATTCGTGAGTATTTTCAGCAGCTGAAAGTTTGCCAATGAATTCGAAGCCAGTTATGTAAGTATAGTTCACCACACGGGTATAATAAAGCGGTATTTGGCTTAGCAATGGCAACATTATTCTTATTTTGTCCGCGGCTTCGCCCGCGTGTATACCGGCAATTATCACAAGGGAACGTATTAACGATTTACCCGGATAAAAGCATCTTGTCTTGCCAGGACAAGGTCTTCCTGTGTGCCAAATTTCATCGAAATCCGTTCAGGCGTTGAGACGTGAGAAGGTGGCAGACAGACAGTTACTTTTGCATTTATAATAAGTAAGTATTACCTATTATGTATAGGTACCTAGTATGGAGAGTTATCGATAGATAACACGGTAGGTATTTGCCTTAGCATAGCATCACTATCAGGCTTAACCTAATTACAGCTATCTGTAGACAATAGAAAATACATTGACGTCCGATAAAATAATAATGGAGAGCTGTATGATACTTTATTTGGCGTTATCTGTAAACATTATTACTATTAAATAATGACAAGGAATAATATGCACAGTTAAAATACGGAAAATTGCGTACCTACGTCGCAAAAGAACTTTTACTACCTATTTATATTTTTATTTATTTAATAAAAACCTTTTGCAGAAGAAAAAAATACTGTATTCTAAAAAGGCGGAATTTTCATTTTCTACCTGTCAACCTGGGTGATGCAGAGACAAAACATGGTAGGTGCAACATAAGGGATAGATAACTCGGAAAATATTTTCATTTTCTACCTGTCAACCTGGGTGATGCAGAGACAAAACATGGTAGGTGCAACATAAGGGATAGATAACTCGAAAATATTTTCATTTTCTACTTGTCAATCTGGGTGATGCAGAGACAAAACATGGTAGGTGCAACATAAGGGATAGATAACTCGGAAAATATTTTCATTTTCTACATGTCAACCTGGGTGATGCAGAGACAAAACATGGTAGGTGCCATAAGGGATAGATAACTCGGAAAATAATAAATAAGTACTAATACATAGATACATACATGTTACGTATATAAACAGAATAAACTTCGTCAGGAGAAATAACGATAGGTAGAGGAGAAAACGAATCCAGCAAATTATAAATTACGAATTAATATAATAAATACGATTGTCGTAATCCCACTGCGTTTTAAAATGGCGGTAAACCAGCACCCTAAGCCGTCGTTCGCACGGACGTAAAAATATCGCGGCGGTATTTTATCGCGCACTGGATTTTCAACTCTCGTTGTTGAGCCGAGCGTTGAGAATCCAACCTAACAACAACAGAGTGCACTCTAGCGCGACGAAAAACACACTGTTTGATTTTCAACTCTTGCCGCTAAGCAGAGCGTTGAAAATCCAGTGCGCGGAACAAAACCGCCGCGATTTTTAGGGTTCCGTACCTCAAAAGGAAAAAACGGAACCCTTATAGGATCACTCGTGTGTCTGTCTGTCTGTCTGTCCGTCTGTCACAGCCAATTTGCTCCGAATCTAATGGACCGATTAAGTTAAAATTTGGTACACATATGGATTTCTGTGACCCAAACACGTACAGCTAAAGTAAATATATGAATTTTGAATATGAGAGTCACTTTTAGGGGGAAAATAAGAAAATTATTAAAAAAAGTTTTGTAAACTGTACCGTGTGACATATCAAATGAAAGGGCGTACTATGAGGGTCTCAAATATATTTTTTTTATAATTTTAAAATATATTGTTTTAAAGTTATTTAAGAAAATTGACCATTCCCCCCCCCTTATCTCCGAAACTACTGAGCCTAAAATTTTGAAAAAAATATAGAAAATAGTTCTATGCCTGTGGATTACAGGAAAACCTATAAGAAGTCTGTGGTCTTAAAATAACATGGTAAATCTATATATATAAAATAATCAAAGTCCTGACTGAGTCACTGACTAATATATCAACGCACAGCCCAAACCAATGGACCTAGAGACTTGAAATTTTGCACATAGATACCTTATATAGTGTAAACATCCACTAAGGAAGGATTTTTGGAAATTCCATCCCTAAGGGGTTAAAATAGGGGATGAAAGTTTGTATGAAAAATCCTATCCCTTGAGTTAATAGACTTGAAACTTAGCACGAATATTCATCTAAGTAAATTATAAAGTTTATCATTTTTAGTTTTCCTAAACTACGGAGGGATTGGGGGTGTCAAAGTTTGTATGGAAGAACTTTAACACGCGGTCCGATTAACTCAAAACTCAGTTTTTATACTTGAGACCAAAA
The DNA here is from genome assembly GCA_905163495.3 of Cosmia trapezina. NCBI lineage: Eukaryota > Metazoa > Arthropoda > Insecta > Lepidoptera > Noctuidae > Cosmia > Cosmia trapezina. Next base: position 7,656,224 of record LR991048.1, read on the forward strand.
ATTAAGACTAACGTGTATCAGGGTTTTCCAGAAATCTACCCCTAAGGGGTGAAAAGTTAATTTTATAGCGGAGGATTTTATTGGGGGCTTGATTAACTCTAAAATTGGTGTAAATAATGTTTGAGTCAAGTTATGGAAACATACCAGACGATTTTTGAAATTCTTTATTTGTGTTCGTGAAAACAGAGATACCTACAGTTTATATGAAAAATCTTATTAGTTTGGTTAATGAACTTGAAACTTAGCACAAATACTTGCATAAGTAATTAATAATGTTTGTCATTATTAGTTTTTCAAAACTACGCCTCAAATGAGGTTAGGGATGTTAAAGTTTGTATAGAAGTATTTCAAAGCGCAGTCCGATTAAAAAAATGGTACTTTGAGTCAAGTTAGGAAACTTGCCAAACGAGTTTTCACCGATTTTGACGACATATGGCTGATGCTTTAAGGAGTAACTTAGGCTATTTTTATTTTAGAAAAATAATTAGGGTTCCGCGCAAGAAAATTAAAATCCATGAAATCAGACAACCACGTACAGTCCAGTACAAACTTACTAAGCCTCCGCTGTCTATTACGGCTATAACAACAAATAATAAAAATAAAGCAAAGTTAAAAATGTAAGGGGTCGAATCTCCATACAATAAACTTTCACTTTGAAAAAAAAAAAAAAATTTTAATCTAGCATGTGTGTCATCGTCTAGAACTCATTGGGTAGAGTACAAACATATTTTTTTTTAATCTTTTAAAATTAAGGCGCTACCAAAATAAATTGGAGGGTTTTTCGTAACCATTTATTTCACTATTGCAGCATGTATGGATTTAATTTTTGGATATATGTTTATTGACTATTTGATTAATACTTTGACTGAAGGAAAACACGATTGGGCAAAATTTCCTCGATAGAATTTAATTCCGAAAAGACCTCTAATTTTTATGTTTTTTTTTTATAATTCTAAAACCCTAAGTAATTTCATTGCAAAATTGCATTTAAAATGTGCGTATTAGGTAATTGAAAATTCTGGCTGAACATAATTTTGATGGATAGCTTAATTTATTTTTAAACAATTTTTATTTCATTTGGCGCTTTTATTTTGGTTCCAGCGCGTTGTTGCGCTCTCTTTTTTTCGCATGTGGAAGTAATTGACTCTGTCACTTTCTTATTCCCGCCCAGTTCACTTTTTTTGTATCACCTTAAGAAAAATGCAAAAGTTGTAAATTTTAGACCATTTTTGTACGAGCTCTAGCGCAACAATTCAACAAATTAGGAATTTGAAACTTCTTTATACCATGTAGGTACCATGAATACTGTATTTAATCAACAATACTGAAAACGGCGATTCATAAGGTATTTTGTTTAAACATGGGTGATTTTCTGCAACTGCAAAAAATAACCTTGTAATTCACAGTATAGATAGAAGATAGATAGAATACTCTTTATTATGCACACCATAAAAATTACAGATATAAATGTTGAAATTTTACATAGGGTGACACAATGACACAACACAGTATCATTATAAAATAAGTAAAAAGTTATCTTTGCGATTGTTAAACATATAATATGGTACGGAACCCTTCGTGCGCGAGTCTGACTCGCACTTGACCGGTTTTTTACGAACACACTATCTGAAAAATGTTGAAGCATATTGCTAATCCATCGCTTCATAAGTTCGAAAAATGTGTCTGCTCGACAACGTAAATAACGCAATGAATGTTGTTGAACTGTCCAAATGAAAGCCCATTGCTACTGAGTATGTTACGCAATTATCCCGAAGCTTTCTCATAGCATTTGACCGTGAAAAAACCGGCCAAGTGCGTATCGGACCACGCACAATTAAGTGTTCCGTAGTTGAAAAGAATTTATACCAAAAACAAAGTTGACATTGTAATCCCAAAAAAAAATTTTTTTTGGGATAAAATTACAAATTATCAATTTTCGGACTTTTTCCTTTACTCGTGTTGTGAGACCTTGCTTCTTGCCAAATTTCATTATTCTAAGTCAACGGGAAGTACCCTATAGGTTTTGATTTCTTGCGAGTATCAAAATATGTCGCATAAATGGCCGTATTTTATTATTGCGATGACTCAGAAGCTTGATTTTTTTAGAACTCCAAGGGACCATAGACCTACGTATTTGATATTAATTTCAACTTGATACCTCCACGCGTTCCTGAGAAAAAGGGTCTTGACAGACAGATAGACGGACAACGAAGTGATCCTATAAGGGTTCCGTTTTTCCTTTTGAGGTACAGAACCCTAAAACACCCAAATAAGCGGCTACACGCACTGTCCAGACAAAAGAAAACACCGCAAATAGTTGGGCGTCCGTAGGTAGCAGTCATATGATTTGTTCTGCTATTTATATTCATCAGACTTTTGAGTTGTTACTCTGCCAAGTGGCGCCACAGCGTTGAGAATATGTTTTAGATGTAATAATTTGAATGGACTACCTACCAATTTAGGGATTTCTTTACATAAATCTTGTTGGTATTCAGCAATTTGGTCGTCAAATAAGTAAGTAGGTAAGTATTGCAATATTTTCAAGATATTTTAAATTAACTCACACTCAAAGCATTTAATTTAATTCTCAAGCTCAAACTTATATTTACAGGCACTTTTGAATTAAATTTTTTAACTTTTAAAACAATATCGAGAACGGGTCTTATCGCGATAAGACCCGTTCTCGATATTGTTTTATAATGTGTACTACAAATCGCGAAAGTTAAAAAAGTTTTTAACTTTTTTTTTTACTTTTGAATTGTCAATGAGCAGGTCAGTCAGAAAGATAAAGTTGTTCATTCCAAAGCGTAGGATTCCTAATGTACCGATGGAGAAGAACGGGAATGAAACTCCATGGACACTCTTCCAAATAAAAATATTGTCACAAAATATTGGTTACATCACTGTACAAATTGTACTATAGGTAGCAAAAGCCACTCATATCGAGAGCTCCCCTTTAAGACGAAGTATAAAAGCATAATAGGAATAAGCATCTTAAAAGGTAAGTAGATAAAAGACAGTATTTTGCCAATACGACATCTAAATCGAAATGATTATACATATCAGATTTTTGACAGCTCTTGGAGATTCTACTCTCAGCCCCCATTGTTGGGTATTTGAATAATAAGCTAGCCAATTTGGTATAATATGCTGTTGAGAAAGAGACTGCAACAGACCAACAGATATAACGTACTAAACCCTCAATTACTCGAAGAAACTAGGAGATAAATCGTCTCATAGCCACTTCGAATGACCCACGGCTCATCGTCATCGTACATTGATCATACTTCAGTCAATTTAAATGAATCCACTTCTAACCAGCTTAGACGGAGGTGGCGCTACAAGACATTGAAATGAGTATGACACAGCATGCCACCTGATACCTCACTTCACCTAAGTCATCACGGATTTTTATAGAATGGATCAGCTGATTATACATTGACCTAGTGAATGCGATGGCAAATCTCGTGTTAGTTTTCGGATATCAGGGGTAAGATTTTTAGAGGCACCACCACACCACCACCACCACCACATACCAGACACCAACACCACCGCAGTGACACCAGTTTTCTAAAATACGGCTGATGAAAACGAGTCATACTGCGCCAAACACAAAGGAATTTTTGGATGATGTTACCTAGCCTTTTCCAAACTATGTTGGGGTCGACTTCCAGTCTAACCTGATGCAGCTGAATACCAGTATTTTACATGGAGCGACTGCCTATCAGACCTCCAAAGCCACTGGGTAATACGATATCCCTTAATAAGCCTGGTTGTCAGACTTTCGGGCTTCTAACGACCCGTAACGACTGTCAAAAATCTACGAATCACAGCCGGGAGGGTTTTGCTGTGTAAAGATGGTCACCCATCCTCGGAACAACCGTGACAAGCGTAGCTTATGTTACCAGGTGTAGATCAAAATGAATATTGCCAGTTGTCTTTGTTTCCAAATCCGAATGAATAACAATTATTTAAACAAACCAGTCATAAAACTAACAACAAGCCTAACTAATATTATAAATGCGAAAGTAAGTTTGTTTGTTACCTTTTCACGCCTAAACCACTGAACCATCGTCATTCTCCTGCCCTTATCCCAGTCTATTTGGGGTCGGCGCAATATGTCCCTTCCTTCTATACTTCTCTATTAGTCATCATCTCGGTAGTCACTCCCTTTCTAGCCATGTCATCTTTCACACAGTCCATCCATCGTTTCTTTGGTCTTCCCCTACTCTTATAGCCATCGACATCCATACTCAAAACTTTCCTCACGACATTTTACTCATTCCTCCGCATCACATGCCCATACCATGACAACCGATTTCCGCACAACTTTTTAGTCACCGGTACCACTTTTAAAAACTAAACCACTGAACCAATCATCCTGTTTGCGTATACGTTGTCAGGTGTACAGAAACGGACATTTCATCCCGACAAAAAGTACTGTTCCCGAGAAAAACAACAATAACGTTCTTATGATAATAGATGGCACCACGTGTCTTTCGAATCATGATTGAATAATAATTATTACAAGCAGAGTACAGCCCGAATTGATTGTCAAGTTCTAAATTAACGCTATAGCAAAGCCGCGGGCAAAAGCTAGTATTCTATTTGTCAAAAATATAGTAAACAATATAAACAAAATTGTTTTACAACATTCTGATCTATGGGAACATAGCACATTGTATAACACACATAGGTATTACGTTACATAACGAACTTGGCAGAGTAGCTACCTAATTAGTAAATGTATGTATTCCTGCTATTTATTATGTAGGTCAGTAGCAGAGATCATTCTCGTCTGTATAAGGTTCCGTATCCCAAAGGAAAAAACGGATCACTTCGTTGTCCGTTCGTCTGTCTGTCTGTCAAGCCCCTTTTTATTAGGAACGCATGGAGGTATCAAGTTGAAATTAATATCAAATACGTAAGTCTACGGTCCCTTGGAGCTCTAAAAAAATCAAGCTTCTAAGTCAACGCAATAAAAAAATACGGCCATTATGCGACATATTTTGACACTCGCAAATAAATCTAAAACAGAAGAAAGATAGAAACGGTAGAAGATACCTATAACAAATATCTTCTACCTGACCAACATAGGGACTGATAAGGGTATCGTACAGCATGTTTCCCCAGATGTTATTTCTAAGTCAATATTCTATACCAATCTATCCCAATCCAATCCATCAATCAATCTATTCCAATCTAAATTATATTCTATGCCAATAGTCATAGAATTAAATAAAGGCATAGTCAGGCGAGGCGTGCCGCCAACTAGCGCCATCATTAAGAAAAAAATAATAAGTCTTGAGATATGGAACATTTCAAAACGGCCGTTTTTAACTGCTAAGGCTTCGAACCTAGGAGGTTTACTGTTGATTTTTTTTATACAAAACATTTTACCTCATCTGACTAAAAATGTGAGCATAGGAAATTTCAAAATGTTCCATATCTCCTGACTTAAGTATGGTGGCGTCAGTTGACAGCACAACTCACCTTAACTACTAGTTCCTTGCATAGTTCTACACGCGTAGCATGACCACCATAGAAGCGGGTTTTGTCGACCATAGAACAACCGGTTCGCCGGGGCCGTGTTGCTCTATGTTGTCGACGGAAGAATAGACAAAATGACAGATTGTAGAAATATTTCGACGCATTCTACGCGTCTAAGCATGGTAATGTGGCAATGTGTCATTTTGTCTATTCTTCCGTCGACAAAACGTCGTCATTCTACGCAGTCATGTCTGCCGGAAGATTGATGTTAGTGCAAGTGAGTCGGTGACGCATCGCAGCAATGCATTGAGGGACGCTCCTCAGTCGGATTGCCCTGGGTTTTATGTAATAGTAATAAGGCATTGAGGCCGGTAAATAGCAATGGGCCCGCCCCCAGCCCAGACCAACTATCCTCATGACTGACAGCCTTGTTCCACTCACTGCTGAGTATAGGCCTCCACCCTTTTGTGCCAGCTTCCCTGGTCTGTGCGTGTCTCATCCAGGTCTTCTCCGTGACCCACCTGGCTATTGGGCTCTGATCCACCAACTGCATATGTGTCACCTCAATTCACTTGTTATTGTAATCACAATAAAAGTATGATAATTATATGGACTTCAACATTGACACATTAATTTGTTTATCATTTCTCATAAAAACGGGGGTATCGGAAGTTTAAACGCATTATAATAATAACAATAGGTAGTATAATAATAATAACAACTTAATTATTATAATTAATGAGAAGTTTGAGTTTGATAACATTGGATTGACCGCTTGCATTTTATATCGTAACTAGCTTCTTCTGCCCGCGACTTCATCCGCATGAAAATTCTTAAATTCAGGTCATAATTAAATTAGTAATTCTGTACTATCCGACATTCATTATCTTTATTATCTGAATGACACCAATAAAATATAAGAGATTAATTAAAATGGGGTATGTATTTATTTACGCAGTGCAGTATAAAACGGAGATTAAATCTGAATACATAATGATGGATGAGGTATTTACAAGGCAGGATGTGAGTGGAAACGCCGCCGCCGCGCCAGGAGGGGACGCCCTAGGACACATAGTGACTTTGTTGGTGGTGTTCTTCAGGAAGGTCAGGTGCACAACACTCGCAACCGGCGCGGCGTGCATGTAGGTATGACTAGATGTATGAACGTAAACGAAGCAAGAGGAGTATGTACCTAAGGATCACAGCAGGTGGCGTTCTGTAGTTTCTGACTACCCCTTTGACTACTACGTATGTGTGTATAATGATGGATAACTTGGGGCTCCCGAAAAAGCCACGTCATTCATTGATGTCGAAGAGAGCGACAATACAATAATTCCAAAGGTAACTTGGGGCTCCCGAAAAAGCCACGTCATTCATTGATGTCGAAGAGAGCGACAATACAATAATTCCAAAGGTAACTTGGGGCTCCCGAAAAAGCCACGTCAAATTCAAATTCAAATTCAAATTCAAAACGTTTATTGCGAACTAAGTGTACAGTAATGGTGTTACGTTATGTTAGTAGGTACTTATGACTTAGCAGCCTTTTACAAGCATTGCAATTTGTTATCATTCGCCTGCCTTTATAAATTAGCATGCATTTTACATAATTATTATTTAATTTTTATGTAGTACAATCATTACAATTAAATTAAGAAATTATAGTTACATATGTCAAGATTAAATGTCAATATTAATAAATTTATTCAGCAATATTAATGTCATCCTTTTCAGCTAGTACACATTATAATTTTACATGTAGTTAAATATGAGACTAACTCTTATTGATTACTAGCTTTTGCCCTCGGCTTCGCCCGCGCTTATTATTATACATAATTATAAACCTTCCTCTTGAATCACTCTTTCTATTAATAAAAAACCTCATTAAAATCCGTTGCGTAGTTTTAAAGATCTAAGCATAGGGACAGACAGACAGCGGGAAGCGACTTTGTTTTATAGTATGTAGTGATATAGGACAGATCGCCACTTGTGTATGAGAGAAAATCGTTATTTTAAGCTAGACTCTAAAAATTCTTTTACCGAGTAGAAACATTTTTGAATTAGGTATAGTTTTAACCTTTTTTGGAATATTGTTATTGATTTTTCAGTTTTAAACATGTTGGGCAACTTATTGTATATTTTTATTGCCATATAATATGGGCTATCACTTAACATTTTAATTCTTGAGGATGGAGCGCACAACCTCTTTTTATGCCGAGTGTTGATATTGTGGATATCTTCTATTTTAGTGAACTTATCAATATTATTAAAAACAAATACGCAAATGTCAAGTATGTATATTGACGGCAGAGTTAGAATCTGATATTTTATAAAGTATGGTTTGCAGCTCTCCGTATTATCTATTTGGGCTAGAATTCTTATACACTTCTTTTGCATTATGAATAGTTCATCTACATTAACACTATTTCCCCATAGCATGACGCCATATCGCAGCCATGAGTATGCGTATGCGTAGTAAGCAGCCATAGCTGTTTGTGTGTTAGTGCTTTGTTTAATTTGAAAAAGGGCGTAAGAGAATCTAGAGAGTTTAGTTTTTATATGTTCTATGTGTGACTTCCAGTTGATGTGTGTGTCAATATTTATGCCAAGTAGGCTAAACGTATTAACTTCTTCTATTTGCGTGTTTCTGAATGTTATTTTTAGATTAAGTGGAGGTTTTTTGTATGATCTAAATTGTATTATTTTAGTTTTATTACTATTAATTTCCAAGTTGTGCATCTGGAGCCAAGTCTCTACAGTTTGGAGGGTATCTTGTATTTGTAGACCAGGGTTATTAACATTTCCACATTTGATTAATATTGAAATATCGTCTGCAAATAATACTGGTAAAGCGTTTTCTTTATCCAATATTTTGGGAAGGTCATTAATATAAATTAAAAATAGTGGGCATCCTAGCACACTTCCTTGTGGGATTGAGCAAGTAATTTGTTTTACTTGTGATCTAATGGTTTTGATCTCATTTTTTCCATGGTCGTAATTTTCAATTTGTACTATTTGTGTCCTATTATGTAAATATGATTTGAACCATGAATAAGCTGGTCCTCGTACGCCGCAACCATATAGTTTAGTGAGTAAGATGTCATAAAGTACCTTATCGTATGCTTTTGTCATGTCCAGCAGTAGCCCAATTACATGTTGTTTGTCGTTTATATGTTGTAGCGCTTGTTGAACATATTTATAAACTGCTAATGTTGTTGATCTACATTTCCTAAATCCATTTTGTGCATCGTCGAGAATTTTAAACGTCATTTATTGATGTCGAATAGAGCGACAATACAATAATTCCAAAGGTAACTTGGGGCTCCCGAAAAAGCCACGTCATTCATTGATGTCGAAGAGAGCGACAATACAATAATTCCAAAGGTAACTTGGGGCTCCCGAAAAAGCCACGTCATTTATTGATGTCGAATAGAGCGACAATACAATAATTCCAAAGGTAACTTGGGGCTCCCGAAAAAGCCACGTCATTTATTGATGTCGAAGAGAGCGACGATACAATAATTCCAAAGGTCGCTTTCTGGGTCGCTTCAATAGAACTATATCATACGAGTGTAAGACGACAAAAAATTGCACATATCATGAAGACTTCCGAACGATGACTGTCTAGTCTTAGACTAAGACTTATGTGAAAAATACTGTAAAGGAATCAGGCATGGGCATTGAAATGGTATACTGCAATAATATTCGGCAATCCACCAGTAGGTACCAATAGCAATTTTCCTTGTTAACAAGAAATGTAGGTAGTACTAAGTAGAAAACTCTGAAAAGGAAGACGGAAATCGATTCGCTTGTGGCCTTAACACTATAGGTTCAATTAAGTTCTAAGTTTTGCATTTCAAGTAATTTGTCTGACCTAGAAATAACTTTGTAACGTCGAGTCAAACTCAGGACAAGACCTCTCAGACCTGTAATTGATTATGATAACATTGATAAAGTTAGTAAGGTAATATAATAAAACTTGAATATAATTACTTAGAGATGGTCCACAGTGCGTTAAAATGGAATGGAACTATCTAGATATAAATATGGCGATAGGTTAGGTTAGACCTATCTAATTTGGTCTGATTTGAAAAAATAATTGAGATAAACAAGTAATACATTGAGGGATACAAAAATAGCAACGCAATATCACTGTTTACTCAACAATCAGCCTCACAAGTAAATAAAAACATAAACAACCCGATAAAAACAAATGAAATCTCAAGAGAATGACATAAAACATCCAAATTGGGTGCTATGATCTGAAAATAACAGAGAATTCCTTGGATAACATCCAAGTACCAACAATTATTTCCGAATCTCCACTATTTTGTTCAACACCAATTTCTAGTTAAATAAAGATTTTCCAAGAACGTAAGAATTTATCAATATAATTTCCGTGGTAACAGAAGTAATATTTATATTTTTAGATCTAGACAAAAACGTGTTGTCCCATAGATAAAGAATACAGGGTGTAAGGGACAGGGCTGTCCCTTACACCCTGCATTCAGCTCCTAACTTTAAATCATAGTCCACCGGAAATTTTCTCAGGAAAATGTTCATTTCTTTATTAGTTTTTTCAGTTACATTTTCTTTATTTCAATGTAAAATTACATTGTGTTTCGCAGCACACAAAAAAAACAGCAATGGATGTTCTAATACTCTAACGAGCGACGCCTGCAATCAGCTTTTTACTTTCTGTCTAGCTACATACCTATTACCTACCCCTCCCAACCAGTAACAGACGTTCCGATTTGTGCACACAACACAAACAAATCAGATTTATTGGATTCCCATAACGTTCCTGAAATAATTTCATGTACCGGTCATCTTAGTATGATATACTGAATTCACCCCATCAGTCTGCGGAGGGCTGTCCCTTACACCATGTATACTGAAAGATAGGATACTACAAAAGACGTGCTGCGCCAACCACAAATAAATTGGGTTAAGGGCGGATGAGGCTGGTATAGGACTGTTGGGATTAGCACAAGAAAAGAAAAAAGAGACCTAAGCCCAGCAGCGGGTGAAGTCGGGCTGTGAATGATGATGATGAAGAGGAACTAAAATAGAAAAGCTCCAATTTTCGATCAATTGAAAATGGTTATGAAAATGCTCATGTAAACGAATATTAGTAGTTCGTAAGTAAACGAATTGGTACAAGTACGGAAATATTAGCGCGAAAATATTTCATATTTCAAAACAGAGTCAATTTACAATGTATGTTTACAAAATATAGCATCGTTTCTTATTTATGTATTTATTTATTTATTTATTGCACAATGCACACACAGTTACAGGGTTAACTTACAACTAGTGAGTACAAAGACCCCGTTGGGGCGCAGCAAGATAACTTAAAACTAGATTATAACATAACAATTAAAGCACATAACATTAACATTATCAATTAAAGCATTATTTTACATTATGTCAAGAATTGTATTAAGTATATTATTAAGTATTTAGATAAAATTGTATTATGTATGTCTATTCTATTATTAAATTATGTTATTATTAGGTACATTTATAATGTCAATATTAGTCATTCACAAATTCACATATTCTAGGGGTTTTTATCGTCCATAAATTCTTGTATACTGTAAAAACATTTCAATATAAGTAATGACTTTACCCTAGCTTTGAATACACTTAGTGTTTTGGTTGACCGTATACTTTCGGGCAATTTATTATATATTTGAATGCTCCGGTATTCTGGGCTATTTTTATACATTTGCAATCTAGGTGCTGGTAGAACTAATTTTGTTTTGCGGCGCTCGTTCTTATCAAAATTAAACATGCTTATATTTTTCTTAACAAAAGTGGCTACTTCTAATATATAAATAGAGGGTAAAGTTAGCAATTTTTCCTTTATAAAGTGGGGTCTGCAGCTATCTCTAGGTTTAATTTTGAATATTATTCGTATGCATTTCTTCTGTGCAATAAATAGATCTTTGGCATCTACACTGTGCCCCCACAGGATGATACCATATCGTAGCCACGCGTAGGCATACGCGTAATAAGCAGAGAGGGCACAGTGAGTTTGTGTATTCGATTTTAAGACGCTAAGACCATATGAAAATTGTGATAGTTTTATTTTGGTTTTGTCGACATGTTTTTTCTTTCGTCTTCCCCTACTCTTATAGCCATCCACATCTTAAATGATTTTTATTAGAACTTTTTATTTTATCCTCGTCTTTATCAGGATCCATTTTGGTACCATGTTCTTTCTTTTTACTCGACTGCGCGAAGCAAAGGAGGGCAGTGTGTTTATCAGCCTATCTATGTATGTAATGTGTGTATGTTTTTTCGTTTCTTTTCCAGTTTTCAAAATTTTTTTTGAAGTCTTTGATAGACTTTTGAGATAAGTTCGAAGTGTTTTGTTGATTCTTACATACAATGCTGGCGATTCAATGTGTAGGGCGATATATCCTGCTTTTCAATTATGTTATTTAACATCGGTCATTTCTTACAGCTTGAGTGAAGACCTGTTTGTGATCTCTTAAAACATTCTCTTTTCAGGCCCAGTTCAAATTTTATTTTCAGCGTATACTAAATACATGCGTGCGTATACTAGCTACATGTAGATGTAGCTACTCAAAACTCTTTTTTATTAGCTGCCTTATAATAATTTCCCGACATTCCTGTTTCCTATGTATTAAAACTACTGCAATTGTTTCCATACAATTAACATTTCAATTCTTTGCTGGAAAACTAATGCCACGGCCACATTAACGTCTACGTCAATGCCCATAAACATCGCGATAGTTAAATTCGGTCAAGATTCGGTCAAATTATCGCGGTAAGTGGTGGCTACACCTACGGTTAACTCCCTTCAACGCGACGCAATAATCAACGGCACATCTCGTTAATGTGGCCGCGACATAAGGGAGTTCAACGCACTGACTAGGTGATAACATTAATGATCACTACGTGAAGTCCTTGAGATAGTTCGATGGCGCGAATCGTGTGCGATCGATTTCCGGGTTCCAAATAAGGCAGATATAAAAATTGGAGTATATAGTCAGCAGCTATAGAATATTATTAAGATTTTAAAACGATAGATGCTAAGTTGAGATGTGCAATATGCGGCGAAATATTGCTGGAGTATTTTGCAAAGAAAACCGCTCGCGTTTGACCACTACCTCACCTGAGGGTAAGCGATGATGCGGTCGATGATAGTGCACGTTGCCTAAAAGTAACCTATTCACTCTTGGACTCGAAAATAGATTTTTCATCACGTCATTGATTTTTAATAAAATCTGTGTCTGCATCAGTGTTCTCTTCCGCATATAACACGTCTGCCTTCAAAGCTAGATTGAACAGGCATCTTCTGGCCACGTTCGTTCTATCAAATACCTCATCCATCGCTTTCCATCAGACGTTATCGAGGTCAAAGGCCCATTCAACAATAATAAAAAAAATACAGCATATATTTCGGGTTAGCTGGAAACATTTCGTGAAACGCCAGAAAAAGAACCAAGCCAAGAACGTATTGGACACTAGTTGCATAAAGAGTTCCCTAATATTTCTTGCTTTCCATATTTGGAAACGTTTTGGCATTCTTCCAATGAGTAATTTCAGGAATGATGAATGATATTCACGCACAAGTAATGTATTATTATCTCGTTTTTATCAGGGTTCCCCGAGTTTATCATCATGTATTTGTAGTTTGGGTTTCCCTGATATTTTTTCTTATGACTCTGGTATTATCTTGGCGCGGCAACAAATTAGTTATTGTGTAAAATATGTCTATTTAAAACACATAATTTAGGAATTATCCAAAATCTTGCCTTTCCCTAGATGCTGGAGTATCTCAACATATAGGATTCCACTACAATAGGTGGACAAATTTTCACAGGGTGTTCTACCCATGAATATGAACAACTTTCACTACAGGACTAACTCTGAAATCGCGAAATAAAATCAGCTGTTCAGTACATTTATCTACACCAAACTTGTCAAAATGTATGGAGCAGCTGAATTTTTTTTCGCGATTTCAGGTTTGGTCTCATAGTAAAAGTCATCCTGTGCAAATTTATCCATCTATTTTAATGGGACCTTGTCTAAAAAACACCCATCTTAATCCTGAAAACAAGGGAATTCAATCCACCTGAATAAAAACCGGTTTTCACCCGTTTTGGTCTGCTGACTTTCCTCAACGACAATCATAGGAATGCCACGAGACACGACCAAGATTATGAAGATAAATTCTAGATAATTGGCAAGCTACTATAATTTACCGTGCTAATTAGATAGGTATAACATAACGAATTAAATGCGTCTACTTGTAATTTTGTGTCCATCGAACTTTTAGATAAGATAATATTATCGATAATGTTGATACCGGTTTCAGTACAAATACAATATAGGTATTGCAGGACAATACTCAGTTTCCAGGTACCAATTGTTGAAGCTGTTGACGACGTTACAACTATTTATTTTGTTCGAAGTAATTAAGAGGAGTTAAATACTAGCAATGTTTACTAAGTATACAGTAATGCTACACCAAGTATTACAACGGAATTCTAAGCAAAGATTTAGAATTGTAATAAAATACAAGAAATAATAAACAACGTAGCTGTATTCTAAGATTTACAGCGTTTCAGTGACATAAGAGTTTTAAATCATCCAGAGGCAAATGTAAACTGTGAAATGTTACAAAATGTAGCTGTATCAAGACGGTGGAAAAGAATTTGATAGATTCTTAAGGCGAAAGACAGCAGCACCAAGCAACAGAGATATCAAAGCGTAAATCAAAAGATATGTAACTAAACAAAACAGACCAAGTCTTGGCAGAATCATAGATCTAAAAATATATTTGGTTGACTACAAGGCGCCAAGTCTTATCGCACACTTCACAGGCTGATTGAAGACGATGATAAGGGTGAGTGCTTGCGTAATCAACGATATATCTTTTAAAACTATACCTACATTTCTTTTTATCAAATGATAATGCTGAGGAATTTTGTTAGGTGGCCGGAAAGAGGCTATTGAAGATAGGTTCAAGGATTCGAATATTCTGGAAATTGTGTTTGGATTACGTAGTTGGTTGCTAAATTCAATTTAGTGACGTTTTCAGTTTTGCATCATTAGCTCTAGATTCGGAACATAGTTTGGCATTATTTCTTGGATAATTTCTAGCATTCCATTGAGATTGAGAAACTAGATATCGAACAATCTGTCCTATGATCATATAACCATCTCCATCATCTATGTTATGGTTGGTAATCTTCGGTTACCATAGGTTTCTTTTCTGGTACTGAATTTCCATAATAGTAGTTTTCATGTTGTTTGATTTTTTCTTAAATATCAGCATCATTATTCTGTTTTAAGACAAGAGACAATCACAATGGTCGAATTTAAAACTTGTTATTTTTAAGTTTTTGCGTATTTCACACGAACGTAAGTATTTTGGCGTCCATCCATTGTGAGACGACCTTCAGTAAGCAAAACAAACCATGTTATTTCAGTTCTCATTCGAATAATAATTGATTTTCCTTGCTGTCAATAATTTGAGGATTATTTTTAGTTTTAAAACCAACCAAAATTCAAGTTAGGGATATATTTAGAAATTTTCAATCACTACGATTAGGTACCTATACAGTCACAATATTTCTGCTAAAACTAGCCCTCGCTTGGAATCGGATCAAAATGGATTTAAATCCTTCTATAAAATACAAATACTATTTTTTCTCTAACAGTGTTTTCTTTTCCACGAATCAGTCTGTCACTATCTTTACGCATATTCTTGTCACCCTCTTAACTATGTCTTCATCTATTAACGTAAGTCTTAACTTAATATCAATCTTTGTTTTCTCTTGCCATTCATCTGTCAATTCCATTTCCCCACATCATCATTTTCTCTATAAAACTAATATAATACTATTGTTTCAAAAACAATAATCTTGTCATCTCTATGTCTTCATCAGGTAGTAAATTGACCGATCAATCTGTGTTATCAACTGCGCAGGTCGCATTGTTTCGCTATCTTTAGCTATTGGCGCAGTAAACAACGTCTCTTACGTCTCTGTTCCCAGTTACTTTGTTTCGCGTGTCACTATTACGCGTGATTTTAAGTTTTTTTATATATACAAATACCTAGTTGAAGCGAAGATTTGCAGATATAGGGTGTAATTTTATTCACCGTTATCATCTTAAGGGGTCATTGTACTCAACATTATGAACAAGTTTTACTAAGGGACCAAACCTGAAATCGCGAAAGAAAATCAGCTGTTCCGTACATTTATGTTCACGTAACTCGTCAAAATGTAGTGAACCCCTAATGTTGCTCCGTGATTTCAGGTTCGGTCTCATAGTAAAAGTTGTTCATAATGGTGAGTACAATGACCTCATAAGAGGAAAACGGTGAATAAAATTACACTCAATATTTGGGGATTTGAATATTATTTTGTTGTTTCTTTTAAGATGTCGTTGATGAGAAAATCTGGTGTTGAATCTTTAATTTGACAGTCATCTGCAGAGGCATTAAAATATTACAAAAACATAAATTATGTTTGAGTTTAGTTCTGATGTGCTGAAAGTTCTTTTCATTGAACATAGCTAGTGTAAAAGACATGGAAAGTTGGACTAGAACAGAGTTCCGAATGACTAGGAAAATGACAGTGACTATCTGGTAGAACAAGAGCCCCGATGGTCAATTACCAATGCCAACATTTTGATTGCAGGAAGATGATTCTCTCAGTCAACCTCTAGTCTAGACGAAAACGAACTCTTAAAGAAATAAAATAGGTAAAAGGGGTGAAAGAGGTGCAGAAACTGTCAAACTCCAAATAATTTTAAACCTTAAAATGTTGTTGGTTAAGTACAAAATGAAATGAGAAAATTGGACAGTTTGTAGTAACTTGACCTATTGCTGTCAGTGTACAGCAAAATAAGGAGAGTATTGATATCCTTAATGAGGATATAATGGGGATGAATTCAGCTGAATAGATCAGTAGCCTTTACAAGATAAATGTGACTACTTATGAAACTGTACCAGTTAACTATGTAATTTAGGTAGACCTTGATAGTGACACTAATGTAAGCTAATTTACCGTCACGCCGTCAATTATACGTCACGTTGGTTAACACGCCCTCTCGTTTAACAGATATTGATCTATTTACAGAACATGTATGACGTAGATTCATTAACAATGTGGCATGGTTACTAGTGACAGTATCATCGTCATTAGCCTATAGTATTCCCACTGCTGGACAGAGGACTATGCAATTTCAAGCCATTTTCCCCAATCCCAAACCATCCACCCTGCTAAGATTTTCGCTCAACCTATCATCCCCTCATCCTCGTTTACGTTTTCGATTCGCTGTCTCCACTCAAGAACAACGAAGGTCTTGCACAACATTTAACTCGATCTTCGCCCACTCTCAGCTGCTACCACTACCAGCCACCATGCTACTCATCGCTCTACTTAGCCTGACGGCATCCTACCCAACGTTTCCCGATTTGCGGTATCCAATCACACGTTTACACCAAAAGTCATCAGTTCTACGGCATATATGGCCGGTTCTTTGGCACTTCGGTGTGCTTAGCCTCAGCAGTCGTTATTTAAAGGCGAATTGGCAACACTATTAGTTGTAGACGAATCATCAATCATCATTTGATAAGCCTACGGTCTTTGATCGGTACTTAAAATAACTCCGCAGACGCAATGGTCGCGAAGGCCAACGAATTCGCGTAAATAAAAGATTATTTTTGTCAAAATCGTCGCCAGAAATATACTTCAAAGTTTTTCGTGTTTATTGTTACAATAACGAGTTATACAACGTGTAATGCTAAATGCGCAAAACCTCTTAAGGGGTCATTGTACTCATCATTATGAACAACTTTTACTATGGGGCCAAACCTGAAATCGCGAAAAAAAAATCAGCTGTTCAGTACATTTTGACGAAATTTGCGAACATAAATGTACTGAACAGCTGATTTTTTTTTCGCGATTTCAGGTTTGGTCCCATAGTAAAAGTTGTTCATAATGATGAGTACAATGACCCCTTAAGAGGTTTTGCGCATTTAGCATTACACGTTGTATATTATTATGTACTCTTTGTACTTGTCACTGATGAAAATGGAGAGGTGCCAGAACTATTTTTGTTATCATGTCACTGACAGTCAGTCAGCGGGTGTGTAAAAGTGCGTTTTGGTGGACAATGTAGAACGCATTTTTAACTGACCGAAAACAAAGGAGGAAGTTCTCAAGTCGACCCGTATATACAAAGTGTAACCTAAATAACGCACAACCTCTTAAAGGGTCATTGTACTCATCATTATGAACAACTTTTACTATGGGAAAAGAAACTTAAAGGGAAGGCTCCAGTCGGAGTCAGGATTGGTGAAACCGGAACCTAAACTGGATTGTATAGTCCCGAAATAAATAACAAGAGTTGCTTTTGAAAGCAACCCCGGGAGCAGTAAACAACGCATTTCTTTTTGCTGTCCCCCTACGCAGACAGTTTATGAACATTAATAAATGTCGGTTTTTCAATGACGTTCACACTCAACTGTTTTAAATTATAAACAACAAAATGCGCACACGCAACGAACGTCACGTTAAATGGTGCATCAATTCTTTTCAATTGTGGCTTATTCGTTGTGCAAAACAATAACGTTTTTTTCAATGTTTATCATTTGAATGATGATGAAGGCCCAAAGTACAGTGTTCCAATGATGGATGGGTAGTATAAAGTTGAAAGAAATGCAAATGCTGCCGTGACCCTGAACCTGAATCAATTTATTGGGATGAGGGCAGGATGAAGATGGCTACCGCTTAAAAGAAGAGGATGAAAATATGATTTATTCAGTGTCTAAATCATTGAAATTGACGAAAATATAATGATCTAGAAATTGCCTCAAAAACTCAAGAAAATGGAGGATGCCAAATTTCCAAATTAAGCTCTCAATCGGCAGAAAATTCTCAAGTTAATAGATCTATAAAAAGAGAAGTCCTGACTGCGTTGATGAGCTGAAATTTTGCACAGAGGTTACCTTTATAATGTAGACAAGGAATAAGAAAAGATTTCCCGGTAGTACGTTCCCGTGGGATATTTTGCGACATCCACGTGGGCGAAGCCACGGACAAAAGCGTTTGGTCAATATTTTACCACCAAAAAAAAAACTGAATTCATGATGCCAAAAACATGTAAGTTAATTGAAAACAATTCCAGTGCCAAAATGCAAACATGTTTTTATGCAAAATCCTACATGTTTACAGCTACATATATTTCTTTAGGACAAGGCCGTTTATACATACGCTATCTAAACTCTAATTAAACACAGTTGGTTGGCGCTATACGAATATCGGAAGAAGGAAGTATTGTTTATATTTCTGATCAGGAATCAGGAAATGGCCATGGCGGCGGCAGCAATATTCTTTGTTTTATGGTGTAGTAATCTTGGCCGTAATTAAAAGGATGACATCTAAGTTCCTAGAAAGTGGAACAGTCTAGAATTATCCCATTCCACATTTCTCTAAAGAAATTGCATAATTGAAAACGTGTTTAAGTTTGATTAACCGTGACTTGAACTTGGCCGGTCAATTAGTTACCTACTTAGTATGGCTTCATAAGCCGTTTGGTTTTACTTGTTTATTACTGGCTTTATGTAACGCAAATCAATTAACATCGATATAGGTTTACTAGGTGTTGCCCGCGACTTCGTCTGCGATCCAGAATGAAAAGTAGCCCATGTCCTTCTCCATGTCCCAGGTTACATATCTGTTAAATTTCATAACTATCGGTTCAGCAGTTTAGGCGTGAGAAGTTAAATTAGTTATCAACTAGATTATGATAACATCCTTAGATCACTCTTTTAGATGTCTATGGGGGAAGCCCATGGATGACTATGACAATCATATTTTAATATTCATAAGTTGGCCTTGTTCTACGTTCAAATCTCAGAAGGTTCAAATCAATATGCATACTTAGAGTAATTAAATTCTATGTATGCATACGTCAGAAATACGCGGGAAACTGCAGCTGACGATATAAAACGTCAGTGCGCCCATTACCGATATCCTACGACTAAAGTTGGTAGGATTACGAAACGTATTATGTAACAGTTTTATACACACCTTTTTACTTCATAACGGTTTTTTGTTATTTGGGAAATATTCCAGCGCAGACAAGGTTAATATTTATTTGAGGGCAATGACCTATTTTAATTTTAGCCACAATATCTGATTAATTATAATAAAGTAAGCCTTAGCGTTTTGAATTACTGTCAATCAAATGATAGCAACAAAAATGATGATCTTGAATCAAATAGCGAGCGAATAAAGATGTAGATTGCACTTTGAAACAAAGATAAGAAAAGACATTGACATAGCTACTGTCACAAAGAAAAGTTCAAAATCTTTAGAAGCGTAACATAAACCGTACAAAAAATCAATTGGTCAGGAATAAAAAAACCGAAAACCCTGTAAAGGAGGATATTATATTATTATGATGGAGGAAGTCTACAGGACTTTTTATGCAAATTCCCTAAAACAAAGTAGTAATCAATCGAAACAAAGAGCTATAATCAAAAACAAAAAGAACTTAAATTTACAGCTGACAGCTCCTTAGTCCGCATTAGATAGTGAGTTCCTCTCCTACCACGAGGCTTAGCCTAGCAACACGATTTAGAATGCAGACGACCTTGGCTTGTCGACGAACTTTAATGCAAAAAGCAGTTAGGTACCACTCAGAATTATTAAAGGTGGCTAAACTACGTTTTATATTGTGGTAACTTCTGAACTTTGAGGAGTGTGTGTGTGGATCTTAGCTGACGATTGCAGATTAATAAGGGTGGCACATAATGAGATAGCAGGATCAACTGGAATCATATGTAAAGTACTATGAAAGTAGATGGAGTGGGTAACGCCATACTATTTAGGTTGAAATTCAATAGTAAAACAACGTTCAAGAGATGTCAGTGTCATCATTGTTGTGGTTTATAGACACGTGACATCTCTTGGCCGGATGAAAATGATGGAATCATATCCAAACGACTGGCTTAGATGGAAGTAGACAGAGACAAGAGGAACGAGGGAAAGGAGTCTTTTGTTCGGCATCGAAATGCTATAGGCTAAATAATAATTAGGGGAGGCTTTATATTCAGCAGTGGGATATTGAGGAAATTATATTGAGAAAGGAAGTTTAAAACATTTCTGGATGACATCCAAAACTTATTAGCTCATTAAAATGTATCTTTAAACCTGTGAGGCTGAATACCGTTAAACGTCAAATTCGTAGTGTTTCTATAATTGTGTTATCCCCGGAAAGTGAGTCAACTGTTGCTATGCGTAAACTTAGCATTATATATGCGAAGTTTAGATGTTTTATTAGTCAATCACGCAGAAATTGGAAACGGGTTTGGACAGATGAAAGAACGTTCTGGAATACTGCAAAAGATACTTTTAGGACCAAAAAATATTACCTAGACTATGCTAAGTCCCTGATCTGAGCAGCTGTATTGTGGAGGTCTGATAATTCAAGAGTATCGCTGTATGTAAAATTGTGGTATGCAGTTCAGCTACATCCTGTTGGACTGGAAGCAGTCCCCAAAGTTGGGTTAAGAAAAGTCAGCCAGATGATGATGATTGGCCTGTTCCAACTTCCAAGTTCAGTCAAAGAACAGAATAATAATATTTATAACCATCTTCCGTCGTCTCGTTGATAACGTCTTGGATTAGCAACAACTTTGACCTCTGACTTATAAAATCACTACTATACTTAATGCTTGATATCGCTTGCCCTTTAATAGTTATTTATGTAATTGTAAATCTTAATAAAAAAACTTTAATGAATCTGTAGGTTATTACGTTGTGCTGACAGGGCTAAAAATAAACTAGACATCGTTGCTAGACATTGCTATTTTCGGATGATAAGTACTAAATTTTTATGGCTTTAGAGGCGTTTTGTCTATTATGAAATTGCCTGCGATTTTGTCATCGTAATCTTTGGGATCATTCCACTTCCTGTAGTAACATGTTGCTCAGAATTGGGCTTTGGAGGACAGTCGCTCCATGTAAAATACTGGCATCCAGCTGCATCCGTTTAAACTGGAAGCCGACCCCAACATAATAAGGAAAAGGCTAGAGGGAGATGATGATAATTTGGGATCCTTGCTCTATTGGTCAACCAGTCACAGCAGCTGACACTGTATCTGACAGAAGATTAATTTGATCAGGCTTTACGAGATCGGAGGATGTGTCAACTGTTAAAAGTAATACCGTTTATGGAGTTTACAAATCACATTAAGTAGTATTAAACTAACACCTCCTAAGTTACAAACTTAAACCTTAGAGCACGCGACTTTTCCGCATGTCATAGATCGGACTGCGTTAATGCAATTGCTGTGAACGTGACAAATCACGCTGGACCACATGTGCTCTAACAGCACGTGTGTGACTGCATTCTCCTTACAATGCGGGCTATTTATAGCAGCATATAACAGTCTATCTGTTAATTTAAATGCGTTTCCGGGTTCCAAGAATAAATGCAGCATTTGATTGTACGTAGTTACCCATTTTTTTTTCTTTATTGGTTTTAATGGCCAAGGATTGTTTTATTATTTTGAACAATATGTTTAACACAAATATTGTCGATGGTTGTGCAATGCGTTTCAACTAAGAATAGGAACGTCAATGACCTCGAACTGTCTGTGTTTTATTGTAAAATGTTCCAATGCTTTCAATATAGTACAGGAAATCATTATTATTTTGGCGTTAATTCATCTTGGTCGGGCCAAGAACACTACCCTGTGGACCCCGTAATTAATGGAAAGACGTACGTAGTTACGTACTAGACTTCTCAATTCAGTGTGAAAACAAAAGAAGTATTCCTAGACCTACTATAGGCAAGTAGGAAGTACCTACTGACACAAAATGATCAATACATATTCATTCAGTTTAACCATGTTTACAATATCGAATGAATGAGCTGAAGCAATAATAGTTTCATTACAATGAAAATAGATCTGACCTTGGGACCTTAGCATTTATAGTATACGCAGTAGACTACAATGAAACAAAGAAAGGAATATAATTAAACTTTCAATTGATAGATAAGATGACTCATTAGCCAGTTCATATGGCAAGATGAACGAAGGTAGACGAAACAAAAAGACAATCACCACATGCTTAGGCTTTTCCTAAATAATTTGGCGTAGTGTTTTAGACTAACTGGATGCAGCTGAATACCAGTATTTTACATGGGGCGAAGGCCTATCTGACCTCCCTCCACAACCTAAGTACCTACTGGGTAACACGGTATGCCTTCGTAATACTTACCTATTATTTTTTTTTTATTTAATTTCATTTAATGATTTTTATTTCGGAATAAGTAATCCATTATATTAAAGATCAACAAATGAAATAAGCCCAATGGCATAATGTACTTTCCAATGCACGGAAAGGTGTCAGTATGAAATAGATGGTCCCCCATAACGGAAATAAGACAATATGTAATTAATAAGAAAGGAGTAAGACAAATTGAAATCGAAAGATGATAATTAGCTATTATTTATAACAACTCAAGCAAGACTATTAGTAAATAGGGGTAATTTTGATTTAATAACAGACCATGGGGTTCACTATGCACTCTTGTAGCAGGACAATATTTGAAAAGTGTTGAGAAGACAGATCATGTGAATTGTCAAGCAATTTTGAACCATGTGCAGTGCAACTTCTATTGTCATCTTGCCCTGTCCTGCAAATTGCTAAGGTAGATAATAATACTCACTAAGGCTCATTACAATTAAGAAGCGCCAAACTCAATAAACTTCCTCAAAAATAAATGATGCAGAAATAATCTTATGAACAAAACTATTATAACAAGAACTGGCAAATATCTTAAGACTTTAAAACTCATTGTTTTTATGTGCATGTTAATTACCAAATAACTGGCTGAGAAACATGCATTTTTAACACTTCATTACCTACTGAGTCAGGAATTAACCTTCTTAGATGGTGCAAGTATTTGGTTTCTATTTAATACCTATTTGTTTGGCTTGAACAAAGGGGTATTACAAACAGTATTTTGTACAACACAAATATTCATGTAATATGATGTCATTTTTACCACTCCTATCAGTCTTGGCAGTGACAACTTAGCAAACAATATTTAAGAAATAATTTGTAATTTCAATTATTAAGGTTTACTAAGATTGTAGGGGTTAACCACTCGACTGCCGGCAATGCAGATCTACGCGGGACACAATGGCTTTTTAATTGTTTTTGTAATTACGTCATTCAACCGAAACCAAAACCATTTAATTGTATTTCAATATCAATAATAATATTTTTAATAATTTAAAAAAATTAAATAAAAATATATAAAAATTATATTCTATTATTCTAAAAAGTTTACAAAAAACTTTACGTCAGTAAAAGTCCCTAGACGTTCCCGGCGCAAAGGAGCCCATGACACTTGCAGCGTTTCCGCGCTGAATTGCCAGGGCTAGCCTCTGCACCAGGAAAGAACCAGAGCGTGGGTCACCGCCCCTCTCTCTAAGTCGACGGCCGATCTCCGCCACAAATTTGATCGCGTCGGACCCCCAGCAACCAGTGGTTTCCACTGCCAGTGGGACAAAATAGTACTTGGGCTCTAAGGCCGCATATTTGGCTCGCTTTTTGAAAGCGGCTGATTCAGCCGCGGCACCGGGTGACCCGACAGTGCGAGGGAGATGGCTGGCGGCGAACGTGCTAACACACGTTGCGTCCCAAAGTAGGCACTTACCCTTTTGCCAGGGTACTAACGTCAGGCCATCCGGTCTTTTGCCATCCAAGCGACATAGACCCGGCGGCTCCAGGACACAAGGGATATTGGCGCCAACCAGCGCCCTCCGGACAATATCGTTGAGAGCATGGTGCCGCGGAAACCTCCCTGAGCAACGACAGCAACTTAACGCGTGGTGGCCGTTGGCCTCCACTCTGGACCCGCAGATGCATATATGTGGTTCACAGACATCGCAGCCCAGGCGGAGAGCCACCGCCACCCGCAAAGACTCGCCGTCAAGTAAAGTGCCCGGGTGAGGTGAAGGAAGCGCTTGCAACCACGCTCCTGATTCTGACCGTGACACTGCCTTTAAGCGCGCCAATTCAACCCCCTCCGCCCGATCTATAAGGCCGGCCAGAACTGCCTTCGCTCCTACATCATCCCAAGAGCGCTGCACTTGAGGTTCTTTCGGGGTGATACTGCCAGGGCAATGACCTGACCAGGCCGCCAGAGCGTCCGCTGCGAAAGGGATACTGACTTGTTCGCCATCAAGAGAAAGAATGCGAGCAACCAAGTCGGTAACCCCATGCGCAGACGCTAAGAAAGCCGGCAAGCCGACATCCTGTGCGCGACGAACCCCCAGACCTCCATGCCGGATCGGCAAAGCCGCTTGTGCCCATTGAGCTTCGTTCAGCGAAACGTTCAAAATACTCTCTATCGCCTCCTTAAGAGCTTCGTCGAAAGATGAGAGAGACTGTGGGAACCACCACGTCGGGGCAGTCCGCAAAAAGTATGTCAATTTCGGTACCGCGAAACACATGCGCAAAAGTATCAAAGCGACGTGGGCAGAAAGATCCTTGACCCTTTTGTGGGCGTCGAGAAGGTTACGCTTGCGATCCTCTAGAGCCTCAGGGACCGCAACAGGGAAGATCGGGGCACCGAAGAGACTGAAAGAAATAGGTGAAAGCATAGTGAGACCCGGAAGAAAGGAAGAAAAGTGCGAGAACCCTGGCTCAGCCTCAGGGCCACAGGGGAAAAACTCACATTTAGATGAGTTTACCTCGAGGCCCAGCTCCCTGAGACGAGGAATTAATGTGCGGATGTCTTGTTCCACATCCTCAGGTTTGCCACCCAAGATACCGTCATCCAAGTACCACACGTTCAAGGGTGATTTTAAATCGTGGATTGACGCTTGGATGGCCAGGCTAAAAGTGAGCGGCCCAAGAGGGCCTCCCTGCTGAGCTCCAACCTGAGACTTGATCAAGGAATCACCATAGTAAAGATTGGAAGGTGCCTCGTACACTTGAGGGAGAAACGGGTATAAGGATGGGGTCCTTCCCCTCACCTCTCTCAAGAGAACATCCCTTTCCAGGGTATTAAACGCATTCTTGAGATCAAGCTTCACAATGATGCAGTTTGCGTTTTCGGTCCCCGTCGCAAAAGCACGAGTGGCATGTATGGCAGCCTCGCACCCGAGGCGCGTACCGAAGCCTAGTTGATGAAGCTGTAAATATGCTGCCATCTCTTCCTTAACGGCTCGACATGCCAGCTTAGCTGTCAGGCGCCGAAAGGTGCTACCAATGGCAATTGGCCTCACACCCCCATCCATAATAATATTGGGCAATATGGACATTTAAGTAAGTACTTACTTAAAACAATTTTTAATAAAAATTGTTAAGATTTATTAACATTTAGTTTAGATTTCCCTACAAATATTTGAAGAAAATACTGTAAGTGACTCATATCGGCAGATTAAAGTACAGTAGACTAGAAGTATAATTCATTACTAGCTGACCCGTGACCCGACAGACATTGTCCTGTCCAAATTTTAATAATTCACACAAAATTCTCATAGAAAATGCAATTTCAGTTTTCCCGAATTTACCAATCTTCCCCGCAACTTTTCCAATTTTTCTCTTCCTATGAACCTTCCTCGGACTTCAACAAATATTTGAAAAAGAAAAATTGCTGTATTTGTCCAGTCGTTCACGAGTTTTGCGCTTAGCAACACATTTAGCCATTCATTTATATTATTTTTAAAGTTTCAAGGCTTGAACAAAAGAAAATTTATAAAGAAATTACAACTTTCTGTCATTCAGTTTTTTTTTTGTATAAAAACCTCTTTAGTTAAATCTCTTTTTTTGTAAAACAAATTAATGTTTTATCCATTGAACCCAATGACATTATACATCTAAGATTGAACCTAAACTGATTGTGCTTGTTGCAAAAATGTTTAATGTAATCAATGATTGGTGATACATTCATCTTTTTTATAGAAACTTCTGATAGACTATATTGCAATACATTTCAGTTTCACACATTTGAGGAGTATGAAATTTGAAACAGTGACAATGTTTAAACCTTAAACATTTCAGGGTTTATTTATTTATAATTGTTACTTAAAGTTAAGAAATAATTAATGTCTGTTTTTGTTCAGATGTCTCTCAACTTTAAGCATCATCGCCATCTTCCTGCCCATGTTACTTGCGGTTGGCGCAACACATTTTCTTCTTCCATTCTCCCATCTCAACCCCTAAAATACAGTACTTTTCTTTCATAATTATAATTCCTCACACAATCTATCCATCTTTTCTTTGGCCTTCCTCTCCCTCTTCATCCATCAAAATTATATTCTTCACTCAAAATGTATAAATAAACCCATTTGTTTATTAGATTAAAAGTTCATATTTATGCAACTCTTGGAGTACCTAGTTAGATAGATAGATAGATAGATAGAATACTCTTTATTATGCACACCATAAAAATTACAGATATAAATGTTGAAATTTTACATAGGGTGACACAATGGGCGGTCTTATCGCTAAGAGCGATCTTTTACAGACAACCTTTGGATGGATTATGGGGAGAAAGGAGAGAATACTTACTAGTTAAGCTATGATAAAAAGATTTGCCAATAGTAATAGTAGATCTGACTGTCCCGAGAGTGCAGAACACAAAATGCATCTTCAAGACTTCTGCATTTTTCTATGTTACTGGGATTGGTTTCTGCACTTAGTCCTTCAAGTGGACCATGGTATGTGTGCCATGTCGGCCATCACTGGTCAATCTAACCAGCCCACATCCTGAATTAGATCTCCTAATCTCGACTCAGACATTACTAAAACCTAGATTTAACCAATCATTTGGCCTTAAACTAATTTTAATTAATGCTTGGGTCTTAGGTTACGGACAGGCCTTACATAATTTTGGAAGATTGTCGACAACTCAAGACAGAAATGGTTAAAGCCTAAACCCAAGTTCTATTCAGTTTAGAATCTTGTTCTGATTAAGAGTTATCATTGGTCTGTCACAGAAAAACACTTTTGTTTCTAGAATTGGGTAAAATAGACAACAAAGGAGATCTAGAAACAGTTCAGACCTCTTACACAGTACCCATACAGAAATAATATAATAAGACCAAGCTGGGTCAGTGGGTTGTCTTAGGGGCACTTGTCAAATTAATTAAGCTTTTTCTCTTATAAACATTTATAGAAAGATTCATATTTAATAGATTAAGTAAATAACTTTCCTTCAATGCCATATTTTATATGGCAAATTGACAGCATAAAGTAAACAAATATTGGGGTAGTGAGAGCCCAAGCCCAATATTCATGAGGAAAAAAGTTAAAATAGGGATAAATTAAAAATAGACATACCTGCGAATATGTGAGCCTTAAAGCGTACTGGGCAATTTGAGTCGTTCTCATTGTGTCCAAACAGTGGTCCAAACCAGTGTGTGGGCTGCAAAACAAATAACTAATTCATAATCCGCAAATAATACACTACAAACTCTCCTTTTACATAACCTACGAAAATTTTAATTTCAAAGATCACTCGCGAAATTTTTTGACACAAACCGTTCAAAATATGTTTGTTATTAATTAATTGGTGTATCGAAGCACACGGTAGAGAGATAAATTATTTAATTTTGAATTACATACATGCACCCGCTGACTACTGCGAAAATGCGAATGAAAGAATGTTTCTAGATGTCATGTCAGTGTCACTTGAATCAACCACAGATAGCTATATAGAAGTAAGGAATCAACATTGATTGGCTATTGTTTGACAGTTTTAATAAAGTGTTGCCGCTCTCAAATCAAAGAAACAACTACAATTGTGTATTTTTGGAGAATGGGGAAGTATTTTTGGAGAATGAGGAAGGCAACTGTAAAAATGGCGCTACCGTAGCTATCTAGTTCCCAACACAAGCTAATAATAAAAGGCGTGTCTAAACCCCGTTTCCACGAGCGTAGTAAAATCGCGGGATTTTTTTTTTTTTATCGCGCACTGGATTTTCAACTCTCCTTGTTAAGCCGAGCGTTGAGAATCCAACCTAACAAAAACAGAGTGCATCCCAAAAACACACTGTTGGATTTTCAACTCCCGGCGCTAAGCAAAGACTTGAAAATCCAGTGCGCGATAAAATCCCGCCGCGATTTTATTACGCTCGTGTAAACGCCGACTAAGTCTATGGGCGTGATGTGGTTTTATTTTATTTTTGCGAAAATGTTGGGTTCCTAAGTTCTCCGAAATTGGAGTCCACCATTTCCTGAGAAACCCTTAAACTAGAAGATTGTGGATTGAAACTATTCAGATTAAAAAGAAAATTAAACAGAGTTCGCAACATTTTAAAGAATGCGATGAGGAAATATTAAAGTTTCCACGCTCCATGTCAAATACTTGAATAAAAATATTAAAATAACAGAAAACAGCGAAATAGTGAAATAAAACCAAACTCTTAGGCCTAAGGGACCTTGCTATGATCACGCCATCTACAATGAGTTTTGCCCGACCGACCTTCCCTATTTGTGCAAAAACATCCATCGGTCATGAATATGTATTTATTTATATTACGGGTTAAAGTATGAAATTGCCGATTTGTACTAAAAAATAGAAATTCGTTTTTTTTTTTTTTTTTTTTTTTTTTTTTAACATATTTATTTAATCAAAATAATTACCATTATTATCTAAGTATACATTGCTGCCATCTAATAAGAACGTCATTTATGCCTTTGCGATAGAACTCTCTTGATCTAGATTCGACAAACAGTGTAAAAGCATTTTGTACTGCCTCCTGAGAAGAAAACTTTTTATCACGTAGAAAATTGTCCAAATCACGAAAAAAATGGTAGTCCGTTGGAGCAAGGTCTGGCGAATACGGAGGGGTGATTAATGGTTTCTAATTGCAGTTCCTGTAGAGTTTCCACCATCTCTTTCATTTCATTGTTATTCACCTGTGTGGGCGTTTTCCACGTGGTTCGTTCTTCAAATCAAAGTTTCCAAAGCGTTTAACCAAAATCGCACGGTGCGTTAATTAGCAGTCCCCTCTCCAAACGCAACATTGATATTGCGAGCTGTTTCTGCCGCGTTAGTTCCGCGTCGGACCTCGTATTCAAAAATAACTCGAATTTTCGAAGTATCCACCTTTCTTGTCTTTTAAGCTGAATAAAAAAAACAACTGAAAGTCTATAATCGAATGTTGCACATTTTTTAAAAGAAGAACTTCTTGTAACTACCATGTGAAAAAAGTTTCACTCAAAATTCTCAAACCATGAAGGTTCTATGTCAATTCGAAGTACGTAATACAATAAAACGGCAATTTCATACTTTAACCCGTAGCTTATACATTTTATTGTACACACGGCGTCATCAAGCTATACATTTCCAGTTTACACTGACCTCTCAATTGTAAGGAAATCCTATACAATGTGAGATCAGCTTATACTGAACATGTATAGCTTGATCTGTAGCTACGCGTACAGTCGCCAGCAGGTCAAGCCAACCTTAAACCTAATGCTTTATCGATAAATATGAAAATCTATTAAAGAAATTTGTCAGATTTTAGTAGCTTGATGTGCTGGCTTACTTAAGTACACCACAAAATACATGACAAAAAAAAATCAAACACTACACAATAATCATCACGCATTACACAAATTGTTGGTTTCATCTACTGCTGTCCAAAGCCGTATTTAGTAAAGGGCTGGCTATTGTGTTATGAGGAGGGAGTCGGCAGATCATACATAATCTACAAAAAAATGTAAAATAATCTTTAATGGTAACATTTTACTAAAAATTGCTACCATAAAAATCAGAACTACTTTTTAAATCTTAAAATTCTGTTCTTCTTTTAATACAAGTTGTAAATAAATGTTAAAAATATTATTTGGAAAAAAATTTCAGTTTGAAGCAAAGAATTATTTAAAATAATACATTATGGTTCTCATTGGAATCCGAATAGTTGAAGATATTTTCGGTAGATGGCAGTTATATGAATTGGTCAAATATTTATATTTACAAAGACTGCTGAGCTTGGGGTCCTGGAGAATCGAACTCCAGGATGGGCAATAAATTGTTATTGTGTTTTTCATTAGGAATTTCTCAATAACAGCCTGGAGACTGGATTTGTGACCGGTTGATGGCAATAGGTTCGCCTAACGGTAACTGGGACATAAAAAACCGGCCAAGTGCGTGTCGGACCACGCACAATAAAGGGTTCCGTAGTTGAAAACAATTTCTGCCTTATACAAACTTAATATTGCAATCCCAATTTTTTTTTATGTTAATAGAATTAACAATTTTCGGACTTTTTCCTTTGCTTGTGCTGTGAAATCTTGCTTCTTGCCAAACATGATTCTAGGTTAACGGGAAGTACCTTGGTTTTGATTTACTTGCGAGTATCAAAATATGTCGCATAAATGACTGTATTTTTTATTGCGTTGACTTAGAAGCTTGATTTTTTAGAATTCTGACCTACGTACAGCTATTTCATATTAATTTTAACTTGATACCTCCACGCGTTCCTGAGAAAAAGGGTCTTGACGGATGGATAGACGGACAGACAGACAGACAACGAAGTCATCCTTTATGGGTTACGTTTTTTCCTTTTGTGGTACGGAACCTTAAAAACCGGCCAAGTGCGTGTCGGACCACGCACAATGAAGGGTTCCGTAGTTGATAATAATTTATCCCAAAAACAAACTTAACAATTAAAAAACAAGAAATCCCAAAAGTAATTTTTTTTAGCCGATAAAATTTCAAATTAACGATTTTCGGACTTTTTCCTTTACTTGTGCTGTGATAAGCCGTCGTCGTCGCTGCGCTGGCGCTGCAATCTCATCTAGTTTTAATAGTATATTATGCAATTAGTGAATAAAGGACGGATTTAAAGCGAGGGCCATAGATGAATCACGAGCTAGTGAAGGATTCTAACGATTGAATCACGACCGTAGGGAGTGATTCATGATGATTGAATCACGAGCGTAGCGAGTGATTCAAGTGTTAGAATCCTGAGCGACGCGAGTGATTCATGGCCCTCGATATAAATCCGTTTTATTCAAGAGTTGCATACTATACTTTATACCATGACTACGAGAAAAAGAAAGATTTAAGTGAAAATAGACATTTAATGAAGAAAAAGGAAAGTTAAATTGGCTTTGACGTAAACCAGCCGTGATTTTTTGGGTAGCAAGTTTTGCACTATATCGGCCGCCCTCTCTTTCATAAACTCAGGTGTTAACACATCTTCATCACTAGAATGCATTTTATATCGATTAGAACAACACTAAACAAACACAAAAGATTAAAGTAACACTAAACTTTGTGTTCGTACAACTTACGTATTCAAAATAGCGCCAATTTACTAAGGACAGCAAAGAACACAAAACAGTTTTTATTCTAATGCTAAACTCCTTGTCGAAAATGTCGACCAATCAAATTGAATTTAGAACACATCAATATAGGTCGAATACAAAGATTACACTTACACTAGATACGGCAAGCCACGATCAAGCGTGCCCTGCATGTTCGACTGTTCGTACTAAGAAAAAGTCTGTTAGCTCAGTGACGCTTAGCGATTGAAACAATTCTGTTTACGTTGAGCACATCACCAAATGGCTGGGGTGAAGTTATCGTAGGTATGATAAAAAGATGACACGTTCGGTTTTCATACTATCTAATAACATGCCGTATCTAGCCTAGGTACTCTAAATCTGTGGTCGAATACATTGGTGTGTTCCATTTTCAAACATCAAAACAGTGAGTAAAAGTGCTTTTTATTCACTGTTTTCAGTGAATAAAATAAGCTTTTTAGAGGGGGAATGGTATAAAATATATTTTTTTGACGTAGGTACTGTTTTTTTATTTATTTATTTATTTATTTTTCCAACTTACATCTATCATTACAGAGTCATCATCTATTGCGATAGTGTAGTACATATCTAAAAAAAACTCTTAAGTTAACTTATTATTAACTTACTATTATAATTTAATTTTGTAACATATTACAAACAATGCATTCTTTGTGAACTCACTCAGAGAACACCAGAATAGGTCCGTGTCACCAGCTATGAGGTTGAGAGTGCGGAGTGCACGCGGCAGTGGCGACTCACTTAAAAGATTTGTCCGAGCGCGCGGCTCCGCCAGCAGCCGTGGCTGCCGCCGCCGCCACACGTACCTGTCGGGGACACATAAACATATGTGCCCTAATATGTCCGCATTATGTACCTTCCCTCTAAGTACTTTGAATATGTACGAGGTGAGTGCGAGATCCCTCCTGACTCTCAGTTCGTTGTATCCAACCATACCCAAAATAAATAAAGTTGGGTACATAAGCGGATAAAATGGGTATACACCATACAAGCGCAAGTACAAGTGCCTCACAAACTTGTTTTGTACTCTCTCCAACATGAGCCTATATTTAGATTCATGTGGGGACCAAATGACTGCGTTACATTCTAATTGACTTCTAACTAAAGCATTGTATAAGGCGATAACCGCTTTAATGTTAGTAAAACTACGCACCATACGGAGCATAAAACCTAAGTTACGGTAAGCTTTTCTGCAGCAGCTTGTGACATGATCCCGAAACGTTAGCCCAGTGTTGAATTTCACCCCAAGGTCCCTAACTTCCGTAGCCCTAGCCATTGGCAACCCGTCTATGTTATAATTATATAGAATAGGAGTGCGCGCGCGAGAGAAAGTGATCGTTACGCACTTTGAAATGTTGAACTGCAACATGTTATCCTTGCTCCAGGTCACCACTCTGTCTATGTCTCTTTGAAGCCTGTCACAGTCCTCCAATTTACTAATCTCCAGCGACAGCTTGAGGTCATCAGCAAACAGTAAACATTTGGCGTCTTTAACAACTTCTGGCAAATCATTTATCACCAGAATGAACTGCAAAGGGCCAAGGTTACTGCCCTGACTCACCCCCGACCTGGTAAAATATGGCTCTGACCTGTGTCCCGCATATTCTACATACTGTTGCCTACCGCTTAAGTAACTTGCAAAAAACTTTAGCAGATGTGGAGTGAAACCAACGGCCGCTAACTTTTTGAGCAAAACATCATTATTTACTAGATCGAATGCTTTTTTGAAATCGAAGTAAGCGGCGTCGGTTTGCCCCCCACTGTCCACTGTTGGCACTATATTAGCCATGTAGCTCAGGAGATTGCTCGTAGTGCTTCTTGCTGGTCGAAACCCATGCTGGACGTCTGAAAGCTGGCCACTGACCTGTTGAAATAGGCTCTTATGTATAGCCGCTTCAAAAACCTTCGCTGGAGTCGACAGCACTGCGACAGGCCTGTAACCATCCACCGACATCCCTGACCCTCCTTTTGGCACCGGAACAACGCGGGTAATCTTCCACTTCTCCGGAAACATAGCTCCATCCAGACACTTATTATAAATGTATTGCAGCGGTTTTGCTAGCGCCGACCGACAATCCTTAAAGATGTAAGGCGGAATGCCGTCCGGCCCAGAAGAGTTTTTCGGTTTAAGCTGTTGGAGCGCGCAACATACGTCCGACAGTTGTAAGTGATCAAGATGTACCCGCGCCGCTCCGTTCTCCCCACCCGCTTCTGTCATAGCCGTCCTGACATCTAACTCAGCCTGCTCTGTACTGTACACCGAATAGAAGTACTCAGCAAACTCCTGAGCACACTGTTCGTCAGTCAACGCCTCGCCATTCTTTAAAATCTTTTGCTGTTTCCTACTACCTCTTCTAGATTTTGCATAATTCCAAAACGACTTCGGGTCTTCCAGCATTTGATTTTCAACACGGTGTTCATGCTGTTCCCGAGCGTCTAAAATTAATTTTTTAACTATAGTTCTACACTGAGCAAACGCTTCGTAATCAGTCCTTAGCCCACTTGTTTTGTACCGTTTGTGTAGAAGAGCCTTTAATTTTATGTTGCGAATTACTTCAACAGTGTACCACTCAGGATAAACATACCTTGAGCTTACACGACTTCGCTTTTTCTTTGGAACGCAGTCATCAAAAATCGAATTAATAGTATTGTAGAAATAATTTAAACTTAATGACAAATCTAACTCATACATTGGAGCCCAATCCACGGCCGCAATTGATGAGTACAATAAAAAAAAATCGGCTTTATTGAAATTCCAGCCTACCGGTTCATGTGTATCCGCAGTCAGTGCTGCCGAGCCCGCGCGCAGGCTCTGGCGCACGCGCAGACTCACCGACACATCGAGCGGCGGGTGATACGCGTCCACCGGCACGAGCGGCGCCTCTGCCGCGCGCACGCTCACACTCCCTTCCTCCGCGAATGTACTCAACACTAGATCTAATTGTCGACCATTGCAATTGTCTACCTTGTTACTCTGAGTAAATCCACAATAAGTTTGAAAACATTGAAAATAATTAAGAACGTTTGCAGGACAAGAATGCAAGTTAAAGTCACCTATTACTATCGTGTCATTGTAACATTTACACAGCTGTTCAATAATCCTAAATAATACCATGTATTCGTTTTCGTTACTGCTAGGTGGGATGTAAACAACACATAACAAAAATAATAATCTATTACGTTGGTACACTGATGCACAAACTAGTTCAAACACCTGATTATCGATGTTGACGTCACTCGGTAGGGACACTTGTCGCAGCTCAAAACGCGGTGTGGCCACGAGACACGCGCCTCCGTGTTTACGCCCATCTGCTCGGTCACATCGTATAATGGAGTATCCGGGTGGAATTAATTCTGCGTCATGAATAGATTCATTGCAGCCTGTTTCTGTAATGGCAAATAAGTTTGAGCTTGAAGACAAAACTCCTATGTAAAAGTCCTGTAATTTAGTGCGGAGGCCCCTTACATTTTGGTAAAATATCTCCACCAATTTACTCCGGGGGTTTTGGTTTATTGGTTTGTCTCCGAAACCACACCCATTCGCAAAACTCAATATTTACTGCCCAACTTTCTGGTTGACATAATAGTTCATATTTGCTTTCCGGGACTCCAATAATGAAGGAAGCATAATCTCTTTCGGTCTTATGTTTTATTTTCTCTATTTTAACCGGTATTACCTCTCCATATAGCTTCTCCACGTGTTTTTCTAAATTTTCCACAGTCGTTTCCTTCTGCAGACGCCATACATGCAAATATTTCTTTTTCTCAGTTCCCTTAATTTCAGTTGAACCCGTGCCACCTCCTTTCCTCACCTCGCTATTTGGATACCTGTTTTTTTTCCTATTTACTAATGTCCATCTTTCCTCTTTTCCCGAATCTTCATTTTCCTTTTCTATAACAGATTTATTTAAACTCCTCTCAATAAATGTTTCTTGTTTTTTTCCGGTAATTACTTTGTCGGCCGATTTCGTGGCCACACATTCCTTCATTGGTACAATGTTACTGATTACCTCCGTTTGACTTTCGTTAACTATGTTTGCAAATATCTGATTTTTAAGTACCGCCTCAGCAAATGTTGTATGGTTTTGTGAGGTGTTTACTGTTCTATCCGAGGGTCCTGAAGTTTTTAAATTATTAATCGAGTTTTCCAAATGTTGATTACGAGTAATTAGCTCTTTTAGTTGGTTTTCTAGTGCATCTACCTTCGCGACTTTTTGTTCAAGTACCGTCATGCATTTTTGTAACAGTCGCAACTCGGTTTTCGTACTGCAACATACTTCATGAACAAGTTTAATTGTCTTCTCCTGTTTATCTAAGCGTGCTATTACCTCTGATCGGAAATCTTTAATCTCAGCCAACAACTTGTATTCGCTTTCAACTACCGGGCACTGTTTTTCTGGTATCTTGATACGACTGCCGCGCTGAGTATTTACGTTACTGATCGTCGTAAAAGTTTCATCCATTCCAGATATCCTACGGATCGGAGTATCAGCATCTCGTTTAGGCTTATGTTTAGAGGAAAGACACTCAGGACATACCCATTGATTCCTTTCTTCCAGTGAGAATGCATCAAAATTTTTCAAATGCATTCCAAGGCAATCCAACTCGTACACTTTATTACAGTTTTCTTTAGAACACTTCATATATGGTCTGTCAGGTAATATGACCGCACTACAACCACTACACTTCATTGACATTTTTCGATAATTCTTGGTAACTTAACGAAAAAGACGTCCGCTCAGTACGCGCGTCGCGCGCACTCTGTTAACGTGTTTGATATAGTTTACTGAAATAAATACCATAAAATTATCATTTACTTTACAGGTACGCACGGCTACAGATCAAGCTATCCCATTCCAGTATAAGCTGATCTCGCATTGTATAGGATTTCCTTACAATGAGAGGTCAGTGTAGACTGGAAATGTATAGCTTGATGTGTAGCCGTCTACTACCTTATTATGAGAATCCATTTTCCTGCCCTTATCCCAATCTATTTGGGGTTAGCGCACCTTGTCCCTTTCTTCCATACTTCTCTATTAGTCGTCATCTCGGTAGTCACTCCCTTTCTAGCCATGTCATCTTTCACACAGTCCATCCATCGTTTCTTTGGTCTTCCCCTACTCTTATAGCCATCACATTCATAATCAAAACTTTCCTCACGACATTTTCCTCATTCCTACGCATTACATGCCCATAACATGACAGACTAGTTCCACACAACTTTTCAGTCACCGGTGTCACCGTGTCATTTTCAGACTTCCTCTTACATACTCATTTCTTAAGGTGCTTTTCCACCAGAGATGTGCTCTGCTACGATAAAACGATGCTGCGCTCGATGTGATGCTGTGCTGTGTGTCTGCTACGATGATGTGCTATGATAAAATATAGTGATATCCACCAATCATATTCATTGGACTATAGCATAGCACTGATGGAAACGAGTTCAACTAAGCTATGTTTCTTATATGGAAGGATGCGTGCTGCGTGCCACTGTTTATTATGGGACATAACTTTTATTAAGGGACCAAACCTGAAAAAAACGAAAAAAATCCGCTGTTCAGTACATTACAATCAATCAATCTGCCTAGACTTTTCCCAACTGTGTTGGGGTCGGCTTCCAGTCTAACCGGATGCAGCTGAATACCAGTATTTTACATGGAGCGACTGCCTATCTTACCACCACAACACAGTTACTGGGTAATACGATACCCCTTGGTAAGACTGGTTGTCAGACTTTCGGGCTTCTGACGACCCTAGTAACGACTGTCAAAGATCCACAAATGACAGCCGGGACCAACGGCTTAACGTGCTTTCCGAGACACGGAGGAGTCTCGGTATGTAAAAATAGTCACCCATCCACTGACCAACCCCGGCACGATGGATCGACCCGTGCGGCTGTTATTACTTAGCCACGTGCTCCTCAGGTGTTCAGTGCATTTATTTTCGCATAATTCGTCAAAATGTAGGGAACAGCTGATTTTTTTTCTCGATTTCAGGTTTGGTCCCATACTAAAAGTGTTTCATAATGATGAGTACAATGACCCCTTAAAAGATTGCCACTGTTTAACTTACACCTGTAGATGGGTGCTATGGATGGGAGCTAAGAATGCGCGAGTGGTGTACTTGCGCCGCTCCTCGTGCCTTCCCTACTGATCGACAGTTTCTTTTCTTTCTCGTAAAGCTATACCTCGCGGCGGCGCATCTCCATAGCACAGCTCTGGTGGAAAATCACACTTATTCTATCCATTCGCGTAACACCACACATCCCTCTTAGCATTCTCAAGAATGCCAAATCAAATAGCAACCGCAATATTATACAAATTAAATCATTCTTACGAATTTACGACCACGTTTTAATCATCTACAGTGATTTTATTCATTATCTTTATACTGCATCATTGCTTACGCACCTTTTTCATACTTCCGTAATATTTTCAACCTTACTAATTCGCTTTTATGATTCAAAATAGTTTGCTTTATGAGTTCAAGAATAACTTTTGCAATTTTAAGTTCTTTGTGACTTGTGATAAGGTTTAAAGTATAAAGTTTAGTGCTATCAAAATTAGTTTCATACTAGATGCTGAGCAAACACGGCTAGTTTACTTTTGAGCAGTATCTCAAGAGATAAAAGATACGAGATAAGAAATGGGGACATGATAGGGAGGCTGAAATTAAACGTGCCAGAGAAATATTACAATTAGGTACATATTTTACACTTAGATACCTATCTTAATAGGCGACGACGACAATACAGTGTTATTTATAAGGTGTATCTATTCATACATGAAATCTCTTAAAGGGTCATTGTACTCATCATTATGAGCAACTTTTACTATGGCACCAAACCTGAAATCGCGAAAAAAAATCAGCTGTTCAGTACATTTATCTATACAGGGTGTAAGGGACAGCCCTCCGCAAACTAACAGGGTGCATTCAGCTCCTCATTTTGAATCATATTCTACCGGAAATTTTCTCAGGAAAATGTTCATTTTTTCAATTTTTTTTTCAGTTACATTTTCATTATTTCAATGTAAAATTGCATTGTGTGTTCGCAGCATTCCATTTATGTAAAAAAAACAGCAAAAAAAAAAACCAACAATGGGTGTTGAAATACTCTAACCAACGACGCCGACGCGAGTAATCAGCTGTTCACTTTCTGTCTAGCTACAGAGTTCATCGAACTCACCGCATACCTATTACCTACCCCTCCCAACCAGTAATAGACGTTCCGATTTGTGCACAAAAACACAAACAAATCAGGTTTATTGGATTCATGTACCGGTCATCTTAGTAAGACATACTGAATTCTACCCTATCAGTTTGCGGAGGGCAGTCCCTTACACCCTGTAGGTATCATACTCGTCAAAATGTAGGAAGCAGTTGGTTTTTTTTTACTCTGTAATGAATTAATGATAGATGTAAGTTGGAAACAAATAATTTTTTTTTGCCTGCGCTGCCCCTCTCCTGGGCAAGGGCCTCCCTCACTTTGGCGAGTCCGCGTGTCCTCCTTCTAGTTTTGGCGGATTCTGTCCAGTTTATCCCGTATGACCCGACAGAGTTACCGCGCTTACCCCGCGTTTTTTGAAACCATGGGAAACATAAAGAACAGTGTTATAAAATTCTGAAAAAAAGATATTTAATAAGGACGGTTATAATAACACGATTATAAATTTACTTTGCTGGATAGAAAAAAATCCCAAAGTTACCCCTTTTCGTAATGTTTAATCAATCTGATAGCTACAAAACAGACGTTTATTTTTTATTTTTTATACGAGTACTTTATAAATGAAAAGGTAGTAAGATTGTTTAGTACAATTCGCTAAGTTTGTCGTGATAAAATGATTAAAATAATTACTATGTTTTTTATCTCTACCAAATGCGCGAGGCAACCACTCGCGAGCGTATTTCAGTTCAGGGGCCGGCACTATGACGTGAAAAAACATCATGCATCCATCATGGATCCGTTGAGAAAATAGGCTGGTGGTTTCTCTCTCACTGGAACCGTTCAACTTCTGATCTGCTATAAGAGCTCATAGTAAGCCCGCTGTACGCGGCTCGAGCCGGATCGCGTAAATGCTAATTCAGTACGCCCCCTCAGGCGGAGACGAATACCTACAGTTAGCGCATTTACACACGTAAATGCTAGTATTCATTTACGCGGAATTAGCATTTACTAGCATTTATGTGTGTTTAACGCCTTTTTTTTTTTTTTTTTTTTTTTTTTTGAGGGTGGGAAATCATCAAATAACTTCTCCCGCTCTGGGTGGAGCGGGAGGGCGTGTCAGACTTTTACTGACTAAAACCCACCCGTGTTCCTTCAGTTGCCTATGCCAGGGCCGCGGTAACCCCTTCAGACAACCCGCGACCCCAGCGGCGTCGGCCCTATTGGGCCCCGTCACTTGCTGACATCTCTTTAAGGCGCGCGTGGAACACAACGCGCCGTCGACTCGGGCCTGGTCCTTACCGGACGGCGAGCTACCCGCTGTTCACCGTCCGCAGGCCCGCGCCTACGGTGGCCGGAAATCGCCTCGCGATTCCCGCCGCCCAGGGCGTCTCCTGCGGCGACTGAGCGCGTGAGGCTGCCTCTCCCTCACGCGTTCCGCCTCCTCCTTCGCGAGCATCACTGCTTCGCAGAAGGAGGTGACGGCCTCCCATGCACTCTCGCTCCGCACCATGGCCTGGACCAGGCTCGGACGCGAGAGATCGCCGCCGCCGATCGCCTCCGTGAGAACACGGCGGTGCTCTGCCCAAGCCGGGCAGACCTCCACT
This sequence comes from Cosmia trapezina, assembly GCA_905163495.3. Taxonomy (NCBI): domain Eukaryota; kingdom Metazoa; phylum Arthropoda; class Insecta; order Lepidoptera; family Noctuidae; genus Cosmia; species Cosmia trapezina. The sequence goes on from LR991048.1 coordinate 7,696,843, forward strand.
GTATGCTCCACCGTGTCCTCCGGGCGATCCACACAATGATAACACCCGGGCGTTTCCTCCCGCCTTATGCGAAACAGGTACCTCCCGAAACAACCATGTCCGGTGAGGACCTGCGTCAGGCGGAAGGTGAGGACGCCGTGGCGCCTCTCTAACCACTCCTCAAAGAGGGGACTTATCGCCGCAATTGTGGCGTGCCCAGCGCTGGGTTGCGACAGTCGCGCTCTCCATGCCGCCATGAGATCCCGCCGGAGCTCCGTCCGCTGTACCGTGATTTCTCGCGGCAGCGGAGTTACGCCCCGGCGGCGCTTCGCCTCCTCGCGCCACTCCCACACGTGCGCGAGGACCTTTGCCTCCAGATCCCACGGCGGCAATCCGGCAAGGAGGCTCGCCGCCTCCCGGGAGACCGTGCGGTATCCCCGGACTAGCCGGATGGCCATGACCCTCTGGGACGCGTTCAACCTGCCGGCTGGTCCCAGCCTTAGGGAACGCGCCCACACCGGTGCTCCGTAAAGGGCCATGGACCGCACGACCCCCGCGTAGAGCCTCCGGCAGGAGGCGTTTGGACCCCCCAGATTGGGCAGGAGCCGCCTCAAGGCAGCCCCAGCCCGTGCCAGTCTGGGAGCCAAACGTCGGAAGTGCTCCACGAAGTTCCACCGGCTGTCGAGGACGAGTCCCAGGATCGTCGACCCGACTCCGATGTGAACCCCTCCCACCGTTATTTCGGAACCCGACGGTGGCGCATTCCGAGGACCATGAAAACACATGGCCTCAGACTTGTGCAAGGCCACCTCGAGTCCCAACTGCCGGATCCTCTCCACGACTATCGCAACCCCGCGTGTCGCTAGTTCAGCCGCCGCCTGGTGCGACCTCCCCTGCGCCAGGACCAGCGTGTCGTCAGCGTAACATACTACGCTGACGCCGCTAGGGAGGTCGGCGCGCAGCACCCAGTCGTAACCGATGTCCCACAGATGCGGCCCCAAGACCGATCCCTGTGGGACACCGCACAACATCTCTCGCCGGTTCCACTCTCCCTGATGACCGGGGTAGATGACGGCCCTGTCCGTCAGATAGGCCTCGACCACTCGACAGAGGTAGGTCGGCATCGGGTGATACCGCAATGCCTCCCTGATGCAACTCCAGGGCAGGGTATTAAAGGCGTTGGCGATGTCTAGGGACACCGCCAAGACGACCCCACCCCGGGCCACTGCATCCCCCGTCGTGAGGGCTCGCACGCGCATGATGGCGTCCACCGTTAACGCCTGGAAATGACTGTATCGTCTCCGCCTGAGGGGACGTACCTACTGAAGTAGCATTTCTATATGCTACGCAGCCGGATCATAGGGCCTTAAGCATTGATATAAATATATAAGTCAATGGCCTTAAGTAACATTAGTTGATAAAATTAGTAGATAAGAGGACTGTTATAACGTTTTGCATGACTATTATGACTAATCCGATGTTTGCCGAAAATTGAGGCTGATTGGTTGCCCATCAGGGTGCGCCCTAGTCGCACAGCAACCTCTATTTGCAAGGCAATGGTCCCGATTGCGACAGGCTGTCTAGATATCTTCTGCGAACACTATTGTCACCCAATTCCCTGACTGACTTATGGCGATAAGCACTGATATCTGATTAAAGCTTTTTTAACTCTGTTAGTTACGGTTTAATGAACTCGAAGCACAGATTAATACAGATGGGACACTCCGCAGTTTAGGTATGAAGCTACAAGTACGCGGCGGGCCCCATCCGCGGGGCAAATTCAGTAGGTCAGCAGGTATAAGAGTTACGCGATAGAAAGAGAGGAAACTTGTAGTTGAATATAACTGTAGGTAATAAGCGTTGTGCGACCTGAATTGCACTTTTTTGTGTCGTAGCAGGAGTCGCTTTTTATTTAAATGATTTTGCGGAGTGTCCCATCTGTATTAATCTGTGCTCGAAGGAAGATTGGTAAAATATTTAATGAAGACGCAACTGTCAACTTGAAATTCATGAATATTTTACCAATCATGACAATTTAGAGCTAAGGAAGATATACTTCCAAAGCTCTCGTGTGGTGGTGGTGGGATGTCAGCGCCAAAATCCAAATTCGCGATTATCCATATTATTTATTTTACGAATTATTTAAAATAAGCAACATTATTTTTCCTAGTCATTATTTTTCAAATTCTTAGGGCGAGCGCGCACTGCGGTGCGTTCTGTTAGTTCTGCCGCACTGGGCGGGGCCTACAGTAACAAAACGCATACCGCAGTGCCACAGAATAAATAATAGTACTACGTGCAGTGCGCGCACTTCAAAGACTCATTCCGTTCCATTCCCTACAAAATGGTTGAGCTGGATGGTGCTGATCCACGCGTCATGTTCGTGAACGCGCGCCGTCAGTAGAAACTCTGGTCATCTCCTAACTGCTGGGGCTTATTATTATTTTTTTTATAATGGTCTCGCATAAATTATAGAAGCAATAAGAATAATGTACCCATCAGGATTTTGTATCTAAAAGAGTGTCCTTGGTATTTCTTGCCCGTTTTTCTCCATATAGATCTATGTTTTGGAATGGGCAACTAGCTTCAACTTACTGATTAACTGACCGACTCTTTGACAATTCAAAAATGCCTGTAATTGGTTTAATTGAAATAAATGCTTTGAGTTTCAGTTTCTCGGTGGGTTCCGTAGCCAATTGGTACAATCGGAACCTTTATTTATTTACTAACCCACCCGCGTGGTGGATGGGTCGTGGGACTTTCGGGACCGGGACCGCGGTCCCAGATTCCACCATTATTATTTTTGAGTAGTATTTTGGGACCACAAATAAAATAAACAAAGTCATGTCTTGGGAAAGTTCGGTCAACCCAAAAATTTAGAAGTTATACAAATAAAACTATTTTTACACGAATGCCAAAAAGGAGTGTAATGTTTTCAGCGTTCTGTGAGTTTGTGAGTTTCTTTATTCCACTATAACTTATAAGTGCCTGAATTTGAATGTATGGGGTATCCAAAACACATAAATCTGTTCTGTGGGGTATCGTTACTGCCTATAATTTATTTTGAAAAAAAAACAATATGCTGCCGTCATATTGATTTTTTTATATGGCTCCATTTTCAAATGTGAAAAAAAAAATCTTCAATTATTACAATATGTTGGCATGGCAGTGGAACACGAATTTTGTTAACTGTACTCTTATAACTTCTTTTTCTTGTGGTCCCAAAATACTACTATAAAATAATAAAGGTGGAATCTGGGACCGCGGTCCCGGTCCCGAAAGCCCCACGACCCGGTGGATAACTAACCCACCTCCACTACACTCACAGTAAGGAGGCCTGTAGGCTGTAACTCAGCAATGGGAACTTTACTGGCTGATTATGCTGTAAGCATTTCATATAACTAACATACAACAGGCCCTTACACTTGTTATTCGTAAGTGTATCTTCTTAATTATATTCCCACCTAAATTATTACAGATTGACGCACTCATTCCATCACTCCCTTATTGAACTACATTGAACATTTAGTTCGGTAAAGTTCGGTTTAACTGTAAAAAACTGCATGTAATCGAATAAGTACACACAGTAGCATGTCAAGTTACTACAAACTGTCAAATTTTCTCATTCGATTTTGAACTTAACCGTCAACATTTTAAGGTATAAAATCATTTTTAACCGACTTCTAAAAAAGGAGGAGGTTCTCAATTCGGATGTTTGTATTTTTTTTTTTATGTTTGTGCGCGTATAACTCCGTCGCTTGCCAACCGATTTGAAAAATTATTTTTTTGTTGGAAAGGGTATACTTTCCAAATGGTCCCATTTTTGTCAAAATCCAATTCTGATGATAGGATCTTGGAGAAATCGAAGGAACTCTTCAAATATTATAGGCACACCTATAGCGATTTGGGTATTTTTTATAGTAGCTCGTGCATTTGCTCTCGGAAAGCACCACTTGGTGTCAGTGGAACTGATGATGAAGACCACAGATGGCTACCGGAACTACTCAATGATAAATATTTCACGGGTTGCGATTTGATTACTTTAATATGGTTGCTAAGCAATTTCCGCTCGTCACACAATGCGTGTGGTGAGTGGTTGTTGAGGAGTTCTCCTGGTTCTTACCAGCAGAACTCCTCAACAAATAAGGTCCCAGCATCGGGAAAAGCAATATTTTGTAACATGTGATGAGCAATTGACATTAGACTATTGTAACTTATACAAATTATAAACAGACCCACTAAAAAGCGAGAAATAAAAACTTTTTAACAAAAAAAAAAACCGACTTCCAAAAATCACTACAAAGTGAAAAATAACTTTGATTTCGGAAATCGGTGGCAAAAAAAAAGAAAGTAAATAAAAAACGAAAGACACCGACTTCCGAAATCAAAGTTATTTTTCACTTTGTAGTGATTTTTGGAAGTCGGTTTTTTTTTGTTAAAAAGTTTTTATGGTATAACCTGATGTACTTACTGGTGGTTGTACCTTAATAATAATTGGAATAGGTACATGTAGGTACATGTGTGTCTGACTCTTCGGTAGCTATCGTGAACTTTGTTTAGCTGCTCCCGACCCGACCGGAAGTCACGCGGTCACCTACGGAAAGTGCTAAACATGTGGTTTAGAGACAACGGTTTTATTTGAATAAGGAACCACAAAAAGCCCGCTATTACTGTTTAAAAAATTCGTCCAATGGTTTCTTTACTTTCTTTGGCGTTAATGTCACCAACAGGCAACTCTAGAAGTTAAAATAAAATAAATAAATAAATAAATCTTTATTTTCAGACCAGGAGATCCATATTAGCAATGAGGTATATATAACACCATTGCATATTAGCAACAATTTGGCACTTATTAACTAAAACCATAGTATAAAGCTTTATACTACCTATGCTAAAACACTATCTAAAATAAAACTTATCAATAAAAAAAAAATATATATCTTAAATAATGATGTCAAAACTTCTAATAACCCTAGATCGGCACTAAATTAAAACAAGGTTAAATTAAATTAATATCGAAACTCCAAATAAACAAGAACAAAAAAATTAATGATAAAAAGTTTTGGGGTCAACGAACGTAGTAAAAAAAAAAAACAGTTTTTGTTTCTGTAAACTTCACAGATTAGATGGGCATCGAAATCTAAACACGATAAAATAAAACAAAAAAAAATAAACAGATTTTCTCAATTCATAACACCAGCGGTCGTTGACCCCAAAAAAAAAAAAACCGCCCAAGTGCGTGTCGGACTACGCACAATGAAGGGTTCCGTAGTTGGGATAAAAAATATCCCAAGAACCTATACAACAGATACATTCCAACAGTAAATGTAATTTGTACTCACACTATTGAGAGATTTACCATGTTATTTTAAAACCACAAACTTCTTATAGGTTTTCCTGTAATCTACAAGTATAGAACTACTTTCTGCATTTTTTTCAAAATTTATAGCCTTAGTAGTTTCAGAGATAAGGGGGGAGAATGGTCAATTTTCGTCTATTTTCTTAAATAACTTTAAAACGATTTATTTTAGAATTATAGAAAAAAATATTTGAGACCCTCGCAGTAAGCCCTTTCATTTGATATGTCACACGGTACAGTTTACAATTTTTTTTTAAATTTTCTTATTTGCCCTCTAAAACTGACCCCCATATTCAAAATTCATTTATTTACTTTAGCCGTAAGTATTTGGGTCACAAAAACCGATATAATATCAATCTGCCTAGCCTTTTCCCAACTATGTTGGGGTCGGCTTCCAGTCTAACCGGATGCAGCTGAATACCAGTATTTTACATGGAGCGACTGCCTATCTGACCTCCACAACCCAGTTACTGGGTAATACGATACCCCTTGGTAAGACTGGTTGTCAGACTTTCGGGCTTCTGACGACCCGTAACGACTGTCAAAGATCCACGAATAACAGCCGGGACCAACGGCTTAACGTGCTTTCCGAGGCACGGAGGAATCTCGGTATGTAAAGATGGTCACCCATCCACTGACCAACCCCGGCAAGCGTAGCTTAACCTGACGGATCGACCCGTGCGGCTGTTATTATTTAGCCACGAGCTCCTCCGATAAAATAAAAACTTTTCCGAAACCTCCGAAAAACCGATATAATATGTGTACCAAATTAAACTTAATTGGTCCGTTAGAAATCTTCAGCAAATATCGACTGTGACAGACAGACACAGGAGTGATCCTATATGGGTTCCGTTTTTTCCTTTTGAGGTACGGAACCCTAAAAAATAAATCCTAAAAAATCGATAAAGGAACAAACATAAAAAAAATATTGCAACATCAACCTAATGTATTACCTACCTACTAACCATTGACTTTTAGATTACTGCGTACCTTAACTTAAAATAGCAAACGTTTAAGAATTAAAATTAGTTTTGCTTTAATTAAATAACTACCTACTTTCGAACGCGTTGTCAATTTGTCCTTCCTTCTCGCGTCCGAATATTATGAGCCGGCGCATTATTTGCTACTGAAAAATTTTAATTAGTAGGTAATAAATTAGGTTGATCTTGCAATTTTTTTTGTTTTTTTTATTTTATTTTTTTTTTCCTGGGTTCCTATTCGATACTGAACCTACCCCTAAACTATGGCACACATCCTGTATAGCGGCCCTCGGCCCTTTACCTCCCGTCTATAATCTCTTTGATTTATAGTGTAGTTACCCGCCCTGTAAGGTTAGACTCCTCACAGTAGGTAAGTACCTACATAAGGATAAACTTAAGAATACTGAAACTGTTCTGAATTGTTTTTAGGGTTCTGTACCAAAATGGTAAAAAGGAACCCTTAGTGTGAACTGAAAAGTAAGTTTAAATTCGCTCTTATAACTTCATCTCCCTACAGATTTCTCTTGAAACCATCTCAATATTAACTAGCACGGTTTGCAAGACGTATATTACGTAAGTCACAGGTATGCAAATACGTGTGCGGTCATGTTATAAAGTAAAATCTTAAGCTTTGAAACCCAACAACAATGGAAGAAAATTGAAAGTCACTAAAACTATGTTTCCTACAACCTGTACCCATTTTCCCGATAAGAATAATATTAGGTAAAGCTGTGTTCACACGGAGTTATTGGTGTTTTAAGTTCCAAGTACTTCTTTTTAAAGATAATCTAAGTACTTAGGTACTTATTAAATTAATAATAGATAGTTATAAGCTTATGGTTAGTAAATATATCTACAAAAGATGTAGGTTAGCAGTGAGTTTTGTAGAAATAAGGTTTTGTTTTTGTTATTTTGATTACTAAACACCTTGGAGAGCGGGAATTAATATAATTTATTAGGGCGGTAAGGCGATTAAGTTCGTTTTGACAGTTGCTACGTTTTTTATCCCTATCTATAATTACTAAACAACGCACAACCTCTTAAAGGTTGTTCATAATGATGAGTACAATAAGGGGTCACTGTACTCATCTTTCATTGAACTAAAAAAAAAATCAGCTGACCAATACGTCGTCGCTTCTGTAAAATTCAAACAACAACTCGCATCTCACATCGCTATTCACTCTCACTTCAAATCACTTCAAATCACTTGTTTTTTATTTGAAACTTTGAATTTAGAATGCCAATCAAGAAACTCACAGCGGATTCAGCAGTGCGATTCTGTAACCATCTCACCGTGAAAACTTAGGTGAAGTGAGCGTGGAGTGAGCTGTCAATAGTGTCAATTCCTAGCAAAAACAAACTCACTTCACCTAAGTTTTCACGGTGAGATTTTTACAGAATCGACCGGCAGATTCGAAGTTTAGAAGGTGAGGTCTTACAGAATCACACGGCTGTAGGTACATTTATCTATATCTATCAAACTAGTCAAAATGTAGGCATATCAGCAGCTGATTTTTTTTCGTGATTTCAGATTTGGTCTCTTAGTAAAAGTTGTTCATAATGGTGAGTACTATGAGACTACCCCTTAAGAGGTTGTGCGTTATTTATGTTACACCTTGTATACTGAGAGAACCGCGACATCGCTTGGGGCTTCGCGTCGGTGCGCACGTTTGAGTGTGCCCGGTTTTGACCGTTTGTACGTAGTTTCCTTACTGTCCATAATATTTATTGTGTCCAACCATAGAGAAACAGCACTTTCGAACAGGGTTCTGCAGATTTATGGCAAAATATTCCGCATGGTAGATACGGGAGTGATCTAGTGATGGGTCGCATTTTTTGTACTTATGCATCATGCCTCAGATTCACAACCGTCTCGCGCCAGTTTCATTTTGGCACTTGCTTCTCTATTCTGAGGTGAATGTTTTTTTTTTAATCTCGGCTCTCTTTGTCAGCGTTAAGATTTTTTGAATTTTTCAAATTAAAATTCATGACAAAATATTTTTCGTTATTTTATTTCTTCAAAAGTGTATTGAAAAACGTCGTTTGACACACATGGACATTTGTTATTGCAATTCTCGGCTCAAAAACAACATCGCCTACGGGGCGGGTGATAAATGCAATAACAAGCATTCTCCACTTGTATCAAAATGTGCTATTTTAGTTCAATGCTTTTAGAAAAATGTTTTCACTTCCTGTTACACACTTCACTCCCACAGATTGCAGGAAAGAGAGAGGAATGATGTTACACATCAATAATTTTTCTCAAACATACTTATCTTTAGTTAGTCTTCTCTTTAAGGATGATGCCCAGTGGTGCCCGCGAAATTCATTTTTTTTGATACGCGGAAATAAAACATATGTAAATACATAGTAGCGTGGGTTTGAACCTGCGCTGTCACAATTATTTCAAAGCTAAAAAATAAAATAAAATTAAAACAGTTCTCTCAACGGGCAACACTTTACTGTCATTTCGTTTAAAGCTAGTTATTTTAAACAACCCTATTTAGGGAAAACTTTAGGGATGGGTTGGGAGACCTGTCTCGGAGAAGGAGCTTCGTATAATTATGATAGAACTTCACTTAAGGTAAGTTCGTTTAATCACATAATTATACTTAGGTACTCCTTCTCCGAGACATATTAACGAGTAGATGTTCGAAGTAAATACATATGTTTTATTTCAGCGTAGGTATCATACTTTGATCAAGATACAACCTGACACGGACCTGCAAATTGCAAAAAACCCAAAAAAATCGAATTTCGCGGGCTACACAGCGCAATAACCTTAAATGTCAAAATCCACATTTAAAACTCCAGAAATCCCCAAAAATATCAAATCATCAAACATTACTGTAAAAAAACAGGTGATTAAACAATCGCCCATCTGTACGCGCCCTATCACCGTGTCCTAGCCACAGGTGTGACGTAACAGGTACACTTGTATAAAACACTCGACATGTAAGCACCGACGCCATTTTATTCTTGCCGCCATCAGTGCAAGTTTCCAAAATCAGTTCACGATACTTTTAACTGTAATTATCACTTAAATTAGTTCGTTCTAAAGTTAAACACTCCAAAATTAACAATTAGAATAATTATGTTATTTTTTTTGTCATTTAGAGTTTTTAACGTGTTTTTTTTCTTGAATTGGTAGTCAATCGAGTGGTGTTTCAGTCATTTTTGAGCGGGAAATCTCTTTATTACGACTGTTACAAAATATTATTGATAAAGCGATTTGATTGGATTGTTTTATCGCAGTATAGATAACAATTAAAGTTTTCTGGCCTGTGATTGGTCACATGACGGTCGGCAGGGCGGCGGTCGTAACGATGGACCAACTAATGAGATAAACATGTGATTCAAGATGGCGGATCATTTGAAGGGGAATCTCGCAGTGGAAGTTTTTTACTTTGGGTAAGAGATACTTTTAATTTTTTGAATTATATTAATAGGTTTTCTTAAATTAATTGGCGATTCCAATGAATTAGAAGCTACATAGAATTATAAACATTAAAAATATTTTTTTATAAAATTATTTCCAATTTTCCAGTTTTTAAGAAATTAGTTCTGCCAATACTTACATAAATTGTCTAGCATTAAGTATAAAAATCTCAACGAAAAAAATTGTGTAAGTAGGTACTTAAGAACATAACTCGCAACTACTAATTGAAATGAGTAAAATTATTTAACTGACTAGATTATTGAAATTCGTTTAAGTAAGTTTAAAAATAAAACTAAATAAAATTTTGTTACAATAAACTAAATCATTTTATAAGTACTTAAAGCATTTAAATTAGGATCTACTTGTGCTTTCAGCCAGTAGTACCTATCCCTATAGTTTGCCATTCAAAGACTATAGCTACACACGCCATCTTATTAAAAAGTTTAGACTACTTATATTTTTGGAAAGGCTGCATCACTTTCCAAAAATTTAAAATTAGAACTTTGTTATCACTTCAATTAACGTTTTTAAAAAACAAACATTTGCCTTAGCACAATCTAATGCCCGGGGTCACATTGCCAGTACAAATAAAAACGCCATATCTAAGATTACGAGAGCAGTAAACGAAAGATAACGCTATCATTGAATACAACACTATTTAGTTAGTTTTAAGTGGTTAAATTTATTATAGCATGCTTATTTCCTTTTCTAGATTGTTGTTGATTACGTAATCTTGGGCAGGTTATAGGGAGAGAGTAGATATTCTGGATAAATTAGTGGAAAAAGTTCGATAAAAGTTCAACTAGATAATAAAGGATGTAAAAAACCGTCATCTACGCATTATGTAGGTATAATGCGAGCCAAATAAGAACAGGATCGCGATTGCTTCAACTTCACACGATAGCTGTCAAATTAGTACCTACGCATTGGTAATGAAGTTCGCGAGTATTGCCATACTATTGCGGAACAAAATGGCGTCTTGACAGTACTATTCTTATTTGGCACGCATAGTACATCAAAACTAAGTAAGAAACTTTATGCAAAAACAATTTGTTAAGGAACATCAAAAAGGTTGGAACTTTGACCTTCAATATCTCCAGTATGGTCCAGTGTAAAAAAAAAAAGATAGTAACGGTAACACTGTCCACCGTACCGGGAACGGGACGTCATCAGCGAGAAAATAGATGACGGCCGCGGCCCCGAAGTAGGGACACGTAGAGAGAACCACTACATTTACTATGGCTGGCGCCGTCATCTGTTTTCTCGTTGACGTCCCGTGACTCTTAGTTAATTCATAACTATGAACATAGTGCCCTACTGATCAGGTTGCTCTCAACTGTAGAGGAAAATATCGTAAGGCATATCCTAGAACCAAAAATACGAAGACGTGACACGAGGGCCCACCTCTCCCTCCCACAGAGAGGAGGCCTGTGTCTCAAGCACAAGAACATTGTGGCTGGTAATGCTATGCTGCAAAAAAATCAGGGCACACAGAAAAGATGGATGTATTGTGTGAGGAATGATATGAGAAGGGAGTGAATGATAGCGTGACAGTTGACAGGGGACAATGGAAGAAGAAAACGTGTTGCACCGACCCCAAATAAATCAGGTGGTTGCAGAGCTACTGCTCAGCATGGTGATCAGTCAGAGTAAGATCTCGATGTCAGGAAAAGTGTAATAGAGTTTTTTCATTAGTTTCACAGTATGAGTCCGGATTTGGGAGAAGTGTCCGGTTTTAAAGGTGCGATCGTATTACTTTATTCAAAACTTTTTTTTAAGAGCTCTTATTGCTTTGCTAGCTCGTACAACTCGAGAAGGATGCTGCAACCCATCCTCATGAAATAACACACCTAATAAATGCATCTTACAATATTGCTGCCCCTCTGCATTGTAAAGACCTTCCTTCCATCTTTCCAAGGTCCCATTTCACCGTAATTTGGGACCAACCCTTTAAAAATGAGATCATCCAGTCCATCTCATACCGCCATCTCGGAACGGCAGCAGGATGTGGATGTGGGACTATGTCGCATCGCAAACTATGCTGCACCTCCAATCCAGCCTTTTGTGCCCCAAAACATGCAGTCAAAGTAATCTCTGCGCTGCCACTGACGACGCCTTGGAAGTGGCGAAGTTTTGAGCCAACAAGATCGGTCAGATCAGATCAGTGAAGAAGACCGCTATCTCTAGCTGCGTTGCCGCTTCATACAATTTTGGGACCTACTCAATAGACGTTTTTGCCTGTTCCTCTTGCCCGTGCTGTAGATGACATGAATGAAATTGATAAATGGCTGTGTAAAACGTGTATAAAAGATAACAGCCGCAGGGGTAGATCATCAGGTTAAGTTACGCTTCCCGCGGTCGGTCCGTTGATGGGTGACCATCTTTACATACCGAGAACTCCCCGTGCCTCGGAAAGCACGGTAAGCCGTTGGTCCCCGGCTGTCATTCTTGAATCTTTGGCTGTCGTTACGGGTCGTTAGAAGCTCGTAAGTCTTACCAAGGGGTATCTATATCTTATTACCTAGTAACTGGGTTGTAGAGGCGGGTAATGGTATTCAGCTGCATCCGATTAGACTGGAAGCCGACTCTAACATAGTTGGGAAAAGGCTAGGCAGAAGATGATGAATCAGCTAAAATCAACCCACCTTTTCCCCACTTACATATAAAAGTACTTCTCCTGTACAAAATCTCCTGATAAAATCCACCATTTCGAAAGAGAGAAAAAAATTTTCCTAAACCAACTCAGCAGGCCGGCTAACATCAATTTCGATCACAAACTGCTATCGATAAGAGACCTAATCAAGATGCTTATCGGTTGATAACGGGAACGTGATACATAGTCGTGCAAGTGGTAGCATTTACTACTCGCACTAGCTCGGAGTATTTATTCGTGCTCGTGGCTAAGTAATAACAGCCGTACGGGTCGAACCATCTGGTTAAGCTACGCTTGCTGGGGTTGGTCCGTGGATGTGTGACTATCTTTACATACCGAGACTCCTCCGTGCCTCGTTAGGTAATCAATACTCCGACCTAGTCAATGTGCCTAGCCTTTTCCCAATTATGCTGGGGTCGACTTTCAGTCTAACCGGATGCAGCTGAATACCAGTATTTTACATGGAGCGACTGCCTATCTGGCCTCCACAACACAGTAACTGGGTATATCCCTTGGTAAGACTGGTTGTCAGACTTTCGGGCTTCTGACGACCCGTACCTAATGACTGTCAAAAATCTACGAATGACATCTGGGACCAACGGAGAGGTCTCGATAATGGATGGTCGAACATCTACGATCTGCTGACCTCGGCAAGCGTAGCTCAACCTTCGATCGACTCGTGCGGCTATTATGATTTTATGATGCACGTTTTACACAGCCAATTATTATCTTTTGCTAGCGGCTTCGCCCGCGTGGATGTCGGAAAATATCCCACAGGAACGTCCTACTGGGAATTCCTTTCTTATTCCTTGTCTTTATTATAAAAGGAACCTCTGTGCAAAATTTCAATTTTCTAGGTCCATGGGTTTGGGCTGGGCGTTGATGAGTCAGTCAATCAGTCAGTCAGTCAGTCAGGACTTCTCTTTTTATTTTTATAGATTTGATTCATCCATTGCTGCTTTCAAATATCGGTGCCGGCGCCGCGTCGTCATGTCATACAGTCATCAAAACCCGCTAACACAATACAGGCTAACAGCTAATAGTATTAAGTACCTACATACCAAGCAGACACAAAGAAGCATTAAGGCTCTTACAGACAGAGGCGACATCGCGGTCGCGACGCGATATTTCGATATTATATCCGTAGAAAAATATCGCGTCGCGACGCGATATCGCCTCTGTCTGTAAGAGCCTTTACGAAAAACCTATATTTTATTATCTAGTAAAACGCTTATGAGTAGGTAACGTTAGGGCACAATACATTTACATTTTTCATCAGAAGTGGAAAACTATGCGGCCTAAAAAAAAGAATAAAAATGTTTGAGAATGTGCAAACAGTGCTCTTTCATAATGATACCCCACATGCCCTAGTAGCCCCACTTTGATTTTTAAGACCCCCTTACAGTCCCCGTTGCAAAAAAAAATATAAATATTTTAATTTCTTTCTTATTTGCAAAATAGTTGGGTAAACGTCATCTAAAACTATTCTAAATTTCAAGTTGATAGCATTGGTAGTTCTTGAGATATCCAGCTGTGACAGACAGACAGACAGACAGACTGAGTGACACCATAAGGGTTCCTTTTTTACCATTTTGGTACGGAACCCTAAAAACTGAAATATGGCGTCGAAAAATTCCTCCGCATCGCTGTCGAGTGGTAAAGTACCCAAGAGACTGGCGGCATTGTCAGTTTGCCACGTTGTATGGCAATGCTAATCCTCTGGCCAAGGTAAAAGCCAGCCCTTGGGTCACGGGAAGTGTCAACGAGCCGTTTGGAGATTTCGTTGAACAAACTATGAGCACTCGGACCTATAACCTATCTATCTCTTATACTTTTTTCCTATTGTTTATTTAAGTCTCAGCTTTGATTCAGTACTTAAAGGAGAAGGCCTGAACTAGTTTAATTAACAAACTCAGAGGTCTCTTTTATAGTCCAGACATAATCTTGGTTCAGGTCTTGGTCTTGTTGGGTGTGACCATGTAGGTATAGATCGGTGTCTGAAATTGTAAATTTGAGCTTGGTTGACTAGAATTAAGTTTATCGGGTCCTTAAATTAGATCTTAACAAAAATTGGCACTGAAATCCTTATGACCAAGTGAAGAATGTCGGAAAACGGAGGAGGTTTAACTGCACCCGTTGCCCCCCCCCCGCGTATGGGTCATTTGCCCAAATTCCATAGGCATTAGAAGTCGGGAGAACGGCCAAGTGTAATTGTGCCATAACAGGGACTACCAATATGTTTCATCTGCCTAGCCTTTTCCCAACTATGTTGGAGTCGGCTTCCAGTCTAACCGGATGCAGCTGAATACCGTATTTTACATAGAGCGACTGCTTATCTGACCTCCACAATCAAGTTACTGGGTAATACGATACCCATCATGCTATTTCAGTCGTCAAACAGCATTGCTCTGCCTGTTTTGAAGAGCTGAAAGCTACGGGTGTCGGTGTACAGGTACCTACTGCATGAATAATTTCCGCACTTTGATGCCTCGGGTATTCCAGATATAGGTGGTGGTGATCACTACCAGCAGGTCAGGGTGACGTCACCTTGTTTGCTACCAATCTATCTTCTATACTAATAATAAGAAAAATAGATTGTTTGAACGCGCTAATCTCTGGAACCACCAGTCGGATTTGAAAAATTATTTTTGCATTTGATAGCTCAATTCTTGAGGAAGGCTATAGGCATATCATCACGCTACGACCCTTAGGAGCTGATTAAAAAGCACAAAAGTTAGAAAGAACGCTAAGCAAAAACGAAGTAATAGCGCGGGCGGCCGATGCGAAGGGTGGATCACGGGATTGGGGGAACAAGTCACGCGAACGAAGTCTCGGGTAGAAGCTTCATCATACGAGGAATTAGAGTTATCTCTTTAATAAAAATTAAGTTTGAAGTTAACCATTTCTGAATCAGTCGTACCGCGTACCAACCACGAAACACCTCATTATTTAGACAGCAGTCTTTTCTGAATCATATTTATGTGTCTGTGGTTCTTCAAATAACATCTGCCTGATGTACCTATTGTATGCCTTATTATGTTGAAGGCAGGGTTTGTTTTGGCATGTAGCTGCTCATCAGCTGTTTAAATATGAACTCGAAATGGTAACAGACGCCAGTCAGACTTGAATTGTTTCCGTTTTAATTTATTTTGTACTTATCAAACATTAAGTAAAAAGAAACCTCCACTCCACAGAAAGTACCTACCTACACGTCTCACTTTGCAATGAAAACTAAGGATTCAGGAGACAGCATAGCATAATTTATCAAAAAAAGCGAAAGTTCTGGATTCCTATGACAACTTTATAGTACCGATACCTGGCTGTGGCAGAAGCTTTTTCAAAAAACTTGTCAAGTGCGTGTCGGCCCACGCACAATGAAGGGTTCCGTAATTGAAAAGAATTTATCCCAAAAACAAACTTAACATTGTAATCCTAAAAAAATAATTTGAAAATTGGTCAGATAGGCTGTAAAATACTGGTATTCAGCTGCATCCGGTTACACTGGAAG
Source organism: Cosmia trapezina (assembly GCA_905163495.3). Taxonomy (NCBI): domain Eukaryota; kingdom Metazoa; phylum Arthropoda; class Insecta; order Lepidoptera; family Noctuidae; genus Cosmia; species Cosmia trapezina. The sequence goes on from LR991048.1 coordinate 7,712,761, forward strand.
CCAACCCCAACATAGACAAATGGCTATGCAGATGATGACAGAGTTTCAAGGGATTTTCAGAACCAATACACACAACTTTACGATTTCTAGAGTAATATATGATTCGTTTAATAAACCCGGAAAGAAGATTTACGGACGGTAATTATAAACCATTCTTTTTTAATATAGGAATCCAGGCGTTCTTGGAGTTGCTTGCCCGTTCTTCTCCACAGAGATCTACGTTTTGGAATGGGCAACTAGCTTCAATTTTCTGACTAAAAAAAATCACATCATTCTCACATGTACATGTAAAAGAGCTTATAGGTACCTAGAAGCTCTTTTAATATGTGAGAAAGGTGTGAATTTTTTTTAAAAAACATTTCAAGCTATTACGACCCGCCCGCTGGAATCATAGTATTTTTGTAAATTACAAAACAAAATGTGTTCCATTAACACTGGTAGGTACTAGTTATTGTGTAAGCGTGACTTAGTTAAAATTATATTAGCGAACATTTAACGATGAACACTTTGTAGGTCTCTGTGGAAGGCTAGTAAACTGATTACCTACAATTGTATAGGTACATATATATGGCCTAGATTTAACAAACTAATAGTTGTAGGTCTAGGAAAAGGGTCTAGCTTGAATCAACTAGTTTCTAGAAAATGTTGCATTTATTTAAATTACTTAAACCAATTACAGGCATTTGTGAACTGTCAAAGAGTCGGTCAGTTAGTCAGAAAGTTGAACCCCATTCCAAAACTTAGATACCTATGGAGAAGAACGGGCAAGCAACTCCAAGAACACTCTTTTAAATTATCAAGATGTAATTACAAAATCCTGGGTACTTACATTATTCAATCTGCCTAGCCTTTTCCCAACTATGTTGGGGTCGGCTTCCAGTCTAACCGGATGCAGCTGAATACCAGTATTTTACATGGAGCGACTGCCTGTCTGACCTCCACAACCCAGTAACTGGGTAATACGATACCCCTTGGTAAGACTGGTTGTCAGACTTTCGGGCTTCTGACGACCCGTAACGACTGTCAAAGATCCACGAATAACAGCCGGGACCAACGGCTTAACGTGCTTTCCGAGGCACGGAGGAATCTCGATATGTAAAGATGGTCACCCATCCACTGACCAACCCCGGCAAGCGTAGCTTAACCTGACGGATCGACCCGTGCGGCTGTTATTACTTAGCCACGAGCTTCTCTCCTCTCCACGAGGGTACTTACATTATTGTGTGTGAAAAAAAAATTAAAAACATTTCAAAATATAGGTAAGGCATACAGTCGACTAAATTAATAACCTCCTCCTTTTGAAAGTCGGTTAAAAATAAGCCCAGAGTCAGAGCAGGGCAGAGTCAGTCGGTGCAGTCTCAGAGCAGGGTAGTTCCAGAGATTAGCGCGATCAAACGAACAAACAAACACTTCAGCTTTTGATTAGTAGGTATAGATAGAAGATAGAAGCGGTACAAGTCTACCCCTCTCATCTTATAAATTGCACATAGCAACACTTTTCAAAAAGGTAGAGGTATTACCAAAACCTTGATAACCAAACAAGTTCAACCAAAATTTTGAAAAAAGAACTGCTCATTCATAGACTTATAAAAAAAGATGGACTCCGCGCCACGTATATCGAAAGTGAAGCACAGTAAGTATGCCGGACCCATTGTACAAACACGCCTCGCGCACACATTTACGTCATAGTATGCCGACCGGCCGCCATTACGTGACACGAGCGACGGCGTCTTTGCAGGTACTCAAATCATGCACACATAGATTTTTACGGTGCTTCACTTTCGATATGCGTGGCGCGGAGTCCATCTTTTTTTATAAGTCTATGTGCTCATTGTACAACCCTCGACGCCACGTTAAAAGAAACCAACCAAAACTTAAAAATAACTGTCCAACTAATTACATTAGTAACACCACGAGAAAATGTATTAGAAACTAAAATATCCTTTAAAATAGGTCACATATAGTTGCATAAGGCATTACGTATTCCTTTCTTTGCCTGACAAAACGTTAGCCGTCATGTCGACAATGAATTCGAACAAAACGAATGCAAATGGCGGGAAACAAGATGGCCACTATTTGTAAGAGTTAATTTGCGTCACAATGAACGAAATATGCTTTTTAGTTTTAAGACTACCGTTTAGAAGTGGATGAGTTGTTGTTTTAAAGGCAGTTTGAGGAGATTTCTGGTTTTAAGCGTTGCCTTGTCTCTCCCTTGTAATTTTTTTCTGCGTTCATCATCGCTGAAATCTACGGTGTTAGAAAAGCGAACTGGGCGGGAATAAGAAAGTGACAGAGTCAATTACTTCCACATGCGAAAAAAAGGGAGCGCAACATTGTGCTGGAACCAAAATAAAAGCGCGAAACCAAATAAAAATTGTTTATCAAAAAGTTTTTCAGCCAGAGTTCACCTACGCACATTTAAAATGCAATTTTGCTATGAAATTACTTAGGATTTTAGAATTAAGTAGGTAGGTACCTACAGAAAATAAAAAGTAGAGGTCTTTTCGGAATTAAATTCTATCGAGGTTTAACCCAATTGCGTTTTCCTTCAGTTACCTATTCAATAAACATAATTATGTCCAAAAATTAAATCCATACTTACATACTGTAATTGTGAAATAAATGGTTACCTACGAAAAAGCCCCCAATTTATTTTGTATCCCCTTAATGTTGTAAGTAGGTAGGTAGGTACCTGTAATCGATTTTTTTTTATAATCATAAGGCCATAGGGCCTAAATAAATGATAATCAGGGGGCCTACGCCCTAAGCACGAAGCCCGTAGTTTCGGCCTTCGTTACGGGCGTTTCTTACTCCGTATTATGTACCTACGGATGGATGATTGGTTCGGGGCCCGAACGAAGTATGAATGACAACATGATTTTTGCCAGTTGTCCCTACTCCCGATGTGTTGTTGCCCGTCCGAAAAAATTAACTTTTACACTTGTTTTGATGGATCGTAATGTCAGTCGGACGCATGAACGGACGGACGGAAAGACGGACGGACTTAGGGAGTAGGCCCCCTGATCATGTTGTCCACCAAATGACGGGAAAGCCTTCATCGTAATTTTTCTGAACGTAAAACGGAACTCCTACTTTGCCTATCCTAGAGGTCATGCGTACCTATATCCATTAGCTAAGTTTTTCAGTTGTCTTTTAGTAGGTATCGTCTTAGAAACTATCCTAAGTCCAAACTATTTCCAATATCGTAACTAACCTCGAACCAACGGTTCTTGAGCAACCGCCGCCAGTCAAATTAGCTCTCCGTGAGACTCCACTTGGCACTTCTATGCGTGCTGTGATAATTGACGCCTATAACACACGACTGTACGGTCAACTGCAAGGCAATGTAACACTTGAACTACGAAAAACGCCCGAACTGCTATAGAAATAAAAACGCTGTCGATGTCAATGTTAGGAAAGTTTTGCGGTTGAGTGTACTCTTAAAATGTGTCTTTTATTGAGCTATTTTTTTTATTAACACACTTTTTAGGTAGTACTTAATTCTTTCGTATCGGCTGAGGTTTCACTATGTGATAAATTGCCTGGAGGCCGGACGGGCGGGCCTGTTTTACTGAAAACTTTTTCTAAGACATCTGTAAAATCACCAATCCGTGTTGAGCTCTTGAGCACGCAAGGTAACCAATGCTTATACCTTCTCTATGTGAGAAGAGGTCTTTGCCCACAAAAACATTAATAGGCTGGTTTTTTTTATCTCCAAAATCAAGGGGTTTCAAGGGATCCACCGTAGCAAAAAAAAATTAATAAATGCGAAAGTGAGATTGTTTGTTACGCTTTCACGCTAAAACGGCTGAATAGATTTGGATGAAATTTGGCATACGGTTAGACCATGACCTGGATTAGGACATAGCATGCTTTTTATCGCGGTAGTACGTTCCCGTGGGGACAATTTCCGACATGTACTTGTGCGAAGCCGCTGGCAAAAGCTAGTTAGCAATAATTTTAAGACACCAATTAGGGATTAGGACCTGCTACTCGTTACGATTGGTCACAGGTAAATGAAACTACCTATCCGTCATTGGCTGTTGAACGATTCGTTCTCGTTCAATATTCAATAGTTCTGAATTTTACATCATATAAATTATCAAAGCACTAACTTTTGCTCAAACTATATCCAAGATATTTTTTCCATTCTATAATTTACAAGGTGTGAACGTTAATTAATTAACCGTTTTAGCAGCAATTTGGTTCTTAATGAGTTGACTAGCAGACGAGACCTTGCAGATGGCAGGCCAGCCAGCCAGCCAAATAAAATAAAATATAAAATGAATCTTTCTATATTCAATTCTTACTTAAAATAGTCTGTAGTAGTAGTTTTAGGGTGCGTTTCCACTGACGCGGAGCTGGGCGGAGCGGAGCGGAGACGTGCAGGAATCGACCAATCATAATGGTTGAAATCCTCATCGCGTCTCTTGTCTCGTCTGTAATTGGACGATTCCTGCACGTCTCCGCTCCGCTCCGCCCAGCTCCGCGTCAGTGGAAACGCAGCCTCAAAGTGTATATCCTATGTATGTGTTATTATGGGGCTGACATGGTTACAATGTATGACCAAAAGCCTCTAAATTATATAACGATTAAAAAAAAAAATAAGAGAGTAGGGGTAGACCAAAGAAACGATGAATGGACTGTGTGAGATATCGTGGCTAATTTAACTAACTGACGTATCTGACATTTTGGACTAAGCCGATTCCAAGTCGAATCGATCTGTCTAATCGGCGTATCTATGCCTATGCCTCACTGTCCCCATGATAATGCAAAAATCGAGACCAATATATCTGATCTACAGTTTACAAAATAAAAAAGAAAAAAAAAATAGCTTGCCCTGTAAAATTTTCTTCGAATCAGTTACGACTTACGTCACTTAGATTAGCGACGATATGATATGGCTAGAAAGGAGGTGACTACCGAGATGACGATTAATAGAGAAGTATGAAAGAAAAAGACATGTTGCGCTATGATGAGTCTGTCTGTCTGTCCGTTATTATTACTTGAGAATTACCAATTTACGCGACTAACGCGAGTTATTTAATTTTTCTCTGAAAGAGCACATGTCTTGTGACCAAAAAGGTGTTTAAAATTTTATATGAATGGATTTAGGAAAAGTGGCAGACTAAAGAAAATATGCCGCTGGGGTCGCGGATTGTCTGAAGAGGTTACCGCGGCCCTGGCATAGGCAACTGAAGGAACACGGGTGGGTTTTAGTCAGTAAGTCTGACACGCCCTTCCGCTCCACCCAGAGCGGGAGAAGTTATTTGATGATTTCCCACAGAAAATATGAATTATGTAGTGTGAAAGATGATTTTTGGTTAGAAAGGACGTGGATTCTGAGATGAAGGATGAAGACATGGTTGCCCAGACCACAAATAAATTAGTATAAGGGCGGGGGACATGATTGCAAGATTTCATTAGGCTAGCTGGACCATAAACAAGAGTGAACCCGTTGTAAATGAATAAAAATACCATTTCGTCGGCTAAGAGTGTAAACCTGCTAACTCACTTTAACCCAAATTTACAGGAGATAAAAAAAACTTAATAAATTTGAATTTTACAATTTTAGGTTAAAACCAAAAATATAGTTGGTCTATCTTTAAATATTCTATATTATTAAAAAATAATAAAAACCTAATTTAACCCAATTTTCTCTTCTATATGTCATAAAAATGTAATTTTGACCAAAAATGGAGTTAGCAGGTTTACACTCTTAGCCGACGATTTATTTTAATCGTTTCCAATAACTTCTTTCTACCATCTGTAAGCCGACGTTCGCACGGACGTAAAAAAATCGCGGCGGGATTTTATCGCGCACTGGATTTTCAACTCTCGGTGTTGAGCCGAGCTTCGAAAGTCCAACCTAACAAAAACAGAGTGCATCCCAGCGCGACGAAAAACACACTGTTAGATTTTCAACTCCCGGCGCCAAACAGAGCGTTGAAAATGCAGTGCGCGAAAAAAATCGCCGCGATTCTTTTACGCCCGTGCGAACGTCGGCTAATAGTGTCAGCCATGCTATAATCGTATATTTAGTAGCTAAGAATTGTAGACTGTCAGCCGTGAAGATAATTTATCTTCGATTGTCTTAACGTCTTAGTGGTCATGTCTCTGTTGTAATGGAGATTATTCCTTTCAGATTTTATGTAGGTAAGAGCGTCATTGCAAATAGCTGCTTTATACAGGGTGTTAGGTTAAACGAGGGACATACTTTTTAACGGTCTGTAGCGGAGACTCATGAAAATAAACAACTTTAAACCATGGAACTAACTCTGAAATATGAAAAAAAAAAACAGCTGTCTTGTAGGTACATTTTGATCGCGTAGGTTTTGCACTTTGTAGAGAACATCCGATTTTCTTTTTCATATTTCAGGGTTATTTCCATGGTACTTACTTAAAAGTTCTTCATTCAAAGTTGTCAATCAATCGGCCTAGCTTTTTTTTCCCAACTATGTTGGCGTCGGCTTCCAGTCTAACCGGATGCAGCTGAATATCAATATTTTACGTGGAGCGGCTGCCTATCTGACCTCCACAACCCAGTTACTGGGTAATACGATACCCCTTGTTAAGACTGCTGGTTGTCAGACTTTCGGGCTTCTGCCGACACGTAACGACTGTCAAAGATCCACGAATGACAGCTGGGACTAACCCTTAACGTGCTTTCCAAGAAACGGAGGAGTCTCGGTATGTAAAGATGCTCACCCATCCACGGACCAACCCGGCAAGCGTAGCTTAACCTGATCGACCCGTGCGGCTGTTATTACTTAGCCACGTTGCCATTGAAAGTGTGGTACACAGCAATACTTACGGGTCAAAAGTTGAACTCAAAACGTCCAAAAGTGTAGGTTCTTGTGGGAACTTGAATGTTTTGACAAATAATCAAGTAGACCAAGAAAAGGCGGCTAGTTACGGACAGACACAGGGCTGGCAAAATACAAACGTCGAAAAATGAGTCCAGAAATCAGTAAGGGCCTGTTACACCACCTACGATTATTCCACATAATTTCATACAAATTCTGTTCCATTTTTGAATTTATTCAGTGAGTAGTGACTATTCAGACGTGAAATAGGCACTGAGAATGAAAAATTATAAGCTTGCTTGCTAGCTTTTTCCCGTGGCTTCGCCCGCGTGGAAGTTTCAAGTCTATTAATTCAAGCAATAAGATTTTTCATACAAACTTTGGACCCCCGTTTCACCTCTTTAGGGGGTGAATTTTGAAAAATCCTTTCTTAGTGCACCCCTATAGACTTCAACGACTCAACTTGGAACCTACGTGCCACATTTGGAATCTCTAGACCAAACGGTTTGGACTGTGCGTTGATACATCATTCAATCACGTTTGCCTTTTTTATATAAGTATAGATGGATATTTCTCACGAGTACATAGATCTACTTGTGAATAATGTGTGGGAGAGCCTCGATCGGATCCTTCAAAAATGGTTGCCACGGAAAACGTCAATGAGTAAAAGGACTGAGAAAAACCTGAGGATAAATTAATTTTGCAGAGTACCTATGTGGACCTTGTCGCACGACTGCACGAATCAAATTATTTGAATTTCGTATTTCTGGGAAATCTTACGGGTTCGCGTCAACGCGACAATCGACATGCTATGCATAGTTTTACGTTTAAAAATTCCAAGTTTTTAAGTTCTTCAGTCGGCAGTCCCCATGAATAACAATTTTTTTTGACAATACCGTCTTTAAGGTTTATTAAAACCGCGTTTAAGAGCTTTGACAGCCTTAAACGTGGTTTATGTGCTAATCGCGTACAGATTCATTGGTTTAAATTCGCCTTTAGCTGACGTTCGCATTCGCACGGACGTAAAAATATCGCGGCGATTTTTTTTCGCACATTGGATTTTCAACACTGCCGAGAGTTGAAAATCCAACAGTGTATTTTTTCGACGCTCTGGGATTCACTCTGTTGTTGTTAGGTTGGATTCTCAATGTTCAACTCAACACAAAGAGTTTACAATCCACCCACGATATTTTTACGTCCGTGCGAACGTCGGCTAAAGTCGTCATTGCCTTGTAGGTAATGTTTAGAGCTAAGTTATTCTCAATCAATATCGTTATCTTCTAAAGTACCAACCCTGCAATTCCCGTTAGACGAGTATCTACCTACAACAATGAAAGTCAAACAGTAGCTGACAAACACGTCGGCGTGTTGAGCCACTTAGCACCTCTGTGATGAGCCCCATATGTCATCGGCGATAAGTTGACGCGAAATGTCCGAGTCAATGAAGGTTAGTTTTTGATGTAATGTGAGCAGAAGTGTAGTGTGTTAAAAGAGGTCTTCAAGTGACTATACGAGGACCGAGCGCTAGAAACCGTGCACGACCAATTGGACGTGCAGCTAGCTTCTGACGTTTCATAAGTGCCCATGTAGGTTTATGTGAATTAAAATATCTTGAACTAGTTGTTGCCGAATCGAGTTTTGTTCACAATTTCATGGGTTTTAATTTTTTTGTCAGGAACCCAGTATTTTTTTTGTATTTGTAATTTTTGTCTAGGAAAAATTACAAATACAAAAATAAAATGTTTAACTGATCTTTGCCAAAGTTTCAGACATTTTTCAACTTTTAATTTTTAACAAAAATCTGCTACGGCATCAGCTATGATAATAACTTAAATTCCAGTAACGTCGCGCTGTAAATCAGTTTGAATTGCATTTTTCATAAAAAAACTAACTCAAAAACTATTGAATTTCGGTAGAACATTTGATGGCTTAATTTGTTGCATTTTAACTCTAACATGACGTCCTGCAAGGAATAGTGTACGTCAAATTACAAGTACCTATACTTTATAGATTTGAATTTGAACTTGGAGAGGTATTTGTCTAGCTAATGGACACTGGACAGCAGCTATCTTGGCTGATGATGAGTATCTAGTTATTCTTAGACTGTCCGGTGCACAGTGGGCAGTTTGTAAGTCATCGTTAATAAAATTACCATTCTTGGCGACTAGCTTACCCAACTTTTATCACGGGTTGAGAAATTTTTGCTACTATTCTATATGATCTACATCTTGAGAGTGATTTTGTGGTAGCTTGAGTGTGGCTGACACTGGCTTGGCCACCATCAGGGATTTTACTTTTGATAACACAAAGTTTTAGTCGTTAATTAGTCGAAATTTGTCGCCAAATATCAGAATTTGTCGGTCACTGGTTCAAAAGTTATAAGGGGTCATTGGTGGCCGATCTGGAGAGAGTCTCCCCAGCTTGGCCACCTTTATATTTCAAAAACTAGGGCACCTAGCGAAGATCTGTTTTCTCCCAGAATTAGTCGCTAATTAGTCGAAATTAGTCGCCAAGTCACAGATTTAGTCGGGTCTTAGTTTAGAAGATATAATGAGTTCAATTTTTAAGTATAGACCAAGAGCTAGATCAAAGATTTTATCGTAAACTCTTCAATCTATAGGTATAGGTAGGTACAGTAACAGCCAGAAGTCGACTAGCAATCTCACAAGACCATGGCATAGTAATATTAGTTTACTTATGACCTTCTTCGGCGCCGCAGCCCGATAATGGTCATTGCGGTGTAAGTGGACTTCTGGCCGTTGACTGTACCTATATCGTCCCTTTATGTAGCAAGTAAATTATTTTCTTGTAATTAGGTAGCCCGGATGTAGGCTATTACTTACCATAAATAAACTTGTGTTTCAGAGTGCAGGCGTAATATGCTGATATTTTAACCACATGAATTAATATTATATCCCTTCTTCGTCACCTTGAGGACAGCAAACAATTTCTACTATGATGATATCCTGAAATGCCTGAAGAAAACTCCGACGTCATAGCCACAACTTAGTAAAAATCCAGTAGGACAAGTAAGTTTTTACAGAAGATTATTCAGCTCAAGAAGAGAAGACATAAGAAGAGAAGATGCCTATAATCTGTTAATGAAGAGAGCTATCCGTCGACAGTATTGCCAGTAAACACTGTCATGGAGTTGCTCTCTTTATGAACGGTCGCTGGCTCGACGAGAAGAGAAGAAAACAACATAGAAGATTATAGAAGATGGAATAAATAATGTATAAGTATGTGTAGGTACTAACTGTATTTTTTTCAGATTTTTTTTTTTTTGTGATTGCGTGTATTAGTGTGAGGTGTTCAACAATGAACCATGAAAAAGTTGCACATTCACAGCTCAACTGTTTCTTAACATAATGAAGATTTCCATACGCTCCATGTAAAATACTGGTATTCAGCTGCATCCGGTTAGACTGGAAGCCGACCCCAAAATAGTTAAACGATAAGAATAGTTGGTCGCTGTGATTAACTCAAGACAATGTTTATGTTAGGTATGTTCTTTCTCCAGAATTAGCTTACATAATGACAGGTTATATGAGTTAAGTAGTTACTAAAATTGTTTATTTTATTTGACAAAAATATAATTTAATGTAGGTATTGTGTTGCGTAAATTATTTTGCATAGGTACTATTGTATAGAATCAAGTTCTTCTAACTGAACAGACAGCTGTGCTGCTGGGGAGTTTGTTGCGCTACTTCTTCTTCCCAGCTAAAGCACTAGGAAGTGGTGAAGGGCGGGCGTTTTGTGGGGACTGTCTTATGTAATTTCGCCGTTCAAAAAGTGCCGATTCTCAGCCTAATTTGAATAAATGACTTTTTGTTAGGAAAAGGCTAGGCAGATTGATTGAAGAACAATCATAGACTCCGTAAAATCTGCATTAAAAATTAAAATCTTTCTTCTATTCCTTTGTTTAATAGGTATTTATTGATAATATCTACCACAATACTTATAGGTACGTAGGTAGTACTGAACTAAAGTACGAAATAAACTTTGAAAATTATTACATTTATCGGTACTTTAGGTTGCATTATTAATAATCACCGGTAAATATGATTAATTTCTTACTTTTACCTCGACTTTCGGTAATTATTAACACTCTCCCTGCCATGGGAACCGCCGGCGACCCACAAAAAATTTTGTTCAGCAGGCCAAAGCTCATTTTTTTTTGGACCCGTCGGCAGCTCCCACGGCCTTTTGTAATAATTTTCACTTTTGACTCACGGCGTTCACAATCAGCAAATTTGGGACCCGCCGGCGACCTCCATGGCCTCCTGAACTTCAAAAGCTTTATAAATTGTCGGCAGGGAGAGTGTTCATAATGATAGACAATTATTAATAGTTTTCAATTAATCACACTTACCGTAACATATATACCTACCTACAATTATAACACGAATATTTGACAATTACTTCGTTGGGAAATCGTGCCATAAGTTATAATAGGTACATAATATTATAATGGTTATCTTTTTGTCATTGAATTCAAATTAAAATATCGTGTGGTATTTGTACAAAACGATACTAGAATCTTTAGGCGCATAACGCATGGTCAAAATCGGAACTCACATCACCATACCTATTGTTTTGTAACGAAAAAGCGTTATGCCCCCTTCATGCGACTTTCTCTCTCTTCAGAGACAGAGAAAAAGTGGAATTTGGTCAAAATGATTCATTTTCATCATAGGTGTCGTTTTCATGGTTTTCAAGGGTGTTAAAGCCGATAGCGAGGTTAAAATGTAAATCCAAGATGTCAACTGCGAAAATTGTATGTTTTAAACCACGTGAGAGAGAAGGAACTTCGTTCCTGAAGGGGACCGTTATCCCGACCTCACACGTTTCTTCAATATTGAAAATTTCACGAATCAACAACGCCACCACGTCAAAGTCATTCAGGTACCAAAAGATCTTTCTCTATACTTTTGCGAGTAAGTACTTAGCAACAGAGAAATCAAACTCAAAAAGAAGGCCAAGGAAACTACGAATTTAGCCTGTCAAGATTGTAAAAATTAGTAGGTGTACATAGTTCATTTTACAGACGTAGGTCTAATATACTAGGTACGCAATTTTATATCTAAATATATAATTAACTTAGTTACTAAATACTTATTTAAACACTGATAATGTCAGTCTTATATCTCTTATCTTTATGATACTTACGTCTCTCGGTTGAAATTATTAAATCTCTGTCAACACAGTTGTTCACGCACGACGTTGACAACCTGCGTTTCTGCTCACACACAAGCTTTAGGCGCTCCTCTCGTCGGGTACCTACCTACTTACGCATCGAGAATATACACTACACGTCACCCTCGGGCAGCCAATGAGAGGTCCTCAAGGAAGGTCATCCAGCAAGCACCAATAGGAGCAGTTTACGAAGACTTCCGAAGGCTTCTCCGCGGAATATAAAATCACTCGGTTTTTTCCAAACTAACACTCTTTTTGAATCGACCTTGCTCTGTATAGCTTCATCCACAATTTTAAGTCCAGACAAGTTCCTATTTATTGTATCAAGATACTAACGCAAACTGCAATTAAATCATTTTATTATTTGGAGAAACAAGAAGTTATTATTTCACACTCAACCGCAATCACAACGAAGAGGAAGACTGCATAACGCCTGAACAACAGTATCATTTGAAAAGTCAACAGTAGTTTGGTATGACATGAAAAACATCTTTTTGTAGTTCGTAATAGTTTAACATTACGCCTGTAGGTATTATCTGAAGGGGTGGGCAGAAGTGTAAGGTGGTCATATGTAACCACAGTTCGCCAGTTTTATTAGATAGGGACCAACCTACATGTGGGTATAGTTGATGGGGAGGGAGGGGTGGGCAGAAGGGTGGTAAGGTGGTTATATGCAACCACAGTTCGCCAGTTTCATTAGATAGGGACCAACCTACATGTATAGTTGATGGGGAGGGAGGGGTGGGCAGAAGGGTGGTAAGGTGGTTATGTGCAACCACAGTTTGCCAGTTTCATTAGATAGGGACTAACCTACATGTATAGTTGATGGGGAGGGCGGGGTGGGCAGAAGTGTGGTAAGGTGGTTATGTGCCACCACAGTTCGCCAGTTTCTTTAGATAGGGACCAACCTACAAACCAACATGTATGGTTGATGGGGAGAGAGGGGTGGACTGAAGTGTAGGTGGTCATAATTATGCAACCACAGTTCGTCAGTTGCAATTTGCAGGTCAATGTGCCGCGATCGCGAAAAAAAAATCTGCTGTTCAGTATACCTATCTACATCAAACTCGTCAAAATGTAGGGAGCAGCTGATTTTTTCATGTATTGCCCATGGTCCACCCGCCTGGTTCACCTAGGTGGACTATGGGAAATTATACGTTAGACATTTAAAAAAAAGTTAATTTAATTATATGCTTGCCTTTTGCCATCAAACATTGAAATAAAATTAGAATTGCATGTGCGGAGTTTTTCCAAAGCCTCTCCTACAGTAATTTCCCAGGGTACGAGTTGCTTATGAATACACGTAATGTAGGTAGGTCATTTTCGATGTCCATTTTTCGTCTTTTTGAATTTAGATTTTTAATTTCGAACAGTACATTTAATAGCCTGAGTAGAATAGATGTGTTTTATTATTATTTTTGTTCAATTTTGAATGAAACCCCTCCAATACGATATTTTAACAAAAAGTATTACAAAGTATTTTAGCAAAATTTTAGCAGTTTTTGGGGAAAGCCATAGAACTTTCCCCAAAAACTGCAAAAATTTTGCTAAAATATTTTTTTTTCCAGAAACTGTCAATGTATTTGAAAAATGTCTTCATATTTAATTAACGGCCTACCTTTTTTAAATACACATAGCCATCCAACATAGCTTCAGCTGGTAAAAGTGGAAGAGCTGCAGTGAGACCTATTATCCTCGTTTGGCTTTTTGATTTTAGTTTTAATGATTTGTATTATTGTAATAGAGATTAGTATTTTGGCTTTTCAATTTAAAATCACTATATGGACTTTCTGGTGAACTAGTAGTGGAAAAAAAATCCCATAGTCCACCCAGAAAACATAATATGGATTTTCTGGTGGACTATGGGAAAAATAATTTCCCATAGTCCACCTAGGTGAACCAGGCGTGTGGCCCATGAGCAATACACGGATTTTTTTTCGCGATTTCAGGTTTGGTCCCATAGTAAAAGTTGTTCATATTCATGGGTAGAAGTAGAACACCCTGTTTGCGCACTGCTTAAAAAATTATCCTGGGGACCTACATGCATAGTTTGTTAATGGTTTTATTAATATATTGTTATTTTTACTTAGGCACCTACCTACTTATTAATTAGGGTTACTTATGTAGTTTGTGGTTCAGTATCAATTCAAGGAAATCATCGTTCTTAACCCAAAAACAACATCAATATTCGTGAAAATTCTATTCAAAAATATCTAACCTGAATACATAATTCGCTTCCATAAAAATAATCCTTTATCAAACAGTTTCTTCTCAAGCATTGCACATTGTATGTTCAGAACATTCTTGTGGTTATCAAAGATAAGTGCAAGATAAGGCGATTAAATATAGTCACCTGTTGTGTGAGGGGTTTTGGAAAATGAGGTCGGTTTGTCAAGAAATTGTTTTGACTGAATAGGTTACTTTTAGGCTAGCAGATATGTAGATACGGTCAGCAACCTAAGTCGACATTACTACTTTTACACAACATGTATAGTAAATTGATACAAAATAATTTGATTATCTCCTTTTTTCCTAAAATACCTCGAAAAGAGTCTAGTAGATCTTTGAATTTTACTTCTGTTCCGATTTTAATTAAATGTCTTGCTCAATAATTAAGATTAAAAAAACTGGAGTGATATCGACTTTTGTTGCTGACTATACATGCACTTAGGAGAATTAATTGTACTTATAGCTTGTTCACTCTGAAACGACGGGCCCCACTACCGCATTTCCCGTAGGTAGTGTAGGTATGTACAGTAAAAGCCAGAAGTCGACTAGCAATCTCACAAAACCATGGCATAGCAATATTAGTTTACTTATGACCTTCTTCGGCGCCGCAGTCCGTATAGCACAGGCGATAATGGTTATTGCGGTGTAAGTGGATTTCTGGCCGTTGACTGTACGTAATAAACAAGTTGAGTCCAGCGAAAGTTTCTACGAGCCATGCATTACAGATGCCACAAAACGTATTTATCGTACTCACAATTACTGGATAAATATAGGCAAGTCAATCTAGAATCTAGACGTAACTATCTAGACTAGATAGAGGCTTCTGTACTGTATGGTATTGTTCATTAGGATTTTGATTGAATCGATCTCACGAACAAACTATGTTATGTAGTTCCACGGACTGATAAGGATGATGCGCAATGGTAGCCCGCGAAATTCATTTTTTTTTTTTTGCAATTTGCAGGTCTGTGTCGGTTGTATCTTGATCAGAGTATGATACGCGGCAATATATACGGCAATATATATTATATCATCAGCAATTATATTATATTTATATCATTTTAAACATAAAAATAATCAATACATCTCTCTAAGTTAGATTTCGCCGCGTATCATACTTTGATCAAGATACAACCTGACACGGACCTGCAAATTGCAAAAAACCGAAAAAAAAAGAATTTCGCGGGCTACACAGCGCAATCACAGGTTCACACACCCTTTTCGCTGTCAATACCTATATCCGTCGAATGGTTGAATGTTTTTGTAATTTTGTTAATACCTATTGATATTTTTATGCTATAAATCCAAAATGTAATGTTACGGAAATTGTTATAAACCAATCCTAGACGTATGAAAAAAGGAGGACTTCGCGCTACGAATATCGAAAGTGAAGCAACGTACCGATCTATGTGTGCGTGATTTGAGTAGGTATCTGTAAAGACGCCGTCGCTCGTGTCACGTAATGGCGGCCGGTCGCCATACCAGACTGTGGCCATACTATGATGTAAATGTGTGCGCGAGGCGTGTTCGTACAAACGGTCCGGCCACCATTCTTAACCCCCGTTTCCACGAGCGTAATAAAATCGCAGCGGGGTTTTTTCGCGCACTGGATTTTCAACTCTCTGCTTAGCGCCGGGAGTTGTAAATCCAACAGTGTGTTTTTCGTCGCGCTGGGATGCACTCTATTTTTGTTAGGTTGGACTCTCAACACTCGGCTCAACAACGAGAGTTAAAAATCCAGTGCGCGATAAAATCCCGCCGCGATTTTATTACGCTCGTGGAACCATTACCATTTACACCATCCTGACTTCATACACTATTCCAGAGGCGTGGCGCCTAAGTTACTTAGTACCTTTTTATAAAAACAAATGGGATGTCAGTGTCTGTGGAAACTATATAAATATTTGGGAGAGAATACCCAACAACCGCCTTTTCAAACAAGTTGTCATATCTGAAAGCGAATATGGCTTCCCACCGTCAAAATCCACTACTGACGCTAACCCGGCCACTCGAATCATTATGGAGAAGCATCGGGCAAACCGGGAAGTTCACTTAGTCTTTATTGATCTTGAGAAGGCGTTTAACCGGGCGCCTCGGAAACTGGTGTGGCAAGCCATGAGAGCACAAGGTATACCGTACTATGTCGCCCTAGTTCAGGATATGTACCGCAGAAGCTCCACAAGCGTGAGAAGCCTGGCCGGACTAAACAAAAGCTTCGAAGTCAAAGTAGGCGTCCACAAAGGCTCAGGCCTGAGCCCACTTCTCTTCAACATGGTAATGGATTACTTAACAAAGGACATTCAGTCTCCCTTACCATGGTGTACGTTATACGCAGATGACATAGTCCTCATGGGTAAAGATGCTGATCTACTCCAAACTACCCTCGAAAAGTGGCGACACGCGTTGGAAAACAACAGCCTCCGAATCAGCAGAAGTTAAACCGAGTACTTGTAATATGCATTCAGTGGTAACACCAACAACCCCAACTCCATTCACATCGATGGGAATCCCCTGGCAAAGGTATCCCAATTCAAGTATCTTGGTGCGATGCTGACAGCCGAGGGGAACATTGAGGCCGAGGTTACCCATAGAATTGGCGTGGGATGGCACAGCTGGAGGGCTTTGACGGGGGTTTTATGTGACACAAGAATGCCGATTAAAACCAAAGGCAAGATCTACAAGACCGCAGTCAGACCAGCCATGACGTACGGTGCAGAGTGCTGGGCCATAAAGAAAACCCACGTACAGAAAATGCACGTGAGTGAGATGAAGATGCTAAGATGGGCAACAGGTGTATGTAATCCGACTCGATAAAGTGCGAAACGAGCACATCAGAGGAAGTTTCAAGGTCGCGCCTATAGCAGAAAAACTCACCGAGAGCCGCCTACGATGGTTCGGTCATATCATGAGACGCCCCGAAGACCACGTCGTAAAACAGGCCTTAGCACTGCCAAATAATAAGAAAAGTAGAGGACGCCCACTAGCCACCTGGTGGTCCACGGTGGCCAAGGACTTGAGAGCTTGCCCAAACATGTGTTTCGACAACCCAGGTCAGACTGTCCTGGCGCCGCAGGACGAGGAGAGCCGACCCCAAATAATAGGAACTGTGTAGGACAAAGAAGGAGAAGAAGAAGATAAGTAACCCTGTATAAGCTTAGATATTCTTTTCTTATTACTAAAATTACATTACATTTATGTTCGCATAATTCGTGAAAATGTAGGGAACAGCTGATTTGTTTTCGCGATTTCGCGAGTGGCCAGGGAGAGCGGCCATCAAGTTCGGCTAGAACTGAACATAAACTAAAAGTCTAAGATTTTTACTAAAACTTATTTCTCGTTTTTCTCGCTAAACAATAAAAAGCTTTAAGGAGCACTCGAAGAACGACCACTCGGTTCGGCGTCACCCGAGCCAATCTTAGAACCAGGAGACGGACATAGTATACTTTTTAAAAAAACGGATAAAACGTGGTATAACACCGGCTGGACCGATTTAGATGAAATTTTGTTTGTATATTTGAATGGGTTCCTGGATGGTTTGAAAACACAATTGGACCCGGTAGGTGGCGCTGCAGTCGGGTTCTAGGATCGTTCAGACAGGACAACGTCTGTCGGGTCCGCTAGTTATTAATAAAATAACTTTTTAATATAACATTTTATTAATCTAATATCACGGTTATACTACAGGATATTGGAATTGAGGGTTACTTTATGAAAAGAGAGTTCACATAAGGTATAAATTAAAGTACATCAGGGTTACTTACTTGTAATTCGACGTACGAGTATTCCTTGGACGTCAAAGTAGGGTTAAAATTAAGCCACCAAAATATATGTTCTACCGAAATTCAGTTGTTTTTTTTTTTTGTAATTTTTGTCTAAGAAGAAAATAAAATGTTGCTAGTTTTAGGCATTTTTAATTTTTAACAAAGATCTAATACGGCATCGGCTATGATTTTTGAATTGTATTTTTCATAAAAAAACTAAAAATGTAACTATCTTAAAAACTATTGAATTTCGGTAGGTAGGACATTTTGTTGCATTTTAACCTACGAATAAGTAATAATATTCGTAGATTTTAACCCTATTAGACGTCCTGCAAGGAATACGTCGAATTACAAGTAACCCTGTATAAGCTTAGGTATTATTTTCTTATTGCCAAATTTTTCTGGTGCAAATTGTTATAAGTATAATAAAATATTAATAACTAGCTTCTGCCCGCGACTTCGTCCGCGTGAAATTTATTTTTTGGTCGACCCACCCCGTAGCATAGCATTGCCTACCCGCGCTATTACTTCGTTTTCAGTTAGCGTTCTTTCAGACTTTTTTTCTTTTTGCTCGGCACCTAAATGTCCTAGAGTGATGTTAAATATGCCTTCTATAAGATTTGGGCTATCATTAATGCAAAAAGATTTTTTAAAGTCCGACTGGTAGGGTAGTTCCAGAGTTTAGCTCGTTCCTTCACCACATCCCCTTCCGCTACCTCTCCCTCCCCCTCTCACTCACTCACACCCCCTTCACCACTTCCCCTTCGCTCTCTCTCTCTCTCACCACCCCGTCCCCTCCCTCTCCCCCTCTCCTCCACCTCCAGCTCCCCAACCCCTACCCACCCCTCAGCCTTCACCATGTCTTCCTCCTCTCCTCACCAATTCCTGCCCTTTCTCCCTGCGTCCATCATCCTCCCCCTCACACTCCTCACCACCCCTCCCCTCTAACCCTCCCTCCGGGGTAGTTTTAAAAAACTAATAATGACAAACTTAGGCAAATATTTGTGCCAAATTTCAAGTCAATTAAAACATTTTTCATGTAAATTGTATTTCCTGTTTTCACCCCTACAGGGGTGGAATTTAAAAAAATGGTTTGAGATATTTTCATAGGACTCAAAGATTATTTACACCAATTTTCGAGTTAATCAAGCCACGCAGTAAAATCCTCCCCTGTGAAATTGACTACCCCTTTTCACACCGTTAGAGGTAGATTTTCGAAAAACCCTGACCCACATTATTCTTTATTTTTGGTTTTAAGTATAAATACTGAGTTTTGAGTTAATCGGATTGCGCGTTAAAATTTTTCCATACAAACTTTGAGACCCCCCAATTTCCCTTTAGGGGGTAGTTTAGAAAAACAAAAAATCACAAAAATCATAATTTAATTATATAAATATTCGTGCCAAGTTTCAAGTTTATTAACTCAAGGAATAAGATTTTTCATACAAACAATATCCCCCCTTTTTACCCCCTTATAGGTCGAATTTCCAAAAACCCTTTCTTAGCGGATGCCTAGGTCATAATAGCTACCTGTGTTCCAAATTTCAGCCCAATCCGTTCAGTGGTTTGAGCTGTGTGTTGATAGATCAGTCAGTCAGTCAGTAACGCTTTCCTTTTATAGATATAGATATACAGGATGTAAGTGTAAACAGTGGCAATCTTTTAAGGGGTCATTGTAGGTACTCCTACTCATCATTATGAAAAACTTTTACTGTGGGACCAAACCTAAAATCGCGAAATAAAATCAGCTGTTCAGTACATTTATGTTCGCATAATTCGTCAAAATGTAGGGAACAGCAGATTTTTTTTTTGCGATTTTAGGTTTGGTCCCATAGTAAAAGTTGTTCATAATGATGAGTGCAATGACCCCTTAAAAGACTGCCACTGTTTACACTTACACCCTGTATAATGATGACAAATTTTTTTTTGTCCGTCCGAAAAAAAAATACGTTTTTAACATTTTTTAATAATAGGTATACCTACTTACCTATTATTAAAAAATGTTAAAAACGTATTTTTTTTTTTACTTAAGTACCTACCTAATCAAAGTTTACGGCGATACATTGAGTTAAAATGTGGCATGACGTCACTGCTTGCTACATTTTATACATAAGTTGTAACGTAGCGAGCCCCCACTCCGCAACTTTAAGGATGATGCGCTAAGTAAGCCCGCGAAATTCAAATTTTCTTACGTTTTTTGTAATTTACAGGTCAGTGTCAGGTTGTATGTTGATTAAAATATGATTCACGGCCGTAACAACATGGCTTTACAGAATTATAATCATTAGAATCAGCAATACAACTCCATATGTTAGAATTGACCTCAAATGTAGCGATTTCATGAAATCATGAGGTTTGAGGTCAATTGACGACACGGTTGGCGCAGTGGTTGAGCGATTGACTGCTGCGCAGCATGTCGCGGGTTCGATTCCCGCACGGAACAAATATTTGTACGACCCACAAGTATTTGTTCCGAGTCTGGGTGTTTTTCTATCTATAATATGTATGTATTTACAAAAAAAAAAAAAATGTATATAAGTAGTTTATCAGCCATCTCGTTACCATAACACAAGCATTAGGTTGCTTAGCTTGGGACTAGATGGCGTTGTGTGAAATGTCCAAGGATATTTATTATTATTATCTATATATATATATAAAACAAAGACGGGTTTGTTACAACACTTATAACTCGAGATCGGCTGGATAAATTTTCATGGTTTTTGTTTCGTTGGATTTGTCTCCGCCCTGAATAGCAGAATACATTTTAAAAACAATGAAAACTTAAAGAATAAATAATTATGAAAATGAATCATTTCCCATTTAATTATGTTCCTTTGTTTCGTACCTGTCAAACATTTGTTTTCCTCCTGTCATCCTGTCAAATACTGTGATTGACATTTATGCATGCGTTCAGAAATGTATTTTGTGTAAACTATTTAAAAAGGGTGAATAAACTTTTGTCTTTATTTTTTTTAAAGAATTAAAAAGGTTGAAAAGTGTATTAAGCAGATTTGAATAGAAGTTCCTCAAATATT
This sequence comes from Cosmia trapezina, assembly GCA_905163495.3. NCBI lineage: Eukaryota > Metazoa > Arthropoda > Insecta > Lepidoptera > Noctuidae > Cosmia > Cosmia trapezina. Next base: position 7,733,788 of record LR991048.1, read on the forward strand.
TATGCGTGCGTTCCTTGGTATCATAATTTTTTAACATCTTCTAATTGGTAAATCTAATTAATTATTGACACTTCCCGTGACCCAAGGGCTGGCTTTTACCTTGGCCAGAGAATTAGCATTAATTGCCATATAACGTGTGTACTTTACCAGTCGATAGCGATGCTGAGGAATTTTTCGACGCCATATTTTAGTTTTTTATTAGTTTTAGTTAGTTTAGGATATAATATTTTTTAACTGAATTTTAAAGTAAATTAATGTTTTTTTAATACTAAAACAATACTTAAATTATAAATCTGCTCTCTCACTTTTACTTTTGGCTATACCAAAAATCGGTTTTTATTTTTTTCTGAAAAGTTGAGTTTTTGCGATTTCAATTGTAGTCTAGCAATATCCCTTTGAACTTTGACACATACGGCCTATCGTACTATACTTACATAGAACGGTAGGGCAGGTAAGTTGTAACAAAACCAGCGTTATCTGGCCTCATATTCTATTTTATTTACCTCTGTATTAAGCTAAGCCAGCTCAACATAAAGGTATGACTGCTGACGTGTGGCTTACTGTACCAACCTAGCTTTAATTATTTGGGGTCCTGATATTATGTCTTCTTCTTCTATTACATCTCTATTAGCTGTCATCTCATTAGTCACTTCCTTTATAATGATTATTATTATTATGACACTATTTATAACTCAAGAACGGCTGAACCGATTTGGCTGAAAATTGGTGGGTAGGTAGCTTAGAACTAGGAGACGGACATAGGATCCTTAAAAAATCTGATAAAACGTGGTTTATCAACGGGTGGACCGATTTAGATTAAATTTTTTGTGTATATTTGAATGGGTTCCTGGATGGTTTGAAAACACAATTGAACCTGGTAGGTGGCGCTGCAGTCGGGTGCTAGGATAGTTCAGACTGGACAACGTCTGTCGGGGCCGCTAGTTATTTATAATTCTAACTTATGGAGTTGTATTGCTGATTCTAATGATTATAATTCTGTAAATCCATGTTAGTTACGCCCGCGAATCATATTTTAATCAACATACAAGCTCACACTGACCTACAAATTGCAAAAAACGTAAGAAATTTTGAATTTCGCGGGATACCGTGGCGCTTTCGCCTCGCGCGCTCGCTCAGATCATAAAAACACATGCGTTTTTTCTACGTCATTTTTTAACATTATGATAAGTGAAGCAACTGTTGCTTGAAAAATAACTATAGTGACAAGTGATTCTGAAACTCGCTGTGATGCCGTAGTAAACTCTCGCCAAACTTAGTGGCCACGCTGTCCCGGAGCTCAGTAGCGAATGTTTGTGGTGTGTGCGGGAGTGGCCAGGGAGAGCGGCCATCAAGTTCGGCTAGAACTGAACATAAACTAAAAGTCCAAGATTTTTACAAACACTCATTTCTCGTTATGCCCCAAAATCTTACAGCCAAAATTTTTCAAGTCAGATTATTAAGAGTGGTTTTAGCAGTGTTTGAGGTGGGCACGTATATCCGTGACATTGATGGCACCATACTGCGCGCACTCGACGACCGCGAGCAGTAGTTCCGTCACGTTGTTCTTGACCGCAAATCTCATGAGATCGCACGCATTCTCGGCGTTCACGCCGCGCACCAGTCTGTGCACGCAGTGCCGCTCCAGCTCCGGCATGATGTAGAACGAGGACAACAGCAGCAGCTGCTCCAAGCCCGACTCGGGCAGCTCGTTTAGGTACAGGTATCTCTTGAAGTGCTCGAGAGTGGCCTTGGACGTGCCGGTGACGTTGACGTGCCCCTCGGCGGTCTCGCGCCACTCGCCACACAGCATGCGGTGCAGCACGGGGCTGGCGGCCGCCAGCATTGTGCGGTGCATGCGCACGGAGCCGTCCTCGCCGCACAGCTCGAAGTCTGTCAGCTCTGTGTCCTCGTGCAGACGCGCGAACGAGCTCGCGCTCAGCTGCAAGCGCAACTCCACCGCCACGTCGAAGTTGAACTGATCAGTCTTGCTCTCGTGTATCAAGTGCCACGTGCCATCATCGATGATGAACGTCTTGTCCACTAAGTTCAGCTCCACGCTGTTGAAGTATATCATGTAGGTGAGGTTGTCGGCGTCGTCGTGCCGCTTGGCAAACTGCACGAACACCAAGTTGTTGTATTTACCGCTGTTGTAGGATTGGGTGTACGTGGCAATCAATCGCAACTGGAACAGCACCACGTCGCTGATCACGAACTCAGAGCTCGTATGTGTAGCGAAGGCAGTGCCATTGTTCGTTACGGTCACCTTCGCTTTCAGTAAGTTGGGTTTTTGTATTACTTCTGTTGCGTTCATTCTGCAAAAAAGAAAAAATAACATTTTACTTGAAACCGCATGGCAGGTAGAGCTACTTGCATTTTTTTAAACTGTAATGCGCTGGGTAGCCCGCGAAATTAAAATTTTCTTGCGTTTTATGCAATTTGCAGGTCCGTGTCAGGTTGTATCTTGATCAAAATATGATACGCGGAAATAAAACAAACGTATTTACATAATTTTAACCATAAAAATCATCAATAGGTACATCTCTCCAAGTTAGATTTCGTGCAGATTCGTTAGATTTCGTTCGTTTGAAGAATGTGCACGAAATCTAACTTATAGAGATGTGTTGATGATTTTTATTATATGGTTAAAACTAGCTTTTGCCCGCGTCTTCGCCCGTGTGGATGTCGGGAAATATGCCTCAGGAACAAAAATATTAAGATAGATTCTGCCCGCGACGCGCGTCTGCGTGAAATTTATTGCTCCCCCGACTCACCCCGTTGCATCGCATAAATATCGCATTGCCTGCCCGCGCTATTACTTCGTTTTCGCTTAGCGTTCTTTCTGACTTTTTTTTTTATGCCCGTTTTCACCGACATCCCATAAACTACCACCTACGTAGGGGAGACTGGGGACACTTGATCCTTTTGGGAGACTAGGTACACAATATTTTCAGAACTCCCAAAAGCATTGGATAATTTTCGACTGGCAACACTTGTTGTTTATGATACCCAAAAACTTTATAAAGCACTGTCATCTGTCAAACTTGACAGATTTTCAAATCGCGGATTGTTTGGTGTTTGGAGTGGTGCATACTACTTTTCGTATGATTTAATTTTGTTTATTTAATTGTCTGTGAAAGTTGTTCGAAGTCGTTAAGTGTTTTAACACGAGTGATTGTCGATGTCGTCGTTATCTAAACACAGAAAAACAGCGGAGCCTAAATAGATTTTTTGTAGAAAATCATTTATTAACGTATACTGGACATGGGCGCCACCCCCAAATATTGCGGCGGCGGCGTGCTGATGAATCTAGCGCGGCGGCGGCGGCGTGACGCCGGCGGCGTGACGCCGGCGGCGTGGCTAATTTATGTGTAGTATGAAAAAAATCTTTTAAAAAAAAGCAACAATGCAATGACTCGCATTATTTATCAAAAAATAAAAGAAAACAATTGTTCAAGCTAGGTATAAAATTATTTTTCAAGGTAAATTTTGCATTCCTAAGGTAGACACCCAAGGAAAATATTTCTTTTTTTCGTTTCAGAAAGATAAAAGATCCTCATTATTGATATCCGGTGATCCAACAGAGGAAGCGAGATATCGCCAACATTCTTGGTCTAGTCTATCATCATCTTCAATTCCATGACCAGCACTATGTTTCTTAGAGAGTTTACTTACTCAAAATTGACGAGGAACTGCTCATATTTAAAGAAACCTTTTCGTTATAGAGAGTTTATATAATAGACTAATGTTTATTAAACTGGTCATTTTGAAACGAAACACTAAAAACCCGAAACAAAATGGCACGTGCTAGCCTCGCTCACGCCGAGCAGCAAGTAGCGGCGGCGGCGGCGGCGCGCGGGGTTGACGCGGCGCGGCGCCCATGTCTAATACTGGTTAAGGGACACTTGGTACACATTCATATGTAAGAGTTGATCCCCCCGGATCAAGTGTCCCTCAGTTTAAGTGATTCTTTTTCTTTGAGATTTAATTATGCTGAGGAAGTACAAAACGAACGAAGGTGCTCGAAAGAGAATACCTCTCGATAAAGAAACCTTGCGAGTCTATTGGGCGGTCAAAGTATTTGTGGAACTGCTAAAGCTCTCGGTCACTCATGACTTTTCCCTCCTAAGCAACGCGTCTTACCAAGGATGTTGTGCGAAGTTTGGAAGAGATTAACCACCCACGCTATAGGCCGGACCCAGCCCCAAGTGATTATTATTTGCTCCCTAATTTGAAAAAAGACCTTCGTGGGAAACGATTTTGCAATGATGAAGAGCTCAAGGCGGTATTAAATGCGCATTTCTCAGAGAAAGAGGAAAGTTATTTTTTACAGAGTATGAAGTTCATTTCTAGATGTAATATTTGAGGTAAGGGGGTATTATATTGATAAATAAAAATAATTTTAATTGAATTTACGTTTTTTTCATGCAGATACCGGGAATACATTCAACGCCCCTCGTAGAAGTTTATTATTTTTGTTAAGATGACAGTAAAAATGATTTAAGTAATTTAAATATCTTTTATTTCAAAATAAAAAATACATAATACTGAAAAAGGTGCGATAATACCCTGTCTCCAACATAAGGGAGGTTTTATACCCCCGGATCAAGTCATCCATAGGGGAGGATCAAGTCACACATAAGTAAGGGACACTTGATACCATTTGTCTTATTTTAGTTTTGGTAGGATTTTATAGTATCTATAAACGGATATTAATCTATACTTGCTACTATGCTACTGGTATTCAGCTGCATCCGGTTAGACTGGAAGCCGACCCCAACATAGTTGGGAAAAGGCTAGGCAGATTGATTGACTTGCTACTATGCTAATATTATAAAGAGGTAAAATTTTTATGTAAGTTTGTATGTTTGTAAGTTTGTATGTAGGGGGTAATCTCCGGAACTAATGATCCAATTCAAAAATTTTTTCACTGGTAGAAAGCTACATTATTCTTGAGTGCTATAGGCTATAAATTATATCTATATCATGCATATTAGCCGAGCTATCACAATTTTTGTCTAACAAGTCGGAAAGTAATACCTCCTTAAACAGACTTTTTTGCATGCGCTGCCTAAACGGTTATTTAAAATTGAAAACAATGTATGGCAGTCTGGTCCGTCTTAAATAATTCTACAAAAAAGTCCGGGACACCATATTTCTATCTTTTATATTTTATCTTTTATACATCTTTTATTGTTTTAAAAAAGTATTTTTTAGACATACTTACGTTTTGATGATTATTTAAACAACATAACATTAATCGCTATCAAAATAATAACAAAATAATAGTTATTTTATGATCACAAGGACATCATGGAGATAAGATTTGGCCTTTACAGTATGTCAATTGGTCATACAGTTTCGGAGATAATATAAAATTACTAAAACGCAAAATAACTTTAATTCATACCGGTCGCTCTCGAGCAAACATGTTTAGTGCGGACGTTTTATCAATTTACCCATAGATGGCGTTGTGCAAATAAGTAATATTTCTGAATTGCGAGATTTTCCGCGGATTGACGACCCTCTCGATTTATTATTTCAATAATGTCGGTGGAATACAGCGGAAGAGTTTGTTTTTTTTTGTTAGTTTGTTTGAACGCGCTAACTCTGGAACTACCCCAGTCGGATTTGAAAAATTGTTTTTGCATTTTATAACCCAGTTCTTGAGGAGGGCTATAGGTTATAAAACATCACGCTAGGGCCCTTAGAAGCCGAGCGCGAAGTAATGGCGCGGGCAGGCGATGCGGAATGATATAGGCTATTTAACATCACGCTAAGGCCCTTAAAAGCCGAGCGCGAAGTAATAGCGCGGGCAGGTGATGCGGAAGGATATAGGCTATTTAATATCATGCTAGGGCCCTTAGAAGTCGAGCGCAAAGTACCTAATAGCGCGGGCAGGTGATGAGGAAGGATATAGGCTATTTAACATCATGCTAGGGCCCTTAGAAGTGGAGCGCAAAGTAACTAATAGCGCGGGCAGGCGATGCGGAAGGATATAGGCTATTTCACATCATGCTAGGGCCCTTAGAAGTCGAGCGCAAAGTACCTAATAGCGCGGGCAGGTGATGAGGAAGGATATAGGCTATTTAACATCATGCTAGGGCCCTTAGAAGTGGAGCGCAAAGTAACTAATAGCGCGGGCAGGCGATGCGGAAGGATATAGGCTATTTAACATCATGCTAGGGGCCTTAGAAGTCGAGCGCAAAGTACCTAATAGCGCGGGCAGGCGATGCGGAAGGATATAGGCTATTTAACATCACGCTAGGGACCTTAGGAGTCGAGCAAAAAGAAAAAATAGTCAGAAAGGATGCTAAGCGCAAACAAAGTAATAGCGCGGGCAGGCGTTGCGATGCGATGCGTCGGAGTTGGTGGGTGGGGGGGACAAGAAATTTCACGCGGGCGAAGTCGCGGGCAGAAGCTAGTGTTAAATATGCCTATAGCCTTCCTTAAGAATTGGGCCATCAAATGCAAACATAATACGACTGATAGTTCCAGAGATTAACACGTTCAAACAAACAAAAAAAAAGGCATTTGTGTCAGCTCCGACGCACGACTGGAGTTAACTGCTGTTTTTTGTGCCGTTCCGAATTTCCAATTTTCTATTTTTCAGTCATTTCTGTCAGGCTGGGTTTTTGCTATAAAAAAGCAACTTTAAGGTGTAAAGACACTCGTTCCCTCCCTCTATTCCCCACCACCTGTCCCCCTCACCGAGCTCTATCACCCCCCCTCACCCTCTCCATCCCCCTATCTCTATCATCTCCCTCACCACATCTTCCCGCTAACCTCTCCTTCCCCCTCTCACACCCCCGACACCGAATTCCCCGCCCCCTCTACCCTCACCAACTCCTCCCCTCCCCTTCTTTCCTCAATTTTGAAAAATCCTGTCTTAGTGCACCAAACCTACATGCCAAAGGAGTCTCTAGACCTAGCGGTTTGGGCTGTGCGCTGATATATCACTCAGTCAGTCAGTGAGTGACTGTAGCGTTGCAAAACTTCGGTAGTATTCGGAATAATTCGCAAATATTCGAATGAATAATACTAGTAAGAATGTAGTAGTTTTTACCCGACTACGGCGAAGAAAAAGGAGGGTTATGATTTTGACCAGTATGTATGTATGTAAGTATATATGTATGTATGTATGTTCATCTGTTCCCTCATAACTTCTAAACTGCTTGTCATAATTTGACAAATGAGGTATCTTAGGAAGCGTCTTGATCGTCCGCTGGTTACAGGCTATGTGATTTCACATTAAGTTGAATATGGCGCCCTCTAGCGGACATAAAGTCATGAACTAAAACAAAAACATTTTTTAATGATGCCGTGTTACGTATCAAATGAAAGGGCTTAATTAGCACATTTCAAATCTATACATATAATAAAACAGTAACGAAAGAAAAACTGTACATTGAGAATTTTCGAGAAAAAATAAGTGGCTTTTGTTAGAAAAACGTAACTGATGACAAAAAGTGACTTTTTAGAATTTTTGTCTGTTTGTCTGTGTGTATGGTACGGCTTCACGCAAAAACTACTGGATAGATTGAATTGAAATTCAGCAAAAATGTTCTCCGTAAACCAAGGAAGGCTACATAATAAAAAAATAAAAAAAAAATAAAAAATAAATAAGTTTATTTCAATTACAAAGTGCTTTGACATAAATGTGTTGGAGATCTCCTTTTAAGCAAGAGTTGCTTGTGTTAGAAGACTCCGCTCTTCCACTAGGATTAGCTATAATTGCAATTGAAAAACAATAATTATGGCAAACTGAAAAATGAAATAAAAACAAAAACTCTAAATGAAAAAACGTTTTACAAAGAAAAAGATAACAAATGCGCGTGTATGTGTGGTGTAAACAAGTAAGTGTGAGTGTATGAGAGTGTGTGGATGTATAGTGGTTGAATTAAAATTTAAAAATCAATTATAGATATAAATTAAATGCCCGTATAAGTATTAAGATTAGTTTAAATTATGTTTAAGTTAAGCTTAGGTTTAAGTTTAAGTTTAAGTTAGCCCTACGACAGCGTCTTGGGATCGGAAGAAGTCTATTACGACTCCAAGCATCCGGGAAAAGTCCCTGCTCGAAGCATAGGTTTACTAAATGTGTTATGATTGGTACAATTTGAATGTGTGCTGCCTTTAGAAAGTTAACTTGTATTTTGTCCCAATCAGGAGCACTATCTGCCTTCAAACTCATAAGAGAGTGGCTCGAACTTCGTCGGGATCTGTATCGAGTAAAACAAAAAATGAGACCAGAGAACAATCTGTCGAGGAAGAGTCAGAAATGGTATTACTTACTGTTGAGGACAGTGAAGTTGTGATCTTATCTGCTAAAAGTTCGCCTATGCTAGAGAAATAGTCATTGACATCATCAACAGACTTCTGTGGGGCAGTAGATAAATCCAACAGCTCCAAATTATTAGTTTTTTTAGGTTTGCGCTGTGTAACATTATTAATAATATCCCAAGTTTTTTTAGGATTCTTACGCGCCCCAAAAAGTAGATCACTGTCATGATTCCTTTTTTGCTTTTTAATAATGGAATTACAATAATTTCTATACCTACCTTTTGTAGGTAATTTTTAGCACTTCGTTGTATGGGTCAAGTCTCAGTCTCTTTTGCATGCGATTTCGATTGTGTATACAGCGCAATAAGCCAATAGTCATCCAAGGTTTAATCATTCTATTTTTCGACGGTATATTAAGAGTAATTGTGCTAAGAGCGACGCAATTTTGCAGTATTATAATCAGATTATTAGTAAGCGTGTTAGGGTTATTTAGTTTTAACAAGTCTGACAGGTTACTAGCATCAAGGCACTCAAGCCCCTTCTCCAAATTAAAGACTGATTTTGTTTTTGAACTACTATTAACCTTTGTATGGTTTGTGATTTTTTTAAAAGTCATAAAGTGATCAGTAATTGTTGAGTGAATTATTGCAATGGTAGCAGTTTTCAATTCAATTCAATTCAATTTAACTTTATTTCAGACCACAGCACAGGGTCCATAAAAAAAAAACAATAACAACAACAGTGCATACAATATTCAAAAGACGGTGTTAGTACACGTGTTAGTAGTACACACAAAACAAAAAAAAAAAAAATAATGAAATAAAATGAAATAAAAAATAACATAAAATAAAGAAGGTGTTAGTAATTTGTTAGTAAACAAAACAATATATACAATAATTATCTCCTATTTCCTATTCCTGTGCAAGTGTACACCTGCCCAGTACACAGCAAACCGACTATCAATTTTACACGCTAATGTTCTGAGGACAGTGTTGGTGCTACCACGGACCCTGCTCATCATCGACGCAGTTCTTTTCCTAATTATGGCGAAGAAATCATCAATGGAAGCATCCGCAAACATTGCGGATGCACTGCAGTACCGTGGTTTTCTCAACACTGCCCTCAGAGCGTCGTTGTACTGAACCCGCAAGGCGTTGTACGCCCGCCGCGTAAAGCTGATCCACAGACTACACATGTAAAATGACTGACAGAAGGCTCTGAATAATAACAGTTTTACATCTGTGGTACAGCGTGCGAATCTGCGGGCCAGCATATTGCAGCGGACTGCCAACGCCCTCCTTTCCCTCTCTAGGTCTTCATCATCCTGCAGCCTATCTGTCATCATGTGACCCAAATACTTCACTTTATGTACCCTCACGAGGGCCAACCCACCGATCTTAATTGGCGGCACGTTAGAGGGAGCCTTGTTTCCTGCTTTATATACCATGAGTACACTCTTACTAGCATTGTATTTGAGTCCATGTGACAGGGCATAAGATTCACAGATACCCAGAAGTCTCCTGAGTGCACTAACTGACGGGCTCAACAGAACCATGTCGTCTGCATAACTAATATTGTTGATCATATTTTCCATCTATTGAGCAGCCGACCATGGCTCCGCTGAGCCTGCCGACCAACTTGTTTACAAACAGGTTGAACAAACTCGGGGAAGTCAACAGTTTTACTGTCAGGTTTGAGTTTTATTATGAAATGGTCTAAACAATTTTTATCTCTGGTGGGGAGCGAATGACCGGGAGAAGCCCATGCATTGCTAGCATATTAAGGTAATTAAGTCTATTAGTACGATCATGTGATTTCTCATTTTCATTGCAGATCAGATTTATATTTATGTCTCCAGTGATTATTATATTTTTAATTGATGCAATGGTAGTTGGGTGATTATTTAAAGAATTAATAAATTGGTCGGCGTTCGTAGTTGAGGGGGATCTATAGATCGCAATAACTACAAGATCAGGCGTGATATGAATTTCTAAACAAGACGCATGAGTTAGTTGACCCTGAAGACCTATTTCAGTGCTTCTCTCTCTCTGATGTACTACTCTCACTGATGTACTTGTCTTGTCTTCAAAACAATAAATACCTAGTTAACTACTGGGGCACCGCCAAAGGTTTTTTAAAAGAAACAAAATGAGTCTTCTAGTTGCGAAGACGTTTTAATGAAGACCAGCACTGTCCAGCACCCTAATTGTGTAACACATTATCAATCTGAGTTTGAATCATTTTAAAATAAATTGCTAATCCATTGCTTCATATATTCGAAAAATTTGTCAGCTCAACAACGTAAATAACGCAATGAATGTTGTTGACATGTCAAAATGAAATCAATTCCGATTGATAATGTGTTACGCAATTAGGGTGCGGTATACTATATCTTTGATGAAGACTAAAATAAAAAGCATAAAACCTTATCTCTACGGATTCGTGTCGCTGGGTGTTAGCCATAACATCCTGCGACTATACCGCGAATGCTGTATCAGCACGGGCCGCCTAAGGCGCGTACCCACTAACGCGATGTTATAACGGCACCCAGCACCGCACTCAGTCTCGCTCTCACTCAGTCCACAAGCAGTATAAAAGAGAAAAAAAATAAAAAGTTATAAAAAGCTGAGGTAGTACCGAAGGGCTCTTAAGCTAAAGCCTAAAGAGCTATAGAATCCGAACTCGTTTGATGTTTTCAAAAGTAAATTAAAAATTCACATTCTTAAAAGAATATTTACAACCATGGTAATATTATTTCTACTGCAGGAGGAGATTGAAAAGTTTTATGTTTTGTCTCTCGTTAATGTTATTTGAACTGAATAAATTGATGTTCTGTTTTATAGAAAAACAATACCTACGTACTTACTTTGTATGTCAAAGTTATGTATTTATGTTCTAAAAATATTCTCAAGTGTAAAGTAAAATATTGTCAAGTGAAATCTTTGTAAGTACTTAATTTCTTATTCAACATAAATTCATTGAAACGTAAACTAAATATGTACTCTGAGCTTGTTCTACATAGGTAATTATGCTCACAATCTCTGGATATTCATACTTTTTTTTTAGGATGGGAAATCATCAATGACTTCTCCCGCTCCGGGTGGAGCTGGAGGGAGTGTCACTTACTGACTGAAACCCACCCATGTTCCTTCAGTTGCCTGTGTCAGGGCCACGTTGTCTCTTTTGAACAACCCGCGACCCTCGCAGGCATCGGCCCTATCGATCACTGCTGACATCTCTTTAAGGGGCGCGAGGAACACAAGGTGCCGTCAACCCGGGGCTTGGTCCTTACGGCGAGCTACCTACTGCTCGCCGTCCGCAAGGCCGCGCCTCCGGTGGCCGGGAATCGGCTATCAAATACCGACGTGCCAGGGCGTCTCCTGAGCCGACTAGGGGCGTGAGGGCGCAAAGGTTGCCTCACCCTCACGCGTTCCGCCTCCTCCTTCGCAAGCAATACTGAGTCACAGAAGGAGGTGACGGCTTCCCATGCACCCGTACTATGGGCTGGACCAGGTTCGGAGGAGAGAGATCGCCGCCTGATATTCACTTACCATAAGTTTTGGTTTTCTAAGAAAGTGGTAAACGGTCACAAAATAACTTTACGACTTACTTGTAAGCACAAACACGCACAAACTACAACAACAAGAACAAGATAAGCACCAACTACAAGATATTAGAGGCTTGGAAGCAAAAAAATGTCATAAACTAAAATAAACTTGGTCGTAAACCGCCGAAATTTTAGAGTGACCACAGATTAAGTAGTATTAGGGGGGCACACTTAACACTGTCATCAATTTCCATAGATGACAGCGACATCTGGAGTTTGGTGTGATAACAAAACTTGGCAGCCATCTTGTCTGGCTTGTCATAAAAACATTTCAGATTTTCTAGCTATCTAATCTGTGGGATTTTCGGCAATTGTCAACTCGTTCCCGACGTTGTTGATGCGCTTCTCGAGTTTATCTCAGTTAATTCTGTTTAAAATTGTTTCATGTTACTGTTTGAGTTTTGTTTTTATTCCTATTATTGTTATACTTTGTTTTTCGTTAGCAATGTTCATTAGTCTTATTAGTTGTTTTGAACGAACTCCCAAGAATGAGTGAACCCCCAAGAAGATATTGTATTTTTGGCTGTGATGCTTTATGTAAGTGTTTACTACCGTACCGTACCTTTAATAAAAGTAAGAAAAAGTTTTATTCTGCTATTCATCAATTTCATTCCAATTTCAGTGGCATACGGTGTACCTACTTCTTCACCGGTTCCCAAACCCTGACAACCACTATGAGGCCCGATTTGTTCGCTGCTTGGATAGCGGCTGTTGGCGGCGAGGTTAGAGAAAGTGATTGTATGAAGATTTTAAGAACAAAAGCAGTGATCACCATTTTGATCCCACATTCAAGACTGATTGATTGGTAATAATAAACTGACGTTTTCCTGAACTGCATACGTGTTTTTTAAAATTATATTATATCCCCGATTGCCCATAATTTACAAACTCGTACGAGAGTTATATAGATAGGTACCTATCTATAGCTGGTATGCATACTATGAGTACCTACTCAGTATGCATAGGTAGGTGTATACATTAGACCCTTAGTTCACCCACCAAACATAAGGTGGCAGCACTTTCCATACATGCAAATTTTACCACAGAGTTGCCACTCTTTCTCTCTATACTTACTTTACTCTTTGGAGTGACATTTGTAAAAGTCACAGGTAAAAGTGTTTTCTCCCAACCATAGAGCATAAGGTTGAAGTTTTTTGTTTTGTTTGCGTGCCATGCTTGTAAGTTTATAAAGGTGTATCCACACAATGACCAGTGTTGCCGTTTTAGCCACTTTGTGGCTAGATCTAGCGGATTTTCGATGATTTTAGCCAATAAATAATCTCTTTTAGCCACCAAAATGAATCTAGCTATTTCTGGCTACTTTTTAGATTATTACTACATACTTACTTTTATTACTGTTTTGCCACCTGAAGTTTTAACCAAGGCCACAAAAACGGTCAAAGCATTAAAACAACTGAAATACTATCCATAACCATTAACGAAGATATTCCAGAATTTCCAGATGACATTGGAAACTTTCAAACAGGTTTTTATTGTTTTTACCTTAGTTTTTACTAAAAAAACAGTAATTAATTTTAATGTTTTTAGTTAAAAACTTGTAACTATTTTTTAATATTTTTTTTAACAACACTATTAAATATTGTTTTATTAAATCCACTTATCCCCATCCATATAGTAACTATATTAAAATTATATTATCAATGTTAATAGGATAAAGTAAGCCAAAAATACTTTAGCCACTTTTAGCCGAATTTCGAAAGTAATTTATTTACAAAACTGGCAACTTTTTTCTTTGATGCAGCCAAAAACTAGATGGTCCTAACGGCAACACTGACAATGACACAACTTTGCCGGCAGCTACATGTGTGGTGACCGGCGGCACAGCCTGCTGTGTTGAAAGCTTTAATTCGGGGGTCGGTAGCAAAAAGCATAAAATACATTTAACCAGACACGTGAAATATTTTTCACTTTGTAGTCATAGACTTATAAAAAAAAATGGACTCCGCACCACGCATATCAAAAGTGAAGCACCCTACCGATCGATGTGTGCGTGATTTGAGTACCTGCAAAGACGCCGTCGCTCGTGTAACGTAATGGCGGCCGGTAGACTTACTATGGTGTGAATGTGTGCGTGCTGGCTTGTAGACATTAGCGCACTGACTTACTATGGGTGCTTCAGTTATTGTTAAAGGAGACGGCGTCCGCCTTTTTTTTTAGGTCCATGTTTGTAGTATCGTTTTTGGAAGTCGGTTGTATTTTTTTGTAAAAAAAGTTTTTAAGGTGATTGGCGATTGCGCTGTGTAGCCCGCGAAATTCAATTTTTTTTGGGTTTTTTGCAATTTTCAGATCTGTGTCAGGTTGTATCTTGATCTAAGTATGGTACGCGGCAATAAAACATATGTATTTATATAATTTTAACCATAAAAATCATCAATACATCTGTCTAAGTTAGATTTCGTGCGGATTCGTTAGACGTTGACGGCAAAAAACCCAAAAAAAATTGAATTTCGCGGGCTACCACTGTGGATCATCCTTAAGTAGGTATATGAATGAACAGACTATTTTATTACCTATTGTAGCAACCCAAATGCAATCTCGGCCAATCAGAGCGTCCCGTGGCCGCATGCCGTCACGATATATTGAATAAAATCCTGTCTCTTTCCCTCGCGCCGGGAGCGAGCGAGCAAGGCACTTGCTTGGCGACGCGCGCGCCACTGTCCGTCAGCGTCAGTCCGCTGGCTGCCCACACTTTCAGTATAGTATAATGTACTCTGTGGCCCACACGCTAACTGCGTAGACGCGTATTTTATTAAAGTACCGCGCAAGCCGCCATGTGCCTGGCTCGTGCCGCCATTTGTTTTTGTTACGCGAATTATTTTATTTAGGGTTTTCGTACCTACTTTCAATTTACAACCTGTTTACAAATATACTCTTTTACTGAAAAGGTGGTTTCAATGAGACAACCTAACCTCATATGTGGCGCTCCAACGTTTTTTTTCGTGTGACAAGTGACAATATAGTGCATAGTGTGACAGTTTTGCAGTGACGAAGTACTTAATAACTTTAAAATGCCAGTGACACGGAGTAGAGCGGCTAGTTTGACTCGGAGGGAAGATGCAAATGTTGCATTACCCGTCCCCTCGCGACCAAACACGCCGACCGCGGCGCCCGCCTACCAAGATGGCGACGCCGACGCCGCGTTTTCTTCCTCGCCGCGCATCGATGCTAACGCTACGTTTTCTAACGAAAACGTGGCGACTATTATCGCCTCTCTCCAACGCTCTCAAACAGAAGCATTTAGGGAGTTGCTCAACTCGATGTCGCGGGCGAGTGCATCGACCCCGGAATCACTCGCACTACTAGGGAACAACACCCTAGCCCGCTGCAAAGCCACGTTCTCCGGCCGACCAAAGGAGTCGGTTGAAGCATTTATCGACGCTATAGAGGCCTATAGTGACTGCGCGCAGGTGGCGGATTCAAACATTCTGCGTGGTTTAGCCTACCTATTCAAAGATGAAGCGGCCACGTGGTGGCAAGGAATCAAATACTCTGTGTCGTCATGGCGCGAAGCCAAAGAAAACTTAATAAGTGCGTATGGTGACCGCCGGCCGCCTCATCGGATCTACTTGGAAATATTTGCGACACCACAGGGCAATGAAAATACAGATATTTTCGTAGCGCGCATTCGCGCCCTTTTGGCACGCTTACCTAAAGACGATGTAACGGAGTCAGCTCAAATAGACATGACCTATGGCCTCCTCCACAGCAGAATAAGAAAAAGGCTACGAAGAGAGGAGTGCCGTAATTTCTATGAATTACTCCGCCTCGCACGGAATATCGAAGATTCATTCGACGAGGTAAATAACGTGATGCCGACGACGGCGAGTGAGCGACGAACACAAACGCCGGCTACATTACCGCCGGCTACATTACCCTTACCTCGAAAACTTCCTGCATTCTCTGTCAGCTGTTCGGGAACGCGTCGAGATCCAGCAGGATAACAGAAAGCAGTACGCCGACGCTTCGCGCCGACCATCTGACGCCTTCGAGGTAGGTGATTTAGTCATGCTTAAATGTCACCTATTAAGCAAAGGGTCAAAAGACCTAACTTCTAAGTTCTACCCTCGCCGAGATGGCCCTTACCAGATCACTCAAAAGGTAAGTCCAACAACATACACCATCGCGAGCACAGAACAACCAAATGTAGATGTAGGGAAATATCATTCCGAAGACCTTACACGTTACAGAGGTGGCGACGACTCCTTACCAAAACCCGTTATCCCAAAACGGAATCGCGGACGTCCAGCTAATGCTGCTGCAAATATACCAGTCCAGGAACGGGGGCGTTCTCCAGGACTGGAGGGGGAGTATGTAGCAACCCAAATGCAATCTCGGCCAATCAGAGCGTCCCGTGGCCGCATGCCGTCACGATATATTGAATAAAATCCTGTCTCTTTCCCTCGCGCCGGGAGCGAGCGAGCAAGGCACTTGCTTGGCGACGCGCGCGCCACTGTCCGTCAGCGTCAGTCCGCTGCCCACACGCTAACTGCGTAGACGCGTATTTTATTAAAGTACCGCGCAAGCCGCCATGTGCCTGGCTCGTGCCGCCATTTGTTTTTGTTACGCGAATTATTTTATTTAGGGTTTTCGTACCTACTTTCAATTTACAACCTGTTTACAAATATACTCTTTTACTGAAAAGGTGGTCTCAATGAGACAACCTAACCTCATACTATATAAAAATATGTCTGTGAGATTTGAGGTCAATTCTAACTTATGGATTTGTATTGCTGATTCTAATGATTATAATTCTGTAAAGTTAAATTAGTTACGGCCCCGAACCTTATTTTAATCAACATACAACCTGACACTGACCTGCAAATTGCAAGAAACGTAAGAAAATTTAAATTTCGCGGGCTACCTTTTTCTACTCAGTGTTTCAAAAGTGAGATTTAGAAAAACATGAGACTTGCCGGCTAAAAAACGTGAGGAATCTAATGATACAATACCTTACATCATTGGAGAAATCATGAGATTTCTATCCGACTTCGTTTCAGAAAGTACAGATTTTGAATGAAAGCTGGCTCATTATTTATTGTTTGCAACATTTATTGAAGAGTAGGGACTACTTCATTAGCAAAATATCCAACTCAAACTCAAAGCCTTTATTTCAACTTGCGTCATGCACTTTTGAATTGACAAATTGGTTAGTCAGTAAGATGAAGCTAGTTGCCCATTCGACGTAAAGGGAACATAATATGTTCCCTTTACGTTTAAAACTTAGTTTAAAATAAATAAATGCAGTCGGATCGGAAGGATATTATCCTTCCGTTCCGACTGCATTTATAAATTTTGAACCAACTTCAAAGAAGGAGGAGATTCTCAGTTCATAGCAATCTTTTTAGGGTTCCGTACCTCAAAAGGAAAAAACGAAACCCTTATTTGCCCGTCCGTCTGTCTGTCTGTTGTCAAGTTGAAATTATCTATGTATAGTATAGTATAGTCTATGGTCCCTTGGAATTCTACAAAGATTCAGCTTCTAAGTCAGGGCAAAAAAAAAACCGGTTAAGGTTGATGCGCCAAGGTAGCCCGCGAAATTCAAAATTTCTTACGTTTTTTGCAATTTGTAGGTCAGTGTGAGCTTGTATGTTGATTAAAATATGATTCGCGGGCGTAGCTAATATGGCTTTACAGAATTATAATCATTAGAATCAGCAATACAACTCCATACGTTAGCATTTATCTCAAATCTAGCGATTTCATGAAATCATGAGGTTTGAGATAAATGCTAACTTATGGAGTGGTATTGCTGATTCTAATGATTATAATTATGTAAAGCCATATTAGCTACGGCCGCGAATCATATTTTAATCAACATACAAGCTCACACTGACCTACAAATTGCAAAAAACTTAAGAAATTTTGAATTTCGCGGGCTACCCTGGAGCTTTCGCCTTAAGAGCGAGACGGACTCGCGCACCGAGTTTTCCGATCCGTTTTCCGTAAAAACGTGCTATTCAAAGACATTGTTTTATTTTTCTTGTAATCTTTACATAAACTTCTATCTTAAAGAATAATTTGAGGTTTTTCTCTATGCAAACTTCGGAGATAAGGGGAACGGTATTTTTTTTTTACATTTTTCATCAAAAGTCGAAAACTATGCGGCCTAAAAAAAATAAAAAATGTTTGAGAATGCGCAAACAGCGCTCTTTCATATGATATCGCACATGCCCTCTTCGATTTTTAAAATTGGATATAAGAGAGAGTAGTCCAGTAAAAATAGATCGATTTGTATGGAGTAGATTGCATTAGATGCTCTTTGGGTGATAATTCAGAATTAATTATATAAATAGCTGAAATACATGAATTGACAGTAATTTCCGATTTTTTTTTATATATAATAATATTGAGATAATAGCAATTTTAACAATAACATTTTTAAGTGAGAACAAAAAATGGACCACTGGTGATTTTGTACATGACTGCTCCTTTTCAAAAGTTTTAATTACCTATGGTAATAATTATCCCCGGTCAAAATCAACTTAATAAGTACCATATTGACTATTTTATATAAAATAAATGATAACTTCAAAACAGTAATTGCCTAGAGACTGGAATTTTGTCGAAGTATTTAAATAGTTAGGTACCTACTACAAATAACTATGTAAATTATCACCAAGGTGACTATTATACTTTTTTTTTCGTGAAGTTTTTGTATTTAACCCTTGTACATTAAAGACACCCATGATATTTTTATGAATCTTAATACCAATAATTTTTGTCTACTCAAATTGGAAGAAATCCCCTGAATATCTGTAAAGCATTTCTAATAATTAAATGAAAATCAAACACTCGCGAGAGGGGTGCGGGTGGGTGGCGCAGGCGGCGCGGCGCGGCGCGGCGCGGCGTCGCGATGCAACAAGCGGTCGCGTCTATTACATAAATTTTATTTTGGATTCGAGTAATTAGACCACATGAGTAAACCAAGATGTGGTGTTTTAAAATGAAATTGTACGCTCGGCTACAGATCAAGCTATACATTTCCAGTATATGCTGATCTCGCATTGTATAGGATTTCCTAACAATGAGAGGTCAGTGTAAACTGGAAATGTATAGCTTGATGTGTAGCCGTGTGTACCTACTTCTAGGCAAAATTAACATCAGCAAAATTCAAAAAATATATATATATTTTGGAACAATAACACAAGAAGTAGGTAGGTACACAAGTAAAACGATGATAGCTGCAAAAGTATAAACTGTAGCGCAGCTAACAACGTCCTTCTCAGATACAGAATGGAATAAATGTTCCATGCAAAAAGAGACTAATAGGTAATTTTAGTACTTACTTTAGAGAGTTGAAAAAAAAAAGGCGATTTGTACCAATTGTCGTCGGATTTGTACTATTACTCGTCAAAGGGACCCAGTCATGTTCAATTTTTTGTGTTAATGTGAACTCTCAGGTCACATTAACACAAAGGTCAGGGTATATTCGTTCATTCATTTAATTTATTCCGATGTATTATGGGGCAGTATTGTGAAATTTTATTTTATCATGTAACACTTATGGGTTTTTGCCTGAATTATTTTTTTTTTTTTAACATAAAGATCAAGATAGGTAGGATTAAACATTAAAAATAATGAGATTGTGTTTGATATGAGTCTAAGAAACAAAAGGTAGGTAGAAGACTGAATGCTAAGATTTACTAAAGGTTGTAGCAGAGCAGGAGGTAATGAAAACAGCAAGGTTAATGAAATTGTAATTGTGCTTTTGACTCGATGGTTGAGCCGAAGTTGAGATCAGACGTCAACTCCATGCCCAAAAGCTCTAGGCTGTCGGTAACTAGTACAAATGCTCCTCGGAAAGTAGTAGATAACTGAAACTGGCTCCTTTTGGCAGCGAAAAGACACGCCTTTGTTTTCAGAGCATTGAATTTGACCAGATTGCCGTCGCTCCCTTGGGAAACGAGAATTAAGGTCAAATTAATTCGCTCCACCATGGCCATTCTAAGAGTAGCTGTTTCCTCTCTGCTAGCTCTTGCACTGGACTGGTATCTTTCTCAGACTGTGCTGTTATCCGCGTACCCGATAGCACCATGCTGCAAGCTGCAAGCAGGTAGTTGATGTGCAGCAGAAATAGAGTCGCAGAAAGATCGCTGAGGAACACCGGCTACAATAGTCATATGATCCGATAAGCACCCATCTATGACTACTCTGATCGATCGATCACTCAGGAAATCGCAAATCCAGTTCCAAAAGTCAGTAGGGATGCCGAATGCGGGAAGTTTACCCAACAGACTAGCATGCGAGATCCTGTCAAAGGTGTTAGAGATATCGGTGACACAGCAAGGGCTTCGCCGTGTCTATCAATGGCCTCACCCTAGCAATGCGTAACATACACAAAAAGATCCCCAGTTGACAAACCACGACGGAAGCTATACTGGTGGTCACTGAGGAGCTCATTGTCTTCCATCCAGGTATGCTAGTAGCTTATTGTTAAGTACCCTTTCCATTACTTTGCTTTTAGTATAGAGGTTATGGCGATTGGTCTATAGTTGACAGAATCGGCACATTTACCCTTTTTTGATAATGGCTCTACATTAGCAAGCTTCCAGGACTCCGGCACCACTCCAGTTTATAGAGAGAGGCGATACAAGCGCGTCAATACAGGAGGCAACTCTGGAGCACAGCTTTTCAGGACGCAAGAGCAGGTCAGCTCCTCGCTCATCAGGTCCGCTTGCTTTAATCACACCCAGACTGCAAAGGCCCGCATGGACCTCTTTCAGGTGAATGAAGATCTCCGACATTGTGGAACTACAGTGGGGTATGTTAGAGGCCACATCAAGGCGTGAATTTTCGGCAAAGATAAAGGCTAATAAGTTTGCACTCTCTTGCGCGAGATGAGCCAGCGTTCCATCAGACTTAAGCATAAGAGGCAACAAATGGCAGAAATTTGTCTAGACCGATTTAGACAGCGATCAAACTCCTTGCTACCTGAAAGGTATAGGATGCCATCTTGGCTTCAATTCGTCCAACATGGTCAAAACGCGCCTTCCGTAACACCCGTTTGCAATACTTGGCGGGAGAATTGAACGCTCTTTTAACATTGCACGAGCACCTTGACTGTCGCACCTGTCATTACGGGCCGAAGCCCAGGCCTGGTATGCCTGCTCTGTTTGCAAATCTGCTTGTGCACAAGATGCGTTGTACCAGGGCTGAGGCTCGCTGCCAAGTGGGACGTCAGAGAATTGGATAAAATATTGCATTCTCTGACGTATCACGTATAACTACAAGAATTTAAATGCTTGAGCATTCAAAAGATAAGTCATATTTGTACCAATTTTAGAGCAGGATATAATTTGCCTGACGTCATATCACGAGTGCAGGTGAATGCGCGTGACACGCTATTTTTCACTATGCGTCGATTCGTTTAGCGCTTATAACATGTTTACCTAGAACGGTGATTCTGGTGACATTGTCACGAGTTGACAAAGCGCTACCAAAACCTAAAGGGAAACAAAAGAAATGTAAAAAAAAATACTAGCTATTATTATTATTATTATCATATTTATTCATTTCATATCTTATATAGTTACATTTTTAAATATTTGTTAAACAAAAAGATGTAGAAAAAAAGCATTTAAAAATATAAAAAAATAGAAGTCCACCGGTGTCGGGAGCAGGGTCCAAGTGGTTAGGGCTGCAGAGATAGAAACCTCCTCACAATACGAGCCGTATCGAGGAGTACTGCCTTCTGGATCTGGCCCTTGATCCAACCGCCTAACGAGAGCCTCGAGAGATGTTGATCGAGGCTTTCGGCCATCAGGCCGTAGGCCTTTACTACAATCGGCACAATGACAGCCGAGCTCACATTCCACATGTCAACAACCTCGTGTGCTAAGTCGAGATATTTTATTTGTTTCTCTTTCTCAGCTTTCACGAGGTTCTCGGCATGTGGAATGGTAACATCGACAATCATTGCGCGGCACGCTAATCGATCTATCACCACTATATCAGGCTTATTGGCTACAATAGTCCTGTCAGTAATGATAGACCGATCCCAGTACAACGTGACATGGTCATTTTCTAGAACTGGGTCGGGCACATACTTGTAGTACCTCAGAGTCCAGAAGCTTATATTTCAAAGCAAGTTGCTGGTGAATAATCCTGGCTACTTGGTTATGTCTGTGCAAGTATTATTATTTACAATAAGTATTTAAGTATTATTTTTTATCTGCAATCTGCATAGCCTTTTCCCAACTATGTTGGGGTCGGCTTCCAGTCTAACCGGATGCAGCTGAATACCAGTATTTTACATGGAGCGACTGCCTATCTGACCTCCACAACCCAGTTACTGGGCAATACGATACCCCTTGGTAAGACTGGTTGTCAGACTTTCGGGCTTCTGACGACCCGTAACGACTGTCAAAGATCCACGAATAACAGCCGGGACCAACGGCTTAAGGTGCTTTAAGAGGCACGGAGGAATCTCGGTATGTAAAGATGGTCACCCATCCACGGACCAACCCCGCCAAGCGTAGCTTAACCTGATGGATTGACCCGTGCGGCTGTAATTACTTAGCTACGAGCTCCTCAAGTATTATTATTTATTATCTTATTATTATTATTTTTATGTGTCTTGACAATTGTCGGGGCCCTGGGATCCCCGGACCTTTAGAAGGCGTACGAGCGGCCAAAGCCAACTTGCAGAGGCCCGTTAGATGCTTTCAATGAAATGAGGCACCAACCGACGATTATCCCTGTACGCACTATGCAAGTTCACCTAAGGACAACCCCGGGTTGGTGTAGGACTATTGCAGAATATGGAAATAAAGATATTGGACTATGGATTTGAGTGGCTAAAGTGGACTGGTTGCCTAGAACTATGAAAGGACTATGGCCCCTGCCGGATCAATGTTTTATAATACACGCATAAAATTATTATTAGCTTCAGTTGTACACTTCTTAACACTATGCAGCGTTACAACAATGGAAAAGAGTATTTTCGATGAACTCTGGCACCGAAAGTAAGATTTAACTTGTGTTTCGGGTGCCAGCGTCCTTGTGTTTGGGGTGTTGGCCGAAATAGTCACCACTGAGCAAAATAACAACTGCTGCTGTGGCAGCATGGCGTTTCCGTTTATTCGACGGCATAGTTGATAGATTAAAGAGCAGCGCGGCGACGCGGCACGCAGACTTGCCACTTATGAAAGAGCTAGCCGTGCCTACATGGACGACGGCGTGGCTCGCGTGGGCTCACGCTATTTACGCGCCATTTAACCACACCTTAGTAAAAATGTGCATAGTTCGCCTAATGACACAATAAGAGTAAGCGAAGCAAGTTCTATCACAAGAAAAGCGCGAGCACAGCTTCACGCCAAGCTGCGGACTACAGTTTTCATATATAATAAAATGTACGTAAACTATAGTTCGCAGCTCGTCTGAACTCGCCACACATGGATAACGCCGGTGGTCGCTACTCGCCACGATAGGCTGCTCATGTGGCCGCCACCGACCACTAAACTAAACGCTAGCAATGGGTTATTGTTAGAAAGTCGTTTGTCTTGATGTCGTGGAAACACCAAATAAACTATGGTTAGTTTTATAGAACATTGTGTGTCTATGATCTCTGTACTTTTCCAGAATAAAACGGTCCTTGTCACTACTATTATCAATACTACTTAATCTGTGGTCCTTGTCTGTCATTAGCGTTCACAGTATTCACGTGTTTTTTATTTCAATATTCCCGTTCTATTAGGTTAGGGGCCCAGAAACCCCGTTTAGGAAGTCTAAGTACTAGTAAATACGTTGTTTTAGCTAGAATAGGTGTGTGTGCTATCAGGTGTGCTACCTAGTGAAAATAACGAAAATGTCGAACGCATTCTTGACCAACGTGCCTAAGCTGTTGGGTCGTGAAAATTATCACGAATGGGCGTTCGCAGCGGAGAACTTGCTAGTCTTGGAGGGCATGTCTGACTGCATCAAGCAATGATATTATAAGTAAAAAGGTGTAGATAGGCCATAAGGGCTCAGCAAGCGGCACGTTAAAATGTAGACAAGTGACCAAACTGGACCTCAGTGTCGCGTCGCCGACGTCAACGGATGCACTTCATATACCGAGTGCATTAAAAGTGACCCAAAAACACCGAAAATGCCGTCGTATGTTATGAGATATTGCACAAATTATACAAGAAAAATTTCTAAAACTCAAGGAATCACATATCATTCGTTAGTATACTATTTATCTTAATATTTTCAAAAAATCAAACATTATATTCGTAAAATATGGCGTCAGAAAAGAATAGACGTCAAATAGAGATAGACGTCATTACTGATCATAGAGTAAAATTATGCCTAAGAACAGACAAGTCAGCCTGACAGTAGGTAGGTATAAATGGTGGCACATTGTTTAGACTTAAATGTAATTTTTATTTTTGTTATGATGAGGTAGGATAAATTAAATACATACATATAGTGTATGTAACACTATTATATTCAAATCAAAACATTAATTGTTTACTACCTACTTACAATACAATTTTCCTACTTGATTACTTTTACTACATGAACTCATGAGTGAATCAAATTTTTAGGCAAAAATCACGGTTTTGCGGTAAAATGTCAGATCTGATTATTATTCTATATATTTTCTAGTACACGAGACGACGCACTGTCGCAAATTATATTTGTCTCTTTTTCGCCCGCGATAACTGAATCGTGCCATCCAAATTTGACGTATAAACGTAATTTAGTGTGCTATTGCAATATTAAGTTATTTATGTGTGCATTAGTGTGCCGATTCTGAATATCGAATGTTGTATATGTAACCTATCTACACCTTTTTACTTATAATATCATTGGCATCAAGCAAGAAAGTTCAGATGCCAGGGCTACAGAAGACAGAAAGGTGATGGCGAAGCTAATTTTAACAATCGACCCGTCGTTATACGTTCACATTAAGGAAGCTAAAAGTACAAAAGAATTGTGGCAGAAAGTGAAGACCATGTTTGATGACTCAGGATTTTCACGACGAATAACATTGTTGAAGAATCTGATATCGATTCGTCTTGATAACTGTGAGTCAATGACGAGTTACGTTACGCAGATTATCGAGACGGCTCAAAAATTATCAGGAACAGGTTTTTCCGTGAACGACGAGTGGATTGGCTGTTTAATGTTAGCTGGTTTGCCTGAAAAATATTTCCCTATGTTGATGGCAATAGAACATTCCGGAATCGCCATTACAGCCGACGTAGTGAAAACAAAGCTAATAGATTTGACAGGTAACGATTGTGAGGCGGGAAATGCATTCTTGAGCAGAGGGCATAGCACTGACCTCTATTGTACAAGTACGCTGGACTAAAGATACTATAGGAAATGACAGTTGATTTTTGTGCCGATTTGAAGCGCTACCTCGAGGATCTCAGGAACTAAAATTGACATGTACCCATCGATGACGCATGTACCCTGTTAACCCTTTAGTGCATGAATTATCTAGGAAAGCAGAAAAATAATATTTTGTTGTTTTATGGTGTTTTATTTGGGGTAATAGAAAATACAAAGTGTAAAAAAAATATTAGGTCTTTACCTATGAAATTGCCGTTCTGCAGTACTGGCCATTTCAAATCAAAATAATTTTTGTTTGGCTAAGAATTCTAATTTCAAATTAATTTTATTTTAAAAACATGGATTTTTTTTTCCAAAAGTTGTCATTTGTTTATTGATTAGTGTTACATTTTCATCGCATTTCAATCTTTTTCGTCATCATGGATACGTTAAAAATTCGAGTAATTATGGAATATGAGTACCGTCGTGGCAGCAACGCGGCACAAGCGGCACGCAACATCAACGACGTTTACGGAGCTAACACTACAAACCAACGCACCACCTGTTATTAGTTTGCTCGCTTCCGTTCTGGAAATTTCGACCTGAAAAATGAACCTCGCGGTCGTCCGAAGACTTTGGTCGACAATTACGAATTAAAGGCGATTGTGGAAGCTGATGATACACAATCTACGGCTGAATTAGCAGCAGCTTTCGACGTTAGCGTCAAAACAATATTGGTCCATTTGCGTCAAATTGGCAAGGTAAAAAAGCTTGACAAATGGGTGCCCCACGAACTCAATGATCGCCAGCGCGAAGTACGCGTCGAGACGTGCCTTGCACTGCTCAACAGACACACAAATGAAGGAATTTTGAACCGCATTGTTACCTGCGATGAAAAATGGATTCTGTTTGATAACCGCAAGCGCTCAGCAAGTTGGTTGGATCCTGGTTCAGCACCTAAACAATGCCCTAAACGAAAACTTACCCCTAGAAAAGTGATGGTCACTCTTTGGTGGTCTAGCGCCGGTGTGATTCATCACAGCTTCTTACCAAACGGGGTGAGCATTACTGCAGATGTGTACTGTGAAGAACTGAACACAATGATGGAGAAGCTGGCACATCTCCAACCAGCATTGGTCAATCGCTCGTCTCCGCTGCTCCTGCACGACAACGCGCGACCTCATACTGCACAGCAGACGGTCTCCAAGTTGCAAGAACTGGGGTTGGAAGCTCTCCGTCATCCGCCCTACTCACCAGACCTTGCGCCTACAGACTACTACTTTTTCCAGAATTTGGATAACTTCTTGGCGGGAAAAAAAATCAATACCCGAGAGGCAGTACAAAATGCCTTTGAAGAATTTGTTGCCTCCCGACCAGCTGATTTCTTTAAGAAGGGCATCAATAAACTGCCACTGCGTTGGCAAAGATGCATTGATTGCATGGGTGATTACTTCGATTAATACAAATAAAAAATACATGAAAAAAATTCGTTTAATTTTTTTCATACAAAACGGCAATTTCATGGGTAAAGACCTATTATATACTTTGATTAGTTTGGAAAATAATTTTCGAAAAAATGGCTTAACGATTTAATGGCTTGGCTTTATTAACGACTGTATGCAAATGCCATTTGCGGATGCAAATGTAATAATTTTACGAAATCATAACATTTGAGGGCTTTGTGAACTTATGGAGGTGGAAAGCGATAAACGCAACGAGAGAGATGGATGCTCGATAGTTTCCTCTGTCTCTGTCTCGCTGAGCTGCGATGGGCTCTCGTGGGCTGGGTATGGTTTTAATCGTGATACAGGCGGGAGATTAGAAAACATGCAAACGATTACCGATTACGATATACGATTAACGATTACGATTAGTATGTAATTCAAGGTTCCAAACTTCATAACTCAAAAAGTTCTTAAATCGCAATCATTTAGATACCTGGTAAATTACGTAAACTTATGTTAGAATCAGTGGGAAGAATGAACATTAATAAGATTAGAATAATAATCTAACTTACGTGCATAAACGTGTAAAAAAAGGAGGACTCCGCGCCACGCATATCGAAAGTGAAGCACAGTAAGTATGCCGGGACCGTTTGTACAAGCACGCCTCACGCACACATTTACATCATAGTATGCCGATCGGCCGCCAGTACGTGCACGAGCGACGGCGTCTTTGCAGGTACAAGTCACGCACACATAAATCGGCACGGTGCTTCACTTTCGATATGCGTGGCGCGGAGTCCTCCTTTTTTAGTCTATGATTTTACATTTATAATAAACTTTTTTACTCACATTTCATCACATAGTGTAATTACAGCTCAGTTTTTATTATCTCTTTAAAATATCGATGGCACACCATATTATGTGCTGATAACAATAAAAATCTAATGTGTCTAGTAATTTGCGTGCGGCGTGCGGCGGGTTAAGGTTGATGCGTCAGGGTAGCCCGCGAAATTCAAAATTTCTTACGTTTTTTGCAATTTGTAGGTCAGTGTGAGCTTGTATGTTGATTAAAATATGATTCGCGGCCGTAGCTAATATGGCTTTACAGAATTATAATCATTAGAATCAGCAATACAACTCCATAAGTTAGCATTTACCTCAAATCTAGCGATTTCATGAAATCATGAGGTTTGAGGTAAATGCTAACTTATGGAGTTGTATTGCTGATTCTAATGATTATAATTCTGTAAAGCCATATTAGCTACGGCCGCGAATCATATTTTAATCAACATACAAGCTCACACTGACCTACAAATTGCAAAAAACGTAAGAAATTTTGAATTTCGCGGGCTACCCTGGAGCGTTCGCCTTAATAACAAAATACAATCGTATGAATATACATGTAGGGTTGCGAACGTTCCATTATCGATAATGTGTCGATTGATATTTTTCTTCCAATATTGAGTCATTTTAAATTGACGTCATTCAAATAAAAATTAACTGTTGTCAGATATGCAATTTCAGTATCTAGCTAAAACAAATGTGCAAATAAGTTTCTAATTTAAAATGATAAAATTTATGTGTAATTTAATTAATAATTAAATTATTTTTACGACCGTAGGCGTTCTAAGCATGTCATGGCTGAAATTTTTTCGTTAACGCAGTCCGATAATATATTTTGTATCTGCTTATCAATCAAAATTTGCTTTGGCCGAAGTTTTGTTTCCTCACAGTGATACTTAGAGACTTCTATTTATTTTGATTCCTTTTTAGAGTTCCGTATTTCAAAAGGAAAAAACGGAACCCTTATAGGATCACTCGTGTGTCTGTCTGTCTGTCCGTCTGTCACAGCCAATTTGCTCCGAATCTAATGGACCGATTAAGTTGAAATTTGGTACACGTATGTATTTTGTGGCCCAAACACGTACGGTTACAGTAAATTAATTAATTTTGAATATGGGGTCCCTTTTAGGGGGCAAATAATGTGTATCTAGATATAATATACAAAGTACGATTGTCTGTTTTCCCAAATAAAATAAAATAAGAAAATTAAAAAAAAAAGTTTTGCAAACTGTACCATGTGACATATCAAACGAAAATTGACCATTTCCTTAACTCAGAAACTACTGAGTCTAAAATTTTGAAAAAAATACAGAAAATAGTTATACAACGTGTAACGTTAAATGCTCAAAACCTCTTAAGGGGTCATTGTACTCATCATTATGAACAACTTTTACTATGGGACCAAACATGAAATCGCGAAAAAAAAATCAGCTGTCCAGTACATTTTGACGAATTATGCGAACATAAATGTACTGAACAGCTGATTTTTATTTCGCGATTTCAGGTTTGGGCCCATAGTAAAATTTGTTCATAATGATGAGTACAATGACCCCTTAAGAGGTTTTGCGCATTTAACTTACACGTTGTATACCTGTAGATTACCTACAGGAAAACCTATAAGAAGTTTGTGGTCTTAAAATAACATGGTAAATCTCTCAATATTGTGAGTACAAACTTACATTTACTGTTGGAATGTATGGGAGAACATGTTTTTCAACTATAATCTTAACTTTGTTCTTGGGATATTTAATTTAATCCCAACTACGGAACCCTTCATAGAAACATTTATTAGAAACAAAAAAAAGCATGGATAATTTGGCATCAATATTTCCTTTTCACAACACAATAAGTTCCTACAAAGCGAACAATCCTTCAATATATTATTAAGTAACTATAGATTTCGTTTTATTAGTATTTGATAGTCTATGCCAATTTCAGATCAAATAAAAAAAAACGTAACTCTCACGGTCGATAAAGTCCATAAAAGTATTTTTTTATCGTCGGCTGTGTCCCATCTCTAATATTAGTTCCATGGGTACTCACATTGCTTTCAGCGCCAAAATGGCGAAAATCAAATGTCTTCATTTTGTCATCGCTAATATGAAGTCCAGCGTACTTGTACAATAGAGGTCAGTGGGGCATAGTCGTCAAAGTTCGAAAGTTGGTGGTACTGGAAAAAGTGACAACTCCAGCCAACGTCATGGCGGTGGAACGTCCGGCTCATCAAATGTCAAATCTGACAGTGACAAGTCTGACAAGTCGAAACTGAAATGTTACCGTTGTAAGCAGTTCGGACATTATAAATCACAGTGTAAACAAAGTAATCAGCCTCAGATAAAGAAGACAAATGCTTTTTCGGCAGTTTTCTTGAGCGGAAATTACAGTAAACAAGACTTTTACTTGGATAGCGGCGCGAGTGTTCATATGGTTACGGACGTAAACATGATACAGAATGCATCTTTTACTACGAGTATCAAGGAGATTATTGCAGCTAATCACAGCGCAATGCCAGTGTTGTGCTCGGGTGATGTTGATATCCTGACCGTTACTCCAGATTGTCTGTATGAACTTACTTTGAAAGACGCTTTGTGTGTGCCTAATCTAACCACAAACTTAATCTCAATTAGTCAGCTCATCAGGAATGGCAATAAAGTTGAGTTTAAAGAGAATTGTTGTTATGTTTACAATAGCGGAGGAGAGAGGAGCAGCTAGGAGCTAGAGTTTCTCTGAGAGAATTTTTTAAGGATATTGGTATTCTCACGGTGGCATCACAGTTCATCTTCGCCAACATCTTATACATTAGGCAAATATACATTTGTACAGTAAAAACAGTGATATTCACAATATTAACACCAGAAATAAGGACAAATTACGTGCTCCATTTCATCGGCTTCATAAGGTTCATAACTCATTTGTTGGTCTTGGTATAGCTTTTTATAACAAGCTACCTTCTTCTTTGTTAGATTTGCCTTTTAATGCGTTTAAAATTAAAGTTAAATCCAATCTTTGTTCAAAGGCATACTATTCTATCAACGATTACTTAAACGATAAGAATAGTTGGTCGCTGTGATTAACTCAAGACAATGTTTATGTTATGTTC